>OZ024770.1:10625680-15625680 GCA_964017025.1 Stenichneumon culpator
CGATCCTCACCCTGGAGGAAATTCGTCGGCGTCGAGCGGCTCAAGCAGGTCCGAAGGAGACCGGCGCTTTGTGCGAGGACACCTCGAGAGTGCCAGCGCGAAGAAAGGAACTTCCGGTCCGGGGCGAGGACGACGTCGGCAAACAGTCCGGCGACTTCCTGAAGAACGCCATAAAGACCTTGGCCGAGCTAAAGGCCGCGAACTCGACGAAGACCGTCGCGCCTGTAGCGTCCAGGAAGCGCACGATCGAGAGCGCCGATCTCTACACTCCCGAGGAGGAGAACGAGATCGGGAGGGTAAGCAAAATGAGCAAAGTTCCGCCGGTGAGGCTTCGCCGTTCGCCGAAGCGCTTCGCCCGCACCGAGAGATCCTTCGAGGCCTCCGGCAAACCCGTCGAGCGATCCTCGCCGGAGAACGCCTCGCGCGCAAGAGACATCGAGGTCAGACTCTGCGACAGTAGCACTTCCGACGACCTCCAAGCGTCGACGATAGAGTCGACGACGAGCGGAGCGAACGCCAGCGAGAGCGACAACTCCGCTCCACCTGCGACGCCCGACGACCTCAAACTCGAGTTCTGCGACACGAACCTGAGCGCGAACGACGACGAGTATCTCACAGTCGACACCGCCTCGGACGACATCCTGAAGGACATCGACGCCCTCCTCAAAGAGAAATCGACCGTCTGAAAGGTCTCGAGGACGTCGTATTTAAACCGGATGTTTCGTTGTTTTTAAAGCGATTTTTATTAATTGTCCGAAAAAAAACATAGTTCGATCCGACGTGTTTTTCGGTGGAGTCGAGCCCGAGGACCTCGAAGACTGACGATTTCTCGTGGCCCGGTACTCTAAGTTAAAAAAAAGAATAAAAGAAGCTGCGTTAATTCTGCTCTAACTGTGACACACGACGATCTCAAGCTCGAAGAGTTCTGCGAAACGAACTTGAGGGCGAACTTGACGATGAATATCTCACTGTCGACACAGCCTTGGACGACATCCTGAGGGTCATCGACGCCCTGCTCAAAGAAAAATTAACCGGCTGAACGGTCTCGAGGACGTCCAAATTAAACCGGATGTTCGTTCTGTTTTTAACGCGATTTTAATTGTACGAAAAAAAACACCGTTCGATCCGACGTGATTTTTCGGTGGAGTCGATTTCGAGGTCAATCGAGGGCCGAGAAGACTCACGATTGCTGGTGGCCCAGTACTATAAGTTAAAAAAGAAAATACGAAAAAAATCGGGCTCGCGTTGAACCGCGGCCAAAGTGTAAATATTTATATACAATGATAGATTATCGGCGAATGCTCGTCACCGGCGCCGATCGAATGAAAACAACTTTCTCTCTCTGTATCTCATTTTTAATGCGGAGACGAATGATCAAGACAATGGGAGAGACACGCATTCGATATTCCAAAGTCGGACGCGGTCAGTGATACGAAGCGTTGCGCAAGAGAACCGTCCAGCGAAAAACTCGGGGTCTCCCCTGTTGCATCGAGACTCGGCACGCGACGCCGGACTATAATAAAAAAAATAATGAAAAAAAAAAGAATTGGAAAAATGCTGTGTGACTCATCGGTGTCGAGATCGGCGCGTCAAATTTTATTCTTGTAACTCGATCGTTTCTTTCGAAGTCGGAATAACTCGTTCGTTGTTCTTCTAGGTAGCGAAAATAAAGAAAAAAAATATATATATATATGTTGGCTACATCACGAATATCTTGTATCTTCTGAACGATTCGCCGCACTATTGATCACCATTGTAATTCAAGTAGCTCGAATATTTTATTCTATCACACAAAGATTTTTGCGACGACGCTATTTAAAAAAAATGCCTTTCTAACGAAAATAATACGTAATAGGTTCGACGCCGAGATTCGATCGTCTCGGTAGCGCCGAAACTTTTTTTTTACGCGTCAAAGTCTACAAACGAATTATTGTTCGGCTAAATATACGATTGTTACATTTTTCGATGATATTTTGATCTTTATACTTACGCATCCCGCTCCCTCCTTCCGGCGACAATTTTTTTTTTTTTGTATGTTGAGAGGATCGTCGATAAATTTGATTGGGTTTTCGTCGATTAATTTCACACGCTATCTATATTTATTTAGAATGTATAATTGTACGCTTAACATACCTGGCCTAAGAGAAATCACAATCGGTCCTCCGTCAACACAACGACCGTTCACTCTGCGACCTTGTAGAATCGAGACATATATATATATATATATAATATTTTTAATATTTATACATAGCAAATTCGACGCCGGGTAAGTAATTAATTATTTTGTGTTTTTTTTGTTAGCAATTATAATAATCAGCTATAATCTTATATGCAAAAAAGAGTGAATGTGTCTGCGTGTGTGTGTGTGTGGAGGTGAGAGGGCAAGGGGTAAAATGGGACACGTACGACAAATCGGTTAACCGTCGACCCGGGATTTCGTCCCTCCTTCGTTACACGAATATATAAATATTACTTGTAATATCGACTTAGTTGCTAAATTTCTCATCTCAAATTACAATTCATTTATTCGTCATTTAACTAAAAACGCGGCCCGCCTAGGCTAACAGAGTCTTCTAAGGGATTCTTCTTTTTTGTATCGCAAATTTCACAGAAGATTTAAACTTAACGATCGATCTCTCGCACGTACCGCGCCGATTGATTTGTTTTGGCGCGACGAAAAAAAAAAGAAAAAGAAAACAATTACGGCGCCTTGTTATTGTCGGTTGCATCGATACACGAAAATTGCACACGCTCGACGGATTTTTTTTTCGGCGATAGAAAATGCGTGATTGAACAATAATCGACAATTCACGGATCGTACGAGAGATTCTGATGCGGTGGCAGTCAATATGGTTTAGGGGGACTGTGAACTGCTTCGCGAAGACTTATCGCGGCTTCCAGGCCAGAGCCGATGATATATTGTTTTTTGCAATTCTTTTTCATGTGATTTATATACTATAGAGCAGTCACGAAGACCTCTTCCTCTGGCTCTGATATCGGCCCCGCTGGCGTTGAGGACGAATTGGCTCGGGTCTACGAGGTCGAGGTCGACGTGGACGACCACCACGGTCACTGGAGCCTCGGTGACCAGTACTGTGCCGCCATATCCGGCGCCGGTTGTCCCGGTACTGCTATCGGCACGCTCACGCCCGGCGATATCAAGCCTGGAATCATAATCACGAACGTTTTAGACAACATCGCCCTCGGAGCTCCTCTGAATCTAGAATAAAGCGGGACAAGCGATTCGATACGATAGACGTTATCGAATGGGAAAAACCGTGAATATTTTTTTGCGCTAATTACAAAGAAGCGTATTTAATGCCTGGGGTAAAAGTGGTATCAATTTGGCCCACCCCAATTAGTACGTAAATCAATTATAGTTTGACTGAGCCAAATTATCCGCTTGGAAAAACATATATAAAAGTATGTTTCAAGATATATTAAAAAATATATCAATAACATATTTACGGAACGATGAACGTTATCGAGCGGGAAAAATCGTGAATATTTTCTTGCGTTAATTACCAAGAAGCGTATTTAGCGCCTGGAATAAAAGTAGTGTCAATATGGCCTACCCCGATTAGTACGTAGGTCCATTATATTGCGACGGGTCATATTCCCCGCACGGAAAAAAATATTTATACAAAAAAATATCAAACTTTTCGTGTTTAGTATATAATAATAACAATAATGATATTTTAATACAAGAATAATATATTTTCGCAGATACATTTTTTCCACGGGGGTTACCAATTATTATCCTATGTAACAACGCACTCAACATTGCTAAATAATGGATATTAATTGTTGAAAAAAATTGTCAGTCACTCGGTGCGCCCGGAACGCGGACTCGGCAGTAATGGAAGATACCGGAAATCTCGGGAAAAAAAATGAAAAACGTAAACGGCCGAAAGTTTAATTTTTTTAAATGTATCTTCATTACAAAAAAAATAATTTTATGCGTTGATCCATTACCGATTCAAGGAGACAGAGAGTTTCGGCGTTGTAGATAAACTCTCTCATTCAATAGTGGTATCCACGAGCGTGATGGTAGCCGAGTCCCACGATCGGCTAGAGCGCGAGCAGCGAGTGCAGTGAGTGCGGTAGACACTCACCGGTCGAGCTGGCGTTCTGGTTGTACTGATTGAGGCCCGCTGTGTGATAAGGCTGGGTCGGGCTGCACGTGGGTCTCGCACCGTATCCGAGATGCAGCGGCTCGTAGCTCGGGGGTCTCGCTACGCCGCACGAGTATCCGTTGTCACGCTGATGAAGACACGCGCCGGGGCTCGGGCCGACGGTCATCCCTACGGTCATTCCCATCGGGCCCATCCCGCCCCCGGAGGCAAGCGACGACATGCTGCTCGTGTGCTGCTGACTCTGCTGACCGGACATCGTGAAGCTCGGCATCGAAGTCATCGGACTAAAAAAAATTTTGAATTGTAATCCATACATTTTCTTTAATAAATATAATTGCAATGATTTTGGATATCATTTATAATTTGGGTATAATTTATCATTTTGGACATAAAATATGTGTTTTGGATATCATTTATAATTTTGGATATAATTATAAGTTTGTCTAAAATTGATAATTTGTTAATAATTTGTGATATTTTTTTTTGTTTTTGGATATCAGGATTAATCATTGGTTTGATCAATTTACCTCAACGATTTGAGAAACAAATATAAAGACACTAAAGGGCTTTTTTTATAAGAAAATTATCGAATTAGGACCATTTTTTGAATAAAAATGAAATTAATTCGGAAAAAAAATACGGGACTCACCTGTACGAATCCGGCATACTCGGGATTCCCGGATAGACGCCGGTGGGCGCGAAGCCGTGGTGGATTCTCGGGGGCGAGGGAGCCTGAGGGGGCGGCTGACCGCCCAGAATTCCCGATGCCGGTGGAGGAGTCGGATGACCGCCGACGAGACTAACTCCCCCGCCGTGCTGTTGCTGTTGCTGCTGTTGTTGTTGCTGCTGCTGTTGCTGCTGCTGTTGCTGCTGCTGTTGCTGTTGCTGCTGCTGCGGATTGTCCCTCCGTTGCGTGCGGAGCTTCTCCTCCCGTCGCCACTTTGCCCGACGATTCGAAAACCAGACCTGAGTTAGTGGAGGAGCAAGGAGACGGTCAGACAAATATAAATCATATTTTTTCATTTGTGAAAAAAAAAATTTTCCCATTTTTCCATTTGTGAAAAAAAAAATTTTCCCATTTTTCCATTTGTGAAAAAAAAAATTTTCCCATTTTTCCATTTGTGAAAAAAAAAATTCCTATTTTTCCACTTGTGAAAAAAAAAAATTTCCCATTTTTCCACTTGTGAAAAAAATATTTATTCCTGTTTTTTTAAAGTACTTTTCATAAGTTCGTGCGATCTTTAGATCACGGAAATCCTATCCTAAAATTACCTGTATCCGGGCTTCCGGTAGACCGATCTTTCCAGCCAATCGTTCCCTGGCGAACACATCCGGATAATGAGTCCTCTCGAACTCCTTCTCGAGCGCGTCAATCTGTTCGTTCGTGAAACTCGTGCGGTTTCTCTGTAGCTTGCGTTTGAGACGCAATCGGGCCTGATCGTCGTCGCCGCCACCGGAAACGCTGCCGGCGTTGCTGTTGTCACCGCCGCTGTTCGTCTCGTCCGAGTGTGCTCCACCCTCTAATTCAGCGACTGCAACACAAGAAAAAAAAAGAGAAACGATTAAAAATCATTTTTATTGCAGAGCCGCTTTACATCACAATAAAAAAAATGTTTTAATCGAACGGTAAAGTGACGTCATAATAAATCCAAATTGCCGATCATCCAAGGTCCTCGGAATCGCGCATCTTTCTACGTCCCCTACAGCAGCCCATACATATGAAGATATATGCATGGATGATGGATTGGAATGACGAAGTATAACTAAAAATCATTTTTATTCCAGAACCGTCTTACTATAAATAAATAAATAAATAAATAATAAAAATGCGTAAATCTAACGACAAAGTGATGCCGTAATAAATCCAAAATGGTAGATCATCCAAGGTCATCGATACCGCGTATCTCGACACGTCCCGTTCGCAAAGAAATCGCACATACCCACACATACACATGAAAATATATGGATGGATGATGGAACGGAATGACGAAGAGTAGAGGGTGGTTCTGGCTTTTCCGGAGGGTTGATCGTGCAAGCGAGTGCGTATCACCAACAGACACACACCTACACACTCACACACAGAGCAGTGGTAACAGCGGAGGTAGAACCAGAGAGGCAGGCGCGTCGCCAGGCAAACCTTATCGTCGGTTTCTGGGTGAGCGCGTCCGGGCGTCAGTGGGTTTTAGCCCGACGCCCGAGGAGTGTTCCGCCGTCGGAGGGCGAGAGAAGGTGAATCGGCGGATGGCGCGGCGGGACGGAGGGGCGGGGAAGAACGGGTCGGAGAGAAACGCGATAAGATGCCGGGCGTCCCGATGCCGCCGCCAAGCGTCGGTGCAGGTGGCCAACCCTTGCACGGTACTCCTCTGCTCTGTGTCATCCGTAAGAGCACTATACATATATATATATATATATATATATATATATATATATATATATATATATATATATATGTACATACATATATGTATGTATGTACGTACGTACGTATGTATGTATGTATGTATATATGGTTTGGGGTCTCCTTTTACCGCGAGTTCTCTATATTCTCGTCATTCCCGGTATCCTCCTCATGCCGTGGAGCTTTCTCCTGCTTTTCCTCTATCTGCGAACAACGAAGGGTGCCCTACCAGGCGAGGCTCTATCTTGGTGTATCTCCGTCCCTCCCGCGAACTTTGCCAGCGACTCGGCATTCGTTCCCGAGCACGCTGTGGTAATGGAAACCTGATAACGACGACCCCCCGCCCCCGCACCCTCGTCGGCCTGCCATCGGTCCTTGCTACCCGATAGGGAGGTATATCGCGCCGCTACCGGGAACTCCACGTCGAGGCATCCAGCTTGGAAAGCTTGACGGTGGGCGAACCCCTCCGGTACAACCCTCGCTCTCCCACGTGTGGCGAGATCTTGCCCGAGAGAATCGTAAGCTACAGACGAGCCGTTACGGTCGACGACCGCATCGGGAGAAATTGAAAAGTCTTTTTTACGGTCTTTGTTTTCTTATAAACGATTTCATATTCTTGCTCTATGTCTAGGTAGAAAATCTTGGGAACTTCCGAACTGGTCGATCTTTAAGTCTATTGATTTGAATTTCTTATATGTATTTCTATTGAGTCTTATATTGTATTCTAAAGACCATTTATATGTGTAAAAGGACACTGCTCGTTGATTGATAAATAAATAAATATTGGTATTTCATTTATAACATTTTTTTTGCTGATTTTTTTATACATATATTTTTATACTGGGAATTTGAAATGTTTCTTTGCGACTTCACTTCTGGTTTTCAATCGGAAGTGACGTCACGGGAAAACGTCACTTCCGTTTTGGAAAATCCTATTTTTCAACCGGAAATGACGTCATGAATTCATCTCGGATGTAGACAGAAACGGAAATACAGTCTAGTAATAATATAATATAAGAACTCAGTACATTGGAAGAACTTAGGAAGATTGCCAAAATCTTATTACACTGGGAAAAAGGATAGTGTTTCCTAATATAAAGAATAGTTCCCAGGGGGAACGTCCATGTAAATCGTTTTTGATAGTATATATTGAATTGGTCAAACTATAATTATGATTGCAACCACGATTCTGTCATTGTCGTAACTACAAAATTGTAGGCGTTCCTCTTAGGAACAATTTTTTATGGTAAAAAGTTACTATTCTTGCTTTTACCATGCAATTTGTCCTGTGTATCTATTTTTCTCATTCCATTCACAATCTCCAAAAACTGTTATCCATTGCTGTATTGCCATTTTGCGAACTGAGTAGTTTCAAGAATCGAAAAAGATCACCGAATCATCAGCGAATCGTATCATTGCCATCTCAACTCGCTCGAGAATCACGTCACATCTATATAGATCGTTTTTGATAGTATATATTCAATTGGTTAAACTATAATTATAGTTGCAACCATGATTCTCTGTCATTGTAACTACAAAATTGTAGATGTTCCTCTTCGGAGCTATTTTTTAACGTAAAAAGTCACTATTCTTGCCTGTACCATGTAATTTTTTCTGTGTACCTATTTTTTCTCATTCCATTCACAATCTCCAAAAACTGTTATCTTATATTGCCATTTTACGAACTGAGTAGTTTCAAGAACGGAAAAAGATCAGCGAATCGTACGCACATTGCCATCTCAGCTCGCTCGAGAAGCACGGTAGAGAGGGCATAAGATGATAAGACCGTAACGCGATGTGCAACGAGAACCCCTTCGTTTGTCGCGAAGCATCCGCGAGATAAGCCTCCGACACAGGAGCGCCGTGTACTCGCAGCAAGGATGATAGGCTATATCGGTACGTTTGGTACCTCGGCGTTAAAGCTATGCGATCTTCGCCGTTCAACCCCTTTCCCGTGGCTCTTTCTCCGGTGTCGCCGCACACCCTACACAGTAGGAGAGACCGGGGCAAAATGGACCCCCTAAGCAAATAATGCGGCTTCAACGCTACCGAAAGCATAAATTATTGTTTTTCATCAAAAAATGATATTTTCACTGGTTTTAAAACGCGTCCGAAAAAAAAATTTTGGGGCGAGACCGGCTACCCTTAAATTGTTCACTTTGATTTGTAAATTGTTCATTTTAAGTTTTCCTTCTTCTACCTATCAACGAAAAAGTTCTTAATGCAGTGACGTCATCTACGGGATACACGACTTCTCGTTCCGAGAAACCAATTTTTTTGTTTAAGACAGTCAGACATGCCTAATAATAAAACAATAAATTAATTTTTGGATACTCCATTTTGCCCCGCTTCCCTATTTTGTCATTGCCCAGAAAAGGTTTTTATCTTTTTCCTTCTATCTTTTTGTTTTTATTTTTATAATTTTAGGGTGACCCATCACGCTCCGCGTCGGTCTGATTTTCCACTGGACCATCTCGCCCCGGTTTTCACTACGTACGGCGTACACCCACACGTACTGGCAAGCAGCCACGACGGCAGTAAACTTGCTCGCGGATTATACGAGCGGCAACTCTGCGGAGAAGTTCTCTCTTCTTGCAGCCCGCCAGCGGCACAAACCAACCACCCTTCTCCACCCCCGCAGCGTTCTCGCCGTTAAACGGTGCGGTGCTCTCGCCCAAGGAGGACTCTTCAGCGTCTTAGCTACGCGACCTCGCGCAAGCCACATCGTCGATGCGGCTGCAGACAAGCCGCGACCGAAGCTCGTTCCGTCCCAACGGTGGAACGGTTTCTTCCTCTTCCTCTCACTTCCGTACGGATACTTGGGCCGTGTACACAGCCACGTGTACACACGAGTTGCGGCAGAGAGATCCCTCGCGGATCCCGCGGAGGTTAACGCGACGAGGAGGACGAGGGAGTGGATTCTCTTCGAGGAGCAATTAAAACCACTATTCCCCTCCGACAACTCGCGAAGCAAGTTCCTAGGCTTGATACCGAGGACTCGCTGCTTTAGCTGATCCCGGTGAAACTACCGGAAAGAGACACGGTACGGGGATGCTGCGCCAAGTTGCCGGCAGACCGCGAATGCCTAACCGGAGGGACGAGTTTAGACGATCGGGAAGCGATGAGGCAATCAAGCGCGTTTTTCAAGTCTGAGAGAATTGGATTTTTTTGGTTTGGGGAGGTTGGAGCGCTACAGTCAAATGTCATATGAGTGCTACGTTTTTTAAGTTGTTTGTACACATTTTTAAAACGTATTTTGATTGTAGTGGATGGTTATTGGCATTGGAGCAAGTGTCCTTAACGTAGAGAAGCGTTAATTGCAATGGATTTGTGAAAATATTAACTGGTTTGTGCTAATTTTCGAAAAAGTAGATATTCGTTCAGTTTTTTCAAAGAATAATCCGTAATTTTTTTGTGATTTTGATTTATTAGGGCTGATTCTCTTCCTTGATAGATGCACTGAGAATTCACCGTCTAGATAATCGATAGTATTTTCAGTTTAAAAATGACAGCCTTTTGTTTATCCATCGACGAAATTCCTTCATAAACAAACCGCCGTCATTTTTCAGCCGCAAATACTATAGAATATCTGGACGGTAAATTCGTAGAGCATCTTTCAAGGGAGAGAATGAGCCGCGATAAATCAAAATCACGCAAAAATTACGGATTATTCTTTGGAAAAACTGAGGAAATATCTACTTTTTCGAAAATTAGCACAAACCAGTTAATATTTTCACAAATCCATTGCAATCAACGCTTCTCGACGTTAAGGACATCTGCTCTAATACAGATAACTTCAGGAGCGCTTCAGAGTATCAAATGTCAAATGAGTGCTACGTTTTTTAAGTTGTTTGTACACATTTTTAAGACGCATTTTGATTATACCGGATGGTTATTTGTATCAAGAGAGAGAGAGAGAGAGAATGAGCCGCGATACATCCAAATCGAGCAAATATTGCAGATTTTTCTTCGAAAAAACTGAATGAATATGTACCTTTTCAGAAACTGGCACAAACCAGTTAACCCCTTCACTGTCAGAGAAACGTATTTCCCTATACGTTGAAGCCCCTATAGTGGCTCCTGACAGCGAAGGGATTAATATGTTGGCAAACCCATTGCAATTACATACATAATTTTAATAACACTAAACAAAAGCTTCGATTGCCCCGGCCCAAAAAAATTGTGATTTTGCGTCGTCGCCTCGACTGCTCGATTATTTCTCGACTGTTCTTCCGAGATGTGCCGAGAGCCATTTTTACGAACGAAGGGCCCTTTTAGTATTTTTTCTCCTCTTCATTTCTCGTCCATTCGCGGCTCAGGGAAGTTGGGGAGAGGCTGCAGTTCTCCGCCAGTTGCGAGGTTGGCCCGGCGAAGATCTCGCATCTTCGCGCCGATTGAGGGGAAAGAGACACATATGTGCATTCCGGAGCCGGTACCAGCACAGTGCGGTCTCGCGTCGCACACGCACCTCGCTTTCTCCTCCCTCCCCCCTTTTCCTCGGCGTTCCCTCGCTCCTCTCCATCCGGACTCGTCCGATGCGCTTCTCTGGACGAAGGAGATTCTCTCGTCCGTCGCGTTATCCACCAACCGGGCGACGACGGGGCCGCGGCGCATCGGCACACAGAGAGGCAGCGTCCGAATGGACCGCTCGAGCGTTATGGCGGGGAAGCCGCCTCGGTGCTCGGAGACTCGAGAAAAGCTCTCTATCCGGGGAGAAGCGACTCTCCCTCTCCCCCCCCCCCCCTCCTCGCCACCAAGACCGCCGGACTTTACGGTCTCGTGAAAGAATAATAAAAAAAAGAAATACAAAATAATATAAAAAAGAGAGCAGCAAATAAAAAAGACATCGAAAAGGGAGTTGAGTGGAAAAAGATGGCGGGCGGAGAAAATAAATAAAAAATAAGAAGCGACGGTCAAGTGCGAGCGACTTGTCCCCCCCCCCCGGACTTTATGGTCTCGTGAAAGAATAGTAATGATACAAAAGAATTGCAAAGAAAAATGGAATAATAATAAAGAAGGGAGCACCAAATAAAAAAGACATCGAAAAGGGAGTTGAGAGGAAAAAGCTGGGGGGCCGGGAAGAAAAAAAAATCAAAAATAATAAGCGATGGTCAAGTGCGAGCGACTCTCCCCCCTCCCCCAAGAGCGCACTTCACGGTATCGTGACAGAATAATAATACAAGGAAATACAAAAAAATCAAAAAGCAGCAAATAAAAAAGACATCGGAAAGGGAGTTGAGAGGAAAAAGATGGCAAACGAAAGAAAAAGAAACCAAAAATAAGAAGCGATGGTCAAGTGCGCGCGTCTCTCCCCCCCTACACTCGCGCACTTTACGGTCTCGTGAAAGAATAATAAAAAATAAAAAGGAGAGCAAATAAAAAAGACATCGAAAAGGGAGTTAAGAGGAAAAAGATGGTGTACAAAGAATAAGAATAAATGAAAATAAGAAGCGGCGGTCAAGTGCGAGCGTGGAAAAGCGGATGCATGCAGAAGGCAGGCGTCGGGGGTCGAACGACCAGAACGGTTAAAGACTGACCGAGGGGGCACTCGTGCGGAAGAGAGTCCGCTCGCTCGGGTTCCCTCGCGAATTTTTCTTCGCCGAAGCGGGCGAGAATCGCGGCGAGTGGAGAGAGCCGAGAGGGAGAGCTCGGCTGTGGCAGTGGAAGGGACGAGAGAAAAAAAAAGAGAGAAAATGAAAAATAAAAGAAAATAAAGAAACGATCGCGGACGTCGTCGCTCGATGGCGGAGCTCGGCGTGCTTCCCTTCGCGCGCCAGAGAGCTTTATATTAAATTCGATAATGGCTCCGTCGTTGCACTTAGCTAAACGCCGAAGACTCTCGACTGCTCCCTCCAACGTCATTGTTCCCCGTCCGAGAGTGCAACAATGGCGGTTGATTGCATTGTCGGGAGGGAGAGAATGAGAAAGATCTCTCTCGAGGAGCGCTTAACTTTGTACGTAATAACTTCTGTTCCGGCTATAGTTTATTTCGATTGCGGGGCTCATTATGCGAGAACTCGGGCACGAGTCCCGCTGGCCAGCTCGACGTTGGTACATTTTACTCGAGTGCACAGAGATGTTGTTATTATTATTTTATATATATAATATATATGTATATATATATATATATATATATATATATATTTTTATTCTATGGGCTGGAGAACGGTGCAAGGTATTTAAGGGGGGTTCAAGAGATTGGAAACTTGTGGCTTCGCGACGTCAAAGCTCCGTTTCACCTTTCGCCTCATCCACGTGCCGCCATCATTGAACCGATATAATAACTCATAAACGTGCAGCGGCGAAAAACAAAAATAATTATTTTATATATGTTTTTAACATTTTTAAAATTCTATGAACTGGAGAACGTTGCAGGGTATTTAAGGACGGTTGAGAGATTGGAAACTTGTGCCCTCTCGATCCCCTCACATACCTTGCGTGCAGCGACGAGACAAAAGTTATTATTATTTTATATATATATTTATAATTTTTTAAATTTACACTATGCACTGGAAGATTGCAAGGTATTTAAAGGGGTCGAGAGGTTGGAAACTTGTGGTCTCTCGACGTCGAACCTCCGTTTCACTTTTCGCCTCATCCACGTGCCAGTCATCATTGAACCGATGTAATAATCCATAAGTGCGCAGCGACGAAAAAAATTATTATTATTTTATATATATATATATTTTATTTTTTAAATTCCATGGACTGGCGATAGTTGCAAGGTATTTAAGGGGGGCTCGAGAGATCTGAAATTTGTGCCCTCTCGACGCCAAACCTCCGTTTCACCTTTCGCCTCATCCACGTGCCAGCTATAATCGAACCGATATAATAACTCATAAACCCCTTTCCGATCGGACCTCGAGAGTCCCGCCTATAACGACGAAAAAAAGCCCTCCGGCACTCGAGTGACACACTCGACTCTCCTGCCTCTCTTCTCAAGCTCCGATCGATTCAGGTCGCGGTCAACGAGCCAGAGTAAAAAAATAACGAAACAATGAAACGCTAACCGCACTCGGCTACACTCTTGCCGAGAGCAATCGTTATAGTACCGACCGTCGTTCCACTGCATTATATATTTAAAAGAAAATACAATTGCACAAGTAGCCACGGCTCGTGGACCGCGCCTGAAGTCCTCTCGCGTGCAGGGCAACTGCTCCTTTGTGAGGCGTCCTGGTGTTCGAGGACGCGATCGGTAAAACGTCCATTACGTCCCCTAAACGCGTTTCACAATGCCCCAAAAAAAGAAAGAAGTCGAAAAATGAAACGTCGACGATATGACGGAGATGAAAAAAATAAACGTTCGACGAGGCGTAAACGTCACTTAAGAGAAGAAAAAAGGAATAAAAAAAAATGGCCGTGCAACATGTCCGGGACTGAGTCGCAGTTAGAATCGGCTAATCGATCCGGGTCGAGCAGCGCGTAAAAGTGACTCGAAGAATGCCGGAAAGAGAGAGCAGATGTACTCGGAACGAATCTATAACAATGTCACGAAAATGATACAGATGTTAAACTGCGAACAAAAAAGGGCCCTCGTCCTCGAGCCTGATGGGCGGACGCGCAGGGATGAGTTTTCTCCCCCCGTCGACAAAACGGTCGCTTGTTGTTATTAGGGTCGGCTAATAACGTGTAATGGGAGAGAGACGGAGATACACGGATCCGGTGTTGCGGACGCGGACAAGGAGGAACCGTCCGCCTCTCGCGCGGGTCGCCCCGAAGACCGGGGAATCCCCGAAGACTGATAGGGCGCAGCGCGCATGCGCAGTCGCGCGAGCGCGTGCACCGATTGGGGCCCTTCCGTTCCGGTGCGACACCTCGCACCCCTGACAAACCCCTCCCGATTGTCATTCCCGGTTCGCATTCTTTTCCGAGGGAAGAGCTGGAAGGATGGAACTTCGCACGGCGAAGAACACGGCAGAGGGTCGGCCATCATGAGGCATATCGGCAACGGTTGCGCCGTTCAGGTACAGGTCTAGCTGGCAATTGGCTAGAATACTTGAGGTAGCTTGTGCGGCAGACTAGTCAAATAAGTGCTAAATTTTCAGAATTTTTTATTTATTTGTTATAATGTAATGTCGCATCAAGTTCTATGGTTATTAGCGACGGGACCTACTATTTTTCCTTTAAAGGGAATCGTACCACTTTGGAGGTTACTCAATATGAGTGAACGTTAACTGTACTTTCGGATGTCAGTAACAGTCGGTTTTCTAGGTTTGCATCACGCCGCCGGAGCCACTTCTATGGTTATTAGCGACGGGACCTACTATTTTTCCTTTAATGGGAATCGTACCACTTTGGGGGCTACTCAATATGAGTGAACGTTAACTGCACTTTCGGATGTCAGTAACAGTCGGTCTTCTAGGTTTGCATCACGGCGCCGGAGCTACGTCACGTCGATCACCGGATGTAAACAACAGACCAAAGAGATCCGTAATTTTTTAGAATTGTTTAACCAATTGTATGCATTTATTGACGGTAAAGGTGGTTGATTTGTATTAGTGCATGTGTCATTAACCTAGAGAAATATTAATCGCTGCCGTCTGGCGAGAACAACTGGTAAATGCAAATTTCCATGATAGTACGTTTTGGTTGGGGTTTTTTTTCAAAGTAAAATCAGTATTTTTTAAAACCGTTTTTAATGTATCACGGCTCGTTTTATTTCTTAAACTTTACGAATTCACCGAGTAGATTTTTTTTATATGTTTCACTGTTTGACACTTTTTTCTCATCAACAAACCGCGGTTATTTTGAAACGACCAAAACTAACAAAAAAAATCTACTTGGCGAATTCATAGAGCAACGTTTGGGGAACAAAATCGGCTGTGATACATTAAAATTGGTTAAAAAGTAAGGATTCATCTTTGAAAAAAAAAACAACGAAAATAAATAAATAAATCACCATGGAAATTTGCATTTATCAGTTTATGTGTTTGCAAAAACAACGTTATCAATACTTTCCTTGATTGAGAACCCACGCAGTAACACAAATCGACTTGGGTCACTTTTAATAAATGCGCAACATTTCGTAGAAAAAACTGTGAAATTTTAACACACCTTTGACTACAGTGTTAATAAGCACGAAATAAAAAAAAATCGAAAAGAGGGAACGTAGAAAGCAGAGTCCGTCGTTCGATCCAGTGCGCATGCGCCTTAATGTCGGTGCGAGCGGCGCCTCGCGTTGGAAGATCCGCGGCTACGAGTAATCGGATGACACGATTGGAGAAACAACGATAATCGATGAGGAAGCGTGCGGCGCGGCTCCCGTTCTCCGGCTCTTTCCGACCGGGAATCGGTAATCTGTGCAGCGATTAAAATTTCGGTACGGAGATCCCAAAACGTAATCCCGCACGGCCTAATGCCTCTAATCCCGGTCGCGTGAGTGAATCACGGCTGGAACGTCTATATCCGATGGTCGGGCGCGCAGCGACGGAGCATGCGAATCAGATCGGGAGCGGCTTCGCTCCGTCCAATGAAAAAATTATCCCGCCATAATAAAATCCAATAAACAACTAAAAAAAAAAATTATGATATATCATTCTTTCCGGCGATTCCAAAAAAAATATGTATATTATTGACAATTCTTTCCGTCGATTGCCAAAAACAAATTATTATTCATAATTCTTTCCGTAGACTTCCAAAAAAAAAAGAATAATAATTTCTGGACCACGCACGAGTGGCGAGAGATAAGAACAAACGAAATAATGGAGGTGAAATATTGGAAACTTCATTAGAGGAGCCGCGGGCATCGAGCCGTGCAGGCCCGAATACACAAGGAGTTAACGTACGAGCTATATACATAAGGGATTGCGACAGGGGGGGGGGGTTGGGGGGTTATTACGCGATTCATTTGTATCTCCCCCGCGTACCGGGGAGGGCGGACGGCATAAGGGATCGCGGACGAGGACGCGCGATGGTGAGGAAGCTCTCTCGCCGCACGCTTTTCTCGCCCGATTCTCTCGTGCGATTCTCCGACTCTCGCTCCCCACACTTCCGCCCGCGAGAAACGAGCGGCACAATCCTCTTTGCCAACAAACGCTCGAGCGAGTTCCGCGCGGCGGTGGCGGCACGGCTCCAAATCTCCTTATGTGCGCAACTCAATCAAATTCCGTCGGCATTTGCCCGGCGCACCAGTCACCCTGTCCGTTCTTCGCCCCTTTCTTCCGCTTCGAAGCCCCCGGCTTTCTTCCTGACTCCTTTCATCTTTCTTTTTCTGATTTCTTTTTCTTGTTTCCTCCCTTTTCCTAAGATTTGTTTGAAATTCAAAACGCCCGCCGCGGACGTTTTTACCCACTTGCCAAGCTTTCTTTGAGTTTCGATTCGAACTCGACTATTATTGTTTCTCTCGACGGTCAGCCGGAGGAACTGCAAAATTTATTATCGCACGTAAAAATGTGAAGAGTAACATTTTGCCTTAACTGGACTATATCGCGCACTGTTGAGGTTGGTTCGGTGCTCACCGTGTGTTCCTTAACTCGTCCGTTTTTGACGCTGGCTACATTCGAAATGAATTCCAAACACACGAGACGTATCACATACGTTCTTTCACACACTTTCATGTGTCCCTTTATTACACTAATCTGGCACTGACTGCATTCCAGATACATCTCAGAGAAAAATTATAAATATTCTGTGTAGTCATTTCCGGTTTGAAAATCTAATTTTTTCGACCGGAAGTGACGTCATACCGGAAATACGTCACTTACGGTTTGAAAATCTCATTTTTTAACCGGATGCGCCTTTATATTGGAAATATGTTACTTCCGATCAAAAAGTGGGCTTTTCAAACCGGAAGTGACGTCACACCGAAATTTCAAAATAATTTCGGGCCGGAGTCACTTCAGGTTTAAAAGTGAGATTTTTGAATCGGAGGTGACAAGTTACAGAAAAAATTAGCGATTTCTCTATGGAATTTTTCTCGAACGAAGCCCACGACACAAACATGCGAATCAAGGAGCAAAGCAAAGTGGGTAAAAGAACCTGGGTGATCTAGAATAGCAAAAAGTCCCAGAAAGTATGTTTGTTTCTCATTCGGAAGATGAAAGAAGATGGAAGAGTATCGAAAGGATTGAAGGTTTTTTTTTGTCACGATGGCATAACCGACTAAATAATATAAGGAGAAGCGATTGCAGTGAACATCCGCGACAAGCTCCCTCGGTTCCTCGGTGGGTGGCGGTCCCGCAGCGACGAGCTCTCGCGGGCGCGCTATTACTTCCGGCCTCTTGAGTCGCGATGTACTTTTGCAAGTTTCTCTCCCTCACCCGCGGAGAGAACTAACCCGTGCCTCACCCATCCCTTGGAACGCGCCCGGGTGGTGTGAGGCATCGTCAGCCTTCCCCGTTCGGGAAAGCGTTGCGCTGCTCCCGCGCGCCAAAGCACAGCCTCTCCGATACCAGACCCTTCTTAAACCCCTTTCCTTTCCGCTAGCTGGCTCGCTGCTTGCCGCTGGCTCTCTCTCACTGTGTGCTCCGCCGTCGAGCTTTTCGCGGTTAAGCTCCGTTTACGGCGCAAAGTTTCCCTTCCGATTAGCTCTCGCGAGAGCGCGGCCCGGTAAACTGTGCTCCGTGCTACAGCTACGCCAAACTCATCCCGAGTAGGGATACACCAATTCTTGATACTCTTCTCCGCGGGAGGAAACAACCGGCGGGATGCTCGTACAAACACACCGACTTAACTTCGACATCTCCGGCGAAGTAGTTTCCATCGTTAGGACACACGCGATCGGGTCGTTGAACCGGTAACTTAAATTGATATTACCAGTGTTTTCACGTTTCGGGGACGCTGCTGCGCAATGCAGATGAGAGGATGGTTCGTGAGGACAATTTGGCTCGGGAGTGGAATCGATACGAACAATGATTTTTAGTGCGGAGCTTAATGACTTTTCGGGCCGTGGGGTAAGATGGTGTCTTGGATGCTGGGGGTTTGTCCCTGGTTTTCGGTTGATTTAACTGGAGCTCGAAGACTCCGGAGCAATATCGGTTGCAAGGTACGGAGATAGAGAGATTGAGAGGTCTTGCGGTCGCTGGCGAAACCCATACGGGCAATGTTTTTTTATTCCGAACCCAATGACTTTTTGGTCCACGCGGTAAGGATTCTGTCTGGGATGCTTCGGCTTTGTCCCCGGCATCGCGTCGATTTAACCCGAGCCTGGCGACTCCGGAGCAACAGCTGTTGCTGGGTAAAGAGAGCGAGAGATTGAAAGGGTTCGCGCTCGGTAGCGAAATCCATACGGGCGATAATTTTTAATTCCGAGCCCAAGGACTTTTTGGTCTATGCCCTAAGATGCTGTCTTTGATGCTGGGAGTTTGTCCGCGGCATTCGGTGGATTCGACAGGAGCAACAGCGGTTGCAGAGGAGAGCGTGGCAAAATGGGACAGCGGGGCAAAACGGACAGCGGGGCAAAACGCAATTTTCCAATAATTTTTAGATGGCACTGCGAGACAAAACTGGGCAGAAAATCCAGATGTATCGATGGGACAAAATGGGTCGTTCAAATTTTCATTGGAAAATGCGTTTTCCCCACGTGTTTTGCCCCGTTGTCCCGTTTTGCCCCGCTCTCCCCTATGGAGACAGAGAACTCGAGAGAGTTTCGGAGAGCTACGAGGGCGCGCTTGATAGCGAATTCCATACGGATAATGATTTTTAGTTCCAAGCCCAGTGACTTTTTGGTCCACGCGGTAAAATCTTGCCTTCGATGCTGAGGGTTTGTCCTGGCATCCGGTGGATTCAATCGGAGCCCGGAGCAACAGCGGTTGCACGGTACGGAGATAGAGTGAGAGATCGAGAGGGTTGAGGAGAGGTGCGAGAGCGCGCTAATATCTCGAGCAAACTCCCGGAGCCCGATGCACGGTTGGTTAAGCGCGCAAACATTGACTGACGGTACCCATCTCGGCACGCCTTCCGTGTCAGTTTAGGCACGCTCTCGCGGTGGCTTCCCACCGTTCCTCCGACTAATTCGATGCACTCATGCGATACCATCCGACGGTGTTTTGCTGACTCGCCTTCGCCCGGGTCTATTTCGTTCGACAATTAAAAAAAAAAAAAAAGAAAGGGTTGCAAATTTAGCACGAATTTTGATTATTTATTCTCCTTCGAAATTCGCCGCGCGGCTCGACGACGATAAAACATGAGAGAACGGCTCGATAAACTGTTCGAAGGCTCGTTACCGCCACGCGGCTCTTGAATGGCTAAAGAGGCGCAAGCGATCCGAAGAAGCGAGTCTCGCCGAATTGTCAGGCCGGACACGCGCCTCAATTATTAGGTCGTCCATTACGCTTCGCTTTCGCAACTCTTTCGCGTATGGCCTCTTCGAACAAATGCCGATTAACTTTGAGATTGCAAGATTCTTATTTATGATCGAACATGCTCTCGGCTCAATGTTAAGACGGCTGGTCGAACTCTGCAGAAATTTCGGAGCATTACATCAGCGATTGAGGCCCTCAGGTTCGAAAAAGGCCCGATGTGGGAATGGCACACAGGACCGGTACTGGCCGACGCTGTGCCAATACCGGGCCCGTGTAGCAATCTCACTAGGGTCTTCTATGGCAAAACCTTTCGAATGAATACAATATAATAATATATAGTATATAATAATTTCAACTAATAAATGCCGATTAACTTCGAGATTGCACGATTCTTACTCACGACCGAACATGATCGCGACTCAATGTTAAGAGGGCTCTTCGAGCTCTTCAAAAATTACAGATCATTGCATCAGCTCCTGAAGCCCTCGGGTTCTGAAGAGGCCTGATGTGGGAATGACGCACAGGATTGGTACTGGCCACAGCCATGCACTGATAAAAAAGTACAGTTGAATAAACTAAGATTTGGGCGGGGACGTTGAAATAAATATTTACTTGGTCAAACAAAATATTTTAATGACTCAACAATATTTTGGTGAAATCACCCAACAAATTGTTGAACCAACCAATTTTTTAGCTGCACCAACAAAATATTGAATTGAACGTCCCTGCCCGAATCTTAGTTGATCCAACCGTATTTTTTTTATCAGTGTGCCAATACCGGCCCCGAGTAGTGACCTTAGTGGCGTCATCTTTGGCAAAACCTCTCGAATAACTCTCGATTGAAATTGAGATTGGAAGACTCTGATTTATGATCGAACATGCTCTCGGCTCAATGTTAAGACGTCGCGTCGAGCTCTTCGGAAATTGGAGAGCATTGCATCAACCCGAGGCCCTCAGGTTCGGAAAAGGCCCCATGTGGGAATGACACACAGAACCGGTACTGGCCACCGCCATGCCAATACCGGCCCCGTGTAGCCATCTCGCTAGGGTCTTCTCTGGCAAAACCCAATCCATCGCCCCAAAATTTCTACCAGGGACGGATCGAACTCTACCTCGCGAAGACATCGAGGAATTCGTGAGTCGCGCGAGGGACCACTGGTCCACAAAATTGTTTAGTCGATCGGCCCTCGGCCGGATGAAATCGAGCCGAAATGGGAACTGGTTTGCGGTATGGATGGACGGTGTCGATGAGGACAAAATCGTACAAATGAGTTTGCGGCCGTCGCCGAGGGGCGAGCAATGCCTCGGCAAAACTCGAATGAGTTTTGGATAAGAAATCGGCAGGGCCAGGAATTCGCAAGGGTTATCGGGCGAATCCCCAAAGGGTTCGAATTCCAAACGAATGCGGTGTCAGCGGTGCGTCGCCGATACCGGCCCGTAGTGCACGGGATATACGGGCACGCTCTTTTTTCGCCCCCCCCCCCTCCCCCTTCATAGACGATTAATCCAGTTTACATGCAGACGCTGGGGCATAGAGCCGGGAGAACTCGGGAGAAAGAGAGTGCACCCAAAGGGGTCCTCGGGCGCGTAAGCCGAGAATCCGCACAACCGTTCCCGCCCGCTTAAATATATTCAATTACCGGGATACTCAAACCTGCCGCCCGACTCCGCGCCTTCGAGCCACGGCGTATACCTATACTTATACCTCGTGGCATTGACCGGAGTCGATATGCCTGTAGGACTATTCGTCAATTTGTTTTTATAGCAAATTTATGGCCGTAGTAGCAAATTTTTTTAAAAATTTTGGACTCGAAGAATAGAGAAGAAAAAGTAGTTTCGATGGCACTACAATTGTTCATTGATCAATTTTTTATATTGTTTTATATAAGTCAATATAGAAATGTTATCGTCTTAGCAGTATTCCGAGAACTGCAATTTTTTCCATGCGGTATTTTTCATTAATATAATATAATTTCTGACCGGTAATGTCCAAAAAAACTATTTTTTTAGTCTCGAAAAGTAAAAAGTAAAAAATAGTTTCAATTACACGAAAATTCTCCACAGATCAATTCTTTCTATATACGTAAATCTATAAATTTTATCTTCCTAGCAGTATTCCAAGAATCCCAATTTCTTCCGTCAGGTACAATTTTAATTAAAAAGTCCATAAGCCTCGATTCAGAAATTTTCGACCTTCTCTAGGTGACGGAACATTGACGGCTAATTCAACCGACAATGCTTTTTTTTCGTAGATTTCTAGAACATCGATGAGGTCGAAGATGACGCGATGATGATGACTGCGGCAGGGGGAGGGGAGGGGGTATTACAGTTGTTGGAGATTGACACGGGGGGTTTTTTTCGGAGAGCCGCGGAGAGTGAGAAAGCGAGAAAAAAAACGCAGCCGATATAGGGGTTGAAAGGGGGATGGGAGAGAGAGAGAGTTAAGCCGGGCGAGGGAGGGGGGCGAGGGGGGGGGGGCGGTCTGCAGACACACAGAGAGAGGCACGCTGCAGGAGCAGCGCCGGAGCCGGGCACTGGCACGGCAAAAGCGAAAGCAGAAGGGAGACAGGCATCTCGCCCTTCTTTTGTCCCTGGGCCGAGGCCCGATATTGAAATGGAGTCGTTTGAGTGTGAATAATTTGCTTTGCCGGCGAGCCGGAGAACACCCCACCTCCCCTTCTTCGCTCCTTCTCTCCTCACCGTTCTGCTCTCTCTCGCTCTCTCAACCCCTCCTCTCTCGAAAGCCTTGACGCAGAATTGGGAGATTCGCACGCGGTCCCTCTGGCTGCCTCTATTCCCAACCTTTATCGTTGATTTTTCGTTAAAATCTTCGATGGATTGTGAGATGGGCTTCCGTATCTCGGGACGTATGCACAATCCGATAAACAGCCCGGTAACTTCTCTAGGAATCTTTGGAGTCAGCGTAAAATTGTCGCCCGCGCGGTCAAACTGAGATAGAAAGTCTAAAAAAAGGACCAAATCTCAAATGAAAGTTAGGGGGAATCTTTGGAGCACTAGATTGGGTTCCCTCCATTCCCAAGCTTTATCGTTGATTTTTCGTAAAAATCTTCGACGGATTGTGAGATGGGTTGCCGAATCTCGAGACGTATGCACAATCCGACAAACAGTTCGGTAACTTTTCCAGGAATCTTTGGAGTCAGCGTAAAATTGTCGGCCGCGCGGTCAAACTGAGACAGAAAGTAAAAAAGAAAAGAACTAAAAGTTCGAATGAAACTTAGGGGGAATCTTTGGAGCACTAGATTGGGTCCCCTTCATTCCCAAGCTTTATCGTTGATTTTTCGTTAAAATCTTCGACGGATTGTGAGATGGGCTGCCGTATCTCGAGACGTATGCACAATCCGATAAACAGTCCGGTAACTTCTCTAGGAATCTTTGGAGCCAGCGTAAAATTGTCGGCCGCGCGCTCAAACTGAGATAGAAAGTAAAAAAATTGTTATTTTCGTTACAAAGGCGAGAAAAACTGAACGTTCTCGACGAGTGTGAAGTGACGCACGAGCCGAATGCGAGTGAGGCGCTTCACACAAGTGCGAGAGAGATCGATTTTTCTCGCCCGTGTCACGAACCGCTTTTTCCGTTTTTTTCCCCGCACTAGTTGGAAAGTTTACTCTCCCGCACTAGTGCGGACAAAAATACGGGAAAATAATTCACTTAACGGGCGCCGGGCAAATAAACATTTACTTGGTTTAAAAAAATATTTATTTCATTAAAAAAAAAAATTTATTTCATTAAAAAAAAATATTTATTTCATTAAAAAAAAAAATTATTTCATTAAAAAAAAAATGTATTTCATTAAAAAAAAAAATATTTATTTAAGTCAATTGAAATATTTATTTCCGGGTGTCCGTTAAACAAATGATTTTTCTAGGTGCGCCCAAAGATGATCGTCTCATTGGATCGTAGATCTCCCAAGTTCCATGGATCACTCTTTGGGGATGATCTATGGCCGATCCTTGGAGAAACCGCCGAGGTACTCCGGAGGCTTCCGTCGCCGAGGAGATTATGAATTCTCAGGGAATTAACAGCGAGCTCGCGTCCTCGATGACTCCTCCGCGTGTTTCTCCACAGGATGCTGCTGAGATTGGGTACACTTGAATTTATTGACACGGATCGAGAGGGAGAGATGGACGTGCGGCCGTCGGTGTCCGCGGCACAGTAACGCGAAGGATACCTGCCCGAGTACTCGTGAATGGAATCGCAAATGTTTCTCGACGATTCACCGCGTGTACCACATGCATCTTTAAAGGTGCGTGTCCGACGAGCACGCACACTGTTCCGCCCGTGGAATTTAGTATTCGGCGATCGGTGCGTTACGGCTGTAACGTACGTGGCTATGACGCCGCGGGCTCGAAATAACGCGCTCCGATGCTGTATGCGACGTACCGTGCGGTAATCGTACGTGCATCCGATTGATAGGCGCGAGGACGATTTCGAGGGGCCACCCGACCGGCGGGTTATTAATTATTATATGTAACGCCCGCAGGAACTGCGAAACATTGATTCCCCCTCGACGAGGAATGCAATGATTTGAGATGGGAAAATTAAAAAGTAAATTTCTTCGAGGACCCAAAAAAGGCATATTCGACGACTTGTCGCGTTTATGCAGAGTGATCGTTTCTGCAAATTTTGTCAATAAGGAGACTTAGGGATTTTTTGGGCATAATAAATATTTTTAGAATTATTTATTATCCGGCCGTCATAAATATTTCAATCAGATGACTGGTCAAGTTTATAAGAGTGGTGCTTTCTGCAAATTTTATCAACGGCAAGGCATACAAATTGTAACGGAGAAAAATTCGTAATAAGATTTTAAACATTTTTGTAAATAATAAATATTTGTACAATTATTTATTATAGTGCATCATAAGTATTTTAATTCGATGACCGGTCAAGTTTATACAGGGTGGTCATCTCTGCGAATTTTATCAATGGGAAGTCATACAAATTTTAACGGCGAAAAAAATAACAAGATTTTAGAGATTTTTGTGCATAATAAATATTTTTACGTTTATTTATTATCGTCCATCATAAATGTTAATTAGATAACTAGTCAAGTTTATCCAGAGGGGTCGTCTCGGCGAATTTTATCAATGGAAAGTCGTTGCATAAGTCGCGGCTGAAGACAACGTAGTAGAGTACAATGCGGTTGAGCAAATTTTTCGTAAGAAGGCGAAGTATGCAGAAAAAAGTCTCATACACAGATCGCAAGACTTTCCTCATTTCCGTCCATCATAAATATTTAAACCCTTCCTATTCCCACTTAGACGTTACCGAACGATACGAGTTGTAAAAAAATTCAATACTCATCGCAACACATTTTATCCGAATGGTGATAGTAAATCACGTCATCGGCGGAGGAGCCGCGTCAGCCGTGAGCATCGTCCCGATGAGCCAACGGCTTGGGCCCGCGACCTCGGGTCATCGAGCATTGTTTTATTTTAAGAGGGCCAATGTCACCGGTGATCGGGACATCAAACCAGGGCGTGCCGCGATGAGTGGGGATGTCCCGAAGACCGCCGGATAGTTCCTACCAAAGGCTCCACTAAGGAACTCCCGTATATAAGGAACTGCCAGCCGACAGTCGGATATCAGTCACTCGACGCATCAACACAGCGGAACAAGCAACCTCTAGCCTCAATCATGAAGGTTCGAGAAGTCGTCATTTTATTTTCCCCCAATCGTGAGAGTTCAAGCCTTAAGGGTGACTTAAAAAAAAAAAAAAAAAACAATCAAGTGAAAACTGTAACTACCCTACATTTACTCTCGATCAAGACTCCCCAAAGAGCGGCCGAGATCAGATAAGTTGGAATTGATCCGGTAAGTTTAACTAACCGAAGCGAATTGCGTTCCGATAATCCGCAGGTACTCCTGAGTCTCACCCTCCTCGTCGCCCTGACACTGGCGGAACCCCCGAGGTATCGTCAGCAGCATCAAAGCGATAGGAACCAGTACTACTTCGCCCGTCAGCAGCAGGAAGCCGAGACGCCTCCAGAGCCGGAGGCCGCGGCTCCTTACCCAGCATCCGGCTGGAAACCCGACGGCCCGGCCTTTGAGCTCCCTCAGAGGCAGCAGAACGCCGCGCCGGCGCCTCCCCAGCAGCAGTACGGAGCACCCCAGGCTCCTCAGCAGCAGTACGGTGCGCCGCCTCCTCAGAAGCAATACGGAGCGCCCCAGGCGGCTCCTCAGCAACAGTACAGAGGACCGGCTGCGCCCCAGAGACAGTACGCGGGACCCTCAGCGCCTCAGCAACAGTACGGAGCACCGGCGGCTCCTCAGGGACAGTACGGAGCGCCCGCGGCCCCTCAGCAAGGCTACGGAACACCCGAAGCCCCAACCACGACCGAGGAACCGACCGCCCCGGACTTCGAGGACTCCACTGCACTTCCCGAATCACAGGTAAATTATAGTCGGGGCACTTCTTCGACCTCAAGGAAAATTTGCATTTTTTCCCAACTCCCTTTCGCTACTAATCGGCGGCGCTTGCACAGAGAAAAGGAAAGTGGGAGGACTAACCACAAAAGTCGCGGTGACGTTCAAGGCTCTTACTTGTTCGGTAGGGAAGCGCGGGGCAAAAGGGGACAGCGGGGCAAAACGGGATAGTGGGGCAAAACGCAATTTTCCACTAATTTTCGGATGGTACTGTGCGGCAACACGGGGAGAAAATTCAGTTGTATCGATGGGGCAAAATTGGGCGTCCAAATTTTTATTGGCAAAATGCGTTTTGGCCTATGGTCCCGTTTTGCCCCGCTCTCCTTTACACATGAAGGATCGTTTTGTTGAACGATTATTTGCATCAATCGATTCAAACACTTTTGTTGTACCAACCAAACAACACCTTTGAATGTCACCGCGTCTTGGTTAATTCAACCACTACTTTTGCTCAGTGCGGAGCCCCAGCGGGAATGAGACACGGGGCTAGTGCTGGCCGACGGTGTGCCAATAATGGCCACGAGCTGTCCAAAAATTGCGTTAAGCTCAAGTATTTTTTTTTACTTCCTAATTGCCCTTGCATTCATAAATTCAGTTATCCTCTGCCTTTCAACTTCGCCATCTCTCAGCCGCCTCTTCGCTGCCTCCGAGAGGTTTCTTCTTTCAATTTTTTTTTTATACACGCCAGCTCGATCGGTGGAATTTAAATCGCCGTATCAATTCGTCTTTCCCCTCTTCGATTCTCGCCCGTTTGGTATTCACGGCGTCGTTTACTTTCGATCACGAAGCCGGCAGCCGGGACGGGGAGGGAAGCACAGACAGCGCGTGCCGGTAGCTCCTCCGCGACGGCCGATCGCTCGAATTCGCCGCGGCCTCGACACGCTACTCCCATACATCTTCGCCCGTACAGCGATCTATGTATCCTATTTTACACATAGATTTTTTGTTCTATTTTTCCAAAGGCCGAACCCGTTGACTCGGTGAACGAGCTCGACGAGGAGGGCGAAGTCGACGAGCAGCAGAGACAGTCCGGCGAGTACTACGTGGCCCTTCCCGACGGTCGTCTTCAGCGCGTCCAGTACATGAGCAGCCAGGACGTCGAGGCCATGAAGTACTTCGCCAAGATCCGCGCCGAGAACGTCGAGCCTCTCCGCGGACCGATCTACGCTTACACGCCGCTCCAGAAACTCGAGTTCGCACCGTCCAGGCTCCAGGTCGCCATCGCCGATCCCTACGCCGCGGCAACCCCCGTCGTCGCCATCCGCGAGAACGCGCCCAACGCCCCGCGCAAGAACGCCAAAGCCGCCCCGGAGAAACTGCAGTCCCAACAACGCCAGCAACAACGTCAACCCCTGGCCGCTGAAGTACGCTACGAAAGCCCCGCTGCCATCGTCGGACTCGCCGGCGCTCCCGCTGCCCCCGTCGCCACTTCTTACGCGACCTACACAGCCAACTACCAGGTGCCCGCTGAGGAGCAGAGATACTTCGTTACTTTCTAGATTAAAAACAAAATTTTGAAAAATACAATGATCCATTTGGGAGGGATCGCGGTGATATGATGCAGCTCTCGAGACCCAAGATTTAAGATGATTCTTGTAAATTGCTCTTGTAAATAATTGCAAATAATTCGTTCCATGTATAAAATTGCGCAAGTAAATAAAAAAAAATTAGCATTAGCAATTGTAAGCATTTTTTTTATTTTTTAAAACGAAATTTAGAAAGATACGATGATCCATTTGGGAGGGATCGCGGTGATATGATGCAGCTCTCGGGACCGAAGATTTAAGATGACTCTTGTGAATTGCTGTTGTAAATTATTGCAAATAATTCGTTCGATGTATAGAATTGCGCAAGTGAATAAAAAAAAAATAATCGTAAGCAATCGTAGGCATTTTTTGATTTTTGAAACGAAATTTAGAAAGATACAATGACTCATTTGGGAGAGATCGTGAAGATACTTCGTTATTTTCTGGATACATTTTTTTTTTTTTTATCGGCCTCTAAACATTTCACTGGGACGTCACTACTGGTTTTACAATCTTGCTTTTTGACCGGAACTGACGTCATAAGTGAAAACGTCACTTCCGGTTGAAAAAAATTTGTTTTTTGATCGGATGTCACTTCATACGGAAAAACGTTACGTCGAGTCGAAAACTGAGAGTGTGAATCCGAGATGTTTTCCCGTATCGATTTGAGTATCGAAAATTGGGTTTATTGGAAAATTGGTAATATCAGGGTATCGGAAATTGATCGATCGCCAAAATATCAATCTCTAAGAAGTTATTGGGCACGTAATACCATCTAGTCAGGCAATTATTTAGGTAATGAGGCATCATCCTAGATCAGCAGAGATCCAGATGATAAATTCTGTACTCAGCGAAAGAAAAAGAAATCATTGGTGATATTAATTACGATTGTCAATATGTCGGAGCAGAAATTCAACCAATTCTCTCGTGCTCGAAATAAGGTGCACGAAGGTGAGAGGTCTGAAATTCCGAAATGTGTGTGCGCGCGCGTCAATCGGGCGAGTAAAGTAGAGAGGCAGTTGAAGAAGGATTGAAGTAGAGAGCGAGCTTTGCAGCGGAGGATTTCCCGTCGGCACGCAGCACGCCGCCTTACCGCAAAATTCCAGAAATTTAATATCGCTCTCGCCATCCGGCGCGAGAGGTAGCACACGCGCGCCCGCGTTTCATAACTCCACTTTGACAGGCTGAGGAGCGAGAGTGAGAGGCAAAGACCGGAGAGAAAATCGATTTGCGAGGCAATGATGCTGCTGGTCCGAGAAATCCGGAAACCCCCGTGACGTGCCCACGAACCCCTCGACTTCTCGGACCAATTTCACTCTACAGATTCCGGCACACCTCTTTCAGCCCCAGCCGATGCGTATAGCAATTTTTAGGTCTAAACAATATTTTCAAAAACTTGAAAAAATCTATCCCTTTAGTTCCCCCCGTCGCGGAATAATTGACCACGCGCTAAGTCGTTAAGGTAGTCGCTGCATTGTCCTTGAATTCCTTAAATAGTGTTCACTTCGCACAAGTTTCAGAGAAATTAGAGGGAATTGAAAACACTCTCGATGGTATAAAAATGTGAAAAAATCATGCATGTTAAAGGTGCTGAAAAGGTTAATTTCCCATTATAATAATTCCAAAATGTTATTAACGAATTGATAAAAAATAAAATTCTTCAACAAATCTCCCCGAATCCTAATTTTTCCGAATACCCATGAATTTTTTCAGATTTTTAAATTCACTTTGATTTTTGGGTAGAAAGTCACAACATTCAAAGTGGATTCAGAACTCTGAAAAAATTCATACGTATTAAAAAAAATAACGAATCATTTTCATAAAAAAAAGTTAGGATTCCGAGAGATTTGTTGAACAATTTTATTTTTCATCAATGTGTTAATAACATTTTCGAATAATTATTATGCAAAATTAATATTTTCATGACCTTTAACATGCCTGATGTCTTTCAGATGTGTATACCATCGAAAAGTGTTCGCAATTCCCTCTCATTTCTCTGAAACGCATGCGAAGTGAGCCCAATTCGCAAGGACTACCTTAATTCGCCATGGTCGTCTCCGCTGCAGCTTCCGCACCGGTTCTCCTCCCCCGGAAGAGAACTTCCGCTGCAGGCGATCGACGGGGGTTCTCCCGGCAATTACTTAACCCCTGGGTCAGCCGATGATGACCGGAGAGTGCAAGTGAGAAGAGCCGCAACCAGTGGGGTTGGCGTTCGTCGGCTTAGGAAGAAGAGATCTCATCTCGGCGGGTCCAGCAAGCTTGATCGAACCAATTAATTCGCGAGAACTGACCGTTCCAGCCGCGAGCCTCAGACCGCACGCCGAAGCGTTCAATCTCCAGTTACACAGCCCGATCTAGGATACAGGATTGCGCATCCACCGCTCCTTGATCGGCCGTGAGGTAACTTTCGCCGGCGAGTCTTCAAACGCTTCGGGAGAAACTTGGCTCCTTCGCCGCCGACGGGAGATCCGAGAGCCTCTTTTCAAAAACAAAGTTTCCCAGTTTCTCGTCCGTCCCGGGGGAGAGACTTGCCGCGCTGCGGATTCGCTGGATGCTTATACACGTATATACAACGCCGTAGCCGCCGTTGTACGGTGAGGCTTTCGGCATGCCAGTGTACACGCTCCGTTAGAATCCGGCATCAGGACTCGCGGATGTTGCCGAGGAGAAAACGCTCCCCATTGGCGGAGCCGGCACTTGAGCGTTACAGCGGGACCAGCCGGTGCAGCCAGCATCCGCGCCACCGGTCCTTCGCTTCCTTCCTTCGACCCTCTTTCCCTCGGGATATTAATTTTTCCGGAAGTTACCTCTCCCCTACCATCCCCCGCCCGCCTCTGCCGGCGAAGCGGACTCGCGAGGAACCCTTCGTCGCTCGCGCCGCCAAGAGTGGAACGGGAGAATAGGGCAAAAAATGGTGGTCTTTTTTTTAAGAATAAAAAAAATAATACTTCGGTCGAGGGAGGCGAAAGCCCGGAGCGGCGCTATTTTTCGCGTCGATTCCATTTTAGGAAAAATCTCCGATAAACTCATTGGAAAAGCCGGAGCGCCGGTCTCGCGGGAGCGGCTTCCGTATTAGCGAGATTAAAAGCGTCGAATCTTTCTACATTCATCGTTTTATATATATATATATATATATATATATATATATATATATATATATATATATATATGTATCTTCTTTTTTTCCTCAATTTTTCCGCGGCTCATCCCGAGATTCTTCCTTTTGCTGCCTCCCTCCGTCGATTCCTCCGCTTTTCAGCGTGAGCTAAATTTATTTTTTCCTCGATGAGGCTAGACGATAAGTGGGTGCCTCGCCGTTGTCGGCTTTTCGCTCGAAGGATTCGCGGTGGAAAAACATATCGTGGGACTGAAATCGGTAAGACGCATTTTGCCCACTCGCGTATAAGAAATTAACCCTTTTGATTGTGGCGAGATATCTTCGTGAAACTCTATACCGCTCTTCCTTTTTTTTCAATTTTCTTCCTATCTCTCGATCGTGCGACTTTACGGTCTTCGCCACCTGCAATTTGTTCCTCGCCGTTGTGCATCCGGTCGTGGTTTTCAGCTCGTTGGCGCGAGAGCGCAGAGAACAATACACAAAATTTAAATGAATAAAGGAAATTAGATTTAAAAAAAAATAGGATAAGAAAATAAAATAAAAATACCAAACATTGTAGAGTGTTAGTCCGGTCTCGTATCAAATCTTAGCACAATACGTCCATATTTATTCGAATTAGACCGTTTTTAGTAATAAAAAAAATTAAAGTCTTATCAAATCTGGCTGCTTGGATAGATTTTGACAAAATTCAATACCAAAGGTCCTTGATCAAAATTTCATATTCGTATGCAGTTTTAGAACGACAGCTCAAAATTTACGCAAGAGATACCACAGAAGTTTTTCAAAAAATTCAAAATCGCGTAAAATCTCCAATTCAGCCACAATTTTTATAAAAATTGCCCTGAATGAAGAGACGTGACCACTCTACTAGTGTACCAACTTTCTACTGCCTAGCCCACATCGTTTCCGAGTTACAGTCGCCTTAAACGATGCAAGTCTGTTAAACACACACACACACCTCCGGAGCGCAGCTAAAAATCCCATATCTCTACGTCTCAAGATATTTTAAGTATACTGGCACTAAAATCTCTCAAAAAAATTTTTTTACGTAAGCATAGCTTCCTCTATGAGGAAGCAGAACTAACTTGAGAAAATAAAATAAAAAAGTAAGATAAGAAAATAAGACCAATAATGGAGAGAAGCATCGAGTTAAATGTCGTATCGGCGACGACCATTCCGTCTTGGAGATGCGCTTCCAGCCTTCTAGGGAATAACAAACTCAGCGAGAGGAAGAGTTAAGATCAGAGGCTTCGAGGTCAGGGGTGCGACATCTGGCAAAGGGAGAACGGACGAGTACGAAGCTGCGTCTTGATCGTATAGCGGGTCGGTGTAGGAGTGAAGAGTTAAGAGGGTGTTTCCGCGATTCACCGGCTCTGGGAGTCAATCTCGGCGGAGTCATCCGGGGCTCACGGTTGTACTTCGCAGGGCCGAAGGGCTAACTTTCGCAAGGGTTGGCTTCCCACACTCCGTCGAGTTCACGGACACCGGGCTTTCGTGTTTCTCTGTTTTCATTCGCTTCGCGTTCCCTCCCGTTCTCCCGCCTCGTCCTCCTCATCCTTCAACTCCAGCGGCGAGCTCCTGTTGTTTTCCCGTCGTTTGTTTCCATCTCGGTCGAGCCCGGGGGCTGAGAATAAGAAAATACGCGGAGCGGCCCCCGCGGTGCGTTCGCTCTCGGATTGTGGGAACTCGCACGTAAACTCGGGAACCAGGCCAAAATACTCGTTTCGAATTGAATCAGACTGGAATGCCAACAGCGAGAATCCGCGATCCGGAAACTTTCAGGTATGCTCGGTTGTAGCTTTGGATTTGAGTGATCGAAGAGACATTAGGCGATGTATAGTTTAACATTTCGGGGGTGGGATTTTTTTTTGTTGGAAAAACAAGACAGTCTCACAGACGGACTTGCAGACAGACTCGCAGACGGGGTTATAGACGGACTGACTAACGGATGGACTGACAAGCAGAGTCACAGATGGACTAACAGATGGATTGACGGAGTCACGGATGGACCAACGGATGAAGTCACGTACTGACTGACGGATGGACTTTCTGACAAGTTCCTAGATGGACTTAATGACAAGTTCCTGGATGGACTTAACGACAAGTTCTTAGATGGACTCAATGACAAGTTCCTGGGTGGACTTAATAACAAGTTCCTAGATGGACTTAATAACAAGTTCCTAAATGGATTAATGACAAGTTCCTAGATGGATTGGCGGAGTCACGGGCGGACTCACAGCCGGACTCACGGTCAAACCTAAACTTACTCACGAAAATAACCAAAATGCTTATTTTGTGTTCTACGATACGTAGAAACGTTTCCGTACCATAATCTCTCCTTGGATCAATCGTACGCGATGAGAGAGCAGAAAAGCAATACCATGGTTTCACCTAACGAAGATTTTCTAATTTCCTACCCTCCGAGCCGGAGAACATGGCGCGCCGGCTGATTGAAGACCCCCGCGGTGCGTCCTTGCCGTGCTTTTTCTCGGTACACATGTACGTCGAGCCCTTTCGCTCGATCCCGTTTTTGCATCTCTTCTCTTCCGACCCGCGCGGCACCTGCTCGGCACGCCGAAGGCTTTTGTGCCGCACCGGGGACCTCCTCCTGGGCGCCCTGATGTAGTCTCCTCTAGCTCCGCCGAGGAGAAAGAGCGAACTATCCCACACACACAAACACATCCGGGGATCCGAACGAGAGGACCAGAAGCAGCGGCAACGGAGTACGTCACAGACCATGTCAATAACGTTCGCTTGTACGCCATTCGCAAGGAAAGAGGGTCCCCAGCGGCACAATGAGGTTGGTACAGCCGCGAATGCGAGACTCTCGAGCGCAGCTCTTCATGTATGTGCTTCATGCACAACCACCCCCTTTTTTTCTTGTCGTCGTCGCACCGTGGCTTTGTCCACGTACCGGAGTGCACCGTGACTTCCTCTTTCACTCTTTCATCGCGTCCCGGTACTCGCGCGACGAGCACCGTAGCGACCTGATTGACATCGAGGCCTCCAATAAAATATGAAATTCATAAGCCAAATAACCGTCTCGAAAAAGTCTATTCAATGCGATTTTTTTTTTCGTGCTTTTGGATTTTAATTAAAAAATTCCGTATAACGGGGGATTATTGGAGATGAACTGTGAACTGGCGGAGGCGACGGCGGACTAATAGAAGGAGCGGTGTTTCGGTGCAAAGTATCGATTGGCGTTACGAGGCAAGATCCTTCGTCCCCCTTCGCCAACTTTTCCGGGCGAGGGGATTCGCAGAGAAAAATACGATAGACACACACACACACCGTTGGGGCGGCTCGTCGGCCCTTATTTTTGGGCTCGGGAGCGCAGAGTGGGCAGGGAGGGCGAGATTGTAGGAAACGAGCCGACAGGAGGCTATCACCGGCGAGGCCGAGAGACTTCTTCCGGTCGGCCGGACTCGAGGGTGCCGAGGCTGTTGGGGAAAACGAAATGACCAACAGGCGAGTACATTATCATAATATTGTAATTTTTCTTTGTCGCACTTTTACAATGGCAGATTATTATTTTATTTTCTTTCTAAGTTATTGTTTCCTTTTTTTTTATTCAAATGCCAAAATTTCCGTTTCCAGTCTTCGTCAGCTTCTAACGATTCGATATGAAACCAATAAAACTAATGTGGCTCGTAGAATAACGAAAATCAAGATGAGGATATCGGGGCAAAATGGGATGCCACAAAATTTTCCGAAAAATTCATTGTAATAATGGAGCGAAGGGGAAAAATGATTTTTACCAAATGTCTGTTCTCTTCTTACTGGGTGAGGTTGAGAGATGTTCCGTTTTGCCCCTACTCGTGATCTTTCTCGCATACTCAGAACACAATAATTATGAATTTACATTTTGTTTGCGAACTGTCGAGACGTCGATTTGTGGCGAGGTGAAAAAATAAAGCTGATGCTCGCTTTTAAAGTAACAAAAATACCGGGGCAAAACGGGACAGCACAAATATTTCCGAAAAGTTAACTATAATACTGGAGTGATTGGGGAAAGATGAGTTGAGAGGTGTTCCATTTTGCCCCGAGTCGGGATTTTTCTCGAATACTTGGAATACAACAATTATGAATTTACATTTCGTTTGCGAACAGTCGATTCGTAGCTTCGGGCTCATCCGATTGGTCTTTATTCCTTAGCTACGTTGTTTTGCCCCCACCCTCTCTTGTATAACGTATATCGTGTTATATAAACACGACGGACGGACCGAGGGAAATCTCCCGGCAGTTCCCGTCAAGCTCGATCGCTCGGCGTGTTGCGATGAGATTCCACTTTGGCGATTTAGAGCGGAGAGCACAGCGGCAAAATATCGCGGGCAAAGCGGATTATGAGGATTGGATCCCAATGGATTTACCGATAAATGCCACTCCCGCCGTACGGAGGCTCGCTTTCCACCTCGGCGGGAGTGTGAGTGAGCGACGAGCTCGCTCGCTAGCGAGTTTTCGTTATACAACTAATACCATAACTGGGCGAAGGAAGAGGGTTGCACCGTCGGGAAACCCGGACGACGAAGATAATGGCTTTCGCCAATACCATAAGTTCAGCTATAGATATTTCCAATGATGTCAGAAAACTCCCATCTCGCAGGATCTTCAACCTTGTCGCGAGTCTAGAAAAGCTTCGGAAAGCTCAGAAATCTGTCCTTAAAAAGAAGACATCTTATACATATTATAAAAAACTGTTTGTTTGCTTGTATGTTCGTCCCAACCCCCCTTCGGTGAAGTTGAACCCTTCGGTCAACAAATTGGATTTTGAAACCGGAATTGGCATACTTCCGGTTTGATGTCACTTCCGCTCGAAAACTGAGCTTTTCAAACCAGAACTGACGTATTTTCGGTATTACGACACTTTCGCTCGATAAGTGAAATTTTCAAACCGGAAGTGACGTATTTTCGGAAATATTTCACTCCCGTTCCAAAAATGAGATTTTTAAACCGGAAGTGATGTTACACAGGAAATACGTCACTCCCGTTCTAAAAATGAGACTTTTGAACCGGAAGTGACATTATACCGGAAATACGTCACTTCTGTTAAAGAAATGATATTTTCAATACGGAAGTGACGTCATACCGGAAATACGTCGCATCCATTCGAAAAATAAAATGTTCAAACCGGAGGTGATGACTTTCCGTACGATATCGCGTTCACACAGGCGAAATATTATTTTTTTTTCGATATCATTTTACCCCTCTGAATTACACGCATTCGTTAAATTTATCCTCCGCCCGATAAGCGTAAAAAATCTGAGACCGCGCCCCTCCCTCCTGCCTGGAACACTACAAACGCCGCGCGACTTCTCGATCCCGCGGCCGTCTCGCAGCGCTGATTTTTATCCCGATCGGTGCGCCCGCCCCGCCCCGTCGATCGTTACTTGCCCGTACAATAAAATATGCGAAAGAACAAAGAACTCGACGGGAACACTATACCGCAGCGCGCGGTAGGGTGGGCTGTTCGCTAAACTGGTACGCTAGCGCGTTCCGCACACAGAGAGATTGTCTCGAATGTCGGGAACACTCCAGCGATCCGGCCGATCGCTGGAACGATGCGTGCACCTCCGGGTGACAGACGCGCCTGTGTGCGTGTCCGCATCGACCGTGCCGTCGCGCGAGATAGTGTCGCGATGACGATGACGCTGGTGTAGGCTGCGGGACTCGCGGCGCATAACGGCGATCGGCGGGTAGAAGAGAGCAACCCGCGGTAACCCGATACTCGTCTGGGAGGTCAGAGTAGATTGACGAACGCGATAAATCGAAACCGGTGACACGCGGCGAACGACGCGATGCGACAACTCACTGACCTGCGAATCCAATGCATAGCTTCCATCCTCCATCCCGATATCGCCCGCCGCAGGACCTCTCGGAGTCGTGAGCTCGCTCTCGCGTTCGCCGATCGTGCGCGTGGAAGAGAGAAAAAAAAAATGAAAATTGTGTACCGGAAAAATAAAATCTGTTTGTCGCTAACTGGCGAGGGAGAGCTGATGAACAAGACGGGGTGTAAGTGAGAGAAAGCGGGGCAAAATGGACCACCCCATTTCAAATGGGATCTGTACCGGAAAAATCAAATCTGTTTGTGACTAAAAATAAAATCTGCGTGTCGCTGCCTGGTCAGAGAGAGCTGCAGGATGAGACGGAGTGTGGTAGAGCGTGAGGCAAAATGGACCACGACTTTTCAGATGAGATCTGTTCTTGCAATACGAAAAACATCGGTTACAAAAATGGACCGTTTTGCCCCGCTCCGATCTATCGGCGAGCAGCGATCGATTTTGCCCGGCTGTGAGCCGCGGATGCTGCAGATTCTCTCTTGAATGTATATTGAACGTTTAGATCTTGCTCGGGAAATCATCGATGGACGGAGAGTTCGATTTCAATCAGGCAAAGAAGAAAAAAAATTTTGAAATTCTTGTCTTTCTCTAGACATGCCTTTTTGTCTCTTCCACAAAGTTCGACTACGGTTCTTTTTTTGCTCTTTGCCGTTTGTTCTCTTTCTCTCCATTGCTGGGTTCGCCCGTACGCACGCAACAAAACGATAATGCACAGAGAGACGGTGGATAACGGCACAGAGACGAAGCTTTGTCTCGATCGACGATAAAGGCTTTCGCATTGCGGCGAGGCTACGCTGCTCCCGGGTTGTATATACAACTAACGGTAGACGGTGTACCGCGCGGAGATAGAAGATGAGGCGAACGAGAAATCGCTGGAGAAAAGGTAAAGCTAAAGGGAAGAGAAAAAAAAATGGAGACAAAAAAACGGCGAGTAAAAAAAGAAAGATTCAGCGCACGAGATAAAGAGGTCGACTATAATGGGGAGACCTCGTGCACCCTGGTCCCCGAGCATCCAACGCGTCGCCACCATCATCAGACCCCTGACTGATCCTAAAGGAAGCCATTACATTGTTTTATCTCGACGTACCCGAGAGTCGAAGATCAACGACTCTACTCATTTAATCAAAGTCAAAGAGACCCAAAAAATTAAAAATCACGAATTTGGTCGCCAAGATTCGATATACAATTTTAATTATTTATTTATTAATAATAATTTAATTAATAATTTAAGCATGGTCTTTGGGGTTCAAGTTTGAAGGGTAACGAGTGTAAAGAATATTTTGGATTTCTGCTGATTGTCGCGAAAGCCTGGACCATTATCGTAGTCCTAGAAACTCTCGTTCGGTGCTTTCGCCCAGTTGTCACTGCTTTTTTTTTGGGCATTGTACTTTTTTGTGTTTTTACATTGATGGATGGCGCGCTCGTGCGGGTAATAAGTGACGAAAATCACAAATTTGTTCACCTAAATTCAATCTACAAGTTTCTCAAATTGTTCTCTTTAGGGCTCAAGATTGAAGAGTAACGAGTGTAAAAAATATGATAAATTTCTGCCTCTTATCCTGACATCCTGGACCATTATCGTAGTCCTAGAATCTTTCTTTCGGAGCTTCGATTAAGTCCGACTAACAAATAACAAAAATCACAAATTTGTTCACCAAGATTCAATTTACAAATTTTTAAAAATTATCCTCATTGAGGTTCAAATTTGAAGAGTAACGAGGGCAAAAAATATTAAAAATTTCTGCTCATTATCGCGAAAGCATGGACCATTATCGTAGGCCCAGAAACTTCGCGTAGTTGTCACTGCTTTATTTTCTTTTTTTTTTGTGTTTTATACATTCGTGGATAGCGCGCCCGTGCGGGACCTCGGAGGTGAAAAAACAATGGGTACACGAGAGCGACCCGAGCCCCTTTTTAGTCGTCGTTTCTCCCGAGCACAAAACGGAGACACGGGTCCACAGAAACGCGACTACTTCCTCCTGTCTGATATTTCGTGTACGTGTGTATGCATGGATATGGAGCTTCTCGGCATATTTCTTCTTTTTTTTTATCACGAGTCCTCCAGCGCGACGTCTCCTCGTGGAATTCTTCGCCGGATGGAAAACGCTAAGCAACGTCGTCCTCCCGCGCAAAGGCTCGCACAATGCGAGCTCCGGTGCCCATTGTCTATGTCACTAGACAACACCCTCACGAGGAGCAGCGACAGCGGAAGAAGCACAGCGGATGGCCCTGTGTCGCGTTCCCCTACGGGAGCGCCCGACGGTGGTGAACTACTGGGGAATTCGTTTGGTCACAGAAGCGCAAGACACCCTGTCTCGCTTTTCTTCATCTGTTTTCTCATCGGAACAAACCCATTTTTTCGATATTATTGTTTTTTTTTTACTGTATTTCTAGCTCGGGTATATTTCGATACTATTGTTTTCTTACGGTATTTTTAGTTCGGGTACTTTTCAATACTATTGTTTTTTACTGTATTTTTAGTTCGGCTTTTTTTGGATACTAATGTTTTTTTTTACTGTATTCTTAGTTTGGGCAATGTTTCGGGAAATTTATCGTAAGAGACGGCAAGATTCGTGATAAAGTTTTGCTCGAAATTTGTAGATTGAAAAGTAATTATTTATTTTCATAGAGAGCTGTTTCACGAACGGGGCAAATGCGGATGTGCATTAAAGGGTTAACTGTTCCTACAATCACTTGTTACCATTTTTTCAAACCACATTGTTACTCGTGTTTGAATAAATTCCTTTATTTAAACATAATGTATTCGTCGGAAGCTATTTTACGATCGTCATTGAACAATCGAGGAATACAGAAAGGAACAATTATAATTTCATCTGTTTTCACGTTGGAACAAACCCAATTTTTTCCATATTATTGTTTCATTACTATATTCTTTATAATTCGGGCAATGTTTTAGGAAATTTATTATATGAGATTGCAAAATTCATAGTAAAATTTTTCCCAACATTCGATAATAAAAAAATTAACGATTTACTTTCAAAGAGAGCTGTTTCAGAAACGGTGCAAATATGGTTCGGGCTCAAAGCCTTAATTATTCCTAACTAGTTACTCGGGACAATTTTTTCAAATCATTGGTACAAATATTTGAGAAAATTCCTTCGTGTCCACACAATTTATTCGTCGGAGGCTGTTTTAACCCCCGACTGGCCGCCAGGGCAGACGGGAGTTATTTACGATAGTCTTTGAACAATCGAAGAATAAAGAGGAGCAAGTAAAATTTCGCATGTATAAGCGTGCGGATGTGGAACGGCGCGGGCCGCGCGCGATGATTGCGACGTAATCTGCTTTGCTTTGCTTCTTTCGTGGAGGTCGGGGGTTGTTCCCGGCTCGGAAGGGTAGGCAGTGGCACGGGAGATCTAGCCGGGGGCATCCTTGCGGCTCTCTTCTCGTCGACCCTATATCGTTTCATCGGGAAGCGAGTGAAGGGCGAGCGAGATGGATGGGGATGCGAAAAGTTGCCACTGCAGCGGGCGGAAGCGAGACGGGAGCCGGTCCAACCCTCGCGAGAGCAACCCCTCACGTAGAGGTTATATCCTATAAACGGCGCTACCCCCGCGGATAATCCGGCCCCCGGGGCCCGCGTGCGGTTGAGCGGTTGCAACAGTTACCATATTTGATTGTGCCCCTTTCCTGCGCTCTTCTCTATTCTGTAACCCTCCGAAATACGCATTTACACCGATATAGATATATCGCCGGTTACAGAATACGAATGGCTCGTGTATTCTCGCTACGGAAGGTGAATCGTATGTCCAATAAAGGTTGTGTCAGATTCACAAGTTCTTTTTGTTACTTAATCAGTTTCAAGCCTGCTCAAAAGCCTTTAACGGTCACTTCCGGTTGCGAAATCTCAGTTTTTTACCGGAAGCGACGTCATACTGGAAAATGTCACTACCGTATTAAATATCTCGGTTTTTTACCGGAAGTGACGTCCTACGGGAAAACGTCACTTCCGGTTTGAAAATTACAGCTTTCGACCGGAAATGATGTTATACCGGAAATACATCATTTCCGATTTGAAAATGTCATTATTCGACCGAAGTGACGTTATTCCGGAAATACGTCACTTCTGATAAAGGGTTAACGAGTCGTTCAGCATTTTTTTTCGTCATATCGGAAAATAATCATTATCCCGGAATATTCGGTCCTTTCCGATCGAAAGTTCGAGTATCGAAGTCCTCCCTTGATTACAATATCGTTTCTTCCGTTCCCCCGATCCGACGGCAACCCCTCGCGCACCATCGAGGGTGTGTTCCTAAACGAGTGAGATGTTTTTTTTTCCTAAACCGCTCGAAGCGCACAAAGTTGCATGCCCCCTCGCGCTCACGCTGCCCCGCCGTCGCGTTGAAAAATCCAAGCAAAGAAATTCGCGCTCGTTTGATCCGTGCCGCCAAAGGGCTCTCCGCGCGCGATAAGCGCGGACGGGGAACGACGCCGCGGGGAAATAGCGCAACAGAGGCAAAACGCGAAAAGGGAGAGTTTAAAAATAACAAAAAAAAATTATTTTTTTTAGAAAAACAGAGCAAAGGGCAACCGGGCGGAGCCGACGGAGAACACCGATTGCCGTATCGAGAGCGCCGAGTCTCGATTGCCAGGCACAGTGCCGGGGCGATAATTCGAGAGAAACTCCACACTTTGCCGACGGCAAGGCTGAAAATTATTGTTTCTTCCTTTTTAACGCATACCCAGAAAAAAGTTTATTCCAATAAAAAAAATTTGATTAAGGGCGAAGAAAAATGTTTATTTGTTTCATGATCTAATGGAGCGTTTATTAATTTCTAATGTATTTATTTGTTTGATAGTATTATTCTTATTATTTAATAATGTTTATTTGGACCTAATAAACAGATATTTATGTCAAATAATTTTGTTATTTCTTTCATCATAGACCTCCTAATTTTGATCGTATGGCAATAATGTGATATATGAATGCTGCAGGGATTAATTTTTTGTTGAATAAGTCATTCTTACTATCAACGAAGCATCAACAAGCAATGTTTTATTATTAAATAAGCATACAGTTCCGTTATGGATCCACGCTTTCATTAATCACGTTGCACATTAGTTAAACTCATAAAATAACCAATCTCGAAATTGGTTCTTCGAGGACTCATTCTACAACCACTATTCGATCGAGGTACACGGCTTGAAGTAAACAAAGTTTCATAAAAACGAACCGATGAGTTGCCTCTCTATTACAATGTAGCGGTTCCCCGTAACGAATACGCATAATCAATTACATTTGAAACAGCAAATTATAAAGGTTGATTTGACTCAGATTTAACAGGCAATGACAACATTTTGGAAATTATGATTTCATTTATAATATTTCATCTCTCGAAATTTTCGGTAATGGTCTTTGCTAAAATTTTATATTGAATTGTAAATTTCTAAGAAATCCCATAGCGCCTTTCATATCGTGCAAAAATTCAGTGTACGGACTTCAATTTTTGTTCCGAAGTGTTAGTTTGGTTACGTTTTTGTAAGCGCCCATGTACAAAACCTTATGTTTTATATTAAATTATTCGGCAACCAATCTTTAAACTTTCTAAACACATTGAAAAAGACTTTAAGTATAATGTTACAAAAATGGAACCCTCAAAGTTCACAAAGATAAATTCGGAAGGACTGCCTTAATAAACGTCATTTGAAGATGGAGATTTATTTGATTTTAATACATTTTTTTTCTGGCCGTAGGTGCGCGATTCCGGGGAGGCTGGAAGGAGAATCCACGAGCGCGGTTTGGCTCCGGCGCGTCCCTCTAATGCATCTATGTATGTGCGGTTTCGCCGCCGTTCCACGGGTGATACCGGGCTTGATGCATGCACACGCGTGCGGCGAACCGCGGGACCACCGCGCGCACGGAATTACATTGATATTAGTATGGTTTCGGCCACTCGCCGATTAATTAATTAAAACGCGGGAGGGTGAGAATGGGCGTCCTGCGGGGTGGTTTTCCGTCGGCCGTTTCGATGCATGCCCGGCCTTTCTGTCTTTCTCCTTCTCGCCGAGCGTTTATAGTCAAACTACGCGTATGTGCGCTGTTCGCGCCCCGCGGCAACCCCTTCGTGCCGGAAAAGGCGAGGGTGGTAAATTCACGTGTGTACACGTACGTGTGTATTCTGTATATGTGCATGTGTGCGCGCGGACAAACGCTACATTTTCACCGAGGATCTCGCACGCAACGGCCATTGCGAGAATGGTTGGTCGGTTTGCGGTTTCCAGTCGCTAAACTCGCGAAAGCCCGCGGAACGGTCGCGCGTGCTCGGCATGGAGGCAGCGGATTGTTTGTCGGTGGAATATAAAAATGAAACAAAATCGCTGATGCGAAGGTTCACGGATTTTTCGGCGATCCGGTTGTGGGGAAAAACGCTTGTGCGGGCTGCGGCTCGTGCGTGCTGGGTGGCGTGTAATTTGCGTTTATGGTCCAAGTTAGCGAAATCGGAGATGTACGAATAAAACTGATTTTTTTTGTAAGATTTTATCGATGTTTCGGTATCGAAATTTGTTAATTTTTTTTACTGCATACTGTTTGGATGGCGAAACTTGCAATAGGTTTTGTACATTTTTGGTAACTCGTATCTTATAGTGCCATCCAAATAAAAATTGATGGTATCAATATTTAGGATTTAAGAATTGCTAAAGTCGTATTGACCGGTTTTTTTTCGAAAACTTTTATTTTTTGTTTTTGTTCGTAAATAGTTAGTCGGTGGAATATGAAGATGAAACAAAATTGCTGATGCGCAGGTTCACGGATTTTTCGGCGCATTACCAGTGAGGAAAAACCGTGGTGCGGTTCGCTGTTCGTGGAAGCCGGGTAGCGTGTAATTTGCGTTTATGATCCGCGTTAGCGAAATCGTAGACATAAAAAAATGTATTGTGAGATTTTATCAATTTTTCGGATTCGAAATTTGTAGATTTTTTTTTACTGGATACTATTATTAGATGGCAAAATTGCCATAGGTATTGTGAATGTTTCTTATTCCTTTTTTTTCTTACAGTATAACCCAGAATAATAATGTATTTGACGGGCGCCCCGCAAACAAATATTTATTTAAACCAAATAAATATTTATTGGCGGGGTCAAACAAATTTATTTTCTGGGTGTATCATCTAAATAAAAAATTGGCAAATTAACATTTAGTATATAAAAATAGCTAAAACCGTGCTATCCGGTATTTTTCGAAAACATTTTTATTCTATTTTTTTCGTGCCTGGAATAGTTTTCCGAAACGTGGCTTTTTTATTTTATTAGGTGAAATAAAAAAAGGACTCACCCTTTTTCGCGTGGAGTATTTCCGCAGGATCGGGAGGCAGCGCGGTGCAATGGCTCGGACTGAGGCTCGGTTGAAGCGAGGAGAAGGGACTCCCCGCGCCGGATGGATACCTGGAAAAATCACGGGAACAAACGGGACCTTGTTAGATATAACGAGCTTTACCATTTTTGTGTGTCGCTTGTCGGATTAACGACGATGCCGGGACTGACCGTCGGAAACGTCGGTTCGAGCGAGAGATAATCGAAGGAAGCTTCGTAGGAATTATTTACTTCAATGATTTCTTTTCTTTTTTTTTTTGGAAAATTACCAATTGGGTCTCGGCCAACCCGTGGTTTGACCGTTGAGTAGCCTGAGCTTGTCGTAGACGCTCTCCGCAGGACTACCGGCACCAACGCCGACGCCACCGACTCCCTGCTGCTGCTGCTGTTGATGCTGCTGCTGGTGCTGCTGTCGCTGCTCCTTCTGGGCCGCCAAATTTCTCAGTACCCTGTTTATCGACGATACCTGAAACAATGAACAAAAAACGAACAAAATTAATACAATTTGCATTTAATAAAATTGCAATGAAGTCGAGGTTTAAGCTCTTTTCTTTTGCTCTAAATTAGCTATTTTCTTTAAAAGATTTTTAAAAACTCCTCTGCAAGTATTACAATAACTTGAGTTAAAGAAAATGTATTGCATTAATACAATGAACATATAATAAAATTGCACTAAAGTTAAAATTTAAGCTCTTTTTTTCTCTAAGCTAAACATTTTCTTTAAAAAGATTTCAAAAAATCGCTCTGCAAGTATTACAATAACTTTGATCAAAAAAACTAATGTGTCACATAAAAGTCGAGCGAGTAGTCGTTCCGCGATTTCATACCGGTCGTAAAGTCTCTAACGATGAAAAAAAAAGAATAAAAAAATAAAAAGTTCGCGCTGCATCCGGAATACCCGAGAGGACGAGTGAGCGGAGCAAAAAATTCATAGCTAATAAATCCAGCGTGAAGATTTCCGTAATGGCGAGAGGTCTTTAGTAGATTGGTTCGAGGGCGACGACGAGTAGATTGATCCAGGCCCGCGGCACCGGATCAATCGTACGTATCAAAATGCGTGTCGTCGAGGGATCGCGGATGTCGCCAAGAGAGATGGAAACGCCGCCGTATATCCGAGGAGTGTAACTGCAGACTATCGTGCGCGGCTTCCGCTCCGTGCCCGACGCGACGTCAACGGCGAACGCGGAGGAGAGTCGGAGCGAGGAAGAGCGCGAGTTTGGAGCACCGGGTAATTAAAACGATGCGCGCCGCGGCACCGGGCCGCGTGTTCCGCACCCGGGGAGTTAATTACCTCCGTCTTCAATTATTTCCGTCTCGCGCGCCACTCTCCGAGGGGACTTTGCCGTACCGGGCGGCCCTCGATAGGAGTAACGCGCGGGGGTGGCTCTCACCAGGCCTCTTTCCTGCACGTGTGAGGCACGTTACATACGTATCGGGGGCTTGGAAGCGGAACGGCGGATTCCGGGTGGCTCGAGAGGGGAACGGGGCAAGATGGACCGTTTTGTTTCTTGGCTGGCGATGTATCCATCCCTTATCACGCGCGAGAGTACCAGTGGCGGCTTGCGGGTACGAATTTATCGATGGCTGCATTAAGCTAGCGGATTGATTAAGAATATCGGGGCAAGGGGTAGGATAAGGGGGGGGGGATATGGAACACCTTTATTAGCAGGTAGATCATTGATGGATGGACCAGGACAGGTTCATCTCTTTTAGATTCGAGTGCGACACGCGCTAATACTTTTGATGGGTAAGCAAGATTGATATGAACGCGGTGGAAATGGGGCGAAATGGGACAGTATGTGATTTTTTGGAAAATTTATGAGAGGAGAGACTGGGTATTACCAGGGATTCTGGACGTACGGGCACATTAGGTACCTGCTGAATCAAAATTTTACAGATTTAAAAAATTGCGATTCTAGGGGTGAACGGTGAGGTTGAGAGGTATACCGTTTTGCCCCGATCCATAATTTTTCTCGGACCCTCGGAATAATTACCACGAGTTAAATTTTTTTCGAAAGTATTTTTTTTACCCCTCTACGTGCGACCCTGGAAGCGATAATCCCTTATTGCGCCAAAAATAGAACGAGAGAAATTCTACGGAAGGGGGGGAGCAGGCAGTTTCCACGTTTCGGAAAATCGCCCGGAGAGCCCTCACCTGCCCGATGCACGGCGGGTATTCGATTTGTTGTGGTACACACACATCTGTGCACGTACAACTGTATAACATGTGTAGGTATAGAAATAGACGTTCGGATTACGAGGCCGTGGGATTGGCCGTGGGAGATCTCGTTCCCTGGGGCGAAAGTCGGACGTCTCGGAAGCCGAGCGTCGTGTCAGGGGGCCCGCGACGTTGAAACGAGCTGACGTCTCGGACCCCCGTCGGGCAGCCCCTGACGACGCGCATTCCCCTTCCTCGTCATCCCCGGCCAGATATCAACATCCCCATCAAGTATTCTTCGAATCTTAGATTTATTTTTTTGTCCTTTTTTTCTCAGATTTAAATTTCATTTTTTCATTTATTTTTTATAAGCACTCGAATCGATCTAACGGATAATTGAAGATTATAAGTTTTCTTATTGATTCATAAATATTCCTTGAATATCATAATTTTTTTATAAGCCTAACTATAAAAAATTCACTCGAATCAGTATAAAGAATAATCGAGAATCAAGAACAATCAAGAATAATCAAGAATCGTGCCTTACGTCAGTATTACAAGAGCCCGTAGATACCGGGCTCTTGTAATACGCGTCCCCCCTCCTCGTCATCCCCTGCCGGATATAAACATCCCCATAAAATATTTCTAGAATCTTAGATTTTTATTTTTTTCAAATTTAAATTTTATTTTTGCATCTTTTTATAAGTATCCGAATTGATGTGAAAAATTATGGAAAATCATAAGTTGTCTTATCAGCTCGTAAATATTCCTCGAATCTAAATTTCTTTTTTAATCTAACTATAAAACTTAGCTTCTGCCACGAGGAACCAACATTGACTCGACTCAGTGTAAAGAATAATCAAGAATCGTGCCTTACGTCAGGAAAAAAAAATCGCAATACAGTTTGGGTAACATCGACGGCCGAGAATTCTCAAGTTGCGAGCCCGCACATAGGCTTTTGTGATGCTCGTATTAGCTGGAACCGGTGACAAGCTAGTAAGCGGCAAGTGGCTCTTCGACAATGAGCGAGTCACCTCGAACGATCTATTGTAGATCGATTCTCGATTGTATTATTAAAAAAAAAAAAAAAAAAAAAAAAAAAAATGTGTATGGCCCAACCGCGATCGGCCGACAATGATCGCTGCAGTGCCGGTGGTTCGCCGTGACACATGTCGTTGTGTCGCCGGGTCTGGAACGCTTACGGCCGGAAAAAGGAGCGGGCCGAGGAAGGGCACGCACGTTGTATGTGGTCCATGGCTCTCCTCGACTACACACATATAAATAATAAACGAACAACGAAAAACGAGAAGGGCGTAACTCCGTGTTAAGCGCCTGCGAGTTACGCCCTTTTGATCTTGAACCGACCGACACGGCGCAGACTACTTGCGGCTTACGAAAAACGAGCGAAACAGTTGGACACTCGATGTCAGACGAGGATCAAATGTCGTTTGACTGGCATTCGGGTCCTCGCCGCTACTTCTCTCGGGATCGGGTATTGTCCTTCCGATCGCGTTCTCCCGCACTCTTAAAAAAAAAAAATTCTTTTACTTTCTCGGTCGCTCACTCTCTCTCTCTCGTGGCTGACGTGAGCCGCGGCCTCGCTCTTTATTGTGGTTCGTGGGCTTTGACTCGCGCTCGACAGAAATACAAACACGCCGAGGGATCAACGAGTTACGAGAGAAACTCGAAGAGTCGATCGCTGACGGCCCTTATTTTCCATTGTGCGTACCTGCTTCCCGCATCGAATAAAAAAAAAATAAGAAAGGAACGAGAGTCCTGTGTCGATGCGTCTATTAGTCGGGGAAAATATTTGTCGTCTCGGGTCTTCGAGTTTATGGGGAACTTTCACTTGTCTGGCGGAACGAGGAATGAGAGCAACGGCGGCGCGTTCTTGAACAATTTATTGCTTACCTTGTTGTTGTTTTTTTAATAAAACTAGACTATATTGAGCGCGGCTCGCGCCAGGCTGATTCGTTGGCGTTGGAGCGTTTTTACTGAATGCATCTGTTTTCGTCGCTGGGTACATTCGAGATGAATACCTAATACATTTGGGACGTGTAACACACATTCTCCTACCCAGTTTCCTGTATTTGATAATTTACACGTTTCTATCACGGGCTGCATTCGAGATACATTGCAGAGAAAAATAAAAAATATTCTCTGTTTAACGTCACTTCCGTCACCTCGAGAAACATTCCAGAGAAAAATAAAAAATGTGCTCTGTGTAACGTCACTTCCGTCACTTCGAGATACATTTCAGAGAAAAATAAAAAATGTTCTCTGTGTAACGTTACTTCAACCAAAATTCAAACACCGTCCCAACGAAATTTTTCAACTTTCGCCGCGACATCACTTCTGGTTTAAACGGGAGATTTTCAAACCAAAAGTTACGTTACAAGGAGATTTTCGAATCTTGACTTTTGAAACCAGTGAAATAAACGTGTGATTTAAGAAACTAAGGAAAGCGGGTAAAGGAACATGTTTGATTAGCCTTAACTTTATTTAGAATTAATTTCGAACGTAGCCAGCGACAGAAACGCGTGAACTAAGGAGAACTGAGAAAAAGGATCGTGTTTCCTACCATAACGAATAGTTCCCAGTGGGAACGTCTATATAGATAGTTTCCGATAGTATGTATTCAATTGGTTAAACTATAATTATGGTTGCAACCATGACTTTTTGTCATTGTCTTAACTATAAGATGTAGACGTTCCCTATGGGAACTATTTTTTATGGTTAAAAGTCAGTATTGTTGCTTTAACTATGCAATTTTTTCTGAGTGAACAGACAAAGAATCGTCAATCCATCGTCAGTACTTCGCCGGAGGATCGACGAAATTGACGCGAGGAGCGTGAAGCGCGAGTCGTCGCGGGCGATAACGCGCGTTAGGGGTTGACAGAGTCACGAGTGACGAGGAGGGTCGCCCGTTGGCCGGATGGAGACGTCATAATATTGTCTGCCAGCGGACGCCTCCCTGCAACGCGTTCGTCTCGGTGCCGTCCTCGAATCCGGATCATTGTCTGCGCGTCCGTGTTTCGGAAAAGCGTTTCTGTGTGCGCTTCGCAAGGGTGAGTTTGCAGGGTGGACCGAGAGAGAGAGCGTGCAAAGGGGTGCGGAGACTCGCGCGCGAAGAGCGGAAGAGCATACGAGGGTGTGCGCGACATTCGCGCTCTTTCCGCAGAGCCCACTTCCGGTTCGCCTCCTCTTCATCGTCCACGGCGGGGAGGAAGATTCTTCGTACACATAAATCTCTGCGCACGGCTAGCTTCCCCGTAAGCCGGTGACATTCTCGTTTTTATTGCGAAAGAATATACCGAAGTTTCTTACGGTACAACGCTAGGATGATCCTGAATAGAGACGCCGATCCGAACAACCCTCCCCTCTCCACCCCCGCACGCCGACGACATTTACTCGCGCTCCGCGTGTAATTCCCTCGGAACGATTATGAATGTTGACAAAAAAAAATTTCTTTATGGCTGTTTGGTGCATTCAGCATACCTTGTTCCACTCACTGTGCAGGTGAACCTTGGAACATGGTGCACGTGTTTCATCCCCGATGTGTCAGGGCGACACTTTGGGATTCGGAAGGGCACTTAGAAAAATAATTTATTTGACGGGCGACCCGCAAATAAATGTTTATTTGGTTTGAATAAATATTTATTTTCTTTAAAGGAATATTCATTTGATTTAAGTAAATGTTTATTGAAATCAATGAAAATATTTATTTAAGCCAAATAAATATTTATTTGCGGGTGGCCTACAAATAAATTATTTTTCTGGGTAGGGCACTGAAAAAAGCGTAGTATTTTGTACTATAAGCAATAGTTCACAGGGGGAATGTCTGTGCACTGAGAGAAAAATCGGGGATGGAGCGAACACACATGAGACGTTGACCCAAACAAGCATCGTTCGCTCAATGACGATTTAGGTGGCTTAACCACCGAGAGGTTGAGTTAACAACACAAGGTTGGCTCAACCTCTCGGTGAGGTTGAATACGGCGAAACTCATGGTGAAGTTGAATCAATAGATCTCATCGAGGCTGAGCCAGGCTCAGCGAGGTTGATTCATTCAAATTGAGGTTGACTCAACCTCAATGAGGTCGATTGGTTCAAGTTCACCGTCAAGTTCGCCGTATTTAACCTCATCGAGAGGTTGAATCAAGCTTATGTCGTTAACTCAAACTCTCCATCGTTGAGCCCCTAAATCGTCATTGAGCCAACCATATTCGGTTTGCTCGAACGCTTATATACGTTCGCAACAGCCCCATTTTTTTAGTGTATAGATAGTTTCTCACAGGATATGTTAAATTGGTTAAATCGTAATTATGATTGCAAGCGTCACTTTTTGTCATTGCTGTAACTATAAAATGTAGACGGTCCCCTTGGGAACTATTTTTATGGTAGAAAGTCAGTATTATTGCTTTTATTATGGCATTTTTTCCCAGTGGACTTTGACGGGGAGTTTGTAGAGTGTGTTCATATCGAGTTTTCGTGGATAAAGAATATCGCGAAGTACATTCTTGTGCGATTTTACGAAGCAGTTACGGTACAATGGTAGGATGATCTTGAACAGTGACGCGGCTCGGAACAACCCGGAACAACCCAACCTTTCACCCCCGCATGCCCACGACATTTATTCGCGCTCCACGTGTAACTCCCTACGAGCGATTATGGATATTGAAAAAAAAAGAAAAATAAATTCTTTATTGCAGGGCAGGTGAACCTTGGTAAATGATGATGTACACGTGTTTCATTCCCGACGTGCCACGGCGACACTTCGAGGAGAGAGAGCGGGAAGGGAGTTTGAGGAGGAGCTTATAAAGTGTGTATTGATATTAAGCTTTAACGGAGATCGGACGAGAGGTATTTCTCAATGAGATCGACGGGGGGTGCCGTGATACAGGCAGCGGCACGTGCTATCCATATTCCGGACTCCGCCCGGATCGGCGGAGCCGGGGACTCGAGATTTATATTGAAACCCGTCATTATACCACCCTCCGAGCGGCATCCGAAAGCTGCAAGTCGAAATCTCGTAGAATTTCATGATTCGTGTATACTTCACTCGCGACCCACAAATCAAAATTTGATAAGAATTGATTTAAGAAAAGAACAAAAAAATGAAGTTGGGTAAAAATTGTCTTTTTTTTTAGACCTTGAATGAATGATGGCATAATAATGGCATATCCTCGACCTTTTTTGGATGACCTCAGAAAATTTAAGTTGGATCATTTTTGTGTTTCTTTTTTCTTTTTCAGCCACCGAATTGATTGCATATTTTTATTTTGCTAATATTTTGTACACGCTATCCACATTCCCGGCACCGCCCGGATCGGCGAAGCCGGGGATTTTAGATTTATATTGAAACCCGTCATTATAGTACCCTCCGAGCGGCATCCGCCGAGTCGAAATCTCGTAGAATTTCATGATTCGTATATACTCTTCACTTGCAATCCCGCGAATCCGAATTCGATAAGAATTTATCTAAAAATAAATTAAGTTGGGTAAAATTTGTATTTTTTTAGGCATCGAATTAATAATATATTTTTAATGTTATTATCGTGAGGCAATAAAATGGACTACGATGATCCTTTTTGGATTAACTCAAAAAAATTAAGTTAAATAATTTTGGTTATTGTTGTTCAGCCATCGAATTAATGATTGCATATTTTTATTTTATCGGCACGAGGCAATAAAAGACCGAGTTGACCCTCAACCCTCAACCAGCCAACATATCGAGCACCAACCCCGTCCGAGAGACTTTTTCCCACTGATTTACAATTTCCACACCCCGACATAAATTCCCTCTCGCGTACGTTAAATCGGAGCGAAAAATTACTCGAGCCGCGTTAAAAGTAAGGAACCGAGAGAGTTATGGATGAAAAAAAGCAATTTCTCGGCGATCATTCCAATTACGATCGTAACGAATTCTACTGCAAACTGGGGCTGTTTCAGGCGAGAGAGCCACGCGCCGTTGCGATGGGGTGACCGAACGGGGGGGGGGGGGGGGGTGTGGGTTGGTGCGCAACAAAAATCCAACCCCTCTGGTTGAGTTCTAGTCATCGGCAGCCGACGAGCGGCGTCAACGGCTCGACGAGAGTGCGTGTTACGGCGTTGTAATGCTAAAAAGAGTGTCCGTGTCGCCCCACGGCCGTGGGAAACGTCGGCGCTCCGGGGCCGCAGGAAAAAACACTGTGGCACGCGTTGCGACGAATGACAGCTTCATCATGCGCGAGGACACACGCTCACGCGTTCGCACTGTTACAACCTACTTAACGCGATCTGATAACATTCTCTCCTTCCCCGTTCTCTTTTTTTTATATTTTCATCTCAACCCCTTGAGCCGCGCGCACGACGTAAGCCCGATGCGCGCACAATGTGCGTGTGTATATATATTAGGAGCCGAGATTGGATCACCGCTTTCAACGCCTCGTACGAGATTCAAGTGCCTTCTTCCTGACTGCGTTCATCCCGGCTCGATTCCTCGAGGGGAAACACAAAAGTTAAGGAATTACAAATTATGAATCATCAAATTTGACAAGGTTGCATCTATACGAGGGGTGTTATGAAAATGAAAAGAATCGTCGGGGCAGAGGGGGTGAAGTTGGTGCAAAGTATGTGTCGTTGACTTGGTCGTTGATCAGGGTGGTCCGTATTCACCCGTTTCGCCTAATGTGAAATTTAATTGATCTGTGAAAAAAATTCGTGCGAAATTTAATGTACTGGTAATGGAAGTGTTTTATCCACAAACTGGTATACTAAAATTCATGTACAACTGTGATGGAAAACTAACGAACCGTACATTGAAAACTTTAGAAATACTTCACTTTCAATAGTATACTTTAATTCCACTCTGAAAGTCCATTAATTTTTCATGACAATTTGACACTAAATTTAACGTAGCAGTTTTTGCATACAAACTCCCAATCCGGTATATCAAATATACAATCTTTTGACCAGTGTAAAAAATCAATTAATTAATTAAAAATGAAAACGAATGAGCGTAAATTTTGGAAATAAAGAAAATTTCAATAATTATAATAGTACAATCGATTATCAAATTACACTAATAAATACTTCGTGAATGCCCATGGAAATCATATACGAGCAGTAAAAAAAAATGTAACAAAATTATGTTAATCATCATAAAAGCGCAATAAAATAATTTCTGAAGTAAGAAGAAGATGATAATCCCGAGCTCGCCAAATTCCCTCCAATTTGTGTTCCCTCCTCATTAATAGCCCTCGCGGGGAATGCGAACGAGAGGAAGAAAGGCCCGAGAGTACAAAAACGTAAAAGGGTGTACATAACTCAGTAAGGTTATCACTCGACTCCGCTCACGCGGAGAGGGCGCCCCTCCGGAGCATCCGGGGTGTCACGGTTGCATAACTAACTGTCGTCACGCGGTTCCATGTGGCGAAGAGCGGCCCGACGTTGTCGTCGGGAATAAGAGTCGCTCATCCGGCCGCGGCTCAGCCAGTGGACAATTCTCCGCCGCCGCACAAACGGAGCGTGGAAGTGTGCACAGCAACTTCGTCGTTCAGTTTCCCGTGGGGGTGCGTTGAAGGTAAGCCTGGACCGCGCGCCGGATGATGTTCGTCGTCGGCTCCGCTCCGAGATACAAATTACATTTAAATAGAACTCGTGGAACGTGCGGTATTCGCAATTTGAGAGCTCGGCGAGGGAGACGAGGGAGTGCGAGAAGGTAAACTCCCCCGCACGTTGGGGGGTTGGAACGAGAGAGGACAGGAGAGACGGACAGAAAGGGAGAGTGGAAATGCGGCGTGGCGCGGGCCTCGCCGGATCCGGAGGATCGCGGTGGATGGCAAAGGCGAGCGGGGCGAAAGAGCGCGTAGAGACGGACCGAAGGGATGATTCTGGACGGGAGATAGAGACGGAGATGTCGAGATCGCGGGGGATGCTGGAGAGTCTCGCTCGATGCCGTCGCGTATAATCACAGCTTTTAATCTGGCGCTGGCCGGCGGGAGGGTCGAGGGTGGTTTCTCGATGTAAGGCCTTAGAACGGTGCTTACAGACACGTGTATCGAGTTCTGGGCGGCAAAAGGGCGTAAGTACCGTCTCAAAGCAGACGGATTGAGCCCTTTTGCTTCCCAGGTTTCGATACATATGTACGTGTGTATGTAGATGTGCGGCGCGGTCGAGTACGTTATGTCCGTTGGTGGAAGGATCAGCGGGGCGCGCGTAGGAAGAGACAATGATGAAAAAGGCTCGAGTGTGATGGCAAAAGAGAACGGGGGTATCGCGGTATTTAGCAGCGAGCCGCGGGGGTTCCCCGTGGAAAATAATGGGGGTGGAAGCGGGCCACGCGTCGCCCGTTATTGCCTCTTAGGACGCCGGGAAGGAGACTCGAGGCTGGGCTTGGCTGGCGGCTATCGAGATGAGAGAGCGCATCAGCCGGTAGCGTAACCGTGCACGGTAGATGGGATATTTGTGTGTCGGGTGGCGGGAAGCGGAAGGGCGGTTTGGTACCGTTTTGGGTGGTAATGGGACCGAGATTGGCCCTTCTGACTCTAAGCGGCCGATAGTATGGAGCATGGCACGAGAAGCTGGTGCGCTGGCGACGGCGCCCCGTCGTGCAATTTTGCATTCGGGCCTCTCCGGACACGAGAGCTCTCGCCAGAGAAGGGTTCGTCCGGAGAGAAGACTGGTAGCTCGGGCTCAGGGCTGGAGGAAGATTGAAAGAGGTCGTAAGGACCAAGAAATTAAAAAAAAAGATGAAGAATAGGAGATTGAAGCTATCTAGGAGAATCAAATGGGCCAACCCAACCTTAACCAAGACGAGAGTCTGACTACGCGGCGCCTTCACCTTCTGTCGTAGTATCCTGCATCCCTTGAGCAGAATCTTGTGGAGGAGTGAGGTGTGCAGCCTGCAGCTGCTGGAGCTACTGCCAACATCCCTGCCAACCCTGACGACCGCTGTTGACTTTGATTCTGCCCCGATTTTGATTTATTTTTTACTTGATTTTACCCCTGCTTTGCTCTGATTTTACTCTGCACCTCCTCTGCTTTCACTCTATCTGCTCTGATTCTGCTGTTTTTGCTCCGTATCTGCTCTGTATCTACTCTTTATCTGTTCTGATTCTGAACTCTTTTTCCTCTGTATCTGCTCTGATTCTGTTCTGTTAATACTAAAAAAGAACCTCGGTTTTTCATGTCAAGAAATAAGTTACAAAAATTAAAACCTCATCGAAAGAAGGTGGGACACGATATGTCCCACCGTTACGCAAAGGGTTAAATGGGCTACGTAAACTTTAAACTAACTATTCCGTACTCAAAACTTTCTTCGCCTCACCATATGTACCGCTTGGTCCTTTGATTCGTCCCAGGACACGAACCATCTATATGTCTATCGAACCGACCTATCGTCGAGGAATTAAGTAGTGCGCAATGGGCAAGGGGAAAGAAGAAACGTCGAAGAAAAGGAAAAGGGCCGCTGACCGCGTCGACTCGGGTAAACGATCGCTCCGCTGAATTCGCCCGGAGAGCGACGACGTTTCACCGGTGAGTCCTGACGGGAACTCGAGTTGGAAGCAAAAAAAAAAATGTGAAAAAAAATCTAGAAATATCAAAGAGATAAAGGGCGAGCGGGGAGGTTCGAGTTGAAATGAAGGAATGTCGGTGAAGCGTGCGGAGGCGAGACGGAGCGAACATTCGCCGTGTCTTGGGCTATCCTCGTCGGTTCGTTCGCTCGATCGATCGAGGTACTCTCTGCAACGTTTCACTGTTTTGTGTGCCGGGTTGATGGCTGACTGCTGCTGCGGGGAGGAAAAAGAGGCAGAGAGCCGCGAGAGATCGTCGCGAGATAGGCGCGGGCGGGTTCGCCTTCGAGGAGCGAAGGGCGGAAGGGAGGGCGAAGAAAAAGATTGAAGGCATAAAAAAAAAAACGTCGTTCTAGAAACAATGCCGCGCGAGAGACGCCCGAGGGCACGAGACACGTAACACGATACGCCGCGTCGTCCTCGGAGCGACGAGAAGAGACTTCTTCTTCCGCCGCCTGCGCGTCCCGAGCTGAGACTTGATATTGTCCGCCACGTTCGAGATCTCTCTCGATATCGGCGGGTGTATGTGCCGATGGAGAGACAGCCGGCTCCTTATGTACACATAGATTGTGCGAGAGTGTACGCGAGAGCTCGCTCCGTTGCTCATCGAATGAGACAACTGACCACGACTGGACTCCTCACCAGAAAGGTCTTCGAGGAAACAACATCGAAAAAAAAAAGAAGAAAAAAACTAAAAAATACTTTAGAAAAATGTCTAATACTCTAACGCACGCTCGTCCCGGCATTAGTCCCGGTCGATTATACAGCCAAAGTCGCCGCTAAACACGCATCCCTTATTCACCGAGGCCACAAGAAAAAGGAACTAAGAAGACGAGTAAGAAAACAGAAGATACCAGTACGCTCGTCTACCGGAATTAATCTAACGACCTATTTATTCTACCGTCCGTAAGTTTATAGCGTCTGCGGTTCGTCGTCGGGTTGGTCGCGTGATCGCTGATTAAAAAGGATCCGGCCCTGGGAGTCTCAACGACTACCGGTGAGGCGGGGTGGTTGAGAAGGAGAATGGCGGAGCGCTAGATCTTTGAGTGAGAGAGGACGTAAGAAAAAAAAAAGACGTACTGGAAACGCATGGGGTGTCCTGCCGTCGCTTCCGAAAGTGTCGGCTAAGAAACGTTCTCTCGGGGATGGTGTGAGAAAAGTGAGAGAAACGAGGGTGTCGCGCAGTGCGGAGGGACGGAAAAGGGGGATGAAGCGAAGAAAAAGTAGCGCGAAGGAAGAGAGTAGCGTCGAGAAACAGGAGGAAGAGGTGGGAGGCGAAGAAGAAGAAGAAGAACAAGACTGCGGTAGGGTGGGCTGCACGTTGGAAGTCGACAGTGCTGCTTCGGCGAGAAATACATAATGCAGTAGCCGGACGTCTCCGACACCCCCTAACTCACCCTCGGCGCCCGACAGCCAGCAAGCCAGAAGAAGCACGGAGCGAGCCGGGGATCGCGACGAGCCCGCTAAGGAAGAGGAAGAACGCCGGCAGCGGCGGGAGAAGTGTAGCACTGGCACAGGACCCGGCGAACCGCGAGAGCGCAAGGACGGCAAGGGGGTGCATTGATTTACGCGGGTAGGAGAGCCGCGCAAAGGGTGTCGCTCGTTCGCTTCCCCTCTCGCTCCTTCCGACGGTCCGGAGGTTCGAACCCGGGAGAGCGCGAGCCGGCGACGTGGGGCCAACAATTCACTCGCCTCGGATTTCTAAGCCCATCCATTACGCTGCCGGCATTGTTGCGGTTACTTTAGCACGTCTATCGAATTCATCGAACGGGCACCACGGGTTTGCGACCGGCACGACGAAAGACGAAGTTCACTGAGAAAACGAGAATCACGCACGGCCGTTTGAGCCACGGATCGATGTGTTTCGATGATCTATGGATCACCGGTTTCCAATCATCTGTGTAAATTGATTAATTCCAATGATCCATATATCAATGTATTCCAAGTATCTATATTGATTTATGCATACCAATGATCCATAAATCGACGGATTGCAATGATCTACAGTATTCCAATTATCTCTAGATCAACGACATCCAATGATCTCATAGGTTAATGAAGACCAATCCATACATCAGTTGATTGGAATTATCTATAAACAAACGGCTTGCAAGTTATCTATAGATCAATAGGTCACAATTAACTATAACCCAATGGGTTGCCATGATCTTTAGAACGATAGGTTGCAATTATCTATAAAACAATGAGTTGCCATGATCTATAGATCCAAGGGACGCAATGATCAATAGATCAATATATATTCCAATTATCTTTAAATCGAAGACATCCAATGATCTATATAGATTAATAAAAACCAATAATCCATACATCAGAGCATTGGATTGATCTATAGACAAACCGCTTGCAATGATCTATAGATCAATAGGTCACAATTATCTATAAACCAATGGGCTGCCAGGATCTTTAAAACAATAGGTTGCAATGATCTATGAAACAATGAGTTGCAATGATCTATGAAACAATGAGTTGCCATGATCTTTAGATCAATGGGTTGCAACGATTTATAGATCAATGGACTCCAATGATTCATAGATCAATCGATTTCAATGATCTAAAAATCTATCATCAAAGTTTGCTCCGAGTGATAAAACGATAAGGATATACGTTTTATCTCTCGCACGAATTTTATTACTTCCGTAAGCTCTTGATCATTCCACCAAGGATATACTTATATCCCCGAAGAGAAAAAGATGGGATAGTACGAAAGGGGATGGCGATCTTCGAGGCGATATCTGACGAGAAGCCGCTTCTCTCGGGGCGTGTCCTCGTCTCGCGGCGTCGCTCCGCTTTCGGCGAGCCGTTGCAAGGGTGGCTCCCGGCTCGCTGAACGAGCTTGTATATACACGATCGTGTACCAGGCTTGAATATACCCACCGAATAGGGGGATGGCTCTCGCTGACCATTTACGCCTGTACGAATAAGTGGGTACGCGATAGCCGGAGAGACTATTAATTACCGTCCGGCCCTCCCCAACTTCCCGGCTTTGGGGGTGACTCGGCCGTTTGTTCCGACGCTTCTGGCTGCTTCCGATCTCCGAGCGGTGACTTGGAGCTTTCCCGACGGAAACAAAGTTTTCACCTCAGAATGAGACAACCCGACATCTCACGGTTCTGTATTTATCAGGTCGGTTGTACGTACAAAAGCCGCGGTGCCGGGGAGTTTCGTCCAAACCGTGTATCGAGAGAAATGGAAACCGCGGGTCCGCTGTGAGAGCCAGGACGTGGACCAAGTGCGAAAGAGCGGAGGAGGGAGAACGTGTAGCCGGCATCGACGCGAAACTCGACGTCGACCCGCGGAGCGAGTGTGACCGTACCCGCTCGGGGATGGCTGACTCGACAAATGTAATCTCGTTCGACAGTGGTGCTTCGCACGGTGTTTCGAACGAGTACGAAATCCCCGGAGTCCTCTTATACTAATTGAACGAAAAAATTGGATTTTTGTTAAATAAAAAATTGGATTTAAAAAAAAAATTTAACTGGATTCTTGTTAAATTTTATAAAATTGGATTGTTATTAAATTAAAAAATTGGGTTTCTTCTTAAATTAAAAAAATTGGATTTTTGTAAAATTTAAAAAATTGGATTTTTGTTAAATTTAAAAGATTGGGTTTTTTGTTAAATTTTCAAAAAATTCAAAAATTCGCCGGAAGTAATTGAGAAGTCAAGTAAGAAATTGCAGGGGGCTCGAAGGGAAGTGCAGAGGGGAGTCAGCGGCAATTTTTATTGCCGAAGGATGAGGAGCAAAAAATTGAATCTGGGAAACGAGGAGAAAAAGCAAATGGGAAACAGTAAAATACCCGAAGAGATTTTCGTCATGCGGAATTCGAGCCGGACGCGAGAACCACTGCTCGTGACCAGTGGCGCGAGTAAACCAATAACGCAGCCGCCACCCCCGTTGCCAGATTCAAATCCGGCGTGCGGACACGTTAACGTCACTGCTCTCTCTGCCTGCACGTTCGCGGGACATTTTGCGGACCCATTCATCCGCAGCATCTCCCGCGTGTCCGGCCTGTGTTACCTTGACAAGATTTAACTTTGTACTCAAACCAATTTTCTAATTTTTTTTTTATACTATTTTGTTTTTTTAATATCTTGTTATACGTTCCATATTCGTCACTCGAAGACGTTCGATCCGCGATTAATCCACGTTAATCCTCATTTGTCTCATTAATTTCTTCAGGACTGTATACCGTTCTGCGTTTCACCGACTAGTCTTGACGCGCAACCAACGGCGAATCCCCGATACACCAAAAAAAATAATTTCGTTAAATCGGAATACAAAGTTTCGTAAAACTAACTTTGTTAAGTAAGCAAAAAACTTATTTGTTCAAGTTTGAATATGCAAACCTATCCTTCTATTTTCTTTATCATTAACAAATTTTAATTTGTATTTTTGGTGTAAAACTAGAGGCGAAAATTGAACAAACAAAAAATCGTGAACGTTTGTCGACAATAAGTTGTAAAAAGTACAAACTTTTTTTACTGGTTAATAGATCGCCACTCTAATTTGCGGCGATGGAAACATCGCGAAGGAATCGAAGGAAAAAAAAAGAAAGAAGAAAATAACGAGACGACCGCGCCACTGTTACTTTGACAAGTTATAACTTTGAACACCAACCTATTTTCGTTTGTAACTCATTTTTTTTCTATATTTCAATTATTCTTGCATCCCATGTTTTTTTTATATTATATCCGTTCTAAATTCGTCAGCCGTTCGATTCGCGATTACCCGCTTTAATGCTCATTTGTCTCATTTTCATCGCAGCTATATATCGTTCCGCGTTCCGTCGGGATGTCTCGACGCTCGACGGGGAATCCCCCGATAACAGATCGTCGCTCCAATTTGCGCCGCTGGGAACTCGACGAATGAATCGAAGACAAAAAAAAAGAAAAAAAAACGATGGAAGAAGAAAATAACGAGACGACTGCGCCTCGTTGTCCTTCCGGTGCTGATTCGATGGCGCAAGGTAAAGACGAAAAATCGAAGACGAAGGAGAGGAGCGAGGAAACGAGAAAGGAGAGACGCCGTGGGATGAGGTGTACCAAGCGTATCCAATTTGATGGCATTACAATAACGGGGGTAATGTCTGAGAATAATGAAATTTCCCCCCCAATCACCACGACTCGCTTGGAATATGTTCCACCGAGCCCGACGGCGACCCTCCCTCCGGCACAGCATCCGCGTCCTCCCACGGTGTCACCCTTTCTCCCTCGCGCCTGGCTCTTCCTCATTCTATCTATTCACGCTTTATACCCATGGCTCTTTCTCATCGATTCTCTCTCACCGTACTCTCCTTTTTCTCGTCTTCTTTCGTTAGAATTCTCCAGCGAGCATACATTCGAACTCTCGCGTTATGTTCGTTCCGGAAAATTGTCGGAATTATTTGAAACCTGTCCTTCAAATAATGCAGAGGTTTAATTTTTTTTTATTTTAAACAAATTTTTTTTAAGTGAATTTTTTTGGAGCGCATTACTCGACGGGCGTCTGCAGCGAACGGAATTCGCGTTCGCGCTGTTTCTGGTATGATAATTTTATATCTCCGTGTTTGCTAACATAATGGAATGTTGCACGGCCATTGAGGAAAGGTGAATTTTGGCCTTAGTTGTTACGCTCGCATTCAATTTGCTCGGGAGAATTGACGGGATAATTTCAAAAGTAGTTTAAATAATGCACGGGTTTAATTTTATTTATTAGTCAATTTTTTTTCGTTTCGTAGCGAATTGCTGGATGGTCGTCAATAGCGACCGTAATTCGGGTTCGCGCTGTTTCTGGTATGATAAATTTATCTCTCGCTCCGTCTAGGTGCGCGCAGTCGACGGTGTTTGGCAACGTAATAGAATATTACACGGGCCATTAAAGAAACGTTAATCTTGGCCACAACGAGAGTTCCGGAGGTCGGTGGAGGAACGGGAGAAAGGCCGGAAAGGCGAACGGGATGCTCGAATCTCCGGCGGATTAAGCGTGACGGCTTTGATCCTTTTCGTGTACCGGCGCGCCCTCCGGGTAAATTCTCTCGAGCCGGCGAGGCACGCCTTCCTCTTCCTCATCCGACCTTGCCTACTGTATAACGCCGCTTCTGCCTCTTCTGCCACGGCTCGAGGGCATCGCGCAATTTGTTAAAACAGCTTGAATTCCCACTCTCGCTCTCTTGCCGTTATCGCCATTTACTCACCCGCGATTTATGAAACGCGAGATTTTTTTTTTGCGAATTTACCAGAGATTAAAGCGACCTTGGGGAGGGAGCTTTACAATTGCTTCTATGCACCGCCTCGTTTCGCTAACACGCAATTTTTCGCTAATCGATCCTCCGAGGATTTGAAAAATATATTTTTACTTTTTTTAAATTTCTTATAGGGTAAACGTGGTGAATACGGATCACCCCAATTAACACGTAAATCAATGAAATATGGACCGGTTCATATTCCTCACTTTTACCCTATTATTTTTTAATAAAAACTCATGTTAAAAGAAAAAAGTCCCGCTGGTTGAATTTCCACTCTCGCTCTCTCGCCGTTATCGCCATTTACTCTACGCGTTTCATCAAACACGAGATTTTTTGCGGGAGCTTTGGAATTGCTTCTGTACAACTCCCTCGTGACACTTTCGCTAACGGGAAATTTTTCACTAATCGACCCTCCGAAGAACTTAACAATTTATAAACTTTTATTTACATTTCTTATACTATTTTGTAACAAATAACTGATGTTTAAATAAAACATCCGCCATCTGCTAGACTAAATATCGGAGTCGACTCGTTTGTCCAAAAAAATCTATTCATCGGTAATTCAATTACATCGAACTAATTTTTTTTTTAAGTTCTGTCGGTAAAAAATAACAATCAAAGCGTCAATTTGAAACTTGCCGAAAACATAAATGTTCAAATACGGGGTTTTTTCCCAAAGAAAGATGTGACGATAACTTGGCATGAGTGATTTCTTTTCATTCGTTCACTTGTCTGAACTAACAACAACTCAACTAATTCCCATTTAATCATTTTTTTAAAAATCGCTTTAGCGAATTTATTTAAAAAATAAAACTCCCCGTCGTTTCGGCGAGCGTACGATAAGACCGTGCCCGGAAGCTCCTCCTCGCAAGGTTATAGGATTCTCGGGGGGTTGCTACCCTCCTCGGAGCTTGGGCGACGTCGAGGGTGACGCGCGCCCTCGCGTACTTACTCCTCTCCTGGAGCCATTACGAGAGGCGCGAGGAACAGACGCAGAGGCCCGCCCGAGATACGCGAGCGGCGCTGTTACAGAGGGCTTCAAGAAAGAAAGAAGAAAAAAAAAGTATGGAAGAAAGAACGCCGGAGGGATGAAGGAAGGCTACCGTCGCGGAGCGACCACCCTCCTCTCCCTAACTTTTTACGTTAAGCAACTGGAGAGCCCCTTTTAGCCACCGTTTATTGGACGCATGCAAATATCCATGGCAACGCGAGGGTCTTCCGAGACTTTCGACTCGCACAGCCACCATGACACCTTCGCCATCAACTTCCACAAGCTCCACGAAATTCCCGAGCCTGTACTTATCAACTTGCGACTTCCGAGTGTACAACTTCCCAACTTATTCGCGAAGTTAACGAAAATCCTTCGTCACTGCTCTCTCACGGCCACTTTTTTCACGTATTTAAATTTCTGTGCAAATGATAATAAAAAAATATCATATTTAGTATTATATTGATATATATTATATATTAATATAGAATATGCATATAAAATATTATATATTATTTTTAAAAATAATAATAATAAAATGATGAGAGTCTTGATTGATTCCTCGTTCGATTTTTGTGGAATCGTTATGCGATTATAATTGTTACTCGTACTCAGAATATTGTCTGTACTTATCACCTTACGACTTCCGAGTATACAATTTTTCAACTTATTCCCGAAGTTAACGAAAATCTTTCGTAACTGCTCTCTTATTTGCACTTTTCCTCGTATCAAAATGTCTGTGCAAACGTTAAAATAAAAATAATATCATATATATTATTATATCATATTAATATATATTATATAGTAATATAAAATATAAATACATATATAATATTAATATTATTAAAAAAAAATAATAATGGGAGTCTCGATTGATTCGACGAAACCGCGAGCGATGTTCGTCAAATCGTTAAGCGATTATAAGTTGATACTCACGCTCGGTATATTGTCGTTGGTGCACACGCCCTCCTGCAGCAACCGGTCCCTGATTTCCCACGCGAATATCGATGGACATTCGCTCTTGTAGAGGGAAATTTTTCCGACGACCTCGGCAGTGGCGACCCTCGGTTTGCTGCCGCCGATAGCGCGGGGTCTTATCGAGCCAGTCTCGTAGTACCTGCAACAATAATAATTTGCGGTTCAATTCGGTAAGGGTGAATGGTGAAACACTGCGAGAAGGTGCGAACATCATCTCACGCGCGTACACACACACACAGGTCACATAATTATTATTTTATTCATTTCGCTCTATCTCTCCCGAGCTGCGATTAATTTAGCGGCAAATGACAGACCGAAGGACATCCCTCGTCCTCCAACCACGCATCCTCGCTCCCGGCCTCGTCCTCCGCAAGAGTTGTTTCAACGTACGCAGCGACGCAACAAAGCCGCTCAGCCAATCGAGCTAATGCGTCGAGATTAAGTGCGTTATTATGCAAGGCTTCGCTCTCGGCAAAGGAATTTCAGGGTGCGCGAGTCGGGAATACGAGGAACCGAAGGAGAGCGAGCCGCGCCACGCGTGGTTCGCATTCCTGCGGCGAGTCTGTGTTTCACTCGCGCTTGTACTTCGAGCTATGTTTGTTGGTTGTTTTTCACTTTGCTGGAAAAAATGCCCTCGGCTCGAGCTCTTTATCTTTCCTTTGCTGGAGACTCGAGACACGAGTTAAATGGACGCGGGAGCTTGCGGATCGGCGTTGGGCGTTTCCGGTACCAATGTAGGGTCTGAAATGGTTGACGACGCCGGTTCGAGACCGACTTTGGGACATTTTTTTTTTTTTAGGGGTTTTATTGCAAGCTTGCAGTATTTCAACCAACCTGCCGAGGATCTTCGAGACGCAGCCGTTGCTGACCTGGAGGATCCTGGAGATGTCGCACGGCCGGGCCCCCGAGTGGGCCAGCTCGACGATCTTTTGCCTCGTCGAGTCCGGCAACGGGCGACCACCGACGAAGACACCACCCAGCTGATTCACACCGCTGTGACCTGAAAACATTAAATAAATATCATGACGATCGATCATTCACAGATCAACGGATTTATCGATCAATTTTCGTTGATCACTAGTACTAAAAAAATTATTATTTTTTAATACTTGTAATTCAATTTTTTTCGCCCCACGGTCTACGGAAATTAGATGGGTGGGTCTAATAATCCATAGGAGGAAAAACATGACGAAACGATGTTATTCGCAACAACTATACAACCTGCGAGACTTTAGTGCGGTGCGAGATCGTAGGTAGTCTCGACCAACCCTCCTACTTCCTTTCAAGATACATACTTTTTTTCACCATTCTCAATAGTCGGTACAATGGTTCACAAAGACATAGATCACGGGTCTATTTTCCGCCGGAATTTTTGCCAATGAATCGAAAATTGTGAAAAATCGTTCTCGACCGCCTATTTACACATATTTTTTCGCGCTGAACACGAATCCGTCATCAACCTCAAACCAAAATAAAACCTTCTATTAATAATCACCAGAAAACAACTTACCCCATCTAAAAAAGCATAAAATAAAAATCACACATCGGATCTACTAAAATAAATTATAATTTTTTAAATTCTTGTAAATCAATCTTTTTCGCCCTCCGAACTACAATAATTACATGGGCGTGTCTAGTTCGCTGCATAAAAACATTGACGCAACGTTCTTATTCGTAACAACTGTGAACCCCGCGACACATCAGGGCGGTGAGAGATCGAAGGTACTCTCGGCTAACCCTCCTACTTCCTTTCAAGATACATCGTACAATACTCCACGAGTGTATAAGTTGCGACGTTTTCGTTTTTTTCACCTTTCTCAATAGTCGGTACAATGGTTCACGAAGTCATAGATCACGGCTCTATTTTTTGCCGGATCGTCGGGCCCGCACTTTATTTTTTTTTATTTATATATATTTTTTATTATTTCTCAGGACGGTCTAGGGTCTGTTAGTCGAAAGCAGCGGCTGCCGCTGGTGCGAAGAGCTCGGGAGCCTCTCGATTTTACCCCCTCGGAGCGAGGGGGCTAAAACGTCAGCGGCGAATCCGTCGTAGATAACCCCGGCTCATTGTGTCGGTGACAAGTCAGACTCGCGCTCGAGAAGAATTCCACACTGGGTGCTTCGCTCCGACTCGGAAAAGAAAACCGGCGCGCCGGGACGGAGAGGGTGTTCTTATTCCACGACGGGAGGCTTTTATTCGATCGTCTTCACGCTGCACACTGTGCTCTGGGCAGGGTGGAGAAATCTCGTGAAGTCGTGGGCGCCGCCACGCCTACCACGTCGAAGCCGCGGAAAGATTTTTTTTTTTTCAACGACCACCGAATTTTGGACGCTCGATCCCTCGGAGAAAAAAACCTCAATATCTATCCAAACTCGTTCGTACATTAATGAAAAGTTTAGAAAAACTAGGCTACATTGCGCCCAGTGATCCACTGAAGGTTCCTTAGTTCATCCGTTTCCATCGCTGGCTTCGTCTGAGATTAATTCTGTAATAGATTTGGGACGCATCACCCATCTTCTTTCACCCACTTTACTGTCTTCTCCAATTTACATGTTTCTATCACTGGCTGCATTCAAAAACCATTCCAGAAAGAAATTAAACATATTCTCTGTGGCGCGACTTCCAGTTTGAAAATCTCACTTTTAGCCCTGAAGCGATTCAAAACAGACGTCACATATTTTCGACATGACTTCCGGTCCAGAAATGGAATTTTCAATCGGAATATGACGTACTTCCTATATCACTTCCGGTCGAAAAAGTGACATTTCCAAACCGGCAGTGACGTTTTTCTGGCCAAAAAATGAAATTTTCAAACCGGAAGTGACGTTTATCCGGTATGAAGCCACTTCCGGTTAGACGATAAGATTTTCCAACCGGAAGTGTCGTCGCAATGAAATGTTTAAAAAATGTCTGCGTGAAGTCACTACAGGATGGAAAGTGATATTTTCAATCCGGAAGTGACGTTGCAGACAAACTTTTTTTTCATTTCTCTGGAATTCCAAAAACTCGAGATTTATCTGAAATTCAGCCAGTGACAGAAGCGAGTGAATTTTTGTATTCTCAAATCCGCAAGAGATCGTCAGTTGTTTCCGTATTCGTAGAGAGACAGCGCTTTCCCGATTTAGGTTTTAACCCCGGCGAGGGGAGAGAGCGCAGGGTCACGAATCGCAGATAAATTTATTGCCTATATAATCGACGCTCGATTCTCACGCACGATTGAACTCTTTCTCGATGTGTAAGAGGCCGACAAGTAAAAATGCAAGGGATGACACTAATAGGCACTGCAAGCTGCACTGATACATCCGCGTGTTGCTGCGCGAACGGAGCACGAGAGGGCGAAAACTCACGAGCGTGTCACCGGGACCGCTCGTAAATTTTCCACGAGGATCGAAGTCGTCCGTTATTCGGTTACCAGGGGTTTTCCTTGTACCTATAACCTTTATGTATTGTATTCAATGCCCCGTCGGTCGGCCGCTACAAATTCACGGAGTCATCGAGCCTGCCGTGAAAAATCGTCGAGTGCCACGCAAGAAAAGTACAAGGGAACGATTTCACATCATTTCGAATCTTTCAAAGTTTACAGGTCAATTTTTTTTTCACTTCTGGCGCCTTTTTTGCATCCAATTTTGAGCCAAGAATAAAATAAGTGGCAGAGGGAAAAATCCATCGGATATCGTGTTGAATCGCCGAGTGAAAAAATGCTTGTCCGACCCATTTTGCGAAAATGATCGATTTTCATGATTTTCAAATGGCGCGATATTTTCGCTTCCCGCCGGAGTTACGAAAAAACCGAGGTGCGCTGCGTATTCTACGGAAAAAAATAGGCAAGGTAGTGTATTTTGCGGAGATGATTTTTATTTCATCAGTTTTTAGCCTTTTTCTAACCGTATCGTTGAACGGCACGCGTTAACGACTAATAATTACGAGTCCAAATTTACCATCGCAATTTTTGTCCAAAACCAAAATATCCTAAAAAACTTTATCGACCGCACATTACCATTTATCGACCGCACATTACCACGTATATTTCGCGCTGTACATGAATCCGTCATCAATTTCCACCCAAAATAAACCCGTTCATTTATAGCCATCAGAAAGCATATTGTCCCATCAAAAAAAAAGATAAAAAAGTTTGCAAATCGCACGTCTTTAAAAAATAAATAAAACCATCTCTCAGCAGAGCGTCAATCCCACATCACAGCTCTCTCGACAAACAACAGCTCTGCTATCAAGCTTCACAAAAAGGTGCTAAAAAAATAAGAACAAAAAAAAAACGAAAAAAGCAAATAGAGCCAACCGAGCACCGTGCCTCGTTGGATCGCATCGTTGCAGAGAATCGTGTGCAGCTCGTTGTTGCACATTGTATGTACCGTAGCGTTTAAAGAGCCGGTAAAAGAGCGTTGAGCTCGAACAAATCGTATCGTTGAATGGGACGCGTTAACGACTAATAATGACGCGTGCAAATATAACGCCTGTCTTTCTATCCGTCTCACCGGCGTGAATATACGACGAGAGGAAAGCGTGTGAGTAAATTGGTATAACACGGTCCATTGTACGCCGAGCAGTAAATACACGAAGGTGGAACGGAGCCCGCTCGGCGAATGCGGGAGCGAACGAAATAAAGCCAAAGGGGTTACGTCTCTCGGCCGGCATCGTCGCCGGTCTGTGCACCCGGATAAGCAGTACCTAAGGCAGTATAAGTACATTTAACCGTACACACTGGCTCGTGTAATAAGCCCGGCTCGTTATGGAGCGTTGCGGAGCCAAAGCGCACGAGACGGAGGGAGAGTCGAGTGGCCATTCAGCTCGGCTACGTGTTTTGATACTGTAACGTTTGTATTAAATATCAAGTCGGAGTTTTACCCTCGGAGTTTTTCTCCCGAACATACATTCTCCCCCTCTCCCGTTTATTAGGACTTCATTAGCCCCAACCGGCGAGAAAAAAATAATAAAAGAAATCACCCCTTCGATCACCGACTCGCTCTCGTGACGGCAGAGACCGCGTAATTCTTACCCTGTCGCTCTGAGGAATGCTACAATTTAGAGTTTTTTTTTTTGCGAGATGAAGGAGCAATTTTTTTGATTTTATTTTATTCTTGGTTTCATAAAGTTATCTTTTTTTCTGTGCGGCATTCCAGGCTGGCTCACGAGAGGCTTTTACTACACACCGCGACGGATGAGGAAAGTTCAACGAATTCCAAACTTTCAAACAAAATTTTTATCAAAATATGTAATTAGATTTTTTTTTAATTATGTAATTTTTAGGTTTTAGAAAATACTTTTTTTTCAAGGAGGTTTTTCGGTGCGGTATTCCAGAAACGTTCAACGAATTCGTGTAAAATATTTAGTGTTTATAAAATTATGTAATTTCATGCTTTTGTAATTGAATAAATTTTTTAATTATCAATAATATATAATTTTTTTAGGTTTAATGAAATACTGTTTTCCATAGAGGCTTTTCCAGGTCATTTCGCGACAAAAGCCTTCCCGGAGCGACGAACACGAAACGTTCATCGGAATTCACATTAAATCATTCCCGCTCAACAAAATTTGCAATTTTTAAAAATTTTTCACTATTCACGTTTATAAAATCCTATTTTTTTCCATTCAATCTTCCAGGCTAATTTGCGACAGGGACTCTCCCGCAGAGCGACGGACACGGCCCGTTGATCGAATTTGCATAAAATCGTCCCCTTTTAACAAAACTCGCAATTAATTTTTTTTATTTTTCACCGCACAGTTTCATAAAAATCCTATTTTTTTTCCATGCAATCTTCCAGGCCATTTCGCGGAAGACAGGCGGTCTATTATCGGAAATTACATTATCGGCCCATCGCCATGAAAACGGTCTCGGTGTAAAGTTTTTTTCATCGCGGTACGATGAGCGCGCGTTGTGCGCATCGCGCGCACAGTGTCCATAATGCAAAGCGTTGTACTGTGCTTAGGCGTTAAATGTACCGTTGTAAAATCGTCGGCGACAAGTTGGATGTTGTAAAAGTATGTGACGAACGATGCGAAACTTTAGCCGGCAGAGACCGGCGCGTTGCATCGGGTCACGGAAGCGAAAAAAGCGGCGTTACTGAAACGAGTTAGCGTCCCGTGTCTATCGGTCGGACACGGGCGAATATGCGCGATGTAACGTATTACGATAGAAGAAGAGACCGAGCGGTTGGCAAATCAGCGAAGGCCTGTAACAGATGCGGTGCAAAAATCCGTAGGGGCGGATAAGCACTTCGGCGCGTTACTTGCGATCGATCGATCGTTATAGATAGTGTCACAGGTAAACCAGCTTGGATAGGCCGGTGAGGCTTATCGTTCGACGGCAAAGCTCCGGTTTATAAATAAACGTTCGGCTACGATCGGCGGAACGTATCCCGATTTCAGCGTAAAGCTGCTCGCACATAAAACTACGTACGGAACACAGACGGCCCGTGCCGTATCCACACCCAGCCGTCATTGGCTGATGCTCGCGTATTGGTGTCCGATCTGGTCCGATCGACTCGTCTGTGTGACAGAAAACGGCAAACGTTGTTTTATGTGCGAGCACCTTGACTCGACGAAGCAACGCCGTCGGACCGACGACGATGTGTGCTGGGACGATGGAAGAAAAAAAAATGATCTCGCGCAAAGACGAGGCAGGGGGAGGAGAGGGAGGATAGTGAGAAACTCGCGCTTACAAACGAGCTACAGAGCCTCGCTGACGCGTCGGCTGAGACGGCACATTCATCATCCCCCTCGTCGTCGTTCGATGGCCCGGTGTCTCGCGAGACGAGCCGGAGAGAGAGAGGGAGTCGACGCTATACGGGTAGCTTTCTTACAGGCGGTCCTGTCTCTCTATCGAGCATGATAATCGATTGGGACGGAAAGGAGCGCGAAAGGAGCCGATATCTTCGCAGCGACGAGATACCGGACGAGCGCAGCGGAGCTCGCGTGTGTCCGCCCAGCCAGGCATCCACCGACTCTTGTCGTTTACCATATAACCGATCGAGTGACTTGGATTTATCTTTTTTTTCATACGGTTTTTTTTATGCGATACTTTTTTTTGCTGCTGTAACGTCATTTTTTGTGGGGAGGTTCTTCAGAGGGAAACTCAGGAGATTAGACGGTAAAAAAGGGTCGGTTTTTTAAACTCTTTTTTTTTTTAGTTTGAACCAACTTTTTTTTCGTCTTAAAAGGCGACCAACTTGTTATTGTTTATGGTGGACAAAATATTTGTGCAATTGGGAACTTGTTTTTTGTAAAGTGGATAAGAAAAAAATTGTTAACGAGAAATGTTGGTAAACTGTAAAAAAAATTGCACGATAATTAATTTACTGGTATTGGATTTTTTGTGCGACAAATAGTAAATTAAATTTCATGCACAATTGTGATGAAAAATTTATGTACAGTGCATTAAGAAATTTAGAATTAGTTTAGTTTTACCCATTTCCGTTACTGTTACTGTCAAAGTACTTTCCTTCCAATAATTCACTTTCATTTCACTGTAAAAGTACATACAAAAATAGTACTTTTTTTACAGTTTTTTTTTTGGTACTTTTAACAAACTTATTTTTTCCAAAAACCTCTACAAACTTGCTCTTGTCAATGTTGTAAAAAAATATTTGTAAAGCTCACAACTTTTTTCGTATAACATTAACAAGAAAAAAAAATGTTGAAAAGAAAAATTAGATCCTTCTTGATGGTGTAAATTTGGTCGTGGATGAAGAAGAGATTTTTCTTGCATGCTTGAATTTTGAACTTGCGAAATTGTACCTTTTCTGGGCCTCTTTAAATATTTTTTTTCTTTGACCGGCGAAGTCTTTGGAAATGGGATAGAAAAGCCGTGCTTAAAATCCCTTGGAGGGCCGGGCCCGAGACTGACAAGAGTGGTTAATGTCGATGATGATCGGTGACCGGCGTGTTCGCCTCGGAGTCCTCGGCGGGAAGCGAGTGAAATCGGACGGAGAGCCGAGGGCAAGACGAGCGAAAGAGAGCCAACTCGGCGTCTCAATCGTCGTCCCTTTTCGCAGAAGTGCTTCCGGCGGAATGAATGAGACGACCCCTCTCCGCGCCCGGAGAGCCGTTCGCGTATCGTCGCACTTCTATATACCGCCCTGTGAGAAGCTGTCCCCGAGAGCGAAGGGCACGACTAAACCGCGACCAATTCAGAGATGCCCACTTGCCTCGAGTACCTCGTCGTCGTCCGAGTGGGACTCCCTCGCCCAGGGATCGACCTCGATGTTTTCGCGGAATGCCCGATTCGACGAAAAAAATGAATAATCATAATAATAAATAAAGCGCTAAGGGAACGGTTCTAGGACTTCCCGGTACCAAATAATTCCCGGTACCCTTTCTGGACCACAATCCGGACCAAAAATTTATTTAACTCTACTGACTTCAATATGAAAATCTGTAATACAAATTTGAATATTCTTTTGGTTTTTTTTTCGGCATTTTTTTCGAGCGATCGTACGTTTTTGTTAAATTTGTTTTAAAAAATATATAAAATCGTCTAGAAATGAAATCGGAAATGGCCCAGAAGGACAGAATAAAAGTACAAATTCTAGAAGAATATAAGCAGAAAATAAACACTATTTATATCTTCTGGATACCAAATAATTAACCAAATAATTTTTGGTCCATTCTGGACCAAAAATCTCTTAACTCTCCCCAACTCGCGTATGAAAATCTACATTAAAAAAGATTCAATAAACTCCCATTTTATTAACATACAGAGCGATTCTACTATACTTTCAAAATTTGTAGAAGGAAAAAAAGTCACCTACAAATGAAGTCAAAAAATGAAATCCAAAAAGACAGACTCATAGTCCGAATTGAAAGAGAGCGTAACACGAGAAACTCTCATAGTCTCTCATCGGCGCGGAGTCCATAAAGCATATAATAGCGAAGGAGCATCCCGGCGATAACTCTCGCCGAGAATGAACTGCTCGCCGCGAAGACATCGGATTCCGGGCAACACAATATAATGCTCCAACTTCGGGGCTGCGCTAGTCTCCGGGGTGGGTAATTTATGAGATTGGCCAGATGCAGTCCCGTTCCGGAACGGGCCGGTGACAAGTTGTCGTGCGCGCGCTGTTTAGCTCGGAGGGGTAGATTTCGCCGTTCCCGTGTGGTTCGCAGCATCCTCGACGTGTACCAACGCGGGTATTCGAGATGATGGCATGCTCCCGCAGAGCCTACTTTATCGGTGAAATTGTCCGTCCGTCTCCCACATTCCTGCCTTTTTCTTCCCAGCACTCGATCCTACTCCGGCTCGTTCTCTCCGTCCGGAGTGTCGAGTGTATTGAGACGCACGGTAGGTGACATGACGAGGGTCAGCTCTCTCGGCTCTGACCGCCAGGTGAAATGAGCGAGCGAGAGAACGGTAAGACTCGCGGGCCAAACGAGCACCGACGGACGGAGACGCGGCAGAAGATCCTCGACGGGACATTGAGGGGAGAAAAAAAAACGGAAGAATAACAACAGCAACAATAATCATAATAGCCTCATTGTTGCGGACATGTATTTCCATTTCGGCTGTGCCGCCGCGGACGTTGGGGTCGCAGGGTGTGCATGTGTTTGCCGAGGATTGGCCGAAGAGAACGACTTGTTAGAGGCCGAAAAGCGGGAACAGCGCCGACTAGCCTCTCCCCGTCCGGGCACAATGAGTTTCGAGTATTTGTTGCTGTTTGTACCCAATCTGCCGCGTGCTTTGACCGCTTCACAACCATTTTTTTTTTTTTTTTTTGCTTCCTCGACGTCCCCACTGTTGCTTTTTCGATCCTTGAATGCGCGGCGAAGGAACGAACGAACTCTCGACTCCCTTTCGAATTTCTGACCCTTGTATATACACGTGTATCAATGGGAAATGTGCTCGAGCTTCGACAGTTATTAGAGTTATTAATAGCCTGTCTTTCGATGGGAAATCGAGAATCGGAAAATTTTGTGACAGCTTGCGAAGAAGAGGCAAATGTTGGAAGAGTGTCCATTCGGCTAAGTCCCAAAATGGAGCTTTTTTTTGACAATAGTTGGGACCATTTGTGGACCACTAATTGGTGCCAAATATGCAAATCATGGAGCTATGCACGCAGTAAAAATCGTTTGTAGGTTCAACAAACATTTCGTGTCCATAGAAGTCCTCAATCACTTTTCTAATTAATTTTATCGTAGTTTTTAGTTGTAAAGTTAACAAAAAAACAAATGTCAACATTTGCGGGAAATAAATATTTGTTAAATGTACAAACATTATTTTTATCCTCTGTAGAATTTTTTTTAAAATGCCATCGTTGCCACGAATCACCGTTTAGAGGCATTCCAACTCTGACGGAGCAGATTATTGCACAGCGGTTCTCGGCTCCACACATTCGGATGCGAATCAATCCGGCTAATGGACTCACCCACTTAGCCGTGATTGACACGATGCACAGTGGACTCTGGACCATCGCGCATGGAGTCCGCGTGGTTGGCGCTGCACACGAGGCCGGAAGGGCGCAGGGTTAAACCGGCGAAGCCTCAGAGGCCTGAATTACCGGTATGAATCCTCCGACCCGGGGATGTTCCTCTTCCGGATCGAATTATCCAATTACCCGGGGCTCTCCGGGAGGGTGCCAGAGATGGAGAACACGCTGCGGGAAGGTCTGAGCGAGACAGATCGGAGCAACCTGTGCGCCAGCCATGAAGAGCAGAAACGGCTACCATCTCGAGAACAGGCGAAGCGCCCCGCGGGCTTCCCTCTCGCATCCCCGTTCTCCGCCGGCGCGCACAGAGAACCTTCATAGGTACGCGGACGGGGTTGGTAAGCTGGCTGCTGGCTTGTTGGCTGGCTGGCAGCAGCACGAGGCGGTCGCGGTCCAAAGCGGGACTGGACAAAGAGCTCGTAAACGCGTTATTCCGCGCCAACGGATCTGTCAGAGCCGCTTCTCCGGGTGCACTACGTGGAAAAGGTCCGTCCGCAGGGCCCCCGGAGCACCACCAGAAACGCGCCAGCGTCAGAGTTCTCTCTGTACGTCGCTCTCTATGTCGGCCGCATCGACATCCACATCAGCATCCCTCCGGAGCACCGCCACATCCACATCAACATCGCGCTGGACCACCTCTACATTGACAACCCTCTCTTGATCTCTCTCTCTCTCTCTGCGGGTACTCGCTCGATTCTGTCGGACACAGGACTCTCCGAGGCATGCAAACCGTGTGTGACGGAGTAACACGTATCCACATGCGCCGATACGTGCCTCGAACGGGAGAATGTGTCCGGGTTGCGCCTGACGCAAAGGCCGGTTTCTTCTGGCTGGTCCTCGAATCGCGATGAAACGTCCCCTTGGGGAGGTTTGATGGCTTGTATGGTTGTACAAGGTAATAAAGGCTCGTAATTTACCGGAGATTTCTGATTCGGAAAATTTTAAATTATTTTTAATTTTGTCTTCCCTTTTCTTTTAATTGGACGCGCAGAAGAGACCTGGGAAACGCGAATGGTTCGTAGAGAACTACCGACTTTGACGCCGATTCGACTGATGTCGAGCCGTTTCACTTTTACTACTTTGCTATTTTGTTTTTACTATTTTGCTATATAGTTTTCAATATTTTGCTATTCAGTTTTTACTATTTACTATTACCATGCCTCTGGACCAGCTCTACATCCACAACTTCTTCTCGGCTGGTCGTCTAATTGCAAAGAAACGTCTCCTCAGGCAGTGTACGAAGTATTAAAGGCTCGTCTATTTAACTGACATTTCTTCTCCAGGAAATGTATAATTATTGATTTGTCGATTTCAGAACTGGAATAGTACATTGGACCAGGCTTTCCGATTTTCGCCAGAAGGATGGCGGCCCAATTTCCCAATCGGACGGGCAGAAGAGATCTAGGAAATGCGAGCGGTGTGTAGAGAATTACCGTCGCTGCGACTACAATTCGACTGTTGTCGTGCCGGTTCGTTTTTACTATTTTCTTTTTTTTCCTCTTTTTTAATTCATCTTCTCCCCCGGCTCGCCGGTCAAAGGCCGATCGCCGATCGCACAATAGGGACGACATGTGTTCCCTGTGTAATCCGTACAGCACCCGGGCGCACGCGCGCGTTTCCCTTTGGCTACAGACAGCAAAAAGCTTCTTTTTTTTCTTTTATCCTGCAATAGAATTCGTTGCGACTCCGATCTTCGGGAAATTCTCGCGGAATCTGGATTTATCGTGGCTCCTGAGGGGATTTGAAACTACGTCGGCTGTTAGGCTCTGGACAAACGCGAGGGGGCCCGTGGGGAAGACTTTGGGGGACTTTTTTTTGTACACGCACGCGAAATTCCAGGGAAACTTGGCAAGATCGTCTGTCCCAAAAAGGACCACAGGAACGACGCTAAGAAATAGAGAAGAAAATAACTGCTCTTAATAGGGTCACGATCGTTGGGCGATCCATTCTACTCCATTGCGACTTCCGTTCAGTGGAGTGTGTATTCGGTTAAGTCCCAATATGAAAATAATGACATTTTTTTTTATAAAACTGAAAATACTTGAGATCCTTTGTGGGCCAATAATTAGTGCCAAATATGCAAATCTTCGAGCTATGCACACAATAAAAATCAGTTGTACTTTCATCTTTTCTTATTAAAATAATTTAATATTACATTTCTTTTGTTAGTACAAGAAAAGAAACAAGAAAATGTCGCCAAGTTTATATCTCTACCACTCACAACTCTACCAGAAAACATATCTCCCCAAACAACTCTACCGGACTTGAACTCAAACCCTACCAGAATGGAAATAAACTCTACCGCAATTACAATAAAACTACCAAAATACAAGGTTAACCTCTAGCTTTGTATTCCGGTAGAGTTTCATTTCAATTCCGGTAGAGTCTTATTTCCATCCCTGTAGAGTTTTATTTTGATTCTGGTAGAGATTTTGGTACAGTTGTGAGTGGTAGAGATGTAAATGTGCCAAAATTTCGGCCTTTGTGGACATTTTCTTTTCTTGCCAAACTCAACACGCCAAATTCGAGGGGAACTTGGTGAGATCATCGGTCCCAAAAAGGAGCACCGGAACGACGTTAAGAAATAGAGAAGAAAATAAGCTCGGAAGGGGGGGGGAGAGCCTACTGCTCTTAATAGGGGCACAATCGTTGCGCGATCGCGCACAACAAGGTGAGGCCCCCGGCTTCCCCACAATGACATCAACGTCGGAAGAGCATTGTGGTTGCGCTACGGGCGCGTTACACCGTGCGGCAGTGCCAGCGGCGCTATACCGGGCACGAATTCCCATGGGACGGAGCCGTCGTCGCGGTCGTCGGGGTCCTCGCGCGCGCCACGGGGGGAGAGTTTTCGACATAATTAGAGCTGGTATCGGAATGATCAGCCCATAGCTGTGGGAATGGAATGGCACACCGTACGCCGGACCCCCTGTTTGTTGCTCCGGTATGGCGCGCACCCCCGGGACTCCTACGACCGACCCTACGCAGGGACGCACAGAAGTCCCGGAGAGAGTACGTGAACTACCGGTTCGATGGCGACTACGAGGGGGACCTTCGGCGATGAAGACCTTGCACTCCGAGCACGGGCCAGCCGGGCGTTAAACGGACTCCTCGGGCACCCTGATACATTTTTAATCGAGTGGGGAAGCTTCTCTAATCGCAGGGGCATTATCCATTCGAACTGCGGACTCCTAAAATGTTTCGCGCATTCAACAGTTTCCGGCCGCGAACGGGCCACAAATATTTTTTTGTGCTGATTTTAGAATTTTTTGTACAAGGAATTGTAAAATTTGTAACAATTTTACAAAAAACAATTGTAACATTTACAATTTACAAACTATCATAAAATGTACAATAATTCCCAAAAAAAAAAGTGTAAAATTTACAATGATTTACAAGAAAAAAAAAGAACTGTAAAATCACAAAAAAAAACTTGTGATTAATTTTGGACAAAAAAAGTTTGTCAGATATGCAAACTTTCTAATTACCGTATACGATTAACTTTGTTTGTCCTAAACACCGCAACTTCAAACTCTGGCGGCAAAAGCTATCTTAGCAACGATCGTCAAAAGGTTAAAAGAGCATCCCTTTGGACGATAAACATCGAATTATCATCCAGCACCTTCGGGATACACGTGGTACTACGTTCGAGTGTCACTCGAGCATATTTACCGAAGTGGGGAACAACTTTGAAGACTGGAAACCGTGACTGAATAGGCTCGTAGCCGAATACGCTGAAGGGTAATCCCGCGGGAGAGGTGTCACGAGGCTACAAGTATATACAGGGAAGCGCGAGGGAGAGAGTTAGTATTATGGCCCGCAGCCCACAGAAAACGGTCCATCGGAGACCGTCATACCTGGGGGTAAAGTTTCATCTTTATTTGCAATTTTTTTTTCATTATTTTTTAATGAAAATGAAAATGTGGGTCAGCTCCTCAGCGGCTCGGGGTTTTTCAAGTATATACAGGGGAGCGCGAGGGAGAGAGTTATTATGGCCCGCAGCCCACAGAAAATGGTCCATCGGAGTCCGCCATACCTGGGGAGCAAAGTTTCATCTATATTTTCAATTTTTTTTTTCATTTTTTTGTAATGAAAATGAAAATGTGGGTCAGCTCCTCAGCAGCTCGAAGTTTTTCAAGTATATACAGGGGAGGGCGAGGGAGTGAGATATTATGGCCCCCAGCCCACAGAAAATGGTCCATCGGAGACCGTCATACCTGGGGAGCAAAGTTTCATCTTTATCTTTAACTTTTTTTTGTCATTTTTTTATAAATGAAAATGAAAATGTGTGTCAGCTCCTCAGCGGCTCGAGGATTTTCACCGGGCCGTCCTCAGCAGCCTCCTCGTCGCCCGGAGATTCTGTGTCGACGCCTCGGCCGGATCGCTGATGTTCTCGTGACGAGTGCGATCGATGCTTCGGGGACACGGATTTCTCGTTCTCCCGGAGATGATGATGCGGTGTAAGCCGCAGGTGTGCGGGTGGAATCGTTATATTATTGTGCGCACGACGAGGAATGAACGGCCCGAAGTGGAGGACCTCTCGAGAGATCCTTTTGAAAAGGGTTTTTTTTTTACCGCAAAGCCGACCACGAAGGCCTGCCCGAGCATTCCGGAGTGCGATACGTACAATTGTACCTGCGCGCGCAGCCGCCATGTACACGAACAGGGACGAGAGGAATTAACAAAAACGTACCGTGCGCTAAGAGGAAGAGAAGAAGGTGCTGAAATGGAGTTTCCGAGAGTCACGTGAAACGGCTATCTCGTTACCGCAACGTCCGGGGGGTACTCTAGACCCCAAGAAATCATCAAGGTCCTTGGCACAATGTTTGGTACCTTTTATTATATATATACATAAAAAAAGAAAGAAAATTATGTAAAACTGTGACAAAATAAACAAATTAATAATATAAAACAAAATAATATAATAATAATATATCACATCGTTGGAGGGCTGAAGGACTCCGGTCAATGGCTTTTGGCCCACCATAAGGCATTAAAAAATGTATTAAATATGTATACTGAGAGAAGGGTCTAGTCAAAATTACCATAGCACATAGTAGTAAGGCGCCAAGACGCCACCTATGGCAGAAAGTCTCGATTATCCAAGAATTTTTACCACGATATCTAAGAAAAATTCTTATAAATCCGGTACTTCCTACCATAGCTATGGTAGGAAGTACCTTAGTAGTAGAGCGATAGAGGGCCACCTAGGTGGCCCTCAATCGCTCTACTACCAAGTGCGATGGTAATATCTCTCAAGCGATAGTCATTTTTACTACATCCTTCTCTCAGTGTATGTGTAAAATACCTAACAGAAAAAAAAAAAAACCCAAAAAAAAAAATAGAGCACGCATTGTAAGGGAGGTCAATAAATGTCTATTACTGCTATGATATACTATTACTACTATATATAATACTACTATACTAATAAAATAAATAAAAATTGGAAAAATTTGTGCTGTTATAAAAATAAAAAAATAACGTTGCGTAAAGTAGGGTGGCCGGAAAACGCCGCGTAGCGCAAGGGAGGCACGGGCATGGGCTATTGAGCGCACGAGCTTGTTGCTTTATCGTGCAAGCGAGCGAACGAACTGCCGGGCTTGGCTATGTATACCTAGAGCCTGCGCTCCGTTCAGCAGCAACATCCGAGGCTCCCTGATACAATGAGAGAAGCCCGATGTAATCTCCGGAAAACGTTTAGGGGAAAATTAGGTCGACAGTTGCCGGTCTACCCACGGGGTCACGCCGAGGTACACGTACGCGTTTTGTTATACCGCGGTTGTGTTACATGCGGGATTGCTCGCTCCCCTCTCTCCCCCCCCCCCTCTTCACTTCCTCGTCGGCTAACCCACGATTTGTCACAATATTTATTCGGCAGCCTAAAAGCTGTTTCTGTAACTGTTTTTTTTTCTCCGCGATGTCGTCGTTTTGCTATGATTCGCTCGGGGAGTAAACACCTAAGCGCAGTTCTGGTCCCTTCGGAGATCGCATGGCATACGGTAAAAAAAAAAACGTACATTTGATCATTTTTTTTTTCGCCAACGACCGCAATTTTTTTTCTTGTTACGTGGATAATTTTTTAAATCTTTTATTTATTTATTGGTACTCACGGACATAACCCATTTACAGGGCGATATTGATATATCGAATATATCGATGTATCAATGATATATTCATAAATATAATTATTTGTCAAATGAACAAAAAAACAAAATTGGAAAATTAACCAGACCGAAATGAATGTAATTTTTTTTTAAGCCGCAAGATTAAAGAATAAAAATAATAAATGGATGGACGGTGATAAATTTCGAGTTTTGCTTGCATCCCGATAAATCTATCTTTAAAAAAATGCTCATGTAAAACGAAGCAGATGCAAAGTTGTATCTAAACAAGTTTAACGTGTAAAAGGGGGATCCGCAACGAAACTTGGAGCCGTGCCACGCTCCGGTGGCTGCGAATACCGTGCCAAAATGCCGAGTTTTCACCGATGTTTTCTCAACAAACCTCGCGAGGATATTAACGCCCCGTGGAGTAATATTTTCTTCGGATGCTGGGAGGCATTACGCGCCACTAATTCTCGGAAATCGGAGCATTTCGTAGGAATAGACAGAGCCATGTTATCACCAAAAATGTCCATAGTAATACATCTTGACATTTTGGATTGGACTCGATTTTTTATATGACTGAACTAACTCTCAAAAACATTCTGATTTTTTATTAAATAAAAAAAAAACAGTCTATAATTGTTTATGATAAAAAAATGAACTTATTAATCGCCACAATTCAAATACTGGAAAAATTCTGAAAAATCTTGCGTCATATATACATTTTTTCAAAGATCTGAGCCGGAGTGGGCCGGCGGCACTTTCTATTTTTTTTCTAATTTTTTTTTCGACAAAAAAAACCAGTGAAAAAGACTAGAAGAAAAAATCAGTCGATTAGGAGTTATCATTTGACAATTTTCATATGCGACTCAGCATCAGGAATTGTTTCAGATTTTTCCGAAGAGTTTTTATTTTTTTAACTTTGAAAATTCTCAGAAATCAGAGCTGCTCCTTCATATAGACGGAGCCATATTGTCCCCAAGAGTCTCTACAGTAGATACATATCCCCACAAGAAAAAAAAATGTACATATGTAGATAGACCTATAGATTCGTACAGACTGCTGAGAAACCAAGGGGCGTATATCACACCGTTTAACATGTAAAACGTCGCGCCCTACGCCATTCTGTTTCCAAGCCCTCAATACTAGGAATGATATTCAGCAAATTTTCCCCCCGGGCGAGAGACACAGTGGCGAAATGTTTTGTCAACTGTTGCGAGAGAAGAAACGGCGAAGAGATCCTTTTTGGAAGGCAAGTCGCGTCTCGTCGATGTTGGGCTAGGGGTGGGCGGTTTGCACCCTCGTCGACGGTTTTCCATTCGCCTATACACTATATGTATATAAATATATATATATCCATGTATAAACGCGAATATATATAGTGCATACGCTTGCGGCTGGGAAAAACGCCGGAATACACATTATATTCCGCGCGCAGTTGTGGAGCTATCAGGGGGAGAAAGAAAAACGAAGAGGACGAAGGAGAAGTGGGTGAGTGACGAAAGACTCTGGAATGGTGGATTTCGATGTTTCTTTTTTTTTTTATGGAACGGAACATCCCCATGCGAGCAAAGGTATTTCTCGTATACGGGAGGAATTCTTATTTTGAGGAGGTCTCTTCTCCTCCCGATCTTCAGCACTCCTCACCCTGCTCCGTCGACCTCGGGTTTCTCTACGCATCGGCTGAAAAGTGCGTGTGCGCGTACACCGAGCAACCCTCCCGAACGAGCACCCCGTCTATCCACTCCGACTCGGCTAAAGAGGAAATTTCACAGTCGAATTCACCGGATGTAAGCCAAGGCGAGAGACCGGTCTCGAGGTCCGAGTCTTCGGAAACTCGCAGGCCCGACAACCTCGCTCGCGTCGAGCGAGCCAAGTTACTTGTACTTTTAGCTAGAATTATCTGGACATCGAGATAATTTTTCTTTATATGTAGCCCGTCAATAAAGAAGACAAAGATTTAAAAAATAATGAAACTCGGTATCCGTTTTAATCACACGGCCCAGTTTTTATCAATTTTTTATAGAATTTTTTTTCTGCGAGGAAACGTTAAATTCAATAGGGCGAATTTTGATTCAAGATAATATTTAATAATTATGGTTGTCGAATGTTGTAACCGATGAGAACATTTATTTCTTTGTTTTATAAATTTATGTCTAGTTAAAAAAAAAAAGAAAATTGACCGTTCCGGAGTTGCAGCAAATCAAAGAAAGTTAAAAAAATTAATACAGAATTTGATTTAAATTTGAAAATATTTTAATAAAGACTCGTGCAACAAGAATTACTGCCCCGACATTTTTTATTAAAAATAATATTTAATAAAGAATTTTATTTAAATTGAAAATATATTGGTATCGAAACTTCGGAAAAAGAAAGAATACCGAGCTTCGCCTCGCCCGACACAGAATTTTTATTTTTCTCTTTGACAAGATAATATAATCGTCTGCGTCCGGGCAGCTCGAAAAACCCCGTAACTTCACCAAAACAATTCACCAAAACAAAGTTTTTTTGCCTCTTCGTACGCTTTTCGTCTTCCATCTTTTTTCGTGATGCTGAGAAACAAACCGACATTTCCTCTCGCGCGAAACGCGTTTCCACCCCCCAAATTTAGCGCGCCCTGTGCGTGAGGACGCAACTGCGCCGAAGAGTTTAAAGTGTGGATGTGCGCGTGCAGAAAAGACGAGGGTTTGACCTTTGAAGCGTCGGGAATTTCTTAACGGGGTGGAGCCGCGCTCCGCAGCGTCCCTCTCGTCTTTTTTATTTTTATTTTTTCGCCTTACGCGCGAAAACGCCTGGTACTTTTTGTCGGGCGAATTAATTGAATGAGACGAAGAGACAAGCGTCTCGCGCATCGGATTCCGCCTCGCCGAGCCGGCGGGTCGCAAAAGCCACCCCTAACGCACGATTCGAGCGGCGTGCATCGTCTCCGCTCCGTCACCGCGGCCGCCGTGCGTACATGCAGAGAAAAAAAAGAAAAAGATCAAAAGAAGATTCGCTCGCTCTATGGGGAAAAAGGTGACGCGTAACCACTTTTAACCCTCCGTATACAAACCGCCGACCCGCTCTCAAAATTACACAGCAATCTTTATTTCAACAATAAAGCACCGAATAAAATAATGTAACATAAAAACAAAACAAAACAAAAAAAAACTAAAATATTATATGTTGATAAAACTCACCCATAAGACTAGTTTCAACTTCGTGGAATGCTTAAACATAGAAAAAAACAATTTTTTTTACATTAACCTTCCACCACAAACGAATATTTTACGGAGGACTTTGACAAGAAGATTGCAAAGAAAAATTAAAAAACGGGCCAGCTATACGAATCGGTAAAAAGTAGGTGTATATATATATATAGTATGTAAATAATTGTATTATCAATACGGGCAATCGCCCAATTACAGGTACGACGGGAATACCCATCGCACAATGCTAAAGTGTCATAAAGATTCACATTTAATTTCAATGATACAGAGTATTTCTTAGTCTACTAGTCCCTGGGAAACGCCCTGATTAATAAAGTACGGATATGGTTTAGCGAGATTCCAAAAAACTTCAGCTCCGCGACATTATCGTTCCCAAGCCAGCTGTGCGACGCGAAACTAGTTCTATAGAAGGAGCCATAAAAATCTCACCATTCCGGATAGGCCTCGCTTCAACCCTTAAGCGAGCCGACACGCACAGCTCCCGAGCATCGAAACTGTTATTTGCTATCTTAAATAAAAATACGAGGTCCGCATTATATATATATATATATATATATATATATATGTGTGTAGGGAACTCGCACCCCTTTATGGACTTAAGCCCCTATTATTCCAAGTCCTTTAAAAGACGTATGCCCTTACAATTCTGAGCCCCACTATTACGCCCACCCAAGTACTGACCCCCCCCCCTCGATTCTTGACACGGGGGCGAAATCTTTTTATATTATAGAGAGATATGCACATACACATATATATATATATATATATATATATATATATATATATATATTTTTTTTTTTTTATTATTATTTTTTTGTAAGCTCCGCGGTGACGCGCGATCGCGGCTCTGTCTGTCTGTTTCTGATTGCGGTTTCTCGGGACGTCGCCGATGCCGGGGCGAGGCGAAGAAGCTCCGGGGGCGGGCGAGGGGGTGGGCGGGGGTTGGAAGGACGCAGCCGGGACAAATGGAAGGAGAATGAGAGAGGGACAGTGAAGAAACGCTTGCCGGTGGGGTTGCCATCCACTCGGAATTCAGAAACGATCAATGCCAGCGGGGGTGGCGAAGCCGCTGGTCCCTCCGCGTTTTTCAACCACCCGCAAAGTCTCTCGCGTCTCGGCGCTTCTTCCGCGGCCCCCGCATCGGCAGCTCGGCGAGCCCGATCGTTTCTCATTCTTATTTCGTTTTTCTTGCCACGGGCTCGTCTGCTGCGCGGTGTGCCTATAAACGCGGCCTCCGGTTTCGTTGACGCTTCTTCCCTCGGGCCCGAAGAAGAGTCCTCGGCCTCCGCCCCCGATCTTCGCGCTCACGCGAGGCACGGTTCGTACCGGTGGCGGGCGAGAAGGGGAAGGAAAACGAGTGAGGCTTTGATGTCACCGCAAACTTTTCAACACCCGGCCCACCCCCTCTCCGCCGCCCCCGCGTCAACTCAAGCGGATGCGCATTAAAATCGTTTTGATAGGCATTTTTTAATAGCCGTCGAACGAACAGATAAAAAAATAAATAAATAGAGTATTTTTTTTTATTGAATGGAATGAAATGGTACGAGGGAATGGGAAGGGAATTGTGGGAGGAGATTCGCGATGTATTGAGCAAATTTGATATTTTTTTTTAGTCGTGAGTATGGAGATATGAAAAAGGGGAAATGAAAGACAATTTTGATGGAAGGAGGGATACAGATTTTGTAAAATGAAAAGTGGAGGATTGGGAATTGTGAAATAGAAAAATTTAGGAAATAATAGTAAAGGTGTAAAATTCGTAAAATGGAAAATGGAAGGTTAAGACTCGCGTATAACAAGCGATAAGAAAAGGGAGAACGAATGAATGTAAAAATCCACCATAAAAGGTGCAAATTTTGTAAAATGAATAATGGATGGTTCTGACGCGCGCATAACGAGCGATAAGCAAAGAGCGAACGAAAGAAAGTAAAAATTTAACATGAACGGTGCAAATTTCGTGAAATGAGGAAATAGAAGCTTGCTACGTCCATAACGAGCGGAAAACAAAAAGGAAAATAAAAAAAAAATTAATGGAAGAAAAAGTTGTAAATTTCGTAAAATGCAGCATCGAAGAGTCGCTATTCGTGCGTAACGAGCGATAAGAAAAAGATGCAACGAAAAAATGTTGAGCAGAAGAAAAAGGTGAAAAAATTTGTAGAATGAAAAATGGAGGATCGCGAGGCAAAGACACCGGGGTTGAGTGCAAGAAAACCGGAGAGCTCGATTATCCGTGAGAACTAGAAGAGAATCGATTAGCTCGGTCTCTCGCTCTGATAGTGCGAAAGGGGTGAGACGCGGAAGAGGGGATGGTTATATGGGCCAGCAGCAGCAGCAGCAGCAGCGGCGTGTCGCGCCCATCGCGGTTGATTCGATGAGCTAACGCCAACTTAACGCTACACACCCCACTGGGCTGCACTCGGTCAGATAACTCGACGATTTTCAAGCGCCCTGCACCGGAGAATGATATCCATTGAGTCGCGCGGCGGCGTCGGCGGCTTCGGCTCTCGGCATCCACCTCATGCTCCATCCGTCTCTTCGACGCTCTCTGATTCTCTCATCTCGCGATTCTCGCTCGCGGATGTTTACTCACTTGTGGATTCCGGCTCTCGACCGAAACCCCGAACTCCACGCTCCACGAACACGGTAGATTTCTTAACGGTAAAATGCGCGGCCATTTTTTTTTTTTTTTATACCTTCTCAAGGCATCTTCGGATACTAGCTGGGATAAAAGTGATGAATATGGACCAGTCGGGTTAGTAAATGGGTGAAAAATGGACCGGGCCATTTTAACTACTTTTACGCTATAATTATTCTCTTTGAGTTTCGACTCCAACTCGAATTCTACGCTTTCGAGTATGGTAGATTTCTTAATGGCAAAACGTGGTGTCATTTTTTTTTATCTTCTCAAGGCATCTTCGAATAGTAGCTGAGGTTAAAGTGGCGAATATGGGCCAGTCGGATCAGTCATAAATGAATGAAAAGTAGACCGGATAATTTTAACCATTTTGCTTCCTCATAGAGGAAGCTTTGTGATGGTGAAAAAAAAAAATTTCGAGATTTTAATGAAAACGTGTTCAGAATGTTCCAAAACATCGAAAAATCACATTTAGAAAAAATGTCCGGATGTATGTGTGTGTGTGTGTGTGTGTGTGTGTGTGTGTGTGTGAATCAGACTCGAAAAATTCAAATGGCTATATCTCGGGTACGCCTCCACCGATCAGGCTGAAATTTTGCACACAGCTTGTGTGGTTAATAGTCAATGTTTCTGCCAAATTTCATCCAAAAATGTTCAGTTGTTTTTTTTGTACGCCATTTTTAATTTCTTCGAAAAAGTCTGTGCGCACCGTAGCGCTCGCAATTTTTTAGCTATCGGGCTAAAAACGCGTACACAGATGGAATATGATCACCCGATGATCCCATTAAAATTTCAAGAAAATCGATCGAGCCGTTTAAATTTTATGTCATTTTGAATTTTTTGAATTTCATGAAATTTTTTTTTTTTTTTTTCAAGACGCATTTTTCCGTATTAAATATTAATCTACGAATAAAAAAGTGTCAGATTCGTGATCAACGTGAAAAAATACTTATAATACAATCCCGGAGTGACGGCTAACGAAAAAGTTTATTGGATATTTTTATAGCCAAATTGCAAAAAAGAGTGATTTGGGTATTTTCAAACAGCAATTTCTTTGCTTCCCGATGAATACTCTATGATACTCTATGTATTTTTTCGCCTCGAGTACAGATTCGAGAGCGGTTTTGACCAAAAGCGTAAGGTTGGTTTTTTTCGCACTAAACCTGAGTCGGCCAGCAGTTTTGCTTAAAATTTAAATACGACGTTGATATTGAAAAAGCTGAAAATTGAAATTTTCATATCGCTTCCTCATAAAAGTTGAAAGTTGAAATTTTTATATCACTTTCTCATAATGGCCCTTTATTCGCAAAGCTTCCTCTATGAGGAAGCCAAAAATATAGTAAAAGCTTTCTCATAGAAGGAGCTTTGCGAATAAAAGGCCATTATGAGAAAGTGATATAAAAATTTCAACTTTCAACTTTTATGAGGAAGCGATATGAAAATTTCAATTTTTTTTCCCTATAATTGCGCCCTTTAAGTCTCAAACTAAATTCGAACTCTGCAGTCTTCGAATACAGTAAATTTCGTAAGTTAAAAATTTGCCACATTTTTTCTTTTAATTTTCTCTTTCCAAGTCGTCTTCGCATATAATCTAAGATAAAAGTGGCGGATATGGACCAGTCGATTCAGACATAAATGAATGGAAATAGACCGGTCCATTTTAACCACTTTTACGCTATAATTATTCTCTTCGAGGCTCAAACTGAACTCGAACTCTACACTTTCGAGTACGGTAAATTTCTAAAGGGTAAAATGCGCCGCATTTCTTTTTATTTTCACTTCCCAAGTCATTTTCGAATACTGTGCAAGGTAAAAGTGTCAAATATGGACCAGCCGGCTTAGTCACAAATGTATGAAGAATGGAGCGGTCTATTTTAACGACTTTCACGCTACAATTGCTCTCTTCGAGTTTCAAATTATCAACCCTTATTTACTACAGTCAAAAACCGCTCCTCCCTCACTAAAATGGATCCGCGGTACAACACAAACTCCTTCAGTGGATAACTCCCGTGATTCTCAAAACCCCTCCAAATTCAAAAATCCCATTTTCCCAATAAAGTTTCCTCGAACGCGTTGATCTTAACGAAAATCCCTCACGAAGAATTCATTTATCAAATAAACGAAAAATCCTTCGCTAAACATTCTTCGAAAAATCACCGAGCATTATCAAGTATCAAATAATGGATCGCTGGCTCCAAATGCTCCCTCCAACAATCTTAACTCTTCCTTTCATTGCATTTTTTTTACCTCCACCCACGTGAAAAATAAAAGCCCGAGCTGGCTCGGTGATTCGCGAGACGATGAACTTTAATCGTCCGGCTTGGGCGCGGGAGGCTTGGGGGTGTGTCGCCAGTACTGGGCCGCAGCGACGTTGGGGTGCCGAAAGGGCGAATCACGTGGAAGAGGCGCCTAAGAGAATGGAAATCAATAGGTGAAGGCGAGCACAGAGACTTCCAGCAGGCGAGCGCAGTGCTCGATGGTAGCAGAAGCAGCTTGATATCTGCCGAAGATCGGCTCGGGGATGAAGCCGAGAATCCCGAGCGCAAGAATCGGCATCGCGCTCCGGAGTCGCCCGTTCTCTCTCGCCGGGTTGTCCTTACCCCGTCGGCAGCGACTTCCTCGCGGACGGAGGGCTGCGAGATGGCGCGAGAAGGGAAGAGGACAACGGTGACACAACGGGGATGGCGCAAGGAGCGCACCCGGAAGGGGGGGACGGGGCAAAGAGGGGAGGAAGACGCGGGAGGATGGACCTCCATTCAGAACTAATGGGGTTAAACGCCTCGGGGGCCGCCACCCCTGGCCATCCGCCGAACGTCAGGGCGCATCGAAAGATTGAACCGTGGCCCGCTCGCTTCCAACGAAAATAAATTATGTCTAGCGAGCATTGTACTCCGAGAGAACAGTGTACCGGTTTGAGATATTGAAGAATATTGGAAAAATAGTTGGGAAGATTAAACGACGATGGCGTCTTTGTGACTGCGATGTATGAAAATCGTCGTGTCGGTTGTGTTGTGATGGGGTGAAGTGGGTGAGTTTGGATCACTTTTATTACATACATAAAAATATTAGAATATTAAAATATTAAAATATTAAAATATTAAAATATTAAAATATAAAAATATAAAAATATTAAAATATTAAAATATTAAAATATTAAAATATTAAAATATTAAAATATTATCATGAGGAAAAATAAAAATTGACTCACCCTTGTGTGCCATGTCGTCAGCGGTGACGGAGAGGAGGCCGGTGGCGCCCGGCCATGGAGCGACCGCAGCCCCCAGCTGCTGCGAAGGCAGAATCTTCGGGCCTTTTCGACGCGCACTGTGTCTCTGCAATTTCACGGTAAACATTTTAAAAATTAAAAAAATTAAAAATAAAAATCACATATAAATAACACGGATATTAATATATTAAACCATCGAAGACCGTCAAACATCATCCACGAGAAAAGTCCGGACGAATAATTCTCCACGAATTTTTTTCGCCTATATAAAAAATTAGAACCACAAGTCAGTTTAGTCAGTCATCAAGGCACCTCGAATCATGGGAACTCCGGAGTGCGCAGCTGTTCAAATCGCGGGAGGTGCCTGAATGACGTGAGCGGCGAGACTTATCTATTCCCATGTTACCTCGGACCTAATTTATCCGACGAGCTCTCTCATCGAGCGTTTCGATCTCCCGATGTGTAATTACGCAACTCCCTCGTGTAATTTCGCGCGCGGTACCGCGCGGATAGATCGTCGATCCAGCTGCGAGAAACTCACGAGAAATTGTTCAAGCCTTCCTAAACAGAGGCTCGAGGGCTTTCCGCACAGAAGCCTCGTCTACGATCGGAAGTTAACGACGCTCCTCCAACAAAATCATTGACAGCCGTCACGTGATATAATATAATATAATATAATATAATATAATATAATATAATATAATATAATTTTTATTTTTATTTTTTATACTAACTTATAGTTTTGGTATCAGCGCTGAAGAGTACATTAAAAATTGCTTCAAAACAACAAACTCCGCAAATTTTAGTTTACAATTTCCTACAATAAATTTTACCGGTCCACTTTAACAGTTATAATTTTAAGACATGTAGAAAGATGTTTATGTTACGAAGAAAGGTGCAAAGTGATTTGCACATGTCTTCCTAATTTATTACAATTTTGTGCATAGCTTTCTCTACGAGGAAGCCAGAATCGATCAACGAATTTTCTCGTACAGAAAGCCATGCGCAAAATGGTAATGAATTGGGAAGCCGCGTGCAAATTACCTTGAACCTCTTTTGAATTGTTTGCTTAGAAAAGTAACAATTTGCGAGAGCTGAGAGAAGTCAACGTTTCGTCTGGAGCGGCGTTTCTAACTTCCGTGCCATCGTCTACGTGCGTACCTGGCCTCGCATTTACGCGTGCGAGGTACACACGTGAGCCGAGGGAGAACGAGACACGCCCGGCATTGAAGACCTTCGAGTGTAGCAATTACCCTCGCCACACGGGGACGATGAAAACCACCCCGCGAATGTTGCGCTAAGAGTCGACACGAGCCTCTTCAAATCCCGACGGTCCATGCGCGAAACACAACGTTTTCTGCGGCTGCAGCCCGGAGAGAAAGAGACGCGGACGAGACACGAAGAAGGGTCGGAGCTTCTGGGACCAAGCGCGGGCTCGGCTAAGTGCTATAATTAGTGCCTGAAGGGGGTGACTTCTAAAAAAAAAAAGATACGGAAAAAGAAGCCGTGGGTGAACCCGCGAGCGCTTTAACGCGGATTTATGTCGGGCGATGTGAACAGATTTTTTTTTTAGCAACGGAGACGAAAGGCCGGTCCATTAGAAAATTACCGCATTGGAGGAATAATACAGTGTACAAATTGGGTAATTTTTTTACGCAAAAGGATCGACAAATTTTATTCTATTTTTGGGGCAGTTGAATGAGAAAAATTGAACAAATCGCTTACTATCCATTTTTCTCCATGCCTAAAAATCGGTCCCTTCCATATCGCTTACCGCGAGAAAAGTAAATGGTTCGATCAACCAAGGCACATTGACAAACGTTCAAAGACGTTATTTAGTTGATACAACAAAAATGTTTCTTTATATTGACATATTCTAAATCGACCGAAGCGAATAATTCGTTCAAGAAAGCAATGCTTCAGTTTTACCAACCAAATAACGGCTTTGAAGGGATTTCACCGCGACTTTTGGTTAATCGAAACGTTTCTATTTCTCAGTGTAGGACAATTAGTAGTAGTATTTATTTATTGTGCCTCATGGGGAAGAATCTCCTTGGCAAAAGGGCGAGCCATTTACTATATTAACATTCTCCTCGTTCTTTTTTAATAGAATTCTACATAATTACATTTTTTCTTTTTTCGCCACCTTATAAGTAATAGTTTACAATAAGGGCAGACAAGTAATTTAACTCTTTGCATTTTTCCGCACGGCGCTTCGAATGAAAAATGATGATTTAATTGACCACATCGGATCGTCCGGAATTGCCGTGTATTATTTTCCTCGGTCCGTTTAAGCGTCCCGTTCCCTTCCTCGACTTTCCGCGATTCATCGCCGCAAAGAATCCGCCCGGCTTTTCCCAACCCGCTATAATTGCGCTTAACCGGGCGCGTTGCGAGACTTCCGACACATTCACCCGCTCGAGCTAATTATTCCCGCAGTAACGAGAGAATACAATATTAATTACCGTTCTCACATAAACTGTAAACCGTAAACGGTTTACCGTAAACGGTTTACCGCGAGAAAAGCCGTTTCGTTTGCATACCTCGAATCCGTTGAATCCCTCCGGTTCGCGGAACGCACAGAAAGTTCTCTAATCGCCCCGCTCACCGATGCTCGTGTAGCGGAATTCGAGGATCGCGGAAACTCGGAGGTATTTTGTCGCGTCGCTTGCAGCACGGTTATCTACCGATGTACGGCGGGTGCAGTATCTCTGGTCCCAAAGAGGGTAAGTACGACTCGGCTCGTGCAAACTTTTACCCGGAGATCTCTTCCGAGGCGGCGCGCGCCCTTTATTTGCGAGGGAAACACCAGAGCTCACTTGGGGGGCGGAGATAGCGGAATTTCGGTACAGTAGAACCTCGATTATCCGAACCCGTCGGGACCGGGGCTAGTTCGGATGATCGAAACGCATTTTTTTCTTATTTCAAGGGTTCTGTGAAATAAGACGTCCATTTTAAATTACCGAACGCTAGTTACGCGCTTTTCAGCAGCGAAATGTCGAAGCGACTTCAGGATCTAAGTATGTAAGGGACTTCAAGCGATCTGGTATTGAAACTAATCTGTGGTGCACGCTGTCCGACTCTGCTGGAGTGAGTGAAAAGTGCTCGGGAAATCCAGTAGTGCTAGCGGATTAACGCTGAAAAGGAAAACCGCTCTTTGCCACGCTTCAACACGGGGCGGATCCCGTCCCGTGTTGAAGAAACGACCGTTTTGATAAACGGAATCATCGTCCGGATGATAATGGATTCGGATGATAGAGAATTCGGATGATATTGGATTCGGATGATAGAGAATTCGGATGATAGAGAATTCGGATGATAGAGAATTCGAATGATATAGAGTTCGGATGATAGAGAATTCGGATGATAGAGAATTCGGATGATCTTGGATTCGCATGATCATGGATTCGGATGATCTTGGATTCGGATGATCTTGGATTCGCATGATCATGGATTCGGATGATATTGGATTCGGATGATCTTGGATTCGGATGATTTTGGATTCGGATGATAGAGGATTCGAATGATAGAGGATTCGAATGATAGAGGATCGAATGATAGAGGATTCGAATGATAGAGGATTCGAATGACAGAGGATTCGAATGATAGAGGATTGGAATGATAGAGGATCGAATGATAGAGGATTCGAATGATAGAGGATCGAATGATAGAGGATTCGGATGGTCGAGATTCAGATGATCGAGGTTCTACTGTATCGCAGAGCGACGGTTTACCGACGCGCGGAACGGAGGATTGCGACGGAGGCTGTGACAGAGGAAAAGCGGAGAAAGAGGAAAATACAGGGGTTGGAGGATGCGGAGGAGAGGAGCGTACACATCGCGGGTGTACACGAGTCGGATCGCGTATTGTGCAAGAGGATTACCTCGGATTATGCCCGACTGAGCGCAAACAGGATCGGCGACGGCTTGTGTTTACAAGTCGCCAACCTGTCGATTTAGCGAAAGCGCGAACCCCCGACGGGCATCCGAGTCGAACGACCGCTGACACACGCCCACCCTTCCCCGGACTGGGAGATCGTGCTTTTAACATCGACGGCGAAGATAGCGGCGCACCGACTCTCTATCTATTTATCTGTCTATCCGTCCGTCTATCCTCCTCTCGTCGACGGTCGAATCGAATCGCGATTCGGTTCGATTGAACCGACGCTCCGCGCCGCGATCTGAAATCCGGATCGGCTGTTCCGGATGTTCTACGCCCTCGATGCGGCAGGCCTGTCACCCATTAGCGAAGATACATCGATCATCCGCGGGGATCGTGGAATTGTTTTTCAACCGATCGTCCGCGATCTTATTAATGGAATTCCAAAAAATTAAGTTACGACCTGTAGCGTTTTAAAAATATTTCTTTAAAATTGCTATTTCATTTCAATTTTTTTATTATATTGTTGTATATTTTTGAATAGGTTGAATACATCGAATTAAATTGAAAAAATGTATCTATCTATCTATTTAAATAAAAAAAAAATTGAACGATTTAAAAAAAGAATTTAATTAAATATCGAATGAAATGATTAAAAAAAAATTCAGATGAGATTTCAAATCGGCGACTGCGACCTTAAGGATCAACGAAATTTCGTACGGATGTTCTCCAGTGCTTCGTAAAACAGTCGCGGATTTATTGAATCTATTCAAATTTTTTTCTTTTGTTCTTCTTTTTCGCGTCTTGTTAAAATATTTTTTTTATCGGAAACCTTCGGAGCTTCTCTCGTCGACCTTATGTTGAATCAGCTGCTTCAACAATCCGAGGTTCCCCGTTACGATCAGCGGGGCTTTATTAATTGACGCGTTATGTCAGCGAGTGTGTTATTCAAATCGGATAATAGTAAAGAGGATTCGTGCAAAAGCGAGGAAGCGAATGTAACCCTCCTCCCTCCGCTCCTCATCCTCCGGAGAATTGCTGTATACCGTTCGGTTATAACAGTACAACGGATTCGCTGTTTCTGTACGAGAGGCTGAGGAGTGAAACGAGAGGGGTCTGCGGAGGATTATAATGAGAGAGTGGGTGTCGGGAGTACAGCGGTTGTCGCCCCGCCGGTACGAGGTGGTTGTGTGTCCCATTAACAGGGGTTTCGCCGGAAATCTAAAGCATAATGTACCGCGACGGCGTATCCACGGCGCGGATATGGAAACTGTTACAGGAAAACGCACATAATGTGAATCTATGCATGACCAAAGATTATAATTATTCACTCCGAAATTAATATATATTAATGTTTTACCCAGCTGATATGTGTTACATTTTTTTTAATTGTACTAATATTTGTAATAGTAGTAGTAAAAGAGATTTATCGCCAAAGTTAATATGTACAGTTATCCTCTCATACTAAATTTTATACCTAATGCTAATTTTACACCTTGGAAAAGGGCCATCGACCTGGGTCCTTCAGCCCTATTTGTAATGTTTTTAAAAACTGTACTAATATTACCAGTATTTTAGATATTTTTACGACGGACGTGTAGTTTCTGTGCGAGTGGTTGAGGAGCGAATCGAGAGAAGTCTGCAGAGGAATGTAATGAGAGAGTGTGCGTCGGGAGTGCAGCGATTACCGCGCCGCCGGTACGATATGGTTGTGTGTTCCATTAACATTGGTTTCGCCGGAAATCCAAAGCATAATGTGCAGGGACGGTGCGTCCGCGCCGTAGATATGGAAACTATTGCAGGAAAACGCGTATAATGCGGATGTACGTACCAGGACAAAAAAAAAAAATTATTCGCAGCGAAGTAAACGAATATTACAATTTTTTTTTTGCCTATCTAATGTTGGTAATATTTTTAATATTTTTGTAATCACGAGCTCTATCGTAGAATTTTGCTTTACAGATTGTTTTTAGCAGTATCAGATATTTTTCTGAAAGTTCGATTTTTTTATAGTCAGGGGTGAAGAGAAAAGGTCTGCAAGAAAATCATCCCCTATCCGAGACCAAGAGTGGACTGATTGAAACGCCCATTGCGTAGGACTCAGTGGGCCGCCTATTCACGAGGGTACAAAAACCATAGATCTTCGAACCCTTCCCTAAACTAACGGCTCTATAGCATTTTTTTATTTCTCATTTACACGACCCGCTCGAAAAATCCATAATATTCCCGCTTAGAAAAAATCTACTCTCAGCGTCAATTTTAATCATCCCAAAATTCAGACTATGGTCCAGAGTAAAATCTTTTCGATATTTATCTATCGATTCGTTAAATCTAAAAAAAAAAACAAACTATTCTCCGAATCCATTTCACTCGTTCCAAAATTCAGACCATGGCCCATCTTCTCGGAATTGAAATATCCATCGGTTCGTTAAATCCGTTAAAAAAAATGCCAGAAATTCCCAATTTTCTTGGCGATTTTCTCATTAATATTTGCCTATTCACGAGCTTACAGAAACCATGGATCTTCCAACTCTTGCCAGAACTAACGGCTCTGTAGCATTTTTTATTTCTCATTTTTATAACTCGCCCCAAAAATCTATAATTTTCCCCCCTAACAAAAAGAATCCATTCTCAGCATCAGTTGCAATCCTCGCAGAATTTAGACCACGATCCAGAGTAAACTCCTCTCGGCATCGAAGAAACCCATCGCTTCCGTGAATCCCAAAAAAAAAGAGTCTTAAAAAAATCCGTCACTTCCCCATCGATTTTCTCATTAACATCGTAATTTTCGAGACTTGAGCCCTCTCGAACGTATCGCGACTTCGCGGATTCTGCGGCGGGAGCCTCGCGGTATAAAGCGTACGTAACAGGGACGAGAGTGCGCGATTCGGAGGGCTCGCGGAGTGTGTATGCGAGTCGTATAGTCGCGAAGCTCCGCGCGTCGGGCGAGCTCTCTCCATACAATGAGCGTCGCGCATCGCCGCGGGGTGTCCGCACTTGTGCTCATACCATTCAATACAACTACAGTGGTACTCCATGCATACGCGTACACACATCCATGTATGCACAAACCCGCCACTCTCGGGTTTCCGTTCGCTTGACGGATTTTACACGGCGAATCCATAGCCTATTGCCTAATTACGCAATAATCCGTGCGAAGGGAACGGAAGCGAACGGAGACGCGGAGAGCGACACGCGTGCTAGGGACGCTGCGCTCGTTCCTCGTCATCTCCGACAGGGATGCGGGCGACGATTCGCGGTGTCGCAGATGAGCGCAGCTTTCAATCGCATTCAATAGACGAGAGCTTGGAGCGTCGAGGTTAACGCGAGAGACGCGTTGTATCCGCGTAGAGAGGGAAGAGAGTCTTTGTAATTAAAGAGGTGCAAACGGGAGATGAATCTCGCATTGGCCGCGCGAAAGAAAGCGGGATCGTTATGTTAGCGATTTACTGTGGCATTATGGGAGAAACTATAATATTGTAACGAATGAGCGAATGAATAAGGCACGTATTTGGTTCTGGGGCGGATATCATTGATAATGATAAACGTTAATTATCCATATCCTATTGTCTAATTACGCAATAATCCGTGCGAAGGGAACGGAAGCGAACGGAGACGCGGAGAGCGACACGCGTGCTAGGGACGCTGCGCTCGTTCCTCGTCATCTCCGACAGGGATGCGAGCGACGATTCGCGGTATCGCAGATGAGCGCAGCTTTCAATCGCATTCAATAGACGAGAGCGTGGAGCGTCGAGGTTAACGCGAGAGACGCGTTGTATCCGCGTAGAGAGGGAAGAGAGTCTTTGTAATTAAAGAGGTGCAAACGGGAGATGAATCTCGCATTGGCCGCGCGAAAGAAACCGGGATCGTTATGTTAGCGATTTACTGTGGCAATATGCGAGAAACTATAATATTGTAACGAATGAGCGAATGAATTGATAATGATAAACGTTAATTATCCCGATCACGTAATGTCACATGTCTATTCGCTTTGAAAGTCTCGTCTAGACTCCTGAAATGACGATCGATCTTGTATCGATCTTCCGTTCGTTCGTCTACTGTCAAACCTAACTAATATCGAGTGTCTTAACGAATAGTCCGCTACGTATTTGGTACAATGTATTGCCCAATTGCGGAATAATCCTTACGGAGCGAACGTTGTAGCGTTTAGGGACGATTCACGGTGTCGCGGATGAGCGCAGCTTTCAATCGCATTCAATACACGAGAGCTTGCAGCGGCAAAGTCAACGGGAAAGACGGATAAACGTTGTGGCGTTTGTAATCAAAGAAATGCAAACGGGAGATGAATTTTGCATTGACCGCACGAAAGGAAGCAGGATCGTCATGTTAACGATTTACCGTGGCATTGTGCGAGAAACTATAATATATTGCCAAATTGCGGAATAATCCTTACGGATGGAACGGAAGCGAACGCGATGCGGAGAGCGAGAAGCGCGCGAGAGCTGCTGCGCTCGGTCCTCGTCATCTCCGATAGGGACGTTTCAAATTACTTTTAAGGTACTGTAATTTTACATAATATTTGTTCATTAAATTTAATACACTGGTTTATGCATATAAGCTTCCAATACCGGTACATTAAATTTACAATTTTTTTACAGTGCAATTGAGTTGTTGTTGCAATTGTTGCAATTGAGTTGTTACAGTGCAGTGAGTTGATTTCCCACGACAATTTCGACTTGGGGGATGAAGAGACGAGGCGCAGGAATTGGGTTCTTTTTCTCGATGTTTTGTGTATGCTTGACGGATTTTACACGGCGAATCTACAGCCTATTGTATAATTACGCAATAATTCGTATGGAGGGAACGGAAGCGAACGCGGTGCGGAGAGCGCGTGAGGGATGCTCCGCTCGCTCCTCGTCATCCGCGAGAGGGATGCGAACCTTGTATGCGCGATGACGACTCGCGGTGTCCCGGATGAGCCCTCAATCGCATTCAATACACGAGAGCTTGCAGCGGCGAAGTCAATGGGAGAGACCCCCGTTAACTCGTTGTATCCGCAGTACAGACGAAAGAGAGCCTTTGTAATTGGAGAAACGCGAACGGGAGATGAATTTCGCATTCGCCGCGCGAAAGAAACCAGCATCGTTGTATCAACGTCGGTTTATTCGCGAACGATTCAACCGGCGCATTATACGATAAACTATAATAAGCGCGAGGCGGGAGAAGCTCACAATCTTTGAACAATAGACTGAGCTGTTTATCAATGCGATTTATGGAGTTGATCTCTTACGAAGATGCAAACTTATGAAAGAGTTTTCGGCTCGGGGGATGAAGAGACGAATCCCAGGAATTAAGTTGTTTTTCTCAATTTCTTTGGAGTCGCGTGAAATGCTTACAGAAAAAAATTTATTTGACGGCCACCGTTTATTTTAAGTAAATATTTTAAGTAAAATATTTATTTAATTTTAATAAATATTTATTCAAATTAAGTAAATAGGTACTTAAATGAAATAAATATTTATTTAAATCAAATAAATATTTTACTGAAATCAAGTAAACGGTGGCCGTCAAATTACTTTTCTTCTGGGTGTAAATTTTTTATGGAATGAAAATTTGTTGATAATTTGGTTATTTTTTTTAGAGTGTAAAATACATAAATCGGAGAGGGGGAAAATGTTACGTGTAATTACTCGTACTCTGATGATTTTTACATACCAAGAAATGCCCCGACGGCCGCCGACGAGCTCGTCACTGGCACGTTGACTGTAACCACTGCGATTGAGTTTGTCGTCGCGCGCACACGTGATTACAGCCGCGAAGCACAGAAACTCGTACCTCTCGATCGCAATTGTTTTATCTCTTCCGTTTACTCGCCGACAAACTTCTCCACCTTTACCCGTCGCTATCCAAAATTGTTATCACTTTTTTAGATAATTTTTTTTATCGTGTCCGATTCGTCAAAATTTCACGCGCACCTTCGACGACTCCTCTTCGTTTCTCTTCCCCCGTGTCCTTCGTTTCTCCTCAGGGTGAAAAATATTCCAAGATCACGACAGCATGCCCGGTAAACTGTCCGACTTGTCATTCAACAACCAGCCCGCAGGTCGCACGACCCCGATGATCCTGGATCCAAACACGCGAGGAGCGCCGACACTTCTGAGGACTTACGGCCGAGTCTTCCGATCAACCGCGCATCGATCGACGGATCGAAATTTATAAAAAATTTCAAGCAACTCAAACAACTCCGACGCAAACAGCCCTCGAGCTACCACAAAACAACTCGGCGACGATTACGCCTCACGCATATGTTTCTCCAACTCGCCGCCCTTTCTCATAAACAAACTGAAGGGGCCTCTGAAGAAGCCGTCAGATGAACTTTTTTCCCAGAAAAAAAAAACCCAAATATAAGGAACGAAAATTCGTGCGACACGACGTTACGCAAAAAGAAACGAAAATTTTTTTTTTAAAGTGAATTTCAACAAAAATCCAAGCAAGGAGAGACCTCGTGTACGTCCACCTCGGCGAGGTCCCCGATAAGGAATCGCGGTCTGGCCGAGCTCGGTCGTGTTCGTTACCGTCGGTGGCTGAGTCGCGTGGCGTTTTGCCGCTCGGCGACGTGCACCGCGACTTACCGGGCTGCGAACCGGACCGAGAGCGCGAGTAGCGCGCTGTGGGCTCCTGGTGATGCTGCCCCGTTGACGCGGGGACTCCCGTAGAGGCGATCTCTCTCGGTCCTTCTGCCTTCGGCCTCGCTCAATCAACCCCCTCCGCACCCCCGGAGTTTCTCCGTCGCGCTCGTAGGTGCCTCCGGCTCAGTCCCACCCTCGTGGTCGTCCGGGGCTGCACGGCTCTCGCAACCCTCGTTGCGTCTCTCTCTTCGCCGACGGCGGGGAGAGAGCGCTGGCGATACCGAGGAGAGACGGGGGGAGGGGAGCGGGCCGACCTACCGAAGAGGTTGCGGGAACCTTCTCTGCAGGTGTAGGTTCGCCTCTACGTAGAGGGGGGCGCGTTTCCACTCGCCGTCGGCTCGGCTCGCACCCGCGACCCCGGGTCGAAGGGGGCAAAATTCTGCCAGGTAGTGGCAAAGCGGACCAATCGGACGGGGCTTCTCGGTACCCCCTCCATCGGCGCGGCGGTAGGCGGTCGTGGTGGGGCACCCGGCCTCCAAGGGGTGACATCATCGATTCTGAATGGTGGAGATGCTCAGCGGCGCGGAAGGCACATTGGAGGGCGCTACGGCCTGTGGAAAACGAGACCCGAGTGCGCATGCGCAGATCGGAGATGTGTGAACCTTCGGGGTGTTTGTTTCGGGGGTAACGCGCGCGCGCGTGTGTGTGTGTGAGGGGGGTGGGGGTGAGCGAGAGTCGGCCGAGGGAAACGCGGAGACGCGGATACGCACGACAGATGGGCACCGACCGTCGTTCATCTCGGTGTGCCGATTGCACATGTGATATACGCGCTTTCGCGTAGACGTTTTTTTTTGTTTTTTGTTTTTTTTTTTATTTATTTTTTTTAGGTGTTTGAAAAATATGGAGGGGGGATTATGATATGCTGAGAACGAGATGCTGATATTGGGAGGAACGGCGCTTTGGAGGAGCGTATCGATGATCCCGTGGGAAGCTAAGCGGACAGTTAGGAGACATATGGAAAACGGGAATTTTTTTTGGGCCCTGGACACCGAAGATGGACTCTTTTATTTTTATTTTTTAGTTTGTAGTAAAACAGATGCCACTATATTGGGACAGCTCTTAGGGAAGAGTGAATGAGCTGTTAAAACAGCTGTGAAATCAAAACAGTTCGATCAATTTTTTTTTTTCAATTATTCGTTACCAAACCTCGGCTGTGCGACAAATTGCAAATTGTCAGATAATAATAGGTTCATTGTTGTACAGTAAAAATGTAACTATAGTTTTTTTACTTTTTTTTTTTTTTTGTTATTACGAATCATTTTCACTTTCGGTTGAATTCATATTCAGCGAGGGAACCGACGATAAGGAGAGTCGGAAGGAGAGTCGGAAGACGATAACACGCGGAGGCACGCGGCGAGGAAGTAGATACGGCGACACCAAATGTATTGATCAGCCGGTATGTTTTGGCAATCTTCGCCATTAAAATTATGAAAAAGACGAAGTACAGAATTAATCATATCATGGGATCTCATTATCTAACCTCAGTCGAACAACCCAACGGATCTCTCCCAACAATATAAAAAACAGTATAAAAAATATTTTTCTCAAAATCGCCTCAACTATTTCGAAACTTCGGTGGAAAAAAAAAGAAAAATATTTCCTCGCTTCTTCTGGTATTTTACACTACGCGATATGCATACGTATCCCATATTTACGCAGGTCCGCGAAGAACACGCCGTTGGGCGGTAAAGAGCGCTGGAATTGTCGTTACTCGTCGAAACTTGAGATTCCCGAGCCAACGAGGTATCGCGTCGCCAATTGCGTATATTGAAACATAATTGGCAATGCCGAATCTATTGATCAGGCGATATTTTTTAGCCATCGTCGATATTAAAATTACGAAAAAAAATTACAAAATTAATAAATTTGCGCAATCTCATTCTTGAACCACCGACGCCGAACAGTCCAACAAATCTCTCAACAATATTTTTATAATCCTTTTCAATTTTAGTTTTTCTCTCGAAATCGCTTCGATACGAAAAAAAAAGAATTGTTGCTGAGACAACAAGAATTTTGTTACCATCGCTTATTTACCTGGTTAACATAGGGACAAGAAAATATTTTGCTGTGGCGACAAATATTTTGCTGAAGTAGCCAAACATTTTTGCTACCACAACAATAAATTATTAACGTTCTACATTTTGTTAGAGAAACGGAACTATTTTTCTCCGTCAACTATTTCAAAACCTTCAAGCGAAAAAAAAGCAAAATGAAAAATATTTTCTCGCATTAAACTCGTTTTCTCTGGTATTTTACGGTACGCGATATGCATACGTATCCCATATTTACGCAGGACCGGGGAACACACGGCGCGTCGAGCGGGAGAGAGAGAGCTCTGGAATTTTCGTTATTCGTCGAAAGTTGAGATTCGCGAGCTGGCGAGGCATCGCGTCGCCCATGGAGGATATTAAAATATAATTGGCGTTTGTCCCCTTTGTGCAAAACGGTATCTAGTCACGCGTGGGGTGACCGTGGGTGTTATGTACGCCAGAGTGCGCCACGGGGGTGACTCACCCTCTCCGGTCTCACCCTCTCGCTATCTCTCGTCCTCGCTCCGTCTCTCTTCATTTCTCTCCCTCTCCCTCTCGCTCTTTCCATCCCCCTCTTTCTGGCCTCTCTTTTAGCCTGCGATGACTATAGCACACTCTATAGTACGACTACTACAAGCTCTCGCCTGTTCGCCTCGTCGCGAGGGTAGTTGCATCCAACCCCTGTCACTTGCCCGTACGTCTACTACGGTTCTCTCGCTCGCGGAGCTCAGAATCCCCAGACTTTCGCTCCTCCGCGTCACCACCCCTCGTAGGATGTTCCGTAGTAAGGCTGCCTCACACGAGTCGATTTTACTTCGCCCATACTAATCCTCCCAGTTCCACGTAGCAATATTTTTTCATCTATAAAAAGAAAACAAATTAATTAAATTAAAAATTACGGCAACGTCGGCCAATTATTATTATTATTATTATTTTGTAGTAATTATTGTAGGGTAAGTCAGGCTGATATAGCCATGCTTTTTTAAACAATGTAGATTGTTTAACGGTCAAAAAACCTTTAAATTTTGATCGCAACCAACTCTAGAAACACCGAAGGCAAGTAATTCTCTCAGAACCTTCGATATTTTCGACGGGTCACATAATTGCGGCTCTACACTGAAAAAAAAAAATTGGTTGGAACCAAAAGTCGCAATGACATACGTTCAAAGCTGTCATTTGGCACAAATAAAGCATTGTTTTATTAAATGATTATTTGCTTTAATTTATTCAAAATTTATGGATTGAAACAAACATTTTTGTTGTACTAACAAAATACACCTTTGAACTTAAGTCACCGCGCATTTGCTTAAGCAAATGCCCGGTGACAAGCAATGGTTGGATTAGTCTAACCATTACTTTTTCTCGGTGTATAAACAAATATTTGCGATCGGCCATATCAGCCGGACACTACGGGTGATGTGGCCATAGTAACAATGATAGTTCATTAGGCCTAGAGAAGCATAGAGGGATCGCACAAAACATTCCTTAGTATATTTTATGTTGTCAAGAATATTTTAGACGCCAAACTAAAAAGAAAACCGTTTTACTTGCTCGGGAATTGCGGAAGATTTAGCCACGTGGCATATCGTAATGACACTTCGCACATACAACCTTATGATTTTCGGTGCAATCATATTGTATCCACATATACAAAAAAAAACTGGGTAAACAGCAGCCTCATTCGTTTGTTACGTTAAAAGATATTACGGGCAGCCATACCACCTTGACGTACCATACTATGTTATATTATATAATACGCGCTTTTTCTCATCTTAAATCTTTTAAAATAACGTGGCGTCGATACGCTACCGCGTCTCTTGATACAATATAATATAACTCGTTAACATTGTAGAATATATATTGTTCATACTATAGTAGTAGCAGTAGTAGATTTATTTCCACGTATACCCTAACGGGTTTTTACATATATTCCCTTCCCATACAAAAGTGCCTCCTTAGTGATTACCCCTATTTCCTGTAATCCATTCCTTTCTACCACATTGTCTTTTGTATACCCTCTCTTCTTTCACTCATATTATATAATTGTAATTTTATCGTTGGTATTTTGTAATATTATTTTTTTAAAGAATGACCGATTCTTAAGAATTGTAACTTTCAATTTTCGAGACGGTACTCTGGTATCCAAAAAAAAAAAACATCGTGTTAAGAAAACGCTTCCGGTAGCTTGAACATCGAGTCGGAGACTCTCGGAATTAATTTTCGTCTGAATGGTAACAGTACAAGAGTGCCCAGCACACTTTCTGCACCGAGAAGAGCCAAAGTACTTGGAAGCGTGCGTGCAATCTCGACGAAGTCGATCCGGAGTGGCTATTCGATTCTTCGGTAGATTGCGACCTGGAGGACCCTCTAGCGGGAGCCGGGGGGGGGGGGGGGGGGGGGTAAATCATGCTCCTTGGGCTGTGTATAGTATTGAGAACGAGGAGTTTCACACGCTTTTCTATTCTCCGGTCCGGCGTACTCTCCACATTAGTATACATTGTGTGCAACCAGAGTTACAGTACTTGTCGACTACCACACTCACCAGCAAGTATTAGTTGAGTCGGTCGCGTGGTCGGGTGACCCGCGGTACCTGTAAAGCTAATACTCTCCAGAGTCACCGTTCAAGAGGGTCCTCGATCAGGCTCACTCGGTTTCTCGCGCGTCTTTCGAGTATCCTGCTTCATCCACTCCTGTCAAGAATTCCGGACGTGCCCATCCATCTATCCGTCCATCCGTCCATCCATCGGTCCGCCCGTCCGCTCATTTTTTTGTCCGTCCGGCTGTCTGTCCGGTCATTTGTTTAACCATCCGTCTGTCGGTCGGCTCATTTGTCTGTCCATCTGTCTGTCCGTCTGTTTGTTCGCTCATTTGTCTGTCCGTCCGTCTGTCTGTCCGCTCATTTGTTTGTCGGTTCGGCTGTCTGTCCGCTCATTTGTCTGTCCGTCCGGCTGTCTGTGCGCTCATTGGTTTGACCGTCCGTCTGTCTGTCCGCCTGTCTGTCTGTCCACTCATTTGTCTGTCCGTCCGGCTGTCTGTCCGCTCATTGGTTTGACCGTCCGTCTGTCTGTCCGCCTGTCTGTCTGTCCGCTCATTTGTCTGTCTGTCCGTCTGTTTGTCCGCTCATTTGTCTGTCCGTCCGTCTGTCTGTCCGCTCATTTGCCTGTCCGTCCGTCTGTCCGCCCGTTGTCCGTCCGTCTGTCCGTACAGCATCGTTTTGAGCGTATCGGATGAAATACGCCGGTTTGCTTGAGCAGAGTAGTTCTCGAAACAGAGAACAGGAAGGGAGATAACCGAACACGCCGGAGGAGGCTGCAGCAAAGGCGAGGGAGGTCGCGATGTGGAGCCGGCTTTAGGATATCCAGGCGGTGGAAGTAACGCGTTTCGATTTTGCGTTAGCTCAGCTACGCGTGAATCCAGCCAAGGTCAAGTCGTTACCCGTTTCCAAGCATCTCCACCCCGCGTGGCTACGGCACTCTTCTTCGCCGGGTTCTGCCGGCTGGGTTGTACTCGACACTACCACTGCTCACTACCACTACTAATAGAGCCGCCGCTGTGGGAGACATTTATGTGCGGGGATGAGACGGAGATACCACGCTGCCCGCGAATCTTGGAGGGCCGTTAAAGACAATCTTTCTGCCAGGGAATTACAATTTGAATGACGAATTATAAAAACTGATGAGCTCCGTTTCAGTTTCAAAAATATACACGAATCGAACAATCAAATTAATGAGCGTTATTAACTTAATTATCCTCATTGATCGGAATAAATTTGAGAATTTTTTTATCGTTATTTGTCGATGCCTGGGGGGGGGAGCGGGGGGGGGAGGCAAAATGGACCGCGGGGTAAAACGGACTGCTTTTTGTCAATGTTTTACCGGAGATGAAAAAAAAACTTTGTAACATCGGCGTAATGTGCACGATAAATTGTAATGCACACAATTTTTTTAACGTGTGCAACGCGAACGAGGCTGACTAGGATTGTCTTGATCTTCCATCGATTCTGTGCCAATATTAGCATAGATAAGAAGTTAATTGCTTCGTGAATAGAAATACTCAAGGACGAGTCATTATCGTCCACTTATATAGTCCTAGATAAACCTAGGGAAGAGGAGACGGGGGGAGGGCGTAAAATGGACCGCGGGTAAAACATACTACATTTTGTCTACTTTTAATAGGACATAAAAAAATCTTTGCAACATCGGAGAAACGCGGACGATAAATTGTTTTAGTGGACAAATCTTTTTTACCGTGGCTGACGCGAATGAGGCTGACGGGGTTGACTCGGTCTTCGATCGATGCTGTGCCAATATTAGCATAGATAAGAATTTAAGTGCTTCGTAAAAAAAAATTCAAGGACGAGTCGTACTTCGTTTCCAAAAAATTACGAGCAAATTTTCTACGATTCCACTAATATTCGATAGGAAAAGACGAGTGTGTTATCAGTGACTTCGCTCAGCGGCCCGAAGTCTGGTTTTTAATGATGTTCGACCACTTGAGTATACATCGGAACGTTCGGCGGTTTGACTTCCGCGATGCCACATTGAAAAAAAAAAAAAAACCCACCCTATTGCGCTCTACTTCTGATCCTCCGGACTCCTTATCTCGTTGTCTTAATTACTCTCCCAACGTTGCCGCGTCGACTTCGATGTATAGTAAAACAGCATTATCATCGAAACATTGTGTCGATGAATATACGCGTTACATCGCACAATGTTACTCGTAATCCAGCCAGTAGATTACATCATACATGTGTTATGTCTCGCACGATAAACTTCCGCTGATGAGACCACATGTTTCAACGACGAATCAGTAAAAAAAATATACATAACAAAAAATTTCAACCGGACCTGGGTTCGCTTCTATAGTAAATTCTTCACGTCCAGATTTTTTTTTTACACAAAATATATTATTTTTCCTATATCGAATAGGTAAACCAGTTACTGTGTCTTTATCTTTCTTTCCTCGTCCAGAGGAAAATATAAAATCTGTCCATTAACATTTAAGTGCACTTAATATTGTTGTTTAAAATTGTGAGGCGCCATTAAAATTACATTTTACATCATACATCTTATGTACTGGTGATGAATTTGTGCAATTTATAGGCGATGGATTCCTCCCACATTATTTATCGGACGATAGGTTCCCTACGTCCTCGTAATTGGGCCCAGCCCGTTATTAAATAAGTAAATAAGTAAATAAGTAAATAAGTAAATAAGTAAATAAGTAAATAAGTAAATAAGTAAATAAGTAAATAAGTAAATAAGTAAATAAGTGAATAAGTAAATAAGTAAATAAGTAAATAAGTGAATAAGTAAATAAATCAATAAATAAAATATCTGCGTTCTATCTTCGAAACCGTTCCTCCGACTAATTTGAATACAAAATTGCCTAATTTTCGGCAATATGTTAAAAAGCGAATGTGTTTAATTGCTCAGCGCTGGCGGATTTCTGGTAATCGCCTTCGCAGTTTTCTTTATCCGCGGCGCGTCAAGTCGTTCGTCCAGCCCATCTCTGCATTCGAGCATTAACGAACGTATAGTACAAATGTTAGAGTGCAAATATCGTCAGCTATGTGTCGATAATAATATCGGAGTTAAAGCATGTCCCGAAACCCACTATTCAACCTAGCGAACTTCGATAATATGAGGTTGCAGCGTTCCACGCCGAGCCAAAAACTATACTTGGCAAACGGTGTAACGATAATGATATATGAACCTTCGAATACCGATCGAGTTACCGGCAGACACCTATCTATCTATTTTGACCCAGATTTTTATCGATTTGGCCGTTAAAAAAATGACCACTGGAATGCAAAATTAACCTTCCGAGGCCCGTTATCGGTCGACACGGTTATAAAATGTATAGATTTCACGGGCTCTATATAGAAAGATTTCGTTTAATATACATTAATCCCCGTACGACGTTTCTTTCTAACATTTAAAAAAATTAAATTCAAAATCCCTCGTTTAATAGCAGACATCTAATTTGACCTAGATTTTCGTCTATCTGGCACAAAAAAAAGTACGAAAATGCAAAATTAACCTTTCGAATTCCGTTTTCAATTAAAATTCCATTGAAATTTACTGCCACTAATTCTTTCCAATTCCAATTTCCCAATATGTCTTTCAGAAATATCTTTATAAAAAAACTTCCACCTAAATATAAAATAATAAAAATAAAACCCAACATCCCTCGTTGAATCTTTCTCACCGCAGGATCATCCAATCGTCGGGTGAGCGAGGTAAATATAAACACGCGGTGAGCAGTCGTCGGGAATTAGGTCGAACTGGTATTGGGCGCTGAAAAAAAGCGCTCCAGAATGCAAAATTAACCATTCGAATTCAGTTTTCCATTACAATTATATACAAATTTATATCCATTAATTAACATTAAACCCATCCAATTGTTCCTTCCACCTAAAATATCTTTCCAAAGAAACTTTCACCTGAAGATAAAAAATAAAAATAAAACCCATCATCCCTCGTTGAATCTCTCACCGCAGGATCATCCAATCGTCGGGTGAGCGAGGTAAATATAAACACGCGGTGAGCAGTCGGGAATTAGGTCGGGCTGGTCGATTCGCGAATGTATCTCGGTGAGTTCAATCGGGAGCTGGCAGGTAAGTCCGTCCCCGGCGTGTGGACAGGTGAGAGGAGGAAAAAGCCTTCGGCAGGAGGGAGCAAGATGGGGAGCATGATAGAGGAATGCCACGAGTCGGTGAGCACGGAACATAGGAACGAGGTAGAGAGAAAGAGGGGCGAAGGTGGAAGCCGGAGAGTGAGAAAGGACGAAGGCAAAGCAAACAAATTAACAAGTAGGAGTCGCTTGTTTATTATTGGGTGGGGACAAGCTAACCACGCCTTTGTCAAGCACGCCCTCCAATGGCATTCTCCCCCTGAGTCCCCACCGGTGGGGAAAACTACCCCTGAAACTCGACCCTCCCGTGCACGCGGAACCTCCACTGTCGACTACATCCACCTCCCCCCTAACTCCGCTTCCACCCTGCACCCTCCTGTACCGTTAAGTTCTGCAGTAGTGGTGTAATGCTGCCTCGGGGAATGACGTCACGAACGCCACGAGCGAGCATGCAACAGGCGTCTACTGAATTGTGCTCTCTCGTTTCTCGGCTCCACTCTTTCGCGAGGCTGAACGTGACAAACCGCGATGTGGACCTTCGGCGGCGTCGCCTTTTCACGTATTCTTGCTTTTCCAACCGAGCGCAATGAGGACAATTTGGGTTTTCTATGACCGGAGGATTTTCAGATGACTATAGTTGGGTTGGGAAATGTTATAATGAGATTTGTCATTGGTAGGACGCGTTGTTAATGGTTGATCGCGGAGGTTGGACTAACTCTGAGATTCTACGGTAATCCTAGCTTCCGGTTGGGATAATCGTGTGATGGGGTTTGGGATGATTTAGTCATTAGTTTCGGGGAGAATAGATTTGACGAGATCGGAATATGGAATCTGTTTCCGTGTTCGTGTTTCAAGTTGGGGGATTCGTCTTTTCCCGTATTCTTGCTTCTCCAACAGAGCGCAATGAGGACAATTTGGGTTTTCTTTCAAATTTGGCAGATCTTGAGGGGCGGATGACTATAGTTGGTTAGACAATTTGGTAATGAGATTTGTCATTAGTAGGAATCGTTATATAACTGGTTGATTATCGAAGTTGGAGAACTTTGAGACCGTACGATGATTCCAGTTTCCGGTTGGGATAATCGTATAACGGCGGCTTGGAAAAACCGGCGGAGAGCAGATTTAGCAGAGATTTGATGAAGTAGGAATATGGAATTCGTTTCCGTGTTCGTGTTTTAAGTTGGTAGAATGTTCCTTCAGAACTCGCGGAGGAAAATAATTAGTTGGCAGAACCAAAATGCGCCCCAGGCGATTTAGTTGTTTGGGTCAAGCAGTTAATTCGTTGCCAACTGATTCACTGATTGTAGCAATGAAATAGTTCTAATGATTGAATTTTAGCCCACGGAATAGAACTTATATCATTTCATTTTCAAAAAGTCTACTTTTAGCTCATGGAATGGAATTTAGTCCGGTCTATTTGTTGCAGCGAGTGTCTACGAGAGCGTCTAGTAACTTCTTACTTTATTATTAACTAGATATAATAATTATATTATTATTATTATTATACTTATTAATATAGCTTTTTTATATTATTTAAAAATCAAGGCCTACGGCGACATCAGCCTTTGGTCGACGGTGGTCCTCTCGGAGTACATAAATCGCGGATGACACGCGCTCTGCAAGTGGGATTGCCCGCGGGTCTCTCGGAGAGAAGAACGTGTCGGAGCCCAGGAATGATCGTCGCGGATCATGTCGCCGCACCGGGTATGAGTAAGTGCGTAACGCAAGTGAGACAGGGAAGAGAAAGGGGTACGCGAGTGGACAGCGGTAACAGCAAGTGCTGAAGGTGGCTCGTTGGTTTGTAAATTATTACGTCCAGATAGCCATTGCCGGGCACGGAGAGAAATTCATACCCTGATGACGCAGCTTTAGCTCTCTGGTCATGCGATGATCAAAGGTGTAACAGTAATGGCCCGTGAGAGAGGATATCCCTGTGGGTACGACCTGCTGTATTTCGCCTAATATACTGGCTGCTCGACTAAATGCTGACGCGATTTCGCGGCTTCACCAAAGCGCCCCCCAGGATAGAGAGAGAGCGGGAAGGCGAGATAGAGTCACCATAAATTGTTCGAGGGCCCTGTTCTCTGCCGCGGTATTCTCTAGTACCTATATCAAGAGATACAGCGTTACCGGATGAATCTCATGCGCAACTGAGCAGCCTGGTTTACCAAAATTTCTATCCTAGTACGTAAATAACCGAGACAACATAAATTTTTTTTAAATTACAAGAAATGTACAATTTTCGGATTTGGGTCGAATGTGCTGAATCAGGCATTTTTTGGATTCTGGAAATGCTAATTAAAAGATTTTTCTAATACAACAATTATATTGAAATATAATATATAAGTATATTTGATATTAGATTTATCTTCACTTTCACCTATATCAAGAAATACAGCGTTACCGGATGAATCTCATGCGCAACCGAGCAGCCTGGTTTACCAAAATTACTATCCTAGCACTCGAATAACCGAGACACCATGAAGAAAAAATACCAAAAAAAGACCGAAAAATGTACAATGTTTCGATTTGGGTCGAGTGTGCTGAATCATGCATTTTTTGGATTGTTAGAAATGCTAATTAACCGATTTATCCAACATAACAATTATATTTTTAAAAATAATATATAACTATATTGAATTTATCTCCGAGTATAATAATTTTATATACAATTATATCACACTGTAACATAAAATACACACAAATTGTATATAAATATTTATATTATTATCTATAATTTTATATTATTATTTTATTCGATAATTATATATTTACATATTATTTTTTATCGATTAATAAAAATTCTTGCCGAACTCGACTTGTTCGTGAATTCCGTGCAGCAGAGAACTCCGTGCCGGTGAGTACCAGCACTGACCCCAGTACTGTCCACTCGACAAATTCATCGAGCCCCCCCCGCCGTCCCCGGTCGTGTAACGGCATTTCATGCGTGTAAATCTCCATCGCCGTTATTCTGTTCCGGGAGACTCTGGTGAGCATACGCGCATAATAAATGTGCGACGCGTGTTGAAGCGCGCAGGGCGCCGCGCTCTATTAATCACCGGGGAAGAAACGAGACGTGACAAAATTTTCGGGGTGCAACGTAAAGCGAGCGGGAGAAAGTGCGAGACTCGCTTACGGTCAAGCGCGGTGAGCGCGAACGGTTTGCCTAAAAACCGTAATAAAGCCGAAAAGGAGCGTAAGCGACGGAGGGGTAGCTTCGGAGCCCCGAGGCGATTCGAACGTGGGGTGCAACCGAGGCTTCGCACACACGCTCGCGGTACACTCGTACCCATAATCGACGAGGGAAACCCGGAGAGCGAGGAGCGTTACGCTCCTCCGTGGATTATTGTGTACAAGCTCGAGAACACGGTATCGATATAATGCCGTTTATTCACCGGGCTCGAAGGGCGGTTCAGCCAGGTCAAGTGTGCGCACACTAATCATCCCGCTCCTCCTGGTCCCCGAAACTTGTTCCGACTCTCTTACCCTCCCATCGACGAATCCGACACTAGGCGCGGCGACGATGCACCGGCGAGATGCAAACTACGCACGCCGGACGAAAGAACCGACACAATAGGGCCGGACCCTATGGACCGCGACCTCCGCGACGCTGCCAGATGCTGATGCGAAGAGATGGGAAAACGTGGAAATATTGGGCGAACTGGGAATTGAATCGGACATCGGGGATGAATGGTCGAGATGAAGTGGCGAATTGTCGTGTTACATTCTTTTTTGTATGTACTTTTTTGTCAATGAGGTTGGTTATAGCGTTTTACAAGTGTTGTTATAAGTATTATTATAAGTATGAACATTTTCCACGAATGTCCGGGGACTGGGAAAGCTCCCTTAGATGTCGGGCAGCATCTCCGCGATGCCACCAGATGCTGATGCAGAGAGATGAGAAAACGTGGAAATATTGGGCGAACTGGGAATTGAATCGGACATCGGGGATGAATTGTCGAGATGAAGTGGCGAATCATCATCGTAGATTTTGCTTCCTCATAGAGGAAGCTTTGTGATGGTGAAAAAAAAAATTTTCGAGATTTTAATGAAAACGTGTTCAGAATGTTCCAAAACATCGAAAAATCACATTTAGAAAAAATGTCCGGATGTATGTGTGTGTGTGTGTGTGTGTGTGTGTGTGTGTGTGTGTGTGTGTGTGTGTGTGTGTGTGTGTGTGTGTGTGTGTGTGTGTGTGTGTGTGTGTGTGTGTGTGTGTGTGTGTGTGTGAATCAGACGCGAAAAATTCAAATGGCTATATCTCGGGTACGCCTCCACCGATCAGGCTGAAATTTTGCACACAGCTTGTGTGGTTAATAGTCAATGTTTCTGCCAAATTTCATCCAAAAATGTTCAGTTGTTTTTTTTTGTACGCCATTTTTAATTTCTTCGAAAAAGTCTGTGCGCACCGTAGCGCTCGCAATTTTTTAGCTATCGGGCTACAAACGCGTACACAGATGGAATATGATCACCCGATGATCCCATTAAAATTTCAAGAAAATCGATCGAGCCGTTTAAATTTTATGTCATTTTGAATTTTTTGAATTTCATGAAATTTTTTTTTTTTCAAGACGCATTTTTCCGTATTAAATATTGATCTATGAATAAAAAAAGTGTCAGATTCGTGATCAGCGTGAAAAAATACTTTTAATACAATCCCGGAGTGACGGCTAACGAAAAAGTTTATTGGGCATTTTTATAGCTAAAATTTCAAAAAAGAGTGATTTTGGGTATTTTCAAACAGCAATTTCTTTGCTTCCCGATGAATACTCTATGATACTCTATGTATTTTTTCGTCTGGAGTACAGATTCGACAGCCGTTTTGACCAAAAGCGTAAGGTTAGTTTTTAACCTGAGTCGGCCATCAGTTTTGTTTAAAATTTAAATACGACGTTGATATTGAAAAAGCTGAAAATTGAAATTTTCATATCGCTTCCTCATAAAAGTTGAAAGTTGTAAGTTGAAATTTTTATATCACTTTCTCATAATGGCCCTTTATTCGCAAAGCTTCCTCTATGAGGAAGCCAAAAATATAGTACATGCTTTCTCATAGAAGGAGCTTTGCGAATAAAGGGCCATTATGAGAAAGTGATATAAAAATTTCAACTTACAACTTTCAACTTTTATGAGGAAGCGATATGAAAATTTCAATTTTTTTTTCTTATATATATCTTTTTAGCAATGAGATTGGTTATAGCGTTGAACAAATCCAGGCGATTCCCCGCAAGAAGGCAAAACTCCGAATCGATTTGTGACGCCACAAATCAAGACTATAACGTATTGAGCATGTGTCTGACAAAGTTCACAGAGCTAAAAGAGTTAAGAGAGTTAGCTAGTTTTTAAATGATTTTTTTTGCATAAGGTGTAGACAGTATGAGGACGGATTAGATACCTTTCGGTAACATTGCTGCTCCATCGAGATGGAAAAAAATAGAAACAGAAATACAGGATGATCTTTCAATAGGATCGACCATCGTAGGTGGCCGATCAACTTGAAACGGTGTAGTATCATCATCCATTTTTTGTTTTTACTTCTTTGCATATATAGTTTGTCAATGAGTTTCGCTATATATAGCGTTGTGTAAATGCAGGGAATTTCCCACTCGAGAGCAAAGCCCCGGATTGAACTGCGACAACGCCTCGATCCCACACTCGATTCCATAAAAGCTACTGTTGACCATGTGTCTGGCAAAACTCCCAGTGCCTCAAGAGTTAGCTACTTTTATTTTTATTTTTTTTTTATTTTTTTTTTTATAAGGTGTACGCAATACGAGGGCGGATTAGATACCCTTCGGTCTCTCGACTGGATTTTAATCCCCCGCAATATCCCACGCGCTCCAGCAACACTGCTCCTCCTTTCGACTCTGCGGCTCTTTCAATTCATCCCATTCACGAATCTTGGTTTCTCGCCCCCTATTTTTTTTCCTCGAGTGCTCGAGAGGGATCTCGCGGCAGTGTGTCCGTAAGTACGCGGCTAAAAGTCCCTGTTGTACCGGGCGAGATCCACGAAAATCCTTCTATGCCTCTCGAGATTCATAAGCACAAAGCTCGAGATGGGATGACGAAAAGTTGTTGCGACGGATTGGGGGCCAAACAAATGAAATCTGCGACAGTGGCACTCCATAATAAACCGCGCGGTGCGCGGTACCAAGTTGCTTTGTACTCGGTGCGAGGTTCGAACGAGTTTTTTTTTTTTTTGTAGCGCATTAAGGTAAAAGTATCAATGCTCGGACGGTTAAGAGCATGCCCAGATTCCAGCAGTTATTAATTGGCTGAGAATTTTTTTGTGAAAAAACTAAAACCAACGTCAAGGTGATAGTTCCTAGCTTCTAAAACACATGGATAAATTATAAAAATATACATATTTTCTGTAATTAGGGAAGAAAATAACAGGAGAGTCCAAATCAACCAGTTTTCGGACAATCATAGATTTCGAGAATTCTGATGTACAAACTCAACTAGTTCATGTTAACTAAAAGAATTTTTTTGCCATTTATTAATTAAATCAATGACAAAAATTATAAGTACGCGAAGCAATACTGAAGATAAGCTACATAGAAAGCTGGCTAACCCAACTTCTTCGAACTATCCGATTATTGGGTCCCGTATGTAGTACATTTTATAGTATAAATATAATTTTTTTTATTTACGCGAAACAATAGTGAAGATAAGCTACATGGAAAGCTGGCTAACCGAACTTCTTCGAACTGTCCGATTATTGGGTCGCATATGTAGTAACGCTTGTACCAATTTTTCGGACACTATACGTCGGTCTTGGGTCAAAAATGCAACAATGATAAAATAATTTAGGCTTAAGGGCATGTGTTACAGACTCAAACGGTAACAAATCGCCTTCCCTGTTTTCTCCAAAACTATTGATACGACGAGCAAAAACAAATTAGGTTTCCATACTTATATGTATTGGCTACGAAAACCTAATTTGGTTTTGGTCGAATTATCAACCATCACGGAGAAAATATGGAAAGCGATTTGTTACCATCAGAGCATCGATACTTGTGTGTCACATACCCTTAAATCTCGTATAGCTTTTTTCTGTGCCTAAAATAATGTTTGTAGATACGATTACAAGTGTCAAATTGGATTTCGACTACTCAGATTCGTAATAAATCAAATCTGCATAGGAGTGTCCGACAATTGGGATGTGTCCGAGCATTAATGTTGTTACTTTAAGGTAAAGGTAGCTTATACCAATTTGTACCAATTTTCAGACGCTATACGTCGGTCTTTTAACAAAATTTAACATTAGGAAATAATTTAGGTTCAAACCTTGTATAACTTTTTCAGTGCATAAAATGTTTGTGGAACTATTACAAGTGTCAAATTGGATTTCTAATACTTAAATTCATAATAAATCGAATCTACACAGGAGTGTCCGGCGATCGGGACATGTCCGATCATTGGAACCGTTACCTTAAGGTCCAGCAAAGATTCTCAGGGATATCTGAGGATGCAAAAAAAAAACTGCACCTGTATCATTCGCATGCATTTCTTGGAGATCATTGGATCGCATATCGCGTATGAATTTTTAAGGGGATTGGGTAATACGCGATATCGGAGAGTCGTTTACCGGTTTTCAGGGTGGTCCATTTCCCAGCGTCCGTCATCTGCCACTGGGGTATAAGATATCCCGTAAAGGACTCGTTGGGTCATCCTACACTCGTTGGACTAGGAGTCACTTGCAAGGATGTATGAGGGTGAAGCGATCGGCGTGGCAACGGGGAGGAAGGAGGGAAGGAGAGGTCTAGTGTTACCCTTGCTTCTGGGTGGCTGGTAGTTCGATCTTTGACACGACGAAAACAATGCGGGTAATCTTAGAGACTGGAAATATGGTCCACATTTGTACGAGTTCCTCTATGCCACTTTCTTAGAAAAAAAACCATTTTTTAATCGATACCGAAGTAATGAATGTAAATAGCCATTTCCTTCCTTTACACTTCAAGCAACATCAAACTGCCTCAGTCGGTAACGAAAATTTTAATCGTTTTTTTTTAAACATTCTTCATGGAACTTTTAAGGGGATCCTGAACATTTGTTTTTCTTGGAAAATTTAGGAACCCTAAAAAAACATGGATTGCAGATTTCGTTACCAACTGAGCTGACAGGCGATATGAAATTGACTCTGTCAGTAACAAAAACTCTAATAGTTGTTTTTTTCTACAGTCTTCATGAAACTTTTAAGGGGGTGCTGAACATTTGTATTCCCTTCCAAAAGTTTGGAACCCTAAAAAGAATGGATTTAAGATTTCGTTGACGCCTGAGGTGCCAGGCAATATGAAACAGACTCTGTCAGTAACAAAACCTTTATTGGTTGTTTTTTTCTATGATCTTTATGAAACTTTTAAGGGGATGCTGATAATTTGTTTTTCTTTGGAAAGTTTAGGAACCCTAAAAAGAATGGATTACAGATTTCGTTACCGACTGAGCTCGGGTCAGGCAGGTGGAGCGAGATTTCGGGTCGCCTCAAAGGGTTGATTTTTGACGAGTGATTAATTGCTCGATGCTGGGGACAGAATCGGATGAGTATTGTGTCTGCGCGACACGTTAACTCGGAAACTGTGTTTCGCGTGACGATCGAGAAAAGGAATGGACGTTGTCGTCGAAACAGCGATCAGTCACGCGCCCACACAAAACCGCACACTTTCGTGGAAACGACAACGGGAGCGTGTCCTCGGGAACACACGTATATTTCCAGAGCGTTACGAGAAACGGCGGCCCTTCGGGACAAACAAGTTTCCGTCACGTTTCTCGCTTATAGCGCAGTTACCGCGCGCCGTACTGCGCGTGCTGCTGATCGCCGGGTGATGGATCGCAATGTTCCGAACGATTAATTGAATCGCCTCGATGCTTTCCCACAGCGGCATGTCCTCGCTGTCCGGGCTAGCGGGGAATCACACACGTCGTTTCGATTCCTGGAAATCACGGAAATCGATCTTTACCGTGCAATAAAATACATTTTTTCATAAGAATTTAATTCCTTTTACACGAAAAAAATCATTTCAAATAAGAACATTGATTCAAAATAAGAAAAATTCATATCAAATATGAAAGTTCATTTTAAATAAGAAATTTCATTTTATATAAGAAAATTCATTTTATTAGTAATTTAACGAGCCCTATAGATCAATAATGATTATCCCGTATCTTTCAATCATCCCTCCAATCTCCGGAATACAAAAGCCGACGATATTTCACCTCGCGGTCGTGATTCCCACCTAAAATATACCGTAGTAGATTACGCGTTACAATAGCTCGCCTAGAGAGTTCTCGTGTCTTTCCCTTCTCGTCCCGACATAATACCATAAAGTCGTAGCATCGCCACGCCACTCGAAACGAATTTCGTCAGCGGGCCGCGACGAATTCGGTGACAAAAGTGACGTCTCCATCCCTCACCACTGCAAACGAGGGTACGAGCGAGATGCGCGTGAGGGAAACGGGTGGGGGAGAGGGTTGCAAAAAAAAAATAAATAAAGGTCTCTACACATAGTCCAGGTTCTCGACTGCGGGGACAGTGAACGAGTTTGGCACGGTCACGCCCACTCTGGCTTTGTACTAACCGAGAGAGAAAAACGAGAGGGTATAATAGTGCGTACAGTGCGTCGACGCGCGTTCGCGCACCGCCGAGAGATTCATAGTCCGATGGGATAACGTCTCGTCATTTTGCACGCTCAATTCGAGGCGTTTGTAAACGCTCGGTAGGGATAGGGGAAGGCCGGGGCAAAATGGCCCAGAAAAACAAACTTCCTTCGGACGAGGCCTGATCTTTAAATTGACTGCTTACTAGAATAAAAATAGAATAAAATGTGTTTTCTAGTAATTATTCCGAGCTTCCGGGTCGGGCAAAATGGCCCAATAAAATAAACTCCGTATGAATGTATTCGATTTATAAGATGTCGGTTTACTTTAAAATATATATAAAAAAAGTTTTTTATCATTATTCCGAGTTTGCGGGGTTGGGGCAAAATGGAACACCTCATATTTTTGCCAATTTTTAATGAGACACGAAATAAACCAGTCTGCTGGCCCATTTTACCCTGGTGTTCCATTTTGCCCCACCCTCGCCTTACACGCGTTTATCCACAGCACACGATTGCCCCGCTGCGCTCGTTTGTCTCGTTCGAACATAACACCGACCCTCATCGTCGTCACTGTTTGTTAGCATAAAACAACTATGTCAGAGACGCTCGAGAGGAATGCTCGATTAATTCAGCGACTCTGTACGTCCGGGTCCGCGACGAGGGTCCAAAATTCGAGGAGGAAATCGGCGCGGATGCTGAGTAGGCGTCGATCGCTCGGCTGGAAAATGTTCCAACCCCCTTGGTTCGCTCACTCTCGTTTTCTTCCTCCCTGCGTCCCTCGAGCTCGGCAACTTAGCATTCGCGTGACTGAGACCTACGGGAGTTAAAGAGTTAAAAACCGGGATGAACGACCGCGGCTGGCGGAACGTCGAAGGCCTGCTTGAGAGGAAAGCGATGCTGTAAAGATTCTTGCACTACTGGCCTCGATAGCTGAATCGGTTCGACCGAGAGAGGGGAAAAGAACCTTTTCTGAATGTAAAGAACATGTACTGAATGGAAATAAAATTTTCCGAATGTATATAACATTTTCCGAATGTAAAGAACCTTGTCGAATGTAACAACTCAAGATCTTGACAAATCAACGCTGATGGAGTTAAATACCAAAACGTTGGCCCAGCTCTGATAAAAACGATCGTTAACGCATCAGGAGAAATTCAAAAGATTTGTGTGCGAGAAAGAATTTTACCGAAGTAAGTCCACATTAATGTACCTAAAATGGTAATCTTTCGAAACAAGCTCTTTCAACTTATCGTACCTTCCTTCAATAATCTCTAACATTATTTTACATCAATAGCTACTTCTCCCAGCAATATTAAAAATGCGTCAAAGTTCGTCCTGTCAACATCCTTAAATTCATCGGACTGCGGAGATTAGGAGTTAAGGAGGTCGTTGGGGTATGAATCATGGTCGATAACAGGACAATCAGATGTCTCTCAGTGGAGACATTCTGCCTCTTTCTGTTCATTTCATGGGTTTCTATTTTTCATTTTGTATTTTAATGTGTATGTCGGCACGGTGCTTTTAGGGAGTTTACTCCAGAGCACGGAATAAATATTACTATCTCTCTCTCATCCAATTGATCAGACCTACTGCGAAGAATCTCTAGCATTGTTTTATGCCGATCGCCGCTTCTCTCAGCATTCCTAAAAATGCGTCCAAGTTCATCATTCCAGCATCCTCAAATTCGTCTAACCACGGAGATATGAGATAAGGAGGTCGGGGGGGGGGGATGAATCATGGTCGATAACAGGACAATCAAATCTCTCCCAGTCGAGAAATTCTCAGTCCCACGAGGGTCGAGGACACGCCGAAGACGAGTCTTCACTCTCGAAGACACGTCGATGGGCTTGTCCTCCCTGCGGCCGGTCATGCATAACGGATACGAGGTTGGTGGTGTCCACCCGTACGTTCGCCAGGGGGATGACGAAGGGCAGGAACAGGGTGTGACGTGCCTCGTGGTCGCGGGAACCGTCGCTGTCAATGCGTGCGCGTGCGGTACGCGTTATCGCGAAGGGCATGCAGTGTGTACCAGTCGGTGCCGGCAGCCCCGGAACAGCCAAGTCGAAAGCGAGGGAACTCTGCGAGGGTGAGATGGAGACAGAGCTATCGGGGGTCGCTTCTGTCGGCGCCGCCGCTGCGAGGACGAGCCACTGGACCGCTCGGCGAGGCTGCAGCTACAGAGAGCCAGGCACAGAGCCGCAGCACGTGGGTGGCAGAGTTAGGTAGTCATGACGACCGCAGCGACCAATCATCCGGAAGTAACGCAACGAGAGATAACTCTGCATCCAATCAGGTTTAGTCGAACCAGGGGCGGGGGGGTGGATGGGTGGCTGAACGACTGGGCTTTTCCGGGGGGGACGGAGATGAAAGCTCTCGCCGACGACGACGTCGCCGACTCCTGCGCGGGGGGGAGGACATACGCGCGGTATGGTTAACGGATTTGAAGACTCGGATTTCGAGGATAGGGTTAGTTTTTAATGTTTTTTTATATTGGAGACGGGGGACGGGGTAAAGGCTGATTTAGGTGGGTTGGAAGAATGGTCATTTATGGTTATGAATTGGTGGTCATTCTTTCTGTTCTTGTATGTTTATGTTTGATTGGTAATGATTCATTTTCCTTTTTTTTACATATTAGAGATGGCGGGGCGGAGTGGATACAAAATTGGGTGACTTGGAAAAATGGCCATTTATCTTTATAAATTGCTGGCCATTATTTCTGTTTTCGTACGTTTATGTTTAAGTGGCAATGACTTTTTTTATATATTGTATATATATATATTAGAGATGAAGGGACGGAGAGAATGCAGATTTGGGTCAATTGGAAAAATGGCCATTTATCTTTATAAATTGCTGGCCATTATTTCTGTTTTCGTACGTTTATGTTTAAGTGGCAATGACTTTTTTTATATATTGTATATATATATATTAGAGACGGAGGGTCAGAGAGAATACGGGTTTGGGCCATTTTACTTTGGTCTTACAATGGTCTTACTGTCCATTTTTTCTATTCTCATACCTTTTTATATACAATTAATGATTTTTAAAAAATAATGTATCGGAGATGGAGGGAGGGAGTGAATGTTGATATGGATAAATTGGAGGAATGGCTATTTATCTCTATAAACTAGTCATTTTTTCTGTACTGGTACTGTTATGTTTAATTGGCGAGTTTTTTTTTTGGAATTAGATGTTTATGAAAAATGTTGCAATTTTAGTATCGGTTGCAAGGCTGATGGCTCGTGTTGTAGAAAGTGTGCTCGCGTGTTTCTCGTCGGCTGAGAAATATAGGGGGTCGTTGTGTCCCGTGGACCAGCAGGGTGCCGATAAGGAGCCCTATAAAATAAATGGTGCACCTCTCTCCCGACGTTGTCGTTTCCCTCGGCACGCACGACTCGCTGAGGATACACTGTCAACACCGAGCATTTTTCACTTTTATCGAAAAGGAGCACGTGCACTTTGTCGTTTCGTGTACCGGGCGAGATACCGCAACCGAAATGTTGTCGGCGTATTCCTGCACCTTTTGCACTGGCGACTTCCGATAGGGCGCACCGATATTTTTTTTTCTTACAGATTACCTTAGCTATGATAGTAAAAAAAATTGAAAATGAACCTCAACAGCAGCCATTCTCCACAAAAAATTGAACATTTTCACAGAGAGATTAACAAAAACAGCGTTTACAAAAATGTTTTAATCGAATCTGCTATCAGTAACTCATTTTCTCACAGAGATAAAAAAAAAACGTGTTAACATTTTGTTAAATCAAATCTGCAGCCAGTAACTTATTTCTCGCAACACAGAGTCAACAAAAATAGCCTTTAAGTAAATTTAAAAAATCGAGTTCTGCAATCAATACTTCAGTAGTAGTAGTACGTGAATTTATTGACATTTAGTTATAAATATCGACGATACATAACAGCGTTTATAAACAAATTGTAACTCATTCAATGTAACAAAAATGTCAATGAGCCATCGACTGGAGTCCTTCAGCTCAACAATACTTCATTTTCTCAAAGATAAGAAAATAATCTGCAAGTAAATTTTTTAAATCAAATCTGTACTCAATAACGCAAAATATACGATAATGCCAATTATTCACAACATCCGAACTTTCGGAATATCCTTCCTTTAACCCGCAGTGACCCAACCCGTCCGAATTAAGCGGCGAATAACAGCAAAATTCCCGAGTGCATCTCCTCAACCTTGCATCAAGTTACGGAGCTCATGACCGACGAACGGAAGTTATAGGCCCGAATACATGAAAATAAAACTTGCAGATACTCAGGCAGTGAAATCAAATCTGCATCAATCTCATTTTTCCAAAAATAAAAATATAAAGCGTAATGCGAATCATTAAAAGCATTCGAACTTTCTCGATATCTTTCTCTTGACCATTAGTGACACATCCCGACCGAATTAAACGACGAATAATAAAAAATGCCCAATTAAAACTCCTCAACCTTGCATCAAGTTACGAGGCTCATGATTTGCGAATCAGAGTTATAGGCACGAATAAAATAAAACAAAAGTTGCAGGAACGAATAAAATAGAACACTGAGAGAAGGATCTAGTAAAAATCAATATATCGCTTGAGAGATATTACCATAGCTGGGCAAAAGCTACAAGTATCTGCTTCTTGTATTGAAGGGGAGCCGGAGAACAAGCAAGGCCCATACTTCGCCTGTTAGAGCTAGTTAGCTCTAACAGGCAAAGTATGGGCCTCGCTTGTTCTCCTGCTCCTCTTTAGTATAAGAAGCAAGTACTTGTAGCTTCTGCCCAGCTATGGATATTACCGTAGCACATAGTGGTAGGGCGTTAGGGCATCACCTATGGTAGGAAGTACTGGATTTATAAGTATTTTTCTTAGATATTATGTTAAAAATTCTTGGAAATCTGAGACATTCTGCCATAGGTGGTGCCCTGACACCGTACCACTATTTGCTATGGTAATTTTTCTTAGATGATCGGTAATTTTTACTAGATCCTTCTCCCAGTGATTAAAAGTTATAGACACCCAGGCAGTGTAACGGCCCTCCAATCCGCGAATACATAAGTACACACATCGGCATCGTGCAATTTCGATTACAAGTAAACGCCGGCCGGTACTTCCTCGCGTGAGGATAAGGACGGCGAGAGTATGCATGGAGGGCCGCGAGGATGTGAGTTATCTTGGGTCGGGGGAGGCGACCACCCCTTTCTGGCAGCGAGACGAGTGGCGAGAAGTCTGCACAACCGCCATCCCTCCCGTAGCATCTCAAGCGAGCGAGCGGGGTGATTGTATTAATTCATGCCCGAGCTCTCTTCCTCCCTCTACCTAACCCACCCCGTTCTCTCTTTCCCCGCGCCGGGCGTCGTCGTCTCGCACCTCCGTATAGGTCGACGCAGTCACCCTCTCGCCGTTCCTCTCCTCCTTTTACCATCTCGGAGCCTCCGCCAAAGCGCGACTTCCGGTGACAAACGAAGCGTGCGAGCGTCGCGTATAATGAAGCGCGAGCTCGTTCGTTTCGTCGTTGGCGTCGGCAACCTATATGTATATATATGCATATTATATGTATACATATACATACGTACGTATAACGAGGGCTCCCGTGCCTCTCACTCTTCTCTCCGGCAGCGACTTCGTCTTCGGCTTTCTTCGCTTGTTCCCCAGAAATTTAGAGGGCCACGTCTACTATAATTCGTGTCAACTAACAGCCAAATTCACAAACAATGTCACCGTTACTCGTTCCCCAGCAAAATTCGGGATAATAGATTATCGTTATCTCACACGAGACACTTGACTTTGGAGTTTTTCAAATAATCCCCAAAAATTAATAATAATAATAATAATAATACTATTATAATGATTATTAGTGTTATTACTATTATGTTCGTCGATCATTGATAAATAAAAGCGAATCGCAGCCAACAATGAATCTACCTCATAAACAAACAATCCCCATGATTTCGAATAGTTTTTTAAAATAATTTTTCACCGTTCTGAAAGATTTTTGTCTCGATCGTACAAACTCGCAGGCCATAGCCGTAAAGTCAGCGTAGTTGTCGCGGCGGATGGAGTGTCGAACGTATAGGTAGTGCGGGATCCGCGATATAGATACGAGCTGCATGGTACGACTCCGGCACAGCGATAGGAAGACGCGGAGAGAGAGAAAGACAGAGAGACGGGGGAGCGAGAAAGAGCAGCCAGGGATGGAGAATCGTGGAAGGAGTTTCGGTGAGGCAAGCCGTTTAGCGATATTTCACGGGGAGTTCTCTCCGGTCGGTGGCGTATAAGGGTGGTTCCGTGCCGAAGTATTACCGGAGGCAGTCTTGCAGACTCGAGATAAGGGGAAGCCCCGAAGACGCCCGGATGCTCCGCTACGGTGTGAACGTCGGTTAAAGGAACCTCGGCTCCTTTCCCCTCGTGCCGCTACTCGCTTTTACTCCAGATCCTTCCTCCTCAGCCTCTCATACCTGCTCATCTTCCTCATCCCGGCTCTGGTGCCGCCGGTGCTGCTTCTTCCGAGGAGACGCCGAGAAGGAGAAGCTGCGGAGAAAAGCTGCGAGGATCCTCTTCCCTTCTTGATAACCTATCCAGCTCCTATCTTCACTCTCCTCTCTCCCTCGTCGCTGCGCCGGTGACGTGGGGTGTATAAGGTACTTCGGGGCTGATGCCTGTTACCCCGAGACTAGACGAGACGACGAGAGAGCAGACGCGAACGAGCCGTTTCTACTTTGGCTAATATCTAGCGCTTATCCACCGTTTGCATCCTCCGGCGTTTCCATCCCGTCCTCATCCCTTCGGCCGGCGGTGGGGGAATCTTGTCTCGAATGGTGGTTTTGCTTTTTGTGGTCCAGGCTTTGTCACCTAGATTTTTGGAAAATGAAGATTGAGGATCAGAATTGAATTATGTGCGGAGAAGAGTTATGAGCTGGGAGAACGCAAAGTTGGGACTGTGCATTTTTTCAATGTGTTTCGTTAAATGTATGAACTAACTGTCGGTTCTCCTGACTCTTTTTTGTTATATGTAATTACACTGTACAATTAAATTGTAACTTGAATGGACTGGAACTTGAAATATGGTTGCATTACTTACATTAAATGGAGATTGATGTACTTTTTCGTAAAATTGAAATACGAGATATAAAAATTACAAATATATTGTCTGAAATTTAAAAAAAAATGTTTGTTAAAAATAAAAATGCTCCTGTAAAATAGCAACGCACATGCGTTTGAAATTTCGGAAACGTTTTGTGTAAAAAAGCTTCCAATACCGGTCATTTGTTTTCGAACAACAATTTTTTTACAGTGTACTCGTTTTTAGTTCCAGAGACCGGGTTCAAGATTTGGAAAATCTTCGATCAAAGTCGTAGCTTGAAATAAGAAAAAAACGCAGTTAAGTGCCGCAAAGAAAGCCGAAAACAAATTGGGTCTCGCAACTAACTATCAGTTACACCAATTCATTTGTTTACTATCGAAACTTCTCATGTTTTTAGCTCCAGACAACAAGTATGAGGAGTATAACGAGTATGATTTGGGAATGCTTGAATGGCTTTCAGCTTGGAATAAGAAAAAAATTCAGTTAAGGGTCGCAAAGAAGGCCGATAAATACATATAGGAAATTAGGTATCGCATCTAACCATCGGTTCTCCCAATTCATTTTTTTACTATCGCAACTTCTCACTTTTTAGTTCCGGGGAACGAGAATAACGAGAATAACGCGTACGATTCGAGACTGCTTGCATGGGTCTTTTAGCTTAGAGCGAGAAAAAAAAAACATAATTAAGTGCTGCAAAGAAAGCGGATAGATAAGAAATCAGGTCTCTGAACTATCGCTTCTCGCAATTCATTTTTTTACCATCGTAAAGCCTCATTTTTTTCAATTCCAGAGAGCGAGTACAATATTTGGAAAAGCTCGTCTCCAAGCTCGATGTGAGAAGAAAAAAACACAGTTAAGTGCCGCAAAGAAATGCCGAGAGGTTCATACAGGAAGGGAGAGTAAGGATGCTCGTTCACCGCACGGCCGAGCAATTAGCGTCCGTTTACGTGCACGTGTGCTCGCGACCAGCAAGGGCTAATCCCTTCGATTTGAGCGGTTGGCCCTTGGACATCGGAGGAACTACACATACGCCGCCGGCGAGAGCTCTCGGTTCTCTTGCTAACCTTCCAATTAGTCCGCAGTCTGTGAGCGAACGCGCGAGGCTCTGGATGAGAAAGAAAAATAGAATAACCGCCGGTCTCGCAGTGGCGGGGCGCGTCGAGCGGCCGGAGACACCCTCTTTGCAGTCTCGTTACTACGACCCCCTCGGAAACGATAGACGGGGCCGCACGTGTCTACGCGTTGCACGGTCGACCACCATCTACGATGTAGCATGACTATCATTATATCATCGTCCCCGTGTCGACGATACTACGGTGTAACTCGGAGTCGATCGTCCGAAGAACGACGAAACGCGGCAGGTGTTTACAAATTTTATCGTTCTCGTATAATTCAATCCCCAACCCCTCCCCATTTTGCAAGGTTCGATCGAAATTTATGCGGGAACTCGGTAGGTTAACATTTATGCGCTAACTCGGCTTCTTAATTTAACAATCTGTCGCGCAAACGTCGTTGGTATCATTCTTTATCCAATGGGTCAAATTAAATACATAGTCGAGTGACTGTACTTTTTTTTTTATAAATTAAACAAAAGAACATTTTCTAGAAACAAGAAGAAAGTGTTGAAACAAAATTTTGAACAAAAAAAGATATTTTAATATTCTAAACATTAAAAAAAGAATTGAAAGTTAGTGATAAATTTTACCGATCGCTTAGTAATGGTAAGAATCATTACTAGAATATGTAAAATATAAAAATTCTATAATAACAATGTGCGTTTCTCATTGTGTTATCAGATTTGTGATCAAATAATCATTTCAATAATATCTCAAGGCCGATTCGGTTTTATCGACGGCGAAGACATGTTAATGAATAAATTTTGTTCTTTTTTTCCTCCCCGTTTGACGTTCGAATACGCATTGTAATTTCTCTGTACACCGAGAGACAAAGAATTCTCGAGGTTGGAGTTTCGCCTGCAAATGCCGGGGCGTTAAGTTTATTGAAATAATTATGAGAGCCGAGAGGAGCGAGGGGTGGGGGAGGGGGGCGGAAGGACTCCTTGGAGTGGCTGAAACAGGACCGCCAGGAGACTGTCGACCGTTTTTCCTCCCCTCGCGACTCACCGCCTTTTTCAGTACTCACCCCAAGAGAGAGCTCCCGACGGTAATGAACGCAGCCACCTTGAACTGGCAAACGGATGAACGGACAAGCAGCAGCCACACCGGGATGCTCGAGCCAGAGGGGGTGGTTTTGAGGTACGCGCCAGCAGTGGCCACTAAAAGGGGTTGTCCTCTCTCCCAGCGATGAAAGCAACCTTTCGAGCCTCTTCTCTCTGTCTCCCGTAAACCATCGTCGTCTCTGCTTTGGTTTAAACCTCCCACTCGTATACACCCGCGCGCGCGGGTGTCCCGAGAACCACCGAACCGACGCCTCAATGCTCTGACGCGATTATACGTTATATCACTTTTTTCTATTTTTTTTGTTCGTTTTCTTTTTTTTTCTTCTTCCTTTTCGTCCTATTCACTCGGTTAAAAGCCTCCGTTTTTCACACGTGCGCCGTTTTGCCGCGATACTCCTCGAGTTAATCTTCCTCCCTGCAAAATAATTATTCGACTGTTATTACGAAATCAAAAATAAAAAAATATTGATAATTTAGAAACAATCATTTACAGTTTACAAAAAAGTGATATAGAAAATAAAATGAATATGTATTTTATGTACGATGTTATTATGCTAGATGTGTTATATGTTAGATCCCGGTTATTACCAGTACTATTACCCGAACTGTAAATATTGTACATATAAAAGGGTTCGTCCCGTAAATTAAATAAATAAGTAAACAAATAAAGAATTTTTGTTTTGTTTTGGTTTTTCCGTTTTGATGCTTACCCGTATCGCAGATAGCGTATTATGAGAAGCAACGACGATGCGGTTCCGCATACCATCGCCGAAAATCCGAGGAAGAGTATAATGGATGGGAGAATCAATCGCCACTTTAGTCGACCGTAATTACCGTAGTGACTGAGGATGTAGAGGATCACGGGGATTATGGAGCCAAGCGTGGTTATACAGAGGCCTCCGACAAGACTCGTGAAGAGGTGGACTCGAGGAACAGCCATTGCCAGGAAACCTGGACACCGAAATTTTTTGATTGAATTTTCAATAGTACTTTGCGATACTAGTAAGGAAAAGCGGTCTTTCGACGAAGGTTGTGAAGTTGGCTGCACGCGCCGGATCGAGAGCTACAACGGCTCGAGGCTGAAGAGAGTGGCACAGGTCTCCGCTAGGGGACGAGCCAACACCGGGCTAAAAAAAAAAAAAAAAAAACGGCTCGAGGCGAAGCCGAGCGACGTTTGTAGCTCGAGAGAAGGCAAGTGCTGCCTACTTCCCAACCGCCGGCGGAAGACCGCTTTTTCGTACAAGTATCGCATACTACTTTTTGTGACAACTGCACGAAAACTCCCGCTTTTCGTGCCTGTAAAGTGCGTGCGGGAAAATAGCTAGGGTGCCAGATAAGTGTACGCGAAAGTAACTAAAGTGTGAAAAAAAGTGTGCGCAAAAGTAGCTAGCGTGTAAAATAGTATCGATAACATATTTCGCGCATCCTCTGCTAGAAAGCGCCACTTTCGCCACACTTTACAGGCACAAAAAACGGGACTTTTCGTAAACCTGTTACAAATAATTATTTTTTATTCATGCTCTCGCACGATGAATTATTTTCGATTACTAACAAGTAACGGCGGTAACGCCGAACCGCACGACCAAGTCCCAAAGAAAGGGCGAGCCCTTGCAGCCGGCCCTGATCAGGGGCATCGCGTAGTCCTCGTAGAGAATCGAGATCGGCATGTAGCACTGCAAGCCGTACGAAAAATATATCGCAATTCCTTGCATCCCGAGCGCCGTCCAAGTCCCTCTGGAAAAATCAAGGTTTTTACATCGAAAAAATATTCGATCGTTTATTCGACCCGAGGTTTGTAAGGCTCACGCGTTATGCTCTTGGTGATTGCGAATGAAGTTGCCCAGGGCATCGGAGCCCCACTTGGAATAAACAACCGATCCGACGATCACGTAGAAGGCTGTGAGGAAGAGCATCCCCCAATTCAAGACGCCACATGCCTTCGTGTAGTTCCAGGGCTTCTTCATACTGTGTTGTATTGCCAATACCTGAACGAATGTTAATTTAATGAACATTAATTCAAGGAATATTAATTCAAGGAACATTAATTCAAGGAACATTAAGGTGGTCCTTGCGAATCGTGTTGATTTCGCATAAGTTTCAGTAAATTAAGAGGGAACACTTCTCGATAGTATAAAAATCTGAAAAAAATCAAGCGTATTAAAGATGCCGAAAGGATTAATTTTGCATAATAATAATTCCAAAATGTTATTAACAAATTGATGAAAAATTTTATTGTTTAACCAATCTCCCGGAAACAAAACTTTTTTAAAAATTAAAATTATGCTTTTTTTTCTGAATACGTATGAATTTTTTCAGAATTTTAAATTCTCTGCGATTTTTTTTATATGGGAAAAACGTGACGAAAGTCAGAAAATTCAAAGCGAATTAAAAAGTCTGAAAAACTTCAAGAAACATTAATTTAAGGAACATTACTTCAATGAACATTAATTCAAGGAACATAAATTTCATTCAACGAACATTCATTCAACGATTTGACTTAACACCAGAAGCGACCTTGCAGTAGAGATAAAATCCGACGATCGAGATCGTACCAGTCCCGGCGAGCACATGCTGAAGAAAGCGGTGCCAATGAATTTTGGGTAAAAGACGACGTTCTTCTCTACGAGAACCCACTCGCCGTTTCCTTCCTTGACTGCGTAATAGATCCCGATAAGGGCGGCGACGACGACGAGGGCGTTGGCGATTACCGACATAGGTGCAAAGTTCTTCAGTCCCTTGACCAAGTTCATCAGCAGGAATATAGGGAATATTATGATCGCATAATAGGCCTGGTTGATCGTCTTCTGCATGTCGAAGCACTCCTGGACGATACCGGAAACGAAGACCACGTACACCGCGCCAATACCGATGTAACACGCGACCATCGCTGTGTCGACTATGATTCTGTTTTTTTTTTTTAAGCCACGCACACAAAAAGGAATCAATAACTTTGTTCTCAACGACGGTGTTAACAGAATAATTTCACACAGTTCAATCAATATTAAATTTAACAAATAATAATTACTATATTTAAGAAAATTAAAAAATTGAATGAAGTTAAATCATTACTAAATTTTAAAAAGTTAAATTATTATTAAATTTAGCAAAATTAACTTAATCTGTTACTTCAATCACGCGGCAAGTTGACACTGCCCGGTTAAAAATTTAATACTGACGTGACAAATCTCGAGGATATTCGGCCCTTGAGCACTCCAGTGGTGAGAGCGGCCGAGACTAATTTGTCATAAGGCAGTGCCGGACGTTTTACTCGTCTGCACATAGTGTCGTGAGTCTTCATGAGTAGGTGAAGAGAAATCGTTATCAGTATTCCCATGACGATCGTCCCAAGGATGCCGAGCAGCATTCCGACACTGGCGAAAGCATTAGGCATGGAGAATAAACCTGTACCTGCGGCACTCTTCACCAAATTTGCCAGCGAGCCAAAGTCCCTAAAAACGTCGAAGGGCAGGATTTAAAAAAATTAGCCGTCGTCTATCGATTACTCAATCTCCAGAAAAAAAAACAGGAAAGATCTCTCACGAAACATATTTCTGCTCGGTTCGATGCTCATAGGGATCGTACGACGATTCATCGAGCTCTTCGTCCTCCTCCATGATTCTTGATGGATGCTCGGACCTGGGCGAGTTCCCTGGCGCATTATCGACTCTCTCCGCAGCAGCCCTGCTTACGGCGCACCCAAGGAAAAAATGTTTACACATCTCGCATGAACATTAAAAAATGTGAATATTTAAAGAACGATGTTTTGGCAAAAAAAGACAATTGTAAGATTATGACGAAAACAAAATGGTGGGCGTCTGTGAGAAAGAAATCGAAGCCTTAATGCCAGAAGGGTGTACAAGCTATGCTTATGTACAGCCTGTACGTCCATATGGAATTGGGCCATCGAATTATTCGTGAAATTGTTGAGCTTCTTTTACTGTGTCGAAATGTGCCCAAAAGCCCTGGCAAACAAATGTCACGAACTGCCAAAATTTAACCTAATAGCGTGAAAACATAGTATCAATAAACTTACATCAGGATTTTGTGATGACTCAAAACTTATTCCTCGAGATCCAGCTAAGTTAGGAAACGCTCTATTTCAATACTCCTCGAGTACAGCTTCATTATAATCTGTAATAATCTGTAAAACCACAACAAAAAAATCAAGACTCTTCCTATCCATCGGGCTAGCGGCGTCACAATAACAAACGATAAACCGAAACAAAATGAGTTCTGCGAATTCTCGACGCTCGCCGCCGCGCTCAGTGCACTTCCTACTTCATTTACAGGTTTTAAATTAAAAGATACGATTTTTAGGCAACAAAAAAATGGTAAATTATGACGAAAACAAAATGGTAGACCTTTGTGACAAAGAAATCGAGGGCTTAATACCAGGACGTACAAACTGTGCTTATGCACAGCTTATGAAAATGGGCCGTCGATTTATTCGCTAAATTTTCGACCCTTCTTTACTCTGTCGAACTGTGTGTCCAAAAGCCCTAACAAATGTCACCGACCGCCAAAATGATATAAGATCAATAAACTTACACCACGATCTCGGAGTGCGTCAAAACTTGTTCCTCGAGCTCGATTTATTTCCAGCTAAGCAAGGAAAGGCTCGATTTCAATAACCTTCGACTACAGCTTCATTATAATCTGTACACCACAAAAAAATGCGAAAGAAATCAAGACTCTCCATCCATGAGGCTAGCGACGTCGCAATAACAAACGATAAACCGAAACAAACCGAGAGGTCTTTGCCCGGTCCGCTAAGACGGCTGTGTTGCCGGAGTGATTTTCTCGAGCGAGTAACGCGCTCGTCGAACCGAGTCTTGGGCCATAGAATTATGAGGAAAACGAGAGATATGTGTCCTCCGTTGATACGCGTACACGTATGTAGGAGCTTGGGTGTGTCGGCGAGCATAGGCATCGCTGGAGATCCCGATCATCTCGCTCGGTTTGATCGGGTCGGCCGAGTCCTCGGGTTGACCGACTTACGAGGCTGCTGCCCCTTGTGTGGAGGCCGTGTGTGGACCCCTGATCGTTGCACGTATTCCAACCATCCGGTATGTACTCCCTGATGTCGCATTAGTCGTTCGTCTCCCAAGGGATTTAACGCCCGAGTCGTTCTCGAACGACCTAGACTCTCCGTCCGGATAACTCTTCCGACTCCATCCTCACCAGATCTCGACCTGGCTGCTCCCCCGATCGCTCCGGCAGACCCTCTTTCGCCGGTGCATGGCGAGTAAGCCGGTGGCCGAGAAGTAGAGATACGCCGTGATGGTAATTTTTCGTAAGCGTTCATTGATTGAAAAATTACCGTCAATTGACGGTCTTTTTTTATTCCGGAAAATGTTTCTTGTACCACGGTCACTTTTGGTCGGGGTCACAGATATTATGGTCGAAACAGCGAAAAACACGCTCTGTAAAATTAGCCATTCAAATTTAATTAAAAAATTTGCAATTTTTGCCATTTGATTGGTAGCTTATTAAGAATATTTGGTGGTCAATCGTTTAATTTCAATCATGAAAAGGAGAAATGAGGCCCAAAGTTGGCCACGCATTTTTCTCTTCTCAATATGTCTTGAAATAGGGCTCAATCAATGCGGAATTATTTAGTGGCTGGAAACAATAAAAATAAAACGTTTGGTGGTCCCTCGTTTTACTAAAAAATGTATAAAACTAATTACGCCTTGGGTGGGCGTTCATTAGCTCGTTTTACCCTGCTCTCTGGTCCTCCCCACTCTAAGGTGCACTTAGTTCTTTTTTACATTTCGTAACCAAACGAGTAACCAGCACACGTGTTTTAATTATATTAATCTTGACCACCAAATAATTGCGTACGTATCGAGCCCTGTTTGAAGCAATCTGAAGAAAAAAAATAATGTTTGGTCAACTTTGGGTCTCATTTCTTTTTTCAATCATTATAAAATGTGCCCTATTTCTTCTTTTTATTATTGTAACCATTCCCAAATATTTTTCAGTATTGATAAAATTCATTCAATATTTCAAAACTATTTCCGTGCTATGTAGGTGAGGACGCGAAGAACCGGAAGTGGGGGAAGGGAGTTCTAGGGCCGCGCAAGATGGCCGCGGGCAGAATCGGATACCGGCCCGGTACCAGGAACAGTGCATCTCATACCGACTGGTCCGGGTCACAATGATCGGGACCCGGGACATCTGGATCGTTGATGTTCGCTCGATTCTCCGTGATTCGCAGACTCGTTTCTCCATAGCGGGAGCGGACCAGCGAAGAAGAGGAGGAGTCTTCGGGACATGTACATTTAGGTGCATATATATATATATATAATATATATATATGGATGTTTTTCATGTAGCACAGACTCACGGCGACGAGAAACCCACCAGTGGGGGAAAAAAATCGCGGGCCCAGGATGGACGTCAAGCGGCGCGAGACTGTGACCAAATCCGCGGAGCTCATGCAGTGTTTACACTCGAGATGATGCCTCCTAATGCTAATACGGGGAGCCGGGGGGAACACTCGGGTTTAATGCGCCCGCGACTGTAAGGCCTCCGGCGTACCGGGCTTTTTCTTAATGCTCAATCGCAATCCAATGAAAAGTGTATGAATGGCCGAGCGATTATCGAGTCGAACGGGCGCCCTCAATGTGTCCGTCGAGGCGTCCGCGGTAACCCCGCTGCGTTAACCGCCATCGAACGAGCCAAATGGTACAAATCCTTCCTTTTTTTTCTTCTTTTTTTCCTTGCCGTGGCACTCGCACCCTCCGCGCCTATCCTTTCCCTTTTCTACCGGCGGGTGCGTTCTCGCTCGACGCCTCTTTTGGCCTCTGGACCGAGCGAACCGGAAGTGCATAATTCGCGGCGTCGTTCGCCGGATGTTCCGGACAGCGGAAATCGCGCGGGTCCGAAATCATCCTCGGGCGTTTTTGTTTATTCGTGATATTTATTTTTTTCATTTTTTTTTTTTTTTTTTGAGTAATCGAACGTCAACGAAAAATGTTTCTTCGGCCGGAAGTCGATGAACAGCCGGGGGATTAATTTGGGAGTGCAGCGCCGGAAGCGTTCCGAGCGTTGCCTTTGCGCAATTTCATAGAGAATAAAATATAAAGAGAAATCAGAGGAATTGGAATTAAAATTCGTGGAATAAACGAGCACAGTCTCGCGCGGGTGGGGGAGAAATGCGAGCATGCATGCGAGAGAGGATTTGCATTAGCCGGGAGGAGCTTCTGCGGATGACGTATCGACGAACGGCTCGCCCCCGCGCCCGCGGCAAACTGTAAACCATTCGCGTATGTTATTCCCTAATATCGTGCCGGTTTATATAGATGCGGGACGCTCTCGCGCTGCCGCACAAGCGATTTTGTTTGCCGACACGTTTCGCGTTCAGTTGAGTTTTGAAGGATCGTTTCGGAGTCAGTGAGACGATACCGGATGACGCCGGTGAACATCGAGCACGCCCCCCGTTTTATGTCGCGCGCGCGACTCCGGCTCTCTCGGCCGGATGTTCCGTGCCGGCGCTGCTGGAGGTCCACTTCTCCGGACTCTCTTGGAGAACCACTCCGACAAAAAAAAAATTACTGCTATATACCGAACATGAGTATAGCCCGAGGAGCTCAGGTGACGCGTGCATGACTGAGAAGCGCTCGCCCCGCGGGGATTCCCAGCTGAACGAGCGCTGATGGCACGCGAGCCGGTTCTTCATCTTAGCACTTTGCCCAAAAAAATGCATATTTTGCTGAAAATTGCTGACAGTATTTTTATGAAAAAAATGCATATTTTGCTGAAAATTGCTGACAGTATTTTTATGAAAAAAATGCATATTTTGCTGAAAATTGTTTGCTTAAAAAATAAATATTTTGGGAAACATTGCTGGAAATATTTTTCTACGAAAAAATGCATAAACGCAAAGGTAAATTAGGTTTTCGTGAGCAAGAGACAGACGCGTGAATACATAATTTGATCTTATCTGAAATATCAACAGGCTCGGTGAAAATGGGGAAGATATTTTGAAATACCTACATCAGCTACATTAGCTTCATTCCACTTATATTTGTCCCGTTGATCTGTAGTTCCAGTCGGATTTGAAATATGTTAAATACGCTGTATATAAATGTTATCGCTTGTGGTTTTCGCATTGCCGCCGCTTTGATCTCATCTACATCTCGCGTTGGCTTCAAGCCACCCCGTCCCAGAGCTTCTTTATCAATGAATGATAACAATAACAATGATAAAAATACCTTTAACGAAAGCAACAGAATTTTTCTTTTAAAAAATCGGTGTTTAAATTTTCGTTTTTTTTTGTGACTTTCCAGCCTTCCGGTCATCCGAATATTTCTTCGGACCGGAAATTTAGCCTGGTAAATTTCCGATAATCCGGTGGGATTTGCTGTTCCGTGGATTCGTTGCTATCAAAAAGTTTAAAAAAGTCGGCTTAAAAAATATTGGGTTTGAAAATATATAAACGCTAAGGCACATTAGTCACATTAGGTTTTCGTAGCAATAAATAGACTCGTGAAAACATAACTTGCTTTTGTCCGGCACATCAACAGGCTCGGAGAAAATAGGAAAGATATTTCCGGGTACCTTCAATTAAAGCAACAGAATTTTTAATTAAAAAAATCTCTGTAGAAATTTTCGTTTTAAACTTAAGCTTTTCGTTGTAAGTCTCCGTTTTAAGTTTCAGTTTTAAGTTTTCGATTTAAGTTTTCCTTTTAAGTTAAGAAATGTTCGTTTGAAAGCTGCAAACCGGTAACTCTGCAGCCTCTCGGGCGTCCGAATTTTTCTTGTACGGACGAAGAGAGATCGCGGTGGAGCGATCTGTTCCGGCGATCGGAGAGGAGCACCGTTCCGTGTATTCGATGCGTCGGAATCAGCAACAGATGTTCCAAGTGATTATTACAAACCGTCGGTCCTTCGTTCGACGTTTGCTCCGTTACAGCCAGGACAAAATACCGGTACAGCCTCGGTGTTGTACGTTATACGAGCGTAGTGCTTTGGTGTTTTAGGACTCGATCGGAAGCCCTCGCGCGCCCATTGGGATGCTCACGTCCCGGAATAATTTAATGACGCGAGGCCCGCCTCAACGGTGCGGTATGCGCGTTGTAAATAAGCGTGTGCAGGCTTGTCCTCGCGACAGCTTCGCGCACTCGTCATCCCGTCGTCATTCTCGGGGCTCGACGTCGAGGCAACGACGCGTCATGCTCCTTCTCCTCCCTTGCGTTCTTAAATGTTCCACAATTAAACGCCTCGGGCTTCCTCGTCGCCGTTGCACACCTCGCCGTTCTTCGTACGAAAGGAGCGACCGAAGTGCGGACAAATCCGAGGGACGCAGGAGCCAAGGAACGAAACTATCCTATCTCGAGAAAATCTGAAAAATAAGAAAACGAAGAATTAGAGATCATGGAAATTGACAATAATCTGTATAATTGTTCGAAGCAATTTTGTATATTTATTGGGCAACTATATTACATTATAATAAAAAATGTAATATTATTGCCCAGTTAAGAAGAAAAGTCAAGTAATGTAGTTGCCTAGTTAAATTTGAAGGACCGAGACAGTTTTACTTTAAAAAAAAAGGGAGAGATAATGAAAATTGGCAATAATCTTTATAATTATTCAAGGCAACTTTGTATATTTTTTGTTCAACAGTATAACATTACAGGCAAAATAAAAAAATCGTCTAATATAATTTCCCACTTAAACACAATCATCTAATATAGTTGCCGAGTTAAATTTCACCAAACGAGACATTTTCAACTTAAAAAAAAAAAAAAAAAAAAACAGAAATAATATCGAAGTCCCGATATAGCACCATTTTTCCCGTCCCAGTCCTGCGGAATTTGTTTTTGTCCTCGATCCCCTTCCCCCGTCGATATCCGCATCCGCCCTCTGCACAGAGCGGCGTAGCTTTCAGCGTTAAAATTCGAAAACACGCGGCGTGTGCCTACGAGCGCGTTTCGCATAGATACATTCGTTAAGCCCGGGCTCCGGCGATGACACGATTGCCCGCAAAGCGTTTGAGCCGAACCGTGCCTCTCCGCATGATGATTTCTTCCCTATCCGTGTGAGCGTATCCGTCTGCACGTATGACCGGCACGATGAGAGAGAGTGCCGCAGCCTCTCTGTCTCGCCCGAGCTTCGCCTCGGGCGCATTGCATCCGCACAATCCTCGCGCTTTGGCTCTCTATGCGCCGAACGGTCAGCGGCAGGAACGGCAGCGGCCAGAGAGTTTCCACATAGGAGAAAGAGAATGCATCGCAGATAGAGACGGAGAGGCCTCTGGGTGCTGCGGCGGTATTCACGAGAGTGTGAAAATGTTTTGCAATTCCGAAACCGGGCGTGTGCGGCCGTGTGCTCTCCGGCTGGCTGGTGGACGAGCAAAGCGCGTTACCGGAAGCGGCGCGTGGTACCGCGCGTTACTCCGATGCAGCGCGAGAGCCGTGCATGCTGCGGACGGCAGGCCAGCCGCAAAAGCGGATTGCGGTGAGCTCTCTCGGGGGAGGGAGGAATGTATTCATAAAAAAAAAAAAAAAGAAGACGAAAAAATTTAAAACGAATGAAAAATGGAGAACGGAGGTAAAAGAAAAATCGGGAGCGCTGAGGGACCGCGCATGCGCGTTGCGGACGCCGAAGAGGTTGAGGCGCGTTTGCAAATGCGAAGTACCGAGAGACGTATTGATGATCTCATGGATGACCCATGGAGCAGCCAATGTTTTGAAATGATTTTAAACATTCTCAATCTTTTGAATTGCAGGAAATATCTTGGAAATATAGTTACGCTGAAAAATTCGTATGAAAGTTAATGTCGTGGACTGGAAGTTTTTATGCAAAAACTGGTGTATTAAGTTTCGTCTACGATTGTGATGAAAAATTAATGTTCAATGTATTTAAATACATAGGAAATGCTGTATTTTAGATGATCTACTTTAATTTTACGATTAAAGTACTTTAATTTTTTTGAATTTTGTTTAATTTCAATGAAAAAGTATATTAATTTTTCACAATTGTGCAATAAATTTACTGTCCTATGGAAACCATAATCTATAGAATATAGAATATAGCATATGGCATATGGCCTATGGATATAGTACATTTCGGATCGAAATCTACTCTGATACGCTGTTTGGGATTTAGGATATTCGAAATCTACTTCTATATGCTACCTAGCTTTTGCATAGAAACTTCCAGTCCAGGGCATTAAATTTACAACTTTTTTTTTGTGTAATCATTCACCAATTCTGAAACATAGTGATAAAAATTTGTTTCACCAATACATGATGATTTCATCAATAATAAATGAATAATTTCACCAATACATAAATGAAACAATATCTTGTTTCACCAAAATATTTCTACGATTGATTCCGCCAAATTACACTGGCGATGCAATCTTTAGCATCTCGCTAGAATGTTAAAAAAAATTCAATATAAGATTTATGAGCGAACAAAAAAATATTTTTTTAATGTTTTTAAGACATTTCACAAATATTTTTTAATATTGGTGCAATATTTTTAATATTTCAAAAAAAAATTTCCGTATTATTTAGGTAGAGATCGAGGTGTATTCGCCAACTACAAAGTACCGACGCACCGGCGAACAAGGATCGGCACACGTTCCGTCGTGTATCGGTACGGTTAACGGGAGATAACGAAAGTACAGAGAGAATTTTAAAAAAAGAACAAAACGGTACACGGAGCGTGGAGAATCCGTGGACGCAAGCGCTAGTAGCCAATCCTGTCGGATCGGATTGTTCACTGGAATGATGAAACAAAACGATTTTTCGGGCTTCCCGGGAAAGGACCGTGGGGTGAGCGGGGGGGGGGGGGGGGGGTTGGTCGCGACGAGGGAGGAATATAAAAGAACGAGTATCAAAATTCAAACGGGTTTCTGGGCACTAGGCACAAATCAATTAAAAGTCGCCCCCCCCTCCGCTTATCTATGTTATATCTATGCATGTATACCGACGGCCCGACGACAAAAGGGCGAACAGGCTGTGCTTACACACATTTACGAATATGCCCTTGTGGTATTCGGCCATCGATATATACATGTGTAAAGAAAAGTCTGTCTTATATACATATTTTTACTTAAATTAAAATATGTATATGGGGCGTTCCGCTTCAAGAGGAGCGGCCCAAAACCCTGACCCTCTTAAATCAATCCGAAAGTTCGTAATGTTATAGGATTATATCGTGTAAAAATCTGGATTTTTTTCGAGTGTTATCAGTTCTCGTTTTCATGTTAGCGATAGGCGTCTTAATATTAAAAATTATTGTATCTGTGGAACATTCGGTCGTACAAAGAACGTGATCTACAAAAAAATCTATTTTTGATCTACTATTTTTCTAAATTTTTTCAAAATTTTCCGACTACGAGAAACTAAAAAAAAAATCAAGAAATCATTATTAAAAAAAAATTTTCAACAAGTCTGACCGTGCATTTTGTTAAAACTTTCACAGAATGTTCTATTTTTAGTGTGAAACAACATGTACACATTTTAGAATGGGTTTTATATTTTTTAAATATTATATAATTACATCCAGTAAAAAAAATAGTTAGGGTGGTTATACGGGAGAGCAGGGCAAAATGGCGCAGCTGGGAAAAGCGGGATAATGGTACAAAACGCAATTTATCAATAACTTTTGGAAGGTCGCGATGGTGGTCCGTGGGGCAAAACGGGGTTGAAAATCCGGATGTATCGTTGAGACAATGTGGGACATCCAAAAACTATTGGAAAATTGAGTTTTGCCCTCACTGCCCCGTTTTGCCCCACTGTCCCATTTTGCCCCTCTCTCCCCTAAGACTACAAGCTTGATCCAAGAGCGCCAGGCTTTTGGTCCGTTCGACTTGACGCGGAATGCCCCATACACATATATATCCATATTTTAATCTAAGTTGAAATATCTATATAGGAGGACAGCTTTTAATTTAATAGAGAATGTTCAAACATTATTACCGAAACAATGGGCATGATGGATGATTACTTGTTTCACCGCGAGGGCGGAGGGAACAGTCGGGAGGATAGCCTCGAGGGTACATTGTGCCCGAGGACGAGGGTTGAAAGAAAGACCGGCGGGAGCGAGGGCGAAAAAGCCTGCGCGAGGCAAAGCGGGAGGTGTGAGAGGGTCGCTCCTTCCCGGCGCCGACTCCGGGCGCGCACATGTGCGGGCATTATAGTCGTCGTGCGAGTAAAACGCAAAGTAAAATCTCCCGAAGCGAACCGTAACGAAGAGTCCAAAGGAACACCGACGGGACGATCAAAGGATCATCCCTCTCCGACGGTCGCGCGACCGTCTCGTCAAAGGAGGGCCTCGCGTGTCCCCCGTTACTCCGCCGTACGCGCGTAACACGCATCTCACCCCCGCTCTCCCTCCCTCGCGTTTCTTGTACCCGCTTCTTCCCGACACCGAGGGAAGGAAAAAATAAACCGAGGATTTTTTTTTCTTGTTTTTTCTTCCTTTTCTCTTTCAGCCTCAAACGCCGAACTGCGGAGAACGGCGGCGGGGTATTTCGCACCCCTTCCGTCCTGGAGGCGGGACGGGGCCGAGGAGTCGCGGGGACCTTTATCGCGCGGGCACACACGAGCAGAGCGGAAAGCTTCTCTTCCTTCGCTGGAGTCCGAGCGACAGACCGTCCCCGGTCACCCTCCCTCGCGATGGGGTTGAAACAACACTCACGACGGTCTTTGGCCGTTCAAGGGACCGCGGAGGAAAAAGAGTTAATCTGTTGGGAAAGCTGTCGAGCACGCTGGTTAATATACCGATGAAGACCGTTTCTACTTTTAACAAAAAAATTATTTCCCCAAATGCACAACTTTCTTTTTTTGATTGTTAATGTACCAATTTTTTAATTGTTAATTTAGAAATTCATTCATTGTCAATTTAACAATTTCTAAATTGTTAGTTCAACATTTTTTTTGTTATTAGTTTAACCATCTTTAAAGTGTCAATTTAATAATTTTTTTATTATTAATCCAACCATTTTCGTATTACTAATTCAATCATTTTTTAGATGTTAATTCAACAATTTTTTTTTTAATCAGTTTAACCATTTTTTAATTGTTAACTCAACATTTTTTTATTACCCTGAAGATATCTGCATGAGACTAATTTAAGTTACAACGGCTGTTTTTTGCATCGCACAAACATCGGTCGGGGAAGTTCACTTGGAGAATAAGATTCTAGAAGTGAAACATTTTTTTTTCTTCCTAAAACCGTGTAGACAGAAACTTACCGAATATGAAATTTGATGTCGTGCAGATATCTTCAGGACCGTATTTTTTATCCTTAATTTAACAATATTTCAAATGTTAATTGAAGAGTGTTTTTTGTTATCAATTTAACAATTTTTTATTGTTGATTTAAGAATGTTTCTCTATGAACAATTTATTTTATTTTAATTTATTTGCGGCTCCTGCCGTTATACATATTTATAAGTAGTATTGCAATCATAATGCGAACATATTTTAAACATCTCCATATAAAATCATCGCATCATCAACACCACACAAAATTTACCAATTTTATTTCTCAAGTTTCGTCGATAAAAAATAATAAATGTTGAAAATTCGTGAAAAAAAATAATTTATAGTTGAAAGTGCGAAGCTCTCTAACCGCTTGCGGGGGTGGCCGAGTTCCGTTCCTCTGCCAGCGACCGTGCCTCCGTCGGTCCCGTGAAGATTGCGACGCGTTGGGGTGCTCGTTCGCGCTTGGAGTACTCGCTCTCCCTTGTGGACGACGAGCGAGCCGGCTCATCCTTCGCTTGCCTTCACTCGTCTCCGCGCTAATGCCTCGCACTTTTCTCAAAGCTTCGTTCCGCGGTGCCAAGCTGCTTCATCGCCCACGGTGACGATGTGCCCGCCGCGCGGCTCCTCGCCCCGGCGTTCGTCCCGCACACAGCCCCGTAAAAAGAGTGCGTACGTCGGTGAGCGAAGTCTTTTTGTCCGGGTGACGAGAGCGCGGTACAATGTCCTTTTAATCAACCTACGAGATATTACGCAACGAGCAATAACGACCGGAGAGAGAGAGAGAAGCGTGCGTGCTTACACGCTCCATAAAGCGTTCACTCTCTTTAAAATCATTCTGGGCACGGAGCACGCGGCATTTTATTTTTATTTTTTATTTTTTTATCATTATTATTATTATTATTATTATTTATTGTAGGTAGCGCGCGGCAAAGAAGCGAGCGGGCTCCTTCTCCCATGGTGCCTCGTTCTTTCCCCGTCGATGATTTTATTGACTCCCGGCATTAGCGCGAGAATCGACGAGTCAAGCGTGAGGCTCGGTAAACAAAAGCAGGGGGGGGGGAGAGAAAAAAAACAATAATTTTTGTTTTCGAGACAAACAGAGGAGGCGTGTTGGGAGACGAAAAAAATAATAAGGAGCGTTTCTCGTCCCGGGACTCCGGGGTGTCCGAGTCGATCTCCTCGCCGTGCCGGGGGAATTCTTAGGCGCGTTTCGGAACGCGGACCAGCTTCTCCGAGTCCGGGGAACCCCCCCGTGGACCGCGGGACGCACCGTCGGGGGTTCCCCGGCGCCGAACGTGACTTACCGCTACAGAGCTCTCCTCACCCCTCCGACGATCTCCCGTCGTATAAAGCCGGGCCGTACAACTATGTAATTTGAAATCTTCTCATGGAAATTTAAAGGGACTGAAAGGGCCCGTTTCGAAGAACCGCGCGGCGTGAAACCTTTTTTTATTTATTTTTTCTTCTGGATTTTTTTTTTTCTTGGATCGGAGAACGCCGCTCGGAGGTTCGCGAGCGAACGATCAGGCCGCAGCACCTCCCTCCTCATTCTCGATGCACAATGAGCGACAAACTACGAAGAAATTCACCCTGCAATCATCGACCGGGACACAAAGTCAAACGTTCTCAGGCGATAACAATGACTCTAGGCGTTACTCGTCGGTTCGTCGAGTACAATGAGATCGTTCCGAGACGCCTAACTGTCTACCTAAATATCGCGTGTCGAATGCGACAAGCCCTTTTTTTTACTCTCCGCTCACGCAGTCAAGGATGCATTTCTTATTATTTTATTTTTATTTTAGGAATTTAGATTGATTTATTCAATAGTCATTTACGATACTAGTACGATTAAACTTTTCTGAGGAGTACTGCAATCACAGGAATTCAGAAAAAGTTGATCGCACGAGTATCGTACCGAATATTTCTGAAATAAATTTATTTACTACACTCGGTGTGAAAATGTGAGTTTTACGCACGCCCCGCGTCCGTGAGACTCCAATTTTCACAGATTGTGAAGTGCCATTTGGTACGAAACTCGTGCGAAAAAACTTTTTCCGAACTCATGTCATTGCTAAAACTCACACTCGTCAGAAAACGTTTTATCGCACTAGTGTCGTAAATTGCTATTTAAGTCCGGAACTTCGTCTCGTCAAGCCCATGATCGGTTATTACCGAATCTATCAATACAAAAACTCCGGATGAATGAAATTTTTATATTTATCGTCCACTGTCATATTATTCGGAATCCGTGGAGCAGAGTGATTTACGCGAGCTATAAGCCATACGATCCCTGATATTCAATAATCGTTAGCAAACTCTTTTTTTCTTTACCTCTCCACTTGGACAGTCAGAGATGAATTTCTTAGAAGTAGCGAACGCGCTTTATTAGCCAAACTAATAAATGGTCCAATGGTATTGCATGTACACGTGCGCGACTTCCTCCCCCCCCCCCCCCCCCCCCACCGTAGTCCTGCCGTAGTTCAGCCTGGTGAATTTCTACTTATTTTCAATTTTTGGTAATATTTGTATTTTTTTAATTTCACGGATTTCGCCTATTACAACCGAATTACATTAAATCCAAATTTAGAGTGCGACATAATCATAATAATAATAGAAAATAAACCAAGATAGAGCTTGATAAAAAAAACCCCGGACGTTTTACTTCATTTTATTAATTTAAAATTGAATCCCGTTTTTGACTCCGTAACTATGTATTATCGACAAACCCACGGTCGGTTATTACCGAATCTATATATTGAAACTCCGGCCGAATGAAATTTTAATATTTACCATCCAGCGTCATATTATTCGGAATCCGTAGAGCAGGGTGATTTACACGAGGTGTACAACGCGTGTACAACCCGCGATATCTGGTAGTCGTTATCGGTCGCTTATCGCAAGAGCATTGGGGGATTCGTCCGCGGAATCGTGAGCCGGCCCGAGCGCAACGAATCCGTAACGCTATATCGGTTGTGACGTCGGGATGGTTTTCACCCGTTCGCTCTCGCCCCCGCATCGTAACGAGAGTCCGGTCGTCGGGGTGCGGAGTCGACGTTATACACGTCGACCCTATCGCAGTCCCGTATCTATGCTCGACTGCGCGGACCTCGATAACATTGACGGGCTCCCCCAGCTTCCCTCCGGCTCGATTATAATTCTGTAACATTAGTTAATACGCCGCTGGTGTTGCTGATGCTGTGCGATCCCCGGTGGCGTCCTCATCATAGGACGTGCGGCTGGCCGAGCGCATATGAACTCGTTCGCCAATCGGAACCGAACCCGCAGTCTTCTTCGCTCGAACAGCAGCACGAGCTCCTAGAAAAAAAAGGATAAATAAAATAAACTCCCCTACGTTGCCATTTCACCGACCTGACGCTCCCCTCCAGGGAGGAGAATCCGATAAGTCGCGGGACTTTAAAAAGAAATAAAAAATAAAAAAAGGTTCTCCGAAAAGCAATATGCCAGCGCGTGCGAGACATATCGGACGGTGTACAGACCGGGGTCGCGGAGACCGGAACGTCATCGGGATAAATCCCGGCGAGGGAGTGGGATAATGGAAGGCGATCGTACGTAGAACACCCAGGCACGGTATGGCCGGCACGCTCCGGCCACCCTTATCGCGAACATCTTAAATACGCCGGAGGGTAACGCGTGTCATTCAGGAATATCGTGATCTCGTTGACTCCTCCGACGCGATCCTACGGAGCTGATCGTGGAAAATTGTTCGTCGATGTTTGCACGAATTTCCGTAATCAGAAACTCGTTTCTCGTCCGGTTATATCATGACGCTGTAGATACTGAAATACCACACGTGGGTGTGGCAAACCCGACGTCTTCGACCTTGCGCTGCCCTACAAAAAATAAATGTATTTTAGGTCAATTATAGTGACATCGCCAGAGTGTAGATGTCTGTCAAGACTCCCCAATTATACAGTGTATGTTATAGAAATTATACACAGAACAACACATTTTTTTATAATCAAAATTACTTTCTGAGGTGTTGCAAGGCTAATGTTGCTAACAAGAACGTTTCACAACGGTCGACAATACTATTTAGGCTGTACATAAAATAAAAGTACTTTGAATGCTGCAATGCTCAAATGCCGAAATGCCCAAATGCTTAAATGCTAAAGTTCTCAAATGCCCAAATATTAAAATTCCGGACCGCAGTAAAATTGAATCGCCAGAGTGCAAACAACATGTTTCTCGAGATTTCCCAGCGACCCACCTTACGTTATAAAAATTACACCCAAAATGACGAATTCTGTAAACATCAATGTACCATCCGAGGTCTTGCAAAGCTGACGTTGCTAACAATAACGGCTGCTCTGCCGCTTTCCCGAAGAGCACAACTCCGTCGGGAGCCGAGGGGCTATGTTCGTAACATTTCCGACGAAGATGGTCTCTCGGGAGAGTGAGAGCCTCATCGGAGGAGCGGAGGAGCAGCGACACGGCGAGGAAACAGTCGGTAGGTTTTGCCGCGGTCGTGCTATATACGCACTGGGACAGGCGACGGTGGTCTGGACTCCCGTTAGTTGGCTTGTCAAAGCAGCGACGTACTGACATCTCTATTATCACATATACACGGGGTGCGGTTCGCGGCGCTGGGGGCCGAGGAACCGGAGCCGTGTGTTTCATCCGTGCCCGAGCGAAAGTGAGAGCCTGAGATATTCTCCCGGCCGAAAAGGATGCAGCATAGGGAAATACTGGCGGGAGCCGGCGACACGAAGAGACCGTGGAGAAAGAGATCGCACAAGGATCGGAGAGGACATCGCAAGTCGTCCGCACATACGCGTGCCACCGAGATAACGGATCTCGATGATGATAATCCCCCTTCTTGCCGGGAACATCCCTCGGGGGTAGGCGAATGCGTGAAGCATATGGGCTGCAACGAACAGCGCTCCTTTTCTCCTGTGCCACTATAGGATCGTATCTCACGACACTCTTGACACTATTAGAAGATAATTTTTTTATTTGCTCTCCCTGTTGACCCATCGACGGCTGTGAATCTGTGAACAAATTCGCTCTTGTGAATAGATGTGTTGTTTCGATACTTTAGGCACACAATGAGTGACAAAGATTTTGTAAGGTTTGGACTGGGTTTCGTGTTTGAGAGAAAAAAGATTGGTTGATGGAAGGGAGTGTGCGCACTCAAAAAAATAGTGTGTTCCAGGGGAATCGGATATATTTTAAATATATCAAATTTGGCGATTCGATGGCTGTGAATCTGCGAACAAGTTTTCTTGTATTAATACGTGTGTTATTACAACACTTTCCGTACACAATAAAAGAAAAAGATTTGTGCATTTCAGACTGGGTTTGAGCTTCAAAAAAAAGTTCCATTTAAGGGGCAAAGTTGTTAAAGTAGCGAGAAAAAAAAATGAGGGATTTTTGTGGACACAGAGACATATAGTCTCCTAAAAAAATCCAAGGTAATCGGATGTATTCGAAATATGTTAAATTTAGCGTTTTTTTATAACAGTAATAAAAAAAACATAAATTGCTATATATTTATGAAAATGTATTCAGAAATATACCTTTTTAAAGCCAAAATATATTTCTTATATCACAGAAGTATTTATCGATGTATGCCACGTGTGCTTGTTTCCAAATGGGATACACGAAAAGAATTACCCGTAAACTCCATCCGTGCCTTTTTCACCTCGTTTGCTCCATTCCTCTCGTTCGACCACCGAACGTATATTTTGGCAAAAGGCACGTGGGTAAAATTGGATGGAGTCGAGGAGTCGTGGGGACGAGAGTGCCGAGTTTTCTTGAATCTCAAAACACGCTCCTTTCGCTTTTGTAGGAATGGCGAGGGAACGCCGAAGGCGAAAGCGGGGGGTCGTCATTCAGCGGCGCGATATTTCGAGTGGTGAATGGATATCCCTCCTCTCGAATCGGGGACACTGGACGAAGAACCAAAAGGCTGCAGTGCACCTCCGCCCCGACCACTGTGTCTCTCCCACAGTACACAAGCCAAATCCTTGACGTCGAAGGGCGAGCGCGACTGACCATGGACCGCAACTTCCGGTCGGTCCGGCACAAAATAATTTCCCTACTTTGCCCAGAAATTGGATTACCAGAGTTCGTTAAGGGAGCATTAGGGACTCCGAGCCATCGACTCGAGCTTCGACCCCGTGCGGCATTGTCGCATTTTGCTCCAATTTCACGAGCTCCGAAACGACAATATCCTCGCAGATCGATCGTCACCAACTGCGACTTGTTCGTCGATCTTTCCGCTCGGATTCCCATGAGACGAGACGATGTCGAGTCTAAAAAATATATATATATATATATATATATTGGAGAAAAGAATGTTCCGGTTTGGAGGCGCGACGAATACGTACGACAATTACTGCGAGCTGCTACAATGTCTCAGCGTGCCTTGGCGTCTGTCCCGCTCACGGCGGACCAGGCGCTTTTACTATCCGACATAAAAAGTAAACTCGTTACGGTTAAAGATGAGGGACCCCCGTTCGTGAGTGAGGAAATGTATACGAGGTAGGGGAGAGCGGGGCAAAATGGGAGATGAAGGGAATACGGAGATGAAAATCCGAATGTATCGCTGGGATAAAATGGGGCATCCAAATAATTATTGGAAAATTGATTTTTACCCAGAGTTGGGCGAAATACTCGAAAACAATTGACAATACTAAATGTATTTAAAAAACAGAATACTTTTTCTACTTAAAATACATTGATAAGTATTCCGTTTGAGTACTTTTTAAAACACGTCGTAAAAGTCAATGAAAGTTTAATTTCATTATTTCTAATTAAATTTTATTTTTTACATCTTTTTTCATACTTGACATTACGTGTTTTTGACATTCGAAATTTGGCATTATTCAGGATTGTACATAACAAGTTGATACTTATTTCACATCTGTAATTTGCCATTTGGCAATGAAATTTTCAAAAACTTAACATTCAATTTTCATTCTTTTCTGTTAACATCTTTTAAGTATTGGCTCTCGATATTCCAAAAAAATTCCAAAAAGTACTTTGAATTCCAGAGAAGTATTTAAGTATTTAAAATATCTAAAATATATCATCTATTTAAAATACCGTCCAGCTCTGGTTTTGCCTGACTGTCCCATTTTGCCCCGCTCTCCCTTACATGGAATAATAAAACCAAGAGGGTATATACGTGTACGACAATCACGCCCCGGTTCTTCGTCGTCTCGGGTCTAACGGAGAGCTCGCCACGGTCGTCCAAGGGGTAGCCGCGCGCGTAGAACGTTTATGGGGGTAGCGAGAGAACACGACCCGGGGTGTCCCAAAGATCGCAGATATGCGCTCGCGGCGCAGGCCCCCTCCCGGCTCCCGGGGGGGTCCCTCTTAATTATAAAGCTTATGAATAATAATTGTCGTGTAGTTGGACCAACATTGTGACTTCATGTTTTCCCGCTACGCCCCTGTCTGTGTTACTCGCCACGGGCTACCCTTTCTTCGTGTTTGCACCGCCGTGGGACCGAACTTCTTATTAACTCCGATCGGTCCGCTCTCCTCGACTATCGACGAGTGAGAATCTTTCGCGGTACTGCCCTGTTATTTCTTCTCGTATCACTGTGCGTCGAATAACCCCTTTCTTCTTCTTCGTGCCTCTTGCGGTTTTCGAGTAGAAACCGAAACACTTTTTATTTACTGAAAAATAGAGAGAAAAACGTTTTCTGAGAGAACCTTGCGATGAAAATACTCCTTGCCGAGAGATTCAGGAAGATTTAGAAATTAGAACGAGGCAAATAAAAAACATATATATATAAAATCTTGAAACTAGTGAAAATCGTTTGCGTATGCAATTTTAGGGAGTAGACGAATTTGTACTCGCTACATTTTTAGAATCCTATCAATCTGATAAAAAAAAGCTTTAATTTTTTAATACTTGAAACTTATGCTGCTGAGCCGTGTCATCGAACTTCTTAACTCCAATCGGTCCGCTTTTTGGCTATTGACGAGTTCTCGAATCGACGAATCTCTCGCGATAATGCCCTCTTATTTCTTCTTATTCCACTGTGCGTGCGTACCCCTTTCTTCTTCTTCTTCGAACCATCACGGACGGACCTCTTGAGGCATTCGAGTGGAGATCAAAACACTTTTTGTTTTCTGAAAAAAAAAGAAAAAAGTTTCCTGAGACAACGTTACGATGAAAATATTCCTTGCGCAGATATCTAGGAAAATATCCAAGCAGAATTATTAGAAGTACGCTGTCCAATTTTTTAAATTCCAAAATTGGTGGCGATATTTTTGCACTTTAGCGAATACTCGCTACTTTTTATAATTCTATCAGTCTGATAAAAAACTTTCATTTTTAAGACATGAGAAACTAAAGTTAGCTAGTCAAGACGTCCGATGTGTATATACCGAAGTAAATACAGTTTTAGATCGTCAAAATCTAAATTGTTAATATAAATTAGTAAAATCTAAACTAAAATCTAACACTTTGAGATTTTTTAAAGTAGCGAGTACAAATGCATCTATTCGCTAAAATTGCATGCAAAAATATCTTCACCAATTTTAGAGAACACATGCATTTGTACTCGCTACTTTTTAAAAATCTTATCAGGCTGATAAAAAACTTTAATTTTTAAGACATTAGAAACTGATGCCCGGTGGTCGCGGCACCGACGTTAATACAGTTTTAGATTGTAATCGTTGGAGCGCAAGAACGATTAAGCTTCCCACGTCTTGGTGAACCCGGGAATACAAAAAAAAAAAAGTAGGGGAGAGGAAGTCGACTCTCCGTCGAAGTCAATTGTGGCGATCGATCGCGCGCGGGGGGGGGCGATATAATTTGGGGCGAGTATAAGCTCCCGCGAGCGCGCCCCGTCGTCGCTGCGTCCCATTCTTCGACGAAAGAGGCCGATCCGAAGGGAAAAAAAAGAAAGAAGTTCCACTCGATCGAAACTCGATAGCCAAAATATTGAATTTCCCGGTAGCGGGACTTAGGAGCGAGAAAGAGCGACTCGGAGAAACGAGGGGACGAGAAGAAGAAGTCGCGCCGGTAGGAGCGAAGAACCATTGGAAGTCTCCCTTTGGCCGAAGGTCCGACGACAAAGAACGCGAGAGAGCAACGTTTTATTTTCCTTCGTTTTAAGAGAACGACGTTCAACTACCGGGAAAAAGAGTCTTCGATGCCCTTTCCTCACTCTATACCCGCTCAAAACACCCCCGGAAATCACGGGGATACCCCCAGTGCGCATCGCTTCAATCGATTGCATGTACCGGAGAGAGCCCGAGAGAAACTATTCGCAATCAAGCAATTTTTTTTGCTTCGATGAAAAATACTTTACCGAAGATAAATTACAGATATAGATATAATAATATATATATATTATAGATATAAATGATAATTAAAAATATAAATTATAACTAGAGATATAAATTAAATATAAGAAAGAGATCTATTTTTTTTTATCACGGGATATAAATTCGGCGCAACGAATTGACGTTAGCTTCCGAAGGGAAAGGCGTCTCCGATGCCCTTTTCTTGCTCTAAACCCGCTCAAAACACCCCCAGAAATCACGGGGAAATCGATTTCATTTACCGGAGAGTGCCCGAGAGAAATTATTCGCAATCAAGCAATTTTTCTTGCATCGATGAAAAAAATGTACCAAACATAAATGTATAACTATCGAAATAAAACTATAAATACAAATTTTAAAAATATAAAGGAAATATTTTAAAAATAGATCAACATTTTTTTTATTATGGTCTCTGATTTCCCAAACATAGTTTCGACTCGGCGAATCGACATTGGCCGCTCGGAGAAAATCATCGAGGGCCCGTTCGCGAAAGTAAAAGACTCGATTTCCCGATGAAATCTGACTCGCTCTCTACAACAGCATCGAATTTCGCAGCTCGCGAAGACGCGTTTTCGTTTTCGCGACTCGTTGATTCCGCAGGTATTATACAATACTGGCTTTACAGATGCGACTTCTCCGATCTTGTTTCCTCGCTCGGATGGCCGGAGGGTGGTCCGTCCTGATTTCTCCCTGCTCGCGATAGCGTGCCGAGCGTCCTTCGAACGAATTTCGGTAGACGACCGAGAGAAGAAGATCCTCTCCTCCCCTTGCGCTGCGCTCTCCGCAGTCGGATAGGCGCGAGCCGGAAGAAGACACCCGGTGGGGTGAGAATCGACAATAACTTCTCGACTCCAGGGCACAATTTAATTTTATGCAACGCTTGGCACGCCTCTTAGCGCCAGATATCCTTACAGCGTTTAACTAGATTGTTATGATTGTTGTGTCATATCTATACAGCGTTCTCTAATTTCTCCGGTGCTTCGGAGAAGGCAAGGGAAGTCTCTTCTCTTTATCTGGCGTTGTGTTTCCGCGCCGCTCGCAGAATCCACGGTCCACGGGTTTGCCGTATATCTATAAGCGTTTCCACGCCGAGGCAGCGTAGACTCGTGTAAATTTAAGCTCGGGTCGCGCGTTCCACACCCCCGGAATCCCGGCGACTGTGCTCTCTTCCACTGTACACAGAGACTGTGCTACACACTGTGTATCTTCGCGGAGGTTCGTTTCCCTCGGAAGATACCGCGCGTCACAACTTGCCGGGCTCTGTTCGCTGCAATTACAAGGAAAACGTTATTATTATTTATACAAGCTCTCCTTCCCCCACTCCCCCACCTTCCCCCGCCACACTCTTGGAACCAAATGTAATCTCGAAATCCCCCGCGATGCACGAGCGATTTCAATTCTCCTTGGCGCAAATAACCCGAGTTCCGGACGCGTTATAATTATGTCTCTGCCAGGTTCAAAAATTGGAAATGAAAATTTGGAGGTCTTGAAGAAGTTGATCGAGAACTGTACGAAAGATGAAACTAAGTACGGAAAATTTTACCGTGGCGATGGTAATTTTTTTACTGGTATCGCTGTACTGATATCTTTTGGATTTTTTGATAAAGAGCTACAGTACTGGGCATGCCAGTAAATATTATCAAGTTTTTGTTTTATCGGTGTGACCCTGTGTAGAGAAAAACGTTATTATTAGTTATACACCTTCCTGCTCGCCCCTCTCTTAACAGTCTGTCGGGATGCACAAGAGATTTCTATTCGACTTTGTGCAAACCACCCGAGTTCCGGACCCGTTACAATTATGTCTCTACCAGGTTCAAAAATGGGAAATGAAAATTTGGGGTATTGGGGCAAGTCGATTGAGAACTATATGAAGGATTAAACTGAATCAGGAAAATTTTACCGTGGCGATGATAATTTTTTACTGGTATCGCTGTGCAAATATCCTGGGTTTTCAGCAAAGAGCTGCACTGCTGGGAAAATCAGTAAATATTACCAATTAATTTTCTTTTTACCGTTATAATACTGTGTATCTTCGCGGAACTTCGTTTTCTTCGGTAGATACCGCGTCACAACTTGTCGTTCTCTGTGCACTGCGATTACAACAAAAAAGTTGTTATTATTTATAGAACCCCAAATTACCAGTAATCTCGAAATCCTTCGGGACGCACGAGCAATTTTAGTTCTTGGCGAAAATAACGCAAGTTCCGGTCGCCTTATAATCACGTCTTTGCCATCTTCAAAAATGGGGGATGAAAATTTAGGACACAAATCGATCGAGAACTATGAGTGAAAGATGGAACTGGATTGTGAAAATTTTACCATGCCAATGACAATTTTTTCCTAGTATCGCTTCACAAATATCCCGCGATCTTCAGCAATAAGCTGCAATACTGGCATACCACTAAATATTATTATTATTGTTAATTTACAAGAAGTGAGTTTAAACTTTTGCAAATCTGCTTCTATATAAATTCTCTCACGTAAAAACGTATAAACCGATTCTATTCTTAAAAATATCAATTGACCCTGCTTTAACTGCTTCCACCGGTAACGCGTTCCACGCCTCTACCACTCTATTCGATAGAGTGTGTCTCCATGAGTTTTTTTCTAAATTGCATCCTCTACAGCTTTTGTCGGTGGCCACGGAGATTGAGATTAAATATCACTAATTAATCTAGAAAGATATTACATATCTCTAATAAAAAAACACAAATGATGGCTGTGAGTCGAAAATACAGATTTTAGGATACCTCGCTAGTTAAGGGACATGACATTCATATTCCTGGCAGAGAGCTTAGATCTCCTAGCGCGATGGTTGAGTCCGGAGGAGCGTACGGAGAGCAGAAGAAGAGACGAGGGAGAGCGAGCGAGGCGGTCGTCGCCGAAGAGGGGTTTGCCGTTGATGCAAGGGGGGCTTGGCAGTGAGCGCACGGCGGCGTCGAGGGCACTGGTGCAGACCAGCGGCTCGCAGGGTGGAGGCGAGCGTGGTATTCCAGCCCTGCGTACGGCCAAGGGTTGCAGGGAAGCGGGAGAGGGATGAACGGGGGAAGAAAGAAGAGAACGGCGCGGAGTGAGAAAAGAAGCGACGTGGAGGCGCGGGGAGAAAGAGGGAGAGAGAAGAACTCGTACCAGAAACAAAACGAGAGTCGGAGAGTTTCTGCGCTGCGCTCTTGGTCTGGCACGGAACCGTGGAAAGATCGCGGATGCGGCGCGGGGGCGGCCTCGGGGCTGTTCTTGCCGTGGCGTGTACGGCGTAGGCCCGTAGAAGAGGCCGAGGAAAGACCTGCGAGATATTTCTTATCCCAGCGCACGTAACCCTCTAACAAGCCGGCAAAGTTTACCAATAAATTGTATGACGGCGGAGGCGCCTCGAGGAGTCGGGAGACTCACCGGAATATCGTACCACCAGGGTAAACCCTACGGTAAACCGTGGCTGCGTTATCCCTGTTCCCGGCTCTATCCGTTCGCGTATACACATATTGTTTTCCCTTCGCGTCCCTCCTCGCTGTTCTCTTCGCCAACGTTTTTCGGCTACGGGCTCGGTATGTTCGTTCCGTGGGAAATGAACTGGGAAAGCCTGGATCCAGGGATTGATTCGCATGCACGATCTCGCGCCTCGCATCGCTCGTGTGTAATCCGGAGGGAAACGGCGCCCGCGCTACTCGGATAGAGGGAATGCAATGAGGAAGGGGTTTTGGCATCGGGCAGAATTTCGTGATCCGGGCGCCGCGATCACGAGGACGGTCGGGTTGTAGATCGAAACTCTGAAAGCAAAGAAGTAAAAAATTGTTTAGTAGAGAAGTTGTTATTATCTGAGGGAGGAAATGCGAATTGGTTGCGGAGACAAATTGCCTCGACGTGGAGGATACGGAAATGTATGTTGTGGGTGAGAAGCTGAAGTAAAAAAAAATGTGTATTTTGTAGACTCCACGCTGAGACACATCGCGTTCGCGAATCGCTCTCGTCTATGCGTAAAAATTCAAGATTCATCGAAAGGAGCACCAAAGATGAATAAATCGAACGAATCTAGAATTTCTGATTAAAAAATTGTATGTGACTAGTAGGTTTTTTTTACTTCAGCTCCTCACCCATAATATACATTCTTGTATCCTCCACATTGAGACAATTTGCGTTCGCAAATCGGTTTCGGAGCGTCTATGTGGCAACATTCAGGATTCATCGAAAGGAACACCAAAGATTTATAAATCGAGAGAATCTGGCATTTATGTTTGAAAAATTATATGTAACTAGTGATTTCTTTTTACTTCAGCTTCTTACCAATAGATGTACATTATTCCTGAGAAGCTAAAGTTAAAAAAACTACCCCTACGATTTTTTTTACATTAAATACTGGATTTCGAAGAATGCTTACCCCGCTTCGCCCCGCGGCCGAAGATCTCATCTATAAATCTTTGGTTCTTTCTCTAGACGAATCTCGAATGTTGACACATAGACGCTTCGACGAGGCCGTGGCGTGATACCTTCTCGAATCCGGGCTGTTAGTGTTCCCGTGTGCGCTCGCACGTTACAATCCTCTCCGATATTGCACAGTTAGCCGTGGTGCGCGCACCTACGGTGAGCATAATGGTCCCGCGACTCATAATGGAGTCACATCGCATCGGTTACACAATCACAATACTAATCCGGCATAATGGGACGACCGGAATGGCTCGACAGTGGAACTCGCCTCTGTCGGGGTTTGCCAGCACCCCGCCATACGCTCGCCGTACTTGTATACCATGTTCTGCCAACGCGTTCTCCGTTCCACTCCTCGCTCTTCACACGAGCCCGTCCACACGCGTACAGCTTTGGACAAAAAAAATATATATATCGCTATGAAATTAACCGATGCCAACGCCATGCCAGATTCAACGTCCGACTCGCACCGTTTATTCATACGAAAAAGTATGAGGGGTGAGTTATGGTTACTATTTTGACTTTGAATAATTACACGGGCCTCGCCAAACGGCGCGGCCCGAATTGGGGTTTAAAGAAGAAATATTGCAATGTTCACAGTTCGAAGCTACTTTTCTAAAAAAAAAGAAGTAAAAAATTGTGTATATCGCGGAACCGTTTTCTCCCAAGAATTGTATTTCGAAACTTCCTGTAACAAAAAGAAAATACGAATTATAGTAGCAAAAATTAGTTTTAAAACTTTGTAGACCGAGGGACCATTTTCTGCATCGAAGAATTGCAATTCGGAGATAGCTTCGCGAAACAAAAAAGTATCCAAATTATCATGAAGAGAAAACTAAAAAATATTATAGAAAATGTTCAGTACACTATGACTTTTGGTGCATTACACTATTTTTCAGACTGAAACTGCAGGAGATCTTTCCCATAGAAGATAATTGATTTGTAGTAAGGTTTACTTATTGTCTTGTTCTAATTTGCTATCTTTTCGCAGTTCGAAGCTGGTTAAAATAGATAAAATGATGTACATCGCGGAACCGTTTTCCCCGAAGAATTTTAACTCGAAGGCTCCTGTAACAAAAAAAAATGTCCGTGTTATAATATAAAAGAAATTATTTAAATAAAGCGTATATTTACCGGTAAAAAAATCACGAAAAATGCACGTGTTTTTACCCATTTACTGTGGCGTAAGCACTTAGGAGGCGCCAGGTGCTGGATAGTCGTGGGGAGCTGTAAGAGGTAGGGGGAGAGAGAGCCGCGATTCTGATTGCCGAAACTCTATCGAGGACTCTCATAGATATCGTGGTTCCGCGAAGACGCGTATTTGCTCTCTCATCCGTGCGTGTCATCAAAAATACTCCAATCCAGCGTTGTCTCGATACCGTCTTTAGAATCTCGGGACTCTTTATTTTGCTCTCTAAGATTTTCCAAGAGAAGGAAGAACGGCCGGAAGTCCGGGTAGCTCGGAAAGCACATCCGCCCTCACGGTAAGGCTTTTGCTGTGCATTTTCTCGGATCCGCGTTGTCTTCGTTCTTCGCGACTCTGGTTATCGTAGACTCCGGAAAATATCAAGAAGCATGCGGCTCGATTGCAACGCTGGTGTCCAACCCAGGCCAATCGATCCTGCACAGAAAAAAAAACAAGTTATTGTCCACAAGTCTACCATTTTTTATTTATTCATTTTCCGACTGCACGATTCCAGGTTTCTAGTTATAAAAACAAAAGTACAAACTAAAACTGTTAATAACGCGAGAAATTAAAGGACAAGTTTGTATATACAAGTCTGAACAAACAAGTTTGTTACTTACTTGACAAAGTTATTTTTACGAAAGTTCGTATTCCGATTATTATTACATTATTTTTTATTGTGCAGACTAATCGATCCCGGGATCGATTTTTGCCTCGAGAAACGGCCCGCAGTTTCCCGTTCTGGAATAATTTCTTGCGTTGACGATGCGATTTCGCGATCTCGCGTGCTCGGCGTGTTTACGTTTTTTTTTCCTCCTAGGATGTGTCATTCGGCGGCAACTCAGCGGTAGGAAAATTCGAATTTCTTGAAATTATGAGACTGCTATAGACTGTGAGTGGAATATTCACGAAGTATCTGAGAGTTGTGGGTAATGCGGGTCAGCGTTCTCGAGACCAGCGGATAGAAATAGAATGCAGTTAGCGCTAGCTCGAGTGTTAATTTATTTTCCTATTGTCGATCAACTTAACATTTCTAGGATCGAAATTTTATTTGAATTTGCTTGTTTTTTTCCGATTTTTTCCCCTCTTTGTCTTAGCTTGTTAACATGTTATATTTTTGTTGTACTTCGGACTTTTTCCCGTTAAATTTTTTTTTTATATTATAAAAAAAATTTTGTACACGAAGAATAATATTCTGCCCTAAAAAAAAAGAAAATTATTCTAAGGGTGTCTCATCAATCAAAAACTACCCAAAACGCTTCGAGAAGCTGTAAGCCATGCCCTGCACTTTTCCCGCACGAAAAAAATAATCAGAAAAAAATTGCCAACGCTCGGTAGGTAAATACAGTTTTAAATTTCCGAGATGGATCGATTCCAAAAACAAAAAAGGACCCAAATTATAATACAGAAAAATCTTTATAAATATATATATAATAAAAAATGTTTAGTACACGCGGAACAATCTTCTGCCCTAACAAAAAAAAATAAATTCTAAGGCTGCCTCGTCAATCAAAAACGACCCAATAGCTTCAAGAAGCTCTAAACTATGCCCTGCACTTTTCCCCGCACGAAAAAAAACCTAAAAAAATCAGCAACGCTCCGTAGGTAAATAAAGTTTTAAATTTCCTCAAGGCGAGTCGGGTGGAGGGTGGAGGTGGTTTTCCTCGGGAGTTTGGGTACCATGCTGCGCTTTGATATATGACTAACGTGCGGCGAGATAGGGGGTCGGTCTCATCGCGGTGGTACGCGCATGCCGGCCACGGGGAAACTCTCGCCGTTCTGCGCCCGACGTCGTAATAATATAAGGTAGAGGGTTTTCGTTTTCCCGGTGGTGCGAGGTCTGCGAAGCTCGTGCTCCTCTCCCTCCCGCGAGTCCGACGTAAGTGTGAGAGGGTCGCGGGAACCGCGCGCTCCGCTTCTCGGGAGGCTCCTGGGCCATCCGGTCGGCTGCCGGGGTGGCGACGGGGTTCTCCCTCGTCGCACACACGCCGGCGAGCGTCTCGAGCAGGAAGCGGGAAAGGAGCGCGCGTTTACGCCGAGAGAAACGGGACTTAAATAACGCGAGTTTGAATTTATAGTAATACTTTTATGAAATAATGTTAGTGGCGGATATTAAGGCGGACACTGCTTCTGCCGCCCGGAGAGAAGTCTCCCTCCCGCGCGCCCGGGATTCTCTGGCTAAGCGCCATCCGGATTCTCCCGACGACGCTCCTCCTCTCCTCGTAATTCAAGGCTTCTCCCGTGTGTTGCGCCAACCTCGCCGGAGTTTCTCCAGTTTCTCGCTCTCTATCTCTCACGCGATTCTCTCCCGGTTATACGCGGGATATAGCGAAGATATCCGGTTGGCTCTGTCCGTACTACTTCCCGGAGTCACACACTGTATTACAGATAATCCGCGTTCTACGCTACCGAATACCATCGAGAAACCGAACCCCCTGGGAGTGTAGAGTAACTGGTACATCGCAACAAGGACGATCGATCGTCGAATCGCAACCATCGTTTAATCGCGGTTAATAATTGTAAGATAAAAAATACTAAGTACATCCACAATTTAAACAAAATTAATTTTATATGCTTTTTTTGTTAAATAAATTATCGAGAAAAGTAAAAAGTAAAGTAAAAAGTAAAGTAAAAAGGAACGTAAAAAGTAAAGTAAAATTGACTCGAAAAAAATTATGAATCTATGTGAAATATTACTGTATCGGGTTGGGTCTGTCCATCCCAGAGTCGCACACTGCATTACAGACAATCCGCGCCCTCCGCTACCGAATAGCATCGAGAACTGACTCCCCGGGACTATACAATAACTGGTATACATCGCAATAAAGACGATCGATCGTTGAGTCGCAACCATCGCCTAATCGCAATTAATAATAGTTCGATAAAAAAACTAAGTATCTTGACTCTATCATTCATTCCTGTTATCATTAAGAAATAATTGAGATAACAGGTAATTTTACCTGTTAACGAAATAACCCGACGCGATGACACATTTCCTTCCGGTAGAAGAGAACCTAATATTTCAACCCTTTCCGAGACTCGATAAAAAAAAGTATCATCGTTACACATTGTGTGGTTAATTACATGTGTTACAGGTAATCTGTGTTGTCCGCTACGGAATACCATCGAGAAAACGACACCCCGGACTACACCACCTGGCACATCGTGATAACGACGATCGATCGTTGAATCGCAAGCCTCATTTAATGGCAGGTAATAATTGTTCGATAAAAAAAAACCAAGTACATTCACAATTTTTTTTCACATCAACTTTACAATTCTTTTCTTGTTAAAAAAATTGTAAAATTAACAAGAATAAAAAAATTGCGTATATATGTAAAATCTTATTAAACATTTTTTGTTTGTGTAACTCGCCTATCGTCGATCCCAATTGAGTAATAAAAAAATAATTCAGATAACAGGTAGTGTTAACTGACGCGACTGTAGATTCACTTCCGGTAGAGGAGACTGTGAAAAATACACTGTAAAAATAATTTGTAAATTTAATGCACTGGAACTCGAAATTTGCGTACATTACTTACGTTTACTAAAGATTAACGTACTTTTTTTGGAAAATAAAAATACCAGATATAAAAATTACTAATCGTTTACCTGCAATTTATCAAGATTTGCATTAAAAATCAAAATTGTAGTGCAAAATTCTAACGCACATCTGTTTGACTATTCAGAAACTATATATGTAAAGAAGCTTCCAATATCGTTTATTAATTTCCAAACCACATTTTTTTACAGTGTAATTTTTCAACCCTTTCTGAGGATTTCCCTTAAGCGCGATAAAAAAAAAGTATCATCGTTACATATTATGAGTTTAATCACTCACTGACTACTCGCCGACAACCAATTTAACATTCTCATGGGTATACGACACCTCGCTCGAGGCCCAGTCGAAAACCAGACCAATGAGCTTCTCGATGTCGTTCCGCATGAAAATTTCCGCTACGATGTATCCCTCCGGGTTCGCCGTGCCTAAGGGTCGATCAAACGGAGCGTTAATAACGCGAAACTCCGCGGCACCGGAGGCGGAGCAACTCGCGAAACGACAGCGTTAAAATGCGCAACCGAGTGCCTCTTTAATTAGCAAACACGCAACGGGCAGATTACCAAAGCACAGCAGTAACACCGCAACGAGGAGAAGGAAGAAACTTAAATAATTGTATATCGTTTCGAGGCCTTTCTCCGTCGGGATGCCGCATCTGTTTCTGATTATTAATTAATATCAACCCACGTAAACCCGGAAGCTTTCGGGATTTCGCATGAGCGCGCCGTACGAAGCGACGATCGCGTTTCGCTCCGGCCGAACAACAACGACCCTTATGTCGAAACTCGAACACGCATTGTCGTCGATTGTGTAGAGCCGGTACCGGAAAGTTACGCACAAGGAATTAATTAAAGGGTAAAAAAAACCTACTTGCTGTAGCGAACAATTTTTTTTTGCCGTCGCAACAGCAAATTATCGACGATCCACTTTTCGCTGGATTAAGAGCTCGCGCCACAGTAAACGGGTAGAAACTTTTTTCATTCAGTATTAATTTTTTTCAACAAACGATTTTTCATTCAACATTATCGTTATTATCTATTTATTTATCGGTCGCTGTAAACAAGTTTTTATGGAAGTTCCTTTGCGAAGTCCCTGATTTCAATTTGTCATTTTATCAGAAACAAAAAAAATTTTACCCCCATTCCTTGAGGGGAAAAAATTGTGCAAAATGGCGGCCATTTGAAAAAAGTCGATTTTTACCCATTTTTCAACACTGAATCATAAAAAAATATTATTATTAATTTAAAAAAATATGAGACCGTTAAGGACTAAAGAATCTGTTTAAGTGTATCGGTACAAATTTTCAAAAAAAAATCATTTAAGCCATTTTTGAGATATCAGAGATAGTGATGTTGAAAATCAGGTTTTGAGAAAAACGCCCTCAAAATTCCACGCAGCTGGTCGAGCTTCGACGTAAAAATTTAATAGAATAACAGAATATTCTTGACACTATGACTATAAACTATTAGACGAAAAAAATCAAAATTGTAGTGTGGTGTAAGCCTTAACGAAACGAATGTTGCTCTGCGAGAGAAATTATTAGAGAAATCGTCGCGCGCGTTTCTGGAGGCTCCGAAACGAGCACAGACAAGCGTGAAGAGTTGTTTTTGTTTAAAGGGGCAGGGTAACCATCCCCTTCGACAAAACCGACGAGAATGCGTATTCATACGTTGTGCGAAAGTGGAGAACGCGACCGAAGCGACCGGTCCCTCCCACACCGCGCTGGCTCACGCGGGCATTAAAATTAATGAAACGGACGGAACACGCGCGTTTTAACGAAATGTATGTGGGCGATCGGGCGTGAGGGAGCTCGGACATGGAGCTGCTGTTGGCGATGAGAGCAACAGCCGCAACCACTGGGGACCCCGGCAACGCCGGAACAAATCCTCTCTCGTGTAGCCAACGGGGTGATTCTCGTCGAGGGCCGAAAGCGTATGAGATTTTTGCACCTCGTTCACGTTACGAAGCCGACGTTCGCTTGTTGTTGTCGTGATCGGTCGAGTAATTTACGTAACCGAGTTCGGATCATCTGGTAGCGGCACAAATTCTGAAATTTCAGAAAATTTGTTGGTACATTTGATAATAAAATGAATTAATGAGTAAAAGGAAATCGATAGAGGTAAGAAGGGGAGGCATGACTATATTGTTGAAGAATTAGGAGTATCAGGATTGACGAAGAAGCTGAAATTTGCTTCTTCCGCCGATCACCGAGTGATCAGTCGAGCAATTTTCGTAACCGAGCTCGAATGCTTCCTTTGGTAGCGACGGAAATTCTGAAAATTAAGAAAATTCGTTCATACATTTGATAATGAAATTAATCAACGCTGTCGGAAATTTAAGGAAATCGATATAGGTGAGAAAGGGGAGCTGGCTGTATCGATGGAGAAATTTGTGAGTGTTAGGATTGGCGAAGAGGCTAAGATTTGCTCCAGTCTGCTTCAATATCCGCGGAGCTTATCCGCCTGGCGACTTCGGAGCTACATTGTCATAACAGGAAGACTTTTGCGCCTTCCTGTTATTGTCGTGGTCGGTCGAGCAATTTTCGTAAGTGAGCTCGAATCCTTCGTTCGGTGGCGGTAAAAGTTCTAGAAATTAAGAGAATTCGTTGGTACGTTTGATAATAACAGTAATTTACGATACTAGTGCGATAAAACTTTTTCTGACTGCAATCACACGAATTAAGAAAAAGTTTTTCGCACGAGTAGTGTACCAAATTTTATTTGACGAGGTGCGAGAATAGATATTTTACGCACGCTAAGCGTGCGTAAAATTGCCACTTTCGCACCGAGTGAAGTAAAATGAATGAAGGCACTCGGAAATTTAAGGAAATCGATAGAGAAGGGTAGGCTATATCGATGGAGAAGTTTGTGAGTATTAGGATTGCCGAAGAGGCTGAGATTTGCTCGAGTCTGCTTCAATATCCGAGGAGCTCTTCCGCCTTGTGGCTTCGGAGCTGGATTGTCCGAGCGCTCTCCTGCGGCTTGCTGGCCGGAGTCAGCCGCGAATTCGCATTCGTCGGAACGTGGAACAAGAGAGAGGAGATGATCGAGTTCTTAATTGAGAAACTTGACTCCGGGGTCCGGAGGAGAGGGCGGGTAGGTGAGAGGGAGTTTGAGGAAGATCTTCGAGAAAGCTCGAAGGATGAACACGCCCGCCGTCGCTCATCGCGGGAGGGGTCCGAACCCGCTACTTCCACCCAGCGCGTACGAATATAAATTCGTCCATTATCCTCGCGGTGATTAGTTAATGCGGCGAGGGTAACTTCGCCTCGGCTGAAAGCTCCGGTGGATTTCCTTTTTTTCGTATAATCGAAATTCAGCTGTGTAATATTACCGAGATTTTTTATTTTTATTTTTTGTGTCCCGTACAAAAAGTACGTAAAATTGTACATACGAAACTTTACTCACCGATGTCCCTTTTGCTTCCTCATAGGACAAGTTTTGTTTTTATTTCATTCGTAATTTGTCCTAACATTTTTTTTCGAATGTTTTCCTTGTTATTAATAGCTGCAACTCTCTCTTTGTAATTCCCCTTATTTACTTATTATCGTCTCATATAATATTATTTACACTGTTAATGCTACATACAGCAAACTATAATTACGATTATATAACTCTTCCAAGTACCATTATAACTGTTTGTCGATATATATATATATCGACCTGTAAACGGCTTCTACCCATTAAACGAATAAATAAATATCAATAGCGCGCTTTTTTAAACTTTTTGCAACTGCCTAGGTAGCACAAAAAAATTAGTTATCATCAAGTTATCGAAATGGGTTACACATCGCACTCATAGAACAACAGTCTAACAATTTGTATGGTAACCGGATAAGAGATGTTACACTGTTGCTTTAGCGGTGCGATATGTCCGTCTGGACAATATCCGAAAGTTACCACCCATCCAAAAAGTTAACGTGTGGACGTAGAATAGCTTATAGTTACCATCCGGGCGGACATATGTAACTCGTTTAGATCACTTTCTGATAACTAATTTTTTTGTACTACCTGGGTGGGAGCCAAACTCCGATGTTCCTTTTTTAATTTTATTCATTTTCTTTTTTTTCGAAGATCAATAGCGCGCTTTTTTCAAACTTAAATCATGAGACTCGAGACAAGATGAATCTCCGAGGAGACAGGAATAAATATACGCGCGCCTGGAAACTTTCCTTGACTCACGTAAACTCCGACCCTCCGTAAACTCCGAATCGCCGATGCCACCTCTCGGCTCCGCGAAACACCGAAGCGAGCGTTAAACCGGGAGACAAACTCTCCGCCGGTCCGCTGTACCTGCAGTCGGTCTCACAGAGACTGTCGCCCCGACATCGCGCGTGCCTGCAGTATCCGCGTTGGGGAATAGAAATCATCGAGGAAATTATATCGACAGCTCGAATGTTTTCTTATCAAGAAAATTCATTTACCTATTATATTACAATGAACAACGCCAGGCGGCGCTCGGGTTAGCTGTAAAACTTAATTCGATCAAGTGTCGTACCACTTGGATTTCGTGTTTGGAAGAGCTTGAAGCTTGTTCTTGTAACTATTAACGAGTTTCGTGAAATTAGCTTCGTCGGCGCTTTGCTTCCTCGCACCTTGCTTCGGCTGAAACGAAAAAATAGAGAAAATGTAATCGAACATTCCGTTTTGCATATATATATATTTTTTTACAATAAAGACCTTCAAACGTCTCACCTTGATTTCTTTTCTCGCAGCGCGCATGTCCCGCTTCTTCGCCTGAAGTTTCCTCGCCTCCTTGACCTGTTTCTTCTCCGTCTTGCGAACTTTGCTGTGCAATTGGGCTTGATTTTTCAGATTGAATCTCGATCGCATCTTCTGTTCGCCGGGCTTGCTCCTCACACCGGAGTACTCGTGCTCGACGTCGCCGTTCGTCGCGCCGAGTATCCTCGCTCGTTTCCGCGGAGCTTGATCCTTCTTCGCTTCGACCTTGTCGTCCTTGTTCCACAGAGGATTGCGCTCTCGACTCTTCACGACTCGCCGTTGCTTCGCGTTCACCATGACGCGGTTCTCGATCGAGAACGCCACGATCGGCCTCTGTTCAACACGAGTAATAACTTTTTCAGAATTTTTTCAAAGATTTCCATGCAACGGGTCTTAGACCGGAATTCAGCGTACCTTCGTCTTTGAGAAAATAGTCGGATTGTTGTTTATGCTTCTCAACGCTCTCAGCGCGTCGTCGTGGGTCGTGAAAGCAACGAAACCAAATTCCTTCGACTTTCCTACTCCCTTCTCGTCGACGTTCTTCAAATCGCGCATTACCCTTGCCTGAAATTAAATCGACAATGTAGATTTACCAATAATTTGTAAGAAAAAAAATTAAGTAAAATATTATCTCAATTTTTACCTCTTGGATGATCGCCTTGGGCCCCGCGTGCTTCTTGAATATCTGTCGGAGTTGGGAGTCGTCGAGGGTGGGAGGCAGATTGTGCACCACAAGACGTACTCTGGAGACAAACATGTTAAGGTTTCGTAGCATTTGCGATTTCCACTGCTCGAGCTGCAAACGTCTCGCCATATCGGTCGCGGACAAACCCACGGCGGCTGGACTGCCGGCCAGTATAACTGCAAATAACACGAAACGTTAAAATATTAATTGGTTATAATAATTAATATTAACTAGTTATTAATATAGAACAGCATAAAAATCGTCGCCCTCAAAATGACTGGAAAGTGTTACGCGGAAAAATATTTACCTCCCTCCTTAACGAGATACAAGTTCCTCGAGTCTTTGGTCTTCTGCGCTTTCAAGCTTTTCGAGTCTTGAACAGAATTTCTGTTCAGAGCTCGATGAGGATCCAGCACTTGGTCGTGGAGACGCAGCTCGGTTCCCGCGGCCAGACATTTTTCAGCGTCTTCGACTTCCTGCGAATAACGATACACGAAGATTCACAATTATCCCAATAAATATAATCAGAACTGGGCAGTACTTAAAGTACTTTTTAGTACGTCCAGTATTTTTTATTAAGTCAAGTACTTTTTACTATTTCAAGTACTTTTTACTATTTCAAGTACTTTTTACTATTTCAAGTAACTTTTTAAAGATTTTAAGTACCAGGTGCAAGATCTTTTTGAGTACGGCCTTGCATTATGGATACTCAATGAGTAGCAGGATATCCTGTTTCTATTAATGTATGATTATCTGTCGAAACTTTTCAATAAGTATAATTTTAACGAGAAGTCATTTGAAAAAACATATTTGAAAAAAATTCCATTAAAACTAAATCGAAAAGGGACGCTTTTCGATTTTACTGGGAAATTTTGGATGGCATTTTTTCATGCATTTTTTTTTATGGAAAAAATTAACATTATATTAAAAATGGCCTCAAAACGCCGAATTACGAAAATTAAAGTTAACGTTTTTTTACAATGAGGAAGCCATGTGCATATTACTTTGCACCTTTTTTCATAGCCCAAATAACGCCAAACAAAACTTGGGAAATACTTCAAGGACTTACGATACTTTGTACTTTGTACTTAAAATATTTGTTCGTACTTTGCCCAGCTCAACAAATAATCCCAATCGTATATTTTATTAGTCATTAAAATTCATCTTTACCCGAAATTTAACGAAAGCCGTTCCCTTCGAATGCTCGGTGAGAGGATCCATGCAAACGAGAGCGTAGTACACAGGACCGTATTGTTCCATGCACTCTTTCAGCTCTTCGTTGGTAACGGCGAATGGAACATTCTTAAGAAATACAGTTTTTCCTTCGCTGACATCGTTCGAGATAACGCGGGGTCGCGTTGGTTTCTCCTCTTCCACGGGTCCTTCGAGCTCCATTTTTTCCTCGCCCTCGTCCTCCTCCTCTTTCATCGACTCGTTGCTATCTTCCTCCGCTGAACTCGCCTCTTCTTCCTTCGTCTCTTCCTCGTCGACTTCCGAGTTACCGTCGACGCTGTCATTTTCCTCCTTCGTACCGTCTTCATTCTCCTCTTTTATTTCAATCTCCTCGATCTCCGGCTTAACATCCGCCGTTCCGTTTACCTTGTCGAATTTCGTTTTCGGCAATGCTCTGTCGACTACTATCGGTCTCCCGAGAAGAGGTTTCATGTTCGCGTAGTGAACCGCTTTCGCCGCTGATTGCACGAGATCAAACTGAACGAAGCCACAGCCCAGCAGTTTACCGTCCGGTTTCGTAAGAATTTTCACCTCTTCTATATTTCCGTACTGGGAGAAATGCTCCTTCAGCGCTTCTTCGGTTATCTGCAATTACGATTTACATTGAAACAAGTTAAAGTCATTCTCCCATTCGCCTTATTCACTTTACTCGCTTTATTCGCTCTATTTATTTAGTCGCCAGTGTCGCCGATGACTTACCTCGAAAGCTAAATTGCGAACGACTATTCTCGCGCGCTTCTTCGTTTTCAGGAGCTTCTGAACTTTCCTGTCGGCCCTCTTCGTGCCGTCTTTCTTTTTCTTCTTCGGATCCGCAGGTACGTCGCTACTTTCAACCGGAAGGTCCTGCTCGTTCGACCCTTCATCCCCGTCGTTAGCAGTCTCATCCTGATTTAGCGACGGACCAAATTCCTCGTTTGCAACCTCTTCTTTCGGCGATTTAGCTTTTAATTGCTCGGTGTACTTTGATTTTGGAATCGCCCAGCTACTGCTTATGGGCCTTCCTGCAGCACAAGAAAAAATACTGTCAGTATATACATATCTATAAATATATTTTATAACTTATATACATTAATCTTATATATATTTTGGAAAACTGGTTTTGTCTGTTTGTTTGGATGTTTGAAGCGGGGGGGATTTCAAAATCCAGAAATTCCCATTCCATATGCTATAATTTCGGAATTGCAGTTTTAATATCGTATGAAATGAATTTCAAAATTTCAAATAACAGTTTTCACAGGATATGGAACAAATTTCAGGATCCCGGAATTTCATTCCATACACTATAATTTCGGAATTACGGTTTTTATAGCATATGGAATGAATTTCAAAATTCGGAAAATCAATACAATATGATATAATTTTGGAATTGTGGCTTTCATACCATACGTAATGGATTTTCATATGCTATGAACCAACCAATCCACGCAGTTCCACAAGCGAACATAACATCTAGCATATATATATCTTTTTAAATATATTTCTTTTATTGAATTTTATTAAACGTAATTTTTTAATTGGACATTGAGATTTACCTAGCAGATCTTTCTTGTTGGTATTGAAAATAGCTTTGGAGGCATCCTCGACTCTCTTGAACTGCACAAAGCCGCAGCCCACCAGTTTGCCATCTGGACGACGAAGGAGATCTATTTGCTCTATCTGACCGAACGGTTCGTACAATTTTCTGATGTCAGCTTCCGTAACCTTTAAAAAAATTCGATCCATTGTAGTATTTTCCTACCATTTTGACAGAAGCATGGTTAACTTTGAAAGTTACCTTGAATGAGAGATTCCGGACGACGATCCGGCCCTTCTTGTTCTGCACTTGTACATTATCGTCGACGTGATCGCCCTGCCGTTTGACCTTCCCTTGCCGCTTCTTGTTGCGGTAAGTCCAGGATAACTTTTTTTCGCCGCTTCTCGGCCCACCTTTAAGAAACCCTTGAGTATTTTCAAACGAACAACAAATTTTACGAACAGAAATGATAAAGGGATTACTTTCAGTAAACTTACCGCTGGTCGGTTTACCCATCGTCTGCTTAAGGAGCTACTTTTTAGGTTAGATCAACGCATGCTTGGAGCGAGGAACAATAAATACGTAACGGTCGTTCGTCCTCTTGCCAGCGTTCGATCGTTGTCGCTTCAGCGAGAGGCCAATTGGAGCAACAACTTTGACGACGATTTTATTATCGATACAATTTATTCACGGGAAAATAAAAACACGTTTAACAATCACAAATTCTCGTTGAGGCAACCGACAACACGTTTTAAAACAAGGCTTACCTTCAGCTCCGCGAATTCGGTTCTTCGCGCTATCGGCGCTTTCCATGCAGCCGTGAAAATGAGTACTTTAAAATGACGGATTGATTTGATTGGTCCCTTCTGTCAGACACTAACATCGTCTGACGGAATGAACCAATCAAATCAATCCGTCAATATAAGGTAAACATTTTCACGGCTGGATGACCAGCCGCGATTGGTGGTCGAGTCTCACATTAGCTGCTTTAATTGATTGATTAATTATAATTAATTAATTATTATAAGATAATTCATTAAATTATTGTTTTAATCTTTGTCATTGTAACACGAATATTCCTCGATTACTCGTCAGCTCTTCATCCCTTCCACAATCAATAACGACAATTGAACATGTCATCATCGACTATTGGATGTAATGAACAATAATTAATGGAAAATGAAAACGCTTTTAACAATCACAAATTCGGCTCGAGAGAGACGACCAACTGTCGGTTTAGAACCGGGCTTTACTTTCATCCCGCGGTTCTTCGCGCTATTGGCGGTCGAGTTTCAAGTTAGCTGCACGAACTCGCGGCCGCTTGTTGAAAAGATTCACTCGACGATCTTTTCAAATTGTTGCTTTAATTTTTGTGATTAACGAGAATATTCTTCGGTTACTCGTCAGCTCGTCACCTCTCCGAAAATTCGCAACGACAATTGAACAGATCATTGCCCATAATTACGATACAATTAACGATAAACAATCGCGTGAGTGAAGAGCGAGGACATTGAAGATAGAAAGTACTGCACTACGAAAGTGGCAACACTGAGAAAGTCGAAGTGCGATAAGTGTCCGTAAAAGCACGTACATTATTATTATTCTAAAATAATCTGTTGCTTACTTCGATCGGAAATTCCGTAACGGCCGTAAAAGACGACTGTCTCTCCCCGGATGCTTTATACGTGGTTATGTTTTATTTTTATTAATTTCACATTTTTCTAATGCTATCGCGAAACCTACGTGCCTATCGGTGATAGTAGATTAATAACGGATACACTCGAGTGCGTCGCCGTCGTTAGAATAGATTTTTAAAAAGTGCCATAAAGGACGCCGAGAACATCGTCGGTTCGCAAAAAAAAAAAAAGACGAAAATAATAATAATACGCCTTTAACGGTAAAATGTTTTTACAGATGTGTTATATTTTTAACCCGACGAAACTGTAGGGCAAATATGTCGAAAACGAAGGCTAACACTTTTCAACAGCTGGACTGCGAATCGGATGCGATGTCGGATATCGACGACGATATCATTGACACATCGACATTCAACTTCAGCGATCACGATACGTGGTAAGAACAAATATATATATATATATATATATATACATATATATATATATATGTATATATATCTCAAAATCCCTTTAAGGATGTAGGCCCAAAAGGCGTTTCTGTTATATTGCTATAACATTTTGCTACTTCGCAGACAGAGACAATGAATCGTTTGCAGTTTTTGCAGATTTTTTGACCATATAGTTTTTTTGTAATGCATGTACCAAGCTACATACGGTACTGTGTAAACGCTTCGGAAACCGGTCGGTTACGACAGAACACAGCGATTTGCTCCGCTGATTTCTGTTAGATTCAAGTAAAAACCTACCACAGCAAAGAGTATCCCAGATAGAAAACTGATGACACAAGATCTACTCGGTACTAGCACGGGAATGAAAGCCATACTGGCACAATGCTGACATGTGTGTCCGCAGGTGACGATATTATGACAGCATGACGTTTTGATACCAGAAGCTGCCTCCACAATTCCAGTTTACTGTGGAGCTCCATAATCTGGACGTGAAGCTCTAAAACGATCTGGAACTGTATCAGCAGCTTGTGATATAAAAATCCAGTAATTCTACAATATCGTCACCCACCAAAACACATTATTATTTATTTATTTAGTTTACAGGATAAATCCTTTTACTCACATGCAACAATAAAAAATCAATCAGTAAATAATGGAAGTATCTTTAACAATTAGAATAATATCACCAGATCGCATCTTAATATAAAACTAGATAAAATATATTTTATCATTTTATTGAGACATTCTTAATCAACCCACCGATTGCTTGCCTTTGGTAGCCAGATTATTCAGGGATAGAAGTCATTCAAAAACTGTCGTCATTCAAAGACTTTTATTATCATTAATCTTTACAGAGAGGAAGTGTAACACTTATAAAATCTGGATTGCATTAACTGAATTAATTTTTTTTTTACGTCATATAAACAGGCCTGTTCTTGAATTCATTGAGCAACTCCAAGTCTATGACTGCATTGTGCCAGCTCATTGTGTCAAATGTTATGGCACACTTTTCTTTCTGGGATACTATCAGACAGATTGTATAGGAATTTCATGAAGATTCGTGGTTTTCTTTCTGAGATAAATTCGATAAACAAAAGACTTTTTCATCACTCGGTGCGGGAATGGACACTTTTCCGCCCGCTTCGCGTGCGTAAAACCGCCATTTTTGCACGTTGTGATGAAAAATTTCGTACATTCCTCATGAGAAACACTTTTTCTAACGAGTGTGAGTTTGCTGTAATCACACGATTTTTTCCTCCTCCAGGAGTAATGTACTATTTTTTTTTTTTTTGTCAGGCTACAACCACCGATTCGCGATCGATCTGAAAACAGCCCTCGGGATTTATATGCGTGGCTGAGGGCGGATGTCGAAAGAGAGAACCCTTATTCGCACGGTAACTATTTTTTGCAATGCACGTTTTTTTTTTAACTAAGTCAGTTTAAAGAGCGTTGATCCGAATCTCACACGTGTGCGTGCCGATTTTTCAGACAACAGAAGGTCCATCGACACGAGGACATTCACACGACCTAAAAAACGATCGGGGCGTTTGAGTTTCGAGTCGATTCTGGAGACGCATACTCCGTCCAATTTATGGAAGCCTCAAGTTTCCCCGAGCAATTCCACGAAGGTATAGACATTTTTTGTTCCTTTTATAATTTTAAGTGCGAATTTTTCAAAATTACAATTCCTCAATTTTTACACTTTGAGTGCAAATTTCGTGTAGTAAGAATTTTTTTATTTTTATACTTTCAGGTGCAAATTTCCGTTACTTACAATTTTTTAATTTTAATATTTAGAAGTGCAAATTTTTAATCAAAATTTATCATTTTTTTTGTAGATGACGGATAAGGAAGACCCCGAGCCGCTCAGAAACAGGAGAGAATCTACGCCGCCCATGCTGAGGCCTTCAAATCCAGCGGTGAACAGTCTCTGTTCGGAGGACGCGTCGGTCCCCTCCTCGGGCCAGGAGAGTCTGGAGGCTTTTCTCAACATGTCCCAGTCCAAGGGTATAGATTCGTTCATAAATCTCGGCGAGCCTGAATTCAGCGACGCTCTCATGAACGTCTCTCAACCGTCTATTCTCTGCACGTCGTTGATGTCAATGACCCGCGACGATTTGTCGCAAACGTTGTCGACGCAGTCCGAGGTGACGATGGACCAGTCGTCATTGGGTCAGCCGGGCATCGAGGACTCGCAGATCCTCACCGAGTCGATGATGCAGACGAGCATGTTCGGCGATTTCGCCGACGTGAACTTCAACGACACGTGCGTCAAAAGTTCCGTCGACGTGACCGTGCTGGAGAACGCGAGTTTCTGCGGTTCGTTGGAGAGAACGTTCGTCGAGACGCCGGAGCCGATAACGAGAGAATCGCTGAAGACCACCTTCGAGACCGGACGTTTCAACGGCATGGACGCGACTTACACGCCCTCGAGATTGAACGCCGTTCTCGCGAACGATCGGCTGCCCAGCGATCCGCACGCTTCCTACATAGTCAATCATCGCACGTACCGCAAGTCAGACATAAAGCTCGCGCTGAACGACGCGAGTTTCGTCGTCAGTACCGAGGCAGCGAGCGACGCGAGCTACGTCGTCGGGTCTGCCAAGCCTGACTTGCCGATCGTCGGCGAACGAGACGAGACCTTCGACGTCTCGCGGAACTTCGACGCCACTTTCGAGAACGCGCCGGCCGAGTTGCCGAGGGAGTCTCCTGTGAATTCCACCTTCCAGACCGGCGCGCCTTCGAGCGGAAAACTCCTTTCGATCAGACAAGAGCACGATACTCTCGACGCAACACGGAATTTCGACGCCACGTTCGAGAACACGCCGAGCAAGTCACCGCGGAAGACCGTGAATTCCACTTTCCAGACCGGTGCGCCTGCGAGCGGAAAATTATCGTCGACCGTCGAACAGGGCGATGAGTTCGACGCGACGCACAATCTCGACACCACCCTCGAGAATACACCGGTATCGTCGCCGACGAAGTCCTCCGGCGATTCGACCTTCAGAGCCGCCGAGCCTGCGAGCGAAAATACACTGACGATCGTCGACCAGAACGACACGTTCCACGTGCGGAAATTCGATGCGACCTTCGAGAGGCCCGCGTCGACTTCGCCGAGGAAGTCTTCCATCAACTCTACCTTTAAGGCTCCGCCACCTCCGGCCGAAAAACCTTCGTTGCCGAACGACCACGCCGTTAATTCGACGTACAAAACGGCCACGAAAATGGACACGACATACGAGCACCACACGCCGGATTGCAGAAACGACGTTCCGGTGACGAATCGGTACAACACTTATCGCAAGGGATCGGCGCCGGAGCGTGCGCGGAAAGAGAATTTTCCGACGAACAACTTTACGGCAAAAGTCGACGAGAACGTTGACACGGTAAACAGAGGCGCTTCGATGGAGAATCTCGGATCGACTTTCTGCAAGCCTGCGCTCAAAGCGCCAAGCAAATTGAATGCTCCGCGCGCTCTCTCGAGGTTGCCGCAGACGCTGCAGAAATCGAATCCGAATCTGATATCGAATTCTCTCAAGTCGATAAATACGGTTGGGCGTTCCGCGATTCCGAGCTTCGGCTTCAGCAAGCTCGCGCGACCGAGCACTGCGCGAAACGTCGAGGGCTCGTTGACCGGAAAACTCAACGCGATGGGAAAGTTGAAGAGCGGATCGGAGCAGCGACTCGAGGTGACGAGACACGCCGGCGACTTTCAGATGGCCGGCACGGGCGGATCGACCGAGAGCATAGAGAGCACGCAGAGCGCCCACAGCGCACCGGACTTCGACGACAGACTGAGCGTGTGCTCGGACAGCAGCAACACTTCGTACAGTATGAGGAGCATGAACATCGACGATCTGCAGAAGATCGTTCGTTTGAGAGAGGAATGTGAGTATTAGTTGTTACAAGAACCACGGAGGTTTGGTCGGTCGAAAGTTCAGTCACTGTCGATTCCCAGATAGAAAAATGACGGCACGGCTACGGAACGGTCGCTGTACCAATGGTACGATACCCGTTTGACGACACGTTTTTCTACCTGGGTTGTGTATAACGTGAATACAACACAGTGTAAACAGTTTTCTTTACGGTGGGCGTATATGTCAACGTTTTTAAGTAGGAAAATACGTTATAAATTCTGATACTATTTATAACAATCTTGATATTGCCGTTTGTACTAAACAAGCAATAGTAGTTTTAGTAAATATAAGACAAAAGTTGTTCCCAATACCCCCCTTGTCGACTGAAGCGAAATATTTTTGTTGGGTTTTTTTCTTTTTTTTTTTCAAGTAAAATCCGTATTTTTTAACTGTTTTTAATCTACCACGGCTCATTTTGTTTCTTAAAAGTTGCTCTACGAATTCACCGAGTAGATTTGTTATAGGTTTGACCGTTTGACAAATACGGCCCATTGTCTACCCCGCGATCTTTTTTCCCATACACAAATTGCTGTCATTTTTTAACGACAAAAACTAAAAAAAAAACAATCTAGTTGGTGAATTCGTAGAACACCGTTTGAGGAATAAAATGAGAGGCGGTACATTAAAATCAGTTAAAAAATAAGAGTTTGATAAAACTCAACGAAAATGTATCATCTTGGAAATTTGCCTGTATCAGTTTATGTACTTACAACAACAAAAAATCGTTATCAATAGTTTCCTTGATCGACCATCCATGGAGTGATACAAATTCACTTCAGTTACTGTTAATAAATTCACAACATTTTGTACAAAGGTGGAAATGTGGCACTCGTTCCACCAGTGTTTTGTGCAGTAGCTGCCTTAAAAATATGATATCGACAAGTCGTCCGAATTGCTTGAGTAAATATTATTTTTTTCTTGTTAGCTTTGAAGTCACAATCGACACCCGAACCGAAGAGACGTGTGTTGGAAAACACGTGGGTCGAGGCATCTAAAGATTTGCCGTCTCCGATATTAAAACAGGGCCCCGAAAGTTACGGAAGCCGAGGGAGCTCGCCGCGAAGTGTCGACTGCACCGTCAAGACGAGCTCGCCACTGCTCAGTCCTGTCGGATCGCTTCAAAACCTGACGATCAACGTGTCTGACGCCAAGACCGTTAATAATATTCGTGAAAATAACCTCACCGTACCCCGAGACGAGAATTTGGGTGTAAAAAAGTTATCAGCGGTACGTAAGACATTTGTTAACATTGTTTTTTTTTTCTATGTTTCCCTCTTCGACTAATATGCTTTTTTTTTGCAGCCTTCAACGAAACCACCGAAAAGCGGTTTGAGACCGCCGGGAAATTGGTCGAACAGACCGACCAGCGGCATACCCCGGCCGGCATCCCGTATACCGGCTCCGCGGTTTGTTCGACCAGCCGCGAAGAGTAACGAAGGTGACATAAAAAAAGGATATCTATGAGAAAACTAGAATTAACAATTTTTTATTTTTATTTTTTTAACCAAGGGTCATTGTACATATATATACGCTTGAATAAACCCTCTGCTAGGCTCGCCCTTCACTGCCGGAGAAAGTGCCTATTTTTCTAATTATCGTTTGTAAATAAAAATAATTTTTTCTCTTCACAAAAACGATAACTACGCTATTTTCGAGATCACATGAAATTTTACAATGTATGACTAAGCGAAAGAAAAAAAAGAAAAGAACTAACAAGTCAGTATTAACGATCTTCCGTGGAAAAAATTTGTTCATTCGTTATTGTGATTAAGACATTGTGTAGACTGATAGTATATCTCCTTGTTCTTCACTGGCGTTTTCCGAGTTGAAAACGCAGTTAATTTTCTTTTGCTACATTGTTTTGCATCATGATCGCGTGTTCGAAATTTAAAACATTAAAATGATTCAAACGGAATTGACACATCGTTGATAAAATTAACGTGGATTCGATGATAACACGCTCAAGTTTTGTGTACAAAGTGTTTGTGTTGACACAGCACGGTATATCGCAATTTGAACACGAAATGCTCATGTCACGCGTTTAAGTAGAAGTTCGTAGTTTTGTTTAACTAACGATTCATAATATTATGCTCGATAAACACGCTCGTACGTCCGTCCCAATTACTAAACAGAAATCACATATCCTGTGTGTAAACTAAGCGATCCATAAACACATATCAGCGCTTGTAGCGGGGAAACTTTTTAGGTGAGAGAACTTTTGTAAGCCCATTGTTTGTGATGGTTTTGCGTGCTTTTATCATTGTTCGCATTATTAAACTTATTGTTACTTAGGTATTCTGGACAATAACTAGCTGTTAACATCAGTTCTGGCGCTGCCTTAGATCAACGGATTGACAAACAAATTCGAATTCCGTCACGATGCAATGTTTGTCGAGGCACTAATGTATATATATTTTTTTTTAATCAATCTTCGACGAAAGAACGTGTTCGGCTCTGTCGTCGCACTTGTGAACATAGGTCAGCTTTCGAGCTCGCAAAATCGACGGATTGAGAAATAAATTCGAGGTTCGCTACGATGCAATTTTTATCGAGGCACTAATATATACTTTTTTAGTCAATCTTCGACGAAAAAACATGTGCGGGTCCGTCGGTAGCACTTGTGAACATCGATCAGTTCTTCAGCTCACAAAATCACGGATTCACAAATAAATTCGAGGTTCGCCACGATGAAATGTTTGTCGAGGCACTGATGTATTTTTTTTTTATCAATCGTGGACGAAAATCATGCGCGGCTCTGTCGTCGCACTTGTGAACATAGAACATAGGTCGTCGCACTTGTGGACGAGCTCGCAAAATCAACGGATTCACAAATAAATTGGAGGTCTGCCACGATGCAATGTTTGCGAGGCATTAATGTAATATATATTTTTTAATCAATCTTCGACGAAAAAACATGTGCGAGTCTGTCGTCGCACTTGTGAATCTCGGTCGGCTTTCGAGCTCGCAATACAATGTGAATAAGATTTTTTGCGTCACTTACACGATACCCTCGAGATAACTTATATTTATATTGTGGAATTGTGAAGAGAGATAAGAAATTAAAGAAAAAAAAGAGATGATTTTGGTTGCGTTGTGGAAAGAATTTTTTTTCCGAATGTCGCGTTAACCAATGATCAAAAAAATAGTGGCGTTCATATGTCGTCGATCCCCAAGAGGCGCTCAATTACATCGTAATATATTCCTAAAACGTGAATTTAATGAGATTCGGAGTCTGTTGTTGTTGATTTTTTTTTTTGTTTTTTTTTTTACAAAATGTAAATAACTGGATACGAGATTGGGTTGTGAATTCACATGGTTTATTTATAACGTCGTATTGAAACCGGCTGTTGCAAAAAACCCGAAGTGCCTTTACTGCTCTGTTACTTTAAAAATGCAGGTGAACGTTTCTCCTTTTAATAATAATAATTATTATTATTAACACGCAGTTTTATACCTATTACTACGTTTATAGCAATTGATTACCGTTCGTTTATAGCGCTAGCGTTTTTTTTAGACTAAGTTCACAATAAATTATACTTTTGAACCGACAAACAGGCTTTTTAAAAATTATTATCCTCCATCCAAGCGATCTCCTGATTTCGTCGCGCGAACGACGAGACCGATGGAATTCGCGAAAGAAAATTAAAAATATCGGGCATCGAAAAAAGTTGTCTTCTTTCTTCTTTTTTTTGCAGTTGCAGTTTATTATTAATACTTTGTATCCGATATCTTAATGATAAAATCCACCGATAAACATTCTTACACACATACATTTAATGTACCTCATACAACTATTGTAACTAATTATAATGGTAGACTAGACACACTCTATACGTTATTATCTGCGTGGATGTGCAATATCGAAGATCGCTTAAGTCGAGCGGGGAAAAAAGATATGAAAACAAACACTGTGAAGTAAAATAGTGTTTCTCGAGAGATTCACGGAATCGTATCGGCGCGTAACCTGCGTCGAACCATGATTCGCTATATTACAAAAACAACGACTCGGTGATAATCTCGTTACACAATTGTCAGAATAATGCTTAAAAAAATGTATCGAAATATTCAACGAGAAAAAACGACGATTCAATTATCTCTAATTCTTAAAATACGTTAAATTACTTCTCGAGTACAAAGTGATCGTTCCTCTCGGCAATAATACTGTACGTATTTACTAGCTGCGATAGTCGTTTTGTTTTCTGTGAAATTTAATTGAACACGTGTGCATACTTTTGGTTTTTTTTTTGTTTGCTCTTTTTTTCGCACTGATATTTCACAAACTTCGAGTGATTGTTGTAAAAGTATATCAGTTCGAGCTTCGCGTTGATAATTCCGCGACAAACAAATTTGTGCCCCCTCAGTGATGGGACTGGATGGGACATCGACAGTTCGAGTAAATCGATAGTTCGAGTAAAAGAAATTGAAAAAAATTGAGATTCGACAGATCGGCAATCGGACAGTCGTGCTCGAATTAATATATCATATGTATACATGACACGGTGGTAATTGTGCAGCCGATAACACAGTACGCAATCAGTTATTATTTTATAAATATCAACGAGATCAGTTGTCAGAACTCTATGGCGACAACGGATAGCTATTTTGCCAACAAGTGTTCTACGAAGGCACACTTTGAGATCGTAACGGTGTATAAATCTTGCATCTATGTAAGCTCATCTAGTGGGTTAGACCTTGTACAAATCCAAAAAGTTCAAACTTCGAGAGCTCACACGTAACACGGAATTTCGCAAGCACCATGTGTTTTTGTTTTCTGTAATTTTTTTTGTTTTTTACAAGCTAATACCTCCAGCAATTTACTAACAAAGTTCATTGTGCATTGTACAGTTGTAAGATATATTGCAGATATATCGAACGAAAGCTCATTATCGTACGGTGTGATGCTATGCGAGTAAATTATTTTGTTTTTTCTTTTTTCGTAGAGAAAGAATCGAGTGTGAAATAAAATTATATTCACAGATTTTTTTTTTTTTTGCAAGTGAAGATAGAGTCAGAAAGAAAAGGTCGTGAAAGAAATTCCACCGACGTATCAAAACTTCCGTTCCGCGTAATATATACTTCCCGTAAAATCTATCTTACGTCTCGTTAATTTTTGTTTTGTTTTTTTTTTTTTTACCAAATATACTGATAGTCTTGTTCGAACAACGCGGTGGAGGAGATATGTTATGTCTTACGTTTGACAATAGAAAGTGAACACACGTCTTCATAGCGATTCAGGTAACTCTCACACGGGGTTCTCCGAGTTTATGATGATAGACTGCACAACCGTCTTTATAGCGGCTCATTATTATTTGATTGTCCAACGTTGAGAGCTCGATCGTTGCAAGGACCAAGCTACTCTATCTTCCTACATTTACAGACATTACTTGGTATAACACGAGATTTTTCGCAATTTGTCTACTCACAGGCAAGTTTACCGTCGAAACTGCTCAGAGCTATCGCGAACGCCTGAAGAGCGCACAGAGGAAATCTGTAATCCATTGTGAACACGTCTTCGGCTACGCGGCCGAATTGCATCACGACGTAATCGACTGAAATACAATAATGAAACGACATTTATTTTAAGGGTTAACGGTAAAGTAAAATTTCGAAGTAAAAAAGGACCTTCCAATCAAAATTGTGTACGCCGACCGATTAAAAAAATACATATGAATTAAATTCAATGAAAAAATTCCTGAATGTTCTTTAATATATCCTCCTTCCACTCTAAAAAAATTAAATCGATAAAGCGTATATTTATGGAGAAAAAAAATCACCAAATATGCATGCGTTTTTACCCATTTACTGTGGGCAAGCCCATAAACTTTATTTGCCGAAATATTATTGAACAATTTAATTCGACTCACCGTCAGTGTCGTGAACAACCTGAAAGTTCTTCACCGACGCTTGAGTCACTCGACCGTGAAAATTCAAAACATACGATTGCGTGTCGTCGTTCCATACGGGCGTTTTGTTGTGAAGCTCTATCAGGTTGTCCATGTTCTTCATCTTCCAGCATTCTGCAACGATACGAAATTACATGAGTCGAATCGACAATGCATTTCGGACAACGTCGCTGCAACACTCACCGAGCAGCGTCTCGGTGTCGTCCCGCGGACAAATCTGTATTCTCTTCTGGTCAGCGGTCATGCCCGGTATGATAACGGTCATCTTTCGAGGCCCTTTGAAACCGAGAACGTTCGTGTCGTACACGACCGCGGCCAATTCCTGTCGCGGATTAGCCCGTTCCTCGCGCTTGTCCTCCTTCATCAGTGAATAACCGTTATCGAAAACTGTAAATTGGGTTCCTAAGAGATTCGATCGCAACTTTCCGACGAAGGACTCGGCGCCACGCGAGAGGTCCGTCGGATCGGTCGATATTAAGTAATTGCTCGTGGTGCTCTTCTTTCGCTTTCTTCCGGCCAGTAGAAATATCTGTAAAACAATTTTTTATTTTTATTTTTTCACCTACAATGCGCTTCGCGAGTAAAAGCGGGTTTTACCTTCTTCCCATAATCTCTCTCGAGATGCAAAAAATACGTTGGATAAAGGCCTCGATCCATGCCCTTGCGATCGCGAGTTATTCTACACTTGTAGTGCATCTTCTTGTTACCAGGCTGCAAAACGAACTGCTCCACGTTACCCTCCACGTTGCCCTCCAACTCGGGACTCTGAAAAATAATTATTGAAAATGGTTATAAAAAAAATTATTAAAAATAATTCCATAAAATTCGACACGATAATTCATCAATTTTTGTTTCGGGTCTCATACCGAAGAATTATTTTCCCTGCTGATTATAACGGTTTCAGGGCCGTCGGATGGTGCGATTCTAAGGGGCGAGCGGCAAGACAGAGCTTCGCCGGGCGTTCGGATATCCAGAGGAGAGGATTCCTCGTCGGCGCAGTCGCTGGCTTCTAAGCCTTCGTTGAAAGTGCCGTCGGCGCTGATATCTTCTACACACGCAATAGAATCTTTTTACATATTTCAGTTACTTTTCTTTTTGACTTTGGCAATTTTTTGCTTCCTCATAGAGGGAACTACGTTTTTTAAAAATAAATTCTTACCAGCAGATATCTCAGTTTCCATAGTCTTGTTCTCTCTCGAGATTCCGGAGTAAGGATTGCTAGGGGACATGGTAAATTGCAACGGTCCGTCATAGCCTGTAGACCAAAAAAATAGGCAAAAAATTAGACAAATGCAAAAATTGGCAAAAGAGTTTAGCTTGGCAAGGAAAAACCTTAAAATCTTAAGATGAAGTGAAAGTCACGTGATGAAGCCAGGAGTGTAATACACATACCTGCTTTCCTCGTACGGTAGAGCCAAAATATAAAATCTTAAAATCTTAAAATCTCGAGCTTTTAACGTTTCAAAATCTCAAAATCTTAAAATATTAAAATATTAAAATAAAAAAATAGCAAAATCTCAAAAAAATACTAGTTACCATGAAGTTGTTTGTTGGGATTGGTCCACCTCGCGTGACTGTTCAATTGAGCACCAGGAACGTTGGACGCTTGAACCATGCCTCCGGCACCGCTTTGCCTCTTCTGCTTCATCTTCTGCGCTATCAACTGGCGCTGGAAGCAGAACATGCATAAAGACGAGCTGGGTAGACAAGAAAAAAAAAAAACGAACGAAAGTTGGCCCGCGGATTGAGGGGCGGATTGGAAGGTCGCAAACCTAGTAACCGCACGGGCTCAGCGTGTCATACGTTTTTGTTTCTTTCTTTTTCGGCTAAATACTTCGTGCAATCAATATGGCCCTTACCTGTTGCTCGAGTTTCTGCTGTCTTAAATCTAGAGACGTCATCGCGATTGCGAGTCTAGGATAAAACTACGCGCGACGGAGGTGTGGAGAGAACAGAAATGAAATTATAGTCTCTCCGCTGTCAAAATTACGAAGGGTAAAATCAGTTTGTTTACGTCAGGTGGACGTTCGCCGTTGCCCGGGGTACCAAGGCAACCTGACTCAAACGTCCGAGCATTTCGTTCGAGCGTGTAAGGCTTTATTCACAACGATATAATTATCATCGGACGCAATGAAATTTCCCGTTAGGGCTCGAGATCGATGTTTTTTTTCTGCGTTAAAAAAATGTCTCGCCAATGTTCAATTTAAAGAATACGTCGATGGTGCCTGGACCGATTTAATCGCCGCTGTTTATTCACTGTTTCGTCTCTTTGTACTCATGGGCGCTTGGCTTGAATTTTGGATGTTCTTTCGTTGTGCTTTTTTTTCTTTTTTCTTCTGTATCGCAGTTCTAGGGTCTCCCCGAGGGCATCGTTCTCGACCCTGAAGTAACTAGGACGCAGCAGCGCGAACTTCAGACCGGGAAAGCGACCATTTTGTACGCACTTCAGGTTATTTCCTTCGCTTCCGATTGGACGATTTTTCATTTTCGCTTTCATTATTCTCAGAATTCTCGTCAGCTGTGATGCTGCTCCGTTAACCTAATTTCTTATTGGACGATTATTCACTCTCGATTTCGGTCAAGCGTTTGGCGGAGTAATCTCGTAGATTTGAAAAATTTTCTTGCAAAGCAACTCCAAACGTGTTTTAATTTACGGACGTCCGGAAACTCGATAGATTATCGATTATTGTACACCAAAGTAACGGCTGGCTAGAAAGCTGCAGTGTATCTGAATGAATTTTGGCTCTACTTAGCGTCATTTGTATAATAATCTAAAAGCTGAATTCAAGAACTTTCGTTCTTTCGTACTCGCGGCACTTTTAAATGTACGAATGAGTGTTCAAACTTTAGGGGCACATAAAAATAATGGTACATACAAATTGTGGTGGTACTTTTAAATAGTGATACATGCAAATAGTGGTAAATGCAAATAGTAGCAAGCACAAATAATGGTACATACTAATATACATACAAATGTGAAGCCCCAGATAGAAAAACGTGCCGCAAAACGGGTATCGTACCATTGGTACCGCCACCGTTTCGTCGCCGTGCCGTCATTTTTCTATCTGGGTAAATTGTGGTGTGCAGCATTCATATGTTAACTCGCACGCATGTAGGTGAACGTCGTACATTTGAGGGCGCCTTTCATGTTTCCACAGTCTTTCCCTCCTTGAATTTCCGTACGCGGGCCTCGCAGCCAATGCTGTGAGAGCTGGCACACGATGAATTCACGTGGCCTCTACGGTTAAATGTTTGCATCTGAGACCTGACATTTATCAGTATTCATTATTTTATCGTTCGATTGTTCGTAGTCTTTTGTAGCAGAAACAAAAAATGGTTGAGGAAGAAGAACCCATCGTGTGCGTCCCCGGTTCGTAAATCTTCTCAGCCTACGAGTGACACGAATTACTAATCGATTAACCTCTGAACGTGTTTATTTGTACAGGACAACGACTGTGTTTGTCGGACAAGGTTAATGTGCCTGGACCTGGCACTTACGAGCAACACGGTTACATTTACGCCAAGCTCGCCGGCACAATCGAATTGGTCAAAGATGAAAATGTACGCTCCAGTTACGACGACTGTGTCGCGTTTCGCACGTTCACAACGTAACCTTGCGATTTTACAGACGCGGACCGTGGTCGTGCACGGGATGACGGAACAGAGTATCGTGCCGGCTCCGGGCGACATCGTAACGGCCATGGTGACGCTCGTCAATCAGAGGTTTTGCAAGTGCACTATGAAATGCATAGGCGACGTCGTTCTGACGCGATCCTACAGAGGTATTCTGAGAAAGGAGGACGTTCGAGCCACCGAGAAAGACAGAGTCGAGCTGTACAAGTCTTTCAGGCCCGGGGACATTATTCTCGCCAGAGTCGTATCCTTTTGTTTTCGCTCAGATTTAAGGTAGTCCTTGCGATGCATGCTAGTCAACTGACAAACCATCCCAAAAACTTCATAAATAGTCAAGTCATTTTTTTTATTCGTATCAGATAAATCACAGTGCAAATAAAAAAGCAGTCGTTGACATTTCGTAATACAAAACAAAATCAATTATATTGGAAATAGAAAATAGTAAAGGTTGATTTGACTCGGGTTTAATGAGTAACGGCAGTGTTTTGAGAGTAATTACTATATTTAAGTTATAATTACTCTCAAAATATTCGGTAATGATATTTTTAAAAATTTTACTTTGAATTGTGAATTTATAAGAAATCCATAACACCTTTCATATTGCGCAAAAATTCAGTGTACACACTTTAATTTTTGTTCCGAAGTGTTAGGTTGCTTAGGTTTTCATAAGAGCCCATGCATAAAACCTTATTTTTTGTATTAATTTTTTTGACAAATTATTTGGCAACCAATCCTGAAACTTCGTAACCACATTGAAAAGGACTTTAACTACAATGTTATAAAAAGTGAATCCTCATGTTCACAAAGATGGATTTAAAAGGACTACCTTTATACATGGTGGCCGCGGTCAGGGAATACCGGGAAAACCGGTAAAATCTTCATCAGGGAATCAGGGATAAGTCAGGGAATTTCAAAATTGACCAGGGAAAAAGTAAATTGTCAAAGAAACTTCTATAAATAAATGAGAAGTACATAAAAGGGAGATGTAAAAAAAATTGGGAACATTTTGAAAAAAAAAAAATTAAATATGAATACAATAATTAGGCATTTTCATTTGCATAATTAATTTTTTTTAAATACAAGTCTTTAGAAGTTTGGTCAGGCAACATTTTTAATTGGTCAGTGACAAGTCAGGGAAAAGTCAGGGAATTTTTTTCCGGAGAAAAAACGGCCACCATGTAATAGATTCTCATTGATATTTGCATCCCACAAATTTCCTATGCTTTTATCAGATGCCCATGACGGAGGCTCATACTTACCAGCTGAGTACTGCAGAAAACGAATTGGGAGTCGTGGTAGCACACAGTGAAGATGGTCAGTGTCAAATGTTAGGAGAGGGGTAAAAAATTTAGGGGTGATTTTTAACGCTATCTGCTTTTTTTCAGGAGTTTCCCTGGTGCCTATAAGTTGGACGGAAATGCAATGCCCGAAAACTCTGGTGAAGGAGCATCGAAAAGTCGCCAAGGTCGTTCCCGAAGAAATTGCCGCTGAACAGTAAAATAAAAAAAGGTAGCCAAAAAATTGATATTCAACTGCGTTCGCTGTTTTATTGGCAGTCGGTAAAAAGGGGATTCTCTTTATCGATACGTTACCATTCGCAACGCAAATCACTCGAGCTGCTGAAGACTCGATCCCAGTTACTCCTACCTTTAAAATATTACATAGAATATATTTATACTGTACAATGCGACTGACGGATCTCGTCGCTCCCGGCCATCATCCTCGGTAAGTATACAAAAAATTAAAATAAATATTCTACGGTGCATTGAGCGAGCGTAATTATATATATATAAAAACAAAACGAATTGCCACTCTGACAATATTGTAAATACGCTAACAACCTTATGTTCTCAGGCAGTTAATCGGTTTTCGGTCGGAGATGCCGATCGTCGTGTCAAACGCGCGATCCACATAAAAGAAAGATCTCCAACCATTACAATCTTTCAGCGATTTGAACGTCAAAGTCAATTTGACACGATTACAAATTGCCGAGATGTAAATCCGATCTGTGAGAAGCGCTAAGTTTAATTACCCTCGAAATCCCGCAAAACGGTTGCCCATATTTTTTTGCAATCGCCATAGAATAATTTTCCCTACGGTAGAGTCTATCCGTGATCTCTTTGGAGGTTGCGCGAAGAACAGAAAAAAAAGAAATCATTGATCACATTGATTATCGCACGGTTCAAACGATATCGTCTATGTGTAATGCGACATAATTGTCTAGCCCTTTTTGAATTTGATTAAAAGTATCGCGATCGTCTGAAAGATGATAATCCATATGAAGGTGGCAATGAATCCCTCGTAGACGACGGGCTCGCTGATCGGCCAGCCCCTCGCCAGCATGGACCTTATCGATTCGGTGCTCTTCGTCAACGGCAGCACGAAGCTTACATATCGGAGCACCGGGTGCATTCCCTCGACCGGCCAGATTATGCCGCACAGCATTACTATAGGGAGGAAGGAACCCATAGCCAGGTAGGTGGCGCTCCTTTCGTTCTCGCAGCCGCACGCGATAACAAAACCTGCGAAAGGAAGAAAAAAATTGTTAGAGTGCGCACAGACATTTTTGAACGAATGAAAAATCGCCGTCCAAAAAAAAAAAAAAAAAAAAAACTGAATATTGTTCGAATGAATTTTCGAAGAAACATTGACTATTAACCACCCATGCTGTGTGTGAAATTTCAGCTTGATCGGTCGAGGAATTTTTCGATCTATAGTGGTGTGAATTTTTGGTGTATGATTCACACACGCATTCACACATACATGCGGACCTTTTCTCCTACATGCGATTTTTCGACGTTTTGGAACATTCTGAACACGTTTTCATCCAAATCTCGATTTTTTTTCCCACCAAAACAAAGCTTTATGGGAAAGCCAGAAAAAAAAATTGCAAAATTTTGTCGTCGCAACAACGTGACGAAACTTTGGGAAACTCTTTACCAAAGCACATTCCGCACAGTCCGGTGAGGATCGTCAGAACGCCGACCCAGACTATTTCGCCTTCGCAGGTGAGCCTGAAGACCGCGAAAGAGAATATAAGGATCATTATCCCCTGACCGGCCATGACGACGAACTGCGTGACGACTTGTCCGAACAAGATTTCCGGTCCAGTGACGCCGGACACCAAGCTCCGCTCCAGAAGACCCTCGTTTCTCTCCAGCAGCATAGCTCCGGAGGTGAGGGCGACCGAGAGGAAGAAGATGATTCTGCAACGGACGCGAGACAACGATTAAAGGATTTGTTAACTATAACACCCTCACCGAAAAAATTACTCATTAGTTACTATTGGCATCGCAATAGTTACTACACACGTAGTTACTTCTTCTTAGTGGTTTTCCTCAATAGTCAGTAGTTAATCCTGACCGCTTGAGTAATTACTATTTAAAAGTAGTTCTATTCCACGTTTCAGTGGTTAATGTATAACTTATCTGGACGCCGCTTGCACGGCTGTCTACTTTAAGCTTATCATTTTTTTTTAGTAAACTCACGTCAGTATGATTCCGGGTGCGGCGAAGTCGGTAAAGTTTGGATCTCTAGGTCCGTATATGGGTGTTCTGAACTGAAGAGCGAAGAACAATCAATCAGATCACCGGAATTACGATGTTATCGTGGGAAGGATCTTTTTGTTACAATCATCGACTCACGTCTATCGGAATACTGGTTAATTTCGCGCTGTAGTTGCAGGCGACGGTGACGTCCCTGGCAAAGTCCTGGTACGAGTAAAGAAGATCGCGCTGCAACAGCTGCCCAATTTGCTGATCTGAAAGAGGAACATCGTTCGATATAAAATCGCTTAGATTGTCGTATGGGCACATTGTGCGCGTATGTGCACACTTGTATGCAAGAATCTTGTTAGAATTGGCTTGTGCCATAAATAAATAAATAAATAAATAAATAAATAAATAATTAAATAAATAAGTTAATTAATTAATCAATACATAAAAAGGATCGAATTTAACGTAACGGAGGCTGGAGCAATCGATGACTCACTGGACATATCCATGACGACGTCCATATCGGCGTACTCGGTGCTCCACTCGTCGACGTCCTTTCCCTGTTCGATTCTCGCCATCAAGGACTCGGAGTAATTGGCCGGAAAGGTGATGGCTGCCCAGGCCCAGCCTCTCTCGACCGCGTACGCAGCTTTTTCCGTATCGTCGTGAGGCAAGAGGACGATGGTTCTCTTCTGTAGGTGCTCAAGAAATCGGCAGCTGAGCAGGTTAGTGTCGCAGCCGACAGTCGGGACGCACCGATCCATACTGCTATTGAGCTCGTTGTTCACTATCGCAATTCTCAGTCCAATCGGGTCTTTGCCGATAGACAAGCAGAAGAGAATAATCTGCAATACCGGCAGGCCTACAATGAAGGCCATTATTCTGAAAGCACAAAACGCAAACCGATATCGACATGGTTCGTTATCGATAAAAATTCCGGTGATTAAAAAATTACGTTGCTTAAAAAATTCCGGTGATTAAATTACCCAACGTTTCGCCACATCCACAGGAAATTTTTCCATATGAGGGCCTTCATGTGCTGAGGATCGAGCATTTTGAAGTTCGACGAACTCACACCCTCTTCTTCGGGAGGAACCTCCGTGATCTATAATGAAAAGATGAAGAACTTCGCGTTCGTACAATGATCCGGTAGTTACTGCGTAGCACACTATTTTAATGACTATCAAATTTTTACAACTGTTATAAAATTGTTTTTACAATTTTTACAATTGTATTTGCAAAAATATCGTTATCAGTAGTCTCCTTGATCGAGGACCCATGCGATAATACAAATCGACTTCCGTTACTGCCAATAAATGCTCAACATTTTCGATAAACAGTCGTGAAAATGTAGCACTCGTTTCACTAGTGTTCCTTGTAGTAGCTACGTATTAAATCACGTATTGTGACGCTACGGATATCTCACCAGGGTCTCTTCCGGAGTGACCGCCGCGCTTCTCCTCCGGCTGCAGACGCTTACGTTGTCGCCAAACTCGCCGCTCATCTCGTCGTCGGCGTCCTTGGGGAAAACAACATCGATAAAAGAGCTTTCGATACAGGCGTACAAATCAAAGAATACAAGATTTTCACTCACCACTTGCGGTGGTACGCCGGTGACGCTGTTCAGTATACTGCTCCTCCTTCGAAGTCCCATGTTCTGTCTTTTACTGAGCTTCAAGAAAACTTCCTCGAGGGTGTCCAGATGATGCATCTCCATCAGCCTCCTCGGCGACTCTTCGGCGAGGAACTTACCGCCCCTCATGAGTCCGATCATGCTGGCTTGCCTGGTCTCTTCGATGTAGTGAGTGGTGATAATGATGGTCTTTGTTCCGTCCTTCGTTATCTTCACCAAATAGTCCCAGATACTCTGACGGAGAACGGGATCGAGGCCGACCGTGGGCTCGTCAAGGATCAAGAGTTCCGGATCGGCGAGAAGCGCCGCAGCGAAGGACACTCTTCTCTGCTGACCGCCGGAAAGATTCTTCACGAAACGGCTCTCGGATGGCAGCTCGAGAAGCTGCGGACAAAATTGGAACAGCGACGACGGTAAGATCAAAAAGTCGACTTGAAAAAATATAAACACTTAAAGAATAAATTGTTAAACGAATTGTTAAACAAATTGTTGAACGAATTGTTGAACGAATTGTTAAACGAATTGTTAAACAAATTGTTAAACGAATTGTTAAACAAACTTTAAGCAAATTGTAAACAAACCTTAAACTAATTTTAATCAAATTTACAGGAAAAAAAAAATTAGAACGAATCTAATGGATCATCGGACTGAATTACCTTGATAAGAAACTCCAACTTCGCGTCGATCTGCTCGGTCGTCATGTGGGCGCACCAGCCGAAGTATAGTAAGGTCTCGCGGATGGAGAACTCACTGTAGAGGGAGATTTCCTGAGGCATGTAGCCGACCCGCGGTCCAGGAACTCCGGATCCCTTGGAGCCGGGCCGTCCTCCGAGCACCCATATCTCACCGGAGTTGAGCCGCCTGCGACCGACGATGCAGGAGAGCAATGTCGTCTTGCCGCATCCACTGGCTCCCAAAAGGCCGTAGCTGGAAGAAAATAATCCGGTTAGATCGTCGTATCGACGGGGATCTACGCAGCGAGATCTTCGTCGTGGTCGGACAGATTCACGATCGATATAGGTTCATGCGATCAATCGTGTCGAACGTACATGGCTCCTTTCGGCACGGTCATGTTGAGACCATCGATGATGACGTTGGGATTGCTCTTCGGGCCGTACTTCTTGCAGGCTCTCCTAACGCAGATCGCTTGCCTTTTTCTTGTGTCGAGGGTCGATATCTGCGGTTGAAACTGCGCCCTTCGAGTTTTTAACTCCATCGAGGCTACCGAGCCTGTGGTAGGCGCAGTCGACGTCTCCATTTCTGTAAGTATAATTTGTATTTTTTTAAATTCAATTTATTTGACGGATTTTTCCTTTTATAACCAGATTACAGTAAATCCTAATTCAGAGATGAGAATAGTACATTTTATAACGACAACACATAATAAATTAAGACGAAGTTAATAAAAAAAAACCGGACATTTTTTCAAATCTGGTGTTAAACATTTTTGATAAACAGTTGGATATGCACGATTTGCGTAACATCTAATGATATGATAATATACGATTTAATCATTTTAACGAGTAATGTAAGACTGACAATATTTGTGCGATACTCATAAAATAGACGCGATGCACTGTAAAAAAATTCGTATGAAATTTAATGTACCGGACTGGAAGTTTTTATGCAAACCTGGTATATTAAATTTTATCTATAATTATGATGAAAAATTAATGTTCTGTGTATTAAAAACATCGGAAATACCTTATTTTTAATAATTTACTTTAATTTTACTATAAAAGTACTTTCATTTTTATAATTTCGTTTAATTTCAATGAGAAAAGTATATTAATTTTTCATCACAATTGTACATTAATGCACCAGCTTTTGCATAAAAACATCCAGTCCGATACATTAAATTTACAATCCTTTTTTATAGTGTACCTGGCTTTTTAATAATTAATGTTGTTCTTTTTTTCTTTCCAGAATAATCAGCGACAGAAGAGACGCGCGTATTGGACATTGTCAATGGCATGTCGCGACATACTTACAAAAAAAAAACAAACAAAAAAGTTTCAACCAGGGTCGAGAAGGCCTTGCGTGATAGGGGAAAAAAAAGTTTTTTGCTGCGTCGATCGAATAACTCGGCCACCGTGCGGTATACATATATATATGTATAAAATATAATACGATACACCGTACCGTGTGATTCCCCGTTCGTACTATATAATATCGATTATATGCGCGCGTATGCAAATTATGCAATAATAATTGAACGCGAAACGACCGCGATCAGAGACGTCCGAAGTATAACGCGGACTTTCGTAACCGTGTTGACTGGACTCTCTGAGTGAGTGTACCTATAGAGCGGCAAGGTTTTGAAGCAGGACGCCTGTGTGCACGTGGAGCATGGAAAACTTTTGCCGGGGTCTCAGTCTTTCTCTCGCGTGGATTTCGTGAGACTCGGACAAAGTCGGCAACGCGCAGGGAGATTCTGGTTTCTCCGTGCGGCTGCACACTCGTCACCCGATAAACGCCGATTCACCATGATGACTCGCTCTCTCGTACTCTGCCGTGCGAGGCGTAACGAGCTACACTACATGCTTCTCTCTTCATGGGAATTTTGATTAAGAAAGTAAGCAGAGTCGGCGTCCTCGAAACGACGCGAGGACGCGGCGGTTGACGACGCGTCGGGCGCGAAATTACCGCGGTCGGTAACGAAAACTGTAATTAATTTTCTTTGCACAGATGCCAATAATTTTCGGTTCAAAGCAAATTCTTGAACGAAGCGGATGTAAATTTGCTTTTGAAGATAAATGGTCGGGACGGTTGAAAAAAATAAATTATTATAGGGTTTGTTACCGACCGTGGTAATTCGCATCCTCTTAACTAACGCGGGTATATTTGCTCATTTCAATGTTTACAGGGAAGTTGGTGGGAGTATAGAGATTGATTTATCTTCTACAGCCGATCGCGCTTCAGTCAGGGCCAATTACCGCGGTCGATAACGAAAACTCTAATTAAATTTTTTCAGGATTGCTAACAATTTACGGTTCAAAGCACATTCTTGTACGAAGCGGATACAAATTGATCTGTAAGAATTTGCTCTTAAAGGCAATGGTTGGGGTGGCTGAAAACAATGTATTAGTCTTTATTACCGACCGTGGTAATTCGTATCCTCTTAACTAGCGCCGTGGTATTCACGCATTTCACTGTTTACCGGGCAGTCGATGTGAGTACAGAGATTGATTGATCTTTTACCGCAGATGACACTTAAACAGCTGGCAGATCAACAGCCAAATACCGCGGTCGGTAAGGAAAACTGTAATTAATTTTTTGTCACTGATGCCAACAATTTTCGGTTCAAAGCAAATTCTTTAACGAAGCAAATATAAATTCTTCGCGTAAAAATTTGCTTTCACAGGTAAATGGTCGAGCGGCTTGAAAAAAAAGGATTACAGTTTTTATTACCGACCGTGGTAATTTGCATTCTCTTAACTGAGCATGCCCACGCGCGCGTTTATATTTACTCATATCAATGTTTACAGTGAAGTCGTTGCGAGTACATGTAGAGAGATCAACTTTGAAGGAATTGCCGCCCACGTGGATGCGTCATTCTCGTCCCAGCTGATATTGAGATTGAAGCCAACTTCGGGAAGTTACGACAGCCTGCGAATTCGTGTAAACATTATCGACGCCGTACAACCGAGGTCAATTAGGTAACAGCGTGAATTTTTTCGTTACGGCGTTTGCGACGTAGACTTTCATTCTTTCTCGGTCTTTCTTCCAGTGTTAATCCGGTAAGATGACGTAACGCCGCAGACTCTCACCGAAGCCCGCTGGCCAGTTATTCGGAACGCTCGGAGCTGCCGGCGCGTTCGGAGTCCGCGACCGTGAACGATCATCGTTTCACAAATTTCCCCGGATGCCGCATTATCGAGACTATTGGATATTTACGTCCAGGGATCGTTTTTACGATCCATTCGGTAATCGGAACGGCCGACGGACGATGCCCGTTGCAGTAATTAAATAATTGCTCGATCTCGAAAGTTCCGCGGCGGTACGTTTTAAGGATACTTTCAAGCTCGCGACCGGATGTCGCGGGAACTTCGGATATTTACGTCGCGGGATTAGAGATGTGACGGTAATTTATTGCGTAATTTAAGCGTCAATTCACCAAGAAATTACCGTCAATTGACCTCTTTCTTCATTACAGAAAATGTTCGTTGGTTCATGACCGTAATTTTTGTCCGAATTCACAAATATGAACCAGGGAAAACGTCTGTGTAGTTAGAACTTGACCGTCATGGTTTTTGTCACAAATTTGGACAACTTTTTAGCAGTCCAGGTTGATTTCAATCGAATTTTTCTCCCTCGTTGATTTCGGAATTATTCGTATTTTTATTTTTTATCAATTGATTCATCAATGAAACAATGGTATAAAAAATGCATACAAAACTAATTTTTTTCTGACTAACGAGGTTGATACTTTGTTAAGGAGGATAGACTATAAGACGACACCCAACTTAAGGCCTCTATTTTGTAATATGTTCAGCATGAACACTCTTCGCATCTATTCCCGGAGTTTGAGCAATTTTGACCTTATAGTTTATTTGTAATACAATTTAGAAGTTGACTACTTTGACCGTAACAACCTATATTATAACATTGGCGTCGGTCAGTTGCGGTACAAAATATCACTAATGAATTACTTATCAAGCCAGCTTGGAGCTTTGAAAAACTAGCTGCGATTACACGAAGCATGAAACATTGTGTAAAAACTGCGAAATTCGCACTTTCCCTAGCAAGTTGACGGGCCACAAACGGACACGTCCGTTGGGAAACGGAACGGACCGTAAAAACGACAAAATGGTCAGTACATTTTTTGTTGGCATTTGGTATTTTTTCGGTTGCGGAAACCGAAAACCGACCGAATTTTTTTTTCGAAAAATTTGCTTTGGTCCGTTTTCGGTTCCCGCAACCGAAAAAGGATCAAGATCGTATTTTTATTCTGTCTTCTGATTAAAAACAGAATTAAAAGCATAACAAAAAAATATTTTAAAAAACTTAGCCAAAAATTGTAATAAAAAACGTTCGGTCCGTTTCGTTCCCCAACGGACGTCTCCGTTTTTTAGTTTTTTTTTCCCCCTAAAAGCAGCCGTCCATCAACTTGCTAGGTTTGCTGTGTAAACTCAATGATTTATCGATGCAAAGTTTATTTTGTCATCGCAGTCTATCAAGTTGCCGAATTATCAGTGCCAGCATCGACAACCTTTCCGGCCGAAAGCTGATGCGTTCAGAGAACCAAACCCAATATCACTTCAGGTTTATTTTAAAACATGTCCAATTCTAAGTGTTTTACCACACATGCCGAATCCATGACATAAAATTGTCAATCTATCAAAATCTTACGTCTCAAATATTCTTCAAAAATTGTTCATATAAGTTGTGGGAAATGATTTATTATTTCGTTTCTTGATTGTGATGACGATCCCAAAGTCGTTGAAATTCTGAAACTTGTCTACATATTTTTCTTAATCTTCGATACACGGATCATTTTTGCGAAACATATTCTATGAATGACATGCATAATTAATTGTACCAATAGTGCATACGATTCGAGACACCTGTCATGCATTTTGTTTCAATCACACTTTCAACTCTAATGAAACAAAAACTCCAATCGCCGGTCACGTGTCAGTCAATTGACAAGAAAATTACCCGTCCCAAAGACGGCGCCGATTTGTACGTGGGACAGCTTTTACGATCGATCCGGTGATCGGGTCTGCCGACGGACGATGCCCGTTGCAGCAATTAAATAATTGCTCGAGCTTGAAAGTTTCCCGTAGGTACGTTTCAAGAATACTTTCGAGCGCACGACCGGATGTCGCGAGAACATCGGTTCCCTTCCTCTCGCTCGTCACCGCAAACAGTGAAATCATGTGTTTACCGACGATGGCGCGTTTCTCGATAGCGTCGCGGCAAATTGACGCAAATAGGTTTTATAGGCTCAGAACCTTACGACGTTTCATTGGACCACGCTGTTGCGCTCCCCACCTTCACGACTCGACTTTACAATGTCATAATCGTGAAAGCCGCGGTCCGACTAAAAGTCATCGAGCCTATGATATGTAATAGGTGTGTAAGCCTTTAATATGTAATAAAAAAAAATAACTTAGGTGAAGGGTCCGCGTAAAAGCGAGTTTCGAAAACGGTCGACTCTTGCATAACTTTTTCCTGTTTTTAGGCCGTACGTTTAAGACGCGCGAGCAGGAATCTGCTTTGCCGATTACCGGAAGGCTCTCTTTGCGCGGAAGTAATCATCAAATTATTTTAGACGCAAAGTATTTAATCGCGGCTAATCGTTAAATTATTTTAGGCGAAAGGAATTTAATCGCTGCTAATCGTTAAATTATTTTAGGTGAAAAGAATTCAATCACGGCTAATCGTTAAATTATTTTAGGCGAAAAGAATTCAATCGCGGCTAATCGATACATTTTAGGTGAAAAATGTATATGTGAAAAAAACCGAGCGGGCTTCGTGAATCGGTGCGAATCACTCGCATCGGGAAGGGATATTGGGGACGCGGCGTGCGTTTCAAATTTTTAACTCGATTGGGTAACGCGCTCGACTAATATAATTAAATTTTTGTGGAACGAAATATGGGGCACGTGTGTTTACGAGATTTCTCAATTATAACTCGTCGTCTCGTGTTTTGTGCGTTGCATTTCATAACAGCACGACGACATTGGCGAGGTTGCATTAAAAAATTTATGTCAAGAAAAAAAAACCCCAAAATATAAACAGTTACGAGGGTGGGGAGAAGGACTTGTCAGGAATGGCTATCAATTATGTCAATTATGTCAAGAAATCGATAGTAATTTAGCGCTGCTCGTTTATTACGAGTGCTAAATTTTCACAATCGTTTATCCAAAATGTTGTGCATTTATTAACAATAACGGAAGTATTACTGCATGAGTCCTCAATCAAGTAAACTATAGATAACAATGTTGTTGCAGATACATAAACTGATAAATGCAAATTTCCATGACGATTCATTATCGTTGAGTTTTTTCAAAGAAGAATCCTCGTTTCTCAACCAATTTTAATGCTAATTTTTATTTCACTTTGTTCCTCAAACGGTGCTCTACGAATTCAGTAAGTCAATTTTTTATAGCTTTGCCCGTTTTTTTGTGGGAAAAAATTCATCGGTTAAACAATGGGCAGTATTTGTCAAACGGTCAAGCCTACAAAAAATCTTCTTCATGAATTCGTAGAGCAAAGTTTAAGAAATAAAATGAGTCATGATACATTAAAATCGGTTAAAAAATAGGGATTTTACTTTGAAAAAAAAAAAACAACAAAAACGTACGGTCATGGGAATTTGCATTTACCAGTTTTTCTTCTTGCAAGACCATCGTGATTAATATTTCTCTTGGTTTAGGACACATGCAATAATACAAATCAACCCCCGTACCCATATAGCACGAAATATTTTGAAAACGTTTTAGGAATATGTTCAATCTTTCAAATATTACGAAATATTTCTGAAATATATAACATTACATATAAAATTAATATATTATGCCACAAAGGAGGAACCCAGATAGATTGATTACGGCACGGCGACGGAACGGTGGCGATACCAATGGTACGATACCCGCTTCACGGCACGTTTTTCTGTCTGAAAAAGTGCGTCTTTTCACCGAGTGTGAAGTTTGATGCCCGAGCGAAGCGAGAGCAGAAATTCACACGAGGTGAAAATGCACTTCCTCCCTTGTCGCATACGATATTTTTTTCTGTCTTCGTTAAGATAACCACATTTCTTGCGTCGCAAAATCGCCATATTTGCTAATGACCATTACTCCCCCGGGAGTAATAGAGCTTTCAGAGGGAGTGATGAGCCCTATTTCTCCCTAGGGACTAATGAGCCCTATTTCTCACTAAGGACTAACGAGCCCTATTTCTCCCTAGGGAGTCATGAAACTGTACATTGCATGTGCACAGGTTAGTAACGATCATGGGTCAATAATAGGCTATTTTCCGCCCATATTGCATGCAAGGAATGTTATTGCTTTAGCGAAGTCGGGAAAAAAATATTTTCAAAATGTTTAATTAGTACATTACTCCACGAGGGCGAAAAACGTTTTTCTATCGAGTGCTGTAATGACACGAGTTAGAAAAAGTGTTTCGCACGAGGGATGTACGAAATTTTTCATCACAAGGTGCGAAAATGGCGGTTTTACGCACGCGAAGCGGGCGGAAAAGTGGCCATTTCCGCACCGTGTGATGAAAAAAAAATTTCAGAAATATTTTTTAATATTGGTAAAATATTTTCAATATTTCAAGAAATATTCTCGAAGGATTTCAAAAATATTTCCGTGCTATGTGGGCATACCGTGAACAAATGCCTACAATTTTCGACAAACAATTGTCAAAATTCAGCACTCATTTAACCGATGCGCCATGCAGTAGCTACCTTAAATCAAAACGTGACGCGACTATGTTCCGTTGACGATTTGACGGGCTCGAGCGGCATTCCGTGTTCAGACGGACGCGAACGCGAGTGGAGAAAAAACCCCAATCGTACAAACAAATCCCGGGGAACTCGACGAAGACATGTGGCAACGCGCTCGAAACCAGTTTGGTCGGTCAGCGGGTTTGTCTCCTATAAAGTGGGCAGATTAATCGAGGCGGCGTCTCGAAACGCATGGACTATGCGAGTGAAACGAGAATGATACCATTAATCCGACCGGGATTCGGAATAATGGAAGGAGCGCGAAAACCGCTCGGGATAGTTCAAAGGGCAAGCGAAGGTGACTAATGCATCAAAGCAACGCAACCTTTGGCTGAAACCACCATCAACAATCGCAGACACGATCGAACAAAGACTCGTTAGCTTTCGCTTATAACAATCGTGTGATAAAAGAAAGAAAGAAAAAAAAATGTTTTCGGTTCGGTGAGGTAAGGATCGCTTAACGACCGCCCTCAGTGCCCATGGGTGTCGAAATATCCGTGCGTGAAATTTTCACACGCTCGTCGTCACGATTGTATGCAACCATCGTCACGGTGAAAAAGCCCGTTTCCCCATCTATATCCGATTAATTTACACGTGTCCCCTTAAGCCAGTACTCAGTCGCTGCATCGAATAATCACAGGTGTACCAAAGAACAGAAAAACACGACAGAAAACAGTAGAAAAAAAAGTCATTGGCAATGCTATTTCCTGGTATTTGGATCGACGAACATTGGCACTGGTGAGAACCGTGTTGTTTTGTTTTCAGTGAATCACACAACTCTAAGGCACTGCACATTTATAGTTTATCATTTATTTTAATTCGCACGCGTCACTGGTTGTTTTTCTACAATATGATTTTTTTTCTTCTTTTGTTTAGGACGTACATCGATTATGAAGAAACTTGGATGGAGCACAAACCTCTTAGTTAAAAATTCACTGCGGATTCACCGTGGATGTGCGAGAGGCACGTTATCGCTCGTGCCAAGCGGCTGGCTCGGCCGCGCTGCCGGATTCGTTAAAAAAAATCAGCCGAGCCTTGTTGGCCCGGGTCTGCAGTGTGCCGTAAAAAAACAATTAATCAGCAAACTTTTTTCACCACTCGACGAACTCGTGGCTGACGCATAAACGTGTGCGAGTGCAACGTCTCTGTCATCGGGGGATGTCGAGTCGGCCGCCGGTTGGCAAGGACCGCGAGACACCGGTCCGCGCGAACAAAGAAACGAGAGTGGCCGGTTCGCGAAGCCACCGAGAACTGACTCGGCAGCCGCACGACGGAGAATCGGAGGCTTGTGCAACATCGATTCCCGGCACAGGTTATATCGCGATGTGGGAATAGCCGGGCGGCACTAGTGGGAGTTCGCGATCGGCTGTTGTGTCGAAGAAAAAAATAAAATAAAAAAAAGAAGTGGAAAAACAAACTCAACGGTGATGATGCTGGACCGCGAGAGTCTCTCGTTATCTCTTTTTGTCTCCCCACCTCCGAGGAACGCAACCCCGGTGATCCGTTCGCTCGCTAGTTACGGAGGAAGGAACAGGTGTACAGCGTGTGGAATAACGATTAGGACGTAAAAACGATCGGACGCTGAATCTTCGTTTTAATTATTGCTGAGGTGACAATTTTTATGGCCTCGTTAACGCTGCCTATTGCCGGACGAGAATCGTGAGACTATTCTGAGGAACGATTGTTTTATGTCATGGCTCAGATGTAGCAGAGAGTCCCAAAAATGTGCAGTCCTATTAGCGGTGGATTCCAGTCAGCTGGCAGTTGCCGACCTTGCGCGACAGCCAATCATAGCAGGAGGCGAACGACGGCAGCGCACTTCGATATTTTCGAGATTATTGTCAGCATGATTTTTTTTTTAATATAGAAAACGATACACTTTGGTATTATCGTTGTTAACATACTCGCAAACCCGGTGATCCGTTTGCTCGGTCGTTACCGAAGAAGGAACAGCTGCACTGCGTGTGGAATAATAATTAGGACTCTTCGTTTTAATTATTGCTGAGGTGACAATTTTTATGGTCTCGTTAACGCGGCGTATTGCCGGACGAGAATAGTGAGATCATTCTGATCTACGATCTCAACGAGCGTTGAGGATCGATTTTCTTGCGGCTCGGATGCAACCGCGTGTCCCAAAACTGTACAGTTCTCTGACGGTGGTTTCCATTCGGCCGGCAGCTGCCGGCCTCACACGACAACCAATCACAGCACGAGGTGAGGAGTACACTTCGATATTATCGTGAGCAGTACACTTCGATATTATCGTTGTTAACATGGATATTTTGTTTTGTTTTATAGGACCTGCAGGATTTATTAATTGTATATAATAATTGGTAAACAATTTCACTCGAGCGAATACGTTTATAGAACGTGAGAGGTCTCGGTGCCGAATGCAAGGTGCACACTGTCCAATCTGGCTTGTGCGTCGAGTCTCTCGTATCGAGAGTGAAAGTAACTTTTGTCAAATTATTACGCGAGCTACTGACAAACGCGCTTTGCTATGCCGTCTCGCTCGATCGTCGTAGGTGTGACGAATAACTCTCGATGATAAAATAATACTCGGGCCGACGGGAGCTGTACCGGTGGAACGGCGAATGCGACGACATTAACTCGAACGCCTTTTGACGTGAAGCTCTTACGATAATCATGTGTTAATCAAAATGACGAAGCTGCGGCGCTGTCTCCAGGACGCGAGATAACAGTGCACGTGCACTATGCAAACGATTTGTGCGTTGCGGTAATATGAGACGAAAGAATGAATGAATTTATTATGCAATAGGACCCGAGGTCCTCCATGCATGTACTACCGTAACAGAGATCATAACAAATCGTAAATCATAAATCGCAAATCGTAATATAGTGACAACACGCAACAATAAGAGAGAGAGAGAGAGAGAGAGAGAGAGAGAGAGAGAGAGAGAGAGAGAGAGAGAGAGAGAGAGAGAGAGAGGAAGCGTTGTTTATTTCGTGCTCTGGACCAAACTCCCTGAGAGCACCGTGCCAGTACACATATATAGCAAGCAATAGATAGAAGCAGCAGCCTGATAGCATAACAAAGAAAATACAATAACCCTAACATGAACCTTGGGTAATTAAAAAGTCAAGTAAACTAAACTAAACCGAAAACTAAACTGAAGATTAAGAAAAAGGAAATCAAAACACGCAGAAGGCAGAAAAGATTCACAACGCACCGACACGCGAGATATAAGAGTATGGTTTCACAAGAATAGCACAAGAATAGTACCGAAAATGAAGAAGAAATATGACAAAACGAGAAAAATATAAGAAAGCCGAATAGAAAATAAGGAAAAGAAAGGCAACGAATAAAGATACGAACTGAGAGAAGAGGTAAAATGCACGTAAATCTGACAAGTTCAGCCGTGCCACGGGGCTTCGTTCACATTCAACATTATAAGATGCACCTGTGAAAGTATATGTAGCTGAGGCGTTCCACTACTAGAGCAACCGCTCGTCACGGGTGCCAGCGTTAACTTTGGACCTAAGTCAAGGTTTGGACCTAAGTCTTGCCTCCAAAATATTTCACGGCTCGATGAGGATGCGGTTATTTCGAATAGATTTTTACTGATCGGATAATATCGTCAATCAATTTTTTAAATTAAAAGATCGATCCATTAAATCACATTTTTCTTCTAAATGTTAGATCAACAGCAAAAGCGTAGCGCTATACGTATCAATTAGTTGATCTAAAGTTTACGAATCATTGTTTGAGCATTTACGTTGAAATTTTTGTTACGTTCCTATTTATATCGTTACGTTTACTAATAATTTACGAGCAATATATGCTAACATCTGCGACGTAATAAACAAACAAGTATTATTTGCATTTAAGTTGATATTTCCTTGAAAAAGCTTCTAATTATAAAGTTTATTGAATAATACATACAAGCGACTATACCAGAATGCTATTTTAGAAAAGTATTATTTGCATGTAAGTTATTGGCAGATCCTTGAAAAAGTTTTCAATTACATCGTTTCTCGAATGCTTTGTGTACTCTATGTTATTGCGCTAACGAACGACATTAATTTTTGACTATTATATCTGTTTATAATTTCTTTAAATCGTCATTGCAAAGGTGACTAATGCGACACAACTACGCTAGAGAAATTTGGTGAATGGCTTATTGGCACACCCTTAGTCATTGTAATACATTAAAAAAAGAAAAATAGAACACACATTGTAATCTCTACTTGACAAAACTATGATATTTAATAACGTAGTGATTCTTTGTTTAACCTTTGTCAAATCATGTACTTCTCCGTGTAAGTAAACGTTTGATTTTCTTGGTATCGATGCTGTTTTTCTTGATATATTGTTGAATTGATATATAGCGTGTGAGGATACTATAAAATATTGAAGATCGACATTTTTTTACAATCGAGCAACCCTACGTCTCGACCGATATTGCGACAAAGTGCACATAAGAAGACAAGAACGGTTACCCCGCGGTCAGCGACACCGTGCGGCACTTTTGGCGTGTGCGCGATTAATTTTTTGGTCAGTCTTCGTTGCGCCCAGTGTTGTTCTCTCCACTGCAGAAGCTTTGTTCGGTAAGCGATGAGAGCTGCACCGTTGGAACGGTGAATGCCTCGAAATTTACTCGAATGTCTTTTGTTGTGTACCATTTACGATAATCGTGTGTTAATCAAGCCCGACGAAGCTGCAGCTCTGTTTGCAAAACGGGCGTAAAGCTCGCGAGATCACATCGCACGTGCACTGTCCGCCAAGGTAAAACGCACGCAAGTCCGGCTACATTCAACATTATAAAACGCCCCTGTGAAAGTATGTGTAGCTGAGGCGTTCCACGACTAGAGCAGTCGCGGTTGTCAGTGTCAACTTTGGACCTAAGTCAAGGATCCTGCCATCGCCTTCGGTTATTAACGAGCTGCGCAGACGAAACCATTAGCTGGTAATGTTCGCGTCTTCCCTGACTCTGTGGAATAGGCTCGAGGATACCTGGCTGGAAGAGCTGGAAGAATTTTTCTAGCCAGTGAGGGAAGAGAAAAGATGCACGCCGATATTTTACATTCCCACTCACGTTTATAGCCCTGCTCGAGAAATCCGGTCCTCCCGAGTCACTGTATCGACAAAGTGTTTCGAGAATTCTCGGAATTTGTTGCTGGTAAAGGCCACATGCTAAATCCTCTCGAGGACACCGTCGTGACGAAGGATAAATAAATAAAAAAAAATATGTTTTGCACTATCCCAGAGCTCGTGTGATTTTCCGAGATATGCGTCTCGGGTGGAACTTTCCCACTAGTCACTGACCTCTCTATTGCCACACGCAGCATCAACGTGCTGTGCGCGTTACGGAACGTTTTTTTTTCTTTGAAGATCGTAATCGTCAAAATAATAGGAATATTATAATTTTACAAAAAAATGTTCCTATTTTTTCATTTATCTCCCCCCAGAACGGTGGTTCATAATTTTTATGTTGGTAGACATGTAGCTCGACGCCTCACTGTAATTTCCTCAAGCAAAGGTTAACGAAATATTGGTATATTCTCTTTTTTGCGAGCCTCGCGTGAGACTGCCCCTGCGGCGAAAAAGACTTTAGACTCTGCAAACAACGTGTTCGTATAATTGTCGTCTTATGAGGACCGAACTTTTTTTTTTATCTTTCGCGTTTGAAAGGACTAGTCTTCGATGTTTCAACGTGTCATTTGCATGTGAATTCGCGGAACTCGCATATCGTCTAACAAATATCCAGTTTTCAGAAGACCTTGTACTGTAGAATATTCTATGCACCAAAGTAGTACTATAATAAATGAGGGAAAGAACTCATCCTCGATCAGCATCTCATAAAAATTATAAAAATATATAATGTTCTATGCACTAAAACAGCACTATAATGAATTAAGTAAAGCCACTCGTCCTCGATAAAAATGGTTGACATTTGGGGTAAAACCGAAGTATTAGCGGACGCAGTTTGGAAATCTACATCAGATAATGCTTTGTTTTTGCGCAAAATGTCTACCATCTCTAAATACCATTTCTTACAGTTTTTGTTACCGAATGAGTCTGTTTCACTTCGGGTTAATAACGTCATAGGCTTGATCGTACCGTTTATGTATATTATTATTATTATTATTATTATTATTATTTTTGTTTATTGTAGCTAGGGTATGAAACCCTGTAAGTACAAAAATGTTTACATAAGTAAGTGTTTCAACGACATGCACTGTTGGCGAATATAGATAGTAAATAGGGTTACATTAGGTAGGTTAAGTAAGAATTAAAGATAAAGGAAAGGAAATAGAAGTAGGAAAGGTAGGAAAAGCCGTGCCTTCCCATTGCCCCTAGACATAACTATATTGTTACCCCAACTTGGAGTTCTGGATTGAGTAGTAAGAACGAGAACAATCTGCTTCTATAGTATATCGCTTGATATGCGCAGTCGTCCAAACGAGTGAATCCCAGGACCAAGTAGTAAACAGCTCTACCCCAGCAGAGTGACGAACAATAAACATCGGCACAGTTGCAATTGCCAAAAGGTCAAAGCTCAATCGTCGGGCACATTTACCATACCGCTGTACGTCCAGACGCAGCGAAAGAAATAGCGATTGAGAAAAATGCGAAAGAAGCGTCAGGTGAAAAAAAAAAGTGTTTGCCCGAAGCAGAAGACGAGATGTCATGTCCGGAGGCCTAGCTGTATCCTGATTGGCGTTTTCAACGCGGAATTCTGATACCGATGAGTATGGTTAAAAACAAGCTGTCCTTGACGTCACGACGACCGCAAAAGCGTCGACTAGCCGAGTGTCTGCCTCGTTAAAAAGTCATCGAGAATAGTTAATCGTTACGAGATCAGTAATTTTTCTCAATGTTTCCGCATGTTCGTGTTATTGATCTATTTCCATCGGACTCGCTTCTCGTATTCGAGTTTTCCGATAATGTCTTGTTCGACGATAATCGCAAAGGCGGATGTGCCGTCGCGCTGTTTCGTCCGCCCTAATGTGTAACACGATAGTCCGCCCAATGTACCGACGACGAGGATGTAAATCGTCGACTCGATGTCGAAACGAAATATTTCATGACTCGACCCAAATTGCGAAATAGTGCAGACGAGAATGATTCCTCCGCGGTCAGCGATACCGTGCAGCACTTTCGGCATGTGCGCGATCAATTTTGTTGGTTAGTTTCCGTTGCGCCCAGTGTTGTTCTCACCGCCAAATCAGTACACTACCAACCGCAATACCCCGAGGCTTTGTTCGCAAAGCGAGAACGATAATTTCATTCCATGGATCCGGCGAATCGCGAGCGTTCGTCGAGGCGATCGCCAAGAGGTAATTACTTAGACTATTAATTGCAAAATATTTCTGTCGGCGCGTGTGAAACCTTGACGAGTGACGCGTGACCAGTACCGAAGTTCACGGTTGTAATTATAACATCGGTACATCGACGACACTTTCCGCGTCGGGTAAAACGTCTCGAGATCTCGAGGCGATGAGAATACCAGAAAATTCAAGATGTTTTCAGTACCATCAGACTGCAAACGGAATGTAAGGCGGACAATAGGTAAAAACATAATGCGATTTAATTGACGATATAATACAATTGCATTCCTGCCGTAAAAGATCGGAAACAAAATTTATTCAACATAAACAACACGGATAATTTTTTTTGCGAAATTATCTTTTCCCTTTGACGATTTTCACCATGTCGATTTACCGATTACTAGATAGACTGATCTTGTAACATCGACACCCGCAGACGTTAATATTTCGGTATAATTTAGAAGCGGTGCAGATGTCGTAAAGGGTATAACTGCTAAACCGAAAATACTACGAATTGATAAGGTGTCGGACAATGAAAAAGACGATTGATGAATTATTGTAATCATACAAGTACCACTCCTCTAGCGCTGGAGGCTGACCTGCGACCAGCGTCAAAGAGGTGGAGAGACGAGAATTGAAGAAAAATAGATTCGGGATGTACCATCGCCTATTTTTGCCTCTCCGAGTCCCACCGAAGTGCTCTTTTCAGGCCCAAGACTTTCCAGCGCTTCGTAACTCGCTGAGCATCTTAGTGGAATCGTAGCGAAAATTGTTCCTAAATCGCACAGATATCTTCCTCGACCGTTATTCCCTTTGCCTTGGCAGTTTTCAATTGGGATGATTTTTTTGCCATTTTTTTCTTCCTGTAGAGAATGAATATAAATAAACTCGGGATGTACGTGATCACATTTTTCATGAAAAAAATTATAATAAACGATTTTATAAAATCATATTATCCACTCATATTCCGTAAAGCATGAAGAACATTATATACTAGATTAACAACATTTTAGGCACGGAAAAATTAGATTTGCACGTCCACTTGCACTATTTTCGATCTCATACCATTGGCTACTTTCATCCATCGAAATAATTATACTTTTTCGAGCACAAGCTACCTCCCTATTTTTTTTTGTAGAATAGCATTGCCTCTTTACAATAACGTTGACATTTTTCGATACTATTAATTTGAAAAAAAAATTGCGAACTTTCATTCAAAACTTTTCAGCACTTCTTTGTGGCTTCAAATGTACTCTTCACTAATTGACATTCCGCAAATCGAAAATAATGTACATGAATCTCGTTCTTATCGTCTAAAGAAGAGATCGGTTCGTATATAAAGTTTCTCGAGTGATTCGAAAAAATGGGAAACTAATGCAGTCTTGGGGTAATGAGTTACCGTAGTGTACCGGTAACGGATACGCTAGGATTTGTACCGTTGCATGGTTTCATCGCATCATCTTTTTACCTATTATCTGTCTTACATTCCGTTTTGTCAGATCGTACGGAAAACATCCTTTGAATTCGGGCACCTGCATGTTACCCATCGAGGTTTGTGGCGATGAAAATACCAGAAAATTCATCGTGACGATATTTGTTCGAATATTCAATCATCACGCCAATCAAGGGGAACAGCGTTCGCCGAGTTTCATAATTGCGTAGCTCCAGGCGCCATCGGGACTGTTACGTCTGCGAACTGTGACCCCCTGGATTTCTCGTTGTAAAGGGAAGCGAGAACGTAACTTGACCGTGAGCGGGGCAAAAAAAAAGATGCAAAATTATTAATCCGCGGACAGAAAAAAAAACGTTGACTGACGATAGCTTTTGTTTGGACGGAGTATTAGCGGGGTCCGTTTGCTCGTCCTCGCTGAAAGGTGAAACGCCGTAGTGAACGAGTGCTCGGACGACTCCGAGGACGAGTACCGGAACGGCTCTGCTCGTCGCTCTTGGGAGAAATCGAACGGATCGTCCATCTGTCGCTCTCGCGCTCGACAATTGTTTCGTCACCAACGACTTTTTTCTGCCATCACCGAGAGACGCTGCAGCGTTTCGACGTCGAGTACTTAATTGTTCCAGTCTCCATTCGCGTTTGCACTGTTCGTTAGTTTTCTCGGGGCAAACTACGCACGCTCGTGCGCTTACGGGCGTTCGTCGCGAATGCATAAATTAAGAAGAAAAAATTTAATATTTTTTTGCAGCACCTGTGTGCCTGACTTATGACACACGAACGTCATCGGTATAATGTATTGGTGGAACGTATCAATCCCATGTACTGTAATGTGGTGTGCCGTAGCTCCTCGTTAGCATCGAGCTGCATTCGGACAACCGTGAGACTGCTAATTTTACGCCCCGAACGTACATGCCAACTTTAGTCGTGTAAGAAACCGTAGACTGTTGAGACTATAAAAAATCGTACATTCCTCGACAAAAGTTGTAATCGGATACAAGTTCGAATGTTGAGAAGAGAAGTGCACGTTTTGGGAACTGTTCATGAAAATTCAAATTTGTACATGGGACAGATTTCGGACGTCACACAATGGCGACTTTGTATGTACAGCATGGCTACGCAGTAATTTGACCATTTAGAATAGAATAGAATAGTGTTGTTTTATTCGTGTACTAGGGCAAGCCCCTTAAAGACATCGTACCCAAAAAACCGCACAACGACGGCTAGCAAACGAAATGTCGCGACAAAAAACCGAAAACAATGGAAGTAACAAAATGCTAAACTTAAAATTTAACTATATTACAGCAACAAAAATTAAATTACTCTCGATAAGATAAATATAAAAGGACTCAAAAACATAACAAGCGAAAGCAATGAACAGAAAAAACGATTTACGATTGCGTCGTAATTATGAAGATTACTAAAGCCTGGACCTGCAGTTTTTAAGGTGGATTCCGAACCACCGGGGAAACGCAGAAAAACACGTAGAAAATGTTGTCAATGGGTTCTCCGTGTGAGGCGCACAAAGGGTCTCCGATGTCCCTGCCATAAACAAAGGCGTCGATAACGTGTCAATAAGCTGTCTGCTGGCTCTGCAGCAGGCGCCGAAGACACGCGTTGCTTTCAGTCGGGCGCTACGATTTTTTTTATGCAACAAAAAGTGAACGAGCCCGGTACCTCACGGCAATTCCGGGAATTGGACGGAGTATGAAAACTGTGGCGATAACCGGATCCGACCGGAGGATTGATCAAGCGTTACCAACTGAGCGTAGCCTTTTATTACGCACTCGGTCCCGAAACCTCTGCGATGCATGAATCGAAAAAAGAATATGGGAAAAATAAGTATCCGCGCGCTAGAAAGTTTGGTTTTGCAATTTTCCGTATTACGAGGCGTAAGCGCTGCCGCTTGGAGGGAGATGCTTTGCGATGACGCGGCTGATAGTTCGCAAAACACGTGGGCGAGGAAGATCGATAAGTTGATTTTATCGTGCGTTGAGATCGACGCTGGGCGGTGACTAGTCTCATCGGAGAATCAACATTGACACGTTTCTGATCGGAGACAAGGTCAGCCACTTCGAGGGTAAACCAGTCTCGTTTCAGTGATTGGAATCAACGTTTTCGCCACAATTAAGTCATTTTACAATCCCGATGTTGCTTCAATTTAAAGAAGCGTTGCAAAAGAAATGTATTGAAGGCCCGTAAGAACGACACAACGTTCCCACAAAGAGATTTCGAAAGCCCAGATACAGAAGACCGTTAAGACTATTACTGAGATTCCACCGTGAGTGAGACTGGAATGAAATCGATCTAAGCTACTGAGATTCCACCGTAAGTGAGACTGGACTGAAATCGATCTAAGCTACTGACGAAATTCTAGTAAAGTCGAGAACAGAGTTCTACTCGTGGACGCGATTAGTAGACTGAGAAAAAGAAATGTTTGGATTAAGAAAATGCGCGGTGACATACGTTCAAAGGTGTATTTTGCTGGTACAACAGAAATGTTCGTTTCAATCGACAAATTTTGAATACATTGAAGCAACTAATTGTTTAACAAAACAATGCTTTATTTGTTCCAAACAAAAAACAGCTTTGAACCTATGTCACCGCGACTTTTAGTTAATCCAATCAATTTTTTTTTCTCAGCGTCGTCAACTGGGAGTTCGGAGTCTACGCAAAAATCAGTCCGTTCTCGTTACCGGTGGAAATTTGGTACATATTAACAGGTCCATCCCGGGCTCAGTCGGTATGAAAAACTGTAATCAACTTTTCACGCGGATTCTCATATGCACGATCAAAAGAAAAATCACCACGGAAGCGGATACCATCTCGGGTTACGATGAAATTTTCCTTTTGATCGTGAATGCCAGAAAATGTTAGAAAAGTTGAGTACAGTTTTTATTGCCGGCCGCGGTATCGCACATGCTCTTAATTTTGATATTCAGCAAGATATACTCGACAATGCAGTAAATTCTTTATTTTGAAGACCTTCAGTCGATATACGAGTTACCTTGATTATCGAACGTGCCGCTACGAACTCATGATAGAGTAGGTCACTCCATCGAAAAGCGCCGTTATCTTTCGTCGGCAAAACAGCACTGAACAGTTAATCTTTGCGATCGACACCGCACAGTGCTGCCGCTCTGTCGCCGGTCCGTTATAACGGTGTTAACAGGTCGTGGAAGTGGATCACGAAAGTAGGAAGGGTTGCTAGCGAGCCGGCGAAGACCCGACGATAGACAATGAGACGGACAGACAGTTGGATCCTCCGAGTCGAAACGCGGATCGAAAGGAAATCCACTACTCGATTCGATTCCCCACTTCTTTCGGGCCCGTTCCTCGGACTTGCTCGTTTCAATCTCCGCCACGAAGCGGCAACAGTCGACTACGCGACCGTGCAACGATCGTGACAAAGGGCTGTACCTTTGGTGCTGTTAAAACGCTGCAGCGATATCTCGAAGCGAATTGTAACTACAATAAACGAAATAACGCTCGAAGAAACTGTGTCGTTAAATCGCGAAATACGATCGTAATTCAAAATCACATTGATCGATCAATGCGTTTTTATTGACGGAGAATATAAAGTTTATACTCGAATGATTTAAAATCGTCGGGCACGAGACCGGAGAACGACAATTTGCAATGGCTCTTCCGGGTTCGTTGGATCAGCTGTACTTGTAGATCAGAGAAAACAATCGTCGACTGCGCGTTCCACTTCTGCGATAAATACTTCCGGATTCTCCAGGCAATTGTGCGGTGTTATGACTGAGAGCCGGTACTTTTCGTCAGACATCCTATATTAAACTGCCAAGCCATTTAATCGTGCTGTCGTGTGGAAATCGCTTTGAGTTTCATTGAAATACAGTACGGTCGTCCGCGCTCGTTCCGAAAGTACAGTTTTTACATCGCGAGCTCTTCCATAGCAAGTGGACGCGTGCATTGGACTACACGCGAGTGAAATTATTTTGAGGCAACTTCTTGCAAGCTGGACTGGCGAGGACCGGCGCGAGCTGTCGGTTTTTGGATCTCGAGGGGAAAGTAAATAAACAGCTGCGCACATCGATCACTGTCAGTAAGTCCGCACGGAGAATAAAAGCGTTTAGACGAAATTTAATGAGAGTCAAGAGGCGAAGTAAATCATATTTCGAGTGAAAGGTAACACGATCGTCCCGCTGAAAATATCAAGACCGAAATTTTTTTGTACTGTGAACTTTTTACTCTTTACCCTTGTATAAGGTAAACGGCCCAGTTCATCTTTAGGGCACTAAAAGCAATTTTTCGTTCCCAGATAGGGAACGTTACCGGTACCAATGGTACGATACCCGTTTGACGGCACGTTTTTCTATCTGGGTTATTTCTACACGGGTTGGATTGTCGGTTCAATAAAACTGTTTCAATATGCATCGAAGCCTTTTGAATGCGATTGGCAGCCATTTTTTAAGTTAAATTCAGAAGGATCTACGCTGTAGAAGTAAATTGTATATTTTATGTACTGGAACTTAAAAGTTACTTACATTACTTACATTACTCGAACATTACTGTACTTTTTGTGAAATAAAAACACCAGATATTAAAATTACAAATCTTTTGCCGCTAGTGTACAAAAATTTTTATTGAAAATAAAAAATGTACTGCAAAATTGCAACGCACAGGTGTTTTAAATTTCAGAAGCAGTTTATGTATAAAAGCTTCCAGTTCATGAATTTCCAAACAAATTTTCTTCACAGTGTACTTATTAAATTATCGTTTTAATAATGCCTCTCCACTGCATGGGTTTACGTCACCTCATTTCAGGCCTCATGCTGCAGCTTCCGTCACTTCGCGTTCTAGTTTCCGTCACCTGTGACGCAGTATGTAGGTTCACCGAGTACCAAGTTTCTATCTTTAGGTCGGACTTTATGGCACCGTGGTACAGATATTATTATTTTTCAATAATTTTACGGGTCAAAGTGATATCAAAACATTTACTTCAATTTATAATAACCACGATGCAACAAGTGACGGAAAGTACAGCATAACTTAATTTGGCTGACACACATTCCGTCATGACAAATATAATAAAGCACGTAATTAAAAAACAAATTGTTACCAATCTAATTGACAATCTAACTTGCAATGACACCGCTGATATAACTTCTATGTTTTTCAATAATCGCAAATTAATGCATTCGGAGAAGTTGCGATGTGCTTCGGCTAGAGGCTCTGATAGCAACTGCAGCTCAGAAGTGCCGAAACGCGAGTTGTGCAACACGCTATTAGATTGTTAAATATACATTTTTATAAAAAAAATACGTATAGAGTCAGTAGTCAAGAGTGAAATCGGCTCTTAACATGCCGTCTAATTTATGTTGTATCAAACGAAAAATGTAGGGTAAACCGGTCAATGAATGGACAGTTAAGCAGACGAAAACATCAGTGAATGGACGTTTTTTTATGCACGTGCTCTTATAGAAAGCGTCCATTCATTGGTCCTGCCCATTCATTGACTGGTTTTACTCTATTTGTTATTACTCTAAATAGCGTGCGGTGATGGAAACGGGGCCGTTTACCTTATAATTTTGTTTGCACGCGAGTGACCTCGAGCTTCCTTGAGTCTTCGCTGGCACCTTCGAATCTCGCAACAGTGTTTTAAGTCTCGGAACGGCGATGCGTCAAATAATTTTTTTCTCTACGTGGATAAGTAGGACGATCTTCACAACCTGGCCGAATATATTTTTTTCACCATTTCCACTCGAAAGTACCGTTGAACGGGCAAAAAATATCGAACGGTTCGCGGCACGACGATACGAGCGACCACACAAGCGTGATTGAAGGGCCGATATCCCGGTGACTGCCGGTTGAGTCAGCAGCTTATCTTTGGCGAACTCTTGCCAGCAACTGACGATTTCCCGACTTAACACGCGAATACGTTACTCGCCGAAGATTCGGCACGTAATTGCCGGTGTTGTTGTGTCCAACAGAAGAAACATATAGCGGCGCGAAGCCGATTCTAAGTGGACTTTGCTTTCCGGGATTCTACTGAGGGCATGTGATAGAGACTTAGTCGGTAACAAATTAGTTTCCTTTAATTTTTCTGGCAAAAGGAAATTAGGATTTCGTGCATCCGTACATTCATCTCATGTATATTTTGGAAAATTGTGGATTCGTATGTTGGCTTGGATGTTTGTCCCCAATTATTAACATTTATGTCGTTAATGCTGGTCATGCAGTCAGCTGGAAAATATGTAACTTCAAAACAATGACGGTGGTTTTAATTCGATATATCAAAATTTGGGAATCTCGAAACCATTCTATATGCTATAAAAACCAAATTTTCGAAAATATGCATATGGAATGGATTTCCATATGATGCGCCACTGATGCTATCTCTCTCGCACTCCATAGTGTTTCACATGCTCTTAATGTATCAGATACACGGTAATAAGTGGTACAGCGTTGAAATTCTCCTACTAGGCAGTACAAGAACTAACTAGCGACGATTACCGATGGCACTCCAATACAAAGGGTGATGTACGCAAGTTCTCGGTCAAAGTTTGCAAGCTCGTGAGGATCTTTGCATGCGAAACACGTTGCGATGAGAGTTGAGCATTGACGGCACGAAGCATGCTAACAAAGTCCATCGAAGCCGCAAGTAAAAAGACATCTGCGAACCGAATATTTTACTCTAATGGGATTTTCCTACATCGCTATGAATTTTTACGAGATAAAACTGGTTCGAAGATTTCTATCAGCTTTTTACTTAATCTACCATTTCCATTAGCATGTTTCTCACGGTGATCTTGGTTGCGCACATGGCATTCGACCCCCCTCCTCCAGTCAGCGAGCTAAATGCATTATGTCACTGTTGACACGTGTCTTCGGATCTCGCCCAAGTCTGCTTCTCCTACCGTTCCAGCAAATTATCCAATCTCAACTTTTCCGCGTTGCAACAGGCGAGACAAGATTCCACGTTCCAATTGGAAGACAACAAAAATGCCAGACTTGTTAGATGTGCTCTGAATTCATCTCTATATAAACTCAGAATGTCCTCTGAATGATATCGGATGCGTCGATTTCGGACCATTGGGTAGTACTCTCAAACATCTGAACTTAAGTAAGTCGTTTTGTGGACTCTCTGCATACTCATTGTCCCATACAATATTAATCCAGAATATTAATACAATAAAGATCCAGAATATTATTGTACGGTGCAATACGTGTATAAACAGTTCTCGAAAAGACTTACTTAAGCAACATATCAGAATAAATTCATTTACAACGTAAATATGTCGTCCAATGATATGTGGGATTATTATGTAGCGAGTCGCTGGCAAACGAACCGTCTCCCGGTATTGATAGAACGTTCAATGGTCAAGAAAAAAAAAGTTAATGAAAAACCCAGAGCGAGGATTTCCATCATCGTTACATTTTATCTAGCCATTCCATTAGCAATTTTCCCTCATTGGTTGCGCACATGCTAATCAAATCGCTTTTTCAGTCGGCGAGAAAAATGCATCCGACACGGCCTTGCGACTGACACATGTCGCCGGATTTCGATCGAGGCGCTCGTTCCGCGGACAAATAAAAAAATATGAATTAAAAATATATATATATATATTTTTTTTTTAGACAGAAATGAATGAATTCGGGCCGGATGCGAAATTACCATGTGTACCCAGCTCGAATTTGCTTCTTCCTAAAAAAATTAGCACCTTTGAGAGAAGTTCATTACAGTTTTTATTACCGACCGCGATATTTCACTTCCCCTTAAGGGCATGTGACACACACGTATGGATGCTCCGATGGTAACAAATCGCATTCCTTATTTTCCCCGTGATGGTTGATGGTCTGACCACAATCAAATTAGGTTTTTGTAGTCAATAGATATAAGTATGAAAACCTAATTTGCTTTTGCTTGTCGTATCAATCGTTTTGGAGAAAACAGGGAAGGCGATTTGTTACCGACTGAGACTGTAACACATGCCCTTAAGGGCATGTGAAACACGTTCTCAGCGTGTCGCTCTCGCTCCGCCGAGAGTGACACTAATGTTATCTCTCTCGCACTCCATAGTGTTTCACATGCTCTTAATGTGTCATATACACGGTAATAAGTGGCACAGCGTTGAAATTCTCCTACTGGGCAGTACAAGAACTAACTAGCGACGATTACCGATGGCACTCCAATACAGGGGGTGATGTACGGAAGTTCTCGGGCAAAGTTTGCAAGCGCGTGAGGAACTTTGCATGAGAAACACGTTGCGACGAGAATTGAGCATTGACGCCACGAAGCATGCTAACACAGTCCATCGAAGCCGCAAGTAAAAAGACATCTGCGAACCGAATATTTTACTCTAATGGGTTTTTCCTACATCGCTATGAATTTTTACGAGATAAAACTGGTTCGAAGATTTCTATCAGCTTTTTACTTAATCTACCATTTCCATTAGCATGTTTCTCATGGTGATCTTGGTTGCGTACATGGCATTCGACCCCCCTCCTCCAGTCAGCGAGCTAAATGCATTATGTCACTGTTGACACGTGTCTTCGGATCTCGCCCAAGTCTGCTTCTCCTACCGTTCCAGCAAATTTTCCAATCTCAACTTTTCCGCGTTGCAACAGCCGAGACAAGATCCCACGTTCCAATTGGAAGACAACAAAAAATGCCAGACTTGTTAGATGTGCTCTGAATTCATCTCTATATAAACTCAGAATGTCCTCTGAATGATACCGAATGCGTCGATTTCGGACCACTAGGTAGTACTCTCAAACATCTGAACTTAAGGGCATGTATTACAGACTCAGTCGGTAACAAATCGCCTTCCCTGTTTTTTCCAAAACGATTGATACGACGAGCAAAAGCAAATTAGGTTTTCATACTTATATCTATTGACTACAAAAACCTAATTTGATTTTGGTCGAAGCATCAACCATCACGGAGAAAATAGGGAAAGCGATTTGTTATCATCGGAGCATCGATATGTGTGTGTCACATCACTTTAAGTAAGTCTTTTTGTGGACTCTCTGCATACTCATTGTCCCATACAATATTGATCCAGAATATTAATACAATAAAGATCCAGAATATTATTGTACGGTGTCTTACGTGTACAAAAAGTTCTCGAAAAGACTTACTTAAGCAACATATCGGAATAAATTCACAGCACCGTTTTCTTACGATCCGTTTACAACGTAAATATATCGTCCAATGATTATGTGGGATTATTATGTAGCGAGTCGCTGGCAAACGAACCGTCTCCCGGTATTGAGAGAACGTTCAATAGTCAAGAAAAAAAAAGTTAATGAAAAACCCGGAGCGAGGATTTCCATAATCGTTACATTTTATCTAGCCATTCCATTAGCAATTCTTCCTCGTTGATTGCGCACACGCTAATCAAATCGCTTTTTCAGTCGGCGAGCAAAATGCATCCGACACGGCCTTGCGACTGACACATGTCGCCGGATTTCGCTCGAGGCGGATTAACCTACCGTTCCTGCAAATTTTGCAAATCCTACTTTTCCTCGTCGAAACAGGCGAGATATGATCGTGGAGAGTCGTCGGCGAACTATCTGACTGCCGGTGCCGTGCGCCCGTTCCGCGGTCAAATAAAAAAAAATGAATTAAATATATATATATATATATATATATATATATATATATATATATACTGTGAACAGGTAGAAAGTAATGTAGCGGAGAAATTCGCGAGGAGAGGATAAACCCGGCGGCTGGGAGGTGAACACAGCGCTCGGGAGACGCGAAAGACGTACGGGCCGCGAGAGCTCGTAATTATAATAATACTCTCGTGAACGTCGAAATGCTGCGTCGTCGATCGTCGCGCCGAATGGCGACTTTCCTCCAAAGTTTCTCGACGAGTGCCCGGCGGCGAGTCTCGCAACTACTTTTGTTACCGCAGGAGACTTATGTCATAGTAAGCGGGCGAAAATCGTGGACCGAGAAGAAATGGAAAATATGAGAATATCGGGACGTTAAAACGAGGAAAAAAAAAGTTCTCTGGTAATGCTATCCGTGTGTCTACGTAGCGAGCGTTATATTATATTCTCATGTGAAAGCGTTCCGCAACAAAGCGGCAAGTCGAGCATGAAAGTTATGGCGTCCTCTTTAATACGTTTTCCATCCGTTTGCTCTGTTTCTTTTTTTTCCACCAAGCGTGTTCGCTTGTGTGATCTGTTCGTTATCAAAGTTGATGACAGTGAATCGCAAAGAGAGCACTTGTTTTAGTGCTTTGAGTTCCGACGGAGGAGTCAAATTCACCGAGTTTGCAGTCATTTGTTTTCTACGTCTTTAACTTTCAATGAAAGTGTCTAAAGCTGAAGTCGGGATGCGTCCCAACGCATGTTCGTGCATAAATTCACGCTCCCGAACGCAGTAAGGTAACCAATGCTCGGACACGTCTCAGTCATCAGACACTCCTATGCAGATTTGATTTATTATGAATTTAAGTAATAGAAATCCAATTTGACACTTGTAATCGTATCTACAAACTCTATTTGATGCACAGAAAAAAGTTATACAAGGTTTGAGCCTTAATTATTTTCTATTGTTGCATTTCGTTACCTTACCTTCACCATTGTTTCGCGTAAATATAAAATTTCATTGATTTAATTATGTTAGATTATCAGTTTGTCCGAAATAGGTTTCATTGCCAGAAAAATATAGTCCGACATAAATGGCTGATGACAAAGGATTAACGAGTAATATAAAAACAGTGAAGGTTGCAAATACAAAAGAAAAGCACTGCATCGCGTCAACTGCGATCGTGTACGAACTAGTTCAGTTCGTACATTAGAATTCTCGAAATCTATGATTGTCCGAAACATTGGGACATGCAGTGTCCGGACATAGAGTCGTGCCGAAAAGTTGCGTCCGAAAACTGGTACATACTTTAAAAAGTATGTATCTTTGTGTAATTTATCGACGTGTTCCGGAAACTAGAAACTATCAGCTTGACATTGCTTTCAGTTATCTTCACAAAAAATGTGTTCTTTGCCAATTACTAACCGCCGCAATCTGGAGATGCTCTTGAACGTCCTAGACTTGAGCAAAGTCCGAACGCCTGTTCGTTTTTGTCCCGCGAGGCGCTTCCGGTTCCGAGCGCTCTGGAAGTACTCCACAAGCGCTCGGACTATATGTTTACTCTGATAACGTGCAGACCTATTATAGCTGCGAACGTACGATACTTCCTCTTGTAAGTCATAAAGCCACGAGAATTCCCCATGGGCAAAGGTGTGTTGACGCGCATGCGTTCTAACCGTTTGCTTGACGAACTTACACTGGGTGTGTGGTAAATTATGTACGAAGCTTACGAACGTATGAAGTTTAAACATCTCTCGTCGACAATAGCAGCCAGCCTGGGGTCGGTAGCGTGCAGTGTGTACAATCGATTTGCGGTTTAATTCAACGGACAGTCCTCGCTTCGTACAGTGTGTTCGGATAGTGCGCGTCGGACTCGTCGAAAGAGAAACCGCGTAGCAATGTTGAAGCTCCTCTCGACCAGGAAGATCGAAGGTGGGAGGCACTAAATTTACACAGTTAAGATCCATTACGACTATCTCGAATCTGAGGTGTCCTCGTGATTCACTTTGTTGTCGAAAAGAGCGTCGCCTCGATTAACTCTCGGCTCGATTATCCGAAGTGTCTCCTTGGCCCTCGAGCACAGCGGGTACGAACTTTTATTACGAAGTACTACCGATTTCTGGAGAAGCGACGAGGAGCGACAAATTATCATTATGCTAAATTCTGCGAGTACTCGCCGTCCGCGAGGAGACAGACGGGTGAATTATTGTTTGAAATAATTCACGCGAGGTTAACTCGGTAATGGTGTTTCTAGGAATATTGTGCATTGGTCGTTCTTCTCACGATCTCGGTCCTTCGAAACGTGATTTGCTTAGGCGATTAAAAATATATTTCAATATTCAGCCAGCGTGCGGAGAGGATGACTGATCGAGAAGCATCGATCTCTAACCTAATCTTATTTTATACATGTATGCTAGCAGGTTTGTGGTGGCTCGGCTGCTTCGCGACCCCGCTATGCGACTACGGAATTTCTAAACCGGAAATTTAGATTTCTGGAGTTTTACCGGAAATACGTCACATTCGCGTTGAAAAATCTCATCTGTCAACAGGTAGTGACGAGATTCTTCACTTCCGATTGGAAAATGACATGTTCAAACCAAAAATTACGTACCTTCAGTATGACGTCACTTCCGGTAAAAAAATGAGATTTGCAAATCGGAAGTGGCGTATTTCTGATCGAAAAATACATTTTTTGTTTTGCACACCGCATTGCACAACTCACCGAGACTCAAAGAATGGAAGCAAAATAGTATAACTGGGGAATATTTATCAGGGCCTAGGATATACCATTGTCATCTAGAGGGAACATCTGGATTCTTGAAAATGGGGGCAAAAAAAACAAACAAATAATTTGTCAAAATATATATTAGATTGACCATCGAAGTCTTCTTCACTCGGGTTTTCGTTACAAAACAAGCGTGATCGGAGGCCAACGCAGTCGTGCACCGCTGATGAAACCGAGAACTCTACGAATTATGTCATTTACCTCCGGGATGCGGAGAAGATTGGTGCTAAGTGTTTGGAACACTATACCACAGTATAGTACCACGCTCGTAACACTTTCTTGAAACTTTCGTTCGCTGGACGCCCGGCTGCGTTCCGGGGCTACGGACGAGATCTTCGACAGTCTGTAGTTGCGCGTGTTATGTCACCTCGCTCTGATGTCGCTGCGCCGTCTCAGCACCGATTTCATATTCGACAGCTGTAATGATCATTGCGTGACAACGGTGACGAAAAAAATAATAATAATAATAGCCATTATTCTGCCGGATAATAGAGAAGGTTCAGAGTCAAGTTCTGACAATCGAACGATAAAAGGGAGAAAAAAATTTATTGAAATCACCTTTGGGCATTTGTCACCATAGTTCGCATCTATCGAATCTCCATACATTTACAATGAGAGGATGTGACTGTTGACGCATGCAATTTTTTTTCTTTTCTCAAAAATAAACCGCAAAATAATATAGTCGTTTTTTGTCGGAGATCACATCCGCTGCCGATGATTCCTCGAGAGGGGCAAAAGCCAATCTTATAAGAGCGATGGCGCTCATCGAAGCTACGCAGTTCCGCGTGTGGGCTCGATTCATCCTGGACTGATTGCTGACAAGCCAGTTCGGCCTTCCAAGTTCGTCTTCAGGTATAGAACGTTGACCCGGAGTTATGGATCTTGTTTTTTTTTTTTTTTCTATATACGTATAACGATGTATGGGTGAGAGGCAGCAGAGCTCGGAGAGTTGCATTAGCTTAGTTGGAATCCCGTGTCAGGTGCGCGTCCCTTTGTGGTAACGGTATATCTCAGTTCGTTCTTCGTGCCTTCGCTCTATCGCGATTCGCGGCAGTGTATCAGGTAGGTACAGAAAAAGTCGACTCGAAGACTGTACACAGTGAATGTGGGCACGCAAACTTATGACCACGAATAGGCAGTACACCAAGTCAAATCTACACCGAGAGAGTGTACACACTACCAACTGAACATCCTAACAACTTAACACGCCCAATAGCCGAACAACTGTACACGCCCAATAATCGAACATGCCCAACAACCGAACGCCCTAACAACCGAACACCCCAACAACCGAACACCCCGACAACCGAACACCCCGACAACCGAGCAAACCAATAACCGAACACCCCGACAACGGAACACTCCAACAACCGAACACCCCAACAAGCGAACACCCCGACAACCGAACACCCCAACAACCGAACACCCCGACAACCGAACACCCCGACAACCGAACACCCCGACAACCGAGCAAACCAATAATCGAACACCCCGACAACGGAACACTCCAACAACCGAACACTCCAACAACCGAACACGCCAACAACTGAACACCCCGTCAACCGAACATCCCAACAATCAAACACCCCAATAATCGAACACCCCGACAACGGAACACTCCAACGACCGAACATCCCAACAACCGAACACTCCAACAACCGAACACCCCAACGACCGAACACCCCAACAACCGAACACTCCGACAACGCAACACAAGTGCAAACTACTTCAGGTCACTGAGACAAATTACCATGTCTTATTGTGACGATATAAGAGACGCGATATCGCAACGCCATACCAAGAGCGCACAATTCGAGCATGATCATTATCATGACACTTTAGGTATGGATTTTACTTAAGAGTAGTATCGTCTATGTAGTGTTGTCGTTGTGTTTTCGTAATCAATCATGGGGTTATTACTCGAGAGGAACACCCCCGAAGTATGCGATCATTTGTGTGCGGTTATCGAGTGTTCATTCACTCCCTTATTGTACAGTTGACTTGGTGTACAGCCTATTCGTCGTCATACGTTGGGTGACCACATTCACGGTGTACGGTCTTCGTGTAGATTTTTTCTGTGTCCACCTGATATATTGTGCGATCCGAAGACCAATACACCTTCGTGAAAACACGAGCTCCTCGTCGAAAAAGCGATCACGAGTTTGTGTGTACAACTGAGAATCTCCCGAGCGCTCGGCGCGCCACCTGTGCGTGCATCAGTGCAACGACAACGAACGAACTGGAGTGGCCCTGACCCATTTTCGCCCGGTTACCTTTCTCAACATTAGACACTCCGTAGTTACCACCACAGCGTAACGCTTCGCTCTATCTGGATAGTGTAAACGGGACAGGAGTGGAAATACTTCTGGAGTGCAATGGCCGATAGATATATCGTTCATCGCTTGACCCTCAAACAAATCGTCCGTACATTTCTCTTCCCAGCGAAGGCGGCTTCAATAGCGAATCTTTTTTTTGCCAATTCATCCGGCAACAGATTCGTGTAGTCCGGCTTTTCGATATCGGGACGCAGAAAATGTGCCGAGTATAAAACGATCGTACAGATCGTGCTAAGTCCGCGCTAACGGTACACTGTACAACGAACGAAGAAGCCCCGCGCATGTACAGCCGAACCGAGACCGGCTGGAGCCCGAGCACCGAAGCATTATACTGTACGGTGTTACTCTGAAAAAAAAAACGGACAAAATGACAAAATTTAAACGGTTCGATCCAATCTCTCCGAATTCAATAGGGATCATCGGTCGGCCATACTCCATCTCTGTACAACTTTTTGCCCCGATAAATAAAAAATTATTATAGATTGCGCACAGACATTTTTGAAGACATAAAAAAGCGCGTAAAAAACCGAAATTTTATAGATAAAATTTCGATGCTATGTATGAAATTTCGACTTGATCGGTCGAGGCATTCTCGAGTTATAGCAGGTTGAATTTTTCGCATGTGAGTCATAGATACATACATACAGAAATTCATCCGGACATTTTTTCTAAATGTACTTTATCGATGTTTTCGAATATTCTGAACACGTTTTCATTAAAATCTTGAAAAAAATGTTCACCGTGACTCAGCTTTATTTATGGGGAAGCAAAAATGGTGAATGTAATGTACCGGACTGGAAGTTTGTATGAAAAAAACTGAAATATTAATACTGTGTATGAAAAAACATTAATATTAATACTGTGTATTAACATTTCGTAACGATTGCACATGACATTTACATATACCAGTGTACTTATAAAAACTTCCACTGCCAGTGCATTGAACTTCGTACGAATTTTTCATACCGTGTCGGAAGTAGCCGACGGGTCGCCTTAACCGCAAAATTCTTAGAGATTCATGGCGATTCTACGGTGTGCAATTAGCTAACAAATTCCCTCAAAAGCGTCAAGCCGGATTGCCTCGAAATATAATATGATTTTGAAGTCATCTACATGCGACTAAATTTTATCAAGTTACAACAGTTGTGTTTTGCATCGCATAAACTTCGCTCGGAAAAGTTCACTTAGAGAATTCAATTTTCCAAGTGAACATTTTCTCTTCTTCCTGAAGTGCATTGACAGAGACTTGCCGAAGATGAAATTTGATGTCATTCAGATATCTTCAGCGTCATACCATAATATATCGTCGTGGCAAAGACCGCAAGATCGGCCCACGCTGCTACACGTTATTTACAACCGAGGAGAGGGGCGAGGGGGGGGGGGGGAGCGCTGCCTGGCACAGCTCTATGCTGGACGGCGTGTCGGTTTACGGACGGCGTAACAGCGGAGAAATTAATTGATATTTAATCGTGTAATAATAACCCAATAGTGCGAGACAAATTTACACATAAAAAAAAGATTGCATAAAATCATCGTCAGTTATGAATTCTTTATGGTATTTTGCTCGACCGAACCTTGGCATTGGGTTGATCGTTGCCATAGTTTCGTTGTACATTCGTGTGTTGATTTCTAACTCGATCGGCGATGCGTGTCCGAAAACAATTATACTCGCGATGAAACGGGGTTCGTAATCGTGTTTATTTCTTTTCTCTCGTGACTTCCACGCCTCGTAACGATTCCCGCGATCACTGGGACGTTTGAAGGCTTCAACAGCACGCCGGTACAGAGGTGCAATTTTTCTGTTTACGTAGATGACACTAATGACACGGTACTCGAACAGATGTTCGATTATTTCTCTGATATAATAAAACCCGCGGCGAGTACCCATGAATTATTCACGTTTACGCGGTGTCATTGTGCAAACGTCGGTGCGGGAAGTTAATGAAAGAATAGTCAATAATTTTTTATCTCGTTGATTATTGCACGCATCACGGTAATGCGCGTTTATGCGTTTCAGGACGGCGGAGGCACGCTAAAAATATCGAAACTTGGAATCTTAACGAATGCAAGATTGGGAGCGCGAGCATTCCTCTTTTTCTTTAACAATTTAACCGGACCTTTAGCACCATCGTTAAAGGAGAAACGGATTAACCACAGGTATAACCGCGCTGACCAATGTTACCAGGTAGAGTATATTTATAATAGCTGGTTAATACCACTGAATACTCTACATATCCTTTTTTTTTACCGGTTCATGACCTCGCCATGAGAGCGAGAGAGATGTCGTCACTGGCGCTCGCAACGGAGTGAGAGAGAGAGAGTTTCCCATGACGTTAAGTCCGAAGAAGAATATTTTAGTGATTTAACACAGGACTGGTCAGGGACAGGGACTGGGACAGGACGGAAAAACCCAGAGTTTGAAACCGGAATCCAACCCGTGACGTCGTGGAATACACAAAAAGTTTGGAACAACTTTTTCCGTAGAATACTGAAGGGAACGCAATGAAATTTAAGGAATGCACTGTAAAGATGTGAATCTCTCCGATGATCCTTTCAGAAATTAGGGACTCGAACAAAAATGTGCAGATCAATCACCCGCAGATCTATGCAATGACAAATTCCAGTTTTTGATACTTCTTCGTAAAAATCACGGAAACTAATAGCAACATCGGATAGACAGTGAACAATTATACGATTTCCATCCGTGGCGGTTGCGACTTGTGATTGAAGGCAGTCCCCCGTTCCTCCACAAACCTTTTCAACATACGGGTGCTTCTGCACAACTTAGTCAACACAAACCAGATCATACATATGTATGCTAGTTACTAGACAAGCGTGAAAAGTGAATTGTTTAGAAACGATGCCCGGAGATCTGCGACATCTCGTTGTGAAGGATACACAACGAGATTTCGCAGACCGCCGGGCATCGTTCGTAAACAATTCACTTTTTACACATAAGGTGACCGGCCCAGTTTGTGAAACTGACCCAGTTTGTGACAGGGGTACCTCTAGCATAGCCGGCTCCTTCCACCATTTGATATGCGGCAAATGGGTAGCGCGCGTTCGGGGGGTCACAAACTGCGATACTTGGTCCTCCTCGTTTATCCCTATGATGTTACACGCTTAAAGTGAGAGAGCTGCGTAGAAGTGTCATAAACTGGGCCTTAACCCGAACCTGCACATGGCGATTCTGCACAAGCGACACTTCTCCATATTTCAGTTCTGGATGGATTGTCTCTCGATTGATAAAAGTCGCCGAGTCTACACGCTCTGGTCCGACAGACTTTTACGTTAGCTTTTTTCCGTAATGCCTCTCTTAAGGCTTTAGCATTCTGTGAGCCATCTAGCTGCTATTCTCATAAATTTTTATTCAATTCTTCGTTCGTAAAGTTCGCAGCTGGAGTCGCTGTTACTCCTCCCTCCCTCCCTACTGTATCGCATGTGCCTGAAGGCGCAGGGAAACCGCAGGAAACCTGCGCCGATACAGCCGGTCATTCCAACTGAGGCTTGATGTTTCGTTCAACGGTTCTAACGCGCCAGTTATGCACGGCTAGGCTAGGCACGGTCATGCATCCAAGTACTGACCGCGAACGATTCAGCTTGATTCTGGGAACCACCGAAGCCGCACACCAACCGCTCATCCACCGCTGTCGGTCTTTACGTTGGCTAATACAAATATCGAGTGTGGCTCCCCCTAGCGGGTTACGTCACAGTCTACTCGCCGACACCTTTGTAGCACCCGAGAATGATTCCGGTTCGAGGTTGAGTCGTGGCCGAGTGGATCGGAGTGCGACTAACGAGCAGTAGATCCAGGCTGACCATTGGCTAGTTCGGTGTATCCCTGTTGGCAATGCAGGAAGGAGCTTTTATTTTAAAAAACAGAAGAAGAAGAAGAAGATCCCGGTTCGATTTCCGGCTACAGCCGAGAATTTTTCTTCTCGCCGACACCTTTGTAGGACCCGCGAATGATTCCGGTTCGAGGTTGAGTCGTGGCCAAGTGGATCGGAGTGCGACTAACGAGTAGGAGATCCAGGCTGACCATTGGCTAGTTCGGTGTATCCCTGTTGTCAATGCAGGCAGGAGCTTTTATAAAAAAACAGAAAAAGAAGAAGAAGAAGAAGATCCCGGTTCGATTTCCGGATGCAACCGTGATCATTTCTTCAGCTGTGTATTACTACTTACCTAGGTGCGGATTCCACGTAAAACTGTAGGTTCACCCAAAATCGTTTTCTTCTTCAATTAATTAATGAGTTTCGGCTAATTAATTTGAAAAAAAAACTCGTTCGTTTCGAACGATCGTCTGGAAGACGGTGCCATCTGCGATTAAGATTTCCTTCACGTGATCAAGTTCTTATGCAGAATACTCTCTAACGTAAAAGAAGAGAAGAAGACTGCACACCAGAGCTGGGTGTACAGTCTTCTTCTTCAACACCCCAAGTACTGGAAGTACGTATTGAAGTATCAGTTGAATTAGTGCGCTCTGGATAGTTCTTGAGTACTGACGGATTGAGTACAGACAGAACTGAATTGCTGAAGTTCCGAGTACTGACCACCGACTCAGCACTTGATACTTTAATAGTACGTACTTCAAGTACTAAGTGTATTTGCCCAGCTCTGCTATACACTATATAAGTGGTCTAACCAGTCACGCTTAAGCTTCAAAAAACTATGGCCATGGCCAGCTCGCTTATTGCCTTGTGGTCAGTATCGGACACTTGAGTGTGGTGCTCAAACCTTTATAGATGGAAAGAAGAAGAAGAAGGTTTCCGGTTCGATAATCATCGTTACGACTCTCGGATAATCCGCTTGGGAATGTTCTCGTCGCTGAGACACTGCTTGGGAGCCGGTTTATGGGCGATTTGTTTATTACCCTTCAGAGGGAAGATCACCAGAGTCGAGCGAACTCCATCGCGCTTGGCTCTCCAGTCACGCAGATTTTATGGCAGATTTGATCAGCTGTACAGATGCTCCAGGTGAATCCTGAATGCCATCGACTACCGCGAATCGTCGTCGTTCCTCGGAAAATATTATAAATTCGTGTCTCAAGCTCGAACGGATCATGCGAGTTTCGGTAGGAGAGCCTCACCGTGTTGTCTCCTGAAGGCGCATGCGCGGACCACGGTCCATTTTCTTGCAAATTTAATCGACGTTTCCGCGAGTCATTATTTTTGTTGTTGTTATTTTTATTATCTTTCGATTTAAATTCTCTGTAAAAAACACACGTACGACAGTGATGGATGGACAATAAAAAATTGTCGACGTTTACCAGCAATCGACGTTGGAAATAATTTATCATTATTTTATCCCGATCTGTAGGATTTCGTCGTGTGATGAATAATTATAAGCGATGATTACAATTGTTTTTCCCTCGATATTTAATGCGATGGAATTTATACCGATGCATTCTGACATATCGTCGGAGAAAGAGGTTGCTACTGCGAAGTTAAAAGCCTGTAAACATCGGCTCGAGGCTCGGTCGGGTACTTGGAGTCCAAGTACCCGACCGAGCCTCGAGCCGATCGAAAATCGAAAAGCCTGAGAGATATTGTCCAAGTCTTGGACAATATCTCTCAGGCTTTTCGATTTTAGCAGGATTCGATCCCGCATCGATATTTAACTAATATTTTTTCGAATAAAGTTTCATTCGCGATTACAATGACTTAGATTGTTGTTTTCTGAATTTCAGATAAATCTTGGCTGGACGGGGATTCCCAGTTGTCCAAAATGTCTGACGAAGCAATCGTCGTCCGGAACGTCCACAAAAAGTACGGAAACGGGCCGGCCATCCTCGATGGCCTCAACATGACCGTTGCGAGAGGGTCAATGTGAGTAATTCTCTCTCAAGATATCGAGAGAAGCTCTTAACAAAAAATTAAAGCAACCCTACCGTGTACTTATACTCCAAGCCACTTTTATTACACAATTAGGTTATTAATTTCTTGCGACATCGGATCATGGTTCCAAACTCTTCGCGAGCACGACCACGCAACTTCTCAGCCTATTGATTCCGTATACAAAAAACACGCCGACCATTCTTCGCCGCTTCGATTATTATATTAACTAGCAGTTATGTTGACTCGCGCGCCTCGCACGCTCGCAGTATCGGTGTGAGTCTATATGAGTATCCGTGAGTATCCATGTGAGTATCTGTGACTATCTGCGAATATTCGTAGATACTCACAGTACCTGTGAGTATTCGTGAGTATCCATGGGTATCCATGAGTATCCATGAGTATCCATGAGTATCCATGAGTATCCATGAGTATCCATGAGTATCCATGAGTATCCATGAGTATCCATGAGTATCCATGAGTATCCATGAGTATCCATGAGTATCCATGAGTATCCATGAGTATCCATGAGTATCCATGAGTATCCATGAGTATCCATGAGTATCCATGAGTATCCATGAGTATCCATGAGTATCCATGAGTATCCATGAGTATCCATGAGTATCCATGAGTATCCATGAGTATCCATGAGTATCCATGAGTATCCATGAGTATCCATGAGTATCCATGAGTATCCATGTGAGTACCTGTGCGTATCTGCGATAATTCGTTGATACTCACAGTATCTGTGAGTATTAGTGTGAGTATTAGTGTGAGTATTAGTGTGAGTATCCGCATGAGTATCCGTGTGAGTATTCGCGTGAGTATTCGTGTGAGTATTCGCGTGAGTATTCGTGTGAGTATTCGTGTGAGTATTTGTATGAGTATTTGTATGAGTATTTGTATGAGTATTCGTGTGAGTGTTCGTATGAGTATTCGAGTGAGTGTTTTTGTGTTTATCTGTGAGTACCCATGTAAGTATCTGTGAGTTCCGTGTAAGTGTCTGTGAGTACTAGCGTGAGTATCTGTCAGTATCGGTGTGAGTGTGCAATTGGCATGAGCTTTACTGTTATGTAGATTTCCGTGTCACCGCATCGGTGACTCAAGGGCTTTAAAAAATGCACAGCTCCGGTCGACATCGTAACGCCGGCAGATCAATTGGCTTCATCTTGCCCCACGCTCGAGACTTCGTTGAATCCTCACCAGCCGCTCAGCATTGTTATCTTACAAGTTTTCCGGAACTCGCTGGCTCCGTCCACTTAGACATGTTACTCGGTATTATGGCGTTTATCGCCTCCAACAGGACATCCATAACATATATTTGCTTCGCTGCGACATCTTCCCGAGAAACATTGGACGATGCACCGAGGAACTTTAGGATTCCTCCGAGAGGCCGCATATTCACTTCGGATTCTTCATCTTCTTTCTTGCTTGAGAGTCTCATCGCGTCAGGCTTCGCGGTCTCGTCGGCTTTTTTATTACTCGTCGTGTTTTCATACATGTCGTTCGATCCGTCATTGACTGCGCCATCAACGTTCGGCGGAGAAGCAGCATGGTTGCTGTTGATATTTATATTCGTATTAAAGACGTGATTCGAGAAGTCTCCAGACTCGTCTTCGTTGAATACTGGTGAGTTCTCTTTCTCCTTGGCCCAGGAGATTTTCGATTTTAGAGCTCCTTCTTCTTTCTCATCATCCAACCGAGATCCGTTATTCGATCTCTTCTCATCGATGATCGCCGGGCTCTTCGCGATTTCTTCTTCGTAAAGAGTAACCACAGCAATCTGCTCGGTGGAGTTGTCCGTAGTTTCGTCAATTACCATCTCATTCGTGCTTTCTTGCAACCCATCCGGTCTCTCATAATCGATCACCTTTGTTACAGAGTCAGTCTTAGTTTTCAGAATTGTTGTCTCATTCTCTCTCAGTCCCTTCAAATCGCCTAACATCGCGTTTGTAGCTTTGCCGACCACGTCGCTAAAGCGTCGAGCCAGGGCGTTCAGGGTTTCGGGCTGCATGCGAAGATTATTGGCGACTTTGAGGAGCTCTTGACGAGCGACGAACTCCGCCAGGTTCTGGTCGTATCGGTAGATCTGTTTTTGCGAATCGATATCATTTTCTTCCTTTTCTTCTTCGCTATTCTCAAAAAAATGCTCAGACACATCGTTATCATTTTTCGATCTTTCGAAGAACCGTCGTTGCATCGTCGCGTTTTTGTCATACTGGTGGATGCTTTTTGGCGAATTGATGTCATTTTCTTCTCCTTCTTCTTCTTTTTCTTCTTCTTCTTCTTCTTCTTCTTCTTCTTCTTCTTCTTCTTCTTTTTCTTCGCTATTCACTAAGAATTGCTCAGACCCGTGATTATTATTTTTCCATTTTTCGAGCAAGTCGCCAGGTCCGATTTCATCAGGATGATCCTTGGCGATTACGCGAATGAGTTTGACCAAGTTCTCGACATCCACACTGGTTCCTACATGAATGACCAAATCCCTCGGATCACTCTTTTCCGCTCTAAGTTGCAGATGAAGCGATCCCGTTTTGAATTCTCGTCTTCCCGTGGCTGCTCCGGATGGATCCTTAGATCTGAGTTTCCTAGCCAGAGCCACGTTCAAGCCGGTGGTAAGGTGATTCAGAATCTCGAAGAACTGCCGTTGCATCGTCGCATTCTTGTTATATCGGTGGATGGTTTTCTGCAAACCGGTAGCATTTTCTTCTTCTTCGTTATTGACTAAAAATTGCTCAGACGCGGGATTAATATTTTTCGATTTTTCGAGCAAGTCGCCAGGTCCGATTTCGTCAGCATGGTCCTTGGCGATTACGCGTATGAGTCTGACCAAGTTCTCGACGTCCACACTGGTTTCTACATGAATGACCAAATCCCTCGGATCGCTCTTTTCCGCTCTGAGTTGCAGGTGAAGCGACCCCGTTTTGAATTCTCGTCTTTCCTCGGCTGCACCGGATGGATCCTTCGATCTCAGTTTCCCGGCCAGAGCCACGTTCAGGCTGAAGATAAGGTGTACCAGAATCTCGAAGAAACGTCGCTCCATCGTCGCTGTGTTGCTGCCAGTGGACTGAAGCTAATCTCTCCGGCGATTCTCGCTTTATCGGTCGATTCGTGGTATCGATTCTGCCCACTTTTCTCGGTGAATCTACGCCTATCAGCGAGGACAATGAACACAGTTAGCTCATTACAGTCCGCGAATGCCGGGTCGAGCCAAGGTGCTAATTGTTTTCGACGATAATCCATCGTTACGATCCGGGATGGCGGCTGCGTCTTGTATTGTTCCGAGCATTGGGTTTTTAGTACACTTGCGTAGTGATTGCGAATCAATCGATGAAACCTCCGACACGGGTTACTCTATGTAACACTTTTATTTTGAACGTTATTCATCAATCTTTTTTAATCATCAATCTACGTTATTCATTTATTTTTTACGTTTTTAGTCAACTTTTTAAATTCACTAGCCAATAACGCTCGCTTCGCGCGCGTAATTTTAAGCTCTGATATTATTTACCGAGCAATATGAACACCAACTACAAAAAATCAATTTTATCTTCCCTAAACAGTTGGTGAGTTGAGATGCAAGGAAGGATTAATGTAATTGGATAATCATCCTGTATATTGGTTTAAAAAATATTAATTAATTTTATTTCATTAAATTATCTTGTTTATTCATCAATTGAACTTAGTCAGCAATTTATTTTCTTTTCTTTTTTTTTTTGGATATTCGCCTCGGAAAGTTTTGCGCAAACTCAGGAATACTTCGTCCGGACGTCACTTCCGGAAGTGATGTCCTTCCAGTATGACCTCACTTCCGGAAGCAATGTGATTCCAATATGACTCCACATCCGGAAGTGATGTGCTTTCAGTATGACGTCACTTCCGGTCGAAAAATTAGATTCTCAAACTGGAAGTGACGTATTTGAGGAGGCTTGAAGCTGCTGGTGTGATTTATGAATTTCATTTTTATCGTTTGTTTTATGGAACAGTTACGGTTTATTGGGAGCGAGCGGCTGTGGAAAAACAACTCTGCTTACGTGCGTCGTCGGTGCACGGAAGGTCGACAGCGGAGAAATATGGGTTCTCGGCGGCAAGCCGGGATCAAAAGGGTCCGGAATTCCGGGACCAAGAGTGGGCTACATGCCTCAAGAAATTTCACTGGTCGGCGAGTTCACGGTCATCGGTGCTCTCTATTATTTCGGCAGGGTCAACGGCCTGGACGACGAGGTCATCGGTACGGAAAAAATCTTTCTTCCGGATGTCACTGTTATCGATTTGCTTGATTTTTTATTTCGTGTGTTCAACTGTTTCAGAGGAGAAGCACTCCTTTCTCTCGGAACTGCTTCAATTGCCGCCGAAGAATTGCCTGATAAAAAACATAAGCGGAGGTCAACAGAGAAGAGTATCGTTCGCCGCCGCGCTCCTTCACGATCCGGAACTATTGATCCTGGACGAGCCGACCGTCGGTCTCGATCCGGTACTTCGGGCCAAGCAAGTACTTTTTTCCACCCGTACATTTTCCTTTAATATTAAAAAAATATGTTAATCTTTAAAATTCAATACGTTTATTTTGTCGTTTTTTAACAAATAATCGAGATCGAAATATCTCACTATTCTTTAGCATATGGGACTTCCTCGCGGACATAGCCAGAAACAAAGGAACCGCGATCGTTATCACAACGCATTACGTCGAAGAGACCAAGCTCGCCAACAGAGTTAGTTCCGTCTGAGTATACAATCGGGATTTTAGAATTTTTACTGTCGATGGTATAGTTATTCGTATGGCGAGGGCGCAGAAAGGGAGACAGGAAGGACTCCCTTTTCTACGCCCATGTTATTCACATAATTTTTCCTAACAAATTCACGAAAATCACGCTTTTCGTTTTTGGGAAGTGTGCGTAAGAAGGCACTTTCTCGCACTAGTGCGGGAAAAATACCATAATGCGCTTGTACGCATGTGCAGTGCTTTTCCCGCACGCAATTCGAAAAAGTGCCTTTCTGCCGACACTTCACAGGAATGGAAGCGGAATTTTACGTGCATGCGTTCGGAAAAATAATATTGCAATCCTCTTTAGGTCGGTTTTCTTAGGTGTGGCCAATTGTTAGCCGAGGCCTCGCCGAATCAATTGGTGGTGGGATTTCAATGCGAAAGCCTCGAGGACACCTTCCTGAAGCTGAGCCAACAACAGAAGGACAATCAAGACCGAGGCGTCACGAATCTGGCATTCGTGCCGGACCTCGAAGAAGTCACCATACCAACTACCAATGAAACCTCCATGACTAGAGAAGTGAGTCGATGGCTGATTTTTTTCCTCTGAGATTGTGGTATGAGAAACGATGAGTGAACATGCAGAGATTTTTCCCAGAGCATTATGGAGAAGAAACAGCCTAGGGGGAGTAAAGAGACAGCGATGAAACGGACGTACCTCAAAAGTTCAGCAGGCAAAAGGTTCAGAGCCCTGATGATCAAGAACGTTTTCCAATTCGTTCGACATCCAGGGTAATTATAGAAAAATACGTACAATCACTCGTTTTTGCAATATTTGGGGACCGAAGAGTCCTCGGATAATCGAAATCCCGGGTTATCCGAACTAAAGAGCGAAAGTATATAAGTCAATAATGGCTAATGATACAACTTTATTTTGACTAGTTACAATGACATTTGGTACAACTTGCACTTAATTGTTAAATAGTGTGAACGAGAATGTAAAGTTTTGGATTCTTTTTCTCATTAATAGTACGCAAGCCAGGCTTCTTTTGGAAGTACTCAGTGACTTTGGTTTGCTGCTTGCACTTCCTCCTATTTTCGCCTATCGCCTGTTTCATTTTTCGGCGCTCGGCGCATTAAAAAAACCTTGGAAGACGCACGGTCAATCTGACCCCACTTAATCAGGGTTCTACTGTATTGGGTATAAATAAGTTTTTTCTTCAATCGTCGCTCAGGGACTATGTTCAACCGTACAACGGTACAGATCCAAACATTTTTTCCGAATATGATTCTCCAATGTTTTGGTAGATTCTGAACACGTGCACATTAAAATCTCGAAAAAATGCTTTTCATGAAAACAAAGCTTCCTCTATGGGAAAGCAATTCATCAGATTTCCCTACTCACAGTACAGTTACTAACGAATCGCGTATTATTTCATCAGCGCAGTGCTTTTCGCTCTGATACTACCGTTGGTCCAAACGTGGTGCTTCTTCAGTGCGATCGGTGGAGATCCGAAGGATCTTCACATGGCAGTCGTCAACGACGAAGCTGGCAATTGCAACGACGGAAGATATCTGGGCCGGGTCGTTCACGTGCCGAGCGATTACACGTGCGACTACGTGGATCTCAGTTGCCGATTTCTCAATGGTTTCAACAAGGACATTGCCGAAAATGTACGATCGAAAAGAGCAAGCATTAAATAAATAAAATAAAATGTAATACTAGTCTTGATAAAATTGTCTGTACACAAGACGCTCATTGATTTTATTGTTTCACGCGTGCATGCAGAAGTTCTACAACGAGGAGAACGAGGCAAGAGCAGCGGTCAGCGAAGGCAAGGCAGTTGGTGTAATGGTCTTTGGCAAAAATTTCTCGACGGCATTGCAGCAGAGACGCGATGACTTAAAAGGCGCAAGCGCCGACGAAATACTCGCCAGCGAGATAGCAGTAACGCTGGATATGGGAGGTACTTGATGTGTAGTAGAACCTCGATTATCTGCACCCGTCGGGTCCGGGTCTAGTTCGGATAATCAAAAATTCGGATAACCGAAGCTAATTTTTTCACAGCGTCATAACATATGTATAAATGAGACGTATATAAATGAAATAACCGTATATATTTAACTTTAAAATGTATTTTTAACATATTTATTTAAAATAAAGTCGACCACTTATTTTATTGCCGTACGCTAGCAACGCGCTTTTGAGCAGCCAAATCTCGAAGACACGTCAGAGCGAACTGCGTTATGGAAGGCGATTCAAACGTTTTTGTATTGAAACTAGTCTCTCACGCGTGATGTCCGACTCCGCGAGGGTGGGTGAAATTGCTTGAGGAAAGCCAGTATGCGAGCGGATTGACTCTGGAAGAGGAAACAGGGCACTTCAACAACGCGTCAACACGGCCGCGACGGGCAACATAATGTTTCGCGCTAACGTTCGGATAACATGGTTCGGATGATCGAGGTTCTACTGTATCCGATTTTCAAGACGATCGAACGATTCTCGCCGACCTTGTGTCGCTTTCCGGTTTTTTTTTCTTTACTGTGTTCATTCGTTAATGCGTTGTCTTTACTACTGCTTACTTTTTTTTGCAGACAGACAAGTCGGTCTCTGGGTCAAGAAAAAGATGGCTGAGCGATTCTTCGAAATGTATGGGGATATCGTGCAGGAGTGCGATCTACCAAGAAAAATTGGCGACCTGCCTCTTCGCGTACGTACAGAATAGTAAAGACTGTTCGAGACTCGAATCGATGAGCTTCGATGGGTTATTCAACGAGTATTGAATTTTGTGTACAGCTCGAGGAACCGATATTCGGCAAGATGGATTCAAACTACGCGACCTTCGTAGCGCCCGCATTTATATTGTCGTAAGTGCGGTTAAAAAAAATAATAATAATCGACTGGAGCATCAAACAATATCGCGGCAAATTTTTTATTACGTGTCTGTTTACAGGCTCGTATTTTTCGTCGCCACCGCCGTAGCGTGTTCTATAATAATCACAGACCGACACGAGGGTATTTGGGAACGAAGCTTGGTGCAAGGTAATTGTAACAAAAATATTGATTCTTTCAGTTCGTCAAAAGATGTAATGTGTATTCGTGATTTGAATAAATATCGCGACATTTTTTTGCGGAAGAATAAGCAAACGGGAAAAAAGTGGCGGTAACCTTGACCATGCACCGCGCGGTTGAGCCGAAACGGATTAAGTACCGATTACTCGGGCGTTAAGACCTCCCCGCGTTAAGTAGTCGATTGTTGACCCAAAATTGGTATGAAAAGAGCGAAGGTGCAGAACTTTCAGGTCGATTGATTCGACCATTAGTATGCGCGAGGCGTTGGCGAAGACCTCCGTGAAGCGCAAGCTCAGGGATACCTCTTCAAAATATCGATAATTATAACGTGAAACGTGTCTGGATACGCTGCATCTAAGAATAGTTTCTCTGGAGGGGTTTTCCACTCTTAAAAGTCCGTGTGTCCGTGAGTCCGTGTGTCTCGATATATTCCGGTATGACGTCTGTTTTTGTCCAAAAATGAGATTTTCAAACCGAAAATGACATATTTTCGTTTTAACATCACTGCCGGTCCAAAAATGAGATTTTGAAACCGGAAGTATTTCCGGTATGACGTCACTTCCGGTTAAAAAATGAGATTTTCTATCCGGAAATTACATACTTTCGGTTTGACGTCATTTCCGGTTGAAAAATTAGCTTTTCTACCGGAAGTGACGTATTTTTTGGTGTGAACGTCACTTCCGGTCGAAAAATGATATATTCAACTCAGGTGTGACGATGCAAAGAATATCTTTAATTTTTCTCTGGAGTGCATCTCGAATGCGGCTAGTGTCAGAAACGCGTGGATTAAGAAACACAGGGTGAGCGCTCCAGCGACAACGAATCTCATCAGCACGCAATATAGTCTAGTACGATGTAAATTGTGATATGAGTAAAAATATTATTACGATCTACAATTTATCCCTCGGCCTGTTACTAATCCCCAACGTTCTTTCTGTTTAAAACAGGGGTGACGACCGGCGAGATACTGGCAGCCCACCTACTAACCCAGCTCATGGTCATCGTTCTTCAAGTTGCGATCACCCTATCGTTAAGCTTTCTCCTGTTCAATCTTGAGTGTGTCGGCTCCATGTTGGTGGTCACGCTAATGGTATTGCTGATCGGAATTTGCGGAATGTGTTACGGGTTTCTCATATCCGTGGTATGCAGCTCCCATACACTGGCCAATTACATATCAACCGGAAGTTTTTATCCAGTGATACTACTCGGCGGTGAGAGAGTTTACAAGATAAGCCCTTCGATAATGATGATCGGGCAATCTTTAAGGAGGATTGACTATCAGACGAAATCAAACTTAAGGCCTCAATTTTTTAATATCTTCTACATCGACATTCTACGCATCAGTTCCCAAAGCCTGAGTAATTTTGACCTTATAGTTTATTCGTAATATAATTTAGAAGTTGACTACTTTGACCGTATCGTCCAATATTCTAAAATTGGAGTCGGTCCAGTCGGGGTTAAAATGTCATTCATTTACCACTGATCAAGCCAACTTAGAGCTTTGAAAAAATAGTTTCGAGTAGATGAAGCATCAAGGATTATGTAGAAAAAAAGCAAAATCCGCACTTTACCGTGCAAACTCAATGATGCATTGATGCGAAGATTATTATATCATCGCAGTCTATCAGTGTACTGAATTATCAATGCCAGGCTCGACAATCTTTCCGGTCGAAAGCTAATGTGTTCAGAGAACCAAACATAATTTCACTTCAGCTTTCTTGTAATACACGTCCAACTGTAAGTGCTTTATTGCGCATCACGTATCCGTGGTATAAAATTATCAATCTGTCAACCCATTCATGTCTTAAATATTCTTTACAAATGGTTCATATCGGTTTTGGGAAATGATTTGTCATTTAGTTTTTTCATTTTGCAATGTTGGCCATTGGTACTCTATGACGATTCCGAAGTCGTTGGGATTCTTAAACTCTGGACTACATATTTTTCTTAATCTTTGATTAACCGATTTGTTTCGCGAAATATAGCCCATGAATGGCACGCATAATTCAGTTTACTATGATTGTATGCGCTTCGAGACAGCTGTGATGAATTGTTTTCTATCACATTTTTTAATCCAAAGAAACAGTCGATCCTCCTTAAACTGGATTACATATTTATCTTAATCTTCGATTAACGGATGATTTTTGCGAAATACCCTATGAATGGCATGCATAATCATTTTACTAACATTGCATGGGATTGTGGACAGCTGTGATACTTTTTTTTCTAAGACATTTTGGACTCCAAAGAAACTGTCGATCCCCCTCAAACTGGACTACATATTTTTCTTAAACTTCGATAAACGGATTATTTTTGCAAAAAATACCCCATGAATCGGATTATTCATTTTACTAACATTGCATGCGATTCGAGACAGCTGTGATGATTTTTTTTTCTATCACATTTTTGACTCCAAAGAAACAGTCGAACCACTTTAATCAGTTACTTTTGTTTCTCGATCGACACAGGTTGCATCTGGCCAATTGAGGGAATGCCGAGGATGCTGATGTGGCTAAGCTTAGTTTTGCCAACGACGGTACCGTCCATCGCCATGCGGGCTCTCCTCAGCAAGGGTTACACCATCGATGATCCCGAAGTTTATTCCGGCTTCCTCGTGGCCTCTGTCTGGACGGCCAGTCTCGTCGCTCTCACCTTTTTCGGTCTGCGATTCAAAGTTGCATGACCGCGAGGGGAACAATTTACCGCGATCGATTCCGATTGGTTCGCGTCAGTTTACGGGTTTTTCTTCTGTCCCTCGGTTCTCCCGGGAACCGACGCAGAGCACCAGAATTCCTCCGAGACAGGGTTTTATGTTGTAAGAGTAGTGGAGGCTTTACCTCAACGTCACTGAAGTACCGTTTCTTTGTTAGCTGTTGTTGTTTCTTTTTTGCTTTACGATGAGAACGCGCTCGCATACGTATACGGAGTCGCGAAACGCTAGGAAAAAAAGAAAAGATAATTCATTACCCTTCTAGTCAAAGGTCGATGTTCGTACAGTGCGAGGGGACCTTTGCGGCTCGTTCCGTTTCCGCGAATGCGAGTTTCGCCTATCGTGTCCTCATGTTGAGAGAGGATTCGTGAAATTTGGCCCTGAGAAACGAGAACTCCCAGTATAGTAGAACCTCGATTATGCGCAAAGATTGGATAATCAATAATTCGTATGATCGAAACGCGTATTTTTTTTTTGCGGCATTATAACACGTATATAAATGAGACATATATATAAATAATAACAATATATATTCAACTTCAAAACATATTTTGAACATTTTTTTCAACATCGAAGTCTTATTTCCAGGGCTCTGTGAAACAAAGTCGTCAATTTTCTTTTTTATTGCCAAATCCTAGCTTCACCCTTTTGAACAGCCAAATCTCGAAGGCAGTTCAGTGTAAACTACGTCATGTAAGGCGATTCAAACGATTTTGTATTGAAACTAGTCTCTTACGCGCGCTCTCCGACTCTGTTGGGGTCGGTGAAGCTGTTCGTGAAAGCCCGAGCGGATCGACGTTCGGCGAGAAAAAGGGCACTTCGACGGGGCCGCGGCTATTCGTATAGTGTTTCGCGCATACGTTCGGATAAATGGAGTCATGGTTCGGATAATCGAGGTTCTTCTGTAACTTTATCCTAAAGAGTACACTGTTAAAAAAAAATTGTAAATTTAATACACAATTGTCATGAAAAAGTTTATGAACTTCTAGAGTGAAATTGAAGTAAATTATTAGAATCAAAGTACTTTTATAGTAAAATTACACTAAATTATTAAAGGTTAAATATTGCTAAAGTTGTTAATATACCGTATGCTACTTTTTCATCGCAATTGTGCACGAAATTTGATATACCAGTTTATGCATAAATACTTCCAGTACCAGTACATTAAATTTCATACGAATTTTTTTTACAGTGTATAAACTGCAGCGTACTTCTTTGCGTACGGCTGTATAGTCGATTTTGCGGTTTCGCTCCGATACGCGAAAACCCACGTAATTGCCTGCGATGTTTGTATTTTAAATGTGTAAATAAATTATTTTAGTTACTCAAAAAACGACGAGTCATGAGATTACTTGATCATTTATTTGTCTCCGAGATACATTTTTTTTTTCATAGACACCCGGTACAGACTCGTTTATTCTAGGTATACGATGTGCTGTCTCGATCGTTTATCATACAAATATATACAACATATAAACTATTTCACGTTGAAATAAATTTAACTTCGGGAATCCGTCTCTAAACGACGGATAGCCCGATACAATCATCGTTGTCGCATTTTCATATATATATATATATATTTAGTTTTCTCGCAAGAGAGGTTCTCCAAGCCGAAAATCGCCAGATGATGGAACACTGGCTGGAATACTGTAGGAGCGGGTCTCTACGCTACGCTTCCAATCACCTTCGTAACTCCCGCTCTAGACAAAAGCGTCGTTGCTCGACGACGATTATCGATCGAAAAAAAGATAAAACGATCGCGCGATAATCCGTAGATTTTTCTTCGAGGGACCGCATATCTCACTCGTTATATAGATTCGTAAATTATGTACAAATGTTTTTTTTTTCGTTGAAAAATATCTCACCCGGAGAACAGATAGAAGAGGAAAATTTAAGGATCGATTCAATAAAATCCGTGCGTCTAATCGCGCGCCGCGGAGACGACAGAACGCCACGGCTACTGGCCGCGAATATTTTTTTCTTTTCTTTAGGTATCAAGTAGCGAATTTAGTGTACTATAGTCGTCTGCGCCAATCGCATAGTATTGCGGAGACTGCGCAGCACTCGCCGATATTCTTCGTTATACAAAATAAACTATGCCCGTACAATTTCTTCGTGCCCCTTCGATCTCTGGTACAGTCGATAAATCATTTTTTCCGCTCACAGAGGGCACCACGCGTATTCCTCCGCTGCCGCCGAAAGCCGGCTTCGCTGCGTATTCCACTTGTCGTCGCCCCATCCGGACGACACTTCATTGTTTTTCTCTTGCGGATACTTTGGCTATACACACATACACACACACGCAGAGGATTACATTAAGTACGCCGAGTCTACCGGTGAAGCATCGATACTTTGTGTTGTTGTTGTTGTTGTTGTGATTTTCTATCGTGTGGAAGTGTCCTCTGTTCCGAGTCGCCGGTTCGCGCAGCCTACGACTCTACACTACGCATGTTAGCCCCAATAGTACTGTAGGTCCAATCGAAAGTGATAACCGTACCGTCGTTAGAGTTACGATTTTTCACGTTCCCGAAGAATCTTTCGTTCCCGTTAGCGGTATCGCTGACGCAATCGGAGGCTCTACTACTGCGACTGTTAGTAGCGTGGTTATTAGTGTTTTTAGCAGTAAGGCAGGAGCCGCATCGGATGGGCATGGGACGAGCAGCAACGAGACAGTCAACTATCTGTCTTACAGTAGGCATGCAGGTTTTGCCGTACCCTGGAAAACACATATCACATGCTGCATCAGAATCGCACCAGTCAATGACCTCTCGTTGGCAATCAGGAGGGAAGCACATTTTCGTCTTACGGGACTTTCATCGACATAAAAATAAAAAAAAAGTTGATTAAACAATAATTGAAACGCTATGCAACAAGCTGCTTATTTTTTTTATCTCTACTTGGGTAAATTAAACAATAAGATTGCCGAGGAGAGGTCAGGATGGTAGGGACTAGAAAAAAAAGAAATATTTGAAGAATGAGAAAAAAGAGACACAGAAAAAGGAATGCAATGCACCCGGTTGTATGGAAAGCGTAATAAGTAGTATCGGATCGAGTAAGGGCGATTCAACCGCGTCCTGCATCACCGATAATTAAGCGATAAACGCTTCGATAAAAATAAATAAATAAATAAATAATAATAAATAATTGCACGATAGACGCGACGCGAAGCTCTTAGATTTATCAGCTGTTCGGAGCTCGGAAGTTTTCGAGATAAAAGATCGTATAAAATTGTATTAAACACCGAGAGGAGGATCGATTCCCGTCTCGTCGTACGACGGAAAGAAAACAACGACGGGGGCGCCGTTTCGTGAATAACACGATCGACGTGGATAGCACGTCCTAACTGCGCCTAAAGGACAGATAGAGAAGCGAGGTTTTGTTTTCATTTTTCATTTTTTTCTGTTTTTCGAGCGCATACACCGTGCACTAGATAAAATAAATTTTCGGGAAGGAGCAGTCTAACGCAATACCTATATATGCAATCCAAAGCTGTAAGAGCCGTTTAAAACTCTCTACCTCGACGTGACGAAATGTTTTTAATTTTCGATCGGCAATTTCGTGATAGTGTATAAAATCCCTAGGGATTTTTTAATACAAAAAAAACCCGGTCATGCCCGATATCTAATTCGAGATTCCGGATTAATGTGCGGATAGATCTTAGACTTTAACGATTAATCGTGATGTTGGTTAAACTTTTTTTTTAATAACTCCGTGTCGGCGGCTCAGCCCGTTATCGATTATTACATTAAATTTATTTTTTTTCTTTAAAATTTGCAGAGAGTCGCCCTTCGCATGACCTTGGAAGCTCCGCGGAAATCCTATTTCGGTTAATATTTAAACATTCAGTCGGAACAATTGGTTATTCGTGAGTCGAACGCGCGCTCTCGTAACACGAACGGTATAATATTAAATATGAACTAACGTGTATATACTGGATTGACGTTGCGTCAAAGATTGTCGTCATTTAAACTCATTTGTTTTGCATCCGTTGCAATTTTTTAACGTCGATGCGGAAACATTTCGTCTTTTGGCACACGCGTATTTTTTTTTAGTCGAAATAGACTCGTCGCGTTTTTCAGTATTAATTTCCATTTAAATTCAATTTATCGATTAATTAAATTAATCGACTGATCTTAATCAATCAATTAATTTGTATTAATAGATTAATCTCATTAATCGATTAATCAAATTAATCGATTAATCAAATTAATCGATTAATTTGATTAATTGATCAAACTGATTAATCGATCAATCTGATTAATCGATCAATTCTAATTATTCGATTAGTTTGATTTAATCGACCGATTAATTTGTATTCTTTTAAATAATTTTATCGTCCAGTCGTCGAACGGGACGTGGTCTGTGCTCGTCTTTGAGACGAGTCGATCACTCGTCGGTCTTGACCGGAGATTCTTTCGGTTTGACGTCGATGACACAGAGCAAGTTATTCGGCGAGGCCTGTGGCTCGGGTATGCTTTTCGGGCTCTTGTCATCGGAGTCCTTTTCCTAAAGCATCTCCGAGTAAACCCTCAGCTATAAGGCGGTCTCCTTGTCGCTGATTATCTTGATACCGTGCTTGGTGAGAATCATCTTGATGGTACCGCTGTCCCGTGGCTTGTGCTGATCCTTCCCGTCGATCTTTTTTCTCTGCACGTTCTCGTACAGTGGTGCCTCCTCGCGGGTGTCGTCGACCGACGAGTGGTAGCCGCGTCCGACGTCGTCGGCGGACTTCCGGAGTGATCTGCTCCTGGAGCTCCTCGTTGGCCGGATGTTGTCGGCCGAGGCGACGAGACCCTTGACGAGGCCACGCGACCTCAGCGAGTTCTGCTTCTCCGGTGACGATTTTACGACCTGCCGGGAGTTCGGCAGGTTGTCGACCGAGGAGTAACGTCTCTTCGTCTTGGAGCGATCGACCGTCGCCCTGCTGACCAGAGAACCCGCCCTGGTGATCTTCTTGAAGCTCTTGCCAGACATGGCGACCTCGTCCCTGGGGACGACGTTCCTGAAGGTGTCCTCGACCTCCGCCTCGTAACGTGACTCGGCGACGTTCTCGAACTCGAGATCGAGATCGAGACCGCAATTCTCGATCTCGAATTCGTCGTCGTTGCTGTTCGTGTTGTCCGTAGAGTGCTCGTCGATGGACTTGGCGCGAAGAATCTTCACCTCCTCGGCAGGCCTTTTAGGAACGCCGCAGTTCTCGATCTCGAAATTGTCCTCGTCGTCGTCGATGTCGTTGAAGGTTCTCGCGTTCAGCCGGACAACCGCCTTCTTCTTCTTCGGGAGGCTCAGTGGCAACGGCCTCGAGACGAGCATCCGGCGGTCGACGAAGTCGTCCTTCTCGGGGCGCGAGGAAGCCACGACGTCCTCGTCCATTGCTGCGTCGCCGCAGATCTCGCAGAGTTCGCAGACCGGCTCACCCGGGGCTGGTGGAGCAGCTTTGAAATCTGCGGGCTCGCCGGCCTCCTGGAGATCGCAGTTGCTGCATATGTCGCACTCGGTCGTGTCCTCGATCGGCGAGCTTCCGGTAGATCGGAGGGTGTAAAATACCTCGGTGGACGAGGGCTCGTTAGCGTAGCAACAGACCGAACAGAACTCGTCGGTGGGAGCTTCGAAGGCGTCGTTCGCCGTCGTGAAGACCGATGTGCTGTCCGACTTTATCCTCGAGCTGTCCTCGCAAGAGCTGGCCGGGTTGTCCTTCAGGTCGGTCAGGGAAATCTTGTAGATCGACGTTGGCTGGAGCTGAGTCGGTTTTATGAACTCGTAGCTCTTGGACTTCTTCGATATCGGCTGGTGGCTGTTCATCCCTCCGGACGACCTGGGCTGGCCCATGTTGATGGAGTCGAGACTGCCCTGGAAGAGAACACCGCGTCTTCGTCCGGCTGATTTTATTGCCGGAGCATTTGGAACCTCAGCTGGAACAGAATCCTCAACATCCTTCGATGTGGCGGTTGAGGATCGATTAATTAACGAGGACTTCTCGGGCTCAACTTCTACGTTGGATTTCTTTGCCATTTCCGAAGCATCGACCAGCTTGGGCTGCTCCTCCTTCCCATTCTGTTCGTTGTTCGTAATCTTCTTCGGGCTCTTTCTGGAATTCACTAACGACTTGAGATACTTTCCGTCTATCTCGATGACGCTGTCGTGCTTCGACAGGATCTCCTCTGTCGTAGAGTCGTTTTTAGAACTATCAGGGTCATTGACGAGACCATTAGTTTTTTCTTCGCTGGTCGGTGACTCTTCGATGGTAGCCGGCAGAGAGCTTCCGGTGAGTTTGGCCTCTGTTTGGGGAACGGCTTCTTTGGCCTGTGTGTGTGGATCGGCTCGTTCAATGGTTTTTGGGTCAGCTTCGGTCTTCGACAAGCTGGAACTTTCTTCGCTTCTTTTGGTTTCCTGTTGAGCTGAAGAAGCTTCGTCAATGTCGTTTGGCACATCATCAGTTTTGGCATCTGTTGCGGGGCTGACGATCGGATGAACCTTGCATCTCGAAGCTGTTGGTTCAGCGTCGTTGGAAATTGCACACTCGTCCGCGTTACTCTCCGCTTTGACGATCTCTTCTAGGCCGTTGAGTTTTTCGTTACTCGTCCGTTTTTCACCGGTGAGGGAAGACTCTACGGGCTCGTCGGGCGACTCGCTACAGGGAACTACGTCTATCGAGAGAATAACAGAGACTTTGCCTTCCGAGTCGTCGGGCGTTATCGTTTGATCGGACGACCTTACCAATTCGAAGACCTCCGCAACGGACAGGTCGCTACATGTCGAAATTCTTTCGTTATCCCGAACCCGATCGACCGTACCGTCGGCCTGGCACGTCGAATCTAACGAACTCTCGGCCTCGACGCGCTCGGCCTTACCGTCGTCCACATCCATTTCGTTACTCAACTTCTCGCTAATGCAACTCAAACCTACCTCGCAAAAAATTTGCGTCTCCCCGGTCTCGGTGGCGATAATCTGTTTCGCCTGACCGGGATACGCGGCTTTGTTGGAAGTCATAAGCTTGTTGCCGTTCTCGGTTATTGCGCTAATGAATGTATCCCGCAATCTTTCAGTGTCCTCGACGCAGGACGGCGACCTGCCTTTCGAGAAGCTCGGTGAATTTTGAAAATTTCTCTTGAAGACCGACTCGCTAATGTCGATCGATATTATCTCGACTGGGCTCGGGGTAGTCATCGTGACGTCGCTCGGCGACGGTGTCAAAAAAGCGCTTTGATACTTCGGCCGAATGTTCAAGTAATCGTTACCATTGTTCGGCGACAGTTCCAACTTACTTTAGTTTCCAATGATGGGCGGGCCGAGGCAGCGTGAAAAAGACACAAGGCACATTTAGTTTTGAAATGGCGAGGACGTGCAACGGACGGTACGAGGTGGAAAATTCGATTGAAAAATTTAAATCAGTGATTGCGTATCTTTAATCGGTAGGCGGTGGACGATTGCGATCGGTCATCGCAACAGAAGGCACAACGACTAAACTAGTGGAATATCGTACAGTTTTTTTTTGTTGCTATATTTGACCCGTTAACGCTCGCCCGGCCGACCATTTCCGGCGCTAATGGGTCATTGTATAATTGATATATTGATATATAACAAAAGAAATCATAAAATAACCATTAATACTTTGGCAAAAATAGTATACAAAATGAACGATGAAACACACTCCATCGGGCGGTCTACCTCGAGACCGCTAAAAAGATCACATGGACTCACCCAACTTGGAAGACTAAAATATCTATTAAATACCCTGGAAAGTAGCGTCCGAGCCACAGACTTCTAGTGATCTATATATATATGTGTGTATATATGTATATAGCTCAACTTTTTAAAAAATATAAAATGTACAAAACAATAAAGATCTCTCGACGAAATCACGTTTTTAAAAAAAATATTAAGTCTTCAATAAAAATAATAATATTGCCAATTGATGATGGTGTTTAGTTTTTTGTTTTTTGTAAACTCACATTGTCGAGACAGTTTTAGCGTCGTACATTCCGTGCTTATAGATGTATTCGATAACCGAATCCTGCACGTGATACCTGACACTCTCACCTCGCCTCAGGGCTCTCCTTATCTTTGTGGAACTGACTTCGTTGCGCATCCACTCAGTCACTATGTGAATATTGTGCTGTGAAAAAAAAATTAAATAAAAAATAGCAAAAGGAAAAGAATTATCAGCGACACGCGGCAAACATTGCGTAACGATTTGAATAAAGCCGTCTTACCATATATTTTGAGAGAATGTCTGAGTCGTAGATAAATTTGTTAGGATTGGAATCCCCTCTGGTGATAACGACGAGGCCGTGTTGCCCCACGATGGCGTCGATCTTGAAGAGACAAAAGGTAAAATTAGACGAAAGACAATCGATGTCAATCGTTGAGCTAACTTAAGGTGGTTGGAGCGCTTTGCACTAGTCAAATGAGCGCTTTTCAATTTGCTTTTCGTATGCGACTACGATTCACTTTTGCCCGCGCTTCATGCTACTGATCATGATATTGATCAGGTTTTATTTTTTTGTAACAGTCGTGTATTTTATCAAAATTATTTTTATTGTAAATCAGCATTATCTTCGATTATCTGGAATCGCTCAGGACTTTCACCGTTCATTTCTTTCTTTAAATTACGTGCAAATGTATTGTATATCTGAACGATAGGTTACCTATCGCTATGTGAAAGCGCCCAGCCTCTATATATTCGATAAAAAAATGAATATCTAGATGTTGAATTCGTAGGCCATCTTTCAAGAAATACAATGAGCTGTAATAAATCAAAATCGTGCGAAAATGACCGATTACTCTTCGAAAAAACTGAACGAATATGTAACTTTTCAAAAATTAGCATTGACCGTTTAATATAATTGCAAATCCATTGCAATTAAAGTTTTTTAAAATTAAGGACATCTGCTGTAATACAAATGATTATCTGCAATAATCAACAGCAGAAACTTCATAATACTATTGTCTATCTACATGGTGAATTAGTAAAGCCTCTCACAAAGAAGAGAATGAGCCATAATACATCGAAAACAAACAAAAAAAAATACAGATTATTCTTTTGAAAAAATGGAACGAATATGTAACTACCCAGAAATCATCATAGACCATTTAATATTTTTGCAAATCCATTGCAATTAATGTGTTTCTATGTTAAGGACATCTGCAGTAATACAAATGACTATTTTCTATAATGAATAGCTGTGTAACGCTTTGTATGAACAACATAAAAAATCTAGCGCTCATTTGACTAGTGCAAAGTGCTCCGCCCTCGTCGATGTAATTAATAATTCTTACATCTTCCTCCGCCCAGAGGCCCGGAGTTCCGAAGCTCTCAAGCAAATCGGCACCGCACAGAAACTTAATCTGTATAGGACTGCGATCGCTGCTGTTCTTAACGTTCTCTGGTATCCAGTCCATGTCATCAATCTCCACTCGGTGCTTTATATCGTTGGTGTCCAGGAGAACGGAGTTAAGTAGATTCTGGTGGTGCTGCAAGCTCAGTCTAGTTTTGGTCCAGCCGTTCTGTCTGGTCTCCCAGGTACTGACGCGGATCCATTCACTGTCCTGTGTCGCCAGTTTGAGCATCGCGCATCTGTGCTCAGCGTTCGCGAGCTCCTTCTTTTGATAATGGTCGTGCGTTGGCGATATCACACCTCCAACGACAATGTGCGTTCCCATCCTGTGCAGATGGTCGCGTGCTGTTTCTGAAACCATTGCGATAAAAAAAATAAATAAATAAAATAAATAAATTTAGTAGTGCGAAAAAGGAACGAAAAAAACCGCTCGCGCGCCCCTCTAAGAGCATCGGCATGAATCATCGAACGTTCGATTCGCTGACGTACTTTATCGGTGTTCCGAGAAAACCGTCGATCGTTCATCGAAGGTCCACGTCGATTTCCGACCAAACGTCGATCGTGTATATTGACAATGAAAATACGGGCAGGGTCGAGATTACGCGTGAATTACAGGAAAAGAAAAAACTAAAAATGTCGAATTGTTGCACAATGCGTTGAGTTGCGAATATCGATTGCAAACAACTCTATATATACATATACGTACCAAACATTCGTAAGTGCATATGGGTCGGAGGATTGTAGCTGCCGCACGACATCAAAATAACACGCGTAGGCGCCATTTTTATCGAGCTTTCCTCTTGTGGCATTAACTGACAACGGTTTCACTGCATCTCTCGATGTCCACCGGACACTTCTATCGCCGACTCAACCCTCCTGCTCCGCTGACGACTCGTTTATTCACGCCAAAAGTGCGACACGACGAAGCGCTCTTTCGGACAGGCGAACCGCTCAGCCATCATCCTTCTGATCCACTGCCGAACTCAAGCGAGACCCCACCGAGTGTGTCCTTCGCGCAGTGACGTACTGCGCGACATGCGCAGTAGGGACTCGAAAAGTTTCATTCTTTTTATCAATAAATAATAGAAGCTCTTTGCAGATTATGGGCGAGGTAATGAACCAGTTTCATGTTTAATCGATCAGCTGACGCGAATGACTGCACGTGGGTTCGTTACTTCATCCGTTTCTGTCGCTCCGCTCCGTTTGAGGTAGGGCAGGGTTAGAGTTTTGCCCCAAATTCATATCAGTCAAAACTCATTTTCGCTGAGAAGTTCTCAGGTCGGAAAAGACCATGTATCCGAATTTTATGTACTGTAGATGGCGCGGTAATGCTGCTTTGGACCGAATTGGCTTTTGTCGAATAATTTTAGCAAGCGTGTATATAAATAGATACAAGCCGGAAACACTTATTTTTTTGGATGGATGGCTTGTGGATAAGGGGAAGTGAAATATCGCGGTCAGTAATGAAAACTGTAATGAACTTATCTGAAGGGTACTCGTTTTTTGAGGAAAAAGCAAATTCGAGCCGGATGCACACGGTAATTTCGCATCCGGCCAAAATTCATTTTTTTCTCAAAAAAATTAGCACCATTGCATAAAGTTAATTTGCAAATTGCAACTATCTCTCTCACACTCATTGCCCGGTCACGTGACTTTCACTTCCCCTTAAACCCACTAAATTCGGTAACTGATAATCGAAGCTTCGGGAATTCGCGGCCTACTTTATGCCATGTTTTTTTTCTGCTTTTTCGATTTGTTATAATAAGCCACCGTTTCGACGCCGCATATCCTGTGTTCCTAAATCCATCCGCTTCTGTTTTTTTTCAACCGGAAGTAACGTTTCCCCTAGACAACGTCACTTCTGGTCGAAAAAATGAGATTTGCAAACCGGAAGTGACGTTTTCACATAGGCGGTGACTTCCGGTTGAAAACTGAGATTTTCAAACCGGAAGTGCCGTTATAGAGAATGTTTTTATTTTCCTTTGGAATGTATTTTGAATGTAGCGAGTGACAGAAACGTGGGAATTAAGGAATACACGAGAGTGGGTGAAAGAACGAATGTGATATGTCTGAAATATATTTAAAATTGATCTCGAATGTAGCCAACGACGGAAACGGATGAATTAAGGATCTCACGGCTCATTATCGCCCCCTTTGCTGCAATAGTTTCAATGCAATAGTTTGCTGCAATAGATCACGGCGGTTTGGTACCCACATGGAATGAGCAGAAACAACGTCCGGTCAATTCGTAATACACAAATTTTTATTTTCCGCAGAAACGAGGAAACCATCTGATGAGAACATAAATTCCGCGTACGAATAGTTACAAGTAATATGTACAATAATATAACTGATTTATTTCCGTCAGTTTATTCTTGTCTCGCTTTTTTTTTTGTTAATGATAATTAATAATGGTAATTAATTAATTGATTAATAATAACCATAATCATCGTAATGAATCATATTAATAATATTTCATACAGCCACCTGCCATTCGATTTCGATAAATTGACAACAGCCAATAAACCGGCGAGTCATCGACGCATCGTTTCTTTAATTTTTTTCAATTTTTTTGGAACATCAAATTCACCCTTTTATTTAATCTCTATGTACCCAAAAGTTTGCGACACTGCTCTCCGCCAGGGGAGGATTAATCGTTGAGTTTCTTTTTGTCTTTTAGATTTCCCATTTTTGTTTTGTTTGTTTTCTGTTACTGACCGATCGTTGAGTTTTGTGTTGTACTGATTTACGTTTCGCACGCGCGGATCTCGGCGTAATCCATATTATTAACGCACACCTAAAAACTTTTCGTCACGAACGCTCTCTCTCTCTCTCTCTCTCTCTCTCGCTCTCTCTCTCTCTCTCTCTCTCTCTCTCTCTCTCTCTCTCTCTCTCTCACTCTCTCTCTTAACTTGCTCTCTCGAACTCGCCCAAATATTACATAATAACATTTTTTTTCATCATAATCGTCGTCATCGTCGTCTCCTTAAAGTGTAGTTACAACGTTATCGTTACAAACGTGAAACGTGGTATAATTTTTTTTTTGTTATTCTTTTTCTTTTTTTTCAATTTTTTTTTGTTTGTTTGTTAAATATCCACTAAGCATTCTTCTACCATTGATTAAATGCTCTTAGTGCCGGAGCCTCTCGCGGGCCTTCGCACCTCGTGATTTAATTCATTTCTTTTGTGGACCCCTCCCCCCCCTCCCTTCCCTATCGTTCTTATCAGCGCGCAGACGTGCCTGCCTTCCGACCCCGATGTACCTCGACGCGATGTCGTCGCTGTAGCTCGGTGTTCACTTTTTTTTTTAAATTCCCATCATCCTTCCTCCGTCCATTTTGTGGATCCCGCCGGCGAGTCACACCCTTCCTCTTCCTAAACCCGATCGTTTTTCCGGCGTGGAGATACGCTCGGCCGCTAAAGGGACGTGGCTCAACAACGACTGAGAAAAGGACCGCACTTTCGCTCCGAAGGAGTATCGCCACGTCTGCCGACGTTTTTTTTTTTTTTTTTTTACTCTTCCCGAAACGCGACTGCAACGCTATTGGTGGAGAACATTGTCACGCGCCAATCGTATCTCTGCCCCGAAAAGACTCGTTTTTAGTTTCCACTCTTCGGGGTGAAGCTCTCTTTCTTTTTCTATGCGCTTAAAAACGATAACTGATAACTACGACGCGGCTCGCGTACGTGGTCCCTTAAGGTCCCCACAATGGTCGCCAGCTGTGACACTCTGGCCGGTAAGCCGCACGGCTTTATACTCCATATAGCATCTTTTCTTTTTGTTTTCGTCAAGGTACATCGTCGTCAGCGGGAACAACCGGAAGCGATTCTTTTCGATCCTTCCTCGCTCTCTTGGTTCAGAGTATAACTACTCGCATCCATGTCTCTCACTCGTCGTCATCCCCTCTTATATTTTCCGTTTATAGTACTCATCTAAACAATGAAAGCAGCAAAAATTGCCCGGGGGGAAAATTCACCCCGAACGATTGAGAGATTAATCGGCCGGTCCGCAAGTCGGACCGAACGATTTTGCGCGTTCACCGTCCGTCCGGTGCACCGGGACCCTCGCCCATCCACTCACCGATTCTCTCGTGCCAGCAGCGTTGAAAAGCTACGTTGTGAAAAAATTACTATTGCACTGCGAGAACTTCGGTTTTCGTCGTTTGTAAATTTTTTCCTTTTTTTTTTCTTTTACCACTATCTTATATTCTTTTTTGTGTCGGTCGAAAACAACGACGCGAGAGCATTGATCGAACATAATAATAGTAACAACAAGTGCACCCCGATCCGTCCCGGTGGCCGCCGAACGCACGTGCGCTTTTCTGTGTGTAAGTTGCACTGTGAAATCGCGTTCAACTATTATTTTTTTATTTTTGTATTTTTATATATTTTTTGTATTTTTTTTGTCTCACCTCCCTCACTCCGTCACTCGCTATCATTTAATCCTTATTACAAGTACGGTAGTAGTAGGTAGTTTTTCCTTTTGTATTTATATACTTTTTTTTATTCCTTTTTTTGTTTGTTTTATACTTAAGCTTTTTCTTCTTTAGTTCTGGTTCTGATAATCTAATAGACATCTAAAAATAACACCCATTTTTTTCATTATTATTTCATATTTTGTATTTCTTAGTTTTTTTGTTGTTTTTGTGGTTTTTTTTTTGTTGTTTATCTTCATCTCTTCCGTTTATTCATTCAAGTATTAATTAAAGATCCTTAAACGTTAGACCGGACCGCGGTTGGCCACGAGGAAACGCTCGCGACGTGCGCGCACGATCGAGCACGCGTCGGTCATAATGGCTGATAAACATTCGACTGAGATATTTTTTTTTATGTAGGAAGCTGGAACGGGAGAAGCCCGAGGGTCGCCGGTCACGTCGCGAGAGCAACCAGAGTCCACCGCGACGGGTCGTCGTGTACCGTGAAATTACACTTACAATTATTCTAGCGGCTGGAGTAACACGTCTTTTGCTTTTTTTGTTTTCTTCATTTTGTAATTTTTTTTTCATCGTCGCTTTTCTACCCATTCATTTATCTGCGCGAATACTGTATCAGTTCGTATTGCTGCTGTGTAATCTGTGCCCCCCCCCCCCTCCACCCTTCAAACCCTCCGCCTTCCCGGCCAGTAATCTCAATTCTTCATTAACAAACACACACACGCACTCACTCACACGAACACTCATACGAACACGCACACAAAAACCCGTTATTAGTTAGATCGGTAATTTTCCGTACGCCGTCAAGAGACTCGCTCGTTTCTGTCGTTATTCGCACGTATCGCCTCGCTTCAAACTATCCTTCCTTCCCACCTGGTCTCAATTTCAATTTTTTTTCTTCAATTTCTCATTCCGTTATTTAATTTTAGTATCACATTTTTCGAGAGAGCACACCGATCCGGTGTCCGAGCCTGGCCAGATTCGATTTATCGAGTCCGAGAAACGAAGTTTAATCGAACGCTTTTTTTTCTATCCTTGGACAGTACACCGGGTAAATTTGCTCTCCTCGTTAGTTTATGTAGAGTACTGTACGTATCTCGCGACGCGACCAACTTTGAGAAATTCTCCACGCCACGCCTTGTAACCGCGCACTGATAAAAAATACAGTTCAAATAAATATTTTGTTGGTGCAGCTAAAAGATCGGTTAGTTCAACAATTTTTTTTTTTTTTTATCATTTCACCACAATATTTTTGAGGCCTTAAAATATTTTGCTCGACCAACTACATATTTATTTGAAAGTCCCTACCCGAATCTTTAGTTGATTCGACTGCATTTTTTTTATCCGTGCACGTTTCGTTCGACTCGCAAGCCAAGTGCCAAATACCGTCGATCCTTTGGTAGGTTCAAAGTTTCACAGAGACTTTTCATTTTTTTCGCATTCCCTGCCGGTGCTCTCTTAATTTTTGTCTCTTACACGATTTTACATTCCACAGTCCCGTGCGATTTCAACAACGAACTTATCGATAAAACTCTATACCTCGTACGATTAAAAATTTGGTCATTAGATTTTTTTTTTTCGAGTATATACTTGTTCATTGCTAGTGCATTGGTTCTCGTTCGTCGAAAAAAAAATCTCGATGACCGACGGGTTTTCGAGACCGAATAAGTTTCCCGATCGTCCGGCGGTCGAGAGAAAGCCGATTTGCGCGAGCGCGGGCGAGCGATCGTTTTTGCACTAGCTAATTTGGTTCTGAAAATCGTACAAAGATATTTGTTTTCGCTTTGGATCGTTTTAGAAAAATTTCCGAAACTGTCGTCGCCGCATTTGCTGCGCTGTCGGGTCCGGTTGTGAATTGAGTGTCTCCACCGCGATAGTTGTTCGACAATCAATATGATTGCATTAACTTTTACTACGCGCCAGTGACAGAGTACATTGTTGATGCAACAATGGCCTGGTTATTGATTGCGAAAAACTTCTTTTATTTTCAGCGTCTCGCGGCTATCGTATCGCCGTGCAAAGATCACGGCTCGATTCTTCGGACCGATAGAGCCTCTTTCCGGCAGACGATTCAGCTTCGGCAACTTGTGTTTTTTTTTCTTTTTTTTTGTATAGAATATAAAACAATGAATAATCGCCGCTGTCGTTAAATTCCGTCGCTTTCCCTCGATTCGCCGTTGCAAGAGTCTCAGAAATGTGGATATTTGTTCTCAATCATTCGAAACAGTCACTCGCGCTCCGAGTCAATTTTTTTTCATCTCTTCGCGTCGTTCGCCGATAATATACGCTTTCGAATTTCGAGATCTAACTTTACGTTTTTCTGTAAATCCTGTCTATCAGATATTCTTAAGACCATATGAAACACCTCCCGCCCCGTTCATACCGTGCTCAATCGGTATCAAAAACTGTAATCAACTTTTCTCACAAGTCCTCGTATGTACGGTCAAAAGAGAAGTCTCATCGAAAACGGACATCATCTCCGCTTCCGATGAGACTTCTCTTTTGACCATTGACTTCCCAGAATCCGTGAGAAAAGCTGATTACAGTTTTTGTTACCGACCGCGGTATTGCACATGCTCTTAAGCACATGGAACCCTTCGATCGTACGTGTAGCACTCAAATGCAGTCTCATTTCCGCTACTCGTCGGTAACTCCGATCGGACGATTGCCGATGCACATTCCCATCACACGCAGCCTACCCAATTTTTTTCATCTCTTTACAACGCTCGTCAATAATGTACGCTTTCGAGTTTCGAGACCTCACTTTAAGCTTTTTTTATCCCGTCTATCGGTTTTTAAGGCGAGGTGAAACGTGTACTACGTGACATATGAGTGCAAGAGAGATGCATTTTTCGAATCGATACTATGTAAAAATGAGTAACAATTGGCTTAAAAGCGAAGTATTATCGGATGCCGTATTGAATTCTACATTAGCTAATACCTTGCTTTTTTGCGAAATGTCCACCATCTAAGAATACCATTCGTTACAGTTTTTGTTACCGACTGAGTTTCACTTCGCCTTAAGCCTATCCTAATTGGATCCCTTTGCCCATTCGATAGTCGCGACTCGGTCGGTAACTCCGATCGAATAATTGCCAACTCACATTCCCGTCGCACTCAGCCTACCCAATTTATCTCATCCGCTCAAATCTATCGCTGACTCGCGCCCACACACACCAATGTCATTGCCTGCTCCCCCTTTGGTAACTGACGTTACACGGATACACGTCACAGCAGAAGCACCGCCGCTCAAATACCTTCTGTACGCTTAAACGGGTTATGCGTGATACAGGGACTTACGGAATTTGTACTCTTTGAGTGTGTATAAGACGACGCAACTCGTCGGTTTTCTTCTTTTTTTTCTCATTCGCATTGCGAGAAATTACAATGGCCTTCGGGCCCGGTGTTCCTTCGTTCTTTCTTGCTTTTAGTACTTATTACATAATAATATTAAAGGTGCCGCACGTGTGTGCGATGTGTGTATACAGATTATGTGTCCCTGTGTCGTATGCCCGCCCGTCGTGTTTTATTTGCTTTCCATTTTTCTTTCTTTTTTTTTACTTCTTCCCTTCGACTGTGAAAGTAATTAGCGGTAATTAACAGTAGTAGTTATTTGTAAATCCGTCGACAGCAGCTGCACATTTTTTTTTCGTCCCCTCAACGCACCGTCACTTCCAATCGTTCTGTAAGTGGTAACGATTTTTTTTCTGCTGTTTGTCAACGATTTTTCTTTTTATCCCTCAGACCAAACCAAAGCAGTTTTTCTTTTTACCTTTCAGACAAACGAAAAAAGTCAGGGTATTCGCAGCGGTGGGAAACAGAATCACTCCTTCCCCATCAGCCTAACGCTCGTCTAACAACCTGTGTTACTCTTATCTTTCTTTTTTTATTATTATTATTTTTTAAATGATTTTATTTTTTATTTATTTATTTTTTCTTCAATTTTTGTTACGTGCGTGCTTCCTTCGTTTTATGATTCATTGTAACGGAATGCGAATTCGTACGTTTCGCACTTCGCTTTTGTTGTACATAGAGGCCTAATCTACGAAGTATTTTTTTCTTTTTTTTTCTACGAAACGTCTGAGACCTCGTTGGTCTCGGAGGGTCGGAGAGCCAAAAGCGTCCCAGTCGGTCGCAGCTTCGAGGACACAAAAAAGTATGCCTTGTCCTAGTTGTTGCATTTGTATTTTCATTTTTTTTATTGTTCCTTCGACAAGACGCTCTCTTGCGTGAATTTGCAGAGTGGGGGAAATATATTTGTATTAGCTCGTTGTTCGGGAGCAAAGCATTGAGAGAGACTCTTTAAAATCTAATGGACTCCGCACATTACGGTACTGCGACGAATCGACCACCGTGATTGGAACGACCGCCCGACTCGAAAGACCGTTTAACTTTCATTCATTTTTCCCACACTGAGAAAGAGGATAGTATTTCCTACTATAACGAATAGTTTCCAGGTGGAACGTCCATACGGACATTTTCTGATAGTATACATACAATTGGTTTAAACTATAATTATGGTTGCAACCACGATTGTTCGTCATCGTCGTAACTATAAAATATAGTTAGTTCCCCTTGGAAACTATTTTTTATGGTAAAAAGTGTCAGTATTGTTGCTTTCACTATGTAATTTTTTCTCGGTGTATTTTTTCATCGGTATAATTCTCTCGCGTGTTTCTCTCGAATATAATCCCGTCGGTGGAGCCGACGTCGGAAATTAAATACAAATAGGTCTCTCAAAGGCAATTCAAACTTTTTCTCACGACTTGTCAAACAAGTAAAAGCTTTGAAATTTAAACAAACCGGATAATCGTCGCAGCATCCGCGCTCGCGGTACGCACTTCGCGTTAATTTGATAAATCCAATGTGGCGGAGGCTAAAAATCAACTCGATATTTTCCGCGGGACATGCTCCATTGTCGACGGCCTTTGCCTCTCTGCCGCTCAGTCGGGGGCTTTTATTTTTCCTTCTCTCGGCCTTTGTTTCCTTTTTCCCTCTGCCGTATCTTCCCGACGAGTCTTTTATTTTCTTTTTTTTGTCTCTCGTCTTCCGATAAAACCTGGCAAATCCCTTTCGCATCTCTCGATTAATCTCGACTCCGCCGTCCTCCGATCAAACCTCCCTATCTAAGTTGACTCTCCGTCTCTCGACTCTGGACTCTACTTGTGTACCCTACCGTCTCTCGCTCTCTCACGATCGTCTCTCTATCTCTCCCTCTTGGATTCCTCGGTTATTCGGCACGCATAACGGGCGCTTGCAACATCTCTTCTCTTCTACAAGTCATACCAAAACAACTCTCGATTCGAAGCCTCGTTAAAAATATGTACAATACTTTTACATCGACATTCAATAATTTACAGATAACGCTTCGCAGAGGTCCCTCACAGTACTATCTCTCGCACGCGATTCCTCGTCTACTTATTAATCTTCCTTTTCTTCATCCTCTTCGCTTTTCATCGCCACATCGTTCCGCTCTCAGCCATCGCCTCGCTTTCCATTTCTCTTATATATATATAATTTTTGTTTTTGTTTTTTTTTTTCATTTTCGTTTCACCAATAACGCATCGTAAATGGACGTTCCGCCCTTCTTCATGATTTCCCGTTTTCTTCGGTAAATTTTTCTCGGTCGCGGCTCTCTCGATCGCCTCAAAACGATTAATTTCCGAGCACAGCGGATGCTCGCGCGAGGTACGTCACGAAGAAAACTTGGCGTCTCTTCCGGTGACGCACGACGGCGTCGAAGTACCGCGCATGCGCGCTGCCAGAGACCGTCCACTCGTTGTCTTCTTCACAGCCCCTGACTGCTCTCTCCTGACATCCGCTTCCTCCGGTCACGCGTCGTACAATATTATTTTTATATTTTTCTCGTAGTCGCTCCAATTTAGCATCTTCCACTCTTGTCTCGTAATCATCATCTCATTCTTATTCCCTCGCCGTTTGACTTTCCGGCTTCTCCGTCCCGGCTCCTCATTAATCCTCGACTGTTTCCCCGCCGCTTCTCGCCGCCCACGAACTGCCTCTTCATCTGATCCGTCGAACGAGCAATGAAACAAAAAAAAAAATTACATGAATATCGTCGAAGGCGTTTTGCAGAAAATTGCGAGTAAATCGTCTCTCGAACTACTCCCTTCGTAATAAACTAATAACCTTAACGATACACCCGTCTTCGGAAAGTTGTTTGACTTGCGAATGGGGAAAAAATAAAATTGAACGTTATTTCCGGGCACACGGTTTTCTTTTATTTTTCTTCTTTACGTACAAAAACAACGGAATATATTGCCGGCAGAACGCTGGTTCTCTCTCCCTTCGACAAGACGACCCCCTCGGCTCTCGTCACTCGAGTCAACGTGCTCGAGTGGCGAAGATGGAGTGCAGACGCGTGGGCCAAAGAAACAAAAAAAAAAAAGAAGGGGCAAAGAATCGTGGCCTGAGAATGTTTCGCGATTGACGATCGCTTCGTCGAACCGGAAGTGTATGTCGCGACGCCATTATTTACAAGCTTGTATTCGGAAATAGTAACAAAAGAAAAGATCCCGGGTGAAGTGTTATGCGCTACTCGGGATCCGTTAAATGAGTATATAATAAGGCGATGAAGAAAATATCCCTAGAGATTGTTCATCATTTCGGAGAGGCCCAAACCGGAAGTGGATGTCGTGACCCCATGATTTATTGATTTACAGACGGCAAAGAAAGAAAAGACGAAAAAATATCGCGAAAAGTAATTCGTTACCCGAGATCAGTTAAATGAGTATATAATAACGCGTGGAAGAAAACATCCCTAGAGATTTTACATCACTTCGGAGAGGGACAATCAGGAAGTTGATGACGCGGCAGAATGATTTACTGATTTGTATTCGGAAAAAAAGCACAAAAAACGATTTCGCGTGAAGTAATTAGCGGAGATCAGTGAAATGAGTATATAATAACCAAACGGGAAGTGAACGCCGCGACGCCATGATGTATTGATTTATAGACGGAATAGAAAGAAAAAAAACGGAAAAAATCAGTAAAAAATGAGTACATAATAACGTGTAGAAAAAAACATCCCTAGAGATAGACCATCACTTTAGCGCGCGCCAAACCGGAAGTGGACGTCGCGACGCCATGAGTTATTGCTTTATAGACGGAAAAGTAAGAAAAAAACGGGAAAAAAATTAGTAAAAAATGAATACATAATAAAGCGTAGAAGAAAACATCCCTAGAGATTCTCCATCACTTCAGCGCGCGCCAAACCGGAAGTGGACGTGGCGACGCTATGATTTATTGATATATACTCGAAAGAAAAGCAAACAAAAAAAATATATTTCGCGTGAAGTAATGCCCTTACCGAAGATCAGTAAATTGACTACGTAAGTAATACGGGAAACGAAGCCTACCTAGAGATTGTCCATCATTTCGGAGAGGGTCAATCTGGAAGTGGACATCGCGACGCCACTGTCGCTGCTGCTCTGGACGCTGCTGTGGTCGTCGGTGTCCGATTGATTGCTCGTGTAACCGATCACGTCCACCTCGTCTGTAAACAATAAAATCGTCGGGTTAATTTAGCGAGTACACGACAGTGAATGGCCACCTAAAAACGAACAGTAATACAGTATGAATCAGGATAATAGAATGAATGGCGAACGGAGCCAAAAGCAATGTCTTTCGTCATTCGTTTCGGCCTTTCCCTGAATCTACCCTCGTTCTCCGCGGGACAAACAAAAAGGGTCAAACCATCGTAAACAACGTAACAACGGGTGTGCTGCGGGAGACCGAGCGAGGGAGTTTCGCCTCGTCGCTCGTTCCCTTGCTTCTCCTTCGCTCTCGGTTCTTCGAAGTTTACGGGGAATCGATATCGTCGGCCACTCCCGCGCAAGCTGCACGTGCGACGACACGCGAGTGCGTATCACGTGCGACAGTTCGTGCGTGCATCCACGTATGGCGGGCAAAGTCGTTGACAACGTTTATTTTACATATACGAAATAATTGTAAGTAATATAAATGGATATAAATAGTATAAATAAACATGAATGAATAATAATATAATTATGTAATAGTACTAAACTATTAAAAATGAAGTACCGTTAGAACCTGAAGACTGTTGCCGTAAAATGTAAAATGTAAACTGTCATATGCAATGAGCATCCAATAAATTATTATCATTATTATTATTATTATTAATAATAATATAATAACGATTTTATATAACGCCGCTCGGCCGGAAACAGTTGACGAAGAGAAGGAAGACAAATCGACAGTCAGAATAACAACGGCTATGAGACGGGGTGGAAAAAGATCAATGTATGGGAAGTAAATAATATATTAATGATCCTTTTGATAAAATGTGGGCAACCGAAATATTTATCTGCTCCCTGATTTTTTCGAACCGTACATTTATACAAACTAAAAATCCTATTCTAATCCTATAGTCCTAAAAATAATAGTTTAAAAAAAGCAGACTCTATCCTACGAATATGCTAGTCCAAGAAATAGAAATTTAACGTAAAAATAAATCAGAGTACGGTCGTGATGCAACTACTCAAGAATGAGGAATTAAGATTTTACGAAGGATCGACAAGAAATGTTAAAAATTTTAGCGTTAAGCAAGTCAATAGGAACAAAGAGGTGGGAAGGAAAGCTTACGATTTTATAGGAATAAACTGTTTTAATGAGCTACCAGCGAATATAAGAAAAGTGTGGAGTCATAAAGAATTTAAAAAGAAGTTAAACGAAGAATTGCTCTCTTCAAGCGAAGAATATCAAAGACTGAATTTTTATAGTTACTTAAATGGATTCTCGCCCCTTAGAAAAATTAAATGTTATGTACAAATTCTATGTTTATGAGTTTTAGTATGTAAGTTAGGTTAGGGGATTGGAGGTCGCAAACAAACTCTTAAGGGCTTATGCGACCAGCTCAAGAAGACCGTGTTTATGAAATATTTTCAATCAAATTAACTACATGACGTTATATATTATTTTTGTAAATAGAAAGAAAAAAGACTAAGCAATGTATACACTTGAGCAGCCACAATAAATATTACTCTTATTATTATTATGAACTGAAAGGAAAATTTGTTTGTAAGTCAATTAACGGTATAGGAAACTTATTTAAAGAAACTGTTTCTCAAATTTCAAACACATGTGCTGTTGCAATTTTACAGTAAAATCTTTCTTTTTTATTAACATTTTTGTAAATTTGAGTCATAAGATTTGTAATTTTAGTATCCCGTATTGTTTTTTTTTTGCAAAAAAATTTAGTTACATTAATGGAACGGCTGTAAGCAAATTTCAAGTTCCAGTACAGTAAATTGACGATTAATTTTTAGTGTATTTTTTTAATACAAATATATGAATACTAAAATTACGAGTATATTGCCGTCTGCCTGACGCGGGGTTTGTCATGCATTACACAATTGGTCAGAACGAGTAAACTTTTCCGCTGAGAGCGAAGAGAGTACGATCGAAGTAAGACGCGACAGGGCGGGGAGCCCCGAGACCTGTACTTACGAAGAGTTTTAACAGCGAGTTATTCGAGTTTGCCGTTGCATAAACTACTATAATAGCGCAACGTCGCAGCCTCGTCGAGGGGCGGTCTCGGGTCGTGAAAAAATGATGAACATGTGGGTAAGTATGCCACACGGGCTAGAAATAATCATTCGCGCGGTTCGTTAAAAATATTCTGGCGAGGAGAGAAGCCTCTCCGCGACCGCGGCCGTCGCGAGGACGGCTCAGAAGAGTTTCGCGAGAGTCGCCCATCGAAGACAGAAGTTATCGTCGAGTCGCAGAGCGTATTATTTATAATTGTCATAATAATCGATCGACGAGTGGCCACACGCTTATTAACAAGAATAATATAAATTTTATTCATTTGTTTGTTTCACTTATTTAAGGATTTTTATTTTATTGTAGACTATTATCATTATTATGTTTTTTAAAATTCTGACGCCGTTTGACGAGCAACTTCAGTCACTGTGGAAAACTATCCGTGTGTTTCTTAATTCATCCGTTTCTGTTGTTGACTACGTTCGAGAATGAATTGCAAGTACATTTCGGACACACACGTTTTTTCACCCACTTCCCTGTGTTCCTTAATTCAAACGTTTCTGTCACTGGCGACATTCCTTACATTCCAGTGGAAAATAAAAAATATTCTCTGTAACGTCACTTCCCTTTGAAAATCTCATTTTTCGATCGGAAATTACGTAATACCAGAAATACATCACTTTCTGTTTCAAAAAACGCAGTTTTTAACGAGAAGTCACATTTACCGAAAATACGTCATTTTCTGTTTGAAAATCTCATTTATCAGTGGGAAGTTACGTATTTCCGGTGTGACGTCATTTCCGGTCGAAAAATAAAATGTTCAAACCGTAAGTGACGTATTTTCGGTATGACGTCACTTCTGGTCTACAAATTAAGTTTTCAAACCGGAAGTGGCGTACTCCCAGTGTGACTTCACTTCCAGTCGAAGAATTAGATTTTCAAACCGGAAGTGACGTTTGAATTTGAAGTGACGTTTTCGTCGCTTCGATGTTGACGATCTCAAAAATGACTTCGAGACATCCATACAAACCGGGCCATATTCGCCACATTTACCCTATCACCCGATTCACGAATACCCAACCTATCCGCCGGTATTTTTTCATTAGTATACACAGTAGCCGTATTTTCTCACGATGTTCCCGAGCGGAGAATAAACTTTTTGTTGGAAGAAGCGCGTTTCGCGTTTTCGCGCGGTAGTCCATTATGCGCCTCGCAGATATAGCCCGTGCACCGCGCCGGGGTGTACACACCGGCGAGTAGGTACTGTATTTTCTGCGAGAGTACGCGTAGAGCAGCGGGGCATCCATCGCCGAGAGACAATAGACGTACGGGGTACATTGTAAACTTGGTGCTCTCGGTACCGGGTAATCTCGACGGTAGATATATATTACCGGTGCTACGGTAAAGGAGGAGTTTAAGGTAGAGAGAGAGAGAGAGAGAGAGGGAGAGAGAGAACAGGCCGGTGGAGTGGCGAGGTTGTAGGCCAGGGGGTTGCGATAGCGAGTGAGAACAGGAGAAGCGAGACGAGGCGGAGAATTCGTGGCGAGCATGTATTTTGCCTTCGAATAATTAAACTTTACGATCCTCGCCGGTTAATTAGAGCCAGCAGAGGCAACCTCGGCTGCGGATAATGGTTAATTCTGTTTTAATGAGCCCTTTAGCTCCGTCACATCTCCCGCTTCCCGCTCGGCCCGTCGCTTTTCTCGCGGCTCACGAAATTCTGTTGAATCCCCGACGTGGTCCGAGAAAACGCGGCGGAAGTGGCGAGAGAACGCAGCCCGCTAGGCACGCTGAGGGTCGGCGCCGCACAACGAGTTCACTCGCTCGATAAAAGCGAAAAAAAAAAAAACGAATAAACACGAAGGAACAGAGACGAGATATCCGGCGTCATTAATCATCGATCGTGTGTTGCGGAGGAGAAAGACTCGATGTTAAAACGGCGGGGCGAGGGCGGGAACGAGGATGAATGGACTGCGATATGAGGGCGAACCGAGGGATGAACTACCGACCACTCCCCGGGACATTCGTCAATGTCTCCAGCGCGTTAATTTCGCTAATTGTGGATAAGGTATGGCGGAAAGAAATCGGATCAACCGAGTCTGCAAGCCGTTTTACACTCGCCGAATCGATGAGCGAATCAGCCCCACTTGCTTCCTTGACACATATTTTGGGGAATTAAATCCACTCGAAAAACAAGCGTGTTGTCAAGTGTGTTGAAGCACGTCACACACACATATTACATGTGTTGCGCCAACTAAATGCATTAGTACAATTCCATGTAGGTCGTCTTGCGTGTTGAAATAACACGCTTGGACTGCATCTTTCCTGTATTCTATGTATAACAGACTATTTAGTGTTTTGCTACAGAACACACTTATTGAAGGGTCATTCGTCAATGTCTCCAGCGCGTTAATTTCGCTAATTGTGGATAAGGTATGGCCGGAAAGAAATCGGATTAACCGAGTTTGCGAGCCGTTTTATACTCGCCGAATCGATGAGCGAATCAGCCCCACTTGCTGCCTTGATACAAATTTTGGAGAATTAAATCCACTCTAAAAACCAAATGCATTAATAAAATTCATATTGGTCGGCTTGCGTGTTGAAACAACACGCTTTCACTGCATCTTTCCTGTATTTTCTGTGTAACAGAATTGTTAGTATTTTGCTACAGATCACGCTTGTTGAAATACACGTTATGTGTGTTGTTTCATCGCGTTTACGGCCGAAGAAATAATAACACTTGATAAAAGAAAACACTAGGAAAAGAACACACTTGCATATGCGTTTGAACCAATTGCAATATGGCCGATACGCTTATCAGGTATTGAAACACGTTTTTCGACATCACCGACTTGATGCGTCATTTAAGGTGATGTGAAACACGTTATCAGCCTGTCTCTCTCACTCCGCCGAGAGCGCCACTGATGATATCTCTTTCGCACTCCATAGTGTTTCACATCACCTTAAAGTGCAGTGCAATAAATATGGATGTGGAGCAACGTTTACGAATTGGAGGTCTTTCAAGCAGCTTGTCTTTCGAAAGCATCCTTTCCTCGAAATTAACGAAGAAGCTGCAGATAACCCTGTGGAGAGATATGACGAGGTTGAGATGGAAGGTAACAAGTTGTAATTAATTTATAAAAGGCTGTAATGAGCGATTACGCATTCCAAGAATAAAGACTCTTTCATTTAATACACGTTCTTTTAATATTTTTTTTTTGTAATGTATAGACACTTTAACATGTGCTAGAGCGAGGGCGGGAGGCGAACACACGTAGAACCATGTAAAAAGTAACTACATGCGTAAATGCATTTAAAGCGTCTAAAATGTACACACTTCGATATGTGTTGAGAGTCAACACAGCATGAAGCATGTGAAAAGCGACGACACGATTTACACGCCTAAAGCGCTTGTTTTTAGATCGTCGAGGTAGGACAAGGTCCTGACAAAAAAAAAAAAAAAAAAGCTTAATGCAGCAGGTTCATTTAGCAGCAAGTGGATAGTCATTTCCGGCTCAGAGAATCCTCATGAACAGAACATAACTCCTTTACATCAGATTTTTTGAATTTTTTTTTTAGTGAGTAGAAAGTTCTTCTCAAGGCCTTATCAGTGGATGCAACGCTCCAAAATTGTTACCGAGGCCATTCTCCTCAGAAAAAAAAAAAACATGACGGACTTTTCTCCGACTGAACCTCGCCCTCCGATTCGCATTTCCACGGCTCCCCCTTCTCGCCCTCCGATTCGCATTTCCACGGCTCTCCTTCTCGCCCTCCGTTTCGCATTTCCCCGGCTCTCCTCGCAGCTCCTGGCACGGATCTCTCGATGGGTTTAAGGCGAGCAGCCGAGAGATCCTCCCCTGAAGAACCTCGGAAGAGTCTCATCACAAGAGCCGCCGCTCACCGTTACCGCCATCAGAAGCCACGCAGCATCGGGCGCTTGCAATGCCGCGACACACGCGACGCGAATGAAATCTCGGGCTCGTTTGTATGCAAATTCGCGGGGGCCGCTCGCGGGACCAGCGGGTACCGGAACCCTCCTGCATCAGCAGCTTCACTCACTTTCCTCTCCATATAGCTATCACCTTCGCCTCTTCGACCTCTCCCCTCCTCCACTTTCGCGGGCGAAAACCCACTTCCATCCCCCCTCCCCCTCCAACCTTTTCACCCTTATCCTTATGCACCTCTTTCCGCGCACCAAGAGCCACAAGAACCTCCATCCGTGAATTCCTCCTCCACCCTTTCGCCCTCGTCCTTTTTCACTCATTTTCGTTCCTCTTTCGCTCCGCTCCCTTTGCTCCGTGCGCAAGCCCTCCCCCCCCCTCCCCCCTCCTACGCGTTCGCCTCTCTTACCCGGCATTCCCGTCTCTCGGTGCAGCGAGCGAGGGCCCGCGTTCCATGGCAATTAAGCGTCGCTAAGAGGTTTTCGCGTTTTAGTAGTCCCGCGCCCCGGCGTCCGGGCTTCCGGCTTTAATTGTTGTTTATCGAGCGAGCATCGCTGCCTGCCGACGACGACGACGATCCCCCTCTGGCTACCCGGGACCTCACCGTTCTACAGGAGCTTCCAAGGCTTTTCACCCGATTCGCGAAAAAAATAAAGAAAATGTGAATGCCAAAACGGCAACGAACCACCGCTCGACTAAGTTCGCCCGGTACGCTGCTGTATTGTTGTTATTATTTTCATCATTAGGCAGCGAGTTAATATTTTTTTTTTTTTTTTGCCGAGAGGAGCGGTGACTGGTAAAGATTTCGCTTCGTGCGGGAAAATTGGCAGTGCTTCGAGCGCCGCGATGAAGTTGTTCTTGCAAAGAGTGTCGACTTCGCATAAGTTTCAGGGAAATGAGAGGGAATTGCAAACACTTTGTATGCTATGAAAATCTGAAAAAATCAAGCATATTAAAGGGGCTGAAACAGTTGATTTTGCATATTAATAATTTGGATATGTTATTAACAAATATATAAATATAAATATAATATAAATAATATAAATAATAATATAATATAATATAAATATATGACAAATAAATTGGTCAACAAATCTACCGGAAACGTAACTTTTTTTATGCAAATGGTTCGTTCAGACTGAGAAAAAGAATAGTATTTCTTGCTATAAGGAATAATTCTTAGAAGGAACGTCTATATGGATTATTTCTGATAGTGTACATTCAGTTGGTTAAATTATAATTATGGTTGCAACCATGATTGTTTGTCATTGTAGTAAGTATAAAATGTGGACGTTCCCCTTGGGAACTTCTATGGTAAAAAATCAGTATTGTTGCTTCTACTGTGTAATTTTTTCTTAGAGCACTCTGTGACGGATGGTCGATTGGTCAGGCAGCGTATTAATTATTATTGAGTCGAGTATATAATAATAATCGGACTTTATTAGTCGGAGAGTAATTATTCGGAGTGTATAATTGGAGGTGTACCGCACTGGTCGTCGGTCGGAGCTGAACTGACGTGAAGCGGGCGCGAAGCTGAGGGCTTCGCGCTCGCTTCACAATGGAATAAAGCGTCGCAGAGTGTTTAGTCTATTCGATAAGTGGACGCTCACGGCGGTCCGGATGCGCGATAGCCTTAAGGGCTTCTTTGAAGAGCGTATCGAGCGGAAACTCCGTATCGATACGCTCGGATAAATATTAAAGTCGGTTCAAACAAAATATGAGGCTGCGGCCGTTACACACTCTTCTGAATACTTATGAATTTTTGTCAGATTTTTAAATTCACTTTTAATTTTTTTTTGTATGGGGAAATGTGTAAAAAGTCACAAAATTCAAAGTGAATTTCAAAATCAGAAAAACCCATACGTTTTCAAAAAGAATGAAAAAAAAAGTTAGCTTTCCGGTAGATTTGTTGACCAATTTTACTTGTCATAAATTCGTTAATAACATAATCAAATTATTATTATGCAAAATTAATTTTATCAGCACCCTTAATATGCTTGATTTTTTTCAGATTTTCATACCATCCAAAGTGTTTGCAATTCCCTCTCATTTCCCTGAAACTTATGCGAAGTTAACGCAATTCGCAAGTACTACCTTAAGGGCTTCACACGCGTCATTCCTCTGCCCCCCACGCGGCGGCAAAAGCCGCCGCGGGATTAGCCGGCGAACTTTCTTCTCGCCGACTCTTGCCGAGAAGATCCGGAAATAAATTTCCGCGGGGTGGGAATGGGGAGAAACGCTCGAATTGGGGATTTATCGGTCCGTATCGGCCGCACGAGATGCGTGTCTTTTGTATTCTTGCGCGCACAGCAAACGAGCGAAAAGCTGCTATATCCGGTGGGCGAGAAGACGTGAGAGGTGGAGCGAAAGCACCAGGGACGCAAATATATTCTCAGGTACGGTGCAAGGCGGAATGTTCGCGCACACTGCCGGATCCGGACGAGTATTGGTTAGGCTCGCGAGCGCGGATTCTGCGACGCTAAGTTATTCTGGAGATTGGCATAGGTCCAGACTCTCCGCGTTCTATCTTTCTCCACTCTTTCTCGGATGCTTTCCTTCCAAGTTAGTTTGCAAAGCGAAACGAGCTTCATAGCCACTCGTAAGTTTTATTCTATACAGAGTATTTTTTTTTAGTTTGGAGTGTTCGATAATCGTGAGGGAGATGATTTGTTGGGAATCGAATACCGCAGTCGGTAATGGAAACTGTTATCAATTTTTTCAACGATTCGGACCTTGAATGGTCAAAGACGAATTCTTGCATGGGTTGCTGAATCGACATCCGCTTGATGTAAGAATTTTCGTTTCACCGGAAGTTGTGGGCGGACGTAGAAAAAAAAAATTAATTACAGGTTTTGTTACCGACCGAGTCCGGATTGAAAACGATTTTTAGTTTGGAGTCTTCAATAATAGCGGTAGAGACGATTCATTGAGAAGTAAATATGACGGTCGGTAATGAAAACTGTAATCAATTTTACAGTTTTAAACATTGAAAATACTTTATTACAAATAGAGTATTTCCAATGTTTTTAATACACAGAGCATTAATTTTTCATCACGATTGGACATGAAATTTAATATACCATCTTTTGCATAAAAACTTCCAGTCCGGTACATTAAATTTCATAAAATTTTTTTTTACAGTGCAGATGGTCCCAAAAAGCTCGGAGCTTTCGGGCAGGTGACTTTCCGAGAGTCTTGGATCTTGTACATTCATGGTATTGAAGTAGAGGTTTCCAGGATGAAAGGAGTTCAACTGGCGGCCTCCTCTACAACCGTAAACTTCGCCATCGCCATGAATGATTTATCGTGGATGGTCGGTATACACGAATAGCCAGGAGATACCCAAAAAGCTAAACCTGTCCTCGGTCCTTTCCTCATCCTCGCTCCGTCCCGTCATTCCTCTCACGAATTCTCACTAAAAGCCAATCCAGGGGAGTGCGATTAGCGCTGTCCGAAGGGGGAGTGAGGGAAAACTAGCGACGACTGAGACGACCAACTTCCCGGATAGATAATACCCGAGCGCCCCATCCAAGTTGGAAAGCCGGGGGATCCTCTTCCTCACCGCCCGACAACGTTGTCCCTCAAGCTGCCGGGCTCGTCAGACGTGAGAAAGAGAAACGGATCGGCGAAAGCGACGGAGCAAATCAGCGAGATGCTGGATGCTTGATACGAGATGCAAACTGAACGAGAAACGTAACACAGAGACGCACGAAGAATCTCCGTAAGGGAAAGAGAAACGGACTGAGGAAAGCGACGGAGTAAACCGGAGGGATGCTGGATGCTAGATGTGGTCCAGACTGATGGAGAGACGTATCACAAAAATGAACGGAGAATCTCCGTAAGGGAAAGAGAAACGGGCTGAGTAAAGCGACGGAGTAAACCGGCGAGATGCTGGTTGCTAGATGTGGTCCAGACGGAAGGAGAAACACAGAGATGAACAACGAATCTCCGTTTGGGAAAGAGAAACGGATTAGGGAAAACGACGGAGTAAACGAGAGAGATGTTGGATGCTGAACGCGAGATGCGGTCCAGACCGAACGAGAAACGTATCACAGAGATGAACGGAGAATCTCCGTGAGGGAAAGAGAAACGGACTTAGGAAAGCGACGGAGTAAACCGGAGAGATGCTGGATGCTGGATGCTAGATGCGGTCCAGAGTGAAGAAGAGACGTATCACTGAGATGAACGGAGAATCTCCGTAAGGGAAAGAGAAACGGACTGGGGAAAGCGGCGAAGTAAACTGGCGAGATGCTTGATGCTGGATGCGAGATATGGTCCAGACCGAAGGAGAAGCGTATGACAGAGCTGAACGAAGAATCGGCGTACGGGAAAGAGAAACGCACTGAGGAAAGCGACGCAGTAAACCGGCGAGATGCTGAATGCTGGATGCGAGATATGGTCCAGACTGAACGAGAAACGTATAATTGGAATCAACGGACAATATCCGTACGAGAAAGAGAAACGAACTGGGGAAAGCGTTGAAGTAAGCCGGCGAGATGCTGGATGCTGGATGCGAGATGCGGCCCAGACCGAATGAGAAACGTATCACAGAGAACGGAGAATCTCCGTACGATGTAGAGAATGCGACTATGAAATCCCTCTCGGTGTACTCTTCCTACCGCCTCGCTTTCCATTCTTCCTCTCATACCCCCCCCCCCCCCCCCTCCCCCCTCTTCTCCCTCTCCCCCTGGATACTTGCGTCCCGCCGCCATTAATTAATCGTGTATGATAAATGCCGAGCCGTCTGCCAACTTCGAAGATGCGAGTACTCTCACGGGCCAGCTGTGCCACGGCTGAACCGCCGTCGTCGTCGTTTTCGTCGTCGGTGTGGCGAGTTCGCTGTTGCAATGCTCCTCCTCTGTGTAACCAGAAGCGACAGATGCAACCGCGCATACGGTGTATTATAGAATTCCGAGGGAGGGTATAGCAACGCCAGAAGGACGGATTATGGCCCACCGGAATTCCGCCGGGAGAGATGAGGATATGGGCGGCAAAGTTGGCTCGGTTCTCATGCCGTGAGCACACACGCGTCATCGGCAGAAAGTTTGAGGACTCTGCGATGATGGAATAATCGATGCGGAACGGTAAAATTAGCGAAACATAGGGTGAGAACGGGAAATACGGACCACTTCGATTCGCCCGTAAAGTGATGATGAATGGACCGAATCGTATTCACTGGTTTATAGCTGGTACGTATGAAGGTACGAGATTCAGCTGATTGGCCCAATTAGCGACCATTGGAGCGATAACAAGCGTCATCGATGCGAATCACTGGAGTCATTATCTCAAGCACGGTGCTAGTATATTGGTATCGGTGTGTTTATTATGCCCTAGTTTTACTATGGGTCAATATAAATAATTAGAGTTTATTACAATACAGATTAGTTCAACAAGTTTTTGCATGATTTCACCAAAATATTTTTGAGGTATTGAAATATTTCGTTCGATCGCCTAAATGTTTATTTGAATGACTCTGCCCGAGTCTTTAGATGATTCAAACCCATTGTATGAGTAAGAAGTAGAATAAAATAATGGTATTGTAATGATAATAATTTTTTATTATCATTATAATATCGCTTACTAATAATTTTATGATTAATTTTATGGTTAAGCTTGTGGTCAATCTTATGGTTTTTAAGTACTAAAAGTTTAAGAAGAATGTGTTGGAAGAAGAAAGTGCTAAAAGCTAATATCTAACTCTTAGCTGTGTAGCTACTTGACAGTTCTTGGGCGTGTCCTTCATCGTTTGATTGTTCTTGCTCAAATAAGTAGTCAAAAAAATGCTAGTTTGGAAAATACTGAGTGATGCAGCTGATTTTACTATCTCTGGAACCGCCCGCCATAGGTAGATTGCTATAAGACGAAAGGAATTCCGATAGCTCGTTGTGCAATAATGTGGAAGATGGATATTTGTACTCGCGACGATCTACGCAAAGTGACATCTGGCGTAGGAAACAAGTTGTTGATATCGGGCGGCCTGTGTAGGTGAAGCTTTCACTAGAAGGCAATGCCCAAGAAGCATGTTCTTCTATTTTCTCTAAAAAAAATTCCAATGAAATTGAATGTAGCGAAAGTTTTTATGCAAAAACACGTGTATTAAATTTCATGTACAATTGTGATGAAAAATTAATGTTGAGTCTATTAAAAACATTGGAAATTCTTTATTTTTAATAATTGCCTTTAATTTCACTATAAAAGTAGTTTAATTTTTCGAATTTACTTTAATTTATATGAAAAAGTGTATCAATTGTTCATTACAATTGGACATTCAATTCAATGTACCACTTTTTGCATAAAAACTTTCACGCCGGTATAGTAAATTTCGAATTTTTTTTGCACCTTGTTTTAGATACATGATCTATGTGGAGTGTATGCTCACACCTGCGCAAGTTTATAATGAATCTCATTAGTTTTCGAATACCGCCAATATACCGGACTGATCCGTTTGCATCGACCAGAGTCGCCGTTTCTGCGGATATTAAAAGTGAGGAATGTTCGTTCCCGGTCGAACCAGCAACCTTTTTTGGCTCCGGTTCTGAGTAATAGTACGAGAAAGAATATTGGGTGGATATTCATCTGAATATGGATTTTGTTCAGTTCCGAGATTCATACCATACACTTTTCCAGATTCTTTGCCAGCCACTGCCTACGACCCCGAAAATGTTCGGTCCATCTATCCCATACTCTTTTCCAGACACTTTCCCACCAACCGCGTACAATAGGAATTTTTTCAAGGTTGTATGCGATGGCTGGGAAAGGGTCTGGAAAAGAGTATGGGATTGACTATACAAAAATTTGTTGAGTCTGCACGCGATGACTGAGAAAGAGTCTGGAAAAGCGTGTGGGCTTGATTGCACGAAAATGTTCGAGGTCGTATCTGATAGCTGGCAAAGAGTCTAGGAAAGTGTATGGGATGAATCTGGGAACTGAACAAAACCCGTATTCAGATTATACTTCACCCAATATTCGTTCCCGTACTATTCCCCATATTACACCCGTACTCAATTTAATACACTTTCCCATACGACGTTTTTCTCCGTGGGGTAGATATGCACGAAGCCATTTGCCGGAAACGTGGTTGGACGCGCTCTCGTTAAAGTCATCATCCCAGGGATTTTCGCGCGGCGGTTCTAGGCGCGCAAAGTAACCGACCCCCCGAGGGTTACACGCCCGTGATCCTCCGGATCGTACATACCTCTACACGCGATACGCGTGTATGCAGGGTGAAACGTTGCTGGCATGTGCTGGAAAGAGGAAACGGGAGGACGAGAGAGAACGGGGATTTATGTCCAGTGACCCAGGATCGGAGCATCCCCAGCTAAATCATCCCTTGTCACCTCCCGCACTCTCCCACGCAAGGACCGTAGTCCTGAATGCGGCGCAGCGGCGATCCCCGTGGTTGGCAAACCTAACTCAGCCGCCGACGAATTCAATGTTAGCCTGGAAAAAGCTCGGGCTCGGAATGGGTCTTCGCGCCGCTGGTTCTCCACATCTGTGCACGCGCGGTCTTGGCCGCGGGTGAAATGTGTGTACGACGGCGGGAATATCCACGTTGATTCGGTTCTTCCCTACGAAGACCCACACCTGCGAACCGTTTAATAATCTCGCGGGTCTCCTTGATGTGTGGCTGGTCCGACAAATTAAGGAATGCAATGGAACGGCAAAACCGTGGGGCGCCGGCGAGCGCGCGGACCGGCAAAGAGTCGGATGGAGAACCGAGGAGAGACCGGTGGAAAGGGTTGCCGGTATTAATTTTATACAAAGTCCGAAGCCCGGGCAAAGAGCGGATACTGGACAGCGAGTAGCTTTTCCTCTGCACTCTCCGTGTTTGATATTTTTGTAATTAATTCGTCGTAATTAATGGCAATGTTTCAAGCTGGGACTCTGCTTTATGCGGGACCGTGTCCGGCATCCGGGAGACGGTAAAAACGGGGTTGTCTTCCTATCCGCTGCAGTGTGTGCGACAGACCGCTGCGGAAGATGAGGCTCGGATGAGAAGGCACGTGAAACTGGATATTGCGGCGATAACGATCGGTGGGAACGGACGAGGTGGAGAATTTACCGATGTTCCTGAAGATCTTACTCACTTTATACGCCACAGGCAATATTCTGGCGGGTCTCCCGTTGGGACGTACCCGGGGTGCGGGATGGAAGTTTCCGGACCATGGCCTATGCCGGAAGGTTCTCTCTCCTCGACCAACGCTACTTGCCGTCTTCGGAACCATTTTATGCCAAGAGTAGTGGAAAAGTAGCGAAGATGGCCTGGTCCATGTATCGATCTACGTGCTTAATCGGGTCTGCCGTATTCCCAACCCTACTTTATCCTACTTTTTTCGGTAAACGCACTGTGGACATGTGCTCCTTGGGTCCTCGAGTTCGAGATAGGACGCTGAAGAACTGAGGTGAGGTTTCCACGTATCACGTTCTGCAGCATCCATGCTCATACGAGATGATCGTGGATTCCGACGATTGGTCCAGATTCAAAGAGCCCTTCTTTCGGATTAACACTGCTGCAGTCTCCGGTACCGTTTTCGGCAAAAATCCATGTTTACCGGCAAACTGGAGATTCTGATGAGGTTCTGACAAGGCCCGGTAGCCCTCGAAAATGTCTACTCGGGTACTCGTTAGATTCTGGATTTCGCGATAGGATGCCGAAGAACTGATCTACGCGACATTCCCAGATATGACGTTTTGTTCATATGAGATGATCGTGGATGCTGATGGTCGGTGCAGAGTGAAAGAAGCCTCCTTTCTGACTGGCACTGCTGCTGACTGCGCTACAATTTTAGGTACTTGGGGAATAATGCCGGTACAGTTTGGGTACTTGGGGAATAAGGCTCACCCCGATTTGCACGTGAATCCATGTTTACCGGTAAACGTAACGCGGACGTGTATACTCGTTAGGCATACACGTCCCTATCTCGACTTCGAGAGTAGGGCTGTACAGATAGGCCGGCCTAGCCGGCTAAAACATCTTATCCGGCTAATGGATTTTATAGTTTAGCCGGCTTAGCTAATTTAGCCGGCTAACCCGTTTTAGCCGGCCAAGCTATTTTAGTCAGCCAAATGCATAAAGTCGTGTATAATTGTGTATCGTGTATAATCGTGTATAATTGTGTATTTTTTCCCGTAGAATACGATGGGCATCTCGGATTTTCCCTACCTCCATTGGGAGCCGAGATATCGACATTTAAAAATCACGAAAATTGACGTTTTTCCAAAAGTGGCTCAAACCATGAAAAATCGTTGTTCATTTGATTTTCTTTATTTCAAAGCTATATTCAATGTGTTTTTTCCCGCTGATTACGAATATAACAATTATTTTACTCCCAACGCAATATTTTCCATTTAAATCTTTAAAATACAATTTTTCGTGCATAAAATTGAGTCCCTCAATGTAGCATTGTACTTTAGGCCAAAAAGGCTGACAGATTCGTGTTCAGCCGACGAAAATACTTCAAAATACGTTGCGTGTAACATTTAAAAAAATAAACGAAAACTCGTCAAAAAATTCGAAGACTGTCTTAGCTTAGACGGCTAATGTAGGTTGGCCGGCTAAAACGATCTAGCCGGCTAAGATGGCTTCGCCGGCCAAGCTATAAACCCCATTAGCCGGATAAGATACTTTACCCGGCTAGGCCTGCCCATCTATACAGCCCGATTCGAGATAGGATGCTGGAGAACTGATCTACACATTTCCAGGAATCACGTTTTGCAGCATCCATGCATCTCATACGAGATGACCGTCGATTCTGACGATTGGTCCACAGTGAAAGAGCTCTTCTTCCTGACCGACACTGCTGGCGTCTCTGGTACCATTCTGGTTTAGTGGGGAATATGGCCCACCCCGATGCAAATCGGGTGATGAGCTATATTCCCAACTAAACCAAGATGGCACCAGAGACGGCCAGTGTCGTTCAGAAAGAAGGGTTCTTTCACTCTGGACCAATCGTCAGAATTATATGCACGTGAAAATTCATGTTTACCGGTAAGCGTAACGCGGACGTGTACTCATTAGGTCCCCGACTTCGAGATAAGATGCTGAAGAACTGATCTACACATTCCCAGGAATCACGTTCTGCAGCATCCAAGCTGAGGGTTGGTCCAGACTGAAAGAGACGTTCTCTCGGTACGTGTATACACATCTAGCAGCGGTGTTCGCATTCCTCCTTCTACCCACACTCCCGGACCACCTTCCGGGACGGAGAACGCGAGGAGAACGCGAGAGAACGGGGGGGAACAAAAAGTACAGGACAACATAAGCGTTTCCCGGAATTAACGCACGATAGTCGAAGGCTTTCAGAAAAATTGCCGGTGAACGAGGTACGTAACGCTGGCTCGAGGATCGCGGAACGGAATGGCTGACTGGAGTGCTCAGGGTGTACGTACGAACGAGAGATTCAGTCGTGCATTCTGGTAGCTCGAGGGTACCGAGCGCGAGCAAGACGGAACGCTGAGACTTATAGGGGACGATTTCGAGGCTGCCATGGCTATTGCCGGCTCCTCCACCTGTCCCTCTTTATCGTGCATCAGCTTCCTCAACCACCCTCGCAACCACCCCAGTTGCGGCCAGACTACGTGATAGAGGCACATCGGCGAGAGGCAGCGAAAACCGACGAGGACGCCTGATTTCCCGGTCACGAGGAGGAAGTGCAAGAGCCTGATGGTTTACTCTCGTAGCTCTCTCTGGCATTTCAGCCTCGTACGGAATATCCCGAACGAGCACAATTCTTCAGTTCGCCCGTCCGATATCCCCGTCTCACTCTCGCCTTATTCCCTTATTTCTTTTTTCCTTCCTTCATTTCTTTTCCTTTTCTCCATTCTTTTATTCCTTTCTTCCCGGGCGCCGCGTATTGTTCCACGGGACTCACACTGTTTCACACTTGCCTCGATGTACATGCCCTCCCTCTCTCGTCCCAACCCCAACCACCCTCCCCCCTATTTTCTTTGCGTTCTCTTTCTCCCGTCAGCCAAAAGTGTCTTCCACCAACGAGCACTCAGCCATGCTCTCACCGTCGTCGGTGGGTTTCCACTTTCTTTCTTGGCCGTACGCGGTATAGCGTCACGGCCATTGTGCTCACACGAAAGAAAGCATCGGGGATGAGACGGTGGAGCGTGTGTACAGAGGGCGGTGTGACGGTGTGGCCACGCCGGTGAGAACGGAGCATCGCGGCGAAGAGATCCGGAAGCCGGAGCACACGCGGGCGAGCGAATCACCTTCCGCCGCTGGAGTCAGTGACTGGAGGGTAAGAGGTGTGAAGGAACGATACCCAGCTGGGAGTCTATGGCGGGTTCTTCTTTTTTGTTACCGCGAAAAGCTGAAGGAAGAACGGCCCGATTCGGATCCGTAGTGGGAATGAGGCACAGGGCCGGTACTGGCCGACGTTGGGCGAACGCTGGCCCGGAGTGCTGGCACTCCCACCTGGGACCGGAGGAGAAGAAAGATCTTGGTTTAGCTGATAGATCAGTTAATTGATTCGGCGCGCCGGTGAGAACGGCGGATTGCGGCAAAGAGATCCGTCAGCTGGAACACACGCGGGCGAGCGAATCACGCTTCGTCACTGGAGTCAGTGACTGGAGGGTAAGAGGTGTGAAGGAACGAACCCCAGCTGGGCGTCTCTGGCGGGTTCTTCTTTTTTGTTACAGCGAAAAGCTGAAGGAAGAAGGGCGCGAGTCGGATCCATATTGGGAATGACGCACAGGGCCGGTACTGGCCGAAGTTGGGCGGACACTGGCCCGATGAACTGCCACACCCAACAAGGACGAGCCGAGAAAAGAGATCTCGGATTACCGTGATCGATCAGTTAATTGAATCGGCGCGTCGTGGTGATAGTAGCTGCCAGCTTGAGGCTCGGCGGATGTCGCCGACATGGAAAAATTCTCGAGGACAGGGTGGCGCTCCTCGGGCTCGTTCGCTGGAAGACGAAAGTGCGCGGTCGCAGGAGCAAGGACTGGATGGACCGATTCCACCCCGTTACTCTCCGCCGTATCTCTCTGGGCGAAGGAGATAATTCGAGAATTATCACTGGGTGCCTCGAGCTCGCTACCGGATGCGAGCGGTTAAGGGATAATGAAGATTAAGGGAGTCGAGTCGTACGCGCGGTTTCGAACCGCACTCCCCGTTTCAGCTCTCCTCCATTCGCCGATCTCTTCTCGCACTCCTCCCGCTCGGCGAATTTCCCTCTCTGCACTTTCTCGCTCCTTTAGGTGCGGCTTTCTCGTGTCGTCTCCTCTCGTCTCTTCATCTCGCTCCCGCAGGATTAGAGCGCGCTGGAGAATGTACCGGAGACCAGGTCTGGGGATGCGTAACGAGGAGAATTACTCCGGGAGACATTGGGACGGTGAGGATTTTCGAAGCTCCTCTCCTCCGTCGCTTCCGAGTCGTCTCGGCAGTCGATTTTCGAACGAGCACCGCGATCCATCTTCCACTATCAGATACCGTAGTACCCTTGTACGTGACTGTACGATGTAAGAGGGCTATGAATTATTCGAGTCTACTCGTCGATCTATCAGACTTCGGTTCCGGTGATACAATTCGTCCATTCAAGATAGTGCTATTATCTGCGGAGGCAATATGTTAAAGTAATATGAGATAATAATGATATTGGTGATATATTAATGTCGCTGGCTATACATTCGCGATGAATTACAAATACATTGGAGACGTATCGCAGACATTCTTTTACCCACTTTCCTGTACTCCTGAATTCACGCGTTTCTGTCGTTGGCTGCATTCGTGACGCAGTCGAGTGAAAAATTAAAAATATTCTCTATAAAGTCACGTCCGGTTTGAAAATCTCGGTTTTTGATCGGAAATGACGTCATACGAGAAAACGTCACTTCCGTTTTGGAAATCTCATATTTTTATCGGAAACGACGTCATACGGGGAAACGCCACTTCCGGTTTGGAAATCTTATCTTTTTACCGGAAGTGACGCAATACGGGAGACGTCACTTCAGGTTTGGCAATCTCATTTTTTGACCGGAAGTGACGTCATACGGGAAACTTCACTTCCGGTTTGGAAACTTATATTTTGACCGGAAGTGACGTCATACAGAAAGCATCACCTCCGGTTTGGAAATCTAATCTTTGTATCAAAAGTGACGCCGTACCGAAAATACGACATTTCCGGTTTCAAAATCCAATTTTTCGATCACAAGTGACGTATTTCTTGTATGACGTCACTTCAGGTCGAAAACTGAGATTTAAAAAGCAGAAGTGACTTTTCCCGGACTCAGTCACTTTCCGTAAAAAAAAAGAAACAAGTTTTTAATCCAGAAGTGACGATACAGAGCATAAAAAAAAAATTCTGTGGCAGAAATTTTAGAGTATTACAACGGGCACTGATACGGCCACAACGAGACTTTATCGGGCTCCGATTTAGTGCTCGAAAGATTCTACCCGGGTACGACCGTATACCTCTCAACCTACTTGATTTTACCTTTCCAAGGTAATTATTTACCCGTCATTGACTAAAAGTAACGATAGAGACCGTTCCCATCCGTTTAACGATGTTCCGCTAAGGGCGATAAAACACGATCGAACGGAGCGCGATCATTTTCGGCGGGCTCTCAATTATCCCCGATCTCGAACGATCGCGACACAATACCGTCGAGGCCTTAATCACTCATTGCACGCGTGGCTCGGACTGCGCCTGTACACGCCAGTGTAATATCGTTTACGGTCGTTCGAGCGTACCGATAAACTTGGATCGTCTGGTCGGGGGGATTGGAAACGAGGGTGGCACTTACGAGGGAGGGTCTTCTGTGTGCGTACGCGAAGTTTGGCGTCGGGAACACGATCGCCGTGCATTGCCATTACGACGTCAGCCTCGAAGGGCCAGGGGTTGTAGTTGAATCGCGCACGAAGGGCAGGAGGAACTTTCCGGCCGAGCCGAGTGAGTGACAAAGGCGGACGGGCGGAAGGGCGGAAAGCTGCAAGGGTGGAAGATGGCGGGAGCGAAGGATGGAAGGAAGGAGGAGGAGAGAAAGCCAAACGGGGGTGCGTGCGCGATTCTCCGAGTCCGGAGGTACGCGACACACATGTGAGCCGAGCGGGGTGCGCGGAGGCGGCGAAGAGGGGTGGCGGGTAGACACATGGCATCGGAAAAGTGTACAGTAGCCATGATATGCAGAGCCAGCGGGGTGAAATTGGGGGCTGCGGGAGGGGGGGGGGAGGTGTCGTGTACATCCCTGGAAATCCACCTTTCCCGCTCGCTCCCTCCCACGCGCCCCGCACGACCACCGATAGAAAACCACCCCCTCCTGGCTACGGGCCGGTGGTATTTTTCCATAATCAATAACATGCCTCTATTCTCGTCACAACGGGCGCGCGAGCCACCCAACCCCACAACCTGCACAGGTGACAGTGGTTCTCCCACCCTCGCTCGCCTCTTGCACGTTCGTGCCTATGTCTATATATAGATACGTACATACTGTATTCATAGATATATGCCGACACGTTCGCCGTCTTTCGCGATGTGGTTACATGAAAGGGCTCGCTCGTTCCCCTTTGACGAAAAGTATACGTTCTTTTTTTAAACGCCGGGGAAAAGAGTATAGGACAATATTATTTGTCACAGAATGGGTATATACTTTTTTTTTCGAAAAATTGCATGTTATTGATATTTTATGAGAGTCGTGCGACGGATGTATCCGAGGAGATATTTTGAAAAATATGTATTTAGTAGATTAAATGTACATGACTGATATGAGGAATACATTTTTCGCACGGAAAATCTGATATTTTCAATATATTTTTAATACATTTTTATACGTGCGGGTATCGCCGGTGATCACCGATTCGCATGAAAGCGAAAGAGAAATATGGATAGGATAATGCAGCCATCCAGCCGAAATCCGATTTCGCCGACAGATGCTTTCACAACAACTTATTGTCTCAGTGTATTTATGGCAATACCATTTGTGCGTCTCGAACGCGGTTCGGGTCTTTCACCTGTCCGACCTGCCTCTTCGAAGAACGTTATGATGCTATTGATGTACCCACCAGATACGGATCACGTTGTCGGATACGACCGCACATAACGGCAAGCTCATGTACCTTTAAATTAATGTATTCTCACCCACCGATAAGTTGCGTAATTTTGCGTATGAAGCTGATCGTTCAACAGTGTTCATTTTCGCAGCGGGTCGAAATTGGTGTGATTCTTTCAACGCGGAACGGGTTTGCAAGGGTTGGTCCCTCCGGGACCCGATCGAGCGGTCTGGACGGTTGAATACGATACGCCATTTTTATCTTAAGGAGACGAGGGAGGTTTGGTCGACCAATAATTCAGTCATTTTGGATCGTGTACAACAAGGCTACAACAAAATGTACACAGTTTTCCTTATGGTGAGTATTTATGTCAACATAGACGGAATAGTAGGGAGAGCCCTTCGAATGCTGGGCTTTGTGACCAGAGCTGCGGCAGACTTCCGCCGCGCCGAAACGTTTAGAACACTGTACATGGCATTGGTACGACCTATTCTTATCTATGCATCGGAAGTATGGGCGCCGGGATACGCGGCACACACACGGCGAATCGAGAGAGTACAACATACATTTCTGCGATTGGTGGCGTACAAACTCGGAAAACCCATGGCCAGAGAGGATCACGATTACACAATAGTGGCAAGTGATCTGCGTATCCCAAGTCCCGAGTCACTTAGAAAATTCTGCGACATGTGTACACTGTTTAAGATGATAAATGGATTACTCAGCTGCCCTTCACTATTATCCAAAATACGTGCACATGCGCCCGCAAGAACGATTCGTAACGCGAGAAACTTCATAACACTACAAGTGCGATCAAAATTTGGAGCGAGATCAGCAGTAGCCAGGCTTACAGGCAGGCAAACAGCCTAACCAACCTAGGATTTGAGGGGTCCCTGAAAATCTTCAAGGAAGCAGCTGCGGGCAGGATCCTGCGCTACGCATAAAGATACCAAGGAAACTTCCAAACCAACAAATCAACAAATTAATCACCCTTATTTTAATGTGTTGATCACAATCAAAAGTTTATCATCGAATGTTATCGAATTTTTTAATTTTGTATTGTTATTTTTATACTTATGTGTGTGAATTTAATACGCACTTTATTGAATGTTTCAAAATGTATAGACTATTTAAATGTGTAAAAGGGCACCGCCCGTTGATAAATAAATAAATAAATTAATTATTAAGTAGGAATACACATACAACATTCTGATATTAGTTACAGTAATCTTGTTATTGACGTTTATATTAAACAAGCACTTTTCACTCATTATGACGATTCCGGTAAACCGACCGTAAATTTATCGATTGAAACGAAAAAAAAATTAAAAATTAAAATTAAAAGGTTCACATAATGAACAACTAAAAAACAATAATCGTCATGATTTTTGTTTGTTTTTAGCTCGACTTTGTGTGAATTTCATTTCAATCGATAAAGGAGGGAATCGGGAACAACTTTTGTCTTAAAGTTGCTAATGCCATTAAATAGTGAAAAGTGCTTGTTTCGGACAAACGGCAATAACAAGATCATTATAAACAATATTAGAATTAGTAATGTATTTCCCTACTTAATCATGTTGACGTACATGCGCACCGTAAGGAAAGCTGTTTACATTTCGTTGTAGCTTTGTTATACACAATCTAAAGTGAATGAATTTTCGGTCGACCAAACCTCTCCGCTCCCCTTAAAGATATCGTGTTCTTACACCGAAAAAAAAAAAAAATCAAAGACTCAAGTAAAATTCGCTTCAGGGCTGCCAAAGAAAAAAAATGTTATTTCAATTCTACTTTCAATTCTTACAATTCCATGCTGGATCGAAACGATAACATGTCACCTTGGGAGTCTTGCCCTCGTTCTTTCACTATCATATAGAATCGTAAGAATTGAAACTAGAATTGAAATAACAATTTCTTTTCGGTCCACCGCACCAATAAGTTGCCTTCATTTTGCCTATCGAGCTAATCACTCCGCAGTGTTTATTTTCTCAGCGGGATAAAATTCGTTCGATTTTTCACCCCGAACGGGCTAGCCAGAGCCAGACCGCCCACGAGTCGCTCGAGCGGTCGGCGGGGAGAGTTGAGAACCCCGAGTTAAAGCAGCGGTTTAAGGGTGGCACGAGTGGCGGGTGAAAGAGTTCATTAAAACCAGCACCGTCTGCATCCCCTCGCCCCTCCCGGCTCTCCGCGATTCCACCGAGAGGCAACCCCGCTGCGGGACCGCCCGAGAGGGTTGCCGCAGCATGGCGCACGAAAATATAAAAAGAGGGTAAAAAAAATGGTGGAAAAAAAAATTAAAGTTCGAAATAATTTTGGTCACACCGGGAACGCGATCACGGGAGCGTGCACGACTCTCGGGGCGGTCACGGCTAATCCGGGAGTCAATCATCCCCCCCCCCACACCCGCCCCATCTACCACATGGATGGATGGACTGTAACCAGCCATCCGCCATCGGAAGCGAAATCTGTTCGCATAGAAACAGCGCCGGTCCGAGAGGGGCGAAGAAATCCTGCGCGCGGTGCTTGCTGGGAAATATGACTACTGAAGTACTATACATATATATATGGCTTTCTTTATTCGGCTCCCTTTTCTCCCGACTGTGGCAGGTAGTTCGGCTGCAGCGAGACGCTCCCCTCTCACATCCCTCGGTTTGCCTCTCGTTATAAGCCACCGGATCCTCGATTCGTAAGACAGAGGGGGAATGAAGATGAAGAGAAAAAGGTAAAAGGAAAAGGGAGATGATGAAAAAAAGGAAAGGACTGAAAGCGAAGCGGGTAAACAATAATAAACAGAGGCTGTCGCCGGGCGACAGGTGCGGGTCGTTCGGTGACGCTTTCATTCCTCTTTCTCGTTCCTTGGTGCCGTTTTTTTTTTTTTTTGCGAAAAAAAATTGTACTGCTCGCCGCAAAGGCAAACTCTTGTTTTCCACTTAAATCCTCGGGGCGTGCGGCGCACGGTGTGCTTTTTAATTTTCAGCGGATGTTGCGCGCCGTATCCGTAGGATGGGGTCGTTAAAGGGTTGCAATTTCCTTGCGTAAAAAAATGTCCCCAATGGGTTTTTCCAGACCGCACCCTTTCACGTTATAGTTTTGGTGCTGCGTAGTGCCTTATCAATTGTGGGCTCTGAAATCGAACCGAAGCTTGGTAATCGCCGGAATAAAAATAAAAAACATTTCCAACCATTTTCTTTTTATTATTTTTCTATAGAAATTTTATAGAAATGCTACAGAAGTTTTTGAAGAAATACTATGACGTTAAAGGGCTGCCAAAGTCATGCCGAATCGGGGTCGGGAGAACTGGTCTGACCATTACTAATAGTTAAGGCGGCAGTTCCGATGGAAACAAAAAATTTCCCCTATCTTTTTTCTTATTTAAAAAAAAATTGAAGTAAAACACTATAAAGGGTTGCGAAAGTCATGCCGAAACGTGGTTGGTAAAACTGTTCCACGGAACCCGAGTGTGACGTCACACGGTTCGTCGGGGCGTCGAGCGAAAGAGCAGGGATGAAACGGTCCGACCATTACCAGTAGTTATGGTCGCAGCTGCGGTGGAATCCGGTGGAAAAAAACATTGCTGACCATCTTTTTATACTATTTTTTTTATCGAAATAAAACACTATAAAGGGTTGCGAAAGCCATGCCGAACGGTGGTTGGCAGAACTGTTCCACGGAACTCGAGTGTGACGTCACGCGGTTCGTCGGGCCGTCGAGCGAAAGAGCAGGCATGAAACGGTCCGACCATTATCACTCGTTATGGCGGCAGCTCCGGTGGAATCCGGTGGGAAAAAACATTGCTGACCATATTTTTTTTACTATTTTTTTAAATCGAAATAAAACACTATAAAGGGTGTGAAAGCCATGCCGAACGGTGGTTGGCAGAACTGTTCCACGGAACTCGAGTGTGACGTCACGCGGTTCGTCGGAGCGTCGAGCGAAAGAGCAGGGATGAAACGGTCCGACCATTACCACTAGTTATGGTCGCAGCTCCGGTGGACTGGACTGGATAATAATTGTCTCTCGACCGTCGGCGTGCTCGCCCAGCTCGCTTGTATACTGTATATAAGACCGTGCTGGAAACGGGACGGGGGAGGAGGGGGAGGTTTGTAGATATGAACGACGCGAGCGCACGTAGTCACCGCGCCGTCCTGCACGCTCAGCCGTCTCCTCGTTTGCGTTTCGCGAAGCCTGAATAGTTTTGACACGGGGCCACGCACTCTAAACTCGTAACTACAGAGCTGAATCGTCGTGGCGCCAGTAGTTTCCCAGTTGCGACATGATTTACCGACGATGCTGGGCAACCGCATCCCAAACCACCCCCTCACCCCCCGCTGGGTCTCGCTCGTCCCTCTTTGCATCCGTTGATGCAGCAACCCCGCCGCACCGTTCGCCCCTCGACCGATGGCATTAAAGCATAAGTGTTGACAAATAGTATTTCCCATCTCTATGTTTAAATATCACGGAACGGAGCTGCGACGCGAAACGACTTCCGTAAGATAAAAGTGGGGAATATGGACCACTAAAAAATTTGGGCCTGCGCTTCGGGTTTCCTTCCACCGAAGTGGAAGAAAAGCCGAGAGTAGCCTCCACAAAGAGGTGGTGATGAAATATTTTTAGGATTTTTTTTTTCACCGATGACGCGCGGTGGTCCATTTTACCGGCTTTTTTTGCAATGCTTGGTAATACGGACCATAAGGGTCCGTGAATAATGGAGCAAACCTGCAGATATCTTGGGAAGACACTGGGAATTGAATTAACATTTTCTCGGAACTCTAATTTTTTCATGGAAATTAAGTTAATTTCGGTATTTTAACGAGATTAAACAGTCGTCCGTATTACTGACCGACGAGTGGGCCATGAAATTCAAGGATCTCGTGAGATATTTTTTAATCCCTTCGGGAGTAAGGGTTGGCAGTTTAAAATACCTCACTATTGATAATCCAACACGGCGAGAAGGATCTGATAAAAATTACCATCAATCTGGTAAAAACCGACAGAACTTTCAGATAACACTACAGCGACATTCTGGCAAACATTCGTATTGAACTTAACACATTCTGCTTGATAATATTGTAATTTTCGCTAGAATATAAGTTCATCTTACCCGAAAATATAGTAATCGGTGACGTCGCGATGGCGAACCGTTTGTTTTAGGTTTATAGATTACACCGGCATATTATGTCGATCAAATTTTTTTTATATATACATACATAAAAAAAGTTGATCGACAAAATGTTCACTTTTTATTCACGAATATATTCGTTTTTCCCATATCTCTAGTCGTGCCGTTGGTACCATGTCGCCTGGTCAAAACGTACCATGTGACTTGTTAGTTTTTCTGGGATTCTTCTCTCAGTGAAGTAACGCTAAGTTTCAGATTTTTGTAATTCCGCATTTATCGCAAAAACACACTACTCCATATTACCCCATCGGCCCATATTATCCACATTTATCCGCCGAGGAGTGAACAATAAAATAATAATGGTACACGAGCAGCCCATTTTCCATATCTCCGCCGACTGCGAAGATCTCTTCTCCCCGTCCTTTTTTGGCCCGTAACGCCATGCGTGATGCCTACGGGAGACCGGGGCAACATGGCACAGCGGAGTAAAACGGGACAGCGAGGGCAAAACTCAATTTTCCAGTAATTGTTGGATGCCCCATTTTGTCCCAACGATACATCCCGTTCAACCCGTTTCAAACCCGTTTTGCCCCACGTACCACCATCCCCACCATCCAAAAGTTATTGGAGAATTGCGTTTTGTCTCAGTTATCCCGTTTTGCCCCGGTGTGTCATTTTGCCCCACACTCCCCTATACACGATACTGAGGTCCATTCGCATATCCGCGTTATCTTTTGCTCTCCGGGCATCCCGTCTATAAATGTGAAGTGCAAAGCTCCGCGGGCCGGAAGCCCAGGGAGTCCCGCGCGACTCCGGTTAGTAACGGCGGCGTATGCACGGCCATCCCCGTAGATACTCGCAGTTATCGCGTCGCCGCCATCGCCTCGAATTCCCAAGAAGGCTCCAACAGCATCTCACAGTCTTTCGGTCTTTACTCCATGTTGTATTCTCCCGGTTGGCTTTCCAGCTCATTTGCGAATCCGGTCAACCCCGTTCAACAGTTTGGACGACGATCCCTCCAATATCCACGCACCTCGCTCCTGACGACATTGATCCTGTTTTTTCGCCAGTTGTTTTCCCCGCGAGAAACCCTTATCAGTAAACCATTCTCGCCAGCTTATTTCTTTTTTTTCCAACATTCTTTTTTACTCTTCCTCTCCGTGTACCGCGAGCTTAATCCGGCTTAGAGGGTACACGTCAGTGACTGGCGCGGAACAAAGGATCGTGGTTAAAGAGATTTCGAGTCGTTAGTAGATTTAAGAAAGGAGCCGACAGGAGGCGAGGGTGATGGGCCAAGCGGTGTGGCGGTCCGCGAGTTCGCGAATTTCAGCGGATCGTCCAGGCGGAGGGGAGCTGGGGAGGGGGGGGGGGGAGTGCATAGGGACCGTGAAGCGTAAAAACCAGATCGGCTCTGGGCATCTCCCCATCCCTCGCAGCCCAGCGGCAATCTCAATTTCCTCGCGTTCCACACCCAACCCCCATTTTCGTCCTCTTCAATCCTTCTCTCTTTACTCACTTCTCCACCTCTGTCTGGGGAGGGGGGCCTCGCTCGTTCTCGCTCACCAGCTCGTCGATCCCGGGGAAAAGCTGTTGAAACTCCGTAATTAACGAACTTTGCAGTTTCCCCATTCGCCGGGCCGCGCGCCGTTGCCCACCGGCGCGGCCCAGGAGTAGCAGATCACGAGCGGAAGCAGGGAGAGAACCAGCAACGGGGCGCGCACGTATTGTTTGGCAAGCTGGAATTTCTTCTTTTTTTTCCCTCGCAAACGATCAAAGAGCCGAGGGAGCGGGAGAGGTGGCCGACGCTCCTCTATCTGCCCTTCATCTAACCCCCTCCGGCCCTCCGCCTCTTTCTTGTCCTCTCGTTTTGCCATTCCGCTACGGCGCGTTCTCCTCCCCCTCCTCCCGAGTCTCCCGTTCTCTCTTTCTAGCTTTTCTTCGTTTTTTTCCCGGAGGTTCGGGGTGAAGAACGAAGGAGAGACCTGGGGGCGCGGTACATTATACCGCTAATACTGGACCAAGGAGAGCGTCGTCGAGGTTGCGCCATCTTGGAGGTTGCCATCGTCGGGAGGGAAAACCGAAGCATTGGATAACTTCGGAGTGATGATTGTAGGCACAGGATCGAATATAGACAGTGTAGAGAAGATAGCAAAAAAGGGGACTGAACGGATGAGAGGAAAAGCGGGGAGAGCAGGGAGAGCAGGGAAGTTTCTGCCTCTCCTCTTTTCATCCAGCTTTTCTGCGTTTTTTTTCCGGAGATTCAGGGTGAAAATGAACGAGAGACCTTGGGGCTCGGTACATTATACGGCTAATACTGAACCAAGGAGAGCGTCGCTGAGGTAATGCACTTTCGCTGCGGAACCTCCAATGAAGACTCTGCGAGGAGCGAGGGAAAACCGAAGTATTGGATACCTTCGGACTAAAGATTGTAGGTACAGGATCGAATACCGACAGTGTAGAGAAGCTAGCAAAAAAGGGCACAGAACGGATGAGAGGAAAAGCGGGGAGAGCAGGGAGAGCAGGGAGAGCAGGGAGAGCAGCATCCAGCACACATCTCGCCACCGAACTCCTCCATCACTTCTCCTCCCTAGGTACGTGAGCCCAAAGTTCGATTCTTCGATTCTTCGGGAGGCGGCCAATTCACCGGGACAATCCGCGTGTGTATATCGATGCGCTTGGGCAATAGAAGAAAATACGGGAGATAAGAAGAGAATTGAGTGACGGGGTGGGAGGTCTCCTTCACTGTTTTATGGTACAGCGCGCCGGGATGCTCTATACATATAAGACGGGGCGGCAAAGTAAATCACATCACTTCCTCCCCCTGCCCTCCCCTCACCCTCGAGCAAGTCGGATAATACGTATACGGTACGGTATCAGCCCGATATCGGGCCGGAGTTTCGCAGTGACTGGAGTCGAGTTAGATATTGTAGCCGGGCTTTGCCCGCCAGTTTGCCGTCGGTACCGCGCGAGATTGACATTCCCGAGCGTCGAAGCGAACAAGAGGTGGCGGTGCGCAGGCTGTGACGCCGCTGGTGTCTCGATGGTACCATCCTCCCCCCCCCCCCTCCCCCCGTGAACCTACACCAAGGCATCCCCCCAAGCGCGGATTGACATTTCAGACGCGCCGTGAGAGGGACAGGTGAGACAATTTTCATTCTCTCCGTCGCTCCTTCCTTCCAGGGCGTTCCTCTCGGTCTTACCAGAGAGAAGTCGAGGAGCGGAAGGTGGCAAAGGGGTCTCCGGGCGAGTCAGGTCGCCGGCATGGCGGAGAGGAAAGTGAGCCCAGACACAAGGTTGCGGATAAAGGGTTACTGAGAACAAGCGGAGGAGTACGATGGAAGAGAGCAGAAGGAATCTCTTTGACAAGTCAAACATGCGCTAACGCCGCGTCGTCGGGGTTCTCATTTCGACGCTTCCGTACGGCGCAAGTGAGTGGTTAGACTGAGAGAAGGATCTAGCAAAAACGCCCGATCATCCAAGAAAAATTACCATGGCACATAGTACAGTTGAACCCCGATTGTCAGGGATGCTCCGGACTGAAGAGTCACGGGATAATCGAAATCCCGGATAATCGGAACTAGACGGCGAAAGTATATAAGTCAATAGTGGCTAATAATGCAACTTCCTTTGACTAATCAGTCGAAGGAAGTTGCATTATTAGCCACTATTGACTTATATATAAAATTATATAAAATGACATTAGGTACAACTTGCACTTAATTGTTAAATAGTGTGAACCAGAATGTAATGCTTTGGATATTGTTTTCATTAATAGTACTGCCGAGTGTCCGATGCAACGTGCTACATTGTTTTTACGCGTTACGCCTAGCGAGGTTCGTGTTTCAGCATGTCTTTGCAACTAGCTTAACCGTGGCACTCCACGAAGAATAAAAAAGTAAATAATTTTTTTTTTTTTTTTTAACCTCGAAAGACGCAGGGTTAATACGCTTCCCGGTTAATCCGACCTCGGTTAATGGGGGTTCCACAGTAGCAGGAACTGGGGCGCCACCTATGGCGGAAATTCTGGGATTTTCCAAGAATTTTTGCCATAATATCTAAGAAAAATTCTTTAAAATCCGGTACTTCCTACCATAGGTCCCCTAATGCCCTACTACTATGTGCTATAGTAATATCTCTCAAGCGCTATAGTCATATTTCCTAAATCCTTCTCTCAGTGTACTTTAAACTGGCCCTAGGATTGAAGGGGTGAGGGTAGTTGGCTTTTCTGGAACGCCATCGCTGTGCGCGAGACACCGTCTGCAGTGGTGCGATCGAACTTCCGGAGGGGGGGAGGAGAGGGGGGCGCAGTGAGAGCGCAGGTAGGAGACGGAGAACTCGCGAGCGTAAAACATCGATACGGAATTGTCAAGATTTCCCATGTGTACCGAAGAGATTACTATAGTTTCTCTGAGAACTGGAGGGATGAGCCGTTTCTCCTTTGCTCTCCCCATCGCGAATTGGGATGCAGTGGCTGCTGTTATTTGCGTCACGGACAAATTTGCGCCCCTTGACGGGAACTTCCCGGTAAATTGGTGTTGGAGCACACGGGGTAGCTATCGAGGAGTTCACTGAGATGAGGATCTAGTAAAAACTACCGAAAACATCTAAGAAAAGGACTCTGAGACTTTCCACCTATGGAGGAAAGTCTCGGATTTCCCAAGAATTTTGACCATAATATCTGCGAAAACTTCTTATAAATCCGGTACTTTCTACCATAGGTGGCACCTTGGCACCCTACGAGACAGTAAAAAGAGTTTCTACTTTTTACAACAACTCATTGTCCACAAACGTCCATAATTTTTTATGTGTTAATTTCCTAGTTTTACAAACAAAAGTACAAACAAAAAATTGTTAATTGCACAAGAAATAAAAGGGCAGGTTTGTAATATTCAAACCTGAACAAACGAGTTTGTCACTCATTTAACAAAATTATTTTTACGAAACTTCGTATTCCGATTTTACGAAAGTATTTTTTACTGTGTAGTTCCCTACTACAATGTGCTATTTCTCAAGCGATACAGTGATATTTACTAGATCCTTCTCTCAGTGTTTGGACCGTAGGATCAGAAATAATGGAAGAGAAGGGAAGAATCGAAAGACCCGAAGCTAGCGGAGCCTTCCGTCGTCTGCCGTTTCGCTGGCGATATGTCCAGTTTCCTCATGAAAACGAAATAGCTGGCAATGGGGGAGGCGACGGGGGGTCGGATCGTGCTCTCACGCCCGCGCGACGATGTATCACCTTTTATTAAACGATAAATCGATGTAACGAAGCTCTTCCTCCAGAGACGTATAGTTGGGGGTGGACACCGTGTCCTCCAGGTTTTCCGCTCTCCGTCCGCAATGTCCGCCGGCGGAAGGAGCGGAACGGACGACGAGTGGAAACGAGAAAGGGGAATGTGAGAATTTCGGGAAAGCAGTTGAGCAGTACAGAGCCCACTCGAGAGAAGCCGGTTAAAGAGACGAGGGAAGAGCGCCACACGGGGGAGGAAAGGGACGAAAGGGCGGAACGAGGAGCGGACGAAGAAGGAGGAGGCCGAAGGGCGAAATATATCGTGGGCTCCTTTGTCCTACCGCACCAGCTCGTTATTTCAAGCGCGCTCTCCCGCGCGATAGAGAAAGGGCGGGAAGAAAGGAGCTTCGTTCGCGTTCGCGAAAGAAGCTCAGAAAAAATTCACTAGTGGCGGCGGTGCTCCTGGCAATGCGGAGACGAGGCGGGGGGCAGACGCGGCGGGTGAAAGGGGTGAAGAGGAGAGAATCGCCTCTTATTACGACTCCCGAAAACGCCGAGGCGCATCGGCGTTTCACCAACTGCGGGATGTTAGTTAAATTGGATTCACTCCTGAGGTCACTTCCTGTTTGGAAACCTCATTACTCGAAAGGAAGTGACGCGTTTCACTTAAATCTCCGGATTTTCTGTCATTTCTGGAAATGTAGATTACCGGTTTCTAAATTTCGTAGGCCATGGCGAGGACGCGAAGCCACGGTCCGAGCCACGGTATTATTGTTAGATAGATAGATAGATAGATATTTGGTCCTGGGATAAAACACCTAAGAACCGGTGCAATACGAGCGGAGCAGAGCATGGTTAATACCAGTGAAATATAGATTAGATAGCGAAACACGCGTAGAGTTGTAATATTAATACAATAATGAAAATAAAATAATAGTAAGACAATAATATAATTGTTATATGTTATACTTTGTTATAATTATTTAATACCAGAATCACGAAACTCGCTAATGAACTTTATGACGTAAAAAAGCAATAACTGTGGATGAGAAAGATATTGCTAGGTAAATTATTTCTTAAGCCCCACGCAGCGAGGAAAAGCTGTGTGTAAAACAAACTGTTCAACCCGCTAAAGAAAAGTTAAATATTGTAGTTTTTTCTGTTAATATAATTTTAGATTGCGGACGAGTGCTTATGGCACTTTCGCAATAACTTTATGTGCAGTGAGCGCAGGAGGAATACTCCGTATTTTAAGCATTAGTCCCACTAGCTCGATAAGAGGAATCATACGCAATGCTACCAAATGTGCAAATGTAAATCTCAGATGAATGTATTCCTGCTGAGAATGCTCAATAAATTATTATTATTATTATTATTATTATTATTATTAATTTTAATAATGAATTGTTAACAAAAAACAGACATTTAAATTCTTCTTTGGGGTCTTCCTTCACAGTTCATCTGGTCGGATTTACACCTACGACTGTCGTGAAGAAGAAAAGAAACCCGAGGTAAATATTGTTGAAGATATCGTCTTTACCGACTGATTCTTCTCGATTCTTCTCGAATGTTCTGTACTTAGCCAAGCTGTCTCTGTTTCACGGTTTCCATGACAGTTGCTGTTTCTATGCTAACTGCGTGGTTCAACTTTCTATTCAACAAGTTAACAAGCTATTCATTCACCGATTGTACGCGGTAATAAAATAAACGTTTTCCTATCTTCGTAATCCCGCAGTGGAATTTATTGAAAACAGACTAACCGTAACAAATATCCGTCGGTCGCGTGTGCGTTTCTCCCGCAGCCGTCTTTCAGGCTTTCGAGCAGTGTACACGCGTGCATACTATCGCAAATACCGGGCGCTTCGATTAATATCGATAGATCTCCCACCCCCCGTGTAATTACAAAATGGCGGCTCCGCCGGCTGGCGGCGAAGGACGTCGATTCGGCCGGGCTCCACTGGGAGATGGATACGTACGGACCGGGTATCTATATCGGGCGGTCCCCACGCAGCATTGTATACGTAATGCCGGGTATGACTTCCGACACTTCGACTTAGAGCGAATCGTTTGAAGCCTAGCTAAATGACTTCGTTTCCCCAGTAGGGGTAGGTTCAACTTGCTGGATGGGCTCGTAAAAGAGAACATCGGGCAGGGTGTTTCTCCAAGCACGCCTTTTTGGTGGAAGTTTGCTTGGTGGCTGTTTCAACGAACGTAGATGGGAAGTTCGTTGCGTTTGCCCTTAATGGGCGAGAGACCCTCGGGTCGAGCATGGAAGGACGGTTTCGTGCCAGAATTCTTATACATTAGTTGTATACGTAATGCTCGGTGCTGGTTTATATATGCATATACCCGGTGCGGCACAGTCGAACAACCCCTCCGAGTGAGAAACGCGCCGCCCGGCAAGTTCCGATTAAAGCTCCTCCGCCTACGCGAGCCGTGAGCGTGTCGGTCGAACGGGGTTCTCGGCGAGCAGGTGTGTGACACCAAATGCGGAATAGCGCTCGGTTGTCATTACCTCTCGGCTTTGTCATTAGCAAACGGAAGGGAGCGCAGGAGGGCCCGTAGGGCTCAGTCGATATGACCTCTCGGTGTACTGGCGAATTCCCTCTCGGAACCTCCATCATCGCACGCACACCGCAATGCGCCGCTTTCCGTCTCACACTTGAGCCGCTCTGGAGCCGGACAATAATCCACGGTATCGTGGTGAGTATGGAGAGCATGGATGGCAAACATGGTTGCCACAAAAATCTCCAACTGAAATTCCCTGACATTTCCCGGGTTTCCAGACTAAAAATTTTATATATATATATATAAAGATTATTAATATCTTAAACTCTGTTCACTATGTATTAAAAGTTCCCAATGAACTTAATAACACGACACAGTCGTATGCTGTATATAGTCAACAAGTTTGCTGAAACGAAAAATGTAGAGGTCGTGCAGCACGGAATTAATCGAAAAGCATCAGATAAAAAAAATGTCCAGGGTTTAAAAAAAATTCCATGACTTTTCCCTGACTTTTCCAGGTCTTTCAGGTCCGTGGCGACCATGGCAATGTATGTTCTTCATCTATAATGCTCGGTGATGGAGGGTGAAAACAAAAATGAGACAGAATCATCGTGGGGACGAAGCTTTGGCTGGAAGGTCGGATGGATTGGATTTATCGGAAGATCGTGCAATTAATAATTAGCCAAATCCGGAGATAGGTGTCTCATAAATTTCGCCCGGACGTAACGATACGCGTCCAATCATCGTTCCGCGATCCTGCAGAATCATGCACGAGTTGGAACTTGCTTGACATTACGTGAAATACCGCGGTCGGTTATGGAAACTGGATCAAATGTCTCATCGAAAGCGGACTTTCTGTCGGAAACTATCCTTCTGACCGTACTTTTTCAGCAAACTGACAGAAGGACCTCATAGAAATTACCACACTGAGAAAAAGGATAGTATTTTCTACTATACCAATAGTTCCCAGGTGGAACGTCTATATAGATAGTTTCTGCTAGTATAAATTCAATTCATTAAATTATAATTATAGTTGCGACCATGATTTTTTGTCACTGTCGTAACTATAAAATGCAAACGTACCGCCTGGGAATTATTTTTCATGGTAAAAAGTCAGTATTGTTGATTTTATTATGTCACTTTTTTTCTCAGTGCACCTATGGCGGAAGGTCTAAAATAAAAAAAAAATGTTACCATAATGCCTACGAAAAATTCTTATGAATCTGGTATTTCGTACCATAGGTGGCGTCCTAGTTTCCTACTACTGTGTGTTATGGTAATATCTCGCAAGCGATATAGTCATATTTACTAGATCCTTCTCTCAGTGCATACATCTGGTAAAGCCGACTGAACTTTCAGGTATATCATATAACTACGGCGTCGTTCTGGCAAACGTTCGTATTAAACTTGATACATTCTGCTGGAAAATATGGTGATTTTCGCCATCGCAGATATTACCCGAATATTCTGTAATTTTTTAATAGCAATATGAAATGTAAGTTCATCTTACAAGAAAATATAGTAATCGGTGGCGTCGCGGTCGAGAACCGTCAGGTTTGTAGGTCATACCGGCATATTACGAGGATCAAATTTTTTTATGTACACGTACATAAAAGCTTCCTCTTTTGCTTCCTTTATGAGGAAGCAAAAGATTTGATCGACGCAATTTTCAGTTTTGTCAGCGAGATTCTTAGTCAGATACGTGAAATTTTGCCAACTCGCCTTCTGGAATAAATTAGCATATGGGTTGGGTAAAAATTGCTATGACCGCTGTGAAAATTATACATATCGTTTATGTTGCGCTGGTGTATCACGTTGCCTGGTCGAACTTTACGTATGACTCGGTAGAGGTTAGTTCGAACTTAAGATCGCTCTTGAGATCGAACGTATGATCGAAGTTTGGACAGAACTTCATTACGTGCTTAAGATCTATCAAGTACGAAATGAAAATTGACCCTCATTTCGAACTTAATTATGTGTATTTCTAACTTCATTTCTAACAGAGCTGGGCAAAAGCTATAAGTGCCTACTACCTGTACCGAAGGGGAGCGAGAAAAGAAGTAAGGTTCATACTTCGCCTGACAGAACTAGCGAACTCTAACAGGCGATGTATGGACCTCACGTCTTTTCTCGCTCCCCTTCAGTACAGGTAGCAGGTACTTATAGCTTTTGCCCAGCTCTGATTTCTAACTTCATTTCGAACTTCATTATGTGAACTGTCATTATGTGCGAACTTGAGTTCGGACTTAAGCTCGAACTGAAGATCAAACTAACGCATGAAAAATCAAGTTCGAACTTAAGACGGATCTTAATCACGGAATGAAGTTCGGGCGAAAATTCGATCTTAAGATGGATCTCAAGAGTGATCTTAAGACCAAAAAAACGTCTTAAAATTCGACCCTCAGTTCACACGTTGAAGAAAGTCGATTGTAATCGACTTTCTTTGACGTGTGAACTGTGGGTCGAAGGTAATATGAATTGTACATATTACCTACCGAGCTGGGGTTGGACGGGGAGGAAAGTGTCTCGCTTGGTAATAATACTAATATTCGATACCACATGCAACATTGTCTTTTTTCACGTTTTCGTCGCGTACAATTACAGTTCCCCCGCAAATTCTCGCTCCATCAGCCCTCGAGCAACCTTTGTGTCTGATCGATTGCCCACTCGATTCGAATGGACCGAGCGGATATACGTTGCCCGCTCGACGAGCGACTCTCGCGCCGATACTCGCCCCAGCCTGCCAACGCCGATCACCGAAAAACACTCGAAGCAAATTGCCGGAGCGGCTCGCCTTTCGATTTGCCTGTGTCCGCCCGCCGCCCTGTTCCAGCTTCGGCTGCAGCGTGACAAAGGAAGCGAACGGGGAGTACTCTGACGAACCGGCCAAATTGAGATTTCGCCCGTAATCCTGCTCGGCTTTCGACGAACCTGCTGTTTTCACTTTCGCTTTTCTTCCTTTTACCATTTCATTCCCGCGTATCCATCGAAAATGTACCGGAGGGTGAGAAAGGGAGCGAATCCGGACATAGTAGGGTTTTACCACTCGCATCGTCGCAGAGAGACAAAATGGTCGGAGGTGTGTCCCGATAATACTGAAAAATTATTTATCTGACGGGTGCGCCGCAAAAAAAGAAATTATCTGATAAAATAAAAAATGTATTTAACAAAATAAAGTGTTTCTTTAAGGTGAAGTGAAACTCCTTGGTCGGTAACAAAAACTGCAATCCAAAATTCTCTAAGACGGTTACCTTTTAGGGAAGAATACGAGAACGGTAAACTATGCGCAGTGACTCTGCAGTTCACTATTCTCATCATTTTCTCAAAAAATAAACGGCCTGGGAGGTTTTTGGGTTGCGAAATTGCAGCTATCTCTCTCGCACCCATAGCGGTTACACTCCACTTTAATAAAATAAAATATTGATTTAATAAAATAAAATATGTATTTACTAAAATTAAATATTTATTTAATATAATAACATATCTATTTATTTAAATTATAAGTATTAGTTATTCAAAATAATTTCTTTTTCTCGTTACGCGAAGAAGGAACAAAGCATCGACGACAATGCAGCCTCGCCGTTCCGCGGAAGCCGAGCAGACAGACTAGCGGCAGTTCGCCTCTCCCGAATATGATATCAATTTGCGCGGCGGTGGGTACTTAATTTGGCCATTTCGCGGAAAGCCCCTGACAGCGAAAAGCTCTCTCCCTCTCTCAGCCTTTTCCCCTCGCGGCCGTTACCTCGGAAACGAGGACGCGTGTGCGTCCTCCACCTACCGATGCCATAATACCCACGTTAGGTGGCAAAAACCTCTCGACCTCTCAGTCTATCCCCGACGGTAGGATACACACACGGGCACGCTATGCACCGCCATCGAACACGTTCGGCTCTCCCGCTGCTCGCGCACACCCAAAACGTCCCTGGAAAACGCGGCCCCTGCGCGCGGTACATGTAAATTGCTTACGTACGTTACGTGCATGCACTAATCGGCAATATTTATGCGCGCCAGAGAAGCAAGCATGCGCCAAATGAAGAGAGCAAAGAGAAACGGTTGAATTCGCAGCGCTTGCATTAACTTGTAACTTGTTTCTCGGCTGCGGTGGTTTCTGGATTGCGGCCTTGTGTACGATGCGCGCGCAGCCTCGGGCCATCTTCTTAAGCATCGGACCACCCGAGAGCAAGTACCGTAGAACCCCGATTAACCGGGATCCTCGGAACCGAAGAGTCCCCTGATAATCGAAAGTATATAAGTCAATAATCGCTACACCTAGAAAAATATGTTATTTTACGGCCACCGTTTATTTGGTTTAAGTAAAATATTTATTTGATTTTAATATTTATTTTAATTAATTAAATAGTTATTTAAATGAAATAAATATTTATTTAAATCAAATAAATATTTTACTCAAATCAAATAAAAGGTGGCCGTTAAATAAATTATTTTTCTGGGTGTAATGATACAACTTCATTTTGACTAGTTAGAATGACATTTGGTACAACTTGGACTTAATTGTTAAACAGTGCGAATCAGAATGTAAAGCTTTGGATATTTTTTTCATTGATAGTACGTAGGTTAGTCGTTCTTTTTGGAAGTACTCAGTGATTTTGGTTTATTCCGCGCACAAAAAAAAACCCCAGAACACGCACCGTTGATCCGGTTCTCCGTCAATCCGACCCCGGTTAATCGGGATTCTACTGTATTGCATTCCCGGACCTTCGCGTAATGATGCGGCGAAACCTACCATAAGTCCCGTCACATCGTCGTCCGGCTTGGCCGGTGTTTTACGCGGTTTCACCCTCTCCCGATATGTGCATCTTTGGGTACGTTGTGTAATCCCTCTGACGCGCATGCGTGCACAAAGTTGGTCCGCGATACCGCGCGGATGCGGCTAATGACCGCGGTTCGGAAAGAAGGGGCGAGGTAAGGGCCGAAGTCTCGGAGAGTCGCCGCGAACGTGGTTAGGTGGATGGTTGTTGATCGGTCCAGGGTTAGAGGCTGCGGGTGCGGAGAGGAATGGAAGATCCAGGAAACGAAGAGCGGACTGGAAGGCGTGCGAAGAAAGCCCGATGAGCGGACGACGCTAATGTTGTTTGCGAGATGGGTGGAGGCGAACAGATTAATCCTTCTGTTTCCCGATTCTGGTCGATGATCCCGCTGTTCCGCCGGGGGAATGACGGCGGAGCCGGGTTTCGAAACAGCTCGCAGCCACCGGCCAAATGGATTTATCCGTCTCGATCCGCTGCTCTTCCGGCTCTTTACGTGGAATTGAGGAGGTGCTGCGGGCATGGGATCGACAAAGAAACCAAGAGAAAAAAAGTTACCTTCGGACGGAATCCGGAGAGGAGGAAGATGTATTGCCGGAGCGACGATGAAACGCTGACGGCTAATCGATCTTTTCCTACTGCGGCTTAAGGAGAGGCAGCCGAGAGATCCGATATTGCATACAGCTTGGAAGACTTCTCGCTGCAGGTGAGTTTGCGTCCCGGCGGAGACGGAAACTTTTGTTAATATCAAAAGAGGAATCCGAACCAGCCTTTCGCCGATTCCAGCAGGAAGTCGCGAGCGCTGAGCGAACTCTGGGCGAAGGTCTGACGAAATTTCGAAATCGCAGACGGGAGTTCTCTAGCAGTTATCCCAGCATCGTTTGCACGCTCCTTCCGAGCCTCCCAGCGCGGAAGCTAGGAAACGCTGCAGTTGGCAGGGTGCAGACCGGGAGGATCTCCCGGTTGTGCACACATGGCGAGAAGAAGAATAGACGGTCGACACGTGGTACGGACAGGAGCCATGGGAGGCAAAAGCTGCCGACGCATGTACTACGGAGGAACACGGAACGGAGAGAAACGAAGCTACGTGCCCGGTTTCAGCCTCTGCGCGTTTCTCCGGTGAAAAGTTCCAGCGAGGACTTCGCGGAAGGTTTTTGAGGAGAGGACCACGTTCCTGCGAGGCTCGAAGGAGCACGGATGGCGCGGACAGCCCAGCAGCGAGCACCGTGCCGAGTATGAGGCGAAAGGACGCCAGGGAGTGCAGGAGTGTCGCGGCGAATGCGGAATCCCAGCGAGTGTCCGGTGGCCGCAGGACCGTTCCGAAATCGGCAGCCCGTGAAACGGACACCGGTCCTACGAGAACCTCCGCCGTAACCCGCTTGCACCATCTTGCTGCTGGAATTCCAGCTTGATTCGCCCTCGTAGGTTCTCCGTCCGTTCGCGTACGTCACGCTCAGCATCTACTCGTCAAGCCCCTCGCTCGGAAGAATTGATTCCACATGCGGATAGCGTCGTGTTTCGCGGGGCCGAGAGTGTCCGTGTGTGGGTAACCGGATAGGAAGAACGGTTGGTGAAGATATGGAGAGAAGAGAGCTGGAATGTTTCGATCGGAGCAAGGACGGCCGGTCAACGATTTCGTATCCGTCTCACACGTTCCCATTTCCCTCCGCACCGGGCGTTCGCCAGCGGACGAAATCCCACGGGCATTTGCGGTGGTCGTCCGTAACGCACCGGGGACCAGCGAGAGACACCGCGCGCTGGCTGTGACGAACAGAACGCCGAGGGTAAAACACGAGACAGAGGGAAAGGCCGCTGTGGATGCGAACGAAGCTGCGGTAGAGCCACAGAGGGTTGAAGAGATAGGAAGAGAGTACCGGGAACGAACGGAAGCCGGAGGTGGCAGGGTGGTTGCCATTCCTTGTTTTTAATCACTTTGCACGCAGGCAATGGCGCGGAATTGTAGCGGAATGGTGGCAGCGAAGGGATGGGTTCTCCATCAGCCTCCGGCGGTGGCACACGCGGCCGAGCGGGGATTCCCGGAACGGGAGGTGGGCGAGAGCCGGACCACGACGTGTCGGTGCGGTGGATGCTGGGGTGGAACAATCCGGAGGACCCGGTGATCCAGACTGCTAGCTGGATGGGACGCTGCTGGCCGTGCTGGAGGATACGGAGACCAACGGTCCGGTGCTGTGTGCGTGTGCGGGTGTCAGAGTGGGACGTACGCACGCAGATTGATCGAAAGTCCGGCACCGCTGAGTGACTATCTCGTACGGTCCTACGTGCCGAGGGTGCGGTACGTTCTATCGGATAGGACACGTATGTGGGCGATGGACGATGGTCCGTCGCAGACAGTGCTGGAAACTCTGACGCAGGGCTCTTGAGGACTCGACACGTTGAATATTGACTCGTGGAGGTTCGACCAATGAAAACTGATAGGGTGGCGATGAGGGCTTGTTTTTTTCGAGAAACTAGAAGTGCTATTGGTTAGATAGCTTCCCAGGTCGGGTAACATCCTAGCTCTGGTGGGCTCTGGACGACGGGTAACATCCCAGCTCTGGGACGACCTGGCAGCCAGCCGGACCAAACCCTACCTGGCATGGTCTGCATGTGGTCAGAAATGCACAGCGACTGGCGGGCTTGGTTGCGGAGCACCTGAAGGATGGTTTCGCTCTCGACACACAACCCGCTCAGTTTATCGAAACGTCGCTTAATAACTATGATATCGAGGTTCTCCCTCGGATGGAAGATCGTGCCGACATTCACCCTGGAGGACCGTTGACGTCGCATACTGGAGGCTTCGCCCCAATGCTCTAAACACGCATATACACTCACCGTACCATGTCCTTGTATAGCCAGTCTATAAGGCCGACCTCACCAACTCGAAACCCGGATGTGGGCGCGTGCGGGAGGGTGAGAGTACGAGACGCACAGAGAACCGAGTGGGTTTATGGTTCTCTTGCACACTGTACGGTGAGATCGAATCGATAGGGCACCCTCTCCGCTGGCTCTAGTGCGACCCGCCCTCTCATCAAGCCTCCAGCTCGGAATCCCCCCTGCCCTCTGACCTGTCTGACGACGCCAGCATCACCGTGGAACGGTCCCTGCATCCACCTAATCCTATAATTGCACTGATTAACCGATCCTCGGCGTCTCCCCTTCTATCGACGCCCTTTTGCTCAGCCATAGGGTGCATGTCTTCCCCCCCCCCCCCCCCAACATATAAACACCACAGGAGGAGGCCCGATGGGGGATACGCAAGTTCGTCACTCTCCGATGCTCGTCACCGTTTCATAAGCCGATAACCGATCCCTTTCGGAGTTCGGTCGCATCTATGAGGCAGTCTTCCGGTGACGGGAAGATATGAATCATTTGCGGAATTGTCTGCCAGTGGTCGCTGACAGATCGAGCTATCCTTGGGACCGCTGTGTGCGGACCTATTTATATATATATATATATATATATATATATATATATATATATATATATATATATATATATATATATATATATATATATATATCTTTTTTTCTATATCATTATTATTATTGTTATTATTTATTGAATTGAAGGCTCTAAGACTACGTCCCTTAAGAGCCGACACCATAATACAAGACAACTACATTGAAGAGGCAGTACAAAAAAAAAACACGTGCATCTTAAATAAAGTCCTAAATGACCGAATAACAATGCTGCAATCTATATATATATTACTTTTAGAGCACGTCTCCTGGTCCACCTTGCTTATGGTAAGTTACTTGAAACGGTGGCGTGAAACAGGCTACACCAGTGCTTTCATATGTTTTATCTGTTAAATCATATATTATTTCATATGATTTAACTGTTAAACCTCGTTTGCTCTGTATTGACCCTGTTTTAGTTCTAAGCAAAATCTATACTCCTCCGGCTCTTGTACTGCAAGGGTACTTAGGGTCGAATTTTAAGACGTTAGTTTGAACTTAAGATCGCTCTTGAGATCGAACTTAGGATCGTTGTTTGGCTGGAACTTCATTGCATGCTAACGATCTATTTTACGTTCGAACTTAAGATCAAACTTAAGAGCGAAATCAAGTTCGAACTGAGGTTTGACCTTAAGTTCGACCTTAAGATAGATCTCAAGCATGCAATGAAGTCCAGGCCGAACATCGATTTTAAGTTCGATCTTAAGTTCAAACTAACGTCATAAAATTCGACCCTTGGAGGATTTATTCCAGTACTATATAAAAATTCTATCTATGTATACAGCATGTTGCGCGAGCATCCGAGCCGAGGCGAGACCGGAGACCGGGAGACTCCATTTACTGCCGACAAAGGCTTTTTTTGCATTTCAACGTTACCGGAAAACACCTACGATGAAAGAAGGAGCATGCAGCGACAAAAAGACCAACTGTCCGACGGACTTAAGGAAAAAAAAGTATAAAAAAAAGTAAAAAAGAAAAGCAACGGGAACACGGGAAGAGTAAAGAGATTGCGTTGTGTCACGAAGAAGTTGACGAAACGCCTTGACGTCGGTCGGACGGAGGAAGGAACAACGAACGGAGAGTGAAAGAGGAAGGGAAAGATCCTTCGAGCTCGGACCAGTGTGTGCTTCGGCCTAGCAATTGCACAAGCGGCACGCCAGCTAAGGCGTCGCTCGCAAACAATGGACGACGTTTCGCTTGCGCCGGGAAAGCGGCGAGATAAGGAGGATGAGGTGAAAACGAGGCAAGACGACGGATGGGCTCGGTGGAAGTCGCTTTCGGCGGCGGGGAGAAAAACGGACCTGGGATGAGGAGGGGGATGACTCGAGTCGTGCACCCGCAGGAGCTGAAAGATAGACGCCGAGATAGGGATACTTAGAGAGTCCGCAGATAAGGCAGGGGATCTTATCTTGGAAGGGATCATGGGTGAGAAAACGACGGAAGAGCTGATGAGGAGAGAAAAACCAAAGAGGAGGGACGGAAGACAACAGCATCAGAATAGTTTTAGGTAATAAAAAAAAAAAAAAACTACATGTGGTTTTGATATGACCCTCTTCGAATCTTATCATCGACTGTCGAGGATATCCCGGCGGGAAGTGAGAGAATAACGGCGAAGATGTTACAGTAAACTCCCTCTAACTCAACGCTCTCTAGTCTGTCTTTCATTCGCTGTCGCGAATTTGCCTGTCACCTAACCTAACCTAACCGACCTAACCTAACCGTTTCGCGCGCATCAGATGGCTCACCGTAGGCTGTGGTGGGGGACTCTCTCTAGTACCACGGAAATCCGGTCCCGACAGCGTTGAGTTAGAGAGGGTCGACTATACTGAGGAGAGATGAAATACAACAGCATCGGGATACGTTTTACGTAATAAAAAAAAAACTGAAAACTACATGCGGTTTTGACATGACCCTATTCAAATCTTACCATCGACCGTCGAGGATTCGCCGGCAGAAAGTAAGGGGGAAGGGAGGCACGACCGTATGAGAGGTCGTGGCTCGACCGGGAAGGTTGCGACTCTTGCGGTCGTCGTTTGGGCCAACTGGGGTAAACCTCGCCGTACTCGTCGCTTCCCTTCATCCCTGCTGGTTTCAGCAGCACTTCCGCTATTCCCTCCCTCCCGCCTGGTTCTGCTCTTCTGGTGGTTTCTAACTTCGAGCCCCCCCCCCCCCCCGTCCCCTTGTCAGAGTTTCGAAAGCAATTTATTAAACAGACAGCGAACCTCGAGAGCAGCACCTACACCAGCTACCACCGGTAAAGCCGCGAGAGAGTAACGGTGAGCAGGATGCCGGAGGGTGTTCGGCCGTCTCCAGGCGCGGAGGCGTATCGTATTAGAATAATTTCATAAGCGTTGAGCGACAGCTCCTCCCCGCCCCCCCCCCCCCCCCCGGACGCCTATCCCGCCGCGTAACCTTTGGCTCCCTTTCGTAACTCTCTCGTCCTCACCCTTAAGGTAGTCTGTCGCATTTTCTTAAGGTGGTACTGTCTGTAACATTTTCTTAAGGTAGTCTTCGTTTTGTCTGACACTGCCTAAGTTTGAGAGAGGAATAAGAGACAATTACAATACCTTCGTATGGAATAAAAATCTTTAAAAAATCCAGCATATGGAAGACGCAGAAAAGAATTTTAAGCATAATAATAATTCCAAAATGTTATTAACAAATTAGTAAAATAAACAACGAATTATGCAACGAATTGGCCGGCAAACTAATTTTTCTTTCTCCAGAAAATTACTTTATACTTTTTTTGAATACGTACGAACTTTTCAGGATTTTATGTAATGTTTGAAAATCGCGTTTTCTTCGTGTTAAAATTTGTTTCAAATCGCAATTCTTAAGGATTACATAAAATTTTGAAAAAAATCTGTAGGTATTCCGAAAAATTGATAAATTATTTTTGTAACAAAAAAAAATTATGTTGCCTGGTAATTTATTGAACAATTTTCATTTTTCAGTAATTTGTTAGTAACATTTTGGAATTATTATTATGCATAAAACAATCTTTTGAGGACCTTCCATATGCTTAATTTTTTCAGATTTTTATTCCATCGAGAAGTGTTTGTAATCTCTCTCATTCCTCTGTCGAACTTAGGTGCCGTCAGAAATAACGAAAGGACTATCTTAACGCCTCCGACAACAGCGACGCCCGTCACACCCGAAGCCCTGATACGTACCGCTCGAGTAGCAACGATGGGGCGCGTGATCCGCGAGCCGCCGTGACGGGCGTGTGTTTCTTTTTTGTTTTATTTATTTTTGCCAGGCTTCGAAGTTCTTCTTTGGCTTCGTCGGTTGACGCGCGCGAGGACAGCACCGAGCAGAGGGATGAAAGGGCGGTCGCCGAAAATTGGATGGCTAATTCGATTATCAGCGTGGCGAAATTTATTTATAGTTATCGATCCCAAAAACGCGGGTATGCAAAAACGATTCGATATCCGATGATAAGTTAAAAACTTTTTCTATAACGTCACCTCGGGTTTGAAAATTTCCATTTTTGACCGAAAGTGACATTATACGACAAAACGTCACTCACGGTTTAAAAATCTCAGTTTTCGACAAGAACTGACAACATACTATAGATACGTCACTCCTGGTTTCCACATTTCAGTTTTCAACCGGAAGTGACGACTAACGAAAACGTCACTTCCGGTAGAAAACTGAGACTTTAAAACCGGACGTGACGTTTTCCCATATGACGTCACTTCCGGTCAAAAACCAAGATTTTCAAATCGGAAGTGACTTTTTGCCGTATGATGTCACTTCTGGTTAAAAAGCAAGATTTCCAAACCGGAATTGACGTTATAGAGCATATTTTTCATTTTTCTCTGGAATGTGTCTCGAACGCAGGCTGCGACAGAAACGGATGAATCAAGGAACACACGCTGAGCGCTTGAGCGCCAAGAAATCCCAACGAGCGTAATATAATAAATAGGGAGATAAAGAAAAGGAGATCCCCGAGAACGAAGAACGGAGCGAGAGTTGTAAGCTCTGTTTAAGCGGGTGTGAGTGATAAGTTACATCGCGGAGGATACGAGCGGCATTACGAATCACCCCGGGGAACAGTTTCGCGGTCTCTCTACTTCGCGGTATCCTCGCAGCAATCGGAATCCACGGTCGAAGAAGCCGGCGGAGGGTGTAGGAAGAATACGAAGTTGTCGGAGTGTACTGTTCGGTAGCGGCTGAATCCACCGAGTCGGGTCTTGCGGGTTTCCTGGAAAATTATATTTTATCGTCGCAACGCGGTCTCGCTAACTTTTCCACTTCTGTCTTCGCTGAATCAACCTGCGGCGCGGAGCCGGCGGGGTTTCGAGGGATGCGGTCAAGCCCGTCGGGCCTCCCGAAGCTTTTCGGAAGCCAAAGTTCGAGGTCGCTGAAGACCGGCTAACGAGTTTGTTGCTTCGTTCTCGCTCGTCTGTCCCGAGGCTATCAGATTAATCGATCGACATCAGGAATCCACAATAATTCAGTAGTAGTGCTTCGCGTAATTCGTGCGCGAACTTTTTTTTCCACCTCGGCTGGTACGATTTCCCTATGCCGATAGGTAGGCTTCACGCCTGGAGGCTCTGAGCATTCTGATAATGTTCTGAGGTATGTTAAGCTAGCAATCTATATCTATCTGTCATATAAAAAGATTTAGCCACCGCGGTCACCATCGCCGTGTTCAAGAATCGGGAAGGCCGGTGTCAAATGAAGCACTTTGACCGGGGTCAAAAGAAACACTTTGACCGGGGTCAAATGAAACACTTTGACCGGGGTCAAATATAACACTTTGACCGAGGTTAAATGAAACACTTTGACCGGGGTCAAATGAAACACGTTGACCGGGGTCAAATGAAACACCTTGGCCGGGGTAAAATGGAACACTAATCGGAATCAAATGGAACACTGATCGGAATCAAATGGAACACTGATCGGAATCAAATGAAACACGTTGGCCGGGGTTAAATGAACTCGGGGCTGATGAATTGTCCCCTTATGACGGGGGGAGGGGGGCTGAAATATTCTGGCCCCTTTTAGAGCAGGTGAGTGGAGGAGGGAATGAATGAACGAATGAATGGTGATTTATTGTACAGAACGACCACGGTATTATACTCTAGGCACATACATAGAGAAAAAGATAATCCCAACATCGATAAAAAGGGTACGATGCAAATACAACAATATTACAAGCATAATAATAGCAGCCGTGCGTAAAGCGAGACATATAAAATGAAAGATAACAATAAAAGCGAAATGAAAAATAAAGAGGAGTTGGATCGACGGATATGTCAAACTAATTTCGTTCATCGATTACTTTACCAAAAATTCTATGTCCTAAGGGCCCTTGATTATTCTAAAAGTCCCTATTCTAAGTAAGTTTTGGAGACACTCAAAGGGAGCGCGTGAAGCACCCATCAGAAGCCCAAGTGTATACATACATGTATATAAAGTTTCCATCCACGGTGATACGGACTCGACCGAGAATTCGAACCGAGCTCAATTAAATCTCGAAAAGATACTGTCATCGGTGTATGAAGATCCACAAACACATCGGAATTGAAAGATAAAAGAAAGATGATTTTAGTACCAAGGATTCATCGTTCTAGCTTCGCGTTTCCTCACCCATCAACTCCTCCGCTCTCTCGTACTGTTCGTACTTATCCCGAGCTATTTCTCCGTAGTCTTCAGAAAGCGCCTCGGGAACAACCCTCGCGGGAACGATCGAGGATGATCCGGGGCGCCGAAACTCCAGGGGTGGGGGGGGGGAATATCATCCCGGTCCGTCCCCCCTCCAATAATATAATATCCAATGGCTTTCGCGAGATGCCATTTGCCACGAACGAGCGAAAATCAATGCTCCGGGACTGCTGTAAAGAAACTGCCGGGCTCGAGTGATTCTGGCAAGGAAGAAGGAGGAGGCTTTCGACGATACATAGAGACAGTCGTCGAGATGAAGGAAGAAGGTTCGAAGATCGCGGAACGGGGAAATGAACGGCGTCGATTCTCTCGCCGTCGGCGAAATAATAATTCGTCTTAGCAGAGCGAACTCCCGTTGCCGGATCGGTCGTCTAGCTGCGATCTCGTCTGGGTCGTCGTTTCGACGTCGGGGGTCGCTCGAATACCGGTACTTGCCTGCTCGGATGACTTACGGGATTTCGCGGCGCTGCTCTGGGGAAGCAGAACTGGCCGGCACAGCCACCGGAATTTCCGGAAGCCGTTCCGAAGATAACGCTCGTCACTTCTGACGATCATCAATTTTTGCCCCTAACTCTCTCACTCTCTCTCATCCACAATTCTCCCCTCCATCTTCGTTCTTTATTTACCGCAGGAGTCGCGGGCTTTCGCTACCTCCGAAGTACGAGCGCTTTCCCGCTGCGAGCGCTCTCCGTCTTCTTTATTCCCGGCGATACGTCGGCGTATCCGACATCGGATACTTTCCTGCTGCCAGTATACCACATGGAGTGTCTAATAAAACTGCACGGCGCCGATAAGGCCACTGGGCGCGATATCCTAGATTCGCTACATTAACTGTCCCGGTGGAGTACAATGGGAAGCGATGAAACGGAGAAAAATTGGAGAAAAATATTGTTTTGAAGTCGAATGTGTGAAAGTATCCCAGGTGTGATTTGGGGTAGCGCGTTGTTGCAGGCCAGCCCTGGCGCGGGACTGGCCCCGTCTCGCGCCACTGCGGGGATTCTAGACAGACTAATAAAACTGCACGGGCGCGATATCTTCGATGCGTTACACTTAAAAAAATAAAAATTGTACATTTAATGTACCAGACTGGAAGTGTTTATGCAAAAACTGGTATATTAAATTTAATGCACAATTGTGATAAAAAATGAATATACTTTTAACTGAAATAAAAATAAGTTATTAAAATTAAAGTATTTTTATAGTAAAATTCAAGTAAATTATTCAAAGTAAAGTATTGCCAATGTTTTTACTACTCACTTTACTACTCTGAACATAAATTTTTCATCACAATTGTGCATGAAATTAAATATACAAGTTTTTGCAAAAACCTTCAATCCGGTAAATTAAATTTCATACGATGTTTTTTTTTAACAGTGCTACTTTAACTGTCCCAACGGAGTACAATTGCAACAAGTGCTCGAAATAAAATATCCCAGGTGGGGTTGGGCCTCGTGGGTTGTTACAGGCCAGCCCTGGCGTGGGACTGGCCCAGTCTGCAGGCCTGCACGGGCGCGATATCTTCGATGCGTTACTTTAACTGTCCCAGAGGTGCACATTTGGAACCGACGAAAGGCACAAACGACAAAACACACAATAAATTTAAGGAAAAGATTTTAAAAAAAAAGTAAAAAAAAGTATCCCAGGTGGGTTTTGGTCGGCTGGCTGTTACAGCCCAGCTGCGGTGTGGGACTGGCTGGGCTCCCGGGCGTCGTACAGTCTGGACGAAGCCCATCTGGTACGCAGAGATACTGACGAATATTGAGGTACTCACCGGACTCGGAGACGGATGGACTGCCAGCAGACCTGTCCGAGTTCCTGGAGCTTGCCGTGGAGCTGGTCGATGAGGCCGTTGCTACCGAACACTCGGAGACACTTCGCCTTTTTGATAGCAGAGCGGCGGCCGCGGCCGCCGCTGCAGCCGCCGCCGAGCCGCAGGACGAGCCGGTCGGTGCGCTCGAGCTCAGACCGTGGAGACCCGCGTGCAATCCGTGGTGGAGTCCCGTCTGGGTCGTTAGCTGTTCCAGCCGCCGCTTCAGGAACCTATGCTCCCGCGACAGCTGTTCCTTGTGAACCGCGTGCTTTCGTTCCCGTTCCTCCAAACTCTGACGACAACAAAACAAACACAGGGACCTGCGGTTCAGTCGAGATTATCGTGTCGGGTCTTATTCCAACAAATCCCTCAACCCCGAACTGTAGAGGAGAGCGGGGCAAAATGGCACAGCGGGGTCAAAATGGGACAGTGGGGTAAAGCTGCATTTTCCAATTGTTTTTGGATGCCCATTTTGTCCCAAAGATACATCCGGATTTTCAAGCCCGTTTGGCCGCCTCACCTTCGCTCACTACCATCCAAATGTTATTGGAAAATATCGTTTTCTCCCAGTATAACGTTTTTCACAACTGTTCCATTTCGCCCCGCTCTCCCCCACATTGCCCAATACATTCATTCGTCAAAGCTCTGTTCGCGAGCAGTTTCGTTCGCGCTGGAAGCTAAAGGGAAATCTTGTTTTTTCGCTCTGCGAAGAAATAATTTTTGGATGCCTCATTTTGTCCCACCGATAGATCCGGATTTTCAACCCCGTTTTGACCCACTCACCACCACTGACATCATCCAAAAGTTATTGGGAAATTGCGTTGTGACCCATTATCCCGTTTTTGTCCCACTGTCCCATTTTGCCCCGCTCTCCCCTACATTACTCAATACATTAATTCATGAAAGCTTTCTTCGCGAGCAATTCCGATCGCGCTGGAAGCTAAAAGGGAATCTTATTTTCTCGCCGCTCGAGGAAACCCGTTGATTCTAGCGATTACCGTCCCAGGTGCGGTTGGCCGACGTTCGGAGTGTGGCCGACGATTGGTTGTTGGCCGGTAGCGGGTTGGCAGCCAATGATAGGATCTCGACTAATGTCCACCATTGGCTACACTGTCGGTTGATAACCAGTCCGACGTTGGGCTTGATAATTGCCAAGACAATGCCTAGCAAAGTTGAGTCGTAATGACGCGTGTTCGGCGATATCAAGTGGACGTTCGCTCACGACGTCGAACTCTGGCCCTGTACCCGCTAGCAATGTTCAGCCAATGTTCAATAAAAAATATTCATAAACAACGAAATTTGTTTTCAATTTGCGCGACTCCTGAATGCTTTTTTATTATTCCAAATTCCATTATTGTAGATTTTATCTACAGTCAACAGTAAAAAAAAAAGTTTGTACTTTTTACAACAACGTTTCGTTCACAAGCGCTCACAATTTTTTATTTGTTAATTTTCCGACCGCACCATCTGGCTCTAGTTTGACAAACAAAAATATAAAGTAAAATTTTTAATGATACGGGAAATAAAAGGACAGGTTTGTTTTTTTAAACCTGAACAACGCGTCTGTCACTTATATAACAACATTATTTTTACGAAACTTCGTATTGCAATTTTACGAAATTATTTTTTACTCTTCAATGTATTTCTGATAGCCTAAGTTTTGTCAACATTATTAATTAAAGTGTGAATAAAAAAGACATAATAAAACTTAGATAATTTAAAGCAACTTATAAACTAATATTCGACAGACGTGCCATAGGCTTGCAGCTTACATATAAAATTCGAAAAAAATCTCTTCAAGATGAGCATAACCGAGTGCGTAAGAGTAGAATGATAAAAAAGCATTTAGGAGTCGCGCAGCGCGATAAAATAGTATTTTGCGATACTAGTACGTAAAAGCGGACTTTCGGCGGAGGTTGGGAGGTGGCTGCACGAGCCGGATCGAGCGCTACAACGGCACGAGGCAAAGCCGAGTGCTGTTGTAGCGCGAGAGAAGGCGAGTGCGGCCACTTCACAACCGCCATCGGGAGTCCGCTTTTACGTACCAGTATCGCATACTACTTTTTGTGACGAATGCATGAAAGGTTATGTTGCTGGCCAGGCGTGACAATAAAGGAAAAACAGACAGCGTGCGCATGCGCGCAGTAATACGGCGCATGCGCGCCGTAATACGTTGGCATGCGCATGCGCACAGTATTTAAGATACGCTTTTGCGTTGCATAAATACTCATTACGACACGCTTCTGGTATTTACGAAACGCTTCCGGTATTTATGTAACGCCTTCTTGAAAAACACCACTTTATATGGCGCCCGGCCCCCACATAAAGCAGCACTTTTCATGCATGAGTCACGAAAATATTTTTTTTTATTGCCCGTTAATATTTTTTATTCAACGTTGGCCGGACATCGGCAGCCGACATTGGCCAGCGTAGTTGGATAACGTTGGTCCGATGGTATCATCCCGGCCTTAACTGGTCGTCCGATCTACATCGGCGACCAGAATCGGTTCGACTTTCTAACTCAGGCCCTCGTAGTTGGTCAAACGTCAGCCCGGCTCTTAACCGCACCTGGCTTATCCTTAACGTCTCCGCGCGTCGAGGCGACCGAAGAAAATCAAGAAGGCCCAGACACGTTATCTCCTCCGTTTACCCTGCCGGTATCTCAGCGAAAGTGCGAACCACCAACCGGAAAGAATACATCGAAACCAGAGAGAGGTCGATGAGTAGTTTGCCGGTTCGCGGCGAAGGCATCACCGGAGGCTGAAGAATCGATTGACCCGCAGTTCGTCCCGCTCTCGCCAATAGCTTCTCGCTCCGTAGCTTTTGCCACAGCGGCCAAACTTACTCGCTAACTCGGTGAAGCAAGAGGTTTGACGCGAGAATCGGGTCTGAGCGACGGCAGAAGGTTGGGTTAGTCGGGAGGGCGGATTGAAGCTTCGGCGTTAAACTTGGTCGTCGCCGCCTTCGATCTTGCTTATCCCCCGGTTCCCTCATGCTTTTCCTTCTGCTCTTCGCGTTTGCTTTATCGCCGGATTATTAATACGTTCGTCCGAGCCACGGAGACCGCGAACCTAATACCGGCGGTGTATCGGAATGGAAAGCGAAGGGGATGTGCGAGGGATATCGATAGGTCGATACACCGCCTAGAATGGGGTCGGAAGGGACAGAGCGGAGAGAAAGGGGATGTAAAAGGGCGCTCCAAGGGAGGAAGATCACGGTTCGTGCATTCTCTCTTTGTACCTGCGGCTCTCGCGGTTCGTATCAACAGCGCCGCAAGTCTCGAGATAAATCGACTCGGAGCTGCTTCCACGGCTGCGAACCCGCGTTGGTGATGAGGGAGGAAGGGAGTGAGGGGGATGCCCAGTCGACTTATGGGAAGGAGATTAGTCTCGAACGGGCTCTTAACGCTTGCACGTGCGTTGTGCATTACCGGCACAAACACCCCAACGCAGCCGACTACCAACTGCGCAGCGCACAGCCCACATAGAAAGGATTCGAATATTTCTTCGAGTTTTTAAATTCCCTCGTGCATCGGTCCGTCTAAAAAAACTTTTATCATTGTTATTCACGAGCTTTTCTTTTGGGGTTCTTTTGGTCGATACTTAAGCAGACGTTCAGTATTCGGAACTGTGCGCACTTTTAAGGGGGTTTGGTACTTTTGAGAAAGTTTCCCTTTGTTCCGAACCATCTGCAAAACTCGTTCTTGCTTATAATACAAACAAATGTTTGTAAAATCGAGAAACTTAATTTTTTAAAATTTGTTTGACGGATTTCTTCTTTTACTACCGGTTTACAACAAATCCTGATACGGAACTCAGAATAATATATTTTATTAGGGGAAGTCCGCTTAAATTGGTCCTCCGCGTGAATTGGGCCATGACAATATCTCACGAAGGAAACATTTTTAAGGAACACCCTGGCATGGACACTTTCGTGAGACATATCCAAGATCAGAACATCAAGATATAGCGAAATTCCAAGTGCCGCACGGAAGGTGCAAGCGGTGATAGATTTTGGTACCGCTTGCTGTAATTTTTTGCCTCACTTTGTAAGGGTTCTGCAGTTTCCATAAGAGAGTAAATGGAATAGCCCGGGTATTTTTAGAATCGTTATTCAATTACGAAACTTTTGATATCCTACTAAATGTATTTTTTCCTCTTGGATGCTGTAAAGTATGGGGTTTACGTAAAAATGAATTATATGCCTAAATTGGACATCATTCTTACGCTTAAATAGGACCATCTTGATTTAATAACATCGTTGAATTAATACAATGCTAGGGCGGAAGTAAACCTTTTAGCCATACATTTATGTTTGAAATTTCAATAGCAATGACCGAGAATGTTAATAAGTTTGTTGAAAACGTAAAGAAGCTGCTGCTGATAAGTGACATGCTCCAAACCATGGCACCGTGGCACAAAACTTCTGAAGATTTTTTTTTTTCAAAAAAATTAATGAAAAGCAGTTTTGTGAAACTGCAATCGAAAATTGACATTTTCGATTGCCAGTAGTTCTTATGTCCCTTGCCTACTCAAACCATCAGACTTTCTCACATTGAAGTTCAATCACAGTATAAAGGTTAATTTTTATCCAAATTTTGAAAAATGTTATCCATATTTTGAAAATTTTTATCCACATTTTGAAAATTTTCATCCAAATTTGAACATTTTTATCCATATTTTGAAGACAATTTTTATGTCTATTTTTTCTTCAGATTTCATAGATTTTGCTTCCTCATAGAGGAAGCTTTGTGATGGTGAAAAAAAAAATTTTCGAGATTTTAATGAAAACGTGTTCAGAATGTTCCAAAACATCGAAAAATCACATTTAGAAAAAATGTCCGGATGTATGTGTGTGTGTGTGTGTGTGTGTGTGTGTGTGTGTGTGTGTGTGTGTGAATCAGACGCGAAAAATTCAAATGGCTATATCTCGGGTACGCCTGCACCGATCAGGCTGAAATTTTGCACACAGCTTGTGTGGTTAACAGTCAATGTTTCTGCCAAATTTCATCCAAAAATGTTCAGTTGTTTTTTTTGTACGCCATTTTTAATTTCTTCGAAAAAGTCTGTGCGCACCGTAGCGCTCGCAATTTGTTAGCTATCGGGCTACAAACGCGTACACAGATGGAATATGATCACCCGATGATCCCATTAAAATTTCAAGAAAATCGATCGAGCCGTTTAAATTTTATGTCATTTTGAATTTTTTGAATTTTATGAATTTTTTTTTTTTTTTTCAAGACGCATTTTTCCGTATTTAATATTGATCTATGAATAAAAAAAGTGTCAGATTCGTGATCAGCGTGAAAAAATACTTTTAATACAATCCCGGAGTGACGGCTAACGAAAAAGTTTATTGGGCATTTTTATAGCTAAAATTTCAAAAAAGAGTGATTTTGGGTATTTTCAAACAGCAATTTCTTTGCTTCCCGATGAATACTCTATGATACTCTATGTATTTTTTCGTCTGGAGTACAGATTCGACAGCCGTTTTGACCAAAAGCGTAAGGTTGGTTTTTAACCTGAGTCGGCCATCAGTTTTGCTTAAAATTTAAATACGACGTTGATATTGAAAAAGCTGAAAATTGAAATTTTCATATCGCTTCCTCATAAAAGTTGAAAGTTGAACGTTGAAAGTTGAAAGTTGAAATTTTTATATCACTTTCTCATAATGGCCCTTTATTCGCTAAGCTTCCTCTATGAGGAAGCCAAAAATATAGTAAATGCTTTCTCATAGAAGGAGCTTAGCGAATAAAGGGCCATTATGAGAAAGTGATATAAAAATTTCAACTTTCAACTTTCAACGTTCAACTTTCAACTTTTATGAGGAAGCGATATGAAAATTTCAATTTTCAGCTTTTTTTTTCTTCAAAAATGAATTTTATTTCAAATTGGGATCGAGTTTTATTTAAACTCTTGTATTTTCCAATATGTGACAAAGACCGACGGTAGCCCATGATTCAATGTCAACAATGTGATATCTGGTATAATTTGCTTGTGCAAAAGTGCCGGAAAAATAAATATTTTTCACTTGCAACAATTGTAATTGAGAAGTTTTGTGTGAAAAATATGTGTATTGATTTTACGTCTTTATTATGTTCTCATCCCATGTGAAGTATATAAGGTGAGGAAGAATTGTGATCTAAAAAAAAAATGGACTGTCAGATTATGGTCTAGAGACATGTATTGCATGGCCTTGAATTCAGAAAAAAATTCCCATTGCCGCCTGTCTGTAGATCTGTCCTATACGAAAATGCAATCATTTTGCGAACCGACTTCGGATTGCAGCGAGACTTGCGTGTATGTAACGATGATTCTGTTTACGCAGAACCCGACAGTCGTGCGAGTTCTCGGGATGGAAAATATCTAGTTCTAGCGTGCCATAGAAGGTTCGATGCCGGGACTCGAAGTTTGGCAATCAATTAATTAGATGCTGATGAAACCAAGTTTTGCGTTACGTATCGAGTACCTCGACACCGGCTTCGAAACAATACAAATGATTGAGGATAATAATAATAATTGTACCCATAGTTGATTTTTAAGCTCATCAAATATTAATAATTAACCGAACAACGAACTGGGCTTCCGTGCATAAACTTGTGTGACTTATGTGGCTTCTTCATATAGAATAGAATTCTGGAATTGAATTTCGAATTAATTCATCCTCTCTCGGAGTTTACGTTATTTCCGTATTGGCATAAAATTGGCCCTCGAAGTTTATAAAAATTTTTGATATAAGTAGATGAGTTGATTTTGAAACGCAAGAATTACAACAAACAAACCGAGCTGGGAAGCTATCCCTTTTTTTTAGCCCGCAATCGATATTTATAAGGAGAATATAGTGTTTGGAAGGGCTCCAAAGCCCGAGGTGACAACTGAAAGTCAATATTGACTACTTCATAGCACGAGACTAGCATAATACAGATAAAAACACCTGGGCCAATTTAGGCGTATGGGTGTCCAATTTAGGCATACAAATGTTGGATGCAACCGAACTCCGGTGCGCTGCTATATTATTTGTGTCACCCTTTGAACAAGAGAGCGACAGAATGTGCAGCGGATCGGTCGATTAACAACGGAGATATCAGCATTTATTTTTAGGGGGTCCAATTTAAGCGGTATTCCCCTATAATATTAAATATTAAATTTAGATGAATAATACAGAATACAGATTAATACATGTCATAATTTTGATAGATAATGCGTTAAATTAAATTAAGGTGCAGTTAACAAAATCCCTTCCAAAATTAACCCTTCCAGTACAGGGGACTGTTTGCCGATTGCAAAGACTGTGCCTTCTTTTAAGCACAAAAACGATGTGGATGTTCGTAATAAATCTGCTTCTGTTATTTAAAAAAAGCACTACAAGATACGTCTGTTAATTTTTACAGATTTTTTAGCACGTTAACTTGTTATTCGAATCGTTCGATGGTTGCGTCTTGGCAAATTCTAGGTCCTCGTCCTGAACAAGGATCCGGTACGTAAAGGCTTAAGCAATTACGATATTTTTATGATATGGCAATATTCGATTTAATCCTTATTTCGACTAACATAAGACTAGACGTGACTAGGGGAGAGCGGGACAAAATGGGACAGTGGGGCAAAACTCAATTTTCCAATAACTAGTGGATGACCTATTTTGTCCCAACGATATATCCAGATTTTCAACGCTGTTTTTCCCCACTCACCATCACCGCCACCATCCAAAAGTTATTGGAAAATTGCGTTTTGCCCCATTATCCTCTGTTGCCCTAGTGTTTCAATGTTTCTCCGCTCTCCCCTATCCCCACCTGTTCACTACCCTACTCGTATTCAAGTACGTCTGTACTTGCCGTCTTTTTGAAGACCTCGAAGGATGAACCCGTAAGATTCAATATTGCGAATCCATTTCCAAATCTCGTCATTCGTGACGTAACAGAATTATCGGCAATAATTGTGCATTTTTTCTAAAACGAGTAACTTTTTTATTTGTAAAATTAACGAGAAAATAATTGTCGGTACTTATTTCAATGTGCGGACGGCTCGCAGTTTGGAACTTCCAGTTTTCGCCAGAGCAATCCCGTGTACTCAGTGGCGAAAACCCGAGGAAGCTTCCTCTCTTCCGTGGAACACGTTTGATTCGACTAAATCACGATCGCCGATCGCCAGCGGCGGTAATTATCCTCAGACCCGTACCGGTAATTGGTTTCCTTAGGATTGGGGGCTTCGAGGGTGGACGGTTCTGCGGGAGGTTGGTAGCTCCCGGCAAGGTTCGGTCCAGCTCCGCCGAATCTCCACTCGCTGCCCGGAACGCGTTCTCCACCCGGTCCTCAAAATCGTTGAACCGTCCGAACCGGAAGTAACGGAACGTAACTTCGGAGCGATCGGAGCCCGACATCCGAATCGGCGCTGATCGCCCGAAGTTAACAGTCAACCACGTGGTCCATTAAGCCACGTGGATCATCGCGGTTGGATGTGCACACCCTCGGCCGACGTATGCACCAAACTCTAGCAGTAAATCGAGCCCGGAGGAATAAACTCCACAGCACAGTGGATGAATCTGCTGTTTACGTTTCACGAATTTACGTCCCTCCGTTATACGCCGCGAGTTTCGGGGACTCCGCGACTGCACGCAGATAGTCACACACATGGAAGGGGGTTTCTGTTTACACGTGTGCGCCACCGTCGGTGTTATACAACCCCGGGTACTCGTTGAAAAGTTTCCGCGGGCTTTATCCAGCTCGGACCGATATGAGTTTACAACTGAGATAAGGGTATTAAAGCGACCGAGTCTGGAAAATACTGTGCGCTTGGCGAGTCTGCTCGTAAACTTCTTCCGCTAGTCTTGGCTCACACCCGAGCCCAACTTCCTCCCCGCCCCGCCGGTGCGCTTTCTTATTTCATCCCCCGGGGCGAGAGGGGTTAATCGAGAGTAGGTCCGAGCACCGCTCGAATACCGCTCCGGACTGTCGGGAATGAAATAAAAATGTTTGCCGAAGTGGAGACACACACTGGATTCATCTCGATGAGAGACCTAATAGGGGAACGAAGTTCCTCGAGAGCCATTCGAATCAATCGGGCCGATCGCCGGAGCGACGTGCGGTTGTGTTTGATGGACTCTTAGTGGTATTGCTCGGTATTCTATCTGTATCGATACAGATAGAGCGCACTTGTGCAGGTAGACTCGAGATATTGGTCCGAGAAGCCTTTGCTCTTTGACGAGAGCATTTCGAAGAAGAAGAATACACTGAACATCCCTGGGGATGACGGTCGGGTAAGTTTCCACTCCCGGTATTCAGTTGCAGTTTCCATGGCAACGGCCAGGTGGAAGATCGAAGAGGCTGTGCGGAGGGACGTCCCGGACAAGTCGTAGGGTCGCAATAAAAGCCCTGCACTCGGAGGCGAACTCCTCGGAGAGGACGGAGTTCGAACCCGGGGATCGGCTCGTCGGGGTCCGAGATTTAGCTCTCAGTCATAAACGACGGTGTCGCTTGTGTCCGAGGGAAAGCCCCCGCCCAAAGACTGTGCCGTGGACAAGCGGGTGGCATCGGCCCGGTACTCGCCAGGAAACCCGCTCAACGACGAGAGTTACGATCGAGGGAACGATCGATCGGGACTCTCCTCTCGCTAAGCACAATGTCGGGGCGTTTAATTATAGTGGTCGGTATAAAAGCGGGTCCTTCAACGACCGGTTGAGTTTTACGATTCGCTGGGGTGAGGGACGGCCGAGAACGGAGGTGGTTGATGGTATGTATAGGTGTTACACGATAACACATACGTTCAGGACCTCCCGCAATCCCTGATTCTTGTACGACACGGGATTGTCGTGCTGTCAGGGTATTACGGCATAAAACGCAGACATACTCGTCGAATAGCGAAAAGTATGTACAACTTCCGGGAAAGTATGCAGCCGATACCGTGCGGAGTGGAAACCGAGGGTGCGATCGGAGTCGGGGGGTTGGAAGGGAGGATTACAAGTGTAGACTGGACGAAAAAGTTTTCGTGTATCTCGGGCTGAGAGATAGCTGGGAATTCCGGGTTGGAATATCGTTGCTTTTCACCGCTGTCCAAGTAGCGTGAACGACAGGGTACGAGACATGCGAGGGTGAGAACCGGTGAGATACAAGAATTATGATAACTTTAATTCTGGCCCTACCCTGGGATGAGTATTATTCCGTGGAGCAGGGTTGTCCACGAGCAATGACCGGGTCCGAGGGAGTTACTGGCTTGTGCATGGTAGAGTAAGGACTGTTCGAGGAAAACGCTTGCTCCAACCATGGAAGTGCACAGGGACAATCAATGACAGACGAGTGTTGTTAGTCCTGTCCGAAAGGTAGACAGTTTCGTTATTGGTTGGCGGGACCAGATGGACTACGGTAGAAAACTGGATGAGTTGATATCTAAAGGCCACGCTGGGCCAGTATTGGCTCAGTATCGGCCAGTTTCCACCCAACCTGTACTGATCTCGCGTGCCGATTCCATTAGGGAAGTTAACTAGGGTAGTTAACTACGAAAGTTAAGTAGAGTCGTTAACTAGGAACGTTAACTAGGGTAGTTAAACACGTTAGTTAACTAGGATGGTTAACTAGGGTAGTTAGCTTAATTAACTAGGGTAGTTAACTAGGGTAGTTAACTAGGGTAGTTAACTAGGGTAATTAACTACGATAGTGAACTAGAGAAGTTAATTAGGGAAGTTAACTAGCGAAGTTAAAAAAATTGTCCCAAAATGGTCAGAGTCTATCGATCTCCGTTTCGCAGCAAGCTTGCCATTGCATTACCTCTCCATAACTTTTGCTGAGCGGCGACCCGGGAACCGGTAACAAAAGGGAACCTGCGTTCCGTTTCCCCTAGCATACACAACGACTTCCAGAAAGGATCGACCTTAACTGCGATCCAATTTCATTACTCCTAATTCGTTAACTTCCTCGCTTGTCTTAACTTATCCAGTCGCGAACTGTATACCGATCCTTGCGGTACTGCAGTCATTAACAGGGACGCGGTCGGTATTCAGCCGGTATTCTCCTCTTGCAGCATTGAAACCCTCCCGGTAGTTGGGTGAAACGTTTTCCGCAACGTGTTTCGCGGTGGTACGTTGGTCACAGTGCCGTTGGTGAAGGGAGAGTAGTAAGGTGTCGCGGCAAACACAGAGAAGCAGCGGCCAGGGGCACAATGGATGCACGGTTAGTAAATTACAGAGCGGGCCCGGACAATGGTGTGTGCGGGAGGGCGGAGAGTAACGGGGACAATACCGACGGAGCGCGGGGAGGGAAGGGAGCGAAGAAGCGCGGGTGTACGACCGTAGTCGACCGGGTACGAGCTGCACAGTGGCAAGTCCTGATGTAACGATGCGAATCCACCGTTGGGCACCGCGCGCTATGAGTCCAACATGAGGAGACAGGAGAGCCGAGAGAGAAACCGCGCGTGGCTCATCGCCGCACCAAACTCCGGCAGTGCACGGCAAAACATGGAAATCCATTGGGGAACCGTGGTCCATGTGGAGTGGAGGCTCATCGCGCAAGCGCACGCACCGCCATACTATCCGATAAGTATATGGAGGAGATTCGTTGTAACTCGAGTGGAGGACAGTGGATACCGAGCCTCTCTCCTGCATTACACGCACAACGGAGGAGCGGAGAGATTCGCTCAATCACACGGAGTGGAGTGAGCGAAATTGGAGTGCGGACCTGAGAGTGCTCGCTCGATGCACGGGAGTGAGCATAAGCACACACAGACACATATATATACATATATACATATATATATATATATATATATATAGACATATATAGGTGCATTCTAATGCGCAGTAAAACATCTCGGGAGCCCGGAGAGGTTTTCTCGATGTGAATGGATAAAACAAGCTCCATCCAAGGAGGGGAAGCGCGCACAAAAGTAAAAATCTCGAAGAGAAAAAGGATTCAAGATGTCGGAGGATATACACGGTTGGAAGAGAATCTGGGGGGGGGGGGGGAGGGGGCGAGAGGCGAGAAGAGGGCGCAATGCAACTGCACCTCCAGCCGAGAGGGTGACAACTTCGCGTCTCGTATTTTCAGAGGCGTACGCGGCGCCGTGCCCGAGAACGAAACGAAAGAGCTCCGGAGCCATCGTCCCTCCACCTCTTCCCCTCCTCGCGATGATGGGGTGACTTTTGCTCCCTCGCGCGCGGGCGCGGATGGTAATCTTTCATTTGTCCGCCTTCGGATCCCTCCGTCGCCATCGTCGACGTCCCGGTGCAACCGCCCCTCTCCCCTCCCCCGCCCCCGGCGTTTATGCGGGATTCTTTTCACACTCGCGCTCCTCGGGAGGGCAGACATCTTTTCCGCCATCTTTCTCGCTAATTACCCGAGCCGTTTTTCCAACGGTCCTCAAACCGCTGAACGTCGCCGCGGCGCTCCTCATCCTTCCTCTTCCCGCCTCGACGACTCCCCCCCCCCCCCCCCCAACCCTCGACGATGTCTTCTTCGCCCTCATCCGAGACGTCGCGAAGCGCGTTTCTCCCTGTACCGTCCATAGTTAACTATATATATGTATATATATACATGTTTCTGTATATAAAAGAGCACGAGAATACCGCGTGTTCGCGAAAACGACATGAAATATTCAAGCGGCCGGGCTTCAGCTTCATGGCCTTTCAGTCTTTCTATCTCCATCCTAACTTTTTTCTCTCTCGGTTTCGTGCCGTATATTCTCCGGTAAGGCGAGGAAAAGGCCGAGCCACTGAGGCAACCGACATTGTTTCTCCTCGCCACTCTCCGCTCGATTCTTCGCCCTACCTCCTATTGCTTCGATCTCCTCCGTTACGTCTCCTTCTTGCTGCACGTAAAAAAAAAAATTTCCATCCGCACGTTTTCCCCCGGCGAAGCGATAACACATATACGTCGCATGGGAGGAAAAATATCCAGAACAAACAGACCGAATATTTTTACTCCGCGTGAATAATCGTACGGGCGAAGCCCGTTTTCAGCGAAACAGGGAAAATCTCCGCGGTGCGATGGACCACGGTCGGTAAGTATAGGTTGTTGCATATGAAGGTTTTTTTTCGTGTGCAATTATTCATGGTGCAGTTGCTATTACTGTTGTTCGGTTAAAATGTAAAATGACATTATGTGCTCACCTTGATAAAACGCTTGGCCTTGGTCAGGAGGCCCAGCGTTGTGTGCCTCGAGGTTTCCGGGCCGAGTGGTACCAGAACTTTCAGCTTTTCGAGACAGTTCCTGAGGTGCGCTCTCCTGAAAACAAAAAGTCGAAACGTTCGGTCAGTCGAGTGTTCCGAGTAAAAGTAATAATATAGATTTTTTGGAATGCATGCGCGAAAAGTCCTACTTTTCGTGCCTGTAACGCGTGGCGAAAGTGGCGCGTTTTAGTAAAGCCTGTGAGAAAAATACTGCGCATGCGCAGATCACACGCATAGGGTTTAGGGTTTTAAACCCTAAACCCTATTTTCCCTAACCCAAAAACCCGATTTTCACACCTTGTGAAATGAAATTTTGTCCGATACTCGTGCGAAAAACGTTTTCTGAACACTCGTGTGATTGCAACACTCGCTTTCGGCTAGTGCTGCAAACTGACACTCCTCAGAAAAAGTTTTTTCGCACTAGTATCGTAATGTACGATTTTCGCACACTTTTTGAACACTCTTGCTACTTTTTCACACGATTTTGTAACACTCCAGTGATTTTTTTCGCATGCCTTCGCCACGCTACAAGCATAAAAAGTGAGAGTTTTTGTGCATTTGTTACAAAACAGTAATTTACGATACTAGTGCGATAAAAGTTTTCCGGACAAGTTTGAGTTTTTAACACTCGCCTAAGGCCCGTGTTGCAATCACACGAGTTAAGAAAAAGTTGTTCGCACTCGTATCGTACCAAATTTTACTTCACAAGATGTAAAAATGGCGATTTTTTGCGCACAAAGCGTGCGTAAAACTGTACTTTTCGCTCCGAGTGTAAAAAAATAGCATGCGATACTTGTATAAAAAAGCGGTCCACCGGCGGCGGTTGGGAAGAAGGCGAACTTGCCTTCTTTATAACTTTCGTCGAAAGGCCGCACTTTTCGCACTAGTATCGCAAAGTACTATTTTTTAATTTTCCAAAATGATCGTGCGAACACGCCGAGTACACGGTGGCGCGAAACTCGGAGGCACGGAAAAGAAGTTGGTTTTCCTCCTTTCCTCCTTTCCGGAGTTTTGTCCGCGATTTACAAACGAGAAAGCATGGACTCCTTGAGCGAACGCGGGGCATATCGCTTGGGGCCTTCATATCCTGACGCACGATAAACTTTGGTCTCCGCTCGTACTCCGGTACTCGTCGCTCCGCCACCCACGAATACCGATATTCATCCCTCCGGCTGCGCGGGCGGGCGCTTTGTCGTACCAGCCGAACCCGGTAAATTATTCCGAGAGCTCTTCGATCCTCTCGAGTACCATCGACTGCACCGCCGGTAGACGAGATCGCGCGTATATTTCCCGGAGTTATGCGATCTTAGAATAGTATTAACTCGTATTAAAAAAATATATTTATATATATATATATATATATATATAAATAAAACAATGTGAGGACGAAGGAATAGAAAGGAACGTCGTAAATTTTGCGCGCTTGAGCCGACGTTGCGTACCGGTAAGATAAGCTAATCAGAGTCCATAAAAAGAATGTGAAAAATTAGCATGACTCATATCATTGCCACACCGCGCTCGCTTAAACCCCCCCCCCAGGCAACCGACGGTCGCGTGCGTGTTTGCTCGCGGGGTACGAATGCCAGGTCGACCGAGGCAACTCTAAGTCATGCAATTTCTGCGTCGTAAGCGAACAGTTTCTCCTCCCGAGGACGTTAGGCTACGGTCGAATGGTGCTTTATATCATCCTGGTCTCGCTAATGGATTGAAATGTCGCCAAGAATCCGCGCCGGAAAGAAGATCAGGGAGGGGGGGGGGGGATGTCTGAATCGAAGAGACAATTTTGGAAGGCTGCCGAGGGTTCCGGGCATCGGCTCTTCGCGAGAATATACAGCGGGGAAAGGACATTAGAGGTTTTCCGTGAAAGACGCCAAGGTGAAACGAACGAGAATGGGAAAGGCTCGGGGGAAGAGAAGATTATGAGGACGATGAGCCAGAGGTGCGAAACGATGCGAAAACCTAGTAGTGGGAGCGCCACTCGGGACCAGTTCTGGCGCAGTGTCGGCCGCTGTCCACCCAACGTTGGTTGGGCGGGAACGAAAGATCTAACGTTGGTTGGAAGTTTCGTTAACTACCCAGTCGCGGTTGGTCGACGATTGGTTGTTAGGAGGAAGCAGGTTGGCAGCCGACGATCTGATCTCGACTTAGGCTTGCATTGGCTAAACTACCGATTGATAACTACTCCGACGTTACCGGAGTTGAACCGGCGCTGACGTATCATCGTGATTATGCATGTTTGGCCATATCAAGTGGGTATCGCTAACAATGTTCAGCCAATGTTGAATACAAAATATTTGTAAACGACTGCTCAATGTTTTTTGTATAATTCCAAATTCCGTTATTTTTGTTTTTTTATCTATAGTATACAGAAAAAGGGTTTGTACTTTTTACAACTTATTATCCACAAATGCCCACAATATTGTATTTGATAATTATCGGATCGCACCAACCGGCTCTAGCTTGACAAACACAAGTATAAACTACAATTGTTAATTACACAAGAAATGAAAGGATAGGTTTGTATATTCGAACTTGAACAACGACATTGTCACTTATTTAACAAAATTATTTTTTACTTTATACGAGAGTGCTGACAGTCTAAGTTTCGTCAACATTATTAATTAAAATATGACTAAAAAAATGAAATAATAAAACTTAGATGATTTAAAGCAATATAAGATTCGAAATAAAGTCTCTCCAAGATGAGCGTAGCCAAGTGCGTAAGAGCGTCAACTAGTAGTCCCAGCGTCATGGCTTCGAGTTCCCATTACCGACTGAGAAATGTATTCTGATTCCGATGTTTGAAAAAAAAAAACAACTGTAAAATGATAAAAAAGGATTTAGGAGTCTCGCAGATCGATAAAAATATTTCTTTGTTACTTATTAATTTTTTTTATTCAACGTTTTCTGGTCATCAGCAGCCAACATAGTTATTAGATTAGATTATAGAATCATTGGCCATTTAGCTTCTATCATGAAAATTGCATATCCGTAACCATGGTACGCTCGCAGTAAAAAAAAAGATGGCGAAGCTCGCGGGGATAATATTCAAATTATACCAGCCAGTGGAGGTAGCGAGCATGGACCAGCGAAGGTAAAGGCCTCCCATATTTCAGGGGTATTTATCGGGGGGGCCGGTGGCGTCGGGCAAGAGTCGACGACCGCGGGGAAGTGAGGGAAATCCCCGAGCGAGCCGGGAGTATTCACGCGCCTAATGGCCCGTGATCGCTTCGATAACCCCGTAGGATCGTATCGTTCTTCCGGCGCTCCCCCCCCCCCCAACTTCAACGATATTTCCCTGTCCCCCCCCCCCTCCCCGTTTCTCTGTGCCTCCTCCGCATCACCCAACCCACTTCCTTCCTTCATTCCGCCACACTAACCCTTGCCGAGGGTGCCAGCGGATGTCGAGTTCGTTTATCGACGATTCCCATTCTCCTCTCGCCTCGATAGTCCTCCGCAGCGTTACGTTACGTTAAGAGAGCATCTTTGGCTCCGAAGCCGCGAAAACTAGCGCCACGAGAAGATACGGGACGGAGCACAATGGCGGGTGGAGTGTGAGTATAGCTCTGAGGCGCAGAGCAGCCTCCAGAGCTTGGACCTGGATTATGTTGTAGCAGAGTCGTCTATGCATGCGGTTCTTCTGGCTAGCCTGAGAATGTAAATTCTTGAAGGATATGCAAGAAGGAAATCTCGAGAATGCCTCGGGAGCGACGAGACTTAAGCTCCGGTAATCTTAGCTACATTTTGGATAGCTGTTTGCTTGTTCATCTCGGGCATGCACAGTCGGAGACGGAAGCCCACCCGAAGGTCGAACATTGGTCCGGGAACATAGGAATTGGATAAATTCATACGACAAAAACGTTTTTGTAAAGAGCCCGATGAAGGCCTGGCAAGGGTCTGGCCAGGTCCCGATTTAACGCTACAGATAAATTGTATGGTGTTGATAAGATGCAGCAACAGATTGTACAAAAGTGTCCATTAACAATGAATTGAACATCTCTTTTTTTACTTTCATTTCTTGTCACCTTTGCCGCGCTACACGCTCGATTCCGAAGGCGCGGGTTGAGAATGAAACCGAAAAGGGAGGAGATTCAGCGTTCCGTGATGTTATTATTGTTGGTTCGGGAGGATTTTTCGAGGGTTCCTGCTTTCGTGGAAATAGAGGGGGGGGGGGAGATGTTGAAGAGGACGAGATTTGCCGTGGCTGCGAATAATGCCAAAGTGGTGAGAGAACGAAGTGGGTTTCTCTTCCGCTCTTTCATCCCCTCTCGACGATATACGAATGCTCTCTGCAGCTACTGCTTCTTCTTGTCCGCCATTCTCGCGCGGTATGTGGATACTCCGAGTACTCGTCGGTGTTACATCTACTCCTGGCGCAGCCGACGGTCCGTACTTCGCTTCGCTTCGTCGTACAAAAGCCTCTCGATGACTCTCCACGCCAGCATTCCCGGGAGAGGACCGGATGTGCCGAAAAGTGGCGATACTTTTTTCACCCTACTATCCGCCTCAATTCAGAAAACCCGAGACTCACCTTTTTCCAACAGTGTGTATCATAGTAAAAAAAACAAGATGCCCGAGTAGCATCTTCTCGTCCGTTTTGTTGTTTCTGGATGTCCTGATGTCCGTCCTGATGCACGTCTTAATGTCCGTCTTGATTCAATTAAGACATCGACCAAGACAATCCGGCAAGACAGAATAACCATCATCAATGACGTGAACAACAGATACAGAGAGCCTCATTGCCCGTGGACCCTTTGCCAGTCCCACTGCATGAATCTCGTAACAGCTCGCGAATGGACGCCAAATCGGGAAATACCGATCGAGAGTGCACCAGCACGACCACGCACCATTAGAGGTATTTAATTTTAAGTTTATACCGCAGTTTATTGCCCGCCCCGTGTCGAGCGTACCGGAGCCGTGTGTATGCAGTACGCCAGCGGTGCATACAAGCGCGGTTTCCTCCGTGCACGTGCAGGATGGCAGTGAACCGCTCGGGGTGGTTGGAGAGAACCCGGGAATTACAGAGGGCCCGAGTTATGTCGACAACGTTCACAGGCGCACGTGAGCGCGATATCCACAATCTGCAACGGCACATCGACCAGACCGAGCTGTAGCCGCATGGAGCATGGAGGAAGAGGAAACCATGCGCGATACCGTGAGGCTGCATGAGAGAAACGCTGGACCGGAAACCCTTTACGAGAAACAATAAGCCGACTGGAGCTTGATGACGTCATCAAACGGTATTGTATGTCCTGTAAGCCAGTAGCCGCTCAGTTCCTCCACGAGGACTGGGAAACTGAGCCTCCCTCACGAGTTACGCAAGTTCGTATCACCGATATCACTAACTTTCGCGCGAAATTTGGCTGGAACGCCGCCTGAGCGACGTACCTTCGCTGCGATCAGACGAGGCACAGAGACATGCAGAACGGTGGCTGGTAGTGTCGGACGACAGAAGTCACCGGGGGTTGAACAGTTGAAAATTAGTCGGTAATTTTGGAAATTTCGTGGGTAGAGCGTGCGGACGCGATGTCGAGAGTGTGAGGAATCGGGTGAAGTGTTCACCGGTGGAATATAGATGGAGAGAAGCCTCGGAGCAGTCGAGCGAAATATCGCAGTATTCCAACGACGAGTGGCTGGGTAACGCCAACGACAGTTGTACACTTAGCTCTGTAGCGCCCCAACCCCTTGGGCATCCCGCTGGAGTAGGCCTACCGAGAGATGCGGGCGTACGGAACAAGTACTATGCCAAGTGGAACACCGTCCCAACACCGCCCGGGTAGAGTCGGAGGATTTCAGAGTTCGTCCGGGTTAGTTGACGAGGGAATTCCCGAGACAGCGAGAAACGGAACCGGGGAAGAAGAGGGATGGACGGGGTAAGTCGGCTAAGTATGATATGTATAATAGGCATAACTCGGTAAGATGCACACTATCTCAGCATAACTTGACAGGGAGGTTTACGTGGTTCACGAGCAGACTCCTCGGCGACGTTTCGCCTGAGAACTTGGAGGAGGGGAGAGAGCGACATCTAGAAGCAGCAGTAATATCAGGGACCCTGCGCGGAATGATACGCATTCTGATGGCTTGAGATTCAACTGCTACGAGGAGTCTCACCTGTGACGGCACGTCGACGGTGTACGACACGGTAACCACCTCGCCGTAGGCGAAACTCCTTTGAGAACACGTGGACGGGAGCTCAGCAATACCCGGCACGGTGATTAAGACCAAAAGCCAGTGAAACTTCCATTCACGCATCCCGGAGATTAGAAGTCGGACGAACACGCGCTGAGGAGGGTTGGTGCAGGAAGCAAGCGCAACTGGCTCTGCAGTGAGAAACTGGCTGCGATGAGGATCGCGCTGGTCGACGGCTTTCAACTCGCTAATGTCGCAAGCTCTCACCGAAATCACCTCCTTAGAGGGACCTATCACCGACAAAGGCAGGCATTATGCACCGCGCCAAAAGGAAACTCGCCGAGGTAGAGTAACATACTGTGCTCAATGTCGTAAGCCGGAGGAAGATGGAACTCCACATAGGATACACGCACCCGATGCGCTTATCGCATCCGTTCCACAGTGAAACAGATAGGAAAAAAAGTTGGAGGGCAGAGGAGGTCGGGGATACAGCTTTCTCAGGAATGAGATCAAAGCCCGATGGATTTTTTTTCTTCGTCTCCTCGACAGAGGCAGGAAAAGGAGGAAAAGGTACGGGAGAGTAAATCGCGGCCGGGTGCGGATTCCCGATGGCCTGCCTCCGGTCGTGCGGGAACACGAGGTGCATGCTCCGCAGGCTCTCTCATCCGGGGCTACGTGAGGAGGGTATAAATATAAACTCAATTCCTCGATCTCGCCGCAACGCGTGTAAGTCCCATTGGACATGGTCCTCATCCTTTCCCAGTATTCGTCGACGAAATGCCATCCCGGCTGTACCCCGACGAGAGAAGCTCGATGTGATATGCGAAATGCGCGCGAGCCGATGTATACATACATCGCTAGTAGAGTTTCCACGAACCCGGAATAGCGATGGAAGTGGTTTAGTCCCTGTGTGCTCGTTGATCCGTCGGGCTCCGAGGGCACTTCTGACGAATTCTGCGTTTCGCGTACCCAGTCGCGGTCTCGCAGTCGCCGGCTCCTTGCTCCCTGACCGTGGTCTCTCCGGCAGCTCTAACTAACCCAATTTCCAACAGCGGACTACGTTCGGTGAGATGATGGGCTGTACACAGCGCATATGCGGTGCTTCCATGTCGCTCTGGCCCCGACCACTGTACGCGACGCCTTCAGCCCACTCAGCATCGCAGCGACATGAGTGGGAGCTGTCGCAGTTGCTAATGCCAGATGAGAAACGCGACCTCGCAGCTCTCCCTGGACCCAACCAAGTCGGTTTCTGCACCGGCACTCGTGACGCACGAGGGGATAGAACGGGCGCGGGGGATGAATAACCAGGACGGAGAGGAAGAACTCTCTTCGTGAGTCACTTACGGCCGGGAGCTTACGGGACACTGCATGAATCTTTGAGAGCCGAGATAAACCCTGAGGAACAGAGACAGTGGAGACGAAGAAGGTGGGGAGGTTTTGCCAAGCAAAGTTACGAGGTTGTTTACAGGCGGCCGTTAAAGCGATCTAACTCATGGCCGGCCAATGCACCCGGCGTTGCCAAGCTTTGCCGACAGCGGTTGATACGACCACGCATGTCTACCGTTCGCCTCGTTCAAACTCGTCAGTGGCAACCGCTGGTGCAGTAGGTGGTCGCCTTATACAGACTGTCCCAGAAAATGACTCAAATACGTTTTTTCACCACTCATTTGTGGAAATAAGATTTGAAAATTGTATCAAATGTGGAATCATTGTATAAACGGTTTCGAGCGGCAGCCACAGGATGAGTACTAGCCGATGCTGGGCCAATACTGGCCCCAATGTGGTATTCTTATTAAGGCTGTTTTTGGCAACCAAACAAGATCCAGCTTGAAGCCTTGGTCTCGAAGTACCTGGTAATGTCACCTGTATGCCTTCTCAACGACCACGCTTGTAGTTCGTGACGACGGCGCGTAAGATCTAGCCCGGCCATCAAACTGCCAACGAGGGGTCGGGTTCAACGGCAGGTACAGGAAATATGCACAGTCAAAGTCCCACTGTTGCTGGTACAAGTTAGTTTCTCCGCAACTAAGATTGTCCGCACGCAAGTGCGTGTTCGAGGGTCGAAGGGTTTATCGGGAAAGCTCCAGGGACCTCTACCCGACTAGGGGTAGGAACAACCCTGCCTGGTAACAACGTCACAGGTCAAGAGCCCGCTAAGGAAACGACTCGTGCACTTTTCCATTTTCTTCTCTCCTACCTCCCGTGGAACACACATACGACTGAAAATCTGATAATCCATGACGATAAATCCTGCTTTATTGCGTCCAGTATACTGATGCAGAGCGATAGCGTCAATCGCAGGTATATAGAAACCCTCGAGGTTGAACTGGATGGAAATCGCCACTGTGCGCCAAAGTGGTAGGCGAGCAACGAATTCCATTTGCGGAGCACACCGAAGATAAATAAGAGCGATGTCTTTAAGCCCGATGAAAAGAAACGTTTCCGACTCACGATTCAGACTGACTTTATGGTAAACAAAAGCAAAGCCCCGGCTCATCCGGGGAGCTCATTGACTCCTAACGCCATCGTATAATCTAGCCGTAAAGATTCCAGGCCGGAGGTCCAGCATTCCAGACGGGACGACCACACGCACGGATTTACATCAAGATCACTCCTGGATCGCCAACCGAGCTGGAGGAAGAAGGGTGCATTGCTCCCGAATTCTCCGAGGTGGTGGTCACCCGAAACTCGTCGGTGAGAGACCGGGAGGCAACGCTTGGTGGGTTGAACGACGAGCGGTCCAGCTCGACGTGTGCCCAACCAACAATCCCGTCTTTATTATCGCGAGTAGACGGAAAGCCGGAATGGATGGGCGAGACGGAAAACAGAGGTAGTCGGTGGGTTCCGCCTGGGACGAGCCGGCCTGGCTAAGCCAGCAATGAATGTACGAGGATAGTTTCGGAGTTTAGATCCGAGAGAGAGAGTCCGCGCGGTCCGCATTTAGTATTCGAATGAATGGATGCGCCGGCGGAGTGAGGAGACCAAGGGGGACGGACGAAAGCGGTACAACCCAGACGTATGTGGAGGTACGTGCCGGTTTGCTCGCTGTTTACGCCGTCGGTGTGCGGCGTAGGCGTCCGGAGCTCGGTTCTGGCGTTCTATGTCGTACATAAGGTGCATGTGAACATGGAAAGACCAGAACTACCGTGGCCGGGCGCGCACCGACGGTTTCGCTTAATTAAACTATGTCTGGCTGGTGTACTAGCAGGACCCCTGTGAGCCCTGGCATTGCTCCTGGGCCGTCGTCGACCCGGCGCGCTGCAGTGCTCCGCTGGATACGACAACGACAAAGGCATACCAGCAACAGCGGCGACAACATCAGCAGCAGCAGCAGCGGCAGCAGTGGTAACAGGAGCGGGGAAAACCGGGAGCGCGTGCCTTCATTAGGACTCGGTTCCTCAGCGTAATCCAAACCAGCGATGGAGGTTCAGAGACGGAGGAGATGGATGCAAGCCACCGTCAGTCTGGATGGGAAAACTGTCGGGGTGGCGGGACGGTGGGTTGTAAAAGCGGATGCTGTGGAAGCGCAAAGTCGACGGGGCCAAAAGAGAGAAGGCTAACTTTGTTTATGGCACTCGGGGCTCCAGGAGTCGGAAGGGAGCTCCGCCGGGTGAGCCCCAGGCTGGAAGCCCGGCTCCGGGCGTGCCTCGTTCCAGAGCTGCATCAGCGATCCGGCGATTCAACGGGAGGCAGGCTCTCACCCGGAAACTCGGCAAAATTCAGCGGGCACGTATGCCGGAAACGCGAAAAGTTCCGACGCGACAATGGCCGGACCGGTACCGTGGAAAGAGCTCTCAGATAACAACCAACCTGACCCGTCTTCGTGGGCTCTCTCGGCAATACCACCTCTCGCTCGCGGTATCGGCGTCGAGCTGGTGAATACTTGCGACGGTGAAGCGGAGCAAATGGTCCTTCAAGTTTCTTCTCTTGCAGACCCGTTTTTTTCCACCTCTTCATAGTTTTCTTCCTAAACAATCGCAGTCCTCGCTATTGCGGTCGGTACGCTTTTGCCTCTTTTATTTTTCCCCTTGCTAGAGTTGGGGAGATCATCGGTAAAATATGACCTCGTTGACACCGGGAACGGGCTGACGTACGGCCTGTAATTTATTTGTACAGTATCGCCATTTTTCTTTTTTTAGTTTAAAATTATGTATACGTGAGTGATGGAGGAGTGGTCGAATCCTACGCCGATTAACGGCCGCCAAGCGGGGGGCAAAAGGGTGTTCAATTACGATTTAGTGAGGACCCTCAATCGTGTAATGCCCGATGTGTCGGTCGGAACTCTCTGTGGCGCTATTATATGAATGTATGGGTGACCATCCTGGTCACCGGTTTACCCCGTTTCGATATTTATGGCAGCCGGTCATTGGACGCGCCGAATTCGCATCGCCATTAATCCGGGTCTACTCGATGGTTGGCTGGATTTAAAATGTATTCTCGTATATGCGTGTGTTCGTCGGACCGTCATTGTCGTCTGTCATTTTGGCGCGAGATGTTCGCAGGAAACGAACCCGGCAAAATCTTTCCTACGATCTTGAGCACGCAACGTTAGTCGGACGAGTGTCGAAACGAGGAAAAATTGCGAAAAAGCAAGCGAGATTATGCGTTGGTCAAAGTGCAGAAGACTCGGACGCACTTTCACTCGACACGGCAGAGCCAACGGGTTCGATGCACTCTCGTCCTGCTCAAGCTGATTAGCTCATTGTGCAAACACATTAGCGCAACCCGCCTGCAACGAACTCCGCGCAAACAGTCGCACGCGTATAATTAACATTTAGCGATAGTTCCTTTTTTTTCTTTCTGGCGAAACTGTTAGGTAATAAAACAAACAAAAATATATGAAAGCCTTATCACGGTCAAATAAATTGCGGTAAAATAATAATTGATATCGATGATTCAGTCGATCAAAAATCATCGAGTATTGTTTATCTTAATAATGATTGATTATCGTTCACCCCAATAATGATCGATTGCGATTTATCGCAATTATGATTCATCATCGTTTATCACAATAATGATTAATTATCGTTTATCGAAATAATGATTGAATATCGTTTATCACAATAATGATTGATCATCGTTTATCGCAATAATGATCGATTATCGTTTATCGCAATAATTATCGATTATCGTTTATCGCAATAATGATCGATTATCGTTTATCGCAATAATTACTATACTAGTGAAATATTGGCGAGAAGAATCGTGCGGTCGCGACCGGAAACGGGGGAATCGAATATCGTCGAATGGTTATTAATTATCAACGAAATGGTGCGTAGTGAGTGCGAGAGATGCGGCACCGGCAATAGTCTACGTAGAAGGAATTCCGAACAGTTCCGTACATTTCGCGGCAGCTTTGATTCATCGCCCGGCATTAGGTGCCGTTACGGAGTTTCCTCGCGAACGCATTAATCGTCGACGTCGAGCGGATACGAGGAACGGAGGAGGAGCGGCACCGGAGAAAAGAGAATTACAGAATTTCACTGCGAGAGAGCATCGCACACGAAGACGCGGCCCGCCGGTTTGGTTGGATTTCGCGAGAACAGCGAAACAAAGAGGCGGACTGTGTTCCGCGAGACGATCTTCGCGTTTTCGGCCGACTCCTCCGCTGCAGACGCTCGCCGCCAGCCAGCTTTTGGAGGAAACTTCGCGTAGACGCGGGAGAAACCCCGGATTTTCTCCGTCGTCGCGTCCGTCCCTGTGTCTCCAGTCGGGTTCTCCATTAATAATAAATTACGGCTGCGCACCGGCTGTACAGACACCGGGCATGATTTATCGAATCCTCAATTATTACGCTTACGATTTAAGACCGACGGATGAAATAAATAGATCCATTAGGGACACGAGGAATCGTTATCGGCGTGCCGCGGAGTATCTGCCATGATCGTGGATCGCAGGAGTATGATTCACATTCAGCGATATTTCTATCTTCCTATCTTACGAAACGATTGGGAACCTTTACACTTTTTTTTCTAAACTCGTAAAATACGGTGAAAAGCACGATAAAATAATCATCGGGACAGATAATTATGCACAATTGATTGAGTAATTTACGGTTAAATAATTATCGTGGTCGATCGTTAAATGGATCAACAATTATCCTCATGATTTATCGAATCCTCAATTATAACACTTACGATTTAAGACCGACGGATGAAATAAATAGATCGATTAGGGACACGAGGAATCGTTATCGGCGTGCCGCGGAGTATCTGCCATGATCTTGGATCGCAGGAGTATGATTCACATTCAGCGATATTTCTATCTTTCTATCTTACGAAACGATTGGGAATCTTTACACTTTTTTTTCTAAACTCGTAAAATACGGTAAAACGCACGATAAAATAATCATCGGGATGGATAATTATGGACAATCGATTGAGTAATTTACGGTAAAATAATTATCGAGATCGATCGTTAAATGAATCGACAATTGTCCATTTAAGTGGGCGACTATATATGTAGAGCTATATCGAGCTATACATAAAGCTACATATAGAGCTATATACAGTTATATATAGAGAACGATCGAGCATTAAAGGAATTATAGGTGGGATAATTTTTTGAACTTCTTTGTTTTTCTGTAACGTCATAGAGACAATCAACATGTAGGAAGCTGGAGTGTTTTTTTGGTTCTCGGGAGAGCAGAAGATTTTCAGAGACTGTACGAGGAAGTGTTGGTGGCTGAGCGGATGATGAAGCGCGCTGGATGGAGCGGTAAACAAGAGGATCGGAAGCTGCGAGCGAAAGTTCGCTACATGGAAGAACGGCGAGCAGGGGTGAGGGGGTAAGGGGTTGCAGAGAGAAAGGGTTGAATGAAGGGACGAGGTTGCGATCTCCGTGCGAGACACGAATCCCGGTGCCGGCGAACGTGCTCTCCTTAAGCAGTCGGATCACGAAGAAGCGTTTAAGTTTTTCTTACGCTCGATAAAACGGCTATGATGTCGGAGCAGCGAGCGTTTCGGTAGCGCGACATCGTCGCGCACGTCGGAGTGCAATGAGTTTCGAGTAGAACGAAGGTCATTCGCAGCATGGGCCATGTAGAGAGATTAAACGATTGACTGTGCGGAATGTCATTGCAATAAAACGCACTGCCGTTGTTAAACGACCCTGAAGAGGCTTCTTTGGTAGCCATGTTGGCGCGTTACATCGGGACCTCACCAAGTCCTGGCTAGGCCCTGTCCAGACACTCCCCGACGCGTACAAGCGCCTCATGTAACGCGCAAAAATTTAGACCAGGAAAGAATAAAGCGACTCAACGTCTCTCCTCGCGGTCTACACAGCGGTGGATAATTCGATATTAGGGGGAACGCGGGGAAAGCCTCATGTAACGCTCGAAAATTTCGACCAAGAAAGAAAGGAGTGACTCAACCTGTCTCCTCGCGGTCTAGACAATCGTGGAGAATCCAATCTTAAGGTGGGGCTGAAATCAACACAACCAATTGAAATCAATTGGTTGATTTAAAATTGAATCAATTTTTCTCCCAAACGATTTTATGAAATTAAAAACGAATTGCGGGTCACATTGCCTACTTGATTAACGGAGTGCGCTCCGCAATTCGCTTGTAATTTTATAGAAAGGTTTCGAAAAAAATGGATTCAAAATTGTAACTCTATCGTTCCCGCCTCATATGTGTTTAAGCTTTCCTTAAAGTGAACGGGGGAAAAAGCATGCAGACGTGAATCGATTGGCTATCCCGAATCTGATTGTATTATTCGTACTGCCACTATTAAGTAGGCCTGAGAAGGCTTTCCTGGTAGTCATTTTTTGAGCGTTACATCGGGGCTTCGTCAGGACCTAGTCAGGCTTTTCTGGACCACTCGAACGCTTCGTGTAACCCTCGGAAAATTGCTACCACACCGAAAAAAAAAAAAAAAATCAATGACTCAAGTAAAAATCGCTTGCGGGGTGCCAAAGGAAAAAACTATTATTTCAATTCTACATTCAATTCTTACAATTACACACGGGATTGACACGATAATGTCTCACCTCGGCTGTCTCGCCGTCGTTGTTTCAATATCATATGGAATTGTAAGAATTGAAATAAGAATTATTTTTCTTTGGCAGCCCGCAAGCAAACTTATTTTTCCGTGCAGGTAAGAAGAAAATCACCCACCGCATCTGCTCGCTGATCCGAGCCTACGAAGAACCAGGCTAAACGCCACGCGATTCAAGAAACGCCACGCGATTCAAGAAACGCCCCGAGATTCAATCTCGCGGATACGATCCAGAGATGTTAAGCGATGGGCCAGAACGACAAATGAAAAAAAATGAAGCGGAGAGCAAAATGCGTGAAGATAGAGGCGAGAACATCGAAGAGCATAGTGCGGAGAGTAACGCGCGTAACGGTGCCGCGGTGGATCGCAATACCGGCTCGGTAGGCAGCAGCCATCCGGGCAGTTCGGACAAGATCGATGTGCATTTTCAGGGTTTCAGCGGTGTCGACTGGGCGAGGGGTTGGCCTGTTCAACCCCGGCAGTTCGAAGCTAGGAACTCGCCGCTGACGACGATCAATTATCGACTATCGGATCGCGCGTCGGTTTTGATCGGGTCGCACATCAATCGCCCTGTCAGCCCCCCCCCCTTCCCTCACTGAGTCCTCCCGACGCTTGGCCCATCATACAAATTATAAAAAATATGTATCACCTTTGTTTTTCTCCCGTCACTTTCGAGCCTGCTGGCCGATCCACAATCGTCGGCACACGCGCTGACAGCCCTCCAAACGTTCTCCAATGCTGAGCGTAACGGATGTGTAGGGCGAAGGGAGGGGGGGAGAGGGGGTGTTGGTTGAAATATGAGAAACAAAAAAGCCAGAGCGATTGGCGGCTCCGTGTTTCACTAGCTTTTGAGAGACTGGTAATCGACGCGCGTTATTCCACTCGACGCCAAGAAAAGATTTTCTTCTGGAGAAAAAAGATGGGTCGACGACGCGTTCGGAGAACGAATTTCCGGGGGGCATCGTCGATCGAGCCTTTGGCACCGAGGGAAAAATTCAAATGTCTCTCGTTTCTCTCTACCTTATCCAACTCACCCCCCACCCCTCCCCCTCCCCCTTCTCCTCTGCCAGCCCAGAGAGATCTCATCCTCGATAGCTGATCTTTTATTCATTTTATTTCTGTTTACGCGGAGACACTCTTATATCGGAAGGACGAAATCTATCGTGACATTAGCCAGGAATACTACAAGCGGCGCAATTTCGGGCTCATGCATGCCCGCGCGACATTGTCGGACCGAAGCGCGAAAGTCGGCGGAGTCACTCCGGGAAATTGCTCAATGACGGAGCGGAGAAACTTGGTCGTGGCACTCGAGGCGGCATCGATCGGATAATGGAGAGGCCGGGAGAGGAAACTGAACGGCGGGAGTGCACGAAGCGGCTGAAGTGGCCGGCGGAGTCGCGAAGCGCAGCGGGGAATCGATTCGACGGATTGAATCGAAATTGAAACTTCGGCTTCAATTTCGATTAGCTGGCCGGTGTACGAGGAGAGCTCCGCGAATTCGATATTCGACCAAGAAGTTAGGCGGTCGTCATCGCTGGAAAAGAGGAGGGCCGCGCGGACAGTAATTTTGGGCCAGTAAATAAGGAGTCGGCAAGGCCCCGGGATTTTAATTGTTCAAAATAAATATTCAAAATGAATCGATATAAGGTCACATCTTGTTGGATGGTCAACATCTTTAACACCAATACTGGAAAGCATAAACTAAAAGATGCACGACACGGAAACAACACAAAAGTGTACAACAGGCTCTTGGTAACAAATATCAAAGGAAGGAATAAATTTCTGAAGAGGGCCAGCAATTTCGCCGAAGCGTTAAAATGAAGATGTACGAGTACGCGCATTATCATGATAAATCGTAATTTAACATCAATTCCGACATCTAGAGTGGATGATAAATTATGTAATCGATATAAGGTCTCTACGGGAAATCCTGTTGGATCGTCAATATCTTTGACACTAATACTGGAAACATCGGCATAATCTAAAAGGCGCACGACACTGAAACAACACAAGAGCGCACAACAGTCTCTGGGTAACAAATAAAAAAGAAAGGAATACATTTCTGAAGAGGGACGATAATGTGGTCAAAACGTTAAAATTAAGATGTTGGAGTACGCACATTATTCTTCAGCTTACGAATGTGCCGATTGGTCGCTCGTAGCCGCAGTTAAATGACAACAGTGGGGGCTAAGGTTTGGTAGCGGGCCCTTTTTTCCCGAACCTCAAAGTGACTCCAGACTTGGGCCCAGCTGGGGAGTTTGCGTCTCGTCACAATTTTCCGCTCTTTTTCTTTCGCCCGCGAAGAGAAAGCAGGAAGATTTTGCGGCACGACCGTAACGTGGGAGCAAACCGTACCTAATACCCATCCGCGTACAAGTGCCCCGTTACGCGCTCGTGCGCTGTTCTCTCGAACTCCCTCTTTCTCTCGGCGGCGCGCATTCATATTTAAATTCAATTTCGTCTAGACGTACGTGTGGCACGGAAGGAGACCTCAGCGGGTCCCGCAGTGGCTATCAAACACACACGGGAAAGTCTCGAGATATAAAACTATAGCTCACGGCTATGAAGGTGGATGTAGAGTTCCTTTCGCGCTCGCCCGCTATGAAAAATATATACAGTGTTATTACGTTCCTCCCACGGCCGCGCGCGCGGGGGGTTCCTCGTGTGAGTGCACGTTGAAGTAGGAAGATTGAATGATGCAAGAGTTATCCGCACAGAAGGAAATAACGAGATGATATTACCAACGGAGCGGTAAAACTCTCGATTCATCTTGTGCCGGGCATTCAACCGGAAGGGCCGACCAGAGACGGACATGCCGGGCTGAGGACCTTCGGGAACTTGACAAATCGGTATTGGTCCGCGCATCTCGGCGTGCTTCAAGTCGCGGTCCCCTTCCCTTCGGGACAAAGATGTTCCGACCTTTTCACTTACTTTCAGTGACCGATTCATCATTTTTTTTTTTTTTTTTTTTTTTCAGATGTAAACTATTGTCATTTAATTCTGTAGGTGAGCAAAAAGCACCGACTTTTTCACTGCACTGAGAGAAGGATGTAGTAAAAATTACTATATCGCTTGAGAGATATTACTATAGCATATAGTAGTAGGACGTTAGGGCACCACCTATGGTAGGAAGTACCGGATTTATAAGAATTTTTCTTAGATATTATGGTAAAAATTCTTGGAAATCTGAGACTTTCTGCCATAGGTGGCGCCCTGGCGCCGTACTGCTATGTGCTATGGTAATTTTTCTTAGATGATCGGTAATTTTTACTAGATCCTTCTCTTTAGTGTGATTTTTAATTACCAATTGACCAATGCACTGAGAAAAAATTTCATAGTTACAGCAACAATACTGACGTTTAACCATAAAAAATAGTTCCCATAGGGAACGTCTACATCTTATAGTTAAGACAATGACAAAAAATCATGGTTGCAGCCATAATTACAGTTTAACCAATTGAAAACATACTATCGAAAACTATCTATATAGACGTTCCCGCTGGGAACTATTCGTTATGGTAGGAAACATGATCCTTTTTCTCAGTGTGTTAACATGGCATGTAGTAGTAGGGCGTTAGGGCGCCACCTATTGTAGGAAGTACCGGACTTATAAGAATTTTCTTAGATATTATGGTAAAAATTCTTGGAAATCTGAGACTTTCTGCCATAGGTGGCGCCATGGCGCCGTACTGATGTGTGCTATGGTAATTTTTCTTAGATGATCGGTAATTTTTACTAAATCCTTCTTTTTAGTGCGATTTTTAATTACCAATTGACCAATGTTACCATAGCATGTAGTAGTGGGGGGTTAGGGCGCCACCTATGGTAGGAAGTACCGGATTTATAAGAATTGTTCTTAGCTATTATGATCAAAATTCTTGGAAATCTGAGACTTTCTGCCATAGGTGGCGCCCTGGCGCCGTACTACTGTGTGCTGTGGTCATTTTTCTTAGGTGATCGATAATTTTACTAGATCCTTCTCTTTAGTGCGATTTTTAATTACCAATTGACCAATGTTTGGTTGGTAGACGTAATATATTGTCATTTAATTGGAATCACGTAATCTTTGGGTGAGAAATGATATCAAAAGTTATTTGGATCTTCTTTTTCAGACAATTTGTACCTATGTAGCAATTTCAGTATCTTTTTCTATTTTTAATTATTCGGTCGGTAATTATTCGCAAAATTTCTTATGTCCAACTTAATAATGTTTCATGAATTACTAACAATACAATTCTTGAATTAATAATTTGTATTTATCAAAAATAACGCCAACGCATGTTTTTTTTTTCTAACGAAGAAGACACGAAAAATCTCAAGGGGGGGACGATCTATCCTTAAAAAATCCCAGCTAGTAGAAGAAGGAGCCGAAAGTGGGAGAACTAGAGAGTGAACGAGGAATGTTTATACAACGAGAAAAGTTCGGTAGTAGAGGAGCGGCAAATATTTCCATTGACCAGGACAAATGGGTCTGCGAAGTTCACGGCTCTGTTTGCCCTCGTTCTACCCGGCGCGTTTGTATCGTTTTTCGGGACGTTGCCGGCCGGGTTTAGTTTGGCCATTCGATGGCGTCTGCCCAGCCACTTCCGCGACTACTTGCGCGTAGGACCGGGAATCGCGCTCCACCGCGCAGGTACGTAGCAACGAGGAGCGACTGAGAAAAAGCCTCGAAGCAAATATGAGCGTATAAATAGGTGGAAGTACATAACGGTATGCAGGGTAAGTAGGTGCGTTATATCGCGGCGAACAAGCAGCTCGTTTGTAGCTCGGAAGTAAGCTCCGAGTAAATTGTAGCGACGCTACAGCAGGAGAGGGAGAGATGTTGGGTGAGCGAAATAGAAAGGAAGCCGAGTTCGCGACCCCGCAGGGTATTTCGTCCCTGTCAGAGGAGCTACATGCTTGTTGTCCGGTACACGAAGAGGTCCACAAGGACGGTGGAGAAGGGGCGGAATCTTGTCAAACAGGAGTTCCCCCGTTAGATTCGCTGCGCGGCTTCGCCAGCGAGTTAAGAAAAACTTTCTCCAGTTTCGCCTACCACGGTATAACTTTATAATGAAAAAATATACCAAGTTGAGAGAGATCGAGGGAGGCGAAAGGATCGCGGGGGGCGGATGGGTTCCTCCGGAGCGAGGAGAGGCGCAAGAGCGCGTAGTTCTTCGGGCCCGCCCCAGCGAGGGTTGCTAATTTATCGCTAGATCTATCGCTGTTTCCGGCTAGGCGAGCTTCTCGCAATGTGTCTCCGGATGGTTCCCCGAGGGGACAAAAGGTGGCGGGGTAGTTCCTCTGCGCTGTTACCATTACCGCAGGTACTTCCGGTTTGCACGGCGTGGCGGGCTGCAGCTCTCCCTGGTCGTCGGGTGGTTTACCGTCGACAAACGATGATGGACTCGCCAAACTGCCAATAATGAATGGGCAATAACGATATAGAGCCGGGCGTGATAAAGTCCCAAATGAGGGATGGCGGGCCAGTAATGGCGCGGCGTCGGCCAGTGCCGGCCCGGTGTCTCATCCCCGTTTAGAGCGTCGTCGGGGATGGTTACTGCGCAACCGGAAAGTACGAGAGTGTACTCCTTGTGGACGAGAGGGTAGGAACGTTCGGCAAAGTGCCTCCTTAAATCAGCTTTCGATTCGGGCTTCCGGATGGAAAATGGCTCTTCCCGTGGGACGTCCGCGCGACCCCCCTTGACCCTCGCCGGCGGTTTCGCTTCCGTCCGGCCGGCCCACGACGAGCGACTTGGCCGACCGTGAGAATCCGTAATGTCATAACGAAGTGGCCACTTTACCTCGAGATACGGGAATGGCTCCGGACTCGGGCAACAGCGGGAGCACGATAAGACGATTCCTCACCGGGAAACGACGGGGACATGGAGAGATAGGGAACAAACGGAAGTAAAAGGAGAATGGAGAATATCTCGTCGAGGGTATCTCGCCGTGTTCTCGCGCGGGGGTGGCGAAGACCGTGTGAGGAAGAGCCGGGAAAGCAGTCGAATAAATTTTCGGTCGCTGATAGAAGAGTTGCGAAACTCCGCGGGAACGAGGACGACGTTTTTTGGGTGGAATCGGAGCGGCGGGTAACGCGAGACGCTCCGGCCGAAGTCGCTCGATCGAGGGCTGACCAGCATCGCTATATGTATAGTATTATACTAGCAGGTTGTTGTGGATTTCGATCCATCGCACCCCACGACGCATCGTACTCCAGTACGGAATTTAGTAACGGGAGATTTAGATCTTCAGAGATTCACCGGAAATACGTCGCTTTCGGTCTGACAATCTCAATTGGGGCTGTACAGATAGGCTGACCTAGCCTGCTAAAATATCTTATCCGGCTAATCGATTTTATAGTTTGACCGGCTAAGCCGTCTTAGCTGGCGAAACTATTTTAGCCGGCCCATCCGATTTAGCTGGCCAAGCTATATTAGCCGGCTAAGCTAATACAGTCTTGGAATTTTTCGACGAATTTTTATTTATTGTTTTCTAATGTTACTTGCAACGTGGTTCGAAGTATTTTCGACCGCTGAACATGAATCCGCCGGCCTTATTAGCCTAAAGTACAATGCTACATTAAGGGGCTCGATTTTATGCACGAAAAATCGTATTTTTTGGATTTAAATGGAAAATATTGGGTTGGAGGTAAAATAATTATTATATTTGTGATGAGCGGGAAAAAATACATCGAATATAGCTTTGAAACAAAAATAAATCGAATGAACATCGATTTTTCAATGTTTGAGCCACTTTTGGAAAAGCGTCGATTTTTGTTATGTTTAAACGACGAAATCTCGGCTCCCAATGAAGATAGGGAAAATCCGAGATGCCCATCGGAAATATACGGGAAAAAATACACAATATAATGCCGTGTCCGAAGTTTTAGAATCGTTTTATCGTGCCGTTTGAGAACGTTGAAAAACGCAAAAAAAAAGCACTCGAAACATATTTTTGCGCGCTGAACATGAATCCGCTGGCCTTTTTGGACTAAAGTACAATGAGACATTAGGGGACTCGATTTTATGCACTTGGCCGTCTAAAATAGCTTGGCCGGCTAAAGCGGATAAGCCGGCTAAACTAGAAAATCCATTAGCCGGATACGATATTTTAGCCGGCTAAGCCGGCCTATCTGTACAGCCGGAATCTCAATTTTCGATCGAAAGGGACGTCATGCAGGAAATACGTCACTTTCGGTTTGAAAATCTCAATATTCGTCCGGATATGACGTCATTCAGAAAATACGTCACTTCCGGTAGAAAAATGAGATTTTCAAACCCGAGTTCGGCGTTGAGGGGTGGAAGCACGAGCGAGAAGGTAGTGAAACAGCGCGGAGAGCGTGCCCGCCGGAAATGTGAGTTAACGTCTGTCTGGGGGAGGTCTGGGACGTAATCGAGACGAGACTCGGGTCGACGTGAGAGACGGACGAGTGTCGCCCGGGAGCAGAGCTACAAACGCGAGCATAGACGCCGAAGAGGAGAGCAGTCCGCAGCATTGCGCACCCGTAACGAAGCGAGACAAAGGGGAATAAGGGACGACAACTTTAATTGGATTCGAAGCGTCGACAGGGTGGCAGAGAACGAGGAGGCGAAGAAGAGGCAGAGGAAGAGGAGAGGATCTCCCGGTGAAACGGAGAGAGAACAGAACGAGACACACAGATCGTAAAGGTGTGCGCGAGCGAAGTAGAGTCATCACCGACGCAGAGTCTCGCCGTCGCGATGACAATTCCTCGAACCGCTCGGTTGACGGTGAGGCATTGAAGACGCAACGATGGCTAAAGCCCGAGTTAAAGCCCGCGACAAGGTGAGGAAGGCAGGAGATAAAGGATATTGAAATTGAAAGAAAAAAACAACCAGACGGAAAAAGACATAGTTAAGGCAGTCCTTGCGAATAGTGTTCACTTCGCATAAGTTTCAGAGAAATGCGAACACTTTGTGATGGTATGAAAATCTGAAAAAATCAAGCATATCAAAGGTTGTGGAAATATTAATTTGGCATAATAATTATTCCAAAATGTTATTAACAAATTGATGAAAAATACAGTTGTTCAACAATTTTTCCGAGAACCTAACTTTTCTTTTTATGAAAATGACTGGTTCATTTTTCTGAACACATATGAATTTTTTCAAATTTTTTAATTCACGTTACATCTTGTGACTTTCTACACATTTTTCGCATATAAAGCGAACAAAATTTTAAAAGTGAATGAAAAAATCTGAAAAGTGAACGAATCATTTGCATTAAAAATAGTTAGGTTTCCAGGAGATTTGTTGCTCAATTTTATTTTCCATCAATTCGTTAATGACACTTTGGAATTATTATTATGCAAAATCAAGCTTTTCAGCACCTTTAATATGCTTGATTTTTTCAGATTTTTACCATCCGGAAGTGTTTGCAATTTCCTCTCGTTTCTCTGAAACTTATGCGAAGTGAACATTATTCGCAAGAACGACCTTAAAGGAACGAAGAGTGGGATAAAAAGACGGACGGAGTTGAGGGAGACGCTTGGGCGCAAACGCACTCGAAAAAGAACGCCTTCCGACACTCGAAGGCCCAATTTGCAGCGAAATTTATCGGATAGCGAATCTATGTATCCAGCGACGTTTTCTCCGCGTCCCCAGAACAGAGAGCTTGTCAACGAATGCCAGAAAGAAAGAGCCGAGGGGTGATGCGGAGGTGGAACGAGAATTCTGCCGAGGGGGTTGTCGTCTGGCGCTGGAAGACCTGCCGAACGACGCGTGTCCCGCGGTGCGAAGAGGCTACAGGAATTCTCTCCGAAAGGCACGTAGCGCTCCTTCGAGTGGTTCCTGCCGACGAAAGGGCGGTTCACGAAGTTCTGGATTATCATGCGGAACCCTTGATGATCTCGTCAATTGCACGCGTTTTTCGCACTCGAGCTTCTATAGCGGTAGACAGTAAAAAAAAAAAGATTTGTACTTTTTACAACAATTTATTGTCCCCAAACGTCCACAATTTTTCTTATTTACTAATTTTCGGAAAGCGTCATCCAGCTCTAGTTTTGCGAACAAAAGTAGAAACTAAAATTGTCAATGAGACGGTGAATAAGGGGGCAGTTTTGTATATGCGAACCAGAAGAAACGAGCTTGTTACTTAGTTAACAAAATTGTTTTTACGCAAGTTCGTATTCCGATTTTACGAAATTATTTTTCGTACGCTCCAAGCAAACATCTGATACGCAGACCTGAACAACAGAGTTTGTCACTTATTTAATAAGATTATTTTTTGCGAAAGTTTGAATGCCAATTTTACGAAATTATTTTTTTACTGTGTACCCTCCGAGGAAAAAAATCAGATACGCACAGCAGTTCGCGCGGATTTAGCGGAGATGGCTTACCTAGTGGATTCGTCATCTCGAGAACTGCGGTACGGGTAGAAAAGTACCGAAGGGCTGTTCGCGAGGTCCTATTTTATCATGCAAAATCCTTGATGCCCTCGTCATTTCAACACGTTTTTCGCACTCGAGCTTTTAGCGGAGAGCGGGGCAAAATGGGACAGTGGGGCAAAACGGGACAGTGAGAGCAAAACTCAATTTTTCAATAATTTTTGAATGCCCCATTTCGTCCTAACGATACATCCGAATTTTCAACCCCGTTTTGCCCCGCTATGCCATTTTGCCCCGCTCTCCCCTATAGCTGTATAAGTTTTGAACAAGGAGTTAGGTAGGCATAGTACACAGTTTCTAAATAAGTATGAATTTTTTCAGATTTTGAAATTCACTTTCAATCTTGTGATTTTCTACACATTTTTCCCATATGAAAAGAACAAAAAATTAAGTGAATTTAAAAATCCGAAAAAAGTCATACGTATTCAGAAAAGTGAAGAACCAAGCATTACAGATAGGCGTTACATAAAGCAAAGGATAGAATAGAACAGAATAGTTTACAATTTAATTAGATGCAAATATAATGGCAGTAATAACAACAAAGCAGAAAGAAAAGAAAAAGCACTGGATATATAGAGACAGTTTCTGATAATACATATTCAATTGGTTAAAATATAATTATGGTTACAACCATAATTGTTTGTCATTGTCGTAACTATAAAATGTAGACGTTCCCCTCGGGAACTATTTTTTATGGCGAAAAAGTCAGTATTGTTGCTTTAACTATGTAATTTCTTCTCAGTTTTGTGTCTCATCGTCGATTCGTCATCTTGATGAAGCACAGTAATATTCACTCCCGATCCGATTTGATTTTCAGTCGCGGGACGGGAACAGCTGTTCTCGCAAGCGGTGCTGAATGCGGAACGAATGAAGGAACGGCAAAAAAATGATAAAAAAATTGAGTGAGAAGAAGCCGCGACGAGCGAAAGAGTGGTCGGAAGAAATGCGGGAAGAAACGTTGAAGAACGAGACGATCGAAACCAGTGGGCGATCTCCAACTCGCCCGGTCGCAGAGCTCTGCCAGCGGCCGAGCATGCTTTTTCTTCCGTCGGCCCCTGACCTTTCCTCCCCCCCCCCCCCCCCCCCCCCTACGAAACCCGAGAGAATCTGACGACCGTAGTCTGTCTGGCCGCGGCACCGATGCGCTGGATACCATAATTTATAGACCGCACGAGAGACCTCCGCGCTTTCTTCTGCTCTGCCGCCCTTTCGGTTTTTATTCCACCTCCGTGCACCAGCTGGCGGTTCTGTTTTTCCCTCTCTCCTTTCTTTTTTTGTCTCCCAGTGAAACATATTTACCGAAGCGAGAAACACCGATGAGCCGCGAACCGCAACGCAATAGTCCTCTCGCCTCTTCCTTATCTCGATTTTTAAGACAGGGGAGAGCGGGGCGAAATGGCACAGCGGGGCAAAAAGGAATAATGAGACAAACCGCAATTTTCCAATAACTTTTGCGTGGGGCAAAACGGGTTTGAAAATCCGGATGTATCGCTGGGACATAATGGGGCATTCGAAAATTATTGGAAAATTGAGTTTTGCCCTCACTGTCCCGTTTTTGGCCCGCTGTGCCATTTTGCCCCAGTCACCCCCAGTACTTGCGCACCATTCGACCTCACGAATTGCGAACTCTTGTCGGTGGAACAAAAAACTGAAAAGAATCGAGCATATGGGAGGTGCTGAAAAGATTGATTTTGCACAATCATAATTCCGAAATGTTATTAACATATGAATGAAAAAAAAATTGTTCAACAGATCCCCCGGCAACTTAACTTTCTAGTCAGATAAAAACAATTTGTTAATCTTTTTGAATACGTATTAATTTTTTCTGAATTTTGTGTAATTTTTGAAAATTACGTTTTTTTATTAACGCAATTTACAAACGCAATTTTCAATTATTACACGAAATTCTGAAAAAATGCATACGTATTCAGAAAAATTAACAAATTTCGTTCACTTTCGTTTCTTGGGAGTTTACTTTCGACGTTTTCGTTCCTAGACACGGAACCTCACTTTTCAGTGTTCGTCTCGCGCGACTGCCATTCCAAGAGCCGCAGATTCATGCGCACTCGTCACGAAAAGTGTGATGGGCAACGAGGGTCGAATGGGCGATCGCGACTCGTGTGATTGCAAACTTCACACTCGTCGCAATCGCCAACTTTCGACCCTTGTTGCACAATATACTATTTCGCGACCCGGAGCTTTTTTTTACCCCGGCGATTAAATTCGCGACGCAGCTCCCTATCTTCGCCGAGCCTTCACGGTGCGGGACACTCGTCTACGAGTCCATAATTTATTTTCCATGGCCCCCGAGCGATTGGAGGCGCGGCGATAACCTCCGCCTGCTGATTTCTGTTTTTTTTTTTAACCGCACTTGCGAAGCGTTTTGTTCGTAGCGCGCTCGGTCGGTAACTCTCGGCCTCGAGCGGGTTTTCCTCTCGTGACACGGTTGTGCCCCGCTGTATGTTCCAGGGCCAGGGTAGGGAGGGGGGGGGGAGAGCGGAGAGGGCACGAGATTGAAATACAGAACGGGCGGAACGAGAGAAGGTTCAACATTTTTCTCGCTCGGGCTTGACGTATTGCCCGGGGTATCTTGGGCCGCGGATCAGCGCATACATGCATTCCTAATGCCACCGGGCTTACGCCTCGGGCTCTCTGCTTCACCCTGCTCCATTCCCTGACAACCCCCCCCCCCCCCCATGCCAGACCACCACGGGTTACCCTTCTAGAAACGATGCATGCTATCCCGGACAAACCCGCACCACCCGCCGCGGCACCGAACACCCGGTTGACGAATTGCTCTGCTTCTGGCCGAGGCACGAAAGCCGCGAAAAGAATTTCGCGGCTTCGGGGGCGCAGCCAAGTAAGGAGAAATATGTTTAAAAAAGAAGGAAACTGAAGCGAGGGAGGGTAAAAAAGAAGAACGAGGAGTCCGCGACTTGGGAAGGAGCGAATTGGTTGAAAGGAAACTCGGTAGGATTCCATTGAAGAACTGGGTTTCGGTGGAGGAAGTCCTTCATTTTTGAAGATTCGAGATTGTAAAGGTTGTTTTGAGTTGTTCTCGGGTCGTTCTGCAGTGTACTAAAAGGGCAAGTTTCTAAAATGGAGTGCGCAGCGGTGAGGCGAAAAATAAAGACTTCTTATCCCGAGCGTCCCACTTTTGAAAAAAGACCTTTCGTATGTTGTGCTAGTTGTTCCAAACATTGTTTTAGAATGCGGAATGTCGTCAAACGAATGGAATCCCGTAAACATGTTTTCTTTGGCGCTAAAAACGTCTTTCAAACAATACCAAGCCTGTTGTTTTAGACTGCCAGCTAAATGAGGATGAACAATCATTATACCAAGTTGAGTTGTGCTATAATATCTCAAAAGGATAAGTTTCTATAGTGAAATTCGTAGCGGTAAGGCGAAAATAATATATTGTGCAACAAGGGTCGAAAGTCGTCGATCGCGAAGAGTGTGAAGTTTGCTGTCCGAGCGAAGCGAGGGCTGCAATCACACGCATCGGTATCGCCAATTCGACCCTTGTTGCCCATCATATTTTTCGTAACGATTGCATGAATCTGCGGCACTTGGAATGGCAGTCTCGCGAGACGAACACTAAAAAGTGAGGTTATGTCTCCAGGGACGAAAACGTCGAAAGTAAATTCCCAAGGGACTAGAGTGAACGAATTGCGGACTGCGCATGCGCGACTCTGTTGTTTCACCACAGGTTCACGACTGGCATGCAATGGGCCACTTTCGGCTCGCAAGACTGCCATGAAAAGTGCCGCGATTCACAAAAAAAAGTCTGTCGATTTAGGTTGTGGTGGTTGTTCCAAACATTGTTTGGAACAACTACCACACAAACCACGAATGGAAACAAGACATTTTCTTTTGGCGATGTGAACACTTCCCAAACAATACCAAAAGCCTCTTTTTTCGAATGTTAACTAATTTACGACAAAGCAATCGTTCTACCAACCTGAATGGTTGAGACGACTGATTTCTTGTCGGCGCGGAAATTCGCTGCGGTGGCTAAACCTTTTTTCCCCGCCCAGACAATTTTTCCTCTCCGCTATCGAATCATTTCTAGAGCCAAAGGATAAATTGACTCTCAATGAATGCATTGGCTGTGTCAAAAATTTCATTGGCCGAAAACCGATCGATTAATTGCACCAACCATTCAAATGATTGGAACGACCGATTTCTTGTCTTACACGAGAATTGGCCTCAGCAACCGAGCCTTCTTTATCCATGAACCGAGAGCTTTTTCTACATTCTATCCATCGAATGAATTGCGCATCGCGAAAGATCCCGCGAGTTAATGACCCGTGACACATTCCGTTCGTCATTGAGCCGATCGCGGCGCGGTTGAACTTTGTTACGATAGGCGAATAACTGCTATCGGCCGAGATAATTTGGTATTGTTGTTGGAACGCCGGGCCGGTATCGCTGTCGATGATATTATTATTCGCCGAGTGATAGAGAGCCGGAGTGAGTGCGAGTTACTCGATGACGGACAGAAACGATTCGGATGTGCCGATCGTTGATTATCGGGGCGGGGATTTCACAGTGCGAACATCGCTCCGCTCGCCGTCGAACGCCGCTGCTGTCGACGTTGATAAAGTTATAAATAAATGGCGTTTCCATACGCGCGATGACTCGCCCGGCGCGGCTTACGTGCAGCCATCTCCGCAATGCACATGCACAGCGCACAGACGCGTACACACACGCGCGCAGGATAAGCCGGGGGCATCGGGGACGAACATATAGCAAAGTGCAGCGTACATTGGTAGGCGATCTCGCCGTGAGCTGTTATGAAAATAAGCTGCCAATCGTCGCACTCACCCCGCGCGCCACCGATATCCGTATTGACGCAGCACCGCGCCACGCAGGCTTTTAAACTTAGCTTCGCGGCTAGTCGCCGCTCCATTGATGACGGTGAAATAAATGTTTGAAGGAAATATAATCGATGAGCGCGGAAATAAACGCGGAGGCGGCTCTCGCGAGCAATTGGAGACATAGAAAATTATGGTGGAATGAAGGGGCCGAACTTAGTGAGGTTGATAGAAAATATAACTGCGTGGAAAAGTAAAAAGTAAAAAGTAAAAAGTAAAAAGTAAAAAGTAAAAAGTAAAAAGTAAAAAGTAAAAAGTAAAAAGTAAAAAGTAAAAAGTAAAAAGTAAAAAGTAAAAAGTAAAAAGCAAAAAGTAAAAAGTAAAAAGTAAAAAGTAAAAAGTAAAAAGTAAAAAGTAAAAAGTAAAAAGTAAAAAGTAAAAAGTAAAAAGTAAAAAGTAAAAAGTAAAAAGTTTTTTAACTTTTTTTAACTTATAACGTAGGCCAAGACCTGACACTACAAAAATATGCTATTTAACCTGTACAAAAATATGTTTTATTCTCATTTTTATTTTTCTCCTTAATTCTATATCACTTTTATCTTATAACTAAATATTTCTGCTCAAACCAAAGAACCTTCTCCCTCGCACTATTCTGGAACTACCTAATCGTGCAACCGTAAAGTTAGCAGAAAAAACGGAGACATGATTATTCTCATGAAAAAGTAAAAAGTATAAAGTAAAATGCAGAAATATAAAAATAAAAAAAAAACTTAAACTAAATAAAGAAATGAAAGTTGCCGAGAAATAAATAGTACAAGTTAGTGGAGTGTAAATATTCGTCAAACGTGCGGCGGCTTTTAGCACAGCAAGCCAGGTATTGATGTACGGCATTATGCGCGAGTCTCGGTACGGGCTTTACGCGCGGGTGTGAGATAACGAGTGTGCGCGATAAGTTTACACGTGCACCGGCATCGACGGAGCAACACCTTTCGCGGATTAACGACGTTCGCAGGTACAGCGAATCTATACCATCGCCCCCCCCCTCGCCCCCCCCCCCCTGTTCGTCTTTGAGCCTCTCCCATTTATTCCCCGCTGCAGCCCGCCGTTTCCTTCCCATCCAATTCTCCCGGCACTGCCTCGAACAGCGTTACTTCCTCAGCGCTAACGTGCCGGCTGGGAATCACTTAGCTCGCTTTTACGATTAGTTTATTGCGGCCTCTCGTACCTCATCCATCCGTCTCGCTCGCGGGGCCTCAGCGCGGCTTCTCCTCGTTCTCCTTGCTCGAGGTGGCGGAGCGCACGCAACCGATAAAGGAGCAGCAACAGCGCTACCGGAGAACACACAGACGACGCAGACTTGCGAACCCGAGCAAGAAGGATGATGGAAGCGGGAAGTTCTGCGAGATGAAGTGTAAGTGGAAAATCCTGGTTCAACTATAACGAGGACTTCGCGAAAGCCTCGCGAATTTACCTCCAGAAACTCCCCCCGCATCCTGCCGTCCAGCATCACCGATGTACACGGACTCCTGCCTTGTTTCTACCCTCGAAACGATCGGTTGGAACAAACCTAGAACGGAGTGCGCGACAAGTTTCGAAACGTGCCTCCGATCGGAACCGATCGTGGGGAACGCTCGCGAGGCTCTTGTCGACTTCTTCTTGTCCCCCTTGCTCAAGGTGGCGGAGCGCATGCAACCGAGAAAGAGGCAGCGACAGTGCTATCGGAGAACACACCGATGGCGCAGACTTGCGAACCCGAGCAAGAGGGCGATGGAAGCAGGAAGTTCTGCGAGATGAAGTGTAAGTGGAAAATGCTGGTTTCCAGCTATAACGAGAACTTTGCGTATTTATTTATTCATTTATTTATTTACGGAGACCAGCCCATTTATGTTCATAAATATGCATTTTCATGTCCAATATAGGTTCTTAAAAGTAACTCATTTTAAAGATCTCAAAAAATAAGAAATTGTACAATAACAATTTTTGCAATTGTTTAGTCCCTTTTTTCTTTTTTTAATAAACAATCTCTTTCCAAGTCGACATCTGAATCTTTGACGTTATTAGTTCCTTTTGACGAGTCCCCAACCACCCTTGTGCGGCTCCACAACCTGAGCAGCCTTGCGATCTGTTCGTATTTCGGACTTAAATATCAATATCTGCTTGCGTCGAGTACGAACCTCGACTGGCGCCTCTAAAATAAATTGAGCGATCGAGGGACCGATTTTTATGGCAATTACGGTACCGGTTGATATTTCAATTTGTATTAAACGTTCCGGTGTCAAAAATTACCGTCACAAATTTGGCTCCATAACGTCCGCCCGCAACCTCCTGTCCAGCATCACCGATGTACACGGACTCCCACTTTGTTTCCACCCTCGGAACGATCAGTTTGAACAATCCGAGAATGGAGTGCGCGATAAGTTACGAAAGGTGCTTCGCTGGAGTAGCCCTCCCACCCCTCACAGGAGCCACGGGTATGTGGAAGCAGCGAGCAGCGAGCAGCGTGCTTACATACTCGAGTGCATACTCGCGCCTTTACGCCCCGCAGCGTCGTGCATTGAATAAGTCATGAAGAACGGCCATGATAAACACACGATTTTATCGGGGCAAAAGTGTATGGACGCTCGCGGAGTCGCGGAACCGAGTATAAGCTCGCGGAATACGCTGTCCCGGAGATCGCCGGTTTCGACGAACCTGCAGTGCAAACGCGGTTTCCCTCCTCCGTCGCCGATACACCTTCCTAAGCTCCTCGCTTCGTCTTCTCTCTTCCCGTTGTTCTTCACGCTCTCCCGGAGGAACCGCCCGGCTTTCCATTGGCCGATTGTTTCTTTTGCGCCATCTTCTTTGCTTCCTTCTTGGCCGCACCATCTTCTTTGCTTCCTTCTTTTCCGCCATCTTCTTTGCTTCCTTCTTTTCCGCCATCTTCTTTGCTTCCTTCGTTTCCGCCATCTGCTTTGTTTCCTTCTTTTGCGCCATCTTCATTGGTTACTTCTTTTGCGCTATCTTTTTTGCTTTCTTCTTTTCCGCCATCTTCTTTGCTCCCCTTCTTTTGCACTATTTTCTTTGCTTCCTTCTTTTCCGCCATCTTCTTTGCTTCCCTCCTTTTGCGCCATCTTCTTGGCAGCGCCATCTTCGAAGGGCTCGTGCAATCGCAGCCTCCGGTGGCGCCAACGCCGCGTCTCCATGCACGAGAGGTGAACAAGGGGCAGAAAAGGCGTCGTAGGCGGGCCCAAAGCCCTCCGATGTCGGCAAAGACCGCACGGGATAAGAAGAGGACTATTGCGATTACGGTCGCGCGAGACAATGGAGATGAAAATCGAAGGACGCGGTTCTCCACTTCGATTCCCAAACAACCGTTGCCATACCTACGCACTTGCGCAGCCCGCCTTCATCTTTGCGCTGCCCGCTGTTCTTCGCTTGGTGACCGGTCCTCCTTCCGCACGCTATCCTGAAGGAAGGGTTCGGCTTTCCATCGGCCACTTCTTTCATTTACGCCATCTTTAAGCGCTGATGCAGTCGCAGCCTTCGAGGCCGTGGCTCGTCTGATTTCTCGGCTCCGCGTGCGACCGTCCACGCACAAGACGACAACAAGCGGCAAAAGAGGCGCCTAGGATGCCACAAGCTCTTCAATGTCGGCAAAAACCGCGCGGGATGAGAAGAGGACATACCGAGATTACAGTCGCTCGAGGCCATCGAGATAAAAATCGAAAGACGCGCTTCTCCACTTCGACGCCCGGCCGATCAATAACCTTTTGCTTCGGGTGAAGACATCGAATATCGCGTCGCCTGTACGGATGGGAGAGGTTTTTCCTTTTTTTTTTTTTTTCTTTCTTACCTTCGGATGGTAACATTGATAAAGCCGCCGCGTCGCGCGTATCGTTGGACAGATAACGCGATATGGCAGTCCGAATTTAGAACGCATGCGATTACGGAGCGATTAGACGACGATGAAAGGAGTCACCTGCCTGTTTGCTCGATGCATTTCGTTATCTGGAGCTCTTGAGCGACAAAAACGGCCTTCGACATGACGGTACGTTCTGCAATATCGTTCTCGGTACACAGACTGCTGTTCGTACAGACTCTGCGGGCCCCCGGGAAAAAATGGAGGGTAAAGGAGAATATGAAATATGGAGCATGGAATACAGAATGTGGTCTGATCCATACAACATTCATTTACGCGCAAATGAAAGTAGTTCACATTCACCCATTTTTACCATATGCGAAAATTTATATTTCTTATATATTAAATATATAAGTCTCAAAGTACGAGAGCAGCGAAACTCGAAATAGTTTTACATTGCTGATTGTACGAAAAAAATAAACGAGCTCAAAAATATGTATCTATATATTGAATATATTTGTCACGAAATTTGTCCGAGCAAATATTAAAAGTGTATTATTATTATTATTAATTCCTTATGAGGCTCTAGGACGACGTCCCCTGAGAGCCAACCCCAAACACAAACGTGATCAGAACATAGAGGCATTCATAGTATTTACACACTGAGCACATTTAACGTATTTAACATTCCGACCGAACCTACTAATAGCGGGGCAGCAATAAATGCCAATAGATGAATGACAAATAAGTAATTAAACAAATAAATGAATACATGAATAAATAAATAAAAAAGAAAGACAGCTAGAGCCAGAGCTAGAATGTCTGAATCGCTTCACGTTCCTTCCCCGCCATTAAACACCGCTTACTGTATTATATTTTTTTTTTTCGTGCGAAAAATGCTAGATTTCCAATATACATTTTTTAAATATGGTACGGATGACCGTACCGCCGTACCGTTTAGCCGATACACGTTTCCCGCAGGTCGTAAGCGTATTTGGCTTTCGGCTGAAAGGACGCCAGCTCCGTGGAATCCCGTGTAGGAGGTGAAGGGTCGAAAAGTGTTGGTGCGGATCTGTGAATACGCGGTCCCGCGCTGTTTGCTCGGTCGACGGGAGACGGGGAACCGGAGTGAGAGGCTCGAGTGTCGCCCTCGACGCTGATAAATGATTTTTACCCGGGCTTGCGAGCGCCGCTACTGCTGACTTTGAAATATTCGACCACCCCCCAACCCGGGCTTTTATTTTCGCGAGGAGAGGGTTTTATTTTCGCGAGAGTTCGCTGGGATGCGTGCGCGAGCTCGGTGAAATGTGAAGAATGCATGCTGCACGAGTGTGTGTTCTCCGCCGGCCCCGACCTAACTCAACGTATACACGTGTGCTGCTGTATAGCGGTAGAGATACAGCGGGTATAAAACGCCCGCGATTCGTGTAGCTCCCGAGGGTTCTTTATCGAGAACCGCGAGTGTAGTCCACCCTAGTGGGGCCGCCAACGGGAGAATAATAAACGCTCGCAGCGTGACCGGAGCTCCGGAGCTGGATGGTGGATTGTCGATAAGGCATCCGAGAACCTGGGCTCTTGCGCGCCATTGGCACAAACTTGGGAGCATTGTGTCTGGGCCCTATCAGGGCCTTACCAGGCCTTTTTCGGGTCATATCGGATCCTAAAGCTGTAGAAATTTCTGCCGGTCCCGGGGGCATGAGATTCCCTAGGTACACTCAGAGAAGGCTCTAGTAAAAGTACCGATCATCTAAGAAAAATTACCATAGCACATAGTAGGGGGCACCAGGGCGCCACCTATGGTGAACAGTCTCTGATTTTCCAAGAATTTGTACCATAATATCTACGAAAAATTCTTATAAATCGGGTGTTTCCGACTATAGGTGGGGCACTAGTTCCCTAGGACTGTAAGAAAACTCGATTTTCCAATAACTTTTGGATGGTGGCGATGGTGATCTGTGGGGTGAAAGGGGGTTGAAAATCGGGATGTATCGTTGGGACGAAATGGGACATCCAAAAATTATTGGGAAGTTGAGTTTTGCCTTCACTGTCCCGTTTTGCACCACTGTCCGATTTTGCCCAGCTCGCCCCTCTGTGCTGTGGTAAAATCTCTCAAGCGATATAGTCGTATTTACTAGATACTTCTCTCAATGTAGGGTTTGGGCCAGCTAGCTGTTCGATAGCACTGGTAGGAGACAGGCCATAGTCCCGGGCTTGGCACGGTCACGTGCCAGGGCTGAAATGTTAACCACCCATCAGACCTACCCCATCCGGTCCCTATCGGGGTCTGATGTAACGCTGAAAAAAATGGCTGCCGAAGTCTGGAAGCATAGGAGAGCCCAGGTACGGTTTGGTTCATTCAGTCGTTTGTTCCCAGCACTGGTACGAGACTGTCCATAGTCCCGGGCTTGGCGCGGTCACGTGACAGTGCTGAAATGTTAACCACCCATCAGACCTACCCCATCCGGTCCCTATCGGGGTCTGATGTAACGCTGTAAAAAATGGCTGCCCAAGTCTGTAAGCATGTGAGGCCCCAGGTACGGTTTAGTTCATTTAGTCGTTTGATCCCAGCACTGGCACGAGACTGGCCAGACTCCCAGGCTTGGAATGGTCTCCTGCCAGCGCTGAAATGTTAACCACCGATCAGACCTAACCCATCCGGACGACCGAACTCGATGCGAGGATAATTTCTCGATTGACGAACGAAAGTTGCCAAGAGCATCTCCCCGTTCATCCCAAGGTCAATCCCAAACTCGAGCCGTATGAACCTACGAGTACAACTTCCACGGATCCAACCACAGCCGAACCCTGAAAGGACCAATCTTACATCCAAGTTGTGGGTAGAGTAATCCACTTCGTCCCAAGATAAGCGATTATTTTGTTTCTCTCCTATCTTTTTCCCCTTCTCATAGCGCACGTGACTCGCCAAGTGTATATGAGTTCCGCGGTGCAAGATCGAGACGCCCGGTAATCGGTGGGAGAAACCTCGAGGACGCAGCGCCCAGAAACGATAGCTGCGAGCCGGGGGTCGGGGCGAAGAGCTTGCACAGTTCAGCGAGGGTGGATGGTGTGGTAATAAACGTTCCGAGCGTGACTGGCGAAGTTGAGAGGCGGGAGTGGAGGGGGAGGGGGGGGGGGGGCGAGGAACCTGCGAGGACTAAAGCCGGGTTATAATTCGAAGGGCTTAGAGAGGAGCGAGGCGATGCTCGCTGCGGATGCTGCAGTCGGTGGCTGCACAAGCTCTTTTACCATCGGATCCAGAGAGGGAACTGCCTGTGGTCGTAGCCTAGGTTCGCTATAGGTACTCCGGCGCAGGAGGAGATAACCGACGATTTAATCCACTTTTTCTCAGCTCCACGTACCGACGTAACTGCCTCCAGGCTTCATTTATAACCCGGCCCGGTAACGTTTATATACGAACGTTTAAACAGCATTGAACTCTGGCAGCCACTCCACTCCGTATTAATATCGCAGCTCGGGATTTCTGTATCGTTGTGGCGGTCCAAGTGAAACCTTACGACGGTAACCGGAGGATGGACGCCGATGCTGCGAGATACTCGTACGGAGAGCCTGCTGCGGTATCGGCAAAACGTGTCCTTTGCGCGATAAGGGGATGGAGAAAGCGAGCGACCGTGAGGCAGACTCGAACTTCCGATCTTCCGGGTACTTTCGATCGGATCGTATAATTTCCCCGAACCTCGGAATTTCAGTAAGTCGGAATGGCCGTTTTTTCCACCTGGTTCAGAGGCATCGACTACAAGCGGCAGTAGGAAAAAACACTTTCGCCGCTCGGTTTGTTGACCGCACTGAGAAAAAAAAATCGATTGAGTCAACAAAATGAGCACATACGGGTGGCGAAACAAATTTTTGGTGGATCGAACGAAATGATTGTCGCAGAAAGTAAAGAAACATTTGATTCAACGTCCTGTTAGTTCGATCAACGAGGTATTCCTTTCGATCAGCCAAACATTTGTTTCGCCACCCGTGAGCGCACATTTTGTTGACTCAATTGATTTTTTTTTCTCTGTGCGTGAACAGCCGAGTAATGATCTTGATGGAGAGATTTCCCTCTTGATTCAACTTCATCGTGCAATAATAATATATAATAAAATAGTAACTTACGATACCAGTGCGATGAACCTTTTTCTGATGAGTATGACTTAGCAGTACCAGAAGGCGAGTGTTGCAATCACACGAGTTCAGAAAAAGTTTTTCACACGAGTATCGTACTAAATTTTACTTCACGATGTGTGAAAATGAGTGTTTTGTGCGTGCGAAGCAAGCGGAAAACTGACATTTTCGCACTGAGTGTAATAAATAAAAATAAAAAATCAAAAGCAACGAAACGGTAAAAAGCGAGATGAGAGCGCACCTCAGCGTGCGTCGTTCACGATTTTCCGCATTCCGAATGCGCGAAGATAAAAAAAAAAGTTATGATATAAATATTCATGAGAAGTGAGGAAGCGGGTGCGAGATAAGGGTGAGCGGGGAGGATCGAGCGCACTCTGCGCGAGTAATTGTGGACGACTGTAGTTCCTCGGTGTGAACAAGAATCTCCAGTGTGTACACCGTACGCGTAGAGTTGGAAAGAGAAGAGAAAAAGGAAAAAGAGTTTCAAACGTGAGACTGGAGTACCATGGAGACCGGTAGCCGGCCGATCTCTGCTCTCTTCCTCCTCCACTCTGGCCTGGCGTCTCTACCGAGGTTCCCGGTTTCACGCGTACGCCTTGAAAACCAAGGGCCTTCAATTATTCATGAAACACCACTCGACTTTAATTTGCGTCGCGTACTGCCATTGCTCTTGCTCCTGCTGCTGCTCTAATCCGGCGAAATGTTAACGTAAGGAGCGCTTTTGTGCAACTCCGTACTCCAGCATTCGCGCTCCGATGGTGCATGCAACCGTATAGTCCTGTTTCGATAACATTCTCGTGAAAATTCATCGGTAAAGTGACGACTAGGGTTACTTTATACGACAACGCGGGTCAATATGGCTCACCCCGATTACACAGACAGTTCCGTATTCACCACTTTCACCTTAAGGAAAGGCACGAATGACATATGGCAGCATTCAGCGGTTTTTTTTTTTTTTTTTTTTTTTTTTTTTTTGCGGAGCTCTGCCAGTACTGGCCCTGTGTAGTGATCCGACTAGGGCTGATAGGTAGTTTTTTTTTTTCAGGGGTTTTTCCCGGGATTCGAATCCACCACCTATAAGCTGTACGCACAATGCATAGCGCCCATGCAAACGTAAGACACGCTTTCGTGCAACTCTAAACTCCGGCATTCATGCTCTTTTGGGCACGGACCTGCACAATCCTGTTTGGACAATTTTCGTGACAATCGAACGGTAAACTCACTGGAGTCACTTTTTAGGATAACAGGGGTAAATATGACCCATCCCGATTATACGGACCAGTCTGTACTCACTACTTTTATCTTAAGGAAAGGTATAAAAGATATACGACGACCAGTACTGGCCCTGTGTGGTGCCCCCATCAGGGCTGGTAGGTAGTTTCTTTCAGGGTTTTTTTTCGGATTCGAACCCACTACCTATAGCTGTTCGCACACCGCACAGGTTGCGATTAAGCCAAATCGCAAACACTACCGAGGCAGTTCTGATCGTCCCAATTCCGTGCGAATCCAAGAAAATTGCGAAACGCCGATTACATCTTTTCCCGTGGAATTCGTTGCCGATGGAGATTCCCTAGATTGCCCGTAGCGAGCGACGAGAGCAACGAAGTGCCCCTAAGCCCTGGTGTAGCGGGATACCGCTCCGAGTGATTTAGGGAAGGCCGCGACGGCCAAAGCCCAACTTTTCTTCCCGGAGAACGGTAATCCGGCAGTTTGCGGTCGTTCTCGGAGATCCGGAGGCAGAACCGACCCGGGCATGTTCCCGTCGCGGAGAACGCACGACTGGAAGGATGGTCCAGGCGAGAGGGCTGGAAAACTGTCGCTTCGAGTGTACATCGCACGGAACGGCCGCTAAACGGTTAACCGTTAAATCCCCCGATGCTGGTCGTCCGTGACTCCCAGAACGGCAGCCTTTCGAATTTCGAGACCCAAAAGGTTTATTCCCTCGGGGGTTCGCCCATTACCGAAAGGCACTGTGAACGCACTTGTATCCTTCCCAGTGTCTCTCCCGTCGTTTGCGCTCCGCCACTTCGATTTACCGACCGAGCAAAATTACCTAAAAAAAGACCTCGATCCAACGAGACATCCAACGAAGCCGAAGATTCCCAGAACGACATTTGTATTCCTCTCCGACTCCACCGTGACGTTCGATGCGCCGCCTTCTCCGGGAGATATCTTGTCTCGTTAAAACTGCGGAGGCTGAAGAGCTGGGGCGGGAAATCTCGTTACGTGAAATCTCAACTCTTATAAGAACTCGCGCAAACACCGGCCAACGATAACGAGTCTGGTGGGCGAGCTCCATTGTTTCAATATTTTTATTTTTTTCCATTCGAGACGAGATATTTCATTATCGGTAGCTGCAGCCGAAGAGCCACCGTGACTTTCGCAATTAATTTTAGCGAGCTATCGAGTTCCCCGAAGAGTTCGCAAAGCCTTGTGTGTATAGTGAGGGTATTCATGCTTTTATCTACCCGGGGAGAAGAAAGAGGAAAGTTTATCAAGCCCGTCATCAGAGTGAACCTATACAGTGAATAAATATACATGTATATGTACATGTATACACTGTGTGTAGTGGGTATACACATCTGAGACTAAATTTGTTCTGAATAAACGTTTTTACCCCGGATAAACGTTAGCTCGCTCGGTAAAAGAGATCTCTCGTCGAGGTTGAAAGAGAACATTAGTTCCAGGTCGCGTGAGCTCTTAAGTCGCGCGAAACTCAACCGTACAGATAGCTCTACCCCGCCGTGTATGTGTATGGAGCATAATGTACAGTATATTTCACAGCTGGAAGGGGAGAAGCACGTACGCGGGCGAACCGGGGGGGGGGGGGGGGGGGGTGTTGGTCGTTTTGCACGTCAGCTAGAGACGTATATACGAAAAAAAAAGTAAAAAGAAGTTGAGAACCCCTTTTTTCGCTCACCTCGTCCGCCCTTTATCTAAATCATCCTCTTTCCAGCAGTCGCCGTTTTCGCTCATCCTTTCCTCTTTTATCCCGGCGTCCCCTTCGTCCTTTCTCAGTTCCCGCTTCCGCGTCCTCCTTTCATTCCCTTCTATTCCGGGCTTTTCTTCATCCACCTGGAGGAGACATTGCCACATTGGGACCCGCAACAGGGACCCTGGAGTCTGAAGGAGAGATGTACTCCAACGTACTCTGTTATAGTGTATGGGATGGAAAGTAAGCGAACGGAGAACTGCTCCGGGTGTTCCCATCCGCCACCTTTCTAAAGGAGAACTGTGCAGGAACGCGAATAAGCGGGAACCTTCCTGGTACGGCCAGACGCCGGTTCTCGGGACTCTGCGGTGTCTGGGTTTTATGGGTTGCTGTTGCTTTTCATGACTTCGCACAGCACTCTTTACCTCGTGCTACAACCTCATTCCGCAGCCTCTTCGTACCTCGGCGTACCCGGTTTCGGGTTCACCTCCACTCATCCTTGCTGCTTCGGCTGGCTGTTGTGCCTTATCGAGCCAAACTATAGCTGGGTCCTCGGCTCGTTAGATCTTAGCGGTGGCCAAGTGGCGACGCTCATTCCCGGTGCAAAAGCCAAGGAAACGGCGAGTAAAAAAGAACGACCTGATTTCTAAGTGTACGGTGTCGGTCATTGATGCCTGGTTTTTTTTTTATTTTCCCGTTTTGCTGATATGTTGCTGGATTTCTTAACGGGATCAAAGTCACCAAGCAACACGTCCAGCAACAACAAAGACACCAAGCAAGGGGTCCAGCAATGTCGAGCAAGTTATCCAGTCTTGCTTGGATGTATTGCTCGACTTCTTGCCGCTATAAGATGTAACGACTGGGCGGAACCTTTGGAGGATTGGTAGTGGCTAATGATGTGCTGGTTCAAATTTGAATGTTGGAAAAACATGGTGTTCGCCGGGATTCGAAACCCTGTTAGTCTATATTTTTTCATCAAACGAGTTGTAATGCTGTACCGCCACAAAGACATCGAGCGAGATATTTGGAAAAATCAGACATCAATGATATGCAGTGTGCCTCACGTCTAGAAACCACAGAATCCATTTACTATCTCGGTCCAGCAATGCTCTTTCGTTCGCATCGTTCACCCTTCCCCATCCACCTGGTTTTCATTTTCCACCTCATTTTCCTCGCCCACGTTCCTCCCTCGCTTTTGAGCAAAGAGGTCCACCTCAGCACGTCCGGAGACTGGCTATCCACCTCTCCATCTCTTGGCCTCGTGGCTCCATCCAATTTTGTATATCTCGTGCCTCGAAGCTCCTCTTGTCCACATTTAGCCTACTCCCGTTCCCATCTACTTTCCACTTTCTTTTTCCACTTCTCCCTGCCGGAAACCTTCCGCAGCGTTCGACAGAGCTGACGTCAATGAGTCATTATTCCGGAATCGGGTTAAGGGGCAATTTTAAATCGTCAGTACAACTATGCGGAAAGCGGGATTCGAGGCGAAACCGGTAGACGGAGAAAATTGACGGAAGGACGAAGAACGCCATCGTCGGAATCGTCGTCGTAGTTCGGGTGGAGAATCTCGCTGAAACTGATTGTATGAATAATTCATCATTCATTCGCGGTGATGCATCACCGAGAGATTCGCTCGGTAGTTCCTCTCACCGGCACCACAACGGGAGGGGAGAGACTCTCCTCCGCGGGGATGAAAGGCGTTGCAGCCCCAAAGTCCCGCGGGTTTGGTGGATCAAGAAGCATCAGACGATATTCAGAGAGAACGAAGTATGCGCCGCAGGAAGCTAGATTTAATGCAGTGAGGGAAACTCGGCGGTCCAGAGGGACATTCCCCGCACTGGCAGATCGGTTGTTCCCACATGTATATTCCTCCGTCGAGGATGAAGGAGAAAACTGCTGATACGAATGCAATGGCGACTTTACCAAAAAAAAATATATGCACATACATATGTACATGGTATTTTTACTGTGTAGCTATGCGGAGTTGTGGTAAGGTCGGTCGTCCGGACAAACGGTAACGTAATCAGAATTCCAGTACGCGTCGCTGAACGGGTTCCCGGTACGACTGGTCGATTGCTGAATACGTATGACGCTGCATCAGCGTTTGTGCTGCGCAATATCGCTCGCCGGTTGGACGGCGCGATAGGAAAACGTGTGTGGTTGTCCAGGAGGATGCTGCAGGGTGAAGGACTAAGGGATGCTGGTTCACTGGAGGTATAAGCATGCTGCTGGCCCGCGCTTCGGCGGGAACAGTTCCGCTTCCGCTGGAGCCTTGGCTGATGCTGCGATGTTAGTTCAGCTATTTCCGTGAGGATCGCGAGCGTCGGGTCCGGCTGTTCCACGGATTTCGAGATTCGTGGGAGTACAGTGAAAACTCTTTCGCCCGGTAGAAGCGGACGCACACGAGCGGGCGGAGACGGGATTAATTCAAATGTGGCGAGACCGCCGAGCGCGGACGGGGATTCCCATGCTCGAAATCGCGCTTGAAAATACACGGGAGAATATTTACATTCGGTCTATGAAGCGAGCGGGACCCGAGCGAATATCGGGCTCTTCGTCTGGCTGTTTGCACAAGTCCTGCGGGACACGCGACCGGGTGGGGGGAAAAGGGAGATACCGAAAATCTTGGTGAAATGAGGAAAAGGGGGCGAAGGTAGAGATAGAATTTGTTATCGGCATTGCCGGCCAGAGACAAGGTGGTAATTGTAGTTCTGGAACGTAAAAGGAGGGGTGAGATTCGCGCTTATCACGAAATCTCGGAACGCCGAAGAATCTACTTTACCGACATTAACCGATGGGTAGATCGTCGTTTGGAAAACAGGAAGACCGCAGCTTTTCTCAATACATGGGGCGTGGAACGAAGTCTCGTCAGCCGGCGTTTAAGAGAGCATGAAATACCGTGAAATACCCAGAGCAACGTAAAAACATTGTAAATTGAATGTACAGGACTGGATGTAAGTTTTTATGCAAACACGGGTACGTTCAATTTTAATGTACAATTGTAATGAAAAATTAATATATTTTGTCACTGAAATTAACCTAAATTATGAAAATTAAAGTACTTTTCTAGTAAAATTACACTAAATTATTACAAGTAAAGTATTTTTAATATTGTTAATACACTGAAAATGATTTTTTCATTACGATTGTATATGAAATTTCATATACCAGTTTTTGCATAAAAACTTCCTGGGGTCTGAACGCACCCCACGTAAACGCGAAAAAATCAGCTCTTTGCTGATTTTTTCCGTTTTTCTCTCTTCGAATGGGTTTTTCATAAACCAAATGTAAATAAAATCAGATTTCTCGTACACTATTCTCTTATGAAAAAACGAAGAAACCCATGTATGAGAAAGTCCCTTTATCAGCATAGGACCGGTTTTATGATCAAGAAAAGCGTCCGACCCCAGTCATGCGTTTGAAGGTAAAAAAAATTAAATCATGAGTTGTAGTAAATGTCATAGGAATGTCACACGAATTTCTTTACAGTGAAGCCCATGTCCGATAATACATCTTTCCCACCGATACACAAGAAAAAAGACAAACTAGTAGACGCTTCAGCGAAAGGTCCGGAGTTAAGACTCGACCTTTCGAAAGTGAATCAAAGCCATTCCCGGAGTGATTATAAGATGCGCCTCTCCGGAGGCTTTTTCCTCCGGTAATGGGAAATTGATGTCGCCGCGTTCTTGGTTAACCGGCTTTCACCGAATTCATAAACTCGGTTGAGTAGGGTAGACGCATCGGTCCGCTCACGTGTAACTCGCAGCTGTAATCTAATGAAGGTTAACGGAGGGATGTGGAAGCTGCGCGGAGGCGCGGAGGGTTGATGTAGTGCAGCTTCCGCGACGATCGCAACTGCCGCTCGTGTGCCGACGGTACGGAAGTCCGTGCGAGTCACAGTGTCGCGGGGTGTGCGATGTTGCATGGTGTACGGCGGAACTCTCCGCCGTCGGGGCGCACCGAAAAGCCCTCTTGTTTCTTTGTAATCGTATTAGCGAGTCGGGCGTCCAATAAAACTCGCGGACGTAGAAGAGAATTCAGCCCCGCGCGGCGAACACGCGATGTACGGCGACGAAACTAAGTTACCTCTTCATTTCGCGTACCTCCTTCCTGCTCTGGCCGTTCTCTCTCCGGTACACTTTCCTTCGTTTCCGCTTTACAGTTTGCACCGCCTCGCACCCTCCGCACCCTGCCTCCTACCTGCGCTGTGTATAATCCCTCGGTCGCTTCACTTCACGGCCGTTGCATACGCGCTCTCGCGAGTACCGGATGATTGAAAAATATCGCGACCGAAAAACCATCGAGTTTCCAGTGGAAAGACAATAAGGCATTTTTCCTCTTCGCCCTCTAGGGGTCCAGTAGAGTAGGGCTGTACAGTTGATCATCCGTCTTTGCTGGCTAAAACAACTTACCCGGCTAGTGGACATTATAGTTTGCCCGGCTAAGCCATCTTAGGGTCGAATTTTAAGACATTAGTTTGAACTTAAGATCGCTCATGAGATCGAAATTAAAATCGAAGTTTGGCCGGAACTTTATTGCATGCTTAAGTTTGATCTTAAGATCGGGCTTGACTTTAATCTTAAGTTCGACCGCAAATTTAAACTGATGTCTTAAAATTCGACCCTAAGCCACCTAAGACATGGTTTGATCGGCTAAAAATCAGCCGTGGCTTACCCTCCGAAGATTGTTTGGTCGGCTAAAAATTAGCCGCAGTTTAGCCAGCTATTCATTTTTGTTGTGAAATACAAGGGCACTGATGAAAGTAATGAGACATTTATCTGTGGCACATCGCCTGATTTTTTAAATTAATTTTGTACTGCTATTATTTCACGGGAAATCAGAACATGATAACTTTCTCATACCTGAATAGAGACGTATTGAGAGACATAATTAGTTCGTCGGAATAAGATTTCAAAGATCTTAAAGGTAGTCGAATCTAAGCAAATAATAGTACAGAAATGAATAAATAAGCTGGCTAAACTGCGGCTAATTCTTAGCCGGCCAAACGATCTTAGCCCGCTACGCCGCGACTAATTTTTAACCAGCCACACCATCTTAGCCAGCTAAGACGGCTTAGCCGGCTAAACAATAATGTCCATTAACCGGATAAGATTTTTTAGCCGACCAAGACGGTTCAACTGTATAGCCCTACTGTAGAGTCTCCATTTAGGATTTCCGTAACAGCCTGTACCATTTACTTTGAAAACATGCGGAAGAGCTCGGTCGGTAATAAAAACTGTAATTGAGTTTTTGAGCTTCGCTGACCGTCTGGAAGCAGAAGTAAATTCTTGCACGAAGCAGAATTAATATCCGATTCGTATAAGAATTTGCTTTTGATCATTGATGGTCCGCACAGTTAAAAAATGTATTACGGCTTTTGAGAGTTATTCCTCATTTTCCATGAACGTGCTCGAACGAACTCAGGTGACGACGAACCTTTCGCCCTCCAGAACAATCCTCGAATTCATTGATCAGCGAATTTTAATAAAGGTGCGCCCGGTCTGTGGCACGGAGCCGTTTTCCAATAGAAGCAGGAGAGGGCGTGTGTGCTCGAACGTCCAGCAAGCCGCGATTCTTATCTTTATTTAGCGGGGTCGGACTAAGCGTGAGGGTCGAGGGCGCGTATACGTTATCTCGCGTGTGTAAAGAATCCGGGACGATATGAAATGGCAATTCATATTCCTGGACGATGCATGCGAGATACATTTCCGAGCGACCCTCGATCCCTTCCTCTTCGAAATAACGAACGGCGATAAACTAAAAGAAGACGTATATCCTGCACTTTACTTCCGAAAGTGCCATCCATAAAAGACGCGCCGATAAAGAGGACCCTCTATATTATAGATATTAGAAGAACAGCGCACAACCGATGAAGATCATACCGCGGGACGTGTCTTTGATCCTAAGTCGCGACGCTGCCCCATTGGGTTTTCGGGGCGTCAAAGCAGAGAATTACCACGGTCGGTAACAGAAATTGTAATAAACTTTTTTCAATTGCACAAGTCAATTGCAAGTTTCGCACGAGACTGTATTGACATGTGCTTCAGGCGAGAATTTGCTTTTGACGGTAAATGGTTACCCATATAGGATGATCGGATGTGGGCGATGGTCAGGCGAAGCCGGCCAGTTATATTGCATACAAACATTGGTAAGCAAACTTAGCCCGATCATCGAGAAGCCTTTCATGGTAACTGCTTGCCAATATTGGGGCAGCGAACATTGGCGCCAAGGTCGATCAAGAGAATCAGCCAATATTTGGTTCTCAATGCAGGCCTTCTATAGGGTACTTATATAGGACGAGAATGGTTTTTACTTATACTTATTTAATATTGTAAAAGTTAAAATATCCTTTTTTTTAAGTAACCTTCGCATGTCTCTAAGAGATTATATTTTACATATTTTCCACCGCGAGAACTCTCAAAGCGATCAATGTATAATCAATAAATGGCGAAGCAATTATTGATTACGGAATATGGAATCCTTAAATAATACATCATCAATCGTTTGTGAGTTCATGCATCAACAGGCCAACGGTTAGCGAATCCATAGTCGGCCTAAAGTTAGCGTGAGTTCATGCTCGGCCGAACATTGGCCCCGAACCGACAAACCAACAATTGGCGAGCCAATACTCGGTCGACCATTGGTCTTAAAACGTCAAACCCATGATTGGGGAGGCAACACTCCCAAAAGCCCAAACATTAGCAATCGCTACACCAACACTGGGCCCGCTGATCGGTCGTTTTCATTCGATCCGCAAAACCTTCATGGGACAGGATCAGTGAAAAAAATGCATTACACAATGAGAAAAAAAATGGTTTCATTAACCAAGGTGCGTTCACTCGCGTTCAAAGGCGTTATTTAGTTGGTACAATACAAAATTTAGTTTGAATCAAAATATTTTGAATCGACTAAAGCGAATAATCGTTCAGCAAAAGTTGGTTAATCCAACAATGTTTTTTTCTCAGTGCAGTTTTCGTTACCGACCGAGGGTCCGACGAGGAAGGGGTGTCTATCTCGCCACTCGGAGGCCCGGGAATCGGCGAGGCTGCTGTCGATACTGGCTACTAACCACGCATGCTTCGCCACGTGTATGTAAACCGTGTACCGCAGGCGCTATTGTTTAGCCGCGTACATAAAGCCATGTACATCCGCAGGCACGGAGGCTTAGAGCCGTAGCCCTATTAGCGGGTGCGCGCTGTTCCCGCAGCCCGAATATCGAATAGAATAATTGCCCGTTAGCGGAAAGTGGATATGTACGGTGGATGCTAGGACGGGAACGTCGTGGAAGCCAGTCAGCCGCGTATTGCCTCCGATGCACACAGACACCAAGTTTCATGCTCGCTCTCACCAGGACGCCCGGCTCGGCAATGGCTCCATAGACGCAAAGGCAACGTCATTTATGAGCCACCAACCAGGATTGCACGGCTTACGTCTCTTCGACTCCGGCTCTCGTTACTCCTGTAATGTGGCCGCGGATTCGTGGAACCGAACGCATTCGGGTATTCATCGAGTACCCCCGGCTCGCTTCCATGTAACTCTGTGTACCGCCCTGCTTTCTGTTCCGTCGAGATATATTTAAGCCGCTATGACGGCGGAGTGAAATCTCAAACCCACCCCCACCCACCCTGTGTTCTCATGTTCGAGCAGATTACAGAGACTCGCGAAACGACGTACCTAATTGGGAGATGGATATTAGGCATGGTACCGGGATGAAACTTTGGAACGTCACGGCGACTGATCCGGATCTGGCCGGGTCCTGGCCAGGCCTAGGCAGGCGCTCGATGTAACGCTGTACAATTTCTAGAGTACCCTGGTAGAAATTTTAGAGCGTTAGATCGGGGTTCGACCGGGTCTGATGTAACGGTTCACAAATCCTACCGTAGGTCTCTCAAAGACTCCTCACAATGATCCAGCTTCGGCGTAGCCGACATTCACCTTGGAACGAATTGCGACAAGTGCTCTCCTTCTTTCACGTTTTCATATCGAATACTTTATTTCCTACGCAAAAAGTTATCCAACCAAACGCCACGTTATGCTTTCGCCGTTTCGCCTCTCCGGATCAAAGATAATTTAGGGAATCCGTAAAAGCCCATTCGATACATGATAGAAGCCCCGCATGAGGAGGTATTAGCACCGCCTCGGAGCTTGTGTCAATGGGAAAGACACACGGTCTTATACCGTGCCGGATACCGTGAAGTCGCCCGGGGAGGGGCACACGCATTAACCCGGGAGGGGTTTTGTTACCAGGTGTTAAAAACGAAGAAGAACGGTACATAGAAAAATGTATCGCAGAGGAACGACATATAGAAAGTAGTAATGGAGAGCAATGACAAATAGCAAAAGACTTTTGGAGAGCAACCTCACATGCAAAATCTTATCGGAGAAACACAACATTAGATAATATCTAAAAATAATTTTGAAAAACACGCGTGAAAAACTTTTAAATACACAGTAAAAAAAGTGTGGACTTTTTACAACAAAAATATTATCCACAAACATCTACAATTTATTATATGTTACTTTTCCAATCGCACCATCCGGTTCTAGTTATTGTAAAAACGAAAGTACCAACTAAAAATTGTTAATGGCACGCGAAATAAAAAGGGCAGGATTGTACATTCAAGCGTGAACAAATTGAGTTTGTCACTTATTTGACAAAATTATTCTTACGAAACTTCTTATCCGAATTTTACGAAATATTTTTTTTCTGTGTATATAAACAAATTAGCATAGACGCAGCGCGACGCGTATTCGAGGTTATACTACACGTTGAGTGAATTCAATGCACTATGGAATTGCACACAGCTGCAGCATTTTTATGGTAGACGACAAAAAAATAATCGCATAGGCAATAGTAGATAATCTCGGCCGCCTGTCGATGAACCTAAATAGTCTTTCGGACCGTTTTTTTTTTTTTTTAGTTACTTATCTCTGCCATTTCACATTTATTTTCTTATTCCTTTGCTACGAACACGCCCCCACATACACAGAACTAGTGCGCCAAATTCTGTCAGGAGACATTGCGCCGTTCCGACAAACACTGGAGACAATGAAAACAGTAAAATGGGGGGGGCCTCAGTGAAACGCATAACTCCCGTCTTTTTGCCCTAGTGGACAGTCGGGAGTAACAATAGTATATTGTGCAACAAGGGTCGAAAGTTGGCGATTGCGACGAGTGTGAAGTTTGCGGCCCGAGCGAAGCGAGGGCTGCAATCACACGAGTAAACTCCCAAGGGACGAAAGTGAACGAAATGCGAACTGCGCATGCGCGACTCTGTAATTTGCGCGAGTGGCATGCAATGGGCCACTTTCGGCTCGCAAGACTGCCATGTAAAGTGCCGCGATTCATGCACGTGTGATAAAAAAAAAAGAAATCATTCGCGACCCGCGGTGCGGAATACGGATTTCATGTCGTAACGTAGTCGGACCCAGAACGATAATTCATTTGATGGGTGCAATTCGCAGATAATTGTTTAGTGTATTCAAACAAGCAATTCTTTAAATTGAATGTATATTTATTTGCAGGCCGCATGTCGGACAAATTATTTTTCTGGCTGCGGGGAGACCGCGAAGTTTTTCTTCCCGGTACAACGCCCGTTTTTCTTCGACCCTCATCCCGGGACGAGAGATTAAGGGAGCGGTGACGAGGGAAACCAAGGCGCATCTTCCTCAGGGCGAAACTCTCTGCAGCGCGTTGCCTCGACGACGTTGGCGTTATAAAAGAAACTGCGAAGGGGGATAAGGTCAGAGAGCCCACGGCTCTTTTCCTGATTGTCGCCGGTGTCGGGAGACGCTATGTATGGACCGTGCACGTTAAGGCACCGGAGGAGATCCGCGAAGAAAAATCCTGGAGCTGGAGGACCGAGGGAACGGTCCGCTGATGCTTGTCGGGCAGAGAAACACGGCTAAGGTCTCTCTCTCTCTCGGTAGTCTCGACGCGATACCCTCCGGCCGTTTGGGATGCTGTCGTCTATGTTACGCGAAAAAACGAAAGGAAAGAAAAGACGTCGCGAACGAACGGGTGAAAGAGAAGACCAAGAAACAGCGAAGACAAGCTCGGTGCTGCCGAGCGAGAAAAACATCCCAAGAGCCATCTAACAGTCGAAAACTTCATAACGACCTTACAAAAACGCCACCCAATGTGGGAGTATCGGACAGAACCGGTACTGGCCGATGTTGGGCAAAGACTGGCCGACGCTGTGCCAGTACTGGCCCTCTTCTGGGCCGTACGGCACAGAGTTCACTGCCGGGACCATCAAATGGAGAAAAAAAAAATGTTGGTTCAACAAGGTTTTTGTTACTTTAACAAATTTAGTTTGTTAGTATCGGGATAACAAAACCAGCTTGTAACCAGAGCTGGGCAAATTCACTAAGTTCTTGAAGTACGTATTAAAGTATCTATTACTGAGTCAGTGCTCAGTACTCGGAATTCCAGCAATCCAGTTCTGACAGTACTCAATGCATCAGTACTCAATGAACTACCCAGCGCTCAGTACTTCAAGTACTTGATACTTCAACACGTATTTCAAGTACTTGATACTTCAACACGTATTTCAAGTACCTAGAGTATTTGCCCCGCTTTACTTGTAACCATAGCAAAAATTTTCGCTTGGCGCGATTTACTACCGCAACAAGACAGTCTTTGTTGGTGTGTCAAAAAAATGTGCTATATGACAGAGTGAGGCTCGTATATGTGCCAATAACTACGACGAGCTCGTACGCTCGGCGCGCAAAATGAAAACTAAGTGACGCGAGGAAACAGTTGCTTTCGTATTCGAGTAAAAATAAAAATAGAGAAGGCTGAAGGAAACAGGTCGATGGCCATTTGCCATCGTGCTGAATTAGCATTAGGTATAAAAAACTAGTATATAAAAAAAACTGTATGTAGGAACTTTGGCAATAAATCTCTTGTACTACTACTAAAAATAGAGTGGAATTGTTAACTCTTGAAATTTGCTGTATATGGATGTATAAACTGGGAAAGGTAATACCTTTCGGAGTTTAATACATCCAATTGCAAATACAGACATTATTTTCAACATAATAAAATGATAAAATGCAAATGCACTGAGTTAATCTGCGAATAAATGTATGTACACTGATCAAGAAAATACGGTTGAATCAACTAAGATTCCGACAGGGACGGTCAACTAAATATTTTGTTGGGACACCTAAAAAATTGGTTAGTTGAACAATTTGTTGGGTGATTTCACAAAAATATTTTTGAGTCATTAAGATATTTTGTTCGACCAAAAAAATATTTACTTGTCCCTGCCCGAATCTTTGTTGATTCAACTGTACTTTGTTATCAGTGTACGTATCTATAGCTCTCCTATCTCCAGTCATTACCAGCTGTCAAATAACAGCAGGTCTCGTTTGTTCTCGTAGCAAAGTAAATCGTCCCGGTAACAAGAAAGTTTCGCTGTGATAGCAAAACCAATTGCTTCTACGTAGTAACTTTTTGGCTGCATTTATTGATCGTTTTGCTGCGGGAACGCGGTCATTGTCAGCAAAACTTATTTTGTTAGAGCAGCTAAACCGTTTTTATCCGTGAAGATGAACAAAAAGAACGGCTAACAGGATTACTGGAATAGTCGTGAATCCGAAATCGCGACGCGATCGCGCCAAGAAGACTCAAGCTGGGAGCGGCGAGGGGAATGAACGACGACTCGGAACTTCTGCCGGTTTCCATACACCGGATAATTCCTTGGTGTATTACCATATTTCCTTTCTTAGCATTCTCGCTACGCATCGTTTTGCCAAAAAAAAAACGATGCCGGGCGCAGTGACTTTCCGCTGTAGTGTAATACAAGTATAAGTGGAAGCTCGGGTTCTCCGCTGTGCCGGCTGCATAAATATCCGATGTTCGGGCGAGCGAGAGAATCATCCGAGCGGGGGAATCCCCCGGAGATCGCCCCGTTATCCGCTGGCTGTGCCGACTGCCAAATTGTTTTTGGAAAACGCAGCTAGCCTCGCACCGGCGCTGGCTTCTCGTCCTGCGGACTGCGAGAAAAACGTACGTACTAGAAGCTTTAGATTCACACGAACGTTTCCTCGAGTGTAGACTGCGTGCCATACGTTTTTCTCGATGCGGTTGAAGAAGCGAAACTGGGAGAAAAACGGACCAGCTTCAAAAAAGGTACGGCTTGGATCGAGCAAAAGATGGACCGTTTTTGACGATGGAAACTCTATAGTTTCCACCGCGACTATTCGCGGTGTCGACTTTCTAACTCAGGCGGTCACACTGCAAAAAAAATTGGAAATGTAATGCACCGGACTGGAAGTTATTATGCAAATACAGGCACATCGAATTTAATGTACAGTTTGTGATAAAAAATTAATATACTTTTTAATTGAAACTAAAGTAAATTATAAAAATGTAAGTATTTCGAATGTTTTTAATACACTGAACATTAATTTTTCATCACGATTGTACATGAAATTTAATATACGAGTTTCTGCTTAAAAACTTCCAACCCGGTACTATTTCAAACAATTTTTTTTTATATTGCAACTTCCAGTTGTAGAGCCGGCCTGAAATTGGTCCAACGTCACGCCGGCACGTAAGGAATGCCTATTGAAATAACTTTTTTCAATATCTTGATCCCATCGGGCGTCCGTGTCATGGTAGATCTTCATAACGAATGAACGGGTGCAGCTGAAAGTTGCTGCATAGTATCCTTGGATCGTAGACATTAGGCCTAGTTGAAGATAAAGGCGCTATAGTCGCTGTGTAAGTTCAATCCGTAAGGTAAAGTTACCAACGTTCGGGCGGTTAAGAGCATCCCCACCTTCCGGCAGTTATTACTTGTCCAAGAACAAATTTTTTGTGAAAATACTGAAACCAATGTCAAGCTGATAGTTTCTACACAAAGATACATATTTTTTAATTACGGAAGAAAATAACAAGAGATCATAGATTTTCGAGAATTCGTTGTACGATCTCAACTAGTTCATATTAACTAAAAGAATTTCTTTGACATTTACTAATTAAATCAATAAAAAAATTATATTTACGCGAAAAAATATTGAAGATAACTACGTGGAAAGCTGGCTGACCTAACTTCTTCGAATTGTCCGTTTATTGGGTCGCGTATCTAGCGACGCTTGTACCAATTTCCGAACATTATATCGTCGGTCTTTTAACAATATGCAACAATAAAATATAATCTGAGCTTAAACCTTGTATAACTTTTTTCTGTGCATCAAATAACGTTTGCACATACGATTACAAGTGTCAAATTCAATTTCTGATTCTTAAATTCCTAATAAATCAAATCTCAGCCGGGCTGAAGGACCCAAGTCGATGGCCCTTTGCCAAGGTCTAAGATTAGCATTAGCTAAAAAATTTAATATAAGAAGACAACTGTAAATATTAAGTTTGGCAATAAATCTCTTTTACTACTACTACTCGAATCTCAATAACAGTCTCCGATGACTGGGACGTGTCCGAGCCTTCGTACCGTTACCTTACAGTCGCATTGGATGCGTTTTATCCGTACGGATAACTTCGCAGGGTAAATTGTACCGGAAGCTAATATTGCGGAGGGGGAGACGGAATGGCAAAATATATTCAGTTAGAAAGAAGAGGCGCGGGACGCAAAGCCGAGAGAGAATCGAAAGCGGGTGCGAAAGAATGGGAGAAGAAAGGGAACGTTGGCGCGGTGATCCCCGTGTCACCCTTGGCGAAGCTCCGCGGAGGGATTTTGAAAATTCCAATATCTCCGCACGGGGTTGAGCCGGTACCGCAGGGGAATCCCCGAGGATTCAGCGTGGCTGGAAGCCCGTCGGAGAAAAAGCTCGTACACATTGTAAGGAACGTAAGCTAACCGTCGCCGGTTCGCCGTCGTTTCGTTAAGGCAATCGTCGTCGGGAGAAGAAAAATAGAAACGTAGACGCCGCGCGCCTCCACCGGTGCGGAGGGCACGAGATAAGTGAATACCGTCGACGAGGGACTCTGCGGGCAGACCGCGGCACGGTGACGTTCCCTCGCGAAAGCTATTTTTTTTTTTTTTTTGCTTTTATCTCTCCACCCGCGGAAGAAAGACGGAGGGGCAAAATAAGACGGGAAATAAGAACTCTTGCGCACACACGGAGAAAAAAAAATGGTTGGTACAACAAGAATTTTGTTACCACAACTGATTTACCTGGTTAATCTAGAGACAACAAAATATTTCGCTGTGGCAACAAATATTTTGCTGTAGCAACAAAATATTTTTGCTACCACATCAATAAATTATTAACGATCTACATTTTGTTAGAGAAACACAACTATTTTTCTCCGTGCACGGAGAAAAGTAATATAAAAATATTTGGTTGCCACAGCAAAATATTTTGTTGTCCCTATGTTAACCAGGCAAATCAGTTATGGTAACGAAATTTTTGTTGTCCCAACAATTTTTTTTTCTCCGTGCACGGTACAGTGCGGTTTTCGCATATTTTACATAATCTTCGATGCTTCCTTCACTCAAAGCTAGTTTTTGAAAGCTCTAAGCTGGCTTGATAGTAGTAAATTAGTGGTATTTTATCCCGGAACCGACCGACTCCAATATTAGAACATAGAGAAACATGATCAAAGTATTCAACTTCTAAATTCCATTACAAATAAACTATACGGTCAAAGTTGCTGAGACTTCGCGGATAGATGCATAGATCGTTCGTGTAGAACATATTCAAAAATTGAGGCCTTAAGTTGGATTTCTATGAGTGCGAGACAGATAGCTTCAATTTCGCAGACCAAAAGTCTCCCAAGGCGTTTATTTCTTGGGAAAATAACGAGAATACTTAACTTCAGAATTACTGCGCATAATTTACCGTTGTCGTATTTTTTTCTAAATATTGTCCCTAAAAAGTTTTTGTTACCGACCGAGAATTTGCATCTCACCTTAAACGCGATTCGGGGGTTTGGGGGGGGGGGGGGGGGGGGTAAGTCGGAGAAGGGGGTAAAATGTTACGTTCCGGAAAGTTTTTCGCCTCGTGTTACCTAAAGTATCAATATGTCTGGCCGCAACCGCCCGACGATCGACTCTCCCGCTGGAAGTCTCGACCTGCTGGAATCCAATACACTACCAAGAGACTCCGGGTCGGTTCTCCGAGCGCAGAAGTAAAAGTAGCATATTTCACCTCGATCCCGGTACGGTGAAATAACCTTGGCTTCTTGCCCTTTTTTTTAAGTTCCCGAGCCCTCCAGAGGTATCACGAAGAAATCGGTAATTATACTCCCTGTCCGAGAATTCTGGACTCGACAGCCTCGAACGGCCCGGAGAACAGCTCGAGGAGAAACGCACCCGCGATGCCGGTCAGCTCGCACTCGGCCCGGCTCGGCCTCGAGAGGATGCAGTTTCGCTGCACTCGCTGCAACGCGCGATTTAGCTCTTTCTCGAACGTTTTATCCTCCCGACTATCTCACGCCCGAGCGGAATCATCCTTTCTTCGACTTAGGGGAGATCGGGGCAAAATGGCACAGCGGAGCAAAACGGGATAATGAGACAAAACGCAATTTTCCAGTAACTTTTGGATGGTGGCGATGGTGGTAGGTGGGGCAAAACGGTTTTGAAGGTCCGGATGCATCGTTGGGAGAAAATGGGACGTCCAAAAATTATTCGAAAATTGAGTTTTGCCCTCACTGTCCCATTTTGCCCCACTGTGCCGTTTTGACCCAGTCTCCCCTGTACTCCCGACTGTCCCACGCCCGAAAGGAATCATCCTTTCTTCGACTTAGGGGGAGAACGGGGCAAAATGGCACAGCGGGGCAAAACGGGATAATGAGACAAAACGCAATTTTCCAGTAACTTTTGTATGGTGGTGATGGTGGTAAATGGGGCAAAACGCGTTTGAAAATCCGGATATGTCGTTGGGAGAAAATGGGACATCCAAAAATTATTGGAAAATTGAGTCTTGCACTCACTGTCCCGTTTTGCCCCGCTGTGCCATTTTGCCCCGGTCTCCCCTACCCCCCGGCAATTTCTTTCGACGGTTTTTTCCTCCTAAATCATTTTTAATCCTCGAATACTGTCTCGGATAACTTTACCGGATACTCGCGGAGCGCCCAGGAAAATTGCCGTTTGCCGGCTCAAATGTAGTCGTACTTACGGCAAAAGGCGGTGGGAGGTTAGTTTTTGTTTTTGGTCAATATTGCGACTGGTCGACTTACCTGTAACAGAAAAAGAGACGCGTCAGTCACAAGGGATTAAAAGGGTAAAGAAATCAATATTAAAGTTAAAATATTTTAATATTTTAAATAAAAATAGTTGTAGTAAGTAGTAATAGTGGATATATTGACAATAGTGGGTACAATTTTTTGAACATAGCATGACATAACGTAGATTAACGTGAACACACTAAGTCCTTCAGCCAATAAATAAAAATATAAAATTAAAAGACTGCAAAAGTAAAATTATCGATAGGGTAAAAGTGGCGAGTATGTACCAACTGGATTAACACGTTCATCAACGGTGCATGGACCAGGCGATATACATCATATCCCACTTAATAAAACTCTTATGATATGTCCTGTAATTCAAAAACAAAAATTCATCATTCTGAATTTTCCAAAAATAAAAAAAGACAATTTATGAATAAGGTGTATTGCCTCTTTGATTGCATCATTTGTATCCTGCGCTGGCTCTCAAGGGACGATGACCTAGAGCTTTATGTTCAATAAATAATAATAATAATAATAAAATAATTTTCAATAAACTTAACTATATGACGTTATATATTATTTGTGTAAAAAGGAAAAAACAAATCAATGTATAGAATTGAGCAGCGACAATACATATTATTATTATTATTATTACTAAATATTTATCCTGAACGTAGGTGAGGCATCGGAAAATTTTACATGATCGTGCCAGTAATGGTCAGAAATGCCCACTAATGTTCCAGCTGACATGCCCGCTCCTTATGGAATTTATAAAATGTCTGGAATAAACTTTGTTTTTCTTTTTTTTGAACCACAGAATTGTTATTAATTTTTTTTGTTCGGTGTATTCGCGGGCCGAAAACGTCCATTATCTTATCGGGCTTATCGCGCGTCAATGTTAGAGATAAGAGCGTCCCCGGTCTGGGCCGATAAAGATCGCGTGACTGCGTTACGCACGTCAAGCATATGCGTGCCGAAAATATTTATTGCAACTGTACTTTCAACGCCGTCGAGGCTGTTCGGGGACAACAACGGGAAGGCGGGCGACTCTCGACTTCGGACACTTTCGAGTACTTCGATACGGGTCGCGCCCGCGAACAACGCAAAGTTTCCGTTTATTTTCTTGGCAGCGTGTTCACTTCTCCCCTTCTCTGTCCAATACTTTCGCCCTGTTTTTCACAAATCGGAATACAACGATTCCCTTGCTACAGCAATGTCCCGTTATCCAAAAATAAGAACGTCGTTTATTTTGTTTCAAAAAAAAATAATCCCCATTTTTCCGAGCGTTACATCAGGCCTTGGCAAGGCCTACCCAAAACCTTATCGGATCCGATTTAACGCTATAAAAAAATTCTACTAGGGTTAATAGAAATGTTTTTTGGCAGTATTTTGTTATTAGTTCTTAGCGTGATTAAGTTAGTTTTTTACAATATTTTTTTTAGTTTTCTCTAGTAGAATTTTAGATTTCTTTTTCTGCTGATATTACTGATTTTTATTATTGTTCCATAAATTAATCCAAACAAGCGAAAATCAAAAACAGAAATCAGCATAAGGACGTCGTTTTTTGCCAAAAAATAACCACCACACGTTACATCCGGCCCTGGCAAGGCCTTCCCAGAACCATGTCTCACCCGACTTAACTATATCAGACCCGATTGACAAAAAAAAAAGAAATTCGACCCGGATGAACCTTAATAAATTTATTTTAGCAATACACATTCTAATTAGTTATTAGTTACATTAAGTTAGGACTTTCCAATAAATATTTTGACTAGTTAACCCTAGTAGAATTTCATTTTCATGCTCATATTGATGATTTTTTGTATTATTTTTTTAATGAATCCAAACAAACAGAAATCAGCAACATCCGAGGGCAACGGTGTCGATTAATCGTGCTTTTCAGACATACACCTTCGTAAAAAGTGGTTCTATCGAATGTATTGTAGGTTCAATCCAGAGTCTATTTAAGAAGGTTGGAGCGTTCCACACCAGTCAAATGAATGTTACATATTTAAATTTGTTTTTACAAACTTTTACGTATCTATTGATTATGGTAGACGGTTATTTGTATTACAGCAGATATCCTTAACTTACAAAAACATTAATTGCAATGGATTTGCAAAAATATTCACTGGTTTATGCTAATTTTCGAAAAGGTATATTTTCGTTCAGTTTTTTCAAAGAATAATCAAAAATGTTTGCTGTATTTTTATGAATGACGACTCGTTCTCTTTTGTTTATCCATCGTCGAAATTTCTTCATAAACAAACATCTGTCAGTTTTAAACGGAAAACACTATCGAATATCTAGATGGTGAATTCGTAGAGTATCTTTCAAGGAAGAGAATGAGCCGTAATACATTAAAATCGAGCGAAAATTACAGATTATTCTATGAAAAAACTGAAACAATATGTACCTTTTCGAAAATCAGCAAAAACTGGTTAATATTTTTGCAAAAGCATTGCAATTAATGTTTTCTGTAGGTTAAGAACATCTGCTGTAATACAAATAAAACTTCCCATAAACGACTTTGAAAATTTAGTACTCACTTGACTAGTGTGAAGCGCTCCGACCTCCATAATTTTACGAAACGCGAGATGATTCGGCGACAGCCCAATTTTGTCGAACAGAAAATGGGAAGAGGAAGGTGAGGAGGATGAGGAAGAGCTCGGCAAACGATGCGCTATTCGTTACGCCACGGGAAGGGAATGGGTTACTCAAGAGCGAAATCTAATCCCGGTCGGGAATCCGATACTCGATTAGCATTCGATTCCGTCCAGTCTCGTCGGAGTCCTAAAAAACCTTGCGAGATCATTTTTTTTTCTTTTTTAAGATTTTTTTTATTTATTTTATTTTTCCATTGATTCACCTCGGAGATTCGTCTCAGCACACGAGAATTCTCCTCCCACCTCTCGCTGGTCCGGTGCTTCGTTAATAAACACATAACCCCGAGTTGAAGGAAAATAAATAAATAAAAAAAGCTATGCGAAGGGCACAGCTCCAAAAAATCGTTTCACCGAGCTCATCGCTCATCCGACATAAATTTGCATACGCAATTACGGCAGGAAGCGGGCCTCCTCGCGCTACCGAATTGCCTGGAATCTTTCCAGATTCCGAGACGCTCCGAGGCCCACGAACGTTTTGCAGCTACGGACCGTTGGGAAAACGCGCGAGAAACAAGTCTCCCGTGTTTCCTGCTGATGCGGCGAGCGAGTCTGACAAAAAATGAAGCGAAAAAAAAAACGAAACCAAGACGAGGAGGAGGAAGCCCAACTTTTTCTCCTTCGTTAATACTCAAACTTTGAAACTCTGTTCTCTAAAAATAAAATAGAAAAAAAGCTAATTAAAAAAAGTTCGAACCCGTGAAGCGAAGACTCCAAAGAGACGAGAAACGGAACCAAGATAAGGGAAAGTTAAAATTGCGATAACGATCGAGAGTTCAAGATCACTCGGGCGTTTATCGCCACACTAAATAAAATTCATTTGCTGCAAAAGGGTTTTGTTTAGAGCGAATGATGGAGGGGGATCGAAGGATATAACCACGATGGTAACAGAAAGTGACCGAGTGAAGAGGACCGAATGGACGAGATGGAGACTGAACAATAGGCGGTATGACCCGAGTTTGGGTTGCACAGTTTTGCCTCAGGGTTGGTTGCAATAACGTTCGAAAGGTCAACGTCACTCTGGCCCTTATCATTGAAGGCACTAAATAAAATCCATTTTTCGGAAACGACAATACACTTGCTGCAAAAGAATCTTTTTACCTCAAATGCGTTTTGTTTTGTGAAGGGGGCGGACAATTGACTTTTAGAGAAAGTGACCGAGTGAAGAAGAGCGAATGACCCAAGTTTGGGGTGCGTACTTTTGCCTCAGGGTTGATTGCAATAACGTTCGAAAGGTCAACGTCATCTAACATCATTATCATTCTATGTCCCGAATTCCGGAAATGATAATACACTCGCTGCAAAAGAATTTTTTTGGCTTAAATGCATTTTGTTCTGTGAAGGGGGAGAAGAATCGACGTTGAGAGAAAGTGATCGTGTGAAAAGGTGTAAATGAACGTATTGGAGACTGAAAAATAGGCGGTATGAGTCACGTTCAGGGTGCATGGTCAGTTTTGCCTCAGGGGTAATTGCAATAACGTTCGAAAGGTCACGATCACTCCGACCTTTACCATTGCACACACTAATTAAAATCCATTTGGCGAAAAAGGTTTGCATTTTCCGGAAATTACAATACACTTGCTGCAAAAGAATCTTTTTCCCTTAAATGCATTTTGTTTTGTGAATGGTGAGAAAAATTGACGTTGAGAGAAAGTGACCGTGTGAAAAGGAGCGAATGGACGAGATGTATACGACAGAAAAGGCGGTATGAGTCACGTTCAGGGTGCATGGTCAGTTTTGCCTCAGGGGTAATTGCAATAACGTTCGAAAGGTCACGATCACTCCGACCTTTACCATCGAACACACTAATTAAAATCCATTTGACGAAAAAGGTTTCCATTTTCCGGAAATTGCAATACTTGCTGCAAAAGAATCTTTTTGCCTATTTTGCGAAGGGGAAGGAGAATCGAGGGATGCAGCCACGATGTTGAGAGAAAGTAACCGAGCGAAAAGAAGTGAATGGACGAGGTGGAGAATGAAGAATAGTCGGTATCACCCAAGTTCGGGGTGCTTGCATGGTAATGTTTTGCCTCGGCGGGCTTGGATAAGCTGCAGAAACAGAAAATACACGCAGAGGAACGACAGCTTATTCTTCGGCAAGCCGGAGCGAAGGGGAGGGGTGGATAAGAAAATAAAATGGCGCATTGCCAATGCACGTATGTTTGCAGTCCAGCCGGTCGTTCGGTTCGCTTGCGGCTGTGTCACGGTTTTACCGAGTGCCGGCAGGGAGTACGGGTTGGCTCCGGTTCCGGTATCCCGACCGGTCTCCGCACCGAAAACGAAAAATATATGTGAAAAACATATTTAACAATAATACATTAAATAATTTTATTTAAGTTATCATTCTCAATTACATTTTTATGTATGTTTAATAAATATAATTAATCTATTTACATACATAATTATATTAACTATATCAAATATATTAAAAATATAATTTCACACATATGCTTCTTTTCCCGGGCGTTCCTCATCTTCTCACTCCATCCATCCTGCGATCCTCCTTCACCCTTTCATAATTTTTTTAATTAGCATTTTTCGTTTCGGTTTCTTAAACAATCCGACTTTTCCTCTCCTACCTCCTCAGTTCCCCGCTTCACTGACAATACCTTTCCCGTCGCTCCTCTCACCGCGAATAACAACGACCCGGACCACGAACTCATCCCGCCGACTCTGGCGTGTTCCACCTTTATGCCCAAACCCTGTCGCCTGATTTACGCGCGTCCGGGACGTGTACAGCGCCGTTCGGCGAATAAAGGTCGGAGGCATCGAGTATAACGCAAGAAGGCTTCGCAGACGGATAGTTGAGATAGCGGAGGTAAAAGAGTGCCAGCACGAGGGAGGCCTGGCGCGCGGTACCGGGCCGAGGCTTATCGATACCGTTCCGCGGGTACCAGCCGGCACGACCTATCGAACGACGGTTCTCGAGGATATCGTGTTGTTCTCGTGGTCCTCCGATCCTCGAGAGCGTACACGGCGGCGCGATGCCGAAAGAGGCACGGCTCCTCGTAAAAATTACAACGGGATTATTCTCTCGGTACGGAGAATACTCTTCCGTCAAACGGACAGTGCGAGGCGGCTCGCGAACCCTGCGGAGGAAAAACGAAAGAGGGCATCCCGATCGGCCGCGGTATCGGCGAGAAGATTAAGCCACTCGAAAGCTGTTATTTGTTTGACACAAATAAAGCATTATTTTGTTAAACGATTATTTGCTTCAATTTATTCAAAATTGGCCGATTGAAACAAACATTTTTCTTGTGCCAACAAAATACACCTTTGAATGGATGTCACCGCGCGTTTGCTTGATCCGACCATTTTTTTTTCTCAGTGTGTACTGTATGTTAATTTTTCATTGCAATTTTACATGAAAATGTAATATACCAGTTTATGCATTGAAACTTCCAGTACCGGTACATTAAGGGTTGAGTCGCCTGCTTACGTGCGTTTTCAGGTGCATTATTCAGAATTCTTTCTTACTTCTAAAATTAAAAAATTTTATCCGGCATTTTCTACCATTAAATTTAATACGATATTGTATATTTTGTTTACAGTGTCATTAAGGCGTAATTATATTTGCTATTATAATTGATGATTACAATCCCGACAATGAAACATGGACGCTCTCTCGGCTGATTGTACTTTACATTGGCAAGTCACTATCGTCACTCCAAATCTGTATTTTCTTTTCTCAGTGCACTTCACGGATGACTGGACGAAGCTGGCAATCCCGCGAAGGCGATCGACCAATTCGGTGACGATGCGGTCCAGAAGCCGCGAACTCGGGTACACCGGGACACCGGGACAAATGTCTCCGTTCGGGAGATGTGGGTATCCAGAGGCAAAGGCGGATGGACAGGAAGAACGTCCGGTCAGCAAAAGACCGCAGCGCTTCTGCCCTATTGTACTCGTTAGCCGGGACCACGGTGAAGAGATCCTCGACTCCATTTGGCTTTCCGATATAACCCTCTGTCATCCGGCTGATTCCTCTCGTCTCCTCCTCCTTCTTCGTATTCTTCTCCTCCCTAGGAGCGCCCCATCGAAATAGCGTCTAAGCCCCGACGTTCGCCAGCTTCGGCTGGCTGGTCTCCTATGAACGCCGGGGATCTTATCCACTCGCCATGGCGAAAGTGGCAAGCAAATCCTGAACGATATCTCTGCTCCGGAAAGCGACGGAGTCGTTGGCCGGTAACCAGTCGTTGTCCACCTTGCATTCGTAAAGTTTCATGTCCACCAACGACCTCAATTTTTTTCGTAGTAGTAGTATTAAATGTATTCATTGGCATTGGTGTTTACTATATTGATGGTGAGACATTCAGAAACGACATGCAATACATATAATGTCAATGGGCCATCGATCGAGGTCTTTTACTCCAAGGTAATCTTTGGTATCCAGTGGAGCATTTATTACGCTTTTGATGATGAAAGTTTTGATTTCGTATATATATATTTTTTAAGTGTGTGTAGGTGTATTGTCCTTGATTGATTTAAATGTCGTTGGACATTGAATTTTTTGTATTTATTTAATTACTTTTATTTATTGGGTTATTCACGGTTGTTCTAACACGGTTGTATACAGAACTGAAAGGGAGGAATTTTATAATAGATTTAATAGATATTCATTCATTGTACAAAAATGTTCGTCAATTTTGCAACCATTCTTTTACAATATTAGCAGAAATAAGTTACAGACATTTCGAGACGAAAAAAAAGTTTTCCAGAAGTGCGAACCTTTTTTTACACTCTGGACCTACGAAGCATATCAGAGTCTCGACACGATAGACCGTAAGTAATAATTTCGTAAAATCGGAATACAAAGTTTCGCAAAAATAATTTCATTAAACAAGTCGCAACCTCGTTTTAGAACAATAAGTCGTTCTACAAACTACAAACTTGTTTTACTGTCTGTGGCGAACTTGTGCTCGGCCAACGACTCTACGAGTTCCTCTCCAGAGCCAGAACCAGCAAAATTCGCGATTGGCCTTTCCAAGACTTTTTTTTATTTCCATTCCATTCTGTCCTCAGATTCGATCTATCAGAGCCGTGAGCAGGTGAGAGTCTCGTATCAGGTTCGTGCAATATCATCTCGCTCGAGTCCCTCTAATTCTATGGGAGACCGAGCGACCGCCATGTTGTGACCGGTGGGTCGACGGCTGACTGGAGCATCACCGTCGGCTCCGGGCATATATTAGTCATATACCGCGCGGGGGACGGTGAACGGGTCGAGAACTCGACCCTCGACAAGCCAGCACCCTCCTACCCTTGTGCGCTTCCACTCCCTCGCTTCCCTTCCGCACCCCCCCCCCCCCCCGGTTTCCTACGGCTCTTCCTTTCCCTCATGGATTTAGAACCGAGGTGCACTTTGGGGATTCGCTTCACCCTTCCAGCCTCCCGCCGACCGCCTCAATAACGATTGGCCCGACGGAGTCTGCGAAGCCAGCAAGAACGTAATCGCTCCCAGCAGCAGCAGCGGCAAAAGCAGCGACGAGGACCGATCGACCGACGGAAATCGCCTTTCTGCTCCGGCTCCCTCTTGCTCTTCTCGCCGGTGCAAGAGATACGATGGAGGGAGAACGATGGCGCCAAAAAAGGAAACGGGAAAATAAATGGAATGTAATTTTTTATTTTTATTATTATTATTTTTTTTTAGCGTAGAGCCGGAAAAAAGATTTATTAAAATGAAATAAACTTCGATCTGCAAATGACGTTTGTAACACTGAGAAAAAAGCGGTTGAGTCAATAAAATGAGCGCTCACGGGTGGCGAAACAAATTTTTGGTTGATAGAACGAAATAATTGTCGTGGTAAGTAAAGAAACATTTGAGTCGACGGCCTGTTAGTTCGATCAATGAAGTATTCATTTCGATCAACCAAACATTTGGTTCCCCACCCGTAAGAGCACATTTTGTTGACTCAATTGATTTTTTTTCTCTGTGTGAGATGAAAGAAATGTTTGAGTGCATTAACAAATTGGTTATTGGATTCAGATAACAGCGATTCTTTGGTGTAAGTAACAAAATTTATTCAAAACTTTACACGTTAAAACAAATGTTTATTCGCGCCAAAGAAGTCGTGTATTTGCCGTCGAGACAAACCCGGCTATTATGCGATAGCGCTCATTACAGAGCCGACAACGCGTCAGTCGTCTGAAAACATGTCTTGCTGATACTACGAGACTACATATATTCCTTACGGGGAACCGCTACATTGTAATGGGGAGGCAACTCGTCGGTTTGTTTTTATGAAAATTTAGTTATTTCAAGCTGCGTACTTCGACCGAATTGTGGTTGTGGGATAAGTCATTGAAAAAACAACTTCGACATTGATCATGTTATGAGTATAACTGATGTGTGACGTGATTAGTGAAATCGTGCGTCGATAACGGATCTGTATGCTTATTTAGTAACGAAACATTGCTTGTTGATGCTTCATTGATAGTAAAAATGACTTATTCAACAAAAAATTCGTTTCTGCGTCATTCATATATAACATTATTCCCATATGATCAAAAGTAGCGAGTCTGTCACGAAATAAATGAATAAATGATTTGCCACAAATGTCTGTTTATCAGATCCAAATAAACGTTATTAAATAATGAGAATAATACTATCAAACAAATAAATAAACAAACTATCAATAGTATCAAACTATCAAACTATCAATACGACCAAACAAATTAATAAACGTTCTATTAGGTTATTTAGCAAATAAACTTTTTTTTTGGTCCTTAATAAATTTTCTTTGATTGGAATAAACTTTTTTTCTGGGTGTAATATTGGAAGCCATTCATTTATTTTCCATCAGAGGCATCGTTTGATAGCGAGTCGCGGATCCGGTAAGGGACACGCTCATTTTTTTTTTTTTTTTTCGTCATAGATGGCTCCAATTTTCGCGTAAAGCCCGGTGCTTTTGCGGGAGCATCAAAGCGAACGAAACGCCGGTAAAAGTATCGCTGGAGACTCGGTGTGTACGTACAATAATTTATATATGACGGTAACAGGCCGGAGATGTAGCTTCACGGATCGAATCTGGCAAAGCGGAAAACGAGGCGGCTGGAGCAAAAAAAAAATGAACGTACCGAACGGGAGGAAAAAAGGGAAATAAAATGCGTGAAAGGAAAATGGCCTTTTATCAGGGAGCGTCCGGAGATCACGAGGAGCGGATTAGAGCGTCCGGCTTTTACGACGAATCTGTGCTCGCGAGGAGAAACCGAGGGAGCGAAACTCGAAGAAGGGACCGTGACTGGAATCTTGCGCACCCGAAAAAATACTTTATTCGAGGGGTGCCCGCAAAAAATATTTATTTCTTTTAAATAAATATCTATTTAAATTGAATAAATATTTAATTTATGAAGGACTACGATCGGTGGCTAATTGGCAATGTGCAATATAGGTGAAAAGGGATAAGTTTAATAGGTATCAAAAACTGTTACATGTTATGTATTGTCAATAAACTCGCTACTACTATATTACTATTTATTGGAATAAAATAAATATTCAATGACAATAAATAAATAGTAGGGGTACAAGCACTTTTTATTAGCACTTTTAATAAAGTTCTTGTATTGGCCAGAACGATTACATGAGTAAGCGGGTGTTTACAAATTTTTCGTTTGTGTTTTCCTTTGCCCAATGGCCCATCGATCGGAGTCCTTCAGCCGGTGTAGCTCCCACTTGTCTGCTTGCCTGCCTTTATTTGCGAGGAAGAGTGTGTGTTGTTGTTGTTTTTTTTACTTTAAATAGATATTTATTAAAATTAAATAAATATTTATTTGATTTAAGTAAATGTTTATTTGACACGTATCCGTCATCACGTTTTCACTACAATCCACATTATGTCATACTATGTACCAAAAATTGATTCATCTGTCATATAGTCAATAAATCCTCTACACTACCATTTATTCGAATTAAATAAATATTTATTTAAATTACATAAATATTTGTTTGCATTAAGTAAAAATTCATTTCTATTGAATAAATATTATTTGCGCGGTTGCCATAAAATAAATTATTTTTCTGAGAGCGAGCTTTCCAGAAATTGTGAATGGTTCTCCAGCGTCTCTACCCGCGTCTCCAGCTCCGACTTCCTCCCGCGTTCTCGTCCCCTTTTTACGCGTCCTTTTTATTCCTCCTCGCTCGTCATCTTATTACCCCGGAATGTACACACCCAAGCGACGGAGGGAAGAAGGGGCCATGGAGGATAAATGGACAAGTACCCGAGATACTATAAACACGCTTGGCGCAGGTCCAGAATCCGAATTCTACCGACGGAATGTAAAGATAGAAACGCGCTGCATCGCGGATGTGCAAGCAATGAAGCCGGTGCAGTGAGAAAAATAAAATGGTTGGATCAACCAAAACTCACAATGACATACGTTCGAAGCTTTTATTTGGTTTGTAAAACAAAAAAAAACATTCTTTTGATGAACGATTATCCGCCTTGGTCGATTTAAAATGAGCAGGGAGGTTTGGCGGACCGAAAATTCAGTCACTTTAGATCGCGTATAACCAAGATACAACAAGATGAAAACAGTCTCCCTTACAGTGAGAATGTCAACATTATTAAGTACGTAAATACATTTAAAAATCCTCATATTATACATAACAATCTTGTTATTGCCGTTTCTACTAAACAAGCACTTTTCACTTATTTCCACGATTCCGGTAAACCGAAAATAGCTTTAGCAACTATTAGATAAAAGTTCCCAATACCCTCCATTATCGACTGAACCTAAAAAATATATTAAACAAATTGTCACAATGTAGAGCAAAAATGTTCATTTTGTTTATTTTCTTTTATTAGCCCGCCACTGTATGAATATTGTTCGAATACATTTTTTAGATTCAATCGATAAATGAGGCTATTGGGAACAACTTTTGTCGTACAGTTACTAAAGCTATTTTCATCGTTTTACCGAAATCGTGGTAATAAGTGAAAAGTGCTTATTTAGTACAAACGGCAATAACGTTATTGTTATAAATTATATCAACATTTAAAAAATGATTTCCTACTTAATAATATTAGCATACATGCTCACCACAAGCAAAACCGTTTACAATTTCCTGTACCCTCATTATACACAATCAAAAGTGAATGAATTTTTGGTCGGTCAAACCTTCGTCTCCAAACGAACATTTCTGTGTTTACCAACCGAACAACGGCTTGACCTTCACCGCGACTCGCTTGATCCACCAATTTACTTCCCTCACTGTGCAAGTAAACAAAGTCGGACCGAGCGGTTTCTCCAAGGGCATCGATGAACCGCGATAGACACGTAAGTCATGAAACTTGCCCAGAGACTTTTCTCCGAATTCTCTCATACCGGTGCATTGAAAGCCTCGAAGTCTCTTGGATCCGCACGACGACGAGTAAATAAAAGTGTGCAGCGACGGCCGTCGTCATAATCGTCGGCGTGACATATTCTGGACAACGCGAGCTTGGTAGCGAGGGAGGTATAGGGAGGAAGGAAGGGACTGCAGGCTTGGTGTATAATGCCGTATATACAACGGCGCTATCGCGGGTATCGAGCGCACGCGAAACGTTCGTCGTATCGATTACTCCGCCGGCGGCCGGTTCGCGTAGCGCGCGCGCCCCCTCTCTCCTGCGCCCCCGAGACAGGCTGCTCTCTCTCCTCTCCTCGCCCTCGCGGCCGTTGCTTCTCTCGCTCTCTGTCGCGAGGCTTCGCTCATTTTCTCTCTGTCTCTCGCGATTCGACCCGCACACCGGCCGGCCGAGGTGATAAGCACAGCTGAGGAATTAGCGGCGACGCGATAATCGCGTTAAAACTCTTTCGTTCCCGCCCGCCCGTCCATCTGCCCGCGTGGTCTCGTACACCCTCATGGCTTTATTGTGGCTCTCCGCAGCTGAAGATCTGCCGGTAATGTACAGAGAATAATTTCCATGATAATTATGGAGTTCACCGCGATTGAACACACACAGATACTTACAGTTACTCACAGATACTGACAATTACTTACAGATACTTAGTTACTCACAGAAACTTACAGTTACTCACGGATACTTACAGTTACTCACGGATACTTACAGTTACTCACAGATACTTCCAGTTACTCATGGATACTTACAATTACTCGCAGATACTTCCAGTTACTCATGGATACTTACAATTACTCATAGATACTCACAGTTACTCACAGTTACTCACAGATACTTACAGTTACTCACGGATACTTACAGTTATTCCCAACTACTCACAAAACTTACATATGCTCACAGATGCTTGTTCACGAATATGAATACACGGAAAGAGAAGCGCGTGAGGGCGAGAGGGTAAGAGGCAAATTTTACCATAATTACAGCACACTTGTATGCTCGCGCTTTCCTGCTTTACAAGCCGCGTGAATCGTCCGACCTACGGATTATACCCGACGATAAGGAACAAAGTGAGCGAACGAGAACGAACGCTCCTGGGCCTAGCTCCCGTCGCTGCCTGATGCGTACAATAAAACTCGGGTGTTGAAGTGACACACGACTTCCGGCGGACGCTGCCCAAATACTATATAATTACAACGTGTGTACCTACCGACGACATTCTCCGTCGTCTGTGTATCTTCGCTGCTCCGTCGTGTGTGTGTCCTCGCTCGATTCGCACAGTTACCCGCCTCTGGAGTCGTACCGTGTCACAGGCGCCCATGCACTCCGATTGCGTGACGAGGCAAGACTTCCTCTTTGCTATCCCACCAGTAAATTACCAATGCAAAGTCGTAATGATAAAAACAAAAAAAAATTGAAAAAAATACGCCTATCAATTATCCATTAAAGTTCGGTTCCAAATTTGCATGATCGATACTTTCATCGAGTTCCGCAATCAACGACGAGAATCAAATGGCCTTTCGGCCTTAAAAAGTTACCCCTCAATTATTACTTAATTCCTGCCCGACCGTCTCGAAGCCACGTGGGCCGAACACGGCAGCTCGGGCTCTTCTCCTTCGCCGCCGGAATGGTAAAATAAAAGGCGCGGACGAGCCATAGATTACCCGGGATTACCGGACGTCGTCTTGGCGATTGGAGAGGTGTCCCTCGCCAGCTCTTCTCTTCGTTCATCCTCGCTTCGTTTTCCTCCCTCGACGAGGACGGAACCTCGCGGACGCGGCTGGACGACCGGTGTGCGAAGAGGTGGCTTACCCGGAGCAAGGAAACCTTCGTCCGTTCGCTTCTAAATCCTTCTCGCGTCGATGGCCACGCGGACGGCCGCCCCTCTGCAATTTGTTACGCGCTCGGGCCTTCCTCCCTTCGCGGCCTGGACGAATCGCGCTGAGGAAAGAAAGGAGGACCTCGAGAGGAAAAATTGCAACCGGCGCCCGGCGAGAACAAGACCGGAGGATGAGCGCCCAAGGTACGAGAGGAAAAGAAATTCCAGGAATGTCGCACAGTCGCCCGCGTACTCCGATGATTGGAAACGTTCGATCTTCAATTATCGACCACGAAGGGAAGAGCGGCCAGACTGCGGAGAGGAGCAGGACCGAGCAGAGCCAGCAGTTCCTCCTCTATTACCTGCGAACCTCTATCGCGTGTCGCGACGGCAAAGACGGATGAAGGATGAAGACCATCGGCGAAATTGCCGGTGGCTCTGTAACGCCTGTAACGCTACGGTCATCAACTTTTCTTTTGCCCGGGAGAAATCGCACCTCGTGGGAATTCACTTGCGTGGATGGGGTCCATGGGAGAAGCTCGATAGGGCCACTTTTCTAGGGGCGGCTTAGGGCCGTGCCAAAGACCGGCCACCAAACTCGCGTAATCTTCCTTATCTCTAAAAAGAAGCGTGTTATATCAACACGTTTCGGCGTAAAACGTGTAGTCACTTTATAGATGCATTATACATGGTGTGTTGATTCATGGCGAAGTGGCTAAATTTTGCACGCTTTACGTGCATTGTTTCAACACACTTTAACGACATTCACGCATGGAGTTACGTTTTACACGGTTCTATATGTACTCACCATCCCCGCCCCAAACACATGTTAAAGTTTAACAAATATTAAAAGAATGTGCATTAAATGAGATGGTACTTATTCTTCAAATGCGTAATCACTCATCATACAATGATTTACCTTCCTTCTGAACCTCGACATATCTCTGTACATCAGGGGTGTCCGTAGCTTCTTCGTTAGTTTCGACGACAGAATGGTTTCAAAAGACATGCTGCTTGAAACACGTAAAGCAACATATACGATGTTGCTTCACGTCCATATTCATTGACCTGCACTTTAAACGACGTATCACATAGGTGATGTTGAACAATGTGTTTCAATACCTGATTATCCGATGCAACTTAAAAATAGCACATACGAACTTGAGAATATTTGGCAGCCCGTCCATGATCGTACCGTGCGATATACAAATCCGCCATATTGCGATTGGTTCAAACGCATATGCAAGTGTGTTCTTTTCCTAGTATTTTTTTTTTTATTAAGTGTGTAGTGTACCTGTACACCAAGTGAGTTGTTCGGCCTTAAACGCATTGAAACAATACACATAACGTGTATTCCACTAAGCGTGTTCCGTAGCACAACACTAAAAAATGTATTGTATAGAGAATACAGGAAAGATGCAGTGCAAGCGTGTTGCTTCAACACGCAACTCAACCAACACGTATGTTAATAATGCATTTGGTTGGCGCAACACATGTAATAATATGTGGGTTATGATTTGCTTCAACACACTTGACAACACGCTTGTTTTTACAGTGTTCGTCGAAGCTGTTAATATTTCAGACAAAAGCGAATTTGTTTCTCGTAGGCTCTAAAGACGCATGGTAAACCTTTCTTCTGATATATTAAGTTTCGAACAATACAGGGTAGACGAGTTATCACCAACTGTCGCATTATTCGTCCGGTAACAAATCGCTTTCCCTACTTTCGACGCACCCATCAATGTTCCCGACGAAAGCAATTTAGGTTTTCGTAGAACACATATAAGACGCATAAAAACCTTTTCCTTTTATCCAAAATATCAACAGTCGCCGAGATAATAGGAAAACCGATCCGTTACCAGATGACTCTGTATCACGTCTTCTCGATCAAGGAAGAAAATTCCAAGAAAAACGGAATCTCGTCTGTACATCGTGTCTCGCTATTCCGTATCCACTTGCGCGCTCTTCATGTCAGAGGAACGCGGCTGATGGCTGGTGCATGGACGACGGGAATGATCCTCCGTGAAAATCTACCATGGATCGCCCAGAATGGAATGAGAGATGGCGAATCCGGATGAGAAAGAGTCGGAGCCGATGAAAGAACAACCCGAGGTACAAGAAGTCTACGAATGAGCGAACGGATCAGCTAGGGGGGGGGGGGGGGGGGTAGCAAAGGGTTCTTGAAAGATCGTTCCGGCCCAGAAAGCCATCGCATCCAGCGGTGTAGACGCGAATAGGATATTAATCCCTCCGTCCTTTCCCGTCGACGTCCTCCATCCTGGCGCGTCTCACTCTCATCCCGGGTCAGCTCGTGCCCTTGCTTCCCGATTCCCGTGCAAGCCTCGCAGCAACAGCGAACGGAGCGCGCCGCATCCCCACGTACCGTCAGCGTCCATCCATCAATCCTTATAACTGGCTGCTCGCTCGGAGTATCCGCGTTTCTGTATCGCCGCCTCTGGATGTGCACGCCGTGGCCGGGGCAGAACCATCCCCTAGCGGAGCTTTCTCCGGCGTCCTCCATTTATCAACATCCCCCCCCAACCCCGGCGAACGCGGCGCCAGAAACTCGCCGGTTGAGCTGCAAGACTGCCGGACTATATACCTATAACTACCGCGGACAAGGAACGGAGGGATGGACCGAGCTGGGAGACTCGGTGATACCTCGAAGATTTGTCGGCAATTAAAATTGATTGCTATTCGGCACTGGCTCTGGCTCTCCGTTCCGCCGCGTCCGGCTCTCGCGCTCTCGGACAATCGATCGACGGGAATCGGAGCGAATTGAAAAGTAAAATTTCCAAGACGCGTGTCAACCAATTGGGATATCGATGCACACTGAAAACAAAAATTTGCTTGCGGGCTGCCGAAGAAAAAAAATCTTATTTCAATGCTACTTTCAATTTTTACAATTCCTTACGACATTGAAAAAAAGACGGTAAGCTGCCAAGGTGACATGTTATCGTTTCAATCCCGTATACACAATTGCAAGAATTTAAAGTAGAATTGAAATAACAATTTTTTTCTTTGGCAGCTCGCGAGCGAATTTTACTTCAGTCATTGATATATTATTTTTTCAGTGCAGGGATTTAGGGCACGGGAAATTTCAGTCCAAGCACCGTAATGGGAATGGCGGCCAGGACGGGCGCTGGCCGATGCTGTGCCAGTACTGGTCCGGTGTGACGCTCCCACTAGCGTGGAGGCATTTTTAGGATTACCTTACGTACGGTTATATGAACGGTAAGACCGTATCATGTCGTCTACTTTATCACGGTGAGAAAAATGTATTTCGATAAGTTTCCTGAAGATTTTCCTCCGAGTCGCTTCCACTCGGGCGCTATTCAACGAAAATCCATCATCCACCTCCGGTGACCCAGTTTTGGGCGGTAAAAGCTTCGACGATGAAAGCCGCTCGGGACGGAATCGAGCGGGCTATCAGGGAAAAGTTTACTCGTGTTTCTGAGGGGTTTCGGCGATTCGCAAGAAAACTGAGGAAAACGGGCTCTAAATGCGCGCTTTTGAGTCGGACGGAATGACTGCTTTTGCTGTTCTGCAACCCTCCTATTCAGGCTTCGCAGGGAAACAGGATGATATTTTCCTCATTAACTGATGCACAAGTTGATATTAACGTGAAAAAAAATTTGCTCCATTGTAGGATAGTGGATGCATGCCGAGTATTATATTACAAATTATCGAAGCTGCATTCGCTTCGGGCCTAACAAGCGTGCTTTGCACCATCGACGCGAAACGAGAGTGCAGACAGAGCAGACGGGAGAATGAGCTCCCACGCGATCAACGGGGAAAGAGGTATCGACGGACCGCGCGACCGAGCGCGGAATATCCTCGATGCGGTCTCTAATTGGACGCTGTTAACGCATAATTAACGTGGCGTTGTTATCCTCCCATTTCAGCCGATCCCTCGATAATGCTGCTGCTGCTGCTGCTGCTCCATGCTGCCAATCCTCCACCCTCCAACCCTATCCTCCATCCTCCATCCTCCTGATGCCAATCCTCCATTTTCCATCCTCCTGCTGCTGCACCAATCGGCCATCCTCCGTTTTTCATCCTCCGACTGTTAATCGTCCATCTTGCATCTTGCGTCTTGCATCTTGCATCTTGCATCTTGCATCCTGCATCTTCCATCAGTCATCTTTTACCTCCATCTGTCATGTTTCTTCATGTTTCTTCATGATCTTCATGGTCTTTTTAGACTTTTCATCTTTCACCTTTCGTCTGTCATGCTTCTTCATGTTTCTTCAAGTTTCTTCATGTTTCTTCATGTTTCTTCATGCTTCTTCATGTTTCTTCATGTTTCTTCATGTTTCTTCATGTTTCTTCATGTTTCTTCATGTTTCTCCATCTTTCATTCTCCATGTTCTATATCTATGCTCCATGTTCTCCTGCTCGTCACCCCTGCTCCATCATTGGCGAATCCTCATCGCGTTACAGATATACCGGGAGATCAAACCCAGCAACGTCCTCCCCAACCCCTCCGTTCCATCCTTCCAATCACCGTCTACACTCCCGTCGATAACGAACCGACGTCACCAACCCTCCCCGTACGCCTCCCTGCCTCCTCCCCTCTTCGCAAAATTAAGGGAATCCAGTCAGTGTGGGAATGCACACTCGCTCTCGATTATATCCGCTCCCATTGTTCGACCATTCCAACAGGTTTGCCCGACTCGGCCCGTTATTTCTCTCCGGCTTCGTTCAATCGTTTTCCCTTGCGTAAGGACCCATTTTTTTTTTTTATTGTCGAACGCATCAAAAACTCCTAGACTGGATAGTAAATAAGCCTTCCGCGGTTTATTTCCTCACGCTCCCCTCGGCTCGGTACGGTTATCAACTGTAGGCAACCACATGGATGAGTGGAAAGTTGCACTGCGCTTCGGTTCGATGCGAATGTGTTGCCACTGCGGGTTATCACCAGCTCGGCGATGGAACAAGGAGAGTGCGTAATCTCAACTCGTGCTGCTGCCGCTGCTGCGAGCAAGAGAATCGTCCCTCGTCGGGCTCGCACACACGTACCGGTCGTGCGGTGTGCCATTATGTAACCGGTTCTAAAGATTCGCGCTAATTGCGCGACAGAGAGTCCACGTTGACGTGGCGAGTCGTGAGTGCCCTCCTGGCGACGACGGCTGATGCTGATGGTAAAGCTCCCATCGAAACCGAGACTCCGGCTCGTCCACCCACGCACGACGGCGACTGAAACGACCGACCAAGACCACGACCGAAACGAGAAAAAGCGAGCTGCTTGTACGGACAGAGGAATGATTGTGCGATACTCAGAAAAATCATTTATTTTACGAGCAAAACGCAAATAAATGTTTATTTATATCAAATAAAAATAGTATAATAACAATTAAAATATTGTTATATATTAAAATTGTTAATGTTATATATTTTTAGACTGCAAGGACTTGTAAAGCTTTGAGGTTCTGTTTTATTTTCTGTCGAATTGTTTTACATTTAGGGCCTCGCTAATGAACTCCTAATGTGTCATTTAGATTTTGCATTTTATATTACTTATCCGAATTAATTTCAATTGTGTACGATTTTGAACTCCCTGCACTATAAACCTTTGGATTCTCGTGTTTGCATAATAATATATCTACCTAATATTGTATATTAATATTATTAATTTCTGATAATGTTGAATATTTATTTAAGAAAAATAAATATTTATTTGCGGGTTAACAAATGAATTGTTTTTCTGGGTGCAACCGGTGGGACAATTATACCGCATGACTAATCGACGAAAGTCTTGTGAGCGTGTCAACGAAACATGATGGATGGCCCGCTTCTTTTTTTTTTTTTTTTAAGCAGTCATGTAGGAAAATTATTCACGTGACCACTCACTGATCATTCCGCAGCAGCTGGTCATTCGGTCGTAGATAGGCCACACTATCCCGCTCTGAGGGAGATCTCACGATGATAGAGTCTCTCCTACGATTTCGCTACTTTGTAGCCGACGGAGGGGAATAAAGTAGCCACGGAAGTTTAACTCGGGAGCCTCGCACGTCCGAATCTCGAACAGCAGTGGTTCATCCTCGGTGCTCTCGGGCACTCTGCCATTTGTGCCACTTGGCGCAGAATTTAATTTTAAATACCCGTTGCGAATACTCCGACACTGCAAAGATAGAGCGCGAGAGTCGAAAGCTGCAAGACGCAAACACAGGCAGAGAAAAAAAAAACCCGGAAAGAAAACCTGTAAGAAAAAATGGGGCATAAAAACCCTAAAAAGATGACGATCAGGTGGAGGTGGAGAAAAACATCGGTGAGGTGGAAAATCGACTTTAACTACCCATTCTATCGCACATCAGGCAAGCTTGAACTGGTGAAGTCGATGAGAGATTCGGGATTGTTGTTTGAAGAAAAGCCGTCATTTGGCTTACATGTGGAAGAAGTGAACCAGGCAAAGAAACCCTTGGGTTAGTGAAGCGCTTCTCGATAGATTTGTCGACGATTAGAACGTTACAAGGTAAACGGCTCACTTTTCCGTCGCTGTTCCAGTTACGACCATTGGAGGCAATTTATAGTGATAATAAATACATTTTTCGTTTCATGCAAAGGAAAATTACGGTATGTTGAGAAGCGGATTTTACTCTTGATTAATAAATATCCATTTTGTATAAAATGTTCTATTTAACAATTTTAGATGTCAGAAAATGGGTCACTTTAATTATCTTTCACTAGTCCGTTCAAAGCTAATGTACACTAGGACCTCGATTTTGTTCACAGCGGCGAGAACGGCTTTGCATCACACCTACCATTTACGAGGTTGCGCAAGCCCCGCCCATACTAACTGTCGAGCATGGCCCATAGCTTTCTATTCTGCGCCGATCGATATTCGCTCCGTGGTGGGGACTGCTACGGATATCGAGAGTAACTAACTCGAGGTCCTAATGTATGCATCCAGGAAATTGTCCGCATATTTTCATTTCAAGAAAATCAAGACGGTACACCATAAATTCTTAGGATTGACTGCATTCAGGTTCGGAAATACTGTGAGCTACGACAACCATAATTATGAGGAATCGGCAAAGTTAGCAAATATTCCGTCCTTATTGTCCTTAGTGTTCCGTCCTAGTGCAAAAGTGTTCAATGACTTGTCTTTTCTTTTCAACATTTTAAGTGAGATTATTGTATCGCCATCGCTGTTGAGCTTGATCAGTGTCAGGGTTCCGCAAAGTGTCCTGAGAAATGCGTCAGCACACTGATAAAAAAATACGGTTGAATCAACTAAGATTCGGGCAGGGACGTTGAACTAAATATTTTGTTGATACAGCAAAAAAATTGGTTACTTCGACAATTTGTTAGCTGATTTCACCAAACTATTTTGGAGGCGTTCAAATATTTTGACCGTCCAACAAAATATTTATTTGAACCTCCTTGTCCCAATCTTTAGGTGACAACTGCATTTTTTTATCAGTGTATTTACTCGTTGCTACAATTCACTAGGCATCTTAGCGTCTTCCAGAATCGAGCACGAGAGATGATAATAATATCTGATTCAATAATATTTTAGCTAAGTCAAAAGCAGATTGCAACATGATCAAAATCTTTTAGTCAATATCTATTAAATTTCCTTTTTTTCGTTTTCCTTTTAATTCAAATATAAATATATGTTAGTTATAAGACACATTTATCCATTTATATTTTGATAATCGGCCAAGAAGAAACCCGTCCATAAATAAACAAATAAACAAATCTACACGAGCCAATTTTTGATTGGGTGGATTTTCATCGGACTTTTTTTTCGGGGCTTTTTATGCGGGTCTGAATTTCCAAGAGCGTGCACGAGACGTAAAAGTACCGCCGGATTCGGCGACGGGCCGACCGAGGAATAGTTGCAAGAAACCGTTGTGTACTAAATCTTCGATATTGGAATTCCGGTTTCGGGCCCGTTTATCCATCGCGGATGCGGGACAGAAATAACGCCCGAGGTGAGAAGAGAGCGAGAGTCGAAGAAGCCGAGCAAAAAAAAAGGCGGTGAAAAGATATTTCTATACAGTGGGAGAGGGCGAGAGGCAGAGCGAGAGAAATCTTGATGCCCGAAGCGCGGACAAAAATAGGCACGTGTTTACCACCGGTGAGCGGTGAGAGTACCGAGTTGCAGCGACCGTACGGGGCCGGTGGCGGAGGCTCGCGAATCCGTGGAGCGGGATGAAGAAGGAACGCCAGTGCGAACCCGAGAGACCGAGAGTGCGGAGAGTATCGTTTTCAGACCGGCTGGAAGACGATACCCGAACCGAGGTCCGCCGCTCCTCTGCAGCGATCTCGTTTTAATTACCATTTTTCTTCATCTCTGATTTCTTACGAGGCCTGTCCCACTTACTGCCTGTTACTCGATTGCCCCCCTTTTTTGTAAGCCGGAATAAAGGATATCGGTTACCACCTCGTCGACTCGGAGACACCCAGAAAATTCATTTATTTTACCGATCCTCTGCAATGAAATATTTATTTGAATCTAATGAATATTCAATTGAAGAAACGTTTATTTGAATTTAATTAATGTGCAATAAAAGAAATATTTATTTTTATTAAATCAATATTTAATTCAATACAATTGTTTTTTTTTTGGTGATAGCCAAACCGAGTTCCGCTGCAGCGATCTCGTTTTAATTGCCATTTTTTGTTCATTTCAGATTTATTGTCCCCTGTTACCCGATTGCCCGTTTTTTATGCAGGAATTAAGGATATCGGTTAACACCCCGAGGACTCGAAGACATCCAGAAAATTATTTATCTCCTCTGCAAATAAATATTTGTTTAAATTTAATCAATATTAAATTTAAAAAATGTTTGTTTGAATTAAGTCGATAAGTAATTACATACAAAAATGTTTGCTGATAGCCAAACCGAGGTCTGCCGCTCCACTGCACCGATCGCGTTTTAATTACCGTTTTCATCTCAGATTTCTTGCCCCATGCTACCCGATCGCCCCTTTTTTATGCGGAAATAAAGGTTATCGGTTACTACCTCGATGACTCGGAGACACCCGGAAATAAATTTATTTGACCGATCCTCCACAAAGAAATATTTAAGTTTATAATAATAATAAATCTTTATTTCCAAATAAACCTTTATTTCAAAATAAACCCTTATTTCCAAATAACCCTTTATTTCCAAATAAAACTGTTTTTCTAAATAAATATTTTTTGCACGCGTCAACCAAATCATTTTTTTTACGCAGACCTCTCAGGCCGCCTTCCCGCCGGTAAGGAAGATCCCTGCCGCGAAGACGCTCAGTAAGACCCACAGAGTGCATCGGGAAGTGCCAAAAAAATAGCTGACTCACCGCACCTGTCCATAAACGATATCCATCGTTGGATCTTACAATGAATTTTTCCCCAACGCATCGAACCCCGGTAATTCGAACCACCTCTCAGAAAAGTTGCTCTTGGACCGAACGGGAGAAGCGCGGTACCGAGGAGAGTCGGCGAACTGCGGCGAATGAGCTCCACTGTCCTCAAGAGCTCAAGGTGAACGAGCTTCGAACTGGCAATACACCGGGAACCGGGGAGAGGCTGCAATCGCTCCCTCCCTCCGACTCTCGAAGGGTCCGTCGTCCCTAATGCCGCGGCTTGCAGCCTCTCCGCGCGCCATCGAGTCTCCTCTCGTTTCCATCGGTGCGACTCTCCGCCTCTCCCGTAGACACTGCCGGCAAGGACGGGCCGGGCGAACTCTCGTAATTCCTTCGGTAACCGTCGTCCTCGTTCCTTATTTCCTCTGGCTCCGATGAATATATATATATATATATATATATATTATATATATATATATGCAGGTAAACCGGAGCTATTTTTATCAGCGAACTTTGTTTACGAGTATAAAACGACGATGATTTATCGGCGCTTTAAAGAGTTCACCGGGGAGGGATAATAAATGAAAGAAATATAGAAAAAATGAAGAATATACGCTGGAGGAAAATTGTGATTAAAGACCGAAAGATGCAGCCGTGGACGCATTGGCTGTACACAAAGATGTAGGCGGTAAATAAATAAATAAATAAATAAAATAAAATAAAATAATAATAAAATGAATTTAAAAAAAACTGGATATACATTGAAGGGAAAAATTGAGATGAAAACTTAAAAGTTGAAGACAGAGTCGTGTTTGCATGGTATGTGCTTAAAAATGTAGGCAGAAAATAAATAAATAAAATAATAATAAAATGAATGTAAAAAAACATGGGAGACATCGGAGGGGAAGATTGAGATTAAGGAGGAAAATATAGATTGAGTGCATAGAGATGTAGGGGGGAACAAAAAAAAAGAAAAAAAGATTCGAATCTAGGAGGGTAAAGACGTGATGTGGAGCGGAGTTGCACGGTCGCGGGAGGCGCGGATGGTAAACAGAGAGAGATACGAGGACACGGAGAAGGCGGAGTTCGGCCGGATAGAAAACGCGTATATAAATCTCCGGTAAGCTCTGGCAATAGTCTCGTGTTTCCCTCTTCGCCTAGACTCGATCGTCTTGACAGAATCGTGGCGCCGAGGTGCTACCCGAGCCCATGCCGCACGAGAGTCGCGTCACGCACATACTCGCCTAGCATGCGCGCCGCAACCCCAGATCCTGTGTACGCGTACTGATGCGATCATCTTAGACCATTAAAACATAATAATAATTTAGCCTTGAATAGGTCTAACAGGTTTCACAGGGCGTAACGAAGATTTTTTTTTTTTTACTTTCCAATGAAAAATATTCCGTATGTATCCATTTTTACCCGTTATTTTGCATAGCAGCAACGTTAGCGATTTTTTCAATTTTTATTCCTTGGATAAATCCGAGCCGATATTATTTACACGGTCTAACGAAGATTTTCATTAATTTGTTTGTACTAAAAAATATTGTGATTGTCCCAATTTTTGTCCATTATTTGGCATAGGAGCGGCGTTAGAGATTTTTCTTTTTAATTCTTGGATAGGTCCGAGCCGATATTATTTAGACGGCCTATTGAAGGTTTTCATTAACATTTTTCTACTAAAAAATATTCCAAACTTCCCATTTTTTTCCTACTAGGCATATACTCGCCTAGCATGCGCGCCGCGACCTCGGATCCTGTGTACGTGTACTGATGCGATCATCTTAGACCATTAAAAAATAATAATAATAATTTAGCCTTGAATAGGTCTAACAGGTTTCATAGGGCGTAACGAAGATTTTTTTTTTTAGTTTCCAATGAAAAATAGTCCGTATGTACCAATTCTTTGCCCGTTTTGCGTAGCAGCAACGTTAACGATTTTGTTTTTTATTCCTTGGATAAGTCCGAGCCGATATTATTTACACGGTCTAACGACGGTTTTCATTAATCTGTTTCTACTAAAAAATATTCTGATTGGCCCAATTTTTGTCCATTATTTGCCATAGGAGCAACGCTAGATTTTTTCAAAATTCTTTATATAAGTCCGCGCCGTTATTATTACGACTTAACGATGAGTTTTATCAATTTTTCTCTACGAAAAAAATATTCCAAACGTCCGCATCGGCGTAAAGTTGCAAATAAATCTGTCTTTTCTGCACCGTGCTGTGCACCGTCGCAATCTCCGTCACACGTCGGCTTTGATCGAAGATATTATCGCTCCGCGAAAGAAACTACCACAGCGCCCGGTTTATACGAACTCCCACAATTTTGATTTCTGTCGAGATCAAAGAGCTCACGACCGATCTTGTTTCTATTCTTATCGATTCGCACCCTGGCAAACAAAAGAAAAACAACAAAAAATATATTTTTAATAAAAACAAAAATGTTCAAGCTCGAGAGTTGACGAGCGTGTGCCCGCGATAAATAATCTACAGGTTGCAGATCCCGCGAAAGTCGGTCGACGGGCCGTGACCACTCAATTCGCTGGAAGAGTTCCAAAAAGCTCTATAAAAAATAAAAAAATAAAAATCCCGTACACAACTGAGTCATCTCCAATTTGTGATTGGGCAATTGGGTTTCGCTTTCTTTCTCGGTCAAATTTGTTTACGAACAGGATTTAAAGGATATATGGGCCAAAATCGCGGGAAGGGAACGCAGAGCGCGTTAATCAGTATGCGAGTAAGAAACGCACACAAAACGAACAGCTGGACAGCCTTTCGTTTATTGAATTTATCTCAGCAACAAAACAGTGAATCTTTTTGAAATTTGGACACTATCGCTGTGGAAGGTTTTTTATTCGAATCTAACAGAAATCGACGAAGAAAATCGCTACGTTTTGTCGTTACCGGCCGATTTCTGTAGCTTTGTACACGCATTACTAAATGAAGTAAATGGTTTAAAAAATCGGTAAAAATTGCAAACGCTTCGGTCTGTATTTGCCTGCAAAGTATTAATGTTTTATAGCGATCGAACAGAATCGCGTTTTGGCCCAAACATCCTTAAGGTGGGGCTGAAGATCAGCACAACTTCAAAATATTTTGAGTCCATTTTTATCCGAAAAGGTTTTATGAAATAAAAAACGTATTGCAAAGCTCACTGCGTATTTGATTAAAGCAGTTAATTTGATTGACGCAGAATTGGAGAAAAATGGATTCAATGTTTTTACTCTGCCTTTCTAGCACTCATAAGTATTCAGACTCGCCTTAAGTGAGCTAGAAAGAGTCAGAGGCTTGGTTTTTTTAACGGCAGTTGCGAACGAGACGGTAAATATTTTTCAAATTTGGACACAATCTGTAGCAAAGTATGCTCTTCAGTCGGTTAGTTTTTCATTTCAATTGAAAAAAAATTGACGGAGAAAAACGCTATATTCTATCATTTTTGAGGTTACGCCCGATCCCTTTGATGTTAAAACACGTTACTTAGAAGTCACATTGCAAAAAAACTAGACGGTTAAAAAATCTTAAAAAATTTCCCCAAATGAAGCCTCTTTTTTTCTGTCGGCCAGATAAGTATGATCGAGATCGGACAGAAACGATTTTTGGCAAGGATATCCTTGAGACATCGCTCACGCGCTGCGCGCGATTTTACTGCGTGCAGTAAAGGCACGAACGGCCGCACGTGGGTGTTGTAGGTGCGAGTATTGATCTGCCGTGCGTTGCGGACCGACGGACCGGCCGAAAACACTGTGCGTATGTGCACCGCGAAAGGTACGTGTAACTACCGTCTGAGCCCGAGGAAAACATCCCGCAGCTGGAGGAGCGCGTATCGTACGTGAGTGATTTTGACGCCGGGAAGAATACCGATCCCAGGGATCGCCGGTCGTTCAATCATCGGAGATGCACGGGGAGCTCCTTCGAGCCCGGCCTGAAACCAGCTATTGCGATTCTCTGTCAGGTCACGAATCGAATGGCTGTCTCGGAGGAAAATCCGATTCGCGGACCCGCGGACACGTATGTCTCTTCCTTCTCCTTTGCCGCACACTTTGGTGCATGCGCCGGGTCGGAAATTTGCATCGAGCGAGGGAACACTCGGATATCGCCGATACTCGATGCACAATAATATAGCCCCAACGTTCCTTTGCCACAAACGACCACTGTTTCTTTTCTTGGTTAATCATTTTTCTTGGTTAATATTTTTTTCTGATCAATAATCTTTCCTGATGAATAATATTTCTGACTAATCATCGTTCCTGATTAATAATCTTTCATGATTTATAATCTTTCCTGTTTGATCACCTTTCCTGACTCATAATCATTCCTGATCGAGAATCTTTCCTGATTAATATGTTCTTTTGATTAATAACTTTTCCTGATTACTCATTTGTCTTCATTGATCATTTTTTGTGATGAATCATTTTTCATTATTAATCCTTTCACTGCCAGAGAGACGTATTTCCCTATACATTTCGGCCCCTATGGGGCTCCTGACAGTGAAATGGTTAATAAGATCTCTTGATTAATATTTTTTCTTCATTAATAAATTTTCATGATTAATCATTTTTCCTCTCTTGTTTATTTTTAAAAAATACAATTCCTTGCAAAAAAAATTAATAAAAACATAAAATGATAGCAGTTTCTGGACATAAAATATTGGTGAAATGTACGTATCGTATTTTACCGTCGGGACTGAAGAGGATGGTCGAAGGAACGTGACGGAGAGGAAAATCGTGAGAGGACAGGAGGACGAAGAGAGGACGCAAGCGCCGGGAGTCGGGAGAGTGGTGAGAGTGCCAGGTTTCCTTCGAGAAATGCACGAGGCAGCGGAGCGGAGGCCGCTGGTACTGCAGCTGAGCTCCCAAGGTCAAGGACGATTGGGGGCATCGGGCGGTGCGTAGAGCATCCCTGCGACGGTCTCGGCTGGAGCTCGTACTACGGGCCGGATAAACGGCGGATGCGACGAGGGCTTTGAGTATGAAATATTGAGTGTACGAAGGAGGGAGAACATTTTTCCACGATAACTCAGAAAACAACTGTGGATGACGATGAGTTTTCGCACAGTTTTCCGAGAGCCCGGACGTGGTCGGACGAGACTGGTCGCGACGTTTTAATTTTCGACGATCCAGGCGGATGGCGCGTTGTCTGCACCAGCTTCGCGGATCATCCTCGGGGAGTGACCGAGGGCTTATCGGAACAGCGGGCGGCGGGAGCTGCGCGGACAACCGCGAAGGACAGAGCTGGGCGCCCCACAAAGGCGGACGCTTAAAAATTCAATGCATTTCAAATGGGCCGCGGAAATCGTCCGGGCACCCCCTGCGGCACTTCCTCGGCAATTCAATTTCTTTTTTCTTCTTTTTTAGTTGTTTTTTTCGTTCTTTTACGAAGAAGCATTTTCGAATCGTCATCCGGGTTCTTTACTTTGACCTTTGACGGGACTGTAGGGTCGATTACCGGGACGGAGAAATGTTTTAGTGAAAAGTGCTCCATTGGGGGCTCGTGTGGATCCTTTTTCAAGTTTCATTTAAGTCGAATGGAAAACGGAAATAAAGTGTTTTATGGCATTTTTTTTCACTAACGTCGATTAATAAGCCGTGAAATATTTTAGTGAAAAGTGGTCCATTGAGGATTCATTTGGAGCATTTCTTTTTTTGCGTCCCATTAATGTCGAACCCGAAACGAAAATAAAATGTTCATAAACAGAGTAATATTTTTGTGAAAAGTGATGCATCGGCGGTTCAAATCGAGCATTTTAAGTGCCATTAAAGTCGAACCGAGCTCGAAAATAAAATGTTCTATGACACAGTATATTTTTGTCACTAACGGCGATTAGGAAACAGTGAAAAAATGGTTGACGAGCAGGTCTGGGTTTATGTTTTTTTAAGTGCTCTTTAAGTCCAACCGGAAACGAAAATAAAATGTTTTTTTGCAATATTTGTATCCCATTAAATCCGCAGTGCCCCGTGCGAAATTTTTGTCTCTTTATTTTTCTAGTGTTAGGTTTATGTTTGTACAGTGGTATCGATCACTCGCGCGAACGGGAGTTCCAAGCGGGTAAATAATTGAGCGATTCGAAGACGTGCGGAAAAGTGGGTCGCCGCGCTCGTTGCACACACAAACACAGACAAACTGACGGCGGAGGGACGGACACGACACCCCGAGTATGATATATACGTGTCAGCTGCGATTGTACATAGTTTGATACTCGTTCGTATATTCCTTATGTCCGTCGTCGTCAATACCGATATACCCCGGAGGAGCAACGACACCGTCGCCGTTGACCTCCAAGCAACTCGAGTCCCCTCATAGTTCCCGCCCGAGAGTGCAAACCGAGAAGAGCTTGCCGCATGCATACGAGCGGATCGTAAGGTCAATCGGCGATCGTGACTCGAAACGAAGCTCTTGTTCAACCGCGTATACATATACATATACATATACATATACATATACATATACATATACATATACATATACATATACATATACATATACATATACATATACATATACATATACATATACATATACATATACATATACATATACATATACATATACATATACATATACATATACATATACATATACATATACATATACATTAGACTGTAAAAAAAAGATGACAGTCTAATGTGAAATCTACTGTAATTTAAAAGTTTTTTGACTTCGCAGCCCCTGAAACCGTACTTTATATCATACTATTGAATGTCGTGGAAGAGGAACGCTGGGCGATTTTTTAAAGAGGTGGCGCAATGGATTTTTTTTATTTCCCATTTGATTAACATATAAAAAGTCGATGTCTCCAGTTTACGCTGGATTGCCAATTTTCGTACAGAATGGACGGGCATAAAAATAGTGGCATCGTATAGCTTGTTCAATTTTCTTCAAATCGACGCGTCGTAGAATCTTTTCGGTCGCACAGTCTCCAGGATATTCAACTTTAAGTACGAAGTAGTAGTCTCACCTCGAATTAATGTGCACAATTAGAGTTTTTTGCGAATAACTCGGCGACCGTCAATTTTACGGCCATAATCGTAACGATCAATCTTGAGGCGAATAAGTTTATCTACAAAACTACAAAAAATATTTTGGTACGATAACAATTGAAGAAGCTAAAGGTTGTTGAAGTGTGACCCCCCAAGTCACGTCGTCGCCGGTTATTTTCTGAGTTCTAACCCGTTTCACGTTTATCTAATCACACAAATCGGTCGCATATACATTCGTACCATACTTAACGATAGTAAGTCTTAAACTAATTTTTTTACACGTACTAAAGTACACGTTAAGAAAATTGGTTTAACACTTCATTAAGCCATAGATTATACGATAACTGACGCAAAGGGTGTCCGTATTCGTCATTCGATTAGCACGTATTACATTTTCGTATCAGCAATTGGTTAATCCGGTATTATTGTTCAATTGATAGGGTTCCATGTATTTAATTGAGTTTAGAATTATTACTTTACCTTTTTATTGCAGTTTTTAGGTACGAAGTCTGTTTTACATATGAGGAATTCCATACTATTTGGATCTGGCTCTAACCCTTCACATCTTGAATCGGGCCCGTGATTTTTTATACGATTGTACTAACTACCAAAACCACTCACATTATTTATTAGATTTTTAAAATTTATTTATAATTATTCGCGACAAAAAAATAAAATTATTGATCACCACAATTAAAAAATCTGAGAAACCTTGTGCCATATATAAAAAATTTTAATATTTGAGCCGCAGTAGGCCTGCGTCACGTTCCATTTGTTTTCTAATATAAAAAAAAAACATTGAAAAAAAGTATAAGAAAAAAATCAGTTATGATCATTATACCATTTTATATACAATACTCCATTTTTAGGATTCTTTTCAGATGTTTCCAAAGAGTTTTTTAACTTTAAAAAATAAAAACAATTTTGAAAAACTTGCGTGCTTTTAAGTCTTAGTTCACTCATATAAAAAATTGCGGCCCGATCGAAGATCCGAAGGGTTAGATCCCGTTCGAAATGGTATGGAATCCCCCAAAAACACCTACATGTATCGACTGCAAAGAAAGAGAAGATCTTATCCCGTTCGATTCAGCTTGTAAACCGATGTAGGATACGCCCTTCCCTTTCCGATTAGCCGATATCCACATATTCGTCCCTTCGCTATTATTGCTAGACCGAACTCTGCACAGTGCTACAAACTTTCTTCGCCCCTCCGCCCGAGCGATAAAACTTCTGAGATAGCTTTCAATCCGATCGAATGCTATTTTTTAACCATCGCTGCCCGATACATCGACCGTATGAACGCCTTTTCTGCCAAACAGAAAAGATCGATGCATGTACCCTCTCTATATACATATATATATACACACATATATACACTATATGAAAGCCCGTGATGTAGGGGGGCGTGCCCGTCTCCGATTATCGATTCGTGTCTCCGCGGCTTGCTCGCTCTGCCTCGGACACGAGGGTTTCTTTCGAAAACCCTCGGTAATAGGCACCGGGAACCGTTTCGCTGCATCCGTTCCCGCGTCCCGAGGCTCCGCTCGATAGCCTCGAACTAGACACGCCGGGGGGGGGGGGGGGGGCAGAAAGGGGGGGGAGGCTGTATACGTACGTCGTTCGCTTTCCTTCCCGTCTCACTTCCGAGTGATCTCCCGGCGTAATCGATTCCACGCTCGGATTCCGATAACCCCTTTCCAAACCCCAAACCCCCCCCCCCCTCTCAGCCCCTTTCGCCCCCACGAGCTTCGGTGCGAATGCGCTCCTCGCTCCGACCACTCTTCCCTCAAGGGAATACCGTGCAATATTGGCGAAACGATTTTCCAGGGAAAATCGAGAGGACTTCACCCCTCCCTCCTCCGCGCCTCCCTCTCTATTTTTCTTTTTCTTCAGAATTTCCGGAGACCGGTCTCCGATTCGGTAAAAAAATATACCGTCGGTTCCTTCAGCGATGGGGAGAAAAGTCGTCGCGGTACGGAAATAAACATTTCGCAAATAAATCGACTTCCTCGTCACGGTTCGATTACACTGTAAGACATCTACGGTGTAAAGTGCGATGGTGTGAGTGGTAAAAAAAGGGTGTAACGCGGTGTACTCTAATAAATCCTCACACCAAATTGTGTGATGAACGCCGATGTCACGTAATAGTGTTATTTTCTTAGACATCAACACAATTCTGTGTTAATCGGTAATGTCTTTAAAATGTGGTGCACTGAAACACAACTTTAAGTATCATATATGCATTTAACGGTGTAAAATACGCACTGAACGTTGTCTCTAACCCCTAAACGGTATTTTTATGCGAGCAGAGTTCCCCTTCCGCAATTGGTGATTTTGCATTTCTAAAATTTCAAACTCATTTTCCAAATCAGCGAGCTAAATTTCAGATAAATTGTACTCATGTAAAAACGGATACTTTAAAGAGCTGATAATTATCATTCAATTGTTGATTTTAAGAAAAAAAATTATTATGTTTATTGTTAATAGCGCAGTGAAATAATATACAAGTATATAATCATGCCGTGCAATTATTATCCGAACGACGCAGTAACGTATGACCATTAATATCCCGAGTAGCTCGTACAGAATTTGAATAACAAAAATTCACAAGTAAGCAACAACAGTGTAGACGGCAAAGTGTTCGGTTGTAGGAATGAGTTAGGTAGGTAGTTCGAATCCCATCTCAGGCAATTCGTCAGCATAGATACTCGTGATCGTAGCCTTTTTTTTCTTTAATATTCTTATTTTTATTTATAATTTTCACGATGTACCATATAATTACTATGTAGGGCAATTATTAGTTACGGTTTATTATACTAAAACTTGTACATCTACTTCACCCGTTTAAGTCGTTTTTACTCATTTAGGAGTAAGTTTCAGTGTTACTGTACACTGTTACAATTTTAGAATGAACGTTCTGTAAGTATCATTGATTTTACAACGCATGTTTGGCACCATATTTTAACAAGGCCACCAAAGTAATAACACCAAAGTATTGAACACCAAAGTAATGGAACTATATGGACCAAATGGCGGTGTTAAAGCCGTGTTGAATCCAACACCGTTTTTTTTTTACAGTGTATTAAGGAGATGCAACGGAAGAAAAATAAGAAAAAGTTTAGTCGAACGTATTTCTGGGAATGTTTTTTTCTTTTTTTTTAATCTGCAATGCAAGCATATGTATCTCTAATCTGAAATCGCTCCGGAAATGAAATCGCGTGTGCCCCCGCGGAGGCGCGCGTGCGTGAGTGCGTGAGTGCCTGCGCATATTCGACACGGTTCAGAATCTGAGCGATGCCTCGGCCGTTCCCGATCGCGTTCGATCTACCGGAGATTAAAAGAAAAAATAATAATCTGCGTGTGCACACGCACACAGGGAAAAGGCACGCGGGGGAAGAGTGTGTGTATGCTCGACGGAAGAGCAACCGTGCTCCCCGGCGCGCAGCGATCGGGACGAGGCGGGCGAGCGGTCCCCGCGTGACCTTGCAACCCAATCACGCCATTACGGATCGTCGCATAAAATACGGTACTGCACTCAGCTCCGCACCTAATTTTGTTTTATGTTACTATTGTCTTTATGTTATGCTCAACTTCATCTTTCATTTCGTTGTCATTGTTATCTTTATTTCATGCTTATCTTCGTTTTGCACATGACAGCGATTATTATGTTTTCACAAGTTTATTTTATTTTTATCATATCTTTTTTATTAATATTCGCTGTAAAAAACAATCGTACGAAATTTAATGCCGAATAGGACACTGGAACCGGAAATTTCATATACAATTGTGATGGAAACTTAATGTTGAGTGCATTAAAAACATTGGGAATACTGTATTTTTAATAGTGTACTTTAATATCAATGAAAAAGTATACTAATTTTTGATCACAATTATACATCAAATTTATTAATTTTTTTCTACAGTGTGGTATGATCATTTTCTGTGTGTATGTAACCACAGGACCCTTGGTCCTGCCGTACAATAAATCACTTCATCCATTCGTTCACCTCCAGCCGTTTCCTTATTTTCGCTATAAAAAATAAAATAAAAATTACAAAAGAAAAAAACTGCACTCGGCTCCGCACCTTATTTTCTTTCATGTTACTATTATCATTCTTTTATGTTCATCTCTATTTGTCATTTCGTTGTCAATATTATGTTTATGCTATGCTCATCTCCATTTTACACACGGCTGCGATTCTTGCGTTTTATAATGTTTATTTTATTATTTACATCGGACCTTTTTATTAATATTGTCATGATCATTTCCTGCACGTACGCGCCGAAAGGACCCTTGGGCCTGCCGTGCAATAAATCACTTCATTCATTAATTCATTAACCTTCGCCGAGCGAGACGAGGCTCGGCGCTTCTTAACTTTTGTTCTAAATAATAAAATTTGAAAAACAAAAAAAGGAAACTTCTGTATCTTCGCTAATATATGTACATATATTTTTATTTATTTATTTATTAATGAAAAGATAAATAAACAATAACCACGATCATCCGAACATCGGTTTGTGCGATCCGAACGGTACAATAGTTTCCCGAATTGGCAACGCGGCACCGGACGGAAACGAATGCAAATTCGTTCGCCATTCTCGGCTCGGCGTCGCGCAACGCCGATGGCCAGACTGTTTTGTGTGTGCTGTGTGACTGCTGTGTGTGTGTGTGTGTGTGTGTGTGTGTGTGTGTGTGTGTGTGTGTGTGTGTGTGTGTGTGTGTGTGTGTGTGTGTGTGTGTGTGTGTGTGTGTGTGTGTGTGTGTGTGTGTGTGTGTGTGTGTGTGTATGTTTATACTTTGCGCGACGTCGCTCGAGTTGTTGTACGGGCAATTAATTAAAATTCCAGCTATTATCGCCATTCGTGGCGCACGTTATCTCGGGATCGAGCTGTCCCCTCCCCTTCCCCCTTGACGTGGCTCGTTGTACTCGTTCGGATACGTCCGGCTGTTCCGTTCTCGAACGAATTTTCACCGTCCACTCAGCGAGTTGTTTCTACGATAAATCACGTATAATATCGAGCGTTCAGCCGACTTGTTATTTATTATAAAACATCGTCCCATCGATAGTCGGGGATTTGTCGATCGAGATCGACGGCGATTAATTATAATAAGAAGTGACGCGATAGCGATTAATTGATCGAATCTGCGGTGGAGGACGAAAAAGTAATCGAGATCGGTGTTCCCTCGGGCGTAACGACGTCAGCGGGAGCGGACACGGTGCGTGGACTGCAACACAGAATCTATGCACCGTTTGTGAACGAAAACATGAAAAAACGGAGGAACCGGAGGAAGTTGCAAGGAAAGTGGAACTTTCGTTTCCGAACGAAGTCGCCAAGCGAGCGGAGTTAATATTTCATGTTCGGAAGGAGTGGAAGTTGGAGCGGAGTCGATGGCGCGGCGGCAGTCGAGCCCGTGCCTCGCACCTCGCCTCGCACGGGGTGAGGATGTACTCTCGACGGACTTTTCCTCTGTTATAATTCTCCCACGAAAACTGACCCCAGGTCAGAACAATACAGCTCCTGATCACACCCTAGTCTGGTCAGGTTCTCGTCAGGTGCTCCTCAGGCTCTCCTCAGATTCTCGTTGGATTCTCGTCAGGTTCTCTTGGGGTTCTCGTCAGGTTCTCTTGGGGTTCTCGTCAGGTTCTCTTGGGGTACTCGTCAGGTTCTCGTCAGGTTCTCTTGGGGTTCTCGTCAGGTTCTCTTCAGGTTCTCTTCAGGTTCTCGTCAGGTTCTCGTCAGGTTCTCTTCAGGTTCTCTTCACGTTCTTTTCAGGCTAGGGCTGTACAGATAGGCCAGTCTAGCCGGCTAAAATATCTTATCCGGCTAATGGATTTTATAGTTTCGCCGGCTAATCCGTCTTAGCCGGCTAAAATATTTTAGCCGGCTAATTCGTTTTATCCGGCGAAGCTATATAAGCCGGCTAAGCTCATACAGTCTTGGAATTTTTTGACGAATTGTTATGTTTTTTTTTTAATGTTACCTGCAACGTATTCCGAAGTATTTTCGCCCGTTGAACATGAATCCGCCGGCCTTTTTGGCCTAAAGTACAATGCGACATTAAGGGGCTCGATTTTATGCACGTGGCCGGCTAAAATAGCTTGGCCGGCTAAAACGGATTAGCCGGCTAAAATAGTTTAGCCGGCTAAAACGGCTTAGTCAGCCAAACTATAAAATCCATTAACCGGATAAGATATTTTAGTTGGTTAGGCGAGCCTATCTGTACAGCCCTACTTCAGGATCTCTCCCGGTTCTCGTCAGGTTCTCTTCAGGTTCTCTTCAGGTTCTCTTCAGATTCTCTTCAGGTTCTCGTCAGGTTCTCGTCAGGTTCTCTTCAGGTTCTCGTCAGATCTTCGTCAGCGATCTCGTCAGATCTCGATGCAACGCCCGATTAAAATGTCTGCCACGTAGGACCAAATAATACTTCCGATCGTCCCCGCCGATGTCCTTCGATTCTCCGTACTCGATTGTCGTTCGACCTTGGACTTGTCGTCCACCCGCCCCAGGGAAGCACGACCGCAGGAATTATCGCGCGTCAACAAAGGAGATAACAGCTCCCGCTGGCGATCGTACATGAGCGAAGAACGCGGAGCTCGAGCTGCAATAAACATTTTCCGCAGTTTCTACCAAAGATCCGTCTCGTCCGCAACGTCAGAAACCAGGCAAACTGGTCGCCCGTAACTGCGCGCCTCGCCGGATGGAAAAATGGGAGAATAAATATAATAAACAAAATAAATAGAAAAAGGAGCAATCGCAAGCTGGACGGCGCGCGGGTTCGGCCCCGTCCCGTCGCTCCCGGTTTTACGCTGGCTGCTGATTATTTCGCGGTTGCAGCTCCGGCTCTCGGGAATGTGGGAAGGAGACTCGCTCCGAGCCACCGCCGGTACTGCGACGCCGCTGCCGCTTCGGTTTAAAGAGAGCTCTGTGTGTGTGTGTGTGTGTATTCGCGCACCAGGGAGAAGCGAGTACTTTGGCCACCCAGAAATAGACGCCTCTACTATAGGAGCGATCCGTGCTAAGCGCTGCAAACGCCACGTCGAATAAGCCCGAGACTCGTGTGCAGCCCGAACCGCTCTGACGCGCTCGTTGCATCGAGGTTGCATCCGCGTTATGCAACTCCGCGGCTGATCCTCACCGTCTAGAGCCTTCGCCTGTCCAGAGAACCGACGGCTGTCCAGCTCGGCTCTCTGGAAATCAGTCGATTGGAAAAAAAAAAAAAACGATCGGGCGTGTCCGGTCGAAGACGAATTTCAACGAGATCGATGCAACGGGCTGTGCGCGCTTTCGCACACGCTGGCTGTTAAGAAATTTCGCTAAGTAGGATGATTATTAAAGTCGAGTCGCGTTCGCGAACTTTGCGTTGTGGGGGCGCTTCGTTATTCCGCGCGCCGAGGCCGTCGCGCCTTAATTTTATTAAACTCGCATCGAGCCGATGAGCCCGAGACGAATGCGGTGCATAACGGCGAGGCGCGCGGCAGGGAAAACAGGGCGAAGGCAGCGACGCATCGTATCAGCGGCTATCACGTAGCGCGCGCATGAAAACTTAAGCGAACGAGCCCACATGCGGTTCACAATTGTTGGGAGCAAAAATGCCCGCGCGTAAAAAATTTATATGCGAAATGTATATTTAAGATGAATACTAGATTATTGTATTTTAAATATCCAATTTTTTTTCGCGTGGAAATATATTACCTGTATACATTATTTTTCATATACTCGAATATATATAAATATAAATTTGATACCTGTTCGGATATTTTTGTCGCATATATCTCGCGACACACGAATTGTGTAAACACTTTCGTGAAAATCTATTTTGTTATATTTTTTTAATTTACATAAAAAATGTATTATATTTGGCACATTTACATCCCTAACAGAAAACATCTCTACCATATTACAACTCTACCGTCTTAGAACTTCACCAAAATCCCAACCAGAAAATAAAACAACTGTACCGGAATAAAAGCCCTTGTATTGCGGCCTTGTATTCCGGTAGATTTTTGTTTCAAGTCCATTAGAGTTTTTCACTTCCTGATAGAGATTTTGGTAGAGTTCTTATACGGTAGAGTTGTTAAAGCTGTCTTTTTTGGTAGAGTTATTATCTGGTAGAGTTGTGAGTGATAGAGATGTAAATGTGCCTTATATTTAATATATGAAAAAAATTAATATTTCGCGTATACTTTTTATCCTATGGAAGTCTGCTCGACGCACAAAGGATCTTTTGTCGTATCATCGTACAAACTTATTTTTAAAAGTAAAGAAATAAACGAATGTAAAAACTCACCTATTTTTCTCCAGCTCGTTATGAGTAGTCCTGGAACAGAGGAAGGAAAAAAAACGTAATCGGTAATTGTTTTAGTTCCGAGCTTTCACAGAGAACATAGAAAGAGGAATATAAATACCTCTCGTGAAAAGTTGGAGGCGAGGTATGTTGTACAAAGCGTCTGGTGCATGCAAAGGACGGGAACGCTACGCGAGTGAAGAGGGCAGAGGGGGATTGGGGTGGGAGGACGAAGAAGGGATAAAAGGGAATCACCCGGTACGTTCGCCCCTGCGCGTAATAATCGACCCCTTCTCGTTCGATGGTGGTAGGTAGTAGCGATACGAAGCGGCCACCGTTACCATCGAGAAAGATATACACGTATACCCGGATACCCCGTTTTATCGAGAACCGTGGGATTTTCGGGGCTCGTTAACGTCGCGTTGTCTCAAACACGAACTCTACCTATCGACGAGCCAGAGGAGACTGAGAGCACGAATTTATTATTATTATTATTATTATTATTATTATTATTATTATTATTATTATTAGTTTCAATTTAAGATCGACCTTAAGTTCAAACTTATAATAAGCAACAAGAGGACTTCCACCCATCTTCACAACAAGAAAATTAGTTTTCCACCCATGTTCACAACCATTGATTATGTCATTGAGGAGAACAATTAGCAATCATTTCATAGAAACGGATTCAAGAAATTATTTTTCCAGATCACCTATTCATAACAGTATAGTGTCAGCAAAGCTAACCGTACTTGGGATACAGACACAGGTTATACGCAGAAAAACCGTAACAGCTCGAAGTTAAGCTCGAATTTTAGTTCGGGGTTAAGATCGAACTTAAGATAGATCTTAAACACGCAATGAAGTTCAAACTAAGGTCTTAAAATTCAAGTCTGAGTGCGTATCTGCGAGTTCTGTAAGTTTCGGTGTGAGTGTCCAATCGACATGAACTCTATTATTATGTAAATTATTATTGTTGTTGTTAGGAGCGGCCGACAGGGAAAGCTTGTGGACTAATCTTACGTCAGAGTACACTGAGAAAAAATTACACAGTAAAAGCAACAATTCTGACTTTATACCGTAAGTCTTGTTTACGAGAGGACGACAATGCCAAAAAAATCATGGATGCAACCACAATTGTAGTTCAACCAATTGAATATATACAATCAGAAACTATCAATATAAACGTTCCCCTGGGAACTATTTAGTATAGTAGGAAATACTATCCGTTTTCTCACTGTAGTGCTTATCCCAAAAAAGGTTCTATTTTTATGTCCTGTCGAATTGTTTCAAACTTGAGGCCTCTATAATGAACCTCTAATGTGTCATTTAGATTTTGCGGTAGTAGTGAATGTTTTTATTGACATTGATGTTTACAATAATGATGGTCAGACATTTACCAAGGTCCTTCAGCCCAAGGTAATCTTTGGTATCCAGTAGAGCATTTATTACACTTTTGATGATGAAGGTTTTGATTTTGTTATTATTAGTGTATATTACTTATTCAAATTAATGTCTGTTGTGTGCGATTTTGAACTACCTGCATGAATCTTTGTACTCTTACGGGTGCATAATAAAATGTTTAATGTTACTTTTATTATCATTATTATTATTATTTTGTTTGACGTTTATTGTATTGACGTTAGAGCTCCGAAACAAGGAATCGATGAGTCGCTATATGAATCCGGTATACGCTATAAACATGTATACATTTTTTTCGAAAGTAGAGACGCACATACATGGAGCCTCGTCGTCGATGCGGTTGCGAAAGTAACGGAGCGCCATACCGCATTGTCCGCGACGGTACAACGATTTCTACTGTGCATGTATATACATATATATATATGTATATATGTATGTGTGTGTCCTTTGTATACTGTGGGTACTGTATAAATACGCGGCTATACGTTATTCCGAGGAGAGCACGTGACTGCAAACGTGTCACAATTCTCGTCCGAAACTGACGTGGAACGTGGGTACCAGGCTCTGTAGTACTGCTGAACTGGGGGAGGGGGGAGGTTTAATGGCGGAGAACGGAGAACGAATTTATACCGTGTTTCTCTTTCGTCTCGCGTCGGGATCTTGTGCTTAATATTGGCGAATAATCGCTCGAGAGTCGAGCAAGAAAAAAGAACACATTATTCAAGGCCAGTGCGGCGTCGAGGCGAGGAGAGGAAAGTCAAGAATCGAGTCGAGCTGAAGGAACCCGATTGACGTGGACGTGAAAATAGATCACACCGAACGACGTCGTTTAAAGAGCATTTATTTTTTTCGCTAAGTCTGGACTCAATTGCTTTGTAAAAAAATTAATTAAATCAGTAAAAATGTTAACTGCAAGAAAAAAATGTAGTGAATTTTTTTTTCTATATTAAATGTAGATGCGAAATGTATATTAGTTGTATTAAATACATATATTATATTTGAACTTTGTATAAAATGTGTAAAAAATATACAAAAAAACGTATACATCACATATATTTCAAATTATATGTTGGTATATGTGAGTTTTCGTAGGAAATGTTTTAAGTACATTTTTTAGTATATCTTTTTCTACTGTATTTAAAACATACTTTATTTCCACGTGGGTTACTCGATATCGTGACATGAACGAATGGCGTGGCTGCTCGAGAGCTCGCGAGGGAGCGAAGGACGAGGAGGAATATTCAGCGCCAGTGGGCGACTCTCCGGATCGTCAATAAAACAATTCTAGTAAAATTTCAAGAATTTAATACAAGAATATATGGAAAATATATTTGAAATATATTCCCAAAAAACATCACACATATTTCAAATTATAGCCGACAATATGTAAGTTTTCGAGTGAAATGTATTTGTACATTTTTAAAAATATATTTCAAATTATAGTCGCTAGATTTAAGTATCCGAATGAAATGTATTTTGTACATTTCTTATATATTTTTTTTCTACTGTATTTAAAACATACTTTATTTCCACGTGGGTTACTCGAGAGAGGGACATGAACGGACGGCGTGACTGCTCGAGAGCTCGCGAGGGAGCGAACGAAGGACGAGGAATATTCAACACCAGTGGGCGACTCTCCGGATCCTCAATGGGACAGCGCAGCGAGAATCGGGAGGAGAGGGGACGTAAATATGCGCGAGGGGGAAGGCCGCTCTTTCGCTCGGGAGGGTCAAGGGACGTTGTGCCATTACGATCGCTGGAGAGAGATTCATGCTCGACGCGGGTTCACAGCCGGAGCCAATGTAAAACAATCGAATCGCAAGTTACGTTAGTTAACCAACCTGCTGCCCTGAGATTTTTTCGTCTTTGGCCTTTTGGTGACCGCCCGCAGGTCGTCGGGTATCGGCATTGTCGAAGCGTAGCCATGTTCAGCTTCTGAAACAAATAAACGGGGTCAAACATTTGCGTACGTAACAATTTCTTATTTTTCCAAGTCCGATACCGATAACAGTAAATACTGAAAAGCGAGAGTTTTTCGGAAATTGGGTTTGAAGCAAACCGTTGTCTGATGTGAATATCGAATAACCTATATTTATTGATTATCGATTTTTTAATGTAATTTTTTAAATATAATTTTTATCTAACTTCAATATATTTATTGGTTATTGATTTTATAAGATCGCTTACTGATTTTTTTTAAAAATATTTTCTGTATTTTTCTAACCGTGCGCGGAGAGAAAAGTATGGTAATAACCTCGAGATTCGTATAGTAATTCGAGGACGAAGCGGGAAAATTGCGATTTTAGCCAAACGCATCGCGAATTTCGCTATGCATAGGCCGCCATTTACGGCATATCGTAATACCCATACTTTGCGCCCACAAATGTTTAATATTATTCTCCTAACGTATATAAATTCACCAAGTTAGTTCGGTATAAACTACTAGGAGTTCAGTGTTAGATTGCGCACGCTTCATAATTTCTTGCTATTTAGTAACGATTACCGTGGCGGTCGCATTACACGACTGAATAGCTTCGTCGGTTTAATTTGTCGTTTCGTACGGTATAGGAAAATTTCCCAGATTTCCGATATGTCCCGCGTTTGCTGTACCGTCTGGAGATTATTCCCAAACTATTTTCTATGACATTACCATATTTTTATCTCCGTGTGTAATTGCACTAAAATCAGTCGCCAAAACTAGTCGACCTCAATCGGCTCAATCAACTTCAACCTGTCTTTCAGTACGGATCAATGCAAGCAACCATCGCCTTTCATCGTTAAATCGTAATAACGTCGCGAGGTATTCGTCGGAGAGGCGAGAGTATAGTGCAAGACGGGTTTGAAAACTAAAAGGATTAAAACACGACGGTTTTACGTCCTCCAGTGTGCAAAGCGACGAGAGCATTTCCAGATGTTGCCGCGAGCCAGTCTCGACGCTCGGTCGTAAAATCAAGGGGAAAAAGGCTTTATAAAATAACAAAAAAATAAATAAAATAAAATGAAATACAAAATTCCGGCCTTAGGGCAAAGCGCCTTAACTGCGTGCGAGGTAAAAATAAATAAAAATAAAACTAAATATAGATCGATAGATATTTTATTGTGCACACGTAAGAATGCAAAGATTCATAATATAGGGAGTTCAAAATCGTACAACTTTGGCAGTGATTTGGATAAGTAATATAAACTAAAAATAACAAAAACTAAATGATACTTGGGGAGTTCATCAGCGGGCCCTAGGTTTAAGAATGTTCCATTTATACATTCCCAACCAAAAGTTTAACTCGATCAAAATTTCAGTACTTCGCAATATGCCAAAAGTCTGAAAAAATCAGCCGTATTAATGTTGCACCCATAACGTTCCGAAACGATTGCGCTAACAGTTCCCTAGTACAAGGTTTTAAAAACATTTGGAGAACGGACGATTTAAAAATGTAAGAAAATTATGAAAAAATTCCCGCGGTTCCTAAAAAATCAGTGAATTCATTTGAAAAGCGAAAAAGAAGTTTACTGGTTATTTGTTGAACTATATATTTAGCGATATGTTAATAACTATTTAAAATTATGATTATGCAAAACTAACATTTTCGGCGCCTTTAATACACTCGACTTTTGTCACATTTTTACCATTACGAAGTGTTCAAATTCTCACTGAATCTCACTTTTGACTGAAAGTCTACGTGTGAAGCATCCTCAAAAAAATTCGACACGAAATAAAACAGAATCTTAATACTTGACAAGTCCTATTATTTTTACATTCATAAAAAAAAGTATAAGAATAAATATAAGAATAGATATAAGAATAAATATAAAAATAAATATAAAAATAAATATAAAAATAAATATAAAAATAAATAAAAATACGTATAAAAAAAAATAAATCAATAAGATAAGTAAGACAAATGGAAAGAACGGGCGTGCGCGTTATTTTTCCATGCTCGCTCTCGTCGCCGATTCTCGGGCCGAGTGTTGGCTGCGGTTCTTGTATCGATGAGGTCGAGCGAGAAAAAAACAATAACACGAGATAATAGGGACGAACAAAGAAAGGGAGAAGGCATGGGCGAAGCAACGAGAGAGAGAGAAGGAAGGAGCAGCGCCGGACACGAGATGTCGATGTCCCTATCTCTGGTCACGCGCCTGTAGTCGCTGTTGCCGTGCTGCAGCTCGGCAGCCTGCAGCTAATATACCATATTACACTATACGCGTAATCGGTCGTACGCTGTACCGCACGAAAGCATAACCTCGGGTACACTCCGTCCCGAGTTGCACGAGAGACTCGCGCTGCGGTAAGTGGAGTGATAAAATGAGATCATCGTTCGTTCGAAGCGGAGAGACTAGTCCAGCGACGGTGCAGCTTTGTACGCAGCGACGCACACGCGCGAGGCTGCAAAGCCTCACTGTACGCTGTGGAACGGTTACGTTCGCTTGGATCTCGCGGAAAATATATATACGTATATTCATAATAAAATAATAAAAATGAAGAAAATGGTTATAATGTTAAAAATATGTGAAACGAAGCAAATGGAGAGTCAGCACAGAGATAAAAAAAACAAATGGTTGTAAATTTTGCTTTGTTTTGTTCGTCTAAAATCCGAAATTATTTTCTTGTTCATTTTTCAATTCATTTCAAACGCCGACCTACGCTTGGTCGAAGCAACGGTTACGTTCGTTTAGATCTCGCGGAAAAAAAATATATATATTGATAACCAAATGATGAAAATGAAGAAAAAATTATTATATTGAAAATATGCGAAACGAAGCAAATTGAGTCAGCGCAGAGCTAAAAAAAAAAGTGCGATAAAATATTTAATTGTTCGACCTAAATTGTCCGGTATTATTGCCGAGCCGAGCGAATTTTATTTGCCGAACAAACAAGTTTACTCGAAAAAGCAAAAGAATCTTGTCCAACAGTTTGAATTCATCTGGCAGCCACGACTAAGCAGGCACGTAGTCGCGAGAATGAAACTTTGTACGTTCCTCCAACAGACGAGAGAAAAAAGGAGTCACGGACGTTGCCGAGCGGGGAGAGGCTACACTCTTGTTTACGCGGAACGCACTTCGCCCGAGCAATCTCCGTGCGGTTTCTCATGCAGAATGTATTTTTACTTATTTTTAACTTTTTATAACATTTTATTATTATTATTTTTTTTATTTTCTGCACGCTTCGCTGTTTCGAGCGAGACTACACTCGTGTTTACGTGAAATCCACTTCGCCCGACTAACCTCCATGAGGTATCTCATGCAGAATTTTATTTATTTATTTTACTTTTTTTAATTGATTTTATTTTATTTTAAAATCATTTTTTTTCAATTTTTCGAGCAAGACATGTAAGCGAGAATACACACATATTTACGCGGAACGCACTTTACCCGACGAAGCTCCATGCGGTTTCTCACGCAGAATTTTATTTATTTTTTCACTTTTTTAAAATCATTTTATTCATTTACTTTCACATTATCTGCCCGATCGGTTGTTTCGAGCGAAACATTGAAGCAATAATACACTCATGTTTACGCAGAATGCACTTCGCCTAACCGATCTCCGTGCGGTTTCTCACGCAAAATTTGTTATTTACTTTTTTCACTTTTTTAAAATCATTTAATAATAATAATTATTTTTATTTATTTTTGGCTCGGTCGGTTGTTTCGAGCCAGGCATGTAAGCGAGAATACTCACGTTTACGCAAAACGCATTTCACCCGAGCGAACTCCGTGCGTTTCCTCATGCAGAATTTATTTTCAATTTTTTTAACTTAAAAAAAAAAAATCATTTTATTATTATTTCTATATTTCTTGAATATCTCGGCTCGGTCGCATCGAGCGAGGTATATTTCGCGTGTTTGGACGACGTACGCAGGGGAATAAGAAATATCGAGTGACGCGTCGGGGCCCACTAGGAAATAAATTCGGTAGTGCGCCGGAGTACGGTCGGACGGATGACAGCTACAAATAGGAGAAACGAGGAGTGACGGTCGTTATAGGTCCGGCGGAGTGTGGCAGAGAGACGCGCAGAGGGAGAGAATGCGCGAGCGACGGAGACAGCGCGCCTCCGCGCGTCGTTCCCCTGTTTACGCAAGCCGTGGCTCGCGCGACGCAGCCGTGCTCGGCTAGCTTGCATCTGGCGAGAGAGAGAATATAACTGTCCCGCTGGCCCGAACGCCGGAATCCCAAGAGTCGTCGCTACGTTTTGACGTCGCACGAAAGACAGACACGCGTTTACGGAGGAAGGTACGTAAAACAACAAAATAATACAACAACAATCACGAACGCGCACTGGATGAGACGAGACGAGACTGGCGGATGGTGAGCGGGGAGGGGGGAGTGGAGAACGCACAGTGGACATTGAACGGTAGCCTGGCTGAGCGGTCAAAGCGTGCTATAGCACTCGCATAGTCTCTCGCGTATGTCCGAGTTTAAAACGGCAATTTAGTATTCGAAGGATAAAAAATTTGAAACTTAAAAAATTATGAAATTTTTATAATTCTGTTTTGTTTTAGTTTTTAGGACATGTGAAACGAGTCAGTCGGTGAGCAAAATTTGGAATGAATGCGAGGCAGAGACCGTGGAGTTTTCGGGGAAAAGCGAAGAATTAGCGGATGTGCAATTCAATACCGCGTCCGATGATTCTTCTGGTTTATCCGAAGCGTCGACCGGTTTTTAATGGCATTGATTCGAAAAATGCATCTATCTCTCTCGCACCCGTATGTCACATGGTATTTCACATTGCATTAAGTTGGTATTAAGTCCTAGTGTGCATTTATTAGGGGTCATTTTCAACTCAAGGTTATCCCGTGTTTTTCTCAACTAACGTCAACTTTGAGCACGTTTTCAACGGTTAAAAGATTTTTTTTTTTTTTTAATCTGACTGTGCGATTTCTGCGACTGGCAACGGTAGCTTGGCCGAGTCGTGTCATCGCGCTATAGCACTCACAGAGTCCCTCGCCTATGTCCGAGTTTAGACGACGCTGTCGCGTATATACCGGTTGTTCAGTATTCGCACGAGAAAAAAAAAATTGAAATAAAGAAAAAGTAATTTTAATAATTTTTTAAGAATTAGTATTAACTCTTAATGTGCATTGAGGGTAATTTTGAACCGAAAAAGTTATCCCGTGTTTTTTTCGTCTAACGTCAAGTACGTTCTTCGACGAGTGAAAAAGGTTTCTTTTAACAAATTGTATAATTATTATTATGCAAAATCAATCTTCTCAGCACCTTCCATATTCCTGATTTTTTTCAGATTTTCATCCCATCGAGAAGTGTCCGCAATTCTCTCTCAATTCTCACCGAACTCACGTGAGGTCGGACCGACCGCAAGTACTACCTCAAGGGTTGAAGTAAAAAAGAACAAAAACCTAGAAGAAAACAAATACATTACCTCGTTCCCTTCGTTCAATGTACTCGGCGGCCTGCAGTAGGGCAGCAATGCTCATATTTCCAACGATTCGGCGGTATTTCCTCGCTTAAAATTATATATATATATATATATATATATAAATATATATATACGTATCCCGGCAACTGTGAAAGCCCGCACGACCGTAAGCCTGGCCGCCTCCCCCCGCGTGCGCGCGCACGTTGTTGTTTCTCACTGCCGGTTAGCTCGACGAAAGGGGCACGCACTTTTCACACGAGTGGAGGGAGACACCGGGCGGGGGGGGCCGCGCACCTCTTCCACACCACCACCTATTCCTTATTATAATCTCCCGATGAATTCTTAAACTGGCCGGGCCTCGGCACCGATGTACGGGCGACGTCGCGGGTTTACGTGGCGCTCTCGTAACGAGCCAACGAACCGTTAACGCGGCGCGCGCTCTACTCGCCTCGCGCGCAGTCAGCTTGGCTGGCTCGTCTACGCTGCCGCCACTACACCTCCCCCGGCTTCGAAGCTTCGGCGCGGCTGACAGACGGCGGAGCTCGCCGATTGCACGGTCACCAAGGTCCGTCTCGAGAGCGACTCCTTCTTGCCTTTCCGTCGACTCCGTGTGCCTCCCTCTACTATCGCCAACCTCGCCGAGCGCCACGGCCTTTCCGACTCTCTCTCTCCGTTCGTTATAAAACTCCTCTCTCGCTCATTCGTTCCCGTCCGACTGTACTCTTTGTTCCTCGCCCCCGTCGATTCCTCCCAGCGCGCCTCTCCGTCGCTCAGACGCTCCACGGTCTTCCCTTTATCCCTCGACGTCTTTCACCCACTTTTCCCTTTTTCTCCTTTGTGCGTCGATCTTACTTTTTTTTTACCGAACTGGCGCTTGTATTTAAATTCACTCGTCGAGCGGCGCGTTCCCCCGTTGTGTCACGTCACTGATCACGGGTCACGTGATGCGCTGTACTCTATAGGGGTTTCAAGGCAAAAAAAAACACAAAACGCTATACTCCCAGCTCGGACTGTACCGCACAGGTTTATGCCTAAACACCGAAGGAACGAACGTTTCCGGCGCGCTAGAGTCGCGAAAAAAAAATTACTTTCACGGATGTTACATGCGGAACTTAAGTACTTGAGATAGGAAATTTTTGAAGTAAAGAAAACGATATTTTCATCTTTATTCGCAACGATTTTTCATCGACACCCGCTCTTGTTTTCGCTCGACGTTGGCACGAAAGTTACGTCCGAGCTTCCGACGTTGTCGCTGCATCGGCTGTTCCTTTCTCTCGCTTGTTGTGTTTTCTTCTCTGCCCCCCCCCCCCAGCCCTTGCTATTTCCCGCGTGTATGGCCCTGCTTCGAACCGTACGTAAGCGCGTGCACTCCCGGCGAGTTCCAACCTATCGATACAAAACGTCAAACTCCGTGGCCCGCGTGTGTTTATTTCCTCGGTTCGTTTACGCCGAACGGTCCGCACGAGCCATTCGCCACGATGCGCCCGCTACTATTACTACGAGCCGCGACTCGGATTTCTCCCTCTCGCTCCGCGTTTACCCGACGCTCTCCTACTATAATCCTGCCATTGTTGTTCGGTAGCCCGAGAGCTCGCTTCGGGGTCAACGATTCCTTCGTCCGAGCCACACTGTATTATCCACACACACTCACACACACACACACACACACACCTCCTCGCAGTCACGAAGTCACGAGAATTACCTTTTTCTTGTTTCGTCTATTTCTACTCGGAAACGACCCACGAGCCGCGGTAACGAGACTCCCGTATTGCAAAAAGATGAAGCGCGTCTGTCGACAAAAGAATTTTTTCAACGAAAAAAAAAGAATTTAAGAAATTTATTATCTTTTTTTTATATTTTAAGAATTTTCTTTTAGCGCCAATGCAGCTGCGAGTTCCTCGGCAACGAGTGTATATTTATGTATAGATATATTATCGCCTCGACGCACGTAATCCTCGAAAAGTTGGCTGAAACGTCGTTACGCCAGATTAAGAGCGAAGTTCGCGTGTGAAAATTTAAGTCCGAGCACGCCCACGAGCGGTATCGTCCTACGGCGCTCGACAGATCGGACTCGGGTCACGTTTCCCACACGCGAGACGGCGAGGCGAGTCCGCGGGCGGTCGTATTCGCGCACCGCCGAACGGGAATAATAATAACAACGACGAAAGAAAAAAAAAGGTCACGCGATTTAACCGGTCCACAAGCTCCGGATATTCTTCTCTCGCATCACCGAAAATCGGTAAATACTCGCGCGGCTGACCGACCACTGCTGACTGTACGGGTTTTGTTGTTACGCGCGATTCCCCGACTTGCACGAACTGTGTGCGCCTACCGACGATGTGTACCGATGCTCCCGCGCGCGTACACGTTCGCGAATGGTACGTGTGTGACTGCGCCTCCTCCTCCCCCCACCACCCCACCCTCCCAGCGTGTACAGCCGACGTGCGCGCGTCCGTCCGTGCCGTTGTTGCTACCTACGAGAATCGCGAGCGAACGAGCGAGCGTGCCCTATACGGGCGGCGGTGTACCGACGATACCGAGATGCAGTTATATTTCTATGCTGGATAATTATTTTTTTTACTTTTTTTACTCTTATTTTTGTATAAAAAAAATATTTTCTCTCAATAGCTAAACATGTAAAACTAGAATCTGGATTAATTAAGGATTGATCGAAACTAACCCTTCATTTGACCGATATTAAATGTTTTAAGTTCGTTCGGTGTTTTCGAACGAGAGTAGCGCTCTGTTGTGTGTGTGCCGCGAAACGTCAGATTATTTCACGGGCAGTTGTACGCGGAGCGTAACCACTGGCGTTTTTTCAAGAGCGATGTAGAATGAATACTAATAAAAAAAACAATTGAAGGAAGAACAAGAGAAACACTTCAGGTATTTTTTCCCGTTTTCGTTATTTTTTTTCTTTTTTTCGCACGAGCACTATTTTACCCACGAGTCACAGTGGGATGAAGCGTTGTTGTTGATGTAATTTAACCGACCGATCGACGAGCCGACGAGCCGACGAGCCGACGACGACGACGACGAGCCGACGAACGAGCGGACAGCCTTGCACCTCCGCACTTCGCGAACACTCTCACGCATTTATCGATGTCAAACGTTTCTGCACCGTAGAAGCGAGAGAGATCTTATGTTACGCGCTACGCGATTGGACGGACGGTGCGCGAGTGCACTCGCTCGGCCAATCGGAACGCTCGAGCCAGAGGCGAACGCGCGCGCCGCCACCAGCACCCGCCGGTGTCACGTGAATCGCATGCCCCAAAACAAAACAAACAGCTGGCTCAACGCCGTCTCTCGCCTCGGCCTTCTTTCTCCCTCGGCCAGTCTCACGAATCGTTCGCGCTCTCCCCCGTTCGTCCTGCTGCTCGGTTTCAAACCATCCCCCCCCCCCCCCCCCCCCGACACTGTATTCCCTTCGTTACCAACTTCTCCATCTGTCGTTTATTATTGCGCCCGGTAACTCCGAGCGTTATCCAATTGGTCGATGCATTTCGCTACCCCCGCCCGCAGAACTTTATTATGATATTTTCCCGCTGCTAATTTTATTGCCGGAACAGCTGTAACTGTCGTATTGTATAAATGTAAAAAAAATTGTTTTTTTTTTGCTGTTTTATGCAAATGGAATTAGATAATGAACGCTTCCAATGAACTGGACTGATTAATAACTGGACTTGGCTTTCCGGCGGTTGGCGAATCTAAGCTGGCCAACACCTGTCGTCAAGCACGCGTCTGTTCGACCGCGTAACCGGCTCGGCTTTCTCCTCGATCGATGTATACATTCCTTTGTTGCTCGTCGAATTGACTTTTTTTTTTGCTATTCATCTTGTTACTCTACGCAATTAAAGACTAAGTTTTCGCCGATCGAGCTCATAATAAATTCGCGAGTGCAGGTAGATTTTTTTTTCACACAGTACCCATATAGCACGGAATATTGTGAAATTATTTAAGAAATACTTTCAATTCTTCAAACCTTACGAAATATTTCTGAAATATCGATATTGATATTGATAATTTATTAACGGATTGCTTTTTACAATTTTATAAAAGAAGTCGAACAATTTGATAACTGTATGACTTAGTTTGTGATCACATGTGTTCTCCGAACACGAAAATATCATTGTATAAGAATATAATATTTTGAAATACTCTATGAAAAATACCCAATGAAACGCTTCTCAAATATTTCAGAAACATACTTAATCTTTCGACGCATCTGAAATATTTCTACAATTGTTTTCGTGTTTATACGGGTATGTATGTGCAAATTCGACCAGCTATGCGATCGTTGATATTTCGGAAACGTTTCAATGTAAGATTTACGAGTGGACAGAAAAATATTTTCAAAATGTTTTAAAAACATTTCGCAAATATTGTCAATATTGATCAAATACTTTCAATTTGATAAAATATTTTCAATACTTCACAAACATATTTCCGTTTTGTGTAGGTAGTAACAACATTAGTCAAAATGCGCGCCAAAGGCGGGAAAAACCGTTAGAGAGACGTCGTTAACGGCCATAGTAGTTCGCGGCAGCGCGTCTAATCGTGTGGATCGGTAACAAACGTGCGCGCAAAAGATACGTAACTTTCGCAGACGATTCGAGTTAGCAGTGAATAAACAGTGATGCGCGGGTTAGCGAGGACGTTTTGTTAGCGACGATTCGCGATTGTCGTCTCAGGCGGAAGCAACATCGACGAGAAGACTCTCGAGATCGGGCGCCGCAGCGGTTAGTCGTTGGTTCGGTAAGTGTACATTGTTGTTTTTTTCCACTCAGAAAGGACACACTGTTTGTAGGTTTTTCTCGATCGTTGAGACGATATTTATTCATTAAGAAACTACGTTTTTATCACATATGGCCAACAGGCACGATATTTAATATCTCCAGGGAATTATTAACGACGACTCGCAACGCTCGAAGTAAATGTAAACGCGCCATCATCGTCGGAATCAGATGGTCGCGTCCTTCCTGAAAACAACAAAAACATATATTTCGCGTGTTAAGGGAAGGCTAAACACGTACGAATGCGAGGGAGACAGAGTAAAAATTTTGAATCCTTTTTTCTCCGAAATCAAAAATTAATTACGGAGTGCAATTGATTAACGGCTTTAATCAATTACGCAGTGAAGCGCACAATTCGTTTTTTTATTTTGTAAAACCGTTCCCGAGAAACATGGATTCAAAATATTTCGAGGTTATGTTGATCTTTAGACCCGCCTTAAGGTGAAGTGAAACAAGTTCTTTGTCGCTCTCTCTCGCTCCACCGCGTGACCAATGGCGCTATCTCTCTCACACTTGGGGCTCCGTCACCCGACTTTCACTTCACCTTAAGGAAGGTGGAGCGCTTAACACTAGTCAAATGAGTGGCGCATTTTTAAAGTCGTCTATACAAACTTTTACGTATTGATTGTCGTGTATGGTTATTTTTATTTGTACAACACATGTTCTTAACCTAGAAAAATAATAATTGTAATGGATTTTCAAGAATATTAACTGGTTTGTGCTAATTTTCTAAAAGAATCTGTACCGTTTGAATCCGTAATTTTTGCTCGATTTTGGTGTATTACAGCTCATTATCTTTCTTGTCGCTCTGCGAATTCACCGTCCAGACATTCAATAATATTTTTCGTTTAAAAATGAAATCCGTTTGTTCATGGAGGAATTTCGTCGATGGATAAATAGAAGAATGGCATTTTTAAACGGGCAATACTATTGAATATCTAGATGGTGAATTCGCAGAGCATCTTTCAAGAAAGAGAATGAGCCGCAAAGCATCAAAATTGAGCAAAAGTTACGGATTATTCGATTTAAAAAACTGAACGAATATTTACCTTTTCAAAAATTGACACGATCCAGTTAATATTTTTGCAAATCTATTGCAATTAACGTCTTTCGATGTTGTAGTGAAGTTTATTTACCGTCAGTATGCGTATCCGTCGATAGTAAACGCTGAACTTTTGACTCAGACGCGACAGAAACAGACACAGGCTCTGCGGACACGTTTCCAATTGAGTCCCACAGCATACGCAGTTTTCGATAATTTCAGGAAATCCGACGATGAAGTTATAAACTAGCTCCCACTCCTCCTGCAATAGATCGAGATTTTTTAATGGTTTGAAGAATCCCGTACAACTGACCGTACGACCGTACAACTCTTACCTCCTCATTCAACAGACTGAAATCTATGTGCTTGACGTCCGTTAAACTTGGGTATTTGCCAAGAAGCTTTTCCTCTTCGAATCTTTCCAAAATGGCATTTATTCTCGAGGCATTGTACAACACGAATGAACCTTCTGAGAAAAACATTTATACATTAAACAATGCCAGGAAAATTATTATATACGCTACGGCTGCGATCGACTCTTTGGCACCTTCCATTGGAAGGACGATGCAAACACTTTTTTTTTTTACTAAACGTAAAAAAACGTGTTTGGAGTTTGACAACGCCCCTCCACCGGACGCTCCCAACGAGTAGAGCACGTTGAACTTTTCTTGCGATTGGGAATCTAACCGAAGCAAATTACTTGGTGAATTAGTGAAAAGGATTTCAACAAACAAAATAAGCTGTCACTCGTTAAGATCGGACCAAGAATTACAAATTTCACTTCACAAAAATTGCGTACAAAATATTTTTCTGTACATTCATTGTTGTACTTTTTTTTTCTACATAAAGTAAAAAACTGTAAAAACTTACTGAAAAAAAAATTGTGTGAAATTTAATGTATTGGTACTGGAAGTTTTTATGCATAAGTTGGTAAATTAAATTTCATGTACAATTGTGATGAAAAATTAACGTACAGTATATTAAAAACTGCAGAAATACTTTAATTGAATAACTTACATTAGTTTTACTATAAGAGTGCTTTAATTCTAATAATTTACTTTAATTTCACTCTAAGAGGCCATTCATTTTTCATGACAACACTACGTTTAATGTAATGTACTAATTTTTCCATAAAAACTTCTAGTCCCGTATACTGAATATCCAATTTTTTTTAAACAGTGTTTGATCTAGATCAATCTTAGTTTGCAAAAAAATTCTTTAAAGTATGCACAACCAATTTTTGAAATTCGTTTTCTCGATCGTCTGATTTGTACCGTGCGGACTACTATAATGCCAGGAAACTCTATTGTTTGTAATTCGATAATGTCCATCAATCAGTTACCTTTCGAGCTTGAATGTGCCTTATCAGGCTCTTTACTGCTCCCAACGAAAACAGGCTTGCTGGGCTTGACGGAGAGCAGCTCAAAAGTCGCGACCGCTTCCGCGATGCTCCTCAGATTGTCTTTCTCCGAGGACTTTGTTTCCCCCAAACTAGAGAGCTCTTCCATTTTATTTTCCACATACGCTTCCCAGGTCTGCGAAGTTTCTTTTGTATTTGAGTCTCGATTCTTCACAACCCCGCAGACGCAACGGCGACAACGCTCGTCTGTTTTTCCCTCAGACTTCGAAGTCAGCAAGTACAGATAATCGGCGTCGCTCTCGACGATGGCGAAACCCTGAAAACGGAGCAGCTGTTCCGAGACTTGCCGGACCAGTCGCAGCCGTGCCGTCGTTAAGTTCGAATCGACATCCTTGTTTATTTTTATGCAAACGCTTTTGCCGGTTGCCGTCCGTCTTCCGTAAGCCGTGCTGTGCGCCAGAGTTTGCTCTATAGCGGAGCCGATTACGCTTGTTCTGTTCAGAAACAGAGAGACTCGACCGTCTTGCAAAGAGCATCTTTGTATCTGCGAAGGCCACGCCTGGCTCGCGGCGGCGAGCAATTCGCTGGCCTGGAATGAAATGATCAATGAGCGAGCTGCGAGATTCGAGGTTAGGACGCGCTTTGAGGCACGAACCAACGAATACTTTTTCATTATTCACCTTTCTCAAGATATCCGGATCCGAAAAATCGATCGTTTCGCAAGTTTTTCTTCGTAAATAAAACTCCAGAATGTTTCTGCTCGATTGATTCGTACCGTCTTCCGGTAGCAAACCCCTCCACGCCAGGAGGTTGGATGGGAAACATATTTCTCCGTTCGTCGCCAAATTTTCACTGTTCACTTTGAGAAGCGATCGTTCGATCGCTCTACCGAGTAGCTCGAGCTGCACACGATACGCCAAACTCTGTTTGTTTATCTTCCTTGAATTTTTCATTGTAATTCAACTCAGAGTCCGGAAATTTCGGACCACGACAAAACCGACACGCTAATTCTACCGTTCCATTTCCTTAATCGCGTGCGCTGATCTACAGACTCTTTACTGTGATTCTACTATAATTAAATCCGAACGTCTGTTGACTACAAGTTTATTCAAGTAATTGTGAAAATAACATTGTGATCTTTTATATTTTTATTAATTATTTTTATTTTATGCAAGACGATATAGCAACGTCTCGCCTCGACAATCCTGGACTCATTCGGTATCAAAAACTGTAATCAACTTTTCTCACGGATTCTCGCATGTACGGTCAAAAGAAAAGTCTCATCGGAAAGGAATATCATCTCGGCTTTCGATGCGACTTTTCGTTTGAGCCTACATGCCAGAATCCGTGAGAAACGTCGATCACAGTTTTTATTACCGACCGCGGTATTGAACCTGTTGTTGAGGTTTAAATCTTTCGATGGCTCTGCCGAGAAGCTGGATCTGCAATCGACCCACCAAAGTACTGTTTTTAATCGTCTTTGATTTTTTCATCGTAAATTACTCGAGTCCGGGATTTTTCGACCACGACAAAGCCGTCGCGCTGATTTTACGCGCTCCATCTCTTTGTTCGCGTACGCCGGTCCACATTCTTTACTGTACGAGGAAAGTGGCTTGAATATACGCTTGTACTATATTAAATCCGAACGTCTTTCGACTACAAGTTTATTCAAAAGGAGGTATATTGTGCAAATGACATCGTGATCTTTGATATTTCCAATTGTTTTTCATTCTTTTGATGCAAATGAATTCTATCGCTCGGTCGATAATGCAGGCTTCAGTTAGTGTATCTTACAAACTTGTCACAAAAAATACTTGTCCGTCTAAGCGTATACCTACGTTCTTATGAGACAATTAATCAGCTTATGCTGTACATTAAGTAACTGTTCTAATATCGCGTCCAAGATCGTAAGTCGAGGCTCACATGGAATGATTATACTTCACGTACGCTATTGCCGCCAACTCTTTGCAGAACTCCTCCATGATGATGACGCTATCGTATAAAATACTCTCCTTCAACCTAAAAAAAGAAAACACAATTACCAGTTGAAAAAAGTCGCATAAATTGAATGTCGGGCGTGTCCTCTCATTCCTAGTCACGTTCTCGCAATAAAAATAGTATAAAAAGGATAAATAAATTTTATATATTACAATGTTATTACGTTTACACATGCTATATTTTGGTTCATATTTGTATTATCTGAACTGTAAAAATTGTAAGTGTAAAACGGCTTGTCCCGTGAACAAGTAAAATAAATGAATGCATTTGCAATAATCGAACATCACTAACCCCTCTTGTGAACAATCTTCGAGTAGTTTCTTCCTGGTGTCCTTCAATATTTGTTTGTGATTGGGGTCTGTGGTGACCGCGCTGGACAGCTGTTTGACGACTTTCTGAAGGCAAGTGAATAGGCTCTTCAAGCCCGGAGCCAGTGGTAGCAGAGGATTCAGAAGAAATTCGTGCAGATAAGGATGAGGAAGAAGCGCCAGTCTCGATATCACAACGGTAAGTTGTAAGTTTATCTCGTATCTCTGATTCGGAATGTTCATGACCTTATCGAGGAGCATCGACAGAAACGGTCCCATGTAGAATCTGGTCGAGCAGTGATCGGCTTCGGGCCTCGAGTCGTAACTGGCCGAGTCGTCGACGGTGACGGCTTCGAGGGGCCAGGCCAGTAGAGCGCAGTCCATTCGCACCTTGGAGTATTGTTTCTCCCAGTCGGCCATGTATCTCTCGTAGTTGTTAACTCCCGAATCCGTCTGCAGTTGACGTGGCATCAGGGACAGGAAGCTGCAACCGACCAAACACGTGAATTAGACTGTCCTTGGATTGTTCTTGGATTGACCTGAGATCGACCTAGGATCGACTTTGGATCGACCTAGGGTCGATCTGGGATCGATGTAAGGTCGATCTAGGATCCATCTAGGATCGATCTAGGGTCGATTTAGGATTGTCCTAGGATCAACCTCGATCGACCGAAATCGAGGTTGACAATCTTGAATCGACCTAGGATGGACTTAGGATAGACCTTAGATCGACCTTGGATCGACCTAGGATTAATATTGGATCGATCTTGAAACAACCTAGGATCGATCTAGGATCGATCTAGGATCGATCTAGGATTGATCTAGGATCGATCTAGGATCGATCTAGGATCGACCTTGGTTCGACCGGTAATCACCGTCTCACCAATTGATAATCCTGTGAATATTGCTGGGAGCCAAAGTTCTGCTGTGGCTCTGGTCCTGAGAAAAATCCAGGGAACCCTTCTTCTCCCTCTCCCTCTCGTCCTCTTCGTCGCTCCAGGAGCCTATGGCGCTGTCCGCCGCGCTGTTGTCGTAATAACCCCTCGACGTCAAGTAAGACAAGACCAAACAATGAAGTACGTGCTCGTTTCGCTTGTCCAGTATCTCCTCGAATAATTTCAGGGTTTCCAGGGTCAAGTCGTCGCTGTCGGCGTAACAGTTCTCTATGAGCGTGTGCAGGACCGAATCGCCGCAGACGTTTCTCATTTCCGGAACGTTCCGAGCACCGATGAGCCAATTACTGACCTCTGGAAAAAATTTGGGCAATCAATTGGGCTCGACACGGTCGAATTTTTGACACGGGTAAACAATTTAATAATTAAAAAAAATATGTTTATGATATTTGAATTTAGTAAATAATTATTTTATAAATATTTTTTCGCATTTATATGTAATAAATACTAATTTCGTAAATATTTTTTAGTATTTTAATTTAATAAATACTAATTTAAAAAATATTTTTTGGTATTTACATTAAACAAATAATAATAATTTACCCGTGCACAGAAGCGGAGACGCGAGTTTCTTGAGGCTCTCCGTGAGTAGAGCAGTGATGAGCACCACGTGATGATCAGCGAGCGAAGGAGTTATGACCTTCTCGAGAAAGGCCTTCCTTATGTGTTTCGCCAATACATGAGCAATTTCCGGATGAGCCTCCTTGATGAGCTGATCGCAATAGTCGAGCCACATGAAGTACGCGGCGACTTGTCGGCAGCCTGGAAATTTTTTTTCTATCGTCCACATAGGCGAGTCAAGTCCCCAGGTGACGTCGATATCGTCGATCTCGATGGGATCGACGTGGGCAGGAATGGATTTGAACAAACCATCCAGCCGCCCCGTGACGACTGCGGGTAGGGCGCTCCGAGCTATCGTGTGGGCAAAGGAGGGATCGTCCAGAGCGGCCAGAACCATAACTCCCTCGCAGGCTCTCACCCTCACCATGTTGTCCTGAAAAGCACAGATTTGATAAAGTTCTGAACATACAGATAAAGGTCAAAACCTTGCACAAAGCAATCAGTCTCATTACAGAATACCCGGAGTCTTGTTATAGTCGCGCAATGAGCAGACCTTGGATCGACCTAGGATCGACCTGGAATCGACCTACGATCGACTTGGGCTCGACCTAGAATCGACTTAGAATCGACCTTAGATCGACCTAGGATCGGCCTAGAATTGACTTAGGATGGACCTAGGTTCGATCTAAGATCGACCTGGAATTAGGGGACAATGGATCTAGGTTCGACTTAGGATTGAGTTAGGGACCTAGGATAGACCTAGGATTGACCTTAGATCGACCTAGGATCGACCTAGGGTCGACCGAGAAACGACGCAGGATCGACCTAGGTTCGACCTTAGATCGACCTAGGGTCGACCGAGAATCGACGTAGGATCGACCGTGGATCGATCTAGGATGCCTATAAAGACAATCCTAGCGCGACGGCGACTACGATGCAACTCCAAATCCCTGGTCGCACCAGTTTCTCTGAAAAGATACTCACCGCACTGTTGAGATAGCTTATCAACGCATCCAGAAGAAGACTATTCGAGCTCCCGTTGGTCGGCGACTCGGGCAAAAGACTGCGCGACTTGTCGAACGCCTCGCTCATAGAGTCCCTCGTCCTGTATTCCTCAATCCTCAGATCCTCGAGATCCCGCAACTTAGCCTCGACGTCATCGGACCGATGCCCTTCTGACTCCTTGTCGCAGTGCTCGTCGCATTCCCGACGCTCAGCGGCATTTTCCCGCAAAGTCGGTATGTCCTGAGCCTTCTGTGAAGCCGGACTCGAGCAATGGGACAAGCTTTCGGTGTCTTTGGACGAGCTTGATTCGTCGGATCTTCTGAGTGTCTCCCTTCGATGTTGGGTCTTCTCCTCCAGCTTCCTCGCGTCGACCCTCTCCGACGACTGATCCGAGCTCACCGAGCGTCTTCTCTGCCGGTCGCCGGGGAACAAATTCGGATTGATGAGCGTCACAGCTTGGGTGTTGAGCGGCTCGAAGAGCGGATTGGAGTTGTTTCTCTTCCTGGTCGGTACGTAAGTGACCGACTGGACTTCCGTTCTCTCCTGTTCGCCCCGCGCGAGCTGAGGCTCCAGCCGGACGTTGCTGGAGTCGTTGACGATGCTCGTCAATTGCGGATACTTGCAGACGAGGAAGCAGAGTGTGAGCAGAAACTGAATCTCCTCCGATTCGATGGGCGAGGCGTAGTTTCCGTTGCACTGAGAGATCAATTTCTGTACCGGCGCGTGGACGGCCGAGTGGTGAAGAAGAGGATGCTTCGACCTGGCGAGGAATTTTTTTAAGAAGGAAAGACAGACGAGCCTCATTCCGGGCGGTGTCTCGACGATGGCCAACGTCGTGAGCCAGTCGAGCAGGCCGTGCTGGAGAAGATACTCGAGACAGAGGCCGGTGTCCTCGCAATTCTTCTCCTCCTCGAGTAGAATGTCCAGGAGACGATCCAAGTGGCGGGGAATCCCCGTGCTCTCGATCGGAACCTTGCAGTCGGTCTCGTGACTGGCATAGAAGTTCATGAGCTGCTTCCAGTGATAAGTGAAATCCTGCAGCGGCGTTGCCGGCGGTGCTATCTGAAATTCAAGACCTTGGCTGAAGGAAGTGTAGATGTGTGTAAATAGACGAGCGCGAAGCTACTATCAGCCTCGGGGGCGATTGTCGCTTGGCACTGAGGAGAGGTGACGAAGAATGTCGAACGGTTGACGAAAACGGTGGTTGTTTATTCGGAGCGCGGGATGGTTTATGTACATGGGAAAACAATCGTGGAAACATAACTTAAGAACGAACTGGACGATTGGGTCAAATATGCAAATAACGAATAAAAATACACATGCGGAAATAAGCGATGCAAGGAGGCGATAGTCGCTCGGCACTGAGGATGGGTGGCAACGAATATCAAACGGTTTACTAAAATGAACGTTATGTTTTTGATCGCATTTGATCGCAGGATGGTTTATGTACATGAAATAAATAATCGTGGAAACAAATCTTAACAACGAACTGGATTATGAGGATCAATATATGTACTTACCAAAAACCCACCGTGAAATTAAGTGATGTACGGGGGTGATAGTCGCTCGGCATTGAATTAATGAATGAAGTGATTTATTGTGCAATTGGACCAAGGGACATAGAGGAAAGTAGAAAAACGGAAATAATAATAGAAAAATCAACATAATAAAAATACTAATAAAAATGAACAAGTACTATGTATTTTAGGAGACAGCTGGCCCTGACGCTCCTACAATTGAGTTTTGCCCGTCCATTGCAAATAAATAAACAAACATGAAATAAAGATAATAGTAACAACCACAATAATAAAAATAACGATAAGGATAACAGTAACGTGGAACGGAAACGATATGGGCGAAAAAGCGTTTGAAGGCCGGCCTTATAAGTCACCTGTGAATAATAAGCCCATAATCAGGCCACGAAACAACCCCTTACTCAGAGCCAGGAGTGAGGACAGGGGTCATAGAAAATGAAACGATTAACTAAAACAAACGTCGTTTATTCGAACCGCAGAATGATTTATGTACATGAGAAAAACAATCGATGGAAACAAATCTTAAGAACGAACTGGATGTTGCGTAAAAAAATATGCAAATAAGAACAAAACACACATACACACGTGAAAATGAGCGATGTGAGAGAGCGATAGTCGCTCGGCACTTCGGGCAGGTGGCACAGAAAATCACACGGTTAACGAAAAGAAACGTCATTTATTCGGTCCGCAGAATGATTTATGTACATGAGAAAAAAGATCCATGGAAAGAAATCTTAAGAACGAACTGGACGATGCCTAAAAAATGTCCAAATAACAAAAATATACACACACCCACAAACACAGACACGTGAAAATAAGCGATGTAAACAATGCGTATAGCGGGTGCGAACTCGGAGGCTCGGGTTTGCGGATCCATGCTGAAAAACGTTCGGCAGGATGAAAATAAATTGCGATCTTTAAGGATTCTACGATGGTCGAGTTCGTTCGTTCCTCGAACGTCCGACGACGTTTCCTCTTGTCAAACTCACCACGTCGATGGTATTTTTCAAGGCTACCTGGAAGCCACTAATCATCTTCGCGGGACGCTGCTACAGAGTTTACGTAACCTTCCGCTTATCGGCTGCGCGGGCGACATTAACGTATCGTGATTTTTTTTTTGTCTAGCTCCATCGGGTTTCGAAGCGTGTTAGGTCTGGCTGCTGCTACCTCACCCGCGAACCGATTATCGTTTCAAGAGACGTCGGTGCGTGAGGCATCCTCGCGTGTCACATTGACCAACTTTGACAGACCACTAACGAGTGTGCGCACGCTTTGCGGGTTATAGCGTGTGCTATTTACTGCACCGAGCGCCGAGGCCGGCGCCACCCCGCGGCGGGACTCCGAAGCTCGGCGCCACTATATATACCAGTTCACCCGACACGTACGTGTACTTACGTCGGGCTCTCACGTGGATGCCTTTTAATCAATAACACGTTTCATAACTGTGCCATGTTAGCTCACCGAGCCTTCTTTCCCCCGAGAGCACTTTAAAAATATGTAATCGCGATTACACACAAACGCACTCTGTAATTTATTTCACTGCTCGGACGATCTGTTCATCATAATTGTAAAAAAAAAAGATGAAACGACCATCTTTCGATCTCGTTCGCTCAAGACAGGTCGATTATGTGGGTTTGTGAATATTTTCTCAAAAGCACAAAATCCAATCCGCGGTGAGACAATGCATCATATGATGTAGATTCGTGTGTATTTTTGTGCCGGAGATGCGTCGGTAAAATACAAAAAAGCAACAAAAAATTCAATCGTCACCACGCATACTTCTGTAATCGAATGATAATTATATCATTAACACTATATATTATCTATACATGATAATGCGGCGAACGATTCTTTTCTTTGAACGGAAACGAAAACATCGTCTCCCGATGCCTGCCCAAGATTCGCCACATATTCAGAGATCCGGATGGTTTACAATGTCCGATGCGTCATGAGCGTCGCGATACATAAGAATGTATCGTTTGTTTTTTAACGACGCGTCGCGCTCGACGACTTGCGTAACGCGCGTTTCGGACGTCACGACTTCGTTCGACTGAACACGACGCGCGAGCACCTCGCGACGTTCCAATTGGCATGTAATTATTCTCGCTGGCGTCTTTTCTTCCTTTTCTTTTAAGTGACAATTATTTTTTAGATAACACTGATTATGGATCAGATAATTTTTTGTCGTACTCACCCGCTTGGATACACTGAAGCGACGCAGCATGCTCGGAGGGGAAAAAGTAAATCGGAAGGGAATTGTAAGGCGTCCGCTTGTTGTGCGCGATCGTAGGTAACGACGCTCGTCGCGGAATAAAAAAAAGACAATAATAATGATACTAAATAATAACAATGATAACGCGCCGCATATCTCGGATCGGGCGGTGTGTATTGAATTTATCACTCGTGACGCCTTATCACATCGACGATAACAGTATAGTACTATATATAGTTATACATTGTACTGGGTCGTTTTGGGCAAATCGAAGGAATAACTTTCTCTTTTTTTCGTGAATCTCTCTCTCGTTCTTTAATTGTTCCACTCCGTCCGTCGTCTCGTCGCGCGGTGAAAGCGGCGCTCTGCACTCGACGACGGCACGCGACAAGGAATAAAATACATTTTTGTTGTCGTTGTTAAATTAACATTTTTTAAATCTTTTTTCGTTTTTTGTTGAAATTTTCGCTCGCGTTAAATCTTAATTCGATAAGCCGTGTCGTCGTTCGCGCGACGGGCGAAAATATTCGAGAGCGACCCGAGCCGATTCCCGATCACTTGTCCACACGCGGACACGCACTCGCACGCGCTCGCGGGTCGGCGCGTTTCGACCGCCGATTAGCCAACATCGTAACGGGACACTCTCCCGTCGACGACTGGCCCGCGAGGCTGCTCGACGAGAGACAAACACCGAAATCGGCTCGACGATCGCCTTCACTTTTCTCCTACGGTCCGAACCGAGCCAAAAATTCTATATATATATATATTCCGCGGATACAGCGTACTATCGCACCGAGGAAAAAAAAATCATTACAACATCTTTTTAAATCTAATTCGTTATCTCACGCGAGCTTTGCGCGATTCACAAAAGAACGGAAACACAATGAAAATAAAATCGACGATCTACGTACACGAGGGCTTAAATATCGAATATCAATACAAATAATTTATAAACGTTCTTCTCCATGCGCGGACTATGGACTATATCGCATAAATAATTTTCTCTTCGCGCACTATCCCGCCGCTCGCTTTCGATCACTCGCCAGACATCTGCGCGTGGTTTTTCCTCCACCGCATGAAATCGGTTGCTCACCGTCTCGATCGCAGATTTACCGTAGTATTACAATGATTGTTCGAACGACGATTGATCGTCGCGAGAAAAACGCTGCGTTGTTGTTCTTACAAAATGAATTAAGTAACCGTCGCGTTTCTTTCGTGTATTCTTAAGTGCACACGCCCGAGTAATGTATAGCGGTAATATATTATTTTTTTAATTCTTATTTTTTTTCGTATTCTTATAGTGCCCGCACGATAGATGATTATTGATACGAAAGTTTCGTTAAGTTCTTCTCGTTTGTTCTGGCAGTAGCACGCATTTGGCATTTCTCGAAGCTTTCTTATATCGGTCAGAACGTTTATTATTATTTTTATTCTTAACTTTTTTTTCGGGGAATTTACTAATATATTCGTTTCAATTAAACTATTCGTCTCTGGCGAGGATCTCGACGGAGAAAAATAACGCGCTTGTGCTTTTGTGATCGGAGTGACGGGTTTTTTTTTCTCATATAAATTTTCGTATCGATCGCTCTGCCTCAGTCTGCCAGGCGCGTCGAACACACAAGAGTTTCGCGTGGTCTATTTAATACTCTCGTAAAGGCCTACTCTCTCTCTCTCTCTCTCTTGCACTCTCTATCGAGCAAACGAGACCGGCGACGACGAGGTCGCGTTAGGAATCGAACGTACCAGTTAACGAGCCTCGGGGCGGGGAGGCTGCAACCCGCGTCAGCCAACGACCTAGGCTACGTTTCTTTTGTGCTCTATTTACAGAAGTGTATCAATCTTTTTTTTTTCTTTTTTATATCGTATCGTAACTTTTTTTAATATAATTTAATCTATGATTTAATTTGAACGTCGGGACCGTTCGTCTTCACCGCTTTTGAGCTGCCACAGCAGCTACCAGCGCCGCTCCGCGTCCGCTTCCGTCCTCCGAGAGCATCAGGTCGAACTGCGGGGCAAAGTACAAAAAAAAAACACGTTAAGGAAAGGCGCGCCTCACAGGCTATATAGGATATTTTCCGGTGGTACAACTTACTTTGTAGTTCTGTAACTCGGCGATCTTCTCGGTCATCAGATCGTGGAAGTGCGGGTGAAATCTGTACACCGAACCGTCGATACCGACGGTCACGTTGTTCTCACCGATCTTGTTCAAGAGCGTCGCTATCCCGGCGCTCGCCAAGTGAGCCGCTCTCCTCGAAACGACCGAACAAACGTACCTGACGTTCTCGCAGTCTTGATCCGTGGCGTTGTGGATACCCAGCTCCGACAGGACCTCCCGGCAGTTGGTGTACCTGCCCTTGGGATCGCTGCGAATTTTCACGATCTTTGTTAAATCAGCGACCAGGAAACAAATTTTTGAATTCGGTACAATTTGGTAGAATTGTATCAAATTTGGTAGAATTGTATCAAATTTGGTAGAATTGTATCAAATTTGGTAGAATTGTATCAAATTTGGAAGAATTGTATCAAATTTGGTAGAATTTTATCAAATTTCGGAGAATTTTGTCGAATTTGATCGACTTTAGTTAAACTTGTTTGAATTGTTTCTGAATTGGGTCACATTTGGAGAAATTCGTTGAATTTGGTCGATTTTTTTTGTCGTGAAGTGAAAAACGGGATACTCACTTCTCGATCTCAGAAACGTATTTCGTGAAGAACTTTCCGGATTTCTTGAGGTCGATGGGGCACCTGCCGTTGAACAGAAGGCCGGCGTCGACGAGTTTCTCGAGAACGAGCCTGGCCAGTTCTCCCATGTACATGCCGGATATCATTTTCTCGAATATCTGTTTCTTGGGATTGATGGAGTTGTCGTCGATGGCCCTGTCGTACTCGGTGACGACGAAATCGAGAGTGCCAGCCTCTCCGAATGCGCCCCACTCGGTGTTTATCAGCATGTTCGGTTTGGTTTTAACGTAGTTGCCGGGTATCGCGCACTCGGCCTGTTCCGTCTTTTCCACGTAGCAGGCGTTGCTTCCGGTTCCTGGTAACGATTTCTCGAATCAGCTTTTTTTCATACGAGAATCTTTCATTCCATCGCGGGACTTACCGACTATGAGGCCGATCCTGCAGCCTCTGTTTTTCCATGCACAGGACATCAGAGTACCGGTCGTGTCGTTCAGAATCGCGCACACGTCGATTTTTACGTCCTAAAAAAAAACAAGGTAAAAATTGGCTCCAAGCACGCTTGGATTTGCAAAATCGATCTACGAAGAAACTAACGTTTCTCTTTGCAATCGCCTTTTCGAGAAGTGCGACGACGTCCTCGCCGACAACCCCGCTGCAGTCGAATCCCTTCGTCCACCTGACGAGCTGACCCTTCGTCAATCCGGTCTGAGTGAGTGGGAAGCTGAAGGTAAAACCGAGGGGCAATATTTCGTTCTCCATGTTGAGGTCCTTGACGAACAGAGCGAGACACTGGGCTATATGGTCGAAGAGCTCTTCGCCGGTGCCCAGCATGAGGCTCTGAGGTATCGCGTAGATTTTGCTCTTCATGTCGAAGTTCTGCCCGTCGAGAGTTATAAGCAGCACACGGAAATTTGTACCACCGAGGTCCAGGGCCAGGAAGTTTCCTTTCTCTGCAAATCGTATCGAAATTTATTCGTTCACTCTCTCGCTCGTTGATTATTTTATTGATTTAATTTACGCGCGTAAAAAAAGCAATAACTGTGGTTGCGAAAGATACAGGCATGTTCTAAGCGAAATGATTAATTAGTTATCAAACCCCACGCGGCGAGGAATAGCTGAGGGTAAAGCAAACTGTCCAAACCGCTGAAGAAACTTTATACATTATCCTTTTTTCTGTTAATATCATTTCAGATTGCGGACAAGTGCTTGTGGCACTTTTGCAATCACTTTATGTGTATTGAGCGCGACAGGAATACTTCGTGTTTTAAGCACTAGCCCCACTAGTTCGTAGAAGAGGAATATGTAATGTTACCAAACGTGTAAATGTAAATATCAGATGAAGGTATTTCTATTGAGAATGCTCAATAAATAATAATAATAATAATAATTATAATTAATTGATTAAATACAAACTATTTACATTACAAATTATGAGTTAATTACTCTAATTTATTTATTTGGTTATTTAGTCCAGATAACAATAAAAACATAAACCATATATAGCATCTGCAAACATAATAACATCGAAAAAAAATTTTTGAATGAAAAAAAATATTGTTGCTAAATTTTTTAATTCTTATTTTTTTGACGCTTACCGGTCCCATTGGGAAGATCCTGTACGTAGGTCGTGAAGCACTTTACAATCGCCTCTTCATGCGTGTCCCTCGAAAGTCCGCGATTGATTTCCTTCGTGAGCCTCTCCATGAGCATTCTGAGCTGGTCGTTCGACAGTACGAGGTCCTTGCAGGCATCTTTGATCTACGAAAGGTATCAAAAATATAGATATACGTATTCGTAGATTCGAGTCTAAAGGTCAGAGGTCTATTTCGCCGAATACTCCGGGGGGGCGAAAGTGAGAGAAAAATATAACGGGGTGACCTTCACTCGTCCGAGCTCGTTCGACCTTCGAGCTCACGCTTTTTTCACTCGGCGAGCTAACATTCCGCCCGGCGACGTTTTTCTAATATTGGTGCTACATTGCGTTCGAGCTATAGATACATCTACTGCGCCGAGAAACCATTGCGTAACGTCGTTCAAATGTGAACGATCGTACTCGGGACTCTTACACAAAGACTCGCCGCAGCGGCGGGGAAACCCGCGAGGCAGGTACGTCAAACGTTCAGTTCACTTCCGAAATCTCTCGCCACTGGCAGGGGCGAAGAAATATAATATATATATATATGTTTTTTTTTGCAAGAAAAAAGACATCATAAATTCTCGTTGGCAAAGGCCGACTACGCGCTCTGTTGCGATCGTCAACGTTCTCGAACCCGGGATATACAAGAATGTAAAATATACAAGATGAGTTCTACGAAAGTCGATTAATGAGAATAGAGATCCGTTCGTAGTTTGCCGAACGTTGAATTCGCTTCCAAAATCTCTCGCCACTGGCAGTGGAGAATTTAAATATAATCATTTTTATTTTATTTTTTATTTGAAATAAAAAAAGAAAGATGTCATAAATTCTTGATGGTAAAGTTCGACAATACGTTCTGTTCGGGTTAGGGATATAATCATAATGAAAATATAAAATATATTTGTTTTAACTATTTATACGAAAAATATACCCGGCGTGACTTCTATACGGAAGTCGAGAATAGAGTTCCGTTGCGCTGGATGGTTTTCCTCAATGCAGACGAGGAAATCGTTTGCTCTTCACGTCTGTCATACATGCGTTGTAAACTGCACGACTATCTCAATTCAGTCGATGACAGACAAACAACTCGAGCGCCGAGACTTAACCACTCGTAAATTACCTCGGAGTGAGTTAACAGCGCATTTTAATTAGTTTTTTAATTCATCAAGTTAATCAATTAACGAGTACGCGGAGACGAGATTTACGACGAAGCTGTGTCAACAGCTCTCCGGTACGTAAAATTCCGGATGTGCAAAATATCATCGAGCGATGCTTTTCGCGTAACGATAAGTAAAAAAATGCAAATTTGTGTCAACGTTATCGTGCCCGGAGTATAACCATGACGAGAATGTAATAATAATTTACGATACTAGTGCGATAAAACTTTTTCTGATGAGTGTGAGTACGCAGTTCGAGCCGAAGGCGAGTGCTGCAGTCCTATCAAATTTTATCGTAAGAATCGTACCAAATTTTATGTAACTCATTCATGAAAAGTGCTACTTTTCAAAATTGCCGAGAGTGACGTAAGTGGCGCTTTACAGTCAAGTGTACCATAAATACCCGACGCATGCGCACATCTTTATCACACACTTCTCGTACTGTACGCATGCGTCTCTTACTTTACACACGCTTCTCGTACTGTACGCATGCGTCTCTTACTTTACACACGCTTCTCGTACTTTACGCACGTGTCTCTTACTTTACACACGCTTCTCGTACTTTACGCACGTGTCTCTTACTTTACACACGCTTCTCGTACTTTACGCACGCTTCTCGTACTCTATGCACGCTTGCTGTACAGCGCCACAATCAGCAGCCACGGAGTAGCACTTCTCCTGCATTCTTCACTTCGCAGCATGCGTACAAAGTTCGCTTTACCGCACTTGTATCGTAAATTGCGATTACTTAACAAGGTGTGAAAATGGGGATTTCAAACACGCTTCGCGTGCATAAAACTCCCACTTTCGCATCCAGTTAAGTAAAATATATACCATGAATTCTGCGAAAGTCGATTAATGAGAATAATTCCATTGCGCTAGATGCGTTTCTTCAATGCAGAAGAGGAAATCGTTTGCCCTTCACGTCTTTCAAACACCCGTTGTAAACACGACTATCTCAATTCAGTCGCTGTCAAACAAACAACTCAAGCCCACTCGTAAATTAACACGGAGTGAGTTAGAAGCACTTCTTAATTAAATTATTTTTTACGGATTTTTTTTACCTTCAAACAACCAACGAGTACGCGTGGACGAAATTTACGACGAACCGTGTCAAACGCTCTTCCTCATATGCAAAATAGTCCCGAGGTCGAGAGCGATACTTTTCTCGTAACGAACGATGCAAATTCGCAAATTTCATGCACGCTACCTAAATGCACGAATAAACCGGAGCTTGATTTATCCGTGTCACGCGAGTTGAATGATAACTCTAACATGGTCTTGCATAATTTCGCCTTTTCCTGCTTATCTCGATCCGAATTGGATTCACTTAATTGCTCATCGAATTCCTCACTAAATTGCTCGCCTCTCGATCAGATCCATTGAAATATTAAACTAAACTCGTCCCCCGATAAAAAAAAATAAAAAAAAAAAAATCAAGCGCCGCAACCGCAAAATATACCTTAGTGTTTTTCCCCGCACTATCTACAAAGGAAGCACCTAGTCTCTCGACGGCGGAGCGATAGACGTGACTCTTATCTTTTTGAGTGAATAAATCACTGCAGTGCCGCTCTATGTATCGTCCGTTTTCCTGCGCGACAAATTGGTATCTTCTTTTTCTCACTCGTGACTGGAATTACAAAATGAATTGTGCAATTTCCTTCTTCGCAGGAGAGATGGATACGGCAAAGGGAATTGGCGGAGGCAGCCTCTGGTGCGAATTCTCGAGGCGGTCGGCCGGACGCATTGGCCTGAGAGGTTTCCGAGAATCGATGATTCATTGCGGACAAGCGGCGCGATAATTCTTATAATGTAAACGCTATTTTTTTTTCTCCGTTCGTCGTCGACCGCGAAGATAAATACTTCGAATTGTTTCTCGCGTGTCGACGCACCTACCGCGAACGTTTACGGGCGTTCGGACCGTGCATGGGAGAGCATTCGAGGATGGACTAAGCACACGTGACCGTGCGATACTTTGGGGTCACGGGAGCGCCCAATCGAGTAACCGCCTGCCACGTGCGCCAGCAACTGCGTTCCTCTTCTTCTTCTTCTTTCCAATTAGGCAGCATCCACAACCAGCGAATACTGCCTGGCCACAGGGACAGACCCGCGTCGGCCAATACGAACTGCGTTCCATTACACTAGGACCTCGACTTCGTTCACAGCGGGGCGGGACTGGCTCGGCATCGCGCCTACAAAAATCGAGGTTGCGCATGCCCCGCCCATACTAACTGTCGAGCATGGCTCATAGCTTTCCGCGCCGATCGATATTCGCTCCATGGTGGGGACTGCGACGGAAACCGAGGGCTCAAAAATCGAGGTCCTAGTTGTGATGGTCGTCTAGGTCTTGTCGAGGTACTGCGTATAAATGAATTGAAGTCCGAGTAAATGTCGATTAAATTTATTATAATGATACGTGAATGAAGGAGAGTCTACGTCCGACAGCTTCGGGACCCTGAGATGAACTGATGCAAGGGCCTGACGGAAGTAGGGCCCTCGCCTATTGCTGCGCGCGACACGGTATTCCTACGCGCTTATAAGACGGCCGCTGCCTGTACGTGACGCGTGCAGCGGCTGAACCGTTGCCGTAAAAAGCGGACGGTCACACGAAAGGTGCTGACGGCTCAAAGATTAGCAAAAGTCCTAATAACATATGAACTTGAGTTTCCTGCGGCTAAAATTATTAACTCGAAATATGGGAAAGTCACATAGTTCATACGTAAATTATGCCCACGGCCGACACCGTTCGCTATTTGCGTCGCAGAAGGCGTTACTGGCCAACAACCTCGAGACAAGCCGGGTCGACAGTCTCTCGGACTGCGGACCTCAGCATCGTTTAATAACAACAACCCTCGCGATTGCATCCATAATAAAAATAATAGTAATTATTACTATTACTATATAATAAGATAATTATATATTATTACCAGCGGTTATGTTGACTTGAGCGCTTCGCTCGCTCGCAGAATCTGTGTTACTTAGTGACTGTGAGTATCTGTGAGTGTCGTGTGAGTGTCGGGTGAGTGTCGGTGAGTGGGTGGGGGGGGGGGAGTGGGGTAAAATAAAACAGTGGGGCACAATTCAATTTAAAAAAAAAATGTTGAATGCCCTATTTTATCCCAACAATACATGCGGATTTTTAAACCCGTTTTGGCCCACTCACCTCCGTCGCTACTATATAAAAGTGATTGGAAAATTGCGTTTCGCCCATTATCCCATTTTGCCCTGCTCTCCCGTTTTGGCTCACCGTCCCATTTTGCACCGCTCTCCCATTTTGGCTCACCGTCCCTTTTTGCCCCGCTCTCCCGTTTTGGCACACTGTCCCATTTTGGCTCGCACACCAGTATGTGAGTGTCTGTAAGTGTCTGTGAATATCCGTGTGAGTATCGGTGTGAGTCGCCAAACGACATGATTTTATATTATTTTTCAGATAATTATATAGTAGTAGTAGTAAAAGACATTTATTGACCTCCCTTACAACGCGAGTTCTATTTTGTTTGTTTTTTTTTTTCGTTTTTTTTATACATTACAATGCCTTAGGGTGGGCCAATAGGCCAATAGGCCATTGACCGAAGTCCTTCAGCCAAATATTCAAGTAGTATTGCAAAGTTAATCTTTTAATACGTTTAAAATTTGGCTCAGAGATATCGAAAGTTTGTGTTTCCTGCGGATTCCCGGAGGGTCTGCGGATTGAGTGGCAGAGAGGTCTATTGCTTTGAAATGTTCTGTAGCGAATTTCGTACTGAGGATTTTTGCTCTTTCAATGATCGGTTGCACACCTATTTTTGCGTAGAGCAAGGTATTTGAAGGGTTGTACAATGGGTTATCGCGGTGGCTTCATTTGACGATAGTCATTAAATTATGCATTTATATATTATTATATTAAAATAATATATAAATGTGTAATATAACAATATATATTCAATTAATATATTAATATAATAAATATCATTATTAAATTATTCATTATACATTAATGATAAATAAATAATATAGTATTATTATTATTGTAACGGTGAGTGCCGGTGAACTGTTAGGCTGCACGCGCAGCCTGAATTTTCCCCGCGTCGAATGCCTGATTGACGCAGATGATAAACATGGCATTACGCTTATCGCTCCCCGCGCGGATTGTTATGGCATTGCGAATGAGTGACGTATCATTTAATGATCGTGGCATAATAACGAGTTATTCCGCTTCGCGAGCGCGTCGGAGTAAAACAAAAAAAAAAGGGGTAAAAGAGCGCCGGCGAAAGCTATCCGATGCTGAACGTTCAATTTCCCGCCCACGGGTTCGTGGCTGTACCGCCGACTTCCGTTTCCCCGTGGGAGTCCTCAAAGAGAGCGTGGCATCGATCCAGCCTGACGTCAACGACACACCCGGCGCGCGGACCAATGCCGGGGCATGAATGGAATCGTGCGCCGAAGGTTCTCTACGCCGTGGCCGCTGCCGGTTCGCGACGCACGAGCACGCGGGACTTTTCTTCGTACACCGTGTAATACGGGAGTATATTGAGAGACCGGCCCTGAGAGCTCGAAACACTCTGGGCTTGTTGTGCACTATTTTTTAAGTATTGCAAATTTCATGTACCGGGCTGGAAGTTTTTATGCGAAAAGTGCTACATTAAATTTAATGTAGAATTGTGATGAAGAATTACAAGACTTTTGCAGTGAAATGAAAGTAAATTATTGGATTTAAAGTACACTTATAGTAAAATTAAAGTAAAGTATTGATACAGTTTTCAATATACCAGTTTATCATGGTGTCCAGTAAAAAGTCGGTACGACATTCAAGGGCATTCAAGGAAAAAAAATTTCAGAATATTTCCAGGCTGCGTTACGGCATGTATGCATTTTTTTTAAATGCATATCGCGCGTGAGGCACGAAATAACATTCAGTTCGATAACCGTTTGAGTTTACGTTGGAATCGGTTATGAGAAAAAATTACTCACTATGAATACGAGTGTATATATGCATCTCAGTGAAACTGAAATTTTTTTTTTAGGATGATCGCTAGTAATAGAGACTTTGAAACAAGCTCATATTTGGGAGGAAATAAAAAATTCAAGGGTAGTTCAAGGCCATGTTTATCTATAAGACTTCCAGTACCAGTACATAAAGTTTCATAAATTTTTTTTTTTTTAAGTGTACTCGCTGCGACAGTCGCTGTAAAGCGAACACGTGAGGAAAAAAAATTGAAAAAAATGTACTGAAAAAAAATTAAGACGCGCAGGTAATTCGCCGTTACACCGCAGATTCTCGACAAAACGGCCTCCTCTTATCTAGCTCCGTTATGGTATTACAAATAATCTGCAACGGTTCACATTTTTTTAATATATATTTCTTCTCTTCAATGATTTCCTCATTATTGCTCGACCGTATTCAGATCGAAGGCCGTTATCGTTCGGGCGTCGGGTAGTTCCCTGCGTGAAATGAACAATACAATTGCCGTTACCTCGGTTTGTTATCAGTACGATAAAAAGCGAGGCTTAGCGAAAGACTGTCTTTTAAAAGCGTTTATTGGTATTAATTACCCGCGATTTCCTTAGTGGGAGCGCCACAGAGGACCAGCATTGGCCCAGCGTCGGCCGGTGCTCGCTCAACGTCGGCCGGCGCCGGTACTGCGTGTTACTCCCACGAGGGTTTGTTGGGGGTGCGGTTTGGAGGGAAAAATAAAACGTGTTTATATAGTCTGTCACAGATATTTCGTCATCCGTAAAAGGGTCGGTAATGGGTCAACGTTGCTGTCCAGAAATGCATTAAAAGAAATTTCTGATGCGGCAAATGGAACGAGATAATTGGAAACGTACTTAGAATCGTCCTGTTAAGCGTAACGTCATTGCGGGTCTTTCGAGCGAATTATCAATCCACTCGTATTCGCGTCATCGCGAAACACGATCCATCAGTTTAACACGACGCAAACCATTCACGAGACTCGAGCCAAACCGAGCTAAATGCAGTTTGCGGCGTTACGCGTGCAAGTCCTCCTTCGCGCTTACGCGCTTTGCGGCCCACCGGCACTGTCGCGTGCACGTGGAAAGTTTCCAGCGAAAACGTTTTAAGTCCTACCTCAAAAAAAAATAAAAAAATAAAAATAAATACAAAATCGAAGTTTGGTAAAAAAGAATTTATTGATGCTATAGCGATTATTTAACGGCGTTTTTTCGAGTTTTAAGTTCGCGGGGCTCGATTGCGAAATTTAAACCATGCGGAGGATCAGCCATTAAGTCGAAATGTATCAAGTCTATTGTATGAAGTCTTACATTGAGTCGAAATAGACGAAAGTCCTCGTCGCTAAAACGATTATCAAATTAACAAAACATATCAACTGTGAAGGGGGGGGGGAGGGGAATGGAGCTTCATGACTAATTAGTAACTGACTCGTTAGTGAACTTCGCAGCATCGACCTCGCGCCGCTCGTTACGCTCGGGTTTACCGTCCACATTTCGTCCACTGTCCTGAATAACCCTTATTATGTATTCTGTTGGTCGATCGTTCGGGATATTTGCAAATTGCCCAAAGCCAAAATTTAATTAATTTCGTCTGTGCATTTATATATTTACCCCGATTAACTGGCAAGCGGATTAACCGTGAGACTTCCAAAGTTTTTTTTTTTACCAAAGTCACTGAGTACTTAAAAAAAAAAAAGACTCGCTTGTCTACTATTAATGAAGAAAAATATCCAGAGCTTTACACTCTAGTTCACACTATTTAACAATTACATGCAAGTTGTACCAAATGTCATTGTAATTAATCAAAATAAAGTTGTATCATTAGTCATTATTGACTTATGTGCTTTCGCTGTCTAGGTCTGATTAACGGGGATTTCGATTATCCAGAGACTCTTCGGTCCCATGCACCCCGGTCAATCGGGGTTCTACTGTATTTATTTCCTTATTTTCTTCTTTATTTATTCATTTCCTTATTTCCTTATTTAGTTACTTATTTATTTACCTATTCATTTATTTATTTTTATTTGTTTATTTATTGAAGGAGCGAGTTTGACACGGGTCTTTTTGGGGTATAAGTTTTACGAGAGTCACTATTTCTCGATGCGATGTTGCGAGAACCGGTGCCCTCGTGCGGCTCGCGCCCGATCGATCACCAGCGCCTCAACCTCGTGTATAAAATGTTCTCGATTATTAAACGCTTCCTTCGCGCGCGCGCTCCTCGTCCTCCATTCGCTTCTCGGACCCGAGGGTCCTTCACCTCCTTTTTCTTCCCGAGAAATAGCGACCATTAAAAAGCGAAAAAAAAGAAAGCAAGCAGCGATCGTCAATAAATCGTCGAAAAGAAAAAGGCGGCACGTCCTCGCCCAATCCCCTGATTTATACAGTTCGCCTCTCGCCGCGCGCTCACTCACGTACATCCCGCCCAACTCCGCCTTAAATCTCTCGCACCGTTCGTAGAAATTTCAAATCCTCACCTCTGGCTTAACTAAGTCCTCCGTTCGAATCGGTGTAGTCTTCATTCTCGCCACTTTTTTAATTTACACCTTCCAATACCGTTCTATATATACACAGATACGAGTCTTCGGATAAAAGGTGATTGCACGTGCTTCCGCACAGTGAAATTCTTCGAAGTCGCTCGCGCCGCCCAATGAGTGCGACCGTCTCGTAACTGGAACGCCACACAGTCAGTGACTGAGTCGAGCGGTCGATGTATCTCGAAATCAAGATTGCAGTCAACGATAAACTTCCTTCTGGCGGGTTGCTTCGACGAAATATCGATCGGCGACACTTCTTTTTTTCGCACTCTACCTTACCGACCGACGCGTCGAAAGACTGTTCGAACACAGGTTATATTATTATTATTATTCTTTTTCTCTTTTCGCTCCTTTACACTGGTTATTTTAGCTCGGCGCTTGCGATCGATGCCGACAGCGAGCGCACGACGACTATCTGCGATTTAAGTATTCCCGAAGCGAGTACGTGGGTTGCCTGGCGGTTGGACTGGCTCGCGAGCAGGTAAGCAGACGGATAGGTGCGCACCACACATATAAAGACACACTAGGCTCGTCCCGCAAGTCAGTTGTTGCGCTAATGTGAGTTGCCGAGTCTCTGGGTGCGTGAGCCGCGAGCCCCCCGAGTTTATATCGCGACTGGCGATGCTGCGCTGCGAGAGGCGCCTTCTCCACGCGCGGCCACCGACGCGCTTCCCACCGCGCCGCCTGGAGGGGGAACTCTTTTAACCGGCGCGCTGGAGGCGCGTTACCAACACGGTAAAAAAAAAAAGTGGGCACCTCCGCGCCACAGAGTCGTCCTCGTTCGTGACTCGGGCTTGCGTTCGCACACAGGCGGCTTCGAACGGACGGAGGGGAGATCGCGTTTCCCCTGCGAAGCCGACCGCGCGACTCGCCGTCGGAAAACGCCGCTGCCGCGCATGCGCAAGGCGCTGCCGCTGGAGGCTCGTCTCGGTTTCAAGGGCGAATAAGGTCACGGGATTCGCCCTCAGACACCCTCTGTTCACGATTTTCCGCGGGAACCCATGTAATAATGCGAGACCCGTGTCCTGTGTTACGTCAGCCTTTCGTGATTAATGGGATGGCTTCGTTTTGTACGGCTTGTGGCGTAAGCCGTATTTTATTTCCTGTATGACAGAATTTTTTAAACATCTCGAAGAAAATTTTGGAATCGTTAAGAAATGGTTTTCGGACATTTGGGCGATGTTAGATTCCTTTCTCGTTGACCAACGCGGTTGGCCAAAACGCGGTTCTGTTTGATCGCTGTAATACAAACTTTGGTACTTTGCAGGCAAAGACGAGCTAAATCGTCTGCAACTTTGTTCAGATTTTTTTGACCATGTAGTTTTTTTTAGTAATGTGTGTACCGTGTATGAATGGCTTCGTTGTACGGCTCAAGGCATAAGCCGTATTTTATTTCCGATCTGAAAGAATTTTTAAAACATCTAAGAAAAAAAATTAGAAATAAAGAAATGTTTTCTGGCCATTTGGGCGATGTGAAATTCCTTTCTCGTCGGCCAACTCAGGCTCGGTCGGTAACAAAAACTATAATGATTTTTTTTCCACTTTTGGTTACGAATATTTGGGCAAAAACGCGTTTCTGCTCGATCGATATAAAACTTCGCTACTTCGCAGGCGAAGATACGTCGAATCGTTTGAAATTTTTTGATTTTTTAACTATGTAGTTTTTTTAGTAATGCGTGTACAAAGCTACATAAGATAACGTGTAAACGTTTCGCAAACCGGTCGGCAACGACGGAACGTAGCGATTTAATCGACCGATTTCTGCTAAGTTCGAATAATCACAGCGGAAACCGTACTATTGGACAAATTGTCTCCAAATTTCATGGAGATTCACGGTTTAGTTTCTAAGATAAATTCGATAAATAAACAGACTATATCTCTGCCCTTCTCCCGTTCCCCTCCCGCGAATTCCGTGATTTACCGCAAAGTAAAATTACAATTCTTTTTCTAATAGTTTATAGTGTCAAAAATATTCCGTTAAATTTTTATGTCAAAATTCAACAAATTACGAAAGTTAGAACTGTTATGTGTAAAGTGGCGGAGCGCTCGAGCAGCGGCGCGGCCAAACTTTGAACGCGTCTTTCTCAAAACGTGATTTTCGAGATTGGTGTCCCTGATATCTCATAAATGGCTTGATGGATTTTTATAAAAATTTGTACTAATATACTCCAACAGATTCTTTAGTCCTTGACGGTCTCATATTTAAAAAAATTAAATAAGATTGAACTGTTGAAAAATGAGTAAAAATCGACTTTTTTCAAATGACCGCCATTTTGCCAATTTTTTTTCCCCTCGTCAAGAGCCGCGCGTTATATAACATTTGTTAAGAATGAATTATAATTAGTTGTTTCTAATAAAATGACAAGTTGAAATCGGGACAGCACAAACTTAAAATAAAAGTTGTTTAAGCCGACCGATAAAAAAAATACATAACAATAAAATTGAATAAAAAATTCCTAATTCCACCCTAAAAACATTAAATCGATAAAGCGTATATTTACCGATGAAAAAAAAAATCCCGAAATATGCAAGCGTGTTGACCCATTTGCTGTCGCGTAAGCCCTTAATAAGACCTCAATATAGGTTCATCTGAGAATTGCCTTTCGAGCATAAATGATAAGCATGGTAAAGAATTAATTACAGTTTTTATTACCAACCGTGTTATCACACACGGCCTTAACAGTCTCGAATTGTTCTCGCTGCTATGGCGCATCAAAGAAAAGCCACCTAGTTATTTGGTTGATGTGCCGGCTAGCATCCACTCGTCCGGATTTCCCGAGAGAGTTGCGTCAAGCTAAAGGATTGAAATTCAACGAAAAATCTCGTAACGTTCCGCACGAATTTCGAAACCTGACGCAAGGACGGGCTCGCGGACGGAAGATGAAGCGGAGGAACACGATTGGCCGTACCAGGGGGGCTCGCCCGGTCGATTCGTCGAGGCTGACGTCACCCGGGTTTACTGGCCGTCAGCAGTTAGCCGTATCGCAAGTCCTAACTGTACTGTACTTCGTTCTTTCCATCTTCGGACAAAGTTTTAAGTTCAAGAGGCTCGACGTGCTCGCTTCGTATCTTTGATATTTCGGTCTTTCATGACTTACGCGCGAACATTTTATATACATAGATTGCAACGAATACAGAGATGAGGATTGATTGAGGCACACGATATTACATAGATAGACCCGAATAACTCGGTATGACAAATGAGAAACGTCTCGATTAACCACATAACTACAATCTTAATCGGACTTTCAATCCGCTTTAATAATATCCGCCCCAAAACGAAATACGCGCGTTATTCATTCGCTTAATCGTCACAATATATATATATATATATATATATATATATATATATATATATATATATATATATATATATATATATATATATGCTGCAGCCTAGATTTCGTAACGACCCGAGCAATCCCGTCCAATGGCTCCGGTTGGGTGTCTTCACAATACTGTGATTCATCAACTAATAAACAGTCTGCACCTTTTATCTGTTTCTCTCGGGCACAAGTGCCGTTTAAACTCCTAAACTCCACAGCCTCGCCAATTGTCAATGTGGGTCATTCTTCGCGAGGTCATCGCCCTCTTGAATAAGGATTCGTCTTTTCTTCGTCCCAATGCGCACACAGAACACTTCGTATAAGTGTTGCAAATTGAGTCGTCCTGGTTTGCAATCGTCACTGGTTTACAATCGGTGATAAGAGAAACCGGCGAATGATTATCGGTGAGATACAACGATGCATGATGCGGGTTTTGTCGTATCAATGATCGCGGCTTTAAATCCCATAAATTTTATTGCCCGATACTGTTTATTTTCTTTTTATATTTTCATTATCTTCATCACTTTTTTATTTCTCCTCTATTTATTTGATTGCTGTTTGCTATTAATGTTAGTGAACCTTGCGTCACCTGCTATCATTATCAGTCTATCATGCCAAAGGCTCATCATTTATGAATTGTTTTCGTGTACACAGCAAAAAAAAGGTACCAACGTTTATGTTCCACAAACGTCCACATTTTTTTCTTGTTAATTTTACGACATCAAAGAGTTGTCCACATTGCAAATATGCTTTGTAATGTTGGCAACAATTTTGTACACCTTTTAGGACAAAAAAGTTTCTTAAAAGAACAAACATTTTTTTCTGCCCAAAGGCCTGGCCTCGTAATAAATAAGTAAATAATTAAATAAATAAATAAGTAAATAATTAAATAAATAATTAAATAAATAAACGATGCGATTTCCTGAGAAACCGGATGTTTGACCAGAACTGACTCATCGCAGACTTTGATCTGTATCGAACGTGTTTATCGCCGAGTTTACTCTGCACGATTAGTCTGCCAGTTATCGGGGATTCGGGTTGCGACCAATATTGGCTCCCTCGATGATATCTGGCGACGTGGTCTCCGGTGATCTTTAAATGAACCGGTTAACTGTCAGACAAACGTCTCCCGAACCTGCGCGCGTACTTTCTACCTCGTCTCTTCGGTGAATCGAGGCTTCCAGAAATAATACCTCGGGTGTAGAAGACGTGCTCGAAATCACGTGGGCTGCGCGCGTGGCACCGAGCGCGTACGTGCGGTTCCTCCGTTTATTCCTGCCAGACCGTATGACCGTTCTCCGCCGAAAGCCGACCGACCTTTATTGCAGAATCGCCTCGCCGGCTCGGCTTGGACGAAGGGGACGAGCGAAAGGCTTTGCATTGGGACAGACATCGCTATTTATCAACCGATTCAATCCGATTTATCGACCATGCCCAATCAAAACACTTCATTGCGCATGCGCAGTACGTGATTTATGCAACAAGTTTAGAGATGTGCGGTGACGGTAATTTTTTGTAAGCGTCATTGACCAAAAAATGATTGTCAATTGATAAAAAAATTATCGTCAATTGACCAAATGAGAAAAAAATGGTCGTCAGTTGACCAAAAAATGACCATGACTTGGCCAAAAAATGATCGTCAATTGACCAAAAAATTATCGTCAATTGACCTCTTTTAATTCTAGAAAATCTTTGTTGTGCCATTACCGTAATTTATGTTCGGGGTCACCAATATGGTCATAACAGCGAAAAAACATCTATCTAGTTGGGATTAGACCATAATTTTTTTTGTCACAAATTTGCTTAACTTTTTAGGACTCGAAGTTGATATCAAACTAATTTTTTCCTTCGTTGATTTCGTAATCATTAGTATTTTAATTCCTCATCAATTAATTCATCAATGAAACAATTTTATTAAATGAATACAATTTTTTTTCTTTTTAACGAGGTTGGTAGTTTCTTAATTTTTAAGTTGAGAAAGTGAAGTTTTTTAAAATGAATGTCGCTATTGTCGCAGTGCGGTCAGTTTCGAACTGATCAACTGAGGGTCACGTGACAGTCAATAAACAAAAAAAAATTACCGGTCGTGAAGTCGAAAAAGTGTATTGACTATACAGTGGGTGCGAAAAAACGGAATTAATTGTCGGCGATAAGTCGCGATGGGTGTGGTCCATACAGTAGCAGCATTCTTGAAGATACTGCGAGCAACTGCCTGAGAGTTAATCCAGTCGGTTAAGCCGACAACCCGCGCCAAGTGAGCCGTATCGGTCTGATGACTTACTACACGATCGCGTGACCAGAATTTAAATAGGGACGAGTGAAATGACTTTTTCGTTTGGAGATGAAGCACCTCAATCGACCCCGCCTTAAGGGGAAGTGAAATATCGCGGTCGGTAATGAAAACTGTAATGAACTTTTCTCAAGGGTGCTCATTTTTTTGATGAAGAAGCAAATTCGAGCCGGATGAATTCATTTTTTTCTCAAACAAATTAACACCACTGAATAAAGTTAATTTGAAAATTGCATTTCTCTCGCTCTCACACTCTCGACCCGTCACGTGACTTTCACTTCCCCTCAAGCGTTGATTAAAGTTACGACAAGTTACCGCAGTCGGTAACGAAAACCGCAGCGAATGCCATCTCTAAACTAAGAACGAGTCAGGAAAAGGAAATTTGTCTTCGGGCATTTCGCAGACGCAGGAAAAGACAATTTTTTGTTATGCAATTAACTTTTTTCAATATTGCTAATTTAGTTTTTTTTTTCTCGGAAAAAAATTAAAAATTCGCATTATTGACAAGAAGTTCATTACAAATTTCGATACCGACTGTGGTAATTCGCTCGGCCTCGAGTGTCGTCGAGTCAACGAACCTCCGACCTTCGGCGATCGCGTAATCTCGCAACTTATGAAATAATCGACACGCCGGAGTTTTCCCTCGCTAGGCGCGTGAGCAATCCTTACGTCAGAGTTCACAGTCCACGGCGGAAGCGCCGACCGCTACGAATGCCCGGTTCCCAATTCTACGTAACACGAAAGCCCCGGAAATATCTCCGTAATTCAAGAGTCATGCCCATCTGGAGATTACAACTTTCGCACGAAAAAAAAAATTGCGATATCATTTATCACCCAGACAAAAATTTCCCCTTGACATTTGCCAGTCGTTTTTAAGCTGGGCGGCGCGCCGCTGCAGCTGGGTGAGTCAGAACGAGCCTCTTCGGAGAAACGCGCGTGAAAAAAACGCTTGCATTTTTTTTTCAGATTTTTGGCATATCGCGAAGTACTGAAATTTTTATCGAATTAAACTTTTGGTTGGGAATTTATGTCCGTTGCTTCCTTAAAGTAACAACATATCTTTTCGCCTGCCCACAAGCAAATTTTACTTCAATCATTGATGTTTTTTTCCGTGAAGAGGCAACCTATGTGTATCTAAAAACAGTTGTAAATCGTTTATCGTTCCAATTGCATTCCCTTAATAAATTCGCAAGCGACGGAGAAACTGCATTTTCGCCAGATAATGTTCCCAATTTTTCCTTCCAACCGAAAGCAGGCGTAGGTTCCACTCGTCGCATCTCGGAGCTCAAAACGTCCCGTGGTAATAATTTACCACGGCCTCCGGGATGCCACGATGTTTGAACTCGAAATCTTAGACGACGAACTATCCGGCTCGGGTTTCTCACTGCCTCTTCGCTCGATTATTCGCACACGAGCGCAAACACGGAAACGCGTGCTGCTTGACGTTTCTCAGCCGGTTGCATTCTCGCTCGTTACATCTGACGCAACGCCTCGTGGATTCTGCGTCACTGTGCGGGGCCTCGATCAATTGCTTTTGCATCGGACCGCGTTGACTTTCGCACCGATAACTGTACTTTTTATTATCATTATTATCATTATTATCATTATTATCATTATTATCATTATTATCATTATTATCATTATTATCATTATTATCATTATTATCATTATTATCATTATTATCATTATTATCATTATTATCATTATTATCATTATTATCATTATTATCATTATTAACTGTGTAATCTCACGAATGGCCAGACTGGGCAATGAATTCTCGGCCCTGGACTTTACTGGGTCGTTTTTGGAAATAAAAAAAAAATCGGCAACCACAGCGGTTCTAAGATATGAGTAGGAGAGAGGACTTGCAATAAAAAGGGTGGCGCCTAGTCACAAGCAAATCTCATGTGGAGTGTTATTGACTTTGACAAATCGTAAAGCTTAGTGTTTTTAACTTTTTCAACTTTTATAATTTACTACTCCGGAGCTCTAATATTTAGGATTTATTATATATAGTATTCTGACCGTAATTGAGAAATCCGTTAAATAAATTGACCTGAATTATCGTTATTATCGTAATAATAAAATCCATGACGTTTGGCCAAACATTCCCAGTAACTCATAGATCCTCAAAGACACACGCAGACACTGCGAACGCGCAAGCTAACCTAACTGTTGGTTATCATTATTATCATTATTATCATCATAATCATCGAGATGTATTTATAAATCTCGGAAGGTAAGAAAATCGTCAATATTTACAGTGTTATTGATCAAAGTGTTAAAAACACAAGTCGAAAGGTCCATTGAAAAAAAAAAAACATTGATACGTTGTCGCATCGGTATGTTGCATGTTCAATGAACAAGCTCGATTGTGCGAGATAATTGTACGCGTTTTTACGCAGTGTTACGACGCAACATTCCAGCGAGTGTCATTAGTGGTCTCTGAAACAGTTAGAATAGAAAGGGCCTTCGCTCGGCGAGAATTTTTCACGCATTTCCGGAAAGTCATTCCGCGTAATGACATTGCCACGGGTCATCGTCCCTGGTTGGCTGAAAAATGCAACGTAGCGCATCTTTCCTGTCCCAGGCATTATTGTCGCACGATCTTTCACGTGCCCCGAGAAAATTGAGGAAAATTATTTTCTTACGACAAAAATTAAGACTCGACTCACGGCACGTATCGAGTTACGTGTCACGCGGACTACCGCTTTGCAGCAGTTTCGCGCTAGTTTGTCGATTGCGTAATCTGCAACGCTTAAAAAAAGACGGACAAAATTCTAAGATATTCGCCGTCGACTGCGCGGCGGAATTTCGTCTCATGTGGACGTGTTTACGTTGAATACTCGTGTTATGCATACACCGATTATCGCATAGCAAAACATGGTAGTATTTCGTGTGATTTGTCTGTTTGACAAACCGATAATTTGAGCCGGCCATTATTGAGCTTTCTCCCTAGGGGTATAGCGAAAAAAATATTTTTCCTCCCGACGTTGACACTGTAGACTCCGTGAATATAGGATTTGAGGAATAACAACGACAACGACAACGACAACGACAACGACAACGACAACGACAACGACAACGACAACGACAACGACAACGACAACGACAACGACAACGACAACGACAACGACAACGACAACGACAACGACAACGACAACGACAACGACAACGACAACGACAACGACAACGACAACGACAACGACAACGACAACGACAACGACAACGACAACGACAACGACAACGACAACGACAACGACAACGACAACGACAACGACAACGACAACGACAACGACAACGACAACGACAACGACAACGACAACGACAACGACAACAATAATAGTAATAATAATGATAATCTTAATTTTTTTAATTAATAAAGATATACAAAAAGATTCGCTATGGGCGATCGGGCAGAATTTAGTCTCATCCTACATGTGTTTATGTCGAATACTCTTGTAATACATACGCCTACTATCGAATAGTAAAATCTGGCAATAGTATTCCGTGACCGATTTGTTTCACAAACCGGTAATCCGAGCGGGCCATCAGGCTTACCCGCGGGGGTAAAGGAAAAAAAAAGTTATTTTCACTCGACGCACGCACGTAGCGCCTGATGTCGACATTGTGGACTCGATAAATATAGAATACGAGTGAGAAGTGAGTTCGCGCGTACGGGAGTGAGTTCTTCAGGAATTAAAGAAACGAGCGGCACGTAGGAAGTAGAAGAAAACGACTGTACGTATGTGGTTGGCGCGTTGAGGAGCTTCTATTCACGGAAAAAACTGGGGGACTCTGCCTGTGTTTATTTGAAAGGGCGCGAAGCAGCCAGCGAGTTCCGCCGGGAATCGGCTTGCTTTCTCTGTAGGGTAAAGGTCCCAATTGCTCAGACCAGTGGTTCTTAACGTGGGGCCCACAGGGGGTCCCTCGTGTATTTTAGGGGTCCGTGAATCCCAAGTTAAGAACCGCTGGCTCAGACGATTAAGGGGGTGCTGGACCCGTTTTTAACTCCTTACTTACCTTTTTCTCATTTTCAATTTAGAATTTAGTAGTATTAGTAGTATTTATTTGTTACTAGGTTAAAAACCTATTTCAAATTGTTGATTCAACAACCTTAATAATATATACTTTGATTAAATCGTTAAATAGTTATTATATTTGTGCGAAACGATAATGAAGATAAGCTGCGTAGAAAGCTCGCTGACCTAACTTCTTCGAACCGTCCGATAATTGGGTTACGTACGTAGCAACGATTCTACCAATTTCTGGACACTATATCGTCTATCTTTTAACAAAATGCAACGATAGAAAATAATTTCAGCTCACGCCTTGCATAAATCTTTTCTAAATAATGTTTGTAGACGCGATTACAAGTGCCAAATTGGATTTCCAATACTCAAATTCGGAAAAAACCAAATCTGCATGGGAGTGCCCGACGATTGCGACGTGTCCGAGCATTGATACTGTTACCTTAAGGTGGGGCTAAGGGTCAACACAACCCCAAAATATTTTCAAACCATTTTTCTCCGAAACGGTTTTATAAGAAAAAAAAAAACGAATTGTGGTAAACATATTCCTTATTACATTTTATAGAATCGTTTCCGAGAAAAATGGATTCAACATTTTTTACTCTGTATCTATCGCACTCATACGTGTTAGGACTTCCCATAAGGCCGATCCACAGTCCTATGCATCGATTCACAAACGTCACAAATCGTCTCGTCTCGACGAAGTTCATTGCGGATTAAAATTTCTTCTTTCGTTCGATTCGTCGTACATTATACATTCGATCGGCCGTTTCGCCTTTACCATTGAGAATAGTTCAAGGCCGAATCTTAATTATGCGCTGCGAGGCGCAAATCGCCAGCAACGAGACACGTGCCGAAGCTACAGCTGACGCGTATCCGTCGCACGTTTATCCGAAACCGATTGGAATTCAAGATGCTCCAGATTTGCTGTTAAAAAAAACCAGCTGGCACATTAGCGTAACGTCAAAAATAGAACTGGAATAGAGTTTAGGCATTTAATTTGATACGTGCAATGGGAAAATATTTATTCCACTCGTAATCGCCGAATGTAATGGGTGTACAAGCGCCCGAGCAATATTAATTGCGGTGCCTAAATTACAACTGCGTATGCTCACACCGGACGACTCGCCGGTGCAGCCGAAAAGGTTCGAGCGAGCCCGCCGGAAAATTAACAGCGTCGAAGCTATAGTTAATCTGTCTCACGTTTATCTGAAACCGATTGGAATTCAAGATCCTCGAGATTTGCAGATTAAAAAAATAGGAACAGCTGGGACATTAGCGTAACGTCGAAAATAGAACTGGAATAGAGTTTAGGCATTTAATTCGACACGTGCAGTGGGAAAATATTTATTCCACTCACAATCGTCAAATTTAACGGGTGTGAAAGCGCCCGAGCAATATTAATTGCGGTGCCTAAATTACAACTGCGCATGCGCACACCGGACGACACGCCGGTACAGTCGAAAAAACCACAGCGAGCTCGCAAGGAAATGAACAGCGTAGGAAAGGTACGAATACAAAACTCGAACGAAGTTCGTTGAGCCTCGGCAAACTTGCCCGCTACGGGGTGCTGTTGTTCTAATTATAGAATCGAGTCGGGAGTTCGCCGTACGGTTTAACGCACGGGGGAACACGGAGCACGTGGCGCTGGCGCGGAGCGCGTGACTTTTAGCGGCTGACACTTGCGCCGATCTCCGATCTACCGTGAGGCGATCTTGAACGCAAATTTTGTGAAAATTGATTCATCGATTTATTTATCGTGTTACTTAAGGGCGATCACTCACGAGTTGTTCGGCGGTCGGGCTCCTCATCGTTTTCCACTAGGCACGGATATAACGCTGGGACTTCTTTGTCAAGTTTTCTGCGCAACACTGCCGCGCACGTTTCAACGACTCTCGGTATCTATCTTAACACCGATCGACGCTCCTTGCCACTTTTCCAATAAAATTGTCACGACAATCCCGTGAATAATTTACGTGTCGATCCGTACCGAGAGGAAGCGCGACTGCCTATCCGTCCGTCCATGTGAGCCTACTTCCTTGGGAGACAAAGCGGGGGGGGGGACATCGTACGAGAAACGAGTATCCGCCGAGTGGCCAATCGGGTTCACGAGGCAACTGCGTCGTAAGGAATTCGGCCAATCGTCACTAACCTTTCCCGTCCGCGTCGGCGACTATTCACTGTTACACGAGACCTTCCATCACCTTATAGTCATAGTTGTATAGTTCTATAGTTGTATTGTTATCATAGTTGCATAGTTGTCGTAGTTGTATAGTTGTCATAGCTGTTATTACTATCTTTATTTTATGTTCATTTTCATTTTACACATGGCTGCGATTATTATGTTATGTTTATTTTCATCATACCCTTTTCATCAATATTGGTAAGATCATTTTCCATACGTTTGTGGCTACACTGTAAAAAAATTTTGTTTGAAACTTACCGAACGTTATTGGAAGCGTTTTACATAAACTGTTTCGGAAATTTCAAACGCATGTGTGTTGTAATTTCACAGTTCACACTTCATGCATTCATTCGCCGTTTTTTCGTACTGCTTGTTCGACAACATTAACCCTTTATGACTTTATTATCACACTGCCCGAAACGGTTCAGAAATGGGACTAACGCACGCGGAGTGGGGGCCACGCGTTGCTACGGGCAAGTTTTTAAACTCCAATTACATTCCTACCTCATTTTCCCCTCGATATATTTCCTTTCCGCATTCCTGCAATGTGTATTTTTCATTCCGATCGTTTGTCCACGATCGTGGGTAAGATATTACGTTGTCCCCACCATCCAAGCCGAGGGATTATTCTCTGTGATTTCGGTGTAGAAATTCACAACCCGATTTGCCAGAGTCTCCGTTCCGTTCGCGCCCAGTTCGTTTTAATCGATCGGCGCTCAGTAAGTTTCGGAGCGAGGGCTAGGTGAACGGGCGAGAAACTTCGGCACACAGAGAAACCATCGGCCAGCGTATAAGGCAATGAGAGCTCAGGCGGCTGAGGAGAGTGACGTCGCGAGTTCTCTACTCTCGCTTTCCCTTTTACTCTGCCTTCACCTTAGAGGAGGCGCGCATGCGCCGCTCGCTAGGTCAATACCAAGTCGGCTACGCTCGTCCCGCGTGACTCGTTGCGTGCCGTTGCTTGCCGCTACGGCACCGTCGGGACAACGAATTTATTTTTCGTTGTTAATAAAAAAAAATCCCCTAAAGTTGATCCTCGAACCGTGCCCTCCAAAAATGACTCCCTGCCAGTCTAGCGACTCAAGCTCGCAATCAGCGGAGGGAAATAGTTTTTTTTAGGTTACAAAAAATAGGATAAGAATTACTAGTTGCCTTGAGTGGTACTGGAGGTGTGCAGATCTCAAAATTGTCTCGCCTACCGCAGCACGGCCTCCGAACGAAAATTTTCATCGGCTGAAAGAGACAAAGCAAACCTCAATGATCGACAACGACGTGCCCCGAGTATCGCGAGCATACCGAATCAACGTGTCGACTGAAACAGCCGCGCGCGTGCCTCGAAAGACCGCCATCGACGGTCGGAGCGCTGACATCTAACCTCGACCATCGACGCTCTCAATATTCATAGTACTCTATGAATATTGAGTCCTATGAGACCAGGCGTTGTCAATGTTATACATTTACAACCCCTTTTCTCTCGTTACCGTCAACTAACGAAAAAGTACACCCGGACATTCCGGATCGAGAAATAAACAAACGCGAAGAATTTTTTTCCATTTACCAGACTCTCACCGGGCGAATGACCGTGTTCCATCTCCGCGACAATCCGATGACCGTGATCTTGGGCGTATCGTCCAACGAACTCGGACGCCATTAACGCTCGCTCGCGCTCGTTGTGTTTGCGTTTCGTCGTACGCCCGTGTTTACATAAAACACCCGACAAACGCCGCACGACTTTCGAGCTTCTCGTCGGTTTTTGCTGACCGTCGGCGAAACTTACCGGAATGCAAAAACATAAACAGCGGCGGCTTTGCATGCATATATGTGTAACAAAAAATTGGACGAGTAGTTTCGCAGTGCTGTTTTGCTAAGTATATACACGCACACACCGCTTCATACTTTACTTCCGGTTATGACTAACTCGATCGCGTTACGAGCAGGCCATAGCCTACCTTATAAGTCGCATTTAACTTAGTAATACGTTTTACCGTGCGTGTGTGTATCACTACCTGTGGAGTCAAGGTCAAGGGCGCTTCGGGATAATCTTCCTCGTCGTCCGTATTGCCAGATTGCGATTTATCCTTGTTTCTGTAGCACTTGCAGAACTTTCCCAGCAGAGAGATATTTTTAGTTTTCATTTTAGGGCGTTTTGGTCGGTTCGACGGATTACGTATGTCAAGGATTTTATTTTAATTTTGCACACTTTTAATAAAAATTATAACGACAACAACAACGACAACAATACTAATAATATATATATATATATATATATATATATTTTTATGTCGACCGGACTAACTTTTGCCGGCAATCGCGGAAACGACACGACGCCCTCGAAATCTTATCGAGGAATTCAGCATCCCACCACGCACGCATCTTCTTTATAGGGAGTGCCGTGACAGCGGTGCCCGCGCTGCCGTCGCCGATCGTATAGTGGGTGCAGCGGTTCAGGGGCACCAGTGCGCCTGAGCATTCCGCTCAGGTCGAATGCACTGAGCGAGGCCGACCGCTCGGTACCGAATTTCAAAATAAATCCATGCACTGCGTAGTACTAGATCGGGCTTTGTGGAAATTTGAGACCACTCTCGTCGAGTAAAAAAAAAAAAGAAAAATCATAATAATCATAATAATCGTAATAATCTTAATAGTCATAATAGTCATAATAGTCATAATAATCATAATAAGGGTAACACATATGTCAGAAACTGTCCCGTCGATCCCGCAAGCGTTAATAGTCGGCGATCTTTCATCCACTTGTATGGAACAAGTTTTTCATTTTTTATTTACTTTTAATCGCCTTCGAAGTCGATATGTAATTGTAAAGATATGGAGTGCAATTCCAATTTTATTGCTTTATTGCTATTGTCTTATTTACGAGCTCAAAGCCGGAATTATTATTATTCTTTTTATTTAACTGTCTTCGCTCTGGTATAATCAATCGGATTATAGAATGACTGAGCAAAGGCGAAAGACCACGTGTCGCCTCCGTCTTGCCTTCGTCTCCGCGGCCTATTATTGTTATTTAACCGCGGCAACACGAGACTCAAAGAAACAAACGCAGCGACCGGTCGTCCCCGCGCGAAGTGAACCGTTATTTACGACTCTTGTGCCCCGAGAACCGAGTTATATTGTCCTTTATGGCACTCGCTCGCGGCGAACTATCGGTGTCGCGAAGATACACTAAACCGCCGATGCGAGCGGCTCGGATAGCGAAATAGCCCCGCGGAATCGACGACAAACCGCTGGAACACGATCCAGCCAGGCGATACTGAGTCGGGAACAAAAATTCGCGGTATGTTATCTATAGCCGGGATATCCTTCGTATCGTTGACCTTGCATCAACTCCGCCGCCTCGATAGCGCCCCGGTGCGATTACGGTGATTTATTTATTTATTTATTTAATTGACATAAAAACGGGTCAAGCCCAATTACAGTAGATGGAAAAGTTCCATCGATCGATGTGGTATAGTGAGAGTGATCAGACATAATATTCACTTTTGAGGCTTATAGACCAGAGCTGGGCAAAGTACCGAAGGTTACTTACAGTACTATGTACTAAGTACTGCACGTACTTTAAGTACAAAGTAATTCCGGTACTTAGAGTACTTTTATAAAACACAAAGTACGAAGTACTATTTCTTCTTAACAACGATTTTTTTCGTAATCACATTTGGTCGTGGGTCGAGTGCGAAACAAGATTAAAAATGTCCGTGGTAGGATCCGTTCTGTAGGATATAAAATGATTCTTCATCGCGCATACGTCAAAAAAGAGTGCATGCGGATTCTTTGAAATTCGCCGAGTATTCCAAAACCGTCGGAAATTTGCTCACACAAAAGATAATCATGCATAGTGCATACTGCTTTCACTTGGTCTGTCGACTTGTGATCGGTGATCAGAGCCGATGACAACGGGATGAGTGTAGTGGATTAAAATGGAAAATATTAGGTTGGGAGTTAAATAATTGTTATATTCGTGATCAGCGGGAAAAATAGGTGGAATATAGCCTTGAAACAAGAAAAAGTCGATTGAATAACGACTTTTCTCTTTTTGAGCCACTTTTGGAAAAACGTCGATTTTCGTGATTTTCAAAGTCCGATATCTCGACTCCCAATGGAGCTACGGAAAATCCAAGGCGACCATCGTGTTCTACGGGAAAAAATACAGAAAATAGGGGCTTGTCCGAAGTTTTAGAATCGTCTTATCGTGCCTTTTGAGAACGTTGAAAAACCGCAAAAAATGGACTCTAAAGCCTTGCAATTTTTGGACGAATTTTTTTTTTGTTTTTTTTTTTCAATGAACTGCCATGTATTTCGACGTATTTTTTCCTGCTGAACACGAATCCGGTGGCCTTTTTGGGCTCAAAGTACAGTGAACCATTGAAAATCTCGATTGTATGCACAAAAAATCGTATTTTTGGGATTAATATGGAAAATGTTGGGTTGGGAGTAAAATAATTGTTATAATCGTGTTACGAGTTTCTGAATCAAACATCACGCTACGAATGAAACGAGTTACAGTATTGTATCGGTGCTCTCGACATAAAGTCGGTTGTTTTGGGAAAGTCCAATTGTAAACCAACTTTCAATCCGAGACATAATGCTTGGTATCACGGTTGGTTTTGACTTTGAGATATCAACCAAAAAGCTACCTCCGGAAGTTTGAAATCAGAGTCGGTTTGACGTACCAATCGACTGGTTGAGTCGCAGTAGTTTTGTTAGAAAACAACCCAAATCCAACGCAAAGTCTTACGGTCGGTTGGTCCACGAAGGTTTGGTAAAACTGAATGTACCGTGGCCTTCAAAAACGGCCTCTGTAACGTTGCACACTGACGGTAAGAAAAAAAAATACTTAGAATCGTTACGTGTATTAAAATGAACCTGAAGTGAGACTACATGTGGTTCTCCAAACGCATCAGCTTTCGACCGGAAAAGGTTGTCGAGCCTGGCACTGATAATAATTCGATTAAACTGATGGACTGCGTCGAAAGAACAAAAACAAAACTTTGCATCGATAAATCGTCGATTATGTCAAATGCAGACTTTGCACCGGATTGGAGGTAGAGAGATCTGTCGTTTATTTTTAACAACTACCGTCTGCGGAATTCGCTCGATCACTGATAAAAATCAGTATCGTCTCTGGACGCGGCGCTCCCGAGAACAACAAACACACCGGCTATCGACCGATAATCCGATCAGATTTCGAAATCGCGATAAAAAAAAATCGGTCCAATTGTCGGTTAGATTTGCCTTCACCCTCGACTAGCACGCATGCGCGCTAAATCCTTGATCGATCGCCATGTTGCTATTGCAATCGCTAAGAATTGGCTGCGCTACACGACGCAGCGAATTGTTGGAGGAGCGATTCTTGCCAAGACCCAAAGGCTCTTTCTGCGATGAGCGATGACCCTGCGCGTTACGTGAACCCCGTTATTAATTATTCTCCCGACTTTTATCTCCTCGAGGCTTTATCTTCATTTTTTTTTTCGGTCGATAAGTTCAACTTCCATCGTTCCGACGACATTTTTATTTTTTACTTAATTGCCCCCGAGAACTGATCGTCCCACGCTCCACCGATAAACCGTCCCGCGAGCTACTACGAAGCCGTCATTCGTGGCTCCTGAATGAGATATCTCGCTGCTGCATCGCTATTCATCTCATTTCATTCACCCATTCACTCGGTTTCCGTCAGTCACACTTTGCCCGCACGCTACGTTGTTACGAGCGGTAATTGTTTATCGACTGAACATCGAGTTAGTTGAAAAGTTGACGTTCGACTTTGCTGCACTGGCTTGTAATGGTTATTAATCGAGTGACGAGATTATAATTAGGGATATGCGAGTAATCAACATTTTGAATATTTCGTTGTGAATTGATTTATTCAATTTTTTAATGAATATTTATGAATAATTCGGACATCAAAGTGTAAGACCATATGCGATCAGAGCTGGCCAAAGTGCTCGAGAATACTCAAATTACAAAATACTTTTTGTACTTACAATACATTTATAAGTATTTCGTTTAAGTACTTTTTACAATAGCTTGTAAAAATCAAAGTACTTGAACGAAGTACTTATAAATGTATTTTAAGTACAAAAAGTATTTTCTATTTTAAGTACAGATAGTATTTCGTATTTTTCGAATATTTTGGCCAGTTCTAGAATTATTCAGAATATTCGATTCAAATTTTGAATTGAATATCAATATTCAATATGCATTCGCACGTCCCTAATAAAAATCGTACAAACTGGGTATGAAGTGTACGAAACCATGAGACGGGACTAAACGGCAATTGACTTACGGGGTCAGCAATGTGCTCCCATTTCTCCCCGAGATAGTCCCACGTCTCTTCGGCCATGTTATCTCACTCCTTCGACACGGTTCGTTGATTGTTTCCTTTTTTATTGATTTTTTTTATTTCTCTGTTCCGAACTATCAATCCCGTTTAACCTTCGATTTTTATCGTCAAACACAAGTCGGTGACACGACCGTTCGGACTTCTCGCCCGTCGACTGAAGGCCCCCCTGCGCTTACATCACACGACCGCCAACTTTATCCTACGACTCTTCTCGCACACTAGATGCACAGGTCTGCTGTGTGCGTCGGGTATTTTTGGAGAACGAGGCTTAGCGCGCGTGCTGTTTAGCGTCCCACATGTTCGACACGCTCACCACTGTCCATCCTATACTGTCTTACGTCGTGTGAAAATCGATAGCGATCCAACGTCGACAGCTGACGAGGGACTCGAGAAAAACGCGTCGATGGTCGAACGAAGACTGTAAAAATAAAATTATTAATTTAAAGCGCCGGACTAGAAGTTTTTGTGCAAAAACTGGTATATTACATTTAATGTACATTTGTGATAAAAAATTAATACACTCTTTCATTGAAATTAAAGTAAATTATAAATAAAAAAAACTATTTGCAATGTTTTTAATGGAACTGAACATTCATTTTTCATCGCAATTGTGCATGAAATTTAATATACCATTTTTTGCGTAGAAACTTCCAATCGGGTACATTGAATTACGTACGAATTTTTTGTTCACAGTGTACGAACTATTGAACGAATAGTATATAATTTTTCGTTGACAGGTGCCATGTGATAAATCCTTCGATATTCGATGCCTCAGCTTCGATAAAGTGCACGGTAATCTTTGCTAGTTTTTCGTCTGTTTCGTACTTTATGTATAACTCTGTGGGAAGATTCTAACAATTCGTCAGGATGGCCGAGCGGTCTAAGGCGCTGCGTTCAGGTCGCAGTCCACTTCTGTGGGCGTGGGTTCGAATCCCACTTCTGACAAATATTTTTTTTTTCTTTTGCATCTCTGATCCAATAGTTCGGTCTAGAAGAATTTAATATGATTTCGATAACTCGTATTTTCGATATTTCTTTTTCTTAGTCAATGGAAAGTGTAACAATTAACATAGTTCATGACGATTATCGGGCGTTGCATTGTTTGATGTTTCGCGTATAGTTTCATTGGCCGACAACTCCAATGTGCGTAACGCAAATATAGGTATAGATATTGTTGCTTTTTTTCCAGATCCATATCGCCCCCTTTCGCGTCTAAACCGGTGGTCGAAGAGAATTTCGTTGATAGCGTCAGCGGCAGAGACCGGGAACGGATACACACACGCCGCACCGAGCCTTGGCATTTCAATTCAATAAACTATCAACATGGCGGACAGCGGTTTACTCGTCACAATTTCGGGACCCGCTTTGTCTCTTTTGTTCTACGAGAATGCGTGCAGCGACGGTGATGAGGTAAGCCATCGTTTGATTGTCGGGACACGATTTAGTGTCTGATGTAAAAAATTTACCTTGCAAACATCGGTCGACCAATCTCTAAAACCTCCCGGAACTTAACCTCTCCTCGTTCGTCCTACCGATTTCCATCTCCCATGAAGTTTATTTATTTATTTATTTATTTCTCTATATATTTATTTTCTTCTTTTAAGGGGGACAAGCCCATTGGTACAAATAATATAGACGTCAAACACTAGTGTAGATATAAGATATAGTTATAATTTAAACAACCGGTGCTAATTTTATCTCTGAAAGTTCTTTAGTAAATCGATTTAATTTGTCACTCGTAACTAAGAATGTTTTGAATCGCTCAACTGCTCCGGCAAAGATCTGCAGCCTGGCCAGGTCAGAGTTTGTTAGGAGGATTGTTTCGTATTCCGGTCACTTCCTATATCGTTGCTGCGAGCCTGCAAGAATGTTCCAAGCACACAACAATGTTGCCAAATTTATTTATTTATATATTTATTTTCTTTTTAACAGGGACAAGCCCCTTGGTACAAATAATATGCACGTCTAACATTAGTGTAGAAATAAGATATAGTTATATAGTTATAATTTAAAAAACAGGTGCTAATTTTATTTCTGAAAGTTCTTTAGTAAATCGATTTAATTTCTCACTTGTAAATAAGAATGTTTTGAATCGCTCAGTTGGTCCGCCAAAGATCTGCAGCGTGGCCAGGTCACAGTATGTTAGTCCATATTCTGGTCACTTCCCATATCGTGACTATGAGCCTGCGAGAATGTTCGAAGCACACAACTATGTCGCCAGATTTATTTATTTATATATTTATTTTCGTTTTTAAAAAACAAGTGCTCATTTTCTCTCCGATACTTCTCTCACAAATGGATTTAATTTGTCACTTGTAATATAATGATAATAATAAAAATGTTTCCGCATCTACTTTAAATTGTGGAATTAATCTGCGAAACATCTGCCGCTTGGCCACGTCGTTTGCAAGCGAAGTAATTCTTCGGGTCGCCAATTGGGTACCGATCATCGTCCCAGAAATCAGAACGTGGAATGATTGCTCGAACCTTGGCGGTCTGAGCATGGCACGTGCAGATTATTACATTTTACCAAGAGAAGCAGGCAGTCGATCAGATCCAAAATTAATTTTGATTTATTTTAATTGACGGATTTCTCCTTCTTTTACCGATTTATATTAAAGGCAATACAGAGCCCTGAATATAAAACTATAATATAGAATTAACATCTGATTTGTTTAATAAAATTATAATAGGACAATTATAATAGTTTTGATAGGAACACTGCGTCGTAAAGCTTTCGAAGAGTATTTACTTCTGACGTCTTTTTGTTCCAGATGGGTTTTCTGTTGGGTAACGTGGTCATGTTTGTCACGAAGAATGTCACGGACTCCGAGAGACAGGTGGAATCCATCAGACGACACATAGGTAAGCGTGTCGAGTAGCACGCATAGTCGAGAATGGAGCGAACGAGCAACAAAAAATTTTCTTCCCTTGCAGAGATAACTGGCGTTCTCACGTGCCCGACAGCTGGCAATTTGTACAGTCACACCGGCAAGGTATGCAAAGACGCGATAAAATCGTTTGTCCGAGAGAGGGGCAAGGAAATAGTCGGCTGGTTCCGATTCAGACGCAACAATCGACTGGTCCCTACATTCAGAGATAAAATTCTCCATAAAGAATTGGCATCGTACTTCAACGAGTGTAACTCGAATACTCCAAAGGACACTTTCCTCGCTTGCATACTCAGCACATCGACGACCGAGAAGAAAGGAACCCACAAGTTCAGACACGTCCTGCTACGATACAACGAGGGGTGAGTCGGTGACGGACGATCCGTGCTTTGGCTTTTAGAAGGATAGTTAACGACTAGGTCGATAACAAAAACTAACGAACATTTTTTTTTATAAAAAGAAAATTTATTACAGTTTTCGTTACCAACTGAGTCGTTTGACTTCGCCTTAAGGGCATGTGTTACAGACTCAGTCGGTAACAAATCGCCTTACCTGTTTTTTCCAAAACGATCGATACGACGAGCAAAAGCAAATTAGGTTCTCATACTTATATCTATTGACTACAAAAACCTAATTTGATTTTGGTCGAAGCATCAACCATCACGGAGAAAATAGGGAAAGCGATTTGTTATCATCGGAGCATCGATATGTGTGTGTCACATCACCTTAAGGGCTTACGCGACAGTAAATAGGTAAAATTGCACGCATATTTTTTTCTCGGTAAATATACGCTTTGTCGATCTATTTTTTTCGGACAGAAGGAGGATATATTAAAAAACATTTAGGAATTTTTTCATTCAATTTTGCTGTTGTTATGTATTTTTTTTTATCGTTTGGCATAAACAATTTTTTGGAAGTTCCTTTGCGGTGTCCCTGATTTCAACTTGTCATTTTTCCACAGAAATTTGTTGAAATTGTTTCTTTAGTAATGATATATAGCGCAGTCCTTGATGAGGGGAAAAAAACAAATTGGTAAAGTGACGGCCTTTTGAAAAAAGTCGATTTTTACTCTGTTTTCAACACTAAATCATTAAAAAAAATTATATTTTATTATCATTTTTTAAAATACAAGACCGTCAAGGACTAAAGAATCTAATGACGTATATCGGTACAAATTTTCATAAAAATCCATCAAGCCATTTTTGAGATATCAAGAATACCGACCTTTGAAAATCACGTTTTAATAAAAGCGCGTTCAAAGTTCGCCAGCGCCGCTGCTCGAGCGCTCCGCCTCTTTCTACATAATTGTCTCTGACGTTCGTAATTCGTTGAATTTTCACATAAAAATTGAACAGAATTTTCTTGACACTATATCCAGATAGAAAAACGTGCGGCGGAGCGTGTATCGTACAATTGGAACTGCCCCCGTTCCGTCGCCGTGCCATCTCTTGTGTATCTGGAATAAGCTATTAGAAAGAAAAAAATAGATATTTCACTGCCCTCAAGAGAGGGCATTGATCCTACGAATTCTCTTTGCAGAGTGTATCGGCCCGTTCCCTTGAGGATAAAGAACCTAGGAGATCACGCAGCCGGGAACGACGGAAGCGATTACATGCCGACGCCCGTAAAGCCGCAGTTGCACGAGCCCGATGTTTTCACGAAGTTTATCAGGTCGTTGAAGTGAGTTTTTCCCCGCATGATCGATATGATATTTATTGCGACAATTTGTACGATGATTTTTGTCGTTAGGCTGGATCAGCGCCACAAATCCGGCTGCGAGCTGGTAATGGCGATACAGAGAGCCGCCGAGCATCACTTGGAATCTTTGATACCAAAAGTTCGCGAGTCTGATCGTGAGGTCTGCTCGTTGGAGAGCCAAGTGCGAGACCTGCGATTTAAATTGGTCGGTAACGTCATGAGTTCCGAAAAGCGTGCACCGGACAATCAGCAGATCAACGAATTCAATCACCACGTATCGTCGATCCGCATGGAGGGAGACCAAAGTATTAAAATGGAGATGAATCAGGAATCTCCGCCGAGAACGTCGAACGTGATCGAAGATCCTTCCACGAACAGAGATTCTTCACTCGCAAGGGTACGGTTTTCTTGCAGCACTCGATTATTGGCCCCCTGAAAACCTCATGTGCTTGAAATCCGATTTGCTTACAGACCAAAAGTACAGGAAGACCGCACAATGTGATCAACGCGAACGCAAGGCGCAGTCCCGGCGATTCGGCACAAAAATCTCCGTCCTCGAGAATCTCTTACAGTCAAGCGGCGAAAAAAAATCCTGATAGCGAAGAAATTCAGTACAGCTCGGCCGACGGTTGATGACCGCGCGAGGAGTTCAGATCGGGTTCCTCATTCCGCGAACTAAAAGATTTTTTTGCTTTTGTACAAAAAAAGGAAAAACCCACGAAACAATCGAGAGAGAAAAAACCATTTAAAGATTACTTAATCCAAAGAAACCGTCTTGTTGCATAACGAATTTTTCGTACAGGTGCTTCAGTTGTGTAAAAAGATTCGTTGTAAATATTTCTTACACTGAAATATATATGACACCGAAACTTCGTAAGATTTTTATTGAGTGAATCAAACTCATTGAAATTGGAATGGAATTGAGAGGCTGCTAAACTTTCCCGTTTTACTGACCTTACGCGGTGATTTCGTACGATCGACTTTACATCATTAATATGCTAGGCATATGCTTCATTTTTTGAGGACTGCAATACGAGTCATAAACGCTTCGGCGTGCACTTCAATGTAATTTGAAAACATCCAAGAAACGAAGAAGATCGAATATTACAGATTGTCGCGAATACGAATATGGCCGCTGAAAAATTCAACAGCATCTATTTTATAGGATATAAAATATTCTGGAACTCACATACGTGAAACGAGAGCGCACACCGATTCTCTGAAATTCTTCGAATATATATTTTTTAAATCGTCACAAAGTCTATGACACAAAAAAAAATCCATTTAAAGTTTATTCTATGTTTACGTTCGCTGTTCACTAGTAGCAAGTGATCAGAGTCGATAAACGCATGCTTTATCTTAAACTGTAATATGCAATTTTCTTAATTCCTTGTACTTTGTTAATCAAAATTCGACTGCACGCCGAAGCGTTTATGTCAATACTATCGCCCTGCATGATTTTAAGCGTACCCGTAGCATATTAATAATTCTAAATTGAAGCTAAGAAATCGCCTAGATCCGTCGGTAAAAAAATGTAAGTGAGAAGTTAAAAACGGGTTACGCGTATAATAAGAAGTACATAGAATATCAATTTACAAAAAAAGTACTCCACCTACGTTTAACCAGCTCGTCGCTTAGCGAGAGCGTTTTTGACACATTCAAAGCGCTTCCGTTACGTCGTTTACATGCTAGATAAATACTGTCTTAATACGAGAGCAATGGAATTATGGAAGAAACTGTTGTGAATGCATCGATCGTTCAGAGTATGTCGGCGGGATTGTTCGGTATTCCGGTAACTTCCCATATCGTGGCTGCGAGTCTCCGGGAATGTTCTAAGACGCACGACGACGTCGCCAGACCCAGATGGACGCAGTAAAGCTCGTATATTCTTATCTTGCTCGAAGAAAGCTTCGGGAAGCACGTTTGCGCCAGTTTTCTGTACGGAAAAAATTTTATCGTCGATGAGTCTGCGCGTCGGTATGCGAAGAAATGCTCGTAACTCGTAAGCGAACCTGTAATAGTCTCCGCAGAGTATACCGGGCACGGGAAAATTCTTCATCTGGTGATTAAGATACGTTTTGCATTTGAGCGACGATCCCTGTAAAGCATGAAGTTCGTTACACAATCGTACAACGAACGAGAATTGTTATCCGCTTACCGAACTGTCCTCGAACCAGAGGAAGTAAGCGTAGTTGAACGTCGTGTCTTTCCACATGACCGAGAAATGTCCCTCCTGAAGATGAGTCCTGCTCTGCTCGACCATCGACCATATCTGTTGCAATCGAAACGGGTCTCGGTTAAAGCACGATCGACAACTCGGCTGTCGCACGGTCGAGTACCTTTTTCGTGGTGAGCGCGAGAGTCTCGGGATTGGTAAAATCTAAAGTGGGAGCTGTGAGCCTGTGGGTCGTACGATCTATGTATATAAAGTGTACCAGACCCGGAAACTCCTCGAGATATTTGTTGATCGTTAGGGAAGTTCTCGTATATACATATAAGAGTAAAAGTTAAGGAAGCGTAAAGAAAGCGACGAACGATGTACGTACAAAGTGCCTGCAAACGAAAAAATACGATAATACCGCAGCCCTAGCAAATAACACAAGTACATGGTGTCCAGTAAAAAGTCCGTACAAAATTCAAGGATAATTTCCAGGATATTTTTTGGTTGTGTTGGGACATTTATTTAAAAAAAAAATGAAAATATGCATATCGCGCACGACGTACGAAATAGAATTTAGTTGGATAACCATTTTCGTTTACGTTGGAATCGGTTCAGCAAAAAACTACACACTACGGACAAACCCATGTAGCACGAAATATTTTCAATCATTCGAAGCTTACGAAGTATTTCTAAAATGTATGAAAATAATATTTCGAAATATTCTATCAAAATTTTCAAATGAAAAGTTTCTCAAATATTTCAGAAACTTGCGAGATTATAATATTGATAAAATATAGAAAATATTTTATCATATTTAACAAATATCTGTTAAACATTTTGATAATATTTTTGGCCTCGCATAAATCTTACATTGAAATATTTCAGAAATGTTCCGCTCAAGTGTTTTCTAAAGTATTTCAGCGAAATGTAAAAGATTGCATCACGAATCGAAATTGCATATACACACCCTACATAAACACGGAACACTCGTATAAACATTTCGGTGAAACATGAAATTAAAAATATTTCGAAATACGTGATCATTATGTTCCAGAAATATTTCAGATTTGTTGAAATATTGAGTATGTTTCTGAAATATTTAAGAAACGTTTCGTCGGAATATTATAAAATATTTCAAAATATTTTGTGCTATATGGGCAGTAATATAAATGTTTAAACAAGCTCGAATTTGCGGTCAAATAAAAATTCAAGGACGCTAGGTGAAATTCAAGGACAGTTCCACGATTTTTTCGAGGACAGGCAAAGTTCAAGGACAGTTCCAGGACTTCGAGGACTTCAAGGACCACCGGACACCATGAAGTAGTATCGAAAGGATATGATCCGAGGCTGAAGTTCTTCAGGGCCTTGACTTTCAGGAAGTCGCTGAAGTCGTTTAGCTTCTGTCGCACCAGGCGACTCACGGTCACCACGACGTCGACTCCGTTCTTCAAGAAACTCTTGTCGAAGCAGGTCAGACGGAAGAGTTCCCTCATCGTCTCCGTGAAGCCGGATGTGTTGGACTCGATCTGCAGGATGAACTCCGGATCCCGGGACTTCAGCAGCTCGACGTATTTCCGTCTCACGAAGTCCCATTTTACTTGAAGCCGCCTCTGGCACATGTCGACGTCGTTGCTCACGTTTGCGCGATTCTTCTTTATTCCCTCGACGGCCTTCTTTATCGAGGCGTCGAGGTTCTCGAAAGCTGGCCTCAGCTCGTCGATGTCGCGCTGCAGCTGCAGTCCGTTCACGATGTTCAGATGATAAAAACTGTCGTAGAGCCCGGAGGACGTTCCTAAGTTCGTCACCTCCACTATTGTCACGAGATTTATTCCCTCGGCCAATTCGGATATGTGGACGGCGTTCGCGGTGCAGCCTCGCTCGGAACCTAGCAACACCAGCTGACTGTAGAGACCGTCGTCGGTGAAGGAATAGAGTCCCTCGCTCACCGATGAATCACGGGAATCACCTGCGAGTGCAATGATTCGTTACGTAGATATTATTTAATATTTAATTCGTAATAAAGTACACGGCCGCTAGACACTCATTGTGAGTGGGTGCTATACATTATCATTGCACGAGCTAAAATTTAACCATTCGAACAATCAGCCCGTACAATAAAATAAATTCTATTCTATGAGCTAAAATTCAAACATTAGAAAATATTGCCCTTAGAATGGAATAAATTGCGTTCCATGAGCCAAAATTCAACCACTCGAAAATTTAGCCCATAGACTGGAATTCTAGCTCATTTAGCTCATGGAAGGAAATTTTTACCATTCACTATGAGTGTCTGTGAGCGTCGATGGTTGCGAGCGGGTGAGTCGGAATAACCGCTAGCAATATAACAATATAATACACACTACTGAATACAATAAGTATTATCTTATTATTCGCTTATCGATGCTCACCAAACAAATGCGTTATGTCTTCCGAAGTTGGATTCGCCAATTTAGTGTTGATACCAAGCGGCGCAACTTCCTCGTCCCTGCTCGTGTGAGTGTTCCGCGGCAAAAGGATATCGTCCTCGTCACCGTCGTCCCGGAACGATCCATTCTCGTCGCTCCTCTTGCTGTTGGCTACCTTGCACAGTAAAACCATCAGCAGTATGTCGGCTGCACTCAGATCCTGCGCATTCTTGTTCGAGTACAGTGACAAGAATTTATGCTCCACCAAAATGAGCACGTGAACGTTCGCAAATTCCGACTGTGTCTTCAGCTTGTCGGACGCGTCGTGAAGAATCTTGAGTGTCGCGGTCGCGAGATCCGCGTTCACAGAGAGCTGTTCCACCGCTTCCGTGAGTAAACTTTGCTCACAGCCGCGGAGCTGGACCCACGCGTCCAGCAGTGAGGAGACCAAGTGGATTTTTTGCCTGCTCGTCTTCAGCCTGGAAAACAACGAGAGCTAGAATTTATCCCCCTAAAAAACAAGTATATATATCTATTATTATATATTTTAAATGATGTATCGAAGCTGGACCTTACTTGAAGTACCGTAGGACCGTACTTGTTTGGTACATCAAGTACTTTTTTACAATTTCAAGTACTAAGTACAAGTACATTTTGAGTACACGCTCTCATTACTGATACTCAATGAGTAGCATAATATCCAGTTTTTTTAAATATACGATTATCTGTCTAAACTTTTCAAAAAGTATTGTTTTATCGAGATTTTTTTCCGTTCAATTTTAAGAAAAAAAAAGAGAAGGACTTTGCTTTTTTTATCACATTTTTTACGCAATTTCTCAATGAATTTTTTTTTCTAATGATGAAAGAAGTTACGAACAGATTAAAAAAATATTCTCAAAACGACAAACTACGGAAAAAGTCGGTTAACAATTTTTTACAATGAGGACGGCCAGGTGCAAATTACTTTGCACCTTTTTTTTAAATCTAGATAACGCTTAACGCCATGAACGTAAATGCAAAAAGTAATCGAGAAATCCTTCAAGTACAAAATTACTTGATACTTCAAGTACTTGTGCTACTTTGTACTTTTTACTTGAAGTACATTTTGATACTTTGTTCAGCTCTGATATATATAGTGACAATATGTATAGTGTATAGTGACAGTATGTGTAGCTCTGCTGTGAATAATTATTTTGGTAAACTAACATAGCAATGTCTGGACCACATATGTGCCTCACAATGGAGACACAGACTCCCAGTGTCCTCCTCATTAGCTCGACCTCCTCAGTGGCCACGTAAACGAACGTGTAACCCATGAAGTCGTCGAATGCCATGTTCGTGCCGTCCTGGCATCTCATCGAGGTGTACGAATTGCCGAATTGCGATGCCATAACGTGCTGGGAAGTGACGATGGGAGAAAACAGTTGCATTATGATATTCGGACTCAAGTCGTCCGCGTCTCTGTTGCTGTCATCCTGCGGGAAAACATTCGAAATGTTTACAAAAAAAAATTACGAATACGATCACTCGTCGACGCTCACCTTGCCCTCGCACAGGAGTCCCTGCATTCTCGCCAGAGTCTGAATGTGGTTGGCAAATTTCTTGTTGCATTTTGTAAACAAAACATCGTTCAGGTGGTCGAATATAAGAATGCCCCTCATATTGCGATAGTTGGTTAAGCACGAGAACTGTGTTTCTGTATCTCAGTAACGTCACATCGATGTCCGGCGAAGAACATTCGTTCATAAAACATTTGTCATCGCGGCAGCTGTGACGGGAATGCTCTCTTTAAAATTCTGACATTTCGGAAATAGGTGTGTATATGTGGTTGTCATTTAGAGAGCGATTATCTAACACAGCTGATACAGCGAGGCTTTGGGATCGACTTTGTTCGCCGTTTCGCGAATGGTTAAGCCTCGGGGAGTGAAGACTATTGGCTCTCGACACGCGGAACCATCTTGGGATGATCATGTCCGTGTATCCGTCGGTAAAGCAGATTGCCTCGATATTTGTGTACATTTTTTTTTCTTTTTGCTTCCTTATAGAGGAAGCTTTGTTTTGGTAAAAAAAAAATTGAGATTTTAATGAAAACGTGACGAAATTAAAAAAATTGGTGATTTTTTTTATATCGTTGCGTCCCAATGGCATCTTGGAAAAACCTTGGCGTCTATCACGTTCTACGGTAAGAAGTACACAAGATGATGGATATGACGGGGTTGAAAAATCTAGATAAGGAGTTATTTCTTTTTTGAAAATCTTGAGTAAAAGTCGGAAGTGCGTCAAAAAATTTAGGAGCGCATAGTTTCTTGTATTTTTTCGCGTCGAGCACAGATCTGACAAAGTGAAGCGCGACGTTAGTGTATGTTTAAGTCGAGGACAAACCCGTGCGACGAGCGGCCGAGTGCGAGATAGACAGCGCCATAGGGTTCGTATGAGAGCGAGCGAGAGGGGGTTAAGACTCCCCTTAAGCGATGAACCATAGTTATAGCGTTAAAAAAAATCTCAAAGCAGAAGATTCAAAAATGTAAGAAAAGTCTGAAAAAATTCATGTCGCTTCTAGAAAATCGACAAATTCATTTGAAAACAGATAAAAAAGCTTTACTGATTATTAAACTGACTATTAACTTTACTGATTTGTTAAACAATTATTTTTTTGCATGAAAGTCTGACACGATGTTGACGTTGAGAAAAATTGAAAATTGAAATGTTCATATTCATTTCTTATAAAAGTTGAAAATTGAACTTTTTATTTGTCGCTTTTTCATAATGTTCCTTTATTCGTGAAGCTATTCTCTACGAGGAAGCCAGAAATACAGAGAATGCTTTCTCACAGAAGAAGCTTTACGAATAAAGGAACATTATGGAAGCAATAAGAAAATTCTTATTTTCAACTATTATAAAAAAGTTCTCTGAATATTTCAATTTCCAAATGTTATGTGGAAGCGATATGAATTTTTTTTTGTTTCGTTGTATTACGTATTACGCAAGTCAGAATTTAGCGAATAACGTTGATTGCAAAGCTTAGCGATAGCTTTATTATAAATCGTTCTAGAGTGTGAATGTCGATGGCAATTTTTTTGTTGCATTTTTGTAAACAAAACATTTTTCGTGTGGTCGAATATACGAATCTCCGTCATCTTACGAGCGTTTGGTTCGCACAACACTGCACCCTTCCGATTACCGAGTCTGCGCTCAGTCGGTAGCAAATCGTCTTTCCTATTTTCGTCGTCTTAGTGTAGTTTCTTTGCTGTTGAGTGACTTTGGCGTAGAGTCGACTGGAGGCAAAATATTACGTGCTCACTTTCACGCCGTAAGTTCATCGTGTTAAGTTGTCGTGGCGTCCATTTATTCGGTGTTCATTCAATATACTGCCTGACTACTTAACTATATACTACTGTAGTGAGCTGTTAAATAATCATTGAGACATGTTTTTTTTAACGAAAATATTTATTTTTTATTTTTTTAAGAGTATTATAACAATAGTTAATCCCATCGGTTAGGACAGAGGAGCTAATCTGACGACGCTCAATCGTGATACTACACGTATATTTATTTAGAATTACTAACTCAAAAATTAAAGAAACAGTTGCGGTCGCTAGTCCTATCCCGAGAGATATAAATGCAAATGCCAAATCGCTAAATTCTAATTGTTTGTAATCCTCAATAGGATGTTCAAATTGAAAATCACTTAAGTCCCTATCGAGCCATTTTACAGACCATGGTTCAAGCGCTCCAGCCTCAAGCAATGCTGCGATTATTCTGTTGAACCGTTGCTCGAGAAACCAATCTCGTCGGGTCAGGTAACCCATATAGCATGGTTTAACTAATTCCTTATTCACGTGGAAATGTGAAGTGCTCACGTCGTCAAGAATATCATTAAAGTCAATATGAACAATGTACGGATCGCTTTTTATGTACTCCAAAAAATCTTTCCAGGTGCATGTTGTCCAGTGTAGCTTACTTTGTGGATCCGCGAGGAGCAATTGGGTAACTTCCAAAGAACAAACCTGGTATCCGTATGTCTGAACATCTTCCAGCGTATTAATATTTTTAAGAGGAACTTTAATCGTCAGCAGATTTGCCCAGTCACACTGAATAATCACCTGCATTGTTGTAAAAAAAAAGAATAAACAGCTTATATATACTTGCGTCGCCCTATTATTGGGTAAATTCGTAAACCCTGTTCCGCAAGTCATACGAATCATATTGAGTGCTGTCGACAGTATACCCTGACGAAGGAAAAACTTGAAGAACATGAAAGTTATAAAATAGACAATAGAAATACCGATTCGCGACGCCATATCGATTGATGAAAAGATTCCGTTGCGTTGTGACTCATACCCTCGAAACCCCGATATAAGTATGAATCCACCCTCTGTGTGTGGATAAGTTGTTTGGTCGTTGGCGAGTATAAGGGGTAACATTGCTATATCTCCTTTTATGTATGTCCGATAGTTAGTTGACTTAATGAATTTCATTGTTCCGTTCAGAACACGACAAACTATGTAGTGGACGTTGTATGATGTCATCACGTGGTTCATGCGTTGTTTAAATGGCACAATATTGTCCTTGACGTGCAAATTTAATAGTGTCACGGCGTCTCCGCTAATGCGGTACTCATAACCGCCCAGATCATTCGTCTTATCAAAATCTAGATTTATGCATATTGACTCATTTGCTCGATACTTCCGATAGAACAAAGTAAACGGATGATTCTTTCTCCCTTGCATAATAGCGTGCCGCTGCCACGGGACGGGGACTTGATCCGTAAAAGGATTATAATTGTAAATAATTCTTGCACTTTCACTTCCGTAGCATAGCACTTTTGCATTAAGTACGTCGCGGTACCAGGCGGTAGACAAGAACTTCCTGAAGTTGACGCATCCGGGTGATCGATCGACGATAAGAAACGAAGCCATATGATTCCACCATGTAGAAAATTTGATGTTCTTTTGGATTATGACATCGAGTTGTTGTGAAGTGGAGGCTTCAATTATGAAGACGTGTACTTTGTGTCGAAATCTCGCGGGAACGCGAGACGCATGACGCGCGTATTTTCTAGCGTCATCTACCAAAACAACGGGAATTAAGTGTTCGGTCGAAAGTGTTCTTGAGAGAGCATCAGGCAAACTTCCAGCAAGGCCCACTGTTTGAATCCGATCTCCATAGCAAGACGTCACGATTTTTACCTGAAACGCATTGAAACGTTATCACTTTTTATTCTCTTTTTATTATTTATAGCATCGTTGCCGCGGTGTATATCATTGTTTAAATTGCAATCTGTATTGTAGCATCTACAATTGACTATGAGAAATTTGAACTTTTGATTGGGAATGTATGTGTAATGCATCCTGCATTACACATGCATTCCCAATCAAAAGTTTAATTCGATACAAATTTCAGTACTTTACGATATGCCAAAAATCTCAACAACAATATATCAACCACGTCAATGATGTCGAGACCTTTTATTTTGCATAATGATAGTGTCAAAAAGTCATTAACAAATTATTTTTCAAACAAGGCAGCTGTGCGTCAAGGGCCTCATTCTCGAACAACATCAGGAAACCTTTTATATTCAAATTTTAAATGAATTCCTTTATTTTTTTAGAATTCATATGAATTTTTTCAGAATTTTCTTAAGTTTTTTTTTCGAAAATTTGAAAAATCGGTGTAGAGGTGCGATTTTCGGAATGTTTTTGCATCACGATTCCACTGTATACACAAAAGGAAGGTTTCGAAGGAATTGCGCCAACGTTTCCGTAGTTATTGAGTTAAAAAAATATTTGAATGGAAAATTCAGGAATGTAAGAAAATTCTGAAAAAATTCATGTGGCTTCAAGAAAGTCAACGAATTTATTTGAAAGGAGAAAAAAAGATTTACTGATTATCTGTTGATCAATTACTTTCCTTAGCAATTTGTTAATCATTTTTTGACATTATTATTATAATGCAAAGTTAATATTGGCACCTTTAATACAGTTGATTATTTCATATTTTTATGCCATTAGGACGTGTTCAAATTCTCACTGAATTTCACTTTTGGTTGGAAAAGTACGTATGATGCATCCTTACAGTACAGCCCCGCCAATCGTGTGTTACAGGGAAAAATGCAAACATTTCTCGATGGGATAAAAATCTTTATCATATCAGCCATATGGGAGGTGCTGCAAATAGTGTTTTTATGTAATAATAATTCCAAAATGTTATTGACATTTTGGAATTATTGACAATTTCGAATACTGACAACCACCATTTCATGTGCATAATGTAAACCGTGCCACAAGTCGCTCCTACACCATGGAGAGACGAAAAATCTTACCAAGTCTTTGACAAGATTGGAGGTTGATTCATCCGAACTCGAGGCCGTGACGACAATTTCGGATCGGCATGTCCTTGCTGTGAGCACCGAGGCAATAGCCAGAAACGTAGTTAGCTTCATCCCTTTACTTGTCACTGCTACAAGTAAACGAGATGCTGCCGATTCGACGGTTTATCGAAGAATGACTGGAATTGTCGCGCAATGCATGTGAAGACTTGTCTGTAAAACTTGCGACACGTGGGGCTATGCGTGACTGAAACATTGTCAGTTATGATGGGTGAAAACTGATAACACTCCCATGCCTCCAATGATTATTTATTAATCGTATTCGCTTTTCTGCCATTTTCCGAACAGGCCATGAAATACAATACACTTTGCCTATGTGTGCTCATCAGCGTGACGTGGATCTAGTACACACGGTAATTTCTATTTTATCCACAACAGTAGAACCTTTGGATAAAACATGTTATCGTTCCGATAATGGACTGTGCTAAAAAATACCGATGGGAATCGATAGAAAGCAAAGGATTTCGGCACTAAAGACACGATAGGCCATCGTGTCTTAAGTTTCGAAGAAACCTTTGTCTTCTATCGTTTCCGAACGGTCTTGTATTAGCAGAAAAGGGTTCGGTTAATCAAGATTCTACTGTATCTTGTAAATCGATATAATGCGGATACAGGCATGAGCGAACCTAATGATAACAATCGGTTTCCATATTCACATCTATAGTTCATGCGAGGAATTTTCCATGAATTAGCGACAATCCACTGCAGTAGCAGAAAATGTTACATTCACCTATCTGCGTGTTCGTTCGTAACTCGTGCCTGGAAAAATATTATCGTCCGACTTTGACATTCGGCGAGGCATTCGTTCTTATGAAAAATCGATGCTGGCACGTGCAATATGTCCTGTGCAGCTTTTCATTGCACTTTTTCGCTCTTAGGTTCGATATGACAATAAAAAGTTATAGCCTGACATCGGCTATTTTGTGTCTAATGAAGGACTTCACTAAATTTCATCATTCATATTTTTTGACCGAAATTGTAATATTTGTTATTGTTGAAAGACTATTTGGACGTTTACGGATAAATGACGAGATAGTCGCCCTCCGTCAAATAATGTTGCAGGGGTACTTTTTACAGTCGCGTTATCTTCGTGCAGACCCGACGATGAGATACATGGCCACTCTGAAGACTCTTCGTATTCAGTTATCGTGGCGTTGACTTTTTCGGTGTTCATTTGATATACTGTGTGTTACTTTATTGATCCGATTGTGTCGCTGGTTACATACGAGCTGAATTCCAAATACCTTTGCGACGTATCGCACACGTTCTTTTACTGACCTTTTTGTTTTTCGTAATTGACACGTTTGTGTCACCAGCTGCATTCGAGATACATTCCAGAGAATAATAAAAAAAGGTTCTCTATAATGTCAGTTCTTGTTTAAAAATCTCACTTTGAAACCGGAAATTACCTTTACCGTATGACGTTACGTAGGGTTGAAAATTGAGATTTTGAAATTGGAAGTGGCGTTGCAATGAAATTTTTCACGAGCTATTTGATATTAATCTTCTATTCGAGATTCGCGAAAGGTAGAGTTGCTTGTCGGCTTATCGGTGATTTAAGTTACCACAAATTTTCGGTACTAACCCGAGTGATCTGTCGAGAAACCGTGATCGCAAATAAGTCGAAGACATTTAAGATTCAAAACGGTATTTGCGAAACGATGCCCTAGCCAATCCGGGCAATCAACGGTTTCGGTCGCTTTTCGGTTTGTTTCCTTTCGGCTGACCAACGGGTTGAAAGTTCCTCTTCGGTTAGAAATGAAAGATTTCAACAATATTTCCGCGCTATGTGGGATGACTTACATGCACAACTACTAAATTTTTTATATATTTTTTGGCAGTTTTAGAAATTGATCTACAATGAATTATTATTAACACTAAAAAATCTCGCCATGTCATTGGCAACTTTGGAGGTTGATTTTGCCGGACTCGAGTTAGCAATTACAATTTCACCCCGGCACGTCCTCGTAACGAGAACCAAAGCAATAACTGTAAGATTAGATACGTCCATGGGCTTATTATGACTGCTAAGAGAAAAACTTGAGATTGCGAAAGCGGCGCTTGATTCAAGACTGCATCGAATTCTCACTCAATGCGCATAAATACCTTCTGAAGAAATGGAAGAAATGCAAGAGCACACAGTCGATTTCAGAACAATTATTTGCACGCCTCTCTTATCCGACCGATTGAAAAAGAGATAGACCAAAATTATAATGGACGTAATTCCGAAGAGTTCTCGCCTGACACGTGGCAATGGAGTGCATAGCATATGCTACGCTCCATGCGAAGAAAAAACGTTCGATATTGCAATTGATATTTACTGTTACGCGACTAGCTCCGAAGTGGAAGTTTCTCCTACAAATTCGTCTTCTTCCAAATTATTTCATCCCTGCTGAAGGCGGCAATTGTCAATTTCAGCTCGACATTTCAGAATAAGTTTTCAGAACAAATTACTGCACGCTCCTCCAAGCTAATCGATTGAAAAAAAAACTAGAACGCAATATGATAATGGTTGTACATCCGAAGAGTTCTCGTCTGACACGTGGCATCCCAGTTACCGTAACACGCCACGTTCCATACTGGGAACAACATACGATAATGTACTCCATATTGATTATTTCACGATGCGCTTCGAAGTTTCCGTTAGTGTCATCACTGCTGCGATAGAGGACTTTCTAAAAATGTTGACCCATCTCCGGATTTTAAATGGTATAACAGATAGTGGATTTTACCAAATAATAGTGCTAGCAATATTTTGGCGAATTTGAACCAAGCTCGATGCCATTGATTCGGTTAGTTGAGTTTCTACTGTTGTGGATAAAAAGGAACACGTTGGCCAGCACACATAGGCAAAGTGTTCTATACTTTGCGGTCCTTTGGGAAAATGGTAGTATATGGAATTATATAGTTCCTCCAACGATTAATACGTAATCGTTGGAGGAACGAGGGTGTTATCAGTTATCATCCAAAAGAGATGACAATGTTTCAGTCGCGCATAGCGTGACACGTGTAGCAATATTTTACAGAAGGGTCTTCATACGCATTGCGCGACGATTGCAGTCATTCTTCGATAAACCGTTGAAGCCGCAGCATCGAGTTTACTTTTAGCAGTGACAGTAAAGTGATGAAGTTAATTAAGTTTCTGGTTATTGCTTCGGTACTCACAGCAAGGACATGCCAACCGGAAATTGTTATCCCCATCCCGAGTCCGGATGAATCAACCTCTTATCTTGTCAAAGACTTGGTACGAATTTTAGACGTTGTTGATGTACGATTGGCTTGAGGCACAGATAACATTATGCACATAAAATAGTAGATTCCGGTATATTCCTGATCTTGTTAAGCTCAAGTTTCTCATGGTCAATTTTAGATGCTACTACAAAGAATGCAATTGAAACAATCATATGCACCATGGCAACCACCCTATAAATATCACGACAATGAAAAGTGACCGTGGTTCAATGGGTTTCAGGTTAAAATCGTGACATCTTGCTATGGAGACCGACTTCACACAGTAGGCCTTGCTGGAAGTTTGCCGGACGCTCTCTCAAGAACACTTTCGACCAAACACTCAATTCCCGTTGTTTTGGTAGATGACCTTAGAAATTACACGGATTATACGTTTCGTGTTCCCCAGAAATTTCAACACAAAGTACACGTCTTCATAATTGGAGCCTCCACTTCACAACAACTCGATGTCATAATCCAAATGAACATCAAATTGTCTATATGGTGGAATCATATGGCTTCGTTTCTTATCGTCGATCGGTCACCCGGATGCGTGAACTTCGGGAAATTCTTGGGGACTGCCTGGTATCGCAACGTACTTAATGCAAAAGTGCTTTGCTACGGAAGTGAAAGTGCAAGAATTATTTACAATTATAATCCCTTTACGGATCAGGCCCCCGTACCCTGGCAGCGTTACGCTATTATGCAAGAGAGAAACAATCATCCGTTTACTTTGTTCTACCGGAAGTATCGAGAAAATGAGTCATTATGCATAAATCTAGATTTTGACAAGACGAAAGATCTGGGCGGCTATGAGATCCGCGTAGTGAAACCCAATTCGACAAAGTTCGCCGAACAGACGGTGTATAAACGTGTAGTCGCGTATTTTTTCGTGCAAGAAAAAATTGTGTCCACGGTTTGTCGCGCTCTGAACGGAACAACGAAATTCTCAATTACTTCATGGTATCGTAACCTCGCTAATAATGACGATATAGGAATAACGGTTCGACCAGTTTTCTATCGCGATCGTAACTTAAAGGCTTATCCACACACAGTTTTGGGGTCCATTGTTGTATCCCAGTTCCGACATAATAAGTCACAACTGAAAGAAATCTTACGTGTAATTGATGTCGACGTGCGAATTGGCATTGCTGTTGTGTGTTTAGCAACTTTTATTTTCTTAAAGTTTTTCGTTCATCAGGCTATAATGACGGCATTTCTAAATATTATTCGAGTAACTTGCAAAACACGTTTTACAAACATACCCGATAACACAGCTTCAAGAATTTTTATAAGCTGCTTATTATTATTTTCGTTTTTAATACAAGGGATTGTTCAGTGTAAGTTGGGAGTTCGACTAACGACTAAGACTCCTGTTCAAAATGTTAATACGATGGAGGACATTGAGACGTTTGGTTACAAGCTTTGTGCACCGTTTAACGATGCTGATTTCAGAGATTCAGAACTTAATAAGGGAAACTTGATAAAGCGTAAAAGCAAGGATTGTTATCGGTACGTGAACAATGATGCGTCAATTGCTTATTGGAACAGTGCTGTTTTAACAGATCGTGAAGAAGAGCAAGAGTTAAAGCTGCACGTGAGTCGGCAATACATTTACACTTATCATATGAGTTTTCCAATCCGATTCAATTGGCCTCTTGAACAAACGGTCAACAGAATAATTGCAAAATTGGTCGAGGCTGACGCACTTGAACCTTGGAATCATAAATCTCCCACAATGAAATTTTGTGATTTGAAAAATCAGCCGGAGCTCGAGTATACCGAGGGTTACAAACCATTAAATTTTGACAAACTCAAATTAGCATTTATAATTCTCGGCATTGGGCTAGCGAGCGCTATAGTTTCTTTTATTTTTGAGATTGTGATTGGATATAAATGTACATGTAAGATAACGTCTGAGCCACGACAGTTTCGCTCCACTGTGCTGACTGATCGGATTAACCATTGTTATAATATTTTATAAAAAATAACAATAAAATATTTTCGATAAAAAACCTGTCCTGTTAAATACTGATTGCATTATTTAACAGCTTACTACGGAGAACGATAATCCTTTTTGCAAAAAATGATATTTTCCTTAATGATTACTGGTCAGGCAGTACATCAAGTCAACACCGAAAAGTTGACACCATGACAACTTAACATGAAGAGTCTACACCGTGAAAGTGAGCACGCATCATCTTATCACCAGTCGGCTCTACACTAAGCCAACCCGACAGCAAAGAACTGAACACGGTACAACTGAACACCAGATAACTCTAACCTATGTACAGTATTAGGGTACAGATGGACTCTTCCTACTCTACATTTTGTCGCATTCGAGCATCGGAAATATTCCATCATTTTACCATAAAGGAGACACGGTAAAAACTGTTACGAAATTTACAACCTCGCTATATGAAATTAGTATTCATATATATTTTATTTGAATTTTAATAATTTAATCTTAAATGCAATACCTGCATCTTAAAATTACAAATATTATACAAATAATATTATTTTTAATATACCGCCAACGTAATATTCTTACATACGTGTCAGTGAAATTTGTATAGTGTATATGCATAATACTTCATATACATTTAGGAATTTTCAAACAGAATTTTTTACAATGGAAACTATCTCGTGCGAGAGCCTCAAGATGCGCCAATTTTCTAATATTGATAAAATTTTTCTCCCTCTTCCAAAAAGCTTTTTTTTCTAGGAAAAAATAAATACGCAGGAAATACGCAAATTAAGCTTGTACTTCTTTGCAATATCATATTGAACTTAATCGAGTAAAAATTGCGAACCGTATCGAGCCATAGGTAATAAATCGATGATACCGTTTATTACTTTAGACACCTGACTCGGCGATCCATGAATGAGAAAAACCACAAGACCGAAAATTGACGTTTTTCATTAGAGTAAAACCAATTATTATTTTGCTTTTTGAAAGCGTTAATCGTGTTTCAAACAAATTGCACATAACAAAACTTAACTTTAGCAAAGCAAAAAATCAAATAAATATAAAATGCGTAATTTACAAACGGGATTTTTACGGGTAATCCCTTAAACAACAGAATGCATTTCGTATTCAAATTAAGAATTCAGTTTCAAACTATGGCTCGTGCTGCGAGATACATGGAGTATATTTTTGTGCGCGAAAATTAGCATAATTTTTTGCGGCTATACGTATCGCCACGTGCGATGCGAAATGTTTATAAACCATTTTGCTAAAATGATTTCTAAACATTTTGCAAATGTGTTTAAATGTCGATCAAATATTTATTCGATATCTTTCTGAAATTTTCAAGAAATTATCAATATTTATCATTAATTTAACATTCAATAAATTGTCAGTTTTTTATTTTTCGTTCCTTCTGAACGCACTATAGTATACATAAGTACATCAGTGAATGGTCGAAATCACTTATATGCTTAATAAAAAAAGTGCTCAATCGAAAATAAATCATTCGGTGATCAACATTTAAAAAAATAAATTATAATTGGCGTTGAAATTATCGCTCCAGGTATACGGAGATTACCGACTGTAGAAGAATTTTTTTTTCTTTTATAGTTCGGAAGTCACTTGAGGGTACTGAGCGGCTTGAGGGTACACTTGAGGGTACTGAAGCGTAAAAAAAAGTGTTAGACTTGATTTTTGAGGCTAAATACTGCGGTGAATAAATAAATATATATTTAATTATTGATTCTATAATAATTTTTTTTCAATACATTTTTGTAAATATGCCGAAATTATCGACGTCCATTCACTGGCACAATTACCTAACCGCTCTGCAGTGAATGGACATGAGGAGAAGTTAGGAACATGGACGTGGCACATTCTGTTTTTTCTGCATTAAAAATTGTTTATTAATAGATAGTTTATTAATAAATTATTTACGGCTATGCCAAATAAATATTTAAAAGTTTAAAGATAATTTGAGATTGAGACTGAGACTAAGAAGCTAATAAGCTTGTTTTTCTGCTATATCAGTATTATTATTAACATTATTAAAATATTATATTAAAGTCAAATGATTAAAAGAAATATTAAGTTATTGAGTTATTTTCCTGATATCTACGAACGATAGACTGGATGGCGAATACGTGTCCATTAACTGTTGTATCCGTGTTTTTGTGATTTTATCTTCTGCCTGCCTTGAGGATATAACTTTTCATTTCCATATCGAACGTAAGAGCGACAAAGTGGAATAAAAAGCTGCAGAGAACAAATTGCACGTGTCAGCATCGATTTTTCACACGAACGAATGCCTCGTCGAATGTCAAAGTCGGACGATAATACTTTTCCAGGCACGAGTTACGAACGAACACGCAATTAGGTGAATGTAACATTTTCTGCTACTGCAGTGGACTGTCGCTAATTCGTGGAAAATTCCTCGCATGAACTATAGATGTGAATGTGGAAACCGATTCCTATTATTTGGGTCGCTCATGCCTGTACCGGTATTATATCGATTCACAAGATACGGTAGAACCTCGATTATCCGAGTAACCGTTACCCGAACCCTCTCCTGCGAAAAAAAGACCGATCGGGAACGATAGAAGACAAATGTTGTCGGTACCGAAGACGCGATAGTCTTTCGTGTCTTCGGTTTCAAAATCCTTTGTCGTCTGTCGATTCTCATGGGTCTTTTTTAGCAGATTCCATTATTCGAACGGCGACTTGCTTCATCTAAACATCCTGTTCATTGTCGAGAGCTATTTTGGTTAATCTGAACTAGGCTCGAGCTATTTTCTGATTTGTTTGGTTTGTTTCCGCTTGGTTGATCAACGGGTTAAAAGTTCCTCTTCGGTTCGAAATGAAAGATTTCAAAATATTTTCGTGCTATGTGGGATGACTTACATGCACAAGTACTAATTTATTTATTTATTTTTTTGCAGTTTTATAAATTGGCCCACAATTAATTATTATTACCACCAAAAAATCTCACCAAGTCGTTGACAACTTTGGAGGTCGATTTGTTCGGACTCGAGTTAGCAATGACAATTTCACCCCGGTACGTCCTCGCAACGAGAACCAAAGCAATAACTGTAAGCTTAGTTAGGTCCATGGCCTTATTATGACTGCTAAGAGAAAACTGGAGATTGCGTAACCGGCGTTTGATTGAAGACCGAATCGAATTCTCACTCGATGCGCTTAAATGGCTTCTGAAGAAATGGAAGAAATGGAAGGACGCAGTCGATTTCGGAACGATTATTTGCACTCTTATCCGACCAATTGAAAAAAAAAAAAAAAAAAATAGACCAATATTATAATGGATGTAATTCCGAAGAGTTCTCGCCTGACACGTGGCAATAGAGGGCATAGCATGCTACGCTTCATAAGAGGAAAAAACGTTCAATATTGCAAGTGATAGTTACTATTCCATGACTAGCTCCGAAGTTGAAGTTTGTCTTACAAATTTTTCTTCTTCCAAATTGTTTCATCCCGGCTGAGGGCGGCAATGACAATTTCAGCTCGACGTTTCAGAATAATTTTTCAGAACAATGTGCTTTACGCTCCTCCAGGCTAATCGATTGAAGAAAATTAGAACGCAATATGATAATGGTTATACTTCTGAACAGTTCTCGTCTGACACGTAGCATCCCAGTTACCGTAACACGCTACGTTCCATACTAGGAACGCCACACGATATTGTACTTCATATTGATTATTTCACGGTGAGCTTCAAAGTTTCCACTGGTGTCATCACTGATGCGATAGAGGACTTTTGAAAATTTTTGACACATCTGCGGATTTTAAATGGTATACCAGATAGTGGATTTTACCGAATAATAGCACTATTTTTCGATTAAAAAATCGATTATATTAATAATATTGATAATTATAGTGATCGAAATAAAATGTAATCAATATAGATTAGTGGATTGGCATTGGAATTGTGTATTTTATAACTTTAATTTACTTCGAATTTTTCGTTCATCAGGCACCTCTTAATATTATTCGTATAACTTGCAACACAGGTTTTAGAAACTTCCCGGTAACACGGGTGGAGTAAAATTTCTACCGTACAGACCGAGATAATTATATTTTATTGCACTCATAAAAAAGTGTATACATTCCTATCCCGATTCCTAGAGACATGAGGTGGTAAATGTGATGTACATATACGATTTCTAGCGATATCGTTTTCGGAGCCAGTCATGGAGTTTACCACGACAGTGGTAGTTGCTACGTGTCGCGCATTTGGCTCTCTCCAAATTGTGATTCTTCAGCAAAACCACGTCTTGGCTGGCTCCTCGTGTAGTCAGAAATTTACTCGTAGACTTGCGCTGAGATAAGAAAAGGGGATTAATGCAAAGTTCGATAGATTTCGAAACTACGACCGATTTAGTATCGTCATTTCGTGTCTACTCACATATTGCTCGGACCGGTGTACGGTGGGGGATTCGGACGGACGTACGGATTACAGCGTTCTCCGGTAGATCTGTAAATTCGAGGAATCGTAGATCGTGTGCTAATCGATGAATGGAAATGGGAAATCAAAAAGTGTGAGATTTGTACCTGGGACTTCGTAGCAAAGAATCGCTCGGGCTCGATGGTTTGGCCGAAAGAGATCGCAAAGTTCCTCTCTCCGAGGTCGCGTACTGAACCATCTGAACGCCGTTATTGCCCACACCCTCAACAGGTGACGGTTCCCTCTTTTGACTGTTGACAAATCGCTCAATGACGCTACTGTCGATAATCCGACATAGCTCGGATGCAAAATAAACGAACACAGTACATACCGCTGACGTTATAAACGACATGCTCGCAAATTAATTATCCGTTCAGCTTAAGAAAGAAGCCAGTGTAATGAGTGGAGAAACACAAAACTATGAAAAACATAAAATATAACTCGTTAGAGAGAAATTATTTCGAAAAAAAATTATAAAACGATAACTCATGCGATACGACGAAAAATGACGAATGGGGTACGGGAGGATTATCACTGTTAAGTATTTTTTTAAATAGTTAATCCGTCGTTTCGCCAATACCGTTGTGAATTTTAAGTGTCTTTGACTTATTCGCGATCACGGTTCGTCGATGGAGCACGCGGGTTAGTATTGAAAAATCTATGGTAATTTGAATCACCGAATAATCCACATAGCACAAAAATATTTTTAAAAGGTTTCAATAATATTTTTTTGGAAATTTTGCAAACATTTTAGCAATATTAAACAATATTTGTGAAATGTTTTTAAAACATTTTGAAAATATTTTTTTGTTTGCTAATAAATCTTACACTGAAATGTTTCGCTGAAATGCTCTTTTTAACATTCCAGGGAAATGTGAAAGTTGAATAACCAATCCAAATAGCATATACACACCCGCATAAACACGGAACATTAGTAGACATGTTGGTGGAAACGGGAAATGACACATATTTCAAAATATTTTATCACTGTGTTTTAGAAATATTTCAGATATGTTGAAACATTAAGGTATGTTTCTAAAATATTCAAGAAACGTTTCTTTGGAATATTTTGATAGAATATTACAAAATATTATTTTCATATATTTTAGAAATATCTTTCGGTAAGATTCGAACGATTGAAAATATTTTTAATTTCAAAATATTTCGTGCTATGTGGGAAGCCGACTTGGGATTTTTACCTTTCGCGAATCTCGTCTGGAAGGGTAACATTAAATAGCTCGTGAATGTACTGCTCCGACTCGGGATCCGTCCTATAATTTTTTTTTCGATATTATAATACTCGACGGAATAAAGCTCTATTAGGGGAGGTGAAACTGAAAGCACGGAGAACCTAAATAGTGAGGTTCCACCGAGTGCAATCGTACATTTTTTCGTGATGGAGGCAGAGCGCGGTGCTCAGCAGACCCGCTAGTATGAGCAACAGAGCCGCCGGTATGAAGACCGTCGTCGCTATTTCCTTCATGTAACTTCTCGTCGGCATATCGGCCTTGTTGGGCCTGGCCCAGTGCCACTCGGCGTGTCCCGAGATTCCGGCTGAAGGTCGACTGATAACGTTCATGCTTGGACCGCGTCTCGCGCTCTCCTGATGCGATATCCGATTTTCCTCTATCTGCAATTGTATTCACGTGCGATGTAATCGCCAATTAATTTTTTTTATGCTACATATCACAGGATGGGAGTTGAAATTTTGAACGTTCGAAATATAAAAGAATCGATATTGCAAAATAGAAAAGTAACGAACGTTCAAATGTACAATGGCCAGTCGCCTTTGGGTCCTTACGTAGTAAATAAAAATTGAGAACATAAATATATCGAATTGAATTTATGTCGAGAACAAATATATGAGTAAGCAATGTTGCAAGGGGAGAACCTTAGAATAGACAAAAACTTGAATACTAAAAAGTTCGAGTCCTGGAAATCTAAAAATGAGAATATTAAGAGTGTTCATGATATCAAATTCATTATATAGCGAAAGACCAGAAAGACAAATGGTCTGAATAGCGACAGTTTACGAAACGCCAGCTCTCACGTTTGTTAGCTCTCTCGATATAATATTCAACGGCTTCCGCTTTTTTACTTTCGCTACTTCGACATTCGCTATTTTCGTCCTTCGCTATTGCGCGTATCTAAATTTTAGTAATTCGAAATCTGTATTCTTAACATATTTCTGATAGCTGTCTAGTCTATTCAAAATATTACCCAGTCTCGGTTTCCAACTTCAAAATTTCAGCTTTTTAAAATCTGATCGTTCAAAATGTTGACCTTCAACTTGTGAAGATGTATTCTCGAATAAAAAAGCGCTCGAAAAAATAACCTTCCGGTGAAACGGTTATTCGACTTAGCGATCTGTCGAAAATACGAATCTGACAAAAAACGCATTTTTCGATGTTTTAATATTCGCAATAATGAAGTTTCGAAATATTGGCGGTCCTAAATTTCGGTCGTGCAAAATGTTGACCTCTACCCATAGCACGCACGTGCTTTTGCCATTCTTCGCTGGTAAATCTTACCAGACGAAAGAAGCACCAATCGAGAATAAATCCATCTTCCCGAAAGAACCGCTCTCGGGATGTTTTCTTGAAATCCCGAGGGCACTGAGATCGTCTCCAGAGCGGTTTCGTTTCTTCCTGAATGACGTTCAGTTCGTGTGAGAAAGGCACGGTGCTTCCCAGTCGCAGAACGACCCTGTAAAATGAACGGGGATAAACGGAGATGCGATAAGTAACCAACTCGCCGCTATCGGCGGTCGCTCGTCTAATGAAACGCGAACGATAATATCGCCCACAGGAAGCGACAATTACAAAGCGACAATTTCCTTCGACGCGACAGGAAGCGCAGAGCATTCCCGTCCGCCGAACGAGAGTTCTGACGCGGAATTACGATAACGAATCATTAGCGTATGCAGACGCGTGAACAAGCCCTCACCCTTCCGGCTCCTCGGGCTTCAGAGGCAACCTGGCTCCGAGCTCCACTGCCGAGGCCAAGAAAGTCAAGTACAAGTCCCGCGCCTCGACCCACAGAACATTTCTGCAAAAAATAAATCCGAATTACCGACCCATCCAACAACTCATTAGAATTGGATATACGTATATTATATATATTTATCACCTAAATATGTCCAGTAATTTCTCCATCGTCTGAGGTTCGAAGGTATCCTCCACATTAAGATTGTCGATTTTTATTTGAACCTCGTACTTTGTGAAATTTTCTTTTTCCCTCACTTTCATGTCCAGAACTTTGTAGCTGGTGTCGTAAGTGTGCTTGTTCAAGCCGACGATCTCTAGCTGAAAATCTAGTTGGTGTTTTGGAGCCGCGCCATACAAAAAGCCTCTTCGGTGTTTCTGGCTGTACGTGTAGTGAATCCAGGGCGGCAGGTCCGGAGCGTTCAACAGGGACGCCTGATACGAGAATTCCGAGTGCTCCGCTGTTACGAAATAGGGTTTGATTAAGACTGGTCGATAATATACCGATCGATATTATATCGGCGATATATCGATATTGTATCGGTGATATATCAATACTATGTCGGTAATATATCAATATTATATCGGTGATATGTCAATATTATATCGGTGATATATCAATACTATATCGTTGATATATCAATACTATGTCGGTGATATATCAATACTATATCGGTGATATATCTATATTATATCGGTGATATATCAATACTATATCGGTGATATATCAATAGTATGTCGGTGACATATCAATACTGCATCAGTGATATATGAATAATATATCAGTGATATATAAATACTATGTAGGTAATATATCAATACTATATCGATAATATATCATTATGTCGGTAATATATCGATCGATCAAAAAAATATGGTTTCCGCTCACCGTCGACGCTCCAATCGAACAGTTCGGGTCCGATGGGTATGACGAAAACCTGGGACACGTGAATGGTCTCCGCGTTCACCAGGGCCGCCGACGCGGCCAGCAGCAACACCCACGCGTACATCGTGTCCGTTATCTGTCGATTACGAAATAAATTATTAACGCATCGTCCGTGAGTAAACGATGTAGGAAGTTCGACGCGCGAGACGCGCTGGCGCGGCAAAGGGCGAAGAGGGCGAACCGACGATTGCGTACGTGCCGGTGCGTAAGCGCGCACGCGCCACACGATAGCCCTCTCTCGCTCTCTCGCTCTCCCAAGATCTCCGATTTCCCACAGCGGGCTTTACTCGTTTCCGTACACTAATTCTCGCGCGGTTCATGCTCGCTGGCGCCAGAGTTTCCGTCAATCGCAAGAGGCGGGCGGGAGGGACGCAGGGCCGTAGCACGTGCAGCGTTTAAATCCCCGAAAATTCTTAACTTCCCAACATATAGCCGAGACTTTCGGGAACAGTCGTCGACAGCTCCGTTCATCGACGGTCGGCACAAACAGGAAGCTCCGTGTCGTCGCGATGCAATAGGAGAACAAAAAAAAAAAAACGTCGCGAAGAAATTCGAGGGCTCCGCGCCGCAGCGGACTCCGACGATACGGCATTGCCTATTGACGTCCAAAGCGGGTAGGCGTGGTTTCGATCCACCGCCTATAGAGGGGTATAGAGAGCGAGCCGCGTACACAAGTTTATATACACAACGATGGTACAAGGGTATTATATTTTTACCGCACGACACTCTTCGCTCGTGGCTCAGCGACTCGTGTTATTCGATTATTAATTATGTGCGTGTACGCCGATGGGCCGGACGAGAACGAGGTGAGGTGCGATATTGCGGTCACTCGCAGACACGGGGGTTGAAAACAAAAAAAAAAAAACGTTCGCGAATTTTCGCGGCTTGCGAACCCGCCGCTTCCGAGATTTTTGTAAATATCACGTTTTTCTTTTCTGTTTTTTTTTTTTTTCACGTTGCTTTTCCGTCCCCGCGCGACGAAAACCGGAAGGGAAATAGCGAAGGAGAACACGATCGAGTACTTTCCCGGTCGGTAGTGCAGCGACGCTAGTGACGAAGGTTCTTCGGTGGCGGTCGCCGCTCCTCGTCCTGCCTCTAGCGAGGGAACTCGCCCGTCCGGGAGGACAACGCAGCCTCGTCGAGCGGGGCTCGCTCGACTGTCGCCACCCACGCGAGACACACGAGCACCTGACGGTGGACACGCGGAGACCGCGGAGACCAGTCGGACTCCGGTGAGGCTGCGCTACGGTTTGTTTGTCCTGTCGTTCAAAGTGTCAAAATGTCGGGCGGTCTGCCGGTCCTCCTCATCACCGCCAATGTTGGCAGCATTTTCGAAGAGGTAAGATCACTTTTTTTTGTTTAATTAAACAAAAAAATTTATCACGAATGAGATTCCTCGGGCAACGATGTCGGCAATTTAAGTCACGATATTTCGGGGAAAAAAAAATCGATTTTTCGAATCGTCTATCGTGCGTGTTTACTATCGTTCTTGTTGGGCGTCAATTGGTGCAAAACTGTCAACGACACGATTGTTGACGCACAATTTGAGTCGCGGTGGGAATTTTATTGAAATTGGAGTTTTTGCCCTTTTTTAAAATGTTTTCTTCTTTTTACGATTTTTTATACTTTTTTTTTGAAAATTTAATTCACGATGTTTCATGGATAAATCGGTTTTCGAATTGTTTGTCGTACGTAATTGTTTGCTGTTGTCCTTGTTGTGCGGCAATTTATGCAAAACTCGACCATTCGATTGTTGCTGCACAATTGTCGGTGCAATCGTTGAGTCGTCGGATTTGTAAATTGGATTATAAGCAGAGTTCAAGCCACTGTGAGAATTTTGTTAAAAGTGGTGTTCTGGCTTTTTTATTTAATTTTTAAACCTGTTAAACCTGTTTAATTTTTTCTTTTTTCAGCCTGGAGTTATGCTGAAAATATGGACGGAGGAATTTTTATCTGTAAGTAAATAGGACGTAGATAGAAACTTTTATTTCTACCCTGGACGCCGGCTGTGACACGGCCTGTTATCTCTTATTATTTTCAGACTGTATCTCGTCTGGATCCAAAATTTATAGCGCTACACTGCCAGGAAGTAGGCGGGAAGAATTACGAGCAGAGTATGAGACATGTAGAAGATTTTGTTAGGTAAGCAGTAGAGAAGCACCCGGTTTATCTTCTATGCCAAATTGAAAATTGAACCGCCGAGGGAATATTATTTTGTTTATGATTACTTAATTTAATTTTTAACTTGATTTAATTAAATTTAATAATAATTATTATTATCAATTTTTATTTCTTTGATTTGCCGCAGCTTTCGAACAGTCTAATTTTGGAATCTTCTTCTTTTTGGACTTTAATGAAGAGACTCAATTGTTTTTTGACCCTGAATTGAGTTTTGACCCTGGTCAGAGCCCTCTTCAGAACAATGTTTACTTTGTCTATTGTTGAATTTAAAACCGATAGATGTCAATGTGTTTCTAACTTATAAAAATATAAGAGAAAAAAAAGAAATTAATGATAAGCCATACCTTAAGTTATCTAAGTTAGAAATATATTGGCGTGTATCAGTTTTAAATTCAACCATAGACAGAATAAACATCGTTCCGAAGAGGGTCCCGACCAGGATCCAAACGTAATTGACTCTCTTCATTAAAGACCAAAAAGAGGATTCCGAAATTAGACCGTCCCGAGGCCGCAGCAAATAAAAGAAATAACTTTTCTCATCGGTCGCAGCATTCGACAACTATATTATTATCAATGTTTACAGAAAGTATAAATTTATACAATCCGCTTCAAAAAGAATATATATCTGATATCGCATGAACATACGAAATCGAGTCTATTTTTAAACCCGGTTCACTGCTTCAGCGTCGATAACCGTCGATTGGAATGGTGGATTGTTTATTTTTTTATTTTATTTTATATTAAACTTTATCTTTTATTTCATTTTATATTTATCTCAGTTGTTGATTTTTTTTGTTAGTGGATATCTCTTCGCGCCTGTTCTCTCAGTTGAAAAGCTTCCTGCGAGGCTTCTTCTAACAGTGTTACTCAATACCCGAACTAATTGGATAGAGACACGACGTCGCGAATTATCGGAATTTTTTTGTTGTTTAGAGAATATACATCCAAAGAATCTCCGTATTATGGGAGACGGTCCGGCGGCGCCGCTGATGCGGCTGAAAATCGTTAAACATAATAATTTAACGCACGAGCGGTGTCCGCTTTAAAAATAGATAATGATCCGCGAGTTTCACGCTCGAGTAAGCCCGGTCAAAGGGTTCCCCGGCTCATTTGATAATAGCTCTGGAAGGGCGTGATGAGAGCGCAAACTCATGATAGGAAATCAATGCTGCCTTATAAAAGGCTCACGTGTTAGTCTGTCGGTGATATATATATATTTTTTTAACAAAAACTATTTCTGCTCTTGCCACAGGCTATTGATGTCCTCGGAGGAACTGAGGCTCTTCGACAAAGTCAGGGTCTATCTGGACGAGGATTTTTCCTCGGCGGAGCACTTCACGGTATGTCGAATCGTATTTACGAGCGCACCGATTATTCAACGATCGATAACGGAGAATAATTTTTATTTTTCCAGGCCCTCGGTAATTTTTATTTCGTACACGAGTCATTGAAGGACGTATTGCTGTGGGACTTCAAAGGTTCGTTCTGAATGGATTTAATTCAAAAATGAATTTTTTTTCTCGAGGTATAAAATTTTTTCCGCCGCCATTGGTCCATTTCCACACGTAAAACGTAAAATTTAAAGAAATCTTTTTAATTGACCATTTTCGGCATAGGAGAAATCCTGTTAAATTTGGCGAAACGGCAATTTTGTCGAAAAATGTTGAGATATCGAATTAAAATATCCGTCATTGTTTTCAAGTGGCATATTTCCTAATAAATTACATTAACGAAAAAATTCTAAAAAATTTGTTTAAAATAAAAAAGAAAATGTTTCTACAAAAAAGTTTGCAAAGGAATTTGCAATCGTGAACGCCTTCGTAATATGATTTCAGAATGCACCTTTGTGCCGGTAACCGGAAAGGAGGTACATTCCGGCAACATTGAGGCAGTATCGACCAAAGAAAAGTCAAAGTTCCCGCAGGATTTCTTCCCGGAGTGCAAATGGTCGAGGAAGGGCTTTTTACGTACACGATGGAGCGTCAGCGGAACGGTCTTTGATCTCATTAATATACACTTGTTCCACGACGCGAGCAACTTCATCGCGATGGAAACAGTGAGTGCGATTATAATTAATTATCAACGGTAACTTAAATACAATCGCTGTACGGTAGTGTGTTTTCTCCGATTGCAGTTTCCGTCCGTATACAGTAAGACACGGAGAAGAGCCTTGGAGCACACGCTCGACAGGTTTCACAATGACCAGTATGCCAACGCACCGTACTTCCTATTCGGAGATTTCAACTTCCGCACCGATACAGCCGGTGTGATAAAGGTAAACCTTTAAGCTTGCAACTCCGTCGAGATACACGAAGAGTGCGTTCTTTAATGCGGTTCTGCTGTGTTCGGCTAAATTCAGAAATATTCAAGATGTATTCACGCGTATAGGCAGAAATAGGCTGAAATAGTCGTTCTTGTATTAATTTCAGGATTTAGTTTTGACGCGAATCTGACCCGATACACTGTAAAAAAAAATTATTATGAACTTTAATGTACCGAACTGGAAGTTTTCATGCAAACCTGGTATATTAAATTTCATGTACAATTGTGATGATAAATTAATGTTCAGTGTATTAAAAACATTGGGAATACTTTATTTTTAATAATTTACTCTAATTTCACCATGAAAGTGCTTTAATTTTCAAAATTTACTTTAATTTCAATGAAAAAGTATATTAATTTTTCATCACAGATGTACATTAAATTTAATGTGCCAGTTTCCGCATGAAACTTTCAGTCCGATACATTAATTGTACAATTTTTTTTTTTTTTTTTTTTTTTTTTACAGCGTAAGCGTTCTTTTGTTATCAAAACAGGCAAAATGTATCCCGCAAGAAGAATCGAATGTACCGTTGGCATTTAAAAAAAAACCCAATGACAGTGAACAGTGACAAATAAAAGAAGGCGTAGCTGAGCCGATCTGCTTTCAAGAACGCACCCATCGAGTCGTTTGTTCCGGCGCGCATGCGTAGATGCTCTTCGCATGATAAAGAGAAATGAAAAAATACCCAGCCTCTCGGTGTATATTTCCTCGAGCTTAGTATTTAACGGCGTATTTACAACCTTGTAACTTTGTTCACTGTGATTCGCAGAAACTTACTGAAGATACTCACGAAAGCAAGCTGTCGAGTAAGGGTAATATTTCTAGATTACAGTTTCGCAACAAGGATGAAAGTCTCATACTAACGTTAGGCAAGAAGGAATTTTCTCATCACGAGCACGGTCATGTGTTCGCGGAGAATGGCGGTCAATGGGTGAGCAGTCGAATGACGATATCGATTACGATAATATGATCGGATTTCTGGAAATGGTTTCATTCAAAAAGAACGTTGTTCGTGCGTCGTTAAGTTGCGCGAGTACGATAGAGAACTGGAGGACTTTGATGGAAGATTGATCGAAATGCCAATAACTTTCGTGCCGAGTTATCCGTTCGAGGAGGACGTTGAACAGGGGACGAATTACATGCAGACGAGGGTACCGGCCTGGTGCGATAGAGTCTTGCTCAGCCCCGCCGCCCAAACACTAGTCCAGAATGTGAGTATTGGACAAAATCGAGTTCGGAACGAGTTTGACCGCGCTGCAAATATATATATATATATATATATTATTAATTTAATGTACCGGTCTCATAGTTTTTATGCTAAAACCGGTTCATTCAATTTAATGCACAATTGTGATGAAAAATTATTTTACTTTTTCATTAAAATTAAAGTAAAGTATATCTAATGTTTTTCATAATTAATTGTATTCATTTTTCATCGCTATTGTACATGAAATTTAATAAACCAGTTTTTGCATAAAAACTTCCACTACCGGTACCATTAAATTTCATACGAATTTTTTTGTTTTAACACTGCATGCGTAATAATTGCAACCATCGATAATCATCGATTCTCTATCGTTTCAGATATCATCCCCCGACGCGGTGGAGTACGGGATAATTGGTCCGACAACGTGCATGGGCGATCATAAGGTACGACAGCCATTAGCCACCGCGTTATTTCACCACTCACGAACTAGTCGTGGCTCGTTTTTTTCAATTTTTTCTGTTAATATCTGGGTACATTATTACTCACACACTTCTTGATTCGCATTCTGATGATTCATTCTTTTGATGATTATGGTGCAGCCTGTTTTTCTGGAGTTTCGAATGAATCTCTAAGCACTGAAAGGTACCTATATCTACGAACTTCTCTGTCTGTTCTTGTCTCGATTTTTTTATATATATTTTTTCAATATTTTTCTTTTTCTTTTCTCTCCACTTTCATTATCTCCACGTTGTTATCGTTTAACTCCAAATTAATTCTTTCGATAATAATACTACTCTGATATATATATGTATATATATATATATATATATATATATATCCTCGTTGGGGCTTGCTCGACGTAATATTGCTGTTCCCCGAAATATGATCATTCATTCTTTTGGGCTTATGCGCGCTTTTTTAACTGACTTGAATTTAATTTACCCGTCACTCGCAACTCACAGTCCTTGGTCTGTGACGCGATGACGATAAACGGGCTCGCATCCCCCCGATAACGCTCGGTTCGTCCATCCTCGGGACACTCGTATCCTCAGCCGAGCCGCCTCAGAATGTTTGTATCACGAGTAAGGGAGTGTACGAGGGATCCATCGTCGGATCGAAGTTTGTCACCCCGTACGAACATTAATTAGACGCAATCCATACCGTGTAGAGGCCCAGACCCCTACCCAACTCATTAGTTTCTATGGCAGTACAAACCTACATAAAAAAATACACACTAGTAGTAATCCACCCAGTTAGCTCCAAAAAACAAAAAAAAGAAATCCGTTCGAGTATAAAAATGAAGAAGCACGGTATTTAAATGAGACTCGTCCGTTTTGTTTTCCCCTTTTTCCAGCCAGTCTACTTGAGGGCTATGCTTGCCTCGGATGCAGGTATGATAAATTGCTGCAGCTTGAAAGAATCATCAGAGTATTGCTTTCGAGTGCCCGATCATTACGTGGATTTGTTGCCCATGCTGCCTGATTGCCGTAGTTGCGCCAGCGCACGTTCCCTCTCCGTCGATCGTTCGTCGAAGCTTTTGCACGCAGCACCCATTGAGCATGATCCTTACACGCCCGACAGCATGGACAGTCCGAGTCCCAATGCAATAATGACATCGGGCTACGGAGACGCCCAGGAGATGATCGTAGCTTTAGAAAATTCGAGCGACCCCTCGTCGAGAAGATATCCGAAACGCGCGAAGAGAATCGACGCTGCGGTTTCGCCGGCCCTGCTGAAGTCGAGACTGGAGCTGATAGCGAGGATCAAGAGCGACGATCCCGAGTCGACGTCGGACAGAGAACCGGAGTCGAGATCCGTGGAGTGCAGACTGCACACCTGGCCGGACGCGGAGGACCTTCAGGAATGGGACGTGAGGAAGACGAGATGCAACAGCGACGTCTCGTGGCAGAGATCACACCTGCTCACCCATTCGTGGATGGAGAACAAGACTCGTCAGGGCTACAGATCGTTCGCCTATCCGCTCCACCGATCGTCCTCGGACTCGAGCCCGCCCGACACCGGGGAACAGCAGACCGACCTCGTGATACCGAGGATAGCGATAATAAACCCCAGCAACTTCGAGTCGAACGAGAGCTCGGTTAATATGCAGGAGGACGGAAGGCTCGGGGCTTTCGGTCGAGAGGGGTCGATGACCCGATGCAACGACGCGACCAGCGGCGAGGGCTCCAGTCTCGACACCTCGGACGACACTCGCAACGAGCTTCGCAAACCCAACGACCAACCGACCATGTCCTCGCGGACTCAGGACAGCGGACTCGACGTCGGCGAGGACGGGTCCTCCAGGGGAGAGACCAGCTCGACGCCGCCACTCGACGCCGAAGAAATTGATCAAGAGTGGACCAAGCGACCGATCGCGGTCGACGTCGTTGTCGAAGAGCCGATCGACCTCGGGACTGAGATTACGCGGGAGGAATCGAGCCTCCTCGATCGGAGAGACTCACGGCGAGCTGTCGGTAACTCGGGTCGCGATCCCTACCTTACCGGCCGAGCCGAAACCAGTACAAAGACTAACGAGATAGAAATATTAGAATTCGATAGCGACAGGCGGGAGAGGCTTTTGTCGGAGAAGTTGACTTTAAGCGATTCGGCGCCGAGTCAGGATATCTGCGGCGCGAGGCAAACGGGAAGAGAGAATATTAAGGTCAAAGCGTGCAGGACGACCGAGAGATACCGGCGCGATATCGTTCGAAAAAATAGCATGAGATGCACCCGGTGTTGCTGCGTAGTTTCGTAACGAAGGACACTGAGAACCCGGTCAGATTATTTTTTTGTCCGATTTGTTCCTTTAATTTATTGTTTTCCTATAAAAAGACGACTGTACGACGCGAACGTCGTAGCGAAGCCAAATACGGTTTATTTTTATTTTTGTTGTTTTTTTTTATTTATTCGGTATATTGTCGACTGTACGAAGCGGTCCGGGACCGCCGAGGAATTGAATTTTACAGAACTATCATCACAGTATCTTGTCACGTAATTCTTTTTAATTTTAATATATATATTTATACCGTAAGTCCGTCGTATTCCTATTACTGTAGAGCTGCTTCGTCGTGGCCGCGAGAGAACCGGGAGACATCGCGATTTACGCAAAAGGCATATTATATTTTTTTTTTACTTGCAAGTAATGCTCGTGCGAATAATCGTTTTTCGCGTACGCGACGAATGAAACTGCCAAAGCTAGTGTTTCTTTTTTTTCTTCGTGTTAAGTTTAAAATTTTATATACGTACGCGTAGATATGAGTCGTTATTTAAATCAACTGAGCTTAGAGATTCTTGGACTGTCAGGTCGCGGCTTTGCGCGACGGCTTCGCGGACTCGAGGCCGGAGGTTCGGCGTGAAAAAAAATCGTCATCGTCGTGAAAAAAAAAGAAATAAGAGAGAAAGATCAAAGAACTTTGGTCTAACGTGCTACCTCCTTTTTTTAGATTAATCAGTAGCTACGATAAAAAAACGAACAACGATCCAAATGTTATTTTAACGCATATGCGGCACTCGATGTGGCTGAGTTTGTAACACGTACCATTCTTCTCTCCAAGCGGCGCATGCACACTGTAGATTCGTTGGATCCAACGAAATAGTATCGAATGCTATTTTTTATTTTATTTTTTTTCTTCTCCCGCGTATACGACCGCGATACACCTTCACTCGCATTCGAGATAAAGGAAGTTGCACACGATAATGACTATTATGTTCGTGAAAAAAATAGCTGACATTTTATTCTCTAAACTCTGGGACCCTCACGTTAATGTATCACGAAATCTCGAGCTACAACACTGCGCCCACTGCGAAACATTCCTGAATCACTAACAATTATTATCAGTTTTTTTTTAAATACTGATCATCGATGTTGTTATCGCCTGATGGATGTCGTCATTTTTTTTTAATTACTCGATTTTTTTTGTTTTGGTTTAATTCAAACAATAATCTTTATCTCTATGTGACTATTGGATTGGCCTGATTATTATTAGTATTGTTATTGTTCATTAAACGTCCATTCATCGTATGCTGGATTTCGTGGTGTAATTACCGTAACCGATATAATACAAGAAAAAATCGATCGACACCAAAAATTTGTATACAGTAAAATTAGTTTTTGTAAAACGCGCATTACGGACCAGCTTACTTTGACTTGCTCTGGATTGTAAAAAAAATTCGTGTAACTTGTGAATGACGCCGTGAATTTGAAGAGAGAATTCCTGGTACAGACACGGTGGACTTGAATCGCATTGCGAAAGAGTCGTCGAAGTCAGGGAGGTCAGAGCCATCGGGTTTGGAGAGGCCCAAGGAAGTCTGCAACAACGGCACGGCGACGATAACGCGGTACATCCACATAAAGCACGCCGACTCACCGGTCAAGATCTTCCGCGAGACCACAGTCTAGTAACTTCGCCAGGTGGACGGGCCGAGCAAATTTTATTAACAAAAAAAAAACGATGTTTAGAGCGTAGAGAAAGAAAAACAAACAAAAGAAAAGAAATCAGTGTAACCCGTCGCAATGAACAATTTTATCGATATTCTAAATGTCTCCGTGTTCCTATGATGCATTTGTTTATTTTTGCTCGAATAATCGTTTATACTTGTGATGTTAAGAAGCTAAGACTACGTAACCGCCCGTACTTACGTATTGCAATGGGGGTCGGTCAACCCGTTTTCCCCAGTGAGACAATTTCGATCGCGTATTCACAAGTCAATTCCGGCAGTACTTGATTTTTTTTTTATTACACCGACGTTCGAAACTCGATTGAAAAAAAATAAAAATAATGGGGCCGGTCGGAACGATCGACACAGTCAATTTGTCTAGCGACTTTCATCGATTAACGTTACCGTCGTATCCTATATTTTCCTTCAATAAGTCTGCGGTTTATCAGCCATTCCTTCGGAGTTAGATAATAGACGAATTACACGTATAAAAAATTAGATTTTAATGTGTTAGAATATAACGATCTTGAACGAAAAAGCAAAAAAAAAATGAAAGAAAAAAAAACATTATTATAACGACAATTCAGTCATGTTACCGAAAGCGGAGATAGACTAGGTCTTACGTTCCTCGACAAATCATCTGCCCGAGCAAAGTTTCTTCGAACTTTAGGGAAAAAAGTGAAACCTGCGTAAAAGATTAATCATTGTCATTACCGTCACAGAGGCAAGTGAATGTTGTACTTTTATAAATATGCGTGTACTTATATTTTGTAACGAAAACAAAAGGGGTGTGTCCCGTGCGATATTCGTTGAAAGCGTGCAACATCGCGAAGATCAAAACGCGTTTACGTAAATATCGCTCGTTTGATCGGAGCGGAGTATCGACGACGGAAAAATCAATCCTACCGAAGTTAAGCCGCCTCGTTTAGAAACGCGAATCCATACCCCTAGACACTAGAATGCGATATACCTGTTTCATGTATTGTTCAGAATGTGTAGAAATAAAATGATGGCTCTGGCTTTTGACTTTTTCCCGAAGCAACTATCCGTATTCGATGTGAATGTATCGCGTGTAGAGTCAAATTTCATTTGGTCGATCGTGCACACGTACATACAGGATGCGTCACACGTACATTGCCAACCGAATGGTATAAACACTTCCTAATGATATAAAAATCTAAACAAAAATCAACTGTATTAAAGGTGCCAACAACATTATTTTTGCTTAATAATGTCAATAAGTTATTACCGTATAGCTAAAAAAAAGAAATTGTTCAACGAATAATCAGGAAACCCTTTTTTCTCTTTTCAAATGAATTCATTTGATTCTTCAATGATCAATGATTCTTAAATTCAATGATTTTTTAGACGGCACATAAATTTTTGTTCGAATTTTCCGTTTTTCAAATTTTTTACGGCCATGATTACGGAACTGTTGACGCAATCGCAATGGCCTCAAAACTTTTTGTGTGTACTGTAGAATCGTGATACGAAAACATATCGGTGATTCGTGCCTCTACATAAATTTTTCAAATTTTCGAAAAAAAAACAAAATTGTAATGTAGGAAAGTTCTGAAAGAATGCATATGAATTCTGAAAAAATCCAGGAATTCATTTCACATGAGAAAATAAAGGTTGTCTGATATTTTTACAATTTATTTTTCCCTAATTTGTTAATAACTTTTTGGCGTTATTATTATGCAAAATCAAAGGTCTTGACATCATTAACACGACTGATTTTTTTTAGATTTTTGATATATCGCGAAGTATTGAAATTTTGATCGAATTGAACTTTTGGTTGGGAACGTGTGTGTGATACGTCTTTAAACCGTAAGAAGGATTCGGCAGTAACGACAAAGTGCGATAGACGACGTAGTTGAATTGCGATTTATTGCGAAACAGGTTTATTTACTTGTAGGAGCTTTGGTCTATCGTATCGGCATTGGAGTATTCCAGTATAAGACTCTGACCGTCGATCAGCGTGTTGTTATCGAGGAGATCCGACAAGGGTGTGTCCATGTGCTCCGACACGAGACCGCCTGTCGAGTGATCGAACAGTCGGAGTTTCTCGGCGTTCGCGAGATTATTAGCGTTCGATATATTGAAAGCTTTTGCAAAAGTGTCGGTCACCTTGCCGAGGCTCCACTGAACGCTTACGAAAATCGGTCTCGCCTCGGTCTTCGAGCAATTCGTCTTCGCCGGATGGACGAGAAAGTATCTTCGGTCCGACATCGGGATGGCTTTGCCGCCGGTCGCTTTGCCTTTTAATCGCATCAATTGTACCTGCCAAAAAAAAAAAAAAAAAAATCAGTATCGTACATTTATCGTTACCATCGCGGAAAAAATCCTCCCCCCCCCCCCCCCCCCAAACTGACGGTCACAAATTGGTATTTTTTTCCGAGTTTTTTTTTGTACCTTCCCGCTTTATCGTTATCACAACCCATATGGCACGAAATATTTCTAAAATATATGAAAATAATATTTTGAAATATTCTATAAAAATATTCCAACGAAACAGTTCTCAAATACTTCAGAAACACACTTAATCTTTCGACACATCTGAAATATTTCTGAAACATAGTGATAGAGTATTTTGAAATATTTTTAATGTCATGTTTCAAAACATTTCATAAATATTTCTTTGATACTCGTAAAATATTTTCAATATTGGAAAAATATTTATTATTGAAATTTTTCAATAATATTTTCGTGCTATGTAGGAATTGACGGGACAGCTGCCGATTTCATACTTTGTTAGCCATCGCGACGTTCTTAGATTTCTTCAGAGCCTCCCTGACCTCGGCGTCCACCGCCGTTTTCGCTATAACGAATTCCGCTTTGGGCCTCTGCCATTTCTTCAATTTCTTCAGTCTCTCCTCCTGGCTCATTTCCAAGCATCCGTGATAACGGTGTCCGACGCAATAGTGCCGTTTGCATTCGGCGCACGATAACTCGACGAGCGAAGTTTCGTCGCACGCTTCCTTGGAGCATTTAAAAGTTCTCGCATCGCTCTCAGTGTCGGAGACGTAATTGTCGGGGCATTTTGGGCAGTCGTGCGACGAAGCTTGAAAGTGATCTTTGCAGAATACAGCCGCACAGTGTTGGCACGAAAATGGTAAAAAATCGTTGAGTTTGCAGTCCTCGACGGCGCAGTGGGTGCCCAGATCATGAAATTCCATAACTGCAAAGCTTTGTAACAATAATTTTTTAACCGATGTGACTAATTGTGGGAAGGTGTCGGTGAATGCAGATGATTTTCGCTCAGAGTTCCAAGTGCCAGGTTGTTCCACTTTTGCTCCAATTCCTTTAGAGTCATGTGAGAATCTCCATTGTCACTTTCAGGATCGGGCAGCTCGGTCGATGGTACAACTATATCGTCTATAGGCAGTTTCTCCTTTCTCCAGGCTTCGTCTATCAGTTCCAGCAATCTACCGTCGCCACAAACTTGACTGTCCATTATTCAGGGCGATTGGAGTGGCTAGATCTGAAAGAATTTTTTTGTTTACGTATGGCTATATATATATATATATATATCTATCTTACAGTCGAAATTTGCTCATTCAACCATCGATCAATTGAACCTCCACGTTAACCGAGGTGTATGGTCGGATAATATGAAAAACTTGGATAAAACGGATAAAGCAGCGATGCCGACATGTGGAATAGTCAGTAATGATGTTTATATGAAGTTAATGTTGATTAACTAAATTATAATTTTATTTAAAGAATGACTACATTAACTAATAAAGTTGATGTTAATATGAAGTGGTGTGTTATTTTTAAAAATATATAATAGTAGAACGAGTTTGAATTCAGTATGTTATCCGTGTTATCCGAGATTTCACTTATCCGACGCACGCTCTCTCCACATTACCCCGGGTAAACGGGGTTCTACTGTATATACACTGTACTGTTTCGTGTGTGTCATGCTGACGGTTAGATCGACGATTCGTGAATTGTTCGAGAGATATTAACTGCAATAAACGTACCGAGTGGGACGAGGAGGTTCCCTGTTCAGTAGGTTATTATTGTCGGATGCGTGAGGAGTGTAAATTTCTTGTAATTATTAATAAAACGTATTTATTGTTGTTCCTACCTAACGGCCCGATCGGACGACATTACGTGGTTTTTTACTGCCATCTGGCGGCCGGTTGTCGCACCTCGAGTATGGTGAAAATCCGAAGTCGTCAATTTACCGAAGAAGCACACCCAACGGTTATGTTACCATAGAATCTTATTCTCTCGTAAGAACAATTTTGCGAACCTTAAAGACATCCGTTTTCTTAGACAGTACCACGTCTGTTGATCAACATTTTCCTGCGGGAATTACCGAAATAAACCTCACAGGGCCTAGATCCCCATCACATCTTTCGCTAATGGTACGCTCACGCTACGATAACGTTACGCTGTCGGTAACACTACGGCAATGCAAATGTGAATTCGATGTCAGTGACCGATTAAAGAAAATACATTTCGGAGTTTCTTGCGCCTCGCAAGCGACTCTGAAATGTATTGTTTCTTTTCTTTAGTCTGTCACTGACTTTAGATTCACACTTGCGTTGCCGCAGTGTTACCGACAGCGAAACGTTCTATCGTAGCGTTAGCGTACCGTTAGCGAAAGATGTGATGGGGATCTAGGCCCAGGAGAATAATCTCTTCTTCCTCTTCAGCGTTAAAATCTATGTTACAAATATAAATATAAATATAAATATTTCGCGGTAAAATGTCTGTCAGGTGTTTGAACCGCGGGCACTTGACTGGCTCGGTTTTTAACGGGTGTTCGTAATTCGTCGGGGGGCGAGGAGTTTATGGCGGGACGGCTTGCCGTCACTTGTCCAAAATCTCATAATCCCGAACGCTCCAAACGCCCGAAATCCATTTAACCGATGTAGCGTTTGCCCGAAGTTTTAATCTACCGAAGGACTAGAACACGGAATGTTCGTTCGTCCGAACAATCAAAATCCCGAATTATTATTTTGCCGACGCCCCATAATCCCGACGGATTAATATACCGAAACATCGATTGCCCGAAATCCATTCGCCCGACGACTCATTTGCCCGAAAATCTGTTTTACCAGCATAGAGCTCTTGGTTATCGACGTACGCTACATAGACGGATGATAAATTGGCATCCTACAATACAAACCTATAGTCGCCTCGCCAAGAGATCATCCAAATCTTGCACTGACAACGAGTTACTTTACACATATCGTATCATCTTAGGAATACGGTCATGATATCAATCGTCCAATCGTTCAAAATAAAAATGGTGTATGGCTTATGCACAAATATAGTAATTTATCGCGAGGACGTATCGTATACGTACCCCTATAGATAAAACACCGCGGTGTTACCAATAGTACGATAAAACGGTGACGGTAGCAATGGTCCGATGCCCGCCCCACGGCATTTGTGCATAAGCCGTACGCCGTTTTTATTTTGAAAGATTAAACGATTGATTTCATGACCGTATTCCTAAGATGATACGATATGTGTAAAGTAACTTGTTGTCAGTGCAAGGTTTGGATGATCTCTTGTCGAGGCGACTATAGATTTGTATTGTAGGATGCCAATTTATCATCCGCCTACGTAGCGTACGTCGATAACCAAGAGCTCTACGCTGGTAAAACAGATTTTCGGGCAAATGAGTCGTCGGGCGAATGGATTTCGGGCAATTGATGTTTCGATATATTAATCCGTCGGGATTATGGGGCGTCGGCAAAATAATAATTCGGGATTTTGATCGTTCGGACGAAGGAACATTCGGTATTCCAGTCCTTCGGTAGATTAAAACCTCGGGCAAACGCTACATCGGTTAAATGGATTTCGGGCATTTGGAGCGTTCGGGATTATGAGATTTTGGACAAGTGACGGCAAGCCGGCGGGACGGCAAATGTGGCGCGTATCGGCGAGTTACGGCGGTTGGGAGAATCACACGACTCCAATATGGCGAATGTGAGGGACAGTGATACGTCGTTGTGGCTTCATAACAAGTTAGGAACGTCGAACGATAGCTGGACGGGAAGTTCAATTTGTTCCCAGCTCAACGCTGAAGTATTGAGGAATATCAAGGATTGCTTTCCCGACCTCCAGACTCAAGTCAAGCTCAAATTGCTACTTTCGTTCTTTCACATACCCAGACGGAATGTCGAAGAGGTAAGCGACTTACCTTTGCCATATTTGTTTACGTTTCTCGAGCACTTCTTTCTTCCTTCTTTTTTCATTCTAGTTATCCATATCGTTTATGTAATCGTTGGAAGCAATAATTAGTCACGACTGCACGAGTGCATTTTTTTCAATTAACCTCCGAACAACAGTTATTCATTCGAATACGTGACAACGCCACCTACTTAACTGCACCTAGCAAAGACGATGTTTTCTACATGAATTGCCGTCGTTTATACGGTTATGCATCGGTTACAATAGATGTAAATAGCAGTATTTCAATTTACCACCGTTATTTCCACGTGTACTTAATGAGGGACCTGACGATTAACCGTTCGGAAGGTTCGCACCAGCGTTTAACCTCATTCGTCCCGGTCAAAGTTAATTCGACGTTATGTTTTCCGAACGGTATGTACGGAATACACTACACAGGCTACAGTAAACAATACCGTAAAAAATAATCGTGCAAAAAATAATCTTTTTTAGTAATGTTTTTCACTGTTATATTGATGTACAGTTAATTCTCAATCTAATGATTAACCATTCGGAAGGTTCGTACTAGAGTTTAACCTCTTTCGTCTCTGCTCGAAGTGAATTCGAGGTTATGTTTTTCGCCATATCTACAGTGACGCTGACGTTACTTCCTTAGCAAGTTGACAGACGGCTGCTTTTACAGAAAAAACTAAAAAAAACGGACACGTCCGTTGGGGAACGAAACGGACCGCAAAAATGGTAAAACGGACCGTACGTTTTGGATTGGTCCTTTTTCGGTTGCGGAAACCGAGGAAGGACCAAACGTTTTTTAATAAACATTTTTGGCTATGTTTAAAATTTTTTTTGTTTTGCTTTTAATTCTGTTTTTAATGAAAGGACGTAATAAAAATACGATCTTGGACCTTTTTCGGTTCCGTGAAACGAAAATGGACCAAAGCAAATTTTTTGAATGAAAAATGTTCGGTCCGTTTTCGGTTTACGAAACTGAAAAAAAACCAAATGCCAACAAAAAATGTACAGTCCGTTTTGTCGGTTTTAATGGTCCGTTTCGTTCCCCAACGGACGTGTCCGTTTTTCGGTCCGACAACTTATTAGGGTTTTGCGTAAAAATGCAAGGAACGCAAAGCTCACGTGACTTATCGTATTTTTCCTAATGCCACTCAAACTTAGCGTTACTTTAAAAGTTTTTCGTTAAAGTAACGCGGATATTTTAATAAACCTTGTTAAGCAGAATCCGCATTACTCCCATTTTTACAAAAGCAAAGCTACTGCAACGAGGAATGCCTAAAAACGCTTAGAAACGCTTGAAAATGCTTTAAAACGCTTGGGTTTTTAGAAAAATTTCTAACGAGCTCTAACGATTTTATCAAAAAATTCCAAGGCTACCTTTAGAATCAACTTTTTGCGTTTTTCAACATCCTCAAACGGCACGATAAAACGCCTCCGAAACTTGGGACAAGGTCCAATCTTGTGTATTTTTTTCTTTAGATTTTCGACTGTTATCTTGATGTACAATTAATTACGGATCTAATAATTGACGGATCTAATAAGTTCGGAAGGTTCGCACTGGCGTCCGACCACGACCAATTTCCGATTTAGATTATGTTTTCCGATCGGCGCGTACAGTTATCCAAACATGTAAATTTCAGTGGCGTGCGGAATTGGAAGAGATCATCGAGGTGGCGTCTCTGGACAGCGAACTGTGGGTTTCCATGTTATCCGAAGCGATGAAGACGTTTCCGTCGACCGGCTCTTTGAACACGGACATCTCCGACCTAGACGAGCACAGGCCGATTTTTGGGGAGCTCGTCAATGACCTAAGGAAACTCCTGAGGAAGCAGAACGACCCTGCTATGCTGCCGCTGGAGTGCCATTACTTGAACAAAACTGCGCTTACCTCTGTTGTAGGCCAGCAGCCTGCACCTACCAAGCATTTTACCTTGAAGAGGAAACCCAAAAGCGCAGCGCTCAGAGCAGAATTGCTGCAGAAGAGCGTGGATGCTGCGAATAATTTGAAGAAGAGCACCGCACCAACCGTGCCGGTCAGGAGCAGAGGAATGCCCAGGAAGATGACCGACACCAGTGAGTGTTATTTCCAGATAATATTTCAATTTCACCAAGTTCATTCAATATATAATATCAAGTGTATTTTGGAAAAAAAGAAGAAAAACTAAGAAAAAAAATCTCAGAAAAAAGTAAACCCTGGAAGAAAAACTCTGAAAAAAAATCCGGAAATAAAGCCCGATCGGAATTGGTGGGTAAAGTCGGTCCCTTCGGACTCGATATTATATTTTTTTTCACCTACCTGATCATCACCTTTTTTTTCGCCCGTTTGTCAAAGTAGCTCATTAAAATATTTATTTATTTATTTAATTTACTTACGGGTCCTGCCCTTTTACATATTTAGAAGTAGTATTTTTTAAATCCATTTTATTTAATGTCGTATCAACTACTAAGCTTATTAGCAACCGATGTACAATGCGGTCAGGTTACATTCGTTTACATATAATTTGAAGAACGACGATGGACGTTTCTGAGCGTAGATTTTTTGACGCGTTCGGTGCTAGAGTATCCCTCTAGCTTTACAGGTTTCCATATAATTGTATCGTTTTGCAGTCGCCGAACACTTTAGGGAGCACTTTAATATTATTTATGCACTCAGCGATTGAGCTCGGGATACCCAATCTGGAACGGATTGCTCGATATATGGGGCGGGTGATGAGAAGGTGCTCAATTGATACACGAACTTTGTACCTTGAACATTTTTCTGCTGATGTACCATTGAAGAGATGATGGTGTGTGATATTGGAGTGGCCGATTCCTAGTCTTGTTATGATGCACTGATTGTTCCTATAAGTAGTATTGCAATCATAATACGAACATATTTTAAACATCTCCATATACAATCTTCGTATAAAATATGATATAAAAAATATGATCTTTTTTCCGTCCAGCACCTCTGAAGGGAATTCCGAGCCGAGTACCAACGAGCGGTTTCCGTTCTCCTGCACTCACGCCTTCTTCCATGGCGAACAGAACGCCGATAAGCAGTAGAATTCGCAAGGACGGTGGTATCAAGCTTCTCGACATCAACGAACAGCCGCTCGGTTACGCGCAGGCTAAGAAGAGAAAACGTATGATGGAGCTGGAGGAGCAGCAGAAGAAGGTCGCCGAGGCGCAAGCCGCCGCGGCGGCGGCGGCGACCGCAACTCCGCCGCCGGTCGAGGCGCCAACGACGCCGGAGTACGCCCAGGGCTTGGCTCCCATCAATCCTCCCGCGACCCCGGTCACCACAGGAACAACGGTGGCCACCTACGTGCCAACGAGTACGACTACCACGGTTCCACCCGTTACTGCCACACAGGCCCGTGAGTTTTTCGAATTAATCATTCCACGTAGGGGTTTTAAAATTTTTCTACGATGTTAATCGTTATCCTTGTTCTCTTTAGCAACAACGCCAACGACGCCGACGACGCCCAGCACAACTCTACCGCTGTCTACGCCGGCTGTGACTACCCCAGTCGAAACTGCCCCGGTTGGCGTACAAACTGTACGGCCGGCCCAGACGGTCACGCAAATACGCATACAAACGATGCCTCAGCCCGCCAATGCCGCTGCCAGCACACGGAAGGGCCTGTCTCTTACTGTGAGTCTCCGGAGTACATTTCGCTTGCTGTTTATATTATTTTATTTTACTCTGTGCGAAAATGGCAAAATAGTAATTTATGGTACCCTAGTACCATAAATGACTATTTTGCCAGTGCGATAAAACGGTTTCAGACGAGGGTGGCTTTGTAGCATGAGCCGAAGGCTAGTGTTGCAATCACACGAGTTCAGAAAAAGTTGTTCGCACGAGTATCGTAGCAAATTTTACTTCACAAGGTATGAAAATGGGGGTTTTGTGCACGCGAAGTATACGTATAACTGCCATTTTCGCACCGAGTGTAATAATTAGTACATTGTAATACTAGTGCGTAAGATTTTTTTAAGGAGTATGAGTTTGCAGCCCGTGCCGAGTTAAGAAAACGTTTTTCGCACGAGTATCGTAAAAAAATTTATTTCACAAGGTGTGAAAATGCTGAACCGCCGTTTTCCCACCGAGTGATATAAAGTAGTATACGATACTTGTACGAAAAAGCGGTGTCTCTATGACGGTTAGGAATTAGATCATTTTTTCGCACTAGTATCGCAAAGTACCATTATCGCACTAAGATCGTAATGTACTATTTTGTAACGCATGCATGAGAAGTGCCACTTCTCGTGCTTGCCGAGGGTGGCGTAAGTGGTGCTTAACAGCAAGGCGTAGTGTTATGACACAGCACATACGCATATCGGTTTGATTTTACATCTCGGATGTAAATTTACTTTCTCGCACGTTTTCGCGAGTTAGAAGTAAGACAGTTCTTACGCCACCCGCGGCAGGCACGGAAATAGTACTTCTCTCCTAATTGTCGCAAAAAAATATTATGCGATACTGATACGGTAGAGCGAACATTGCACGAAGACTGTGACGTGGGTCCTGTGGTACTCGTGCAACCAACTTCGAAACCTGCGTATAATCTTCGCTTTCCCGCACTCTTATCGCAAAGTCCTATTTTAAACCGGTTCGTATTCGCTCGATGTTTATACGGCTTTCGTTGCAGCGAGAACAAATGCTAGCGGCTCAGGACATGTTCAGAACGGCGAACAAAGTCACCAGGCCCGAGAAGGCGCTTATTCTCGGATTCATGGCCGGCTCGAGAGGTGAGTGGCTCCAGTTATCCTTCATGGTGGCCGAGGTCAGGGAAAACCGGGAAAAGTCATGGAAAAAGAAACTTGGTCAGGGTATCAGGGAATTTCAAAATTGGTCAAGGAAAAAGTAAATTGTTGCCGAAACTTCTATACATCAGAGCTGGGCAAATACACTAAGTACTTGAAGTACGTATGAAAGTATCAAGTGTCGAGTCAGTGCTCAGTACTCAGAACTTCAGCAATTCAATTCTGCCGGTACTCAAAACATCAGTACTCAAGAACTTGATATTTCAATACGTACTTCAAGTAATCTGGGTATTTGCCCAGCTCTGCTATACATAAATAAAAACACATAAATAAAAGTACGTAACAGGAAGGCTTTAAAAAATTGAGAAAATTGTGAAAAAAATCATTAAACATTAATACCACAATTAGGCATTTTCATTTGCATCATTTTATTTTTTTAAAGAAGTCATTAGAAGTTTGGTCAGGAAAAATGTTTAATTGCTCAGTGAAAAGTCAGGGTATTTTTTTCCGGGGAAAAACGGCCACCACGTCCTCGCATTTCCTGTCCGTGCGAACATCGATTGATTGATTGTGTTATTTCAGACAATCCATGCCCCAAGCTGGGTAACATAGTGACCGTGATGCTGTCGGAGAACATACAGGACGTCGTGCAACCCGACGGCACGACGGCCTCGATGCTCGTCGAGACGCACTTCCAGATGAATTATACGAACGGCGATTGGAAGCGGATATACAAAAATCGACGGATAGTCTCCGAGGAGTCCGTGAGCTCTGCCAGCACCACTGCCGGATCCGGAGTAGCGTCGACAGCCGCGGCATCGACGACCCCCGCACCCAGCGCCACTGCTACGGCTTCCAATTAGGCGGACGAGAGCGTTCGGCCCGGATTTAGGAGCTCTTCGCGTTTGAATTTCATTTTCGTGTCGAGAATCCGCGAACACCTCAACTGCCTTTTCCGCCGATTCACCGTACCAATGAAGTTCACTTAAAAAAAAGAAAACTAAGAGAAGTCCTTAAAACTCGTCTGCATATCTGAGCTTGTTGCCTCGAGTAGAAAATTTAAAAACGATCGACCGAGCGATCCATGAGATTTTTCTAAACGGCCGATAATTCCGCTTCAAGTAGAAAATTCAACGATCTGCAATTAACACTACGCTCTATGACCGGCTAGAAAAAAAATTGTAAAAGTGTAGATAAGTAAAGTGATCCGAGAGAATAAAGGTATGGCTGAGCGCGGGTGTCTGAAAAATTGTACAGAACCGCTATGAAAGGCCATTGGTTTAGTTGGAAATTGATACACTGGAACTCAAGAGCAAGAAGAGTTCGATAGCTCTTAAAATCATTGCAACCATTATCCCTACTAAAAAAAAAGTCGTAATCATCATATATATATATATATATTTACATATTTACCAGGTAATGAACATGAGACTCTTATAACATTGTTATTCGAATAAAGTACGAATATATTGATTACATCGCGATACTTTCAGTCGTTATCGTTATTCTCTGGGGAATTCGTGAGATCCTGCCGCAGTCTGTTGTTTTCACGTGCGTCCGGTGCGTACATAGTTTTGATTCACATCAAAGCGCAAAGTACTAACGTCGATAAAAATACTTTGTTAACCGTGGAATGCGTGGCGGCTGTTGAGCTCCAAAAACTTCGTTTAGCGCCTAAAAATAGAGCGACACATCGTTAGGAACCCCCGTACGACTGGGGTGTGTCAATTTCTACGGGGTTACGGAAATAGTGTTATACTTTTGTCGTTCGGGTCCCGAGATCCACACTGTCTATAGCCGAGTTTCGACTTTCTCTTGTCGTAGACGTAGCCGGGAATACTGAGGCTCGGAGCTTCCAAACGCCCGGTGGAGATGAGCTTGCTGAAATCCATCTCCAGCCGATTGGCGATCGGACCTGCAATTAATTGCGATTATCAATCAATCTCGATTTTCAATTGATCGCGATCATCAATCGATCGCAATTGTCGATTAATAGCGATCATCAATCAATTGCAATTGTCAATTAATTGCGATTCCCAATTAATCGTGATTGTCAATTGAGCGCGATTATCAATCACGTCATCAATTGTACACTGCGGGACGCAGTGAAAGTCGATTCGCTCACCTCTGAAATGCAACAAAAATTGGATGCACGCGCCGTTGTGAAGAGATTTAGTCTTTCTGTTATCGATGGACAGCATCCATTCGGGAATGCCCATTACCTGTCTGACGTCCTCAAGGAACTGGGCTCTGAAAGACGTACAATCCTTGTTATAAATTATCCGTAACAAGTTGATTTCAATACTCACGTTACGAATCGCGGCGGCCGTCTGATGTTTGCGTATTTGACTATATCGTGCTCGGGCTCGATGTTAGCGCAAGCGAATCGCTGCGATCCAAAATTCTGATCCATTATCACGATGGATTTCCCCATCGCGGAAACTGTGCCCTCCAGAGGAAAATTAGAGTCGACGAAGAGCCTCCGCTCGAGTCCAATGTCGATGGGTCCCAAGCGCGCCGAAATATCGCCAACGTAACAGCGCAGCGGTAAATCGGGACCGCATTCCTGTCTGTAAAGGTCTTCCTGGAAATAGAAATGGCGAGTTATGCAGATCGATTACGCGAAAAAAAAAACATATCCATAAAAGTGTATTTAAGAATGCATCACACATGCATTCCCAACCAAAATGCGAATTTGTTTAATTCGATCAAAATTTGAGTCCTTCGCGATATGTCAAATATCTGAAAAAAAATCAGAATTTTCGAATATGTTTCCGTATCGCGTTTCCAGAATACACACAAAAAGTTCCGAGGCGATTGCGCCGACTGTTCCGTAGTTATGTTCTTAAAAAAAAAATCAAAAACAGAAAAATTCAAAAATGTAAGAAACTTCTGAAACAATTCATGTGGCTTCCAGACAATCAACGAACTCGTTTGAAAAGAGAAAAAAAAAGGTTACTGATTATTTGGTGAACTATTTTTTTTGCAATTTGTTAATAACTTTTTGACATTATCATTTATGCAAAATTTATGTTCTTGGCATCTTTAATACAGTTGATTTTTTTCAGATCGTTATACCATTAGGAAGTGCTCAAATTCTCACTGAATCTCACTTTCGGCTGGTAATGTACGTGTGAAGCATTCTTAAACTGTAATACGTTTGTCTTACATCCAGGGGTGATGCGAGCTGGGTGTAATAAGGATTCCACATGTACCCGCCGGCCACGCATCGGGTGTCTTTCACCTTAACGGTCGCGTCAACACCAACCGGATTCACGTAGATAGCCCACTTGTGGTTTCTAGTCTGAAATAGTCGTTAATACACTCGCTTACTCTATCAGCGGTCAGAGAAATTCTTGAATCGATGCCAGATAGTACGGTATAGATACATACGACGTTTCTATCGTGATTCCCAGGATGACGTAGTTTAACTTCGATTACAGTTTCACTCTGGCTGTTGTCCTTGTACACGAGTTGGGTCTTAAATAGAATCGTCGGATATGGATTAGGAAATAATCTGCGACGTTGCACGCGTAGATAAATTATTGCGATTTACCATTTTTATGTATCCGTAAGCAAAACCGTTCGGGTGATGAAAGGATGCGATCGCTCGTAGCTCTCGGGCTTCGGACGGAGCGTATCCTCGCTCGATGGTCGAACACGACCATCTGAAGAAAAAAAAAAAACATTTTTTTTTATTGAATCGACGATACAGTTTCCGTAAAGCACGAAATATTTTGAAATCATTGTAGAAATATTTTCATTCTTTCAAATCTTATGAAATATTTCTAAAACATATGTAAATAACATCTTGGAATATTTCATAAAAACATTCTAACGATACATTTCTTAAATTTTTCAGAGACATACTTAATCTGTCAACACATCTCAAATATTTCTGATACATAATGATAAAATATTTTGAAATATTTTTTATTTCATGATTAAACGAAATGTTTCTACTAATGTTTTGTGTTTATGCGGGTGTGTATCCAATTTGGATTGACCATGCGATCTTTCATATTTCGCTGAAACGTTCAAAAGACATTTGAGCAAAACATTTCTGAAACATTTTAATGTAAGATTTATGAGCGGATAAAAAAATATTTCGCAAATATTTTTTATTAATGATAAAATATTTTCAATATTTCAAAAAAATATTATTGAAACCTTCGAAAAAGATTTCCGTGCTATGGGTAGTGATTAAGTGGCACTCAAGTACCTCAGATTCCTGTGCTTCTTGTGAATAACGATACTCCGTCCAAGAATGCTGCGCGGCCCGAAAAGCGGTAGATCGGTATCGTTGAAAGTTTTGGCGTATCGTTTTCTGTTATCGAGATATCCAAATTTTCCACTCAAATCGCCTATGCCGTACTGGTCGGCTGTACCTTCGTCGGTTCTTGGTGAATTCTCGACGCTGACGTTTCGGGGATTGAAGCGCTCGTACAGGGTGGTCGCTTCGCAAGGGAACTCCAAGTCCATCTCGACCGGAGTCTGAAAACAGAACGACCGAATCGGATGAAGTAGGGAAGAGCGAGGCAAAATGGGACGTTGGGGGAAAAACTCAATTTTCCAACAATTTTTTTTGGATTGGACAGTGAGGCAGAAAAGCCGGATGTATTGATGGGGCATCAAAAAATTATTGGAAAATCGCGTCTTGCCTCACCATCCCATTTTGCCCCGCTCGCCCCGATAAAAAAAGAAACGAGATGCTTATCGGCAACGTAATTTACGGAAGTCGTCGTTACCATGTGTACGTGATAAGCGCTGGTTATTCCGTCCAGTCCCTCGAGCATAGTTTCAACATCCGTTACGTCGTACTCGCTCTGCTGGATGAACTCGAATTTTCCTCTCATCTCGTTTTTGTCGCCGTTACTGAACCAGTCCTTCGCTACGGCTTTCTTCCTGTAAACCCTGCCGACTCTGAAAGCAACATAAGTCAATAGTTTGATGATATACAAGGTACAACAGAAGCCTCGAAATATATAAAAATATATAAAATATAACATAATAATAAAAAGAAATAATAATTACATTGAGCAGGCAAGTCTTTCGCCCCTCGCGACCGGTCCATGATCGTCGTACAGTACCAGACTCTTGCCAAGGATGCTGTGAGGCCCCGACAGAGGCAACGATGTATCGGTGAATAATCTTCGCGTGAGCTTCGGACCTTCCGCCTTCCGTCCGGCGATCGAGAGTGTCCCGTGCCTCGATAAATCCCCCAACCGACAGAGGCTCACGTCGTGTCTCGAGCAACTCTCCGGATGATCGGCGTCCCACTCGACCTGGCGTGCAGAGATAAAAAAATGGCTTCCATCGATTCCACAATCCCCACATAGCACGGAAATATTTTTGAAAGGTTTTAATAAAATATTATTTTCCCATATTTTAAAAATATTTCGTAATATTTGAAAGATTGAAAATATTTCTAAAATGATTTCAAACTATTTCATGCTACATGGGGAGTTTTTCAAACTATACGAAATCGAAACGGACCTTGTAAGGATTGTAAGGACCTCCGGCACTCAAACAGCGTGCGGTCCAGTTGTAGAAATCCTTTCCCGGTGGATTTTCGTGGATCATCCATCTGAAAAGGAAACGATCGTGTAAATTTAATTCATATAAAAAAACGCGCGAACAAACTGTAGTGACGCCAATTACCGGTGCTCGGCCGAGTTGTTCAATGCGCTTCCGTCGCCGTGAACGAGGTTCTCGATTATTATCGTCGTGTCCATCTCTGGCTCGTTCTGCGGCTGGCGGAACAGAACTCTTCCGACTATCGGATATCTCATTATCGCCTGGCCCATTATCATCGGCATTTGACCGGCATTCTGCGGCAGATGATTCGCCAATGTTCCGCAGATCCACGGAATCACACCTTTATTGTCGGTTTCGTTGTACCTATAAAAAAATGTGAAAACTGAGACTTTCCCAAACTTCCTCATCTAATCTACTTTTGAGTGCAGAGCTACTGTGAAAAATAATTTTCCGTGATTATTTGGCTTCCTTGTCGAGAAAGCTTTGTCGGCAAAAGAAAATAATAGCGTCTGAAAGTACAATAAATTTGTTTGGAAATACAATAAAATCATTAATTTCTTCAATATTCACTTCAAAGATTGCCTATAAAAAAAGTTGGAAATTGAAATTGTGCCACGTTTTCTCATAATGTTCCTTTAAGAATAAAAAAAAAGTTAAAGAAAGTTCTATCCAGCTCGAGTGTTTTCAAGTCCTTAATTACTTGTGGAGAACGATGGACCGGTGAACGACGCTGTTGATTCCCGAGAGAGGCAAGTAAACGTCCCAGTAGACACCGCTCAGCTTCGCACTTCCGGCGAGAATGTCGTTGTGAGAAGAACCTTCTTTCCGGCCCTGGAGCTTTCCCGAGAGATCTCCTATAGCGTACTGGTCCTGGGTGCCCAGTCCTGAAATATAAAAAAAATATAGAAAAATACAGAAAAAATATAGAAAAAAATATCGCTATTCAAATATATCCGATTTGCGTACGCGATCAAGAGCGGACTCACCTGCAGGCGGTATAGTCTTGAGATCGACGTTCGAGGGATTGTAGATGCTCTTCGTCGTCAGGCACGAACTTCTGTCGTCAGTGTGTTGCAAAAAATCGAGTGGGTCTCGGGGCAGCTCGTGAATTCTGTAGGCGGCGATTTTCGTCGCGTAACGAAGACGACTCTCGAGATCGTTGACAGCGCTCAGGGAAACGTTGACCCATGTCGGATCGAATGGAGTTTCCTGGGAGAGTTTCACCTCGCCCTTGACTCCTCGGGCATTTATCAGCGCCCTGAAAAAGCGTCGAGCGATCAGCCAGAATTTCGCAAGGTGAACGGAAGAGATATTTCCAGCTTATAGTTTATACGTGGCCAGAGAAGCTCTCCTGTGCTTGATCTTGGCGCAAGCGAGGAACGAATCCGTGTGGGTGGGATGAAATAACACGAGATAGAGCGAACGATGAGATCCCAGAATATCGGCAGGTAGAAGCGAGCTCAGCGAATCCCTGTACGAGGTTTTGAAGCTTTTCTTCGGGTCAACGGAGACCTTGATTTTACCGAGACGCGAATCCAAGTCACCTATTGACTTTCCCTGGCCGGCATTGTCGGGATCGAAAACGTCCTGCAGAATGTTGCAATTGTCCTTGTCTGAAATTAAAAAAAAATGGTTCATTGAATAATTAAAGCTCGCGACGAAGAGGCGTTCACTTCGTTTCTACCTTTCCCCGTGTCGAAGATATCGGTGACGTATATCTTCCAATTGTGCTCGGTGAAATCGACACTGTGCAACTTCTGCTTGGAGACGTGATAGAGGTTCGCGTAGATTATGGAGTCAGTCGTCGTATCGCCAGGATGACCGCCCAGCCAACGAAACCAGACGGTGCCCGCGATCGGACCGTAAAATCTCGCGGCCGCGTTCCTCTCTGCATTCCTCTCGAGGACCTACAAATATGTTTGATATATTAAGAATCGTGAGCGGTCCAAGGTCGTGTACTACAAGTTTTTATTATAAAATTTTTTTTAATTTGTCTAAAATGTTTTAATTCACGAAGATAAATAAATTTGTATACACCATTTCGACGCAAATAATTGCAGCCACATCTCAGTCCAAATAAATGAAAGTCCGGGGCTGATGGACCTCGGTCGGTGGTCCGTTGACATTATGTGGATGCAATTATACATGTATGAATATATACATGTTAAGAACTGTAATGGTCGTCAATGCATCGTATGTATTGTTAATAAATACACACTTACTACTACTGTTTTATTTCTTAACGCGTCTACCATGTTTTAAGTCGTTTAAAAATGTTTTAATTCTTCTAAAAATGTTTAGTTCTTTTAAAAAAGCCGTTTAATTCTTTCTTAAAATTATAATTCTTTTTTATTATTTTCAAGTTTTCCAAAAAAAAATTAATTACCGTTATCGAGGCGCAAATTCTTCTAGAGGAGTACGTGTCGACCAGCAGTAATCCTTTTCCCCAGAGACCCTTATCCCCAGTGAGACTGAGGCCAGGAACTTCGAAGACGCTTGATTCGTTTCCCGGCATGACCAGGGGGCCGACGAGCTCCGTGAGGTCGATTAAGCTGGAGGGAAAAATTTTATTCACTGCATATTTCTGAATCGGAAACAGGGTGAATATGGACCACCCAGATTAGGATATGAAAAATAGAACCAAAGCTCCCCTAGTCACATTCCTCCCAAAAACGCCAACAAACAAAACTTTAAAAAGTAAAAAAATATATTAAAAAATCTAAAAGTAAATAAATAAAAATAAGGTAAGGTGAGCTCGAATCTTGGGACGTATTTACGTTTCTCCGAGGAGCCGATCGTCGCAGCGATTCTCGACAACGGTGTAGTCGACCGGAAATCTGGTGACTGTCCATAGCCATTGCTGGTCGGGATATTGCAGAGTTGTCTGAAGGCCAAAACGTATTTTTACCGAATCTTCGGATCGCTGCTCGAATCTGAATTCCCCGTGCAGACCACCTGAAGATATGTACGCTGCGAGTCTCAGAGCGCTTCCCGACGAAACTGCAAAGAAATAAAAATTAAAAAAATAAATTAAATGTAATTTTTCTCCATGACCAGTCGTAGTTAGAAAAGTATCGAACTTAGAGCACGACCTTGATGGAATACAATTTCTCGACTCACCGGAAAGCAGAAGAAACAAAAACCACTGCATTCCTTTAGCATGAGTCCTCTCAACGGCCAGGCTCGATCGAGTAAAAAAATCGGAAACCGGAATTAATATTGAAGAATCCCACGTCGCAGTTCATACTGCACTGAATGTCCAGACTCTCTCCTCCGGCGATCGAGGTAACAGCTTGTACTTTCTTATTTCTCGGCGGAGCCGTTCCGAGCTGTGGAGGGAGTAACGGTGGGGCCTCCCGAATCGGCAGTGGAAACCATCAGAGAGACCGGCGAGCCCCAGGCGAGCCGCGCGTCCCGTTAGAAATTCTCAACGAAGGAAAAAAATTATAAATATATATATATATATGTTAAATAAAATAATAAAAGAAAGAAATATTTCTTTTTGCGAGTTTTCCTTGGTCAATGCGATAATGACAAAAATTCACATCGGATTTGTATTCAGAGCGAAGAAATACATGGATACATTTGGGCCGGAAAATTTTTTGGAGCACCGATTTTTATAAAAAGTGATTGTAGTGACAATTGCAATAGTTACCTCTTTATCGTGCTTTTTTTAATCGAAAAAACTATTCTGTAAACTCTGCCGAAATGAATCGACGGGCGGGAAAAACGGTTGACATCGATCGATTCGACATTCGTTGCCATCTCGATTCTGAATTTTAACAGAATAATAGAAGTAATAATAAATTTTCTTCTAATTAACAGTTTTGTAGGCAAAAATGTCAGAGTATAATGGCTTGGAAATTAATGCGTCTGAGAGGCATAATTGAAAATTTGAATATTTATGTGTTCCTTGATTTCATCCCAAAGCTTAGAAATTCTTAACTGCGGAAGATATAAAAAAATATATATTTTTTGGCAAGTTTTCCTTGGTTAATCCGATGGCCAAAAATTGTGATCCGATTCGTATTCAGCGCGAAGGAATATTGAAATTTGTGTCCCCTGAAAATTTTTTGGAGCACGGATTTTTACAAAAAATAATTACAAGGACACTTCATCATGCTTTTCTTTTAAATCGAAGAAGAAACGATTCTGTAACCGCCAAATCTGTTACAACGCTCTCAAAAAACAGTTGGCATCGAGAGATTCGACATTTGTTGCCATCTCAATTCTGAATTTTAACCTCACAGAAGAATAGAAATTAAAAAAAAATTAACAGTTTCGTAGGAAAAAAATATCGGAGCACAATGGTTTGGAAGCTGACGCGTCTGAGAGGCATCGTAGAATATTTGAAAATTTATCTGTCTCTCGATTTAATTCCAAAGTTTACAAGGAGCAGCGTGCGATACATCGGAAGCTTCATGGGAAGAGCAGTGTAATAAAAATGATGCCGATGGTTATCGATCGGTGATCGTTAATTTAGTAAAAAAACTAGATAGAAATAACAGATACAACTAAATAAGTTGTATCTGTTATTTCTATCTACTTAAAACTGCCCGTTTTAGACGACTTTCGGTATCGATTGCAGGCGCTGCCGCAGAGAAATCATGACGAAGCGATTGTACAATCAAAAAAGGCGCGGGCTCGACGGATGCGATCAGAAAATGAAGTCAAGATCGTCGAGGTGTGCCTGCAGCAAGTGCACGTGAGTTCTATATCACGGCGCATTTATAATCGCTTCGCCGAATTAGTCTTGTGTAGAACTGTGAAGTATTTCAAACACATGATATATTTTAGGTATTTTAAATACTCAAATACTTCTCCGGTATTTAAAGTAGTTTTTGGGCATATTAAGTATAAGATACAACATATTTTTACGCCCACTTCCACATTTCAATTCTAAGAATGATGGCGCGAATATCCGGAGGCAAAATGGGAAGATGTTGACAGAAAGGAATAAAATATTGTTGTAAAATGTTTGAAATTTTCATTGCAAAATGCTAAATTACGCATGTGAAAGAAGTATCAAATTCCGATGTAACAATCCTGAATAAGGCCAGAAGATACAAAGGCAAATCACTAAATAAAGACTTAACAAAATTTCAGATTTCGAACGCTAAATGTCAAATGCGAAGGAAAATTTTTAATACTGAATGTGAAAAACAAAATTTAATCTCAAGTATGAAAAAAATATCAAAAGTGAAATATAACTTGAAAAAATTAAATTAAAATTTCATTGACTTTTGCGATGTATTTTAGGAAGTACTGAAGCGAAATACTTATCAATGTGTTTTCAGTACAAAAAGTATTTTATATTTAAAATACATACAGTATTTCGTATTTTCAGTTTTTTTTTTTTAGTATTTTGCCCAACTCTCGTCTTGCACGATAATACAAACATTTAATAACAGGGGTTTCCGGTACGTTCAGAAGAAACGCGTAATCGAGCCGGACTTTCTGGCGAATCTCGCTTACAGTCGGCGTGTATCCCGCGATAATGAAACGTGAGTCTTCGAGTTTCAGTACCTCGACAATTATTAACGCGAAAATACAAAGGAAGCTACATTCTTATTTGTAGATCGATGGACGGAGGAGACGCGGCCGAGCAAGTCGGGTGAGTAACGCTCGTGAATTCGACGGGGGACGGATTGGCACAGATTATTTATCAGTACCAATTCCGTGCAATTATTTCTTGTGAAAATCGGTACGCCAAAGCAATCGCGTGTGCATTATTTTTTGCGCAGTCGTTACCCGACAAAGAACGAGATTAGCTATCGAGTAGACACCGGCAAGCCGGAGTCACGCGGGGACCACAGAGGCCTTTACTTGATCGTCTATGTGTCCTATCTGCTGTTGACGTGGATCGCGTTCATTTCGTCAAAATTCATTATCGACCTCGACCCGGCACCCGCGCGTGCTTGCAGCTGTCTCTTGTTGAAGTGCCGAATAAAGTTTTCATGATTCAGCAAGCTAGCGATGTCCTTTCGATTCAATCGACAAATAAATCGAATTTATTCCAAGAATAAACCGAATTTATTCCAAGAATAAACCAAATTTATTCCAAGAATAAATCAAAGTCATTCAAAGAATGAATCGAATTTATTCAATGAAGTCACATCGGGACGACAGAGATCTTTACTTGATCGTCCAAGTCTCCTATCTGCTGTTGGCGTGGGTCGCCTTCGTTTCATCAAAGTTAATTATCGATCTCTGTACCCCCGCCGGCAGCCGTCTTTTGTCGAAGCGCCGAATAAACTTTGTCATGATCGCAGCGAGCTAGCGATGTTTTCTTCGATTTATTCGAAGGGAGATCTCGTTGAGTCCGGGAGAGACTTGGTGGAACAAGGTGATAGATCAACGGGACATGCCGCCGCTTAATCGGGGCCCGCTAGACAAACCAACGAGATCCGAGTATTCTTCGGCGACTTCCGGTTTTCGGTCCGCTACCCCGGAACTCTTCAGCGACGACCTCGACGTGTCCCGAAGTGTCACGCCGCTCTCCGCGATCAGTGACGAGAGGTGCGTAACGAAGTAATTCCCCGACGACGTTCGTCCGCTCGCGCCTCTCACGCGCCGGCGATTGCTTTCAGATCTTGCTCGGACGACCCGAGCCATTTCTCCAATCCACGGGAAGGATCCAAGTCGGACTCGAAGATGCTTCCTCGCCGGGATGACAAGTGAGAAAAACCGAGAGACAGCTAGACGCGCCCGCTTAGCGTCGCCGGTTCGAACTCTCCGCGCCCGGCGTGATATTCTCGTAATGGATATTTTTATTTTCGTGCAGAGCCTCGGAGGTTGATCCCCGTGCTGCGAGGAGCGCATCCGCGAAGACTGTGGCGTTGGAACTCTTGCCAAAAGAGGGACGGAGCCCGATGCCGGTCAGGCGGAAGCCCGAGACGCGGAGGAAGTCCTCCGGCAGAACCGTCAGCCACGCCAGCGATTGCTTCAGCACTTGCGTCAAGTGCTCCAGGATTCTGTCGAAAGCAATGTAATATTAGCGAACTTGTCAGTGTCGCGTCGATATCCATTACGCATTCGTCGAGATGCATGTAAGATATCGATAGATGTTTTTCTAAAAAAATATTCATATTCAGGGAAAACGACGAGTCTGCTCCTTTTCGGTACTGCGAAACGGATACTTATGGCTTCTAATTTTTACCGGTATCCCATATAGCAACAAATACTTTGAAATAATTTTAGAAACATTTTCAAGCTTTCGAATCTTACGTAATATTGTAAAAATATATGAAAATAATATTTTGAAATGTTCATCAAGTCATTCAGAAAAATACTGAACCTTTCAACATTTCTGAAATATAGTGATAAAATATTTTTAGCTTTACGTTTCACCGAAATATTTCTACCAATTTTCCATGTTTGTCGAGTGTGTATATGCGATTTCGATTGGCGATGCAATCTCTAACGTTTCGCTGAATGAGGTATGAGGTAGACAATCGGTCGATTTTCGGCGGCGAAGAATCCTTTATAGTAATCGAGAATGGCACGTTTCTCTTTGGTCAGTGCCACTCGATATAGGGTGACCCGTTTCACCCTAGGATATAGCTGGCCCTCTTTTAAAATAAGTGTATATTTAGGGAATACCACGTATTCGCTTTTCCGGCACCGTGCAACGTAAACTCGTGGCATCTAATTTTTACCGTTAAAAAAATAAATCCTCTATCGTCGAGGCTCGTCGATGATACAATCGGTCGATTTCTGACTGCAACGAATCCCCTATAGGGAAGGAGAATGGTACGTTTCTCCGGGCAGTGCCACTCGATACAGGGTGGCCCGTCGTCTCGCGTTCGCAGCGGTGCCGTCGAGGCGTCGGCGTCAGCGCCGATGACACGTAATCGGAGGCGTCGGCACGCCGAGATTCGTGGGATCTCGCGCGTAACCGCTGGGCCTCTCCTCCTCCCGGATTCGTCCGGTGACTCCCTTGCAGGGGCACCCTTGACTCATATATTCCTTCTCGTTGGATAAAAACGTTTATGGAGGGATCCCGTTCGAGAGTCCGGCCGGCTCCGTCTGAAAACATCGCACCGTTCGGCACACAGTAGGACGCGCTCCCCCGGCAAACCGTTTTAGTCGAAACCGAACGGTTGTAAGGGCGCTATTTTGAGGTGGCTCGCACTAAATATGGTCAGATGGGCGCGTCCCCGCTTCGCCCAACGTACCGAGCAGCCCCTGCTCGGCGGCGTTTAACGCGGTGGGGGAAGAACCACCGAAAGTTACTTAGACAAGTTCACCTCTATTACTTGGACAGTTGGTTCACCGTAACCATCTCGTGCCATCCACTTAGAAACCAACTGTAGACATGGTAAGTAGCGTGTGCGCGGCCGTCTCCGGATTACTGCGGGTCCGCTGGATCGTCTTCGTTCGTCGCGGTTTACCGTCTTTCCGTTGTCTCGGCCACTCCAGATTTATTAATTGAAAAGAGAAAGAAAAAATCATAAAAATTTGTGATTATCGAGGAGTTGAAAGAATTTCAGGCGCGCTACCGGAAATGCGCGTATAATATGAAATTCTAAAAGAAAAAAAGAGGATTGTGCTTGTATGAATACGAACCAGCGAGTGTTTTTTTCGGGAAAACTTCGGCGAGTCGATGATCGTCCAGATTCTTAACTGAAAAGGAAAACAAATTAAAATTTGTGATGGTCATGGAGTAAACGAATCTCAGGCACGCGACCGGAAACGCGCGTGTAATATGAAATTCTGAAAGAAAAAAAAAGAGGATTGTGCTTGTACGAATACAAACCGACGAGTGTTTTTTTTTCGGGAAAACTTCGACGACTCGATGGTACGGTAAATGGTGCGGCAGTGGAAATGGTGAAAAAACCGTGTGAAAAAAAAGTGCCGAACCCAATGTTCGTCGGATGTTTGCACTGGCCGAAAAGTGCCCGACAATGTATCTCTCGTTTCGTCCCTGACGAGGACGAACCTCGACCGTCTCTGAAACCATGTAGCACGTAATATTTTGAAATCATCTTGGAAATATTTTCAATATTTCAAATCTTACGAAATATTTCTAAACTATATGAGAATGATATTTGGAAATATTCTATGAAAATATTCCAACGAAACGTTTCTTCAATAGTGCAGAAACATGAATCGTTCAAGAAATATTTCAGCGAAACATTCCTGAAATATTTCGATATAAGATTTATGACCGGATATAAAAATATTTTCAATATTAAAAAAATATTGACAAAATGTTTTGAATATATAAAAAATATATTGAAACCTTTCGAAAATATTTCCGTGCTACGTGGATTATCGGCGACGACGATTTCCGATCTTCGGCTAACGTGCCGGATGCGCGCCGTCGATAACAGCGAGGGCGTGAGCGTCTGACAGGATCTTCCTCGACGATAGCGCGCCGATCACATTCGTGATCCTCGTGATATAAAAATACACGGTCCGGGTATGAATTACGTAATATTGGTAACTCGAGAGGCCGCGGGGCGTAGCGAGACGCAGGCGGGCCGGTCTATATACGTCTCGTCGGTACATCACAACGGGCAATGGAGGCCTATTCTATTATTAGGCGCTGCGGAAGACGCCTCGGCGATTTCCTGGCCCGCGAGAGCCGACAACTTGCTCTCCGGGCACTCATCAGCGAGCGCACGGTCCACTTTGTCCGTCGGCTCTTGATAATAAAATCATTTTGGCACATTCGGCTCTCGTTCGACTCCGATTAACGTCGCGAGCTTTTCGTCCACCCGGGATTCGCCATGGTGAGACCGCGGATCGATCGCTCTTCCCCCGAATCGGCTCCACCGTGCCGGAAAGCGTGTCTTCGAGGCGAAAAATTCTCCTCCTCGTGTAACGGCCTCGGCCTCCCCTGTAAAACAGAAAATTGTAAATTTAATCTGCTGGACTGGAAGTTTTTATGCAAAAACTGGTACATTGAATTTTATGTATGATCGTGATGAAATTCTTAAAAATAAAATATTTTTAATGTTTTTAATACACTGAATATTCATTTTTGATCACAATTATACATGAAATTTAATACACAAGTTTTTGTATAAAAACTTCTAGTACCAGTAGATTAAATTTCATACGAATTTCTTTTACGGTGTGCACTGTCAAAAAAAAGTAAATTTAATGCACCGAACTGGAAGTTTTTATACAAAAACTGGTACGTTAAATTTAATGTACAATTATTATGAATAATTAACGGACTTTTACAGTAAAAGTAAACTAAATTATTAAAACTAAAGAAACCAATAAAAATAAAAAACTAAAGTTAATTTTTCATAGCAATTGTACATTAAATTTAACACACCAGTTTGCGCATAAAAACTTCCAGTTGAAGTCCATCAAAATTCCACAAGGATTTTTTTCACAGTGCGAATTACGATATTACGACCGATGAACGATCTATCGAACGGGAATCGTACTTTTGTATATCCGACTAAACGAGCTCTCTTTTCCAGGCGGATAAGGAGAAGAAGAAGAAGCCCAAGAAGAAGGAGGAGGCAGCGGCGCCACCCCCGGCGGCCGAGCCCGAGCCAGCACCGGAGCCAGAGAAGCCAAAGAGCCCGGTAGCCACTCCCAAATCTGGATCCGACAGGGCCAGCTCGCGCGGTAGCCGCAAGGCTAAGCGCTCCGGTTCCAGCGTCTTCTCCATGTTCTCCCAGAAACAGGTCGCCGAATTCAAGGAGGTAAGAATTCGAGCTCGGCGAATCCGTTGATAAACTCGAGCCTGTAACGGATGTATCAACTCTGGAACGAAACCCTCGACAGGCTTTCCAGCTGATGGACCACGACAAGGACGGCGTCATCGGCAAGGAGGATCTTCGTCAGACCTTCGACTCCGTTGGTCGTCTCGCGACGGACAAGGAATTGGACGACATGGTCGCCGAGGTTCCCGGACCCATAAACTTCACCCAGTTGCTCACTCTCTTCGCCGCTCGCATGTCGGGAGGTTCGTACGAGACATATCCAGCCTGTGCCCCATACGAAACGGTGGGGTGCACGCGGATGTGTTGGAAAGCGATAGAGTCCATGGTGCCAATGCCGATCGCGCGATGTCGATGAAAACTAGAGAAAAAAAGAGAGAAGCAAATTGTTATTTCTTCGCTCGGAAAGCGACAAAATGAATTTTATAAAATTTAATAAGTTCCGCATTGGAGGTAAAGTACTTTGTATACGTGTCGATTTTTCAATGTCACTCCTCCTTGGTATTAAAATTGGTTTTAGACTCCCACCCGATGGAATGCAAAACTCAACTTCGATAATCGTCCTCCTATGTGATATTTTGACCCTTTATAAAAAAATTTGTTTTTTTTCTTCTGAATGAAGATATGTGAAGATAATTTGTCGAGTACGCTCCTTCATGCCCCAAAATTGGTAATTCTTGTACGACAATGTATCCGAAATCGTGGCCCACCCTGTGTCAAAATTCCAAAAAAAAAAATTGTTGCTCGATTTATCGAGAATGTTGATTGAACCGGAATGTTTTATGTACCGCGTGTGTGCGAACGTGTTTCGCCCCCGCCCTGGCCCACCTCTATATGTTTTTTCCTATACTTCTGTGTGCACCTTGCCGTTTCCATGAAACTCACTATGCCCCGTTGGCATGGTTACAGCAGGATCGGATGAGGACGACGTAGTCATCAACGCCTTCCAAACCTTCGACGTCGACGGAAAAATTGACGGCAACAGGTACGGTATACGAAGCTGGGAAACTTTTCCGAATTTTTCGCCGAACGCGCTTCCGGTGCTCGTGATGCGTAATTCGTACGATCTAAGACTGAGAAACGACTCTGCTGACTCATGCGTTGACTGAAGCACCAATTCTTTTTTTTCTTCTCGTGTCCACTCACATAGCACGGAAATGTTTTTCAAAGGTTTCATTAATAGTTTTTTCAATATCAAAAAAATGTTTTCATAAATTTTATATTCAAATGTTTCAGAAATGTTTTTTTTACATTTCGGTGAAACGTGAAATATAAAAATATTTCGAAATATTTTATCACTATCGTTTGAGAAATACTTCAGATGTGTCGGAAGTTTAAGTATATTTCTGAAGTATCTAAGAAACGTTTCGTTGGAATATTTTCATAGAATATTTCAAAATATTGTTTTCATATATTTAAAAAATATTTCGCACGATATGAAATATTGAAGCTATTTCTAAAATGATTTCAAAGTATTTCTGTATGTGCTTTATGGGCGGTTCATCCCGAGAGTCGAATATGTTGGCCTCGAGTCAGCAGCGGAGCTTCCTGCGTTCGTCAACCAATCGCCGTGATCTAATCGGAAATATCATTGTTTCCAGACTGAGGCACGCTCTCACCACCTACGGCGAGAAATTCACCTCGAAGGAGGTAAACGAAGCCTTCGACAATATGTACATTGACGACAAGGGATTCATCGACACTCCCAGCCTTATCGCCATGTTGACCGGAAAGGGCGACGAGGACGACGATTAAACGGCTGGACCCGCATCGCTCTAAAAAATAAAAAAAAACATAATAAATATTCAATCATTACAAGCAAGTGTCTCGTTTCACGGCAGGCCCGCTTGTGCCTCATGGACTCACAGGACAACACGCTAATGACTCTCGTCCCGGCGTTCATCACGACGATTCTAAAACAGAAAATAAAATAAAAAATCCCATTGTTAAAAATTTTGAAACCCAACGACAATGAACTATCCATTAAGAAAACTTGAAACGGGAGAAAAAAAGTCCACTTGTCTATACATATATATAATATATATATATGCATATACTACGTATCTGTTTAGAAATCTAGCGTGTACTGCACTTGAGATATTATTTCCTCGAATACTGTTTTTTTTTTTTTTTCGTAAGAAAATAATCGGGCCTACCGTAAAAGGAGGTCTCGCGATCCCTTACACTATCGTTCGTATAATAAAATTATTTCAAAACACCACGCGAATTATGTTGTCTCTCGTTGTTTCTCCGACCCCGTTTTACCGTGCGGCGATCGCTGGCTAAATCGTCGCGAGTGAGTTGCGCTCTCGCCATTAAAATCTTGGCCCGATACCAGAATCGAGTTCGGTAACTCGGCCTGCCCACTTAGCGTAAATATCCGTCGTAAATCCACCGTCGCCTCTGCGCCTCGGCACTTGGCGGCTGGACAAGTTGCCAGGAACAATTGTGTGGTGCCGACACGCCGTGAATATATCAATATCACACGAGACCGAGGAGTTAGCTTTTCTAGAGATATATTCACAATAATTACATATTTATAAAGGAGCCTCGTATCGTGCTCTATTTTGTATATTCAACAAGTTCATTTCTTCTTCTCCCTCTCGCCGAAAATTGAGGAGCCCACTCGCACATTCGTACTGCCGATCTCGACCTGGGGAACGAAAAATATTTATTTACTTTTTACATTTTTATCTACAGTCAGTAAGTGGAATATTTTTATAATTTAAAAAAATTACGCTTACAGCATGTTCGAAGTCACTGGACATTCCCATGGATATCTCCACGTTCTCGGGTGACAATCCTAGGACCCTGCAAACGTTCTCTCTGCACTCTTTCAGAGCCACGAAATCGGGATTCGGTCCTGCCGCGGCGTCGTAGCCGTAAGCGCCGATAGTCATGAGGCCCACGAACGTTAGATTCTTGCAAGCCTCCATCACGTGTTTCACCAGCGCTGGAGCCTCTCCGATATCGCAGCCGTTTTTTACTGTAAATTTAAGAAACATATTGTGTCTATGCTAGTTAAGGTGATGTGAATATCACGTGACAGAGCCAAGGGTGCGAGGAAGATAGCAGCGCGGGTCTTACAGTGGAGCGAGAGAGTATGACAGAGAATGTGTTTCACTTCGCATAAGTTTCAGAGAAATGAGAAAGAATTGCAAGCACTTTGCGATGGTATAAAATTCCGAAAAAATCAAGCACATCAACAGTGCTGAACAGATTAATTTTGCATAATAATAATTCCAAAATGGTATTAACAAATTGATGAAACATAAAATTGTTCAAAGAATATTATTCGTTAATTTTTCTGAATACGTACGAATTTTTTCAGATTTTTTCATTCACATTGAATTTTGTGACTTTCTACACATTTTTGCCATATAAAAAAGAATTCAAAGTGAATTTAAAAAGCTAAAAAAATTTGTATGTATTCAGAAAAGTGAACGAATCATTTGCATTGAAAAAAGAAAGTTAGGTTTCCAAGAGATTTGTTGAATAATTTTATTTTTCATCAATTTGTTAATAACAGTTGGGAATTATTATTATGCAAACCTAATCTTTTCAGCACTTTTAATATGCTTCATTTTTTCAGATTTTTATATCATTCGGAAGTATTTGCAAGTCCCTCTCATTTCTCTGAAACTTATGCAAAGTGCAAGTGTTACCTTAAAATGATGTAGGATAAACCCTTCGCCCACCTGTCCTGGACTCAGATGGTAACAAAAACTGTACTGAATGCCATTTTGAGAAAGTAGTCCGATGAGGAAAATTAAATTGTTTGTCTTTCTCTATGCAGAACTTTTTTTTACTTAAAAAAAGTAAAAAAATCTTCTGAAAATTATGAACACATTCCTAAAAATGCAGACAATCAGGCTTTGCTCCTAAATATTAAGTTTAAAAAAAAATAGGGAAGCTCATTTATGAACAAACATGGCAATGCTCGTGTCTCTAAAACGGAGTAAAAAAAAATACCTACCATCTTCCTTGCTCGTGTTCACTTGAACCATAACATTGAGCTTGTTGTCTTTGCCCTTTCCCAGCTTGGCCCATGCGTTGTCAACGGCGGTCGCCAACTTCTCGCTGTCCACAGTTTCTATAAGATACAGGTTCGGTACACCCAGAACTTTGTTTATCTTGTTTCTCTGCAGGTGGCCGATGAAATGCCAGCGTATGTCCTTGCACTTTTCGAGGATGTCCGGATTATTGGCCTTTTCAACGAGTTCGTTGACGTAATTCTCTCCGAAGTTTCGCTGTCCGGCCTCGTAAGCGGCGATCAGGAGTTCCGCCGGTTTTGTTTTGCTCACCGCAACCAAACGCGGCTGAAAGTACTGCAGCTCCTGCGGATCAAGGTCGTCGCTCAGAACACTTGTTCGCGACGTTCGTCACTTTGTAATTTAGTTAAAATTTTCTAGTACGTACCTGCGGTCTTTTCGCGGCCGCCGATGCGATCTTCTCCCTTATCGAGTTAAGATTCGCGGCTATTTCTGCCATTTTACTGGTCAACGCTCTCGCGCTCATATGACCGAACGATTGTTATCGATAAGCGGAACGAACATCTTAGACGCGACGTCTGCACTCGGACGTAACAAGAACGAGACGTTGGCGCGACGTTTTCACCCACGTATCCATGTGCGACACTAAATTGATCGTATGTACATCGATTAAACTCGTCTCGGAAAGATCAACAACAGCGAGAGCAGATCCGAGATAACGGATCGACTGTGATAACGATAAAGCGCGAGCGCGCTGTGCCGCGAGTTGGGAACGCGGAACAGCTGATCACGTCGAAGGCGGGGAACGCCGAAACTGAACCGTAATTGCTCTCAACACTAGACAGTACCAAACTGTCGAAGAATGTCCGAGCAGAAACATTGTGTATAGTGCAAAAATATGGAAAACATTTCAATATTGTCTTTGGTGAAGGCGAGTAAAAAGAGAGTGGACGCGTCTCGTCCGTACCGATGGTTTTTCTTCTTCTTCTTCGTACAGTTTGGTTGGATCCTCGGTACTAACGATGGTTTTTAAATGTCCATATCGGTGTGACACTTACCGAGTTTCCACTGTGAGTGAGATCGGGATTTACTTTGAACTAGTGGAAAAATTCTAGTAGACTTAAAATTCACTTATGGGATTGGCTGTTAACTACAAAGTTTCGAATTAACTAGAATTTTGCTCTTAGTTCAGAGTGTTCAGACTCGTTTCAGTCCGTTCTCAGTCGCCGGTGGAAACTCAGTATATTCGCACCAGACCCTCCAAATTACAGTCACTCCAAATGGTGGAGTGTCTTTAGTGGAGACTTATTTCGAGACGCTAGCGCGTCTCTTAGAAGGATATGCAATACCGCAGTCGGTAATAAAAACTGTAATCAATTTTTCCCGCGGATTCTGGTAGTACGATCAAAAGAAAAGTTTTATTGAAAATTGAGATCATATTTGCTTCCGATGAGACTTTTCTTTTCATCGTACATATGAGAAGCCGTGAGAAGCGTTGATTACAGTTTTTGATACCGACTGAGCCGGGGCTGGGTGGGAACGAAGGTGTTTTATATGGTCTTAATTCGATGACCTATTCGCTCAGACCCAGAACTTTGTTTATCTTCTTTCTCTGCAGGTGGCTAATAAAGTGCCAGCGTATGTCCGTTCACTTTTCGAGGACGTCTGGATTATATCGGCCTTTTCAACGAGTTCGTTGACACAATTCTCTCCAACGTTTCGCTGTCCGGCCTCGTGAGCGACGATCAGAAGTTCCGCCGATTTAACTCGTCTCGCGAAAGGATTAAGAGCATGTGAAACACGTTCTCAGCGTGTCTCCCTCGCTCCGCCGAGAGCGCCTCTGATGCTATCTCTCTCCCACTCCATAGTGCTTCACATGCTCTTAACAGCGAGCCCCAGATTCGAGATAACGGACCGACTGTGATAACCAGTGATAACAAAAAAGCACGCGCGCGCTGCCGCCAGTTAGGAACGCGGACCAGCTGATCACGCCGAACACGGGGAACGCCGGAACTGAACCGCAATGGCTGTTCAGTACCAAGCTGTCAAAGAATCTCCGATTCGATGACCTATTCGTGATTTATTATTTATCGTTAGGGAAGCAATCGAGAGAATTTTGTAGGACATTGTTCGGTGTCTGCGTTGATCGATCGGGCAACGAATCTCCAGCATGTAGAGTCGTAAAAAATCATGTGCCGCGATCGTGTACGTTAAACTTTAGTATCGTCACTGCCACAGTTTCACGCTCGTTAACCAAACGTCTCTGTGTATGCATCGTTCTTAACCGTACAAAATAACCGAATCGAGTCCCGCGTCGAGCATAACTATCGTCATCGCAAAACAGTTCAACCCACACCACGCACAATGTACAACCGGAGACGCACAAACAACTTTACGTACGTCAGCTCGTGTGTGAAGTACATGATATTTCTCCTGAATTTTATCTTCTGGGTAAGTGTCCGTCTCTGCGGTTTTGGGTCGTAAATTTTTCAGAGTGAATCATTGTTGATATAAATAGACTCGGGCGGGCCGTTCCTACGGATCTACTTTCATTATATTTCACTTCATTTTTATTTGTTTATTTACTTACTGGTAGACGGGAAAATTACTTTTATATTTTTGTAACATGATAAATCTTTGATTATTTTTAAATAAAGAAAGAAACAAGAAAATCAATATTTCACACTTTGTGTGTTGAGATAATTCATTCCAAGTAGAAAACAAACCCTAAACCATTGACTAGTTGATTACTCGAAGCATCGAATTTGGTTCAACACCACTGTCTTAAAGTTCCAAACGGTTCTTTCAAAGGAAATTTCATGGTTCAGGCTGTTTGCTTGATTGGCAATATGATAAACTCCCGATCTTGCCTCAAAGGTGCTTCTCACCGTCAGAGCCTCAAACGTCGGTACATTCTCAAGCTCTCTGTCCGGTGAATCGGGAATACAAAATCTCTGGCAATCGATCCTGTATTGTCTGCAACAATACAGGATCAATGTACCACTGTAAATTGTGAGACATCGCTGTAACAATCTGAAAGAGGAATACCTGTTCATTGAGTTTCCTTGAAGTGAGATTTGAGACTTGGAATATGTGATGTCGTTGCTATTTGCGAGTAGTCATTTTTATTTATTTATTAATAAATAAATATATTTATAAATATATTGATAAATAGGTATATTAAATATATTTATTTGTTTATTTATTTACTGGTAGCTGGGAAAATGCCTTTTGCATTTTAATAACTTGATCAATCTTAGACGTTTTAAAGTAAAGAAGGAAACAAAAAAATCAATATTGCACACTTAAACAAACGGTAAATCGTTGATTAAGCTTGAGTGTTGTTGCTATTTGCGAGTAGTCATTTTCATTTATTATTAATTCATCAAGTACAAACAATTTACACTCATTCGTATTGTCCGCAGAAGCTTTTAAGCTCGTACATGGATATCATTCGTATGTTTTTTATAGATGATACATCTTCGTGTACAAATATCGCAGGGTCGATGGAGCAACACTCCATGTGTATAATATTTTAAACAGTAACAGTAAAGGCATTTCATACAGCAATATCTCGTATGCATTCACAATATGACTATTGAATTGCTTGTAACCATTCAATTGCTGTTTTTAGGCTGCTTATTTTCGATAGCGATGCATTTTTTTTTCTTGGGAATAATGCGAATTCAGACGTGATGCGAAATTCCCTTGCGAATCCGGCTGGAATGCGTTTTGTTGCTCGGAAAAAAGTGCACCTTTGAAAAAGGGGATTACAGTTTTCGTTACCGACCGAGTCGGTTTTACTTACCGATTGAGCAAGGATTCGCGTTTTTGGAGCAAATACTTGTACACTTTTTGTTTATGTTTTGACCCAGTTATTCGGAGGACTTCTCATCGGCGTCGGGCTCTACGCCTTCTACGACAAATGGCAAGCGACCGGGTCGGTCAGGGTGGAGAACGTGTACGACGTCGTCCTCAATATCTCCCTGGTGATGGTCATAGCAGGGGGAGTCGTCTTCATCGTCAGCTTCGCCGGCTGCGTGGGCGCTCTTCGGGAGAACACTTGCCTCCTAAAATTTGTCGGTACCTTCCTTACCTGCGATTAAAAAAAATTGCTTCAAAACAATGGATTACCGAATTTTTTCTTCTCTTTTTTTTGTTTATTTTTCGCAGTATTCGTGGTGCCTGCTGGGATTCTTCCTGCTCGAAATGGGTGTCGCCATAATCGGATTCGTTTTTCCACACACGCTGCAGTCACTGCTGGAGGAATCTTTTACGGATAAAATCATCCAGACTTATAGGGAGGATCCAGATCTTCAAAACTTCATCGATTTCGGACAGCAGGAAGTGAGTGCCTCGAAATGAAAGATCGATTTTAATTGTATCGAGATTGGTCATGTATGCTGAACTGCAGTTTATTTATTTTATTTATTTTATTTATTTTATTTATTTTATTTATTTTATTTATTTTATTTATTTTATTTATTTTATTTATTTTATTTATTTTATTTATTTTATTTATTTTATTTATTTTATTTATTTTATTTATTTTATTTACGGATTTCTCCTTTCACGTAATGACAAAAATGCAATAGAGACAACGGTCGTGTAACACAAAATTCTAATTCTATATTTATTTATTTATTGACTTACTTGTTTCGGCGGGAAAAACCCTTTTAGTAAAAATAAATAAGTTATAGTCTATGAAATTTGATGCAGAATAGTATAATTAACACGCTATAATCAACATTCTAAGTAGATTGTTAAATGTTCATCCCCCCTGTATCAATAAGAAAAAAAACACAAATTTTAGTTTATAATTGTTTCATACAATTAATTTATTCATATAATATATATACATTATTGAAATATTATATTGTAATTTTTTATGATTTTTTTTCCACAGTTCAAGTGCTGCGGTTTGAGCCAAGGAGGCTACATGGACTGGGGAAAGAACGAGTACTTCAACTGCTCCAGTCCCGGCAGAGAAAGTTGCGGAGTACCGTTCTCTTGCTGCATAAACACAACGGATATATCCGTGAGTTACGACCAGCGTCGTATTATTTTTTTTGTCGTAGTTCGTGCGAGCGTTATCGGAGCACGATACTTAACGCAGAATCTCGTTTTTCAGAGTGGACTTGTAAATATAATGTGCGGCTATCAAGTGCAGATGCTTCCAGTCTCGGAGGCGAGCAAAAAAGTATGGACCAGCGGTTGCATAGAAATCGTACGTAGTTGGGCGGAACGGAATCTCTATACGATAGCCGGTATCGCCTTGGGCATAGCGCTCAGCCAACTTTTTGTAATATACCTTGCCAAGACCCTCGAGGGACAGATTGAGATGCAGAGGGCGCGTTGGCGATCCTGAGCTTGACCTCAGGCCACCACCTACCGCTATCAAATTGAATCTCCCGCTGGCAGGCAGGTGGCCAATGGTCGAACTCGCGGTCAAGAAGCTGAAACCAGTGCGAACGCTCGAATGGCATTGCTCGTCTTGCTCGCGATCGCTCTGTACGTCCTGTGCATTCTATCTCTTATAAGGCTCGCCCTGTATTTCAGGAACTACTTTCACATGTATATTGGCACTGGTTAAAATCCCTACACTTCCACTTTAAATTTTTTTTTTTTTTTTTACCGTAGAGTACATAACTCATTGCCACGTACTCGTGAATAATATTATCTGAAACATTGGGTCACCTCTTCCCACCCTCTCCAGTCTTTCACTACCGACTGTTTTTTTGTTTATTTTTTTTTTCGTTTCCGTTCAACGTTTGAGAGAAAATAAGATGATCGCCGCCATTTTATTTCGTATGCATTTATACATAATGTCGTAAACGCTACGGCGGTAAGCATACGCATATACATAAACGATCGATTACTACCCTGATGGAATTAAATCCATACTTATAAACCTGTGGTTTTAGTCGGATAACTGCGAACGTAATAATAGTTATAAAGAAATTATCGGAGGAGAATGTTTTTTCGAGATCTTTTTTTATAGATATATATCTATTACTATTATTGTAATCTCATAAGTTTATCTAGATTACTAAGTTACACGTTAAATGCATTTTTTTACGTCAGCTCTTTCCGAATAATCAGTATTCGAAGATTCGAAGACTCTCCCGGCGTGACCAACGTACAGAACCTGCCATCTAATTAATTCACGTATTATTGGATGTGTAGATATTTTTCTAGGTGATTAAAAAATTGAAAAAAAAAAAAATGTTGAGAACGCGCCCCCCTCCTCTTATATACAGTCGAAACGATATAGCGACGGAACTGTACCCCCGTTCGAGCTGCGTCCTTGACTTCGGAAGCCATTCAATGTTTATATGATGTAAAATTAAGTGCACTGATAAAAAAGAATCGAAAAAAAGAAATCACGCACACAGCTTAAACAGCCGTGTGTTGTTGTATTCATGTTTACATTAGCTCGGTCGAGAGTTCACGTAGAAAGATTATTGTCGAAGCGGTTCAATCTAGCGTTAAGTCTCCGTCTCGCACTTTTTAATGATAAGCGATGGCCAAAGTTTCTCGAAAGAAAGTTGACTAACTTTAAAAACAGCCCTCTAAATACATAATAATAACCAGAGTCATTTATATATCAGATGCTAATTTTGGTAATCATTCAGGTTCTCGAACATGAAACAATATTCTATCACGATATATGCGCGCTACGAGGTGCGCAGTCGTACGCACCTTATCGTAACTCGCATGCTTCTTCTATGCAAATAAACGAAAATATGTATATAAAAATCGCAAAACACAATTGATACGCTATAAATACGCTGTAAGTGATTGTCTAGACATTAGCTTGACTCCATCTGTAACCATTACTTTCACTCGCGATCCGGTTAATAATTATGTAAATCATTCGAAAAAAAAGAAATATATGTATATGAGGTATTCCATACCAAATCGACCTGGGTCTGACCCTTCACATTTTAGTTTCGGCCCGCGATTTTTTATGTTATTGGACTAACTCTGAAAAGTACTCAAATATTTGTTTAGGTTTTTCACATTGTTTAGAATTATTTATAATTAAAAAAGCGAACTTATTGATCGATTTAAAAAAATGAAAACTCTTCGGAAAAATCTGAAAAAATGTCCAACAATGTTGCATCTAAAAAGTGGTCAAGCGATAACCCATAATGGACTGATTTTTTCGTACATTTTTAAATTGTGCGATAAATTAATTCCTTTTGTAAAATTATAAACAATTATAAACAATGTGAAAAATATCGGAGTACTTTTGAGAGTTAGTTGAATTATCTAAAAAAATCACGCGGCAAGTCCATGATATGAAGGGTCAGAATACCTCATATATATATATATATTCATTCGACTCGTTTGTAAGACGAATCTGCGAAAACGTCCAGTGCCAAAATCAGTATAATTGTCTCATAAATGTTTTCTTCGTTAGAAAAAAAATCTGACAATAATCTTATGCAAATGTGCTGATTTTGTCTTTGAATGAATATTATATTTATTCAATAAGAATGTTTTTTAATACTCAGTGATAAGTTTTAATCGATTATGATGATCGAGTCACAAGTAAATATTGTATACACACCAATAAGACATTGAATAGTTTGGTATTAATTAAGAATTGTTCTACGGTGATTATATCGCTGCGATTTAAAATAAACTATGGTACATTAATCGTCGAGATTTCAAATAATAGCTTGCATCGTTCATCGGCGATGATCTTTTTTAACCTCGGATGCGGCCTACCGTTTTCAAACGTGCGTACCGCCCGATGTACCGTTCCAGTTCCGCGTTCCCCGAGTTCACCCAAACCTCATCGGGTCGCGTCGCGCAAATCCCACGTTGCCGAACGAGGCAGCGCTTCCGGTCTCAGTCGAATTCCGTCAGATGTCGCTAGAGTTCCGTAATGGTCGGTTTACTGAGATGTCCGACAATTTATTGGCGTGAGCCGACTATCTTCCTGTACAGTAGAACCTCGATTAACCAGGTGCGGATCAGCCGGGCGGCGGTTTAACCGTAACAAGCTTTCTTTATTTTTTATAATTTTTTCACTCTTTAATTCTTAATATATTTTTATACATCAGTCGTTAAGTTTGTAAGTTTTATCCTATACCTATCCCTGGGCGGACTACACTCGTTTTTTAAACATACATTGTATGCAAATCTGAGACGCCAAACCGTAGACGGCAGTCAGACGCCGAAAACTCTCGAGTTCGCGTGCTTAATTTTATTTAACAATTAATATGAGTTCGCCGCCTACTAATAAACGTAAACGCAATGTTTTATCGATTAACAGAGTTTATTTTCAAACATGTAAAAAGACAATCAAGCAGACGAAAGTGACAATTTTTTCAAAAACGAGAATAAAAAGAGCGTGATAAATACAACTACATACCAAAGTATTATTAACCATAAATGTAAGATCTCGTATGACTATGTTTTTCATAACACTGTACAAAATAAAAACGTTTTATGACGAATGCGGATTATCCGCGGATTTCAATTATCCGTGTACTGGCCGGTCCCGCCCTGCCCGGATAATCGAGATTCTACTGTAGTCGTAAATTTTCAGTACGTTCTCTCCCGGCTGGCGTTCATCGTCACTCCGATCTGACGCTACTCATTAAGGGCATGTGACACACGTATCGATGCTCCGATGGTTACAAATCGCTTTCCCTACTTTCTCCGTGATGGTTGATGCTTCGACCAAAATCAAATTAGATTTTTGTAGTCAATAGATATAAGCATGAAAACCTAATTTGCTTTTGCTCGTCGTATCAATCGTTTTGGAGAAAACAGGGAAGGCGATTTGTTACCGACTGCGTCTGTAACACATGCCCTTAAGGCAAGAATATCAATGCTTCGGCGGTTAAGAGCATCCCCAGATTCCAGCAGTTATTAATTGGTCAGGAACAAATTTTTGGTCAGAATAACTGAAACCAATGTCAAGCTGATAGTTTCTATAGTTTCCAAAACACATCCATAAATTACAACAAAGATACATATTTTTTTAATTAGGTAAAAAAATAGTTATTTTATAGTAACCGCGCCGCGTTATAGTATCCGCGTTCGAAAACTGCTACATTTGAACCCTTTAGTTAGAGAGTTCAAATGTAACAGTTTTCGGACGCGGTTTTTCGGCACGTCGCTATATTCGGACACTGTATGTCCCGATCTATTGGTCAATCATAGATTTATAGAATTCTGATGTATGAACGCAACTATTCATATTAATTAAAAGAATCTCTTTGCCATTTATTAAATATATCAACGAAAAAATTATATTTAAGTGAAACAATACTGAAGATAAGCTACATACCGAGGTAGAAAAATTGCGGCACGACGACGCAACGGTGGCGGTACCAATGGTACGGTACCCATTTCACGGCATGTTTTTTTGTCTGGGTAGAAAGTTGGCTAACGTAACTTCTTCGAACTGCCCGATTATTGGCTCGCGTATGCTGTAATGTTTGTATCAATTTTCGGACACTATATCGTTGGTCTTTTAGCAAAATGCAACAGTGAGCAATAATTTAGGCTTAAACCTTGTATAATTTTTTTCCGTGCATAAAATAATGTTTGTAGAACAAACCTATGTCTCGCCGTTCATTGCGCTAATTACTCTGCCTTAACTAGAGATGGGGGCCGAATTTGGGACCGGTCATTTTTTGTCAATTCACTGTCACGAGTCCGACATTTGACTGGTCCGGAAATGACCGCACTGTCACAACAGCGACGAGTGTAAAAACCTCTACGATCCCAACTTCAATATTAACAAAGTTCGAATCCCCTTAATCATTAAAAAATTAATTTTGTATTCATTTAATAATATTGTTTCGTAGATGAAGTAATCGTTAAAAATGAAAATACGATTGATCACGGAGTCAACGAGGGAGAAAAATTCCTTTGAAATCAACCTAAACTGCTAAAAAGTTGACCAAATTTGTGTAAAAAAAATGACGTTCATGTCACGACAAATATTTTTCTGGAATCAAAAATACTGTTCATCTTTACGGTAATTTGTTGGTCAATTGACGCTTACAAAAGATAACCGTCTCGGCACATCACCAGCCTCAACAATAAACAGTCGAGACAAACAACGGAATTGTACCGTCGGACCGGCCGAGGCACGAAAGATGTTTGTGCGAGCGGTTCAATTCCACGTCGACCTTTCCGTCTGCGAACAGAATCTGCGGACCTGCAGGACCCGAACTGCCGGACCGATGAAGATTTCGGTTGTGGGTCGGGTGAGTATGCACACACACACACACACACACACACGCGCGCGCGCGCGCGTAAGTTCATTAAAACGTGGTTGGCGCAGCCGAACGACATGCGACGGCCCCGTAGCTACCGAAAGTACGCCGGCCTCCCGTTGCTCCCGACAATAGAGTCGTTCAATGGTACCTAATTCGCAACAATGGCTCCTTCAGCCATATATTAATGATTACGAGCATGACCAGCGGGAAACGTTGCGGGGACTAGATCGGAGTCTCCGTTTACCGTGCGGCACATGCACGGTAGCTCGCGCACTCACACAGGCACGAGTCGAGTTAGCTCGGGTGTCGTATCCGTAATGCCCATTGACAATAGCCTATTCTCCCCTCTTTCCCCCTTCCACGAATATAACACAGGGGATGTAATGGAACTGTAGGTTAGGTGGGTATACAGATGGGACGGCCGATCTGTCCTCTCCGTGCGACTCAATTTTCGGGATGACAAATAGCGGAGCGTAACATTGTTCCCGACTATTAAGGCGCGGCCCGAATTTAATGGCGCCCATGATTCCGATTAGGGTGTGAATGGGCTGCTTATGAATAATATGAATGCGCTCTTCCGTGTCTGTCTCGACGAGCGCGTCTCGACGACGCTTTTGTCGAGAGCCCGTGTTTCGAGGCGGATATTTTTTTGGTCTTTGTGAACGTCTTTCGGCGGCCATCTTGCCCAACTGCGCCCTCGGTCGTCTTTCCTCTCGAACCGGAAATCGCGTTGTTCGGTAATAAAAAAAAAATGCTAGCCCGACGAAACGCTCCCGACTAGCTCGATAGGGTCTAAAAATAAATTCGATTGTTCGGTTCGGTTAATTGTCGCACGCGAACCGATCCGCTCTGGGACGGCGGAGTTAAACTCAACGCAAAGGCGGAGGTAAAGTGATGCGCGGATCGCGTGCGCGCTGGACTTTCTCGACGACATCGGTCTCGCTATCGCACGATTTATTGCCAGTGAAATGTAATGCTGTAAATAGGGAATGAAAAAAACTAAAACAAAATGAATTAAAAAAACAAAATATACTCGCGTACAGTGCGACGTGTGTCACGCAATAATCTACATGGCCAATGCGGGAGACTGGGAAAACGCTAGCGAGCGTTCGCTCATAGGGGGTGATCTTATCTCGTTCTCCATTAAGAAACATCGCGACGTTATAATCCCCTCGTTGGGATTGTATTCACCCGACAAATGATGATTTATATTAATTTAGATATCGCAACGTGCCAGCATTAAAGAGAACACGAGCTTTTTTCCGCCTCTGACCCGGTGGCTGATGTGCTGCGCCAGCGCCACACTGCGGACTCGGCATGCACACACGACTACGGTGAGTAAACAGCAGCAACGCGCACACACACGAGACTCGCTGAGTTTTTATCAATTTCTCTGTGCGCACGTAACGAATAATTACGAGCGACGTTTATCAGATCAATTATCCGATTCCGGCAATGCGGTAAATCCGGGATAACGGAACGCGCAGCGTCGCAGGCTCGGTGGGGGAGGAAAACAATGCCGTGACATGAAAACTTGTGGCGACTCGGTGTACTTAGAGTGTTACGAAATGACTGTCTTTTTTCGATCCGTGGAAAGACGAAAAATAGACCGGCGTTTGACCGTAATTTTTTTATTCTTTCAAAGTCATTTGAGCTGGTCATTTTTTAAATCCATTTTTCTATGTGAAAAAGACGGTCATTCGATCATTTTCGGTCGCAAATTGGGCACATTTTTTCACATTGCACTTGGATCTGTTCAAGGTTGACAAATATACGCTACAAAGAAGCAAAAGGTAACAAGTGGCGTTTCCGGATAGGATAAGATTAAGGAAAAGATAGGATTCACAATTTGTTATCAAACCACGCGCTTACCTGAATATATATTGAATTAAAAAGAAACTTGGTTTATTTGTGTTTTTCTCATTACGCACTATATATCACATATTTTAGTGCATCCATCTCTTTGTTATGAAGCTCTATATCTAGTCTCTATTTCTCGATAACTTTTTGTGCATGACACTTGTTACCGTTTTGTACTAACGTGTATGCATGTGCACACTTTATTTTGATTGAGTATCCTTATAAATGGGTATATATTAATCTTATTAGTCTTTAATACGTATGTGAGAATAACATATTTTATCACTTACCATATCCAGTGTGCACCTATTTGCTATTTATAATCGCTAGTATACGACATAGTTCGATTACCGATACTTCGAGCTCGAAATTTGGAAATCGGTCACAAATAAATGGGTCATTTTTTGATGGCTCAAACGACGTTTATGGGACGGTCAAATGACGCGTTTTGAGACGACCTCGCATCACTAGACCTACTACATATGGGTGATCGTGCCGGTCCGTTTCCGTTCCAACTGCATCGAAGAATGGAACGGACCGTCCATAATGAACCGGCTCGTCCTTGACGAAAATCAGCTGGCTCGTATTTGGAAGATGTGCCGTTTTTTGCATGAATTTTGTTCTTTCGTTGATTATCCTCGAACGGATAGACTGGTGAGCATCGGCAAGACGGGAACGTTTTCGATTAGACCATGGGATTCGGTTATTAGCCGGAGGTGATTCGATACATTATTCTTTAACGCGCCCGGGCGCTCTGCGACGCCGCTACGCTGGCAGGAGTCATTACTCTCCTTCCCTCTATCTCGCCTCGTCCATACTCGGGCCCAACTATAAACACCATGCGAGTAGAGACACATACTTGTTACCGGGCTATCGATGTACGACCGGCCAATACGTCAATGTCCGAAGCTCTCGTTTCGGATATAAGATATAGGAATACCGTTCGACGTTCGATAATAATAACGATGAAAAATAAATAAAATAAAATGAATGGAAAAAGAAAGAAGAGAAACTACGAATATACTAGTATATATATATATATAAGTATATATCGACGAACAAAAAGATGACCTCATCGCGGGGTAGATTTCGTCACGCTATACTCGCGTGGAACGATGCTGGGGATAATAAAAACTATTGAATATATCGAATTTAGAGAGCTGCGTTCGAGACTTTGACATGAATTTCCCACGTTTTCTGGGCCTATTTTTATTTTAGAGTCGAAATGATTAAGAAATGAAAAAATGGTCAGGTTCGGAAAAGTCAGATAATTTGTCCACTATTTTTTTTTTCCACATCGCTATTAGTTTAATCCTCGGGCGATTTATAGATTAAAAGTATCGCGTATGGTCTCATCTCTTTGCTGTCCTGTAACCTTATCTCTATTTTTTTTGCAGCTCCATGTTTCGAGAAAACTCCAACTTCCGGGAAAGGCCTGGTGGCGCTTCTGTGTTGCAGTACTGGTCGTGCCTCCAAGCTACGAAAACTTAACGGGACACGCAAAAAAAGGCTACAACGATTTACGCTCCGAGTGTATGGGGGATGAGACGTGAGGGAAATTCGAGTGTTTTACAGCACGAGCTTCGGGAGACAACGGGTCTTTCCGTATTTCTTATATCTGGTGCTTTTTGTATCGTTCGTTCTCTAATCGCTCGATCGTGATCGAATATATCGAATATATCGAACCTTCGAGACTTCGACCCGAATTTCCCCCGTGCATTCTTATACCTGACTAGACCTCTAATTTTTTTTTTCAAAGTCGAAATGGTCAAGAAATTTAAAAAATGGTCAGGGAGATCAGAAAAAAGTCAGGTAATTTTTCTACGCTTTTTTTCCACATCGCTATTAATGTAATCCTCGGTCGATTTATAGATTCTCAGTATCGCGTCAGGTTTCATCGCTTGGCTGTCCAGTAATTTTATCTCTATTTTCTTTTCACAGCTCCATGTTTCGAGAAAACTCCAACTACCGGGAAAGGCCCGGTGGCGCTCCTGCGTTGCAGGGCCGGTAGTGGCTCTAAGCCACGGAAACTTAACGGGACACGCAAAAAAGACTACGAAGATTTACGGTCGGATTGTACGGGAGATGAGACGTGAGGGAAATTCGAGTGTTCCAGAGCACCAGCTTCGAGGGACAAACGGGTCTTCCAAGTCTTGCTTATTCCGGCGTGTTTCGTGCCGTTCGTTCTCCAATCGCTCGATCGTGATCTTCCCCGAGGATCTTCCAGCGAGCAAGAACCGAGATCGGGAAAGCTCGTCCGGTGAGCCGGACGGGGAGAGAGGAAGAGGTCGCACAGCGTTGAATAACGAGAGAATCTCGGACTTACAGTTTTGACTGGTGAACGTATAATACTTGGCCCCTTTGGTCCTTTGTTCCTTCGATAGGAATCCTCTTCCTTGCCCGGTCCGTGGGCACATCGAGGAACATCCTCAGTGGACACCTGCGGCTCTGGCTGGTCTCGCGCGAGGTAAACCGTTACAGTCATCGGGCAAAGATCCCACCTAATAAAGACATAATTCTACCAGATAGAATCTGCCTTTCTCTCTTGTTAACCATTTTTACGAGAGACCCGGGCTACGGCTCTATGTTCGCCCGTGTATTCTCGTTCGACCGATCTACACATCGGGTCTCGAGGGCGCTCCTTCGAATGCCAACTAGGCAGATATCTTGGCAATCCCAGGAATCCAAGACCGAATTGGCTCGATCTTTTCTTCCCGTCGATCGACTCCGGTGATAAATTTCTTCGGCAAATCGATCAACACCAAAAAAAATCGTTTTCCGGTATATATATTTGTCCTCTTATTTAAATCTATTTTTTCGCCGATTGGCAATGCATTCGATCGAGTGTTTTATACTTCTCGTGAAACGATCTATACATCGGGTCTCGAGAGCGCTCCTTCGAATGCCAACTAGGCAGATATCCTGGCGATCCCGGGAATCCAAGTGCGAATTGGCTCGTTCTTTTCTTTCCGTTGATCGTCTCCGGTGATAAATTTCTTCGGCAAATCATTCAGCACGCGTGCCGTAGAATCCCTTGAAAAAAATAAATAAATCGTTGTCTGATATATATTTCTTCTATTATTTATCGGTATTGGCACGGTTATTATGCCCTAATTAGACTATGGATCACTATGAGTAATTACAGTCAGAATATAATAGTTAAGGAAGGATAGTAGTAGAATCGTGGAAATATATGAGTAAACGTAGAATGAAGTATTAATGTTATGTAGTAACACTTACTAAATTCCTTCTCTTTAATTTTGTTGTAAGTGGCTAATAAGTTTACGTTTAAGAGGGACGTGTTGATAGGAAAGTGCTAAAAGATAGTATCAATCCGCACTTTTAGCAATGTGGCTTTTTGACCGACCGTAAGCGAGTAGATTCTCGTTATATAGTTTTTGCCGAAAAAAGTACTCGAAATTTCTTCGATTTAATCGATATAAATGTATTTTCTGCCTATTAGCAATGCATTCAATCGAGCGTTTCATACTTCTCGTGAAACGATCTGTACATCGGGTTTCGAAAGCGCTCCTTCGAATGCCAACTAGGCAGACATCCTGGCAATCCCAGGAATCCGAGACAGAATTGGCTCGATCTTTTGTTCCAATCGATCGACTCCGGTGATAAATTTCTTCGGCAAATCGATCAGCACTCGTGCCGTAAAGTCCCTCGAAAAAAATCGTTTTCCTATATATATATTTGTCCCATTATCTAAAACTATTTTTTTGCTGATTGGCAATGCATTCGATCGAGCGTTTTATACTTCTCGTGAAACTAACGACCGGTTTTTGTGTTTTTATTTTTTACAGTTCTGCCGGGGATTGTCCTGCGGGAGAGCGCGCGAGGGGCGATAACAACAAGTTGATGGAAACGATTAAAAGCGTAACGAGGACCCTGTGTCGGGTACGGTGCGGGTCTGATGACGGCACTCGTTGCTCCCCGAGCAACGGACCATCGCTCTCCTCCCGGCGCAACATCCCTCCGGTCCGGCCAACAGATACGCGCGACTATTTCGCGCTGCGGAGCTTCGGCGACGCTGCGAGGGTAGCACGAGCTCCGGGTAGCTCGCGCTGGTAAATTTTCTCAATTCGCATGTATGAGCGTACGCGCACCCGAGGGAGCGCTCAGTCACGGGGACAGGTCCCCGGGGGCTTCCCCTCCCCCCGCCGTGGTAAATCTGTCCTCGTGGCGTTAACTGCCATTTGGAGGGTCGACTCGGCGAACGAGACCGGAGTGGGTATTACTTTCTCTCTTCCCCGCGTTCCCGTAAAGTTACGTAACACGGTATATTTTCCTCCGTAGGTCCTGCTCAGGTGCCGAGGGAAGTACATTATCGTCGTCGGAGAGGAGAAATAATGAATCGATGACGATTACAAGCCGCTCAGTTTATGGAGCCAGGGTCGGTCAAGGGAAAATCTTTATGAATGAAATATCGCACCGGTCGCAAGTGCGCGCTCGAAGGTTTCCGCGGCGTATTTTTATTTGTTACTTCTTTAATCAAACCCAACAGAAATTCTTCTAATAACAGGGCTTCTGGACGCATCCATGGATATCAATTATCGTTGCGGTAAAAGATGTTTCGTAAAGAAGTTTTTAAAATATATTTGGAACATGGCCGATGTCGAGTTTGTTAGCATTCTTTTTTGTTATTCGGAATAGCAGGACGATTATGCCGATTATGGTTAAGTTAATGAGTTTTTAGCTGGTTTACCGCGGAGTTCAGATATTGCTGGTGATCGTAGACTGAAGTTTATAATTATTGACGATTTAATGCGCGAATCTTCAAACGGTGAAATTGTAGATTTATACACAAAGGGGAGCCACCATAAAAATATTTTTTATCAGCGTATTCATCGCTGCCAATTGGAGCATCATTTTACAAGATGCTCGTCAACCTTCGGTGAAGTCGGATTCATTCCGCGTGGCGCATGTTTGTCATCGCACTCGACACAGGCGTGACCGACAAGCGTCGGGATATTTTCTTCCACAGGGTTTGCTCGGGTGCCGAGAAAAGTGCATTATTGTCGTCGAAGAGGATAAATAATGAATCGATAGCGATTACCGGCCTCGGAGTTTATCGGACCTGGCTCGGTCAAGGGAAAATCTTTATGAATGAAAAATCGCCCCGTTCGCAAGTGCGCGCTCGAAGGTTTCCTCATCGAGCGTTCAGCCGGCTATATTATCGGTATATCCGCGCAGTAATACCGGTAGTTGTAGCACCGCTCCGTATGTACACTGGGAAACTGCTCGTGACTAAATAACTCAGGGGTGGATGTTGGAGTCCGAGGAGTGGAACGGTCGACTTAGCACGCTGGGCAAATAACTGTGTGTCGGCTGCCACGGGCTGCTCACCACTCTCGGTAATACCCGGAGTTATGTACCGCACGCCTCGATACACATATTGAAAATTGTTAAGCTAACCTCGAGTCTCACCCTTTGTTTTCAAGGCGGAGGCTTCGAAAATCTCGGAGATACGATTCGATGGTGCGGACTCTAGCCGGCAGATAGTAGGCGAAGAAAATCAAATTATTTTGCCGAAACTTCAATCGACCCAATCGTCGTATGGTAGAAAGTTGTAGGTCCGAACGCACTTCTTCCGTATCGTCGAACTTCCAAAAGTTTATCTTTCCAAATGGTCAAATGTGCAAAACTTTATTGATGTTTCATGATGTTCGGTTCAAAAGCGATTTGGACGAATAACATTCGGCCAACTACCTTTTGCAAAGAATAATGTTCACTAAAATGAAGGTTCCGATAAATAAAGTTTCGGCATTTTAACGATGCGGTAAAAATAAATTTTTAGATGTTTGACGACTCGGAACAAGTATGTTCGGACACATGACTTTTGCCATACGTAGATTTAGCTGATTGAAGTTTTGGTAAAATAATGTTGCTCCGTAAGTGAATGAACGAATGAATGAAGCTGAAGCATCATAAGTGGATATTCACCCTACGCAGACGCAGATATACACTATATGCATCACGCAAAATGACGCATAATAAAGCGTAAACTAGAAACTATGATCTAAGAACAAAATAAAATAAAATAAAATAAAATAAAATAAAATAAAATAAAATAAAATAAAATAAAATAAAATAAAATAGGCCCCAAGAGATATCCACTGAAAGCGGAGGAAACGGCGGGCGTGCGATAAAAGCTGCAACGTTGATTATTACGTTGTCCAATGTACATTATTGCGAACGGAGTTGCGAACTCGGTACCCGGAGCAATTCCGAGGTAAATCAAAAGTTCATTAGAGACCGTTAGTCGCGCGCCTCGGTACACGTACTGAAAATGGTAAAGCTAACCCTGAGTCTCTCTTTGTTTCCTAGGCGGGGGCTTCGAAAATCTCGGAGCAACGATTGGATCGTGCGAACTCTCGCCGGCGGACAGTAGGCGAGACGGCGAGCGTGCGCTAAAGGCTGTAACATTGATTATTACGTTCTCAAGCCAACATTGTTGCGCACGATGCGGCAACTCGGTGCTGCAATTCCGAGGTAAATCGAAAGCTCATTAGGGACCGTTAGTCGAGTCTCTCGTGACTCGTTCGGCGCCGCTCGGAATCGATCTCTCGCCTCTCACCGTGGCTTTGCCGGATTAAACTCGACGCTGCATGTACCCCGTGCAGTTTCTACTGGTTTTACCGTATACAATCTCGCAGCGCGCTCAGCACGCAGATACAATATTACCTATGAGCCCGGTAGACGCCGGCATGGATTCGCCCCCGAGAGAGATAAGCAAACGAGCGGAACTATACAGTCACGCCAGTTCAGAGAAGTTAAGTTACCGAGCGGAGGAACAGCTACGTTGGCCGTGTTCGAGTCCGGCCGAGGGGTACAAAGTAGCGCCTCGCCGGACGAGAGCTTACGGTGTAAAGGCGCTTTTTCGTTGTAGAGGTACCTACGGGGCTAGTCGAGCGTATCACGTACAGGAGAAATTATCCGACTCTCTTCGCCCTCCCTGCTCTCTCTCTCTCTCTCTCCGTTCGTGTAGGAGGAGCTCCACGATAAATAAAGCCTCCCCTCTCGCCCGACTAAGCCCACTCGAGTAAGTGGTTATGTTTTTAACACGTGCTAGCGCTAAGCGAACACCCCACTCTGCCCGTAAGTACGGGACGGTGAGTGTGCGCAGCGTTAACCATACAGGCTAAATATACATGTATAACTGATGCGCGTATGCGTCCGTGTGTTACGATAACAACGTGGATCCGAGACACCAGTCGTCAGCTACCATATCATCACAGTCATCACCTACGGTTCCCTCTACGCCGGGTCACGTACACGAGTGCGATGCTGTACCGACCAGTATTACCAGGGGAGAGCGGGGCAAAACGGGACGGACCATCGGGACACATCGATGGGGCAAAATGGGACGTCCCAAAATTATTGGATAATTGCGCTTGAAATGAAATGAAATGAAATGAAGTAGTAGTATTATTGAATTTATTAACAGTGCATGACATGGAACAGTTTTCGATACATAACATACTTAAATTACATATACGCTGCTAATTGGCTATCGACCTAAGTCCTTCAGCCACGATTTTTCATCTTTTTACAAGAATACAATAATTTTATATTATTTTAAGTACTGGAACTTAGAAATGAAAATGTCAGTTTATTTCTTCGTTGCTCATTCTTTCAAGTTGCTGGTATGTTAAACGTGTTGGGAGTTTGAATGGATGTATTGAGTTTGGTGTCGGTTATGTGCATAATGGTTTGATATTTTCTACTTGGGTGGCGGCGAACCGTTTGGTGAGTTCGCTGCTTCTCGTTCTTCTGGGTGTAATTCCCGTAGCTTCATATAGCAGAGTAGTGCGAGGGTTGTGGAGCGGATTATCAGGGTGGCGAAAAATTAAATGAAATTAAATGAAATTAAATGAAATTAAATGAAATTAAATGAAATTAAATGAAACTAAATGAAACTAAATGAAATTAAATGAAATTAAATGAAATTAAATGAAATTAAATGAAATTAAATGAAATTAAATGAAATTAAATGAAATTAAATGAAACTAAATGAAATTTAATGACATTTAATGAAATTTAATGAAATTCAAGACACCAGTCGTCAGTTACCATATCACTTCAGTCCTCACCTGCGATCCCATCTACTTCGGGTCACGTATACGACTGCTCGAGCCACACGCAGTACGGACAATTATTGCTAGGGGAGAGCGGGGCAAAACGGGAAAGACAATCGGGATGCATCGATGCGGCAAAATGGTAGGTCCCAAAATTTTAGAACGTCCCATTTTGCCCCATCGATGCGTCCCGATTGTCGGTCCCATTTTGCCCCGCTCTCCCCTACAACCCACCGTCGCAGTCGTCGCCATATCGGAGCACCACCGCAAAGTACGACCACAAACTCGTACCCATAACGAGAGAGAGTGAACGCTTTCCTCCCCGCCTCCTCTCACGAACACTTGCCGCATTGCTGCACACGTACCGACTCTTCCATTATATCCGCGGCGTTTGTACTTACCCACGTTCGTGTTATGTTCCAGGAGGGTTCTCCGGGCGTTCTCCAGCTCATGCGCTTCCCGGAGCACACACCGTCCGGTATCCTCGCCCGTGTGCGCGCGCGAACCGAGAAGGACGGCGGGGCGAGCTGCGGAGGTGGTGGAGGAAACCGAGAATGGAGGGCTTGCAGCAGGAAGGCGAGCGCGCACACACGGGGCGAGCTTCTCTTCTCTCCTTCTCGTACTGGAGATGGGAGAGATGCGCCGACATAACCGATAAATAACAACGGCAACGAGGCTGTCAGACCCTTGTTAAATCTCGCGCGCTCTCGCGCACACACGCGGCACCATCGTCGCGGAGACGGTATGCGCGCCCGCGTGCACACATACGTGTGTGCGCGCGACGGGGAAAGAGCGTACACCGAGCGAGCGAACGCCCCGTATTAGAATATATCCTTCGTGCCGTTTTAACACAACATCGCGCGAGCTCCGTCGCTCCGAGGGCCGAGCCGCTCGCGCTCTCCTTCGGGAGTTACAGATGCCGAGACGATTGGACCACTCTCGGTGAGAAAGTTTTTTTTTTGGGAACGGAAGGTGTGCGCCGCTTAAAAACGAAACAAAAACGCGTTCGCCAAGAGGTGTAGCGATGTGTTTGCCATGCGAACAATTAGCCAAAGCCCTCGGCACGATTAACCAGTCATCGTCGAGGGAGTGCGGGCGAAGCGGGATCGACGTTTATTTATTTATTTATGTATTTATTTATTTATGTATGTATGTATGTATGTATTTATTTATTTATGTATGTATGTATGTATGTATTTATTTATTTATTTATTTATTTATTTATTTATGGGCAGGGCCAAATTACAGGCGTGAAACGAAAACGTATCGGCAAAGAACTAGGTAAATATATTAGCCGAATAAAGTGAAAAAATAACAATTAAAGAAGTGTAATAAAATGCCAAGATAACAAAAACCCGTCATGATACAAAATTTTAAGAACAATAAATGTCATAGCTAACTCGACAACAATATACGAATTGGGCAGCATAACTGTAAATAAGACTCAGGTAGATAATTCTTTATGCCGCATTGACGCTAATTTCCACTACTCTACGAACGCCACGTTGAAATTTAATCGTCCGGTGAGTTTCACTCCTCTGTTTCTGGTCCTCCAAGTCTGCTCTGGCCGCAACAGGCTATTTATTTATTTGAATAGAAACGGGCCAAGCTCAATTACACAGGAAATCTTATTCACCGATTTCGTATAGCGAGAGTGACGATACATGACTTAATTAAGCAGATATAAAGGACTCTTAAAGGCTAACAGTAAGGAAATATTGCGCAAAGACTTGATTTGAAATGCAATGGAGAGCCACCGAAGAGAGGAACTCGGGCACAATAAGGATTACCCAGTTTACAACAATGTAGGAGCTAACTACGAAATGCATTGCTAACTTGGTAAGACGAAATCTCGAGAAATTCGTTGTGCCGATAACGATTTCCTCACCCACTCTATAACGGACTAGAGAACGTAACGCATTATCGGTATCGACGAAACTCGGTTCCAGCTTGACCAGCAGCAACGGCTCTTCAGATGGTTTTTTTTTACATCATATACGGAGAAACTGATATACTTTTTTGCTGTTTTTTTTCGCTACATAAAAAATTATTGCTCACCTTCAGAAGCAACTCGAATCACACGCCTTACTATAATTTTTTTTAGGGAGGTATATAAGGTGTGCATCACTTCAAAACGAAACAAAGACGCTTTCGCGAGAGGTTTAGCGATGTGTTTGCCATGCGAACAATTAGCCAAAGCCCTCAGCGCAATTATCCATTCATCGTTGAGGGAGTGCGAGTGAAGAAGGATCTAAGTTTTATGATCGGTATCGATGGAGCTCGGTTCCAGGTTCACCAGCAGCATCGGGTCTTCGGACCTTTTCTTATTGTATACTCAAAAAATGATATTCTTTTTCTGTTTTTTTGTCACTACGTAAAAAAGTGTTGCTTGGTTTCAGAAGCAACTCGAATCCATCGCTGACGTGGCCCACGCGACTATTTGCCCAGCGATTCCGGCGCCCGAAAGCACCTCGAGGTTTTCGGATCCCTCGTCCGGGTCGCTCCCGGACAATCGGTAAATATTTACCGGTTCGAGCTACTCGCCGGGATCTCGAGTGAGGGACCACTTTGACCGGAAAGAACCTGCGAGTTATGTCCCAAGTAGTGCAGCAATCAGCTAGGTAATCAACATTACGATCGGAAGACACGGTTGTGTATACGCCAGTCGAGAAGGATGTACGAGTCGGAATACTTGAAGAACACAATGTAAAAAAAAAAAAATTGCGAACGATGATCAACCAAGGCGGTTCATTCATCGAATCAGCTATAAGGAAGTTAAAGTGTAAACACCGATGAGGAACGAAAAAAATTTATCGCCGGAGCATCGTTCGCTGGATATAATTTCGAGGATGATTCTTCAAGAAAGGCACTGTCCGCGTCGACGCGCAGACAGTCTTCAAGGTAGTCCTTTCGTTATGTCTGACGCCGGCTAAGTTTGAGAGAGGAATAAGAGAGAATTACAAACACTTCCCGATCGGATAACTATCTGAAAAAAATCAAGCATATGGAAGGCGCTGAAAAGATTGTGCATAACAATAATTCCAAAATGTTATTAACACTTTGCTGTATTAAAAAATTATGCAACAAATTACTCGAGAACCTAATTTTTTTTCTCATGGAAATGATTTGGTACTTTTTTTGAGTACGCATGAATTTGTTCAGAATTTGATGTAATGTTTGAAAAGTGCGTTTACTTTATGTTAAAATTTGTTCAAAATCGCAATATTCAAACATTACATATAATTCTGAAAAAATCCGTACATATTTAGAAAGATGGACAAATCATATTCGTAAAAACAAAAAAATTGTTAATGACATTTTGGAATTATTATTATGCAAAAACAATCTTTTCACCACTTTCAATATGCTTGAGTTTTACAGATTTTTATTCCATCGAAAAGTGTTTGTAATATCTCTCATTCCTGACTCGAACTAAGGTGGCGTCAGACGTAATGAAAGAACACCTTAACCCCCATTCACAAGAGAGAGAGAGAGAGAGAGAGAGCGTCGGGAGCCAGAGCAAATTTACTCCTGAAAGGGCCAGTATCAATCTCGAGACAGCCACAATATCTGCCTAGTGCAGCAACCCGTTAGATGATTAACATTAAGGATCGAATTTTAAGACATTAGTGTGAACTTGACATCGAACTTGACATCGAACTTAAGATCAACCATGAGTCCGAACTTAAGATAAACCTATGAGTCCAAACGTAAGATCAAACTTAAGCACGCAGTCAAGTTTCGGCCAAACTTCGATGATAAGTTTAAACTAATGTCTTAAAATTCAATCTTAAGACCACAAGCCATATTTGTCTATCCGCGAGTCAAGGCGGATACACGACTCGAAATAGTTGAAGAGTACATTATAAATAAAAAAAAAATTAAATTGAGAATGATGATCAACGAAGGCACTCGGACTTCAGTCATCGAATCAGCTATAACAAAGTTAACACGTAAACGCCGCTGATCAACGAAGGCACTCTGCCATCACTCATCGAATCAGCTATAACAAAGTTAAAATGTAAAAGCCGACGAGGACCGAAAAAAATTCATTGCCGGAGCGTCGTTCGGTGGATGTAAATTCGAGGATGATTCTTCGGGAAAAGGCACTCTCCGCGTCGACGCGCAGACAGTCTTTAACGCCCATTCACGAAAGAGAGGTAGCCGGGAGCGAGAGCAAATTTACTCCTCGAGGAGGCGAGCTCTCAAAGATAACGAGGCTTTTTACCGCAGCCGTGTAAACAAACTATCGTCTACCCGACGAAGTATTACCGATTGCCGTTGCCTCCAGTGAGCCGTACCTTAGGTCGGTGAAACTGGTATAATGCGCGAGGCGATGCTCGATGATGGTCGGCGAAGCCGCTAGCATGGTAACGGTGTTGTCGGTGGCCGTGATAAAAAAATATGTGGCGTCAGTCATCAGTGGCGTTTTCTTTCACGAGCTGTTGGCGATGTTGGGAAGTTTCGACGCTACGACGTGTCGAGACTTCCACTTACGCCGAGCGAGTTCCGATGGTTCGAAAATAATACTACTTGCGCGCCTGCCGAACGTTTCTGCGGTACGGAATGGGCTGTACGAAGAGCCTGAACGACCACGGGGCGGCAGTTTCGTGCGCACGAGTCCGGAGCTTGACTAGCTGCCAATCGGCTCTGCCTCGCCGATACCAACTGTACACAGGCACATCGGCGAACCGTCCGCCGAACGCTTCTTGCGTTACGATCGCAAGACGCGGCCTCTTGCTACTCCACAATGTACATAAGTGGGCACTCTTAGACACGGTGTGCTCTGCGAAATTCGTCGATTGAGCATCCCCGCGCGCTCTTCTCACATCCACCCTAGTCCTCAGACCTTCGACTTGCGAAGAGTTTGTTTTTAATTTTTTATTCTTTCTATTTTGCAGTTCCCGGTACATCGTTCGGTCGGATGGAGGAATTTCGTTGATCCGGATTGCCGATTCATCATCGAAGCTCGAAGAAGTTTTCAATACTCAACTCCGCCAATCGAGGAATTTTTTTACAAGAAGCTCTTCAAACTCCAGCGATGTCGGACTCATCATTTCGGATGGCAATAGCAACAATATCCATAGCAATAGCAATAGCAATAATAACAATTGCAATAGCAACAATAGCAATAGAAACATTCGCAATAGAAACATTCGCAATAGCAACATTCGCAATAGCAACATTCGCAATAGCAACATTCGCAATAGCAACATTCGCAATAGCAACATTAGCAATAGCAAATATAGCAATTACAACGATAAGCAATAGCAAATATAGCAATTACAACGATAAGCAATAGCAAATATAGCAATTACAACGATAAGCAATAGCAAATATAGCAATTACAACGATAAGCAATAGCAAATATAGCAATTACAACGATAAGCAATAGCGACAATAAGCAATAGCGACGATAAGCAAGCGACAATAAGCAATAGCGACGATAAGCAATAACGACGACAAGCAAAAGTAACGATGAGCAATAGCGACGATGAGCAATTGCGATGGTGAGCAATAGCGACGGTGAGCAATTGCGATGGTGAGCAATAGCGACGGTGAGCAATAGCGACGGTGAGCAATAGCGACGGTGAGCAATAGCGACGGTGAGCAATAGCGACGGTGAGCAATAGCGACGATAGTAATAGCAATGTTTGCACTAGGATCGCTACTTCGCTCAGACGGAGAAATTCCATGGATCCGGATTGCGAATTCATAATTGACGCTCGGAAAAGTTTTCCATACTCATCGCCGCCTATCGAAGCACATTTTTATGTACAAGACGCTTGTCAATTTCCAGCGGAGTCGAACTCGTCCTGGGTGGCACGTGTTTGCCATCGCACTCGACACAGGCGTGACCGAGAAACGTCAACTCGGAGTCATAAATGAATCAACGGGTCGCTAGTACATGGCCGTAAAACGACACAGATGGCAATTTTCAGATTACGTCGATAGGGAAAAATCACTTGCAATAAAAGGTGCCAACGGGCGGGAGAAAGTCAAAGAGGAAACAGAGTCTGCCGAAAAATCTGTTTCGCATTAGCGTACGCGTGGCGTTCTCGTTGCGGGTTTGGGGAAGAGCGTGAAAAAAAAGAAGATAGTTGGAGCCACTTCGAAAGGTCCTCGCTCACATCTGTTAAATGCTGTTCCTTTCTCAAAAATTTCTGCTCGCACGGTCGGTGAACCTTTTTGAAGTTCTCGAACAGCAATTTTTCTACAGCCTTCCCGTTCACGATTCTATGCGTGTTACTCGTTCGATTCTTCCACACCGCACCCGGAGCCGTGTTTGCTTTATCGTTTGTCTCATATTATTTTCGGATGGTTCGCACCTGGACGGATAAATGAATCCGGCGGTGCGTCGATCTGTCGTGGGACGAATAACTGATCAATGAAATTCTTTTTTCTATGTTCAATCCGATGCACTTCTTTGCTACGAGGATACTATTTATTTTATCGAAATGAAAATTAATTTTTTTTTCGTTGAATTATGCTTAATTACGAAAATTCTTCCATTTTTTTTCTCTTTGAATTTCATTTTCTCGTACCACAGCGACATGTTGCGAAGCATTGCTAAAAATATTTGATTGATTTCGGTAAATCGACTCTAAAAAAAGAAGTTGAAAATTGAAATTTTCATATCGCTTCTTCATAAAAATTGCAAATTGAAATGTTCATATCGCTCCCTCATAAAAGTTGAAAGTTGAAATTTTTATATCGTTTCCTCATAAAAGTTGAAAGCTGAAACTTTCATATCGCTTCCTCATGACAGTGGAAAACATTTTTAAATGTGATTTTTCGACGTTTTGGAACATTTTGAACACGTTTTCATTAAAATCTCGAAAAACAGAAAATGGTCACCAAAACAAAATTGAAAATATTCTCAAATATTCAAAATATTTCCAGCCTCCCGTTCAGGATTCTCCGCGTGTTGCTCGTGTATTTCGCTCCGAGCCCGGAGCCGTCTTTCCTTTATCGTTTTTCTCGTATTATTTTCAAACGTTTCGCACCTGGACGGATAAATGAATCGGGCGGATCGATCGCGCGACGAATAACTGGTATAGCGGAGCGGCCCCGTCTGCGTGTCGCACGTATGTGTCTCTACATCGGGGATATCGCTTTCGAGGAGAGTGCACGCTTCGAGCCCCCTTGGAATAACATATCTCCCGACAGCTCGCGCGACCTCGTGTTTACAGTGCAAACGTTGAGCCTCCGCGAGATTAGGGAGCGAAATGCGACGTTTCCGTCATGTACCGAACCGCACGTTTCTCTCGCCCGGTTTTCATCCTCGCTCACCCTCGTTCGCTCCACCGTATATATATATATAAAAAAAAAAGATTACTCGTCCCTATAACGAGCAACTCTCGGACAACACGCGCGATGAACGAGTACACATAAAAAAAAGGTAGCGATGAATCCTCCGGTACAATCCGTCGACCTGTCCACACGTTTTTCTCTCGGAAGAGTCGAAAAAATAAATGTTCTCGCTCTCTTCTCGGAGTTTATTTTGGAAAGCTGGTCGCGGCTCTTCCTCTAATATTCCTGAAATTTAGGCAATCACGAAGATCGTAGATCAACGTTCAAGTTCCCCCTGTGCTGTAGGGTAATATAGTGGGCGCGTGTTCTCTCATAGGTGCTGAATAACCGAGGGTAGAGCATACAGACATATACATATATATAATAAAAAAAAAAAATGGGAAACCAAGGAAAAGATCCATTTCACACAATACGCGAAAGGATTTCTCTCCGGGTGTTTCTCTCTCGGGCCCGTGTGTACGCTTCTGTTTCCGTAAGGTCGCGTCTCGGGGGTAACGAGAAAAAGGGAAATCCGTCGCCGGGCGGTGTCGCGGAGGCGAGGGAGGACGCAGGAATAACGGGACCTCTCCCGATCCTCCTCCGGTTCTTTATTCCGGGGGTCGCGATTTATGCACTGTCATTTTTCCGGAGGGTGGCGTGCGCGAAAACGGGATGACGAAGGGAACACACGCTCGGATGTAAGAAAAGCAACGGGGCTGATGGGTGTGCGGGGACAAAATCGAGGATCGCGCGGCCTCTCCGGCCAACCTCGCCCACTTGTCTCGCTTTTTTATTGCTCCTTTTACGGGCCCGAGTAAACGGACACCCTTACACGGCGAATTTACATACCAGCGTATAAGCGTCTCAACCATTTTCGTTTTTTTTTATTCTTCTTCTTTTTTTTTATCCGTGAATTCGGTGCGCGACGTGGATAACTGCGTGCGTTCGGTTATCGCCATCAGAACGATTGAGGCAGCGTCGGAGAGGGAGTGACGTAAGAACGATCGGAGGTTGCGAGCCGTCGGGATTCATTAGGCTATCGCTCTGCTCCGGGTCAATCGTCGTGCACTTGGAACTTTGGAGCTCGTCTCAGTGCCTCGCGCAATCTCCTATCTTAATTAATTTATAGTGAACATTAGTGTCAAATTACACGATTATGCGGGTTGTCTTACATTGTCGCAAGACTCCCGTCTCTTTGCGTCAGCTCTCGATGGGGGTCGGTTCTATTCTTGTACCGATGATATTGCTTTTTTTCCTCAATTACGCGATATCGAGACTTGACTAAATTATAAAATTATTTTATCATCACGAAAGGGGTACAATAGCAATGAGCAATAGCAATGAGCAATAGCAATGAGCAATAGCAATGAGCAATAGCAATGAGCAATAGCAATGAGCAATAGCAATGAGCAATAGCAATGAGCAATAGCAATGAGCAATAGCAATGAGCAATAGCAATGAGCAATAGCAATGAGCAATAGCAATGAGCAATAGCAATGAGCAATAGCAATGAGCAATAGCAATGAGCAATAGCAATGAGCAATAGCAATGAGCAATAGCAATGAGCAATAGCAATGAGCAATAGCAATGAGCAATAGCAATGAGCAATAGCAATGAGCAATAGCAATGAGCAATAGCAATGAGCAATAGCAATGAGCAATAGCAATGAGCAATAGCAATGAGAAACGGCAATGAGAAACGGCAATGAGAAACGACAATGAGAAACGGCAATGAGAAACGGCAATGAGAAACGGCAATGAGAAACGGCAATGAGAAACGGCAATGAGAAAAAAATACGCTTGAATCAACTAAGATTCGGGCAGGGACGTTCAACTAAATATTTTGTCGGTACATCAATAAAATCGGTTAGTTCAACAATTTGTTGGGTGATTTGACAAAAATATTTTTGAGTCATTAGAATATTTTGTTCGACCAACTAAATATTTATTTGAACCCCCTCGCCCGAATCTTAGTTGATTCAACTGAACTTTTTTTATCAGTGTACCAATGACCAACAGCAATGAGCAATAGCAATAGCAAAAATAATAATAATAATTCCATCGACATGTTTTCCGGTTAAAACGTTGGGCGACCGATTCGTATCGGCAATAAGAATGTTATGCACCGAAGGCTCTAAAATTTATTGGCTCGGAGGTTTCAGTCCGAGTTTCAATTCGGCCAGGCAGTTCACGAAGCGTAATTCTTCGTTGAGCTCACCGGGAGCCAAAAAGGAAGAGTGTCGTGCAAACAAAAAGTCTATCACTCTCTCGCCATACCGCAGCGGGCCAAAGGGCGTCACGCGTCATTTGATTTCAATTCGAAGAAGCTTTCATCCGCCATTGGCTAACACAATAATCCCCTCCCCCCGGTATTAAACAAATAGTCGACAGATCTCGCTCGAGCGGCTACCCCGAATTACGCACTTCGCTGTAATCTCGAGGCGAACTATTGTGTGGGTGAAACTCGTGTACGACAATGTACACGAGTCTCCCGTGGTCTCAATGCAGTTTACTGTAGCGCTATATACATATATATATGTATAGGGCTGAACGGCGAAGCTGGAGGAACCGAGGGGGAGCCGATCTGGCCACCCTCGACGACACAATACGCCCATCCCGGTGGATCGGTGAACGAACCGTCCCCGCTGCCTCCGACCAGCCCTCCTAATGCAATTTGAGTTAACTGCCGGGGATGATAGTTTATACGCTGTATGTGCCACTGTAAGGGATACATGTATCGGCCACCCCGGTATAAGCTCGTTGAGCACACAATGACGATATAAAGCGCCAGCCACGCACGACCCCGGTTAGATTTCTATGGGGTTGCTCCGTTTCGCCGGTCCGCACCGTCTCGGCTTGTTATTCTAGCCGCAAGATGCATCACCACTCGATCGGGTAACGGGGCCAATCGGGACCGTGGCTTGTACTTTATTTGCACCCCGCTGCACTCTCTTACTCGCCTCTTATGAACTCGGCCCATTAGATATAACGGTAGATAAATTCTCTATTACATGGATTTTATTACGACGCGTCTGGGCAAGGGTATAGAATAGTTGCAATAGTGAGTGAGGAAACAATTATTAAAATTAGTGAAACTATTTATTTTCTGTGTTCGACACAATGCATTTCTTTGGTACGAGGATACTTATTTATTATTTTTTAAAAATGAAAATTTAATTTTTGTCGTTGAATTACGTTTGGTTTTTAGTTACGAAGATTCTTTAATTTTGTCTTCCTGAATTTTATGTCTGGTACGAACCAAAGAGAATATTTGATTGGTTTCGTAAATTGATGCTAAAAAAAAATTCGATAAATATTGAAAATATTTAATGATCTGTTGGATAAAAAAATTTACCCGGTGAAAATCGCTACGCATTAAACGCTGTGTAATACGCGTAATCATACGCGATGGATATTCAGCGGCCTTATCGGCAGGATAATGAACATGAGTATACACGCGGATATCTGTTTACTTTGGCGTTTACGCGATGCCGCACTCGATTGGATATCGAGCGATTGGTCTCAGCGGCGGAAGCTCGTTGCGAGCTAAAATGAGTCTAGGAATTGTTATACTGTACCTTATACTATGTGCGCGATAGTATAATCTCGCGAAACTATAATCTCGGTAATCGGAGAGCCGTGATCTTAACGCTCCCGCTACAATTTTAACGACCCGGCTCGTAAATTTATTTAATTTAATATTATTTATAAAATACGCCGGGCAAAACTTTTGGCAAACATCGAGGCCGGCACGGCCACGACTCGCCCATTAACTCCGATATTTATTGTATTCATATTTGTCTCGTAAATTTCTGTAATCGATTTGTGTTGCGACCGCGAGCACCGTCGCGGTGTATCGCGGCTAGGCGCGGAGTTTGTTGGTATTATATAGCGTATTATAGTCGTCTTCCCGTCTTCTCCTCGACGCCTCGGCGCGGGCGTCTCTATCTCGTCGATATCGCACCAACGTCGAACGTTTCTCACGGCGTCGCTTTCTCACGCCTCGATGCCCGTTATCCGAACGTCCCGTAACATTCGCGAGCATCTTCCCCGTTGCCCTTGCTCTCTAAGATTCCGCTCCCGCTTCTGCTCTTCCTCGACAGTTAACGTCCCCGATCTCGTCAATGTTATGCCTCTTCCGGTCGAATTTTCGTGGAACATCATCGCGTACTGCCCCGCCTGTTTCAATCGTTTTTATATTGTCAGACATTGAAGAAAAAATTATTTATTCATTTAATAAATATTACTTGATTTTTTAATATTACTTAATTCTTTTAAGATTAGTTCATTTTTATATGAGTTAGTTAAATATTTAAGGTTGTTGTGGGGTAAAGTCAAAATGTTACCACCGCCATGAACATTTTTGCTAATGTATATTATCCCCTTGCAAATAGTCTGGTTAAATTTCAGAACGATGTACAGCATCGTTAATGAGAAAAAAAAATCGTCAATTTTGCAGCTCATTGCATTACTCTTATGGAGAATTCGCAACGATTCGCCGTATTTACGTTCTAACAGCTAAGAAAATGCTACCACGTACACAAAACACCTATGTATAGTTCAAATGATAATCGCTTTAACGTTTCCCATTTTCCGAAGAAGATTGACAGCACCGTTATTTAATTATTAATAAATGAAAAACTCTTGGTCGTCTTCGCTTGGGAACTGACAAGCAGCTATCTCTTTCGCACACCGACCGCACCGCACACCGCGCGCCACCTAGTCGCCCCACCGCCTCATCCCGCAGGCCCAGACTCCACAACAACGTTAATATAATTTAATTTTTAACATATTCAATTTAATTTAATTAAAAAAATATGTCATTCCTTCGTATCTATTAGGGACGCAAGAATCGATCGATAATAAATTATCGACGTTCGCCTAGAGAGCGCGAGCGTTACGGGTGATGCTCCGAAGCAGCTAGAATCAAAGTACCGGTGCGCTGGACCGCCTCTCGTTAACTTTTTGATTGATTGATCGACGATTGAGTTTATTTGCCCGCCGATATACGAGCCTCGCGAAATATACAACCGTGTAAGCCTCCTTACCGTGTAACATCGCGTATAATCATTATTTATTTACGGCAATCGATTATTATGATAACCCGCATGCTCGTGCGAGTATCGATACGACATTTATTTATAAATTGCCGGCTCTAAGTCCCAAAATTGCTGCCCGCAGTCTCTACTCCGTTCGTTCAAATTAACCGTGCTTGATATCACAACTTACATTTTTTCTTTTTTTTTTTCAGAGGGCTCATCATAAGTCTCGGACGAGGGATGGATTTCCGATCTGATTTCGATCCGATCCGATTCCGATCTGATTCCGGCCCTCAGCCTCAGTCTTCGGAGTGGAAGAAACGCCGCTGTTTTGAAAATTTCATAAAAGTATCTGGGAAATTGGGAAAATTAATTTAAAAAAAGAAATTCCTGATAATACACACACCTGGAAAATTCCGAAAAAAGTCGACTCTACCCGTAAGTATTTGTTAACGTTCGTATTGTATATCAATTGCTCTCTCTTCCAGTATTCAGAAGTATCCACGTTGATAAACATGACAGCTATGACGTGTTACAAAATTAGTTTTCAATGCCCTGCCCCGAAAAAAAAACAAATTAAAAAATGCACACCCAGAGAATTTCATAACGAAGAAAATGAGCCCAGAGAAAAAGTTTCTACGATGAAAAATGGAGAGTTATGGTGTGCTAAAGATGAAATTTTGTCTGATGCAGGTAATGAGAGTAATTTTTTTCAGAGAGGATTCATTACGCCTCTGGGACGGAGAAACGGATTCCCGATCCGTCTTTCTCCCTGGCCGTCAGAGAGCTGCGCGAGCTGCGGCTCTCAGCTCAGTCTTCGCCGTGGAAGAAACGCCGCTGCGTTGGGAATCGGAGTCCTAGCGCTCCGGGATCAAGCCCCGAGAGGATTCCGCGCCGAGGCTCGCGCCCGCGCATCCTCCGGTACTTTGCCGAGCAATTTGCGCCGATAAAACCAGCCGCCGGAATAGCGAAGCTCGTTCCGCGCCTCTACCCAGTCAGCATCATCCTGGATTCGCGGCCTCGGCGTGAGCATCGGCAGCTCCCTCGGCACGAAACAACCGGGCAATTTTCACCTGACCCTTCGCGATGCGGCCCCGCAGCCGTGCGCTCCTCGACTTCGTCATCGTCTATTCGTCACAGTTATACACAGCCACGGAGATGATGTTCAACCTTCGTGCGCCGACCCGGGGCGCTATCCGAACCTTACCGTACCAGCCACCGTGAAACCATCGGGCTTCCTATACGTACGAAAATTACTGTTCGCAACTACTGTTTGCTTAGGGCAGACGTTGAGTGCGCTCGCGACTCCGCCCAGCAAAACGCTTTGCTCTTCGGATGCTCTTCGACGCTCTCCACGACCGTCTGCGCTTTTCTTTATTTTCTTTCGTCGGCTCTCTCGCGCTTCTTCACGCCGATTTTTCAGCCCGGCGACGATCGGTTTCCGAAGTCCGAGCCGAGGATGAGGATAAGTGAGGCTGCGCGCTGTTTCCGCCGCCGCTCCTGGTAGCTCCTCGCCAGTCCCGGTAACGAGGCTCGAATTACCCCGATTTACCAACTCCTCACGGTTCGGACGTCCACTTTCGAGCGTGATCTTGAGGGAGCGAACGCGGCCGCGAGAAGATCGTGCGCGCCCACGTACAGGCAACGAGAGTAGGCGAGAAACCGAGGAGCGGAGCTTCTTCCTCATCTCGGTGGAATCTGCTCAACGATCGGTAAACGCCGCCCGATACTCTCCCGGCGAAGAACCGTGCAGTAACACACTCGCAACTTCCGCTCGGAGGAGTCCTCCGGTGAATTCCATTCCGAGGGACTTACCCACGCTTCGGCTCATGGAGCAGCGGGAAGATACGTCGTCGCGGGATCCTGCACGATGCACGATGCGTTGACTGCGCTGGACAAATGCAGAAGCGAATTGGAGGATAAATCGTCAAAGTTCACGGGGAAAAAAATAATTTTGTACGTTTAACAAACATTTGTTGTCCGCAAAGATGCATAATTTGTTTCTTGTTTATTAAAATTTTCGCTTTGAAAATATGCCTCGTTGAAAAAAAAAAGAAAGTGTAAAATTAACGAGAAAAAGAGAATGTGGATGTTTCTGGACGACAAACATTTGTTAAATTATGAATCTTTTTTTCTGTGATACACAGTAGATTGTAGTATATATATTACATGTTAATATTATTAATAACTATTGATTATTTATATTATTATATTTATAATTTATGATTCTATATAAATATATTCGAAATTTATTATTGATAATTATTAATAAAATAATATTAATTACATGCTATATAACATATAATATGTTGTATGTATTTATGTATTTATATTATCGTCGCGGGATCGGGCGCGATGCACGATGCGTTGATCGGGCTGGACAAATGCAGAAGCGAATTGGACGAATGTTGAAAATAAATCGTCGAAACAAACGGTCCAAAAAAACTTTCTACGTGTAACGAACATTTATTCTCCGCAAAGATTCTTAATTTTTTTTTGTTCATTGCAATTTATTTATTTTGAAATACGCTTCTCGTTGACAAACAAACATTGTAAAATTAACTAGAAAGAAAAACTTTGTACGTTCAACAAACATTTGTCGCCCGCAAAGATTCTCAATTTTGTTTGTTTGTTAATTACCATTTATTTATTTATAAAATACGCCTCCTTGACAAAGAAACATTATAAAATAAACGAGAAAAAAATTGGGACTTTTCTGGCCAACGAAGGTGTGTTATGTTTGCGAATCTTTTTTTACTGTGCAGATTGACGGTCGTACGAGTCCCGATGACCCCGCTTGCCAGACGGCTATCGCGTAGCCCGCAATCTTCAAGCGGGTAGCCGTTGCCGATTCGAATTTGGGGGGCCTGGAATACTTGTCCAGCCGGACACCCCTTTTTCGAGCCCGAGAGCGGAGCGAGGCCGAAGCCACCTGGCTAGTCCCGAAATTAATCGACTGTGCTCTACAAATTGATTTCGAGCAAAAAGGTACAACCCTCGCCGAATGGGTTCTCCAGTTCGAGGCGGATGCCGCGCGCACTCTCCGATACCTTCGGCCAACGTCCCGGACCTCCAAGGTTCGACCGGCATGATCGAAGGTCCTTTCGATCGCTCGCTGCACCCGACGATATACGGATCGGTCGAATGATCGATCGAACGAATGGTTTCTCGCATATCCGATCGTTTTGATTGCTCTTCTAATCGCAGGTAACGAGTCCGTCAGGCTTTTATTTTGTATAGCTGTCGGAAATCACGCCATGGATACGATTCGATGTACTAAAAATTATGAATTCGCGTTTCAAATTTCGGCTAATCGAAGGTGCGTTTAAAAATTAATAGTCAACGAGGTTATTTTTTAAAATTAATGCCGCGAACTACGATTTCTTCACGAAGAAATCACTTGCTCGATCGATCGTTCGAGTGATCTCTGGCATATCCGATAATTCGATTCTCCCTCCCAATCGCAGGTAACGAATTCGTTTGCATTTCGGAGTGACTTTGCATTCAACGGGGGCTTGTTTGGCTGCTCGAAACGCATGAATCTTGAGTATTAACATAGAATGAAGGTTTGTCGCTCTTATTCTACAAGCTGAAACGACTAAGCGATCGCGAAACTCAAACGTTCGATTTCGTTATAAAGATCGATTGCTCGAATGATCTCTCGCATATCCGATAATTCGATTCTCCCTCCCAATCGCAGCTAACGAATCCGTTAAGTTTCTCGCTCCACGGCCATCGTAAATTGCCTCTTCGATCACGATTCGATCTACTGAAGGTTATTAATTCGTGTTTTAGAATCCAGTGCGCGCGCATGCCGGGCTACTCGAGGGTGCGTTTACCTCGTCACCTCTTCTCGACTCTGCCTCGAGTATTTTTTAAATTGATACTCGACGAGTCGCGGCGGAGGGGATTCTGCAATAATCGCTCGAGCGTAGCTTCGCGAGCCACGGCGTCGTTTAGAGGCGAGTCGTGCGTCGACCACGGCTGTTTTCGGATGCGGCGAAGGTGGAAAGGAAGGAAGAAAAGGGAACCGAGAGGAACGGGCGGGCCTGGGCCGGCCCGTTGCGTGCGCGAGTTGCCACGGAGGTTCGCGGTATAATAGCCGAGACACACAACGGATCTCACCCTCTCTCTCTCTCTCTCTCTCTCTCTCTCTCTCTCTCTCTCTCTCTCTCTCTCTCTCGGGTTGTTTTGCCGAGATTTATTGGCTCCACGCCCGCCCGCGGAATTGGACAGAATTATAATTGGCTCGGGTAATTTATTAATGAATTTACGACGTTTGCTCCGATTCGCCGCACGGACCGCAACCGGCCAAGTTCAATCTCCGCCGTTCGCCCGCACGTCCGGCCGCTCTCCCTCAAATGCAATCAATCCTAAATCACACGCGTAACGCGTGTCGTTACCATTGCCGGGCCTTCCTTCCTTCCCCCCGCGAGAACGGTGCGCGAATGTCTCGCAGAATTATTCCGCACGCGCGGCGACATTAAACGGGCTACAAATTAATATCGAGTCTCCTTTTACTCCTCGATGCACCCACGGTTAATAGTTCCATCGCAAGCCTGGGAAATTTCTTTACCGGCGATGATTAACGTTTCATTGACGCAGTAAAAACAAGCGCTTGCAAGGAAGAAAATTGTTTACACAGAAACCGCCAGTGAAAAATAATTTCGTACAATCGGAATACGAAGTTTCGTAAAAATAATTTTGTTATGGACTGCAGGACTCCGGTCGATGGCCCATTGGCAATGTCATTAGAAGCGACGTAACAACATCAACATAGTGAAATGTATCGAAAATTGTATGGATCAATGGATATTGTCAATAAATACCCTTTTACTACTACTACTAATTTTGGTAAATAAGCGACAAACTCAGTTTGTTCAGGCTTGAATATACAAACTTGTCCCTTTATTTCCGGTGTTATTAACAATGTTATTTTGTATTTATGTTTGTAAAACTAGAGACGGATAGTACGATCGGAAAATTGAGAAATAAAAAATTGGGGACATTCGTGGACAATAAGTTGTTGTAAAAAGTACAAACTTTTTTTACTGTGTGACAGTGAAATTTTCGATGACGAGCACCAGTTTAATGACAAAGTATAAGCCGTTTCTCGTTTTCCTCTTCCGTGCTTTCCTATGCCAGTGTCTCAATGCAAAAAAGTGCTATTACACACTCTCCGATTTATTAAACATGGAACAAATTAATATTAAGTCTCTATCGGTTTTTGATTAATACCGATACTTTCTATCAGTATTTTTTTTCGTCGTTGCCGATACGATCTTCAATGCACAAAATGCTATTCCGCACGCGCGGGGACATTAAACGGGCAACAAATTAATATCGGGTCTCCTTTCACTCCTCGATGCACCCACGGTTAATAGTTCCATCGCAAGCCTGGGAAATTTCTTTAGCGGCGATGATTAACGTTTCATTGCCGCAGTAAAAACAAGCGCTTGGAAGGAAGACAATTTTTACACTTAACTGGTAGTGAAATCGTCGACGACGAGGATAATTTTAACGACAAAGTATAAGCCGTTTGTTGTTTTCTTCTTCCGTGCTTTCCAATGCTAGTGTCTGTCGGTACTTTTTTTTCTTCTTCGCCGGTCCCTTTTCCGATAGGATCCTCAATGCAAAAAAAAAAATGGCATTCCCCACGCGCCGGTTCGTTAAACATGCAACAAATTAATATCGAGTCTGTACCGGTATTTAGTAAATACCGATAGTTTCTATCGGTATTTTTTTCGTCTTTGTCGATAGGATCTTCAATGCACAAAATGCTATTCCGCACGCGCGGGGACATTAAACGGGCAACAAATTAATATCAAGTTTCCTTTTACGCCTCGATGCGCCCACGGTTAATAACTCCATCGCAAGCCTGGGAAATTTCTTGCCCGACGACGATTATAATTTAATTGTCACATTAAACAAAAAAAAGCGCCGGCAACGAAGAAAAATCTTACAACACTGGAACTCTCGACGATTCACTGGCGGTGAAGTCGTCGATGACGAGCGCCAGTTTAACGATAAAGTATAAGCCGTTTCTCGTTTTCTTCCTTCGCGCTTTTCTCTCGGTATTTTTTTCCTCTTCGCGGTGCCTTTGCCGATAGCATCCGCGATGCAATAAAACGCTTGACGAATGCGTCGCAAGCCGTGCACACCTCGGCTTCACCGAACGTTATCGTCTACCCTTCCCGCGCGAGGGTGCGCGTTTCTTCGCCGGGTTTCATTGCTGCCGCCCACGCCCATCCGTCCCGTCTCGCGAAGAAAGCCGAGAGAGTGAGAGCCGGAACGAGCACCCTTACATTTGTAACAATTTTGCTTTTACGATTTTCCAGCTGGTTTACGTTTTTTAACAGTTTCCCGAGGCAATCCTCGCTCCCGTCTCGAGGGGGTTGCTTCTCGACGCTCGACTTTCTTCGCCGGCTTTCACAGCCACAAGCCCTACACCCGTTAGAGCACACAGTCAGACGACGAGAAATTTTCATTTTTTTCTCAAAATAATATCCCGAAAGGCCGATTGCGAGAGAAAAGTCGTAAAAGTCGAGAGCGGTATCGGCTTTTACGAGCTCGCACCACAAATTCTCGGGACTCTTCGAGAGAAAAGCTTTTTTTTTTCTTCTTCTTCCTTCATCTGGTTATAGGCCCGTTCGATGATGCATTCGCTCAGCGCCTGGTTTCACGAGCTCGAAGAGCGCGGGGTTGCGCGGGCGCGGTACGACGGGGCGATACACCCAGAAAAATAATTTACATGTCGGGCACCCGCAAATAGATATTTATCTAAATTAAATTAATATTTGGAGCCGCATCATTTTGACGAAACTGCAATCGGCAATCTCACTTCATCCGAATAGCCAAACTTCCGAAACTTTATTTTTCGGCGTTGTCAGATTTTCAAAACTTTATTATACCGAATGGTAATTTTAGCGAATGTCACTCTCCGCGAATAATAATTGACCGAACGTTATTCCTCGAAATCGTCATTTAACCAAACGCCATTTTTCCGAATACCAACTTCACCGAACTTCATTTCGCCGAATCGTTAAATTTCCAAACGTCAAGTCGCCGAATCATCATTCTTCCGAATAGTATTTATCCTAAAAAGCATTTCTCCGAAACGTCTTATGGTCGAAAATTATGGGTTCGAATGCACTTTATCCGAATCGCCAAACTTCCGAAGCTTTATTTTTCGGAATAGTCAGATTTCGCAAACTTTATTATACCGAATGGTAATTTTATCGAATGTTACTCTCCGGAAATATTAATTGGCCGAACGTTATTCCTCCAAATCGTCATTTAACCAAACGCCATTTTTCCGAATACGAATTTCGCCGAATCGTTGAATTTTCAAACGTCAATTCACCGAATCATCATCCTACCAAATAGTATTTATCCGAAAAATCATTTCTCCGAATCGATTCGTACTGAATCTCTGATGTGATTCATATTCGCTAGGCTAGACTAGACTAGTGATATTAGTTAGTTTCGCGATTCTGTTGGTCGGCGATTTGGACGAATGACGATTCGGACGATTGACGATTCGGCGACTTGACGTTTGGAAGTTTAATGATTCGGGAAAATGACATTCGGTGAAATTATTATTTCGGTAAAATGTCGATTCGGAGGAACACCGTTTGGCCGATTACTATTTCCAAAGAGTAACATTCGCAGAAATGACTATTCAGAATAACAAAGTTTCGAAAATTTGATATTTCGGAGAAGTAACGATTCGGCGGTTTGACGATTTAAAATAATAAAGTTTCGGAAGTTTGACAATTCGAATGAAGTGCGTTTGGACCCACGACTTTCGGCCATACGACGATTGGCCCATTGTATATTAATATTTTACTTAAACCAAATAACTATTGATTTACGGGTGCTCGTCAAATAAATTATTTTTCTGGGTGATAGACAGTAAAATAAGTACCAACGTTTCTTGACCACAATTCTTTTCATGTTAATTTCACAAAAAAATCTTGTCCATTAAAAAAAAATATTTGTTAATTTTACGAATATTTTTTGTAAAATTAACAACAAAATAATTGTGGACGTTTGTGGACAACAAAAGTTTATCAAACATACAAATCTTTTTTATTGTGTAGGAGTAACGCAAAAGCGTGGGTGTTCTCGAGCGTTTCGACGCTCGCAATCCCTCTCGGTCGGTCCCGTCATAGCGAGGTTGACTTTCTGGTTGGGGTCCCATGGGCGTGGTGGCTATGAGAACGTCCACCGGTCATTACGAGCCCATTAGTCGTGTCGAGTGACTGTGCGACTTTTTTTTTCTTCTAATTTTATTTTTCTTCTTCTCTCTCTGTCCAGTTCTGTCCGGCTCTTCTTCTGCAGACCCGGAGGTTCGGAGCACGTATCATCTTACATACTCGAACTCACGGTCCGGGGTTCTAAAAATCTGGCCAGTTGTCGTTTGTCACGGAATTCTCGACACTGAGAACCTTCTCGACGCTTACCGGAGTCCTCAAACCACCGAACGTTACCTCGGTTACCGCCGAGCACCGAGGCTGACTGTATTTCCGATACGAAGAATGTGAAATCTCATTGCGATCGATCGTTTGATTTTTTAATGGCACTTAAAAAGATGGAATTTAAAAAAACGGAATGTAAAAGAATGGAATTTAAAAATATGCACTGGAAAAAAATCGCTTGCGGATTGCCAAAGACAATTTGTTTTATTTCAATTCTACTTTCAATTCTTACAATTCTATACGATGTCAAACCAATGGCGGCAAGACTTCCAAGGTGATATGTTATCGTTTCAATCCCGAATGGAATTGTAAGAATTGAAAGTAGAATTGAAATAACAGATTTTTTTCTTTAGTAAAAAGTAATTGACTTTTTTTCAGTATGGAATTGAAAGAAATGGAATTTAAAAAAATGTAATTAAAAAATGGAACTGAAGAAAAGGAATTGAACCAAAAATGAAATTGAAAAAAATGGAATTAAATAAAATGATTTTTCCGCACATTGTTTCCTGGGACTCTCATCCGGGCCGGTTTTCTAAAAATCTGTCCAGTTGTGGATTGTCACGGACTGCTCGACACTGAAAACCTTCTCGTCGCTGACCGGAGTCCTCGAACGACCGGGCGTTATATCGGTTACGGCCGCAGACCGAGGCCAACTCTATTTCCAACACGAAGAATATCGATTCTCATTGAGATCGAGAGTGGCTCTTCGATTATTAAGAAATGGAATAAAAAAAAAAATTTTAACCCCCACATTTTACCGCGGGACTCTCGGCCAGCCACCCAGCGCGACGCAGGAGTGTGCACAGTGCCACGCCCCGGTGTCACCGGATCGAAAAATCGTGCCGGGCCGCGGCGCTTTTTTTTCTCCCCCGAAATTGTGGAGACTTCTTCACCTCGGACGCAGCCGCATGCCGCACGGGCATTCTCGGCTCTCCGCTGTTGTCACTAATTCCAGTAATTGAACGGATATTTCGGGAACGCCCTCGACGACCTACGGGGTCGAGTCTGATTCCCCCAAACGCCTTGTTATTTCTTCGACATTATTTCTTCCCGCATTCTTGTGTTCGGCACGAGCGCGAGACGAGGGTGTTTGGACTCTGGCGTGAAAATAAATATACTCGTTCCTCGAGTATCATTTATCTCGTTGCGCACTTCTCGTGTCGACTGTCGACAGTATAATGAGTTTATTGATCGATTTAAAAAACAAATAAAAAATACGGATATTTATTGGACGGAGTTGACTTCATGATCGGTCTTACAACTTAACAATCGGCGCGAGTTAAATACTTGGAGAATTATTACCATGCCTTTCCGGTTCGTCGTTCAATTGCACTCTAACTTTTTTCTTCTTTCCCTTCATTTATTTCGATGAGTGTAGTAATGGATTAAAAAAATAAAATGAAGTACGGTTATTTATTGGACACCGTTAACTTCACCGTCGGTCTTACAACTTAAGAATTGGTGCGAGATCAATTCTTGTAGAATTATTATCATGGCGTTTCCGGTTCGTCGTTCAGTTGCTCTTCAACTTTTTTCTTCTTTCCTTTAATTTATTTCGATGAGTTTATTAATGGATTAAAAAATATATATAAAGTACGGATATTTATTGGACAGCGTTAACTTCACCGTCAGCCCTACAACTTAACAATTCCTCACGAGTTAAATAGTTACAGAAATATCATGGCGTATCCGGTTTGTCGTTATATTATGTACCTTTTTCTTCTCTCCCTTCATTTATTAATCGATAAATAAATACGGATAGTTGTTGAACAGAGTTAACTTCATCGGTCTTACCACTTAACAATTGGTCACGAGTTATATTACTTATAGAAATATTATCATGGCGTTTCCGTTTCCTCGTTCAATTGAACTCTAACTTTTTTCTTCTTTCCATCCCTCGAGGTATCCGAGCGGGTTTGAGGATCCTCCTCCTGGAGTCTCGCCATGTGCTCCCTCTCGTCCCGGTAACCCTTTCTCAGGTGGTCCACGTACTCTATCGGCGTCGTGGATATCGCCAGGGCGCTTTTCCGGGGCCTTATGCCCTCCCGACTGATGTACCGTCTAACAGCGTCGACCCGTTTCTGATTGCCGGTCAGACCGGATACCATGCTGCTCCGCAAAACGGCAGCCTTCTGGGACGGCACGTTCGCGTGAAGATAGTGCTTGTTCGGCGTGAGATCGAGGGCGCTGGTGGAGCCGAGACCACCCGCCTCAGCTCTGCGCTTCTTTATGCACGGAAAGTCCCAGAAGTTCTGGTCTATGCCAAACAACTCGCCGTCCTGGGAAACATTTTTATAATAATTTTGCTTCCTCGTAGAGGAAACTTTGTTTTAGTAAATAACAAAAAAATTCGGGATTTTAATGAAAATTTGTTCAGAATGATTGAAACATCGAAAAAATTGGATTTCGATAAAATTTCCAGATGAAACGATATAAAAAGAAATGAAAATAAAAATGTTCATATCGTTTTCTCATAATGTTCCGTTATTCGCGAAACTTTCTGTATGAGGAAGCCAAAAATACAGAAAATGCTCTCTCATAGAAGAAGCTTTGCGAATAAAGGAACTTTATGAGAGAACGATAAAAAATGTTCAATTTTCAACTTTTATGAGGAAGCGATATGACAATCTCAATTTTCAACTTTTTAAATTAATTGCTTCCTCATGGCGGAATGATTTTCAATATTTCAACATTATGAGATGCAGACATTTTATAATATTACGAAAAGAGGTGCAAAGCAATTTGCACGTGACTTCCGCATTTGTTACAATTTTGCGCATAGCTTCCTCCGCGAGGAACACAAAAATCGGCGAGCTTTCTCATCGAGAAAGCTATGCGCAAAATTGTAATAAATGAGAAACCCATCTGCAAATTACATTGCACCTTCTTAACATAAAAAATATATTTAAAAAAAATTCGTTACGATTTATCGGCCGATTATTCTGCCAAGACCGACCATCAGAGTCTGCGGCAGTTGTTCCCTAAGAGTCTCCGGCACGAAGAGTCCGAGGAATCCGCAGATGATCGACGAGGTCCCAAGGATGATCATCGGAAGGAGTCTGTGAACGTTAGCGCTGTAGGCGACGAACGGGCTCAGTATGGAGGAAACGTAGCCCATGATGTGAATGAAAGCGACGCCCTTGCCGCGGACCACTGTCGGAAGAAGTTCCGCGGCGTATTGCAGGGCGATGTTGGTAGCGGAGTTGATGAAGAGCCGGCCGACCATCGCGAAGGTCGCGAAGTAAATGCCGACGGGTACGCAGCAGGCGCCGTAGCTCGCGATGCCGGATATCATGACGCATCCGAAGAGGGTCCACTTGCGTCCCCACTCGTCGAGGGTGTACATTATGAGGAGAACGGCAGGGAATTCGGTGGATGCGCCGATCGTGAAGGTCGTGAAGATATCGAGACCGAGTTGGTCAAGACAGCGGATGTGACCGTCGTAGGCCATCGCCATTATGCTCCAGGCGACCAGCAGGATTATGCTGATCGCCCTGAGACGCGGGGTCTTGAAGAGGTCCACGACGCTCGTGTCCTCCGCAGGACTGTTCTCCGCGCTGTCCATGCAGTCGTCGATGAAATCCTCGAAGACTTGCTGAGGAACGTCGCTGCGATTCACCTTCTCAATCCTCATCATTATCCTGACAGCTTTTTCGATCTTGCCCTCGCTTATGAGCCACCTGACGGGTTTAAGGTAGTCCGAGTGGTACAATCCCGCCAAACGTGAGCTTCAGGGAAAAATTCGAACGTTTCTCTATGGGATAATAATTTGAAAAAAATCGACCGTATGGGAGGTGCTGCAAATACTGTTTTTATGTTATAATGATTTCGAAACATTGTCGACAAATTGACGATAAAAATAATTGTCCAACTAATTACCTGGCAATTTAACTATTTTTCCATAAAAATGATTCGTTTGTTTTTCTGAATAGGTATGCATTTTTTTTAGAATTTTTTGTAATAATTATACAAATAATTATGAAAAAATTCATACGTATTCGGATTAATAAACGAATTTTTTTAATGAAAAAAAATAGTTAAGTTGCCGGGTAGTTTTTTGCATAATGATTTTTGTCTTCAATTTTTTAATAACAAATTGGAATCTTTATTTCATAGAAACAATCTTTGCAGCATCTCCCATATACATGATTTTGTCAGATTTTTATCTCATCGAGAAGTGTTCGAAATTTTCTCTGAAACTCACGTTTGGTGGGGCCGTACCGCTCGGACTACCTTAAGGGATAATTGGTTAAGGCGATATATATAATGTTACGAGGATTTGGTTAAAAAACAGGTCCATTTTCGATATTTTTTTAAGGCGGGTATTGGAAGGACAAGGTCGGGTGCTTACACACAGTACAAGGTTTTATGAAGTTTGAGTTTTTGATTATTGAAAAATATCTATTAACAACGGATTTATTAACAATTAACAAATAACAATTAACACCGGACATCGTATCTCAAAATCTATGCGTCTTATTTAGTTGAAAATTTGACACATCCTTGATTATAACATGTTTATCTTACAACTAAATAAATATTTTTTAAAATCATCCGGTCATTAGATAGAAAATGTTGTTATCAAGGATCTGTCAAAATTTCAACTCAATTGGACGACTAGATTTTGAGGTACTTTGTTATTTGTTATTTTGCAATAAAAAAACTCAAATATAACACCTTGTATTAACGGTGAATAAAAACCCGATCCGTCCTACTAATATCCGCATTTAAAAAAATGTTGAGAATCGACCTGTTTTTTTAACTAAATCCTTATGCTACTGCCTTAAAGGCCAAGGATGAATGACCCTGAAGATATCTGCATGAGACCAAATTTCATCAAGTTATAACAGCCGTGGTTGGCATCGTACGAACTTCGCTCGGGGGTCTTCACTTACAGCATAACATTATCTAGAAATTAACAACTTTTTTTTCTTCCAGTGTGTATAAAAACCCGAGCCGTCTTTCTAACAACCGCGTTAAAAAATGTTAAGAATCGACCTATGTTTTTGGTACAAATCCTTAAAGGCCAAAAACTCATGATCCTGAAGATATCTGCAAATTTCACCAAATGTTGTCAAATTTCATCAAGTTATAACGATCGTGGTTTCCATCGCACAAATTTCGCTCGGGGATCTTCACGTACAGAATAACATTATCTAGAAATTGACAACTTTTTTTTTCTTCCTACTTGTTAAAGTTGCAACTTGATGTCATGCGGACATCTTCAAGGTCACGAGGACGATGACGATTTTTTTCGAATTTGCTTACCGAATGCTCTCCGGGAGTATCCAAGGCGTGAGGATCACCGATGCGAGAGGCACCGAGGTCGCGATCGCGAAGATCTTCCAGTTAGATATGAAGTACGCCATCCATGGCATGATCATGCAGCCCATCGTGTAGAAAACGCCGTAGCCGACGTTGGCGACGAACGTTCGCCACTTCGGCCCAACGTACTCGAGACACAGTATGTACATTATGACGAACGTGTTGTCGAAGGCGAAACCGACGATGAAACGGCAGAGGCTGAACTGCCAGAAGTTAGTTGTGAATATCGTTCCGAGGCCACCGACGAAGGCCATCAGATTCGTGCCCATGAGGACCGGGATTCGACCGTACTTGTCGGCAAGCCAGCCGAACAGGAGGCCACCGCAGATTGCGCCCACGAAAAATATACTCTGGGCGAGGTTCATCAGGTACGCGTTTTCGCAAACCTGAGAATTATGAGGAAAAAAACATAAACGAAAAATAAAAAAAATTAAAATATATAAAATTAAAAGTAATTGTAAAATTAAAAACAATTAATTGTCAGACGCACGCAAATAAATATTTATTTATTTTAAGTGAAATATTTGATCCAAATTAATATTCATTTTAATTCAATAAATATTTATTTGGTTTCAGTAAAATATTTGTTCGAAATAAATATTTATTTTAATTAAATAAATATTCATTCAAATCAGACAAATATTTTGCTTAAACCAAATACATATTTATTTACGGGAGCCCGAAAAATAAATTATTTTTCCGGGCGTATGAGAAGAAAATTTTCGGTTTCAGAGTAAGAGAGGAAGTATCGGAATACCGACCCACTCGAGCTCGGTCGCGATCGTCGAGTAGGGAACGTCCTCGTTCGTGAAATTGTAATCCCAATGCTCGCAGCGTTTTATCGGCCACTGGTCGTTGGGTTGACCGGCAGCGACGATGTCGTCGATGGGGACGTCGTACATCCAGCAACGAGAGTACGGAAGATCGTGAGACGATTCCTTGTCAGCCACCAGGTCGGCTCGCGGGATGGCGAGTTGCCTCAGCTTCTCGACGGGCGTGTCGCCGACAGCCGGCAACTTGCACCAATGCTCGTTCGGCACGATGGTTATGAAAATTTGGGTGAAGTAGACGAAGGACAGGAAGAAGCAGAATGGCATGAGCATCATGAAGAGTCCCTTCTGGTAGAGTCCGAACTCCCCTGACAAACACCATTGAGGGTTAATTGTATCAACAGAACAATTATTTTGCAGGTCCGAGGTAATTTACCGAGGTACAGAAGAACGTCGTCGAGGGTGACGACATCCCTTCCATCTTTCTGCTGGGAAAGGATCTTCGACATCGACTTCATTTTCGTCGAGTTCCTCGATCAATGACTTCGCTCCTGTGACGTGCATGACAATCGCCTCGATGACATTGACTAACCTACATCCTCACCACTGGAGTGACGGATGGGGTGCGTTCTTTGATGCAGTTCTGCTCTGTTCGGCTAAATCCAGAAATAGGGTGCGTTCTTGAAGGCAGATTCGTTCAGCTATGTGTTCTTTGATTTATGACTGTCGGCTGCGATTGGTTTTTTAAAAGTACGAACGGTGCATTTGATTCTTTCCACGGGATACATTTAGGCCGTTTTGATAACAAAAGAACACTTATCAGAGCACATTTGTGTCAAAAGTAAAGGGAGCGTTCTTGAATGCAGTTCTGTTCTGTTAGTCTAAATACCGGAAATATTCTAGATGTATCTACATTTATACGCAACTGAAATAGGCGCGCTTATACTCCAGTGCGCTTTCAGGTCAGGGTTTAGTTTTTACACAAATCTGCTATGATAAGCGTTCTTTTGCTATCAAAACAGATAAAATGTATTCCGCGAGAAGAATCCGATGTTGGCAACTTAAAGAAACCTACCAGCAGTGAGCAGTCACAAATAAAAGAACATTTATCAGAGTATATTTGTGTCAAAACTAAGGGATGTTTTATTGATTGCAGTTTTGCTCTGTTAGGCTAAATCCAGAAATATTTGGGTTTTACCCACGGGTGCGTTCTTTTATGCAGATCTGCCCAGCTATGTGTTCTTTTATTTCTGCCTATCCACTGCTAGTGGGGTTTTTTTTATTGCCAACGGTGCATCCGATTCTTTCCTCGGCCCACAATTCGTCCGTTTTGATAACAAACGAACGCTTATCAGAGCAGGTTTGTGTAAAAACTAAACCCTCAACTGATGGTAGATTGGAATATAAGAACGGCTATTTCAACTGCACCTATCATGATATAACGCTTGTACTGTCGACTCAGGGTCGACGGTTCGATCTCCAGTGAGTGACAAAGTCAACAGCGTTATTTCCGGGATATTCTTGTGTCTGTCGGTAGAGTGAGTTCATAGATATAATTAAACGTGAAAATTACCGCCGAAAAGTACAGTTCAAGGTACCGTTTACTTAATTTTCGATTTTTTTTAGCTGAGACTCAAACTAGATCTTGATCGGGATTCCAGACCAAGATTCTCGTCTGGAATCCCGATCAGAATCCAATCTGCGACCATTACGTTTCACTTCGGGAATCTGACTGGCAGTCGACCGTTCAAAAACAAAAGAATGCATAGCTGAGCAGATGTGCATTCAAGAACGCACCCAAAACGAAACGATTTCTTCGTTTTATATCAATTTTTTTTAGCTATGACCAGAGACTCTTGGGGTGATTCGTTCTCGGATGGGATTCGATCAGGCTTCAAAGTAAGCCGCTGGATAATGCGGACTCTCATTTACGCTCTCCGTGTCACCGAGTCGGATCCGGCCAATCAGCAACGTCGTTTAGCTAATGCGAGTAACGTGTCCCGGGGGAAGATTCAGAAGCGGTCCTCGCTAAGTTACCCCTGGCGTGGTTCGTCGAGCGAGGGGTTCGCCCGGCGTCGCCCAATGGGATTGGGGAACTCCATCGACCTTACCCTCGTTCCCCGGCGAGTCTCCTCTACTCTCTTTCGGCGACACTTTCGGCGGACCGAAAGCTTTCAGCCACCTACATCGAACTCGCTTACACGGTTGCTCTCCAATTTGTAGGTACCGTCATGCACGCCTATAATCCACCTCCATCCCGGATAAAGACGCGGAGTCTCGGCGCGACGGGCGCTGATCTCGTTTTTCCCCAACTACCAATTTGCGGGGTCACGTAATCCCGTGGAGATTTACATATTATCCGGTGAAAGCTCGCGAATGGGCGAGCTGGCGAGGATGAGGAAGATGGGTAAGTGCCAGTAGCTCGTTCAAGGAAAATGTGGCAAATTGGCTAAAGCTCATTTTTTTTTATATCGCTGATATTATTTCTTATACTTTTGTGCGCCATTGCCATGAGAAGTGAGCGTTTACAAGGTGGATGAGCAAGGAGCTTAGGATGAGAAGATACGTGGTGGGTTGAAGCTCGTGGATAGGCGGGCAGCTGAGGATAAGAAGATGCGTAGGAACCGGTAGCTTGTTCGAGGAAATATTGGCGCATCGGCCAAAGATAATGTATGTATGTATGTATGTATATATTTATTTGCCTCATAGGGTAAAAAACCCCTTGGCAAAGGGAGTGCCATGTACAGAGCTTATACGATACAATTTTTGCATGCTTGGATAATTTACATATAATATATAGTTTACAGTATAAAGATATATCACATTTCGTAGTTGTGTAACGCTTAATTTTCATACTTGAATTACTCATTTAAGATAAACGAACGGAGGGTTAAAGCATTAGTCATAAAATAGAAAAGAGCTTTTGACGCGGCTACCTCTGGGTTGACTAGCAAGGCTGTTAAATTTTTTTCCTCCATTAGATAGCGCATTAAATATTTTTCCCTGTGGTGCTCGTAAATCGGACAGTGTACAATAAAGTGCTCTACAGTCTCGGGCATGCCGGAATTACAGATTGAGCATACTTCTTTCGGCATAAGGTTGTAAGTTATTCCGTTCCAGGTAAAGCGCGAGTTGTATTCGTTTGCTAAACGCACCTGTGCTTTTATTCTAGTAATTGCTATTGGGCAGCGATGCCTTAAGTAATTATCTTCAATAGGTTCAAGCTGTCTTGGAATCGGTATCTTGTAGCTCAGGTTCGCCCAGTCTTCCAGGTCTTTTGTCTTGTACAGAGTTTCAAACTTAGAAATAATTTCGCACGTTCTGCTCTCCCAGGCTGGAGCGGAATTTTCTAGCAGAATATTCGCACATCCGATTTTGCTCAGTAGTTCCTTCAGTTGCGAGACAATATTGTACTTAGGATTTGGGTTTGGCCCGTTCGCTAACTGCAAGAGCCGTAGAAAGCAGATTTTAGGCAAAGCAGTATTTTTCTTTTTTAGGATTCTGACTATAGCTCCCCATGTAATTTTAAGTGCAGTAATTGCAACCTTGTGGCACTCCAGTTCCAGCCTGAGTGCACAGTTCGGCGTATTATTTGGTAGTAGCAAGAGTCTCTTAAAAAAACTAGTTTGAACAGTTTCTATAACATCAAGGTATCTGAGTCCCCAGACCGGGACGGCATACAGTAGGGTTGCGGTAATTATACTGTCGTACATCTTCATTATGCTTTGCCAGGAGTCGCATTTTGCTCTAACAATTGTGGAAATAACCGTACCATTTATTAGTTTGGCTTTCGCGATCGCATTATTCGCTGCAGTTATCCCCATTGCGGAACTAGTAATCGGGACGCCTAGGTAGGTGTATGTGTTGACGATATCGAGGGGTTGGTTTTTGTATTTAAAACTTGCGTGGTCCCTACCCTTAATTTTGCCCGCCTTACGAAATATCATGACTTGTGTTTTGCTAATATTAACAGTGAGACCGTTCAGGTTGCAGTAATCCTCGAGTGACCGAATTTTACTTTGCAGGTCGATATTTGACTGCGCCAGAATGATTAAGTCATCCGCATATAGAAGCATAATGACATCCGTTAACCCATCAATGTTCACCCCCCTATGTCCTTTCTCACGGAAGAACTTCTCGATATCTGCGATGTAGAGAATGAATAGGAGCGGACTGAGTGTTTCTCCTTGCAGCACTCCTTCCGTAACTCGAGCTTTCGCTGACAACTTTCCTTCTACTTTCACCTGAACTGTCGCACTGTCGTATAAATTTTTTATTATCCTAAGCATTTTTGAGCTGACCCCTTGGCGAAATAATTTAGCCCATAGCGGTGCGTGCGGGATGGAATCAAATGCTCTTTTGAAGTCCACGAAGAGACCATAGACTGCTCGTCCGCCTAGCCTCAACTGTAGGTGAACGGCGCTCGTAAGCACAAATACTTGGTCAATGCAACTGCGGCCTGCTCTGAACCCCGCTTGACATTCAGGAATTATTTCAGCCCCGTCCGCCCAGTTGTATATTCTGTCTTTAAGAATTTGGGTAAACAATTTCACTATGCAGTTAACAAGCGCAATGCCTCGATAGTTCAGTGGTTCTTTTTTGTCTCCTTTTTTGTGTATCATAGTTAGAGCAACTTCTCCCCACGCGCTTGGAGTTTTTTCCGAGTTTATAATTTTATTGAACAGCGTAAGAACGCATTCGATCCCGTTTGTAGGGAGTGCTTTGTAAAACTCATTACCTAAAGTATCAAGGCCTGGGGATTTCGCATTTTTTAGTTTCATTATATTTTTCAGCAGCTCTTCTGCTATAATGGGCGCGTCTAGGTATGGGTGTCGTGTGTCTATGTACGTTGTATTATCCCAGATTTTTTGTGGGAAGACGTGCTTGTAAAAATCCCCCCACTCTACTTCCGTTATGTGAACTGGAGAGTATTTTCGCGGTTTACATTTTTTAACAGTCATCCAAAATTCTTTAGAGTCTTTAATTCCAGCGAATTTATTTATAATTTCTCTATCGTATGCGTCTTTTTTTGTTTTTATTAGGTTCCGGTATTTTTTTTGTCCTTTGTGGTAGACTAGTTTTTTGTCGTCGCTAAATCCCGAGTCATGATAGTCTTTTAGTTGCTGTTTCGCCTTCTTTTTTGCTTTAAAGCATTCACCGTCAAACCAGGGATTAATTCTGTTGTTGCTACGTGTTGCACATTTGACCTTCTTTATTATACCGGCCGCTTCGGCTGCCTCCAAAATAGCTAGTCTTAAATTTTCGTTTAAAGTGTCTGTCGATTTTTCCTGAGTATTCGCCTCTAGTAATTGACAAGCTAAGAGTTTTTCTTGATAGTCGGTCGAGTTACTTTCAGTCCAGCGGGTGATTGTTTTGTACAAAACCGAGCAACTGCGGTTTCTGTCGGGCGTGGTGTCAACCTTGACCGCAAGTTCTAGTACCACAGGGAAATGGTCTGAACCAGATATTCTATAATCCACTGTTAGATCTTCGATGTAGCATAAGCTAAAGACGTTGGTCCAGATCAGGTCGATCACACTCTTACCGACTACGCTCGAATAGGTGAATTTAGCGGGTCTGTCGCTGGGAGTTCTCCCGTTAAGACAAATGTATCCGTTGGAGGTCAAAAAGTTAAAAAGTGTTGCACCTTCTGGCGTGAGGTTTTTGTCCAGTGATTCTCTATTTTTGTGCAAGTTCGTCAGTTCCAGTAAGTCATCCGGTACCTCGTCCAGTTCACCGATTCGAGCGTTGAAATCTCCCCCTATCACTACGATCGCATCAGGGTATTTTCTATGAAAATTGTCGAGTGTGATCTGAAATAATTCAAGGATTATATCTAGGTCAAGCTTGGGTTTAAAATAAACAGTTCCTGTTATTATTCTGATCTTTTGTACGAAGTGACTCACGAAAATCCATCGCTCGGAGACATCTAAAACCTCAGTGTTACCGATATTTCTATCCGCTGTTATCGCAAGTCCTCCGCTGCCACGACCTTTTGATTTGTCCTTTATGGCGTTTGACCAGGTTGTATTAAAGTCGAGGAACTGCTGTGGGAGCTTCAGAGGAGCCGCAGTCGCCCAGGTTTCCGAGACCGCGATGATTTGAGCGTTCTTCTCATTCGAATAGTTGAAGAGGTTCTTTATTCCATGGCAATTCCAGAAGATGATCTTGAGGTGTTGGTCGGCCGTTCGTTTTTTGAGGCCGGTGTGTTTTCCGGGATTGCATCCGCTGATTGTTGCACAGGGTTGTGATTTTGTTGGAGACTCTCACTTCGTTGGTCTTGTAGAGTAGCGAGCTTGCCCATCCTTTCGTCCCAGCGCATCCAGGTGCCGTTGATTTGGATTTTTTGGTGACCGACTCTCACGGGGTGGTTTCTGCTTCTTTCGACACGCGCGATGTCTCGCAGCTTCTTTTGGGTCGTCCTTTCTGCCCGGGTGAGGTCACTCTCCACGAAGATGTTTTTGTTCGCGAGCACTCTTCTTTTATTCCTCAAGATCTCTAGTTTTGCTTCAAAGTTGGTGAGACTCGTTAGAACCAACTGCTTCCTGGGTCCTATGACTTTGGCATCATCGACCACGCCGTTTAGTTCGAACTCTTTGGTTAGAAATGCGTCTACTACATTTTTTAGGTCATTTGACTTTGAGTTCAAACCCTTGATGATAATATTATTTTTTCGGTTAAGCTTGTCTTGCGACTCAAGGTTGCGTGCCAGCATGTTTATTCTGGAGAACGTCTCGTTGGTGATTTGTATTGGTGTGACGTCACTGCTTCCCGCTGCGTTGTTTAACTTGAGTTCCAGTTCGGCCACCCGTTTTTCCAGTTCCAAGGCCTTTTTGGGCGTCGGCGGCTCTCTTATTTGGTTCTCAAGCGTAGTCAACCTTGCTTCCACTGTCTTCTGTATTTCCTTGTTTTCGCTTTTACTTGCTTGGATTTGTTCTTTCAGCTGTAGAATCTCCTCTCTGATTGCCGAGTTGTTGGCGGCTATTTCCGCTTTCAGGGTAGTGAAGTTGTTCGTATTTTCCTGTCTCATCGCGAGAATCTCTCTCATAATATCACTCATTCCTAAATTTTGAGTCTGCGGGATGTCCGGCAACGAATTGTTGTTTGGCATAGTTTCCTTATTAGCGTTGAGTGGCGAGGATGTCAATGGACTCGGCGGCGGCGTACGTTTAGTCAGCGTGCTTTTTTTAGTAACTGTTTCGTCCATGGTCGACTCTTCGGGGTTGTCAAAGCCAATCTGGAAGAACATACGTTTTCGTGAAGTGTTGACAGCACTGCTAGGTGTTAATTGTCGGCTGCAGGGCGAATTTTTTCTTGGTCGTCCTCTCGAGCGCTTAAGACTCGTGCATGGGCCGTTGTTTATCTTCGCTGTGACAGGTGTCGATGAGGTAGGTCCCTGCACGTTCGGCAATGGCCGCGGGGTATCGGGTCGCGTTGTCCAGTACTCTTGGCCCTGTGAGATGTCGCCTCTGGTACTCTCACTCTGCGACATTACTGGTCAGTCGCAGGAGAATCCCTCTAACCTCTCATGAAGGACAGAGGGGAAACAGGTCTCAGCTGGACTGTTTCCGCGTTTCTCCACTATGTCTATTATTTCAGCACAGACTAGGTGAGCTGCTCTATCAGCCGAATACTAATATATTGTTTACTGATTGTTGGCACCGACAGTATCTTTAGTTTTACACGTAGTAAACTCGCACACTTGCTATCACTCTCGCTGCCAACATGGCTCCCTCGGCCAAAGATAATTTATATCGACCATATTACTATTCACACTCGCGTGGTGTACTGTGGCGCATATTACTATTCACCTGCGCCATTGCTGCGAGGCGTGAGCGTTTTCAGGGTCTAATCTCGATCCTGTCATCATTTTCACAGGGACAATGGACAGGTAATCGGTATACGATACACTGAGAAAAAAAAAATGGTTGGATCAACCAAAAGTCGCGGTGACATACGTTCAAAGCTGTCATTTGTTTGGTACAAGTAAAGCATTGTTTTGTTAAACGATTATTTGCTGCGATTTATTCAAAATTTATCGATTGAAACAAACATTTTTGTTGTACCAACCAAATACACCTTTGAATGTATGTCACCGCGTATTCGCTTAATGTAACCATTTATTTTCCTCAGTGTAGATACACTGCTAGGGAAGAACTGTTTGCGGGCAGAGTTTCCTCGTTTCCCGGTTCGATGCGGCGGCGAATCAGGCTGCAGTTAGCTAACGCGGGTCGGGCTGAAGCTCGCTGATGGGCGAGCAGGCCAGGATAAGAAGATGGCTAAGAGCCGGCTCGTTCGAGGAAAAAGTCCCAAATTGGCCAAAGCTAATTTTAATTTTTTTTTAATATCGACCATATTACTTTTCCACACTTTTGCCGAGCTTCGCCATTGCTGCGAGGAGTGAGCGATTCCAAGGTGTGATACCGATCTTCGTCTTCGTTTTCATAGGGATAGACGTAATACGGAGGTACACGATGTACCGGCTGCCGGGGGAGATCTGTTTGCCGGCCTAATGCCCGGCAAAGTTTCCTCGTTTTCCGGATCGATGCGGCGGCGAATCAGGGCGCAGTTAGCTAATGCGGGAGGCGGAGGTACGGCCCCCATGGGGGTGGCTCGTACTTTCCGTCTCTCGCTCCCTCCCTGTCTCGCTCTCCATCAACCCCATCGGCGCTGTTACCCCGAACACGGATGCGCGTCGAACGTGCCGGGGACCTCGGTAATTTGCCAGAACTGGTTCTCTTTACCTCCCCTATCGTCCTCCTCCCTCGAAGTACCCGGGCGTCGTCGGGACATTGTCTCGAACGTATTTACGTATGCCAGTCTCATATCGCCTTCCTCTCGTTCTGCCGGCCCGACTTTCAACGCGCCTTGGCATTCCCCAATTTGATGAAATAATTGGAGCCAAATTACTTCCGGTGTGTCTTCTCATACAGAATAGGTTTACTGCGCGTTGAACGAATTGACTGAGTTTGCCTTTTTGATTTCAGAAGAGGACTCGGGCGAGGCTGAGAAAAACCGAGCCAAAACTGGAGGAAGATCACCCTCGTGGGTTACCCAACCGTGAAACTTTGGGTTGGATTTGGGTTCTTTTCTAACAATGCCAAACTAGCTCGATTCCAACCTTCTGGAAGTTGGGTTTTGGTTGATTCCAAGTGGCACAAAAAAATTAGTTGACAAAACACGACCTCAATGGTTTCCATATGTCCGTTTCGACGGTGTCAGAAAATTATCACCAAAATGTTAACTTTTGAACGTAGGATAATTTATAGTTAACATCCCGGACGGACATAGGGTAAGTCGGGGGGATACGATATGATGATTGAAACAATGAAAAATTGAGGTTTAAGATTTAAAAAAACCTTTATATTTTGGTCTTAGACAAATCCATCCGGAAACCAACCTCCTATCCGACACATATACGCTTTTAAAAAATTTGGTTTGCGAATTAATGAACGCTACCGTAAGCTTTTTTACATAAACTCTTTCTGAAATTTCAAACACACGTATGTTGCAATCTTACAGTAACATTTTTATTCTTAACGAACATTTTTGTAAATTCCGGATGAAACATTTGCATTTTTAGTATCTGGTATTTTAATTTACCGCTAAAGTACATTAATCTTCAATTAACGTAAGTAATTAACTCAAATGTCAAGTTACTGTACATTAAATAAAAAATTAATTTTCACAGTCCGACGGCTTGTATTTTACCATCGGCGCGAAACTGAACTCTCGATTTTGGTACCGGAATTGGTTCCGCGCGAATCGACCGGTTGGTTTTCCGATCGGTCTCAGGTTGGTCAGAAACGACGAGTGGAACGCCAGGTCCGCAGGGGTAGTTAAGGATGTCGCTGCTGCGATTGCTCTTTCCGCGAACGGTAACGAGCACGCTCACCGAGAGGTTGCAGGGATAGCTGGACGGTTGCGCTGAAGAATCGATGTAGGGGAGGGGGGGCGGAAATAGTTGGACGAAATTACATTATCGCGCTAAAGCGTCCTCGACGACGGGGGCGAAATCACGTCCCGTAATTCCCGGGCATTAAGGTAAACGTCCCAGGGAAGCGCGCAGGTTCCGTTGCCATGGAGACCCGCGCTCGGCTCCCACCCTCGGACCCGCCAATCAATAACTTATGAAACCATCATCCCTCCAGGAACCCCCTCGACCTCCTCGCTCTCCTCGCGCTCGCGGGTTAGCTGGAGCTGGAGCTGGAACAATGTGCGAGAGAAAATCGTCATGGCGGCTGCTCCGCAGTCTCGGACTCTCATTCCAGACTTCAGCGAGCGTGGGGAAAAATTATGCAAGTAATAATATTTGATTCACTGCTCGATCCGATAAGGTCGCGGTGCGGGCAGTTATGCTCATTTTTAAAAATCTACATTGGAGTAACGGGGGGTGGAAATGATTGTGGATTATTGTTAATTGTTTGTTCATTAAAGGATGTAAGCTTGACCAATATTCAAAATACGAATGTGTCTTCTAACTACTTAAATCTTTTAAAAAACAAGAAAAACTGTACATAAATTTACTGAGGTTCTATAAAAATTTTTATTATAATTATTTTAGAATTAAACTCTACTTCGTTCATTCGTATTCGTGAATTCGTAGGTAAGTATAATCTCCCGGGCACGACTCCGGAAGACACGGGAACATTGGCCGATGAATCCTGACTCGGAGTATATATAAATCCTGGCCAGTACTTGAAGTACACAAGTAATTCCTAGTACTTTCTAGTACTTTCTGGTACTTTCTAGTACTTGCTAGTACAAGTACTTTTTGAAAACACGCTCGCATTACGGATACTCAATGAGTAGCATGACATCCTGTTTTTATTTATATGATTATCTGTTTAAACTTTTCAATAAGTATCATTTTAACGAGAATACATTTTTTCACATTTATTTTTAAAAAATTCCCTGAAAAAACGAGAAGGATCCTTTCCGATTTTTTTTAACGACATTTTTTTAATAACATTTGCCAATGGATTTTTTAATTATGAAAATAAAGTTACGAATAGATTGGAAAGATAGTCTCAAAACGAAGAATTACGAAAATTTCAGGTAGCGATTTTTTTCAATGAGGACTCCATATGCAAATTACTTAGCACCTTGTTTTTTTAGCCCTAAACGCTTCACGCTACGAACCTAATTGCGAAAATTATTTGGAGAAAGTACTTCAGAAGTACTTCAAGTACAAAAAGTATTTGATATTTCTAGTAAAGAAAGTACTTGATACTTTAAGTACTTATGATACTTTGTACTTTGTACCTGAAGTATTTTTTGATACTGCGCCCAGTTCTGGTACATCTTCACCAGACGTACAAGACGCGCAATCGTTGAGTTCGGCGCATCGTTTGTTGTCTTGACGAAGAGTTTCTCGAGTGGCTTTTTTTTCGAGGATCGCTCCTTACGCACTACAGTGTACTCTACAATACCCTAAACTATAATACTCAACTCTGTTTCAGATCGGGAGAGACGCCTTGACAAACGATGACATCGCGGCCGACTGCCGAATCGCCTCGACGGGGTATCTCCGTGCGGCCGCGACGCTGGCCTCGATCTCCTCGAGAGCGAGGGAGGCAATTCGGCGAGAGCGTATCGGCCTTCCGCTCGATAAAGTCCCATGGCGAAAATGGAACGACGGAGCGAGCCGGCGAGGGCGAAAGAGCGAGATGAGCAATTTGCACCGGTAGTCGACTCGTTCCCCACCCTCGCTAGCACAGGAGAACACGGACTACCCCTCGCTAGCACGGATTCTCAACCCCTGCGAGTAGCTCGTCCCCTTTCCCCCTCCACGGGCTGGTGAGGGAAGGGGACGCGGACCGCCGGAAACCCAGGCCGGGTTCCACTCTGCGATTGGCTCGGCGATTAGGGGATGATTCGAGGCGACGTGCGCTGCCCCCCGGCCGGGACGCGTCGGCGCGATCCTCGCGGATTTACAATTGATCGGGCGCGAGGCCTCCGGCATCACCGCCGCTTCCTCATTATTTCTCATTCGAGGCGTATTTGGAACGGTGGTTTTGCTGCTATCTAATTATCGCAGGTATCAGCGATACCGAGCGGGGATTTCGATGGATATTCGAGGGGTGTCGAAAACATGAGTACGATATGCCTCATGGAATCTCGTATGTTTGATCGTTACGTATGACCCTGAAGTTATGTATGATCTGCATGACTCTGTTTACTGCACTGTTTTAGGAAAAAAAAGAAATTGTTCGCTTGTAAAATTTTATTCTCCAAGCGAACTTCCCGACAAAAGTTTGTGCAATGCAAAACATAGACGTTATCACTTTTGATGAAAGAGTCACGTGCAGATTTCTTCCGAGGCATTATGTCGATGCACTACTTTAGGAGGAAAACAAAATTGTTCGCTTGTAGAATTTTATTCTCCGAGCGAACTTTCCCGAGTGAAGCTTGTGCGATGTAAAACAGCGTTATGAGTCGATGAAATTTAGTCTCATGTGGACATTTTCAGGGTCATCGTTACATTGACGAGAGCCCGCAGGCTCCAGTATCCAGCATCAGCGCTTCTTTATTGTTTCTCATTCTCTGCATATATGGACCGATGGTTTTACTGTTAACTAATTATAGCATGTTTCAGCGGTAAGTGGAAACAATTCCCACGTGTGCTGTGTGTGTATGTGTGCATGTGTGTGGGGGTCATTTTTTCCGGGGTTTTTTCCGGTGGTATTTTTTACTGAGGTATTTTTTCCAGGGTATTTTTTTCTTGGGGGTATTTTTTTGCGGGTATTTTTTCCGAGATCCGTTTCAGCAATGCCGCCTGCGGATTTTGTGAATCCTGCCTACTCCGGAGATCTTCGAGGGATGTCGAAGAACAAGAGTACGATTTGGTTCACCGAGTCGACTTGGTTTCCTCACGGAGAAAAAAAAAATGTTGGGACAACAAGAATTTTGTTACCATAACTGATTTACCTGGTTAACATAGGGATAACAAAATATTTTGCTGTGGCAGCAAATATTTTGTTGTGGCAACAAATATTTTGCTGTAGCAGTCAAATATTTTTGCTACCACAACAATAAATTATTAACGATCTACATTTTGTTAGAGAAACAGAACTATTTTTCTCCGTGCTCGTTACGTCCACGAGAGCCCGCGTGCCGAGCGTGCGCTGGCTCGAAATTGAGGCGTCAGTTTTATAGGCGCTTCGGAATAGGTGATGCTGCGTCCGTCGGAGCAGACAGCGCCTGGCGAGATGAGAAAAAGAAACAAATGAAGGATACGCAATCGCGAGGATCCTCGCCTTATGCTTCGGAGAATTTTAACAAGACGTCCTGGGGCGAGAACTGTAGTTCCGTTTCACAGCTCTCCGCGCTGCAGTGACAAAGAGATCGTCGTGTCGTTTCTGTGCCAATCGCTCGTCTCGAGGACAGCTTTATATACGCCTTTGCGCACAAAAAGTCCGTCGAACTTTGGTTACTGATGGAAAAATTCAGAAGGAAAGTTTGAAAATAAAAACTTCGGTGGTAAGGACGAAATTAGTATATTATGCTACAAGGGAGAAAAGTGGGCGTTTTCACCGAGTGCGAAGGTTGGTGCCCGAGCAAAGCGAGGGCAGAAATTCACACGAGGTAAAAAGGCACTTCCCTTCGAGTGGCGTACGCTATTTTTTCCCGACTGTGCTAAAAAGTCGCCATATTTCTATGCCTGGAACGGGGGTGGAAATTGGTCGAGTCTTGACGAGTGGGGGAAAAGTAATTTAGCAGGAGGAAAAGTAATTTAGCAGGAGGAAAAGTGATTTAGCCGAAGGAAAAGGAAAAAGCGTTTTTTTCCCGACTGCGCTAAAATAACCACATTCCTTGCATGCAATACGGGCGGAAAATAACCTATTACTGACCGATGATCATTATTAATCTGTGCGCATGCGCAGTACAATTTCATTACTCCCTAGGGAGTAATAGGGCTCATTACTCCTTCTGCAAGCTCTATTACTCCCGGGGGAGAAATTATTATTGGCGAATAAGACGATTTTGCGACGCAAGAAATGCGGTTATTTTAACGAAGTCGGAAAAAAAATATCGTATGGCACAAGGGAGGAAGTGCCTTTTCACCTCGTGTGAATGTCTGCCCTCGCTTCGCTCGGGCATCAAACTTCACACTCGGTGAAAAGACGCACTTTCCTCCCTTGTGGCATAATATACTATTCGCACGAGGGATATACGAAATTTTTCATCACAAGGTGGGAAAATGGCGGTTGTACGCACGCGAAGCGGGCGGAAAAGTGGCCATTTCCGCACCGAGTGATGAAAACAATTTTTCGGGGGTCACGACGAAAAAATAATTTAATACATCCGTCTCATGGTCTCATTAACTTGACTTGACTATGAGCAATTTGAATTGTGATGAAAGCTTGGTTCTCTCACTTTGCAGGGAAGCCCAGGAGGAGGTTGCGAGGCGCATAGAAGCTGCAGCACGCGAGCACACCTTCACGGGAATCGAGGCAGCCTCGCATCTATATGGATATCAGCTTCGGTCGGACACGGCGAGGCTCGCGCGCGGATGGTGCGCCAGGCCGGGCGAGGCCGTTGCCGCGCAGGCAAATTGAATCACCGAGGAATGCAAGGTGTTTATTGAGATTTCATGTTAATCGGTGTCGGCTCTCGGGGTTGCTCCACGGCAAGGACGGATGATTGAAGAGGCGGAGACAAGCTCCGTGACGACGATCCAAGGGTACGCCGTGCCCCATAGTTACAGCTGCAAAGTACTGCCGGGTACACAACTATGCAACTCTCTTCTCGAGTTTACCCGCCTTGAAAATGACGCGCTCGTTATTACACCCTAGTACCAAAGAAGCGTATTTTTCCATCAGGAAACTTCTCATTTTTGTCGATTTTCGAATTCGTATTTTTAATACGAATTTTTTATACTCGCAGTAGATCTGGTCCGAGTACAAATTTTTTGATTGGATCTGACGATTGGATCTTACGATTTAGACGAGTTCCTCTATAACGATATGAGGGTACACCGTGCCCCATACACTCCATACACCCCATTACACCTTCATGCCAAAAACGCATATTTTCCCTCCAGACAACTTCTCATTTTTATATACAAACATTCGTCTCGTTACAATAGACGCGTATTTTTTAATTCTCGATTTTCGAATTCGTACTTTTTCGATACATAGTTTTTATACACGCGATGACATTGGTCCGAGTACCAATTTTTTTTCTCCGTGCACGAGGGCAATGCGAAGCTCGGTGTGATTGAATAACAAATAATAAAAAAAAGCGCGTAGAGGAAATCGAGTGCGGAGTATCGAGCCCCGGCGAGCGGTTGTTAATCGGACGTGTGCGAAATAACAAACAAAAGAGGGAGCGCTGTAGGGAAACTTAAAACAAACAGGTGAATTGGATATTTGTCGAGGGTTTTCTGAATCGAAAGGGGGTGAGCGCTGTCCCCTCGCGGAATCGAATGCGGCAACGATGAAATCGAATTGCCCGGACGGTCGTGTCGGTCGACGGGCGTGGGTGTTATTTTTCAAACTCAATCATAATTTTTTAAATTTTTTTGCAGGCCACGGAGAAAACGGTGGATTTCGCGACTTCGGATGGGCGACGATAACGATGCGTTTATTGTCGCAATGTAGGAAACCGGACGCGTATCACGTGCGGCAAAGCTCATGCTGAGCCGGCCGTGTTTTCCCTAAGGTACAGTTGCAATGCTCGGACACATGTTATTTTGTAATTAAAGTTGTAACTATAAATGTAATTATAGTTGTGATTATAATTGTAATTATAATTGTATTAATAACTGCCGGGATTCGGGCAAAAATGTTTCAACAGTCCATGAATTGGCACCTTTCCCTTAGGGAAAAACCACGTCCTAAGAATGGTTCACATGGAAACACTTGTTATTTTTTCCACAATTAAAAAAACAGTAGTAACAGCAGTATAAAAGTGCACTTATCGACAATATCATGTACTTTATACAATATCTGATACATCACTCTATGTAGCAGTTACATTATTCACATACACATTGCCAATGGGCCATCGACCGAAGGCATTCAGCCCTTAAAAAAATAATTAACTTTTTGTAATTAAATCGATGCATTTTGGAAACTAAAAACTATCAGCTTATATTGAAACTATTGATTTCAGTTACTTTCACAAAAAATTAGTTCCCAACCAGTTAATAATTGCTGGAATCCGGGGATGCCCTTTACACGAATTCCTTGCCTAAAATCCCAGGTTCGTTATCGTAGGGCCACGTGTGTGTGGCGCTTAGTTCGAGACTGCGAGCTGTGACAATCGATAATGGAACGACTCGGTTGGACGGAAGGGAAGTACGGGACCGGAGGAAGATGCTTTCTTGTTCACTCTCTCGCTCGCGATCATCTCCGGAACCCCGTAGACTCGAAGGCAGCATGACAAATAACTCTCACAATGGCCTGTCTACCCTTTTTCTCTTCTGCCGCTTGCCCCGTGCCGCTCCCCCCCCCCCCCACCCCACCCCGGAACAACGATCGTTCGAAACACCGCCTGTATTATATATTTATCTACTTTTCCACCACCGAATCCTCCCCCTCCCCCCTTTTCACCCTCGTTCGCCGGTTCGACGTTACCGTCGGAATATACCCTATTATTATGGAACGGGTGTACACGCGTGCCGCAGACGTATAGACGCGACCGGATAGGTTCCGGCAATTTTTGCATCCAACCAATACCGCGAGACTCGCGGTCCTATCTCTGCTCGCTTATTTTTATTTGCCCTGGGTCCTTCCTGATTTATCGCGACTTTCTCGGCGCATCGCCGAGATCGTCCCTCCCGCCTTCCCGATCCAGATATTTTTCCATATTCAGTTGCTATGCGACTCGGTGCGAACTGAGCGGTATCGTGCAGCTACTGTGACACAGTTATCGGCAGAGCTATCGGTTAATATTTTTTTTAAATTTGTTTGGAAAGTTATGAACGGTATCGCAAGCTTTTTGTTACGCAAACTGTTTCTGAAATTTCAAACACATGTGCTTTCTAATTTTACAGTAAAATATTTATTTTTGACGACATTTTTTCGTAAATTTTAGGGAACGAATTTTTGATTTTGATGTCTAGTATTTTTATTTTACAAAAAAAGTGTATTAATGTTCAATGAATGTAAGTACCCATATAGCACGAAATATTTTGAAATAATTTTATAAATATTTGCAATCTTTCAAATCTTACGATATATTTCTAAAATATATGAAAATTATATTTAAAATTATTCTATCAAAATATTCCAACGAAACGTTTCTCGCATATTTCAAGAACACAGTGATAAAAGATTTTTAAATATTTTTTTTTCATGTTTCGCCGAACTATTTCTACTAATAACTCGCATTTTTGTCCGTGTGTATGTGCAATTGGGATTGGTGATGCAGTCTTTCACATTTCGCTGAAATAAAAAAAAAATAAAAGAGTAAGATTTATGAGCGGACGAAAAAATATTTTAAATATTTCAAATAAATATTATTGAAACCATTCAAAATATTTATTTGAAATATTTCCGTGCTACGCGGGTAATGCAAGCACATTTCAAATTCTAGCACATTAAATTTGCAATGTGCGTTTGCAGTGCGCAGTTATCGGCACAGAGTCTCGGTCTCGAAAGAGTTGGAGCTATGCCGGCAACCGTGCCGATCTTCCGCGACCGAGATCAACCCCGTGCGGTCGGGGCTGAGGGATGAGAAATGATGATGCAGCAAAAATGTTTTTCCCATGCGGGATGATACATCATCGGTTACCCGAGCGCGATTGGGCGATGAGAATAAAGTTGCGATATTTTCAGGAGGTTCGGAGCGCGATTCGCAGGGAAGAGGTAATCGGAGCCGGAGCGACGAGCCAACCGATTTGAGAATCGTTACGTTTTAAGGGATGGCGCGCCGAGTTCGAGGATCGAAGAATTTTCCGATCGATCGAGCAGCGACAAAGGGACGGCCGAGCCAACGACCTCGCCGAGGGGATTCCCGCTGTAATATACTGGTCCGCCGCGGAGATCGCCCTAGCTCGGGGAAATCGTAAAACCCGAAGAGAGAAATAAGAAAACAAAAAAAAAAAAAAAAGAAGAAGAAGAAAAAAATAAAAGCTGGGAAGACAACGATAAACAAGACAATTTCGGAGCGCGTATTCCCGTGGAATCGATAAATCTGTTGGCCGAAAAGGTTGCCCTCGCGATTAGGAGAAACTGAGCGCGGAGAACGAATGCCTCGCCATCTTTGCGAAGCCCCCGCGATGTGCAGGAGTCTTCGGACCGGAGACCGGGCGTTCGAACGCGATTGAATGTCTCCCTCGACGGGCATCGTTCGCCACCGAGGCGGTGGCAACACGCGAGCCGCTATTCGTTCGCCCGTCCCGCTCGCACTCGCTCCGCTTCCTCGCTTTCGACTTAACTTTTCTTCTCTTTTTTATTTTATTTTTTTTTCTTCTTTTCGATTGTCGAACGCCCGGGAATTGAAAGGCTCGTCGGCGCTCTCGAAAGCGATCTCGATCGAGTCAATCGAAAACGCCACACGATTCTATTTTCTTGTCGGGCTACCGGCGTGCACCGGGATAGCCGGTGAGACCGGCGATATCGGACCCGGTCGCCGGGTCACCGGATAAATAAAACCGTTTATGGTCCTTCGAGCGAAATGGCTGGACGGCGCGCGACAACATCGAATCTTGGGAAATGGGATTTTATCCCTTACCGAGGGTGTTATCGCTTCTGGCGTTCGATACTGCAGGGACGTACGCGATCCTACACACTCGGTGAACGCCTCCGCGACGACGATGTCTCCGGACCACGGAAAGCCAAAGAGAATTTCCGACACACTCCGTATACGAAGAATTTTATCCGCCGTGGTCTTCTTTCAATCTGTACTTACCACGCCGGGAAACCTTGCGTCGAGACCCCTGGGACATCGTCGTCGACAATTTTCAGATGGATCCGGCGCGGATCGGCTAACTGGCAATAACGGACGATTCTCTCGGAGGCAACGGATAAACCAGAGAATTTCTGCCAACACCATTTCACAGGGATTTAAAAGTAAACAGGACAGGTAGAAGCGGAATGGCGTGAGCATCGTAAAGAGTCTTCTGACAATGAGCACGAAGATGTCTGCACGACATCAAACACACTGCCGTTATAAGTTGTACGGCTATGTTATAAGCAAACGCAGAACTCAAATGTTCGATTTCGATATAAAGCGACTTTGCATTCGATGGGGCTCGTTTAACCGCTCCAAACGCATTAATCTGGTGTATTTGTATGGAATAAAGAGTTTGTGCTTTTATACTACAAGCTGGAATATCTAAAGAGATCGCAGAGTTGCTCTTATGGAAAGTGTCCATTCATTGGTTGGTTTACGCTACATCGGCTAACTGGCAATAACAGACGAGTGCATGAAGAGGAACGCAGCTTTGATTGGATTTGACGTCTTCTAACTTAATTAAACTCCAAATAGTCTAACCAATAAAATGGTATTCAGGATGGTAAAGGATGGACCATGAATTTTATAGGTGTCCCAACTAACTACAGTTGTTAGTACAACCAAATTCGGCGCATTTGTCGGACAACCAACTGAAATTGTTGGATTGTGGAATAGACCTTTTTTATGCATGTGCTCTTATGGAATGTGTCCTTATGTACTGGAGCTTATGTACTGGTTCTGTCCATTCATTAGCTGGTTTACCCTACATCGCCTAACTGGCAATAATGGATGATTCTCTCGGAAGCAATGGATAAACCATCACGAGGATGCCTTTAATGGCTCGCCAGTTCGGCGCATCTCAGTGCATGAAGAGGAGCGCAGCTTCGATTGGATTCGACGTCTTATAACCAAGGTATAATTAGTCTAACCACTAAAATAGTATTCAGGATGGTAAAGGATGGCCAAGGAATTTTATAGGTACCCTAATTAACTATAGTTGTTAGTACAACAAAATTTGGCGCATTTATCGGACAACCAACTTAAATTGGTGGATTGTTGAATATACCTTTTTTATGCATGTGCTCTTATGGAAAGTGTCCATTCGCTGATCCTGTCTATTCATTGATTGACTTACTCTACATCGGCTAACTGGCAATAACGGACGATTCCCTCGGAAGCAATGGATAAACCATCACGAACATATCTTCAATGGTTCGCCGGTTTGATGCATATCAGTCCACGAAGAGGAGCGCAGCTTCGATTCGATTCGACGTCTTATAACTTAGAGTCTAATTAGTCTAACCACTGAAATAGTATTCAGGATGGTAAATGGTGAACGACGATTTTTATAGGCATCCCAAATAACTACAGTTGTTAGTACAACCAAATTCGGCGCATTTATCGGACAACCAACTGAAATTGTTGGATTGTTGAATGGACCTTTCTTCATGCACGTGCTCTTATCGAAAGTGTCCATTCATTGGCTGGTTCATCCTACATCGCCCAACTGGCAATAATGAACGATTCTCTCGGAAGCCATGGATAAACCATCGCGAGGATGTCTTTAATGGCCCTCCAGTTCGACGCAGATCGGTGCACGAAGAGGAGCGCAGCTTCGATTGGATTCGACGTCTTATAACTTGGAGTGTAAACGACGATGTTGATGGTACACAGTCACGCGGGACCGGCAATTTCACCGGGATTTAAAACGACCCCATCGAGGCAGGAACGGAGGTTTCTGTGTATCGTGCGCATCGAGACACACTTGCCACGACACTTCGGCTGTGTGCAGAGTAAAAAGCTCCGGGGACGGCGAAGATATACGCGCGCCGAGCGCCCCACCGGGGGAGCATAAAATTTTATCGGTTAAATATCATATTTCGTTAAAATGCGTGCCGTTTTCCTCGCCGAGTGGGACGATAAAATTTCGTTCTACGGGAAACGGCTCCCCATGCCGGCGAACCCCTCGCGCTCCTTTTATCGCGCTCATCGACTATCGTCCTCGCCGGGAACGATCGCCAGGCGGACGTCATTCAACCAATCGTCATCCGGACTCGCAGACGATACTCGTCGAGGCGTCAAACGCGAAGAAATGATAAATACCGAACCACCGCTGAGCGGAGCAGTAACGTCGATGGTTAAATTGTCATGTAAAGAAATAAGCCGCGTTAATGATGGACCAGTTTCAGATCTTTCAATCCCAGTCGTCGATGCTTCTGTATTCTGGGACGAAATCGTTTTCTTCCCTCGGTAAGCTGAATTCGTGTTTCTTTTCGACACCTGGGGGTTTTTTCCGCTGGTTCCACTTACAGGACGACAGTCCAGTCTGCCAATGGGGATCCGTTTTGTGCTGTTGAAAACCTCTGAAAAACTCATTCCATCCGGGTCGACGAAGAAAGTTGCCGGTATTTCTCAATTTTTTAAAATTAAATCATGTACGAGCTTGTGAATAATGTCTCTGTCCGAAGAGCGATCTCGTGCATATTGGTATACAACGCGAAAAAAAGAAAGCGTACAGTCAACTTTGTACGGCCCATTTGGCCAAGCCGGTGGCTTTTTGCCCGGATCCCTCGAAATTCATTTGCATGTTACATGCCAATGAAGGGACCAGCCACGAAAATGATGGACCAGAGGTGCGTGCTTTTTCTCTCTCGTTTTTTCACTCCTCGGACTTGATACTTCTGTATTCTGGATCGATTTTTTTTTTTTTTTTTTTTTTTTTTTCATTGCTAAGCTGAGTCGATCGTTCGAGTTTCTTCTCGACCCCCCGGCGGTTTTCTTTTCAACGCTTCCACTCACAGATCTTTACTCATATAGCACGGAACATTTTGAAATAATTAAAAAAAAAATGTTAATCATGCAAATCTTGTGAAATATTTTCGAAATATATGGAAATAATATTTTAAAATATATTCTATTAAAATATACCAACGAAACGTTTCTTAAATATTTCAGCATACTTATGAAATATTATGAAGTACTTTTAATTGCATGTTTCACCGAAATATTTCTACGAATACTTTTGTGTATATGCAAATTGGACTGGCAATGCGATATTTCACATTTAGCTGAAATGTTTTAAAAAACATTTCGCCGAAACATTGTTTAAACATTTCAATGTAGGACAAGAAAAACATTTTCAAAATGTTTTGGATACATTACACAAATATTTTTTAATATTGCTAAAACATGTTTAACGTTTCAAAAAAATTATTTTGAAACCCCTCAAAAATATTTCCGTACTATGTGGATAGTGATCTGTTTTCCGCTGCCAAAACATTCTGGAAAATTTATTTGATCCAGGTCGACGAGGGCACTCGCCTTTTTTCAATTTTTTTTTCATTAAGTCACGTACGAGTTTGTGAATAATGTCTCTGGCCGAAGAACGATCCCGCGCATTGATGTACGACGAGAAAAAAATAAAAATAAAAAAGCGTAGTCAACTTTGTACGGCCGATTCGGCCAGGCCGATGGGTTTTTGCCCGGATCTCCGGAGCGCATCGAGTCCCTCATTCTCTATCTTCTCGGCCGTCTTTCGGCTCTCCCGCTCTCACTACCTGCATTATTTTATTAGAGTGAATTATTCATGCGCGTCACTTACACGGTATGCATAAGTTGCGCTCTTTCATCACCATAGCTCTCTCCTGTTTCCATCTCGTTGCTTTCTTGCGAACCGAGCCCCGAATGGTCTTTAGTGCTCCGCCCTCTGTTCGACATGATTTCCATTAGCGAGAATTATTATACGAGAAATTTACTTAACGACTTGAACTCAACTATATGTGTATATATACATATATAAAAAAAATATATATCGCCGGTTAAATTGGCACGAATCGCGATACTAATTTTTTTGTTTTGCCTTTTCAGCAGTTATCGGTTGGACGCGACGATCGAGGTTGATTCAGCGAGATTTTGCGATCAGCGCCAATTGTCGAGCGACCGGGCGAATTCTACGACAATTCCTTGCGTCGTTCAACCCCGAAGATCGGCAGCGGAGACCCGTTGAGAACCTCGCCTCGAATGGTCTTTAGTGCTCCACCCTCTGTTCAACATGATTTCCATTAGTGAGAATTATTATTTTAAAAAATTACTTAACGACTCGAACCGAAAAATATATTTTTTTCATTGATCTCCTTATAGAAAATCTTAATTTTTATTTATTTTTTATTCATTTCCTTTAGCGAGAATTATACAAAAAATTTACTTAAATATAATACGTCTCACAACGACTTTTCTACTTTCCGCACTAAAAATCACATGTGTTATAAAGCAATGATTAAGGCTTTTTAAAAGAATTTCTAATAATTTGTTCTCTCATGTATCTCTGATGTTCTCTGACGTATTCAGAAAAATAAACAAATAATCTTCATTAACAAAAAGTTGTTTCCGGGAGATTTGTTAAACAATTAAATTTTTCATCAATTCGTCAATAACATTTTGGAATGATTATTATACAAAATTAATCTTTTCGGCATCTTTAATACGTTTGATTTTTTTCAGATTTTTATGCCATCGACAAGTGTTTACAATTCCCTCTCAATTCTCTGAAATTTATGCGAAATCAACACCAGTCGCAAGGACCACCTTAACGACCCAAACCCATCAATAAATAAAACAAAATTATTTTCTTATGGAAAAAATAAAAATATCCCCGGATAAATTGGCACGAATCGTGATACCGATTTCCGTTTCGTTTCACTTTCAGCACTTATCGGTTCGCCGCGACGATCGAGGTTGATAGGCTCTTCGGCAGCGAGATTGTGCTTCCAGCATCGAAGCCCCAATTGTCGAGCGACCGGGCGAATTCTGCGAGAATTCCTTGCCTCCTCCTACCCCGAAGATCGGCAAAGCGGGCGCGCTCGCATCTTCCGGAGGATGTCATTCCCGGCACGTTTGCCGAATGATTCGGTAAAACCGACGAAAACGTTGCTCGCCGCAAAAATTCTCGGATCCATCCAGCCTCATTTCTCTCCCGATTTCGCTCTTTATCTCCTTTCCCGCCGTTCCTCTTTCCCTCCCATCTTCCTTCCGTCTCGTTCGTTCCCGGCGATTCCGCCTCTGGTCACCTTCCTCCTTCGCCCTTTAAAACCCGCGAGCCGTCGCCGCCGTTGTTGCTCCGACGTTGAGGCCTCGGTGAGGATCTCACGATGCGACAGCTCGCGGCTTCTCTCGATTCAGCCCGGAGAGCGATGCGGAGCTCCCGAGATACGCGCGTCATCCCTCAACGTCAATCCGGCGAGCCGCTGCGAGTCTCCGGTAGGAGAAACCACGCCAAAACGAAGTGGTCCAGCGTCGATTTGAATGCGTTACGACGCGGGGCCCGTCTCTGCTTCGGACATTCCGAGGGAACTTCCCAAGAGCGAGGCGAGAGTTGGGGAGCTTTTTTTACCTTTCCGCCCTGCGGTTGAACTACTCATCGTTCTTTCCCGATGGTTTTTGGGGCGCTCGTGGAAAAACCGGGGAAGATAGGGCTTTTTTTGAGGGAGTCTCGAGATCGGCGCGGAGAAGAGACAATTAGGTCTTCTCGATTTACGGGAGCGCGGCGCGCGGCCGCGGAACGATCTCACGCGATTCTGGACTGAAAGTCGAGCGGCAGAGTCGGAATCGCCACGAACGAGCTTTTAGTTTTTTTTTTCCGGTGCGACTGGAGCACCTAATAAGTAAGTTGTTTTTTTAGTCGCTGGTCTGTACTATGTTGTTGGTTTTTCAAATGATGTTGTATGCTTCATGACGGATCTCATCCGATTCTGGACCGAAAGTCCAGCGACACTGAACTGGATTTTGTTCGCTGTGACTGGAGTACCTGATAAATAAATTTTTTTTTTTTTTTTTAGGAGCTGGTAAATACCATATTTTTGGTTTTTGAAATAATATTATACGCCATAATAATATGCTTCATTAGGGTGTTTCATCAATTGTTGAAAAAGCAGTAAGTTGGTTACAGGAAAATAAAAAATAAAATTTCGTGTCCCACTCTTGAAAATAATTGTACATACTTTACCGCTTCTTTTCACAAAAAGATACTTCCAGCAATTAAATTTCGGGAGTGTCTAAATGAACTACAGACCATTTGATGATTTGTTCATTTCGACTTAATTTAATTTAATTGCGGGAAGTATCTTTTCGTGAGAAGAAGCGGTGAAGTATTTACAATTATTTTCAAGAGTGGGACACGAAATTAAATTTTTTATTTTTCAGCAACGAAATTTTTCATTAAATTTTCAACAATTTATGAAACACCCTAATGCTTCATAATAGATCTCACGCGGTTCCGGACCGAAAGTTCAACGACACACTTTTTTTTCCGGTGCGACTGGAACACCTAGTAAATACGTTGTTTCTTTTTCTGGTCACTGGTCCATACTGTATTTTCGGCTTTCCAAACAATTGTATATACTTCATGACGGTTCTTACACGATTCTGGGTCGAAAATCGAGTGGCACACGGATAATCGCCACGAACAAACTTTTATTTTTTATTTTTTTCCGCTGTGACTGGAGTACTTGATAAATAAATAGTTTTCTTTTTTTAGGTGCTGGTCCATACTATATTTTTGGTTTTTGAAATAATGTTATATGCTTCATAAAAGATCTAACGCGATTCCGCACCGAAAGGCCCGTTGATTTTTTTCCGGTCCGACTGGATTATCTAAGAAATAAATCGTTTTTCTTTAAGGTGATTTCGAAAACATTTTGTTTGGTGCATAAATTCATCGTCGACGATCTCCGGTACGGAAGCAAAGACCCGTGGTGAACCCGCTGTACAAGGAGAGATATTTCGGAATACTGGGGGTGCGAATCAGCGAATCACAATATTCCCACCCGACTCTCCCTCCGCCGAGGCGTCAAGGGAGTCGAAGACGAATGCCGTTCGGATCCCGGACGTTGAGAGCCAAATGTAAACGGACGCTATTACTGAAATTGCTCGGTTGCGGAATACCTGCGCACTCTCAGCTGCTCCAAGAGAGCATCGCTGCTGCGAGCAGCCACTTGCAAGGAAATTCCAACCTTTGCATATCAAGGTACCGCCACCGTTTAGGCGCTATTACCCGCTCCCGGCTTCGTCCGCGGACTGCTCGATATCACTGCTCTCTCTCCTCAAGGAAGAACAAGCTCGGTATCGCAGCAAATCTTCCACACAGAAGCGAGGTCTTTCCAAAACATCTTCATTATTTGCACATCGATCATAGATTGCTTCAATTTAATTCAAATTTTACACTTTTCAATAAAACGAATAAGTAGTCGGGGAGACCGGGGCAAAATGGCACAGCGGGGCAAAACGGGACAGTGAGGGTAAAACTCAATTTTCCAATAAGTTTTGGATGGTCCATTTTGTCCAAACGATACATCCAGATTTTCAAACCCGTTTTGCCTCACGTACGACCATCGCCACCATCCAAAAGGTATTGGAAAATTGCGTTTTGTTTCACTATCCCGCTTTGCCCCGCTGTGCCACTTTGCCCCGCTGTGCCACTTTGCCCCGCTCTCCCCTAGTAGCAGTAAAAGTGCGTTTATTGACAATTTCTTGTAGTTTATACAATATCTGGTACATCTTTTTATGTAGTTACAGCGTTCGCATAAACATTGCCGATTGGCCATCGACCGCAGTCCTTCAGCCAATAAAATGAATAATTTTATTAATAATTGAATTAAAAATCATAAATCTGAATTAAAAATTATAGATTTTAATTAAAAATTACTGAAGGATCTAAGAAAAATTACCATAGCACATAGTAGTAGAGCGCCTGGGCGCCACCTATGGTAGAAAGTCTCTGATTATCCGACAATTTTTACCATAATATCTAACAAAAATTCTTATAAATCCGGTATAAATCCTACCATAGGTGGCGATCTAGCGTCCTACTACTATGTGCTATGTTAATATCTCTCAAGCAATATAGTCATTTATACCAGATGCTTCTCTCAGTGTATAGATTTGAATTAAAAATTTGAATTAAAAATTATAAATTTGGATTGATTTTTTGTATATATATATACGTCAAAGAAACAGAAGTTATCGTACGCGCGGATAATTTTGAATTTCATCTCGACGTTTTGTGGCAGTCCGAACTGCCTTAAGCTGGTATTAATTGCCAATCTCGAGAGAGATTATAGTTATACTTTTATAAACTCGACGTCGGTAGAGGCCGGTGTGCAGCCGGGCTCTTTATTACGTACGGGATTTAAATGGTAGAGTCTTTCGCCTCTCGTTTGCAGACCCGTTCGGTGACTCGTTCGCGCTGAGGACTCCGTACGGTGGAATTCGACGCGCCTTCCGCCGACAGCATTCATTATTACCGTGCAAAAGTCCCCATCCAATTTGCTGGATTAGGCTCGCGTGTTCCTCGTTTGCTGGCCAGCGTGACTCTCTCTCTCTCTCTGTCTCTCCCGATAGCCCCGCGAGTTTAAGCCTTTTTCAGCGTGAAGCCGAGTTTAAAACTACTTTACAGTATGTAGCGGGATGATCGTTGTGCGAGCAAGGTGAGGGAAAATCCCGATGAAGCGATCACCGAATTACCATAAGGAAACGGCTCGCCGTTCATCGATGAGGGCTCGACTTGCAATCCGGAACACAGACTCGGTACCATTAAAGCAGTCCTTGCGAATAGTGCTCACTTCTTATAAGTTTCAGAGAGATGGAAGAGAATTGCCAACACTTCTGGACGGTATAAAAATCTAAACAAAAATCAAACATATTAAAAGTGCTGGAAAGATTGATAATAATTCCACAATGTTATTAACAAATTGATGAAAAATACTTTTTTTTACAAATCCCCCGAGGACCTCACTGTTTTTTTTAAATAAAATTGATTCGTCTACTTTTCTGAATGCGTAGGAATTTTTTCAGATGTTTAAATTTACTTTGATTTTTTTTTTAATATGGGAAAAATGTGTAAAAAGTCACAAAGTTCAAAGTGAATTCATGATTGTTTTGCGAGCAAGGTGAGGAAAAATCCCGATGAAGCGATCACCGAATTACCAAAAGGAAACGGCTCGCCGTTCAACGATGTGGGCTCGCCTTGTAATCTGGAACACTGACTCGGTACCATTAAAGCAGTCCTTTCGAATAGTGTTCACTTCGCATAAGTTTCAGAGAAATGGGAGGGAATTGCCAACACTTCTGGACTGTACCAAAATCTAAATAAAATCAAGCATATCAATAGTGCTGAAAAGATTGATAATAATTCCAAAATGCTATTAACAAATTGATGAAAAACAAAATTGTTCATCAAATCCGCCGGAAACCTCACTTTTTTTAATAAAAATGATTCGTCCACTTTTCTGAGCGCGTATGAATTTTTTCAGATTTTTATATTCATTTCGATTTTTTTTTTTAATATGGGAAAAATGCGTTGAAAGTCACAAAGTTCAAAGTGAATTCATGATCTTTTTGCGAGCAGCGTGAAGGTAAGTTCTGATTAAGCGATCACCGAATTACCATAAGGAAACGGCGCGCCGTTCAACGATGAGGTCTCGACTTGCAATCTGGAATACTGACTCGGTACGACTAACTCCGCGGAAGGTCGTTAGCTCGTCGAACGGGGGCGGATGGTAAGGCAGAAAACTCGTTGAAGCTAGTAGTACTTTTCAACTACTGCATGTTACGTTACGCCACGTACACTGATAAAAAAAATGCGGTTTAATCAACTAAAGATTCTATAGGGACCTTCAAATAAATATTTTATTAGTAGACCTAAAAGATTGGTTAGTTCAACAATTTTTTGATGATCTCGCGAAACGTTTTTGAGGCATTAGAATATTTTGTGGGTCCAACAAAATATTTATTTGAAGGTCCCAACCTGAATCTTTAATTGATTCAACCGTAAGAAGGCCCGTCGAATCTAAACTGTATCGCAGGAAGCTGGAGGATCGTTTTGCGAGCAAGGTGAGTGAAGTCCCGATGAAGCGATCACCGAATTACCATAAGAAGACGGCTCGCCGCGCAACGATGAGGGTTCGACTCGCAATCCGGAACACAGAGTCGGTACCATTAACACCGCGGATGGTTGTTAGCCCGTCGACCGAGGGCGGAGGGTAAGGTAAAAAAAATATCTCATTGAAGCAAGCAGTAATTTTCACCTTTGCATCTTCCGTTATATCACGTTGTGTTGCGTTAGCTTCGAGTTTTCGCTAATTCGTCCCACTGTACAAAACCCCGATCGACCGCTTATCAACCACCACACTTCCGCCGCGCATCTCCAAGTGATCTCGGCCTCCGCTTCCCCGGATAAACATTCTGTACTCCGTACTGTATCGTACGAAAAAGGCCCGTCGACTAACGACGAGTCGGTGAGAGAGAGAGAGAGAGAGAGAGAGAGAGAGAGAGAGAGAGAGAGAGAGACAGCCCAGCGATATGGGAGCAAGCCGGTCCGATCGTCGGAGTGAACGTGTGCGGCGCGGAGTTAGTCGATGCACCCAGAAAAAAAATGTATATGACGGCCACCGTTTATTTGGTTTAAGTAAAGTATTTATTTGATGTAAATAAATATTTACTTCATTTAAGCAACTATTAACTTAATAAAAATAAATATTAATTTAAATCAAATTAATATTTTAATTGAACCTTAAGTGCAATGATTTGATTTTCTTAAGTGCAATGCGGAGCCAGTCTCGCCGCTGTGAAGGAAATCACGGTCCTAGTGTACATAACCCCGATCGAAAGCTTATCAACCACCACACCTCCGCCGCGCATCTCCAGGTGATCTCGGCCTCCGCTTCCCCGGATAAGCATTCCGTACTCCGTACTATATCGTACGAAAAAGGCCCGTCGACTAACGAGGAGTCGGTGAAAGAGAGAGGGAGAGAAAGAGAGTCCGATACCCAGCGGTATCGGAGCAAGCCGGTACGATCGTCGAAGGGAACGTGTGCGGCGCGGATTTAGCCGATGCCGCATCGGGCCGAGTGCGCGTCCCCCCGCGAAGCTTATTCGCATTCTGGGCCACGCCGAGCTCTCCCCGCTCGTGTGTACGAAAATGGTTTGCGTCGAGGATCGAGAGAGGAGGACGGTTCGGGGAGCAAAAAAATTGCCGTATTACCGGCAAAAAGCGCGGGTAGCAACGCTGATGATAACATCAGTCTTTCCTGTCTCCGTCCGACGCGTACGCTCGCGCGCGCCCTCGCGCGTCAGCGAACGGTCGACGAAAGCCGGAGAAGAGATGCGTCCCTCGTCGTTCCTCTCATACCCCTTCGGGAGAGCGCGTCCGGCCGTGTCCTCTTCATGTAATTTGTATCGAAAACATCGCGGACGAGAAGGAGGACGAGAATCGGAGGGAACTCTGAGCCGTCGCTGACGTCGCCCTCCGCAGGCCGCGGAAGACCAAAGAACCTATCGCATCCTCGCCGAGCAAAACAATGAAGAAACGGGACGGGGAGGAAGCCGCTCTGCCTACGCGGGAGAGACGGCAGGAAAAAGCGGATAAAAAAAAAAGAAAAAAAAAAAAATGAACGAAGATAAAAGATCCAAAGTGCACACGCACGGGTCGACGGCGAGCGCTGGCTCGTCCGCATCCATCCCGGTGACGAGAAAACCGCGGAGAAGTTCCGAGCTCTGCGAGAGGCAAAGAAACCGGCGGGACGGTCGGGGTGGACGAGAAATGAGTATCGCGGCTTTTGTCTCCGGACGAGCGGAGACGAGTGTGCGAAGAAACTTCTCTACGCTCTCCTCGCTCCTTCTTCTGCGTGTCATCCGCGCAGACCCGCGGACCGGGGCGACTTCCTTCGCCTATCTCCGTCCCTTCTTCCGTCCCTTCTCGGGCGATTCGCCTCCTTTTTTTTCGTCCTCCGTATTCTCGCACTCGGCGCGCTTTTTTTTGCCGGGGCGCGGCCCGCTAACAAGCGCGGGGCCGCTCTGAATTCTGATTTCGGCTGACACTTTAGTGATGTTCACTGGACAAGCGCGACCGGCGAGAACCGGACGGCGATCGGGAAGGCCAGCTCGGCCGCCATATTCGGCCCGTTCCTGGCCCGGAGCCGCCACCTCCGGGCTCGGACTTCGCCAGGAAGATCCTCGGAACAGCGACCGAGAAGCCGGGATCTCGCTTCGATTTCCAGCCAGAAGAGTCCAGCGAGATCCGGAACGGAACCGAAGGATTCTCCCGTATAAATTCGACGAAGATTCTCCGTCGAGGATTTCGAGCGGCGAAGACGAGCCGGCAAAAACGGCGGCCGTCGACTCCGATATATTTCTCAGATATCGTCCTGGTTTTCATTGTCGAGGCGAAATGAGAATTCCACGAGGATTTGCGAGCGGCGGCAACGGGCCGAGAGCAGCTGCGCAGAGGAATGCAGGAGCGTTGAATTTTCATTCATCATGAGGTGGCTCAAAGTATTCGTTATTGAGACGGACGGCCGATCCGCTCGGTTGCGTCGGTTATCGGGAGCATCGAGAGGCGTCGAGCATCCCCCGGTGTTTTCTTCGGATGGACGTAAATCAGCGAGGTGGATGCCTTTTAGGTGTGCGCTATTTGCAAAAAGCGAGAGGACACGGATTCTTCGGGGCATCGCGAGCTGGATGATGAGTTTTGTCTTCGGGACGATTCTATGATGCGCGAGGCATTATTATTATTTACGACGCAGACGCGCATTCCGCGGACGGGGTCCGAGCTGAGTTGCGTGCTAGAGTCGCGGATTGATACATTTTTAATCCGGAATCTTTAATCTTGAACTACGCGGTTTCAGCTATGCGCTATTTGCAATAAGCGCACGGAACAAATAAATAAATTGAGTCAACGAAGTGTGCGCTTACGCACACTTCGTAAACTGGTGAAACAAATGTTTGGTTGATCGGAAGGCTTGCTTCGTTGATCAAACTAACCAGCCGTCGATGTTTCTTTACTAACCGCGACAATTATTTCGTCCGATCAACCAAAAATGGCAGGTTGTCGCACACAGTGAAATTAGGAGCTTTGAATCTGTATATGAAAAATCTCAATAGATTTTTTTTTCTTAGTGCGAGAGGAGATGGACTGTTTGGAGCCTCGCGAGCTGGATGGCTTTTGTCTTTGGAACGTTTCTACGTTGCACCAGGCTTTACGACCAGGCTTTATTATTTACGATGCAGACGCGCATTTCGCAGACCGACGGAGATTCATACTTTTTAATTCGGAAACTCCAAACGGTCGCAATCGAGGACGAGAGAACGCATGAGGGCGGAGTTGAACTACGCTCGGAAGACGCTTTTCAGGTGTGCGCTATTTGCAAAAAGCGGCTCGTGACTTTGGTCTTTAGAGCGTTTGAAAACACTGAGCGAGCGTCGCAGATTCATACATTTTTTATCCGAAACTCCAAACAGTCGCGATCGAGGACGGGAGAACGCGGGTGCACCCAGAAAAAACATTTATTTGACGGCCAACGTTTATTTGGTTTAAGTAAAATATTTATTTGTTTTAAGTAAAATATTTATTTGATTTAAGTAAATATTTTTTTCAATTAAGTAAATAGTTACTTAGATCAAATAAATATTATTAAATCAAATAAATATTTTACATAAGGGCATGTGTTATAGACTCAGTCGGTGACATATCGCCGTCCCTGTTTTCTCCAAAAAGATTGACGCGACGAGCAAAAGAAAATTAGGTTTTCATACTTATATCTATTGACTACAAAAACTTAATTTAATTTTGGTCGAAGCATCAACCATCACGAAGAAAATAGCGAAAGCAATTTTTTACCATCGGAGCATCGACACGTGTGTGTCACATGTCCTTAACCCAAATAAACGGTGACCGTAAAGTAAATTATTTTTCTGGGTGTGATGGCGAAGTCGAACTACGCGAGGAAGACGCCTTTCAGGTGCGCGCTATTTGCAAAAAGCGGGAGAAGAAGGATTCTTCGGAATCTCGAGCCGGCTGGTGACTTTGGTCTTCGGAGCGTTTCAAAACACCGAGCGAGCGTCGCAGATTGATACATTTTTAATCTGGAAAGTCCAAACGGTTGCGTTCCAGGACGAGGCGACGCTGGACATAGCCGATGCGAACCACGTCGAGGATTCCTTTGCGATTGGCGACCAGCAGTCTGCGACCAGCGAGAGGAAGGGATCAATGAGAAAAGAAGAAAAAAAAAAGAAGAACAAGCTAAACTCCGGATCGCTCGAAAGTACCCGGCGATAGAAAGAAGCCGCGCGTCTCGCCGGCATCTCACGCAGGATCGAGGGAGGAATACTCTGAATCACTTGGAATTCTCGGGTTCGGATTTTTTGTCGAGCGGGAAGGCGAGATGGAGGGAGGATTTTTGTTCGTTTTTTTTTCTTTTTATCCGTATGAGTTGTCGAGTCGGGAGTAGAATAACCGGAAGATTAGCGATCACCGGGTAAAATTAGAAAGGATATAAGGTTTATTTATTTGTGTATTTCAGCAGTTAAAGAAATGGAGAAAACGTTTAAAAAGTTAACGATAAAGCCTATGTTTCTTTGCGTAAAAATTAACATTTTTGAAAATAATGTTCCGGGCCGCACATTTACCTGCATTTTTTTTTCTTATCGCGCTTATCACGAATCTTATAACAATTTTGGCTTAAAGTTGATTGCGAAATAATGAATGCAATCGATGCAATTTTCAAGTAGATAATACTGCACTGATAAACAAATACGGTTGAATCAACTAAGATTCGGCCAGGGACGTTCAACTAAATATTTTGATGGTACAGCTAAAAAATTGGTTAGTTCAACAATTTTTCGGGTGATTTCACCAAAATATTTTTGAGTCATTAAAATATTTTGTTCGAGCAACTAAATATTTATTTGAACGTCTCTGCACGAATTTTAGTTGATCCAACTGTAGTTTATCAGTGTACGTCTATCCGCGAATTACTTTGTAATGCGACCAATGCGCCAATCGTGGACACAAATTGGGTGCAAATTTCCAAAGTACAAAATCGCTTCTCGTTAGGCAATTTATGCGTCATTATCGAGTCGGTTAAACCGTGAACGGTATGCGCTTGAGTGCAGTGTCGATCGTTCCGTACTCCGGTTTGCGGAGGTGCATTGCAATTTAGTCGGGAAAACTCGATCGTGTAATGCGGAGCTTAGCGTGCCCATTCACGTGACGCCGACTCCCTAATCGACAAACGCGTTCGCGCGCATCGAGCGTAGAGTAATTGGTGCAAAGTACCCAGAAGCGTTTTCGATTTGGCGTCTTCCGTTATTTATAAAAATGACTGCGCATGCGCTCTGTCGTTTTCTGGTACGAATTCTTACCAAAGAAACGCGCTGTCGTTTTCTGGTACGAATTCTTACCAAAAAAACGCGCTGTCGTTTTCTCGTACGAATTTTTACCAAAAAACAACTGCGCATGCGCACTTTCATTATGTGGTACGAATCCTTACCGAAAAACAACTACGCATGCGCACTTTCATTATCTGGTACGAATCCTTACCTAAAAACAACTACGCATGCGCGCTATCGTTTTCTAGCATGATTTCTTATTAAAAAACAACTGCGCACGCGTACCCTCGTTTTTTGGTTCGAATTCTTACCAAAAAACAACTGTGCGTGCGCACTGTCCTTGTCTTGTACAAATTCTTACATAAAAACAACTGTGCATGCCCAATCCTCTTGCCTTGTACAAATTATTACCTCAAAACAATTGCGCATGTGCATTGTCGTTTTCCGGTATGACTTTTCACCAAAAAACAACGGCGCATGCGCACTGTTGTTTTCTAGTACGATTTCGTATTAAAAACAACGGCGCTTGCGCACAGTTGTTTTTTGGTACGAATTCTTACCGAAAAACAACTTTGCATGCGCACTATCGTTTTATGGTATAATTTTTTTTTACCAAAACACGATCGTGCACACGCGCAGTCCACGTTACAACCCAGCGACGTGGTAGCGTCATGACGCAAAGTTTAACGGAAAAAGCCGTATCGAAAGCGCGTCAGTTCAGCGAGCCGTCGACGAGTCACACGCTAAATAATAGTTCTCTTATCTCCACGATTTGTCGTTCGATGTTATTCTCGATTGTACTGTAAATCTGTGATTACAGGTTGTGTCCGGAGTGGCCGCTTGTAAGACACGCGTACTTTCCCGTACGACGCTCGATTGAGACATCGCCGCGAGTCCGTTCGCTTGAGAGATTTCTTACCGAGTTACGGCCCGAGCGAAACTGCACGTAAATCATATGAGATTTATCTTGCACGCTGGATCAACGAACTTTGACTACACCTGGCTCATTTATCCGGCAAAAATTGGACGATAGGCCGCTGGGTACGCGTCTGCATAACTTTACCAAAGTCACGACCTCCCGACCGTTTGACCCTTGGGGTTAAACGGTCAGCTCCGATATAACAAGTTTTCATTGCACTCGAGCCAATAGCCGATGTTTTACCTACTCGGGCTTTCATAAACGATTGACGGCGTCTCGATGTCACAAACATATAATCGCCAACTCCAAACATTCACTGTCTCGATGAGTTGAGCAGGCATAAAATGGAAGGTTGTAAAATGGACCAGTGCGTGTTGACACACTGGTCAATTTTACAACCCTGACCCATATGCGAGGCACGCAAATGAGGATTTTTTAATCGAAAATTTGGGGCACTCATTTGTATCGATAACAGTGAGGTATTTTTTTGTTTGTTAAATTTTGGTCCCGATGAGGTTCAAAAATTTGTCCGGAGCTTTCTTTTCATGGACCATCAATAGGTGGGTAATATGGTACCAGCTACTGTTCTCTTCGCGACAGTAAAATTGACTTAATTTCAACAATTTGAAGCTCCGAATTCGATTCTCATTGTTCGAAGAAGCCTCACGGCGGCATTTCTAGGTGGGTCATTTTTTCGATTAATATTTATTTTGTGTATATAATGGTAGACACGAAAGTACATGGTATACATTTAGGAATATATTGGCATATTACCAAGCATGCCAAAAAAGTTGTTAAGATGGACCGCCGTGCGAATTCTCTGAACTAAAATTTCGAAAAATAATATATTACCAAGCCGTAAAATTAATTTTACGAGCGCTCCGAAACAAAAATTTATTTGAAATAAATAACTACTCATTTTAAACAAATGAATTTATGGTCCATATTACCAACCATTGGAAAAAAACTGAAAAGAAGAACCGCCAAAAATAATATTTTGCCCGGCCTTTGTAGAGGGTATTTTCGGGAACCGACCCAAAGTTTCGGTAGTCCATATTGACCACACTCAGCCCATATAGTCAGAGCGCATTAGCGATGCCAGTTCGATTAACCCGATTACCCGAGTGTGGTTACTGTGTATCGAATAAAAGAACATTCGTCGAACGAGCGAATGACTCACAGAGCGTAATAAGTGCAGAAGGACCGTGTCGGCCGGACAGTCCGTTGAGATTAATTTGTGGAAATAATAATGATTGGCGATCGACGTTTCAGCGATAGTCCGAAGCGATAACGACGAGACTGGACCGAGCGAGAGGACCAGCCGCGATGCGAGGGAGCGAGAAGACCAGCCAGGACGTCCCTCGTCACCGAAGCGACCAGCTCTCGATCTTCTCCCCAAGAGACTCCGCTTCTATCAGCGCCCCCGATCTCGTAATTAATTTTAAACACATGATATAATTGGTCCTGAACGAAAATTGGTCCGGGCGTCTCTTCATCGCAGTGATTAGCCCGTTTAGCCGGTTTCGAGCCGAGGAAAGCCCCGGCGCAGGGTTATTTCACGTCAAACAACTAACGATATCTTTCCACCGATGTATAATTCATATTTAAGCACACTACGCCGGAATGGGTGTGGTCGACGATTTTTTTTTATTTTTTATCGCGTATTTTTATTTTCAGTCTCTTTCCAAGCCCATTACGTGATTATGTTGTTGACGGCATTGAGGATATAGTGTTGAAAGATCGTGTTCCTTTTTTTGTATTTTTTTTCTTTAAAGTCACTGTCAGATTGACGAATAGGATATAAATTTCGGATTAGGAACGGGTGTATGCATAAAATTATAAATCGCTTCCAATTACCTTGGACACGTTACGAGCGCGTAATTATATCTTCTATCGTATTCTAGATCGTCGTAGAGATCCGTCCGCTTCGCTATAACGCGCCTAATTTGAGGACTCGGAGGGGAACACTGGAGGTGTTTTAAGTATTTTGTTCTACTGTAAACATTTTTTTATTGTATAGGGGAACAAGAGGCGAATATGGCGCACGTCGATTAGCATGCAAATTCATTATGTATGAACTGGGCCGCATTTACTTTCGGTATGTTCCGCTACAACGCGCCTAATTCGGGCATTTGACGAGACCAACACTAGAGCGCTGTTATGTTAAAAAAAAAATTAAGGTCATGTAATACAGACTTGGTCGGTTACAAGTCGGGTTCCGTTTTTCTTCCGTGACCATTAATATTTAGGACAAAATGAAATTAGGTTTTGATGCATTTATATATAGCCTACGAAAAATCGGGTTTATTAATCTCCGTGACTACTAATTAATTAATACTAATTAATTAATACTAGAGCCTTGAGCCCTAGTATTAATTAATACTAGGCCTAGACTACTAATTAATTAATACTAGAGTCTTGAGCCCTGGAATTACCCGCAAAAAAATCACTATATTTTCTTTATGATAGGTGCGCTACCCGAGTAGAAATTTGCGAGCGTTACAGCGGGTCCTGACGAGGCCTGACGAGGGCCTGACAAGGCCTTATCAGGAGACTATCAGGGCCCGATGTAACGTTCGAAAATGTCTATTCAGGCAACTCTGCGAGCGTTTATCCTGAAACAGTAGCTCTAGCAGGGAAAGGAAAAGTGATTTATAAAAAGCTTTAAGTACTAGGAAATATACATTAAAAAATAATTAGTCAAAAACCTGTACCGTCCTGTGAATTGTTGTTACCTAAAATTTACGAGGTAGAGAAGTAAGAAAATATGTTATTACGTAAATCGTAGAAATTATGTAATATTTGACTTAAAAACATAGAAAACATTGCAAGTTCTTTTGTAAATTTTGTAAACAGCCCTTTTGCCACGGGGATTCTTCCCCAGGAGGCGAAATAAAAAAATAAATACCTGTTATTTTCTAAAAAAAAAAAAAATTAACGTCATGTGATGCAGACTCGATCGGTAACAAGTCAGTTTCCCTATTTCCTTCGTGACCATTACCATTTAGAACAAAATATATAGCCTACGATAGATCTAATTTGCTTTTGTCCGAAATATTAATAGCGGCCGAAAAAATATTGAAACCGAATTATTACCGACCGAGTATGTATCGCGTGCCCTCAGGAGAACGTATACAAGAAAATATCCGAATCTGCCTCACCTCGGTCAGCGCGCAAATTAATGACGTATGACCTGGGCCGTATTTACTTCCGGTATAGACTCCGGTAAAATGGGCCCAATTCGGCCATTAAAATTTAGAACAAAATATATAGCCTACGAGAGATCTAATTCGCTTTTGACCGAAATGTTAATAGCGACCGAAAAAATATTGGAACTGATCTCTTACTCACTGAATCTATCGTTTGCCCTCAGGAGAAGGAATAGGAGAAAATATCCGAATATGGCCCACCTCGATCAGCGTGCAAATTAATGACATATGACCTGGGCCGTATTTCCTTCCGGTATACACTCCGGTAAAACGGGCCTAATACGGTCATTAAAATTTAGAACAAAATATATAGCCTAGGAAAGATTTAATTCGCTTTTGTCCGAAATATTAATAGCGACCGAAAAAATATTAAAACCGATTTCTTACTCACTGAGTCTGTATCGCTTGCCCTCAGGAGAACGAATAGGAGAAAATATCCGAATATGGCCCACCTCGATCAGCGCGTAAATTAATGACGTATGGCCTGCGCCGTATTCGCCACCTTTACCCTAATTGATGTCAGGCATTAAAGCTGCTCGAATTGAACCGTCGTTCCGACTCCTCGGCCAGTCTCGCCAAGTCGGATTTAATGGTGTCGGCACGGGCGAATATGGGCCGACGTGAAACCGCTGATTTATTCGTTCGCAATGCCAAAATATTTGGAGGTCGAGTTTACGCTCCGGCTAATGCCGAGGACCTGTTCAATTAGTACACCGGTGGCCAACTAACCCTGCCGCTCGGTGGATTGAAACCGGTTTAGGATAACCGGCACCGAGAGAGAATCAGAGAAGCGACCTCCTTGCCGCTCAGGCTTCTTCTCTTTTCCGGCCATACCGATGCAATGATATCGGTGCTGAGTTAATCGCGCTTAAGCAGTCAGCCAGTCCGGTCATCGACTGGTGTTCTTTCGGATTGTCCCGGTCGGCTTTGACTTCGCTGCTGCGAGCATCCTTAGCCGAAGAAGCGAGGCCGAAGATACCGTGGGTCAGCGCGGGTCTCGGTTCTCCGTTTCTTTGGACAGAGATTAGCCGGATTAGATATTCCCCTCGCTCCCCCCTTCCGCACCGACGCACATGCGCAGTCCCTGTAAGCCGGTAAAATCTTCGGTTCACGGGATTCGGCAGGTATCCTTTGTAACGAGCTCCGTACACGCCCTGCGTCTTGCCGAGGGATATCTTCGTTATTCCATCTGTCCCTTGAGCTGATATGGGCATACCTTGGGTATTGAAAACTTATCTACGGGGAGAAGGGAAGGGATTTTTTTGAAGAGATGGATCGACCAATTAATGGATGCTGGTACTTGGAATTGGTAAGTTTGGTAGATTTACTGTTTAGACCAAATGCAAGGTTTGATAGATTTATCATTTGGACCGAATGCAAAGGCTGGTGGATTCAGACCAAGTGCAATGGTTGATAGATTTACCATTTGGACCGAGTGCAAGGTTTGATAGATTTGCCATTTAGACCAAATGCAAGGTTCGGTAGACTCACCATCTGGACCAACCGCAAAGTTTGATAGATTTACCATTTAGATCAAATGCAAGGTTTCGTAGATTTACCATTTGGATCAAATGCAAGGTTTCGTATTGGGTATTGGATATTGTGTGTTACACCGATCCCCTAAGGTTTACGGGCTTCTTCACTTTTTCCTCCCCCTTCCTTATCCGTTGTCGCCGGTTCGATTCTTGGGTCCGGAGCTTCGTCGCGTCCCGTCAGGTGTCAGTAGTCCCGGACATACGGATATAGTCGTAGTTCGTGCGTCCTATCTCCGGAGCTACGTCCCCGTCCGTTTTTCCGTCCGCCTACGGGACTTCAGTCTCGGGAATCGAACCCGCGACACTTTTTCCAGTCTTTCGGTTTCCCATATCGAGACGCTGGTCCTGTCCGCTGGACCTACTATCATAGTGGTTTCCGAACCACTTTTTCGCAGATAAAAACAACACAGAAAATTCTTGGTCCTTGCCGGGAATCGAACCCGGGCCTACCACATGTGAAGCGCGCGCCGTTCCACTCGGCCACGCTCACCCTTCTGCAAGGTTTCGTAAATTTACCATTTGGATCAAATGCCAGATTTGGTAGACTCACCATTTGAACCAAATGCAAAGGTTGGCAGATTTATCATTTGGACCAAATGTAACTTTTGGTACATGTACCATTTGGACCACCTGCAAGTTTTGGTAGTTTTATCATTTGGACCAAATGCAAGTTTTGATAGATTTACCATTTGGACCAGCTGCAAGTTTTGGTGGATTTATCATTTGAACCAAATGCAAAGGTTGGTAGATTTATCATTTGGACCAAATGCAAGTTTTGGTAGGTTTATCATTTGAACTAAATGTATCGTCGTTGATTCCCCAAAAGTTTGGAGAAAATTTAAAGCTAAAAGAAAATGTACAACTTTTACCTTTGGCATTGAACCGTGAGACGATCTCTTAGACGTTTTCCCCAAGGCATCGGAACAATGCTGGTTCCGAACTTTCAACAATTGTCCTGCCCGTTTCTCACTTCACTGCGGGTCCCCGCCGGTTCATGCGGGAGGTCTTTAAATTGGCTTAACGAAAATCCTCGCTGCGGCGACTAATCCAATTCCTTAACGACAATTAGAGGCTAATCCGGTTGTTCCTCTTGGCCCCCATGTCTTTGCCGGCCGTTGCTGCCCTTTTGATCGGAGCCCACCTTCGACGAGCAGGTAATTATTGACTGGTAATCTCTTCGCATTGTTTTCCAGCCTCCCGGAGATCGATTGATTTACGACGATGATCCTCTTTAAGTCGATCCAAGCTGGACGAGGGCAAGTTGCATATTCTACCATGCCCAGAAACTAAATTAATTTTGTGGGTGCCCACAAATAAATAGTTACTTAAAATAGACGTCCTTTTATAAATTATATTTATTCCAAATAAATATTTATTTATATAAACTATATTTATCTAAAATGAAGAAACATTTTCCGGGTGCAAATCATTCCTTCTTCTGTTTGCTTAAACTTCCTTACAACCAAAGCGTACAATTAGACAACAGCGAGAAGTGGAAAGCTCATTTAGAGGTGCAAGAATAACTAACGATCGGCCATTCCGTACACATAGTGACTAAAAAAAAAGACAAAATAAAAAATTCCGAGAAAAAGCAAATGGTAGCCCGCTGCGTACGCGGGTAGAGAGACCGAAGGTGTCCCGTAAAATAATAGAGACGTCGTTGCATCCGCGCGAGAGTACGTGACGGCGATCGTTGTCCCGGCACGCTTCCAATAACATGCGAAATATTCATCGTTTCTGTTATTGCCCGATCGCTACGCCGGGTGCAATAGACTCACAGTGTGCACTTAGCGCCCGCGCGAGCGCATCCTCCTGCGTTCCTCGTGAAATTTGTGACTCGCAACTATCGTGGATAACCGAGCGAACAGCGTATTCCCGTTCCGGCAAAATAAGTAACGTCGTTGCGCCGCATCGGCTGCACGGCCCGAGATCTACGGCGCATGCGCACTGGACCGCGCCGAGCGCGCCGCGCCGCTCGTTCACCGCGCGGCTACCGGTCCCGTTATCGCCCCGACGCGTCCATAATACCTTCGCCACTCGGCTTCGCGACGTTATAATTTTAATCTTCGTTACAATGAGCCACCGAGCGGTCCCGCCTTCCCGCGGACGGAAATTACACCTTGTAGATAAACAATTTTATAGTCCATAATAAAATGCCCCCTCGGTCAGTTTATTAATAAGAGCGCATGCGCAGAAACTCGCTACTGCGCTAACGATTACATATTCACCCCGGGGATTTTCACGACTACGTTAAAAAAAAACCCGTTTATTCAAAACTCCAAACCTCCACAATAACGTCGTTCGAATCGGCTCGAAAAATCGATTGTTTCTTTTTTTTTGGGGATAACGAAATAATACCGATGTGAAAATGAGCGCTCGGTGGAATCTCTTCCGCGCACCTCAGCCGCCATTTGTATGTGTTTACATTTTTTATATTATTCTTTGAATATGTTTACGTTCAATTTTATACAACAATTTTCTAGTCCACAAAAAAATGCCCCCTCGGTCAGCTTATTAATAAGAGATTTCATATTCACCCCAGCAATTTTCACGACTGCATAAAAAAAGTTTCTTTTTTCAGGAGTAATACCGATAATAATACCGATATGAAAATGAGCGATCGGTGGAATTTCTTCTGCGGACCTCAGCGGCCATTTGTATTTGTTTACATTTATTACATTATTATTTGCATCTATTTACAGCATTCCTGGTCCGTCCTCGATATCACGTTTGCAGCGCGAGAAGACCCTCAAATCCGGCCATAAAAATCACCCTCATTAATACCATCGGATTTAATAAATCTTGAATAATAAGTTTTACGCATCGGTTATGGCGCATAATGGCCGCTTAATTGTGCGCCAGTGGGCACACAGTTACGCTTCTCGTTTTCCACACGCCTTTATATATATCTATAAAAAAAAATAAAAATAAAAAATGTATATATGTGTGTGTACGGCTCTAAGTGTACTGTACGGTAATACACAGAACGAGAGAGGTAAATACATAAATACCAACACGCGGCGGGGCACCGAGCGGCAGGAGCACACGCGTGAATACATAAACGCATAAATATCATCGTCGCGCAGCATCCACTCTCTCCGGCTGGATGCGCCGCAGTATCAGAGTCTCCTGCACGAGGGAGAGGAAGGTGCAAGCGAGCGACGAAGAGCACGAAAAGAGACGTATTGTATAGTAGTTACTGTGTATTATATATATAGAATATATTTATGTATATAGATATATGTATAGGTATGCGGGGCAATCGTTTCCGAACGCGTGTCTTATGGTAATATTCCGCGGTGTTAGCAGGGGCCTTACAATATTATTTGTCCGGTTTAAATCGCATGACCGATCGTTTCGACGCCTCGTCTCACGGTTCTCAATTATCGATGGCCAAACAAATTTTTTCTCGATTCGAGAGCTGGAAGAATATCGCAGATGATCGATAATTTGTATTATGGTGCGGGGCGAAAAAACTTTTTTCGAGTTCAATTGGAAACCTTTTTTTAAATTGGCACCGGTTTCCTTATTAAATTAATATTTTAAAAAATCGATAATCGATAAAAATTAAGTTTTGAATTTTTTTTTAAGTTTGGCATACGAATCGTGCGATAAATTGATTTCACGGGAAATAAGAAAATAGTTACAGCCCTCGATAAAAATTATACGGAAGGATGTGAATCGTCGCAGTGTTGGAAATAATAGTAGTAAAAATGTTGCAATTGCTCCGATGTGAATGCTCTAACAGCTCACTTTCTGCCCCTGATCGAATTTAGTACCACGTTTCTTTCGTGAAATAAAAAAGAAAAATCGGTCGTTTTCGCAATGAGTAATATTGAGTGTAATTTTTTCGGTAAATGATTAAAAATCACAAATTGGTCGATTTCGCAATGAGTAATATTGAGTGTAATTTTTTCGGCAAATGATTAAAAATAAGAAATTGGTCGATTTCACAGTGATTAATGTTGAGTGGAGTTTTTTTCGGTAAATTATTAAAAACCCCGAATTGGTCGATTTCGCGATAAGTAATATTCAGTTTAGAGTGAGTGCAGTGAAGAGTGTATTCATGGAGCACCGTTCTTCGGACCTCCATTCTCCGTCGGAGGTACATTGCAGAGACTTCGAGGCGGTAAGCCGTTGATAAAATTTCTTTCTAAGTCTATATACCCAGAAAGAAAATTAATTTTGACGGGTGTCCCGAAATGCATATTTATAGAAAATCATTTATTTCAAATTAATGAATATCTATTTTCAATATATAAGTATGCATTTATCAAATCCACAAAACGAATTTACTTCACTCTGTGCGAAAACTTTTTTCTTAATTTGTGCGATTGCAACACGCCTACGGCTCGTGCTGCAAACTCACACACGTCAGGAAAATGTTTTATCGCACTAGTATCGTAACCTACCATTATTTAAATAAACGATTATTCATTTTTGCTTCCTCATAGAGGAAGCCTTGTGATGGTGGGGAAAAAATATCGAGATTTAAATGAAAACGTGTTCAGAATGTTCCAAAACATCGAAAAATCCCATTTAGAAAAAATGTTTGGATGTGTGCGTGCGTGCCTGAGTGCGTTTTTTTAGCTGTCGGGCTAAAAATGCGTACACAGATGGAATATGATCACCTGTCTATCCCATTAAAATTTCAAGAGAATCGATCTAACCGTTTAAATTTTATGCCATTTTGAATTTTTCGAATTTTTTGAAAAATGTGTACTTTATTTTAGATGCAATTTTCCTCACTAAATATCCATTTATGAATAAAAGAAGTGTCAGATTCGTTGATCAGCGTGAAAAACACATAGAATACAATCCCGGAGTGACGACTAACGAAAAAGTTTATCGGACATTTATATAGTCAGAATTACAAAAATAGGTGATTTTGCGTATTTTCGACCAGCGATTTCTTTGCTTCCCGATGAATACTCTATGATAACTTATGTATTTTTTCGCCTCGAGTGCAGATTCGACAGCCGTTTTGACCAAAAGCGCAAGGTTGGTGTATTTATTCGCGCTAAACCTGAGTCGGCCAGCAGTTTTACTTGAAAGTTAAATACGACGTTGATATCGAAAAAGCTGAAAATTGGACTTTTCATATCACTTTCTCATAAAAGTTGAAAATTGAAAGTTAAAGGTCTGAAGTTGAAAGTTGACATTTTTATATCACTTTCTCATAATGGCTCTTTATTCGCAAAGCTTCCTCTACGAGGAAGCCAAAAATATAGTAAATACTGTCTTATAGAAGGAGCTTTGCGAATAAAGGGCCATTATGAGAAAGTGATATAAAAAAGTCAACTTTCAACTTTCAACATTCAACTTTTTGAATAAGCAAACATTAATTAATTCATAAAAATAAATATTCATTTCCAGATAGATAAATCTGTATCAGAATTAATAAAAATAAGTTCATCAACGAGACATAAAATCATTAAAAAAAAAAAAAAAAAATTTGCATCGGGTCTTCCGACCGGCGACAAAGTACCAAAACGAGAGTGTTGCGGAGGGCATCGGGAACGGCTTTATTTGAGGAATGAGAACCACCGTCCCGAATTTAGTTCGGCGTTAACCCGAAGGCAGGAGTGAGAGGGCCGAGGGGTCGGAAGAGGGAGATCTCGACTGGATCGGCCGGTGTTTGGCAGACAATTACTCCAGGGACCCCCCGCGGCAGGGATGGATGTCTCTCTTGGCTCCCTTCCCTGTCCCCGCACAGCGCACCAACTACCACCACATTGAATGGCCCGACTCTGGGCTCGGCGTTCCTGCCAGCACACCCTTCGTCCCGGCCGCTCTCCCTCACTTTCTCAATTTCTCTGCCTCTCACTCTCGTTCTCCGGCGCGTTAGGTATTCCTACGGAGTCCTATAGGACGACGAAAGAGCCTCGACCCTCGCGGCCTCACGTTCTCCACCCCCCTCGCCCTCCCTCCCCCCCTCTTTCCGCGTACAAACTCGCGCGCTCGCGTTCCTATAAACTGTTTGTTTAGTTGATATATCGCTGAGATACTTATCACCTCGTATACGATATGAGGAACGCTCGGTAGGCATTACGAGTGAGATATCGTATCCTAAAAGGAATCTAATGACGCTCTGCGCATGCGCGCTCGATCCCCCCTCCCTACCTCCCGGGCCGCTTAGTCCCGCCTGGAAATACCACTATACTGGCTGAATAATCGAGCTCCGATTCGAACTAACCCTTCATCTCGCACTGCCAGACGCCCGACCGTAAATTTCTCGGTTCGCTTGTATTAGTTTTGTACTTGATATTTTTTGGTTTTTTTTGTTGGTGTTGAATCTTATTGCATGATGTTGACTCGTCAAGCGGCGTCCGGTGGTGAAGTTCCGGCATCGCTGAGCTCGCTAAATGGTTGGATTTTTATTTTTTAATAGCTCTAGCAAGAAAGTAAGAAATGGTGACAAGCTCGCGCGCTCGCGTTCCTATAAACTGCTTGCTTAGTTGATATATCGCTGAGATACGTTATCACCTTGCATAGGGGAGAGCGGGGTAAAATGGGACCGTGGGGAAATACAGGATAATGGGGTAAAATGCGATGTTCCGATAACTTTTAGATGGTGGCGGTGGCCAGTGGGGCAAAACGGTGTTGGCAATCCGGATGTATTGTTTGGATAAAGTGAGGTATCCAAAAATTATTGAAAAATTGAGTTTCGCCCCATTTTGTCGGAATTTTTTTCGCTCTTCTCTACGATATGAGGAACGCTCGGTAGGCATTACGAGTGAGATATCCTAAAAGGAAGCTAATGACGCTGTGCGCATGCGCGCTCGATCCCCCCTCCCTCCCCGGCTGCTTCGTCCCGCCTGGCAATATCACTATAGTACTCGCTGCATAATCGAGCTGCGATTCGAACTAACCCTTCGCTGCCACACCCGCGAGCGTAAAATTTTCGGTTCGTTCGGTCTATTTCTTTACACGTGTTTTTTTTTTTGAATTGTTAATCGATTTTATTGCATGATGTTCACTCGTCAAGCGGTGTTTGGTGATTCCGGAATCGCTGAGCTCGGCGAATGGTTGGAGTTTTTTTTTTATTAGCGATACACTGGAAAAAAATCCGTATGAAATTTGCTAAAAATGGTATATTAAATTTCATGTACGATTGGGATGAAAAATTAATGTTTTGATTAAATTTTTCATAATTTAATTTTACTCTAAAGGTATTTTTATAATTTACTTGAATTTCAATGAAAAAGTATATTAATCTTTTATCACAATTGTACATTAAATTTAATGTACCAGTTTCGGCATAAAAACTTCCAGTCCGGTTCATTAAATTCACAATTTTTTTTACAGTGTAGCAAAGAAAATAACAAATCGCGAACGCGCATGCGCAGACGCGGTCGGGGAAAAGCGGGGCGAGCGGCGGTGCAAAACTCGCGTTTTCGCTCGTTCGACCTCGCATTAATATAAAATTACAACGTTTAACGACGTGCCGCAACGGCATTATGGCTCGGCCCGTATTCGGGCTGTATGCGCCTCACTATCGCGCATGCGCTCTCGCATCCGCCGCGCATGCGCTCTTGCATCCACCGCGCAACTCGTGTGCGACTATGTAAAATAGTGGTCCGGAGTGCCGGGCCAGTGTTTCGCACGGAATATTTTTTAATGGTGTTATAATGTATGTATGTTTTACCACGAGCGATCGGCCGGGAACGCCTCGGAACTCGCTCCGTCCTCGTCCCGGGCATCCCCGAACCGATCGGCCGGAGCGAGACGGAGAGAAAAAAAAATCGAAAATGAGCGGGAACGAGAGATGGAAGGAGAGACCCTCTCGGGCCGGACGCCTCGGACGAGTTCGACCCAGCATGGGGCCCACTTCGATATATTCAATCACGAAATTATCACTTCTGTACGTGTCGGCCACGATACACCGGGGCGCGGACCGTGCTGAGCATGAACGCGGGCTCGGAGGACCCGCACCAGTGGCGTATAATGCAATTCTTATTTTTGTTAACATTTTTTTAATTATTATTTTTTTTTAATAAATTTAATTTCTAGAAATAAATTTAAGTAGGAGTGGATCTATTGACAATGTGTGAGATGAAACAACTTTTGGTACATAGTATGACATAACGTGGATTGTAGTGAAAACATATATATTGCCGACTGGCCATCGACCTAAGTCCATCAGCCACGAGTTTTACATAATTCGACAACATTTTTGTACACAAGGTGAATTAAAATATGGTTATTCAGTTAACTTCCTCGTTGTTCATTATTTCGAGATTCTGGTATATTGTATGATGTGATTGGTCAAATAAATTTAAGTAGTAGTAATAGTGAATTTATTGACAATATGCCAGATGGACCAATCTTTTTGAACACAGCCTGAGATAACGTTGATTGTTGTAAAAACATATATATACATTGCCAATTGGCCATCGACCCAAGTCTTCAGCCAAATAACTTTAATTTTTTTAAATAAGTGAGTTTTTTTTAGATACATCTAGTTAAAAAAAAGTTTTTAAAAATAAATGACTTTTTTTGATACATCTAATTTTTTGTGAATAAATTAAATATTTTATTCAAAGCCAACGCCAATTTTCCCTCGCGTTTATGACTTCAATTATTTTTATCTCCGGAGAGTCCTTCGGCAGTTTCGCCGCTATAATTTAGCATTACAGCCTCAACTTTTATTTTTTTATTTTTATTTTTATTTTTGGGTCGGTTCATTGCGTAATATATTGTCGACGATAATCGTCGAAAAGATTACGATTCTCGGGGCGATATTCTCGAGTACGTGACCGGAGATAGGAGTAATATCGGGTATGGCTAGCCGGGACGACCGGGGAGGAGGAATATTCCGTCGCTCACCGTAGGGGTCGCGCGGGGCCCTTCACGTTGGCAGGTGGAAAAAAGGCTTACACCTCTCTATACCGGCAAACCCGCGGATCGGGGCATTAGCATAAGTATGTGGATACGCGCCAGTCCGTTTTTCGTTCTTCGCCCTTTCTCTTCTCTCTCTCTCTCTTTCTCTCTCTCTCTCTCTCTCTCTCTCTCTCTCTCTCTCTCTCTCTCTCTCTCTCTCTCTCTCTCTCTCTCTCTCTCTCTCTCTCTCTCTCTCTCTCTGTATCTCTCCTCGCTCTCTACACTAACGCCGCGGATATATTTATGATGCCCGGCCATACCGAGCGGGCCACGGTTTATTAATACGTTATGCTTGCATTAGTACACTTAAGCATGACGAATGATCGCGCCACGGGGATTTCGGTAGGCCGCGTGAATTCGAAAGCCACTGGGACCCGCCAGTTGGTTCCGAGCCACTTCGTTGCTTCTCCGATATTCGAGACCTTTTCCCGTCGAGGATCTTTTTTTTTCCTTTAAACATCTTTCTCGCTCTCCTGCAACGCGAATTGGGCATAAACGGGGACTTGCTCGGTTGATTGAGGCGGGAATTAAAGAGATCTGGAGGAAACCTTTCCAACCCTACGAGTTCATTGAACTCATTTTTTTAGAGTTACCTTGGCAGAAATTTTACCTTGGGGCGAATTTGAAACAAATTTCTACAATTTTTTTCTTACTTAATTTTATGAAAAAGACGTTGATTTTACAAAAATGTTTGTTCTTTTTTTTTACAAACATGGGCAAAACGAATGACTTGTTTGCTAGATCGAGTCGGAAACGGAAGAGATCTAGAGGAAACCTCTCCGACCCTTCGAGTTCATTGAACTCATTTTCAGACTTACCTTTGCCAGAAATTTTTGAGCGATACACAGTAAAATAGGTAGAAAAGTTTCTAGTCCACAAATATTTACAACTAGTTACTTGTTAATTAATGCCACAAAATAAAAGAATAAACGTTGACTTTACAAAAATGTTTGTTAATTTCTACAAACATTTGTTTGCAAACGGAACGAGAAAACATTAGCGGAAGTTCGAGAACAAAAAAGTTTTTTTTAAGTACAAACCTTTTTTACTGTACACATCAGAAACTGATAACGTCCAGACGCAGGCTCGACAAGGCATCCCACCGCGCAGCGGAGGATGCGCACGCGCGATAGTCTACGTTGTAGCTGCAGTTAACTTTGTTACTTTAGCGTGAAAACGCTGTAAATTTTGGGCCATAAAATCGGCTGGTTTAGTGGCTACAAATTTGAACGGTGCTCGTAGCTATCCATTCGCCATTTAATCCCTCTGGTGCAGAAACTCTCCGCGCTCTGTTGCAACGCTCGCACACAGGCGCGCATGCGCAGCGAGCGCGCAGGGCCGGAAGGTGGATATACACACCGAGGCATGCAGCCTACTTTAATGAGGTACCAAGTTTGAATTATGCACCGTCCTCCATCCTCCCCAATTCGTTTCCCTCTTTTTTCTTCGGCCCAACCCTTCGGGTCCTCCTCTTCGTTTCCCTGTTCTTTACTCCTGCTCGTTTGCTTCTGGTCTCAGTTTTATTGATTTTTTTTCAATGTCGCCCAGTATTTATTTTTTTTGCTAAGCACCAAGACGATTGGAAGAATGTGGAAAATTCGACGGGTTATTTGCACTTCGGTTTTTTTTTTTGCTACCAAGACGATTGCTAAAATTTGGATAAATGGGCCCGATCTTCAGAGTTGTTTAAGACAACTTTAATTTAATTTTATGTTCTCGTGATTAAAAAATCTGTTTGCTCCAAATACCAAGAGAATTGGTAGAAAGTGCATAATTCAACGGGGCGTTGGCAACTGTGATTTTATTTCTCCGACTACTGAAAGGTTTTTATATTTTGTATTTTTTATAATTTGACTCGCTGCTTGAATCTTTTTTTTGCAACTACTAAGTACCAAGCAAAATGGGGATAATTCGACGCTCTTTTTGCAGTTTTTTTTATACGTTGCCGCGATGTTCGGAGTTGTTAATAAAAATTATTTTACTTTCTCTAAATAACATAATTATTTTGCTGCAATATCAAGAGTATAGGCAGAACGTGCATAATTCAACGAGATATTTGTAATCGATACATATATTAATTGTTTTCTCCGAGTACTAAAAGCTTCGACGAAATTGTGATAATTAGCCTCCCTGTTTGCAGTACAGTAGAACCTCGATTAACCGGGATGCCCGGGACCGAATAGTCCCCGGATAATCGAAATCCCCGAGCAACCCGAACTGGACAGCGAAAGTATATAAGTCAATAATGGCCAATGATACAACTTTATTTTGTCTAGTTACAATGACATTTGGTACAACTTGCACTTGATTCTTAACTAGTGTGAACTAGAATGTAAAGTTTTGGATGTTTTCTTTCATTAAAAGTACGTAAGTCAGTCTTTCTCTGGAAGTTCTCAGTGAATTTGGTTTGCTTCTTGCACTGCCTTCAATTTTCGTCTATCACCTGTTTCATTTTTTCCGCGCTCCGCGCATAAAAATAATTTTAAAGAAACCCTTAGAAGATCCACGGTAAATCCACTTCCCGGTTAATCCGACGCTGGTTAATCGGAGTTCTACTGTATATATATATATATATATACATATATATATATATATATACATTTCAAAGCTCTCAGAGTTTAACGAATCTCTTCGCGCCCCATGAATTTTCGCGGCTCGTCTATTAGCGCCGCCCGGGGCAATATTCGGAGCGTGACTAGCGGAGTGTCGAATGGTTATTTACAATAAGGAGATACGAGAAGGGAGCGATGCGGAGAGGTAGTGAGAGTCCAGTGTGTTTTCTGCATCCCCCGTGTGGCTGGTGTGAGTGGCTGAGGTAAGTTGCAACGCGGCGGAGTCGTCGTAGTGGCCGGCAAGTGCCCGAGGGCATTCGCCGAGGAAGGGACCAGCGGGGACCAGCGAGAACTAACAAGGTAACTTGACCCCAGGGACCCAGCAGCGCACGCACTGTTACCGGCGACGTCGTCCTCTCCCGGGCCGGCCGCCCAGTCCAGGGCGAACTCCGCGGGAGAGCCGAAACGAGAGCCCGGTGCATAACTCGCATCCATTTCAATATCATTAGCTCGCCTTTTTCTCCGCGTCGAAACTCTCGCGGGCTCTCCAGGTTTATACGAGCGGTCCGCGCTCGCCGCGGGCGCGGGGAGAAGAACCATCGCCGAGGCGAGAGCCGAACCTCGCTGGTCGGAAAACAATAATATTTTTCGCAATAATTGGTCACTATTGTTGGCAATTAAAGGCGAGAGATTCGATCGAGAGAACGCGAAGAAACTTCTTGGCTCTGTAATCAACTTTCTTCACGGCTGCTGGCGCGGACGGTCGGAAGAGAAGTTTCATTGGAAGCTCCGATGATATCCGCTGTGGATGAGATTTTTTATTTGATTTTAGGTGCCGGAAATCGTGAATTCGTGAAAAAAATTTATTACTGTTTTCATTACCGACCGTGGTAAATTCAATATTTCGCTATTTATAAATCCCAATGATTCTCAACGTACCTTTATCAATTATACGAAACGATATCGGCGATTTACCTTTTTTCTTACATTCGCAGATAATTGCATAAAAATGAAATTACTACACGCGATTATACACGATGTGATCGCGTCTGCGATCTTTAATAAACTTCTTCTCACGGCTGGCCTGTAAGTTCTGAAATAAAGTCTCATCGAAAGCTGCAGTGATGTCCGCTGTCGATGAGACTTTTAATTCGACTTCACATGCCAGAAATCGTTAGCAATTAAACGTAAAAGAATCGATCAGGACCACACGAAGCCACTTCTTGACCCAATGGAACTAAAGTGTTCATCGGTAACGAAAACTGTAATCAGTTTTCTTCGCGGCTGCTGGGTAGAACGGTCGAAAAAAATCTCATTTGCAGTTCAAATGATATCTGCTGTGGATGAGATTTTTTATTTGATTTTAGGTGCCGGAAAACGTGCAAAAATTGTTTGCAGTTTTCATTACTGACCGTGGTAAATTTAATATTTCGCTATCAATAAATCCCAATGATTCTTTCCCATTTACCAACGGCCCAAAACGATACCGACGATTTTACCTTTTTTCTTATATTTGCAGATAATTGCATAAAAATGATATTATTACTATTACTGATATTATTACTCGCGATTGTACGCGAAGAGATCGGGCCGGCGATCTGTAATAAACTTTTTATCACGGCAGCTGGCGTTTAACCTCCGAAATAAAGTCTCATCGAAAGCCACAATGATCTCCGCCGTCACCGAGACTTTTAACTCAAGTTTACGTGCCCGAAATCGTAAAAAAAAATCATTACACTTTTCATTTACCGACCGCGGTAAATCTAACATCTCGCTCTCAATAAATCCCAACGATTGTCAGCCTCCGCTTATCAACGAAACCAAACGATATCGGCGATGCAACACAATTTTTTTTTGTTTTCACTAACAAGTAATTGTACGAAAATGAAATTATTACTCGCGATTATACACGACGCGATCGTGGCCGGCGAGTTATTCGTTCGTCTCCCGGTAATTTCGAGCCGAGTTCGCGAGGGAGCGCGAGCCGTAAAAAAAGGGGGTCGGCTGCCCGTGTTGGCAGACCGGTCGGCTAATGTGTCGACCGAAATATTTATGATGATTGTTTATGGACCGTACGTATATTAGCGAGAACATCCCGCGGGCGCTTCGTTTTCTGCTCCCTTGGCCCGCGCCCGAGTTCTTCCTTCGGCTCCCTCCCCAGTTCCGACCGCTCCGTCGGTAACTTGTTCGCGACCATTTCGCTCCGGCGAACTCCGTTCCCTCCCCCCCCCCCCCCCCCCCCCCGCCCAACGTTACGATCGCAATGAAACTATGACTTCTCCTTCGTCCATTAAAATATACACGCGACACGCCAGAAAAAGGACGAACGCCGTGAAAAGGCAGTAAAATGAAACGCGAGTAAAAGTGAAGGCCCGGCCGAAATTGCCGACGAGCGGACGCGAAATTCTGGGCGTCCCCGGCGAGGAACGCGCCGTTTTCGCGCCCCCTCATCGCTCGTAAAACGACCACCTTGCCGGAGATAAGCCGGGACGGCTGTGCTCCCTACTGATAAATAATTACGGAAATAAATTAATGAACCGAGGGCGCGTGGACGCTACCGTTGACGCCCTGGCGGGACGCAAATTAACGCACTGGTTCGGCTGCGCATGTCGTCCGAGGCGAAACCGTGGCACCCGGTCCCGGGCTCCTGGGAGCTGCACGAATCAGCCGGACGACCAGTTTTTCGCTCGTGAAGTCGACATCCTCGATAACGCGGCGGTGGTAATAAATTTAATTTAATTAACTCGCATAACCGAGCGATGGATTTGTTAAAATGCTCGACGATTAATTCGGCCATCAAAAACATTATTTGATGCATCGTAAATAAATATTTATTTGAATTAAACAAATATTTGTTTTAAGTACATAAATACTTCTTTTAATTAAATAAATATTTCTTTTAATAAATAATTATTTATTGTAATTAAAGAATCTCTCATTAACCGAGAGGAGTCAAGGCTGATTTCCACAAAAGTGGAAATCAGAGGACACTTTCCTAAGTCCAAATTTAATGGGAATTTAAATCAGGAGGAAAACATGATCAATATACTTGAATCGAATGGCGTTGAAGGGGCCTAAAAGCTCTCTTCTATTTTCGAGCAAACTGCCTTAAACTTGGAGCATCGCTGTTGGTTGAGCTCGTATAAGCTGTAAACTATCGAGCCTAAATACTGTTATTATAATATGCGTAATAAAACTGTTATAATTGAGGCAGATTCGATTAAAGATAAGTGACCATAAAACTTCCGTTACTCGGTTATGTTGCTGTATACCCTGTTTATTAATAAAAGTAACCATTGTTATATCGACCATTCAAAAGCGAGTGGACGCGTTCGCTCCGAGCTCTCAAATAAAGATTTCTTTTGATTTAATACCTGCTCGACTACATCGACTTCATACAGTAAAGACCGTCAATTGCGGCCACGTCCTCAGAAGTGCGACATTATTATTAAATAAATATTTGTTTTAATTAAGTAACCGCTTATTTTAATTGAACAAATATTTATTTAATTCAAACGATTATTTATTTCCAGAACGTAAATTAAGCAAAAACAATTTTAGGGCGAGGCATCAACCATCTCGAGGGACAAATCCGAGCGTGACCCTGCTTTATGATCTCCATCCCAAGCGCCGAGCGACTTTTTCTCGACATGTATTTTTTGACTTCTTTGCCTGAAACCCTGGTCAATCAGAAGCGATTGTATGACTAGCCCGAATCCTTGTACTACCTTCCCTTCGCGGCCGGTTTGCTTGTCTTTCCCAGAGGACAATCTCTGGCTGGTGTCGTTCTTCGCACCTCGGGGCGGAAAACGGGAATGAGGTAGAAAACGAGAAGAGCCGAAAACAGCGCGACCGAGTAATCGCTGGAACCCCCGCGGTCGGTCCTCGAGGAACGGCTCCGCCGAGGAGCGAGTTCGTCCCTTTCGGGTAGGAAAAAGGCGCGTGCGACCAGCGGGATTCTTGCCTCGGCAGGGACCAGGGACGCTGACCGCCGTGCGCCACCAGCTCCGGCGGGAGGCTGAGGGGACGAAGCCCGGACCCCGACCTCTCTATTGTTCCTCACGTTAAAGCGGCACTAACTCTGATGAGATTCGTGCGACCTCGGCGAGCCTGAAGAGCAACGACACGCAGCGAGCGAAAGATCCTCGGCTGCCCGACCGTCGCTCATCCGGGACCGCCTTCCTGGAAACCGGGACGACCGATGGCGAAATTAAGCGCACGTTTCATGGCCAGAATTATCTTGGTACGATCGCCCTTGCGCACTTGTGGAAACACATGGCGGATGCTGCTTCGGCGTTTAAGGCCGTTTAGGGAGGATCCTCGGAAAGCTCCGATTCGCCTCGCACATGGAAAGATGCCTTCATCACTCCGTACCGGCGATGATACGACTGGATGTGTCTGGGAGTAGTTTTAGTCCTTGAGCACTTGTGGAAGCACATGGTGGATGCTGATGTAGCATTTAGCACTCGTTCAGTACTCTTAGAAGCCTCAATCTCTGATTCGTCGCGTACATGGAAACATGCTGTTATCAATCCGTACCGGTGATGATACCACTGGATCTCCTCGAGTAGTTTTCGCGAGCCTAGGTGCGAATTCGCCAGAAAATTTTCTCACGTTAGGCCAAGTCCAAAGAGGAGATCTCTTTCATCCGGCAGTCACAATTACAGCATTTCAGGAGCATGATTATTAGAGACACTATCCACCTTCTTGCCGCATTCCTGCAACTAGGATGACCGATGGCGAAGTTAAGCGTAGGTGTCATGGCTGAAATCATCCTCACCCGACTGTTCTTTACGTACTTTACGTTCCTTATGTGACCACTTTGCAGATGCTGTTCCAGCATTTTTAAGACGAAGTGAAAATTCCCCAAAAAGCGTTATTATATTCGCTCAGGCGTAATATAAGGAGACCCAACTTAAAACTGGTAAACACGTCATGGGGGTTATTTTTGAATCACTCGTTCGTAAAACGTATACGTTCTGTCACTGTATTCATTCGTATGTTTATATACATACAGCGATAAAGCGCATACCTTTAAATTGCCCCCCTGATCCATGCATCGTGGATTCCCGCGCAAATCCGCTTGGTCCATATTCGCCCCTATCACTCAACAGTGTCCCAGAAAGATGCTCTTTCCAGAATCCATCAAACTTGACTTCGAGCCGACACTACTGAATGTGGAAGACGCGTGGGTACGCTTCGATGAAGTCATTCCCTGGAGTCTTTCTCATTCACTGCACTCGAGGAGTTTCCGACACAATGCCAGTATTGCCCAGTAAACGAAACGGGGCTCCGCTCGCGGCACAACAAGTGCGAAAATAAGCTCTTAACGAGGCAAAGATTGACCGGTGACAATGGTCCGCCTCGAGAGGCATCGGATGGAAGCGCTCGCGTTCTTCCACCTTCCCGCGGGGATCCTCGGTCCGGCCAAAGAGGTCCTTAGCCCCGACAATGGGCCTGAAATCCACACTCGGGATCTACGAGCCGAAAAACGCGAGAACACACAGACCCAAAGCTCTCTCTCTCTCTCGGCACGGGGCTCGATGCCTTGCAGTGCAACCCTGCCGACGAGCCAGCAGCCCCGTGGATTCTCGCGCCGGCGACAAAAGCCTGGGAGGACCAACGATGGAGACTCGGAAGGGACCCAAAAAGGAGACAATGGGCCTGGCCACGCGGAAATTCGCAGGTTGACTCCTTCGATCCTCGACCTCACTCCGACGCCGAATACTACGAAACGAAAAAAAAAAAAAAATGAAAAAGAGACGCGAGAGGAAGAAGTGTGAGAGAAGTCACAAAAGTGGATGGGAAACCAATAGAGAGATCTATGGAAGTCGAGGGGCGAGGAATCGTCCCGTATTTCTTTCGGCCACTCGCTCTCACCTGGCGCCCCTTTTACTTGAATGCAAACAAATTTTCTATGGACCACTCGTTGCCACCAATAAGAATCTAATTTTCTTCGAATGGAGGCGACAGGAAGGAAGAAAAATTGAAGTGAAAAAAAAAAAAAGATAAAAAGAAACATGGACGTTGAAGCGCCGCCTTGTCGCAGGCGAGGCTGACGGTCCGGTCGTACGTTCTCCCCCTGGATAATAAGTGATTGAGACGTCAAGCGGGGAGAGCAATTCATTTGGAAAGTGTGTTCGACACGGTGGTAATCGTTCCTCGGTGTGCTCGGACTCTTTCGTCACGGGTCTTCGAAACCGAAACGATAAATCTATTGTTCGAGCCGTACCTGCGCACTGCGCTCTTGTACGGTTCCGCAGTCTATCAAATAATAATAAACTCTTACAGTATAGATTGAAGTGAAACGAAAACTAGGAATGCGTTCAAATGCATGCAGTTTTCATCTCTGGGAGCGGCCTTTCTAACGATTCTTCCAGGAAACGTCGGGGGAGTTGGTAATCCAAGTCAGTAATAAAGCTGCGTCGCGCAGTCACGATAAACGCCGCGCTGGACCGCCGATCGGGTTTCCTTCGCGGGTGCAAGAAGAAGAAAGTCATGTGAAATTATGCTGTGCGCTTATGATGGAAACATGGTTTGACTCTGATAATCTCTGCTGAACTTGGACTTGATCAATCACTATCTGACTAACTATGACCACAAAAGCATATTTCCAATCCTTACACTTCTACACTTTTAGGTCCGCTTGGGGTTGTCCTTACGATGCATATTAGTCAACTGACGGACTATCTCGAAAACTTCGTAAATCGTTAAGTACATTTTTTTGTTCACATTCGACAATTCACAGTGCAAATAAAAAAGCAGTCGTAGATATTTAGTAATAAAAAAGAAAGTCAACTGTATTGGAAATAGCATATTGTATAGATTGATTCGACTCGGGTTTAACGAGTAACGGCGCCGTTTTGGGAATAATTACTTCCTTTAAGTTATAATTACTCTCGAAATGTTCTATAATGATCTTTTTCTGTAATTTTATATTGAATTGTAAATTTCTAAGAAATTCATAGTTCCTTTCATATCGCGCAAAAAGTCAGTGTATACACTTTAATTTTTGTTCTGAGCTGTTAGTTTGGTTAGGTTTTCATAAGAGCCCATGCACAAAACCTCATTTTTGGTATACATTTTTTCGACAAAGTATTCGGCAACAAATCCTGAAACCTTCGTAATCACATTGAAAAAGACTAACTACAATGTTACACAAATTGAACACCCAAAGGTCACAAAGCGAAATTCGAAAAGACTACCTTAATTTGGCAAACATTGCTTTAGACGATAGTAACGTTGTATACGTTTTGTATGGCATACTAGCACACTGTACACTTCTTGCACATATCTGTATTGATGTAAAAAAGGGCTTGTCCCATATACCATAATAAGAAAATGATGTTTCAAGCTTCGCTCCGGCGCTCATGAAAGTCACTCCGTCCGTTTAATTGACTAACAGGGTAGTCGCAATGACGAGCGTCGCTCGAGATAGCGGTGTAATTATTCCCGATGGATATGGGTGGGTGGAATTATCGGGCGACGTAGAGAAATCTCTTGATACAGTTCAGAAGCGGACAGCCGATCGTTGGCCTTAATTGGCGGCGTCACCGGAAAGGCATTTCAACGCGATTCTAATCCACTCGCGATTCCGCAATCAGCGCGTCCCCCCCTCTCCGCTCCGGGCGTCGTCGATCTATCGCGCATGCGCAGAGGCGCGCATGCGCGGCGCGAAATGCGTCGATCTCCGCGCGTTTCTGGTCTATCGTCGTTCGTCAAACTCCCGCCCGCTTCCCGTCCGAACCGGCGACACGGCGACAACCGATTCTAACAAAGTTCGCTTTTATAGGAGAATTTTCTGCTCAATAAAGTACGAATCGGACGAACGCGCGGAGCGAAGCGTCGGGGATTCGGAGGCGCGCTACGGATCCAACGGGCGAGGCGCCGCGCGTGAAGAACGACTCGTGCCTCGAATAAAATACGAGCTTTTCTATGGGCTTTATGACGTGGCTGCAGCATTGGGATTCCGAAGGGACGGATGGAAGGCCACCCTGTGTGACAAAGAGATTCCTATTTTTTTCTTTTGGATCACGAAATTTCACGGTGAATTCAACCGCGATGAACCGACTCGGGCGCGTTGCGTCGCTTCTCTACTGCGCACGCGCGGCTCTTCTTTTCGTTCTTTTTTTTATTCCTCCTTTCTTTTCGAGTTTTTATATCGACTCGACTGCGATAAAAACGATTCCTCCGGAATCCTGAGGCTTCATTACAGCGCACTTAAACATATCGGCTCAATGTACGTTGCTGGAACGCCGCAGAGGGCTGGTTTTTTCTTCAGGATCACGAAATTTCACGGTGAATTCAACCGCGATGAACCGACTCGGGCGCGTTGCACTACTTCGCTACTGCGCAGGCGCTGCGCTTCTTTCCGTTCTTTTTTTCGTCCCTGAGGCTTCATTACAGTGCACCCGAAAGTATCGGCTGAATGTACATTGCTGGAAAGGCGCAAAGGTCCGGATTTTTCTTCCTGATCACGAAATTTAACAGTGAATTCAATAGCCATGAACCGACTCCGGCTTTGCGCCGCTTCGCTACTGTGCATGCGCGGCGCGTCTTTCCGTTCTTTTTTTTCTTCCCTGAGGCTTCATTACAGTGCATCCGAAAGGATCGGCTGAATGTACATTGCTGAAAAGGCGCAAAGGTCCGGATTTTTCTTCCTGATCACGAAATTTAACGGTGAATTCAATCGCGATAAACTGACTCGGGCTTTGCGCCGCTTCGCTACTGCGCATGCGCGGCACTTCTTTTCTTCCTCGATTCATTTCGAGTTTTTAAATCGACTCGGCTGCGATGAAAACGATTCCCCCGGAATCCTGAGGCTTCATTACAGTGTACCTGAAAGTATCGGCTGAATGTACCTTGCTGGAAGGGCGCGCGGAGGCTGAGAAATCCTAATAGTCAATATTACCAATAACGGGTACATCGTAAGGGCGTGCCGGCCGCTCGGGCTCTAAAAGTCCCGGACGGGTAATAACTCCATCGGCCGTGCGGAGAAGTTGCAGGCTCGTTGTATGGGAAAGCAGAGACCCGAGGTTCGCGAACGGAGGTCCGCCGATTGACGCCGCAACGCGCAGCGTGCAATTAAGTTAAACAATTGCCCGGAGCGCCGTGAACAACGCGTAGCTGAATGGAGCTGCGGATAACAATTATACAAATAAGTAGTAGTAAAATCCCACGTACAGTCGGCTCGCGAGGTCGCCGGATGGAGCCGTAACGAAGTTGCATTCGAAAGTTGCTCCACTCACTTTCGGTAAAAATACAAAATTCATAAAAATAAATTTTAAAAAGTAAAATACACTGAGAGAAGAATCTAGTAAATACTAGCGATCATATAAGAAAAATTAACATAGCATATGGTAGTACACGGAAAAAAAATTGCTTGAGGGCTGCCAAAGAAACAATTTTTAATTTCAATTCTACTTTCAATTCTAACAATTCCATATGATATAAAACAACGACGCCAAGACTGTCATGTGACATGTTATCGTTTCAATCTCGTATGGAATTGTAAGAATTAAAAGTAGAATTGAAATAACAATTTTTTTTACTTGAGTCATTGATATTTTTTTTTCAGTGTAGGCAACTAGGACGCCACCTATGGCAGAAAGTCCCAGATTTTCTAAGAATATTAACCATCACTGAGTTACCACCGGGACTGAGAACGGACTGAAACGAGTCTGAACTAGTGGCAAAATTCTAGTTAATACGAAACTTTCTAGTCAACAGCAAATCCCACAAGTGAATTTTGAGTCTACTGCAATTTTTCTACTAGTTCAGAGTAAATCTCAGCCCAATCTCACTCACGGTGGAAACTCGGTACATAATATATATGAAGAATTCTTATAAATCGGGTACTTTTTACCATAAGTACCTCCCGAAAAACAAATCCTTCGAACGAATAATGCCTCACAAGATGGAAGATTCAAATCGACAAAGCATCACTGGACAAACGCCATGAACCGGCATTTCCTCGAAAATGAGATTGGCAATATCGACACATTTGCAATGTAAGGTTTGTGTCGTTTAGCAGGAAATTATTTTCAGCTTCGTGCCCGATAGAGGTTTTGTAATTTTCGAGAGACAGAAGGTTCACAGCGTTTGTCCAGTAACGGTTTGTCGATTCGAGTCATCCATACAGCCGTAGGGGAGAGCGGGGCAAAACGGCACATGCGGGGCACAATGGGATAATGAGACAAACCGCAATTTTCCAATAACTTTGGGATGGTGGCGATGGTGGTACGTGAGGGAAAACGGGTTTCAAAATATGGATACATCGTTGGGAGAAAATGGGGGATCCAAAAATGATTAGAAAATTGAGTTTTGCCCTCACTGCCCCGTTTTGCCCCGCTGTGCAATTTTGCGCTGGTCTCCCCTACCACTATGTGCTATGTTAATATCTCTCAAGCGATATAGTAATATTTACTAGATTCTTCTCTCAGTGAATGTAACACACGCTATTCAGCGGGCTCGTCACTCCTGGTCCACTTTTTCGTTCCCTTCACCCCGGATCGAAGCTAGAATCATCCTCCGAAATAAGAAACAATAAATCCACCCGAGGCGCTCATGCTTGTATCATTATAGTGTTTTCGCGTCTTACATATGGCCCAAAGTTTAATAAAGTATGTTACATACACTGAGAGAAGGATCTAATAAATATAACTATATCGCTTGAGAGATATTACTGCAGTACATAGCGGTAGGGTATACCAGGGCAAAATTGCAGAGCGGGGCAAAACGGGACAGTGAGGGCAAAAGTCAATTTTCTAATAATTTTTGGATGCCCCATTTTCTCCCAACGATGCATCTGAATTTTGAAACCCGTTTTGCCCCACGTACCACCATCGTCACCATCCGAAGGTTATTGGACAATTGCGTTTTGTCTCATTATCCTTTTTTACCCCCCTGTGCCGTTTTGCCCCTCTCTCCCCTAGGGTTGCATGGAAAATTCGAATCGACGAAGCGTCACTGGACAAAAGCCGCGAACCATCTTTCTCTCGAAAATCTGAAAACCTCTATCGGGCACGAATCCGAAAATAATTTCCTGCTAAACGACAAAAACCTTACATTGCAAATGCATTCATGTTGCCAATCTCATTTTCGGGAGAATGCCGGTTCGTGGCGTCCAGTGATCTTTTGTCGGCTCGTCACTCCTGGTCCACTTTTTTCGTTCCCTTCACCCCGGATCGAAACTAGAATCATCCTCCGAAATAGGAAACGATAAATCCATCCGAGGCGCTCACGCTTGTATCATTATAGTGTTTTCGAGTCTTACATATGGCCCAGAGTTTAATAAAGTATGTCCCTCGCGCCTCCTCGTCCGGACCTTTCGCTTGAAAAATTAATCGATTAGTCTGCGCGGTTCAGCCCCCGGCTCCGCCTACGCGCCAGAGTAAAACTCCGTCTCTACCCCGGATAAAACGGCATATGCAACTTGGTAGAAAAAAATATTTAAAAAAATGCAAACTCGTTGCACACTCGCGAGGGATAAAACTTGCCGAAATTCGATAGCGCACATCCGCAGAGCCTCGGCTTGATTCGCGGGGATAAGTCGATGACGAGCCGGAGAGAGTGCGCCCCTCACGTCAATTATCGCGATTATTTATGCTCGATGCCCGGGCACCTCTCGTGCCGTGTTTTCCCTTCCCCGCCCGCGCTCTCTCGCGCGCGCAGCGTTACCGCGCATGTACGCGCAGGATGCGGTACACATAATGGCCGGTGCCATTAAGTCGATGCCCTCAGTGATATTTTCTCGCGGACCATCCCGGTGGACCGTCCGCACTCTTGTTGGCGCCCACGGACTCGCCGCGGGCTCGCTATCACCCGCCATCCGTCAAACGTCCGCGCAACAACTATCCGCGAATAATGTACCGTATGCGCCGAGTGCGCATGCGCGCGTGCGCGCCGCGTCGCAATCGCGCGGAGTTCTTTCGGACGATTCGTCGGGCTCGTCGGATTCCTCCAGTGAATTTTATCCCACTTTGAAATAAAGTGATATCAATTTCTGAGCGACCTCGTCCACTCCCGTCGATAGTTTTATTATCATTATTATTAGTCACATTGAAAAAAGTATATGCGAATAGTACTTTTCTAACACATGCACGTAAAATCCTGCTTTCCGTTCCTGTGAAGTGTGCGCAGAAAGGCACTTTGTCGCACCGCGTGCGGGAAAAATACTGCGCATGCGTACAAACCCAATATGGTATTTTTTTCAGCACTAGTGCGCTTCAACACTTCAGCAAAAGTGCCTTTCTACGCATAAAAATGCCGCACTTGCCTTCGGCTCGTGCGGCATTTTTACACCCGTCAAGAACTCCCTGTTGTACGCCCTTGCCATAGAAATCACTATTTCCTAACGCATGCACGTAAAATCCCGCTTTTCGTTATTGGGAAGAGTCCGTAGAATAGCGCTTTTCCGCACTAGTGCGGGAAAACTACTGTGCATACGTACAAACGCAATATGGTATTTTTTCCCGCACTAGTGGGGAAAAGTGCCTTTCTACGCGCACTTTCCAAAAACGAAAAGCATAACTTTCATAAATTTGTGAATCACATCGAAAAATGTAACGAATAATGTACCGTATGTGCCGGCGTGCGCATGCGAGCGCGTACCCCGAGCCGCAATCGCGCATGCGCTGGCCCACCAGCGAGGACTTCTTTCGGACGTTTCGCCGGGGTCTTCGGGTTCCTTCGTGTCGCTGCAGACTGACTTTTATCGGGCTTTGAAAAAAGTCATATCACTTTCTGAGCGCCTTCGTCCTATCCCGACGATATTGTTATTATTATTACTTACATTGAAAAAAGCAAAAACATATGAAAAGTACTTTTCATATGTTAAATATAATTTTCACGAAAAATTGTATAAAATTGTATATTTTATAAAAAAAATGTATATCTTCGCGTGAAAATTGTACAAAATAATGTATCGTATTTCCCGAGTGCGCATGCGCTTAGCCCGCTCGCGCGGACTTCTTTCGGACGTTTCGCCCGGCTCTTCGGGTTACTCCGCGTCGTTACAGAGTGACTTTTATCACGCTTTGAAAAACGTCCCGTCGTCAAACGAGCCGGGACCATCGACTCGGTAGCTTTTTCGAGCTTACGCGGTCCGCGACGCGGACTTCGGACGCAGCGGCGAAATGTCCATTTGCCGGCTCGCATAACCGAGCCACGAATAACAGAAACAAGGTTCGGACAGGGGCGACCCGCTCTCGCGACGTTAAAACGTCAGCTCGTTAGTCTCCGCTTCGGGAATAATCGCGAATTACTCCTTCGCGAGAAACGGGCGCGGGGAGACCTTCGGGCTCTCGCTTCCTCACCGGGCTCGCATGCGATACTTTTATTGTCCCGTACACCTGCTTCTGGCGCTCGCCACGCTGATGCGTCCTTTATTTTGTTTTTTTATTTTTTTTTAAGCTTCCACCTCGAGCATGCGCTGAGTCTTATCGGCCGATATCGAGATCCTCGATTCCCGGCGCCGAACGGGAGAAACAGTTAATTTTAAGCGCGAGTCGCGTCCCCGACTAATTGGGAATTAGCTCGGTGTAACTTTTATTTTTATTTATTTTTTTTCTTCTCATCGTCGACATTGTACGAATGCTCCCTAGCGCTCCGCGACACGCTATCGCGGTTCGCGAAACTACTGTAACTCGATATCGAGTGAATCATTTTTAAGCACTTATTTATTTAATGTGTTTCTCCTCTAAAAAAAAAGTGATATAAGTTTCTGAGCGACTTCGTTCCCTCCCGTCGATTTTATTATTATTATCACCGCTATTGAAAAAAGTATATGCGAAAAGTACTTTTCGTATATTAAATATCATTTTCACGAAAATTTTTATTAAATTGTATATGTTAAAAAATTTTGTGTCTTCGAGCGAACAATGTAATGTTTTGAATATATTTTTCGCATATACTTTTTTCTGGGCAGGTATAATAATGATAATAATATTAACATAGTTGACCGAAGAGAATGATAAGGCTTAAAACAACTATAAGGTACCAGAGACTTTTATTTTTCTTTACCCGAAACTTTAAACGCGATTTACTCAAAACTACATTTTCGAAGTTTGGGGCAGCGTTAAAAAAAAAAAAAAACTATTTATCCGATTCATTTCAACGAAAGGTTTTTACACATAATTGCAAACCCTTGTCGATAAACCTCCATATTTAATAAAATATTAATCTAACAATCATTTTTCGCATAAAAATTTTCGGCGAAAATTCGATCTTTTTTCTCTGAGTGCCGCCATTATTACAATATTCAATTTTAAAAACTTTTTCTTAGTTTATCGACAGCGTACTTTCATATAGAATGTAATGGTTTTTTAATTTTTCGTGCCCGATAAAAAAAAAAAAAAAAAAAAACTACATTTGCCGCAGTTCGACATCGCGGGGAAAATTCGTTCAGCTACACTTGACTGCAGGCTGCTGATGAACACTTATCATCGGTAAAAAAAAATGTTTTTCATGCCTTCTAATATACAATAAAATACCCCAAAAAATTCAAAACGATTGGTCGAGTACTTGCGTTGGAAAAAAATCCCAAAATTTTTCATCGATTTCGACCATTTCTATGTATTTACCCCCTGAAAGTATTTAAATAATTTTAAATAGTATTATTGCTATAAATAATAATACTAATAATGAGTATTATTATCAACAACAATACTCATGATAATAATAATTATTGTCGGAAGGAGCCCTCCACATGCTTCTCATTGATCGTCCTCCGGCGCCCCAAATTTATTTATCATTCAAGAGACTTTCGGCAAGACGAACAGGTCTTAAGGGTAGGCGAGGAGAGCTTTCGGTTAACAAGTCCGAGTGCGGGTGAGTTACGAGTATCGACTGGTAGAATCGATAGTTTACCGAGGGCACCCGTCGAGCGAGGGAGAGAGAGGGAGGCCCCGAGCCGGAATGAAGAGAAAACGAGAATGCGAGGACGAGAGAGGCGCGGAAGGGTTACAAGCCGGGCAGCATTGCCCTCGATGAGTGGAGGTAGAAGTGTGCATTTCGATGGTACAACAGAGTCGGGCTCGGCCGGCGGGCGACGCTGCTGAACCCGAGACTCCGTCTGTGTTCGCTTCTTTGCCTCCGCGCTCTCTCTCTTTCCCGCCGCCGTGTGTGAATGCCACATCGAGAAAAGAAGCTTCGCGCGGGGCGAAGGACTCGCGGAGAAAGGGGAGGAACAAATGAGTTCGATGAGTTACGGCTCGTCGTAAATCTCGGACTAATGGCTGCCTAAACGCGAAACCTGCCGGCTCTCCCTCCGCGACTCTCCCCGCGACCGAGAAATTTAATAATCCAACTAATGGGCACCGGCGCGCTCGCCCGTATCCACCGATAGACGGAGATCCACGGCCCGTGGAGGTTAGCGCGATCGGCGCGGAGAAAAAAATAAAATACAAAAAAAAAGGGAGAGAATCATTGTTTCCTATCTGGATGCGAGGAGGCTCGTCGGATGGAATCCGAGATGGGTGAAGGGAGGTTTTACGCTATCTTGAAATGTGAATGGTAATGTAATTTTTGTAATAATGAGATAATAATTCTAAAAAAGTGTGAGATTCGAGATTCTGAGAAAGCTTCCTCATCTGTTTACTTTTGTGCGCGGAAAAAAAATTATGATGAAAAAACATTTTTGGTAACGCGTGCACGTGAAAACCCGCTTTCCGTTCCTGTGACGTATGCTCAGAAAGGCACTTTGTCGCATCGCGTGCGGGAAAAATACTGCGCATGCGTACAAACCCAATATGGTATTTTTTCCAGCACTAGTGCAAAAGAGTGCCTTTCTACGCAACGAAAAGCGTGATTTTCGTGAATTTGTTAGGAAAAATTATGTGAATGGCATGGGAGTACAAAAGGGAGTTCTGACTCGTGTGAATGACGCACTCGCCTTCGGCTCGTGCGGCATTTTCACACGTCAATTCCCTTTCTACGCACTTGCCTTAAAAATAACTATTCCGATGCTTTGGAACATTTTGAACACTTTTTTTAAATTAAAATCTCTTTTTTTTTGTTCATGAAAACAAAGCTTCCTCAATGAGGAAGTGATAACAATGTCAATAATAAAAACAGTTTTCGGAGACACTTGTTCGACATAAAAATTACTGGCATGATTTTTTATAAATGTAAAAAGTTGATACGCGGGATAATATCCCTCGCAAATTTTTACCGAGTGACTGTACACGGTTCCTTCGCGAAACGAAATGCCTCTCCACAGAACTGACAGCCGTGCCTCCTTAAAAGAAAAAAAAGGAAAGAAACCCAGGAATATCAGCCACCAATATTTCTACATAGTATCAGATATTTACGAGCCGAGCGGGCGTAACGAGAGGGACAGGTAAAATTATCTCCCGTGTGATGCGGCTCGGGACGCTGCGTTGCAAACAACAATAATAATAATAATATATTTATTCCGCGATAGGACTTCGATAGCATTTTTTTTTTCGTTCCTTCCGAGCTTTGTTCTTCCACGGTAGTAAAGATGCGCGGGCGCCTCCCGCACCCGCGAAACTAAAACTGGTCGCAATAAATATCGGGGCATATTTCGGAAAGCGTCCGCCTTTTAATGAGCCTCTTACACCGTTATTAAATTATAAATTATGACAATCTTGTCCGGGCATTTAATGAACCTGACGTTTTATGCCCGCCGTCAATATCCCATAGCCGACACCTAGGGGCCCCGGGGGCCCCTCCGCGATCGTTGCGCCGAGGATGCCGGGGATTCAGCCTCGGAACTGGTTCGTCGCTCGCGCAGCGCACACCGCGAGCCCGCGCGCGACTTGCGGAGAATTAAAAAATAATAATAATGATAATAATAAAAAAAAATAAAAAAAAAATAAGCCGTAGGCCCGTGCGCAGCCATCGGGCCCGCGTACACGCCTCGCATTATACTGTCCCGAAGCTGGCTGCCGTGCGATATAGCGTCGATAGACTCTTTATCGCCCGGAGAAAAGATCTTGCGAAGCGCGCCGTCTCGAGAACAGTGAATAATGTTTGTAATTTTTTTGCATTCTTTTTTGGATTCTTTTTTTTTTATTTTTTATTTTTATGATTATGACCGACCGATGCATCCGTGACTCATCGTCGCCCTCTCCGTTCTCTCGCGACTATCTGCGGAGGTTCGTAATGATCATTCCGAATGACTTTACGACGACGAGATACGCGCGCGGTTTTTTTTTTTTTTTTGCACCTCGTCTGCATATACGGATCACAATAGCCCGCATCGAGCGACCTCGATGTCAAGCTTACCTGGAATTACGGGCGTTGGTAACAAAACCTTTAATGAGTGCCGCTTTGAGACCGTGAATAGGTGGGGAAAAATACAATGGCCCATCTATGTGGCCGCCAAGTCTCTGGGGAAAGACGATTTTCAATTGTTTCTTTTTTTCTTCTTAGTCTGCTGATCGCGGTCTCGAAACTGTTTTCATTATAGTTTTCGTTACCGAATGAACACGATTTAGCTGGACAGAAGGGTAAATAACACATCATCTTAACCAAATGCTCTCATATAGGGTAAAAGTGGTTAATATGGTCCGATACAAATATCTTTTATTTACGCGTTAATTAGATAATTATCACATCACCTTAAGTTTTTAAGGACCAGACTTTATAGCTTCCCGATGTTGATACACGCGATCTGAGAATGAACTTTTCTTTTCTTCTTTTTCCTCTGCTGTATTCGTTACAGTTTTCGTTACCGCCTGAGCACGGCCTAGCTGGACGGAAGGGAAATACCATATGACCTTAATATAAAACAAACATACTTGACCACATGCTTTCATATAAGGTAAAAGTGGTTAATATGATCCGGTCCAAATACCATTGATTTATGCGTTAATCGGCTAATTATTACATCATCTTAAGTTTTCAAGGAAAAGGCTTTATAACTTGACGATTTTTATCCTCGCGATCTGAGAAAGGAATTTTTTTACTCTGTTCATCTTTTTCCACTCCTGACCGCGGTCTCGAAACTGTGTTCATTACAGTTTTGGTTACCGACTGAGCGCGCTCCAGCTGGACGAAAAGGTAAATACCATATCACCTTAATATAAAAAAATGTACTGGACCATATACTTTCATATAGGGTAAAAGTGGTTGATATGGTCCGGTCCAGATACCATTGATTTCCATATTATTCGTATAAATATCATATCACCTTAAGTTTCCAAGAGCCAGACTTTACAGCTTCCCGATTTTTATGCACGCGATCCGAGAAAGGAATTTTTTTTTTACTCCGTTCATCTTTTTCCACTCCTGACCGGTAGTCTCGAAATTCTGTTCATTACAGTTTTCGTTACCGACTCCACGCACTCCAGCACGCTCCAGCTGGACGAAAAGGTAAATACCATATCACCTTAATATAAAAAAATGTACCGGCCCAAATGTTTTTATATAGGGGAAAAGTGGTCAATATCGTCCCCCACAAATACCATTGATTTACGCGTTAATGGTATAAATTGACTCACTATATCACCTTAAGTTTCCAAGGTCCAGACTTAATCGCTTCCCGATTTTGATGCACGCGATCCGAGAAATGAACCTCGCGCCTTCCCTCCGATTTTCCTTCCCACGCGGCATCCCGCGGTGTCCCACCACGCCGGTTTATTAGTCTTCGATCGTTTGTTCAACATTCCCGAAAAAAGCCCCCGTAAACGTTCGACGAGCTGATTTACTGCCGGACGGAGCGCGGGCCAGAGCAACGCGATAGCCGCTCCGAGAGGCTGCGGGCCTCGGAGTTGTTTCCTTCGACGGTTCGTGCCCCACCACCGCGGGGAATCCTTCCTCCGAATTCGTGCTGGGTTCTATATTTTATTTTTTATTTTATTTTTAATACTTTATTCGTCGGAGATTATTATGATATCGAATTTACGCAGATCGTGTGTCTAAACGATTGGTCCGGTGACTCGAGATTTTTGCAACACCAGACGTTGAGGGAGGGGTAGAAAAAAAAACCAGAGTCGTAAAAGTTACAGTTGAGATTCGTGGAAACACGGAGAGAGGCCCGGAGACGAGAGTTGGTATAACCGGGAGTGACTGTTTGGCTTTATTATCCCGAGTCCGCCTCGCCATGTGACCCGTTTTCTGGCCCCGAGAACACTGCTCACTGTGGTACCGTAAATGGCCCTTTATTACCGCGGTAATATTACCTACCGTGGCCGAGCGCGCGGCCGCTCCAAGGGTGGACAGCAACGAGGGCACTATAGTTCATTCCTTTTTTTGGTGTTTTTTTTTTTGTAATAATTCATGCGGGTATTAGGCTCGCAGGAACGAGGCTATCTCTCATGATTACTGATAAGCCGGAATCCGTTGGTGATGGAATAAACAAGGTGGTGGGATCGTTGTTCGATTAAAAAATTCGAAACTTAATACCAAAACTATATCTTGTATGTGGAAGACACACATGAAGTTACGCTGCGATCGAAAGTCTCTTCGATAAGTGATTGCCAGAATATTCACTCTTTCGATAGGTTATTGACTGAAATCGGAAAATCCTTTTTTCGCCCAGACTACGTTTTATACGCGCACGAATTTTATACATTTTTTACCTTTTACCTATTTTAATATTTTGTACCAAACATACATTTTATAGTATGTTTGGTATAAAGTATAAAGTAGAAGGTATAAAGTAGTAGGTATAAAGTAGAAGACACACATAAAGTTTCGCTGCGATCCAAAGTTTCTTCGAAAAGTTATTGCGTTTCCGAACCGAACAGACAGACAGACGGAAATGAAAAAAATATATATTTTTTTGCATTCTTGGCCACGCATCCTACGTTTCTCGACCATAATTCCTATAGCCTAATTTCTCATGGATCACAATACTTTCTCTCCTCACATACGCACGTCCTCTATGTACGTCCTGCTTACACACATGTGCGATGAGAAAGTAAAAAAAGTATGCAAGCCGGAATGATCGAACATTATTCGATGCAGGAAAAATGCCGAGTCCATGAGCTGCTCCGCCGATTTCAATGGAGTCTCCTCGGTCGTTCAACGAGGTGCCGGTATCCCTCACGATCCTCGATCCACGTCGTCCCCGCAGCCGGACGAGCAATCCGTGAAGCGATGCGACATAGAGTCGAGTCACGGAATAAAATGATCCAGTCGATCTTGCTAATGAAACGGGCCCTCGGGGCTGATCCTCCGATCTGAGAGAGAGTCATATACCTCGTTAGAATGAATACATTCGTGTTAACGTCTCGTTTAGGTGGTTGCGCAACGGGAAAATTCCTCGGATAGCCGACGGAACGGCGCGAGCCATTGAGGTGTAAAATAAATAATTATTTAAGGCCGGTTATGCGGGCGCGTCTAGGGCCAGTTTAATTGCCCGGAGGAAGCGTTAAACGTAGACGTGGGACGAGAATTACGTTATGTTGAAAAAAAAAAAAAATAAATAAATTAAAAATAAAAAAAAAACCGAACAGGAATCGAGCGTGTGAAATGTCCGGATGGTTATCGGGACGGACTCGCGCATCAATACTTTATTTCAACACGAATTTACGGCATGCCCGATCGTTACATTATTTTGTCAGATCCGGCTTCGTCGCGAATTCGGTCCTCAGGATCGCTCTTTCATGCGGTCCGGAGAGGTTGAGGCATGCTTGCTGCACCGCATGGCGAGTTGTTCGCGCCTTGCTCGCGCGGTCCGGCCCGGGAGAGTCCATACACCAAGGGACTCGATGGAACCTCCAGAAATTCTCAGCGGTAAGCGTGTAAGCCCCCCCGCTGTTTATGAGTACCGAACGACCGTAAAAAGTCGTTGCCGGACCGAACGACCGGGAACGCCACCGACCGACGATCCTGACCCGGGAGAGGAAAGGAGAGAATGCCCGACCCGTAGACAGAGGGATCTCCCCGGGCTCTTCAGCCTGAACGACTACGAGATCCACTCGAGAAAAGAGGCACGGATCAAAAGCCGTTTTTCGAGGAGCTACGGAAAGTCGATTCTTCGACCAATGAAAAACCCATTAAGGAGTTACAAGAGGAGCGGTGATGCTGGAACCGCGTTGCCGGTCGTCCGAAAAGGCCGTGGTCACAGCGCCAGAGCGGACCAGTACTGGCCCAACGTCGGCCAGTGTTCGCCCAATGTCGGACAGCACTGGTCCTGTGTCATTTTCCGACTAGGGATCTCCCCAGACTCGCCCTTCGCTAAGTCTCCCATTAATTACCATTGAAAATCCCGTTGATTACCATTTACTATTCGTTAAATGTCATTCGATGGGGTTTTGCCAATGGTGTAATTCCCACTTGTACTACCATTTAATATACCATTCAATATGCCATTCAGTTTCCCATTCGTCGTATGGTATTTATATCCCGCCTGCATTCCCAATCGCCGAAAAATAGACTATACTTTTCTTCACGGTCCAAATATATAATAAATAAAAAAATGTAATGCTATTGAAAAATATCTCCCATTATTCATAAATAATTTCGATCCTTAAGGTCGCAGCTACTACTGTGGACTCGTTTATCTCTCAATTCATTATCGCTTATACCATTTAAGTAAAAATTCCTGCGCACCCACGTGATTCCCTAGTGTTTGCCGACTCGATTTTCGTTCCTCGTAAATTATCAAACGTTAGACCTGCCATTAAAGATTTTCTAATTCTTTACCGTTCGATTCAGATCCTATTTACTCCCAATGGTAAGAAATACCATTTCAGCTGTTCCAGTTATGCTCCAATGGACTACCATTAATAACAAATGGGAAAAAGTACCATTAAAAATTGCCGATTGATTTGCCAGTGGCGTCCCATTGAGAATGAATGGTAGAAAGTACCGTTTCAATTTCCCCCATGAATTTCCATTCGGATCCCATTCATTACCTTTCGATACCATTCATTACCATTAAACGCTCAATGGAAACCTTTGCCAAGGGGACCAGTACTGGCCCAACGTCGGCCAATGGTCCTGTGTCATTTTCCCACCAGAGACCTCTCCTGACTCTGTCCTGACTGTCCAAGACTTATCCTTCTCACTGGCCCATCCATCCACCATCATGGATCATCCTCAGATGATCTTCGCGTCCACTCGACTGACAGACGCAGCTATTCTCGAAATCCCGGAATTTCGCTTCTCTCAGCGAAAGTCTCCGGAAAGTAACTCGAAGTTTAAAAAATGCGACCCTTTTGCTCTCGAAGCGAAGGAACTTTACGATTTCGTCCGACGAACCCCAGGGAGGAGATATCGGTAGCGTGACTGTAATTATGCGCTCTCGGGTCATTGGTTTCGTTGATCGTTCCACGAAACGCGATTGGAGCAAACATATAACTATACGTACGAGTCGGTTGAGCAGCGTTGGCCCGCGATCGATCTTTCATGGCGATCACGTTGGTCGGCTCTTGTTTACATACCTCTTGGCGGAGACCGGCTCGGAATCCGAATTTTATTGCGCCTCTTTTTCCCCTATACTCGTTTTACCACCTCCATCCTTTGGGACGTTGCTTCAACGGCTGGAGGCTCGGGGAGAAAGGACGTCATGCAGGAGAGATGCGACTTTTGCCCGCATGAGCTCCATTAGAGGCCATTAGGGAATTATTCGATTTCTAGTCAACGTCGTCGTACGAGCAATTTGAGGGAATACAGGAAACCAGAAGAGGAAACATGGAATCCATCGTTGGTCATCGGTAGGCAAAAGTTAACAAAACGGCGGTTAATCCGGAGTCGCTCGGGATATCGTTGACCTGTCGGATTGGATTAGCCGCCGCGAAGGGACGAGGACCACCAGGTATCAGTGTAAACCTGCCGAGGTAACCAATCCTTGTTTCTCTTCCTCCGCTGTTCTTTCTCTCTCCCACTTGTCGTCCCGAAAGTTTCTTATCTACCCCGACACCGTTGCCCGGCGAGAAGTCACGGCCCTCGTGTCCGCCGTATCTTATCCGGCAATTACCGGGTACAAACCTCAACTGATAGGGAATTGTCTTTGCTGGTGTCCTTCGCTGGTACCGGCTGCCCTTTGCCTTTCTCTCACCCTCGGTACATCTTCGGTTGGGATATTTTGCCTGCGGTACGAGATGTAAAAAGACGGTCGTTTTGAGACTGCCGATGGTCAAGTTTTGGATGAGGAAAGGTCATGAAAACTACATGAAAAACTACAAAGGTCATGAAAACTACATGACTACATGAAAACAACTTTAGGGACCCAATGCGACGCGATATTGTTGGTACGCGAGATGAAGTCGAATCTTGTCCAGCATTTGATGCGTACAACACTTAAACTGATAGGCAATTGTGACTGCTGGTTGCTGTCGCTGCTACTAATTGCATTGAACAAAAATATCAATGACTCAAGTAAAATTCGCTTGGGAGCTACCAAAGAAAAAAAAATTGTTATGTCAATTCTACTTTCAATTCTTACAATTCCATATGGGCTTGAAACGATAATATGTCACCTTGACTATCTTGCCATCGTCGTTTCAATGTTATATAGAATTACAAGAATCGTAAGTGGAATAGAAACACATTTTTTTTCGTTGGCAGCCCGCAAACATTTTTTTTCAGTGTGCTGTTTGCCTTTCTCTCACCCTTTCAACGTGCCATTTGCCTTTCTCTCACCCTCAATACATCTTCCATTGGAATGTTTTGCTTCCTTCCCGAGATGTAAAACAATGGCAATTGTAGGATTGCTGTTTAGGGATAAACGAGGTAAGCTTTGGATGGGGAACGGTCACGAAGTCCTCATGAGATCAACTTTAGCGATGCAATGCGACACGATAATGTTGGTACCTGAGAAGAGCCGAATTTTATCCGGCACTTACCGTATACGGAACAATAAACATACGGAAATGCTGAAAGGCTTCGCTGATACAAGCTGCCTTTTTCATTTCTCTCACCCTTAGTACATTTTCAAATTGGAATGATTTGCTTCCTCCGCGAGATGTAAAAAATGGCCATTATTAAGCTGCTGATGGTAAGCTTTTGCATTAGGAAAGATCATGAAGTCTTTATGAAATCGACGTTAGCGACGCAATGCGACGCGACGATTCTGCTCCCCGAACAGGCGTCGAAGCTTATCCGGCAATTACCAACTACAGACCTCTAAACTGATACGGAACTGCGACTGCTGGCTAACTTCGCTGGCCCCAGCTGCTATTTGCGTTTTCTTCAGACCCAGTTTCACTCACCCTCGATACACGATCCATTGGAATGTTCAGCTTCCTCCGCGATATGTAAAAAACGGCTATTGTGGAACTGTTGATGGTAAACTTTGGGATCAGGAAAGGTCATGAAGTCTTCATAAAATCAACTATAGCGACACAATGCCACGTTTCGGATGGAAGGGCTTCCGGTTGACGTTTCAATCCCAGTTCTCTGACCATAAGAAAGCAGGGGATTCTCGCCGATTCATTCCTCGCTCTAGGAAAACTGCAAAGTCCCCGCTTTCGGGGTGACTCGTGAATGACGCGTTGGTTTCCAAAGTGCCGTTTTGGGCAAACATTCGAACCTCGGGCGCGTTCTGCACCGGAACTCCTGCACCGGCGCTGCTTCTCGATGAAAGTGAGGCCGCGAAATCGCTTCTCGGTCGGCGGATTTCAGAGCCGTGGAACTCAAAGAGTCGCAAGTCGACATCTGCGGTACGACGTGCGACTCGGACCGCGACAATGCGCTCTCATAATATTTATTTTTACCCGTTGTGATCGAAGCATCCGGGCGGATGGTCAGCCTGAATGGCGACGGTAATCTCGTTAACCGCCGACAATAGGCCACGAAATGCCGTTTGACTCCGAAGTTAAGAAGTCGCCCGCTTCTGGGACCGAGAGCGAGTTCTAGAGCTAGATTTCGTCCGCCTCTCTGGAACCGCCGTTTACCAACCTTCTTCGGTTCTTTCTTGTTTCTCGTTCTTGCGCGATGCTCCTCCTGTCCCTCGCTCCGTCGACCCTTTCTTTTTCTTCTCTTCGTTGGAAAAAAACGTCTCTTAGAGGGAGTCTTGTACTTTCTCTTCGTAGATTTAATTTTCTGATTCGCCCGGGCCAACCCAGCTTGCTTTCCCGATTTACCTGGACGAGCGGTCGGACCCGCTTCGAGCCGGCGGGAAGAAACCCTGTCGGGGATTTTCCGGAAGATCGAACCGCTACGGGACTCATCTCACCCTGGATTTGCGCTGCGATCACCGGGAGAAACGGCACTCGAGTGAAAACAACCCATGAAAATAAGAGATTTTTTTTACCATTAACAATGTCTTGCATAACTTTGGATAAATATTTAAACAATTAAATTAAATTTAAAAAATTGAAATTTTCATATCGCTTCCTCATAAAAGTTGAAAGTTGAAAGTTGACATTTTTATATCACGTTCTCAAAATGGCCCTTTATTCGCAACGCTCCTTCTATGAGCAAGCATTTACTATATTTTTGGCTTCCTCATAGAGGAAGCTTCGCGAATAAAGGGCCATTTTGAGAACGTGATATAAAAATGTCAACTTTCAACTTCCAACTTTTATGAGGAAGCGATATGAAAATTTCAATTTTCAGCTTTTTCAATATCAACGTCGTATTTAACTTTTAAGCAAAACTGCTGGCCGACTCAGGTTTAGTGCGAAAAAAACCTTGCGCTTTTGGTCAAAACGGCTGTCGAATCTGTACTCGAGGCGAAAAAATACATAGAGTATCATAGAGTATTCATCGGGAAGCAAAGAAATCGCTGTTCGAAAATACGCAAAATCACCCATTTTTGTGATTTTGGCTATATAAATGGCCGATAAACTTTTTCGTTAGTCGCCACTCCGGGATTGTATCCTACGTATTTTTTCACGCTGATCACGAATCTGACACTTTTTTATTCGTAGATTAATATTTGATACGGAAAAATTGCATCTCGAAAAAAAAAAAAAAATTCATGAAATTCAAAAAATTTAAAATGACATAAAATTTAAACGGCTCGATCGATTTTCTTGAAATTTTAATGGGATCATCGGGTGATCATATTCCATCTGTCTACGCGTTTTTAGCCCGATAGCTAAAAAATTGCGAGCGCTAGAGCGCGAACAGACATTTTTGAAGAAATTAAAAATGGCGTATAAAAAAAACAACTGAACATTTTTGGATGAAATTTTGACCAAACATTAACTACTGATCAGACATGATGTGTGCCAAATTTCAGCTTGATCGGTCAAGGCGTTCTCGAGTTATAGCAGTTCGAATTTTGCACGTCCATTTCATACACACACACACACACACACACACACACACACACACACACACACACACACACACACACACACACACACACACACACACACATCCGGACATTTTTTCTAAATGTGATTTTTCGACGTTTTGGAACATTCTGAACATGTTTTCATTAAAATCTCGATTTTTTTTTTTTTACCAAAACAAAGCTTCCTCTATGAGGAAGCAAAAATGTACAAATAGTAGGTAAAAAGTGCTATCGGACTCACGTGTTGACACCGAGAAAAATTATTTAACTAATTCAAACAAGTATTCATTGAAGGGCTGAAGGACCCAGGTCGATGGCTCTTTGCCAAGGTGTTAAATTAGCATTAGATATAAAATTTAGTATAAGAAGACAACTGCAAATATTAACTATGACAATAAATTTCTTTTACTACTACTATTGATTTAATTCAAGCAAGTATTTATTTCATTCAGACAAATATATATTCTTAATTAATTATTCATATATTTAGGCTAAAGGACTTCGAGCAATGGCGTATTGGACCCACCCTATGACATTGTAATGCGTAAAAAAAATAGAACTAGTACTGTACTGTGGGAGATCAATAATGATAATTTACGATACCAGTGCGATAAAACTTTTTCTGACGAGTATGACTTTGCAGCACAAGCCGAAGACGAGTGTTGCAATCACATGAGTTCGGAAAAAGTTTTTCGCACGAGTATCGTACCCAATTTTACTTCACAAGATGTGAAAACCGGTGTTTTGCCCGTAAAACTGCCATTTTTGCACCGAGTTTAATAAATGTCTTTTGCCACTACTGTTATAATTATCATACTCAGCTGGTAAAAAAAACCGCAACGAATATAATTTTGAAACTGGTTCGAAAAAAAATGGTCCTTCCCTTCATCTGCTGATTTCCCGAGAAAAGTCAATTTTCCTTTTTCTCAGCCATCAAGCTCCATAAACTTCATTCGTTACAGGTTTTGCTACCAACTCCAGAATTTTACATAAAATATTTTTAAAATCGCTCCTTCCCCAAAAGACTCGAAGACTCATTACCTCCCCCTTCATCCGGCGACGACGCTAAATTCAATGTATATTTTTCCCCCCCCAGCCCGCCGCTTCGGTCCCGGCTTAAAATTTCGTCCATTGATCGACCCGACCCCGAGGGGCTTCATCGTTCCCATAATTGGATTCTTATTATTTTAGCGTCTTCGTCATTAGCACGACAGGGGCGAACCCGAGGCAACAGCCAAGCCAGGCGATGTAGCGTAACCAGTAGCCTTCCGTGAATCGGTTATGATGCCAGCGAAGCGTGCAGGCATCCGAGATAATGTGTGCGAGTGTGCAAAGACTTCGAGCCGTAGTTGTTGCAGCGCCAGTGGCCGAAGAGCCGAAGAGACCGACCGCAGCGTGCATTACGAGCGTTTCACCGCTTTTGATGCGCTCGCGTGCGTGCATCTTGATATTCCCCGGACGATCGAGCGGAGCCCGCGAGCCTTAGAGCTGGCCTACGCGGGAGCGCGGACCGAATAAAGAGAGGGTGCAAAATTTTATCTTCATCCTGCTGCCTCGAGTCCAATCGAATCGACACGCCGCTCCAACAAGTACAGCAGACAAACACCAAAAAAAAAAAAAAACAAACAAAAATAAAAATAAAAATAAAAACACCGCAGCTGCCGACCAAGAGATTCAGCTCTGTCCCCGAGGCCCGAAGAAATCATAGACATTATCGCGTTTCAAAATTTTTTCTAATGACACGCCTCGATCGGGACTCCGTCGAAACTGCGATCAGTCGATGACGCCCAAATTGCCCCTCGAAATCCCACTTTGTCCTTGTTAAAAAAAAACAAAAAAAAATGCTTTCTGCATCTGCCGTCTATCATTTGGCATCGAGCCCAACCAGGAATTACATTCCGTAATGCTCCGAAGAGCGCGAAAGGAAGAAAAAAATCGCCGACAATGTAACAACCGACATGGGTGGCAAGCTCGACAATTATTCCCGTCATGCGAGTCCCCCGGTGATAAAAGTTAAACACGCCTAACCACGGCTACGTGACGTCTCGTTACCTCGAGGTACCATCCGAGGCTCCTCGAGTATTGCTCGCGGTTCTCGTTGGTTAACAGGCTCTTCGACGCGCACAGAGCCGATCCTCACGTGGGCAGCAAGGACTTCCGGTCCCCTCGAGGAGGAACCGATCTTGGCCGGAAAACTGCCTTACCGACCGCTGGTAACCCAGAATTGTCTCGTTACCGAACCAACCGGCCGGTTGGGAGCCAATCCGAAAATTCGTATGAATCACGTCAACGATTTATCCGGCTTAAATGGCTGTTCGACCGGGAGGAGCCGGGCCGGATCTCATCACGAGCAAGACATTGTGTGTCGCGCGGCCTCGCGTAGGTACCGGAGAGGCGCACGCGGCATTTGTCCATAAATAATTCATGGGGCCTCCTCGTGTCTCGCGCTGTAATTTGATTGCGGAGGCGTTGGTTGAAACTTTGGTGTCCCCCCCGTCCCTCATCTGCCGTTTAACAGTTTCGCGGGTATCCGAGGCCATCGTAATGGCACCTACACAGAGCCGGGCCGGAGACGAGATGCGCGCGCATCCCGGCGAAAGCCGCGATAAGTTCGAGCGCTATAAGTTCGGGCGTTATGAGTTCGAGCGTTACGTGTACAGATCCTTCAGGTGGGGGGGGATCTATAAACGGGCGCGGAGTGCGAGAAGTTGCGAACGTGTCGGCTCTCGTGCGCGAGAGAATTGCTCCTTGGAGGAGGCAATAGGAGGAGAGAAACGGAAAGGCTATCGTCCCGGACAATCGCGCCATTGTTGCGCGAGCGCGCGCGCGCGCGCGGTCCAACGGCACCTATATAATTAACGATAGGATCTACCGGGGATTATTCATTTGCGGCCTATCGTGGAGTCACTCGACGCCGGTCGGCGCGATCGACAAGTCCCACTCGCCTCTTCTTCTTCTCGAATCCGAGAACCTCTCGTACGGCGTAGTTCAGCCCGAGGACTGAGTTATAATTATCACCTCGACGACTCTTTGGCACGATCGTTTTTGAAAGTTGCGTTGGGTTTGAGGGAACTTTTTCAGATATCCCGGAAGAAGCGTTCTGCTGGGGTGAAAACCGACGTTGCGTCATGGAGGATGTGTTCGAGAGTTGTTGACTTGCCTAGAGAAAGGGAGGATTCTTTTTGTTGGGGAGATTGGAAAGACTTCCTTCCGGTTGTGGGCAATAAACTCGGAGGTCATATTGCTACTAGTAGTGGGAGACTTCAACGTTGCAGTGGAAGAGAGTCACGATCTCTTGGTGATTTGACAGTCCGGAGAAGTGGAGGATGTGGTTTGAGAGACATTGATTTACAGGTAGATGTAACGATCGAGCGGAGAGTTTGGGCACCTGTAGATATTAGTGTTGCAGATGGACGTACGAAGTATCGAAGAGAGAAAACGTAAGGTGGTCACCGGGATTCGAACCCGGATTAATCGGTTACTGAGTAAGAGCGCCAACCACTGCGCTAATGTCACCTATATGGTTTGCTCACTCGAATCGTCCGCTTACAAAGAGAAATGGCGATTTCTTTTTATTGGCAAGATTGAAAAGACTTCCTTCCGGATCTGGGCAATAAACTTGGAGGTCATATTGCTACCAGTAGTGGGAGACTTCAACGTCGCCGTGGAAGAGAGTCACGATCTCTTGATGATTTGACAGTCCAGAGAAGTGGAGGATCTGTTTGAGAGATGTTGATTTACAGCTAGGGAGATTGAGATTTCATTTTATTGGGACGATTGGAAAGTCTTCCTTCCGGATCTGGGAAATACGCTCGAAGGTCATGTTGCTACCAGTAGTGGGAGACTCCAACGTCGCAGTGGGAGAAAGTCACGATCTCTTCATGATTTTAGAGCCCAAAGAACTGGATGATGTTACTGGAAGATTTGTTTGAGGGTCATTGATTTACCGGTAGAAAAAAGCAGTTTTTTTAATGGCAAAATTGGAAATAAAACCTTCCGGTTTTGGATAAAAAGCTCGAAGATCATATTGGTCATTTGGGATTTTGAATTTGCATTGGGAGGGAGTCACGATATCTTCATGATTTGACAGTCCAAAGGAGTGGGGGGTGAGTTGAGGAGCTATTTACCTACTGGTAGGAAATAGTACTTTGCGATACTAGTGCGTAAAAGCGGACTTTCGGCGAAGGTTGGGAAGTGGCTGCACGAGCCGATTCGAGCGCTACAACGGCACGAGGCGAAGCCGAGTGTTGTTGTAGCGCGAGAGAAGGCGAGTGCAGCCACTTCACAACCACCGTCGAGAGTCCGCCTTTACGTACACGTATCGCATACAACTTTTTGTGACGAATGCATGAAAGGTGCCAGGTTATGTTGCTGGCCGGGTGCGGCAATAAAGGAAAAACAGACGGCGTGCGCATGCGCACGAAAATAGTGTGCGCATGCGCACAGTATTTACGATACGCTTATGGGTTGCATAAATACTCGAAGCGTGTCGTAAATACTCATTACGACACGCTTCGAGTATTTATGCAACGCTTCCAGTATATATGTAACGCCTTCTCGAAAAACGCCACTTTATGTCGCGGCCGGCTCGCACATAAACTGGCACTTTTCATGCGTGAGTTACAAAAATGAACAGTTCTTTTTATCGCCAAGATTGCGAAGACATCCTTCCGAATTTGGACAATAAGCTCGAAGGTCATATTGCTCATTTGGGATTTTGAATTTGCATTGGGAGAGAGTCACGATCTCTCCATGATTTGACAGTTCAAAGGAGTGGAGGATGAATTGCGAAGTTATTGATTTACCTATAGGGAAATGGAGATTTCTTTTTATTGCCACGATTAGAAAAACAACCTTCCGCATTTTGACAATAAACTCGCAGGTCATATTTCCAATTTATAATTTTGTATTTGCATTCGGAGAGAGTTACGGCCTGTTCATGATTTGACAGTCCGAAGAAGTGTAGGATGTTACTGGAGGATGTGTTTAGAAGTCATTGATTTATGGATAGATAAACGGAGATTTCTTTTTATTGCCGAGATTGGATAGACATCCTTCCGGATCTGGACAATAAACTCGAAGGTCATATCTGCTACCAGTAGTAGGAGACTTTAACATCGCAGTGAGAGAGAGAGAGCGAGAGAGGGAGAGTCACGATCTCTCGATGATTTGACAGCCCGAGGAAGGCTACCTGGAATGGTAATACAACTTGCTCGTGGCACGAGCAGTGCCTTCCAATAAGTCTCTCCATGGCTTTATCGTATGCCTGATACTCGTTGGTAATCGAGCTGCCGTGTACAGTCCGGGCCGAGTCCGCTCCCTCACTACTCGATCGCTTATTGCCCGACACGTGTACCTTTCACGTTGAATATCAAACGCTATCTAAGTACCAATGAATTTTCAACACTAGTCGGGCGTTAACCGAACACGGCAGCGGGTGTTCGATCGCCTAAGCATCTCGCCAACTGGCCCAGAGTCGGCCAGTGACAATTGTTCTGTCCTCGAAGTATCTCGCCAACGTCGTCAGTGCCGCTCTCTCATATCCTTACAAGTAAACCCTAACCAGGTGGTCTTTGATCTGGCTGGCAGTTACGTCCCTGATTACGACACTGGCGCGATACTGGCCAGCCACCTGGCCCGATCTCTCGCCAGTGCTGGGATCTAACTTTCAGCCAGACCAATCCCACCCGGCTGGCACTCACCAGCACTGGTACAATATCGGCCGCTACTGGCCCAGCGTCGGCCAGTACTGGGACCATGCAGGCCCGGTACTGGCCCTGCGTCGGCCAGTACCGGGACAATGTCGCTCCGGTACTTGCTCTGCGTCGGCCACTACTGGGCACCCGCGACATGCCCACTAGGAAAGTTTTCTCTCAGCTTCGTCTCTGTGCGTTTTACGCTCGTGCCACGCACCTGACCAGAAGTCGTTACCTCCGAGTCTGAGGCACTTCCTCGGTTCCTTCCTGGCTACGGTGGCCCGCCGAGCCGTCCCATTAGTCCATTAGCAACGTTGGTCACACCTCGGCCGTATTTTACCAACGCACCGGCCCTCTCGTGTTTTGTTTACGACACTCCTGGCGCATCCCGAAGCTGTCCCCGTCGTGGACCCACATAGGTGAGGTCCGAAACTTGTTATAACACCAAGCGCTCACGTTCGATGATCAATCGACAGCTTCCCGGTAGCGTCGAGTCGTCGCGCCGACTCTCCTCGCAATAACTCCAGTCCATTGTCCCCTCGTGATTAATAAGCCATTCGTAAAAGCGAGACTGCCTCGCGCGTAAAACTCTGCCGGACCCGCTACCATCCCGGAGACAACTGCCGATTGCATCCTCGTCGCTCGCTCGCTGTTCCCGTGCGCGCTGTCTCTTCTCGAACGACAATGTCTGCCCGCACCTGTTCTCGGATTCGATCATCGTCGTCGGTACACTGCCCGACGGTTTTCCTGGTAGCAATACGTTGTTTATTCGACAAACACCGGAGATATAGCCGGTGCGTGCAGGACACCGACGTGTCGCAGCTCTCTCGGCGAATTGATAAACATTAATGATCGCTCAACTAGTCATTTTTGTTTGTGTATTTTTTATTAAAAAAAAAAAATTGTCTGCTGGACAGGATGAACGCTTGGCTCTTTCGGAGGCAGCTTGCGATAAGTAAAATACTAGTGCGATAGACTCGTCCAATGCAACGATAAATTGGGGATAGAGTTAACGAGTATTTCCGTCAATCCTTCCCCACATGGAGGCCTCAAATATTCTAATATTGGCAGAGCCTGCATGAAACCGATGCGTCAATCTCTCATATTGGCTCTCTCATATCCTTAACGATTGCCCATCTAGCAATTTTTTATAATAATAATAATAATAAAAATTGATAAGCATTGATCGCGCATCTACTAATTTTTTTTTATTTTTGTTACTTTGGACCGTTACGATTGCTCGATCGAACGCAGCTTGCGATAAGTAAAATGATAGTGCATTAGCTTCGCCTATTGCAACGTCGAATTGATGATAGAGGTAACGAGTATTCATTAAAAATGTCGTCGGTGCGTGCGAGACACCGACCTGTTGCGGCCCTCTATGCGAATTAATAAACATTAACGGTCGCGCATCTATCAATTTTTTTTATCTTTTTTTAAAAAGCATTTTCGCTCATTCGATACGCTGAACACTTGGCTGTTCCGATCGCAGCTTGCGATAAGTAAAATGCTAGTGCAATTGCTTCGTCTAATGTGACGTTAAAAATTGAGGATACAGTTAACGAGTATTCCGTCGATTTTTTTCCGGTATCGAGTCCTTGAATATTCAAATATTGCCGGTGCGTCCAGGAACACCGACATGCCGCGGCTCTCTCGATGAATTAACAAGCATCTATGATATATATGAGAGTCTAGTTATTTTTTTATTTTTTAATTACTGATGAATAAGCCGTACACTTGGCCGTCCGGACGCAGCTTGCACTAAGTAAAATGCTAGTGCATTAACCTCGTCTAATGCAACGTCGTATTGAGGATAGAGGTAAGGAGTATTCATTAGAATATCGCCGGTGCGTGAGAGAGACCGACCTGGTGCGACCCGCAAGGCGAATTATCAATTCAACATCAATAATCGCGCATCAAGCAATTTTTTTATCCATTTTTTCTACTAGGCGACTTCAACACTTGACTCATTTGACCGCAGCTTGCGATAAGTAAAATACTTAGTGCGACAGCTTCGTCTAATACAGCGTTAAATTGAGGATAGAGCCAACGAGTATTCCGTCGATTTTTCCGGTTATCGGATCTTTGAATATTCAAATACCCGTATTCATAGATGATACGTTATCTTGGTGGAGTTTTCAGCCCTGTGCGCATAGTTCTGCGCATCCTCCGATTAAGAATCGTCGGGGACAGGTGCGCGTCATCGGCTCTCACCGAAGTGTCCGCGACGAGGAGTCATCGACCATCGCTCGGCTCCCTCCGTTCACGGATTCTATAATCGTCTGCACCCGAGCGCCTCGGACATGTGTGAACATCGTGATCTTTCTCGGTAATCGACTTGATCGTTTTTTTATTTTATTTTATTTTTTTCACTATGACCGCGGGTATTATTATGTATGGGATATGTCGAGTGTTAAAATACAGGGCGTATGTTTCCGGGTTTGAGTTCGCGAGTTACGCCCTTTTGATTCTCGGGAGTCGTTACAGAGAAGTCGGAGTTCTTCCGTGCGAGGAATCCTCGCAGAGGCCATAAACGCGACGAATTTTGAGCGCGTGATCGGTTTACTCGTGGCCGATCTATCGCGCATGCGCGGCAGGTCGGTGGCGCATGCGCATGCGCGAAGGCGAAAGCCGATCATATAAATATAAATATATTCTCATATAGCGTAAGAGAATTCAATCCGGTAGAGTGTTCGTCCATCCATCGTTTCTCGAACGCAGATTCGAGTACACTAACCGCAATACAGCTTACATTTCGTGCTAAAAGAAACCTGTTCGCAACACACTCGCGCCCTTTTGAGAGCTACTCGGAGTTCTTCCGTGCGAGGAATCCTCGCAGAGGCCATAAAGACGACGAATTTTCAGCGCGTGATCCGTTTACTCGTAGCCGATCTATTGCGCATGCGCAAAGGCGTAAAAAAATCATATAAATGTTAATATCACGTTATAACGTGCAAAAAAATTTTGCAAAAATATACATAATAAGGGCATTCATTCTGGCAGATTCTTCACCTCATTCATCTTTTTCTCATGAAGCAATAGAGTGAAATGGAGTCCTTGGACTCACAGATTCGAATACACTATCCACAATATAGCGTACTGTTCATACTAAAAGAAACGTGTTCGCGAGATACTCGCGCCCTTTTTATTTACAGAGATACAGAGATACAGAGAACTCGGGGTTCTTCCGCGCGTGGAACTCGACGAATTTTCAGTGCGTGATCGGTTCGCTCATAACCGATTTATCGCGCATGCGCATGCGCAAAGGTGCAAAAAAAATACAAATATGAATATTATGTCATAATATGTACACTGTAAAAAAATTTTGTTTGAAAATTACTCAACGGTATTGGAAGCTTTTTTACATAAACTGTTCCTCAAATTTTACACACATGTGCGTTACAATTTTACAGTAAAATTTGTATTTTTAATGGAAAGTTTTGTAAATTTCCGGCAAAAGATTTGTAATTTTAATATCTCGTATTGTAATTCTACAATAAAAGTACATTAATGTTCAATTAATGTACGTAATGTAAGCAAATTTCGATTTTCAGTACATTAAATCTCCAGGTTATTTTTACAGTGTATATTTATATTGATAACGTATAAAACAATAGCAGAAATTATGTTATAAGAGTTTTCATTCCTGTAGAGCGTTTATCAGTCCATCGTTTCTTTTAAAAAACGATAGAGTTTAATGGAGTCCGCGAACTCGCAGATTCGAATACACTATCCACAATTTAGCTTACTTTTCATACTAAAAGAAACCTGTTCGCGAGACACTCGCGCACAATATCTACCTACTGACCTCGAGACGGAAAAAACACGTGCGTCGGAGTAATAATCATCGCCCGTCGGACGGTAGATAGTATCTCGGTGGTTAGATACTACACGGCATTGTAGCCGCTATCATTAAATGGTCGAAGTAACTGTGCAACTAATTTCTTGATTTTCCCTCCCTCGCCGCTATCTTCGCCGTACTATAGTGTTACAGTTGCATGCGAGTGTCCACTACCGCGGCCATCCGGTGCGCAAGATAACCCCCGGAGCTGCAGCGCAAACACGCATTTCCGCCAGCTCCGAGCATAGCTTCTCTCAAGGTAATTTTAATTCAAAGGGTTAAATATCCCAAGACAGGAAAAAAAGAACCGAGAGTCGCGAACCTCGCGCCAAGACCGCACATCCAATCTGTGTAATTCGCCGAGTATGCGCGACACCTCTTTCGCACCCTCTTCTGCTCCAAACAAAATTATTATTGCTAGCCAATATCAATGTATACATATAATATAATTATTAATGGTATTGAATATTATTAACAATTTTATTAAATATTTATCGGTTGTTTAGATTAAAGAATTAAATAGTTATAATGACCAACTTCTCGCCCGGCGCTCGCGAAGCGTGTACCAGTCTGTACATCCAATCTGTGCAATTCGCCGAGTATGCGCGACACTTGTTTTGCACCCTCTCCTACGCCAAACTAAATGATTATCCCTATCCAATATTAATAGTATTATGTATAGTTAATCATCTTATTAAATATGATATATTATTAATAATTTGGCTGAAGGACTTCGGTCAACGGCCTATTGGCCCACCCTAAGGCATATAATGTGTTTAAAAAAAAGTGAAAACAAAAAAAAATTAATATAGCATTGTAAGTGAGGTCCATAAATGTCTTTTGCTACTACTGTTAATAATTTCGTTAAATATTTGTCGTTCGTTTGGACTAACCAATAAAATTGTTGGAACGACCAACTTCTTTTCCGACACCCGCGAAGCTTGCACCAGTTTCTACATCCAATCTGTGTAATTCGTCGGGTATCTGCGACACTTGTTTCGCACTCTTTCCCTTCCTGACGCGGATTAATCCGCGCTTTTTTATCGTATCTCCTCCTCCCCCACCGGACGTTCTCGTTCTCTCGCTCCCGATTTTCCCTCTCCGCTTCGTCCCGGGTTTGTTCGAGCTCCGAGCGGCTGGGAACCCGGAGAACTCGCTCAAACGCCCACGCGAGAGGGAGAACGAGAAAGAACAACCGGCAGTCTCGGCGTAATCGGCTCGCGTGCGAAATCGTCGAACGGCCGCGCTATCTCGATCCTATTATCTCGTAATTAATAGTCTATTAGCGGTCTCTCGTATCGTGCCTCACTCCGGCCCGGAGCGCTCGAGCGTGTACTTTGTGTAATCACTCGGGAATGAAACGAGACGAATATAGCACATTCGTTCTTATTATTCGGCGTATGTGCACAACTGACGCGCGCCAGAGCCGACGAGCCGTATTCCGGATTGCGGATTAACGATGCTGTGTAGATAGCGGACGAAAAATCCTGATAATTAACTCATTCCTTGACATCGATCGGTAAGAAATCGAAACTCGCCTCTCAGCTCGTACGGCAATGCAGTCAAGATAGGCCAAATATAGCCAGAAATATTACTTGTAAAAATTATTCATTTAATTTATTATTTAATAAACATTCACTTTTATTGATAAAAATATGTAATAAATACGTATTATAATCAAATGAATATTTAATAAGTATTGATTTTCATCAAATAAATATTTAGTAAATATTGATTTTAATTAAATAAATATTTAATACGGGCTGAAAGACTCGGGTCGATGGCCCTTTGTCAATGTGCATAATTATCTTTGAGTAAAAAACTAGTATAAGATGATAACTGTCTTCGGCAGCCCTTTTTAGCCAACATATTCAATAATTAACTCCTTAGCTCCCAGAAAAATCTAACAACCCTTTTTATCTTGCAAGGACTTGTCAACTATTAAAGTTCTATTTTATTTCCTGTCGAATTATTTCAAACTTGGGGCCTCGCTAACGAACTCCTAATCTGTCATTTAGATTTTGTTATTTTTGCTTTATATCACTTATCAAAATAAATGTCAATTCTCTACGATTTCGAACTCCCCGCATTATGAATCTTTGTATTATTTCATCTGCGTAATAAAGTATCCATCTAGCCATCGATAAGACGATAACTTTACAAACGTATAGCATCGGCAATAAATTTCTTTCACCACTAAAATTTAATAAATATTTATTAAAATAAATAATGATTCGCGGTCATCAAATAAATAATACTTTAATACTGCACCCGGACTACGCTTGCACGGATAACGCAATAAGGAAATCGACGCGACAAATAAGTCGCGTCGATTTCCTTGTTGCGTTATCCGTTACCGTTAATAAACATTTACCGTTGACAACGTCTGCATCGTTCGAAACCGCACGGTTTGCATACGAAATCAGCGGCGCGCGCACACACACGTAAATATGAGCGTTCATAAACGGGCATACAGAAACGCGAAGATGGAAGGGACGCGAGGGAAGCCATGAGGTAAAAGCTGAGGAGGAAGAAAAAAAAAGAAGAAATGAAGACAAGACAAGGCAGCGGACGGGCCCGAAGGCGGAAGCGCCTTGGCTCGTCCCCGTCGCCGTGGGCACCGGATTAATTAGGGAAATAGCGCCGTCCGGAAAATTAACTGCACGAGCTTTATTTCCCGTTTGGTCTCGGACGGGTGGGGTTTCGCGTACAGGCCGATGTAATCCCTCGATAATAGAGCGACGATGTTCTCGCGCGGCGGTCGAGGTAGGGAGGCCGGATAGGTACACCGCGAAATTGGGCCAGCGATCGCGAAACGGCCGCGGCGGCAAGGGTACAGCACGCTCTCGCGGGCCGCGATTATCTCCGGCAGCAAGCCGGAGCGTTGAGAACCGGTAATTGGCAGGGGGTCTTACTTTCGCCTAACTACGGTAACGAATGGGATCAGTTATAGGGACGCGAGCTGGCATTTGAATCTCGTTAACGCCGTTCTCTCGGAACTCTCTGTACTGCGCGGCGCCAGTGGTTCTCAATGAAGGTACCGGTAGCGAGGCCTGTCCGTAGGGCCTTCGGGTAATTGTACAAGGGAAAGGTGTTATGGCGATCGCCAGTTTCGCTTCTCTATTGAGCAGAGCGAAATCCCTTCCACCCTGCCCAGCTCTAGCTCGGTCGATAGCAGAAACTGTTGTCCATTTTTTTCACAGCTGCTAACGACTTCCGCTCGAAATTTTCACACAAAGATCTTCCGAAAGGAAATTCTCACATGAAGCGGATATCAATGTCTGATTTTCGCCTAATTGCGATGACGAATGGGATCAGTTATAGGGACGCGAGCTGGCATTTGAATCTCGTTAACGCCGTTCTCTCGGAACTCTCTGTACTGCGCGGCGCCAGTGGTTCTCAATGAAGGTACCCGTAGCGAGGCCTGTCCGGAGTGCCTTCGGGTAATTGTACAAGGGAAAGGTGTTATGGCGATCGCCAGTTTCGCTTCTCTATTGAGCAGAGCGAAATCCCTTCCACCCCGCCCAGCTCGAGCTCGGTCGATAGCAGAAACTGTTGTCCATTTTTTTCACGGGTGCCACCGACTTCCGGTCGAAAGCTAATTCTCATAGGAATCGGATATCAATGTCTTACTTTCACCTAACTACGGTGACGAATGGGATAAGTTATAGGCTGGCACTTGAATCTCGTTAATACTGCTCTCTCGGAACTCTCCGTACTTCGCGGCGCCAGTGGTTCTCAATGAAGGTACCTGTAGCGAGACCTGTCCTGAGAGCCTTTGGGTAATTGTACAAGGGAAAGGTGTTACGGTGAGCGCCGGTCTCGCTTTTCTTTTAGGCAAGACGAAATCCCTTCCGCTCCACCCAACTTGGTTTCGGTCACTAACAGTAACGGGAATTAATTTTTTTTTTTTAACAGGTGCTAACGACTTCCGCTCGAAATTTTTACACCGAATTTCTTCCGAAAGGAAATTCTCACATGAAGTTCTTTCGGAAGGAAATCCTTATATGAAGCGGATATCAATGTCTTATTTTCTGCGGTGACGAATGGGATCAGTTATAGGGACGTGAACTGGCTTTTGAATCTCGTTAACGCCGTTTCTTCGGAACTCTCTGTACTGCGCGACGCCAGTGATTCTCAATGAAGGTACCCGTTTCAAAGCTTGTCCTGAGGGCTTTCGGATACGAGAGAAAGGTGTTACGGCGATCGCGTGTCTCGCTTTTCTTTGAGGCAAGGCGAAATCCCTTCCACCCCGCCCAACTTGAGCTCGGTCGGTATCAGAAAGTGCAATCAATATTTTTTCATGGTTGCTAACGACTTCCGGTTGGAAAGAAATTCTCACATGAACCGGATATCAATGTCTTACTTTCGACTAACTACGGCGACGAGTGGGATCAGTTATAGGCTGGCATTTCAATCTCGTTAATGCCGTTCTCTCGGAAACTCTCTGTACTGCTCGGGGCAAGTGGTTCTCAATGAAGGAACCCATAGCGAGTCCTGTCTTGAGGGCCTTCAAGCAAACTGTACGAGGGAAAGGTGTTACGGCGATCGCATGTTTCGCTTCTCTTTGAGGCAAGGCGAAATCCCTTCCGCGCCCAACTTGGGCTCGGTCGGTAACAGAAACTGTAATCAACTTTTTTCACAGGTTCTAACGACTTCCGGTTAAATGCAAATTCTCACACGAACCGTATATCAATGTACCATCGTGTGAGAATTTGCTCCTACCCGTAAACGGTCAGCATCGTGAAAAAAAAAAGATTACAGTTTTTGTCACCGACCGCGGTAACTGAAGCTCTTGAATCGAAATTATTTCATAGATCGTCGGCGGCATCGACTTCTTCCCGCGATGGAACTTCCCCGGGGTCACTCTTACTCTTTCGCCTCCTTTATTTATCGCGATCCAGCGATAAATAGGTCCGAAGGTTTGAGTCTTGTTCTCCGGGTGCGCGGTCCCTCTTTCTCGCCTCCCGAGGCTGCGTCCGCCTCGCTCAGTTCTCTATCCTCTCGTCCATCTACGGATTCCTGGCCGCTCGCGCGTTTTCTCGTCCCGACTAGCTGGTACGTGCTGTTCGCGTTTCTTCTGACGGTCCCTCATCCTCCCGCGGTCACGCGAATATTTCGGGGACTTTAGCGGGTCGCACGCCGGGACACCAGAGAAATCCTACGAATCCCAATAAAACTTCCCCCCTCTACGCCTCTCGGGGCGTCAGCAACACGTGTCCGAGGTTTTTTGTGAAATTCGAAAAATGCTCGAGGTTCCTAAGAATATCTCCGGGCCCAATCTCGTTCCCGAACGCTGGCCGGACGCGTCGCGAGTCTCCGCTGATCTCCGGTCTCCTCGTGCGGAGCGGCGGCGCGATAGCCGTGTGCGCATGCGCGCTAGATCCGTCGCGCTCGCGAGTGCGCAGGACCGAGCGCGCCGCACGAGGATGATCGATCGCTCCAAATGATTCATCGGTCGCTCGAGGACCGCGAGCAAAAAATCCGCCTGAATTATCGCCACGCTCATATTATACGGGACGTACCCGTTTGATTATCTGTATTTTTTTTTTTAATCTTTTTTCTTTATAAAAAATTTCTTAACACATCACCACAAGGAGATACAAAATTGTTTCGTAAATGCCTCTCAATCAGTGGACGAAACGAGTCCCGCTCGTGTATATGTCCATATATATGTACATATATTATATATATATAAAATTCATTGAATTATTCAAGACATCTCTTAGCCGGACTAATTGGTTCGTGTCGTTGGCCAGTTCTTATCTTTCGCTACAGCGCCTGTAACAGCCGCGGAGCATCGGGAGACGAGTGTGACACTGCTACATCCTCGCCGCGGTGTCGGACGACCCTATTACCAGAAGCACCTTGATAACTCCGATCTGACCAGGGTCGATGCGGGCCCCGACTCTTAATTGCCCCGGGATTTCGGCTCCTAATGAGTCGCGATAATTAATTGAGACCGTCATTCGAGCCGCTCCGGAATCGCCGATCGCCCGTTCTTTCTCGCTCTGGTGGAAACAAAATGTATATGCGAAAATATATTTTTCATAATACATAAAATGAATAATAATAATATATTTTTAATATTATAATGTCGTTAATATATTTTTCGTTTCACTGTAACGTGCATTTCATCAGCGGATCGCTATCTTCCAATTTGCCGGATTTTAAAACGAACGCGAAATGATCGATAAAATTCGTTCGGATAAAAATAAATAAATAAATGTATTTATACACCAACACGATAAGAACCGCGCGAAGAGAAGCCCGCTCGTCGTTATGAGGGCGCTACATTTAGCGCCCTCAAAAAATGTATTTTTTGATAATACCTAAAAATAATAATAATCATTATTATTATTATATATTTTTATTATATAATATCAGTAATATATTGTTTGCATAACTGTAACGCGGATTTCATCGTCGCATTTCACCATCCTCCAATTTGTTGGATTTCAAAACGTGAAACGATCGACGAAATTTGTTCGGATTTAAAAAAAATGTTTAAAGTTGTATTTACACAACCACACGTTAAGAACCGTGCGAAGATGAGTCCGGTCGTCGGGACGAGGGCGCGAAATGAGCCGAGAAATTTGGTGCTAGTCGCGGTAAGTTTCCGCGCTAGCGGGACAGGCCTGCTCGGCAGGCGAGGCCCAATCAAATTCCCATGATTCCGAATTAGCAGATGCTTTCGCCAGATCGAATGGGCGCCCCGCGGAGGGCCCCGAGGAGCACCTCGCGGGCCCACGGCACCCGCGAGACCGCTGGTGGAATGCACGCCTCCGGGGCCTTAAGATATTCACGACAACTATATTAGCCGCTTCAGATAGGATCGGCATCATACTGTGCCAGCGACACGACTAGGCCCTCGCCCGGGCCGTCTCTCCCTCCGCCGTGTGTCACTTGTGCTGCACGCACACCTTCCTTCCTCTTTGGTCCGACTCGTCTCTACGAATCGAGACTCCCTCGGACTCCCGCAGATACTCCGCTCCGTCTTGCAACACCCGTGGATACCAGCGGAAACAAATAAATTTTGCGTCACGAAAAAACCGATCGCACTTCCTCAAGCTATCCATAAAATGCCGATTCAGAATTTACAAATACTGAAATAATAGGCTCCAATAAAATTATTCAAAAAGTAGAAAATCAAAATGCAGAATTATTAATAGAGAGATAATATTTTGTTATTTCAAAAAAAGTATAAATAAAAATTGAATGGAGAATTATGGATACACAAATAATAGGTCTACATTTTTTTTTGAATGAAAATAAAAATAAAACGCAGAATCAAAGATACAGAAATAATTGGTACTAATAAATGTAATGGATCAAGAAAAAAAAACCGATCGCACTTCTCCCAGCTATGTATAAAATACAGATTCAGAATTTACAAATACAGATATAATATTTTCCAATATGGCTGAAGAACGGCGTTTGATGGCTAATTGGTAATATACAATATCGGTGAAAAGAGAAAAGTTATTAGGTACAAGAAAATCTGTTACATGTTATGTATTGTTAATAAACTCATTACTACTACTACAATTTTCCAATAAAAAAAATCAAATCAAATAAAAAGAAAATAGTAATAAACTAAAATAAAATGTAGGATTCCACATACATAAATAACGATTTTGAATAAAAATGAAAAATAGATAAAAATGCAGAATTACAGATACAGAAATAATAGGTTCTAATAGATAAAAGAAGGAGAAATTGGACGGCGCAGGAAGAAAGACGCAGTCATCGGACAGAGTTATAGATCGAGCTCAGCAGATCCCGGACTGGTTCGTGGTACGCGACGCAGTATAATTGAATCAAGGCTCCGATGCCCCGTCGTGCGGAGAGGTGTGATCGAGCCAGCTCAGCGTGAACCTCGCCTTATTCCTCCATCGACTGTTTGTACGCGTGATACTTATCTATCGCGGTTGTATCCGCGTTACGACCGGAGAATAGAATCTGGCCGTGGTTGCACTTGTCTCTCGGCTTCCCGTCTCGAATGGAACTCTCGTCATTCACTGGTCGCCGGTGCATTGTCCGTCGGTAGATAACGTCGCTAATGAATTTTTTTCGCCCGAGCGTTTCCCACTGCCGGATAATTGTTAATGATTACCGTGGAGTTTCAACGATTGTCTCAAGGTTCTTCTCAAATGCGGTAAAATACCGTAACTATAACTCAGTGAAAATTTTGAGCGACGAATCGGGGCCTGATAACAATCAATTAATTAACACTTTATCGTATATTATATATTTTATTATTTATTTGTTTATTTATTTATTCATTTGCGGGGCAAGCCTTTTTATAAACTAAATACAGTTTTAACGAAAAAAGTATGGTTGCATTTTGTACAGTGTATTCCAGATTTAAAAAATCGAAAATCACAACAACGAAAAAGATAAAAAAAGACAATAATATTTATAGAAAGATAAATTTGGGAATGAGTGAATACAATTAGTTATTCGTAGAGTGGGACGCGAGTAGAAAGTGAACTTGTATAATACGAAATTGGTCCGCCAAACAAGTGGGGCAGATTGACCCCAATATTAATATATTTATATTTTATTCGCTTAAAAATATAATTATAAATACAAATTTGTTTATTTGCTTGTGGGAATGCAGCTTGCAGGATCCCATTTACATAATTTCTTTCCTTTTCACAGTATGCATGTTACATTAAATTATACCAAACCCTCGTCCATCCTATATTTAGCGCACTTGAATGTATTCTGAAACACTTAGACCCTGTTATTCTTATAAAATAAATGAGCGGTATTGCCAGCGCTTTGGTCATATTAGTAAAAACAGATCATTAGTGGCTTTCAAATCACTTTTTCCTAACAGAAGTGTAACATTTTTGTTATCGTCCAGGCATTTTTTAAATAAATTGCCTTCGAACACCTTCGTTTACCGAACACTCGCTGATAAAGTGCACTTTGTCGTAGAATATAAATATAAATATAAATATAAATATAAATATAAATATAAATATAAATATAAATATAAATATAAATATAAATATAAATATAAATATAAATATAAATATAAATATAAATATAAATATAAATATAAATATAAATATAAATATAAATATAAAAAATGTCCACCATGGTATAAGAATCGCTGTATCTTGGGTGAAATCTCGTGAGACTGGATGGAGCGGTGAGGGGGCGTATCATTGAGACGTCTCTGTCCCGAAGACGTCCGGTATCCCTGGGACTGGTGCAGGGTTGCTGACGTCGAGTCACCTCTTTCTCCTCTTTTCTCTCGTCCATCTCCGTCCGGTATACGGAGTCCGAAACACCGCATCTATCTCCGGCATTGTTAATCAAGGAATTAGCATATGAAATCTGTATTATACGAATGCGCATCGACCCATGCCCACGTCGCAATATGGACGACGAGGAGTCCCCGACGCGGAGTCGTATGCATTATATGTGCGATTACATACCTGCGTCCGCTCGTCCTGAATATACGCGCGGAGAAGTCCGCGTGTGTATCCACTCGGCCGCTGCGTGTGGATGCGAAAGCGTTTGATACGCGGCTGCGATACACAGAAGTTGTAAACGATAAATATGAGAGGCTGCTTTATCGGATCCCACGCGGACCCCCGGAGCTACCGAGCTCCGTCATTATAGCGGGCGTAAGCTGATTAGTTGCTCGAATTTGTCTGACTCGGTATAATTGACTCGGTAGGGACAGCGGCTGCTCGATTGTATTGTGACCATTCCGCAGGTAGGCGTAAGATCTCCGTGCATCCTCGGATTGCGAAATTTTACGTAACACCAATTTCTATTACGATGTTTTAGATTTTTTTTTAAACCCGCATTTGTGTCATCTCGCAGGGAAAAAGTGTATGCGAAAAATATATTAAAAATATAGATGTATATATTGTAACGAGGATAGAGATGAGGATTGACTGAGACGCACGATATCACATGGATGACCCGAATAGCTCGGTATGAGAAATGAGAAACGTACAGATAATCGACTGACCAGATGAAGAGAGTCGTGGTCGGATTTTCAGAGAGAACACGCTTGACAGTTCGTGTTCGAGACATTCAGCTGCGATTGTACTTAATAATATCCGCTCCAAAACCAGATACGCGCGGTATTTATTCTATGAGATCGTAACAATCTATATTATAATAGTACTTTGCGATACAAGTGTGGTAAAGCGAACTTTATACGCACGCTGTGAACGGAGTCGCACGAGCCACACGAGTACCACATGAGCGCGAGCCGAAGTCGAGTGCTCCCTGTGGTACGAGTGCGGCGAGTACGACTCCCTTCACAGCATGCGTATGATTTTCGCTACACCGCACTAGTATCGCATAATATTTTTTGTAACGAATGCAGGAGAAGTGCTACTCCGTGCCTGCTGATTGTGGCGTTGCAAAGCCAGCGTGCAATAAAGTAAGAGCAGCGTGCAATAATTTCCAGAAATCGCACGCAAAAGCAAATCGCACGCAATGGAGCCGATCTGCGCATACGCCAGGAATTTATAAAACTCATGGCTGCAAAGCGCCACTTACCCCACTCTCGACAGACACGGAAAGTAGCGCTTTTCATGCATGAGTTACATAAAAATAATTAATTTAACCGAGTTAATATAAGTTAAATAAATTTAAAGTGTCTGAATTTTTTGAATGAGAGTTCTATAACCTTATTGTAATTTATTATTTTTAATTTATTATTTAGTGCTCTCTGTCAGGATTTCCTGTATACTGGTTGAAAAAGAAGAAATCCATCAAAATAAATTAAATTAAAAAAATATATAATATATATCGTATATTTATATATATATTACATCTTCTCGAAAATAAACTTATAAAAAAATATTCCCTCGGACACATCCGTCCCAAATTCCATTAAATCTGTGTTACATCCAATTTTTCTTCTAAATTATAAATATTTCTTTCGCCAATACTTTTTTCCATGAAGAAACACGCCCTGGTCCATTTCACCCCACCGGCTCGTATTCACAACCTTCACCCTAAATTTATCGACTCGACGGATTGCAATTCAGAGACAGCTGACAACATTGCTCCGTCCCGTTCTGAAAGCACCCTAATCCATATTTATTCAACGCGCAGCACTCTGAAAGAGCGATAAACCGATCGCAGTCTTCCAGGCTGGAAGAGCCCGGCACAAAACGTGCAACAAACAAGGAGTTAATCGACTCTCCGCATCGATACTAAACGCGCGCGGCCCGTTTCATTGTGTTGCGGGGGCCGAACGCCTGCTCGATATAATTGGCCTCTAATTAGAGCCCGGCAAAAGGTAAACTCTCATCGTCGACGAGGCATCTTCTCTCCACCTTGGCTAGTCCGCGCTCCGCCGGTCCATTTTACCCCACTATACCTGCACGAGTCGATCCTGTCATGGCGCATGCGCATGCGCACTCCTCACAGCTTCTCGGACACGCCTTTGGATCATGAGTTTCCCATTATTCCCGCGAAGCATCTCACCTTTTTTTCTTGACTCTAATTTTCTGTGTCCGAGGAGTTTGCTCTTCTCGTCCAAACCCAACTCATGATAGCTCGCGACCTTCCACCTCATCGCGGTCCCGCCCGGCTCTCCCTTACCTGTCGGCACCGAGTCGGATGTCGGGAGCGCGCCCGGAATTCTCGTATTAACAACTCAACTATCCGTTGAGATTGATTTGGCTTTGTTGGCAATTAGCTCGGCTCCATTAGTCAAGACCCCTTAAAGCCCCCCGACGCTTTTCAATCGCCTACCAAAACTAATTCGTCCCTGGCGCTGCAGCACAACGATTTACCTCGTAGCGGTGTGAAGGCGTTGGCTCAGCATTCAGTGGTAAACTGTTCTCCGTCCGTAGCGAAAGGGATTTCCTCTTCCGTAAACTCAGCCAGAGCATTGCCGAAGATGAGCGACGATTCAATGTCCAGCTTGCAAAAATCCGATGAGTTTCATCTCGTGGATTGCAATAAATTATTTTTATAAAAATCATGAGACATTCTGAGAAGTTTCAGGTAGAGTAGGCCGGCCGTTACATCCCAGCACTGGCGCTAGACCGCGCCAAGCCCGGGAGCACTGCCAGTCCAGTGCCAGCGCTGGGAGAACCGACGATTCTACGTCCAGTTTGCAAAAACCCGATGCGTTTCATCTGGTGGATGTCAAGAAATGTGAAAAAAAAATCATGAGAAATCATGAGAGGTCTCAGGTAGTAGGCTGGCCGTTACATCCTAGCACCGGCGCGGGGACACGCCAAGCCCGGGAGCCTGGCCAGTCTTGCGCCAGTGCTGGGACGAGCGGCGGTTCTTCATCCAGTTTGCAAGAATCAAGAGCCAAGAAATGTTAAGAAAAAATCATGAGAAATCATGACAAGTCTCAGGTAGTGTAGGCTGGCCGTTACATCCCAGCACTGGCGCGGGCCCACACCAAGCCTGGCCAGTCCAATACCAGTACTGGGACGAGCGACACTTCTACGTCCAGTTTGCAGAAATCCGATTCATCTCGTGGATGTCAAGAAGTGTAACAAAAAAAATCATGGGAAGGCTCACATAGTATAGGCTGGCCGTTACACCCCAGCCCTGGCGCGGGACCGCGCCAAGCCCGGGAGCCTGGCCACTCCAGTGCCAGTGCTGGGATGTAACAGCCAGCCGGACCGAACCCTACCCGGGGTCGCGAGGAGGTGTGAGGCGATCGCGACTCGAAGTTAAAGTTTCCGAAGGGAAGAAGCGAGAGTACCGGTCGAGAAAGATGGAGGAAGAGGGGAAGACCGATTGGAAATCGGCTCTGCCACGGTGGAAGGTGCAGGGCCGAACTGCTGAGAGTGTGTGTGGGTTAACGAGGGTGTGATTCATGGAGCCCTGGCGGCGAGGTTCCCTCCCGGGTTCAACGGTGCTCATGTCCAAAAAATTATAACGCCCGAGTATATTACAACCGGCGAACATGAGAAGCTCCCTTGCTCCGCCTTTGGTTCGACTATTCCGCTATCGGGTTTCACCTGTCGTCCGTTAAACCGCGTCCGAACATTGTTTTCTATTATTTGCCCTTTTTACTCAGCCCTCGGGACAGATTGATTTTCTTAACCGGCGCCGAACGCCGGATCCATCGTGAAATTCGCTCCTCGATGGATTCGCGAGTCGATCTCCGAACGAGAACCACTGGCGTGCGCGAAGGGGTATCATTTAACTTGGTTAGGGAGCGATGGTGCGTGCGACTGATGGGTATGAGGTTGTAAAGGATCCCCGCGAGACATTAATATTACCTACGTAAGCACCTCGGCTCTCCACCTTCCACTCCTCTCCCGGTCGATGCAGGGAGATCGAGACTGCGCGAGGATCTTACGCGCATGCGCGCTAACCGGTGCGATCCGGGAGAGGAAGAGCCACGCTCTGCATGTCCATATCGTATACTTGGCCGGGGAGGTATGTGACAATTATGCGTGAGCGATAAGGTCGGTATGGTAATATTTAAAAATAAACGGACCAAGGATTGAAGAGCGAGCGAAGATCGAATGAAGGCCCGGCAAAGATCCAGCGAAGATTGAATGAAGGTCCGGCAAAGATCGAGTGAAGATTGAGCGAAGACCGCGTGAAGATAAGCGAAGATTGGCCGTCGATCGTCCGAAGATCGAGTGAAGATTGAGCGAAGACCGCACGAAGATAAGCGAAGATTGGACGGCGATCGTCCGAAGATCGAGTGAAGATTGACCGAGTGCCAAAATTCGGATGACGGATTTTGCTGAGGTAACCAACGATCGAGGGATTCTTCCCTGGATCGTTCGCTCGTCCCGCTTCCGCGTCGATGATTGTCCGTCAATTTTGGCCCGCTAATGTCCCTACTTTTCGTCCCAACGGGAGTCGTTCATCGGCGCACGCTCCCCGCTTCTCGTCGGCGTCCCGGATTAAAGAACGGAGAGATTTAACTGTAAAGTAACTTTTGGTTCTTTCTTGGTCGGGGTATTAAGACGGCATTAAAATTAACCAGTGCCTAACTGACTTCAGTCTCTCCGCCGGGACGCCGGGATAACCGGCCCTGCGGACGGTCAAGCTGGCCCTGCACCCTCGTTAAAGCCGTCGACGCCCATCCGAGCGGCCTCCGGCGTGCGATGAAGAACGAGCCGGTGAATATCCGCGCAAATTCTCGAGGCAAAGTTAACCGGATAATTTTGCCGAAGTTGTCACTGCGGTACCGGTTCGACGATACGCGTTTACAAACTTGGGGCTTTGGACGTTAAGCTGTTTGCTCGCGGGACCGTTCCGGCTCGTTTCTGCCAGGACCGATTGTCAAAGTCACCTGCAGATTATCACTTGCCCGCCCAACTGACCTCCGTTCAGCCGTTCGTTAAACCCACCGATGATCGTCCCCGGCTCATCCCCGACGCTACTGGAAGCGAAGAGTCGAGATCCGGGGAAAACCACGTAAACGCTTTGCGAAAACATTCCATCGGAATCCGGACCAGAGCATCCGCGAACCAGAAACGAACGTGCGGGATGAAAAATATAGTAATAACAGTAAGAATAATAATAATTCGCCGAAAAAGAGGAAAAAGAAAACCTTGGGAACGCTTTGGGAAAGAATCCGGACCAAAGCATCCGCGAACCGGAAACGAAGACCCCGGACGGAAAATAATAACAACAAGGTTAATAATAATTCGCCGAAGAAGAGGAAGAAGGAAACCACGGAAACGCTTTGGGAAAACGCGTCATCCGCATCCGGACCAAAGCATATCCGCGAACCAGAAACGAACGCAACGGATGGAAAAAAATGATAACAAGCATAATAATAATTCGCCGAAGAAGAGGAGGAAGAAAACCACGGAAACGCTTTGGGAAAACGCGTCATCCGCATCCGGACCAAAGTATATCTGCCAACCAGAAACGAACGCGACGGATGGAAAAAAATGATAACAAGCATAATAATAATTCGCCGAAGAAGAGGAGGAAGAAAACCACGGAAACGCTTTGGGAAAACGCGTCATCCGCATCCGGACCAAAGCATATCCGCGAACCAGAAACGAACGCGACGGATGGAAAAAAAATGATAACAAGAATAATAATAATTCGCCGAAGAAGAGGAAGAAGAAGAAGGCGGGGGTGGATACTGAAAGGTTTGAGCCTCCTCGATGTTTTAACAAACACACGGGGGCCCAGAGTCGGGTAGCCTCTCCTGCGCGCGAGCGATTCCGATGGGGCCCCAGAGCGGATAATTATTTTCGCGGACGGGGCCCCGATTACTCGCGTCTTCATTTACTCCTCCGGAGTGTGCACGCTGTGGAGCTCCGATCTCGCTTGTTGTTCAGCGTCCGGGCGATTTTTCGCTCGACCGGTGCGTCCGCCTTTTCGGGCGCCTCGGGGTCTCGGTACGGTCGAGGAGTGCAAACCGGGCGCACACATTGCTATAACCCGACGAGGAACAACGTTAGTCGGGGGGGCGTGGTACCGGTCAGTGTTTTAAATCACCTTCACCCCGAGCGTATGTGCTCAGCGAGCCACCTTTCTCGTATCTGCAACCATATACCTACCGATTCCTTCTGACTCGGATGCCTCGTTCGCTTCTTTTTTCCCCTCTCCGCCTCGCTCCCATCGCACCCACGCCGACGCAGAACTATACCTGTGGCGGAGCAAAACGAAGCGAATCGAATCGCGAGAAACGCGCCGGGCCTGCCGGTACCATCGGTACCGGAAGTGCAAACTAAATAAATTTGGCCAATGAGCCTTTGAGGATTTAGGGTCGAAGCCTGGTAGTTCTTCGGTTACGTCTCTCGCACCGATGGATCATGACCCTTAAGATACACACGAAAAAATCATTTCGTAGGTACAATTGGAATACGAAGTTTTGTCAAAATAATTTTGTTAAATTAGTGACAAACTCGTTTGTCAATCTTTGAATATACAAACCTGTCCTTTTATTTCCCGTGTCATTAACAATTTTAGTTTGCACTTTTTGGTTTTTTGTAAAACGAGAAACCCGATGGTGCGATCGGAAAATTAACAAATAAAAAATTGCGGACGTTTGTGGGCAATAATTTGTTGTACGAAGTAGACATTTTTCTCGCTATGTACCTGCACGAGACTAAATTTCATCAAGTTAGATCGGCTGTGACTTGCATCGGACAAACTTCGATCGGGGAAGTTCACTCGTAGAATGAACTTCTACGAGTGAACAATTTTCTTTTCTTCGTGAAGCTGTCCATTGACAAACACTTGACCATAATGAAATTTGATATCGTGAGGATATCTTCAGGGTTGTGATGGATCTAGGTCAGGAGGCTGTGTCAATGAAGACAGTACCTGCGTTCACTTCTTCTTTCCTCTTGAGGAGGTTGGAGCGCTTCAGACTAGTCATAGACTGAGGAAAAAAAATGGTCGCATTAACCAAAAGTCGCAGTAACATACGTTGAAAGCTATTACTTGTTTGGTACAAATAAAGCATTGTTTGGTTAAACGATTATTTGCTTCAATCGATTCAAACAAACATTTTTGTAGGACCAACCAAATAACACCTTTCTTTTTCTCGGTGTATGGGTGCTAAATTTTTAAATTCTTTTATACAAACTGTTACGCATCTGTTGATTATAGTGGATGGTTCTTTGTATCACCTCAGATGTCCTTGACCTAGAAAAACATTAATTGCAATGGATTTGCGAAAATATTATCTAGTTACTAATCGGTACTGGAAGTGCAAACTAAATGAATTTGGCCAATGAGCCTTTGAGGACTTAGGGTCGAAGCCTGGTAGTTCTGCCGATGCGCTTTTGGCATCGATGGATTCAGGTTAGGAGTCACGCCCACTTCACTTCCCTTTCCCTCTGAACTCTGCCTCTAAGCATCTCAATAAAACTACCCCCAAGAGCCGGAAACTATCGCAAGAAACCGGACGTGCAAACTAAACAAATCTGCCCAATCAGCCTTCCGAAATTTAGGGTCTAACAAACACTTGCGAATGCACTCGTTCGCTTTGATGAATTCCGGTCATGAGGCTGTTAATGAAGACGATGACGTTAGAGCCCTTCCGGGAAGAGACGTGCATTTCACGGGCAGTAGGTGTGCTCTTCATCTTCGCTACTCTCGGATCCCGGCGCAATCGTGCCTACACCGGTCGCGCCTCTACAAGCACATCAGGGAGTTATGCACGTGAGAGAGTTGATGACGGTGCACCCGTACGAGAACGGGCTTCCTCGAACGTCGTTGGCGATGATGCTAGCCGTGGCGAGAGAAAAGATGAGGAGAGCCTTGGCAAGCAGAAAACCAATATGAAATTACCCTCGCGCGAGCAACGCCAAATTGCAGGTAATAAAGTAGGCCGATAAACAAATGAAGGAGCGCGCGAGAGCGGGCCCCCGGTCAGGGGGCGTGGGGGGGGGGGGGGGAGAGAGGCGCTAGAAGTAAACGGCATCGGCTTCGCTACGTTTACTTGCCCGCAGGAAGCGAAGACAGAAGAATAAGAAAAAGAAGAAGAAGATGAAGAGGATGAAGAAGAGAAAGAATCGGCGAGAGGAGCGAACGATAATGGCCGAAGCATCGAACCGGGGTAAAACAAACTTAAGGTGGCCGGCACCACGTGTCGAAAGGGGGTTACGACTTTACTTACGCCGTTGCCAGTTTAACCGTCGCCCCCCGCGTCGGAACCCCCTCGAGGGGTCAAGTTTTCTCCGCGCAGCAATTTATTCAACTGGACCAGACGATAGAGTAAGTAATGATGCGAGTCGCTAAATAACCGAGTAAATAACCGGTCAGTTAACCATGGCTACTAAAGTATTTTACCAATGGCAACTTATTCTGTGATCGGCACTATCGAAGCCGGCGAAAATTGCTGTCTTGCACTGTCCCCGCTTCAATCACGCATCTTACTCTAACCCTGTAAATGGATCGCGATTTTTGAACCCGTTCGTTCCCCATAACGTCGTTATTGTAAACAGTGCAGATACTATGTTTGATGATATTACATTATTTTTGTGCATAACAAATTAACTAAACCCCCTAATAGCTTCTAAGGAATAAGGATTGTTTGATAGTCATCTGGGCTCGGATACTGAACTCCTATTGCCAACTTAGTACAATGCTTTACCTTATGGCGAAACATCGATAACAAGCGCTCAGGATCCCAGGAATATTTTATTGAATGAATAAAGCGTTTATTAAATGACTCGTAGACATTTTATCAAACTTAAATGAAAAGTTGGAGTGCGCTTGTTGGTACCACCGTCATTACTTTTAAAAAACGGTTGTTTTACCGGTAAATTTCTTTACTTAAATAACCGTCAAATTTACCGGTAAAAATGGTTACGTTCGTTATTGACCGGTAAATTCACACCACTAACAGTAAGTACGACAAGGATGCCTAAACGGCTCGGTTGATGAGGCCACAAATCGCCTTATCAGTAGTCTTTGCGTTATCAAATCCTAACGATAAGCCCTTGAGTGCGGAAGAATTTCGAGACAATATCGAGATGTACCTTTCGCATGCAACCTCTTCGGCCCCTCCAGGGAAAATCGAAGGGGGGCAAGATGGTCCCCGGTAATCCGTTAATTAATTAACCGTTAGAGGCTGATCGGCACGCGATGCGTGCAACGGGGGACCATTCTGCACGGTGAAATCGGTAGAGGGGCTGCTCGGTGGTCGCGTACACCAGCGGAGACGGCAGCAGCGCAGGAGCTGCAGCAGGGAGCACCAGTGGTCAGCGGTTTTGACGCGCTCAGGTGGAACCAAGATGGCCGACAGCGCGGCCCCCCGAGGCATCATCGCGGTGGGGGTAATGACGCTCATCACCCGACAGTGTTTTGCTATACCAACATCGAGCGAGCTCCTCGCTCCTTTTGCCGTTCGCGTTTAACGCTCGCGAGGGAGGGAGCGGGATGACCCGAGCGGAGATCTCATTCGCGAAGGGGGGGCCCCCCCTTCGTGCCCTCTCGTACCCTTCTCTTAGCTCCTCGCTTCTTCCTCGCCACTTTACAACCTCCTACTCGGACGGTTCTTCTCCTCTCGGCCGCAGCTAGGGAGATCCACGTACTGGGTACTTACACTGATGAGTACGTGAGTAAAGCGCGTAACAGACCGTGCGTCGTGACCACGAGGAGATGCCTTTGAGAACGCACGTGAAACTCCTGACTCGCAGGACCGATGGTTGGTTCCGAGTTAACTGATGATGAATCCCGGTAGAAATTTTCGAGCGTTACGTCGGGGTCTGACGGGGTTCTGGCTAGGACCTGACTAGACTCTGTCAGGCTTTTATGTAACGCTATTAAATACCTGGCAGAAGCATCCCGGTTTGCCGAAGCGGGGACCGGGGAACCCTGGTACACATTTTGGGGCGTTACATCGGGGTCTGACGGGGCCCTGGCTAGAACCCGACTAGGCTTTGTTAGAGTCTTATATAACGGTATAAAATTCCTGCCAGAGGAATTGTTGTCCGCTCATGAGGGGTGCTGAGAATCCTGGTAGAAATTTTGAAGCGTTACATATGAGGACATTTTTAAGCGTTACATCGGTGTCTGGTGGGAACCTTACCAGAGACGTAACGCTTCAACGTTTCTGCTGAAGTATCAACAATATATTGATACGGACGTTGAGTACATGTAACAAGAAATTATTTCGGAGCTTCCTACGTTTCGGCTCTCCTGACTGGGCCTTGTCAGGGCCTAATGTAACGCACTAACAATCCTCCCAAGGAAAGGACCCACCAAACGCAACACGGTCATAATGTCCATCAATACAGGGGCCCAGAAGACTGGTAGAAATCCTAGAGCGTTACATCAGGACCTGACTAGGCCTTGTCAGGGCCCGATTTGACGCCGAAGAAAATACTCCTAGGCAATGTGCATGACTGGTTAGGATACTGGCTAATAAGAGCAATACGCGCGATGCGAACATGTTGATTTTTACAAAGTCGAGTATCTCTTTGCGAATCCGGATAAACCTCGTGCGACTCCGTCGCTACAACAAGTCCTGAAACCGCGGCTCAACCGCCGTATGGACAAAAAATCCGCGATCAGACTCGGTAAGCTACTTTACAAGGCGCTTGTAACGGGCCGGGAAACCCGGAGTAACAAGGTATTAATGCGAGTGAGTCGCCATACGCGCAATTAATTAATCGATAAATTTTCACCCTCCGCTCTCCAGGGAAAGCCAGACACAATATTTCTACCGATGACGGGACATGAAAATATATCTAAAAAAAAGAATAAATAAAAAACAAATAAGAATAAAATGCACTAAAGTGGCAAACGAGTTTTAGGCCTCAGCGTTATCCTCTGGACCGTCACAGCGGAAAAAGATTCCGAGTACCTCCTTTCCTCGCCCCGAGAGTCAGCACGTCGACGACATTTATCAGGATGAAGTCATCGAAGCTACCTCGTTGCAACATTAGGTTCTATTATAATTACAACGCCCGCTCCCGTGCCTCCCATGCGGTCCGGCGGAGGTGTCGCGGATGCTGCGCGCTCCTCCGGACCGTCTCCGGACCATTCCCGATTCCCCGGTGGGACCGGCCAGGATGTACGAAAAGACCGAAAGAGCCGAGAATCGCCGAGCGGATGATGCACGAGGTGTGTTTAGGGCGCGCGATTGCGACGCGCTCAACGGCGGGTTGGGCGCGACGGGAGCCGCGTTTCGATCGGACGGGAGCCCTCGGCTCGTTTCTTCATCTTTCTTATTATCGCCCCTTCCGTCTCGCTTTGTCGCTCGAAAGGAGGACGAAATAGAGGAGGCGAGATGCGCGTTCGTGTATGGGTGGGTTACACACATCCGCAGGTTTCTTCCTGGGACTGGCTCTTCGTCCCGCTCCGTCCCGCTCCGTCCTAACAAGAGCCGGGATAGAGCCGTCAGAGCCCCAGGAGGGCATCGGGCTCCTCGCGCGGACTCCCCGCTGTTCGCCATCTTGGCTTTTATTAACGAGAAAGGAGTCGCGATCCCAGCGGCAGCAGCGCCGGCAGCGACTCCGGCAACGGCAGCCGGTGATCGAGGATCAAACGTTTCTCGCGAGAAAGATACAGATAGGATTCTCTATACTGGGGAAATAAAATCAAAGATAAAAATATATATATATACATAAAAGGGTTTAAGTATGAGTGAAGTGGGCAAGTGCGAGACAGAGCGGGTGTCCTAGAGTGCACGAGATCGAATTCATTAAGGAATCACCGGGAGTGTAACGTTTGGCTTGACGGAGGACAATGTTGCTCGGTTCCTGGCAGAGCCGACGGAGCGTTACATCGGGGCCTGGTAGGGACCTTAGCAGGGATGCGTCGCTCCAAAGTTTCTACGTCGATAGGGAACTCGTAGGTATGAAGTGAGAAATGATTTCGGAGATTCGGGCGTTACGACTGCCGTATTTGGATCTGGTCTGGACCTTGGCAGCGAGGTAACGCTCCCCCGTTTCTACCAGAGTATGAGCAGAATATTGATACGGGACTTGTAGGCATGAAACAAGAAATGATTTCGGAGCTTCAAGCGTTCCGGCTCTCGTATTTGGAGCGTTACATCGGGGTGCGGTCGGGACCTTGCCAGAGATGTCACGATCCAAAGTTCCTACCAAAGAATGCCCAAAACATTGATATGGAGCTCGTAGGCACGAAATAAGAAATTATTTCGAAGCTTCGTGCGTGTCAGCTCTCGTATTCGGAGCGTTACATCGGGGTCTGGTGGGAATCTTACTCCAACGTTCCTACCACAGTCTGAGCGAAACATTGACACGGGACTCATACGTATGAAATAAGAAATTATTCCAGAGCTTCAGGCGTTCCGACTCTCGTATTCGGAGCGTTACATCGGGGTCTCGTCGGGACCTTGCCGGGGACGTAACGCTCCAACGTTTCTACTGAAGTATGAGCAAGATATCGATATGTGACTCGTAGACTTGACAGAAGAAATTATTTCGAAGCTGCGTCTGTCCCAACTCTCGTATTCGGAGCGTTACATAAGTGTCTCGTCGGGACCTTACCAGGTACGTAACGCTCCAAAGTTTCTACCGCGCTATAACCGTGACGCGATCATCTCCGCCGCGTGTAGCTCCATGCATTCCACCTCTCGCATTCGGTACCCGGAAGAGGCAGAACGCTGCGCCGATCCTCGTACCAAACAAAGTTCCCTGCCCGGAGGTTCTTCCTCCGCACAAAGTCGTCAATTCTCCCGTCTCTCCGCGATAGTTACTCGCAACATTATACCCCATAATCGATATCGCCCCGGTCTCTCCTCGATGTCGTTCCCCACATGAAGAAAAAAAAAAGGATCTCGCTCGATCCCCGCCGGATCGTAGTCGCAGATGTACCGCGCCCGCGGTACTTACCCTACGTCACACACTCTCGCCGTACGCCGTACCTACGTCCCGATAATAGCGCCCTCGCACCGTTACACTCTATCTCTACGCGAGCTCTCGCGCGCGCTCGTCGAGGATGCTGCCGTGCGTGGGCGTCGTACGAGGCGTCGCTTTAACGTTCCGCATAAATTCCGCCCGGCCGGAGTCCCGTGAGGGAGGACGGAGGATGAAATCGGACGGCGAACGAGCGGCGCTTCTCCAATTTCCCCGCAGTAAACGTCAAGCCAATAAGAATCGGCCGGTCGAGAAGCCAAAGCTCTCCGGCAATCTCCCGACCGGCCCGTTCTCTCGCTCGCCGAAGCTCTCGGATAATCCGCGAGCTCTCTCATTTATCCTCCGGTCACTCCGGGCCGATCCCGAACCGGACCCGGCCCGGACGCGGGACGCGGGGGGCGCGACCGGAGGCGAAAAGCTGAGCCGCGCGTGAGACCGAGGCGAGAACCCGAAGACGTCCTCCAGGATCGACTCCGAGAGGACGCGCATCCACGCATCGCGGATCCCCCTTAATAAAACGGCTCGTATTTTAAGATCCGTAATATTAACATAATACCTCGTATACGCCCTATAATTGCGACCTAATGCCCGCCGTCGTATCCCAGCACGTGTGGACGGGACTTAATGGGCCACCATAAGCACACCACGGGATAAATAAATAATCAGATTCATTGTGCCCGGCTCGGATGCGCGCGGACTCGCGGAGTTCTTCCTTCTCGCCGCGATACCGAGGCTGATCCTCTCTCCGAGAAACCCGCGAAGCTTCGACCAGAAACGCATTTATCTTGGCTCTCTGACACTGTGTTTATTAAAAATAATGACTCGAGCGCCTCCTCGTCGTCCCCCCCTTTACGAACAACTTCTCTCGCGCGGTGCATCGCGGCCCTTGCAGCTCCACACCTCGTCTCCCGCGCGCGCACATGCGTCTCTCCGAGGCTCTCTCGCTCTCGGCCTCTCGTTCTTATCTTCATCTGCAGACCGTCTCGCGCCCCGCTTCTCGAGGCTTCGAGAGATAGTCCGACGCTTTCTGACTCGAATTATCATTCGATTTGCCCGTACTATAAGGTACCTCGTCGGCGGTAGACTGAGAGAGGCGCGTCGCTTGACGAGGCCTTGTCAGGGCCCGATATTACGATGAAAAAATGGTATTCAGGTAATTAGGGCGGGATTTTTGGAGCGTTACATCGTCTGATGGAACCTTGTCGGGGCCCGACGTTACGCTAAAAAAATTCTATCCGGCTGAATAGGGCGAAATTTTTGAGCGTTGCATCGGCGCCCGACGCGACATTGTAAGGGTCTGATGTTACGCTGAAAAAAAATTCTATCAAGGTAAATTCGGAGAAATTTTAGAGTGCTGCATCGGCGCCTGAGGATGTACTGTCACCGTCTGATATTACGCTAAAAAATGCTATTAAGGTAAATTGGGCGAAATTTTGGAGCGTTACATCGGCGCATGACGATGCCTTGTAAGACCCCCTGCACGGTAAAAAAAATGTTATGAAATTTTCAACACGTTTTATATACATAGTTATATGAAATATATAACCTCGGTAGAAATTAGAATTCATATACATTGTATTTGAATTTTAATAATTTAATCTTAAATGCAATACGTGTTAATAAAATTTCATATACTGTATGTGTCTAAAACTTCATATACATTTTATGAATTATCAAACAGAAATTTTTCCCAGTGAGATGTTACGCAAAAAAAAATGCTATTGGGGTAAATAATGCGACATTTTAAATGTCGCCTTATTTACCCCGATAGAGTAACATCGGAGCAAGACGAAACTCCGAGCAGGCTTTGCCAGGGTCTTATCATAGCCTCATGTAACGCTAAACCAAAAACCACCAGAGTCACTCTTTGGTCGAGCGAAAACGATCTTCCTGACGATTCTTCCAACCCCAAGCGACTTTCCTTTCACCCCCTGCGGCGATTCGACCTCCATACCTCCTCCGTCGGATCACAGGTGGCGATAGACTTGTAACACGTTTCCCTAAAAAAAAATTCAGACCCTCAGCTTAATTATCTCCCTCGTGCATTTCAAGCCTGGTGGAAGCGCCCTTTTCATTTTTCTCATCTCCCGTCCCCGCCAGCTTTCCAAGGAAGGTCGAACTCTCTTCATCAACATTCCACCGGACACAACGCCAGATCGGAAATCTCTACCTCGCCCTCTCTTTCCACGACCGGTCTGAAAAGCGAGGAAGAGGAAAACACGACGGTCTATCCTCGATCTATCTGCGCCTAAAGCTGATGAGAACCAAGCCGCTAAATCATCCCCATGGACATCCCCGACTCCACAAACCGTTAAGTTCCGAAAACAAAAGGTAATTTGTTCGCCGAACACGCATCCGCACCGTCGCGATAGGGCAAAGCGGGGCAAAATGGGACAGTGGGGCAGAAAGGGACAGTGAAGGCAAAACGCAATTTTCCAATCATTCTTGGATGCCCCATTTTGTCCCAACGATACACCCGGATTGTCAACCCCGTTTTGCCCCACGGACGACCATTGCCACCATCCAATAGTATTTTATGCCACAAGGGAGAAAAGTGCGTATTTTCACCGAGTACGAAATTTGATGCCCGAGCAAAGCGAGGGCGAAAATTCTCACGAGGTGAAAAGGCACTTCCTCCCGAGTGACATACGTAATTTTTTTGCCGACTGTGCTAAAAAGTGGCCATATTTCTATGTCTGGAGCGGGGATGGAAATTGGCCGATTCTTGACCAGGGAGGAAAAGTGATTTAGCGGGAGGAAACGTGATTTAGTGGGAGGAAAAGTGAACTTTTCCTCCCGCTAAATCACTTTTCCTCCCTGGTCAAGAATCGGGCACTTTCCACCCCCGTTGCAGGCATGAAATGGGGCCTTTTCAGCGTAGTCGGGAAAAAACTCAATTTTCCAACAATTTTTGGATGCCCCATCATTTTGTCCCAACGATACATCCGGATTTTCAATCCCGTTTTGCCCCACGGACGACCATTGCCACCATCCAAAAGTTATTGGACAATTGCGTTTTGTCTCATAATCCCGTTTTGCCACCTTGTGCCATTTCGCCCCGCTATCCCCCACGGAAAGTGGCGATCTATGAGGGACCGACCATGTGACGGAGAGGAAGACGGCTCGCAGCATCCCCGCGATGGACCAACATCGCGAGATCTCCCCCGGGATACGAAACGGTCCCCAAACGCGCTCATCGCGTGTTTTCTGGACGAGAAAGCTCTCTCCTCTCTCTCCTCGGCATCGCCTCGCGTAGAAGAGTTCGGGCATCTTCTCTTCTCCTCCCGGTGAAGAGGAGAGATGCTCTCCTCTCTCCTCCGGTGCCTACGACGTGCCAACGGATTCCTAGAAACGTATCTCGTCGGAGACATCTGTGGATGCTGTGACGGGAACGGGACGATGAGGGAGGCGAATGTGTCCGTCGGTCCGTTCGCGTACGTGTGTCCTGAGCTGCTCGTGGCTGTCCGGCCTTTCCCAACAACGGGGCTGAGGACCAGGGATCATATCTCTCGGCATCATTGACCCTCCGCGGCTCTCCTCGAGCACGTTTCTTTCGACCGGAGTCTATGAGGTACCAATTCTCGGACGGTTAGAACATCACCAGATTACAGCAGTTATTAACTGGTGAGGAACAAATTTTTTGGGAAAATAACTGAAAGCAATGTCAAGATGATTTCTAGTTTCCAAAATACACCGATAAGTATATATATTTTTTATAATGGAAGAAAATAAGAAGAGAGTCAAAATGTGCCAGTTTTCGGAGGCGATTTTTCGTCAATTGGTTCATATTGAGTAAGAGAATTTCATTGCCATTTATTCATTAAATCAATGCAATTTTATATTTGTGCAAAGCTATCGTCCTAAAGTTGCACACGAATATAATATTTTGATCAAAGACCTTTGATATTGAATCTGGTCGAAATATACCGAAGGGATCAGATTAAATGTAATTGTAATTTTTTTGAAAAATTACTAATAATGAGGCTGAGGACCAGGGATCATATTTCTCGGCATTATTGACCCTCCGCGGCTCTCTTCGAGCACGTTTCCTTCGACCGGGACCTATGGGGTACCAATTCTCGGACGGTTAGAGCATTGCCAGATTCCAGCAGTTATTAATCCGTGAGGAACAAATTTTTTGGGAAAGTAACTGAATGCAATGTTCAGCTGATAGTTCTTAGTTTCGAAAAGACATCGAATTTTTTTTTTATCACGGGAGAAAATAACGAGAGTCCAAATTTACCAGTTTTCGGAGGCGTCTTTTCGGCACGTCCTTGTATTCGGACACTTATGGTCCGATGCTTCGGAAAAACATAGATTTTGAGAATTCCAACGTACGAAGTCAACTAGTTCATATTAACGAAGACAATTTCTTTGCCATTTATTAATTAAATTAATTAAATTTTATATTTAAGCGAAGCTACCGTCCTAAAATTGTACACGAATATAATATTTTAATCGCAGACTTTTGGTATTGAATCTGGCCGAAATCTACCGAAGGGATCAGATTTTATGGAATTTTGATTTTTTTGAAAATGCAATGATAACAGTCTAATTCGAGTAAACATAGAGTTATCGAGCTTAAGTTTGGGAATGGAGCAACACTGTACAATGTTTCGTATTAAATTTCGCAAAAACTAATCCAACTAGTTAAATTTTATGGAATGTTGAAAATGCCGAATTTTTTGAAAAATTTGTTTTTTTACGCCTAACACAAGTTTCTGAATAAGCTACGTAGAAAGCTTGCTAGCAAAATGCAACAACAGACAATAGCAATTCAGGCTGAAGATAATAATAACTTAAAATAATATTCACAGATCCGATTGCAAGTGTCAAATTGGATTTGCAATACTTAATTTCGTAATAAATCAAATCCGCATAGGAGTCTCCAAAGACTGGGACGTATCCAACCATTCGTACCGTTACCTCACTCACAAATCCGTCCCCGAGGCAGCCAGTTAAGAGGAGTCAAAAACGCTCGATATCACACTCGACGTTTATTATTATCTTCCTCGACGATTCGGTTGTATGTTAAAAAATTACAACTCTCTGATTAATGAATGAGCACAAATTGACGCGGGTATACGCGCCGCGCATGCGCGGCGGGGGGACCGGAGCGGAGACAAAAAAGATCAAGATTTCCTTAATGAATTCAGCCGTTCGGTGAGTTATTGAATATCTCGTGACTGAACGACGTCGACGGGGACGTACAAGGAGGATGATGGTCGTTGGATACACATATAATACATATATCTATACATCTATATACATATATATATATATATATATATATATATCTCCGATGTGGGTTAATTGATTGCCGTTAGGCGCAGGTTACTCCGTGTCTCTCGCTCGATCCTCGGGCCCGATCGACCCGCTGGACGTGCCGGCTCCCACACACACACACACACACGTCTATAGGAGAGAAAGAAAATTAAGTTAATTTTTTTTTTTTTTTTAGAAGTCCCTGATGGGGCTGCGGGCACGGACGTACGCGACGAGTCGGGCTCAGCAGCAACGGCGGAGTCGCTCGCGAGACGGACGGACGGACACGGCCAACAAATGGTCTTGCCAGTACAAGATCCTTATCTTAGGAGTGGTATATTTATGTGAAGCTCGCGTAGGTAATCTACCTACCGAGAAAACCAGGCTCGGAGCCCCCTCGAACACACGCTCTCTCGCTCGAACAAGAGAAGAAAGGAGAGAGCACCGGAGGAGAGCACGGACATGCAATTCTTTCGGTCCGGAGGGCCCCCCTCGCGGCTCTGGAGAACGCGCGCGCGCCTACGTTCTCGCACCGGGAGACACAAGCGAGCTCGTGCGATCTCGCGCGATCGGATTACCACGAGAGCACACCGGCAGAGAAACCCGGAGAGCAATGCGCGCCGCTCCGCGGGCGCGTTAGGGTTCGGGGAAATTTGCGGCTCGTCACCGGCACAACGCCTCGTCGAGGGAATCGCTTTGATATGAAAAAATAAAAATACAAATTTAACGAGCCGCTGGCAGACCCTGCTATACATTGTCTCTTCTCCGTGATCAATCTTGGTATTTAAAAAGAATAAAACAAGGGATGAGTCGAGGAAAAAAACGAGATGTAGATATAAGAGCCGTATCTTAATATGTTAACTATAATTGTTTGTATCAAGATACGAATATCACATGTTTAATCCGAAAACTCGTATACGAAGTAAAAAATATAAATTTTTGATCAATACCTTTATTTATATTTATATTATTAATTTATAATATTACATATATGTATTGAAGAAAATCCACCCCGATTGATCATGATATAAAAAAAAGTCGTTGCCAAAAGGAAAACGAAATACATATGCAATAGTCGTCTATTAAGATATATATTATAATTATTTATATTTATATTATTGAATTATAATATTATTTATTTGCAAAGAAAAAAAAACTACATGACGTTTGCAATCCGGCGACTAGAACACATTTGTCATCCTGCTGACCCCATTTGCGACCTATCTACTATAGTAGACAGATGAAAACAATTCACCAAGCGATTTGCTGTCAACGAACTAAAAAACATTGAGCCACTGTGCATGCAACTGCAACAACAGATGACACGCAAATGCAAATCACCTGCGCACACAATGCTTTCCAACAGCTTCAACAAAAACAAGTATAAATCGTAATGGTTACGTGACAATTGTAAAATAACAAAATACAGGAATAAGTATAATAAACTGTGAAAAAAGTAAAGAAATAAATCCACCCGAATATGGTGAAAAACCTAGTCCGAAGGACTCCTGTCGATGGCCCATTGACAATATCTATGTGAATATTGTAATTACTACATAGAGTTGTATGCAGCTATTGAATAAAAAATAAACGATATTATCAATAACTGCACTTTCACTATTTCAACTATTATTTATATCAGATATTAACTATTTATTATTGATAATTAATTATTTATATTAATATTCTGCACTTGGACTATACTTGGACGCACGGGGCAGTTTTTCAAGGCCTTGGTCATGATACTTAAGAGAAATATTTTAAAGTACTTGTGGTCGGTCGACCGGAGGAGAAGCTCCCATGACCCCATTTCTTTTATTCTTTGCCCATTTTGTAATTAATTTAATCCAACATAATTTATCTAATTTTTTTATTTGCACCTATTGTTATCAATATAATTTTGTATTGTTTTCTGAACCCAAAAATAACACATGTGATCACAAACCAAGTCACATAGCTATTAAAATGTTCGATTTTTAAATATCTCCAAAGGCAAGAAATCCGTTAACAAATTATCAATATCGCTATATTAATATCACACACTTAACCCAAAAAAATTGCCGACACGGCCTCGAAAGTATTGTCGAACCACGCCACATTAGAGCACCTAACATGACCAGGCCGAGCGATCTAGCTCCATAAGCGCTCACAATCCAAGAAACAACGGTACAACACAGAACGCCATAAAAAGCCTCTCGAGTGGGAGTAAGAAAGTGCAGAGAGATACTCTCCACTCCGCCGCTAATTGAATGAACCGCTCGACGGTGGGGGAGGAAGCCGAAGAGGGGGACGAGTAAAAAAGTGCGTCGAGAAAGACGTCTCACTCGGAGTGCGAGAGCGGTGGGGACGGGAAGAGAGAAATACCCGCGGAGCGAGCGAAAGATGCTGCGGTGAGGATGCAGCGAGGTAACAGAGATGCAGTTGACGCGGTGCATCGGGCCGGAGGTGCGGGGAAGCGGATCGGAGAATCCCCCTCGCGCATGCATGGGAGAGCCTCGGCAGTTTCGACCCGACCCTTTTCTCCTCGAGGTAGGATCACAAGTGGTATAATCGTGATAAGCAGGTGATAGATGCCCTTTGGGGCCCCACCGTCGGTCCTCAGCAACGGACAATGGCTATTTGTTTCTACCTCACCCTCGTCCGGCTCTCCGCGCGGATGCTGCGGGATTCGTGCCTGCCTCGTCCGGTATGTCTTCCTCGAGAGGGCGAAACCCGAGGCCGGGGAGCAGCGAGGGGGACTCCGTACCGGAGATCTCGTCGCGCGAGACCCGGTCTAAATCACATCGACAGATAATCACAACTTAATTTACCCCCCGCGGCCCCGAGGGATTGCCGGCGCTGGCCGGCCGCTGGCGCGATGCTGGGCCCCCGTCTTATCCGGCGAAGCGCCGAGTCACCTGGTCGAAGAGGTACGCGCCGGGGAGCGAGATTCGAAGTCCCGTCGGAGTGAGGAGCGCCCCCAGCATCCCCCGCGCGCGCTACCGGAGGGCCTCATTCATTGTATGCAGATCGGGGAACGTCCGGTCGCGTATAAATCGGTCCAGCGGAGCGCGTCCGAGCTCTCGCGGGGATCACGGGACTCTTCGCCGTAGCGAAAGTCCCGTCGGATTGGGTATTGCGCCTTTTTTTCTATATCGAGGATCGTGTCTTAGGAGCGTTTGCCAAATTAGATATTTTTGATATGTTAGAAATATGTTTTTTTATGACAAAATAAATAAAAACTCTTGGGAAATATCTGAAAAATTTCCGATAAATTGAGAGTTGCGTATAAAAATTGTCAAGCGGTACGCCACGGTCGACAGATGTTTTATTCTGATCTTTTGATTTCACTGTTTTTGTTCGAAATAATTTGAAAAATATATTAATATACAAATAAAATAATATATGTAGAAATATATAAATACAGCGGGTTATGTCGGCGGTCTTCGGCCAAGGACTTGACACTTTTTATATATGACACGAGAGTTTTCAGCATTTTTTCAGGTTTTTATATTGTGGCGATCAATAAGTTCATTTTTTTAACATAAATAATAACAAATATTTTTTTTTTAACGAATGCCGTATGTATTACCTCGTATAATATACACCGGGCAGCACCGATAATACGAGGCCTCAATTTTTCCGTATTCTTTCCCTTCTCCCCAGTTACAATTCATTTGACTTAACAGTCGGCCGGCCACTCTTGTAATTACGGTTTCGTGGTGCATTCATCGACCAGCACCTGGCGCCAGAGCCGGCAATTGCAAAAATTAAAAAATATTAATGGTTAAAAATAATAATAATAATAAATTATTATTATTCATAATTCATAATTAATCATTTATTATTATTAATATACGAAAAGCAACTAATTTTTCGTGAAAAGTATATTTAACGTATGAAAAATGTATTTTCGCATATATTCTCTTCCATAGGTCTATCAATGGCCAGCCACTATACATATACATCCTCACGCTTATTTCCAAAGACTAATTTAGATATCAGGGCCTCGAAGCCTGGATGGATTACCCGGTACAACATACACCGGGCAACACCGGTAATATCGAGCCTCAATTTTTTCAGCCTTCTTTCCCTCCCCCCCAGTTAAAATTAATTTGACTTAAAAGTCGGCCGGCCACTTTTATAATTACGGTTTCGTGGTGCATTCGTCAGCCGGCACTTGTCTCTCGAGGGCCGGCCAATCGCATATGGAAAGCGTCGAGGAGCAGTGTGAGAATCAGAAGCGCGATGAGGCGCATACCTGCGCCTCCGCTCGACGGGCATCGCGAGCGGGCACGATGAAGAGAGGAACCGAGAGGAAGAAGCGCACGCACGGATGCGCCACGTTCGCGCCACAATGCCCCTTCGCTTATCCGCTCATTCGAGCGCCGCGATGATTAATGACCATCGGCGCTTGCCCGACTCGTTAATGACGCCGTGACTCGGCCAATACGCTAACTAGCCCCCTTTACAGTTTGAGGGACTGGGCGCGCGAGACGCGGATCTCCTCAGTGTTGGTACACTGTGGCGCAAGAACGAGTAGAGGTGGGCGCGCACGCACGCACGAATGAACGGCACGCACGAATCATGAGTGATTTGCGCCCACGGGCACGAGGGAACGAGCATTCATTAGTCCCCGTTATACTTCCGTCTCGTACAGGATGTATCGCGATCACGAGATTGTTAAAAACAACCCTGGTGGAAGTTTTTCACGATGTAGAACGGGGCCTGGTCGGATCCTGATGTAACGCTCCAAAGACATTCTGCCCAATATTCTGTCTACCAGAATGTTGCGCCGAAGGTATTCAAAATGTTGCGCAGGTCTCCAAAATGTTGCGTAGTAAGTCTCTAGAATGTTGCGTAGAACGTCTCTAGAACGTTGCGCAGAACGTCTCCAGAATATTGCGGAGATGTCTCCAGAATGTTGCGCAGAATGTCTCCAGAATGTTACGCAGAATGTCTCCAGAATGTTGCGTAGAATTACCGAGTTTCCACCGTGAGTGAGATCGGGACGAGATTTACACTGCACCAGTGGAAAAAATCTAGTAGACTAAAAGTTCACTTACGGGATTGGCTGTTGACTAGAAAGTTTCGAATTATCTAGAATTTTGCCACTCGTTCAGACTCGTTTCAGTCCGCTCTCAGTCCCGGTAGAAACTCAGTACATGTCTCCAAAATTTTGTGCAGAATGTCTTCAAATGTTCTCGCGCTGAATGTCTCCAGAATCTTGCACAAGCCTGCATCAACAATTTTTACTTCGCAACTAATTCCATCCATCCGTCGGTCCGTCGGTCCGTGAGTCTGCCGGTCGGCACGTCCGTCGGGCCAGCGATCGATCTTTGCCATATCTGGAGCCCATCCCCGATCCACGGTTCAATTGCCGAAGGATCGATCGATCGTGCCGCGGTACTTGATCCTCCGCTCCGTTGATGACTCCTTTCCCGATCCCGCCCCTCATCAGGGTCGTTAGTCACCCATTGACCGAGTTTCGATCGCCCATTCTATCGCTTTCCCGTAAATTGAGAGCCCCTGATCGCGAGCAGAGAGCCAAGCATGACGACTCTATCGGGTGCTGTTGGCAACGGTCTTCCCCCAGCTCGTTTTCCCGTGCCAGAACGATCCCTCTCGGTGGGTTCAGCCCCGTCTCTCGTCTTCTCGCCGTGTAGCGGTTCGCCTCTCACCCGCATCATCCCGGCAACGCTCATACATACTCGGACCCGGCGATCTCTCGTACGGAGCGATTCTCGTTTACACGCGCCAACCACCGAGTACCAGCGCCGACTTTGGCCCGAGACTTTCAGAGAGTCGTATAAGGCGATATGTGTGTGTGTCGTGTCTGTGCTCTCGTTCTCTTCCTCCGGTTAGCCTCGCGGATATCCCATAAACGCGTTATCCCTTATTTAAATACACACGAGGAGGAAGAGAGAGCGGGACGAGGAAACGCATTCAGGCCGTGGATGGAGAAGCGCGAAGGACTATCACCATCACCGGACGTTTGTTCGAGCACCGAGTCGACCGTAACTCCGTAGCAGCGCGCGGAGATATTGCCTCCCTGGTAATCCTGTGTACCCTAGCAGAAAGTGCTTCCACAGCCACCTCCGACGCTCGGCCGGGCACTTTGCTGTACACGGACAGGGAACACCATCGCGATCCTGGTCCGTAAGCTGTAACCGCGAGAGAGGCCACGATCGCTGATGGGATATTGAAACAGAGCTGTGCGAATGTCTGCGAGGCGGCGCAGACTCTTCGGCACTTCGGCAATGAAGTTCCCCATCCTCCCCGCCGCGGATCAACTGGCGATCGTGCAGAATTCTCTTCGTTGGAAGATGTAATACATGGAAAAGATTCGTGACCGAAGGTGATTGGAAACGAGACAATTTGGCTCTGGAACCGCATTGGTCTCGAATACCTCCAAGATGGTGCGCTTCTTTTCGGCTCTTCGGCAAGGAGATTTCCATTCCGTTCGTCGATGATCAATTCCGTTTTAGATGAATTTCGAACCGGAAGTCGAGGCCAAACGTCCAGCCTTCTCTTCGTTAGGAAATGTAATACATGGAAAAGTTTCATGGCGAACGGTGGTCACAAACGAGACAATTTAGGTTCCGCGACCACAATGCGCTGTTAATGGTCCCGAATACCTCCAACATGGTGCACTTCTCTTCGGCTCTTCAGCGATTCGAAATTTCACTGCTGATACCCAATTCTCCTGCATACTGCATGAATGTCTGCGAGGTCGCGCAGACTTCTGCTCTTCGGAAATTAAATTCCCATCCTCCCAGTTGCGGATCAACTCCTTGTTACATGAAATTTGAACCGGAAGTCCAGGCCGTTTGTGCAAACTTCCAGTCGCTGGAAAACGCAGTCCATGGAAAATTCTCATGACCGAACATGGTCCCGAACGAGACAATTTAGCCTCTGCGACCTCAATAGGCTGTTACCATTAACAAGCGCATCTTGGAGGTATTCGGGACCATTCACGAATACAACCAAGATGATTTGCACTCTTGGGCTCTTCGGCAATGCCCAATCTCACTGCTGGTACTCCATCCACCCCAATCATGTAATGCCGATCAACTGCGCATTACATGAAATTCGAACCGAGAGTCCAGGCCGTTCATCAGCCTTCTCTTCGTTGGGAGATCCAATACATGGAAAAGTCTCATGCCCAGCCGTGGTCGCCAACAAGACTAGACTGCGACCACAATGCGTTGTTGATGGTCCCAAATACCTCCAAGACGGTGCTCTTCTCTTCAGCTCTTCTGCAACGAATTTCCACTGGCAGAGTCGATCGACGCCCCATCGCGTGCAATTTGAACCGGAAGTCGAGGTCATTCATGTAGCCTTTTCCTCGCAGGTCCACCCGGCTATACAATTCGAACCGGAAGTCCATGCCGGCCGCGCAGCCGTCCACTCGGAGGAACACCTTAACACATGGAAAAGTCTCATAGCCGAGGCTGTTCTCGTACGAGACAAAAGATACCTCGTGTACACACGTACGTTTAAACACACATTTTAGGTGGTGTAACCGCAATGCGCGGTTAACTATAGATTAGCGCGGGTTAAAGCCGATGATTATGTTGTCAGGCGGAGTGGGTGGAGAGCAAAAGTGATCGCTCACCGGCGAGCGCATGAGTGTAAGCGATGCGGAGGAGGCCAGCAGGTAGGGAACGAGGGAGCCGAACTCGAGCCCCTCACACTTTCACGAATCCTACAGCCATTCCTCACTCACACACACACACACACACACACAAAACACACACATATCTCCCTCTTCCGCCATATGTGCAACGCGAATCGGAGCTCTCGCAGTCCTGGCTCCGAGTACTTTGCCAACGCTCGCCGGTCGCGTAAGCTCGCGGTACCCTCAATTTTCTCCGCTCACGCTACTCTCACGTTCACTCGTGCTCGCCTCACTTCCACAGAATTTACCGTACCAGCGCTGATGGTACAGTCAAATGTCTTGACAGTGCGTTCCGCGAACCGTCAAAACATTTCCCTATCGAGGAAAAATGCCTTAAGCCTTCGTTACAGAAGGGACGGCAGACAGGACCGTTACTGGCCTGACGTTGGGCCAGCGCTGGCCAAGGCTAAGCCAGTACTGGCCCCGTGTCGCACTGCCACTAGTGCTCTTTCTCAATTTCCGGTCATCCCGCCATCCTGGATCCATCCCCTGGGAACAAATCTCGCTTCAGAGCTGGTTCCCGTCCGGATAGTGTGTCGAAACGAACCGGAACAAAATATGCGGTCCGGTTCGCCGTCGACCATTATCGGGACCTTTTACTGTAGACCTGACGCTATAAAATATACATGGATCTCGCGAATGCGTGCTCGTTCGTGAGCAAGTGCGCGCTCGCTTACAAATTCTCGCTAACAGCACACCAGCGCATGCGCGCTCGAAGGTGCGCGTTTTACACACATTATATCGACCGCTTAGAAACACAAGGGCGTATCTCACGTCGTTTTACGTCCCAAACGGCCTAACATACACCCATTCTTTTCTCACTACTTTATATACATATATACATATACATACATGCATATATATATATGTAAACCCTCTTGAGATGCCTGGAGCTACTCTACGCGCCTCGATATCCACTCCGTACACTCGGCGAACATCGAGCTCGCCCTCGCGCTCCGGTGTAAGTAAGCCGATTCATCACCATTATCACTGACGGACATAGTTAGCCGGCACGGCGGAGGCTTCCCCCGCTGGCGATCCAGGGTCCTGCCCGGTTGCTCGCCTGTTCACCGGTCCCGTCGTCCTGTTCGCGCTGAGCACTCGACTCTCAACCCCCCCCCCCCAACCCCTCCCGCCGCCCCACGGGTCTTGCGAATCCTCCAAGACCGATCCGATCTCCTCGTTGAATTTTCAGTACCGTGTATCGCGATACACCCCGGCTGCCGTTGGGCAATATACCCAACCCCCTCGATTATTTTGCACTCCCCCCCCCCCCCCGCGGTACTGCCAGAGTATTAATTGTCACGTTGAATTATAACGAGGGAAAATGATGACGGGTGCCGGGCGAGTGGTTCGCGTGCGCGAATTCCGTACTATATGAGCCAGATCGGTGGATCATTTATGAGCTGAGGAATTATTGCGTGCGTGTAGATCCCCCCACCCCTCTGCCCCCTTCTGGTCTCGCGGAGTAGATTTGTAGGTGCGTTTTCCGCGCGGAAGGATGGAATAGAGAACAGTCCGAGGAGTGACTAACTAGTAGGAGTAAGTTCACCGGTCCCGTAGTCCTGCTCGCGCTGGGCACTCGTTTTGATCCACTCTGATCTCAACCCCCCCCCCCCACCCCCCCCCCCCTCTCCGCCCCACGAGTTTTGCGAATCCTCCAAAACCGATTCGATCTCCTCGTTGAATTTTCAGTACCCTATGTCGTGATAATCACCAACCCCCTTGATTCTTTTTCACTCCCCCCCCCCTCGCTGTATTGTCAGAGTACCGCGAGAATTGACACGTTGAATTATTACGGAAGAAAATGATGACGGGTGCCGGGCGAATCTTTCGCGTGTGCGAAGTCCGTGCTATTTGAGCCAGATTACCGGATCGTTTATGAGCTGAGGAATTATTGCGTGCGTGTAGATCCCCCCCCCCCTCCTCTGCCCCCTTCTCGCCCCGCGGAGTAGATTTGTAGGTGCGTTTTCCGCGCGGAAGGATGGAATAGAGAACAGTCCGAGGAGTGAGTAACAAGTAACGAGATAACTAGTAATAAGGAGGTAATGACCGAGGGGCGGACTGTCGGTGAGAGCACGAGGAGGATGAGAGGTAATTGAGAGAGGAAGAAAAGGGGGGGTGTGTTGGTTCGCCGCGGAGGAAGGCGCAAGAAAGTCGGACGCCGCGGCGGAGCTCGTAACTCCGGACACTTAACCGTCGGTGGAACGTTTCGTCGGGTGAACTTGGCGAAACTCAACGGCGGTTAAACCAACAATCCATGGGCCGGAGGGATCGGCGTGCTGGGCCCGACGATCCGGAGAGCGTAGCGCGCTGGCTGGCGCGTAAGAGCGCGGCGTTACGGAAACGGACCGATCGCGCTGTAGGCGAAAGAAGCGCTCCACGGTTATTGCTCGTAAAACTTGGGGGAATTTTGCAACCGGTGAGAATAACACATTTTTCGCCGATAAGAGCGAGAAGCGACTGTGCACTCGCCAAGTGACTCGGGAAAGGAGCGCATGCTGAGTCTGTGAATGGCGCTGTGGTAGGAACAATGGCGGGGAATTGAGGAGAGCGGGGCAAAGTGGAACGCGGGCAAAAGTCAATTTTTCAATGGTTTTTGGATGCCCCAATTTGTGCCGATGATACGTCCGGATTTTCAAGGATTCGCGGACATCAGCCAAAAGGTATTGGAAAATTTCGTTTTGTTTTATTGGTTCGTTTTGCCCCGCTCGCCCCTACTTTCCTGTTATTGGTCATGAACGGAGATTCGTCACATCGATTGGCAACATTCTGGAGGGTCAGACGGAGTCCTGACGAGGTTCTGAAGACACCTCGTCGAGGACTTGTGAATGGAAACCAACAGTATTAAAAAAATTAAAGAGTTACTTATCTAAAGAATCCACTACAAAGAAATATTCTAATATTAATCACATACACGTACACACATAGGACTCAAATATCAATATTTGGAAAAATTATTTAGAATTAAATGAATTAAAAATAATATTAATTAGATGTTAATATGGTATGGTATTTATTGCATGTAAAAATAATACATTCCCGTCGCAAGAGGATCCGAATGTTCGGAATAAACAAGTTTACAAGATTTGACAAATATTTCTAACACTGGAGTGCATGTCTAAAATTACCACAATTAAGATTTAGATCCGTCTACTGTTTAAAAAAATTGTATATTTAATATACCGTACTGGAAGTTTATATGTAAAAACTGGTACATTAAATTTAATATGCAATTGTGTCGAAAAATTAATGGACTTTTACCTTGAAATTATAGTACCTTATTAAAAGTAAAGTATTTCCAAAGTGTTTAATATACTGTACGTTCATTTTTCATCACAATTGTACATGAAATTGAATATCCCAATTTATGCATAAAAACTTTCAGTACCCATACATTAAATTTCATACGAATTGTTTTTACAGTGGATCACAAATGACAATGATATCACGAATAATATTAGAATATTTGAATGTTAATTTATTAAAGTTAATTAAATAATAAAAATGTTTTAGTTCAAATAAATGTATTTGCTGGGTGGAGCACGTCAATTTGTTGTTCGACATTAATAAACGCCAACCGGTCGGTCGTTCGCGAATATAATCGAGTGAGTGCCTGCCGAGAAAGCATTTCCACGATATCCGTCGGAGACGGTAAAAGTTTGCGTTTGGATAATCGAGGTGTGTAATACACACGGCGAGTACAGAACCAACTGCTGTTGCGAGTGCCGCTCGAACGCTCGAGGAGATGTGCCGTGAGGCGCGCGTGACGCCGAGCTATTATTCTCGCTCGATGAAACAATTAGCCGGCTCTGCAAGCAGACACACACACACAAAACTGCTTGTACGACTCTTGTATACGGTGTGTCTCGCAATCAAGGCGTTCTATTGCGGCAAAGCGGATTTATTTATTGTGAGAGAATCCAGCACCGCCCGACACCCCCCCAGGTAACGCAGCTTTCGTCTTACTGGGTGCCTGAAACATATGTCCGGATTTGAATTATAGAGCGATATTATCGTTATGGATGAATTACTCGGTTGACTCGCTACGATACAATGCTCCAACGACTCCCAATAATTCTCACCCGTACCGCGACGAACATTCACTCACGCCTGGTAGAAATTTTAGAGCGTTAGATCGGGACCTGACCAGGCCCTGACCAGATACCGACGATGCTGGATGTAACGCTGGAAAATGTCTACCAGGATGGTGTGGTGGTTGGTCCGGCTGGCAGTGACATCCCAGTATCGTGCCGGTGCTGGGATGTAACAGCCAGCCAGACCAAAAAAGCCCCACCTAAGAAGTCCCGTTAGGGCATCATCACATGGTATACAATTATAATAAAATATCGTGATAAAATCGGAGACAAGTCGCCAGAAAAACGAGTGGTTGGTAGGAGATGGACGAACAGTATCGCGATTCCCGCAATGCCCTCCCGACGTGACAAACGCGGCGAGTATATACCGTGAGGAAAAAGAAAAACAATGACAAAAATTCAAAGAGTAGGTCCAGCAGCATCAGCATCGGCGAACAGGAGGTTGGGGAACGACGATTGGATGCCGAACCGTCGGGCACTGGAGTTTTGTCCGGCGATTATTGGCCCTTCGCCGGGGTAGTGGGCGAGGCGAAGTCCCCCGGCACGTGGGGAATGCCCGCGAGTGCAACGAGCATACGCACAGACGCACACACAGACACACTTGGGATTTGCAAGGAACCTTCCGTTCCCATTCTCTCACCCTTCTTCCTCTCCTCTGCCATTTGGCCTCACCCAGCGGCGCACGTTTCACCTGCGCTCGCTTTGGCCACCCTTCTCTGGAGGTTCGCAGCTTTGGTCTCGCTTCGGCTGCGGGGGAAACGAGAGACGCCGTTCCGCGCACCTACCTACCTACCCAAAACGAGCTTCCAATTAACCGACAATCCGAAACAATTTGGGCGGCGAGATGCGATCTCGGGGACTCCCGGCAAACGGGCGCTCTCCTCTTACTCTTTCTCTACTGCTCCACCGCGTAGAGCCCATACGAGCCGTTGCCTCGTTACTTTGCGTCGTTCTCTTCCCGGCTGAGGATCCAAGGAAACAAACCCCAGAAGTTCCCGAGGAGAAGAATCGGAGGCTGGATAATTGCTCCGGGGTGATTGTTTGCTGCACCATGGAGCTCCGGAGATGGAACTTGAGTTCCGAATTAGGTATGGGTTACCAAACATGCTCCGTGAGCGGATTAAGCTAGGTGTTGATGGTGAACCCAGTTCTACTGGTCATTGCCAACTGTGTCCCTGCGGTTGGATCAATGAGCCCACATAGAGACATCTTTCCTAAAAGGTTCACATTGAGCAAGGAATTGATGGTGATCCCGATTTTCCTAATCATTGCGAACCCAGAGAGTCTCCGGTTGGATCAATAAGTCCACATTATGCCGAAGATTACCACCGCGCTAATTCGGTAGAATCCTTGGAGAATGGATAATTCCTGAGCCGCGAAGCTCCGGAGATGAAACTGGCGTTACGAATTAGGTGCGCGTTAGCAAACATGCTTGATGGACACTTTGAGCAAGGTGTGATGGTGATTCCGGTTATCCTGGTCATTGCCAACACCGGTAGCCTGTGGGTGGATCAATAAGCCCACATAGACATCTCCCCTAAAAGGTTGACATTGAGCAAGTTGTTGATGGTGATCCCGGTTTTCCTGGTCATTGCGAACCGAGGTAGTCCGCGGTTGGATCAATGAGTCCACATAGCCATCTCACCTAAAAGGTTCTCACATTCTGGCGAAGATTGCCGCCGCGCCAGCCTGGCAGAATCCTCAGACGCTGCAATAATACCTCCGTGATGATTGTTCCCTGGAGCACGAAGCTCCGAAGATGAAACTCGCGTTGCGAATTAGGTGCGCATTAGCAAACATGCTCGGTGCGCACTTTGAGCAACGAGTTGATGGTGATCCCGGTTCTCCTGGTCATTGCCAGCACCGGTAGCCTGCGGGTGGATCAATAAGCCCACCCAGACATCTCGCCTAAAAGGTTCACATTGAGCAAGAAGTTGATGGTGATCCCGGTTTTCCTGGTCATTTCAAACCCAGGTAGTTCAACGTTGGATCAATGAGTCCACATAGCCATCTCACCTAAAAGGTTCTCACATTCTGGCGAAGATTGCCACCGCGCCAGCCTGGCAGAATCCTCAGACGCTGCAATAATACCTCCGTGATGATCGTTCCCTGGAGCACGAAGCTCCAAAGATGAAACTCGCGTTGTGAATTAGGCGCGCGTTAGCAAACATGCTCGGTGCGCACTTTGAGCAACGAGTTGATGGTGATCCCGGTTCTCCTGGTCATTGCCGATAGCCTGCGGGTCGATCAATGAGTGCACATAGACATCTCGCCTAAAAAGTTCTCACATCTTCTGGCGAAGATTGCCACGACCCAAGCTCGGCATAACCCTCGGAAGATGAACCTCTCCACGCCACCCTGTTATTCGCACGAACCAGCCTCGCGAAAGATAAAAACAGCCCCATGGAAAAGCGCTACCGCGACCCCTCCCACTGGAGCTCCTCTAGCGGTTTTACCGGACCCGGTATCTGAATCCGGACGCAAAACCACTTTTCTCAACGTACCTGCCGCGCACTCGGTGTACATCGAACGCTGCGAACTCGGATAGAGAGGGCCCAACTCGGCTCTTTGCACGCTTATTACCCTAATGCCAGTACTTAACACTCGGTCGGCAGCCCGTACATACGCTTCCAGTGTTCTTCATCCATCCGCGAGGGTTACAGCTCATTCGGACGAGCGGCCGCCCGTTTCGTCACGACGGAGCCATCAACGGAGATAAGCAATGATCGAGAATATCAGCTCTTTAATCTCTATTTTTTATATCTGGCTCAGAATCCCAACGAATCGCTGCGATTCCGTGGAGCCATCGAGCTGCATGGTTGCCACGGACCTGGAAAACCTGCAAAACCATGAAAAGTCAGGGGATTTGTTAGGACCGGAAAAAGTCAGCGAAAAGTCATGGAATTTTTTTCAATCCCTGAAAGTTTTTTGACTCCGATGTTTTTCCGTTTAATTCCTCGCTGCACGATGTCTACATTTTTCGCTTCTCCAAACTTGTCGACTATGTACATATATGACTCATATATGACGTCATAATATTATTTTCTTTAGGATCTTAAACTATTGTGAACTGACTTTAATATATTAATAATAATTATATATTATATTTTACGTTGATTTTAATTGTCCTTTCCTACCGTGGTCGATAGACTGGAAAAATCAAATTTTTCTTCTCGAAAACCTGGAAAAGTCAGGGAATTCCAGTTGAACAATTTCGTTGCAACCACGAGCTGTTCTTCTACACTAGTGGGAGCGCCACACAGGACCGGTGTTGGCACAGCGTCGGCCGGTGTTCGCCCGGCGTCGGCCAGCACCGGTCCTGTGTCTCATTCCCACCAGGATAGAACTGTCTGTCATTTCTACCAGTATAGGATTGCTGAAAAAATTATTTACCGAATCCCGATGAAATCAGATACCTCTTGAAGTGATTACACTCTACACCGTTTTTAATTGTTTTTTTCTTGTTTGTTGCCGAGCGCACAGTGCGCGATAATTCAGCGTTGAGGAGAGATTCGCGCCGGGTGGAGCGGTGAGGGGAATTGTGAGTGATTAACTTTTAACGATTCGTGGGAAAGGCGTTTACATACCTGACTGATTGCGTTCTCCGGCCAGCGTGTCCCGGCGAGGCCCGGCGAGAGATCCGCGATATAGGTTCGAACGCGCGTCTCTCGATCGCGCGCGCTGGTATCAGCAAGTTGGTTTATTCAACTTGCTATCGGTTCGTCGCACCCGGTATATGGATCGCCTACGGTGCAGGGCAAAACTGTGCAGCCCGCGCGGCTACAGGCCGCTGCCCAGCGCACCGACGATGCCCTCGACGTTCCCGGTAGATAATTATCACTAACCATCAGCTATTTGCAAGGAATGGCTGATAATTGCCACGTTGTGTTCAACCTCACCCGAGCGATAACCCGGTCCGTCTATACTATATTCTAGAACTCTCAGCTTTTGCGGACGAGCTGTGAAACGAGAATCCCCCCCCCCCCCGCCCCTCTTCCACCCTACCTGCCTCGCTCCTCGAAGCAGCGAGCTGCACTTTTCTATGCGACGCTGGAACACCCTTCGTAACGAACTTACATTTTTTTTTTTCTTTTTTCCCCTTTACTGCGCATTTATAGCTGGTAGGTAATCAGTCACAGCTACAGATATAGCTTACCCTCGGAGCGAGCACTATTTTCCAATTGCCACTTTAATGCACACGCTATTAGATAGAACGTACATGCGCGTACGCTATTACCTACACACTCGTCGGATTGCTACCGCAGCTGTACCTGCACTGCCCCAGCGACAGCCATTACACGCCTACCGGTATCGACTGCGTCCCTATGCAGGAAATCGCAATTAGATGTGATGTCAAAGCCTTTGGAAGGTATATCGTCACGGGAGAGGTATGAAAAAATGGCGAGAAACTATCTCGCGTTTGGGTCATCATTAACCATTGATCTTTTAACCATTCAACTTTTTACTGACTAAACATTTCAACATTTCACATTTCACCAATGAAACATTTTTTTTTTTGGCTCAAGCAAATTTATCGTCGGGCTGTAGGAATATTAAGAAGTTAGTTGCACCATCCGACCCGTTTTTTTAGGGGCAGGTTATGAGCGGGTAGGAGCGGAAGCTTCTTTTACTGTCGTAATGAAACCGTGGGTGTTGATCGGTCGATCCGAAGATACATTCTCTACTGCAAGTCCGACACCTCCACCTCACGATGGTCTGTAAACTCGCACATTTTACATTTTACATTTTACATTTTACATTTTACATTTTACATTTTACATTTTACATTTTACATTTTACATTTTACATTTTACATTTTACATTTTACATTTTACATTTTACATTTTACATTTTACATTTTACATTTTACATTTTACATTTTACATTTTACATTTTACATTTTACATTTTACATTTTACATTTTACATTTTACATTTTACATTTTACATTTTACATTTTACATTTTACATTTTACATTTTACATTTTACATTTTACATTTTACATTTTACATTTTACATTTTACATTTTACATTTTACATTTTACATTTTACATTTTACATTTTACATTTTACATTTTACATTTTACATTTTACATTTTACATTTTACATTTTACATTTTACATTTTACATTTTACATTTTACATTTTACATTTTACATTTTACATTTTACATTTTACATTTTTGACACGAGCAAATTTATCGCCAGGCTCTGAAAACATTAAGAAGCTAGAACGACCAACCCTTTCTTCCATTGGGGTACTATCGACTGCCCGTACCTCAAAAAAGGGTTGAAAAAAGCGTATCGCATGCTGGAGACGAAGCTTCCGCTCCTCTTCTCAGGAACGGAAACTTCGTCTCCCGTCGTAATGACACCGTGGGCGTTGATCGGTCGATCCGGAGGTACATTCTCTACAGCAAGTCCGACACCCCCGGTTCGCGATGTTCCGTAAACCCGCGGATGACTCGCTTATTGCACCGTAAACCGTAATGGTACAACGGCGATTTAATAATATCTCGACCGCGCTCTTCTACTCCGGTTAGCCGAGTGACGTGAAGTACTCTCAGTAATATTATTAATGGTTCGAGAGCCTCCGCCGGAGAATCGCGATGGTCCATCTTCCGCTACGAATCAAGTCTCGCACAACTTCCATCGCCTTAACCAGGTGAACCTGCCTCTGCCGTCGCTCGTACAGGATACCGCGTCTCGTTTCAAGACATTGCACCAAAAAAAGGTAAAAAAAAGGTAAAAGTAAAAAAAAACCGAAAGGAAAGGAAACCAGGAGATTTCGCGTAGGGTAGACACGCCGACTGTCTCGCGGCTGCGGTGGAGCGAAATCGACGTATACGGTCCGGGAGGGGGGCAGAAGGAGAGCGGGATAGAGAAGGTAGAAATAAGGTGTAATCAGTTTAATGAATAGTCGCTCCGGGTAATTACGGTGAGCCGCGAGCGGCAGCACAAGTTTGTTCGTTCGTTCTTTCACGACACGAATGAGGGTGAAGGGACTCGATTTCCAAGTTGCCGAGACGCGCTCCGAGATTCCCTCGCTCTCGCGGAGAAGTGCGCGAGATTATTGCGATACACAATAAATCGCGACTCATCGCCGAGCTGAAAGCCGAGAGGGAGCCTGCGCGTGAAGCTCGAATTGTGCGTGCCAATCGAATAAAGTAAATCGAGAGCCTTGCCCCTCGATCCGATCACGCCCGCTCGCCGGACCCGCCAAGTGACCCGCGAAATTCCCCGTGTGATTGCCGGCCTGGATTAACCCCGCGCTACCTTCGCGTTCTCCTCGACACGTCCCGGGCGAGGCGGCACTAAACTTAAAGAGCGCGCGATCGCTCCGGCCTCCTGACTACCTGTATAAAATACCATGACTGTATATACTGTATATATATAGTGTGTGCGACTGCTCGGTTTACTCCAGATTACTTGGAAGCAAGTCGAAGGCCTTTATAAACTTTAATGGCTGCAAAAAGTATCCGGACGGAAGGTGAATCCTCGCAGTCGTCACAGCCATTTCTCGCGCCGGATAAGAAATCGGTCGTCGGGACCGTTTAAGGGATTACGCGCTTAAACGCAAAATTTCGATTTTTTTTTTTTCCTGATAGTTTATAGTGTCAAGGATATTCTGTTGAATTTTTGGGTCCAAATCCAACCAATTATGAAAGTTAGAGACTGTTATGTGGCGGAGCACTCAATGGCGCAGCTGAAGTTTGAACGCGTTTTTCTCGAAAAGTGATTTCTAAGATCGGTGTCCCTGGTATCTCAAAACCGGCTCGACGGATTGTCATTAAAAATTGTATCGATATACTTCAAGAGATTCTTTAGTCCTTCACGGTCTCATACTTGAAAAATAATAATTTGTAAAAGTGATGAAAAAGTGTCGAAAGTGTTTCTAAAACTGTTGAAAAATCGGTAAAAATCGGCTTTTTTCAAATGGTCGGCGTTTTGCCATGTTCGTGTGAAGCTTAGGGGCTTGGTCCAAAAGATTAATCGATTCTCAACCGACTGACTCGTTGACCCACCCAACAAACTTTCCGTCAGACTGTAGAAACCCGGGTAGAAATTTTCGAGCATTATATCGGGCCCTGAGAGGTTCCTGATAAATTCTTACCAGGACCCTATCAGAGCCCGATGTAACGCCCGAAAATTTCTACTCAGAAATTTAACTGGTCCAGCCGATCCTTTCTTTTCACAGCGCGCAGGATAACAGCAATGATATAAAATGACCGTCACTTTATAATTGCGTGGCGTCCTTTTCGATTCCGACAATTTTCTATGTAAAAATGTCAGTCATTTTATCCGAAGTCATGTGCCGTGCCAAGCACATCACAAACGTCCTGCTCAGTAGTAAAATGGCTACGTTCATCTACTTAGATGTAAAATGACGGTCATGACTGTTTCGGTCACTTTCCGTCATAAAATTTCCGGATGCATGATGACCGTCATTTTTATTCACGTCATGTGACGTGAACAACATTTATTCGCGCCACACTAGTCATGACCAGCGTGACGTGAACGTCTAAACAGGATGTAAAATCACAGACATCACTTCATCGGCCTTCTTTCAGTCACAAAATTTGTAGATGCATGTTGATCGTCGGGTCTCGGTAATTTTCGTTAATTTAACATTCGTCACATGACGGTCCTGCACAGTAAAATAGGTAGCAACGTTTCTTCTCCACAAACGTCCACTATTCTTTCCATGTTAACTCTACAAAAAAAAATGTTGTCCAATCTACAAAAATGTCTGTCAACTTAACAAATATTTTTGGTGAAATTAACAACAAAATAATTGTGGACGTTTGTGGGAAAAAAAAGATTTGTTAAATCTACAAATAATTGTACTGTGTGTGACGGTCACATGACGGTCCTGGGGGGGTCACATGACGGTCACGCGAGTCACATTACGGTTTTGCATCGCTGGATAAGAGTCTTTCCCAGTCGACAGTCCGGGGATTCCCAGAAGCCGCAGCGCTCGCGCGCATGCGCAACAGGCACATTATCCATGAACCGCGAATCCCAGCGCCGGGACATTCGATTCCTCCGCGAGCAATCTTCGATAATTTTCCTCCCCGGAGCCGCTTATGCCTCCGCCTCGGTGCTCTACCGTCGTTATCGCCGGATGCACGGAGAACCCCGCGAAGATAACTTCGCCGCGGAGTCGTGCAAGACGAAATCTGGAATTACACCTCGATGCGGAAAACTCTCGGAAAGGGTATTTCTTTCCCGATGGCCGCTGCGCGTTCCATCCGCTCGTTCGGCTGCTCCATGCAGCGCGTCTGCATGCGCGAACTCGTGAATCAACGGTAGTCCGACGGAGCAACTCGCCGGTCGCTACCGCCGTACACTAAGTAAAGCATTGCCTCGCAGTTCCACGGAGTGTAACCGCGGAGTTAATAACCGCGTATCATCCGACGGCGAGGGCAGCCCGTGTGCCGCACTACCGTGCACGCTCGCACACAAACCGCCGGCACGTTGCGGAGCCCACGAAGAATTTCTACGATTCGAGATCTCGTTGTGAGATGCGCCCCGCGCCGATCGAGGGATCCTAATGTGGGCCAGCCACGCGAACCTATCATAACGTGGGCCAACGTCGGGGCCTAATCACATGTTTGCCCAGGTAACTCTCTCCCGTCTCTCTTCGCCGCATCCGATTTGCCTCCTCGCGAGTATCGCAATTTGCATTTCTACCAGTGCAACTCGCTCCTTTCGCGGTACCAAAGCTCCCCCCCGCTCAACCGTGTCCGGGCGCTCCGACGAGGACTACTGTCCGCGAGGGAACGAGTGTGTACGCCTCGTTTGTAGGGGTTCATGTAAATCGGGTGAAAAATAAATAAAAAAAAAAAATTAAGAAAAAAATATGAGGAAGGATTATAGAGAGACGTAGGTATGAGCCAGGATACGAGCCAGACGCGATCATTTGTGCGTCGTAAAGCCTTATCCGCCGGCCGATCGTTCGGTAACCGGTACCAGTGTGCGATACCGGACTCGCCTTCGGAGCAACTCCCGCCCGAAAAAGGGTATCTCTATCGGTGCGCGATCTGAGGACTGTGCTAGGTAATTTGACGGATTCATGGAAAGGGCATTTATGTGGGAGTGATATTGATCCTCGTCCTGGAATATACTGTTAACTGCAATCAGAAAATCGGACATTGGCTCGGTATCCGGAAGAGACCGAGACTCTCTTTATAAATTTTGTTTGAACATATATAATTTCATGTTTCCATATTTAAAATTCATGTGAACATATTAACTCATCAAATAATATTTGGCAGATGGCTGAAGCACTGCGGTCGATGGCCAATTGGCAATATGCAATATAGGTGAATAGAGATACGTCTGTTGGGTATCGAAAACTGTTACACGTTATGTATTGGCAATAAACTCACCACTACTACTACTATTTGTCAAATTAACAAAACATTATTGCAAAATTACCAAAATAATACTTGCAAAATAAACAAACCAATATTTGGAGAATGAACGAAACAATATTTGTCCAATTAACAAAATAACATTTGTAAAATTACCACGCAAAGTAGTTGTGGACGTTCGCGATCAACAAACGTTTCTCTATCGGGGTTCGAAGGGTCGTAAGGCATCGGCGGTTATCGCTAGGATGGATATAATGGAACGGTTTTGTTTAATTTTTATCTGGATTAGTGTACACTTTAAAAATAAAATTGTGAATTTAATGTATCGGGTTGGAAGTTGTTATGCAAAGGCTGGTACAATTTAATGTACAATTGTTATGGAAAATGAATATACTTTTTCATTGAATTTGAAGTAAATGATAAGAATTGTTGTACTTTCATAGTGAAATTACAGTTAATTATTAAAAATAAAGTGTTTCCAATGTTTTTTATATACATGTTAATTATTCGTCGCAATTGTAGATGGCATTTAATATACCAGTTTTTCATTGAAACTTCCAGTCAGGTACATTAAATTTCATACGATGTTTTTCTTTTTTTTCAGTGTAAAAACGTACCAGAGCATTTTTGCAGGTACTGATATTAGTCTCCGTTCTGGAATACGCTGTTGTCTGCACCGGCGAAATCGGACATCGACGAGTCCCTTCCGGTGATGGAAGTGGCGTAAGGAATCGGCAGTAATCGCTGGAATGGATAGAAAGGAACAGTTTTTTTTCTTCTGTATTTGCGTAGGAACGTACCGGATCATTTTCGTAGATCTGACATTAATCTTCGTCCTGGAATATACACAATAAAAATGAATTGTAAATTTGATGTACCAGGAACTTCAAATTTGCTTACATTACTCCCATTAATTGGACATTAATCTACTCTTTCGTAAAGTAAAAAAACCAGATAGAAAAATTACAAATCTTTTGTTTGAAATTTACCGAAACGTTTATTAAAAATAAAAACTTTACTGTAAAATTGCAACGCGCATATCTTTGAAATTTCAGAAACAGTTTATGTAAAAAAAAAACTTTCCAATACACTTTAAAAAAAAAATTATAAATTTAAGGTACAATTGTGATAAGAAATAGATATACTTTTCCATTGAAATTAAAGTAAATTATTAAAAATAACGTATTCCCAATGTTTTTAATACACTGAATACTAATTTTTCATCACAATTCTACATTAAATTTTATACGAATTTTTTTAGTATACTCTTAATCAACCTTCAAACATTTTTTACAGTCCACCTTTAACCGCACCTGGAAAATCGGACATTGGCTCGGAATCTCGAAGACACGAGTCTCTTCCGGTGATCGAGGGCTCGCGATGAATCGGCGGCAATCGCCGGATAAAAAGGAACTTTTTTTCCTTTTTTTTCTGGATTAGCGTAGGAACGATCGAGAAGTTTAAATTCACCGGAATCGAGCCGTGAGCAATCGGCCGGTCGGGAGATAAGTCTCGCCGACGAGGGGACCGTGTATTCCGCTCCTCCGGGCCCCTCGGAGGATCCCGATGGACCGACTCTTCGTGGACCGCGGAGTGCACGCGTAGGCATCTTTCCCTCTGCTTTCCTCCGGTTCCCCCGCACCTTTTCACCTCTTCCTTCTCGTTATATGGCACTTCGCGGCCTCGCCGTTTGCTGCACCGGCGAAACGCCTGCCTCCCCTTCCACCGCCCCCCCCCCCCCGCCCCCGCCGGACACCCTCCGACAATATTGTAAACAAAATGGTATCACTATTTCATTGGTAACCCGACACCCTCGAGCCTCGAACCCACACACATCGTGCCTTCTCGGACCCGAGGGAATCGCAGAATTCTCTTCCTCCCCCTATCGCCCCCGCGCATTTCTCTCTTTACAGATTTTTTTTCTATTTTTTTTTTTTTTTTTTTTTTTCTAAGTTCCATTCCACCGTTTCCCTTTCCCTCGATGCTCGAGCCGAGCACGGTCAGCATGAGACACTTTCTTCTGACCAGCTTTTGCGATGCCTACGCGGCAATAAAAGGTTTGTAGTTTTAAGACACCTTTTGTTTACTAAAACTTCTGCGAACTTGTTGTGGTTGATGTTATGCAATGATGTTTGTCAAATTAACGAACTAATATTTGCAAAATTACCAAAACACTATTTGTAAAATGATTATTATTATTGTTACAATTACAATTTTCATTTTTCTCATTTAAGTTCTTATAAATTTAGTGTGAACATATTAACTGACCAAAGAATATTTGGCAGAAAGCTGAAGGGCTGCGGTCGATGGCCAATTGGCAATGTGCAATATAGGTGAATGGAGATAATTTCGTTATGTATCGAGAACTGTTACACTTTATGTATTGGCAATAAACTCATCACTACTACTATTTGTCAAATTAACAAAACATTATTTGCAAAGTAAACAAAACAATATTTGTCCAATTAACAAAATAATATTTGTAAAGTCACCACGGAAAGTAACTTTACAAATATAACAAGAAACGTCGGTTGCTGTTATTCTGTCTACGTACGTGGAGCCAATCATGTCGGCTGTCATTGCCGCAATAGCGATCTTCGGTTGCAGTCATCTCGATCGAGTCCACGTTTTCGATCTCTCCATTCCTTCTTGCAAATATCTGTCCGAGGATCGTCTCTCGTGATCCCTGTTGATTTCCTGATTCGGGTCAGTTCACGGGTCGAGGAATTGGCCTCTCCTTGTACGACGAGAAACGAAACCTCTCCGTTAGGGATTCGTGCCGATTCGACTGGACTCGACGATTCGTCGGGGCGCCCTCGTGCAATTAAACCGGCAATGATCGGTTGTATGGATCGGCACTCTTTCTTTCTCCCGGGCAGATGGAGAGACTCCAGCGATGATTTCTTCGGCGGGGAAAGCATTCGCGAATCGTTCAAACATCGATCCAAACTTTACGATCGCGAAGCCGACGAGAGAACTCGCGGACCAGGCCCGAATAGGTGGTCCGGCCGATCTTTTATTCACCGCCGTCGCGCGATTTACTCAACCGGCTCGCACACTCGCGTGGTAGGCCGTGTCGTCCTCGTGTTTATTTAAATTTAACAACAAGGACTGGCTCAACCGCGCTCGTCCTCCTTGCCGATTCGCCACGAAAAAGCTGACTTATTAGCTCGAAGCCGGTAATTTCTCGAGGAGGTTCCCTATGTTTTCTCACTTCTCTTTTTTTTCGATCTCGCGTTCTCCGATTCTCTTGGGGTTTGCGTATTCGGTGTACAAACGGCAAAAGAGAACTTTGGGTACAATGCGAATTTCAGAGGTATATTTTTTTCCGGCGAATACAGGAAAACGTCACTTCCGATTGAAAACCGAAATTTTCAAACCGGAAGTGATGTTTTCCTGTGTGACGTAATTTCCGTTTATAAACTGGAATTTTCAAACCGCAAGTGAGGTTTTCTTCCAAGACGTCACCTCCCGTAAAAAAAATCGACATTTTCAAATCGGAAGTGGGGCTTCGAAGTATGACGTCACCGAACATAAAATATATATACATATACATATATGTATATATCTAATTTTTTATTCTTTTTATTATTCGAAAATGTTTGTCCAACGATCTTCGGGAAAATTATAAGAGAGCAATTCTCAAGAAGCCCAAGATTTTCTACCGCCGCTCTTTGCCCTCATCGTCCCCTGCATTCGAACTCCGACACTCACAAAAACAGCCGAAAAAAAAAAACCAAAAAACTCCGAAACGATAAAATCGCCTCATTAATTCCTTAACGCACCAGGGATGACGACGTTATTATAATATCTCCGGCAACGCGACGCGAGATTCCACGACGTGCCATCCAGAAACGTAAAAAAGGCGACGGTTCGCCAAGAGCCTCGGAGCCGCGCGGATCCGATCGAAGGCACGAAACATTTGTCAGAAACTTTAGGATCTTTAGGATCCCGCGGGCCCGCATTGTTTTCCTCTCCATTCCGACTAGAAAGCACGGTTTAACTGGTGTTTTACACGCCCGATTCCTGGAAGCGGGGTCCCATCCTTCCACCTCTATCTCTCCCCTGGCCCACGAGCGGCCGCGTCGTCCGCGGGGCCTCCGGGCCCTCCGAGAGGCTAGTTCGCCCAGGTAGTTATACAACACGTCCACGTGCGCGTTATCCGTGCGTGTGTCATAGCACACATAGACGGCGAGCCGCACACACGTCGGGAGATCTTCTCTGGGACTCGCCGGTTCCTCTCGTTCTCCAGTTCGCCAGCATCCTTCGTACATGTTCCTCCGGGCTGGGGGGAGACCCCTCGCTTCCCGCCCATTTCGCCTGTCAGGCCCAATTTGTTGGAACCCTGGACGTTGTGTGCTCTGTTACACTTTATGGCCGTCATTACCTCGATCGTTCGAGTCGGATTAAACGATTCTTCGGGGCGCGCGAAGAGATCCATGGATAAAAAAAGGAGCATAAATGAAGAAAGTCCCTCGCCGCGAGATCTATTTTATTATCGCGCCTTCCACTCGCGCTTCGTGAGATAAGATCTTCATCTTATCAATCCCCTCCATTGACACGAAATATAGTTTATATGTTATAATTGTGATATGATTATATCATAATTATGTCGTAATTATATTATATTACATGTAATATATATATTATTTATTATTATATATTATATCTTGTTTTTTTAATTAAATATATTACTCGTCGCTTGTTATGCCGGGTCTTGATTAAAAGATTGTTTGACCCGCTCCCTTCGTTTCTTCTCTTGTAACTATATACTTTGAACAAATTGTAAATTTAATGTACAATTGTGATGAAAAATGAATATGCTTTTTCATTAAAATTAGAGTACTTTCATAGTAAAATTAAGAAAAATTATAAAAAATTAAGTATTCCCAATGTTTTTAGTACACCGAACATTAATTTTTCATCACAATTTTACATGAAATTTAATTCACCAGTTTTTGTATAAAAACTTCCAGTCCGGTGCATTAAATTGCACACGGTTTTCTTTTTTTGCAGTGCATACATATATGTGTGTGTGTGTGTATATGAGCTTACATACGATAATATACTTCTACACCCGCGCGCGAGAGATTCATGGATAAAAAAAAATCAAAAGAAGTAAAAATTAAGAAATTCCCTCGGCGCGCGATCTATTTTATTATCGCGCCTTACGCTCCCATTCGCTGAGATAAGCTCTTCATTTTATCAGCAGGCCCCTCCATGGACACATAATATATTTTTAATGTATTACAATTAATAATACTATTGTTATAATTAATAATATTATTAATAATAATATTGATATAATTATTTTACAATTATATCATAATTATATCATAATCACATTATAATTAAATATATTTTCTCCCGAAAAATGAGTTATGTTGATATACTGCGTATTTTTCGCATACTGGTTACCCTTCAGGGAGAATTGTCATCCTCGTCGATTATTATGCCGGATGTTCATTAATACATTCTTTACAACGCTCGCCTTGTTTCTCCATTTGTAACTACATGCATATATGCGTGCGTGTATTTGATGTTAAATATTATAATACACTTTGCCGTTTCCCGGGGCGAAAAAGTTTCCGTGGATCGGTTTTGCGTCTCGTTACGATGAATGGAGCTGCACGATTTTTGTGCCCGTGAGGTTTCTCTGGACGACGAAACGAGAGGAAGAAGCGCCGAACGCGCGTAACAGTATCCCTCGTCCAGGAATGCTCGATGGATTCCGGGGGCGCGCGAGGTGTGCAGGACCGGGAGTGTGGATTGTGTGCAGAATGAACGCAAACTGGGAGGGTAATTTGCAACACCGGCAATTTACATAATTAGCAGTTCCGAACCTCCGGACCGCTCGTCGACTCTCTGCCCTCCTCCCCTTACCGTTCCCCCTCGCTCCACCGCATCGCCCTCTCGGCCTTCTGCTCCACCAGCCAAGACCGTGTTTGCCTCGATGTTTCTTCCTTCGAACGGTTACCTTCATCCAGACACCGATCGCCCGACGGAAAGTCCGGGGACTCTCACATTGGCGTAGCGATTTCGTACCGATTACTACACCGGTAATCGCGCTTACGTCGGCACTTTTAATGGCTACAATTTGAAGAATAACATTATAAAACGAAAATGGTAATTTCATTATTACCGTTTCTCTTCTCTTTTCAGTTTTTCTTTTATCTTTTAATGGATAAAATTTCAAGAATGAAAGTTTAGAAAACGAAAGTAAAAATGGTAATTTCATTATTACCATTTTTATTTTTATCTTATCTCTTAATGAATAGAATCTGAATATTAAAAGTTGAAAAAACACAACAACAAAATAAAAATGGTAATTTTATTGTTACCATTATTTTTCTTTCTTTTTATTTTTCTTGTATCTTTTAAACCTTCAAGTACCGGGGACGTTTTTGCCGATCGCAAATGACCATGCCTTTTTTTAAGCACAAAAACGATACGGATGTTCGTAATAAATTTTCTTCTGGATTAAAAAAAAAACCACATTTCAAGGTACGTCTGTGAATTGATACACTTTTTTGTGGGCACATTGACTTGTTATTCGAATCGTTCAAAAGTTACGTCTTGGCAAATTCTACGTCCTCGTTGAACAAGGATTTGGTACGTAAAAGGTTAATGACTAACATTTGAAGAATAAAATTTGAAAAAACGAAAATAAAAAATGAACATGGTAATTTTATTATAAAAATATTCTTTCCTTTTTTTTATATTTCTTTTATCTTTTAATGGATAAAATTTAAACAAAATAAAAGATATAAAATAAATTAAAACGGTAATAATTTTATTACGACTATTTGTGCTTTTCTTTCTTTTTTATTAAATAAAAAATGAATAATAAAAAAATAATAATCAAAATGAATTAAAGGAACTGCCTTCGAACGGTTGCCTTCTTCCAGGCATCACGCGCCGACGGAAAGTCGGGAGACATTCACATTGGCGCAGGGATTTCATCCCGGCAACTGTGCGGCAATTGCCTTTGCATCGTCACTTTTAATGGACGATACCCGAAGAATTTTTTTGTTCAATAAAAGACAAAAATGGTAATAATAAAAGACACACACAATTATCGTTGGATTGGGTGATATAATTTATTTCGCTATATCGTCTTGAAACACGAACTTCGATATCCGTTCGGATATAATATCTCTCGCGGTACAATTCTATGCCTCGTACGTCTCGAGATTTTAAAATCACAATTTCTTATTTACACGCATATTTACAGATGTTTAAAATAACGGGTCGGCGGAGAGGCCGTGTCTCAGGAGTCAGTGCGAGGCGATCTCTGCAGCGCACCGATTAATTTATCCCCCGGAGGACGAAGAAGAAATCGGAGAGATCACTTCTCACTGCACTTCCGTCGCCGGCTCGCTCGCCGACGCCGACGCTTCTATGATTTATATAATAATTTAAATTGTCGGTACATCGCGGACAACAATCAATAAAAGGAATACTGCTCGTCGAACAAACAACGACTTAATCCGGTAAATACATCGTACATATTTCTGTATTTTTTTCCTTAATTTTTATTACACTGGGTTTCATTTTTCTTTTTTAATTTCTTTAATTTAAGGTATCAAGTTTGGCACTCGTTGCTCGCTCGTTCAGCGTTCACAACTTTCATACTCACTTTTTTTCGTCTTTCGCTCATTTTTTTTTACTCACTCGCTCAGCACTCTTAATTTAATACCGAAAGTCGATTTTCTTTTTTTTCGGTATCGATCCTAGTAATATGTACATTTTTTGTATTTTTTTTTTCGCTCGTTAACTCTACCTCGCGTGCGGCCACGAGACCGCTGACTCACGGTATTTAGTCTCTATCTCGCGTATTTACATAGGTTTACCCCGGGATGCATGCCTGTTTTTTTTTTTTTCTTCGGTCTTGGATGCTCCGCGGTTATGGCGAATTATATATGGCAAGAGGAAATACCGCGCAAACACACACCTGCGCATTTGTATGCGCGACGATATCGCGTTTGTGTACATGCCGACTCTTTATTTTTATTTTTTTCAAATTTAATTTATTTTTTTTATTTTTTTTTTTTTGGACGTGGATTCGATCGTGCGAAACTTTCTTCGGAAGTTGAATAGCGCGGGCCATGTTTCTGAAGTGCAGAAAAATAGTCGCAATGGGACGAGTAGTTCATCCCCTCCGGAGCAGTTCTTCCTTTCAACCGCCGTCGCTTCCAGCGCAGTACGAAGGACCTTCCGGCTCGCCACTTCCGGCGATCCACTTCCGGCGGAACGTATCCAAGGCCATTTAGTCGTCTCGTGTGCGGTCCCTCTCAGACAATAGCTCCATTACACGGACTTCCGATCGAGAGCATTTTTCCGTGTCACGTTCGAAAGCCGGTTAGGACTTTCTTGGCAGCGTAACGATCAATCAAGTTCCTCTTCGACCCCCTAAACTCGGTTCCAGCTTGCAGCTCTTCTGTAATTTCAGCCATCGGCCAGCCGAGAACGAGATTTCGTTATCAGCAACATTGGCGATTCGATCCTTCGTGTTGCTCCTCTCCGCGTTTCTTGGCAGCGTGACAATCCATCAAGTTCCTCTTCGACGCCCCAATCTCCATTCCAGCTCCAGCACTTCTACAATTCGAGATATCGAAGAGCTGAGAATGAAATTTCATTACCAGCCACATTGGCTTCTCGAGCGATACCGAACCGATCATTCGTGTTGCTCTTCGTATTTCTTGGCAGCGTGACAATCCATCAAGTTCCTCTTCGACGCCCCAATCTCCATTCCAGCTGCAGCACTTCTACAATTCGAGATATCGAAGAGCCGAGAAAGACATTGCATTATCAGCCACATTGACTTCTGGAGTGATAGCGACCCGATCGTTCGTGTTGCTCTTCTTCGCGTTTCTTGACAGCGTGACGGTCCTTCAAGTTCTTCTTCGACGCCCCAATCTGCATTTCAGCCCCAGCACTTCTACAATTCCAAATATTGAAGAGCCGAGAACGAAACTTCATTATCAGCCACATTGGCCTCTGCAACGATACCGAACCGATCGTTCGTGTTGCTCTGTTTCGCCTTTCTTGGCGCGTGACGATCCATCGAGTTCTTCTTCGGTTCCCCAATCTCCATTTCAGCCTCCAGCTCTTCCATCGATCTCAGCTCTCCGGTAATTCGAGATATCGGCCAGCCGGCGACGAAATTTCACTATCGCGAGGAACTTTTCAACGGCCCGCGAAGAACAACCCACGCCACGGCGTTTGGCTCCGACGGCGTCGATTACTGTCTTAGCCGGCGAGTATTGCAGATGATCGCGCCTCAATCCAGGCACGTGACGTCTACCAGCTACGCCTCGGAGCCGCTGGAGCACTCCTCAGCCTCGGGATCGATGTGCTCTCCGCCATCTTCGTCCTCGTCGTCTTCCTGATGGTAGTCACCGGTCTCCTGCTGCCACTTGCTCACATGATGGGTGTTCTTGTTGTTGTTGCCGTTGCTGTTGCCGTTCCCACCCGACTGCTGTTGCGCCTTGGCCTCCTCCTCTTGCTGCATCCTCTTGTGCTTCGTCCGCCGGTTTTGGAACCACACCTTCACCTGGAACATCAAAATGAACATTCTCTCGTCAGTCATAATCGCAATTTTGGATAACAATTACTTAAATTTTCCAACCCTACGCCAGACACGAACTAGGCCTGGCCAGGGCTGGGCCATGGCCTGGCCGTAGCCTGGCCAGAGCCCGAAGCAAAGTTCATAAAAACCAACAAGAATCACCATTCAATCGTTCCCGGGCAAATTCGCCAGTAATCGATCCTCCCTTGCTTTCTCCCCCTATTGGGGCCAATCGACGCCAATTCCGCTATGACAGCAACGATCGCAAGGGCCGAGTGTCGGCTCGATCGGCAGCAGCCGGATCGGACAAATTGAGTGACAACCAGTCTTTTGGATAACCATTTTGGATAACAGTCAGTAAATTTCTTCAACCTTGCGTCAGCCCGCGATTGGGCCTGGCCAGTGCCCGATGCAAAGTTCTAAAATCCCTACCCGGAAACGTCGCTCATGGAAACCAACAAGAATCACCATTCAATCGTTCGCGGGCAAATTCGCCAGTAATCGATCATCTCTTGCTTTCTCCCCCTATCCGGTCCAATCGACGCCAATTCCGCTATGATAGCAATGATCGCAAGGCCCGAGTGCTGGCTCGATCGGCAGTAGCCGGATCGGACAAATTAAGTGGCAACTAGTTCAATCCCCCTCGACGACCCCTTGTGGCTTCTTTACTACTGGGAAAACTAACCCCCGAGTCTAGTATCCGTTTACAATGGTCCAACGAGTTTCATCCCTCGACACTCTCGCAGCCGGGAAGGGAAGCTGGAAGGGCTGTTCCGTATCTTCTCTCTCTCGCCCGTCCCGGTGGTAAACTCAGGCTCCCATTGTCCTCGAATTGACTCCGCGGAGACTGGAGTTGAGGCGCGTTTCCATGGCTAAGGGATGACGATCCTGATACCGGGCTCCCGAAGTATCGCCCATTACGCCAACGGTCTAGCGTCGGGAGAAAAAGGGGTTCGGAGCAGCGAGATCAGCAGGATGGTCTTTACTGGGTGGGGTTGGTTCATTTATATCGGCTGCTGGATGGAAGGAGCTGGCGCACCATTTTGAAACTATCGACGCGTAAAATCGGCATTGTTGTCGTCTTTCACGCTCCATCGTGGAGCGGGAATGTCGACCGTGCTTTATGGAAGAGTAAAGACGCATTATGCATCGCTCCGACGGCAGAGCCAACAACGCGAGGGGTGAAACGAAGCGAGCTCTATGTTTGGCTAACTGCTGTTGTTGTCGCTTTTTGAAAGGGCTACTTCGAAGCGGGACGTGGTTTTGACAAGCCCCGGATTAGTACACTCTCCCGACGATTAACTCGGACGCGCATGCGTGTGAGACTGCATCTGTGGCTATTATTGGTGTAGGTGTGTGGAGGAAGTTGCGCATGCGTGTGTTATGTGGATTCCCGGACGGATGGACGCGCTTTTTGTTAGGGTCTTTATGACGAATCAAAGAGCTGGAGAGGCTGAGCTGGACAGGAGTAGATTTCTATCTGTTTTTTTTTTTAGAGACAGAATTGATAAGCTTTCTTTCTGGGCCGCATGAAGCGCATAATAATATAGGATGGGTTTTGTTATTCACAGAGACGGATTTGGATCAACATAGTTAGGGTCGGATTCTACGGTTTTCGGTTACAGTAATCACGTCGCGAGTTTCCTAAATACTCCTGGGTAAAAATCTGATATCACCCTTATGTTACTCAAAGATCAACGTTTCATGGGAAATACCACGACGGAATGAAAAGATTGTTAATTTCGATCGACGACATTTATGAAACGGGGGAGAAAGAGACGAATTCCGTGCTAGGATTAATCGAGCTTTAGAATGGCAAAGATGGCTCTCTGGGTTTGGAGTGTGTTCTTCCGCTGAAGTTCGAGAAATCCGGGTTTTATTGTCCGCCAAAATCCGCCCAAACGAGGTGAATCGTCGTTTGGGCTTCATCGAGATCGATCATCGTTGATCTCGACGAAGAGGTGAAATCCGTTCGAGAACCATTCAAATTTTAGGCGTCCTCTGTTTTGGATTTGGCATTCCCATATAGCGTCTTCTTCAGCTGCTACCCGACAAAATCTTGGGTTCTATTGTTCATGGAAATCCGATCGTACGAGCTGAATCGTCGAATCACCGTTGTTCCCTACGAATCACTGATTATGCAGAGGAAGATGCAAATACCGCGCTGGGATCACGCAAATTTCAGGAAAGCAAAGATGGCTCTCTGTGTTTGGGATTCGGCATATCCATAAAGCGCCTTCTCCATGAAAGATCACAGGTTTTATTATCCATGAGAATCCGGTCCTACGCGGCGAATCGTCGAATCATCGTAGCGCGTGGTGGTGAGAAGGTTGGAGGTATATTTGGTCTGGAACATCCGCGTGCCCGGGAGCCGAGGGTGGTCGCGTATAGGAGACGAGTTTGCGCGGGGTTGGCGCAAGGCTGCGTACAGCCTCCGAGGGTGCGAAGAGTAGCGGCCAATCGGAGAGCGCGAGCAGGGGTCGCAGCCATGGCAACCCTAGATCCTGAGGGTGATTATACCAAATGGGGGTAACTCGATTACGGCCCGGAGAGTCGCGAGACACCGGGAAGTGTGCGTCTGTCCGTGTGGCAGTGGTTTTCATGTCGACGCTTGTTCGCCGGTTGGGCGGTGATGCGTTTTACCCTGGCAAAGAGATCCGAGAGGATGAGGAAAGTGGTGCGAGAGGATTGATACATATGGCGGAGTTCTGGGAGCGTACACGAGGGGGAAGCTCTATATTTGCTCTCTTAATCGCCCGATAAGTGTCCCAGCCATTTTCGTCTTACGGGCGCTGCAAAAGCAGAATGGAGTTTCTACCGTAAGTTGTGCATTGGGTCGTCTCGTTTGCTTATTATTCGCATTAATCCCTGGTAGAATTTGTTCGTTACGTCATATCCGCAGAAGGTCTGATGAGACTCTGACCAGACCTTAAAAAGTGTCGAATAAGGCCGAGACTTTGATTTACGTATCAATCCCCTAGTACACATAAAAAATGCAGTTGTATCAACTTAAGATTCGAGCAGAAAGGTTCTAATAAGTATTTCGTTGGTACTAAGAGATTGGTTAATTTAAAAAATGTTTGAATCATTTCACTTAAATATTTTTCAGGCATTAAAATATTATTTTCGAACGACTAAATATTTATTCGAACTTCCCTGAACTCGATTCCAAACCCAGAGACCATTTTAGCCATTTTAAAACTCGCCTGATCCTAGCGCGAAATTCGTCTCTTTTTCTGAATCAACGATGCTTCGTCGAATCATCTCGTACGTCCCGATCATCACAGTTCATAAAACCCGCGATTTTTCGGACATCAGCGGAAGAACACACTTCACAGACATGCCCGATTCCAAACCCAGAGAGCCATCTTAGCCATTCTAAAGTTCGCCTGATCCTAGCGCGTAATTCGTCTTTTTTCTGGATCAACGATGATTTGTCGAATCATCTCGTACGACCCGATCGTCACAGATAATAAAACCCGCGATTTTTCGGACATCAGCGGAAGAACACACTTCACAGACATGCCCGATTCCAAACCCAGAGAGCCATCTTAGCCATTCTAAAGTTCGCCTGATCCTAGCGCGTAATTCGTCTTTTTTCTGGATCAACGATGATTTGTCGAATCATCTCGTACGACCCGATCGTCACAGATAATAGAACCCGCGATTTTTCGGACATCAGCGGAAGAACACACTTCACAGACATGCCCGATTCCAAACCCAGAGAGCCATGTGAGCCATTCTAAAGTTCGCCTGATCCTAGCGCGTAATTCGTCTTTTTTCTGGATCAACGATGATTTGTCGAATCATCTCGTACGACCCGATCGTCACAGATAATAGAACCCGCGATTTTTCGGACATCAGCGGAAGAACACACTTCACAGACATGCCCGATTCCAAACCCAGAGAGCCATCTTAGCCATTCTAAATCTCGCCTGATCCTAGCGCGGAATTCGTCTCATGCTCGACCGCGACTACCCATCGAATGGACCGCACGTCGCGCCACCGTGTTCGAGCGATACCACTGATTGTCCCTAGCTCCAGATGGTTGACGAGCGACCACATGAGATATAGACAAGCGGCTCAGGAGGAAGAAAAGCCCGAGTGGTCGGTAATAGCGGACAAGCCCAGCAGAAGCTCGCTCCAAGGAGAGAAACGGCCGGGAGTCGGCTCGGCGTCGGAAGGTCGGCCTGGTAATTGAAGGCGCTTCTGGTAACGCGCATAAGTGACAGGCAAACACCTTATAAGTAAAATCCCGAGTGTGACAGTCGATACGCAGGCCTGCGCGGCTGTCGCCGCTTTCGCGTAACAGGGCTTTGCCTGCGCTTACGTACGGCGCAGTTCGCGCGCGAAAAGGACCGATCGCGCAACCGGCCGGTCGGTCGGGACGCTGGAAACAACCAGCAGATTATCTAGAATCCAGATCAGAAAACAACTGTTGACTCTCGTTAGCGTGTAAGACGGATTCCGCGCCACGCCGTTGCATACGACCGCTCGGGCGGGCTTCGATTCGCGAAATCAAAGAAACCTGCGCCGATAAGCCAGCCTAATTAAACGCGGATAGAAGCACCGGGGAAATCGATTAATAAATCGAAGTATCGAAAGTCCAACCGGTTGAGAAATGCAAATACACGTGGGAACATTAAAAAAAAATTAGGAAAGACAGTAATAAACGGAAGTGATTAGAGCGACGGCTTCGCTGAAGAAGTCGATAAACGCGGAATCAATTAATCCTGATCGTTAATTAATATTCTAATTATTGTTCGCGGAGGAAGAAAGCCTGCGGCGGATTGGCCAATCGGTCGCGGCGATATCGGCTCGCCTACGGGAGAAAGACGTACCGCAATTCGCTGGTGTAATGTCCCCCAGAAATGGCGCGCTCTCGATTCAGCGAAGGCTTTACGTACACCGTTAAATGTAATTACCTTTATCGACGCCGACCGTCGCAATTGGCTTAGACGCGGTTTTTACTGCCACCGGGAAATTGGATATCCGCTAATGGAAATTAATATCGGGGGGGTGGGGGCGGGGGGGAGAGCTAGGGGAGAGCGGGGCAAAATGGTACGGCGGGGGCAAAACTCAATTTCCCGACAAATATTCGCTGCCCCATTTTGTCCCAACGATACATCTGGACTTTCAACATCGTTTTGCCCCACTTAACATCACCGCCACCATCCAAAAAGTAGTTGGAAAATTGCGTCTTGTCCCATTATCCCGTTTTGCCCCATTTACCATCACCACCACCATCCCAAGAGTTATTGGAAAATTGCGTCTTGTCCAATTATCCCGTTTCGCCCCACTGTCCCATTTTGCCCCGCTTTCCCCTACTTGGTTTCTGTGCCTGTGCGTTGTATAGTAGTTTCTCGATTCGTTCGCTGCGAAATTTAGAGATTAGGCAATAGAAGGAGATTAAATAAAAATGAACATCCAACCGGAGGATTTTTTTTCCACCCCCGCTGATAACGCACTGCGGGGCGGCGGTCCGGTGCGTTTAATCCCCCGGAGGCTCGACGGTCACGCTCGAAACATTATTTTTAATCCCCCTTGGATGGCCCGCCCGTCGTCGCTCGGCAAACAAACCGGCGATATTATTTTTCCATCCTCGGAGCGTTAATAACGGTGCGGTGGTGAGAACGATTTCGATACGTGTCGATGCAAGGAATCATGTATCGTGCGTGTACCTATATCGTATCGCCGGAACGAGCGGGGAGAATTTTTCTTGGTTCAGTACGGTGATCGGCCGATTGATCGCTCGCGGGGTTTACTCTGACTGCCTCTTTGTTTTTTTATTCCGCGACGATTCGGAGGAACAAATGATAAAGCGGGTATGAAGTTTTTGTGTAACCATCGGAATTGCTACCGCCTGCAGCCAATTTCTGTACCCTTGCGAAAATGATTGACTTCACGGGTGCCTAAATAAATATTTATTTAGAAAAATGAATATTTATTTAGAAAAAATAAATATTTATTTAGAAAAATGAATATTTATTTAGAAAAATGAATATTTATTTAGAAAAATGAATATTTATTTGTAAAATTAAATATCTATTTACTTTTAATAATCGTTATTTATGTTTAATTAATACTTTTTTAAATTTTAAATGAAAATATCTTAAGAATCTATTGAGCTACGAGGGATAGAATGGCTTTGTTGAATTTCGAATGTCGGCCGCGATCTTTCATTTCTTGTCAAGTTCTCGCAAAAAAATTGTATAATAAGTGAAAAAATAAATGTTATATATTACGATGCTATTACTGACTTCTAAAAATTATAAATCTAAAAGATCTCGTCCCGTAAATAAATTTTACAAAAAGAATAAATATGTATTTGCGGATTACCTGATGAATGTATTTATTTTTTGGACGTGTACATAAACACTGTAGTCATGAGTAGCAGTTTCGGCGTTTGTCGCAGAGAGTGTTCAAACCGTATTAAAACATTTCGAGCGTTACATCCGGCTCTGACCGGGCCCTGGCCGGATCACTGTGAGGCTCCGATGTAACGCTGAAAAATGTTCACCGCTTAATTATCGCGGATTTAACGACGGTCTCGCACAATTGGCCAAACCACTTTATCCAGCACTGCCTCGCGCACGATTTCCTCCGGCTCTTTCTCTCAACTCGCGTCCTCTGGAGTCCCGGGAAGGTGCACGGTACTCTTGCGGTACATTATATGCAGGGTAAGCAGCGACAGTGACGGGCGTAGATCGTGACGAGAAAAGCAACAGCCGTACCTCCATCCACGCTCATACTATAAATATATATGTTAAAAAAAAACAACTATAATTTAGCATCGCGCGAAGCAGCCATCGAAAGTACTCGCACGGGCTTTCGTCGGCCAGTTTGGTATTCTTCTAGTAAAAAAAAAAATGGCAAAATTGTTAAAAAAGGCCTCGTTCACACGTGTAAGGTAACCAATGTTCCTATTGTTAAAAACATCCGCAGATGTCAGCAATTATTAATTGGTCAAAAACAATTTTTTTTTTTGGAAAAATAACTAAAACCGATGTTAAGCTGATAGTTTCTAGTTTACAAAAGACATGGATAAATTACAAAAAGAAACATTTTTTTTTAGGGAATAATATAACAAGAGAGTGTAAATGTACCAGTTTTTGGACGCGGTTTTTCGGCACTGAAATATTGAAGCTAAGTACACAGTAAAAAAAAGTCAAATGAAAATTGATGTACCAAACTGGAAGTTTTTGTGCAAAAGCTGGTATAATAAACTTCATGTAAAATTATGATGAAAAATTAATGTTCGGTGTATTTAAAACATCGGAAATACTTTATTATTAATTAACAATTTACTTTAATTTTACTATAAAAGTACTTTCATTTCAATGAGAAAGTGTATGTATTTTTATCACAATTGAACATTAAATTTAATGTGCCAGTCTTTGCATAAGAACTTCTAGTCCGGTACATTAAATTTACAAATATTTTTTACAGTGTACGTAGACAGCTGGCCAAGCCATCTTCTTCGAACTGTCCATTATCGGGTCGCGTATGTAGTAGCGCTGGTACCAACTTCCGGTCACTCCATCGTCGGTCTTTTATCAAAGTGCAGCAATATACAATAATTTAGACTTACACCGTCAATAACATTTTTTCGTGCATAAAATAATGCTTGCAGATACGATTACAATTGTCAAATTAGATTTCCAATACTCAAATTCGTAACAAATCAAATTTGCATAGGAGTCTCCGACGATCGGGACGTGTCCGACAAAAATACAACACTATAACAATATAACTTTGTATCATATTGTACCGTGCGTAAAATGATATTTGCAGATACGCTTACAATTGTCAAATTAGATTTATTCAAAATTCAAATTTGATTAATTACGGATTTGGGTATTGGAATACCCAAATCCGTAATAAATCAAATTGTGAATCAGATTGTATCCAAGCATTGTTACCGTTACCTCAGTGACCATTCTACCGCTATCAAGCAAAACTCCGTAACTTTGTTTTTCACAATATTTGTTTTTTTCCCCTGAAAAGTTTATCTACAAAGTGTCTCTAAAACTGGCCGCCGGAAATTTAAGGCCGAACATTGGCGAATCACCGGCCGGGCATTGCTGGACGATAAAGTTGCGCGGGATTAGATATACCGATGCAGGAAGGATTCGCCTGTTCGAGGTAGATGAATGACAGCGAGCGCGTTTAGCCCGAACGAACGCGATACTTTATTCCGCTGCCGAGCAGCGAACGCAGCTCATTATGCATAGAGAATCGTACGCGGCCTGCATAATATGCAAACTTCTCCATTACCGTCGGCGCTGGCAACGTAATGGGCCGTGCGCGTCGAGTCTACGTCGCTCGCTTTCGGACTTCTTTCTATACACACACCTTCCCAGCGCACAACAACCGTGAACGAACCGAGAAAATACACGAGCACCGAATCGCCTCGAGGATATCGCGGCTGAGGGTACTTAATTTCTTACTTTTCTTATGTAAAACAAGCCCCGAGTAGCACCGTTAGCCGACTGCAATTTTCCGATTAACTTGAAACCCGTTCGTATCGCTTATAATTCACGGCATTAAACTATAGATCAGTTTGTATCGATATTTTCCGCAAAACCGGGGAATATATACGGCGAACGATCAGCTGTTGCGTGTGTTATTATTATATCTATATAAACAAGGTTGTAACGAATTAAAAGTCGATTAGTGCACATCGGACAAAAATTATATATACGTGTAATTATGCAAATGGCAAACATAGTTAGCTAATGTGGAGGATAAACGGGAGGCTGGAGGTGCGCGATCGATGGATCTATGGAACAGCTATGCGCCGCGTCTCTACGCAGATCGATGGAAAATCGCGACTATAGCGGCTGACGATCGGGTGGCGACGGAGCGAAGTCGCGGCGGAGAAAGGCACTTAATTCGAGCTTACTCATACAAAAAAAAGTACATACGAAAAACATATTTTAAAGATTTTTCAAAATATCACATTTTTCAAGCGAAGATATATTTCTATATTTTTTATAGTGCAATATATTAATGTTTTTAAATATCATACCTTTTTTGTGATTCGATGTATTAAATATTGAATCATTAAATACAGTAGATATTAAATTATTAAAAATTATACGACACTGTAGAAAATATACACAGGGAACTGGAAGTTTTTATGCATAAATTGGTATATCAAACTCATGTACAATTGTGATGAAAAAATTAACCAACAATATATTAAAAAGTTAAAAAAATTCCTTTACTTTCAATAATTTACTTTAACTTCACCGTAGAAGTCTGTTAATTTTTCACCACAATTGTACATCGAATTTAAGGTACTAAATGTACATTAAATGTACTTAATGCACGGTGTGGTTTTTGCATACAGAATTCGCGTCCGCTGAATTAAATTTACAATTTTTTTTAACAGTGTAATTAATTTTTTTTAATAAAACTTTTCTTTTGGGGCCGTTTTTGGGTCTCGTTGCTCACGTTTTTGCGCTTGTCTCGAGCTGGTTAGCCCGTCGGAGCCACTCGTCGGGAAAATCAAGAGACGGCGTTACGAGCCGGTTCGTTTAACGGCGTGTCGGGCAATTTGTGTCCGTCGCCCATTGTCCGGTGCGGCTCGGTTCGCGAACGCGCAAAAAGACATTCTCCACGGAGGCTTTCGGAGCGGTTCGTCCGGCCAATAGGACAACTGCTAGAGCACCGCGATAAGAAGCGATTAAGCCGTTTGATTTACGCCGTCTCGCTGCGGTTGTCTCGTCCTCTGGAATACGAATACAAGCGCGCGAAACGCTTGGACGTGGACGCGGAAAGCATGCGCGTTTCCTTCGAACGACCGTGTCAACGTTCAAAATACGATTTTTTTTTCGCTAATTTTTGTTTGCATTAACGTATGTGGCTGTCCTTTTTTCCGTATAATGTGTACAAGTTATGAGGACAAAGTATGGCACGGAAGGAGCATGTGCGAATTACAATGTGCTATTTAAACTTAACTGCGTACTCTGACATTTAAATTTTGCTTCGATGAGAACGCAGTCTTACATTCGTTTTTTTAATTAAGCTGCCACCAATGAGTAGAATTTTCTTTAGTTTTGCGACTCGAAACAGTTTTTACTTCAGAGGCAGTTAGAAATCCATTTAAAAACTCAAATACTTATCTTCATGCATAATTACAACATGTATTTTAATATAACGACAACCGTCTTTGAAAATGAGCCAATTATTTCCATCCTACCCTTTTTTTCAACTATAATTCAATTATAATAATTCATCCAATAATTGACAAGCCGTGAAGATTCGTGAATTTCTTTAACCCGAAGCTCTCACGCGAATATTAATATTAATGTAAAATTTTATTTTCCCTTTTTTGCCCTTAAACCTGTCCATTTAAGCTTTTGTGTATAAAACTTTTGGACTTTTTTCCTATTTACATTTTTGTTTGAGATACACGCGATGTCGTGCCTGTAAGCGGGTGTTGCTAATTTTGGCAAAACCGGCGGGCAGTGTATAATGAGCGAAAGATAAAGACACGAGAGAGGGACCGTTGAAAGGTGCGGACGGGGAAACGCTCGGCGAGACTCGCAGCATCCGAGCCGCGAGCCGGATCGCCTCTCTCGATCCATTGTCCAGGCACCTGCTCGTTCTACACACCGTTCAGGCATTATCTTTCAATTTGCGTCTTTTGTTCGGTAAGTGGCCGATTCCGCCGCTTTGATTACGTAACGCAATTACCCTTGCCGGTCTCTCGCCGCTGTTTAACTGCTAATTAGCGTCGTCGAGGCCTCTCCGAGTCCTCCGGCCGTTCGGGCTCCGCGAACCTTAACGCGCAGAATTCGCGAACCGTCCCACTTTGTTATTTTATCGAGGCGGCCCTCGCGAATCATGGGCGAGCGTACTCGATTCACGAACACGCGCCCCGGCGTGCGACGATCAATTTTTAAAATCCACCTTGAGACTCCGCAAATTATTTACTTGACTCGTGACTCGCAAATAAATATTTACTTGATTCAAACAAATATTTCGTTAATGTTTATTTTAATATTACTATTAAAATTAATATTATTATTAATATTTTTTTACTTTTTATATGTTTTTATTCATATTGAATATCGATAAATATTAGTATTATTTTGTTTGAAATAAATAAATATTTATTTGTTTCAAGTATATATTTATTTGAATAAAATGAATATTTATTTTCAAGGCAACGGTGAGATAATTTTTTATTCTGTATGCAGAGCCCGATGGTATCGCAAGGTAAATTTACCGCCCAGCAATCGTTTCATGAAGCAATCAAGTAATAATAAACTAATAGCTCGAATGAAACTGACAAATATACATAATACGCTATAAGTATCGGACGGGGAACGTCTATCAACCCTCGCACTTCTCACGCATCATTCGCGAGAAGGAGAAAATTATCGGCTTTGACGAGATAACTATACGCGCACGTAGGTGCAGCGTAAATGCACGTTTAATGATAGGAATTTGTGCAATGGCAATATAAAAGAATATTCTTATTTTTTATTTAATTTTTTAAAATTATTTTTCTTACCTGTGTCTCGGTGAGGGACAAGGCCTGCGCCAACTGTTTCCTCTCCGCGCCGACGACGTAGTGATTCTTCTCGAAGGCGTGCTCCAGCTTCAGCAACTGACTCGGGCTGAACGCCGTTCGTATTCTCTTTGGCTTTCTGAACGGCTGCAGCAAAAAGCCCGGTATGTCTGGACCTGAAAAACAATTTTACCAATTTAAATTATAATAATTACATTTTTTAAGTAACTATTATGTTATTTAATTCAAATTTATAGTTGAATTTTCAACTTTTAATTTTTGATTTTCAACTTTCGATTTTCAATAATTTCACTGGTTCGAAAAAGGGGATGTAGGAGAGCGGCACAAAATTCCCAGACGCGACCTCGCGTTAGTGAAAAAAAGCCACAAAAGCATTTCCAAGTAGACCAAGGGGCGAAGAAAAGCAATCAGTCCCCGATAGCAATGAAAAGTCATGTAAACCAGCGAAAAATTATCTCCGCTGAATATGTATGTTAATACAAAAGTACACGTGTGAGCTATAGGTTTACCACGATAAGATGGAGTGAATACGCATTACACGTATCTACACTGAAGTATACATAACTTAAGACTATGTATAAGGTCGCGGGCAAGAAAGATAAGCTCCTGGCCGCTACACCGAGCATAAATGCCGGTATTGGTTCTACCTGGCGCGGAACACTGAATATTTACAGTACGGCACGGTGTAATATACGCCTAATTGGGTATTCTACTTCGCGCAGCCGCCTGTCGATCGTCCCCGATACTGCAGGGACTTCACCGCCGGAAGTCGTTCGCGATACTCGAGCACTCGTAATAACGAAAAAAAGCGGAGCATGATAAATCGCCCGGTATTCGAGCAGAGTCGTGCGCGCCTCAACGATTTTACCGGCAGGCCTTGGTTCTCCGTGCCCCTATTACTTATTTATTTATTTATTTGAGGTAAATCGATGTGCAAAGCCCGTTCACAAAGTGACGAGCGACACCAATTAACATCATACAGTATATATAATATAGACAGGATAAAGACGCGTGAAATAAATATAGATGCCGATAAGTGTAAATAATAATTCAATCAACATTTTATTTTTTATTAAATCTATATTTCAGTATTCTATCTTATATATATTTTAGAAAACTGTGGATTTGTTTGTTTGTTGGTTTAGATGTTTGTCCCACCCCCTATTAGTAGCGAACTTCACACCCCTATTATCTTCACGTGGTAACTTCATACCACCATTATCAGCCAACTTCACGACCCTATTATCAGCTAACTTCACGCCCCTATTATCAGCTAACTTCACGCCCCTATTATCAGTCAACATGGGGTATTGTATATTACACCGATCCCCTAAGGCTTACGGGCTCCTTCACTTTTCCTCCTCCTTCCTTATCCGTTGTCGCCGGTTCGATTCTTGGGCCCGGAGCTTCGTCGCGTCCCGTGAGGTGCCATTAGTCCCGGACATACGGATATAGTCGTAGTTCGTACGTCCTATCTCCGGAGCTACGTCCCCGTCCGTTTTCCATCCACCTACGAGCCTTCAGTCTCGGGAATCGAACCCGCGACACTTTTCCCAGTCTTTCGGTTTCCCGTACCAAGGCGCTGGTCCTTTCCTCTGGACCTACTATTATAGTGGGTTCCGAACCACTTTTTCGCCGATAAAAACATCACAGAAAATTCTTGGTCCTTGCCGGAAATCAAACCCGGGCCTACTGCGTGTGAAGCGCGCGCCGATCCACTCGGCTACGCTCACCTTACAATTATCAGTCAACTTCACACACCTATTATCAGCCAACTTCACTTCCCTATTATGAGCCAATTTCACGTCCCTATTATTAGTCAACTTCACGCCCCTGTCCCGGAGTGGCTGAACTCCCGGAGTGGCTAAAGTCCCGGAGTGGTTAAAGTCTTCGGCTAACGTCCCGGAGTGGACAAAGTCCGGGGGTAGTTAAAGTCCCGAAGTGGTCAAAGTCTTGGGCTAAAGTCCCGGAGTGGCTAAAGAGTCCCGAAGTATCTAACTAACGATCCCTGGTTGGGATTTTAGTTGTTGGCGCGAGGGAGTGGGATCTTTACTTTGTCCTTTTTATTAAACAGACATAGTAACGATCCTATGGGTGAGGCCTCTTGCGGCGACCTCCACGTGGTGGGACCTGGGAAATTAATGCTGCGTTATGATTTACCGTAAGATATTTAACTAACATTATCATTAGCATCGTTAATTTACAAACTGTTGCAATTCTTCAATAAAAAAACAACTGATAAATATAATATTTAAAGCACTTGAACTGCAAGCGCGCGAAGCGCGCGAGCCACAACAACCTGCTAGTATTATATATATGTCTTTCGAATATTGATACATTGCCCTCGACTAATGTAAACGGTACATGAATTACATCTTATTTTAAATTACTTCTCTAATTCTATATTATGAATATATACATATACATATACCTTTGAATATTGATACTTTGCCGGATATATATATTTCTTTTTATTTTATATATATATATATATTTTTTTTTAAGTCACTGCCGAGTTTCAGATTCATCCAATAAACTCCGATAATAACCCACGATAAGAGTCGATATACCTCCCGAGATAAAACGCAGACACGCGATGCCATTTAGTCCCCGCCAGGAGCGTGTATGTATACAGAAACCCAGCCGCGAAACGAAGCTATTCCGCGGACAGCTATTAGCTCGAGCCCTCGTGGTAGTGAGAATTCTCTCGCGATCGCAGCATCTTCCCGCGGACCTTTAAGCTCCGGCCATCCCGGGATTGCGTGCCATCCGAGAGCGTATTAGCGATAGTCGAGAGAGAGAAAAAGAGAGAGAGTGAGAGAGAGAAAGAGAGAGAGAGAGAGAGAAGAGACCCGACATAGAAAGGATCCCGGTTTTCAGTCTCCCGACATCAGCGAATTCTCGATCCTGCGAAGGATCGACGCGGAACTCCCTCTCGCTTCCTAGACAGCGCCTTGGGCCGAACCCGTGTCGATGAGCCGCGCAACTATTTCTTCTTTAAAATTTTATTATTTTTAAAATTTTTTTTATTTTTTAACATTTTTTTTCCTCCTGCTTCGAGATTGAAGCGGAGCAGTGAGGAGAAGAGGAGGCGAAGTAGATGAGTCGATGGACCGTAATTACGGGAGCCGGGGCGCCGGTGCATCTCCGGCACTGCACCGGCTACGCGCATGCGCGGCTGCGTGCGCAGCTGAGCCGCCCAGAGCGACTCGGAATTACTCCGAAATAATACTAAACGGCCGGTATCAAATTATCCCGTTCTCCCTCTCGTGGTCCGGTTCAGCCCTGAATGCATCGGGCTTGACGAGGACGGGTACCAGAAAAGAGAAAAGTTAACCGCGAACCGGACTCCCGAGACGACCGCGGGTTTTGCGTGATGGCGCATGCGCATCAACGGTCGAAGAGCCGTTGAACAAACGCCTGCGTTGCCCGGCCGAACTGCGGCTGCAAAGTGCGCTGCTTCGCTCTCTCGCCATCAGAAACGGAAGGCAAGAAACCGCGAGCCCGCGGAGAAAACCCCACCGAGAACTCGCCCTTAATGCTCTTTTAATTAATCGTTGCGCCGGAGCGCTCCGCGCTGTAGCGAACGCAGCCGCCGGACGATTCCTCTCGCGCTCCGCGCCCATACTTTGTTCCCTGTGAGAAATTCTTTCGCGATAATTAGTATTATTATGTCCCGGCCGGATGGTAATACGCGCTGTTTACCGCGGACACGGGAATGGCTATCTCGACGTGCGTTATGCGTGCGTGTCCGCGCATGCGTGTAACGGCGAGAGTAGACACAAGGGGAAATCGCGTGATCGAGCGCGTGCTCGATCAAGTATCCTGGATCGAACGAGCGAGCGAATCGTAAACGGAACTGCGCACATGCGCTGCTGCTTGACGATCGACCGTTTCCAACGGGGAAATGAGACGTATAAAGAATATGTAAAAGAGAATCAATTTTGAGCATGAGACAATGTCCGATGCGCAAATTTTTTAACTAAAAAGGAGATGTTACGGAGATGATTTTTATGTAATTAGATTGAGAAATTATGAGTGATAATGCAAATGGTTTCAAATCTTCGGGGTTTTATGTAAAAACTGCACAGAAAGTTATGCCCTGGCTACAGTGGAATTGGTTCATCTGCATTGAGGTTACAATGTGATACGCACGTCTGGTGGAATCACGATATTGAAAAAAGTTATTTCAATTGACACTTCTTAAACAACTAGCTTAAAAAATAATTACTAGTAATCCAAAGGGGTTCAAATTTTCAGAATTTCATGTCAAAACTATACAGAAAGTTATGCCGCTAGGTATAATGGAATTGGTTCATCTATATCGAAGTTACAATGTGATACGCACGCCCGATGGACTTAAATACTGAACAATTTTTTTTATTTTTTTTGTTTTTAGCTATTAAGTCTAGGAATATATGTTTATAGTTGTTTAATTGGTTTCAGATTTACTAGACCTCATGTCAACGATCCAAGGATACTACGCAGTAAATTTCAGCAGCACCGGTTCACTTGATTCAAAGATGTAACGTGATAGCGACGTCCGATCGAATCAAGATATTCAAAAAAGTGATTTCAATTGACACATCTTAAACAACTAGCTTAAAAAATAATTACTAGTAATCCAAAGGGGTTCAAATTTTCAGAGTTTCATGTCAAAACTATACAGAAAGTTATGCCGCTAGGTATAGTGGAATTCGCTCATCTGTATCGAAGTTACAATCTGATACGCACGTCCGATTGACTAAAAGATTGAATGTTTTTGTTTTTAGCTATTGAGTCTAGGAACATATGCTTATAATCGTTTAATTGCTTTCAGATTTGCTAGGCCTCATTTTAACGATCCAAGGAGTGAATTTCAGCTGCATCAGGTTCGCTTGTTTGGAAGATCTACCATGATATGGACGTCCGATCAAGATATTGAAAAAACTGATTTCAATAGGCACTTCTTACGTGTAAGGAGCGAGTGCCTAAATATGAGTATTTACATATTTATTTTTCTGGAGGATTTAAATTTTTTGTTGTTATTATTATTACTTCTTTGTGTTAGTCGGACCGTTCGAAGTCCCGAGCTCGTGCAGAGAATGGATTCGCGACGAAACAGCCCACTTCGCTGCTTACAAAGGATCGTCGGCGGCAACGACGATATAGACCGCCGACAATTGCGCGCATGTGGCCGGGCAGAGGGTCGTAAAATTGCGAGTAGAAACGATAGGTACAGTGGCAAGAAGCGTGGGGCTCTCGCAAGCCCGATTCAGACGGAAAGCTGCCGGAGACGGTGAGTTTTACGAGAGCGCCTATTTAAAGCATAATCGAATCCGCTAATATTGATTATTAGCGCAAAGCCCGCTAGGCAAGGCGCACCGAACATAGCGAAGAACGAATCGCAAAAGATTCGAGGGCTTATGCTCGCAGCTGTGGGAGGAAAGTAATTGGATCGGCGAAACTATGCAAATTATAGTGAGGGACGTTCTTGATTTTTTATTTTATTTTTTTTACTAGTTGCCAATTTCTGTGACTTTGGACTAAAATTACCAAATTCGTTCTCGTTGCGAAAAAAAATACATGCCGCGAAATATTCTGTTTACTCCTCTCATTTTTTATTAAAACAAAAAAAATTTGGACCGGCTTTTGCCACGCACTTTAATTCCCCTTTAATATTTTTGTTCACAAAAATCAATACCAGAAGCGACAAAAATGCATTTTTTTCCAGTCAATACAGTTCCAATGTCTGCATCGCTTGAAAAAAAATGGTCCCGTATAAATAAATAAAGAAGTAAAAAAAATTGTGATGGTCACGAATCGTCGACTCGGGATGAGAAATAAATTGGGGGTCGTCCCGGGGGGTGCACCGCGAATCCGGTGCGGATAATTCTCGAGGGCGGGTTTTCGTGCTGCACTTCAGAGTACAATGCGCGCATAGAAACTCGAGGACTCGGCAAACCCGTGAAACTGCATTACAATGAAGAAGTGTACTACATAAAGCGTGAAAGAAAAAAAAAAGCCGTGAGCAACGCGACGCCCATCGCAGTCAAAAAGCCGGTGAGCACAGCGACGCCCCGCGGAGCGTGTCCGAGGGTAAACGACGCCTCGACAATGACGATTAACCGGCTTTCCTGAATCCCTGGGCGCGCTCTCCCCGACAGCTCTCACTTTTCTTTTTCCCTCTCTCTCAAACTTCCCTTTTTGCCATCGATGCCCTCTCGTCACCAGGTAGAAATGGAAAAGTGTCAATTCCCGAGGGGTGCTCGCCACATTGGCACGACCGAGCTTCCCCAAGTCATTATCGGCTGTCACGTTCCCAACATTCGTGCCCAACCCTATAAAACACTCCCCGTGCAAAAAAAACAAAACATTTTTTTTCCTTTTTTTTCCTTTTTTTTTTAAAGAGAATACGTCACAGATCGCAATTTTTTAATAGTGGGGGGGGGGGGGCATGTTGCTAGCAATGATTGAGGCCTAGGTACCTATTCATATGCAGGTTCGAAGCACCTTGAACTCGTAATATCGTCGAAAATCTATGGGCAGAGCGCGATTTTATTTTTTCAATGTGTCACTAATAATGTTGTAATGTTATTTTATTTTTAAAAAATTCTAATACAGTAGTCTGGAAATATATATTTTTTAAAAAAGAATGTTGCTTCTCACGCTGCACCATATGCAGCTCATGTTAATTGACACAGTTTTAAGCTCGTGTATCTCGGAATCCATGTGGGAAAAAAATTATTAGAAATTCTTATAAAAAACCTTATTCATTGCTTTATAACACTTGTGACTTTTAGTTCCAAAAGTAGAAAAGTCGTTGTGTGACGTATTCCCTTAATGACCCTGACGACATCTGCATGACAAGAAATTTCATCTTTGACAATTCTCTGTCAATTCACTGTTTTAGAGAGAAAACCAAAGTTGTTTACTTCTAGAATTTTATTCTCTAAATCTCAAGCCGAGTACTGCGTACTGCGCAGACGACGTTGTTCCTCGAAGAATTCCACACAACGAACAGTGGATTGTACGCCACGATAGCGCGCTTGCTTAGAATATCTGCTACCCGTATTAGTACGGTTAACAGATATTCCGCCCTTGCACTGAGAAAAACGATAGTATTTCCTACTATAGTTTCTAATAGAATAAATTCAATTGGTTAAACTATAATTATCGTTGCAACCATGATTTGTTGTCATCGTTGTAACTATAAAATGAAGACGTTCCCCTTAGGAATGATTTTTTATGGTAAAAATTCAGTATTGTTGCTTCTACTATGTAATTTTTTTTCAGTGTGGCCTTGCGGGGCAGTCATACAACGCTTTTGTGATTTTAGCCAAGAGAAAAATTGTAAAGTGCGAGTAATTGGTTGATGGAAGGTTTAGTTACCGTTACGACCTTAAAATTATTATATTTGTTGTCACCAATTTAATATTATCTATCGTCATAAATTTAATTTTACATATCCCGAGAAATTTTCACGCCTTACATCGGGCCCTGATAAGGTCTTCAGGCGGCCTGACAAGGGCCTCATCAAGACCCTGTCAGGGTCTGATGTAACGCTCGAAATTTTCTACTCAAGATATATAAAATTTAATTTATGACAGTAGTTATAAAAGCAACTGAAATGTATTAGTTTTTTTCTACCTGTAAAAGGAGCAATCCGTTAATAAATATCAATATCAATATCAATAAGTGAATTTCCCCGAGAGGTTTGTGCTATGCGAAACACAGCTTTTGGATGAAATTTACTCTCACGCAGATATCTTCAGGGTGATATTTTTTACATTTTTTATTTCCCCTGCAGTACAAACCGGAAGTCCGATCGGAAGTGATATTTCATCGAGAGCTCGAGGCAATCCAGCGAGGATTCATCTATAAAGCCCGTAAGGCGCATGCGCAGTCGGCTATACGGGCCCTGCATCGAATCCCTCGCACGCAGCTTGTCCGATTTCACGGCTCATCCGTCGTTATTTATTGGCAGTAATCTCCAGCTAGGAACCCGCTCGACGCGCGTAACTTTTTTTTAATTCATTTTTTTTATAGGTGTTTTTTATTCACCGTCGCAGGAGAGCGCAATGGAGCGTAATGAGCCGATCGAGGAGAGACGTTGACAGGAAAAACCATGCGGCTTCCACGGCTCTCGCCACCTTCCATCTCGCGGAGCGAGTTATTATACGCTCCAGTCATTTATCGATACCCGCTAATTGCTAGATAAGACGCCGCGGCTCCCCGTTGAGCCTTTCCGTCCACTCGCCGTCTGCCTTGAAACCGATGAAAAACAGTCCCAGCCGCGCGTTTCCGATAATTCGAGGCTTTCCTATCTGCAGGCCGCGAACTCCTGAAGATGTGTCCGGTAATTATTTCGATTGCCACAGAAATATATTATTCCCGCAAATGCGCACGATCTCTTGCTCGAGCCGTGATTAATCCTTCGATATCGGCTTTTTTCCCCAACGAGCAACGGCAGTGATTATAGCGGCGTTATTTGCTCGGGCGCTTGCATACCCATCGGCGAAACGTTTCACTCAGATACTGGGTCAATGATACACATGTGGCTAGCGCTGCTCGTTTCGCGCCCGAGTCTCCGCACTCGATTTATTATACCAACTCGTCCGAAGTACCTCGTACGGATTTACCGGCCGAGACGCGCGATCGATCCATAGATCGGCGCGCGCGCTGCCGCGCATGCGCGGCAACGGTATCGGTTATGAGTGCGCGCGTTAATCCGGCCACGGCAACCACGCGGAAACGCACTCGAAGGCACCTACACTAAGGATGGACGGAGAAATGGGCGAAACGACGAAATGGAGGCCGGAACAGGCGAAATGTTTCAGCAATTTTTTAAAAATATTTTATGTACACGGAGAGAGAGGTATGCTAATAATCTCCAGATTCGTATAGTAATTCGAGGACGAAGGGGAAAAATTACAATTTTAACCAAACGCATCGCGAATTTCGCTATGCATAGGCCGCTGTACCATTTACGGCATATCGTAATTATTCCCATACTTTGCGCCCGCAAATGTTTAATATTATTCTTCAGACGCTTATAAAATGCACCAAGTTAGTTCGGTATAAACTACTAGGATTTTAGTGATAGATTGCGCACGCTTCATAATTTCTTGCTATATACGATTCAGTAACGATTACTGTGGCGACTGCATCACACGACTGAATAATTTCCTCGGTTTAATGTGTCGTCCCATACGGTATAGGAAAATTTCCCAGATTTCCGATATGTTCCGCGTATCGTCTAGAGATTATTCCTAAACTATTTGAGATGATATTACCATATTTTTCTCTCCGCGTAGTAATGTCTAAAATAGGATTCCTACTAAGTAGAATCCTAAAAAATAGGATTCCTACTTTCTTATACACGAAAAAATATTAATTATCATTGGGCAATCTACGGAATAAAAAATACTTCTGTTCAGTAATTTTTATATTTTATGTAGTCATTTCTTTTTCACGGAGAAAAATTTTGGATTTCTATTTTGGAATCCAAAATCTACATTTTGTTGGAGAAACAGAATTGTTTTTTCTCCGTGTGCGCATGCGCGGCAACGGTATCGGTTATAGGTAAGTGCGCGCGTTAATCCGGCCACGGCAACTACGCGGAAACGCACTCGAAAGCACCAACACTAAGGATGGGCGAGGAAACGGGCAAAACAACGAAATGGAGGCCGGAACGGGCAAAACGACAAAATGGAGGCGAGAACGCGAAACGTAGAGGGCGCGGCACAAATTGTTTCTCTTCTCTCGATACGCATCATAAGCTCCTCAAACATGTCTCCTGGGATCTATTAGCGGGCAGTAAACATAACGAGAAGATAATAAGTCCCGCGGATCGGACGCAATGAGAGCGGTACAGAAACAGTGATCCAGAGACTAACGGCCTTTAAGAGTATGCGCGATACAGCGGGAGGTTACAAAAACTGTAATCAAGTTTTTATAGGGGCGGCGGCACGTACGGTTGAATGACAAGTCTCCACGAGAGCGAATATCATGTTAGCATTCAATGAGACCATTCCTTTGAGCGTACATGCAGGTAGATAGGGAAAAGTATTAGTGATAATTCAGTGATTAATGATAATTCAGTGACAGTACGAAAAAAATAATACTGCGCGTTTCAGCGATTTTTATATTTTATGTAGTAATTTGTTTTGCGCAAATTAAAAATGATCATTCCTATTTTGGTGTACGGGAGAAAGTACTAGTAATAATTCTGTGATTCTATGAAAAAAAAAAATACTGCCTGTTCCGTCAATTTTGATTTTTTTGTGCAGGAGTTTGTTATGTGCAAATTAAAAATTAGGATTCCTATTTTGTTGCACAGAAAAAAGTATTAATAATAATTCTGTGACATACAAACAAAAATACTGCGCGTTCCAGCGCACGTTTACATCATACCTAGCAATTTATTTTTCACAAATAAAAAATTAAAATTCCTATTTTGATATTACAGGTCTCATAATCCCCGGGAATTTCCTTATTTCATTCTCTAAATTTTCGTTGCACAATTGTCCTCAATTTCAACTTTCCCTCTACCCCCGAAAATAATAGATCACAGTTTTCGACACGGAAGGGCGGAGCGAAATGGGACAGTGGGGCAAAACGGGACAGTGAGGGCAAAACTCAATTTTCCAATAATGTTTGGATGCCCAATTTTGTCCCAACGATACATCCGGATTTTCAACACCCTTTTGCCCCACGAACCACCATCGCCACCATCCAAAGGTAATTGGAAAATTGCGTTTTGTCTCATTATCCCGTTTTGCCCCACTGTGCCAGTTAGCCGCGCTCTCCTTTACCCTCGAAATCGATCTTCGGGATATTTCACTTAGCCTCAAATAACACTCTCATCAGCTTCAACCGGACTTCGAGTCAGCTTTTCAATTTCCTCCTCAGAGAAAATCCTCCGGAAGTTCCACGAATGTTCCGCTTGTGCTGTCCAGCATAGCGGAAAGCGAGAAATGTTTTACGAGGTCCGAGAGACGAGTTTAGCGGGATTCCCCGTGCAGCGTGCCCGAGGTATGCGTTGGAGCGCGTTATACGGGCAGATTACGGTGAAAAGTGCGCAGAACCGATCTCGAAGAGTCTGTGCACGGTGTATTCAAGACGCGTTGCACGGGGGCAAAGAAAACCGCCGTAAGAATTCAGCCGTTCGCGCTCGCGGTTGCGCACCGCGCAGCCAGATCGTACACGCGAGCGCGCTCGCGTTCACGTGCCGATTGCGGCAAATTTATGATAATTGTCCCTCTCCTTATAGACTCGGGAGAAGTAACTCGCTGGCTGTTCGCTGCCGTCGAGACGGTAGCATGACCCCGAGGAGTTGCCGTGCGGCTCGTCCAGGTACAGTGCCAATCCTGGCCCCGTCACACACGCCATATCGACAGGAGCGCAGCGGCGGAGAGCCCGAGATCGGCGCTGCAACGCGCGTGCTGCACTCCCGGCAACGTTCGATGAGTGCCGATTTATATGGGACGAGCTCGACGGCGTGTCGTTGATGCCTTTCCGATGACCGCGGACGAACGCTCGATGGATACGTTAGTCACTCCGAACGAGATTTAGCTACTCGTCATCAGTTTTTTTTTCTCTTCGCACAGAAATTTATTTTACTTCGCTCGTGCTCCGCGGATGAAAATTTATTTGAATTTTCATTCAAGGAAACTTCAATGAATTTATTAATATTTGAAAATATCAATTTATTTATTATGTATTAATACATTGATATATGAATTGCCATGTAAGTCACTCCGGGCGAGATTTAGTTACTTGTCATCCGTTTTTTTCTCTTCGCACAGAAATTTACTTTACTTCGCTCGTGCACCGCGATTGAAAATTTATTTGCATTTTAATTCAAGCGAATTTCAATAAATTGATTAAAAATTAAACAATTTAATCAATTTATTAGTTTATTATCATATTTACTTATTAATCGCCATGTAAGTCACAACGAGCGAGATTTAGCTACTCATCATCCGTTTTTTCTCTTCGCACATAAATTTACTTTACTTCACTCGTGCTCCGCAAATGTATTTGAATTTTAATTCACGCCGATTTCAATAAATTTATTAACTTATTAATATATAGATATATTAATCGCACTATGAGTCGCTCCAGACGAGGTTCATCATCTTTTTTGTCTTCACCCAGAAATGTCTTTTATTTCACTTGTGCTCCGCAAATGAATGTTGTTTTCAATTTTTATTCAAGCAAATTTCAAGAATAATTTTTTTAAATTAATTTATCAATTAATCAACATATTAATATCTCGAAAACTAAAAGACTCGAATTCGAAAGTTGAATACTCAACTTTCATTATAATTAAATAAAAACCTATTTTTAACTAAACAAACATTTGTTCGCGGAACGCCCGTCAAATAAAAAATGTCTCTCTTCATTATCAAAAAAAAATAAAATAAAAAAAATTGTGAAGCGCAAGACTTCGCGGGGCAGAATTCTTTTCCCACGCAGCTGTCGAGTCTCTACCGACGATTACATCGATTACGCCGATAACGATCTAATTATCTCGACTGGAGAGCCAAGAGTGGTTAAAACATACGATGCGCGGTAGGCAAGCGCGCAGATGAGTTAATTCGCGCGCATGCGCGCACGCTCAGAAAAGCCAAACTCCTCCGTCAAAATAATTCTTAAAAAAAAAAATTCTTCGGGATAGTGTTTTAAGCATCTCAGCGACGAGTGGAATATTATAATCGCGACTGGATGAGCCCGTCGAGACAGTCGGGGGAGGTTGCAGCAGGCCCGATTAATAACACGGAAGCGTGTCGAGCCTAAATGCCTTCGAGTATAATATCGCACGCGATCGTGCGAGTCCGCACAGTACTGTTATTACCCGACGGTACCGATGAGCGAGTATCGCCGAAGTGCATTACACGCACGACGTACCAATTAATGAGTCGTACATTAGGAAAACGCAATTCCACGTAGCAGCCGCGCTCTCGTGTTGATTACACGCCGATCGGAGCGAAAAGATTCGTTTTTTTTTAAATATGCGCCAGAGCGACGCGAAGGAAAAGACAGTGGGGTCAGATAAGTGGTACGCGGTTATAGCTGGAACAGTATTTACACAGCCGGAGCTGAGCCGTCGCGCGGAGTCGACGAGCACGCCGTCGACCCGTTACAAAATCAAAATTACGAAACATTGTGTAATCCGACGAAGCAGACAAGAACGCGTGCGGAGTTTTATAACGCACAAACGCGGACCGATGATGACACCGCGCTGGTTTTTTCTCTTGCGTTCTATCGCGCCTCGGGACTGAGCAGTTATCACTGAAGATGAGGTTCGGCTGGTCCAGCTAACACTTCTTCCCTGATAGAAATTTTGAAGCGTCACGAGAGGGTCTCGATTAGGACTTTCAGGTTTCTCCGGAAGACATCAAAGCCTCGTGTAACGATTTCAAATTTTTACCTGGATTAGCGTTTATAGAGCCGAACGATCAATTGATTGGCCCAATTTTATTGTGTTGGTTACAAAATGCACTGATTGTGACAAGGAATTAGTTGATTGCGAAGCGTTTGATTAGCTGTGTCAACCACTTAAATGGAAATCTACTCGCGTGTCGGGACTAACTAATTACTAAAGAAGAGGATCGGCTGGTCCAGCGAAGACTTCTTCCCTGGTAGAAATTTTTGAGCATTAGATTGGGTCCTCATTAGGACCCTGTCAGGTTTATCCAAACCACATCAGGATCTCGTGTAACGATTTAAAAATTGTACCCGAATTAATTGGGCCAATTGTTTTGTGTTGTGTTGGTTGTAAAATAGACTGACTTCCTCAACGAATTAAGTCGCGAACCGATTGATTGGTTGGGCCAACCGTTTAAATGGAAGACTAGCGATTTCTTGTCATCCGCAGAAATTCAGCCCGGCCGTGCCAACTAAGCCTTCTTTCCATGACCAGAAAGCCTCTGAAGTAGCGACGATATCACTGAACTACAATTTCGATTGTTTCGAGCGTAGTTGTGCAATTGGTTTGAGCGATCATCGAAACCGATCACAATATCGAAAGCACCCGAAAGAAACTTAACATACCCAGAATGGGCCCCAAAAGACAATGCGCAACTTACCGCCGGGAAATCTGTGAGGAAAGATCCTTCCGTGCCTGGAGAGTAGCCAGGGATACAGGGGGTAACTGTCCCTCGGCGGTTGGTGCGGATGGGGAGGCGGATGAGGGCCGCCCGGTGCGCCTCCATGGCCGTAAGGCCCGTGGGGTGGACCATGAGGAGACCCACCATGGTGGGCCTGGAGCGCGACCGCGAGGTTCGCGGCCTGGAAGTGTTGGGCCGCGGCGATGTTGGCCGCGAGGGCGAATTGCTGGGTGTGGTACTCGTTCTGTCCTGGTTGAGGTCCGGGCCCGCCGTGTCCTGGCTGAAGCCCGTACAGAGACTTGATCTGCTCGGCGGCGACGGCCGCGGCGGTCGCCGCACCGGGAGGCGGCGCGAGATAGTTGGGACTCGGCCTGACGACCCCCGGTGGCGGTTGCGGATGCGGGGCCCCGACCGGGGAATCCCCGTGGGACGATATCCTGTGCGGCGGACTCGGACTGTTGTTCGGCGTCGAACCGCCGCTGTGACTGCGGGTCGGCGTTCTCCCGAAGTCGATCAGATGACTCGACAGCGCCTGGAGATGATGATGGTGCAGGTGGTGACGGTGATGACTGCTGTTGTTGTTGTTGCTGTTGCTGTTGTTGTTGTTGTTGTGAGGATGATGTCCGTTATGGATGGAGGGCGTGCGCCCGGAGGTCGGGTAGGACTCGACGGACGAACTCCTGGACAACGGCCGATCGGAGCCCTCGGAATGGGCGCCCGGCGACCTGCTGACCGGCACCCGCCGGCCGGTCCTCGACGGCGACGAGGAACCCTCGACGACCTCCATCGGACTCCCATCGTCCCTCTCGATGTCGACCCTCTCGTGAAGCCTATCCAGGCGGTCCTGGTGATCGCGGCCCCGGTCGCCGCCTCCACCGCCCACTATGGAGTCTATGCTGAAGCCGATCTTTGGCTTCGACGGCACCGGGACTATTGGCGTCGGAGCGAGCGGCATCATCGTAGGCTCCGCGGACACGCGCACCACCCAATTTATCTTTGTTTCCTGGATCGATCCCGCTGGATCCCTCGGCAGATCCCTCCAGCGACCCGACGGCAGGCTAAATTCCTGGATTCTCGTCTTATTCTCCGCACCACACAAACAGGAACTACTCCGATGAGCCTCTCCTCGTCAGCACTGGACCGTCGCCACTTGGCATTGGCATCTCAGATCATCCCTTGCGCATAGCCCCGTCCGGACACCGCTCTCCCGCGGCTCATGCTTCATCGGGGACCAAAACTATCAACGAATCCAGCCGAACAGTCTCCAATGTCCCCCTAGCGACCGGTCTCTAGGGTCGCGAAACGATGACCGTGGCTCGCGGAACTCACGAGCTACTTGCCCAACCCCCGTCGGTGATTCACCGCACTGCGCCACATTCGCGATACCGATCCCCGAACTCAACCTCTCCTCTAATCAACCCCCAAAGGTTCTCCACCTGGTCCTCCTTCACTGGACCAACGACCCGATCACCCGCTTCAAAACTCGCTGATCCAACAAATCAAGTAAATTCCACCGGCTCGCGGTTGCCCCCGAATCCGGAACGAAGAACACACAGTCACTCGCGTCGGAGGATATCAATGACGAACAGGCGAAGACACAGGCGTGCGCGCACGAGAAGAGATCCGTAATAGGGAACCTAACGATAAGAACGATACAGCGCGCGAGCCGCGAAGCAGCGTGTTGGCCTTACGGCGTAGGATAAGAGTATCGGAAACGGACCAACCGGACCCGTCGTTGCCGAGACAGATGCTTCTGGCCTGAGCGCTTGCTAGTGTTTGAGAAAATTACCGGCTAAACGAGCGCTCGTGCCACTGGAGTGGGGCACTGGCAGGGCGCTTCTCCCACCACCGCTCTCGGTGGTTTCCCTGGTGGGGATTCGGGCAACACCCTTGAGGCGGCAACCGTTCGTTCCATCGGCCAACGGGATTCCGGGAACGGAGATACCATTGGTCGAACCCCGATGGCTGCACGCCCAGCATCCCTCTCGCATGGAGCCGCGGTAACGCTGGACCCCTCGCGGGATACCCATTTAGCTCGGCGATGGGCGGTAAACTCACGGTTTTTGTCCTCGTGCGCGATGAAAATGAGTCGTTTAATTAATACGTCTGGACTGTGGAGTGTTTCTCGTCGCAACGGGTGGGTGGAGCGGCTGGCTCTGATCCTGGTAACGTGTGGCTCTCACGGATCTCACCGCGGGGAGAGGATGTGGAGAGGATGTTGAGGACGGTTTTGCCGCAGATGAACTGGAGGATTTCGCTCCTGCTGCGGAGCAGTTTCCGGATCTTGCTGCGACTCTTCTCGCGACTCCTTTGCTCCATTGTCGTCCAATTGGACTTTCTTCGGACACCATTCGGGCTAATGTCTTTCTGGCATGACCCGTTTTTGGACAGGATTATCGCGATGAGACTTTTGGCTACTCGTAAGGACGACGTTGTAGCTACGGTATGACTTCTCGCTGATGCATGTAATGTGGCGTTTAATTAATAACTTCTGCAGTCTGGGGTTCTGGTTTGTCTTCGCAACGGGTGGGTAGAGCAACTAACTCTGATTATTATTAATATTACTATTATGTTACTTTGTTTTTTTGCTCTTTTGCTTATTCTCATATTTGCTATCCGATTTTTGAATGCGGTTTATTGTTCAGTTTATTTCATTATCACTATTTTGTTATTTGCTATTTTTGGCTTATTTTCTTTATATTATTATCATTCGGTTTAGGTTTTGCGCGTTAGTTCACTGATAAAAAGAAATTATTGGATTAACCGAAAGTCGCGGTGACATACGTTCAAAGATGTATTTTGTTGATACAACAAAAATGTTTCGATCGACAAATTTTGAATAAATTGAAGCAAATAATCGTCTATAAATAATCGTTTGCTTTATTTGTACCAAACAAATAACAGCTTTTGAACGTATGTCACCGCGACTTTCGGTTAATTCAACCAATTCTTTTTCTCTGTGGTGCAGTGTATTATATTTTTTTGTATTTATTCGGTATTCATTCGGTTTGTTGTTGATTGGGTGATGTGCCTAGAGGACCCCAGGTCCTAATGTACAATAAATGCATATCTATCTATCCATCTATCCTGTTAAGGAGGCTGGAGCGCTTCACAGTAGTCAAATGAGTGCTGTATTTTTGAAGTCGTTTGTACAAACTTTTATGCATCTATTGATTATAGTGGATGGTTATTTGTGTTACAGCATATGTCCTTAATTTATAAAAGCATTAATTGCAAAGGATTTGGAGAAATGTTAAGTGGTTTGTGCTAATTTTCGAAAAGGTAGACACTCGTCCAGTTTTTTCAAAGAATAATCCATTTTCATTTCATTGCACGATGTTTATGTATTACAACTCGTTCTCTTCCTTGAAAGATACCCTACGAATTCACAATTTATGTGATCGAGACTATTTTCAGTTAAATGATAAATTAAATGATAAATGATAGCTGTTTGTTTATAAAGGAATTTCGTCGATGAATAAACGCAATCAGTTTTAAGCAAAAAATTTGGTCATACTGGATTTTGCCAAGTCCAGCATATTGTCCAGCATATAATTAAAAATATCAAACTTTTCGCTTAAAAAATATACATATTTATTATATTTGCTCGGATAAATTCGTCACATACATCTCATAATACACAAATTTATCCCATTTGCCTCATTTGCAATCTTATCTTATCATACACAAATTGAATAAAAATTTTCCGGACAAATATATTTATCCGCTCTGGATTACAGCCAGCAACAGAATAATGAGTAGATTTTAGAGACAACTTGTATTTTTCTCTTAACGTACATTATCAGGAAAAAAATCAGTTTTCCTGAATTTTTTGAAAAATACTTTGTTGTGCCGAGAATATGACAGACATATTTAGCAAATAGCATAGAAACTCAGAGACAAACGTCGTCAAATCTCTGAAAATCGCTGAGACGCTCCGGTTAGATTTTTTCATCCACATTGTCAGAGAAATATTTTCACCAGGGTTGGACTCGTCGGCAAACTAAGATTCGCTCATGCGTGGCAGTTCCATTGGGCGGAGGGTCTCCCCTTGGCAACGCACGCTCCCAATGAACGTGTCATCGGCGCGCAGTTACCCCGATATCGCGATCGTTGATCGCGATATCGGGGTAACTGCGTCTTTCTTCCAACTCAAATGGACCGTTAACTTATCGCGCCTCACACAAGAATCGAGAAGTCAGAAGAATCGCCGGAGCGTTTGGCCGCCGCTTCGACGTCCTTGTCCAGGATTCTTTGGAACTTCCACGCCATTGAGGAATCGTCGGTTGAATCGCATATCGTTCTCGTCTTCGGCACATCGGTCCGAAATATATTTTAGAAACGTTTTGTCGACACGCAACCTTCCTAAAAGGCACTGCTTTTCGTACTTTTTCTACTTCTATTTCTGTGCCGTAATCTTTAATTCTTACTTAATCTACCCAATTAATCTACTTAATTTACATTAAATTAATTAAATTTAATGTACAATTGTCATAAAAAATTAATGGACTTTCGGAGTGAAATTAAAGTAAACTATTGGAATTAAAATACTTTTATAGAAAAATTAAAGTAAATCATTAAAAATAAAGTATTTATAAAGTTTTTAATATACCGTACTTTAATTTCTCATCATAATTGTCCATGAAGTTTAATATACCAGTTTTAGCATTTAAACTTCCAGAATCAGTACATAAAAACTCACGATCATTTTTTAAATTTACAGTGTAAGTTCGTGCGGCAGCGAACGCTTTGAAATCTCTACGGGGTCGGTCGCGTCATTGCTTCGAACACAATCGGTTGCGAAAAATTGGTATCGAACCTTCATCGACCACCGTCCGATTCGCTGCGCTCTTTCGTCTCGGGTTTTACCTCCGAGCGGTCCCCGTCCAGCGGGGATGTACAGGTGTAACGAGCAAATGTATCGGATTTTCTTGCCGGACGCTTTCAGTTTCTCCTCGGTAAAAGCGGTTCGATGCCGTAAAATCCGCGTCGAGGATTGATGGGACGAATCGCGGCTGAGCGTTGGTGTGACTTCTCATTTATTGGAAATTCGTTCGGCAAATTGTTCCGAAATATATTTTATTAGTATTATCATTATTATTATTATTATTAGTTTATTGTAGCCAGGCTGTTAGACCCTGTAAGTACAAAAATGTTTATATGTGTAAGCGTTTAAACGACACGCACGATTGGCGAATACAGATACACCGTAAAAAAATGTAGTTTGAAAATTAATGACGATTTTTTTATACAAGCTGATTCCGAAATTTTAAACACATGGGCGTTGCAATTATCAATAAAATTTTGCCGTAAAATGGCAAGACCAATTTCGGAAACAGCTTATGTAAAAAAAAGCTTCATTAATTTTCAAACAATTTTTTTACAGCGTATCTGTATTCGCCAATCTTGCGTGTCGTTTAAACGCTTACACATATAAACACTTTTCTACTTACAGGGTTTAACACCCTAGCTACAATAAACAAATAATAATAATAATAATAAAATGTATTTCGAGACAATTCGCCGCAAGCAAAACGTTTCTAATTTTAATATCTGATATTGTCATTGTACAAAAAAGTACATTAATGTTCAATTAATGTAAGCAATGTGAGTAAATTCCCAGTTCCAACGCATTGAATTTACAATTTATTTTCAGTGTATTTAACGTATGAAAAATGTATGCGGGTAGCCGCATATTCAATATATTCATTGCGGAGGATAGGGACGATTTATGTCTGACGACTTCGCGACGCTAATGTTGGCTCAATGATGGAAACATCGTCCATCCACGTAACCCTTTTACCTGCTTCGATAGAATTTCCAGCAAGCTCCTCTCATCGCCGCTCGCAGGAGCGAAAGGGTTTCCGTCGATCGGGTCGCGAGAACTATTCTCCTTTCTTCACCCTTTCTCGCACCTGCTGCAGCGCATGCACACGAAGAGCGGCGTTCTCCGCTCACCTTCGCATCGCGTCCTCCGGCACGGCAAACACTGGAACCGTGGATTCTTCTCAGCGCACATCCACGTGTCCTCGACGCTTCCACGGCTCGAGTGTGTATTGTCAGAAGAGAGGCTCGCGTAGGTGCGAGCAACGATCGGCCCTCCAACTCGAGCACGTGTGAACAGAGAGGGGATTTCAACATGGCGACTGTGCACACATCGCTTATCCCGGAGAACCAATGCCCGAGCATCGAGCACGCCCGCTCCCCCCTCGGAACTTCGCGGCTGGTTCTCTTCTCTTCGTTCTTCTTCCCTTTTAGTTTCTACTTTATTTTATTCTTCTTCTTTTCTTCCTCCTCGTTACCCGAGGAAGGCGCGCTGCGCGAGTGAATCGCGCATGCGCGCGCGATACTTTATCGTTCGTTGCGAAAGGTTACGAGATCCGCGATACAATAAATGGAGAATCGCGGCGACTTTAATTGCAAGAAATGTCCTCAATTCGAGGCTTAAGTTTCCACCGTGTTGGACGGTAAGATTGAAATGGATGGAAATTGGATAGACTTTTAGCGAAGACCCGTTGAGGTTAAGCCAATACCTCGATTTACGTGCAGGCGCGCGCGATACTTTATCATGGCTCATTGCGAAAGATTACGAGAGTCGCGATACAATAAATGGAGAATCGCGGCGACTTTAATTGCAAGAAATGTCCTCAATTCGAGGCTTAAGTTTCCACCGTGTTGGACGGTAAGATTGAAGTGGATGGAAATTAGATAGACTTTTAGCGAAGACCCGTTGAGGTTAAGCCAATACCTCGATTTACGTGCAGGCGCGCGAGATACTTTATCATGGCTCATTGCGAAAGATTACGAGAGTCGCGATACAATAAATGGAGAATCGCGGCGACTTTAATTGCAAGAAATGTCCTCAATTTGAGGCTTAAGTTTCCACCGTGTTGGACGGTAAGATTGAAGTGGATGGAAATTAGATAGACTTTTAGCGAAGACCCGTTGAGGTTAAGCCAATACCTCGATTTACGTGCAGGCGCGCGAGATACTTTATCATGGCTCATTGCGAAAGATTACGAGAGTCGCGATACAATAAATGGAGAATCGCGGCGACTTTAATTGCAAGAAATGTCCTCAATTCGAGGCTTAAGTTTCTACCGTGTTGGACGGTAAGATTGAAGTTGATGGAAATTAGATAGACTTTTAGCGAAGACCCGTTGAGGTTAACCCAATACCTCGATTTACGTGCAGGCGCGCGCGATACTTTATCATGGCTCATTGCGAAAGGTTACGAGAGTCGCGATACAATAAATGGAGAATCGCGGCGACTTTAATTGCAAGAAATGTCCTCAATTCGAGGCTTAAGTTTCTACCGTGTTGGACGGTAAGATTGAAGTTGATGGAAATTAGATAGACTTTTAGCGAAGACCCGTTGAGGTTAACCCAATACCACGATTTGCGCGCATGCGCGCGAGATACTTTATCATGGCTCATTGCGAAAGATTACGAGAGTCGCGATACAATAAATGGAGAATCGCGGCGACTTTAATTGCAAGAAATGTCCTCAATTCGAGGCTTAAGTTTCTACCGTGTTGGACGGTAAGATTGAAGTTGATGGAAATTAGATAGACTTTTAGCGAAGACCCGTTGAGGTTAACCCAATACCTCGATTTACGTGCAGGCGCGCGCGATACTTTATCATGGCTCATTGCGAAAGGTTACGAGAGTCGCGATACAATAAATGGAGAATCGCGGCGACTTTAATTGCAAGAAATGTCCTCAATTCGAGGCTTAAGTTTCCACGGCTTTGGATGGAAATTGGACAGACTTTTAGCGGGAACCCATTGAGGTTAACCCAATACCACGATTTGCGCGCATGAGCGCGTGATACTTTATCATCGTTCATTGCGAAAGGTTACAAGAGTCGCGATACAATAAATACAGAATCGCGGGGACTTTAATTGCAAGAGATGTCGTCGATTCGAGACATAACTTGTTACCGTTTCGCACAATGAAACTGAAGTGGATGGAAATTGGACAGACTTTCAGCGAGGACTTATTGAGGGTTAACCTCAGTGGCGCGATTTGCGCGCATGCGCGCGCGATACTTTATCATCGCTCGTTGCGTAAGTTTACGAGTCTCGCGATACAATAAATGCACAATCGCGGGACTTTAATCGTAAGAGATGTACTCAATTCGAGACTTAACCTTCTACCGTTTCGGACGGTAAAACTGAAGTGGATAAAAATTGGACAAACATTTAGATAGATAGATAGAAATTTATTATCCTCGGATATCTTCCCTAACGACCGTTGCAATACAGACATAAAAAGCAAGATAGTGCAGAGTACAAGAGGCAGAATATTACAAGCAGAACATGGCTGTAGCAAGACAAGTAAATAAAGCAATAAAATACAAGTAGTGTGGAATGTTGAAATACAATATGTTCGTAATATGTTAAAAATCTTAAAAATCATTTTACCGAACACCCATTGATGTTAACCCAATACCGGATTGGCGCGCATGCACCCGCATTACTTTCTCATCGCTCATTGCGAAAGTTTACGATACTCGCAATGCAACAAATGCACAATTCCGTGGACTGCAATTGCAAGAAATGTATTCAATTCGAGGCTTAACCTTCTACCGTTTCAGACGGTAAAACTGAAGTGGACGGAAATTGGACAAACTTTTGCCGAGCAACCATCGACCTTAACCGAATACCGGAGCCGCGTGAGAGCCCGGTATCAAAAAAATGAAATGAATAAGAAATAAAAATCCTTCACATTTCTTCATACCTAAAAAAAAAAAAAAAAAAAAAAAAAAAAAAAAAAAAAAAACTAGCACAGAAATAGAACAGCGCGGGATATCCAGAATCCGTTACGAAACTTCTCGCCTCCATAGCCTCCGATTACCGAAAACGGTAAAAATCATTAGACCGCGATTGAAGCAAGTCGTCTCAAGCAGTCTCATAATCCGGAGACGAAAAAAAAAATTAACAAAGTCAGTCACACTCGTAATGCGCGGGTCGGCCCATTGTGTCCTCTCACTTCTCCCGGCCAGAGTTTGGTCCACAATGGGCTTCGAACCGCGCCGACGAACCGGACCATTTTTCCCGCGCATCCCCCAGACTTCATCCCCTTCGCCGGCGCTCAATCCTCCGAATTACGAACTCATTCGTGCGCTATGCCCGACTTCTGCAGAGTAAATCTCCAACTGTACTATACATAAATACATGCGATTCTAACGATTCCCATAGCGGCCAAAAAAAAAAACGTCCCAACGACGGTTAACTACGGAGGCGTGACTCGGTCGCGGTTTAATCGCCGCGTGTGCGCCAAAGAAGCGGGCAATTCCCGCGGGAGGGGGCGACGTTGAGGGACGTCGGCAAAAATGCCTCTATCGCGAGATGCAAAGGCCGTGTCGTACCTCGCCGCGGAGCCCAATTCATAATGCCACATAATGGCGCGATGGTGTATAAAACGCGGAATGATCGACGAGGCGTCTCGGGCGCGTGAGACACAATGGAGCCGAGGGGGGGAAACGCCGCGAGGGGACGAGGGGGGACGCCCCAGTCGTGTTGCTGAATGCTAAAGATTGCATTGCGCAAAATGGCGTGTTTAATCAAGCCATTTATTCGCGGCGTGGCATACGCGCAGAGGCGAATGCGAGCTTCGAGCAAAAAAAAAAAAAAAAAAAAAGGGAACCTCACCGATGCACGTTGCATGCTGCAGCAGCCGCGCCGAGAGTCCGGTATGCGCGGCGCGACGAGCGCTCTCCTCGATTTTCTTCACCCCTGCGCCGTATTTTACTTCCCCCTTGCCCACCGTACCTGCCGGGCTTTGTCGTGCAACTCTCGCTGCCTATATACGTATCAATTACACGTACAATTATAATGTGGCGAGATTGCGGCACGAACGAGACGCGCGAAGCCATTGTGCTTCCGTTTATAAGGCTCGGAGAACCCTCTGCGCATGCGCGGTAGATCGACGGGTGCCTCGTTGGGACAAGCCGGTAAATGGGGAGACTCGGTGGTCGCTTGAATAATCGGGCAATCAGCGAAACGTGCGTCATTCACATGTTTTTCTATGGATTGGGCGAGGAGCATTCGTAGGTGCGTACACTGAGAGAAAGATTTCGTAAAAATTACTATATCGTTTGAGAGATATTACCATAGCACACAGTAGTAGGGCGTTACGGCGTCCACTATGGTAATAAGTGCCGGATTTATCCGCTTCAGTGTCACCTGCGCATGCGCACTTGATCGAAGGTTTTTTTGTCTTGCGGCAAAGGCTCGATAAATATAGACTCGATAGATTGGGCGAGAAGCATTTATAGATTCGGATATAGTAGTAACGGAGTAGTAACTGGCAAAAATCAGTAGGAATTGGAGTGCCAAAAATGAGTAGTAATTGTAGTGGCAAAAAGCCTCTATGTAGATGGGTGTGATGAGCGATCTAAACGGTCAGCATCGCTCCGTAAATGATCGCAGCGATGCGCAACATGGGACGGTGGGGCAAAACTGGACAGTGAGAGCAAAACTCAATTTTTCAATCATTTTTTAATACCCCATTTTGTCCCAACGATACATCCGGATTGTCGACCCCGTTTTGATCCACGGACGACCATTGCAACCATCCAAAAGTTATTACAAAGTTGCGTTTTGTCTCATAATCCCGTTTTGCCCCGCTGTGCCATTTTGTCCCGCTCTCCCCCTAAGGATGAAGGCTCGGAAGCAAAAAAAGGAAAACCTCAAGGGAAGGAAATGGAAAGAAATCCCAAAACTCGATAGATTGGGCGGGAGCGTTCATAGATCCGGATAGGGGAAAGCGGGCAAAATGGGACAGCGAGGCAAAACAGGATAATAGGACAAAACGCAATTTTCGAACAACTTTTGGATCGTGACGGTGGTGATATAAGTGGGGCAAAACGTGGTTGAAAATCCGGATGCGTTGGTGGGACAAAATAGGACATCCAAAACTTATCGAAAAATTGAATATTGCCCCACTGTCCCGTTTTGCCCCACTCACAAATTTACAAAACGTTTAATAAACAAAGTTACATAAAATATACAACGTCGGTATATGAAATTAGAATTAATACACATTGTATTTGAGCTTTAATAATTGAATCTTAAACGCAATACCTGTATATTAAAATTACTAGGGAAGACATTCAAAATTAAGACAACCGTATATGAAAATTATGCTATTATCACAAATATTGCACAAACAATATTGTTTTTAATATACCGGTAACGCAATATTCTTACCTACGTCTCAATGAAATTTCATATACTGTATATGCACAAAACTTCATATACATTTTATGAATTTTCAAACAGAACTTTTTAACAGTGTATAAGAAAAATCGGTAATAACTGCAGTGGCAAAACGCAATCCGCCAGACGCTTTAATGATCGATCTATCACCACCGCTTCACAAGCGATCGCAGCGATGCGCCACCACGCAAGAAGATGGCTCAAGGACGAAGAACCGGAAGACCCAAAAAGGAAAACCCGTGGTCGTGTGCGATCCGCAGACGTCCGATTACACTCCACTTTGCCCGATTAATGAGGAATTCCTGGGAGCGGATCTCAGCGGGGAAGGTTCGTATTCCGGTAACCCGAGGCGAACCGATCGCGCCCTTCGCGACCCCGCGCGATCTCCGATCCTGTCAACCCCAAAGAACCCCCAATCGCCCCAATGACTATAAACCCGCCGAACAAAAATCGTTCCCTCCGCCGATAGGAAACCGGCCACTTCCTTCGGTTGAGAACCATCGCTATCGCGTGGTATCCCCGTATCTTAAAGCTAAATAACCGTCCGGCACCTATGATTTTCTCGGAACGAGATACGATTAAATTGATTCGCAGCTCTCCCCTTCGCCCCTCTCGGTCCAGCAGGTTCCGAGCCGGGGATCGCAGCGGGGAAAGAGCCGAAAGAGCGAAAGCGAACAGGAAGAGGAGGACGGCGATCCGAGGCTCCGGAGCAGTAAACGGGTAAGTAAATAAGTGTATAAGTAAGTAAATAAGTAAATAAGTGCGCGAATGTGGCAGGGGCAGGCGTATCGTATACGTGAGCTGCACGTACGAGGGGACTAAATGGGGTACCGGCGAGGTACCCGCGGGCCCCGTCCGGGGATCATTACCTATACTTATGGATGCCTCATTATGGCCCATTACCGTGGCCCGTATCGGCTTTATTACAGCATCGCCCCCCTCGGCCGGCTTCGTCCCCGGCTTCCCGAAGAGCTCGCGCTCCTCTTTGCATTCGACGGTTTCTTACGAAAATTGTTTCCGAAGAACGGGGCGCGTCGGCCCGGGAGAGGATGAGCGAACCAGCGGATTGACTTATGGGGGCCTCCGCGTTTCTGGCGAGTCTCGATCGTACCGCGGTGCACTTGCAATTTTCCTGGACCGAGGCCGCTCAAGTTCTCATTACGAAACAAGGCCCCGAAGCCGATCGCCTATCTTGGGTCCCCCAAATCACCGGCCGTTTAGCCAAATTTATCGGGCATGTTCACACTTTATTTCGCTCCTTCGGGCCTCCGAGGACACCCCTCGATGGCCCAGATCTGATATCCCCGAGTCGGATATCATCTCGCCCAGGGCGGTTTTTGTTTATCCACTCGCTCGCGCGGTGCAACGATCGTCCTTAGCGCTGGCACGGCGAAACTCACCACAATGCACATTCTCGCGCATAGACGGGACAAAAAAAAAGAGTAATAATTTCGTGGCGGAAAAAGAATTCGGCGTGTTTTTCAGCGACTTTTGTAATTCGTACAGCGAAGCAGTGGGCATGCCTGCTGGCTGTGGATGACTGAATATTACATTTTTGAAGCCCTCACGCATAGCTGGAGATATTCTTACGCTAAAAAAAATTTCGTTTTCTTTTTTAAGAAAAAATTAAATTAAATTAAATTAAAAATTTCATCCGCACCAGTAATTAAATTACATATTTAATAATACAGTTTTACAGTTGAATGAACAAAGTTCCAAATTTAAATTAGTAATTTCGCCCACTTAACTGGTCTGATTTACTGATTTTAATTAGTAACTTAATTAGATTTGCGGATTTAATCAATATTAGTCATTAGTAGTAAGAACTAAATTTTTACCAGTTGCTTTATTAACGTAGGAGTTTCAGTAATCATCGCCAACTTTCCACATTCGCCGATCGTCACAACAGACTTCAAAATTCCATTCGCCCCGCCAAAAATTAGAGGATAGCGGGGAAAAATGGGACCGTGGGACAAAACGGAACAGCGGGGCCCAAACTCAGCTTCCCAATAAGTCTTTGATGCCCCATTTTGTCCCAACGATACATCCAGATTTTCGAAACCGTTTTGCCCCACTTATCATCACCGCCACCATCCACAAGTTGTTGGAAAATTGCGTCTTGTCCCATCATCTCGTTTTGACCTACTATCCCATTTCGCCTCGCTCTCCCCTATACACAGTAAACAAAAGTTTGTACTTCTTACAATTTACTGTCCACAACCGTCCACAATTTTTTATTTGTTAATTCTCTAGTTTTCGTGTGAAATAAAAGGTCAGTTTTGTAATATTCAAACCTGAACAATCGAGTATGTCACTTATTTAACAACATTATAACTACAGTATTTTTCGTAAAATCGGAAACTTCGCATTCCGATTTTACGAAATTATAATTTTTTACTGTCTACATTAAAATTAAACAAATTTCTTTAAAAACAAAAAAAAACACCACCATTATTCCGCATCTACCGACGACTCCGTGCGAGCCAGATATCCCCCGGTTCTCCAACTTCCACATACATTGTCGATAATTTCCATATTCTGAAACATTTGTATTAAAAAAAAAAGAGAAGAAAAAGTTAACCATCGGAGCGAACGCAGGATTATCGACATGCGATAGAGCGCCCCGTGCACGAGAAGGAACGGAGTTCCACGGTATGCGGGGCGATCGTTTCGGTCCATGAATTATAATATTCATGCGGTGCGCGCAAGGTGGAATCGTGCTGCGGGAGTAAACCGGCGTGCACTGACGTGCCCTGATGATAGGTAAGCATGTGTAATGGAGTGCTAACTACTGGCCACCTTGGGAAACCAACACACTGGCCGTCTTCTTGCGGCCGGTTTGCGCGCCGCTCACACACGCCGTTCACCGCGAGCCGATCCGGCCGAGATAGCGAGGAGGAGCGCGCAAAAGTTCGAGGGCTCGCGGGACCGAGCGAGAGATCGGCGGTCGCTGAGCGAGGAGGAAGATAAAAGGAAGACGAAGAGGAAGAGGAAGAAGAAGAAAAGGTAAAAGAAGCAACTCGTGCAGGCATGCCTCCGCATGCTCTTGTCCAGCTTGGTTTCTCAAACAAGGGGGCGTTTCCCGAGGCAGACCAGTGGCAGTCAACCGGCGAGGAGATCGGCCCGGCTCCGGGACGACGCCGGTCCAGCGTCGTCCCGGCTAATCCGGGACTAAACTGGATGGCAGCGGAAGGATTTTATTAATGAGGGCGAGAGGCTGCGATCTCTATCCGCGCGTCCGTCCGGCGGCCCGCGGAGGCCCCGAGAGAGCCCGTGCACGTCCGGGACAGGTCCGAGGCATGCTCCGCGCTTCCTCCTCGAGATCGGCGCTAAAGAAAAATTAATTGTGGCCTCGGAAGAGCACCGATGCATGCGCGGTTTCGAGACGTGAGTTCTTAGGACTTTTTTTAGTACAAAATGTAACCGGTTAGAGTGTAAATGTTAATTAATGACCGACCGAGTGAAACGATACGGAGAGTATTGTGTGATTGATGATAGAGACTATTTATATACATGTATATGATTATATATATATATATGTTTTTTAGTATGAATACGATGTGGGACTATTTCTCTATTTTTTTTTTTTTTTTTTTTTTTGCAGACGGCGGTTCGAGTAGAGATCGGCGACTTTTCCACGCTGCTAATGCCCAAGCCTGCGTGAACTTTGTTCGGAAAAAATGTTTCTCATAATTCGGTTGGTGTTAAAGTAAAAATTAATTGTGTCTTCGGAAGAGCACCGATGCGCATGCTCGGTTTCCACTCCATGGTTCTTAGGTTTTGATTTAATTATACAAAATGTAAGCGGTTAGAGTGTAAAGAACAAATACGGAGAGTATTGTCTGATTGATGATATCCTCGATGTGGGACTATTTTTCTGTATATATATATATAGATTCAGGAAGTTTATGCTAGGGGGATCGGGGCTCGCGCGCTTGGCGCGCTCGAACCCCTTTATGAACTTAAGCCCTTATCATTTCAAGTCTTTTAAAATACGTATGCCCTTACAATTCTAAGCCCCACTATTACGCCCATCCAAGTCCTGACCCCGCCTTGAAAGACAGACGGGTTCAATACTTGGATGGGTGACCGCGGTCACCCATCCAAGTACTGATCCCCCCCTCTCGATTCTTGACACGGCGGCGACACCGGCGGCAGCGACAGCGGCGAAATCTTTTTATATTATAGATATATATATATTTCTACAGCCGCCCGATTGCGTAGAGATCGGCGACTGGTAGCCTTTCCGGCGCTGCTAATGCCCCGGGCATGCGTGAACTTTGCTCGGAAAACATGCTCCTCATAATTCGATCGGCTCTCGGAGTGCTCTCCAAGTTCGCGCACGAAGCCTCTCATTATCGCCGTCCTCGTTATCGTCATTATCAGGATCATCATCATCATCATCATCATCATCCTGGCGTGTTTGCACTGCGCGCCTCTGCTAGCCCGTAGAGCCAGCGTGCGAGCGACGACGATCGGCAAATAAAATTGAAAAAAAAAATTAACATTTCTTTTTTTTTACAGGACCAAAGACGAGAATATACGAGGCTCTTTCGAAACCGAACCGAGCCACGCGTAATCACCGGGTTATTACCTAATTGTAAGTATCCGCGTAGGGAGAGGGACACGATAATGCAGACACGAAAGACGGAGGAATGAGTGAAGATGCTCTCTTTACCGACGCGAATGCCTCGCGAAAGCTGCAGCAGAGAACACGTCGAGGAATGAATCTTCTTCAGGGAGGATAAACACGACTCTTGTGTTCCTCCGCCACACCTGCGGGCCTCGATCTTGCGGGCCTCCAAAACCTTGAAACGGTTGGAATCTTTTCATTTTTTTCTTCATGTTCCTCGCGTGCTGTCAGTTAACTCTCCACCGATCGCTCGGCAATGATTCCGTCGCACCGAAAAATATTCGGTCATCAGTCTCCTGCGCAAGTCTCAATGCAAACTTTATTCTTAGCATAAATTTGCCTCTATCGCCGTCATCTTTATGCATATTGCTGTGTTTCAGGTCTTGTTATTACGAGTATGTACACCGGAAAAAAAATCACTTGCGGGCTAACAAATTTTTTTTTTTTATTTCAATTCTACTTTCAATTATACAATTTTATATGATATTGAAACTATAACGGCAAGACTATCAAGGTAATATGCCATCGTTTAAATCCCGTATGGGATTGTAAGAATTGAAAGTATAATTGAAGTAACAATTTTTATCTTTGCGAGCCCGCAAGCGAATTTTACTTGAGCGATTGATTTTTTTTTTTGTCAATGTACTATTATTTTGTATTTTTATTTTATTTATTTTTAGTTAATGTATTTGAATTTCTCTGTGCACGAATGTGTGCAATTTTTGGCTAATTTGAACGTTACTTGATATTTGTATCTATGATTTTGTACAACGCTTCAGGGAACTTGTACCAGGGCGCTCAACAAATGTTTCTCTCTCCCTCTCTCTATTTCGCAAGAAAAATAATTAGAGTTCCGATAGATTATACTTTTTTAGTATATAATTTTTTATATTTTTATAGAATATCATTGTATAGATCTTCAAAAAACGTTCAAGTACAATTCTTTGTAAACTGCATAGATGCGTGAAAAGCTAATTTCCTTTTGTCCAAAATATCGACGGTCACCCAGGAAAACGGAAACGGATTAGTTACCGACTGAGTCGGTATCGCATCTCGCCGATTATCAATTCGCCGACGATATATCGCGAGTCCCAGACGCCGTCTGGGAATCGATCGGAGATCGGATATCGATCTATAAATAATAATCAAATTCTATGGATTTATAGCAAAGATATCTATCGAACTCTCGTGCATCTGGCAATTTTTTATATTTTAATAATTTTTTATATTTTTAATAAATAATTTTTCATATTTTTATAGAATATCATTTTATAGATCTTCAAAAAACATTCAAGTACAATTCTTTGTAAACTGCATAGACGCGTGAAAAGCTGATTTCCTTTTGTCCGAAATATCGACAGTCACATAAGAAAACGGAAACCGATTAGTTACCGACTGAGTCGGTATCGCATCTCGCCGATTATCAATTCGCCGACGATATATCGCGAGTCCCAGACGCCGTCTGGGAATCGATCGGAGATCGGATATCGATCTATAAATAATAATCAAATTCTATGGATTTATAGCAAAGATATCAATCGAACTCTCGTGCATCTGGCAAATACTCGGTCTTCCCTCACACATTATGATTCTTTTTTTTTTTATATATCTCGACCGATCGAGTCTCCGAGAAGTACCGAGCACGAAGTGTAAGAGAGCGATAGCGCGCGTTGCGCACGATTTATAAAGCAAACACCGGCCGTAGCACCCTGCAATCAGTCTCTATCCGGAGAGAGATTCTCGTCGGGCGCGTACGTAGCTCTCTCTTGAGGCCCGTATCGAAGCCCCGACCGATCGGATAAGAATCTCCGTGCCTCGAAGCGCCTTTACACCGTACTTAGGCCCGTACTTGCTCGGAGAATAAATTAATAGTTCTCGGCATCCCGAGACTCCGACCGATCGAGCGTACCACTGCGCATGTCCGCCGTATGATCCACCGAATCATCTTCTCTCCCCCCCCCCCCCCCCCCCCCCTGTGCGTTCGAGATGCACATCATGCACGGATAAGACGCGATCGCGCGCGAGGCTTCAATTACTTTGCCATAGATCGTGAGGATGCAATCCCAATAACGTCGCTTTTTTTTTAAGGATTTCTCTATCGTTCCCATGCTGAGTTTCTCTCATTGCGGAATATCGCATTCGGGGCCTTGCAAAGTGGCATTTCGTGTTTATTTTCATGAGTATATTGCCGTGGATTCTTGGAGTGAAGCGTAGATCTTATTGCAATGTGGGGTTTTTATTTTCAACTCGATAAGTACATCTTTGAGAATGGAAGAGGGAAGTACAGAACTTATTGCAAAGTGGCATTTTATTTTCGATTCTGTAGGTATATCTTTGAGATTACTCGGGTGAGTAGATGTTCTTGAATTCTATGGATCGTTTTAGATCGTCAATCGGGATACTGTGAGTTGGACTTTGGCGCATGAAATTCTATAGTACATTTTCATTAGGCCGAATAATGCTACACATACGAACTTCTCACATTTCTCTCCGAAGTATTTCATTGGAGATTTTCCACAGTTGCAATTCATTTTCAATTCAATGCGTACATTTTTTTGGGAATATTCGAGTGCAGTATGGATCTTTTTAAATTGCATAGATCTTTGAAATTTTTAAAGTATAAAGTATAATTTTTTTTTGAATTGTATAGAGCTGTAAAAAACTGTTAAGTATAAATCGTCTTAAATTGTATACATCTGTAAAAATGGTTAAGAATAAGTTTTTTCAAGCTGTATAGATCTTTAAAAATGTTAAAGTGCAAATCTTTTTAGATTACTACAAGTCGTTTCATCAGAGACTCTGCAATCTCCCATTTAATTTCCAACCAAACCCCCAAGTTTTTCCGAACACTCGACCGAAGTTAAAACTTATCTCCAACGCGAGATGATGAAGAGGACTTTAGCGCCGAAAATTCTATATTAGATTCCCATTAGGCCGAATAATGGCACATATAGGAGGATAGTTATAGCCAGAAGAGAGGTATGCAGTCGGAAACGGTCGCCTATCAATGAGTAGCCAGTCGCGGCCGATTGCCAAAAATCCGACAACTCGTTTAATCGGATACTTTGTAATCTCCCATTTAATTTCCAACCAAACGCCCAAGCTTTTCCGAACACTCGACCAAAGTTAAAACTTATCTCCAACGCGAGATGAAGAAGAGGACTTTAGCGCCGAAAATTCTATATTAGATTCCCATTAGGCCGAATAATGGCACATATAGGAGGATAGTTATAGCCAGAAGAGAGGTATGCAGTCGGAAACGGTCGCCTATCAATGAGTAGCCAGTCGCGGCCGATTGCCAAAAATCCGACAACTCGTTTAATCGGATACTTTGTAATCTCCCATTTAATTTCCAACCAAACGCCCAAGTTTTTCCGAACACTCGACCGAAGTTAAAACTTATCTCCAACGCGAGATGATGAAGAGGACTTTAGCGCCGAAAATTCTATATTAGATTCCCATTAGGCCGAATAATGGCACGTATAGGAGGATAGTTATAGCCAGAAGAGAGGTATGCAGTCGGGAACGGTCGCCTATCAATGAGTAGCCAGTCGCGGCCGATTGCCAAAAATCCGACAACTCGTTTAATCGGATACTTTGTAATCTCCCATTTAATTTCCAACCAAACGCCCAAGCTTTTCCGAACACTCGACCGAAGTTAAAACTTATCTCCAACGCGAGATGATGAAGAGGACTTTAGCGCCGAAAATTCTATATTAGATTCCCATTAGGCCGAATAATGGCACGTATAGGAGGATAGTTATAGCCAGAAGAGAGGTATGCAGTCGGGAACGGTCGTCTATTAATGAGTAGCCAGTCGCGGGCGATTATTACCGAGCGGATACCTGCCCGGCCGAGCGGGCCTACGGATGTATGGATCCGACGAAGAAGAGCCACAAAGTAGCCGAAAATACGAGCGAAACCGCAAATTAACTCGAAGAGAGCTCGGCGCTGCCCGTCCCACTCCGGTTCGCTCCCTATCGCGCTCCCTGCCATGTGCCATATATTTTCGGCACGGAGATGGATATACGAAGTTCGCGAGTTCTGTATAACAAGATCGCGAACTCGAAGCGATAGATCCTATCTCGGTATCTCGCGTTTCGTAGGTGCCGGCGAGCGGGGCGCGTCCCGGCTCTCTCGTTCGGGACGGAGAAACGGAGCGGTTTCGTGATCTATAGATCCCTCCCAACCGGCGATGATTACAGGGTTCGCGGCGCATTATGCCCGCGTCTAAACAAACCGCTTCTACATCTATCGACAGTTTAACCCCGCGGGGCGTCGCCGTTCGAGTCCGCTTAGGGCAGCTCCGTCGACGAGTGCATTGATTAATTCGATCCCCGAAAAAAAAAGATGGTATCGATAAAAAAATGGGCATCGATAAAAAAAATTGAATAATCGATCGGGAATTTATCATTTGCACCGAGAGAATTTTGTTCCGGCTCTCGTTTGTAAATTCTGGTTTGAGTGGAGGAGGCGAGAGAAACGAGGCTCATTACCGATGAACGAGATGCCAGCGGGCAAGATATCGTGTTTGTGAGGGAGGAAAAAGTTTTGACCGCGTTCCGGGAAAGAAAGGGCTAGACGGCAGAGCCAACTGTGGTAGATCTATAATTATCGTGTCCAAACAGAGTCGAGGGTTTCAGGGATATATATTTTTGAGCGGTAATTATGAAGGTATATATATATAGGTGTGTGTGGATGCTGCCTGGGAAGAAAGGCGTTCATTTTTTTTTTTTTTTTTTTCAAGATTACAATGTAAAAATTGCGTAACTTGTGGATTTTAATTACGGTTGGTTATTATTGTCGGAGCGGTATCGGATGGATCTCCATCGAGCCGCAGATTATTAGTGTGGGCATAAAAGGCGCGCATTTTACAACATACAATGTAAAAATTGCTTAACTTGTGGATTTTAATTACGTTTGGTTATTATTGCCGGAGTGGCGTCGGAAGGATCTTTATCGATTTGCACATTACTTGCGGATCTATATCGATTTGCACGTTACTTGCGGATATATATCGATCCGCACATTACTTGCGGATATATATCGATCCGCACATTATTTGCGGATCTATATCAGTCCGCACACTATTTGCGGATCTGTATCGATCCGCACATTATTTGCGGGTCTATATCGATCCGGACATTATTTGCAGATCTATGTCGATCCGCACATTATTTGTGCGGGCATTAAAGGCGTGCACTTTACAATATACGATGTAAAAAGTGCTTATCTTGTGGATTTTAATTACGTTTGGTTATTATCACCGGAGCGCCGTCGGAAGGATCTATATCGATCCGCACATTATTTACGGATCTATATCGATGTACACATTATTTGTGGATTTATATCGATCTGCACATTATTCACGGATCTACATCGATCCGCACATTACTTGTGCGGGCATTTAAGGTGTGCATTTAGCAACTACAATCTAAAAATTGCGTAACGTGTAGATATTAAATACGGTTGGTTATTATTGCCGGAGTATTGTCGGAAGGATCTATACAGATCCACACATTATCCGTGTATCGCACACCGGGATGACGTTTTATATGAAGATCAAGCTATGTGGATCATCTTCGCTAGGATTTGGACTTCGTCGCAGGATAAGTTACTCGAAGTATCAAGATAACTATACGATATTTACTATAATCATTATATAATGTATATATACGAAGAGAATAGCCAAAGGTTGCGTGGTCTGTGTCTACTCGGGGATTAAGCCTGTACGACGTTGTCTCCCGATCGACGATTAGGACATTCCTCTCCGCGCGCTTCATCGATCACTGACCGTAGCAACGGATTCGAACATCCATTCGTAAATCATACAAACTGTTGGACCGCGCACGGTGCGATACTATCGTACGGATCTCTGTACGGGATCTCGACGGAGAGGGGCAGTCAAATCAGCTCGATGTATATTCGAGAATGTCGATTGAAAGAGTAATTAATAATGTTTCTATTAAAAAGCATTTATAATCAATCCTGCTTTCGTACAACCAGCAGCGTCAGCGAGCTTCGTGCATCGAAAATAATATTCCTTTCGATTCTAACGACAAGGAAAAAATGTCAACCAAATTTTATTGTCAGGTCACTGCCGGTTTGATAATATAATCTTTTTACTGGATTACGTCACTTACGTTTTGAAAATCTCGGTTTTCCGGTCACTTCCGGCTTTAAAGTCTCAGCTTTCAACCGGAAGTGATATCACAAAGGAAAGCGTCATTTCCAGTTTGAAAATCTGTTTTTAACCGGAAGTGACGTCACAAAGGAAAACGTCATTACCAGTCTGAAAATCTCGATTTTGACGACGTCATACGGGAAAACGTCACATCCGGTTTGAAAGTCAGCTCTCAACTGGAAGTGATATCAGAAAGGAAACCAGCATTTACGATTTGAAAACTTGGTTTCAATCGGAAGTGACGTCATACGGGAAAACGTCACTTACGGTTTGAAAGTCTCAGCTTTCAACCGGAAGTGATATTACAAAGGAAAGCGTCATTTCTGGTTTCAAGTGACGTCACAAACGAAAACTTCCGGTTTGAAAATCTCGGTTTTCAACCGGAAGTGACGACATAGGAGAAAACGTCCTGTAAAAAATTGAGCTTTGTAAACCGGAAATGACGTTCTCCCCTACAATGTCACTTCCGGTAGAAAACTGAGCTTTGTAAACCGGAAGTGACGTTTTCCTCTACGATGTCACTTCCGATAGAAGACTGAACCTTCTAAACCGGAAGTGACGTTTTCCTCTGTAGCGTTATATCCGTTTTTCTCTGTGACGACACAATGCGTCGCATACATCCCTGAAATTAACTTCGATCTGCCTAGTAGATCGCACAAACCGGAAGTGCATCGAACCGTTTACTCGGGAACGCTCATCTTTTCGTAAAATATCTTCGAGACATCCTAGAAAAAGGTTTCAGATTGTCAAGAAATTGCTGTCAGGAGTTTCAGCCGGCTGGATGACATTTGTCACTTCCTGATGCGATCAAGAGGGCGCAAGAGGCTGGTCGCACGAATGTCTCATCCGCCTCGATCGATTCCCATTTAATCGCGGGTCGATACACTCAACAAGCTTCACAATCGAGCCATGCATTGCCGCGACCTGTTGGACCATCCGTGGGATTGAAAGCGCTCACTTTCTCAAGCGTTTCTCTGCGAGGACGTGACTCTAGTTCGTGCGGCGGCGAGGCGAGCTTGCGCCTCGCGTCACCGAGTGGCGAGTGGCGCGCGCAGCGTGTTTATAGTATAACAGGAGCAGCGCTCTGGTAGTACGCTCGCTGACGCTGGCCGACGCTCGCGCACCGGACTCCCTTACCGCAGCCGGAGTCAACCCGGTGCGCGCGCAATCGGTTTTGTGTGCGGGGAACGAATTAGCCCCGATTAAAACAATGTTGCTCCTACGCTTCACGACCCAAACGTCGTTGTCGCCACGGCGGAAGGGACAACACTGAACCACCGACGAAACAAAACAAAAAAAACACCATTGGGCCAGGCCGTAAGCAACCGATCGCAAAACAATCGGGACCGACGCCGCTCTCCAGCCTCGACCGCCCGCTGCATTGTCGGACGAATTGATTGTCATGTATCAACGAACTCTCACACCACTCGCCGATAGTGCACGAAGCTCATAGAACACTTCCTTCGTCGTTGCTTTGCGTTTTGTCGTTCAAGCCCGTTCGGCCCAAAATGGCCTACGCACCGATGCCCAAAATCGTCTCGATCCACAGTCAGAAAATCGGCTGCGGCCAATCGGTCTCCACGCTTACAGAAGTGAGTACAAAATCGAAAATCACCACAGGCCAATCGGCACTCACGCTTGCCGAACCGAGTGCAAATCGAAAATCGGCACCGGCCAATCAGCATTCACGTTCACAGAACTGAGTAAAATCGAAAACCGGCTCCGGCCAATCAGCATTCACGCTCACTGAACTGAGTCAAATCGAAAATCGGCTCCGGCCAATCAGCATTCACGCTTACAGAACTGCGTACACCCTCGTCATAACTCGCAGCGTTCTAAATCACACTTACCGAACTGCCTACGCCTCTGTCGTAACTCACAAAGTTGTAATTCACGCTCATAGAACTGCGTACACCTTGGTCATAACTCACAAAGTTCTAATTCACGCTCATAGAACTGCGTACACCTTGGTCATAACTCGCAGTGTTCTAATTCGTGCTTACAGACCTGCGTATACCTCGGTCATACCTTGCAGCGTTATAATTCACGCTTACAGAACTGCGTACAGTTCGGTCATAACACGTAGTGTTCTAATTCGCACTTACAGGACTGCGTACAATTCGGCCATACGCAGCATTCTAATTCACGCTTACAGAACTGCGTACACCTCGGTCATAACTTACAAGACTCCAATTCCCGCTAATCAAAGCCGTTCCACTGTTCAAGGTTCTGCAGTCCGAGTCAGTTCAGCGTCTCCTGAAGAGGCAGAATGTCTTTCTGCAGAACCCTGCAGCCTCAGGATTCTCCGCCAACGGGAGATCGCCGGAGGACCAAAAGAACGGCGTCACAATAGAGATCAAGACAGACCGTAAGGCGGCACTCTCGGTGATCCCCATTATGAGCTTCACAGAGAATGGCGTCTCCTCTAGCGACACGGAGGACGACAAGCACTTGTTGCCCTCGAAGCATGAGGGAAAGTCTGGCGTCGCTCTTCTGCCCATCAGGCGTGAGGCCAGGGCATGCGGACACTACGAGCCGTGCGAGAGCGTCGTCTGTGAGGTGACGTTCCAGCAGCTGTGGGACGGCGACGACGTGCAACCTCTCATCGCAGTCAACATTGACGCAGACGGCATAGACGCATCCGTCTCGAAGCACTGCAAGAGCGAGAGCTGCGACGCCCTCAGCATCGACCACGACAGGTGCCGCAGGGCCATAATAAGATGCCACCGCTGCGACAAGACAAACACCTGTGACATTTGTCTCGTCGTCCTGAAGACTCGAAAGTCGAAGGTCAATCACCGGAACTGCAAGATGAGAATCGAGTACAGGCACAACCGAGCGAGCCGGGGGCAGATACTGCGTGACAGAATGCGCCAGCGCGAGGTGGAGATTCTCGAGGCAGCGAGGATGAAGAGAAACGACTACGCCGATCCGGTCAGCGGTCACGATCGCGCGATGGAGAGTCTTCAGAACAATTCCGAGCTGATCGTCATACCGAAGGCTGCTCTGCCGGTGCAGCAGCATCCGACGATAAGGATCACGTCCGTAACCGGCGCGGCGATGACCCCGAAGAGCCAGTTCGGCGAGATCTACGGCAGCGCGCTTCCCCGGTTGCCCCTCGTATTTCCGTCCCGAGGCGTGCTGCTCGGCAAACGCCCGAGCACCGAGAACGCCGAGAATCCGACGCCAGCGAAGCAGACGAAGATCGGCGAGGCCGCCGGACCGGCGACTTCCGCCTCCGGAACTCTGCCTCTGCGCAATCCCTTCATCACGATCACGGCAATGCCCGCCAAGGGATTCATCCGACCGGTGACGATAAGCGATTTTCTGCAGTCGCAGTCGCAGACGAGTCCGGGCTCGCAGATGCAGAGCAGTCCGTTTCTCATGCCCATCAGAATGGTGCCGATCGCGAGCCTCAAGACCGAACCCTCGCTGATGCATCAAACACAGGGAATACCGAAGTTCTGTTTCGTCGCGGACAATCCTAGCCAGCCCGCTTCGGCTTTCGTTAAACCGCCGAAGAGGATTCTGCCAGCCCAGACGACGAGAGACGTCAAGACTGAGGGCAATGTCGATGAGCCGAAGAAGAGCGAATCGCGAACGGAGTCGGTGATGAGGAAGTTCAAGAGCGGCGGACGCAGGGGCAGACGAAAAAAATTGGGATCCAAGAGAGGCTCGAAGGCTTACGAGTGCACTTTCTGCCAGAAGAAATTCAGCACGGACTGGTACTTCAAGCTGCACGTCGCTAAGCACAAAGGGGAGATCAAGTTTACTTGTAAGTTCTGCAAGAAGCCTTTCATGCATCTCTACAACATGACCAAGCACATCGTGACGATGCACAAGAAGGACTCGGCCGGGGAGGCGGCGAACGCCGAGGACACCGACGGGAACATCGAGGAGGACAGGCAGTCGCTCAACTGCGCGTGCTGCAATCAGTCATTCGAGTCGAAGAGCGACATGGAGAGCCATCCGTGCAGGGTCGTTTGTCTGCTTTGTCACGGGCGGGTTCTGCACGGGGACTTGCTGCTCCACTTGAAGGCAAAGCACGTAATGTCGAATGAGAAGGCCGTGGAGGAGTACGAAAGGCAGAGGCAACAGCGAGCGGTCGGTAGGAATCGGGCGCGAACGAAGCGCGTGCTGGTCGACGGGCAAGTGCGGAGGAGAAGAGTCAAGACGGAGATCGGCGACGCGGCGAATCGGGACGGTAACTTGGCGAAGAGAAAACGAAACGCCATTGCGCTGAACGACGCGCGGAAGAGAAGCGACGAGAGCAACGCTCAAGTTCTCGGGCGACGACTTACTCGTCGGAGGAAAAACACCCTGGTCGGTCAATTGGAAACTAACGTGCCGAACAAGACGATCTACATCACGAATCGGATCCACAGACACGAGGAATCCACGTCGATTTCGTGTGAGTATCGATACGATCGGTCGCGCGCAGGTCTGGTTGTTTCCACCGGAAGTGACGTTATGCCTGAAGTACATCGTTTCCGTTTTGAAGATCTAATTTTTCGTCCGGAAGTGACGTCATAGAGGAAACGTTACTTCCGATCGATAAATGAGATTCTCAAACCGGAAGTCGTCCCCGAAAATACCGGCCTTGTATGTTCATTACAGACATTTGTAATACCGAGATCGGTAACAAAAACTGTAATCAACTTTTCTCACGGATTCTGGCATGTACGGTCAAAAGAAAGGTCTCATCGAAAGCCGAAATGATATCCGTTTCGGATGAGACTTTTATTTTGTCTGTAGCTGCGAGAACATGTGAGAAAAGTTGATTACAGTTTTTGATACCGACTGAGCCCCGCATGGCCAGGGAGGGAGGTGTTTCATATGGTCTGAAGAGTAATGACCTTTCTCAAGGGTGCTAATTATTTTGAGGAAAAAGCAAATACGCGCCGGATGCACACAGTACTTTCGCATCCGGCCGGAATTCTTTTTTTTTCTGAAAAAAATTAGCACCATTGAATAAAGTCAATTTGAAAATTGCAACTATCCCTCTGGGACACACAACTGTTTCACTTCCCCTTAAGATCATGTGAAAAACGTTCTCAGCGTGTCTCTCTCGTTCCGCCGAAAACGCCACTGATGCTATCTCTCTCGCACTCCATAGTGTTTCACATGCTCTTAAGGTGAAGTGCTCTTCGGTCTATAACAAAAACTGCAATCCCAAATTCTCTAAGATGGTTCATTTTTAGGGAAAAATATGAGAACGGTAAGCTATGCGCATCAATTCTGCACCGTTCACTGTTCTAATCATTTTCCTAATGAGATGTAAAACCGGAAGTGGCGCATTCTTCGACAAGTTCGTCTTGAGATCGGAAAATTAGATATTAAAACCGGAAGTGACGTATTTCTCTCTCTGTTCTAGCTTTGACTCTGGCCGACCCGCTGACAGCGCATGCATCGCGATGAAATTGTACCACAGTCCCCGGCCGTTTCCGGTCGTCCTAGCATCACGAAATGATCCGTGGAAATAATCTCGAGATTTCGGCAATCGCACGGCGGAGCGATGTCTCCGCTGCAAAGTTCGCTCGAGATCCTCGACCGCGGATTTCTCACTGGCTGATAACGCACTGGGGTAAAATCGAAAACGATACTTTCGAGAATCTCCTGGACCACTTTTGTGTTATGATTAAGCCGAAAATTTTTACACAGTATGCTCGTAAGTTGCGACATTCATTCACGGTCGCAAGCGGCAACATTTTTTTTTTCGTTGTATAGACGAGTGTATCTCACCGCGTTTCTGTGTGTCGTCTATCATATACTCAACGAGCTTTTCGCGGTGAAAAGCTCGTAAAATCGAAACGCAACTACAATGACCAGAGCAGTATGTTTTGCTTTTTTTTTTTTTTGAAATCACATTAACATTGATATTATTTTGTAGAAACGCAAGCATCACGGAATTTACTGTTAAGAGTGGAGTGTAATAATATATTGTGGATTATTCGCCTTGAAAGAAAATATGCCGAAAACGGTGCTACGGGGCATGTTGAAAAAAAAGGAAAGTGCAATGCCGTGCAACTGATAACGTAATTTATTTTAAGTAACATCGAGGCGATCCACGATCGCCGCGTCGCTGTAATTTGTGATATGGCACCCGGGGCATTGTGTAATTTAATTAACGTATCATCGTACGTTCGAAAATCAATTTAATTAATGGCGATGTTACGGTTTAAAAGCCAGAAAAACCGTACCTTTAGCACTGTTGAAAGCAAAGTGGCTGTATATTGCCAAACATTGTGTATAAAAAAAAAAGAAAACTAACAAAATAATACGCGAATGCCACATCGTTCCTCAATCGGTAAACTGATTAAAAACATGGAGTGCCTTTTCATCTCTATAATTTCACAATTTCGCGAGATATGTATCCACGTATGTACGGATCTCACGAACTTGGGAACAACATTGTGAGACGCGCGCAAGGTATTTTTTCAATGCCTTTAGCATGACCCAGTAAAATAAGCTCATAAAATCGTTCTCTCCCTTTTCCCCCTGTTAGATAAGCGACAAATCGATCCGTTTTATATTAATAAAAATCAATAGTACAATTATATCGATATTTTTTTTTTTTTTTTTTGAAACTGAAAAAAGTCGTCTGCAAAAATCGTTGATTCTATCGAAAACGATCCGCGATGACAATTGCATCAGTATTAAGTATACGAGCGTGTATCATTGAGTGTCGAACACAAATTTGTATGACAGAGAATAGAGCAATAAATTTTGATGTCGCACGTTTCAGTAGGTATTTATTTTTTCCTTATAATTAACTTAAAAGTGTACAATTGGTCCAATTTCTTACGGCGGTTCCTTCATATCCGATCTAAGGCTTCCAGCATTATTACACTGTTTCCGCGAATAACCTGAAAATTTGGGGATATAGTAAACAGTGGCGGCGATTACGAGTCGAAATGAATATCGGACTCACCACCATGCCAATGTTGTTTTTCGTGCCGTCCTTGCATTCCTCGACGCTCTCGTCGATCACCATGTTCATGAACGGATCGAATCCCCGCAAAATGCCTATCACGTGCCTACCGCCGTTCAGTTTGACTGTGCGCGTTAAAATGAAAACAAAGATAGAGTGACAATTATGGGCGAACGGCGAGAAATAATATTTCGTACTTACGCGACAACCGTTTGTCCATGTACCTGAAAAATTGAATAAACATCAGCAAACGTTCGGTCTTTGTAACCTCAATCGTAAGTTATTTTACGGGCGGGCTCCGAAAAATATATTTCGCAACTGGATCAATCTACTTACTTTTTTAGTTCCGGAGGATGTGCTTTGCTCATGATTACTGTTACCAAATAACTTGCGCTGTCAGTACTTTATGTGCAATTCCGGAATTAAATTGCAGAAAAAAAATACTCGTGGTAAAATTTGCCGCTTGTTATGGCTTGGCTTCTTTCGAGCTCAGCGCCTCGCACGGCCGAAGTTGGATTCCGTAGCATGCAGTACTGTTATGAAATACCCTAGTATTTGGAGATTTTGTTGCTGCAATCAGTAGGTCTCTTCGTTTTCAGCCCTGTATGTAAGACCGTGGACCGAATTTAGCTTTATTCCGTTAGCGACGCTTCCTACATTACCGACGGCGCGGGACGCAGAATCGCGAGCGCTCGACGATTTTCGGAAGTTCGACGACGGATGCCTAACAAGGCAGACGTACTAAGTCTACGTTTACGTCTACGATTTTCGAGGTACGATCCCTCGGTATAAAGTTACGATTACGATTTACGTGCTACGGGTCCACGAGCGACCACCATTCGGGGCACGAGTCCTTACGAGTTAATTTTCGAGTGCGGAAACACGATTTATAATTATACGAGCGACGATTAGTGATTTAAGTTCAAAGTTTGTTATATTGAAGTAGTACGATTTCCCATTCCACGCGAGTTGCGTGATTACTAGAGACTGTCTTTTCTATCTTTTTATCTTTTTCTATCTTTTCTATCTTTTCTATGGCGCATTTCATCCGAGTTACGAGTAATATTCTTTTACATCCTCTCACGCGCGATCGACCTTTAGGCTTCGCACCTCCTCGAGCCAACCTCCCGACAAAATATCGAAGGCCAACGAATTATTCAACAATTCGAATAGTTTAAGAAGCAAGCGTGCGAATGATATAAGACGAAACATTTTATTTCTCGTAGACGAGCTTTATGGTTAAGCACATTATTAAAGCTTGTGTTAGGTAATCTCAACATCGCAAATTCGCGTCAGACTATGCAATTTTTTTGCACCTCTTCTTTCAACCAGAAGTGACGTCATACCAGAAATAGGTTACATCCGGTTTGAAAATTTTATTTTTCGAGCGAAAGTGACGTCCCACCGAAAACACGTTACTTCCGGCTTGAGAATCTTATTTTTCGAGCGGAAGTGACGTCATACCGGAAATACGTCACTTTCAGTTTGAAAATATCATTTTTCCAACGGAAGTGACGTCATACCGGAATTGCTTTGCTTCCGGTTTGAAAATTTCATACTTCGAAGTGGCGTCTTACCGGAAATACGTCACTTCCTGTTTGAGGATCTAATTTATCGACCGGAAGTTCCGCCATATCGGAAGAGCCGGGAATTCGGGGAATACATCGAAGACACAGATTGAATCTACTGCGATCATTTTTATTGTACGCCTAATAATAAATAGTTACAGATTATAGGAACTAAGTATACCACGAAGTCGCGTAAAATGCAAGTAATTAATGTCGACCAATCATTAGCAGGCTGAGCACGGCTCGATCTCTTCAGCGGCTTTCTCCTCTTCGTAGGGCCCAGCCTCCCGAGGGAATCTCCACTCCATGCCAAGGCCAAAGCTCGGCTCAAATCCTCCGCCAGGTCTCGGCTGCACTTGACTCTGTCCACGGAGGAAGAGTTCGTTATTGATATTGTGTTCGATTCCTAAACCGACCTGGGGTGTCAAATGACCGCGCTGGAGATTCGCAGATCCGAAGGCATCGACCTTGGTCCGATCGTTATTGAATTTGTGCTCGAGATCGAAACCGGCCTGGTGTGTCATATGACCCCTGTAGAGATTCGCAGCTCCGAACGCATCGAGCTTCGTCTGGTCACCGTCGATTATTCGCTGCTTGTAGGTGACATCGAGGGAAGGCTGACTGTTCGGACCGCCGGGGGTCTGTTTGCCCTCTACGACTACGGACCCCTGCGGCTCTCGTCGGAAACGATGGTTCTGCGGGTTGCGAAGAAATAATCACAGTCAGGACGAAGAGATATACCGATATAAACCATTGATGAAAAATATATCTTGGAACCGATATAAACCATTGATGAAAAATATATGTAGAGAACCGATATAAACCATTGCTGAAAAATATATGTTGGAACCGATATAAACCATTGACGAAAAATTTCATTTCCGTTTTTTACTTACAAAAAGCGGCGGGCCGCGTCTTCCTACCGCGTGTCCTCCACCAACGTTGTGTCTCTGGGCGGCGCAAGCGACGACGCAGAGCACGGCGAAAGAGATGAGGAGCTTCATTCTCAAAGATTGAATTTTCGTCTGGAAACATTTTTTAATTGGATCGTTTAGTTTAAAAATGATAAATTTTGATTTACCATAAAATTACTAAATATCTTACCGTTGGAATTGGCTGGTCGAATTGTTCGTGAAGAACTGAATATTGAATGTCGGGACTGTCGATCTTTTATACTGAAAAGTTATCCCGGCGAACAACGAAGACTCGGGGAACTCCTTTTCCCCGCAGCTGCAACGTTCTCGCGAACGGGGAATACCTCGGAGTATACGAGACGAAATCCACAGCAGTGTGCGAGTCTTGGATATTGTCTTTCTTCTCGAGCGCATCAGTAACATGCAGAGAGATGAATCTTGAAGTTATATTGAACTCGACCTCAGATGGGTCGTGAGCGATAAGTCGTTTTTTTTCCCGACCGGACTTTTTCTTTGCGTTGTGATTCCCCGCATCGGAACCGAAACGCGACACTTTTGGTTTGAGAATTTCACTTTCGACCGGAAGTGACGTCATACGGGGGATACGTCAGCTTCGGTCGTAAGATGCGATTTTCAAACCGGAAGTTACGCCTTTCCGGTATGACGTCACTTCCGGCCGAAACATGAAATGTTCAAACCGGAAGTGAAAAATGAGTCGCACTATATATATATATATATATGTAGCTATACGAACTCTTCGCCGGGGAATAACTTCGGGAATTCTCACCGAAAGAGAGAGTGTGGCTCAAAACTTCCCCCCGGATCTGTCTTTGACCGTCTGTGCAAGGTCAAAGCTGTATTGTCCACTGTGTCGCTTAACTAGAATCACAAAGATGTATCTTCCACCCTCGCACACGGAAGATACATTAAAGCGAGTAGCCTAGGGGTCAAAGCAAGTCGGGAAGGGAAAAAAAATGACTTATCGCACTTGACCCATCTGAGGTCGAATTCAATGCAATTTCAAGATACATAGCTCCTTTCATTAATTGCGTGTTCTACGAGGAAAGTTCTGCACATGACTGATGCGCTCGAGATGAAAGACAATATCCAAGACTTGCACGCTGCTGCGGATTTCGTCGCTAATGCTCCGAGGTAATCCCCGTCCGAGGGAACGTTGCAGCTGCGAGGCAAAGGAGTTCCCCGAGTCCTCGTTGTTCGCCGGCATAACTTTTCAGTATAAAAGATCCACAGTCCCGACATTCGATATCCAGTTCTTCACGAACAATCCGACCAGTCAATTCCAACGGTAAGATATTTAGTAACTTTATGGTAAATCGAACTTTATCATTTTTTAACTAAACGATCCAATTAAAAAATGTTTCCAGACGAAAATTCAATCTTTGAGAATGAAGCTCCTCATCTCTTTCGCCGTGCTCTGCCTCGTCGCTTGCGCCGCCCAGAGACACAACGTTGGTGGAGGACACGCGGTAGGAAGACGCGGCCCGCCGCTTTTTGTAAGTAAAAAACGGAAATGAAATTTTTCGTCAATGGTTTATATCGGTTCCAACATATATTTTTCAGCAATGGTTTATATCGGTTCTCCACATATATTTTTCATCAATGGTTTATATCGGTTCCAAGATATATTTTTCATCAATGGTTTATATCGGTATATCTCTTCGTCCTGACTGTGATTATTTCTTCGCAACCCGCAGAACCATCGTTTCCGACGAGAGCCGCAGGGGTCCGTAGTCGTAGAGGGCAAACAGACCCCCGGCGGTCCGGACAGTCAGCCTTCCCTCGATGTCACCTACAAGCAGCGAATAATCGACGGTGACCAGACGAAGCTCGATGCGTTCGGAGCTGCGAATCTCCAAAGGGGTCATATGACACACCAGGCCGGTTTCGATCTCGAGCACAAATTCAATAACGATCGGACCAAGGTCGATGCCTTCGGATCTGCGAATCTCCAGCGCGGTCATTTGACACCCCAGGTCGGTTTAGGAATCGAACACAATATCAATAACGAACTCTTCCTCCGTGGACAGAGTCAAGTGCAGCCGAGACCTGGCGGAGGATTTGAGCCGAGCTTCGGCCTTGGCATGGAATGGAGATTCCCTCGGGAGGCTGGGCCCTACGAAGAGGAGAAAGCCGCTGAAGAGATCGAGCCGTGCTCAGCCTGCTAATCATTGGTCGACATTAATGACTTGCATTTTACGCGACTTCGTGGTATATTTAGTTCCTATAATCTGTAACCATTTATTATTAGGCGTACAATAAAAATGATCGCAGTAGATTCAATCTGTGTCTTCGATGTATTCCCCGAATTCCCGGCTCTTCCGATATGGCGGAACTTCCGCTCGAAAAATAAGATTTTCAAACCGGAAGTGACGCATTTCCGGTATGACGTCAATCTGACTAAAAAAATTAAATTTTCAAACCGGACGTGATGTATTTCTGGTATAGCAACATTGATAAAAAATAAAAACAAAAGCATAAAGTCGTGTGCGAACTCGCGATGCTGATATTACCTTCAAGAGGTAATAAAACTGCAAACACCTTTCCTCACGGATTCTGGCTTGTACGATCAAAATAAAAACCTCATCGGAAGCCGAGGTAATATCCGTTTCCGATGAGACTTTTCTTTTGACCGTACATGCGAGAACACGTAAAAAAAGGTGATTGCAGTTTTTGATACCGACTGAGCCTGGGGCGGACAGGGAGTCAATTGTTTCATCTGGTCTAAGGGGAAGTGAAATATCGCGGTCGGTAATGAAAACTGTAATGAACTTTTCTCAAGGGTACTAATTTTTTTGAGGAAAAAGCAAATTCGAGCCGGATGCACACGGTAATTTCGCATCCGGCCAAAATTCATTTTCTTCTCAAAAGAATTAGCACCGTTGAATAAAGTTAATTTGAAAATTGCAACTATCTCTCTCGCACTTATGGCCCCGTCACGTGACTTTCACTTCCCCTTAACACCATGTGAAACACTCTCTCGTGGTGTCTCTCTCACTCCACTCCGAGCGCCAATAACGGTATTTCTCTCGCTCTTGCGGCGCGGTCACGTGACTTTCACCTCCTCTTAAGGTCATGTGTTACAGACTCAGTCGGCAACAAATCGCCTTCCCTGTTTTCTCCAAAACGATTGATACGACGAGCAAAGGCAAATTAGGTTTTCATACTTATATCTATTGACTACAAAAACCTAATTTGATTTTGGTCGAAGTAAAAAAAGGTGATTGCAGTTTTTGATACCGACTGAGCCTGGGGCGGACAGGGAGTCAATTGTTTCATCTGGTCTAAGGGGAAGTGAAATATCGCGGTCGGTAATGAAAACTGTAATGAACTTTTCTCAAGGAGATCAACCATCACGGAGAAAATAGGGAAAGCGATTTGTTACCATCGGAGCATCGATACGTGTGTGTCACGTGTCCTTAAGAGCATGTGAAACACTATGGAGTGCGAAAGAGATAGTTGCAATTTTCAAATAATCTTTATTCAACGGTGCTATTTTTTGTCAGAAAAAAAATGAGTTCAGGCCGGATGCGAAATTACCGTGCACTTCCAGCTCGAATTTCCTTTTTCCTCAGAAAAATTAGCACTCTTGAGAAAAATTCGTTACATTTTTCGTTATCGACCGCGATATTTCACTTTTCCTTAAACTATTCGCTCAGGCTTTAAGGGGAAGTGAAAGTCACGTGACGGGGCCATGAGTGTGAGAGAGATAGTTGCAATTTTCAAATTAACTTTATTCAATGGTGTTAATTTTTTGAGTAAAAAAATGAATTCGGGCCGGATGCGAAATTACCTCGTGCATCCGGCTCGAATTTTCTATTTCCTCAAAAAAATTAGCACCCTTGAGAAAAGTTCATTACAGTTTTCATTACCGACCGCGATATTTCACTTCCCCTTAAGTCGTTTCAAAGCAGTCTTGCAGCGCCATCTACACTACATAAAGATTCAGATGCACGCTGTTTCTCCAACCTAGTTACTCTTCGACGGAAATGACTTTCCTCTGAAATAAGTTTGGCGCAAAACCCCACCAATGTCGTCTCGTAGTGGGGAAACGATTTCGCAACAACCCTGAGCTAAACACACTGTTCACAGCAGTTCAACAGTCGGCGTGACTCCACTGTTACACTGACAGATCATCCGCTACGCACCACATCTAACCTAACAAAAGCCTGCATTTATAAACAATTAAACTTCGCGACAATAACACGGAAGGAATGGATGACAAGCCTTCGTCAACGATACCGTCCAATGAAAAAATTATCGACGATCTGACCCGAGACTTGGAGAGCTCTTGTGGCACATCGGACACGCATCGAACGTCGACGAGTTCGATAAATGACACGGGAGATAAAAACAGCGAAGCGTCTGGCGATCCTTGGCACGACATTGGCAAGGAATCGAACTGTCGGGACGACGACGAGCCCGACCCGGCTCTCAAAGAGGAACCGCCGCTGGACTTCGTCGACGAGGAAGCTCTGAAAGACCGGGAAGTCACGCTCTCCGACGACGAAAAACAGGTTCGTATTTCACCGAGTCATTCCCGATCCACGAATCGATAACTTTTCGCGTCGATAACCTTTCTCGTTTTCCCAGAAACTGCGAGCCGAGGCGGAGGTTCTGAAGAACGACGGCAACGATTTGTTCAGAAACGGAGAATACAGCAAAGCTATGCTCACTTACACCGAGGGACTCCACACTTGCCCGTTGCTGTTCGACAATGACAGAGCCATTTTGTACGCGAACAGGGCAGCCGCTAAGATAAAATATATGGTAATTTTTATATGTGTATCATTTGATATTTTATATATAATTTAGTTTGTAAATATAAATTTTTATTTCTATATTTTTAAAAATGTTTTGTTACTTTGATTGACTTTTCCTTTACAATCGGTAAAATAAATCATAAATATTAGAGATCCTGAATAATGAGTTATAAAAATTATAAACACTTATAGAGCTTACAACGCACTAATTGATTTTTATATGTATATATTTTTATTTCTGTGTATAATTTTACTTTTATATATACAATTTCATTTCTCCAGATAATCCAGATAAGTTTTGCCGACCGGATAAGTTGAACCTGCCTTTTCGGGGAGTCTGTTTATCTGCATATGCAGGCAGACTAGATACCCTTGCCATTTCGTTACCTGCCTATGGAATTGTTCCTGCTGCAAGTTTTTGAATGGGATGGGAAAGTGGGCAGCTATTAAGGCAGGTAGTGGGGAATCCAACTTATCCGGTCATGTTTAATTGGCTTGGTTGCTGAGCATGCAACTTACGGAGTCGCCTGCTATATATAACTTAATTTCTATATATAAAATGTAATTGCTATATAATTTCATTTCTAAATATATCATTTAATTTCTAGATAATAATATGTAAAATTCTGCGAGCTACTAATTTTATTTATTTATTTATTTATTCATTAATTTATTTCCAGGACGAGCCCTTTTACATTTACGATTTTTACAGTTCAGACAACAATACGAATATAAATCGAAATATAGCATCCGTGAACACAATAACATCGTAATATATAAGATTTATTATTATTATTTTTAATAGCATTTTTGTCATGATAACATGAGAAGAAATGAAAGGAATGACAAGAAATGAAATTTTCATTAAAAAAAAAATTAACTCTACAGGACGACAAGGAATCGGCGATAGCCGATTGCACCAAGGCAGTGGAGTTGAATCCGAAATATCTGAGGGCGTACCTGAGAAGGGCACAGTTGTACGAGGAGGCAAGTAAGCTGGACGACGCGTTAGCCGACTTCAAAAAGATTCTGGAGCTGGATCCATCGCATTCCGAGGCTAACCACGCAGTGAGGGTAAGCCGAGTGACGAAGCTTCGCCAATCGTCACACAAATTCCTGTGCGAAACTGACTAATGTTGTTTCTCCCTGCAAACAGAGGCTGCCGCCGTTGATCGAAGCCGCCAACGAGAAGCTCAAAACGGAGATGTTGGGAAAACTCAAAGAGCTAGGTAACTTGGTACTCAAACCCTTCGGACTATCAACAAATAACTTTGAGCTACAACAGGACCCAAATAGCGGCGGTTATTCCGTTAAATTCAATCAGAACTCTAGCTAATTTTTGAGAGATAATATTATTCTTACATATATAAGAAAAAAAAAACAAAACATCCAGAGAAAATCGACAACTGCAACGTTATATTTATAAAATAAACAATTGTATAATAAGTCATTCCCGTTTCTTTTTCGTCTATAGCCAAATTCGATAGATAAATTATATGTGAGAAAGGCAGAGTAACAATCCTCCATAATCCGCCTCCCGACGCGACCGGCTCGGAAAAAAAAGCTACGGACGGAAGTTGGCCGTGCGCTGAAAGTCGACGCGTGTTTTTTCGAACCTCAAATCATTATTTTTTTTTCTGGCACGCGACACATTTCCGCGCGCCTCCGAGAGACTCGCGCAGTCCCCGATTAGCGGGTAAGTGTGTCAGGCTCCATTAAGGGCCGCCGATAGCGATCCGCGCTATCGCGAATGAAATCAACCAACTTTCCCGTCCCCGATCATTTTTTTTTCTTTTTTCGCAGAGAGCGCTTTCCGAGAACTCCGAATGCCGATCGTTGTATCGATTTCTCGTTCCGGAGGGTCGCCGCGGGCGACGACGACGGGCTAGCGTCCGGGAACTCGGCGCCAGGACTCCTGGCTCGTCGAGCAAAAAAAAAAAAAAAAGAAAAAAGCACCATATCGAAAGGATGACTCATCTGGAGCCGACGATCGACGGAGGAGAATCAACCCGCATCTTCGCCGATAGACGATAACACTTAATTCGAAAGAAAAAAAGAAGAATAAGACCTCGAGGACCTCAGAGTGACGTGGCGCACTGTGATTCGATCGGGCGGCGTCCTCGGCGAAAATCATTCAAGCGAAAGGCGGAGAGAGGAGTAGCATAGTAGTGTAACTCGTCAAGCGGGCAGACAGCGTTACGCCAGCGAGGTCGGTGGGTCGGCGGTGGGGCGGATGAGCGTTCGCCCGGCGTCGCTGCCGGGTGCGCAAGCGTGCCCCGCCGAGGGCGAAAAGCTCCATTATCCGCGGAAGTACGCGTAGGCGTAAAAAAAAAGAACCGGCCACAAGCTCGGTTGCTTCTCGCTATCGGAGTCTCGCTCGAGCTCGCTCCGCAGCAGTTGGTCGCCTCAGCTGCCCGGCTCGGTTCTCGCGGTTGAGAAGGAAACGGACCACGACGCCGACGAAAAGCTCCGAATAACATTTGTTTTTTTTTTTCAATCGAATCCTGTAACTGGTTCGGCTGGTCGACGGAGCGCGTGTAACGCGAGATCGGACGTTCATCGAGAGAGGAAAGCTGCACGCGCGTGCCGGATGTACCGAGGAAGCGCACGGAGAGGGCCCTAGAGAGGGATGTGAGCGTGCGACGTCCGGTGCGAGTCGTGCGAGAGAAACCGTGCGGATTACCCTGCAGTCGAGAGACCGAGAGACAACCGAGAAACTCATCGTCCGGAAGCGACGACGATGCCGAGCTCGAGGGTGAGTGCGACTCGACCAAAATTCAAGACCCGGCCGAGGAGAACACAGCGCTGGGAAGACCGAGAGGAGCGCAGATAATTCCGGGAGGGCATTATGCAAATCAATAATTTCTCCGTGTTAGCGAGACGCTTCCTAAAAATATACCTCTAGCCCAGTGACCCGCGCGAGATAGCGGGAGGGCATCCGAGTCTGGGGTGTGCACCCGAGTTCCAGCGGCGGAGATGTTTCTCCGGCACGCCGAGCAAATTCTTTCCCTCGGCCAATCGGAATGCCGCGATAAGGACACGCTCTTTGATTTAACGAGGCGAACGGCGTTACGTCGACGGTCACGGAAACCGGATTAAGCCTACGCTCTCGTCGGACTTGTAACGATCGAGGAAGCTCCGAGTCACGTTTTTTTTTTCTTTTCATTCAAGCCCTCCGAAAGGGGGGCGTTGGGCTCGTCAGCAACCCCAATCCGTGATCTTCTCGTCTATCGCTCCGGCCCCGCTTACCCTGCGAGGCAGAGCGAATTCAACCGGGCTGAGCCTTGCGTCCCGTTTCTTCTTATCTCTCTTATCGCGAGCGAATGCTCGCTCCCTCCCGGCGTAGGACGGGTGGAGAGCTTTCCGATAGATATGCAAATTAATCGAGCTCCTCGGTTCGAGTGCGGCTTCAACTGCTCTCGATGTACCGGAGCGGATATGACTGTCCCACCGGTTCTCCGATTGAATCCCCCGACCCTCCATTCGATTCTCGTAGCTGTCTCTCCACTGTACACAAATATCCGGACTCATTGTCCGCGAATACGGCTGTTTCTCCGGCTGCGACCGGAAGAACCCGTTTCCTCGCTCGTCGAGGTTGTTATTGTCGCACCGCGATTCCCGGCTACGCCGTGCAGCCCTTATCGCACGTGTGACTGATTGCTTCTCGCACCAGCGCTATCGCACCCCTCAGTTTGGTGCATTCGTAAATTGGATGAAAGAAAAAAATTGAATGCGGCTACGATTATCGAGACTCGAAACTCGATATTATTTTCGGCCCTCAAATGTCTTTAAATGAAATGTTTCGCTCCGCACTCCGGTCCATTTATAAATTATTTGAAAACAAAAAAATTAAATGAAAACAAAATTAAGCGAAAGAAAATAATTATATGAAAACAAAAAATTAAATGAATTAAATGAATTGAATGATTATGGTGACCCGAAAATCCGGTGTGTTCTTCGCCCCTTGAAGCTGCTCGCACATAAAACTACGTACGGAACACAGACAGGCCGTGCCGTATCCACACACAGCCGGGATTGGCTAATGCTCTCGTATTGGTGTCTGATCTGGTGCGATCGACTTGTGTGACAGAAAACGGCAAACGTTGTTTTATGTGCGACCACCTTAAATGTGTTCGATCGCTTCTCGCACGAGAGCGTCTCGCACCGCTTCCCGGTTCATTTACGAATGAAATGCAAAATAAAAAATGAAACGTAAAAAATAATTAATAAAAAAATATAATTAAATGAAGCTATAATTACCGTGACTCGAAAACCCGGTATATTTTTGGACCCTTACATGTGTTGATCGCTTCTCGCACGAGCGTATCTCACCGCTCGCCCCGTTTCATTCATAAATTAAATGAAAAAAAATAACAATTAGATGAAGCTATAATTCTCGTGACTCAAAACCCCGGTATGTTCTTCGACCCTTAAATGTGTTCGATCGCTTCTCGCACAACTGTATCGCACCGCTCGTCCCTGTCCACTAATAAATTAAATTAAAAAAACAATTAAATTGAAGCTATAAGTATCGTGACTCGAAGCCGGGGACGTTCTTCGACCCTTAAATGTCTTCCCTCACTCGAGTCAGCCTACTTTTCCGAGGCCCTCGCGTCACCCGCTTCCGGCTCAGTGGCCGGAGTGCCTCGGCCCTGATTCTTGAATAAACAGAGGGGAAGCTTTTCTTCTTTTCTCTTGCCCCGTCCCTCGAGAGCTCTCGCCTCGTTTCGCGTCTCGGCGCGAACGAAACTTTCCCGGTGGCTCGTGAATGAAACGTTCCGTCGGTGGGAATCTCAATGACGATACCGGAAGGGAGGAGTTTTCTCGTTATTGCGTTATGACTTAATAAGCGAAGAGAACTGAGAAGGGCTGTCCGAGTCCGATTCTGATTTTCCTTCGTTACGGTGGCTCGGCTGAAGCGGGCCCGTCAGGCTAATTGCATTTCGTTCCGTCAAACAAGTAGCAGGTACAAATTAATGGAAACGCAGTGGGCGAGGAGTTTCCAAGGAAAAACGGTGGGAAGCGAAGACTCGAGAGTCTCAAGGGGAGAGGCAAGAGAGAATACGGAGCCGTACGAGCGGGCAAGAGCGAGCCGGAGAACGTCAAAGAGATGGAAAGGGGTGGTAGTTGATTGGAGTAGTAGAATCGATCCAAGAAGCACACTTTGGCCCGCGCTCAAAAGCCTTTGGGAGATGCCCAGACCGGCGACAATATCAAAGCTATTTATCGTAGACGCTTAATTTGCAAGTAATATTAATAATAGTTATTACAGTAATAATAATAACAAAAATAACAATAATTACAATAATTACAACGATAGCCCACATAGCACGGACACATTTTTGAAAGGTTTCAATAGTATGTTTTAGAAGCATCGAAAATATTTTATCAATGTTAAAAAATAGTTGTGCATTTTTTTTTTATCATTCTGAAAACAGTTTTTGGTCCGCTCACAAATTTTACATTGAAATGTTTTAGAAATGTTTCGCTGAAATATTTTTTTAACATTTCAGCGAGAAGGAAAGATTGCATCATCAATCCTAATTGTATATACACGCCCGCATAAACACGAAACATGATATGTTTCTGAAATATTTCACCCGTAGCGCCAAATATTTTGAAATATTTTTTATTTCATGTGTCACCGAAATATTTCTTCTAATGTTCAGTGTTTGTGCGCGTGTGCATATGCAATTTGGATTGGTGATTCAATCTCTCACATGTCGCTGAAATTCTCAAAAAACATTTGACAAATATTTTTTAATAATCATAAAATATCTTCATGCTATGCGGGAACAATAATAATAACTATAATAACTATAATAACTACAATTCCATTTCATGCCATGTAACTTCGAACCGAGTCTTCGTTTTATGTAAATTACTATTTTTAATTGCAAAGGGGTCTGTTATGCCCCGCTCTCCCGTATATTACACAACGTTACTGGCAGCCTTCGATCTGGGACGGTTCGACGACCCCTCATGCGGGTAACGAGTAATCGATTTGTTTTTATTTATTTTCTTCCAGACGCGTTATATTATTTCGCTATCGACACAGTGAGTCGTTATTGTCGCGTTATCTTCACGGAACCGGGGCTTACGTGATTCTAATATCTTTTTAATGTCAATCGACCGGGGGCGACTCACTAACACGCCGACCCGCGATCGATTCGCTGGCGCGTGCGACGACACTTTGTCGCGCTCCGTGTAAATGAGCGATTCTGTCCACGCTTGTTGCTCTACAGTCGACCCGGGAAGCTATGTGGAAGGAAGCTATATGCGTTTTTTTTTGTGCACGATGACTATTATGAGCGATAAATGCAATTCGCCCGGGTGTACCGCGCTGCAAGCTGCTCTAATTCGAGAGTCTCCTGCATTCGAGAAAACGGAAAAGGCTGCCTGACTGAACCTCGATACATTCGAATGAGCTGCTAAATGCTCAGGGTCCTCTACAGTGTAACCTAATCCGCGCACTCGACGCTTTCGGATAACCCGCTCGTCACCTCCGCTATTGCGACGCAGACTACATCGAGTTCAGTACACGGGCGTATCGCGCACTTTTCGCACCGGTATATTTTTTAGCATCTCCCGCTGCGAAATTCGAAGACGTGGCACTTTTACTTAATACTAAAATTTCAGTAAAAATCATCTTTATTCTACTTTAAAATGTTTTTTTAAATTTTAAAACATCTGTTTTTAATTAACTTTAATTCAGTTTTTAAACATTTGATTTTATTTAACTTTAATTCAATTTGGAAACGTTTATTTTTATTTAATTTTACGGCATTAATTTACATTTCGTTTTGATATTTAAATTTTTTCGTTGCAGCCGGAAGCGATGAGGACGAAGCCTCGAAGATTTTCGCGTCGGCGTAAATGGCCCCTGCACGTCGCCCTCTTCCTGCTCTACGTGCTGATCCAACTGGTGGCATCCTCGACGACGAGAAGCCCGACGGTCGCGACGAGGACGAGCACGGAGGAGGTGTCCACAGAGAGGACAACTACGACGACGGGCGCCGGAGCCGGAATCGTCGGCGAGCCCTCGATCAAGGAGGCCAAGGAGGAGCCCGAAAAAAACAAGGTCGTTACGGAAAGAGCTACGACGACGGAGCCGTCGACCACGAGAATGCCCAAAGCCGGGGAGCAGACGAGGGAAACGACCGAGCAATCGGCGAAAGTAAAAACGAACGACAAGACGAAGGACAATAAAACTCCGAAGATACAAGAGACCGTGCTGAAAGCCCCGCCCGACACGTCGACCGTCAGTTTCGGAGATTTTTTTTTTTTCTATAGTAAAATCGTCTCGAGGATTTTGAGGAAAAAGATGGAAAAAAATGAATCTTATTACAGGCTGCGCCCGCGACGGGAACGACGACGCCGGCGAACGAGGTTCATCCGACCTGGAGACCGAGACGAAACTGTTCGCCACCGGCGATCGAGCAGTTCCCGCAGCCTCTCATGGGACCCTCGGCGAGAAAACACGGCGGTCTCATAATTCACGTCCTCGTCGCTATCTACACCTTCTTCGGTCTCGCGATAATCTGCGACGATTACTTCGTCTCCAGCCTCGACAGAATTTGCGAAGGTGAGCGAATGAAGGGAACACAATTCGTGGAAAAAAAGAAGATGCGAGAATATGTTTTTCATATTTTAAATATATAAAATATAAAAAATATGAGGTATTCCATACCAAATCGACCCGAGTCTGACCCTGCACATATTCGATTTGGCTTGCAATTTTTTATATGATTGAACTAACTCTCGAAAGTACTCATCTTTTTTTTTTTTAGATTTTTTCAGATTGTTTGTAATTATTTATAATTGAAAAAAGATTTTATTGCTCGCCACAGTTTAAAAATCTCAAAAATCATGTTTAATATATAAGAATAACAAAGATTTGAGCCGGGATACACCAACGTCACCTTCTATTGTTTTCGATTTTTTTTTTTTTTTTTTTTAAGAAAACAGTGAAAATGATTAGAAGAAAAAAATCAGTCGATTATGGCCTATTGCTTGACGAAGGTGAAAGAAGGTGACGACGGCCTACTCCGGCTTAAGTCTTAAAAATTCTTATATTTTACACATAATATTTCAGAATTTTTAAATTGTGCCGATCAATAAAACTCCTTTTTTAATTATAAATAATTGTAAACAATTTTTAAAAAATCAAAATAAAAATATCGAGTGCTCTTTAGAGTGAGTTCAATCATCTAAAAATTCGCGGGCCAAATCCATGATATGAACGTTCAGAGCCAGGTCGATTTGGTATGAAATACCTCAAACATATATACGAGAAATACATAACTTATATAAAGAATATTTTTCGCCAAAAAAATGGATATTGTAAATATATTTTTAATATATTTTCCATATACTACCGTTTCCTATTCACATCTGTAATTTATCGTTCATTCGCACGACGGTGACCTTGCGAGAATGTTCTTGTGTGCAGAGCTGCGGCTACCCCCGGACGTTGCCGGGGCGACTTTCATGGCAGCCGGATCATCGGCGCCGGAGCTGGCCACAGTAATCATCGGAGTTTTCTTCGCAAAGGACGACATTGGGGTATGTTCCGTTCGCGAATCTGCGAGCTACGATTCCATACTCTACGCTACGGCCTCGTTATCGCAGCCGCAAGACGGCGATTTAGCGATGCAGCGAGGCTAGACGTGTGATATTCGATCCTCGTTTGTGGTAGGTCAGTGGCGTCATAGGCAGCGCGGTCTTCAACATAATGTTCGTGATTGCGGTGTGCGGGCTGTGCACCTCGACCGTCTCGAAGCTCAATTGGTGGCCGCTCTGTCGCGACTCCTTCTTCTATTTCATATCGATCCTCGTCATGCTTTTCACCATCTACGACGACAGCATCTCGTGGTACGTAATCGGCGAAACTTCGCCGATGCAGTCGTCACGAACAGTTGATGCCAGTTACGTAATTAAGAGAATACGTCACACAGCGATCATGGATTGCACGATACATGAGCTTAAAATTGTGTTAATTAGTGCCGCTTGAAAAGCAACGTTCTTTGCTAAAATGTATAGCGGCGGTAATAGTGAATTTATTGGCAATATGCCGTATGGTACAATTTTTTTTTTTTTTTGGAAACCGATAGCGATAGGTGCGCGGTTGGTGTGCGGTTCTGGCGGTCCCCAAAGTCATGCAGTACCGCTCGCGGTCAGTACTTGGATGGGTGACCGCTTAGCCGCGCGCTGGCTTGCGCATCGAATCGTGGAGCGAGAGGCAATTTTCTCGGAGATTGGTGATTACCCTTTAGGAACGCCAATCTCTGGGGAAAGAGCCGTCTATGTATGGCCAGGCTTTCCGCAGTTTCCCTGTGCCTTTGTGCGAATGCGACACAGTAAGGGGGTAAGTCGGCGGCGGACGCAATCCGGTGGGGAAGTGGGGTTGTATAAAAGTGGAAATACCCCGTACAGGTGGAACACATATATACAATTTTTTGAAGATAGCATGACATAACGTATATTGACGTGAGAACACATATATACATTACCAATTGGCCATCGACCTAAGTCATGGTGGCCGCGGTCAGGGAAAATCGGGGAAACCGGGAAAAGTCAGGGAAACAAATCTTGGTAAGGGAAAAATTAAATTGTCCCCGAGGCTTGTATGAATTCATAAATAAGAAGTACATGAAAGGGATCCTTAAAAAATAAAATAAGGAACATTTTGAAAAATATATATATATATCTCAAGAAATAAACATTAATACAATAATTAGGCATTTCATTTGCATCATTTTTTTTTTTTTAATAGAAGTCGTTAGAAGATTGGACAGGAACATTTTTTAATTGGTCAGTGAAAAGTCAGGGAATTTTTTTCCGGGGGAAAAAACGGCCACCATGTAAGTCCTTCAGCCGTGGGTTGTACATAATTCATGAACATTTTTTACATATTCTGAGTGGGTAGTTGACATAATTTATTCAGTTAGCTTCTTCGTTATTCATTATTTCGAGTCTCTGGTATATTGTATGTGATGGGTTATTAACTTTGCGTATTATGTTTTGAGCAAGCTGTATGCATAGCGGTTTTATATTTTTTAGTTGCATGGTAGCGAATCTTTTTATAAGTTCTTTAATTCTCATTCCTATGGGTGCGATGCCTGTAGCTTCGTATAGAAGAGTATTTCAGGGGTTGTGAAGCGAATTTTCAGGATGACGAATACGTGTAAGGCGCCGGATGACGCAAGTTTCTATTTTTAATACTTTTTTAATCGCTGATTTTTTTTTTTTAAATATATATTTCCAGATTACTTTATTAGATTTTTTATCTAAAATAACATTGCAATATTATTAGGGACGCATTAAAAAATAAAATCGAGCTCTGCCCGTAGATTTGCGAAGATATTACTAGTTGAAGGAGCTTCGAACCTGCATACAAATAGACATCCAGGCCCCAACCACTAAGAAACCATTAAGAAACGCCTACCTGTGACGTATTCCCTTGATATAATAAAAAAAATTAATAAAATACTTAAATTTTTAAATATATTTTCAATATATTTTTCAACTTAATTTCCGTGTGAGGGGGGGGGGGGGGGGATATAATTATAATTATAGGCGGTACGCATATGGCTGCTGGACTAATGCTGTAACAATTATTTGGTGCCGATACAGGGGTGAGTCTCTCTTGATGCTGGTGACCTACGTGATTTACTGCGTGGCCCTGTCGTTCAATACTCGCTTAGAGCGTTGGGCAAAGTCCTACAACATCCCCTTCCTCCCGAAGGACGACGAACCCGCCGAGGAGAGCGCCCTCGTGAGCTACCGCTCTCTACAAGAGGAGAGACTCTCGTACACCGGTCCGAATTCACCGGTCACTGAGCAGATGAAGAGCCAAGAAGGTAAGCCAATGAGTCTGCCCATATAGCACGATATAGTTTGAAATCATTACAGAAATATTTTCAATCTTTGAAATCTTACGAAATATTTCACAAATATATGAAAATAATACTTTGAAATGTTCTATGAAAATATTCCACCTAAACGTTTCTTAAATATTTCATAAACATACTTAATCTCTCAACACATCTGCAATATAGTGATAAAATATTTTTAAATATTTTAACTTTCATGTTTCACCGAAATATTTCTACTGATGTTCCGTGTTTATGCGGGTGTGTTTGGGTTTGGTGATGCAATTTTTCACATTTCGCTGAAATGTCCAAAATACATTTACGCGAAACATTTCTAAAACAGTTCACAAATATTTTTCAATATTGATAAAATACTTTCAATATAAAAAATATATATATTATTGAAACCTTTAAAAAAAATGTCGTACTATGTGGGTCGCCGTTGGTTTCACCGTCGTCGATTATCCGATCATTGACACCCCCGAAACTGAACCGATTTTCGTATTACCGAATTGTTGCTTCCAAAAAAAAAAAACTTCCGTGTATCGCCGACTCCGTTTTACTCCCTATATTTCGTATGTGTATCACAAACTCATTACCGGACGCATATGCAGGTGGCGGATTACCGGAAGCGGGTGAACCGCAGCCGCCCCAGCCGAAGCAGCCCCAGTATTACAAAGCGAAGGAGCCTGATCCGAACGAAGTCTCTCCCCTGGTCAAACCGGTCGATGGCAGCAAGTGGGAACTCTTTTCCTGGGGCCTCGTGTACCCGATTCACTACGCCTGCAGGGCGACGATGCCCGATTGCCGGCAGGAAAAATGGCGGAGCTGGTATCCATTTACCTTCTGCATTTCCATGATCTGGATCAGTTTCTACAGCTACATTATGGTGTGGATGATCACGATAATAGGTAAGAAAATTCGGCACACATGTAACGGCTCCAGCCTCTTTCGCACCGATATTATTTCCCTTCTTCGCAGCGGTATTATTTTTCCGCTGCGTTTTAATACGCAGAAGCCCTCCCGGGTTATCTGCATCCGGCCGCATGGCTTAGAGCCGTGAGAAGGCCCTTATCGCGAGCGTCGCGACTGTCCATCGCGACTTTGTTGCGGGGTCCGAGGCCCTCAGCCTCGCACCTCCGAGCATTAGTACAGCTCGAGCCTTCAACCGGTGCACTCTCCCGTATTCGGGAGAGTGCACCGCTACGACTAATAAAGGACTTACATATATATTTCATAAGTTCATTCGAACACCCACAAGACCCAAGCGGCCATCCGTCTCACACACTTCGGAGAAAATTCTACGCGAATCGATCATCTTTCTTTCAATTAACGAATATTAAAAATATTTTGCCCTGTTTTGACTCGCCCGGCACAAAATAGTTATAGTAGCAATAGTAGTGAACTTATTGACAGTGATCAACATGGAACAATTTTTTGTTACATAAGAGACTCAGATTACATATACGCTGCCAATTGGCCATCGACCGAAGTCCTTCAGCCAGAATAATTATATTATTTTTATTGACGAATATTTAAATGCTCATACAGGCAGCACGCTGGGCATCCCCGACACCGTGATGGGTCTTACCTTCGTGGCAGCCGGTGTCAGCGTCCCCGATGCTCTGTCGTCACTGGCAGTCATCAAGGAGGGTCTGGGTGACATGGCTGTGAGCAACGCGGTGGGCAGCAACGTCTTCGACATTCTCGTGTGCCTCGGTCTTCCCTGGTTCATCCAGACCGCCTTGATTAAGCCGGGATCGCACGTCAACGTGACGAGCAGAGGTAAGTTCCCTGCCTCGAACCCCTCATCGGACATGAACTTTTTAAATCTGTGTAACTATACTAGCTGGTTTCTGTGACTTGGGCGCTTCGCTTCAATGGTACCAGAATAGTCAAATAGCGGAATGAGAGGGGGTGCATCGGGGAAATACGCCACTTTCGGTTTGAAAATCTCTTCAAACCGGGTTTAAATCAGAATATACGTCTCTTCTGGTTTAAGCCCATGTAGCGAAAAGACATCTGGCACGGAAAAGTCATCCGAATACGATACATAAGTCCGCCCGAATGGTAACTATAAGCTATCCTATGTCTAAAAGTTAACTTTCAGACGTAGGATAGCTTACAGTTACCATTCGGGCGTACATATGTAAACCATTCGGATGACTTTTTCGTACCAGATGTCTTTTTGCTTCTTCGTAAGATTTCATTTTTCGGTCAGAAGTGATGTGGCACCGGAAGTACGTTACTTTCCGTCGGAAAATTAGATTTTCAAACTCGAAGTGACGAATTTTCGGTATGACGTCACTTCCGGTAAAAAAAATAGATTTTCATACTGGAAGTGACGGATTTCCGGTATGCGGTCACTTCTGGTCGAAAAATGGGTTTTCAAGGCGGAAGAGACGTATTTCCGGTGAAGCATTTTCGGTCGAAAAATGAGGTTTTGACGCCGGAAGTGATGTTTTTCTTGTACGACGTCACTTCCGGTCGAAAAATAAGATTTTGAAACAAAAAGAGACGTGTTTCCGGTCGAATGATAAGATCTTAGACTAATCAGCGCGGGCTTTCTCTAGGGCGAGATCCTGGATTCTTGGAAGTTAGGGCAAACAAACAACGTTCGAAAATACGTATGATATATTAATTTTCAGGCCTGGTTTACTCGACACTCTCGCTGCTCTCGACGGTCGTCTTCCTCGTCGTGGCGACTCACCTCAACGGCTGGAAACTCGACCGAAGATACGGAGTAGTCCTGATGGCCTGGTACCTCATCTTCATAGCGTTCGCATCGATGTACGAGCTCAACATATTCGGCCAAATGAATCCGGACACATGCGCGAGCGAGTTTTAAGTTACCCCAGCGAAGGTTGATCGACGACTTCGGGCCTGGACGAGGAGCCCCGCGATACACCCGCTTTTTATCGTCATTGCGCCCAACTGACACTCGCAGCAGCCGGAATGAAAAACTCCACGGTACAAACTCGCTAATGAAAAAGGGTTGTACCGCGTGAACGAGACGCAGTTTTAACGAAAACGGTATACAGGTGCTTTGGAATTGAAGAGAAGAGTAAGGGCTTTGGAGGAGCAGAGATTAATCGTATCTTAGAAAAAAAAGCAACACTTCCAGTCGGTATATTTCCTTTCGAGCGGAAATAAAAATAAGCCAGACCGTCTAACCTGATAAAAGTCGACTCGCTGAGTAGCGTTAACTCGCTCGAGTGACAATATTATTGTCAGTATTCCGTTATATTGTTATTCCATACAAAGTCTATCGACGACGAGCGTTTATTACTATTATTAACTATGATTATAACTAAAAAAAATAGCCCCAGTTGGAGTAATACCACGTCGCACGAATCGGCCGTACAGTCGTTATTGAAAGCTTCACTGCGTGTGTTATTATTCGTAACTATACGTCGGGCAAAAATTATTCAGCGACATTATTAATCGGTAGAACGCGACGATGAGAATGCGAATGGGGCGAAAAGGGACATCGAATGGGCTCCAAGTTCCACGCGTACATCCGGTCGCGATAATGGTTAGCGTTAGATTTTTAATTAACAAAATCCAGTACGTAACAAAAACCGGGAGTTCGACGTACGCACCCGGTGTTTGGTGCGAAATAAAACAACATGAAACAAAAACAATGAAACAGAAAAGTATAACTCAAAGTATATTATATGAAATATATAGCTTTTGTTAGACGAGCTCCATTATATAGGCCTAACGCGTCGGTCGGTCGGGTGCGCCATTTATATATTTATAAAATTATTAAAAAATCGTTAGTTGTTTCGGAAGTGTACGAGAGAAAGAGAGAGAGAGAGAGAGAGAGAGCGAAAGAGAGAAAGAAAGAGGGAGTTATTTCGCGAAATTCGGCGAGGCACGGAGTTATTGTCCCAAACAACAGTATCGGATTGCAGAATTTTTTCTTTCAAAAAAATAAAAAAATAAAATTCTGTGTTTCGCCGACTTTCCGTTTTACACCTGATACTTCGTATGTATATCATAAACTCATCACCGGACGCATATTCGTACTCATAGTATGACGTGAGAAATTAAAAGACGAAGTAGAAAAAAAAAGAAAAAAAAACACACACACATACACGAAACGACGAAAGAACAATATCGGCGGAAGAAGCCGCGCGCGAAGACTTCGCGAGATCAAAGAGATTCCTCGTTAGCGTGAGTGGTTGGGCGAGGTGTTCGGCGGTCGGCTTGGGGGAGCGATTCGAGACGCGGAGGAGAACCGGGAGGCGGGGAGAAGACGAGGACAGGGACAAAAAGCTGAGCGGGAGAAGAGATTCGGTTGAAACGCTCGCCGGTACCGGAAGTTTCGATACCGTTGGCTACGGGCAAGTAAAAAAAAGAAGATAAAAAATTAAGAAAAAAAAAACCAAGAAAGACAATAATTGACGCAGCCTTATCCGATGAAAGTATCTACAAAAAAAGACAAACCCTGACTCTGCGCGTTCCTTGATACTTCCGCTTCCGGGATCCTCCGATCTTTCGAGCGTGAGCTCCGGCGAGATCGTTGACCGATCGAGGATCGTCCCGCGCCCTCGAGAGCCTCGCGATCCATCGCGCCCGCGACGCGCTTTTAAATCTCTCCCTCCTACGATCTCTCAAGTTCGCGCATCGATCTTCCGTTAATTATCGTTGATAATTTTTTTTTTTATTATAAAAAAATGTCACGCGTTTATTGTACCACTCGCGGATGTGATAAAACTCGAGAGCGATCGGGGGCCAGCGAGAGGCAGACGGTATAGCGATCGCAGGGATCGCGCAGTAGCTCTAGCGTATTATAATTATTATCTAGCACTTATTTTGTAAAAAAAAAATAAAAAAGAGGACAAGCTTAGATCGGTTGAAAGGGCGCTTCGGGCGTTCGAAAAATAATTGCATAGACTATGTTTAATCCGTTAGCGAGTTGGGCAGTTGTATTGTTATAAATTATTTATATTAAAAAGAAGAAAAAAAGCGGTTGCACGGTTCGACGATATGCAATAAAAGTGTAACGAGACCGTGCGACGCGATCAGCTTCCGGCACTGTACGAAACGCCACAAACGAACGACGAGCCAGACGGATAGTTAAATTATAATTTTTGTGGACCAGTATCGAAGCTCTATGTTTCAAAGTGAGCTGTACAAGGAGAACCGACACTACCAGTTGAAAAAAAAATTAAAGAGCGTCGCGTTAAAAAGTCCGAGCGAGGACGGAGAGCTTTATCGATGGCAAAACGCCGGAAGAAACAACAGCTCAGGCACTCAACGAAGATGATCTGCTCGCCCATGATAAAAATTGTTTTCTATAAGCGGATACAAAATTTCTTCCGCTAACTGTTTAATAAAAAAAACCTTCTTCGTATATAGCGATTAGAATAAAAATGGCTTTGTTCAGGAATTGGTACGAAACGGTCAATGTAGGAGTTAAAATATTAGATGTTACTAGGAGATAAGGGAGGTAATATTACCAGCGTGGTGTAGATGCAACGTCGATCAATTGGAAATGGTGTCCTTATGTCGTTAAATCAGAGTCAATACATGTTATATTATTTTATAGTCGAATATATTTCTCTTGATCTACCAATTTCTGAAGTGGAGTCGAATTCGCAGATACATAGATTAACGGTGCGATATTTAACGTGTCAATATGCGAGAGCCAAAGGGCAGAGTCGAAGAGTTGAACGTACGACGAAGTTAGGGCTTCGTTATGAACTTGTCCAAGTGCAAATTGCAAATTGCCGATTGAGAAAACAAAAAAATTTCGTAGCTACTTTGCTGACTCAATGTCGGTGTGCAGAGTATCGAGTGCGTGTTTAGAGGTCTCTGGGTAGCGAAAAAAAAACCGTAGTTGTTCGATGAGTTCCCTCGAGCCTCGGCTTCGTCGTGCGATCACAACTCCTAGAGTACCAACGATTTATTAAAAAAAAAGAAGTAATAAATAACTACGTCTTTCCCACGGTTTAAACTATCTAAACAATCCTAAAGCGTCAATATATCTAGCGATAGCTTGAATAGCGTTATGTACATAATTGTTGTACCAACGTCGTGAATACTTATTATGAATATAGATATATTAACTTATGTTATACATAAAAAAACAAACAAACAAATAGCCATATTACAAATACTATGCATAAGCATGAGTAGCGAAGCATAATTAAAAGACATGTAAACCTTCATACGCACCACTCACGACAAAAAAAATGAAAAGTAAGAAAAAAAAGAAAAAAAAACAAAACTATAAATATCGCAGAGAAACGATTTAATACAATTATTTGATTGAATTAGCGAGGGATCGGAAAACCCATAGGTGTTATGTACTCCGATGTATTTGAAACGATTAATAATAAAGCTATTGCTAAATATTGCCAACCACGTTATTAAATATAAAATATAAAATATAAAATACAATAATCATTTTTAAAAGAATTTGAAAAAAATGAAAAAAAATCGGTAAAAATTACGAGCCGACCTGTTTTACCGTCGAATCCACGGAGATAACCATCGCAAAATGGTTTGGCGTCTCGGGAGGCAACGGACGCCACCATTTTTAAATATTAAAAATATTTTATCGATATTAAGCAATATATTTGTGAAATATTTTTTAAAAATGTCGAAAATATTTTTGTGACCGTTCATAAATCTTATATTGAAATGATTTAGAAAAGCTTCGCTGAAATGTTCTTTGAACATTTCAGCGGAATGTGCAAGATTGCATCATCAGTACAATTTGCATATTCACACCCGCGCAAACACGGATAGTTGCACTTTTCAAATTAACTTTATTGCATGATGCTAATTTTTTTGAGAAAAGAAATTTGCTTTTTCCTCAAGAAAATTAGCACCCTTGAGAAAAATTCCTTCCAGTTTTCATTCCCGACTGCGATATTTCACTTCTCCTTAAGGACATGTAAAACGACTCAGTCAGTAATCAAAATCTGTAGTGAATACGATTCCGGGCCAATAGACGTTTCGGGAAAAAGGAAAGCATTAGCGGATGTACAATTTAATACCGCGTCCGATGATGCTTCCGTTTTTTCCGAAAGATCAACCGGTTTTAAATGACATATTGATTCAATAAATACATCTATCTCTCTCGCACTCATATGTCACGTGGTATATCTTTAACATGGTCTTAAGAGCATGTGAAACACGTTCTCAGCGTGTCTCTCTCGCTCCGCTGAGAGCGTCACTGATGCTATCTCTCGCACTCCATAGCGTTTCACATGTTCTTAAGGATGTGAAAGATGCACCACGTAACATATGAGTGCAAGAGAGATAGATGCATTTTTCGAATCAATGTCATTGAAAACCTTGGTCTTTCGGTTGATCTTTCGGATAAAACGGAAGCATCATCGGACGCGGTATTAAATTGTACATCCGCTAATGCTTTGCCTTTTCCCAAAAAGTCTACGGTCTCTGGGCCGGGATACTAAACTCCTATTGCCAACTTAGAACAATGCTTTACGCTATGGCGAAACGTTGATAATAAGCGCTCAGTATCCCTCCCGTGAATCGCATTGATTACAGATTTTGGTTACCGACTGAGTCGTTTCACATGTCCTTAAAGGCATTTGACACACATGTCGATGCTCCGATGGTAACAAATCGCTTTCCCTATTTTCTCCGTGATGGTTGATGCTTCGACCACAATCAAATTAGGTTTTTGTAGTCAATAGATATAAGCATGAAAACCTAATTTGCATTTGCTCGTCGTATCAATCGTTTTGGAGAAAGCAGGGAACACGATTTGTTACCGACCGAGTCTGTAACACATGCCCTTAAGGAACACAGGATTACCACCGAAATATAAACAGTCTAGGAGAAAATAGGAACGGCGGTTCGTTACCGACCGCGCAATTTCACCGGTCCTCAAACAATGCGACGACAATAGCGTCCGATATTTTTTTTTAGTTAGACTTCGACAGCACTAGATGTCAATGTGAACTTTCAGTCTTACCATCGCCATCGTCGCGAATCGTTCCATTCGTTGTCACACGCTGTTAAAACATAACCTCGCGGAGCATCGAAAATTTAATAAAACACAATAAAAATGTTCTGTCATTTGCCATAACGAACACAATACGTCGCGACGTTATCCCGAAGGATTACTTTTCGCAAGATGTTGCCTGCCAAACGTTGCATTCCGGAGCTGATCGCCCGAAGAAATTCGTTACTCAATCCGTCTCTACTCACCAGGTTATATCGTTGTCTTTCCTATCCAACTTCCACCTCTAACACGCATTACGATTGTTGCGTTCGCACTGTTGCACGTTGATGATCCTCTGTAAAAAAATGTTCTGCACGAAAACGTCCGAGGATTATCTAATCGGGTGTCGCAATTTCGCGGTTCTCTCACGCAGAATTCGTTCCGCGTCGAGAGCCCGGAAGAGTCCAGAAAGACAACTGCGCCTTTGCTGTACTCTTCTTCCTCCAACTTGCATTACGATCATTGCTTTCGTACTGTTGCGCGTTGACGATCCTCTAAAAAAGTGTCGCGATACAAACTTTTTTGTAATTCATTTTCATTCATATTTTTTTTCTCTATTTTTTTATTCATTTATTTATTTACATTGATGACGCAACGAACCCTCTTGCATTTGCAATTTTTACAGTTCCGATAATAATACAGTGTAACGTAGTAACATTCCTATATATAATAGTATATTATGCCACAAAGGAGGGAAGTGTGTATTTTCACCGAGTGTGAAGTTTGATTCACAGAAATTCATACGAGGTGAAAATGGACTTCCCCCTTGTCGCATACGATATTTTTTTTTCCGACTTCATTAAAATAACCACATTTCTTGCGTCGCGAAATCGCCATATTGATGAATGACCATTACTCCCCCGTGAGTAATAGAACTTCCAGAGAGCGTCGTGAGCTCTATTACTCCCTAGGGAGTAATGAAACTGTACTGTGTATGTGCACAGGTTAATAATGATCATCGGTCTATAATAGGCTATTTTCCACCCATATTGCACGCAAGAAATATGGTTATTTTAGCAAAGTCGGGAAAAAATTTAATTATTTTTCTGTTTCGTGAACTTTTTGTTGCGAGATGCCAAAATGACAAAGAGTGAAATTCCAAATGAAGCAAAGCCATTTTGTCACTCATATCTCCTAACTCGTGCTCCAAAATGCACGTTGTGGACTGTCGCTGCACCGGCAAGTAGCCAGTGCACTAATCTATTGCATAGTGTGTGCTTCTACAGATTTTTATTGAAGGGCCACTTTGCAAGTTTTGGGTGATGTCCGCGGAGATTTGGATTCACTTAATTTCATTTATTTATTATTAATCGATTAAGTGCAAACTATTTTACATACATTCATTTTTGTTCACAGAAACTTTTAAGCTCATACATTGATATCACTTGTATGTTTTTTTATATATCTTAGATCTTCAAGTATTAATAAACAGGAACAAATATCACAAGGGTTGATGACGTAACACTGTATGCATATATTTTTATATCAGTTATTGTATGTACTTTTTAAATTAATAATAATACTATTTTTCATTTATATTTTTTCAATAATATATATATATTTTTTTTATTTGTAATTTCATTAATCTCTCAGGCGTGGTTTGCGCAGGAAATGTTGTAATCGCACAACGCGGTGAAATCACCGTCTACTATAATTTCACACAATAATTCTGAAAGCGGATCTGAAAGTCTAAGCGTCATCTAATAGATTTGTTGCAATTTCGCAGGTGTCTCGCGCCGAATTCGTACCGCGTCGAGCCGAGAAGAGGCAAGAAGAACACCGGCGCTCCGATAATCAACTCTCTGTTCCATCCGGTGCCAGTCAAGCCGAATCCGGACGACATCAATGTCGGCGCCGAACTCACCGGCGTTCTCAAGAAGGGAGACCTGCTGAAGGTGCTCAGCCAATTTTCGCAGCAGCGAGAGGTCATCGCCCTCGCCACCGAGCACGGTTTAGACAGTACGTCGATCGTCGATAGTCCGAATTTCAGGCGATAGTCGAATCTCAAATATGATACATTTCATTTGTTTTCAGCTTATCTTCAACACCAGGCGTACGCGAGCTTTAGACGTTACTGTTTGGAGGCCGAATCGCTGCCGGTCGACCTACACGTCGTCCTCAGCGACATTCTGCAAGGAGCCGGCAATGTCGCCGACATATTTCCGTATTTTATCAGACACGCCAAGGAGATGTTTCCACATCTGGAGTGTCTGGACGACCTCAAACACATCGGCGATCTCAGAACGCCGGCCAACTGGTAGGCAACGCCGATGCGAAATTGTCGGCCCTTGCGGCAACGGAGATTCCGCATTGATAGTATTTTTCTTTGTCTATTTAGGTATCCGTTGGCTAGATCCAAGACCAGGAAAATCGTATTTCACGCGGGCCCGACTAACAGTGGCAAAACCTACCACGCTCTCGAGCGTTTCATGAATTCAAAGAGCGGCGTTTATTGCGGCCCTCTGAAGTTGCTGGCTACAGAGGTCTTCCACAAGTGTAACAACTTGGTAATTATCTGACCGATTTTTCTTTCGAGATGCTTCTAATTCCTCGAACTTTTTTTTTTAATCGACACTAAATTTTTTATTTTAGTTCGATTTTTATTTCTGGTTTAATTTTTATTTCTAGTTCGATTTTTATTGCTAGTTCGATGTTCATTTCTAGTTCAATTTTTATTTCTAGTTTAATTTTTATTTCCAGTTCGATTTATATTTCTATTCGATTCTTCTTTTACTGAAATCCGGTTCGATTTTTTTTTAATACTCTGTTCCGATCGGCAAAACCGTTCTAGAACACGCCGTGCGACTTGGTGACGGGAGAGGAACGACAGTACGCGAGGGGCGATCAGAACCTTTCTCATCACATATCGTGTACAGTAGAGATGACCAAAATAAACGAACCATGTGAGTAAGCTGGGATCCGATTTTACTCTGTGCCAGGGGAACGGTCGTTCATCGAATATTTTCCGTTGATTGTACTTCAGACGAGGTGGCGGTTATAGACGAGATTCAGATGATCAAGGATCAGAGCAGAGGTTGGGCGTGGACGAGAGCGCTTCTCGGAATCGCCGCCGACGAGGTTCATCTTTGCGGTGAGCCTGGAGCGATTGATCTCGTACGTTTTCAAATTTCTTTTTTCTCTCAATCTACCGGAAGTGAACATTTTTCTAAATCATTAATTCGTCATTTACGTTTTTTATTTGTCACCTTCAGGTGAAGGCTCTGTGCTCGACGACCGGGGAGGACGTTGAGATTCGAAGATACAAGCGTCTGACGGATTTGCACGTCGAGACGAGGGGAGTCGGATCGCTGGACAACATTCAACCCGGCGACTGCATAGTTTGTTTCAGCAAAAACGACATATACTCGGTGTCACGTTATCTCGAAGAGCGCGGCGTCGAGGTGGCTGTGATATACGGCAGTTTACCGCCAAACACGAAACTCGCTCAGGCAGCGAAGTTCAACGACCCCGATAATCCCTGCAAGGTCCTCGTCGCCACCGACGCCATAGGAATGGGTCTGAATCTGTAAGTTTACCGGCAAACGCTTCACCGATCGTAACCTGACGGACTCAGCCACCGACCAAACCACTAAAAAAACCACAGTTGTTTATTGTCAAAACATAACCAAACGCCTGCGAAAACCACGGGTCCAGCGGACTCAAAAGTCCCGAGGGAAGCTTATGATTTGGGTTTAAAAATAACCACTATTCAAACCACCGTCTGAGTAAACTCCAGCGAGTTCACAACACCGTGGTATTGTCGTCGAGTTGCGGGAAAGAGCCCGCATTCAACAACGGTTTCCACGGCGCCCTCAACGAAAAATTCAACAGTGGTTTCAAAGAGGAACCAACTTTGACCTCATCCGTTCGAAACCGTATTCATCCGAATAATCGTTGTATGGTGATTTCGACAGTAGAACAACCGTCCCGCAAGCTCTCTTCAGTTTACTCCGACAGTGGTTTGAACGGTAATTTTGACGATAGACCTTTGTAAGTCACACCGCTATACCCACTCTTAGGCGCTAACGTAGCAACGCGTGGCCCCCATTCCACGTCCGTTAGTCCCGTTTCAGGCGGTGTGACTTGTGAAGGGTTACTCCGATCGTGGCTTGTACGGTGGTCTGGATGGTGTGTATTTTAAAAGCCACCAGACCACAAGCTCTCGGAACTTTTGGGCCTGTGGTTTTCAGTGGTTTGTGCGGGTACGTTTTGACAATAAACCACTGTTGTAACCACCGTAGCTTTTCTTTGTGGCCGAACCCGCTAGGGCACGACTCTGATAAACCGTTGACCCGCAGGCACATTCGAAGGGTAATATTTTACTCGATGACAAAACCGACGGTAAACGAAAAAGGAGACAAGGAGATAGACACGATATCGGTCTCGTCGGCTCTGCAGATCGCGGGACGCGCCGGACGTTACGGCACACAGTGGGAGCAGGTACTTTTTTTTAAATAACCGACAGCACGATAAAGTGTTCTGGAAACCGGGTTTGTCAAGCTGATCAATGTATTTTTTTAAAAGGGGTACGTGACGACCTTCAGGAACGAGGATCTTCCTACGTTGAAGAGTCTTTTGAGCCAAACTCCTGAGCCGCTGACGCAAGCCGGACTCCACCCGACCGCCGATCAAATCGAGCTTTACGCTTACCATCTTCCCAAAGCTGCCTTGTCGAATCTCATGGACATATTCGTCTCACTGTGCACGGTCGACGATTCGCTGTATTTTATGTGCAACATCGAAGAGTTCAAGTTCCTCGCCGACATGGTGCAGCACGTCCCTCTGCCGCTCAGAGCGCGCTACGTGTTCTGCTGCGCTCCGATAAACAAGAAGATACCTTTCGTCTGCACGATGTTCCTCAAGGTATCCGTTCACCTACAATAACGGCATGTTAAACACCCTCACCGAACCAGAGCTCGGTCGGTATCAGAAACTGTAATCAAGTTTTTTCACGGGTCCCGGCAGTGACGTCCGAAAGGAAAGGCTTATTGGATGCGGATATCTCGGCAGCCTCCGATGAGACTTTTCTTTCGACTGTGAATACTCGCCCGATTCAGAAATAGTGTATGTGCGATACAAGTGCGGTAAAACAAACTTTATACGCACGCATATGATGTTAGCTACACCGCACTAGTATCGCATAATATTTTCTGTAACGAATGCAGGAGACTTGCTACTCCGTGCCTGCTGATTGTGGCGCTGTACAACCAGCGTGCGTAAAGTACGAGAAACTTGCGGTAATGTTAAATCGGCCCGATGTGCGCATACGCTGGGAATTTATAGTTCACTCAGATGTAGAGCGCCACTTACGCCAGTCTCGGCAAGCACGAAAAGTAGCACTTTTCATGCATGAGTTATATACAATTGATTACAGTTTTTATTACCGACCGTGGTATTTCACTTGCTCTTAACGCAATTAACCGTTTCTTACAGTTCGCTCGGCAATACAGTAAAAACGATGCGATCACGTTCACGTGGTTGTGCAAACAAATCGGTTGGCCGCTGACTCTGCCAAAAACTATACTCGATCTCGTACATCTCGAGGCAGTCTTCGACGTCCTGGATCTATATCTTTGGCTGAGCTACAGATTCATCGACCTCTTCCCGGACACGAACACCGTGAGGGACATGCAAAGGGAGCTCGACGCTATTATTCAAACTGGAATCGTGCAACTGACGAGACTGCTCAAGAATTCGGAAGCAGGTAGACTTTACTGACTTCACGGACTTTGCACGCTTCGACCATGAAGATTTTTTTTTTTTTTGCGATGTCCTTTTACGACTAATATATCTTTCCGCAGGTCCCAACAGTGCCACGACAGTCGCGGATGATGACAATTTTGAACTAAACACGCAGAAACAGAACTACTACAAAGGTACTGTTTCTTCTTTGATTATTTATTTGCTAACTTTCTTGTCCAATGTGCACAACCGAGAACTTGGCAGCCGGGGCAGTTAAACCCTTCACCTACGGCCAGAGCTGGACCCTAAGACATTATTCTTACACTTAGAGGTGGAAGGACTGGACGTTGAAGCCATAACGCACTAAACTGCGATATTAGTAGATTAACGAAAATAAATTTTGAATACGTGCGTATCTATTTTCTCGGTCCGAGAAACTAAGAAATACTGTGCATACGACTGACGTACATGCACAGTTTTGTGATAATGTCTTATTGTTTGTAGCGCGCGATTATGTAAGAACACAAGAATTTCGCGCAATAGTTCGGATAGTAAAAACTTTATCCGAACCGCCGGCGGTTTAAATAATGGGTGTTCGGAAAATCAAGGTTCTACTTTACTGACAGAACTATCGCGTAGTGGCAGAACTTAGTACCTCAAGTTCTGAGTACTGGGCACTGACTCAGTACTCGATACTTCGATACGTACTTCAAGTACTTAGTATATTTGTCCAGCTCTGCGTACGGGAGCCTCGCACTTCTCAGTCTTCGATTCGAAATATGAATGTCGAATAATAAGCACACTATATATATATATATATATATATATATATTGACGATAAAAATATTATTTTACACAAATATAATATCGTGAACGTTACTCTTCAAAGAGTATTTTTCCGAATTTCGATATCAATATTTTTTAGACATAGCGATTATTTATACCGCGCAATGTAAGTACTCGGTCAGCGAGGATTCCGTACGTGAAGGGTTAAGGCGATAATCGTTTAATGTCGCAGGGCCTGCATCGATGCGGAATCCAAAGGACGCCGTCGGTCGTGGCCGATTGACGGAGAGACTTCTGGCACAAGGACTTCTTACGCCGAGCATGCTTCAGGAGTTGCAACGCGAATGGACGCAGGTAATTAGATCGATTTTTTTGTGCATTAACGTTACGATCTAACGACTAACGGGACTATTTCGCATGTTTAGGGACCGAATGGAAGATATCATTCCGACAAAAAGGTGGATCCCCAGAAGCCAGGAAGAACACGAAAACCAAAGTGACAAAGATACCTCCGTTACACCGCGCATGGTTGTACATATTGAAGTATTAAACCAATTGATATACAAAGTTGTATTAACGAAGGTATGTTTTTTTTCCCCTAGCGAGTCAGTCGTCAGAGATGTCCGATAAACATCCTCGACTCGTAAAATGATTAAGAAACTCCGATAGCTGCCTCGTTATTTTTCATTATTTTTTTTTTTTACTTAATGCGACACGATAATTTGAACAAACGGAGAACCGTTTCCGTTCGCTCACGTGGGTTCTTTCTCGTCGTCGCGCTCGCTGGGCTGAAAGGGCTCGACCGTGCGTTGGAAAAGATTGTAAAACTGCGTGTCTGTCTTGATCTGGTGAAGGTAACGTCTGATGATTCTCATCGAAGGCAGCACCATGTACTTGTTGAGCAACATGTACCTGTACATCCGAGGCGATTCGATGTAGAGAAGCAGACAGAGAAACACCCACGTCTCGGAGTACTTCGTCTTGCCGTTCTCCAACGTGCCCGCTCTAAGACACTCCTTCATCATGATCTTCTGGATCTTGGGCATGTTCAGGCTCTCCAACGAATCCATGAAGACCTTGTGCGGCTCGGAGACGAGAGACTTGAATTTACCCTCGATGCTGTCCCGCATCGTCTCGAATCTCTGATTACGCTTGTTCATCTTCCTCAGCAGTCTCTGAAGCACTCGTATCGTCTTCTCCTTCTTCATCATCGCCGTGGCGAATTCGTGAACCTCGGCGTTGTGCCTTCTCGTCCTACTGCGCGTCAACGAGCTGTCCAGTGTACTGCATTTCGAACATCGGGTCGAGCCGTTGTTCACTATTATCGGACACTCCGTGTGTCGCCACTTTGAGCTCACGTCTCTGTAGGCCACCGAGTTCTCAATGGCCTCCGGACGGGTCTTCTCACCGGCACAGCCTGTTGACAAAAAATATTGCGTCATATTTATTAATTCGCTCCTAGTAATTCGGGGTAATGGTCTATCGATTTTTTTTATTTTTCAGAAACTCGAGCCAAAAGCGAAAAAAATCCTTTTGATTGTTACTGATTTCAGGTAAATCTCGGTGAATATTCTATCAAATTTTTTACTTATTCTTTTTCAGACACTAGCCGGAAGCGAAAAAAATATATTTTTGACTATTACTGTTTTCAGATAAATTTCGGTAAACATTCTATCGATGTTCTATTTTCCAGAAACTCGAGCCGGAATCGAACAAAAAATTCTTTTAGACTATTACTGTTTTCCGCTAAATCTCGAATAATCATTCTATCGAATACATTTTCTTTCTTCGGAAACTCGAGCCGGGAGCGGAAGGCAAATATTAATTTCGACTATTACAGTTTTCAAAAAAATGCCTAAAGTGTCTGCAAACGACGAGTACCTTCGCAGACGATTCTCTGGTCGAATTCCTCGACGAGATCCTCGACGTCGGAGAGCGTCTGGACAGTTCTGTTTCTCCCCTCCCTGACGAGATTGTGCATTCGCGGACTGAGCTCTTTATTGGCCGCGCCGCAGCGCAGCTTCATGTCGCTCTTCAAGAAGACTTGTTTCTCCACGTACGGCATGCCGTTTTTGGTCATACCCATGTACGCGTAAACGACCGTGGTGCCGTGGCCGTGCGACGTTACCATCGAGGACCAGCCGCGCGGCAGCTGAACCTCCGTGTAGACGTCGAGCAGGTCCTCGAAGAGCATAGCTTTCTCCTCGCTCTCTTCGAACTCCGTTTCGCTCCTGATATGCAGCGGATCCGGCGTGTCGACCCCGCCGTCCTCGGAGTAATAGCTCTCCGGTTTTTTCTTAAAATTTCTATAGACCTTCTGTTCGGTGCGCGGTCCGTTCTCGTTGCTCATCGAATCCCACATGTCCATCGACGTGTCCTCCTCGGCGGTCGAAACGTGAGTTTTTATCGTACGAAAATCTTCGGCCTTTCGGGATTTCTTCGCCGGTACTTCGCCGATCTCCTCCTCGGCGCATTCGGCGGTCTCGCAGTTCACCGCCTCAACGTAAAGTATCTCGGAGTCCTCCTCGTTCTCCGCGTAAACGAACTTCCCGTCCTCCTGGATATTCACGATTCTCAGCTCGGCCGGTTCCTCGTCGGGGTTTCCCGGCATAACGGAATTATTCGTGTCCTCGGACGACTCCTCGTGGCGCATCTCCGCGCTGGAGTACATCTCTTCCTGCGCGAATTCGATTACCCCGTGCTTCGGGTCGTTTGTTTCGTCCTCCGGATCGTCGACTTCGTTGCGCTCGTCCGCGTTGCCCTCTCTGGGTATGAGGAAAGTTTCCTTATCCGCGCTCGGAGCAACGAACGGCCTTCGCGATCCGCTGCCGCGATTCACCTCGAATTCGTCGTACTCCTCCTCCTGATTGTTCAGCAAGTTGTTCATCGACTCGCAACTCGTACTGGGTATCGCTCCCGGCCTTAGGCGACATTTTTTGTACTTTATCTGGAAAAAAGGGAAAAATTCTAGTTACAAAGCAGCTGCGTCGAACGATTCATGCAGACTATCAGTTCTTTCGAGTTTGTTGATAATATTATTATATAATATCGTTTTACATGTTATAATATTGTTTGTGTATTATAAGTAACATCACTAGCGGTTTTGTTGGCTAGCACGCTCGCAGTATCCGTGTGAATGCTGTGAGTATCTGTAAGTATATTCGAGTTTCCGTGAGAGTCTGTGACTGTGAGTATCCGTATGAGTATTTGTGAGTGTCTTTAAATATCTGTGAGTAACTGTGAGTATGTGTGACATGGTGGCCGTTTTTTCTCCGAAAAAAAAATTCCCTGACTTTTCACTGACCAATTAAAAATTTTCCCTGACCGAACTTCCAATGACTTCTATAAAAAATAAAAATATATAATGATGCAAATGGAAATGCCTGATTATTGTATTAACGTTTAATTCTATTTTTTTACTTTTTTCAAAATTGTACCGATTTTTTTAAAGGCCTTCTTTTATGTACTTTTTATTTATTCGACGACAATTTACTTTTTCCCTGAGCAATTTTGAAATTCCCTGATGCCCAGACGAAGTTTTTTTTTCCCTCACTTTTCCCGGTGTTCCCGAACCGCGGCCACCATGTGTTCCGGTCCACCATATGGACCGGAACCATGAACTATCCACGTTTCATGACATTTTTAAACGTAATGGCACAGGTTTTTTATTTTCGAATTTTCAGATCCCAAGTGTGAAGATCAATGGCCAAAAATGGTCGAGTCCAAAAAAAAATATTCCACATCAGACCAGGACCATGAAATGAGTCCATGACTCATGATGATGACCCATGATTTACAAGTATCTGTGTAGAATCCACGAGTATCTTAAAGCATCCATGCGAGTATCTATGATCACAGTGTGAGTTTCTGTGAGTATCGGTGTGAGTGTCCAATCGACATGAACTTTATTGTCATGGATATATAGTTTTTTTTTATGTATCAGTTTCACTTCCATACTCAGAGATTCCTAGAAATAAAATGTAATCTATTACATTTTAATTCTTCGGCCTGAATGGTGTAAAAAAAAAGGACAAAGAAATGTTATTAACGATTGAATAATGATAATTAATTTATCAGTTCGAGTGTAATTTTATTGTAGTTTGCCTTACTCACAGTAACAACGTGCGGGGGAACTCCGCTGACCCAATGTGTGATTATATCGTTGGGTGTGAAGTGTTTGCTGCACACGTACGTATCGTCGCTGACAACGTAATTGTCTATGGCCATTGCCTCGGTCCATTTCTTCCGCGTCTCCGGATCCTTCGGGGCCGAGAAAAAGCTGTACGAATTTTTGTAATTCGTTTCCTTGCACAGAACGCACTTTCTCGTCATCCCGGACGATTCGGACGCTCCGTCGGTAAGCTGCCGAAAAAATCGTCTGATAAAATAATCGGTTTTCAGTCGTGCGGAAGAAACAGCGATAATCTATCGTTCTGCGGCTTTCAGGTCTCATTAATCAAACTCACGGATCGATTGTATTTCTTGTTTTGTTGCTGCACGGTAGTTGAACGCAGTTTTTGGTTATATCGGTTCCGATGTTAGAACTCTGTTTTGCAGATTGGAAGCACCCTGTTTATCGGCCGATTCACCTTCGGCACTTACGACTCGGACGACGTCGGGTCGACAACATTCGCGCAAACAGTCGGATGAATACAATTTTTACGCAAATTATTAATCGGTCGATATCGTTACAAATGACTTTGAATGGATATCGTGAGAACACCAAATAGAACACACAACAGGAGCCTCCGGTGTTGCCAGCGCCACGGCGGCTATCCACGATCTCATTTGACCGAGACATTCATTGGTCGCTCGTTATCTGAAAGATAATGACGCGAAAATTGCTTTGCAGGTTTTGTATTCAAAAAAGAATATCAGCTGTTTTACATTTGGTTATATTTGCTGTAAAATTGTTAATATTTCCTGAAAAATGTCTACGATTAAAGTTCTATTATTTGCGAAGACTATTTCGAATATACTGCACAAAACTACAAAATAATTAATTTCATCTTAATTTCACACGCTTACTATATTTTCTGAATTTCTTTCCAAAAGGGCATGTCCCATAAATAAATAAATAAGTAAATAAATAAAATTGTTTAGACTTCCCGAAACATTTGTTTACATTTCGTATAATTCCTGAAGCACCCTGTTTATCGGCCAATTCAACTGCAGCACTATCGACTCGGAGGACTTCCGACCGACAACATTCGCGTAAATAATTAGATGGATATCATTTTTACGTAAATTATCAATCGGGCGATATCATTGGGCACAAATGACTTCGAAGCATCCATTGGCCGGCCGTTATCTGAAAGGCAACGGCGCGAAAATTCAAAAAAGACAATCGGGTATTTTACACTTGTTTATATTTCCTGCAAATTTTACAAATGATCTATGAGAGAGGTTTGGCCGTGACTTCCGGTAGATCCTTATCGGCTTGAGCCGCAACTACAGTCGAAACGGCGGCCTCCTTGTCCTCCACGGGTTCTGTTGGCGGATTAACATACGTTCTTTCACCGAACTCTCTCGGAGGCGCCCAAGCCGGCAGAATCTTTCCGTGAATTCGCCAACTTCCGTACTCGTATGATAAATGTTTCTCGAAGACCACGTACTCGAGCACGTCTTTCTTCAATATTTCGCTGCCGCTCATGAGCCGTCCAAATCGATCGTAAATAGCGAGAGTCTGTAATCAAATCGTACATAAAATGTAGTCAACCTCGCTCGATCTCAGTAATCGCCGCACCAGAGAAAAATAGCCGAAAATTTTTGCCTACCTGTTGAGTGTGGAAGCGGACCGTAACTTGCGCGAAATAATTGTCGGCCGCTACCACGTGCGTGCATTTGACTTGAACGACGCGGGGCGGTTCCAGCGATTCCAAAAATTTCCAGTGTATGGTCTTGTCGAGAGAGTTGTGTAGCATTAGCTGTGTACAGATAAGATATCGTGGGCTTTATAATTAACGCCTTTCGAGCGTCGCGCGCATCATCGTCGTCGATGCTTTTTAACTTACCGGGTATGCTCGCTCGGTAACAACGGTATTGAGAAGAAGCTTGTCCTTGCTGCAAAATAAGTATGCGTTATTTATTCACTTACGGGAAAAACGCCTTTACACGTCATAATTGAAGCCAACATTAGATTGATTAACATAATATAAGTTTCATATAAAAAAATGAAAAAAATATATATATCGTATAACATTTTTTAAATTTATTCAGAACAATATGTATATATAGTTTTATGTATATACAGGATAATAATAGCGGCGCGTAAGATTCTGCTCGGCGCATTTATCTCATAAGAAGAAATAAACTGACAATTTTCTTTTTTAATTTAACCATTTGAAAAATGAAAATTATTTTCAAGTTTATAAAATAAATAGATAAAATCTTAATCTTTAGAATTAAAAAAAAATATATATATTTTTTCATTTAAAAAAAGAATAATACATAGCGTCCAGTAAAACGTCGGTACGAAATTTAAGGACATCCAAGGACAATTTCCAGGACATTTCCAGGTTGTGTTGGGACATTAAAAAAAAATGAAAGTATGCATATCGCGCGCGGCGTACGAAATAACATGTAGTTCAATAATCGCTTTCATTTACGTTGGAATGTGTGCAGAAACCAAAACCACTCACTATGCACGATTGTATATATGTATCTCAGCGAAACTCGGATACACATTTTTTCGGATTGTCACAAAACACACACGCACTAAAAAAAAAAAAAAAAATCAAACCACTTGATCACGAATATGACGTTCATTTTGCTCCAAACCCAATATTTTAGATTTTAGTCCCAAAAATGCGATTTCACATTAGACTAAACTGTTTTCAGTGCATAAAATCGAAGCTACAAATGTCCCACTACCCTTACGCACAAAAAGGCCAGCAGATTCATGTTCAACGCACAAAAATACGTTGGAATACGTCGCAGTTACTTTTATAAACGAAGAAAAATATTTCATACGAACAAAAAATAATTTATCGAAAATTTCCAAGGCTACCCCCTTAGGAGTCCATTTTTCGCGTTTTTCAACGTCCTCAAACGGCACGGTAGAACGATTCTAACACTTCGGACAAGGCCCTATCTTGTGTATTTTTTTATTTATTTTCCATAGAACACAGAAATATCGACCTTTGAACATCACGAAAATCGACGTTTTTCCAAAAGTAGCTCAGCAAGTGAAATTTCGTTGTTCAATCGATTTTTTTTGTTTCAAGGCTATATTCCACGTATTTTTTCTCGCTGATCACGAATATAACAATCATTTTACTCCCAACCAAATATTTTCCATTGAAATCCCAAAAATACGATTTCTCGTGCATAAAATCGACATTTTCGATGGCTCGCTGCACTTTAGGCCCAAAAAGGCCAGCGGATTCGTGTTCAGTGGGAAAAAATTCGTCAACATACGTGGCAGTTCATTTTTAAAAAAACGGGCAAAAACATTTACTAAACTAAATATACATTTTGAAACAAAGTCAAATTTTCGTGGATATAAAAAATTCAAGGACATAAGGTGAAATTCAAGGACATTCCAGAACTTTTTCAACATCAGACAAAATTCAAGGACAATGCCAAGACTCAAGGACCACTGGACACCATGTAATAGTATAATAATGAATAGATAATTCCGTACTGACCACCTTGGAGTTCTTACCTGGCCAGAGCTTCATGGGCTTTGATATATATCTGCTGGGCGTGTTCTGGAAACTCCTTTACGGTGAAATCCTCGTCGTAGGCCCTTATCTTCCGAATGGCCATCATGGTTTTACCTTTCTTGCCGATGAACTCGACTTTTTGTTTGGCGCCCTGGCACAAAATCGACCGTAAGAAAATTTTCTCAGTGCCAACAAATGCGTGTATATCCATGCGCTGAATAAAACTTACAGTCTTTGTGAGTGCGGAGAATTTTCCGTCTCCCTCGGGCGGCACGTACTCCTCGAAGATGCCGCCCGTGCAACTGACGTAGATGGGCATTTCCATCCACGGCTTCTGCGGCTTTATGCCCTTCTCCTTCAGCTTGGCGCGCATCTTCTCGGGTGGAATGTCCTCGTGAAAATCGGGCAACTTGAATTTTATGACTTTGGCAGCGCGCAGTTTTTTGAACTTGGGGTTCCAGTGTTTGGTGTGACGACATCTCGCCGACTGGTGAGCCGCTATCGTGTTCCTTGCGGAAGCGAAGAGAAGCCCAGAGTTGCACTGCGGTCGGCGAAAGCGTGGGTTATTTTCTTTTTTTCGAATTGATTTTTTACGACTTACGATTTGGTCGTCCGACTTACCTGAGTGAAGCTTCCCAGAGCGGCGACGGCTCTCAGAGCATATCCCGACATCTCGACAGCCGGCAATGTTTCGCCCGCGCTCCGGTCAAGCGGTGAGTTATCTTTGAAGCCTCGAAGGTTCGAGCGGCGAGTGTCTCTTTATAAAAGAGATAAATCTTTGAGCATTTTTTTTTTCGTGCGTCGGAAGAGCGAGCGCAGGAGTTCCGCGGAGGTTATGTACGTTCGGCTCGAATGTGAGAAGATAAGATCGCCAGTTTTTATCTGGTTCTAGATCGCAGGGTATCTCATTTAGGCCAGATTCATTTCAGCCAAAATTCGTTTCCTCCGAAAAGTGACTAGATTGGACAAACACCATCGAATCTATCTAAGTAGTGTGCGAATCTTTTATACTATTCACTGAGTTTCCACCGGGACTGAGAACGGTCTGAAACGAGTCTGAACTAGTGGCAAAATTCTAGTTAATTCAAAACTTTCTAGTCAACAGCAAATCCCATAAGTGAATTTTGATTCTACTGCAATTTTTCCACTAGTTCAGAGTAAATCTGAGCCCAATCTCACTCGCGGTGGAAACTCGGTAATTGATTGTTGATGTCGCTGTAAGGTAAACTTCCCAATGACCGGACACGTCCCAGGGACCGGACAAACCTCGCGTGCAAGAGAGATGAAAATACGAGATTTTTCATACAAGGAAAACTTACAAGGAATTAAAAAAACCGAATATTATAATTTGCGAATAATGAAAACTAAGTAATCATCTATTCTGGTCGGTAAAACAGGAAGGTCCAGCATCCCCTATATCGGGGTCGGATTAACCGGGAAGTGGATTAACCACAAAAAAGACTAGCTTATGTACTATTAATGAAAAAATATCCAAAGCTTTATATTCTAGTTCAAACTATTTAACAATTTGCAAAGTACCAAGTGTCGTAGTAACAAGACAAAATAAAGTTGTATCATTGCCTATTATCGACTCATATACTTTCGGTGTCTAATTCGGATTGGGATTGCGATTGTCCGGGGACTCTTCGGCCCTGAAACTCCCGGTTAATCGGACTTTTATTGTACTACGCACTGATGAAGCCCCACCTTCACGCGTACTTAGTTCTTTAAATTTGTTAGCCAAATAAGTAACTACCAAACGTTTTAATTATGTTATTCTTTATCACCAAACGATTTCGCATTGATTGAAACCTATTTGAAGCAATTTGAACAAATATATATATATACATATATATATGGCCAACTTTGGGCTTCATTTGTTTTTAATTATTAGGTTTATTCGTTTTCAGAGTAAGCTGGAGCAGAGCGCTCGATTTTCCGCGGAAGGTATATCTATATATCCAATCAATATCGATTTACTTTCCACGTAAAATATAGCGCGCTGCTTCAACGCATTCTGAAAAGTAACAGACTTATTGTATATAAACGATTGACCACCAAATGTTTTAATTAGACTACCAATCACTACCAAACGACCACCGCACAAATGGTATAAATTGCAAATTAAAAAATTAAAGTTGCCTAGCTAACGTTATAGAGCTCACATGAAGATCGAGTAATACCAAAATGACGGTCATTTGACGGTCATTATTGTCTCAATTAACGTGAACGAGAAATTACGGTCATTGCACATCTCCAAATACATGTCGTTGCTCCAACTTAGTCACTTTTTCTCGGAAATGCGTTTTTTTTTACTGAAATTAGTTTGGCGTATGAGTTATACCCTAACCTGCCAAGGTAGTCGGGCAGATTTATCTGTAGACAGAGACACCCTGACCGAGGAGCATGGCGAACAGAGCGTGTTGACCAACGTGCATTGAATGTATGCCGGACAAATTTTTTCGTCACGACGGGTTCTCCAAAAGTTGATAAATGCTGCAGGCAATACGACAGAGTCGATTCGTCACAGTATTGTCCTCTTTCGGTGAGTAAGTTTCGTTCCGTTTATTGCTCGTCGACGTAAATCCGATCACTTTTCCGCAAATGGACGCAAAAATATTTGTTTTCGATCTGAACACTCGCAATAAAGTTTCGTTTTATGGTGAAACATTTCGTGTTAATTCCACTCATCTACGATTTTTTTTTCTTCCATCAGCAAAGAGACGATTGGATAAAATGTCTGCTCAAGTCGAAACCGCCGTAGAGCAGGAGAAGATGCTCCGAATAAACAAGAGAGCCATTGCCGAGGAACCCGAGGAACAATCCTCCGCCAAGCACTTGAAGACTGAGGAACCGGTCAGGATTAAAAAGCGCAATTACGCGATGATGCTGTCCTACCTTGGAAAGGATTACTATGGCATGCAGAGAAATCCAGGCATGAAAACAATAGAGGAGGATTTGATTAACGCTCTGTTGAAGGCAGATTTTATATCGAACGAAGCTTTTGAGACGATACAAACGATACACTTTCAGAGGGCGGCTCGCACCGACAAGGGAGTTTCAGCTACCAGGCAGATTGTCTCGCTCAGAATGCGTAAGGGCAGATTCATGTTTTTGCGCAATGAAATTTCTGTGTAACTTACAGATTTATTTATATCATTTCATTTTATTTTTTCATTTATTAGTAATTGATGAAGGATGAAATATTTACACACATTCATTTTACCTGCAGGAGGTTTTAAGCTCGTTCGCGGCTATCACACATATGATTTTCATATTTAATTATTTATTTATTTATTTATTTATTTACACGGACTAGCCTCTTTACATTAATAAATACACGTTTTTATGTTTAATACAGGTTCTCAAAAGTAACTCATTTTAAAGATCTCAAAAAATAACAAATTGTACAACAATAGTTTGTAGTAGTACCCAAGTACGTTATTCATAGCGTTGGTATTCATATATCTTAAATCATTGATAAAAATAGCAGAGTTCAATTCAACTTAGACGATATTGTAAAAAATATTTTTAGAGTATTAAAAAAAAACCTGCAACAAAAGCGTACAGCAGATTCTATACAATCATTTATCACAATTTTATAATAATTTTCGATTCTCCATAAAACCTAGGACTAGTAAACGTATTGTCGATATTTAATTATTTATTATGAAAATTATTGTTACAATTGTTTTCCTGTTTTTTAAGCTGAGGAAGTCAACATCGACAAGATAAATGAATTTCTTCCGAACGTTATAAGGGTATTCGGCCTGAAGCGCGTTACGAAGGGTTTCAACAGCAAGATACAGTGTAACGCGAGAAGTTACACGTACACGCTACCGTCGTTTGCTTTTGCGCCGGACGATCCGAATTCCCTGCGGCAACGGGATACGCTCAGGGACGACATCGACCTCGACGAGCGAGAAAAGTCGCTCTCGATCATAGACGGAAAGCCGTACGGCGACTTTCGATTGACTCCCGAATTGCACGAGAGAGTAAACACGGTGTTGAAGCTGTTCGAGGGCACGCACAACTATCACAATTTTACATCAAGAGTGTGAGTTGCAATGCCGATGACTTCCATATCAGACCCGGCCACCGCGAAAATCACCATGTTTTCACGGTGGTTTACACTACAGTGGTTTTGTGCAAAAAGTTTACGAAGTATTTCGTCGCAACCACGATATTCGTTGTGAATCGTGGTTTCGACAGTGGTGGTGACGTGGTTGTGACGACGGAATTATCCGTCAGTCACAAAAATTTCATTTTACCGTTGTTCGCACGTACCGAAAGAAGCCTTCGTAATATTGGAAAAAATTGGTTTGAATTATCGTCACGCATTTCGAAGAAAGAAAAACCTAAAATTCTAAAGCTGGGCTCGAACCCGGGACCTTTCGCATGCTAGCCTGGAATCTTAACGCTACGCTATCGCCTAATCATTAGAATTTTTCTCATTTCCAGCAAAGTTTGAACATAGTGAAAGTAGTCTTATCTAAAGTTAATGATCAATGAATGATTCATTTACTTATTTTTAATATTTCGCGATATTCATTCATTGTATACACTCTAATAAGCGTATATCGTTCTAGAAGGTACTTTAGATGAGTCTTATGTAAAGTTTTTTTAATAGCATTTCTGTATGTGGAATGCATGCAAAAATAAATGCCAATAATAATAAACTTCGGATAAGGCTCATATAAAGTACATATCATTTTCAGTAATAATTCCAGTAAATAAATCAATAAAATTTCCATAGTTTATTCTGTGAAAAAAAGTCTAGTCTATAGAAAAACTTTTGCTGCGTTCAAATCTTGCTAGGAATGCGAAAAATTCAAATGATAGGCAGTACTTTAAGTAGTTAGGTTTTTCTGTCTCCGAAATGCGTAATATAGTATCCGAATGTATCCTAAATTGATATAATTCATGATGATGATTCCAACCAATTGTTTCCAATATTACCAAACCTATATTTTCGATACGTGATAACTGCCGTAAAAAAAATTATGTGACTGATGGTAAGTTACGTCGTTTCCGCCATGGAAGCCACCATTTGATACGAGTATCGCGAAGCAGTTGTTTTCGTAGTGACTTTTTTCACAAAACCACCACGGTGATTTCGAAGATGGTTCGGTCGGTGACCGACTCTGCTACGGATTACGTTGATCCTTTGATTTGCACGATAATGAAACGCGCGATTATCTATTCCAGGAGACCTTTGGATCCGCGAGCGAATCGGTACATAATGCAATTTACTTGTTCCGAGCCGTACGTCTCGCAAGGCATGGAGTTCGTTACGCTCGAGGTCAAGGGACAGAGTTTCATGCTTCATCAGATAAGAAAAATGGTCGCGTTGGCTATCGGAATAGTGAGGAATCTCGCGACCGAGGAGACTCTGAACGAGGCGTTCAAGCCCGAAAAGATGGACATACCGATCGTGCCAAGTTTGGGATTGGTTCTTCATCACGTAAGCTGCGCAACGACTCCTATAAATGATATCGACGTCCGAACTGCACGAAGAGCTTTGTTATAAGATTATTCGTTGTTTCAGGTGCACTACGACAATTACAACAAGAGATACGGCAGCGACGGAATGCACGAGACTCTCGACTGGGCGGAGAGCGAGGACGAAGTCATGGAGTTCCACAAGAAGTACATTCTGCGACACATCGAAGACACCGAGATAAAAGAAAGATCGTATCCTTTTGACGCCCAGATCACGAATCGATTTTTCGTCTCGAAAGCGACGATCCTTAACTACGTTTTCATACAGAATGTTTCTATGGCTGGTCTCGCTGTCCCTGCACACTTACGGCGCCAGGGACCAGCACGCCGCCTCCAGCGAGAACCCTTGAAGAATTCTACTCGTAATAGCGTAAAATTTTTTTTCACAGATAATTATATATTTTACGACCTAGTGACTCGATCGTGTTTCGATCGTGCAATCTTGTCTCACGGCCGACGATTGTCGCGCGTCGAAAAAAATAAATCAACTGCACACACGATATAACTAACGACTGGCGCAATTTTTTTATGTACAAAATCGACCACCGAGAAACGAAAGGGCGTATCGCGCAAAGGAACGATGCGGGAAGCGCCTTTCCGGTTTTCGGGGGCGCACGTGAAATCTTTGAGAAAGCATCGGCGTTCGATGGGATGCGGAAAAAAAATCGAAGGAGGATGTTTCACGAAACTCGGTAAAGTCCGCAACGAGCGCGAAAGACACACACTCAATAAATCTTCTCGTCTTTGGTTTAATTATGTATATGTATATATATAGTTGATATATTTGCCAGACGGAAACGGGAACCACCAGTGTACGTTCGACTACCGCAGAGCGAGGACTTCGCCGGTTCATCGAAGAGTCCGTGCCGCGTTGCAATGAAGATTGTTCCTGGTGGAGCGGTCGCTACGATTGTTATCTGCGGTAATTATTTTAATTCTACATTACGGAGTCAATTGAACCGTGGCCAATCTCGCAATTGCGGTACAGCCGCATCCTACGAAGCATTGTTTTCTCAGCGAATGTCCGCGAAGTTGTTTCTCGCCCCATCGGACACGCGCGCGAAGACTTTTGCATTGATATTGAGGATTAAAAAAATAATGATAATAACAACAAAAGTGTGCTGCGTGCCGAGAGCGAAACGGCTTACGTGCGTTCCACAAAATTGTCCACTTTCCTGTACGGACCCACGTCATCACGGAATTTCCACAAAGATCAGACAAACAGGATCGTAAACGCGCAGCTGTACATTAAGTAAACTTGGGACGGCGTACCAAGTTTTTATCAAAGGTCATGCGAATCTTGATAACCGAAGGGGCGGGGGGGGGGGGGAGAGTTAGAGATGAGCTGTTGCGATATTGAGATTCAGCAGTATGCAAATTTTTTTTATAAGTAGGAAATCGTGAATAGCGGTGCGAGCGAGATAACGACGAAGCAATTGCTGCATCGATTAACCATGTATTAAACTGAAGGAACAAAAAAACAAAGTGGGATTCGCTTCGAAAAACCGGTTGGAGTTCGCGGTATGCGGATTCCTTGTGAAGTATTCGCTAAAATTGCGACTGTACGGCTTCCCCACACGCGACTGTGGAAGAGGTCAAAGTAAACAAAGTCTTTAACGAAATGTTGTCCGTGCAGCTTTGATCGGGCTCGTCAGTTCGCAGGCCGAGAGCAACGCGCAGCTCAGCGCTAAATGTGGGTGAGTGCATTGTTTGTTTTGTCGATTTTTTTACACAGCTTTCGAGAATTATTTTTGAGCGCTGTCGATGTCTTGTCGGTAGATCGTTGCAGTTTCGTTGCAAGAACGGAGAGTGCATAGCGAGCGACCTGCTCTGCGACGGTCGACCGAATTGCAGCGATCGGTCGGACGAGACGAGGGAGGAATGTAGAAAACCCGAAATCATTTGCCCGGATTACGCCTTTCGATGCGATTACGGAGCTTGCGTGGACGGCGACGCGCCCTGCAACGACGTCGACGATTGCCTCGACAGAAGCGATGAGCTGCTGCCGAGATGCAGAATTACAAGTGGGAATAACTCGTCAAGCTTGGGGTCGTGCGCGAAAAATGAGTTCAGATGCATCAATGGTCAGTGCGTACCGGGGGACGCTCTGTGCGACGGGAAAACCGATTGCGCTGACCGATCCGACGAAACGCTCAGCCAGTGCGGCAACATCGAGTATGTATATTTAAAAAAAATTTAATTTATGCATTTTGAACATATACGTTTTGAATTCACTATAAAAAAATTTACATTTAATGTACCGGACTGGAAGGTTTTGTGTACAAACTTGTACACTACATTCAATGTACAATTATGATGAAAGATTAATGTACTTTTTCATCGAAATTAAAGTAAATTATCAAAAATAAAGTATTTCCAATGTTAAAAACATTGAACATGAATTTTTCATCAGAATTGGACACTAAATTTAATATACCAGTTTATGCATACAAACTTCCAGTTCAATACATTAAATTTCATACGGATTTCTTTAAATTCTGAATTTTGAATTTTGAATTTTGATTTTATGAATTTATTATAAATTTTGGATTTCGATATTATTAATTTTTGTAATAAAGTTTAGAATCCCACGATCGCCAGATTATATTGCGTTAAAAAAAAGTTCATTCAAAAACTCTGATGAATTGCAGTTGTCCCGCGTTCAGTTTTCGTTGCGCATACGGTGCCTGCATCGACGGGAACTTGAAATGCAACGGCGTGAGGAATTGCGCGGACGGATCCGACGAGGATCCGGCACTCTGCCAAGGCGGGACGACGACAGAATCGTGGGATAGGCCCACCAGACCAACGAATCGACCCACTACGATCGAGCCTCCGAGACGGCTGAGACCGCCCTGCCGGGTTCCGCCGCAGCCGCAGAACGGACTTTGGCAACTGCACAAATCGCAGTGCCAGAGCGGCAAGAACTGCAGCCCACGGAGCGACGTCTTCGAACTCGAGCCGGGCACTTATCTAGTCTACAGTTGCAACGATGGGTACACGCTCCAAGGCTCCGGTCAGGTCTTCTGCGGCCCCGAGGGACAATGGTCCAGCACGCCCGTCTGTGTCGGTTGGTTGATCGTCGTTGTCGCTAAAAAAAAAAAATTACATTAACCCTTCACACATGGGAGCCGCGCACCGAGCGTGACTACACAGATGAGGCATTCCATACCATTTCGACCTGGGTCTAACCCTTCTCATCTTGGATATTGGAACTAAGATTTTTTTTGTATGAGTGAACTAACTCTCAAAAGAACTCTGATTTTTTTACATAACATTTTTAAAATTATTTATGATTTAAAGAAGGGAACTTGTGTTAATCGCCACAATTTGAAAATTTGACCATATTCCGAAAAATCTTGCGTCACCTACTATTTTTTTCTGATTTCTTTCGAAAAGAAAACAGTGAAAAAAATTAGAAGAAAAAATCAGTCGATAATGGGTTATGGTTTGAGCATTTTTTTTCAGGTTTTTCCGAAATTGTCTTTGTTGAACTTAAAAAAAAACTTCGGAAGAATCTGAAGAAATTTCCAAAGATGCAGTGCTGCATATTAAAATGGTCAATCGATAAGCCATAATCGACGGATTTTTTCTTTCAATTTTCTTTTTGCGATTTATTTTCGCAGAAAATTATAAAAGATAGAAGGTAATGCCGGCCCACTCCGAAACAAAACTTAAATATTTTTTAATATGGCACAAGATTTTTCACAATTTTTAAATTGTCGCGATCAAGTTCATTTTTTAAATCATAAATAGTCATAAATGTTTCTTAAAAATCTAATAAAAAATCTGAGTGCTGTTTAGAGTTAGTTCCGTCACATAAAAAATGGTCAGCCCAATCCAAGATGTGAAGGGTTAGACCCAGATAAAAAACGGTATGGAATGCCTAATATAAATTTCGAGTAACAATAGCACACTATATATTTACGATAAAAATATTTCTCAAACATTTATTTTTTTCGGATTTCGATATCATTTATATTTTTTGAGACACAGCAATTTTTACATATGTAAGTACTCGCTAAGCGAGGTTCCCGTACGTGAAGGGTTAATTATTACAAGTATAATCGAACGCGTACGCAAATCGATCGTTGCCTGATTTTTCAGAGATTCGCTGCAAACCGCTCAGCACCGCTTCAACCCTGGCCGATTGCAAATACGACGATATGTGGGCGTCCTGCGAGTCTCCCGTCCTCCCGAGAACAGTGGCAAAAGTTACATGCCGTAACAGCTATCGCCAAGACTCGACGATCCTCTCGACTCAGCGAGAGAACGTCCGTTGCAACGCCCAAGGCCAGTGGGAACCCGAGCCGATTCGATGCGTTCCAGGTCCGCAAATTATCAACATTTACTTAAACGACGCGATCCTCTCGTTACAGGACGATCGTCGTAACAATTGCACTATCTCGAAGCTCGTCGAAGTACTCAACGATAAAGTCGTCATATACGTCGATCGTCCCTACGACCCGAATAATCCCGCAATTGACGTTAGAATAGGAAGCGCCCCGTCGAGATTAAAGCCTTGACGTTGTCCGTGACCTGCGCAAAACAATCCAACGATAATGACCATGAAGATATCTGCATGACACTGAAATTCATGTTTCGGCAAATCTATGTCAACGCTTTACAAAGAAAGAAAATTGTTCACTCGTGGAATTCTATTCTCTAAGTGAACTTCCCCGAGCGAAGTTTGTGGCATGCAAAATACAGCCTCTATAAATTGATAAAATTTAATCTTATACAGATATATTCAAAGTCATTAACGATACCGGTGAAATGAGCTAAAAAAATAATTTGATATATCTTTTATAGAAGTACTATGAGGCTGAAAAAAAAACTAGTTTTAACCCTTTGAAGCCCCGTTTTGCACTATCGACATTATCCAAACATTGCCTCTGTTCCTTCAATACATAGTAAAATATTAGCGTCGAAAAAGAATTTTTAATAGTCGGCCTTCAAAGGGTTAAATAAAGATGATTACCTGCAACCGTTGGGCTCTTTCTCTTTACCTGTGCAATTATCGAGCGTCGACCATCGATTATTATGACGATTGTTATCGGTGCCAATGATGATTAATATGACTGTTATTATCGGCGGAGCGTCGGCGAATTATCTTCCTCCCACTTTCGATCTCCGTTGGAAATTCCTGTGATTCCCCTCAGAGATTGATCCGCGTTGCTTGGTGACTGATCGGATGTGTTTTGCGTTGCAGTGTGCGGAGTCACCATTACGAGGAACAAACCGCTCATCGTCAACGGGTCTTTGCCGAGGTTAGTGGATTTTCCCTGGCACGCGACGCTCTACAGATCGGAGAGTCCGTCCCAGGAAAAGCAATTTATTTGTGGCGCGTCGATAATACAGAGCGACCTGCTCATCACCGCGGCTCACTGCGTCTACGACGAGAATACGAAGAATATCGAGGACCCGAGCAAGTTTGCCGTCGCAACGGGAAACATCTTTCGGGACTTCGACAGCAAATTTCACAATCCGAATATCGTGAAAAAGGCCAATGTTTGTAATTTGCCTATTCGACGAGTAAACGCCGATTTTCTCCAACGACCAATTTTTTTATTTTCGATTTTCTTTCCATCAGGTAAAACACATCTACATCGACTGCAACTATCTGGGCTTGGACGGAAATTACGCGCGGGACATCGCGATACTCCACATCGATGCTCCATTCACCTTCTCGTCACTGCTAATGCCCATTTGTCTCGACATTTCTCCTTACAGCGATCAAACCGTACTGGAAGTCGGAAGCCTTGGCAAAGTCGCTGGATTCGGTAAAACTGCCAGCGCACAATCGAGTCAAGTACTTCAGTACCTGACCGTACCGTTCGTGCGGCTGAGCGAGTGCAAAGCGACCAGCGCATCGTCTGACACCGAGAAGTTCATAACGATAGACAAATTCTGCGCCGGATATACCAACGGTGAGTTTCGTGGATAGTTCTATGCAATAATTAATAATTAGAGTGGTGTATAAATCCCTGACCACCTGCGTCGTTTTGCTGCTGCGTTTTGAGACCGCAGACCACCAAGAAAGAAAGACTTTCCCTGCATCTGCCGGTGCCCCAGGGAAAGAATTTTGTTTACTTCACTCGGTGCGGAAATTGCAGTTTTACGCACGCTCCGCGTGCGAAGACCCCCATTTTCACGGCTCGTGGAATAAAATTTTGTACGATACTGATGCGAAAAAACATTTTCAAAACTCGTGTGATTGCAATACTCATCAGAAAAAGTTTTTTCGCACTAGTATCGTAATGTACTATTAGTTCACTCCTTGTAATTGTATATTGTTTTACACCTTGTGAAATAACTTTTGGTACGATACTCGTGGGAAAAACTTTTCTTAACTCATGCAATTGCAGCACTCTGCGAAAAAGATTTTTCGCACTAGTACCGTAATGCACTGTTTCTATACACCACTCGGTGCGGAAATTGAAGATTTACGCACGCTTCGCTTTGTGAAGTAAAATTTGGCACGATACACGTGCTAAACACTTTTCCTTACCTCGTGCGATTGCAACACTCGCCTTCGTCTCGTGCTGCAAACTCACACTCGCCAGAAAAAGTTTTATCGCACCAGTATCGTAAATTACTATTTTCCCGATCCATTCACATAAAATCCCGCTTTACGTTTCTGTGGAGTGAGCACAGAAAGATACTTTTTTCCATAGCGTGCGAAACAAATAGGACGCATGCATAAAAACGCAATATGGCCTTTTTTCTCGCACTAGTGCGAAAAAGAGCCTTTCTGCGCACACTTCGCAACAACGAAAATCGTGATCTTCGTGAATATGTTAGGAAAAATTATGTGAATAGTAGGGGGCTAGAAAGGGGAGACCCGACTCGTGAGTTTCATACTTGTCAAGAACAACTTCTCTACGACCATTCCATACGAACAATTATTTTTATGGAAGACTATAAAGGCAGACTATAAAGTCCCAAAACGTCATTCCGTACAGTTTTTGTTACTAACAACGGTATTTCACATCACCTTAAGGAGATTCTAACGTCTGCTTTGCTTTGTAGGCTCATCAGTTTGCGACGGCGATAGCGGCGGCGGACTGGTATTTGAGACGGCCGGTTTGTGGTATCTGCGGGGAATCGTCAGTGTTGGTATCGGCGTTACACGGTCCGGGGGAACGAGGAGCTGCGACAGTCATGCTTACTCTCTGTACACGAGGGTCTCTAGCCACATCGAATGGATACAGGACGTGATAATCAAACTCGAGATGTACAAAACCTTCCCCACTTGTCCAAACAGAACGATCAATCGACAGAGGATTGAATGAAAGAGGAAAAAAACTGGACATTGAAAAAACAAAACAGAAAACAACAAAAATTGGCTACCATTAATCATTATTAGACTGTTTTTTTATGTTACGGGTCGGTGCGCTGTCTCCGCGAGACACTGTGCGAGACGACCACGGCTTTCGTAATTTTATCTCGGAATTATTGAGAGCACCGAGACAGCTATTAATGAAAGTAAAGTATATTTACGTATACGACATTTCTCTCCTTCGTTCAGCATATATCGTTCGACAATGTTTCGTGCGCTCGACAAACGTCGATGGGTACATCGGCAATCCCAAGTAATCGAGTTAAGCGATCCTTCTCACGAGGTAGATGAGAACGGATTTGGTTTCACGGAAGTTTGCGGCGGCAGTGGAAAATCTGGCGAGCAACGAGTCACGTTTAGCTCTTGTCAAAAAAAGTCAATGCCGGACGGTAACTCAATTACCTTCCAAATTCAGGGCAGACAATTCGTTTCGTAGATCCGGCAAATTAACGACGTCGGGTAGTTCCGGCTGTGCCCGCGCCTCGTCCTTCGAGCGATCCTCAGCGTGCGAACCGTCGAGCAGCTCTTGCAATTCCTCTTCCAACTCCGCGTCCGAATTCAACGTTCCTATCGACGTAGACATGAAACTCTCCAAATCGGCAATCTCCTCAACGACCTTTGCAACAAAATAATAATAAATAAATACTAAACATCAACAACAAATAATGAATAAACATCAACAATTTTCGTCCCTGCATCGAATAAAGGGGTTGCTGGACCTTCGTGTTTTACCGACGGTACAAGGCGATTTCGTAGAATCGACTTAGCATCATTGATTTGATACGCGCATTGCCGCAAATTTTACAAGACTGTATACCGCGATAAAAGCTTCGGGGTGCAGTTGAAATGCAGTTTGGTTGAAATGTCCAAAAAATGAAGAGCCTCGAATATTACAAATTGTCGCGAAAACCAATATGACCGCTAAGAATTTCAACAGTATCTATTTTGTAGGATATAAAATATTTTGCAACTCACATACACAAAACGAGTGTGCATGCCAATTCTCTGAAATTCCGCGATTATTCAAAAATCTTTAGTCTATTATGCAAAAGAAATCCATATAAAGTGGATTCTACGTTTACGTTCACTGTTCGCAAACAAGTGATTAGAGCGGACAAAAAGTGCAAGAATGTAATGTAGGCCACGATGTCGAGCTACCGGTGGGTCAATCGTAAAATACGTTCAAGCTTTTTCGCAAAGTGTAATATTCGATTTTTTAAATTCCTTATGCGTTGTTAATGAAAATTCACGCCGAAGCGTTCATGTCGATATTATAGTCCCGCACAATTTGTAGCATATGCGCATGCGTATTAATATGCTCTGCATGCGCATAGCATATTAATAATTCTGAATTGAAATAAAAAAATAGCCTCGTTTCGTCACTAAAAGAAGTAAGTAAGGAGTTAAAAACGGGTCCAGCATCCCCTTAAGACCATATGGAACACCTCGTCCCTGTCCACCGCAGGCTCAGTCGGTAACGAAAACTTTAATCAACTTTTCTTACGGGTTCATGTATGTCCGGTTAGAAGAAAAGTCACATCGAAATCCGAAATGATATCCACTTTTGATGAGACATTTCTTTTGATCGTGGATGCGAGAATCCGTGAGAAAAGTTGATTAGTTTTTTATACCGTCCGAGACCTGGATGGACGGGGAGGGAAGTGTTTCCGTGGAAAGTCGATCGGACGAAGCTTTACCTCGGCCATATTATCCATCGTAACGACAACGTTTTCCTCCGTTAAACCGGTGCTCTCGAAGTTCCTAAGTATATCGCTTCCGGTTTTGTACGCCGCAAGAATCTCCGTGTTCGATCGAGCGTCATGAATTCTCGCGACGAGAGTCTGAACGTTGTGGAGGGCGAGCGAGCGTTTCTCGATGCTCTTGTCGATCTCTAGTTTCTTTCTCATACAAGTTTTCGCGACCTCGCGCAGGCCCTTGGCAAGACACGACTTTGCCTTTGCCAGGACAGTGTTTCTCTCCATCTCCAGACGCTCAATGTTCTTCACGATCAGCTTCTCCTGCTCCATCAGCTTGAAAAGTCCCTCCTCGGCTTCCGTTACCTCCTTCACACAGTCGTTCGATATCTTGACCAGCAATTCCGATTTGTTGTGCAAATTTTCACCCCTAAAAGCCGCCTTTCTGGACTGCCTCAGCCACAGCAATGCAAGTTTCACGTTTTCCTCGGTGATGTTGCTGTTTCCCGATTTCTCTATGCAGTTTTTCGTTACTCGAGACAGAGGCAAGAGAACATTTTCGTTCTCCTCTTCTACAGTGGAGAGTATCAAGTTACCCAACTCCTTTACTGTTTTAATGTGAATGTACTTTGCATCTGCGTCTATGACCTCCTTGACCACGTAATTCTTTAGCTTTGAGAACGACCAGACCACAGGCCGCTTGACCATCGTGTCTATGGCCCAGGCGGTCCAGGTGCTGCTCGATTCCTTAACGAACTCCGACTCCAAAATTATCTCTCCATTCCTGTGGAACAAGAAATAGTTATTTATATGGCAAGGGTGGAGAAAGCGAGTTCTTGACGAGTGTGAAAATGGCTGACAAAGGGCATAGGAAGAGAGTTATTAACAAGTGTGGAAATGCGGTATTCCCACAAGTCAGGACTGCCTTTTCTACACTTATACCATTCGCATAATTTTTCTGGATAAATTCATAAAAATTCCACTTTTAGTTTTTGGCAAGTGTGTGCAGAAAGGCACTTTCCCACACTAGTGCGGAAAAAAGACTGTTGCAGTTGTATACATGCACAGTATTTTTCTCGCACCTGATGCGAAAAAGTGGCTTTCTGCGTACACTTTCACGGGAACGAAAAGCGGGGTTTTACGTGCATGTATTAGGAAAAAAATATTGTAAATATTGCAGGGAATATTGGTAAATCGCTCTGGAAGACGGAGAATAATTTACCTCCGGAACTCTGCGACCACGGTCGTCAGACAGAGCGGAGTGAGGCCGTTCCGTTTGAAAGCGAGCTTCAAATCCGACACCGAAAAGGTGCAACGTTGCTTAGAGCTCAGCCAATCGGATATCATTTTTTCCCAAAATTTGTACTTCGAGTCCCAGTCCTGGCTGTTGACGGAGCGATTGCGAAACTCGGAGAAGAGGGCATTCATCCTCTCGTCCCTGGACCAACACTCCGGCATCGAGTCGGCCGGCAGCGGAAGGCTGTTGTTTAGATTGTCCTTCGACGACATTGTCGTTCGTTCAACTTAGCCACTAGCACCGATCAAAGGCTCACCGTTGTCGGTGAACAATTATATACATTTCTTGAAAATTTTGCACAATGCTCGTATTCATCGAATCATCATGGAGAGAGACGACCAAACACGTCTGACTAAAAATACACAAACGATCAGCTGCGGAGATTCACTGGAAGGGGAAACTTACCGGAGGTTCGGGGTAAAAAAAAATCGTAACATTGGCTAGCCTGATATTACCGATAATCGATCGACTTCAGGCGGGTCGAGCGACAGGCGCGTACATAAAAGGTTTGCAACAATTTTCATAATTATTTATTAATTTGATTATTTATTTATTCACTAGTGGAACAAGCCTCTTTGCAAAGTAGATACAGACCAAATTTACAACGCGACTGAAACCAGTAAAGACGTATTTTATACGCTTATACGTACTTATAGACAGATAAAAATATGCCTCTCCACATTTTAGTCGCGCGAATAGTTTCGGTTTTGGTACGGTACGAGTCAAAAGCATAATAAATCAGTATAACAGTCGAAAGTTCGATAAAATTATATCGAAAGCTAACGAAAAAAATTGCATGCAAAGAATTCGGTAATCGGAGGTGATATGAGGGAGAGGCGTCGTACAGAAAGGGTTTGCATTAATCCTAGAACTCATGTATCATTTTTTCTACCCTCTCACTCACGACTGGGGTACATACGTACCCCATGCGTTTCTTCTACGTACAAGGGACCTATGTAAATGGGTTTTGCCGCACATGAATCTCTTCGTCTTTTCATAAGAGAATGGTATGCGGCAAATTCCATTAATGATTTCATTAAAACTTAAGAGGTACAAAAACCTAACGGAAGTTAGCAAATACCGCACTTTTTGTGAAAAAAATCGTAGTTTTTTTTTAAAATTGTCCGATTTTCAAATTTTAGACGCTATTTCATAAGGGACGCTATTAGGAAAAAAATAGTCCCATTGTGTTCCGTTCAAAAACTCTGTTTATTTGAACATTTGAGAATGAGGAAAAATCGATAACTTGTAACAGAAAAGATCCGTGAAAACGCAAACAAAAGACATTTTGCATAGGCTTAAAAATGTATTTTTCTTGAAACATTGGAGGTAATTAAAGATAATGGTAATTATTACATTTGATAGTTCTAAAAAAAAAAACAATCGCTTCCATAAAACTCAAACGTGAAGCCCTGACGGGTAGTCTGGTACTCCAAGCGCGCTGCGTTGGCGTCCTTTGCGACAACCAATGAGGAACTGAGGCTACTAGCGGCCTCAGCAAATCGTTAGATCATGATTGAGCTAAATTATCGTGGAGGTCCCGGGTCGATAATGTTAATTTCTACTTTCACAGCACAGTTTGAATATCGTCTGGGGTACTTTAGTACCCCATACATGAGTTCTAGGGTTAATTTTTATAATTATGTATTTATTAATGAGCGGGACAAGCGCCTTTTGCAAACAAAATACATCTAAAATATATAGCGCTACTAAACCCAGCAAAGGCGTTTTTATATGCTCACACACACATCAAAATGTGTATCCATCTTTTAGTCCCGCGAATCTATTCGCTTGGTACAGTACGACTAAAAAGTATAATAGTCGAAAGTTCGATATGAAATTGTATCGAAAGAGTAAGCGACAAGAAGAAAAAGTCAATCGAAACTTTACGAAAAAAAAAAAAAAATTGGTATAAAGAGTCTATCTGCAGCCGGTTCGGAGAATTCGGGTAATCGGAGATGCGAGCCTTATCGCAAGTCGCGCAGCTCGCAGGGCCTCGAGGCTGTAAGCCGGCTCGCTGTGACTTCGTCTCTGCTGTCCTCGTCTTTGAAGAATGGCGCCAGTTATGCCGAGAGGCCAATGTCGATGCCGGTAATTTAAGGTTGGCACGGGGAAAATTAATTGTTTGATGTGCCACTACAACCGCTACGTGGCAGGACTACGACGCTTCGTTATGTCGGCGATGGACAAGCCAGAGGTTTTGTTCATCCTCGGTGGTCCGGGCTCGGGCAAAGGTACGACCTGCAAGGACATCGTCAAGAAATGCGGTTACGTGCACTTGTCGGCCGGCGATTTGCTGAGGGAGGAGCGGGTCAAGCCGAACTCGGAGTACGGCGATCTCATCGAGGAGCACATTCGCAACGGCACAATCGTGCCGGTCGAGATAACGTGCAGCCTCCTCGAGCGAGCGATGAACGATTCCCAAAATCCGAAGAAACGCTTCCTGATCGATGGCTTTCCGCGTAATCAGAACAACGTCGACGGTTGGACAAAGGTTGGTCCGCAATCGTAAATTTTGTCGATCGTTTGGAACCGAAATTTCACCTTGACCTTTCTTGCAGGCCATGAGCGACAAGGTGGTCCTCAAGGGCGTCGTGTTTCTTGAGTGCAGCGAAGAGATCTGCACAACGCGCTGTCTCAACCGAGGCCTGAAGGGAAGCGGACGAAGCGACGACAATGTCGAGTCGCTAAAAAAGAGGCATCTGACTTACATGAACGACACGATGCCGATTATAAAGCACTTCGAGGAACTGGGCATGGTGTACAAGTTCGACTCTTCGTATCCGCCGAAAACGGTCACGGAGAGCGTATGCGAGAAGCTGAAGGAAATTGGGTGGTAAGCGTAGGCTTTTGCCTGCTCGAGCGCTGAGTCTCGCCGAGGATATTCAGGCAGAGTCTCTGCGGCGCAGTCCTATGTAGATTTAAGGGAAATTTAGATACACCAAGATTTTGAATATAGTAGTGGATTCGATGCCGGTGTAATAGAAGATAGAAAAAAAAAAAAAACCTATTTTGTCAAAGTTATATCACGCCCGGTATAAAGAGGGACACTAACTTGATAACATTCCCTGGAAAAAACGGTGCACGCGCACGAGGCTCGGCAAAGTTTGGCTGCACTTGGTATGCATATTTTGCATTTGAAGAAAAAGAAAAAAGGGAAGCACTTGCCAGTCAAGGAGCCAGATATCTTTTGTACATGATGATATACAATGAATTATATATTACATAATATACGTACGCGAACGGGTGTGTTCTCGACCCGTTGTCCATCGAGTGAGGGACCCTGTACACTTCGAATCATGATTGGGCCGCGAGAACAGAAGGTCGTGCGAAGCTCGTTGGTGTAACTATAGATGTTGCGGTATGTATTCTGTTACGATAATCAATGAAATACACTCAGTGAGCAATGAATCTTGCGATTTTTATCTCGTCGAATCACTGCCCTAATCACGGTTGCCGATTGAACCGGAAGTAAAAAAAAAGTCGTTTAGTTGGTCCATTGATTTTAGACGTTAATGGTTTGTCGTCGTATGTCCACACGTTGTCGATCAAGGGAGGGTAATCAATGAAATAGACCCAGTGAGGAATCAATATTTCTATCTGTTATGAAAGTAAATTTAATAAATTTCAAAAAGTCATTTGCTTGGTCCATTGATTTCAGACTCTAATGGTTTATCGTAGTAAGTTCCTCCCGTTGTCCATCGAGTGAGGAGACCCTGAAAACTTTGAATCATGATTGGACCGTGAGTCCCAAGGGTCATGTGAATATCGTTGAGGGGATTCTGAATCCGTTTTCAACTCCTTACTCACCTTTTTCCTCATTACATGGATTTCATATGTGTAATATAAAATAAATATTCGGGGAATTTCCGAGAATCGGTTCGGACCATCGTTTTACGTATGGAAGTTCCAGAATATTTTATATATCCTACAGAATAGATACTGCTGAAATCTTCAGCAGCTATGTTAGTTTTCGCGACAATCCGTAATACATGACCTTCTCAATTTCAAGAGTACACCGAGGCCCTTAGGGCTAGTATTACAGTTCTGTAAAATATGAGGCATATGCATATCATATTAATCATGCAAAGTCGATTCCACGAAATCGCCGTAAATTCACGTGCGATAAGCAATGAAATAAAGTCAGTCAGCAACCAATCTTACGGTATTTTTTACCTCATTGAGTCACTAATTCAATATGATTCGATGAGGTCAAAATATATCGTAAGGTTGATCGATCCAAGTCGAAAAAAGTCGTTTACTTGGTCCATTGATTTTAGACATTAATATACTTTATCGTCATACGTTTGCTTCAAATAGTGTACATTATCCCTATGCATAGCAGATTACAAAATGTTATCTCTTACTAAATAGATAGCATTTCGCAATCGCGACATCGGAGTATTGGAATGAGAAAGCGATGGGTAAGCGTCGAGTTTCGCGTCTGTGAGAGAGATCAATAAACCTCCGACAGCCGGTACTCGTTACCCCCACTCGGTCGCAAGATCGAGATCTCATTGAAGAAAAAGCGGCTGTTGGGAAAGCACCGAAACTATGTACGCCGAAGGTCGTTGTCGCGGTGATCGCCACGGGTCGGCGGGAGGAACCACGTCAGGAGCGAATTTGTGAAAGTTCGTGGCATGGGAAAGCACCGCCGTAATTGGTCAAAGAAATCTGGGCCAGGAGCCCAATGTGATCGCGCGATCGGTTCACCGAAATCGTTGCGGCAGCGGGTTTACAGGCAGTCCCCACACAGAGTCATCGTGATAATTGATCTATATTAATCGGACGACAACGACTTTATTTGTAATCGCATTGGCTCGCAATAGGTCAATGACAAGAACCGATTAGCAATTTTTTATCTCAGCGATCAGCGATTAAGCCAATGACGCTGTCTCCGGATAAAGTAAGAACAATACGCGGATATTAACCTGTAACTTGTTCTATTTTCTCGTTGCTTACTTTTCTACATTATTTTTGTTGATATTTACCTCATGGTATTATTTCTGGTAGTAATAAAAGAGGTTTATCGCCGATGTTAATATTTGTCCAGTTATCTTTATTCCTAATTGTCATTAAAAATAAAACTATACTAGTTTTATTCCTAATGATAATTATCCGCCTTGGCATAGAGCCATCGACCTGAGTCCTTCAGCCTGAGATTTTCTTCGGTATTGGAAGGTTTTGTTTTTCCTTTTCTTATGTTACAATTGAAAGATTTGTAGGTTTTATTCCGAAATTCTTTCGTTGGCCATCCTGAGGGAATCCTGATTCCCTCTTCAAAAAATCAGTGGCCAAAATAACTCGCATTTTCTCGATATGTATTGTTGTCGGTTATGAAATGCTCCCTGATTAGCTGTCATACGAGTCTGAAACTGATGTCGTTCAACGAGCAACTTCGGTCGTGTTTTGCCGTTTGACAGTTAATGGTTTGGCATATCGCGAGGTTGAGTAGCGCGTGAGTCGGTACATTGACATTTATCGTAGTTCAATAAAAACACAAGTAAACAGTGCTTGAAGGAAGAAAATTGAAAAACGGAGTGCAACGACCTGGTGATTCAATAAGGCACGCACGCGAGAGAGACATAGCGAAGGGGGGCATCGCCGCTGTAGGGATACGAGAAGGGAGCTTCGACATCAGGGCTGGAATTAAGGTGAAGTGAAAGTCACGTGACGGAGCCAGGAGGGTGAGAGAGATAGCTCCATTGGTCTCATGGTGGAGCAAGGGAGAGCTACAGAGAACGTGTTTCACTTCACCTTAAGGATGCATCACGCGTATATAGCCAGCCCAAAGTGAGATTTAGTAAGAATTTGAAAATTTCCTCATGGCATAAAAATCTTAAAAAATCATTTGTACTACGGTGCCAAGAACATTATTTTTGCATAATAATAATGTCAAAACTTTAACAAGAAATTCATTTTTTTTTATGGTTCAACAGATAATCAATAAACTTTTTTTTCTCTTTTCAAATAAATCCGTTGATTCTTCTAGAAGTCACATGAATGTTTTCAACATTTTCTTACGTTTTTGAATTTTCCATATTTGACATTGTTTAATGCCGTAACTGCGAAACTGTTGGCACAATCACCTCGAAACTTATTGTGTGTACTATGGATATGGAAACGCATTCGAAATTCGTGCCTCTACGTCGAAGTTTCAAAATCTTGAAATAAAATTTCGACTATCAGGAAGTTGTGAAAAATTTCATATAATGAATTCTAAAGAAAAATTGAAAATTGAAATTTTCATATCGCTTCCCGTCCCCTAAAAGTAGAAAATTGGAATTTTCGTACCGCTTTCTCATAATGTTCCTTTATTCGCAAACCTTCCGCTCTGAGGAAGCAAAAAATACAAAAAATGCTTTCTCATAAAAGAAGCTTTGCGAATAAAGGAACATTATGAGAAATGATAGGAAAATTTCAATTTTTAGCTTTTATGAATAAAGGATATGAAAATTCATATTTTCAGCTTAAAAAAAAAGATGTTTAAGGTAATAATGTTTAAGGCCACGAACCTAATTGCGAAAAGAACTTGGATAAGGTACTTCAGAAACACTTCAAGTACAAAAATACTTGATACTTCAAGTACTTACGATCTTTGTACTTTGTACTTGAAGTATTTTTTTTTACTTTGTCCAGCTGTGAGCACAATGCTGTGAATAAGGTACCCAAGTAAAAGGTGACAACGAACCATTTTTTTTTATCAGCCGGCTCAGTCGCGGGTAATTTGTGGCCGGCTAAAATAGCTTAACCGGTTAATATAACTTAGTAGGCTAAAACAGCTTAGCCGACTAAACTATAAAACCCATTAGCCGGCCTAATCTGTACAGCTCTAATACGATGTGCTACATAGGGAACGTCGGGTAAACGGGCCACAACAGAAATAGTTAATTTCCATTTTCATGATGAGGGGAATAGGACAAAATATATCCAGCGTATCTCCGGTAATAATGGCAAAAACGGGGGGCAAAACGAGCCACCAAAAGAAAGCTGGCTACCTCATATGTGGGGGCTGACGATAGGATGTAAAAAAAGAGATAAAAAGACATAGTATCATAGATAGCGGGTACGCGCGCGGTATTGGCTAGTGTTGATAAATTGTGTGTGGAAAATTTGTGTTTGCACGAAACATGTTGAAGCCGTCGTATACATAGTGGTTTAAATATTATCAATTTGGTTTACGCCAAATATTTTCTGAACACCTTGGTATTATTTCTATTATATTTTCTAATTACGATATTCTCCATTATTTTCTAATTATATTATTCTCTATTGTTTTCTCATTATGTTTCTTATATTGTTCTGCCTGTTGTATCTTGATGCACAGTGTTCTTAGGGGAGTTTAGGTCTCAGAACGTTAAATAAACGAATCTGTCCTACGCGAAAGCAGGCCTGAAGGTCATCAACCGTAGAATACGAGGTATTTCATTCGTCACCGGACATGACCGAATGCTCGTCTCACCGCGAAGATGATCGTTTCGCGATAAGAGATCCTCGCTCGGCTTACAGCTCGCTCGTTAAGTACGATGATAGCCGCTGCTCGGCGGCTATGATATGTCCACCCCCCGAACGGCCCTTCCCCAACGACTCTCCTCTTGATATATAATCCAATCGAGCATTCTTAATAGAGACAGTTGACGTTCCGATTTCCGAGATCGTAACACGAGGTCGCCGGTGTTTACGGGTTAGCGGAGAGGCAAGGAAGCGAGCACGTGCGAGTGTCCCGGTGCTTACGGTGAACGCGCTTCTAACTTATCGGCCAAGCGTCTCAATCGTCGTCGGTAACTTTCGACAGGATATCAACGGATTCGTTGAAATTAGAAATACGACCTGCGTGCTTCGAGGTTTCGATTGGCAGTAATGGAAGTTCGATCGACTCGTGCGCGGTTTATGTTCGAGCTCTTCTCGCTGATCCTCCTTACGATCGCCGGCCCTGCGACGGCGCGGAAGGACACAGCAGCGCCATCCCTTAGGACGAGCGATAGTGACAATCCGCACGAGACGCTTCTGCGACTCTTCGCGAAATCCTTTGATCCCGAGGATGGTGTCGTATCCGCGGAGTGCCAGAGGGACAGTGCTCTGTATCGGGAAGCGCTACGCAATTACGAGCCCTGGGCGTTGCAGAGTAAGCTATTTTCGAGTCGGACGTTCGCGATATTTTCATCAATTTTAGGAGAGACAGGGCGAACCGTCGATACAGAAAAGCCACGAATATTTCTTACGTGGAGCTGCGTGCTAAATTTCATCGTACGCTCGGCTATTTTTTTTGCACACCATGTCCATGTCTCGTGACAGTTCCTTCCATGTATAACAAAAGCCTAGATACAAATTTTGTGTGCACCTTGCTATGGCGTAGTTCGCTATGACTGCGCGTTCGCGACTAAGACCGACGGTCTTAGTCGCGAACGCTTAGAATCTGTTTTACGTTGTACTATACGTGCAGTTGAACTTTACGTGCAGTCAAACTTTATGTGCAGTCGAACTTTATGTGCAGTTGAACTTTACGTGCAGTCGAACTTTACGTGCAGTTGAACTTTACGTGCAGTTGAACTTTACGTGCAGTCGAACTTTATGTGAAGTTCATCTGTATGTGAAGTTGAACTTTGTGTGGAGATGAACTTTGTATGAAGTTGAACTTTGTGTGGAGATGAACTTTGTATGAAGTTGAACTTCGTGTGAAGTTGAACTTCGCGCGCAGTTGAACTTTACGTGCAATTGAACTTTACTTGAAGATGAAGTTTACACGAAGTCGAACTTTACGTGCCGTTGAACTTTACTTGAAGAGGAAGTTTACGTGCAGTTGAACTTTGCGTGAAGTTGAACTTTACATGAAGTTGAAGTTTATGAGAAGCTGAAGTTTATGCGAAGTTGATGTTTGCATGAGGTTGGGGTTTGCGTGGAGTTGAAGTGTGCGTGAAATTGAAGTTTACATGAAATTGAAGTTTACATGAAGTTGAAGTTTACGTGAAGTTGAATTTTACGTGCCTTTGAACTTTACGTGCAGTTGGACGTACGTGCAGTTGAACTTTACGTGTAGTTGAACTTTACGTGCAGTTTAACATTACGTGAAGTTCATCTTTATGTGAAGTTGAACTTTATGTGTAGTTTAACTTTGTGTGGAAATGAACTTTGTGTGAAGCTGAACTTTGTGTGAAGTTGAATTTTACGTACAGTTGAAATTTACGCAAGCTAAATTTCATTGTTTGCTCAACAAGTTTCCATGAATAATAAATGTCTGCCTAGAAATTTTGGTTGTTTGGTACGAGCTTCGGCATTGCGTAAATAAAAACAAGAAATGAAAGTGTGTCAGATAGGATCGCCAGGCCATGCCAATGACCGTCCTTGCACCGCAAGGGTTAACTCTTCGATCGCCTTCGTCATCGATTACAAAACTTCGTTAATAAATCAATAGCGGCCGCGAACACGCGCTGACAACGACGAAGCGTTATCTCACTTACGCGACAAGTCCTTGTCTCTCTCCCTCTCTCTCTCTCTCTCTGTCTCTCACTTTGTGCCGAGAAAATATTTACTACTGACGGTAAGAGAACAACCGAAAACAAACATGACCTTTCAATAAATAAAATTCATGTCGAACTCGAACCCAATACTCTCGCATTATTGAGTCTAAGGTCGATTCGTTGCGCAAAATTTCTCGAGTCCTCGATGAAATTTTACTCCTCCGCCTATCCGTTGCGGTTGCGTAAATTCTGCGCGACTCTATTGTTTATCTTATAGACGAGTGTATCAGGCTATTGCAGATAATGCAAGCGCGAATAAAACGTACTTATCAGCTCTCTCACCGCTTACTTTCATTTTTTGAAATTAGCACAAGTCGCCCGTATCGGCCATTGACGCATTATTTTTATTTTTATTTTTTTTCCTGGCGACTTTGAAGTCCCAACAATTCACCGGATAGTGACAAGAATCCTCGATCGATAGTTTTTTCCAAGCGAGCACAATTATATTTGCAATTATATTTGCATCGTAATAAATTTGCAATTATATTTGGATCAAGGTGCATCTATGGAAAAAAAAAACAAAAAAACTGGTTGAACGAATCGCCGAATAATGATGTATCTTAATTCTTTTCCTTTCTCTGTCCTCTCTTCGTTTCAAGTGTATGACGCATCGACGAAAATACCTTCGGGCCTCATCACCGGCAATTACAAGCAACTGGGTAACTACGACGAGTGTCTGCGGGTGAAGAGCGACGGTGATTTCGTTGGGAAAGCGTGCAGCGCGCAGTTGCGATTCACAATTTCCGAAGGCAACAATGGTGGAGCGGCGGATGACCTTGACATGGGAGATTTGCTGATAAACGTTGCACTGGCCTCGGTGAGAATCGGCGCGTTGATAAATGCTTTGTAACACTTTGTAATTTGTTTTTTACTGGGGGGAAGCTAACGATTAAATCGACGATATTTCGCAGGGCTTAAGAAACTGGACTTCCGGGCAATCGGTGCCGTACGAGTGGCTCTGGTGCGTCCCATCGAGCTGCGGTCCGCGCGACATTGCCGAGGCCATAGAGGTCGCTCTGGACCCGCTGAAGCGCTCGACCAGAGTCGACTTCGTCGTGACCGTCGGCAACGACTCTTGTCGCACCGAGGAAATCGATCGTGCGGTCCTCGACCTGGCCGACTGGCTTTACATGTACCGTAATTTTTCATAGGTATACGTAGACTCTCAACCCTCATGGGAAAAAAAGCATACGCGAATTTTTTTTTTCATATATATTAAATATACTTTTCACGAAAAACACTCGTATTCCCTCACAGAACGGAAATATTTTTGAAAGGTTTCGATAATATTTCTTTGAAGTATTGAAAAAAATGTATCATTAACAAATATTTGTGAAATGTTTCGGACATGTTTCGCTGAAATGTTTTTTTGAACATTTCAGCGAAATTTGAAAGATTGCATCATCAATCCAAATTGCATATACACAATTGCACGAGCGCGGAAGATTAGTGGAAATATTTCGGTGAAACATGAAATAAACAATATTTAAAGATATTTTATCACTATGTTTGAGAAATATTTAAGAAACGTGTAGTTGGAATATTTTGATGGAATATTTAAAAATATTATTTTCACATACTTTGGAAATATTTCATAAGTTTTGAAAGATTGAAAATACTTCTAAAATGATTTCAAAATATTTCGTGCGGTATGAAATTTGAACTTTATCGTGGACTTTGAACCCTCGTGGAAAAAAGTATAGGCAAAAAAATATATTTTATATATTGAATATATTTTTCGAATGTACTTCTTTTCCGTGCGCGAAGGTAGTAAATGAGATCGAAACAGGACCGTTACTCGATGGTCTCAAAGAATGTCGCTTGGTCTGCGACAGAACAATAATTACAGAAAAAAAAGAAAAAAAGCAATGTTTCATTTATGTTATCAGATCTCTCTTGGTCCTGTTCGGAGGCGTAGTCATCGCCAGCACCTCTTACGACATGATCAAACTGCGCAGTTCGGAAAAACCGGATTCCAAAGGTAAAAGGTTGCTGTCCATTGGTTCGCGCAATAAACGAATCTACCAATCTATCAAGTTACCGGCCAGCCGCGTCGCAATTCTGAATTCTTTTTCTTAAAAATCATTCAATCGGGACTTTACAACCACGATAGAGGCGAATCGGTCTGAGCGCGGAAATTCCGTGCCCGCAGTGATTTGGAATTCCCAATTGAGAGTCTATGAATGATGCACCGTATGGGAATGGAGCGGCTAGAGAAGTTACCCAGGCGCAGGAGCGACGTGGCTCGCCTCGGTGCGACGCTCACGATTACGCAGCTCAATGACGCAGAGTGACTGATTCGATGCCGGAACTATCAAGCCGACCTGTTGGCGTTACATGTATTGCGAAAGCATCGGTAAATTCCGCTCGACCTCGACGCAGAATGTTCCTCGACGATCGCGGCACTCACGCGAGTCTGGAGAACTCTCGGCGAGGTTCAACGCTCGCGAAATCATTATCCATACGTTAAATAAAATTAAGTCCTTTCGCGGGATTCCTCTCAGGCCCTGATAATTATTTCCCTATTACATCATTTTGCGATTATTCTGTGCGTCACGGCCAGTTCGACCAGTAATACGTGACTTCCGGTTTGAAGATGTCATTTTTTAACCAAAGTGACTTCATACCGGAAATACGTCACTTCCGGTCAAAACATTAGATCTTCAAACCGGAAGTGACGTGACCCCGACATGACATCACTTACGGTCGAAAAATGTGATTTTTATTAAAATGAAATTCTCATTTTTCAACCGGAAGTGACTTCATACCGGAAATCCGTCATTTGCGGTCAAAAAATTAGATTTTCCGGACCGGAAGTGACGTACTTCCGATATAACGCGACTTCCGGTTGAAAAAAATTTCTGGACCGGAAGTGACGTGTTTCGGTATGACGTCATTCCCGGTTAAAAAATTGGATTTTCAAACCGGAAGTGACATATTTCCGGTACTACGTCACTCCCGGCAGAAAAGTTAGATTTTCAAACCCGGAAGTGACATATTTCCGGTCGACGTCACTTCCGGTAGACAAATTAGATTTTTAAACCGGAAGTGACATATCACCGGTAAGTCTCCGAAAACCTCACTTTCCGGTTAAAAAATTTCATTGTCCACAGCGAGGGCACAAAGCGCCTGGACCGCAATAACCCGGCGTATACATATTTATGTTTGCAGATATAAAGTACACGATATTCTCATCGTTCTCCGTCTACACGAACGGCAAGAGTCTTTTGAATGTGCGAAGAGGTACCGATTCGATCGCCTGTCTCGACGGTCTCCGATTTTTGAGCATCTGCTGGATAATCTACGGTCACACGCATTACCTGGAGATCGTCGGAGCGAAGCTCGACCTCTCCGGAGTATCAACGGTGAGAAATGCAAAGCTTTCTATAAATTTACCCGCTGGAAAATAATATATTGAGTGAATGTTTATCATTATTTGTCAAGATGCACGAGAACTGGGCAAATCTTCTCCTGCTGAACGGCAACATCGTCACCGACACGTTCTTCCTGCTGAGCGGTATACTTCTGGCTTACACGGAGATGGGCCGGAAGATAAAAAATCCAGGCGGTCACAGGCTCAGCATTTTAAACCTCTACGTCCATCGATACCTCAGGTGTGACTCGCTGCCCGATTACTTTCTCTCGAATACTGGGTCAAAGATCGCGGCTGGCTAGGACAAGATAATTAGACTCGATTTCATCCAGATTGACGCCTGCCTACGCGATAGTGATCGGTTTCTACGCAACCCTTTTCTATAAGCTCGGCAGCGGACCGCACTGGGACTCTTGGGTCGGCGCCAACAGCAATTTCTGCCGGGATAACTGGTGGACCAATCTTCTCTACGTTAATAATTACGTCAATGTCGCGAACATGGTAAAGCGAGCTTCAAAAAAAGTGAACCCGAAAGACCATCTCGCAGTCGCGAGCTTACAATTAAATTTTCTTTTTATAGACTCTTGTTCACCGTTGTTTCAGTGCATGTCGCAATCGTGGTATCTCTCGGTCGACATGCAGCTCATCTGGATCTCGCCGATATTTCTGTACCCCATGCTTGGCAACGGCGGAAGAAAACAGCTCGTATTTCTCGTCGTCCTGTCCACCGGATTTCTCGCCTCCGTCCTCGCGCCGCTTCTAGTCACTTACTTCAATTCTCTCACCGGCACGATGCTCTACTACAAAGAGTGAGATTCGATGAGCAACTATAAGGATTGTACGATTAAAATCGCAGAGAATTATCGTTTTATTTAAGAATCGTTGTTATTGGGTTAGTCAGACGGACGTGGCGAACGTTTATCTTCAAGTCTACACGAGGGTGTACACCAGAGCTGGGCCGTACTTGCTGGGACTCGGGCTCGGTTATTCATTCAGGAAGTTCGATCCCAGCGGCGCAAAGATGCCTGTCGTAAGATATTTCGATCCATCTTTAAAGGGATGATGGACCCGTTTTTAACGCCTTTTTTACCGATGGAATTAGGCCATTTCTTATTGAGAATTCTTAATGTGCTTCACATCGTGCAGGACTATAATTTGATATAAACACTACGACGTCGAATTTTCAATACTAATATACAACGAATTAAGAAAATTGGATACTACAGTTTGCGGAAAACATGAACGTAGTGCACGATTGACATTCATACACTTTGTATCGGCTCTGGTCGGTTGTCATAAGTGAACAGTAAACGTAAGCGTAGACTTCACTTGACATGGATATATTTTTTGTAATAAACTTTCCAACAATTTTGAAATATTCGGGGAATTTCAGAGAATCGGCATGCACTCTCGTTCTACGTATGTGGGTTCGAGAATATTTTATATCCTACAAAATTCGCTATGTGCGGGACTTACACAGAGTTGCCGGCTGAGCGTGTATTGCCGTGTACATGCATTCTATCAGCGCCGTCTACCGGCCGGCTTAGTCCCAACTTGCACCTCCAGCTCTTTGCATGTATACGCAATACACACTCATTCGGTGAACTTTTGTGGGTCTGCAGAGGCCCTATTGGTTTTCACGACAATCTGTAATATTCGATTTTTTTTCATTTCTTGGACGTTTTTAACCGAAATTTAAGTGCACGCCGAAGCGTTTATAGCTAGCATTATAGTCCTGTTAAATTTGAAACATACGCGTAGCATGTTATTGATGTAAAGTCAATTTTATGAAATCGCCTCGCTCCGTCGGTAAAACAGGAAGGTCCAGCAGCCTCTTAAAATCCGTAGCCCCATATTTTGTTCTGTTTTCATGAGATTAATGTTTCTAAAAAAAAAAATGCAAATAATTCTAGGCTTTCGTGATCGGTGGTTGGACGATAGCGGTTGTGGCTGGACTAGCCGTGGTGTTCGGTCCTCGGGGAATGTACTTCGCCGGTCACGGCCACGACGTCGTCGAAGCTGCCTTTTACGCCGGATTGCACCGGCCTGTGTTCGCCCTGGCCGTCGGATGGATCGTCGTCGCCAGTGTCTACGGTTGTGCCGGTAATTTTTTTAAACCTAACGGAAAAAATCTTTTTCTGGGTGAGCCAGTGGTCTACGAGATTTCCGTTTTGTTGCAGGACCGGTCGGGGCGTTTCTGTCCTGGAGTGGATGGGTGCCTCTGAGTAAATTGACCTACTCGGCTTACCTCATTCACTATATAATTCTGCTCTACAACACCGGAATTGTCAGAATTCCAGGATCGTTGACAACCTTCGGTGTCGTGAGTGAAAAATCAATGTCGATTCCTTGAATTCATCTCCTGGATTTCGATTCCTTCGATTCGATTCCTCCGATTCGATCATTAATTAAGTTGAATTAACGATCGAATAAAACGTTTTCGTTAAATTCGAATTTTTATCTTTAATACATTTTATTTTTTTCATCTCCAGGTCGAAACTTTCTTCGGTAATCTGGCGACAACTTTGATCCTCTCGACGATCTTGAGTCTCACTTTCGAGATGCCGTTCGTTCGGCTGGATCGTCTGTTGACCCCGAGCGGGCGTCGGCCGTCCTTCACCGCGACGACCTTTAAGCCGATCGCATTCCCCTTCGGTTCGTGCGACTCCACCCAGGAAATCTATCGATCTATCGACGACGTCGCCTCCACCGTTTCGCGGACCTACAGCGATCTCATGGATCGCTACGCCAAAGTCAGCATAGGCAGTCAGGATCAGCCCGGATTGTCGAACGTAGGAATTAATTCGGCCGAGCCTGGCACGAGTTACCTCGTCGGTTTGGACGGTCCGTATAATCCGTCGGACAAAGACGAAAGTGCGTTAAAGGTAATCGAAGCCACCAGCGCGAGGAACTTCGAAATGGCGAATGCGCTGGACAGACACAGAGTTTGAAAAAAAAAATTGTTTAAGGTCAAACGAAGCTCGCGATGTGATACGAAAAAGTAGTTTAAGGTCAAACGAAACTCGCGGTGTGATAAAAAAAAACGAAAATAACGATAGCACGATTCGTCGTTCGCAAATTGTAAAATACTATATATAAGCCATCGCATAATGAAATTTGGGATGCGTGCAAATTTTAGAAGACCATGCAGTTGTCATGCAAGTACAACCTGTCTATCTTTTTAATGCTAGATTACATGACAAGACTCAACGATTATTCGGAATCAATACTTGCATCCCCGCCTGCGCTTCCCGCAAGACCGCCATGATCGAGACGTCGGCAATCGTAAAAGGGGTTTGCTATATTCATTGCATACGTGGTAGCTCGAAGCTCGATTACCTAATAACTTCCCTCGGGGACAGTTAATTTTTTTCATTTCTTTTTTTTGCCCTCGAAGCCCGTCGCTTTCCATAGGTCATTCGAGTTTCGTGCCTCGCAAGTGCCAAATCCAGTCGGACACGCGTGCACGTGGCTCTCCAGGGAATGTCTCCTGCCACGCCGTGGGAAAAAAGAAATTTTCGCTCGCATTCAATTTTCCATATTCGACTCTGCCTCTCTCCTTTTATTTTTATTTTTTCTTTTATTTTTTTTTACCAAGTTCCGTTCGATCTGAAAAACAAACTCGAGCATTTGCATCGCCGGCTCTCAGTCCGAAGCCGAGAAATAAATTGAAGTGTACCGTGTCATAAGCTGCAGGGCTGCGCTCACGTCTGCGGGGCGAGGCTCCCTTATACAGCGATTATCCCGATTAAACCTGTCCACCCCGTCCCATCAAATTAGATCATAATTCACGAAGGAAGCTCTGGGGCCCGATTAGGCCACGATTTTTCCATAAACAGATCGGGCTAACCGAGCGGATTGTCGCATTTCGAGAGAAAGAGCACGGGATTCGGAAGGCTGCGCGACACACGGCGCACCCCGCTGAGAGGTCGCTCGCGCCCCGTCGCGACTGTCAGACGGATGCATTTCACTCTCATTGTCGCTCACTTCCAGGGCTCATTCCTCGTGCGGATTGCCTCGGCCTTGCGTATACTTACGTTGCAGTTACGCGAATACGCTAACGCGTACACTGGTACCCTGGTATGCTGGTATTGTTCGCCACGACAGTTCCTGCTGGGCCTCGACATCTTCATACTCACTTGCGCGCTTCTCTCTAACCTATTATCCACTCATTTCTCTCCACCACCGAATCGAATAACCTCGTCACGAGTATCGCTCGCATGGCAGGCAGAGAACAGCTCGGTTTCCCCATTTACGGCCACGACCCACCATTGTTCGGCTGTGTTTGACGAGGGATATGCATATTTACCCGAGTGCCGAACATAAATTATAACACAATGAGTAATCATTGGACCGGCCAAATCTGATGATGCGTGCAAACATCGGGTTTGTGAGGACGGAAAAAAAAGAAAAAAAAATAGAGGGCGATTAGTCAGTTAAATTGCTACGAGAAACTTCCGCTGGTGAGAGTTGATCAAAAAAATTACAGCCAGGCTAGGGTCAAAGGGAAGACGAGTGGAATGCCAGTTTTTGGCCCCGCGAGTTTTTCTTGAATGGTTGAAAAAAGGGAAACGAGTGGCTGAAAAAGTTGTAGTCTCGGGGTCGATTACCGACAAAGGGATGCAGCAGGGAGTGTAGTATTTTGCCTTGGCTCGTAGGAGGCTTCTCGTGTGGTGGACTTGTTGGTTGCCGCTCGGTAGCCGCAGCCATCCCAGGGGGATTCTTGGTTCAACCTGCTCACATAAATAATATTGGCGCACCTGCTGCAACGATGCTTTATAAATTTTCACGTTTAGACGAATCTGCGCGCACACATATTTTTAAAAAGCCATGCACAATGTATTATTATTTTAACTTGACGACATTTTAATTCGGAGTGTACGGACTTGAAGCCGGAGCTTCCAGTAGTCCTCGAAGCGTTGAGAGTAAACGCGTTAACCATTAACGTTAGCGAAATGTACATTTATGTATCGAAATGTACATTTGTGTATCGAAATGTAACGTACCTGGAGCATGAAACCTTGGCGATAGGGTGTCACACAGCAGAAAAAGTTTGTTGTTTTTACAACAACTTATTGTACACAAACGTCCACAATTTTTCATTTGTTCAGTTCACAAAGGTAAGTACAAACTAAAACTGTTAATGACACGGGCAATAAAAGAACAGGTTTGTGTAGTGAAATCTTAACAAACGAGTTTGTTATTTATTTAACAAAATATTTTTTTCACGTAATTTCTTACATATTTCGATTTTACGAAATTATTTTTTTACTGTACATCTTCCGCCAAAGTTGACCTTGGCGAAAGTTGATCTTGACCTAAGTTCACCTTGAGTAAAGTTGACCATGACCAAAGTTGATGTTCGCCACAGTTAACCTTCGCCAAAGGTGATCTTCGCTACAGATGATTTTCGGCAAAGCTGACCCCAGTCAAAGTTGACCTCGGCCAAAGTTGAACTTCGCTAAAGATGATTTTCGGCAAAGTTGATCTTCGCCAAAGTTGACCCCAGTCAAAGTTGACCTCGGCCAAAGTTGACCCCAGTCAAAGTTGACCTCGGCCAAAGTTGACCTCGGCTAAAGTTGACCCTGGCCAAAGTTGACCTTCGCCAAAGGTGATCTTCGCTAAAGATGATTTTCGTCAAAGTTGATCTTCGCCAAAGGTGATATTTTCGCTAAAGGTTGATCTTCGCCACAAAGTTAGTACATTATAGAAAACCATTCAAGATGCCACTTACACACGTTAGATGGCGCCATCAGTATACTTTAAAGGGATGCTGAACCCGTTATTAACTCCTTAGTTACCTTTTTTATCGACCGAACTAGTCGATTTCTTAGTTCCGATTTAGAATTATCAATTATATGTTACATATGCTTACATAAACGCTTCGACGTTCAGTCGAATTTTTATTAATAACGTACAAACAATTAAGAAAATCACATATTGCAGTATTCCCTAGCGGCACCGGTGCTACCACAGATTGGGAGTTGCATCGTAGTCGCAGTCACACTAGGGTTGACTAGACGTGCATCTGTGAGTTGCAATGACTATGATGAGACTCCGGATATATACTGAAATGGCACCGATCGCTTTGTTTAAGCTTTAAACCTTTATGCAACTCTGATATTTATGGACTCGAGCGATCTCCATGGAGCTACAAACCAAATAAAAAAGACAATACTCTTGCAACCGAGAACGATGGTTGCAAGCGTTACAGGAAAAACGACGTTAAAATAAAGGTTATACGCAAGTCTAGAGCAAGTAAAAATTTTGAACATTGTGCATTAGTATATAGAACTTTGTCGACGGTCACCTCAGTGCCGTTAGGGTTAGTTTGCGAAAAAGCATGAACGATAGTTTACGATTGACACACCAGTGCTTCCACATCGTGCCCTACATTCTTGTGCTTTTTATCAGCTCACTTGTCCCAAGTGAATAGTAAACGTGAACGTAGAATACACTTACCTGAATTCCTTTTGTGTAATAGACTTTCCGACGATTTTAGATTATTCCGGGAATTTCGGAGAATCGGCCTGCACTCCCGTTTTACGTGTGTAAGTTCCAGAATATTTGATGTCCAACAAAATAGATGCTGTTGAAATTTTCATCGGCGCGATTGGTTTTCACGACATTCTTTAATATTCGATCTTCTTCATTTCTTGGACCTTTTCAACCGCGATTCAAGTGCACGCCGAAGCGTTTATGGCTAGTATAACAGTCCTCCAAAATTTGAAATATATGCGGTACAGCGGGGTAGAAACTATGCATCGACCACCCATGTCAGTTACACTAGGAGCTCTTCTGCTTCTTCTTTTTATTACTTAATCCGGAACTCTAGCGCCACACTAGAATCAGCCCGGATTGGCCACAGGAGAAACCACGACAGTAGCACCTCGAGTTCATTCACAGCGGCGGGACCGGCTCCGCATCACACCTACCATATTCGAGGTTGCGCAAGCCTCGCCCATACTAACTGTCGAGCATGGCCCACAGCCTTCCGCGCCGATCGATATTCGCTCCGTGGTGGGGACTGCTACGGATTTCGAGGACATACAAACTCGAGGCCCTAGTGTAGTTCAAAACATGGGAGTCAGAAAGATTCGTGACCGATGACGAAAGCGACCTTGACACTCCCGTGGTGAATGCTGCAGCAAACCTAAGTAGTAAAACACACGTACAAATTTGTGTAAACGCGAGATGTGATAACAAGTAGAAACTGCAACAAAACGACAATGCGAAGAGAGTGGCACAGGTCTCCGCTAGGGGACGAGCCAACACCGGGCTAAAAAAAAAAAAAAAAAAAAAAAAAAACGACAATGCAAGAGCTATGACGAAAGCTATCAGGAAAAGTGATAGTGAATCGGCGAGGGCGATGTCCACGGAGAATTGCAATATAGTATTAAGCCCCGCTGTCGAGAAGCAGACAGAAGCTATGTTGACAAAAAAAAAGGCGAGCGGTGTCTACGATCAGGCAAACCTGTACCTGCAGCGAAGAAGAATGTACATATGAGAGGAGGAGAGAAAGAATCGCGAGTCGGGCCCCGACGGTCCAGCGGCCTCCACAGTGCAACGCTCCACGCGCGTTAGGCGAAAGCCACGACGGCTTGATGATTACGACCTTGACGCATACAAACAAAAAAACAGCTCGAAGCCGAGCTTAACATAGCGTTGCGGAGTGTTAGGGTAGTCCTGGCGAATAGTGTTCACTTCGCATAAGTTTCAGAGAAATGAGAAGGAATCGCAAACACTTCTGGCTGGTATAAAAATCTGAAAATAAATAAAAAAGATGCATTTTGCATAATAGTAATTCCAAAATGTTATTAACAAGTCCATGAAAGATAAAATTATTCGACAAATCTCCTAGAAACTTAACTTTTTTTTCGGTCATCTAAAAACTCTACAAAATTCACTTTGCATTTTTATATGGGTAAAATGTGTAGAAAGTGACGAAATTCAAAGTGAATGTGAAAATCTGAAAAAGTTCACACGTATTCAGAAAAATGAACGAATCATTTTCATTTTAAAAATTGTAGGTTTGCGGGAGATTTGTTGAACAATTTTCTTTTTTATCTATTTGTTAATAACATTTTGGAATCATTATTATGCATAATTAATCTTTTCAGCACCTTTAATATGCTTGATTTTTTCAGATTTTTATACCATCCAGAATTTTTTGTAATTCCATCCCATTTCTCTGAAACTTATGCGAAGTGAACTCTATTCGCAAGGACTACCTTAAAGGCTGTCCAGACCAATTTAAGATAGGTTCCAGGCGGTACAGTCAAGTCCATCAAGTTTCCCGATTTTAAACATTGTTTGTACAGTTTTTAAGGATGTACCAGCCGTCAGACCTGGTATTATATATATATTTTTTTATATGTACAGTTGTACCAGATTTACCTGTTGTATCTGTTTTATATGTATAGTGCACACGAGTGAGAATTGAGATTGCAATGTTCGGTTACCGAACATTGCAATTACATAATCATCGTTGGAGGTCCGAAAATTTACAACTTACTTTACAGTTTACAAAAATACGTTTACGTTGTATATTTTTCATCTTCATGGATTAAATGCCGTTCGAAATAAAGAACCAAATTGTACCCTGGGCTTCAACGATTCCGTATAACTCTTTAAAAAAGTCCGATGACCGAACAATAGGAAGAGAAATCTTCAATTATCTGAGCCTAAGTTATCGCGCTCCGTCAGCTGCACGCCGTACACGGTACATGGAGCGCTCCGTCTATTCGCTTCTTTCGCCGCGTTCCTACATCCTTAAGGACTCTTCACACGTACATTCCCAGCCAAAAGTGAGATTCAGTGGGAATTTGTAACTAAAAATCTGATAAAAATCAAGCCTATTAAAATATTAATTTTGCAAGACAAAAAATCCAAAATGGTGTTAAAAAAATGGATGAAATTGATGAAAAAATAAACATTTTCAAAAAATCTCTTGGAAACCTAACTTCTTTAATATGAAAATAATTTCTTCATTTTTCTGAACACGTATGGATTTTTTCAGATTTTTTAATTCACTTTTGATTTTGCGACTGTCTACACATTTTTCCCATATAAAAAAAATTCAAAGTGAATTTAAAAATGTGAAAAAATTCATCCGTATTTGGAAAAGTGAACAAATCATTTGCGTTAAAAAAACAAAGTTAGCTTTCCGGGAGATTTGTTGAACAATTTTATTTTTCATGAATTTGTTAATAACATTTTGGAATTATTATTATGCAAAATTGATCTTCTCAGCTCCTTTAATATGCTTGATTTTTAAAAATAGGTTTTTGTACCAACCAGAAGTGTCCACAATTCCCTCTCCTTTCTCTGAAACTTATGGGAAGTGAAAGCTATTCGCAAGGACTACCTTAATATCCCGCGAGGTAGAGGGTGCTGGAGGACCTGGAGAACCCGCGATAATGCCACGCGGCACGTAGATAGCGATGCGCGAATGCGACTGCGCGGTGCCGTGCGATCGGGCGGCAAGCCGCGGATAAGAGAGTCGGCTTTTCGATGCAGCAGCAGAGCAGGCGCGAACGGGACAGAGAAGGAACGAGCACCCGGCAAGCGAACGGGTTAACGAGTTCAAGAGTGTGAAGGAGAGGTTGAGGCGCGCGACTTCCATTTGTGCATTGCAGTTGTTAGTTTCTATCTATCCGTTCTTCGTTTATTGTTCACATTATTTGTAGTATAGTTTCTTGCCTTCGGGGGCATTTTTAAATAAACGTGTGTGTGTGGGTGTGTGTGTGTGTATGTGTTCTTCCTATCCCATAATCGTGGCTTACGGAGTTAGTGTGATTTTTCTATCGCCGACCTGGATGGACGGGTCCACGCCAGGAGCGAGTCAGAGTAGGCACGAGATTTAAGGTAGTATGTGCACGAACTTAATTATTAGATACGATGCCAATTTTTTAATTGAATATTTTACACCCAATGTGCAAAGGATAATGTCTGTAAGAAATCAAGCAACGTTACCGGCTATTAAGATTTAATAAATAAATCCAAAGTCGACAGATTTCAGAAATCAGCAATTGCACTGCCTACTCGAAGTACGTATTGAAGTATCAAGTACTGAGTCAGGATCCAGTTCTGCACCCAGAGAAAAATATGGTACTGGAAACTATAAAAGGACAACTATAAAGGACAACTATATTCATAGTTGACGTAACTGTGAATTAGTTGTTCGGACAACTATAAAATAGTTGGTCGTACTAATTTATAGTTGATTGAACTACTAATTCAGTTACGTCAACTATAAATATAGTTGTCCCTTATAGTTATCCCTTTATAGTTTCCAGTACCATATTTTTCTCTGGGTGTGAGAACTTCAGCTATTAACTTCTGCTAGACGTCAATACGTCAGTACTCAAGAACTGCCCAATGCTCGGTAGTTCATGTACTCGATACTTCAATACCTAAATCGAGTACTCAGTGTATATGCCCAGCTCCGACAGATTTAGCATGGTTGGCTCCTGGAAAAGGCTTACGATTGCGTTTTTGTTCAGTTCTATTCGTATATTAAAAAGATAACCGTAATATGATCTGAAGATTTTAAGGATTAAAATGACATTGGGAAATATTGGGTTTATCGAATATTTCAATGAGAATTCTTTGATTGAAACTTCACGTACCGGATCCTTGTTGAACGAAGACCTAGAGTTTGCGAAGGTTGATTGCGATGGAAGAGATTGCGAAGCTTAAAAAAATATCTGTATAAATAAACAGACGTACCTTGAAGAATCGTTTTTTTATAACGCAGACGAAAATTTATTACGAAGATTCGTATCGATTTTGTGGTTAAAAGTAGTTTAAGGGTTAATATCAACTATTAGTTGATATAAGCCCTTGATCTTAACTCTATATGAATATGGCAGCACTATGAATTCGGGACCACTGGTTTATTAGCTCTGCCAGACCATAAGGTTAGACCGGTAGCTTGCAAAGCGTATAGAAAGATATCAAATTTCTGTAAGAATCAGCTATTCGCAAATCCATTATCGATTATCGATCGTGAAATTGTAGTGATAAACTTTCTGGTAAAATACATATCTGTAGGGTATGTTCATGTGCCAAATTTTCCTTCCAGTCAAACTGTTTAAAACCAAATTTGACTTGTCTTAATATTTAACAGTTCCCAAAGAATGCTATCAGGTAGTGTTGTAGACATGCAAAATAATAATAGTAGTAGTAGTAGTTTATTGCCAGATATGACAAAAAACTGCGGGTTTTCTATGTATATTGCGTTGCTTGAATGTTATTTTTCTGAAGTGTGAGGCTCTCAGTGAGATTTTGCTTTTACATTGTTGTAAGTATTGGTTTTAAAATTTAGTTTACTCGATATACAACAAACGACACGAAGGCTATTCTGTATTAGCACTGGAACGCGGGCTGTACCGGTATAATGCAGATGTTAGACAGCACAGTTAAACCCTCTCTGGGTTTAACTGCCTGTACTCTTCCAGCACCGTATGGGAGGCTCTGCCATTTCAACAATATATTATGTCTTTCTACAATAAAGTATCCACGATCTACAATTAACTCATTTTGAAAGAAGTTGTATTTTGGCGTAGAATATTTGTACAAATTTCTACGATAAGCTACCATCGTTTACAACTCGAAATATTTAGTCGTAGTTTTTCATAAAAATTATAAATACGTATGACAAATTACTATTTTCTATGGCAAAATTCGGAAATTAATGGAAAACGAAATGGTATTTTTTTTTTTACTTTTCATAGAAATAAGAACTCTCTACAAATGAAAGTACGACTTTCTGCAACCATCATAGATTTGGGTCGAAAGTGAAAACAAGTAAGGCATGATTACTTGTAATTATTCGTATTTAACTTTCTACAGAAACGTATAGCTTATCGGCATCAACAGGATGTAGACAAACCACAATCCTTTTGAAAATTGATAACTATGTACAAAAATGCCCTAAGATCCGATTTTTTTTGTAGATAGTTGTAATCGTCAGCACTCTATGTGGGGCTTTCCATCCCAATTCGGCCATCCTCGAGCCCGACCACTTCCAATTCGAGCGAAACTTTTTTTTCTGGTTTCATACACGTTAGACTGAAACGTACATTTTTAAAAGATTTTTATAACACGTGAAGATATAAGGTACACGCAAGCACTGCCATTGTGCATTACCTGAAAAAACGGCAAGGTTAAAATGAAAATTTACAGCAACGTCGAGATATGTGAAATCCACATTATCAAACGAAGCGAATCATAAAAATTCACGGAGACAAGAGTTTAACAGTCTGCATGGCTGATTTCGTTCGTACAGTACAAATCATAATAAAACGCGTTTGCGCAGTCGAAATTGTAAATGGAATTTATATTTGATAAAACAAATAAAATTCAGAAGGAATTGTAATATTATTTTGTCTTATCAACATGGATTCCAAGAAAGATAATAATATTCATAGCCGTAAAGTTATTGATGGTTATTTCGTGATTAAATCTTTAAAAATTGATATCTTTTAAGCCGTACGATATACCATAATCGCTGAGGTCTTATAGTTTTCAGTGTTCTTCCAAGATAAAAAAAAAAAATTTCGAAGAAATTAAAAATCAATTAAATAAAAACCTTAGAAAGAAATTAAAATTAAATCGAATTCTAGCATGCCAAATCTGTTTGAATTATATATAATATATCATTCGAATCGAAAATTACGGACAATTTTTTTGTTAAAGTATGATTCAAGACAAATCCATTGCTCACCTAATGTTTATCGAAATCGCTTTCTAATGAACAGATATCGTACATTGAATTTTTTAATTTTTTAATAATTGCTCATTTTCAATTATTGACGATCACGGAATTATTGCTCGATGACGGATCCTCAAAAAAATCTTTAAAAAGTGTATGTTTCAGTTTACACCCATAGGAAAGTAAAAAAAAAGTTTCTTTCGAATTAGAAGGTGTCGGCCCCGAGGATGGACGACTGGGATGGAATGCTCCATATACAAAGCAAACATTTTATCGGAAACCGTCTGCTTACTTTGCTGTGTTTGCGCATGCAACGCCTCATTTGCTTGTTTTTTATATACCATTTATATGTCATTTGGTTTATTTTAGTCTTATTATTATTTTCTCATCTTGGTTTACGTTCTTGTATTTCATCAACCTTATCTCATTAATACCGGTGAATTACCCTCTGCCACTCTACATGTAAATTTATTTATTTATTTATTTATTTATTTATTTATTTATTTATTTATTTATTTACTTTACGGGATAAACCCTTTTACTTACATAAAAAAAATAAAAAATTATGAAAAAAAAACAATGCTAACGACTAACAACTATCTAAAAAAAAAATTCGAGATTTGGAACATGTTTGTATGTAGTTTCCAATTTTCGTAAAAAGTTGTAATGTGTCCGCATTCTGTTCGGACCGTAACATACGAGAACGCAGGTGGTTACGGGTTAACGGAGAGGCAGGGAAGCGAGCAAGTGCGAGTGCCCAATGCTTACGGTGAACGTGCCTCTTATAGATCGGGCATCTTTATCGTCGTCGGTAATTTTCGACAGGATATCAACGGATTCGTTAAAATTATAAATACTGACTGCAAGCGTCGAGGATTCGATTGGCAGTCATGGAAGTTCGATCGACTCGTGCGCTGTTTATGTTCGAACTCTTCTCGTTGACCCTCCTGACTATCGCAGGCCCTGCGGGGGCACGGAAGGACACAGAAGCGCCATCTCTTGGGACGCACGGCAGTGGCAATCCGCACGAGACGCTTCTACAACTCTTTGCGAAATCCTTCGATCCCGAGGATGGCGTCGTGTCCGCGGAGTGCCAGAGGGACAATGCTCTGTATCGAGAAGCTCTTCGTAATTACAAGCCTTGGGCATTGCAGAGTAAGAGCACTTTACGTGAGAGTGAATGCCGATTTTTTTAAGTTCGCCGAAAAAAACATCTCCAGCATCCCCTTAAGGGGATGCTGGAGCGGTTTTTTCCCTTTATTTAGCCTGCTTTACCTGTTTTACCGACGGAACTAGGGAATTTTTCAATTCCGACTTAGCATTGTGAATATGCTACACATACGCGTCAAATCATGCAAGATTATGATATTGACATAAACGCTGCGGTGTGCAGTCGATTTTTTATTGAAAACTTCCCTGGCATACTGAGCGACCGAAGAAGCGACCCTAAAAGCGACGATTGTTTTGTTCTAAAAATTAACCACACTAATGACCGCTGAAGCGACCGCAGAACAGATGCTGTTGACATTTCAGCGGTCATGTTGATTTTCGCAACAGTTTCTAATAGTCGATTTTCGTTATTTTTCGGAAGATTTCGACCGAAATTCGAGTGCACGCCAAATCGTTCATGCTATTAATACAGTCCTGTAAGATTTGAAGCATACGCGTTGCACAGTAACGACGAATAGTGAAAAATAAGATATCGCCTATTTTGGTCGGTAAAACAGAAAGTTCCAGCATCCCCTTAAGGACATGTGAACCAACTCAGTCGGTAACCAAAATCTGTAATGAATGCGATTCAGAGACAGTAGACTTTTCGGGAAAAAGCAAAGCATTAGCGGATGTACAATTTAATACCGCGTCTGGTGATGCTTCCGTTTTATCCGAAACGTCAACCGATTTTAAATGGCATTGATTCAAAAAATTCATCTATCTATCTCGCACTCATGTGTTACGTCTTACATCTTTCACATGGCTTTATCCCTAGCTGAGTGTCGATCCACATACTATGTCCGAGAGTGCGAATTTACAAACGAGCATGGGTTCGGAAGAGGCGCCGTCAATCGTACACTCGTTCATTCTTAGGGAAATAAATCGTACATCACAAAAGATGTTACACAAGTTCACAACTTCGTTGAAGTGTACACCGCAAAAAATGTTACATAAGTTCACAACTTCGTTCAAGTGTACACCGCAAATATCTTACACTCGCCCAATGATCGGATCAAAAACGGAAAGAACCGCAATATTACCAAGAGCGGGGCAAAATGGGACAGTGGGGCAAAACTGGACAGTGGGGTAAAACGGGACAGTGAGGGCAAAACTCAATTTTCCGATAACATTTGAATGCCCCATTTTTGTCCCAACGATACATTCGGATTTTCAACCCCGTTTTGCCCAACGGACGACCATTGCCACCATCCAAAAGTTATTGGAAAATTGCGTTTTGTCTCATAATACCGTTTTGCCACGCTATGCCATTTTGCCCCGCTCTCCCCTACTTCCGGCGAAACGAACGCTCCACTTGCGCTCCACTCTCATCAACTTCGATAACGAATCGGCGAGTAATGACGCATCTTAATACTTTTCCTTTCTCTATCCTCCCTCCGTTTCAAGTGTACGACGCCTCGACGAAGATACCTTCTGGCCTCATCACCGGCAATTCCAAGCAGCTCGGTAACTACGACGAGTGTCTGCGGGTGAAAAGCGACGGCGGTTTCGTCGGGAAAGCGTGCATCGCGCAGGTGCGATTCACGGTTTCCGGTGGCAACAATGGCGGAGCCGCGGATGACCTTGACATGGGAGATCTGCTGATAAACGTTGCACTGGCCTCGGTGAGAATCGGCGCGTTGACAAATGCTTTTGTAATACTTTGTAATATTTTTTTTACTGCGGGGAAGCTAACGATTTAATCGACGATATTTCGCAGGGATGGCGAAACTGGACTTCCGGTCAATCGGTGCCGTTCGAGTGGCTCTGGTGCGTCCCGTCGAGCTGCGGTCCGCGCGACATTGCCGAGGCCATAGAGGTCGTTCTGGACCCGCTGAAGCGCTCGACCAGAGTCGATTTCGTCGTGACCGTCGGCAACGACTCTTGTCACACCGAGGAGCTCGATCGTGCAGTCCTCGATCTGGCCGACTGGCTTTACATGTACACAAATATTTGTCTAGGTATATCGTAGACCCTCGACCACCATGGAAAAAGAAGTTATCGCGAAAAATATACATTTTATATATTAAATACATTGTTCTTGAAAATTTGCTCCTACTGTTTTTTGCGCGAAAAATAAATATTTTGTATATTAAATATATCTTTGATGAAAAATTGTTCTTATCGTTTTTTGCGATATTCACCGTATATTTTTAATATATTTATCGCATATACTTCTTTTTCCGTGTGGAAAGGTAGCAAACGAGAACGAAGCAGGACGGTACTCTATGCGCTTAAAAAGCATCGCTTCCGTAACATTCGGACGATATTGTCTACATTAAAATGCTTTTTAATAATTGCCAGAAAAAAAATGGGTGAAAAAAAGAAAAAAAATGATGTTTCGTTTATGTTTTCAGATTTCTCTTGGTCCTGTTCGGAGGCGTAGTCATCGCCAGCACGTCGTACGACATGATCAAACTGCGCAGTTCGGAAAAAACGGATTCCAAGGGTAAAAGGGATTGCTCTCCATTACACTTTTAAAAAAATAGTAAATTTGATGCACTGAACTGGAAGTTTTTATGCAAAAACTGGTACATTAAATACAACGTACAATTGCGATGAAAACTGAATGAACTTTCACAGTGAAATTAAAGTAAATTATTGGATTTAAAGTACTTTCATAATAAAGTTAAAGTAAGTAATTAAAAGTAAAGTATCTCTAAACGTTTTAATGTACTGTACGTTACTTCTTCATCACAATTGTACACGAAACTTAATATACCAATTTATGCATAAAAACTTCCAGCACAAGTACATTAAATTTCATGCGAATCTTTTTACAGCGTAGATCAATTTACCGGCCGCGTCGGAATGCTTTTTCTTGAAAACGGTTTTATCGGGTCTTTATCTTTAAATTCTGTGCCGGCTTGAGATTTGGAATTCCCAAAGGAATGGACTAGCTAGAAAAGTTAGTCCGTGGTGGGTGAAACGTAGCTCGTCTCGGTGCAACGCACTCGATTAAGCAGCTCGGTCACGCAGAGCGTGACCGACTCGTTGCTGGAAATGTCAAGCGGACCAGTTGGTGGTACATGTATTGCGAAAGCGTCAGTAAATTCCGTTTGAACGCGACGCGGAATGTTTCTCGACGATCCGGGCGTTCACGGGAGTCTGGAGGACTTTCGGCGAGGTTGAACGCTCGCGAAATCATTATCCATACGCCAAATAAATTTCAGTCCCCCTCTCAGGCCCTGATAATTATTTCCCTATTATATTATTCTGGTACTATTCTCTGCGTCTCATTGAAGTCGACCGGTAATATGCCGGTCGAAACAAGACATTTTCAAACCGGAAGTAGCGTTCTTTCAATATGACGTCACTTTCGGTCGACACATGAGATTTAAAAACCGGAAGTAGCGTATTTTCGGTATGACGACACTTGCGGTTGAAGAGTGAGATTTTCACACCGGAAGTGACGTTTCTGGACCGGAAGTGACTCATTCCCGTTATGACGTCACTTCCAGTAGAAAAATGAGATTTTCAAACCGGAAATGAGTTATTTCCGATAAATCTCCGGAAATCTAATTTTTTCCAGTTAACAACTCGCTTAGATCCACAACAACCTGCCAGTACATTATGAATTTTTGTAGACATAAAACACACGATATTCTTATCGTTCTCCGCGTACACGAACGGAAAGAGTCTTCTGAATGTGCGAAGAGGTCCCGATTCGATCAACTGTCTCGACGGCCTTCGATTTTTGAGCATCTGCTGGATAATCTACGCTCACACACATTACCTGGCGATCGTCGGAGCGCAGCTCGACCTCTCCGAAGTATCAACGGTGAGAAATACAACGCCTTCTCTAAATTTACCCGCTGAAAAATAATAGATCACATTGATGTTTATTACTATTTGTCAAGATGCACGAGAGCTGGGCATATCTTCTCCTGCTGAACAGCAACATCGTTACCGACACCTTCTTTCTGCTCAGCGGGATACTCCTGGCTTACACGGTGATGGGCCGGACGGTACAAAATCCTGGCGATCACAGGCTCGGCATTTTAAACCTCTACGTCCATCGATACCTCAGGTGCGATTCGCTGCCCGATAACTTTCTCCCGAATATTGGCTCGAAGATCGCGGCTGGCGAGGACGAGATAATTAGAAGCGATTTCATCCAGATTGACGCCTGCCTATGCGATAGTAATCGGCTTCTACGCAACCCTTTTCTACAAGCTCGGCAGCGGACCGCACTGGGACACTTGGGTCGGTGCTAACAGGAATTTCTGCCGGAACAACTGGTGGACCAATCTTCTATACGTTAATAATTACGTCAATGTCGGGAACATGGTAAGACGAGTTCCAAAAAATAAATTTGTCCCATTCACTGTCTCGTTGCAGCCGCGAGCTTAATATATAATGTTTTTAATTTAATTTAACTTAATTTGTTGACGGAGCAACTCCTTTACACAGAACTCAAGTTACGAACCGAGAAGTCGAGGCATACAAAACTTGAATACACAATACTACAAAATACATAATTCCGATTAACATTTTTTTCGTTAGAAAAGTAGCGTCTGATACATGTGAATATAAATAAAAGAGGACTTAATCATTGAAGGAAGATCTTAGGAGAGCTTAATGAAAACTTAACAACTCCCTATATAGCACGAAATATTTAGAAAACATTTCACAAATATTTTCATCTTTCAATATGTACTATATGTACATATTGATTGATATTAATAAACATATGTACTATATGTTGACAATAATGAACAATATCTACAGCACTAAAATATTGATAACGTTTTGAATATTTAAGAAAGATATCTAATAAATATTTTACCAACATTTAGAAATATTTATAAAATGTTCTTAAAACATTTTAGCGCAATGTTTCAAAAACATTTTTGCTAAATAATTCCGAAACATTTCTATGTGAGATTTATGAGCGGGCAAAAACATATTTTCAACATGTTTTAAAAATATTTTAGAAATATTTTATAATATTGGTAAAATATTTTCAATAATTCAACAAAATATTTTTCAAATATTTCAAGAATATTTCAGTGCTATGTGTACTCTTTCTTATTTCTACGCGTACAATAAAAAAAAATTATAGGCCTTTGTTCACCGTTGTTTCAGTGTCTATCGCAATCGTGGTATCTCTCGGTGGACATGCAGTTGAGTTGGATCTCGCCGATATTTCTCTACCCTATGCTTGGTAACGGCGAAAGAAAACAGGTTGTATTTTTCGTGGTCCTGTCGATCGGACTTCTCGTCTCCGTTCTCGCACCCCTTCTAGTCACTTACTTCAACTCTCTCACCGGCACGATGCTCTACCACAAAGAGTGAGACTCGACGCTCATGCGATTAAAGCCGAAGAGAATTATCGTTTTATTTAAGAATCGCTTTTATTGCGCTAGTCAGGCGGACGTGACGAAAGTTTATCTTCAAATCTACACGAGGGTGTACACCAGAGCTGGCCCGTACTTGGTCGGACTTGGTCTCGGCTACTTCTTGAGGAAGTTTAATCCCAGCACCGCAAAGATGCCTGTCGTAAGATATTGCGATGCTTCACACATATCATACAAATTTATAAGAATTGATAAGGAAAGATGAAAATGCAGTTCAGTTAACGAGATGCAGATTCTATAAGTGTTGCACGTCCTTTCTGTAAGGTTTAATAATAATAATAATAATAATAATAATAATAATAATAATAATAATAATAATAATAATAATAATAATAATAATAATAATAATAATAATAATAATAATAATAATAATAATAATAATAATAATAATAATAATAATAATAATAATAATAATAATAATAATAATAATAATAATAATAATAATAATAATAATAATAATAATAATAATAATAATAATAATAATAATCCGGATTCCGTTTTTTATCTAAAAAATTGCACACAATTGCAGGCTTTCGTGATCGGTGGATGGACGGTTGCCGTCACGGCCGGACTAGCCGTAGTGTTCGGTCCTCGAAGAATGTACCTCGCCGATCACGGCTACGAGGTAGTCGAAGCGGCGTTTTACGCCGGATTACACCGGCCTGTGTTCGCCGTCGCCGTCGGATGGATCGTCGTCGCCAGTGTCTTCGATTGCGCCGGTAATTTTTTTAAGCGTTACTGATAATCCTTTATTACACTTGGTGCGAAAATGGCATTTTTACGCACGCTTGCACAAAAACCCCATTTTAACATCTTGTGGAGTAAAATTTGGTACGACACTAGTCCGCAAAACTTCTTTTGAACTTATGTGACTGCAGCACTCGCTTTTGACGCGTGCTGCTAAGTCACACTCGTCGGAAAAAGTTTTATCGCACTAGTATCGTAAATTATTGTTTTTATGGGTGATCTAGTGATTTAAAAGATCTCCGTTGTGTTGCAGGACCGGTCGGGGCGTTTCTGTCCTGGAGCGGATGGTTGCCTCTAAGTAAATTGACCTACTCGGCTTACCTCACTCACTATATAATTCTGCTGTACAACGCTGGAATCGTCAGAACTCGAGGATCATTGACGACCTTCGGTGTCGTGAGTGGAAAGTCAATAAAGTCAATAAAGTCAATAAAGTCAATAAAGTCAATAAAGTCAATAAAGTCAATAAAGTCAATAAAGTCAATAAAGTCAATAAAGTCAATAAAGTCAATAAAGTCAATAAAGTCAATAAAGTCAATAAAGTCAATAAAGTCAATAAAGTCAATAAAGTCAATAAAGTCAATAAAGTCAATAAAGTCAATAAAGTCAATAAAGTCAATAAAGTCAATAAAGTCAATAAAGTCAATAAAGTCAATAAAGTCAATAAAGTCAATAAAGTCAATAAAGTCAATAAAGTCAATAAAGTCAACAAAGTCAATAAAGTCAATAAAGTCAATAAAGTCAATAAAGTCAATAAAGTCAATAAAGTCAATAAAGTCAATGAAGTCAATAAAGTCAATAAAGTCAATAAAGTCAATAAAGTCAATAAAGTCAATAAAGTCAATAAAGTCAATTTATTTGAATTCCCAGATCGAAACTTTCTTCGGTAATCTGGCGATGACCTTGATCCTCTCAACGATCTTAAGCCTCACTTTCGAGATGCCCTTCGCTCGACTGGATCGTCTGTTGACTTCGAGAGGCCATCGCGCGTTTTTCACCGCGACGAGCTTCACCCCGACAGCTTCGACCTTAGGCGCTTCGGACTCCACCCAGGAAATCTATCGATCCATCGACGACGTCACCTCCACAGTTTCGCAGACGTACAACGATCTCATGGATCGCTACGCCAAAGTCGTCGTAGGCAGTCAGGAACAGCCTGGATGGTCGAGCGTGGGAATTAATTCGCCCGAGCCTGGTACGAGTTACCTCGTCGGTTTGGACGGTCCTTCTAATCCGTCGGACAAAGGCGAAAGTGGGTTAACGGCAATCGAATCCACCGGCGCGAGGAACTTCAAAGTGGCGAATCCGCTGGACAGATATGGGATTTGAAAAAAAGAAAAAAAATTGTTGAAGAGCAAACGAAACTTGCGATGTGATAGGAAATTTGTTTCTTTTTTGTAAATTAAAGACGCTAGCATAATTTGTCGTTCGCGATTGTAAAATATTATAAAACCGCGACATAGTGAAATTGGGGATGGACACAAATTTCAGACGACGATGTGGCTGCCACGAAAGTACAAACTGTCTAGCTTTTTAATGCTTTACATGGCAGGAATGGATTTGAATTTATTTGGAATTAATATTTGCATTCCCTCCTGCAATACCATCATGATTAGGGATGTAGAAGCGCGATGAAAGGGGAGAGATAGATAGAGAGAGAGATATATATTTATTTCGTTCTCCGGGACCGAAGTCACAAGAATAAACCAAGTAAGCAAAGTAGGAAACAAAAAGTGCAAAAGGTACAAAAGAATAACGCAAGTACATGAATGAATATCGCAAAGAAAAATAGGGGCGAATATATAATACATATAAAATAGAAAATAACAATAGAAATATGAATAGAAATTAAAGATGGAACTATGAATACATAGAAAAATAAGAATATATATTGAAGCAAAAGAAAGCGCAATGTACAACACCGCCTCTACCCTCCTTCCCTCCCCGACAAGCAATGCACGAAAAGCCTCCTTAAGGTAGTTTTTGCGAATAGTGTTCGTTTCGCATAAGTTTCGGAGAAATGAGAGGTAATTGCAAGCATTTCTGGGTGGTACAGCAATCTGAAAGAATCAAGCATATTAAAGGTGCTGAAAAGATTAATTTTGCATAATAATAATTCCAAAAAGTTATTAACAAGTTGATGAAAAATAAAATTGTTCAACTAATCTCCCGGAAACCTAACTTTATTTTTTTTATGAAAATGATTCGTTCACTTTTCTGAATACGTATGAATTTTTTCAGATTTTTAAATTCACTTTGAATTTAGTGACTTTCTACAAATTTTTCCCAGATAAAAAAAAATTAAAGTGAATTTAAAAATCTGAAAAATTCATACGTATTCAGAAAAGTGAACGGATCATTTTCATAAAAAAGTTAGGTTTCCGGGAGATTTGTTGATCAATTTTATTTTTCATCAAGTTCTAATGACATTTTGGAATTATTATTATACATTCCAATTTAATATTTCCATTTAATATTTTTTATAGTGAACACTATCGGCAAGGACCACCTTAAGACACCAGCAATCGTAAAAGGGGTTCGGCGATGTCTATTGGGTACGTGGGAATTCGATTACCTAATAACATCCCTGGAGGGTACTTCATTTTGTTTATTTTTTTCCTCCATTAAGCCCGCCGTGTTCCACGGGTCATTCGAGTTTCGTGCCTCGCAAGTGCCAAATCCTGTCGGTCACGCGTGCATGTGGCTCTCCTGGGACGGTCTTCTACCATGCCGTGGGAAAAAAATAAAGTCTCCACTACCATTCAATTTTCCATATTCGACTCTGCCTCTTTCCTTTTATTTTTATTTTTTATTTATTTTTTTACCAAGTTTCTCTCGGTCTGAAAAACAAACTCGAACATTTGTATCGCCGGCTTTTAGCCCGAGGCAGAGAAATAATTTGATTCGTGCCGCATCGTCTGCGGAGCGAAGCTACGTTATAAGTAGAACCCCGTTTATCTGAGGTGATTTGGGGAGAGGGTACGTCGGATAGGTGAAATGTCGGATAACACGGAACATACTCCAGTCAAACTTGTACTATTATTATATATTTGTTCTTCTTCTTCCTTATGTGGTTGTATGCCGTTAGGCCAAGTACCAGCTATTATATATTTTTGAAGAATAACAAACCACTTCATATAAACATTGACTTTATTAAAGTAATTCTTTTTTTTATAATTGTTCCATTTTCCACCGTCGGGTTTTTACGGAACCCCAGCCCGATTCCCCCTATCACTCCCTACCCGCACTCAGCCAAGCTACCTAACTTCCAGTGCGTCCGTAGCCGATTAAGCTACACTGTACCGCATTTGCCGAGGACACGGGGAAACTACGAAGAAGAAAGCGCCTCCCGCTCAACGGTCGATGCGCCAGCTAGCGCACGGCTAAGCGGTCACCCATCCAAGTACTGACCGCGAACGGATCAGCTTGACTTGGGGGACCACCAGAGCCGTGCGCCAACCGCGCATCCACCGCTGTCCTTAGTTAAAGTAGTTGTTTTTAAAAAATATAATTATAATTTAGTTAATTAACGTTAACTTCATATAAACATAAACCATTGACTCTAGAATTGGGGTTTTGTATTTCCAACTCGCAATATAAAGACGCAGCAAACTGGTGCAAGTTTAAGCAGATATGCAGCAAAGTAACCGTTACGGACAACTCCGCACTTGGACATTGCTGCTTTATCCGTTTTATCCGAGTTTTCCGTAAGTATTATCTGAACCTACACCTCGGTTAAGGTAGTTCTTGCGAATAATGGTTCACTTCGCACAAGTTTCAATGAAATGGGAGGGAATTGCAAAACTTCTGGATGATATAAAAATCTTTAAAAAATCAAGGACATTAAAGGTGCTGAAAAGATTACACAGATTTTGCACAGTAATAATTTCAAAATGTTAGGAACAAATTAATGAAAAATCAAATTGTTTAGCAACTCTCCTGAGAACCTAACTTTTTTTTGTCATGAAAATGATTCGTTCATTTTTCTGAATACGTATGGATTTTTTTAGATTTTTAAATTCACTTTGTATTTATTTTTAATATAGGAAAAGTGTGCGGGTAGTCACGAAATTCAAAGTGAATTGAAAAATGTAAAAAAATGTATACGTATTCAGAAAAGTGAACGAATAATTAAAAAAAAAAGTTATGTTTCCGGTAGATTTCTTTAACAATTACATTTTTCATCAATGCGTTAATAAAATTTTGTAATTATTATTATGCAAAATTAATCTTTTCATCACCTTCAATACGCTTGATTTTTTTCAGATTTTTAAACCATCCAGAAGTGTTTGTATTTCCCTCTCGTTTCTCTGAAACTTATGCGAAGTGAATACTAGCAGGGACTGCCTTAACGCGGAGGGCTCGGATGAGTTGGGTGGCTCGGATAAGGCGAAGGCTTGATTGATCGAAAGTCGGATATGCGAGGTTCCACTGTACAGCGATTATCCCGATTAAACGCGTCCGCCCCGTCCCGTCAAATTAGATCATAATTCACCAAGGAAGTTCCGGGCCCCGATTTTTCCATAAACAGATCGGGCTAACCGAGCGGATTGTCGCATTTCGAGCGAGAGCACGGGATTCGGAGGTCTGCGCAACACACGGCGCACCCCGCTGAGAGGTCGCTCGCGTCCCGTCGCGACTGACAGACGGATGCATTTCACTCTCATTGTTGCTGACTTCCAGGGCTCCTTCCTCGTGCGGATTGCCTCGGCCTTGCGTATACTTACATTGCAGTTACGCGACTACGCGCACACGTACACTGACGTGCTGGATGCTGGTATTGTGAGCCGCGACGGTTCCTGCCGGGCCTCGACATCTGCACACCCTCTTGCGCGCTTCTCGCTAACCTATTATCCACTCATTTCTCTCCACCACCGAATCAAATAACCTCGTCACGAGTATCGCTCGCATGGCAGCCAGAAAACAGCTCGGTTTCCCCATTTGCGGCGGCGACCCACCATTGTTCGGCTCAGTTTGACGAGGGATATGCATATTTACGCGAGTGCCAAACATAAATAATAACACAATGAGTGATCATTGGACCGACCAAATCTGATGATGCGTGCAAACAGCGGGTTTGTGAGGACGAAAAAAAAGAAAAAAAAATAGAAAGCGATTAGTCAGTTAAATTGTTACGAGAAACTTCCGCTGGTGAGAGTTGATAAAAAAATTACAGCCCGGCTAGGGTCAGAGGGGAAACTAGTGGAATGCCAGTTTTTTTGGCCCAGCGAGCTTTCCCTGGATGGATGAAAAAAAGGGAAACAAGTGGCTGAAAAAATGGTAGTCTCCGGGTCGGTCACCGACAAAGCGATCGAGCTGGGTGTGTAGTATTTTGCCTTGGCTCGTACGAGACTTTTTTGAAGCGGTTCGGTAGCCGCAGTCGTCCCTGGGGAATTCTTTGCTTCAACCTGCCCACATTAATAATAATAACGCACCTGCTGCACCGATTTTAAAAAAAATATACCGTTTACACGAATCTGCGTACATGCATAAGAGTCGTTCGGTAGATGGAACGTAGACAGAATTTTTTTCTGAACGGAATATTTTTCTGCACAGAAAAATAGATTGTACTTAATATCGATCGATCGAGGCGTCGTGAAGCGACGGCCAAGGGTTGAAGCCGAGGCCATATGCTGATGAAAACGATGATTGGCATCTCTCGCGAAGGAAACTGGGGAACCGAGAACGACTGCCATATAATTAAGTATTTTTCCCGCACGCAATGCGAAAAAGTGCCTTTTTCCCGACTATACTAAAATGGCCCTACTTCATGCCTGCAACGGGGGTGGAAGTGGTCGATTCTTGACGAGCGAGAGGAAAAGTAATTTAGCGGGAGGAAAAGTGATTTAGCGCGAGGAAAAGTGCTTTAGCGAGAGGAAAAGTGAACTCTTCTTCGTGCTAAATCAGTTTTCCTGCGGCTAAAATACTTTTCCTCCCGCTCGTCAAGACTCGGCCAATTTCCATCCTCGTTCCAGGCATAGAACATGGTCACTTTTTAGCACAGACTGGGAAAAAAATAGCGTATGCCACTCGGGAGGAAGTGCCTTTTCACCTCGTGTGAATTTTTTCCCTCGCTTCGTTCGGGCATCAAACTTTACACTCGGTGACTTTGCTCCCTTGTAGCATAATATACTATTCTGTGCCCATTTTACAGGAATGGAAAGCGGGAATTTATGTGCATGCGTTAGGAAGTAGTTATTTGTATGGCAAGGGCGTAGAAAGGGAGTTCTTGACAAGAGTGAAAATGCCGCACGAGCCGAAGACGAGTGTGGCATTGACACGAGGCAGAACTCCCTTTTCTACTCCCATTCCATTCACATAATTGTTCCTAACAAATTCACGAAAATCACGCTATTCGTTCCCGTGAAGAGTTCGTAGAACGGCACTTTTCCGCACTAGTGCTGGAAAAAATACCATATTGGATTTGTACCCATGCGCAGTATTTTTCCCGCACGCGATGCGAAAAAGTCCCTTTCTGCCCACACTTCGGAGGAACAGAAAGTGGGATTTTCCGTGCATGCGTTAGGAAAAAATAATTTATTTGACGGACGCCCCGCAAATAAATATTTATTTAAGTTAGATAAATATTTATTTAATTTAAATAAATATATAGGTAGAGTAAAATAGGTACAGTAAACAGAACAGAGATATGAACTGAAGGTAGGACTAGTTATTTTATATTATCTTTTATATTCATAGCTCTGTATTGGGTTTAGTGTAAATCGGTAAATGAAAGCGAAATCCGTAAAATAAAATAAAATAAAATAAAATAAAATAAAATAAAATAAAATAAAATAAAATAAAATAAAATAAAATAAAATAAAATAAAATAAATAAATAAATGAATAGTGATTTAATTGAAATAAATATTTAATTAAGTCAAATAACTATTTTTCTTAAACCAAATAAATATTTATTTGCGGTCGCCGGACAAATCAATTATTTTTCTGAGTGCCTAAATAATATGACCGGTCTTGCAGCACGATTTTTTTACAATTTTCGAATTTCTACGAATCCGCTTACAGGAGTAATTCGAAAAACGGAGCTCAAACTGAGAAAAACGTACTCTGAACTCAATTGATGGAGCCATCGTAAAACGACGACCAAGGGTTGAAGCGATGCTGCGCACGCCATATGCCGATAATACGAAATAAGGGAAAACGCTGATCGGCATCTCTCAGCTAGGAGACCGGGGAACCGAGAACGACTGCAATACAATTAAGTACGAAGAGCGATAATAGATAATAGCGTAGTCTGGTTTTATCCCGGAGACCAGACATCGGTCCTTGAACTCATAATCAGGAGAGAAATTTCATTATTAGCTCCCTTATCGTGTACCCAGGCCGCCCACTCGGTCGATAATGTAGAAATTGGGAGTGCACAGCAAAGAGCAGAAGTAGAGGTAAAGTCCTTGCAACAGAAAAAAAAGAAGTAAAAAAATTCTCGTCGAGTTTAGAGTCAAGACAGTAAGAGATGTCTCGTCTTCTTAAACTCTCTTCTCCGTACGTTCGCACAAGCGTGTCTGTAACTATTCTCGTACTCACTCGACCACTATGCGCTGTACAGATATCGTGGACGCACGGATGAAAGAGAAAGAAAAAAAGACCTAGAACAGGGGCAAAATAGGAAGAGAAGAAGAGATAAGTACAGTGAAAAGCAATCGCCGACACTCTCGAGTGGTTTCGCTCGGCGCGAGTAGTACTTGTGAACCCGAAGCTGTAGGGGAGAAAGAGAGTAAAAGATTCTCATGGACAAGGGGGTTGGTGCTTGGAACCATCAAAGAAAAAAATACCGCAGGACCGCGAATGAGGAAAGTTTATCTACCAACGACTAATTCGAGACCGCCTTTGAAGCTCCATCGCTCCGTCCCTCCGCTGCTGGGATAGGGGGGACCGGGTCAAAATGGCACAGCGGGGTAAAACGGGACAGTGAGGGCAAAACTCAATTTTCCAACAATTTTTGGCTGCTCCATTTGGATAATTTGTGGATACTTCAAACGATACATCCGGATTTTCAAACCCATTTTGCCCCACGTGTCACACTGAGAAAAAAATGACATAGTAAAAGCAATAATACTGACTTTTTACCATAAAAAATACTTCCCAGGCGGAACGTTTACATTTTATAGTTACGATGGTGACAAAAAATCATGGTTGCAACTATAATTATAATTTAACCAATTGAATATATACTATCTACATAGACGTTCCCCTTGGGAATTATTCCTATAGTAGAAAATACTATCCTTTTTCTCCACCATATCCACCATCGTACACCATCGCCACCATCCAAAAGTTACTGGAAAATTGCGTTTTGTCTCATTATCCCGTTTTGCCCCGCTATGCCATTTTATCCTGCTCTCTCCTAAATTATCGGCGGGAGGGGGGGGGGAGGGGGGGGGGCAAACAAAGTGTCGTAGGATACTTTAATCTGCCAAAAAATAATGATCGCCCTCGTCGATAAGGCAAATGTGTTTTGCGCTAAATTCGTCTCGCACTCGAATCCCAAGTGGATCAAGTGGAACCGTTTGAGTAACGAGGGTTCGCGGAAATACCGAAAATAATATAGAAGAAATTCCATCGTGGGATGTTCAATGCTTTCGGGCAATGGCGCGTTTCTCGCGAGGACTTATCGAGGTAACAATTTCGAGAGGAAGTGCTTTTGCGGTTCCTGAAACTATTAACTTGCTTCGGCCGTATATCGAGAGAGAAGGAGAGAGAGAAGGATCTAGTAAAAATTACCAATCATCTAAGAAAAATTACCATAGCACATAGTAGTATGGGGCCAGGGCGCCATCGATGGCAGAAAGTCACAAATTTCCAAGAATTTTTTACCATAATATCTAAGAAAAATTCTTGTAATTCCAGTACTTCCTACCATAGGTGGTGCATTAACGCCCTACTACTTTGTGTTAGTCTTATTTATTTGATTTGTAGTTGCATGGGGACCGCTCGAGTCGATCAAAACAGAGTTGCACAATGTGGATTAAAAGTTTGAACAAAGCGATCGTTCTCATTTTAGTATACCCGGAGTCTAGTCATAGTCATTGCAACTCGCAGATGCATGTCTAGTCGAGCCTTGTGCGACTATGACTATGATGCAACTCCGTTGCACCACTTCCGCTAGGGACATGACTTCTCAAAGAACGGGAATATTGATAATTATTACCTATTCTTTTTTTATATGTTGTTCCATTTCAACCGTATACCCTTTCGGGTTTTTACGGGACCCAATCCCGATTCTCCCTTAACACTCCCTACTCGCCTTCAGCTAAGTCACCTAACTTCCAGTGCGTTCGTAACCGTCTCCGCTACACCGTACCGCATTTACCGGGGACACGGGGAAACTATGAAAAACTCGTGTCGATACAGATGGCCATATTCTACTGGTCCGTCGGTACTTCTGCACTTTAGTAAAGAAACACCTAAGTCTCAAAACGAACTCTCAAAGTCTCCCATCGAAGATTCGCCGTAGCTCGACTGGGCGATTGGGCAACCCATTCGGGGGGTCCACCTTCGTGCAGTTGTTTTCGCTTCGACTGTATCTGTGTCCTGACATACTGTCACGTGCAGTCACAACTACCCCATTTGTCATCTGTCCCCGTACACACAGGCAAAGTTATTCAATAGTTTACGAACCACCTTTGCTTGCATGCAACGGTTCGTTTGCGCGAATAAGAAAATTGTACTACCGCGTAGTTAGTCATCGCTATTGTCACGACATCACTGTAGTATGTAATATCGTAATATTTTGCGCGAATAACGTAAGTGTACCACAGTATCGTATTACAGACATGTATCTGTTTCGTCTGGTTCGAGAATATGGCGTGAAATTTAGCACGCTAATGTTCCAACTCTTCTTATACCCTTTTCAAGGTGTCAACTATAATTTTTTTTCCCCGCTGTGAACTAGCCTTGAGACGATCCAAGCCCTGATATCATTTTGACATAAGGCTTTATGATTGGTCATTAGATATGCAAATTGGTCCAACAGTACTGACCCTCGTACTTAATTATACGCGATGGTTCAAATGCATGAATGCAGAAACTGTGTGAACCCCCATAATTACTTAATTTTATCGTATCTGTCATTATATTATCGTATCATGGAAGATTTGTTTTAGACATGCTTCAGTATCGTCCAGTAAAGAAATAACGCGTAACATGTCCCGGGCAAGGCACAAAAGCGAAACGAATAGTGCAAGGAATGAAGTTTCTAATTTTGTGGATATCCTCGACAGTCTTTACTACAAACTTAATAAACGACTACTCTGTTATGACGGTCTGTGGCCTTATCAATCAATTTTTCAACGAGGGACTAGGACCACGTTTCTAATGCTCGTTAGCGTCAGTCTTTTGGTGCCTCAGGTATGTGTTGCCACAGCGCCAAATGTAAAAATAAATAAAAAATATATTAGGTAGCAATATTGATCGTATGTCGATTTTTAGCGATTACGATTTTGTGATTATATTTAGATACTGGAATTGATACAGTCATGGGGTGACGCTCGTAGCTTCATCGAGTGTTTTTCACCTCTAATAACGAACATTGGGGCCAACATAAAGATTATATATAGTGTCTATTTTAACCAGAAAGTGAGGAAATACAGAATATTTTGAGTTAAATATAAATTTAATGCCGATAATGTGGGTCTGAAATTCGAGGTATCAGTATATATAAAAATTCGATATTGTATCTAGTGACTCATGAATGTTAAAGATAAGAAGACTTCTGGATGAGATACGAAACGACTGGGCATGCACACGAAGCTTGCCGGAACGAAAAATTCTTCACGAACATGGCCAAATAGGAAGGCGTTGCACAATAGCGTATGGAATTTAGTCGATTACTGATATGCATAAGTGTGCTGTAAACTATGCATTTTTGTATTTACAATATAGATATTTAGCAATGGTCTATACGGCTGTAGCGGCTTGGACATCAGTGCCACTTACACCAATTGTCATGGATATGGTCATGCCACTCAACGAATCGAGACCCCATATTAAATATTTCGCGACCGAATACTACGTCGATGCGGATAAGCATTTCTATCCGATTTTCTTACACGCACTCGCAGTCACGGTACTGGAAATGTTAGTTTATGTGGGCATTGATACGCTGTACATGGTGCTTGCACAACATGTTTGCGCAATGTTCGACATATTGAGGTTATACTGCTAATAATATTTTTAAAATAGCTATATCATACAAAAACTTCATTCATTCATTCTTGCAACGATTGACTAGTAAGGGTATTAAAATTCAACACAGTGAGGGTTTCACGGTGGAAACGATAGACCTGTCGACGTTACCTAAACAGTGCAGAGCAATAAAATTAACAGCGACGTGTTCTATTTAGTGAATATATGAATGTTTAATTTATGCATCCAAATTTCAAGCCCATAGCCACATAGCACAGAAATATTTCTGAAATGTTTTTTAAACATTGCACTAAAATTTTGTTTTAACATTTTACAAATATTTGTAAATGTTGGTAAAATATTTATTACATATCTTTCTGAAATATTCAAGAAATGTTCAATATTTCAGTACTGTAGATATTGTTCATTATTTTAAACATATGTACTGCTTCTAGCACTTTATCTACGGGATTCTTTCGAGCCCCTTCAAGAGCGCCAATAATATGTAGTGTTATAACACATTAAATAGTTGAACTGTATTAAAATATATCCACGAACCATGGAATTTTTTATTTTTTGTTCCTTTTGCTTCCTCATAGAGGAAGCTTTGTTTTCGTAAAAAAAAAAAAAAAAAATCGAGATTTTAATGTCAGAGTACTTAAAATAGTCTAAAACGTCGAGAAATGTGATTTTGCTGGCGTCTGGATGTGTGTGTGTTTGTGTTTGTGTGTGTGTGTGTGTGTGTGTGTGTGCGCGCGCGCGCGCGCGCGCGCGTGTGTGTATGTGTGTATGTGTGTGACAGACTTGCATCATTTAAAAGTACTGTAACTCCGAAACGGTTTAAGATAGCCAGTTCAAATTTGGTACACCAGTAGAGCGGTCACGTCGCTTCGTTCGGTGCTATTTCCGTAAAGATTGCGGCCCAATTGGAGATTTTACGCAATTTTGAATTTTTCAAAAATTCTCTGTGGTAGCTCTAACTTGGGTAAATTTTAAGCTATTGTCTTAAAACTACACTCAAGTATACTATTTTTATCAAAGACCTTTGGTATTAAATTTGGTCGAAATCTATCGAAGTGGTAAGATTTTATGGGATTTTGAGTTTTTTGAAAAATTACTAAAAACCGTGTAATTCGAGTAAATATGGAGGTATCGAGCTGAAATTTGATACGGGAATGGACTGACACTATACAATGATTCGTATTAAATTTGACGAAGATGGATCGAAGCGTTTAGATTTTATAAGATTTTGAAATTTTTCGAAATAATGTTTATTTTACTGTCGATGAGAGTTTCTGCATCAAATGTGGTTCTAACAGTAATATAATTTGGATATTAATGCAACCGACCAGTCGTGTTGCATTAGAGTTAAACACGACGTTGATGTTGAAAAAAGCTGAAAATTGAAATTTTCATATTGCTTCCTCATCAAAGTTGTAAATTGAAATTTTCATATGGCTTTCTCACGATGTTCCATTATTCGCGAAGCTTCCTCTATGAGGAAGCCAAAAGTACAGAAAATGCTTTCTAATAGAAGAAGCTTCGCGAATAATGGAACATTGTGAGAAAGCCATATGAAAATTTCAATTTACAACTTTGATGAGGAAGCAATATGAAAATTTCAATTTTCAGCTTTTTAAACATAGTTCAGTGCACATCTGCTAATATTCGGTTTCAAAGTATTTTTTCACCATTTCAGAAATATTTCAAATGCATGAAAAATTAAGTATATTTCTGAAATATTTTAGAAATTTTTCGTTGCACTATGTCGGGAGGATATTTCAAAATATTATTACCATATATTTCAGAAATATTTTGGAATATTTGAAAAATTGAAAATATTCCGTGCTATATGGGTTAAAACGACCTTCTTGCAAAAGATAATTTTTGTATATTTGTGATGAATAGAACGGAACAAATTGAAATCGATTAAGAGCTAAAATATTTTTATATTAATAGCGCCTCCATAATGTCGATAGTATTTTCCTGCAGATATCGTTTGGAGAATATGACAGAAGGGCATGACGAAGACAGTATCCCACTCAAAACTAACATCCAAGAAGATTTTCATTACCAACAAATGGCTGATTGCATAAAATACCACAAGCATTGCATCGAGTAAGTAAAATAACGTTTAATCATATCTAACACACTGAGAAAGATATAGGAATAGTCTCCGCAGAATTTGTACAGTAACCGAGGGACAGGGCAAGTTTGGGACTTTTCCATAATTTGACAGGGCTTTATCTGTGCAACTGTCCAAGGCTGTCAAAGTTGCCAAAGTATCCAAGGCTGTCCACTTGTTCGACGTTTGCTATACGAATTTGGAGCTCATATTGATTTGTTTCTCCCGGTGTACAGCTTAGTGTTGAAGAACCTCCCACAAGAGTCTCTTCTCACACTTCGATATTGCCTGCGCCGTTGCGCCTCATTTCTTTGTAAATATACTTTAAAGATAAGACATATGTATATAAATAATCGAAACTAAAAAGGGAATATGCCATCCCGAAGGTATGTTCCGTACACTTGCGGGAGATAGGTCAAACATGTGAAGCGCTCATACCTGTAACCTGTAATTATTCGATTTCTGAAGAAATTCAGCATTTTTTTTTGTGAAGGTTCGCAAATGTCATTCAGACATTGTGTCAGTGGTATCTTCTGTTACTTGCTGGCTTGAATATGCTTGTCATCAGCGTCACGTGTTCCCAAGTATATCGACGCAGAATATTGTATCACTATCTTTTTGTATAATGTCGACTCTCCTTCGCGTAGATCGTTGCCAAGAACACTAGCACGGTAGACGCCTTAAGATTTGCATTCTTCACCATCGCTCAAGTGGTTCATCTTTTCTGTAACTCTTTGCCCGGACAATGGATAATGCAGACCAGTGCTTTGATTCCAATCTCGGCGTATGTACAGCGCAGCAAAATAGAGACTGGGAAGAGATTTTAAAAAGGCGTGCAAGCATCGCCTTTGTTACATTAAATTTCTCATCTCATACAGATACAGCAGTAATTGGTACTTAATGTCTCCGAGGACACGAAAATTGATTGTCCTATTCATAAGACGGAGTACGCAACCCTGTGTAATCACCGCTGGAAAGATGTACGTCATGTCAATGGAGAACTTTCGCTGCGTAAAGACAATGTTTATTATTTTTTATCATTCAATTAATAATGGATAAATATCTTAATTACTTGTTAATTATTTAAGGTACTACAAACATCGATGTCCTATGTGACCTTACTCAGTTCAATGCAGTGATATCTAGAGAAGCGACAGCATCTCGATATAAGTACATTTATCGTCGGTAACGTAGTTGGCTAGACGCGACCACAACACCTTTACTTAAGCGAACGCGCTTTTGGGCCTTTCGCAAGAATACGTATTGATTTATAAATAATATTGCATTTATATGCTCTCTCTATCAGTGGGGCAATATTACATTGCTGGACAAATACACTAAGTACTTGAAGTGCGTATTAAAGTATCAAGTACCGAGTCAGTGCTCAGTACTCAGAACTTCAGCAATTCAATTCTGCCAGTACTCAAGAACCAACCAGCGCTCAGTACTTCAAGTACTTAGGGTATTTGCCCAGCCCTGCAATATTACATATATTTGTTGTTGGCAATTGAACCCAAAATAAAGTCTGTAGGAAAAGGCACTTGGATATTGCCACTTTTATTTATTATTCAGTGGTCGGACTTATTTTTCGCGCAGCTCTGACGTCACGCACACCTGCCAAATGAACCTCCATTAAATATGCTGTCTCGTAGAACGTAGTGATTGGCACATACTATAATAACAGTTCGTTACAAGTTGAGACGACGTAGCTGCACAATTGACACACTTAAACGGAAAAATGCTAAATATGGACTGATTGACATAAAAATTGGTGAATATTGTTATTTACACACATTAACAATATTGTCGGTATAAAAAATTGCTGATAAATATTGTTTTAACCAAAAGTCGCTACAATATCGATCAATTAACAGCAAAGGTGGCCATTATTCTTATTTCGAGAAAAACAGTAATATTGCCGGTAAAAAATGGTTTCCAAATATCGTTCAAATGGAGAATCTCCCAACTGTTTTTCGAATTTATGAAAAATTGTCAAACTTTTATTCTACTACTATACATGTTTCTATGTTACCTCGCCAAGTTAGCTCGTCGCCTACGGCCGGACAAATTCGTTTTTTATGTTTTTAAATGTTCAGTTCACAATCTGTATAATCACTATATGAATTAGCTTTTACCAAGTTTAATTTAAAACACTGAATGTCTTTGACAACACATGTGAAGAGCGGATTGAATATTTGTCTCCTTTTTGCAAAGTAGAAGCAGCATCTACGTACATCACGTTTCTTTTACCATTTATGTTGTTTTTTGGGTGTGTTAATATTCATGATGTAACTCAGCGAAGGGTCGGTCAGTCACATCTAGCCGAGCTGGCGTCTGTCACCATACACATAGACAAACTTTTCTAACGATTTATGAACCGTCTTTGCATGCACGCAACGGTTGGCGTGCATGAATTCTGCGACCCCCTAATTCGTCCCTCTTGTCATGATATTACTGTAGTATTACGCGGGTACGTCAGCGTAGCTCAGTACCATATTACAAACCCGTTTCTGTTGCGTTGGGTTCGAAAATACCGTGTGACATTTCGCACGCAGAAAAAAAAACAGTGCCAACGATGGAATATACATTGACGATTTACCCACGCATCTTGGAAGAGCGATATTACATACTCAATAAACGAACATTTTGCTTTGACGGCCATTGGCCTTATCAGGTCCTATTTTACGGCGTATACCTCAATACAGTGATTTTGTACATTGGGCGTGAAAAAGACCCCACTGACAGTATGGATCCACTATTTGATAATAATCGTATACTCTCGACCCATTTACTCTTTCAACTTTAAACTTAACTATCTTCATTTGTTGTACCTCGCCAATCAATTGTGTTATTAAATCTAACAAACGTAACTTACTAATTCAAACATTCCGTGGTTCCCTTAGCCAAAGTAAGCACTTCTCACTTATTACTTTGCTCCTAATTACACTTCCATCCGTTTATGACACAAAACATTCCAATGATCTTCTGGGCCTGAAAATTGAAAAGGATGTCCTCTCAGTTACGTCTACATGGTTTAGCTTCCACTAATTGTTGTACTACTCAAGGACACACTACACGCGATACAGTCATAACTAAATATTAACATTTACGAATAGCACAAGAGAAGTAGAAGATCTAGGCGGCCAACGATTACCTTGACCAATATGTTGTCTTTCAACTGGTGGAATAAATTAGTAATATTACGGGTAAGCGGATTTTACGTCTCACACTGCATTTATACAACCAAATAACAGTTCTAAGCATCTTCGAGAATCCAAATGTTCTAACTTTTCTTATTATTATATATTTCTTATTATATGCCCTTTTGGTTTTGAGGTGCCGTGTATAATTTTTTTGCCGCTTCACCCCATATTCGGGACGATCCAAGCCCTAACGTCATCTTGACACAAGCGTCTATGATTGGTCATTAGATATGCAAATTGATCCAACACTACTGAACCCCGTATTCGCTTACACGCGATGGTTAATACGCACGAATACAGAAACTCTGGGAACCCCTACAATTATTTAATGTTATCGTATTTGCCATTATATTATTATATCATGGTAGACTTGTCGTAGACATGCTTCAGTCTCGTCCGGTGAAGAACCAATGCGTAATATGTCGCGTGCAAGGAATAACGGCAAAATGAATTGTACAACGAATGACTTTTCGAATTCTGTAGACATCTTTGACGATCGTTACTACAAATATAATAAACGACTACTCTCTTACGTTGGAATGTGGCCTTATCAATCCGTTTTTCAACGAAAAATTAGGTCCGCGTTTCTAGTACTCGTTAGTCTCAGTCTTATGGTGCCTCAGGTAGGTCTTGTCACGATTTCAAATGTAAAAATTTTTTAAAAATATTATGTTTCAATATTCAACGTATACACCTCGATTTTGTGTGATCCCGTAAATATGTATTGGATTTAGATACTGCAATTGATCCAGTCATGGGGTGAAGTTGATAGCTTCATCGAGTGTTTTTCACCTCTGGTAACGAACATTGCGTGCGACATTAAGGTTATCAATTGTGTCGTTTATAGCCAGCAAGTGAGGAAATACAAACGTATTGAATTGAATACAAATTCATTGTCGATAAAATTGGTCTGAAATTCAAGGCATCAATATATAAAAATTTGGTATTGTATCTAGTGACTTATGTTACTAAAATGTGAATTTTAAAGATAAGAAGGCTTCTCGATGAGATACAAAACGACTGGGCATGCACACTAAACTTCCCGGAACTAAAAATTCTTCACGAACATGGCCAGACAGGAAGGCGTTTCACAATAGCGTATCTAAGTTAGTTGATCACTGATATGAATGAGTATGCTTTAAACGATACATTGTATTCCAAATACCGATATTTAGCAATGATCTATACGGCTGTTGCGGCTTGGACATCAGTGCCACTTATACCAGTTGTCATGGATATGGTCATACCGCTCAACGAATCCAGACCCCATATTAAATATTTCGCGACCGATTACCGTGTTGACCCGAACAAGTATTTCTATCCGATTTTCTTACATGCAGTCGCAACCACGGTTGTGGGCATGCTTGTCTATGTGGCTTTTGATACAATCTATATGGTGTTTGCACAACATGCTTGCGCAATGTTCAACATACTGAGGTGATGCCGCCAATAATATTTTTTTTAAATAACTGTAGCATACAAAAAACGTGATGCCTTCCTTCTTTTAATGATTTACTGGTAACAGTATTAAAATTCAATACAATGGGGGTAACAGTATTAAAATTCAATTCAATACTGGTAACAGTATTAAAATTCAATACAACACCCATATTGGGCATATGCTATAAATTTTAGATCTTTGGAACTCTCGTGCTAATTCTGCTTTCACGGTGGAAACGATAGCACACTGATAAAAACGGTGGACAGGGAGGTCACTTTACCTAAACAGTGTATAGCAATAAAATTGACAGCAACGTGTTCTACTGGCTTCGAAAGTCGCATTAAAACTAATACAGAAAAAAAGTAATGGGAACGATCCATCTTTTTTTCCAAGGAATTCCCTATTTACTGAGGTTATTCCCATAAAAAATTTGAATAGAAATTTATGTGGCTTATCTTTCGGAACGAATCGGAAGAATCATGCTTTTTAACAATCACTATTAATGTATCTAAACTCATTGTGTATGAATCTGTGTAGCAATGGGGATTATTTGTGCGAGTACGTATTACTATGGACAAGAATATTCTGATGTCTCTGTTATTGGTTTGAAATTGCCTGTAACTGGTATTCAGAAAGCAAGTCAATCGGAAATCATGATATCGTTGTCAAACTATTTAATCGATGTGTATCCATCGGAATATAAGGGAAATTATACAATCAGAATCAATTGTGGGTTATCATTTTCGTCCGTGAGAGGCAATTGGTTTCTGGTGGGTCAAACCACGGGATTGTGTTCACCCATATCAGTACTATTCCTATTGCTGTGTTTGGATTCAAATAAACTTTTTTCTGACTTCGTTAAAATAACCACATACCTTGCCTGCAACACGGGTGGGAAATCACCCATTACTGATCAACGATCATTATTAATTTGTGCGTATGTACAGTATTGTTTCATTTTTCATTTCTTTCATTTTTTTCCTGTAGATATCGTTTGGAGAATATGACACAATGGGATACCGAACTCAGTACCCGACTCAATACTAATATGCGAGAAGATTTTTATTACCAACAAATAGCTGCTTGCATAACGAAACACAAGCGTTGCATAGAGTAAGTAAAATAACGATCAATCATATCCGATACACTGAGAAAAATATAGGAAGTCTCCACAGATTTGTAGAGTAATCGAGGGACAGGGACGAGTTTGGGATCCTTTCCCATACTTTGACGGGGGCTCACCTGTGCAACTGGAAGGCGTCTAAGAATATCTGGTGGAAGTATCCAAGACTGCCCACTCGCTCGACGTTTGCTATACGAATTGGGAGATCATTCCAATTTGTTTCTCTCGGTGTACGGTGGAATCCTCTCAGGCTTCAACACCTTAGGGTCGAAGAACCTCCCACAAGTGTCTCTTCTCACATACCTTCACTATTGGCTGCACGTATGCGCCTTATTTTTTAGCACTAACTTCAAAGATAGGACAACATGAAAGGATAAAGATAAGAAGTCTACCACGCGTCGAAATTAGAAAGGGAACATGCCATCCCGAAGTTATGTTCCGTACACTTGTGGGAGATACATCAAACATGTGAAGAGCTCATACCTGTAACCTGTGATGATTCAATTTTTAAGACATTCTGCAATTTTTTCTTGGTGAAGGTACATACGTGTCATGCAGGCCACGTGTCAGTGGATTCTTCTGATACTCGTCGGCTTGAATATGCTTGTCATCAGCTTCACGGGTTCTCAGGTAGATCGTTGCGGCGTTATTGCATAACTTTCTTTCGGTATAATTCCGACTCTCCTTCGCGTAGACAGTTGCAAAGGACACTTCCTCCGAAGACGTCTTAAGATTTACATTCTTCACCCTCGCTCAAGTGGTTCATCTTTTCTGCATCTCTTTGCCCGGACAATGGATACTGGAGAGTAGTGCTTCGCTTCCAAAGTGGATGTTTGTACAGCGCAGCAAAATTTAAACTAGGGAGAAATGAAAAAGTCGTTCAAGCATCGCCTTTGCTAAATTAAATTTTGCATCTTAAACAGATACTCTTGTAATTGGTACTTGATGTCTCCAAGGTTGCGAAGGCTGATTGTCTTCTTCTTGAGACGGAGTATCGAACCATGTGTAATCACCGCTGGAAAGATCTACGTCATGTCAATGGAGAACTTTTGCTGCGTAAGTTAGCAACAACGTTTTTTTTTTATCATTTAATTAATAACGGATAAATATGTTAACGAATTGTTCATTTATTTAAGGTACTACAAACGTCGATGTCCTATTTGACCTTACTCACTTCAATGCAGTGATATGCTTATGTAGATTGAATGTTACTGTCTGAACTGCGGCGCATTAAAATTTGCCATGTTGCCCTTACTATATTATTTAAATTTGGTTGGCTCACAAATTGCATTGACTGATCATCTCACGATTAGTTAACATCAAGGATGTGTGGTATCTTACGAATCAAATCTTCAATCTCAATCCCGATACTTTCATTCTATCTTAATGGGGAGGGGGGGGGGGGGAAGCTTCTGGGCTTTTTGAAAAATATTAGGAACAATTAGAATATTAGAACAATTGATCGGAAAGGCTTATGTAAAATACTTTAAAACTTTGGGTATAAGTGTTGGAAGAAATTAAAATTCTCGTGAGGGGAAAGGTTGACTGTGGAAAAAAATCTGGAACATAACATGTCTATGGAGAATTTCGCGAAGGTCAGTAGCCACTCGATACATTAATTAATATTTCTGCATTAATCTGCTGTCATTGTTTCAACGTCGAACGGCCATCAATGTCATACTTTACGGTTTTTGTATCCTTACAATAAGTGGGTTGCTTCTTCGATATAAATTTGGGACTTGCGTGTTTTTTTCACGACAAAGGCTTTCCAGAGTAACATGGCATAGGGACAGTGCGTAACAGATCTGACTTATTTTTTAGTTTAATCAACTTCACGGGTTATAGTTATGCATGAAAAATCATTGACATTGACAGACTCACAAAAAGTACATTCTGAGTTTTTGGTTTATCATGGTATAATTGTGGCGTACAAAATGTACATGTATTACATATTATTTGCATGTTATACATACTGTATATATCACAAAAACTACATTGTGAAATTACATGTAACTTCCATGTTGTATTACCGTAATATAATGTGCTCACTGAGAAGGTACGATTGCATTTTGACTTTACATCGAGCTATATACACAATCATGGTTCGCAGTCAGAAGAGTAAATGTTGGGTTGGAAAAATTGTAGATGCTGAAACCTTTTATTTAAGCGCTTGAATTTCCAGACACGCCAGACTTCGCACTACCGTTCTGAAAGGGTGGACGAAAAGAAGAAGCAGCAAAGAGGGGTGAGATTTGATGGCTCATGGTAAAAGGATTGGGCATAAAGAAAACGACGCTTGGGGAATTGAGTTCTAGGCGCACGGAGAAAGGCGAATTGTCCTAAGAAACTTTAGTTCCCTAAAAAATCATTATCGCGCTCACCGACAATAGAAATGCCTGTTGCTCAAAATGCGCTCCGCACTCGTATCCCGAGTAAATCAAGTGGCACCCTTCGAGTAACGAGTAATAAATTCCATCGCCGGATGTTTAATCCTTCCAGGCACCGGCACGTCTCTCGAGACGCCGCATCGAGGTAGCAATCTGGAGAGGAAGCGCTTGCGATCCCTGAAATTATGAACTCTCGTCCGATGTGCAGAGCAAGCCAGCGGTGCTCGAATTTCCAGACACTCCAGCCTTCCTTCAACCGTTTCCGAAAGGGTGGAAGAGAGGAAGAAGCCGCGAAGAGGGGTTAGATCCGGTCGCTCGCGGTACAGCGATTGGGTATCAAGAAAACGAGGCTCCGGGAATCGTCTTGTCGGTGCACGGAGAAGGGCGGAGTGTCGAATATTCTGACGCAGGCGCTCGATAAGCCCGTCGGATAATCGTTTTCTCCTCTTTCTTCGCCGCATCCGGCCTCGCCCGCCTCTTTTTCCGTTCGCCACCACAGCGGCCATCGGGCAGGAGTAACGACCCTCGGAAGAACTCTCCGGCAGTGCGAACGCCGCATTATACCTATTAAGTAATAATCTTTGATAGAGCGAAGTGCCTGGGGGCGGAATGGTGAGATAAAAGCCGAGAAAGATTTTACCGAGAAAGCAACGGAGAGGCCTGCTGCTCTCCCGTCAATGCCGCCGCAGAGCATCCTGATATCTTCTCCGGGCACGGGCAAGACTATGGTGAAACGGCGTGCATATCGGGGTAAGGTCTGCAGCCTCCCTCTCAGTAGCCCAAGGGGGTGGAAACACACATCCGACTCGACGGCCCCAACAAATGAGGGGGCGGACGCCCGACACAATCCAGAACACTCTTAATCGTCGACTAATCGACTGATTATTTTCCGACACCCGTTTTTTTTTCTTCCACGGAGAAACTTTGGAAAAAGAAAACAACGTTATTCTCTTTAGGTGAATCCCAATAATTTTTATTAAAAAATTTTTTTTGCTGCAATTGGTCAAGCAGTATTTCAATTTTACACATATTTGGCTGGCTGTTTCTTCGCAACCGGCGTCTATTTTTTATGGGCTGCTTATTTTACAAGGCTTTGCGGTTGGGGAGCCTGGTTTGTTTGGGGACACGCTGTGTTTTAGGCCAATCTCGGCAACTCCTCGTGATTTGGCTCGTACGGATTCGCTTTACCTTCCCTCCTTTAGAATTGCCGCGTTCGAGAAGTCGTTTATTGTAATAGGATCGAAATTCTCGAATTCGCTACCCCGGGGGCTGACTAGTGCCTCATTTGAGGTTTTCCACGGCTCCTGTTATCGGCGTCTGATGGCGAAGGAGGGGCGTTAGGCGGGTCAGCTACGGTAGCCTTTAGTTTTAGATTCAGTTTTACTTTCGCATTTGTACTCATTTATATTTATATTCGTTGGTTTTTATTTACGTGCTTGTCTTCGAGCTGTTCTGCAATTCCGGTTAGATCTTGTTTATTTACGTCGTTTATTGCCTCTTTGAATGTATCATTTGTATCCTGTGTTGGCTCTCAAGGGACGATGTCCTAGAGCTTTATGTTCAATAAATAATAATAATAATAATAATATTTTTATTTTGGCTGTGGTCCATTTCGATACATATTACTATGTATCGACTTGACCGTTGACAGCTGACTTGTCAGTTGTCAGCCGACTCAGCAGTTTTCAGCTGACTTGACAGTTGACAGGAGTCATTCTGACAGTTGACACCTATCAAATTGACAGTTGACAGCCGACCCCCTAGAAACACTTTCTGCGTCTTTTTTGTATCTGGGGATTTTTGCGTTTCCCCCTAGATTTTGTAGTTACTTTCTGTGTATCTTTTGTATTTCTAGGGGATTTTTTAGTCCCAACGATACGTCCGGATTTTCAACCCCGTTTTGCCCGACGGGCCACCATCGCCACAATCCAAAAGTTATTGGAAAATTGCGGCTTGTCTCATTATCCCGTTTTGCCCCGCTGTGCCATTTTGCCCCAGTCTACCCTAAGCTAGCTGCGGCAACGTTCGACCTAGAATGAATTCACTGCGCGATTCTCTCGAACTGGACCGGTCTATGGTCGGAGTCGGTGTTCTTTAGAAGCTTAGATGCACTGTAAAACAGAAAATCGTATGAAATTGAATGCACCGGTCTGGAAATTTTTATGCAAAAACTGGTATATCGAATATCATGTACAATTGTGATGAAAAATTAATGTTTATTGTATTAAAAACATTAGGAATACTTTATTTTTAACAACTTTCCTTAATTTTACTATTGCAGTACTTTAATTTTCATCATTTACTTTAATTTCAATGAAAAAGATTGATTTTTCATCACAATTGTACATTGAATTTAATGTACCAGCTTTTGCATAAAAACTTCCAGTTCGGTACATTAAGTTTACAATTTTTTTTACACTGTGTTAAATGCGCGAATTAGCATATCGATCGAACGAAGTTTTCGTGATTTTTTTTGTAAATTTCAGCTCTACGGTCAGAGACTGAATTCGCCAAACCTATTGGATGTTAACGCTCATTTTTTCTACTCGTTGCAATGAGTTTTTCTTAATACTGAATTAATTTCTGATTAATTAATTATATCCAAGTGTTTATGAAAAAAGTATAGTTTCAATTTTACTCCTGAATCATTTGTTACTTGTTTTACTTCCGTTTCAATAATTGAAAAAATAGCACCGGGACTATCAAAAATATAATAAAAATGTTTTTGGTCAAAAAAATTGCCAAAAGTGGAATCAAAAGTTCGAAGGCGAGGCCACGAGAAATAAAACGAAACAATTTAGTTGCGCCTTGCAGTCTGCGCCGGATGACGAGGCTCACGAAGGGATTTCCGTGAATCGGAAAACACGCGGGGTACATATATGCGAGCGCGAGTGAAGGGGGGGAGAAGAGTAGAAGGCGAGGACCACGTGTCATCGAGAGAAAAAATAAATAAATGTTTCAGTAGCTGTTCGAGGATGTAGAGCAGAACTTCGGTAGCAGCGCCGGAGGCTTTTGGGCCTTATACCTTGTTTTCTGTTTACATCTCATCTTCCTCGGGGTTCCTTGCTCTCCATTCCTCTGCACGGCCTACCACTGTGACGAAGAGGAGGGCGCATAGGGCACCGAAAAAAATGGCCTACTTAACCGCGGAAATAATAATTAAAATTCGTTCTCTCGACCTTTCATCGCTGAAGCCTCCGATGAGTGACTCCGGATTTCGAGAACCAACGAGAAAGGCTCGTCGGAGATCGGAAGAACGGAGGCACGAGCTCGGCACGCGTTGCACCTTCGAGTACCACGCAGTCGAGATACGCAACCGTGAAAATAATAATTAAAACCCGTCCTCTGGAGCTTTCGTCGCTGGAGCTTCCGACCGGGTGACTCGAGGCTGTGACGAACCAATGAGAAAGAAGGCCGATCGATCCCCTCAAGACAACCGTCTGTCGGGAAAAAAATTCACACAATGATACTAACAATCACAATATGATCGCCGAAATCTCGAGAATATAGCATATCGAAGTGATTTATGATTTTCGAATTTCACTCTTATATGCTATGAACACCGAAATCTCGAACATACAGCGTATGGGAGTAATTTATGATTTTCAAATTTTACTCTTATATGTTATGGGCGACGGTATCTCGAGAATATAGCATATGGGATTAAGGAGTTTTGGATTTTTTATTTCCGTGCTAAATGGCCGGTGGATTTTTCGAAATTCAGTCAGAAGTTTCAGAAATTTCAGAACTTTCAGAACTGTCTCAACTGTCACACCGATTGGTCGAAAAACAACTAAGAACGAAAATTTTGACTACCTATCTAAAAATATCTATATATCTAATATCACATAAACCTATACGAGTCGAGTCTGTTTTGAAACTGCATTCACTATTTCAGAGTCAATAATCGTCGATGGTAACGCATTCGATATGTCGACTACCATGTTAGACAAGGTGTTTTTTCATGTGTTCTTCATAAACTGACTATTCGTTAATTTTGCGCTGCGTTCTCGCAAGTGTGGGTTTCTCGAATACCACACAATTCATCTCACATACATGTTCCATACACTTAACCTGAGGAACAGGGGAAGTATAATACTGTTCGTTTCTTTCGAAGACTTGGGTATTGTACAATCCAACTTTACTTTCCACCTATCTTTTACTGATCTATATTTCACTTTCGTATGAAGTTTTGGTATAAAGTTTTAGTATAAATTGTTAAAGAAGAAAAAGACGAAGAACCAATGAGAAAGCCTCATAACGTCCGAGATCGAAAGAACAGAGAAGCACGACATGGTGTCCAGTAAAATGGACACCATGGTAAATGTCCATGGTGTCCATGGTGTCCAGTGTCGGTACGAAATTTAAGGACATCCAAGGACAATTTCCAGGACATTTCCAGGTTGCGTTAGGACATTTATTTTAAAAAATGAAAATATGCATATAGCGCGCGACGTACGAAATAACATTTAGTTCAATAATTACTTTCGTTTACGTTGGAATGGGTTCAGAAACCAAAACCACTCACTATACACGAATGTATATATGTATCTTAGCGAAACTGTGATACACATTTTTTTCGGATTGTCACTAAACACACACACACTGAAAGAAAATTCAAAGGGGCCCCGGCGCCCCCCCCCCCCCCCACAGGGGCCACTCTTGATGACGAATATGACGTTCATTTTGCTCCAAATCCAATATTTTAAATTTCAATCCCAAAAATGTGATTTCACATTAGACCAAACTGTTTTCAGTGCATAAAATTGAAGCTACAAATGTCCCACTGCACTTACGCAGAAAAAGCCCAGCAAATTCATGTTTAGCGCACAAAAATACGTTGGAATACGTCGCAGTTACTTTTAATAAACGAAGAAAAATATTTTATACCAACAAAAAATAATTAATCAAAAATTCCCAAGGCTACATTTAGGGTCCATTTTTCGCGTTTTTCAACGTCCTCAAACGGCACGATAAAACGATTCCAAAACTCCAGACAAGGCTCTGGCTTGCGTATTTTTTCCCGTAGAACACGACGGGCATCCTGGATTTTCCGTAGCTCCATTGGGAGCCGAGATATCGACCTTTGAAAATCACGAAAATCGACATTTTTCCAAACGTGGCTCAAAAAGAGAAAAATCGTTATTCAATCGATTTTTTTTTTGTTTCAAGGCTATATTTCACGTTTTTTTTCCCGCTTATCACGAATATAGCAATTATTTTATTCCCAAACCAATATTTCCCACATAAATCCCAAAAATACGATTTTTCGTGCATAAAATCGAGACTTTCAATGTCTCATTATACTTTATCCCGAAAAAGGCCAGCGGATTCGTGTTTAGCGGGGAAAAATACGTCGAAATACGTGGCAGTACGTTGTTAAAAAAAGGACAAAAACATTTACTAAACTAAATATACATTTTGAAACAAACTCACATTTTCTGGGAAATAAAAAATTCAAGGACATTCCAGGACTTTTTCAAGGTCAGGCAGAATTCAAGGACTGTTCCAGGACTCCAAGGACTCCAAGGACCGCTGGACACCATGCACGAGTTCAGTACGCGTTGCACCTTAATACCGGGCACTCGAGACACGCAACCAATAAAAGTAAAAACTTTGTTTATTTCTTAGCCACCTAGGTTTTTCGATTTCCTACGAGTACGAGACGGCACATCGCACATGAAAGAAGGAATTGAAACGGTATCCGGCGTGCGCTGCTTGACGATGGTGGAAAAGTGATATTAGACTGCCACGGCGCAGCACGGGCCATGTGGCCTTTCGAAAGATATCAAATAATGAGCTGTATCTACGTACGTGAGCTGCCAGAACGGGTACGCTGCCTCCTCCTACTAAATATAGTTTATTGCGTTACCGGGTATTAATGTACACGCCACGAGCGCGATACTTGAACGGGTCGCGTCAAAGTCCCGTCGAAAATTGAGGTGGCCGAGCGTAAATGAGGCGAGTGGTTCCGAGCTGCCGATCTTGAGAGACCTGTACGACCGACTCGAGGAGGAAGGAAACGTTTATGGCAGGTGTTCTTGGGGAACTTGGGTGGCGCACGTTCCACCTGAACACTGACCGTGTGTTCCTCAAATTCATCAATTTCTGTCGCTAACTGCATTCGAGATAAATTGCAGATATTTTTTTTTCTATTTTTCTGTAACGACACTTTCGGTTTGAGGATTTCGCTTTTAAACCGGATGCGACGTCGCGCAGAAAAATTTGAAAAAATTCGTAGCGACGTCGCCATCGATTTGAGAATGTCATTTTTTGACCGGAAGTGACGTAATACAGGAAAACGTTACTTACCGATTCAAAATCTCAGTTTTAAACCGGATGTGACGTCATACGAAAAACGTCATTTCCAGTTTGATAATCTCGGTTTCAAACTGGACGTGACGTAATGAAGGAAAACATCACTTCCGGTTTGAAAATCTCGGTTTTAAACAGGAAGTAACGCGGCATGGGAAAACGTAACTTCCGGTTTAAACAGCTCAGTTTTAAACCGGAAGTGACGTCATGCAGGAAAACATCACTTCCGATTTTAAAATCCCTTTTTTTCAACCGGAAGTGATGTCACCTCTGGTCATAAACCGAGATTTTTAAACCGGAAGCGACGTTTTTTCGTATTACGTGTATTCCCGTCGTAAACCGTGATTTTTAAACCGGAAGTGACGTCGCAATGAAGTTTTCAAGTTTTTCCGTGTGACACGCTTTTTCGATTCATTACGACGATACAACGCGAGGCTTCTTCCTGCTGCTGGTTTGCTTCGGGAACACGAAAATATAAACATCTCACCCGTGCACGTGTCCTACTATATACTATGTTATGGTTTACTCTTCATCGCTTCGTCATTCACAAATTAAGGGGTAAAAGTTCCTCAATGAAAAAGCTTCCTGCGGTAGTAGATAGACGCGATAATAATAGATCTGGGTTTACGGCGAGTCTGGCCAGGTTTCGTTCCTTCACAATTTTTATATAGTCTGCGTAGCAGTTTTAAGATACATTTATCGTGCGGCTCGGTTGAAATTAATTCGAGATGATCTCGAGTGACTTTATCTGCCTCTTTCCCAGGCTGGCGACCGCGCCGCTGGCTCTCTAGTACTCGACGCAGCGGCAAAAAGTCATCGTAACTTGTACGACACGTCAAAGCGCTTTACCGTCAATGAAATCGTCTCGCACGCCGCGCTCTTCTGCCGCTTCGCCTTACACGCTCATCCACACAATCTGCATACTCTATGTGTACCCGATTAAAAACGTGAAGAAAGCGTGATTTCAAGTATAAATAAAAATTTGAAGTCCAGGCTGTAAAAATAAGTTGTAAATTTAATATACTGGAACTTGAAATTTGCTAACATTGGTTACATTAATTGAACATTGAATTGAATTTTACATTGAATTAATGTACTTTTTTTGTAAAATAAAAATACGAGATATTAAAATTATAAATCTTTTGCCTGAAATTTATAAGAATGTTCTTTAAAAATAACATTTTTTGTGTTAAATGGCAACACACATCTGTTTGAAATTTTAGAAACAGTTTATGTCAAAAAGCTTCCAATACAGTTCATTAAATTACAAACTAATTTTTTTTAAAGTGTATATTGTAAAATAGCTTTCTTGTAAACGGTCCATTAATTAATAAAAAATTAGTAATTGACTTCTTATATGTTCAAAATATATAATTGTATGCTTAAGATAATAAATTCGAGAGCGCTGAAGGAGGGGACGAGACGGTCCCGAAAAATATCAGTTAGGAAGCGAATCCCCTTTGCACAACATGCACCCTCGTATTCTCGAATAACCCGCAGGCCAGCGGCAACAGCAGCGGGAGCAGCGGATTCCTCGCTGACACGGTGGGCGTTAACCATCGTCACGGGGATCCTTTACACGAAATTCGATACTACCAGTGACTCTGCACGAGTCACTTCTCTCGATATACTTCGGTTTTTTTTATCCACTCTCTCCTATCGGATATACATATGCCTATAATCCCCGAGCATATCATTTCAGAAGTCTTAATGAATTAAAATTACACGCGACCTTTTCATACACTTTTTTCTGTAACAAAAAGCTTTTTTCTATTATAATGAACTTTTTCTATTACAAAAAGCTATTTTCCATTACAAAAAGCTTTTTCCATTACAAAAAAAGTACTAGAAAAAAGTAACTAGAAAAACGAGGAGATGCAAGACAAACAAGTAGTCTAATACATATCAGTTTTAAGACTCAGGATCTTGTTTTATTTTTTAATCATAGTAATTGTGAGGCATATGCAAGCCGACCCAGTCGGCATGTAATTTCAAAAGTCCCAATGAATTAAAGTTACACACGAGCTTTTCAATCACAACAATAAAGAAGGGTTTACCTGACGCAATAACGCCGGAAACACCAAGAAGCAAAAAAAAAAACAAGCAGTCCAGTGCACTTGGCCGATGAGCAAATCGGGGTCGAATATCGGTTTTCAGACTTAGGGTCATATATATTTTTTTCAAACACGGTAAATGTGAGGCACATGCGAGCCGACGAAGTCGATACCGGCTCGCCGATACAGCGATGAACCGAGGTCGGAACGGAGACATAGAAAAAGCGAGACCTCGAGTTTCGCGATGGCGCCAGTCGACCCGAAATCTCCCTCGCTTTCTTTCGTCTCTCATTCTCTCGATTTACGAGCATTTCTTCCCCGAGTCACACGCGTGCTCGCGCGACCTCCCGAAGAAAAGTCGTTGACGTCGAAGCGGGTCGCCTCCTCGGTTCCCCTCGGAGGCCTCTTCGACTTCTACAGTCGAGTCGCAAGTGTGCGAGGAAAGTCCAGCGAAATTACCCTCACGTGCAACCACTTGAGCCCTTCGGTGGCCTCTTCACATTTCACACTCTTATATTTTATTGTACTATATGTACTCCGCTCGGACAAATTATTTTTTTGCTCGCTTTGCTGCCGTTCGGTTACTCGTATTTACCCTCCATTTATCCAGACGAGCAGATAGACTCGTCGAAATAATTTTTTTTTACAGGAATCATCCCAATTGTTCGAAGATCCAAGGTGCTCAAATTTGTCGAAAACTAAGTCGATAATATTAAGCAACTTCTCCCTGGCTAACTTAATAACTTAATAGGCGGATCTTCCTATCTTACCGACCAAAATAGGTCGAAATCTACCGAAAAATAAAGAAAATCGACTATTATAAACTGTCGAGAAAATCAACATGGCCGATGAAATGTCAACAGCGTACGTTCTGTAGGATATTAAAAAATTTGAGATCTCGCATACGTCGAAAGAGCGTGCATGCCGATCCTTTGAAGTTCTCCGAATATTCCAAAACCGTCAGAAAGTTGCTCACAGAAAAGATAATCACGCATAGTGTAAACTGAGTTCACCTAGTTTATCGACTTGCGACGGGTGATCAGAGCCGATGACAACAGCATGAATGTAGTGTAGGGCACGATGCAGATCCACCTATGCGTCAATCGTGACGCTACGTTTATGCACTTTCGCAAACTATAATGTCAGGCTTTCTTAATTCCTTGTAAGTTTTCAATAAAAACTCGACTGCACACCGAAGAGTTTATGTCAATATCATAATCCTGCATGATTTGACGCATATGTGTAGCATATTAACAATGCTAAGTCGGAACTCAAAAATTGTCTGGTTCCGTCCGGAAAACAGGTAAAACAGGTTAAAAAAGGAAAAAAAACAGCTCCAGCATCTCCTTAATCGGGATTCTACGCTAATTTTTTTTAAGTGCAATAAATGCACACAGTCGACATACCGCTTCTGAATGTAGCCCACGAGTACAGCGTCTTTTAATCTTTCCATTGTGGTCCAGAGACGATTGTCTTTTAGGCTCCACGTGCGCACCAGATCCACGTGTTACGTCGGCTCGTCCCCACGACGTAAAAACAGCCTCACGGGCAGAGCGGGATAGTTTACGCATGTCGCATTGTCCCGGCCCAGCGGAAAGAAGGAGCACCGAGACGAAGACTCTGAGTGCGGTCTTCGGGGCATCCTTTTCGCCGGCTCGGAGGCATTGTCCCAGTGCCATCCCGTTCCTCGTCCGTGCCTCCGGTTACACTTTATTACGGTCAGAAAAGCGGACGTCGCGCGCGAGGACTCTTGCGTCCTCAGCATCATCTGTTCGCCACGAAGACGTCTCGCACAGACAGACCGGAGAAGATATCCTTCCTACGAGACGAATCGACGGGGGAGGTCGGCGCCACTACTATCCCGTGTCTTCGGCGTCCCAGTGTTTTGTTTCTTTTTTCTATTATACTCCTATGACTGGACGGCTGTAACACACTCGGGGTTCGTGTCGTCTTACGCTCCCGAGCCAATGTGCCCCAAGCGGAAGCTAGAAAAAAAGAAGAAAAATGTAAGTATTGCTTCTTATTTATCGAACTTCGCGCTGAGCCATAGATCCGATGGTCCCAAAGCTCCGGTTCGATCATCGGGGTATTAAGGTGAACGGAGCAGTCCCTGACCACCTAAGCTCCGCTTGTCATTGGAAATGAAAGGAGGTTGTTAAAAATAGCGGATATATCGAAATAACTGGTATTATAGAAAAGTTTAGAAACTTAATTAACTAAAACAAGTATCTTACTATTTTTGGCCATGTTTTAGTAACAAACTCGAAATATAGGCACTGTTGTAAATGGCCTGATTAGTGTCCTACAACTTTGTCCTATCTTATATATCTTTTGGAAAATTGCGGAGTTGTTGTTTGTCGCCCCCCGTTCGGTGAAGCTGACGCCTTCGTTTCAGTGACGTTTTGAGAGTAGTTATTGTAGTGGAGATAAAAGCAAAATTGATTTAGGAAACCCATGCGGGCGCGCGAACCAACATAACTGCTACCATGCCATAATTTCAGAATTTTAATAACAGAATGGATTTTGAAATTCATAAATTTCATTCTATATACTATAATTTCGGAAATACGGTTTTCATGACAATAGAACGAATTCCCATATGCTATAATTTCGGAATTACGGAATCCGCTCTATATGCTATAACTTCTAGTAGTCCATATAGTGACGTATCTAAGACCTAATGTTTGTAGCGACAGTGAGATTATGATAATTCGATGCCCGACCTTCGAATCGTGACACAGGGAAAATAATAATTAATTTTAAAAATGCGGTCAATAACGAGAGCATACGTCGTCTTTATAAACTTAATTCCGAGCCACGTATTTTCCGGCCAAATTGTGATTTCGAACTCTCCGATCATTGGGTCACATATGTAGTAACTGCCTCTACCAATTTCCGGACACTACATCTTCTTTATTCAACGAAATGCAACAACAGCAAATATTTTAGGCTTAAACCTTCTATAACTTTTTACTCTGCATCAAATTACATTTCTAGATACGGTTACAAGACTCAAATTGTACTTCTAGTACTTCAATTTTGAATAAACGAATTCTGCATAGGAGTCTCCGACGACTGGAACTTCCACAAGCATTGGTACTATTATCTTACGCTCCCGAGCCAATATGTTCCGACTGAGAGCGCAAGCTTAAAATTTTTTAAAAATAGATATTCATTTTTATCAAATATATATATATATATATATATATATATATATACACTGGGGTGGCTCGGGACTCGCGCGCTCGCATCCCTTTATGGACTTAAGCCCTTATTATTCCAAGTCCTTCAAAAGACGTATGCCCTTACAATTTAATTCCCACTATTACGCCCATCCAAGTACTGATCCCCCCACTCCCCCTCGAATCTTGTCACGGCGGCGACGGCGGCGGCGTCGGCGGCGAAATCTTTTTATATTATAGCTTCCCATTTATCCAACTTCGCGCTGCGCCATAGATCCGATGTTCCCGAGGCCCCGGTTCGATCTCCGGGCTATTATTCACCGAGATGATATAATCTCGCGGTCGTCGTAAATCGAGTCGATACGGCGAGAGTGCGGCGCGCAGCGCGGTCGGCGATCTTAAATCATCCCCACCGCCCGGTAGTACATCGGCGGTGTACCAGCAGCACCAATTTACTAATTGAATCGAGGAGGGGGCGGACGGAGAGCGCCCGCACGATAAAGACCCACGGAATAAAATCGGGCCGCAGAGCCGACCCGGCGTGGTCGTCGCGTGGGTGAAAAGCAAGCTCCGCCCAAAGGCGGGTCCGAGGCTTCCCCAATCGGCTCTCGGCTTCCATGTCACAGCTTCACCGTTCGAAATCCTCCGGGGACTCCTCGCTGGTTTTTCAGCCCGGCGATACCGCAACTTTTACCGAAACACCCCCGAGGCTTCAGTGTCACTCCGGCAGCATCCGAAACGCGCGCTCGTGCTCCAATATTCATCCACGATTTCTGTAGGGCAGAAAAAAATCGGAATTTAGTTCTTCGGTCGGGACGGATTTTTTATAGAAGGGTTGATCGAAGGTTTCACGAAGATCGCCGAATACAATAATCTCTTACGGTTCTACGGGTTCGACAAAAATTGATAGGCAAAGTGACTTTTAGGAGTGGTGAACTTAGCTGAGGATTTGTGGTGCGGGTGTTGATTTTCTTGACTCCGAAAGAGTCAATTCCGTACGGGAGATCAAATATGCTTGGGGGGTACGAGGCGCAAGCGGATTACTACCCGCAATGGCACCAGCCCTACGACTACGTCACGCAGCTACCCTACGGTAAGTCTCTTCGGGATCCTCCCCGCACGGAAAAAAAGTTTATGCGAAAATATATAGTCGAAATATAATATATAATAAATCCGAAATATAAGAGCTGCGGAGTAATAAGTTAGAAAAGTTGAAAAAGTTAAAAACACTTAGGTCTACGATTTTTAAAAATTTGAAGCACTTCTCTGTACTTAAATTTACTTAATAATATTTAAAAATATTTCATCTTTGTCTCGAAATTTTTTTTTATATACTTTTCGTGTGCCTGAAAATTAATTATATTTTTATACTTGCTCGGATAGAACGGTCACGTATATCCGATAACAGGGGAACTATAAAAAAAATACCGTGACAATTACGTTTAATATAAAAATATATGTTTTCGCATTTACTTTTTTTACATAGGAATTTTCCTGGTGCCCCCCACTAATTTACAGCCATAGATACTCATCTCTCCCCATCAATTTCTCTTCCAAAGTACTTTGGACATTCTGGACGGGACAGTCAGAAAAAAAGTATATGCAAAAATATATACCAAAATATTCGATTTTTTCCTCGAAAACGTATTTCCGTACCTAAATGATATACTAGTCATGTACGCGAGAATCATTGTTTTATATTTGCTCGAACACAGCCGAACGAACCAACCATACAAAAAAAACAGCGAGTTCTTCTCAAATTCTTGAAAGGAATTTTTTTTCATCTGTAAAAGTCTTCACTTTAAAGTTGAGATTCATTTGTAAAAGCGACTCTCCACATTGGCTAAGGGTTGCTTGACCGTCGGCTATCCCCGGTCGGTCTCTAAATCGGCAATCCCTGTCCATATACCAAATAAATAAATAAATAAATAAATAAATAAATAAATAAAGAAATACATGTTCGACAAAACTATATTTAATATATAAAAAAAATATGTCTTCGCACTTACTTCTCCCGCATGGGACTTCTGGATTCCCCCACTAATAGTCATAGATCTATACTTACCTCTTATACTATAAATTTATAGTCCTACTTATTACTATCTACACTTACGCTATAGATCGATACTTACCTCTCCCCATCAATACTTTTTTCAAGGTACCCTAGGAATTCCCGACGGGGACAGTCAGTCGACTTACTGGGGTGGCGCCGACTCGGGTATATCGGGTGGCAGTTCCGGCGCCGGAAGTCCAGCGGCTTCGACGCCGCCCTTGATAATCGAGGAGATTGGTGTCCAGGACAGTGCGACGATGTACTCGACCGGTATCCACAATTACGGCAGCAACCACATAGCAGGGACCGGCGCCGGGCAACTCTACTCGCCCGGAATCCACTACTCGCAGCATTCGGTCCAGCAGCCGCAGCATCAGCAGCCGGACCATCGCAACCAGGACGTTGACGATCTCCGCCAGGATCCGCAGTCCCATCACCAGAACGACTTCTCGATGTCCACCACCGCGGCTACGGTTCTTCAGCACCAGGTAAACGGAATCGTCAACTCCGCCGTTGCCGCTCATCGGCAATTGAATCTTCATCATCATCATCATCATCTTCACACCGGTATGAGGGAATCCGGCGTCGGAGGGTTGGTCGTCAGGCCCAAGAGGCGGAACACTGCGAACAAAAAAGAACGCAGACGTACTCAGAGCATCAACAACGCTTTCGCCGATCTTCGCGATTGCATACCCAACGTTCCGGCCGACACGAAACTCTCCAAGATCAAAACGCTCAGACTCGCGGCTTCGTACATCGGTTATTTAATGGCCGTGCTGGAGAGCGACGAGGGCGAAGAGCCGCAGACTTTTCGCGCTGAAATACTGTCGAACGGGAGGAGAAACAAGTCTCAGCAACACTCGGTGAGTTCTTTTCGAGCATGAAATATCTTCGATGCTGCACTCGGTACTCTGTAAATGGAAACTTCTTTCCTTCCGTTTGAGGTCTTTTGTGTAAGGTCACCTGTGGAAAGTCCAATGCTCGGACGATTAATGTTGAAAATTTAATTTCATTCATTAAGATTTAGTAGGTATTTTTTAACATTTTTTTTACCACTTTCATGGTCAAATGCGTAATTGGGTACTTCGCGGTACGCGAGGGGCTGAAATTGAACATTTTCGGGATTAAATCGTGATGACTTAAATTAAGGGTCATCAGATTTTTTAAACTCTTTATGGTAACCCTTTTTTTCACCAGGCGCTTCGAGCTACAAATTTTCGATTTATTTTTCTTCGTACTGGTACGGAGTTTTGCTCGTTGATGAATCTGCCAAGCCAGTATTGCATGTTAAAAATGAATCCTTTATAGCCATCAAAGAAATATTTGAAAACATTTTTTTACCACAATCATTGCCAAACGGGTAATTGGATACTTCGCGGTACTCGAGGGGTTAAAATTAAACATTTTCGGGATTAAATCATGATGACTCAAATTAATGAAAATTATCGGACGGTTAAGAACATCCCCAGATTCCAGCAGTTTCAATTGGTGAAAAACACATTTTTTGTGAACATAACTGAAACCAATGTCAAGCTGATAGTTTCCAGTTTCCAAAACACATCGATTAATCACAAAAAGAAAATAACAAGAGTCCAAATGTACCAGTTTTTTGCGGTGGTTTTTGGGCACGTCTCTATATTCGGACACTGTCCGTCCCGATCTTTCGGACAACCACAAATTTCGAGAATTCTGGTGTACGAACTCAACTAGTTCATATCAACTAAAATAATTTCTTTGCCATTTTATTAATTAAATCAATAAAAAAATTATATTTACACGAAACAATACTGAAGATAAGCTAGATAGAAAACTAACCGATCTAACTTCTTCGAACTATCCGATTATTGGGTCGCATATGTAGTAAAGCTTCTACTAATTTCCTTACACTTTATCGTCCGTCTTTTATCAGAATGCAACCAATAGAAAATAATTTAGGCTTAAACCTTGTATAACTTTTCTTCCGTGCCTCAAATAATGTTTGCAAATCCGATTACAAGTCGCAAATTGGATTTCTAATACTTAATCGGAATAAATAAAATCTGCATCGTTCTTAAGGTCGTTCAGGCTGGGCGTAGTCCGCTGAATAACAGCGATGAATCGGTGACTCATCGGTAGCCGTGGATCATGGGGGCGTTTTTTTCTCTTCTTTTTTTTAACTCATTAGCTCGGTCTTAACGTATCAGTTTGATCGAGCGAATTAAGCCGTCAGCTAAAAATCTCCAGGGTATAATAACTCGGGTTTTTTTTTGTTAAGTGCGAGTGGATCGAGATGTAACAAGAGCTGTATATATATATAATGTATATATGTATATAAAATGGTCCAAATAGGTACATATAATGGTCCCAAAGTTTCCTCGGTACGTGGCGGACAAAGGGATCTGTTTACACGATAATATCTCGAAACACTTCGTAAATTAGGCTGCGGAGGCCCAGAAGAGAGCTCTCTCGGTCTCTTCGGTTTCCACGCTCCGCTCCGGGACTCGCGTCAGAATTTCGGAATGCCCGCACTGTGAACAAAAAAAAGAAAAAAAGTTTATATGGATATCAAATAGCGTCTATCAGAATCGCGATCGTTTCACGGATGTTTTTTTGCGCGTATGTTTTCTCAGGACCGACGGTAGCGACGATACCGAGAACTATAATTCCGGGCGCCCGAGTAAATATATAATATTTTCGGGCGCCGATTCCTCGATTTCCTCCAGCGTTTCGCGAAGCGTTGTTCGCCCTGCACGCCGAACGGATCGAGGGATGTTTGGGACGATAAAAGTTGCTCTCGCGACTGGCTACGTCCCGGTTGACTTTGGCGTGAAATTATTGACGGATTATCGTTCAGGGCGGAGAAAGAAGTCGACTTGTAGGGTTTGTGGAATTGTTTGCTGGCAGCCTAAACAAAATGGTTAATACATTTTTTTAAGTTAAATTTAACAATTCTAAAAAGTATAATTTTATGTAATTACAAAACTTTAATTTTAATTATAGCAATTTCATTTTTATTTATTTATTTACTTATTTACGGGACGAACCCTTTGACATTTTTACAGTTCAGATCAAATTTCACAGTACTGCTGTGCACCAGTGTGCTCGCAGCATGTGTAACAGTTACAAGCACACAAGTATATAATATATAAAAATTCATTATTATTCATTATTTTTCTTTTTCATAAACTTCTGTTGCGAGATCACAATGTGACTAGGAATATCATTCCGAATAGAGTAAGACGTTTGTTCATGTGTATCTTAGAACCCGTGTTCCAAGCTGCGCGTTGTACGTTTCTGGACGGGCAAGTAGATGCGACAAGTCGAGCCTATTTGCAACACTTGCGAGTCTATAATGAGTCGACCTTTCTCTTAATGTACTTCGTATTGTCGGCACTCGAAATATCGTTTGCCTTCTTCTCGGACACTCTCATAAAAATGTAATTTCATGATAAAAATGTAATTTTCATTATACAAATTTAATTGTTATTACAAAAATGTAATTGTTATTACAAAAATTTAGTTTTTATTATGAGAATTAAATTCTAATTTTAATCTAAATGTTCGGCTATGTCAACTAACGTTTCCCGCTTTATGACCATTGTTGCAGAGCGAGACATGCAGTCAGAGCGTGATGACTTACGTTCACGAGGAAATGTCGAAGGGCAAAGGGCGCACCGGTTGGCCGCAGCACATGTGGGCGTTGGAGCTCAAGCAGGAATCCCCGACGTCAACAGGAACAACGATAACTTCTTCGATATCGGTCCAATCGATTAATCACATGCAGCCGTAAACCGTTCACTCACAGTAACGCAAAAAAAAAGTATCGATTAGTCATCGATTTGTAAATAACTGTTGCGCTTCACAAATTACCCCTTTCTTAAAATTAAGAAAATAATGAAAAAAAAGAAAAAATAAGTATCAATATGTGTAAATATAATTTGTCCGGGCCAGATGCTGGAATCGTGTCTATCGTGCAGTGAATATAATAATATACCAAAGAGTATTAGACAGGCGATCGTTGGTGCATTCTTCGGAACAACCGCTTCGGAAAACATTTTCCAAGTGGAAAAAATAAAATAAAAATAAACGACGCCGAATAAGTTTGTAAAGTTTTGTACAAAGCGATGTTAAATTTAGAATCGAAGAGAGCAATAAATTACGAATATTAATTTACGTCACGTGTCAGTTTTGTTATTTTTCGTCTCCTCCGAAAGGATACTTCGGCACGAGCGTTTCTCCTTAGGTCTCTGTTATTCTACAGTCCCAGGGGAGGGGATTAGGATTTTCCTTCTTTGAGGCCCGAAGCGACTTCCCGGCAGCGACCGAACTCTCGGTATGGAGCGTAAACGATACGAGAGACATAATACTGGAAGATTTCTCGGTGGAGAAAAGCCCGGAGCTGTTTGAACAAGAGATTCGTTGTTCTCGTTAAAGTGGATCTGAAGAAAGAGAATTCACGCACCTGGAGTGTTGCTGAGACTGAACAAAAAAATTAAATATAAAAAACTACTTCTCTAGCACCGAATTAACGATAATCCATCAAGGTCTCAATTTTCATACCTGCGGTCAACTCACCAGAGTCTTCGACTCTTTGATCAGAGTTTGTTATGCCGCACCGACAAAACACGGGACGTTCGTGACGCGCCGACGACATTGTAAAATTTGTATATTGTAAACGTCCAGTTCGACGATACGAAGAGAGTGAGAAATCAATTCGTCCGTCGGCTCGGATCGACGATCGCTTCTTATTTATCTCTCGAGGCGTCGAGTGGATCGGTCGTCGTAAAATGTATGCACGGATATCTTTAATGGAGGTCGGACGTGCGCACTGCGCGAGATACAGGCCGACCGACACTCGACGAAATTTCTCGCGGAGTACGCCGTGGGAAGGTTTACACTAAATTCGTTCAGAAAGTCGTCAATAACCTACCAATTTTTCTCATAACGTTAAAGACATTTTCCTTCCTATTCGTAATTAACCTCAACGTAATGCGAGCCCAGGTCGCTTTTGAGCAACTCTATACATTGGAATACACATATCAGTGTTAATACGCGAGAATCTCAAGCCTTACGTACTCTCGAGCAATCGAAAATGATATTGTTACAGTTGGAACGGTTAGGCAGTTGTCAATAAACTCCCAATTGTTTCCCATACCGTTAATGACATTTTTCTTCCTATTCGTTATCAACCTCTAAGTAATTCGACCATAGGTCGCTTCTGAACCCATTCGACATTGGAATACCAAGGTTAAGACGCGAAAGTCTTAAGCTTGACATACTTTAGAGCTATCGAGAATGTTATTGTTACAGTTGAAACGGTTAGGCAGTCGTCAATAACCTACCAATTGTTTCCCATACCGTTAATGACATTTTTCTTCCTATTCGTTATCAGCCTCTAAGTAATTCGACCATGGGTCGCTTCTGAACCCATTCGACATTGGAATACCAAGGTTAAGACGCGAAAGTCTTAAGCTTGACATACTTTAGAGCTATCGAGAATGTTATTGTTACAGTTGAAACGGTTAGGCAGTCGTCAATAACCTACCAATTGTTTCCCATACCGTTAATGACATTTTTCTTCCTATTCGTTATCAGCCTCTAAGTAATTCGACCATGGGTCGCTTCTGAACCCATTCGACATTGGAATACCAAGGTTAATATGCGAAAGTCTCAAGCTTGACATACTCTAGAGCTATCGAGAATGTTATTGTTACAGTTGGAAATCGTCAATAACCTACCAATTCTTTCCCATACCGTTAATTTTTAAAAAATGACAAATGTTAAAAACATGGTTTCTTATTGTTCGCAATTAACTTTGACGTAATCCGAGCGTAGTTCACTTCTGAACCACTCTCTACATTGAAATACACATATCAACCTTAATACGCGAGTCTCAAGCCTCGCGTACCCTCGAGCTATCGAGAATGTTATTGTTACCCGTCGAAGTTAGGTTATTGCATCATAAACACTCTCGGCTTCACACAGCGGCGCTTCTTCGGCCGCTTGAGGAGTCCGAGACGCCGTCGGCAGTAAATAACGGCGATCGAAGACGAACTGGTCGTTCGACTGCTGAATGTTTGGAAGGTCTCGGCGAGGGCATACACTTACACGGTTGCAGAGGAATTTTCTCGCCGCTCGGGCCGTCCCGGCCGTCTCTATTGAACTAATATGTAGAGAAATGTAGAGCGCGATGGCCGTCCGGCTCTCGACACCGGGAGCCACATAATTCATGGGTCTGGTGCTGCCCCCACGGACGAACTACCGCGTCGTATTAGTATCGAATTTCTGTTAGAGAATCGGATAGCCGGGCGTCGTCGGTTTCGTCCTATACCGGCGCGGGGAGTGGAGAGAGTGGAGCGCAGGCGCAGAAAAATACGTTTCCGTCACTGACAAATCGGTGCTCATGCCGGAGCAGTTAGTGCCGTGTCGGACCCAAGCGGAATACTCGGTTCTGGACGCCAGAAGAGGTCGTTCGTACCGTCCTTTCGTTCTGTGCTCGGCGCCGCTCTCGACTTACGGGCTTCGCAAACAAGAGGGTCGAGGAAGATGTATGTAGAGAAAAAAAGACAACCTTACACGCCGGACATTGGATACTCCCTCTGGGATCGATTCTACTCTTGTGTAAACAGAATATGAAACCCGAAGGTCACACTGATCATAGCCCGAGTCCCCCCGGTCCCTCCCTCGAGAAGTCAGCAAGCTTTACGACACGTCCGTCCTTAGCGATTGCACGAGCGAGCCGAAAGTAGAGCGCCGATTCGATAACAATAAAAGGTAACTCGGGGCGGAGCTTCAGTTCAGAGACGCTTGCGCAGGTCTCTCAACATCTTGTGAATTATTGACCCTGTCTATTTTTTAATTTTTTTTCATGATGGTTCGCATCGTTCCGGGTTCCAATTTATCTTTTACCATACAAGTCGTGTTTACGTGCAACGCAGATGCCTGATCAGATAGTGTGATTTACATCCTGTTTCCTTTTTATTGATATCTTAGATTATTGCCTTGTTATGCTGGATTACTGTAAGTATATATATATGTGTTCCACCTGTACGGGGTCCTTCCCTTTTTTACACACTCCACTTCGCCCCCGATTGCGTCCGCAGCCGACTTACTCCCTTAGTGTGTCGCATTCGCATAAGGGCACAGGGAAACTCCGGAAAACCTGGCCATACACAGACCGCTCTTTCCTCAGAGATTAGCGTTCCTACAGGGCAATCACCAATTCCCGAGAAAATTGCCTCCCGCTCCACGATTCGATGCGCAAGGTGGTATTACTGACCACGAGCGGTACTGCTCGACTTTGGAGACCGCCAGAGTCACACACCAACCGCGCACCGATCGCTGTCGGAGGATTCATGTAAGTATTGAAATGATTCATAGTTTGCTAATAAATAGGCACCGACACTCCCACCTAATTGTTTAGACCGCAAGAGGCAGCAGTTTTTATTCGTTCACGTCTGAATCAGTGATGGCTACGTTAAGAAAATGCGGGACCCGTTTTTAACTCCTTACTTACCTTTTTTACCGACAGGACTAGGTAATTTTTTAGTTCTAATTTAGAACTATTAATATGCCACGCATATGCTTCAAATCGTGCAGGACTATAATATTTACAAAAACGCTTCAGCGTGCAGTCGAATTTTCATTAGCAACGTACAAGGAATTGAAAAAAATAGAACATTACAGTTTGCCAAAAAACATGAACGTAGTTTCCGATTGACCCACCGGTGGCTCCACATCGTACCCTTGCACTACGTCCATGTGTACTTTTCATCGGCTCCGATCACTTGTCACAAGTGAACAGTAAACATAAACGTAGAATACACTTTCCATGGATCTCTTTTGTGTAATAGATGTTCCGACGATTTTTTAATACTTGGCGAATTTCAGAGAATCGGTATGCACTCTCGTTTTACATATGCGACTTCCAGAATATTTTATATCCTAAAAAATCGATGTTGTTAAAATTTTCAGCACTTTCTTCATTTATTGGACATTTTCGACCGAAATTCAAATACACGCCGAAGCGTTCATGGTTAGTACTGCAGTCCTGCATAATTTGAATAATACTCGTACCATATCAATGATGTAAAGTCGATTCTTAAAATTTAAAAAATTCGTAACATATTAATGATGTAACGTCGATTTTACGACATCGTCTCGTTACGTCGGTAAAACAGGAAGGTCAAATTCTTACAAAGTGTTGTCAGGCGCGGTTTCTCCCAGTTGCCACACTCGTTTCCTCCGCCCTGGTACTAGTTAAAGTGTACAAGAATTAGACCCTCCCGGATAGAAAAACGTGCCGTTAAGCGAGAATCGTATCATTGGTACCGCTACCGTTCCGTCGCCGTGCCGTCATTTTTCGATCTGGACTTTCTAATATTCGCTACAATTGCGCGTGATATACGTAGGAGAGGTAAAAATAAGTCAGGATTCGTGAGACGTTCGGAATGCTATTGTGGGAAAGAGACTTTATTTGTTGTCCGTCCGGAAACAACGTACGTGATCCCAGCCAGTCTTCTGAAGGTCTGGATCTTCTTTTTAACGCCCCTGTTTTACTTTTTTTAAGTTTGCAACACACCGGTGTCGGCCATTTTTTTTTCCCCACTATAACTGCGCCCACGAATTACACGTGCCCGACACGCGACGGCTCGTGTGCTGACAACAGGCGCTCCCCCCACTACAAATATATATATACTTTGTATCTACTGGTATGGGCTTGTGTAGATCCTCCGGGAATGTTGGTAAGTGTATCAACGCACAGGATATTAGGTGAGCGAAGGGGGCGAGCGTGGAGCACGCGTCCCGGTGCAGTGCGGGACGTGCCGCACACAAATACACACGTTCCTCGCACGGTGCACAGTGTACGCAGCGATACACCCGGTATAGCGCCACTGCTCGGTAAACTCTTGCCCCTTGACGCAGCCCAGAACACCTAGAATCGCGCCGGTCGGGTAAACACTCCGGTGCTCTAGACCGGAGCTTCTCCCGCGGTTTATTCTTAGTCGTTCCGCATCGCGAGGAAGCGAGAAAAGACCGTAATTATTTACTAGACCATGTATAAGAAACTACAAAACTGTTACAATTAATACTGGCCGAGCGCCTGTGACACAGACTCTGTCGGTATCGAATCGGTTTCCCGATTTTCTCTTCGACTATCAATATATATATAGGTGGGGCGCGCGCTCGCACCCCTTTGTGGACTTAAGCCCTTATTATTCCAAATCCTTTAAAAGACGTATGCCGTTACAATTCTAAGCCCCACTATTAACGCCCATCCAAGTACTGACCCCGCCTTAAAAGAAAGACGGGTTTAATCCAATTGTGGGAGATGTGCGGTCGCTTTACCGACAGCTTCTATCCCGATTACAGCCTCTAGGTGGCGAATGGTATAATTATACTGTATTATATTGTATTGTAAGTATTGTATATAAGTATGACTATAGCCATGAATGCAAGGGGACAGCGAGTTGAACGGTTTTTCATACAATTATAATACAGTTTTGCATACAAATAAGTTAGTATAAGATAAAATAAAAATAGAAAAATTGATTACTAGTCGTATCGTATAAAAGCCCGTATTTCCAACGCATTCATCATAATTAATAAAAATAGGTTTTCGATTGTGTAACGATATTATAACGACGCAAAACTAGCGCGATAAATACCGGTGAGGACATGTGACACAGTCTCAGTCGGCAACAAACCGGTTTCTCTATTTTCTCCTCAACAATCATTATTTCGAACAAAAAGAAATTAACTTTTCTCGCAACTATACACATAGCCTACGTAAACCTGATTTGCTTTTGTTCCAAATATTAATAGTCGCGGAGAAAATAGGCAAATCGATGTGTTTCCGACCGAGTCCGTATCCAGGCACGATCGAAATGAAACTTCCTAGGTATGTTTTTTTTTTGTATCGGACGATTTCCGACACGTTCTTTTTCAGAGGGTGAAGCTAATCCAATTGTGGGAGATGATTCACTATAGCGACAGCTTGTTTCCCGTCTACAGCCTGCAGGGGGTGAACGAAAGTGGCCGCAGTGATTCCAAAAATATGTCTATTTTCACGCGGCTCGTTTCTCGAGTGGATTATCGTCCGCCGATCTACGGTAGGTGATACAGGCGAATCATTCAATCTGTACGGAAGTCAAACGGCTTCCGGATCTATCTAAACGTCGATCTAGTTCAGCAATCTGTCGGCAATTAACGCTGCACGACGCGGCAGGCAGGCTGCATCGTCCGGATGAAGATCGATCTGTGTACCTTTCTTTCAAACCTCCTTCCTCCGCCCCTCCCCTGACTGCATCCGACTGACCGTAAAACGCAGCCCACGGTAGATTAGCGACTACACTGCAGCTCAGATCTGCAGCTGTGCGCCGGACCACCTGCAGCGCCAAACGAGCCCCGGAATTATCATTGCAGTGGGGAATCAATTTGGAGGGACAAAAGCGTGTCTCAAAAAAAAAATCTATTTCGACGGCTAATCAGCCATCCATAAACAAGCGCGATGGACAGTCGCAATTTTCAGAAGCTAGAGGTAAAACTGCCGGAGGAGAGACTCTTGTTAAAAAATCATTAAGCCTTCCCCCAACTTGAGAGTATGCGAAAGACTATGGAGTGTGCGAGAGACAGCATCAATGGCGCTCTCAGCGGAGCGAGAGATACAGACTGAGAACGGGTTTCACATGCTCTTAAGGACGAGCGCTAATAGCGCTGAAACCGCGTGTAGGAACGAGGCTTCGCGTGCGGAAGGAAGTGCATCAAAGGCAACTGAATTCTTACCATCGCGGATAATGTGTAGCCGCCGAATGAGAAAACATAGGCGCTCATAATGCCAAAGTAAACTTTCGTATGTGCGTTGGCCGTGACGCGGATCGCACTGATGCGATTAGAACGACGAGAGAAAAAAAAACGGAAGAGGGAGTGAGGAGAGTATTTTCTGTACACCAAAAGGAGGGTTCTTATCGGACGTGGGAATATGTACTTCGGTCGTACGAAAAACTTAGGTGGCAGATGCACATCACGATACACGCCTTTCTTTCTTTCGTGCGCCGTATTTGATTCACTCGAGAATGGAAAGACGAAAAAAACGTTCGGGAGCGTGGAAGAGGGTTTGTTTGCTTTTGTAAGTATCGAAGAGCTCGCACGTAGTGTAACTCTCGTACTCGAGCTCGAGCTCGGTCTTTTTCTCTCTGTCCTCTCGAAAAAGAGACGAGAGCACATACGCGCAAGAAAGATTCTCAATAGCGACGGGTAAAGAGTGACGCTCTCTATGAGGTGTCCGACACATAGTATTGTTATTGTTATCATATATATATGTTGGAAAGTAGTTTCTTTGTTTGTCCCAATTCTTAAGAATCCAGGGAGTCCCTCTCGGCGCTCCCAGAAGTTGATTATTCTTATTATACCATTTTGATACTATTCTGTGGGTTTAGTGTGTTGTACACTATCGTGTGCAAAAAACTTAATTTTTGACCGGAAGAGGCGTCACACGAGAGGAAACACATCGCTGCCGGTCCATAAAACGCATGTTTCGACCGTAATTACGTCACTTCCGGTTGGAACATCTGATTTTTCTATCGGAACTGACGACGTACCGGAAATACGTCTGTTCCGGGTCGGAAATCGCGTTCTGACACCGGAAGTGACGCCATACTGGAAATACATCACTTCCGGTTCGGAAATCTCCTTTTGCCACCGGAAGTGATGCCGTATCGGAAATACATCACTTCCGATTTGAAAATTTAATTTTTCCACCCCGAAGTGAAGAATTTCCGGTATGGCGTCACTTCCGGTCGGAAAATGACCTTTTTAAACCAGAAGTAACATATTTCCGGTATGACGTTATTTCCGGTCGAAAAGTGAGATTTTCAAGTTGAAAGTGGCGCATTTCCCTTAAATTCCGGGAAATATAAATTTGCGGTTACTAAATTCCACAGTCCATAGCGAGGATGCGAAGCGCCCGAGTCACAACACGCTGCTTTTTTATATTATGAATTAAACATGGCGATCGAAAAAACACGTTCTGCGCTTATCGCGATACTACAAATATGGCAAGGAGTGTATCGAGAGGAAATTCCATCGCGTTCGAAAAACAACACCGCCGATCCCTAAATTAAATCTTACCATTGACAGGTTCTAATTCCAGTACTGATAGTCCTCCCGGCGCCGTCCGGCTAGTTCCAGCACTCCGCTGAACTGATCCATGCTTTTAGTACACACTCGATAACAGAGCATCAACACCCCCGTAACTCATTTATTACGCCGTATGGGGTAGCCAATGAAGCGAGCGAGAAAGCGAGACGATTCACGAGCCCCGAATGATATGCGAAAAAGACACAGGACTTCGGAAGCTCCTGTTTTTGTCGTTCGCTAAATGAAAAACTCATGAAGTTTCACGAGCCCCGAATGATATGCGAAAAAGACACAGGACTTCGAAAGATCCTGTTTTCGTCGTTCGCTAAATGAAAAACTCATGAAGTTTCACGCTTCACTAATTTGCCCCTGCCCATATCTTAGTCGCACCTATAGTTTTCATATAATATACTGTACAATTTATAAGCAACAGATCTTTCTCTCACATTGTTCACTGGACGATGTGTTTTCCATTGTCCCTGTAATTGGGCCCGGTTCCCTAATTAATACAATCACTAAATATAACTATACGATATATGTATGCGTACATATACATAAATCGTACATTTAACCTCTACGGGTGTAAAAAAAAATAAACGAGTACTCACCTACAGTCTCGAACGAAGTTCCCCTGCGTGGAAGTTTCCCGTGCCAGTTGCGTAGGTGTGCCAGTGGAGCGTTGCCTCTCTAGGTTATTCCGAACCGGGGAGAGAAAAGGAAGCGATGCTCGAGTCATTCTATTAGATTCGCGAGGATCGAAGCGAGAGAGCAGCGGGGACAGCCTCGCGCCTTCTCATTCCCGATCTTTCACTCTTAACCTCATCGAGTATGGGCGACTCGGAGTCTCAATAAAATGGAGACAAATCACCGGCTTGTCGAGATTGCACGCGGGGGGGTACCTCAATAGAGTCCTGAGCCGCAGGGACGTGAACCGAGCGGAGGGGATCGGCGCGTTCGTGTACGGACGTGAGCGCAGACGTCCGTGTGTCGACGGGACGGCAGTCAATTACGTCACAGCGCTATAAACACCTGTCGCCCTCTTTGTCACACACACCTACACCCTATCGCACGCCTCTCTTTCGCTGTTTTCTTTTTATTTCAACTCCCATGGCGTGTGTTCGTTCGATGTACCTAAAATCCACAGGCGCGAAGACGGAGGCGAAGCGACAACCCGCAGGGATTTCGTCGAGCGATTCGCACTGTTTTCCCTCCGTCGAGAGGTGAAAAGGGGGCATCCAAGGGGTAGTCACCCTGTCCTCCGATCGTCGACTATAAAACCCGAGGATCCCGTTTGTTTCGCCACCACTCGTTCGGCACTTATCGAGGAGCGTAGACTGTAAAAGGCTCGAGGAATCGCGAACGGAAATTGTGAAAAAAAAAAATAGACCGCGGAAGCAATGATATCGTTAAAATCGAAGGGTAACGCAGAGCGATGCATTACCGGCCGTGCATTCGTCGTGGTCGTCGGTTTTCTCGTGACGATTATTCTCGAAGGCGCGTCCGGTGAATACGGTACGTATCGGTCGAGAGAGCGAAACGATTCGCGGGACAACGAGGATTAACGGAGGATCGATTGAGGATCGCGAGAGACATTTTGTGGGGTCGTTTTCATTGGTTCGTTTTTGCAGAATCCGGCGGAGTGCAGAAATTCGCTGGGCAGAACGTCGACGGAAACGAAAACGGTCTCTGCTCGGGAGCCAATTGCGCCGAGAGAGGCAGCGGTGTTTCCGGCGCTATGTGGTTCGGACCCCGACTCGGCAGGCGACGCAGGTCCGGCGAGAGAGCCGAGACTTACGACGACGACCAGATCAACGCGATCGCCGACGCCATAGAGGGCGCCCCCTGGACTCTTGTGTCGATTCAAGGTACTACAAGGAGAACAATGCTTTAGCTGCTCTAACGAAATTAGTTTTGCGAACAACGATCTCGTTCCCGCAGCAAAACGATTAGCAAAAGCGGCTAAAAAATTACTACGTAGAAGCGATTGGTTTTGCTACCACGAAAACTTTCTTGTTATCGCGAGGATTTAGTTTGCTGTTACGACGATTAACTGCGTTTGTATTTTATCATTTTATTATATTGAAACTTAATGTCTGTATTTGCAATTGCGAACTCTTGAAATTGTTGTATATTGATGTATTAAACTGCAAAAGGTATTACATTTCGCAGTTTATACATCCATATACAGCAAATTCAGTAATGTCTGGTAACATTAATGACTGGAAATCGGAGAGTTATAGATACGTACATACATTTATTTGAGGATTAACTCTCTGCGTTTGTTTTTTTATCATTTTATTATATTGAAAATAATGTCTGTATCTGCAATCGCGAATTCTTGAAATTTGCTATATATGGATGTGTTAAACTGTGAAAAGTATTTTGCGGTTTGTACACCTGTATACAGCAAATTTCAAGAGTTTGCAATTCGACTCTATTTTTTATTGTTGCTCGAACACTGAGGAACTGTTGCCTCGCGTCTCTTTGTTTTCATTTTGCATGTCGAGCGTCTCCGCTCGTAGGTTGGCACATATATAGAGATTTGCAGTGACCGTTTCTGACCGTCAGTGTACTATATACAGGCCGTTTCTGACCGTCACTGTGCAGCTATTCGGATGCACGTGACCATTTGTGACCGTCAGTACGCAACTATATACCCAGATAGAAAAATGCCGGCACGGCGACGGAACGGTGGCGATACCAATGGTACGATACCCGTTTCACGGCACGTTTTTCTATCTGGGTAGATGCGCGTGACCATTTGACCTTCAGCGCGCAACTATATAGAGGCCGCGTTACTGACCGTCCGAGTACATCTCTTCACATATACGAGCGCCTCGCAGTCGTATAACTAATTTTATATGTTACTGTAACAAAGGCAGCAAATTGTTTTTTCGCGGCAGCAAATCTCTCCAAGCGAAAAATTTTGCTATGTTTACAAGCTGGTTTTCTTATTCCTTTACAAACTAAATCTGTTACTGTAACGAAAATCTCGTATCAACCATTTTCTTTTTCTCCGTGTAAAAGCTACTGCTGGGTAGTCTCGAGTTTGTCACTCTTGCATTAATTTTCTTTTTTTTTTTTTCAATGCGCAGGCGAAAAGAGACACACGAATCCATTCACACCTCGGCTCGGCCGAGAGTCCGGCGAGGAACTCATTCAGAAGTACCTTCTGACGGGCGACAACGCGAAACTCGCGAGACTACTCATGGAGGGACAGGACGATATCGATCAACGCCAATCGCCTCCTCCGCCGCCGCCGCCATTCGCGCCGCGGCTCGGTCGCAGACTGCCCTTCCTTCCTTCGCCCAGACTCGGACGCCGACTTCGTGCCATGCTTCAGAAACTTTAAAGAAAGCCCTCGAACTACTCTATTCCATAAACTACTCGTACAGGAAGTAACTGGAAAGCTCCACTCTACGTTACAGGGCGCTTTTCGCCAGATTATCCTCAAACTGCACTGACGAACGACCGGAAGAGTGCGCATGCGCATCGGACCGAACGGTTTCCTGCGGTTTAGCGATAATCTCGAACGCGTGAAATCTGGATATTATGTAACTCAGATGAGAGTCAATAAAGAAGCATATTTATATTTGTATTTATGATGAAGAAAAGCGTCTACGCGCCCGCGCAGGCGGCGGCTCTTTTTGTTATTCTTTACACAGTAAAAAAAAGTTTATTTTTAAAACAACTTATTGTCCACAATGTTCACAATTTTTTAATTGTTAATTTTCCGATCGCAACCATCCAGTTTCTAGTTTTACAAACAAAGTACAAACTAAATATTGTTAATGATATGGGAAATAAAGGACAGGTTTGTATATCCAAGCCGGTAACAAACGAGTTTGTCACTTATTTAACAAAATTATTTTTACGAAACTTCCTATTCCGATTTTACGAAAGTATCTTTTCACTGTGTACGATCCAATTTGCGGATAATCGGTGATTGGGCGATGTCGAGAAAATTCACTCTTGATCATTCTTGAGCAGCAAGGACGGGGTTGAGTCGTACCGGAAGTAACCGGATACTCGGCTCTACCAACACGGCAAGTTTCGACAAATTTTCCTTAAATTGCACTGGCGAAGACCAGAACAACAAACGCTACCGTGAGGCGGCGGAAGTGCGCATGCGCATGGGACAAAACGATATTCCTGGGGCCCGTCCAGAAACTTACTTTGAACAACATAGAACGAGATAGAGTGTTGCGCTGGTGCAAATGTCAGAGAGAGAAGCTAGTTACGCAGATATGATTTCTGAACGCAGCCCTGCGCTTTCTCGATAACCTCGATCGCATGAAATCTGGATATACACTGTTAAAAAAAATTGTAAATATAATTCACCGGACTGTGTTTATGCAAAAACTGGTACATTAAATCTAATGCACAATCGCCATGCAAAATTAATGAACTTCTAGAGCGAAAATAAAGTAAATTATTGAAATTAAATTACTTTCATAGTAGAATTAAAGTAAATTATTAAAAGTAAAATATTTCTGAAGTTTTCAATATACTATACGTTAATTTTTCACCACAATTGTCCATGACATTTCATATACCAGCTTATGCATAAAAACTTCCAATACTAATACATTAAATCCCGAATTTTTGTTTGCAGTGTAACTTAAAAAAGAATCAATAAAGACGCATTTTTATATTCGTATTTGTCATATTTGTCATATTTGTCATATTTATATTCGTATTCGTATTTCCGGTGCCCCTTTAGTGATTTTTCTTAATTCCTGTAATTCATTCCTTTCTTCCACATTGTCTTTGTATACTCTCTCTTCTTTCACTTCCGTTTTTTCCTCTCACGCCACTTCTTCCGCACGCTTACTTTCTTCACAAAAACGTCCAATCGCATCTGCCTCATCCTTCCATCAAGGCTTGGACACAAGCTCGGTTTTTGCAAATTTTCTCCGCCGGTTTGTCGCGCTCTATCTTTGCTGCTCAGTCGTAATTTCATCCTTCCCAGTATTTCCCGTTTTTCAGTTCTCTACGAAAAGACGGAGTATTTTCGTTCTCTTTTGTTTTGTTATTCTTTATGGTCCAATTCGCGGCTAATCAGTGATTGGGCGATATCGTGCCACCGAGCTCTCGATGATTCTCGGGCAGCGGGGTGGGGGTTGAGGCGAAGAAGTCGAAGAGCCGGCGGAACGATCCGCAGGAAAGACGGGCTTTGGGGTCTACGGTATGTAATCTGCCGGCCGGAACTAGCGAGGGCCATGTGGCGACGATGTAAACGGGAGTCATAATCGTAAAACGTGGAAACACCGTGAACAGACACACCGAGGCACCGCACTACATTTTGCTACTAGTCGTTTCTCTTACCTCCCCTCCTTCCGCCGCTCGCTACGTCCTTCCCCCACTCTTACACCTTTTTTTTCCTCTTCATTCTCGCTCATCGGGCTAACCCCTTTTCCGAGATATTATCGTGTATCTCAGTTCCCGTGACCAACGAGTCGATAATTTTCGGCAGCGTTATTTATTTGTACGACGTCCCGGCCGTCACGGCCCCGACGTTTGTTACGACGTGCGGCTTTCCCCCTCCCCCTCGCTACAAAATTTATGGCGACAAACACTGCGAGTCTCCGTCCGGGCGACTCACCGCGCCCGCAGCGCCGCGTGGCGACGGTCAAGGTAATTAAAATACATTGCAATAACAAGATCATCGTCCCGACCCACATAGCACGGAAATCTTTTTCAAGGGTTTCAAAAATATTTTTTTGAGATATTGAAAATGTTTCACGAATATTAAAAAATATATGTGAAATTTTTTAAAGACATTTTGAAATGTTTTTTTCCGCTCATAAATCTTACATTGAAATGTTTCAGAAATCGTAATTAAAACATTTCAGTGAAATGTGAAAGATTGCATCGCCAGTCCAATTTTCGTATACACACCCGCATTAACACGGAAACATTCGTAAAAATATTTCATATGTATTGAAAGGTTAAGGGTCGTCACACAACGACTTTTCTACTTTTGGAACTAAAAATCACAAATAAGGCTTTTTTGAAGAATTTATAATAGTTTGTTCTCCATATGGATTCCGAGATAAGCACGTGAGCTTATCATTGTGTCAACCCCACCCCCAATTAAGCAACGGCGACCTGTGACGTATTCCCTTACTGCCATGTGAAAGATGTACCACGTGACATATGAGTGCGAGAGAGATAGATGTATTTTTCGAATCAACGCCATTTAAAACTGATTAACGTTTTGGATAAAACGGAAGTAGCGATATTAACGAACGATATTAATTCGTATATTCGTTAATGCTTTTCTTTTCCTCGCAAAGTCTACGGTCTCTGAATCGCATTCATTACAGATTTTGTTTACCGACTGAGTCATTTCACATGTTCTTAAGCAGAGCTGGGCAAAAGCTATAAGTACCTACTACCTGTACTGAAGGGGAGCGAGAAAAGAAGTGAGGTCCATACTTCGCCTGACACAGGTAGCGAGCTCTAACAGGCGATGTATGGACCTCGCTTCTTTTCTCGCTCCCCTTCAGTACAGGTAGTACTGAAGGGGTACTTATAGCTTTTGCCCAGCTCTGTTCTTAAGTATTTTCCTGAAATATTTAAGAAAGGTTTTGTGGGAATATTTTGACAGAACATTTCCAAAGATTTGAAATATTGAAAACATTTCTAAAATGATTCGAAGATTGAAAACATTCCTAAAATGATTCGAAGATTGAAAACATTTCTAAAATGATCTCAAAATAATTCTTACTATATAGGGAGCGGCTCCCGAAGAGCCGCGACGATATTGCCTCGGTCTACACAGCCTATAGGAATTGCGAGGGACGGGTGGGGGTTTAAAAGAAACGGACACACTAACACAATGTTCGCTCGGTTTTTTTGGTTTTTTTTTTATTTTATGTATTCACAAACGTTACAATACTCCCAAGTATATGCATAAAAGACTCGAAAAAAAATCATCAGACACACGTACGATACATAAGCATTAGCTCAATTTTTTTTTTTACTCCTTTAGGTTTCAGTTTTGTCCTTCGGTCTCAAATAATCTATCATACAATAGCCTACGCGACGTGTACGCCCTCTAGATGCAGCGTTTCGCACGCACTTGACACACTAAGCGGATGTATACCGAATCGAATCTTCCTCGTCTCCTCTGCATTTTCTACTTTGAAAGTACCTCGGGCTATTTATAGTATTCATTTATATGTTTCGTAGTTTATCCATGTGTGTATGTGTGTCTGTATGTGTATCGGTATGTGCCTGTTTGTGTTCATGTTGTTTTTTTTTTTGCATTTTTTTCCTTTTTTTCATTTTTCTATCGTTATTATTATTTACATGGCTGACATTAACGATTTCGCGTTAATGCGTTTAACAATTATTAGTATAATAGTTAATAATCTATATATATTTTTTGTTTTTATTTATTTTTCATATATACGCGGTAAGTTCGGCCCTCATCGCCGTTTCGTAGTTATAATAATTTTTATACACGCTACAAATAGTTATCGGTGCAACGACGCTGTCCCGTTCACCGCTGCGGAGGATGCCACGCTATAGTATGTCTTTAATATAGTACGTATTATGTATAATGTAAAAAAATCTACGCCAATAAGGTTCATTTAATCGTGAAATCGATCGAACACCGGGGGCATTTGTGTACGGGCGAGTTTTACTATGCGACTTGGCCGGAGTGCGTCCTCGGGAGGGGGGAAGGGAGAAAAGTCCATTGGTATTCTTAACGAATGTATCCTGTCGTTGGAATACGCGGGTAGTCGCTGCCACTCCCCTTTGACTAAACTTGCGCGGAGATTCATCCGCGTAACTGTGTCTGTGTGTGTGTGAGAGAGAGTCGTGTGCGAAAGTCGATCAAGGTCGGAGGATGATGTCTGCTGCCACGGAGGAGGATATTTCAACGGACGTGGCACGAGACGACTTAAAAAAAAAAAATGCTACGTTCGAGTTCAGCCGAAGGAGATATTTATTCGATCGAAGGCACTGTAATAGTACGATTTGTTGAAAAAATAAAATAAACGGATCGCTCAATCGCTCACGAGTCCTGTAATAAAAAATAACGAAGGCCGGAGCTTTCGCCAGAAGTTTGTCACGGAAAAGTTATGTTATGTTACGCCCTCTACTGGCGCGATCGTGAAGCACCCTGAATCTATGTGCGACCCTGGAAAGTACGATTTAGGCTTTATTCAGAACACATTTTCACCGTGCCGCTTCAATAGATTTTTTTTCAGCGCTATCGAACGAAATCGTCGAGCAGATTCTATTTGATCTCTCAAGGTTACGAGGTAACCCGCGTGCGTCGAGATGGTTTTTTTCGTAGATAAATAGAGAGAGAAGGAGCGAGAATCGGGATTGCCACTTAACGTCTGGAAGTCATCGTACGACAATCGAGTAGGGCCGAGATATCGAAGGAGACATCAATGAGGAATATATTCTCACTGATTCTACATCGGCGTTTTTTTTTCTCTTTATTAACCTGCGTTACCTGTTTAACCGACGGAACTAGACAATTTTTCAGTTCGGACTTGGCATTGTTTATACGCTTCGCGTATGCGTTAAATCCTACAGGACTACGATATCGACATAAACACTTCGGTGTGCAGACGAATTTCAACTTACGACTTAAGAGGAATTAAGAAAACCGAATATTATGGTTTGCGAAAGTGCACAAACGTGGAGATACGATTGATGCACAGGTGGCTCTGCAATCGTGCTCTACATTCATACCATTATAAGGTGTATCTTAATCGTTACGATTTTATAATTTAGGTTGCTAAAATAGTCATATGAGAAACGTGTTGTAAAGGCTGTATGAGAAAATTGTCCCAAAGCCAAACCTCTTTTCTGTTTTCTAAATAAAAATAAAATAATAATAATAATAACGTCGTCATCAGCTCTAATCACCTGTCGCAAGTCGATAGATTAACTGAACGCAGTATACATGATTGTCTTTTGTGTGAGCAACTTTCCGACTGTTTTGAAATATTTGGAGAACTTCGAAGAATTTGCTTGCACGTTCCCTTGACGTAGGTGAGATCTAGAATTCTTTTATTCAAGGACATAAAAAAATTCTAGATAAAATTCCGCGACAATTTATAATATTCGAATTTTCTTTATTTCTCGGAATATTTCGACCGAAATTCGTCTGCACGCTTGATCGTTTATATTATCAATATAGTCCTGTAAGACTCTAAGCATACGCGTCGCATAGTACCGACGTATAGCGAAAACTAAGAAATCGCCTATCTCGGTCGGTAAAACAGGAAGGTCCATCGCCTTAGCGTAGAATTACGAAGAAACAAAACAAAACAAAGTAGTCGATAACTCTCGTAAAAGTGCCATAGGTGTACTAGTGTATTTGCTTGTTGCCTACAATTCCAAACTTAGGTGGGTGCGCGTTAGTGTTTACCCGATTTTTATACGTCGTAATTCATTTTTTCTTCAAACCTTGTTCGCCTTACCATTAGCCCCACTTACACTATACGCCTTCAACGTACGAAGGATTATCAACTTAATGCATAAGTAACGGGAGTGAGTAATATACTCTATATATATATATATAATCTATAATATGTATATTTTTTACAGGCTGAGAGTTACCATCGTCCGACGTATCACCATGGGAGCTTCCCAGTACATTAAGTTTCGATCAAGATCAGTTTTCCGCCTTCACCGCATTGACTTCCGGGGCGTGCAAAGGAAATTAAATTTAAAAAATCCCTCCGGAACTCTCTCGAAGGAAATTTATGCTCAACCTCCCGGACACACACGACGCATGCGCGGGACTGTAAAATTTGTGCTGCTCGGTTATCGAACGCGAGTCACCGTGCGAAGACGCCTTTGTCAGCTCAAGAAACGATAAAAATAAAAATCTTAAAAAAAAAAAAAAAATTAAGGAAATGTAACCGAAAGGGAAATTGAGGGACCTCGGGTGTACGAAACGACGAATAAACTCTCGCGGAACCTTAAGAGCTACGTCTAAACCTTAATCAATTGTTTTTATACTTCGAATAATCACGGTGCGTGATAATCATTGGGATAGCGCGCAGGCGTTCGATCGTTCGTCTCTCGGACACGACGATTTATAGCGAAGCGGCCGAAGGACTCGGAGAAGGGTTGGCCGAGTAGTCGAGGAACGAGCTTCCTTCTTCCAAGCGCTGGCTCGCCATTTTTTCTCGGCACGAGTTTTCCTATGCGATCCGCATGATTATACAAAATCAAAGCCCGTTTGTTTTTTCAATCTTCTCGATTCGTTGCACAAGCGTGACATTCGAACAAACGTAGAAACGGAGCGGGCCAGCCGGCAACGCTGCGACGTGCCTCGTTGTCTTTATTTTGTTGTGTTTAAAAATTTGTTTCTTGTATCGTTCTTTTTTTTCATTTTTTTTTTGTTCTTTAAATCGTTTTCTCTTTTCATCGATCGACGGGTGTAAAAAATGTGCGCGAGCTATTCTATATAATTCGCAATATATTTTTTTTATCCAATTAATTTTAAAAGCCAACAAATCGTTAATTAATATCACTATCTCATAGTTTATCCGCGTATATAATACGTTTTCTTTTTAATGTACAAAACTAATAATCATACAAGTAAACGTTTATATTCGTTATAGGCTAGCGGTATATTTATCAACTAGTTATTAATTTTAATCGTTATTCATTATGAAATATTATCGTCGTTATGTGTCGCTTTATCCGCATGAGGAAGGTTGAGAAAAGAAAAAAAAAACGAAATGGCGCTTGTGATCGGAGCACCTTCCTTCGCTTCAATCGCGAATCGCCTCGTCCATCGGACTTTGGATCGTCGAGGGGTTTGGAAACAAAAATGACCGTTTTCAAAAAATCGTTAAGAGGAAGATAGAATGAAGCTTTCGCGTCGTCCGATATTTTAATCGCGGGCGCTTTTTTTCATCCAAGGGCTTACTACATCTTGGCTCGATTCTCGGAAGATGCTGCGAGGAATCTGTTACGAGCTCGAAATCTCACCGCTGACTCTCTCTCCCCCCTCTCCAGAGAGAGATTAGCAAACCGGGTCTGTGTGAGTCAAGCGAGAAGGGAATCGATGGCTCGGTGCATGACTAGTCGGTCATCGAAGATGAAGCGTGATATCGTCAAATACTAACAAAAAAAAAAAAAAACACAAAAGTCAGGCTCGATCTTGATTTCATCACTCACATCCACGGAATACGAGAAATTATTCATTATTGCTCGGTTATTTTTTGTATTTTTTTTTCTTTGAGCGGTTTAATAATCGCGTCGAGCGCTCGATTATTATCATTATTATATCGTTTTATTAATAATCGCTACTTATTGCTGCTGCACTGGTTCCAAACGCGATTGAATATAATTGTCGGTATAGCTTCGACGACCCTCGTCGATTGCGTTACTATTGGACTCGTATTGCCTTGCCGTAAAAAAAATTGAGGCACGTTATGGCTACCCGAGATCCGTGTGGATTTCGCCCGTTTTATCTTACACGGAGAAAACTGCGCGTTTTTTTTAAATATGATTATTTTTTTTTTAAATACCCTCGAATATCGTTCGCGAAAAAACTAAACTAAAATCGAAGACGTCCCACGAATAGTCCCAGTTAAAAAAAAAATCATACTACAACATTGGAGTAGTGTTCATCGACGGAGGTTCGCAGCGCGTTCGAGTCGATTTTTTTTTTCGATCATCGACTAAAAAAATCATTCTTACGATTTACCGCGCATGCGTTCCTTTCTCTTCTCCCTCTTTCTCCCTCTCTCGTTATCTCTCCGTGTCTGCTTCTGTGGCAAAAATATATCACGGCAACCGAGGCAACGGCCGTTCTTGAATTCACAAAATATAGAGAACGGCGGTCGCATCGCGTCGCTCGCGGTCTAAATCTACGTCGCACTATCATCGCTTATATAATTTATATCAAACATTCGGAGAACGATCGGCATAAATCAGCAGCTTTTTTTTCACGCCTCAATGATACTTCTACATAGACCCACGCAACGCCGTAATAGGATTATATAGCTCCTTAATCGTAATGGTATCATTAATTATTCTACCGCTAATAATAGTTTTTTTTATTTATTTTTTTTCATTATTTTTTTTTTAATAAACTTAAACCTACTTGTCTTATGGAAAGTGATTGTATAAATCTGTAAATTTCTATGCAGATGTAATTATTTGTGCACCGGCCACGGACTGGTATAGTTATTATTATTATGTTTTCTTTTTTCGAGCTCTGTATTTCGATACTTCGATTCTGATGTATTTTTTTTTTCACCGTTTAATCTGCGCCAAATGGGCATTTTTTTAAATTTACGCTCGCGCTCGCTCCTCCGAAGTTCGACCCTTGATTTCCGCCCTCGATTAATTTTACTTCCCCTCCGTTCGATCGTCCTCGATGAGGCCTTCCAGTTATGCCCCGACGACTCGCGATAGGATTTCGCGATAAGCTTTCGTTGCCCCCGCTGGGTGCGTTTTCGACGGCAACGCATGTGATCGCGAACGAGCGACGACGACGGCGAAGGCGATTCGCGCGAATTACATGGAAGACTTCGGCAATCGAACGACCCTCTTGTCCAACGAAATCGCCGCCTCGCGAAAGCTGTACAAACGACGTGCCTCAAGCGCGTTTAAGCGCCCCGCGCGCCCGTCGCGCATGCGCCCTTCGGCGCTTCGCGCGCGGCGCATGCGCGTTGCAGCGTCTCGCGCGCGCGACGCATGCGCGTTTAAATCGATCACATTGAAATATTCGTAGTAGTAAAACCGCACGATAATAAACGAATGAGTTTAGAAGCACCGATGGAAGAAATAAAAAATATAGTCTTATTCGCGTACTACCCGAAAACTCCTCGTCGTCCCGTTAACGCTTAATCCCCTCCTTCCTCTTCTCTCTATCCGCTACGCTCACTTCGAGCTCTTCGTTTATAATAAGTTCGACCAATTAAAACCGTTTAGCCTCTCTATCTATCATCCGTCGAACGCCGGTCGTACTTTTCTCTCTCTCTCTCTCTCTCTCTCGCTCTCTTTCGCAAAGACACTGAAATAAAAAATAAAAAAATAAATGTGACCACTTAGTCGTGCACCTTGCTAAGCAGGGACCTCGGCTCGATTACATCAGATTTCGTAATATGTTTCATCTCGACGTATCTTTTCTTTTCTACTACAAACTAAGCTATAAACAGCGCTCTGACTCTTATTATTGTGAACAACCGCTAGGCACAAGCTGCTTGGGGGAGGGGGCTGGCTCTCGTCCCCGTCGTACCATGATAAAGCCGCAACTTTGTTTTTTTTTCCATTTTTCTTTCTGTTTTAAGTTAAAAAATATATATTCACTCGAGGGAGAGAGCTCGAGATCCTTCTGAACTGTTTTGTTTGTTTTTTTCATCTTTTTTGTCTTACTATATATCCCATACGAGTTATCGGGCTTTTCACTTATCGAGTATCCTTCACTACACGGATATTTTTTTCTCGAAGAGCTTTTATCGTTAACTACTCCGGTATCCGGTTTATCATTTTTTTTTTCGACATCGAGTTCGTATCTCGAAACGATGTAGGCGCGCATTTCTTTCACTTACCCGGAAGAGTTTGGTACACGTCACTTTTGCGGAAGGCTCGCGGCCGCCGAAGTCGTCGTCGTCGACTCGATCTTCGCGCTCGACGTCGAGGCCGGCTTGTTCGTCAGCTCGGGCTTCGCGCTCACCGGGAGCCGATCCCTCGTTGCTGACGCCGTCGGAACGCCGACGGCGGCGCCGCCACTGTGCGCTTTCGGAACTTCGTGTGGTTTGGCGAACGAGCCCGAGTTGTGTCTACTTCTGGGCTGCTGCTTGCTGAGATCTCGCTGACTGCTCGACGTCGAGGCCGGGTCGTTGCGACGCTTCGAATATCCTAGTCTACCGGAACCGAACGAGCCGGTCCTGTTGCGATACTGGGCGAGATTCACCGAGCTCGTCGACGGTTTTTGCAAGGCACTACTCGCGCTTCCCGCGTTCGAGGTTGGCAGTGTTACGGTGCTGGCGCCACCGGACAGTCTTCGCACTCTACTCGTCGACGAGGCCTCCGCACCGCCCGCGCTCTCCGACACGCTTCTGTTGCGTCTCTTGTTCGCCATCAGCGATCGGGGGTTTCCACCGAAACCCTGCAGCATCTCGTTTATTTGGGGCTGTCGAACACAAGAGAGGAGCGTTAATGGACCATCATTTTGTGCGGAATTAATCATAATGTTAATTAATATTAATGAATCAATAATTTATTGTAATATCAATTGATATTTAATTAATTAATAATTTATCGTAATATCAATTGATTTTTAATTAATAAATCATTTATTATAATACTAATTGGGTTATAATTAATTAGTAAAAAATCTAAATTTGTATGATCGTGTCATGCTTACCTCGACGACCCGGAAGTCTTCGATACTCTTGAACTTAGAGAGATACTCCTGTAGTTTTGCTTCTACTTGCAATTTATCGCTGTGCTTGTAATACTTCAGGAACGCCCAGAATTTCTCCAGTCCGTAGAGTTGGCCTGAAAACGGAAGAAGAAAGATAAGCTATTAGAGCAAATACGCTTCGCGGAAAGGGATTTTTAAATGTTGGCGAGAATTGTAGTACGGGCTACTTTCAAACTCCATGCTTTGACCGGGGGGTCCCATGGCGTTAGCGAAACCGTACGATTGTTCTTGCACGATTCGGTCGTTCAGCTGTGCAATTGAACGTGCACAGCCAATTCGCATCCCGACATGCGTTTTAATCGAACAACCCTAGCAGCTTTAGCAACCGTAAAAATAACCGAAAAAATTACAGTAATTTCAGGTAACTTTTTATACCGGAAAAATTACGCTAATTTCAGGTAACTTCTTATACCGTAGAAATAACCGCAAAAAATTACGCTAATTTCAGGTAACTTTTTATACTGTAAAAATAATTGCAAAAAATGTCCATCTTTCAACTTCTGCGAATGTGCGCGCGGCAACCCACGCTGCCTGTACTTGCAAACGGTCCGTTTTTATTTGAGTGACCGAAAAAAAATAACCGCGGCAAGAACCGGGCATGTCCAAGTTGAAATACGGTTATTTTTTCGGGTATTTCTGCGGAGAAAAAGGTGACTTTGGAACTGCTATAATTTTTTCGGTTATTCTACGGTTATTAAAAAAAAATACGGTTACTCAAGACGCTGGGTTACCGATACGACGCGAACTCACCGTTCTCGTAGTCGCACATGGTCTCCGTCTGGAAGTCTTTGTACAACTGGGGTCTGAATTTTCTTTCGAGGCCGTAACTGTAGTAGCGGAAGAGACACTCGAGGCCGTAGCGATAGCCCTCGGTAGCGTCCTCCTTGGCTATTGTTCTGAATTCTTCGTACATCGTGCGATTGAAATTCTCCCGCAGGAAGAATGACCAGAAGCGGAACAGGGTGTTCATCTCTTGCGACTGGCCGATGCCCAGTCTCTTGCGTTCTACAAAAACAACAAAAATACCCACGAATGTAGAAACTATCCGTTCCATCGGTTTTACGCTACAATTTTTTTTATCGCAATTTTCAGATCTAAGTTTCTCAGCACGGACGTTTTTGTCAGTCGGGAAAAGAAGACAAAAAAAATAGAATCATCATATAAAGCGATGCAACTCGTGATAAGGCGAACGGACGGATCGCATAGAAGCACACCTTTCAAACATCTCGAGTGATATTTGTGGTAGACTTGTTGAGTGAAACCGTTTTCCTTGAGCAATGCGTGACTGGGGTGTTGGAAGGTGGGAAGAGACTGCGGCGCGCTTCCGTAACTGCTCGCCAGGAAGCCCTCGTTTGGACTCGTGCCTGCGCTGCTTCTGAAATAAAATATCGGAAATAAATTTTTCAACCTAATCTGGCATGGAAATGGACTAAAACTACAATGTTTGGTATAAATTTTGCGAAACATGATCTAATGGTTTACATTCTGAGATTATTAATTTTTTCTAATTTTTCGGTAAATTTTTATGTTTTGACCGGCACGAGTTTATCAACCAAATGTGGCTTCAAGATTAAAATAATTTGGAGTCACTGTCATTAGGGAAAAATACATAAAAAATTTCAATTCGCGATTTTCCACAACACAAAAATGATGTAAATTTTGACTGCTTCAATTTTGAGATACAGAATTTTTTTTCATGTTACGGAAAAGATGTATAGTAATTTGTACATGGCTTTTCCATTTATTACGACTTGCGCATAGCCTCTATGAGGAGTGAGCCAAAATCAATCAACGAGCTTTCTCATAGAAAAAGCTAGGCCTAAAATTGTAATAAATGAAGAAGCCATGTAATGATTTCAAAAATATCTCAGAAATATTGCGTGCTATACGGGATGTCCCTCGGGTAACGAGCATCTTCGGTGTCGAAACTCACCCCGTCGAGTAAGTACGCGGTCTGTGCTCTCTAACGTCCATTATCCAACCGACGTGATGTTCGACGGGAGGATTGTTGCTGTGACGGGTCTTGCGTTTCCTCGGCGTTCGAGGATCGACCGCCGGCTCATCTTTGACAACGGCGAAGAATCTTGGCACCGCGCCTCTTCGTCCACGACTTCCTCCTCTCGTTCTGTCCTCTCTCCATCGAGCCTTGTCGCCTCTGCGATCCCGTTTATCATCCACGCTGCTCGGCAACTGATTCATAAAAAAAAAGTTATTATGGACCGATCCCTATTTCATTTGGCGAGGATTGATTGAGCCGTTTAAATTTTATGAGGTTTGAATTTCTTGAACTGTACGAAAATTTCATTTTTTTTTTTTTTCGGACGCGATCTAGTTGAGCTAAGCGAAAGCAATAAAATTGAGTTAGGAGTAAAATAAGGAGCGGATACGTGATTGGTGAGAAAAAATAGATCGGATAATAAATAACGAAACGACGAATAAATAGAATGTTTATAGGGAAGTCTTCGTAGCGAACATTGCAAATGTTAATATTTTTTTTGTATGTTCAAACAGCCATATTTGTCAACCACGATTATTTTCTTTTACCGACAAAGCTTTCTCTATGAGAAAGCAAAATAATCACGGAAAATGATTTTTCATAGAAACTTTGTACGGAAATGTAGATTGGATGAGGAGGCTTTGTGAAAATCTTTATTTTCACAACTTTTTCACGGTGTCTATGACGACGCAGCTGAGGCCCAGTTCGACTTTCGTCGTATCGGACATAAAAACCAAATTTTTTCAATAAATTCAAAATTTTTAAGTACCCATAGAATTTAAACGGTTAGGCTAACTTTCGCCAAATTTAATACGAATCATTGTACAGTCTTAGTCCATTCCCGTGTAAAATTTTAGCTCGATACCTCCATGTTTTCTCGAATTAATACGAATTAATAAACAATTTTTAATAATTTTTCAAAAAAATCAAAATTCCGTAAAATGTGACCGCTTGAATACACTTCAGCCAAATTGAATACCAAAGGTCCCTGATCATAGTATTACATTGGTGTGGAGTTTTAGGACGATAGCTCAAAATTTACACAAGTTGGAGCGATCATGACCTTTTTTAACAAATTTCAAAATCTCCTAAAAACTCGAACAGGGCCCCTATCTTGGGTTCTCGCGGGTTGTTTACCTGTGCCGGCAGAGACTGTGAGATCTCCATGTCCTCGGAGGACGCGGGCGGTGGTGGGGGTACTTCGGGATTGGTTTTGCGAGGAGCTTTCGGTGCCATCTTTTCGAAAGCCGCCTGGCTTATCACATTGACAGTCTTGTAGCTACCGATCGACGACGACGAACCGTACTGCGAAAGAGAGCGAAACGCTATAAAGCATCGATGAACGATTGGGGCGAAAATTCCGCGCGACCGCGTGGTCGTGCGAACGACATTATTCTTACCCTGTGACCGTCCTCGTCCCACAGGTCTTCCTCGTAGTAGAACAGACCATCGTTTATGGCCTGTTCCAAGTCCTGTGTCATCTTCACTCTGGTCGTCCAATCGCCGGTGCGATCGTGTCCCTCGTGCTTCGGGATTCTCGACGGTATCTGAGCGGCAGCGCTAGTCGCCGCCGTGCTCGTCTGCGTCACGATGAGCAATTTGTTTATGTCCCTATCGGAGAGTTCATAGTCGTCGTCGTCCTCGGACCTGCGAATTGTCAATAAAATTTGCTCGTTCGTAAGCTGCCTCTGGATTTAATTCGGGACGGAAGCGGGAGCGACTCGTCGAACTTCAGATCACAATAATCATCACGATTCCTCAGTCGGGAAAAGAAGACAAAAAGTAGATAATCATCATTTCAAAAAAAAAAAATTGAAAATTCAGTGGAGCGAGTACACTGGCAAAAAAATGTGTAAATTTAATGTAGCGGGCTGGAAGTTTTTATGCAAACACTGGTACATTAAATTTAATGTGTAATGATGATGACAAATTAATATACTTTTTCATTGATTGACAGCGGTGGATGCGCGGTTGGCGCACGGCTCTGGTGGTCCCCCAAGTCAAGCTGATTTGTTCGCGGTCAGTACTTGGATGGGTGACCGCTTAGCCGTGCGCTAGCTGGCGCATCGACCGTTGAGCGGGAGGCGCTTTCTTCTGAGACTTTGGTGTTTCTGCACTCTACTCAAGTGCAAAAATACCAGTAGCTCTGTCGAATAGGGCCGTCTGTATCGGCACGGGTTTTCCGTACTTTCCCCGTGTCCTCGGCAAATGCGGTACATTGTAGCTAAGTCTACGGACGCACTGGAAGTTAGGTAGCTTAACTGAGTGCGGGTAGGGAGTGATAGGGGGGAATCGGGCTGGGGTTCCGTAAAAACCCGACAGGGTATACGGTGGAAAATGGAAAAAATATATAATAATAATACTTTTTCTATTGATTTTAATGTGAAAAATTAAAGTACTTTTGTAATAAAATTAAAGTAAGTTATTAAGAACAAACTATTCCCAACGTTTTTAATACATTAAATATTAATATTTCATGACAATTGTACATGGAATTTAATGGACAGTATATTAAAAACTTAGGAAATACTTTACTTTAATTTCACTGTAAAACTCCATTAATTTTGCATCACAATTGTAAATTAACCCGTGGTCACACGTATTTCACTGATCTCGATGGTCCCACTGGGTCGATTCTACTCGGTCCATTTTTGAACCAGTATTCTGACAAAACTATCGGTCGAAAAAATATCAAAAAATCACAGAACATCCTTCAAGCATTCTGGTTGATGTACGAACATTTTTTAAATGAGAAATCAAATGGCAACATATTTTTAAAAAATTCATAAAGAACAAAAAACGGAAAAAAAAGTTTTTTTCACAAAAAAAATCATAACTCCGTGAATTTTTAAATATTTTCACCTAAAATTTGAACCTGCTACTCCTTGGCTACATAAGGAGGTCGTCGGATGGATTCTACCCAGGTTGACCACGGAGCGCTAAATCTACAGTACCAGTTTTTGCACAAAATGATTCGGTGCATTAGATTTACATTTTTTTTCGCCGTGCATGCACCGTGAACGAACAAAAAAAAATGTACAAACCATTCGGAGAAAGCATTGTGTCGTCCGGTGGGGGGCGGAGTGTCGAGTTCCTCGTCGAACTGAAAGTCCAGCTCTTCGCGCTCTTCTCCCTTGTGATCAGACCTGCCCTTATCCTCGGGTTTGTCTTTCGGCGGCTGCTTGACTCTCCGCTTGACCTGTCGAATGTCGATCGGGTTAGTAGAGGATAGAATCCATTCGTGGGGGTCCAACGACGAAGATGGCAAAGGCCAACAGTGTTTATTGCACACGCACCTCTTTCCACACGTCGTTGGCGGTGGGTTCGACGCTGCCGTTGACCTGTACCTGAACGCTGTTGCCCTTCGAGGCGAGTTTCGTCGAATCGTCTCTCTTCGCGACCGACGCCGAAGGTGTCTTCGACTCGGTGGAATCGTCGGGCTTCGTTCTGCTCTCGGCCCTCGTGCTCTCTTCATCCTTGGGTCGATTATTCTCTCTGTGATTAAGGGCGGACTCGCCGGCCAGCTTGCTGGCCGCCATGACGACCGGGACAAACTCCGGCACGTCGGGATTCAGGCTCTCACCTGCTGACGAGGATATGCTCTCGGACTCGCTGTGTCTCGCGCCCGTCGGCAACGCGCTCGGCATGGTCTGGAGGATTCGGGGCAGCGGAGGAACGGGAATGGTCAAAAGGGGTCTCGCCGCGGGACAAAATTCAAATTTTCCCGGCTGACCGAGCGGGACCGACTCGGAGAGGACGTGCATACTGTCGGGTTGCTCGTACACGCAATTCGCGGCCTCTATCAGTATCGGCCACTTCAATGGATCGACTTTGGTTCTGACCTGTACAATGAAAACAATGAAAAAAATTAGATCGATCGAGGAAGGATCGAAGGCGATCGGAATAATTGGGCGCTTTGGTGTCAAGCAATTGTGAGGAGGTCTACTTTCAAACTCCACTCATCGGGCTCCTCGGAGTCCTAGTGGCGTTAGCGAATCCTTCTCTGTTCTTTTTTTCTAGCACATTTCTGGCGTTTGATCGCATTGAAGGTCGAACAATCGTCTCGAATATTATGTGCCCGGAGCTATACCTTAAAGCAGTGGTTCTTAACGTTGGGGGTCCACAGGGGGTCTCTCGTGTGTTTTCGGGGTCCATGGATCCCGGGTTAAGAACAGCTGCCTTAAGGGAATACGTCATACAGCGAGTTTTCTACTTTTGGAACTAAAAATCGCAAATGTTGTAAAGCAATGAATGAGGCTTTTTTTAAAAGAGTTTCTGATCATTTTTTTCTGCACTTAGATTCTGAGATACATGAGCTTAAAGTTGTGTCGATTGGCTTGAGCTTTACATGATCTAGTGTTAAAAGCAAAATTTTTTTTTATATATATTTCCAGACTACTTTATTAATTTTTTAAATAACGTTATGACATTATTACAACAACTGATCTTACGATATGAATAGAAATAAGGAAGGGCAGCCTCGGCACTATCATTAGGTTGTCATTAAGTTTTTCATTAGGCTTTCCTAGAGTCTTTCTTTTATAATGAGTTCTTTCTCTTATATTTATAAGTATCTGAGGTTATTTTTTTACGAAAAATGTTAGTCGGGATTATGTAACGTTTGTATTACATTATTATTGTATAATAATATGTATTTTCAAATTTTATATGCATGGTGTTTTCGGTTCACAACTTTCCGTTTCGTGCAAAGGAAGTTTCTTCGTTAATAAAATAATATAAAAATAAACAATTATTAGGGACGCATTAAAAAAAAAATCGTGCTATGCCCATAGATTTTCGAAGATATCACTAGTTGAAGGAGGTTCGAACCTGCATATGAATAGATATCTAGGCCTCAAGCCCTGCTAGCAACAAGTCCTCAACTAACCCCCCACCGGTAAGAAATGGCCCACCATGTGACGTATTCCCTTAACACTAAAGATAACAACGGTAAAGAGAAAGTAGACTGACTTTGAATCCATCCACCATCTCCAGTTTGTCGGATTCCAGGATGGACTCTATAACGAGACCCACGTCAGTCGTCAGGGCCTGAACTCGGTGGAACGAGGCGATCAGCGCTATCGGCAGAAAGCCCTCGTTGTCCATTTTACGACGAAGGAAAAAGTCTCGAAGCAGATTCTCCTCGCTGAAGTAGTATTCTCTGATAATCGAAAAAGAAAAATTTTTACAATGAAAAAAAAAATCATGGTGTAATTTCGGTGAACGGAGTTGACTCTTGTACAGAAGATAACGGCGTAAGTTGCATTCAGATAAGTTTTACCGACCGGATACGTTGGACGAAGCACGAGCGGGTAATTAAAAATTAGATCTTTACGGGAAGGATGATCGAACGTGATCGGAATAATTATATAGTTTGATAGGAAGCAATTGTGAGGAGGTCTACTTTCAAACTCCACTCATCGGGCTCCTGAGAGTCCTAGTGGCGTTAGCGAATCCTTCTCTTTATTTTTTCTAGCACATTTCTGGCGTTTGATCGCATCGAACATCGAACAATCGTCTCGAATAGTATGTGCCTGGAGTGAAACTTTAACAGTAAAGCCTATAGAGGAAGTAGACTGACTTTGAGTCCAGCAACCGGAGGCACATTTATTTTGGCGAAAGTTCAATCAGCCGAATCGTCGTATGGCCAAAAATCATAGGCGCGAACGCACTTCTTCCGCATCGTCAAACTTCCGAAATTTTATTTTTCCGAATAGTCAAACTGCTTAATCGTTATTGTTCCGAATCGTCAATTTGCCAAAACTTTATCATTCCGAATCTTAATTTAAAAGGAGGTTACTCTTTGGAAATAGCGATTGACCGAAGTTATTTTTTCGAGTAATAATTTCATCGGACTTTATTATTATGAATAATAATTTCACCGAACTTTATTTTTCCGAGTAATAAATTCATCAAACTCCATTTCCCAGAATCGTTAAACCTCCGAACGTCATGTCACCGAATCAATCATTCTTCCGAATACTGTTTATCTGACGAGTCATTTATCCGAATCGATTCGTATTGAGCGTACAATTTTTTACGAACAGATGTAACAGCTGCCGGTCCGACTGTTCACTCATATTATTTAGTCTAGTCTGATTCGGTTGATTTCCGATTCGGAGGAATGACGATTCGGCGACTTAATGTTTCGGAGGTTTAACGATTATTACGAAAAATGAAATGCGGTGAAATTATTATTCGGAAAAATGATGTTCGGTTCAATAGAGATCCGGAGGAATAACGCTCGACCAATTGCCACTTCCGAAGAGTAAAGTTCGCAGAATCGAAGATTCCGATGTAAATGAAGTTTCGGAAATTTGACAATTCGGAAAAATAAAGTTTTGGAAATTTGACGATCCGGAAAAATTAAGTTTCGACATTGTGACGGTTCGGAAAAATTCAGTTTTGGCACTTTGACGATTCGGCAAAATAAAGTTCCAGAAGCTTCACGATTCGGAAGAAGTGCGTTCGAACACATAATTTTCAGTCATGCGTCGATTCGGCCGATTGAAGTTTCGGCAAAATAATCGACACCAGCCCCAGTTTATCGGATTCCAGGATGGACTCTATAACGAGGCCCACGTCAGTGGTTAGGACCTTTTTTCTGTGAGTTCCTCTGATAATTCCTACCGCTTCCATTTCCTTAGCCCGTTATCAGATCGTTCTTGCTCCAAGTTTTTGTACGGAAAGAGAGCGTGTTCAGTTACTAGGGCAACCAGTAGGAAATCCAACTTATCCGGTCGTGCCGAATTGGCTCGATTTCCGAGCACGCAACTTACGCGGTCGTCCGCTGTACGGCGTTAATCGACGATACTCACATTTGCTTCTTGATGTACTCCTTTAGGGTTATCGTGTCTAGATTAACGAAGTTCTGATTATTGAAATAAAACGTTCCCATGTAAGGCATCATGTACGACGGGTCGGCCTGCCCAAATTTGTTCATCTGCGAAACGTGCAAAACTCGATTATAATTTTCAAGCCCACCATACTACCATAAATTCTCTACAGATCTCAATCTGTACTCAGTTCTACTTTCTATAGGTTCCTTCAGAGTATCGTCAGGCCCTCGGTTTAACATCACGGTAGTGCGAAGTCTCGGAAATATTTGATATTATTAAGTTCAATCGTATACTTCGTACCTGCGCAAAGTCCGCCGGATAATCGGGATACTCGAGATCGTGTCTGTGTCGGAAACCGCCTCGGGCCGCGCCGCGTCCGCGGCCGCCCCTTCCGCGGAATCCTCGGCCCCCGCGACCTCTGTAATTGTTTCCTTGCCTGTCGTAATCTCTCTCTCTCCAATTTTCCTCGTCTGCCGACAAACAACACAGCGGTTAAATAAATTATGTCACCGTTCCACATCGACGATACATTAGACGTGACATTGTAAAAAAAATTGAAAATTAAAAACTGAAAATACGAAATTGAAATTTGTAACTTGAAAGTTGAAAATTGCAAGTTGAAAATTGAGAGCTAAAGATTGAAAATTGAAAACTGAAAAATTGAATATATCGTCTCACTTTCGCCATTCTTCTCCCTGGGTCCGTGGTACTTCGGAGAACGCTCCCGTTTTCCTCTGCTCTTGGCCAGATCTATCTCGAGCGGTACCCATTTCTGTTTGTTTACTTTCTTTCTCTTGTCGCTGCCGTCCGTTTGTTCGTCGCTGTCTTCCTGGCAATGATTCTGTTCCTTGTTCTCCTTTCCCTTGCTGTCCAGGTTACTGGGCGAGGCCGATTCTTTCGGGTTGCTCTGTTCGACGACGCCATTCTGCTTAGCTGCCGGAGCGGCGGTCTTTTTATTCTGCATGAAAATGAAACAATTAGTACGACGCTCTGGTAAAAAACCGAAGCTCCGGAATGACGAAACGGAAATCTCGATAGGCGAAGGTATAAAAAAAAGTAACCCTGATATCTGCACGAGACTAAATTTTATCAATTTATAACGGTTGTTCTTCACTGCAATAAAAATTCGTATGAAATTTAGTGTACTCATACCGGAAGTTTTTATGCATAAACTGGCATATTAAATTCTATGTACAATTGTGATGAAAAATTAACGTACAGCATATTAAAAACTTTAGAAATACTTTACTTTTAATAATTTACTTTGCTTTACTATAAAAGTATTGCAAATCCAATAATTTACTTTAATTTTTCATAAAATTGTACATTAAATTCAACGTACCAGTTTTCGCATAAAAACTTCCAGTCCCGTACAATAAATTAATAATTTTTTAAACAGTGTTTCTATACGCACAAACTTCACTCGTGGAAGTTCACTCGAAGAATAAAATTCTACAAATAAGCAATTATTTTTTTCTCCCTAAAGCTAGTGCATTGCCGGAAACTTGCCATGAAATTTGATATCGAGCAGATATTTTCGGGGACAGAAAAACAATACCTCAATAATTTTTTTTTTTCACGAAAACAAATCTTCCTCTATGACGCAAAAAAAAAATGTCCGAACACTGCGGAAATAATCGAAGGACGGCTGCCACAGAAATTCGTTCAGCGTCCGTAGATCGGAGTGTTCGATTTCAATGTCGCAAAAATTCTACACCCACAGTACTGCGTTTAATTTGACACTGCGGGCTCTAGTTTTTGCATATTCGAGACGGGCCGAGTCGATTGATCGACGAACGCGCCGAGAGAGAACAGGACACGAACGCGAAGCGAAAGGCGCAAAATGGACCCACCTCGCCTTGAGCTCCCAAAGACGGCCAGTCTCCTATATCCGTGAAGTCGCTCGCCTGCAAAATAAAAGTCATCCGGTTAATATAACGATCAAATATCGTTCACAATTTTATCCTCGTTGTGGCTCTGACGCATTTATTTTCACCGCGGCCTCGAATGAATGGATTCTCAAATGGGAACAAGCTGCGTCTCAACAATCTCGTATATTGCGAGTCCATTCACTATTTAAGGGGCTGCTGGAACATCCTGTTTTACCGACGAAACGAACCGATTTTGTAAAATCGAATTTAGACCATTAATACACTAGGCGTGTGCTTCAAATTTTGCAGAACTGTAAAACTAGCCATGAACACTTCGGCCTGCACTTGAATTTCGGTTGAAAACGTCCAAGAAATTCGGAAAATCAAATATTACTGATTGTCGCGAAAATCAATATGGCCGATGAAAATTTCAACAGAATTTATCTCGTAATATAAAATCACATACGTAAAACGAGAACGCACGCCGATTTCCTGAAATTTCCCGAATATTCCAAAATGAGAGCTTTGATTTTGCATAATAATAATAATGCCAAAAAGTTTTTAACATGTGATTATAAAAATAAATTGTTTACAAAAAATCAGACAGTTTTTTTTGTTTTTAATTTTTAATGAATACCTTGATTTTTTTTAGAACTCATATGAATTTTTTCAGATTTTTCTGTGATTACAATTTTTTTTTCGAAAATTTGAAAAATCGATTTAGAGGCACGAATTTCGCATATACTTCAGTATCACGATCGTGCAGTGCCAAAAGTTTCGAGGCGCCAGCCGTACTGTAGTTATGGCCTTAAAAAAAATTCAAAGACGGAAAAATAAAAAAAGACAGAAAATTCTGAATAAATTCATTTCGCTTCTAGAAAATCAATGAATTAATTTGGAAAGAGAAAAACAAAGGTTTACTGATTATTTCTCAAACAATTTTTCTTTAGCAATATGCTAATAACTTTTTGACATTGTAATTATGCAAAATTAATGGCACTTTGAAAACAGTTGATTTTTTCATATTTTTATACTATTAAAAATATTCAAATTCCCACTGAATCTCACTTTTGGCTGGAAATACACATGTGAAGCATCCTTAACTCCTCATACGTTGCTAATAAAAATTTGACTCTTATGCAAATATTACGTAAATATAATAGTCTTGCTCGATTGGAAGCAAATGCGTAGCACATTAATAATTCCAAATTAAAACTAAAAAAAATTGCTAGTCGCGTCGGTAAGAAAGGTAAGTAAGGACTCAAAACGGGGTTCAGCAAATTAGAAGAAAAATAAAAATTACAATTTCAAATGTATCGACGTACCCGCTGATTAAATTTTCTTCTGTCCTTTGGCGCTTTGACGATTGTGGGCTGAACTTCGACGCTGGGTCCGTTCTCTGGAAAAATTAAAAAATAGAATCTTTCATTAGTGACTGTCTAGCGTGAAAAAAAATGTTATCATTTCCGGTTTACACCGAGAAAAATACGAGAAACAGTAAGAGCGAAGATGGGAGACGGTAATAATCCTTATCGAGTTTAAAGTGTTCTCGAGACTCGCGCGGCCTTGCTGATTCGACACACGGCCGTGCAACGAGAACTCTTTTTCCTATCTTAAGGTAGCTCTAGCGGGGTACAGAAGTGGGGATGGACAGCCTGGCTTGCGGTGTGTGGGGAAGGTGGCGAGCGAGAGAGAGGTACGTGTCGCATTATCTCGAGCGCCACACGTTCGAAGCAAAACTTGCCAACTTCAGTTTGTGATATCTCAAAAACTAAGTGGTGAATTGCTTTCAAATTTTACCACGCTGCTTCTTGAAACACTTTCTTAACGGAGATATATTTTTTTACGACATGGCTTTATGAAGTTTTTCGCAACGGCGTTTTATATGTTGAGAAAAAAATGGATCCTTCATGTTGATTATGTTAAGTAACTCAACTTCGACAGCTCTTATCTCCGGAACGAGATGGTGAATCTATTTCAAATATGGCACACACCGAAGTGAGTTAATCAACTGGAACATATACGAAATTCAGCTGAAAATCTTTGAATCAACCTAATGCTTGAGCTACCTTAATTCCTTTGTTTTTTTCCTTATACGTAATAATCGTCACGCGTGATTCAATATTTTATATCGCATTAAGAAAATTTATCGAACGATCGACCATACTTCGCTCCTCTTTGCGGAGGCGCCCAAAGGGTGAGCGCCTTTTTTTAACGAGGTTCCTGGGCATCCCCGATGCGACTATTTCGGCAATTAGATTGAAACGGAGCTCCGTAACAATAACGAAAAAAAAACGCCAATCGATCAAACTGCAGGTCGCTTGTTTGTCTCGACGCGCTCCAGCGAACCGCTTCGATTGCTCGCGGAGACCAGCACGACGGACACGAACTATCACAATTATTTTTTTCACTGGATTTCCCCGAACGACTTGTCGGAAAGAGGGATTAAAAAATCGCCTTCTATTTTCTTTATTTATTTTTTTTTTCAGCCGCCAAAAAAAATTCACTCTCAACCGGCGATGCGATGCAAAATTTTCCGAAGGGAAAATTGAAAAAGTATCGTTCGATTTGTTTCGCTCGCAGTGAACGCGAGCCGTTCGTTCGCCGGATTAACGGCGGAGCGGGCGCCTTATCGCGTTTCACGACCAGCGAGCTCTAACAGCAAACGGCAAATACGTCGCTAGCACGTGTCGACGCTTACATTTAGATTTTTTATTTTAATATGTTTTACGAACGTTCCGTGCAGCGGAAAGCTGGTCGTCGCTGTGTTAAAATGTAGTCGGAGCAGTACAGTCCCGACAAAGATGAGGTTCAAGGAAAAATACAAAAATTTCCCGATGGGATAAAAATCTGAAAAAAATCAAACATATGGGAGGTGCTGCAAAGGCACATTTACATCTCAACCATTCACCACTGTATCAGATAACAGCTCTACCAGAAAACATCTCTCCCCAAAATCTCTACCAAAAAAGATAGCTCTAACAACTCTACCACAAAACAACTCTACCTGAAAACATCTCTACTGTGTTACAACTTTACCAAATTTGTACCATTGAAGAAAAAACTCTCTCGGAATTGAAATAAAAGTCCGGTAGAGTTTTATTCGAATTCCGGGAGAATGTTTTTTCTTCAGTGATAGAGATTTTGGTAGAGTTGTAATATGGTAGAGATGTTTTCTGGTAGAGTTGTTATCTGGTAGAGTTGTGAGCAGTAGAGATGTGAATTTGCTGCTGCAAATACTGTTTTTACGTAATAACAATTCCAAAAAGTTATTGAAAAATCAATGATAAAAATAATTGTTCAACAAATTACCCGGCACCTTAACTATCTTTTTCCATAAAAATGAGTCGTTTATTTTTCTGAATACCCATGAATTTTTTCATATTTTTTTGTAGTCTTTAAAAATCGCTTTTCTTCTATGTTCAAGCTGTAAAAAAACGCAATTTTAAAAGATTACAAAAAAATCTTTAAAAATTCATACGTATTCAGAAAAATAAACGAATCATTTTTATGAAGGTAATTCGTTAAGTTGCCGGGTAATTTGTTGAAAAATTATTTGTATCGTTAATTTGTCAATAGAATTTTGGAATTATTATTATTACATAAAAACAGTATTTGCAGCACCTCGCATATGATTGATTTTTTTTCGGATTTTTGTCCCATCGAGAAGTGTTCGAAATTTTCTCTAAAACTCACGTTTGGCGGGACTGTACAGTTCCGACTACTTTAGCGGCTAATGACGAACGGCCGGTCGTTACGTGATTGACGTAACCATTGTGGAGAAAAAAAAAGAAAAAAAACGGATACAAAAATACATCGGATTGATAATTCGAAGAAAATTATTGAAACGCCCCGTGTGGCTCGTGGCCGGGCGATCGGAGAGGGCGGATCCCTCGGCTCGCCGGCGAAAGTCGATTCGAGCGCTATCGAGCGATAAGAGCGAGATTCAAGCGGTGCGGTAAGCGATAAGAAATTTTTAACAGGCGTTTTTCAGCACGTGCCGCGAGTTGTACACTGCATGACAATTTCGTCGATAGGCTTCAGGGCAATTTTCCGATTCTCCATATTGTATGCGAGCAAAACGGAAAGAAACTCTGAGGGACTTTAACGAACCGCGATAATTCGCAGAAAGGTTCGGCAACGCGAGACCGAATAAACGGAGCTCGGCAAACCGGTTGTCCTGTGGCGTTCGATCGGGTTCTCTGAGAGTTCTTGTTGCGATTTTTTTTTTTTTTTTTTTTTTTTTTTTCTTGCATTCGAGTTGAGACTGGACCGTCCTGTTTTACCGACGGATCAAGGCGATTTCGTAGAATCGACTTTGCATCATTGATACGATATGCCATGGTGGCCGTTTTTTCCCCAGAAAAAAATTCCCTGACTTTTCACTGACCAATTGAAAATGTTCCCTGACCAAACTTCTAACACTTGTATTTAAAAAAAATAATGATGCAAATGAAAATGCCCAACTATTGTATTAATATATAATTTTTTCTTTTTTGTTTTCAAAATTCTCCCTTTTTTTTAGGCTCCCTTTTATGTACTTCTTATTTATTTATAGAAGTTTCGACGACAATTTACTGTTTCCCTGACCAATTTTGACTTTTTTTTTGTTTTTATTTTTTCCATGATTCTCTGACCAAGATTTATTTTCCCTCATTTTTCCTGGTTTTCTCTAACCGCGGCTACTGTGTATGGATATGCCTCGAATTTTAGAGGACTATATAAAAAAGAATTCACTTGCGGGTTGCGAACGTAAATAAATTCTTGTTTCAATTCTACTTTCAATTCTTACAATTCCACATGATATTGAAAGAACGACGGCAAGAATTTCATGGTGACACGTTATCGTTTCTCTCTATTTTATTCTTTCTATTCTTATACCTGATGGTATGAAAATCTGAAAAAATCGCCTGTATGTAAGGTACTAAGAACATTACCTTTGCATAATAATAATGTCAAAAAGTTAACTAACAAATTGCAACAAAAAAATAGTTCAACAAACAATCAGTAAACGTTTCTTTTTCTTTCCTTTCCTTACCTTTCTAGGAGCCACATGAATTTTTTCAGAATTTTCTTACAATATTGAATTTCCGTTTTGAATTTTTTTTTACGTCATAACTAAGGACAATTACACAGTCGTGTTTTCGGCAACATTCCTCGAATGTTTGCACAATTGCTTCGAAACATATCCGAAGTTCGTGCCTTTAGATAGATTTTTCAAATTTGCGAAAAAAAAAAAATTAATGTAAGGAAATTAAAAAAAAATTCATATGAATTTAAAAAGATTAAGGAACTCATTTAAAATGAGAAAATAAACGGTTTTCTAATTGGTTGTAAACAATTACTTACTTAAATAATTTGTTAATATCTTTTAGGCAATATTGTTATTACGCAAAATCAAAGGTCTTGACATTTCAATTTTCTCGGAGATTGGTGATTACCCTGTAGGAACGCCAATCTCTGGGAAAAGCGCCGTCTGTGTATGGGCAGGTTTTCCGCAGTTTCACTGTGCCCTTGTGCGAATGCGACACAGTAAGGGGCTAAGTCGCCAAACTAAAAAGAAAATGATTTTACTTGCAATACCCTTGCTTGCAATGGCCGACCACCACTGACGTGGCCATTTCACCCGCAATATTCGGGTGACACTGCCACCACTTACATAGCCATATCCCCGAAAACCAAGTGGCCATGTCTCCCGGAAAATGAGTGGCCATATCACCCATTTTCTCGGAAAAATAGCCGCTGCTTAAATTTAGGGACGCAATTTTAAAAAATAGCTTTACTACGCGCCAATCTTTTCTCGAAAGATCGAACTATAGTGTACAATTTTGATTTACTAGCAAAATTATAATGTTGTATGTCTCCAGAGCGCTCGAGAAATTTCTGGCTACCTCGAAGAAGGAATTCACCGCTCGTACTGACTCCTGGACGTATGATCTTAAAATTTGTTGCGCAATCGGATTGTATCCACACATACTAAAAACTGTGCAAACGACAGCGCCATTCATTTGTTATGTTAAAAATAATTACGGGTGGCCATCTCACCCTAATTTACCCTAGTCGATTCTCGGCAGTCTCAAAGCCCGACGGCTTCGGCCGAAACCGTCCTCGAGAATAGTTTCATCGAGCGGTTGAGAGGATTCGTCCGGCGAGGGAACGAGATCGTCAGTCGCAGCTCGTGCGTGACTCATCGGATTTTGCACTGGCTCAGGTGCAGCACGTGAGTCGCGGAATCCCTCGAGCGCTCGCGCGGTCTCGTGATGGATTGCGTAATCGTGTCGTAAGCGCGGTGGTGGCGGCGACGGCGAGTCCACTGCCCCTGAGCGACGCGTTAGAATCGCACCGCCAACGGTGTCACCGTACGTACGCCGACTCGAACGATGTCGCAACATGGAGGGCCACGTGGATGCGCGGAGAACGCATGTCTTCTTCTCGATTTGACAACATCCGCAACGGTGAATACTGCCTGGCCACAGGGACAATCCCGCGCCGGCCAATACGTTTATAGAGTTTTTATTCACGAGTCTCTTCTCTCGATTTTTTGTTTGAGGCTGTAAAGCCCGCTATAAAGCCTCTCGCGCACAAAGCTACGTACGAAAGGCAAAGAGGCCGTGCCGTATCCACGCACAGCCGTGATTGGCTGATGCTTGCGTATTGGCGTCCGATCTGGTCCGATCGACTCGTCTGTGTGACGGAAAAAGGCAAGTGTTATTTTATGTGCGAGCACCTTTAGTGAGGCTGAAACGCGATCACCAGATGGCGCCGTCTTCCAGGCGAACGTTCGTAATGAACGGGTATTAATTAGTCGAAACTAATTCATTTGGAAGAAGAAGAGTACTCGGGTGTACCTACAATTTTACGTGGAATCCGAACCAAGATAAGTAGATGTAAGCAGCCAAGGAAAAATCCTTGACTGCAACCGGGAATCGAACCCGGAGAGAACGCATGTCGAATGCGGCAATGCCAAAACTGATGATTTTCGAGCTTTTCGTGAACGGTGCCGACAGAAGTGCATTTCGGGTCGCGCTCGCCTCTCAGTGAAAAGACTTCTTCACTTGCGGTTTCTGCTCGAGAAAACGTTAATTCTTCTCGCAATCACAGTAGATTTTTTTTCCTTCTTATTTTTTCCTCGTCAGCGAACGGCAAACTTCTTTATCGGGTTTCTTCCAGTCGTCCGCGCTGCCAAGAAGCGATTTGTCGTGCGTACCTCCAAGGTCACCCGCTGTTAATCTCGTCAGGATTATTTATGCGATAAAAAAGAACAATAGACCGACGAGTCGCGCCAGGCGATTAAAGTTAATGTCGGCTTGTCAGTAGGGGTGTGCGAATAGCGTTTGAATTGAATTTAATATTGATATTCGAATTGAAATTTGAATTGTACATTGATATTCAATTCAATACTTGAATTGTTTATTTGTATTCAATTCAAGATTTGAATTGAGTGTTCAAAAATTTGAATAATTAAAAAAAATTCGAATAATTCGAGTAATGTTATGAATTGGGTATTCGAATGATGAAATTCCGATTACAGCGAAACTAAGCACATAAATTGTATTCATTAAATTAAGAATTTTGATTACTACAAAGCTGAAGAACGTACGCTCGGTTGCAAGTTAATCCCTTTTCCAAGGCTTAAAAGTGTGCAACAAATTCTGTTATAAATCGATTAGCATTGTTTATCGCGTTATTTAAAATGACCATTATGTTCGATTATAAAGTCTCAAATGAATATTTCTCATTATTGGAATACTTCGTTTACCCATTTGGAATATTTAGACAACTGAAATCATTCGAGTATTATTTATATTCTTTATTATTCGAATATTTTGAACATTCAAATACGAATTATTGATATTCGTCATGAATTATGCAAATTTTTGAATATTCGAATATTCCTACTTAGCAGCGTACGTGACATTTGGATCGCGCGCGCAGCTCGCCGACTCTGAAATAGAGCTTGAATAGATCTCCGAGGTGTTTAGTGGTTGTCGCAGTATTTTTCTTCGACGAACCGTCTGACCATCGGGATATCTCTCGGCTATCGTTCGACGCTATCTGTGGAAAAGAAAGAAAAAAAAAAGAGGCTCGTTACACAACCCATCGGGGAGTTCGACGACCCTCTCGAGACACCTGCTCCCGAACAAAATGAATCTCGTTAATTCTATACTGTACGGTTTCTCGATCGAGTTCGCGCCGGCCGTATAAGTACGGAGCGGCCACCGCTCGCGCGAGTGAGGCGATTTATTTTAACCACCCGTGGCCTCTCCACGACGATCGGCCCGCGCTTATTGGCAGACACTCTCCGCGCGATCCTGGCAGTTGTATCAATTTTCCTCGTTTTCATCGTCCGACCTCTACCGGCAAGTTCAAGGCTCTCCGTCCTCGAGCGAATTTCCGTTGTTTTTTTTTCTTTTTGTTAGGAAAATATTTGACGGGCGACCCGCAAGTAAATATTTTTTTGGTTCAAGTAAATGTTTATATGGTTTACATGAATATTCATTTGGTTCAAATAAATATTGATCTAATTACTTAAATATTTATTTGATTTACATAAATATTTATTTATTTTAAATAAATATTTATTTGATTTAAATGAATATTTATTTGCACCCATCAAATAAATTATTTTTCTGGGTTGCGCTTCTCGCTCTCGTCGATTGTCATTCTGAGCTCGTTCCACTCGGTTCGATCCTGGTAGTTGTACCAATTGTCTTCGCTTTCATCTTCCGACTTCTTCCGTCAAGCTAGTTCAAGGCTATCCGTCTTCGACAATTTTTTTTTTAACTTCACTCACGCTGATAGTCTCCGGTCTCGTTCTCGTCGATCTTCATCCTGAACGCATCCCCGCTGGTCGCATCCTCCGGCACGCCGGGAGAAACACTCCCGGCTCCGATCGTAGCGCGCTCCAGAGTAGACGACCGTTTCGCGGTCCTTCGATCGCGCACTTCGTTGTCGTCGTTCACTATAATTTAAAAATAAGAAAGTAAAAAAAGAAAACAAAAAAAAACGTTAATAAAAATCCGAAAAAATTGATTATACGAGTATTTAAATGAAAAGTGGTCGAGCAACAGAAAGTGCGCGGTTTGCAACGGGATACGCGAGAAGACCTTGCGCCGGTCGGTTGGGTCGACACGAGAGGCAGCGGCGAACTGAGCCAAACGCACGTAGTCGAGTAACGCGGAGAAAGACGGGAGAGGAAAATATGCAGATGGCGACTTCTCGGCTGTGCGAAGCAGCGGTACAGTGCATTAGCGGTTGGACGCCAGAATACCTACAGCCGGATACAGTAGAACCTCAATTATGTGAACCCTTCTGAACCGAGTTTAGTTCCAATAATCAAAAGTTAATGGAAAGGCAACATTTTTTAAAAGTCATTACGAGATTCATACAAATGAAATAACATTACGTATTGAACTTTGGAACGTATTTCTAACATATGACCAATGTCGAAGGCTTATTTCAAGGGTTCTGTGCAATAAAGTCGTTCAATTCTTAATTACAAAACGCTACACCCAGAAATATAAATTATTCGACGGAGGCCCCGCAAATAAATTATTTTTCTAGGTCGAGCTACGCGATTTTTGAGCAATGAAATCTCGAACCCACAGTAAGACTTATATAAATGAAATAGCAGTATATGTTAAACTTCGAAACATTCTTTTAACATAAAGGGGCTGGTCCCCGTATATAAATAAATAAATGTTTCAAATATCGGAGTCTTATTTAAAGGGTTCTATGGAATAAAGTCGTTCAATTCTTAATTACCAAACGCTAGCTACGCGCTTTTGAGGAACGAAATCTCTGAGGCACTTAAGGACCTATCTATGTAAGGCGATGCAAACGATTTCATGTTAAAACTACTTAAGCTCCGGGGCGCGGTGTCCGACTCTACTAAGATGTTTAGAACGTTAACATATACTGTTTATTTCATTCATATATGCCTTATTTATATACGTGTTATAAACATGGTGTCCAGTACAAAGTCCTCACGAAATTCAAGTACAATTTACAGGACATTTCCCGATTGTGTTGAGACATTTATGAAAAATGAAAATCTGCATGTCCCGCGCAACGTACGAACAAGCATTTAGTTCGATAACCGTTTTCGTTTATGTTAGAATCTGTTCACAAAAAAAAACGACCCACAATACACGAATGTATACAATATGTACAATCGTATATTGTGAGTCGTTTTTTCACAAAGATACATATATACTATATATGTATCTCAGTGAAACTAAGATAGACTTTTTTTAGGATGTTCGCTAATAACATTTTGAAACAAGCTCAAATTTGCGGGGCAATTATAAATTCAAGGACATTCGGTGAAATTCAAAGACAGTTCCAAGACTTCCAGGACTTCAAGGACTGCTGCACAACATGATAAAGCCATTAAAAAAAAGCCATACATTTTTGATTATCCGAATAATCGAGGTTCCACTGTAGTCGGATAGTTGCAACTGCGTGTGGAAGTGCGGTCTCGTGAGAGGTGGGTGCAGCTGCTCTTGGACGACCTCGGTCTCGCGAGAGAGCCTCGCGTTTCGTCACGAGCCCGACACAGAGGCAGAGAAAAATCGACGATCGACGGACGGCCGACGTCGCTTTCGTCGCCGAACCGGCCGGCCAGCTGCTTGATATTGTCTTCTCTCCTCTCGTCCTTTCATCACGGAGACGGCTGAATCGTCAGGTAAACGCGTAAGCGAACGGCGCCTCGTGTTGCCGTTGGAAGCGACTCTCGCCCTTCCTTTGCCCTTCGGGGGGTTCTCGATGAGATTTTCATCGAACGGTCGTCGACGAGCGACCGTTGTTGTTCAGGCCGAAAGGTCTTCCTCACCCCTCGGTTCGGAGAAGCCCGAGCACGCACCACGGGGACGCTCTTGAGAGGGAATTGTAAACACTTCTCCATGGTATACAAATCTGAAAAAAATCAAGCGTTAAAGATGCCGAAAAGATTAATTTTGCGTAATAATAATTCCAAAATGTTATTGATCAAACAAATTGATTGAATTGATTGATTTAATTGAACAAATTGATGAAAAATTCAATAGTTCAACAAACCTCCCGGAAACATAATTTTTTTTTAAATGAAAATTATTCGTTTATTTTTCTGATTGCGTATGAATTTTTTCAGATTTTTAAATTCACTTTGAATTTTCTGACTTCCTGCAAGTTTTTCCCATATAAAAAAAAATCAAAGTGAATTTAAAAATCTTAAAAAATGTATACGTATTCAGAAAAATAAACGAATAATTTTCATTAAAAAAAAGTTATGTTTCTGGGAAATTTAGTAAACGATTAAATTTTTCATCAATTTGTTAATAATATTTTGAAATTATTATTATGCAAAATTAGTCTTTTCGGGATCTTTAATACGCTTGGTTCTTGTCAGATTTTTATACCATCGAGAAGTGTTTACAATTCCTTCTCAATTCTCTGAAACTTATGTAATATCAACACCATTCACAAGGACTACCTTAACGAAGACATGACACTCGAATGATCGAGATGAACATATCGAAATAATCGAAATCGTGAAGCCAGTTTTCGTGGCCAATCAGGATTGTCCGTTTCATTAGTAAGATGGGCACACCGAACCTAAAAGAAATTAAATAAGCGCGAACGAACCGAGTGCGTTGTTGCTAGTAAAAGGTAAAGGTGTGCTTGGGGCTGGCTCCGGACGTCACACAGTGGCGACTTAGTACTATACGGCCACGTACTAATTTGCCTATTTTACGATTGCGTTGTATTACGAAGATTGCTAAAGCCTGGACCTACAGTTTTTAAGGGGATGCTGGTGCTGTTCTTTTTTCCTTTTTAAACCTGCTTTACCTGTTTTACCGACGGAACTAGACAATTTTTCAGTTCCGACTTAGCATTGTTAATATGCTACGGATATGCGTCAAATCACGCAGGTCTATGATATATCCATATTGATAGGCGTCGAGGGGAGCAGTGGGTGGTAGGGATTCGGTCTCTGCCTGACACGCAGTAAGTCCGGGTTCGATTCCCACCCGACACCGATGGAAACATTTTCTATGTATTTTTCTGCGTTTCCCCGGTGATTGGAAACCCACCTTAAAGGGGAACTGAAACAGCTGTGCGTGCGAGAGAAAGTTGCAAGTTTCAAATTAACTTTATTCAATGCTGCTAGTTTTTTTTTTTAGAATAAAAATGAATTCGGGCCGGATGCGAAATTACCGTGCGCATCGAGGTCGTATTTGATTCTGCCTTAAAAAAATTAGCACCCTTGAGAAAAGTTCATTACAGGTTTCATTAACGACTGCGATATTTCCCTTCCCCTTAAAAACTGTAGATCCAGGCGTTAGCAATCTTCATAATTCAAGGCAATCATAAAATAGGCAAATTAGTACGTGGCCGTATGGTACAAAGTCGCCACTGTTCGTTATCCGGAGCCAGCCCCATGCACACATCTTTTAATTTCTCCGCTCCGCTAACTTCCCGACGGAGTATCAGACAGTCCGGACATCTCGAATACGGCAATACGAGCGATCGATATCGTGTATCTATGTTGCATAATTAACCGGCCCGCGGCTCGCGCACGCACTAGTGGCTGAAACTCGAAGCGGACGAAAGTTTTATACTTGCGACATAATAATAATATAAACAATAATAATAATGATAATAATAATAATAATTCAGAGCTGAGCAAAGTACCAAAACATACGTCGAGTACAAAGTACAAAGTATCACAAATACAGGAAGTATGTCTCAAGAACTTTTACTAGTACTGTCCGGACATCTCGAATACGGCAATCCGAGCGATCGATATCGTGTATCTATGTTGCATAATTAACCGGCCCACGGCTCGGGCACGCACTGGTGGCTGAAACTCGAAGCTGACGAAAGTTTTAATACTTGCAACATAATAATAATAATCATAATAATAATGACTATGATTCAGAGCTGGGCAAAGTACCAAAACATACGTCAAGTACAGAGTATCACAAATACAGGAAGTACTTTTCGCAATTAGGTTCGTAGCGTTAAGCTTTATTTAGGCTTTAAAAAAAAGTAAAAGCAATTGGCAAATGGTAATTCGTCGCTTTCAGCCTATTTTAAATCTATTCTTGACTTCTTCATTAAAATAAAAAAAAAATCCGTAGAACAATGTAAAAAAAAACATTATTTCAAAAAAATGAAAGGGGTCCCTTCGCATTTAAAAAAATGGAATTAAAAAAAATCTCGTTAAAATAATACTTATTGAAGAGTTCAGACGGATAATCATATACTAATAAAAACAGGATGCCATGCAAGTCATCGAGTATCCGTAACGGAAGCATGTACTCAAAAAATGGTTTTTTTTTCCCTCATAATACACGGCCATGCCCATTTACATGAGGAGTAGCGGAAAGTATTTCACCAAAATTGGTGAGATAAAGTAGAGAAAAACAAAAATATGACCAAGATGAAAAACATAATACTAAGACTAAAGTAGAACAAAGAAAGATGGTATATAAAAAAAACCAAGCAGAAGAGGCGTTGCATGCGCGGACACGGAAAAATAACCACACACTTGTACTTGGTACTCGAAGTATCAAACAAGCACCCGGTACTCCAAGTACTGGCCAGGTCTGCAATAAATAATAAATAATAAATACAATAATATTATATTATATATTACAGTATTGTACTATTATATACTATATCATACTATATTATATCATTATACTATATTATTATAAATAATAAATAAAACACGCGGTTGAGATGGATCGACGGTTTTCTTTCCCTAGAAAATATTTGTTTGCGCAACGAATCGATGAAGAGTACAGGGCGGGCTGAATTGATTCTCAAAAGGGGGAGTCTCTCCGAGACGGGCACGCGGTGCCGCAGTAAATTTCGTTGCGGACAACAACACAGCGTGTGCGTGTTTGTGGCCTGTGAATTTCAGCGACAACGTCGGAAGATCGTGCGCGAAAGCGCTCGCTCGGCTCGTGTGTACGTCGTGAGGTTTCGCTCAATTACAAAACCGTTTTCAGTTCTTTTCCTGCTTCGCCGGAGATCGAAATAGAGTCACGGAGCCAGCGACGGCCGAACTCCTGGTGTCGCATTGGCGCGATAAAAAAAAAAACGAATGAAACATCTTAAAAAAAAAAAAAAAAAAAAAAAAAAAACGAAGAAAATAAAAGAAAAAAAGAACAAGAGAATAAGGAAAGAAACCAATATACGGAACCGCCAGAGCGGAGAACAAGAACACAGCTGCGTAAGCGTTTAGGGGGAGGAGGAGAGGTGGAGGGCGAGCTGGAGATTCGCCAAGTGCGTGCCTCGACCATTCTCACGATACGCGCCATCGAGAGCGTTCGAGACGGAACGATATAATAATTTTCTTTTCCCTTCTTTTTTCACTTCCTCTTTTACTTCTTCCGCCATTATCGATCCGACTTTTCGCTTCGGTCTCGGCTTGTCCGACTTGCGCGAGATTCTCTGTGAAAGAAAATAAAAATAATAATAATAAGTTGAGACGGAAGTAAAAAAATTCGCTTTCGATGGAGAGACGACGAAAGCGAATGGGGAGAGAAGAATAAATAACGGGGGACCGATTGACATACGCACGGAAACATAGAACGTGGATACGTGTCGGTGCGGCACTCGGATTATCTTCACGTAAAATCCTCGTAAAAGTTTGGTACTCTAGGGGGGCTTATCTGCGAATCGCCGGTAAAACAGACCGCCGAGACGAGGACACGCCGTAACCGTCGACGTTTCAGTGCGACGTGGCGAACTCAAAAGTTTCCGCGTCGATAAACTCGACACGTCTTCGTTAGACACGTTTCACAAGACTGTATACGGAATCGCGCGTGGATAGTGTTTGCATAACGATGTATACACGTAACTTTACCACCTTTGATCTGCCATCCATCAGCACTGCGCTTCCCATCCTATTATTACTATTTTTGGTAATAAAAATAAATAAATAATAATGATTAATTATTTAAAGAAAAATCAATAAATGATGATCATTATGTATTTAAATAGATTCAATAAATTGTGATTATTATTTGTTTAAATTTAAATTCAAATGAATAAATTACTATTATACATTTGTATAAAAATAAATAAATTATGATAACCATTATGCCGGTGCGCGGCACGACTTCGATTCCCTTTGCGAGAAGGAATTCTTGCAACACTTAGGCGAGACGCTCCTCGTTTTCTTGTTCCACCGCAGCCGGGCTGTAAAGGTCAGCCAGTTTGTCCCTGTCGATGTTCCTTCAGGCTGACCGCTTGACCCAAAGTCTCCTAAATCACACACAATTCTTCTCTCTCTCTCTCCCGATGTGTATCTCCAGGCTCCGCGGCAACGATTTCGTAACGGCCTTGCGTTCGGAAAAGGTTCCTTCGTAGTTGCGATACACAATTGCAAAATCGAATTTGACCACGTGGAAATAATTCGTTCGCCGAAAGAATGTCATAATGAATTTTAGGTATTATTTCGATCACGATCTATCTTCGAAAACGAAGGCATAAATTTATTCCGGCTATTGCCACATGCCGAAGGTTTCTTTTTTTATTATTAAGCGCAAGGTCTACGAGGCGGAGGGGCTGAGACGAGCGGTAGAAAATTAGGTCATACCAGCGATCTCCTCGACTTTCGATAGTAGCTCTAAAAAAAGATAAAATAAAAACGTGACACACGATCGGACGCGTGGCTTCCTTGTACTCGGGCTCATCGCCTCTTATACAGTTTCATGGTGTTCCAGTAAAAAGTCGGTACGAAATTCAAGGATAATTTTCAGGACATTTCGCGGTTGTGTTGGGACATTTATAAAAAATTAAAATACATATCGCGCGTTACGTACACGAAATAACATTTAGTTCGATAACCGTTGCCGTTTACGTTTGAGTCGGTTCAGAGAAAAAACTACTATGGTTTTGTTACCGAACCGTTAGGGTCGAGAAATGTTTTTCAGATTTTTTTACCAACAGTGAAATTTTTAATTGCTCGAAAAACAAATTCCGAAAAGGCCATTTTTTTAAATGTGGAAAAATTCGCAGTTTCCATGGTTTCAAGAGCATCTGAAACACTATTCAGTGCGGGAGAGATAGCATCAGTGGCGCTCTCGGCGGAGCAACAGAGACACGCTGAGAACGTGTTTCACATGTTGTTAAATGTGATTTTTAAGTACCGCACGATAATGGAATCTCAATGTGTACAATTTTTCACAAGTTTTTGGTTTCTTTCATGTCGCAATTGGAATTTTTATTTTTTTGATCGGTCATAACTTTCTGAAAAGGATTTCAATTTTTCTGAAATTTATAAAAAATACCAGAAACCCCAAATACAATTGATATCATTAAAAAAAATAGCAAATATTTAGATGTCATTATGGGATGATGCTCAAAAATCATTTTTTAAACCATAGAATCAGTGTGCATTTTTTCAGATTTTTTAAAACAATGTTTCGGTATTGATTTTGTCGAGGATTAAAAAATTTCACTGGTTATGTAAAAGAAAATCGGAAAAAATCCCGAAACCCGTATAGGTCAGTAACAACGTCATATCAATAAATTAATAAAAGAAAATAATGAAATATTTGACGTGGAATGCCCCATGTATCTCAGTGAAAACGAGGTACACGTTTTTTTAGGATGATCGGCTAGTAATTTACATTTTCAAACAAGCTAAAATTCGCGGGCAAATAATAAATGCAAGGACATTAGGTGAAATTTAAGGACATTGCAGGACTTTTTCGAGGACAGGGACAATTCAAGGACAGTTCCGGGACTTCAAGGACCGCCGGACACCATGACAATGGATCCTCGATCCCGAGCGAATGAAAAGAACAACAAGATGAGTGTGTGTTTTTCTCGCGCTACGCAAACAGTTACCCGTAAGCGTCCCGCCGAGGATCGAAAACCTGTTTTCAATGCTGTCGGACACACTTTGCTTCGATCTCTCGGTCGACTTCACAAAGGGCCACGACGAATTAGTGCGCCGATAAACACACGTTCGTAACGCGGCCCACGTGTCGAAGTACATTTTTATAGGTTAATATTTTAAAGCCGAAGTCAGTCGGTAACTTACCGACGGCGTTCTCGGGACTTTCAATTTTAGTACTTCGCGATATACCAAAAATTTGAAAAAAAAAATCAGCCGTATTAACGTATAACTTAGATTTGCACAACAATAATGCCAAGTTGTTAACTAATTATTTAAAAAATTAATTGTTTTAAAAAAATCGGAGAACCTTTTATTTTAACATTTTAAATGAATTCGTTCATTTTTAAGTAATCATGTGGATTTTTAAAAAATTTTCTTACACTTGAAGATTTTGTTTTTCGAACATTTGAAAAATATATGCAGAGACACGAATTTCGGATATCTTTCCGAATCACGATTCTACAGTACACACAAAAAGTTTCGAGGCAATTGCGTCAAAAGTCTCGTAGTTATGGCTTTCAAAAAATTTCAAAATGTAAGAAAATTCTAAAAAAAATGCATGTGTATTTTTAGAAAATCAATGAATTCATTTGAAAAGAGGAAAACAAGTTTTTTCAATTTTATTGTTCTAGCAATTTGTTAATAACTTTTTGACATTATCTATGCAAAATTAATGTTCCAGGCCCTTTTAATACGGTTGATTTTTTCAGATTTTTATACCATCAGCAAGTATTCAAATTCTCACAGAATCTCACTTTTGGCTGGGAATCTACGTGTGATGCATGCTGAGCCTCACGAGATCCTCGGATAAAATATTGTCTACCCGCAATGCAGATTCTCCCTTCGAGACACGGTTTCGCACACGAGAAACTCTCAGCGACCGTGCGTCCGAGCCCGAAGGCTTCGGGCGCGCGATGCCTGTTACCGTTTCCGGTCAGATTTTCACGTATTTCGATACGAACTTATCGCCGATCGATTTACGCTCAAAACGTCTACCGGAACATTCGAAAGTGTTCCATGTTACGTAATGCACGACGTGTTAAACCCATTAAGCTAAAAAGATACGACATGCCGTCGCCTCGTGGGTGAAATCCGTGGATAATCTCCCGAAGCCCCGAACGCTGGGCTGATCCACGTCGTCTCTTCCTTGATCGCGCCTCGAGTGTCGTACACTCTGCGCATGGCCGCAGCGTACCGGCAGAGGCGGAGCCGCACAGTAGCGGAGTCACAGAGAGCCACGAGTAGTGTCGTAAAATAACCGGTTAATTATGATAGTTACTAAAGTAACCGGTAATGTAGTCAGTTACATTAACGGTTATTTTCGATAAAGAACGCGCTGCCAACTCTTTAATACCTATCATTAATTGAAAATTTGCGAAATTTTTTATGTATATTAAAATTCGCAAAAAAAAAAACACTGCTGTGATAAGTAATCATAGTTTTATAATGAGTGGCATTCACGACTGAATCAGAAATCACTGGGAATGTATATCACAATTTTTGAGATTTCGAACACTTGATGAAAGTAAAGAAATCGTTTGTGGACTAATTGCATTTTGAACATTCTCAATTAATTTGCTTTAAAAGGTTTGTACATATATTTTTTTTTCTAAAGGAAATATAAACTAATAAAATTTGTATACAAAACAACGAAACAATTTTAATCATTGAGGAAATATCTAATAAATTGAATTAACAAAATATTTTTTCTTCTCAAAACAAAATGTAAACTATAGAAATTCATATAATTAAGTAATGAAAAAACATTAAATTATTGAAAAAATAAATTAATTTAATTTAAAAAGTTGAAATATTCTTTTTTCAAAAAACAAAAAAAAACAGCAAAACTTTTATTAAAATTAATGATAAATAAATAAACACATACTTTCGATGAAATAGAAGACTCGACGTATAAAGATTAATTGCATACAATGATTCCACCCGGAAAATAAATAGCTTCCGGTAAAATGTTATAAATAGCTGTGGTTATTAATCGGTTAAATATCCGGCTACTTGACTGGTTATTTGCCGAACTTACATCACTGGGCGCTCGCCTCCACCTAGCGCCGCCACGCGGCGTCGACGAGAACCAAACAATCCCTCGTCCCCTCGTGGGAGCTAAGAGAGTGTAATAATCGAGTCCGGAGAGCCCTTAGTGCGACGTTCGCTCAGCGGAGACCGAAAAGACACGAGAGCGACCCTTCGGCGAGGCAGCGAAGGAGCAACAAAATTATCTCTCGGTCCCAGGGACGTAAGACGAGTCGTGTCGTCCGACACCGGCTGCGTTTCTCCCATCGGCGAGCCGGCTGACTTTGCACTCGAAACGACGATAATACGCTCGTTACGGTCCTCGCTGCGGCCTCGAAGAGCCGGAGCTTTTTTTACTTCCCGATCGTCGGGTGGCAACAAAGTTTTAATTGCTTTTCGCGACTGGTTAATTAGTTTCGCGGTCAAGCTCTGCTGCACCGTTAGCTTCGTTACACAAGAGCAGACGGTAGCTCGTTAGAGCCGGCGTACACATCCCTCTCGACTGGAAAAGATAATTTTGTTTTTTCCTCACACGTGGTTACTGCGCAATCCAACTCGGTTTTCTCCGGCAATCCCTGCGGCTCGGATCGCACGGCCCTGAAGGCGTTCGGGAGCCGAAAAATTCTCCACACGCGCTATCGTGCCGACTCCCGTGGCGCGCGTGTGGATCGAATAAAAACCGGGGAGTAGGAGAAAAAGAATCGAGTGCGAGAGCCCCGAGTGTCGTGAATTGCGAGACGTGGATTACACGCATGCACACGAACTTCGTCTATACACACGCACGTTCGACTTTACTTCTGATAAGAGAACCTCTTGCATCATCGGCGCAAAGTACGAAACTATCGCCGTGGCGGACAACTTTAAACAGCAGCAATATTCAAACAGCAGCTTTATATTATATTAAGTTATATACGTTACATTATATTTCTTTGCAAGAGGGTTCTCCCCCGTTGATAAATAAGAAAACGAATGGATATTTAGTCACAAAATAAATATGTCCAAAAATGATAAAAACGGTAGATCGACCGTAAATGAATAAACAAATTATAGGCTATATTATATTTCTTTCTCAGAGCTTTCTCCCCCGATAAATAACTAAATATTCCCTCACAAAAGAAATATGCCCAAAAATGATAAAAACGGTGAAACAACCGTAAATAAATGAATAAATCATAGGCTATATTATAAGTTTCTCCCTCAAATAAATAAATAAATAAATATACAGTCACAACAGAAATGTCGAAAAATGGTAAAAAAAAAAAAAAAAAATCGGTATAACGACCGATCTCTCTCGTTACCGACCGAGCAAGCGTCTTTATCGACTCACCGATTTTTCCCTGCTGCTGCTGAGGCTGCAGTACCCTCTTCTCGCGTTCGCTCGGCGCTGGTAGCTTCTCGACTTTGGGTGCCGTTGCCGCCGAAACCGGAGGAGCCGCGACAACCGGCGCAGGTGCCGGAACTGGGGCAGCCGCAGGTGCAATAACAGTCGCAGCCGCGACTGCAGGAGCTGGCTGTGTTCGCTGTTGCTGCTGAGGTTGCTGCGGTTGCTGCTTCTGCGAAGGCGCGTTACCGGGCTGCGCAGGATGGCCCTTGCTCTTCGTCCAAGGGTTCACCGCAGGCAGCGGTGCTTCGATATATTTAACAGGCTGCTCTCCGTCGCCCTCGACGGCGCATTCCTCCCTCTCGGGAACACACTCTTTGCTGACGGGAACATGCTCCGAGTGCTTCTCGACCCGTTCCTTGTGGATTCTCTCCTTGCTGCCCGCGCTTTGTCCCCTTGGCTGCTGCGAGTGTCTCTCGTGATGTCTGTGTCTCTCCCTGTGCGTGTGATGCTCTCTGTAGTCCCGCTGGAGCTTCTCCTTCCTGCGCGCCGACTTGGGCGCGACGGTCTGAAACTCTCCGTCGCTGCCCACATCGCCGTTGTGGTGCTCGGTGCTCGCAGCCTGCTCCGTTCTCGCTTCCTTCTGTTTGATCAGTGACTCCTGAGTCTTGTTGACTACCTCCCTGTCGCCGTACGGCCCTGCGTTCCCGTGGTAGGGACGTCTCTCAGTCTTGGACGGCGCGTAAGCGTTGAATCTTCTGCCGGTCTTTTGGTAGGACTTGCCGCGCGGCGCGCCGCTCTGCGCATGCGCGGCTATGCGCTCCTTAGCGGCGGACGGCGACGGACCGACCTGCCCGATGTTCTCTTTGTTGTTGTCCTTAGCGATCGAGGGCCTGGCCACGACCGTCTCGCCGCTCCTCGTCGGATTGAGCACGCTGGCGTAAGAAACACCGGGGCCCTCCTCCCTCTCGTTGCCGCCCTGGGCGCTGCTGGCCACCTTGGCCGCCATCTTGGATCCGCTCGCCGAGACAAAAACACGAGGTGTCCCGCAGCGGCACGCTCCGTCCTCAGCCTCGTTGCGTTCCTGGGCGATGAATTCGCGAGGCAGAGAAAATTTAGTCTCTCGAGGAGCGAAGGAGCCGGGGGGGTTCAGGGGAAATAATAAAATAGAGTTTAAAAAAAAAAATCCCTACCGACGATATTTCAGGCCTTCGCTTCGCTCGGGAAAAGTCGGCTCCTTCACCTCTCGCGGACCCTCTCTATCCTCCGTTGTTAACTTTTATTCTGTTACGTTTTGATTTATTGTTTTTTTTTCTTTTTAATTTTTTATGAGATAAGAGTTGACCCGTTTTTTTTATCGCGGCACGAGAAGAGGCCGCCGGGACTCACTGAGAAGAGTCCATGCTGCCTTGGGCCGCCGAACGCATGGCCCCCCCGGATTTCCCGTGACCACGCACCCGTACGCAGGCCGACGTGGAATTCCGACGGACTCTCACGATATATATATTTCACCGCACCCGAAACGATTATGTCTCACGACAACCTCGCTTGCCGAACGAGATCACCCTCTATCGACGCCTCTTACTCCACCGCTCGGTTCGTTTTTTTTTTTTTATTATTTATTGTTAAAACTCGAATCCCACCGTGCACGGAGAGTAACGAACGTCTCGCAGCACCCTCCGTGGCCGCCGATGGCCGCGTGTGTCGATCCGGCGAACTACTTACGGAGCAATGGGCTCTTTCCAGAAGGCGCACGAGAGACCGCGTGTGCGCGCGACCGCACGGCACTCGTGTGTTTAACCCGATGAATTAATCTTTCGGTAGGTTTCTCGTCGTCAGCCGCGCGCCGCTTTGTTACGCGGACCCGATGAATTTTTCGCGGCTCGGATTACCGACGAATGAAATTATGCACGTTTATCGTAAATAGCGCTCTCAGTGTTTTAACGCACACACCGAGCACGAGGTCCGAACGCTCGGCTCGCACCGCGTGCAGCACGCTGACTCGGCGATTTAACGAATACACACGAATATTGACTGTACCGACACGGTGCGACCGTCACGACGCAATTCGACGATATCGACGAGTTCGCGGATTATTGTCACGGTTGTGCGTGCGATCGCGGTATCACACGGTTACGCGAGAGACAACACCGTGCGCGCGTGTGACCCGTCGCGTACGGCTACTGTGCGCCTATGGAAGATACTAGCAGACAGCCAGCACCTTGTCCCCACGCACTGCGATTTTTTTTTTGTTTCCTCGTTCGATCCGGACTATTGCTCGTCAACTCGGCTCGTCCATGGGATTCGTCTCTCTCACTTCTTCGCGACCAAACTTTTAAAACGAGCGAAGTCGCGTTATCCCGGATTACGTAAACACCCTGGCATTTCCGTGGAGTTTTCTTACGGGAAATTCGCTCCGCGAACACATGTGGCCAACGCTGATTCTTGGCCTCTGCGCGAGAGACGAGCCGCTCTCGCCGGGCTTCCGGTTTGCGAATGGCCCGATACACCGCGCAACTCCCGGCGCGCAGGCGGAGCCACCGGTTCTTCCCGCGATTCAAAAATCATCACGGATCTCCCGGTTTGCCGCGTTGGGAATGGGAAACGTGCGGAAAAATTGGGTGTGCGAAACGTAAGGTCGAACGCTGACTGGCGTGAGATGGCGTTTTTCAACAATAAATTATATGAATATTTTTTTAAAATGCTTTCAGCTGTCGCCTTCCTTTTATCGCAAGGGACAGAGGAAAAAGGCATATATTTCTGTTGTTCATTAAGACGCATGTTTGTGTGACTCATGCATGAAAAGTGCTACGTGCCTGCCGAGAGTTGCGTAAGTGGCGCTGCAAGTCACGTGTACTGTAAATACTCGGCGCATGCGCATATCGGCCCGATTGCACTTTACGCACGCTTCTCGCATTTTACGCATGCTCGATATACAGCGAAACAGTCAGCAGGCACGGAGTAGGACTTCTCCAGAATTCGTTACCGAAAATTTTATGCGATACTAGTGAGGTGTAGCGAACATCATACCGAAACTGTGAAGTCCGCGCTTCAGGGCGTGTAAAGTTGCGTATAAAGTTCACTTTACCGCACTCGTATCGCAAAATACTATTATGTACCGAACCGTGAATTGCCTCACGCGAGAGGCTGGAAAAGCGCGTTCCTTCGGGTGAAGGAGTCGTGGTCGCGTCTCGCCGACCTGTTTTACCGACGGGAATCATGTTTAATTATTTACAGAAAAAGAACACCGTTTGCTTCTGCTTTCAGTGAGTATTTATATGTATAGATATATATATATATAATTTGTAAACGTAAAGTGTCTAGATATAATAGAACAACATTCATTAGAAAAGTTAATTTGCAACTAGATATCCTCAATAATTTGTACAATCGTGTCTACCTGCCGGTTGGCGCTTTCATCGTATTTTGCACAATAATCCCCGATCTCGTTAGACGATCGAATTCTTTATCCCTGTATTCAATTGTACATATCACTAGCTATCGGAGTTAGTGCCATTCTTTTCTAGATGACAGTGAAATTATCACAGACAGTAAAACGTCTCAAGTTTAGTGTGATCTGCGATGCGTTTACAAGCGATAAAAGGAGCTCCATCGTAATTGTGGATCCAGGGGCCACGGCCAGTGTTCGTGTCAGCTTCGGTCGTTGATGGGATATTTCTTTAACGATCGCTCGAAGGCTTCGACTATCGTGGACCTGAAAGCATCGGCTTAAAATAATTTACGAACTTTTTACAGTTATTGGGATGATTCGAACCAGTGATGTAAAATAACAGTCAGGTAACATAATTTTCCTTTCCTATCATTCTCTATGTAACATGACCGTCACTTTTATTCACGTCATGTAACATTACCAGTGTGCCGTGAATGTCGATATAGACGTAAAATTACGGTTAAGACTCTTTTGGCTATTTCTTCCGTCACAACATTTTTATTAAAAAATTTGCAATTTATATCATTCGATTAGTGGACGTTTGGCTGTGATTTACAGTCAAATTAAAACATTTGGTGGTCAAACGTTTAATTAAAGTAATTAAAAAAAGATATTGGACTTTTTTTTCTTCAAATAGGGGTCAATGTGGAATTGTTTGGTGGTCAAGAATAATATAATTACAACGTTTGGTGGTCAATCGTTTGGCTAAAAAATGTATTATTATTTATTTATTTATTTACTTTTAATTTCCTTTTTTATTTCTAATTTCTTTTTTAATTTTTAAAATTTGATTAAACGCATTAGTGCGCCTTAGAGTGGGAGTTCAGTAGTGCGTAGTACTCCGCTATGGTCGGTGGTCACCAGCGTACTATGCACTAATCAACCCTCACCCTAAGGCGCAGATAGTTTGTTTTTTTACATTCTTTAGCCGAATGGGTAACCACCAAACGTTTTAACTACATTGCTCTTGACCACCAAACGATTCCGCATTGATTGAGCCCTATTTAAAACAATTTGAAGAAAAAAATAATGTTTGGCTAACTTTAGGCCTCATTTCTTTTTAATTATTGTAATTGATTGATTGACCGCTAAGTGTTGTAATTAAGCTATCGATCACTCCTAAACGACCGCCACTCGAATGGTACAAATTGCAAATTTTTAAATTAAAGTTCTTTGGCTAACTAGAGATCTCGTGATCGTCGGATCTCGGTAATTTTCGTCAATTCAGCATTCATCATGCGCCAGTCCTGTGACTGTCAAATGACGGTCACGTCACGGCTTTACATCACTGATTGGAACAATCCGGTGATTGGGACCTGCCTGAAGAGCTTTTGGTGCAACAGATAAGCGGTGACGTGACCCGCGTCGATGTATCGAACCTCGGCACCGGGCCAGATCTGCTCCAGGCTCATGCAGCCCTCTCGGGGCACGTACGCGTCGTCTTTCGCGCACACCGCAATTATCAGATCCGTGTCGACCGGTACCTCGAAATTGCGAAGATGCGTACATTCGTCCATCACGCCCCGCATGAACTGGAAGGCCTCGCGCTCCCGCCATTTACTGTTCGACAACAATGAATCCTTTGGAGCTGGTAATACGCACACCTCTGTAAAAAAAATGTAAAAGGCGATTAGCGGGTGTCGACGCAATAAATAGGGAAATATATATATATATACATAAATAGGGAATAAATAGGGAAAAAAGGACGTCAAAAAATACCTTTAAGGGTTTCCGGTTCGCTCGGTTTAAACTTTGGGGAGATAAAATTGAGGGGAAACATTCTCGCCGCCGCCTTTTCGTCAGCCTCACGATTGTTCGTCGTGTCTTGATTTCCAGTCTCGGTAAAACCATTCATCGCCGACACGTTGCTGACTTCCGGATTCTGCGATTCCTTTCTTAATTTATTCATTCTCTTCATACTTTCGGGATAGTGCATGGCGAAGTGTTGACCCGCCAAGAAAGCGTCCTGCGAATATGGAAGCGCAAGTTATTGCAAAACGAACCGTCTCCGATCGGGCTCTACGACCTAAGTAGGCGATTCTTATTTCGTACTTTCAATCATGATCAAGCGGTGAACATTGAAAGCGGTGCGAGTCGAATGATTTTTGTTTGCTTTCGTTCGATCTATGTTAAAATTCGGAAATACTGCGCACCTTGATTCTCGGTATTAATTGGGAGGGGATTGTTTCGAAGTTATTGTCTCTTACGTCTTGATCAATTATCTTGACCATTTTTGCGAGATCGTTTTGATAGACCTCGTTCGCGAAGTACTGGGACTCCAGGAGTTGCCAGTTTATCGACGAGCTCATAACGCCGTCGGTAAAAACGGGCGAGGCCGTCGACCAGGATAGGCAAGGAATCAGTGGTATCGGCTTCGGCCAATTCGTAGCCGCTAGCGAAGCCATCTGCAAGAATTCCGAGAAAAAAAAAATCGATTAGCATTATTATTTTTCTTTGTTACCAAGAAAACTCAACGAATCGATTCCGTTGGAGTTTAAACGGATAATGGACTAACGTGACCACCCATGGACAATCCGGTAAGGCCGAGCGGGCCGAAACCCTGCTGCTCGCACCAGTTCAGCAGCACAATAGATTCCATTATCAGACAGCCTCCCATGATGAATATATCAGATACATTGTGCAAATTCGAACGTCTGTCGACATCAAATACTTTATCTATAAATATTCAGCCTTCGTGAAACGCGATACCGTCTCGGTTTCTCATCGTACAAACCTCTCCGCCGTTTATCTTTTCTTACATTTGATCTTTGGGCTTTCGCAGGCCGTAGAACGGATTTTCGAGCAACAGCGATCCAATTCCGGCCTCTCTGAGTAACGGTTTAGCGATCAGATTTCTCCTTCTCCAGAAATACTGCAAAGTGCCAAATATATTAGTGTACATTGGCTGTTTAACTGTTCACGGTAAAAAAGGTTTGCACATCTAACAAGCATTTGTTGTCCACAAATTTCCACTAATTGTTTTGGGTAATTAAAAAAAATCAGAACTGAGCGGTACTTGTTTGGTACGTCAAATACGTACTTAGAGTACACAAGTACGTACTTGAAGTATGGAAGTACTTTTTCGTACTTCAAGTACGATTTTACGATTTCAAGTATCAAGTACAGATACTTTTTGAGCACCCGCTCGCATTGTGGATACTCAATGAGGAGCATGACATCCTATTTCTATGAATATATGATTATCTGTCTAAACTTTTCAATAAGTATAATCTAAAATATGTATTTTACAAAATTTCCTTGAAAAACGAGTTTTATTTTTTATTAATCAAAACTTTTATGAAAAATCGAACTTTTATTTTTTTATTTTTTCAAATATCTTTGAAAATAAGCAGAAGGGACGAAAGGGGACCCTTTTCGATTTTTTCTAATGAAATTGTTTTAAGGATTTTTTTTTGGATGAGCAAAAAGGTAAGAGCAGATTTGAAAAATGCTCTCAAAACGATGAATCACAAAAATTTTAGTTAGTGATTTTTGACAATGAGGAAGCCATGTGCAAATTACTCTGCACCTTTCTTGTTCAAAGACTAGGTAACGCTACGAACCTAATTGCGAAAAGTACTTGGAAAAAGTCCTTGAGAAATTCTTCAAGTACAAAAAGTCCTCAATAATCCAACTGATACTTGCGATACTTTGTACTTGAAGTTTTTCTCTGTACTTTGTCCGGCTTTGCAAAAAAAATTTATTGCTAAAAAAAAATATGAGAAGGGATCCTTTTTGTTTTTCCCTTTTTGTACTCTTGATAAAAAACGACTTTTTTGTGACAAGTTTTGTAGACTCTTGACACCAAAAAAATAAAAGAAAAATATATTAAAGTAAAATTAAGAGAAAACAAAGAATATGAAAATTTCTGGACAACAAACGTTCGTTGAACGCACGAACCTCTTTTCACTGTGCGCAATTATCCCGATTGGCCAGTATTTACATGATCGCCGGTGCCGGCGAGATGCAGGCAGACAGGCTTGATTTTGTGTGAACTCCAGTGCAGTGGTAAAATGAGCTGAAAATAAGACGTCTTGGTTTCCTCCGGCATGATATTCGGAAGGTGATGCTCGAATGGGCTTTTGAAGCATCCTTCCACTATGTGACAATCCGACCATTCTTCATCCTATCAGCAAGCAAAAAAAAATCATAAGATCCTCAATGACGGAGCTCCAAGCTCGCTCGCAGACACGACCAACAATGTTACCTTGGTGATCGTTATGGCGTAATCGCGTGGTATGAGATTGTAGCACGCTTCTCTATTCGCGACCACCTTCCTGAATTCGAAAATCCTGTGAAGAAAAAAAAATTAATAAATGCACAAGGTATAATTTTTCATTCAATTCGACGATTATATTATCGGATGAGAGATCGGATCCGGCGGGGCAAAACGGTCGCGCGAGGTAACGATATTTTTGGGTCATGTTGACCAACGCGACTTCGACGATTGCAACAACCTTCGTTGCGTGCAAACGTCACGGAGGAAAACAACGCGGATTCTACGGAGCTCGTTTCGGCTCACCTTCGCAAGCTCTCCGGATTGCCCCATCCCTTGGTGAAGAACTTCGTGAGCAATATACTGCGATAAACGGCGTCCAGTCGACTGGGAGCCATGCCACGGGGTTGTTGTTTGTTCGATAAGATGCATGTAAAAAATAATGGTAAAACTCGGCTCGCGACGCGACCGATTAAAAAAAAAAAATTTAATCGTTAAAAGATAACATTGTATCGAAAATGTTTTTTTTTGGGTTTTTTAAAGATTTTTCGACCGAACGGATAAACCCGAGGACAAAAGTCAACCGGCCGTTCCGCGATAACAATAATAATGAGGACCGTGCCGAACGATTATTCGTAGTAGAGATAAAAACGACCGAGAGAGGTGGGCTGATGCGCGTTTGCGCAGCGCGTCAGAGCGCCAACCGGACAGCTGTTCGGACACATTCCTGGTACCAGCTGATCGTACCGATTCCCATCGCGGCCTCGTTCCCTCGCGGCGTGCTCGGGCCGGTCTCCTTTTTCACGTAAACGCGATTAGCGATAAAAAAAAAAAAGAAATCATGCTGCGACCGATTTCAACGCTCACTCTGTCGAAGAGCGCGATATTGGAACTCGGCAAATCCGCCTGTATGTACGTCGAGGACATCGCCAACGCTCGAGGTAATTAGATTTGCGGGCTTGATCCACTTATTTGCCTTAGGTGAAAAAAAGAGACAGGTCGTGTTCAGGGAAATTGCTCGCCAAATTTTGGCAAAACATTTTTCTTGGCGATTCGGTGAAGATTGGATTAGGGAGAAAACACGCACTCACGCGATCGTCGTGTAAGGCGTAACTTCCGGCGTTTGCGCTTTGGCGATTCGTGTACCCGATCCTTGTTCAACGAGGACCTCAAATTTGCCAAGACTTATTAATATTAATGTTATTTTTATTATTATTAGTGAGTCTGTCGATTGAAGGTGAAGCTCCCATGATGTGATGTTCTTCTATATTTCTGTATATACTTTCTTATTATCTCTATTACTAATTTCATCCAAGATTATTTACCTAATTTGTTCATTTGTAACTAGTATTATTATTTAATTTTGTATTTATTTTGAAGCCAGAAGGGAACAGATGTGATAACAAACTAAGTCAGATATTTATTGAAATGTTCTATTTTGATAAAACTGTAAAAGGAGTACGGCAGTAAATAAATAAAATAAAATGATTATTATTAATCTTCACATATAGGAAGTGTCGCACTTATAAAGCCTGAATCTAGATAACTAAATTATATTTTTCTTTTTCCTTGTAAATTCTTATAAATCTTATAAATTGTGTGTGAACGTAGTTTCGTATGTCCATCTATAAATTTCATGCGAACATATGTGAACATATACAGGTCCAGCCTACTCTTAAATTCGTTTAATGTGCTAAAAAAAATCTGAAAAAATTCTGTTTTTTTTTTGGTAAGGCAGAAGAAAATTTATTACGAGCATGTGTATCGTTTTTGTGCTTAAAAGAATGGCATAGTCGTTTGCGATCGACAAAAAGTCCCGGTTACTTGAAGAGTTAGAGAGTTCAAAACTGCCTGCCTACATTTCGTCGTTCATACGTTGGTGGAGTCCGTGACGCAGTTCTATTAACTATAAAGTTTACATGAGGTAGAATGTAAACATAATCTTGTCGACGCATGTATTGCCGATGTGTTTGTTGGCTCGCAGAGCTGCGAGGTATAGCAAACTAAAACATAGACGTTTTAATACGCGGATTACGGATGTGTTTATTGGCTTGCAGACTCGGCGAAGTATAGCAGAGAGGTTTCGACACCGGTACCGACAACCGTGTCGGCCCTTGATCTCTGGCAAGTACGCATCGCCACTTATTATTATTATTGTTGTTTACAGAATTTAAGTTTCCACTTGTTGATCTGCTTCTATATAGTATAGTGTCACGTAAAAATATATATACCTTGTTCTACCGCATCTCTTACTATCTTCTATAGCGTCGTAACGATACAAAATCTGTCTGCAGTATAGACTCGTTTGTTTACTCAGGAAGAATTGCGACGCGAACGCGCGACAACATTCTGCGACGCTCTCGATACTATTCTCGACGGTGGTTTGTTGTGCGGCGCAATAACCGAAATTTGCGGTGCGCACGGGTCGGGTAAAACACAAATCTGGTGAGTCATGATTCAATTAGTTTATATCACGATAAACGACGATCTTACATTGTTGCGTCGATACAAAAGTGGTACAAATTTTTGTGCTTTATATGTGATAGAAAAAACTTTACAAAGGTTTGTGTAAAAAAGAAACAAAAAACAAAAAAAAAAATGGTTTAGCTTGCAGACAAGCGTGGTGTCTGGACTGCCCGAGGAATGTGGAGGTCTCAACAGCCGCAGTCTCTACATAGACACGAGAAACGGCTTTTCACCTGCGAGAGTGGAAGGTAAGAAAAAAAAAAACTTTACCTCGACTCTATTATTTTTTTAAACTGTCATGGAATTGTTCTGGTAGAAAAAATCTTTGGATTCGAAATGCTTGTAAGGCTGCAAATTCGAAAATGGGTTCTTGCCGGTATAGCAGAAAACTGCACGACGGTCCAGTACGAAAGCCAGCCTGTTTGCCTCCTCGTGAGATTTTTAAAACGTGTAGGACGTCAAGCGTACTGGACAATCCTCTTTAGCTAATTCTTGAATTGATGTTGTCCCTGTGGCGCTGGCTGAAGAATGATCTTTGCATTCGTGAATTTCCAGATTGAACCTGATTATCTAATTTGATTCCACGAAGGCTTTGCTGGCCGTGTAGTTGTAAATTCCCAGGTTGAACCCGATTGTGTAATTTGGGTCCACAAAGGCTTTGCCGGCTGCATAGTCGGCGTAGAGCTTGTCCATGGGTGTAAATTTTCACGTTTGCAGTTTTCACTGAGAATAATTCGGGCTTTTCACCCAAAAGAGTCGAAGGTGGAAAAAAAACTTTACCTGGACTCAATTTTTTTGTAAACTGTCATGTAATTGTTCTGGTAGAAAAAATCTTCTGATTCAAAATCCCTGTAAGGCCTCAAGCTCGAAAAGGGGTTCTTGCCGGCGTAGCAGAAATCTATCCGCCCACCCAGTACGAAACCCAGCCTCTCCCTCTCCTCCTGAGATTCTTGCAAAGTGTACGAAGTCATCACCACCGGACAGTCCTGTTTAGCCAATTCCTTTATCGAATTCGACCACGTGTCGTTGATTGAAGAATGTTCTTCGTATTCGTGAATTCCCAGATTGAACCCGATTATGTAATTCGCTGGGACGAAAGCTTTGCTCGCGGTGTACTCCGCGTACAGCAAGTCCACTGTCTGAACATAAATTTTTGCATTTCGTGCAGCGCAGTGTTCGCAGAGATTTATTTGGTAACTCCGCTGATGCAGTTCCGGCCCAATCAGAACAATCGTGAGCTCCTCTATGACCTCTCGGCAGTGGAGCAATGTTTCCCAGTAGATCAGACTCTCTGTCTCTATGGCATTAGCGCCGATCACATGAACAGTGATTTGAGCCAATTTTTCTACGTTCAGTATTTCCATCGCGCGCAGGAAGGTCAGAGGCCTGGTGAGATACTCTGAGACGCAGATATCCCAGACTTTGGTTGCAAGAGTAACGTCACGTTCTCGTGCCCTATAAAGGTCAACGACCTCCCGCATAGTTTTTGGAATGTCTCCTTTCTGGAAGTAGCAATAGTCGATGATTTTTTCAATTGGTTTCGAGAAATTTATCTCTCCGGTCTCGATCTTGAAGCAAAGTCGCAGATTGTCACATTTCACTGTGTGCGTGTTGTTCGGTTTATGGTCGGAGCAGAAGCTCGTTCCAGGGCAGTCTTGGCAGTCAAAGAGTCTTTGCGAATCGGTCTCATGGCAGACCGTGCACGCCCGAGGAAACTTGAACATCTCGGTCTCGTAAGGCAGCAGTTTTCGTCCGAGCTTCATTTGAACGAGGAGCATCAAGTTGGTCTTTGCCCGAGTCCAGGATTCCATGCTCGACTCGCGTTTAGCCTTGAGGCCAAAGGCGCTTCCGGCTTGCTTGACCACACTGGCCAGCAACTTGCACAGGTCCTTGTGTAGCTGCCAGTGTTGCGCCTGATGTTCCCTGCTGCAGTAGGCGATCATCTTGCAGCCCGAGCATCGCTTCAATTGGACGTTTTTTCCATAAGCTCGGCACACGTGACACGCGTTGGAATAGAAATACATGTGCTCCGTGAAATTGCACATCGTCGTTTGTCGTCGCGCATCGTGCCTTCCGTATTACTGTTACTGGACGGACGACGACCAGAGCATCGTCGACACTTCGTGACGTAGCGTCCGATTATCGCGATAACGAGTTTCCCTCGGAGTCCGGCATTCTCCGACACTTGTTGGTTGCCCGCTACACGAGCGGGGTACGGTGACGCGATTGTCGAGGTCCGCGTCGCGACTTTACCGATGGATACGTAAACAAATTTTACGTAACCTACACAAGTGCGGCCCGACGTGCTCGTCGAAACTCTTTGTGAAGCACGGAAACTTTCGAGCTCGGGGAAACGTTTATGCCCACGGTGACTTTCGAGTCTACGGAAATCTTCGAGCCCAAGAAAACCTTCGAGCCCACGGTAATCTTCGAGCTCAAGAAAACCTTCGAGCCCACGAAAATCATTCAGCCCAAGGAAACCTTCCACCCTATGAAAACCTTTGAGCCTATGGAAAACTTCCAACCAACGGAAGCTTGTTGAATCCAAGGAAACTTGAGAGCCCACAGAAACCTTTAAGTTCATGGAAACCTTCGAGACTACCGAAACTTTTAAGCCCACAGAAAGTTTTGCTTCGACGGAAAGTTTCACGTCCACAGAAACGGTTTCACTCACGGAAATCTTTGAGTCTGGGGAAACTTTGAACTCTGTGGAAGCCTTTGAGTCTACGGAAGCCTTTTAGTCTACAGAAACTTTCTAACGCATGGAAATTTTTGCACCCGCAGATACCTTTGAACCAATGGGAACCATCCAGACCACAGAAAATCGATCAGAAAATATTTAATTACACAAAAATGGGTATCAGAGGTTTGATGACGTACATAAATCGTAATCCGGATTACATCAAGCCTCACGAGTTGCATGGTGGTTACCTCGTTATCGACGGTCATAGCTTGGCGGCGCAATTGTACAACTCGTCAAGGTGCAATTGCGCATTTGGCGGCGATTACGACAGGTACGCCCATTGCATCAACGAATTCTTTGACGAACTAGAAAAATGCGACGTTACCCCGCTCGTCATCTTTGACGGCGGCGTAGAGGACAAAAAAATGAAGACCACCTACGCCAGGATGGCGGAGAAGCTGCAGTCTGCGACTCGTTACACTCCGGCTTCCCAGAGTCAGGTCAAGTTCATGCCTCTCTCGATGATTCCCGTCTTTGTCTCCACCCTGAGGCAAAAGGGCGTGAAGCTCGCGCGGACAATCCTGGAAGCTGACCCAGCCATCGCCGGAGTTGCCAAAGTCCTCGACTGTCCCGTCCTCAGCTACGACTCGGACTTCTGTATTTTTGGTGTAAAGTTCGTGCCTATCAACACCCTGGAACCCTACGTCGTCAAGAGGTCTTCAGGAGGGTACACGAAGCGCTGCAAGCTCTTCAAGGTCGATAATTTATTTAAAGTTTTTCCAGGTCTCGATCAATCGGTGCTCCCCCTCGCTGCGATTCTCCTCGGAAACGACTACGTTAAGAGCAAGACCTTCGAGAACTTCTTCAGCTGCCTGAAGCTCTCAGGCCAGAATCAGAGGCTCTACAACGAGGGCCAGAGAAGAATCCACACGACGCTAAGGTGGCTCAAAAACTACGACCTCAACGACGCCGTCGCCGCGATACTGAGCAAGTTACCTAGGAAACGTCGCCAGAAAGTCCTGGACATCATAGAGACGAACGTCGACGGTTACCTCACGTTGCCGTCAGAGATAATGATGCCCTTGGGCCTGGAAGCGGAGTACCGAGCCGCGATGACGGCTAGGCGCGAAAAGAGATTTAAGTTTCAGGGCAACCTCGATACTCTAGAGTCCCGGCAATTGTGGCGAGATGATCGACCCGCAGCGTGCGCGAACTCGAGCTCGGACGACGAAACTGACGAGGAGACCGACCTGGCCTCCGACTTGCGGGAGGGCAGCGAAGATTTCTCCGACACGTGGCCCGATTGGTTCAAGCACGATCTGAGCATCGCCGAATTTCCGGCTTACTTCATCGACATGATACATCGCCGGATGTTCGTCGTTTCGGTGCAGATCGAGGACTTCGATTATCCGAGCGCCTTCGAGATGAGCCTCAAAATCCTCGGAGTCATAGACGGTCTACTCGTCGCCGGAAGAGAAGGATCCGACATCGGCTTGTCGTACGTTATTCGAGAGGGAAAGAATTACGTTCGTCGTCGCGTGGAGACCGTTCGCGGCACGACTTCCGGAAACTTTCCCGCGCTCGCCGATCTGCGCGACGCACCGATCGAGGCGAGAAAACGGATATTTGACGATACTCTGGAGATAACGGGCAAGGAGGATCTCATCGAAGCTCTTCCGGCTCGATGGAGGGTTTACGTCGCGGCAATTGTTTACTGGATGGCCCAACCGGAAGTGCCGGCTCGAAACTCGTACCACATGCACGCTCTTCTCTTCACGATGCTGCTCGGCGTAGTCGACAAGAAAATCGGCTATCATCGAACTATGAATACATTCAACAAATCGCACAGAAGAAAGGTGGCGGAAATACAATCGGACCGGAAGGACCGGAAGTCCGAGGTGTGTCAAGCAGAAACTATAACCGAGGCTCTGGAAGCGGTCGACAAGAGCGATTGTCTGCTCGCTGCTCCATTCTTCATCAACAATTGCACGATGGACCAGCAGCTCTGCGAGTGCCCTCGTAAATTTAATCCAAGTATCGTGCACGTATTCTCGCAGTTTCAAAGCTGCATGACTTACGCCATTGATCTCAACGCGCTACTGGGCTATCCGTACGAAGGTCCGATTGTCTCGGAGTTGTACAACGGGACGATGCTGTACAATTTGTACACCAACTTCAAGAAGCGATCCGATGTCGAGGCCTACATTGCTGTTACTTTGGAGAACTCGCCGAGTCTGTTGGCTCTCGTGAATTTGCTTGCCGAGAAGGTGAAGAAAACTATCGGAGCTGTTGTCGATGCAAACGCGACGAGGGGCGCGAAGAGACGAAAGAAAAAGAAGAGAACGAGCGACGAAGATTTGGAGGAGAAACCGGGACAGGAAGATTTACAGCGAGCTGACATGCAGTCGCGATTCGTCGATCAACAAAATCCTTTCTCCGTTCTCGGAATATCGTCGTGAATTCGGCGAATCCAACGTTATCGACGGAAATGTAGGGAGAGGTGTGAAGAGACGAAGTGGTAACCGCGGTCAGGGAAATGCGGAAAAACAGGGAAAAGTCAGGGAAAGGAAAATTTGGTCAGGGAAAAAGTAAATTGTCGGCGAACTTTCTATAAATAAATAAAAAGTACATTAAGGAAGCCTTGAAAAAAAATTGAGTACATTTTGAAAATAAACAGAATTAAACATTAATACAATTATTAGGCATTTTCATTTACATCATTAATTTAAAAAAATGGAAGTCGTTAGAAGTTTGGTCAGGGACCATTTTTTAATGGTCAGGAAACTTTTCTCCGCGACAAAACGGCCACCACGGACGAAAAAAAGGAAAGAACGAGCTACGAAATTTCGGAGGACAAACCGGTCGAGGAAGATGTACAGCAAGTGGACGCGCAGTCGCCATTCGTCGATCGACAAAACTCATTCTCCGTTCTCGGAATATCGTCGTGAATTCGGCGAATCCAACATCATCCACCGAACGTTTGCGCGATTAAAAGTTAATTCTGATCTGTACTTTTTTTTAACGCATCGAAAATAACATAATTATATTGACAATCAATTGGACAATTAATTAGATTGTTAATTGGCTTTGTCGAGTATCGAATATCACACGCCACGTATAATCGAGACGTCTGCGTTGTTTTTCAGATATAATCAGAGGATGCCAGAAACGATTTCCCAACGCGAGCCTCGACGCGGAAGAGATTTTGAGGGGAATCAACGTCGCCTCGCCTCGGACTTTGGATGAATTACAGTCGGTTCTTTGCGATTTGAAGGATCATCTGAGCGCCGATTCGAAGGTTCGTGATATCGTATTGCAAAATTTGACGATAAGTAAACTTGTTTATCTGATTCAATAATTTATCCGTTTTAGATCCGAGTTGTAATTATCGACAGCTTGTCGCTACCGGTGCAGTGCTCACTCGCGGATGGATGGCAGCGGACACAATATTATTTTCGCATATTCGACGAGCTCCAGAAGATTACGGCTCGGCATAATGTCGCCGTGAGTAAGATTCTCGTTGAGCCTTCGTCAATGAACTTCCTGCTGGCCTGGTTTATTTTATTTATTTTATTTGTTCAACGGGAATAATCCATTCACAAAAAATATTATATAGTCTATTTATTTTTGACGTATGATAATAAATTAGTACTCTACAATTAGCATTCCAGAAAGATTTTTAGGTGCGCACTGGGCTTCACAGTTTATTCCATTGTATGTAGCTTATCACAGTTTTCCGTATCACAGGTGTAGTGTTAGTGCAGGGGTAGTGCACATTCAACGGTTTATTTATTTTATTTATTTTATTTATTTTATTTATTTTATTTATTTTATTTATTTTATTTATTTTATTTATTTTATTTATTTTATTTATTTTATTTATTTTATTTATTTTATTTATTTTATTTATTTTATTTATTCTATTTATAAAGGCTCTGGTTGTGAACGAGCTTCGCTCGCACATCGACAGCAAGGGTGAAATAGTCTACGCGAGCGCCGGGGGCCAGCTGGTGGCTCATCGCTCCCACAGAAGGCTCGTCTTAGCTCGACTGGGCGATTCCGCGTTCGCGGCCAGAATACTGAAATCTCCGACCATGCCACAGATCTCTGTCGTGTTCGAAGTAAGTTTTTTTTTATCACCGCTTAACAAGTATCTACAATGACGAGCTTTCCATTGACGTGTTGTTAAAATGACGTATTCAGATCACCGAAGATGGTATAAGCCCCGGCAGATCAAAGGCTCCACATCATCCGATATAAATTAATGTCCAAAAGGAAGTCGGTAGATCGGTGGCGCGAGCTATGGCCGTAACGACTGCTAAGAAACAGAGGCGCGTAAACTGCATCGTTTTACGTGTTAAACGGTCCCGAATACGCCCTTCTGTTTCTCAGCAGCAGTGTGAGGTTTGTGATTTATTTAATTTGTAACACGCGAAATAAACTGATTCTTTATAAAATTACTCTCATGAATGCAATGCAACTAGAATACTGTCAAAACTGAGGTAGGAGCTGCTGACTGGTCGACAGTTTTCAAATTCATAGCTAATTCGCTCCAAAAAAATGTTATCAGGTATACATCTCGAACATGAGGGATAAAAAGAAAGCGCTACGCTGGTGAGGATGCACTACGATAAGAACACGAACAACGACGGTGATTCATCCGAGACTCGAGACACGTGACGAGCCGCCCCCACCAGTATCGCCGTTTGTGCGTCGTAAAATGCTTGACCAGCCCAGCGACAACACTAGAGAATCGAGTTTTTGAAGTTTGAACAGCGTCGTGCAGTCTCAACCGATCGCTTCCAGTCACGGGCCGAGATAAGCTTTTTTATGCCTGTAATAAGAAGTTATCGGAAATGGGTATTCGAGGTCTGACGACGTATATCAACAGCAATCCCAGGTTCATGGAGAATTACGAGCTGCAAGGTGGTTATCTTGTCATCGATGGCCTCGCCGTGGGAGCGAATTTGTTCTTCTCGGCCGGTTGCAACAGCTCGTTCGGCGGTGATCTCGACAAATTCTCACGACGCGTATCCATCTTCCTTGATCGACTTCGCGAGTGTGAGATTACACCTTTGGTAATTATGGACGGAGGAGTGGAGGAAAAAAAAATGGATACACTGGCCGCCCGGAATTCATCAAACATGGAAGTGGTTGCCAGCTACACACCGGCTGACGAGGCCCGTATGCAGATCGCCTCGATGGCTCTGAGCGTTGTGTTCGAGGCTGTCCTGAAGCAAAAAGGAGTCAAGATGGTACGATGCACTTTCGAGGCCGACGCCAGCATCGCCGCTGTGGCGAAAATCCTCGACTGTCCCGTGCTCAGCAACGACTCGGACTTTTATGTTTTCGGAGTAAAGTACATACCCTTCGACTCTCTGGCGCCGTTCGTTGTGAGGGGTTCGTGGGGCAGGGGATACGTGATACCCTGTAAACTGTTCAGACCGGAATATATATCGAGATCGTTTCCAGGTCTCGACTTGTCCGCGCTGCCACTGACGGCCGTCCTCCTCGGAAACGATTACACACCGCGAGAGACCTTCGAGAGATTTTTCACGGGCATGGCGCTGTCGTTCCAGAGCGAGAGGCTGTACTGCACCGAGCAGAGAAGAATAGACACGGTGTTCAGATGGCTGCGCGGCTACAATCTCGATGACGCGACAGCGGCGATACTCAGCAAGATGCCGATAAATCGTCGTGAAGAATTGCTCCGTAGAATCGAGCTCGTGGTCAACGGATATCGCGTGCTGCCGTGCGAGATGCTAGAGCCGTTGGGATTGGCCGAGAAATACAGATTCAAGATCGCGGAGTGGCGGCAACGGAAGAAATTTCACTTTTCCAGGGACGTCGATACACTGGATGCCACGAAATTCTGGAGTGAGGCGCAGTTAGCTGCGAGAGAGGATTCAAGCTCGAAGGAAGAAACGGGAGGAGCCAAGCCGGTCCCTGATCTGGACTGCGCCGGTGCTCTCGTCGACACCTGGCCGTCGTGGTTCGCGCGTCATTATCACGCCGGAAATTTACCGGCCTACTTTGTGGACATGATGGTTTATGGGTGCTTCGATTTTGGCGTTCAGATAGAAAATTTTGAATATCCGAGTGCTTCCTCGATGAGCATGAAAATAGTCGGAGTCATCCACGGTTTACTCGTCGCTGGTCGGCCGGACGAATCCGCTCGTGGCTTGTCGTGCACGATACGCGATGGACCACTTTTGGTTAAACGACACGCGGACACGGTAAAGGGTACACGCACGATGACCTTTCCTGCGCTCAGCGACCTCGTAGAGACACCGAGGCTCGTGAGGAAACAAATATTTGACGATACCCTGGAAATATCGGGTCTAGAAGCACTCATCAATGATGTCCCAGTTGAATGGAGATTGTACGTGATAGCTATTGTTTACTGGATGCGACATCCTGCCGAACCTCTGCGGAACTCGTGCCACATGCACGCTGTACTCTTCGCCATGCTCTCGGGCGTCGTTGACCGAAAAATTGGCTTCCGTCGATCTATGAAATTATTTTACGAGCATTACGCCGAAACTTTAACCGAATTAAAGTCAAAACGGCAGGGCAGAAAGCCTGTTAAGGCGGATGAGGAGAGTGACTCTATAGTCGAGGCGCTGAAGTCCGTTCGTCCTGGCGATTGTCTACTCGCAGCTCCGATATTCATTGAACTTTGTACCATCGAGAAAGAGCTCTGCGAGAATCCTCGAAATTTCAACGTTACGATCGTCCACGTGTTCGCTCAGCTTCTGAGTTGCATAACGGAGGCTCTTCATCTTAATTCGTTGCTGGGTTATCCGTACCAACCGCTGAATATCGGAGATTTCTTCAACGGCACTATGCTCTACAATTTATTTGCGCGCTTCGAGAAACTCTCCGACGTGGAAGCTTACAATCATGAGATTCTCAAGGAGTCACCGAGTATCGGTCGTCTACTTAAACTGCTGACCGCGAAAGTCAAGGAAATCATAGCGGCAGCTTCTCTCAGCGATTGCGATAGTGCAGATGCCAGGCTACTATCGGAGGACGAACCATCCAAGGTGGGAGTTTTACCGGACGAGGGATCAACAGCGCGAGTACAATCGATCGATCTTCAAGATTAATTTTCCACACTGGGCATTTAAACGCGATACAGTCGGTCAACGGGATTGGAGTTATCGAAAAAGATACATATCTATGTCGAAGCTGTATTAGACGTTATACGATAAGAGACGGGGTAGAACGTGATGACAACTCAGGAAACAATGGCGATATAGATGGGCACTATTTACTGTACGGGCAACGACTGAGCCAACACAATCATTATGGGCGATATATAATTTGTTCAAAACACTCGAAAACTATTTTGAAAACTATTTTCTTATCTATATATGCGTATTATACGAAGCCGATTTATGTTTCACATTGTGTAGAAAATATAATTTTTATAACTTTTTTTGTTCTCTAGTCCAACACTAAAATATTTACCCAAGTTTGGACGATGCGTAAACGCAACGACCGTTCCGATACGTTGCTGGTAAAAATAATATCGATAGTTCCTGAAACACAAATATCTTTCATAATACGTGATCGTACGAATGACTGTCACTGATACCTTATTATCGATACCCACATAGCACGGAAATATTTCAGAAATATTGTAAAAACATTTTGTAAATAGTTTTTTGTCCGCTCATAAATCTTACACTGAAATGTTTCGGAAATAATTCGCAAAAATGTTTTCGAAACATTGCGCTAAATTGTTTTAAAACAATTTTACAAATATTTTTAAATGTTGGTGAAATAGTTATTTGATATCTTACTGAAATATTCAAGAAATTATCAATATTTCAGTGCTGTGGCTCTTGTTCATTATTTTAAACATATCTACTGCCTCCAACACTTCATTTATGGGGTTCCTGTGAGCCCCTTCTAGAGTGTCGATAACATGTATAGTGTTATGACACACTAAATGTCGAACTGTATTAAAATATATCCACGAACCATGGCACTTTGGATTTTTCGTTCCTTCCGAACATAGTTCAGTACACATCTGCTAATATTCGCTTTCAAAATCTTTTTTCACCGGTTCAGAAATATTTCATACGTATGAATGATGAAGCATATTTCTGAAATGTTTTCGAAATATTTCGTGCTATATTGGTAGCTGCCCTGGTCGACGAGCTCCACGAGACCGACGCGGGTCGGAGCAATATTTGCTAATGCGTTCCGCGTATCGAAAATATAGCTCGAACTGCAGCCGTTTCCTGTCGACAATCTATGTGATAAGCTTTAATAAGAAGTCTGATAGTGTATCCGGATTGTAAAAGAAGCGTTAATAGTGTATCCGGACATCGGCGATGAAAAAAAAAACGATGCGCTGCTGAAAATGTGCAATGATAAGGATAAGGACAGTGATGATTCACTGTGATGAACAGTGATGATTCACCGTGGCGAGCATCGATGAGAGACCTCATGCGTGGCATCTAACAGTATCACTCTTGTAGCGACACAAGGCACTGGAGCAGTTCAGCAAAAGCATTGGAGAATCGAGCTTTAGGAGTTTTAACATCATCGTCCAGTTTCAACCGATCGTGTCAAGTGGCAGACCGAGAAAAGTTTTCAAGCTTGTAAACAGAAGTTATCAAAAATGGGTATTCGAGGTCTGAGGACGTACATCAACAACAATCACAAGTTCATGGACCATCACGAGTTGCACGGTGGTTATCTGGTCATCGACGGATCTGCTGTGGCAGCGAGCTTGTTCTTCTCAACTCACTGCAACTCCTTTGCCGGTGATCTCGACAAATTCTCACGACGGGTTTCTCTCTTCTTCGATGGACTTCGCAAGTGCAACGTTACACCTGTGGTAATGCTGGATGGAGGATCGGAGGTAAAAAAAATGGATACTTTGGCCAGCCGGAAGTTATCGCAAATGGAAGCGATAGCCAGCTACACACCGAACTCCAAGGCTCCTTCGAAGATCCTCTCGATGGCTGTGGGAGTTGTATTCGACGCCGTTCTGAAACAAAAAGAAGTGAAGACGGTACGATGCATCTTCGAAGCCGACGCCAGCATCGCCGCTGTGGCAAAACTCCTCGACTGTCCTGTGCTCAGTACCGACTCAGACTTTTACATTTTCGGGGTGAAGTACATACCCGTTGAATCCCTGGCACCGTTCATTGCGAGAGGTCCACGGAACAGCGGGTACGTGATACGCTGTAAACACTTCAGGCCCGAATTTATATGGAGAACGTTTCCAAATTTCGACTTGACAACTCTACCTCTCGCAGCAGTCCTTCTCGGAAACGACTACACGACGCGAGATACCTTCGAGAGATTTTTTGCAGGCATCGAGCTATCGTTGCCGACCAAGAGTTTGTACTGCCTTGAACAGAGAAGAATAGACACGGTGTTCAGATGGCTGAGCAACTACGATCTCCAGGAAGCAACAGCGGCGATACTCAGCAAGATGCCGATTAATCGTCGTGAAGAATTGCTCCGTAGAATCGAGCTCGTGGTCAACGGATATCGCGTGCTGCCGTGCGAGATGCTGGAGCCGTTGGGATTGGCCGAGAAATACAGAATCAAGATCGCGGAGTGGCGGCAACGGAAGAAATTTCACTTCTCGAGGTACGTCGAAACGCTGGATGCCAGGAAATTCTGGAGTGAGGCGCAGTTGGCTGCGAGCGAGGACTCAAACTCGAAGGAAGAAATAGCAAAAGCCCGGCCAGTCTCTGAGCCGGTCTCCGCCGTCGCACTTGTCCATACCTGGCCGGCGTGGTTCGCGAATCATTATCACGTCGGAAATTTACCGGCGTACATTGTAAACATGATGGCCTACGGGAAGTTCGATGTTGCCGTTCAGATGGAAAATTTTCAATATCCAAGTGCTCACTCAATGAGCATGAAAATAGTCGGCGTTATCCACGGTTTGCTCGTCGCTGGTCGTCCGGATGACTCTGCTCGGGGCTTGACGTACACGATACGCGATGGATCACGTTTGGTTGTCCGGCACGTGGATACGGTAAAGGGTACACGCACGATTAGCTTTCCTGCGCTCAGCGACCTCTTCCACAAATCGAGGCGCGTTAGGAAGCGAATATTTGACGATACCATGGAAATATCTGGTCTGGAAGCCCTCATAGGCGACGTCCCAGTTGAATGGAGAATGTACATCATAGCTATTGTATACTGGATGCGACAACCCGACAAACCTCTGCGGAACTCGTGTCACATGCACGCTGTACTCTTCGCCATGCTCTCGGGCGTCGTCGATCGAAAAATCGGCATGTATCGATCTATGAAATTATTTCTCGAACGTTACGGCGAAACTTTGATGAAGTTAAGGTCAAAACGACAGGCCGACAGGTCTGATAAGGCGAACAAGGAGCGTAAATCGATAGACGAGGCGCTAGAATTCGTGAGTCCTGACGATTGTCTACTCGCAGCTCCGATATTCATTAAACTTTGTGAGATAGACGAGGAGCTCTGTGAGAATCCTCGAAATTTTAACGTCACGATCGTCCACGTGTTCGCTCAGTTTCTGAGTTGTATAACGGAGGCTCTTCATCTTAATTCCTTGCTGGGTTATCCGTACAAACCGCTGAATATCGGAGATTACTTCAACGGTACTATGCTCTACAATCTATTTGCCGGTTTTGAGAAACTCTCCGACGTGGAAGCTTACAATTATAAGATTTTAGAGGAGTCACCGAGTGTCGGTAATTTACTTAAACTGTTAACCGCGAGAGTCAAGGAAATCATAGCAGCGCATCCAGAGAAAAGATTTCTTTGAAACACATAAAATTTATTCGAGACAAATAAATAATCTTCTTTGTATATCTGCCTACTAGCATTTTACTTATATCAAGTATAATTTTTTATTTAACTATATATTTATTGTTTACTTCGTGTATTTATTTGGATCCACAATGCGATGTTGTAGTTGAAACAAATGTATTATTCACTTATAGTAACTTTTTTTTTCTTTGAATACAATATTTTCCATTTGTAACTATATTTTTATTTTGAACTTTAAATTGCACAAACTTGGACTTGATTACTTAAGGTAGACGATCGAACATGCATACACTAGGACCTCGATTTTTGAGCCCTCGGTTACCGTCAAAGTCCCCACCACGGAGCGAATATCGATCGGCGCAGAAAGCTATGGGCCATGCTCGGCAGTTAGTATGGGCGGGGCTTGCGCAACCTAGATTTTTGTAGGTGTGATGCGGAGCCGGTCCCGCCGCTGTGAATGAAGTCGAGGTCCCAGTGTATTGTCTAATAAACAATGTATCTGTTACTGCTAAGTTTCTTCTAGGGCGTAAGGATATATACCCAGATAGACAAGCGCCATGAAAAGTAGCAATATCGGCGCGATATTTGTGAAATGTGCGGCACATGTCGCAAAATATATTTTATAAATATAATGTATCTATGTCGAAGCTTAATTACAAGTTATTATTATTCTAGTCCATTCTCATAAACGTTCAGTGCAGTTGAAAGTGGAGTTGCCGCATTTTGAACGGTACACCCAGAAAAAAGTTTATTCCGATCAAAGGAAATTTATTAAGGACTAAGAAAAATGTTTATTTGCTTCATAACCTAATAGAGGGTTTATTGATTTCGAATATATTTATTTGTTTGATAGTATTATTCTTATTATTTAATAATGATTATTTGGAACTAATAAACAAATATTTATGTCGAATAATGTCGTTATTTATTTCGTGACAGACCCGCCGCTTGACTCTTGATCATTGCATTGAATTGAGCATGGCTAAATAGGACATCGACGTTCGTATCACCTTAAATAAATTTAATCACTAATTCAGATACATTGAAACTTTTCACGTGAAAATAAATCCCAATAAGGACATAAATTTACGAGGATGGGGCTACAGAGATTACAACCGCGGATGCCATGAGTTGAAGGGAACCCTGAGAACGTTCTCATTTTTTTGAATTTGAAAACGGTTGCCTTATCCTTATCCGGCAACAGCCGTGGTAAATTTCCGATGGGGCTCCCAAATAGCCGAGCCTGATAGTGCCAATAAACATTGTGTAACTTACGCCGCTAAAGTTTTCCATTGACACCAGGTATATCTTCCCAGCTGTTATTTTGCAAGGCTCGATACTCGCTCTTATAAGGAAAAGGATCAGCTTTCCTGATCTCCGAGACATCATGTACCATTTACAACTGTATCTGTACGATGTTCCAAGTTACTTATTTCCCTTTTTGATATATCTTTCGCAAATCATTTTTGCTATACAAATTATATTTTGCTATGCTCCACGTACGCGGCGTCCGAAACAAATGAACTGGACTCCATTATCCAATGACTGGGCAAAGTGTTGCAAATAATGTGACACACTTGAGCGATGCTGAAACATGCGAATCTTACCGTGTTTATCGATGTACTATCATTGCGCGACGCAATCACCTGCATAAACATCATCAAAACGATAAGAATTAAAAGTGAGGTCAAGCGGGACGATTACCTACCATATAACCGGTGAAGCTTAGGCCCAACGTGCTTAATCCCAGAACGATGAGAATCGTCCATCTGCACGTGAACTCTATGCTCTTTATGTACCTATGTCATTGAAAATACTTATATGTACCTATGTCATCAAAATTACTTACGAAAAAATAAAAACGACAGTATCAGTTTCATTACTTACTCTATTATCATCTTGTGTTTCTTAATGCAAGATATGATTTCACGATAATGCATATCTTCGTGAATATTAGACTCAAGTATTACATTTGTGGATTTATCATCTTTTAGTATATTATTCAGTTTATATCTTCAAAAACAAATGTAGTCTCAAATTGGTATATACATATATATATATTAACAGTTGTTAATAGTAATTAATAATAAACGTAAAACTTTTCAAAAGCACTAGTCGCTCTAAATTTTCGCTCGGAATGCAAGGGGCTTGTTGCATTTGAAAAACATTTTCCTTACAATCGGGCAGAGCTGGACAGTACTATTAAGAGCATGTGAAACACTATGGAGTGCGAGAGAGGCAGCATCAGTGGGGCTTTCGGCGGAGCGAGAAAGACATGCTGAGAACGCGTTTCACATGCTCTTAAAACGTAACGGTGTGTATCAGGATCTCGATTGATCGTCTGCGGAAACCGGACTGGGCGTAGGACAGAGGTTTCCGGCAGGGAAAGTCGAGAGAAGCGCACGGTAGCAATGAAGTTTGCGCAACACCCCTGGTTAATTTGACGTAAAATAATCTTGTTTATTCTCCCCGTGAACTCAAAAACATACAATAGACCGCCGGCAGGTCGCGCTGGCCTGAGAAAATGACACACGCACACGCGCGATCCCACTTTCGCTCTCTCGCTCGGATCGATATCGAATATTTCGGGGTGATCTAACCGTTCGATATGAGGGGGTCACATGGGCGATTATTATATAAGTGCTTATGTACTCACAAAGTAAATGAGCACTTATTTGGTATTTGAAGTACGGAAAAGTATTTTGGTACGTAAAGTACGAAATAAGTACTCATGTACTTTAAGTAATCGGATTCTAATATCTCCGTTACATGTCGGATAATCGACTGTACAATATGCTAGTCCATTGATCAGGCCCGTACACCGATATAACCCAAATAGCCAAACGTAGCACAGGCAAACAAGGGCAATTGCTTACAATCAAGCTTTGCTCTTTACTTGCCAGCAATATTGCAACAATAGTTTCTAGCATGAGATTGTAACACATTACTAGCAAAAATTCAACAACGGTTGCTATAAGCGGCTTTCTTATTCTTAATAGCAGTGGAAGAGATCAAAATTCCGGATTGTCAATTTGTGTATCATATAAAATATCATACACAAATGGACTAGCACTAACGATCATTGGAATTGATTTTTTGTGAGAAGTGATAGAGGCACTTAAATTTTATAAGCAATTCAATTTTTTTAATTTCACCAAAAATAACCATAACTCAAGCAAATTAATCTTCGTAGTGAGACGCAAAGCACCGGCAAGCGTTGCTGATACTTTTCGGCATTGAATTTTCGGCATTTAATGCTTGCACAAAACGTAGGCAAATGCGGACGCACATGGCGCAATTTTACCGCCATCCCGTGCGGACATATTGCCGCCATCCCGTGCTGCCTATTTTCTGACGGGTTGTTCGCAAAATGCTTTCTGGGAATAAATAGAGGCATTTGTGTCTAAGCATGACCAATTTCATTCAGTGCAATGATTCAATTTGATTCCTCTATATAAAGCTTCGAAATGCCGTAGTGTCAATTGTTAATATAATGATTATTGGTAGCATCACCTCAATATTTCAAACATTGCGCACACATGTTGCGCAATGACCATGTAGAGTGTATCAATGGCCACGCTCACCAGAAGCTGATAGAAAACGCTGAAGCAGAGGAAAGTAATAATTGGGTAGAAGTACTCGTCCGGATCGACTCCGAAGTCTACCGGAAACAGGCCAAAACTCCTTCGTGAATAGTTCAATGGTGCTACAACATCCATGACTTTTGGCAAGAGTGCCATTATGTACCAAATGAACACAATCGAGTATACCATAGCTGTAACGAGATCGATAATTTACAAAATTTTAATAGATCATATATGCAACCTTCAATACTAAGTAAATATACTTGTTCCACTAACTGAAATAAAATATAGTCCAGTGTCTGCCCTTCTCGGCACATCTCTCAAGAATATTTACTTGGGGCAAGTGTCGCATGGCTTCCCAGTCTTCTTGTATCTGATCGAAAATCTTTATCATCTTCAAGAAATAAGATTGAATTCCAATGATTTCTATTTACTGTATAGTACAATTTTAGATTGTATGTGTTCAATTGTTGATTGAGTAGGACGTTTTTTGATTCTCTCACCTCCTGAGTGTGCAGCAAGCCACTAAATATCTTGAGGACGCCAACGAGGTTTAGTTCCAGAGGTGTAAAACACTCGACAAATAAATCGAATCGGCCCCATGCCTTTATCATTGCTCGCACCTAAATTTAATGGATATGATAACATACAAAACATAAGAAGAGATATGTTAGCGATTATATCTACGCTACGCCGAGGCGAACTAACGTGTAATGTACGTGTGTGTGCGATGAGCGAGCGTCGAACAGTCGATCGATAACCGCGTAAGAGAGAAGAAACGAGTACGAGAGCGAGAGAGGGAAGGAGTGGCCCCGACGCGACCGTCGAAGAGATCCATTGTGTGTGAGACGAGAGACCAAGCGACTACGCGAGCGAGAAATCGAGAGACTTGTGTGTCGAGCTAACTCATTATTATTAGTCTTATCTTTATGTTAATTATTTGTTTAGTGTACACTAGGACCTTGATTCGTGCGCCCTTGATTTTCGTAACATGCCCCCCCACGGAGCGAATATCGATCTACGCAGAAAGCTATGGGCCATTCTCGACAGTTAATATGGGCGGGGCATGTGCAACCTCGATTTTCTTAAGTGCAATGCGAAGCCGGTCCCGCCGCTGTGAAGGGAATCAAGGTCTAGTGTATTTCGTTTCTTTATTCGCCAAGCCAAGTTCCGGTAAGGCGTTCAAATTAATAAATTCTTTCGCGTCAATTATTACGCCACGTGGCGACGTACTCCCCGACCACCATCCTGCGTCGATCCGAGATTTGGAGCGTACGAGAGCATGGAGAGAAGGCTCTAACAGATACACGATGGTTTCGACAGAAGATTATATTTTAACCCTCTGCCGGTCGAATGTTTATCCGATTCCAGCGTCCAAACGAGCGTTCGCCGTTCTACCACTTCTGACCTGTAAGCCCGTTTCGGTCCGATTGTGGCTGCTTCAACCGGCAGAGGGTTAAGTGGAAGTAAAATATCGCTGGTCGGTAATGAAAACTGTAATGAACTTTTCTCAAGGATGGTAATTTTTTTGAGAAAAAAGCAAATTCGAGCTGGATGCGCGGGATAATTTCTCATCCGGCCCGAATTCATTTTTTTTCTCAAAAAATTAGCACCAGAAAGCGGATATTAACAGATGTGTACTGAATTATGCTCAGAAGGAACAGAAAATAAAAAATGCCATGGTTCGTGGATATATTTGAATACAATTCGACTATTTAACGTGTCATAACACTACATTGGCACTCTTGAATGGGCTCACAGGAATCCAATAGGTGTATTGGTGTAGGCAGCTTACATATGATAAAAATAATGAACAATATCTATAGCATTAAAATATTGATAGTTCCTTAGATATTTCAGAAAAATATCTAATAAATATTTTATCAACATTTAAAAATATTTGTGAAATGTTCTATAAACATTTTAGCGCAATGTTTCAAAGGCATTTTCGCGAAATATTTCCGAGCTATGTGAGTACTACCTTAAAAAACCATTACTATAAGAATCGCGATGAGGCCTACCTGAGCTCCCATAACGGAAAAGCTTACGAATAGTAAACTAACAATCTGAATGCTTCTGTCTTTACGAGATTGATAGGACCACAGGCCGACCGCACGAAGAAGTAGTTTATTTAACCGGTATTGTTGACCGAAGATATCCGAATACCCTGAAGAAGTATCGTCTGGATTAATCGTCGTTCGTTTTCCGTTTCCCATGACTGCCCACGATATTCTTATGTCATGCGTTGCTGAAAGTACGTGTATGAAGCGTGAAACGCTCTAGACTAATCGTATAACGAAAGTGAAAACGGTGCTCCGAATGGTGACAGAAATGAATTACTGAATTGAGACGTTTTGTAGATTGAATAAATGATTCAGCGTAGAGGTAGAGTAAACGTTGCGAATAATATCGTATTCGACGATTTGAATAGTTGACGACCAACAGCGTCAGTTGCAGGCTAGATAATGCTGGGCATTAAACAATACACTCGAGTCCGCAAAGTGTCGCTATTAGATTAATAGCGGTAGCGTGATAAACCGTTGCTCTATAACGTTGGCGTTTTACTCACTCCTTAGAACTCCGATCGATAAGAGATGTGGTATTTCGTTATTACGTTTAGCTCGGAAATTAAGGCATTTTTACGTATTCTCTACCAGGGGACCAACTATCATTATGGTAAAACTCGTTATTTGTTTTTACGGGAAGCTATACGTGCGACGGAAAAAATATAGGAAACGCAATCATTGTTATACTGTTCTTACAGCCCAGATGTGAAGGTTCTGCATTTTGACGATAAATATAGCCGACATTTTTTTTATGTTCGACGTTGTTTCCGATGGTTGATTGGTTGGTTACATGCACGCCGTGAATTCCCACTACCACTGTAAGTACAACAAAAATAATGTTGAAAAACCGCTTTTGCACATCTATTTCAACATCAAGACAGACTCGAGAATTATGAAACTGTAATCGAGATAGAAGATCTGTTTTGATCCCACTGATTCTATCATTCTTTCATTGATCGACGGTGATTGCATTGCATACGTATCATTGTATTAAACTATTATTAAAGTAAACTAACAAATCGAAGCAACAAAAAAAATCGATAATAAATTGAATGACATGAGCCGAGTTATGGAAAACAGATTTATATAGATCTGTATATATTCAGTACAGTAATGATAAAAAATAAAAAAAAAACCATTAAACCATTTTCACTTGCTTTCTTCAACGCAAAAATACAATAAGAAAAAAATACTTGGTGCGCCCGTGGAATACAAATAACCTGAGTTTAGTGCGGCAAAAGAAAGGAGATTACGGTAGAACCCCGTTTATGCGGGATAATGTGCGAAGAACGTACGTCGAATAAGCGAAATCTCGGATAATACGGAATACGGAATTTTCTGTATTATCCAAGCCTACACCTCGGTTAACTCGGAGGGCTCGGATGAGGCGGGTGTCTCGGATAACGCAGAGGCTCGGTTGATCGAAAGTCGGACAGACGCGGTTCTACTATACTCAGATAGAAAAATGACGGCACGGCGACGAAACAGTAGCGGTACCCATTGGTACGGGTATCTTACAATGCGTACCATTGTAAGATACCCGTTTGACGGCGTGTTTTTCTATCTGGGCATTGTCGTCGGCGTCGACAATTGCTCTTGATCGACGCCCTGGTTCTCGTTCCGATTAGCAATTGGTTTCTCATCGCAGATACAGAAGACTCGTCGTAGCCCCACTGCGCGATTCTACGTTCGCCGCCAGAATACTGATATATCCGTCGATGCCACAGTTCCACACATGCCACACTCCATTGTGGGTTAATAACATTACACATTCAGACCACTGACGGTATGCCGGCTGGTAGATGAAGGCCTCCGCATCGTGTCCGTTGTAATTTAATGCTGAAACGATAATCGGGAACCCCGAAGATATCTGCATGAAACTAAATTTCATCAAGTTACAACGGATGTGTTTTGCACAGCACAAACCTTGCTCAGAGAAGTTCACTGTTAGCATAATACAAGTGACATTTTTTTTTAATTTCCTAAAGCAGTGCATACAGAGACTTGACAAAGATGAAATTTGATGTGATGCAGATATATTTGAAACATAACGGTGTCGTTTTACGTGTTAAACGGTGTGGAATACGCCCTTTTCTTGCTCACCAGTAGTTTTAGGTTTGAGACTTTATCAATTTGTAATGAGCAATTTGTAATAAGTAATTACCAATTCATCATATAATTGTTATCACCAATGCAACTACCATTAAAATTGAATTAATAGCTGCTGACCAGGGACAGGTTTCAAAATCACACGTAAATATCGATGGCTTATTCGCTTAAAAAAAAAGTTACCCTCTTGATACACTTTGAACATCAGGGATAAAAAGAAGGCGATACGCTACTGAGGATATGAGACGAATATGATTACAAAGAGACAAACAATGACGACTCACCCAGGGCTTGAGACACGTCACGTGTTACTCCCATCAGTATCACCATGCACGCAGCGCAAAACGCTTGACCGCCCCAGCAACAACATTCGAGAATCGAGCCTTTGAAGTTTCAACAGTATCGTGCAGCCTTAACCGAGAAAAGCTTTTACGCTCTTAAGAAGAAGTGATCTAAAATGGGTATTCGAGGTCTGACGACGTATATCAATAATGATCCAAATCTGACGGAGAATTACAAGTTGCATGGTGGTTGTTTGGTCATCGATGGGCTCGCCGTGGCAGCGTGCTTGTTCTTGTCAGCTGGTTGCGACATCTCCTTCGCCGGTGATCTCGACAAATTCTCACAATCGGTATCAATTTTCATCGATCGGCTTCGCAAGTGCGAGATTGTACCCTTGGTAATGCTGGTCGGAGGATCGGACAACAGAGAAAAGGATACATTGATCGCCCGAAAGCTATCGAGCATGGAAGTAATTGCCAGCTACACACCAGCTTCCATGCCTGATAGGCACGCTGTTCGGATTGTCCCGATTGCTCTGAGTGTGGTGTTCGAGGCCGTTCTGAAGCGAAAAGGAGTCAAGATGGTGCGATGCATTTTCAAATCCCACGCGAGCATCGCCACTGTGGCAAAAATCCTTGACTGTCCTGTGCTCACCAGCGACTCTTCCCTTTACATTTTTGGAGTGAAGTACGTACCCTTCGACTCCCTATCGCCGTTGGATGTGAGAGATTCGTGGGGCAGGGGGTACGCGATACCCTGTACACTGTTGAGAGCCGAATACATATTGAGATCGTTTCCCGGTCTAGACTTGTCTGCGCTACCCCTAACAGTCATCCTACTCGGAAACGACACGACAGAAGAGATCGTGGAGAGATTTTTTGCGGGGATGGAGCTATCGAGCTGGAGCAAGAGACTGTACTGCCTCGAGCAGAGAAGAATAGACACGGTGTTCAGATGGCTGCGCAACTACAATCTCGAGGCCGCGACTGCGGCCATACTCAGCAAAATGCCGAAAAATCGTCGAGAAGAATTACTCCACAAAATCGAGTTCGTGGTTAACAGACATCTCGTGCTGCCGTGCGAGATGCTGGAGCCGTTGGGATTGACCGAGAAATACAGAACCAAGATTGCGGAGTTTCGGCAACGGAAGAAATTTCACTTTTCCAAGGACCTCGCCACACTGGATGCCAGGGAATTCTGGAGCGAGGCGCAGTTGGCTGCGGGCGAGGATTCAAGCTCGAAGGAAGAAACTGGAGAAGCCAAGCCGGTCCCTGATCTGGACTGTGCCGATGCACTCGCCGGCACCTGGCCGGCGTGGTTCGCGCGTCATTATCACGTCGCAAATTTACCGGCCTACTTTGTAGAGATGATGGCCTACGGGAGCTTCGATGTGTACGTACAGATGGAAGATTTCGGGTATCCGAGTGCTCACTCGATGAGCATGAAGGTAGTCGGCGTTATCCACGGTTTACTCGTCGCTGGTCGTCCGGCTGAATCTGCTCGGGGCTTGACGTACACGATACGCGATGGACATAATTTGGTTGACCGGCATGTGGACACGGTAAAGGGTACTCGTACGACGAGCTTTCCTGCGCTCAGCGACCTCGCCGGGACAGCGAGGCTCGTGAGGAAACAAATATTTGACGATACCCTAGAAATATCGGGTCTGGAAGCGCTCATAGACGATGTTCCAGCTGAATGGAGACTGTACGTGATAGCTATTGTATACTGGATGCGACAACCCGACGAACCTCTGCGGAACTCGTGCCACATGCACGCTGTACTCTTCGCCATGCTCTTGGAAGTCATCGATCGAAAAATCGGCTTCTATCGATCTATGGAATTATTTGACAAGGGTTACGGCAAAGATTTAACCGAATTAAAGTCAAAACCGCACGGCAAAAGGCCTGACAAGGCGGACGCGGGATGTGACTCGATAGTCGAGGCGCTGAAATCCGTGAGTTCCGACGATTGCATACTCGCAGCTCCGATATTCATTGAGCTTTGTGCGATCAATGAACAGCTGCGCAGAAAACCTCGACATTTCAACGTTACGATCGTACACGTATTCGCTCAGCTTTTGGGTTGTGTAAAGGAGGCTCTTCATCTCAATGCGTTGCTGGGGTATCCGTACAAACCGGTGAATATCGGAGATTTCTTCAACGGCACTATGCTCTACAATTTGTTTACCCGCTTCGAGAAACTCTCCGACGTGGAAGCTTACAATTATGAGATTCTCGAGGAGTCACCGAGTATCCGTCATCTACTTAAACTGCTGACCGCGAAAGTAAAGAAAATCATAGCGCTAGCTTCTCTTGGGGATTGCGTTAGTGCAGAGGCCAGGAAACTATTGAAAGACGAAGCATCCGAGGTGGGAGTTTTACCGGACGAGCGTTCAACAATGCAAGCACAATCGATCGATCTTCACGAGCCATTCTCCACACTCGGTATTTAAATGCGATACAAACGGTCAACGGGATTGGAGTTACCGAAGATAAATATCTATGTCGAAGCTTTGTTGCACATTGAAAGATAAGACAGGCTAACGCGAGACGATAACGCAGGAAACAATATTTTTTTTAGGTGAGCGTTAGAGATTTACCGGATTTTATAACTTCGCAAAAAATAACAGCTTCTATACAAGAACATTTGAGACAATAACTCGCGAGTGACGTACGAGTTCGCGGTGTATGTTAACAATATATAGAAAATATAATTTGTATAACCTTTTTTTTTCTCTATCCCAACGGTAAGTACAGACGGTCAACGGGACTAAACTTACCGAAGAAGATAAATATCTATTTTTAAGCTTTGTTAAACGTTGAAAGATAAAAGACAGGGTAACGCGTGACGATAAATCAGGGAACAACATTTTTATATAGATGAGAGTTATTTATTGTACGGGCAACGACTGAATAGCAAACACGGAGATTTGCCAAATTTAATAAGTTCGCAACAAATAACAGATTGTCTGGCTTCTATACAAAAAATACTTACGACAATAATAGGCGATATAAGATCTCTTCGCAACACTCGCGTAAAAAATATTTTTCGATCTATATATATATGTGTTCATACGAAGCCGATAACTAGCGAGTAACGCACGAGTTTGGACTTTATCTTTAACAATGTGTAGAAAATATTATTTTTATAACTCTTTTTTTGTATGTGCTCTATCCCAACGGTAAGATATTCTCAACGTCCCCCCCCCCCCCCTCCCCGACCGTGAACTTTAGTAATACACCAGTTTGAACGAAACGTAAATGCAACGATCGCTCCGATACGTCGCCGGTAAAAATAATATCGGTAGTCCCTAAAACAAAAAAAAATCTTTCGCGATACGCGTTGGTACGAGTAACTGTGCAATTCAGGCAATTATTAACATTACGTTTCCGGTGACAAACTTTTTACGATGACTACAATTGTCCCTCCCCAAAAGTTACGCATACAGTGCACCTCAAAAGTAATTATAATTTACGAGATTCCTTATATCGCTGTACATAATAGGCCGGCAATGTGTGACGAACAACTTTCCCGAGAGAATCACTGAGCGAGGTGGTCCTTTGTGCGGTTTTTTAAATTGTAAAAAAGATTAAGCGATTCGCTTGAACACATCGCGTGGATACACAAGCTAGTGGTGGATCAAAGTTACACGCAAAGTGTGTTTTTGTTATTTCTTGAAAAACCGATCTCTATGTTGATACGAGCGAAAGAAGTGCTTTCTTGTAGTCCCCGGAGGTGTCTCCCTGTAAAGAAAAAGAGAAAAGCACAAGGCCATGTTACTCCGATGATCATATTTCCCTCATTGCAACGCGATATAAAAAAAATCGATCTGGTCTTACAGCGATCCAGCTCTCGAGCGACTTTCCGTAACGCTCCTCGAAGGCCTTCTTGATGTCGCCAAGGTCGATCTCGCTTCGAGAAACTATGATTCGTATTAGCGTTCGATCTTTCGTCCCGATACCGTGCATACTGGCGTGAAGTCTCTCGGCGAAGAAGCCGACCTTAGACTTGACGCATTTCACTGTAGCAAGAAATCAGAAAATTACCACGATTAGAGAGAGAATAGAAATTACAAAAAAAGATAACAATTGATGTCCTCAAAAATTGAAAATTAAAATGTCCATATTCCACATCCATTTATTCTTTTTTATGTGATGTTTCGACGTTTTGGAACATTCTGGACACGTTTTCATTAAAATCTCGTAATTTTTTGTTTCTCTGAAACGAAGCTTCCTCTATGAGGAAGCAAAAAAAGATAAACAATTGAGCGTTAATAACCGAACAGTGAACTCACCGATTCCAAGAAGTCCCTTCTCGATGCTACCGGAAAATTCTTTCTTTATCGCAACTTCGATGTCATGACCGGATATTTTTTCGTACTCGAGGAAGGTCTGACGAAGCTGCTGATAGCTTCGTGTAACCAGAATAGAATTGAACTGAGATTCGTCCGTTCCCCATTGCTTCTCCCCTACAATGTAAAAATAAATATTAAAGGCGCTGAACTATTTAACGGAAGCAAACACAGGGGAGATTAACACAGACCAGCTTCGAAGAGATTATTGGCGTCGGCGGCGGCCTGCTCTTGATCGACGCCCTGGTTCTCGTCCCGATTAGCCTGGCACAGGGAGACTACCAGTCTCTTGAAGTGGCCCGAGGTATCGCCCTTAAGGTCGCTCTCGAGCGCCTTTCCGTACACTGGAAAAGGAAGAAATAAAAATGGAAAATTAACACTTTCATATGGCTTTATCATAAAAGTTAAAAATTTAAACTTTTATATGGCTTTCTCACATAAGATCTAAATTGAAATTTTCATATGGCTTTCAGATGAAAGTTGAAAATTGAAATTTTCATATGGCTTTCAGATGAAAGTTGAAAATTGAAATTTTCATATCGCTCCCTCATAAAAGTTGCAAATTGAAATTTACATATGGATTTCTCATAATGTGCCTCTATTCGCAGACCTTCTTCTATGAGAAAGTATTTTCTGTATCGTTGGCTTCCTTTTTCTGGACGTTTTGCCTTATTTTAGGTACTCTGACACTAAAATTTCATTTTTTCCCCGAAAACAGCTTGCTCTAAGAGGAAGCAAAATAAAAATAAATTGTCGGAACGAATTACGAGAATAAATTGACGTTAACGACCGAGGAATTCGAGGTCTCGAGACGAGACCGCGAAAAGATGTAGGCTCGACAATGCTCCTCTATAGCGATGCTGCCGAGACACGTACGTGTCCGTGAGTTATCCTTGTGTGACTAAGAATTCTCGCTGATTGGCAACACCGTACACGAGGTGTATCCGCACAGCTCGTGGGCTCTCTGCAATACAAACTGTTGGCTTCATAAAAAGCGGTGACATCACTTTTTTAACTGCGAGCCGTTGTATATAATTATAGAAACTCAGTCATCGGGCCACCTCGGTACTTTCGCAGCTTGAACGGACCGGGAGAGTGACCTCGTCCGGCCGTACATTCGCGTGAGCGTACGTAATACGTATCAGCGAGTTAGCCGATACGCCGGCCGGTTTCCCGTCGGACTTGCTCCTGAGTCCGTTCATAATTCTTCTTCTTCACAAACCTAAACCAAGTCCACTCATACGCGTGAAATAATCTGGCCACTGGGCATGACCCGCGACGGCCACTGTGTATGGGTCATTCCCTACCATTTCGACCTCGCTCTAACCCTTCACATCTTGGATGAGCCCGCGATTTTTTATATGACTCAACTAACTCCCAAAAGCACTCAGATTTTTTTATTACATTAAACAAATTATGGTTTATAATTATTTTGTGACTAAAAATGAATCTTTGATCGCCACTATTAAAAATCTGAAAAGGTTCTGAAAAACCTTGGGTCACATATAAAATAATTTTAAGATTTGGACCAGAACAGACCGGCTCACCTTCTATTTTTTTCTATTATTTTCGACAAAAATAAAAGGTCACGTTGCCACTCCGGCTCACATCTTTAAACTTTTTATATATGACACAAGATTTTTCAGCATTTTTTCAGATTCGTAAATAGTGATCTATAGGTTCAATTTTTTAACCCTTGATAAGTCACACTGCCCGAAAACGTACTAAAACGGGACTAACGGACGTGGAGTGGGGACCACGCGTTGCTACGGTAGCGCCTAAGAGTGGGGATAGAGGTAAGACTTATAAAGGGTTAATCATAAAGATAATTATAAACTATTCAGTTTTTTTATCTGCGTGCTTTCGAGAGTCACTTCAGTCACATAAAAAATCGTGAGGCCCATCCAAAGCATAAAGTATGGAGCATATATGGGTTAGACCCATATATGCTCCATATATTTATTGCATATATAGATTTTTTTATTTCTTCGATTAACCAATTCGTGTAATGGACTTAAGCCCGAAGAATTTTCCCGTGTCTTTATATACGAAATGCTTTTATGGATGAAAAAACAAGGACGAGACAGGACGGGAAAATCACCCGGAGGTTAAAACGGGAAAACGAACCCGCGACGTGCTGGACTTCTGTCTAGCATGCAGTCTAGCCAGTAGACCAGTAGAACCCCCCCCCCCCCCCCCCCCCCAAAATCCCCTCGACCGGTGAAAATTCAACGGTCTAACGAGACTCACGATTTTCGTAGAACGCCGCAATAGTGCGAATTCCATAGTTGCTCAAGGTGCAGAGAATCTCGACAATGGCCTCCTCGTCGGTTCCGAGTCCCGAGACGGCATCGTGCAGCTCTTTAGCGTAATAGTGCGGCAACGGGGTCATCAGAGCCACTATAACATCCTCCAGCTTTCCGGTCAGCTCGCTCTTGAGGTCGCTGATTAGATCCTTTCCATACAGAGTTTTGTACGCCTCGGCTATTTCCAGACGCTGGACTATTCCGCGCTTCGTCAGAACGTCGATTATCGCCTTCTCGTCTGTACCGAAACCCTTCATCGCTTTCCGCAAAACAGCCGCGTCCAAATTGGCATCGAACGGCTCCGCCGGATACACCGTCGGCGTGCACTGAAAATCGGTTGAACACTCGTTATAGTATTTTATTTTTACGTACACTGTAAAGAAAAGTTCGTACGAAATTTAACGTACTGGACTAGAAGTTTTTATGCAAAAACTGGTATATTAAATTTCAAGTAGAATCGTGATGAAAAATGAATGTTCTGTGTATTAAAAACATTGGAAATACTTTATTTTTAATGACTTTCCTGAATTTTACTATGAAAGTACTTCGAATTTTAATAATTTACTTTAACTTCAGTGAAAAAGTATATTAATTTTTCATCACAATTGTACATTAAATTTAAAGTACCAGACTTTGCATAAAAAACGTCCAGTCAGGTACATTAAATTTACCATTTTTTTTTTTACAGTGTACACTGTTTAAAAAAAAATAGTAAATTCAATATATCGAACGTGAAATTGTTCTGCTAAAACCGGTACACTAAATTGAATGTACAATTGTGGTGAAAAAATAATATACATTTTCATTGAAATTAAAGTACACTACTGAAAATATAGGCGTCCTAATGTTTTTAATTGACTAAACATTACTATTATTGTTATTAGTCTTCACTGAAAGGAAGTTTACAACTTATAACATCTGCATCTTGAGAAGTACAAAACATCAAGTAGAAAAGTGTTTATCGAGTCTATTTTCTAAATTGGTTTCTTGATTTACTTGAATTGGTTAATTTCATACGATTTTTTTTACAATCTACGCTGAAAGCGTCGCTCTAAAAAAAAAAAGTATCGAAAAGAAAGCAATATTCTCGTTATTGTAAAAATAGTAATTGCGCCAATACTAAGCGCTCGAAAAGTGGGTCATGGACTCCCATGGGCGTAAAGTCGTAGAGCAAAGAAGAAAAAAAGAAGCACGATGAACAAGCCGGAGATTCCAGAGACTGACCTTGAAAGGATAGTACTGTTGCGACATGATGCTTCCCCGTTAGTTCGCTGTGTTATCTGAAAAACGAACAATGCGAAATTGTCAACGGTTGCGAGCAGTGACACGTCGGTCGGCCGGGGTCTTCGAGTGCGGATTTATCGACCGGCACCTCACTGCGAGTCGTAGTACCGCGTCTCGCTATGGTGGCGAGAGAACAACACCGAGCGACCCGGACGCACGTACGGCAAACGAACACGAACCCGCAGATCAGAGCCGAGGCGATAATACCTTCGGACAAAACTTCGGTACGAAAAGAAAAGCCGGCGATCTCGTACGTGTGCAGAGTAATTTATCGATTGCGCAACAAGTCGCACCGCAAAGAAAAATATATTTTTAACGTCGGAGAAAGAAATAACACAAAGGAGCCTCGAACCTACCACTTCGACCACCGGCAGCTCAATGAGGAGTCCACACCCACTTAGGCGTAACGTCATCCGCTCAGTTCGCGTGCCGAAGAAGGAGTAGTGCGGAATGGAAGGAGTAAACCGACGTTTCGAAACTCCGCCGGCTCGACGAAACATGTACTGAAAAAAACGTCGATCATGCGTCACTTTCTCCCACTCCTCTGATCGTTTACACCGAAACCGAGAGGGATTCATTGTACGGAAATAAACGTGGGATGATTCCTTTCCTTGTATCATTCGTATGCCCATGATCTTTGCTAAAGTATTCACGACTTAAGAGCCGGGTGTAAGCTGCGGAGAAAAATTGTGGTCAGGCCAACACCATTCGGCGGCTCGCTATATCGCGTGAGCTAAACGAAAAGGACGTATTTTGCGTGTATCGGGCATATTAAATGCGCCTTTCTGGCATCGACGATACGATAAGCACGATGATCCCGTAATGGCAACAGGTGATCCGAAAGATCGTTCGTGGCATATTAATTTCTCGCTTCCATTGTAGTTCCGTTGTCGATACATGCTTAACTGCATTTCTTATCTTTGCTTAAGGCTATAGCAGCGGGCGGAATTTAGACGAGGAACAAATGCTCGAGTGCAGCAACGTAATAACTCGCACATAGGAAAGGAAGACTGTGAAAAAAAATCATAGGAAATTTTTACGCAAGCGGACTGGAAGTTTTATGCAGAAAATGGTATATTAAATTTCATGTGCAATTGTGATGAAAAATTGATGTTCAGTCGATTAAAAACATTGGGAATGCTTTGTTTTTAATCATTTACTTTAATTTCAATGAAAAGCACACTAATTTTCCATCACAATTGTACATCAAATTTAATATATCAATTTTGCATAAGAATTCACTGTAAACTAAATTGTAAATTCAATGCACCAGCCTGGAAGTTTTTATGCAAAAACTGGTACATTAAATTTAATGTACAATTGTGATGAAAAATTAATATACTTTTTCATTAAAACTAAAATAAATTATTATTAAATTTATTAAAATTAACATTAAAGTCCTTTATAGTAGAAGTAAAATAACTTGTTAAAAATGAAGTATTCGCAATGTTTTTAATACACTGGACATTAATTTTTCATCATAACTGCACTTGAAAATTAATATACCAGTTTTTGCATAATAACTTCCAGTTCGGAACGCTAAATTTCATATTTTTTTTACAGTGAACTTCCAGTCCGGTACACTAAGTTTACAATTGTGCTTCCTAATAGACGAAGCTTTGTTTCAATGGAAAAAAAATGGCAAGATTTGAATGAAAACGTGTTCAGAATGTTCCAAAACATCGAAAGATCACGTTATACTTTATTTACAGCAAAGTCCGTAAAAAGTATCTTTTGCATTTAACAAAAATAACGTAATTTATTATGGCATCGTTACTTAACGCACACCGGATGGATAATATCGCGTGTGCGCGAGCGAGTGCCGCGGTGCGCATGCGCCTGTCACTTTTTTCCCGTCCGCTCGCGCAGCAGCAGCGGCACAACACGGACGGAGCAGTGCGTGCTGCTTGCCTGCTCGACCGAACGATTAGTGTGTGACACGATTTTTCGACTGTTCTGTTTACCGTGTGATGTATATCCAGTGTCCGCTCGCTCTCGACGTCGAAGATACATCGCGCCCCGTCTAATTTTTTTTTCCCCCGCGGACGATGATGGTTCGTGCTCGCATAAAATAATGCGATTATTTGGGAGAGAAAGATCACCGCGCGGAGCACTTTAGGCTCGCACAGGAAATGGCGAAACAGAACGGTGGTTCCTGCTGGTGGTGCGTCAAGGTTTTCAAGTGGATACCCGTGATCTTCATCTTGACTATCGTCTTCTGGTCGTATTACGCCTACGTCGTTCAGCTATGTTTTTGTAAGTTCCAACGGATTTTACGATTATTATAAAATCGCTTACGCCGCAGAGCGCGGCACGATTTCTTCCACTGAGCGCCAAGAACCGTTTATCGCAACAACGATATTTCCCTATCAGGAGAATTAACCTCTTTATGTTTTTTTTTTTTATTCCTTAGGAATTCTTGTCGTGACGAAAAAATGCAATATAAGGCTCGCGATCGGTGCATTCGGTTTCTGCACGGCCGAGGCGTTAAAATCGATATGTATAATATACAGTTCATAAAAATTCATATGCATAGTACAGTCTGCTCATTGATTGGTCGACCAGTCGTGTGTTCTCCATTCTGGTGAGGAAATTGGTTTTGTAACAATCGTTTATTCTTGTTTCAGATACAGTAGACAGCTATGTTATTGTAAACTCGGACAGATTTTACAATATTAAAATCACCTGCGGCAGAGCGCAGTACAGCTTATTTTACTGTAGGCAAAGAACCTGAGCAATATTTTGCTTCGTTGCTAACAACCGTCACAGTTGATTCGACGCTAAATAAAAGCGAATAAAGAATATATGTAGATATTTTACTGCTACGATGATTAACATATTTATTTTTATTTCCATCGATTCACCGCTTGTAATTCCAGTGCAAAGCAGTTATTGCGTCACATTAATAACAATTGGAATTTTTTTTGTAATTCCTATTGCATAGAATACAGAAATAACAAGCCTCGCGATTGGTGCATTCGGTTTCTGCACAGCTAAGACGTTAAAATCGACATGTATAATATTCAGTTCATAAAAGTTAATTCGTAGACTACGGTCTGCTAATTGATTGGTCGACCAGACATGAGTTTTCCATTCTGGCGAGGAAATTGGTTTTGTAACAATAATTTATTCTTGTTTCAGATATAATAGATCGCTGTGTTATTGTAAGCTCTGTCAGATTTTACAATATTAAAATCGTGTATGCGGCAGTATGATTTACTCTACTATGTGCCAAGAGCTGTTGCGTTGCAGCTTGACCGCTTTAATTTAATTTAATTTTTTTAAATTTACAGGACAAGCTCTTTTACATAAAAAATTTCCACAGTTGAGATAACACTACAAATTTGGACCAAAATATAGCATATGTAAACATAATAACACAACATCATAACATATAAAACCAGAAAGATCACGGACGACCTTCAGAATCAAACAATTTTATTTTATTTTCATTCCAATTTGTACCACATTGGAAAGTGAAGATATGAGCCTCACAAGGGGGAGGGGAATAGGTGGATTCAATTTCCATACGGGCAATGCACTAAAATCGATATGTATAATATACATTTTTCAATATTATACTTGATACAGATTATATATATATATATGTAACTAATTTCTCTTTGACCAGTATTCAAATACAGAGGATTTTTATAACTACTTGGATCTTTTAATTTCAATAAACAAACAATGAAATAATGTTTCATTTTAACTTGAATCAAACGCTATTTAAATATAATATAAAAATATTTAAACATGGCTCTACTTCGTACTATGTATAATGATTATACATATTTAAAAATACAGTTCATAAAAATTCATATGCACCCAACAACCTGCTCATTGATTGGCCGACCAGTTACATGTTCTCTATCCTGGCTAGGAAATTGGTTTTGTAATAATTCTTTATTCGTGTTTCAGATACAATAGACAGCTATGTTCAGAAGGGTTTGTATATGCTTGTTTCCGTTTGATATCTTTTTCTATTAAAAACTCTGATTATACATATCGGCTCGTTTTATGTTGCAGCTTTTTATCTGTTTTTCTTCCACATACTGTTTATGCAGTTTCTGTGGTCATACTGGCAGACCGTGTTCACAGAACTGGTCGCGATTCCAGACATGGTAATATTATTATCCGCTGCCATAAATTCTTCTTTGTCAATGAAAAGATAATTGTTGGTTAACAAGAATCGACGCTTTTTTTTTTTTTTGCTTCGCAGTTCAAAGTACCTGCTGTAGAAATGGAGAAGTTGCACCAGGCTGAGAGCGAGGAAGCACAAAGGCAAATCCTGGAGAGGTTTGCTCAGGATCTTCCCGTCACCAATCGCACTATCAAAGGAGGTACGACTTCATGACTTTGTCCATGATTTATTTTATTTATTTTATTTATTTTATTTATTTTATTTATTTTATTTATTTTATTTATTTTATTTATTTTATTTATTTTATTTATTTTATTTATTTTATTTATTTTATTTATTCGCGAGACCAGCCGTGGATAATGAAAAATATATGGTTTCGTTGGTAAAGAACATAAAAAAAAAAATAATTGATAATTTATTCACTAACGGATTTCTCCTTGACCAGAATTCAAATACAGATGTTTCTTACAACTACTTAGATCTATCAATTCCAATAGAAAAACAGTGAAAAAATGTTTAAAAAATTTCACTTCAACATATAAAATTTCATTAAATCAGACTGGTTCATTATATATTTACTTATTTAAATTATTTAAACTTTCGAAACTTTCCTTTTATTCAAATTTAATACCTTATTTTAAAAGTATTTGAGCTTAGCTCTACTTCGTACAGCCTACTTGATTATGATCTTCCGTGCTCTATTGCGGAAGACACCGAACGATTCCCCGATGAAATTGAAGACGAAGATGGAAAACAAATAAATGGATAATGATATTAAGAAGAATTATAGCAGAGTTTTATATAAGACAATGTTGCATTGAAACGAAAATAAATAATTGAGGACAAGGAGACCTGAATAGCTTGCTGGAAATAACCATTCATAAAACGATACTCGAGCAGCGCGCGTGTCGGTCTGGACCGAAATTGTCCCCCGTCGCGCAAAGACGAAAAACTACTATATTCGTGTATATTTATTAATTTTTTTCAGCGATACGTTTTTGTGAAAAATGTCAGTTGATAAAGCCGGACCGTGCCCATCACTGCAGCGTGTGCCACACGTGCGTTCTGAAGATGGATCATCACTGTCCGTGGGTGAACAACTGCGTCGGTTTTCACAACTACAAGTTCTTCATGCTATTTCTGGCGTACGCCCTTCTATATTGTATGTTCATCGCCGCGACTTCCCTTCAATACTTCATACAATTCTGGAAGGTGAGCGGGAGAAGTCATTCGCGAGGGCGGGAATTCGACTTCGTTCACATAGATCTATCTTTCGCAGGGTGAACTGGACGGTATGGGCAAGTTCCATTTGCTCTTTCTGTTTTTCGTCGCGCTAATGTTCGCGGTCAGTCTCAACTCCCTATTCTTCTATCACTGCTACCTCATCGTGCACAACAGATCGACTCTGGGTAATTATTATCATTATTATTATGTTCTATTTTGTTTGTTAACGGATTTCTCCTTGATCAGAATTCAAACACAGATGTGTCTTATAATTAGTTGGGTCTATCAGTTGCAATAGAAAAACAGTGAAAAAAAAAATCATTTCAACGCATAACATTTCATTAAATCAGACTCTGTTCCATTATATATTCAATTATTTGAATTGACTATTTTCATTGTTTTCACGTGAACATGTGTGCATCTAGCATGTTCTTAAACTGATAGATAGATAGATAGAAACGGCTACTTCGTATTCTGGAGCCTTAGCCCCCTAAGAGTACCGTGCCCAGGTATACAAACATCCCATACGCGAACAAATCGCGCCAATCCGCACATAAGCCAAAAAGATATACAAAATAAAAATAAAAATAGAAAACATAACAAAAGTAGGATAAACAGAGATATCGAGAATATAACAAAAAATAACATGAATATAAATGTAAACAAAGCTTCCTCTATGAGGAAGCAAGATATTGCAAAAAATAATACATCGAAATAACGAAAAATAACTGATTGGAGGCAACTTTTTAAATTTATTTTGGAAAGATTAATCGATTCCGCTTTGCCGCGACGAGTGAACCGCACCTCGTTTGTTTTCGTTTTGCAGAAGCGTTCAGACCTCCCATGTTTCGTATGGGCAAGGACAAGGACGGCTTCAGCCTCGGCAAGTACAACAACTTTCAGGAAGTCTTCGGGGACGACTCGAAATTGTGGTTCCTTCCAGTTTTCACTAGGTAAGTTATCGCATCGTCAACTTTCACGTTACATTAGTCCCTTTATCGAGCTCGTTTCGTTTCTTTGCAATCGAGTTATCTTCTAATGCGAATTCATAACGAAGAAGAAACAGACAAAATTCGAACGAACGATCCGAAATCTTGAGCCAATTGCACAATACCAATCCACGTGTACGACATTAGCAGACGATAGTCCGAGAGAAAATTAAGTTACAATTATTTGCAAAAAAAAAAAATAATAACAATAAAAGAATAGAACATAGAACATTGGACTCGTGTGTATTATTGTATTCATTTCTCGTATTTTCTCCGTCATAGCATTTTGTGCATTTGCATCGATAGCTCAGTGTTTTTCTTTTTTCTCTACTATCACTGTTTTTATATACTTAAAATTTTTCTTTTTATATTTTAATTAGCGCAGAATTGATAACGCAGAAGTCATAGCAGATAAACCGTATCTTTTACGGGTTTTACCACTCCGCTTTCTCGCGGTCATGCTTATTCTTTCACATATTCGATGTTCTCTGTTGTACTATATATTCACGAATGCAGTTTTCAGCTATCGATAGATTCGAGAGAGTACTCGTAGTCCGTATATCGTAAGGACAGTTGAAGAGAGCAATGTTTCGGGAATAAATAATAGAGTCGGTGTTGAAGTTATCGCGCCGGGTATCGAAGCCGCGACGGAGTCAAAATAAAAAAAAAAAGAACAAAAAAAATGCAAAAATCCAAAAACAATTTAAAAATTCAGAAAATGTTTTTAAAAAACATACATTTGTCGATATATAGAAGTGATATGATAGTCAGGGGTTGGGTTGGAACGTATGTGTTTTAGTCTCGGGAATGGAGTGGTCTATCCTGTTCGCTCGGAGCACCAGGCTGGTTCCAATACTTACAACTCGATGGGCAGTACGCAGAACAGGTCAGAATTATTTACGTGCTGGGCTTACATAACACTTTGGAAACTCTGGAAATCTTTATCTGTGCTAAATCTTCATGGCATATAGGTGAAATGAAAAAAAAAGAAAAAGGAAACTAAACAAAAACTTAAGGCCCGAAAAAAGTCGCGCGACATAATACTTTCACCGACGAAAGTTTATGATCGCGTCATCCAATGAGTTCCATAGTATCGACTGCTGTTAGTGGCATTGCGTTTCTTCTGCATGCGTTTTACGGTATCTCAGACCCATTTGTGCACACAGCAACTTAACTAAAGATCGCTTTGTCCTGCACTCATCTTGTTTGTCTTGTATCGTATTTACATCAACTATGCACGCCTCTCGCACACTATCGCCGCTTTACCATCCTTCCTGACCCACTGCAAGCCTATCGCGTTTAGACAAACGACGATCCTCCAGCTGTCCTCCGTAAGGTAACTGTACCAATGCCCGGACAAGTCCGAGTCGTCGGACACTCCTATGCAGATTTATTTATTTATTTATTTATTTATAGACGGGATAAACCCTTTGACAAAAGATGAAATATAGACTGTTTGATTTAACGAGTATAATGCGTAAATTATATAATTTACGCATTAATTTAATATAATGCATTGATTTGATTTATTCCAAATTTAAATATTAGAAATCCACTTTGACACTTGCAATCTTATCAACAAACACTATTTGATGCACAGAAAACAGTATTCAAGGTTTGAGCCTAAATTATTCTGTATTCTTGCGTTTTGTTAAAAGACAAGATAGTCTCCTCAAATTGGTAAAAATGTTACTACATACGCGACCCAATAATCGGACAGTTCAAAGAAGTTGGATTAGCCAGCTTTCCATGTAGCTTATCGTCAGTATTGTTTCACGTAAATATAATTTTTGAATTGATTCAATTAATAAATAGCAAAGAAAAATTCTTTTAGTTAATATGGACTAGTTGAGTTCGTACATCAGAATTCTCTAAATGTATGATTATCCGAAACATTGGGCCGAGCAGTGTCCGAATATAGGGATGTGCCGGAAATTGGTACATTTGAACTCTCTTGTTATTTTCTTCGGTAACTAAAAAAAAAAATTTATCTTTTTGCAATTAATCGATGTGTTTTGAAAACCAGAAACTATGAGCTTGACATTGGTTTCAGTTATGCCTACAAAAAATGTGTTCCTGACCGATTAATAACTGCTGGAATCCGGTGATGTTCTTGACCGTCCGAGGATTGTTACCTTTGCCTTACGACGCATGCGCACTTGCGACTTTCTATCCGCGCCATCCCTGTGACTCATACTCGGGCTTCGGCCGGTGTCATTAATCTCATAGAATTTCACAGCATTTCATAGGTCAGCGTCCAAATACTGTTCGACTCCACCAGTAGCGATACCTTCCGCAACTCGACGACAATGTTATAGTTTAAAATCGATTAGAAGATACGTAGAAAAAGAAAATTATTTTGTTGCATGTCCCGTTATCGACGTACTGCGCGCGTAGTTAAATCCCATCTCGAAGTTCGAAAGCAAAAAAAAACTCGTCCAAGTACCAAGCCATCCCTGTTCGTTGCCATTTTTGAGAGGTATTGTGCATCTGGTTCTTAGATAGAAAAAAAAAACATTTATATATTTTTAATCGTTGAACTGAACGGATGGCTTTAAGCCGTCGCGTTCGAAGTAAGACGAGGCCGTAATCGAATAGCAATTCGGGGTGTGTGGATTGCAGTTTCGGAGATGGGGTTACCTTTCCTGAGAGGCTGTGCGACGAGGATACTCACACTCTGTTGGGTGGCGGGACCTAACAGTGGAGGGATGAGACCGAGCTCGATTCACCGACATCCGCTCGGTCTCGTTCAGGTATTTTGTAGTTTCGATTCCTCGTGCGGACTCGATCCGTTCGTCGGGCCTATTTATCTTGAGTTCGATAATGTATATCTCTCTCTTATCTATCTCCCGTTTAACTGTTCATCGAATCGATTAGAGATTGTTATGTGTAAACCTCGCTGTTTACGAGTAACTCTTGCTGTACGTTAAATCATCGTATCCATCAAGGCTGTGTGTATCTAGAAAACACTCGATTATTAAGTCTTTAAAAAACAACAACAAAAAAAACATTCCCGTTCCATTTAAACCCCTCGTTGCGACGCTTCGCACTGTTTTTTTCGAAGGAAAAACAAACAAAGAAATCCCAAAGGAAAAAAAAAAACAAAAAAAACCAGCCATTATAAAAATAATTTGTAAACAAAACTTGGGGACAAAACGTACTTTTGAGGTCAGAGACGACCCTAGCGAGAAACAACACTTCGATTGTCGACCCTCGATCGAGCCCGACCTTACACGAAGACACCCGACATGCGCCGAGGGGTCCGACAATAATAGGTGAAATTACAAAAGAAAACAGAAATACATTTAACAGTCGGATCGCAAACATAACATTATTCATTTAACACCGTATCGAACATTCCAATCGCTACTCAAAGCTCGCGACTGTATTGTCTTGAAGCATTTAACTATTTTCTTTTTATATATAACTCTCGCTGTACATAGTGTATGTAATGATCTTCGTTATATGTATTTACATATTAAACAAATTATGATATGAAAACAAAAAGTTGTCCGGTTCTTTCGATGATTTTTCATTTTTTTTTTTTTTTTGTGACTTATTCGATCGAACCGCATTTACGTTAATTCGAAACTACTCTCGCAAGACAACGCTCGTTACTTTCATCGCATCAATTTACGACGTCCAATAGAGTCCCCGTAACACAACAGATCTCGAAGCTTGTTTTGTTATGTGCGAAGTACGATTATGGGCTGCTTAGAACCGGTTGGCTGTATTGATTTTTTTTTCGTTAAATATTGTTCCATATATCGTTTTATATTCGCTATAGGTACACCGTCGATCAAATGACCTTGGTACAGGAAGCAACGATATTGGCTCTCGGTGCTGGGTAATATTATCGTTTTTTCATTTATATTTATATTTTTTTAAATATATATATGAATATTTTCCGAATTATATTTAATTTTAGTTAGTGAAGTTGCAGCCGTCCGCAGCGCTGTTGCTTGTAATCGCACGACAACGTTTGTAGCCGGCAAGATAAGCTCGGCGCTGTTCTATGTTATCGGCATGCCGTTTTCCGCTGCCTAATATTGAGGTTAACTGGCTTGTAGAACTAACATTTGCATCTTCCTTAACCCGATAACCACAAATTTCTTCGCCCGGCACGTTTGTACTTCCTGCTGTATTGACATTGCGATGATTCTTGTCAGCGATGAAAAACTCGCTAAGCGACTTGCCACGAACGCATCTCTAATACATCCGTCTGTTTCAGATAACGTGCTGTACTAATTTAACTGGTGAATTGTCCGTAGCACTGCTGTCGTAGGGCCTACGGTAGACGCTAACGAGCCTCTGGTGGATCCCACGGAAGCCGTCTGACATCAGCCAACGTCGTAGCTTTTAATCGACCGGTGTTTCTGAGAGCGCAGCTATAATGTTTATTCGTCAAAGGTCAACGACCCGGTTCGGTGCGCTTGCCGTAACGGTCCGATCTGCAAACAATCGGCCTCTGAGATATAATTGTTATAGCTAAGAATTAACTGAAAATTTTAACGATAGCCACATGGCATGTGTTTGTACTTGACGATTCACTTGTTGTTACTGCCGAGAGGCGTGAAGATCGAAACGAAACATTCGTAATTTAAAAAAAGATCGGAGCTTGCCGAATATGGCCGAAGAGCTCGTTTACAACGGGTTAGAATTTAGGGCACGCAGCAACTTATTCGGCTGTAAATAACTGGTACGCCAATCTGACTGATAACTAAAGAAAAAACGGGAAAGTCGAATGTGCATTTTCCTTCGAGAGTTCATCGTTATTAGGCTTACGTAAGGATCTTCGCCGAGTCGCGTAACTTTTATTTACTAAAAATCGCACGCTGTAAGTTTTTTATTTTTTACTCGATACCGATATTACGTAACATTGCCAGATTTCGTGAATCTGTAACGGTTTTGCATTAAACCCTAATCTCACCCGGCATATCGAACGTATGAGCAATGTGTCGGGACACATCGTTGTCTCGGATAGACCTATAAGAGATTCCGAGCCGCTGGTGCGAACAATTTGACTAACGGACATTGCCAGATTTCGTGAATCTGTAACGGTTTTGCATTAAGCCCTAATCTCTCCCAGCATATCGAGCGTATGAGCAATGTATCGGGACACATCGTTGTCTCGGATAGACCTATAAGAGATTCCGAGCCGCTGGTGCGAACAATTTTACTAACGGTTATTAATCAACGGTTGATAAAAGCGGACGCCAAAATGGCGTCCGCGGGGACACCGAAATGGCGTCAGTTGTGACGCCATTTTGTGATGCGCGCGACGAACAAACGAAGATTAAATTAAACGATTATTGAGGAGAAGAACAAACGAAAAAACAATACTGAAGAATATATATATAATTACAGTTAATCTGTATAATAACAGAACAATAAATCGAAGGAATAAGAAACGGTACTGAAAAGGCAGCTTGTACGAAAATAAATGCTCCCGGGTCCCAGAGAGCGCATGCGCTCAGCACAGAGCGAATCCGAGCTTCTCGATCCATTTTAGGCCCTCCAGCGTCGTCGTCTTGGGCTTGTATTCCAAGCCTATGTGACCATCGTAACCGGCCTTCTCGAGTACGGAGAACACGTAAGCGTAGTCGAGTTCACCGGGTGTGTCCGGTTCGTGCCTGTCCGGAACCTGAGCCACTTGAACGTGACCTGCGGCGAGCAACGAGTTTTTTCCATCTCAACATAACCTCACTTTTCGAGTCGCGGTCTCTACGTACCGATATACGGAAAATAATCCTCGATTGTCCGAGTAATATTTCCTCGAGAGTATTGCAAGTGAAAGAGATCGATCATCAGTTTTAAATGCGGGCTGTTAATTTTTTTCACCATATTCAAGCCTGGAACGAGTTAAGGTGGGGCTAAAAATCGGCAAACCTCAAAATATTTTGAATCCGTTTTTCTCCAAAACGATTTTTCATTAAAATGAACGATTCTGTAAACAGAATCGTTGCGGAGAAAAATAAATTGGGCATGCGTGTTCAGCCTTCCTTTAAGGGCATGTTACACACACGTATCGATGCTCCGATGGTAACAAATCGCTTTCGCTATTTTCTCCGTGATGATTGATGCTTCGACCAAAATCAAATTAGGTTTTTGTAGTCAATAGATATGAGTATGAAAACCTAATTTGCTTTTGCTCGTCGTATCAATCGTTTTGGAGTATATGCGTATCATATTAATTATGTAAAATCGATTCTACGTAATCGCTCGTTCCATCGGTAAAACAGGAGGGTCCGGCAGCTCTTTAAAGAAAGCGTGGCTCAGTGGCAAGACAGTAGTTGGATCATCGCTAAGCGCCCTACTTTACCGACCTTTCTCGAAACTATGCAGATAATAATTTGGCATGGTAATGCTGTTTATCGGTTCAATGAGACCCACGATTCCTTCGGTCCTAAATCTCTCCACGGCGTATCTCAGATTCGACTCGTAAACAGCGTCATTGATAGCGTTTGGAGATTCCACTTTGCCGGACATAACATGAATCCTATCAAGAAATAAGCAAAAGTAGCAGAGTCCCATTACAGTCTGTACATCTTACTGACTTTTTGCAGCTGAGAGCTTTGGCGTATTCTATTGTTAGCTCTATGCTTTTTTTGAACTCTTCCTCTTTGCCTGGAACAGCGGCGAAGCCCAGTTCTCCTTTGGTAACATCTCCTGAAACAAAATTAAAAAAGAATGTATCCCTTGCATTGCGGTGGAGAAACAGACAAGAAAGATCGACCCAACATAGTCGTACCTGTAAAGACGTTGATGAGAACCTGATCGACGTTGGCGTCGGTCTTAGCTTTGAGAACTTCCTGAACGGTAAATCCGAACGGGAAACCGCTCTCCACTGCCCGAAAACCAGCGTCCTTGGCCAGTTTGTATCTCCCCAAAATTGTAGGACACTCGGTGAACATGAATGAAAGATTGCTGGCGAATTTGGCACTCATGGCGATTCGGTTCTCGGCTATAGTCGCGTAAAGACACTGCGCACAGTATGTCCAAGAGTGTTTCTCGTAGCTGGTAGGCGATATCTCGTTATCAGTTGCGCCACTGACACCGATAACACGATCGACTTGCAGACCTTGAGTTTGCTCGGGTATAGATAATTATCCGGGTTAATCGAATAGAAGCGTTTTTAAAAGCGATTTATTAAAGTGGCGATTCCACGATAAATTAAAGTGTCGATCCTGGGATAGCGAGAGACGCGACTGGCGCGGAGAGGTTAGCCGAGTGTTACGTCGGTTCTATGTAGAACGCGTAGCGCTCCAACACATGCGACATGAGCTGCTGTTGGCCCGTCTCTCTTTCTCTCAGACCGTTCAGCCGACATACGCGAAAGCCGGACTAAGATTCGGGCACTGGCGCTCGGCAGGTTTCGGCCGCTCGGCGACTGTCAAAGTCACGTGGTTCCGGTTGAGCGTGCATACACCGGAACGATCTCGAAGGGTTCGCGGAGAATTCTTTTTAAATATACACTAAAAATAATTTATAAATTTAATGTACTGGAACTTGAAATTTAATTATATTACTTCATTAATTGAAGACTAATGTACCTTTTTTATAAAATAAAAATATCAGGTATTACAGTTAGTAATCTTTTGCCTAAAAGTTACAAAAAGTTTTCATTAAAAGTAAATTTCACTCAAAAATTACAACGCACTTATGTGTTTGGAATTTCAGAAACAGTTTATGTAAAAAGCTTCCAATGCCTTTAATTAACTTCCAAACTAATTTTTTTACAGTGTACATACACTGGAAATACAAATGGTTAATTTAACGTACTTGGCTGAAAGTTTTATCCAAAAATTGGTACATTCAATTTAATGTACAATCGTGATAAAAAAATTAACTTTTTCATTGAAATTAAAGTAAATTATAAAAATTAAAGTACTTTCATAACACAACTAAAGAAAATTATTAAAAATAAAGTATTTCCAATGTTTTTAATACACTAAGCATTATTTTTTTACCATACAATTATACATGAAATTTAATATACGTTTTTGCATAAAACTTCCAATCCGGTACATTAAATTGCATACGAATTTTTTTTGCCGCGCGGCTCTGCTGCTTTAGCTATTGTTTGCCCGTCTCACTTTGTATCAGGCGACTCGGTCGACATATGGAAAGCCGAACTGTACGATTCGGGCACTGACACACGGTCGGTTTGGGCCGCCGAGCGACTGTCAAAGTCACGTGGTTCCGGTTGAGTGTGCATACTGGAACGATCTCGAAGGTTTTTTTATTTTTATAAAAACTATTTTATTTTAATATAATATATTAATTTTTATATAATATATAATATAGTAATATTTAATATAATATAAGCGGATAAACGTTATTTTATTTTTATTAGACCTATACATCGATTATCTGACGAAAATGATAGATCGATTGTCTCTAAAATACTCGGGACGTCAGCCTTCGGAGAATGTCCCCTCGTCTGTAAAGGAAACATGTCCAATAGCATTCATCGGTCGTCTGCAGTATGAGGCACTATGACGCAACCCCGCCGTAATCGACAATCATCACTGCGGCGGCATACGATCCTTTAATTCTACAATTAAAATAATGTCCCTCGGCATTGACGGAGTCGAGGCCGCGGAGTAGTTCTTGCGTCTGTGGGCGACATCGGTTCCGGCTGGTACGATAATCACCGGCTTCGAGCCTCTCAACGTCTTTTAACGATTTTACCTTCGTCGTCCTATACCACGCTAATAAAAAAAAAAAAACTATTTGCGGAGTTGCTCTCTCCCCCGCTGCATCTCCTGGCAATACGAGTGCATAAAACCTGACCGACACTCCCGATGAGTCGAACTGCAAAAACCCGCTTTAAAAAATAGGTCGTTGCAAGCTCCAGTCGCTGATGTCGCCCGCGAAGCACCGTAGTATTTCGCGAACTCGTGCACGATGGTGAAATGTAGAATGAGCGTACTGGCATAGAATAGGGAGAGCGGGTATAGGGATAGGTCCGTATGCACACACAGGTCCACGCGGCGAAGACGTCCAGTGCGTCACTCCGCGCCACACGTCCTACCCTTCTATCGATCCTGTAAGTTTCCACTCTAACCCGTCGAGGGGTGGTAACGTTGCGCAAGCGCTCGTCGCGCCCCCCGCGTGAGACACGAACGCGACACACGCTCAGCCGGGCCGTGTACACAATCGCAGAGAAAGAACGTTCGAGGAGTACAGCCCAGGAGGAGAACGATTCGGCCCGGCAGTTGTGTAGAGAACTCGTCACATAGAGTCGGAAGGACCGGTCAGGACCAACCACCCGTAGGCCCATACCGCGACAGGAGCCTCTACATCGGCACATTAATATCTTCATTGTTATAATTATTATACCAAAAAAAAAGATCCATCCGCGTTATTTTTTTTCCTCGTCCCGTAAGACTCCAGGGTGAATAAAAAAAAAAAAAAAAACGGAGAAAAAAAGGAGCAGCTGGAACCTTCGAGTTCCGCGCAACAGGGGATTCCGAGTGAAAAGTACGGCTCGGCCGTATTTTAAGGTTTTCCGTGAGTGAACCGAAAGAGCGAGAGTCGTGTGCCCGAGTGTATAAGCGCAACGTAAAAAAGCCACACGGTCCAATGTATAACGGTGTTTGCGCCGACTACAGAACCATCGAAAAGTCATGTCGCTGCCCCGGGAGTGGAGTTTCCTTCACGATTCGTGTAGATCGGTCGACCGCGGTCCAACAGCGGCCGCGTCGCAGGAGTTGGTCGGCACTTACGGGAGTCCCTCGATCATCGACGAGAATATGAACCAGTCGAATCAGCTGGGCTCGCTCTTCTCAATCCACTCGGCGCCCGTATTCGAAGTCAACAGCGGCGTCGGTGGAATTCTCTCGTCGCCCACCAGGCCAGCATCGCTCGCTGTGCAGGCGACCGCCACATCGACTCCCGTAGTTCCGCCGCACCTGCAGAGCCCGCCGGACACCATCGAGGACGAGGACAACGACAATCTACTGACTATATCGAGCCTCACCGCTAGGCCCCTCATTGCGAAGTCACGTGAACTGAGATCGACGAAGAACTCGACGAAAAAGTGCAAACCGCACAGGCTTCGCAACAGCCGGGAGGAGAAGAGAACCAAGAATGTCACTTACGTGCCGCTCGACGGCGGATACGGATGGATCGTCGTTTGCGGCGCTTTCTTCGTACAGTTCTGGGTCGCGGGACTCGTTAAGTCTTACGGGGTGCTGTACGTTGAGGTTATGGAAACTTTCAGAGATTCCTCGGCCTCGGTGGCGTCTTGGATACCAGCGATACTCTCCTTTTTCTGCCTTGCGCTTGGTGAGTCTTGTTCTGCTGCGATCATGGCGAGGCGTTGGAGACGAAAGGGCGCGTGTGGCGTGTTTTTCGCACACTGCTGCGCCATTTTGTTTCCCCGATGTTCGATGTATATGTAACTACTCACGTGTCCTTTCTAGTCCTCTCGATTCGTACTGCGAATCATTTAGGGACTTGCATCAGAAATGTGGGGTTAGACAGGTTGGGAGGCGAAAGCCAGCCATGCGGCAATGGGGGAGACTTGGACGACAAGGTCAAGCACCTCTGTCGGAATTCACATTGCGGTAGGGGCGCTTGACATTTCGCCCTTACGTAATGTAAAAAAGTTTTGTAATAATAATAATAATAATAATAATAATAATAATAATAATAATAATAATAATAATAATAATAATAATATTCATTCGGGTAACCATGATAATAATAATTCTCGTACCAATAATAATTATAATAATTCATTCTCGTAACCATTCTCGCAAAAATAAACCGAAAAATGTTTTTTTCAAAAAAGTAAAAACGGTACGCCAAGTACTTAATAGATCATTTTGATACGAGTGCGAAAAATCTTTTTCTGACGAGTGTGTTGCAATGTGTGCGCTGCAATCACACGAGTTCAGAAAACGTTTTTCCCAAAAGTATCATACAAAGTTTTATTTCACAAGGTGTGAAAATAGGGTTTTCGCACGCAAAGCGTGCGCAAAAACGTCATTTTCCCACTGAGTAATTTAAAGTTTGTTTTCACCGACAAAAAATGTTCTTTAAGAAAAAATGTCGAAAAAAAAATCGAAGAAACGTTAAATCACATGAGCCCAGTACGTGTATACAGACGTATACACATATGTATGTTATGATGGTTAAAGGAAAGGAATTTTCTAAAAGTTTCCTCCCGCCTTTTTAAAGCACAGATTTCGATCTCAAATTAAACCTCGCCAAAGACGGTACCGAGAAAAAAGGGTGGCAGGAAAATTAATAAAAGTCCTTTTTGTGAAACACCCTAATGTCCATACGTAGTATAGTATTACGCTGTAGAGAGTATGCAGAAAACTGTGATAAAAAAAAAAAAACGAAAATAAAGATGAAGTTCTTTAACATATTTATCAATCGAGCGATTGCAACGATTTTCCTAACAATAATAACAATAATAATTATCGTGACAATTTTCGTGCAAATAATACCTATCATAATTCGCGTAATACTGGAGAGCAGGGCAAAATGGCACGGCGGTGCAAAACGGGAGAATGAGACAAAACGCAATTTATCAATAACTTTTGGATGGTCGCCGACGGTGGTCCGTGGGGTAAAACGGGGTTGAAAATCCGGATGTATCGTTGGGACAAAATGGGATATTAAAAAATTATTGGAAAATTGAGTTTTGCCCCACTGTCCCATTTTGCCCCGCTCTCCCCTAATTTTCGTCTGGCAAGTTTTGCCAGACTTGATCCCGTCTCACTAAATATCGTCGATTTTCTAACGAGTCGTAAAAGTTCGCTCGTTTATTGACGAGTGACGCGAAGAAATCGATACGGAACGGCGCCCTTTGTCTGGCGCCTCGGGGAGAAAAGGTGGCGACTTTCGATCGGTTGAGGAGTATCGGATCAGGGTTGCCTGGCGACACTGGACTCAACAGCGAAGCTATAACTGCGTTACCCTTGCCGCACTCGTCGATTAACGCATCGTCACCTCCGCGTCATTTTTCACGCGAAATGTCTCTTCTTTTTTTTACCGAACAGCAAGCGATAATAGGCTGTGCGTGAAAACGGATTGCCGATAATAATAACATACGCCTCTTTGAACTTTAAATCATGCGCGTCCCACCGTCCGACGTGGTCGGGTTTTCCTGCACTTTGCAGGGTGCATTCCAGCCTGTTACCCTTGCTCGTCCCATATTTCATACCGTCGTCCCTCAGTTTTTTTTTTTGCCCCGTTTCTATGACGACCGGCAACAGCGTCCGCAACAAAACAGCTATTCATCCCGACCTTCGCCTCCCATTGAAACCGGAGCAGGTCAAATGCAGGTCCCCACTGAAAAAACCCCCGCAGTCTCGTAGCCTCGTCATCGTACCTTGCCGCATTCTCACTTTCCTACCCGTCCCATAAAATGTTTCATCTAATTATTATTATTATTATTTTGTTTTATTTTTTTAATGTAAAAATTTATGACAAACCGCTAAGATTTTGTTGGACTTTCTTATCTTTGGAGTTTAGATGGTTTAAGGTACAGATCGAATATAGATATTATACAGATTTTATGTATAATTTATATTATTTTATAGATTAAAAAAATACCCTGTGAAATCTACCTACCTCTTTCGCGAAATTTTCATGGAATGTGTGTTTTTTTTTTTACAATTTCGTCCGTTCCTCTTCCACGTTGCCACTTTCCTAGTCGGCCCATAAGATTTGCCATATAACAATAATGATTACTTTTTTTTTTATGTAAAAGCTTATTACAAATTGCTAAATTTTCTTAGATGCTCTTGTCTTTAGAGTTTAGTTAGTCTACGGTTCACATAGAATAATCGTAAAGATAATAAAAATTACGCTACAAAATCTACCAATACCTACCTTTTTCTTGAAATTTTCATATAATGCTTATTTTTTAAAATTAAAATTTGGTCCTTTCCTTTTCCGCATTGTCACTTTCCTGCTCGACCCATAAAATTTACCACATAATAATAATATTTAAATAATAATAACAATATTCACATTTGCGAGATAAAAACGTATTGCAAATCGCTAAGATTTTCTTATCTTTGGAGTTTACATAGTTTCCGGTTTAGACGGCATAATTTCATAGATAAAAAAAATTCCCTACAAAATCTACACATATCCATCTCTTTCTCAAAATTTTCACTAAATGTTCACTTATTTTAAAAAAATTGTAAATAATTTTTCAATTATAATTTTTTTTCTTTACACAGCACCCGTGACCAGCATGTTGTGCCAGAAATACAGCTGCCGCGCCGTCGTCTTTATAGGCGGTCTCTTCTGCGCCCTCGGACTGACGATAAGCTACTTCGCAACGAGCCTCGTTCATCTATTCTTCACGTTCGGCGTCCTCACAGGTTGGCTGAACAGAATAAACGGCTTGACGATACGAATGGAAGACCCCATCAGAATACTCGATGCTCGGAATAGCTAAAAAAAAAAAAGATTCCACTTGGTACACGTTTTTGTTTCTGCTTCTCTGTTGCCGATGAATAGTCCTCGAATAATCGGTATTGTCTTTGATATTCAAATGTCTGATTAAGCTCGCGGTCGTGGAATTGCTAAAATAGTGCTCGACCACAAACCTGCCTATAAATACGGCTTAGTGTATTATTCACAATGAATTATTATCGTTTGTTGGACGATCGAAAGATATTTGTAATGCCAGTAAAAACAATGTTCGAAAAATTGTCGATCGAGTAACGAGAGTTTTTTGCGAAAAGATAAAAAAAATGCGTTTGACTAACGACGCCTCAGAGAGTTAATCGATTGCTTGATGGGATAGTATTTCAGATAACGGCTATCCCCCCCGCGCTTCTCGATCCTTGTTCCAACCGGAATGTCGTCGCGCCTCTCAATGAGAGCCGAGGCGAGACGATAATCGCGGGCTAAGCGCAGAGACAAATTCCCCCTCGGGATTTGGGATATAAGGAACGGCTAAGTTATCAGGAGCTCCCGTCCGTGTTCTCTAGCGCGAGAAAAAACAGAGAGATGCAGAGAGCACGTGCGTGTACTTTTCATTCTAAAGAAAAAAAAAGAAAAAAAAACATCTAAAAAAATTGTAATAAAAAGATAAAAAGAAAATAAATTAAAGACATTTTCTAATGCGATTATTACTGACGATCGCACTGCGGCACAATTTTTATGTTTTTTTCTATCAACAATTGATTCTCACTAAATGAAAAAAGAAACTTGCCAATTTAGTTTGATTAGAACACAAGAATGCAAGTAGTTGTTTTCATCGTGATCCAAGTTGTGTCTCTGCATTATTTGCTAAGCATTTGTTTTTGTCTCATCCGAAGGTATCGGTGGGGGATTGTCGACGACGCCTGGGATAATAATCGTCTCGCAGTACTTCGACAAGCACCGCGCCCTGGCGAACGGGATTTGCGTCTCCGGGACCGCGGCCGGGAGTTTCGTCTTTCCGCTGCTGATCGAGACCCTCGTGGCGAACTTCGGTTTTCACGGGACGATACTGTTGCTGGGTGGGTGCATGTTGCACGTCTGCGTCAGCGCGACTCTCTACCGTCCGCTCGAGGATAACCGGGCCGCGATTCTCGAGCCCGTTGAGACGATCGCTGAGAGGACGAAAGCCGCCCTGGTCGCCGCCGAGGAGCAACCGTTGCCGACCAAGCAGCAGAGGCTCGAGCTTCTCTTCGCGAACGACGCGACGACGAGGCACAACCTGCTCAACGAGCTCTTCCACAAGAACAGCGTCGTCGCCGTCGAGCTGACCGACAGTGAGGAGGAGAAGGACATCCTCGGCGAGGGTCTCAGAATGAAGCCGATGTCGAAGATACGAAGCTCGAGCATACTTCACAGCGTCGAGGACCTCAGCACGGACTCCACCTGCGTCTACAAAGCCAGGGCATCGCTTAGGTCACTGAGATCTTCGACCGCCACCGCCGTCTGTCCCGTCGTACCCAATGAAACTGTCATGCCCGATCAAGAGTCCGTCAAAGCCACACGAACGACCATGTCCCAGAAAATTGCACGCTACATCGATCTGTCGCTGCTGAAGAATCCTCAGTTCATCATGATGTGCCTCTCGGTCAGCCTCATGTCTACCGGAAGCCCCTACATGCTATACTACCTTCCTGCGTACGTTCACGCAGCAGGCTACACGAAATCCGAGGCCGGATACCTCGTCGCGATATCGGCCGCTCTCGACCTGTGCGGAAGACTTGGCCTCGGGTGGTTGTCCGATCTACAGCTGTTCGATCGACGAAAAGGATACATCGGGAGGTACGTGGGTTCTTCTCTCGAGCCTTTGCGAATACCGGACGCTATATTTTATTTTTTATTTTATTTTATTTTATTTTATTTTATTTTATTTTATTTTATTTTATTTTAATAAAACACATTTATATTGATATATTACATTAAGCCTACGTAGGTACACTAGGTCTTTGAAGGAACAGTTGAAATTTAAATCTCTCTATTTTTTCCGTTTTTTCGACTTCTTCAATTTTTACTAACAACGGTTGTAAATTTTTCAGATTTTTTGAATGGCTGGAAACCTGTGAAATCCCGACTGTTTCCTATAAGAACAGTGTACACACTGTATCTCGGAAAATATAATGTACACACGCAGGGTTAATACACACTTATATCGATCTTACAACGCGAGTTCTTTTTTCGTTTTCTTTTTCCTTTTTAATACGTTACAACGCCTTAGGGTGCGCCAGAAGGGCCGAAGTCCTTTAGGTATTGACCGAAGTCCTTCAGCCGGGTTATTTCCGATGCCCTGGGCGCGGCGCTTTGCAATTTGATTAACGGTTACAATTTATTATTGATAGTTGAAAACAAATCCATAAATAAATAATATCGCCTGTGTATGTATATTCCTAAATATTCAAGTAGTATTGCCAAGTTAATCTCTTAATACTTTAATATTTGGCTCAGAGATGACTATTTTATTTTATTTTAGTAGTAATAGTAGTTTATTACCAGATATTTACATACATAACCTATGGTAACGGAGTTTATACCAATAGATTCATATATACACTGCCAATTGGCCATCAACCAAAGGCCTTCAGCCGTGGTTTTTCTTCTTTTTTAATTTTTTGTTCTCATCTTACACATTGCGTGAATTAATAAGATAACATTTAATTCGTCAGTGTATATGTATAATATTTTATTTTATTTTATTTTCAATGTACTGTAATATGCGCATTTTCTTTAAATTTCAAGTATCGTCGGTGCGGGGGTCGCCGTCCTCGCAATTCCAATGGCGCACTCCTTCTACGTGCTCGCCTGTTCGGTCGGCATGTACGGTCTTTGCCTCGGATGCTGGTTCCTCCTCGTTCCCGTGCTCCTCGCCGACCAGTACGGAACCGACAAGATTTCATCGAGCTACGGACTCGTCAGAATGTTTCAGAGTGTCGGTGCTATATCCATACCGCCCCTCGCAGGTGAGCCAGCTCTCGAGATTAAAACATATTCTCAATTGCCTTTCCAGAAAACTCTACGTATCGACAAAATAAAAAATTCCAAAGAGAAGCGAATCGCCACGCACTGTTATCTACCTGACGGTATACAGTACCATAATCCACGCCAGTGTCAGATAGCGCGATTGACCTCGCAAGAGCGAATCTAATCGATACGCGCGATACGAGCCACGTGGCGCTTCCCACTGTACGCAGTACGAAATAGCCAATAATAGAGACGAGTTGCTATCTCCACTCGTCCGACGTTACGTCACTTTTTCAATAAAATTCATGCATTAACGATATTATGAATTTTATGTCTCGTAGGTGCGTCCAGCTCGCCGTGCCAACAACTTTTTTTTACTTGAGGAGATTAGAGCGCTTCAAACTAGTCAAATCGGTGCTATATTTTTTAAGTTGTTTATACAAAGTTTTACGCATCTATCGATTACGGTGGATGATTATTTGTATTAGGGCAGATGTCCTTGACTAAGGAATTAATTAGTAGTGCATTTGCAAAAATATTAACCGGTTTGTGCTAATTTTTGAAAATGTGGACATTCCTTCAGTTTTTTCAAAGAATAGTGCGCAATTTCTTCTCGATTTTCATGTTTTACGACTCATTCACTTCATTGAAAGATGCCCTACGAAGTCACCGTCTAGATCTTTGATAGTATTTTTCGTTCAGAAATGAGAGCTGTTTGTTTACGAAGGAATTTCGTCGATGGGTAAACAAAAGTCTGTTCGTTTCTTGACGGAAAATACTATCGAATATCTAGATCGTGAATCCATAGAACATCTTTCGAGGAAGATAATGAACCGAAAAGCATCAAAATCGAGAAAAAATTAAGGATTATTCTTGGAAAAAACTGAACGAAAATTATCTTTAAAATGACTGTTAAAAAATTCCAAAAATTATCTTCTCGAAAATTAGCACAAACCTAGCAAAATTTTTGCAACTGCGGATTCGAAGTTGCATCGTAGTCGCAGTCGCACTGGGGTTGTATAGACACGCATCTGCGAATTGCACGACTATAAGAGGACTACGCGCATACTGGAATGAGACCGATCACTTTATGCAAACTTTTAACCTTTATGCAACTTTGATTCGATGGCCTAAAGCGGATTCGGTTGCACAAGAATAACGATCGAGCGGTAGTTTCACAAGTGATTTGAAGACAACTATTAAGAGACAACTCTACAAGTCAAATAAACAAGACTATGCAGTAGAGCCTCGATTGTCCAAACTCCTCGAGACCGAGTCTGGTTCGGATAATGGAAAGATACATTTTTTTCATGGCATTATAAGACGTATATAAAGACGACATATATGAATGAAATAACAGTATATATTAAACTTCAGAACATATTTTAAACGTATTTTCAACGTCGAGGTCTTATTTCAAGGATTGTGTGAAATAAAGTCGACAGTTTTTTTATTGCCGAACGCTTGTTGCGAGTTTTCGAGCAGCAAAATCTCGAAGTCGCTTCAGTGGGAATTACATATGGGGCATTCCACGTCACGTCGATTGGTCCAAAATCCTGACTTTTACATCAAGGTGAAAGTTTGTGATATTGTAGTATTATATACTGTGAGCACCTGGCATTTTGTCAGATTTTTATCGACTCTGGTTTTTAAGTTAGCAGATTGGCGTCTTAATATTAAAAATGATTGTTTCTGAAACTTTTTGTATTTTTTTATCGGTCGGCGTAAACAATTTTTTAAAGTTCTTTTGCGGTGTCCCCGATTTCAACTTATTATTTTATCAGAAGCAAAAATGTTAAATTGTTTCTTAATAAATGATATATAACGCGATCGTTGACGGAAGTGAAAAAAATGGAAAAATGGCAGCCATTAGAAAAAAAATCGATTTTTACCCATCTCCAACACTTGAATCACTTAAAAAAATTATTGTTTATTTTGATTTTTTTAATATGAGACCGTCAAGGACTAAAGAATCTGTTGAAGTTTATCGGTACAAATTTTCATAAAAATCCATTAACCCATTCTTCAGACCCCAGAGAGCGATCTTGAAAATCACGGTTTGAGAAAAAACACTTCGAAAATTCGGCCGTGCTGCTGCTCGAGCGCTTCGGCACTTTCCACATAACGGTCTCTAACTTTCGTAATTCGTTGAATTTCGACATAAAACCCTAACAGAATATTTTTGACACTATAAACTATTAGAAAAGACAATTCGAAATTTTACTCGGGCGTAAACTCTTAAGAACATCTGCTCTGATGAGAAAACTATTGACAGTAAACAACAGATATAGCACTCGTTCGACTAGTGTGAAGCGTTCCAACCTTGACAAAAACAATCGTCTCCATTATCGGTCGCCAGACTGCGAGAGGAAGTCACAAAGCCCGTCGATGTCTCACCTGGACGATACAAAAGTTTTATACTCGTTTATCGAGCGCGCCGTAAAACTCGCAGTTCCATCAACTCTACTCGAGAATTCCCTGTATCGCCCACTCATACGTACGCCGTTCTTGCGAAATTAACGAAGCCCCTGCGGTACTAATCAGTCCGAAGCTCCGCGGTGTGCCAACTCTCGATTGCGTCACATCTGTACCCAGCGCGTTCTCTCATCGCGCTCCTCGCCGCGGGGTATTTTTATTTTTCTCCTCATTTTATTGATTTTAATCAACCGCTCCAACTGCCAATTGCCCGACCGCAGAGGATTTATTTTATTTATTTTATTTATTTTATTTATTTTATTTATTTTATTTATTTTATTTATTTTATTTATTTTATTTATTTTATTTATTTTATTTATTTTATTTATTTTATTTATTTTATTTATTTTATTTATTTTATTTATTTTATTTATTTTATTTATTTTATTTTAGGAGCTTCTAATTACCACTCTTTATCCCTCGGATACTTTGTACCTCGCTGTGTCGAGCAACGAAGTAACTCCGGCGCACGTGCGGAGGATCGCCGCGAGCCCTTCAGGTCTGCCAGAACACGCGGCGCTCGAGAGATTTTCCCTCGTTATGCTGCGAGCTCGTGACGTCACTGCAGGGACAAGGCCGAGTCCCGAGAATGACAATTACCCTCGGTAACAAGGTCGCGTAATCTTCGTCGCGCGGTCGAATTTCTGAGAGAAATTTAAGAGCCTCGCCGAACGGCGAGCACAACCCTCGAAGCAATGACAGGAAACTTTCTCGAAAATTGATTTTTTTTTCTATTTTTTTTTTGCACGAAAAAAGGATTTCCCTGCCTCGTGCCGAAGGTGAATTGTTTAAAAATTCAAAATAGCGTTAAATCTCGAACCGGGGTTCAATCCTCGTGAAAATTGCTAATGTATTGCTAATGTACAAAATTTCAAACTCACTGTCTCAATCCGTTTCCGAGTTATCGCCGTTTTAAACGAGCCCTCGAGGCGTCGCGAAGAGGGAGAGAAAACTTTCTCGACAATTGATTTTTTTTTCTTCTTTTTTTTTCAACACGAAAAAAGGCTTCCCGTGCCTCGTGCCGGGGCGGTAATTCGTCACGGTTTAATTTGATCGGGAGGCCGGGAATCCTGTAGTGAATCCTCGTCAGCCCCGCGCTGAAAGCGGGTCGAACTGTTATGTAACTTACGTAGGAGGGTTGCGTGGAAAATTCCCCGAGGACGGTGGACAGAGAAATTGCCGGGCCAGGATGAATGTGCAGGGAGCCTCGAACGATAGCAATCGATTCGTCGGATTATATACCAAGGCCAAATTTGTTTCCACGGCTGGCACGGAATTTTTATTTATTTATATTTATATATTTATTCACGGGACACGCGCTTTTACAAATAGAAATTGAAAATGTATATAAATAAAAAGAACATTTTGAATGCATTCGGTACAGTGTATCACAAATAAGCGGAAATCAAACGAAAATTTGATAGATTTAATATTTATTCGTAGAATTTTTCAAAGGAATTTCGTTGTTTAAGATCTCAACATTTTTTAAAGATAATTTCCCAAGTACGTCGAACAGAAACATTGCCGGCCCAGAGTGGATGTATAGGAAGTGTCGAGCGGTCGAGAAAGAAGCGATCGGAGGAAACAGTACAGCTGTGCGAAATTTTATCGCGCGGGCCGAACGAACCTACGTCGAGAAATCTCATCCCTTCGTTTATCGATTCGCCTGTGCCAGCAGCTTATATATTTTCTCTCTTTGCAAATCCGTGTTACCTCCCACGTTGGATAGCGGGTACTTAAAGTACAGATATAGAGGTGCGAGTCGAGCCGCGCGAGAACTAGATTTCCGAATGCGGAGACCCCCTTTTTTGTGCAATCGAATTTATGGGGAGAGCAATCGATTCGATTAACTATATCGCGAGGCTAAAATTTGTTTTCACGGGCTGCACCGAGTTTTAGAATTTTCGTTTCACAATTTTCCTTTGAGAATTTTTGTTTTAATTTTTTTCAAGATTTTTTAAATTCTCGAGCACGTTGGACAGAGAAATTACCGGGCCAGGATGGATATATAGGGAGCCTACGAACGATCGAAGAAAGACCATCGGACGATACCGCACGGCTGGTAAAATTTTATCGCGAGGGCCGAAGGAATCTCATCCCTTCGTTTATCGATTCGACTGTGCCAGCAGCTTTTATATTTTCTCTTTTTGCAAATCCGTGTTACCTCCCACGTTGGACAGCAGGTACTTAAAGTAAAGATATAGAGGGGAGAGTCGAACCGCGCGAGAACTAGATTTCCGAATACCGAGACCCACCTTTGGTGCATTCGCACTCAAGGGGGTGCCAATCGATGTGTCCGATTATATCGCGTGGCTAAAATTCGTTTCCACGGACGGGCAGAATTTTAGGGCACGCCTCTATAGCGCTTACACTCGGTGGTAGAAATCGGTTATGATTCAACGTGGAATTAGGTCCGCAATTCTGGGTACCTCGTAAATCTTTTAGACAAACATGCAAATTTATTTTAAAAGGCTTTTCGCTTAAACCATTTTCTCGTCCCTCCGTCGGTTACCCCGACCGGATAAGTCGATAAGTTTCACTCGCAGTGAGTCAACTCGCAAGATCAATGATACACTGTAAAAAAATTTAGCTCGAAAATTAATTAACGGTATTGGAAGTTTCTTTACACAAACCGCAATTACGATACGCTGACACGCAATACTCGAAGCGTGTCGTAAATACTCATTATGACACGCTTCGAGTATTTATGCAACGCTTCCAGTATTTATGTAACGCCTTCTCGAAAAACACCACTTTATGTCGCGGCCGGCCCGCACATAAACTGGCACTTTTCATGCATGAGATACAAAAATTAATTTTTTTCACGAAAACAAAGCTTCCTCTATGAGGAAGTAAAAAAAAATTGTCAATTTAATGTACGGGACTGGAAGTTTCTACAAAAACTGGTACATTAAATTTACTGTGCTTACCGATGGATAATTAATATACTCTTTCATTGACATTAAGGTAAATTATTAAAAATGAAGTATTGTCAATGCACTGAACATTACACTGAACATTAATTTCTCATCACAATTGTACATGAAATTTAATATACCAGTTCTTGCATAAAAACTTCCAGTCAGGTACACTAAATTTAGGATTTCGCTTTTTTTTGACAATGGAGGGATTGATAGCCAGGGACCTAGAGAGCAGAGCCGAAGAACGCATAAAAGATGCAAGGTTCGAGGGCGCGTCAAACACTGAGTGGATTTCCGCAGCAAAATCAGTCACGTCGGTTCAAACTTCTTACTATTTTTTATTTATGAACTCGAACTAATTATACACTATAAAAAAGAAGTTTTGAGCGCAGCTTTCTCCACGAGAAAGTTCATTTATCGATTTTGTCTTCGTGATGGAGGAAGCTGTGCGCAAAATTTTAATAAATGAGGAAGCTATGTGGAAATTACTTTGCACCTCTCTTTCGCTACATAATAAAATTTCTAAATCTCATAAAATTGAAACGATCAACATTTTCCGTAAAATTTATTGTATAAAATCGTTAACTAGTAGTAGTAGTAGTAGTAGTGGTTTTATTGACAGTATATAACATGGAACAGTTTTCAATACATAGCAGACTTCAATCACAAATATGCTGCCAATTGGCCATCGACCGAAGTCCTTCAGCCACTCTTTAACTAATTGCGTCTAAGTTATCGTTTTGAGGCCATCTCTTATTTATTTTTCTCCGCTGATGGCAAAACGCAAAATTATTTTACTCCTAGAGTAATAATTCACAAACACACGCACACATCCCGTTGGGGGCTGAAAATGGCATTTCTCGACGGTTTAAACTATTATTTATTTATTTATTTATTTATTTATTTATTTATTTACTTAACTAACGGGGACTAGCCCCTTGATACAAATTCTATACACGTATCGTTTTTCAATATATATTCTCGATAACAGGTGATAAACATTTTCTTACTATTTTTCGTAAATTAAATTGAATTAAATATTCTCATATTAAAATCTCGATTTTTTTTTACGAAAACATAGTTTTCTCTATGAAGGAGCAAAAAAAATCCAATTCCAGTGTCGGATCGATATACCGTCCCCGAGAATTTCGCGCCACGACGAGAATTGCCTTGAGTCAACAGAATGTTTTCTCGAGCACTGACCCAATTGATTCTAATCGGTTCGAGACAACAATGTGTTTATCGATGTTCGGCATAACGCGAGAAATTGGCATCGACCGAGGCGATAAGAGGCTCCCGCAAAGACCAGCGCATGACGAGACGAGCGATCGAAAAAATTTGTAATTGACTCCCTCGCGCAATCGCCCTCGGATCGGGCTTGCGTCAATCAATCAGTGGTTTGCACAACGCGGAGCCTTCGTTCTCGAAAGAGTAATCAAGATCGTCGGCGACGATATCGAATCGCTCTTCAAACTCGGTCGCGCGCTCTTCTCTTTCCTCAATGAAAAAAAATTGTATAAAAGAGTAGAAAAAACTTACTCCAATTTTTATTATTAATATCCGTGACGCTTCGAGCATTTTTTTTCATCTTTTTTTCACAATGGTTAATTCGCTCGAGACTGAAATATAAAAACAGTAAAAAGTAAAACGTTTTTAGGAGTAAAATAATTGGAGTTTCGTTATCAGAGGGGAAAATATATAAGAGATTGTCTCAGAACGACGAATTACGCAAATTTCGGTTAGCGATTTTCGACGATAAATTTTTCGGAAAATCTTGACGGTTTCAATTTCATGAGACGTACAAATTTTTTATGTATCGAAAATAGGTGCAAAGTAATTTTTCCATAGATTCCATTTATTACAATTTTGCGCACAGCTTCCTCCACGAGGAAGCCAAAATCGATAAACTAACTTTCTCGTAGAGAAAGCTCCGCGCAATTTTTTTTTTTTTTTGCAATGTATAATTCGTTCGAGACTATAAATAAAAATAGTAAACATTTGGGAGCGACGCAGATGATTTTATTGCGGCAATCCAATCAGTGTTTGAGTCTACCTTGACCCTTGCATCTTCTATGCGTTCTCCCGTTCCGCTGTCCTGGTGCCCTAGCTATCGATCCATGCACCGTATATTTCCGGTTTACATTGACCTTGTCGGGCGACTCACTTTGGTGAAACTTATCGACTCATCTGGTCGGCCAACCGACGGAGGGACGAGAAAACGGGTTTATGCGAAAAGCCGCACCTCCCCCGAAAGCAAACGCGATAGTGTTCAGGATTTCAGGTATAGCGAGCCATGAATATCTAAAAGATTTACAATCTGCACGGAACTGCAGTCCAAATTGAATGGTGAATCATAACCGATTTCTACCACCGAGTGTAAAACGCTATAGATGCGTGCCCTGAAATTCTGTCCGTCCGTGGAAACGAATTTTAGCCTCGCAATATAGTTAGAGGGATCGATTTTTACCCCCGCGAGTGCGGATGCACCAAAGGGGATGTCCACGCATTTTTTTCTCTTCTTTTTGCTTCTTCATAGAGGAATCAACGTTTTCGCAAAAAAGAAAAAAAAATCGAGATTTTAATTTCAGAGTACTCAAGATCTTGAAAATTGTGAATTTTTGTAAAGATGTATTTATTACGCCTGAGTTACAGTTTTGTAATCGGCGAGTGAGGAATAGATTAAAAATTGCCTCAAAGCGACGAAGTCAGCTAATTTCAGTTTGCGATTTCCTATAATAAATCCTTGTGCGAATGTTGACGTTTTTAATTTTAAGATATGTGGACATTTTTTTACGTTACGAAAGAAGGTGCAAATTTATTTACACATGGTTTTTTCTATACTTAACTAGAAAATACAATTTAAAACAAGTTGAAAATTCAAATTTTGATATCACTTTTTTCTGATTCCAGGCTATCTGCGCGACGTGACCGGAAGTTACTCGGTCTGCTTTCTGTGCATGGGGACGTGCATGGTCCTCGGAGGACTTCCGCTTCTGCTGGTGTCGAGCGATATCGTCCAGAAATCGTCCAGCACGCTCCGGGTGAGCGTCACCGAAGAAGCCGCCAAGGAAGCACCTCCTGCGAACACCAAGGAATAAACGGGAACGATTTATTCGTATGTTCACCGTATTTATTTTTCGACGAGTGGCAAAGAGAAAAATAAATAAAAAATTTGTCTCGTTTCTGTGTGGCGCCGAGTGCGCAGCTGCCGCCTGTTGCCCGATCGTTCCGTGGCTCTCCGTGCGATTCGTTCGGAGTGTCGAAGGCGGAAGTCGACGAAGTAAGAGGGTTCTGGAAAAAAACAGAGAAAAATTTAAAAAATTGAGAGAATGGAAAGTATAGTTAGTAGAAATCGTTATCGGGACGTTTGAAAGCGTGCCCGTGAAATTTTGCGAATGGAAGACGGATAACTCGAATGGAAGACGAAGGAAGAATGAGAATGAAAGGGTAATTCATGCGAGTTTGTAATAATGTTTCGCCGAAAGTAACGAACGAAAGTGTGCCGGCGAGAGCGGACGAGTTTAATCCGCTGATAATGTAATTTACGACATAATAACGCCTTCTCTGCTGAGATTAGGAGACGAGGTGCTGAATATTGAAAGGGAGTAACAAAAAAGTGGGCGACTGTGACGTTCGCCCTTATTGACGTAATAAAAGAATTATTAATGAGCTCCGTCCAGTTATCTTTTATTTTACGTGCCAACGACAAACTTTAATTAGATGCACTTAAAAAAAATAGTAATCTGAACTCGTTACGAGGTCATTCGATCCATCGTTTATTTACAAGAAGATTCTCGTCCATTCAGGCACGGTAAATTTCATTTATATCAGAAGTGAAACTATCATGGACGTACTCAATCGTATAAGCAACGAGGTGGTCGTTGGGTTCTAAATTGGAATTTAGAAACCGGAAATTTAGATTTCCAGAGATGTACCTGAAATACGTCACTTCCGGTGCATAAAAACAATTTTTCGACCGGAAGTGATGTCATGTCGGAAATATGTAACTTCCGGTTTGAAAATCTCATTTTTCGAACGGGAGTGACGTTAGATCAAGGAAATGTCACTTCCGGTTGTAAAATGACATTGCTAGACCGGAAGTGACGCCATACCGGTAATAAGTCACTATCGGTTGGAAAATCTAATATTTTCGACCGGAAATGGAGTATTTCCAGCATGACGTTATTTCCGGTCTAAAAATATGATTTTGAAACATTAAGTAAGGTTTCGGGCACCGGGATTCTTAACAATAGGGACAAACAAACGAACAACCTTCGAAAATTATCTATAAGATCAATAACAAAAGTTATCGCTGTCAAACACGCCAAGCATTTGCCGGTCGAGATGTCAAAAAATTAGTTGGTAACTTCGAGTAAGTTGATCCATCGAAAATCGCGATAACTATCACAAACCTAGTGCTTGCAGGTTCGAAGTTCGACACAACGGAGCAGCCAGCCGAAGAGAAGAGGAAAAAGAAGGATAAGAAGAACAAGCAGCAATCTAAGGAAGAGTCCTCGAGTTCGAAGTCTCGTGAAAGGAAGAGACTTCCGGTTTGGCAACACGAATGGACTTTGCCGAAGCTGCTCGCCAGCAATGGAAACGTAGGAGTCCACCAGATAGTCCAAGGTCCATTTTCGACCCCAAGGCTGATCCGAGCTTCACCGTGGATAATTGACTGCTCTCCAGCCGAGGATGCCGATCCGAGACCTAAAACTGGCATTCGTCGTGGAATACCGGATCCCTGGAACGAGTATCTCGCATTGAGAGGTTTCTGCAGCGAGAACGATCGCAGAACGGTTAAGAGACACCTCAGACTAGGTTGCGACAGTGTGAGATTGACCGAGGCTGTCTGGACCGACCTCGGACTCTCGTTGGCGCAGGGAATCCCCGATCCTTGGAAGGAGTCACCGTACGAGACCGGAAATGTAATCAAAGAAAGAAAGGCACGTTCTCGGGCGGGAAAATCGAGGATAAAGCTCAGGGGAGCTTCCGGCGATCGAGAGGTTTACAAAAAGCTATCTAGTGAGCTAGAAGACAAATTTTCAGGAAAGAGGAAAAGCCAGATGAGCACTCGTCTAGGAGAGAAAGCGATTCCGGACGGAGGAGGAAGAACCAAGGAAAATATCGAAACCGAGTCAAAGAAAATCCGCGCTTCCGGTAACAATCAGACGGTTTTCTTCGACGTAGCCGAAGAACAAACACGTCCCGAGGACGAAGAGAATCTCGCGAAGAAACGTCGAAGAGATTTCCTCGAGTGCCGCCGAAGGGTAACGAAAGTTCTTCAAAGTCACCAGCCGAATGGATTGAGCTGCGAGATCGGCGTCGCTCGCCGGAAGTCCGACCCGTCGAAGGAAAACTCACTGGAAATGAGGAATGAGATTGGAGTTCGTAATGCTCGATCGGGAATGAGCGAGTGGAAATCCAGTTATCCCTGCAGGGTCTGCCAACCGGAAGTGACGCCTACGAGATGCTCGAGCGCTGCGAGACTGCGGCCCGAGAACTTCTGGAGATGCACGCGACATCAGCCGGGAGCTTCTTATCGCCTCGAGGCTTCTCGGTTGAGCGGGAGGAGAGAAGTTTTGGAGAATGAGGAATCGTTCGGCGAAACCGGCCTCGAAGCGCAGACCGTTCGCTGTATTGAAGATGAAAAAACTGTGGCCGGTATGATGAAGCGGTTGCTGAGAGGCTGGAAAGAAAAGCGCGAAGTCAGGGAAGAAGCTTTCTGGAATCCGAACGACGAGAAAAGAAGCGGAGACGTAAATTTTGTCTGCTGTCGCTGCAGCTGCCCGTACCTCGTAACAGCGCCGCCACGCGGCAACGAGCGGTACTACTGGGAAAGTGGCACGAGAACTGGACCGTGCAAGAATTGCGTTTGTTGCCAGTCTTTCGATAGACCAGAGCGAAGGAAGAGTATTCGAAGATGTGCGAATTGCCCGAAGCATTGTGGAGGAGTTAAAAATCAGTCTGCTGCAAAAAAGCGGAAGAAAAATGTTTCCGAAAAGAAAATGCGAGTCTTCGAGGAGGCGCATGTCGAGAAGACTCGCTTCGCGGCCTCCGGAAAGACCATCGAAGTTTCTAGCGACAGAGCCTTCGAAAAAAAGTCCTCGGATGACAAGCTCGAAAAATTCGAGACTCCGAGCACGGATCGATCGGATAAACCTGAAAAAGTTGACCTATATAAGATCCAAGAATTTTTCAGATCGAGCACAGACAGCGGCGCATGCGCGGACGTCTCGGACTCTTCGAGGCGAATGAACGCGAGCGCGAGAGTCGCATCCGTGACTTCCTCGACGTTTATAAGATTGATAAAAGAAAAACCGGGCCAGCCGAGGGTCGTAAAAAATCTGGAGCGAGTCCGCGATTCTCGGGACAAGAGGGAAACGCTCGTCATGTCTCCTAGGCGAGGAGGACGCCGTGGCAAGCGGCGCTTCGCTCGCGTCGATCGATCGACCAATGGCGAGGGTTGTCGCTGTCTCGACACGGGAGGAAACTCCGAGTTCCGGAGATACGAGGAATCGATCTTGGAAGCGAAACACGTTACTTACGGAAGCGCGGAGGAGTCTCTCGAAGTCGAGGGCACATTTAGTTTGCAAGACGAGACTTCCGGTATTCAAAGGAATGCCGATAGTCTCGAAAAGTCGTCGAACGGAGAAGTTTCTAAAAGAATTGATGGAGAGCGACATCTGGCGGAGAGTTTCTCAAGGGCCGCGGGTGTTTCCTCACCAGATCTCTCGAAGATTGCTCGTCGGGCCGAGAATCGTTCCTTAGGCGCCGTTGAGCGTCCAAGAAGGAACAAGTTTGCCGAGCGAAACGTCCTAGAATCGGGAGGCGATGAACCGGATAAGAAAAAGAAAGATGGCGGCGCGTCAGCTGATCGGAAAAAGCGAGTAGCCGGCGTGTCTCGGGATCGAACATCGAGCACAGAGTTGCCGGTAAGGTAACAGTAAGAATGCTCGGACACATCCCAGTCGTTGGACACTCCTGTGCAGATTTGATTTGTTCCGAATTTAAGTATCCGAAATCCGATTTAATACTTTTAATCGGATCTACAAACCTTATTTGATGCACAGAAAAAAGTTATACAAGGTTTGAGCCTATATTAATTTTCCGATACTGCATTATCTAATTTTGCATTTTGCAATTATTATCTAATGTTGCATCTTCTTAAAAATCATACGATATAGTGTCCGGAAATTGGTACAAGCGTACCAATAGCTTGTACCAATATGAAATTGGTACAAGCGTTGGCCACATACGCGACCCAATAATCGGACAGTTGGAAGAAGTTTCGTTTGCCAGCTTTCTATGTACCTTATCGTCAGCATTGCTTCGCGTGTGTAATTTTCAATATAATATAATATCAATGAAAAAAATATCATTTTTTCATTGATTTAATTAATAAATGGCAAAGAAATTCTTTTACTTAATATGAACTAGATGAGTTCGCATATCAGAATTCTCGGAATCTATGATTGACCGAAACATTGGGACATACAGTGTCCGAATATAACAGAGACGTGCCGAGAGACTGTGTCCTGAGACTGCCACATTTGGACTCCCTTGTTATGTTCTTCCATAATTTAAAAGAAAATATTTATCTTTTTGTACTCACTCGACGTGTTTTGGAAACTTGAAACTATCAGTCTGACATTGGTTTCACTTATTTTCAATAAAAAAATTCTTCCCGACCGATTACATGGTGTCGAGCAGTCCTCGACCAGATAGAAAAATGCCGGCACGGCGACCGAACGGTGGCAGTACCAATGGTACGATACCCGTTTGACGGCACGTTTTTCTATCTGGGTTGAAGTCTTGGAACTGTCCTTGAATTTTGCCCGTAATTGAAAGTCCTGGAATGTCCTTGAATTTCACCTAATGTCCTTGAATTTATAATTTCCCCGCAAATTTGAGCTCGTTAAAAAAATGTGTATTATTTGCGATCATGCTAAAAAACTCTATTTTACTTTCACTGAGATACATATATACATAAGTGTATTGTGCGTCGTCTTTTTTCTGAACAGATTCCAACATAAACAAAAACGGTTATAGAACTAAATGCTATTTCGTACGTTGCACGCGACATGCAGATTTACATTTTCTTTATAAATGTCCCAACATAACTGGGAAATGTCCTGGAAATTGTCCTTGAATGTCCTTGAATTTCGTACGGACTTTTTGCTGGACACCATGAATTAATAACTGCTGGAATCTGGGAATGCTCTTAACAGTCCAAACATTGGTACCTTTATTTTATTGCAGAGCAAAGAATGGCCGAATTCGGGAGTCGTTAAAGTCCCCTCTGTAACCGCGTCGGAGAGAAATCCGACCGCAACTGATCGAAGCGAATCACGTTACGAGAAATCGCGAGGAACCGACATGGCCGGAGTGAAACTGGATCCGGGCCCTTGCCTCCAGAAACGAATCGCTTTCGATAAGTTTCAAGAGCCCCAAAAAATATCCTCAAGCTCTAGACCCATACGAGAATTTCTTGGCTCGTCGTACGAGGCTGTCGAGTCATATTTCTCGGACACCGCTGATTTTCCTAACCGGAACAACGGAGATAACCTCAAATCTGCGGACAGTTCGAAGCAATTCATAATGGTCGAGCCTTTCGCCAGAGAAGCCTCGGAAGCTGACGCAGACACCATCGACACGGACGATCCGGAGATCGAAGATCTGGAACTCGAGCAAAATATCGCATCGACCGAAAAGGCCGGTAGTGCAAGAAAACTCTCGATACCGGGCTCAGCGTTTTTCTCACCTAACGAAAAAAAAGACACCGATAAATGTTACACGAAATATTGCGCGGAGCGTAAATTTTGTGCCGCTCGACCTAACGATGAATTAATTCTGCAGTCGTGCTCGGAGACAGAGGAATGATGTAATGTGGGGATAGCGTACGAGAGTCGCGGGTGTCCTTCGGGCATTCGCCGCCAGGGGGCCGACTTCGCTTGTCGATGAAAATACAAAGACCACCTGGTCGTTGAAGCGTCGAATCGGCGATTCTGCTGATTGCCTAGTGGGATAGGCAACGAATATCTTAATCGTGGAGCTGAAATTCAGATTATTATTATTGTGCTTGGGGCTCGCTCCGGATGTCGATTAGCGACCATTCCACACGGCCACGGCTGAAATTCATTGATAGACACCGATGAAATTACTTCCCAATAATTTGGCAGAGCTTAAAGCGATAACGAAAAAAATCGTCCAATAGGTTTTTATCTCTGAAAAATCAGCATGATTAGAACGCTGGTATATACTAATGTTTTTCTTCCATTATACTGCCCGGTTGTATTAGTTATACGGTTCTATTTTTCGGCAGGGGGTTGACTTGTTTTGTCGACGAAAATAGAAAGACCACCTGGTCGTTTACGCGTCTTATCGACGATTCTGCTGAATGCCTAGCGGAGAGGGCGACGAATAATATTTTAAACGTGTAGCTGAAATTCGTAGATAGAGACCGAAATTATGTCGCAATATAATTTGGTCGAGCGACAAAAAACTCGTTCAATAGGTTTTTATCTCTGGAAAATCAGCACGATTCGCACGCTGATACAAGAATGTTCTTTTTTTTCTTCTATTATATCTCTGTGAGGAACGTTCAATTATTGTTGCATAACTATCGCATCGTGCGCCTATCAACATTCCAGTAATACTATTATCTGTCGGAAAAAACAATCTGTACCGGATTTTTATTATCCGGAATAGATGTTCGCGTTGTTAACATTGTCGTCGCACGGCGAGGGCCGCGCTGTCATCGAATTCCCTGTAGGGATCGTACCGTGTCCTTAACTTTTCCCGCAGTTACGGTGCAGTGAAATACGTTCTCCGTCACTCTCTCTCGCTCTACCGCGAGACCAATGGCGCTATCTCTCTCGCACTCCTGGCTCCGTCACGTGACTTTCACTTCACCTTGAGGGGAAGCGAAATATCGCGGCAGGTAATGAAAACTGTAATGAACTTTTCTCAAGGGTGCTATTTTCTTTTAAGAAGCAAATTTAAGCTGGATACGTACGGTAATTTTGCATCCGGTCCGAATTCAGTTTTTTCTCCAAAAAAATTAGCACCATTAAATGAAGTTAATTTGAAAATTGCAACTATCTCTCTCGCATGCACAGCTGTTTCACTTTCCCTTAAAGGGATGCTGGACTCGTTTTTAACTCCTTACTTACCTTTTCAACGACGGTTCTAATTTAGAATTATTAATATGCTACGGATATATGCTGTAAATTGTGCAGGACTATAATATGCGAGTTCCAGAATATTTTAAAACCTACAAACTAGATGCTGTTGGAATTTTCAGTGGCCATATTGATTTTCACGATAATCTGCACTATGTATTTATTGATTCATTTATTTATTTATTTATACGGGACAGGCCTTTTTTACGCTAATATATTTACATATGCGATATTTGGCACGCGTACAGTATTTTTTACAATGTTTTCAACTCTCCTTTTGACTATCTAAAAGCCTCGGTCGCAGTTGGGCTGTACTAAAAGCGTTACACAATTGCAATTTTCTTTATTTTTTAGACGTCATCAACCGAAGGTTATTAACGTATTACTGTCCTGTAAAATTTGGCGCATATACGTAGCATATTAAGGGCATCTGTTACAGACTCAGTCGCTAACAAATCGCCTTCCCCGTTTTCTCCAAAACGATTGATACGACGAGCAAAAGCAAATTAGGTTTTCATACTTATATTTATTGACTACAAAAACCTAATTTGATTTTTGTCGAATCATCAACCATCACGGAGAAAATAGGAAAAGCGATTTGTTACCATCGGAGCGTCGATACGTGTGTGTCACATGCCCTTAAGGGGCAGTGAAAGTCACGTGACGGGGCCATGAGTGTGAGCGAGATACTTGCAGTTTTCAAATTAACTTTATTCAATGGTGTACATTTTTTGGAGAAAAAAATGAACCTAATTTGATTTTAGTCGCAGCATCAACCATCACGGAGAAAATAGGGAAAGCGATTTGTTACCATCGGAGCATCGATACGTGTGTGTCACATGCCCTTAATGATGCAAAGTTTATACTACGAAATCGCCTCGTTCCGTCGGTAAAACAGGAAGGTCCAGCAGCGCCTTGATGCCACTTGGCGTAAACCTGAATTCAGAAGAGACAAGAAGAACGCTTTCCCCTCGCTCCCGAAAGTTCCGATTGACATTCAACGGCCATCAATCAGTGATCCAGTGACGATTCCGCTATCGTACCCAATCCGCACACGCGTCGCAGAACCGTCGATGCTTTCACTAATGGCCCACGGCACTCGACCAGTACAATGAGGAAAAAACTAGATCGTACGTCCCAGTTTCGTCGCGGCATGATTAACGAATGTAGACCCGAGGGAGAGAGGTCAGAATTGACGTGCAAAACAAGCTGTTAAAGAATTCTCCGTCGAGCTATCGAAGTCGATCGCTCGCCTCAAACTGGATTCTTCCCGTTTGCCCAGCGAACAGCACGGTGCTTCCCAGTTTTCCGTTCCGTTGCGTCAGAAATGTTTCGTCGCCGGCATCTGCTCGATGTGTATATGTCGTTCGCAGAAAACACCAGCGGCGCGTGTTTGTCTCGTTGAAGAGTTCGTAAATAGACTTTAGACGATAATGAATAAGGCCGACGTGGCCGTCCGTGTATCTCCGTGTGTAAGTGGTATTTACGAATTGGACAACAACGACGGACGGGTAGAGACAGGAAACACAACGAGTGTTGGGGCTGTTCGGGTGACGCAATTTTTCGATGACTAAAGCGACGGAGGCAGATAGAGAGGAGCGACGTGACGGCAACGTGACAATGGGTAGGTTTCCATCGGCTGATTCCCATTCTAGTATCGCATATTAGTGGCCTCGCAAATTCATTACGCTCACTGCGATCAAATCGCCGAGCGGGGCCACTGCAGTGAGCTCAGAATGTCTGCCGTTCTTAAAACAGAGCGAGCATAGCGTTCTCATTCATTTTTGCGGATTATCGACTCGCTATTGACCGCTACTTCGATTGGGATGGACAAACTTCGACGCAGGGTTTAATACGATTAAGCCTTTAAGGTAAAGTATACAGCACTGTTTAGTGTCGTAAATTGACCAGCGGCAAAAAGATATTTATATTTAATGATCATAAAAACAAAATGGTGCGGAGCGCAAAATGTCCGACATTTTGAAAACACAGCGAGCATAAGTGTTCTCATTCATTTTTTCGAACTATTGGCTCGCTATTGACCGCTACTTCGACTGGGAGGGAAAAATTTCGACCCAGGGTTTAATTCAATTAACCCAAACTGAAAAATGACGGCACGGCGACGGAACGGTAGCGGTACCAATGGTACGATACCCGTTTGACGGCACGTTTTTCCATCTGGGAAGCCTTTAAGGTACAGTATGGATCACAGTGGAGTGCTATAATTTGACCGATCGGCTGAACGGCTAAATTATAGCACTCATATTTAACCACCATAAAAACAAAATCGTAGGGAGCGCAAAATGTCCGCAAATAGACATCTGGTATGAAAAAATGATCCAAATGGGTTACATATGTCTGTCCGAACAGTAAGTACAAACTATCCAACGTCCAAATGTTAACTTTTTGCATGGGTGGTAATCTATTTTTTTTTTATAAATAATTTTTTTGGGCTTCCTGATTTTTCGAATTACAGACTCGCTATTGACCGCTGCTTCGACTGGGATGGAAAAATTTCGATGTAAAGTGTTATTCGATTAACCCTTTGGGGCGCATTCAAGTGTCGTAAATTGACCGATCGGCTGAAAGACATTTACATTTAACGACCGCAAAAAAAGAGAAAAAAACAAAAAACATTGAGGCTCGATAGATCAGTGACGCGAAAGGCGGCGAGAATATTTAACGAGGCGTATCGACGATGACGAGAGGATTAATTCCTCGCGGTAGACAAGGCGGCGTCGCCGAGATTGCGAACTGAAAGTCCCAGTTTACCAGCTGCGGTAAAACACCTGTCTCCGTGGCACGAACCGACCTTTAGAGCTGCAACGTGAATCGACCGAGCATCGACATTGCTGAATAATAGATTTTGCGTAATATTTTCCCAGCGCGTTATGTCGATGTCTATAATCGATATATACATGGAAAATTATCGGGCGCCCACAATTATTTATCTGTGTGGCCGCGTTGCGTCACGCACAGTATTTGATCTCGCGGGAGCGATATACAGTGGAACCTCGCTTATCCGACCTTCTGATCCGAGCCTCCCTCGTTAAGGTAGTCCTTGCGAATGGTTTTCACTTCGCATAAGCTTCAGGGAAATGAGAGAGAATTGCAAACACTTCTAGATGGTATAAAAATCTGAAAAAGTCGAGCATATTAAAGGTGGTGAAAAGATTCATTTTGCATAATAATAATTCCAAAATGTTATAACTAAATATATAGCAAATATGCACAAATACTATACTATAACATACTATACTATACTATACTATACTATATTGTAAATAGGGCTTTGACCCGTATATAACATAATAAATAGATAAATTAAATAAATTACCAAATTGATGATATATAAATTTGTTCAACAAATCTCCCGGAAAGCTAACTTTTTCCGTGAAAATGTTTCGTTCACTTTCCTGAATACTTATGAATTTTTTTAGATTTATAAATACACTTTGGATTTGTTTTGTGTCGGAAAAGTGTGTAGAAAGTCACAAAATTCAAAGTGAATTAAAAAATCTGAAAAAATTCATACGTACTCAGAAAAATGAACGTATTATTTCGGTAAAAAAAATAAAGTTAGGTTTCCGGGAGATTTGTTGTACAATTTAATTTTTCATCAATTTGCTGATAACATTTTGGAATTATTATTACGCAAAATAAATCTTTTTAGCACATTCAATATGCTTGATTTTTTCAGATTTTTATGCCATCGAGAAGTGTTTGCAATTCCCTCTCATTTCTCTGAAACTTGTGCGGTGAACTGCAAATACAATAGTTCCGATTCTAGAGTCAATGGCTTATGTTTATATGAAGTTAATATCATTGAAATAAATTACAATTACATTGAAAAGAATAACTACATTGACTAATAAAGTTACTGTTTATATTAAATGGTGTTATTTTTTAAAATATATAATAGTAGTAAAAGTTTGAATTGAGTATGTTATCCACCTTATCCGAGATTTCACTCATCCGACGTACGCTCCTCTCCATATTACTTCGGATAAACGAGCTTCTACTGTACCGTATACTGTGTATCGGCCCGAAGCACGTTGCCTCGCGCCCACTCGATAGTCATCGTTGCTACGCGTTCACCTCGATCGAGCGACGAAAAGCGCGTCGTAGCCCGGCTACGACGCTCATTTCGTCGCTCGGGTCACGCGTACGTCATGGAGCGGGGCAACGTAAATTTGTTTGACGCCGAACAAATGTAGCGGCCTTTATTCTCGCAAACAGGAAAAACATAGAGGACAAACTAATTCGCGATTGCGTAACGCGACTCGTTGTATACCGAGTTTCCGTCGTAAATTTAATCTCAGTCAACATAAAGTCGAAAGAATTCGCGACGGGACTGATAGGAATGTAGAGGCGATAATTCAATGACGAGCTGGCACACATCAGCTCACGAGGCGGGAATGCTTCGCGGATCTCCGGCTGGAAAAATCGGTCGACTGTCGATTATGTGGCGATAGAATTTTTTCTTACATTCTCGTGGGTCTTCTCGGGTGAGGATCGACATCGATTCTCGGTACGGCGTCGGTTTTGTTGCCTCCCGATAAAACTGGGACGCTTGTTGTACGCTAGTTTTCTCTTTCTTTCTCCCTTCCTCTCTATCTCTCTCGCTCTAATGACTCATGAAAAATTTAGCGAATTAATCGCCATCAAGCCCGAGCGACCGACCCGGCGTACCAAGGCGACCTAGACAATTCCCGTTCTCCCGTCGAAAGTCGAAGCAATTTGTATTCGTTCCGATAGGTAGACCTCCGACGAGCCAACAGATACAAAAGAGTCGCCCGATCGGAAACTCCCACTCTGTAGCTCGCAAGTTACCGAATCGCTCGTATGATTTCGCGTAAATTACTTTCTTATTTTTATATTTCTTATTAATAAGACATTGGAATTTTTGTTTATTTGTTTTTACATTTTTTAACTATTTTTTAAACTATTTTTTTTACTATTTTTTTAATTCAAATTATACTTAAGTATTTTTTTTTACTTTCATGCTCCAAGAGACTCCTAAGATACTATAAACATCGCACACGTATATAGTACAGTAGGTATCACTACGCTATAGTACTACATATACCTGTCTATATGTAGTAGGGGAGAACGGGGCTAAATGGGACAGTGGGGCACAATTCAATTTCTAGCAGTTTTTGGATGCCCCATATTGGCCCAGTGATACGGATTTTCTGCCGTTTGGTCGCACTTTCCTAATCCTGTTAAGGTATTATATACACCTATCTATACATAGTACAGTACGTCTCTATAGTATTATATAGCAAAGTACCCCTTAACCTTTTGAAACATACATTTCTGTTATTATAAGTATGTCTCATATTCATCTCTCCTTAAGGCGCTATATAATATAGCACCCCTTAAAGTACTATATAGTACACCACCCCTTAAGGTACGATATAGTACCTCTTAAGGTAAGGTGCTGTTTATGAATGCCTGGACGATCTGATTACGGCTGCTGTAGGAAAACTGACCAGGCATTCAAGAACAGCATAACTAGTAGTATAGCCCCCCTTAAGGCACTATACAGCATGGCACCCCTTAAGGCACTATACAGCCTGGCACCCCTTAAGGTACTCTATAGCATAGCACCCCTTAAGGAACTGTATAGTATAGCACCCCTCAAGGCACTATATAGTATAGCACCCCTTAAGGTACTATACAGCGTAGCACCCCTTAAGGCACTATGTAGTATAGCACCCCTTAAGGCACTATATAGTATAGCACCCCTTAAGGTGCTTTATAGCGTAGCACCCCTTAAGGCATTATACAGCATATCACACCTTAAGCTATTTTATAACATAGAGCGTCTTAAGGTACTACACTATACACATCGGCCCATAAAAGATAGGTTAAAAAGAAAATTCTTATCCGAATTCTCTGAGTCACGAAGTTTGCGATTTCGTTCTAGTAAAGTCCCCTCCACGGTGATTCAATTGCGTCTTATCGTTTGCGTTCACGCGGCCTCGCTGCGACAATCACGCAATCGAGAATTACTTAACAGATTTCAGAGGCGGTGGTACGTGCCATCGTACGCCCCGTTAAACCCGATTGATAAGCGTGCGATATACGTACAATCTGCGATAACGGTAACGAGGAATATTCACCTCACCAGTTTGACCTATTGCGCGGCCGTCAGCTCGGCCAAGTCCCAACCATCTATCGCGTGTAATTCCGCTTAGCCCGCGGCAATAGAGACAAAGCCGTGGCGTTAGACAGCCGCGCTGGTCCGCGAGGGAAGGGGAAACGAAAACGTCCAGTCCTCTGTGCACAAAGTCAGCGCTCGCTAATGCCACTTCTGCCACTTTGCCACGGGCAATTACTCTACGGTACATAAACTAACATGCGCACAGTAATAGCGCACGTGGACGAACGATCCGCGTACGACTCCATTCAATTTCTCTCGGACGACAATATAATGACCGATGACGATTATCGTTAAGCCTCGTTTCCCGTCTCGCGTATCCGAACAAGATACTCCGCGCGACGTTCGTCGTATCGTTCGCACTGCAGGCTAAAAACCGACACACGACGACAAAACATCCGGTAAAAAAAAACAGATATGTCCGGTCGAGTCGCTTCGCCGGACAAGGCGCGGACTGCGCATGCGTCGGCCCATATCCTACGGCGCTCGAGCCTTCCAAAACTTTCCGTTTGCCGGGCGGCTTCTATTTCCGTGCAGTCGAGCGACGGGAGTCGTCTTCTGTTTTCTTTTTTTTGTGCTGCGGTTTCGCGATCTCGTTTAAGGGGATGCTGGACCCGTTTTTAACTTCTTACTTACTTTTTTTGCCGGCGAGACTGGGCGATTTCTTAGTTCCAATTTGGAATTGTTAATATGCTACGCGTATGCTTCAAATCGTGCAGGACTATAACATTTACATAAACGCTGTGGCGTTCAGTCGAATTTTCATTAGCAATGAATTAAGAAAATCGAATATTGCCCTTTGCGATAGAGCACGAACATAGTTCAGGATTGACCCACCGGTGGCTCCATATCGTGCCCTACACTACACTTAAAAAAAAAAAAAAAAAAAAAAAAAGTAAATTTAATGCACCTGACTGAAAGTTTTTATGCCGAAACTTTTACATTAAATTTAATGTACTATTGTGATGAAAGTTTAATATACTTTTTCACTGAAATTAAAGTAAATTATAAAAATTAAAGTACTTTCATAGTAAAATTACAGTACATTATTAGAAATAAAGTATTCCCAATGTTTTTAATACACTGCACATTATTTTTTTATCACAATGATATATTAAATTTAATATACCAGTTTTTGCATAAAAGCTTCCGGTTCGGTACATTAAATTTCATACGAATTTTTTTACAGTGTATATTCATGCACTATTTTTATCGACTCTGATCACTTGTCACAAGTGAACAGTAAACTTAAACGTAGAATACACTTTACATGGATTTCTTTCGTGTCTGACTTTCTGACGATTTTGGAATATTCGGGGAATTTCACAAAATCACTCTCGTTTTACGTATGTGTTCCAGAATGTTTTATAACCTACAAAATGGATGCAGTTGGAATTTTCAGCGGCCATATTGGTTTTCGCGACAATCTGTAATATTCGATAATCTAAAATATCTAAAAATATTCGATTTCCTTTCTTCCTTGGACTTTTCAACCGAAATTCGAGTGTATGCCGAAGTGTTTATGGTTAGTATTACGGTCCTGTAAAATTTGAAGGATACGCGTAGCACATTAATGATGTTAAGTCGATTCTACGAAATCGCTTCGTTCCTTCGGTAAAACAAGAAGGTTCGGGAGCCCCTTAAAAATGCATCATACAAACATTCCCAACCAAAAGTTTAATTCGATAAAAATTTCAGTACTTCGCGATGTGCCAAAAATCTGAAAAAATCAATCTTATTAATTATGTCAAGACCTTTGATTTTGCATACTAATAATGCCAAAAAATCACTAACAGATTGTTAAAAAAATAAAATATTTAAAAACAAATAAAAAACCTTTTATTTTTTCATTATAAATGAATTCCTTGATTTTTTAGAATTCATATTAATTTCTACAGAATTTTCTTACGTTTGAAAATGTTGTATTTCGAAGATTTTTAATTCGATGCAGAGGCGCGAGTTTCGGATATGTTTCGTATCTCGTTTCCACAATGTCAATAAAAAGTTTCGAGGCGATTGCGCCAACAGTTCCATGGTCATGGCCTTAGAAAAAAATTTCGAAAACGAAAAATTCGAAAAAGTAAGAAAATCTTGAAAAAATCCATGCGGTTTTTAGAAAATCAATGAATCCATGCGAAACGAAAAAAAACGTTCACCAATTGGTTTATTGAACAATTTTATTTCTCATCAATTTGTTAATAACATTTTGTAATTATTATTATGCAAAATTATTCTTTTCATCACCTTTAATACGCTTGATTTTTTTCAGATTTTTATACCATCAAGAAGTGTTTGCGATGCCCTCTCATTTCTCTGAAACTTATGCGAAGTGAGCACTATTCGCAAGGTCTGCCGGACATTACCCGGCGTGGTTGGAGTCGCCTCCTCGCACCGTTACGCACACGCGATAGACGCATAGAACAATCTTTTCTCCCGCTTTCCCCTGCGACAATTACGCCCTGCGGCCGAATAGCGAACGTACTCGCATCTATCCACTCCGCGCTCCAGCGACTCGCCGAACACTTTTTACTATGTACACAATTCCATCGCCCGTTTCGTACAGTTGTTTTTTCCCTAAATTGGTCGATCCTTTAAAAGAAAACTTCCGTCCCGAACCTATCACCGACTTCGCTGTAACAACGACACAGCACTATCCCGCTCTCCGAGAGATGGCCCCTAGCGAAGGAGGGGTTTTCATGCCCCCAGCACGGACCGCCGAGGACGCACGGAACGGCACAGCTGATCGGGCGCCCTCGTCGCCTCGGCTCGTGCGGCGATCACAAGAGTCGCGCTCTGGCATGTGACGCGTCAGTGCGCTGTTGCTCGTCAGAGGAGGACGTACGCTCGTCCACGCGCGCTCCTCGATCTTCCAATCTCCACGACACTCGGGCGCGTTATCTCTCCCGATATCGGGCCGAACCAGTCTCTTACGATTAACAAAGAGAATCGCGCCGTGCGCCGATCGCGTAATTATCATTGCCATAACAAATTCTCTCTGGACGAACCGCTCTCCCGTCCAAAGTTCTCTACACGTCCGGAGACGTGTAAAAATATACAAATAAATTTAAAACGTTAATCTTTTAGTTATTTTTTTTATAACAAAAAATAAATAAAAATTGTGCGCGTCAAAGTCGCGAGATCTTTATGTGCGGTAAAAAGCGATTGCGCCGACAGCGGAGCACAGCGAGGGGGGCAGAAGCGGTGTCGGTTTTTGCGGTGCAAGTATCGGAGCTACAGCTGAGGGAGTCCATGAACTCATCGGATGAGGCGAACGGGGAGGACAGCAGCAAGACCGGAGGCTTTGAGGACGGGACTCGCGAAGGTCCATGGTCATTCTTCGCATAGCGGACAACCGCCCGTATGAGCTCTTCGCGGAGTCTCTTAGTTTCAACGTCGTACGCGTTTTACGCACTGTCCAAAAAAAAAAAATAACGCACCGTAGAGAATTAGCCCGAGGCACGGATCGACGCCGCCCGGGACAAACACACAAAAACGCTCAGCTGTGATAATATAGAGCTACTTGCAATTATACAAAGAAAAAAAGGAAGAAACGAGAGACTCGATACGGGACGAACAAAGCATTTATTTCATTGTGAAGTCCCGATCGTCCATGATTCACGACCGACCGGAGCGCGGTCGTCTGTCGATATATATTTTCTACTAGAATACAAAAAATACAAATAAAATAAATAAATTTTCTTTCTTTAATGAATAAAGAAAATTTTTTTAAAAAATAGAAAATTGTAAAAAAATTAAGGAAATTCAAAAAAATTGAATTAAATTTTTAAAAAATTAAGAAAAAATAGAAATTTTTTTAAAAAATCGGACAAGATGATTCGAAACGACAAAGAGCCGGACAACGGGATCAGCATGAAGTGCGGAGCGGAAAAGGACGCCAGGGGGGAGTACAAGCTGGTGCCGAGAAAGCCGGATAACGAGAAGCAGATGAATGGAACCGGTGGGAAAAAAAAGAAAGGTAGAGAATAAATGGCGTTTAAATTATTTAAAAATTGCCGAGTCGATTTCGGTGCCCGGAAGTGGGTTCGACGAGTTTCGATCGAATGGAGATGCGGGCGAAGGGACGCGCGGCTTCGAGCGCGCAAAGTCGGCGACTATAATTAGGATATATGTAGATAATTCCCGCGATGATTTCCGAGTGCGGGCTCGGTTCACGGTGCGCATAACAGTGAAACTGACACGGTGCGCATGACGCTTCACTGTTCACGTTATAAATTCGTGTAAGCGGAATTACTCGTTGAAGTTTTATTGCACTGTAAAGCTTCGCAGAGAGCTTCGACTGCGACGGGAGTTTACTCGGAATTATAGACAGTGCGAACGACTCGTTGGCAGGGACGAGCGAAAGAGCATAGTTTATTCTATTATCCCCCACCTCTAAATCGTCCCAAAACCAGAAACAGAAATTCATAAAGCAATACAATTAAAGCAATTGCGAATTAAAGTAGAGTAATAAAAAGAAGGCTTAAAGTAATGTTTAGAGCGCTAACCCTATTGAAACCCTAACTAATTGATGCTCCGAGGCAAAAAATATCATCTCTAAATATACCGTCGGAAGAACAGATACATAAATTCACGGAACACTCAAAATAGAGTATATACGAAATAAAGTAGAGTAATAAAAAATGCATGAAATAATGTTTAAAACCCTAACTCACTAACGCCGACTCTAACCCGATTAAAACCCTGACAACTAACCGATGCACCGAAGCAAAAATCCCTAAAAATACTGTCCTAAAAACAGAAATAGAAATTCGTAAAGCGATAACAGTAAAGTAAATACAAAATAAAGTAGAGTAATAAAAAATGGATAAAACAATATTTAAAACCCTGACTAACTAACCCTAACCGTAACCCTATTTAAACCCTAAAAACTGGCTCATGCACTGAGGTAAAGCCCCTAAAAAACACCGTTCGAAAAACAGAAACAGAAACAGAAATTCGCAAAGCAATGTAAGTAAAATAAATACGAGATAAAATGAAACAAAAAAGGATAAAATACTATTTTTAAAAAGTAACCCGTACAACTAATTGAACTAAGTTCACTAAAAACACTATAATTAGGATACGGATCATTCTTGCGATAATTTCCGAGCCCTGGCTCTGTTCACGATGCGCATAGAGTGACACCGATGGTACACACAACGCTTCACTCTTCACGTTACAAATTCGTGTAAGCGGAATTACGCGTTGAAGTTTATTGCTGTAAAGCTTTGCTAAGAGCTTCGACTTCGACGGCTGTTTGTACTCGGTAGTATATACGGTGCAAACGACTCGTTGATAAAAAGGAGCGAGAAGGGATAGTTTATTCTATGCTTCGAGACGAAACCCTCTAAGGGTCGAATTTTAAGACGTTAATGTGAACTTAAGATCGAACTTAAGGTCGAATTTAAGATCGCATTTTAGTTTGAACTTACGACAGATCTTAAGGACGCAATGGAGTTCGATCTTGAGGTCAATCTTAAGATCGGTCTTAAATTTGATCGTAAGTTCGAAATTAAGTTCACACCAACGTTTTAAAATTCGACCCTAAGAATGTAAATAACACGAAATGCTAACCGCAAAAATCTGCCGAAACAGAAACAACGAAGAGAAAGAAATAACCTCACGTATACGGGGAACTAAAAAATAAACAATAAATATAGTAAGAGTAGAGAGTCCGCTTTCGAAGAATCCAGCGGATACGAGCGTGCCAGCGCAGTGCCGCAAACCTCAACACCGTATCCTTTGTCCGCGTGGAACTATCGTGGCTGACACAGAGATTGTAAACGCTCCGTGCGTAAAATCTTGTTAACAACTTTCAGCGTGACTAGCAGGCACGATGTTGTATCCAAGGAATTATCGATAGCCAACAGTGGGCAGGTGGTGCTCGCTGTTGCGCGTTGATCGCCTCGGAAATACTTCCAATTTGCCGACTGGCGCGTACGTCGAGCACGGTCTGATGTTCGGTTCGATAAAATAACGTCTGTCGGATAAACCGTGCTTACACTACAAGGAAATCTAATAGAACGAGGCTAGTCCACAGTAAAATAGGTAGCGACGTTTCCCGTCCAAAAACTTCCACAATTATTTTCTTATTCATTTTACAAATATATGTATATATTAGAATATAATTATAATATATATACATATATATTTTTGCAAGATTGTGGATTTGTTTGTTGGTTTCAATGACCCCCTCCCCAGCTATGATTTCCCCAGCTATGGAATCCGGTTCTTATAGCATGTAGAACGGATTTCGAAGTTTCGAAATTCCATTCCATATGCTATATTTTCGCAAATTTCGTTTTTATAGATATGGAATAGATTTCCACATGCTATCCAGCCAAGCCAAGATAACCGATAATATATATATATAATTTGTACATATATAATTGATTTTTGATTGATTGATTGCTTTATTTCTAAACAAATTGCACCTTCACAAAAAATATATAAACACAAATTTGTTTCAATAGCTTAATATCTAGTCACATATATAGACCTTTGGCTATAAAGTATCTTAATTAAGTCAAACATAGAACTTTAAACATCTAATAATGCAACATATAATGCTATTCGACTAAAACTATCCCAGTGATCCGACCCCTCCCGCGTATAAGCCTAAGCTGTCTATTGAAATTTTAGTATACATTTCTTTGCTGCACTGACAAATATCTCATATGGCATAATATAATAATATAATAATATTTATTGCGGCTGCCTAAGTGTATACATAGCTTTGTTTGTTTTTCTTTTTACAAAAATAATGTATAACGTCATATGGTTAATTTGATTGAAAATTATTCACGAATACTGTCTTCTCGAGCTGGTCACATAAGCCCTAGAGCTTGTTCGCGACTTCCAATCCTAACTTGCATACTAAATCTCATAGACATAGAATCTGTACACAACGTTTGATTTTTCTAAGAGGCGATGATCCATTTAAATAACTATAAAAATGCAGTCTTTAATATTCTTCGCTTGTAGAGCTGTTTTTTCGTTCAACTTCTTTTTAAATTCTTGATGACCTCACACTTTCCTTATATTCGCTGGTGCCTTGTTAAACCAGTTTTATTCCTATAAAATCGTAAGCTTCCCTTCCCACCTCTTTTTTCCTATTGCCTTGCTTAACGCTGCAATTTTGAGCATTTCTTGTCGTTCCTTCATGAAATCTTCCCACCCGGACAAGCGCCACAAAACGAAGCAGTTGGCGCAATATTTGCGACATGCGCCGCGCATGTCGTAAACATAGCAGTACATAGGATCCATTTCATGGTGCTTGTCTATCTGGGTTAATTCTTGACTAATTGCATCACGGCCGTACTCTGGTTTATTTTTACGATCGGTAGAATTCTTATGTCCTGAAATAGCATATTTGTAGGGATATATGTGTATAATATCTATATATATTATACACATATATTGTATAAAATTAACGAGAAAAGAATTGTGGACGTTCGAGGACAAAAAAGTTCGTTAAAATTACAAATCTTTTTTACCGTGGAGGCGAATCAAGGTTGTCAGCTGTTTCTCAAAATAATTTTCAACGGCCCGAGCAAAACCATAGAACGCTCTTTCCAGCAGACGGTGAATCCTGACTCACGCAAATTCCCTCGGTCCGCCGCGTGGTTATCTATACAAACCCGGCGGGACAGACGCGAGAAGGAAAGAAAGATCGAAACAGCGAGTCGTCAAATAGCGACGGCGAGAGGCGAGAACAAAGGAGGAGTGCGGAGCGAGTGGACTCGAGCGGAGCGAGAAACAGAGTCGAAACACGCAACCTGTGCAGTCGCGTTTCCCTCTGTGTAGACCCTCTCGGCTCCTCTATGTTTACGGTCGCCAGTGTGCAATTATTCGTCGATAAAAAAAAAGCTCACGCGTCGCGGGGTCAACGATCGCGCGTACGTACGGGCGAGACGATGATCTCTACCGAGTGGCTTTTTCGTTCATTCCCGTCGCCTCGGCCGACGAAAGGTACGATCTCTACGGGGCCGAGGCACTTGTCGCACCGGAGACGATGCCGCCGGAGGAATACATTAACGAAAAAGCACGAGGCGATTTTCCGAGTCTGTGCACCGTTATTCGATCCAAGTCTATTATTGATATTATTGATATTATTGATATTATTGATATTATTGATATTATTGATATTATTGATATTATTGATATTATTGATATTATTGATATTATTGATATTATTGATATTATTGATATTATTGATATTATTGATATTATTGATATTATTGATATTATTGATATTATTGATATTATTGATATTATTGATAGAAGGGTCTAGTAAATATGACTATATCGCTTGAGAGATAGCATACAGTAGCTTAGAGTAGCACATAGTAGCAGGGAACTAGGGCGCCACTTATGATGGAAAGTACTGCATTTCTAAGAATTTCCGTAGTTGTTATAGTACATTTTTTTTTGAAAATCTGGGACTTTCTGCCATAGGTGGCGCCCTAGTTGCGTACTATCATGAGCTTTGGTAATTTTGCTTAGATGGCCGACAGTTTTTACTACATCATTCTGTCAGTTTATTATTGATATTATTAACCCTAGAACGGTACACTGGGGTAATTCATTGCCCCAAGAGTGTTTTAGACTCCGATTTTTTATTTAATCACTCGAGAAACTTCTAATATGCACCGATTTCTGCCTTAGACAGTAAGGAAGAGACTCATGTACATTTTTTTCGATTCGTGGAATCTCAATATGTGAAAGGTATATTGAAAGCCATAAAAACTGCTAAAAAATGTAAAAAAAAAAAAAAAATCAAGATCTTGAATGAAATTTCGACATTGATTTTTCCAAATTGATGGAATCGACAAATTCCATCAATGTAGACAATATTATAAATACCAGCAGTTATGTTAGCTCCCGCTCACGCAATAACTGTCTGCGTTTCCGTGAGTATCGTTGCCAGCCTCCAATCGACATAAACTGTACTATTACCTAGATTACTAATATCATTAATATTTTAATTAATTAATTATTATTATTAAACTGACTTCGAACTCCCGAGAGTCCTTCACGATATTGCAGAGAAAAGGGCTGAAAAAATAAAATAGGGCGGGAGAGGTCAAGGGCCTCCAGGATCGAGCCCTTCTACCGTTGTGCTCTCCCCCGAGGGAAAGTACAATTCTCTGCCGAGCGAGCGGAGGGATGCGGGTTAACTATGGTCCGGGCCAGACCGAGAATTCCCCTCATTCGCCTTCCGATGTCTTTCCCTATCACTGTACATTTTCATATACCTTTACATATACCTTTACACATGCATATACACGTTCTGTCGCTCGTGTTGTAAAGAATATCGAGTCGTTTGCCCGGTGGACGCGCAAACTCGCGACCCCTCTCCAGAGGGATGCCGCGAAGAGGGGGGAGAGGGGAAGTGCGCGCGCGCCGCGCCGCGGCGAATGCCCGCATCAGCCGCCACCCCGCGCTCTGGCAGTGCGCAGGCGAGACGAGAGACCGCTCGTACGGGGCTGCAGTCGTTTCGGATTTAATCCCTCGCTGATTCTCGTTATTTATTGTATTGTTTGCTCGTTGCGATCAATTAAATAAACCCCGACCTGCCACGCCGATCGTCGTAAGCCTCGCTCTTCGATCCTCCCCTTTCGTTCGAACGGGCTGTCCGTCCGTGTCCCTTTCACGCTCCCGTTCTGCCGCATCGTTTACCTCGCTCGGTCTCGCAGCCCGCGTCACCGACCTCCCGCGACTCTTGCCCCTGGACAGCGAAAGCCCCAGCCACGACGACGAGCGGTGCAGAAACGAGGATGCTTTGCGAACTGTGAGTCCCGGCGGTAGAAATTTAGTCGCCCCGTTAGTAAGTTCCATTCGTAGCGGGAGTTGGCTCCCGTTTCGTCAAACTGAGAGTGAAATTCTTCGACGGCTCAGCCGCGGTCTCAATGGCATGCTAACGATCCAAGTGCGGCGAGAGCAAACTGATGCGGTAGTTGCATCCGCTGTATATATATATATATATACACTGTGAAAATCAATTGTAAATTTAATGTAATGGAACTTGAAATTTGCTTGCGTTACTTACATCAATTGCAGATTAATGTACCTCTTCGTAGAATTAAAATACAAGATATTAAAATTATAAATCTTTTGACTGAAACTTATTAAAATTTGATATGAAAATAAAACAATTTTACCGTAAAATTCCAACGCGCGTGTGTTTCAAATTTTAAAAACAGTTTATGTAAAAAAAAATTTCCGATACCGTTCATTAATTTTCATCCGAAATTTATTTACACTGTGTAAATATATATACATATATATATTGTTGTACGGATACTTATAGCAATGGCTCCTGTTGCTTCCTCCAGTTTCGTTTGATCCTGCATGATAAATTGGACAGTTCAAGAAGAGTTACAATTTCAATTAGTACACGTCCCGCAGCGACCCGTTTTACTTACCGACTCGCGACCTCCTTTTGCCTGCGGAAGAACAAAAAAATTCAGTACCGTCGCGGAACACATTTTTCGTATATAAAAAAAAAAACATTTTTATTGCCCGTGCCTCTTCGGATAAAAAAAAATGAAATAAAAAAGACCCGTACGTGTTTCAGAACTGGGGAGAGTGTCGGCTACCGCGCGGCTCTCGACGTTCGCTATAAATCTAAACCGAGTCAAGGCTCGGGGTTTTGTCGCTCTCGGCGCGACGAGCTTAGCCTATCGGACCGCTCGAGCTGCACCGCTATCGCTCCGTCGAACTCCACTCATAGACCATAAACGTTGGTCGATTTACACGTTAAAAAAAAAAAATCCTTTCAGTTCAAAGACTGGATTAAAAGCCGTAAAACCGTACAGGACTAAAATCGCCCAAATTGAATTGCTGGCGATGGAAAAAACGATTGATACTTCGGTCCGAACGGAAACGAAAAATGGAGACAGAGAGCGCCAGCCGAGTGGCGGAAAACGAGCGAACTAACGATTCGGAGATCGAACCGCCGAATGTTCGTTCGGGCACGCGACGTTGCTGATTCACCGAACGGGCTCGGAGATCGACCATCGGATTTCGAGGAACTCACCGGGCCAGCTGCTACTGGCAACGACTACGAGATACGATCGGACGAAATTGAAAACACCGACGTCGACGCTCCGCTCGCCCGCAGCACGACCGTTGACCCAAAGATCTTGGCACGAGAGATGAAGGACGACTTTGGATAAAGAAATGACCAAGACCGCTCTTAGTAAGAAACAAAAAACAACAAAAACAAAACAGTCACCTCGATAATGCTTTAGACAATTGGAATGTACGTTCACCTCGAGCACCGTTCGCCTGACGCACACTTGTCCAAGCTTTATTTGCTGGGATGACGAAAAAAATGCAATACTTTTTTTTTAATAATGATAATTTAAAAACTTCTCGCACCGATTTTCTTCACAAGTTCTCGCACTCTCTCCCGTTCTCACGTAAATCGCACCCCCCCCGCCCCTCTCAAATCTAAATGCTTCTGACGATACAGTCGAAATAAGAACTCGCTTTTTTCGATCCTAGAACTCATGAATGGGGTGGAAAGTCATCCTAGAATATATTTTAAAAGATGTGGTTTTTGCCAATCTTCGTTTTGGGCTTTAACGTTGTGATTTTCAGGCCCCAAACTTTAATACAAACAGATTTGCCTGTTAATGAAATCAATCACGCCCTTAGAGATGTGCTAAGAGCCATGCTTAAAGGTTTAGATAAAAAAAAAAAATGTTCGCACCTATTTTTTGTTTACTGTCTTCACGAGTTCTTGCACTCTCCCGTTCTCACGTAAATCGCATTCCCAATTGCTTCCGACGATCTATTCAGAATGAGAACCCACGCTCGCGTTTTTCGATCCTAAAACTCATGTATGGGGTGGAAAACCACACCAGACGATATTGACAGTGGGATTTTTGAAAATTTTAGTTATCTTTTGGGCTTTAAGTTGTGACTTTCACCCCCTAAGCTTAAATGAAATCATTCTTATTATTATTATTAATAAAGTCATTCTTATTATAAAACGAACTCTTTTCGAACAAAAACGAAGAGATTAATGTGCGGAAAACTCCATTCACTGCTCATAGGACCCGTAGTACGTAGAAAAAACGCGTCAAGTGTTTATCTGACCCAGTCATGAGTTAGAAAGCAGAAACAATTATACATAAGATGTAGAGTTAATTATAGTAATGCAAGTAATGCAAGGACATTCTGGAAATTTTCCCCTTGTCTTTTCTCACACAAGTCTTTCGGAAAAATCAATTACCCCTAAGGGTTTACCGAGAGCTCTACTTGGAGATCTAAATAGGAAAGCGAACAAAAAATTACCGCACCTATTTTTTTTTTCGCGAGGTCTCGCCCTCTCTCTCGTTCTCACTTGAATCGCACTCCAATTGCTTCTGACGACCCATTCAGAAAAATAACCCACGTGGGCGTTATTTAATTATAGTGCCCGGCAACCTTGTCCGCAATTGCCAAGTAATGCAAGACCACTCTGGGAATTTTCCACTTCTCGACTCTCACTCAATCGAGCCCTTTGGAAAAGTCAATCTCACCCTTGGAGGTCCACCAGTGTATACGTGGCCTCATTCGCGTGCTGTTGAAGCCGCCAGGAGGGAGGAGCGATAACTCTCAAGGTCAATCTGCCTTCGAGAGATTTCTGTTTCAGGCGCCCGACCAGATGGCCCGAAAAAAAACCGTCGGGAAAAGCCTCCGGTCATAAATTGACTCTCGTGGGCTCGTGACACGTGGCAGAATGGGTGGTTAAAATAGGTTTTCCACTGATCTTTTTTTTTTTTGCTAACCTAAATGATCATCTATTCGGATTTTTTTGGCATCTTTTTTTCGGTATTTTTTTCGGCCCTTCTGACCGAAAATAGGGAAATCTCATTCGACAACTTGGAACGGCCATTTCTTGTGATGAACAAAAAAATCGTCCCGAAAAAAAGTCCTGGTCATGAATTGACTTTCGTGGATTCGTGGCACGTGGCAGAATGGGTGGGTAAAATCGGTTCTCGACGCGTATAATTTTTTTTTTTCTTTTCCTATCTGATCTATTCGGATTTCTGTTTGTCATTTTTTTCCGGTATTTTTTTCGGCCGTCCAGACCGGATATCAGAAAAATCTTCTTCGATCGATTGGAACGGCCATCTTTCGTGATAAACCAAAAAAGAATCGCCTGGAAAAAAGCCTCCGATTATAAATTTACTACATTGCAAAAAAAATTGTATGAAATTTAATGCACCGGTCTGGAAGTTTTTGTGCAAAAACTGTTATATTAAATTTCATGTACAATCGTGATGAAAAATTAATGTACAGTGTATTAAGGTTGTTGTGGGGTCTGGGCCTACGGGGTGAGGCGGCCGGGTGACTACGGGTGCGCGGTGTGGTCGGTGTGCGAAAGAAACAGCTGCTTGTCAGTTCCCAAGCGAAGACGACCAAGAGTTTTTTTTATTTATTAATAATTAAATAACGGTGCTGTCAATCTTCTTCGGAAAATGCCAAACGTTAAAGCGATTATCATTTGAACTATACATAGGTTTTGTATTCACGTGGTAGCATTTTCTTAGCTGCTAGAACGTAAATACGGCGAATCGTTGCGAATTCTCCATTTACGATTGTTTTTTCTCATCAACGATGCTGTACATCGTTCTGAAATTTAACCAGACTATTTGCAAGGGGATAATATACATTAGCTAAAAATTTTATGGCACTGGTAGCATTTTGACTTTACTCCACAACAAGCTTAAAAACACTGGGAATAGTTTGTTTTTAACCATTTTCCTTAATTTTACTATGAAAGTACTTTAATTTACGTAATTTACTTTAATTTCAATGAAAAAGTATATTAATTTTTCATCACAACTCTACACTACATTTAATGTACCAGTTTTTGCATAAAAACTTCCAGTTCGGTACATAAAATTAATTTTTTTTTTTTCCAATGCATCGTGAATTAGTGATATTTTGCGGTGTCGTTAAAATTGGTTTTTTGTTACTGACATAATTTTTTTTACCTACACGATAAAGCATTTGGATGGGTTTAAAAAAAAAAAAATTCCGTTGATTTCCCGACCGGAAATGAGAAAATCCCCTTCGACCATTCGGAACGGTCATCTTTCGTGATAAACAAAAAATCGGTGGTTCTACTTCTCATCGTTACTCAGCATCCGCATGCAAGTCGTGCTGCACGCATTGCACAGCTAGTGCTTGATAATTTGCCGCTATGGATTTTTCATAGTAGAGTTAAAGTGTAGCGTGTATTGTAAGCGTTATAAGTACGCGCCCGAGCTTCGGCGCAACCGAACCGATTTAAATAACTTGACCCGACCGGCAACGGCCGCATGCATCTAATCTTTCGCTGCTGGGTGCGTCAGACCGGACGCAATGCGAAACGCTCGGCGGTCCCCGAGACGCGGCTGCACCTGACCGGGCGCCGAACCGGTAGACGTACGTTCCATGGCTCGCAGCGTGTACGGTACAACTTCGATTGTCCGGGAAGTTTATCAAAAATGTGCTGGACCATTTTTACCGACGGTAGAAAACTGTTTTATCGACATATTTTTTGGTAATTTTTTTCTGCAATCTTTCTTCAAAAATGGAACAGTCAACTCGTAAAGATGCTTGAAAATTTGTTAAAGTTGTATTGGACCATTTTTACCGACGGTAGAAAACTGTTTTAACGACAAATTTTTTTTTGGTAATTTTTTCTACAATCTTTTTTCAGAAATGGACCAATTAAGTCGTATAAAGCTTTGCGAATAAAGGGCCATTATGAGAAAGTGATTTAAAAATGTCAACTTTCAACTTTTAACTTTTATGAGGAAGCGATATGAAAATTTCAATTTTCATCTTTTTCAATATCAACGTCGTATTTAATTTTAAAGCAAAACTCCTGGCCGACTCAGGCTTAGCGCGAAAAAATACACCAACCTTGCGCTTTTGGTTAAAACGGCTGTCGAATCTGTACTCGAGGCCAAAAACAGAATGATAGAAAAATTGTTAAAAACGTGCTGGACCATTTTTATCGCCTGTAGGAAACTGCTTTATCGGCATATCTCTTGCGTAATTTTTTCTACAGTCTTTCTTCAAAAATTGAACAGTCAACTCGTAAAGATGCTTGAAAATGTATTAAAATCGTGCTGGACCATTTTCAACGACGGTAGGAAACTGTTTTGTCGGCATATCTTTTTTTCTCGTAATTTGTCTAAAATCTGTCCTCGAAATGGAACAGTTAAGTCTCGATATATCTTTTTGCTCGCAACTAACCCAAAAAATGTTCCTAAAGAGGTTACGTCAGGAGGAAAAGAAGTCACCGAATAGTACAAAATATCGCAGTATTTTCCGCTGAGTCACGAATCTGCAACTTATTTTATTCCCGGCATGATATATGAGACGAAAATCCGCGGCGGATGAGAAGAAAATATTTTTTAACGGTCACTGTTTTTCTTATAGTTCAGGCCTTGAAGGCTATTTACGTTCTTCACCGCGATCCGCTTCGAAGTCACAAATCACGAGCGACCAATCCAGCGGGTCTCCCTTAGGCATTTTTTCGCCGATGAAAGTTCGATACGAACCCCGTCCGGGTTTGTTTCCTTTTGTCGCGACAAAGTCGCCGTTACCGGGTCGTTCGTTGGGATACGAGCTTCCTCCTCCGGAGAGCCTTGAGCCAAAATCAGTGAAACATATCGTAAAGCGGAAACGAACAACCGTTAGTCACGTTTAAAAAAGAAAAAAGAAAAAAAAAATCGCGCACAACAACCGTGCTATTCATGCGCTGGCCTATTTCCAACGGCCCGGAGGCAACGTAAAACTCTGAGAGTGCGCATTTTTTTTTACGCTGACTTACGAAGTCTCTCTCATATTTTTAGATCTCTTCGTTGCGACTCACACATTCATACAATTCCGCTACGTACTTGTAAGCGGTTAAGGACGATAGAAAGCTCGGCGATCAATCGCGGAGATAAAGTGACCTATTTTTCCTCGAACGAATACATAATCATGAGATTTTTTATTTTGTATTTCTTTGTATCTTTATTCATGATACGCTCTGAAGCAAGAATTCGCTTTGAGTCGCCCGTTTCAACGCAGCGAACCGGGTCCGCCGGAATGATACAAACGGTGTTTACGATTCCGCGGTAACAATGCTGGTTCGATTTTCAAATTCGCTATGAAACAGATCTATAGATCTAATGCACTGAGGGTCGAATTTTAAAACATTAGTTTGAACCTGAGATCGAACTTAATATCACAGTTTGGGGCGAACTTCATTGCATACTTAAGATCTATCTTAAGTTGGAATTTAAGATCGAACCAGATTTCGTGCTTAAGTTCGATCTTGAATTTGGACTTGAATTTGAATTTGAGTTTGATCTTAAGTTTGAATTTGAGTTTGATCTTAAGTTTGAATTTAAGTTTGATCTTAAGTTTGAAATTGAGGTTGATCTTAAGTTTGAATTTGAGTTTGATCTTAAGTTTAAACTTCAGTTTGATCTTAAATCTGAACCTGAATTCGAACTTAAAATCGAACTTGGACGACAATCAAATTTGAGTTCAGATTTAAGTTCGAAGTTAAGATCAAACTCAAACACAAAATCAAGTTCGAACTTAAAATAGGTCTTAAGAGAGGGCTGAAGGACTCAGGTCGATGCCCTTTGCCAAGTGTTTTATCAATATAGGAATAAAACTAATATAAGGAAACACTTGTACAAAAATTGTTATGCACCGGCAATACAACTTTTTTACTACTACTACTAGGTCTTAAGCACGCAATGAAGTTCGGACCAATCGTTGATCTTAAGTTCGATCTCAAGAGCGACCTTAAGTTCAAACTAGCCTCTGAAAATTCGACCCAGAAACCTAACTTTCGGGCTTCGATTGTACATTAGCTCTAACAGTGATACGTTATAGTAACCACGAATCGGCGAGCACAGCGCGAACAACTCTATAACGCAAGCAGCTAAAAAAAAAACAATAAAAAAAATATCGTCGAGCCTTCGGGTGGAAAATCGTTAATGGTCAAGCAGCGCCTTAGGGTGTTCGGGCTACCGGCTGAGTCTCATATTTCCTACCGTACACTACTGTGCAGTGGCTATATGTCTCCCTCTCTGTATATATAAACAGCAGTACCGGAAACCGGTTCGTCTTCCCGCACGGCTCCAGGCGGAGTTTTTTAATTCACCACGTTCGTTCGTGATATCACGCGTACCCGGCACGTTGGCTCGGCGCAGCGTGCGCACCGGTGGCGAGCACGATCACTTTATCGAATCGGGCTCTAACCGGTCCCCGCAGGTTCCCGGATGGCAATAACACAACCGTCTTATTGTTGTAGCGCGCTAGCGAGGCCGATAGTCCTCTCGTGTACGGAGTGAATGATCGGGTAATGGGCGTACATAAATCATTACTCAACAACCTTTTTCCGGCGATCTATCTCGATCGTGATCTTTAGTAACCAACTTTTCTTTTATTATTTTTTTTTTCCTTTCAGATAATTTAATGATTATATATATTCGAGATCGCGAATTCCACGCTGTCGACTAGCATTTTCTTTGTTTACTTTCCGTTGATGTGTATCTGTCTGTAGGTTTCTTTGTTTATTTATTTTATTTTGTTCGTTGCTGCAGGGTTGCGGCTCTTCTCGATCAATATCTCGATTTTTGTACCGGAAGTGACTTTCGGTTTCAAAACCTCAATCTTCAACCGGAAGTGACGTCATACAGAAAAATGTCACGTCCGGTTTCAAAATGTCAGTCTTCAACCGGGAGTGACGTTGTACAGAAAAACGTCACTTACTTTTTGAAAACCTTGGTGATTAATTGCAAATTTCGTCATACGGGAAAACCGTCACTTCCGGTTTCATAATTATTAAACGTCATCCCGACTGGTGCTCGCCTGAAGTGCCTCACGAGGTTCGAAGAGAGGACTTACGTTCCGCTCAGCTGTGCACTATGCCGAGATTGGACGCACGAATAAACCGACCTCGAGAGCAGAAACAATGAATGTGCGGGACATTCCCGGAGTCAGCTGTTCGCAGCGGCGCACACTGTTGCATGCCCAGTTGCATATCTTATCGATCATCACCCGAAGCCGTGGCAGCTCGAATGCAAACATGTACGCATTCAAGGTTCCTCGAGAACTCTGTCATGATATAACAGCAGAACTCCATGGCGAGACTCTAGTTCTTCATCAATGTCTTCGAATTTGACTCGTTGACAAGTTAATGATCGACGACTGGCTGCCTTGCGCACGAGCCAATTTAAAAGAAGCCAAGCTTTCTTTCGTCGTCCTCATATATATATTTTTTAACTGTTAAGCCTTTCATTCAGCGCACTGATGGGTATGACATACGGGACGCGTGCTGGCCAACGCTGTGCCAATACTGGCCCAGTGTCGCGCTCCCACTAGGGCGTCTTCGTCTTCGCTCAACCGAGATGATGATCTAACAGGATCCAGGTGGAATTGATAAAGAATTCTCGATATATTATATATAGAGAGTAGGAACTATTGCTCGATGAAGACATCTTTCATAGTACCATTTTTTCATCCCATTCGCTTTTACCGACGGAGTATGAAATATGTATCGCACGATTTTTGCGATCCAACGCCACCGCGAGGCAGTCCTTTCTGGCTGTTACGTGCTCGATTACCCGGAAACAATGACTTCGTGGAGGAAAGATTGGTTCTCGATAAATGGAAACTGGACGAATGAAGACTATAAACCCAAGTACCGGATTAGAGCCACACTACTCGTCGACACAGACATCTTCCGATTCATTGATCTTTCGTCTATCGGTGTCTCTTTATCAAAGTCACATCGAGACTGACCGTATCTGTTGGGTGTGACACTTCGCTGATGAAATCGGTTATAGTCTCAAAGACGCCCCGTCGATACGATCGCACACCTTTTCTGGATCGAATCCAAACAGTGCTGGCAGCAAAAGCCCCATTTAGTATTCTGCTCCAAAATTGTTGCTGGTCATTAGCTCTAACGTTAGTTTTTTTATAAGCTTTTATTTAAGGTCGCATCCACATCTAAGGTTTTTAGCGACGGTCTAACGTTATTGTAATAACGAATCAAACACAGAGTGAACAACTCCATAACGCAAGAAGATAAAAAAGCAATAAAGAAAAAGATTGTTGAGCCCTCAAGTGTAAAATCGTTAACGGTCAACCAGCACGTCTTCGGTTGTAAGGGCTACGGGGCGAGTCTCTTGGCTCTCGATAAAAGGAAACTTGGCGAATGAAGACTATAAGTCGGAGTGCCGGATTAGAGTCACATTGCTGGTACATCTACCGAGCGATTTATCTTACATGTATCAGTGTCTTTTTTAATAATGTCACATAGAGGCTGAGTAAAGTGCCCTTGAGTATGAGATTGGAATTCCGGGAAAAAACACCACAGCTGAAGCGGGAATAAAACCCCAGGCAATGCACAGGGTTTATTTTCTGGGAGTTTTTTCCATGAGATTGCTCTCAAGAAATCGGTTACGACCTTAGGGCCGATTTTTAAGACCTTAGTTTGAACTTAAGATCGCTCTTGAGATCGAAGTTTGGCCCGAACTGTTTGCTTAAGATCTATCTTAAGTTCGAATTTAAGAATTAACCTCAGTTCCAATTTGATTTCGTGCTTAAGTTTGATCTTCGGTTCGGACTTGCATTCGAACTTAAGATCGAACTTAAACTACAATTGCATTTTAATTCAGACTTAAGATCAAACTTAAGCGCAAAATGAAGTTCGAGCCGAACTTCAATCTTGAGTTCGATCTCAAGAGCGATCTTAAGTTCAATCTAAAATCTTAAAATTCGCCCCTTAAAGGTGAATTGTAAAGGTTACAATTCGACCCTTAAAGGCGAATTGTAAAGGTTACAATTTGACCCTTACAGGCGAATCATAAAAGTTGCAATTCGTCCATAAGAATGAATTGTATCTTTTCTGGATCGAATCCAAACAGCGCCAGCAACAAAAGCCCCGACTCAACACCCTGCTCGCAGTGCGCGCAGCAGCTCTCAAGATTGTTGTTGGAAATGGACACGTACCGTGCTGAGAATTAATCCACCGCGAAGAAAGAATCCCCCGAGCCGCGTCGGCTCACGTTAAAGCTGGATGCCTGCGAGGCGTATCCCTTCTCGGACTTCTACTACCTTAAAGCAGTCTTTGTCCGGATAGACCGAAAGACCCGAATCGGGCAGGGTTCTTGCGCCTCGCTCGACAGATGTCGAGGTGCAGCTATCGAGAGGGGTCTTCGCGTTCTCCTCGTGGAAATTTCCTCTCCTCGAGTGGAATATCCCCGAAGAACCTCCGCGCTGTATTTCGTTCGTTTTTTATTTTTTGTTTCTTTATGTCTGCCGATCTCTCGTTTCTTACTCGGGGCGCCTACGAATTCCCGTTCCGCCGCACTGATGATGGGTGTGTTGAGCCCGGCGACCCTCCTACCGGGAATACCAGTGGCTTGCCCCCGTAAATTTATTATTAGATATTGAGTGGCCGAGACTCGAGATCGACACGACAACTCCGAGGCCCGTGCAGGTCTACGGTTTGTTACGTTCACAAGCTGACAACGAGGAAGCGTTGCTTCTTCGGTTTATGTAACGAGTAGTATGCGGAGAGTTTTGGGACCTCTTAATTTGTTTGATTCGCCGATCCTCTCGAAGTTATGTCACATGTCATGTTAAGTTATGTTACGGTCGTGCAAAGTGCGAATCATTGGCCTGTGGATTGTTGGGTAATCATTTTGCTAGACACGTTGAATGTCGTGATCGAGGGACAATGCTTTATCGATGATGGTTGCGTGTTCGGTGGTCGAACGACGTGACCATCGGTTCCACGTCGCTAGCATGATTTTTTTTCTGCTATGTGTTTTTAGTGAGCTATGTCAGTCACGGTCGACTGTTGATACATCGGCTAGACGGAGAAGGCGCGACTGGAACCTTAGCTCGGAAAGTGGGTCTGGGTCGGGTTGTGTATCAAGTTGTCGGATCCGATTATATCACTCCGAGGATGCGCAACAGTTGACGCGGGAAGCACTCCCAAAATAATTGACCGTTGTGTCGTTTCGCCACTTCCGCTTTGAAAATCTTGGCTTTTTGCCGGAACGTCACTTCCGGTTTCAAAACCTCGCTTTTGGCCGGAACTTACTTCATTCGGGAAAACGTTACTTCCGATTTAAAAATTCCAACCGGAAGTGACGTCATACTGGAAATATGTCACTTCCGGTTTCGAAATTCCAGTTTTCAATCGGAAGTGACGTCACATTGGAAATATGTCACTTCTGGTTTCAAAATCTCATTGTTAGACCGGAATTGAAGTCGGACAGAAATACTTCACTTCCAGTTTGAAAATCTAATTTTTAGACGGGAAATGATCTTAAACCGGAAGCGACGTCAGACAGAAATACATCACTTCCGGTTCGAAAATTAATTTTTCAAACTTAGTGAGACGTATTTCCGGTATGCCGTCACTTCCGGTCGAAAAAGAGATTTTGAAACCGGAAGTGACGTTTTCCTGAATGACGTCACTTCCGGTTTAAAAGTTGAGACTCTCAAACCACAAGTAACGTTACAGAGAACATTTTTAATGTTTCTCTGGAATGTATCTCTAATGCAGCCGTGACGGAAACGTGTGAATTAAGGAACACATGGTGTTTGTCTGTGTCGATGACACATTCCGTCGACTATTGATCGAAGCGATGGAACGATAGATTGACAGTTACGTTAAAAAAATGTTAAATCTCTAAATTTCCCGTAAGACAGCTACAGCCACGATAAGCCTTTAGAGCGATTCTATTCGAAATTATGCCACTCCTTTCTCGATCAATGCAAACGTAAAGAAAAATATCAAAGGTCAGTGATTTAATTCGATTTAATTGACGACTGTAGGAAATAACCTTCATCCGCTCATTAACAAGGTCACATTCGACGTGTCTAGAGTCTCATACAAACACCTCCGTTCCGTCGAGAATACACCGGTAATGGTGAAATACTTGATCATCGTGCTGGCAGTTGCACTGTCGATCTTCTTGGCCTTTCACTTCGAAATATTCAAGACCAGCCGCAACAGAGACAATTCCCATTACACCGACCACGGTGCATTTCCCGAACCGAAGCCCGAGCCGATTTATTGTTGTCCGAGTAGCGACTCCGGCATCGCCGAGTGTCCCGACGGACCTTCGAGAACTCCACTCACCATCAATTCGGCCGCCTCGACAGGCGTTCGTTGCCTTGCCCGAAATATCGAGGCGCACCGAGCACCGGAAGTAGGTCCGCTGCAGCGTCTGAGGTCGAGCCTCGGCATCGACGCTCCCAGCAAAACCGACAATTGTGGATGCCCAATCGGCTCCGGTAACCCCTGCAACACCCCGATAGAACTTTCCCAGAACGATCCGGATTTTCAAAGAGATCCCAGAGCAGCCTCAACTCGTCTGGCTTCCGGAAACACCGGCCAGCAACGAGAATGCCACTCGCGCAATGCGAAAGACGACGCGTCACTTTACGGACGACCTACAGTCGAGGACATCGAGAAATGTTGCAATATCTTCTTCTGTAACGCCCAGAGAGGCGCGGTCGATGGTGCATCGAACTCTAGGGAAGCCGGAGCGAGGACGAACGTCCCCAGGCTGCAAGAATTATCTAAATCTCCCTGTCAAGGTCTGATTTTAGTTTCCCTATAGAAACGCCAGTTTTCATCGTGCTGTATTGGCGCTTTCCGTCCAGCCATGAAAATTAGGAATTGATTTGATTGGTCTTTTCCTGTTAGATAGTGGAATCTTTTGACAGAGTGGATCAATCCTATCGATCCATTATAACGTAATCATGGCCGCGGCTGGATGGAAAGTCCCACGCAGCGACGACCCAGCGAATATTACAATGGCCGTCGAGTATGGCGTTGCAGTGCAACATGAAAAAACAAACAAAATTATAAGTTTGGCGTCTCACTAATATCCACGCTTGTCTGTGGGACACTCAATTCTCTCGCAGTTGCTTGAATTTATAACGGAGCTCTATAAAATTAGTCATACAACTTTAATTTAAAAATTTGCAATTTATATCACTTGGTGGTGATTGGTAGCTAAATTAAAACATTTGGGGTCAATCGTTTGATGGCAACAATTAAAAAATATTAATATTAATGAGTCCAAGTTGGCCAAACTTTTTTTTTCTTCAAATAGGGCTCAATCGATGCGGAATTGTTCGGTCCCAGATAGAAAAACGTGCCGTGCATTCGCAACGCCATGCCGGCACAATGCAGTCAAGTGTGTCCGCATGTGACGATATTGTGACGGCACGGCGTTTTGACATCAGAACCTGCTTGCACAGTTCCAGGTCACCGTGGAACTTCGCGTCAAGATTGTGGTGCTCCATGCCAAGCTGGAACTGTGCAAGCAGCTTGTATAAAAATGCTTGTGTAAAAATGCCGTGCCGTCACAATATCAGCCAGCACGACGTGCGTTCCCGTGCTAGCACCGAGTAGATCCCGCGCCGTCAGTTGTCTATTAGGGGTGGTCAATAATAATGTAATTAAAACGTTTGGCCATCACTCGTTTAGCTAAAACATGCATGAATCTAAGTGCGCCTCAGGGTGGAGGTTCATTAGTGCGTAATACTCTGGTTCATGGTCACCATGGTCCCAAGCACTACGCACCAATGAACACCCCACCTTAAGGTGGACTCAGTTTTGTAAAGCATTTATTTCGACAAACGAGCAACCACTAAACGTTTTAATTATATTATTCTTGACCACCAAACGATTCCGCATCGATTGGGCCTCATTTTTAAGCAGTATGAAAAAAAATATTAGTAATATTTGGGCCTCACTGCTGTTTTTTTTTTAATGATTGTAACTAAACGATTGACCGCCAAATGCGTGACAACCAAACGATTTAATCATATTATTCTCAACCACCAAACTATTCCGCATCGATTGGGCCCTACTTTGAAGCAATATGAAGACAAAAAAATGTTTGGCAATCTTCGGACCTCATTGCTTTTTTCGATGGTTGTCACTGAACGATCGACCACCAAATGTTTTAATTAGACTACGAATCACCACCAATCGAATGGTATAATTGCACAATATGTTAAGAAAAATTGTATGGCTAACTTTATAAAGTTTTACAATGGTCATCGAGTAAGGCGTCGCAAGTGCCCCACCATTAAAAAAACATATATATATATAGCCGTCTCAGAAACATACTGCACGCATGCCTGCGAGACATTCGCGTCTCTCGGCACGTACTCGAACTCCCGCGTTCTTGAACTTTGCTATCAAAAAAATCCTGACGCTGGACAATCGACAGGTATCGGTGGAAGCCCGCGTTCGGGCAGAGACGAGCTTCGCAACATCGAGAGTTTCGTCCATAAGAACTGCAGACAACGGGTTGCCGCGGCGTCGAACCGAGAAAAACAGGAGACTTTTGCCTGAACCCGTGCTAAGTTCGCAACTTCTTCCCCATCGGAGCTACGTTGGCGACGATGACAGCTCGACGCTGCAAGTCCTGTTCGATGAACGAGCAGCAGCGCCTTCTGCAGGTCGCGGAATGGACGCAAGAGTCCCGAGGCGAGGAAATGCAATGTCTGTACTCGGCTCGCGTCGCGCGAGGCGCCGACGATATTATTCGCGTCAGGATCGCAAATGCTTTCCACGGGAACGGCACGTTCGTCAAGAATTCAGCTCTATCGGCTCTCGGATTGTGTTTCGCTTGGCTGATGTACAACGAGTTCTCCGGTTGCCTCGTTAATTACGCGTGGAAGTTCGTGTACATTCTCGTTGGGATTCTGTTTAGTGCGATGGGGCTGCTGGCGCTGCTCTGCAGCGAACGCAGCCGCGAAGGAACCTCGGACAGGGCAGCCAACTTTGCGGTGCCAGCCGGAGATCGAACCACGAACGTCCGCTTTGGACCGTAAAGTCGATAACAATGTTGCTTTTTATATATACATATTAGACTGTTTCCCGAAAAGGACATTTTTTTCTTTAATTTTCCTTCCACCCTTTTGAAGTATAGAGTTCGATCTCAAATTGAAGCTCACGAAAGGCGGTCCCCAGCAAAAAATTCTAAGATGTGCCGCATTCGATGTTTGTACCCAAAAAATCCGGCACCTTTTGAACGTAATGGTCAACGATCGCCTATTGCGAGATATTTTTTTTAGATTGAATTATATACTTGTACGGCGTGGGAGATTAACTTTTTGTAATTTTTTGAAGTGAATCCAAAATACATATTCTTCAATTATTTTTCTTAAATTTGTATATGGGAAACTCTAAAAATGCCCAGTAGTGTGAATTTGTAAAAAAAACTCTTTCCACCGTCCAAAATTATCCCCTATAAGCCTTCTCAAAATATAGATTTCAGTCTCAAATTGAACCTCGCGAAAGACGGGCCCAAGCAAACAATCCTAGGAGGTGCCGCATTCAACGTTTGTACCAAAAAAAAAATTGACAACTTCTTTCTTTTCGGGTATAAACGACGATTGCGGCATCTCTTAAGATTTTTTTGCATAGGCCTGCCGTTCGCGAGGTTCAATTTCAGATTGAAATCTATACTTTTGGAGGGAGGAAATAATTTTCTTCAACAAATTCATCCTACTGGACATTTTTAGAGTTTTCTATATACGAACTTAAAAATCGAAGTCTTTTGTGTTCAACACAAAAAAATTACAAAAAATTAAGCTCCCACCCCGTAGAACTATATATTTTGATCTATAAAGAAATCCTGCTATCCTTTTGGTACGTACCGCCTTACGCGAGGTTCAATTTGAGATCGAAATCTGTACGTTAAAAAGGTGGGAGAAAAATGTAAAAAAAGCCTTTTTCAAACACCCTATTATATATATAAAAACTTATATATAAGTAAAAACATATAGAAGAAAAAAACTTTCGATGCCTCTTCGAGGAAACGATAAGCACCGAGCTTGAGGCCCGAGCGTCCGAATCAACGGTGTCAAGTACACGAATCGTACGAAAGGCGGATTTCAAGGTCACCGAGCCATTCGAGAACAGAAGTAGTCGGATCGAATCGTCGACCCTCGTTTCGTCCGGTGCAGACGCGCAGCCGGTGCGTCCGTGTGCGCACACCGCGGAGTGGTAGGTGTTACCGCAAAAACATGTTTTTCGTTGCAACGAGAATCGCGACACCCACTTTTCAGCGGAGCTCTCCTCCAGCTCCCTCGAACGTCGGCCTATCTCTCTTGCGAATGGCACTGCCGCGAGGCGGTTCTCGCCGACCGCTATCGGACTATCCGTGTACACGTATTATTATATTTACCACGGGAGGAAGAGTTATCGGCCGGCTTGGCTCTACTAAAACCAGACTCTGCGAGCTACGGAGTGACTTTTTTTTGCGCATCGACGATCGCACGCTCGTCTATGTTCGACGCGCCGACGCCATGATGATGTACACGTTCCGGCAATAAAGACCAAACTTGTGTATCGAAATTGCACCCACGTATGTTTTATTTATTCCGATTATTATTCAGTATCCTTGCTCTGCCTGCGAATTAAAATGAGAAATGATCCTCGTTGACTTTGGGATCGATCGAGAGCTATGAAGTCAAAGAGGTGGGTTGGTTTTTATAGCAAAGTTCAAAAGTGAAATACCATGGTCGGTAATAAGAACTGTAATAAAGTGTCGAAACTTTTCTCACGGGCGTTGGTGTCGAAGGTGAAGAGTAAAGTATCGTCGAAGAGGGATTACATGTCAGCTTTCGATGAGACTTTTCTTTTCACCGCAGATACCAGCGTCCATGAAAAAAGTTTTTCACAGTTTTATATACCAACCGAGCTCGGGAAGGGTTGAGGGACGAAGCCGTAGGCTCGCCCTCAACCCTTCCCGAATTATTAACAAAGCCGAATTATTAACAAAGGCAGTTTGCTCGTCCTTCGCTATCGGACTATCCCTGTACGCGTGTTATTATATTTGCCACGAAACGAAGAGTCATCGTCCGGCTCGGCTATATAAAAAAACTTGACCCGAGCAGCGGCCGATTTTTTTTTTTTTTTTTTTTGCACACCCACGATCGCACGCTCGTCCATCTTCCACGCGCTGACGCCGGGATGATGTACGCATCCGACAATAATAAAAACGAAACTCCTCAATTGAAATTGCACCCACCATCTTATTTATTTTTTCCGCTTGTTATAGTTAAGGGAATGCTGGAGCTGTTTTTTTTTCTTTTTTTTTACCTTTTTTTACCTGTTTTGCCGACGGAGGTAGATAATTTTTCAGTTCCGACTTGGCATTGTTAATATGCTACACATGCGCGTCAAATCACGCAGGATTATGACATTGACATAAACGCTTCGGTGTGCAGTCGAATTTTTATCGAAAACTTAGAAGGAATTAAGAAAACCTAATATTATAGTTTGCGAAAGTGCATGAACTTAGTGTCACTATTGACGCATAGGTGGCTCTGCAGCATGCCACTACATTCATGCCGAGCCGACAGCGATGGATGAGCGGTTGGTGTGCGGCTTCGGTGGTCCCCAGAGTCAAGCTGAATCGTTCGCGGTCAGTACTTGGATGGGTGACCGCCTAGCCGTGCACTAACTGGCGCATCGGAACCGTTGAGCGGAAGGTCGTATTCTGAGGATTGGTGTTCGTACTCGAAGTATCGAATACAAATATCAAGACTCAGTTGGAATGACGGGCTGTATCGGCGCAGGTTTTCTGCAGTTTTTCTGCAAAGTGTCCTCGTGCAAATGCGATACACTAGAGGGGAGGGGAAAAGCGGCTGCAGACGCACATCTACAAGCGAAAATTGAAGACTTGGAACAAATGAGGAAAGACGGCTTGATTGGAGAAAAACAGTCAGAGCCATAAGGGGAACTTGGGGAAGAGAAGAAAAAAAACATTCATGCCGTTGTCATCGGTTCTGATCACCCGTCGCAAGTCGATAGACCAAGTGAACGCAGTGTACACTATGCATGATTATCGTTTGCACGAGTAACTTTCCGATGATTTTTTTATGTTTGGAGCAATTCAAAGAATTAGCATGCACGCTCTTTTGACTCATACGAGATCTATAATTTTTTATAGCCTATAGAACGTATGCTGCTGACATTTCAGCGGCCATGTTGATTTTCGCGACAGTTTATAATGTTCGATTTTATTTATTTTTCGGAAGATTTCGACTGAAGTTCGAGTGCACGCCGAATCGTTTATGCTATTGATACAGTCCTGTAAGATTTTAAGCATACGCGTCGCAAAGTAACGACGAATGGTGAAAACTAAGAAACCGCCTACTTTGGTCGGTAAAACAGGAAGGTCCAGCATCTCCTTAAGGACATGTGAAACGACTCAGTCGGTAACCAAAACCTTTAATGAATTTTCGGGAAAAAGCAAAGCATTAGCTGATGTACAATTTAACACCGCGTCCGAAGATACTTCCTTTTTATCCGAAACTTCAACCAGTATTAAATGGCATCGATTTAAAAAATGAATCTATCTCTCTCGCAATCATATGTCACGTTGTACATCTTTCACATGGCCTTAATATTGATTACACATTTAACAACCTTACTGTGCATTGTCTACGAATTATAAAAAGACAAAAGAACGTCATGGACTTTGGCTTCGGGAGCTACGAAGCGAAGGGGAAGGGGGTCGATACGTCAGTTTTTACAACGAAGTTCGTAAAGGTTAGCGCGAGTCCGTAGTCCCGAATCATTAACGAAGGTAGTTTGCTCGTCGGCGATTTTGCAGCGGGAAAACGGTAATGGAATTTAATGTTTTTTTTTCTCTTATGAATTTTCAGTAAAGGATGTCGCGGGGGAGAGCGAGCTCGTACCACCGGACGGCGGCTGGGGATGGCTCGTGCTCGTCGCATCCGTGATGGTGAACGTTCTCATACCGGGAACGATTAAATCGTTCGGTGTGCTTTTCGTCGTGTTTATCGAGGTATTCGATACGTCACCGTCAACGGCGGCGTGGATACCATCACTGTGCTATTTTCTCTACAGCTCTCTGGGTATGGCGTTTATAATGACGATTAGCCCAAAAGTATTCGACTAATATATCGACTGTAGGTAATCTTTTTTTATTTTTTCTTTTTGTGCAGGTCCATTGTCGAGCGTTCTTTCCGTAAGGTATTCGTACAGAACGGTCACCCTCATAGGCGGAACGTTCGCCGCTGCTGGAATGATGCTCAGTTACTTCGCGAACTCCGTCGGATTCCTGTGTATCAGGTAATATTTAATACCGCAAAAACAAACGTCAGAATAAAGAAAAAAAATCGATCTTTATTTAAGTAAGTTATGTTGGCTCGCATGCATCACGCGTTCGTGGTATTTGCGAGAATCTGTGAATATCCATGCGAATATTTGTGAGTATGACTGATATCTGTGAGTATTTGTGGGTATCACTGATATCTATGAGTATTTGTGAGTATCACTGATATCCATGAGCATTTGTGGGTATCGCTGATATCCATGAGTATTTGTGGGTATCACTGATATCTGTGAGTATTTGTGAGTATCACTGATATCTGTGAGTATTTGTGAGTATCACTGATATCTGTGAGTATTTGTGAGTGTCACTGATATCTGTGAGTATTTGTGATTATCACTGATGTCTGTGAGTGTTTGTGAGTATCACGGATAGCTGTGAGTATCTGTGAGTATCAGTGTGAGTGCCCAATCGACATGAACTTTATTATTATGCAGATTATTCAGTTGATATAAACGATCGTTATATTAAAATATAAATTAATAACATCTATTTATTTAACACCATGATTTTTTTATTTTTAGCTACGGAGTGTTGGTGGGAATAGGCGCGGGACTGTCCTTTCCACCGACCGTCTACATAGTCACTTCGTACTTCGTTCGATGGCGAGGTTTGGCAAACGGCCTCTGCATTTCCGGCAGTGCTCTGGGATCCATATTTTTGCCACCGATACTCGGCATGCTGTTGCAAGAGTATGGCTATCGGTAAGTTTTCAACGGGATAAAGAAACAATAAATTTTATTTATCACTCTATCATCGGCATTAAAATCAGTACGATTTTTTCGTAAATTTTTTACTCACAGAGGAGCTGTCTTGCTGATGGGCGCCGTGACCTTGAACGTCTGGGCGAGCGCGTTGCTGTACGAGCCGGTCGAGAGGCACATGAAGAGGGTCCCAATATCGAGCGAGCCGCTGGACGAGGACGAGATGGAGGCCGGCTCGGTCGCCGTCACGAGTCCCGAGGAGGAGAAGAAACTCAACAACCTCCTCATAATACCAAACTCGAACAGCAAAGCCGCCGCTCCGATGGTGCCGAAGAGCGCCTCTAGCGTGGCCCTCGAGAACTACAAGAACACACCCGTCCAGGGTAGAACGCGCAAGATAAGCGTGCCTAGCGGCAGAGATCTAGCGAGCCAGATGCACAGCACACCGACTCTGCACGCCGTGCCCGAGCGCGGTGGCTTCGAGAGCAGCAGACTCTCCAGAAGAAGAACCGCCCGTTCGCCGAGCTCGTCGTCCTTCAACTACGTCAGCACGCCCTATCACGGAAGCACGCTCTCCGCGCTGCATCCCGAGCACGCCTCGACCATGACCCTCAACGCGATAACGAGCACATTCGCACGAAAATCACCCGAGAAAACGGTCAAGACCGCTAACGCTCCGCCCGCCAAGTTCTTCGACATAAGCTTACTCAAGGATCCGATGTACCTCGTTATTCTCATATCGAACAGCACCAACGCCGTCAGCTACACCAATTTTGTCATACTACTTCCGGCGTACGCCGTGTCATTGAAATTCGAACAGAACATGGCCTCGTTGCTTCTCTCGACCGTCTCGGTCCTCGACCTCATCGGCAGAATAGGCGGATCGGCGCTCTCGGACATGAAGATTATGCCGAAGCACTGGTACTTCGTCGGTGGATTGTTCGTTTCCGGTATATCGCTTGCGATGCTTCCGCTTGCGACATCGTACCTCTGGCTCTCCGTTTACTGCGGAGTATTCGGTCTCGCTTCCGGTATATACGTCGGCGTCACCGCCGTGATAATGGCGGACATGCTCGGAACCGAGAAACTCACGTCGTCATACGGCATATCGCTGTTCGTCAACGGCGTAATTCAACTAGTCGGACCGCCGATATGCGGCCTCGTCTACCAGCACATAGGTAGCTACGGTCCGATATTCAGCATCCTCGGGGTGATTCTCGTTGCGGGAGCGTCGCTTTGGGGCTTCATGCCGCTCATCAGAAAACGACAGAGATTGGCCGAGAGCGCGGCTCCGATCGAGAAGTTATAACGGATCGAAATGTCGCCGGACGCGACCCGAGCAGGGTTGGAGATCGATTTTTACAAAGCTCGAGGCGATGCTCCGTTCGGTGCGACCTAATGTTTAACGTTTTAAGTTTAATGAAGTGGAGGAACGGAGCTTCGACGTTCGCATCGATGCCGAAGGCCTTGGGTCGACAAGATGGCGGACGAGAACAAGATGGCCGATTTCCGAGCGCGGGATGAACGCGTATGAATTTTTAATAAATTGTGTGAGAGGATATAGCGTGACTAATCGGTTTGGGGCGGGACTTTGCGTCGCGAGGATTTTTCTTTTATCGAAGGGACTCGATCGATCGTCGATCATCTCTTTTTTTTCAATTGTAACTGAGCAATATGTAAATGAAAGTAAAACGGTATTCTCGATCGAAATTACGACAATGCCAATGCGGTTCCAATTAAATTGCCTTTGGTCGAACGATTCTTTCCGGGGTTCACTCAACATCTCGGACGGGGACTTTTACGAGTAGCGATGAAAACGGAAAAAAAAACTTTAAAAAAATATAAAACAGATGTCTTGCCTTATTATTCTAATGTATGATAAAAAAGATAATGTGAAAGAGATGTGCACGCAAGATATATTCTGACTGCAAAAGCTAGAAAGTATGTACTTATAAATAACTAACTCTTAGCACAAAAATAACACAGTATAAAGGGAGGATTAAGTTACATATTACTTTTGTAAATGTATATTTCCGACATCATAGTCAAAACCATTTTTACTCCGCATTTGAGAGAGCGTTCGCGTATCGAGAGCGCGGCGTTATGCATTTAACGCGTATAGCAGAGAAAGAAAAAATGGAACACCGTAGATACGAACGTACCGTTCGTCTCTTGTTTCTTGAGAGCGGAGCCAATAACGATTGTAACGATTGTCGCTCCGATCAGTGAAATCGATGCACAATTCATGTTACGCGATACGCAGCTTCTAAATAGTTTATTGTTATTATCCAACGGAGGCGGAGGAAAAAAAAAAACCAAAAATGTGGACCAGTTCTCGACGGAGATCGCTGCGTGGGAGCGGTCGTTGCACGAGTCTACTTGAAACTTATTGCATACCGACTGTAATGGACTCTCGCGTCGACAGCCGATTCATCATCGGATGGTCAGATATTTAGATTTTAGAATGAAGTTTAAAAATGACGGGACAAATATAAGAAAAAAAATGCATAACTATTCTTGAAGTGCGCATTTAAAAAAGCTCTGGACACTCGGTGCGAATAGACTACAGTATTTTATAGATTATTTTTTATCTATCTCCTTCATTAAATTTTACGACTAATCGCGCGTACGCGAGGCACGCGGATTGTCGGCTGAAGAAAGATTGAATTTCGTTTATTCTGCGAATAAACACAGTTGAAACATCGATAAAGAATGTTACTGTTTGCCCGCTTCGAGACCGCAACCATTGTTGTTTCAGATAGCCAAGGAAGTCTCGGTGGGACTGACACGAAGCCGGACGTCGTTCGTTTTATCGCATTTATTAAACCCCTTGGACCGTTTAGAGTCGTACACGGCAATTCGCATGAATCGAATAGCCACATACATGTACGGAAAGGCAAACGTAGGGTAAACAGGGAAAAGTGAGTGGAAAAAAACTTGTTCAGGGAATCAGAGAAAAATCAGGGAATTTCAAAACTGGTTAGGGAAAAACTTAAGACCATTTTATAACATTTAAAATGATGTCTTTACGTGTTTTCTATTTGACGCCATAAAGTTTCCTTTTTGATTACGTATGATGGATGGCAACAGGTCACCATTTTGATAGCAGTTAGATGTTCTCGAAAAGTTAGCGTTTCGATCGTGATTAGATTGCAGAAGCTTTATGTCGATTTCGTGACGTTTACATATTACTGCCTATTACATAGCATAAAGTTGTTACTTGTTACTATTTACAGTTTACAATATGGCAACATTTTTCTAAAAGTTATTCTATATCAAAAAGTTACGTCCCTCCGCGCAGATGTTGACATTCGGGCGGAGTTCCCAGGAAACACAAAAAATTAGTTATCAAAAAGTGAAATAAATGGGTAACATATGTCTGTGACGATGATATCCGAAATTTACCACTCATCCACGTAATGCTCGTCAGGTATAGTCGAGGTGGATTTGGTATACATGCGTATGAATGAATGAAGTCCGAATAAATGTCGTTAGCTTTATTGAAATGGGACGTGAGCGGAGGAGAGTGCACGTCACAACGGTTCAGGACTCTGAGATGAACTGACGGAAGCAGGGCCTTCGCCTATTACTGCGCGCGCGACACAGTATTCTTACGCGTGATAAGCCGGCCGCGGCTTGCGCGTGGTGAGTGCAACGGCTGGACCGCTACCGTGACAGCGGGAATGTTCGCACGGAAGTTGCTGACGGCATAAAGATTAGCGAGAGTCTAGATAAAATATTTAACTTAAGTTTCCTGTGCTAGAAATACTAATTCGAGATATGAGAGCGTTACATCCAAAAAGTTAACTTTTGGACCCATATGTAACCCATGTAGGTAATTTTTTTATACCACATGTCTTTTTGCTACCTGGGTTAGGGTAAAATACTTGTATCACTAAAGGGAATCTTTTTACACAAGAAAAAAGTTGTCTGCAACTTTCGTGTGGGATCGTTTCGATTGATAACTTAGTGCTATATGTGTGCTTTCGATTTGGCGTTTTTCGTACCAGAAAACGAGCGTGTGCATACACAGTCACGTTATAATAACGAAAAACGCCAAATCGAAAGCACCTCAGAATGAATTAGGACTAAAATACTAAATAGTATATAGATATAGGTAACGTACAAAAATGGCGCTGGCCAAGGAAGTGTCGGTGAGACAGACACCAGGCAGGACGTCGTTCGATTTATCACATTTATTAAACCCGTCGAACGGTTAAGAGTCGTACACAGCAATTCGCACGAGTCGACTAGCCACATACATGCACGGAGAGTCAAGCTCGTGACTTCCGAAAAAACAAAACCGGAGTCACGAGCTTCGGGAATAACGGCGTTTCTCTAACTACTTCGTCGTCGTATAAAAAGTATCGAGTTCCGAGATATTGGATTCTCGATGAAAAAGCGTTCGTTCCTTTCCGCCGCGATCGCGAAACGGGACGTCACGAGTGTGCGCTAAAAAGTTCACGAACAACCCTCTTAGAAACCGGTCCGAGGATCTGTCGTCGCGTATTGGAATTTGCCGCGCTCCGGAAACCAATATAGCGCCGATTTTCGGATCGGATGAATTCAGAGTAAAAATACTAATAGTATATGTATATATGGATATACGTAATGTACAAAAACGGTTATAATATTTACAACACCGGTGAACCTAAGACCGTTTTTTCATTATCTAAGGGTCTTTTATAAGGGCTTCCACGCAACGGTGCTCATCTTGTTGTTCAGCTCCTGGAGTATCAAGGAACATGTGAGTTGCTTCTCTGGCGAAAGACTGCTCACACCATCCATCTCGTCGTCGTCCTCGCCCAATCCTCCGCTGCCCCCCGGTCTGCCTCTGCCTTTGCCTTTCCTCTGCTTCTTCTTGTTCAACTGCCTGCAGTCCGTGTCCGAGCCCGCTTCCGTGACTCTCCGAATTTTCTTGAATATTATGATTATTATTATGATTATTATTATTATTATTATTATTATTATTATTATTATTATTATTATTATTATTATTATTATTATTATTATTATTATTATTATTATTATTATTATTATTTCAATTTACAGAAAGTTTACAATTTATAAAAATCTGTATTTTGGTAAATGTTTTTATGTGAACATGTGTGCATTTAACATGTCCTTAAGGTGATGTTGTATAACAACCTATCCACCCGCCTCGCACGCAGTTGATAACAAAAACCGTACCGAGTGCCTTTTTGAAACCGCACACCGCCGTGGCAAATGAAAATTTTCTTGCCCTGCGTCTGCCAATTGTCCAGGAAAAGACAATTTTATTCTTCCTCGACGAACTGCGCTATCAAAACGGTATTCATTACAGTTTTTGTTACCAGCTCAGCACGGTGCGAGAGGGCGGGAGGGTGTTGCGCATCACCTTAAGAGCACGTGCAATACCGCGGTCGGTATTAAAAACTGGAATCAACTTTTCTCGCAGATTCTGGCATTTACGATGAAAAGAAGTCACGCTTTCGACGTGACTTCTCTTTTGACTGTACATGCCAGAAACCGTGAGAAAAGTTCATTACAGTTTCTATTACCGACCGCGGTATTGCACATCTTAAGGGGCTGCTGGACCTTTCTGTTTTACCGACGGAACGAAGCGATTTCGTAGAATTGACTTGGCATCATTGATATGCTATGCATATGCATCAAATTTTACAGGATTGTAATACCAGCCATAAAGGCTTCGGCTTGCACTTGAATTTCGGTTGAAAACGCCTGGGAAATTAACAAAAACAAATATTACAGATTATCGCGAAAACCAATATGGCCGCTTAAAATTTCAACAGCATCTATTTTGTAGAATACAAAATATTCTTGAACTCACACATGTAAAACAAGAGTACAAGCCAATTCTCCGAAATTCCCAGAATATTCCAAAACCGTCACAAAGTCTATTACGCAAATCCATGTAAAGTGCATTCTATGTTTACCTTTACTGTTCACGTATAACAAATGATCGGAGCCAATAAAAAGCGCATGAATGTAGTGTAGGAGACGATGTAGAGTCACTGATGTGTTAATCGCAAACTACATTCATGATTTTTGCAAACTGCAATATTAAATTTCCTTAATTCTTTGTACATTGGTAACGAAAATTCGACTGTACACCAAAGCGTCTACATAAATATTGTAGTCCTGCATGATTTGAAGCATACGCATAGCATATTAATAATTCTAAATTGACACTACGCAATCTCCAACTTACGTCTATAAAAAAGGTAAGCAAAGAGTTAAAAACAGGTCCAGCATTCCCATAAACCGATTATCAATCTGAGTTAATAGATCCTAATCTGAATATCAATCAAGTTCAATAAAAAACAAATCGTTCCATCTTTCATAAATTTGAAGAAACCACATCGCAACTCTTTTTCTCATCAGTTTATCGGATTCAAGCGCTTCACAATAATTTGGATTCTAAAAATAAATAAAAACAATACCTTAGCACTTTTTCTCGTCTGTTTATCGTATTCGAGAGCGTCGTAATAGTTCGGCTTCTCCCTTTTGACGCGGTTAGTTCGTCGCGTCTTCATCACTCCAGGGTCGGGGCTCGGCGGACTCTTTATTGAGTTTCTGCGAGCATTGAAGAAGGAATGCCCGCAGGGACACGCCTTGCACGCCACGGGAACCTGCGAACAAAACACAATCGTGCGAAAAAACAAAATTTAAGGACAAACGGTCGCGGTGGACCGAGCGGCGTTGGAAGATCCGGGCGCGAATCGATGCGGACTGAGGTTAGGATCGAGACTGGTAAATATACGAGGGTAAATATTATTCACCTGCTGTTCGCACTTCGGGCAGCCTTTGCTTATGGTTTTCGTCTTCGCCATTCTACGCATTTACGTTCGATCAGTCTAACACATCATTCAACGATTCGTGTCGATCCTTGAACAAGAGGGTTGACGAATCAATCAAAATACGGTTCACTGACATGCAGACCCGAGCCAAGTAAAACTGAGTAAAACGCGGCGCGTTTGCGCACAACTGCCTCAGTTGCGGACGCTTAAGGAGGTTGAAACGCTTCACGCCAGTCAAATGAGTGCTAATTTCGTTAAGGTAATGCTTGCATCATGTCTGATGCCGCCTAAGTTTCAGAGAGGAATAAGAAAGAGGAAGAATTACAAACACTTCCCGATCGGATAAAAATATGAAAAAAATCAAGCCTATGGAAGGTGCTACAAAGATTGTTTGTGCATAATAATAATTCCAAAATGTTATCAATAAGTTACTGAAATAAAAAATTGTGCACCCGGCAAATTACCTGGCAAACTAATTTTTTTTCTTATTACAATGATTTATTACTTTTTTAGAATACGTATAAATTTTTCAAAATTGTGTATAATGTATGAAAATTGGGTTTTCTCTATTAAAATTTGTTTAAAATCCAATTTTCAAACATTACATAAAATTCAGAAAAAATTAATACGATTATTTTTTCAACCCCAATTTCGACCAATGAGAGCGCGGTATTTGACATCACGTGGTACAACTAGGTCTAAATTATATCGATAATTTTTCGAAAATTTTCCGGCTAGGTTGCTAGGCGATAAACATTAATTTTTCTGTCACTTGTAACCTATGCGAATGATTAAACGTCAAATTGCCATTCACGAGCATGGACATGAGTGAGCGAAGAAAGCGATTTGGTGATGAATCTCTAAAATATTCTAGAAATTCGAAATAAAACCTTGTCAGGAAAATGTTAAATACCACAATCTCATTGGTCGAAATTGAGGTTGAAAAAATAATCAGCCGAATACCCCTCAAGCTTAAAAATTAATCGGGTATTTCCCTCTTGTTTCCCTGCGTAGCATCGATCGAGATAAGTTTTGCTCAAAAATCCCTCGCGCTGCGCGCTCGGGATTTTTTTAAGCAAAACTTATCTCGCTCGTTGCTACGCAACGAAACAATCGGGAAATACCCGATAATTTTTAAGCTCTCGGGGTATTAGAACCGATCATTTTCGTAACATAAAAAAAATTAGGTTGCCGGGTAATTTGTTGCGCAATTTTTATTTTTCGGTATTTTGTTATAACATTTTGGAATTATAATTATGCAAACACGATCTTTTCAGAACCGTCAATATGCCCGATGTTTTTCAGGTTTTATTCCATCGAGAAGTGTTTGCAATCTCTCCCATTCCTCTCTCGAACTTAGGTAGTGTCAGACATTGTTATTATTATTATTATTATTATTATTATTATTTATTGTAGCTAGGGTGTGAAACCCTGTAAGTACAAAAATGTTTACATATGTAAGCGTTTAAGCGACACGCACTGCTGGCGAATATAGATAGTAATAGGATTAAATTAGTTGGGTTAAGTAAGAATTAAAGATAAAGGAGAAGAAATAGAAGTAGGAAAGATAGGAAAAGCTGTGCATCAAACATGACGCAAGGATTACCTTAAGTCGTTCATACTAACTTTTACGCGTCTATTGATTATAGTGGATGATTATTTGTATTACAGAAGATGTCCTTAATCTAGAAAAACAGTAATTGCAATGGATTTGCGAAAATATTAACTAGTTTGTGCTAATTTTCGAAAAGGTAAATATTCGTTCAGTTTTTTCAAAAAATAATCCGCAATTTTTCCGCGAGTTTGATTCTATTAAGGCTCATTCTTTTGCTCGAAAGATGCTCCGTCAATGCACCGTCTAGATTATTTGATAGTGTTTTACAGTTTTCTATTAAAAAATGACAGCATTTTGTTTATCCATCGACGAAATTCCTTCGAAGACAAACAGCTGTCATTTTTAAACTGAAAACACTATCGAATAATCTAGACGGTGAATTCGTAGAGCATATTTTGAGGAAGAGAATGAGCAGTATTACATCAAAATCGAGAAAAAATTACGGATTATTATTTTTTTTTTTACTGAAGAAATATTATTTACCTTTTAGAAAATTAGCACAAACAAGTTAACATCTTCGCAAATCCACCGCAATTAATGTTTTCCTCGATTAAGGACATCTGCCCTAATACAAATAATCATCCACTATAATCGAGATGCCTAAAAGTTTGTATAAGCGACTTAAAAAATGTATCACTCATTTGACTAGTGCGAAACGCTCAATCTCCCTTAACGTACAGTTGAACGAATAAATAAGTGCTCGATCGACCGAATGTTTTTTATTCGCTGAGATTATCGTTTCGCCGTAAATCTAATCCGAGCTGCGGGATTAATGCTGGAATAATATTTATAATGCAATTTGGATTAATTCGTGTTCCGTTTATAACGACAGCAGCTTCCACGAAACCAAAGAAGCCCATTGGCTCTCTCACCGTTGATTCCCTCACGGTATTGGTCGTTGCATTGCTCGACAGCCAATAGTGTGCCTGCTACCGTTCCGTCCCATTGTTTTAGCATTCTTACAGCTGAACGGGGTAAAAAGTTATTGCCAATTCTCATTTTATCCGTTAAATCTTCTTTCAATAGAAAAAAAAAATCTCTCAAACAATCGATCTCGATCGATCGCAGCAAGAGCGCTCACGCCGTTTTATTACCATTATCAACACAGCATAGTCACAGCCCGCGTGAACCGAACGAATCGAACAAATCGCCGGCCTCCTTCCGGTAACAACAGGAGCTAAAATGGCCGTACTCCGCTAGCATTTAATCGTCGGTCTATACGAGTTATAAAAAAAACATCAAAGTGACGTGAATAATTCGACGACGATCCGCTGGGAAACGTTTCGTCGAACGCGCCTATCGCAACCTCAAAGCGCATCAACGTGGGTACACATTTTTATTTTAAATAAATTCAATCAAAACAATCTTTGTGTATACGCTAGTTCAGCGATCGACGCGTTCGTGTCCGCGCTCTCGACCCTCTCTGTTTACAATAACTCTTCTTTTTCTTCGTCCGTTAAGCGCTCGTCAGTGGTGTCGCCACTGGGCGGCCCGATCGTCCTCTCGTCGAATATAACCGCCGTAACTGTCTTTCCTTTTTTTTCGTGTTCCGTAACCTTTTCGCACTGGCACAACGAGGCTCGCTTCTCCGGAGAGAAACACTTTTTTTTTGCAGCCCATTTAGTTGGCCCGTCCGCGAGGCCTCAGCTGGAGCGACCACGCTCGACCATATCGACACATGCGTTCGCTGCCTTGTTAGCAAAAGCTTAATTACAGCCGCCGCCGTATCGTCGGATCAGACGATTACGGCACGCACATTCACGCCGATTCCAACCACTGCGACAAACACGTGTCGACTTCGAAGACGCCGTTCGGCCAATCGCGACAAACGTCCCGAGTCGCGTATGTCGAGCTATTTTTCCTCCGCAATGTTTCGTGCGGTTCGCCAATGCGGTTTCATAAAACACAACGAAATTTGTTAAAACAAAATTCACAGAACGGCGGACTAAAAAAAAGTAGACATGAATTTTGTTTTTTAGCTCGCCATTGTCTGAATTTCTTTTTAATAGATGTTTTTTTAGGTTCATTCGATAAAGGAGCGTTTTGGGAACAAGTTTTCTCTTACAATTACTAAAGCTATTTTCAGGAGTCTTACCGAAATCGTGGTAATAAGTGAAACCTGCTTGCTTACGAACTGCAATAAGATTATCATAAATATCAGCATTTAAAAAGAAATGTATTTTTCCACTCAATAATGTTGACCATCCTCACCATAAGGGAAACTCTTTACATTTTGTTCGGGCCTTGTTAGACACGATCTAAAGCGACAGAATTTTCGGTGGTTTAACCGAAATCCTGCTAATAAGAGAAACCTACTTGCTTACGAACTGCAATAATATGGTTATAAATATCAGCATTTTTTAAAATGTATTTTCCCACTTAATAATATTGACAATCCTCACCAAAACTTCTTACAATCTGTTAGACACGATCTAAAGCGACAGAATTTTCGGTGGTTTAACCGAAATCGTAATAAGTAAAACCTGCTTGCTTACGAACTGCAATAACATGATTACAAATATCAGCATTTTTCAAGGTCCATTTTCCCACTCAATAATGTCGACAATCCTCACCATAAGGAAAACTTTACACTACATTTTTTCAAGCCCTGTTAGACACGAACCAAAGCGAATTTTCGATCGGCCAAATCTCCCTCCTTCCCTCAAAAGATTCGTCGCGAAAGTGAAAGCAGAACAGAGCAGGACGAACACTTTGTTCCACTGCGTCGTCTACGCTTGTTTCTCTCGGTCGAAGCGTTTCCACTCACGTGGGCGAACGAGCGAGCTCGCAGCCCGCCTTTTCCAGGCACCGCAATGACCCGCTCTATCGCGCCACTATCTCGCATGGTTCCCGGCCAGAGCATTCCCCCGCGTCTATCGTGCCCCGTACGCTCATTCGGCAGTACACAACGCACCTCACCTGTAGACCATTTCACATCCATCCCTTCCTATGCCGGCTATCTAAGAAAAAAAAAAAGTTATTCCGCCACTTCGTCGCACGAGATAAACACGAGCCGGAGATATTTATATCTGAACGGACGTACCGACAGCGCGCGCGGCCCAATCTCTATGCGGCCTCTCGTTGTATCCACAGGTCCGGCCACATGTTATTTTATTTACACTTCAATAATGAATGTACATCGCTGTCGAATTAACATGTCTGACTCACGATTAGGGAGATTTTTTTTCGGATCGGGCCGCGAGCCAAAAGTTCAATTTTCGGTTCACATATTTCGGCCAAAACACCCACCGTCGATTAAAGTTCGCTCGCGCACCGAACGAGACACCGCTAATCTACGCGTGATAAATTTTTTTTTCCTTTTTTTGTTTCTTTTTTGAGAGTCGAAACGCAAACTGGGGGTTCGCGTTGCTCGGTGTGATATTTCCTCACGCGCGGCATCGACGATTTTTTGTTGTTCTTTTTTTGTCTTCACTTTGGTTCTTACACTCTGTAATAAAAGTTTATCGGCGGATAATAATTATTTGGCGCCTGTGATTGCAGCCCGGCAACAGTTTTTCCAGTCGACTCGAGGAATGAGACATGGCGACGATGGAGGAGGTGAGCGCCCGGCTCATGCAACCGGCGAAGGATCTCTCGGACTGGAACTATCCCTTTGCAAAGGTACCTGCGGTTACCATTAACGTAGAAATATTTTCAAAAAAATTTTATATAAAAAAAAAAAATTAATATTTACACGAAATTTAATGTTAGAAAAAAAATGTATAATAACAAAAAATTTATATAAAAAAAAATGCACTATTAAAACAATTAATTCAATATTTTTTTGTACGCAAATAAATCTGTTCTTTGGTTTTCAGGATTTGGAGAAATATTCTACCGCGGTCGTAGAAACAGACGACATAAGTTATAGTAACGCTGGCTTGGTGGTCCAGAACGCTGCGAACATATATGTAAGGCGCATAGAGTACCTCTTTCAGGACACCATCTTTATGGCTCAGTCGCTAGCTGATCACGAGTGGGTACACTTTCTGCGATCAGTATTGTTTTCTCACCGAGGTGAATTTTTTTAGTTTTCTTCGATTAAACATTTATTCGCGCAGAACTGCGGAGGAGGAGGCTGCGAAAAATCCAAAGAAGGAAGGGCGGAGCAGAAAAATCGTGGTCGACTTCGGGGACTTTGAGCCGATAGATTTCGCTCGATACGTCGGCAAGAACAACAACATGAAAGCTCGGGCGGGGACGCACAACTCGGTGAAATTGCTGAGTCAACGTTTTCCTCAACTGGAGAACGTATCGCGGTCCTCCTTGCCGATCGAGGTTTACGACGTTCACGGCGAAGTCGTTGGAAAGAAAAACGATTTCCGGTACTTTTTTTTTTATAATCAAATTAGTGCGCTAAATTCAGAAAATTTGCTAAACTGTAATTGCATTCTGCAACAGGTGTAATCAGTATTTAACCGCGTCTGGAATGCTGGTGGAACACTTGACTCCCGAAGGTAGAATAATTCATTCTATTACATCATATAAAATTATGTATTATATTAAGGGTAGCGTCGCCTTTTTTCGGGCATTTTTAGGTTTATTATTAGGAATTTTAAAGAAATTTTTGTGTTTATTGCAATGAAACTGAGCGAATATTTTTATTGGTATTATTACATGTTGCAGGAATTTTTTTGCCACGTTACATTAAATCCTTAAGATGGTGCTGCTTTACTACGTGGATCACGTTTGCGACTGTTCTAATAATCTGAAAACGGAAATCCAGGGATCTTTGTAATCAGAAGACTAGTCGTTTGAAGTGTGATCGTTTTCTTTTTTCGTTAATTTAAGAAAGTGTTGCCACATTTCTAAAATTTTCAAATTACACTTTTTTTTTTTTGTAAAGCTTAATATTTCCCTACAAATCGCAATTTTCTAATTAGAAAGTTGTCCATAGTTCAGAGGATGGAGACTAGCCTTCTGATTTCTCATACCCCTGGATTTTCTTTTTTGGATCACAAGAATGCAATCGTGGTCCAGTTCGTAAAGCAGTCCAAAACTAAAGTGAAAGTCACGTGACGGAGCTAGGAGTACGAGACAGAGCGACAGACGTGTTTCACTTAACCTTAAGGATTCAATACTGTGTGACAAAAAATTCCTGCGTTACGTAATAATATTAATAAAAAATATTCACTCAGTTTCCTTGCAATAAACACAAAAAATTTCTTTAAAAAAATGCCCGATAATACACCTGAGAATGCCCCAAAAAACACGATTCTACCATCGATTCGATTATATTATTTATTTATTTATTTATTTATTTACGGGACATATCCTGTTACATAAGAAATTCAGATAACATAGTAATTGAAAGAAATTTAGTTTAAATTATATTCTATTCTATTATATTATATTATATTATTGACGTCCGTATCGGCTGTGTTGCAGATTTTTGGGACGTTTCTTCCGCGCATGAGAGTACAAATGTTTCATCGGGATGCCCGAGCGACGGCGTGGAGTTGAGCTCGGTAACTGAGCACTGCGACTCCGGGAGTGAGGATGACGCCGAGGTGCACGAAAGGTTGTCAGGTGTGGAGAATCGCGACGTCCCGGTTGCTGTGCAGGAAAAAGATTCCGATGTTTTGGATACGAGTTTTGCTTCTTACGCAGACTCCGGCTTAGGTACCTCCGTTCGAAGTCCGGACACTACCGCGCGTCCGGAATCGTCGCTCTCGTGCGAGGCTCGCTGGGACTCGTCGCGATCTCGAGCCGGCTCAAGTTTGTCCATCGGCGATGCAAATAGTCTTGGGGAAAAGAATTCCGAGCGGTTGAGCTGCTCCACGGACACCGCAACGTCGGACCGTACTTCGACGCAAACTACCACCGAAAAGACCGATGAATCGTCGCAGAGCGATAGTTCGGTCGGTTGTTGCAACGTTAACGAGAGCGAAAATAGCGCGGCTCGTGCGGATGCCGGAAAAAAGGATGATTCGGGAGAGAAGAAGAATGCCGGAGATAAAAATGATGCTGCAGACAAGGATGAGGATGAAATCGTAGTTCAGCAACATAGGAGGTACGTTTTTATTACCATACAGTAGAACTCCGATTAGCCGGGATCGGATTAACCGGGAAGCGGATGAACCGTGCGTCTTCCGAGGTTTTTTTCTTTTATGCTCGGAAGAAACCACAGACATAACATGCTTTCGATTTGCCGTTATAATGATGGTGCACATGCCCATGGTCGTTTTCTGGTACGAATTCTTGCCAAAAAAGTTTAGTGAGAGTTCGTACCAGAAAACGACCATGCGCATGCGCATTATCATTATAACGGCAAATCGAAAGCAGCTCTGGAGTGCATCCAAAAAAAAACACTAGCTTACGTACCATTAATAAAAAAATATCCAAAACTTTACATTCAAGTTCATACTATTTAACAATTAAGTACACGTTGTACCGAATGTCATTGCAACTAGTCAAAATAAAGTTGTATCATTAGCCATTATTGACTTATATATGCTCGCTGTCTAGTCCGGATTAACCGGGATTTCAATTACGCGGGGACTCTTCGGTGCCGAGCATCCCGGTTAATCGCGGTTCTACTGTATTTTTATTAACATTTTTGTTATAATATTTTTATTACCATATTTTGATTACCGTATTTTTATTACTGATATTTATTAGCTGTTGCTAATGAGAAACGCAATAATTGTAGGAGTAAAAGGATTAAAAACGTGATCGACGCCGTAAACGACTTGAATTCGAAGCCATGGGAACCCATTCCGTTTAACGGCGTACCGGATAAGACACCGAAAAGCCGGACGGAGTTCAAACTGCCTTGTTCCATTTCGCTGTTGAAAGGCAAGGAGAGGCCGGTATGTAGCATTAAAAGAAAAAAAACAAAAGATTATCGTTTGAACTGCTTCTGAGATCTTTGATGTTTGCATCTGCAGCGTAAGCGTAAAATTTCATCGGGAAAAAAGCGGAGTATGGCGAACTTGTTGATGAACGAGTCAGAATCGGCGCGCAAGAAAATGACGATGTACTCGCCGACGAGGCAGCTCTTCCTCCCCTTCAAGAAAGGTACTTGTTGAAAGAAATTTCACTGTCTTCGTAAGATTCCCGTAGCTTAGCGAAGTGGGTTTAAGGGGACCCGTTTTTAACTTCGTACCTTTTTTACCGACCAGGCGGTTTTGTAGGTTCAATTTGAAAAAATTATTAATATTCTATGCATATGTTTCATAATTGTGCAGGATTATAATATTGACATTAAAGCTTCGACGTGTAGTCAAATTTTCATCGACAACGTACAAGGAATTAAGAAAATCGAATATTACAGATGGCGAAAAAGCATAGACGTAGTTTGCGAATGACCCATCGGTGACTCTACATTGTCCTACACTACATTTATGCGCTCTTTATCGGCTCTGATCAGTTGTCACAAGTGACTAGTAAACGTAAAAGTAGAATACAATTTACACGGATTTCTTTTGTGTAATAATAATAATAATAGATTTTCCGACGATTTTGGAATATTCGGGGAACTTGAGAGAATCGGCGTGCATTCTCGTTTTACGTATGTGAGTTCCAGAATATTTTATATCCTACAAAATAGATTCTTTTGAAATTTTGATCGACCATATTGGATTTCGCGACAATCTGTAATACTCGATTTTCTTAATTTCTTGGACGGTTTTGGACCGAAATCCAAGTGCACGCCGAAGTGTTTGTGGCTAATATTACAGTTCCATAAAATACGAGGCATATGCGGAGAATATTTATTTAGTTATTTCTATTTATAATATTTATATTTATATTAAGGATGCAATAGTTATGTTCGTTACAAGGACGAGAGAGATGGATTTTCTCTTGCCCGTGTCACGAACCGGTTTTTCTGGGTTTTTTCCCGCACTAGTGTGGGAAAAAAATACGGAACGCAGATTCTACAAAATCGCCGCGCTTCGTCGGTAAAACAGGAAGGTTCAGCCCTTAAACCAGCACGTATTTTTCAGAGCAATTCGAGGATTTCCAAAGGAACTTCGAGCTGCACTTCAAGAATCGATCGAACGTCGATGCCCTTCGTTACGAGGCTGTGACCACTGTGTCCATGGATTTACTGGGCTACAGAACAAACCTTCCAAAGTCCGATCGCGAAACCGCAATCGGCTCCAGTTCCGACGAAGAAATTCGGAACGAATCTGACCTTGACCCGTTCAATTACGAGGCTGTGACCAATATCTCCATGGATTTATTGGGATTCAAGACGAACGTTTCAAAGTCCGATACTCGTCATCACCCGGAAACGAGTAGAATTGAGCCGGCGGAAACGAGTTCGCGCGTTGAATCGGCGGCCGACGATTTTTCGACGTCGGAACCGATCGATCACACGGACGATTTTCCGATGCCGGACACTCCCGAATCGTCGGGAAGCTCGGAACGGCTGATCTCCCTTACACCACTGCCGAGTTATCACAGTCGAATCGAGCAATCGGTTCGCGAGATATACGACAGCTCGGACGTGAGGACGGCCCACGAGGAGGCCGTGGCGAGATGGCACGAGCACATGAAGCCGAAACTCCGGGAAGCCGAGCTCAGGCCGCCGTTCGATATGTCGCATTACAGTGGGCGCGTCATTCAGAACTTGCAAGCGACGGCAGACCACAGAAGCGGCTTCAGAGAAATGCTTCAACAGCAAAGGGCCGAGCCCACCGATATAGCGAGATTTTTTTTGGCGTCTTTGCAGCTGGTGAGTCGTCGGATTTATCGTCATCCTTTATCAATTTTAATATTTTAATTTTAATATTTTAATTTTAACATTTTAATTTTAACATTTTAATTTTAACATTTTAATTTTTACATTTTAATTTTAATATTTTAATTTTAATATTTTAACTTTATATGGTTATGGTTTGTAAATACGAAACGAGCACTCAGTCCTGTTGGACCATTGTACTCAGGCCCCTTTTCGGGTACTCGCGATACACTAAGGTTGGGGCGGGGGTCCGGCCTTTTCCACAAAGTGGAGAAGCCCACCAATGCCCGTCACCTCCAGCTGTAACGCAGCCAGAGCTGGGGCTCCGAGGATTCTCAGTTGAGTCCCCTCTAGTCCCTCGCACACCGCTATTAAGTGGAGAGAGGTTTCCTCTTCTAGTCCGCAGAAACGGCATAGCGAGTCCACCTCGCATCCCGTCCGCTTCAAATGCTGCGCAGTGAACCAGTGGCCTGTGACCAGGCCCATGCGCCATCTCAGCCTTTGCCTGCCGAGGCCTTTCAATTCCGAGCCAAGCCTCTCAGAGGGGCCGGCGAAGAGAGCCCTGGCTTGTCTTGATCCTGGCACCGAGGTCCATCGGATAGTGAACTGTACCGACGAGCGACCGACGTAGGGATGGCCGCCATGGATCCTGTAGAACCCATTCTTCGCAAACCGTCGGCTGCTGTGTTGCCCTGTATGCCGGTGTGCCCAGGCACCCAGAGCAGTTTTACCCTATTAACGCCGGCAATGCGTGATAGGGCTGCAGTGCAGCTGCAAGTCAGCTTGGACTTCACCTCGATGGAGTCGAGGGCCCTGAGTGCTGCATATTTTAACTTTAATATTCTAATTTTAGTATTTTTATTTTTATATTTTGATTTTTTATGTAATTGTTATCCTTGACTTATTTTTTTTGCTCCGTTTCTGTTCCAGGCGAACACGTACAATGTTCACATCGACACCGGCCACGACGTCGAAGGTAATTTGACGTTAGTCCTCCTCGATAAGGACCGATCGAGCAACAAGTAGAGACGTTAATTTCTTCGCTTCGAAATTCTGTATGACCCTGAAGATTTCTGCGCGACGTCAAATTCCATATTTGGCAGTCTCTATCGATGCACCGCTTTAGGAGAAAAAAATGGTTCGTTTGTAAAATTTAATTCTCCAAGTGAATATCCACGGGCGAAGTATCGATGAAAATGAAGTTCGATTAAAATTCGATGAAATTTAGTCTCTTGCAGATATCTTCAGGCTTATTTTTATATGACGCTGAAGGCATCCGCATGACATTAAATTTCATCCTTAGCAGATGAAATCGTATGAATGGTGCACTCTCCGAGTGCAGCATTCATACGAGTCAAAACTCCCCTTTCTACGCCCCTGCCATGCACATAATTTTTTCTAAGAAATTCACGAAAAATCACGCTTTTCGTGATTGGACAGTGTTCGCAGAAAGGCACTTTCTCGCACTAGTGCGAGAAAAATACCATATTGCGTATTATTTCTCTCGTACGCGATGCGAAAAAGTGTCTTTTTACGCACTTCGCAGTAACGGAAAGCTGGATTTTTACATGCATGCATTAGGATTTTAAAAAATGTACACTTGTAGAATATTATTTTCCAAACGAACTTCCTCGAGCGAAGTTTGCGCGATGCCCAAACATAGCCGACACAACTCCATAAAATTTAGTCTCGTGCGTATATCTTCTGGATCATAATTTCTATCGGGAAGAATTCCACCGAACTCCGAGTGAAAAAAAAATATCGATAATGGATGTTCATTGTTTGTGCAATCCTTACATTACATTTCGTACTTCGTTTTCCATTGTAAATTTTTTTGTTACACATACGTCGGCTTTAAAGCGAAGGAATTAAGCTCCACGTGTTTCATCGCTCGCTTAAAAACATGTACATAGCTTGTACCATATTACATGTCTTTTATATTTATTACGTCGTAAGACAAAAAAGAACCTATCGAACTCTCTGGGAGAGGCTGTCAAATTCTACGAGGTGTGTTCGAGCGTGCTACGCCGGCATTTAATGTCACAGTGACGGTGCGCCGTTTAAAGCTCACTTCAGAGTAAGCGATGTAAATACTTTCGCAAAATCAAATGCACCAGTGAGATCGTTAAGAGCGTGTGAAATATCGCGGTCGTTAATTAAAACTCTAATGCAATTTTTTCTCAAATTAAATTAAATTAATAATTAATAATGATAAATCGTTTAATTAATTACTCTGAGGTAAATTATCAATCGATCAATCGTTTCTTCAGCGAAATTGTATTTAGGCGAGGAAATAAGCATTACCGTTTTTGTTACCGAAAAATGATGTTTCACGCGCCCCCGTTCAGCGGTCAAGTCGAAATGCTGTTATATTTGTTAAATTCAACGATTTGTCTAGTACAACCCAGAAATATGGAAAGTCTATTTAAATGATATAATCGAAAAGATATTTATATTTATTATTTATAACGACTGTTCGACATCACCGCATAGCTTGAGACGCTAAGTTTATTATCCAAGAACTTGCCGATAGTATTCGGCATGTGGACGTTAATCGTTTAAGAGACTAAATTCACCGGCAAGTGTTCCGCGGATCTTTAACTGTGCAATCAAATGATAATCGATGAAATATCATTGCTGTTACTTAAGATTAATTGGCTAGGAGGAGGAGATTTGCGTAACTCCTCCTCCTAGTAACGCTATATACATAATCAGATTAACCCGAAGATGTCTGCACGATATCAAATTTCATCTTTGGGAAGTCTCTTTCAATGTTAAAAAAAATGTTTCGCTTGTAGAACTTTATTGGATAACATAGAGGTGTCCGAATGTACAAGATGTTTTTAGTACCATCTGACTAAAAACTGATTATAAGGCGGACAATCGGTAAAAACATGAAACGATATAATTTGCATTCCTGCCGTAAACGATCGAAAACAAAATTGATTAAACACGCTCAACGATAATAATAATATTTTTTGCAAAAATGATTTTTTTGGTTTTATGATTTTTACCACGCTAGTTCACGGATTACCGATTACTGGATGCACGGATTAAAGAACATTAACAACAGCAGATTTTAATATTTTGAGCGAAAAATTATGTTCATCAAACCTGATTTTTACACTTTCTCTCCAGAAGGCACGGACAAGTTAACCAACCAATGAGAGCTTGCCATTCTGGAACAGCGATCTCTCATTGGTTCACCTACCAGTGCATTGTGGAGAGAGAGTATAAAATCAGGTATGATGAAAACAATTCTTCGCTCAAAATATTAACGTCTGCTGCTGTTATAGTTTTATGATCAGTTGATCCAGTAATCGGTAATCTGCAAACCTGCATGGTACAAATCATCAAAGGAAAAAATCATTTTTGCTGAAATATATTACTATTTTTCGCGTTGTGTGGAATCAATTTCTGTTACCATGTTTTATGGCGAGAATGCGAATTGTATTAAATCGTTTCGCCTATTAAATCGTATCATGTTTTTACCTATTGTCCGCTTTACATTCCGTTTTTTAATCAGATGGTACTGAAAACATCTTGCACATTTCGTGGGCACTTCTATGTTACTCATTGTTTCTCCAAGTGAACTATCCCGAGCGAAGTTCGTGCGATGCAAACCACAGCCGCATAACTCGATGAAATTCTCGTCTCGCGCAGATATCTTCGGGTCGATGTAATCAGCGGCATAGACTTCGTCGATGAACAATTTTTCTTTAATCTTGTGAAAGAAAAATTGGGTGCTTAAGGACGCAAGTTCACAGATGAGATTTAACAGAGAGCCCAGATATATTTTGTTAAACGGTAATTCGTCAGATATTTTTCTACGACTTTTTATCAATAAATTTTAACTCGCGACGGCGTTTTTTTCAATTCCGTTTCTCCACCCGTGACGGAGGCGCACGAGCTCTCCGATAATCGGCTATCGCACGACGCAGCTTTCGATGTTCGGAGAGTTTCTACGCCCGAGCGAATTCACAGTTCGAGGATATAAAAAAAAAAAAAATGACGTAAAAGAAATAAAAGATTCCGATATGTTATGTATGTATCTAACATTCCACGTATATTTATGGGTTCTACACGAAATACAAAGATTATTAAAGATGTGCAGTTACAATCGTAGAGTGACCTTCCACGCTGCGTTGCCCAATCCGATCCCGCTCGATGTCTGTTGCAGGTATTTCAGCAGCCAGTCGCGTGTTCGGCGGCGACAAGACTATTTAAACATCGATCCCTTGCAATTCCGCTGCACTGTGTTATATGCCGCAACGAAGACGTCGCTCGGAGTACGAGACACATTTGTGTACATTGACGAACAGCCTTTTTTAAAAATAAAAACTTCAAATACCGGAACGAATTTGAGCTTGCCAGTCGGACGGGGCGAGTTCATCAAGCCTGCGGTCCAAAAAGCGAAGACAGTTGGCTAGCTGAGAGGTGGCGTCCTCCACCGCTTGAATGTGAGCAGCAGTTATGTCTGGTAGAGCTTTCTCAGCGAATATCACCTAAAGATATAAAAATCGGGGGATTAGATCCAAAATGATAAATCCATTCTGAGAGATTCATGAAAATTGTGAACATAAACATCAGAGATTCATAGAAATGGTCAAAATTGAAATCAGGGGATTAGATCAAAGATGATGAATCTATTTTGAGATTCATGGAAACTGTTAAAATAAAAATCAGGGGATTGAATCGAGGATGATAAATCTATTGTGAAAGATTCATGGGAAGTGTCAAAATAAAAATCAGGACATTAGATCGAAGGTGATAGATTCATTTTGAGATTCATGGAAACTGTTAAAATAAAAATGGGAGGATTAAATCAAAGACGATAGATCCATTCTGAGTGATTCATGGAAATTGTAAAAATAAAAATCAGGGTATTAGATCGATGGTGATAAATCCATACTGATCGATTCACAGAAATTGTCAACGTACACGTTTCTCAAGGTTGCCAAATTTTGTTTTCAGAGCGTCGATATAGTCAGGCACTATAGTTCTCTTCTCGACTGGACCTGAAAACATACATCAGTTACTCAATCATATCGACCAATATACATACAAATCTTCCAGCTCCGATAATCCAAATTATTCCATGCTCACAGAACTGATGAACTCGAACGATGTCAATTATAAATGGTCTGAAAGCAAATAATAATGATAATAATAATAATAAATCTGAATATCCGATGCGGAAAAAAATCTTTTATTTTTTGAGAGCAATCAATAAACGAGTTAAATTTGATGGGTTTAATACTTTTCTCTGCAGGAGCCGTTCAGTAGAGTCGAAACTGGTATAAGATTCTCGTCGGATCTTCTGACCTTGAGAACCCTCGATCCGTCGTCCTCTACGCCGATTAATTGGAAGATCATGGTTCTGAGGTCTTCGGGAACCGAGCCGGACGTCACAGTTAGGCAATGCAAGTTCGACTGAACTTTTTTGTTTTCGTTTTCTGATGAGAGCGTTGAATAGTCGAATAACTGATTTTTCATCGGATACATTGAATAAATAAATTTCACTTACCGAGCTGATCGTATCGTCGGATCAACACCCACGTACTTATTTCACTCATGCCCATCATATGCTTCCTCGAATTATCTACTTTTGTAGTTAATGATGTACAAAAAGACGAGTATCGATCCTATCCGGGCTTCCCAGTTGAGCAAGTTAGTTTCGTGTCGTCTACGATGCGCTACTCACGGCAATCATTATATTGACAATGCGACTGACAGACGATAAAGGAGGACGGTCGACGCCGGCCAGATAACGATCTAGATAGTAGGGCGGTGCATAGAATTACTGAGTTTCTACCGGGACTGAGAACGGACTGAAACGAGTCTGAACTAGTGGCAAAATTCTAGTTAATTCAATACTTTCTAGTCAACAGCCAATCCCATAAGTGAATTTTTATTCTACTAGAATTTTTCCACTAGTTCAGAGTAAATCTCGTCCCGATCTCACTCACGGTGGAAACTCGGCAAATGAAAAGTAGAGATGGGCGTAGAGATGTGGTAATACCAGTTATTTAATACTTCGTAAAATTACCGTAAAAATACCGTATTATGACGTAATTTTTTATTCTCACCATCTTGCGTTGTGTAAATACGGGGGTCCATAAAGTTATTGTAATTAAAGGATTGACCACCAAATGTTTTAATTAGGCTACCAAACATCACCAAACGACCACCAATCGAACGGTATTAATTGCAAATTTTTTAATTAAAGTTGTATGGCTAACTTTATGAAGCTACATTTTCTGGAATAAAAAAAAATTGGAGGTAATTTTTTGATCAATTGACGCTTACAAAAAAATGACCGTCATGTCACATCTCTAACCAGAAGATAAAACGGCACAACGACGATTCGGCGCAAAACTCTTCATTAGAGATGTGAGCGCTAAATGTGACCCGTAATTTTACAGCGAAAATTCGGTACGTGACCGCTTTGAAAATTACCACATTGGTAACAAAACCATACGGTCTCATAATTGGCGCTTTGCAGCCAGCCTGGAAAATGATTGCGTTAAAATGACGGATTGATCGGATTGGTCCCTTCTGTCAGATACTTGATCTTACAGAATGGATCAATCAAATCAATCTATCCCTGTAACGTAATCATTTCTATCACCGAGTTTCCACCGTGAGTGAGACCAGGGGCCCGATTCTCGAGTTCGCTCGAGATTCGCTCGATCGCTCGAGATGTTCGAATAGTCGTGTCGAACGAAAGGAAGAATTGCTATTCCTGAGTTCGTTCGACATGGCTTTCGAACGACATCTCGTATGCGACTTGTATGCAGTATTGCCAAGTTGCTCTGTTCACTGCTAAGCCAATCAACAGCCTAATCTAATAGAAAGATAGCTGTTTAAAAAAGCGCGGAGGCTTCAAAGCAGAAGAATCGTATTAGTTATATTGACTGTTGATTAAGAGATGAGACGCTTCAGTACTATTCACGTTTTTTATCTTCAAAGTCGGTCACATGTTTGGTGTATGATACTTAAAAAGAAATGTCATGTTATTGCTGATTTTTCGTTTAATCAGATTATAATACATTACAAATGTGTGATTATAATACATTACAAATGTGATAATCTGGATTGTTTCCTGGAGGTGGAAATATAGCCACGTGAGTGCAGTCAATACGGCGCACAATGTTTGGAAAGTTGTATTTTTCCCAAAACCTACAATTAATTAACATTTTTGTAGCATAGTGAACTGAATTGGTAATTGTTTTCTATAAAACGTATTCCCCACCTGTCACGGATTTGGTGCATTTCCTGTATGTTTCTAGGAAACCGAATCCACCGATCCATAATTTCTCGTCCGTTTAAAACCTCGATAACCTATTTTATGCTTCTGCTTACGGAAGACTGGTTCATTGACGTATATAAATTATGCCCAATATCTGATTGATAACTTCCAGTGCTGAAGAATTTGAGGGCTGTCAGTGTCTACACATTGAAATAAACAGAAATTATTCAAGTGCTGAAAGATAACATCGAAAACTAGGCAAATTTACCTTTGTTGTTACATCTAATGCTGATGCCCGTGTTGCATCAGGTATATGTTCGTTCATCAGATCCATCAGTTCTTCTGTTGTTTGTTTATTTAAACGAAACAGCTTAATGAACTGTCGATCTGGCAACTCAAACGGATTCAATCTTTCATGAAAAATTTTATTTTCTCGTTCATCATGTAGTTGAACTTCATTAATTAAGTTCTACACGAAGAAATTATTATTGTTCATCACAACGGTCTGTAACAAAAATACGTGAACGTATGTCAATTGATATTGCGGAGTATTTTATAATTGTTATGTACTTCGTTAATTTGAGCCCATATTTCCTATTATATTATGAATTATTACAAATAAGTACATACCGTTCTTTCACTTAAACTGGCCCTGATTGATAAGAAATGTTTCATGAGTCGCGAAATACAAATTTTTTGAACGACTTGACGTCGAGACGCTACAACGTCTCTTGATATTATTCCCCTCTACATAACAACACAAATATAACCTCAAACTGGAAAGTTGTCACTTTTCCCTATGATCTTTCATACGAGATTCCAATGTCGAACGCTAAAGACCACTCGTACTTTTCGTTCGAAAAATCTCGATCGTGAGATGCCGGTGAAATTTCGAGAATGCCTGTCAAGCAGTTTCGTTCGACAATCTAGGGAATCTCGAATGGAACGAATCTCGAGCGAACTCGAGAATTGAGCCCCAGGCCGAGATTTACTCTGAACTAGTGGAAAAATTCTAGTAGACTCAAAATTCACTTATGGGATTGGCTGTTGACTAGAAAGTTTCAAATTAACTAGCATTTTGCCACTAGTTCAGACACATTTCAGTCCGTTCTCACTCCCGGTGGAAACTCGGTACATGGCTGAATGGAAAGCCCCAAATTATTTAACCCCATGGAAAGCCCCAAATTATTATCTCACCAAGGTCACCAAATTATTTAAAATCAACGCATGGTGAATCTCCAAAAAGTGTTAAAATGTCATAACTGTATAAGTGAAGTTTACAATTTTTTAACCGCTAATGTAACATTTGAATAGGTTGTTTTTATACTTTTAACGATGAATTCACTAAAAAAAATGTCTAAAGTGATTCCACATCTAGATTGGTGATTTTTATCACTTTTTACAGGAAATTCACGAGAAACTTTCGTGACCATATTTTCGCAATACCAAATATTGAGAAAAAGAAATTACGTAATAATGCGGTATTTTTAGGGTAGTTTTGCGAAGTATTAAAATACTGGCATTTCCACGTCTCTACCCTTCGCCGAGACTATAAACACCTGTAACTCTACACAAATGCGGAGAAAGCAATTTAAACTTCGTGTAAATTGTTTTCTTTGCAATAGGCTTTATCGGCACATTCGATCGGTCCGTTTAAATAAAGGCAACGTGCAGGTCACTTCCCTGGAGAAGCGCCGAGTGCGAGGCTTATCTCCAATCGCCATCACCGCGCCTGCGTACACGTGCCGGACCGGATCGCACCGAAGAATCGACCGATTACCACCGACTTAAATGCCATAAATCATTCGACATTAGTCCACTACGGTAGAAATTTTAAGTCCGATAAATAAAAAATTTTCCAACCTAGGGGACAAAAAATATCATCTTTTTACTAATAACAATCATAATAACAATTAATAATCATTAATAATAACAATAAAGGTTGACATGCACAATTTATTGCCATAATAATATGGCAACAAATTGTGCATGTCAACCTTCATTGTTTTATCGCCGCCGGAAGATAAAACCGTTTCTTAATTACCAACACTTCGAGCCAAACTTAAAAACGACCAACTCCGTTTGCCGTGACGATGAGAATGGACAAATCGCTATTTCCCTTTTACGATCGAAGTTGGGACTTCGTAGGTCATAAATTAATTTTTCATGCGAGCCTCCGTCGTTTGCTGATCTATGGAAAATAAACATGTATAGCGATAAGTATTCCCAACTGTATTGTAATATGTGTGCGGTAAGTCGCATTTAAACTGTCGCTCTGGCCTTGAACTTACCGTACGTGACACGCGTGACCTTTGGTTTTAGAAGAAAAGGTCGCGCGTGTCACGTACGATAGGTTCAGAGCCAGAGCGACAGTTTAAAAACAATTTACCGGCACAAACATGGTGCGCAACCTTTTAGACGAAAAGGTCGAGCGTGTCACGTACGATATGTGGAAAGCCAGAGCGCGTGTGTAAATGCAATTTACCGCACAAATATTGCAATGCAGTTGGGAATACTTTTTTTTCATGTATCAACACACGACAAAGGCTGGCATGTAAGATCGATTCGTGACGTACGAATTCCCGAGTTCGAAGGTAAAAGGGAAACAGCGAATTGTCCATTCGCATTTCCGGGCGACCGGAGTCTGTCGTTTTTCCGTTTGACTACAAGTGTTAGGTAACTAAGAAACAGCTTTACACCTCTTAAAATATATAATGTAGCGGGAAAAGCGGGGCAAAATGGGACAGTAGAGCAAAACGAGATAATTGGGCAAAACGCAATTTTCCAATAAGTTTTGGATTGTGGCGGTGGTGGTGAGTGGGACAAAACGGTGTTGAAAATCCGGATGCATCGTTAGGACAAGATGGGGCATCCAAAAATTATTGGAACATTGGGTTTTTCTCTTACTGTCCTTCTGTCCGGCTCTTGCCTATGTAAATTGTGAGAATATCGACATCCTGTGGCCGAGTTTCCCTTAATTCGATTGGCTGCAGAAATCGGCGACGAGCGCATTTGTCGACTACAATCATACGAGAAGACCGACAACTTGATCATTGTACTGGTAATAGTAACCGGAGTTCCGAACTCTTTTTTATTCTATCCCAAAGTGTTGTCTACTTACGAATCGGATATATGTCTAGTGATACTGAAAATCAATAAATTGAAAGTTCGGTAAATAAATGGCGACATAATTTTTGTTTTATTTCCATAGGATAGATTCAAACATAAAGGCAGTGAACCAAGCTATGTTCTCCATCGTCCTTTTGGCTCTGCTCGCGCACTCGTCCATAGCTGAAATTGTTGTGAATACTACGGGACTGCAATATCTCAACGATCTATACGAAGCTGCCGTAAGTTAATTCAATCCTTAAAACGATGTATTATTTGTCTTGGGTGGAGAACAAATTTTTCCTGAAGCTGTTCGCCTTTGACCGAATTTTAAATAAATTCTCCTTATTTACGTTGTTATTTCTTTCATTGTTAGAATTTAATCGGAAATGCCTCGACCGATCAGGTTGAAATTTTGCACATAGCATTTGTGGTTAATAGTTAATGTTTCTGCAAAATTTCATCCAGAAATGTTCAGTTGTTTATTTTGTACGCCTTTTTTAAATTCTTAAAAACAACGTCTCTGCGCGCTCTACGGCCCACAATTTTTAGCTATCGGGATAAAAACACTTACACAGATGGAATACGATCACCCGATGATCCCATTAAAATTTCACGGAAATCGGTTGAACCGTTTAAATTCTATGCCATTTTGAATTTTTTGAATTTCATGTAATTTTTTTTTCGAGACGCATTTTTCCGTATTAAACATTCACCTGTGAATAAAAAAGTGTCAAATTCGTGATCAGCGTGGAAAAATACATGGAATTACAGTCCCGGAGCAACAACTAGCAAAAATTGCAAAAATAAGTGATTTTGAGTATTTTTAAACAGCGATTTTTTTGCTTTCGGATGGCATCGCCGACCTATGCCACATGCCTATTGTGACCTACAGCAAGAGATATTTAAGACGATGGATATGATGGGGTTAAAAAAGCTAGATAAGGAGATATCACTTGAATTTATGGAGTAAACATTGAAAGTCCAAAAAAAAACATTCAGGTGCGCATACTTCCATGTATTTTTTCGCGCCAAAGGCAGATCCGAGAAAGTGAAGCGTGACGATGGAGTATTTTTTAGGGCTGTACAGATAGGCCGGCCCAGCCGACTAAAATATCTTATCCGACTAATGGGTTTTAGGTATAGTTTGGCCGGCTAAGCCGTCTTAGCCGGCTAAACTATTTTCGTCGGCTAATCCGTTTTAGCCGGCCAAATGCATAAAATCCTACATAATTGTGTGCATACAATCGAGCCCTTTAATGTCGCCTTGTACGTTAGACCCAAAAAGGTCAGTGGATTCGTGTTGCCGGGAAAAAATACATCGAAATATGTGGCAGATCATTTTTAAAAAGTTGAAAATTGTAATTTTCATATTGCTTCCTCATCAAAGTTGAAAATTGAAATTTTCATATGGCTTTCTCACAATGTTCCATTATTCGCGAAGCTTCTTCTATGATAAAGCATTTTCTGTTCTTTTGGCTTCCTCATAGAGGAAGCTTCGCGAATAATGGAACATTGTGAGAAAGCCATATGAAAATTTCAATTTAGAACTTTGATGAGGAAGCAATATGAAAATTTCAATTTTCAGCCTTTTTCAACATCACCGTCGTGTTTTGTTAACGGAAATTTTTGTAATTCGTCGTTTTGGGGCTATGTTTATATATTTTTCCGATTGATAACGAATATCCAAATTATATCACTGTTAAAACCACATTTGATGCACAAACTCTCATCGACAGTAAAATAAACATTTTTTCGAAAAATTTCAAAATTTTATAAAATCTAAACGATCTATCTTTGTTAAATTTAATACGAATCATTGTATAGTGTCGGTCCATTCCCGTATCAAATTTCAGCTCGACACCTCCATACTTACTCGAATTACACGGTCTTTAGTAATTTTTCAAAAGTCTCAAAATCTCATAAAATCTTACCACTTCGATAGATTTGGACTAAATTCAATACCCAAGGTCTTTGATTAAAATAGTATATTTGTGTGCAGGTTGAAGACAATAGCTCAAAATTTACGCAAGTTAGAGCTACCACAGACAATTTTCGAAAAATTCAAAATTGTGTAAAATCTCCAATTGGGCCGCAATCTTTACGAAAATAGCACCGAACGAAGCGACGTGACCGCTCTACTGGTGTACCAAATTTGAACTGGCTATCTCAAACCGTTTCGGAGTGACAGTAGGTTCAAATTATGCACGCACGCACGCACGCACGCAACAACAACAAAAATCCGTCAAAAATTTCCAAATTCCTCTTTAGAGTATATTTTTCACGTTTTTCAATGTCCTCAAACGACACGATGAAACGATTCTAAAACTTCGGACAAGGGACTATTTTGTGTATTTTTTCTCGTAGAAACCGATGGGCACCCTGGATTCATCCGTAACTCCATTGGGAGCCGACGTATCGACGTTAGAAAATCACGAAAATCGACGTTTTTTCAACAGTGACTCAGAAAGAGAAAAAAAACGAGAAAAATCGTTATACAATTGATTGTCTGTGTTTCAAAGTTATATTTTACGTTTTTTTCCCGCTGATAACAAATATAACAATCATTTTACTTTCAACCCAATATTTTCCAATTTAATCCTACAAATACGATTTTTCGTGCATAAAATCGAAATTTTTAATGGCACACTGTATGTTAGACCCAAAAAGGCCAGCGGATTCGACATGTGTGACAGATCACTTCAGAAAAACAAACAAAATTCCGTAAAAAAATTCCAAGACTGTATTAGCTTAGCCTGTTAAAACGGCCAGTTAAACGTTTTAGCCGGCTAAATCGGCTAAAACGGCCAAACTATCAAATCCATTAGTCGGATAAGATAATTTAGCCGGCTAAGCCGGCCTATATGTGCAGCCCTAGTATTTTTACGCGCTGAACCTGAATCGGCCAACCGTTTTGCGTGAAAGTTTAACAAGATGTTGATGTTGAAAAAAGTTGAAAATTGCTATTTTCATAGCACTTCCTTATAAAGTGGAAAATTGCAATGTTAATATCGCTTTCTCATAAAAGTTGGGAATTGAAATTGTCATATCGTTTTCTCATGATGTTCCCTTATTCGCGAAGCTTTCTCTATGATGAAGCCACAAATACAGAAAATGCTTTCTCATAGAAGAAGCTTCGCGAATAAACGAACATCATGAGAAAACGATATGACAATTTCAATTCCTAACTTTTATGAGAAAGGGATATGAAAATTTCAATTTTCAACTTTATGAGGAAGCGCTATGAAAATTGCAATTTTTTTTTCTCGAGAATGCTGAAACCTTGTCTGACTTGACGGATTTCAGGTCGACATCTCGATGACATGCTACGGAGATCCAGGAAATGCAGTTGGCATTATCGGCGACACGGATGGCTCAATCCTCAAGGCACTTCAGTTAAACCATTTCATCCCTGTAGTATTGGTCAATAACCGGGACATTCATTACAATCATTACAGTTCCCGGGACACTGCAAGATCACACCAACTACAAGTGTTTGTAATTGTACTTCATTCTCGAAGTCACTTCATCCGTCTGATCTACGAGCTCAAAAGTTCTATTTGGTGGAACTACTATGCAAACTTTCTCATCGTGGACGCTAGGCCTGAACTGAGGCAGCAATGCTCAAATATCGGTTTTTTTATGTATGCAACAAATGTGTTAGGTATGCTCAACGTACAATTTATTTGTCATTATGGTACAAGAGGGAAAACAATAGCGGTCATAACATCTAATCCATTTGTGCGTCGGGCTCCAGAAGTCTGGACTTTCATGCGCGAATACAAACGAAATAACGATACACCCACTAGCTTCTTGTTCGCACGAAGGTATCGGGAGGGTGGGCGATCTTGCGAGTCTATTAACTTTGATAAGACGCGGAATGTAGGTGGCTACCCGTTACTCTTCATAACAAAGATACAGCCCTATCAGTTGCAACGCGAGTTTTACCTATCTAAGCCAGCCCAAGAAAAGCTAGGAAATTCTTTCAAATTACTCGTAAAATCGACTATCAATGAACACCGATGGTTGATCGATAATATCGTAATTGCTTTGAACGTATCGGCGGTGATAAGTAACAAGAGTTTGGATATACAACCGGGAATGTATTTGCAAGCTCACTACTTCTCAAGCGCACCCGAAATTACTGCAAAACATTTTGATCGTGTAATTATGCCACTGAGTCAGTTGCCGTTGTTTGCCGTAACCCAACATACCGGACACAAGTCGCAACTAGACAAGATCCTATCGGTCATCGACAGAACATCTCGAATTGGCATGTGGGTAGTTTACATCATTACTTTCCTGTTCTTCAAATTTTTTCTAGGCCAGGCTGTGATGCCAGCAATTTTGAACATTGTACGTTTGACCTGTAACACGGGTCTTCCTACATTACCTCAAACTTTTGCACCGACCCTTTACTTGGCCAGTCTATTTATGTTTGTTGTAACCCTTCAAGCTATTTATACCGGTAATTTGGCGACGTTGTTGACGACAACAATACCGTATCCAAATGTGCTAATGAAGCAAGATATTCCGAAGTTGGGTTACACAATTTATGTCAAAAAAAATTCTAATACCAAACTCATGGCTGATCCAATTCTTGATGATTCTGTCGTCGAAATACCGCATTTCAATAAATGTATCGAGTACGTATTGAGCGATCCTTTGGCGGTTTGTGTCATGACCGATGCGACTGCCATAATTCAAGGGTACAAATGGAATCTTCATGTGAGCAGAGATCCAATCATACATGAATACATATTTTTTGTGCTCTCGGGGCCCAATTTGTTTCAACGTAGAATAGAGGGAGTACTAAGAACATTGACCGAATCTGGATTACATCGTTCGGTTGGAATTCTCGACAGGTTAAGGCTTATGTTCGTGGATGACGCTGAGGTTAGAAAAAATACGGTGCGAAGAGTAATGACTTTCGACGACTTGTCTTTCGCTTTTGTTATCCTTGGTGTAGGATTGTTGTGTTCTTTTATATGTTTTATTGGAGAAATTGTAACTTGTAGGATACGTTTGAAAATCGCAAAGCGACAAAACCGGGTCCGCGTTCGGTCGGCTTGGGGTGAAAACACAAAAAAATGTTCGTCGTTTCGGTCATTAAATTGTCGATTTAATTTAAGACGCTTATTTTCAAATCGTCGTTAGACCTGAATCGATTCCGAGTGTTTCTGGCAAGCAACAACCTTAAGTTTTACAACTGTAATAGCACTAAAATTATATCATAAATAAAATTGTTCTGCAAATTATGTAACATTGAATTACTTCCAATACTATTGTTATTCACCCACAAGTATAGCTTCCCAAAACGATGAGAAATCTGTTCCTCTCCTACCCACTCGAGCTCAGTCGGTAACAAGATCTGTAGTATATTTTTGGAATTCATCGTTTCAGGACTATATTTTATGTTTTTTGTCACGCTACTACTTATTTTATTTATAGATAAATATATAATACGAAAACTTGTGACGAAAGCGAAGTTTGAATTTTTCAAAAAAATTCCAAAAATACATTTACTCAACATTTTGCGTTGTGAAAATATGGTCACGGAAGTTTCTTGTAAATTTACTGGAAAATGTGGGAAAAATCATACATCTAAGGCTGAAGAACCTAGGTCGATGGCCCGTTGGCAATGACAATAGCAAGAGGAATATATGTTGAAAATAATCTTTCAAATGTATCAGCATCTAACTTTATGAATCTGATTTTAAATCATTAATTTGGTGCTGTCACACAACTGGTCATTTCCCAAACGTCGCCTACCGTATTTTTACGGTAAAATCAGCGATCACATTTACCGCTCAATTTTTTACGGAGTTTTTACCGGGACTGAGAACGGACTGAAACGAATTTGAACTGAAAGTCTCATAATTGGCGCTTTGCAGCCAGCCTGAAAAATTATTGCGTTAAAATGACGGATTGATCTGATTGGTCCCTTCTGTCAGATACTTGTATCATCTCATAGAATGGATCAATCAAATCAATCTGTCACTGTAACGTAATCATTTCTGTTACCGAGTTTCCACCGTAAGTGAGATCGGGCCGAGATTTACTCTGAACTAGTGGAAAAATTCTAGTAAACTCAAAATTCACTTATGGGATTGGCTGTTAACTAGAAAGTTTCAAACTAACTAGGATTTTGCCACTAATTCAAACTCGTTTCAGTCCGTTCTTAGTCCCGGTGGAAACTCGGTATATGCATGATTGAATGGAAAGCCCCAAATTATTTAGAATCTCACCAAGGTCACCAAATTATTTAAAATCAACGCATGGTGAAACTTCAAAAAGTGTTGAAATGTCATAACCCAAGTAGCAAAAAGACATCTGGTACGAAAAAGTCATCCGAATGGATTACATGAGTCCGCCCGAATGGTAACTATAAGCTATCCTACATCCAAAATCTAACTTTTAGACATAGGATAGCTTATAGTTACCACTCGGGCGGACTTATGTGACCCATTCGGATAACTTTTTCGTACCAGATGTCTTTTTGCTATTTGGAAAATGTATAAGTGAAATTTACAATTTTTCAACCGCTAATGTCACAATTGAATAGGTAGTTTTTATACTTTTAACGATGAATTCACGAAAAAAAAATTTTCGAAAGTAATTTCACATCTAGATTGGTGATTTTTATCACTTTTTACAGGACATTCACGGGGAACTTTCGTGACCATATTTTCACAACACCAAATATTAAGAAAAAGAAATTACGTAAAAATAGGTATCTTTTGGGCTAGTATGGCGAAGTATTAAAATACTGGCATTCCCACATCTCTACCCTTCGCCGAGACTATAAACACCTGTAACTCTACACAAATGCGGAGAAAGCAATTTAAACTTCGTGTAAATTGTTTTCTCTGCAATAGGCTTTATCGGCACATTCGATCGGTCCGTTTAAATAAAGGCAACGTGCAGGTCTCTTCCCTGGGGACGCGCCGAGTGCGAGGCTTATCTCCAATCGCCATCACCGCGCCTGTGTACACGTGCCGGACCGGATCGCACCGAAGAATCGACCGATTACCACCGACTTAAATGCCATAAATCATTCGACATTAGTCCACTACGGTAGAAATTTTAAGTCCGATAAGTAAACATTTTTCCAACCTAGGGGACAAAAAATATCATCTTTTTACTAATAATAATCATAATAACAATGAATAATCATTAATAATAATAATAAAGGTTGACATGCACAATTTATTGCCATAATAATATGGCAACAAATTGTGCATGTCAACCTTCATTGCTTTATTGCCGCCGGAAGATAAAACCGTTTCTTAATTACCAACACTTCAAGCCAAACTTTAAAACGACCAACTCCGTTTCCCGTGACGATGAGAATGGAAAAAAAGCTATTTCCCTTTTACGATCGAAGTTGGGACTTCGTAGGTCATAAATTAATTTTTCATGCGAGCCTCCGTCGTTTGCTGATCTATGGAAAAAAAAAACATGTATAGCGATAAGTATTCCCAACTGTATTGTAATATGTGTGCGGTAAGTCGCATTTAAACTGTCGCTCTGGCCTTGAACTTACCGTACATGACACGCGTAACCTTTGGTTTTAGAATAAAAGGTGGCGCATGTCACGTACGATAGGTTCAGAGCCAGAGCGACAGTTTAAAAACAATTTACCGGCTCAAACATTGTGCGCAACCTTTTAGACGAAAAGGTCGAGCGTGTCACGTACGATATGTGGAAAGCCAGAGCGCGTGTGTAAATGCAATTTACCGCATAAATATTGCAATGCAGTTGGGAATACTTTTTTTTTCATGGATCAACAAACGACAAAGGCTGGCATGCAAGATCGATTCGTGACGTACGAATTCCCGAGTTCGAACGTAAAAGGGAAACAGCGAATCGTCCATTCGCATTTCCGGGCGACCGGAGTCGGTCGTTTTTCCGTTTGACTAGAAGTGTTGGGTAACTAAGAAACAGCTTTACACCTCTTAAAATACTTAATATAGCGGGGAAAGCGGGGCAAAATGGGACAGTAGAGCAAAACGAGATAATTGGGCAAAACGCAATTTTCCAATAAGTTTTGGATTGTGGCGGTGGTGGTGAGTGGGACAAAACGGTGTTGAAAATCCGGATGCATCGTTAGGACAAAATAGGGCATCCAAAAATTATTGGAACATTGAGTTTTTCTCTTACTGTCCGTTCTGTCCGGCTCTTGCCTATGCAAATTGTGAGAATATCGACATCCTGTGGCCGAGTTTCCCTTAATTCGATTGGCTGCAGAAATCGGCGACGCGCGCATTTGTCGACTACAATCATACGAGAAGACCGACAACTTGATCATTGTACTGGTAATAGTAACCGGAGTTCCGAACTCTTTTTTATTCTATCCCGAAGTGTTGTCTACTTACGAATCGGATATATGTCTAGTGATACTGAAAATCAATAAATTGAAAGTTCGGTAAATAAATGGCGACATAACTTTTGTTTTATTTCCATAGGATAGATTCAAACATAAAGGCAGTGAACCAAGCTATGTTCTCCATCGTCCTTTTGGCTCTGCTCGCGCACTCGTCCATAGCTGAAATTGTTGTGAATACTACGGGACTGCAAGATCTCAACGATCTCTACGAAGCTGCCGTAAGTTAATTCAATCCTTAAAACGATGTATTATTTGTCTTGGGTGGAGAACAAATTTTTCCTGAAGCGGTTCGCCTTTGACCGAATTTTAAATAAATTCTCCTTATTTACGTTGTTATTTCTTTCATTGTTAGAATTTAATCGGAAATGCCTCGACCGATCAGGTTGAAATTTTGCACATAGCATTTGTGGTTAATAGTTAATGTTTCTGCAAAATTTCATCCAGAAATGTTCAGTTGTTTTTTTTGTACGCCTTTTTTAAATTCTTGAAAACAATGTCTCTGCGCGCTCTAGGGCCCACAATTTTTAGCTATCGGGATAAAAACACTTACACAGATGGAATACGATCACCCGATGATCCCATTAAAATTTCACGGAAATCGGTCGAACCGTTTAAATTTTATGCCATTTTGAATTTTTTGAATTTCATGTAATTTTTTTTTTCGAAACGCATTTTTCCGTATTAAATATTCACCTGTGAATAAAAAAGTGTCAAATTCGTGATCAGCGTGGAAAAATACATGGAATTACCGTCCCGGAGCAACAACTAGCAAAAATTGCAAAAATAAGTGATTTTGAGTATTTTTAAACAGCGATTTTTTTGCCATCGGATGGCATCGCGGAAAACCCACGTGCCTATTGTGACCTACAGCAAGACATATTTATGACGATGAATATGATGGGGTTAAAAAAGCTAGATAAGGAGATATCACTTGAATTTATGGAGTAAACATTGAAAGTCCAAAAAAAAAACATTCAGGTGCGCATACTTCCATGTATTTTTTCGCGTCAAAGGCAGATCCGAGAAAGTGAAGCGTGACGATGGAGTATTTTTTAGGGCTGTGCAGATAGGCCGGCCCAGCCGACTAAAATATCTTATCCGACTAATGGATTTTAGGTACAGTTTGGCCGGCTAAGCCGTCTTAGCCGGCTAAACTATTTTCGTCGGCTAATCCGTTTTAGCCGGCCAAATGCATAAAATCCTACATAATTGTGTGCATACAATCGAGCCCTTTAATGTCGCCTTGTACGTTAGACCCAAAAAGGTCAGTGGATTCGTGTTCCCGGGAAAAAATACATCGAAATATGTGGCAGATCATTTTTAAAAAGTTGAAAATTGTAATTTTCATATTGCTTCCTCATCAAAGTTGTAAATTGAAATTTTCATATGGCTTTCTCACAATGTTCCATTATTCGCGAAGCTTCTTCTATGATAAAGCATTTTCTGTACTTTTGGCTTCCTCATAGAGGAAGCTTCGCGAATAATGGAACATTGTGAGAAAGCCATATGAAAATTTCAATTTAGAACTTTGATGAGGAAGCAATATGAAAATTTCAATTTTCAGCCTTTTTCAACATCACCGTCGTGTTTTGTTAACGGAAATTTTTGTAATTCGTCGTTTTGGGGCTATGTTTTATATATTTTTCCGATTGATAACGAATATCCAAATTATATCACTGTTAAAACCACATTTGATGCACAAACTCTCATCGACAGTAAAATAAACATTTTTTCGAAAAATTTAAAAATTTTATAAAATCGAAACGATCCATCTTCGTTAAATTTAATACGAATCATTGTATAGTGTCGGTCCATTCCCGTATCAAATTTCAGCTCGATACCTCCATACTTACTCGAATTACACGGTTTTTAGTAATTTTTCAAAAATCTCAAAATGTCATAAAATCTTACCACTTCGATAGATTTGGACTAAATTCAATACCCAAGGTCTTTGATCAAAATAGTATATTTGTGTGCAGTTTTAAGACAATAGCTCAAAATTTACGCAAGTTAGAGCTACCACAGACAATTTTCGAAAAATTCAAAATTGCGTAAAATCTCCAATTGGGCCGCAATCTTTACGAAAATAGCACCGAACGAAGCGACGTGACCGCTCTACTGGTGTACCAAATTTGAACTGGCTATCTCAAACCGTTTCGGAGTGACAGTAGGTTCAAATGATGCAAGACAGTGACACACACACACACACGCACGCACACACACACACACACACACACACACACACACACACACACACACACACACACACACACACGCACGCACGCACGCACGCACGCACGCACGCACGCACGCACGCACGCACGCACGCACGCACGCACGCACGCACGCACGCACGCACGCACGCACGCACGCACGCACGCACGCACGCACGCACGCGTGCCTTTTTTTACGAAAACAAAGCTTCCTCTATGAGGAAGCAAGAAACAACAAAAAAAATCCGTCAAAAATTTCCAAATTCCTCTTTAGAGTATATTTTTCACGTTTTTCAATGTCCTCAAACGACACGATAAAACGATTCTAAAACTTCGGACAAGGGACTATTTTGTGTATTTTTTCTCGTAGAAACCGATGGGCACCCTGGATTTTCCGTAGCTCCATTGGGAGCCGACGTATCGACGTTTGAAAATCACGAAAATCGACGTTTTTTCAACAGTGACTCAGAAAGAGAAAAAAGAGAAAAATCGTTATACAATTGATTTTCTGTGTTTCAAAGTTATATTTTACGTATTTTTCCCGCTGATAACGAATATAACAATCATTTTACTTTCAACCCAATATTTTCCAATTTAATCCCAAAAATACGATTTTTCGTGCATAAAATCGAAATTTTTAATGGCACACTGTATGTTAGACCCAAAAAGGCCAGCGGATTCGACATGTGTGACAGATCACTTCAGAAAAACAAACAAAATTCCGTAAAAAAATTCCAAGACTGTATTAGCTTAGCCTGTTAAAACGGCCAGTTAAACGTTTTAGCCGGCTAAATCGGCTAAAACGGCCAAACTATCAAATCCATTAGTCGGATAAGATAATTTAGCCGGCTAAGCCGGCCTATATGTGCAGCCCTAGTATTTTTACGCGCTGAACCTGAATCGGCCAACCGTTTTGCGTGAAAGTTTAACAAGATGTTGATGTTGAAAAAAGTTGAAAATTGCTATTTTCATAGCACTTCCTTATAAAGTGGAAAATTGCAATGTTAATATCGCTTTCTCATAAAAGTTGGGAATTGAAATTGTCATATCGTTTTCTCATGATGTTCCCTTATTCGCGAAGCTTTCTCTATGATGAAGCCACAAATACAGAAAATGCTTTCTCATAGAAGAAGCTTCGCGAATAAACGAACATCATGAGAAAACGATATGACAATTTCAATTCCTAACTTTTATGAGAAAGGGATATGAAAATTTCAATTTTCAACTTTATGAGGAAGCGCTATGAAAATTGCAATTTTTTTTTCTCGAGAATGCTGAACCCTTGTCTGACTTGACGGATTTCAGGTCGACATCTCGATGACATGCTACGGAGATCCAGGAAATGCAGTTGGCATTATCGGCGACACGGATGGCTCAATCCTCAAGGCACTTCAGTTAAACCATTTCATCCCTGTAGTATTGGTCAATAACCGGGACATTCATTACAATCATTACAGTTCCCGGGACACTGCAAGATCACACCAACTACAAGTGTTTGTAATTGTACTTCATTCTCGAAATCACTTCATCCGTCTGATCTACGAGCTCATAAGTTCTATTTGGTGGAACTACTACGCAAACTTTCTCATCGTGGACGCGAGGCCTCAACTGAGGCAGCAATGCTCAAATATCGGTCTTTTTATGCATGTAACAAATGTGTTAGGTATGCTCAACGTACAATTTATTTGTCGTTATGGTACGACAAGAGGGCAAGCAATAGCGATCATAACATCTAATCCATTTGTGCGTCGGGCTCCAGAAGTCTGGACTTTCATGGGCGAATACAAACGAAATAACGATACACCTACTAGCTTCTTGTTCGCACGAAGGTATTGGGAGGGTGAGCGATCTTGCGAGTCTATTAACTTTGATAAGACGCGGAATGTAGGTGGCTACCCGTTACTCTTCATAACAAAGATACAGCCCGCTAAGTTGCAACGCGAGTTTTACCTATCTAAGCCAGCCCAAGAAAAGCTAGGAAATTCTTTCAAATTACTCGTAAAATCGGCTATCAATGAACACCGATGGTTGATCGATAATATCGTAATTGCTTTGAACGTGTCGGCGGTGATAAGTAACAAGAGTTTGGATATACAACCGGGAATGTATTTGCATGCTCACTTCTTCTCAACCGCACCCGAAATTACTGCAAAATATTTTGATCGTGTAATTATGCCACTGAGTCAGTTGCCGTTGTTTGCCGTAACCCAACATACCGGACACAAGTCGCAATTAGACAAGATCCTATCGGTCATCGACAGAACATCTCGAATTGGCATGTGGGTAGTTTACATCATTACTTTCCTGTTCTTTAAATTTTTTCTAGGCCAGGCTGTGATGCCAGCAATTTTGAACATTGTACGTTTGACCTGTAACACGGGTCTTCCTACATTACCTCAAACTTTTGCACCGACCCTTTACTTGGCCAGTCTATTTATGTTTGTTGTAACCCTTCAAGCTATTTATACCGGTAATTTGGCGACGTTGTTGACGACAACAATACCGTATCCAAATGTGCTAATGAAGGAAGATATTCCGAAGTTGGGTTACACAATTTATGTCAAAAAAAATTTTAATACCAAACTCTTGGCTGATCCAATTCTTGATGGTTCTGTCATCGAAATACCGCGTTTCAATAAATGTATCGAGTACATATTGAGCGATCCTTTGGCGGTTTGTGTCATGAGCGATGCGACTGCCATAATTCAAGGGTACAGATGGAATCTTCATGTGAGCAGAGATCCAATCATACACGAATACATATTTTTTGTGGCCACGGGGCCCAATTTGTTTCAACGTAAAATAGAGGGAGTACTAAGAACATTGACCGAATCTGGATTACATCGTTCGGTTGGAATTCTCGACAGGTTAAGGCTTATGTTCGTGGATGACGCTGAGGTTAGAAAAAATACGGTGCGAAGAGTAATGACTTTCGACGACTTGTCTTTCGCTTTTGTTATCCTTGGTGTAGGATTGTTGTGTTCTTTTATATGTTTTATTGGAGAAATTGTAACTTGTAGGATACGTTTGAAAATCGCAAAGCGACAAAACCGGGTCCGTGTTCGGTCGGCTTGGGGTGAAAACACAAAAAAATGTTCGTCGTTTCGGTCATTAAATTGTCGATTTAATTTAAGACGCTTATTTTCAAATCGTCGTTAGACCTGAATCGATTCCGAGTGTTTCTGGCAAGCAACAACCTTAAGTTTTACAACTGTAATAGCACTAAAATTATATCATAAATAAAATTGTTCTGCAAATTATGTAACATTGAATTACTTCCAATACTATTGTTATTCACCCACAAGTATAGCTTCCCAAGGCGATGAGAAATCTGTTCCTCTCCTACCCACCCGAGCTCAGTCGGTAACAAGATCTGTAGTATATTTTTGGCATTCATCATTTCAGGACTATATTTTATGTTTTTTGTCACGCTACTACTTATTTTATTTATGGATAAATATATAATACGAAAACTTGCGACGAATGCGAAGTTTTCGCATTCGTCGCAAGTTGAAAGAAATTTTTCAAAAAAATTCCAAAAATACATTTTCTCAACATTTTGCGTTGTGAAAATATGGTCACGAAAGTTTCTTGTAAATTTACTGTAAAATGTGGGAAAAATCATATATCTAGGGCTGAAGAACCTAGGTCGATGGCCCGTTGGCAATGACAATAGCAAGAGGAATATATGTTGAAAATAATCTTTCAAATGTATCAGCATCTAACTTTATGAATCTGATTTTAAATAATTAATTCGGTGCTGTCACACAACTGGTCATTTTCCAAACGTCGCCTACCGAATTTTACGGTAAAATCACTGATCACATTAACCGCTAAAATTTGTACTGAGTTTCTACCGGGACTGAGAACGGACTGAAACGAATCTGAACTAGTGGTAAAATTCTAGTTAATTCGAGACTTTCCAGTCAACAGCCAATCCCATAAGTGAATATTGGGTCTACTAGAATTTTTCCACTAGTTAAGAGTAAATATTAGCGGCTTTCCAGTCGGAATTCAGAATGATTGATAATCACTTGTTCGGTCCTACGATTGGTCCGTTCTGTCAGATTAGGATAGTATGCGACGGAACGAACCAATAGTAGTATCGAAGTAAGTGATGGGATAATTTTGACGAGTGACTGCAAAGCGCCTTATGTCCCGTACCGAGTTTCCACCGTGAGTGAGATTGGGCCGAGATTTACTCTGAACTAGTGCAAAAATTCTAGTAGACTTAAAATTCACGTATGTGATTGGCTGTTGATTAGAAAGTTACGAATTAACTAGAATTTTGCCGCTAGTTCAGACTCGTTTCAGTCCGTTCTCAGTCCCCGTGGAAATTCAGTGCCGATCTCACTCACGGTGGAAACTCGCTAGTTTATTGTTCTCCCTCCCCAACTCCCCAGCGAATCGCTCGGCTGTGAGCGCATCCTAACAATTCGCGATCGTCCGAGCTGTGTTTTGTTGTATTTATCCCGTGACAAATCACCAATTCACCGTGCGGTACGTTTGCGCCTCTAAAACCGTCTACCGTATAGTTGACCGAACGTGCAATCGTTACATCGTCGTTCCGCACACTTATCGCGATTATAGGCGTCATTATATACGCAGTTCGGCAAACATAACCTCTTAAGGGGAGGCCAAACACGTATAAGTGCGAGAGAGACGGAGCTAAAATTTTGAATCTACTTTTCTCCGAAACGATTGTGTAAAATGAAAAACAAATTGCACGAAACAGAGTGCACCGCGTTAGTCAACTGCGCGGTTCACCTCGCAATTAGTTTTTTTTTTTATAAAACCGCTTCGGAGAAAAATGATTTCAAAATATTTTGAGGTTATGTTGGTTTTTAGCCTCAAGTTAAGGGAGGCCAAACACGTATGAGTGCGAGAGTGAGAGAGACAGTCAAAGTTTTGAATCCATTTTTCTCCAAAACGATTCTGTAAAATTTAAAACGAATTGCGAAGCGCACTGCGTTAAGGAGGTTGGAGCGGTTCACACTAGTCAATTGAGTGCTACGTTTTTAAAGTCGTTTATACAAACTGTTACGCATCATTGATTATAGTGGATGGTTGTTTGTATCAATAGCAGATGTCCTTAACGTAGAAAAACTATAATTGCAATGAACTTGCAAAATATTACGAGTTTGAGCTAATTTTCGAAAAGGTACATATGTATTCAATTTTTTCAAAGATTAATCGGTAACTTTTGCTCGATTTTGATGCATTACGACTCATTCTCTTCCTTGAAAGATGCTCTACGAATTCACTATCTAAATATTCGATAGTATTTTCTGTTTAAAAATGATAGCAGTTTGTTTATGAATGGATTTCATCGATGGATAAACAAAAGGCAGTATTTTTGAACGGAATATACTATTGGATATCTGGATGGTGAATTCGTAGAGCATCTTTCAAGGAAGAGAATGAGTCGTAATGCATCAAAATCGAGCGAAAGTTACCGATTAATCTTTGAAAAAACTGACTGAATATGTACCTCTTCAAAAATTAGCACAAACCGGTTAATATTTTTGCAAATCCATTGCAATTAATGTGATTCTGCGTTAAGGTCATCTGTTGTAATAGAAATAACCATCCATCATAGTCAATAGATGCATAAAAATTTGTATAAACGACTTTGAAAATGTAGCACTCATTTCACTAGTGTGAAGCCCTCCAACCTCCTTAGTCAACTACGCAGTTTGCCCCGCAATTCGTTTTTTACTTTAAAAAAATGGTTTCGAAGGAAAATCGTTTCAAAATATTTTGAGGTGATGTTGATTTTCAGCCTTAACTTAAACTCCGATAACATAATAAAAATTATTGTTTGCAGGTGGAATTGAAAAAAATACAAAAGGATGGACTTTCAGAATCGTCCCGGAGGTAAGACCGGAGGCGGAGGAGTTGCCTCGTGGTCGGAGAACAATCGCGATCGGCGAGAGCGACTCCGGCAGCTCGCCCTCGAAACGATAGATCTGAACAAGGATCCGTACTTCATGAAAAATCATTTGGGCTCCTACGAGTGCAAACTGTGTCTGACGCTTCACAACAACGAGGGCAGCTATCTAGCACATACGCAGGGAAAGAAACATCAGGCCAATCTCGCGAGGAGAGCGGCCAAAGAGGCCAAGGAAGCGCCCCAAACTCTCGCGCCCGAAAAACCCCGCGTCGAGCCGAAGAAGTTCGTCAAGATCGGACGACCCGGTTACCGGGTGACGAAGCAACGCGATCCCGAGTCCGGACAGCAGAGTTTGCTCTTTCAGGTCGATTATCCGGAAGTCGCGGACAACGTTATACCGCGTCACCGATTCATGTCGGCGTACGAACAGCGCGTCGAACCGCCCGATCGCAAATGGCAATATTTATTGTTCGCCGCCGAACCGTACGAAACTATAGCGTTCAAGGTGAGTCCCGTCGTAGCGAAACGTAATTGCGGTCAGAAACGAGCGATCGACCTTGTCGTGATTTCGTTTTGCTCCCTCATGGAGGAGGCTTTGTTTTATTTGAAAAAAAAAAAACAAAATTGAGATTTTAGTGCGCTTGAAATAGTCTGAAACTTACAGTTTGGGATTTCCTGTAATTCTGGTATAAATTTTGACGGTTTTAATTTTATGGGACGTTGACATTTTTTTATGTTATACGAGGAAAAGGTGGAAAGTTATTTGTGGATGGTTTTTCTGTACTTTACTCAAAAATACAATTTAAAAAAGTTGAAATTGAAATTTTCATATCACTTTCTCATAAAAGTTGGATATTGAAGTTTTTGTATGGCATTCTCATAATATTCCTTTATGTTTTTTTTTTGTGAAAATTTTATTTTAATTATGCTTCCCTCTATGAGGAAGCCAAAATCGAACGACGAAATTTATCACAGAGGAAGTTATGCGCAAAGCCGTAAAATATGAGAAGTCATGTTCAAATCACATTTTTCTTTCAGGTTCCCAGCAGAGAGGTCGAAAAGGCAGAAGGAAAATTCTGGACTCACTGGAACAAGGACACCAAACAATTTTTCTTGCAATTCGCGTTCAAAAACGAAAAACCATCCGTCGGAAAAGTTCCGCCGCCGCCGGTCCCTCTGATACGACCCGGACTCGGTCCCCCAATGATGCCCGTTCCTCCACCTCCCAGACCGCCGATGTTCAATCCGGTTCCACCTCCTCCGGCACTGTTGGCCGGCGGGATGCAAATTCCACCGCCTCCTCCTCATCTAGCTTAAGAACCATCGAGTACGGCGGATCCGTATCCTCCGATAAGCCTGTACGAATTACCACTAGACGCATCTTCAATTTGTACTTTATTGTAAAAATCAGTGACGAATATAACTTGGATAAATACATAACATTTATTGTAGCAAATGGTAAAAAGCTGGCGATTGTATGGGATCGAAGTTGTTCTCCTGTCTCTCAAAACATCGAGAAAAAAATGAAAATAGTACTTCAGTACAGTCTGTGCGAAAATGTCAGTTTTCCGCACGCTCCGCGTCCACAAAACCCCCATTATCACACCTCGTGAAGTAAAATTTGGTACGATACTCGTGCGAAAAACTTTTTCTGAACTCGTCTGATTGCAGCACTCGCCCTCGGCTCGTGCTGCAAAGTCACACTCGTTAGAAAAAGTTTTATCCATTAGTATCGTAAAGTTTTGTACGATACTCATGTGAAAGCAACACTCCCCTTCGGCTCGTGCTGCAAACCCACACTCGTGGGAAAAAGTTTTTCGCACTAGTCTCGTAATGTACTATTTCATAACACATACGCAAAAAGATCCACTTTTCTTTTCTGCCACGTGTGGCAAAAGTGGCGCTTTTGAGTAAGGCGTGCGAGAAACATACTACCCATACCCAGATCGGACCAGTTATGTTTTTATACACTTTTTAAATATTCTAGCTACTTTTGCGAACACTTTTTTGACAGTAGTTATTTTTTTGCCACGCTGCAGGCATAAAAAGTTGGAGTTTTGTGCACTTGTTACAAAATAGTAATTTATTTCACAAGGTCTGAACTAAAGAAGTTTCATCATCACCCGCGTCTCTGATACGATCCAGACTCGGTCCTCCGATGATGCCCGTTCCTCTTCTCCCTGACCACCGGTGTTCAATCCTTTTCCACCTCCTCCGGCATTGTTGGCCGGCGGAATGCAAATTCCACCGCCTCCTCCTCATCTAGATGAGGAGGAGGCGGTAAGAATCATCTAGATAAGAATCATCGACCTCGGCAATTCGTATCTAACGATAAGGCTGTACGAATTTTCACTGGACGCGCTTTACATTTATACTTCATTGTAGAAATCAATGACAAATGTAACTCGAAGAAATACATTATGAAGAAACGAGATTTGATGACGCATTACGCGGAAACGAAACTTGAGAAAATTCATTACGATAAATAAAACAAATTAGGCAGTTTTGTGTTTTTTTCTTCATTTTATTATAGAATGGTACAGAGCTGGCAATTGTACGGGATCGAATGAGTTCTTGAGTTTCTGAAAAGATAAAGAAAGAAAGAAGTCTGATGATATCGCCTCGATCGGAACTGGTAAGAGATTGCTGGAGAGATTTGAAATCAGATATGAACAATCCACAGGATGAGAAGTGTTTGTACGCACTATTCAGTCCGCCCGTTCACACGATCATCACGCGAGCGGCCCGAAATATTATTATCAATGAAATTTTTAAAAATACGTACCGAATTAATGTCGTCCACACTCCTTCTGCAAGCAAACAAGAATATCTCCGTTAAACCGGGCAAGACGATTCCAGAGTTTTCTGGCACAGTGAAGCGATTCGCGATAGAATCAGCAAGTGAACACATTCAACAAGGCTTACAGTGTTGTACGCACTGTTCAGACCGCCCGTTCGATATCATCATATTAAAGCGGAAGTAAAGATAAAAAATCAGAATGCGTAAAAAAAAACAAACGAAGATCGAACTTACCACGAGGTTTATGCGGACAAAACGCAAGCGCCGCCGACAGCCTTGATCTTGTCTTCCGCGAGTTTGCTGAAAAATTTGGCCTTAACGATAACGGGTTGTTTAGGCAGACGTCCCTTGCCCAGGAGCTTGTAGTAACCCTGAAACCAAGGAAATTAGTTCGATTAATATTCACAAAGCTGTACAATAGCGTGCGTTCTTGAATGCACATCTGCGAAAAAACGAAAACAATCCGCTATGCACGAATCTATATATGTATCTCAGCGAAACTGAGATACACATTTTCTTAGGATAGCCGTTAGTATTATACATTGTCAAATAATCTAAAATTTTCTGGGAAATAAAAAATTCAAGGACATTGGGTGAAATTCAAGGACAGTTGCCAAATTTTTTCAAGGACAGGCGAAATTCGAGTACAGTTCCAGGACTTCAAGGACACTATGATAAATGTCTTTGAGCGACGTAGGACTTACAGCTTTGACAAGATCGATCACCGGGGCTTTGCCATCGGTCGCACCCTTGTACTTTAGCCTGGTCTGCTCGGACACCAGAGTCCACAGCTTGTCCAGGTTGAGGGACGGGCACCACTTGGTATTCTTGCGCAAGTGGTAGTTCCTCATACCCAGCTATGAAGCAAACGAAACGAAAATCACATTAATTCCATAAGTCTCTAAATTCTTCATCAAAAATTAATTTTAAGATCTCAGAATCCTTGTATTGCATTCAACGTTATTCAGGTCGCCGGTGAAAGCGTTTTAAATCGTCATTGTTTCCACGCGGTAATAAAAAAATTAAAAATAAAAATAAAAAAATTGAATTAATATATTTTTTTTTTTTATACCTTTCCGAAGTAACCGGGATGGTACTTGTCGAAGTTGATTCTGTGATGGTGCATACCACCAGCGTTACCGCGACCTCCGGGATGCTTCCTGTGTTTGCCTGAGCGACGAGAGAAAAATTCATTTTTCGAGTGTCAAAAGTGAGGTTAGGTTCAAAAAAGAAAAATCGTGCTTCTTACCGATACGACCGTGGCCGTGGCTCACGTGTCCGCGGAGCTTCCTAGTCTTCTTCTTGTGTGTGGACTGTAAAATACATCGTCGTTACGAGAGAACTCTCGGGACTCACCCAAGTCGCGACGCGGCATGTTTACACGAGGAAACTCTGAATCGGCGAGTCTGTGCGACGGATGACAACACAACTCTCGAGAAAAAAAATTGTCTCCGACGGAATAACGCAAAAACGTTGAAGCTCGCTCGTTCGCAAATGTCGAGGGCAGATCTCGTTGGCGATTTGGTTTTGTCTCGTGCAAAGATGCCGCGGATATTCGTGGATAACTTTGTCTCTTCGCTCGGAACGAAACACTCACCATCTTGGTCGTAGCGTGAAGAGCTCGAAAGTTTGGCGCACGCGCTCCTCTCGCCCGAAAACCGGAAGTGCCTCTGTCGTCCGCGAGGTCAGACTACCGAAGACATCGAGCTCTGTTCTCGTCGGTAAAACAGAGAACGGCTGAACGCTCCATCTGTAAAAACCTTCGGCAAAAAAACAAATGAATCTCGCTCCGACGTAGATTTGGAAATGCCGGTATTTTAATAATTCGTAAAATTGCGGTAAAAATACCGTACTTTTACCATATTATGATGTCATTTTTTTCTCAAAATATCACAAAAGTTCCTCGTAATTTACGGTACCACAGTGGTAAAAATTATCTATGTAGATGTGATTACTGGTCATGAAATTTTTTGTGAATCTACCGCCAAAGCGTATGAAATCTACCTATTTAAATATGACATTACCGGTTGAAAAATTGTGAATTTCACTTTCATAGTTGTGAAATTACCAATAAAACATTTTTTTGCAACATTACCGTAAATTTTTTTTCAGAATTTACCATGTGTCGATATTTCAAATTACTGTGAGACCCTATGATTTTATTACCAATGTGGTAATGTTTAAACGACTCACGTCCCGCATTTTCACGATAAAAATACGGTAAAATGACCGGTCACGTTCACCGCTCGCATCTCTACTCCGACGTCGCGCGATGCCCTTGTCGGTAGGTGCTGCACTCTGAGACAGATCCACCGATCGCTGTAATCGAGCGAGTTTCCGGAAAGCGCTAAACTGGAGAAAAATCATTTGAAAAAAAAGTCAAAGCTCGGAAACGTCGGTAACGTCAGATCGTCTTTACCGACGGTTACCGACATCGCAGGATAATTCCGTGTTTTCATTTACCAGCAGCATAGAACTGCATTTGATTCTTCCCTATAATGTCCCATTTATAAAATACGATCGACCGATTAATCGACGGTCAATCTCAGAAAAATTTCTAAGCCCACAAATCGTCTCGAAGAGTTCTCGAATTCGGCATGGTCTCTCGCACGGCGGTTCTTCGCCTGCGCCCGACTTCGCCACAACGAAAATAGCTCGACTTCCGCCGCAGAAGCCGTAGAAAGCACCGGGAGAGCCGAGGTTGGTCGGATGATCTCTCCCTTCCTCGCTCGGCAGTGTTCGGTGGCGGCCGCGAGGGCACTGCAGTTGGTACGGTAGGAGCGCGTTATAGCCCCGAGTCAACGAAGAGCGGATGTTACCATTTTGGGGTGACTTCCGGCCGACTAGAATTGCTTCCGGTCCGCCGGCAGTAAGCGGCTCGCGGTCGCGGCATCTCCGCTCGCGCGATTACCGTGCCCCGAGGCCGGAGGAGAGGTGCGGAGGGTCCCGTTCGTGTTCCCCGAGACACAGTCGAACAGCCGGGCCGTTCTGTATCAATTACCAAACAATTATTGACAATGGGATTACCGACGGTGGTCAACTGCGGGCTCCGCTCGATTCGCACTATAATTATAACACCGCGGTGTACACACGTCTTCCTCTCCGTTCATTCAGCGCTCTCTCAACCGACACACACACACACACACACACACACATACACAGCCATACAGCGCAGGTTGCGTGAAACGTAATAAAGAAAAAGAAAGAGAATTGTGCGGAGAGCGCGAGCGCAAAGGGCGAAGCCGAAGGCCGTAGGGCCCGGCCGCTACAGTCGAAGGCCGCAGAGAGGCTGCGCGGCTTATCGCGCAAGCATAAAAAAAACGTGCGCCTCCCACCTACCAATGTTAACATAGACGAGAGGCAAACACGCGCGGACGGTATGTGTAGTATACGATAGAGCGAATAGTTTCGACGTTAAATTTTTATCCCGCAGAGTGCCGGAGAGTGCCTGCCGCTCTGCTGCTGCTGCTAACGGCCTCGGTAAGGAAGCGGCTCGACGTCCTGGCTCGTAACACCAGTTCGCTCTCTCGCCACCATTGGCGGATACGCTTATATGCATCCAACACACACGCACAGGCAACCGGAGCCGTTTGCACATTATTGTTCACGGAGGCCACGCATCCGTGCGTCACGTACGCTCGCTCCGGCTCGCACACTTTACGATCCCTAAGCCGTAGACACATACACAGAGGCAAGCGGGCTTAATTTCTCGGCGTTGCACTGGCGGGCACGCCGTTGCGCACACGTACGCGGGAGGAGACCGCCGAACGCGCGATGCATAATCGGCACGCCGGTAGCGCCCGTCGAACGGCAGCGGCAACATTTGTCCCCCGAACGCCCCGCGCTGCCTACGGAGCGGGCGATCTACGGAGAGCGCATGAATGGTTCGCTTTGTGAAATGTGTTATGCGACGTTGTTGCTGCAGCCGAGAGCTTGTTACACGAGGGACTTAGGAGCGCCGCGCACTGCGAGAGAGTGGGGAGGGAACGAACGGCCGGGGATATCGGGCGTAAAGGTGCGATCGGATGAGCCCGTAATCGGAGGTTGCTCCCGTTCTGTGCCGTAGCGTAGAGCCACGGCATCATCTACCCGCTCTATTATTACGATATACTACTCCGGAAAAAATATACTGAGGGCTTCGTTATTATGATTATTAATATGTGCTTTTATTTCGTTTCTTTTTTTACTCTCTTCTGTTTTTCTTTTTTTTTAACTCTTTCGTTTCATTTCTTTTTTTGTTTTGTTTTTAGTTTGGCTTGGATTGTTTTGATCGGTCGTTAATATGAAACTGTAGTTTGTTGTTCATGTAGATCGGTGTTGTAATTTGTTGCAGGAGAGTTTGCGAGAGGGCACACGAAAGGCGTGTCCGTTTACTGTCTTCGTTATTATGATTATTATATTTGCTTTTATTTCGATTCATTCATTACTCTTTCGTTTTTTCTACTTTAACTTTTTCGTTTATTTTTGTTTCTTTTTGACCTTTTCTTAAATTCTTTCGTTCGATCGGTAATTTGGTCTGTAATTCGTTCTTCTCGTACATCGATATTGTAATGTGTTGCAGGCGAGATTGCGAAAGGGCAAACGACCTCCCCAACCGTTTACAGTCTTCGTTATTGTGATTATTATATGGACTTTAATGTGGTTTATTGTTTTACTTTTTCGTTTCTTTTAGTTTTTTCTCTGTTTCTTCAATTCCCTCCTTCGTTAATATGATCTGTGGTTCGTTCTTCTTGTAGATCGATATTGTAATTTGTTGCAGGCGAGTTTGCGAGAGGGAAAACGGACGGCGTGTCCGGCGACGCAGCGCGCCAGCCTGGCGGCTGTCGGGTCGAGCGTGCGGACGCTTACAGAAGAGTCACAGTAGAGCTCGAGTGAACGAACGAACGAGTCGGCGTGCGGGGGGAGAGGGCGGGGGAGGGGGGGGGGTGCGAACTATGGAAAGACGGACATAGAGGAGGCCCCCGCGATGACGCGGGGAAGGGAAGTGGGGACGTACTTCCGGCGCACGGGCTATCGCGCTCCGTCGGGGTCGTCAAAATACGTTATGTAAGGCACGTTGCGGTGTTGTACGCCGGAGCGCGTACACGCACGGCGTGCTCTTTCCCGTCCGTTCGTCTATCTCGCGCGGTCATGCGCGCGCACACACACAGCGGCGGAGCGCTTTGCTGTGTAACCGTTTACGCATGTATATTATAACGTCGACGCGCATACATAACCTGCTTAGCTGTAAAGTGAAGATACCAATTCTCGTACGGTTAAGAGCAGCCCGGGATTCCAGCAGTTTTTAATTGGTGAGGAACAAATTCTTTGTGAAAATAACTGAAACGGGTGTCGAGCCAATACTTTACAGTTTCCCAAACACATCGATTAATTACAAAACAGTTAATATTTTTTTAAACTACGGAATGTAAACAGTAGGCTATGCGACATTCATTTGGATGGAAGATAAAGGAGCAACAATATAAGCCATGGGAGTCAGACCTGTTCTGGTCATCGATGAAGAGAGACGTTTTGAACCTGTACTACAAATAAATGTATTAATCTGTTAAATGTAATTAAATGTAATTAATGTATTAATTAATGTAATAAATGTATTCTACAACGGAGACATTGCGTTTAATTCATTGTAAAATGGCCTACAGGAAGAAAATAACAAGAGAGTACAAACTTATCAGTTTTCGGACGTAGTTTTTCGACACTTCTCTATATTCGGACACTGTATGCCCCAATTTTTCGGACAATCGTAGACCTCGAGAATTCTGATATACGAACTCAACTAGTTCATCTTAACTATTAAAATTTATTTTCCACTTATTAATTAAACCAATGGGAAGAATTGTGTTTACGCGAAACGATACCGAAGATAAGCTACGTAGTAAGCTGACTAACTTAACTTCTTCAAATTGTCCGATTATTGGGTCGCGTATGTTGCGACGCTTGTACCAATTTCTGGACATTGTCTTTTAACAAAATGCAACGATGGAAAATAATTTGGGCTTAAACTTAGTATAACTTTTTTCTGTGCATCAAATAATGTTTGTAGATACGATTGCAAGTGACAATTGGAATTTCTAATACTTCATTCGGAATAAATCGAATCTGTATATAGACACGTCCGATGACTGGGACATGTTCGAGCATTCTTACCGTTACCTTACGCGTTTCGGAATCAGAGCGTATTTTTTTTTTTCATGAATAGTCGTAACGTTACAGATCGAAATTGTGGCATCTGCGAAGCTGCTGGCAAATGGTCGGGTGTACTACAGTAGTTTCCGGGCGCTGTGCGGTTCGTATCGGCGAAAGAGATAACACAGATGCAGGACTTGCGAAGGGGAGAGGGGGGAGAGGGAGAGGGAGAGGGAGAGTCGAGGAACGTGGAACGAGGCGAGAACCGGCACAGGAAATGTAGAATTGCGTGAGGTAAACATTTCTACGCGGCGAGGACGCTCGTATTTCCGGTTCGAAACGTAACCGATAAGACGATTGATTAATCGGCGCTCGGCGAGGTGTGGTGAGATATATTTATTGATATCTGTATTCTCGTTACACTTGTTCGAGGTTTTTTCTTTTTACTAAACATATGGGGCATTCCACGTCAAATCAGCAGCCCGTGTCCCCCACACCGTCGATTTTATAATTTTTTTAGTGTGATGTTGTTACCGATCCGTAAAGGTCTCGGTATTTTTTTCTGATTTTTTAATATCCACCAGTGAAATTTTTTATTCTGGAAACATCAATTCTGAAAACGCCGTTTAAAAAAAATCTGAAAAAATTCACTGATTCTATTATTTAAAAGATGATTTTTAAGCACCACCCGATAATGGATCTTAATATTTAATATTTCAAAAAAAATGATATCAATTGCAGTCGCGGCTTCTGATATTTTTATAAACTTCCGAAAAATTGAAATCCATTGATATAAGAGAAAGTTATGACCGATTAAGAAATTAAAAATTCCAATTGCTACATGAAAGAAACTAAAAACTTGCGAAAAAAAAGTAAATGTTTGAGAGCCCATCGTCGAGCGGTGCTTAAAAATCATAGAATCAGTTTGAACTTTTTAAGATTAAAAAAAGGCGTTTTCGGACTTGGTTTTTCATTTTTTAATTACACTCGTGGTTAGGGCTGTACAGATAGGCTTGCCGAGTCGGCTAAAATATCTTATCCGGCTAATGAATTGTATAGTTTGGCCGACTAAGCCGTCTTAGACGGCTAAACTATTTTAGCCGGCTAATCCGTTTTAGCCGGCTAAACTATTCTAGCCGGCTAATCCGTTTTCGCCGGCCAAGTTATTTTAGTCGGCCGCGTGCATAAAATCAAGCCCCTTAATGTCGCATCGTACTTTAGCCAAAAAGGCCGGCGGATTCATGTTCAACGGGCGAAAATACTTTGGAATATGTCGCAGATAACATTAGAAAAAAACCTAACAATTCGTCAAAAAATTCCAAGACTGTATGAGCTTAGCCGACTAATATAGCTTGGCCGGCTAATATAGCTTAGCCGGCTAATATAGCTTGGTCGGCTAAAACGGATTAGCCGGTTAAAATAGTTTAACCGGCTAAGACCGATTTGCCGGCTAAGACCGATTAGCCGGCCAAACTATAAAATCCATTAGCCGGATAAGATATTTTAGCCGGCCAGGCCGGCCTATCTGTACAGCCCTACTCGTGGTAAAAATATCTGTAAGAAATTCCGACACCCTTATGGGTCGGTAATAACATCATACTAAAAAAAATGGACAAATTCAACGCGAGTGAGTGAAATGGGCTGTTGATTTGACGAGGAGTGCCCCATACATATATACTTACACGCCATTAAACAGCTCGTATCATGAGACACGGTAACGTCTCGATGCCAAGTACTTAAAAAAAAAGATTAAAAATAATAATAACAATGTACACGGGTGTGTGCCAAACGTTTCTACGAGACGCGGACGATCGTACTTCCGGTTTGGAAGATAACCGATAAGACGATTGATTAATCGGAGCCCGACGAGGTGAGACGAGAGATATTTATTGATACATGTATTGTCGTTACGCTTTTTCAAGGTTTTTTTTTGGACATAAGTATACACTCTTGAACAGCACCTATCGTGAGACACGCTAACGTCTCGACGCCAAGTACTTAAAAAAATGATTTTCGATTTTTTTTTATAACAACAATATGCACGAGCGCTTCCCTTCGATGAAATCGCCCACACGGTGAAATTTCTCACTGCGATCGTCCTCAGTGCCACACCTCGGAGCTCTTATACGTACCGCATATATTTACCGACTGGGCGTCGAGTTCACGATGACGATGAGAGAGCGGCGGATTACTATTCGTGCAGCTGTATTTCGACGCGACGCTCACCGTACCGAAGGTTCGTTCATTCATTAACAAGAACCGCCCGGTCATTCAGCGCGAGAGTAAACCAGCCGAGAGTCCAGATATCCGAAGAGAATGAACGAGCTCGATAAACGATCACATTTGATGTCGTTATCTCAAGGTTATCACTGTCGTTATAATTATTATGTACTCGTCATCGATGGCTGGATGTGGAATTCTCAAGGCACGATTAAAGCTAACGTTAAAACGCGAATGTTTAACTATAACCAACCAGCTGGTATGTGCAATGGCACGTGGCGTTGGGAAATCTTTTCGTTCAAAATTCCTGCCTTAAAAAAATATTGAAATATGTCTCTGTAACGTCACTTCCGGTTCGGGAATCTCGGTTCTTCAACGAAAGTGACGTCACGGAGAGACATTTAAACATTTTTTTTATCCTCAGTTTCGTTCTGAATATCGAGGTTTGCAATCGAAAGTGACCTCACAGTGGAGAACCTCATTTCCGGTTTGGGAATCTCACCGGGGTTCTTAACCGGAAGTGACGACGCGGAGAGACATTTTCAATTTTTGTTTATCCTCACTTTCGTTTTGAATATAGCACTTTGCAACCGGAAGTGACCGCATAGTAGAGAATGTCACTTCCGGTTTGAAGACATTTTAAATTTCTTTTCATCGTCACTTTTGGTTTGATCCTAGTTTACCACCGGCAGTGACCTCACAGTGGAGAACGTCACTTCCGGTTTGTGAATCTCACCGGAGTTCTTAACCGGAAGTGAGGTCACGGAAAGACATTTTTGATTTTTTTTTAATCGTCACTTTCGATTTGATCCCAGTTTGCAACTGGAAGTGACCTCAAAGTAGAGAACTTTACTTCCGGTTTGGGAATCTCACCGGAGTGCTTAACCGGAAATGACGTCACGGAGAGACATTTTCAATTATTTTGTTACCGTCACTTTCGGTTTGATCCGACTTCACAGTGGAAAACGTCACGTCCGGTTTGCTAAATACTCGGTTATCGAGTCTCAGTCATGCTATTATAAAAATTCGAAATCACAAATAACGATCTCAAGACCGTTAGCAATAAAATCGTTATCGTAATGCCGGGCATACACGGTTATCTGAACGGTTCCGAGGCATAAAAGAGGGATTCGCACTCGCGTTGAAACAGCGACGAGCGAGTCACACAAGCGTTAAAGAGTCTCGTAGCGCGTTCGGGAGAATAAGTTGAATGGGTTAAACGGGAGTGGCGAACGTAGTTTCGAGATGCCGAGCCGGAGAGAGAGAGAGAGAGAGAGAGAGAGAGAGAGAGAGAGAAAGAGAGAGAGGACAGGAAAGAGAGAGAAGAAATGAACGATACAAAAGAGAAGAAACTATCGCGAGGAGTTATAAGATCGGTGGTGATAAAGAGTGCACGAGTGAAGTACCGAGTACGAGGAAAACGGCACGATGAGATACAGTGGAGAATCCAGTTACGAGGAAGGCATATAAAGAGCACGGAGAGGGATCTACTCATATAGCACGAAATATTTTGAAAACATTTCAGAAGCATTTTCAATTTTTCGAATCTTACGAAATACTTCTAAAATATATGAAAATAATATTTTGAAATATTCAATTAAAATATTCCAACCAAACGTTTGTCAAATATGAAACATAGTGATAACATATTTTGAAATATTTTTAAAATCATTTTTCATCAAAATATTTCTACTAATGTTTCGTGTTTATGCGGGTGTGTATATGCAATTTGGATCGGTGATGCGATCTTTCACATTTCGCTGGAATGTTCGAAACACATTTCAGCGAAACAATTCTGAAATTTAATGTAAGATTTATGAGAGAAAAAAAATATTTCAGCGTGTTTTTAAAACGCTTCACAAATATTCTTCAATTTTGATAAAATATTTTCAATATTTCAAAAACACATTTAATCTTTCAACGCATCTGAAATATTTCTGAAACATAGTGATAAAATATCTCGAAATATTTCTACCAATGTTGCGTGTATATGCGAGCGAATATACGTAATATGGATGGGCGATGCGATTTTTTACATTTCGCTGAAATGTTCAAAACACGTTTCAGCGGAACATTTCTGAAACGTTTCAATGTCAGATTTATGAGATGTCAAAAAAAATATTTTCAGAATGTTTTTGAAACATTTCACAAATATTTTTCAATATTCTAAAAATATAGTATCGAAACCTTTTATAGGTAGGATAATTCTTGCGAAGTAAAGGACCAAAGGAGGGATACAAGATCAACATTGTAAATATGCGTGCATTATGATAATTTTAAATTTAATCCTAATATTAATTTTAACTCTAAGTCATTTACTGTCAGCTCTGGTGCTGATTAATTAATGATTAATCACTGTAATTGGGCATTGCCCGTTTATCATGAAATAAGCAGATTAAAAAAATTAAAAAAAAAAAAAATTCCGTGCAGTGGGTACGCGTACACAGTACGAATAGCTCAAAAGTAGTAAGTCCAGTGTGGGGGGGGGGGGGGGGGAGAAATGTAGAAACAAATGGCGACGATGAGGAGGGGGGGGGGGGGTTTCGAAGGGCAAAGTGGAATATCGGACGAAAGAGCCCGGCCAGGGAGGAGCCCAAGATAATAAGTGAAACTCTCTCGTCGTCGTTAAAGTGGAACTCCAGCGTCGTCGGGCCGGGACTGGGCCAGCGCTGGGCCGGTGTACCGCGCGCGTTCCTTGGCCACGGAATTGGCGACAATTGAGCGAACTGGAAGAATACGTCAGGTGGCGCTATATATAGAATTCGAGAGAAAGATGAGATGATTAAGAAGTAAAAACAGAAACGAGGGGAACGCGACACAGTGCACGCTATTAGCCGGGATAATTAGCCGAGATAATGGGTCGCGCCCCCCTTCGCTCGGGGCACCGAGCCTTGCCGCTCAATTGTCTCGTGCACGACCCCCCCCCCCCCCTCCCCGCTACTTTTCTTCTTTCTCGCGTCTTCTCCGTCGAGCTCCACTTTTTATCTCGTAAAAAAGAAACAAAACGTAACAATCAGAAATAATTTTTTCATTAACCCCGTCGAGAGAGGACACACATGACGCGCGCATGCGTTCCTAAGAGCCGCCCACGAAACTCCGTGAGATCCCCTCGGTGGCGCGGGGCTCTATTCTCGTCTCTTACGCGCCCCGGCCGGGCCGATGTCACGCTATCTTCTCAACCTCTCCGCTCTCCAGGGTCAAGAGAAAATTTAGCTAAGAAATTTTCAAAGTTGTATATATAGAACGGATTTTACGCGCATTCTCATCCACTGACCCCTTTATTACGCTTCAATTGTCGGCGGGCTTCGCGCTATGGACTATCGCGAGGTCACCTTCCCTATACATATATAATTATATTAAAATTATAATGCGGTTGCGAGGTGGGGTTTTTATTGGAGCAACCAAGGCACACTATATATATATATATATATATATATATATATATATATATATATATATATATATATATATATATATATAAATGTATGGAGAGTGGATGTGTAGTTTGCCCGTATGTGAGTGCACTCAGCGTTCCGGGCAGCGCATACAACTTTAGCGGTTATAGCCTATAAAACGCTATCGCCACACGTGTTCCCATCATTGCGCTTCCCTTTCCTCTCTTTGATACTCCTCTCTGCATCGGGCTGTAAGAGTCGCCATCCGCGCGCTCCCCGACGAGAACGGATGAATGACTTTTAAAAGTGCAGTGAAGTAACGCGGGACTCCAACAGCTGAATGCCCCGGCAGCGCGATCCTACACGGTGCAATACCGTAGTCGGCATAGAAAACCGTGCGGGGTGGCGAGGCGAGTAACTAACGCTCGGACGGATGCGAGAAAATTCAGATCCGCGTCACCTGGACGTCTCTCGTCCTCTTCTTTGACAATATTTTCTTCCATCGGCGTGTTGATTTTTGCATTTTTTTTGCACCAGTATTTCGACCTACAAAATCGATTTCCATGATCGAACTTCAGAGAATATTCTTCATGGAGCCAATAGTGATGTCGATAGATGGTGTTGTTGCTGCTTTACTGCGGCTACGAGCGACCAATCGGCACATTCGTGAGGTGGAGAATAATGTGCGTACTCTTACATCCTCATTTTGACGTTTGACCAAACACGACATTTTGACATTTTGACGTTCCGACCAAATTGTTGGCCCACTTCGGAAATTTATTCCTTTCTATAATTACATGTAATAATCAGATCCGTATGTTAAACAATTGTGTAACATGAGGGTCTAATTATTATATGTAATTATAGGAAATAATAAATTATCGTTACTTATATGACCTTTGTAAGTGAGAGTTTGACAAGATCACTTTTGTTATTTGTCAACAAGAGACGGTTGTGCGCTCTTTTATTTTTTCCGTGTCGTCCATCTTTTGGGTTATGATAACATTTTCTTATACCACAGAGATTGTTGTTTTGCACCCCGTAGTCGATATCGAGAGCAGGTCGTCGCAGACCTGCATCGATTTCACCAAATTTCATTTGGTTAATACAAATTCGTTCTTATTAGTCGTTGAGTGTGTCGACAATTATTCAGAGAGAGTATTTACAATTTACTTGCAGTATCAGTGTTATGAATATTGACAATCCAAAAGGAGGTCATGTGGAGACTTTATATCGTTTACATGCTTTATCATCGACTGGCGCAGCATCTACTGTCCTTTGACAAGAGCTATTACCTACCAGACGTCTGCAAGGAATTTGACCTAGATAGATAGTCTTGTTTATTCGTGTCCTGGGGCACGCCGCCTAAGGTCACCGAGCTCCAAAAGGTACAACGACGAGGTATAAACCAGAGCGCAGCAAAAAGAATTCCACAATGAAAATAACTACATATAATATTAAGAAATTAACAAAAGTAATGCAAACAAACAACCTAAACTACGATGAAACTATAATGAACTATGATATAACTATGATAAAACTATGTTAAAAATATGCTGATAAAACTATGATGAAAAATACCCCTCGGCTCAACTCCCACCACTCATCTCAACGAGCACTATTGTGATTAATTTATTTAATTATTCCTGGACTATTTATTTTGGATTACCTGTGAGCTGTTAAATTTCGTTTTGCACTAGGCAACTCCTCTCGATGGTGAACTGAGTGAAGTGAGTAGCCGCCGGGAGTATATTAGGGACAAATGTACCGGGTAATGTGTAAGTTCGGATCTGGTCGAAGCGAATCTAATTATTTTGAATGTGCTGTTTAATTCGGTTTGGGTTCAATAAACAGTTATATTATGTCTCTTAAAAATAGTATTTTGATAATGATTTGTTGATTAGTATTTCCCCACAAGTCAGCTTAAATTCACCGAACCGCCCCTCTACCACCCCCCCAAGGCTGCTTGCTAGTCGAGCACAACCTTGACCTTCCGTTACCAGAGTTCCCGATCGGATCGCATGCCGTGTGCGATTGGCGCCCATTGATAATAAAAATTAAACCGATCGAGGGTTCGGGTTTTGTGTGGGATTGCCGGTAGCGAGGGTTTCGATAAATTGCCCTCTCCCGGAAATTCTAGTCACAAATTGGCTAGATCGACCAATCTGTGACCATAATTTTCTGCAAAATTATTTTATCGGTGTAAAATGCCACAAAGGCCTGCCTCTCGTCGGTTATTTTATTTTAGGGCGCCAGTCGCATGCCACGTGCGACCCGATAGGCAAAGATTTTCCAAAACGAAAGCAGGACAGTGCCTGGCCAGCCGCAGCCCTGGGGGATTGGTAGAGGGGCGGTCCGATGATCCCGGAATAATTTTTAACAAAACAAACTTATCCTTCGGTTAACATCCTTATCTTTTCGTCTCGGAACTCTTGCCGCAAAGCATTAACTGAGTCGATCCTTCGCACCTCCGGTGGAAGCGCATTCCAAATCGCACTGCCGAGACTACGAAGAAACCACCGAAGACCTCACTTCGTCAAAACGGTACCCCACAGTCGATATTGTCAAAACCGTACCCCACAGTCGATGCAGGTCCCCGCAGACCTGCATCGTTCACTAAATTTTATTGACTGAAAAGGCGTTGCTCAGTCATTCCGAGAGACGCGGGACCAATGGGTCGACGAGTTTGTTGCACCTGGGCATTGTTCTCCGAGCCGCGTGACCTTGGCAAGGTCACGCGTCACACGCGAGCCATTCCCTTCTCGTTCCTTTCGTTCCTACGGATCGTCTGTTCTCCCCGTGAGCGCACTCGAGTCGTACACGTAGTTGGTAGCGCCTGTTTGATTTCCAGCTCGTCTCCTCAAATAGCTCGCCTCCTTGGATGATATTCTTCATGCGCTGTACGTTCGACGTCTCGTTTCTATCTTATTCTTTCGAGTGCTCCTGATTGGCCGTAGAGAATCCTACATGGCGCGCATACTTAGCACCGCGTGTTTCTTAATTAATTCGTTTCTGTTGCTGACTACATTCGCGATCAGTTCCAAGTACGTTAGAGACCGATCGCACACGTTCTTTTACCCACTTTCCTCGGTCATTTATCATTCACACGTTTCTGTCATCGGCTGCATTCGAGATACATTCCAGAGGAAAAATTTAAGAAAATCTTGGTTTTCGACTGGATGTGATGTCATACGGAAAAAAAGTCACTGCCGGTTTGAAAATCTGGGTGTTTGACCGAAAGTGACGTCACACCGGAAGTACGTCACTATCGGCCCAAAAATGAGATTCTCCAACCGGAAATGACGGTAGGTCATTCATTTCGAGTCACCTTTGTCACGTTCGCGTCGCAACTTTCCGTATTAACGAAGCTAATTCGAGAGTCACCGCGGTACAAAATTAATGACGAATCAAGCGATAGACAATGAGAAACGATTGTCCAGCCGCCCCCATTCACATGCGATACGCATGATACCTTGCTTATCCAAGAAAATTCCCGGAAGAGGTTACCTTTGCACAACAGAGTACCATGGAACAGAGTACCGTGGAATCTCCGGGCATTGTCTTCAAACCAGGTGTTGAGTCTACGAGCGCTTCTTTACACCACGCGCCATTAGCACCGATTCTCTTTTCATCTACGTCAAGTACACATACATCTTCTTATATACATTTTGAAAAACCTTGAATTTGTTTGGTTGTTGCTCTGGGTGTTTTTCCAACGCCCCCCCCCCCCTCTCTTCCAACTGAGCCCCCTTTCGGTGAAGCTGGCCTCTTTCCCCCCAATCACTGCCGCATGTTATATTCTGAAAAGTTTGACTTTCATAGCACATGGAAGTGGAATTCGAAAATCCTAAATCACTCCTATATTCTTCTTATATATATTTTGGAAAATTGTGGATTTGTTTGTTTTTTTGTTGCTTTGAATGTTTCCCCCCCCCCTCCCCAACTTAACCCCCCCCCCCCCCGGTGAAGCTGACCACCCGCCCCCAATTACTCCCACATGCTATATTCTCGAAAGTTTGACTTTGATAGCACATGGAAATGGAATTGCAAACTCCTATATCACTCCCATCTCCTTCTTATATATATTTTGGAAAACTGTGGATTTGTTTGTTGGTTTGAATGTTTGTCCCCCCCAGCTCAGCCCCACTTTCGGTGAAGTTGGCTCCCTTAGCCCCAAACACTCCCACATGCTATATTCTCAAAAGTGTGGCTATCATAGCATATGGAAGTGGATTTCGAAAATCCTAAATCACTTCCATCTTGTTTTTATATATATTTTGGAAAACTGTGGATTTGTCTGTTTGTTGGGATGTTTGTCCGCTCCCCTGCCCAGCTGAGGTCCCTCTTCGGTGAAGTTGACCCAATTTTTGATGATGCTTAGAGAGTTATTATTGTAGTGGAGATAAAATCAAAGTTAAACTACCAATCCATGAGAGCGCGCGAAGCGCGCCGCTCAACTTAACCGCTAGAGTTTATATATATATGTATATAAAGAATTTTAACAATGGCTGACCGGTCCCATGTGTACACTGCCCTCCACGTTAGGTTACAAACGCGAGCCACGCGAGAGCCGAAGGTGTTTCTCGGATGCAGTAAACCAGCGGCATCGGCATAGATCTATGGAGACGCGATTATAATTTAGCGCTTCGGTCCGACGACGAGCGCTGGCGTAAACGACGAGCAACACGAGCAGCAAAGAAGACCGAGAGGCTCTCTCCGGTCTCTTCTGCCTTCGCGAAGTAAACACGTCGGAAGTGCACTCACTCTCCTCCACCGCCCGGCTTAACCGTAGCTCTTCGTCTCCTCCCCCTCGCTCCACGCGCCGGCTGGACGGCGTCTCCGGTGAAATCGCACGAGGTACGAAAAAGTGTTTTTAGCCGCCGCCGCCGCTTTCGCACGTGACGTCACGGATAGTTGCATAAACTTAGAACAAACTCGAACGACCGGTATGAAACACGTTCCGCCGGCGCGCCCTCTACACTAAGCCGCAGTCTCCTCGACTCTGAAGCCTCCTCATGTGCGCGCGCACGTGTGCGCGTGTGTCACTCGACACGTCCCGAGAGCCCCGCGGAGCGTTCTCGTACGTTGTCCTCACGATATAACTCGTACGCTTTTTTTGTTCACCATCAATCTTCCACCGCTCGTCGATTCGAGATTCTACGGTGGTGCGACGACGCCCTCTACGAAAGTATTCGCGAAATTGGTACAATATATTCCTGGTAGAAGCTCGTGGGCACGCGTGATGCAAGCTCGGCAAATTACCGTCACATGACCGTCAATGAAGGCTCCGAAAATAAACGATTTTGTGACGATTCAATTTCCTGGAGATAAGCCCAGTGATGCGAGGTCGCCACAAAACCGATCATTGACGGTCACGTGACGGTCATGGGACCGTCAGGGTATATTCACTGACCTGGAATAGATGGAAACGCATGCAATGTGAACAAATTCGTGACCAATTTGTTACCGATAAAAACGGTCATTTTTGCATCTAAGTAGTTGTTTTGGTGATTGGACGTTCATATAAAATTGTCAAATGAAGCGCACCGAAATGACCGTCATTTTCACTTGGAGAAATCAGTGAACAAAAATGACGTAAAAAAACTGTCAAATGAAGGTCACTGTTGCAACTTGACCGATCAGAGAAAAGACGGTCATTTAGCATCTAAGTATTTGTTTTGGTACTTTGACCTTCATGAAAGACCGTCAAATGAAGTACACTAAAATGACCCTCATTTCCACTTACAGAAATAAGTGAAAACAAATGACGTCAAATAACTGGCACGTTGTCGTAAATTGACCGACCGAGAAAAGAACGGCAATTCTGCACAATTGCAATTCTTCGCGAGGCGATTGCAGCGCCGTCGATGGGGCGCGTGGGTGTTTCCGGCTGGTGTGGCGGCGCGCCGAGCGGCATAGGTGTACGCCGGAGGACGTCGGTATTGGGCGGCAACGGGGGAGCAGACGACGCCAAAGTCGACTGGACTCGATCGAGGGAAAACGGTCGGTTCGTCGGGATGGTGTGTGTTGCTCCTGCCGGGAGGGGGCCCGAGGGCGGGGGGAGGGGAGGGAATAGCAGCAGCGGCTTTGGACCGGAAGCAGTTACTTGTTGCTGCCACGAAAATATCAGCGCTCGTTTCGCAATCGGTCGACTGTTTGGTTCTTCGCTTCGGTTTAATATAGAACCACGGGAGAGAGCCACGAGCGGCGCGGGGCATACTTCAACGCGAAAACATCGGGCGCCTGAGTTAGCCGATCGGCCGAGAGGCGAGATGAGAAGAGAGAGAGAGAGAAAGAGAGAAAACGAGAATAAGAAACAGACGGAAACGAAGATTGCCGGACGCCGAGCTACAGTTCTATCGTGTTCATTTGTTTTTCCTTCGTTCCGACGTTTACCGATTCCTGCCTCGTGAACACGATTAACCGGAAGCTAGACTGCTGCCTATGCACTCGAAATTGGATACCCCGATCGGGCGGATTGGGCGAAGCGATACGAAGAAAATAATCGCTCTGGAAGTGCCGTCGCAACGAATGTGTCAGCGATGGCAAAATGCATTTCAATGGGCCGAAATTGATAATAATAAGAAGAATTTTATGATTGTGTATTTGATTTATCTTGTGCAATGTGTGTATTGCGATGGATGTCTCTCACACGGTTATGTACGCGATGGGTTATTAATAAAAATAAATGATCATTGTAACAATAATAATAATCACCGACGTGCCCAAGATGTGGAAGTCCACTATGAGTTAACCATACACTGTCAGAGTGCAACAATTTCGATAGAAAGAGAAGAATCATGAAGCTACCGATACTCATCAGTGCAGTACCAAATTATGCAAATTGGTGCAAAGAAGTTATTAATTTTCTGAAAACAACTAGATTATACAAACTACTGCAATCGACAAAAACGAGCGTGTACTATCGCAGAACAATGTCTATAGCCCAATGTACATGAGGAGTCTCATGTACATTGATGTTGAAAATAACCTTTGATGTTGATGCGCTTTTTGACTACAACAACAACAACAACAACAACAACAATAATAATAATAATAATAAGAATAATAATAAGAATAATAATAAGAACAACAACAACAATAATAACAACGACCTCGTAGCTATTATGCAGAGGCGTGTTGCGGAGCCAGCTAGATTTCGATAGCGAACGAGACAAGGCCATCCTCATCTTTCTGTGTGGCTGTGAGTTTCTCGTGAGCGCCGAAGAAGAAACGAGCGGGGAAGGCTGGGCGGTGACTGAGAGCGGGAAGGGGCCACTTCCGGTCACGTGACACCGAGCGGCCAGGCGGTTATTTTTCTTTCTTCTTATTCTTGGGCCGCCGCATCCGCTACTTAATAACTACTACGTTCCACCAGTAGCAGCGAAACGGGCTAACACCGAGCTATCAGCGATTTTTGTTGTTGTCATTATTATTTTTTATTTTATTATTGTCACGATTCCTCATCGATAAAATTGAATGCCCGGAGGGCTTCCGGAGCCGCGAATTCGGCGGAGGATGTCGGCGTTTCGCCATTTATCCGAACAGCTGTTGCGGAGTGATTTTTCCAAGACTCGAATAAATAAAAAGAGAGGAAAAGAGTAGAAGCTGTATGATGATGAGAGTTTCGGTTCGAGGTCGAATTCCATGTCTAGGTGGAAGGATTTCCGGTGTGTGGGACTGGCAGCTTGCCTCGTCTCGCGCTAGGTCGAGAGCTCGCACGTACCGCCCGAGACTCGAGTAGAGTAGAAACAGCCAGTGAAGAGCGAGGAAGAAAAAAAAACGGAGAAAGAGAAGGGAAAAAAAGGGAGAAAGAAAGAGCGAGAAAGCGGAAAGGCGAAGGAAGGAGCCTGAGAACAAGGAGAAAGAGGATGAGAGGAGATGAAGAGGAAAGCTATAAAGGGAGTGGGACGAAACGTGTGGGCCCGGCATGCTGCTCGTGTCCCGCGGATCTTCTTCGCGCTACGCTACTTATTAGCCGGCAGCACGAAACTCTCCGTGGGAATACTTCTGCTGCTCCCTGCACGCTCGTGTGTGCGCCTCGACGTATCGCGCCAGCTTCCATCCGCGTTTTTCCTCCGTCTAAGAAACCACCAAGAGCATTGTACAAAATCGCGAACGTTTTAAGGCGAAGGTGCCAATGCTAGGGCAGTTAAGGGCATGCGCGGATTTCGGCAGTTACTAATTGGTCAAAAACTAATTTGTTGTAAAAGTAGTTGAAACCAATGTCAAGCCGATCGTTTCTAGTTTCCAAAACACATTAATAAAATACAAAAAGATATATATTATTTTTTATTACGGAAGAAAATAACGAGTGTCCAAATGCACCAGTTTTTGGATGCGGCTTTTGGGGACGTCCCTATATTCGGAAACTGTATGTTCCAATGTTGCGGACAATCATTGATTTCGAGAATTCTGACGCTGGAACTTAACTAGTTCATATTGACTGAAAGAATCTATTTGCGATTTGTTTATTAAATCAACGAAAAAATTATATTTACGCGAAACAATACTGAAGATAAGCTACGTAGAAAGCTGGCTAACCCAACTTCTTCGAACTGTCCGAGTATTGGGTCGCGCCTGTAGTAACGCTTGTACCAATTTCCAGACACTCTATTGTTGGTCTTGTACCAAAATGCAACAATAGAAAATAATTCGAACTTAAACCTCATAACTTTTTTCTGTGCATCAACTATTGTTTGTAGATACGATTAAAAGTGTCAAATTGGATTTCTGATGTTTCAATTCGTAATAACTCAAATCTGCATAGGCGTGTCCGATTGGCGACCGAATAAACGGCCGTAATAGCAACCGTCTAGAAAAGCTCATCCCGATCGTCAAAAAGCTGATATCTGGACGGTTGCTTTTACGGTCGTTTGTTCGGTCGACAATCAAAGAAGCGACGTCACTGCCGATATGAGGCAAAAGAATGTCAATTTTTGGCACCAAACTACCGTCGCTTTTAGGATCGCTTCTTCGGTCGCTTGGTTTGGTAGGGTAACATTCAATTTTCATCACTTCTTGGACGTTATCAACCAAAATTCAAGTGCACGCCGAACCGTTTATGTCTACTATTGAAGTCCTCTAAAATTTGAGGCACATGCTTATCATATTAAGGGCATGGGACACACACGTATCGATGCTCCGATGGTAACAAATCGCTTTCCCCACTTTCCCCGTGATGGTTGATGCTTCGACCAAAATTAAATTAGATTTTTGTAGTCAATAGATATAAGTATGAAAACGTAATTTGTTTTTGCTCGTTGTATCAATCGTTTTGGAGAAAACAGAGCGAGCGATTTGTTACCGACTGAGTCTGTAACACATGCCCTTAATGATGCAAAGTCCATTCTACAAAATCGCCTCCTTCCCTCGGTAAAACAGGAAGCTCCAGCAACCGCTCACCCTAAAAAAGAAAGTGAAATTACTGCAACACTAGTAAAAATTATTAATCCTATAGCTATTCACCGATTCAAAGGCCTGCAAACCTCGGGGCAAAAAAAATCAAGATAATTTCACTCCCGTCGGTAAAATAGATCGGACAGTCTCTGCATTCTCCACCTGGTCCTTGATTCCGAGAATTGGTGAATCTCCCGCGCACGCCGCTGCTCGACGGTCGAGTCTCCTCGTCGACGATGACGAAGTCGAGGACGCATTGTCACCGACTCTTCGCCTCATAATCCGCCAGTTCGCCACCTCTCCTTTACCTAACCCGCGAGTGGACGGAGCCGAGAGAAGGAGAGTAAAACGCGCTGCGGCAACGGAGTCTCGAAGACGATACTCTCCGCTCGTTCGGCCGTGGAGTTCGAGGAATGCCACTTCCGCGAAAAGCTCTCCGGCTCTGGTGTAGTGTAAGCTACGGGCAGCGCTCCTCCCGCGAGCGAGAGTGCGAGCGAATATACAACCGGGCGTTTTAACATTGCGGATATATATCTCTCCCTCCGCGCCGTGACTGTAGACTGTACGGGCGCATCACGCCGCCTCTCTGTCTCGCTCTCTCTCTCTCTCTCTCTCTCTCTCGTCGTCGATCTTCGCCGCTCTCCGCCTCTCCCTGCTGATCTGCTCTACGGAGCTCGTCCACGCCCCGCCGACGGCGTACACTTCGCGAGGTCCTCCGGAGACGTTCCTCTTTTTCATGCCTCTTCCTCCTTCTTCGCGACTACAATGTTGGCACCGTTTCGTCCGTATAAGACGGTAGAGAGGTTCGCCGCTCGGAATTCGGCAGTCACGTGACGTCGGGGGTCGTCGAAAATTTTCCGGTCATCGAGGATTCCGGTTTATAAGAAAGATTAATATTTAAGATTTTTAATTCATAGTAGTGGTAGTAGTATTACAAGAATTTTATTGGTCAGAATGTTTACATGAGTAAGCGGGTGTTTATAGATTTTTCGTTTGTATTTTCCTTTGCCCAATGGACCATCGACCAGAGTCCTTCAGCCCGTGTGGCTCATAATTGTCGCGTGTTTGCGTTTATATGCGAGGAAGAATGTGAGTGCGTTGGTGTTGTAATTGATTTATTTTGGGGCGATTAAATGCGACTATGTGTTGTGGAGTATGTTCATAATTTCTATTATTGTGTGCGACGGAAATTTGTGTTTGGGTCTTACATTAGCTGGTCGGTTGTTGGATAAGCTTGAAATGGTTTCTAGATGTGTATGCGCGAAGTCACAGCTTAGATTGACGATACGTTCCTTTACCGGTGTTATTCTCGAGATTTTAATTCATATTTTACGCGAAAGATTAATACTTATAATATTTGCATTATAAATACCATGTAATATATTTGATGTAATATATCTGTTCTACGGGATAATTATATCTGTTCTACGGGAGCTCGTCGTCCACGCTCCGCCGACGGCGTACACTTCGCGAGGTCTTCCGGAGATATTCCTCTTTTCCGTGCCTCTTCCTCCTTCTTCGCGACTACAATGTTGGCACCGTTTCGTCCGTATAAGACGGTAGAGAGGTTCGCCGCTCGGAATTCAGCAGTCACGTGACGTCGGAGGTCGTCGAAAATTTTCCGGACATCGAGGATGCCGGTTTATAAGAGTGAATAATATTTAAGATTTTTAATTCATATTTTATGCGAAAGATTAACATTTATAATATTTTAATTATAAATACAATGTAATATATTTGATGTAATATAGTTATATCGGTTCTACGGGAGCTCGTCGTGCACGCCGCGCCGACGGCGTACACTTCGCGAGGTCCTCCGGAGATATTCCTCTTTTTCCTGCCTCTTCCTCCTTTTTCGCGACTACAATGTTGGCACCGTTTCTCGCGGATAAGACGGTACAGAAATTCGCTGCTCGGAATTCGGCAGTCACGTGAAATTGGCGGACGTCGAAAATTTTCCGGACATCGAGGATGCCGATGAGACAACGAAAGGGTTCGATTGGAACGGACGAATAATTCTCGGCGCTTTTTTTCAATACCGTTTAGGATTAGATTATATTTAATGTTTTTTATTAATGTTTTATACGAAAGGTTAATATTTAAGATTTTTTATTTATATTTTATGCGAAAGATTAATATTTGTAATATTTGAATCATAAATATAATGTAATGTATTCGATGTAGTATAATCATATCTGTTCTACGGGAGCTAATCGTCCACACCCCGCCGACGACGTACTCGCCGGGAGATTCTCCGGAGATTTTATTCTTTTTATTCCCGCTAGAAAGCAGGAAGAAACGGTGCCAACATTGTAGGAGCGAAGTTCTCTTCGCTCCTACAATGTTGGCACCGTTTCTTGCGGTAAAGGCGATAGAGAGAAGTTCGCAGCTCGGAATCTGGCGCTCACGTGTCATCGACGAACGTCGAACGGGCGTAAGCGACACGGTCGCAAATTCTCCGACATATCGAGGGACGTTGAATAATCAATAATCAATCAATAAGATCACATAAAATTTAACATTTTTGATTAATATTTCACACGAATGATTAATATCAGTAATACGGTAACAAACAAATCAAATATAACATTTCAACAATAAATATTTTTTACGAAAGATCAACAATCAATAATATTTCGACACAAAATAAATATTTTTACGAAAATTCGTCACGGAAGTGAAAAAAAAAAATCGGAGATTTTGCTCTTATTTACAAAACGCACGCTTCCTGATCCTGCGAGGCAGCTCTTGGCGCATGTTTCTTGCGAGGGCAAGAAATCAATAATGAATAATGTCTCCATAAAATGACGATTTTCTACAAAACCTCGCCGCGAAAGTGAACAAAAAATAAGGAGTTTTTGCTCTTATTTACAAAACGCTCCCGGATCGTGTGAAGCTGCTGTTGCCGCATTTGCTGCCGTTTCTTGCGAAGGCAAGAGTACGGTACTTTGTTCGCGTACCTACAAGACAACGATCCGCCAGCGAGACATCGCCGCGCGTGTAGCAGCAGTTCTATAAAAGGGAGACTGTGCAGGAACGCGCATTAGATCCATTCTCGTCTCGGGCGGATGCGGCCCGCTCTCCTAACTGGCGTTTCCGGTGGTCCCACTCTTTCCACTCCCCCCTCCACCCCCCCCCCCCCCCCGCCCCTCCGCCGCGGTGCACCGAAGCCCCCAGCGCTCCGCCGTTCGTTAGTTTTATCCCGCTCGCTCCGCTACAATTCCGTTCTCGTTCTTTCTCCCTTCGATCCTCGCAACGCCCCCCCCCCCTTCCTCCTGCGACCCCGAGCGAACGCGCGCTCTCCACTATGAAGGAGCCTACTATGGACGGACGCGCCACGTCACATCCGCTCTCATGCCCGTTTTACGGGATCGCTCCGAAGAAGAGAGGCTGAACGAGTCCCCGCTTCGACGCACAGAACCACCCGACCCCGCACACTTCGGGAAGACTCTCTTTCGTTCATTCATCGACTCCTCTGACTGGCAAAGATTTACACATACGACCCTCGGATAAAACCCATCGATCACGGCTGTTCAGATTTTTTTTTTTTCTATAAAAAGGTTTTTTTTGATGTTTCTTAAAAAAAAATCAATACAAAAGGTTGGAGGAGAAATAGTAATCCTAGAATAGTAATGAATTTGAAAGAAAATATTAATTTTGAAATGATAAAAATTTGAGTACAAGTATTGATTGCAAAATAATGAAGATTAGAATAAAAGCATTGATTGTACAATAACAAAAAGTGGAGTAAAAATATTGTACTTTAAGTAATAAAAATTTGAATGAGAATATTAATTGAAAGGAATTTAATGAATAAAATTCAACATAGTGATTTAGAAACAATGCAGAGCTCGATTTCCATTAATAGATTTTTATTTTTATTTTTTACTATGAAGAGACTCGAATACAGTGACGATAAAGATGATGCCTCGGTGCGTGAGATAGTAATTTTTTTTTTCACTGTGCGGAGGACAGCCGTAGAAGAGTTTAGTATCGCGGGAGAGTAGTAGGCCCGTTCACGACGATAATTAACCAAGTTTAGCTCCCTCGTACGACGACCCTGTACCCTCCGGTCTCGAGAGCACCGGAGATGCAGGGATAGTTTATTCCATTCACGACGTCCCACTGCGAGCGCGCCGGTGCTCGCCAGTTTCGATCTGACTCTCTCGTTCCACGGAGAAGTGGGAGGGCGAGCGGCGCACAAGTCGTAAATCCATTAATCGGCTGCGATCTAACATCTGTCCTCGTTAAATCTGTGCTGTGTAATGCACCACCGAGGCCCACGGTCCACGAGGCGCGCTCCTCAACGATAGTCTTTTATCGTACGAGAGAGAATCGGCTCCGTTTAGCGCGTCCAGAAAAATAATATTTATTCGAATTAATTTAATATAATGATTTGAATTTAATGAATATATATCCGAATTAAATATATAATTGTTTGAATTAAATACATATTTATTCGCATCAAATAAATAGGTATTTGAATTAAATGATGAATTATTTAAATCATATAAATATTTACTTGCGGGGCGCCCGTCAATTAAATAATTTTTCTGGGCGCCGATCGCATCGACGCTAAAACAATGTTGGGATCCAACACAAGCTTCGCGAACGAATAAAACAGAGACGTGAAATTCGATTTTTTCAAATATATATTTACAAGACATATACAGAGCGTGTAGGCTTAAAGTAAACGTAAAAGGATTTTTTTTTCATGTTGTTTATTTTTGTTTATTTTTTATTTTATTTTGTTTTTTTTTTTTAGTTCTTTCGTTCCTCGACGAGTTCTTGCGGGAACGTCGCGCTCGCCAGCGCGACAAGGTTTCGAGGAATTACAATGGTTATCGGTGATGCGCGTGCCGCACGTCCGACGGTCGCTCGGCGAGCGTCCTTCCGGTTTTTTTCTCGCATGTACAATAATATATATATATAAACGCAGCGGCGAAGGTTTCCGGTCTTCGTACATTCTGTGTTGCGCGCGCACGCTCGCGATGCGCGCGCAGCGGAAGGGACGCTCCCGAGGACGCGCGGTCGCCGCGCTTTCGGCCGCAAAAATTCTCGTCACGATTGTTTTTTTTTCGACTATCCGTCTCTCTCTCTCTCTTTCGTTCTTTCTTTATTTCTTTCTTCATCACTCACTCACTCTCTCTCTCTCTCGCTATCTACCTAGTATTATTTTATACATCAACGTGTGTCCGCATACAGAGTATAGTATTTGTTTGTGATTTGCTTTTATGCGTTTTTATTTTTATCTTTATTTTTTATCTTCTTCAACTTTTTATTTTATTCATTTAATTTTTAGTTTTTTTTCTTCTTTTTTTCCTCGCTTAACCAGCACGTGCCAACGAGCGAGTTGTGAGCGCATCGTTGACTCAACGCCATTCCCATCAACACCCCCCCCCCCCCCACTCTACTTCCGCGCGTTGCGTTAATTCGTTTCAGTGTTACGGCCACACCAGGGAAAGCGGAAACATAGAAAAATGAGAAAGAGAAAAAGAGATTAAGAGACGAGCGACATGCGAATATATTTCTTCGTCCGAAGTTTTAAGATGATTCCGATAGTTATTTTTTAAAAATCATTTTCGTGTTCGTTTTTCCCGCGTCTCATGGCGTCTCTCTGTTTCTCCGTCCTCGATCCTCGGACGTTTCGGAGGTCCCGAGAGTTAAAAGTCTAATAATTGCGAATAATTTATTAAAATTAGAAACGTTTATAAATATTTAATAGAGCACTCGATACGAATGAGAGTCAAATATATAATCGAAATCGCTCGCGCGCATGCGCGGGGGCCCGCCGGCCCGCGCGCATGCGCGGGGGCGTGCGCGGGCCTGCGCGCATGCGCGCTCGACCCACTTTCTTTTTTTAAATATATTATTAGAGAATAAATCGTTACGAGATTTGAATACGGTTAGAACGAGATCTCCAACAATCTCTCCTCCGCTCTTTTTCTTTCTTGCTCTTCTTCCAAGGACATATTTCTGTCTTTCCCTCAACGACGCACACACACGCACGCGCACAGGCGCACTCACAAAATGGACCCTCGCACTCAATCGATACCTTACAAAATGGCGATACGATGTGTAAAAAGAAAACTAACGCTCTCTCGACTTGCACGCACTTAACCTTTTTTTTCTTCTTTCTCCTCTTCGCTCCTCTTCGTTTTTAAGGGTACGCGCACGCGCCCTTCCCTCTCCCCGTTCATATCGAAAAAGCTTATATCGTTTATACACGTTGACAAAACGTTCACAAGACTAGATAATACTGGAAAGAAAATTAATAAAGTCAAAACACCTGACGCTTCACCCTCTCTCTCCCTAGCTCGCTTCCCAAGACTTTCGCAGTCACCTTTTCTCTAATTATTCTTACTCTTGTACACACCCCTCCCCTCCCCCCTCCTCCGGCGCTCTTCACTTCTCGCTCACGGTTACTCACGGCACTCATTCTCTCGCTCACTGCAACCAGAAAAATAAATTATTTTAAGGGTGACCTGCAAATAATTATTTATTCAATTCGAATAAATATTTATTTAATTCGAATAAATATTTATTTAATTCGAATAAATATTTATTTAAATAAAATAAATATTTATTTAATTCAGATAAATATTGATTAAATAAATTATTTTTCTGGATGTACAATCGTCGTCGCTCTCCCTTGCTTCTCCCGCTGCACACCGGAACATTTTTTCGGTCCTCGAGAACCGCGCGTGCGCTTAAAGTGGTTCCAATGAAAAATCGTAGACCCTATTTTTTTTAAATGCTACTTTAATTTTTTTTCTTCTTTTTATCGTCGTTTCGACTGAAACGAGAAGATCGACTCAAGATAGAAACTTTCGACTCTCCGCGGTCGACGATTTTTCAATGGCCACCCCCCTCGCTGCCGGAACTTAATTTCCATCTTGTTACGAGTTTCACGCTATCGAAAACTCGGCGGTTCGAAGAATATCGATTTTAATCTGCCACGCGCACTGTACCGCTGAACAGTACAGTGAGGTGTAGAGGGCTTTGATCGAATAGTTATTCTTATCTATCGTGTGCCGCTTCCTTAATTTATTATCATTTTTTATTATTTTTAATTTTTTTTTTTCACCATGTCCGGCGCGATAGTTCTTGCGGCAGTTTCCGGTCGCGCACGATGACCGGATCTCGAGTCTCGTCGCAGTTTCGCAGTTTCGTCCTTCCCCCTCCTCCTCCCTCGCCCCTACGTGTACTCGCGATACGCCCACGAATAAATTAACCGTAGAAAAAGTTTTGTTCTTTATACAAATTTAATATACAATATATTTTAATTTCTGTGTTTTTTTTTAATATAGTATTTATAGATTCGTAATATATAGAGCTATCTATGCGTACGTGTGTATGGTTTTTGTTTCGGTGTGTAAATTCAATGTGTTTCATTTTGTATAATGCGAATGCTAAAAATCGCCTCCGCGCGCACTGGATCCAACTCATCCCTCACCAATATTTTATCCCAGCACAGATTCCTCTCTTTCGTCTCTACGTGTCTATCGTACCGCACGAGCGCGCCCGTACTTTTCGTTCTCCTTACTCGCACCGTGCGCGCGCGTGTGCAGAATAATAAATAAACACTTCCGGTCGGGCATAAAATTCATCGTTTCAACATCCCCCTTCCCGAAAACAATCCTCATCGTCCTCACGTCTTAAATGCAACTCTTGTACTAATGCACTTCGCGCTTATTAATCTTCCGTACCGTTAAAAAAAAATTAAATACATTAAAAAATATATTCCCCATCGCACTGGCCCGTGATCCAAAGAAAAACCTCTCCCCCGCCATTCCCCGAGATTTCGGCTCCCCCGAACCAACCGACCCAAAAAAGTCAGCGCTTTCTCACAGTCCCTCGTCCACTCCTCCCGCTACAATAAATTCCCGCCAGTCGCGCACGAACAAAATCCGCAAGGGACTTCCGGTTAATTCAGGCGATAGTCGCCGGTCCATCCTTCGAGTCCGAAGTCCCCTTGGCGACCCTCGGCGGTACTCCGGGCCGCTGTTCCTCTCATAGTTCCGGCGTGACCGGATCCAGCAGCCTCTTCTCGGGGTCCCTCGAGTCCCTGGAGACGACGCTCGCCGCGCCGTTGTGATGTCTTCCGTGGGCGTTGGGGTCGCATCTGCAGCCTTGCGCCGCGTGTCTGGCGTAGCACGCCTCGCACATAGCGACGCATCCCTTCAAGGGCCAGTAGCAAAGCAGGCACGGAAGAACGAGCGTGAGTGCCCCGAGGCAGGCCCACCTGGCGGTTCTCCTCGGTCCGGTGCACGAGCAAGGTTCGTCCGCGCAGTTTCCACCGGCCTCGGAATCCGTCCCGCTGCCGCTGTCCGCGCAGTGATAGAAGAGTCCCTTCACGCAGCAGAGACACGAGGCGTAGTCCAACGCGGTTTCCGCCGAGCAGAAGCACGAGTTGTCGCACAGCCAGCGGCTCGGAAGTGGCGGCGGTTCCCTGCAGGACTCGCACCTGCAACGTCCGCAGAAGTCGCACATTATGGAGAGACTAGGATCGTTGAGGCGAGCGGCGACGCCGCCGAGTGAGCCCGAGCCGAGGGGGTTCGATGGCTCTTTAGTGAAGGATACCGGCTGCTTCGTGACCGGCGTGCCCTGACCGGTGACCGAGAGCGAGGACTGAAGAAGGTGAGTCTGATGGCGCCTCGTCGAGGCGAGGCTGCTCTCGTGGCGCTGGTGTCGCGCCTGCGCGGCGACGAGAGCCGCCGCAGCGGCGTTGCTCTTCGCCTGCGCGGCGGACTGTTGACTCTGGTTCTCCTGGTGACGATGACGATGATGAGGCTGAGGATGATGATGATGGTGTCTCCTCTCGTTCTTGAGGCACTTCTGGCTCGAGAGGGGATTGGGCGATCCGGCGGAGGGGCAGCTCTGGCGAAAGGGCGTCTCGACGTACTCGTTGACGGCGCGCTCGCCGTCGGGCCGGGGAACGGTGAGCGTCACCTCGGCCAGGGCGCTGCGCGAGGAGTCCAGGACTCCGGTCGACGCCATTGGGCTTCTTGGCTGTGAGGAAGTCGTCGTGTTGACGCTCGAGGCGCTCGGCACCCCCTGGACGACGCCCTCCAGGGCGCTCTGCTGCGACCCGGGCGTCGAGGCCGGACTCACTCTGGAGGCGCTCCTGAAGCTCGCGGACGTCGAGAGTGGTGTCAGGGGAGCGGTCAACGGAGCTGGTAGACTCTGTATCGAGGATGAGGAAATTGTCGTTATGGAGTTTACGCTCTCGGGCAATCGGGGCGGTGGCAACGGCCTCGTGTGGTCGTGGCCGGAGGCGCCGTGCACCCTGGGCAGGTTCGAGACGCTCGTCGACGAGGCGCTCGAGGCCGAGGACGGCGGCCGCGATGGCGGCGATACATTGTGCGACATCGGAACTACCGCGCCTCGCAGCTCCGGACGATCCGGCCAACGATTTACGAGGCTCGATGATGGCTCTCTGGTCGCGTTGTGACGATTTTGGTGGGGACTCCTGGTGTCTTGGTGACGATGCTGGTGCATGAGGGCGCCCGCCGTGAGGGCGCTCGTGCCCGAGGCCGCCGGTGGTGAACTCGTCGAAGCGACCCCACGAGGGAAATTGATCGCCGTGGTGGATCGCGAATCGACCTGGTCGGCTGGCGATGAGGATGCGCTCCGGACGACCGCTGGGTCCCTATCGTCCGGGGACCATTTTCCCAGGCGACTTCCCGAGACTGCCGGATCCACTGGGACGCTCTGGCGGACTTCGGCGAACGGAACCGCCGATGCTGGTGAGAGCGGTGAGGAGGATACTGACGCGGTCTGCCGCACTGCCCAGCCCGCCCGAGGAGGTAGCGCTCTCGACGACGGGCTTCCATTAGCGAAGGAGGATTCTCCGCGGCCGCTTCCCGCCCTCGACACGCGCGCTTCATCCCCACCTGGATTTTCGACGAGGAAACAGAAAAAGAGACACAGATTAATTTTTTGTTTTTATTGTTGTTGTTATTGTTATTGTTATTTTTATTGGTGTTGAGAAATTTTGGAGAAATATGTGGAGGGTAAAGATAAATTGGAAATTTTGGGTACTGGAATTTGGAAGTTGGGAGATTATGTAGATTGATTTACGATTAATGTAGTTTTTTTTTTTTTGTGGTTTTTGTGAAATTGGAGTGGATGATATTGATAATGGAAATTTTTGTATCAAATTGCGGGAAACGCGATTGAAATTTTAGAATGGGTTTATGTAACAAAAATTCCGGTACCGTTCGTTAATTGGCAACATTTTTTTTTTTAAGTTCATGTGTTTGTACTTGTAATTATACTTGTAAATTGTACTTATTCATTTTATTATATTGGTAGCTTCCGTTCGGTAGTTCTCGATTAATGTAATTTTTGTGATATATGCGGACTCACGATCTCAGTCATTGCTGTTGTCTGCAATGTATTCTTATAATAATGCAAAAGGAGCAATCCGTTCAATAAAATAAAATAAATTAATAATAATTATTATTATTAGAGAATTTACCAAATTTGTTCATTTGTAACTAGTATTATTATTTAATTTTGCACTTGTTTTGAAGCCAGAAGGGAACACATGTGATAACAAACCAAGTAATATATTTATTGAAATTTTCTATTTTTATAAAATTGTAAAATATCAAATTATTATTATTATCATTAATATTATTACATTAATGATAACATTATATGGAACGTTGCTCTTTAGGATATTATATGCGATAGTTCTACTGAAGGTTTATCGAGGTATAAGAAACATACGTGTGAAATTGGCGAACGAGCTTAAAAGCTGCGGACAAGACGAATGTAAATATTTTTGTTCTTAATCAGTTAATAATAAATTAAATGAAATAAAAATATTATCAATATTGTAAACACGTTCGAAGCCGTGATTAATGATTGTGTTCGGATAAGAGCTTTTTTTTAAATCATATATTTTGAAATAATAAAAGCTTTTTTCGAACGAAATCCGGATCTCGACCGGGAACGGCGCCGCGATATTCGCTCAATGCTGATTACCGATACATTGTACATTCGTATGCGCATGTGCGAATCCCGATTACACACGAGCGTCAGAGAATGCCCAACTTCTGGTACACGTAAAATAACGCGCCCGCAAATATTTCAGGGTTCCATCGCCCCGGCAAGTGCCTCACCCTACCACTCTATTATTACCACGGTGTATTCTATTTTCGGTAGAGCGTGTACTCTATTATTATTCAAAGGAGATCGGTTTCGGGGCTCGCTCGCTCGCGTCCGCTGTACCAGTGGTTGCACCGCTCGGCCCGTCCATGGACGTGATAAGGACATTGTTAAATTTTATTTTAAAATAACAATAATAATAATGTTTAAAAAATTATAATATATTAGACAAACATAGTATAATATAATATAATATATTATATTATATCGAAGAAATGCGGCCTTTTTTTCGTTCTCGAAAGCCACACATATATCTGCTCATTTCTGCTCTATTTCTTTTCGTCTGTTAATTCCTGTTCTTTTAGTTTATCTTCGAAGAGGACGAGGCAATAACACTTTTCCTTCCTCCTAGCTCTTTCCGACAACGAGATAAATACTACTTTATTATTAAATTTTATTTAAAAAAAAAAGTAAAAAACCAATAATAATAATCATATCCGACACACATAATATTGAAGAACTTCGGCACCTTTTTTTCTCGAAAGCAATTATCTACCTGCTCAGTTTTGCAACTCGATCGTGCGCGCGGCAGCTGCGCACAGGTAACCCCCACCCCTCTATTACTTCTTGTCTTTTCATTCCTCTTCTTTTGGTTTATTTCCGAAGAGCCCAATCCGGAATGGAGGAGTAGGCAAGAATGCTTTTTCTTTCTCGCGGCTCTTTCGGCGACGAGGTAAATAGTGCGTCGGACGAGACAGAACGGAGGGGGGCGTTGGGGAGGAGTTAGTAGCAGGTAAAGTCAAACTATCCTCGGGAGCGGTTCTCTCAGTCCTGAATGAGACTTCTCGGGAATTCGGGCAGATGCGCGCGAGGAAAGGTCGCACGGTCACGAGTTTCCGTCGTCGTGCAACGGACGGACGGACGGACAGATGGTGCGGGGCGAAGCCTCGCGGCTGCCGGCACACACCTTCCCGGTCTCCGGCCTCGCTATAGCCACTGTCCCGTTCCGAGGACTCGTTCATTGTCCTGCTTGCTTACGGATTATCCCGAGAGCACCGGTTGATAAAAATTTTCCTGCTCGAGAGCCCTCCCGATTTTCTTACAGGCGACACGTCGAGATGGAACAATCAAACGGAAATCGAGAAGGACTTTTCTTTTCTTTTCTGGTACAAATATATATATATATATATATATATATATATATATATATATGTTTATTTGTGGCTCGGGCGCTTCGCGTTTTCGCTATGCGGACCGTGAACTTGGAAACCGGAAGTTTCGATTTCCGGAGATGCACCGGAAATACTTCGCCTCCGGTTTGAAAACCTCATTTTTCAACCGCAAGTGACATCGTACTGGAACAACTTCACTTCTGGATTGAATATTTCATTTCTTAATCGGAAATGAAGTTACACCGGAAGTACGGCACTTCCGGTATGAAAACCTCATTTTTCAACCGGAAGTAACATCGTACTGGAAATATGTCACATCTGGATTAAATATCTCATTTCTTAACCGGAAACGAAGTTACACCGGAAGTACGATACTTCCGGTATGAAAACCTCATTTTTCGACCTGAAGCGACATCGTACTGGAAATACGTCACATCTGGATTGAGTATCTCATTTTTTAACCGGAAGTAAGTCACAACCAGTTTGAAAATTCCATTTTGTCCAGCGGAAGTGAGGTACCTCCGTCACTTCCGGTCGAAAAAAAAAATGAGATCTTTAAACCGGAAGTGACGTGTTTCTGGCGTAAAATGAACTTCACAGCTCAACACACACAACAACCTTCGACTATCTCTACAAGATATCATATAAACACACATACATATATATGAATAAATTGATACCCTATAAAGAAATTACAGCTTAATCGCACACACGCGTCTGTGTGCACTATAAAAAAAAAGTATATGAAATGAGCCTTATGGCAGTGCGCAGTCTCCGTGGGAGAGCGTGGTATAAATTCCTGGGCACTCCCGAGAGTCGAGGACGAGCCTTCGCTCCTCGTTCCCTCTCTCTTGTGTCTCGAGAGCTTGTCAAGACACCGAAAGAGCGAGCGAGTGCGGTCATGCTTCGTTTTATGCCTCCACGACTACCCCGGGACTATCCGTGAAAACGTCATGGGGTCTAAAAAAAAAAAAAAAAAAAAAAAAAAAAAAAATAGAAGCGCGGCAGCGTGTCGGTAACGGCGGTGGAGAAGAAGAGACTCGCGCCGGAGGCAGAAGGCGTCGAGCGGGCGCCCGAGAGAGGAAACCACCGATGAAAGTAGGCCTTCTCGCGCCGTCGCGATCGTCGCTGCCGTCGTGCGTGGGCGAACCGAGTGGGCGTTCAGTGCTCCGCGGTCGCGCAGCGCCCACTCTGCGGCGCCCACCGCTCTGGAAGAACCGACGACGACGACGAGAAACGCGGCTCGCTGCGGCAAGCGCGACTTCGGCATCCACCGGGATTGCGCGAACGACGGAGACGTGGAAGTGAGGGGAACGGGTAGAAAAATACCCGACCGACCAGACGAGTGCAATGGAACGGCCGCACCGGCGGGTGTTCTCGTTATGAAAACTTATGGAAAATCTCTCGACGGGCCTGACGGAGTCGCTCGAAGGGGAGGACGAAAAGTAGGTAGTCGATGCTGAGGCGAATTCGTGGGTAGAATTGTAATTTATGACACAAGTGCGGTAAAGTAAACTTTATAGGCGGGCTGCGAAGCGAGTGGGACTCATTTCACAGTCCGCGTATGATGTTTACTGCAACGCGCTAGTATCGCATTTTTTCTGTAACGAATGCGGGAGAAGTGCTACTCCGTGCTTGCTGATTGTGGCGCTGTAGAAGAAGCGTGCGTAACGTAGGGGAAGCGTGCGTAAAGAATCAGAAGCGTGCGTAAAGTATCAGAAGCGTGCGGAAAGTACGAGGCGATGCTGAGGCGAATTCGTGGGTAGAATTGTAATTTACGACACAAGTGCGGTAAAGCGAACTTTATAGGCGGAACTTTATTCGCGGCTGCGAAGCGAGTGGGACTCACTTCACAGTCCGCGTATGATGTTCGCAGTAAAGCGCTTGTATCGCATATTTTTTGTAACGAATGCGGGAGAAGTGCTACTCCGTGCTTGCTGATTGTGGTGTTGTAGAAGAAGCGTGCGTAAAGTAGGAGAAGCGTGCGTAAAGTACGAGAAGCGTACGGTAAAGTAAAATCGGCCCGATTTGCCCATTTATACTATACTTGGTTGTAAAGCGCCAATTACGCCACTCTTGGCAGGCACGAAAAGTAGCACTTCTCATGCATGAGTTACATAAAAGAATTTTGTGACTCGAGAAGTCGCCGAAAACCATCGGATTCCGGCACGATACTTGCATGGACGGATATTAATCATAATAATAACCATTATTATTATAGGTAGTAGTAGTAGCAGTAAATGCGCTTTATTAGCTTCAGTAATACATTGTTCGGTTCTATTGCGTGTAATTTGTCTTTTCCCTCAGGGCCTGCACTCAGAAAAATGATTTATTTGGTTTAAATAAATATTTATTTAAATTAATTAGAATATTTATTTGCGGGTGTGACCGAGGTCCTTGACCCCGGGAATTTATATTTATCTATGGAGTGCCTCATGGATATAAATTACAACCTTGTTTGTGGAAAGGACGATTCAGTTAATAAAAATATTATAAAAATAGCTTAAGCTACCGGGTTTGTAGCTCTGTTTCATTTTATTCTATTGCGGAGATTATTTGAAACATAGTGTGCGTTGGAAATTTGTGTTTGGGGACGTTTTTGGCGGGGAGCTTTCTAAATAGCGGGATGATAGATTCGAAATGCTGCTGTACAAAGTTCACGCGGAGAATTTTTAGTCTATCTAGGATTGGCTCTATTTTTCGTGATCAAGTATAACATTTGGTTTGATTTTGTTTGGTTTACTATTATAGGTATTATTGATAAATGTATAGCACTGTCAATAAATTTTCTTTTACACTACTAGTAATACTACTGATTATCATATTTATATATTTTTTTATTATCATATTATGTAGTTATCATAGAGTTCGATCGTATGAGGTATTTTGCGTGCGATTGCTTTGCCGATCTCGAGAATATCATCGGGTTCGAGGTGTATTTATTATTTCCCTACGCCCAGCTTAGTTTATTCCCTGGCGATATTTATCCCGGCTCCACGTGCGCTGTGTAATAAGAAAAGGGGTTTCCCAAACTGCTTACGTCAGCGGAAAGTGTTTGTCTCTCGAAAGGAGGGCATGTTTCTAATTCCAGATATATACATATATATGTGGGGTTTTTTATAGGCGGTTTTGTAGAAATTAAGATTAGAAAAAATAGAAGGTAACGCCAATCCACTCCAGCTCAAATCGTAAAAAAAAATGTACGCATGGCACAAGATTTTTCAGATTTGTAAATAGCACTAATCAATAAGTTCAATTTTTTTAAATCGTAAATAATTATTTAAAAAAATGTCTAATGGAACAAAAAAATCAGAGTGGTCTTGAGAGTCAGTTCAGTCATATAAAAAAATTGCGGTCCCAATCCAAGATGTGAAGGGGCAAACCGAGGTCGAAATGGGAGGGAATGGTCCGCACACATATTATGTAGGTCAGAGCGGGGCAAAATGGAACAGTGGGGTAAAACAGAATTTCTCATAATTTTTGTATTAGAAAGTGGGCCAAAACGGATTCTAAAAGCCAAATGTATCGATGGGGCAAAATGGGGCATCCAAAAATTATTCAAAAATCGTGTTATACTTAGCGTCCCATTTTGCCCCGCTCTCCCCTATATACATAAAGGGGGACGGGGCAAAATGGGACAGTAGGGTAAAACGGTATAACGGGGCAAAACACAATTTTCCAATAACTTTGGGCTGGTCGCAGTGGGGCAAAACGGGCTTGAAAATCCGGATGCATCGATGTCCCATCGATACGGGACATTGAAAAATAGCGTTATGCCCACAGTCCCATTTTGCCTTGCTCTCCCCTACATACATAAAGAAGGACGGGTCAAAAAGGCACAGTGGCGTAAAACGGCATAACGGGGCAAAACGCAATTTTCCAATAACTTAAGCGACCACTGGTCGTGAGTTGGGCAAAACGGGCATGAAAATCCGTATGTACCGTCGGGACAAAACGGGACATTAAAAAATGATCGGAAAATTGACTTTTCCCCCCTGTTCCATTTTGCCCCCCTCTCCCCTATTACTCTCGAATCGGAAGTTGGTAACTCCCTGTCCTACACTTTGTCCCTTTGTCACACGAGGACCGAAGGGGCAAAACGCCAGGGCCATTTTTTTTCTTCGGCTCTCTCACCCGGACTTACGAGAGTACAAGCGGACCATTCAGTCCGGCCAATCGCGCGAGGGGTGCGGCGATCGGGCGCGCGCCATCGGCCGGTAGTGGCTCGTTGGAACTGCAGTTCGCTGCAAATGGAATGCCGCTATCGACGAGCGATTGCCACAGGTCAGGGCTCTCAGTCACCGTAATACGCGAGCCGCGCGATAAAACGAGCGAAATTTTTGTAAGCGATAGGTGGAACAGCCGGGCGCGAACCGCAACGCACGCGGAAAAAAAAAGTCAAACTTTTATGCGAACTGCACCGTTATCCGTTCCACGATCTATGGATAGATTGGCCGGCATCGGCCTCGATGCATAATCCGGTTTCTCCATGTTATTTTTATTCCGCAATTTTTTTTTATTATTCTCATTATTTATTATTTATTTATTTTTTTTAAATTATTTTTCCTCTCATTATTTTCATCCTTCTCGAGAGCGCGCGGCGCATCCGCGAGCCGCCTTTGAAATTTCTCTCAAACGGGTTATCAAGTCGTGAACGGTGTTGCACGGCTCAGCGCCGTAATCGTCGTCGTTCGAGCGTTAAATAATTTTCCTTTGAGAGTCAGCCTTCCGTTTATGCTGCATATGCTCGTGGGGAAGAAAAATAAATAAAGTAATAAAGAATATAAAAAAAAAAAAAAAATAGGTGACTCAAGTAACGCGGCAAAGGGGATGCGTGTCAGGAGGGATTCAGAGATACACGCGCCACAGAATGCGGCGCGTATGGCACTGCGTGAGACCGGAAGTTGTAACGGGCAATGGGGCACGCTCTGCGGGACCGGCGATCCCTAAGGTCCGAGAAGGGGCGACCCTTTCAGGGTAAGATTATATTTACTTATATAGACCAATAAGGGCTGAAGGACTCCGGTCGGTGGCCCATTGGCAATGTCAATAAAAGCGACTTAACAACGACATAGCTAAATGTATCGGAGATTGTATGGACCAACTGTTGTTCTCAATAAATACCCTTTAAGGAGATGATGCAGCTGTTTTTTTCCCTTTTTTTAACCTACTTTACCTGTTTTGCAGACAGAACTAGACAATTTTTCAGTTCCGACTTAACATCGTTAAGGGAATACAACGCCATTTCTAAATGGTGGGGGGTGATGGGGGCAATGTAAGTTATATAATATATGTAATATAGCTACAATGTAATATAGCTAGCAATGGTTGAGGCCCAGCTGTCTATTCGTATGCAGGTTCGAAGCTCCTTTAACTCGTAATATCTTCAAAAATTTATTGTCACAGTTAGATTTTTTTTTTTATGCGTCCCTAATAATGTTGTAATGTTATTTTAGAAAAAAAATTCTAATACAACAGTGTGGAGATATATATTTTTCAAAAAAGAATGTTGCTTTTCACGCGGCAGCATATGCAGCTCGTGCTAATTGACACAATTTTTAAGCTCATGTATCTCGGGATCCATGTGGAAAAAAAATTATTAGAAATTCTTATAAAAAACCTTATTTATTGCTTTATAACACTTGTGATTTTTAGTTCCAAACATAGAAAAGTCGTTGTGTGACGTATTGCCTTAATGTGCTACGGATATGCGTCAAATCATGCAGGTTTATGATATTGACATACGCTTCGGTGTGCAGTTGAATTTCGATTGAAAACTCGGAAGAAATTAAGAAAACTTAATATAATAATTTGCGAAAGTGCATAAACGTAGTGTCACGATTGACGCACAGGTGGCTCCGCATCGTGTCCTACACTACGTGCAAGCCGTTGTCATCGGCTCTGATCACCCGTCGCAAGTCGATAGACTGAGTGAACGCGGTTTACACTATGCGCGATTATCTTTTGTGTGAGCAACTTTCCGACGGTTGTGGAATATTCGGAGAACTTCAAAGAATCGTCATGCACTCTCTTTTGACGTATGCGAGATCTAGCATTTTTTATATCCTACAAAAAGGATGCTTTTGACATTTCAGCGGCCACGTTGGTTTTCGCGACGATTTTTAATGTTCGATTATCTTTGTTTCTCGAAAGATTTCGACCGAAATTCGAGTGCACGCCGAATCGTTTATGTTATTAATACAGTCCTGTATAATTTGAAGCATACCCGTCGCATAGTAACGACGAATAGTGAAAACTAAGAATTTCCCGATCTCGGCCGGCAAAACAGGAAGATCCAGCAGCCTCTTAACTACTACCATATTAATATAATAGATTATATTGAAACGTTTCGATATTCCGGGCTAGCCGAATGTTCAACTCACGATTTTTTAGATCGTCTTCTTTCGAGAGGAAGGTAAAAGAGTTCGGTACTGGACCGGCTGGATATTTTGTGGGGGGAAGGGAATTTGGGGATTTCTTCAGTATTGCAAATCGGAGACCAAAGATCTACCCGACGTTCAAAAGACCGAGTACTATCCTTCCTCACCGGATAGGATTTCAAAAATAGTTTTATCCTCGCAGATTCACCTCTTGCGAGAGAGTCTGGTAGAGTGTGTCAATGCCTACATACGCGGCAGAGAACTTATTGGGGATGGTTCATTATCAGGAGATAGGATAAGGAACCTAGAGGACCGGCCAGCTAGAGCTTATATAGCGGCCAGGGACTGATTCGCTTGCGAGAACGCTCTGCCCGCTCGCCATCTCGCGGCTAAATGCGAGACTCTCCCTGGGGCTAAGGGCGTTTGTTTTTTTTCGCTCTTTTGCGTATTTTTTTATATTATTATTATGCGGTTTCGGTTTAGCGCGTTAAATGTAGTGTGTTGTATTTTTGATTCCTTGTAGGGGAAGCTTTGTTTTGATGAAAACATTTGTTTTCGATATTTTTATGAAAACGTGTTCAGAATGTTCCAAACGTCGAAAAATCCATTATTCGCTAAGCTTCCTATATGAGGAAGCAAAAAAAAAAAAAAGAAATGGCTTTAGCATAGAATAAGCTTTGCAAATAATGGAACATTATGAGAAAGTGATATGAAAATTTCAATTTTTTTTTGTATTTATGCGGTATTCATTCGGTTTGTTGTTGGGTGGGTGACGTGCCTACAGGACCCCAGGTCCTAATGGCGTATATATATATATATAGTGAGGCATCAAAAAATTATTGGAAATTGAGTTGCACCCAACTGTTCCATTTTGCCCCGCTCTCCCCTATATAATAATAACATATTAATATTATTGTATTTAATATGTAAAGAGATATAGGGTATAAAGCTGTGCAGCCGGCCGGAGGGAAATATATCCGACCCGAGCGAACTCGGTGGCGCAATGATAATCTCCGTGCGATCGAGAACACCGTGTAGAAAAAAAATTAGCTGCCGATACACGGTGAAAAGGCAAATGATAGCGGCGTATCTCGCTGAAATTTCGATATGGACAAGCATGTTTTTATCCGATAAGTCTCGATCCGTATGAATTCTTATCGAATCGTAATGAAAACCTGGAAATACACATGGTCATGACTCGATGAGACTGCTTGAAAAATGTTGTCAAGAGATTATTTTTTGTCGATTCAGAGAACACTGAATGGACTGTAAAAAAACAAAATTAATATAAAATTTAATGTACCGGACTCGAAGCTTTCATGCAAAAACTGGTATAGTAAATTTCATGCACAATTGTGATGAAAAATCAATGTTCAGCGTATTAAAAACACGGCGGTAAAAATTATTTTCAATAATTTACTTTAATTTTAATGAAAAAGTCTAGTTGACTTGTCATCACCATTGTACCATTAAATTCAATCTATCAGTCTTTGCATAAAGATTTCCGGCCCGGTGCATTAAATTCACAATTTGTTTTTCACAATCTACATTGCAAAAGAAACTCCTATGAAATTTAATGTACCGAACCGTAAGTTATTGTGCAAAAACTCGTATATTAAACTGAATCTACAATTGTGATGAAAAAAAATCAACGTTCAATGCATTAAAAAAAATTGACAATACGTAACGTTCAATATCTTACTTTAATTTTAATACCGTAGAACCTCGATTATCCGAACCGCAATTAACTTTATCCGAATCTTTATTATTGAAACCATATCGGAAAATTTCGATGTTGCATATCGTCGAGCGTTACTTTAATGCCGGCGTGTGCAACTTTGTACAATATTGTATTTTTTTTGTAACTTTGTGCAATATTGCTACTGAGAGATTTGGCCGCAAAAAAAACGCGTCGGATTGATACGATAACAAAAAATTGAAGCCTGTTATTATTATAATATTTTTTATTCATAACTTGATTATACGAATAATTGTTAATCCGAACGGGTCTCGGTCCCAATTGGTTCGCATAATCGAGGTTCTACTGTCATTTTCTTTAATCCCATAAAAAGAAAATATACCTAATTTTTCATCACAATTCTCGCATTAAATTCAATTTACCAATTTTCACCTAAAAGCTTCCGGACCATTAAATCCACAATTCCTTTTTACTCTCTACCAAGAAAACGCTCAACATCAAATGAATCACCGGCAAAACGCACAACTCCCTCTTTCACCTTGCGGACGCACCTTCGGTACACTGTGAAAAAAATTCGTATGAACTTTAATGTACTTGTACCCGAAGTTTTTATGCATAAAATGGTATATTAAATTACACGTGCAATCGTGATGAAAAATTAACGTACAGTATATAAAAAACGTTAAAAATCCTTTACTTTAAACAGTTTAATTTAATTTAATTACAAAAGTATTCAAAATCGAATAATTTACGTTAGTTTCAATGTAAAACCCATTAATTCTCCATCACAATTCTACATTAAAATTATGTAAAATTTTCACCAAAAATTAATATACTTTTTCATTGAAACTCAAGTAAATTATTATAAATAAAGAATTTCCGACGTTTTTAATACACAAAACATTAATTTTTCGTCGCAATCCTACATGAAATTTAATGTACCAGTTTTAGCATAAAAGCATGCAGTCCGGTGCATTAAAACTACAATTTTTTTTTAACAGTCTAGTTAAAAAAAAAGAAGACCCGTAAAAAAAAGCCTACCCGCAGGACGTCGTCTTCCCACGGCAGTCTTCGCGTCCGTATCCAGCACTGCCGTGAGTTTATGCTCCTTCGACGATTGGCCCGACGGCACGCCGGGCAACTGTAACGAATCCTCGATAGCAGCGTGCCGCCCTCCTCTTATACAACCGGAAGGGAATTAACTTTCGGTCCGCACGTGTTACGCGCACGCGCACAATCACCAGATAAACACACACCGGCACATGGCTTCCGTATATCCTCTTTCTACGACAATATATACGTATAAATCCCAGTGTAAACTTCGTGGTCGACACGCACGTTGATCGTCGTCTCGGAGCGCCTCGAACTTAGCACGCTCTTCTGCGAAGTAACGAAACTATGGTTAAAAAAAAAAAAAAAAAAAAACTCAGTTAAAACTTCACGAACAAGGATTTTAATCCAAAGGCTTCGAAGGGTCGTCCGAGAGAAAACAAAAGCCCGATTGGCGGGAAATTGCGAGAGGGTCGTTGTTCGACGAGAGCGTGTGAGAGGAGAAAAAAAAGGTTAAAATAATCGATACGCGCGTACCGGCCGCCGGCGAACGACTGAATCGGCGTGCTCGTACGGGGAGCCGCCGTGACGGGCGAGTGGCGCGCGGCCGCAGGGGGGGGGGGGGGGGGTCGGATTCCGGCGGTGAGACTGCCGCCATCTAGCGGAACTAACGCCAACCCGTCGGCCTCGCTCCGCCTGCGGGCTTTTTATGAATGGATGGAAGCTATCATTGAAGTTTCGAGCTGAATGAAAACATTACCCGCCGTGTCCCGGAGTGGCTGGCGAGAGCTGGCTGGCTCGGCGGCGCCGGCGAGCCACGGATTCACGACGGCCATCCGCTTTTAGCGGGAATTTCGAAGCGACCCCTCGCCGCCCCCCCTCAACCTTCTCGTCGCCCCCCTCCGCGCGGCCGATCGTGCAGCCGGCGGAACTTCCGATTTTTCCCTCGGCTCACCCGGCGGGACGATTAATTAATTATTCATGCGCATCTTCTTTTTTTCTTTCTGTTTTTTTTTTTTTACACTCGGAGAGTCGACTTCCGTCGGAGCTCCGGAAGTCGGACATCCGACGCGACGGAAGAGCCGACATGCGGAGCGATTAATCGCTCGTCTAGCGCGATCGCTTCGTGACTCTACGATTGTGCGTCGAGCGCTTCGAGGAACGACTATTCGGCGCGTCGAGGTTTTACTTTTTTTGTTCCGCACCGGAAGTGACATCGGATATCTTATTTTTTTTTTTCTCGGAGTTGATATCTTTGGATAGTTTGACCGATAGACGAGAACCGTCGGCGCTGTGTTATAGTATATGGTCTGTGTGTAGTATAGCGAGGAGAAGAGGCACGATCTTGAGCTCGGCTGACTCGATAGCGGATGCTGGCTCTCTCGCGAGGGCATTAACAGTTTTTGTACGTCCCTCCTCCTCGACCTCCCCGGCATGTTATCGAGTGACAAGAAGAACTAGCGATGGCTCTGAACCGAACAGTCTCTCAACTGTCGTACTGTAGCAAGACAATTCTTGCCGTATCAAAGTACTGATATATACGATATACGGCGTATAATGTAAATTGTATAATGTGTGATGTCTGATGTCTGATGTCCGATTAATAATGTCTGATGTCTGATGTCCGATTAATAATGTCTGATGTCTGATGTCCGATTAATAATGTCTGATGTCTGATGTCCGATTAATAATGTCTGATGCCTGATGTCTAATTCATGTCTGATGTCCGATTCATAATGTCTGATGTCTGATGTCTGATTCATGATGTCTGATGTCCGATTCATAATGTCTGATGTCCGATTCATAATGTCTGATGTCCGATTCATAATGTCTGATGTCCGATTCATAATGTCTGATGTCCGATTCATAATGTCTGATGTCCGATTCATAATGTCTGATGTCCGATTCATAATGTCTGATGTCTGATTCATAATGTCTGATGTCTGATTCATAATGTCTGATGTCTGATTCATAATGTCTGATGTCTGATTCATAATGTCTGATGTCTGATGTCCGATTCATAATGTCTGATGTCTGATATTTTAAATATAATATATTTAGATATTATTATAACTTATTATATTTATGTGGCACAGACGTTTGTTTCTGCGAGAGCAGCGAAATAACGGATAAATTAAATTAAATGAAATACAGCGAGGTTCGTTCGTAGCCATCGCTGAATGAAAAAAGTCTGGGCTACAGCCCGCGTGACGAGTACTCGAGGGGTCCGTCACGCGGAGGACTCTCCTCCTCGGAAAACATCGAATTCAGCCGGATGGACGGACAGACGGACGGACGCACCGTCGAATCAGAGTTTCGACTCAGCTCGGCTGCAGCCCGCCAGTACGCGGAGGAAGCGGCGAAGAGAGCCGATGTTTTCAGGTTCGCCTCGTGTAACAAGGCCCCCAGGAAGGTCGACTGCCTTCTCCGGGCGAGTATTCGCGGCCAGGTACGGCCCCCGCGCGCGCCTGCATGCAGCCTCTCCGGTTCAGCACACTTTACTCTCGTTCTGCTCAGGCTCTCCGCACCCGGCCTCGATGTGTATACCCAAGTGTGGAAAAACTTTTGCCAAAATTATATTAAAAATTTTTTTTTAGAATTTAATTTAATTTATATAATAATTTTTTGTTATTTATTCATTATTTTTATTTATTTATTTGCTTTTATATGTAAATATAAAATGATTATTATTTTATTAAAATTGAATTAGAAAAAACCATGAGCGCTGCTATGGTGAAAACTTTACAGCGGGAGATCGGAACCTGGTCTAACCGGCCAAGTCCCGATGTAACGCTTTCTAAATTTCTGCTACAGTAAAAACGACTAGGACGTAGATAGCATTTTAAAAAATTATTTGGCGTCGAGACTTTGGCGCGATCTCTCGATATACTTTCGTTTAAAAATAATAGAAAATAAAGTACGTCAGCGTGGATTATTACGTCGCATTACGCGCGCGTTACCGTTACAGCGAACCGCGGTCGGAACTTGGCTCGGCCTTCCTCCGTGCACAGTTCCGTCTCCCGTGCAAGAAGCCCGAGCGCGAGGCTCTTCGTAAGCCTCGATCACCGCTCGACATCTTTCCGGACCTTAAGATTTTACTTAACAGACCCAATTTCCTTCCTTTTTTGCTTAAAGAAATTAGCCCTATCAAAAAAATAAAAAAATAAAAAATAAATAACAAAAAAGTTCATTAGAGTTTTCTTTACCGACCGCGGTAACTCGCGCCTTGCCCCCGCCGGCCTCGTCGACTTCATGGACCTCAATAAACCACGCGAGTCCTCTGCCTCAATGCGATTTCCCAGAGAAAACAATTTCCTCGTATTAATCCGCATTTTACTAAAACGAGTCGCAAAATCGAGCGCGTCCGCATTTAGTACGGTATACGCGGAGAGAAAGATCGCGAGATACGGCGGACGGCAGGAAGAAGCGGGCGAGAGGAGAGAGAAATGAAAGACCGTGGGCGTCGGTCACGTTCCAATCTCCTTGGCTCCCTTTCGGCGGACACGCCGAGTCAACTCGCGTATGTAGAACTCTGGCTCCGCTCGCCTCATTCGCCCCTCCGCCCGCTCTTCCTCCTCGAGTGCGAGATCTCGCGTCTATATATATGTGTAGAAAAATAAAATAAAATAAAATAAAATAAAATAAAATAAGAAAGGAAAAGGGAGGCGTTTAGTCACGAGCAAGTCTCACGTGGGGTGTCATTTTCATCAATCAACTTTTACAAATCGTAAAGTTAAGTGTTTAACTTTTTCAGCTTTTATAACTCATTGTTGTGGAGCCCAAATATTCACGATTTATTATATATTATATTCTCATTGTGAAATCCGTTAAATAAATTTAATTTAAATATACATGTGTGTAGGCTGATTGACATTCTATGTCAAATCAGCAGCCCATGTTCCTCAACCCCGTCGATGTGATTAATTTAGTAGTATGACGCTGTTACCGACCCATAAGCCGACGTCCAGTCTCGGGTTTTTTTTAAACCGCAAGTAGATTTTTTTAATCCTCGAAAAACCAATTCCAAAAACGTCGTTTTTAAAAATCAGAAAAAGATCACATTGATTGTATGATTCGAAAGATCACTTTTAAGCACCACCCAATCATAATATCTCAATATGTACTATTTCATTTTTATTTTTTTTTATGATATCAATTGTATGATCGAATCTTCTGATATTTCTCTAAACATCAGAAAAGTTGAAATCCATTGATATTTGAGAAACTTAAGACCGGTAAAAAAAAATAAATTAAAATGCCGATTGCGATACGAAGGAAACTAAGAACTCCCGTAACAACATCACACTAAAAAAATGAACAAAATCGACAGGGCTGAGGGACATGGGCTGCTGATTTGACGTGGAATGCCCCATATATACAACATATAACTAATATATATGCCGATACACATATATAATATAGTATATATACATATAACATATATACTATAAATATAGTATATAACATATACTATATTATATATAGACTGTATAGAATATAGTCTATACCGTCTATTTACATACATAGGTACATAGCCCGATCGTGACAGTACCTCGGGTGGGTGATCACACTCGAGCTCGGAACTTACACAGCCGCGTGTACGTCTCTCCCTCGGGTACTATAAAGTCGGTTGTCTCGACGTTATAGTAAGGCGTCCCGGAGTCGCCCCGCGCCAAGCGGGCCGTCGAGCCAAACGGACGGGGGATCAACATTGGCACGGAGTACATTCGAGAGACGCCGTGGGACGCCGAGACGGTAGCCGGAGGACTCCGCATAGGATGCCGTCTCGTTCTGTCGCTCTGCGTACTTCTATATTTATCCCACTCGTTAGATCTATCTTCGTCGTGCACCGTTCATTCATGAATCCGTCGATCTCCCTCGCTCCGCGCTCGCTTCCACGACGCCCGGCTCGCCCCTCTCTCTCTCTCCCGCGTGTACTCACGTTCATTCATCCCCTCTCTCTCTTTCTCCCACGCGCCGATTCGTTGAGCGAGTGTGCGTACGCGCATGCGCGCGCACCCACACATGCGCGCGCGTTTGTACGAGGACGGCATAGTGCATGGCCGTAGTACAAGCGTTGATATAGCGGGAGAGACCGCATCGCGAAACTCTCGCACGTACGCGAGAGTGCGTATCGGGCGTCGTATAGCGTGTATTTTCGATGGCAGCGCGGCGTTCGCGAGGGAAGGCTGAGACGCATCCCGGCCGAGGGAGCGGGACGGTGAACGGTCGCGCGACTCCCGTCGCCCGAAATAGGATACGCCGGGTACCGAACGAGCGCGGCGAGATCCACCGACGAGGAACCATGGGCAAACGGCGGGATGAAGCACACGGAGGCGTCGAAAAAATATACCGAGAGAGAGAGAGTTGTTATGCTCTGTGGAGGTGTGGACTACGGATGGTGTCTCGTGCGGCACGGTGGGGCTGTGGCCACGTGCCGGGAGAATTAAATGGGAAATCAATTGGGAAGGGATGCGCTAGCTTTGGCCGCTTTTTAGTGGCTCTTGGACCTAGTATGTGGTTCGGTACTTTGTTGCTTTTGGTATTAGTTGAGGGTTTATTATTGTAAGACCTCAATGAGTATCAAAAGTACCAAAGTAACAAACCATATGCAAGTAGGTCTGAGAGTCACTAAAGAGCGTCCAAAGCTACCGCATTGGTATTACTTGAGGGCTTATAATAAGAAGTCCTAAAGGAATACCTAAAGTGCCAAAGTACCAAATCATATACAAGTAGATCTAAGAGTCACTAAAAAGCGCCCAAAGCTACCGCATTGCTATTACTTGAGGGCTTATAATAATAAGTCCTCAAGGAATACCCAAAACACCAATGTACCAAAACACATACAAGTAGGTCTAAGAGCCACTAAAAAGCTCTCAGAGCTCCCGGATTGGTATTACTAGAGGGCTAATAATAATAAGCCCTCAAGTAATACCAGAAGTGCCAAAGTACCAAACCACATGCAAGTACGTCTAAGAGCCACTAAAAAGGACCCAAAGCTACTACATTTGTTCCCAATTAATTTCGCGGAAAAAAGTGCATCATGGAGGTGATCGGATCACCCTTTGCTTTTCTCGATTCGAGAAAGGATTTTGGGGTCTCTGTAACTACCGACGCATTTTTTGGTCGATATTTCACTCCATCCTAACCGTAATTTCGTGTGATCCTTATTGTTTCAACTGGACTATATTGGGCGCGCGGCTGAAGGTCCGTCTGGGGCGCTCATCATGTACGATTACTTCATTCGTTTCCGTTGCTGGCTACATTCGAGATGAATTCCAAATACTTTTGATAGTTAACACATACATTCTTTTACCTACTTTCCGTTGATCTTTCACACGTTTCTATCACTGGCTGCATTCGCGATACCTTCCAGAGAAATTTTTAAAAATATTCTCTGTAACGTCACTTCCGGTTTCGAAATCTCAGTTTTTAACCGGAAGTCACGTCATAAGGGAAAACAAAAGTTCCGGTTTAAAAGTCTCGATTTTTGGACCCGGATGTGACGTTTTCCTGCAATACGTCAATTCCAGTCGACAAACCGAGATTTCGAAACGTTTTTCCCTTATGACGCGACTTCCGGTTTAAAAGTGAGATTTTCAAACAATATGTGAACGTTGCCAAGAAAATATTTCTTTTTGTTTCACTGGAATGCACCATCGAATGTATCCAGCGAAAGAAACGGATGCGTCAAGGAACGCACAGTGCCTCTCCAGCTCGTTTCACCTGGTGCGAACTTGGTCATACGAAGGCCAAACAGGAAGCCAACAGCCCGGTACAAATTTCACGCCTCATCGAGCCCTGATAACGCTCAGCCGACCTTCTCGGGAGATGTTTCCTTCTCAAAAAATGTCCGCCACTGCAATGCCGGATGTCCATCTGGTCGATGCACCGGACAGATTTATTAATCCCTTTTCTTATCTTCTTTAATATCGAAACATTACATATTATTATTATTATTATTATTATTATTATTATTATTGTTGTTGTTGTTGTTGTTGTTGTTGTTGTTGTTGTTGTTGTTGCATTTTTATATTTTAATTTGTTTGATGTTACTTTTAGATACATTCTTTCCACATTTTTCGGTTTGTGTATATATATATCTATATATGACGGTTTATAAACGATTGTTATGGCATGATTTTGTATCTTGTCGCACGATTTTTTTAGGGGACTTTGGCCGCAGAACACTCAATAAGCGAATTTATCTATCTACCTATATAAACACTCACCTACAATATATTACCCAAAAAAACAAACTAATAAAAAAAAAAAAAAAATGATATCCCCTGCGAAGCAACGCCACTGGGTACGAGAGCCGCGTCCACAAAGGCGTACCTCCTGCCAGAGGTATAATGCAATCGCAACACAGTGGCGCGCGGACGCCTCGAGAAATACGGGAAACGGTCGATCGTCGGACTCTCCCGCCTCGGCGGAATCCGGCCGAGTTACCTCTCTCGGGGACGGTAAAACTTTACCGGGTGCGTGGAGAGAAGCATACTACTACGTAGCGCAGGAGTCGCGCCACTGCTTCTGCCGGTGATGCCGAGGGAACGTGAGCTCTCCCCCTTCGCCTCTTCCTCCTCCACCCGAGAATGCACAGAGAGCGTAGTTGCTGCCAAGAAATAAGAAGGCTACGGCGCGTTGCGAAAACGTCGGCCCCGCGGCGTCGACGGCCGTGGAGCAGCAGCAGCAGCAGCAGCAGCAGCAGCGGCAGCAAACAGCAGTAAGAGCGGAGGCTACGGCACGACCGATGAACGGGACGTAAACAGCGAGAGTCCGCGCGCTGCTCGGATGCAACAACGCCAGAGCAGCGGGGAACACGCCAAGAGAGCCCTCGCCTCTCTCGAGCGATGAATTAATTCCAATGAATAAACGTTGGAAACTGGCTCGCAGAAACTCGACGGCTGTTGGGTTACGCGACGGCTCTATTCGCGAGAGAAAAAGGCATTAAGGTAAAGGCACCGACTGGAGATTTCGCCGTCGGACGACTGCAGCAGACTCGAGTTTCTTACGAATATAATGGTTAAACAAATTGCAATTACTTGTACAATAGTACTGCAATTAGTAATTGATATGCACACTGAGAGAAGGCCTTAGTTAATAGTATAATTATCATCTAAAGGTCGAATTTTAAGATGTTAGTTTCAACTTAAGGTCGCTGTTGAGATTGGACTTAGGATCTAATCTCAGTTCGAACTTAATTTCGTACTCAAGTTTGATCTTAAGTTCGAGCTCAAGTTCGAACTGAAGATCAAAACTAAGTATGAGATCAAGTTCGAACTACGGTTCGATCTTAAGTTTGAACTTATGGTCGCTCTTCGTATCGAACTTAAGATCGAAGATGGGCACGAACTTAATTGCGTGCTTGTGACCTATCTTAAGTTCGAACTTAAGTTTGATTTTACGTTCGAACTCAAGTTCAAATTTAAGATCAAACGCAAGTTCAAACTCAAGATTAAACTCAAGTTCAAACTTAAGATTAAACTCAAGTTCAAACTTAAGACAGATCTTAAATACATAATGAAGTTCGAGCCAAACTTAGATAATAAGTTCGATCTCAAGTTCAGTCTAATGTTTTAAAACTGGGCCCTAAGAATAATTACCATAGCACAAAGATATTGCATATCACAAAGATTTTCAAGATATTGCAAAAGTGTTCAATGCATGTGTTTTGAAAACTAGAAACTCTGACCTTGAGATTGCTTACCGCTGTTTGCGAAAATGATCGACGCACGATAGCGAAAATTAGGTTTGAAGATACATGTCGCTTTAAGTGTCCGGTCATTGGTAAAAAAAGGTAAGGATGTGCTCGGGTCTGGCTCCGGGCGTCACACAGTGGCGACTTTAAATCACACGGCCATGTACAATTTGCCTGTTTTAAGATTTGCGCAGAACTATGAGGATTGCTTAAGCCTGGACCTACAGTTTTTAAGGTGGGTTCCGAACCACTGGGGAACAAACAGAAAAATGTCCATTCGTGTCAGGTGGGAATCGAACCCGGACCTATTGCGGGTCGGTCATTGGTACACTGGGACCTCGATTTTTGCGCCCTCGGTTTCTTCAACTGTTCCCACCACGGAGCGAATATCGATTGGCGCAGCAAGCTGTGGGCCATGCCCGACAGTTAGTATGGGCGGGGCATGCGTAACCTCGATTTTGTTCAGTGTGATGACGAGTCGGTCCCGCCGCTGTGAACGAAATCGAGGTCCTAGTATGTTTTTACCTTATATAGCAACAACGCGCTCGCTTCGCTCGCGCTTACTTCATGTCTTTTAGGTTAGGTGTGCCAATCTTACTATTGAAACGGAAGATTCCGATTGGCTACGAAAACTGGCTTCACGATTTCGATTATTTCGATATATTTATCTCGATCATTCGAGTGTCATGTCTTTTTTAAGAGAGGAATTCCTGCGCCGGCGAACTCTTGGCCGCCGAACGGACTTCGATATTGGAACGAGTTATTAATCCGTCGGTATGGCTCTCGAACTCGGCTCTGGGAATAATAGCACGGCTAGGAACGAGAACGCTCGATCACATTAATTTTCGGCACTCGAATGACTTTTTACGGTTTATATATATATATATATATATATATATATATATATATATATATATATATATATATTTAATGGGTATTTATAGCACAGGAGAGGGGAAACGATGTTGCAATACCGTTATCGATGACCGTAGCGATATTACATTAAATTATCGGAATATTAGTATTATTATTAAAATTTGTAAGTCATTCGTAAAACGATAAATTACTGTACGGCGGAGAAATAAGTGAATTCTGTTTTGCAGTTTCAAGTTTAGAGATTATTTTTTTACTACAAGCCTCATTTTACGAGCGGTGTCCGGTAATGAGTGCAAGAGAAGTTTTTTTTTTTGCAAGTCTGGACGCTGAAGATAAAACGAACATAAGCATTTTCTCTGTGGAATTCTTTGGGGGGCTTTTCTTTGTATTCGTTGTATATTTTTTGAAGCACGGTGACCTTGGGGGGCTTGCCCGAGGACACGAATAAACGACACAATCTATCCAAGCGGTGAAGTGTAAATGCAAAGCGATCGTTTAAAGTCTAACGTGGAGTTCAGAGAATTCAGAAAAAAAGGTTTAGAAAACTGCGTTGGAAAAAAAAAATTATTCGTTCAACTATTCGGATAGTCGACGATGACTCGTTGGCGATACGATAGGCGTTCAGAACTGTGTGCTTTCCATTTATCGCGAGCCGCACGAGTAAACGGCGAATACGAGTGCTGAATAGCACAATGGCTATTTAGTTCGGGTTCTCTTGCGCGCACACCTGTTGCATCGCGCATGCGCACTAGTCGTTACCCCGGCAATTCATGCGCGCGGCGAACTATTCGTGTTCGAAGGAAAATATCTCGCACGCGCTTACTTAGTCACGCACGATTAAATATTACTTTCAGTATGGAGGGAGGAGGGGGAGGGGGGGAGGTTAGTTAGTTTACTCAGAGTACAACTACGTAGGATGGCGATAAAACTTTACCGGCGTATAGTGACGAATTATGAAATTACATAGACGCTACTTTTTCTTCGTATCAATTATCGTTGAAACTTCTTTCTTATTTTAATTCCAAGGAATTCCTTAAGGTGAAGTGAAAGTCACCCGACCGAGTTAGGAGTGTGAGAAAGATAGCGGCATTGGTGTTGCGGTGGAGCGAGAGAGAGCGGCTGGAACGTGTTTCACTTCACCTTAAGAGCATGTGAAGCACTGTGGAGTGCGAGAGAGATAGCATCGTTGGCGCTCTCGGTGGAGCGAGAGAGAAAGGCTGAGAACGTGTTTCACGTGCTCTTAAGGGGAGGTTAAGTATGAGTGCGAGAGAGACGGGGACAAAACTTTGAATCAATTTTGTGCAGACGATTCAATAAAATGAAAAACCGTTTCGGAGAGAAATGAATTGAAAATATTCTAAGATCGTGTCGATCTTTAGCCGCAGCTTAACGTAGCCTTTGCAAGTGGTGTTCACTTCGCATAAGTTTCAGAGAAATGAGAGGGAATTGCAAACACTTTTTTTTATATGGGAAAAACGTGTAGAAAGTCAGAAAATTCAAAGTGACTTTAAAAATCTGAAAAAATTCATACGTATTCAGAAAAATAAACGAATAATTTTCATTAAAAAAAAAATGTTTCCGGGAGATTTGTTGAACAATTAAATTTTTCATGAATTTGTTAATAACATTTTGGAATTATTATTATGCAAAATTAATCTTTTCGGCATCTTTAATACGCTTGATTTTTTTCAGATTTTTATACCATCGAGAAGTGTTTACAATTCCCCCGGAATTCTCTGAAACTTATGCGAAATCAACACCATTCACAAGGACTACCTTGAGTCGCCTTAGGGTGAAGTGAAAGTCACGTGACGGAGTTAGAAGTGTGAGAGAGACAGCGTCATTGGTCTCACGGTGGAGCGAGGTAGAGCGACAGAGAACGTGTTTCACTTCACCTTAAGGGTGAAGACCCCTTATCCTTAAGGTATATTTTAGGTCGAAAAAAAAAATTAAGTTAAAAATGATTTATCTCAAAGTACAGCTTTCTCGGAGTGCATTTAAAAATTAAGGGGAGCGGGCGTGAAAGAGGAGAATGACATCTGGTAGGATAAGCGTCGCGTGGGGCATCGAACGACGTGCCCGGCGAGAGGAAAGAGTTTTTGCCACCGCTCATCGCCCTCGCGCACCCGTCTCGCCCGCAGAACTGGCGGCGTGGATCTCTACGTAGCTCGCCGAGTGAGGAGTTGCTCGGCTCTCCACCTCTCGAGAGGCCAAACGGATTCACGACGTATCCGCGTTATTCGCAGCACATGTGCGCTGTATGACGCGAGACCCGACTCCAATATTATATACGCTCTGTCCGGCTCGTGTTAACGCATAACCAATTTATTTCTTCATAAATATTAACTTATTTACTCATCAAAATTAAATTATTGTTACTAGAAATCAAATTATGTGGTCATAAAAATCGAATTATGAGTTGATAAATATCGAATTATTTGTTAATAAAAATCGAACTACGTATTTACAAATATACCAAGTGAAGTACGCTCGAAAAGGTAGCCCCGACAGACAAGTAAAAAAAAAAAACCCCGAGAAAGCAGAGATTGCTGCAAAGTACAAAGCGTTAGTAGATTCGTTTCCGTTCCTCGTTTTTTTTTCCTGGAAGTCGCCCTGTGGTGCGCTTGATTTACCGGGTTGACCGGTAACGCTGGGCTCGTAGTATATCAATCGAAGAAAATGAGGCAGATCTCCTGGGGAAAGGGTTACACGCTCAGCTGGCCGCTGGCCGGGAGATAAAACCAGAACATCAAAAAAAAAAACACGAAAAAAAAAAAAAACAACAACAAAAACAAGCTAAAAAAAGAAACTGAAAAAAAAAACAAAAATTAAAAATTAAAAATATAAATAAAAGAGCACTTTAGAGAAGGAAGGAAGCTAAGGGAGTCAAAGTAAGAGGAGTGAACGACGCAGAACGCAAGAAACCCCAAAAAAGAAAAAAAACAAATCAAAAGAAAATAATAATAATAATAGCCCTCATCGGCGCGATCCTTGCAGCTTCCTTCCTCCGCTCCGCGTCCCGCGTCGGTGCGCGGTCCTCGGGAGCGTACGTGGCCGCCCGAAGGACAGACTCGCCGGCGGAGGCGGCCGCAGCGGGTGGACGAAGGAGGGGTCGGGGTGGGGAGAAGGCGCGGGGCTCTGACCGGGAGTGCTCTCCGTGTTCTTCTCCGTCCTCGTCCGACGCAGTTCTTCGGGACTCGTCGTAGGAGCGGTGTGACAGCGGCCGATTCCAGTCAGTGGCGACCTGTTGGTCGCCCGGTGTCAGGGAGAGCTCGCTACCGCCGTTACGCGCTCCTCTCGTCCGGCGCACGAACACAGAGGAGTCGCTCTCGGGGCGACGATAGCGTACACGGCGCGGAGTGGCTCTGCGAGGCGATCAAAGAGACTCTCGTCCGGTTCTGAGCGTGAATGAGGAAGGACTCGCACACAACGAAGCTGGGCGAGCGGAGAGGAGGGGGGGGGGAAGAGGGGGAGAGGGAGGGGGGGAGCTCCGGATACCAGATAGGCGCTGCCCGCATGCGAAGACAGCCGGCCGGGCGCAGGACCGGACGAACAAAAGGGGAACTGAATAAGAATGAAAGAGCGAACGGAGAGGAATGGGAGGGGGGAGATGGGAAGGATGCGTTAGGGCGGAGGAAACTTGCGCTCCGCGCTAAATCTTCGACGAGAAAGAGGGCCCAGGGCCGTAGGTTTTTGTGACAGGAAGTGGGAGATGCGGTTGCGGAAAGCCGAACTTTGAAGAAGATGGGTCGAGGGTTTGGTGAAGCGGGGATTTTTGTGGAGCTTTCGGTGGGATTGATCGAAATGTTTGTAGTGGGTTGGTGGCTTTGTTGGGGGCGGTTTGTTTGGTTGACCTGGCGGACGGTGGCGTTTGTCGTTGTTATGATGTGAGTATGCGTGCGTACGGTCGTTTTTTGATGGTAAGAAACGGTTCGTTAGAATCGGATGAGAATTGGTTGATAAGAATCGGTTTTTAAGAATCGATTAAGAATCGATTAAGAATCGATTGTTAAGAATCAATTAAGAAACGATTAAGAATCGTTTATTACGAATCGATGGTTGAAAATCGATTGTTACGAATCGATTGTTAAGAACCGGTTGGTAAGAATCGGTTGTTAAGATTCGGTTGTTAAGAACCGGTTGATAAGAATCGGTTGTTAAGAACGGTTTGTTAAGAATCGGTTGGTAACAATCGATTGATAAGAAACGGTTGGTAAGAAACGATTGGTAAGAATGGATTGGTAAGAAGAACCAGAAGCATCTTACCAATCGATAAATCTTCAACCAATCTTACCACTTTTAATTTACGGTGCACACGAACTCGCACGTGCTTGTTTGTAGCGGACATTTATTTTGAGCGTACAGCGCCACCATCGGTGAATACCGTTCCTAACGAGTCACGGCTCTGTCGCCGCTATGGGGCACTGACAAGCGCGAACGGAGAAACGGTGTTTATATGACGGGTGTTTTATGTAAAAAATATTTGTTTGTTTAAAATAAATATTTATCTAATTAAAATAGATTTAGACTCCAAAGACTTGTAAGGTATTAAGGTATTCTATTTCTTATCGAAATGCTTTAAACCCACAGCCTCGCTAATGCACTCCTAAGTGACATTTAGTGTATAATATTTTTCCTTCCACTTTTAGCTTTTCTTTCAAGTGGCTTGTTGTATTGTATCCAAATTAAGGTGAAGTGAAACATGTTCTCTCTCACTCTCTCTCTCGCTCCACCGTAAAACCAATGCTGCTATCTCTCTCACACTCCTGGCTCCGTCACGTGACTTTCACGTCACCTTAATGCCAAATCTTTATTATCTTGAACTCGCAGATTTATGAATCTTTGTATTCTTACGTGTGCACAATAGAATATCTAATATCGAATTCAATTAAATACTTATTCAATTCAAATAAATATTCATTCAATCCGGATACATTTTAATCGAATTCAAATAAATTTTTATTTTCGTCTCACCGAGTCAAATAAATAATGTTTATTAAATCGGGCGTGCTGATTTGCGAAGAATCAATGGAACTCTATTTCACAGATTAACAGAAAAACTTCGCGATTGTCGGATTGCTAATGTTACTGAAAAGTTTGGAGGGATAAATTTCAGCCGGCTTCGTTCGAGCCGGAAATGTTGTCCCGGCCGGACGGATAGATTGCGTCGACGGCAACACCCGGCGAGTTAAAACTCCGCCGAATTATTTCCCAGGGTATCCTCGACGGACAGGGCGGAAACGCTCGAGCTCCGGGGAGATACTATTGCACGCTCCGTGCAACAGGAGCGGCGTAGGGAAGCAGGAAATTTCCAGAGATCCCGAGCCGGGGAATGAGAGAAGGGCTCTCGATGCCCGAGCTGCCTCTACTCGGCTCCATGGCCGCTCGGGTTGGTGCTGTATGCTCGGTCACGCAACACCGGATACCCTCCAGACGCGACGCTCGCCCGGGCTCCGCGAGTGCGTGCTTCTCCCCGTCGCACTTCTTTTTTTTTTTTTTATATCGGCGCGTATCCTTCTCCGGGCCCGATTATGTTTCCTGATCGATCTTAGTATGCACAATATAGGATACCACGAAATATTTTTTTTTCCCCCGAAAAACGACAACGTTTTCACGATCGATGATCGAGGAAATAATAATAATATATTGTTTTCATATATAATATATTATTTGTTTTTAGTAAAAGAAAAAACTGTGTAATTCGCAAGATGGGATACCACGAAATTAATTTTTTCTCAAAAATGTGAACGGTTCGCGATTAGAGATCAAGGAAATAATAGTAGTAATAATAATGAATTATTATCGTTATATAAATATGATTGTTATTGGGGAACAAATCATGTATATTATTGTTTTTTTTTTTAGTAAAAGAAAGAGTCGAGCTGTGTAATTCACAAGATAAGATCCACGAAATCGATCCTTTCTCAAAAATATGAACACTTCACGATCGACGGTCGAGGAAATAATAATAATAATAATAATAATAATAATAATAATAATAATAATAATAATAATAATAATAATAATAATAATAATAATAATAATAATAATAATAATAATAATAATAATAATAATAATAATAATAATAATAATAATAATAATAATAATAATATTGCTACTAAAAATAACATTTTGTACATTCATATTATTATTATTATTTATTAGTAAGGGAAAGAGTGGAACATACGCGTAGCAGCGTCGATATACACAGTGCGGGACCTCGCTTGGATACTCTCTTCGGTCGCGCTCGCCCGCCGCTTCTCTATGTCTTATCAATGAACGCCGCGTGTGACATCACGTGTTGACGACCTCGCGCTCGCCGAGCCCGACTCGACCGGCTGGCTAAACGCGGATCTCCCTGTTTGCGTTGCCACATGCGAGAGCGAGGATCCCTGCGAGTCGAGCTGCTACTCTCGCTTTCGACGGACCAGTCGCCGCTCCGACCGATCTTTTATAGATCGATACACCTCGCTCGATTAACGAGCCTCGATCATTCAAACGCAATCTTCCGGAAAGTCGTTCTCAAAGCTCGCGGAACGAGACGCTCGCCAATGGCACGAGCGCCGCACACGGTTCTGAGATTCTTAACATACAATATATTCTATTTTAACTTTTCATTGAAATTCTTCATTTTTACAATTACACATATTTTATTTTACTTTTTAACTAAAATTTGTTATTTTTATGATAAAAATATTTTGTTTTAGTTCTTAACTAAAATTTGTTATCTTTACAATAAAAATATTTTATATCACTTTTCAATTAAAATTGGTTATTATTATTAAAACATTTCATTTTACTATTTAATTGAAATTGGTTATTGTTATAATTAAAATATTTTGCTTTAATTTTCGATTAAACGACAAATTTTGTTGTCATTTAATTTTACCAATAAAAATAATAAAAATTTATAAGAATCGCAGCGCGTCGGAGAGCGCGTCGATTCGTCCACCGTCGAAATTCCCAGCTCGCTCCTGTGCGCCGGAGAGCTCGACGCCGGCAGAGCCTGGAAGGCCCGAGGATCCGGCGGTGTATCGATTCTCGCCGGTGGTCCTGTGTTCTCGCTCCGGGGAGAAAGTGAGAAGGACATTTTTAAAGGGCCGTAGAGAAGCGACGAGCCGGAGCTGAGTATCTCCTCGGATCGTCTATTCGCGCGGTGCCGCTCGCCGGAGCGCAGGTAACTGACTCTCGGCCGGCCTGTCTTTCCCTCTCCCGGTTCATCTTCGCTTATTCCGTTTAATTTCGTTCCTTCCTTTATATTCGATATTCCTTTACTATCAGCGTCTCTCTATATATTTGCTACTTGATTTATTCTATTTTTTTTTTCTTTTAATAGCTTATTAACGCCATTACTCGTGTAAGTTATTTATCAGTTCTATGTATTTATTTCATTTCGATTTATTTTGTTTTCTTTATTTGCTTACATCTGATTTTCGGCCCGGTCTTCTCAGGCAGCTGCTGTCCCAGAACACGGAATAAACAACTTTTTCTCTTTCTTTATTTTTCCGTTTATGTTATCTCTTTATATGCTTTTCTTGCTTCTTTTTATGTTTTCTACCTTGCTTACTTTTTGCTTAATTTATTTTTTTTCATATAGTAGCTTGTCTTTGCTTACCAACGCCATTACTTATGTAAGTTACTTGTAAGTTCTATGTATCTATTTCATTTCGATTCATTTTCTTTACTTTATTTGCTTCTATTCGGTCTTTCCACAGAACAACAAACAACTCTCTCCTCTCTCTCGATTATTTCGGTCCAATATTTTTGGCTTTCCCTTATTTGCCCACCTTTCACTTATGCTTTTCTTACTTCTGCTTATGTTTTCTACATTGCTTACGCTTTTCCTATATAAGCTTGTCTTCCCTTACTAACGCCACTAGTTATATAAGTTACTCCTAAGATTCCATCTGTTTTACTTCGATTTATTTTCTTTGCTTCATTTGCTTCTATTTGGTTCTTCCACGGAACAACAAACAAAACAACTCTCTCTTTTACCCCCCCCCCCCCCCCCCCCTCCTATTCAGCGATCTTTTCCCTCGGCGTGCGATATCCTCCGAGTCTTTCGGCCGCTATCCGAGTCTCGTCGGGCTTTTCTGGCTCGCTCCCGAGGAGAGCTCGAGGCGGATGGAATGTGGACGCCATATGGTCGGGCCTTCGCGCCACGTCCATCCACCCACCCGTCCGGCGCGTCCACCCACACGTACGTTTAGTGCTCGGCTCGATCCGACTCACGCACATACCTTCGTAGGAACGCGCCTCGGAGCCTCGCGTTTGTGTACGGACACTCGAACCGCGCGTCGATGTGCAATTGTGTGTAATTGCGCGTTGTGTACAGTTGGAGGGACCGCGCATGCGCGCCGACAAACCCACCCTCGGCGCACTTGGCACCGCGGCGGGCGACGCGCACACGTCAAAAAAATCTATTTTAAACATCTCCTCGCGCGCTCCCGTTACCGAGTTGGTGCACGCTGAGATACGAGGGAGCGAGGAGAGCGCGAACCTTCGCGCCAGCGCCGGCCACGACGAGTATGCACTTGTTATAATTAATTGTTGATTTAGTGCACTTGAACTCGAAATTTGCTCACGTTGCTTGCAGCGATTGGAGATTATTGTACATTTTTCTTTTCGTAAAATTGAATATTATTATTGATATTGATATTGGAGATCTTTTGACTGGAAGTCACTAAAATTGAAGTTGATAATTAACATTTTTATGGGAAATTGCGACGCGCATGCGTTTGAAATTTGGGAAAGGGTTTTATGTAAGAATGCTCACAATATCGTTAATTACTATTGAAAGAAATTTTGAAAATAAATTGTTCGTCCAACCCACTTGAACACGAAACTCACTCACGTTACTCGCACCGATTAGAGATTAATGTATCTTTTTTTGTTATGAAATTGAAATATTAGATATTATTATTGCAAATCTTTTGACTGAAATTTACTAAAATTGGAGTTGATAATAAAAATTTTAATGTGAAATTGCGACACGCATGCGTTTGAAATTTCTGAAACGGTTATATATATATATATATATATATATATATATATATATATATATATATATATATATATAAAGCTTTCAATACCGTTCATTAATTTTCAAAGAAATTTTTTATAGTGTGCACTGTAAAAATAAATAGTAAATTGAATGTATCGTAACTCAAAATTTGCTTATGTTACTTACATCGATTGAACATTAATGTACATTTTGGGTAAAATTAAGGTTCCTTAATGGTACATCATATTTGATAAAAATATATATATTTATATAAGATTTTTATTAGAATATAGAATAAAAATATATTTAAAAAAACAACATTCTATATCATTTATATCTTCATATTGATAGTTTGTCGACGACAAATTTCTTTTTTTTTGGATTACAAAATATGTCCGGCGGTTTCGTCCGAAAAAAAATGAAAATAAATAAATAAATCGAGTTACCCAAACTCGAGCGATAAATTCCTTGAATCGATGCGGAGATCCATGACAATTGACAACGCGCACTCGACCCGTGTGGTACGCGAGGCTACGCGCCGGAGGAGAAGCTCACCTATCGGCAATTCGATACGAGAAACCGGAGATGCGCGAAATAAATAAACACTGGAAGCGGCCGGACGCGCGTTCGCTCGGTGTCGAATCTTCCGGGAGCTCAATTTTTGTTATCATTATTATTATTATTATCATTGTTATTAAAAAATGATCTATCGTACGCTCCCTCTCTGTCTCCCTCGCGATAGTTTCCCGTCGCTCGCGATATCGTTTTCTCGTGTCGCAGCCTAGGAGCGATAAGTTGAGAAACAGCTTGGGCCCTGCGCGCGCCTCGGCTACGTTTGTCGTATCTCGCGTCGCCGACGCGCACGCGCACCACAGACCGAGCGCGAGCGACCGGAAAAAAATATATATAAATATTCATTTTTTAATATAATAAATATATATATTATTTTAAATATAATAAATATAAAATTTATAATAATGTATATACTTTATAATATTATTTATTTATTTATTTAATAACGAGCTGAGCCCAATTGCAGAGGCGTTAGGATATCCATCGCAAAGAAGAATGTGACAGAGAGAGATCGATCGTATATAAATTTGCACAAATTTATCATTAGTGCATATCAAGAAGAAAACAAAACACCAAAAAATAAATTAAGTAGATACGCGATTTAGCCCATTCAAGTGGTCAGTAACGCAAGAAATCTACTTTTGAGGAGCAATATAATATATAATAGTGAATATGATAGTAAGTATAATAGTAAATAGAATATATAGTAGTGAATTTATTGACAGTGCATAACATGGAACAGTTTTTAATACACAACAGGCTTTAATCACATATATGCTGCCAATTGGCCATCGACCAAAGTCCTTCAGCGACGGTTTTTCATATTTTTACAATTTTTTTACAAATATTGTTTCAAGTATGGGTACTTAAAATAAAAAATGTCAGTTTATTTCTTCGTTGCTCACTCGTTCGAATTGCTGATAAGTTGTGAGTGTCGAGTCTTTGAATGTGTGTATTGTGTTCGGTGTGGGTTGCATAATGGTTTGATATTTTCTATTTGGTTCGCTGCGAATCTATAATATATAATAAGGAATATATAATAAATTCGGAAAGTATAAATCGGTTTAAGAACATGTTAGATGCACACGTTCATCCGACGTGTGCATCTAACATATGTTCACGTAAAGATATAGTGCAAATTTATTTACTTCACAGTAAAAAAGATTTATACATTCAACAAACCTTTTTTTGTCCACAAACCTCCACAATAATTTTGTTGTTAATTTAACAACAAATATTTGTAAAATTGACAGACGTTGTTGTAAAATGGACAAAAAAAAGTTGGTACCTATTTCACTCTGTAGATGCAGATATTTTACGTTATAAAGTAACTTTCTGTAAATTGAAATAATAATATATAATATAATGTATTATAATACATTATATTATATATAATATCTAATAATATAATATATAATATATAATAATATAATATATAATAAAAACGTGCGATCGGCACTTCTGGCGGGGAAGGTGGGGGGGGGGGGGGGGGTGTCGAGTAGCGTGCGAGCGCATGCGCGAGAGCGCTGGTTCGAAGATGATAAAGCCGAAGGAATGGACACAGCCGCTGTAAGACCGGACGTGACGCGACGACACATATTGATGAATGTGGATCGCGCTCGTTCTCTTTTCTCTATCGAAGGAGATAGGTCGTCCGGAGGGGGGGGGGGGGGGGGGAGGATGAGCAAACTAAGAGATACGCTCGTCGGCTACCGGGAGAGCAAAGCGCTACCGAGGAGGGGGGGGGGGGGATAGAATAGTCGGAACAGTGTGCAGGGGTAAAGAAAGCGTTAGAGAGGCATAGAGAGGATAACGAGCGGGACATACGAGAGCGCCGCTAACACGAGAGCGGGGCCAGTGGAGATAACGGGGTTGGCAAACAGAGATAGCGCGGGTACTCGCTCGGCTCTCCTCTCGGCGTCCGTCCGTCGAGAGTATCACCCGGCCCACGGCGACTCTTGCCTCACTTACATTTCTCCGATATTTCATAAATCTCTCGGGCTCCATGAGTTTGCAGTATGCTCGCGCGTTTTCGATAGCTACGAAATTCGTTTTTTTTTTTTTTTTTTTTTTTTATTTTGTGGCGTAGAAGCGCCGCGAGAGGCGTCTCTGGTTGCGGTAAGATAAACTGGGAGAATGCAAATTCGTCCTCCCGGAAGGGCGTTAGGCTGGCAGAGATTGCAGCGAGAATGAGAAAGCCCCGTGACCGCGAATAGAGGCGAGTCTATTTTTATTTGAGACTTTCGCGGTGGGTGTAAAATAATAGTAATAATATTATCAGGAATAATAATAATATTACGTTTAAAATAAGGTGGTTAATTTGAATAAAAGGAAAGTTTAAAATGTTTTAATAATCTAAATAATTTAATATATGATGAAACAGAGTCTGACTTAATGAAATGCTATCGAGACGATCTCGATCGTACCGGACCGACAGACACGAACGTGGATCAACAGAGATGTCGAGCGGACGGTAATTGCGCAATCGCAAATGATGTATAATATGCGGGTACATAAACGACTTCTGCAATAATCGCCGTACTATACGGATACTACGCTTCCGGTAGAGTCACGAAAAATAAAAAGTGTTGTCCACGTCCGGTTTTGTGAAACGTATATAAGCGCATAGAATTAGCAGCCGGAAGTGAGCAGCGTCATTGACGGTGACACACGGCACGGTTAAATTTGTCCGTTCGACCGGTGCGTCACTGCAAAGCTACGCTAGTACTATGGCCAAGACCACGTGGCCGCGCATGCGCAGTCGGCGCGCCATAGAAAATCGCCGTTCAGCGGATCGACTATTTTCCAGGTAAGGGTCGAATTTTCAAACATTAGTGTGGACTCAAGATTGAACTTAAGATCGAACTTATGATCGATCTTAAAATCGAACTTAAGATCGAACTTAAGATTGAACTTAAGATTGAACTTAAAATCGAACTTAAAATCGAACTTGAGATTAAACTTAAAATCGAACTTAAGATTGAACCCAAGACCGAACTTAAGATCGAACTTCGTTATGTGCTTAAGATCTATCTTAAATCCAAACTCACATTTCACAATAAGGTCTTAAAATTCAACCCTAAGAGTACCAACGCGCGGACACATCCGAGTCGTCGGACACTCTTATGCAGATTTAATTTATTCTGAATTTAAGTATTAGGAATCTAATTTGACACTTGTAATCGTATCTAGCAACATTATTTTATGCAGAAAAAAAGTTATAAAATGATTAAGCCTAAATTATTTTCTATTGCTGCATTTTGTTAAAAGACGATATAGTGTCCCCAGATTGGCACAAGCCTTTCTAGATACGCGACCCAATAATCGGAGAATTCGAAGAATTCGACGTGTTTACGAAACAAGAAACTATCAGCTTGACATCGGTTTCAGTTATTTTCACACAAAATTTGTTCCTGGCCAATTGATGACTGCTGGAATCTGCGGATCCTCTTAAACGTCCGTGCATTAGTTGCCTTAACCTTAAGTGCACCTCAATTTTTTGTCACTGTTCTTATTAATTAAAAACTTTTAATGACAAAAAGCAAAAAAACAAAATAAAAAAAAAATAAACTATGAATTTGAAGTGTGTTTCTACACGAATAGCTCAATTAAAAAAATTCTCTTTCCTTCACGATTAAAAAATGTCCCGAGCATTTTTCAATTCCCCGTTTCCATATTTCCCGGCTCTTATCCGACCGTTTGTCACCCTCAAACACCGCCAAAAATGAATCCTACCAAGGAATCCACCCAACCGAGTTTTACACACGACAAAACATGCGAAAAAAAATTGAAGCCCAAAATAAAGAGCGCAAGCTCAATTTTTAATTTTCTTCCTTATCACGACTGGTCGTCCAAAAGCGATTAAAAAATCTCCCAATCGTTTGTTCTTTTGATTCCCCCATAGATTTTCGATTCCCGACCTTTCCACGAATTCCCAGCACTTCCCCGACCCGACTTCATACTCTCAGACACCTAGTAAATTGAATCCTAGCAACCAATTCGCTCATACCCGTTTTACCCACCACAAAACATGCGAAGAAAAAAAAATTGACGCCTAAAAAAAAAAACATAAGCCCGTGGTTAAATAGGGTGTGGACGGGCCTCACAGTTGTGCAAGAGAAAATACATTACGAAGCAACGAAGTTGTCGGCGAACGGCGCAGAGATGCGGGCGGGGAAGGGGAAAAGGGGGGGGGAGGAGGTTGAGTAGGATAGTCGTACGAGAACTTTTGCACCGTTGCAAACCGGCCCCGTGCACATTTCCTTCTGTCGAGTTCTCTCGCCCGTCGCCCGTTGTTATACATGTATACGGGTCGCGCATGCGTTCGTATACGAGTAAAACCATCGACCAATACCGCGACCCCCGTCCGTGTTCCGCTTGTGTGTGCGTAAAACACCGGACGGACGAGGAGCGATGGTTTCATTCATGCGACCGGCTCCCTTTCGCGCATGCGCCACGCGTACATGTTTTGCCGTATTATGCACGTATACGCGAGCGCGAATTTATAACCGTCTATGTGTGCGGCAGCCACCTACCTGGCTGCCTACACGCGGCGCGCTAAAACTCCTCTAAGGAACATCGTGCGGCCCGGTCATGCAGAATGAGACGAGGTGCGCACACTCCGACTGGCATGGAGACCACTATTATATATATATATATATATATATATATATGTATATATCTTTACAATAAAAAAAGGTCTCGCGGTCGTGTCAAGAATCGAGGGAGATACTTAAGCCCTAACTATTCTAAGCTCTGATGAAGGACGTACGTCTTTGCTATTCTGTACGCTCCTTATTGGACTTATGCGCTTATTACCCCTCTCATGATGGACATCCGCCCTTATTATTCTAAGGCTCAAATTTTAAGACGTTAGTTTGACCTTCATTGCGTACTTGAGACTTATCTTTAGTTTGAACTTAAGATCTATCTTAAATTCGAACTCGATTCCATGCTTAAGACTGATCTGAACTTCGAACTTAAGTCTCAACTCAAATTAGAGTGCATTTCGGGTTCGATATCGAGTTCGAACTTTAACGCTTCTTCGGTGTAGAATCTACATCTGGATCCCAAATGTGGATAACTTTTATGACACAATTGCTAATTGCTGTCCTCAGTGACATGACCAATGATTGTGAAAATGGGTGGAAAACTACGTATCTGGTAGTGAAGATGGTAAATCTCCACGACCTCTGGTCGTGAAGCGTGTAAATCTCCTCATCGATTCTTAATAGTTTGAGGTTAAGATCGATCTTAAGCTCGAACTTACGATCCAATTTTAGTTCAGACTTAGTTTCGAATTTAAGATCAAACGTAAGCACGAAATCCAGTTCGACCATAAGAGCGATTTTAATTTCAAGCTAACGTCTTAAAATGCGACCCTAAGTACCATTCACGGACTTACGCCCTTATCGATCGTCGAGTACGATTGTCTCTGAGAGTGTTTGTGACTGTCCATAAGTGCCCTGGGAGGTGTCCAAGTATCTATAAATGTGCGTGCCTCAGTCTCGATCCGAGCCCCAACAAGCCTCACCATATATTACACACATAAACACACACACGAGACTAAAGGAAAAGAATGCAAACGCCCACAGAGAGCCGAGTAGCGTGAACGTTGCGATTGGCGTCGAGCGGAAACGAGAGATCGGTTGTGTCGACTTTCTCGCGGTGGGCGCTTTCTATCGCTGCCGTTTCATTCATCGTCGACATCGCCTGCCAGTCGTTGCCGTCGCTCGGCCGCCCAACGTTCCGAATCGTGGGCTTGGCCCACAAACCACCTTCGAACTTGGGACGAAAATTAATTCGAACTACGACTATTTCGAGTCGGCCGGTCCGTGGCGCGTGTGATACACCCAACTATAGAGAGACCTAACGGTTTACAGGAGGGCGAGCAAAGTAACCGAGAGAGCCGATCGCCGAGAGGCCGGAGTTCTGTTTAGAGAAGCGACTCCAGCGCACACAGGATATCTCGACGCTCTCGGGCGGCGGGGAGGGGCGAAGCGAGCAGAGCCGGCCAGCAGGCAGCCGGGAGAGGAAACGAGAACGACTTTTTTCACGTACTACTACTATGAGCGGGCTTCGGGAGAGCCAGCGAACGAGAGAAAGAGCCTCGGCACCCGCCGCGCCGCAGCCATGACTCCACTATACTATAATACTACTACTATAGTAATAGCTTACGGGGGACCGAGAGGACTCGCGGAGAAAGAGCAGCGTGATTCCCCACGAGCCAAGGCGCTCGGAAAGATTCCGACGGATCTGTGCGATGCGACCGCGACCGCGAGGAGAGACGGCAGTGGGGAAGGAAAGATAAAGACGGATCGACCGAATGCAAATTATGAGCCACAGATTAGATAGAGGATCTTTCCTCGTCTCTCTTTCTCGGCCGAGAGATCGCTCGGCGAGATACGATTTAACTATGGTGTAGATATAGAGACGTGGACATTAATATGTATGTATATATGTAGATATATGTGTGTGTATGCGGGTCAATGATACTCGGTACGAGGAACCGAGAAGCGTCGTGGGTAGAGTGGCTTTTTTGTGATAAGGTAGAGGGGATATAAATAGATAATCGTAAAATCATAGGATTGATGTTTCTTCTTTTTGGCTTGGGTAGGTGTTTATTCTTAATAGGGTATGCGGATTGTTTTGTGGTTATTTGTTTCGTTGGATATTCCGAGCCTACCCACAAAATCATTTCAAATGTCAGACACGTTCTTTTGTTGTTACTTAATTCATCCGTTTTTTTTTTGTTTTTTTTTTTTTTACGGATACACCAAGGCGCGTTCCCCAATGCCTTCTCTCAGACGTAGTCCGTAATAAATCCATTTCCATATTTTTCAATCGACTCTTCATATATAGATGCATGGAAACCGATTTGTTACTTGCCGAGTCTTCATTTGACGGATCTTCTTTATTCGACGCCTGCTCGATTACATTTTTTTTAATGCACATCTTTAACCTCAGTTTTAATGTGCGTCTTGTTTTATTGTTACTTAATTCATCTGTTTTGTCGGTGGATACACCGACACGCGTTCCCTAATGCTTTTTTTTTATCAAGTTCTCTTAAGAACTGCAATAGAGACTCAGTCGGTAACAAATCCGTTTCTAGTTCTCCTCTACTATTAATATTTTGATATGATATGAAAACCTAATTTCCATTTGTTCGAAATATTAATAGTCGCGGAGAAGATAGATCTTTGTTACCGACTGAATCTTGCCTTTACCGATCCTCTTTATCCAACTCCTGATCGATTTTCTATTAAAAAATGCAACTCTTTAACTGCGCAATCCGCCATGAGTTCTTTGATTCGTCCGGTACGCAATTCAATCTAATCCTTCACCACTAGTGAGAAAAAAGCGTTCTTAGCGTCGGATGAATTAAGAAACGATCTTCCCCAATATGTCAACTGCACTTTTTCCACAGTGTTATTATGATTTGTATTTTGATGTTATTTCTATTACGTGTTCTTTTGATCTGGGACTTTATTTTTATCGCGATTTCTGTTATTTAGATTATTCTGTTATTCTATACTATTTTTCGTTGATCGCCTTTGCGTTTGTGATGCTGATTTGTTTTCTTCTGCTTCGTGCTTTTGCTTCATGCTCGCTTTCTAGGTTACTTTGGTCGTAGTAGTTTATTTTCCCATTGCCGGATACAAATTGCTTCCGTTACAGAGCCTTTTAAGTTCAAAGGTACACACAGACTGTAACCCTAATTTCCTGAGCCTGACCTATCTTATGCTTCCCATTCCCGTCTAACTTTTTATTTTGCCCTTTTTCTTATTCTCTCTAATTCTTTGAGCCATCGACTCCCTCCTCCATCTTCCCTACTTTCTAGGTTACTTTTGCTTTTAAGTGTATTTTTAGGTGTATATTCTGTGTATTTGATTTTGCTTTTTTTAATCTACTGCTGCTGCATGTATTTTGGCAATTTGCACTTATCGTCGAATTTTAAGCCATTAGTTTGAACTTAAGATCGCTCTTGAGACCGAAGTTACGATCGAAGTTTGGCCCGAACCTCATTGCGTGTTTAAGTTTGATCTTAAGTTCGAGCTTGAGTTTAACCTTAAATTCGAACCTAAGTTTGACCTCAAGTTCGAACTTAAGTGCGATCTCAAGTTCGAACCTAAGTTTGATCTCAAGCTCGAACTTAAGTTTGACCTCAAGTTCGAACTTAAGTGCGATCTCAACCTCAAACTGATGTTTTAAAATTCGACCCTTAAGGAGGCTTTGCCACAGGGCACAAAATAGACGACTCTTTCTCTCTCTACCATATCGTCATTTTTTCTCTATTAAAAAAAAAAAAAAAAAAAAAAAAAAAAAAAAAAAAAAAAGTGAAATAAAGAAAATCGCGAAACCAATGCCTAAAAAGGAAGAATCAAAAAAAGATTCCTTACCGTTTCGACTTGGGGGCCTCGGTGGCGCAGGATAGTGTGGCGGCGCGAGGATCGGCGACGGCGGAGTCCTCTGCGCTTGGTTCTGTTTCGCCGGGTTGGCAATCTGACGGCTTTGCCTCGTGGCCGACAACGTAGCTGAGTTCGCCGTCGAGCGGGACGAGTTTGACGTTAGGGTAGTCGAGGACGTGCTACCGGCAACCGCACCGAGACTCCTCAACGTCGCTGGGCTCAAGTTGTTGGGAGGCCAAGGCGGGCGCCGCGGTGGCAGCGCCGGGGGCGAGAGGCAGTCCAAGGTATCCACACTTCCACACTTTTAATCCACCTGCTGCACACAATGTCCGCTTCCCTCCGACCGCTGCCCTAAACCCGACGCGATTCCACCACCGACTTTCCCTAGCACTCTTTGCTTCTGTCGCTACAGTTATTATTATCAGCGCGACGTTTCTATCGCGAACGGACGAGAGCGATTCCTTGCCGCTCGCTCCGCTGCCGCCGAGGCGCAGCCACCGCGCCTCTCCTCTCCCCCTCAGCGGCAACCGAGGCTCGGCTAACCGCCTCGTCTCACCGCTCGCCCGTTCGTTCCGACGAATCTTCGCGACATTCGTCGCCCCGTCGATCTACGACCGATCGAAAGCTCGACACCTTTCACGATCAACTTAAACACGTTTTCGAGATTTTTAACTTAATACATTTATTTATTTATTTATTTATTTATTTATTTATTTATAGGCAAAAAATTGAAGTTTAAGTCCTTCACGAAGAACTTAAACACGTTTTCGATATTTTAACATTTTTTTTCAAAATTTATTTATTTATAATTTTTTGAAAATAATTTGTTTATGGGCCAGAAATGGCCGAGCCGGTTACTCGTGCACTCGAAGAAATTTTAACGACGACCGTTGGTCCCGTTCGATAACGACCTATCTCGCCGCAACGGACGCGCGACCCGTCCGAATTCAGTCACTCTCACTCGGCCGCTTCACCTTTTACCAGCGGGGCACACAACGGCCGAAGAGAGCACAACGGCAGCGCACCGGGGCACCAGCCAGGAGCAGCATCGAGCTCGCGTGGCCTCCTCTCCACGTCGTCGCTGCTCTGTTGTTCCCTCTCCTAAAAAAAAACCCTCCTTTTTTCACAACCTCCCCATAGTCGGGCACAAGAGAGTACGATTTTTCTCTCGGACCGCGTGCGAAACGAGCCCGTCTACGTTTCGCTTGTTTTATTATACATATATGTATATATATATTTTCCTCTTTATGTCGTGACGACACACGATTCACCTTTCCTTTCACGATACGTATCTATTATATGTGTTTTTAACCGCAGCCGAGTTAAAAAAAAAATGCCGCCGGACTTAAACTTCAGAGCGCCGTTTTCGTATTTAGCGCGAGCGCCGTGCGTTCGACGATTCGAACCTCGAACACTATCTCCCTCCGCCTCAGTCACTGATTCAATGCAAAAAAAAAAAAACAGTTTAAAACGCCGCGCGAACGTCGTCGTTGACACCGGCCGTTCGGGCACTCTCGTGTGTATTCGCCTCTGCGCACGAATATTAACTCGTGAATTAATTAACGTAAAAAAGAAAGAGGAAAAAAAACAACGAAAGGAAGAACGCGAGAGAACGCAATATGTCGGTGATCAACACCGTGCGGGCGCTCCTCGCACACTGGCTCCTCCACTATGCGCCAGCAGCGACGATCCCCTCCCCTTCCGTCTCCCCGCCCCTCCCACCCGTCTGCCCCGCTCGGTCGCACTCTAGCGGCGCGCACACGCGGACACGCACACACGACTCCCCCACTCGGGATATTCTCGCTCGCTCCCACTCTCGTCTCCGGATATTCTCCGTGCGTCGCTCTCCTTTTCTCTCGTTCTATCTGTCTATCCGCTCATCGTTCTATCGCTTTCGCTCTCGCTCCCCCGAGGCGAGCCTCGACTCGAGAGACTCGACTCGACTGCCTTCTCGCTTCTCACCGCCGCTGCTGGCTGGATCGCGTAGGCCGGCCGCCAGTAAACAGGCTCCTTCATTCACTGCTTATTTTATACCGGCGGCCCCTACGACCACAGAAATAGCCTCGGCGCTTCGTCCTCGTCGCCCGCACGGCCAGGCCTCTCCTCTCTCTCTCACTATCCGCCTCACCCTCCCGCGCCCCGAGAGAGCTCTCCGGCCTCCCCGTCACGATGATTCGCGTCGTCACGCGGCTGCCGCTCGCAGCACACTGGCCGAGACGGCTATCGCGAACCGAGAAACTCCGACGCCGATCCTCTTTTTACTCCGCGCTTTACTACCGCCCCGAGAGAACGAATACAAATTGTCGACGATCAGGAAGAGACGCGCGAGAATCCCGAAGAAATCGTGGAGCAAACTCCGCTGGTGAACAGCGAAGGGCATCCTCGCTGCTTTATCGCGGTTCTAACGCGAAAGAAAAATCGGCTTCCGGCGCCCCCGATCGACGATACCACGTGACCTATCCTCGGCTTCCGGCGGCCATCTTTCTATTACCGGCACCTGTTCGCCGCTTCCTCACTCTCGACTCTTCCGCTCATCGATTCTGGCACCTCTCACGAGGATCTACGACTGCGGTAGAGAAACCTCGCGCATTACTTTTGTTTTGTTTATCTTTCACGCTCGATTTTTCTTCATCCGTATGGCAATCCTCTTTCTCGGGTCACGTGGTCTCTCCTAAGTCTGCAAACTTACTCTCCGTGCTTGCTCGAGTCTTTCCCGAACGGAGACGAGAGAATCGTGCTCTGTGGGTGTGTTTTTCGCTCCCTGCACGTTCGGTATAGACGCGGACGGCGAGCGACGGTCCGCGGCAGTCACCGCACACTCGCAAGAGGTAACGTGCAAGCAGGACGAAGATTAAGATCCGTAACAGCGCGCCGGGAATGATTCCGCGAGCCGGCACAAGCGGGTACGAGCGACAGAGCCGAAGAGACACGAAGCCGATTGTTAATACGAGAGAAAGAGCGGAACTGGTGAGAGCGAGAGATGTTCAGCTGGCCTCGGCGGCCATGTCTCGACGGTGCTGCGCTGCTGCGGTGCCCGTCGGCGAGCCGCGCTCCAGGGCCGTGCGCGAGAGCGACGGCGCCCACCTCGCCTGTGCCAATGATCGGCCGCGCGCGCGCGCGCCCCTCGCGAAGAAAAACCTCTCGGCCGGTGCCAATGACTCCCGGCGCCTCGCTCTCTCCCTTTCTCGCTTTTCTTCCTCTCGCTCGGACTCTCGACCGCTCGCTGTTACGCTCTCCCTCCCTCTCCCAAACGACTCGAGACCGTTTAGATGTTTCTCGCAATTCTGCTCTGTGGCGATAGGATTTAAAAAATATGTGTTAAAAATAAAATAAAAACTTGAAGCGAAAATTTAAAAAATGCAGCAAGAGGGTTAACATTTTTTGTAACAATGTTAACCCTTCTACAGTTTAATAATAATATCTTTTTGCGTTTAAAGGCTCGAGAGATGTTCGTTGTGTACGTAGTTTGCACTACTATCGGCGCGGACTACACTATAGGGCGATGTTGACTCGATGTTCTGAAAATCCATGTTTTTCACGCGCTGCGTCGATTCTTTAATTCGATGTTTAAATGCGTCGATTCATCGAAACATAATCGATTATTAATACAAATCATCGATGCTTTTTTTACTGTCAATGCGCAGGCGCAGTAGGCCATGATCAAGAACACTCCCACGTTCCATAGACAATTCGAAACTGTACACTTCAATTTTCAGTTTATTTTGGAAAAATGTTAACCCTTCTACAGTATGATAATAATATCTATTGTTTATTTGGTTTTCTTTGACACTGAATATTGGAACCCTCGAATTTGGCGAAGAAACTTGAAATCGAGATCTATACGGAATTACATAAAAAACTTGAACATTATAAGCACAATGTGCTCTTAATAATAAACAGATTTTACTATATTTCTATTCAACGTATTTACAACTACCCTTACTTATCCTACTTTCGGTTTTTTACTCTTTCGCCGATGTTTACCGTGTTGCACTTATGACAGTGCACCATCTGGTTTTTTCTTGTAAATATAACGTTTAAAGTAATGTGGGCTTTTTCTAATTAAAAGATGCATCGATTCGACATCGAAGTTTTAGAAAATAAATCGACTAAAACATACATTTGTTTTGTAATCGATTATTTAAGCATGGATGTTTTTTTTCAACATCGCCCATCGCTACTAAACCATCAGCGTGCGCGTATCGTCGCTGTCGTACCGCCCCTCTTCTCCTCTCGCCGAAGAGCGAGCGCCGCGACCTTCCGCGGATCCGTTTCGCACTCCCATCTCTCGTACGCGCTCATCTGCAGGCAATCTCCCCTGCGCACACCCACACAACGGACTGATAAAGAGCAACAGCGAGCGCGGAAGCGCACGAGAACTCCGAGCAGTTTTTTTTTTTTTTTCGATGCTCCAGGCGTTGATTCACGTTTCTCGGTTTTCGCGGCCGGTCCGTTTTCGCGTGAAACGCGACATAGGATGAAATCTCAGTCGGTATCCTCGGACATTGTCGGACGACTCGTTGTGCGAGTAGAGCCGTTCGTTCGGCATTACGCTGGCGGGCCGGCGGAGCGGCCGGATCTCGACGTCTCTGCTGCGATCCCCGATCGCGCGACGACGGGCCTGGGGAATGGCGCGCATGCGCACGGCGACGAAGCGCCCCCCGGCCCGCGCAGTCGACCCCGCTCGGGCCGCGCGGCCATTCCCGTAAACCAGACGCGATACTTCATTCATGCTCGTATTATGCGCTCAGGGACGGAGCGAACTGTATCGGCACCCGCGCGGTGGCCGCGGTCGGAGAAAAACAGGGAAACCTGGAAAAGTCGGGGAATTTGAATATTGGGCAGGGAAAAAGTAAAATTGTCGCCGAATCTTCTATAATTAATTAAAAAGTAGATGCAAGGAAGCCTTAAAAAAAATTGAGGAAAATGCGAATAAAAATATGGAACATTAATACGATAATTAGACATCTCCTTTTGCATTATTAATTTTAAAAAAATAGAAGTCGTTAGAATTTTGGTCAGGTAAACTTTTTTATTGGTTAAGGAAATGTTAGGGGAATTTTTTCCGGGGAAATCATTGCCTGGCGCTTAGTTTTGTTTTGTTTCGCTATTGATGGTCGATTGAGCGTAAAGACTCGTGAGATCTTGAGGATGCATCACACATACATTCCTAACCGAAAGTTTAATTCGATCGAAATTTCGGTACTTCGCGATATGTCAAGACCTGTGATTTTGCATAATAATAATACCAAAAAGTTATTAGCAAATTATGTTTCGAATAAATGAAGAGCCCTTGAATTTTCTCATTCTAAATGAATTCCTTGATTTTTTGGAATTTCTCGAAATTTTTTTTTCGAAAGTTTTTTTCGAAATTTGTTTCCATACAAAAATGTTCTTTTTTAAATTTGAAAAATCGATGTAGAGGCTCGAATTTCGGATATATTTCCTTATAACGATTCCACAGTACACACACGTAGTTTCGTGCCGATTGCGCCAACAGTTCCTTACTTATGGTATTGAAAAAGGTTTCAAAACGTAAGATTCAAAATGTAAGAAAATTATGAAAAAAATCATGAGGCTTCTGGAAAATCAATGAATTCATTCGAAATATGAAAAAAGGGTTAAAGGATAATCTATGGGCGCCCGCTCCATTTTTTTTAAATGGTCCCTAATAATGTAATGCTATTTTAGAAAACAAAAATTTAATAATGTAGTCTGAAATTATATATTTTTTTAAAAGAATGTTGTTTCTAAAAAATTTCATGTTCATGTATCTCGGAATCCCCTTGCAGAAAAAGTTGTAAAAAATTCTAAAAAAAAAGCCTTAGTAATTGCTTTCTAACACTTGTGATTTTTAGTTCCAAAAGTAGAAAAGTCGTGTGACGTATTCTCTTAACATGTCACAAGCATAAATGCACGGGCTCGTAGTTGAAACTTAACGTTTACTCTTTCGGCAACGAGGCTACGGAAACTCCCCTGCTGCTACGATCGAGAGCCGGCATTCACCGACGATCTCGTCAATTAACTCGAATTCCGTGTTTCATGCAATCGTATTCCGTACCTTGCGGGCACGAAGGATGCAACATCTGCATACTATAGATCGTGGAACACGAATAACGATTATGATAATATGAAATTCCCGGGTAGAGCCAAAGTGAGACGGGACGGACGCGTAATAACAACACAATACACACCGGCGCGGTCTGCGAGTACGTGCTAGACGTCACGCTGGTGAATTAGCGCGATTGTGTAATCGGTCGGTGGGTCGGGCAAGCGTGAACGACGAGCGTTACTATGTCGGTATAGTGTGTATGGGTAGGACTGCATCGCATTCAAGATCCGCATAGATTCGATATCGTGTGTGTTGCAACTCGAGTAAAAAAAAAAAACAATTGAGACAGAGGATTAATTAATTGGCCGAGTTATCAGCGCGAGAGTCACTCCCGTGATAGCGCTCGGTGCGATGCGATAATCTATAAACTCGAGCATCAGAACGAGGTGATTCGACTTCCGCATCGTCGCCGCTATCCGGGTTGCCGTCCGTCGAACGAACGGATGATAATATTAAGCGTGCTAAACTCGAACTCGGTTTTGCATTATTGGAAAAAAATCGATCGACCGACGCTCGCTGTACGGATGACCGGTAAACATGCGCAAGGCGATCTGCGCAGCACTATCTGCGCAGTTTGACCTACGCAGCACCATCTGCGCAGTGTGACCTACGCAGCGCTGTTTGTTATTATTTTTTCGTAATGGAAATGAGTTGTTATGGCAATTAGTTGTAATGGCAATCGGTTGTAATGACGATCGGTTGTAATGACGATCGGTTGTAATGACAATCGGTTGTAACGACGATCAGTTGTAATGACGATCGGTTGTAATGACGATCGGTTGTAATGACGATCGGTTGTAATGACGATCGGTTGAAATGGCGATCGGTTGTAATGAGAATCGGTTGTAATGACGATTAATTGGAATGACGATTAATTGGAATGACGATTAATTGGAATGACGATTAATTGTAATGACGATTAATTGTAATGACGATTAATTGTAATGACGATTAATTGTAATGAAGATTAATTGTAATGACGATTAATTGTAATAACGATTAATTGTAATAACGATTAATTGTAATGACGATTAATTGTAATGACGATTAATTGTAATGACGATTAATTGTAACAACGATTAATTGTAATAACGATTAATTGTAACAACGATTAATTGTAATAACGATTAATTGTAATGACGATTGATTGTAATAACAAAATTATTGAGATAGGTGTTTCACAGGCGAACGGGAGACGAGCCCAGCGAAGGGAATACGAGTCCCGTTTCTTCGAGTGTATCTCCGTAAGTCGGTTTCCATGCGGACTGTCGGCAGCCGCCGCAGCCGGAGCATAATTATCATCGTCGACCGGAAGTCCGTTTCACCGCTGCTGCTCGAGGAAAACGCTGCGAACGTCGAGTCTCGATTCGCTCGCGTCAATGAAAATTTAATTCTCCGATAACTTATCGGGAGACGAAAATAGTAATAAAAATTCATCAACGAAGCTTTTAAATTTGAACTGCATGAACTGGTTACACAGCACGGAAATATTTTTGAAAGGTTTCAATAAAAATTGTTTTGAAACATTTTGATAGAATATTTCAAAATATTATTTTCATATATTTTAGAAATATTTCGTTAGATTTCGTGCTATATGGGCTGTATATGTAAATAGTATCGGAATAGATAACACGAGAGCCTCGTGGAAAATTGTAAAATGAATTATCTACGTAACTCGTTGAAACGAAAATAAATGAAGAAATACAGTAAAAGAAAAAGATTCGTGCACGAAGTTTTAACATTCGCGTTGCATTTATCTATATATAGAGTATTAAAATGGATAAGACGAGAGAGCCTCGTCACGATCTCCGAGACTGCCCGCCGGTACGTTCTCGCGTGGGAGGAGGAAGACGTTCAAGGTCTCCGCGGGGTGTCGAGTTACTTCTCGACTTCGTCGAGGAAAAATAAGAGGGATCGAAGAGGCAAAAAACAAAAAGAAGAAAACAACACAGAAGAAGCCACGACAAGTTCCAGTGCGATCCCACGAAGGCACCTGACCTCGCCCCCCCTCCCCCTGCCCCCCCTTCCCCTTTGGCCGATAATTCATTTCCGTCGATACAATTCCGACGATGTCGAAACCGGAAGTACATTGTAATATTCGGTTTCGACAAGAATGCCAATAATTTGGAAACTCCACACGTCGGGGAAAGTCCCGAGGAATTCGCCGGAAGTGGAACGTACGATTCACCGTACAGTTATAGAGTTGAATTATAACGCGTTGACGTTCCGTTCGTGACGTCACCGAGAAATTTGTTTCTCTCCATTTGACGCGCGTACGCAAAACCGTTATCTCCTCGCCGTCGTAATATCGTAAACCGTCCATACGCGTCGCTGTAAATCATACGCGGACTCGAGGAGAGTCGCTGCGATTTATACTTCGGAACGGGGCGAATAAAAAAAAAAAATCGAGGCGCTCTGTTTGATATTCCGGGGAATTGAATTTCGCAGCGTCTCGGTTGAGTGATTTACCGCTCGGACTTTAACGAAACTGCTTTTGAGAGGGCACTTCGCGTTGTGCTTTTGAGAGGGCGATTAAAAAAATATGTATTTAATTTACAACTTATTAAAATACCATAAAATATTAGAAAATTATCCGATTTGCAACTAAATGTTGCATAATATTTTTTTCAAAATTATTCAATTTTTACAGCTAAATAAAATAATATTATACATGTTTTGTATTATAAAATTAACATATACGAACTTTTTTCGAACCTTTGACGAAACTGCTTTTATCGAGAGGGCGATTAGAAAAAAAAATTTATTTACAACTTATTAAGATACTGTAAAGTATTATTGAAAAATTGTTTAATTTGCAACTCTTTAGAATAACATTAAATATTATTTTTTAAATTATTTAATGTTTACAAGGCATTAAAATAATGTAAATTTTTTTTTATTATAAAATTAACATATACAAACCTTTTTCACTGTGCTTGGTCGCTGTCCACGGTATCTCGAATTCCCCTCGGGGGAATGCGCGGCTTGTACACAATTGTGAAATTCTTACAACGACGTCGTTTCATGTAGGGCGCGTGACTTTCCAAGATTCTCCGAATCTCTCGTAAACGCATCGGGAGTTCTCGATTCTTCGGTGCGCTATCGGTAAACGTACTTTCCAGCAATTGCCCGGGTCAATTGCCTAATTGTCTTGGTTCGTAGGCGCTCGCGAGAAATCGTCGTTTCTTATGGCAACGATACCGAACAAAATATACCGGGTTAGTATTGAATATAAAATTTTTTTTAAATCCGTGAATCACGAAAATAATTGTTCTTTGCCGGAAACCGGAAGTTCTTCGGTAAGGCTAAAAATAATTCGAAAAAAATTAAATTTATAATTTAAAAAATCTCGCTGTAACCAAAATATTAACATTTTTCTGTAATTCCGTAAAATAAACATTCTTCACCGAAACCGGAAGTTCATTGATAGATCTGAAAATAATTTGAAAAAACCTGAAAAAAAAATTATTTAAATTTATATTAATATTCAGGTTACAAAAAGTAACCTGAATATTAACGTTATTTCCATAACGCTTTTTAATAATTCTTCTTCGCCGGAAATCGGAAGTTCATCGGTAGGGTCAAAAAAATGATCAGAAAAAAATCAAAAATGAAAAAGGCTGTTTACGCCGCTGAAACAAGTATATATGTACATATATATCTATACATCTACCGGTAATACTAGTCTCGTCACTGCGTTTCGTTGCGTACGCGCGCTCACGTACGCGTCGTCATCTCTCGCGGTCCGATCTGCGCGGCGAGGACGCAACGGCCGTTCGTTCGCTGCGCGCGAGGACAACCTGTGGATATATGAATGACTCGAAATGACGTGCATTCATTGAGAGGCTCCGGCCGCTGGCGTGCGCGGCTCGAGAGCCCGAGAGCGCCGAGCAAGGACATGACACATTTATGTCCGAGACCTCTGCCAGGGACGAACGAACGGAGATGGGCGGCGTATTCGCAAATTGCAAAAAAAAAATAAGCAGCTTTGAAAATCGATTATATATATATATACATACATATATATATATATATATATATATATATATATACATTTTTTTTTAAGTTGAAGTTTATTTACTTCAAAAAAAATTGAACACTCTTCGGAAAAATTCTCAAAAATGCAGTCTTGCTTATAAAAATGGTCAAGCGATAGCTCAGAATCGACTGATTTTTTTTTCTAATCATCACTATTTTTTTCGATAAAAAATTCGAATAAAACAGAAGGTGACTCCGGCCGACTCCGGCTCAAATAAAAAAAATTCTTATATGTGACACATATTTTTTCAGAATTTTAAATTTTGTCGCTCAATAAATTCCTTTTTATAGTTATAAATAATTGCTAACATTCTAAAAAAAAATAAAAATATAGTATCTGAGTGCTTTTGAGACTTAGTTCAACCACATAAAAAAAAGCGAGCCAAATCCAAGATGTGAATGGCCAGAGTCAGGCAGATTGGTATGAAATACATATACAAATTCCCACAAAGCTGATTAAACTCCATAAATTTTTTTCTCAAACCCAACATTGCCAGAATTTCCGGTTTGAGTTTCCCCATAATAATAATCGACACTAATAAATACATTAATCGAACAGACCAGTTCGAATAAATATTATAGACTCTGTCGAGCCGCATAAGTGTTGCCGTCGTCGGTAATTTGTTAGCGTTCAATCTACGCGTGTGTAAGTCCGTCCGTGTGTTTTCCTTTCGAGTCTCTCGTTTAGTGTCGGCGCGTCCCGAGCCGAGCCATTTACGTGTGAGCGTCGGAGTGTCGTAAAAAAAAAGGCAAGCTCGGCGACGACGAGAGGAGTGCGAGTGGGACGGGCTTATACTGGATTCGTAACGAGGCGCATTTGTAAACTGATTACACGTTGGCTTACGTAAGGCCCGCTCGGCCGGTCGGAGGCGCGCATGCGCACGCGCACTCTCGCTCGCCGGCCAGCGATCGGTTGACGTTGACGTCCATTCAGCACCGCTTCTGGCCGGTCGGGCCAGCGGCTTCGTTTGGCATCGATTCTTTCATTCATGGAAAATCCACCGACACACGCGCGCGCACCGTCCGACACGGACGGGCGCGCGTCGCCCGGTCGGAGAGCGGCTGCGCTCTGGTGCGTTATCTCGACCAGACTATTTGCCACTCGTTCGTCGAGTACGCTCGGAGCAATTACACGGCGGCGATCGATTCGGGAAGTCGAGCGAGCGCTCGGCCATCGTGCGGGCGCGGCAGAGCTTCCGGGTTTTATCGCCGATTATGCCCATCGAGATCTTTCTCAATTCATGCGTCTCTTTCGCTTGACTAGAGTCGTGTTGAATTCCGAATAGATTTGTGACGTGTCGAACGCGCCCGTCTAACCACTTTTCTGTGTTCATTGAGTAGCAGGTTTTTTTTTCACTGCCTGCATTCAAGATACAATCCGGAGAAAAATTTTCCAAAAATGTCAGTCTAAAGTCACTTCCGGTTTGAGAATTTCACTTTTGTATCGGAAGTGAGTTTAAGCAGGAAAGTTTGAAACTGTTCGTTGTGACGTCACTTTGAGTTTCAAAAATTCGTTTTTTTAACGGAAGTGAAGTTATACGGGAAAACGTCACTTCCGGTTTGAAGATCTCACTTTCAAACCGGAAGTGACTTTGCACAGGAAAGATCGAAAATGATCGTTGTGACCTCACTTCGAGTTTCAAAAACTCAGTGTTTGAACGAAAGTGACGTCACGCGAGAAAACGTCACTTCCGGTTTCAAAATCTCATTTTTCTAGAGGAAGTGTCGTCGCACCGACAATACATTTCGACTTCCGGTCGAAAGATGAGGATTTGAAACCGGAGGTGTCAATTTTTTTTATTTCGTATAACGTCACTTCCGGGCAAGGAACGTGGTGTTGAAACCGTAAGTCACAACACAACGAAATTTTTCTAATTTTTTGCGTGACGTCACTTCCGGTTTAAAAGTGAGATTTTCAAACCGGAAGTGACGTTACAGAGACATTTGTACGATTTTTGTCTCGTATTGTAGCTCGAACACAGCCAGTGACAGAAAGATGTGAATTAAGGAATGCAGGAAAGTGGTGAGGCGAACGTGTGTCACACACGTCTCAAATGTATTTGGAATCCATCTCGAACGCAGCCAGCGACAAAAAATCGACAGCAAAAAAAACCGATGACTTAAGGAACACACAGGAAGCGACCAATTAGTTTTTTTTTTTTTTTTTTTTTTTTAAGAACGCTGATTCCACGGTTCTTTTCTTTCATTCATAACACGCCTATCCTCACGACGACGCGCATGCGAGTGCACGTTTCGCAACGAAACAGGCTTACGTAGCGTTAAATTTTGTTTCGATCGATCGTTATTTTCAATACGGATTGACTTCGGAATATAAAACCTTTGGGAAGATTTTACGAGCCGCAAAGTTGCGAAGTTATGACTTCCCTCTCGTGGATCATGTTGATTGTTCCTCGCGAATACGATGACACAATAAATACTACGTAGTGCCGATGATGATGCCAGCCTTGGCCGCACCGCACGATCTTAATGATTCATTAAAATTTTATTTTTCTTGCCTAAGGCCGATTAACTCGTACCATCGTCGTCATCATCGTCGTCGCAATGGTGATTATCGTCGTCATCGTTATTATTGATGAATCTTTTTTTTTCCTCTTTTTTGTCTCTTCCTTTCTTCCTCCTCTGTCCATCCACTTATTCCGGACAAGATAAGCATGTGATCGTCAGTCCTCGCACCCGCTCACTGTATCGTATGCGACGACCTCGAACTTTGCCTGTTCTCGCCCGGCCAAGAATGTTACTTTGTGTCCCACACCGGAAGCGGAAGTCCGGTAGAGACCGAGAGGAACGTGACGTCACACGGGAAAACGTCACTTCCGGTTTAAAGATCTCACTTTTAAACCGGAAATGATGTTACGCAGAAAAATTTGAGAATGTTCGTTGTGACGTTACTTCCGGTTTCAAAAGCTCTGTTTTTCAACGGATGTGACGTCACACGGGAAAACGTAATTTCCGGTTTAAAAATCTTACTTTTAAACCGTTAATGACGTTACACTTTCGTTTTCAAAATCTCTGTTTTTCAGCGGATGTGACTTCACACGAGAAAAGTTACTTCCGGTTTCAAAATTTCACTTTTAAACCGTTAATGACGTTACACAGGAAAATTTGAGAATGTTCGTTGTGACGTAACTTCCGTTCTCAAAGTCTCTGTTTTTCAACGGAAGTGACGTCACACGAGAAAACGTCACTTCCGGTTCCAAAATCTCGTTTCTCTAGAGAATGTGCCATCGTATCGAAAATACGTCACTTCCGGTCGAAAAGTGAGATTTCCAAACCGGAAGTGTGACATTTTTTTTCTATAACCTCACTTCCGGTCATGGACCAAGATTTTTAAACCGATTCCTCCGGACAAGATAAGCATGTGCTGGTCAGTCCTCGCATCCTCTCACTGTATCGTATGAGACGAGCCCGAACTTTGCCTGTTCTCGCCCGGCCACGAATGTTACTTTGTGTCCCGCACCGGAAGCAGGAAGTCCCCGAGATTCCTCGGAGCCGGGAGAGACCGAGAGGAGAGGCTCGAATGGCGAGGGACGCTGGGGAGAGAATAAAAGGAAGGACGGAAGCTACGTGGGCGATGGGAACGCACAGGAGGAGGAAAGCGAGGGACCTGCGGGAGACAAAGAGACCGTCCTCTTGTTTCCCTACCCTTCCTTTTATTTCAGCTACCGCACTCGTGTGACTTGCCGAGGAACGATTAAACTTCGTTTCCAAGACTACCCCGGATCTTTCCTCTTTTTTAATTTGTATTCACTAGTGGATCTGTTGGTTTCTAAATTTTATTCTATTTTTTGAAACAGGGTTCTTTAAGGTAGTTCTTGCGAATAGCGAACTTCGCATAAGTTTCAGAGAAATGAGAGGGAATTGCAAACACTTCTCGATGGTAGGAAAATATTTAAAAATCAAGCATTTTGAAGATGCTGAAAAGATTAATTTTCTATTATAATAATTCGAAAATGTTATTAAGAAATTGATTAACAATAAAATTGTTCAATGAATCTCCCGGAAAGCTAAATTTTTTCTTGAAAATGATTAATTTTTCAGTTAATTTTTTAGAATGCGCATGAATTTTTTCAGATTTTTAAATTCACTTTCAATTTTGTGACTGTCTACAAATTTTTTTCCTATAAGAATAAAAAAAATGCACGACAGTCTTTCGGTGATAAATAACAAATGTGAGCTTGTCAAATTCTCACTCACAAAGATTATATGGATAATTGATTTACATTTTATAAGATAGACTATCAATTAATTCGAATAGGGTATAAAACAAAACGTTTAAAATAAGGGCTTGATTTTGAAATATAATTACAGGAACAAATACATTTCTGAAGAGGACCAGCGATTTGGCTGAAACGTTAAATGAAGATGTAGGAGTACGCATATCATTCCCCACCTCAGGAATGTGCCGATTGATCGCTCGCATTCGCAGATAAATTATAATAAAAGTTTTTATGCCAAAAATTGGTACATGAAAATTAATGTACACTTGTGACGAAAAATTAATGGGGTTTTACAGTGAAATTGAAGTGAATGATTAAAAGTGAAGTATTTATAAAGTTTTTGATATACTGTACGTTAATTTTTCATCACAATTGTACATGAAATTTAATATCCCGGTTTTTGCATACAAATTTCCAGTCCAGTACATTAAATTTCATACAATTTTTTTTTTACAGTGTAGTACATCAAATGTCATGCGATTTTTTTTTTTGGGTTCTTAAAGTTACTTAAGTTCGGAATAAATCAAATCTGCATAGGAGTGTCCGACGACTCGGACGTGTTCAAGAATTGGCACTGTTACCTTACCTTCTCTTCGGCCATCGAGTCCACGGTCCGCGCAGAGATAACGAGGCCGGAAGCGTGACGCGCATAGCGCGAAGTCCGATGAATGATCCACGTGGACTCGCCCTTACCGATCTCGAAACTAATCTCTTTCTCTCTCGATCAATCAATACAAAACCTCTCGTCGATAAATTCGCTGCAATTTTATTTTATTGATTCCTATTTTCATTTTTGTTTTTTTTTTTAGTTTTTTTTCCTTGTTGTTTTTAATTAATTATTATCGTTTAAGACGTCGAGGCGTAATATCAAATATCGTTGGATTAATACATACGATGTATACAATATATATTTTCATATATAATAATCTATCGGACTCTCGTTTGAACCCCATTCTCATCATCGCACGTCCTGTTCCTATCTAGACTAAACGAGTTTCTAGTTTCTAATCTTCCAAAGCCACTCCACCTCCCTCTCAGCTCCCCCTCTCGCTCACACTCTTTGATACAACTTAATTATTCGGACACACGCACTCCTCTCACTCGTTCGCCGGGGAGTGAAAAAATAAAATAAATTCGCAAATTTTATCAGCAAATATTCGCAAATTTTTTTATTCGCAAATCGACCGCGCGCAACGCGCTAGATGATTTTTCGCTGGCGTACTTTTTTTTTTTGAAAATTTATTTTATTCATTATTTTCATTGTAATTTGTCTGTGGAATTTGTGATCAAGGAAAAACAGGATTCCTGCGCTTTAATTTACTTTATACGATTTACTGCCCGAATATTTATCGAATTTCACGCCCGGTTCGTTAATTTCGAGTGAATCTCGTTACCGACCGAGAACGAGACTTTCGACTGCCAAGGGACTCGCGGAAAATTCCGTGTCGTAGATCATCGTGCGAAGAACAAATGCTAGCGTCGCTGACACTTTTTATTTACAATTAGCGGTAAGAAAATCTGTGATGTCGCGGTGAACGAGAAAACCACGTGACTCCGTAGATCATCGTCGATAATGCAGGGATCTTCTTTCGGAACGATCGTCTCGAGTAACGGGGAGAGAAAAAAAAGATCTTCGGAGCCTCGAGTGGAATGAATGAAACGTCACCTCCGCATCCGCGCGGTCCGTTCTGGCCGAAGGTCGCGGGAATGGAAGCGATGAGGTGAAAATTACGCGAGTCGCGAGAATCGACCGCGGTCCCTCCTCGTCGTTGTCGGCATTGCTCGATCCTTCGATCCGTCATTCACAGGAACAATTCCATTAATTTTTATTCTCTTCGAATCAGCGACTGGTGTATAATGTGTCCATGTGGTTTTGAAAGTCAATTGAAATTTTTATTCGACGATTTCTCCGGAATAAAAAATTTCCAATCGACTGAGGATGACATTTAAAAAAATTTATTCTTCAAATTCTTTTCTTTTGTTCTCGAAACTATAATCGACACGGTTATCCTCGAGGCATTTTTCCGACGGATTATTGCACTCGGAGCATCGAAACTCCGGTTGAGGCGTATTTTCGGCAATTCGAACGATTGTAAAATTCATTGACCGCACCTTGACTCTCTACATGCCGGGACTTTCGTTGCGCAGTTTTTCTCCTTGCTATTCTCCCTCCGATAACCCCTTCCTCCCTCGACACATCGCGAGACTGGGCATTTTCCTCCACTGGGCCTCTTACAGTATCTCGAAGAGCTTCTTCAGCTCGACCATCAGCTGCCAGTCGGTCTTCAGGAGATCGTCCCTGAAGTAATCCTTGCACGCATCTATGCTCTGTCTGCTTATCTGCAACGATACAAGAACAACGGAAATATTTTTAATAATCCAATTACATCATTCGTGGAAAATTAATAATCGACTACTATTGAAAATTTTGATTGTAATAGCGATTGCGATTGCGATTGCGATTGCGATTGCGATTGCGATTGCGATTCCGATTCCGATTGCGATTCCGATTGCGATTCCGACTGCGATTCCGATTGCGATTCCGATTGCGATTCCGATTGCGATTCCGATTGCGATTCCGATTGCGATTCCGATTGCGATTCCGATTGCGATTCCGATTGCGATTCCGATTGCGATTCCGATTGCGATTCCGATTGCGATTCCGATTGCGATTCCGATTGCGATTCCGATTGCGATTCCGATTGCGATTCCGATTGCGATTCCGATTGCGATTCCGATTGCGATTGCGATTGCGATTGCGATTGCGATTGCGATTGCGATTGCGATTGCGATTGCGATTGCGATTGCGATTCCGATTCCGATTCCGATTCCGATTCCGATTCCGATTCCGATTCCGATTCCGATTCCGATTCCGATTCCGATTCCGATTCCGATTCCGATTCCGATTCCGATTCCGATTCCGATTCCGATTCCGATTCCGATTCCGATTCCGATTCCGATTGTGAGTTATTATTATAATGATTCTTGTAGGTTCGGCGTCACGCGAGGCTGTCGAGAGACAAGCTGGACGATCGATCGTTAAGTTATGTTCTCGGCTGTATATTATAACATATACGCAGGGTATAATGAATACGCTCGAAAGGGAAGTATATGACACACAGCGTCGATGAATGTACGACACGAACACGTGTGGCAAACCCGCAGCTCCCGTGTATCGGGCGATTCATTCTCCTACGTGCGTCCCCGTCGAGCTGCCGCTGTACGCCCGAAGGCGATAGCCAATTCATTCATGCAGAGTGTGTCAAGAAAAAAAGAACAAAAAAAAAGAGGCCGTTCGCAGCATCCATCGCTGCCTCGTGCCCGCAAAACGGCACGATATTATTATTATTATTATTATGCGATATATTCCGATTATATTCCGATGCTGCGTGTCTCTTGTACTCGGTCAATTTTATTTTAAGACGCGGAAACTTGCGGTGACGAAATTTAAAAAATTCGCGTCAGTAACATTTGTCGACTACCATCGATTATCACTGAAAAATATATTTTTTAAATAATATAAATAATCCTTTTACATAAATAATTTTCATATTGAAAAATATATTTTTCAATGTTCTTTTTTTTTCTCCAATGTGGGAGCGCCGGGATTTAATCGCGACCGCGTCCCACCTGGGAGCTCGTCCTCTTTTGGTCTCTCGGCGTCGCAAGCTATTTCCGAATCGAAAGGACACACTTCCATCGGGACTATCGATCGCTGACGAGAATAGTCGCCGGCGAGAATTAAAACCTTATAAACGGGCTTCGAGTTCATCCATTTCGGTCCCGTCCTTTGGTCGATGAAGAACGCGGGGGGGGGGGGGGGGGTCGTTCGGTATCGATTCTGATGCTCGTGCCAGTTTCACCCGATTCATCCTCTTCACTTCCTCTATTTCCACTCGTACGGCCCATCCGCGACTATTGATTCCGTCGGCTTCGTGGATGAGACTCGAGCCATCCCTATCTTTCACCCACACCGTCGCCAGTTTGCGTCAGCAAACCGCGACGCGCCCCTCACGACCTGATACACGGACGAACAACGCAGAATCCTCGTGTCCCACGAATGGTTCGACGGAGGGAGGTCACGTGGAGACGGGTAGCAGATCTGGATGAGAGATTCTATCAAGTCGATGTGAAACCGATGTAATAAAAACGATAAAAAACCGAACCTCTCCCGCCCGGCATGGGGCTCGGTAACGAGAACTGTAATGCAATTTTTTTCGCTACTGTTGATCGTTTCCGGTTGGAAGCGAATTTTTACATGACCCGCGTATCGATTCAGCTTCCTTCATGAATTTGCTTTGCACTGTAAGAAATCTGCGGCGTAAACTGCGATGGTGTGAAGGGTAAAAAAAAAACCGGTGTCACAATTAACACCATTTTGCCGGGAAAAATACACCGAACATATGGTAAGCCGATAGCGCGGTGTATGCTAATAAATCCTCACACCAAATTGTGTTATGAACCACGATGTCACTTAATGGTGTTATTTTCTTGGACATCAACACAATTCTGTGTTAACTGATAACATCTCTAAGAAGTGCATTTAACCACATCTTTAAGTTTCAAATATGGACTTAATCGTGTCAAATACACACTGAACGGTTCTTTAACCCCTAAACGGTACTTTCAATCGTGAATCGGTTCCCTCATTTGGGATTTTGGATGCAAAAAATAGGAAGCGTTAAAAAATAGTAATTTACGATACTAGTGCAATAAAACTTTTTCTGACGAGTGACACAGCCACACGGAGCGGAAAAAGTTTCATCGCACGACTATCGTACCAAATTTTACTTCACAAGTTGTGAAAACGGGGATTTTGTACACGTAGCGTGCGTAAAACTGCCGCTTTCGTACCGAGTGTAATAAACGTAATTACAGTTTTCGTTACCGACAGTCGCATTTCGCATGACGAGACTCTTGTCGTCCACTCGAGTGTTCTCTGGATGACAAGGGCTGCCCTGGCGAAGTCGTCTTCCTGGACTCATATTGGCTGGAAACTCGCTGTTTCCCGCACCGTACGTGGGCGAAGGGACAAATAAATCCCTCGCTATTCGATTATGCTACTGTACGTCGGCGCGCACGATTTGCCAACCCTTTGATTCGTGGTACGGCCTCACCCACGCAACCACTCAGATCCTCCGACCGAGGGCGTTTCACCCGCTCCAGGCTGGTGAACACCGCGTCGGAGATTACACGCGCGGCTTACTTTGTGTTTGTGGCTGTCACAGGAACCGCCCTTCTCGATCGGTGTTACGTGGGTCGGGAGATTCACTGGCGAGGCACCCGGTGATTGGCTTCATTGTGCAGCTCGAGCTCTCGATAACTGTGCAAGGCTTGTAATATGTAACTGTATACCTATACTATGTTTGTCGAACAAGTTTATCCCAGACCCACGCAGCTAGTTTGTCGTCAGACTCGTCTACCCTGCGCTGGCCCCGATAGCCTTCGTTCATATTCATAGATGTACGTGAATGCTCTCACAGCCGTTTTGATAATCATTAGCACCGAACTTTTTTTTTTGGTGGTCGAAAACTTTCGCGGTGGAGATTTTTTGAACTACATGCGCGTTAAATTGGCGCTCAGAAACACCCAGAAATTTTTTTTAGGTATGTTAAATGTTTGTCCTTTTATCAATATTTATATTGAAATTTATTAATATAGGAATATAGAATTAAGGCGAAAAAATGGAAATAAGAATTAAAAAATGTTTTTGTACTGGTTAAATAGCATATTTTTGTAGTGTCAGGTCTTGCCCTAAGTTATACTTGAATGAAAAAATATTGTAAAGGATACATCCGTTTAATAAACAAACAAACAAATATTTATTTGGAAATTTATTAATATTTATTTGTCAATGTATTAATAATATTATCTATTTGGCAACTTTTCAATGTTTATTGTATTGAATATGTGTTTAATTCAAATAAATAGATGAGTGAATATAATTTGCATTAATATTCGTTCCTCGCGATTTGGTTTTCGTTTGCATTCGATTACGGCCTTTTACCTTTATACTCCCACACAACGGCCGCGTGCCATTACGCGAGCCTTTCTGGGAACACTTCAGGCCCTCCGGAGGTGGCCTTGGATGTGGCCTTACAACCCTTTGGATCGCGTGGGTGATATTACGTCGTGGCTATACGCAATTAACCTTTGGGATCTCGCCGAGCGCCACTGGGCGTTTCCACATCGCTGTCCCACGAATTCCACGAACATCGATGTACCTTCTCTCGTTACTAATGGAGCGAGATATACAGCCCTGTGCGCACCTTTTTAATATCCGAAGACCCGATATATATTTTTTAAATTTATTTTTACTTATTAGAAACCATAAACGGGAAAATTAGTTTCTTTTTCATTTTTTTTGTTAACATAATTTCTGTTAATTTTTTAGTTTAACATATAATCACGTATATTTGTTGAATAAACAATTGTCTATATTTCTGACGAACTCAGCCAAGCACTATAAACGGACAAGATTTCTTTTAAAAATGTGCACTCATGAAATATCATTATAAATTAAAAATATATGATCTTCTACCGAGTTTAATTTAAAAACTAAACTTTCGAGTATTCGTCAACATTTTTCCAAAGTAGGACAAGTTTATCACATTTTCATGAATTTATTTTATACGCCATCATCGGTGCTTTTCGGAGCGTAAATCTATTTGTCTCAAGTTTTTATTCTTTTTTTCGTGGCGTCTGTCATTTATGGTATTTTTTTTTTGGCTTTTATCCTTACCTCAGAAAACTGAATCATTTTATTTTATGGTCTTTTAATCTTTCTCTTCAAGATTTAAAAACAATGTTAAAAATATATAATCTTCCACTGAGTCAAATTAACAAACTAAACTTTCGATTATTCCTCAAAATTTTTCTTAAACATAAAAAACGTATCAAATTTGCATCAACATTTTTTTCCAAGCTATTTACCGTGCTTTTCGGGACCTAAATTTCCTTGTTTCACAGTGTTTTCAGCTTTTACACTGCCTCACAACACCTAACCATTGTCATTACCATTATCACTACAATTTATGCTCTTTTCAGTTTTTACACAGTATCTCTGAAAAAAATGTAGCCATTACAATATCATTTTATTTCGCGTAGGACTTAAACGCGCCTCAAACAGAGTTGCACGTCATCGAGACGAGGCGGCGGGGCAGAAGCAAGCGAACAGGAAGAGCGTATCGATCCAGTTATGTCACACAGTCTCCGCGAGACACGTACGCACACATGCTCCATGTATGCATGTGCGCACGGTAAATATGTATAACATGAGTGGAAAGTGCACCGGGCGCCGTGTCGCGCTGAGCGCACGTTAGATACAGAGCGAGAGAGAGAGAGAGAGAGAGAGCGAGCCGAAGTGCCGTGTGTAAACCATGTGTGTCCGTGTTCGTGCCGGTTGGCCTTTCTCCCGGTAACATAATACAAAGAGGTGTACGTGTGCGTGACGGGTGGAGTGTGCGAGGGGAGCAAGAGAGTTGTTCCGCACCCATTCATAGCTACCGTCGCTCGTTGACCAGACGGGGCGAGGCATGAATGGGATCGCGCACACTCCAACCCCCCCCCCCCCCCCCGCCCGCCTTGCCGCCCCCACGCCCACGCGATTCCCTCCTCATTTCTCTCGCTTTCTCCCGTCCGTCCCGGCTTTGGGGCTCGTCGCAACCGACGGGAGTTTCACCCTCGCTCGAGGACAGACTGTCTGCACGGAAAAGAGTATACTGCGGGTTTACATCGCCCATTCATGTACCGGGTGTAATTTTTTTTTTTTATTTCTGCGGAACATTCTACACGGAAAAAATCATGTGCAAAAAATACATGGTATGTCGTATATTGTCTAACGTCTACCGTCTACCGTCAACCCTTCCACCATCTACCCTTCTACCGTCTACTTTTTTACTATCTACCGTTCTAACGTCTACCTCTGTACCGTCTACCTTTTTACCGTCTACCTTCCTACCGTCTACCCTTCTACCGTCTACCCTTCTACCTTTCTACCTTTCTACCTTTCTACCTTTCTACCTTTCTACCTTTCTACCTTTCTACCTTTCTACCTTTCTACCTTTCTACCTTTCTACCTTTCTACCTTTCTACCTTTCTACCTTTCTACCTTTCTACCTTTCTACCTTTCTACCTTTCTACCTTTCTACCTTTCTACCTTTCTACCTTTCTACCTTTCTACCTTTCTACCTTTCTACCTTTCTACCTTTCTACCTTTCTACCTTTCTACCTTTCTACCTTTCTACCTTTCTACCTTTCTACCTTTCTACCTTTCTACCTTTCTACCTTTCTACCTTTCTACCTTTCTACCTTTCTACCTTTCTACCTTTCTACCTTTCTACCTTTCTACCTTTCTACCTTTCTACCTTTCTACCTTTCTACTTTTCTACCTTTCTACCTTTCTACCTTTCTACCTTTCTACCTTTCTACCTTTCTACCTTTCTACCTTTCTACCTTTCTACCTTTCTACCTTTCTACCTTTCTACCTTTCTACCTTTCTACCTTTCTACCTTTCTACCTTTCTACCTTTCTACCTTTCTACCTTTCTACCTTTCTACCTTTCTACCTTTCTACCTTTCTACCTTTCTACCTTTCTACCTTTCTACCGTCCACCTTTCTACCGTCTATCTTTCTACCTTTCTACCTTTCTACCGTCCACCGTCTACTGTATGTCATCTATTTACTTTTTCCCGCGAGCAATACAGGGCTCACTGAACTTGTTGGTTTATATTTTATAATTCGATGTTAAAAAATGAAAAATGAAAAAAGTTTTTTTTTTTTATTAAAGGATGAGTGGGAAAAAAGAAGAAGAGGAGAAGGGGTATGAGTCGGGCGTCAAGTGCGGCGCCATGGCTTCCGGCCCGCCTAGCACTTACTTCCGGCCCGGCTACTCCGACGACGCCTCATGTATATCCATGTACAATGCAGACTGCACCGCTATGTATGCACAGGGTTCTGTGCAGTGTGAAATACATAACGCTCCTACTTCCTTTCACGAGAGCTCTGTTCATTAAGCTCCGGAGCGAAGTGTTCCCCGAGGCAATTGAACCCTCCAGGGAGCACCCTCGTTCTTGCCTACGTCATCAACGCCGCGACCCCTTCAACGATTCTCACATCCTATCGTCTTCAACGTTTTACACCCGCTCGTCGTTTCACTGCACGCTGACGATGCACCCCCCCCCCCCCCCCGTTTCTCGCGTCAGAACGATGTGACGCGTGTTTCTACACGGCCAAACCGGAGCGGGTCGATAACTTTATTATTCACCTATTATAGGTACTATTCTGGTAGTATTCTATCCGTCTCGGTGAGTTGTGCACAACAATGCGTTGCACAACAGCGCTGTGTACTATAGTCCTATGCAAAACTACTCATTTTTCGACCGGAAATACGTCACTTCCGGCCCGTGCAGAAATTCCGTTGGGCGGCTGAGATAAACTATAGGGCCATTACAGGCATACCCGTGGAATCCATAATGGGGAATCCAATCTAGGACCCTACAGGGCCCAATTTAGGACTCCACAATAGAATGATGAGGGATAGTCTAGGAAACGATAGAAGGGCACCCATATTTCGCCTTGCTGGGTCCTATAAAGGAAAACCAAGCTTCAATCGAACAATCTATACTGAGGATTTGAGCAGAGGCTCTATTTAGGTTTGTTAGGGATTCCATGATAGGAATTGAAAATTAGAAACTTAGTGCTGGACTCTTATTAAACGTAATACATAAATAATTTATTAGGAAAAATATTAAGAATGACATTAATAAATCAGAAATTGAATAAATTATTTTCACGGAATTTTTTCCAGACAACACCCCTGACTAAATTTCTGCACGGGGGTTTCTCATTTTTCGGCGGGAACTAACGTCATACCGGTCGAAAAATACGTCACTTCCGGTCGAAAAATGAGATTTTCAAATCGGAAGTCACGTATTTCCGGTGCGACTCCACTTCCGGTCGAACAATGAGATTTTCAAACCATCCGGTGGAGTATTTCCGGTAAATATTTTAAAAATCCAAATTTCCGGTTTCTAAATTCCACAACAGTCCGCTAGTGAATCATAATTAAATAAATAAAAGACGATCGAATAAAAATGAACGTCTTTCCGTGAATTTTTATCCAACACTTTTTATTTCCAGGTTCAATCGATACGACAGGGTACTGGGAGGAGCGATTAAGAGGGTAAGCTCTTTAATCCTGAGCCTGCCGAAAAACTTCCATGCCACGTATCCGTCGAGTTCGCGCGAGGAATCGATTAGGAGTCCGTGAAACTGCACATTTCGCTCACCGGCGACAAAGTTTTTCGTCAGCGAGCGAAGAGTGAGCGAACGACGAGCGGAGCGGCGAACGCCAGGCGTGCGTACATGCTGAAACGAGAGGAAACGAGAGGAAAAGGCGATCAAAAAATAAAAAAACGCGTACTCGAGACTGAAAGGCCGAGGAAATTCGTCTTCGCTCGCACCGGAAGCCAGTTTCCGCGAAGCGTGAACCGGACGTAGACCAGAGATCTCTACGGACCGCTCGCTACACTCCGTACCGTCATATTACACACACACACACACAGCGGTACGCGAAGGAGGAGTGCGCCGCGCAGAAGAGAAGAGAAGGTTCAAGGAGCTTGGCCGAAGAGAAACGCGCCGCTTATCCATTGTCGCTCGAGTTTTCTCGTCCTCTTTTCCTCCCCCCCCCCCCCCTTGTTTCCTCCGGCCAATAAACTTCACGCCGTTCAAACAAAATACCAGAAGCATCTGCGCTCCTGTTTTCCTCGCCGCAGTCCATAATTCATCCGGCGATTAGTGCAAATAACTTTAAGAACGTCGTACGAGTACACCCGGAGGAAAAGATTTCTTAGTAACAAAAAACATTTATTTCGGGCAAATAAATTTGATTTGAATACATATTCATTTCAGTTAAGTAACTATTTACTTAATTTAAATGAAATAAATATTTTACTTAAACCAAATAAACGGTGGCGGTCAAATAATTTTTTTTTTCTGGGTGTAGATGTATGAGCGTCTGCTGCCTAGTCTGTGAATTAGCGACTTTCATAACAAAAATCTAGCATCTATTTGATAGGAAGAAACGCTTACCTACTTAAATTTAAAAAATGGTGAATATAGTGATCAGTTGAAATTTAAAGACTTTGTCTTTGCGTATACTATAGGTAAGTAAAATGATTTAGTTGAATGAAGTAACACTCATAGGTGCATATAAAGAAACATTTGTTTCGCCCCAATAAAAAAATATTGAATTTCAATAAACAGAATTCTAATGCATTGATTTATATGAATGTAATAAATCATTTCTCTGGATGTATTATCTTTCGGATAGGCAACTACATTGATGTATATGGGGCATTCCACGTCTAATGAGCAGCCCAGTTATCCCCACCGTTAAAAAAAAATTGTATGATGTGTTAACGGCCCATAAGTGTCTCGGATTTTGTTCAGTTTTTTTTTTTTTTTTTTTTACCAGAAGAGAAATTTTTAAATTGTCGAAAAACCAATTCTAAAAACGCCTTTTTAAAAATCTGAAACAATTCAGACTGATTCTATGATTAAAATTATGATTTTTAAGCACCACACGATAATGGGATTTCAATATTTACTTTTTTTTGCAAGTTTTTAGTTTCCTTCATGTCGCAATAAGAATTTTTTTTCAATTTGTCATAACTTTATCAAATATCAATGGATAACAATTTGTCTTAATTTTATAAACATACCAGAAGGCCCGAATATAATTAATATAAGTAAAAACGATATAATATACAATTAATATAATAAAAAAATTAATGAAACAGTAGATATAGACATCTTATTATCTGGTGGTGTTTATAATTCATATTTTATATCCGACAATCAGTGTGAATTTTTTCAGATTTTTTAAAAATGGCATTTTCAGAATTGCTTTTTCGAGGATTAAAGTTTCACTGGTGTAAAAAATCTGAAAAAAATGCATAATTGGCATGGACTGCCCCATACATAAACATATATCTGTGTATATATATAGTTTAAAAATACGAAAGACTTTTATACTTTTTAATTTAAAAACAATATATATATATATATTCTTTATTTGAGAACCACGTAGGTATACACAATATCAATGCCAAAAAAAGCGCTCGCGTTATCTCTGCTATCTAATCGCGCGTCGCGAGCGCCTTATCGTCGTGTATCACGCCAAGCAAAAAAGCTGGCATGCACGTACCAATTTCATGAATGAAAAGTTTATCTCACTCTTTCTCTCTGTCCCTGGTACGTTCTCTTTCCGTTCTTTCCACGGCTTAATTTAAATTGGAGGACACGAGCTGACGTTGATACGGGGACTCACGCAACGAGATCCGTCATACGGAGAGGCATTGACGCAAGAGGCACATTGCAACGTACGAGAAGAACATTTAATGTATTTAATTTATTTAATGTATTTAATGTATCCTAACAAATCTGAACTAATTGTATTTAACCACGAAGTTTTCGCTAGTTCACCACTCATCACCATGTATATCGAACCAATCAAACCATGTACGAGCGCGAAGTACCTCGGAATTACTATAGATAGTACACCCAGAAAAAAATGTATTTGATTTAAATAAATATTTATTTAAATCAAATAAATATTGTACTTCAATCAAATAAACGGTGGCTGTCAAATAAATTACTTTTCTGGGTGTAAACTAAATTGTAATAGTCACACAAAAATAATGCAAACCAAAATCATGGCAAGAGACCCGCACTTCCGTAAGTTAACATTCGAAAACAAACTCATCGCTATGGAACACGCCACGAAAATCTATAAATGCATCTGTACACCCCTTCTAGATTATAGGCACGCACTATAGCTCAATTGCAAAAATCAGGCTCCCAAGAACATAAAAACCGTCGAAACAAATAATCTCACTCCGCAGTCTCACAAAAATCCGTCATCCAAATAATAACCACCTCTCTAAACCCTCAAACCAAATGCTATTCTCGATCACAAAAATAGAGCCAATCACGGATAGACTAAAAAAATCTCAGCATGAACTTTGCACAGCAACATGTCGAATCCATCATCCCGCTATTCGGAAAAACTCCCAGCAAACAACGTTCGCAAACAGAAATTCCCAAAACACACACATATCTTTGAAATAATCTACGCAATAGAAGAAAATGTATCAGAGCTATCCACAAACCAGGTTTTAATTTATATACATGGGGCACTCCATCAATAAATACAAATATACGGGCTGAAGGACCTCGGTCAATGGCCCATCAGCCTGAGGGAAAAAATAAAAAAATATATATATACATCCATGTATACACGCAATACCACCGAACCATGAATTACTGAGGCTAATGAAGCGTATTTACTGTATTTACTGTATTTAATGTATTTAATGTATTTAATGTATTTAATGTATTTTATTTATTTAATTACAACCAAAGAGCCCGCTCGTTCTCTCTCAAATTTCGGCCCTCGGGCTTCCTCGTTACGAGAAGAAATGTTGGTACGGACGTGAGTACAAAGTCTGGTGCGGCAGAGCTTCGGGGGGGGGGGGGGGGGGGGGGTGGAGACACACGCGAACCGGAGAAGCCGATGGAGAGATGTAAATGACAGAGGCGAGAGAGTGGAAGAGAAAAAAAAAATTGCAGCTAAACCGAAGAGCCCAAGGAGAGAGGTCCCTCGCCTCTATTCGCAACCGACGAATTTCTTAAAGCCGGTTTCATCCATGCCCCTCCTTCCGCGGCCCCCTCGACAGCCGCGCCGTTCGCCCGCCTGCTCGTTCCCCAGATCGCTCGGCGCTCTCCATTCACCGACGGCCCGCCCGGAGTAGTATAACGTAACGCTCTACAACTGTTTCCGTCCCCGGCGACGCGAGCCCGAGCTACCGGAAGTCCCGTTTCATTCATGGATTGGTCACAATGGTAGTTTTACGTGGCTACTATTGAGGACGCCGCCTCTCCCCCTCTCACTGGCCCAACTACCGCCATTTTTTTTTCGCTCCTCGCCACTCTCCGGCATTATCGCGCGGCGAAGTTTGTCGTGTGTCTTGCCGAAAAGTAAACTCGCTTATCTGGCACTCTTGCAAAAAAAAAAAAATCCATAAGGCGTATGAATTTTCTCTTCTATATTATAATTAATGATACTGCAGTGTACAATTTAAAGGTCGGGGATTGATCAGAATTTCTCGTGGAAATTCTAGCGAATTTCCACGGCTATGTAATTGGAAATTGAGATGGAAATTAAGAAGTATCGAGATTCGACAGGGCAGCCGAGGTCGCCCGATACCCGAGGAAGATTGTTACTCAACGCCGGTCGTCTTGGTCGTCTCGTCACGGCGCTTTAGTATGCGAGGCCTCGTTCGGAAAAGGAAGATGCACATCCGGCGACCACCTGTCCGGCGTATTCCGTCGTATCCTTTATGCCGCTTCCGCTCTTCACGGAAACTCTATCACTCTCAACGGCTACGGTGGGCTCTTTCTCTCTCTCTCTCTCTCTCTCTCTCTCTCTCTCTCGACTTTGGCGTTCCGCTGCCTTAGCTCATTCACGAGGCTCGCAGGTTGCGCCTGCGCGCTCGTCATTCCCATCGTCACTCAATCTCCCCCCCCAAGTCGTTACGCCGAACGATTAATTTAATAATAGATCGACGAATAACAAAGTAATTGGAAATAATTACGGAACGGGCAGGTTGTGGAACTCACATGGTTTTTTGTACGAACATCAGTGAGTATCGGTGTAAGTATTGGTGTTAATATTGGTGTAAGTGTCGATGTAAGTATCGATGTAAGTATCTATGTAAGTATCGATGTAAGTATCGATGTAAGTATCGATGTAAGTATCGATGTAAGTATCGATGTAAGTATCGATGTAAGTACCGATGTAAGTAACGATGTAAGTATCGATGTAAGTATCGATGTAAGTATCGATGTAAGTATCGATGTAAGTATCGGTGTAAGTACCGATGTAAGTATCGATGTAAGTATCGGTGTAAGTATCGATGTAAGCATCGATGTAAGTACCGATGTAAGTATCGATATAAGCATCGATGTAAGTACCGATGTAATTATCTGTGAGTATCTGTAATTATTTGTGAGTATCTGTAATTATCTGTGAGTATCTGTAATTATCTGTAATTATCTGTAATTATCTGTAATTATCTGTAATTATCTGTGAGTATCTGTGAACGTCGAATCGCCATGAACTTTATTGTCGTGTGATTTTTGTTTTCCAATGCGAGCCGGCGTTTTATCATCGCGAAGATCCTACCGAGTCAGCTTTGCAAACGGGAACAGCTGTCCTCTTCACGCGTCATCGAGGCGGTAAAAGAGAGCCAGGATGCTAGACTCGGAGAAGCCAGGCGCGAAGCTCGATATCGCTCGGGATCGCGAGTAAACAGGACGGGGGTTCTCGGAGACACGGGGGTTCGACCGCTTTAGGGGTGTTTCACCCCCGACGATCGCGGAGACCGGGACCTGAACGGGCCAGCAGTGGGTCATCGTCATGGAAACCACCGACACCAGCTACGTCAATGGGGCTCGACCCGTTGACCCGAGCGTACCACCGGAATCACTATCCACCTTTCCTTCCTGCGCCTTCCCTTCTCTATCTTAGTCGCCCGGGCCCTCCGGTTCAATGACCCCGAGGAGGAATTTAGAGCTTCACCGCTATGCGACCTTTTTCATCATTATATCTTTTTCCCGGCCCTAACGCAATCGCCTCGCTTCAGCTGCGAACCATCGAGCTTTTCACCGACATCGAGCGCATTTCACAGCTTTTCCGTTACTCAATGGGCGTATCCACGAGCGCGATCTTCATTCATTCACTAGTTCATTCAGTCGTACGTTCATTCGGGTTGCGCTTGCCCGCGCGCATCTCTATTCAGAGGCAGGCGTCTACTTTGACCCAGTTCCCTTTCCGGACTCATTCACATGAGGATTACGTGTTCCACGACGCGCGAATAGGATAATGAACGTTCAGCACGTACGCTGGAAATTTTTATGCTGAAACTGGTATATTACACTGAGAGAAGGATCTAGTAAAAACTACTATATCACTTGAGAGATATTACCATAGCATATAGTAGTAGAGCGTTAGGGCGACACCTATGGTAGGAAGTACCGGATTTATAAGAATTTTTCTTAGATGTTATGGTAAAAAAATTCTTGGAAATTCTGAGACTATTTGCCATAGGTGGCGCCCTGGCGCCGTACTACTATATTCTATGGTAATTTTTCTTATTTGATTGGTAATTTTTACTAGATCCTTCTCTCAGTGTAAATTTCGTGGACGATCGTCGTGAAAATTTAGTTTCAATTCGATGAAAGTACTTTCGTAGTGAGATTAAAATGAATTATTAGAAGTTAAGTATTGCCAATGCTTAAGGTGTGCCCGGCCCCAAGCAGCGGAAAATTGTGAGAGGCTTCGATGGAGAAAAAAGAAAGTATTCATCTTTTGATTATTTTATTAAGGAAATTTATGAGCGTTCTAGCCATAGCCTTGCCAGGTCACTTATGGTTTTCATTAAGGACTTAAAACTTCTGACAGTCGAATACCCTGGGGGAATTTTTTTAGCGTCACTTCGGGTTACCGACGAGACTCAGGAAAGTCCTGATAAGGGCCACTCCTAGAAGAACTGATTCATTTTACAGGCGCCTTGCAAATAAATACTTATTTTTTCTACTAAAGCAATATCTATTTATTTCAGACGAATATTTATTTACTTCGCAATAAATATTCATTTACTTTGTTATCAATTTTTATCTACTTCGTAATAAATTTTTATTTTCTTCATATAATAAACTTCTACTTACATCGCAATAAATTTTTATTTCACTAATATTAAAATTTATTCGCAGCCTACCCGTAAAATATTTTTTGTTTCTCTCTCCCGATCTAACGCTCCAAAATTTCTACCAGTCTATTACCGGTAGTCCTTCCGAATCGACGAGCGAAATTGGATCCAAGCCAATATCGGAATCATACGTCGGGAGTAGCGAGGTGGATTCGATACTATACGGGAAGGGGAGATTCTATACTATTCGGGAAGGGGAGATTCGATATTATTTTGGGAACCACACGGAACGAAAGAACCGGAAGAGTCTCTCGATTATTGATTCAGCTACGCGGACGAACGACGTTCGGTACAACCATTCGCCCCCCACCCCCTCCCCCTCGACGGCGGTGCATCCGCCGACCCAGTTAGATAGATAGATAGATATGCATTTATTGTACATTACGACCTTGGTTCCGCTAGGCACATCACCCAACCAACAACAAAACGAATAAATCCAAAAAACATATAATACAGTACAAATAACGCGCTGCCCATAAACCGCATAATAATAATAATAATAATAATAATAATAATAATATAAGGAAAATAAGCAAAAAAAATAACAAAAACAAAATGATGCTAATGAAATAAACTGAACAACAAACTACATGAAAAATCGAATACAAATACGAAAATAAGCAGAAGACAAAGTAATATAATAATAGTAATAATAATAAAAGCGCATAGTAGTAATAAAAATAATAACGCAGCATCCAACCCGAGTCGGCTAAGACCGGTTCGGAGCTCGTCCTTCAGGACACGGCCTGGAGCGTCTCTCTCTCCTGGGAAAAGAGGAGGACGAGGAAGGAGGATGATAACCCGGAGAAGGAATTATTTCCGCCCTCGGTGAATAATTCACAGCCAGTCACCGAGTTCCTCCAATCCTCGTCGAGTACGGCGATGGGAAGCCGAGTTTCCAGCGCGAAGTGGGCGCGCACGTTCCGGCGCTATCGAACGACGGAAACCAAACCAGGTCGGGCTGAGTAGGGGATGGAAAATTGAATAGGGGAGTCCGAGGGTGACTGCAGAACGGGGGGAGAGCGGAGGGCACGTCGACCTGGGGTGAATGGAATAAAGCTAAACCAAACCTCCCCACTCTTTGGCCCCGTTTGTCGTCGGTCGCTTCAACCCCATTTCATTCGAAAGACTTTCGGGAATTGCTCAATGAAAGAGAGTCCGCGGCGATAGCAAATATGTGCACAAACGTATAGCGACACGTCATGCTCGTTTCTGTAGGAAGGTGTTTTTTTTTCTTTTTATTGCTTTACTATACGAATTAAAAAGAAATAAAAGCATGAGAATTGGAGCGTGAAGAATGTCAAGATGTATGATTAGTTGATCATTGCGGACGTGGAGCTTGGATTGTTATTATTATTGTTAGTAGCGAGCGGGCGATTCACCAGGTCACTTCCGGTTTAAAAATCTCACATTTCAACCGGAAGTGACGTCACAGCGGAAAAGTCACTTTTGATTTCAAAAGTTCAGTTTTCAGCCGGTAGGGACGTTTTCCCGTATGACGTCATTTCTGGTCGAAAAATGAGATTTTCAAACCGAAAGTGACGTATTTCCTGTATGACGTAACTTCCCATCGAAAAATGATATTTTCAAACCGGAAGTGATGTATTTCCTGCATGACATCACTTCCGGTCGAAAAATAAGATTTTCAAACCGGTAGTGACGAATTTCCGGTATGACTTCACTTCCGGTCGAAAAATGAGTTTTTCAAACCAGAAGTGACGTTGCAAAGAAATGCTTAAAATCTTTCTCTGGAATGTATCTCGAATGACCCACAATAAAAAGATCAATCCGAGAGAGAGTCCGAGATTTTTTACGTTGTTTCCTCTCGGTGTAAAAATGTTTTCTCGTCAATAAGACGTTACGACTTGGCTCGGGCTTCTCAGTCGGCTGACTCGACCGCCGGACGGATTTCCGTCGATATTGGTTTTCGCGTGGGCGCGAGGAGCGATGAAATACTGAAGGAGAAAAGAAACATAAAAAAAGAAAGAAAAAAAAAGTCACGTGGGAGTAGGATGTAATGGGGGGGTTAAAAATATTTTCCAACGCCGAGCATTTTCATGGGCGACGCGACTTCTCGGAGTGTCCTCGGGCGTCGTACGGTTTTACTCCTCGTGTTAGTGGTCTGGAGTGATTTAAACGAAAAGTGGCCGCCGCGGCCTGGCCTCGGCACGTTGTCTCCGACGAGCTCTCTTATCTGAACCGCCTACGACAACGCTTAATGGAGTTTCCAATGCCAGTTGTTTGATAGCGTCACGAGACTCCGAGGCTCAATGAGAGTTCGCCGATACAGCAGCGAGTGGCGAAACTCGAACGACGCTATACATCGGGCGAATATAATGCACGAGGCGATTTCTCAAACCGATTTTTCGAGCCTCGCTCCGGAACAACGCTGTATCGATTACCGGTACAGCGAAGTATTTTCGGAGTTGAATTAAATTAAGAGAGAAATCCATAACGCTCCTTCGAATTTCTCCGCTCGACTCCCGAGCGCGAGGGAAAAATTAAATAATTCTACCGATCGAAATACGAATGACATGAGCGAGTAATAGCGGATTACTCCATTCCACGTTCCTTCCATCGTTCGCGGTGGGTTTTCTCTCGATATAGTCTTGATATCTTTCATTATTGAATTACCTTTAAAATAATGCTACGAAGCACTGCAAAAAAAAAACATTGGATATTTAATGTACCGGATTGGAAGTTTTTATGCATAAAATGGCAGGCTGAATTTAATGTAGAATTGAATTTACCAGTTTCTGCATAAAAACTTCCAGTCCGCTACATTAAATTTCATACGATTTTTTTTTACAGCGTACATTAAAACTTCCAGCCCGCTAAATTTAATTTCATACGTTTTTTCTACATTGTACATAAAAACTTCCAGCCCGCTGAATTCAATTTCGTACGAATTTTTTTTTACCGTGAGCCTTCGCCAATAAATTCACCGCGATTCGATATACATCCATCAGGCGTTGCGATAATCGTGTTGCCCGATCGGGAATTTTTAATTCAAACAAAATTGAGTTTTCAAGTTTTAAAAAAGTAGAAAATTGAAATTTTCATATGGCTTTCTCACAATGTTCCATTATTCGCAAAGCTTCTTCTATGAGAAAGCATTTTCAGTATTTTTGGTTTCCTCGTAGAGGAAGCGTCGCGAAACAAAAAGAAAAAAAAAACACTATCGCAGCGCAGAAAACTAAGGAATGCGAACGATATTAAATATATATATTTAGTATAATTTACCGAGGCGTAAAGGAATTAACGGCGTGGCGAGAGTGGAACGTATGGGTCGGGTGTGCGCGTGCGCATGAGAGCTATCCGGGCAGCATTCATCCCACCGCTTCGATTTCTTTGGACGCAAGGTGTGCCCCGTCCCATTAAGCGGATTGCTCGAGGGCGAGAGCTGTAAGCCTGGAAGAGGGCGAAACGAGCGCGAACGAGAGAGCTCGAATTAATTTGCAAACTCGAACGGGCGTGTGGGCGTGCGTTACATCCGGTGCGTGTCTCTCGCACTCCGTCCATTCCCCCCCCCCCCTCCCCCTTGCCGCCCATCGTTGGGCCACGAGACGCCGCTAGTTTAAATATTATTTCAACGTTACACTTCCCCGCGTGGATTCTTTATAACGCTCTCGGGTTCTCCGCTGTATTCCACTTTGCTGCACGTACATTCCGGAACTTTTTCGGATTTCAAGCCACACTGAGAAAGAATTACATAGTTAAAGCAACAATACTGACTTTGTACCATAAAAAATAGTTCCCGAGGGGAACGTCTACATTGTATAGTTACGACAATGACAAAAAATCGTGGTTGCAATCACACTCATAGTTTAACGAATTGAATATGTACTATCAGAAACTATCTATATAGACGTTCTTCCTGGGAACTATTCGTTATGGTAGGAAACACTATGATTTTTCTCAGTGCAGCTCTAGGCAAGAGTTATTGCATTTTTTAATTTTCGATGGCAATCGAAGCTTCTTTCGATCGTCGTAATCGACTGTAGGCCGCAAAAAAAAAAAAAGGTATGGTTTCAAATATAATGTACCGGCCTGGAAGTTCTTATGCAAAAACTGGTACATTAAATTTGACGTACAATTGTGATGAAAAATTAATGTACTTTCATAGTGAAATTAAACTAAATTATTAAAAATAAAATATTCCTAATGTTTTTAATACATTGAACATAAATTTGTCATCACATTTGTACATTCAATTTAATGTACTAATTTTTGCATAAAACTTCCAGTCCGGTGCATTAAATTTACCATTTTTTTTGTTACATTATTATTACACAAAAATGTTCTTGGCACATTTAATACAGCTGATTTTTTTTGTCACATTTTTATACCATCAGGAAGTGTTCAAATTCTCACTGAATCTCACTTTTGGCTAGGAATGTACGTGTGAAGCATCCTTAATTGCTTCTAAATCCCGTGAAACACTTTTCTTCGAACGCAATCCGGACTCAGTCGGTAACAAAAACTGTAATTGACTCTACTCGCGTTATCCGGTGTTTACGGTCGACGGAAAAGAGTCCTCGGGAGCGGATTCCGATGAGTACATAACGAAAGAGTACTGGAATTTTCATAAGATTCTAGTGCTACTCTTTCAACGTTAAACTCGATTTCCTTCGATTTTTTTTTTTCCACCGACAATCGAGTCGAGTCCCTCCGGAGTGGAAATGTAATTCCTTCCTTTCGACCCAAGCCGTGTTCGGTCGGTAACAAAAACTGTAATCAACGTAACTCACGCTCGCAAGAGAAAAAACAAAGTCTTCGGAGGCGGATGTCGTGTCGGCTTCCGGTGAGACTCTTCTTTTACGGTTTTTGTTACCGACCGCGGTAACTCGCGGTTTCTCACGTGCTCCGAAAGGCAGCTTCGATGACGACACGTCGCTGGAGTTTGCACAGCGAACATCGAGTCTCTCTCGTCAGCCCAGCGACGAGGCGATCGACCGCCCATCGTGAATCTCTGACGTCACGTCCACTTCCGGATCGTGAGTCGACGGTGCTCGGTCGGTAACGAAAAATGTAATCGACTTCACTTATACTAGTTCACACTTGCGCTTGCAAAAGAAAACTCCAGCAAGCTGACGGACGGCTGCTTTTAGGCAAAAAACTAAAAAGCGGACCGAAAAACGGACACGTCCGTTGGGGAACGAAACGGACCGCGAAAACGGTAAAACGGACCGTACGTTTTTGAATTGGTTCTTTTTCGGTTGCGCAAACCGAGGAAGGTCCAAACGTTTTTTATTTACATTTTTGGCTGAGTTAAAAGTTTTTTTTGTTTTACTTTGAATTCTGTTTTTAATGACAGGACAGAATAAAAATACGATCTTGGTCCTTTTTCGGTTGCGGGAACCGAAAACGGACCAAAGCAAATTTATCGAAAAAAAACGTTCGGTCCGTTTTCTGTTTCCGCAACCGAAAAACGACGAAATGCCAACAAAAAATGTACAGTCCGTTTTGTCGTTTTTTACCGTCCGTTTCGTTCCCCGACGGACGAGTCCGTTTTTCGGTCCGTTTGCGGTCCGTCAACTTGCTAGGGAAAACAGTTTTCGGAAGCGAATGTTGTGTCGGCTTCCGGTGAGATTCTTCTTTCGTCGATTACAGTTTTTGTTTACCGACCGTGGAAACTCGCGGGCTTTCGCGTGCTCCGAAAGCCTCCGCAGCTTCTCGCATCTCCGAGTTTCTCGCTTATAGAGTTTACGTAGCGAACATAGAGTCGTGTCTCTCGTCGGCTCAGCGACGAGGCGATCGACTGCGTATCGCGGATCTCTGACGTCATTTCCACTTCCGGTAAAAAAAAAAAAAAATGGGGTGCCGTCCGTTTGTGTATCCTTGTGTAACCCGACGGACCTCTCGGCTGTAACGATCTTCCCGAGCCGTCTCTCAATCTTCCTCTCGTCTCCTTCCGATGGCCGCTTCGTCCGCACACGTGTTTGCCACATTAATCGATCCCTGTTCCCGTCAAGCTCACACGCGGATAGCTCCTCCTACGCCCCGACCCTCTTCGACAACGACTATTAATGCAATAAAAAAAATTATAAAAAATGATTGCGAAGAGCCATGCGCTTATGCGGATGAAGTTGAAAGAAAAAACATTTTTATTAAAATAGTAATTTACCATACTAGTGCGATAAAATTTTTCCAAACGAATGCTGCAATCATACGAGTTCAGAAAAAGTTTTTCGCACGAGTATCATACCAAATTTTACTTCACGAGATGTGAAAATGGGGGTTTTGTGCGCGCGAAGCGTGCGGAAAACTGACATTTTCGCACCGAGTGTCGTAGAACTTCGATTATCCGAACCAATTGGGGCCGAGACCAGTTCGGATTAACCATTATTCGGATAATCGAGTTATGAATAAAAAATATAATAATAATAACATACGTGACGAATATGAGTTTTTTTTGTATATGTATTTTCATACAAACATTATAAATATACTTTGAAACATATTGTTAAGCGTTTACTTTAAGCATTCTTTTTTATAAAGTCGTCAATTTTTGGTTGTCATATCAATCCGACGCGTTTTGTGCGGCCAAATCTCTCAGTCGCGCGAGCAGTATAACGTATAAACGCATGATACAAACTTGCACACGACTGCAACGCTCGACGATATGTAACATCGAAATTTAGAGGCAGCGTTCCAATAATAAAGGTTCATATAATCGAGGTTCTACTGTAGTACATTACGACACTAGTGCGAAAAAACATTTTCTGACGCGTGTGAGTTTGCAGCACGAGTCGAAGGCGAGTATCGCAATCACATGAATTAAGAATACTTATTTGTATGGCAAGGGCGTAGAAAGGGAGTTCTTGACGAGTGTGAAAATTGAGTAATGTGATACTTGAGTAAGAACTCGTTTTTTTCAGCCGATGCCATTCACATAATTTTTCATACCAAATTCATGAAAACCACGCTTTTCGTTTTTGGGAAGAGTGGGTCATCTTAACAATTTAAGATGACGAAATTGGGCTGCTTACTTTAGGCACTTTCCCCTAAAGAGTGAGTGCCTAATTAGTACACCATAAAAAAAAAAATTTTAAATAAAAATTTTAAAAAATCGAAAATTCGAACCTCACGGATAAAAGAGTCGATGGGCTGTAAAAAAATTTGTCCATGCGCGACGCGTTATTTTGCAATTTAAGGGAGATGCATTTGGTTGATTTGTCGATTTATCGAGGAGAAAAATCGATCCGTATCGGGATTTTTCGCGTCTATCTTTTCTGTCTTTTCTCTCACTTGCCATCGGATCACTCGAGCCGTATTTCGAGGTCGGATCGCGGTTTCCTCGAACCTCGAACGGACTCTCCGTGAATCACGAGTCTCTCGATCGTCGGCGTATCCGAGCCGGCCGAACAACATGTGTGAGCATATCACTTTCGTCTAGTCGGATTCACCTATGGATTTCGCATAACTCGACGCCATTAATTCCACACTCCGTACCTCACACTCCCCGGTAATCCGAGTGATACACGCTCGACTGCATCGAATAAGTAATAAAAAAACAAAATAAATTAACTCAAGATTTTTTTAGACGCTCTTTTTATTTAGCTATTTATGCGATTTCTCTACCTACGTTGCGTGTTTTTTTATTTATTTTAATGTAAATTAACCGTTAGTGCGAAAGAGATATATTTCCGTGTAAAAATAAAAAAATAAATAAATAGTTCAAAATTTCACTGCGTTGTTTCTTTTTCTACAACTGTAAAAAAAAAACCCGAGGCCGTTTTTCGCCGAGATCTACAGATCTACACAAATTCCCAGCGAGTAATGAAATTAACGGTAATGAAATAGTGATAACGAGAAGAAAAACAAACGATCGGGACAGACAAATGGAAAGACAGCGTACCTAATACCAATACCATACTTTTATATTATTATTAGCGTGGCTAATAACAATACCATATTTTTCGCACTAGTATTATAATGTACTACAGTGTCACGCTGTAATAACTCCCCGATTAACTAATATTACCTCCAGACGCATGAAGCTTCATCGCCGAGATCTATAGATCTCTACAAAGTCCCAGTGAGTAACAAAATTAACGATAATGAAATAGTGATAAGAAGAACACAAAAAAAAAAAAAACAATTATCGGGACAGATAAATGGAGAGATAGCGTGGCTAATAATAATACCATAACTAGATAGACCGGGTGTGCACGAGGCGGCTGCAAATCCGGAGCAGACAGTGTGTGCCTCTCTTGCGTCCGTGTATCTGTACCTGTATCCGTATGTGTGTGTGAATGTGTTGAGTGTGTATGTGTCGCACTGGTACAAGCCTAATACAGTGTAAGCCTCGTCGCGCGTTCTGTACGAACAGGCGGCGCACACCGTGGGATAGAACGTGCGGACGAATCGAAACGCGGCGTATCTCGCGTGACTGGGGATACCAGACGACCGGATGCGGGCACGGCTCGAGGAACGGCGTGGGTGCCTGGAAAATCAACGAGGCCGAATCGAACGATCCGGGCGAGCGGGAGTGCGAGCGAGAGCGAGAATTTACGGAACGGTGGTAATCGATTACCCGAGTTTACACAGAGCAACCCTGTTCGCCCGGAGGGTTAATCCAGTCTCCTCCTCTTTTCCCTCCTCGGCGGCTCTCGCTCGCGCCGGCCTCTTCTGCTCGACAGCGACCGGGGAAGCCAACCGGTTCGACGAGGGGGAGGCGCGAGATCCGCGAAATTAATTACTTATAAATTTATGCTCAAAAGACTTTTATGAAAAGCGAGGAATATTTATATATATATATATATATATATGTATATGTATATGTATATATATATATATATATATATATATATATATATATATATATATATATATATATATATATATATATATATGTATGTATATATATAATATAAAAAATTAATTGATACAATTTTTTAAATGTATTTTGTGTTATATAATATCTATATATATATTGTACTAGCATGTTGTTTATGGCTCTGGCGCTTCGCGCCCTCGCTAGGGAAATACTTCACTTCCGGTTGAAAAATATTTTTCGATCGAAAATGACGTCATTATTACATGTCAACTTTTTAAAAAATTTATATAACAATGTGATGCACAATTATATAAATAAAAAATAATGTTTATTATACGTACATATACGTATAAAAAAGGCGGATATCAGTCCGTGATTTATCATTATTATATTCGAGACTTACCTTGCTGACGATAAAGTCCTTCTCGTCGAAGTGACGTCCGTACATTTTCGGTGCCTCGCCCGGCACGGACTCGATCTTGACGCACACCTCTTGACCCTTTCTCGCGGTCTCCACGCTCTTGTGATTGTACTCTATGCTCGTAACGATACCGAGCTCGACGAACTGCAACATAAAAAGAAGATACACGTTTTAGCAGATGTCCCACCAAGTTTACTAACGGAGCAGGAGAATGGAGAACCGTTTAAAGTTCCCATACAAAATATCCTGTACTACCATATTAAAAAAAAAGTCCCTCGGCAATGAAGAAGAATGATGAAGAAAAAGTGAGTAACATCGCGGGTCGTGAAAAAGAAGCGTGACAAGGACGAAGAGGGATCGAACTCGCGCGAGGCATGACACGCCGTATCTTCCTCGGTGGTTTATCGCGGTGCCGAGATGAGAGGAGCGCGGTTGTAAGGTAACCAACCTCTCAGCGTAGCGGCGTTTGTGTAGGCACGAATTGGCGTTTTCTCGCTCGCGTGGGTTAACCAGCTCCGATCTCCGCGCTGGGCTTAGAGAGAGCGTTAGTTAGGCCTCCGTGGTATTTTTTTTATACACCGACGTACTTGTACAGTGAAAACTGCGCGGCTTTATTACTCCGGTTCGTTCGATAAGACCGATGGGTTTAAATAATGTATTCATTTATTTATTTATTAATCAACGAGCGATGCCCTTTTACACATTCAAATAGTCTTAAAAATTTGAAACATTCAATAAAGTATGTATTAAATTCACACATATAAGTATATAAATAAGTATAAAAATGAAAATTTGATAACATTCGATAAAGCTATGCATTTGATTGTGATCAACACATTAACATTTGAGTGATTGATTGATTTGGAAGTTTCCTAGGTATCGTTAGGGGTAGCGCAGGATCCGGCCTGCTGCTGCCTCCTTGAAGATTTCCAGGGTCCCCTCGAATCCTATGTTAATCAGAACGTTTGCCTGACGCGTAAGCCTCAGGTAAACAGCCTAATGTTAATAATATACATAAATTTCGCATACATTGTTAATAATAACATTGTATGCGGGATTTATCTATATTATTAGTAATAATTAATTATATTAAGTATATATATATATATATATATATATATATATATATATATATATAATTAATAATAGCAATAATGCTATTGCTATTGTCTTCATTAATTTAGGGAATAAAAGTCTTTCATGTGAGTTTTTCTTGAAGTTAAATAGGTTGTAACTTATATAATTCTGGAGTCTCGTTCAGGACCTTCGGAGTACGGAAATCGGCGCGGCACCTGACGTCCCAGTCGATTATATCGTAACGGAGCAAGTTTTTCAAGTGAGACGATAAACGTATCCGTATTCATGCTCGATCGCTTGGTTCATGGGTACGTTATAATCTGCTGTCTGCGGGCCATCTTGCCCGTCGGACGGTTTGAAAACGAGTTATGATAGTCGTAGCCTTACACCTCGGTTATACACGAGGATTTAACTCCGGTGAATATCCGATCTTGATAAAGCATAAAACAGGAGTAGAGAGGAGTGTCTAGACCCGAGACGCAGCGAGAGACCGTGCAACGTCGAGGGACCACGATGCATAAACGGTCAGTGTGTATTACGAGAGAAATAGAGGGACCCCTAAGCGTAGATCTAGTATATGGCTGGCGGAGTGGGCAGAGAATGAGCCGGGTCGTAAGGAAAAAGGAGCAATAAAGGGAAAAGTGGCGCGTTGGTCGCGCCAACTAGATATTGACAAGAAGCGAAGGGGAGTGAAGACAAAGAAGTAGAAGAAGGAGAATCAAGATTGAAGAATGAAGAGGAATGAAGAAGCACGAAGGAGAATGAAGGCAAAGAAGTAGAAGAAGGAGAATCAAGATTGAAGAATGAAGAGGAATGAAGAAGCACGAAGGAGAATGAAGGCAAAGAAGTGCAAGAAGAAGAATTAAGAATAATGAATGAAGAAGCATGAAGAAGCATGAAGAAACATGAAGAAACATGAAGAAGCATGAAGAAGCATGAAGAAGCATGAAGAAGCATGAAGAAGCATGAAGAAGCATGAAGAAGCATGAAGAAGCATGAAGAAGCATGAAGAAACATGAAGAAACATGAAGAAGCATTGAGAAGCATGAAGAAGCATGAAGAAACATGATGAAGCATGGAGAAGCATGAAGAAGCATGAAGAAGCATGAAGAAGCATGAAGAAGCATGAAGAAGCATGAAGAAGCATGAAGAAGCATGAAGAAGCATGAAGAAGCATAAAGAAGCATGAAGAAGCATGAAGAAGCATGAAGAAGCATGAAGAAGCATGAAGAAGCATGAAGAAGCATGAAGAAGCATGAAGAAGCATGAAGAAGCATGAAGAATCATGAAGAATCATGAAGAATCATGAAGAACCACGAGGGAGCATGCAGAATAAGCATGAAGAAACCTGAAAGAGGATGCAGAAGGATGCAGAAGAATGAAAAAGCATGAAGAAGGATGAAGAAGAGTGAAAAGCGAAAAAGGATGAGGATGAGGGTGAGGATGAATGAAGACGAGAATGAAGGAAAGGAGGAAGAAGAAGAGAAAGAATAAGAAGGAGAGAAGAAAGCGGTTAGAGACCGAGTCGGAATGCCCGCTTGGCAGGGGGGCTCTGCCGAAAATGTTCGGGCTGTAAATTTGTTTTGTCACCCAGTGAATGAGCCACGGTGATAAAGCTGCTAAGATCCTGAAAGTTATACCTATCCAAGGTCCCCGGGGTCCTTCAGTGCACCCTTGCCGTCCACGTGCTCGACCTCTCTCTCTCTCTTCTCCTCCATTCTCTTCGTTTTCCTTCCTCACCCGACCGCGATACTCCGTGACAAAGGAAGGACGCGCACGATGCGGCGACCCCACGAAAATAAAACTATCGCTTCTCCTCCCGGCCACAAAGCCCGGGCGCACTTATATACCCGCTGTCGTACTATAAAATCGTCGGGTCCTCCACCAGCCCGTGGACGCTCGCCGCAACACCCATCGGCCGAATGACGACCGTAACTCCGTTGCTGGTGCGGCAGAGTAATCAAGTACCCTGCCACGAGGGCCCAAGAGGAATTGCATTACTACCAAGGATCCTCCGGGCGCAAGGCTGTCGAGTACCTACACAATGCGTCCATTATTCGAACTTCCTCCGGCATTTTTCGACGGCCGTTAGACACGAGGAGGAGACGGGCGGTACATTATTTATAGATGTTCGTTTCACGACGAACCAATCGCTTCGGAGTATCTTGTCGCCGGGATCCTCAAACGTAGCTGTTCCCACTTACACCTCGGATTCTTCGCATTTCGTCGGTTATGGGTTTCAGACACCCAGCAACGAAACTTCGTTCCGATAACCATTTTTGGGAACAGTCACGATTTTCGTGGTAAGAAAGCGACCCTGCCGGACTGGAAGTCACGTATTTCCGATATGAAGTCACTTTCAATCGAAGAATTAAATTTTCAAATCGAAAGTGACGTATTTCCGATATGACGTCATTTCCGGTCAAAAAATTAGTTTTTCAAACCGGATGTCCCGTATTTTCGGTATGACGTCATTTCCTATCGAAAAATTAGACTTTCAAACCGGATGTGACGAATTTTCAGTATGACGTCATTTCCGATTTAAATAAAATTAGATTTTCAAACCGGAAGTGACTGATTTCCCTCCGAAAACTCGATACGGCGGGTCCGGGCGATACGTGCGCACTATCTGGCCGTCTGCGCTATCGATATTTTGTGATACAGACCTCAAATACAACGAACGACTCTCTTCGTTTTACCGGGAGAAATTGAATCGAAAAAAAACAAATCGTGAAAGATAAATAGTTCGAGAGCGAGTAGAACTGCCGTGGGCGACATGTACGGGGAGAGAGTCGACGATGCCCACGGATGAGCCTCGCCACCGATCTCTGTGGACAATGGCCGACCGGATGTCGTTCGTGTCTTCCGAAACCCACGTTGCCGATATATGTGGTGTAGGATATACCGCATAATATTTTTTGTTTTGTTCGTCGAACTACACTCTCTCTTCCGCAGCCAGCGAGCAAATGGTGAACGATAATTTTTACCTCGCGTACGAACGCGCGCGTAGAGATGTGCAATGACCGTCAAATGACCGTCATCTTGTTATATTTCGGATCTATCAGAAATATGGTAAAAAATATGGACAGAAATATGGTCAAAAATGTGGTCCAAAATATGGTCAAAAATGTGGTCCAAAATATGGTCAAACCACCATATAGTTGTACAATGACGGCAATTTTTTTCATACAAAATCCATCAGATTTTTAAAGGGAAAAAAGTTTGAACTTGAGTAATCGAAGTTTCATTAAAGTCAACGTCATTGTTGCATTGCTCGATTCTTTTGTTTTACGGCCAGTCTGAATAACATGGGAAAAGTTGTCTTGCGATTAAAAAACTATGGGAAAATTTAAGTCTAAATCATATAATTTTCCCGCGCCGGTCGGCGTTGGAAAATGGCGGCGATGACGTATTTGCCGCCTTGTGAGCTTTAGCAAGCAGTCGTGGAGCAATTTTCTTGTCATTTATTGGCAGCGGCAGCTTTTGGTCGGTCGTGTGACGGTCACAGGACCAAAAAATGACCGGTCATAAATTCGGTGCACGTCTCTGCGCATGCGCCCGGACCACTCTTACTTCCGGCAGCGTTTCCACTTTGATAATCCGAGCTGTTTTTAAGAATAAGAATAAACATAATTTTTTTAAGAATAAGAAGAAACATAACTTTTTAAGAATAAGAGGAAACATATATTTTTTTAAGAATAAGCGGAAACATTTTTTTTTTAAGAATAAGAAGAAACATTATTCTTTTTGAGAATAAGAGAAACATATCTTTTTCCCCAGGACAATTGCGTGATCGTCTTGACGGTACGACTAATTTTTTGGAATTATTGGAAATTTCGAAGAATCGAACCAAAGATCCACCGAAAAGAGTGGAGCCCTCGGAACCGATCTTCACGAGCGATCTTCGATTCTTCCAGCGTTTCTTCCTCTTCCCCCCCCCCCCCCCCCCCCGATCGAGCAAGAGCGAGGATAAGAGCGTCGAGGCACAGGCCGGTTAAATTTAGCACGTGGGTCGAGACACGAACCGAGTGTTGTGCGGCTCTGGCTGTGAATGTACCGTGCAACGAGCGCGGAGAAAGAAATGATTTCTTCCTCGTTTGGATTTTAAAAAAACAATAATACATTTTTTTTTATATGCGCAAACAGCGAATTGCGTCGCCTCTTTCCGAAATCGGAACTTCGAATCACCTGTTCTCTATACCGGACAAAAGACGAAAGGTTTCACACCCAGAAAAATAATTTACTTGGCGCGCGCCCCGCCAATAAATGTTTAGTCGATTTAAATAAATATTCCTTTGAAGAAAATAATTATTTGTACAATTAAATAAGTATTTATTTAAGTCAAATCAATATTTATTTAAACCAAATAAATATTTATTTGCCGGGCGCCCGTAAAATAAATATTTAGTCGATCTAAATACACATTTATTTAAATTAAATAAGATAAATAAGGTAAATAAATATTTATTTCAATTAAATAGGTATTTATTTAAATTATGGCTGAAAGACTTAGGTCGATGGCCAATTGGCAATATATATGTGTTCTCGCGTCTATCTACGTTATGTCATGCTACGTTCAAAAAATTGTACCATCTGGCATATAGTCAATAAATCCACTGTCATTCTGACTATTTAAATGAAATAAGTATTTATATAAATTAAGCAAATATTTATTTTCAAGGCGCCCGTCAAATAAATTATTTTTCTGGGTGCATGAAACGAACTGGACTCCCTGTTCTCCCCTGCAGTCTCTACCAATGTCATTGACAAGGGCTCTTCCCGAGATCGGGGAAGCTCGATCGAGAAGTGAGGGGCGGCGGAGAGGCCGCTAGGATAAAAATTGGTTCAGCCGGCTGCGCAAACTCGGGCAGATATCGTCGGTCAGGATTGCGAACGAATAGACGAGAGTGTACTCTATCTCGCGGGCGTTATCGTTGCGGACGCGCCACGCATCGCCGCAAAAAGGGGATCGATCGTGAATGAAGCTCATTCACGAGCGCGAGGGTACAGTGCGATCCAAAAACAGCCGTACTGCCTTTATCCTCGATATTTAATCTCGCTCCGATTTCGCCAAAATTTGATCTCGTTCCTACACGGCTTGTACCTAACAGATGAAAAAAAATTAATATTGTGATATATGTGAAAACAAAAAAATTATATACAGATAGATAGATAGAAGTATTTATTACGCACTCTGGGACCGATCACGTAGTAAATACGTCATATATAGTGACTATATATACATATATATATATATATATTTTTTAATAAGAATATAATAGTAATAATAATAATTTTATTATCATTGTTGTTATTACTAACCCTAGAGCTCACATATCATTTTTTCTTCCTCCTAACTCATAACTGGGGTACATATGTACCTCACGCGTTTCTTGTACGTACAAGGGTCCTATGAGCAATAAATGGGTTTTGCCGCACATGAATCTCTTCGTTTTTTCATGAGGAAGCGAATGGTATGCGGCAAATTTGGTTTTATTAAAGTTTAGGGCGTGAAAATCACCCTTAGAACCAAAGCTTTACGAAAATTGGCAAAAGTCGTACTTTTTGTGAAAAAAGTTGTAGTTTCTTTAAAAATGGGCCGATTTTCAAATTGCAAACGCCATTTTACAAGGGACACATTAGACTATTAGAAAAAAAATAGTCTCATTCCATTCCGTTCAAAAAGTCTATTTGGACATCTTATTATTATAATTATTATATTATCATTTTTTTTAATATGAAATATTATCACGCGTGTGAATCAAAAGGAACGAGCACATGTCCGATGCTCATCTCCAGCTTGGATATTCGACTTGGACGAATCACAGTCCGACAAGCATCAGTGACATAAAACAAAAAATTACGTCTTCGTCATCGTATCAACGAGAATACCTGGCCGGAGTCGGTTTCTAAATATTCTGTATGAATATCCTACACTGGGCCGTACGGTTAATCGCTCAAGCATGTATTCTCCTCCCGTCAATGCTGCCAGTATGTGGAACTAGCGTACCAGGCTGCGTGTAAGATATCCTCGTAAACTCACGCACACACGCACGGCAGGGCGCACATGGGATGCGATGAGTACCGAATGAAGCGGGGAGCATGGGCGACAGGATCACCGTGTAAATGGTTGTTAATGGATGCTACATCGGCGCGATAGACCGGGGACGGCTGATCGATGGGAAACGATCAACTCTGTGCCCGCCGCTCCAACCCCCGTACTGTGCACAGTATGCAACACCTATTTTTTCCAGCTGATAATTTTTGCAATGGCAATGGCAATGGCAATGGCAATGGCAATGGCAATGGCAATGGCAATGGCAATGGCAATGGCAATGGCAATGGCAATGGCAATGGCAATGGCAATGGCAATGGCAATGGCAATGGCAATGGCAATGGCGATGGCGATGGCAACGGCAACGGCAACGGCAACGGCAACGGCAACGGCAACGGCAACGGCAACGGCAACGGCAACGGCAACGGCAACGGCAACGGCAACGGTGTTTCACGAATGCGAGAGGCGTTGTTGATAACGTGAGCGATATAACGAAATGGAACGGAGAAGAGGGGAAGAGAGAGAATCAAGTGTCGAATGGGGACCGCGGCTCTTATTGAAAAGTGACGGCGAACTCCAATGTAAACGGGCCTCACTAACGAACCGACAATGTAGCGCCGATACATCCGTTCAATCACACCTTGACTTCGTACTCCTGAACCATGAGAAAGAGTGAGGGGGCGAGGGGGCGACGGGGTTCCGTGAAGATGAATGAACGCACGGAGAATCGTGTTCTCTCTGTACATTGCGACGCTTGAAAATTGGATCGACTCGGATCCTCCGGTTAAGGAGCCTCCACCGTTTCATTGGCGTCAAAAACTGTATTGAACAAAAATGCATCACAGCTGTTGCGAATGGCATGTAATATTAGTAAAACGAATTATGCATGACATTCATGGGGTGTATTTTGCAAAAATGATCCGTTTATCGATGACAAAGAAGATTATTTAGTCAAGTTTAAGAATCTCAACGACTTCGAACACGTCATCGCGCACTGCTGTTTCTCAACCATACCCACCGTCAACGTTCGAAAGCAAATTCTTACACGAATCCGCATTGATATCCGCTTCACGCGAGAATGTTTTCTTTTTTAACCGGAAATGGTCCGGTTAAAATCCAATTCCGGCGGGTACACTGAGATAAGGATCTAGTAAAAATCACCGATCATCTAAGGAGAATTACCATAGCACACAGTAGTACGGCGCCAGAGCGCCACCAATGGCAGAGAGTCTCAGATTTTCAAGAATTTTTACCATAATATCTAAGAAAAACTCTTATGAATCCGGTACTTCCTATCATAGGTGGCGCCCTAACGCCCTACTACTATATGCTATGATAATATCTCTCAAGTGATGTAGTAATTTTTACTAGATCCTTCTCTCAGTGTATAAATACTTTTTCTAGAGGGTTCGATCTCCCTAAAAAGGAAGTGTATTCGCGACAGAATGGGAAATGTAAAAGAGCTAGCCGAGATTAGTTTTCCTTAGCTGATTTTATGAGTCTATCAATGTTTAGTTCTCTATCTCTAAAAGACCTTACGATAACGTAAAATACCGCGGTCGCACTGAGAAAAAGAAATGGTTGGATTAAGCAAATGCGCGGTGAGATACGTTCAAAGGTGTATTTTGTTGGCACAACAAAAATGTTTGTTTCAATTGACAAATTTTGAATAAATTCAAGCAAATAATAGTTTAACAAAACAATGTTTTATACGCACGAAACAAATAACAGCTGTGAACGCATGTCACCGCGACTTTTGGTTAATCCAACAAATTTTTTAATTCGTTATTGATCCAACGAAATACTATCCTTTATCTCAGTGTGTGTGAAGCCTCTTTCTACACTGAGAAAAAATTACATAGTTAAAGCAACAATACTGACTTTTTACCATAAAAAAATTGTTTCCGAGGGCTCTACATTTTATAGTTACGACGCCGACAAAAAACCGTGGTTGCAATCATAGTATAGTGTAACGAATTGCATATATACTATCAGAAACTATATAGTTATGGTAGGAAACACTATCCTTTTTCTCAGTGTAGAGTGCTCCCAAAAAAAAAAAAAGATTGTATTCGCAACAGAGTGGAAAATGTAAAGAGCTACCCAAGATTAGTTAGCCGGTTTTATGAATGGACCTATGTTTAGTTAACCGCAGCAGCAGCATCAGCAAAGCGAACAAGCTCTCGAAGTCGGCACGTCGGGGAACACAAGCGACGCAACAGGATGCCGACGGCGATGCCGCGCCGGGCGGGCTGAGAGCCCGCGCGCTCTTTGGCATAGCCCGGTAGCAGACGCCGCGCGAGACGGGAACCGGAAGTCTATTTTCGTTATGCGTACCAATTTAGAATCCTTTATAGTTTATACGCCGCCGCCCGCTTCCACGGGCTGCCCTCGCTCCGTCGCGCCTTCTCGCCCCGTCCTCGTCTTCGTCGTTGCTTCCTAGTGCAACACCGGCTCGTGGGAGAGAACTATGTCGCCGGAGTGTGCGACCGCTACAGCAAACCCGAGACCCCGGGGAATGCCAAATTTCCGATACTGCCAATAACGAGACCGTGTATACCCGATACCCGAAACACGAGACAGCCCCGGCGAGAGGAAGTGCCCGAGGAGGACACGAAAACGGTGCCAGTCATCGCGACGGCGGAATTCAGTAGGACAACAAAGTTGGCTCATCGGTGGACTTCCATCAAGGTGCCAGATGTATAACAAGTGTATGATTTATATTATAATTATGATTATTATGTGTAATAATATCGTAATTATTCATAATTAGTAATAATAATTATCATCCGCATAATAATAAAGTTCGTGTCGATTGGACATGAATTTATACCTACAGATTCTTGCAGATGATCGCAGATACTCACAGATGCTCACATAGATACTCACACATACTCACACGGATAGTCACACATACTCACACGGATAGTCACAGATACTCACACGGATACTCACACGGATACTCACACGGATACTCACACGGATTCTCACGCGGATACTCACGCGGATACTCACGCGGATACTCACGCGGATACTCACGCGGATACTCACGCGGATACTCACGCGGATACTCACGCGGATACTCACGCGGATACTCACGCGGATACTCACGCGGATACTCACGCGGATACTCACGCGGATACTCACGCGGATACTCACGCGGATACTCACGCGGATACTCACGCGGATACTCACACTGATACTCACACGGATACTCACACGGATACTCACACGGATACTCACACGGATACTCACACGGATACTCACAAGGATACTCACACGGATACTCACACGGATATTCACACGGATACTCACACGGATACTCACACGGATACTCACACGGATACTCACACGGATACTCACACGGATACTCACACGGATACTCACAAGGATACTCACACGGATACTCACACGGATACTCACACGGATACTCACACGGATACTCACACGGATACTCACACGGATACTCACACGGATACTCACACGGATACTCACACGGATACTCACACGGATACTCACACGGATACTCACACGGATACTCACACGGATACTCACACGGATACTCACACGGATACTCACACGGATACTGCGAACGCGCGAGTCAACATAACCGTTAATTTGTTATTAATTATTAATTATGTGCAATATGTATAATGATAAGATAGGATATTTGTTTATTTGCTTGTAGGAAATACCGATCCCGTAGCAAAGAGAGATGCCATTTACATGGTTTTTTTTTCTCCTTTTGACCGTACGCTTGTTACATTAAATTACAACAAACCGTTCTTCATCCTATATTTGGCGCACTTTAATTTATTCTAGAACGCCTAGACCTTGTTACTCGTTTAAAATAAATGTGTTTAGTGTATAATATCCCGTCACTAAAGCCTATGCACAGAGAATACATTCCTGGTAAACATTTTGGAGCCTTATATGAGGCGCTGACCTGGCCCGGTCAGGCCGCGATGTAAAGCTCCGAAATGTCTTTAGTTCTTATTTTAGTCACGTGATATACTCTCAGAGATAATGAGGTGGATCGAGGAACGGTAGGATCGGAAGTCATCCGAATACTTGAAGAAGAGGGACATACCAGGATAAGTGGATATTCGCCTTCGGCCGATTTCTACACCGTCCTCAAACTCATTCCGTTTCTCTTTCTCGTTCACCTTTCTACGCACTTTCGTTATCATCGCCGGGACGGAGAGGGAGGAGACGTCAAGGCGCGAGACTCTCGAGTGAATCGATAGGGAGAAACACTCCACCGGGCGCCCATCAAGAGACACCGAAACCGGGAGGAGAGATACTCTTCGGTATCGGAAGACGTTGTCGGAGGACAAGAGCGAAGAGTTGGCCACACACGAACCGCGCTTCTCGCTTCTCTCCGTTCCTTCGCCCGCTCCTTCAACCGAGTCCCCCGAAATCCACGGATCTACAGCCCGTGGAGTTAATCTTCTCGTTTTCGGAGAAATAGTCGTGAGGAAGAAAAAGAAAAATCATGTAAAAAATAATGATAAATTGACAATAAATATATATAACATAATCATTCATTTAATCATCATATTGATATACTCAATATAATATTACCATTAAATCTTCAGGTACCGGGGACTTTTTTCCCATCGCAAACCATGCCTCCTTTTAAACACAAAAACGATACGGATTTTCATAATACATTTTATTCTACGTTACGAAAAAACAACACTTCAAGGTATGCTTGTGAATTATTTCAGATTTTTTTGGCACGTTAACTTGTTGCTCAAATCGGTTGAAGGTTGGGTCTTGGCAAATTCACCGTTCTCGCTGAGCGGGAACCGGTACGTGAAGGGTTAATTAATGATCATATTAATGTAATCGATATAATATTATTTATTATCACTGTGAAAAAAATTGGTATGAAATTTAATGTACCGGAGTGGAAGTTTTTATGCAAGAACTGGTATATTAAATTTCATGTACGATTGCGATGAAAAATTAATGCTCGGTATATTAAAAACATTGGAAATTCTTAATTTTTGATTATTTACTTTAATTTCAATAAAGAAGTATATTACTTTTTCATCACAATTTCACATTTAAATTTAATGTAGTCACCAGTTTTTGCATAAAAATTTCCAGTCCGGTACATTCAATTTATAATTTTTTTTACAGTGATTCGACCTCAAACTGCCTAAAAACTGCAGGGAATGAAGACGCGACCACTCCATTAGTCTACCAAATTTCAATCGATATAACCCTTTCCGCGTTATAGTCGTTTGAAACGATGCGTTTGAAGTCTGTCACACACACATGCATCTAAAAATCACATTTCTCGACTTTTCGGACTATTTTAAGTGCTCCGACACTGGAATCTCGAAAACATTTTATTTCTACGATAAAATAGCTTCCACCATGAGGAATAAAAAAAATGTTAATAATAACAAATAACAATTTAAAAAATAAAAGGTCGAAAAAGTTTGTCTACAGCCGATACACCACGGGTCGAGCTCTCGGTCTCGTTCATCACCCGTCCGATTAACATTCGATTTTTTCCCCGCAATCCAAGATACGTCCAAGATTGTTTACGGCACGTAGCGCCGCTCGGTCAAGAGCGGACATCAACAAGATTAATCCGCTGACGATACAGCGGAGTAGCCCTGATGGAAACGGGACGTCCGTTTTCCGCGCGTTACTCGCCTCTGCCCCAGACTTCCGGTCCGTCGGGCCGGGCTCAAGGATCGAGAGCCAAGTTTATCGTACTTTCGCAACACGATCGGCAGATTGAATAACACGAGGCATCGCGCGCCGAGCGGGATCGCTCGGGGCGGCGCTCGAATTTATTTCGCAACGCGATTGCACCGAACTGTCGATTTCTGGGGATTGATATTTAAAGGCGAGAGAAACGAAAACACAGTAGCTCCGCCAGTGGCCGCACGCGTATCGCGCTGTGCCGCCCGGTGGTATTGAGCCGCGCGCTGCGCCGACCACATCCCGGCCCGGCGGCTTCCGGTCCCGAGTACTGGCTCGCTTCCGGTCGTTTATCACTCGCGAGCAGAACGGCTCGGTGGAAAACATGCTTGGACAGGGCCCGACGGCCGGAGGAAACGAGACCAAGTGGATAAATGAGTTCCAGGAGAAGTTTTAAACTCGACTCCTACTACCCGGACTCCATTCAACCCCCCCGTACTCGGCCCAACCGAGAAGCGTGCGCTGGAACAAGATTTCTACTCTCGTGCGAATAAAAAAAAAAAAAAACTGAAATGTAAATCATTTTATTAAGTTGAAGAGCCCATCTATAAAGGTTTGTTAGTACAAAACTTTATAGATGAGGTTCAATGTGTATTTTTATTTCCTTTAAATAATTGATTCTAATTTAGATAAAAATTCATTAATATCTGTAATGATCATAATTATAATTGAAGTAACCATTTTGTTTTGTAATTTTTCATTTCTTAATGAATGATAAAAAAATGCCTTAAAATTTGTTTTGTTTGTTATTATTATTATTTTTTCTAAAATAAATAATAATTATAATGATAAACTGGTAGGAAAGAGGAGCAAGTGCCCCCTCTTATAAAAGAGCTCCAGGAGAAGTTTTAAACTCTCCTCCCACTACTCTGTTCCATTCAACCCCCCGTACTCGGCTCAAGCGAGAAGCGTGCGCCGGAACAAGATTTTTACTCTCTCGTGCAGATTGAAAAAATATATAAAAAGACTATTGAAAAATAAATTTGAAAACACTGCTCATCTATGAAGGTTTGGTATTACAAAGCAGTTTGAGCTCCAACCATTGTTTTTGAATTTTTAAAAATAATTCATTCTCATTATCATAAAAATTAATTAATATCTGTAATCATGATAATCATGGTGACTATTATCTATAATTGATCTTAATCATCTTTATTACAACATTGAACTAAGCATTTTATTATAATTTTTCACATTTAAACCTTATTATTTTTTTCAAAAAAAATTATAATTATAATAATAAACTAATAATTTTTGAGGTAATTTTTTCTCTCCTATAAAAAAAAGAAAATTTACAACAAACTTTATTAGTCTATTATCATAATGATTATGTTTCTATTTTAATATGAAATGATAAAAAAAAATCAATTCAATTAGTAGAAAAATTGTCTCTAAAGATCATTATCGACTCATTCGATTCGCTCATCGGCCCGAATAGAGGTTTCATATGAGTGAAACATTATTTCATCGTGTCCCAATGGATCGCGGAGGAGCACAAGTGTCGCCTGCCAAAAAGTCTCAATCGCATATCAATCTATTAATACGCGTGGAGGAGCGTTCGTGTGTGCGGCTCTGCCGAGATGATGTTGAAAACTGGTGCAAACGTCAACAGGACGTGCAAGCTCGTTGTCGGGATGATGCCCGTCAGCACCGCATCGAGTCCGACACACTATACCGGCGTGTCGTCGTTCCTCTATCGCCGTCGGATAAATTCTAGATTGACCGATACATCAACGCTCGCGAACTGCCGTCCCGTCGCCGGCCCCGCTTCGCTTCCGGCTCGACGGTATCCGTTTCCTTCCGCCGGTTAAAAAAAAAGACAAAAAAAACGCGTCGACCGTACAAGCGAATATACGATGACGAGGCGGTTTCACAGCGAGTCGGAACGAAGCGGACGTGAGGTCCAACTTCGCACGTGCGACAAACACTATTTTACGCGTACAAATGTTAATTAATTAATGATAATAATGAATAGATTATTTATAATGAATAATTAATAATAATGTATATTATTATTAATTATTAATTAATAATAATAATGGTGATAATAAATATAGATAAATAAATATAAGTATAATATAAGTAATAAATATAAATAATTTTTTTTTGTGTATCCTACTTTTATTATTCTCTTTCTTACTCTTGTATATAGTTAAAGCGTATTTCAATAGGATAAGAAAACAAATTCTTAAAAAATGCGTTAAATAAAAATAAGTATCGCTCATCTAAACCTAGTAGAGTTAAGTTACTGTAAAAACTATGGTAAGAAAAGACTGCTGTAAACCCTTGCTATACGAGGCTTATCGTTGTACTCTTTATAAGCAATAAAAATACATACATACATATATAAGAATAAAAGAATGTTAAAATGATTGAAAATAATAAGTTAAAAATAATAAGTTAAAAAGGGTCAAGCGTTACAAAGTCATCAAGACAAATATGCTGATTTTTTTTACGCATTGATATGAACGGTCCAAGTGTAACGGCAAATTTGAATATGTTCATCTTCACCGTTTTCGAGAAATATATATTTTTTATTTTCACCATTTGACATTGATTCTTATGGCAGATTGAAAATAAGCGATGAATTTTAATGTTTCTATGGTAGTTCAGGTCGGAAACGTTGCAAACAAATGATTGGAAACTGTAAAGAATATTGTCAGATACCTCTGTACAAAAATGTAGACACTTGTTCTTCACCGTTAGTTAACAATAAGCAATTACATGAAACTTTACGGCTTTATCTCGGCACGCTTGGCACGTGCGAGTGAGAGGCCGTATGGCGGACATCTCACTCGCACACGACCTGCCCCGCACCTTGCACGCCACCGAGCACATCCCCTCCGAGCCTCGTGTTCGACCCTCCTTAAGGGAGGTCCTGCTTTACAACGCCAAAAGAGTTTTTTCAGGAATTTTTTTAGGGGAGAAAAAAACAAGTGAGCCCAGTGAATTTTGAGGTATTTTTTTATGTATACTTTTAACTGTACGAATAAAAAATGTTCAACGCATAACGAAAAATTACTGCAAATATGTATGTATTAGATAATGCTGTGAACTCTTTGCTATAAGAGACTAAATGTTGTACTCTTTACATTTATCTTTACAAACAATAAATATATGTCAATCCATCTATTAATAATAAATCAATAAGCATAGTAAAGTATAATATAAGTAATAAATGTACTTTATTTAAAAAATTAATTAAAAATAATAATATACTAATAAATAAATATTTAACAAAAACAAATATTTCAAGTTCGAATGAAAAATAACGAAAGGGAGTGTATTGATCGATGATCGATCGATGGAGATAAAGTGAGAAGCTGACCACGAAGACTATGCGAGTGGATCCATGAAGTCTCGACTGAACTCTTCCGCGTCGGGCCAACGGGGGGGGGGGGTTGAATGACGACAGATAACGTGTTGTTGAACTTGCGACGATAATGGCCGGAGTCGTTTCCGCGCGATCTCTGCGCGCCTGCTACCATTTGAGAATCTCTAATGCGGCCTCGCTTCTCGCCGTGCTACACTTTCGTCGGTTCCGTATGCCCTACTTTTTCGTGGATAACGCGCTCGCCGCTGTACCCCGCTACATTACTCTTCAATGTATTTCAAATAGATTTGAGGCGTATCGCGACACGTTCTTTTACTCACTTTCCTTCGTCCCTTAATTCCCACGTTTCTGTCATTGGCTGCATTCGGAATACATTCTGGAGAATTTTTTTTTTTAATTTCTCTTTAACATCAATTCCGGTTTGAAAATCTCGATATTATGTCGGAGGTGACATTATAAAGGAAAACGCCACTACCACTTTGAAAATCTTGGTTGTTAACCAGAAGTGGCGTCGGACAGGACAACGTCACTTCACGTTTGAAAATCTTGGTTGTTAACCGGAAGTGACGTCAATAGGAAAACGTCACTTCCGGTTTGAAAATCTAGGTTGTTAACCGGAAGTGACGTCAACAGGAAAACGTCACTTCCGTTTTGAAAATCTTGTTTTTGTACCGGAAGTGACCGCACTCGGGAAAACGTCACATCCGGTTTCAAAATTTCAGCTTTAACCGGAAATGACTTCATACGGCAGATCGTGACTTCTGATTTCAAAATCTCCGTTTTTTACCGGTCATGACATCACGAAAGAAAATTCATTTCCGGTTGAAAACAGATTTTCAAACCGAAAGTAACGCTTTCCCGTATGTCATTTCCGGTCGAAAAATAAGGGTTTTTAAACCTGAAGTGATATTGTCTTCGTACAACATCATCTCCGGTCGAAACACTGGATTTCCAAAACTCATTTTCAGGAGAAAGTCACTTCCGGTGAAAACCAACATTTCGAAACCCTAAGGGCCCTTTCGCCTCGATAGAAAAATTCTGATACCCCGCGATACGTGGAGAACAACTTAACCCAATGCAAAATCGATGAATCACCGAGTAAAAAAAATTGACCGTCTCCCAATGTTCGTATCCGTTCGTGGGCGATCCAAAATCGCGAGACGTTTGCCCAGTCACGTATCGAAGACGAGATACAGGACATGCGGCCCGCACAAGCGAGGTAGCATCTCGGGTATTCTTCGCGAAGATTTAAAGGAGAAAAAGAAGAAGGCATAAGTAGGAACTAGGCCAGAAACTCGTGCGTCTTTCGTTCGGCTCAGACTCTTTCTCGCAGTGTCTTCGTGTCGAACGCGACTTGACTGCGAGCCAGAGCAGCTCAGGCGGCACTTGGAACGGAGACTTCGGGTCATGTCGGGGAATCCATTCACTAGTTCACGACTGTAACACCTCCGGCCAGTCCTGACCTAAGTCAACACTTCGTGACGGCCAATATCCGGTCGGGATGATCGTTGGCTCCGCCGCGCCGATGCCTCCGCTTTGCCCGCACCATATAACAATATAACTTGAGCGTTTCTTTCGGCTCCCCGAGCGGGAAAAGTGTGAGAGGTGCCTCCGGCGATCGGGGAGCGCGGTCGCCGACCGAGCCAAAAGGTGCCAAGCATAACAACGCGGGACACGGGCTATTTACATTCCGAATTATCTCTCCAGTCCTCCGTCAACGTCGCGCAATCTTTCGACGGCTCCATTCATGAGATTTCTTCTTTTTTTTTTTATTTCAAACCTTTTAACGTCTCTGCTGCTTCGCTCTCCGGCGGCGCGGATCGTCGATATGTTTCCTTTTAATATATACGTTATATTTAAATGCACCGTATCGAACCGTACAAAAATTGTTACCCACGCACAAAGACGTGCAGGCGGTAAAAAAAAGATTTGTAGATTTGACAAACATTTCTTGTCCGCAATTATCCGTATCTTGAATTATTTCATATACTTGGTATTTTTTTAATCCGTAAAATTGATTTAAAACAATGGTAAAATTAACACGAGAAAAGATACGACGAAGTTTGAAAATTAATATTTTTCAAATGTGCAAATACTTTTTTGCCGTGCAGACTGTACGGTCCTGGCTTGAAGCCGGGAATTCCGGGTGGGAAAGGTCCTCACTGCAAATTCTCGATTTAATCCACGCACAAACACGTACGCACACTAAAAAATATTCGTACAGTTAACAAACATTTCTTATCCACAAATATCTACAATTTCTCTTTTTTTGTCAACGAACGATACTTTTTATTTAAGGTAAAAAAAAATTGTAAAAAATGGTAATAGTAAATTTGTAAAAATAAACAAAAATAATGTTTTTTTTTTCTTTAATTATAGAGTGCCATGAGAAAGAAATGTGAGAACCTTTTTTGTCCTACACAGTGTGCAGCCCCGACCGGAACCGCGGAGTCTCGGATGACAAAGGTCGTTTCCGCGGATACTCTATTTGGTCCATGCGTCATAGCTCGCTTTCTCCCCCGGTATCTCTCTCCCGCCCACGGGCACAGCAATATGACGAAAAGGTCGCGATATTCCGCTATCGGTGAATTGCATTATCCAAACTTCACTCGACTCCCCGAACGGACGGAATCACCGCTGTGCAGCTTCCTCCCCGAAGATTATGCAATTCTCGAGATCGTCTCGAATTCGTCGCGTTACGCAACCGCGCCGCGGACTCTTCCCATTCGTTGCTTCGCTCGAAGAATTCTCGTGATTTTCATTCGGCGAAGTCGCAGCCGGCTCGGCGGCTCCGTCGCTGGCAAAAGGAACGATGGAATTACGCACGTGGGCTAACTATATGGCGGAGCTGCTTTCTATGCGCGGGCGAGGTAAGAATGCACGCGCCGAGCTCGGCGTCGCTCCTCGTTGTCGTCGTTCTCTCGACACAACCTGGTCGTCGTCGTCGTCGACGTCGTCGACGTCGTCTCTCGCATAAAAGTCAGCCGCGAGTTAAACCTGAATACAAGCCTTCGAGCACGGCCCACCTAACGCACACGCAACCACATAGCTCTCTTTACCCGCGGCAGAATCGAGCTGGCGAGTCCCGGCGAACTGCATTATGCTGCGCTTGGCTCGTTATTGCCTGTTGCTGGTTGATTTTTTTTTTTAAATCTTTATTATTATTTTTTGGAGCGAAGAGATAGGCGAGTATCACCAATATAGGGCTTTGTAGAACTCGGAGCAGAGCCGCGGATCGTGCGAGGTGGTTTTCGGAAGATGGCACTGATGATACTGTGCGCATGCGCACAGTATTTACGATACGCTTTTGCGTTGCATAAATACTCATTACGACACGCTTCCGGTATTTATGTAACGCCTTCTTGAAAAACACCACTTTTTATGGCGCCCGGCCCCCACATAAAGCCGCACTTTTCATGCATGAGTCACAAAAAATTATTTTATTTGGGAAAAAAAAGATTCGTCAATGTGAAGAAATGTTTTTTTTTTATTGTTGACATTTTTTTTTATTGTTTAAAAATGTTTCCCTTCCAGAAAAAAAATTAAATTAAACGTCCGAGAGGTCCGGTTCTGCGGTTCAACAGGATCGAGATACACTTTGCCGGAGGAGCCGGTTCGGACCGACGACGCCGCCGTCGTCGCCCGGGGGGGGGGGCTTCTCGGAAAATTAGAATCTACCGGTGTCGACGGGACCGGCTCGAACGATCCTCGCTCGTAACCATAACCATTAGTAATATGGGTACGCGGCGATCGTATACCGGGTTATACGTACTACGTGGGTTCCGGAGTGTCCGGAGGCCGCGAGAGGCCAATGGGGGTCGCGTGGCCCCGGCGTCGCGAGAAGACCGCGACCCGGACCACGCGAGAAGAATTCCCTCTCTCGCACGAGCGTATATTTTATTTTTTATTTTTTTATTTTATTTTACTTTTTATTACGTTCGCGATAGATGATCAAGCTCGAAAAGGAGGATCGCCGGATCCGGCGAGTGGTGTTCCACGAATCTCTGATTAAATTACGAGCTCCGGTATGATCCTGGATAATTTATGGGAGAGATGATTATCCGACGAGTTTCATTCAACACCTCATCCTTCTTCCTCGTCGCGTTGTCTCGCCCCATATGCTGAGCGTATTTTCTATTTATGTATATGCAAGTGAATAAGTAGATGCGTATTTTACTTACTATTATTGTGTACTATTATGTATTATTGCGTACTATTGTATACTCTTGTGTATTATTGTATGCATTTTTATTATTATCAGACGAGTTTCATTTAACAACTCATCCTTCTTCTCCGTGGCGTTGTGTCGCGTCATATGCTCATCCGAATTTTCTATTCACACATGTTAGAAGTGAATATGTGGATGCATATTTTACTTACTACTATTGTGTAGTATTGTATATCATTTTATACTATTACGTATTATTGTATACTATTGTGTACTGTTATTTACTATTTAGGGCTGTACAGTGAGGCAGGCCTAGCCGGCTAAAATATTTTAGCCGGCTAATACAGTCTTGGAATTTTCGACGAATTTTAATTTTAATTTTTTCTAATGTTACCTGCAACGTATTCCCAAGTATTTTCGCCCGCTGAACATAAATCCGCCGGCCTTTTCAGCCTAGAGTACAATGCTTCATTAAGGGGCTCGATTTTATGCGCGAAAAATCGTATTTTTGGGATTTAAATGGAAAATGTTGAGTTGGGAGTAAAATAATTGGTATAGTCGTGATCAGCGGGAAAAAATACATTGGATATAGCTTTGAAACAAAAAAAATCGAATGAACAACGATTTTTCAATGTTTGAGCCAGTTTGGAAAAACGTCGATTTTCGTGATTTTCAAACGTCGATATCTCGGCTGCCAATGGAGATAGGGAAAATCCGAGGTGCCTATCGTGTTCTACGGGAAAAAATACATAACATAGAGCCTTGTCCGAAGTTTTAGAATCATTTTATCGTGTTGTTTGAGGACGTAGAAAATCGCAAAAAAATGTACTCGAAAGGGGCCTTGCAATTTTTGGACGATTTTTTTTTTTTTTTATTAACTGCCACGTATTCCGAGGTATTTTTGTACGCTGAACACGAATCCGCTGGCCTTTTTCGATTAGAGTACAATGCGACATTAAGGGGCTCGTTTTTATGCACTTGGCCGGCTAAAATAGTTTTGCCAACCAAGCCGGCCGTAATTATTGTGTATTATTGTGTATTATTGTGTATTATTGTGTATTATTGTGTATTATTGTGTATTATTGTGTATTATTGTGTATTATTGTGTATTATTGTGTATTATTGTGTATTATCGTGTATTATCGTGTATTATTGTGTATTATTATGTATTATTGTGTATTATTGTGTATTATTGTGTACTATTGTGTATTGTTGTGTATTATTCCATGCATTTTTATTATTTACATGTGTGCAAATGAATATATAGATGCCGGCTAGTGTACCAGCCTTCGTTGTGCACCGCGAGCCCCTTTGCTCGAGCAACAACTACTATCGATATGTGTAAGTGGACACATAGATGCTGAGTGGTGTAAGCGATAAGTCTCCGCGGTACGGAGCGAGCAACAACTATCGATATTAATGCCGGGCATTGTCCCGAAGCACCGCTCGATCGCCTGACAATTATACGATTTCATCGTTTCACCAGCGCTCCGAGATCTCTCACAAAGGAAAAAGATAGTCCCGATAAACAATCTAAAGAGTCCGGAGAGCTAAGAGGAACGAGAGAACGAGTGAGTCCGCGCTTTGCCCTGCGGTGATATTGCGAAATAGTCGGGGCTCATAAATGTCAGCACGACAGTAATCTGCGGGCCGATTGCGCACCGCGTGTGACCAATCGCGCGGAGCCAAAATCTAAATAAACTCCCTCGTCGCACGATTTTTTATACTCGCAATCCTCGAAAGTCCTATCATCAAATTTTTGACGCCCAAATTTCAATTACACTTATTAAGTTTCATTAATTTAATCGCATGAGTTCGAAAGATAAACTCAATTCTTTTTTACCAGTAAAAAATTGGGGTTTTTTCCCTAAATGAAACAAAACGGACACTCCCTCGCCACACGTTTTTTCTATACTTGAAATACTCAAAGTCCCAATAATGAAAGTTTTAATGATCAAGTTTTAGTTATACTTTTAAGTTTCATTAATTTCTTGCACGGGTTCGAAAGATAAATTCGATTTTTTTTAACCGTGAAACATTGGGGATTTTTTTTCCCTAGATGAAATGAAACGGAAACTCCCTCGGCGCACGGTTGTCTATACTTGAAGTACCTGAAGTTCGGATAACCAAAGTTTTAACCTTTAAGTTTTAATTACACGTTTCAAGTTTTATTAATTTACTCGCACATGTTTGAGTGATAAACTCGATTGCTTTGAAGCATTTGAAAATTGTCGATATTTTTTTCCCCATAGGTGTGACCGATTTATCAATTATCGTGACTCGAATCCCCGGAGCATATCGATAATGTATCCGGACCCATGTGCACACCACTGCGTGCGAAAATTAATTGACTGCCGGAGTTAAAAGCTCGCCCGCGTGTCCCCCGCGGCTCGCATCGCGCAGTATATCACAAACTCGATAGCAATTCGTTGCCCCACCGCCTCGAACGACCGTCGTAGATCGGGCGCGATTGTTACTGCATTAATTGCATCTCTCCGCGTCGCTTTCCATCCATGCCTGTACCACGCGAACGCCCATGCGATTGCACGAGCCTTCTCCAAAAATTTATTCCGAGGCATGTCCAAAAAAAAAAAAAAAAAAAAAAAAAAAAAATGACGAACGCCTCCGCAACCCGGAGTTCACCCATTGACTGCTCTACCGGAGGGCCCAGCGAGCGCAGCGAGGCGCGATAGAAAAATCCCGTCCTCCTACGACGAGAGCCAGCCAGCTAGAGAGCAAAGTCCTTCCGTTCGTCCGCGTCCAACTATCGAGACACTCCGAGATCTGAGCCGACCACCGTTGGTCGATGCCCGATTTCATATCGATGATAGTCGTTTATCGGCTGTAAGTGCCCCGGTTTGACGGGTTCACCTACGCGCTGAGGTGGTCCTGGGTTCTGAAACCAATTCCGTCTCTTCAAGAACATCGTATAACGCTCCGGATTAAAATCACCTCGGCGGGAGCGTCGAAGTGCTGCAGCTAGGTATGTGCAATGATGGTAATTTCTCGTTCAGGTCAATTGAGAAGAAAGTGACCGTCAAATGACCGTCATTTTGGTATTTCTCGAATCTATCATGTGCAATGACCGTCATTTTAACACAGCGTCAGAAAGACATACATCTCTACCACTCACAAGTCTACCAGATAATAACTCTACCAGAAAACATCTCTACCAGAAAGTATAAAAAAAACTCTATCAGAATCAAGATAAAACTCTGCCGGAATACAAGGCTACCGTCTAGCCTCGTATTCCGGTAGAGTTTTATTTCAATTTTTGAAAACGCCATTTTTCCAATACTTCTAGGACGTCCCATTTTGCCCCATCGATGCAATTGTCGGTCCGGTTTTGCCCTGCGCTCGCCTACACCTAATAATAATAATTATTAGTAATAATATTATTATCATATATATTATTATTAATTATTATCAAGATGGGAAGACCTCTACGACAGAAAGACCATAATTATGGGCCTGTATCGAGCGTGTTGAAAATCCCAAATCTGCAATCACTGAGGATATGCACTGATCAAAGGCTCCTGTTTAAAATACTGTCGGGTAAACTGGACTGTCAAACGATCCTCACCAAACTTCGAGAGGTTTTACTAGAGCGTCCGAGAAGAAGGAAAAAGATATTTCGAATGCCGACAATATGAAGTACATTAACAGAAAGGTCAGCTCATTATCGACTCACAAGTGTTGCAAATAGGCTTGACTTGTCGCGTTTACTTGCTGATCCAGAAACCTCGCCCAAGAGGAGAAATACTCGCTCTCTCTCTCGGGCCTCGAGAGAAGGCACGCGGCAAGAATTTTCCTCGGCGAAGCACCCGAGTTAAACTCTGCTTCGAGATTTTGCCACGAAGTCGTTCAACATCCCGAACGGTGTGTGGGCAGTTGGCTCGCGCAACGTGCCTACATCCCGATCGTTCGCCAACTATCGTCGACGCGCGAGAGGAACGTGAGCGTCGACTACTCGCCGTGTCTGCGCGTCTGTGTGTGTTTTCCGTGCGATGCACATGGACACGCGGGCGTTGACGATGGCTGTGTGAAGTTTCGCGGTGGCCTGCTTCACCGGGCCATATAGAAACTCGGCCTGGTGGGCGACGCTCGATTTTCGTTCGGAATCTATAGGCGGACGAACTTCCGACGCTGAGAGCTCGGAATGAAACTCGAGTTAAAGAACGAAAAAAAAAAAAAAAATTGTATCGGAGAGGAGCGATACATAGAAAATTGTATTGGCGAGGAAAGAAGCATAAAAAAACTTGTATCGGAGAGAAACGAGCGCGGTAGCGGCCGAGTCACGTGGTCTCAAAGGAGGCTTGTCTCGCTATCGGCATATGCGTTTACACGGTGTTTACGCTTTTTCATTTCAATCTCGCAATGTTTCTAAGATGATGGCAAATATATTTATTTGCGAATGGAGACATTAAGAGTCGAAAGATCAGTGAAGGTAAGGAAGTATTGAAATCTGGCCAGATTGTGACAGTTGGTTGTACAAAATCGACGGAAGTCGAAAAACAAATCTGTGCACTTGTTTCGCAAACGAGTGAGATGTCATCGTTTCCTCACACGATAGAAGGCACCCTCAAAATTGAAAGCCCGAAAGCCGAAATTTAAAAAATGCAGTGTTAATGTGAAGCCAGGTTATCTGGATCTTGCAAGCACGTCGTGAACACAGCAGTTGACTTGGCTCTTTGTTGACGTCGATTTTGGTGCGAATGTCGCGGGTTCTCCTTCTAATAAAAGGCGTATTAATAGCAGCGATGTATGCCATGGACTATTTCACGCTTACCATTTTGTACAATACCATTTTACTTACCATTTGGCATCAAACAGTCCATCGTTCACCATCCAAACATTATGAAAATAACAAATAAGCACACAAGCTCCTATGTCACGCACTGTTTATTGTGCTCTCGAGCCTCCTGTCAAGGGTTCCGATTCCCGCCACTAGTTGGCGTATCGCCTTGGGAGCATCATGAATAGCAGACGACTGCAATCATGGTGCAGACAGTAGTTGTCTTGGTGTTCTCATCTCATTGGCTCATCGATATGACATCGCGAGCTATTAACTTGTTTACACCTTACCTTCATTTTTTTTTTTTTTTTGGCACAAACATGAATCATTAATACAGATTATCAATATGCCAAATTTGGTTAAGTAACATTTTGTCGTTTCGTCAAACACTGGCGCCTTCGAAAAAACGCCAAAGGCGGTCATCGCAGTGAAACGCATAACTTCCGCTTTTTGCCCAGAGGGCAGTCGGCAGTTAAATATATGAAAATAATATAAAAATTGTACTTATAAAAATAATCATAATAATAATAGTAATAATAATAACAACGATACCTCCTTGCTCGGGACGCAGACCGGAGTGCCGTCCTTAAGTATCCCGGCCTCGACCATCACGCCGATGACGATGGGATCCCTCGAGTTGAATATGTGCTGAAAAGACAACAACAAAAAATGTCCGTTTATTATCGCCGCATGAGAACGAGGTCCGCTCTTCTCCTCCCCTTCGCGATAGTTTTTCGCAACTATCGTAGGAGGAAGAAGAAGACATCCGAGCGGGAAGTCCGCGCGTAGGTTTTCCCTCTCACAAACCCGAGGCGTGTCCAATTACCGGCGGGCGTTGCGAGCCGTTCATGTTCTAGGAAATCGTTATCGTGCGTGTTGAGAGACTATGTACGCGTTGCGCTTATTTACAATGTAAGCATGATAGACGTTTTCCTGTCCACGCGCCATGCCGAATTCGCCGGAGCGTTGATCACCGGGTGGACGTACCGGCAAATCGATGCACGATTCTATTTCGCTACAGTAATTTTTCTCCTACACGGTACAACTCCAATTAAGCTAAGCGAAATGTTCTCTATATTGCACGACCCCACTTAGGTTGGTGAACATTTTCTCTACACGGTACAACCTAAATTAAGCTGGGCGAAATTTTCTCAACACAGTACAACCCCGATTAAGCTAGGTGCAATATTCTCTACGTCGACAATTCCGATTAGGCAGTGCGAAATTTTCTCTACACGGTACGAATCCAATTGAGTTAAGGGAAATGTTCTCGACACGGTACAAGCCCGATTAAGGTGGGTGAATTTTTCTCTACAGATACGATCCCGATGAAGCCGGGTGAAATTTTCTCTACATGGTGAAACTCCGATCAAGCGGTACGAACTTTTCTCTACACGGCACGAGCCCTATTAAGGTAGCTCTGGCGGGGTACAGAGCTGGGGATGGAAGGCTTGGTTCGCGGTGTGCGGGGAAGGTAACGAGCGAGAGAGAGGCAGTGTCAGCAAAATTCGTACGTGAAGCAAAATTCGCGACATTCAGTTTGTGATATCTGAAAAACTAAGTGGTGAAACGCTTTCAAACTTTACTATGCTGCTTCTTGAAACACTTTTTCGACGAAGATATGTTTTTTACGACATGTCTTCATCGAGATTTTCATAACGGCGGTTTATATGCTGAACCAGATCGTGAATCTATTTCAAATTTGGCACACACCGAAGTGAGTTAATCACCTATAACATATCCAAAAATTCAGCTAAAAATCTTTGAATCGACCTAATGCTTGAGCTACCTTAAGCTTGGTGGTCGGAACCGAAAACGCCTGAATAACAACAACCACGATTAATTCGACTTAATTTTCTAACATTAAATTGAATGAAAAGAAATAATAATCAAATATTTTTTGCTTTAACAAGTTAAATGTGAGCTCTTATCTAACCCTTCGAGTTTTAAGGCTCCATGCTGTTCGTACGGATGCAAAGTGTCTCCGTCATTAGATGTAAGGATAATTTTTTCTCTTCCCTAGCGTTCCGTCCGAACGGCATCGTCCAACAAACATTATTGTACCGTAAAGTACGCTCCAGGCAAGCTCCGACGTCCCGTCGCAGTCGGGCGAGATCAGCCGCGAGAGTTTCTTCTTCAGCGCATACACAGGAGTCGTTCTCGTATATTAGACTCCGCTCGCCGGCTACTGGTCTCGGCATCCGGCGATAAGAGGCCCGATCCCCGACCAAGCTCTCGTCTACCGCGCAACGGACGCGTCTACGCTATCGCGCCGGGATATCGATAACGCAAATCGATTGACGCGTACCCGACCGTGTAGGTATATCCTGTACACGCCGCTCAGCCTACTCGACCGGAAGTCACGAGTCCAAAAAAAAGCAATAATATCGCGGTGAGAAAAAAAAAAATAAAATAAAAATAAACAGCCGAGTAGTTGAATCGCAGAAATGCACCTGCGGCAGGACACGCTGCTTGCAAGGCAAGAACGCTACGTGCTTATTCAAGTCGTAAAATAAAAAAATAAAAAATTAATTTTTAATTTAAAAAAATGCTAAATTTTGACAAAGTAATATTGCGGTAAAAAAATAAAAAAGTGAGGGGCCGAGTAGTTGAATCGCGGAAATTCACCTGCGGAAGAACACGCAGCTTGCAGGGGAAGACCGCTATGTGCTTGTTCTCGTCCCTCTTTCGTTGCTTCAGCTCCTCTCTGTAGGCAGTGAATTTGTCGAAGAGATGATAGATTATATCCGCTTGGAAGATCTTAACGCCGAGAGAGTCGGCGAGCTCTTGGGCGTCCCGCTCGATCTTCACGTCGAAGGCCAGAATTGTCGCGTACCTGAAAACACAATGTTGAAAAAAAAAATTAGAAAAGTGAGTCAGCGCCGAGGGCCGAGCAGAAACGCAACTGGGAGGCGTGGTATGAGTGTATAGTAAGTCAGGGTGATATGGCCACGCGGGTGATATGGCACACCCGTAGTATCTTCTATATATATATAAACCGTGCCGTTTGCACGGTTTTTATAATATGTGAATACAATTCACATATTTGATTGCACCGAAAAAATAAGATTGTGCAAGGGTCATTACACTTAAAAAAACAATGTAAATTGAATGAACCGGAAGTTTTTATGCATAATTTGGGACAATAAATTTACTGTACAAATGTGACAAAAAATTAATATACTTTTTCATCGGAATAAAAATAAATTATTAAAATAAAAATATTTTAATAGTAAATTTCAAGACAATTATTACACCCTTCACTTTCAGAGAAATGTATTTCCCTACACGTTGGGGCCTCTATGGGGGCTCCTGATAGCGAAGGAGTTAAAAATAAAGTGTTTCCAATGTTCCTTTTCCATTACTTCAAGTATTTTCAATTGAGACACAGTCCACGAAACGTGAAAATCTTTGTATCAGAGCTGGGCAAAGTACTACAAATACTAAGTACTCAAAGTACCAAATACTTGAAGTACTAGCTACATTATGCGTTACCAAATACTGGTACTTAAGTATTTATCAAGTACTTTCAGTACCAAAAATGCTGCTTTACAGTTTTTTGTCAAGTAATTTTTAAAAGAATTTGTTTTGGTGAAAATTCTCACAATGTTAAATATTTCTAGGTAGTTTCGCAATTATTTTGATCTGTTTTGATATATTATATGACATGAGTAGAAACCGTAGGGCTTATGCGCTCAGTTATGCCCCTTTGGAGTTGGTACAAAAAAATTGAGAATGAACTTTAACTACTTGGTAATTCAATTACTTGGTATTTTAAGTACTTCGCTCAGCTCCGTTCTCCAGGCCTAATCGACTACCATCATTAATATGGCCATATCACCCATTGTGTCCAGGTGATATGGCCGCTCACAAATATTGATCTAGCTGCAATTAAGTCGCGCATCGAAAATATCGAGTGTGCTAAGTGAAGTACTTTGGTTTGATATTCCTAGAGTTGGTTACGACCAAAATTTAAAGATTTACTTTTTACGTTCAACCTCCAAGTTTCATTGTTTAAAAATCATGGTCATATCACCCCGCCTTACCCTATATACGTTTTTGCACAGGTCATTTTAGTTTTAGTTTCGGCGGCCGATCAACGGGAGGAAATTGTTTCTATTATCTCGGGACTGTGGTTATCCGCGGCTTGATCGGATCGGAGTTGTCTCCGCGACGAGGTACGGCGAGAATGGACGACGGAAACTGAAGGAACGCCGACTAACAGGCTCCGAGCAAAAAATAAGCTAAATTAGCTGCGAAGAGAAACGAGCGGGCCACGCGGATCGAACAGGTGTCGGAAGTCGGATCAAGGTCGGTGCCGCGTTTCCAACGAAATCCGACCACACTTCGGAGCGTCGAGTTGTAATTTTCATTTTGTAATTCGTTCGACGTTTTTTTCTTCATTTTTTTTCTTTTCTCCTTCCAACGATTTCCTTTGCGATCGTTGAAATGCAGTTCGGACGGGGCGAGCGGACGAAGATTGGAGCACTTTCTTCCGAGTGTCGCATTGGATCTTCGGTCTCCGGGGACTGAACCCTCCGGCTTCGGAAGTTGGTTCTGGTTGGTTGGAAATGGTTTGGATTGAGCAAGACGCGGTGACATCCATCCGGTACAATAAAAATGTAAAATGTTGAATTGACAAATATTGAAGCGACAAATTTTGAGGCAACGCTTTTTGAATCGACAAGTTTTGAATCGATAAATTTTAATTCGATAAATTGTAAATCTACAAATTTTTAATCGATAAATTTTAAATCGACGAATTTTTAATTGATAAATTTTAAATCGACGAATTTTTAATTGATAAATTTTAAATCGACGAATTTTTAATTGATAAATTTTAAATCGACGAATTTTGAATTAATAAATTTTAAGTCGACGAATTTTGAATTGACAAATGTTGAATCATTGAAGCGAATAGGCGTATAACAAAAACAATGCTTTACTTGTGCCAAGCAAATAAAAGCTTTGAATGTATAACACCGCGTCTTTTGTTAAATCGATTCATTTTTTTTCTCAGCGTGGCGGCAACAAAACTCTTAATTATTTTGGGACCAGTCGCATCGAACAGGTGTCGAAAGTCGCACGAAGGTCGGTCCCAGGTTTCCAACGAAATCCGGACAAACTGCAGAGCGTCAAGATGTAATTTTAATTTCATAATTTGTGCTCAGTTTTTTTCTCCATTTTTTGTTCTTTGCCTTTTCAAATGATTTCCTTAGCGATCGTTGAAACACAGTTCCGGCCAGTGATGTAAAATGACGGTAATTTTATACTTGCGTCAGTGGCGGGTCACGTGGCCGTCACGTGACGTCATTTCCGTTTCCTACCATTTTCTATGTAAAACGACCGTCATTTTTACGCTCGTCATGTGACATGACCAGCGTGACGTGAACGTCTATATACACAGATGTAAAATGGCGGTCATGATTTTTTCGGTCATTCTTTCCGTCATAAAATTGTTTGATGCATGATGACAGTCATTTTTGTGCACGTTATATGACATGACCAGCGTGATGTGAACGTCTATATATACAGATCTAAAATGACGATCATGACTTTTTCGATTATTTTTTCCCTCATAACATTTTTGGATGTATGAGGACAGTCATTTTAATGCACGTCATGGGTCATGACCAGCCTGACGTGAGCTTCTGTATATACCGTTGACTCTCCATAAAATAGCGCTCTGTAATATCGCGTTTTTCCTGAATTTTCTTTCTAAGCTGTCACCCCGTGAAGAAAAAGCTTTCCCCGCGATACAAAGTCGGTCTGCTGGTGAGACACGCGCCTGCCCCGCGCGGCTCTGCGCCTGCGTCGTGAACATAGACCTGTGTCTAAAGACCAGACTGTTAAAACAGAGTGGGGGCATCCCAGAATTTCGCACGCCCTCTAATGACGCGCATTCCGAGCCGCGAGTGCGTGATATTATGGAGAGTCGACTGTGTAGATCTAAAATGACGGTCATGACATTTTCGGTCATTTTTTCTGTCGCAATTTTTTTGGACGCATAGTGATTGTCGGTGGTCAGTCGTTTTCGTCAATTTACCATTCGTCACATGTCACATAACGGTCACGTGACGGTCTTTACATCACTGGTTCGGCGGTGGCGAGTGGACGGAGTTTGGAGCACTTTCTTCCGAGTGTCGCGTCGGATCTTTGCTCTCCAGGGACGACCCTGCTGTCTTCGGCGGTTGGCTCGTTTCGGAGTTTCTGGTGCTGGTTTAGCCGAGGATCCGCCGTGCTCCTGGCAGCGGCTCTCGGCCGCACGAAAAGTCTCTGTGTCGTCCCCTCGGCGACGAATATCCCCGAACACGGCGCATCCGCCGGGCCGTAAAAGCAATATCCTATCCGCCGCTTCCTTCGACTTCTCTCCGACCGTCTCTCGATCCTTCGCCGTTTTAATGGATCTCCGAGGTAAATTAGGCCCAAAAAAAAAGTTCGAGGGACTCGTCGTTTCTGCTTTCCTCGGTCCTTCATTTCTCGCGACTGACCGTGAGCTGGGACTAGGGGAGAGTCGGGCAAAGTGGGACACTGGGGCAAAACGGGATAGTGAGGGCGAGACTCAATTTTGCAATAATTTTTAAATGCCCCATTTTATCCCAACGGCACATCCGGATTTTCAACCCCGTTTTGCCTCACGGACCACCATCGCCACCATCCATAAGTTATTGGAAAATTGCATTTTGTCTCATTATCCCGTTTTGCCCCGCTGTGCCATTTTGCCCCGCTTTCCACTATGCAATGCTGGTGATAAAAAAATAAATCAAAATTATATTTGATATAAAAAAATTAATAAAACGGGACACTGCAGTCTATTAACAATAGCCCAGACGGTGTCGTGACTTACTAAAGGAGTGGTTTAATGACGTGAAGTCATGGGAACCACCTGCTGCTAATAACAGAGGGAATCTGACAAACCCTCGGTTAATTTTTTTATCCGGCTGGGACGAATTATTTATTGCCTCCCGATAGGACGAGGAGATATAAAAAATGACGCTCTGATCATTACCGATCAGGAGTGAATGGTTGTATCGGATTAACTATACCGTGAGGAAAAAATATAATATACTTTTTTTTTAAGAAAAAATGTGGGGATTGAAGGCGTAGATTTGAGGAGGATATCCTTATGAAAATGAACGATTTGTCACGATTGGAATATGTCCACTGGTAAATTGGCGCACCATTCGGACAATCATTCAATTTCCCAATGGTAAACATACAATTTCTCAATGTGGACACCATTTGTTACTATTTGAAAGCAAATAATATAAAAAATAAATAATCCAAATTTAATTCTTACATTAAAGTGTATCAGCCTTGTTACTATTGCTTATAAGCCAAACTTCCATCTAATTATGTAATGGTTCGAGTGATTACCATTTCCCAATGGTTGCGCTCTAAATGGTTACGATTCACCAATGGTTATGTTCCAAATGATTAGCAATCGCCAATGGTTGAAGGACGAATAGTAACCATTAAAAGTGTTAATGGTTCACCATTCATACCATTCTTAGCGAATGGTTACCATTAATGCACCATTCGGTTCACCATTCAAATTCAAGGGTAACCAGTTAATGACCAATGGTTCACATTCACGAGGGTACTTTTGGGAGAGAACAGGGAAATATACTCACTGGCTATCGTGTTCCAGCATAATGGAGGCCTTCATCACGTCCTTCTTGACGACCGGTCCGATGCGTATTCCAGCATACTGCAAATCAAATGAAACAAAAATCGAATTAGTATTGATCGTTTTCGACAATTAATGTAATTTTTTTTCCTCAAAATTTCATCATTTTCTTAAAAATAATTCTCGTCCATTTCGCTAATATAGGTAGGCATAGTGTAAAACGAGCGATACATTTTTCACCCCTCCCCCCCCCCCCCTCCGGGCTAGCGGCGGGTGTGTTATCGTATCTGGGAATTGTCAAGCGCGCCGGATAGAAAGAGTTGGCGCAGGAAGTTACAGTAGTCGGAGAAAAAAAAATGAAAAAAATAGGGTATAAATGTACAGTAGGGAAAGAAGAAGCGGAGTGCGGCGCAGGGCGTGCGCGTTCTCGAAATAACTTTTCTTGGTTCTGGTGAAGAGTCGGACTCGGCTCTGGGGAACTTCTCGTAGCCGGCGCGAGCGCACACTAGAACGATAATGTACACCAATGTTATTGGTGTGTATATTCGCGCCGGGAAGAAGGATCAACACGCATCCCGGATGTCGTACGATGCGTGCGCGCACCGGCTCATCCAAGCTACGTGTAATATCATATTCGTACGGGTAAACATTTTTTTTTTAAGCTTTTAAGGTAAGAGCTGAAGTGCATCAGCGGAAGACTGAAGGAAAGAAATTCGGGACTCTTGTTCATCCTCCTCCCACAAGTGTATCAAGTTATTTTGATAGTGCAAAAAAAAATATTAAAAAAACTTTTTAAAAGAGGGGAAGGAGTCCAACCGGAAACGGGCAACCGGGACTCCGTCCGTTGCCGCTGCGTCAACGCACCCGAGACGATAAGTGCACGCGCATCCGGATAAAGTCGGATCCAGGATAACGCGCTGATAAGCCAATTAACAGCAATTAACGGATGGGCCGAATAGAAGGAGATAAAGGGAGATAAAGCGATAGTGTGAATGAGGAAAAATCGTGCGGTTGAATTAGAAGAAAACAAAATTCATATCTATCGTCGGGCATTCGTTCGTGTACCAATCGACGCCCTCGATAAACGAAGCTACATGGATATTGGTCGTGAGTTGGTAAAATCGTAAATTTCTCTCGACGATTTGCTTGCCTTAATCAGCTGGCACTTCCGCCCCTGGTGATAATTAATTGCCAGCTTCCAATATATATATATATATATGTTACTACATCTGAATGTACGTAGTATACATATATATGTGATGGATTTCGATTTGGTATGAAATACCAAATCGTCCTGAGTCGGACCCTTCACATCTTGGGTTCGGTCCCGCAATTTTTTACACGATTGACCTAACTCTCAAAAGCACTCGGATATTTTTAAGGACTTTTTCAGATTGTTTACAATCATTTATAATTTTAAAAAATGGAATGTATTGATCGCCAAAATTATTTTATGTGACGCATGATTTTTCAGATTTTTTAATTGTGGCGATCAATAAATTCCTTTTTTTTAATTATAAATTATTATAAACAGTATGTAAAAATCTAAAAAAAATATCTGAGTACTTTTGAGAGTTAGTTCAATCAAATAAAAATTCGCGGGCCAAATCCCAGTTATGACGGGTCATACCCAGATCGATTTGGTATGGAATACCTCTTGTACATCTCCGAGTTTTTCAAATTCCTGCGACGACTCGTTGCAAGTTTGTCGTATGCGAGCGACGAAATGACGTTCCCACTCGGGAGCGTTATCGCTCGGCATCGTCGTCAATAGGAAACGAGAGTTTTTCTCCGTCCAGTCGTCGGCGTCGTCCGGCTTTCGCGAACGCGCGACGGATATACGCCGACGTCAAGCGAGACGAGCGTAGGAAGTGCGCTCTGAGATCGCGTTTACGGTAACGTCTGCGGTATAGACGAGGCTGACGTGCCGAAAAATCGTCTCCGAAGACTCGTACATTTGGACTCTCTTGTTATTTTTTTTCCGTAATTAAAAGATATTTATCTTTTTGTAATTAATCGATGTGTTTTCGAAACTAGAAATGATCAGTTTGACATTGGTTTCAGTTATTTCCACAAACATTTTGTTCCTGACCAATTAATAACTGCTGGCCTGTCTCTCTCCCTCCGCCGAGAACGTCACTGCTGCTATCTCTCTCGCACTCTTAAACCTTGTTGTAATTACAGGGTGTAACACTCTAGCTACAACAAACAACAACACTAATAATAATAATAATAATAATAATAATAATAACAATAATGACTTTTATCCCGGAATAATCGGGCAACCAAAGACAAATAATCGGTGTGTTGATTATTGATGTGCAAATGAAATATATTTCGTCTACTGTTATATTAAGATACGAACTGGTAATATTATTCAAATGGTAGAGATACTTTCATAATTTACTGATTCCCTGATGTATTTATATTTTTATTATTGTATGTAGTAAAAAGGTTCATCCCGTAAACTGCTAAATAATCATAATCATAATCATAATCATAATTATAATGAAATCCAAGTCTCCCTTATTCAATGAAATTTTCAATCTCTCCCTTGCAGCACGGTCAATGACTCGTTACCGAAGAGCCCCCCTCCCCCCAGGAGGGGAGGGGGGGGGGACTGGTAAAAAAAGTTTCCAGCGCGAGAAGAGTAGATTCGTACGCATGTCATCTTACGCTCCTCGGATTCGACCTAAAATAACCATCTGACGCACGGCGGTTTGCCATCCGCGCGGCTCCAGCTACGCCACGTATTTTCTCGCGATCCACGCGAGATGCGTGGAAATATACGCACCTATAAACAAGAACCGAGGAGGGGCGCGCGCGCGCGAGAGATCGTACGCGCGGGATCCGACGACGACTCGGGCACCGCGTGCGAGTTCTCGCTACTCGCGGCTCGCCGGCTCGCAGCTCGTTGCTCGCGGGGCTCGAAGGGTCAGGCGCGCCGCGAGCGCAATTAGTCACTGCCCCGGGCAGCCGTTTAATCGCCGACCTCGTCGCTCTCGCTCGCTCGGCTCCGAACGAGCGATCTTGGATTCCCACATGTGCGCGCCGTCTCCGTCGTGTACGACGAGAGGACGGCTTGGCTGCGAATCTTGAGCGAGAGCGGGAGAGATACTCATCTAGAGATATCGCCCTACGGCCGGGCTCGCGCTGGAGAAACTTCATCGGTCGCGATTCAAGACTCCGATGCGCGAGACGATAGCCGCTGATTCGCGGGATGAAATCCTTCTCTCGATCCCTCGGCCGAAACTTTATCTGTGGTGGTTGTTGGGGAATGATTTTTTTACTTTTTATTTTATTTTTTTTTTAATTTAAATAAATGAAGATGCTTTAGCGGCAGACTCGCTAGATGAGAAATGAAGCTGAAGATCGAATGCATCGAATTTCATCTCTGGGAAGTCTCTGTCAATGCAGTGGTTTGGAAAGGAAATCGAATTGCTTACTTGTCGAATTTTAAAAGAAAATCAAATTGTTTACTTGTAGAATAAAAAAATCGAATTGTTCACTTGTAGAATTTTAAAGGAAAATCAAATTTTTCACTTGTAGAATTTTAATAGAAAATCAAATTGTTCACTTGTGAATCGCGACCGATGAAGTTTCATCGATTGCGATTCAAGAATTCGATGCGCGAGACGATAGCCGCGGGTTCGCGGGATGAAATTCTTCTCTCGGTCCCTCGACCGAAACTGTATCTGTTGTGGTTGTTAGGGAATGATTTTTTTTTTATTTTTAAAAATTAATAAAAATGCTTTAGCGACAGAGTCGAAAGATTAATATGAACTGAGCCTGAAGATCGAATGCATCGAATTTCATCTCTGGGAAGTGTCTGTCAATGCACTGGTTTAGAAAGGAATTCAAATTGTTCTCTTGTAGAATAAAAAAAAAAAATCAAATTGTTCACTTGTACAATTTTAAAAGAAAATCTAAATGGCGTAAAAAATTGGTAGAAAAACGATTATGCAGGAGGGCGCACGTATGGAAACGCACCGGACAATGAAATCCTTCTTATGCGGGTGCTAAGAATTCACATGCTGAAGACCCGAACCTTCTCTCACCTCTTGGCCAAAACCTTATCTATGTTAGTTGTTACTGAAATAAAAAAAAAATGTTTTACCAGCTCAGTAAAAAAAATGGGCAATAGAAACGTCCCCAATAATAAACTACTTATTATTATAGTGCTACGAATTCACGTACTGAATGAAGACCCAAACCTTTACTCACGTCTTGGCCAAAACCTTATCTACCTTAGTTGTTACTGAAAATAAAAAAAAATGTTTTACCAACCGAGTAAAAAAAAACGGACAATAGAAACGTCCCCAATAATGAAATACTTATTATTACAGTGCTACGAATTCACACGCTGAACGAAGACCCGAACCTTCCCTCGCCTCTTGGCCGAAACCTTATCTACGTCAGGTGTTACTGAAAGGAAGAAAAAATGTTTTACCGACCGAGTAAAGAAAATCATATGAAAGAGGGGATTGGAGATGAAAACGTACCCGATAGTCAAATACGTATCAGCAACGTGCGTACGCGGGTCGCGTGGAATCGAGGCTCCCGATACGAAAATACGCGCTTCTCGGAAGGACCAACCCCGATGCGACATCAAAGGTGACTAGGTTCTCTCGGCTCGCCGTCGAGAAGTCGCTCGTTCGCTTCGCGTTCTCGAGCCGCGGATAACTTCTTCCACTGAAACTTGTCGCGCGTACGTCGACATGAACGCTTCACGACGCTTTTTCGACCCAACGAGGGAGGAGACGTTCGTAAGCTCGAAGGAATTTCAGAACGAAACGAGACCCCTGCCAGACCGCGTTCTCGCACACGATTCTCTACGCTCACTTTTTATGCTGAACGGTCACCGATTTTTTTTTTTTTTTTTTTTTACAACACTCCACAGCTCGTAACATCGAGCTACCAGTTCGCACCCGCGAACCCTCAAAAATAAAAATGAGAGCTCCATGGAAATGAAACGCGTCCAAAAATATATATTCGATATACATTAAATTGGACGGTTTTTTATATGATCGATATATGGAAATAGTTTATTGCGATACTAGTTCGTAAAAGCGGACTTTTGATGAAGGTTGGGAAGTGCCTGCACGAGCCGGATCGAGCTCTACAACGGCACGAGGCGAAACCGGGTGCTGTTGTAGCGCGAGTTTCTCGTGCATACTATTTTATGTAACTCATGCATGAAAAGCGCTACTTTCCGTGCCTGTCGAGAGTGGCATAACTGGCGCTTTGTAGCCATGAGTTTAGTACATTCGCGGCGCATGCGCAGTTTGGCTCCTTTGCGTGCGATTTACCTTTGCGCATGCGCAGTTCGGCTCCTTTGCGTGCGAATTTTTCTTGCGTGCGATATCTGGAAATTATTGCACGCTGCTCGTAGCGCCACAATCAGCAGGCACGGAGTAGCGCTTCTCCTGCATTCGTTACATAAAATAGTATGCGTTAGTTGTCGTTGTAGCGCTCGATCCGGCTCGTGCAGCCACTTCCCAACCTTCGGCGAAAGTCCTCTTTTACAAACTAGTATCGCAACATACTATTATGTAACGAATGCAGGAGAAGCGCTACTCCGTGCCTGCTGATTGTGGCGCTGCGAGCAGCGTGCAATAATTTCCCGATATCGCACGCAAGAAAAATTCGCACGCAAAGGAGCCGAACTGCGCATGCGCAAAAGTAAATCGCACGCAAAGGAGCCAAACAGTGCATGCGCCGGGAATTTACTAAACGCATGGCTACAAAGCGCCGGTTACGCCACTCTCGGCAGGCACGGAAAGTAGCGCTTTTCATGCATGCGTTACATAAAATATATATATATTAAAATATAAATACAATACAATAATATATTATGATATACATATTATATATATATTTTATAATATATGTATATAAATAATATATCGATCATATACATCTATGTATATTCGACAACATAATATGGCAGAAATATGTCCCAATATATGATATACTATATGTGTGGGAATGATAAAATTTTTCGACAAAAATGTATTGTATGTAACACGGATCTATTATCGATACATGCTACATGAAGTTTTTTCCATGCGCTTGAGCGGGCTTGAAATGTTTCTTGCCTTAAATTATTTAAAAAAAAATGGTATGTTGTGAACAACATAGATATATTTTTCATTTTGATATAATAATATCATTATTATGAATAATATTATTATTATAACAAAATTTACTTAAAAAAAATAATTATTTATTATTTTCCTCGCCGTGACAGTCCCGTTCCCGGAACTCGCTGTTATCATGGAATGTCTAATCAACGCGTAGGAGAAAACATAACGATTAAACGAAAAAAGATATTACAGAATTCTTCCATCGACACAGATATTGCAATTGCCGGAAGCGAGCGATGCTTGCGTATCTAATTCCGCGACTTTTGAAATAATAATAACCATACTATTATTATGTATAATATTATTTAAAAATGACTAAAAATTTGTCTCGCCCTGAAATGCTCGTTTCCGGAAGTCGCCATTATTATGGAATGTCCAAGCAACGCGTAGGACGAAGTATAATAATCGAAAGAAAAAAAAAATGAATGAAAATATATTACAGAATTCTCCCATCGACACAGATATCGCAATTGCCGGAAGCGATCGATGCTTGCGCATCTAATTCCGCGAATTTTGAAATAATAATAATCATATTATTATTATAAATAATATTACTAAAAAAAATACTTATAATTTGTCTCGCCCTGAAACTCTCCTTTCCGGACGTCGCCATTATCCTGGAATGTCCAAACAACACGTAGTACGAAGTATAATAATTAAAAGAAAAAAAAAAAAAGAAAAAGATATTACAGAATTCTCCCATCGACACAGATACTGCAATTGCCGGAAGCGAGCGATGTTTACGAATCTAATTCCGCGACATTACGAGAGATAAATATGGGTCACACGCTCCCCGGGCTGTAATATCGCGTCTTTGTGTAACGCAATACACCGACGTAGCGGCGGCGGAAGATAGACCGAAGGAATTGAGAGAAGCCGAGAGGGCTCCCTCGGCTCGGTGTGTCGTTTGCGCGGCGGCAACGAGCGCACCGAGACGGTCTCCACCGTTAATGAATGGATGAGCGAATGACTGAATGAATTACGGGTGCTGGTGTGGTCTCCCGTTGTCGTGTCGGCTCGGTGGCGTGCACGCTCTTACGCTGCCCTGGCCCTGACGAGCGCGCGTGCCGTAACTTTTCACTCGTATATCGTGAGCACCGCGTTGTTCCTCTCCCTGCATCGTTCCCCGGTCTCTCTGTCTTCGGGTGCGTCACCGCATTCCATTAAATATTACGTGACACGCGGCAGTCCGTCCGACAAACGCTACGAGCATTGACGCAAAAAGAAAAACAATATTTAATGTCTTCGTCGGTTACGAAAAATAATATTTCGATCAATTCGGCATCGACGAAACGTTTTCTTCGAGATTTTTTTTTAATAAAAAAAAAAATTATTATATACTGATGTTGTATGTAAATATATTTTCAATTGTTATGTTAGAGAGCTGGACAGCACTTGAAGTGTACAAGTACTTTTCGGTACTTGAAGTACTTTTTATTACGATATCAAGTACCAAGTACAAGTAACTTTTGATTATACGCCCGCATTGCGGATACTCGATGAGTGGCATGACATTCTGTTACTGTTAGTATATCATCATCTATATAAACTTTTCAATAAGTACAATTTTAAAGAGAATTTATTCTGAAAAATTTATTTAAAAAAACGCCCTAAAAAAGAAACGAGAAGGGAGACCTTTTTATTGAAAAATATCCTTAAAAAACAAGAGGGGACGAGACGGGACCGTTTGCTTTTTTTTGACATTTTGTATGAAATTTTCTTATAGATATTTTGTTTATTAATGAAGAAAAAGTGAATAGATTAAAAATAGCCCCAAAATGAGGAATTACGAAAATATCAGTTGGTGACTTTTTATGTTGAGGACGACATGTGCAAATTACTTAGCACCTTTTTTTTAAGCCTAGATAACGCTCAACGCTCCGAACTCAATTGCGAAAAGTATTTGATTAATACTTCGAGTTCAAAATGTACTTGTGACACTTTACTGTACTTGAAATATTTTTGGTACTTTGCCCATCGCTCTTATATTAATATCAATAATATACTGTAATAAATCGTAATAACACATTCTATATTTTTATCCCATTATATTGTATTAATTCTGATAGTACGATATTAATATAACATACTTATTAATAGCCACTCCAATAGTATTATTATAATTAGAACAATACTTTTACAGTCACTGTTAATAATTTATCATTAATTGAAATTATAATTTATATTAATATTCATAAAATTTATTATTATTATTTATGTTTTTATCGTTATGTTTATAGTCATTTCTTTCCGCTGCATAGACGACGACGTGGAGGATATCATGTGCTCGTGATGATTAAACGCGCCGGCCGCTGCTGGGCAATAACCGAGCGCGCGCATGCGCCGTTAATTCGCGTGACGTTTAAGGGGGACAAACCACGAGCGTCCGGCGAATATACGAATAAACGTTTCGATCCAGGAGAGAGAGAAAGAGAGACGGATGGAAAGCTGAAGATAAACGCGGAGAATAATATACGGTGTAATATTCGTTATAACGATAATTGCACGCAGGTAAGAATCGGATAATTGGGGCATATTTACGAGCTAATTTTCGAGCTGTTATAGCGGAGTCGGCGAGCGGCGGAACGGAAGATAGGGTGGAGGATTTAGGAAAACGGTAGAAGGGAATGAGAATTCGCCGGCGGATCGTCCGAAGACGGGAATCCTTCGAGAGCACGGGAGAGTTTGTGATTAAGGGCTTAAATGCGAGGGAAGTGGGCAAAAAAGAATGCGACACAAAGTGGACGAGGCTGGAGACGAGGAGAACCACAGAGTTCCACTCTTCGCTGCTTCTACAGCGAAATAGCGTGGGTGTTTCGAATTACTTGTTTCACATTTATTTTAAAAAAACACTTTTTTGTTTTATTCACATTTATTTTGACAAATGGTTTTTTTTTGTTTCATTTATTTTAAAAAAATGGTTTTTAAAAATTCTGTCATCCGATTGTTAAATTTCTATGCACAGTTCAACTCGTCTGTTTTGGTATCGACCAGCTGTATATGTTTTCGATCCCGCAACCAGAAATATTAATTGCTGGGCGGATGTTCCGAAAATAAATATTCATTAAAATTAATTTAAAATCAATATTTATTTTTGGGTCACCCGTAAAAGAAATAATTTATCTGGATGCAAGACAGGAAACGAGTACGACTGGTCGATAGTACTGAAGTAGGTACGGTAAAACGTATATGGGAATTTATTGATCGGGTGAAATAATGAAAGAAAAAACTGAAATATTTGTTTAAATAAAATAGCTATCTATTTTATTGTGCACGCGTAAGAATACAAAGATTCATAAGGCAGGGAGTTCAGAATAGTCCACAGTTGACAATAGTTTGGATGAATAATATAAACTAAAAAAAAGAACTAAACATTATAAAAACTAAAAATAACAAAATCTAAGTGACACATTACGAGTTGATTAGCGAGGCCCTGATTTTAAAACAATTCGACTGGAAATAAAATAGAACCTTAATAGTTGACAAGTCCTTGCAGTCTAAAAGAGGTGGTCTAGAGACTCTAACTTCTTTGATCGATAGAGCGTACAAATTTGTACAGGATCGTATTTATATAAAGTATTTATATATAAACCCTATTTAAATACAATAAATATTTGTTCAAATTTAATGAATATTTGTTTAAATAAAATAAATATTTGTTTGAATTCAATGAATATTCGTTCAAATAAAATGTCTATTTATTTAAATTGAATAAACATCTATTTTTATTAAATAAAAATGAAATCGAAGTCCTCCTATATCTCTCGTTACAGTAGCTCCGGTCGATAATTTGTGAAATCGCGTTACCACGGAGGCGGGTGAGAAATCGATGTGCCGGTCGAGTGACGATAGGATCTGCGTCGGCGGACGATGATCGACAGGCTACTTCCGGCCGGCCGGAATTATTTTGGGCATCGACCGACCTATATATAGTCGCGCGGAAATTTCTCCTCATTTTCAATTCGACACGATCGATCGTTCCCGATTCGATCGATCGGGGCTTCGGGTAAGGAACCCAACGGCGTACGGCGTGTGCCGACGAAATGAAACTAACCGGTAGCTAGTACCGATTATTCATATACGCTTCCTGCGCTACAAACCGGGCCAAATGAATCCAACAACGTTCGAGGACCGCCCAAGAAGCTTCGCGCAGCGGCTATACCGCGGCCTGAATACGAGATTCACGCGTAATTTCGACATACCGGACAATGTGTATCTATGCCGGAGGACAATAACGCAACACCGTCCGCATGGAAAAAAAAGTATATGCTAAAATATTTCTTTCCGTATATTAAATATATTTTTCCCGAAAAATTTTATACTTAAAATTCTGGTACTATTCTGTGCGTCTCTGTGAGTTGTGCACAATAATGCAGTGCACAGCAACGCGCACTATCGTCACAATATATGCGGACTGTCGTCGTTTGTAAAAAAAAAAAATAACATTTTTCGACCGGAAGTGACGTCACTTCCGGTTTGAAAATTCGACCTCAAGTGACGTCCGGTTTTCCGACCTGCAGTGACGTCACTTTCGGTTTGAAAATCTCATTTTTCGACCGGAATTGACGTCACTTCCGGTTTTGAAAATCTCATTTTTCGACTCAAATTGGCGTCACTTCCGTCTTGAAGATCTCATTTTTCGACCCAAGTCAACGCCACTTTCGGTTTGAAGATCTCATTTTTCGACCGGAGTTGACGTCACTTCCAGTTTCGAAATCTCATTATTCGACCGAAAGGGGCTTCGAACCGAAACTACTTTACTTCCGATTTAAACAACCTGCTAGTTAACTATGTAGAACAATTAATCATGTACAAGCTAAAAGTCTCTCAGAACAAGAGATTTTTAACGACTCTCTAGCGGCAACGATACGAACACCCTTCGAGGAAGGATTTTTGTGCCACTGTTCTGGGGTAAGTTCAGAAAAGAAAAAAAAAGATTAGAGAGCCGATGCAACAAAGGAGACAGAGGAGCCAAGACCGGAAGAGCGGAAATCTTCCTTGAGAGTAAAACCATCTCGGAATTGGGAATGGGAGAGCGGAAGAGGGAAAGATCCTCTTAAGAGCTTTGGGATCGTAATCTCTGTAGCAGGTCACAGCTTGAGAAGGAAATCAGACAGTTTATAAAAAAAACCCGAGAAAAAGGAAACACAAGAGGTGAAAAAGAAAATTCAGGAACGAAGAGACAAGCATCCTTCAGAGAGCCGGACTTCCGTCTTCCGTTCTCTATTCATCTACTATTCATAGCCTCGCCTAATTCTTCTCCCTCTTCACATCTCTCTTCCGATTCTCCGCTCGTCGAAAACCACCGGCTCTTAACATATTTATAAAAAAAAAATTATTTGAAATAAATAAAATCTATAAAGCAATCAATAATCATGATAATAATAATAAATGTTATATATAAAAAATGGTGAAATATGTATAAATAATCTTAAAAATATATTTTTAATATACTTTTCGCATACATATTTTTTTCCCGTGCGGTTATGCGGCATTGAAGCAGGAAAGAAATGCGCGGTCGAGGCGCGTAACGCAAGAGCCAGGAAGTCGAACGAGAACGCGCGAACTCGGTTTTCCTCGATTCACTGCGGAAACGAGGGAAGAGGAACTGTGCGAGACTTTGACACGGTTACCCAACGATATACTTTTAGTAATATCTCCAGCTCGCTCCACTCGCGAAGTAATCGCGGCTTTACGAGCCCGCGAATTTATCGTTCAAGTACGGGAGAAACTCCGGGTTTCTGGCGCAGCTGCGGCTACGATATTGCGCGCAAGGAAAACGTTGATCGAACGGGTAATTCGCTTCGCAGCTCCCGTTAGCAAAATTAACAACTTTTTCTGCACTGTAGGGTAGAAATCGTGCCAGCCCTCGAAAAAAAAAAAAAAAAAAAAAAAAATACATATATGTATATTTCATTTGAACACTTTCTATATTGAAACAAAAATAAAATAATTTATTAAAATTAAAATAAAAAAAAATTAATATGAAATATATATATACTGGTGGGTTATATGTTGACTGGTGCACTCGAGGTATCTGTGAGTATCTGTGAGTATAGGTGTGAGTGTCCAATCAACATGGACTTTATTATTATGTAGAAGATTTATATATATATATATATATATATATATATATATATATATATATATATATATATATATATATATATATATATATAAAGGATTAAAAAAAAAATGAAAAAAGAAGAAACGTGACGTTAGACGAAATACACGATGGGCGCATAAACGTACTATCGCAAGTGCGAATGAAGTACATCTTCTCGTCGAATCGCGTCCGGTCTCCGGAGCGGCGGGACTTCCCACGCTCGACGAAGATCCCGTGCACCACCGGCAACAGCCGTCATCGTCACCGAGGGAAGACGATGTTACGAGAGCGATCGTATGGAACAGCGCTCGCTCGAAAGAACGAGGAATTGAGAGTGGAGCCCGTTTCACAAGGCTCTCTCGCCACCGCATTATCTCACGTTATTTAATCCATCGCGCACCCACCAATTCGCTGCGGCCAAATTAAAAGTCCCGGTGTTAAAAGGGACATTGCAAATATAATGAACCATCCGTACAAAATTCGTATATTTTTCAATTCTAACACTTGGTCAAATTTCGTGGTTTTTATTTCATAAAATAAATATATAGTCAAAGAATTCATAATGTAGAATATGAAATTATATTAGACGAGTAATATATAACATTATAGAAAAAAAATAATTATTATACTTATATTTGATAAATAAAATTTACTGAAACGAGCCGTGCTCAGGTCAATTTTCCCTCGTTTACTTAACGATCGTGCTCGCGCATTCTCCGCGCTTTCGTTAGCCTCTGGAGAATATATGTATATGTATATCTATATACGGAGGACATTGGCAACAACGGCGACTTAGCTGGGCGCACCGTTGACACCGATTGTTTAGCCGATCGCCGGCGGCGAGCTCGTACATACTCCGTAACCTACGTGCCGGGTTTCGAAAGGCCTCGGCAAAAATCCTCGAGTGCCTGGCCGCACGACGACGCCGTCGCCACTCCTCGCGAGCCGCACACGTGCGCCGAGGAATCGTGTGCAATTCCCGATTCGTTGCGGCGGGTTCGGCACGCCGCCTTTGTACGAGCTGACCCACCGATGATATAAACTCGATTGCGGATAACCAGGCGAACGAAAATTGCCGTGTCTATACCATTATCGTCGAACAATAAAATTTGAAAAAAAAAAGATTAAATATACCCGCTTAAGATTTTTGACACTGTGATAATTTTTGTTATCTCGGCAGTTTTTTTTCTGACTACCTGGACGTAATTAAAAAAATATGTTTTGTTTACAATTTTTTTGCAATCTTTTTTAAAATGTTTTTTTTTGTATTGAAGATAAAGCACCGGAAAGGATGAACTACGTTGAAAGAATTACGTTGAAATTCGATACCAACACCACATTTTGTATGTTTTCGTACTGTAAAAAAAATTCGTATGACATTTAATATACCGGTGTTGAAGTTTTTACGCAAAAACTCGTGTATTGAATTTCATGTACAATGGTAATGAAGAATTGATGTTCAGTGTATCAAAAACATTGGGAATACTTTATTTTTAATAATTTATTGTAATTAGCATGAAAAAGTATATCAATTTTTCATCATAATTGTACATTCAATTTAATTGAATCGCAAGTAGATCGAGAGAGAATCGACGGAAGGTAACGTAATAAATGGCAAAGAAATGCTTTTCGTTAATATGAACTAGTTGAGTTCGTACATCAGAATTCCCGAATTCGACACTGAAAAAAAAAAAATCGCGTGCTGCAAAAAAAAAAACATTTTTACTTCAATACTGCTTTTAATTCTTACAATTCCATATGACAATGAAACAACGAAGATAAAACTCTCAAGGTGCCTTGTTATCGTTTAAATCCCGTATGGAATTGTAAGATTGAAAGTGGAATTGAAATAACAATTTTTTTTCTTTGGCAGCCCGCAAGCGAATTTTGCTTGAATCATTGATGGTTTTTTCAGTGTATGATTGTCCGAAAGATAGGAACATAAGAAAACTGTTACATTTCACCTCTCTTGTTATTTTCTTCCATAATAAAAATAAAATGTATCTTTTTGTAACTAATCCATGTGTTTCGGAAACCAGAAACTATCAGAGCTTGGCATTGTTTTCAGTTATTTTCCCAACAAAAATTGTTTTTCCCCAATTAACAACTGCTGCAATCTGGCGACGGTCTGAACCGTCCGAGCTTTGTACCTTCACTTACGAGCCGATCGCACATTTTTTGTACCTTCACCTTACGAGCCGATCGCACAGGGATTCGCTGACACCGAAAAAAATATAAAACCGTAGAGCGGAAGTAGTCGTCATATTCCTCGGCGTACCGGCCCTGTCCCCGGCTCGCCGGCTCTGTACGAATGGCCACAAGTAGCAACAGCAGTTGCACGACTCGTGGAAATCCAGCCTGGCAGCTGACGGAGCGTGCAGACTCGCATCCGCTCCCATGTCTTCAAACTGCTTAGCTATGGTAAAGACAATGCGAGGAAGCGAGCCATCCTTTCCGCTGCCGCCGGCGCGGAGTCCTCTGTCCGCTCTCGTGACGGTCAGCCCGGTACCGAACATCCGTCGCGTTTTTTCTCATTATTATCCACGGCCGATTAACGATATCAGTTCTATCGAGCGATCGATCGATAAACTGTACTTCGTTTCGGATGCGATGTGAAATCTTCTCTTTCTATCGAGCGATCGATCGATAAACTGTACTTCATTTCTGAGGCGATGTGAAATCTTCTCCCTGGCCTCCGACCTTGGCTCGATCGGTAATAGAAACTGTGATCTATTTTTTTTCAATTTTTCTAAGTGTTCTTGCGAAAAATATCTAATAATAATAAACATCTAATAATTTGCTTTTAGCCCAAAATGTAAAAAAAAATTAATTAGATTTTTCGTTACCGATCGAGTATCTTTTGTGTCGCTTCGGAGAAACCGATAGACAGAACAGAGGATTCGAACGATTATTGAATACTGAATAATCAAATAATCGAATAATCGATAATTACCATTCCATTTTTAAGGCGATGTGAAAACTCCTTCGCTCCATCAAGGCTCAATCGGTAATTTATTAAACTGCAGTTTTTAAACTGCAATTTTTTTTTACGATGATAATGAGATTTGACGATAATAACGAGATAGAACGATGGTGCTAAATGTTCCTGGAAAAGAAACGAATTATCAACGTCCACTAAATTGTTGGACAAAGATATTAATAATTCACGTTTGGCCAAAAAATACTGGGGACGCTCTTGCAAAAATGGATTACAGTTTTCGTTACTGACCGAGTCATTTTCGCATCGTCTCGAAGGAAGCGATAGAATAGAATAGTGTTGGTTGTGTGCACAAAAATATACAACGACGACAGACAACAAAATTTCGCAATATAAAATTGGTTCATGCGAAAATTGATCAATGCAAATAACAAATCATAAAGTTAGAATTAAGCTATTATTACAACCAAAATGTAAACTGGAGTTTTGCTTGCAACAAAAATATAGAAGAACGAAAATAATAAAAATAAGAATATCATTAATTATTTAATTGAGGTCCCTCGCCCCATCTCCATTCAACCTGGCGAGCAACTCCGGAAGCGCGCGCCGGAAACTGCCCATATAGCACACAATATTTGGAAATAATTTTATAAATAATATTAATCTTTTAAATCTTTCGAATTATTTCTGAAATATATGAAGATAATATTTTTTAATATTCTATCTAAATATTCCAATGAAACATTTCTCAAATATTTTGGAAATATAGTTCATCTTTCAACACTCCTGGAACATAGTGTAATAACAATTTTGTAATTTTATTAATTTCATGTTTAACCGAAATATTTCTACGATTATTTCGTATTTATGCCGGTTTGTATATGCAAATTGAACCGGCGATGCCATCTTTGACATTTCGCTGAATTGTTCAAAAAACATCAGTTATGCAAAATGTTTTTAAAACATTTCACAAATACTTTTTAATATTCGCAAAATATTTTTAATATTTCAAAGCAATATTTTTGATACAATTTCAAACATATTTCCGCGCTATGCAATATTAACAATTTTTCCAATACTTCAAAAAATGTATTATGAAACATTTAAAAAATACGTCCGTGCCATGCAAGATTAAAAAAATGTTCAAAATCTCAAAAAAAATTTTTTGAAGCATTTCACAAATAGGGGAGAGCGGGGCAAACGACACACCGGGGCAAAACGGGATAATGAGACAAAACGCAATTCTCCAATAACTTTTGGATGGTGGCGATGGTGGTGACGTGGGGCAAAACGGGTTTGAAAATCCGAATGTATGCTTGGGACAAAATGGGGCATCCAAAAATTATTGGAAAATTGAGTTTTGACCTCACGATCCCGTTTTGCCCCGCTGTGCCATTTTGCCCCGGTCTCCCCTACCTCCATGCTATACAATATTAACCATATTTGCAATATTTCAAAACATATTTTCAATATTTCAAAAAACATATATTCGAAAATATATTTCATTTCAAAAATATTTTTGAACCATTTCAAACAATACTTCCGTGCAATGTGTGAGGCAATCGAGTCCTGCCGCCGCGATAAGAGCGACGGCGGAAGAAATTCGGACGCAACGAGAGTTACGACGATGCTCTCGGGCATCGTCGCAACTCCGTCGTCGGAGAGCGCACAGCTGAGAGACGTGTCAGACGCCTCGATGATTGTTAATCCTCGGGCACGTCCGCGGTCGCGTATTTCTCAGAAGAACAGAGACAAACGGAGCCGCTCCCCTCGGTCATGTGTCGCATTCGCGTCCCGGTTAGAGCCGGGCGGAGGGCAGGACGGTCCTCGTACCGTCTAAGCAGCACGAGGACGGCCAACATACTCGCGTTAAGAATCGTTAATTGCGTACACCGCTGTGCAGCGCATTGTTCATACCGCGATCTCCTCTCCTCCGCACTTGGATCTTTTCCTTCTCCGGCTTCTTCCTTCCGCCCGCACCTCCGTCGCCTCCGGGCACGGCCCATCTCGAGGCTCGCGCGGCCTTCGCCTCGTGGAATGCCGATTTACGGGTGTTATTAGCGTTCGATCGGGAAGTAGCGTCATAGCCCGAGACATTATACACCTCCACACTACACACACGACGCTACGTACAAATTCCTCGACAATTGAGAATTAACTTGGTTTTTTTGTTTTGTTTTTTAATTCCTTTCGCAATCAAACGGTCGTTCAAATTAAATAGATATTTATTTAATTAAAGAAATGTTTATTCAATTAAAATAAATATTTATATGCGGGACAGCGGTGAAATAAAAAAAATAATGTCTCCTCCGTCACTACATACACGACAGTACGTATAAATTCCTCGACAATTGAGAGTTGACGTGTTTTTTTTTTCGAAATTCCTTTCGCAAACAAACAGTCATTCAAATGAAATAGATATTTGTGAGATTTGAATTCAATAAATATTTATGTAATTTGAATTAAGTAAATATCTATTTAATTTGAATTAAATAAATGATTATATGTGCGGCAGCGGTGAAATAACAACAAAAGTGTCTCCTCTGTCACTACATACACGACGGTAGATACAAATTCCTCGACAATTGCGAATTAACTTGGTTTTTATTCGCAATTCTTTTCGCAAACTAATATTTGTTCAAATTAAGCAGATATTTATTTCATTCAATAAACTTTTATTTAATTTGACTACATATTCGTACAATAATGCTAATTCTTTTACCAAATAATTCGATTTAAATAAATATTTATTTGCGGGGCAGCTGCGAAGTAACTAAAAAAGTCTTCTGCGTCATTATACACACGACAGTATGTACAAATTCCTCGACAATTGAGAATTAACTTTTCTTTTCGAAATTTTTTTCGCAAACAAATATTTATTCAAATTGAATAAATATTTATATAATTTGAATTAAATAAATGTTTGTTCAATAAAAATAAATATTTAGTTGCGGGACAGGCGTGAAATAACGAGAAAAAAATGTCTGGTCGTAGGCGATCCCCTTAAGCGTATATAATCCAGCGCGCCGATCTCAAAATACGTCCGCTCACGGATAATTAGAAATTGTTACTCGAGACGTACTGTTAGCGCGAGCCGGAAATCACTGGTAAGAACCAACTTCCGGTTTTGCAGTGCCGCCGCTGCCGCTGCGCTGGAGGAGGATCTTCCGGTCCTCGTTTTCACTGCGGCATTCTGTCCACGAGTATACTTTAGTATTGTAATAGTAAAGATCGGTTATACCACGAAAGTGCACACTCGCGTGCGTCATTTCGAGCCCCCGATCCGTGGGAAGAATTGTACCCGAGCCGTTTCAGCTGCTGATACCGGAGAATCGTTTCGACAATCGAAATCGGACGATTGTTGACGAGGCGGAATGGAATTCGATGAATCGGCAAAATTTTTACGCACCGATTGTTTGCGCCTCTAGCGAGAATCGCTCGAAAGACGAGACCCTCTTCTAAGAAGGGGATCATACTGAAATGCGCGACACTCGCAAATTTCGCTTCTGGCCTATTATTATTATTATTATTATTATTATTATTATTATTATTATTATTATTATTATTATTATTATTATTATTATTATTATTATTATTATTATTATTATTATTATTATTATTATTATTATTATTATTATTATTATTATTATTATTATTATTATTATTATTATTATTATTATCATCATTTTAATAAATATAATAATAATAAAACTGCAAAAAAAATCGTATGAAACTTAATGTACCTGATTGAAAGTTTTATTCAAAAGCTGGTATATTAAATTTCATGTACAATTGTGACGAATAATTAATGTTCAGTGTATTAAAAACATGCTATGTGCTGAAGGACCCAGGTCGATAGTTCTTTGCCAAGGTGTAAAATTAGGGTTAGGTATAAAATGTAGTATTAGACGATAACTGTAAATATTAGCTTTTTGGCAATACATTTCTTTTGCTACGACTACAAACATTCTAAATACTTTATTTTTTTGTAATTTAAATTTACATTCAATGAAAAAGTATATTAATGCTTCATTACAATCATACATTGAGTTTAACGTACCAATTTTTGCATCTAATCTTCCTGTCTGGTACTTTTAATTTACAATTTTATTTTACAGTCAATATAATGTATTATAACATTATATATGATATATTATTTATTTAAGTGAAAACGGGGCAAGCCCAATTACAAGTAGAATGAAAACTCCATCAACCAATTTGATGTACTGAGGATAAAAACATTTTTTTTAGTTCAACTTTTACAAACCGTATACCACTTGTGCTTCCTAATAATAATAATAATAATAATAATAATAATAATAATAATAATAATAATAATATTTTATTATCTATTCTATATTATATTTATTTATGTATTTATTTATGGGACAAGCCCTTTGCAACGAAAATAGTACAGATTTAAAGAAAAACAAAAAAAAAACAAAAGTGTTTCGTATCGTACAATGTATCAAAACTAGTGAAAGTTTATACTTTCACTAATTTTGATATATCTGATCTCCTTCTACTGTCATATTATTATGATTGTAGGATGAGATCAGATTACAAGGTATCAATGGAAGGGGAGTATCGGAAGAAGTTTGGGTTATTCGTAGAGTAGGACACGATAATATATATCACAATACTAGAGGGGTTCGGGGCTCACGCGCTCGCACCCCTTTATGGACTTAAGCCCTTACTATTCCAAGTCCTTTAAAAGACGTATGCCCTTATAGTTCTAAGCCCCACTATTACGCCCATCCAAGTACTGACCCCGCCTGAAAAGAAAGAGGGTTTCAATACTTGGATGGATGACCACGCTCAGCCATGCAAGTACTCGATCCCCCTCCCCTCGATTCTTGACACGGCGGCGAAATTTTGTTATATTATAGAGAGATATCATGTATAATTACAAGAACAATAACAATAATTAATTTGGCTAGATATTTGGCTCACTGGAAATTTCTACGAAAACCACTGAGCACTATGAACTTATTAATTTTCGCACAATTCCATCTGGAAGCAAAGATGTCGCTGGTAAAAAAGGAAAAAATATAACACGTGCCCGATGCCGCGAAGAATTATTAGATTTAGCGTACGTACGCCGGGTTTCGACAGTGCTCCACATTCCCGTTTGTAACGTTCGAACGGAAGCAATTCGTGTCCGCTGCGAGTGGTGCGATTAGGCTTCGCCGACGCGCGTTCCACGTTGCACCGCTATGCAACGTACTTTATCCTACATATATACGTGCACATACAGATATATAGATACACAGCGGAGCGACGTGAGAGTCAAGAGACAGGGACGCGAGATAAGCATTATTACGAACACAATTTGCTTTGCCAACTCGAAAGCGGAGAGTTGCCGCTGCTGCTGGTTGTGTACGCGTACGAGCGGCAAAGTAGCAACGGCAGGAGTGGAATATAAGAGACGCAATTAGCGGCTTCCTCCCATTTTTCGAGCGTGAACTCGAAAGCGCGGAGAATTCTCGATCCGTCACGTCGCACTTCCCTTCTGTTCTCCTTCAATATAATTTTTTTTTCTTTCCTCTCAGTATAGCGAGAAAAATAATTTATTTGACCGGCGCTTCGGGAATAAATATTTATTTGGTTTGAGTAAATATTTTAATTGATTTAAATACATATTTATTCAAATGAAATAAATATTTGTTGTGTTACGCTGTAAAAAAATCGTGTGGAATTTAATGTAGGGGACTGGAAGTTTTTATGCAAAAACTGGCGTATTAAATTTTTATGTTCAATTGTGATGAAGGATTAATGCTCCGTGTATTAAAGACATTGGAATTACTTTGTTTTTAATAATTAACTTTAGATTTACTGTAAAAGTACTTTTATTTTTATAATTTAGTTTAATTTCAAAGCAAGAGTGTATTAATTTTTTATCACAATTGTACATTAAATTTGAGATACCAGTTTTGATATAAAAACGTTCAGTTCGGTACATTAAATTAAATTTTTTTTTACGGTGTAGTATAAATATTTTTATAACTAGTATATTCATTTTTTAATGAAAATAAAAATAAAAAAGTACTAACAGATGACGACTAAAAGATTTGGCTTGTGCCACAATCTTGTTTTGACTCAGCACAGATATTGAATTTGCGCTTACTACTCATGCGTAAATGTCATCTCTCGTGCTCGACTGTGGAAGACGCTAAGAGTTTGCCCAGTGAAGCCTAGATCCGATGAAATATAATCCAGATGGACTAGGCGCTCAATCGATGAGTTCAACGCATCATCGGTAACATATATGTTCTCATGGAAGAGCAGGACTGGCGCATTTCTCAGGACGCGTTGCGGAATTCTGAGACTAATCAAGCTCAAGAGCGATGGCGATGCAATAATCGCATTTCAAATTTTGAAAATAATATTTATTTTAATCAAATCACTATTTATTTAAACCAAATAAATATTTATTTTAATCAAATAAATATTTATTGAAACCAAATAAATATTTATTTAAACCAAATAAATATTTATTTAAACCAAATAAATATTTTTTTTAAACGAAATAAATTAATTTCCTGGGTGTAGAGCCGTTCGGAGCCAACTCGCTAACGCAATGAGTGTTCTCCACGCGACGAGAGAGAGCCTCGAGTACCGGCTGCGCGGATATCCACGAGCGAAGACCGAACGGCAGTGAGTCCAATTAACCGTGGAGCCTCTGCGTAACAATTGAATGGAGGATGATGATTTCCAGGATCCTAGGAGAGGAGCGAGAGAAGAGAGTGCCGGTAGGACGACGTCGACGGCGCGGCGCGAATCGTGCGAACATCCTCTTCCTTCGATTATCATCGAGGGCGTAACGGTTGCGGCGCGGGCAAGGCGGATAATTTTATATCGCTGCAATCGTCGCTGCAGCATTACGCGGGCGCCGTACTCTTCAATTAGAATCTCTTTGTAAAAAAAAAAGAAATAAAAGAAGCGCCGACGAGAATCTCGACGTGACCTGAAATGATAATTTTAATCTTAAAAAAAAAGAGAAAAAAAGTAGACGAGCAAAAAATCGCGCGAAAAGCGAATTTTCTTCCTTACGGTTTATTCTGCTTTACGTTTTGTTAATTAAAAAAAATGCGTTGAAAGGCAAACCAGCCTTCCGTGATCGAACGAGTGCCTTCTCGAATGCTGAATAAGTCCGCCGCATCGTTATGGGACGATCCCGATAGCGTGACGGATGAAGTTGAAATATGAAGTTGGCGGATGACGTTGGCGGGTGAAGTTGGCGGATGGGGTTAACGGATGGAGTTTGCGGGTGAAGTTGGCGGATGCAGTTGGCAGACGGAGTTGGCGGATGAGGTTAGCAGGTGGAGTTGCCGGATGAAGTTGGCGGGTGGGCTAGGTGGGTGAAGTTGGCAACTGGCATTGGCAAATGAAGTGGACGGATGAAGTTGGCGATTGGAGTTGGCAGATGGAGTTTGCTGGTGAAGTTGCCCGGTGACCGTTGACTGATGAAGATAACCGATGATGATCACCGATGAAGAAAAGATAATGAAACGCAAATTTTATTGTTTACCGTCTATTCTTGTTTTATGTTTTATTAATTTAAAAAAATTGAGGAAACGAATGAAGAGCATTAAAAGGTGAACGAACCTTTCGAGATCGGGCAAGTGCCCTCTCGAGTCTTGAATGAGTCCGACGCATCGTTATGAGACGAGCCCCATCGCGTGGAAGATAACGATACGCGATTTTTCTTGTTTACGATCTATTCTGTTGTGTGTTCTATTAATAAAAACAAAAAATTGAGGAAACGAAACGAAGAGCGTTGAAAGCTGAACAAGTTTCCGAGATCAAGGGAGCGCCCTCTCGAATCCTGAATGAGTCCGACGCATCGTTATGGGATGAGCCCGATCGCGTGGAAGATAACGAAGCCGGTAGGTGTATCCGTACGCGATACCGCGCCGCACCGAAGCTCTGCTGAAAAACAAGATGGAGATAAGTCTTCCTCTCGTAATTGAGTCTTATCGAACGATCGAACAGAGAGATTATTTTCCTCGCTCCCGAGCCGCGGATCGGGCGGGCTTGATTGCGTATCAATCGATACACGCAAGTCGTGACGCCATCGTCGTTGCGCTTTTCGCTATCGACGGTCCACCGAGGCCCGAATAGAGAACGTGAATTCTCAGTCCGATCGGGAACAAGTAAAATCAACGGTTCCTCATACTTACTCGAGTTCGCTCCTGTAGCAATAATTCATACATGTACTTTCGTTCCGATTCAGAAAAATATGTAAAAAAATATATACATCAGGAAACTTGCAAATGTAGCGAGAGATAAAAATCCAGTAACAAAATCTTGGAAAATTATTTTCTCTCAGTGAAATCGGAAAGGTAAATTCGACACTTCCCCAAACTTGGTCGGTTTCACTCCTGTAGCAATAACTCATACATGTACTTTCATTGCTATTTATAAAACGACGTAAAAAACAAAACAATGAAATTATCAGGAAACTTGCGAATGTAGCGAAAGATAAAAATCCAGTACGAAATACTTGGAAAATCTTTTTCTCTCAATCCAATCGCACAAGTAAATTCACCGACTAATTCAACGAACAATTCATACATGTACTTTCATTTTGATTCATAAAACTACGTAAGAAATCAAAAATAAAAATAAAAAGATTATCACGAAACTTGCAAATGAAGCGAGAGATAAAAATCCACTAAGAAATACTTGGAAAATATTTTTCTCACGGTATCGTTTTGTGATGAAAAAATAAAATAAAATGTCACCATAATAGGCGGTTTAGGTAAACAGTCGATGAAAAAAAGTATGTTCTGCTGCCGACCATCGGTGGTCGATCGCCGCTCGTCTGCCAACAGCTGTATCGCTCGTCTCGCGAATCCTATCGCATATGTGTAACAGACCGTCGATAAGGATCTTCGGAATGTGCGTACAAGCCGTGCAGTAATCTCTTTCTGGCCGGCGTGCCGCGCGGAGTGTACGATTCTCCGCTTTGTGTACTCGATTCACGTATCTCGGGAGCCAGCGCGCGCCGATTCCCCGAGGCCGCTCGCCTTGACACGATCACGGATGTTCGCGCGCGAATGCTGATCCCTCCTGTTGTTCGAAGCTCAATGAAAAAGGCTCGGCGGGTTCGAGTAAGGCTCTTCGTGAACGTTACAATAATTGGCCCTCTCTCAACTCTCTCTCCATATATACATAAATATCCCCGCTTGATAAATCGAATCGCACAGCATTGACCCTTCAATGCCGAGTACTTTTTGCCGGTCGCACACGACTATGCCTTCTTTTAAGCGCAAAAACGATATTACTCACACATTTTTTCTGCGGTATCAAAAAAACACTTCAGTAGGTCTGTGAATTTTTATAGTTTTTTCTTTAGCACGTTAACTTGTTATTCGAATCGGTCGAAGGTTGCATCTTAGAAAATTCTGAGGCCGCGTTGAACAAGCAATTTATTGAATGGGTATATATTTATGTATGTGGAGAGAGAATTGAGAGAGGGCGAATTATTTTAACGTGAAGCTGAGATGAATCCGCAAAGTCGAATATGACAGATTTTTTTTTTCAATGTATTGACAAGTTTAATACGATTTGAGGTAATCGAGTGTCATTGAAAATAGGAAATACTGTTAGACTACTGAGATATTTTACTTTATGCTTTCAGATTCGATTTATTGAATGGAGATATATTTATGTATATATGTGGAGAGAAAGTTGACTAAGGGCTGTAACGTGGTTGTAACGTGGAAGTTAAAACGGATCCGCAAAGTTAAATACGGCATGATTTTTTTTTTCAATCTTTATCGATAATTTTAAGACGTTTTAAGGTTTTAAGGATTACCTTGAAACGTCTTAAAATTATCGATAAAGATTGAAAAAAACAACCATGCCGTATCCAACTGTGCCGATCCGTCTTGGCTTCCACGTTACAATAATTCACCTCCAGTCAACACTCTCTCCACATACATACATAAATATATCGTCATTCAATAAATCAAACCTAAAAGCACAAAAAAAATCTCAGTACTCTACCAATATTTCCAATTTTCAACGACGCTCGATTACCTCAAACCGTCTTAAAATTATTGATAAAAAGATTGAGAAAAAAAAAAACCATGTCGTATTCAACTATGCGGATCCATCGTAGCTTCCGGTTTATCTAGCCGTCCGGTTTCGCAGTCCGTCGAGTGTGCAGCGTGTAGAGAGCAGCTCGGGGCTCCCAGGTGGAGGGCCCAAAGGAGCGACGGAAACAGAGCGGAAAGGACGAAGTGGGCAATGGCGCGGATTGAGCCGACGTTGGCAAAAAAGTACGCGCGCTCCTCTCGATGTTCGCGCCGTTGATGTTCGCGCGGCGTTGCCTACGCCACGGTCCTCGAACGACCGGCGACGTACACCGGGGGACCGGAAATGAAAACCTAGGAGGCCGCTGCTTTCTCGCGTTGCCGCTCGTCGACCGGAAGCTCTCGCCGCCTCGCTGCGTTTCTGCCTCCTCGCGTTCCCGCTTCCCTCTCGCGGGCCATGCAGCTCCTTTCTTGCTCCGACACTGCGATTTCCACCGCACCGGTCGAGACGCTGCGCGCAGGCCGCGGGAGGCTTAGCGGTTCTTTCGGAGTGTTTCGTTGACACGCCGCTCCTGCAAAAACCAACTTCCCGCCGCCGATTCGGAAAGTCGAGCAGGCAGTCCCTTTTCCTGTAGTCGTCTCTCTTCACGCTATTCCGCTTCCTTCCCTCGAAGAACATCGCCGGCGTCGCCCTCCGGTCGACAACCGGATGAGCCTGCATGAAATGGATGAAATACTGGATGAAATACCTGCAATAATTCGTCGAGAACCAGAATTTGTTAAATTCAATTTTTTTTACAGTGGCATGAAAGCCAGGCACTTTCATGCCACTGTAGAAAAAAAAAAGGGAATTCAATGTAGCGGACTGGAAGTTTTTATGCGATAAGTGGTACATCAAAATTAATGTACAATTATGATGAAAAATTAATATGCTTTTTCATTGAAATTAAGTAAGTTTTTTAAAATGAAGTACATTCGTAGTAAAATTCACGTATATTATTGAAAATGAAGTATTCTCAATGTTTTTAATAGACTGAACATTAATTTTTCGTCACAATTGTACGTCAAACTTAATATACAAATTTTTGTATAACAACTTTCAGTAGGGTACATTGAATTTCATAGGAATTTTTCGTTACAGAATTTAATTTAATAAATATTTTACAGTCAATTTAATGGACTGGAACTTGAAATTTGCTTACGTTACTTGCATTAATTTGAACATTTATGTACTTTTTTTGTACAGTAAAAATAGTAGATATGAGAATTACAAATCTTGTCTGAAATTTACAAAAATGTTACTTGGAAATATAAAAAATGTACTATAAAATTGCAACGCACGTGTTTGAAATTTCAAAAACAGTTTATGTAAAAAAAGCTTCCAAATACCGTTCATTAATTTTCGAACAAAATGTGTTTAGTGTTGTTAATTTTTTTAATGTTCATTTAATACTTAAACTTGAAATTTGTGTAAATCACTTCGATTAAATGAACATAAATGTACTTTTTTGTAAAATACAAATACCAGATATTAAAATTACAAATCATGTCTGAAATTTGCAAAAATTTAACTCGAAAATGAAAATTTACTGTAAAATGGCAACGCACATCGTTGCGATGTCAAAAACAGTCTATGTCAAGAAAAGCTTCCAATACCATTCATTAATTTCCAAACAAAATTTCTTTACAGTGTAGTTAATTGTTTTACTTACTTCATGGTTGATAAGAGAATGCAATAATGAACAATTTGCTCGGTAAAAACATTTTTTTTTAAATATGTAGCTGGTTGAATGAACAGCTGCTGTGGATCGACTCTTTTTCAAGTGTGCTAGTTAATTATCTTGGCTTGCCTCGGCCAGCCACTCGGCCGGTACGCCCGTCGGTGTACAAAACGGGTACATTTTCACGATGCAAGCCATATACACACGAATGACGAGAGAGTATCCGAGAATTTAACCCACGCGAACTCGTGGCTGCGTGGGTCGACCTTGCTCGAACGCCTCGCGACGCCTCCTCGTCGTCCTCGTCTCGGGCGCGCCGACCGGGTCGGCGAATCTCTTTTGGTAGTTTGAGGCTCGTCAGTGCGCGATAGTCCTGCCGACTCTCCAGCTCTCTCTCGGACTCGAAGAGTCTTCGCTACGCGCTACCGCGGTGGGCACTCGAGCCTTCTCGGCCGGTCGTGAATGAAGCTCTTCGTCTCGCTCGCACCTCGAGGACTCGGCCGAGTCACGAAGAAGGATGGAAAGCCGACCGGGGTATCGTGAATGGCGAGGAGACGATGGATCGATAGCGGTTTTCTCTCGACGTCGCTCCCCCTCTACTCTCGCTCGTATCGTAAAATTGAAGAGGGACCATGAAATGTCCACATTTCATGAAATTTCTAAACGACTGACACAGGTTTTAGGTTTTCGAATTTTCAAACCCCAACAAGCGTAATGAAAGGCTAGTGGCCATTTTGGGTCGATTCCGAATGAATGGTCCGGTTCGGACTGAGATCACGAAATGCCGACGTTGCGTGACATTTTTGAACGAATGACACAGGTTTTAAATTTTCGATTTTTGAGACTCCAACAAGTGTGATGAAAGGCTAGTTGCCATTTTGGGTCGATCCTGAAAAGGTGGTTCTGATCGGACTGGGAACACGAAATGCCCACATTTCGTGACGTTTCTGACCAAATGTCACAGGTTTTAAATGCTCGTATTCTCAGACCCCAACAAGCGTGGATGAAAGCCTAGTGGCCATTTTGGGTCGATTCTGAAAGCTTGGTTCGGATCAGTCTGGGACCACGAAATGCCCACGTCGTCTGAAATTTCTGAACGGATGACATGGGGTTTAAACTTTCACCCTATAAAAAAATCGAAGAATTATAAAAAAAAAATTACTCAGTCGGTAAAGGTTTTTTTTTTTAAACAGCCAACCGGAGAATCTTGAATAGCGACGAGGCGATGAATCGATCGCTCTTTCCTCTCGTCAACGCTTTCTTTCCACCATATTTTCTCGTACCTTCTCATATACTCTTCTCATACCTTCTCATATAGAACCGAAGTGCCGTTTTATCTTATAAAAAAAAATCCAAGAATTATAAAAAAAAAATTACTCGGTCGGTAAAGAAGATTTTTATTCTTCTAACCGCCGTCTCTTTAACGTCCGCATAGTTATTGCCTCAGCGTAGGCCGAACGAGGTAAGTTTTATTGTCCGTCCGACGGCGTTTCACGACGCACGACGAACCCGTTCGGAAGGGAAACGCGCCCGGGTGAGCCGAGAGGTGCGACGGACTGTTAATCGCCCGGAGAGAGAAGAACTGCGTGGATGGTTAGAGAGAGAGTACCGAGGATCGTTGAATGGCGCGCCCACGTGTGCGTTTTGGGACGACGGCCCTGCGACCGCCTCGCTCCTCGTTCAGCCTCCGAGAGCCCGTTCCGTTGCTGCTCGGTGGAACTGGTATACGGGCCCACGACCGCCACGCGCGACGAAGCCTTGAACGACCTTTTTTGGTATCCGAAAAACCGCAGCCAATAAAGCTCTGCGGGCGGTTTCCACAGGAAACACAAGTCCGGTTGTAGTACGCACTGACAAAGATGATAGTATTTCCTACAGTAACGAATAGTTCCGAAGTGGAACGTCTATATAGATAGTTCCTTATAGAATACAGTAGAACCCCAATTAACCGGGATGCTCGGGACAAAATAGTCCCCCGATAATCGAAATCCCGGTTAATCCGAACTAGACAGCGAAAGTATATAAGCCAATAATGGCTAATGATACAACTTTATTTTTACTGGTTACAATGACATTTGGTACAAATTGCACTTAATTGTTAAATAGTGTGAACTAAAATGTAAAGCTTTGGATCTTATTTTTCATTAATAGTAAGTAAGCTAGTCTGTCTTTTAAATACTCAGTGACTTGGGTTTGCTTCGCGTGCAAAAAGAAAAACCTCGGAAGACGCACGGTTAATTCGCTTCCCGGTTAAGCCGACCTCGGTTAATCGGGGTTCTACTGTATATTCAATTGGTTGAACTACAATTATGGTTGCAACCATGATTTTCTGCCATTGTAACGATAAAATGATGACGTTCCCCTTGTGAACTATTTTTTGGTAAAAAAGTCAGTATTGTTGCTTTTACTATGTCATTTTTTTCAGTGCGAACGGTCCATCCAGCCGATCTATGCTGGTCCATGCCGTTCTTAAAAATCGGAACTAGCTTCTTCCTTCCCGCAGATAGAAATTTATCGAGCCGCAAGCGCTCTCTCCAGGATGGAGCAGGAGCGCCGGAGCATCGTGACGAGGCGAGAGAGAGAACTCGACCGGAAATGAGCGGTGCGTTTTACGAGTACGCTTACGAGCATCGCCAGTGATTGCCTGTGGCTCTTTCCTCTGCTTACTCTTCCGAGCGTTCACTCTTTTCTTGTCTCTTCTGTTTTTCGTCGCCGCTACACGACGGGCAAATAATCACGCTCGTGAACTCTCGAGGTAAACGGTCCGAAGTGTGGCTACAGGAGAAAAAAGCTCGCACTCACACCGTGTAAATACAAAGTATACGACACGCATGAGTGGTGCCAATTGTGACCAAAAGTAAGTCGCTTCCAGTAACTGTGCCCAGAATAAAAAATAATGTAAGAAAGCGTTTCACTGTATACATTTTTAATCCTGTATCCACAGTTCGATGATTTGTGCTTCCGTTCTTTATCCTGTATCCACAATTCGATAAATTGTGCTTCCATTCTTTATCCTGTATCCGCAATTCTATGAATTGTTCTTTCATTCATCATCCTGCATTCATAATTCCATGAATTGTCGTTCCATTCTTCATCCTGTATCCACAATTGGCGAATTTTTCAAGCTCTATCCACAATTCGATGAATCGTGCTCCCATTTTTCATCCTGTATCCACAATTCGATGAACCGTGCTCCCATTTTTCATCCTGTATCCACAATTCGATGAATCGTGCTTCCATTTTTCATTCTGTGTCAACGATTCGATGAATTGTGTTTCCATTTTTCCCCTACTGGTTCGTAAGAATGCTCAATGAAAAAATCTGCGAGTATGCTTACGAGCATTGCCTGTGCCTCTTCTCTCTGCTTACTCTTCCGAGCGTTCACTCTTTTCTTGTCTCTACTTTTTTTCGTGACCTCTGCACGCCGGATGAAAAATCCCGCTCGTCTGCTCCTGAGCAAAACGTCCCGAATTCCGGCTATGCAAGCAAATAGCTCGAACTCCAACCACCTACATACATACTATATGACACCCATAAGTAGTACCTATTGTGACCAAAAGCAAATCGCTTCCAGTAACGATTCTGCGAGCAGAATAAAAAATAATCTACCAAATTCTTTCAGTCTATACTTTTTCATCCTCCATCCACGATTCGATGAATCCTGCTTTCACGTTTCATCTTGAGTCATCACGAACGCCCAATGAAAAAAATTCACCCTATGCATTTCTTCAGCCGTTGAGAGTTCATTGATGCCTCCCAGCAACTATAATCAATTTGCGTATTCTCTTAATTGAGTATCACTATTTATTGTGTATATGTGTTTTTTGTGTATGTGTATTCTCGTCCTGCCCAATTTCTCAACATCCGTCGCATCCAGAATTTCGTTCATCCCTACCAATTCGCCTGGTGCGGTTAACCCGACCACATCGGGGACGCGTTGGCCTTGCGTGGGTGAGATTTTCGACCGAGCTGCTCCCGTTCGATGTGACCTTCCACGAAAAATTAAAAAAACATCGATGGTCCACCGGTGGCGCGATCCCGTCTGGAGGATTCGATCTACGTGACTGGAAATCTCTCGCAACGCTCCCTCGACGCTACCCTCGTTCCGCGAAAATCCTCTCGAGTTATTTAACGCTCCAAATTCTTCTCGAAGTTGGTCCCGGCAAACGCCGAGCGTGGGCGTCGATCCCTCGCCACTCCGCTCGAACTACCTCGTTCGAGCGATAAGTAAAGTCTAGCGCGAGTAAAATGACGTACAAATGTAGACGAGAGGATAAATAACGTTTTTTTTCTTCTCGATTCCACGAGCGACTATTGCGATGCGGTGCGTCGTTGTCGTCGCGATCCGTTCGTCGATCTTCGCTCTTCTCTCGTAATTGTTTCATTTTTCATCCTGTAACCACAATTTCATGAATTGTGCTTCGATTCTTCATCCTGTATCCACAATTCGATGAACCGTCCTTCCATTCTTCATTCTGCGTTGTTTCACGCTCTCGACTGGTTCCCGAGCTTCTCTCACGGTCTCAACCACCGCCCACGCATTTCCGAGTTCGGAGCGTGGGCGGATTTCCTCGCCGCACCGCGGACCAGGACCGAGCGCGAGTCTCCGGCGGAGATTTGCAAGATTCCCGGACGTAGACACGTTTGCAGAACCTTCAGCTCTCCGAAAACTCGCTCCTCGCTGTTGTTCACGTAACTCGTGGATTTCCCTGAAACTCGGTTTAATTCACTATTAATTTTGTTTTTTTTTATTTATTATTTTTGTTTTTTTGGTTTAATTAATTTTTCCGTACCTAAAATATCGGGCACGTCGGGCAGCGCTCTCATCGCCTCCGCGGAGTCGATACGACGTGAGCTCGCTCGAGCCGGTGAACGAGGAACCACGTAACCGTGTGAGAGAAACTTGCGGCGGGGATGCCCATTCATAAATCGAGCAAGGACGACCGTAAGGCCACTTCACTGAGTATTCCAGGCTATGTTTTCTCTTCTTTTTTTTTTTTTTTTTTGCACGTTCATCACTTTTTTTTGCTCTTTGGTCCAAGCACGTGGAAAATTGTGAACGGTCTATCGTGGTTAACGTCAAGGCCGGAAATACGTGCAGAAGTATCGAGGGAAATTCCCAAGCGAAACTTTCTTCACTATAGAGAATCCGACCTATGAATGAAATCAAATCTATGACGCAATCTCGGTACATAACTCATAAAATCGACAATAAAATACTAATGAGAAATAGAGACTTTTTATAGTTTTTTTGTTGTTTTTTGGGGGAGATATAATTTTTTTTTCCTTTTCGCCTAATCGCATTGAAAATTGTGATCGATCGTTAATCGAACGTCATCGCTGGAAATACATGTAGGTATCGAGGGAAATAGCCGAACGACATTTTCTGAACGGCAGAGAATCCGATCCATCAATTGAAGTAAGTCCATGAGGCAATTTCGGTACGTCGTACATAACTCGTAATCACATCGACAATATGTTACTAATGAGATAAAGACGTGTGGTGGCTATGCGGGCAAGGACGCCCGTAAGAACGCGTCACTATATCGTACTATTCTTTTTCGATTTTTCGCTCATTGATATTTTTTTTTCTTCAAATACACACTTTTTCGTTTTCGTCTGAGCATATCCAAAATTGTGATTTTTTTTTCTGCCATGAAATACGGATTAAAAGTATCGAGGAAAGTACTGAAGCAAAACTTTCTGCACGATAGACAATCCGATCCATCAATGAATACAACTGTGACGCATTCTGGTTGCGTCACGACGCATAGTGAAATCGACGATATATTGCTAATGAAAAAAGACCTCCACGTGCGTTCTCTGTATCTCGCGTCTTCTCACCGCTTCCTGGTGCGTAAAAAAAATACATATCCACTGAAAAAAAGGAATGGTTGGATTAAACAAATGCGCAGTGACATACGTTCAAAGGTGTTTTTTGTTGGTACAACAAAAATGTTTGTTTCAATCGACAAATTTTGAGTAAATTGAAGCAAATAATCGTTTACCAAAACAATGCTTTATTTGTACCAAACAAATAACAGCTTTGAACGTATGTCACCGCGACTTTTGGTTAATACAACTAATTTTTTTTTCTCCGTGTATACATGTTTTTCTAAGAGTGTTATGGTACATCTCTGGGGGTTTGGACTGCCGCGAGCCGGTCAGTCGAACCGTCCAGGTGTCCAGTAATGCCCGGACACCTGGAGCTCCGCTTTCCAACTCTACACGCCAATAAATGTGTGTTGCATAGCATAAACCATTTTTTTTTCTTATAAGTGGAGATTTCTTGGATCGCCCAGCATCGCCACGGTGGCGCAGCGTTGTCAAAGTATCACAGATGCGAATTGAACAAGCCGTATCTTGGACGTTGCCGCGAGGCCTCAGAGGGGTTTTTTTCCAGGAGGAGCGACCAGCACCGGATACGAAACTGGTTGCTTTACGGTCGATCCTCCTCGCTCGAGAACTCTCCGTCGCTCCGTCACTCGGAAGAGAGTTTAACTTTTATTCGTGACTATTATATCGATACGCCGTGGGAGAAACCGTGGACGCGGTGTGGGCAACGGGGATAGGCGCGGTTTCCTAGAGCGAGCGCGAGATTCTATCGCTCGTCTTTTCTGCACGCGAAGCAAGATATTCATAAAAAATATATATATGTATCGCTCTCGATCCAGAGACTGTCGATGAGGAATCGGAGATTAAGATTTCAGAGCTGCGACGAGATGGGGAAAAAAAGATGCGTCGGTTGAGTGTCTGAGATAGTGATGCAAATTGACTGTCTTTTTTTCGATCGGTCGAGCTACGATAAAATTACCGTCCTTTGATGTCATGTTTTTTTTTCACTCATTTTTCTGATTGGAAATGACTATCATTTTGGTGCGCGTCGTTTGACGGTCTTACGTGAACGGCGAATTGTCAAACCACCTACTTAGATGTAAAATGACGGTAATTTTTTTTGGTCACAAATTGGTTACGAATTCTTTCACATTGCATGCATTCGGATCTATTGCAGGTCGATTAATATACCATGACGGTCAAATGACCCGTTTTGATCATCAAACGTATAAAATTATTAATACAACTTTTATTTAAAAATTTGCAATTTATGCCAGTCGATCGGCGGTTGTTTGGGGATGATTGGTAGCCTAATTAAAACATTTGGCCGTGAATCGTTTAATTACAATAATTTGAAAAATTAATGAGGCCCAAAATTGGCTAAATATTTCTCTTTCTTCAGATATGGCTTCAAATACGGTACAATTGTTTGGCGATCAAGAATAATATAGTTAAAACCTTTGGTGGTTACGTGTGTGGCTAAAAAATCCATAAAACTAAGTGAGTGTTAAGGTGGGGATTCATTAGTGCGTGGTACTCTGCTATGGTCCATTTTCAACAGCGTAACTACGCACTAATAAACACCCACCCTTAGGCGAACTTATTTCTTTTTGCATTTTTTAGCCAAACGAGTAACCACCAAATGCCTTAATTACATTATTCTTGACCACCAAATGTTTTAATTATGTTATTCTAGACCACCAAACGATTCCGCATCGATGGAGCCCCATTTGAAGCAATTTGAAGAAAACATAATCATTTTTGGTCAACTTTGGGCCTCATTTCTTTTTGTAATTATCGTAATTAAGCGATTGACTACCAAATGTTGGAATCAGCCTACCAATAACCACCAAGCTACCACCAATCCAATGGTAGTAAATGCCAATTTTTTAATAATAGTTATATGTCATTTTACAGTGCTTGATCATGAGCGCCCCCGATATTACTTTTTTTTTTAAAGCGCCATTGGTCACAAAAACAGTCAACGGTTTTGGAGTCGTCAGTAACAGTCACCTGGCAGTCCTATCACGGTCATTTGATCCGTCATTAACAATCCGCAGGCAACCTCGAATTCAGCGTATCGATTAGAGTCCACGACGGGTGGCGACGGTGAAAACTTGTGTCTCGGAAAGACCGAGCCGTTTTTCCGAGACCCTCCCGACCGAGCTCGCGACGCAGGCGACAGCGAGAGCGCGGCTGCTCTGCATCGGCGATGCGAGGGCCGAGGAATGCGCCGACGATCGAACCAGCCGGTTTTCGCGTTCCCGGGGCGACGGCGAGCTCGTCATCGACGGAGCGAAGGACGAGGAAGAAGCCACAGATCGGCGCGGCCCGAGCGGATGTTCCGCCGGCAGGAAATCGGGCATAAATAACCATAGGATCATCCCCGAGCCCTCCCGCCCGCCGTTCCCGCGCATCTCCTCTAGCCCTTCCATTTTTCTCGACCGTTTCTCGCTCTTCTCGATCCTCGCCGTTGTTCTTTTCTCTTCGTTCTTCGTTCTACGTTCTACGTTCTACGTTCTACGTTCTTCGTTCTTCGTTCTTCGTTCTTCGTTCTTCGTTCCTCGTTCTTCTTTCGTCATATGGGTTATCGCTTCACCATTTTTATATGCAATATTTCATTTTTGGGAACTTTATCAGATTTTTTCTGAAAAGTTTGTATGTTCTAAGTAAAAAAGGAAACACTTCGGAAAAATCTGACGAAATTCCCAAAAATGCAATATTGCATATGAAGAGAACATATTCGGCACTCCCTACAATTTCGACCTGGGTCTAGGAGCCTTCACACACCTTGGATTCGACCCGTGATTGTTTGTATGACCGAACTAACTCTCAAAAGCACTTAGATTTTTTAATAGAGTTAAAGAAAATGTTTATCCGTATTTACGATTAAAAAAATGAATTTATCGATTGCCACAACAATTGAAAAATCTGAACAAATTCTCAGAAATCGTGTGTCATATATGTTTCTAAATTTAAGATTTGAGCTGCAGTGGGCCAGGCTTATCTTCTATATTGTTTCAATTTTTTCGGAAAAAGTGCAAATATTTAGAAGAAAAAAATCAGTCGACAATGGCTCATCGCATGACAATTTTTATATGCAAAACTGCATTTTTGAGAATGTTTTTTTTTTACAATTTTTTCCCGAAAATTCACTGTTGCATATAAGTTCGTTTCGTCACACTCGCGGAATCGCCTGTAACTGAACGAAAAAGGGTAAAAAATCCAAGAGTTAAGCGGGTAGATGCAGAAAATGCGAAGAGGTAAAGGAAGCGCAAGCCGTACCTTGTGTCCGGCAAGGGACGCCGAGGGCGATGTCGATTTCCAGACAACGTTAGTTCGTAAATCAAACTAACGAGCGGATGCACCTTGCCCGATTCGAAAGATCGTGGAGGAAGGGCCGCGGAGGTAGGGACGAGCGCGGCTCTTGTGCCGGTAAGTCGTCGAAGGATAGTAATTCTTATTCGGCAAGAGCATCGCGGCAGCGGCGACGCACTGCGAGCCATGAGTTCGACGACTTCCGGTCGATCGATCGGTCATAAATTGACCAATCGCCGGGAGAGCTCTCGATTTAATTTCATTCATCGACTGTCAGGGGCAAGTTTCGATAATTCGCAAGCCCTTAACCCTTTATAAGTCGCACCGCCCGAAGCCGTACCGCGCCTAAGAGTAGGGATAGTGGTATGACTTATAAAGGGTTAAGGTAGGCCTTGCGAACAGTGTTCACTTCGCATAAGTTTCAGAGAAATGAGAGGCAATCGCAAACACTTCTGGAAGGTATAAAAATCTGAAAAATCAAGCATATTTGAGGGAGCTCAAAAGATTAATTTTGTATAATAATAATTCCAAAATGCTATTAACAAAATGATGAAAAATAAAATTGTTTAACAGGTCTTCTGGACATCAAACTTTATGGAATTGGAATTACTATTATGCAAAATTAATCTTTTTAGCACCTTTAAGGTTGATCTTTTTAGCTACCTTCAAGGACATGCTGGACTCGTATTTAATTTTTTTTTTTTTTTTCACCGTCAATACTATGCGATTTCTTAGTTTCAATTTAGAATGATTAAGACGTCACGCATATGCTTCAATATTATTATCATACGCTGTAATATTAACATAAATGCTTCGCCGTGCAGTCGAATTTTCCTTAACAACGTGCAAGGAATTAAGAAAATCGACTATTACGGTTTGCAAGAAAGCATGAACGTAGTTTACGATTGACCCACCGATGGCTCCACATCGTGCCCTACACTACATTCATGCGCTTATGCACGAATGTAGTGTAGAGCATATGCGATACATATTAATAATTCTAAACTGAAACTAGGAAATGGTCTAGTCCCGTCGGTAAAAAAGGTAAATAATGGGTGAGAAACGGTTCCAGCCTCCCCTTAAGCCTCGTTTGTATCTACTTATGTCATGTCTGGTCATTCTCACTGTACCAAATCAACGTATGCGATTCCCCATCTACTGTAAGTGGGCTTGGCCCAATTACAGTAGATGGGAATCTACTCAAATAAATAAATAAATAAATAAATAAATAAATAAATAAATAAATAAATAAATAAATAAATAAATAAATAAATAAATAAATAAATAAATAAATAAATGCTCGCACAATAAATAGAGATATTTTACATTATAGACCGAGAAACTTCTCGGGCAGGCGGGTCGTGCGGATGGGAATCGAAACTGGAAGAGCGAATTCAGCAAAACAGCGGGAGATTTATAACTGGATAGATCGGGAACTTCTTGTAAACGAACGGGAAGGCCCGGCGGACAGAGAGGCCTTGAAGACTAACAAGATCCATCGATATCTCGGGCATCGATAGATATCGCCGAGATTCTTCATACGTTTCTCTCTTTCCCGATCTCGCCGTTGATACATTTTCCCCTGCCTCATCCACGAATGTACTGTTATTAATTAGCCTTAAAAGGCAATGTTCGCCGGCACACGCTGCGCGCGCTCATTGCTTTTCTGGTAGCGCTGCGCCGTGCCGTACTGTTCGATTGTTTTTTTTTTCGTCTTCGCTATACATCACGGTACCGGGCTTGTATATGGGAGCGCTCCGCGGTTTCTTTGTCGGTTCCCAGTCACCGCGATTAATCACATTAACGACCCGCTAATTGTCGGCACTTCTCTTCCGTTTCGGAGGTCCGGGCTAATCGCGCTCCACTCCGCAGCCCGACGAATTGTTACGAGCAAATCCTCGATGCTGATTGACAAAATATCGATCGATGATATTTCAGCAATAAAATCCGGGATAAGTTTTCTGTAAAATCACACTTGGACTTTGGGCCTTGGATCGAAGTGGCGCAATCGTTTGGAGGAATCACATTAACGACCCACTAATTCGGTTCTATCCACGATCTTTCTTTTTTCTTCTTTCTGATCTTCCTTTAAATCTATAATACGGCGCATACTCCAGTTGTAACTTCCTGTATACCTATTGCTTGGTTATGAGTAAATATCTATGTAATACTGGTGCTTCTTGGATTGCATGGTACGTATGGAATTTATCCCAGTACCCAATAAGAATTATCGTCGATGCCAATTACTAAACTATCGATCAATGATATTTCAGCAATAAAATCCGAAATAAGAATTTTCCGTAAAATCGCACTCGGATTTTAATCCTTGAATGCGAGTAGCGCAATCCTGTGGACTAATTGTATCGAAGACCTTTGAAAAAAAAAAAGAAAAAATGTTTAACAGGAGAGATCGAATTGAACACCATGTATAAATGTATAGCGAGAAGGAGCGGACGGAGAGCGAGGCTGATAGCGCGGTATGGATCACGACCGCAAGCACGGTGCACGGCCAATGAGCCGTATCCTGCTAAACTGTTAAGAAGGAAGTGGTTCATTGCTGCTCGCTCCGTGTCCACACTGCCCGGCAGCGCGGCCGCCGCTGCTCCGAATTTACGCCCGAGGTACACGGACGCAAAATCGCGTTTCGACGATGCGGCGATTCTGGCGCCGTGGATTTTTTTCGTACGAAAAATCCGACGTAAAAAATAATAAATACATTAATTTTGAGAGGAATAAATTAAAAGTGTTCGACAACTTGTCGACTCACCGGAATGCTGCTGCTCTTTAGGAAATCAAGGAGAGCCTCGAGAGCGCCAAGTGTCGAAGCCTGGACGAATACTCCCCGTTCGACGAGCTTTATGTTGCCGAGAGCTTTGCTGAGCTCCCTCGCCGTTTCTTCCTTCAACAGATCGACCTCGTCCGGTTTCTGAGCCACTTGGAGATTCAGACCTGCCGATATCGTTTAGAAGTTGGTAAACTTGGCATCGTTCTTCGACCGATCGGACGGTCGGACTACTCACCCGCGATTGCTTTCTCGAGGTCCTTCGCGGCTATCTTGACGCCCTGTGCAGCTCTGATCTCTCGGTACTCGATATAGGCGTTCTACGGAAATATTCAAAGAAAACAATTACGATCGAATAGAAAATTCGACACGGTGAATTATCGCATATGGGATATTATTGTATATGGGAAAATCAGTCGATTATGGGTTATCGGTTGACCATCTTTGTTTGCAATACGGCAGTTTTGGGAATTTTTTCAGATTTTTTCGAAGTTTCTATTAAAATAGAAACTGTTTTATTTTAAAAAATTAAAACTTTTCGAAAAAATATAAAATGCATCCCAAAAATGCAGCGCTGCGTATAAAAATGGTCAGGCGACAGCCCATGATCGACGGATTTTTTCTCCTAACTCTTTTCAACGCTTTTTTCGAAAAAGAGATTAGAAAAAAAATAAAAAGTGAGACGGCGGCCCACCCCAGCTCAAATCTAAATTTGTTTATACATGACACAAGACATATTCATATTTTTTAATTGTCGCTATCGATAAGATCATTTTTTTAATTATAAATATTTATCAACAATTTTTAAAACTCTAATAAAAAATCTGAGTGCTTTCGGGAGTTGGTTCACTCATATAAAAAATCGCGGGCCGAATTCAGAATGTGAAGGGTTAGGGCTGGGTCTAAATGGTAAGGAATGCCCCATATAATCTACCTTGACCCGGAGCTCCTTCAGGGGCTGGGGCATCAGGAGAGAGCGTATCTGTGTCACTATCGGACCGTCTGTTCCAGCGACGATCATCGTGTCGCCTTCTCTCAGGGTGCCGTTGACTAGGATGCAGTCTATCGTCGTACCGAGACCTGGCAGGGCTTTAACTTCGAGGACCGTCGCCTGGAGCTCCTCGCTGAACATAAGTCTCTTGGCCAACGGTCCCTGACACGCATCGACTATCAAAGCCAATAGGTTTCCCATTCCCTCACCTGGAAATTGACAAAAAAATATTAACATCGTTATCGGCACGATTGAATAGCGGTGACGTTAACCTGTTTTTGGAAAGTCGGACGCAGCTGACGCGAACCTTTGACATACAAATCGAAAGAATTCCGATCAATGATCCATAGGATTAAAGCCCCTTTCTTTAGAGAGGGTGTATGGTTACATTCCTGGCCAAAAGTGAGATTCGGAGAGTATTTCGAATACTTCCCCATCTGACAAAAATCTAAAAAAATCAACTATTCGGAAGGCTCTAAGAACATTGATTTTGCATGTTTATAATTCCAAACAGTTATTAACAGATTAGAGAAAAAAAATTGTTCAAGAAAAAAACCGATTGCCTAACTTTTTTTATGTCAAAATCGATAAGTCAATTTACCCGAATATATATGAACTTTTTCGGACTTTTTTTCAAATCTTCGATTGTTTCAAAATAATTTTGAGAAATATATAAAAAGTCACGAAATTTAGACATTTTCGCGAGGAGAGTACGAACTACACCCAGGAAGCCTCTGAACAATTGATCGAAAAGATTCACAAATATAGCTTAATCATACTTTGATAAACGGGGTTATCGAAAAAAAGGATATTCGTATAAATTCATGAATCAATTTTTGGCACCAAAAAAAAAATTAGGTTGCCGGCTTTTTTTTGTTGAGCAATTTTTTTTCACTATTTCATTAATAACTTTTTTGAATATGTAAAATCAATTTTCTTAGCACCTTCCGAATAGTTGATTTTTTTCAGATTCTTTGTACCGTTAGGAAGTGTTCAAATTCTCACTGAATTTCACTTTTGGCTGGGAACGTACGTGTGAAGCCTTCTTAAATAATTAAAAAATAAAGAGTACGAAGACGGTATTACCATATAAAAAATATAAAAAATCGTGTAACAAAGATCTTTTTCACGTAATCGACCCAACATCCGGTGTCGGCTTTGCCGTACCCGATTTTACAAAAACAAGTGTTTTTCGTCTTCGGCCGCATACCACACGAACGAGAGACGCGTTAATACAACACGATAATCGATGCTCACCGGTAATGGCACTGGTAGGCACCAAGGAAACGTAACTTCTCGGATCCGGATTCTCGTAGAAGAGCGCAGCGTTCAGACCTTGCTCGGCGAACTGTACAATCGTATCCTTGGAGCGTTTCTCAAATTCCCGCTGCGTGTTCGGAGCTTGAGCCTTGATAATATCCTGAACGTCTTTGCGGTTCATTGTTTGCCAATCGTATAACCTGCGGCCACAAGAGAGCGTTGTTAATTACATTATATCGTAATCACTATAACCGTGATATTACAGTACATGGTTCGTGTATTAAGACTACCTGTAACTATCTATCTTCTATTCTGCCGGTAATATTCTGCCTGCACGAATTCTACTTAGACCATTTCGCCCATATTAATCAATATGTACAATAATAGATCCTATTATTATTATTATTATTATTATTATTATTATTATTATTATTATTATTATCATTTTATTATTGTAGAGCTGTCCCTTGCGAGAGCTGAGAATCATAAAATTTCGAAAGGACAATCTCACCTATCAATTTTATTCAGCGCCACTACGAACGGACACTTTTTCGCCTTGAGAAGGTTTATGCTCTCGATCGTCTGGGGCTCGAGACCGTGCATTATATCGACGACGACAACGGCTATGTCGCACAGGGAGGATCCACGATTTCTCAGATTACTGAAGGACTCGTGACCGGGTGTGTCGATTATCAACAGACCGGGTATCTTCAACGCCTTTTCGGCAAACTGCAATGATCAACAATATTTTGTGTTTTAATATTAAAAGACATTTCTATAATATAGGATGCGTGCTTGAATGCAGTTCTGTTCGGTTCGGCTAAATCCGAAAACATTCTAAATGTATTCTAGTCTGCTCTCAGTTAGCGGTTCAGTTTTGACACCAATCTGCTCTGATAAGTGTTCTTTCGTTGTACGGAAAAAAAGATCAATGGCTCAAGTAAAATTCGATCAAAAAAAAAAAAACATTGTTATTTCAATTTTCTTTTCAATTCTTACAATTTCATCCGGGATTGAAACGATAACATGTCACCTTGACAGTCTTTCCGTCGATATTTCAATATCATACGAAATGGTAAGCATTGTAGGTAGAATTGAAATAACAAATTTTGTCTTTGAATTTTTTTTGTCACTGAATATTTTTTTCAGTGTATCAAAACATACTAAATGTATTCCGCGGAGAGGATCGGATATACCGTTGGCAATTTAAAAAACCCACTGGCAGCCAACAGTCGCAAATAAAAGAACCCATAGCTAAGCAGATCTGCATTCGAGAACGCACCAACCGTTTTGATCGAGGGAAGTTAGCCACTTACACCCTTAACGTGCTTCGTCGAATCTTGGATGGCGTCGATGGGAACGTTAGTCGCACCGATTTGTTGCGTAATACCACCAGCCTCGCCGTCCTGAACATTCGTTCGTCTCAGCTTATCCAATATCTTCGTTTTTCCGGTGTCGACGTGTCCCAACACACAAACCACCGCCGCTCTGAGAACGTCCAGAGTCTTTTTCTTCTCCGCCTCGATACGCCGATTCTGTATTCGTATTCGGACGCGTTCCTTCTTACGCTCCGCATCCGTCATCTTGTCATCGAGGCCACTGTCCTCCTCACTCTCTTCCTCGGACTCAGAATCGGTTCCGCTTCCCGTATCCGATTCGCTCTCAGAGAACTCCTTCTTCCCGTCAGCCTTTTCGTTACTCTTCTTGGGAGACTGAGACGCCTTTTTGTCGGATTCGGATGGCTTCGGTGTCTCGTCCGATTTGTCTGCAATAGAATCCATTTAACTTTAGCTGCACCGAGTTGAGGATGAATCTATCGCCCGCTTAAGAGGAAGTGAAACAGCTGTGGGTGCGAGAGTGATAGTTGCAATTTTCAAATTAACTTTATTCAATGGTGCTAATTTCTTTTGAGGAAAAAATGGATTCGGGCCGGATGAGAAATTACCGTGCGCATCCAGCTTGAATTCGCTTTTTCCTAAAAAAAAATTAGCACCCTTGAGAAAAGTTCATTACCGTTTTCATTACCGACCGCGATATTTCACTTCCCCTTACGCGTACTACCAGCGGACAGTTCGTCCTCACGTGAGTTCAGAGAGAATTGAGAGAGAATTGCGAACACTTCTCGATGGGATAACAATCTGAAAAAAATCAAGCATATGGAAGAGGCTGAAAAGATTTTCGGTGCATAATAATAATTCCAACATTTTATTAACAAGTTACTGAAACAAAAAATTTCACGGCAACTTAATTTTGTTTTCTCATCAAAATGATGTTTCTTTTTTTTAATACGTATGAATTTTTTCAGAATTTTATGTAATGTTTGAAAATTGCCTTCTCTTTATATTACAATTTGTTTAAAGTCGATTTTTAGATTTTTTTCATCGAGAAGTATTTGTAAACTCTCTCATTCCTCTCGAGCTTCGGTGTCGTCAGACATAACGAAAGGACCTTAAAAAAAAAAAGAAAAAAAATGACGTTACCTTCTTCGGGTTCCTCTTCGCTGGATTCCGCATCCCATGAGTCCTTCACGTCCTCCTTCGCGGCCTCCTCGGTTTTGGGCTGCTGATCAACGATCTCCACCTCAACTTGATCAGGCTTGCCCTCCTCCTCTTTCTTTTCCTCCTTCTCCTCCACGCTCGTTTGCGGCTTCATCTTGTTCGGTCTGATTCGCGTGCCCAACGACGGACGACCCTTTTTCTTTTCCCCGGGCGCCGGCAAGTCGAGACCCTGGGCCTTCAACGCGTCCAACATCGCTTGCGCTCGCGCCCGATCCTGCTTCTGCTTCGTCGTTAGAAGTTTGCCCTCGGCCTTCAGACGTTCCTTCCTTTGCTTCTCCTTCAGCTTCTTCTTCTCCTTTCGCTCCTGCTCGAGCTGCAGCTGCTCCAATCGTAATTTCTCTCGAGCTTCCTCCTGCTCGATTCGCTCCTGTTCCTCGCGCTTCATTCGTTCCTCGTCCTCTTTCGCTTTCTTCAGAGCCTCCTGCATAGCGGCAATCGTCTTTTTTCCCGGACCTTTGCCTACGTCAGAAATAAAATGTTGTGAATATCGGAATATTAAACGATTGTTAAGGAAATCGTGATCACTGACCCTTGTCCTTCGGGTCCTCTTTGGCGCCCTTTTTCTTCTTTTTCTTTCCGTCCTCTTCGGCTTCAGCATCGCCCTGATCTTCGACCTTCAACGTTGGTTCCTCCGGCTTTTCGATCTGCTTGTCTGCTGTCGCTTCCTTGGCTTTCTCGCCGGTATCCGTTTTCTTACCGGCTTCCTGAAAAAAATATACATTTGTCACGAACTGGTTCCGCTATCCATACTCTTCACGGTAAAAAAAAATAGTGAATTTAATGTGACGTACCGGTATTTTTTGTGCAAAAATTGGTATGTTAGATTTGATGTACAATTGTGATGAAAAATTAATGTACTTTTTGATTGTAATTAAAGTAACATATTAAAATAATAATAAATAAAACGAAAGTATTTTCATAGTGAAATTAAAGTATTCCCTATGTTATTAATGCGCTGACTATTAATTTTTCATCGCAATTGTACATGAAATTTAATATACCAGTTCTTGCATAAAAACTTCAAGTCCGGTACATTAAATTTCACGCCAATTTTATTTTACAGTGTTTGCAAGTGATGCTCGTCGCCTCACCGCTTTTTTCTGCGCCAATTTCTTTTGCTTCTCTCGTTCCTTCTTCTCCTTTTTCTTCTGCGCCGCAGACTTTATCGTGATTCCGTCCTGATCGGCTTCGTTGAGGTCGTCCTTTGACTCGAAATTCTCCTTCTGCGCGGCTCCCTTTTTCTTTCCGCTCTCCGTATCGGCTTTCTCCTCCGCAGGCTCGACCTTCGGCTCGATTTTTTTACCGGAGTATTCCATCTCCAACTCGGCCAGAACCTTCTCGATGTCCTCCTCGCTATCGTTTCGCTTCTTCTTTCCCTTCTTGCCCTTCTTTCCTTGGGTCTCCTGAGATTTCTGTTGCTGCTTAACTCGCTCCACGCTCTCAATCTTCTCCGACTCGTCGTCGCTCGGCGCTTGCTCGTCCTCGTCGTCGTCATTCTCGTCGTCGTCGTCAACAACGAGCAGTGCAAATCCACCTCTTGGTACGGCTGCAAAATAAACGAACTCAGTCAATCGAGATACCTTCCCACCTAATCGAGCAATCGAGGCGATATAACAACACTTCCTCGGTCGGTAACACAAACTGCAATAAATTTTTTCTACTAACCGATATCGCTGCGGATTTAAGTGAGAATTGGCTTTAAAACGCGAATGGTTCCGACGATAAAAAAAATGTATAGTTTTCATTACCGACGATCGAAATATTTTACATGGCCTCAAGAAGTGCGTAATTTTGTACCAAACCTTTCTTAGTAGCTTTGCTTTGTACAATATTGATTTCCTCCTCCTTCTCCTCAGTCTTTCTGCCCTGTTTCGTTTTCCCCTTAACTTTTTGTGTCTCCTCCTCGGACTCGTCGTCCGAAGCGTTTTTCCTGTTCTTCTTTCCCTTGCTTTTACCCTTCGGCTTAGACGAAAATTCGTCCGCAGACTCCTCATCGGAATCTCCGGCCTTTTTGCTCTTCTTTTTCTTCTTCTTTTTATCCACCTTCGCGCCTTCCTCCTCGGAGTCTTCGTCAAAGTCGTTCTTGCCCTTCTTGGCTTTCGCCTTGGACTTTGGGGCTTCATCCTCGGACTCTTCGCCGAAGTCTTTTCTGCCCTTCTTGGCTTTTACCCTGGACTTTGGCGCTTCGTCCTCGGAGTCGTCGTCGAAGTCTTTCTTGCCCTTCTTGGCTTTCGCCCTGGACTTTGGCGCTTCGTCCTCGGAGTCTTCATCAAAGTCATTCTTTCCCTTCTTGGCCTTCGCCTTGGGCTTTGGCGCTTCGTCCTCCGATCCGTCGGACTCCACCTCCAGGGCTGCGAATCCCTTCTTGGACGACTGATTCTTCTTGCCCTTCGTCTTGGCCTTGGGTCGCTCACTTTCAGACTCCGAGCCAGTGTCGTCCATGTTGTCCACCGACTTCTTTTCTCTGACCTTCGACTTCAGAGAAACCGACTCTTCGTCGGAATCGACCGCTCCACCTTTTTTATTTTTCTTCTTAGAGGCCTTGGACTTGTCGACCTTGAGTTCTTCCAATTCGTCCGCCAGGTCGTCGACATCGTCGCCCTTCTTCTTCTTCCTGTCTTTCGCCTTGGTTTTACTCTTTGCAGGTTCAGCCGCTGTCTGCTCCTCGACATCCACGTCGCTATCCCTGAAGAGCCAAAATTTTGAGGATAGAATTTTACAGAGTATAGCAACTCGGGACAGTTCATGTCTCTATACAACAGAACATTTAATGATGGGCCGAACGATGATAAAAATTGATATGCAGGCTCCCGTCACATACATTGAAATAGGTTAGCGCTCGGGGAAAAACGGTTAACATAACATACGCGGAACAATTGATGTCCCAATATTGTGGGACTGTAAATGGTGGACCGGACGGTGACAAAAATTGGTATTAGCACCCCAGACAAAAAATCCAAAAGACGTTAGCATTCAGAAAAAAGGTTAACGTATACTACAAGGGACAGTTGATGTCCCGATATCATAGGACAGTCAATAGTATATAGAACGATGGTAAAAATGGATAATCACCTTTCCGGCGAATACATTAAAGAAGATTAGCATTCGGAAAAAACGTTAACGTAAACTACAAGGGACAGTCGATGTCCTGACATCATGGGACAGTTAATGGTAAGCAGAACGATGGTAAAAATTTAAATTCGCACACCTGGCCAATACATCAAAAGTGGTTAGCATTGGAGAAAAAAAAGTTAAAATAGTCTACAAGATACACTTGATGTCCCGGTATCATGGGACAGTTGCTGTGCTAATATCATGGGACAGTTAATGCGGAATCATTTGTAAAAATTGAAATCTGTGCCCCTGGCATGGCGTTTGGACAAAAATTTTACATAAACTACATGGGACAGTTGCTGTCCCGATTACATAGGACAGTTAATGGTAAGCGAAACGATCGCAAATATTTATATCCGCGCTCCCGGCGAATACATCGAGAGGTTAGCTTTTGAAAAAAAAGATTAACACAAACTACGTGGGATGTGCTAATATTATGGGACAGTTAATGTCCCGATATCGTGAGACAGTTAACGGTAAGCGGAACGATCGTAAAGATTGAAATTCGCGCCCCCGGCGTATACAACGAAAGAGGTTAACCTTCAGACAAAAAGGTTAACATAAAATAAATGGGACAGTTGATGTTCCGATATAATGGAAGAGTTTATGGTAGGCCGAGATGGTAAAAAAATCTTTATCGAATATAAAATTTGCGCACCGGCGAATGCATCGAAAAGAGGTTAGCATTCGGGTGAAAAAAAAGGTTAACATAACCTACGAGCCAGATGGCACGTATTGCATCACGAAACTTAAATTTATCCTGGGAGATTACGTCACAGAGAATACATCGTTCCGTAAATAAAACGATGGGAAAAGTCGAGAAATGCGGAGAGAAATATGTTTGCAGATGGTAGAACGAGACGGCGAGGATGAAGAATTCTACTCACATATCATCGTCCTTGCCGGAACGCTTTCCTTTCTTAGCTTTACCCATTATTCGAATATTCACGATTTATCTTTGCACTGAACTCTCACCACTTTTTGCGTTTAAAATGTTCGGCGAAGGTTAAAATCTGCCACATGAGAGTCGGATGACCGTTTTTCGAATCGCGGTGACGATATTCGGAAGGGCCCGAAAAAACACACAGGCGAGACAACTCTTTCGTCGGTGTGTTAAAATTTATTGTGCGCCGAGGGGGCAGCAATACTTCGACCAATGAAGTTCGAAGCCAAACAGGAGAGACGGTTGGAGCGCGTTCGCGAATGTCATTGGTCGGCTTCGTCGAGCTGTGCAAGGTCGTTCGTCGCGCCGATTGAAGTAAACAGAAAACTTTCGTCCGCTCGAGGAAACTTCGTTCCTCGACTGTACGATCGACCGACGAGAGAATTCGTACGGTTTCCGGTCTCGTGTATTTCACCGTTTGTTTTTTCAGGATATTGCGAACGAGAGGAAAGCGGTCTCGCTTCGAAAGGGATAAAAAGTACCAATTGTTTCGAATATTCTCGATTGTCGGTACAGCAAACTGTCGCCACTTTTTTATGCGTTTAAAGTGTGCGGCGAAGGTTAAAATCTGCCGCCTGAGAGTCGGACGATCGTTTTCGAATTGCGGTGACGATATTCGGACGGGCCCGAAAAAGGTGGTGAAAGTTTATTTTATGCGATGGGCGGAATACACTGTAGGTTTTCAACAAACGATCTTCAAAGCCAGCCGGAGAGTTTGCGAATGTCATTGGTCGGTGTCGTCGAGCCGGGCAAGGTCATTCGTCGCCGCCGATTGGTGTAAACAGGCCCGCTCGAGGAAACTGCGTTCCTCGACTGTACGATCGACCGTCGAGAGAGTTTCTTATCTTGTATATACATACTCTTTTCACGGCGTATAACGAAAACGGGAGGAAAGTCCTCTCGTTTCGAAATGGATAAAAATATGCTCCGATTAACTACGCGAGATGTTCTCTTGTTTTTCTATTCGCCACTCTCGAGATTCTCGAATATGCGATCCCCGTCTGTCCGCGATAAAATACCGATCCGCAGCGACCCTCGAAGAGCTAAATCAAGAATGCGTTGCTCTTTAACGCGCGCATGCGCACTTCGAAAGTTCTCCGCTACGTCGGATCTTCCTTCCGACGAGATGCCCGGAGTCTGCGAGACTTTTCTGCAGTCTCGCGCGAAACTTTTTCGGCGTCACGTTGCTCCATATAAACCCCGTTTTCTTTACCTCTTGTAGTATTCGTATGTTTCTTTTTTTCGCTTTATCCAAACATATACGAATATAAATATTAATAGTATGAAGGGAACGAAATTTCGCTCTCTTGAAATCACTATACAGTATCCTGATCGTTAACGATAACTATAAAATATAATGACAACCATCATCGACCTACAATACAGTAAACAGCTTTGAGTAGTTTATAATACAATAGTTGTAATTTAAAAGTGTCGGTGGAGGAAATACCGTTTTGTTGCGAAAATTAAGATTAAGGAAAAAGTGGCGAGTGATTCATAATTGCCATTAATAATAACCATTGACAATTACCATTGATAATTACGGTTAACAAAGACCATCAACAATTACCATTAACTTTCGCTCTTCTGACACAATTCTACAGTATCATGGTTATTGACAATAACTAGAATATCTATTCTGTAAAGTACAGTGAACAGCGTTTAATAGTTTGTATTACTATAGTCGTAAGTTGTACGTGTCATTGGACAAAATACTGTTTTGTTACGAGAATAACGATTAAGGAAAAAGTGTCGAGTGATTCATAATTGCCATTAACTTTCCTTCTCCCGTAACCACTATACCGTACCCGACTATTAACAACAACTATAAACATTATCTACATTCATTACAGCAACCATTATGGCAACCATTATCTACATTCATTACAGCAAAGAGCGTTTAATAGTGTATAATGCCACAATTGTAAGTTGAAAATGTCGGGGGACAAAGTACCGTTTTGTTACGAGAATGACGGTTGAGGAAAAAGTGGCGAGTGATTCATAATTACCATTAACAATAACCATGACAACTATTACCGACCTACAGTACAGTAAACAACTTGGAATGGTTTATAATGCTGCAGTTGTAAGTTAAAGTGTCGGTGGACGAAAAATCTTTTGTTACGAGAATGACGGTTAAGGAAAAAGTGGTGAGTGACTCCGGGGCGAACGGTAGCTTCAACACAAGCAAGCACATTTTCAGCGACGAAACAATGACAAAGCTGAAGACCATCGCCGGGCCGGTCGGTCTGCTGGTGGCCCTCATGGCATACACAGCGGTCGGTGGATTGGTGAGCTCACTCGGAACGCCTGATCGGCCGGTAGTTGTAAACAATCATCTGATTTCTCGGCCGACCCTCCCCTAAACACGCTCCCGCTGTCTCGGACTATTTTTGTATTCGGAGAACTTATTTATGCGTGACGCGGTCATCGTTATTCTCGGAGAGCAAAAACTTTTCACGCTCGCGATCCAGACATCGTCCAGCTACGATTATCGAGCTTTGCTTACTTTTTTTAACCGAATAATTCTCGGAAATTCATGATAACCGGTGAATTTAGAGACACAGAGTAAATGTCGACCCGCGAATAAGTTCGCCAGGAAGATCTCCAATCGTTCCGCATGGACGAACAGAACGCGAGAGTTCTTTTAATCGTCGAAGTTTGCGGCCGCAACTAGAGACACTGTCAAAACGATCGTGCGAGAATAGGCGTACTTTTTGTAACAAATGCAGGAGATATGCTGGCTTTCGTGCCTGTGAGGCGTGCGCATGCGCCGGAGTTTCTTGCACTAGTGCGAAAAGTAAAATTAGCGTGCGAGAAGTAAAATTAGCGTACGAGAAGTAAAATTAGCGTGCGAGAAGTAATATTAGAGTGGGAGAAGTACAATCGACCGATGTGTACATGAGCAGCGTTATTGTAGCACGCCTTTCTATAAAGCACCACTTTTGCCACGTCATACAGACACGAAAAGTGGCACTTCTCATGCATGCGTTGGACAAAAAAAATGGTTGTCAAGAGCCGCGATAGGCTCTCGACGCCAAGTACTTAATCAGTACTTAATCAATACTTAAAACTCGACAATTGAATTAGGTCTTCCAACAACTGGAGCTCCCTTCGGAGCTCTCTCGCCTGGATGGTCTACGTTTGTCCCTCCACACCCAAAGACGCCGACTGATCGGCAGGATCATCAACAACACGGACGTCTCGAACCTTGCGAGCCTGGTGTGATAATCGAGTTTCGGTAATCGATTTAAATGCCCAATTTTCTCTCAATATTTAAAAATTATTTTTCCTTTCGTAGATCAGATACGAGCTACGTACATACGAGCGCGTTGTTCAGGAGGCCGCCCAAGGTGGGCTCCTTGTTAGTCTAGTCGACGAATTGGAAAACTCACGATTCCACGATGAAACGAATCTGCCCCGCAACGACGCCACCGAACGATGGACCGTTCTTCAAGCAGTTTTTTTCGCTAGCACTGTACTCACGACCATTGGTAAGTATTCGTCACTGTCCGTTTATCACTTACATAGAAGCAGGATAAAAAAAAACTAACGGTCAGATATTAGTGTCTCCAAAATTGCCCGAGGATACGTATTACTTTCGTTCGACTCGGTAGAAAGAAAAAAGGAACTGTTCCATTCCTCTATTCTTTTTGTACGTTTCACTGTATCCGGGAACTGTATTCGGGTGGAAACTAAAGTAAAAAATAATGGGCGAAGGCTGTCCCATTGTTCGCCTTTGTCAAGCCCCCCCCCCCGCCCCCTCCTCCCGAGTACCCGTCGGCTGATGTTTAATAAGCCTCTCATCAACCTCGATTTTTTTTTTCTTTTTTTTCGTCTCATTTGCAGAACGAACGGCGAGGATATTTTACTTTCGTCACATCGTCGCTGGTTCTTGCCGAAATATCTCCATAGAACTCGACTCGCCGGTCACGATAATTCGCCCGGGGAAAGTTTATTGTTAAATTGCTCGTTTTTTTCTCTGTCTCCACAGGGTACGGAAACGTCGTACCGGCGACAAACTGGGGCCGGATATTTTGCATTCTGTTCGCGTTCGTGGGCATTCCTCTGACGCTGACGGTGATCGCCGACTGGGGAAAGCTGTTCGCCGAGGCTGTGAGCACCGTTGCCTCAAAGATAAGCTCCAAGCTACCAGCGGCAACGACATCCTGGATGCCGACTAACCTCGCGGGAAGAAGATCGCTTGGTTAGAGAACGTCTTTTTTAATATTCTTCGGGATGTTTTTCTAACTCCGTCGGTAAAACAGATCGAGACTGTAGAAGAACCGAATGCCTCGTTCGCAGGAGCGTTCGCCGCCGCCCTTCTTCTCTTCCTCTACCTGGCCTTTGGAGCCGGAATGTTCATGCTGTGGGAGGAGGACTGGGGATTCTTCGACGGATTCTACTTTTGCTTCGTGACGATGACCACCATTGGATTCGGCGACCTCGTACCCAGTAAAGCACAATTTATCGTATATACACATACAGAATAACCCCGTTTATCCGAAGTAATGTGAGGAGAGCGTACGCGTCGGATAATTGAAATCTCGGATGACACGGATAACATACGCTATTCAAACTTGTACTACTATAATATATTTTTAAAAATAACACACCAGTTCATATAAACATTAACTTTATTAGTGAATTTGGTTATTTTTGTGAGTATAATTATAATTTACTTAATTAGCATTCCTAGATAGACAAGCGCAATGAAATGGACCAAATATTGCGCCAACTGCTTCGTTTTGTGTCGCTTGTCCGGCTGGGTTAACCTCATATAAGTACAAGTAATAGAGACGCATCAAACTTGTACAAGTTCAAGCACATAGGCAACAAAGTAGCCTTTATGGACTAGTTCGCGCGTGGGCATCACTGCTTTATTTGTTTTATTCGAGTTATCCGTATTATCCGAGCCTACACCGCCGTTAACCCGGCGGGCTTGAATGAGTTAGGTGCTTCCGATAAGGCGGAGGCTCGATTGATCGACGGTCGGATAAGCGAGGTTCTGCTGTATATTGTAACGGGACGCCTTTACCCCCAGGTAGAGTCACACGGTTGGCCGCGAGATGGCGAGTCGGCAGAGCGCTCGCGCAAGTGAAGCGGTCTCCGGCCGCTATAAAGGCTCTATCTACCCTATCCTCAGGGTCCTCTTGTAATCCCACAAAGAATTGACCGAAACCTCCTCGAAGTAATCCCAGAATGGGGCCTCGTTGTAAAACTGTTTTGTAGACTGCGCAAGCAAGTATATCTCGGCATACGTGTCTCTGAGCAAAGGAGACTTACAGTCACAGAAGAGTATTCTGTCAAAAACGACTGGTCGGCCTATCGGTCCCCAAATTGCAAGACCGAAGAACTTCTTTGACTCTCCTAGTTCCCTTCCGCCACATGCGTCGTCTAACTAATGCACCAGTGCGTTATAGAAGGATCCGTAATCCAGCTGTCCCCTTCAATCGAGCGTGTATTACGTGAAATCCCTTCCTCCACACCTTATCCAACCAGTCCAGTACCAAACTCACCCACATAGAAAAATGACGCCACGGCGACCGAACGGTGGCGGTACCAATGACATACGTTTCACGGCACGTTTTTCTATCTGGGCAGTACCAAACTCGATACCTTTCACTTCGAAGAAAACGATCTGAAAAATCGTGAGTTCGATAATCCGCTGCCCCGGAATATTGAAACGTTTCAATACACATTTTAAATTTGCTCCACGCATGAATCTCCAATCGTGCTTTTTACCCCGCAAGAAGTGGCTGCAGTATCGGAATATAAACCGAAACTTCTGGTGAGTTTTATTTTTCTCAACAGAGAAGCCGAAGTACATGTTGCTCTGCACTCTCTACATTCTCGTCGGTTTGGCTCTGACCGGAACGATAATCGAGCTCGTTAGGAGGCAGTACGCTCAGTCGTGGCGACGACTCCAGGCCCTGAGCGGTCCGCTCGCCGAGACGCTGAAGAGGCTCGGCGAGCACGCCGGTGGAGACATGGCCGCGTTTAATTCCGATCTCAGGTTATTTGTTCGCCGCCATACAAAATAACTTGTAAATTACAGCCGGATTGCAACGTGTTTATAATTTTTTTTTTTTTCAGAAAAATTCTGACCATCATATCCATGCCTCGCCTGAAGAGAAGCTGCAGCGAGCGCAGCGGAGTTAAGGATCGCGAATGGGAAGAAGCCGTGGAAGCTGTACTTCGAGATATCGCAGCTACGTCGACTCCGAAGCCACCGCCGCCCCCGAATAAGCCGATAATGCAAATTATCGTTTACGAATCAAGCGTCTAATATATCCGAACCAAGGACTGTTTTATATCAACAGTCTTCTTTCACCCCCTCTCCAAGAACTAGCTCAATCGTCAACATTTCAGGTTCGAAAGTTTTACGAAAGAATGCTGCAGAAACAATAAACGTTGAATCTGGAATTTCGATCGACTATATAGTTTATCTCTAGAATTAAATCCAGACAGCCAACAAATGTTTGAATCGCCCAATAATATAATAGTTATTATTATTATGATTATTATTATTTAATAATAATCCTGATGAGTTTTCATGAATACACTTTTATTGCATTTTCGAGAACCGTCCGTCTAAGGTATAACGAATATGAGTGCAGAACGGCTGCCAAATGGGCTAATCCAAAAATCTTTACCCTTGAAATTGGACAAAATATCCCATGTCAAGACGGTTTTTAACATTTCGCTGCGTAGCACGGGCATAATATGTCCATGTCTGCACGCATGTGTGAGAGTACACCGAGATGCCCTATTGGATGTATTTTTCACCCTCATATGTTCCCAAAAACCAATAATTACGGCCTTTATGTTTATTTTCCACTTTCAGCGATATGTTATTTATATGTGTTTCCAGCCGTAATCCGGACCAAATGTGGGCATTTTTTGCACTCTCAAGTTGCGACCGTCTCGGGAATAATAAATGTGAACGGTAGACAGCTGCCGACTGTATTAAGGGGAGGCTAAACACGTATGAGCGTGAGAGAGACGGAGTTAAAATTTCGAACATGCTTTTCTCCGAAACGATTTTATAAAATGAAAAACGAATTGTGGGGCCTTGTGCGTTAATCATACGCACCGGGCACACAATTCGTTTTGTATTTTATAAAACCATTTCGGAGAAAAACGTGTTGAACATATGTACAAGTTATAATGATTTTTAGAGCGACTTTAATTCGAAAATATTACCTATAGAAGTTGGACCAAATGTCAGGAGATACTTAACTTTCTGGGGTCGGAATGCGTGTATTTTTTACTTCAATATGCGCGACAAAACCAATAGCAAAAGCGGCGGGCGACGGGCAAGAGTGGAGAGCGGAGGACAGGAGCGGAGAACGAGAGCGGAGGGCGAGAGCGGAGATCGGAGAACGAGAGAACTCCATCCCCCCATCCATGAATAGTATCCATGAGGACGAAGAATTAATGAAATCATTATATCTCTACATCTTGCCCGGGTAAGAATCATCATAGACTAAATTTACTTCTTTCTACTTGCCACTGAGCTCATCTCTCATGATGTTGTAGAAAAATACGATAACGCATTCCTTTCTCAGGTGTAACAACGATGTTCACATCCTGACACTACGGACGGAACTGATACCAACTATCGCCCTTATGGTTCTCACGGTTCCATCGACTTCCCCACATCGAAGACTCCTCTCCTGTGCTGGCGATTCATAATTAATTTACGTTTCCATCACTCCGATACAGCGACGCCGTAAGGCAGAAGCGAACCATTTCACATTTATGTCAAATACCTCTCATTTCAGCCTAGGGTTAAAAATTGGATATATTTAAATTGAGTGTGATGGTAAAAGAACTGTTTCCAGCAAGTATCTACGTAACCTCGAGGTTCCACCGTTATTAAATTACTTTGTACGCATCGTCAAGGGATATTCGAATGCGTAGTAGCGGCGCGCACGGGGGTCGGACGCTATACACCCTCGCCTCACTGTCGTTCAACTTTGACGTGTAATGCAGCAATTTAAACGTCACTCGAGGTGTGATACTTTGAAATAAATTCCATAAAAAACCACGTTGAGAAAAAACAATGAAACGCATGCAAAGGCAAGCTCGGAGCGTTTTGTTTTTTGCAGAGAAGAAACATTAGTTGCTCTAACGCCATCGTTGACGGTAGTTGGGGTCACGATGGACTTGTTTCAACACCGTTACTACAGATTGCATAAAATCTTGATGATGCTCATTGGACAATGGCCGTATCAGAGTATTGGTGTGAGGCGTGGAATTGTTGTTACGTTACTGGCTCTCAGCTGTATTCAACTTACACCTGTGCTACTGGCTCTTGTGAAATATCGTGACAACGAGAGCGTTCTTATGGATGGCGCTCTAGCGTTAATTTTCGGGGCAGTTTCCGTAACGAAGGCTCATGGTTTTTTGTGCAACTCACAGAAGGTCATTTCTATTATCGAAAATGATAACACGGTCGCAAGCGAGGCGAGAAGACACATTCAATCGATACCTATCACTGATGAAATCCTGTTCGATCCGTACAGACATTAAAGTTGCTAACTTGTGTTCGTACGGATTGGTACGAATGGGCCCGAGATCGAGAGATCAATATTCTTCACCAGTACGCTGAGCAGGGAAGAAAAATGGCTATTGCATATATAGGTTAATCAAGTATAATAAGGGTTAGATGAAAATTTAACAAGTATTCTATAAATTTGTCGACATTGTGTATACAGTTATGAATATTATTAACCACTCCACCTTTATCGCCCAACCGATGATACTGAAGATAATCGACATTCTTTTGAAGAACGATACCAAACCCGGAACATTTCCATATCCTGTCGATTTTTATCACCTCGACGTACAGCAATATTATTTTTACATTATCGCATATGTTTACGTCTGCGCATCCACACTAACAATCATTACAGCAACCAGCGGTGTCATGTTAATCTGTTACGTGCACCACGTATGTGGTATTTTTGCTGCGATAGGGTGGGTTGATTGTTAATCGATAATAATCATAAGCTTAACAAAGTCTCGACTGAAACCTCCAGGCACAAATTAGAACAGCTCGGGAATAAACGCGCATTAGTAAAAACTGGCGAAATCCGATATATGATGGACAAATACGACATCGTGACCATAGCGTCGTGCATCAGCAGACACAACAATGCCATCGAGTGAGATATTTTAGAAAATTTATCGAGTACAGTAGAACCCCGTTTATCCGAAGTTATGTGGGGAGAGCGTACATCGGATAAGTGAAATCTTGCATAACACAGTTAACAGGATTACGCCACGCGCGGGCATTACCGCTTTATGGGCTTTATGCGTTTTATCCAAGTTTGCGTATCATCCGAGCCGACACCTCGGTTTCCGAGGAGGCTCGGTTCATCGAAGGTCGGATAAGCGAGGTTCTACAGTAAAAGTAATCATTGTTATTCATAAATTCAGTGCTGTCAGATACTTCGATCTCATTTCGGCATTGTACTCATGGACTTTCTTTTTTACTATCGGGTTTGGCATCATTCTGTTTAACATCATAGGACTTCAGGTAAATGTAGCGATGAATTATGAGGCATCTATCTGAATTAACAGATAAACATTGTGTACATTCAATGTACAATACCTGTACATTCAGATTTTTATGAGAACCAACGAGCCCACATCAACCGTACGATTCATAGTTTCTCTATTGACTCTAAGCATATACTTCTACGTAGACTGCAATATTTCTGAAACTGTGGCAGATCACAGTATGAGCATTTACTTTTGTATGTAAGTAAACTGAAAAGGACTGGTGGCGTGGCCTCATAAAAAAAAGACTTCTTCCCGCCAGACACAACAGTCAATGGTACAATTTATCGCTGAAGTCGCAGAAACTCCTACAATTCATGACGATGCGTTGCAGCGTACCTTGCGAATTAATAGCCGGAAAAATGTTGGTCATGTCCAGAAGAAACTTCGGGCAGGTGAATTCCTTAATTAACGATGCATAAAATATGTGGGTTATCGGATAAATTGAAGTACAATTAATATTTCATTTCTATATTCCAGACAATGAAAACAGCGATTTCATACTTAATGCTTATGCGTTCCATGCAGGGATTATAGACATTACAGTAGAACCTCGATTATGCGGACCTCGATCATCCGAACCCTCAATTAGCCGAATCATGACTCCGTTTATCCGAACGTTAGCGCAAAATATTCTTCATCGTTACCGCAGCAAGAGCCGCACCCGACTTTAAGCATGTTGCGCACGTTCAAATTGTTTGTATCGCCTCACATGAGTACACAAAGACCTCAACTTCGTTCACAGTGGCGGGACCGGCTCCGCATTACACTTAACAAAATCCACGTTGCGCATGTCCCGCTCATACTAACTGTCCCACATGCCCTATAGCTTCCCCTCCACGCGCCGCGCCGATCGGTATTCGCTCCGTGGAGGAAACAGGTGAGGAAATCGAGGATGCAAGAATCGAAGTCTTAGTGAAGTTCACATTGGCGGCTTCCAGATTTCGCTGCTCAAAAGTGCGTGGCTAGCGTTCAGTAATTTAAAAAATTGACAACTTCAGTTCACAGGACTGTTGACTTCGATGGTAGAAATATGGTAAAAATATGTTTTGAAGCTTAATATATACTGTTATTTCCTTTATATGTGTCTTATTTATATACGGGTTATGATGTCATAAAGAACACGTGCGTTTCAATTATCCAAATTTTTGTTTATCTGAACTAGACCCACTACCAACGAGGTCGGATAATCAAGGCACTTATATAAAAATACAAGACGTAACACGTTATTTTTTTTTTAAATAATCAGTATTGACCCCGCTTACATGTTATTAGAACAAAGTGGTACAATTTCAGTCATGACTAGAAATAGGTCCTTAATATTTTAAGTGTTGATATTACATCCTAACCGTACGATAAAATGGCACCGGGAATTAACCCATTATAAGTCACACCTCTATCCCCACTCTTAGGCGCTACCGTGGCAACGCGTGGCCCCCACTCCGCGGCCGTTAGTCCCGTTTCGGTACGGTTTCGGGCGCTATGACTTATAAAGGGTCAATGACAGCCAAAGTCCCAAGGCGCTAGATTTTTTATGTTTCGCCAAGAGAATACTCCTATTCTACGTACAGTAGAAAATTGTTTATCCGAAGTAATGTATGGAGCGGGTACCTGGGATAAGCAACTGCTCTGATACTAAGGAAAACATATACATATATACTGTACTTTACTGTACTGTACTGTACAGTACAGTATTTATAAAAATACAAAACATTACATGTTATTTTTTTTTTTTAGTTATTGTTCTTGCCCCCCGCTTTTTAGTTATTGTTTATTTTCCGCAGCAATAATAAAACGACTGACTTGCCGGTCGCGACCGATTCGCCAACATTTCCGACTCCCGGCGCTTCGGGAGAGACCGAGCACTCCCGGACGTACCCGACGCTTGTTTTTCTCGACCGTACGCTCGCTAAGTACAGTCAGCCTAAAAACGAAACGCGACTAACCCAAAAACTTAACATGTGCAAAGAACCTCATTTTTCGACCAAAAATACGTCACGGCCGGTTTGAAAATCGCATTTTTCGACCAGAAGTGACATACTTCGGGAACATCTCCAGCAATATAAATTTCCTGTTTCAAAAGTGCATAGCCCATAGCAAGGGCGCGAAGCGCCTAAGCCACAACAACCTGCTAGTTACATATAATAATCCTGATGAGTTTTCCTGACCCGCACTTTTTTTTTTGCATTTCCGATTTTTTTTTTTTTTTTTTTTTTTGCATTTCCGAACATTCCGAAAACAGCGAGCAACGGGCGAGGGCGGAGAGCGAGAGTGATGGGCAAGAGCAGAGAACGTGAGCGGAGGATACTAGCGGAGGGCGAGAGCCGAGGGCTGAGGGCAAAAGCGGAGGACTGAGGGCAAAAGCGGAGGGCAAGAGCGGAAGGCGAGAGCGGAGGCCGAGAGTCAGGGCGGGAGCGGAGAATTAATAAAAACATTATATCTGTACATCTTGCCTGAGGAATAATCAGAGTAAATTTACTTCTTTCTACTTGCCACTGAGCTCGTCTCTCATGATCTTGTAGAAAAATACGACAACGCATCCCTTTCTCAGGTGTAACAACGATGTTCACATCCTGACACTACGGACGGAACTGATACCAACTATCGTCCTTATGGTTCTCATGGTTCCATCGATTCCCCCACATAGAATACTCCTGTGCTGCCGATTCATCATTAATTTACGTTTCCGTCACTCTGATACAGCGACGCCGTAAGGCAGAAGCGAAACACTTCGCGTTGATGTCAAGGAACTCTCATTTCAGCCTAGGGTTGAAAATTAGTTATATTTAAACTGAGTGTGGTAAAAGAACTCTTTCCAGCAAGTATCTACGTAACCTCGTGGTTCCACCCATATTAAATTACTTTGTACGAATCGTGAAGGGATATTCGAATGCGTACTGGCGGCGCGCACGGGGGTCGGACGCTATACACCCTCGCCTCACTGTCGTTCAACTTTGACGTGTAATGGAGCAATTTTAACTTCACTCGAGGTGTGATACTTTGAAATAAATTCCATAAAAAACCACGTTGAGAAAAAAATAATTAAACGCATGCAAACGCAAGCTCACGGTGTTTTGTCTTTTGCAGAGAGCAACATTAGTATCTCTAACGCCATCGTTGACGGTAGTTCGGGTCACGATGGACTTGTTTCAACACCGTTACTACAGATTAAATAAAATCTTGATGATGCTCATTGGACAATGGCCGTATCAGAGTATTAGTGTGAGACATGGAATTGTTGTTACTTTACTATCTCTCGGCGGTATTCAACTTGCACCTGTTCTACTGGCTCTTGTGAAATATCGCGACAACGAGAGCGTTCTTATGGACGGCGCACTAGCATTAATTTTCGGAGCAGTTTCCCTAACGAAGTTTATTGGTTTTTGGTGGAACTCGCAGAAGGTCCGTTCTATCTTCGAAAATGATAATATGGTAGTAACCGAGGCGAGAAGACATATTCAATCGATACCTATCACTAATGAAATCCTGTTCGATCCGTACAGACATTAAAGTTGCTAACGCGCGTTCGTACGGATTGGTACGAATGGGCTCAAGATCGAGAAGTCAATATTCTTCATCAGTACGCTGAGCAGGGAAGAAAAATGGCTATTGCATATATAGGTTAACCAAGTATAATAAGGGTTAGATGAAAAGTTAACAAGGATTCTATAAATTTGTCGACATTATGTATACAGTTATGAATATTATTAACCACTCCACCTTTATGGCCCAACCGATGATACTGAAGATAATCGACATTCTTTTGAAGAACGGTACTGAACCCGGAACATTTCCATATCCTGTCGATTTTTATGATGTCGACGTACAGAAATATTATTTTTACATTATTGTGTATGCTTATGTCTGCGCATCCACACTAACGATCGTTACAGCAACCAGCGGTGTTATGTTAATCTGTTACACGCACCACGTATGTGGTATTTTTGCTGCGATAGGGTTGGTTGATTGTTAATTGATAATAATCATAAGCCTAACAAAGTCTCAACTGAAACCGTCAGGTACAAATTAGAACAGCTCGGGAATAAACTCACATTAGTAAAAACAGGCGAAATCCGATATGCGCTGGATAAAAAGGACATAGTAACGATAGCTTCGTGCATCAAGAGACACAACAATGCTATCGAGTGAGATATTTTAGAAAATGTATCGAGTACAGTAGAACCCCGTTTATCCGTAGTAATGTAGGGAGAGCGTACGTCGGACTAGTATAAGTCGGATAACAGGACTACTCCGCGTGAGGGAATTACTGTTTTTTTTTCGTTTTATCCAAGTGTCGGTTATCCATGCCTATACCTCGGGTAACGCGGAGGGCTCAGGAGTTGGGAGTCTTAAATAACTCGGAGGCCTGGTTCGTCGGAGGTCGGATAGGCGAGGTTCTACCGTAAAACTAATCGTTATTATTAATAAATTCAGTGCTATCAGATACGTCGATGTCATCAAGGCAATTTACTCATGGACATTCTTTTTTACTATCGGGCTTGGCATAATTCTGTTTAACATTATAGGGCTTCAGGTAAATGTAAATGTAGCAATGAAAGATGAGTAATCTATCCGAATTAACAGATATACTGCCGGAACATTCAGGTTTTTATGAGAACCAATGATCCCGCATCAACTGTACGATTCATAGTTTTTCTATTGACTCTAAGCATATATTTCTACGTGGACTGCTATATTTCTGAAACTGTGACGGATCACAGTACGAGCATTTACTTTTGTATGTAAGTAAACTGAAAAGGACTGGTGGCGGGCCTCATAAAAGTCTTCTTCCCGCCAGACACAACAGCCAATGGTACAAATTATCGCTAAAGGCCCAGAAACTCCTACAATTCATGACGATGCGCTGCAGCGTACCTTGCCAATTAACAGCCGGAAAAATGTTGGTCATGTCCAGAAGAAACTTCGGGCAGGTGATTTTTTAAATTAACGATGCATGAACAATGTGCGGCATCGCATAAATGGTCATTCACGTACAAATAATATAACATTTTTATATTCCAGATAATGAATACAGCGACGTCATACTTAATGCTTATGCATTCGATGCAGGGATTATAGACATTACAGTAGAACCTCGATTATGATGGTCATCCAAACCCTCAATTATCCGACTCGCGAGTCCGTTTATACGAATGTTAGCACGAAGCATTCTACATTGTTTCTCACGGTAACAAGAGCCGCGCCTGGCTTCAAGCGTGTTAGGCAAGTTCAAATTGTTTCAATCGCCTCACATACGTAGTTCACACTGGCGGCTTCCAGATTTCGCTGCTTAAAAGCGCGTAACTAGCCTTCGGCAATTAAGAGAATTGGCGTCTTCAATTCACAGGACCCTTGATTTCGATATTGGAAATGTGTTAAAAATATGTTTTGAAGTTTAATATATACTGTTGCTTCGTTTATATATGTCTTATTTATATAAGTCTTATATCACTGTAAAAAAACGTGTGCGTTTTGATTACCCGAATTTTTGTTTATCTGAACTAGACCCGCTACCGACTGGTTCGGATAATCGAGGTTCCATTGTATATATAAAAATAAGAAACATTACATGTTATTATTTTTTTATTTATCCGTATTGTCCCCCGCTCCCATGTTATTATTAGAACAAAATGGCAGGGTTTCCGTCATAACTAGAAATACGTCCTCAATATTCTGAGTGTTGATGTTAACCTTATAGTGCGATAAAATGGCACAGGGAAATAATGACAGCCGAGATCACGAGGCGCTAGATTTTTATGTTTCGAAAAAAACATACTCCTATTTGACGAACAGTAGAACCTCGTTTATCCGAAGTAATGTATGAAGCGGGTAAGCAAATACTCTGATATTGAGGAAAACATAAATAACCCAAAAACATTTAATACTTTTATCTTATATATATTTTAGAACATTGTTTCGTTGCTTGGTGGATGTTTGGTCCAATTTTCAAGAATCTACGGTTCTCCCCAGGGGATCTCCTCCTAAGGCGCTGATAACTATTCTTCGATTATATTATTCTGGTACTCTTCTGTGCATTTTATAATTAATGCGGTTCACAACAACCCTATGCACTATCGTCGTGTGGAAAAAACCTCATTTTTTGACCAAAAATACGTCACAGCCAGTTTGAAAATCTCATTGTTCGACCAGAATCGACATATTTCCAGAATAACGTCACTTCTGGTCGAAACAAATGAGACTTTCAAACCGGAAGCGACGTACTTCGGGAAAATCGTCAGCAATATAAACTTCTTGTTTCAAAATTGTATAGCCCACAGCAAGATTTAAGTGCATGAGTTAGGAAAATAAGTATACTGTAAGGATACGATGGAACACTGCTTTGATTCTTAAAAAGGATCGACTATCCGACGACATCCAACTTAAGGTCTCAATTTTTTAATGTTCTACATGAACACTCTACGCAGCTATTCCCGAAGTCTGAGCAATTTTGACGGTATAGTTTATTTGTAATACAATTTAGAAGTTGACTAGTTTGACCGTATCATCCTATGTTCTATCATTGGAGTCGGTCGCTTCCGGGATAAAATGTCACTAATTTACTACTATTAAGCCAACTTAGAGCTTTGAAACAACTAGCTTTGAGTGGAGAAAGCATCAAAGGTTATATAAAAAAAATACGAAACCCGCACTTTACCGTGTGAACTCAATGATTTATTGATGCAATGTTTATTTTGTCATCACAGTCTAACAATGTAACCGAATCACCAGTGCCAGGCTCGGCAACCTTTCTGGTCGATGCATTCACAGAACCAAGCATAACCTGACTTCAAGTTCACTTCAATACACGTCCGTTTCTACTTAGAAACCATCCATGATCTACTTAGAAACCATCCATGATCTACTTAGAAACCATCTATGATCTACTTGCACCATCATGGATCCACGACATAGAATTATCAATCTATCAATAATTTATGTCTCAAATATTCTTTAAAAATGGTTCATATAAGTTTTGGGAAATGATTTGTGATTTCGTATTTCGTTTTGTAATGTTGGCCAGTTGCACGTGATGACGATTCCGAAGTCGTTGAGATTGTTAAAATTGTGCCTATTCTTCTTAATCTTCGATACACGGATCATTTTTGCAAAATATACCCCATGAATGGAATGCGTAATTAATTTTACTAATATTCCTTATGATTCGAGACAGCTGTGATCAATTTTTTTTCTGTCACATTTTTGACTCCAAAGAAACATTTAATCTTCCTTAAGGGGAAGTGAAACAGCTGTGGGTGCGAGAGAGATAGTCGTCATTTTCAAATTAACTTTATTCAGTGGGGCTAATTTGTTTTAGAAATAAATGAATTCTGGCCGGATGCAAAATTACCGTGCGCACCCAGCTCGAATTTGCTTTTTCCTCAAAAAAATTAGTACCCTTGAAAAAAGTTCATTACAGTTTTCATTACCGACCGCGATATTTCATTTCCCCTCAAGGACATGTGGAACGACTCAGTCGGTAACCAAAACCTGTAATGAATGCGATTCAGAGACGGTAAAACTTTCAGGAAAAAGCAAAGCATTAGCGAATGTACAATTTAATACCGCGTCCGATGATACTTCCGTTTATTCCAAACGTTAACCGATTTTAAATGGCATTGATTCGAAAAATGCATTTATCTCTCTCGCACTCATATGTCACGTGGTACATCTTTCACATGGCCTTAAGAGCATGCGAAACACTATGGAGTGCAAGAGAGATAGCATCAGTGGCGCTCTCGACGAAGCAAAGAGAGACACGCTGAGAACGTGTTTCACATACTCTTAAGGGGATGCCGGACCTTCCTGTTTTACCAAACAAAATAGATGATAATGATAACGATAACGATACTCTGAAGGCCGCGCCTATCTCGAATCGATTCGTGAAGTCGCGGGTTTGAGAATTATATATCTACATGATTTTTGCAATGCGGAAGAGGATCAGCACCGACGATAATAACGCCGTGCCCGGTGAAATCGGGTTCCTCGGCCACGATATTATTTCCTTCGGTGTACGCATCAACTCATTACATTCGTGATGCCAAATTAACGACGACCAATTGCTCTCTTACGTCTAAGTTTAGCCTGTGCGTCACACAAAACGAGGACGTAGTGATACGCGGTTTGTGGCCCTTCCCTCCCATTCGACGTTTGCAATGTCAAAGTGAGATAAATTTCCCTCTTGAAAAAATGAATAATACGAATAATCCACCGGAGCCCGACGGTGTCACATCGTCAATCGTGCGTATCGCTTATCGCGTGCGTATTACACACTTTTACCAAAACTACATTATATAATCGCTGGCTGTCATGATCGTTGGTCCACAGCCCGCGACAAAATTTGGCATAGATTTTTATATAACCTACCAGATGCTTGCAGCAATCACGGGCGATGTCCAACAGCGAGAACTCGGACGATTCAGCCAAGCCGCCGAAGGAAGGACTAGCCTGTAAAAATCGTCTCATGAGCTTGCCCATAATCGCGAGTATCAATTCGAGCATTTCGGGAGCCTACACGAGCGTAAAAAGTTCGCACTCCGCCGTCGAAACGATTCTCATTCACACGGAGGAAGGACTGAGCGAGGGAGCGAAGATCGTAAGTCCTGTTACGACGAAGATCGGCGAAACACTGGAGGAACCGTTGAAGAGCATCGACACCGCTATATGCGACGGGTTGGATTATCTCGAGGCGAACGTGCCGTCGGTAAAATTACCTCCTGGCGAAATATACGAGAATGTGAAGGAATACATAAAGTACGTCCAATCGTACTCGGGCGATTCGGTGCGTTGATTCGTTTTTAAGAACATCAAATAAAATGAAAATTATTCAACCCTGTTGCAGGAACATTTCGGACAGTGTAAAGAAACAATCGAAAGAGCTTACCGACGATGTAAAGGACAGACTCGATGGTTTGACGAGAGTCATTGAGGGCGACAGCGACAAAACAGAAACACCTCGGCGCGATCCGAAGTCCGACGGTTGACCGACAGATTTCTCATGTTATCCAGATTGTAGATGGAAACGTGGTCGTGTATCTTATCTACAGTATAGGGCTGCGCGTTGTAAATTCGCTGGCGTGTGATTGACTTCCGGTTTTCAATGCCGAATCTAAAGAGCAAATATAAAAATGATAAATAAAATAAATAAAAGAATTTCAAAACGCTTTAGCATTATCTCCTTATGGATAATAATTTAATAATACAGCAATAATAAAATCCTCGAGAGACGAGGCACGTTTGAAAAAATATAAATATATTGAAAGTTTCGCGTGACTTCATGTACAAAAAAGAGCGACTGCGACAAGACGGAAACACCTCGGTCGGAAGTCTGACGATTAACCGCCACATTTTTCGTGTTGTCTACATCGCTGATGAATATGCGCCCATATATCTTACCTTATTGTGAGGCTGCGCGTTGTGAACACACAAGCCTCTGATTAACTTCCGGTTTTCAATATCTGCTACAAAAGCTGATATAAAAATGATAACTGAAACAAGAAACGATTTTTAAGACGTTTTAGAGTACCTTCTTGCGCATAAATAATTTAGTAATACGGAAATAATTGATCCAAGAGGCTCGTGTGAAAAAATATCGATATATCAAAAGTTTTATGTCATGTGACTTAGTGTCTAAGCGCGGCAATATTTGTTAGTCGCCTGGGGAAATCTGCGACAAAACCGGAACACCTCTGCACGACCGGAAGTCCGAAAATTGCCCGGCAGATTGTTCGTGTTATCTATATTGTAGATGAGAATGCGCCCATATATCATACCTAAGTAAATGGAGGTGCGCGTTGTAAACTCACTAGCTTCCGATTCACTTCCGTTTTTCAATATCTACGACAGAAGCAAATATAAAAATTATGAATAAAACAAAAAAACTATTCATAAGACGCTTTACCTTTACCTTCTTGCGCATAAATCATTTAACAACACAGAAATAATAAAATCCTCGAGAGGCAGTGGCACGTGTGAAAAAATATCGATACATCGAAAGGTTTCGTCTGTTTCTCGTGTTCAAGTTCGGCCATGTTTGTTAGTCGCGCGGGGGGAAAAGAGAGAGCGCGATGTTGCCGAGCTTGCCGCCAATTTTATTGCGCGTCTGCTTGTATTTTGTTTCTACGGTGCCGCAACAGTGTTTCCGGGGCCGATGTGTCCGTTAGTGTTTACATTCGTTGTTAATTAAATGTTGACGCCGAACTTTTAGTAAAAATTGGAATGTCGAGCAATAATTGTTATCTATGCGCGAGCGACGAGGGAATGCTATTGGATATCTTCGCTGGCGGCGGAAAGGCTCACTGCGCAAAGATAGAAACTTGTCTGTCGGTAAAGGTACGTTAAAAAATTGGTCACGATTTAACATTAATGAAATATAACTCAAATAATAATCGCTGCATTCGTCCGAAAAAAAAAATCCAAAAACTGGAGATTAATCGATTTCCTCGCTGAACTCTGGCCACGAATCTTTCGCCAATCGCAGCTCAGTGAAACGTACGTCACAATGTTTTCCCAACTCTAGCAGCCATATGCCTGCTCCATCGGTCTCGAGGTTATGTTAGCCGAACCTGTTTTTCTTTGATGATCCATTCAATTATCGCAAACTCAAATTTCACAATTTCGTGCGCACCCTGCGATAATGTAACGGTGGTGGAGGTGAAATAAATTATCTTTCGGGCGTCGCAAGGCGTTCTCAGCCGTAAGCGCGATTATTATTGGACAAAGAAAAAAAAGAAAAATTCGCGGATGGGACGAAAAAATATTGTTGTCGTTCGTAAAAAGGGATTGAGAAACGACACGCCGCGTCGACGATCCATTCGACTTTTCGTTACTTAACTCGAATTTCACAATTTCGTGCGTACATCGCAGTGATGCAACTCGATACAGGTAAGATAAATTGTGATTTGAAATAATATCGTAACGGCGGCCTACGCGGGGCGTTTTTAGACGTACGAGCGATTGTTGTTTGACAAAAATTTGCGGGTGGGATTAAAAAATGTTGTCGGTCGCGATACGGAGTGAGAAACGCAACGCTGCGTTAACTGCGATAAATTGTTTGTGAACTTAAATGTCATGATTTCATGCGTACCATGCAATAATATAATGTAGCAGAGGAGGAAATAAATTATTTGGAATAAATTATTTTAATTAAATTGTTTAAAATAAATTACGTGAAATGATTTTTTTTTTATATCGTTACAACAGCCTTCGCAATGCATTTTCCTTCAAGCCGTTATTTTTCCTTTAATTTGTTCCTTTAATTAATTATTTTTCCTCTAATTCGTGGATGGGATGAGAAATATTGTTGTAGGTCGCGAAGCGGACTAAGGGACACAATGCTGCATTAATGATTCATTATTGTTTGTGCATTCCTTGCTATACAACGAGATGGATCAAACAATTTAAAAAAAATATATATATATATATATATCATGGCAACCTTTGCACATATTTTTTGATTTTTTAAAATTTGTGTATCATATGAAAAAATATTGTTGTCGTTTGCCAAACAGATTGAGAAACGCAATGTTACGTCGACGAAAATATGCCACAAATGCGCATACGAATTGGACGCGTGTAGCAAGTTTGTACAAAAGTATAGAGAGACGCGGGATGTTCGGGAAGCAAAAGGCAAACGGCCAAAGGGACATTGCATTCTGTGCCTGGAACCAGGAAAGAAGGGGTACATCTTCGAGCTCGGCGAGGGAACTCCTCTGAACATTTCGCTGAGAAAGATTCGCGAGATTTTTAACGATAACGTAAGATACATTTATAATCCGGCTAAGTAGTTTTATGCGATTCTTGTAATATAACGATACAGTTACGCTTTCAGTTTTTCAAGGATCAACCGACAAAGCTGTCCATATGCCTCAATTGTCGTTACAATCTTGATGTGTTGTTCGATCTGAAGAGCATTTACCAAACGACCTTGGATAAATCGAAAGACACAGAGAAGGAAGGTACAAAAACGTCCGTGTACGCTAGGGTGAGCATCGATTTGTATTTATTCGGTCATACAATATTTGTTTTATTTTTTGTTTTTTATTTTAATTAATTTTTATTCTATTGACAGAGTGACTTTTTTGCACATAACTCAAAGTTGCGAACGGAAAAGACGAGGCATATAAAATTTGAATATACAATACTACATAATTGATAATACCTGCTAACATTTTACGTTAAAAAACAACATCAGGAATGTGTAATACGTTAAATGAATTTATAGGAATTTACAGGAGTTTATAACAAAAAATCTATTCAGTTAACGAGATGCAGTTTTTATAAGTGTTGCACTTTCTTTCTGTAAAGTTTAATAATAATAATAACAATAACAAAATATATATAAATATGAAAGAAACTTTCTCTGCTTCAACTCCCAACTTTCCACTTAAATTGTTGCCAGTTCATTATTTGTTTTAAATTTTGTAATAAAATTAACAATTAATTTCACTCTCAAATGTTGCAAATTGAACATGCACATAATACATGTAATAATATGCCATTATTATGTCCCAAATTTTTTAATTTTATTTTGGTAATATACGGGACAAGCCTTTTTTACAATGATATTAACGAGTGCTCGCATACGGTACATGATTTGCCTGTCCAGGAAACAGAAGAATGATGTATTGTAAATTATCTTGTGAATACAATGATCGACTGAACTCATAAATGTCGCAAATTAACCATGCACGCAATACCTTCTAAATTTAAAAGTCGATCAAACTACTATCTGTTCCTATCTCTAAAAAGCTTCTTCGCTTCGCCTCTCATTAAATAAATTTTTTTTGCCAATTCATTGTTTGTTTTGAATCTCCTTGTAAATTTAACAATTAATTTAACTCCAGAATGCTGTCAATAATACATAATACATGTATAAATATGTAATTATTATGTATTGTAAATTTAACAATCGTCTTAACTCCCAATTGTTGCAAATTAACCAACCACATATTAACTTCTAAATTTAACGTTTCATTCAACTAACTTTTTCTATCTCCAAAAAAGTTTCTCACATTGTTCTGCTCTCCGTTCTTTCGTCATCCACTAGCTCTCCGGTCCGAAGTATTCTTATCCCACCTCTACTCCAAAAAAAATGTTGTTCACCTCTACTCGAAGTCACTCGCCTTTATTTACATTTTTTTAAAACTCTCGTATGTTTACCTTCGCGACGAGATAATGATTTTCGGATTTTCTTTTCGCAGACGAAAACGACCGTCGTGAGTCGAAAAACAACGTACATCCCGTTGCCCGTGCTGAACGGCGACAACGCTTACGAATCGGACAGTAGCGTCAGCAGCGCCATGCCGATGCGTCGCAAGCGGGGCAGACCTCGCAAGGACAGTGGCAACAGCATGGGTTTCCGAACATGCGAGCAGTGCGAAACAGCGGTCGAGAGTGGCATCGACATGTACAGATATCACCGCTCCGGTCGCACAGTCTGCAAGGACTGTTGGCTCAAGATGGATCCTGAGAAGGTCACGAACAACAAACGCAGAAAATTGGGTCTCGTTCTTAAGGACGTTCTCCTGAATCCATCGAAGTACACGAGCATGTACAAGGTCGAGAGAGACGAGAAGGGCAACACGACTTTCCTCATAACCGACGACAGTTCCGAGAACGAGGAGAAGGAAACGCCGCTGAAGAGAACGCGCAGAAGCAGTCAGGGACTGGTAAAGAGCGTGAAGGAGGAGGCGGTAGTCCCGGACAAGAAAAAGCCGGTGAAGAGAGTCGTGAGCGGCAAATCGTCGAATCGCGAGGACGAACCTCCGGTGAAGGTCGCGGTGAGGGAGAAGACCAAACCCGGCGCGGAGAGGAACGGCGTTTTCACATCGGACTCGGAAATGATGGTGTTGAGAACGAGAAGAAACTCGGTAGCGAGCAGCGAGAAGAATGCAAAGGCCGTTTCGTTGTCGGACATCGAAACGCGGATGCAGCCGTCCAAGAAGAAGGTCGGTCGACCACGAAAGGACCACACGCTGAGTCCCGTCTCTCCGCAGAAGACCACGGGAACGAGGACGCGGAGATCGTCGCAGAGAGCCGCTTCGACGATCGAATCATCGGTCGATAAACCGATCGATAGATCGACCGATAAACCGATCGATAGATCGACCGATAAACCGATCGATAGATCGACCGATAAACCGATCGATAGATCGACCGATAAACCGATCGATAGATCGACCGATAAACCAGTCGACAAATCTGTCGATAAATCAGTCGATAAACCTGTCGATAGATCTGTCGATAAACCTGTCGATGGATCTGTCGATAAATCGGTCGACAAACCAGTCAATAAATCAGTCGATAAATCAGTCGACAAACCGGTCGATAAGGCAGAGCGGCCGGTAAGGAGAAGGCGAGCAAATTCTTTCACGAGTCAGGATTCGACGTCGCTGGCGAGTCGCCTGACCGGTTCGTCGTTGTCGAAAACAGTGCGCTCGAAGACGAAGTCGATGTCGCCGACGAGTTCGGCATCGGAAGCGGAGCCCGAGTCGCCCTTCACCTGCAGCGTCTGCAAAGCCCAGTACAAAAACAAGCTCATGGGTATGGCGCACGAGCTTACGCACTCGAAGCGACCCGAGGTGAAGCTCCAGCGAGTCGCCATTCCGGAGATAATAATAGAGGAGGCGCCGGCAGAGCCGTCGCTCGTGGAGGAGCCTGAGGAGCAATCCCACAACGTGAGCAACACATCGAATCACAGTCCGGAGAACGCGAAGAGTGGCGAGACGCCGGTCGCCGAAGCGCCGATGGAGACCGAGACGGAGATAATCGTCGATGCGAAGAACGAAACTAAAGAGAAAACCGACGACAAGGATGAAGCGGCCGTACAGATCGACGAATCTAAAGACACGAAAACCACCGATGAAGACACAGTCGAGATTATCGAGAAGTGTGAAAAAGAGGGTAAACCGAACACCCCGGAGAACCGAGAGCCTGAGACCAACGATGAGGATAGAAAAACCGATGAAGTCACAAATGAAGCGGTAAATATCGATAATTCCGTAACGGAGGAAAGTAAAGAGGAATTTACGGAAGAGCGGCCTGCGGAGGACAAATCGACAATCGAGCCGAGCATCGATAAAGAGAGAGATGAAAACGCGGACTCTGTCGAGAAATCTGCCGTGAAGGGAAATGAAGAAAATAATAAGGAAGAGAAAGATATCGAAGGAGACAAAGAGGAAAACCGCGAAGAGAAGAAATATGAAGAAAATCACGAAGAGGAAAAGGATAAAGAAGAAGTACATAAAGAGGAAAACGATATCGAAGAAAAAGACAAAGAGGCAAAAGATATCGAAGGAAAAGACAAAGAGGAAAAAGATATCGAAGGAAAAGACAAAGAGGAAAAAGATATCGAAGGAAAAGACAAAGAGGAAGAAGATATCGAAGAAAAAGACAAAGAGGAAAAAGATAAAGAAGAGTCGACGAAGAATTTCACGGAGGAGCCGGTGAGAGCGAACGGACTCGTTGCCGATCACGAAACTGAGTCGGAGATCGGCCGAGTAGAGAAAGAGGAGGCTTCTAAATCGGAGGTTGAAACGGACGGTAGGATCGACGAGGCGTGCCCGCCGGGGGAGAGCATCGAGCCGGAGAGCGTTCCTGAGGAGGCGAGCGAGACACACGAGAATAAAAATGAGGGTGGAAATCCCGCGAGCGACGAAACGATCGCTTCGACGGAAGAGGCGGACAACAAGTCTCTGGAGTCGACGCTGGAGAGCGCGCCGACCGAGGCTGCAGGGGAAGACTTAGTCGTAAGAAAAGAATCTGAATCGATCAGCGTCGTAACGGAGGTACTGAGGGAAGTCTTCGATCTCGCGACGGCTGAGGTCCAGAAGCGTTTGGAGACCGAGAGGCCGAACGACGAAAAGTGCTCGACGCCCGTTCCGGAGACCCTCGAGAACATTTCCCGGGAGATACAGAACAGCGCGGACATGCCGTCCCTCGAGCCAATCGTCGAGGACCGATCCGGCAACGATCGTTCCTGAATGAAAAAACAAAAATGTGCAAAAAAAAAAATGTTTTTTCTGCCCGGTCGTGGCGAATTGTATACGATGAGGAACTATTTGTGAAAAATCGAATCAAGGCATTTCTGAAGCACCAGCGGTGCAGCATCGGAAGATCCAAACCGTGTCCTGTTTGCTGGCTTATTCGAGACAATGCGGCTCCGATTGACTTTGGAAGAGGAGCGAAAAAAATTATATAGTTGTGAGAAGTGCTCCACGCTCTTTCCCGAGACTCGAGGATCAATCCGGTAATCATCGCTCCTGAATCAACAACGCCAAAAAACAACAAAAAAGACTTTTCCATCCGATCGTAGCGAAGAATCACATAAAGTAACAAATACTTGTGAAATATCGAGTCGAGGCGTATCGCAAGTAAACCAGTGAAGGATCCGAAGATCCAAACCTTGTTCTGTTCGCTGACTTTTATTCGAGACAACACCGCATCGATTGACTTTGGAAGAGAAACATAAAATTATATAGTTATAACGAAAGGATCGGAATCCATCAGCGCCAAATGATGAAAAGGGGTCCACGCCCGTTTTTGCGACTCCGGAGAGAATATTGCGAGATGACAGAAGAGCTCGGATGTGCCCGAACGTTCGATCTCGCTGGTCGTCATCCAGGGTTGGTTCGGCCATGATCGTTCCTGAATCAACACCGCAAAAAATACTTTTTTTCTACCCGATTGTAGCAAACAATTATATACGATAAGAAACTACTTGTGAAATATCGAGTCGAGGCTTTTCTCAAGTACACCGGTAAAGCATCGGAAGATCAAATCCTCGTTGTTTTCGCTGGCTTTTATTCGAGACCACGCTGCTATGATTAACTTCGTCGCGCGCGCGCGCAAATTATCAATTTTTTTTCGGCGTTCCGCTACACATTGACGTTCGTGTAAATAAAAAAAAGAACTCGCTCGTTGAACATTTTCATTGTAAATAGTTGGGAAATTGTTACGCCGCTCCTGGCCACATGCAATGGCGCTAGTTGCGTTATTTTATTATCGAATGTATTACAGGAGGATAGTGAAAAAAAAATTTATTTGTCTCTTCTTGTACAGGCTGCACGGAGAAACGCACGCCACGCGAATTATATTTCTCGGAACCGATTTATAAATTTATTACGCACTTGACCGAAAGTAGCGGAAATGAAAGTGTCGAGCACTCATCGTGGAGTGTTTTCAAATTAATTTTACATCGGGCACTTTCCGCCCGTTTTTAATTGTAATCCGTGAGACTCGATAGAAATTCTAAAGACACCCATGTACATGTAATACTGTATCAACGAGAATTAATTAACCGGTGCGATCCTCTTCCGATGCCCTTTGTTTGCGCCTCAAAATGATTATCCCTCCTGGAACAAATCTTTCACAGACTTACTAGAGAAAAAAAAATGAATGTTTTATTGTAAAACTACCACTCGATGGCTTGACTGCATTTCAGCACAACGTATCTTTAGCGTTTCAGTTACTATTATTATTATTATTATTATTATTGTCATTAAGTATGCCAGTATGCAAGAAAAAAATTATAATAATGTCAAGGAAAATATCTTCTCATTAAAGAAAAAAAATGGGCATTTGACTCAGTTTATGTAAGTAAATAAAGGAACTTTCCCAACCAATGTTGCGGCCTCGGCCGTTTGTTAGACGATCTCGCTCTTGGCGCTAGTCGACTTGGATCGTGGGATCGATGCCAGAGAGGCCAATGAGATCGACTCTTTGCTGGTACCCGAAAATATCGGCTCCATCAGCATTTTCGAGCCCACGATCGTTTTTTCATCAGCTTCGTCCTCTTCGGTTTTCGACGATATCCAGAAAGAAACTTATTATGATCATCATTATTAAGGATGTTTCACAAATACATCCTCAACCAAAAATTTAATTTTAATAAAAATTTCGGTACTTCCCAATATACTAAAAATCTTTTAAAAAATCAGCCGTATTAACGATGTCAAGATTTTGGATTTTGCATAATAATAATGCCAAAAAGTTATTAAGAAATTATTTGAAAAATTAATTGTTTTATAAAGAATCAGATAACCATTTATTTTCTCATTTTAAATGAATTCCTTGATTTTTTGATTCATATGACTTTTTTCACAATTTTCTTACATTTCAATTTTTTTTTTTTGCAACTGAAAAATCGATGTTGAGGAACGTATTTCGGACATGTTTCCGTGTCACAATTCCACAGCACACACAAAAAGTTTCGAGGCGATTGCGCCAATAATTCCTTATTTGTGACGTTAAAAAAAAACATTTAACGGAAAATTAAAAAATGCAAGAAAATTCAGAAAAAATCAATGAATTCATTGGAAAAGACAAAAAAAAAGTTTCCTGATTATTTGTTAAACAATTTTTTCTAGTAATTTGTTGATAACTTTTTGACATTATTATTATCCAAAATGAATGTTCTAGGCACCTTTAACAGTACATTTTTTTAGATTTTTATACCACTGGGAAGCGTTCAAATTCTGACGAAATCTCACTTTTGGCTGGAAACGTACGTGTGATGCATCCTTAAGTATGTCAGTGCGCAAGAAAAAAAATAACAATGCCAAGAAAATTATCATGTGTTATTAAAGAAAAAAAATGTGCAATTGACTCAGTTTATGTGAGTACATAAATAAAGGAACTTTGCAACAACAGTTGCGGTCTCGACAATTTGTTAGACGATCTCGCTATCGGCGCCACTAGTCGACTTGGATCGCGTGATCGATGCTGGAGACAGCAAGGAAGACGACTCTTTGCTGGTATCGAAAATATCGGCACTCCCGGCATTTTCCGAACCATCGATCGTTTTTTCGTCGACTTCGTCCTCTTCGACTGTCGACGATATCCAAAAAGGAACTCTGTTGTTCTTCCACTGGCAGATCTTGAGAGTTGCCTCGGTATCGCCCGTCCCACAGGCCAGTATTAGATTTACGTATCGATCCATCACCTCTTGGCCTGAAAAAAAAATTGCATCATAAGCAACCTTTTATGCGTCCGTTTATTTATTGTGTTCCCCACATAGCACGGACATTTTTTTGAAAGGTTTCAATATTTTTTTGCCCGCTCATAAATTTCACATTGAAATGTTTCAGAAATTGTTTGCTGACATCTTTTGTTAAACATTTCAGCGAAATGTGAACGATTGCATCACCAATCCAAATTGCATATGCACCCCCGCATCGACGCAGTAACATTCGTAGTAATATTTTGGTGAAACGTGAAATGAAAAACATTTCAAAATATTTTATCACTATGTTTCAGAAGTTTCTCGGATGTGGTAAAAGATCAAGTATTTTCTGAAATACTAAAGAAACGGTTCGTTGAAATAGTCTGATGCAATGTTTCAAAATACTATTTTCATATATTTTAGAAATATTTCGTAAGATTTGAAAAATTGAAAAAAAAAAATTCTTAAATTATTTCAAAATATTTCGTGCTATATGGGCTCCATCGCGATTGACAGACCTTTCGACACTCCTGCAGCACACCGAGCTCGATCGGCCTCCGTCCTTTTTCCAAGGTCATTGAACTGACGAAGGCTCAGCTCCAGATGCAGCGTTGCCAAATTAGCCTGATTCTGTAACACAATATACCAAGATTTGACATTGATTTTTTAGAGATTTTATGGTTAATATCTCTAAATTGTTATTTTATGGTTTAAAAAAACGTAACTTTACGTTGTTTAGCAAATACTCTCCGGTATAATAGTGGGCTTCGGCCAGTTTGTAAGGCAATTCGTACTTTAGCGCGGACTCCCGCAACAAGCGGAGATGTTTTACGGTTCCCTCGCTGTCGCCCAATTCCTTAAAAAGAAAAAAAAAAATTGGAATTTCCATACCGCTTCGACATAATGTCCTTTTATTCGCAAAGCTTCCTCTATGAGATACCATTTTCTGTTTTTTTTTTTTTTGCTTCTTCATAGAGCGACTAAAAGGACATTATGAGGAATCTATATGAAAATTTCAATTTCAGCGGGAATAAATTCAGCAATATCGCGCTTGACTTTTGATCAAAATGACGGTCGGGTCGGTGGTCGGTGCGATAAAATACATGGAATTATGCACTCCGGAATTTTTTTGGAACTTTCGCTTTTTATGCAAGAAATCCAAATGCTGTTTTATGTAACTTTGTCAATGACGTCATATACATCGTCTTATGTTTCTTGCTGTATAACATGATAGGTTACTTAATTGCGATTTTTGATGTTTTCAAACATGCTCAACACTTGATTAAAATCTAGACTTTTTTTTCATTAAAAAAAGGTTCCTATGAGGAAGAAAAAAACGACTCGTATGCATGGCAACTTTAACTTTTCCGGATCGCGACAATGTGTACCTTGTAAGCGAATGCGAGTTCCATGTGGGCATTGCAGATTCCTTCCGGATCGGGTATTCGTTTGGCTATAGCTAAGAATTTCGACAGAGGACGCAAGGCTGACTTCGCGTTGCCAGCTGATAGCTGACTCTTTCCGACTTCGTACAGTGCAGCCGCGATGAATTCGTCGTTCACGGCTTCACCGAAAGTTTTCCGTAAGTTTGCTTAAAACACGACGAATCTTTAACATTTCAACCTACAATCTGTCGCTGTTTCGAGAGCCTGAGTAGCAGCTTTAACGGACAGTTCAGGATCGTCGTTTCTGATCTGTCGCGAAAAATTCAGCAAAGCACTCTGGAGGAGATTACAGCTTTCTGTGTAGAGACTCGACTGTTTGACGCCAATGACTTTGGACGCGTTCCACGATCTTCCCTCCGAAGCGACTCGAACTTTGTTCAGATAGTCGACGGCTTCCTGAGGATCTTTCACTGCGATAAAAAATTTAGCATTTTAATATAGCGCAGCAGTGCGACACTCCATCACAGGCGCGTGCTTGCAATCACTTTTTTCGAATAGAAATCGCCCGTAGAGATATCGCGCCACGTTGAGAATCAGGCCATCGTCCAGAATATTCTCCGCCATTTTGAGCGAACTTCTGAACAGCTGTTCGGCGATCCAATACCATTCCCAGTTCTGCGATTCGAAGAACAGGGCTGTGTCAAGAAAGGACGCAGTTTGGGCCAAGAATTTTCCTGTCGAGAACTGTAATTATACATTCGACGCTCGGTTCGAACGTAAACGTAACCTCTCTCGTCGCTCACCGGAAGTGTTGGCGGTCTCGGCACTGGTCAAACCATCTCTGAGCCGTTTCAGCAAGCTTTTCTCGTCTTTAAGCATCGGCTTTTTCCATATTACCGATACCGGCCCGGCTTCCCTTCTCATTTCCTCGTCCAGCTCGAAAAGCATACTGATGTACTCAGCCGAGTTCCTGAAACCGTCTTCCTCGAGCTCGAGGACTGCAGAATCGCAGTACGGTATCCTATGCCTTGGTAAAGGTAAATATTGTTATTTTTTCAACTGTGGAGCCTGAAACTGATGACACATTTCATACAACCTTCTGACGTCAACGGCTGTAAGAGTAGGCAATATGTTTTTCAACTCTGCTTTTACTTTGGGGAATTCGGATCTCGTAGCTCGCGTGAGGGTTTTTATTCGTGGTGGTTGGAAACTCGACGCTTCACTCCCGACTCCCGTAATTATGGCTCCGGATGATACTTTCTTTTTGTTAAGTTTGTTGAACTCCTCACAAGGATTCAATCCGGTTTTTCGAATTCGTGCCATAATTTGCCACACACCGTAATTTTTTCAGGGTCTCAAGACGAAGTTCGCACCTAATAGAGTGAGCCAAAGACGTACCGTGTTCGCGGATGCAGATGCGGGATGCCAAACTGCGGTATGCTGTCTGAACCTAAGTTATGTCAAATTTCAGTTGTTGTAATAATTGAAATTTGATATATCGTAACTTGAGATAGCATTAGCGTACGTTCGGGATCTCACCGCTGATCTGCTCAGCTATGCGTTCTTTTATTCGTGGCTGTCCACTGATAGTGGGTTTTTTAAATCCCCAACGGTAATTATTCTGATTCTTTCCGCGGGATACACTGCGTCCATTTTGATAACAAAAGAACGCCTATCAGGCATGGGATCCCGATAGGCGTTAACGCATCTTTCGTTAACGTTATGGTAATGCCGGGTAACACTACGCCCAGTGAGCACCGTAATATATCGGCAATGTAACGCCAACAAAATCGAATATGACAAGTAATATTACGTGAGTGTTACACGTAAGTTACCAGTAACTTGCCATTTCCGGCTCAACAATATAACAGTCTTATATAGCTACAATGGAACGGTTATGTTTCTGAGACGTAAAATTAAGATTGCCATATCTAACGGTAACATATCAAAAACGAGAACAGTACATAACTTCAACGTAACTGATGGTAACAGTTAACATAGTATGGAAGTCAATTAAAAAGCTGAAAATTGAAATTTTCATATCGCTTCCTCATAAAAGTTGAAAGTTGAACGTTGAAAGTTGTAAGTTGAAATTTTTATATCACTTTCTCATAATGGCCCTTTATTCGCAAAGCTCCTTCTATGAGAAAGCATTTACTATATTTTTGGCTTCCTCATAGAGGAAGCTTTGCGAATAAAGGGCCATTATGAGAAAGTGTTATAAAAATTTCAACTTACAACTTTCAACGTTCAACTTTCAACTTTTATGAGGAAGCGATATGAAAATTTCAATTTTCAGCTTTTTCGATATCAACGTCGTATTTAAATTTTAAGCAAAACTGATGGCCGACTCAGGTTAAAAACCAACCTTACGCTTTTGGTCAAAACGGCTGTCGAATCTGTACTCCAGACGAAAAAATACATAGAGTATCATAGAGTATTCATCGGGAAGCAAAGAAATTGCTGTTTGAAAATACCCAAAATCACTCTTTTTTGAAATTTTAGCTATAAAAATGCCCAATAAACTTTTTCGTTAGCCGTCACTCCGGGATTGTATTAAAAGTATTTTTTCACGCTGATCACGAATGTGACACTTTTTTTATTCATAGATCAATATTTAATACGGAAAAATGCGTCTTGGAAAAAAAAAAAAAAAATTTCATGAAATTCAAAAAATTCAAAATGACATAAAATTTAAACGTCTCGATCGATTTTCTTGAAATTTTAATGGGATCATCGGGTGATCATATTCCATCTGTGTACGCGTTTGTAGCCCGATAGCTAAAAAATTGCGAGCGCTACGGTGCGCACAGACTTTTTCGAAGAAATTAAAAATGGCGTACAAAAAAAACAACTGAACATTTTTTGATGAAATTTGGCAGAAACATTGACTATTAACCACACAAGCTGTGTGCAAAATTTCAGCCTGATCAGTGGAGGCGTACCCGAGATATAGCCATTTGAATTTTTCGCGTCTGATTCACACACACACACACACACACACACACACACACACACACACACACACACACACACACACACACACACACACACACACACACACACACACACACACACACACACACACACACACACACACACACACACACACACACACACACACACACACACACACACACACACACACACACACACACACACACACACACACACACATCCGGACATTTTTTCTAAATGTGATTTTTCGATGTTTTGGAACATTCTGAACACGTTTTCATTAAAATCTCGAAAAAAAATTTTTTCGCCATCACAAAGCTTCCTCTATGAGGAAGCAAAATATATTCGCGCTTAACCATACCTCAATTGGCATTGTTATTTATTCATAGGTACATTTACTCTATTACTAGAAACAAATACGTATTGGAAAGAACGAAATTAATTTTTGTGACATCGGCGAGATTCGAACTTGGGCCCCTTGGATTTGTAGTCTGGAACCATACCTATTCAGCTATGCCAGAGTTGGGAATAAAGTTTTGATAAATGCTATATACCCTTCAAATTGGTTCTTTACAGATCGTGATTGAAATTACATCATCAGTATAAATAAAGAATGTGTGCAATCAATACCGGAATATCATTACAATATAGCGGGAAACGTCTTTACCAATTTCATTGACATTAAGACGAAAACTAATAACTAAGTCTTAACAAATCGATTTTTAAAAAATACTCGCAATGTCAAAAAGCAATTTGAGACTCACCGCATAATTATGCACAAAAGCAGCTATAAGCATATTATGTGAACGTCGTAGAGTCTCATTGGATTACTGTAATGTTATTATTTTACACCCTAATAACCTCGCCTGATCATAACCAAAGTTACATTAACATTGTTGCAAGCATGTTACGTAACAGTTATAGACGTTTTGTAACATACGTGTTGATCCAAAATGTCATATAAAAGGTTTGCTGTCTATATTGGCGACTGGGATTGTAGAATCTTCTTGTACAAACGCTTCTTCACTCGAATCTTGTCGAAAAGAAATTAGATTTTCTTCAATTTCGAATCCTTCCTGACTTCCAGGTTCTAAGTCTGCGTGTACCGCATCTTGCGTAAGGATTGAGTTACCAATTCGTGGCGGAACTTCATCGGGCTGTTCAACGATTTCTAACCTTTGTTCATCTGCACGATTCAGAGTTCTTGTCGAATTGCTTCCACCAACTTTGATAACTGAAACTTGTTTAGTTTTCTTTGGGATATCTGGTATCCACTGTCTTCAGGACGTCCGGTATAACTGAGCGATCGTTCTTTGAATTGTCTGTAGAAGTTTGTAGAAGACCAGTCTGTAGATCCGATTCTCGCGTTCAGCTCGTCTATTCTGCTCTGGCGTGTATGGGGCTGAGACTTCATGAGTAATTCCATGATTCTTTTAAAAAATTTGCATTTCGTGATTAGTATATTCTGTGCCATTGTCAGAACGGAGTATTTGAATATTTTGTCCGGTTATATTTCTCGCGAGTTCGGAAAATTCTTTGAATTTTTCGAATACTTCCGACTTATGGGCTAGTAGATAAAAATAGCGAAATCCGATTCTTTCATCTTTGATGGTCACGAAGAAACGATAACCGCTAATTGTCACCGATGAGATTGGTCCACTAACATCGCTATGAATTACTTCACATAATTCTGGCATTTTTCTTTCGTGTGCCTGAGACACACACACACACACACACACACACACACACACACACACACACACACACACACACACACACACACACACACACACACACACACACACACACACACACACACACACACACACACACACACACACACACACACACACACACACACACACACACATTTTTTCATTATAATCTCGAAACATTTTTTTTACCAAAACAAAGGTTCCTCTGTGAGGAAGCAGAACAAAAGAATATCAACCAAAATAATATGCTCTATGATTTTTTATTGTGAAATACAATGAAAAAAATATGTTCGTCACCGTGATGAGTAGAATAATTAAATCATCTGCGCAAATACCGTGAAGTAAGATATCATTGTTCGTATTGCCTACAAAAACCGTTTAAAAATAAATTATTATAACCACCGCGTCGATTATACTATCGATTGTTACAATCCATCGAAATTGATCATCAAGACGCTATAATTTGATAGGGTATCTCTGTCAAACCGATCTTCGCCAAAGTTAGCTGTACCAAAAAGTTTCTACATTATAGCAGACCATTAAGATACCGCTTATGCACGTTAAACTGGGACTAAAGATCCACATAAACTTCAAAATATTTTCAATCGATTTTTATGCGAAACGGTTTTATAAAATTAAAAACGAATTGCAGGACTCACTGTCTATTTGATTACCGCAGTGTGTTCCAAAATTCGTTTTCCACTTCATAGAATCGTTTTTGAGAAAAATAGATTCCAAATTTCCACACTCATACGTGTTTAGCCTTCCTTCAAATAGCGCCATAAGTCTACGTTGAGACCGCCGAGTTCAATTGGCGAGAACTTCTCCCTATCAAGCTATCCAGCTTGAACTGCTACTACGTGCTGACCGGCTTCTACGTTAATAAAATGGTTGGCCATCAATTACGACACATTTATTGCAGCTTAAACTCCTTTCTGCCAAACAATAACTAGGTAGGAGAAAAAAAGTGTATCTCAACCTCGTACACTATAGACGCTTCTGTGAGGCTGCGTTGGACGGAATTTAATTTTTATCCAATATTTGAGGCAAGCGGGCGAATGAACACAAGCCGAAAACATTTAATTTTTTTATCAGCTCTTTGTGGTTACGCGCACTAAAGCCTCTGATTCATGATTGAAACATCACGAGCTTGCGCTCGATTTTCAGTTTGATAGGGTTCTCGCAAAATTCCATTCCGTGGTCTTAAAGTGGACCCTAGCAGGTCGCACGACTGTAGTTTTTTTTTTAATCAACCGTCGTCTCGAGCGAAGAAACAATAGTAATGGGAGTTCACTTTTTTAACTGTTAAAAAACAGACATTTCAAGCACGGAAATGATCAAGAATGCTCACGACTCACAGGACCTGCAAGTCCAAAATAGTCCGATATTTAAAAAAAATTTCGACCGACAAAACAATCATAGAATCGACTACTTCGAGGTCGCTGGAACTCGTTTTTTGCCCAACCCAACTTTTAACTTGGTGGTTTCTGGCCGACAAAATAACCGAGGTCTAGCAACAACCGGATCCCATGTGTGGGGTATACGGCCAGAGTTACTAACATGGTCCAGTACTAAAACAAGATTGGTTACCAAGCGTTGTCCAGTAGTACCGTTACCACACTGACTGACCAATGGCTTCATCCGGGCCCAGCTCTGGCGACCAGTACTTACGGCATAACATAAATAGTACTTAACCGACAGTCGTATGAGTATCGGGCATAGACTGAGCCGAAACTCGTCTTAGTATTGCCGAAAAAATGTCGTCAGTACCAGTCCGCCATACGGAAGAGTAGTGGCGTTACACTGCAACGATACTAAAGATTCGTATTGGCCGAAGAATATGACCGACGCACAGCCGACAGTCGTCTGAGTAGAGAGCACGTCTTGCGATGATACTTTTGTTATTTTATTGGTGACCAAAGTCGACGTTCGCCCACGACGACGAACGCCTTTGGGCCAGTACCCTCTCGCGATGTTCACCCAATGTTCAACACAAAATATTGGCAAACAATGAAGTTTTGTTTCAATTTGCACGACTGTTGAATGCTTTTTTACTATTCCAAATTCCTTTATTATAGTTGTTATCTACAATACTGTAGTGCTGAGGGCGTAAGTTTTGTCAACATTATTAATTAAAGTACGAATAAAAAAATAAAATAATAAAACTTAGATAATTTAAAGTGATTGGTAAGTTAATATTATATAAATGTGCAGAAGACGTGTAGCTTATATATAAGATTCGAAGAAAGTTCAAGAAGAGCATAGCCGAGAGTGTAAGAGCATCGACTGTTAGTCCCGGGGTCACTGGTTCGAGTCCCCATTACCGACTAAAAAATTTATTCGAATAATTCCCATGTATGAAGATAAAAAGCAATTGTATAATGATAAAAAAGCATTTAGGAATCGCGCAGATTGACAAATATATTTTTTATTGCTTATTAATAATTTTTGTTCAATGTTGGCGACATCGGCAGTCAACATTGGGTCAACGTTGTTTAATAACGTTGGGCCGATACTGGCGATTGAACTATATGGACCAATATGATCATTCCAAAGTCGGCCCATGATTAGGCAGGGATGTTTCTGTACCTGCTCAGAAATGACCATCAGTCCCGGCAATGTTGGCAACAGTACTGCGCCAAGACATAGCCAATTTGTAATTCGCTCATGGGATGGTCAATACCACAGACCTTATGGCAGACGAAAACTGAAATATGACCAAGCTTCACTACATCTAGGGTTGTCGATTTTGCAGGCGTTTTTCGATACCACGGTCATTTTGTCGAACGAGGAACGAAATACGACCAAGCTCTAAAGCTTTCGAGGTTTTATATTTCGCAGCTGTTTTGTTGGTCAAGAATCGCAAAACGAACAAGTTACGACTTCATGGAAATGTCTAGCAACGATCGGACGGTCGATTGCATGGTTGTTTCGTTGGTCGAAAAACGAGTTCTAGCAACCTCGGAGTGGTCGATCGGAGCGGTCGCGAAAATTAGAAAACCATTAGATTATTTCGGACTTGCAGATCCTGTGAATAGTGACGGTTCTTGGTTATTTGTATGGGCGTAATGTCTGCTTTTGTACGGTCGAAGACGCGCACTCCTACCACTATTGTTTTTTTCAATTCACATGTTGGTCGTGCAACCCGCTCGGAGACTGATGGCCCCATTTAACGTGTATAAAGGGCACGGCCTTCACGGTTGTCAATAATCTAGTAACTTTTTGGCGTTGATCTACTTTGGTGAAGATCAGTTTGGCGAAGATCATACCTTACCGATAAATTCATACCGAGACAAAGGTTTCCATCGACAGAACGTAGACTTTTCCGGCGGTAAAATAACAAGGTTTGTTACTTCGCATTAGAATTGGTATCAGGAGCTTTTGAGCATTCACTGACATATCCGGCCAGACCAAATTATAACTAAGCGTAAAAAGGGCAATCGTAATATGATTTGATAGACTTTTTCACCAAGTAACTCGTTTATACACACGCAGTTGTGTGAATCTTCCCACTACGATTCATCAATTCTTGTCCGGGTATACTAATTATATAAAGATGTAATACCTGACCAATTATCATGGTTACTTGTTGTATCAGCACTTCAGGATGATTCCAATTTATTATAGCCTGCAACGACAAACAATCACCGATCAAGAATTTTCTTCGACAATGCAAAATGTGTTTCGGAATTGAATTGTTTTACTTTACTTGTACTCCTGAGATGACTGTAATACTCGCAATAAGACCTAATGCCACTCCGGTGGATCCGGAAGAACGGTCCTCGATCAGATTTGCAAAACTATTGTACACAAAATAAACTAATCTTCCGAAAAAAACTCCACGTTGAACGCCCACGGCCTAGCTATGCACGGTAATTCGCTTGTCCCGCTTACTTTATCGCCTCATTGTGAAGAATGATGCAGTCACAGATTTTTTTATAAGTCCAATCATTGCGAAGAGTAATATCTTTTTCCTTATTCACCATATAATCACCATTGGCGATCAGCTCTAAATTGAATCTGTATGAGCAATGGTACTACTATTGTCAATTCATTATAATTAAATTACATTATCCATTTACTGACTTAGAATAAATACTATAGGAAGCAGAGTCTTGATGAAATGTGGTTGGTCAAGAATGGTGTCGTTTTTTTCGTCTTTCCAATTTATTTTGACCACTAAGTCCTAGGGAAAATTTAAATTGGCCTCCAAAATTGTACCGAGTTGGTTGTGGGTCGTTCGTAGTGAATACACTGTTCAAAGACTAACTGGCCCCATTTAACCGATAAAAAGGTTAACCGATAATAAAGATACTCAACTGATACGATGTTCTCGCTAACTACCCGATCGTAACTTTGGATTGGTTTTGGGTTGCTTCCTAACAATCGACTCCAATTCAACCAATCGCATTTTTGCACCAAACTAACTCTTAATCTACTCTTTCGGTGATTTTATTGATTTTTAAAAGCCTGTCGTAATCCAACCGGTCAATGTGCATGAGAGCTGAGAGCTATTGGTTTTCATAGCGTCAGAATTTGGATCGTTTTGGTATAACCCGGCCGTAATCCGACAAATCTAACATCCAACAAATATAACCGTTTATATTATGACTGGACCCCAAAGATCAATCAAAAAGTCGACCCCTAGAAAGTTTCCTAGCAAAAATTTCGAAGCGTTAAATCGCGATTTTGTCCGGGCCTCGTTATGCTGTTTATGAACATCATTACGGTCTGATGTGGCAGAAATACCAACCGTGATTTCAACTGACAACCAGCCAACCGTCGACCGAAAACCTCTGTGTTGGTTTGTGCCACTGAACCAAATGACTGCCTACTGAGCTAAAAACTCGGTTGAATGGGGACGACTGTTGATCGACTGTCGACCTAACATTGGACTAAAAAGCGGATGACACTGACTCTAGTGAGCATAATCAGCGAGCAGTGCCTGCCAGACTCAGCATCATAAAAATCAGTCGGTTCGTGGTCGATTTGCCCGTCCGTTTAGCGGCACACACCCACGCAACGAATTTCTATCCGTTTGAGAGTCGGTATTCTGTCCAGGGGTTTTTTTAATTTCTACGAGAATTCGGACAACGGTTAGTTAGACGCACCGACTGACCGGTAGATTTTCAGGTTGTCTTTGGCTCGGGTGGAAATCAAAGGGAAAAGCCTCGATCTGAAGCGATCAACGTATTCGCGACACAATTATACGCACCCAACAACTTCAAAAAGTGCACATGCATGAACGACCAAAAGAATGTACATTGTTCCAATGGCAACCATCGCACTAAGCATCATCGTCGTCACGATGTATGTATGAGCGCTTATGAGCCAATAGTATTCATCCGCATCAACACCGTACTCTGCTTCAACAATATACATTTTCGGCCTGGTTTCGTTGATAGGATCAATGAAGTCAAGTATTATCGGTGATAAGCATAAACCGTAGTAAAGTGTCATCGCAACATAGACACCTGCTAGCGCATCAAAAGCAAAAAATAAGCACAGATAAATTCAAGCGGAAGTTGTGCATTGTGAAAAAAAAATTAATCATTTACTCGAGTAAACGACGGTGATGTAGCGTCCCTGTTCGGCATACTTATCAAGGACAATCACTGCAGGTGTATTTTTACACCTCTCCCAATGCTCTTCTATATTCTTCAACAACAATTTGGCCTGCAATATTTCAAATTAAACATGAATACTTTCGTAGAACATATACATACCCGAACCGTACAATGTCAACATGTTGAATACCACTGAACAGTATGGCGAAAATTCCTATGCCTGTCAGCAAGATTGTCGTGCTACGTACAAGAAGGTTTATCTCTCGCCAAGCATCATGCAATCGAACAAGCTGCTAAATGTAGAAAATTGTAAAATAACCATTTAAAGGGAAATTCACACTCAGATAACGCGTGCTACCCCTGGTCCGACGAGTGTCAATGTTATAGCGAAGATCGTCAAAGGCCGAATAATTCTCACGGATTTTGACTGTTCCGGCCAAATGCCTACTCGGGACATGCAAGCCTTGGTTAAGGCATAGTATGGCTGATCGAAGAAACTCATGGCTACAGCTCACCATTTGCACTGTTCTCCCGGCTCCTTAAAAAAAGTTTTTTGGATAGAAAACTCCGACAACTGCTCGAGAGATAACTACGACAAAGGTAGACACCTGCCTCTAGGTCCTCCACTGAGAGTGGTGGTGATGAACCGCTGAATTTTCATGTGAATGTATCGCTAGCGTACAATGATTGACGCGGATGCAATTAAGATGCCTATCATACTCGCCACCACCCGCGCGAGCTGCCATGGTTGCCGTGCATATTTCATGACTACTTCACTCTTTTCCGCTACATTGATTTGCTACAACACTCCGGTCGATAGCGTCCCAATGACGCTCCGCGTCACACTATCCGCAAGACAGTTATGTGTATCAGCTCGTAGCATACGTTTCTATTGTTTTGGAATACGGATGAATTTAAAGTACAACGCACGATGGAGCTCCCGTTGTTCTCGAGAAAGGGATTATAGCCTTTTTGCCGTTCAGTTTCTTTCGTCTGTGGAAAAATACAATAAGTACGACACACTGAAAAACTTCTACCTCCATGGACAACCTTTCCAGAATCGGCAGCGGTTGAATATCAATGTTATCTAGACTTACGAGCCTCGTATCCATGCAATGTTGTTTCTTATGGAGAGTCACCATCAATCGGATTAATCAGTACGTAAACTTTCACTTACACAGTTATTTTAGCATCACTATAGTTGAGAAGAAATGGTGTTCTGTGGTACCGAAAATTCGGGGAACCTTGTGGATCTTATTGTGATCTTGAAAACTTAAATGAAAACGTCCAAACCAAATTTGTATTTTTGCATAGAGTGAAAGTGATGAATACGGTCCGACGGGGTAGGATGAACCAGTAAGCGTTGAGACAAATTGGCTTAAAAAAATACACAACTTTGTTCGCTTACCTGTACTGATAACCGTGAGATATTTCGCGTAGTAAACCTTGCTTCTAATTAGATTTAAAAATGGCACCGACGTTTCCGAGATTTTCAAGGACCCGCGTTCTTTGGTAACTTGAAAAGAAGTTTTTAAGCGAGGCATCACCAACTATATAATCGCCAATATACCGCAAGTGGGACCCTCATGCTCGATTTTCTCAGAGACCAAGCATCGGATCAAAACTCCGACAACACTCGTATAATTCGGATACAAGCTTTCCAACGCGGCCAGTTAGCATCTGTTAGGTAGATGCTGAGATATGGGCACCGTTTTCGACACGACTCTCGAAAATATAAATGTGTCCTGTAGTGTAGTGCAAAATGATGCGAGTTCTCGTGTCGACTACGCATTTGTTCGCCGTGTCAGTTGGTTTTTTCGACTACTGTCCGCGTTAATTATTTAAACGGGAAATCACCAAATATGAACCAATGGCTATTCAGAAAAAAGATCAACGTTTCCCCCAAAAAAAAATATTGCTTATTATTGTTTAAACCAATGAATGAATCACCATACATGAACTAATTGGCACTACTGTTAACTTGGTCACTACTGTTACTTATTTACAGGAACAATAAATATTGTCGGTACGAAATTGTAACTAAATATAGATTTTAACAATAAATTCTCAAATATAAATCGATTGATACCAAACTTGGTCGACATTGTTATTTAGACAAAGGAAAAATATTACTCTCGGAAATTAATATTAAATCTCTTACGTGGAAAACCAATGCAAAGCTATTGAACTATTTTTTTTACACGAAAATATTTTGATAGATATAATGTGTTTACTCCGCATTCTGTATCGTATAGTATAAAATAGATTATTAATTTTTTATTGTAAATACAATGAAAACAATATGTTCGACATCGCGATGAGTAGAATGATTAAATCATTTGCGCAAATATCATGAAGTACGATATCACTATCCGTAATGCCTTGAGAAACGGTTTTTAAAAACATTATTATTACCACAGCGTTGAATAGCCTATCGATTGTTATGATACATAGAGATTGATCATCGAAACACGATCATGTCATACCGAGCCAAAGGTTTCCATCGACAGAATGTAGACTTTTCCGGCGGTAAAATAACAAGGTCTGTTACTTCGCATCAGAATTAGTATCAGAAGCTTTTGAGCGTTCGTTGACATATCTTGCCAGCCCAAATTATAACTAACGGGTAAAAAGGACAATCGTAAAATAACTTGGTAGACTTTTTCACCAAGTAACTCGATTATACACACGCAGTTGTGTGAATCTTTCCACTACGATTCATCAATTCCTGGCCGGGTATGCTGATTATGTAAAGATGTAATACCTGACCAATTATCATGGTTACTTGTTGTATCAGCACTTCAGGACGTTTCCAGTTTATCAAAGCCTGCAATGACAAACAATTGTCGATCAGGAATTTTTGTTTGCAATCCAAAATGATTTTCAAAATTGCATTTTTTCAATTTACTTGTACTCCTGAGATGACTATAATAATCGCAATAATGCCTAATAGCACTCCGCTGGCTTTGCAACACACGCTCTCGATCAGATGCGCAAAACTATGTTACAAAAAAAAACACTAATGTTCCGAAAAAAAACACCACGTTGAACGCTCGTAGCCTGCTATGCACGGTCATTCGCTTGTCCCGCTTACCTTATCGCCTCTGTGTGAAGAATGATGCAATCAGAGATTTTCTTATAATTCCAATCACTGCCAAAAGTAATGGCGTTTTTCTTATATATCTGGTATTCATTTGCCACCTGCTCTAAATTGAATCTGTAGGAGTAATGATAATGCTATTGTCAATTCATTAATAAACAAATTGCATTATCCCTCCACCGACTGGAATAAATACTATGGGAAGCGGAGTCTAGACGAAATAGGATTGATCAAGAATGGGGTCGGTTTCTTCGCGTTTTCAATGTATTTCGACCAGTAAGTCCTGGACGAAATTCAATTTGGCCTCCGAAATTACACCGCTCAATTAATCAAATTACACAGTAAATACAAAGCTCAAAGACTAAATGGTTGTCCCCATTTTTAAAGGTTAACTGGAAGAGGTACACTAGGGCCCCGATGTTTTGAACCCTGATTTTTCTAATTGCCCCCACTACGCGTCACATATCGATCGCGTGGCTGCGTGGAAAGGGAAACGCTGAGTCGGGCTCGACAGCGCCGGCGCTAAACGTGTGGCCTCTCACGGGCGATTCTACGCAATCTTAAGGGGATGCTGGAGCTGTTTTATTTATTTTTTAATCTGCTTTACTGAAGTTCCGAATTAGCATTGTTATATGCTACGCATATGCGTCAAATCATGCAGGACTGTGATATGGACGTAAACGCTTCGGTGTACTGTCGAATTTCGATTGAAAACATACAAGGAATTAAGAAAACCGAATATTATCATTTGTGGAAGTCCATGAAGGTAGGTCACGATTGACGCACAGGTGGCTCTGCATCGTGCCCTACACTATATTCATGCCGTGACCGACAGCGGTGGATGCGCGGTTGGTGCGCGGCTTCGGTGGTCCCCAGAGTCAAGCTGAATCGTTCGCGGTCAGTACTTGGATGGGTGACCGCCTAGCCGTGCACTACCTGGCGCATTGGAACCGCTGAGCGGGAGGTCGAATTCTGAGGATTGGTGTTCGTACTCGAAGTATCGAATACGAACATCAAGACTCGGTTGGAATGACCGGCTGTATCGGCGCAGGTTTTCTGCAGTTTCCCTGCGTCCTCGTGCAAATGCGATACAGTATGGGGGGTTTGATAGCGGCTGCAGCCGCGTACTTTACAAGAGAGGAATTGGTTAAAAATTTGATGAGAATAGCGGCTAGATGGCTTACAGAAAGCTAAAGCCTTAACAGGGGAATCACCAGGAAAAAAAAAAAAAAATATTCATGCCGTTGTCAGCGGCTCTGATCACCCGTCGCAAGTCGATAGACTAAGTGAACGCAGTTTACACTACTCGTGATTATCTTTTGTGTGAGAAACTCTCCGACGGTTTTGGAATATTCGGAGAACTTCAGAGAATCGGCATGCACTCTCTTTTGACTTATGCGAGATCTAGAATTTTCTATATCCTACAAAAAGATGCTATTGGTATTTCAGCGACCATGTTGGTTTTCGCGACAATTTGGAATGTTTGATTTTCTTCATTTCTCAGAAGATTTCGACCGAAATTCGAGTGCACGCCGAATCGTTTATATTATTAATACAGTCCTGTAAAATTTGAAGCATACCCGTCGCATAGTAACTACGAATAGTGAAAACTAAGAAGTCACCTATTTCGGCTGGTAAAGCAGGAAGGTCCAGCAGCCCCTTAAAAAGTTAAATTTATGTAGTGGCGGGCGACTAAGGGTAAACGATAAGGGACTGTTCGCGACGGCGGCCGATGCGCAGAAACTGCATGGCCGAGGCAAGCACAAGCCTCGAGGTGGGGAGCAGAGATGCGGCGCTGGTTCCGTCGCTATTAGAAAAATCGGGGTCCTAGTGTACTCAACTTACACAATTCCCTCGTGGACGTCCCAATCGTAACTTTGGATTGGTTTTGGATTGTTTCCTTGTAATCGGATCGAACCCAAGCCATCGAGTTGGTGCGCCAAACGAATTCTTAATCTACTCTTCTGGTGACTTGGTCGATTTTTTAAAACCAGTCATAATGCCAACCGGTTAAGGTGCATGCGAGCCGACAATTATCGGTAATCTCGGCATAGCATCAAAAATTGGGCTGTTTTCGTATAATCCGACCGTAAACAAATTTTCTATCCAACAAATATAGTGTTGTTTGTATTACGGCTGGTTTCGAAAGATTAATCAAAAAGACGACGTCCAGAAGGTTCCCTAGTAAAAATTTCGAAGCAGTACATCGGGGTCTCATCAGGGCCTCTTTGCGCTGCTTCTGAACCTCATCAGGGTCTGATCCAACACCGTGGCAAAAATACCAACCGTGATTTCGATCGGCAACTGACCAAATGTTGACCGAAAACCTCTCTGTGCCCCTTTATGCCGCTAAACCGAAGGATAAATCTAACGAGAATCAACAAATTTTTTAGTCGGTCGGTCAGTTCAAAGTCAATCCACAATTGATCTACAGTCGGTTGACTGCAGGTCGACTGTAAATTGATGGTTGACCGTCCGCTGAACTTAAAAGTCGGTTGAATGAGGATCGAATGTGGATGAACTGTTAGCCGACTGTGAACGTACCACGGGACTAAAAAATCAGATAACGCTGAATCGAGCGAGTAGAGTGGGCCAGCAGAAGTAGGTTCTGGATGTGACTGTACACGCCTGCGCTCTCACTGTTGAGCGTAGCGGCGGCAGCGCGCCTAGTACATACTATAACGTTTTCTCAAACAAATTGCTACTATGTTCATATGCTTGGTTCCGTAGCCTTGAAAATGTCTAAGAATATTCTTCAAATGAATATACGTCTATCACAAGTAGCATTATCCTGGTCACAAGCTTTATTTATTTTAATTAAAAAATTGAATGTTAACTTTTAATATGCGCGACAGGAAAACTCAATGCGATACGCGTACAGGGCCGATGTCACCGACTCGCAAATTTAGACGAATATTCTGTAGGCTATTACGAATCAAATGACCTAGCTTTTATCCTGATGACGGCCCTTTATTGTTATGAAAAAAATTGAAAGAAGACATTTTCATATCGCTTCTTCATAAAAGCTGGAAATTCAAATTTTCTTATCGCTTGTTCATAATGTTAGAGTAGAATAGAACATTGTTGTTTTATTCGTGACCTAAGGCAAGCGACCAAGGACACCGTGCCCAAAAAATACAACGCCGACTGACAACCAGAAAAAAAACACCGGGTCAGAAAAAACTGAGAATAAAAGAAATGAAATGTTAAACTTTAGGAAACGAAACTATAACAAAGGAAATAACAAAAAGTTAAACTTAAAGAAGCTAAACAATAAAAACTTTCAAAACAACCGAAGATAACTAACTGCCTAACACCCCCGCCCCTTGTCACCACCCATCTTAGCGAGCAACAACTCACGGAGCCCCCGCCGGAAATCAGCAATGGAGTCCTGGCAACGCGTTCCAGAAACGCGCAGCAGAGACAGCGAAGGAACCGTCAGGAGCCCCCGTCCGGCAAAACGGCACGTCCCAGTCGAACGTTCATTTATTTTTAAAGCTTACTCCATAAGGAAGCTAAAAATACAGAAAATTTTTTCTTACAGAAAAAGCTTGTTAATTTTTGTTGAAAGCTTCTTTAAGTTTATTTTGCCAGAATTGGAATAATAGTTAATTGGACACACCGATTGACCGGACTCTGTTCAGGTTGTCTTTGGATTAGGTGAAAATCAAGGGGAAAAGTATCGGTTTGGAGCGATCAAATTATTCGAGACACAATTATACGCACCCAACAACTTCAAAAAGTGCGCAAGCATGAACGACCCATAAAATGTACATTATTCCAATAGCAACTATCATACTAATCGCCGTCGCAGTCACAATATATGTATGAGCGTTTATGAACCAATAATATTTATCTGAATCAACACCATACTCTGCTTCAACAATATAAATTTTCGACCGGGTTTCGTTCACAGGATCAACGCAATCAAGTATTACTGGTGATAGACATGAGCCGTAATAGAGTATCATCGCAACATAGAGGCATGCTGGCGAATAAAATGCAAAAAATAAGCAATGATTAATTGAAGCCGGTGTTGGGCATTGTGAAATAATAAAGATAATTATTTACTCGTGTAAATAACTGTGATGTAGCGTCCTCGTTCGGCAAACTTGTCAAGGACAATCACTGCAGGTGTATTTTTACACATTTCCCAATGCGCTTCTATTTTCTTCAACAACAATTTGTTCTGCAATATTTCTAGTTAATTATGAATATTTTCATAGAACGTTTATTTACCCGAATCGTACAATGTCAACATATTGAACGCCACAAAACACAATGTAGAAAATTGCTATTCCCAACAACAAGATTGTTGTGTTACGTGCAAGAACGTCTATGTCTCGCCAAGCATCATGTAATCGAATCATCTATTAAACGTAGTAACGTGTAAAAAAATAAACCAACGTTTTAAAGAAAAGTTAGATAACGACTGATACCATAGGTATGACGAGTGTTAACGATATTGCGAACATTGTCAAAGGCAGAATAATTCTCACATATTTTGACTGTTCCGGCCAAATGCCCATTCGGGACATGAGAGTCTTGGTTAATGCGTAGTATCCCTGATCGAAGAGACTCATGGCTGCAACTCACTATTTCTACTGTTCTCCCGGCTTCTTCAAAAATGTTTTCAGCATAGAAAACTCAAAAAACTGCTTCCGAACGGTGGATGAGCCAAGATAAAAACCTGCCTCTAGGTTCTTCGCCGACAGTGGTGGTGATAGACCGCTACATTTTCATGTAAATGTACGGGTAGCGAACAATGATTGACGCAGCTGCAATTGTGACGTCTATCATACTCACCACCACCCGCGCGAGCTCCTATCGTTACGCTGCATATTTCATGAATACTTCACTCTTTTCCGCTCAATTCATGTTCTACAACACTCCGGGGGGGCGGTTTCCTGATGACGCTGTGCGCCTGACTATGCGCAAAACAGTTATGTGTATCAGCTCATAGCATCTTGCTTTCGAATACGGATGAATCTAAAGTACAACGCACGATCAAGCTCCCGCTGTTCTCGAGAAAGGAATTATAGCCGTTTTGCCGTTCAGTTTCTTTGGACTGTGGCAAAATACGATAAGTACGATACATTGAAAAACTTCGCCTCCTCCATGGACAAACTTGACAGAATCTCAAATTATTACTATGAGCCTGAAATGAAAGTAAACTTTCATTTGAGGCTCGTAAGTCGCGGCACTTTTCCAAACTAGTCCGGGAAGAAAGAGACCATATTGCGTTTGTACGCACACACAGTATTTTGCCCGCACGCGATGCGAAAATGTATACGCACGCTGTGAAGTGAGTCGCAAGCTTGAGTACCACAGGAGCTCGAGCCGAATGCGAGTCCTCCCTGTGGTACGAGTGCTGCGAGTGCGACTTACTTCACAGTCCGCGTATCATGTTCGCTACACTGCACTAATATCGCATAATATTTTATGTAACGAATTTAGTGATTGTGCCGATGTACAGCCATCTTGCAATAAAGTACGAGCAACGTGCAATAAATTTAAGAAATCGCACCCAAAGGTAAATAGCGCGCAAAGGAGCCGATCTGCGCATGCACCGGGAATTTGTTAAACTCATGGCTGCAAAGCTCCACTTACGCCACTCTCGCCAGGCATGGAAAGTAGCGCTTTCATGCATGAGTTACATAAAGTGCCTTTATGGGGGGCTGAGTGGTCTGCTGGCTAGCGTGCTTGTCTGTAGTCCACGACGACGCGTGTTCGATTCCCGGTGCGAGGTATTTCTTCGCACACCTCTGTGTCCCGTCCAGTCCTATCCTTTCTCATCTGTATGTTATAAACCCTCCATCCTGGTGAAAATATTTCTCTGACAATTTGTTTGAAACCATCTAAACGGATCGTTTCCTTGATTTTCATCGATTTTCCAAAAATTTTCTCTGATTTTCTGTACTATATGTTAAGTATCTCTGCCATTTTCTCTGCGCAACCACCAGCATGTCGCAGTATATCAGAGATATTCAGAGTATTTTACGAAAAATGCCGGACCCCTCCGATTTATTCTGATAAAGTACGTTAAGAGAAAATACGAGTTGTCTCTAAGATTTACTCATTCTGTTACTCGGACGAACAACAGACTTATTCAAAGAAAATCCAATTTCTTTTCTGAAAAACTCCGATTTTCTCGGAAAATGTGTGTTTTGAGAATTTCAGACATCTTACGCGTTTTCTCTAAGATCTACTCATTCTGTTATCCAAATGAACAATAGACTTTTTTTTTTAGAGAAAGTACGATTTATTTTTTGAAAACCTCTGAGATTCTCGGAAAATGTTGGATTAGAGAATTTCAAAGAAGTTACGAATTCACTCTAAGATCTGCATTTTGTGTTCGTACGAACAGTAAACAGTAAACAATAATTTATGTATACTTTGTACGAGAAATTCAGTGAAAATAAGACTTTCAGAAAATAGTTTCTGAATATAGAAGAGAAACAGGCTTAGATCTATCATCAAAGTTTTTCAGCGACGTTGGCAGGGAAAATCAAAGATTTTCAGAACAATTAGAAATATTTATATTCAAAAAAATCTTTGATTTTCTTTGAAAAGTGCGAAAAGTGAGAGAAATTCAGAGGACTTTTCGGAGAAATTCTCCGAGACTTTCAGATACATTTTCAGAGATATTCAGAGAAATATTTTCACAAGGGCACTTCCCAATCAACGCAAAATTTGACGTAAGTGGAAAAATATACCGATGAAATTGTAATTCAGTTGTGAGTGGCACAGGTCCCCTAGAGGGATGAGCCAAATAAGGCAAAAAAAGTGCCTTTATGTAACCACGATGTTGCAGGCTCATTCAAGTTTACTGAAACGGTTGTTTGAGCGGTGGTTTTTACGACAAAAACCACCGTGTTGCAAGCTTACTCGAATTTAATCGTTATTAACGGTGGTTTGTACGGTAGTCTGAATGATGGTTATTTTAAAAGTCACCAGGCCGCAAGCTCTCCTCCGAACTTTTGAGCCAGCTGGGCCTTTGGTTTTCGCAGTAGTTTGTGTGGTTACGTTTTGACAATAAAGCACTGTGGTGTTTTTGGTGGTAACCACCGTGGCTTTTCACGATAGCCGAACCCGCTAGGGATTCTACGAAATCGCCTCGTTCGTTGGTAAAATTGGTAAGTCCCTAAGATTCTATAGTGTGAAAACCGTAAGCAGCCCCAAAGATTCTATAGCGCGTTTGAAATTTATTTCGATAAATATCAAAATGGCGCCCTACTCGGATCGTAAAATATTGCCGATTCGCTGCAATCGGGCCCGCTAGTTTCATCGATAGGAGTTGAGGTTCCCGGGTGGTAAATTGTAAACGCAGCTAATTGCATATAACACGGTCACCGGATCAATTTACAACGTTTACGTGATATTTTTATTTAGAGCTATCATTAATTATAACGTCGACCCTCGCGCGCACTTAGCGACGCAATATCTCAACCGGAAATCCCTAATTACAAGTTCGCATCCACCGCGTGATTTCAAGCCTTGACGGGTCGCTGCCTGGCTTCGAGTTTGATCTTGAAGCCCTCGGCTCTCTTCAGGATGATGTCGGCCTGGAGCCTAAAGTCGGCCTCCTTGACGCACGACTGAACCCGGAAGTTTCTCAGGATCGTGGAAAGGAGGATCTTCAGTTTGAGCATGGCGTATTTGCGACCGACGCACGATCGGGGTCCAGCCGAGAACGGGACGAATGCGTAGTAATGACGATTCGCGGTTTTCTCAGGCAGGAAGTTGTCGGGATTGAAGACATCCGGATTCGGATATATGTGCGGTTGACGGTGCATCTTGATGGTGCCAATTACGACGGTGCATCCAGCCGGCACGGTGTAATCACCGGTAACTGAGAAAGAAACGAGTAGAATTTTTTTACATTAAAAAGAAACGATCATGGCAGCTCGAAAGTCTAGATATTTTGCGGTACTCACCGAGCTTGAGATCGGTCTTGATTTGACGAGCGATGATGGGTACGGGTGGATACATACGAAGAGTCTCCATGAGACAACGCTCTAGATACTTCATTTCCAGGGTATCCTGGAAGGTGGCAGGTCGGTCGCTGTCGCCGAAGATCTCGTCCAGTTCCTGGATGACCTTCTCCTGAATGTCCGGATGGCATCCCATCATGGAGAGGAAGAAGCTGGATCCGGCAGCGGTCGTGTCATGACCCTGTGGAAAGGCGAATATTAAATCTCCGGACGAGAGAATTTTTTTCTGTCATTCGCCACTCGTACTCGCCTCGAACATGATCGTGTCGACCTGCTCCTTAACTTCCGTATCGGTAAGAGTAACGCCGTTCTGGCTGGCCTCCATCAGGAGATCCAGGAAGGCCAATCTCTTCTTCTCTCCGACGTCGTTTTCGTCAACGTCCAAATCGTCCTTCAGACCGGACGACTGACCGAATGAGAGACCTTCGACGCTCGTCGCATTCTTCGCCTCCGAAGCGGCGGTGCTGATGAAGTTGCGCTTTCCGCTCTTGTAGTCCTCCTTCTTGCGCATTATTACCTTCTTCGTGAGGCCGTGGATGATCTCCAAAAGATGGATCTGGTCCTTTCCGTACTTGGTGAGGTTGAAGAGCCAGTCGGGCCTTAGCCAGACCTTGGTGTGGCGCAGATGGAGGATAGCGGACATCCTGACGGTGCGAAGGAGAAACGTGTCAGTCCATAGTCATCGTTGACTCTATGTTCAAACTTTGTCCATGTCGCTAGTCCATACTCACTTCATTACAGCCATAGCGTACTCCAATCCGCTGCGGTCCTGGGTGGTCTTGGAGACACCCATCGCTGTCTCAAGAAGGATCTCGACGGTACACTCGGACATGTAGTCGTGGCAGTCGAATGCCTTGTTGCCTTCCTTGCGCATACGCTCAACGACCGAACGAGAGTTGGCGTTGAAGAGGTCAATGAAACTCTTGAGGACGTTCAAGTGGAAGGTCGGGGCAATCAATTTTCGGTGGGCGCGCCATTTCGGGCCTAAAAATTATTCAATGACATTATACCAGGGGATGAGATTTTTTTTAATACTGCCATTTTTGCTCCAAAGTCTTTCGACGTAAGTAAAATTAACATGGAAAAAATGCATTTTCGACTTGTATATATTAACTCTTTATAAGTCACACCGCCCCAAACTCTATGGAAATGGGACTAACGGACGCTGAGTGGGGGCCACGCGTTGCTAGGATAGCGCCTAAGAGTGGGGATAGAGCTGTCTTATAAAGGGTTAACGGGTTGCTGGTCCTGTTTTTAACTCCTTACTTATCACTTTAACCGAAAGATCTAGTCGATTTTTTAGTTTCAATTTGGAATTATTAATATGCTACGTACATGCTTTAAATCGGACAGGACTTTAATATGGACATAAACGTTTCGGCGTGCAGTCAAACTTTCATTAACCACGTACAAGGGATTAAGAAAATCAATTACTACACAGTTCACGGGAAAGCATAAAGGAACTTACGATTGATCCACTTTACGATTCGTCAAAGAATGTCGAGCCGGTGGACAGTTTGGTCGTTTTGGATTGAGCGTGCGTAGAGTATTTCTGGGAAGAATAATCTATGTGTTGAATTTTACCGCGTAGAGTTCAGCTTGTGGAGAGTTTTGCCCTTGCTCATTTGTCTTGTGTAGAGTCTCGCTGTATACAGTTTTACTTGTGTACAGTTTTGCAATCATCGATTTAAGGTGTGTACAGATTCGCTGTGTAAAGTTCGAGCAAATGAAAGATGTGCCTGTGTACAGTTTGTGCATGTGCAGAGATGGGTTTGTGTACAGTCGAGCACTGTGCACGGTAGCGGTTGTGTTCAGTCAATCCATGTGTCGCGTTGCGGTTGTGTAGAGTCGGGGAAGTGTAGAGTCGGGTTCTGTAGAAATGAAGTACTGCCCAAAATTCGAGTGCACCCCGAAGTGTTATGACTAGTATTCAAGTTCTGCAAAATTTGAGGCATATGCGTGGCATATTAATTATGTGAAGTCGATTCTACGAAATCGCTTCGTTGCGTCGATAAAACAGAGAGGTACATAAAATGCTAATTTTAACACTTGCCAGTGGAGATGAGAAGACCATTGCCTAGCCACGGCTCGAAGTACTTATACTCGGCGGACTTGTCGATATAAACGTTGCTCGAGAGGATGACCTCGACGTCACGGGGATCGACCAGGAAGATCATAAGCTTCGGGCCTATCCATAGCTTGACGACCTGGTCGAACTCGAACGAACGACTGTAGATGTGACGGAAGATGCCTGTTTTTCGTTTAATTTTTAAAGTTTAAGCATTGAATGGCCAGGAAAAAAAACTCCCAAATCCTACCCTGGTAGACATTTTGGAGCGTTACATGAGCCGCTACAATTTCCGGAGGGATCTGGCTAGGACCTGGCGAGGCCCCAATCTAACACTCCAAAATTTCTCCCAGCGCCGTTTAGTTACGGTTTTAGTCGGTAGATGGAGACAAAAAAATGGTGACTCACTGTCGGCGCTTCCTAACATCTCGAGGGCGTTTCCGATCAAGGGGTAACCCTCGGGTCCGGGAATCTTCTCGGCGAGCTCATACATGTGACGCCTGGAGATCCTCCAGTAAATGAAGGAGAGTACGACGGCCGGGACTAGAAGAGAGAAGAAGACCGTCGATGCCGAAAACCCGGTGGCGCTGGCGGCGGCCACTGTTCCAGCCATCATTTCCGGCCCAGCTGCAGACATGGCGACTAAATTCTACGGAAGAAGGCAAATTAATTTTTTCTGCGTTTGTGTGTTTCTTTTTTTTTATATTTCCTCGTAATCGATCTTTTCACTTGTGATCGCCCGGTTCGATCGAAACAATTATCGACGATTTAATCCTCGCGGCGAATTTACACACTTTCGATTCCTCACCGATTAAATCTGAACTATCGTGGATTATTGCTCTTCTATGATCGATAAATCGAGATCGACAGAAAACTGGTTGCTTGTTCGATTGCAGTTGGTTTAAAAAAAAATCACCCACCTATTGCGGTAGTGGAGTGAAAGAGTTCCAGTCGACGAACCACCACCGAACTGCTGAAACCTACGAGGTCCGGAGGCTTTTATAGACGGCGCCAGAGTCGCCTACGCCGCCCCCCCCCCATCGCCCCGCTGCGGAGGTTCACACCTATAAGTGAATAGACGTGCGTAACAAAGGCATTAGCATCGCTAATGAAAAGTTCGATCGATTTTGATCGGGTTCTCGATGACCGAGCGCAGATCCACGCGTCGCCGAATGACGTGCCGGAAAAGGCGCCTCATCATACCTCGTCCACAACACGGCCGCCCGTGCGCCTTGCAATTAAATTTCTTTTTTTTCGAATCAAATTCGGCGAACCGACAGGACATTTGGCGTCACGCACCAATTTATCGTATACTCAACCTATAAAATGACCTATGTAATATACTCAACCTATAAAATATTTCGCGAAAGGTTTCAATCATATTTTTATGTCACTCGGTGGGAAAATTGCAGTTTTACGCACGCTTTGCGTAAAAACAGCAGTTTCACACCTTGGGAAATAAAGTTTTGTACGATTCTCGTGGGAAAAAGGCTTTCTCCACTCGTGTGATTGCAACATTGGGCAGAAAATACATATACATATTATGGGGTATTCCATACCAAAGATACAGCGAATATAAGTACAACAAAAAAAACGAAAGCACTATTAAATTTTCGGCGAACAATAATGTTCAAAAATCTAAAACAATTTGTAGACATTTTTGACGGTATGAGCAACTTAAAAAAATTATGAACATTTTTTGAGACCACGCAAAATTAGGGTGGCCGACTTGGTATCGAATACCCCATATACACATGGATATGCACAATGTATATGTATCACGTGACTCGGTCGCATCGATGACCTCGCGCCCTGGCATCGAAAAAATTTCCATTTTTTTTATCGTGCCTCTGTCTATCGTATCGCGTGAATCTGTCGAATATAGCGATTCGGCGTGGCGTGTTGCTTACTTATTGCGTTAACAATAAATGTATTCAGTCAGCCGGGCATGTAAATTTGTCGTTCGGTCTTTCGATGCGCACCTGCATTGTACTGTTGATCGGTCGAATTATAACGCTCGTGGGAATTCATATCGGCAAGCAGGCTCTTCCTTGATGGCCATCGATAGCTTTCTTCTCTCGATTCGTTGGCCCGTACAATAAGGTAAATGCTCCAATTTGTGGCAAGTTTACGACGTTATGTATAATAGCAATTATTTTCGACGCTCCAGCGAAAGTCTTCAATTCACAAATAGGCCCTCGGGAATTCTTTAGTTGAATTACACTACAAAAAAAATTCGTATGGAATTTAATGTACCGGACAGGAAGTTTTTATGCAAAAACTGATATATTAAATTTCGTGTACGATTGGCATGAAAAATGAATGTTCAGTGTATTAAAAACATTGGAAATTTTCAAATTTTAATAATTTAGTTTAATTTTACTATAAAGGTACTTTAATTTTTATAATTTACTTAAATTTCAATGAAGACGTATATTCATTTTTCATCACAATTGTACGTTTAATCTGATGTACCAGTTTTTGCATAAAAACCCGGTACAATAAATTTACCATTTTTTTTTACAGTATACTATTTAACTTATATTATTGCTATCCCGATAAAAACGCAGTACGTTATTTTGTGTAGACGAAATTCTGAGTCAACGCATGGAAGATGACTACTAATAGGTACATCCATTAAAATGTTTTAAAAATGTTTTTACAACATTTCACAGATATTTTTAAATGTTGGTTAAATATTCATTAAATTCTCGCATCACACCTAGCATATTCGAGGTTGCGCAAGCCCCGCCCATACTAACTGTCGAGCATTGCCCATAAATTTCTGCGCCGATCGATATTCGCTTCGTGGTGGGGTCTGCTACGGATATCGAGGGTAACAAACCCGAGGTCCTCGTGTATTTAGGAACAAAAACATCATTCTTTCATTCATATTTTGTGTTCAAAAATATATAATTGTACATATTGAGAGTTTTTGGTAAGCCAATGAATTACTTTTCTCGACGGTATCTAATTTAATTACCAGAAATATTCATGGTTATGTAAATATCGATGGCTACTAATGATACATTAAGTGGCCACTAATCCGTGCAACTCTGTATCGAGGATGCCCCTCGTCATTTATTCACACGTTTATTCGTATCTTTTGAATAACAATAAAGAGTTGGTCACATTTGGGAGGTTTTGGTCAGCCAGTCAACGAAACTTCCCGATGGAATCGATTTCAGGTACTGAACACCTACGATTGTATGAATATTTCCAGTTGTTTGAAGACGATTCTTAAACAGCCACTATTAGAAGCATTTACCTTATGCAGCTCCCCGTTACACACGACGATACACTGCGTGACCGACTGTGCTCTCTGGGCCGTTGCCGTGGAAACGAAGCTCGCCATGGGGCAACTTTGCGGACTAGGGAAGCATGCACCGAGCCGGATGAGCGCTACGGGCGAGCTATAGGACGCTCACATCCTCGGCTCCGGTGTGATTCGCTGAGCCGCCACAAGAGACGATGCACCGCTGTGGTTTTTGAGAAAATAAATAAATAAACAGGCGACACTAACCTCGGGACTTGCTCTAAATGTAGGATCGTGGGAAGTATCAGGGTAACACGTTAGTGCACGGGGCGAGAGCGAGAGGTCTCGCTGTAACCTCCAGAATCAATCTGGGTGGTATTTTGGTACAGCGTAACCTTCGACCTCCCGACGCCACAGCAACACTTGACGTACAACAACGTACACCTGATGCATGGTTATTTGTAACGATCGGAATCGTCGAATTATATTGGTCGAGTAATGATGGTCGAATTATAATAATGGTCGAATTACAAGAATGATCGCATTATAAGATTGGTCGAAGTATAATAATGGTCGAATTATAATAATGGTCGAATTATAATAATGGTCGAATGATAATAATGGTCGAATTATATTCGTCGCTACGATATATATATATATTCTCTACAAATGTTTGTCGATTTCTTCTAACCGCTCGTATTTCTTGCATTCCGTGACTCGCAAAACTATGCAAAATATGGAGATTTCGCCGTGACCTCCAGAATCAGTCTTATACTGGAGGTCGTATTTTGGTGCAGCTTAACCTTTGACCTTCTGACGCTGCAGTCGCGGCACGCACATTACACGCGTACGGATCGTACAGCAATTTACACCTAATGCATGGTTATTTGTAATGATCAAAATCGTTGAATTATATTCGTCGCTGCGGGATACATATAGTCTCTACATATGTTTGCCGCTTTCTTCTGACCGATCGGATTCAAGATCCTACGCGACTCGCGGAGCGATGAGAAACATTCACGATATTACGATTACAATAGGCGGATATCCAGGTCACAGAGCGATGACCTTACGCGTCACGTCGAAAACTCTGTTTTTACCTTTGTTCGCTGCAACGCGGTATACAGCGCGTGCAATATTACATTCGGCTTGGGAAACGTTTATCGTCAATGTTAAGGCATCGCCGGATCGCAAAGTAACGACTTTGTAAAGAGATCGATAGAGCATAATATCGATAGTTGAATGGAACTGAAAAATCATCGAAGACGCACGCAAGAACCTCATCGATCTTCCGTTGAAATAATCGTATTCCGGCAACGGGCAAAGTCCGATCGTATACGACCTCTGCGCAAATTCACGCTTGACCTTCGTCGCGGTCAATTTGTATATATGGCATTTATACAAGCTCAACTTCATTGTATATATACGTATGTGTAAAGCAAGTTTCAGGACCAGCAAATTCCATCGATCATCCATGCTCTCAGGCATACCGAGATTCTCCATTATTGTAAGTAATAAGATTGATATTTTAATGTAGTCCTTGCGAATAGTGTTCACTTCGAATACGTTTCAGAGATATGAGAGGGTACTCAGAAAAGTGAACGAAGCACTTTCATAAAAAAAAGTTGGTTTTCCGGGAGAGTTGCTGAACAATTTTATATTTCATCAGTTTGTCAATACCATTTTGGAATTATTATTATGCGAAATTAATCTTTTCAGGGCCTTTAAAATGCTTAATTTTTTTTCAGATTTTCGTACCATTTAGAAGTGTTTGCAATTCCCTCTCATTTCTCTGAAACTTATGCGAATTGAACACTATTCGCAACGACTACCTTAAGGGCATGTGTTACGTGCGTATAAATGCTCCGATGGAAACAAATCGCTTTCGTTATTTTATCCGAGATTGTTGATGCGTCGACCAAAGGCAAATTTGGTTCTTGCAGTCAATAGATATAAGCATAAAAACCTAATATGCTTTTTGTCGTCAGATCAACCGTATCGGAGAAAATACGGAAGGCGATTTGTTAACGACTGAGTCCGTACCACATGCTCTTAAGGGCATGTGTTACAGAGTCAGTCGGTAACAAATCGCCTTCCCTGTTTTCTCCAAAACGATTGTTACGACGAGCACAAGCAAATTAGGTTTTTATACTTATATGTATTGACTACAAAAACCTAATTTGATTTTGGTCGAAGCATCAACCATCGCGGAGAAAATAGGGAAAGCGATTTGTTACCATTGGAGCATCGATACGTTTGTGTCATATGCCCTTAAGGTGATTTGGAACTCCCTCCCGCCCACTTGCCCCGTGCTCAGCTGGTAACTAGAACTGTACTGCATGCCGTTTGAGGCCGCAGACCGCCGTGCGCGAAAAAGAAAATTGTCTTTCCCTGCGTCTGCCGATTCCCTAGGGAAAGACAATTTTCTTTTTCCTCGGCGGAGTGTGGTCTCAAATCGGCATTCAATGCAGTATATTTTTTGTTAATGTAAGTATTGTAATGATAATGCATACGCATGAGTGATATACCTGCGAACAGCGTACCTAGCGCCGCCAAGCGGCTGCTCACTCAACTGTTACGCCATCTGGCCACTCGCGCGGCGCTTGGCGTCTGCTCTGATCGCCTTGCAACTATTTTAGCCACAAGTATTCACGAGTCGTTCGGTGCTCGAAATAAAAGAAACGATATAATGCATTGAGTGATCGTCGTGACTCGTTTGTTCACTAGTATATAAATTTTATTCGGTGTTACTGTAAGGTCGAACAGCAGGTACAAAACAACAATCGTGCCTGATATAAAAAAGAAAAACCCGATTAACCTCAGATTTCGTTTTCGTGTCTGGCCCCTTTGTGACGCGCTGTGTTTATCTTTCTTGTTGATACGTAACGAGATAATAACAAAGATGTCCATCGACGAGTAACAGAAATATGCCCGGTGTACTCAAGTGAGAGTAAAGCTGTCGATTACGTTCGACCAAAGGTTGTGTGAATAGCTCTAACAGTTTCCGCGTGAATACAGTAACGATAATAAGGATAGCCCAAACATAACCTCAAAATAGTAGCAAAATCTTTCCTCCGATTTTTCTCGGAGACAACGTGCGGGAATAAAATTCGGTGAACGCAGCGCTCTCCGTGCTGGACTCGTGCAAACGACCCACTCGCCAAATTTGATTTTCGTTGCGTCGTTCTCGAGAAAAACGCGATCGGAAATTCGAGGTGAACGCCGCTCGGCCGTCCCGTAAATACGGACGATGCGCCATCCTGTTTTCGCTGCGCTACGCTGCTGCTGCTTGTAGACACATAGAGAATACCACGGATGGAGATCACTTTTTTTTTATGCATTCCTATCAGCGGATAGCTCCAGCTAGTAACGGGAACAATTGCTCGATGTTGTCTCCGTATAGCTTCGGGGCTAACACACTGATAAATAAAAAATCCAATTCACCTGCGTACGACATCGGATATCCGCATTCACAAAAAATTTCCAAATACACAAGCAAGAGCGCGTACATGTATACGTATAAATAAATATAAAAATGTAAAGATATCCGTGGCTGTATGGAAGGCTCAAGACCGCTGACATCAATGCAAATGTCCAATTTTCGTTGCCATTAATTTGAATGGTCGTGGAAAATCGGTTGGACTTTGGGCTCATTGGTGAAAGGGGTAAAGCCATGTACAACACGCTCGGGCTCTCTCGTCCGTTGTAGCGAGAGTTCTCTTCGCATCACTGACGATTGCAGAAAAAAAGAACGAAAGATAAAAAAATAAACACGTTTGAATTTCTATGTTTTACCTGTGGAATCTTATAGTTACAGTCTTTTCGCAGATAGATAAATAATGGAGAGCGACGACGGCGAGGAGACTCCGCAGTCTTCCGGCACCACGAGGGAAATGGAGATTGGCACACAGTCGAGCGTATCGATGATATCCCAACAAACCGAGGCGGGCGCAGAATGCATCTTCAAGACTACTTCGATATCTCAGACGATGGAGACGGTTTGCTGGACGCCCTCCGGCTCTCAGGGCACCACAATGGACATATCGCAAAACTACACCAGCGAGAAGTCTGAGAGTTTTTGCGACGACACGATGGACCAGGATGATGCAATCACCAAGGAGATCGACGACACGCTAAACGGCCTAAATAGTCAGAGCGACACGATATCCGCGTTCGACGGCGCTATGTCGAGCGACGATTTGCGGCAGTTCGACGTGCTGGACGACCTTGAGCGCGACGATCCCGATCAGGACGGCAGCGACTACGATTCCGACAGCAACGAGAGTATGGACTCGGACGTGCCGGACGAGGAGATCGAGGCGATGCTCGAAGAGGGTTTGTCACAATTGTCATTTATCACAATTATCGCCCCGGGTGCGTTCTTGAATGCTCTTCTGCTCACAAATATTCGACATGTGTCCAAATTTAGAAGCGGCTGAAATCGGCGTTCTTATATTTTTCAGACATCGATTTTTGTAAAAATCTGCTCCGAAAAGGGTTATTTTGTTATCAAGCCGCACTAAATATATCCCGCAGAAATAATCGGACTTACCGTCGGTTACACTGTTAAAAAAAACTTGTAAATTTAGCGCACCGAAAAGCAAAAACTGCTATATCAAACTTAATTTACAATTATGATGAAAAATTAACGAGTTTTTGCAGTGAAATTAAAGTACATTATTAAAAGTAAAGTATTTAAAAAGTTTTTAGCATACTGTACATTAATTTTTCATCATAATTCTACATGAAATTTAATATATCACTATATGCATAAAAACTTCCAGTACCAGTACATTCATTTTCATACGAATTTTTTTCTTTTTTTGCATTGTAATGAAAAAAGAGTAACGGTAGACAGTCACAAATAAAAGAACGCATTGCTGAGCAGCTTCATTCAAGAACGCACACTCTGGGTGCGTTCTTAAATGCTCTTCTGCTCGAAAATGTTCGAGAATGTATCCACATGTATAAGCGGTTGAAATCGGCGTTCTTATATTCCAGTCTACTTCCGTTCAGAGTTTACTGTTTACACAAATCTGCTCCGAAGAACGTTATTTTGTTATCAGAACGCTCTAAGTGTTTTCCTCAGAAGTAATCAAGTGTATCTTTGGTTATTTAAAAAATACGGTTAGCGGTAAGCAGTTACAAATAAATGAATGCATAGCTGAGCGGATCCACATTCAAGAACGCACCCTCAGAGTGTGTTCTTGAATGCAATTCTGCTCTGTTCGGTTGAATCCAGAAATATTCGAGACGTTCCGGAAATATTCGAGGCGTTTTTATATTCCAGTCCGTTTCCTCCCAGACTTCAGTTTTTGTACAAATCTGCTCTGAAATGCGTTATTTTGTTATCAAAATGCACTAAATGCATCCTTCAGAAATAATAGCAAGTATTAAGCAGTCACCAATAAAAAAGGGCGTGTCCGAGCCAATCCGCATCAAGAACGCGTACTCTCTCGTGCGATTTTCAAAAGACACGTGTCCGTAGGTCTGCCTGCGGAATTAAGGGGCAAGCGAAAGGAGAAGGGAGACTGTATGCCTTACGAGGAAAAAGAGAAATTGGTTCTCGACGGTGAGTTCTCTGTACTGAAAATGTAGGAATTATTTATTTATCATCGCCGATAAGTTTATTTTTCTTTTTTTCAGAAATTGGACACAATCACTTCGACGTACTGCCCGAAGGCTGGGTTCAAGTGACGCACAACAGTGGTATGCCGTTGTATTTGCACAAGCAGAGCAGAGTCTGCACCCTGGCGAAGCCGTATTTTCTCGGTCCCGGTAGCGTGAGAAAACACGAGGTGCCGGTCAGCGCGGTGCCGTGCTTGCAGTATCGGCGAGCCCTGCAGGAAGAGGAGGAGGAACGCAAGAGGGAGAAGGAACGCGAGCCGACGACGGAAACGTGCACTCTGCCGAGTGCAAAAATCGAAACTATCCAGGAGAATCGCGCGGCTCACTCACTCGACAGCGAGCAGCTCAGAAACTATTCTCAAACCCTTTTTCGTTTCAAAGCGATCAAAGTCATGAGGTTTCAGTGAGTGTCCGAGCCGCGCTGGAATCCAATTTTTCAACCCTTCACGTACAAGATTTGCCTAGAATTTGCCATAACGTAACCTTCGAACTATTCGAATAACAACTTAATGTGCAAAAAAAAAATCTGTAAACATTCAGAGACGTACCTTGAAGTGCTGTAAAAAAACAAGCCTTCAAGAAAAAAAATTCAGAAGAATTTAAATTTTAATTTACCTCTAGAAGAAAATTGATTACATATCATGGTCGTTTGGTCCCGACAAAAAGTTCCCGTACTTGAAGGGTTAAACCGGCCGATCTAACCGATCGATCGTTTTTCAGGTCGTGGTCGGCGCGGAGAAAGTTTACGAAGAACAAGAAGCATCGCAAGCAACTGGAGCGGCCTACGCTGCCGGACGGTACGAAACTGATAACTTTTCCGATCGGCAGCGGGACGATATCGGGAAACGGGAGTCCGGGTACGGGGGAGGAGAGCGGCGGGCAGAGACCCCCGAAGCACTGGATCATGAATCCCTCTGGCAAGAGCTACGTCTGTATTCTTCACGAGTATGTCCAGCATGCTCTGAAAAAACAACCGACGTACAAATTCAAGGAGCTAGGTGGGCTTGCGCTTTAACCAGTCAATTTATATTATTTTTAATTTTATGATTTAGAAAAATCGGTTATTCAAAAACATCGATTATTTTTCAAAAATCGATTAGTTATAAAACGTCGATAACTTAAAAAAAAATTGATTATTCAAATAAAATTGATAAAAAAAAAAAAATTATATATTTTATTAATGTCGAATGATCAAAAGAAAAAAGTGTCTTTAATTGTAGTTTGTTAATTTTATTCGCAGAAAACGCTGCGACTCCGTACTCGGCAGTGGTGTGTATCAACGAGATGGAATACGGAAGCGGCTTCGGAAGCAGTAAGAAACAAGCGAAGGCGAACGCCGCCAGGAAAACGCTGGAGATTCTTATACCCCAGATGAGGGACAAGATATCCGGCGAGACGAGCGGCGACGGGGCGACTCCGAACGCTGGACGCACGATAAAAGCCTCCAGAGGGAATTCGGACGCTGATCTGTCCTTCTTCGACGAGATATCGATAACCGATCCAAGGGTCGCGGAATTCTGTGCGAAAACTACGGAGCCCTCACCGCACGCGATACTGATAACTTGTTTGCAAAGGAATTTTGGCCTAGGCGACATGCATATAAATTATTCCGTTAATACCTTGAAGCATCAGCGAAACGAGTTCACGATGCGCGTTGGAAAACACGAGGCCACGGTGGTGAGTTTTACCATTTCCGTATTGCAATCGTTAATTCGGTTCTATTCGACTATGTAAGTTCCGAACCGACGCTTCGTTTTCAAATATCATCGATTCAAAGATTCCACATCCGGCATATTGGAATATAACTACTTGGTAGCGTCTCGCATAATTAAAATAGTACTGTGCTATATCAGTGGAAAAACGCTATTGTTATTGGTTGTGAAGTTGGCCTTACGCACCGGAAGCGAGTATCACAGCAGCATAAGCCGAAAGTCATTGTTGTTCGGTACGAGCTAAAGGCGAGTGTTACCTACTTGCCAAATTACGTCGGGAAACCGCTTTTCCGTACAAGTATGGCACACCACTTTTTGTAACAAATGCACAAAAACTCCCACTTTTTATGCCTGTAGCTTGACGAAAGCGTTCGAAAAAGAACTAGAATGTTAAAAAAGCGTGCGAAAATGTAGTTAGTGCGATCTGCGCATGCGCGGTATTTTTCTCGCACACCTTACTAAAAAGCTCCACTTTCACCACACTTAACAGGCACGAAAAGTGAGGCTTTTTGTGCATGCATTACAGATCAGCAATTTACTATACCAGTGCGATAAAACTATTCTTGACGAGTGTATATTTGCACTCACACGAGTTAAGAACAAGTTTTTCGCACGAGAATCGTATCAAATTTCACTTCACAGGTTGTGAAAATGAGAATTTTATGCCGAAAACTGCCATTTTCGCACCGAGCGAAGTAAAATCTTTTTTGAAGTACTTGGCGCTATTGCGCTACCGCCTCTCTTGATATCTGTACACGGTATACGGTGTTTTCTCTCACCGGACGATAGTCCAAGAGCTTCATTCCGGATTAACAATAATAATAATAATAATAATAATAATAATAATAATAATAATAATAATAATAATAATAATATCTGGGAAATGCAGGTATGCCGGAACAAAAAGGACGGGAAGCAGCGTGCCGCGCAGGCTATACTGCAGCGTCTCCATCCTCACATACAGTCGTGGGGTTCCCTGCTGAGGCTGTACGGTTCGCGGAGCGTCAAGTCCTTCAAGGAGAAGAAGCAGCTCGAGCAGGAGATAACGCTATTGCAGGGCAAGGCCGCGGTCAATCAGCCCAATCACGCGATACTCGGAAAGCTTCGACAGGAGATGCGCAAACTCTCGGAGCAACGTCAAGCTATACAGCCGATCGGCAAATTCGTACCGCCAGATTTGCCGAAGGGCTCCGCTGCCAACTTGAACAACGTCGACTTATAGCCCCGCTAGTCAATTCGGTACTGCCGTAGCGGATTTTTTTTTTTTTTTTTTCATTATCGCGTCCGTCAGGCACCGCAACGTTATTCGAGTACCACAAATATAAATTGCCTCCGGATCTGGGAGTTCTTTGTTCTGAACCATAGGACCGTATTTTAATTAGTGTATAGAGGCGAGTTAGCTAATTGAATTAGAATCTTTTGAAAAATGATTTAAAGCGGAAGTAACCTGCCGTACTCTACCAGCTGTCCGTTCTGCCAACGGTTGATGCTCTGTTAGATAAATCCATTGACGATACCGGATTCGACAAGCTGGTACCAATCAATTTATACTAATAGTTTATTCATGTAACATTTCCATTACAGTTTTTTTCGTATTCGAGCTTTTGAGTCGTTGGTATTCAGTTTCATTTTTTTTTCTTTTTTTCGCCCCTCCTCTGCCCCTTTCGTAACTTACGGACTAACGTACAACAAGTTGTAACTTTTTTGATAGTGTATATGTACAAATTGCAGCATTATCAGAAATATTCATCACTGCCCATACAACTTCAATTGATGTTTCGGATGCTTTGGAAATATATGTTCTCGAAAAGAAATTGTATACGTTTCTGTTCTTTTTCGTCAAGCTCCGTCGGTGCTCGTCGCTTCTCTAAACAAGTTCAGAAATAGATATGTATACAGGTATTTTAACGTATAGTTAGTTTACCGCAAACGGAATCTACAAAAATTCTCTACGAGGAGTAAGTATGTTCCACGTATGTGTACAGATAATTTTTGTTTGTGAGTGTGTGTGTGTAGACAATTTTTAATCTCCTGACTCCGTGTGATTCAATCTTCGTTCTACGTTGTTCTTTGCATTTCATTGGGAATGTCGTAATTATCGATACATGCCATTGTCGGAAATACATATTTATAAGGATGCTAAATATTAGCATACTTCGAAAACTAACAGATTCCAGAAGAGTCACGCGGGTGGCCCGAATCGTACTCGTTAATCGCGCTCCCGCGATATTCCATGCGGTTCGCGAGATTTTTTTCAACTCCCGTGAACTCTGCGACAGTCTCTACGAATCGTTACTTCTCATTGACTAGCTCTAATTTAATACGATTAAGTTCGTCGAGGAAATTCTCGTTCGTTTCGAAATTCAAATTTCTCAATCGTATCTATAATAACAAACCGTTATTACAAATGGCCCATATTTTTTTTCTTTTTTTTTTTTAAATGTAAAATTGAAACATTCGACACGGTGCTGCGGTATAAATTTTTCGCGAAGCCAATGCTCGATGCGAATAAAATCTAATAAATGCGCTCGAGTATCGAGAATTATAAAAAATAAGCAAATTGTAAAAGCTGGAAGCAACCACGGTACGTACAAAAAAAAAATTCGAATATATATATTTAAAAAAAGCAAAAAACAACGCAATCGACGTATGTCCTAACGGAAAAGCGCAGCGCATTGGTCGAGAAATTATCTACCATTTCATTGGTTTCTTTTTTCGTGTGTAAAATATGCATTCATATAATTATATAACACTCATAAAGCTATGATACGCGGTACTTTTTTTGGCAACAAATATCATCGTTATAAAATACTTCTACTACCCCGCAAGATATACGTTGGAGTCGATCGATAGGACAAAACAATTCGTCGGTGTGGTCGATTAGCACTCGACGAGTCGATTCTAAAACATCATGGGTCGTGTTGTCCGCGATCAGCGAACTTCACAATTGTGTTGGACCGATGGTTCACGTTGATGTAGTATCGACTTGCGAATCTTTATTTAGATCGATGTGTCGCTGGCACCGTTACCGGAGAGTGCCATCTTCGAGAGACTAGAAAGACTTCGCCGGGGACTGCTGCCGCCCAGGAAACCACCGCTGTTCTCGGAAAATATTTTCCGGAAGCTGCGAAAATTAAATGATCGATTAGTACGAGGTGAAGATTTCGGAAAGTCTCGATAGTGATAGCAAGAGTAGAGAATTTATTGACAAAAATGCATAACACATAACAGTTTTTGATACCTAATAAACTTAGATTTTATCGCGCATATTGCATAATGTGAGGCCATTGACCGAAGTCCTTCGGTGACGATTGCTAAGGATGCATTACACACACATTCCCAACCGAAAGTTTCATTCGATCAAAATTTCAGTATTTCGTGATATGCCAAAAATCTGACAAAATTAGGCGTATTCATCACTTCAAGACCTTTGACTTTGCCAAATAATAATGCCAGAAAGTTATTAACAAGTTATTTAAAAAATCAAGTGTGAAAAAAAACCGAAAACCTTCTATATTTAATTTCGAATGAATTCCTTGATATTTTTGAATTCATCTGAATTTTTTCAGAATTTTCTTACATTTAAAATGTTTTTTTTTTCGCAAAACTGAAAAATCGATGTAAGGACATGATCTTGGATATGTTTCTGTATCACGATTCCACAGTACACACAAAAAGTTTTGAGGCGATTACGCCAACGGTTCCGAAGTTACGGTCGTAACAAAATTATAAAACCAGAAAATTCAAAAATGTAAGTAAATTCTGAAAAATTCATGTGGCTTCCAAAAAATCAGTGAATTAATTTAAAAAGAAAAAAAGAGTTTACTGATTATTTGTTGAACAATTTTTTAAAGCGATTTGTTGATAAATTTTCACGTTATTATTATGCAAAGTATTATTTTTGGCACGTGTAATACAGTTGATTTTAAAAAATGTTGATACTATTAAGAAGTGTTCAAATTCTCACTGAATCACACTTTTGGCTGGGAATGTACGTGTGAAGCATCCTTAAGAGGCCCTTCAGCGTTTCATACATTGAGTGAATGGATCGATGAAGAATTTGTAAATGGTCAGTTTTCTATTTCAATTGTTCATTATTTATAATTGTTAATATGTTGTGTATGTGGGATGTTTCAATTTATGTTTTGTTCGACTTGCATACAGGACAGGTTCAGGATAAAAATCTGAAAAAAATTCCAGTTACCCACACTGTATAACACTAAAACGTCACGAACTTTCAGCCTGATCTAAGAGTGTCAGGATTTTTGGGTCATTCGACTTGACGTGGAATGCCCCATGCATAGGCTGTTTCATATTTTCTATTTGCATCTCAGCGAATCTTCCGGATGTACCTGAGTTCTACTTCTTTTAAGCGTATTGCCCGAAACTCTACGGAGGAGAGTGTTTCTAGGATTATGTAGTGGATTTGCCGGGTTTCGGATACGTCTCGACAATTACTCAACGATACTTACAATTTGCGAATGCCAGATTCGGAAGACTTTTTCCACGGCGCATCGTCCGGTTCGTACGGCAAGGGGCCCTGCACTGGTGCGTCCCTTTCGTCCTCGGGTCTGGGAAAAAAGCACAACACACGATAAGCGCCTCGTTGTCTCACCGCAAAATTGTTCGATCTAGCAAATATCCTATTTGCAACGACGTGGCACGCCTTTGCAAATGCGCAAGCAAATGATAACGTGTAAACTTTTTCGGGCCGTATATCTTACGGATAAACGTTAGTCGGGATTGCCGGTACACCACTGCCTGAGCTCAAAGCACGTGGAACGTGGACGTTTTAGCGTCAAGTGATCGTGTGAGTTACCAAACACGCAACCATGCGAAAAAAAATAATAACAAATAAAATAAAAAAAATTATAAGCATGCAAAAAACGAAGTTAGATAAAATAGCGATCTATCGATACTGATAATTTTTTTTTTTCGTCGTATGCATGCCGACATACGTTTCCGGTTTCGGGCGATAGAGTTCCAGTTCGTCCTCGAGATCGGAAACTCGGGCCTTGAGTTCGTTCCTCTCGTGCAGGATCTCTTTGAGCTCGGCCGTTGTGAATCTAGGCCTGTCCGGATCGTCGAGATCGTAGACCACTTTGTTCGTGAGATCGGCGTAGCCGTGGGACTTAGTGAGATCCTCGTTTTCCTTCCGAGCGAGGCCCAGCCGCGCCCGCAAGTTTATGAGCTCGCGATTCTGGTCCTGCAGCTGGGCCAGAAAGTCGGCTCTCTCCTCGACGAGGCCGCGCGCTTGCATCTGGGCTTGACGCTGCTTGCGCTTAAGTTCCCGACCGACCGCTCCCAATTTCTCGACTTGCACGGTCAACTGGAAAATCGAACGGAGCGAGTGGCGTCAGAAAGAAAAAAAAATGCTCGTCGACGATCGCCGATTATTATAACCGAACAATTTACATTCTCGATTTCCAAATTCTTTTGCGAGAGCTCTCGATCCCTCGCTCGTATTTGGTCCCTCTGCTTGTCTATCATGCTCCGGAGACGTTGCAGAACCGCGATGTCGACCTCCTGGCTGGCCGTAAAAGCTGCAAGAGGATAAACGGTCGGTTTTTATTAATGTGTCGTTATCGGTGTTCGTCAAGCGCCGCGACACATCCTGATACGATCGAGAGATTAGCAAGGGGGGATTGATGGTTGTTAGTACTTTGTTTACCGCTGTCTTGACTATCGCTGCGCGACTCCTGCAACGCCTCGGCCAGACGACGATTCTCGTCCTGCAATCGCGTCACCATCCCGACGAGGTCCCGCGATTCTTGCCTCCAATGTTCCTCGGTCTGTTCCACTTCCTGTTTAAACGAAAAATATTAAACATCAAAGAAGTTACGAAGAATTCGACTGATCTTACACCACAACGTTATTACTTTTCTCTCCTGGCAATAAATAAATGAATAAATTAATGAACAGATAAATAAATAAATACTTTGGCTCGTTCAGCTTCAGTACAGAATTCATCATTTTTATCACAAATTCTTTATTTAATTATTTTATTAGTTTTATTTAATAAGTTTTCATAATATTGATGCTTTTTAATTATTTACTAACCCCATTAATTAATTAATTAACAATAAAGTATTATAGTATGCCGTATAGGTAACAAGACTTAGCAGTTATTATTAGTTCTTATGAATTCCTTACCAGCTCCATTAACCAAAACAGTAAATTCATTATTATCAAATTAGCTAATTGATTAATGAACCAAAATTAATTAATAGTTAATAATAAAGAAGTATAGTATGCCCTATATGTAATAAGACTCAATAACTGTTATTATTAATTCTTATTAATCATGAATCAGCCCCATCACTCAATGAGCTAAATTAATAATCATTAATTGAATTCATTGATTAATTGACCAAAATTAATCGATGGTCAAGGATAAAGAAATCTACTATACAATATACCTTCTCGAATCTCTGTCTGTCCTCAGCCTTGCCAATTTTGTCGTTCTCCAGTTGAGAGATCTTGGCGGTGAGTTCCTCGACCGTTGTGATCTCCCTCTCATTTTTGGTAGCGAGATTTTCCAGGAGCTCGAGAGCGTTTATGACTTTGGGCATCAGACCCGTCACGGCGTCGGCTCCGAAGAGATCTATGAGCTTCTCGCACTCCTTTCCAATCTCCGAAGCGATGTCATAGACGTCGACGACAGAGACGTCCGACGTTGCCGAGTATTCCTCCATTTCTGGGATTGAGTTTCTTCTCAGGTGAAAAGGCATTAATTACCAATTAGACTCTCCGCCCAATAAGAGACATCGGCTTCCGCCTCGACGAATCGTTGAACCTCCTGCCAAAGATCACGACCAATTAATTATTCCGCGTCGTTCCTCGCGCAAATATATCGTTCGTAAGACGGATCGTTCGCAATAACGAATGAACGAACGATAACGCGGCCCGGACGCGGTCTTTATCGTAGTCCGACGGTTCGCAAGTTAATTCCTCTCAGGTATCCGAGAGTTCCGATCGCAAGTACGAGAGTAAGCAGGGTGAATAAAAAAAAAAAAAGAACCAAAAGCCGTACGGCGATCGACGCCTATTCTTTATATCTTTGTTACCGAACAGTTGAGCACCTTCGTGTATTCCTAGTGTCGGCTATTGTGGTCGGCAGCGAATTGCAAGGGCGAAGAAGTTGATGACTCGCTCCGAGAAGGATTTGTCATCCGCCCATTACTGAATTGTGCACTTGATTTTAATCGGGCGAACACAACGCACTTGTGTGTGTGTGTGTGCTTCGTGAGTGTAGATACGTGCAGACACTGCGATGCACACCAGCGGAGAAACTGACAGATGGTTGTAAGCCTGGGAGAAGGTATGTTGGAGAGAGGGCAAATGCGATCGGCTGGTCGGTGCAGCGGATCAAGAAATAGCTGTGTACGCTCTGGAACGAAACTCGGAGAAGACGATTTCGTGGGTAAGTACAGACACGGACTGACCGGCGAACGCCGAGCGGATCGATACAAGACACGCTATAGCCCTGTACTTGTTGTACTAGTGTAATGGTCCGGTTGGTCAGTCGTTGGAACTGAAAAATTGTCTAGTTCCGTCGGCAAAACAGGTAAAGCAGGTTAAAAAAGGATCAAAAACAGCTCCAGCATCCCCTTAAGGGCATGTGTTACAGACTCAGTCGGTAACAAATCGCCTTCCCTGTTTTCTCCAAAACGATTGATACGACGAGCAAAAGCAAATTAGGTTTTCATACTCATATCTATTGACTACAAAAACCTAATTTGATTTTGGTCGAAGCATCAATCATCAAGGAGAAAATAGGGAAAGCGATTTGTTACCATCGGAGCATCGATCCGAGTGTGTCACATGCCCTTAAGGACATGTGAAAGATGTACCACGTGACATATGAGTGCGAGAGAGATATGTGCATTTTTCGAAACAATGCTTTTTTTTTTATTTCTTAAAAGATTCCGACCAAATTTCGAGTGCACGTCGAATCTTTTATGTTATTAATACAGTCCTGTAAAATTTGAAGCATACCCGTCGCATGGTCACGATGAATAGTGAAAACTAAGAAATCCCTTATTTTGGCCGGTAAAACAGGAAGGTCCAGCAGCCCCTTAAGGACATGTGAAACGACTCAGTCGGTAACCAAAACCTTTAATGAATGCGATTCAGAGACGGTAGACTTTTCAAGAATAAGCAAAACATCAGCGGATGTACAATTTAATACCGCGTCCGATGATGCTTCCGTTTTATCCGAAATGTCAACCCGTTTTAAATGGCATTGATTCCAAAAATGCATTTATCTCTCTCGCACTCATATGTCACATGGTACATCTTTCACATGGCCTTAACGTTCTTCGATTAACTCACGGCGCTCCGGAAAGATTCGCGGAAACAAGTGGCTTCGTGCTCTTGCAGCCGACATGCAAACTTACCTCCTTTCCCGAAGTCTCGATTTCTGTTGCCCGAGTTTTCTTTTTATCAGTCATTTTCGTTGTTATCGAATAATAATTTATCAAATTAAAATGGTCGAGTTCGGTTGACTCTCCGCACGCGTCCGATCTCGCAAAGCCGGTTTCAAATACGGTTGACGAAAATACTGTTACGGCCGGGCGAATGAATAACGCGCGTATTTAGTTTGGGGGCGGATATTATTAGTACAATTCCATCTAAATATCCCGAGCATGAACTGTCACACGTCTGTTCGGTCGGACGTCTCAGTCCAGACTATCTAATATGACGATCGATCTTGCATCGATCGTCCGTTCGTTCGTCTCTTGTCAAACCTAACTAATATCGTGTGTCTCCACGAATAGTCAGCTACATATTCGTAACACTACTCCCCTCCTCCTAAGTTGCCGCCCCGGCAACTCCTAGTCCACCTTATGATGTGCCACGGTCCATCATTCTAAAATCTGTCCAATATTCGTTAACCTACACCGTTCCGACATTCGTCCACGTCCACAAGGAAAACCATGGCCGAAAAACCTTGGGAAGAACGGTGTTCACAATGCTAAATAATCACATTTTTTCCTATACTCATTGTTCTTCAAATCCGATCTGAATAATGCCATTTTGTCTTATGTCGGTTTGTGTCAAGTCTATTTCTAATCATCTCTTAAATACTTCATTCAGTACATAATTCTTTTTCTTTCTTTTTATTCATTCTTCTCCAATTTGATCTTTTTGGTTATTCGGAAGGATTCGAGCAGGAAGGATTCTCATCATGTCACAGCATCTTCAAATTCGATCTGTGACACACAAATAAATCGCGTAGCATTCTGCCAATACTAGCTGCACATAGGACAATATCATCTTAATGATTATTCTCTCTCTCTCATCTCACTCTCATTATCGACTTTGAAATTCAATCAATGTACCATCGATTCTACAATAACACGACACATCGTCCTAAATATTCATCTGGAAAGATTTTTATACGTTAAATCATCGGTCACTGTTCGAAACCTCTCATCGGCCAACAGTGCCCCGATCTGTAACTCTGTCACTCAGGCCCAGTAGTTACCCCCTAAAAAGAATTCTCCGGAAACTTACCAGGACTCTTTTCACCCAACGGGAATCCAAAAAGACGTCCAAAAGCTCCAGCCAAGCCATTCTCAACACTTTCCAGACTTTATCAATGCTAATATACTCATAGGAATACTTCGATCTAACCGAACAACGACTCGACAAATCGACACCCTGGTCGCTAACACGAGAAAGAAGAATCACACATTTTCCGTATAATAGTCATTACTATCCCGATAACACGAAAATACATAACTTTTATTTGCCTGTGTCAATCCTTCGTAGATCTATCCAACCGCCTTTCATCGATTTGGAGTTCTTCTCCAATTTTACACTGTGTCATCGAGATCACAATTTTCCTTTCTTCTTCCATTTTCATTTCACCAGAAGTCATCGAGACTTCAATTTTCAGTTCAATCCGTCCCCGCGAGAGTCATCTAGACTCTAATTTCGTACCGACCGTTCACAGGGAGAGTCATCTAGACTCTCAATTTTGTCTTCGTTTCCTCGCGAATAAATATCCTTTGTAGGTTCGTCAAACACTTCTGACACCAATGTTACGGCCGGGCGAATGAATAACGCGCGTATTTAGTTTGGGGGCGGATATTATTAGTACAATTCCATCTAAATATCCCGAGCATGAACTGTCACACGTCTGTTCGGTCAGACGTCTCAGTCCAGACTATCTAATATGACGATCGATCTTGCATCGATCGTCCGTTCGTTCGTCTCTTGTCAAACCTAACTAATATCGTGTGTCTCCACGAATAGTCAGCTACATATTCGTAACAATACGTTTGATTTTAAGGACTCTTTCTGAGGAGACGCTCAGCGATTGGCCCACAAAATTCGCACATCCGCTTATCGACCAATCGCTTAGCGAGCGACTCTCTTTTCATTCGTCCAATGAGCGATCGTTTCGCGCGCTTTCGGTTCCTATTTCCGCGCAGGTGGCGTCACTCACTCGAAAAAGGGGCCTTCGAGGGAACGGAGGGAACCACTTTTTTTTTGTTGTTTTCGACGATAACCAGGATTGAAGCGGGATTATATGAGTAAAAAAATTGTATACAATAACTCGGACGGATAGATACGGAAAAAATTAGAGGACATGTCGTACATACAATTCGAGAGCTCGAGGGTCAAGGAAGCCGAGAGACAGGCATTGAGAGAAGCAAGAGAAAAAGTTTTGATCGATGTGAGTTTTTATTTACAACTACGATTCGTACGGGCTGTAGTATTACTGGAGTGTATTTAATAAAGTCACTCCATCTAGGGAATTTTTACAGGCACTCGAACTTCAATAAGTCTCCACTAGAGACACTCCGCCATTTGGAGTGACTGTAATTTGGAGGGTCTGGTGCAAATAGTCACGCCGGGTTCGAAAACACGTGGATGACAGGAGTAACGTTTACGAGTGTCGAAAGCGTAGTGTCAAGAAAGGTTTGAAAACACCGCAAAATGTGATTCCGTCCCGGTGAGATATCGACAGAAGAACTCCGCATGAAAGTCATCTAAACATCAGTATAATCGCCAGCGTCGAGCCGCGTCAACATTAAAACGGTCACGCTCCTCTTCGAGTAATGGAAGAGTTTTTGAGCATCGATTGGTGAGTTTTTATTGGCCGGTATTCCGCGAAAAAATTCACCATAAATCGACCTTCATGAAACTTATTTCTTAATGTTCTTTTTTTTTTTTAGGAACCCTCCTCTTGAGGACATGCTCGTGACAAAATTCGTAAACACCGATAGACTGCAGAGCGACAGTGCTATGTACAGAATTTTGCGTGGCACGTTCAGCGACCCTTTTGAAGATATGCACGAGGACTATGTTGACTTGCTCACGTCCGAGATGGTGGATCAGATCAAAGCGGAGAACAAAGTGAAGAAGCAACAGGCTGCGTTGAAGAAGTCTTCCGTGGTCGAGCCGGTCAAAGCTGTTCAGAAAGACGTTCAAGTCAAAGAGAAAAATTGCTATGTTCCTGGAATGCCAACGAGCTATATCATGTATCCAAGGTTTTCGAGTCTGTCCTACGACCAGCAGGCTTTGTGCCTTAGGGTGATGCTCAGGTTTTCTGGCTCCCAAAAACCTGAAATCAGTGCAGCCGACAAAACCGAATTACAGACCTACATGGTACGGTTCAATTATGGTCGGAGACAAGCCAAAATTTGTCGAGTTCAAAGAATTATAATTTTTTTTTTTATTAATTGAAGATTGGAGATTAATATTGTGTTAATTATATTATATCTAGTATAATTATATACAATATAATCTAGTATATTATATATATATATATTTTTTATTATTAATATTATTCATCATTTTTTTAATTTAGTTAAAATCCAAATTTATCGAGTACAGAGGGATTAAATAAAAGATTAACTCATATTTATTTATGATTGTTGGGGGCCGCTCATCAGACTATTATTTGCAGAGCTTGATGCCCATCATATCCAAAGAGCAGGAGGAGTTCTTCGAGTTTGCGAAGCGGTGTTGGGACAGCTCGAAGTTGGAGATCCGCGAGGAAGATTACGTAAACGAAAAATGGAAGGCGAAGATCAAACTGGTCGAGTCTCTTCCTAGATATTACACGGAAACCGGTAGCGTACCGTTCGTCTCGCCAAAACAGATTGGACTCAATTTTCATTCGACGTGTTTGGAAATGGTACAAAAATATCGTAAATACGCTCCACTCGTACAGTATTTAAATAATTGTATACGTTTCTGTTCTACATAAACTAAATGTAATAATTTGAAAACCATTGCAGGGTACGCTGCCGAGTGTTATACTGCCGACAATGACTAAACGATTCGTATTGCCGGCAAACACGACGAAGATAAATCAGCGTTTCTTCGCCGAGAAATTGACCGGCGAATCGCAGAAACGCGTTATCTACAAAACTCCGGTCAGCCAGGATCCGAACTGCGACAAATTGGCGAAAGATCACGAGGTGGACGTTGTAATTTCCTCGGGTGGTCTCAATTGTCTCGCCGTCAACATGGATCCTCAGAACACGATGTCGTGGCTTTTGCCCATAGTCGTCAAACGCGTAAACGAGAAAAACGTCGTTTTCATCGACAAACCTCTGCCACCGACGGGGCGTACCATTATGCAAAAGAATACCTGGTTCTGCAAATACAGTCTGAAATCTTACACGATTCATCCTCATCATTTCAGCGCATTCAAGTAACTCGATGATTCTTCTCGATAGCATTATTTATTCTGAAACGCACTTTTTCAATTATTATTCTTGAAGTACAGTTTAACAATTTTATGTACAATTTTCAGTGCAACGTTAAGTACAACTTTAAGTACAATTTTATCCAATGGCAACATAACTCCGAGCCAGTTTTTTTTTTACGATTTCATCCAAATATATTTTTTCGCAAAGCAATTGGACGATGAGATATTCGAATAATCATTTATTTATTTACTTCAGGTTGGGCGAAGAAGGCACCAAGAAATTGCATCTACGTCGTCTACATCGTCACTGGGATTCAGCCGAGTCGATCGACGACGCGACGACTCAGGAAGAGCCCGAGGAGGCTATGGAGATCGGCGGAACGGATGTGATCGATTCGCCGGGTGACGATAAGGGTGGAGAACCGAAAGATGAATTCGTTCATCCACCCGCTGATCACAATCTATTCTACAGACTCTTCAGCGTCGGTTCGTGCGGCGACGCTCAGAACGAACTAATGAAGAATAAAGTCGAAAAAGTGTACAAATTGTTGGTACGAACGAAAAGCGACGGCGTGATGGTACGAAATTTTCAATCGGTATTGGGTACTCCTCGAAATTAGTCGATTGGATTAATGTTCGATACTTTATCAATGCAGAAACTAGTCAGCGGCGAACAGCAGATGATGATGGTCGCTCCGAAATTGGAGCACCAACTAGAAATGGGTGCGGAGGCCGTGACCGCCGAGGAAGCTGCGAAACAGTGGATGTCTCTTATGTTCCGGCCTGATACGTGTCTCGCTCGCGGTAGGTCAATTTCGTCCTTTTTGCCGTCTCTTATAAATAGTTTTGTACTGATCAGCAAAAAAATGAACTGACAAAAGACGATTTGCGGGGCCGACCCGTAGTATCGAAATCTTTACGTTTCCTTTTTTTCATGCAAATTATGCCTTTCATAGCTGGCTTCTGCCTATCACGAGGCTGCGCAATGATTATGTGGCGATTTTGCATTTTATTTGTGGCTCGCTTGTTTGGTATTTTCCCTTCTGGATAACATTTTGTGGACGGCACTCGTTATCGGCGATTCCAATTTTTCCCCGCTTTCCCCTGATTTGAGAATTGTCTATATTATCGTTTTCTGTTTCGTTTTGAATGTACGGTGACTTTTCATGTACTATGCAGTTTGGGCGACGGTTTATCCTGTCGGTCCTGTAATTCCTCTTTGTCCGCATCTATACGACAAGTAAATTAATAACTTTATTAGGGATGTGCGAATATTCAGAAATTTGAATAATTCATCATGAATTGAATATGATTAATTCGTAAATTCGTAATTTCGTAAATTCCAATTATGTAAACGACTTATTCCGATAATTAGTAGTATTAATTTGCGGCAAAGCTGGGCAGTATTTTAAATACTTGATGTATTTCAGGTATTTTAAATACGTATTATAAGTACTCAAGTACTTCTCTGGTATTTAAAGTACTTTTCGGGCCCTTTAAGTACAAAACACAAAATACTTTTGCGTCTTCTCCATATTAGGGCTGTAAGGTTAATCCGGACGGGATGGATGGAATTCAATTCGAGCATTAACAATGCGGATTATTATAATTATAATTAATAAAGGTAAGCACAATAAAAATTCTTCATTCAATGAATACAATTTATGTGTTCATATTCATTGTAATCGGCATTCCATTCTTCGAATATTCAATTCATAAAAATTATTCGAAATATTCGAATTTGTTTGAATTATTCAAATTTTTGAATATTCAATTCAATTCAAAAGCTATTCGCACACCCCTAAAATTAATAAATTAGTAAATTACTGAATGAATAAATTGAATAACTTTTCTGCAGTGAGAATCGATGCGATGACATCGGAAGTTATACAAGTGGAGAAGCGCAGCCCGGGCGCGATAAACAACGAAATCAACAGACTCTACACCTTGAAGCCGGAATCGGCTCTGGCGTTGCTCTACACCGTTGCGGAAACGATGACTGCTACGAATCCCGGTCGGTATCTCATGAGGCATACGATCCGAAACGGCGCTTTCGCGACTATCTACAAAGAAGTCGATGGGCCTGGGTACTTAATTTTTATGCACACTTTGTTTAAAAAAAAAATGGTTTTTCAATTCAGCGTTTCTTCACATTTTACAGAAAAAACATATTGGATCTGCAAGCGGTATATTGCGAGGACGAATTTCGTACCCTTCCCAATCCCGCGTGGCCGATCTTGGATAAATGCGTTGTCACGCCCGCTCAAAAGCTCTGCAAACGCGTGCCTGCTCTCTTTCGTCCCAGAGGGACGAAGACACAACCCGGTGGACAGAAGAATAAAGGCGGAAAAAAGACAAACAATAAACAAAGCGAGTTGCTATTTTTTTTCCTTAAAATCTCAACCGTATTTAATTTTATTCCACAAAACGTAATTATTAATAATAACATCGTTATTAATATCATTAATTTGCATTTATTGTACGCTTCTTAATATAATAACGATGTGATAATGATGATTTTTTATGTTCTTAGAGTCCAAAGCCAACGTACGAAAAAGTGCCCGGACGAAGGGAAGTCCAGCTCCAGAATGATATCAATTATCAGTGCTATCGCGCATGGAGTGTACGTCGCCGCTCTCGCTGACTAATGCGCATCGTGCATGGACCGAATGTGTCCGATGACATTACAGCGAAAAAATCTTTCGAATCCCGCCGTTCGTGCACCGACGAGCTTTTAACGTGTAAAGCTTTGCGAATAATCGTTGAATACGGAAAATTTAAGATCATGCCGTTAATCAAACCGAAGTACACTGCTAAAAAAAATGTACATTTAATTCACCGGACTGAACGGTTTATGCAAAAACTGGTACATGAAGTTTTATGTATGATTAAATTAATGTGACGAAAAATTAATGGACTTTTACGTTGAAATTAAAGTAAATTATTTAAAAAGTTTTTAATATCTTTACCTTAATTTTCATCACAATTGTAAATGAAATTTAATATACCAATTTATGCATAAAACACTTCCAATACCCGTGCATTAAATTTCATGCGAAATTTTTTTTTGCAGTGTAGCAATCTATTACGCTGGTGGTCGAGCAGCACTTGTGTCACGCATGGAACGTACGCCGCCGCTCTCGTTGACAAATGTGCATCGTGCTCGACCGATCGTCTCCGATGATGACCATAAAGTTATCTGCATTGATATAAAATTTCATTTTTCGAAAGTCTCCGTCGATGCAGTACTTTAAGAAGAAAAAATTGTTCACTTATAGAATTTTATTCATTACATGAACTTCCCCGAGCTAAGTCTGTGCGATGAAAAACACAGTAGTTATAACTCGATGAAATTTAGTCTCATGCAGATATCTCGAGGCTCAAAAAAAATCTTTCGAATCCCGTCGTTCTTACACGGACGACTCTGTGACGTGGAAAGCTTTGCGAAAAATCGTTGAACGCGAAAAAATTAATGTCAAAGTTACGCCGGTGGTCGAGCAGTAAATTCGTCACGCGTGGAGCGTACGTCGCCGCTCTCGCTGACAAACGCGCATCGTGCATCGACCGCACGTCTCCGATGACATTCCACAAAAAAAAAACTTTCGAATCCCGTCGTTCGTACGCCGACGAGCTTATAATGCGGAAATCTTACCGAAAAATCGTCGAACACGAAAAAATTAACGTCCAGCCGAGAATCGGACCGAAGTAACGATCTACTATGCTGGTCGTCGAGCAATACTTTCGCACCGGACTGATCGCTTACCTCTGGTCGAAGTACTTATGGCAGCAAATGTTGGAGCGAAGACAGGTTTCCTACAGCTACTGTCAGTCGAGTCTCGATTAAACCCCCGTGATAAATTACATCTACTATTCGCAGCGTCATACACTCAACACGTATAAAACAGCGCCGATCGAGTTACGAGCGATAATCGATGACGAACAGTACGAGACTCATCGAAACGCTGCTCTGTATCGTTCGGGTTTCGAGATGGTCAAGGGAACTCTCGACGTCGGTGTGGCCACGGTAAGATCAATTCATATTTTTTCCTTAAAAAAATAATATATATATATATTTTTTTTTTAATTATATTTACTTGACGGATTTCTCCTTTACGATCAGAATATGTAATAAATGATAAATATTAGAGCTCCAGAATAACAAGTTGTAAAATTTAAGAGAAGTTAAGAAACACTCAAGTCTACGATTTACAAAAATTTGAAACACTTAAGTTTACGATTTATAAAAGAGACTTGTTTCTGGATAAACGCCTCTCTTTTTCTTTATTATTTAATTTAGTTTTATTTTTTGTTGTAATTGCTCTCACCGAATAATAATTTATATTAGATAAAAACTCATATATCATTTCAGACTCTGATACTCTTCCAAGGTTTCCGAAAATTGTGGGAAAGGTCCGTCGACGTGGTAGCGTACTTCAACATCGAAGATTCCAATGACATCATAAAAAACGCATTGTTTCTTACGATGCTGAGCTCGGGTATTTACCTCGTTCATTTGCCGTTCGCGATGTTCGAGATTTACGTGAAACGCTCGCAGGACAGTGCGAAACGAATCTCCGTTACGAGCATCCTGCTGGGGCACGGCGTCGCTCAGACACTTCTCTTTCCGTTCGTCTGTCTTTTCATCCTCGCCTTTAAGCTCGGCGGCGAGAAGACTCTGCTTTGGGCCTTCGGCTTCGCGGAATTCCAGCTCCTAACTGATTTCTTGAACAGCGAAGCTGTGAAACCGTTGCCGGCCTGCGACGTGAGAAAAGGCCTCGAAGAAATCTCCGAAAAGTACGAATTTCCATTGCAAGAAGTACTCGTCGCGAGGCGACTGAACGGACAGAAGAAAGTTTCTCTGCGAGGATTTCCGCGACCGAGGGCGATCGTACTCAGCGAAGATCTCACCCAAGGCGAGTCGGCAATCGAAGACGGAATAATCACGGTTCAGGATATCAACGCTCTGGCGGCACGGGAGATCAGTCACTGGAGGCGCGGTCATACGTACATAAATTTCGGCGTCAATCAAGTAATTTATTTCGTTCAACTTTGGACGTCGATTCGATATATTTTTTAAGGGCGCGTCACACATACATACTCAACCGAAAGTTCAACTCGATAAGAATTTCGGTACTTCGCGATGTGCCGAAAATCAGCAAAAAATAAAAGTCAATCGTGTTGATGATGTCAAGGATTTCGATTTCGCATAATAACAATGCCCAATTTTGTCGTCACAAATTATTTTTTTAATTAAATGTTTTAAAAAATGAGAAAACTTTTTAGTTTTTTTTCATTTTAAATGAATTCCTTGATTTTTTCGAATTCCTATGAATTTTTTCAGATTTTCTTACATTTCAACATTTTCTTCTTTTTCAGAAATTTGAAAAATCGATGTAGAAACGTAGCACGATTCCATAGTCACTCAAAAACTTATCAAACTAATTATGGCCTTAAGAAAATTTCCAAAACGGCAAACTCAAAAATGTAACAAAATAAAAAAAAATCATGTAGCTTCTAGAAAATCAATGAATCCATTTGAAAAGAGAAGAAAAAAGATTTACCGATTATTTTTTAACCATTTTTTTTAGCTATTTGTTAATAACTTTTTGATATTATTATTATGCAAAATTAATGTTCTTGGGACCTTTAATACAGATGACTTATTTCAGATTTGTATACTATTAGGAAGTGTCCAAATCCTCACTAAATTCCACTTTTGGCTGGGAATTTACGTGCGAAGCATTCTTGATGACTTTTCGTTCATTATTTGCTCAGGTACACTTGTGCTTGCACATGTACACAATGCATCGGTTTTTGAATTCTCAACGAGTTTACGAGGCGATCGGCTTCGATAACAGACCGTTGGCCGTAGGATTGACTCTGTTACAATATTGTCCTTTATTCGACGTGAGTATTGGCTATCGACAATACTTTTTCGACTACTTTAAGTTTAAGCGATTTACCAAAAAAAAGGAGTAATAATGTTATCTCCGAAACAATCAGCTGTATAACTTTGTGGCGAGAACGGTCAGCAGATATCTGGAATTCGTAGCCGACGAGGACGTGAAGAGAATGCAGGGCGACGCTGACCTTAAGAGAGCGATCGTCAAAATCGGCGATCACGCGAAGACGTTTCCCGTTCAGGACACGCTCTACTCGATTTGCTGTAATCCAGAAGCCAGTGCTTACGAGCGTATAAATGCTCTCAACGAATATAAACGTTAGTTTCTGTACATATAATGTATTGATTAAATGGTTGGAATCTGTTTTGAATTTGCAATATACTTATCAAACTATTCATTATTTATTTATTTAACAAGTTACTTATCTGAATAATTTATTTTTAAGAATTATCGTGGGTCCTATAACATTAAAATTAGCACTTAACTTAGGGCCTTGCTACGAAGCTTTTCTTCAGTTAAAAAATAAAACCTTAAAAAGAAAAGAAATTTATAACAGTTTTTTGTTATAAAATGATTTTATTATTGTCTATAAATCGTAAGTTTTCAATAGCACAATTCCTATCTCGGCGCCAACGGAACGAGCCAATCCAATAATACACTATACGATGAAACAAAACACGCGCTTCCGTTGGGTCGATGAGGGATTCAAATTTTCCCGCCAGTTCCGATTAATTGTCCGGAGTCTGCGCACCCGATCGGTGTCACAATCAGCACAGTAAAGAAACCGCCACCCTAGGATCATTTTCGACTGAACGATTGACAGAATTGACCGAACATGCGCACTCACCCTAAATGTCACAAGCATCACAAGTTATATTGTGGGTACTTATATCTGTCAGCAACGAGCGAGAGAAGAGATTCCCTGTTATCATATTTTTTTAATCGTAAAAACTTCGTTTCGTTAGGTGGAACGTAAGCAAACTTGCTCGTGATATGATACGAGCAATTGCAATACGAGTAATTATAATAGGAGTAATTATAATACGAGTATTTACAATACGAGCAGTTACAATACGAGGAATTACAATACGAGCAATTACAATACGAGGAATCACAATACGACCAATTATAATACAACCTCGCGTTGATTCGAAGAGGGATTCAAACTTTCCCGCCAGTTCCGATTAATTTCCCGGAGTCTACGCACCGGGTCGGTGTTAAAATTAGCACGATAAAGAACCGCCACCCTAGGATCATTTACGACTGGACGATTGACAGAATTGACCGGACATGCGCACTCACCGTAAATGTCACAAGTTATATCGTGCGGGGTATATCTGTCCGCGACGAGTGAGAGAGAAGAGATTTGCCTGTTATCATATTTTTTTAATCGTAAAAACTTCGTTTCGGTAGGTGGATCATAGCAGAGTGGGCCGTGGTGTAATAATGGCAGACACGACAGTCGATGCAACGCGGCGTCTCAACGTCAAAAAACAGACTCTCGACGACGCTTACGCTGCGCCAGCAAACTTTCTCGAGATCGACGTTATCAATCCGGAGACTCACGGTGTCGGCAAGAAGCGGTACACCGATTACGAGGTTCGCATGAGGGTAAGTCGGAAGAGACGTTGTTTGGCAATCTCGTGCCGCGATCCGGACAAGGGGGAGTCGACGGCCGGTCTGACATTTAACGAATGAACATGTATTTATTAAAAATTGAAAAAAAAAAAAATTCATCTCGCGATTCATTTATTTTTTCCCGTCGGCTCGCACGAGCGTGACGCAAAGGTCGTGCTCGCCCTTCCGATACTTTCCAGTTGCGGCGGAGCAATAAACGCACGCCTGTTGTCAATGATTCATTCGATCCACCCCACGGAATTCGCCACCCCGTTCCGTCGTCCCCGTTTCGTTCTATGGGGCTTCGGAGAATTTTTGTTTTTCTCGTGGATACCAAAATGACCAATGTTTTTTTTTATTATCAACCAATTTTTTCACTTTAAATATTTTTTTTATCGTATTTTTTTTTATATTTGTCTTGTCGCATTTTTTGTTACTGGATCTTGAGGTGTTTTTCGAGATTTTGATACGTCACTGCAATTTAGTCTAAACATATTAGCAGCAGATTTAACATGCCTGGGGGAGTTTTTGAGAGGCTTCTCCGACCCATTAGCGGCAGCCCTTTCAGTGTTCATGAATTCTTGCTTATTATTTATTTATGTATTTATTTATAGTAGTTGACGGGAAAATCCCTTTTTACATTTAAATAAGTTAGTAAATCTTTTGTATTTATGTATAAAGAAAAAAACAACAAAATATTTCATACTTTGTGCGCGAAAAAAGAAAATACCACTTACTTCCAGAGAAAGTACTTTGGAAGAACTCCAGAGTAGATTTTTTTTTATCCATGTTGGGCGATACATCCTAAAGAGGGCATTTTTGGTTCCTCTTTTACTTTCCTTTTTCTTTTATTCTTTTAGCTTTTATTTTCTTGCTATTAAAAGAGAATTTTTATATATGTATGTATGTATGTATTTTTTTTTTCAGACTAATTTACCTGTATTCAAAGTAAAAGAATCGAGTGTTCGAAGACGATACAGCGACTTTGAGTGGCTGAGAAACGAGCTGGAAAGAGATAGCAAGGTCGGTGTATGATTTGATCTCAAGATTGTAACGGTAATGCCGTCAAGTTATCAAGATGGGTCGTAAATCAAACTGTAATGTTATTGCAGATCGTAGTGCCACCTCTGCCTGGCAAGGCGTGGAAGAGACAGATGCCTTTCAGAGGCGACGATGGAATTTTTGAGGAAGACTTCATAGAAGATCGCAGAAAGGGTCTAGAAATATTCGTCAACAAGTATGCAATTCTTTTGATCGATATTCTTGGATATTTAATTCTCTCATAAATGTGTCTACAATGGATATTAAATGTTTTTACAATTTTCTAAAAAAAAAAAATGTACCGGTATGACTCCTATTTCCAGAATGCCAATATAATTTGGTGAATTTATACTATGCTATAGCATTGATTTTATAACAGCATTGACCGCTATCCATTTCAGTCATAAATAGTTAAAATTGGTAATTTTTTTGACCCTAAATAACTGCAGGTATTTTATCACTATCTTCTTACCGAAACTTTGCTTGAAATTTACTTTACCCCATTAGCGTCGTCACGTCTGCATTAAACTCTGAAGTAATTAGACTCGGATAGAGCCGTTATACTTCTGTGCTGACTCGGCGTCGAGTCGATTTAATCCGATTTAAATAATATCGTTGTGGAGCAGACTTACGCATTAACCGAATGTTTTTTAACGTTACAGAATAGCGGGTCATCCGTTGGCACAGAACGAGCGGTGTTTGCATATGTTCCTGCAGGATCCCGGGATAGACAAGAATTACGTGCCAGGAAAGATTCGAAACACGTAGACGTGATTGAAACCAACCACGAATTGTTTTTTTTTCTCTTTTTTTTCACTTGGATTATTATACCGCCTGCAGACTCCTTAATTCCCAATTCCTATGCGAATATCGTGTCGTATCGCGACCTTCTCATTATTGCAATCGATTTCTATTAACGTAGTTAAAAACTTTGAAGTTTATTCGTAATATGAATTCTTAATCCTCATTAAAAATACGACGGAACTACCGTTTATTTAATCATCGCGTAATCCTTCAGTTTTGGGTGCTATTCGAATCGAGACTTAAGGGTCTGTCCAGGTGGGTGCATAATTACGAAACTCAGTTCGCCACTCGTCGGTGGTATCGTGTAAACTGTTACGGCGATTTAAAGTATGTTATGAAAAAAAAAACTTAACAAAAAGAAGAAATGAAACATAAGAAAAATCAGATGGAATTGTAAATCAGGCGAGAGGGATCGACGGATTATTTTCGAAAAGAACGTCCCAATCTGGGATAAACCGACGTGAGGATGCGAGACCAACAAATCAATTCGTCCCTCGATTCGAGCGAAATTGTGTTGCAATAAATATCGAAGTACACGTGTATGACACGCATATATGTGCATGTCGATAGAATTGTTTATGCGGAGGGAAGAAAACCATGACACACGAGTGTGATTTCTGATTGATCAAGTTTACCGGTAGAGCGTAGCTGAATCTTACTATTTTATAGGTATAAAAAAGAAGAATGTGTATGTATATGTTTAATAATTTTTTTAGTCCGTCTCTTTCACCGTAGTTAATAATCGGAGCGTTGATTTCTGAGAGATTCAGCTAAGTACTTTCCAGCGCGAAGATGTTGGGGAACCGGTAATGTTTGTATTCACGACTTTTTGTACGCGAACAAAGCTAAAAAAAAATATGAAAATAACGTAAATGTCGAGATGAATTTATTGATTACACATATTGTTAAGACACGATATATTCTTGTTGGGAAATAATTACAAAAAAAGAGCTTGCGCAGGATGTGATAGGCGAAAAAGTCTTGAAGAAAGTCACGACTGTCCTCCGGTTGAGATTGTCCATTGCATACATCGGAGAATTGTTATCATGCATAATGTCGGGGAGCTTCGTGTCCGGCCGTAACGTAGTGTCGGAGCTATTTGCGGATGAGTACGCGCCTTATCGATCTATCGCGGTTGGAGATTTTTTTTTTTTTCATTGAGTCTAGTATTATTAAATCGTGTATCGTCATCCATGTATGCAATTGCCCGGACCATCTGAATTTCTATACGTTGGATAACGTCCTATTGTGATTGGAATAATGATGTACGTATTACTATTAACTCGAAAAAAAAAGAAAATGAAATTGTACGATTAATCATGTAATTTGTACATTACGAATAGAGATCTGTCAGCACCTCATTGGAATTACACGATATATCACATTGTGGTGTGCATACATATTGTTGCACTACCATGATATTGCGAATTATAAATAAACACATTATTAATTTTCGAGACAACAAAATTCAATTCGTCGCGAAATCGATTCGCTCCGATCGCTCGAGAGAGAGAGATTTCGTGGATGGATGTACGGTCGTGAAAAATACGGGAACATCAGTTTATTTTAATATATATACCATTCCGACAAATCAATTCCCACAACTGCAGTTTTCCCTGTGCCGTTTATCTATACGAAAAAAAATCATAATAATTATTAAATTCATAAAGTAAATTTTACAAGATATTCCAGCGTATATATTGAACTCGATCTTTTTTTTTCTTTTCTTATCTTTCATTGTTCAGTCATTTATAATATATTTGCGACAAATATAGTTTATGCATGTTTCTTAGATTACGCAAACACTATTATTATAGCATAATATTACAGAAGATATTTTTTTTTGTCTTTTCAGGCGAACGATAATCAAAGTTTGCCGAACGGGTTCGATGTAACAAAAGTTCGTTTCTACCATGACGCAGTTTTCTTTTTCATAACGATATAATATACCTAAAATATGAATTATTGCAGAATAATCAACGGATGTGTTCATTTCATAAATTATATAGATTTGCAATTCCCGTGGAATGTGCAATAATGAGAAATAAGCCAAAAAGAACATAAAGATTTTATACGGTGAAGCTTCCGCAGACCTCCGACGAATATTTTCAATGATAATCATGAAGATAAATATAATATGTACAAGAAAACACAATATTTGAATGGCCTACTGGCTGCCTTTGGTAAGAACACTTAAATGTACGGCTATGAAAAGATTTTTTTTTAATTGGCATTAAATGAATTTAATTTCATCATCCAAGTCTGAGTAAAATAATTGAAAAATTAAAATTCAAAAAGATTCGGTTCTCTTCACTTGATTAGTCTTTTGAATTCAATTACGAAACTCACAGCTAAACTCGATACATCATTATTGTGAATTCCTTTCCTTTTTCTTTTTGTCAATTCCGCCTTTATACACGCAGTGGGTATTGAACAAAACTTAAAAAATGACTATGCCGCTACGCTTTCATGGACCGAATTGAGATATCGATTAATCGTGTTACTCCGAGTGATTCCATCACAAATATAAAGCATGCGTTCCGTTCGATTATTTACATTGACAACGCACGGTAACGGATATTTCGGTTCAAAAGAATTTTCAAAAAAATCGTCCCATACCTAAAAAATTTTTCTATAAGAAATATTGCGACACATTCCGACAAAATTCAAGAAGTAACCACGGCGTATCATTACGATAATAACTTGCTTATACGTAGACATAAAGTAATAAGCTAAAAAAATTATTCTGCGTATCACGTAATATACACATAAAAGTATAAATACAAAAATAAGCTTGTATGATTTCAACCGTCTCCGATATTTTCGTTTAGTTTGGAATGAAAAAAATTTTGTTTCAATCATGGAAGGAAAAATATCAGTTTTGATAAAAGAGAAGTCGGTGATAACAATTTTTTTTTCTCCAAAAGAAACGTTTTTTGTGCGTTGTTTAATTAACATATCTTGAACGATCGCCGGATAATTTCCGCATTTTTTCTATAAACATTGTTCGCAACCATCGACCGTGCATCTACGCGTCCCTCGATTACTTTTTTTTCGTGCGACACGTAAAACTTATATTACGACGATCCACTTATCGTTATGCACCCACGTTTCTCACATACTGTACAACGTTTATTAACATCCAACTTATCATCTTCTCCAGGAAAACGATAATCTATTTTCGATGATCAGATTATTCGTGTGAGACATCATTTAACATCGAACGATCTATATTATGTTATTTAATCGGAGGTGCGTGGAGAAAACTTGCCGTTAGGATACCGTTTGTCCGTCGCTCCGTACAGGATAGTCGCTCTATTTTGATATCTGGCAAGGTCACATCATCATGTGCCTCCTGCCTTTGATCCGATCGACGAGATTGCCAATCTTCAGAGCGGGGCCGAGTTTCAGACCCATGTACTTCATCATCATATCCGACTTGAGGAGAAGCAAGGCCTTCCCGTCGATCTCCTGATAAACAATAACGTTCATATCATTTTTCAAGATTTACGAAAATATTCTTAAAAATATACGAAATGTTTTTTAAAGTGTACGAAATATTTTTTAAAGTGTACGAAATATTTTTTAAAGTATACGAAATATTTGCTAAAGCATACGAAATATTTGCTAAAATATACGAAATATTTTTTCTCGAATAAATGAAAAGACAATTCCAGTGTATGCGAACTTACGTGCTTCCTGAAGAGATCAGCGTGCAAACCGAGCGCAGGATCCGTTGTCGAGATGTAGTGAATAACATCCTCGATAGTCCATTCCGCTGGCTCGGTGGACGAGATTCGAGTGGCTGGACTCTCGGACTGCGTGGTCGACGTAGCGGCTTCCAATTCTGGGAATTAATATTTTTGCGATTATTACTAATTAATTACTGTGATGACGCTGGAAGATATTTGCATCCCATCAAACTTTATCATCGGTAATACACTGCTTTAGGGAGGAGAACAAAAATTGTTCATTTGTAGATTTTTTTCCTCCAAGTGAACTTTCCCGAGCGAAGTTTGTGCGATGTAAAACACAGCCGTTATAACTTGGTAAAGTTTAGTTTCATGCAGACATCTTCAGAGACGTTCCGTTAATGTACTGCATTAGGAAGAAAAAACTGTTCACTCGTAGGATTTCACTCTCCAAGTGAACTTTCCCGAGCTGAATGATTCACTTGTAGGATTTCATTTTCCAAGTGAACTTTCCCGAGCTGAATGGTTCACTTGTAGGATTTTATTCTCCAAGTGAACTTTCCCGAGTGAAGTTTGTGCGATGCAAAATACAGCCATTATAACTTGACAAAAATGCGGATATCTTCGGGGACACAAAACGAGCGTTTGTTTTTACCAGGTACGGATTTTCGTGGTTGTTTCGCGGCCGTCGGTGAAGACGGCGTCGAGTTTATATTCGTCGTCGTCGTCGTCGCGGTGTTCGCCTGGGCCTTTTGCGGTTGCGCTGCGGGCGTCGTCGGATTCTGCTGATTCTCCGACGACCACCTTCGCTTCTCCGGCGCCGCATTGGTCACCTCCTCCCGATTCGTTGACTGCGGCTGTTGCTGAACGACCGGACACTTCGTGCAGGCCTCCTTCCTCTTGAACAGCATCCGCTCGCAGGCGCACAAATCCTCGAGTTGTCGCCTTATGTAGACGAAGAAATCCTCCTCCTCCAGGAAAACCGGCAGTCGTATGGTCGTCGGTTTTCCCTCGAGGTTTAACGTTACGGGCTCGCCCTCGCCGCGCTTAACGAGGCTCAGCATCTGTCGCGGACTCATCGCCGCCATGAGGAACGTCTGGAAGATGTCCCGCGCGACGCTCAAGATCGAGCCGCTTCCGAACTGCGCCGGCATCGCCTTCACCTTGCGGGGATCGAAGTACGGACCGCACGCACAGTTGTGATTCACGAAGATCGTAACTGCAACGCACAAACATTCGATCGTCAAGGATTCGAAAAAAAAAAAAAAAAATGAACGAACATGGTTTTCTAGGAACAAGTCCGTGTCAAATTCAACGGCATTCAAGGACCATTTCTGCGACGTTTACAGATTGTGTTGGGACATTTATAAAAAATGAAAATATGCATATCGCGCGCGACGTACGAAATAGCACTTAGTTCGATAACTTTTTTCGTTTACGTTGGAATTGGTTCAGAAAACACACTCGATTTTTGAGAATTTTTCCGAAGTTTTCTTTTTTTTTTAAGTTAAAAAAAAACTTTTCGAAAAAGCTGAAAAATTCCCAAGAATGCAGAACTGCATATAAAAATGGTCAAGCGGTAGCGCATAATCGACTGATTTTTTTTTCTAATTTTTTTCACGGTTTTTGTCGAGAATAAATAATATCGAAAAAATTTAAGATGACATCGGCCCACTTCGGCTCAAATCTTTAAAATTCTTACATGTGACACATGATTATTCATCATTTTTCAGATGTTTAAATTGTGGCGATGAGTAAAGTCCTTTTTTTAGTTACAAATTTTAAGAGTTAGTGACAAACTTTTCAGAGTTAGTTCAATCATATAAAAAATAACGGGCCAAATCTGAAATGTGAAGGGTCAGACTCAGGTCGATATGGTACGAAATACCTCGTATGTATCTCACTTTCGCTGAGATACATATGCGGCATTCCACATTTTTTTAGCACGGTCGCTAGTAATATACATTTTGAAACGAGCTGGCGGGGTTATAAAAAATGCAAGGACATTGGGTGAAATTCAAGAACATTCCAGGATTTTTTCAAGGACAGGCAAAATCAAGGACAGTTACGGGACTTGAAGGACCGCCGGAAACCTTGGCGACGTTAACATGTCGATTAGGTAAAATCTTTACCGTTGTCGAGAACTCGTGGCTTATTGTTGGCTGTGCTCGTATCCGGCTCCGTCGCCGGCTGCGGCGGTGCACTCGATCCCGCTGGACTCACCAACGCTACCGCCGGCTCTGCTCCACTTCCGTTCCCCGAAACGGCCGTAACTGGCAGGACGTTACTCGTCCTTGACTTGAATCTGTTCGGGCCTGTTGCTGTTTAACAAAAAAATTACGACGGTTAAGAAATGTATATAAAATGATATATTTATTATAACTATAAGTACAAATATATTACTTATATAGTACTTATAGTTACAACTATATTCTTTTGAGTTCATAGCCGTTTATAGTCTGTTCAATTGTATTTTAATTTTTGGTTTTCATGGTGACCAGTAAAAAGTCGATACGAAATTTAAGGACATCCAAGGACAATTCCAGGACATTTCTTTTATTCATAAATGGATATTTAGTGAGGAAAATTGCATCTAAAGTAAAGTACAAATTTTTTTTTATTCGAAAAGTTCATAATGGCATAAAATTTAAACGGTTAGATCGATTCTCTTGAAATTTTAATGGGATCATATTCCATCTGTGTACGCATTTTTAGCCCGACAGCTAAAAAATTGCGAGTGCTAGAGCGCGAACAGACATTTTTGAAGAAATTAAAAATGGCGTACAAAAAAAACAACTGAACATTTTTGGATGAAATTTTGCACGAACATTGACTATTAACCACACTTACTGTGTCTCAAATTCCAGCTTGATCGGTCGAGGCATGCTCGAGTTATACCGGTTTAAATTTTTCACGTTCGTTTCACACACACACATACACACAGAGACATTCGGACATTTTTTCTAAATGTGATTTTTCGATGTTTTGGAACGTTCTGAACATGTTATTAAAAACTCGAAATTTTTTTTTAAATCAAAACAAAGCTCCTCTATGAGGAAGCAAAAAAATCAAAGGCACCCCATAGAGGCCACGAATCACGAATATGACGTTCATTTTGCTCCAAACCCAATATTTTAGATGTTAATCCCAAAAATGCAATTTCACATTAGACCAAACTGTTTTCAGTGCATAAAATCGAAGCTACAAATGTCCCACTGCACTTACGCACAAAAAGGCCAGCAGATTCATGTTCAGCGCACAAAAATACGGTGGCATACGCCGCAGTTGCTTTTATAAGAAGCAAATATTCTATACGAAGAAAATTCTAAACGAAGTAATTCTGTACGAAAGAAAATATTTCATACCAAGAAGAAATAATTTACCAAAAATATCCAATTTAAATTTTCCAAAAATTTCCCTTTAGAGTCCATTTTCTGCGTTCTTCAAAGTCCTCAAACGGCACGATAAAACGATTCTAAAACTTCAGACAAGGCCCTATCTTGTGTATTTTTTCCGGGGCACCCCAGATTTTCCGTAGCTCTATTGGGAGCCGAGATATCGACCTTTGAAAATCACGAAAATCGACGTTTCTCCAAAAGTAGCTCAAAAAGTGAAAATTCGTTGTTCAATCGAATTTTTTTGTTTGAAGGCTATATTCCACACATTTTCCCGCTGATCACGAATGTAACAATCATTTTACTCCCAACCCAATATTTTCCATTTAAATCCCAAAAACACGATTCCTTGTGCAGAAAATCGACATTTTCAACGGCTCACTGCACTTTAGGCCCAAAAAGGCCAGCGGATTCGTGTTCAGCGAGAAAAAATACATCAAAATACGCGACAGTTCGTTTTTTAAAAAGGACAAAAATATTTACTAAACAAAATATCCATTTTGAAACAAACTCAAATTTTCAAAGCAATAAAAATTCAAGAACTAAAGTGAAATTCAAGGACAGTCCAGGACTTTTTCAAGGTCAGGCAAAGTTCAAGGACAATTCTAGGGCCCAAAGGACTTCAAGGACCGCTGGACACCATGGTTTTGTTTTTTAATATTGGGAACTTCTTTTCGCTAGTTCTCGATTATTGCAACTTTTGTGATATATGCGGGCTCGCGATCTCAGTCACCTCTGTCGTCTGTAATGTATTCTTATACTTATGTAAAACGGGATATCCGTTAAATAAATTAAATTACATTAGATTTAAAAAATGATAAATAAGAAAATATTCATTCCCAAGCGTTATCCCGCTTCCGAGTGTCCGAAAACATCGGTGTTTTAGTTGCATCCTTAACTTACATTTTTGTCTCGGCGGTTGCAGAGGATGTCCGCTCGTGAAGCACCAACCGGCCGGAAAGATGTCCCGCGAATCGTATCGGCACCAATAGTCGAACGCACCTCTCCACCCGTCGAACGTGATGTGAATCATGTCGTCTTGAACCGCACCTACCGTAGCGGTGCAAATGAGCTGCGGATTCTTCTTGTCGATGGCTTCGAGCTTGTGTCCAACCTCGAACAGATTCGTGCGTGCCCTTTTCGGTTCCCGTTTGAAAACCTTGGCCGGCGCCATCTCCGCGCCGTTGAGGGTTTTCAGGAGGAACATAGGCCAGCTCGACGCATTCATGCGGAATCCCAAAGGAGGCTGCAGCATTCCGCCGGACTTTTCGCAGTGACCGATTGGGTGAATCTCGTTACTGTCCACCAGACGCCAGAAATCGTTCTTGTTGTCGGAACCGTCGAGTCTCAGTCTCAAACGCGGACCGAGCACTCCCACGACCGTAGCGATACACGTCGACGTCAGGTTCCGCGGATCGAGGGCCTCCAGCTTCATTCCCATTTTGAAGTCGTTCACGGGTGGCACCTTGTGCTGCAATGAAAGAGAAATTCAATGTTTTTTATGTCTCAATAAAAATCCCTATCTGGAATTGATAAATTAATACCCAAGAGTATGTATAAAATAACAGTACGATATTATTTGTCGGTAATATCATGATATTGTTGAAAAATAATTGTAATATTATCGAAAAATGATTAATATTTTTGAAAAATGATTGTAGATAGATATGTTTATTCCGTGTACTGACACCGGAGCCCCCTAAGAACACCGTGCATCAAGGTACAATAAACAAACAAACAATTTTTCAAGCTATATCATAATAATTGCATATCACATAAGTTGATAGTCTTAACATAAAAAATAATTTCACGAGATACATAACATAAACCTGATGCAAATATAAACATAAACAAACCTGTTTAAAGCACTCAGCAGGCGCTGCTGTGCTGCTGGTCTCCTTCAGATACAAATCCCAGTCGAAGGTCTGATAAGTTTCATACTGAAATGTCCCAGACGAGGTAGACGGAGGGTGCGAAGTGTTGGGCTGACTGTTGGTGGTGTTCGAGGTCGTCGTCGTCGTCGTCGTCGGAGGTGTGGTTGTTGAGGCGGTGGTTGCGTAAGTTTGCGTGATGGAGGGGGGATTGCCACTGTTGCTGGGTATTCCGGAAGGCGCAGGCGAGGCGGCTGGGGACGGTTGCTCGCTGGTACCTAAAACGAACAAAAATAATTTTTTAAATATCTCCCACGATCATCCAAATCCATCATTTCCAAAAAAAAATCTTACTTTTTTTCGATTCCGCCTGAATCTCCTTCTTCAGATACTTGTTCAGGCAGAACGAGGAACAAAAATTTTTCGACGGTCCATCCGGTTGTTCCAGAGTGACCGGAACGCCCCTGATTCCGTTGTCGCACTGTAAACACGCGCCGCGGACATACGCCTTTCTGAATCCGGAGAGGCAAGTTTCAGAGCAAAATTCCTTTTTTCCGTGTTGCGTCGGCAAGACGTATTTCAACGGTTGTTTCGTCTCGCCGCACCAGGTGCACGAGTGCTTGGCCTTCGGTGGACGACCTGGACCTGCAAAACGGCAGAGAAAAAAAGAAAGTAAAAAAAAAATTTCGTACCCGATAATTTTAGAGGGAAAAAGAGCGGACGTGAGGTTGAAGGTTAATCCGCTTTGGGACTTACCGCGCATCATTTTGCTCTGCATCGACGACATTCTCGACTGCGTCTGTGACCGCTATTCGGATCAACGAACGATGGAGACTTTGCATCCGACAAATTACACCGAACCACCCACGGCACCGATAATTGAAACCATGTTTGCATCAATATACAGTGTCGAGTTTCGGCGATCGCTGACCGACCGGATAAATAGTCCGCCGATCTCCCTCCCTCGTGCGATTCGCGGCTTCCCCGTCGATTGTCTCGTTCGTCAATCGAACCGGGCGACGATTGGTACTGACAATTGTCAACTGTGCACGATCAAAATACAAGTCACTTCGGGGACGAGAGAGAATTTACTTGTCACACCGCCATGTTGCACTTGGCTGGTCGCACGATGCTACCGCCGGGACGTGCGAAGCGCGCGTATCGGACGGTGGTATATCGAATTAGCGGAAAAAAATTTGTTGACGCGTAGGTGGGACGAGAGCGTGATTTGTGTTCGTGATCAACGTCGTGCCAACGTCGTAGGCTCTACGTCTGTAAAACGCCGTGGCCCCGAAATCGTTTATGCGGAAGGGAGGGTTGTGCATCTTTTGCGACAAATTCGTTTCGGGCAAATATCATTTCCGGCGGGAAGTAACTAGGCGGAGAAAGGTCATAAAAGTTTTCGAATCTTATATACTGTAGAGGGCTCTGCGAGGTTGTTTGCGATCGAATGTAACTTTTGTCGAATAGTTTAAGCGAGCGTGCGAAAAAAGATGAGCGACAAACACTTGTCTTCTTGGATAATCTTGTAGGAGAAAGGTCACTTCCGGCTTGAAAGTCTCATTTTTCTACCGGAAGTGACGTCATGTGGGGAAACGTCACTTCCGGTTTTAGAATCTAATTTTTTTACCGGAAGCGACTTCATCTCGGGGATGATCTCATCCAGGGGAAACTTCACCTCTTGCTTGAAAACCTAATTTTTGAGTCTGATGTTACGTCATACCGGGAAACGTCAATTCCGGTTCGAAAATGTAATTTTTTGACCGGACGTCACTTCACCTAGGAGAAACGCCGCTTCCAGTTTGAAAATCTCATTTTTCGGCCGGATGTCACTTCGTCTGGGGACATGTCACTTCCAATTTGAAAAACTCATTTTTCGACCGGAAGTGACTTCATCTAGAAGAAAGTAATTTTCCGGCCGGAAGTGACTTCATCTAGAAGAATGTAATTTTCCGACCGGAAGTGACTTCATCTAGAGGAATGTAATTTTCCGACCGGAAGTGACTTCATCTAAGAGGAATGTAATTTTCCGACCGGAAGTGACCTCATCTGGAGGAATGTCATTTTTCGACCGGAAGTAACGCTATCCAATGGAAATGTAACTTCTGGTTTCAAACTTTAAATTTTCGACCGTAAGTGACGTCTCCCATATATGACGACACTTCTGATCGAAAAATGAGATCTCTAAACTGCAGGTAACGTTTCCCCTACGTGACGTCACTTCCGGTCGAAAAATTAGATTTCCAAACAGTTCTGACGTTTCGGAGTTTATTTTATATACTGGCAAGAAGGTGAATTATTCGTGCTTTAATTCAGTTTCCATACGTAATCAACCGAGTCGAATGCATGCACGGAAAAACGGAAAAATATTGTGACAATGTTTGTCAATGATAATTAATAAATATCGTCCAGCACACAAATTTCGCAAATGTTATTTCACACCTCTCTTCGAACGTATGAGATAAATTGCCGACTCACGGAGATAGAAGCGGTAGGCAATGCAGATATCTGCCGCTTCCCGAGGTAACGGTATTCACTTGTACACGACGGTGTATATAAAAAACAAAAACAAACAAATGTCGACAATGAATCCATCGATACTACCATCTAGTCTATAGTTTATTTCAATCTTCGTGACCGAATTGGTACATTGTAGTAATTAGTCCATTCTGGTTAATATATATATTCGTTGTCAATACGCCACTGTAAAAACTGTTATCGAGGTTAGGTTCGTGTGTCGAATAAAAAGTTTTAATGGCTCATAGACTAAACTGTTTATTCTTTCTATGTGATTTAATTTTTTTTTCTAATACAACGAAATCACCTCTGTGTCTCGACGGGCCCTAATTTGAAGCCTGTCGTCGCACTGACGGCATTGCCAAGATTAAGTCCGATATTCCTGTGCCGTACTCTGTACTTTTGATGCTTCTGAGCATGACGCCTAACAATCCCCACTCTTCGCACTGAAGCCTCTAGCCACTCACGACAGCAAAGCAAGATGCTAATCGTTGATCCTCGCCGAAACACAATAGCAAGAATTGCGTTGCGGAGCGACGGACGTAAAGAGAGAGGGGGAAAAACGAGGGAATTTAAGCGGAGCAAGAATCAAGAGCAAGAAATTTTTACTACCGTTCGAAGTTAACACGCAATTGTTTTGAGAAACAAATGAGCTTGAGATATACCAACGCACGCGTGCGCTTAAACAATTTATGATAAAAAAAATGAAGAGGCGATCACGTAGTCTTCGGTACGTGAGAGCCAATCATTTTCCCGCGTTACCTTTGCCGGACGAGGATATAATGGCACAATGAAGCGATCACAGTTAAAGCCCAAAAAATGAGCCAAGCGTCAAGCGCACTTACTCAAATAATTAATTCAACAACAATCAATAAAATAATTATTTTCAAATTCATTATTTAATTAAATTAATTATTGTTTTTAAATTTAGCGAGAAAGGAAAGCGATCGCGCGGGGCGCACCGAAAGTTCAAGTGAATCATTTGTCACATGACACGAATGTACACCCGATGCTGCGGGACGGCCGAGTATAGCAGCTCTCCGGTACACTGCCCTCAAAGAATAATCGCTCTTTCGCACGAAAAAATAATAATTCGATACGTTAAATTGCATTATTAAGCGTGGGGCGTAATGAGAAATTTGTCGAGAATAAAAAGTTGACCCGATTCGGTCTATATTGTGAGGATTTTAGTCGAACCGTTACGAAGTTAAAGATTATCGTATCCGAGGGATTCGACGATATTCGTTGAGACGAAATAACGTGACTGTACGGTGGACGCCACCGGCAGCAACGAACAGTCGCTTGGGCGCACAGTCGAGCTCAAAAATCGTCCCGAACGCTCTTGCACACCGTCGTAACATAAGCGACGGATCGCACCGAAACGTGTGGGGCGTCATTAGAGATTCGTAGAGCATAAAAAACTGACACGATTTCGTGTATATTGTATTCCCGTTAGACGCGAATTTTCAATAGTTATCGATGTTCGAACGTCCCGGAAAGGTGCGAGGAGTTTTAAAATTTTTGTCGTGACTGTACGGACCGACGCTACGGGAGCCCACGGCCGGCATCGGCTCAGTTGGCAGCAGAACGCACAGCTAGAAGCAACTACTACCATGGCCGATATTTCCCAAGACGAGCTTCGTAAGGAGATCGCCGGTAAGTCACGATATTACATTGATTATACGTTATTCCAACGCCCAATTTATCCACCATCGTGTTCGACGACTGTTCCGGGGCGTATTTCGTCGTTAATCGCGGCATCGAGACTGTACGAAATTCGCGACTTTACTCTAGTCGGGAAATGGAGTGTTAGCGCGCACGTATAATGCCTCGCTCTCAGTGGCGTGCCCCACGCCGGCCATTACACCTAGGCTTCGTATATTCCACCTACGTATCTCCCGAACCGTTCGACCTACGGCAAAATCCTCGCGAGCAAACTGATGGAAATTTTTTGATAAAATATAACGTCGCCCTTGGCCATTCGCGATTTTTGTCGGATATATCGAGAAAAATTGATATTCGTGCCTCGGCCTCATCGGAGTAGGCCGCTGCGTGTCTGTGTGTGTGTATGTGCGCGCCTCTACAGTGTGACGCGTCTGTCTGTGGTTGCGCGCGACGGAGAGACCGAGCGACCTTTACGTCCTTTTCTCGTACGAATTCTATCCGACTCTCTCGTTTACTCGTTTCGAACGAAGCATTACTCTTCGCTCCCGCTCGCGTCCCTCGTTATCAGCCACTTGCGACGAAACTCTCGAACGGCTGTCTCTTCGTTACTTTGTTTCGGGAGAACACGCCGAGCGTTTGTGTCTTCCCGGGCTTAAACGCCATTTTTTTTTCCCCCGCGGCTTCGACCAGTCGGTCGGGCACGGAGAGAACTCCACAACGCCTCGCTATTCCCCTTTTTTTAAGATATATACTTCTTACCGGTTCTCCGAGTTTTTACCGAGAATTCGCCTGTCCAGAACAACGGGCTCGTTCACCTTTTTTTTTCCCTCATCCACGTTATGGTTTTACTTTCCTCCGAAAGACTCCGGCTGAGGCCGCGTATGCGCTCTCCTCCCAAAGTCTCCGGGCTGTCGTCGATTCCAAATAGAATACTTGTCAGAGAGCTCTGACAGACCCGCAGTCAGCTTGTTTCGGCTGCAGTCCACTTTGGTCTCGGACATTTTTTTTTTTTTTCTCAATAACACGCAGCCAGAGAGACGCGGAGAGGGGCTCTCGCATGGTCGATCGTTGCCGGAGCTCTACGGCGCGCGCGGCCATTTATGTTCGATATTTCGCCGCTTCCCGCCGCGGGAAAGTGGCTAACCAGTGTGCATTGCGGGGAGAGGGACAAAGAGAGGCGAAACGGAGAACGGAGGGAAGCCCCTCGCGATAAAGAAACGACGGTCGGACTATGCGTTAAACCTTAACCGTTCCCTGCAGTAACAGCGGACGGCTATGCGGATCTCCAAAATATCCGACTTCCACTTACCCAAGAATCGTCCTCCCCACCCCTTTCTCCTGTTCTCGTGGTTTTTTCCTCTCCCCATTGACTGTACGGCAATCAACTTTAACGATGGAAAATCAATACATGGCAACTGACTGATGAACTTGGTACAAATTGCTCTTGTCTCGCATCGTGCATATGTTGGGCGCGTTAATTGTTCGACTACGGACGGCGGCCATTGTGTTTTTCGGCCCCGCGCCCCCGAAAATACGACTATATCGATAATGCATCCACATACTTTTTAAGATGGTACTAGCGGACAGTTCGACCTAAAGTGAGTTCGGAGAGAATTGCGAACATTTCTCGATGGTATAAAATCGGCAAAAAATCGAGCATATTGAAGGTGCTGAAAAGATTGATTTTGCATAATAATAATAATTTCAAATTATTATTAATAACTCATGAAGGAAAAAAATATTTTTCAACAAGTCCTCCGGCAACTTAACTTTTTGTTCATAAGAAAACTGTTTGTTGATCTTTTTGAATGGGTATGCATTTTTTTTCAGAATTTTGTGAAATTTTTGAAGATTAGGGTTTTTGTAAAACAAAAAACCCAATTTACAAAAGTACACGATATTTCTGAAAAAAATTCATGTGAATTTAAAGATCTGAAAAAATTGATACGTATTTAGAAAAATGAACAAATCATTTTCATAACAAAAAAAAAGTCCTAACTTTTTTCAAAATTAAAATGGTTCGTTAATTTTTCCGGGAAATTTGAACGATTTTATTTTTTATTCATTTGTTAATAACATTTTGGAATTATTATTATGCCAAATCAATCTTGTCAGCACCTTTAATATGCTTGATTTTTTTCAGATTTTTATACTATCGAGAAGTGTTTGCAATTCCCTCTCATTTCCCTGTACTTATGAACACTATTGGCAAGGAAGACCTTAATAAAAAAAAAAATGTATCGTATAATATTGATATTTTTTTTGTATTGTTGTTATTATCATTATTATTATTATTGTTTGCAGCCATCCTCAAGGATGCCGACCTCAAGACAATGTCCGCCAAGAAAGTGAGACAACAGATCGAGGAGAAGCTGGACATTGATCTAACTGAAAGGTATATAACAGCATCGGCAATACGCGTCGAGGTGTTTTTCGACGCGCACCGTTTCGATGCTAAAGCTCGCACACGGATACGCGAACGCGCGAGTGTCTTCGGGCACTCGTCTCTCTAATCTGTCGCCGAGCCGTGGCCACAGAGGAACAAAAAATGTATCCAAGAATAATTTACGAGGGACTCTGCGTGAAGCTGAATAAATCTAAGCTCTTACCTCGTTCCCCCTCTAACACGATAAAATAATAATAAAAACATAAAAACATATAACGATTATAAAGAAAATAAAACTAAGAACAAAGATTTTTGTCCGATGCGAAAAGATGTTAATTTCTCGATGTTTTTTGTTATTTGAAATTTTGTAGGAAGAAGGAGGTGGATGATTTAGTTATGGAGCATTTACAAGAGAAGCAGGACAGCAAGAAGAAGAAGAAGGCCGCGAGCGAGGAGTCCGAGGACGGTGAGGAGGAAGAGGACGAGGCCTCGGAGGAGGAGGAGGAGGAAGAGGAGAAGAAGCCCGCGAAGAGGGGTCCCCCGAAAAAGGCGGCACCGGCCAAGCGCAAGAAGAACTCCTCGGACGACGAGGAGAGCGCGAGTGACGACGACGCCAGCGACGAGGAGTACAGCCCGAAGAAGGCCGCCAAAGCCACCCCCAAGAAGGGCGTCGGAAAACCCGGCAAGAAGAGCAAAAAGAAGGGAAGCGACAGCGACAGCGACGAGGATTGGGCGAAAACCAAAAATACAAAGACCACGGCGAAGAAGGCCGGAGGCAAGGGTAAAGGCGGCGGCGGATACACGCGACCGATCACACTGTCTCCCGAACTCGCGGCCGTCGTAGGGGCGGAACAGATGGCTCGACACGAGGTCGTCAAGAAGGTCTGGAGTATCATCAAGGAGAGGGACCTCTATGTACGTATCTCTCACCTTCGAGCTTCGCGTGTAACTTTACTGTAAACAAATTTTGTTTCAACTTTTCGTTGACATAAACTGTTTCTGAAATTTCAGACATTTGCCTTTGCAATTTTAAAGTACAATTACAATTTTTTTTATTGAAATTTGACTGAATTTCAGGCAAAGGATTTTTAATTTTACTATCTGGTATTTTTATTTGATAAAAAACGTACATTGTTCCTCTAATGATGTAAGTAATGTAAGCAAATTTCGAGATCCAGAACATTGAATTTACAATTTGTTTTTACAGTGTATAGCGGAGGCTTTCCATACTATTTCAACCTGGGAGTTTTTTTTTTTTTACTTAAAGGAAAATGTAAACTCTTTGGTAAAATTGGAGAAATTCACAAAAATGCAGTATTGCATTTAAAAATGGTCAAGCCATAAGCCGTAATCGACTCATTTTTTTCACTGTTTTCATTGAAAAAAAATAGAAGGTGACGCCGACCAATTCCGGTTCAAATCCTAAATTTTTTTATATATGACACCAGATTTTTTAGAAATATTTTTAGATTTTTACATTCGGATGATCAATCGTTTGTTTTTATCATAAATAGTTATAAACAATTTTTTAAAAAGTAATAAAAAAATCTGAGGGTTTTTGGGAGTTAGTTCAGTCAGATAAAAAATCGCGGGCCCAATCCAAGGTGTGAAGAGTTAGACCCAGGTCGAAATGGTATGGAATGCCCCACACATATATTATACATATTCGGGACTATTAACCGAACTAATTGATTTCCTTATTTTTTAAAATATTTTTTTCTTTATTTTACAGGACCCCAAGAACAAGCAATTCGCGATCTGCGACGACGAACTTTTCAAGGTAATTGGAGTAAAGCGCTTCAGGACCTTCGGTATGATGAAATACCTTAAAAATCACTTCGTAGACTAAATCATCAAATTCCCGACGACGCCCGATCTAATCAGACAGGTTATAAAACATTATTATAACATTATTCCACGATGCAGCAGAAGAATTGCGCATCATATCTCCATCTCTTTCACGCGACACATAGTTTGTAATCCATTTTACACACAGACACACGAAGCAGAGGACACTCGAAACCAAATTACATCACTCGCCCGGGTGCGTAAACCGCACGTAGACGCGATCAAGCGTTTGTTTCCCCGTGATTTAGGTGACCGCTTCCAGTGAACCATCGATTATTGAAGATTTTTTTTCTTTTTTTTTTCTTCAAACCCAGCGCATCAATTTATGGGCATTAATAATCTGAGAGGTCTCACTTTGCCACAATCATCAAACGGGTTTAAAAAGTAATTAAAAAATCCCTTCGAGCGAATGGTCGTTTTTAGTGTCGCGAGGCCGCGCTGTGCCGTTCGTGGAAGAGCCGAGATTAACTCAGCCAGCATTTTTTTCGTCTATAATTGCGATAATCATGATTTTACCGATTATTCATTTTTTTATTCGAATGCACGACAGCGCAAAAAAAAAGGAAACGAACTTTCTGTGCCAACGAAATTTTCGATAGCCGCGTTCGTCGCTGCTCCACCCCTCGAGTCCCTCATTCCACGAACGACTCGCAGTTTGTGTCGTTCTCAACCCGTAAATACGAAGGCGTTCTTTTAGTGTGTCCTCTTTATTTTATTATATCGATCGATAATGACTTTTCGAGGTGTAATGTTTTTACTTGAGCAAAGTGATTTTTTTCCCCGGCCCCTTACGCTATTACTACTACTGACGCGAAAGCAGAAAAACGAGAGGGGAAAAAAAGCGAAATAACACTGTGAAAATGAAGAAGACACGATGAGCATAGAGAAACGTGAATAAAAAAAATAAATAATAAAAAATAAAAAAATAAAATGAAAAAAAAGAGAAAAAGTAAGAACAACGTAGCGAAGACACAGCCACGAAAAAAAACACACATGCGAAATCAACATCCTGTACCTCTTCTGTATAATAGTTACATTATACACTGAAATTAATTACTAAGCGAAGATTTAATTGTATTCACGTGTAATTAATAATTATCGTCGTAACGTAGTTCTTTTGGTGTAAAAATTGACCTAATTATTAAGAATTTAATGCTGAAGTGGAAGGTACGACTGTAAGCGTAATTATTGCGTCACAATTGTGTGTAAAAAAACACTGTATATTTAAGATGGAATAATGTTTGGAGAATAAGAAAAAAAATCCATCTGAAACACACAGTGTTCCGTGAGTGTACAAGGGAAAAAAAATCGACAAAAAAAAACGAAAAAAAGAACGTGTTTTATTAAACGCAAACGCTTTAATATTTTTTTTCTTTTCTACGATTAACGTCAAACGGTCGAGTCGCCGAAATTTTACAAAAAAAAGTATCGATTTATTGGTTAAAAAAATCTACACGCTTCGAATTACAGTAGATCAATCGTCGGCGAACGTTAGCACATGCTGCTTTTCGTCGAGTCTTCCCCGCAGACCGAAAATGAACGTCTTCAGCTTGATCGTATTGGCTTCTCCGTCTCTGCGAGTTTGGACCGCTCGGTCTTTCGGAAGCGCGGCTTGCACGTACACACCGCTCCGGAAATGGGACTTGGCCGTTTGAGTGCTGCGCGTCGAACACTGAGCAATCGATGCCTAAAAAAAAAGCGATATGAAAATTTCAATTTTCCACTTTTTGAGGAAGCGCTATGAAAATTCGAATTTTCAACTTTTTTCGACATCAACGTCTTGTTAAACTTTCATGCAAAACGGCTAGTCGATTCAGATTCAGCGCGTAAAAATAGTCCATCGTCATGCTTCACTTTCTCGGATCGGCACTTGGCGCGAAAAATACATGGAAGTATGCGCTCCTGAATTTGTTTGTTTTTTTTTTCACTTTCGATTTTTACTCAAGAAATCCAAGTGATGCCCCTTTATCTAGCTTTTTCAACCCCATCATATCCATCGTCTTGTGTATGTCCTGCTGTAGGTCACAATAGGCACCTGGGTTTTAGCGCGATAGCATCGGACATATTCGGGCAAAGAAATCGCTGTTTAAAAATACCCAAAATCACACATTTTTGCAATTTTGGCACTAAAAATGCCCGATAAACTTTTTCGCTAGTTGTCGCTCCGGGACTAATTCCATGTATTTTTTCACGCTGATCACGAATTTGACACTTTTCTATTCATAGATGTTTATTTAATACGCAAAAATGCATCTCTAAAAAAAATGCATGAAATTCAAAAAATTCAAAATGACATAAAATGTAAACGGTACGACCGATTTACGTGAAATTTTAATGAGATCATCAGGTGATCATATTCTATCTGTGTACGTGTTTTTTAGCTCGATAGCTAAAAACAATTTTAATTTAAAAAAAATTACATCTCATACGATTGCGATGCAGAAATCGACGTGTTTTGCTCTCACCAATCGAAGGGCCCTTCGACGATGCTCCCAGACGCTGTGAGAGTAATTCTCGTCTATGTGACTCGGCAGTGTATGGAAATCGGTTTGAACTCCCTGATCGCGTTGCACCTTCGAGAGGAGGCAGTCTTCGTCCGTTTCCCTGAAGCTCCGGTGATACGGATTTTTTACAAATATTTTCAATCTTTCAAATTTTACGAAATATTTCTAAAATACATGAAAAATATTTTGACATATGCTGTCAAAATATTCCAACGAAACGTTTCTTGAATATTTCAGAAACATACATAATCTTTCAACATAAACAGGTGTGTATATACAATTTGGATTGGTTATGTGATCTTTCACGTTTCGCTGGAATATTCAAAAGACATTTAAGCAACATTTCAATTTAAGATTTATGAGCGGACGAAAAAAAAATTTCAAAGTGTATTTAAAACATTTAACAAATATTTTTATTGTTGATAAAATATTATCAATACTAACAAAAAATATATTATTGAAACCTTTCAAAAATATTTCCGTGCTATGTGGGTAGTGATAAAGTCTTATAAAATTAAACAGAAACGTGCGAGCACTTACTCCTCGCGATTCTTCATAGCCTCTATGTCGTCGTACAACTGGAAAAGGTGGACGTACTCGTGATGACGTCGCACGAAATCCAGAGCCTCGTAAACGAATCTGAATAAAAAGGTGGATAACATGTATTTTTATTCGGCCAGGCAAATCAAGTCTCGAGTCGGTCAGACGAGCGCATTTGAAACCACTGGTGTATTACATATATATGGGGCATTCCACGTCAAGTCGAACGGCGCAAAACCCTGACCATATTCCCACATCGCACGGAAATATTTCTGAAATGTTTCAATTGTTTTTTTTTTCTTTGAAACATTGAAAATATTTTATCAATACTATGAACTATTTGTGAAACTTTTCGCGGAAAGGATTTTTGAATATTTCTGCGAAATGTGAAAAATCGCATCACCAATCCGAATTGCCCGTATAAATATAGAACGTTGGTAGAAATATATTTCAAAATATTTTATCCCTATGTTTCAGAAGCTTTTCGTCGGAATATTTTGATAGAATATTTCAAAATATTACTTTCATATATTTTAGAAACATTCCGTGCTATATATGGGTTACATCAAGCTGAAAGTTCGCCATTTTCTAATATTATATAGTGCGAGTGCCTGCAATTTTTTTCAGACCTTCATCGGCTCTCGTTTTCAAATTAGCAGACAGACGTTTTAATATAAAAAATTATTACATCTCAAAAACTTTTGGTCCTAAACAAAATTTCTAGCAAAAAGATGCTATTTTTGATGAACTATCTTCATACATTTTTTCAAAATTTTCCAAGCCCGAGAAACTTAAAAAAACAGAAAAGTCTTATTTTTAAAAAATTTTCAACAAGTATGACTGCATTTTCCTTGAAATGTCACAGAATCTTCTTTCCTTAGTGTAAATAAAACATGTCTAATTTTCAAAATGGCTTGGGATTGCGTTAAATTTTCGCAGTCGTCTAACAATTATTTTCTGAAACATATACATACATATATATGTGTATGTACACTTGCTTCTTTCGACTTGGCGTGGAATGCCCCATATATATATACACTTTGTACCCCGACCTGCTTGGCTCCCGGCCAAATTTCCGAGCCGCCACGGCCGAACTGAAAGCGAAATATTTTCCTCTCCACTTGAGAACGCCTATGTTCGGATTGCCGGGTATGAGTGAGCCCTTCCCGACAACGAAGCTCCAAGCGCAAAAGCCTAATAACTGACGAATCGTTGGGTAACACGAGAACGGAAGAGGATCGATAAGCCGTAAGATTTGGCTGAGCGAACCTCTAGATTTATCTGCTCCAGGTCCTTCGTGTTGTTCGGATAGTAAATAAGGCAGTCTCCGCAGTCCGCTGTAACGAAAAAAATTGAAATTTTCATATCGCTTCCTCATGAAAGTTGAAAGTTGTAAGTTGAAATTTTTATATCACTTTCTCATAATGGCCCTTTATTCGCAAAGCTCCTTCTATGAGAAAGCATTTACTATATTTTTGGCTTCCTCATAGAGGAAGCTTTGCGAATAAAGGGCCATTATGAGAAAGTGATATAAAAATTTCAACTTACAACTTTCAACTTTCATGAGGAAGCGATATGAAAATTTCAATTTTCAGCTTTTTCAATATCAACGTCGTATTTAAATTTTAAGCAAAACTGATGGCCGACTCAGGTTAAAAACCAACCTTACGCTTTTGGTCAAAACGGCTGTCGAATCTGTACTCCAGACGAAAAAATACATAGAGTATCATAGAGTATTCATTGGGAAGCAAAGAAATTGCTGTTTGAAAATACCCAAAATCACTCTTTTTTGAAATTTTAGCTATAAAAATGCCCAATAAACTTTTTCGTTAGCCGTCACTCCGGGATTGTATTAAAAGTATTTTTTCACGCTGATCACGAATCTGACACTTTTTTTATTCATAGATCAATATTTAATACGGAAAAATGCGTCTTGAAAAAAAAAAAAATTTCATGAAATTCAAAAAATTCAAAATGACATAAAATTTAAACGGCTCGATCGATTTTCTTGAAATTTTAATGGGATCATCGGGTGATCATATTCCATCTGTGTACGCGTTTGTAGCCCGATAGCTAAAAAATTGCGAGCGCTACGGTGCGCACAGACTTTTTCGAAGAAATTAAAAATGGCGTACAAAAAAAACAACTGAACATTTTTGGATGAAATTTGGCAGAAACATTGACTATTAACCACACAAGCTGTGTGCAAAATTTCAGCCTGATCGGTGGAGGCGTACCCGAGATATAGCCATTTGAATTTTTCGCGTCTGATTCACACACACACACACACACACACACACACACACACACACATACATCCGGACATTTTTTCTAAATGTGATTTTTCGATGTTTTGGAACATTCTGAACACGTTTTCATTAAAATCTCGAAAATTTTTTTTTTCACCATCACAAAGCTTCCTCTATGAGGAAGCAAAAACGTGAATCTATTTGCATAGTCTAAAAAAATTTTAACGATAGTTGGGAACAAGCCAGATACGATGATTTACTTATCAAGCGTCCCATAGACTGCTCGAGTCTCTCAGCATCCGTGAGGACTTCGCAGTCTCGAAGAATGCCGTCCAATCTCGTGTGATCGTGAACGTTAACGTTCTCGAGCGAAAAAAAGAGGCTTGTATTAATAATGAAAAAAACTAGAAAAACACGTGCTGCGTGCGACTTACCTTGGTGCAGAGAACTCTCAGCTGCCAGAGAAGGCTGTTTATGTTACTGAGAACGATAACTTCGTCCTGCAGCCTCATCCAGATGTCAGCCAGGTCGATGAATTGCGGATAAACTTGGAGAGTAGGAATAGCCGTTCTGTAGCGCACAGTGTCGTGAAGCTTGAGCAGCCTCCCCTGCAGTCGTTCCATAAGAAGCTTAAGTTCTTTCTCGCACTCCTCCAGATCGGCCAGAAGCTTTCTGCGCGTTAATCGATAATCACGATAATAACGATCGATTCCAGCATGCCAAGATCGACGATCGTTTCGCACCTGATGTAAATTTCTTGCTGTCGACAAGCGGTCAATAATTCGACAGCCCAAACAAAGTCCTCGTCCCTCGCCGCTTCGACGTTGCGATTATTTTCGTCCTCGGACTCGTCCGCATTGTCCTCTATTATTCTCTCAACACCGCCGGTCAAACGGTAAACAGTTTTCATTAACTCCTCTAGCATTTCAAGTACCGCGTCTCTGGATTTGCCCACCGCCTCTTGGAGGATTCCCGGCACTTTGAGTTTAAACAATTAATCACTCCCGTTACTCGCGTCGACTGATATATAGTAATACATGTATGTAAACCGATTTGCGAAGTTTATGAAACTCACGATCGTCGATGCCTTCACCGCCTCGCTGGCAGTCGCGATTGAACAGACGTATTCCTGCCACTATGCACATCAGTTGCATCAGTTGTTCCTCCTTTTCTTGATTCGTCAGTGTCACGTAATTCGACACTTCTGTCGGCTGATAAACACTCTGCAAGGCGACTGCGACTTCCCTGGAAGTATATGAGGTATTCCATGTAAAATCGAACGATCAAAAACGTGACCCTCTTGAAAAAAGTTGTAATTTCACCACAATTCACGATTATTTACAACGGGTTTTTCTCATTTTTTTCAGAATTTTTGGATCGTATTTCTTTGTGATATCGAAAAATTGAACTTTAAAAAAAACCCATATATCTTGAAAACTATTAGGCGTACAAAAAAACGTTGAAGTCATAAAAGTTGCAGTTTTAAATGAACTTTTGAAAATAAAATTTTGTAGATTTTTTTGAATGCAATAAGCGTCCATTTCTATGAAAAATGGACTAAAATATTTTTTTTAAGCCAATACGTCATGTTTGATTTTTCTTTGAAAATTACACAATATACTCTTAAGTGTGTAGAGTGATCTCATATTTTTGTTTGGATGGGTGAGACGCCCGTTTGATAGCTACGCTCCGTTTAAGATCGATTTTTCATAAAAAAGAGGGATATTTATTACTTTCCATTGAATTTTATAAAAATTGTGATACTATCCATAATAATGGAAATTAGAATATCAAATAAAACAAGGGATTGGGAATTTTTCATTAAAAAAAACGGATTTTTTAATGAAAAATCGAAAACGCATCACGGAGCGAATATCGATCGGCGCAGAAAGCTATAGGCCATGCTCAACAGTTAGTATGGGCGGGGCATGAGCAACCTCGATTTTTGTAGGTGTGATGCGGAGCCGGTCCCGCCGCTGTGAATGAAGTCGAGGTCCTAGTGTATAAACTGGGGATGCCCATGGCCCGCGTGGACCACGACTACTTACACTGTAGTCGCGAGAGGGCTCCGAATCCCGAATTTGGAGTCACTAAGGAAATTTGCTGACATGTGCACTCTATTCAACATGGTTAACGGCATACTAAACTGCCCTACGCTGATAGCTAAAGTTTGCGCATACGCACCCACAAGAGTCTTCCGGAATGCGCGAAATTTTGTTGCTAACGAAGTTCGGTCAGAATTCAGGACAAGGTCGTTCGTATCGAGACTAACGCGCCAAGCAAATAGTCTAGAGAATTTGGGTTCAACGGATCGCTGACGATTTTTGAGGAGGCAGCGGCGGAAAGAATTCTACACTACGCTTGAAGCTACACGGTTTTTCAAAGTTATTACCATGTTTCTAATTTCTATATTTCTATTTTAATGTACGTGGCCGTGTTAATCAGAGCTGAACAAATACGCTACGTACTTGAAGTACGTATTGAAGTATCAAGTACTTGAAGTACTGCGCGTTGGGCAGTTATTGAATGTTGATAAATTGAGCACTGACAGAACTACATTGCTGAATTTTTGAGTACTGCACACTGATTCTGTACTTGAAACTTCAATGCGTATTTTAAGTACTTAGTGGATTTTCCCAACTCGGGTATTAATTTTATACGAAGATTTTATAAAATATGGTCCTATTATAATTGCAATACTACTTATAAGTATGTAAAAGGACTGGACCCGTAAATAAATAAATAAATAAATAAATTAATTAATAATAATAATAATAATAATAATAATAATAATAATAATAATAATAATAATAATAATAATAATAATAATAATAATAATAATAATAATAATAATAATAATAATAACAACAACAATAATAATAATGTGCTTACTTTAGAACTGGAGCGACCATGGGATTGCCAAGTCCGCTCAGGAGTGTTATAACGACTAGGATTTTCTGATAAAATCTCTCTATATCTGTGTCGTCTTCGAGACTCTCCGTCTCACAGATCTCGGTGACAAGAGGCCCTGTTTTTTTGTGAAGACGAAGTCGATGTTTCTTTATCGTGTCGTCGCGGCCAGCATAGTGCTTGGCGAAGTACAATTGAATTTTCAAGGTCACCAAACTGGGGCTCGACTGTGCCAGCAATTTTTCGGTGACTCGATGAACTGCCAGCTCCATTGCCGATTCGTCGCTTTCTTCGAGTCGAGAGACTGTATTCAATTCCGACAGTGTAAGCTGTAATATGTATTTTTGCCGTGTTAAATTACGCGCGATACATTACGAGAGAATCGATACTCACCAGGAAAGAGACGAGATCCTTCGAAACCGTCACTTGCATCTCTGCGCACCTGTCCGCTATTGTTTTGATGACATTCTTTCGCCAGCTGTTCATCGTGCGGATAGTGAAAAAAAAATCGCTCGGACAAAGATTTTTCTTCGGCCTTCGGCTGGACGGAAAGTGTTTGATCGATAAACACGCGGGAAGGTTACGTTGGCAACGCAGTCTTCGGTCCTATATATATATATATATATATATATATATATATAAACACGATAAATTTACACCGCAAATTATCGGTCGAAAAAAATGCAAAGTTTGTTGCAGCGTTTGTTTCACAAAAACATTTGCATCGATCATCTGTACTATGTACGTACATAGTACAGATCATACATACACGGTTAAGGTGATGTGAAATCCCGCCGCCGGTAACAAAAACTGTACTGCATGGCGTTTTGAGTCCCCTTGATGTTTTACCGACGGAATGAAGCAGTTTCGTAGAATCGATTTTACATCATTAATATGTTACGCATATGCATAAAATTGTACAGGAGTGTAATACTAGCTATAAACGCTTCGGCGTGCACTTCCATTTTTGTTGAAAACGTCCAAGAATTTATGAAAATAGAATATTACAGATTGTCGCAAAAACCAATATGGCCACTCAACATTTCAACAGCATTTACTTTCTAGGATATACATTTTTTTGGAACTCAGATACGTAAAATGAGAGTGCATGCCAATTCTCTGAAATTCCTAGAATATTTCAAAATCGTCAGAAAGTCCATTACGCAAAAGAAATCCATTTAAAGTGTACTCTACGTTTATGTTTACTGTTCACTTGTAACAAGCGATCAGAGCCGATAAAAAGCACATGAATTTAGTGTAGAGCACAATGTGGAGCCACCAGTGGGTCAATCGTAAACTACGTTCATGGTTTTTCGCAAACAGTAATATTAGATTTTCTTAATTCTTATTTTATTCGCATATTCTATAATTTTATAATTCGTAATTTTGTTACATGATATTAAGAAATAAAATTGATATTAATGACAAATTTGACCGCACACCGAAGCGTTTGTATCAATATTATAGTCCTGCACGATTTGAAGCATATGCGTAGCATATTAATAATTCTAGACTAAAACTAAGAAACGGTCCCGCCGGTAAAAAAAGGTAAGTAAGGAGTTAAAAACAGGTCCAACATCCCTTGCATAGGAACTTACCCGACCCCGTCGATAACATATCGATTTTGAATGTTCGCGCGCCTGCAGCGCGCTTTCGGGTTTCGTCGGTAGGTCTCGGGAGTAGCCGAGAGCTCGGCGTACAGTCGTGAACCGTAACCGTGGCGCATTGTCATGTCAGTCGGGCACGCAGGACGGTTCAGTGCGGAGTGCGTTGATGTCGAGAGAGGCTGGTAAAGTAAAAAGAAACAAAAAAAACGACTGAAAGAATAAAAAAAACAACCCGAATAAATAAAGTGCACCTGACAACGTGGGGCGGCGTGTGCGCGAGATCCAAGCGATGTGTTTTGTCTGAGATAAATAATCATTTGTCACAAAAAAAAAAAAAAAATTAAATACAAAAAAACGCGTCGATAGTTGGAGACACGCGTGAAAAATGCCCGGTGACATTTGGCTCTCGTACAATACGGCTTTTGGCAAGTGCAGTGCCGCGGTGCGGTGGAAATTTGTGCTCCTTACCGCGTTCCTATGGATTGCTGCAGCATCTGTAACAGCACAAACCAAAGGCCAAGGTGAGTCAGTGCCTTTGTAGCCCCCCCCCCCTTTTTTTTCCACGATCTCGATTGACAGCTCGAACCACGCAGATCTCCCTTGTAAGTTTACTTCATCGCTTTCTCCAAAGAATATGTGCGGGCCAATCGACGAAACATTGTAAATCGATCGAAGAGCCCGAAGTTACTACATTGAATCACTTTGCACAGTTTATTATTGATAAAAGACCGTACATCGATCGATGAGCCCGAAGTTATTAAAATAAAAAAAATCGTATCAACTTTAATGTTCTGGTACTGGAAGCGTTTTAGGCATAAATTGGTATATCGATTTTCATGCACAATTGTGATGAAATATTAACGTGCAGTGTTTTAAAAACTTTAGTCAGCCTTTACTTTTGATAATTTATTTTAATCTTATTATGAAAGTACTTCAAATTTATAATAATTTACTTTAATTTGACTGTAAAGATTTATTAATTTTGTATCACAATTGTACATTAAATTTAATGTGCGATTGTAATGAAAAATTAATATACTTTTTTCATTGAAATTTAAGTAAATTATCAAAATTAAAGTACTTTTATAATAAGATTATAAGTAAGTTGTTAAAAATAAAGTATTCCCAATGTTTTTAATACACTGAACATTAATTATTCATCACGATTGTACATGCAATTTAATATACCAGTTTTTGCATAAAAACTTCCTGTTCGGTACAATGAATTGCGTACGTATTTTTTTTTCAGTGTAAAGTTGAACAACTTTGTACATTGCATTATCGACAAAACTCTGTAAATCGATCGGTCAGCTCAAAGTTATAAAATCTCACAACCTTGTACACTTTATTATCTACAAAACTCTGCGAATCGATCGACCCGCTCGAAGTTGTTTGCTCGAACGACTTTCTGCGGTTTATTATCGTTGAAAATAAGGCGGTTTCTTTATCGGTGACGTTAACAACAACAATAATAAAGTTATCGCTCATCGCACGAGGACATTGAGCTCGTAACGTTCTTCAGCAACCCGTAACATTCGATGCTATATAATCGCGTTAATAAGATTCTTAAATCCGCCATGAACGAACTTAAACTTTTAAGCTAAACTAATCCCGTTACTTTCGGAAACTTCGAGTGTCCCGTCCAACGGCACTTAATCCGATTCCTTGCTAATTTCGTTCCGAGCAAACTTTCCAAGGAGTGTCGGTGAGACTTTCGGCCTGAAAAAAAAAATCTCTCTAGCGTTTGGCACAAAAACGTTTCGTATAGTTAGCAGTGCGTACAGTCTGAAACCTCGTTCGCTGCGTGTGCACTCGAACGAACGGGCACTCGCGGTCGTTGATTCGTCGTCGCGGCTTGTCTCGTCCGATTATCCGTGGAATTGAGCGCAATTCGAATTAATCCGAGAACTCTCGTCTAATTCAAACGAAAGAGCGGCACTGAGTCGCCGAGGGTAGTTCGAACGGGTAACTTTAACAGCGACGTGATTAATTCTCCAGCGCACGATCCGTCGAGCGTGTTTTTTTTTTTCTCCCGTTAGGAGAATATCCTCAAAGGCTCCGTTGATGCTTTTCACGTATGTCGTGCAACTCGAAGGTTCGAATTGAAAGTTCTGAGAAAGAGCGTCTCATCGGTGCGTAAAACATTCCTGTGAGCGATAATGGCGCAGGCACGTAATTCCTCGATGTTAATAACTTAGTCATTCGGTCAGTGAGAATTCGCCAATTTCTATTATCTTCGCGACTTGATATTTTTCATAAATGCTATGTTTTTTTTAAATAAAAAATATGTTTTTGGATAAAAGCTATATTTTTAGATAAAAGCTATATTTTTGGATAAAGGCTATATTTTTGGACAAAAGCTAATTAGGTTTTCGTAAGCAGTAGATACATTCGGGGAAATCTATTTTACCGGTTTATTAGGAATATAAGCATTCAGAGAAAACATTGAGGAAGGCAATCTTTTTTTACTGACCGTAGTATTTCACATGTTCTTAAGGGCATGTGTTACAGACTCAGTCGGTAACGAATCGCCTTCTCTGTTTTCTGGAAAACGATTGATACGACGAGCAAAAGCAAATTAGGTTTTTATACTTATATCTATTGACTACAAAAACCTAATTTGATTTTGGTCGAAGCATCAACCATCACGGAGAAAATAGGGAAGGCGATTTGTAACCATCGGAGCATCGATATGTGTGTGTGTCACATGCCCTTAAGGGGAAGTGAAATATCGCGGTCGTTAATGAAAACTGTAATGAACTTTTCTCAAGGGTACTAATTTTTTTGAGGAAAAAGCCAATTCGAGCCGGATGCACGCGGTAAATTCACATCCGGCCCGAATTCATTTTTTTCTCAAAAAAATTAACACCATTGAATAAAGTTAATTTGAAAGTTGCAACTATCTCTCTCACACTCATGGCCCCGTCACGTGATTTTCACTTCCCCTTAAGACGGGAAATGTCCTCAGAGGCTCCGTTAATGCTTTTAAACTAGGGGAAAGCAGGGCAAAATGGAACAGTACCACAAAACTCAATTTTCCTATAATTTTCGGATGCCACGCATTTTGTCCCGACGATACATCGGATTTTTACCGCCGTTTTACCCTCACTTACCACCACCGCCACCATCCAAAAGTTATTGGATAATTGCGTTTTGCCCAATTATCCTTTCTTGCCCCACCGTCTCATTTTGCCCCGCTCTCCCGAATCCTCTGCAACTCGAGGTTTGAAATCAAAGATTCTTAGAAAGAGTGTCTCATCGATGCGTAAACAATTCCTACGACCGATACTGTCGTGTAAATAATTCCCCAACGCTAATAACTTCCTCATTCGTCCGGCCGACGGTCGTCATCGAGTTTCTCTTGCATTGACAATTAAATATTCATGACCAATGAATATCGCGAATAAAACAGTGTACGGACAATCGAGCGGATGAGGATAGAAAACTCCGCATCACGAAAGTGCAGCAACGGGACGCTTTTTCTTTTTCCTCGCAGGAATGTGCTCATCTAATTGTTAACTTTCGCTCGCCAATTACGGATCTGTTCCTCGAGCGATCGCTGCTTCTTTTCCATCGACGGTGGCTTATGTAAAGCGGCGCCGGTCTCTCTCTCTCCACTTTCAAACATTACGGCCTGGCTCGGGCGCAGCAGACGCTCGTGTTTGTGGATAAAGGTTTTCCACCGGGTCCGTCGCAGTTGGCCCGGCGTGTTCCACGTCAAAATAAATAAGATCCGGAATGAGAGAAGCCACGGGGCGGCCGCGACTGCAACGATGCATGACCTCCGGGAGAATGGGTGGCTCCCGGGCACAAAAGCTTTTCGTAGAATTTATGCCCATTGTCGACGACCATCCCGGAGGGGCAGCGGCGAGTCCCCGCTCGGGCCTCCGGATCGTTTCAATTGTGCGCCCGTCGCTTTTCCAGTCGCACAATTTACGGGTACAAACATCGAAGGCTTTTCAGTCACTAGCTTGCGAGTTGTGGAAAACGTTACTGCCGGTTTTAAAATCTCATTTCTTGACCCGGAAGCAACGTCATAGGGGAAAACGTCATTTTAGGTTTCAAAATCTGTCTTATTACCGGAAGTGACGTCATACGGGAGAACGTCACTTCCGGTTTGAAAATCTCGTTCTATGACCGAGAGAGATGTTGTACAGGAAAACGTCACTTCCGGTTTGAAAATCTGGTTTTTTACCAGAACTAACGTCATACGGGGAAACGTCACTTCCGGTTCGAAAATCCCGTTTTTTAACCGGAGAATCTGGGTTTTTACCGGATTTCCAAAAACCGGAAATTACATTTTCCCGTATGACGTCACTTCCGGTCACAAATCAATATTTTGAAACCGGAAATTAAGTTTTTCCATATTAAATCACTTCCGGTTTAAAGAAAAATTTTGAAACCCGAAGGGAGGTTTTTCCGTATGAGGTCACTTCAGGTCCAAAAGTGAGATCCCAAAACCGGAAGCGACTTTTCAAAGAAGATCTTTCTCTGGAATGTATCTCGAATACACCCCGTGACAGAAAGGTGTGAATTAAGGAACGAAGGAAAAGTAGGTACAGGAACGTGCGCGATACTTCTCACAGGTATTCGGAATTCATCTCGGATGTAGTGAGCGACAGAGATGACTGAATTAAGGAATGCACATTACGTCTTCAGTTCACTTTACCTGGTGCAAACTTGATCACGCGACCCCGACCAATTGCAGTTCGGGAATAAAGTGACGACAGTGGAAATATCGAATTTGTACCTATTTCGAGATAATGTTGCTAACACACGAGCTTTTTAGATGTTGAAAATCCAATAATACGGTGAGGAACGGTATAAAACTTTTCCTCGCCGTGAAAGCTCCGTAGCCGTGTTCTTATGTTACTCGAGTGCTGCGTTGAGTCACCGACATCGATCCGAACTCAACTCCATACACCGCTTTAACGATTCGAGTGAATCATGTATATCGCCTCGCCCCCCCCCCCCCCCCCCATCCGAAGCCCTCGTCGCCGCCACTACCGGCGCCGGTTTTACCTAGTGGCGCGTGACGGGCGAATCCATGTGTCTCTCGCCTGTTGGTATATAATGTAAAAAAAAAAACGCAAAATATCACTTTTTTGCAATATTGACTACAAAAATTCCAGATAAACTTCTTTCATTAGTCGTCGCTTCGGGACTACATTTAATGTGTTTTTTCACGCTGATCACGAATCTGACCCTTTTTTTATTCATTGTTAACTTTCGCTTCTTATTCATTGTTAACTTTATTCATAGATGAATAATTAACACGGAAAAAATAAATTCATGAAATTCAAAAAATTCAAAATGACATTAAATTTAAACGGTTCTATAGATTTTCGTGCAACTTATTAATTTTGCACTAAAATCTATCGAACCTTGACCATCGGATGATCCCGTTACGGATCATCCGGTGGTCATGTTCCATCTGTGTAGGCGTTTTTAGCCCGATAGCTAAACAATTATGAGCGCGCACAGATATTTTCAATGAAATAATGAAATAAAATCGCGTACAAAAAAAAACAGCTGAACATTTTTCAATGAAATTTTGGGCAAACATTGACTATTGATCACGCATACTGTGTGTAAAATTTCAGCTTCATCGGTTGAGGCATGCGAGTTATAGCTGTTATATCACACACACATACACATGCCTAGTAGGGTGTTTCTCAAAAAGAACATTTTTTTATTTATTTCACTTCTCCCCTTTTTAAAGTATACATTTCGATCTCATATTGAACCTCACGAAAGGCGGTACCTAGAAAAAAATTCTAAGAGGTGCCGCATTCGAGGTTTGTACCCAAAATGCGGTACCTTTTAAATGTAATTGTCAATGACCGCCTTTCGCGAGATGTGTTTTTAGAACGAAATATATACTTCTGAGGGGTGAGAGATTATGTTTTTGCCATTTTTTGTCGTCAACCCAAAATGAATATATGTAATTAATAATATTATGATATTAATAATATTATGTAATTATTTTGTTTTAATTTGTATATAGAAACCTCTAAAAAGCTGAGTTGTCCAGCTGAGTGAATTTGTTGAACAATATTCTTTCCACCCTCTAAAAGCATAGATTTCATTCTCAAATTGAACCACGCCAAAGACGTGCCCGAGCAAAAAATCCTAAGAGGTGTCGCATTCAACGTTTGTGCCGAAAAATTCGACAACTTTTTTCGTTTTGGGTATAAACGACGAATGAGGCATCGCTTAACATGTTTTGCTTAGGCCTGCCGTTCGCGAGATTCAATTTCAGATTAAAATCTATACTTTTGGAGGGTGGAAATTTTTTTTTTCAACAAATTCACCCTACTGGACATTTTTAGAGTTTTCTATATACGCATTTAAAAATCGAAGTCTTTTGTGTTGGATACGAAAAAAGGCAAACAGATGAGCTTCCACCCCGTAGAACTATACATTTTGATCGATAACAAATCCAGCGAAAGGCGGTCGCTGACAATTAAGTTTGAGAGGTGCCGCGTTCTTTGGGTAAAACGTCGAATGCGGCGCCTCTTAGGATTTTTTTGCTAACTACTTCAATGTGAGATCGAAACCTGCACTTTGAAAATGTGGGAGAAAAATTAAAAAAACAATGCCTTCTTTGAAACACCCTAATACATACATTCGCACATTTTTTCTAAACATGGTTTTTCAGTTTTTTGAAAAATTCTGAACACCTTGTCATTAAAATGTGGATTTTTTTTCCCAAAAAAAAGAAAACATTGCGATTCGACTACTACAGTGGAGCTGCAATATTCGCTGCAAGACGAATAATAGTATGTCACTTCCGGAAGATTGACGGACGTCCCCGGTCTCCGCCATTGTCCATCTGCCTATTTTCGTTTCGCCGCTCCGGGCTCGCCGGTGGCCAAATTCCCGCGTCACCTGTGACAGATTAATCACCCAGCCACTGTCAGTCGATAGGTTCGCGAACGTGATGCGAACACTCGTCCCACGTCAAACCCAATTGCGAACGGTTCTCCGCTCTCCACGGTTTGTACGCCCGTGACTGACTATTCATTCGGCGTAATTCGTCTGTGACGCCGGGTGATGATAACGGAGCGTTGGGGAGGGGTGTGGAGGGAGTTTCCGGTCTGCGACAGTAACCGGATATGTTCCCGAGATACCACTTGACTCGAAATCTAGCACGAGCCCGCCCGTTGTTGAACATTAATTTTTATTCCCCGCCAATCAAAGAACCAGTCGGTTTATACGCGTGATATACATACGGATGAGCGGAGGAGGTTCTGAGAAATCTCGTTCGCTTCAGGTTACACGAAGGGGAACAAATGTATTCGTGTGGAGAAACAATTGTCGCTTCGTGCTCGCAGCCATCGAATTTGCAACATTTTTAAACACGTTTTGTCGTCACTGGGCTTAAGGTATTCCTTGCGAAAGGTGTTGATTTCGCATAAGTTTCAGAGAATTGAGAGGGAATTGTAAACACTTGTCGATGGTATAAAAATCTGAAAAAAATCAAGCGCATTAAAGATGCCGAAAAGATTAATTTTGCATAATAATAATTCCAAAATGTTATTAACAAATTGATGCAAAATTTAATTGTTTAACAAATCTCCCGGAAACACAACTTTTTTTCTATGAAAATTATTCTTTTATTTTTCTGAGTACGTATGAATTTTTTTAGATTTTTAAATTCACTTTGATTTTTTTTTTATATGGGAAAAACGTGTAGAATGGCAGAAAATTCAAAGTGAATTTTAAAAAATGAAAAAATTCATACCTATTCAGAAAAATAAACGAATAATTTTCATAAAAAAAAGTTCTGTTTCCGGGAGATTTGTTGAACAATTAAATTTTTGGTCAATTTGTTAATAACATTTTGGAATTATTATTATGCAAAATTAATCTTTTCGGCATCATTAATACGTTTGATTTTCTTTCAGATTTTTATACCATCGAGAAGTATTTACAATTCCGTCTCAATTATGTGAAACTTATGCGAAATCAACACCACTCGCAAGGACTACCTGAAGAGCATGTGAAACATGCGAGGTCATGTTGATTTTCACGTCATGGCTCGCAGGCATCGAACTTGTAACATTTTTAAAAGCGTTTTGTTGTTACTGGGCTTAAGGCGAGGCTAAACACGTATTCAGTGCGATATAGACGGAGTGAAAATTTTGAATCCATTTTTCGCCGAAAAGATTCTATAAAATGAAAAACCGTTTGGGAGAAAAATTATTTTCGAAATATTTTGGGGTTGTCCTTTAGCCCCACCTTGACGTGATGCGAAACATCATCCGGTCGAACCGTGAATCGCTCGGTCGGTAACGAGTCGCGATCCACGGACTTGTGTTATGTTCGAGATTATTAATATTTTTGGAATGCTAATTAGGTTTTCGTAAGCATTACATAGAAGCATGAAAGCCTAATTTGCCAGTTTACCAAGAAGGAATTGAAGGAAGGTGATTTTTTTTGTTTACGGGACATATTTCGCATGACCTTAAAACTGCGGATTTCGTGAGCGATTCATTTAATGATGGCAGTGAATGCATCGAGCTGCGACATTAATTTCGATTTGCGTATCGGATGTGGTTAACCGTAGAGCGGGCTGACTGTAAATATTCATTACTCGGGCTAACGGACTCCGGCTGAATCTACGACATTATTATACTGTAGCTATTCAACAGTCTTCCGGCTTTATCATAAACGACGGTAAAGCGATTCCATAATCTACCGAACAACCGCGTTGACGCGGTTTCAAATGTATGGTTTTCCAACATAAAAATCCAAGTCCTTCGCCAATTCTACGTATTCAATTTAACCGTATCAACACGCTCGTCTATACGAGAAAACCAGTTTGATAATGAAATGCAGCAAGCAATGGATACAGAAGAAGGAAATAAAACCATTATCATCGAACCAAGGAAGATTGAATGATAATTTAATGGTAAACAAGTAAAGAGTAATCATGAGAGACGCCTTCTTAAAGGTAAACAGTGTATTAAATTCGAAGCAAAACGTTTCATTGCAGCGAGAATTGTGATACATGTGTGTCGGAATAAAAAAGAGCGTCCTTCGGACAAAGCCGTGTCGTAGCGATGAGAATTCCCATCATGGCGAGGAGCGCAGTTTTAGCTGCGTCGACGATCAATTAATTCCGCTAATTGCGAAAGGTCTCGAGTTGCCGCACCGAGTCGAAGAAAGAGAAACACTGAAACTCGGTACAACATCGTTTCGTTCTCGTCATAACACAATGGAGTGGCGGGCGACGCCGAGGATCTTCCACATGTGCTAACACTGCAAATTACATGTGTAGCCGAGCGTCCTCTCTTTGAATATCGAAACTGTGATATTTGTATACGTTTCTATAAGCTGAGTATAAGTTTGTACAGTCTCGAGTTTAAACTTTTTTTTTTCTTCATACTAATAACTGTTCACGAGGCGCGACGGGTTGGATCATAGCAATTTGAAAATACGGCACCTACTTCCATCGCGGATTAAGTTTTCACTAGCGAAGCCTCGAGACCATGGGGATTACGTACATCGACGTTGAAACCTAAAAGCAACGTCGAGACTGTCGCCAGTGGAAAAAAAAACCGTTGCTCGACGACGTTAACGGGTCCTCGTGAGCGGCCTCGCTCTCAGCTTCACGAAGCAGCGCAGCTTGTCCCGCATTCGAAACTTTCAGTGCAACGTTATGCAGATTTAAAGTCCGAGTCCACGGCTCGCCAGCGACTCGACTACGTTCGCAAAGTGGTCCATTGTTGACCACTAATAGCTTAATCATTGTAACTATGCCCCTACAATTCCGAAGGCTGAAAGATGAAGAGGAGCGTGGCAGAAGTCCCCACCCGGAGCCGAGCCATCATCGAGAAAATATAACGGAAAGGGAGAAATTCTGGATAGAGCCAACTCTGGAGAGTTTGAGCCATTTTTTCTATTCTCGCAAGTGATGGCTTGTTCATTGACCCGATAAATCTTCTTAGTCCGACCAGCTGCGGGTCTTGGCGTCACTGGGCGGACGACGCGTCGTTGTAACAACTTTTCATATGTGGGAAAGGTCGACAAGTATTCCATAAACAATCGAAGGCTTTTCAGCCGCTGGTGGGCGAGTTGTGGGTGCTCGTATAATATATTTTACATCGATTGAATGGTAAATGTGAAGCGGGGAAAGGAGTTTTGCCAGTGGATGTATTTATACACTCGTTAGTTATTGACGCCTCATGTTCCAGAAGGCGATCGTAAAGCCATCGATTAATGGATTTTAGCAAGCGTGGGCCCGTCCTCAGCAATTACGTTTGCCGAGTTGCTCGTCGACACTTAGTTGCTTTGGATGGACTGCGGATTAAAAAAAGGTAAAGATGTGCTTGGGGCTGGCTCCGGAGGTCACACAGTGGCGACATTAACCATACGGCCATGTACAATTTGCCTGTTTGTTGTGATTTGCGTAGAACTATGAGGATTGCTTAAGCGTGGACCAACTTATAGCGGTGGGCGCGACGTTTCGCTTGCGAGAAAGACCTCAGCGGTCGGCCACCTGGCGGCCAAAATCCGAACCAAAGTCGCAACAGAGCGGTCTGCCAGGTAATAGACATGCGGACGGAAGAAAGCACCACATATGGCAATCTTAAAGAAAGGGCTGCGTTCTGGATTCGTTTGCGTTAGTTTTTTATGAAAAAGCAACCGTTGCATTTAGATCATCAGACGAGAATCTACTGCAAAGCAATGATTCTCCGGTTCGCTGAGGAGCGCTTGTATATTCAAGAACAGTGTTTATAGTCGCCACTCCAAGCAACAGCAGTAGCAACAGTAGTAGTGAGCTGAAGAGAGAGACCAACGGTTCGTACCTCACTGCACACACATCTTTCCAGTACGCGGTGTCTACTGGAAGGACGGAGATTACAAGAGAACAGAGAAGCCCTACTTCTTGTTTTCCTCGCCACCTGTGTAATTCCTGCGATACACGAACGTCGACGTTACAAGTACTACGCGAAAGCATTACTTCTAGGTCACTGCGGAATTGCCTCAGTTCAGTCGTCAAAGATCTGCAAGAAAACGAGAACGAATGATTAAAAAAAAAAGATGAAACAAGAATAGCTCGTGCCCGGATTGCTTCGTGGATATTAAAGAGGGCGCACGCGCGCGGGCGCCAAGTATAGAGCCGTCGACTCGAGTGTGCTGGGGACTCTCTCTCTCTCTCTCTCTCTCTCTCTCTCTCTCTCTCTCTCTCTCTCTCTCTCTCTCTCTCTCTCTCTCTCTCTCTCTCTCTCTCTCTCTCTCTCTCGAGCTATTATATTCGACTCTACAGTAAATCTGCTATCTCGCCTATAGTAGACCAACTATTAGCATTAGAGACGAACGGCGAATACAGAAAATTGCCGACAACTGACGGAATTGCACAAGAGTCGCTACAACCTGCACATACCGTATATGTACACGTATATAACTATATATATGTAAATGTATGTGTATATGCAAGGCTCGAAGGAAATCTCAATTAGACCGGCCGTTACTCTCGTTTCAGTATTATTAGCACACACAAACCCAGTCCTATGATAGTTCGTGGACTGTGGCGTAGCAGGGTGTGGTGATCGGGTCAAGAGCGTTTGAAGTCCGATGTGATGATTTCATTGATATTGGCCAGATATTTTATAGGGCTGGTGTTACCCTCATTAATTTTATTAGCAGCAACTACTTCGCATAAATATTTCAGCCCATCAATTCGAAATCTCCCAGATCGTAGATGATGCGACATTTCTTATAATTACGAGTCTTCATAGTCAGCGTCGGAAGATATCCATCTCATCCATAATAGCGGCGTGGGCCCCGTGCTTCATAGAGTGAGCTCTGGAGCGTGTAAGCTTAGCGATCCTCCTGAAGCGAAAAGGAACGATGAAGCGATTTCGAAATCCGTTGGAGAGGCAGATGTGTCCGGTATCTCGGCGAATCTGCCCGTCCACACAACTCCCCGGCGCGAACGGGAATATGGAAAGATAGAGAGGAGCCGTGGTCGGGACAACCCACGCTTTCAGAGCTAGAGTTCGATCAAAGGAAACTTCCAAGGCTCGACGAGTATGAGGACTATAGAGAGAACGGAACGAGATCGACCAGTGCAGATGTGTTATCCAACTACGGATGCGCCAGAGATAAGTGGACCTTGTGGCGGTACGATGTTCGACGAAGGTCGCAACGTATTCCAGTATAGTGGTACTTTGGGCTAATTCGGCGTCATTAGAGAAACGGCGGCCAAGTATCTCAGGGCTCAAACTGACGAGTTTGCACGTCGACCATCTGGAGGAAAAAGATCCATTGCTGGCGTGGTCTCTTCTTTTAATGGTCGTGCTGCTACTACGACTACGAGCAGGCACACTACCATGGACTTCAAATATTATCGGTCTGGACGTCTTCCCAACTTCTTGTTGCCTCCTTTTTCGTTGCCGTTCTCCCCTTTGGCGCCCTCGTTTTTAATTTAAAAAACCCCACAGTTCTCTTACGAATCTGACAGGGAGAAGCACGGAAACTATACGGGACAGCCGCTCCGACATCTTAGAGGATAGCACGCCGTTGTACAGATCTATATGGAAAAGCGATAGAGAGGACTGGAGGTTTGTCACCAAAGAAGCGGTCGCAGCGGTTTCGAGCTGCAGTGACTGCCGCAGTCCCCGTTACGAAAATAAGAGCGCCTCTCGTTCTTCCCCCTTTCTTTCCCTCGACCCCCCGTTAACGCTCTCTTTTAGGAGCAAACGAAACCCTGAGGCTGAACGAACCCGTCATGCTTTCCTTTTTTTCCTGGCCGTTAAGAGGCTGTAAAAATAGTCCGTCTTACCCCGCGGTTCCGTTTTGCCCCGTTATCCCCTACTACTCCCTCATTCTTGACATGTTTTTCATGCATGCTTTTTCCCCTCGTGGACCTCTCCCCGCCACAACAGCGACGGACCGAAATCTATATTCGTAGCAGAAGCACGGCGCACTGTATTGTACGGGCAACCGCATAAACTCAACAAATGAAATTAAATTAGCTGCCGAATATCCTCCATGAATCCTGATACTGAATTAAAGTGCCCAAGATGCGAGAACACGAAAGCCACAAAAGCATTATTTCTTCGTTTCCGACGTGGATTTCCGTACCAAATATATATTACCTATATATGGAATAAGGTTTGTGCTATATTGTGACGTCAACAACACAAATGTAATAGATGAAATTAAATGCGTTGGTGAAAATCGTCCGTAAACCCTGATACTTCGATACTGAATTAAAGTGACCAATATGCGAGAACACGAAAGCCACAAAAGTGAATTTTCGAGTCAAATATATATTACCTATATATGGAATAAGGTTTGCACTCCATTGTGCCGTCAACGACACAAACCCAACAGATGAAATGAAGTGAGCTGGCGAAAAACTTCCATAAATCCTGATACTTCGATACTGGATTAAAGTGCCCGAGATGCGAGAACACGAAAGCCAAGAGGCATAATTTCTTCGCTTCCGATGTGAATTTTCGTACGAAATATGGATTTACCCATATATGAAGTAAGATATTTTTGGCAGTTACGAAATTGGTTCTCGAAGCTGTTGCTGGGTCATAAAAAGATCTCACCAAAAACCCTCGATGGAATAATTCTTCGCTCTCCCGATCATTGTGATGGAACTCCAATGGTTCAGGAATCTCGGTGAGGAGCGGCCACTTCCGGCATTCCTTTTGTACCCGTGAAAACCGGGTATTTCGAGGGTCGCCTGTTGGTCGACCAAGTCGAGTTGTGTGTGCTCTCGTTCGCGCACGGGATTAAAATCAAACAGCTTTCTGTGACGCTTGCCGACAACCATATGCTTCACCCGACGGTCGAAAGGGGAAGTTGCACCCTCAGCCAGACACGCGCCAGGCTCCGCTTGTACTCGACGGGGATTGCCGGAGTGCAGGCAATTCCGCATGCGATAGATGTAGTAGATTGTAGGTCGGTCAACTTTGGTTCCTCTATCGTGTGGGTAACTACCGTCCGCACCGACTTGCACTCGACATAAATAAAAAGCACACAACCCACTAATGCATATGCATAACGCAATAGTACCGAGAGTTCAAGCTTCGGCTAGGTCGGCAACCCTACACCTTCTTTTTTCCATTCTCGTTTTAAACACCCGCTCTCGAGTCAATCGCCCTTGAGAACCACTTTTGTTCCTCGCCATGGTTTCCCTATCTCGGGGCTCGAGTCTCGGAGGTGCGTAATAATCGTCCCGGATAATTGCCCGGCTCTCTCTCATACCCATACATGCAATTTGGCCTTTTAGTTGGGGTAAACGACGCCACCTAACGATTCCCAACGTCGAGCCTCTCCCGCTACGGCGCAAAGGGACAAAGGAGGCTGCAGAGAGAAAGCAAAAAAGCAGTGGATCTCAAATGCACATACATTACCGGCCATGATTGTTACTCGCGCTAGATTAGCCCCTCATTTGAAGTCGGACGATTAAACGCCTTCTTTGGTTCTCCGGCTTTTCTGGCGATTCCTGCAAACAAGTTGAGAACCCTCGATGGTCCCTGGCGACGCGGGCCACGCGGTTCCAAAGCCACACACAGATCCGAATCTATTCCCGGCTATCCAACAATGGGCCACAGTTTAAAGCCAGCTCTCCGGCGAGCACGTTCCGAGCAACGGACGGACACGCCACACATACCTAACACATTGGAAAAAGTTCTTCGGTACACTCGGTCCGTGCTGGCGACCATTCACCCCCCCTCTCTCCCTCTTGCAGCGCGATAAATTTCGGCGTCTGGCCCTTCTTACTGATTCATTTGATACGTTCCTTAACCCACACCATCGGGCCGTTGCGCGTGCTGCGGACCGGTGTTAAATTACACAGTAGGCGACTCCTATACTAACGCCAGTCGAGAAGTGCCTTCAGCTGGGGAGAATTTGGGCCCGAGTTGGGAAGGGCGACGTTTTCTTCTGGTAAGATTCGAGAGAAGGTCGGCCTGCATGGGACTACCTTAAGATAGAACCGTTTACATTTCTCAGTCCCTGGAGACCCCGAAATAGCTGTTAAAGTGCGGTTTCGGGTTTTTGTCTTCTATGTGGATTTTACACGGTAGAGTGGAAATGTAGATTTTCGAATATTGAGCCCAAGAGAGATGGGCATAGAGGAAGGATAGTTGGCTCCGTTCCTGAGGCAAAGTCCCTTTAAAGCAGCGTGCAAAAAAGAGGCAATAATACATAAAGCCATACCAAAACAGCGTAGAATGGTACAAAAGCATGTGCATTATTTAACTGCTGTTTAAAGGCCGTCGGATGAGACCAGTTTCGGTTGAATCGGACCACTGTCCGACGAAACGCAACCCTTGGGATCGTGGAATAAAGTCTTTTTTATTCTGGAGTGTGCGCTACTGGCGACAGACATACGCAGCCACAAAATGTATGTTGAATTATCGTACTTGGACTGATTCATCGCCCTTTTCTCCGTACCAGTCTCTCACCAAATCTCATTTTCGACCGGAAATAGGTGACTTCGGGTTTTAAAATTTCCGATATAACTTCACTTCCAGTTTCAACATTTTCGATATGACACCACTGCCCGTTTTATAATATCTGATATGACGTCACTTCTGGTTTCAAAATTTCCGATATTACATGACTTCTTGTAGAACAATGAGAATTTCGAACCGGAAGTGACTTATTACCAGTCTGACGTCACTTGTTGCCGAACAATTAGATTTTCAAACCGGAAGTGATGTATTTCCGGTATGACGTCACTTCCGATCGAAAAATGAGATTTTCAAACCGGAAGTGGCATCACAGGGTTACGTTATTTCGAGGGTGAAGCGGAAAAGACGATTATGTAAGAAGGAAACTCGAGAAATATACATAAGTCCTCCTCTTGTTGTTCTCGGTACTTCCTCATAAACGGATAATGCGAGCCGCGAGTATGTACATGCCACGCGTGTGGCGCACACATTCTCATTAATCCTCGACATTGTCGCATGTATCTTCAAGCCCGCAGGCAAGAGATGCATAATCGAGAAGCCACGAGAACGCAAAGCGATCCTTCGCCCGACGCTGAGTAATCGCAGCGTGGGCGTAACGGAAACATATCCGCTTGTCGTTCCTCGGGCAAAGTGGAATTTATATCCGCCAAGGAGTCTCCGGAGATCGCCTAGCGCCTTGTCTACACGTGCGGACGCGCATCGGACAAATTATAATATGATAATAATAATAGTAATTATTATCAATAAATAATTATTAATCCTTCGTGGTCACACTGGGTCGATTCTACCCGGTCCATTTTTGATCTAGTACATACCAAACTAACGGTCGGAAAAATCTCAAAAAATTACAGAACATCCTCCAAACATTCTAGTTGATGTACGAATTTTTTTAAAAGAGAAATCAAATGGCAGCATATAAAAAAATGCATATAGAAGAAAAAACGGAAAAAACAAGTTTCTTCACTAAATAAAAAATCATAACTCCGTGAATTTTTAATATTGTCGCTAAAATTCGAACCTGATACTCCTTGGATATGGTCCTATGGTCCTCGGGTGGATCCAGGGTGACCACAAAGTCTTAATAAATAATTATTATCAATAAATAATTAATAATATTATAAATTGTTAGTAAATTATTATTATTAATATTATAAAATATTATAATTATGTTCATTATTTTTATCAGACTCCTGGACGATTTAACACGCTAAGATTTTCGCGCTTTGGCACCGCGTTAGCGCCTCCTTCTTATCGAGTGCTTCTCAAGATTCGGGATTATATCTCATTGACTCTAGAAGCTCTCACTTTTTAGCTCCTGGCATGGGCCGCGCTTGCACTTGGCAGCGCCGAGAGTGTTTGCGCCCGTATCCTGTTGCCTCGGATACTCGACGACCGAGATGTTTATTTTCATCTTATACCCCGAAACTCCGAAACTCGGAAGGCAGGTACACACTCTTCGCCCGTCCCGACCATAACTCGATGATATTATTTTGCCCCCACGGACTCTTTCGAATTACAGATCATACGGTACGTCGGTCGTTTGCTGCGGACGGGGCCGGACTGCGCACGATGACTCAGCGGTTCATTGTACCTCCCCGGAATTCTTTGTTTATCGAGTTACGGCGCTGGAGAGCGCGTTTATGGCGTATTTTCTGTGAAGGCGCGTCGCTCCACTTCTCTCGTTCTCCGGACGAAAAATATACAAGCCTCCGCGTAGACTAGGAGGAGACTCTATCTTGCAGAGCTAAAAGCTTTCGTGTCAAAAAAGCTCCCATGTAAAAAAAAATCGTATCTATAAAAAGTTCCAATTTAAAAAAATTAATAAATCATGCAAAAAAGCTGGCATGTAAATACAATATTGGGATAATGAGATCGCTAAAAAATGTCACTTTAATACCAATTACACTACAGAGATCGAGTTGGAACTATGGAACTGTATAATTTAATTTATTTATTGAACTTCTTTTTGTAGTTGGGAGTTTTTTTTTATTTTTGAAACATTTTTTTGTTTTATCCTCTTTAAAGAATCATAAATAATATAGCCAACGGTAAGATTATAAATAAATAAATAATAACTGATAGTAATTTTACAAAACACGATTAAACAAATTTTACATTCATAAATATTCGAGGTTATACTATACGTTGAGTGAATTCAATGCACTATAGTATGGTACAGCCTGCAGCATTTTTATAGCAGAACGACAAATAATCGCAAAGACAATAGCAGATTATAGTCGGCAGTCGGGAGATAAAAAAGCGCCCATGTGAAAGAGCTTTCATGTAAAAAGTTTCCATGTAAAGAAGATTCCATATAAAAAGCTTCCATGTAAAGAAGATTCCATATAAAAAGCTTCCATGTAAAAATCTTCCATATAAAAATCTTCCATGTAAAAAACTTCCACGTAAAAAACTTCCACGTAAAATGCTTCCACGTAAAAAGCTTCCATGTAAAAAATCGTCCATGTGAAAAAGCTTCTATGAAAAAAGCGTCCATATAAAAAAGCTTCCATGTACAAAAAACTGCGGTATAAAAAATGTTCTATTTGAAAAAGTTATCTCGTATAGCTTCTTGAAAAGTTGCTCTGCCGCCTCGTCGTCCAGTGAAATTCGATCGAAAAGACTTTCCGCCTTCGGGAACATGTTGCTGTCTCCTTGTACTCCCTTCTTCCATGGCTCGATCAATTCTCCGTCACTTCCTTTCCCAGGACCAAAGATACACCGCAACAATGTCCCGCTCGCCCGAAAAGTTCCGCACAGTCCCCGTTTCCGGTCTTCCGAAAAATTTCTTTCTATCATCGCTCCACCACCAACTTCTCATCTCGTCTCATAAATAATTTATCGCCCAGGGAATAGCCCAGCCACCCGGGTGATTCATATACCGGCGCCCACGTGGCACGTACACTCCGATACACTCGTCCGTCGCGGTTTTTTTAATAATCGTATATAACTGTAGCCAGCATATACAGTGTATATAGTACATGGCACGAATCGGCGATACTTGGAATCCGCTTGAGGCGAGTGGATGTCGGGATGCTACGTGACCGATAGTGGAAGAAATAGTGACGACGAAGAAGAAGTCGGATCTGCTTAAAGGAACTAGCAACCGGACGAGGAGTCGAATAATTTAACTCTACAGTTTTATGAGCAGTTAGGGCTCGCTAATGCCGGTGTCAACGTTTCTGGTCTCCGAACGTTAACAATTCTTTTGTTGTTAATATTACAAAAAAATTTTGTCCATTCTCCAAAAGTGCGGTTCGCTTCACAATAGTACTTCGTTTTACAATAATGTTGTAATATTGTTGTTCATTTTATATAAATATTCTTGATTTTGTAAAGAGTTCGTCCATTTTACAAAATTGTTGACCATATCACAAATATCTTGTTCATTTTGTAAAAAGTTTGTCCAATTTACGAAATGTTACCCATTTTACAAACATATGTTGTAAAACTAACAAGAAACTATTTATGGAAGTCCTGTACGGATAACGTATCTTCCATATTACGTAAATTACAAGACTCCGATACTTGTTCGCACACGAAACTAAAAAGGTTTGCAAAAACATGTATTAGACAGCAGGAAGTATCGTTTGCCCCTCCGGTTGGATGACCCTCTCTACAAGACATTGGAAGAAGCCCCTCTACTTACATCTTCCGTATCTGACCCTGTCGCGCCCGTCGAAGGGCTTACCACGACATTCCCCGCTGTTATTACCGCGACCGGTGCAGCCCGAGGCTCTTCCGCTACGCTAATATGCCTGCTTGTTAGCCGATATAGTAATAACCCGCAGTTGCTACTCTTTCCACTCTTTTCTTTTTTTGGCTTTTTTTCTTCTTTTTCCCTTTCGTGCTGCGAGCGAAAAGGGAGCTTGTTTTGCCGGCAAACAGCATTATTTCACTATGTCTTTCGTTTTGTATTTCAAAGCGGACCACGGACGTAATCGGCTCGCTTGTAAATTCATGTCCCTTTTACAGTCCCTTTCGAACCGACCTTTTTTCCCCGGAACCCTCATGGTTTCCTGAACACGCAGGGTGCCTATGATGGGGATAAAAGGAGGAAGGTTGTTCGATATTTTTCATCTGCAGGAGATAATTTCTTCAGGACTGAGAGAAAAATGGGATTGCCGAGTTCCGGGCATCACGTATGCTGGCGAACCTCGACTTCCGGTTGCGACACCACGGCGACTTCAGGATCCGCCAGCATTATCATGCAAAGTATAATCGCTGTTGACTCGAGCTTTTTGCCCCCCTGCTTGGCGACATCGGATGTATGGTCTCCTCTCTTAGCTTGCAAAAGCATTTCATCATCGTATGTAACGTAGCATAATGCGTTTCTCCGATAGAATTTTTGAGGCGTTAAATCGGGGCCATGTCCACTCTTTTCCTGACCTGACCGGAGCCTTCCTAGGGTCTCTTCAGGCATTTCCTGGCCCTCATCGAGGCCTTGCTACGAGCTTATTCCGACCTCAACGGGGCCTTAATAGGGCCTTGTCAAGGTGTGAATTAAAATATCGTTAACCGGAAACTCGGGCCATGACTCAGCGTAATTCGTTTTCCTGATAGAAATTTGGACGCGTTCGATTGGGGCCTTGTGAGAAAGCTCCCGGCCTCACCAGGGACTTGTTAGGGCCTCTTCAGGTATTTTCTTGACTTTCATCGAGGCTTTGCTAGGACCTTAATAGGACCTCATGGGGACCTTGCTAACGCTTTATTAGGATCTGATCGAAACTTGCCAGTGTCTTTTTAGGACTTCGTCGGGACCTTGCTAGGACCTTTTCTAGGACCTGATCGGGACCTGGCTAGGACCTTAATAGGACCTTTTTAGGACCTTAATAGGAGCTTGCTAGGACCGTAATAGGACCTTGCTAGGACCTTAATAGGACCTTGCTAGGACCTCAATAGGAACTCATCGGGAGCTTAATAGAACCTCATCGGGTCCTTATTTAACACTACGAAATCTCTACCAAGTTTACGATCCGGATAGGCTGCGAGGCCTGCAATGCTCATCCTTGAATCGTAGTATTAGAGTTCGTTAGTGCGGAGGGCTCTTTTATTCTCCCCCGTTCTCCCGGTTCGTCTCTCGTGCCCTTCTGGGCCGCTGAATCTCGTTCATCGACGTACGTAATGTAACGGCGAGCCGGCACGAGAGCCAAGTGTGCATCCGCGAGAGTTGCGCGGAGGAGCCCGGGAGAGGGACTCACGCGGCTCTCACGCACCGACGCACACGCACCAATGCGTGAGTTATATTGGTCGTGTGTCATCGCCCCGCGAACAGTGAACGGACGGCGCGAGAGAAACGGAGAGGGAACCCGACGATTCTACTACGCGACCAGAACACATGAGGGCTTTGAAATTTAAATCCCATCTCGGTCGTGCAGCACACGAGAACGTCGTATTACTGCAGACAGCTCCACTTCGTTCGCTGTCCGCGGTGCGGATACGGAGTCGTTTTTTCACATTGTCATCGAGCGGAGAACTGACGGTTCGCTCCGCCAGTCCCTGGGAATGATTTGACTCATATAAATAATAATTTATTATTTATACTTATATAATTAAATGATAATTTGTTAATAAATTATTGTTTATTATATAATAATTTATTGACTAATGATTATTCATTATAATAAATAATAAAAAAAATGTATTATTTATCATAAAGGACTACTTGTTCGCAAGATTTAATTGGGCCATGACTCTGCGTGCTGGCCAGGCGACTCTAACTTAAAAATAAATGTCATATGATAAATAATAGTTCCAATAAATAATTGGTTATTTATCATAAAACATTTTGTAATAAAATGCCCAATTTTCGAGCCACTAAGAAAACAGTACTTACTTCGGGCACGCCCGGTAAATCACACGATGTCAGACTTGCTGCTAAGCTGCATTATGTAACTCGATAAATGCAATTTTACATTTTCCATTGAATAAGATAAGACTAAGCTATTTCTCGCTATAGAATCAATTGTATTCTCAAAAGTAAATAAACACATACATACACACATACGACAATTATTAATAAATGAATATCTATTATATAACAATTTACTGATAAAGATTTATTTGTAATAAATAATGAAATGTCGGACCGCGTCGGCGTTTTAATTTTTTTATTTTAATGTTTATTTGAAAAATCATTCTCCGAAGAAACGGATATCCGAAAATTCCGACAATTCCGTACAACAAACACCGCGCGTAAATTTGGTGAGGCCGTCCGGGGACCTGCGATAAGCGGAGAGATAAGATACAAGGCACAGGGACTGCGCGGGAGGCTCGGAGCGCAGACGAGACGCCCAGGCGGAGTATCGGAGCGACCAGGGTATGCAGAGAAACGCGAAACCACCACTTGACGCCTGTTACGGTAATTAACCCCGAACAGACGAAGAAGAAGAGGAAGATGAATAGCGAAGAAGCTTAAAAAAAGAAAGAAAACAACATAATTACGAACTTGAACTCGGCTTTAATTCGATGGGCGAGCGATACACGTACCGGCGTCAAGGTGCCCGCATGTTGTTTGCTTCTGCCTAGAACCGTTTCACTGCGGTTCATCTTCTGCTGGCGCGTTTAAGGTTCTTGTGAATAGTTTTCACTTCGCATAAGTTTCAGAGAAATGAGAGGGAATTGTAAACACTTCTCGGTTGTATGAAAATCTGAAAAAAGAATCAAGCTTATTAAAGATGCTGAAAATATTAATTTTGCGTAACAATAATTCCAAAATGTTATTGACAAATTGATGAAACAGATTTCCGGGAAATTTGTTGAACAATTTTAGTAGTAGTAAAAGTGCATTTATTGACAATTTTTTGTAGTTTATTTGGTACATCTCTCTATTGGTTTTGGTGGTTATCTGGTATTGGTTTTTGGTTTTTATCTGGTACATCTCTCTATGTAGTTACTATTGGTTTTTATCCGGTACATCTCTCTATGTATTTACAGCGTTCGCCACAGAGTTCGCCAATTGGCCATAGAGCGCAGTCCTTCAGCCATTGGCCATCGACCACAGTCGAACAATTTTATTTTTCATCAATTTGTTAATAACACTTTGGAATTATTATTATGCAAAATTAATCTTTTCAGCGCTTTTAATATGCTCGATTTTTTCAGATTTTTGTACCATCCAGAAGTGTTTGCAATTCCCTCTCATTTCTCTGAAACTTATGCGAAGTGAACACTATTCGCAAGTCCTACCTTTATGAACGCGGCCCGGCCAAACCTAACCCAGCGGACGAGTACTTGAAAGGGAACATTGAATAATTCAATGACGAAACTCAATCGTCAAATTTGCCCGAGCCCGGCGAGATAAATGTACCAAAAAAATTTTTCTTTTGATTTTTAATTTTTATTTTTGTATTTTTTACAATCCGTTCCATTTTACTTTAATCCTCTTGACGGGGTAGGAGATTAAAGGAGAGGGCTCTCGTCGACGAATGAATCCATTAGAGGGGTGAAATTGGCAGAACGGCTTGTCGCACAGCCGGAGGGCCGACCAGTAACGGAGGGGAATCCCCGTCCAGCCGGGCTAAAAAGCTAAACGCAAAATCGGATCGGTCATGACTGAGTGACTCTGCTCGGCTCTCGCCGTTGACGATGCGTGACCGGGAGCGAAGCCCACCGGGAGTAAAGCTCTGGAATAAATCGTTACGATTTCAACTGTCCTCGATCCGTCGAAAGATGCATATATGTATCGACTGCTGAGAAACGAAAGGGCGTAACTCACACCATTTAACCCTTTATAAGTCAGACCGCCCGAAACCGTACCGAAGCGGAACTAAGAGACGTGGAGTGGGTGCGATGCGTTACTACGGTAGCGCCAAAGAGTGGGGATAGAGGTGTGACTTACAAAGGATTAAGGTAGTTTGTGCGAATAGTGTTCACTTCGCATAAGTTTCGGAGAAATAAGAGGGAATTGCAAACACTTCTCGATGGTACAAAAATCTGAAAAAATCCAGCATATTAAAGGTGATGAAAAGATTAATTTTTTATAACAATAATTCCAAAATGTTTTGTGGCGTTCTGCGGCTACGATCGACTTGTCGGCACGGTCAGGTGGGAAAAAGAGCGCAAACCTCCAAACTCCATTTACGTTTCGGCCATGTATGTTGGTCCTCTTCAGAACTACTCATTTCTAAACAGTGTGTACATGTTCTATTAAACTTATTCTATGATCGTAAATCTATTTATTCTGTACACACTGTTTAGGAATAAATAATTCTGAAGAGGGCCAGCACACATGGCCGAAACGTAAATTGAGTTTAGAGGTTCGCGCAAAACATTTTCGACATCGCGCAAAACATTTTCCACATCGACTATTGCCCAACGATTTCAATTCCAAAATGTTATTTAAAAATTGATGAAAAATAAAACTGTTCGACAAATCTACCGGAAACCTAACTTTTTCTTTTAATGAAAATGACTCGTTCATTTTTCTAAAATCGTATGAGTTTTTTCAGATTTTTTAATTCATTTTGAATTTTGTGACTCTACACGTTTTGTCCATTGAAAAAAAAGAAAGTGTATTTTTAAATATGAAACAATTTATACGCATTCAGAGAAGTGAACGAATCATTTTCATTAAAAAAAGTTTGGTTTCCGAGAGATTTGGTGAACAACTTTATTTTCATCAATTTGTCAATAATGTTTTGGAATTATTATTATGCGAAATTAATCATTGCAGCATCTTCAATGTGCTTAATTTTTTCAGATTTTTATACCATCCAGAAGTGTTTGCAAATTACTCTTATTTCTCTGAAACTTATGCGAAAAAACCTTAACATGTGTTACGATATGTGATACGCCCTTCCGTTTCTTAACAGTCAATAATAAATCAATAATAAATGCGGGCGTTAAGTTGGTTGTGTAAAAAATTATTTGGTCGCGGCCCAATTAATTACTTGCAGCGACCATTGAAATGGAGTAGGGCCGATTTTTTGTCTCGCGCCGCAATTGATTTCAGAATCTGGGCCTTTTTTCCCCGTGTAGTGCATTTCGCCGTGTTAATGTATTTCTCTTCCACGCCTCGCGCGCAGACTCGCGCGACGATAATCGCCAGTCAATATTCCTCACGGGTGCAGCAACTGTTACCAAAGCGTCTAAAGAGTTGCGGCAACTTCCGGTGAGTCATGTAAAACCGCGCCTCTTCAGCGTCGAGTGCGGAGTATGATATCTAGAAAAAAAAATGCTGCCGGGAGACGGCCTGACCGCGAATACGATCAACGGGTTTAATTGAGTAACAAGCGCGCGGACGGTGCTCCGGGAAATGAAAGAAAAAAAAACTACACAAAAAGCTGAAAAGGCCGTAAAAGTGTTGTTGCGCACTTTTGAACTTAATCTCTTTATAAACGAATTAAATAGCGATAAAAAATAATGACGATTGAGGGAATGCTGGACTCGTTTTTAACTCCTTAGTTACCTTTTTTACCGACGGGACTTCACAGTGAAAAAAAGTTTGTACTTTTTGCAACAACTTATTGTCCACAAACGTCCACAATTTTTTATTTTTAAATTTTCTAGTTTTACAAACAAAAGTACTGAAATTGTCAATGACGCAATTACGACTCGTATGATTGCCGCCCTCGCTTCGCTCGAGCACCAAATCTCACACTCGTAATCGCCAACTTTCGGCCCTTGTTGCATAATATACTATTAAACTTAATCTCGTTAAAAACAAATTACATTGCGATAATAAAATAATGGGTACCTTGGCCTTTAAAGGTTTACAATTATGAACACACATAGAGTAAAAAAATTCTGCCTGGAAGCGGGCAGACCGCGAATACGATCAGCGTGTAATTTAGTAACAAGCGGGCGAGGCTTGGAGAAAAAAAAATTGTGCACACGGCTTAGAAAAGGCCGTAAGAGTCTTGGGCACTTTGAAACTCAATCTCGTTAAAAAGAAAATAATTTCTGCTTAAAAAAAGAATTCTAATGAGTTTTAGGCCATAAAGAGATTACAGCTATGAACACCCTTAAAGTGGATGATATATGTAATGACCTAATCGGTTTAATTACATTAATTTTCCTTAATTTTTTTTATCATTTTTAATTCTCCATCAACGCATTTTCCGCTGTGCTTGGAAAAAAGTGCACGAAACGCAAAAAAAAAGGCCGCAAGAGTTCCGCACTTTAAAACTTAATTTCGTTAGAAACAAAACAAATTTAATGAAAAAATGATAACGAGGTTTAGGCCTTTAATAAATTACAGCTATGAACACCCTTAAAATGGACGATATTCATAATGACCTAATTCTTTTACTTACATTAATTTTCCTTAATTTTTTTGATCTTTTTTAATCCTCCATCAACGAATTCTCTCGCGGCGCGACAGATCCTCACCCGATCCTCGTCCGACCGCGCTGTCATGCAGAGCACACATGGTACCCGAATCCAGGATGTTCGGGTGAGCCTTTGCCGCTGGGAACGGGAATTCGCCGAGCGGTTCGCCGAAACATATGCTCCGGCTCCGAACTACGGGACACACGATAATTGCGCCGAATTGTATTATGAGCTTAATTGAATTCCCAGCGAATTCGAGCGAGAGCGCTCTGCATCCGGACGGATATGCTACGCAGGAGCACTCCATTGTATACGGTGCAGCCTCCTAATGCGGGAGCACGTAGCGGGGGGTCGTAACCAATGGACTTTTTCGAATCTTGATAATTGAGCGGGTGTGCAATGCACGGAGGTGCACATTTTCAGAATAGAAGTTCAGCGCACAAACGTGGTCTTTCTTTCTCGATTTTTTTTTTCTGGTATCGAAAGAAAAAATTACAGTGTGATTGCCACAATTAGCAAAGTTGTGCTATATTCTCTCAAGTTTACCAATAATCGAAATAACGAGAACGGAAAACTCGGCAATGGAAAAAACACGATTTGGTATGGGCGAGATCACATTTCGTTATAAGAATAATGTAAAAAGTATAAAATGAGATTGCGTCGATAGTTACCGATAAATAAATACATTTTTTACGCATAATGGCGGTACCTAACTTTCTTATAAAGATAGTAATTACATTGTAACTTTTTCTTTCGATTTCAGGCAAAAATCGAGAACTAAAGCCTGCGATTGTACATTCTACGTGTATTCTGAAAGTTTCATTACATTTTATCAACGTAAACCTTCTGCGACGATTACAACTAGAAAATTCCGAACTGCTTTACCCTTCGGCAAGTTTCACTCACCTTAAGGGTATGTGACACACACGTATCGATGCTCCGATGGTAACAAATCGCTTTCCCTATTTTATCCGTGATGGTTGATGCTTCGACCAAAATCAAATTAGGTTTTTGTAGTTAATAGATATAAGTATTAAAATCTAATTTGCTTTTGCTCGTCGTATCAATCGTTTTGGAGAAAACAGGGAAGGCGATTTGTTACCGACTGAGTCTGTAACACATGCCCTTAAGGTGATGTGAAATTTACGTTCAGAAGAAAGTTCTTATATGAACTTCCATTGATATCCGCTTCGTTTAAGGATTTGCTTTCAACCGGAAGTGGACAGCAGCACCCGAAATACCGCGGTCGGTAACAAAATTTGTAATTCATTTTTTTAAACCACCGATCGGGAACAAAATTCTCACAGTTTCTGTTACCGACCGAAAACTAGATAAAAACTTACATTGTAAAAGCAGCAATACTGATCTTTGACAATTAAAAAAAGTTTCCAAGGGGAACGTCTACATTGTATAGTTAAGACAATGAGAAAAAATCATAGTTGCAACCGCAGTTATAATTTAACCAATTGAATATATACTATCAGAAACTATCAGAAACTATACAGACGTTCCCCCTAGGAACTATTCGATATAGTAGGAAATACTTCCCTTTTTCCTCGGTGAGCCCGGGTTGACCGCAGAGTGATGTTTCTTTTAGTTTGAGACTAGGGATTACACTTTAAAACAATGGGCGTTCCATTTTTGAAGGTGTTGCAGGGGGAGAGAGGGGCAAAACGGACGGGGGGGGGGGGCGGGTCAAAATGGAACAGACAGTCGCTAACGCATCTATGGAGCAAAATGGGACGTCCTAAAATTATTGAAAAATTACGTTTTTGAAAACACAATTTTCCAACAATTTTAGGACGTCTTATTTTGCCCCGTCGATGCATCCCGATTATCTGTCCCATTTTGTCCCGCTGTCCCGTTTTCCGGAAAAAGTCAACAGAAGGCGACTTTTTCCAAAGCCCACCGCATCGGGTTGCACGGATTCGCCCGTTCGGTAAACAATTTTGGGATCCAAAGCCGAGTTCTAAATAAACTTGGGAAGTATAATTAAAGCTCGTCGGTTTCGGACAGGCAGGAAAGAATCAACTGCGGTTACCAGAGGGAGACTGAAAAGTTTTAAGCCCCTAAGTGTTTGCACGGTTGTGGCTACGAATACCCTACAGTTTCAGGCAATTAGTTCCATTCGGGGAAACTTGTTGCTGAAGTTAATAGCCGCAAGTGTGCTCAAAAGTTTGCTTGTTAATTTATTGCGCCCGGCGAGTCATTGAATGGAGGACCAACGTTTCAGCATTCCATCCAACAACAGTCCGGCCCAGATAGTATAGTCGGGCCTCTCGTAAGTTTCCAGTTCAGGTCAAGCGACCTCTCTTAACCTATATTCCCTCTCAAATTGCACTGCGTTGGCACTGGTGGGGGTTTCAGTGCGCATGCGCGCGCCGATGGCAGGGACAGCTTTAAGGAGAAAGTTTTAAGTTTTCAGAGATCCTGAACTGGTGTATAATTTAGGAGAGGTTAATGAGTTATGGAAGTATAAGTTAGGAGAGGTTAATAGGTCTTGGGCGTATAATTTAGAAGAAGGTTAATAAGTTATGGGAGTATAAGTTAGGAGAGGTTAATAGGTCATGGGAGTATAATTTAGAAGAAGGTTAATAAACCTTCTTCTAAATTATACTCCCATCAACTAACCACTCCTAACTTATGCTCCCATAACTTATTAGGACAGGTATATTACGACCAGGCTTATTAGGACCTTATACTTATTGGGACGGGTTAATAAGTTACGGAATTATAAGGTAGGAGAGATTAACTTGTGGGAGTATACGTTAAGAGAGGTTAATAAATTATGGGAATATAAGTTAGGAGAGGTAATAAGTTATGAGAGTATAAGCTAACAGGAGTTCTACTGTTTATCGTTCGACGGTTGCTGCAAAAGAATTCGGACTGCAGACAATTCGGTAGGCCCAACGACCCATCGAAACTTCTTATCCCTCTCCGTGACGTCAGTCCCGTTCGCGCGTAAGAGCCCAGAGCACGTGTAGCATCGTGACGTATGTCTTATCGTGCCACGGATGTAATTATCACCCCTCAGATAACTTTACTTGTATCCAAACGCTTCGCGATGAGACTGCTCGTTAACTGTAACGGAATTTGCAATTTTTTATTTTTCAGCTCCTTCCTCGGACTTCAGCGCGCACACGATAGTGAGGCCGAGGGTTTATCACGCCAGAAGCAAAAGGGCCATCAGCACCACCAGAGAAAATGTAACTATCAGCCTTGCTTAATGTGAAACAGACTAAACGGAAATTTCATAACATTGCATTTTCCCATGTTTATTGGCAATCTTGAAGGGGCTCACAGGAATTCCATAGATGAAGTGCTGGAGGCAGTACATATATGTTAAAAATAATGAACAATATCTACGGCACTAAAATAACTGATAATTTATTGAGTATTTCAGAAAGATATCTGATAAATATTTTACCAACGTTTAAAAATATTTCAGAAATGTTTTGTAATATTGGTAAAATATTTTTTATATTTCAAAAAGATATTTTCGAAACATTTCATAAATTTTTCCGTGCTATGTGGATCTTCTCTTCTCACACCTACCAGAATCTATATATAACGTATATATAGTTTCCGGCGACTAAAAAAAATGTTTAAACGTCAAAAATAATATGTATTAATAATAACTAAAAATATTATTAACTATACTATAATATATATCTAATTATTAATATATAAATAATGATATACAGTAAATGATCAGTATGGTGAATAATATCGTCCATTATTATTCATATATTTTTTATATAGATTTATATACTATACATATATCGGTATGTATATACATACACCCACATATCGCCTTAATCTAGATGCAAGACGAAGCGCCGGCTCTTCGAACTCGCGTGCGCGCTCATGCAACAATTTCGATGCAAATGCTCAGACGCAGTCTGCATCCAGAAAATTCGCCTGGCTGGAATCGTGTCTCCGGATCCCGGCCGGTGGAACTGACGAGTGCACAGACACAGCAGTCGCATCAGCGAGTTCCACTGTTGAGTAACGGGCTCGCGACGTGCTCCCACACCCAACAATTGCCCGGCAGGGCAATGCAACACGCCCCCCCCCCTTCCTCGTACAGCTTCGAAATTGCCTCGGAGCTTCCTTCATTGAATTTTATTCTCACCCGACTCTCGGCCCCTCGTCGCTTCGCGCATCGAGACGTTCGATCGAATAAACTACATTCACATTCATCATATTTATTCAACGTCATCCCACATCTCGCAATAACTGCATAATCGAATATCGTAAATCAAACTTTATTCGCTGCACCGGCCTGATAACAATTCGCCCTTGCTCTATCCGTTCATCTGCCCCGCTCGAAACTTTTTTTTACCGACGGTCGGTAACAGATATCGTGTAGGCGAGTGAGACTATCGGACCGTAAATACGATAACGAATTTTTATTCCGTGTACAGTCGACAACCGCATAAGTTGCATCCGAATAAATTCTATCGACCGGATAAGTTGACAAAGCACGATCTGGTCAGTTAGATCGGCCTTTTTTGGGAGTACGTGTATCTGCATGGCGAAGAGACGGAATACCCCTTCCATTTTTTACCTGTCTATAAAACCGATCTCACTCGAAGTTTTTGTATGGAAAGGGAGAGTCGGTAGGTACTATAAGCCACGTAGTGGGGGATCCAACTTACCCGGTCGTGCCTAATTGGCTTGGATCCGGAGCATGTAAATTACGCGGTCGTCTACTGTACTTTTATCGTTCTTTTGTCATTGCATTCTCTGTTATGCTTTTTGTGCATTATATTCTCTGGTCATTGGGTTCTTTCATTTCATTATACTGATTTTCTTTTTTTTTTTATTCCTGCTTTTTACTATACTAGCGGTTATGTTGGCTCACGGGCTCACAGTATCTATGTGCGTACCCGTGTGAATATCGAAGTGAGTATCTGTAAGTATCCGTGTGCGGACCAGTGTGTATCCATGTGTGTATCAAAGTGAGTATCTGTGAGTATCTATGAGTGTCTGTGTGAGTGTTCAATCGACATGAATTTTATTATTATGTAGACTTTCTATTATTGTCTTTTCTACTTTATTATCTTCTACTTACGTCATTATTGTTGCGTGTGCCACGGTCTTCTACCCAGTATCTTGATGCGCGGTCTTCTTAGGGGGCTCGAGCCTTAAAACACGAAATAAACAAATCTATCTATCCTCCCCCAGCCCTCCGGTCTCCAGGAGCCTCGGTAGAAGCCGAGAGTTATCAACCAGCACAAAGAAAAACGTACTCTTCCCCCCTGCTCCAGTGGCGCCGCTCGACGGGCGTCGTTGGCCCGCACCGTAGCCTTCGGCCCCGATTCTTTGTACCGTAACCCATGTGTCTACGATGCATCTCGAAGTATCATCGCCGTACGCAATGACACTGAAGACTCCGCGCGCTCGGATCATCCCCGTACGACGATTCGCACTCGACGTCTCCGAACGGCTGATATGAGCTACGCTCAACCAACAACACTCCGCCTGTATCACGCATCTATCAGTCTCGTGCACGACGCAAAGTGAATGAGTGAGAGCCTTTTTCACTTGATTAATTGGTCGTCCATTGCCCACGAGTGCGCGCCGTCGCGGAATCTAATTTAAATGAGCGGTATCTCGTTTGGCCTTCGGCAACCGTTGACACGATCCGGGATGGATGTATAATACAGAACTGCAACGCTGCAGCAGCACTCACAACAATGAAGCCGAGCGTCTTTGCGGCACAGAGAAAAAAAACGATACGTGGCAATCTACAGCGCTTGACCTTGCGCGCGTTATTATTATTATCGATGATATTATAATTTTTGTAAATTTGTTTGTTTTGAGGAATATCTCGTTTAACAACCTGTTTACAAGCGATACAAAGGAAAAAGGGATACGCGGAATTGCACGCGTTGTTATTATCGTTTTTTTTTTCTATTTTAATTTGTTTGTTTTGACGGATTTCTCCTTTTACAATCTGTTTACATTAAATTCTAATCTAGAGCTACGACTAATAAATTGCAACGCTGCAGCAGCACTGACGACAATGAAACCGAGTCACTGTACGGCACAAAGAAAAAAGCGATACGAGCAAATCTAAAGCGCTTGACCTTGCGCGCGGTATTGTTATTTTTTTATTTTAATGTATTTGTTTCGACGGATTTCTCCTTTCAAAACCTGTTTACATTAAATCCTAATTTAGAGCTACGACTAATAAATTGCAACGCTGCAGCAGCACTGACGACAATGAAACCGAGTCTCTGTACGGCAAAAAGAAAAAAGCTGTACGAGGAAATCTAAAGCGCTTGACCTCGCGCGCGTTATTGTTATTTTTTATTTTAATTTGTTTGTTCTGACGAATATCTTTTTTCACAACCTGTTTACATTAAATCCTTATGTTATCTGTATTTGTGAGTATCTGTGAGTATCTGTGAATAAGCTCTAAAGCTACGACTAATAAATGCTATAACAATAACAAGTGCTAAACTGAGATACGTATAATAGAACGCCTGGTAGTCTACTATACAGTCGACCAGTTGAAATTGACAATTAGTATGTGCACGAGTTTCGTTACATCTTGCGACATGACATTTTACGGTTTATTTGTTTCACAAATAACTTGGACCCGCTTTGTTTTTTTTATCTTTTATGTGCTCTACCTAAGGTTAATACCGTCGCCTATTCATATCTCACCATACTGCTGTATTGGCCGTTTTTTTAAGGCCTCGAATGATTAGCCCGTAAAGTTTAATTTTGTGGATTCGTTACCAAGTTTCGTCATTCGCGATATGGCTGAGTTCCTGTCAGTATTTCTGCGTTATTATTATTGATATTATTATTGATATTATTATTGATATTATTATTGATATTATTATTGATATTATTATTGATATTATTATTGATATTATTATTGATATTATTATTGTTATGATTATTGCTATTATTATTGTTGTTATTATTACTGTCATTATCATTAAATGCCGGGGAGATTATTGTTTACTTCCCCACACGCTCTAATATTTTCCTGTCCCGGGGGAGCGAATGTTTTCATTCGCGTCAATGCATTGATTCGTTTTGCGAAACGAACATAATCGTGCCCTTAACATTTTTGAACGAAATGTTTGAGCCCCGCGTAGTATATCTACTTTGCCTGCTATTATAGTATAGTAGTGCTGTAGCGTACTATATCTAACTTATGCAGTCCAGCTGCAGTGTGACCCTTTTCCGCACAGATAAGAGCACGTCAGGGCTGCGGTTGTACGTGGCCATTTGTCGCTATCTCCCGCACTCGGTTTATTCTTGCGACGACTCCAACGTGTAGAACAACTTTCGGATACTATTGCAGAGTTGATAAATGAAACAGTAGAAGTCTTTGTTTTCGCGAGGCGTTACCTGCTGGTCATTATTATTATTGTTATTATTGTTATTGTTATTTTTATTGATGTTCTTGTTGTTGTTGTTCTTGTTATATTGTTAATTTACTTTAAAACAAATTATTGCAGTATTCGATATCGTGGAGAAATTCGGGATGTTTGCAAAGCGTAAAGCTGAGTTAACAAAGTTTGCCCCCCCCCCCCCCCCGGGTGCTTCCCACCTAACTCAACGATTCCACGTTCAACGGTCGAGATTTATGAGTAGTTCGGTGCAGCTCGTAAAGTTGAAAATACCGACGGAAAACATTGTTTCCCTCTGGGCCGAATATAGGGAAAAGCCGCGCGGATGTGGACTAGAGGCGTGTTTTTTTTTTTTTTTTTTTTTTTCATTTTGCTCGACGGTGCGTGAGCGAACGCACTGTTGAACACCTGCGCGCTTCGCCAACTCCGCAATAAAGATAATACACGCGCCGCTGATGGGCGGCCCACTATCGAGAAACTACGATAACGCGCGCGAGTTCACTATTGGACCGGATATACGTACAGGCACGCTTTAGAAAGCCCCCTTTCAGTTCGGATACGAAAGCGGAAAGCGAACTCCAATGGACTATCTATAGGTTAAATCGGGGCGATATGGACATGTTTTTTTAACAATAAAAATTGGAGGTTTAACGTTTTAAAAAACCTTTAAATTTTGGTCGTAACCAACTCTAGAAACATCGAACTCAAGTAATTCAGTCGGAACTTTTGATACTTTCGATGCGTGCTTTAATTGCAACTCTATAAATAAATATTTGCAATCGGCCAGGACACTACGGGTTATATGACCATATAAAAAATGATAGTCGATTAGGGCTACAGAAGCATAGAGGAATTGCACAAAACATGCCTTAGTGTATTTTATGTTGTCTACCGTGAACTGCAGAAAGACTACAATTCCAGCCATCAAATTTTTCAGATGCTAAACTAAAAAGAGAACGGTTTTACTGACCATATCACCCGGTAATTGCGTAGAATATGGCCACGTGGCATATCGTACTGTCCCTTGCACATACAATCTTATAATTTTCGGTGCAATCATATTATATCCACATGTACTTAAAACTGTGCAAACGGCAGCGCCATCCGTTTGTTGCGTTAAGCCATTATAAGTCACACCTCTATCCCCACTCTTAGGCGGTATCGTAGCAACGCGTGGCCCCCACTCCGTGTCCGTTAGTCCCGTTTCAGTACGGTTTCCGGTGGTGTTGCTTATAAAGGGTTAAACGGTATCACGCGTTGCCATATTACCCTGACTTACACTATAGTAGGGCTTCTGGTCTGTCGCGTCCTTTGTGTTTCCCCTATTCTAAGTACAGTAAACTCCCTATAACTCAACGCTCTCTAGTAGGCCATTTTCCCTCAATTCTATTTCAACGCGAAGCCACAGAGGAGGCGGTAACCCAACTTTCGTGAATTTGTCTGTCATTTAACCTAACCTAACCCACTTAACCTAACCATTTCGCGCGCTTCACCTGGTTCACGTTATGGTTGTGGTGGGGAACTCTCTCTAGTACCACGGAAATCTGGTCCCGACAACGTTGAGCTAGAGGGAGTGGACTGTCAGTCCAAAACTTACTTAGAATAGAGACTTAGTATAATCAATACCAAGGGCAAGGGCCCCAAGGGACATCGAATTTTCCGGAAACTAATTGATCAACGATATTGGAGGGACACATAAGTGCCCAGACTCCAAACTCTTTCCGCTAGATTCCCCCTTTCTAAAAGGGCCTATAATATTTAAGGCTGACGAGCCACACAAGGGGACTTAGAATGTTCTAGCCCCTGTTTCATTTGACCCCGGCCAGTCTTTCCCTTGACCCCGGCCTAATCAATTTTCGAACACGGCGGCAGTTGGGAAATATTTTTTATTTCACTCGGAGGAAAAATGGCGGTTTCGGCGCACGCTTCGCGTGCGAAAACCCCCATTTTCACACCTCGTGAAATAAAAGTTTGTTTAATACTCGTGTGAAAAACGTTTTCTGAACTCGTGTGATTGTAACACTAGCCTTCAATTCGTGCTGCAAAGTCACGCTCGCCAGAAAAAGTTTTTTCGCACCTGTATCGAAATGTACTATTATATTACAGATATGTATATTTACATAGTTGTGTATGTATATATATATATATATATATATATATATATATATATATATATATATATATATATATCCTCGAGTTGCCGGAGGCCTCGAAACACCGAACGAGAGAAGATTTTGTATCATCGCTATTGCGCCAATTAGTACGACATGATGTATAGTTTATCGGGGATAATTATCAAATTTGCACTAACAAGCATATTGTGGAATCTGCTTAATCATAATTATTATTGGCGATGAATTATCAAAGTCCATGCAGGTCGAATGCGGGTAGTCGGAATAATACCATCGGCATTGGATCGAACCCTCTCGGACACAGGCTTCGTGCCAAGAATGGAGGAAACAGTGTGCCGAGGGCACACTACACAGTGTGCATCCCGACAACGGGAATTGGGGTTTTCGGAGAGATATAAATTCGGGGGAGGTTAATGGGTCGATCAATCAACATGGAAGCTTCCCCAGTGCGCTTCGGGGGGTTTCCAACTGCCGCTGTATCTGTGTTCCCCCGAAGTACATCAATAACATCTTCGTGCGTTTCGCTCGATGTTCGATGACTTTTCATCGGTTGCACTTAACTTTCGTTAGTCGCAACTTAAAAAAGGCACGCATAAAAAAAATTGAAAAAGAAAATGACTTACATTCCTTAAAATCTAGAAAGTGAGATCGATCGCGACAAACCTCCGTACGAAACGAGTTTAAAGCCCGTCTGACTCAGCGATACAAATATTATTCCGTGTCATAGCGCCATCCCGCTCGTCCTTGTCCTCCTCTCGCAGCTCCGGCCTTGGATCGTAAATTCTGTAAAGGTGCGACGCGTGCGAATGAAAAATTCAACGTTTACTTGGGAGTCGACACGAATATGGCGGGCAACGAATTCGATTATTAATGCGAGGCGTGTTATTGTTATTATCAACTATGTGGAAACATCGATTTTTCGGGGGTTTTAAGAAGGGTGCGTTATTGAATGCAGTTCTGCTCTGTTCGGCTATATCCGTAAATAATTGGGTGCGTTTTTTCATTTTTGACTGTCCACTGTTAGTGGGTCTTTTTTAATTACCAACGGCACATCCGATTCTTTCTCTGGGATACATTTCGTCCATTTTGATAGGAGAAGAACACTTATCAGAGCAGGTTTGTGTCAAAACTAAATCCTGAGCTGAGGGCAGACTGGAATATAACAACGCCTATTTCAGCCTGCGTATACACGTGGATACATCTTGAAGGGAGCGTTCTTGAATGCAGTCTGCTCTGTTCAGCGAAATCAGGAAATATTTAAGATGTAACCACATGTATAAGTAGGTTGAAATAGGCGTTCTTATATTCCAGTCTGCTCTGCGTTAAGGGTTCAGTATTGACACACATCTGCTCTGATAAGCGTTCTTGTATTCCGCGGAAAGAAACAGATGCGCCATTGGTAATTTAAAAAAACCCACTAACTGCGGGCAGTCAAAGATAAAAGAACGCATAACTGAGCGGATCTTGACGGGTTTTTACACAAATCTGCTCTGACACACGTTCTTTTGTTATGAATACGCACTGGATGTACTCTGCAGAAAAAATCAGATGTGCCGTTAGTAATAAAAAAAAACTCACTAGCCGCGGATAGTCGCAGATAAAAGAACGCATAATTGAGCAGATCTTGAGAGGTTTGATACAAATTTGCTCTGATAGGCGTTCTTTTGTTATCAAAACGGGCGAGAGGTATCCCGCGCGAAGAATCGGATGTACCGTTGGTAATTTAAAAATCCCACTAGCGGTTGAAAGTCACAAAAAAAAGAACGCATAGCTGAGCGGACTTGCATTAAAGAACGCACCCAAACGGCGGATAAATTGTGAATATAGTATATTTTGATGTAATCGATTATCGACGTTTGTACAGTCGAGGAGAAAGGTAAAGAAGACTCTCTCCTCTTATCGGCTCTCACCGTCACGTATTTTCAGGATCTTCGTCACGCGGACGTGCTGACCGTGGGTTTCGAGGTCGACGGTGTACCGAGAATATTGGATCTCCGGTTGAATACCGATCTCATCCCCGTCGGCTACAAGCAACGCCACCAGCACCAGGGCCGATACAAGACCGAGACCCCCGACACAGTAGTGAGTACAATGGCGGCACTCACCTCTATCCGTATCCACAACACTCGAAAGAGCCCGTGAACGAGCGCGAGTATAACTTGCTACGAGTAAGATCGATTCTTCTTTCCTTTTCTTTTGTGTTAACCAAAGAGAGCCAATGCACCGTCGTCACTTCAGCACTGGAACAACCTCTCGACACGAGTCTCACCGGCGTAATGAAAAGCGCTTCCCGAGCTTAACCTCTACAATCGATAACGGCTCGTCAATCCGTTTCCGTTAGTTTCCGCTTGTAATTGCATAACGTATTCAACAACGATTCCACCGGTTGCGCAATTAGTGCGCATTATCGGAAAGTCTCTTAGAGAATGCTCGTGTACCGGAAACAATCGCGATGTCCGATTCCGCGTTCCGAGTTTTAACGCCGACTGCAGCGCCGTTTTCACGACTATCGCCTCTATACCAGAGATGTGCACAAAACTTATGACCTTTAGTCATAAGTTTTGTGCACATCTTTGGTCTGCTCCCGTCACGTGACCGACGAAACAATGATGCTGAGAAAAAATGACCAAAAAATTGCGCCACCACTGCTTGCTGAAGCTCAACAATACGACTTATACATCATCGCCGCCATTTTTTCCAACGCCAACCGGCGCGAAAACATTATATTATTTAAACTTGAAGTTTCCCATAGTTTATTAATCGGAAGCGATGTTTACCATGTTATTCAGACTGATCGTAATACAAAAGAATTGAAGAATGGAAAAATGACGTGGACTTTAATGAAATATTGATTATTCAAATTCAAGCGCATTATCGGGAAGTCCCTTAGAGAATGCTCATTCACCGAAACGAACCGCGATCTCCATTTTCCCGTTCCGGGTTTTAACGCCGACAGCGTTTCCCACGACTATCGCGTCTGTACGGCGAACTCGCGAAAACACGGTTTGGCCGTCGCGATGAATTCATGTCCCAATTCTCCCGCAGGAACTGTGCCATTATCAAGGGAGCGTTCGTGGCATACCGGATTCCTGGGTCGCCCTTTCTACGTGCAAGGGCCTCAAGGGCGTCGTATTCGACGGTCAGGAACTCCATCACATACATCCGGAAAAGGAATCACTGGACTCGGCGCATTACGTGTACAGGCAGAGCGATCTCATCACCAATAACACGTGTGGTATGACTCGTGCGTTTTATCACGTAGGATTTAAATTTCGATGCTAACATTAATGGTGTCATAGTCATACGAGCTGAAGCATCGTCTCTTTTTTCGTTCACGTAAACATCAATCTTTTATATAAAAAAATAAAAATAAAGAAAAAAATCCACGCTGCCGATATTAACATAAATGAGACCAAGACGAGCATGCGCAGTACGATTACGAATCACGATTGCCATAATCTGTTGAGCGTGGCATGCATCAGTCAGGTTGCCGGCGAAAAAAAAGTATAGCAAGGCCTTCCGTAGAAAAGTGGAAACTCTGTAAAGTTAGCGATACAAATTTAATTTAAAAATATGAAATGTGTACCATCTGATTGGTGGTCGTTTAGTTGTGATTGGTAGACTAATTAAAACATTTGGTGGTCAATCGTTTAATTACAATAATTAAAAAAAGAAATGAGGCGCAAAGTTGGTCAAACATTTTTCTTTTCCGTCAAATTGCTGTAACGATTACGAATCACGATTGCCATAACCTCTCGACCGTGGAGCGCATCCGTCAAGTTGGTAGCGAGAAAAAAATTATATATACATATATATAGCAAGGTCTTCTGTACCGTCAGCTTTTCGACGTGACGAGAGATCCCAGCTGAGAAACCGACATTGAGCGTCGACATTGAACGTTTCGTTCCTCCCGAGTACGTTACGTTCTACGATGAAACAAGTCGTTTGTAATCGTTAAAGACTCCCAGTGCGCGCTCCCGAGGGGACACCGGTCGGAAAGTCGTTCCCATAGACGACGACCTACCGGTCTCTCCTTTCTCGTATATGTCCGCGTATACGTACAAGAAAACGAATGCACGATAAACTGGCCTTCCCGTCGGGCACTACTTTGTGCACGCTGACGCGACGGCCGAGGGAATTCAGCGCAACTCCGGACGCTCTTCGCTTCTCAACGACCCATCGCTTTTTGTTCCAGGGTACGAGGGTACCGCTCCTCACGATGTCTTTGGAAACACTCACGAGCCGAGAACTCACAGAACTTCTCGGGTAAGTTTCCACGCTGCACTGTTGCCGCGCACCTTATACAGCGTACAAGGCTGTGGTGTCTAAAACCACGGAGAAAAATAAACTATACAACTTGTACAGTAAAAAATCATCGATCACTTGTTTTGCTTTCTTCTCTCATTCGTCCTTTTGAACTCAGCTGACCTTAAGGTGAAGGGCCCAATTATTGACCGTTAATTACTGTCCGTTAATAATATTATCTGCGATAGAAAATATTATTCATGTCCGGCATAAGGAGAATGGCTCGTTTATTGACCGTGGCCCAATTACTGTCCGTTAATCATATTATCCACGATAGAAAATACTATTTATGTCCGGCATACTCACATTTTTTAAAGACGCCGTATGCTTCCATCATTGTCTGTGTATTTCTGACGCGATGAGCACGCTGATTAGTTGTGTGGTCACTGATCGGGCATAAATGCAAGACGATATAGGTCAGTGATTAGGCTTTAGGTAGGCCACTATATGGGCTATATGACAAAATTGGGATGGTTGCATAGCCACCGAACGGTTATCCCCCGATGAATATCCCCGAAAAGAGTAACCCCCGAAAAGCATATCTCCCAAAGAATCAACCCAAAAACACATGTAGCCCGAAAAAATAACCCTCAAAAAGCATATTCCCCGAAAAATTAACCACCAAACCGACACTTTATTAAAATATTGCGAAGCCTCTCGTGAGTGCATTCCATTACGTGCAGACGATAGGTGGTGTTCGGGCTTAACATTGAGCTTAACGTTAACCACGGTATAAAGCATAGCACATTGGCGTTTCTACATTAATCTGATATCTCATGTACAATAGATCAATATTATCGTACGATGAGACTTTCGCTCGAAGACATCAGAATCAGAATATTTTTTGGGTGTACGGATAGTCCGAAATGTATAAATGTTAATTAATAAGAATTTAATAACAAAGCATGCTCAAATTGATTGACCACGTTAGTCGACGTTTCAGTCTATGCATCATCCGTATTAGAAAGCCCCTCCGGGAAAAACATATTTTCGACACTTTTGGTTTCTCTGAAAGCTTCATCTTACGATAACATCGATCCGTTGTACATCAGATCCCAGATTAATGCAATCGCCAACGTGCTGTTCTTTATATCGTGGCGAATGTTAGCTCTATTAATAGAAAGAAAACCACCTATCGTCTGCACCCATCAGAATGCAATCACGATAGGCTTCGCAATATTTCAATAAAGTGACGTTTTGGGGGTTAATTTGTCGGGGGATATGCGTTTTGGGAGTTAATTTTTTGGGGGATATGCGTTTCGGGGGTTACTCTTTTCGGGGGATATTTATCGGGGGATAACCGTTCGGGGCTATGCCACCCTACCACAAAATTGTACGACACTAATCGGGTAATTTACGACAATGCGCATATTTCAGGTCTATTTTTTTTAAATAGTCAGAAATAATAAAATAATACTTGTTTTAATTAATTGGGACTCCAAACTATTCTGTAATACCAATTATTGCAATAGCCTCACTATTTTTAATAATCTTCTTTTATTTTCTATGCCATGTGCAGCTTACGTGGTCAGTAATTGGGCCGCACACCTTACAAGGCTTTTATGTCTAAAATCACGGAGAAAAAAAAACTATACAACGTGTACAGTAAAAAACATAGATCTCTTGTGTGACTAACTCGATTTATCTGATAAAAAAATACAAATAACGAACCCAACGAAAGGCTTTTTTTCCATTTCCACTACTTACAGTACAAGCGGGCAGCCGACACTACGTGGGCTATATGACAAAATTGTAGGACACTAATCGGTAATTTACAACAGTGCGCCTACTTCGAATATATATTTTTTTCAATCGTAAAAAATAATAAAATAATACCTGTTTTAGTTAATCAAGAATCCAGGCTTTTCCGTAATACCAGTTATTTTAACGATCTTCTTTCATTCATGATGCCATGCGGAGCTTAGATGGTCGGTAATCGGGCCGCTCAGTCTTACAAGGCGTTTATGTCTAAAACCACGGAGAAAAGAAAAAAAGCTATACGTGTACAATAACAAAAATCATAGATCTCTTGTTTTTCTTTGACTTTCTTTTTTCATTCCTTGTTTGGAACTCAACTCGATTTAGTTGATGAATAGAAGAAAAATATAAATAACGAGCGCAACGAAAGACTTATGTGTGTATGTTTTTGTTTCTACTATTTACAGTACAAGCGAGCAGCCGACACGGTGATACGAGGCCCGTACAACGCCAATCGCCAGTCCCGCTACGTTGAGCTCGTCTTGGTAATAGACAAAAAGGAATATGTTGCACTGGGTGAGAACCTCGACAAAGTTTACCAGCACTGCAAGGACATAGCCAACATAATCAATGCGGTGAGTGAGAGGCTTCGCCGTGTATGAACACCCCGAATAACGATCCGCGAAAAAAACCCTAGAGACGCATATATATATATATATATATATGAACGTAACGCTGTTGTTCGCTTCGCAACTGGGAGGGCAAGGGCTCTCGGGACTTTCGTACACACATTATAGTGAGCGTCGACTCCAAGCGCTGGACTTGCAATAAGGGCGCGGCGAGTTGGTGGAATGAGTCGCGTGTCAAATCCCCCAACGAGGCCGCACGCGATTTCGACTATCCTCGTACACGCGAGATATCCCTATTGATTTTTTTTCTCACCGATCTCGACGGGCGGCGAACTACCGGACATTTGTGCTCGACGACGAGCAATATTTTTTCTTAATTAAAAATTTCTTTCCATTACATTGCCGTCGTTCGTCGCACTTTTAAAGAGTTGGTGTGTCACGATATTATCTCGAAATAGGACGAAATTCGATATCTGCCCCTTTTTTCCGTGCGGTAATTGGACGGGTTCGTGTGACCAAGTTCGCAACAGGTAAAGCGAGCCGAAGACCTGCACGTGTGGTATTCGATCCATCCGTTTCTGTCGCTGGCTGCACTCGCGATGAATTCCAAATACATTTGAGATGTATAGCACACACGTCCTTTTACCCACTTTCCTTTGGTCCTTAATTCACACCTTTCTGTCACTGGCTGCATTCGAGATACACTCTAGAGAAAAAAAATTGCACATTTTCTCTGTAAAGTTACTTTCTGTTTGAAAATCTCACTTTTATGCCGGGAGTGAAGTCACGACGAAATATATGGAAAAAAAAGTCTGACTTCACTTCCGGTTATCTCAGTTTTTGACCGGAAATGGCGTCATGCGGGAAAGCGTCACTTCCGGTTTCAAAATCTTCGTTTTTGACCGGAGGCGACGTCATACGAGAAAGCGTCACTTACGACTTTTAAATTTGGGTCTTTGACCAGAAGTGACGTCATACCGGAAAACATCACTTCCGGTTTTACAATCTCGGTTTCGGCTCGAAGTGACGTCATACCGGAAAGCGTCACTTGCGGTCTCAAAATCTCAGTTTTTATCTGAAGTGACCTTAACCCTGTATGACGTTACATCTCGTCGAGAACTGAGATTTTGGAACCGAAAGCAACGTCTTTCCGTGTGACGTCACTTCCGACCAAAAACCAAGATTTTGAAACTGGAAACGATGTTATAGAAAATGAAAAAAAAATCCTATGGAAGGTATCTCGAATGCAGTCAGTGACAAATGTGTGAATTATGGAACACAGAAAAGTGGGTAAAAGAACGTGTGTCATACATCTAAAATGTATTTGGCATTAATCTAGCACGGAGTTTTTTAATTACAATAAAAACAAAATTAAATCTCTTACAATGGCTTGTCGATTTTCAATTCGCAGCTGTACACGCCGCTCAACATCTTCGTGGCTCTCGTCGGGGTCGAGGTATGGACGGACTCCGACGAGATAACGCTGTCGCCGAAGGGCGACATGACTCTCTCCAATTTTCTCAACTATCGTCGAGAGATGCTCGTCAAAGAGATGCCGAACGACAATGCCCAGTTGCTAACGTGAGTCTGGATTTCATGGGAGTCGAATTACTTAAAAAAAAAAACCAAAAATTTAATTTCTTTCATCACGATTTTAAAACAAAAATATTCGTGTTTCAGGAGAGTCCACTTCGAGGACGGAGTAGTTGGTAAAGCTCTCAAGGGGCCGATCTGCACGTACGAATTTTCGGGTGGCGTGTCAATGGATCACTCGAACGTAATCGGTCTGGTAGCGGCGACGATGGCTCACGAGATGGGTCACAACTTCGGTATGGAGCACGACTCCGTCGACTGCTCGTGTCCCGAAGACAGGTACTGAACTGAGCCTTCCGACGATCGATCCTAATTTAAAGTAACGCGTACCAACGGCAATCACGTAAAAAGTTGTCCAACAGACAACCGCGTTTATAAATTAAATTGTCAGAAAACATGGGAAAGAGACGATTAGAGTTGACGAGATAGTCGTGGTTCTGTCGTCAGACGCTTAAGCCTATGTGTAGGTGGAGGTAGGCAGTTTGGAAGAAATTTTAGTGGAACGAGGGGAGAGCTCGAACGTGGTTGAGTCCCTCAAATCAACAAATTTTTATTATGAGAGCGGTTTCTGAACAAAGAATACCAGACATAGACTATATTACTGGATGATAGGCGGAGGATTGCTGGTCAAGTTGTACTTACTTAGATCGCGAGTGTATTACATGGTAGCCGCGGTGAGGGAAAACCGGGAAAAGTCAGGGAAAGAAAATCTTGCTCAGGAAATCAGGGGATTTCAAAATTGATCTGGAGAAAAGTAAATTGTCGCCGAACCTTTTATAAATAAGTAAGAAGTACATAAAAGGGAGTCTTAAAAAAATTGGGAACATGAAAAAAACAGAATTAAATATTTATACAATAATTAGGCATTTTCACTTGTGCCATTAATTTTTTAAAATAGAAGTCGTTAGAAAAGTCCATTTGGTCAGGGAAAATTTTCAATTGGTCAGTAAAAAGTCAGGGAATTTTTTTCCGGGTAAAAAACGGCGACCATATATTAGGATCGTCTCTAAATTAAAGAAGAGACGTCCATCCACTCCCTCGGTTAGAATTACAGTCGGGAACGGAGAGAGCGAACCGATTACGGGCGAAGTTGGGTTATTCTTAGGAGGTCGTGTGACCCTCCGTACCTTACCGCTTAAGGCAAGGTGCAACATGTACCACGTGCTATATGAGTGCGAGAGAGATAGTTGCATTTTTCGATTCAATGCCATGTAGAAATGGTTGTCATTTGGGGTAAAAGCGAAGTATCATCGGACGCGGTATTGAATTCTACGTCCGGTAATACTTCGTTTTTTCGCGAAATATGTAACATCTCCGAAATGCCATTCATTGCAGTTTTTGTTATCGACGGAGTCTGTTTCTTCTCGCTTTACCGACGATTTCGTAGAATCGACTTTACATCATTAATATGCTACGCATATGTTTCAAATGTTGTAGAAGTGTAATACTAACCATAAACGCTTCAGCGTGCTGTTGCATTTTGGTTGAAAGCGTCAAAAAAATAGAGAAAATCGAATATTACAGATTGTCGCGAAAACCAAAATAGCAGTTCCAAATTTCAAGAGCATATATTTTGCAGGATATAAAATATTCTGCAACTCACATACGTAAAACGAGAGTGCACGCCGATTTCCTGAAATTCCCCGAACATTCCAAAAATCATCAGGAAGTCTATTACACAAAAGAAAGTATTACGTTTACGTTCACTATTCACTTGTGCCAAGTGATCAGAGCCAATAAAAAGCCAAGTGGTGGGCCAATCATCAACTACGTTCATGCTTTTTCGCAAACTGAATATTCGATTTTCTCAATTCCTTGCGGGTCGTTAATGAAAATTCGTCTGCACGCCTCAGCGTGTGTGTCAATATTATAACCCTGCTCGATTCGAAGCATATGCGTAGCATTTTAATAATTCTAAATTGAAACTAACAAATCGCCCAGACCCGTCCTTGAAAAGATAAGTAAGAAGTTAAAAACGGATCCCTTTAAAATCTTAATTTCCTGAGCCTAGTCGGGCGCAACAAACTCGATTTCATTTTCCCCGAGTTACCAAGAAAAACCTTGCGCCCTCGAAATAGTAGTAATCGTCAGACGACCATTGTGAGCGCTCCTTTACCCGGTCACACCCGAGTAAAAATTTCGCGTCACTAACATCGATAAAAATTTATCACCCAAACAGGTGCATAATGGCCCCATCGAGCGGTTCGACCGGGCCGGTCCATTGGTCGTCGTGTTCCCTGGAGTACCTCGCCCGCGCCTTCGAGCACGGCATGGACTACTGTCTGCGAAACAAGCCTCAGAAGCTCTTCGACAGTCCGATATGCGGAAACGGCTTCGTCGAGCCGGGCGAGCAGTGCGACTGCGGCCTCAAAGAGAACTGCGACAATCCCTGCTGCAACGCGACGACTTGCATGCTCCACGGGAACGCCAGCTGCGCCACCGGGGAGTGCTGCGATCTCAAGACCTGCAGACCGAAGAGCGCCGGAACGGAGTGCCGTTCGGCCGAGCACGAGTGCGACCTGCCCGAGTACTGCACCGGCCAGAGCGAGTACTGTCCCCAGGACGTGTTCAAGATCGACGGTGAGAGCTGCAACATGGGCAAGGCCTACTGTTACCAGGGCACGTGCCGGACACACAACGATCAGTGCAAGCTTCTCTGGGGTCCCACGGGATCGTCCTCCGACGCTCAGTGCTACGACATGAACAACAAGGGAACCAAACACGGAAACTGCGGATACAATAGAATCGACACGATCTTCGTGAAATGCACTGACGAGTAAGTTTCGTTTAATCTGGTGGTGTTGAGAGCGCATTTATTGGCAAGAGCGCATAGTTTCATACACCAACTATCAGACATATCCCTACAAGTCCTACAACGTATCCCTAAAATGAAAATGCGTCCTTCGAACGCATCACTGCGGTCCGGACGCACCCCAAGGTTCCGTTCCAAAATAATATCCAAACTAACAGTAGTGAGTTTATTAACAACACATAGTATGTAACAGATTTTTTGATTCCTTACAAACGTTTCTCTTTTCACCTATATTGTATATTACTAATTGGCCAGAGGTCGCAGACCTTCAGCCACGGGAAACTAACATTAAAACTATTGTTACGTTCTCGTGGAATAAATAACGCGCGAATTTGGTGTTGGGGCAGATATTATTAAGTACAATCGCGGCGAAATACCTCGAGCACAAACTGTCAAACTTCTGTTCTCTCTACAGATAGGCCGGCCTAGCCGGCCAAAATATCTTATCCGGCTAATGGATTTTATAGTTCGGCCGGCTAATCCGTTTTTGCCGCCCAAGCTATATTAGCCGGCTAAGCTAATACAGTCTTGGAATTTTTTGACGATATATATATACTTTTTTCTAATGTTACCTGCAACGTATTTCGATGTACTTTCGCCCGCTGAACATGAATCCGCCGGCCTTTTTGGCCTAAAGAGCCATGCTTCATTAAGGGGCTCGATTTTATGCACGAAAAATCATATTTTTGGGATTTAAATGAAAAATATTGGGGTCGGAGTAAAATAACTGTTATATTCGTAATCAGCGGGAAAAAATACATCAAATACAGCTTTGAAAAAAGAAAAATCGAATGAACAACGATTTTGCAATGTTTGAGCCACTTTTGGAAAAACGTCGATTTTCGTGATTTTCAAGCGTCGATATCTCGGCTCCCAATGGCGGTAGGGAAAATCCGAGATGCTCATCGTGTTCTACGGGAAAAAATACACAATGTAGGGCCTTGTCCAAAGTTTTAGAATCGTTTTACCGAGCCGTTTGAGGATGTTGAAAAACGCAAAAAATGGACTCGAACGCCTTGCAATTTTTTGACCAAACAATAAAATCCATTAGCCGGGTAAGATATTTTCGGCGTCTAGACCGACCTATCTATACAACCCTAATTTATATTTGCGAGTTATCTGGTGTTGCGATTGCATGCATATCGAAACTATTTACCCCGTAGAACCGTTTTCAATATTTTTTCTCTTTCTCTTTCCTCACAGGGACATCCTGTGCGGTATGCTTCACTGCAAACACTTAAACGAACGACTGGAGTTCGGAATGGAGTCCGTAGCGATACTGAGCCACTCGTTCATCAACAACGGTGGCAAGATAATACCCTGTCGTTCGGCGATGGTGGATCTCGGCTTGAACCAAGTGGATCCCGGTCTAGCGCCCGACGGTGCCAAGTGCGCGGCCGGCAAGATGTGCGTCAATCAGAAATGCATGCCAATCGCCGATCTGAGAAAATCGGTTTCCGGAGGGAAAAGCTGCCCGAACGACTGCGGCGGCAACGGCGTTTGCAACAGCCTCGGTCACTGCCACTGCGATCGAGGATTCCGTCCACCAGACTGTGTTCAACCGGGCTTCGGCGGCTCCGACGACAGCGGACCTGCCGAGGATCCGAACGGTAAGCTTTGCGAATTTAAATCGTCGAGTGAAAAAATGAAATAAAAAATGGCGCACAGTAATGTGCGCATAACTTCCTATATGAGAAATTTCGTTGTTCGATTTTAGCTTCCCCATAGAGGAATAAAAGAGTGGAGAAAATGTTATGCTTAAATAATGATAAATTTATCATTATTGTGTATGCGTTTGCACACATACACAAAAATCGGGCGCGCACGCACATCCCGATAACAGCTAAAACAAATTGTCGACGAACTTTATCGTAGAGGAACTTATGCGCGAAATAGTAAAACACGAGGAAACATAGTGCAAATTACTTTGCACAATTTTTGTTTCGATCAGATTACGAATATTCAACTTATTTTACTTCCAGAGCGATATTCGATGCAGAAACGTGTAGGGCGTAAAATAATTTCCCACACGTATACGGTGTTAAAAAAAATTGTAAATTTAATTAACCGGACTGGAAGTTCTTATGAAAAAACTGGTACATTAAATTCAATGTATAATTGTGAAGAAAAATTAATGTATTCGTACAGTGAAATTAAATTGAATTATTTTAATTAAAGTAAATTATTAAACGCAACGTGTTTCTAAAGTTTTTTATGCACTGTACATTAATTTTTCGTCACAATTTACGTTAAATTTGACACAGCAGTTCACAAAAACTTCCAGAACTACATTAAATTCCATACGAAATTTGTTCACAGTGGGCATATCTCGAAATTTTACTCTATTTTAAGTGCTTAGACGTTAAAATCTCATTTTTTTTACGGAAACTTCTTCCTCTACCAGTAAGCAAAAATAACGATAGAAACATTTATTTTTGTGTTCGCAGCGAGAAACGACTTCGTGACTGCCCTGTACATAATATTCTTCGGTGTGATACCGATGATGGCCTTGATATCCGTCGGCGTGTGGTACACGAAGAACAATCCCAACCGGCACTGGAAGAAGGAAGCGATCTCAACGTACGTATCTAGTCTCGACTGTTTCAAAAGGAGATCGTCGCCGCGCGCTTTCGGCTCGGTCGCGTCGCCGCCGCGCGCCCTCGGCAACTCGAAGAAGTTCTTCGAGAGGGTCATGATCGTATTCGAGCCGCGACGCGGACGCTCCCGCGATAACAGCAAAGTCTTCACGATAAGCGACGGCATGCCGTCGAGAGAGAAGCTTCGGATAACGAAGACCGATCTCGTCTCGACCACGAATCCCGATGCGATAAATTGCAGCAGCAATATCGACTATCGCGGCTCGACGTTGCTCACGAACAATCCTAGAATCGGCCCGTCGAACGGAACGGTGTCTGAGGCGAGCGGCAAATTGGCCAGCGCCGAAAACTCGAGTAAACTCGCTAGTCCAATTAAAAAGGAATTCGGCAACAAGATATCCGAGCACATTAGGCAATTTCAAAAACCCACTAAGAACTTTCAGGGACTCAAGCTCAAAACCGCCGAGCCGCAGTTCCAACAGCTGAACGAGAGTCCGTGCAGTACGTCGGGCTTAACCCCGACCGAAACGACGGAAATATTGCCCGCATCGAAAGCGGGTTCTCAAGCGACCGCTCCGTTTTACAACAAAAAACCACCACCGCCTCCGGCACCGGCTCAAAGCCTCAAACCAAAGTTCTAGACGCCACGTCGAGCGCGCTCAATTAAAATAACAGATATGCGTACGATAAAATCGCCACGAAAAATTTATAATACTCGTTAAACTCGGAATTTTCTACAGTTCGGTAATTGCGTAAGATAAAAAAAAAAGAAAAATTCACGGTAATATCTTATTAGCTAATTATCAATATTATTATTGCATTTAACTGTCACGAGTGCGCCTCGGAGAGAGGAAATACAAATTTAAAGAAAAAAAAGATTGCCTTTAACAAATTAAATCGCGTCTCGAACAGAGCTTTTTTACTATAATAACAACAATAATAATAATAATAATAGGAATAATATAGATCTCTCGGGAATGAACTGTTCGATCAACGTCTAGTGCAGAAGTCGCCGTTTTATATATTTTAAAAAAATGTTCGTTTTGTACGTTATAGAACTGTGACTTCCGCTATTACACGATGCAGGCATAACGGTGGTGGTTGAGCGAATACCGTACGCACTTACGGCTCGCTCTAAACAATCTTACCAATAAAATCCTGTGATCCTAAATAATATTATTTATATGTAAACGTTAATGATAAGCCCTTCAACCGAGGGTAATCGCGAGTCAATTTGATTAATCGCAAAACGGGTCGGTTGTAATAATCGGTACGAGAAACTCGCACGGTTGGCTTTTTTTTCTATAGACCTAATTTTAATAGCGCGAATCGTTTTGATATTAAAAAGAACATTTTACACGCATACGACCGGTATGCGTTATTTATTTCTTTCGTACTGACCAATTATCTGAGTACATCTTGAGGGCATGAAATTCCATTGCATGACATGTTTGAAAATTATTTTTCCGATCTGTGACTACATCACTGGAGATTGTGTCTATGTGAATTGAAAAAAAAAAAAACGAATTATACCGTTTGCACGTTATTGTCAGGAATATCAAATGCCGAGAAACGCAAGCCTCGCACGTAGCACGAAAGTATATTTAAAAGGTATCGAAAATATATTTTTTAAATATCGAAGCTATTTTACCAATATTAAAAAATATTTGTGAAATGTTTTAAAAACATATTGTAAACATTTTTCTGTCCGCTCATGAATCTCATGTTAAAATGTTTCCGAACTGTTTATTAAACATGTCAGCGAAATGTCAAAGATCGCATCGCCAGTCCAATTTGCATATACAAAGCTGCATAGACACGGAAACAGTCGTAGAAATATTTCGGTGAAAAATGAAATAAAAAATATTTCCAAATCGTTATCACTATGTTTCAGAAGTGTTGAATGATTAATGTTTCCGAAATATTTGAAAAACGTTTCATTGGAGTATTTTGATAGAATATTTCAAAATATTATTTTCATATATTTTAGAAAGATCAAAAAATATTTATAAAGTGATTTCAAAATATTGCTTGCTATGTGGGTCGTTACGGACACAATTTAACTTGTAAAGTGATCTGCGACACTGCCTTTTGCTTCTCGACAGTCGACACATATATACAAATATACGGGTCTTTCGCAAGATCGTCAAAGTCACGGGGACCAACAATAATTAATAGTTGTAAGAATTCAGGCTCTCTCCATGTTTCGTCCAGCATGCAAAGTGTTAAATGTTTTTAGAGCATGAGTTTTTTTTGCTGGCCCATTGTGCAGTGGGGCATTGAGGCAGCCGAGCGTTTACAATCTTATGTTACCCAATCGCTAGAGATTTTATAATTATTAATTTTTTTATAAGACGAAAAAAGACAAATGCAATAAAAAATAATAAAAAATTGACCGTCTCCACTGCACCGTTGTGACGATACTCTACGACCGGAGAGCCCATCTCCTCTAGTATACCTCTGAAGCATCAATGCATAACGATTATGTTAATTCCGCATCCATTGACTGTATGATTTATCGATTTTATTTTTATTTAACTACCTTCATTTTTCATTTTTCAATGCAAAAATAAAACTAGTACACGAATGGAACTTGTTCTGTTTACCCTTTTCTCGATTAAACGATCTCTCTCAATCCTCTCTTTATCCGCAGCTTGCGACTAACAATGCAATCTCTAACTAACACACATGCATCATGACAGTGCCTCGTAAATCGTGCGAAATGGTCCGTTTCGCTTTATGAAAGAAAAAATTATACATAAAAAAAAATCGCACGTCAACCGCGTTTGTCAACTGCACGTATAAACATACATATATACATAATCCGAAATACGTCGCGGCCCGAGCCTCAACGACTTTTACCAAAAAAAAAATCACCTTAACAATGACGATCTCGCTTTGACTCCATCAACCGAATCCATCCCTTGCTTACGTTATTTTTCGCTTTAAATTTTTTCCAGGAAAGATCGTGTCAGCAAGGGTTTCTCGATCAAGACAATAGATCGTCCAGGTCAGATGCCGCGCGGCATCGAGACGATCGACTCTAGCCTGAGCCAGGACCCAGCGTGCGCCAGTCTCCTGCCGAAGGCCGAGTCCGACGAGCGTTTCAACAATAATTTGTTCGGTCAATTCAAGGGTTTCACACTAACAGCCCTGCCGACTGCCGGAGCGAAGCCATCCGAGCCAACGAAGTCAGCGCCGCCTCCTCCGACGCTGCCGACAGTCGCGATAAAGACGAACATCAAACTCGCCCAGCGAAGCAACACCTTGCTCCGAAATACGTTTCTGAACGCTCCACCCACGTCAATGGAAAATCCGCCTTTGGTGAGCGCCGCGCCGGCTCTGCCGCCCATGAATCCTGGCTGCACGGCTCGTCCCCTTATCAGCAGTCCAGTCCTGGCCGCGACGACCTGCACTTCGATGGAGCTGATAGCGGCCAAAGTGCCAACGAGACCCGCGCCGGATATCCCGGTGCGACCTAAGCAGGAACTCGGCTCTTATCCAGTCGCGCACAAACCTGAGCGACCAACGAGCACGCCGCTGGTGAACGTAGCGTTAACGGAGCCCGATAAGAAACTCCCACCTCAAGAGCCCAAAACAGCCACGAGCACTCTCAACAGGATAGCCTCGATGCTGCGTCCAGGCTCCGGCTTGGCGAGGTCGAATTCCCAGCCGCAGGGCGCGAAAGACGAGAAGAAGACGAATTCCCTGCCACGAAACCAGCACCAGAGAGTCAACAAGGTAATGGATAAAGAAATCCTCAGGAATCTGGAGATTTCTCATCCGATACCACAGAAGGAAATCGAACTACCGACCCAGGCGATTCCGGTCGTCGGGAGCGAGGAAAAAAGGCCTGTCGTAATGAGAGCTCAGAGCATGAGAGACGCGAAGATAAGCGCGAGACCAGCCATCCACACATTCGGCTCGATGCGCCAGGCCAATCCGGCGAAACGCCCTACGAGCATTCCTGCGAGCGCGAGACCGACCTCGCCTCCTCCGGTCCCTCCGGTGAACGCTCCGTCCGCGGAAGCGAGCACAGAGAGCCTCAACAAGATTCCCGGCTTGCCTGGTTATCAGAATCCGCCCGTCAAAGTCCCGCAGAGAGCCAACGAGGACGCGTACGACGATTGCATGAATCTGGTAGCGGAGTCTTCGCTCGGCAAGATAATGGAGGAGTCGCCATCTAACGATAACATTTACGCTGTTATAGAGGAGTCCGTGCCGGAGAAGAACAGGAAGAAAACGGAGCCGAGGAGTCCCGGACCGGTGAACGAGTACAAGTCGCCGAAACCGATCGAGGCTGCCTCGAGCGTGTCAAGAACTGGTGCGCCTGCATCGGATAATATGGGACTTCTTTCGGAGATCGTCTCGGAGATTTCCAACAGGAACTTCGATTCGATATACTCCACCTCGACCCTAGCGAGGAAGAAGCGGGAGAGGGAGGAGGCTGAGAAGAGCCTCGGCTCGAACAGCTCCATAAACACTTACGCCAATTCGAGCAATCACTACAAATCACCTGGAAGCGTCTACTCGAACTCCGCTTCCGGTAAATTCAACTCCGCGAGCTCGACGACCAGCTCCGGTTATCTGAGCCCCTCGGCTCTGAACGTACCGCAGAGGGTCAAGGACGCTCCCAAGCAGGACGCCTCGTTAAGCAGCCCGGAGAAGAAACCGGTGAACGAGAACAAACTCGAGTCTCTGAACTTCAAGAATCCGAACGTCAATGACGCTATATCAAAGGCTCTGGGGATGAAACCTCCGGAAGCGAAGGCGCCGGCCAAGCCAGAGGTGAAGAGTGAGATCGCGAAAGCGACTGAGAAACCGCCGCTGAGCAGGACGAAGACTCCTCCGGGTATCGTCAAGGGAACTCCCGCAGCGGCGAAGCAAACCGGAGACTGCGATGGCTCGCTGAAGTCGGTAAAACAGAGCGCGGATAGTCTTCCTGGTCCGAAGGTGTCGTCCAGGCAGGGATCGGACGCGAGTCTGAAGACTTCGCGTCAGGGTTCGGACAGCAGTCTCAAGTCGAGCGGCGGGAAAGTGACGAGCCCGACGAGGTCCAATCCCGGACCGAACAAGTCCGCTCAGGATAAAAGAGACTCCGTCGGGAGTCTGAACGGAGTTAGCCTCAAGAGCTCGACGCCCGGCAAGGAAGCTTCCGGCAAAATTAGCAACAGTCCAGATTTGGTGTCCAGTTGTTCGAACGCCATGAACGGCGCCAAGACCTCGCCTGACGTCACGCTGGGCGGGAACAACGTCAAGAACGGGGGAGCGCCGAAGATGCCGACGGTGACGAGATGCCCGAACAAGACTCCGTCGATGCCGCCCAAACCGAGCAGCATCATGACGAAGGCTGCGACCTTCGCCGACCGGAAGAAATCTGCCTCGAGTCCCGTTTCTCCCACGACCGGAATTGCCAAGTCGTTTTCGCTCGCCCCGAAAGACTCGAAACCGGCGACGGCTCAGCCAGCGAAGTTCGCGTTGAAGCCCGACGGCAAATCCGAGAAGCCCGTTCAGAAAGCGGCCGGAAGTAAATCTAACGTCGCCTCGTTGCAGCAAAAATTCGAGGCCAACAAAGCCTCGAATCCTCCGGCGAGGACCGTTTCGGGTGTTAATAAAAAATTGAACGTCGGCAAGACGACGGAGAGTTCGAGCGTCGCTGCAAAGAAGTGAACGAACGATTGCTTGTCGCACTGTGTGCCTCCATGTAAAATTCTAGTCCAGCCGACGGGGCACGCGAAGGCGAAGGCGTGCGCTCAAACGCTCGTCGTGTACGAAAATTCGCTCGGGCACGCTCGACGTGTCCGAAAATTCCGAAAGACCCGATCGGCTGATTTTGACAAAGGTAATTCGCTGATATTACCTGCGAGATTTATTGTTAGACGGTAGGGGAAACCGGACCCTGACGGAGATACCGAGTTGAGATTCCTTATAAAAAAAAAACAGTTGAGGTATTCCATGCCAAATCGACCTGAGTCTCGCTCTTCACATCTTGGATTTGGCCCGCGATTTTTTGTATGATTGAACTGACTCTCAAAGCACTTTAACTTTTAAAAAATCGGATTATTTATAATTGTTTATTATTTTTAAACAGAATTTATTGATCGCCATAATTTTAAAAAATGAAAAAATTCTGACAAATCATGTGTCCCATATAAGAATATTTAAGCTTTTTGTTTTTTCGAAAAAAAATTGAAAAAAATAAAAATAAATCAGTCGATGATGAAATCGCGTCACTATTTGTACATGCAACACTGGATTTTAAAGAATTTTTTCTGATTTTTAAGTTGTGGCTATCAATAAACTCGTATTTAATTATACATAATTATAAACATTATGAAAAAAAAATATATATATCTGTGTTCTTTTGAGACTTAGTTCAATCATATAAAAAATCGCGAGCAATTCCAAATATGTGAAGGGTCAGTCCCGGGTCAATTTGGTATGGAATACCTCAGTTATAGATACACATAAGGACGTGTATCGACAAGGTCTCGATGGGCGATAAAACGAGGTGTTTTTTTTTTACTGTAAATAGTGCGAAGCGTGTTAAAGAATTAATATATGAAAGAGGTAGCTTACGTTACCGTGTAGCCTATCGAGAGCCCATGATTATCGAGCCCAGTGCAAAGCTTACCGCGTAATTACCGAATAATTAGCGTTGTTGAAAAACGAAAAAGATACGAAAAAATCTAGCCGCCAAATCTTCGACTGACAATCCGCCGGACGAGATATAAAACATTGATTTCTGTGATATTCAAAATTTGATTGTAACGACAAAAAAATACGTGTACATATATTATACATAATTGCCACGAACAAAGATATAGACTATTGAATTTTACCCGGTTGAGACACATGTTCGATATTTGTAACAGGTATTGTTCCAGCCGTAATAACGAACTATTTTTCGCATTTATCGTTCGAAGTTATCGATGATTCGTGGCCGCATGCAGTCCACGTGTTGAATCTCCCGAGTTCTTATGAAAAATATAACATAATGCTGCTAGGGCGCAAACTCGATAAATTTATTTGACTGAGAATTGTAAATATGTTGATACGGAGATTTTGTGTGTAAGATAACGATTTTGTACCATCCGCCCCCTCGTGCTTGTAACGTAATTTTGTCTTTTTTTTCTTCGATTCCCGAGCATTTAGTATAGATAGGAAAAAAAGAACTGTAACGATAAAGCTTGAGTTTTTATTCGGCGTTCGAAATGTTCGATCTTACCTGCCGTCGATAAGTGTAGATCGACCGTATTTTTTTTCGATTTGTCTATTGTGCTTTGACGTTCCATGTATTCAACGATTAAAAAAATAATAATAACAATGAAAAACAATCGCGCAGTTCCTATGTATAGCAGCGTCGATCGATAATATTAATCGTGGCATTTAAATTTTCGTTCGGATATCGACATTATAAAATTTTTATTGCGGTATTTCAGAACGAGACAATCGTTGTTCACGTAGAAGTACTTCGGTAATTAAGATAAACGAGAAACTGTTGCAGCTATTACGTAATGATAAATCTCCACCGAAGAGCCTAGTATGTACAGTTAAACGAAACGACTGCCGAAGCACGTGTAGAGATGCGTACGCGAAACCAAAGACATGTGTAATGTTCTTGTTTATATTTCACAGGCACACAAACAGAGATACAGACACATACTCACTACGAACGTATATATATATACGAATCTAAACTATAAAATTAAAAACTACATAGAAACGTGTACATTTCTCAAACCGTATAGCATACAAAATATTAAAATAAATAAATGACAAAAAAGATGAAAAAAAAAGTTGTTTGAGTAATGTACCAAAATCGTTGTTTCGCCCTGCGATCTATCTTGTTGCATCGATCTCGCAATCTCGTGGGCCTCGAGTGCGTATTATATAGTACTGTATAGTGTATATAATAAAACGACAAATGATCGAACACCTTTATTTTTGGAGAAAGAAAAAAAAACATTAACGTTTCAACGAGACACTGAAATCGGTTTCCGGACGGTTGTTTTATGTGCTGAAAAAGCGGTCAACAAACCCTCCCATAAGGGGCTGCTGGACTTTGCTGTTTTACAGGCCGAAATGAGGGATTTCTTATTTTTCACTATTGGTCGTTACTATGCGAAGGACATGCTTCAAATTTTACAGGACTGTATTAATAACATAAACGATTCGGCGTGCACTCGACTTTCGGTCGGGAACTTCTGAGAAATAGAGAAAATCGAACATTATAAATTGTCGCGAAAATCAACACGGCTGCTGAAATGTTAACAGCATCCTTTTTGTAGGATAAAAAAATCTAGATCTCGCATACGGCAAAAGAGAGTGCATGCCGATTCTTTGAAGTCCTCCGAATATTCCGAAAGCGTCGGAAAGTTGCTCACACAAAAGATAATCACGCATAGTGTAAACTGCGTTCACTTAGTCTATCACTTACGACGGGTGATCAGAGCCGCTGACAACGGCATGAATGTAGTAGGGCATGATGCAGAGCCTCTTGCATCAATCACCTGTGCGTCAACCGTGACACAACATTCATCCACTTTCGCAAAGTATAATGTTAACGATTACGACCCTTTTCTCCGCCTATCGTTAATTTATGCCTACAGGGCGTAGCAGGAAATCTCAGCCGAGGAAAATGATTGCAGCGAACGTGTAGAACAAAGGACTTAATTTTTATTATGCTTCTAAGCGCTCACACCACCGTAAACACCCACTCGGGTCAATCGTAAATAGAAACAAAGTTTACACTAAAAGTAATCGTGTTTCGAAAATAACGTACGAGAAATGAAAATTTTTAACATAACCCGGAGTCTACTCGCATCGTTACTATCGGCAAATATTCGTAATCTAAGGCGTCCAATCGTATTCGCTCCTTTTTTCGTATCCGTCGTGTTCGGCGTCTCGAGCCACACTCTCGATCTTCGCTCGTTTATCTCTCTCTCTCTCTCTGTTCCCGCTCCGTCCGTCCATACGCATAACGCGTCCGTCGCGCCATTCGCTCTCACACACACGTACTCCCATTCTCGCTATCGTGCATACCGTTTGTCGCTAACAATAATATTTACTTTTCTTAATTCCTTCTAAGTTTTCAATTGAAATTCGACTGCACACCGAAGCGTTTATATCAATATCATAGACCTGCATGGTTTGACGCATATGCGTACCATATTAACAATGCTAGGTCGGAACTGAAAAATGGTCTAGTTCCGACGGCAAAACAAGTAAAGCAGGTAAAAAAGAAGAAAGAAAACAGCTCCAGCCTCCCCTTAAAATAAAGTGAACCTCTGTTCTCGCAACCCTTGACTCGAAGTTCGATACTCTCGCCTCACTCGGGCATCAAACTTCACACTTTGTGAAAAAATGCGTTTTCTTCTATTGTGGCATCATATACTATTTCTTCCCTATCGATTTCTCCGTTCCGTTCTCCTTTCATTCAGCTTTATGATATCCTCATCCCGTCCGTATGCTCTCTCGACCACCGGCAATTTCATCTACCCCTGCAACGCTTTATTCCAACATCTCTTTTTGTTTTTGCTATTTCTATTAACAAATTTTGTATCTCTTCCTGTGACCCCGTTGAATCATTGTCAAAGAAGACATTCCCTTTTAACATTTCCATTTCGTCTCATTACCAAAATTCTCGTCGCAAGCTCCTTACCAAGTAAGTGTTTCTTCCTTTACCCCGTAATTCTCGTACGTCTCCAATTTGTCTTCCTTCCCTGCTAACAATTCCGAAATCCCCTCATGTCTCTTTGTCTCTCTCCACGTCATTCTTGCTTTTTACTCTTAATCATTTTAACAATTATTATCACATTATTGGTTCGTTCGTTTCTTCCAGTTCGTGCAACTTTTCACCGGTCTCATTAGTGCTTCAATCAAGTTTTGCATATCGAAATTACTAAGATAACCGAAGATTTTCATAGATAAATCCGCAGGTAGCTTATGTCCCAGTAAGCAATTTGAGGCAGTTAGAATTCGATTCAACAAGTTGACTCTTTTTTGGGCTCTCTCGAAACTGTTCTTTATCCAATCGGAATACAGTGGGAATTTGGTTTCGTAGTCACGCGACTCCAAAGTTTTTACCACACTTTCATTTCTTGCGTAGTTGATGCCAATCAAGACATCTTAGAAAGAAAGACTCGTATCAGCGATCTTTGTCTTCGTCATCTCTCCCCATTCCACCTTACAAGAGTTATATAAATCGTTGTAAGAAATACACAAACCGATTGATTGCAAATCGTGTTCACTCACGAATAGATTTGCTGCTTTCATTTTAACTAAATGCTTTATTATAAGAATCCGCGTCTTATCGTCGGGCTCGATACTGTTCAAAGCATAATCGAGAGCTGTGAAATTATCGTTACTTCTGATATTAACATCAGGACGATACTTTAGAAGAACCGTCATAACTTGTGATGATTTTCTACTTCTAGGTGAAGCGACTATATGCAATGCTGTGTTACCATCTTCGTCTCTGCAATCAATATCAGCCCCACTTTCTATCAACATTTCCACAGTTTCAGGAGTTTTAAGACTTGCAAGATGAAGTGCACTTTGGCCAGTTTTGTTCGTAGCATTCACATTAGCTCCGTACTTTATTAATAACCTGACCACTTCCGTAGAACCAGCTTCAATTGCGGTATGTAAAAGAGGTCTACCGTTTGTGTGCATTAACACTTTAACATCAGAACAATGTTTCAAAAGAAACTCAATAAGTGGAAACGTGTAACAGTGAGATGGAATTAAATGATGAATCGTGGTCTGTAAATTCTTGTCGGTAGGATCAACGCGAGCTCCGTGCTCCAAGAGACATTTCACCATGTCGAAATGATTGTCTCTGTAAAACATGATAGATTCAAGAGCATGTACCAGCGGAGTTTTTCCATTGTCATCTACAGCATTCACGTCACACCCATGTTTTATCAATAGCTCGGCTACCTCCGTCGTCTTTACACCATTCATCTTACGCATTCCGCGGTACAACATTGCGTGATGGCAAAATGTACGACCAGAGTTGTCGACTATCACATTGACGTCAGGACAGGTCTTAAAAATTTGCTCCAGAGTTTTAACGTCTGCACAAACAACAGTCGTAAACAGTGCTTCCTTAATTTCTTTGTCGTTAACGTCGATGTAAAATCCATGATCCAGAAGTAGTTTTAGAATCCGATGGTGTCCACTATTTATTGCAGAACACAGTGCCGTTGAATTATTGACGCTGTTCGCATCAGCACTAATCATCTTACTCAGGAGTAGCTTGACGAAGTCTTCATTGCCTTTCTTGATGGCGCAGACTAGCGGTGTCACGGACCTCGAGTTGGGGCCGAATACTAGTGGTACACGGCCCGAGGGATTATTCCGTACGTAAGAAGTAGACGATGGACAATAGTCCAGGTTCCCCTGTGGCCCAGTATTAGGCCCGTCCAAATTGAAGGAAGAAAACGCACAGCTTTCGAAACACACAGAGTTGATGCGGGCACCCTTATTCAAAAGAACTTCGGCAATCTGTGCATTTTCATACTCAACAGCAACGTGAAGAGGGGTCATATCAAGAAATTTACCATTTCCTACCTACCATTTTTTATAGCATGGTAAAGCGGTGTTTGCATGTTTTTATCTCTGCAATCCAAATTAGCTCCATTGCTTAAAAGCAGTTGCGCTGTTTTCAAGTCATCCCTACAACTTTTCGGGTAGTCCATCGGAATTTCATCATTCTCATCCATCACATAAAATAACGGGGTTTGCCCATGGCTATCTTCGGCATTCACATTAGCGCCATGGTGTATCAAGAACTCAACTGATTGGACATTCCAAGATTTGGCTGCTGTGTGCAAAAGCCTACAATTCATTTCATTAACATTTCGGAATGAATCGATTGAGTCGGGAAAAGACTTCAAGATACACGCCACAATTGGCGTATGTCCCATTTTCACAGCCCTGTGCAATGCTTCCTGAAAAATGTCTAGTTCAGGAACAAACAGAGCTCCATGTTCCAACAATAGGTTTGTAATCATTTCATATTTTGTATCTCCTATTGATCGTTTCTTGTTGTTGGGAGCTTTTAGAGATGTCCGTAATTCATCTATGCTAGATGCTTTTTCTATAGCGACATATAGCGGTGATATAAGTTGACCGTATTTACCAGCATTGACATTAGCTCCGTATTCTAACAACATTTTAGTGCTACCTATATATCCCTTTTCCACAGCTATGTGAAGTCCACGCAAATTTTATTTAACTGTGGAAACCTTTAATATTTAGTTATAAAGATTTCGGACCTAAACTACGCTAGAATCTTTCGATATGATGAGGTTGGCCATGATTCACAGTTCGCATTCGGTCAACTGTCTGTCACCCATGCCAAACACCAAAGTCAAAGTCCGAAATAAATAACAAGGATAAAACCTGAGGAAACCCTTCTTGTTTCTTGTATTATTTAGAAGGGTTTTTCCATTCTTAGTGAAATTCACTTTTGAGTAATAAAGTTCTTCTTCTTCTTCCTTCCTTTAATGGCTATCGCCCTGAGTAATAAAGTTCGATATACTTCTATGTTTGACCGAAAATATGGCGGTCGAATTATGATTATTATTCTGCCGGCGCATGCCCAATACGTTGAAACTTTGAGTGTCGTTTATCCAAATATTATTTACGAATGAGAATGCGGCAACATTCACAGTAATAAACTAAAATATGAAGAAGCGGAGTCCTGTTAAAAAGAAAGAGGGCAAGATCTATACCACGTAAGTCATTGGAATATTATATTCATTTAGATATAGAATAGTGTTGCTTCTTTTTTAACTTTGCATTTGGTAATTACTTTTATTTGTTTTTTATTTTATGCAATTATAAATCAGTGTGTTAGTTAATCGGTTGTGGAGGAATAAACGGGCGGTGCGCATGCGTGTAGATAAAACAGGCCTGAACTGGCCTGATTCGGCGATTCGCCAGTGTGGTATCCCATCAATGCCGCACTGTCGACCTCCCATCTGTCCTCCACAGCTTCTTTCCTCATAATTTTCTGAAATACGGCTTCGCCAATCGGTGAACGACAAGTGTTTCCTGCGAACAATGATGAAGCAATTAATTGAACCTACGTACAGATATCGTTGATAGCCGAGAGACACGCGATGTTGACTCGACGGAAGGTACGTTCGAAAATTACCCAAACAAACGAGGAGCACGCGCTTTTTCTCAGCCATGACTGCGAGCTAGGCGGGATCCACCAAAGATATTGGGCGCGCTCCCTGCCTGACCGACCGAGCGGAAGTCGGGAGTATAGAAGTTTCTCAAACCGGAAACCATACGAACGCGAACTCCCCGCCACCCTACCGTGTGAAAATTATAAAATTATTGATTGTCCCATCTAGTGTGAATCTTTCAATTCCCCGGAACTTGCGATTGTGTGAACCTCCGATCCGGCCCGCTGTGCCACAGTTGCTTCGCGCATTTCTCTTTCGGTAATTTTCACCATTGTATTCGTGATGTGAGTATAGACGTACAGTTATGTCGGAATTTAAAGGGATTAACCAAACTGGATCTTCGTAGCGGCTACGACAATTTTCTATATCCATCGGGGCTTTTGTCGGTGAAAGTTTTGCGATTTTACCGAAGCTCTCTCGACCTAGCCTACGCTTCATCCGGCGATTCTCATCAAAACAACTTTGAGACATCTCTCGCCCTCTCTCTCTTTCGCTCCACCTCTCTCTCTCTCTCTCTCTCTCTGCTTGCGATTCTCACGCATCGGGATTATTGTAATACCGCGAAACCCTCTTGTATCGTCGTCGCACATCTTCGATAAAAATCTTCGACGCAGTTGAAACTTTATTCGTTAATTATCTATCGGCGTATCTAAGCGATTTTGTTGTGTGATTACCGAACAGCGAGGCTCGAATGGAGCTGGCGAGCGGCTGAACGGTGTGAACAGCATCGTTACTTCCATGCCGTTCTCCGATATATAACACCCTCCTAGGTTAACCTCGAATTCACTCGCAAATAAATAAATATATTAATCGCAAGCTTTTTTTCTGCAAATCGTTCATTTGGTTTTCCTGTGTATGTTTCCTATTCTGAAAGAAAAACGAAAGAAAAAAAACATTCCATTTTTTTTTTTTCCTGTGTTGCAGGATTAATGAGTAGCGAAAATGTCGGTGCATTACAAATTCAAATCCACTTTGGATTATGACACAGTGTCGTTTGACGGTCTTCACATATCTGTCGCAGACCTCAAAAAGGCAATTTTTCATCAGAAACGCATCGGAAAGAATACTGACTTTGATCTGCAGATCACAAATGCGCAGACTAAGGAAGGTTTGTACATCAGATTAGTTGCATTAAATTTTTTTTTTTTCTCTACACTGGATACGACAAATTATCGATTTGCCATTTCAGATTACACGGACGATAATGCGCTGATAGCAAAAAACACGAGTCTCATAGTGGCTCGAGTGCCGCTGACTATTCAACAGAAAAGATCATGGGATCGAAACGAGCAGCCGGCGTTTGCAAATTCCAAAGACGAATCGAACATGGGAAGGTCCGTGGATCTGACGCGCCTGGATGGCTCAGAGGAAGACAAGATTCGTGCCATGATGACCCAGTCTACCCAGGACTACGATCCGTCCAAGTATGAACAATTTTTTTTTCTGTAGTTTGTTGTCTTGTTCCTTTGATCTTATGCTACAGTAACAGAAGTACTAGAAAATTATTGGATTTCTCTGTTGTTTATTTACTTACTTTGTGGAAATAACACTTTTGCAAATTAAAAATTGGTGTATCGCAATATTGTTATAATACTAAATCGTTATGTTATAATTTTTTATTTAATTTATTTTACGGATTTCCTTGTATACAAGCAGTATATAGCAAATCCAAATGTAGAGCTCGAAATAATGATTCAAGAATAATAAACTAAGATGAAGATATACAACCCTTGGAATTTTTCTTTTTTAATTCAAACACTTGAAACTGAATTAACTTATTTTAACAAGTAGCATAAGATTATACTTTTCCTTCCTATAATATAATAATCCTACATTAATCCTATAATGTAAAATTACTGTTATAATACTCATTTGCTGTGAAAAAATAATGAAAAATGTCTATACAACGGTAAAGCTTATGAAATCATTCCAGTTACATGAAAATTCGCGGAGCGAATCAGACGGGCGAGGTACCGCCGAACTATCGCTGCTACAAGTGTCACCAGCCGGGTCATTGGATAAAGAATTGCCCGTCGGGTATCGACAGAGAGCCGATAGAGATTAAGAAAAGCACGGGCATACCCAGAAGCTTCATGGTTCCCGTGGAGGGCCCTCTCGTTCCCGGCGCGATGATGACACCGACCGGACATTACGCGGTGCCCGCTATCGATCAGTAAGCATATGATACAAACACGGGGAAAAAAAAGGTCTCATCGAACCGGTGACTAAGATCGAATTACCTTTTCTTTACACAGCCAAGCGTACAAAGAAGGAAAGAAGGAACGTCCGCCTTTCGCCCATGATCCCGAGCCCGTTGTTGAGAAACCTGAAATTCCCGAGGACCTCTTATGCAACATATGCAAAGATTTACTCACCGATGCGGTGATGATACCGTGCTGCGGAAATTCGTTCTGCGACGAGTGTAAGTCGCGACTCTCGATATTTTTTGTTCCTTGAATTTACAGTTCGTTTAGTCGATTACCGATTGAATCTTACGTTCTTGCGCAGGTATCAGAACAGTCCTGCTGGAGTCCGAGGAGCACGAGTGTCCGGACTGCAACGAGAAGGACGTGTCGCCGGAGACTTTGATACCGAATCGTTTTCTCCGCAACGCCGTGATGAATTTCAAGAACGAGACCGGTTACGCGAAACGGCAGACTTACAGACCCACGCAGACGGCGTCGAGTCAGCAGCCTCTCGTAAAGTTAGAAAAGCCCAAAGTCGAGAATGTCCAGCCTGCATCGTCGCAAGAGAGCAGTCAGAGCGGAGCACCGACATCGCAAACGCCGATCGCCTCGAGTGTCCCGTCGCAGGAGTTTACGGAAAAGCCCGCGGACCTTGCGGAACCCGCGACCTCAACAGTACCTCAACAGTACGACGAGCCACCGCCCCCAGCATTAGTAGCGCCCGGTAAATTTCTGCCTTACAAAAAAAAAAAAAGAAAAAGAAAAGAAAGGCGTAAAAAAGAATAACAATCGATCCTAATCTCCGACAATCGTATCTCGCCGCGTTGGTTACCGTAGGCCTCTACCCGCGCATACGCGCCCTAGTAGCAATTACTTAGATATTACGAAAAAGTTGTCCCTTGGTTGACTTTCGATCGCCAAAATGTTATTCGTAAGCTATTGCATGTCCCATAGCCAAGGACAGCATACGGATAACATTTTGGCGGTCATAAGTCAACCAGCGAACAACTTTTTCGTACCATCTGAAAAATTGCTACTTGGGGCGCCCGTCCGTTTCAAAAGCGGCGGCGTTTGTGTCCGTCGCCATTTTGAATTCTTCGGCGCCGATGGCCAATATTTTTTCCATCAGTACATAACCTAGCGCGTGCCGTAGGCCGTCGAAAAGATCGCGAAATGCCGAATAACGATGAAAAGATCATTGCTCTCGTGTGAGATACGCGGAGAGATCGAAGTGAGAATTACGATAACGGAATCGTCGCGACAGTCGAATGTACCTGTTCGCGGACGATCGAACCGTTCGAAAAACGAATGTCTGTCATACATACTTAATTTTTTGTTTAGCGTCGACCGAATCTCCACCAGAGCCGGAGACGCGAGTCGATACCGTGACGAAATTGATTACCGACGAGGAGACCGAAGTTCCGCCGCCGCCAGGCACGGAGCCGCTTCTCCCGATACCTGCCCTCGGCGGCAGTTCGCCGGACAGAGATTTGGAACGAGCCGAAGGCCAAGTCGATGAGAAAAAGGATCAGGAAGATGATTATTCAGACGATCAGCGTCCGCGCGAGCGCAGGCGTAGTTTCAGCAAGGACAGTCACCGTGAGAGGTATCGTCTTTACTGTTAACAATAACGAGTTTCGAAGACAGAGCCCTGTTGTAGTTGGAAACTTGATCCCTATTGTGGTGTTTTGTTCCAGAAGCGGAGATCACGGGCGTAGGATTGAAAACTTACGAACAGTAAGCCGCAGGCGATCACTGTCGCCAAGAAATTCTCATAGAGGCGAATATTTGCCATCCTCTCATCCTATGAATCATCCGGTTACTAAGAATTACCAGGTTCCACCACCTGGCAATGCACGCTATCAGCCAAACATGCACTACTGCGCAGATGAGAGAGATATTCGCAGATCAACAGAGGAGCGTCCAGGGACGCCAACGGTGAGCGCAACGTTTTTTAATTTTTATTTTATTTTATTTTGTTGACAGAGCTGGGCAGTACTTGAAGTACCGGATACTTGTTTGGTACATTGAGTATGCACTTGAAGTAGCAAAGTACTTTTTAGTATTTCAGATACTTTTTTTTTATTATTTCAAGTACCAAGTACAAGGACTTTTTTAGTATAAGCTCTCATTACGGATACTCGTTGAGTAACGTGACATCCTGTTTCTATTAATATCTGATAATCTGCCTAAACTTTCCAGAAAGTATAATTTTACAGAGACTATTTCTGAACGTAAAAATAAAAAAAAAACCATTAAAAAACGTGAAGCCGTCTTTCGTTTTTGTATTTAACAACATATCCTTATAACAACAAATTTTGAATTTTTTTATGAAACGGTTTATGGATTATTTTTTTACGAAAAGAAGTGAAGAAAATTTCAGTTAATTTTTGTTACAATAAATTTTGCGATCAATTTTGACTTGTTCAGCCTTCTCTATGAACGGTTCTGACACTTTGTACTTTAAGTATTTTTTTCTACTTTGCTAAATTATGAGCACCCATTTGTCACAAAAATGACAATAATCAAGAACAAGTGAAAAGAAGTTCCCAATATAATTAAAAACACAAATAAAATTAACTCTATTCAATAGAGGGGCTGTGAAAAAGCAGATACTTTATGTTTTATTTAATCATTTAAAATAAAAACAGGTGGACGAGCCACATCTGCACGGTCCGCCATCGGTGGGCAGTCAGCAGCCTCCGTTGCTTCCGTATCCGCCGGGTGAAGATCGACTTCCGGCACCGCCTCCGGCCCAGCCGCCGCAGCCAAATTATAATCAACCACCGCCGAACATAGCGCCGCACAATGCACTCCTGCCCGATCCCTACATGGCTCACAGGATACCCTTGTATCCGCATCAGCAGGGCGGGCCCCACTACGGTCCACCGAGGTACGACAGACCGCCGTATCAGCAGACGGGTTATCGTGGATCTCAGATACCGCGAAATTACAACGGGCCGCCGAGGCCCATGAGAGGGATGCATCATCGTAAGTAGTCGATTGATTTGCCTGTTATTTCGCTAATTGCCGCTTCTTTTATTTTATTGCTTCCTCATAGAGGAAGCTTGGTTTTCGTGAGTTTTTGTTTTCTTCAAGATTTTTATGTAAACATGTTCAGAATGTAAAAAAAAAAAAAAAAACCGAATTTTCTTTACAGTGGGATACAGAGGAGTTCAGCCACCACCGCCGGGTTTGGGCAGAACTATAAACAACGGCAATCCACCTGGGTGAGTGTCAATACACGGTTAAAAAATTATCCCTTATTTCGTTCTCGATTTCAAATTAACTTCCATGTTATGAAATGTCCACAGTGTAATCGACGACCCTCTGGAAGCTTTCGAGCGTATGTTACGGGAGAAAGACGAACGAGACAGGCGTCTTGGTAAACACAGAAGACGAAGCAGAACTCGTTCGCGATCTCGAAGCTACACGAGATCGCGTTCGCGCTCGTTCGGACGCAGATCTCCGTTACCCGCGCGAATAAGCAGATCGAGAAGTCCACCGCCGAAGAGACGAGCCTCGAGATCTCCTTTGCCTATGAGACAGCGAAGTCGTACACCGAAACGGAGATCTCGCAGTGGAAGCTTCTCGATCAGCAGGTAATTAAAAAAAATTCCTTCCCGATATCGTCCGGCATAGAATTTATTCACCGAATGCCACGTTAATCGAATCGTTCTTTCTTTAGATCCAGATCGTATTCGCGCAGTCAATCGCCACGCGGGTCACTTTCTCGGGACAGGGAGAGAGATCGGGAGCGAGAGAGAGAACGCGACAGGGAGAGGGACCGGGAAAGGGAACGCGATTTGCCTCCTCGCTACAGATCACCCGTACGATCACCGCCGAGGTAAGTCCACGAGTAAAAAATAATAATAATAAAAAAAATTCGCCTTTTTTCTTCACACGCAGCTATATATTTTGTTTATTCTAACAATATATAATTTGATCATTCAGATTCCATAGAGAACGAGAACGCGAGCGTGAAAGACCGAGATCCCGTGAGCCGAGGGAACCGCCGAGTGGCGGGGGTTATAACAGTTATTACAACGACTCGCCAGCCCACGATTACGGATTCAGAGATCGTGAACGCGAATTGCCACCACCACCGAGAGAGCGTCCCGGCGGTGGTGCGCGTTATCCGCCACGCAATCATTCTTCGTCGCAGCACAACATACCACCGCTGTTGCCTCATCTCCTACCCGGCGGTCCGTCCACTCACGTGCATCAACCCCCGCCTCTAATGTCGCTGGGACCTCCGCCACCGGACAGGAAAGACTATTATGATTCCTACAACAGGTATTTTCGCCACAATAGTATTTTGATTCGTGTAAACACGTTGAAAGCCCGGCTGTTCGTCATCAGCGTACGACGTACCGTTGTCCCGGCCGACGAAAAGCTCGGTAACCAAATGGACTTGGAACGAAAACTGCCGAATTTCAATTTTTTTTTCTTTCATTTTTATCTACTTTTTGTACTATTCACGATCCCGATTGTTCGTTCCGGGATAGCGGTATGCTCGGTAGCCACATTATTTTTTTCTGCTGTTCGTCACTGTATTCACATTACGGTCTTCAATACCGTAAGCACACAGGTACCGTCGTTTATTTTTCGTGATTCCTTGTGTAGCTTCTAGTAACTCTATGATACTCGACGTAGATTCGAAGCGAAGGGTGAACGAATCCACCAAACGTCCACCAAATATGTTACGGGCGATTGCCGTACAATGTGATATTACTCTTGTTGACGGAATTTTATTCGCGCTTCGCTTCGTACCAGTGAGATTTTATATGGGGAGTCGATCGTATGTAATTGGAAGGCTCGTAGCCTCCGGAACAACCTGATCGATAAGTTCCCCTCGTACGACACGTATCTTCCGTCTTTTGCGGACGTGCTTTATGGCGTAGGGTAAGAGATCTTCGTTCCAGGAACGAATGTGATATATATATTTTATTTTTCTTCTAATTTATTAACACGCAATCTGTGATATATCCAAGCGATATTTAGTATTTATCTTAGAAATTATTATGGATCACGTTGTCGATTGATGATTTCTCAAAACGGGACGGGTTTATCGCCCGTGAAGAATAGTGTGAAGAGCGTCTCGAAGACGCTCTCGTGCGTCGGAGCAGTTTTGCCCAGAATATATATCGTTAAACGGTCGCAATCGAAGCAGATCAGTACAACAACAAAAAGAGAGACAGAATTACGGGCTGTTTAATTCTGATCAGTGCGTTATTATGTATAAAATGTGGCAAGAGTGCGATTTTGTTTGTAAATAATTTTAAGTGAATAGCGAAAACTCGGGATTGTCCTTGGAACGATGTGTCTTCCTGCGATATAGTTGATCGATATTGTTTGTAAGATCGGCTATCGAATGACGGTTGTATGATATGATCGAATTTACACGATCGAGAAACGCACCATACGCAGTGAGAACAATTTTTCTTTTTCTACTTTTTTTATTTCAAAAGGCAAACCGCGAATTTAAATAGTCTTGAGCCAAGCGGTAAACATTATCAAATCTTTATGTTTCCATATAACAAACACTCATTCATTTATTACACCCACGAACATATACACACACACACACAGAAACACACGTGTTACGAATTATTTAGTAACAAAAAAAGAAAAACATTCGTTGCGCCTGTTCTTCGTTATTACTGCGTATAAAAAATTCATATTTGTAACTTATATGAAAAACTGTGAAGAATGTATAATAAAGAATGGCCAAAAGAGACACACGATAATCGAATAGTGAATGAAGAGGACCGAACGCGCGGATAGTGAAAGCGATCGTACATCGAGGCACCGGGACGTTTGAAGCACGGAGGCACAGAGATTCTCTGCCGAACTGAACGACGCATCAACTCGGTTTCTGATTCAGGTGAATTCAGGACCAAATCAACATTTATAACGATAAACTGAGGCTTAAAATTTTTTAATTTGATACAATTAGCACGCTCCTCTTATTTTTCCGATCGCCTCTCTTTGTTTGTTTCTTCTGTCGCTCCCACGCAGCGGCAAGAGTTTTTGTTTTACACCATCCACGTCAAAAGTTACAAATGTTGATTTTAAATTAATAATCATTCTATAATATGAAAAATTTTGCTTTGAAATTTTACAGCGGCCATCGACGGACTAGGAGTATGGTTGTTTACAAAATAATTTTGCATTCAATTTTTACAGCTCGCCCGGAATTCCGGTCACCGCGCCGAATTCGGAAGCTCTGAGGACGCGCATACCCACACATGCATAATGCACGAATTGCTCGAGATTGGAATATCATTTTAAAAAAATGTTTACCTGACCAATTATCCCGGAATCAAAGTTCTGACGTGCACGTGTGCGATGTCGTCCGCCGGCACTCCGCTTTCGTCGTCTGATTTTATGGATTTTTGTTTTTGATTTTTTTTTTTTTTTTTTTAACTCTTTTTCTTTCAGATAACATTTGCGATTGCACTCGTTAATAAGTCTTCCCTCCCTCCCTCTCCAACCCCGTGAAAGGAGGTAACGGATTTAGGCTTATTTGGAATATATATATAAATATATATATATCATTATATGAATATGTTTCTTAAGAGAAATGTCGTCGTCTATCGTGTGCCAGTGAGTAAGATTGCGTGCGTGAAAGTGGCACGAATGAGATTATTAAGTTGTCTGGATTAACAAACGATGACGGACGACCTCGACGCTCGTTTGTCGATAATAAAAGTATTGATTGATCTTTGGACGTTTATGTTATCAGATATTCCGGGCCCGGACCTCAGAGATTCGCCGGAAGCGGTAGTCCACTGCGCGACACGACGTACAAACGTCCGTTCGACGACGTTGCGCCACCGGGTACCGAGGGATACTACGATCTTCCTCCACCGGGGGTCGATCATCCGGAGAAATTTCCGAGGGAGGACCGCGAGAAATCTCGGCTCTCGAAAGAGCATGAGGAACGCGAACGCGTCAAAGAACAGGATGTCGAGGAACGCGAGCGTTTGCCTATGCGGGACGATAGGTATTGCTATTGTTACAGCTGTTTATTTTATATAAATTGTAGCTTCAAAATGTCATGTGTAACGTGTGTAAATGAGTATGTTTTCTGTAATCGTAGAAATCGGGAACGTGACGAACGTATGGACCGGGGACGGGAGAGAGACGAGCGTGGTGAGCGAAGGATTATTGATAGAGAGCGGGAAAGAGAGAGGGAACGGGATAGGGACAGGGACGATCAGAGGGAGAGACCACCCTCGGGCAGGGAGCATCAGGACAGATTGCGCGAGAAGGAGGAACGGGAAAGAAGGGAGAAGGAGAAGGAGCGAGACGAGAGGCACGTGCGCGATCGTCGTGACGAAGAGCGGCAAATTGACAAGCGTGATTACGACAAAGAACGGTGAGTACAAAAGGAACAATAAATGTCGCCGATACTCTGTTCGTGTGTTCGTTGAATTAATTTGCACTGTCTAAACGCTTAGTTACAGAGACGATCGTGAGCGGCACAGAATCGAGGACAAAAGTAGCCGAGGCCGCGAGAGAGACCGCAAAGACCGGGATTATGAGATGGACAAGGAACGCGAGCGACACGAGCGCTACGAGGGCCACTCGGCCGACCGCAAGAAAGCCAAGAAGAGCTCGAGCCCACCGAAGAGTCGGAATGACGTGAAGGAAACGGCGTCGCCCGAGCGTGTAAAACGCAAGGAAAAAGATCACGAGGAGCGAAGCGACGAAAAGAAGAAGGACAAGAAGATCAAGGAAAAGAAAAAGAAGAAGGACGGCGAGGAAAAGGAGAAGAAAAAGAAAAAGAAGAAGGAGAAACGCTCGACGCAGAAAGAGATTACGAAGGACGAGGCGCCGAAAGTTACCGCGTGCGAGACAGCGGACTCTCGCGTTGACGAGAAGCTCTCGCAGAACAACGACGCCATGGCGGCGATGAAGGTCGAAGAAATTTTAAGATCGGAGACCGTGACGACGGAGGAATCCGTTGAGCCACCGAAAATAACGATGCTCAAGGAGACGTTCGAGGACAAATCGTTGGCGATGAATCCGGAACCTCCAGAGGTGACGCCCGACGACAAAGGCGCCTTGGAAGCCCCGGAGCTCGGCACTAATCCGCCGAATCCGAACTTCAAGCCCATTCCGGAAGCGCAAGTCATCGCGAAACCCGTGGAGAGTCTCTACGGCGGACTGGACGACAGGGACATCGACGAAACGGTTGTTCCCGATAAATACTCGTTGCACTTGACCGGAGACACGGAAGAGGCGGAGGAAGAAGAGGATGCGAGAGTCGCGAGACCCATGCAGTCGACTTCTGAGGAAGATACGACCAGCGCGATGTCCACGGGCGGCACATCGTCGTCCTTGATCGCAACGCAATCGACGAAAATCGGCGCTCCGGAAACCGATGAAAAATCTCCGAAGAAGGACGAATTCCTGGCGCAGTTGCCGGAGCTGTCGAAGTGGGAGCGAGAGGAGACGACGGAGAAGTCCGACGCGGTCGTGGAATCGCCAACGACGGAAGAACCGACGGCGGGCGCCGGCGACGAGTCGAAATCGACGAAGGTCGTCACCTCGGAGGTACTGAAGAGGGCGGAGAACGCCATTTTCCAGAAAGCCATAAACGCCATCAGGCCGATCGAGATAAAGAAGATAAGTGAGAGTCGAAAGATACTCTATCAGAATCCAGAGCCAAAGATAATCGAGCCCGAGCCAACGAGAGCGGAGCCAAGAAAGAGCGTGAACGTGACGATAAACGTCGGACGCAACGAGAGAAACGTCGAGATAACGGAACCGTCGAAGAAGGCGAACAAGCTCGACAGAACAAAGTTCAAGCCAGTGCCAGAGAGTCATTCGCCGACGAGACTGTCTGCGAAGGAGAGACTCGGCGACAAGGTCGACGACGAGAAAGATCGTAAGACTGGTCAGGGCAAAAATTTCATGGAGCGAAGAGATTCGGGCAAAAGCGAGGCACCCCAGCAAAGATCCCGGTCGCCGAGAAGCTCGCGGGACCGAAGATCGTCGCCGACCGCGGAACGCCGAGCGGATCCGTCGAACGTGAGCAACAGCGAACGCAAAGTTTTTCTGGACGACAGAAAGCGCGACCGGGAGAGGAACGAGAGGCCAAGGGATAGGATGGAGCGGCACGAGTCCAGAGGCGACTCACGGATCGACGGGAGGGAAACGCGGGACACGAGAATCGACAACAGAATGGAATTCCGCTCGAGCAGAAACGAGTCCCGAAGTGAGAGAAGCGACAGGGAACGCAGCGAAAAGGAGCGCGAGCGGGCGGATCGCAGAGCCCGCACGCCACCTGCTCAAACGAATAAGCGTGAGGAGGTTGCCAAGCCGGTCGCCCCGAAGAGAAAGGAAACCACGGCGACGACCGCGAGCGCTGCCGACGAGGAGGTCGAGAAGAAAAAGGAGAAAAAGCCGAAGGAGGAAAAAAAGAGAAAGAAGGAGCACAGGAGCAGAAGCAAATCGAAAGATCGCAAGAGGCGGAAGGAGAAGAAACACAAGAAGGACAAGGAAAAGGCTCAGGAGAAGAAGCAGAAGCACAAGGAGAGCAGCGTGGCTACTACCGCAGCGGCCGCTGCGGCCGGCGCCGCGATGACGACAGCGACCGTGGCTTCACTGAGGGACAAGAGCGCGGCGACCGATGTCAAAAAGAGTCTCCAGGAGGCTTCGGAGAATAATCCTCGAACGGAATCGAGTCCCAAGAAGCAACGGAAAAATCCGAGACTCGTTTCCGATCGCAAACGCAGCGTTCTCGACGAGGCCAGTTTTGAGCCCGACTACTCAGCCTCTGACTCCGATTCGGACGGCGAGGACGGCAAGAGCGCGACGATACCGTCGAAGAAGCCAAAACTCGAGGCTGCCGCCGGTGAAATGGCGTCGGAGAAAACGACGGACGCGAAGCCAGCGAAGAAACGCGTTAAATCGACGAGCTCTGAGGATTACTCGACGAGTGACTCGGACAGTTCCTCGAGCGATACCGACAGTTCTGAGGACTCTCACAGGAAACGAAAGAAGAAACACAAAAAGCACAAGAAGCGGAAGTCGAAAAAGGAGAGCAGCACGGACTCCGATAGCTACTCGGATTCGTCGTACACGAGCTCGGACGACAGGCACAAGAAGAAGGCGAAAAAATCGAAGAGCAAAAGCAAGCAGGCGAAGAAGAAGAAGAAGGCGAGACACAAATGACGGCGTTAGAAATCGGGTGGGTGAGAGTGAGAAACGGACGGAGCGACCGAGCGAGTACGCGCGAGGGAGGGACGAGGATAAGTTTGGTTGTGAAAAATGTTTCTCGCTTCAAACTTTTTTTTTCGATAGTGTCAGAATCCAATATCGAAAACACGCTCGAGGCATCATCGACGCTTCAAAATAGCCTCGATCAACCGACGTGGATGAATAATTGCCGAGTCCTTTCGAACTTTACGTTATTCGATCATTCATTATTTATTATTATCTTCAGTATTCACCCGTTGTCTGATATATCCAATAGCGAGAGAGGGGGAAGGCAGAAACATAGCGTCGGAGTAGTGTTCGATCGTGAAAAAAATCGCGATTTCTTTTTTCGTTTTTTTCCTCGTTCACACACGAAAAGAAATGTGTTTTCCTCAATTAAAAATAAAGTCGATATTTCAGGTGTGATGTACAATACAGTGTACAGACAGCCAACAATTACCGAAGATAATATCTTTAACGATGAAAGAAAACCGGGCCGACAATTTAAAATAAATGTATGAAGAAGAAAAAAAATGAAACCACTGGTAATTAATATTAAAGCTATATTGTACTTTGTAATGTCGATATGTAAAAGTAGTCTTTAAATAAAAACAGATACGAAAATTCTTCTAACAGGCAGCGTTGCAAGTATCTCTTTGGTAGCAAAAAAAAAAAATTTACAATCTCGTCTGTTAATTTCATTCCCCGAATTCGTCGTTCGTGCTGTTGTGTGTCTTAGCCATCTCCACTAGGCTGAACAACAGAGGTATCTTCTTCGTTGTCTCGTTGTCCCTGACTCTGAGATCTTGAAGCAAAAAAGATCGATCCAGCGGCTGTTTCGAGAGATTGCATTCTGTTGAGGTGAGAAATTTTCGATTATAGGTAATTCCGAATCGTGAATTATATTTTTTAAGTTTTTCAGGTCTTCATTATCCTACCAGATATCAACACCGACGAGGTATACTTGTATCCCATCCAATCCAAATACTCTCTGATGAGTTCGTTCATCACGACAACGTTGCGAGGACTCTCGACGTTGTTAATTCTGTTGGGTTTGCTCGAACCATCCAACAGCCTCATCACCTCGGTGCGCATCTCGGCCTTGAAACGTCCGAGTGCACCGTCGACCTCGAGCGATCGCCTGACCTCTGAAAATTAATTTTATATTCACTTTAGATTTTTGTGTAAATTTCATTTTATATTTTGTTCAAATTTCATTTTATATTTTGTTCAAATTTCATTTTATATTTTGCGCAAATTTCACTTTATATCTTGCGGAATGACGTTTATGCAATCGAGGCCTTACCATTGATCAAATCCTTCTCCGTCGCCATTTTCAAACAAACAGGTGCGCCTCGACAAACAGGTGCATCCCGCGATTCGATATGTACAAATATACTATATCAGGTGCAGAGAGACAGCAAGGCGAGAAGCTTCTTCAAATTCATTCGTACTGTTCGAAAGATGGCGGGACGAACTTAATATTAGTGACCGCGAAATTTGACGAAACATTTGAACACTCCGAATACGTGCGAACGATATTATTTTACCACTTCCCTCGGGACGTTTGTTTTCCAGTCAACTCGTTTAATATTTAAAAAAGATCGCGTACCAGCTGTCTGTCACTGGAGATCGGACGAACTGTCGTGCGTTTTGTGGGCGCGCCGAGTTAGTTCGTGGAAACATATCGGGCACCTTTATAATTGAACCTCGAGAGATCGACGACTGTCGCGCGATATTTCTGGGCGGCACACCACAGTTTCCGCGTATTCAATTATACCGTAAGTGCGCAGTGAGGTTCACGGCCCGCAGGTGACACATTGGCTCGTGCCTTCATTCGCGACAGACGTCATATAAGGTTCGAGATTACAAAAAAAAATTCTTTCATAAAAAAAAAAAAAAAAAACAAATCGTGATATCTTGAGGGAGGCGAGGAGAAATTGTTCAAGAAATAATCTTCGATTCGCATCTGGCGACCTCTAATTGCCCTCGTTCTCATAGGTAAACGCGGAAATGTCGCGCGTGCGCGACCCTTTTCCTCGAGAGCTTTGAATTTTCAGCCTTGGTTCAGTCGCCCTAAGATGGACGGTGGTGGAGCGTACGGTGGTGGAAAGGCCGGAGCCCCCTTTGACCCGATTGCTTTCGTACAGAGGCCTCAGGTTATTCTGAAGGTTGTATGTTTGGTAAGTAAAGTGACAATATCATTGTTCGTTAAAAAGTTCGAGGTACGAGTCCGGTCGGTGCGCGAACCGTCGATTTATCGGGCAAACTATTGTTTTAAATGGTGGACATCGATTTGAAAGGAGAGACCCGACAGAGACGACGGTCCCCACCCTCCGAGCAACTTGTCCGCCCAACTCCCCCAACGATGGGGTTGTTCTATTGATTTTTCCGCAAATTCAAGGCGATACATCCCATAAAACATTGTTTCCCACCGTCTAACAACGCGATCGTTTATCAGCATTGAAACCCACGAATGTCATTTCTCCTGAAAAAGTCGCGAGATTCTCTTTTCCGAGCGGATCAATGCCAGACAATCGAGAAACTTTTTTTCGCACGCTCGACTTCGCCCATCGACAATATCGCGCAGATGCGATATTCTCTATCTCCCGCATCTCGCTCGCTATGCATCAGAAAAAAAAGATAATAATAAAAATGCTTTGTTTTTTAGCCGAGTTTTTTTTACCCTTCTGCGATGAATAGGATTTTTATTAATTTTTTTTTTTTTTTTCTAATTGCTTTTTCAGCTCTTCGCAATAATCGTCTTTGGCTGCATAAGCAGCAAGGGATATCTGGAAGATCAATCGGGCAAGGAGCACTGTCTCTACAATGACGACACGAATGCGTGTAATTATGGAGTCGGTATCGGGGTACTCGCTTTCCTGGCGTGCATAGGCTTTCTAGCCGGAGAATATCTCTTCGAGCAAATGTCCTCCGTCAAAACTAGAAAGCACTATGTCCTTCTGGATCTTGGGTGAGAATCCATACAACAAATTGTCGTATATGCAGTTATGGAAAAAAACGACTCGTCTCAACTATCGATGTCTTCGGTGTTGCAGTTTCTCCGGCTTCTGGGCATTCCTGTACTTTGTAGGATTTTGTTATCTGACTAACGCATGGAACAGGTCGAAGCCGCCCAACGAAGGCTACGGAGTCAATAACGTGCAGGCTGCCATAGCTTTCTCATTTTTCTCAATCTTCACCTGGGTGAGTCGATTTCGCGATACGCCTGTTTCTATGAGCTATACCCTTATCCTGGTGTTGGTATGTACCGATCGACTCTGTACATCAGTTTCCTTCCTCTGACAAAATTCAGTAATATCCATGCTGTAGTACCAATGTAATTGTGTTTAACTTTGGGAATACATGGATTTTTTTTACTTTTTAAATTTCAGGCGGGAAGTGCTTGGTTTGCGTTCCAGAGATTTAAGCAGGGAACAGAGGCTGCGTTCGCGCCGAGCTACGAGGCGGATCCGACCGGTGGTGCGGGATACACGAGTTATCCCGACGCCACGGACGCGGCTTACCAAGAGCCGCCGTTCGCTCAGCAACAGCAGCAACAGCAGCAGCGAGGTATGAGCGAATTCCAGGCTCCCGCATACTGAAGCGGCCCTCGTAGTTATAACCGGAATATAACATATATTTTCAAAGTTATGCACAGCGAGCTATCGACGTGGGACGACGTTCGATTTACATAATTATGCTCGGACGATTGTTCGTCTTCGCATTGACCCTAGTTTAATTCGTTTCGAGGAAATGGACAAAAAAAAAAAACAAAAGAAAAGAAAAGCTACACCGATATATCCCGGGTCCCCCATTTGTTCCTTACGTCTAATAGTCTCGTCATTTGTGTAGCTCACGATTAAATATTCGTCGTCGTTCTCTCCAGATTATATATACAAAAACAAACAAAGCAAACCAAAAAAAAGTATATATATATACATATATGAACAGACATATATATATATTATAAATATTGTCGTCGATTTGCCGATCGAAGTAGGTTTAGCCAAACGTCCTTGCTTTTATATATATACTAAAAATTTGGACATGTCCGTACTTAACCGATTTAACGAGTAATAACAATATTTTACGACGATAGCTAGTTGTACACTCGAAATGGAACGACAGGCCTCATATAAAAACAAAAGTAAAGAGAAGTAACAAACAAAAAGAGTATCGCCTTCGGCTGAACACGTCGTTCGGTTTAACGGCGATTATAAGATAGATAGACTTCGGAAAGTGTTCCAGCGTTATTGTATTATTAGGATTCTCTTAGTAGTATCCGAGCACTACTTAGCCGCGTTTCCTTCCCTAAAACGATGACGAATTTTCTTTCCAATTAACTTTTGGCCACTATTGACGGATCGCTACCACAGCAGTAGTGAAAAAAGCCACACCTCGTTACCCGATCTCATATCGAGAGAATCGATTAATTACACGTTAACAGAGTACGCTATTGCGTTGCGCTTAATTTACGCTTGTGCTTTCACAAAAAAAAACAAACAAAAAGAATGTGAAAGAAGAAAAATATGGAGAAGACAAAAAACGAAGAAGCGTAGGCATCAACGTAACAAGGACAAAAAAAGAGAGAAGAGACCGTGAATAATTCAGCATTGTACCACGAATTATTCATTAATTTATTGTGAAACATTCGCATAGAGTACGATTACGAATAGTCTGTATCTTATGAAGTCAGGAACGTGATGTCCGTACTAGTTGATACTACGTAAATTAGCTCATGGATTACCGTAACATGAGAGAAGTGATTTAATTGCGGAAAAACAACATAAGTCCACATATTAGCTCGCGCAACGAGACACTTCCGCAAAAGGCAGAAATATAGAAGAACCCGTTGTTTTCCGGTTATCCCGAGAGATCGTAAGACACGCCCCTCGAGACAGCGTGAAAACGATAATTTAAAAGTACGCTGCGTAGTAAGATACTTTTAAGGGACGACTCGTTTAGAGTGCAGCGTTTCAGCCGGGTCGACTAATGATACTTAATGCATACATACAAGATAGTTAATCTTGCATTTATCGTAGTGAAATATAAACGGAGTGCGGCCGACGAGATCGCTCGCCGCTCTCATTAAGGGGGAAAAAATTGTTCTAGGCTCGCGTTAAGAGACACGGGGAGGGGAAAGCTGCGAGAGAGATCTCCGACAATTGTAGCCAGCGGCCGACGAACGATATAATATTCCATTCGCAAAATGTAATTTATCATTTTATAGATCGTGCATATCTAACGAAAGTCGAAAGACAACCAAACGCCAAATGATTGTTTTTCGATAAAAAAAAAAACAATTACATAGTTCTAATGATATTTAAAAAAAACCATTAGTGTTATCAATTGCTTCTAGTCATACGCTATGAAACACAAACGGTCACACACAGAGACAACACGCAACGGACTATATTAACAAAAACAAAAAAAAATACGACCTTCGATTCGAATTATTTGTACATTTTCTTTTTCTTACCATAGACGTTAAGTTGTATATTGGTATAATCGTGTAACTTGTGTCGCAAATTTGGACTATGCGCGTCCGCTCGCAACGACAACAACAAAAACAACAACAACAACAACAAAAAGTATAATATTTGATGTGTATAATCAAGCAATAGGCGCGGCGCGTTAAAGCCCAAAGTGTGGTGACTGTATGAATGTAATTCATGTAATCTCCGGTAGTATTATTTGAATCGCGGTTATATGTAGATCAAGAAGAATGTATTTGAGTATTGAACAAAAAACGAAACAAAAAAAAAAGAAAAAAAATGAGAGAGGGACTACTGTAGCTGTATGATACGTGCGGATAAGATGCAGCCACCTACTTCAAATTGCATATAAATGTTACCATCTATCGTGTTAATTCTGCTCGTTGTGCTTTTTTCTCTTTCGCGTCGAACCCAACCCATCCCTCTGGCATCTTACTGGAACGAACTCTAGGTAAGAGCACATGAATTGGAAGGGAAAGGAGAAAGACTGGGGCAGGCGAGGATGCTTGCGGATCTTCGTCAGCAGTTTCGATCGCCGCATTGGCACGCAGAAGCTTGATTCGAAGCTTGCTCTTTAAAAAAAAAAAACGCGAGGCGAGAGAAGTTGCCAGTGCAAACTTCTCCGGTTTGCCTCATTGGCGTAGACAGGCCACGGTATTAACTACAAATTTTTCAACACGTGTGCAATTCGCCGCCGCTTAGATGTCCGATACAACACGCAGACTTCCGGTTATACCACGCACGATACTTTTTGTAATTCTGCTCTAGATACAAAAATATATATATATATGTGTATATATATATAGTGTCTTGTACATAGTTTGACTCGACAGCGAGTTCGAAAAAAATAGAAAAAAAAGTTATTCTTACCGATACCCTTTACCGAGCGATACTCGCAAGTCTATAAATATTTTCAAAAAAACAATACGGGTGCAGAGTACGTCCTTTCCGCTTTGTATCCTCGTTTCTTCGAAGTTCTAGCAGAACTGAAAAAAATATACCGAAGAAGGAGGGACCGCGGAGGGGAAACGGAAAATCATCGGTCAGAATTTCACGTTTTTTTTTACACAAAGAATATAACACCAAGTACGGTTGATTGTCGGACCGGACCACCGTGCGATATAACCTTGTTTCGTCTCCGCGAGAGATTGTGTCACACCGTACGCCAACATCTGTTCGCTCGGGCTGTCCATATATTTTTGGTCATACGAATCTATTTTCGTATATCGTAACACTTGCGACGAGGACGGAGGAGCACTTTGAGAAGGTCGTAAACTATGTCCGACCAACGATAACCTGTTAAGATTTCGGATTTCGGGAATTACGAAGATTCTTTTTTTTTTTTATGTCTCAAGGACAAGTTGGTCGCGGTTACGTTGTTTCTCGAGATAAAAAATTCCCATTGTATTCCATTGTAATCAACCGTGCAAATTTCAATATACACCATCGATACACAATCCTGCAAGTTGCGCGGCTTGACAGCAAGATAATTTGTCAATTTTTTTTTTTTTTTTTTTTGAACGCCAGGTGTCCAGAGGTGAATACCGTTGAGATGTCGGAATCCAGAGAATCCAGAGACGTAAGCAGCAATGCCTGCGTCGTTTGCTACAGGGATGTGGAGATTTACAGCATAGGCCTGTGCGAACATCCCGTTTGCTACGAATGCAGTACAAGGATGCGAGTTCTGTGTCAGCAGAACGAGTGCCCGATATGCCGTCAGGACCTGCCGAAAGTGGTGTTCACGAGGGTTGTCAAACCTTTCCGTCATCTGAGACGGACCAATCTGTTCGACACCAGATACAACATATACTTCGACAGCCCCGACATACAGGAGAAATTCACCATGCTCCTCGCCCATGCTTGTTCCATTTGTGAGGAGAAACAGGTATTCTCCAGTTTCAATGGCCTCAAGGATCACATGAGGAAACAACACGAGTTGCATTATTGCGATCTGTGCGTCGAGAACTTGAGGGTAAGCGAGTGTTTTCCGAGCTCCAATTCTTTATTTATTAATGTACTTGAATATACCGCGGTCATAGACTCTGAGTCACTCAACCAATTTAAGAACAGGCGGGACTGCACTTATTCACATGAAATTTAATTCATTTACTATGACACAGATTTTATAAGTATTACACTTTCTTTTCTGTGAATTTTAATAATAGTAGTATACGGAACATCCCCTTTGTACAGATACGTACAATAGTGAGAAAGCATAACGCACGGTCGACAAATCAATTATGTACATCAATGCATAAAGATAGCGTGTAGTAGAGATGCAGTTACATTCACAAACTGAACTGAATTGCCTGGAAATAATGCCTAATTTCTCATTGACTAATATTCCGATACAATAATCCTGATACAATTCTAATTTGCCATATTATTCATTACAATTAATTCATCTAATTAATTTCGTCTCATATCCCGAGTTAATAAATAAGTAAATATTATTTATTATTATTATTATTTACAGAAAGTAAGTTTTTACTTTTTAAATCTACGTCTATATAAAAGCTCTTCACGTAAAAATGTATGAATCAATTTAGTGTTGAATATATTTATTGAATCTGCTTCAATTAAATCCATCGATAACGCACTCAACGCGTCCGCCACCCTATCGCATAGAGTGTATTTTCATGGGAAATAATGGGAAATATCTTACCATTTTTTTTTTACAGATATTTTCGCGGGAGAGGCGCTGCTACACGCGTTCGAATCTGACCCAGCATCGACGAAAGGGCGATCCGGACGACAAGAGTCACAAGGGCCATCCTCTGTGCGAGTTTTGCGACCAGCGTTACATGGACAACGACGAATTGTTCCGTCATCTGCGCCGCGATCATCTGTACTGTCATTTCTGCGACGCCGACGGGTTTCATCACTACTACAACTCGTACAGCGACCTCCGGGATCACTTCCGGCAGGAGCATTATCTGTGCGAGGAGGGAACGTGCCTTGAGGAAATGTTCACCAGCGTGTTTCGCACGGACATCGACATGAAGGCGCACAAGGCCTGCACTCACGGCAAGCATCTGGGCAAAGCGGCGGCGAAGCAAGCCCGGACATTGGAGCTGGAATTCACTCTCGCTCCGAGAGGCGACAATCGAAACAGTCGAAGAATTTCTGGTGGTGTCGGAGTTGGTAATACCGGAAGCGGCGGTGGGGGTTGTAATGTTCCCGGCCCATCGGCGAGTTCGAGAAGGCCCAGAGATTACAACAGCCGAGAGCAGCAACAACACGGATCGTCGGGTCTCGGAGGCAGGGACTATCTTCCGGACAGCGGAGATTTCGGTGGTTCCGCCAATCTTCCGTTCGAGACGGAGATCGCGGCGTTCGTAAAACAGCCGGATGTCCGGAGCAACGAGGAGTTTCCATCGTTGGGCAACGCTTCGCCAGTGGTACCGAATCTGGGCCAGAGCCGTGGCCGTGGAAACTTGACGATACGCGGCAGCCTGAAGCCTCAGACATTGGCGATAACGGACGAAAATTTTCCGGCCCTCGGACCGGAATCCGGCATCGCCGGTGCGACGTCGGCTGCCGGGATATCAAAAACCGTTAATCTCAGCGTTTTCAGCAGCAACAAAACGGACTCCGGTAGCTCTCAGCGTCCGCAGAGTGCGGCGCCGAACGTATCGATACACGTTAATCACAAGACCGACGGTACGGTGACGACCCGGGTTTCCGGCCCGAACATCCGCATAAGGCCTACCCAGCGCTCCTCGATGGATTGCGACTTTCCAGCTCTGGGCAGGTCGAACCCGTCCGCCGGCGCCAGCACGAGCAGCTCGAATACCGGTCAGTGGACCAAGGTAACTTGCGTAAAACAAGCTCCAGCACCAGCTCCGAAAGCGAAGAAAGTATCGCCATCGCCGTTCACCGAGTTTCCACCGCCTCTGCCTTCGTCCGACGATTTTCCGAGTTTGGCGAAACCCGCGCGTTCGAAAAAACAGCTCTCCATAGCCGTACTGCCGCAGCAATCGACCTGGCATCATCCGCCGCTCAACGGCGACAACAATCAGAAAGGCGCTGGTGACGCAACGAAAGGAAAAGCCAAGAAGAAAAAGGTGAAACAACAATCGAGCGGCAACAACTCGAGCAGCAACGAGTCCACGAGCTCGAAGTCAAATTCCAATCAGACTGCTGCGAAGAAGAAGGAAGGCGAGCGAGCCTGTAAGGCGGAGGAAAATTTGGTGAAAAACGGTAACAGCGGAAACTCGAGTACGTCGAAGAGAAACGACGAGGAGACTATTGATGTCGGGAAGAGCGGCGATTCATCGAAGAGAAAAGAGTCCGAACGGTCGAAGAAAGAGAGGAGAAAAGCTCTCAGCAGCCCGACTATCGAGCAGATTACAGTCGACCCGTCGAAATCGGATAAACAATCCACGATGGACACGTCGAGCGGCGCGGCCGAGAGTAACAAGAACAATTCGGACACGGCGCCTAGAAAACGCTCGGAGCTCAAGATCGATAGTTTGAATTCGACGAACAACAATAAGTACGGTATGGAGGATGAATTTCCGGCGCTCAAAGGCACCAAAGCAGCGGCAGCCTCAACACCAGCGGGAGGCGCAGGAGGTGGCAAAGCGACGGGAAAGTTGACGACTCCCCCACCGGGTTTCAGCACGGCGACGCCACCACCTCCCGGTTTCGCTGTCAAGCTCAATAGTAACGAAAGATCGACGAGACACGACAGCGGTCTGACGTTCACCAACAGCTCCGGCGAGAGCTACTCAATTCTGCCGAACAACAAAAACGAGCCTAGCAAGATTTACACGTACGCCCCACCGCCGGATTTTCAGACGCGCAACAAGAGTCTGGTGGCGAAAGTAATGGAGGTACTCGGCGAGCAGGAGCCGATACAAGAGTTTCGTTATCTCAGCGGATTGTTTCGTCAGGGCGCCTGCAGCGCCGAGGACTATTACAAACGTTCCCGAAGCGCGATGGGCCTGAGCGCCTTCGAGAGCGTTTTTCCCGAGATACTCGTGCTCTTGCCCGACATAAGCAAACAGCAGGAACTATTCGAATTGCACAAGCGCGAGGTCGGCGGTAAAGTAAGATCGCTGGAAGCTTGCTCGGCTTGCGGACAAATTTTAAAGGCTGGCGCCGATCACAAAGCCCACTTGTCGAGTCACACGATGGAGAATCATTTTCCAGCTCTCGGCGATGCATCGACCACACAGCCATCCACCACTTGGGTACGCAAGGGCGTTTGATCTGCGAGTGGATAGATTTTTTTTACAAAAAAAAAATCTCACCTTTATCGTCAGTGTGCGTTAAAATCACGTCGTATCCGAAAATTCGATCACGTTTTTACTACAGCGCACGTAACGTTCACGTAGACGTGTTTTATACGTAGAATGCGACCAAGCACATCGTCCAATTACCAATGTACATAGATACGTTATAACGAACAGGCAGCGCGACTAACGAAATACTCTTTTTACAAACTTCGACTTGTACGGAGATTTCGCCGAGTTAATTCGCCGACGACGCTGACCGAATTAAACGAGATCATTGAACTTTAATAAAAAAACAAAAAATATTCAATAAAAGCCGGAGCGACTCCAACTGTAAAAAAAAAAAACAAACAAACGAAATTGTTCGATACGTTGTAAGTAATACGTATGTACCTCCGAGATGTACTGTTTTGTACAAATAATAAAGTTATGTAAGTATGGGTTCATCATTAATATTTTCGTTTTTTTATCCTCGAGCAATTGTACGCCGGAAAGCGCTGATGTAATACCTTATTAGATTTATTCCAGTGCCTCAGTGGCTAGTTTATCAAGATACAAACGATTATCCATTAAAGACAAGTTTATCATGAATCGCGGGATCGACGATGACGCTGAACTCGCCCAGCAGCTGTATCCATACAATAAGTAACATTTTTTTCAGTTCTTTTCTCAATTTTCCCTTTCATTACAATATACCCGCATCATTAATCATAGACGTACTAAAATTACTATTCTTAGAGATGTATTTATTCAATCAACATGATCGTACAAATCGCCATTGCGGCGTTCGGTGCTCTCGACCGTAAAGTCCGAGATGAATTTGTTTTATCTTTAACTCTTACAATGAGATTGGTTGGAGATTGGAGGGTAGGGGAGGGATGTGCAGAGAAGGAAGAATAATCGCGCGAAGGCGCTTCCGTTAAAAGAAAATATATATATAGAACAAGAACGAAAAAAGAAAAAGGACGTAACTTCAAAATACAGGATGGCTCACCGATTCGCCCACCAAAATAGTCAGTATGTTTTGTGTGTGTTTGTTTGTAAGTTTAAAGTCCGAGCGCAGGATTCTTGTACCAAACGACGTTTCTCAGTGGGACGAACAGCCGTAAGAGAGATTCGGCTCTGCGAACGTGCAGCGGTCAGAAATCTCCAAAGAAACATCGTTCGCGATCGTGCAGCGAAGATGTCCCTGCTCGGCTTGGTCGGCGCGCAAAAAATTACTCTCCGTCGTTTGGTAAGCGCAGGGTTTCAGCGAGGACGATTATTCGGTTGCTCTATCACTTTTTGGCGAGTTCGTTGCTGAGCCAGTCGAGTCCCTCGTAGAGTCCCTGTCCCTGAGTGGCGCACGTACTCTGGATGTACCAGTGACGACCCCTGAGAGAGTTCAGACCCAGCTTGTCGGTGAGCTCCGCAGCGGACATGGCGTTCGGCAGATCCTGCTTGTTGGCGAACACAAGCAGAACTGCATCTCTGAGTTCGTCCTCCTTCAGCATGTTCGCTAGTTCCTTCTCAGCCTCGGCGATTCTCTCGCGATCGTTGCTGTCGACGACGTATATGAGACCCTGGGTGTTTTGGAAATAATGCCTCCAGAGAGGTCGAATCTTGTCCTGGCCGCCTACGTCCCAAACGGTGAAGCAGATGTTTTTGTACTCGACTGTCTCGACGTTGAAACCGATCGTCGGTATCGTCGTCACGATCTCGCCGAGCTTCAGCTTATAGAGAATAGTGGTTTTACCGGCGGCGTCGAGACCGACCATGAGAATTCTCATTTGCTTTTTGCCGAACAGACGGGTCAGCAAACTGCTGATTGTCAAACCCATCTTTGTGGATGTGCGTTGCGTGTACCTGGCTCGATGTATGTGTGTATATATATATATATGTTTATATATATATGCGTACTTGTGGATTACAGGGTGCGTGGCGCGCCGAACCTCAAATAAATAACTGGACCTTCCGCGATATAATCGTTGGATAGCCTGGCGTGTTGTTTGTTAATGCAGCGGGCCGTTACGTTAACCGATCCTCCCGGTTATTCGTTTCGCACTACCGACGAGATTGGAAACGCCCTGGGTTTATTATAACGCCGAACGGATTTTTCGTTCTTGAATCCACCTTGACGTGCAGCCCCCCTCTCGCATCGACGACGACGACGTGGTCGAAATATTTCCTCGACACGTATCTTTACGGATGACAAATACCTCGGCCAATACGTACACTATTGTTCTGGACCGTGCCCGTAGCTCGGTGCGGCTTCTTCTGCTCGTCAGATACCAAAACGTAAACGTCACTTCCAACTCGTTGGACAGCCGCCGTCGTCGTTGTTGTCGTCTTACTTTCGTCCCGTCCGGTTTCGGCGAATTGCCACTGGGCCCGCAACGGTATAAAGGTGTTGTTGACTGATACCCGATGTACCGGAAATAGCTGGCACTACCGGCGCAATTGGCGGCTTATCTGTGAAACTTTCGAATTCTTCGTATGGAAATTCTCAGATTTCATCAGACTTGCGTAACTACAAAGTACCGAGACATTCGTATAATGATCCTCGCACATGAAACAACGTGTGCAGTTTGCTGTCACACAGCCTGTCAGACGCCAACACGCGAGCGTCAACCAGTCGCTGCTGGGGCCCGTTCAGAAACTCACCTTAAATAACATAGAACAAGAGAAAGTGCAGCGCTAGTGCAAATCTCAGAGAGAGAAGCAAGTTACGCGGGTATGATTTCTGAACGCGGCCCTGTGTGTGGATACAGGCCTACTGTGTTCCGTACTCAGTAGTGTCGTGCGCGAGCAGCGGAACGCGCGCGTCTGGCTAACTTAGGATGAAACGGAATAAAATTCAAGGGTATGACTATTTTATAGACCTAAAGTCTTCCTCGTATATAAACAGTAACGCCCTTCGATTAAAAAAAGGGGCAGGGCCGGGATCCTGAAGTCCTACTAGCGACGCCAGTATCTCTAACTCTAACTTTAAGACCATGTGAAAGATGTACCACGTGACATATGAGTGCGAGAGAGATAGATGCATTTTTCGAATCAATGCCATTTTAAATCGATTGACGTTTCGGATAAAACGGAAGCGTAATCGGAAGCGTGATTAATTTATACATCCCCTAATGCTTTGCCTTTTCCCGAAAAGTCTACCGTCTCTGAATCGCATTCATTACAGATTTTGGTTACTGACTGAGTCGTTTCACATGTCCTTAACTTTAAACTTAGCATTGGCCAGTATATCTATATATATGACTTTAGCGTTACTAACTTCGTTGGTAGGACTTCAGGGTCCCGGCCCAGGACTTGGATTTCTGATTTTCAAAAGAAGCGGGCTTTGATATTTAATTTTCACACATTGAATAGTCGGGTGGCTCCACTCGAGAAAAACTTCAAATATTTTTTAGATGTATTGATTGGAGAAGTAAGTCGCTTCCGGTTTGATAATTTAATTTCTCGACCGGAAGTGACGTCGCGGAAATACGTCACTTCCGGTTTGAAGATTTCATTTTTCAACCGGAAATGAAGCGATACCTGAAATACGTCACTTTTGATTTGAAAATTGCCACAAAATCAGCCTCACAGCGCCATCTGCAGTATCTAAGATTCATATACATGGATTTTCCTCCAACCTAGTTACTTTTTGTTGGAAATGAATATTGGCTGAATCGAGTTTGGCATGAATGGGTACCCTACCACCTGGTTTAGTGCCCGGCGAGTCTCCTAACGAAACCGACAATTTTTTTTTCAAAAGTTTGTCTCATCATCGAATTCACAAAGGTTTCTAAATTCGATTGACTTCATATGTATATCCCTTCGTCGCCCATGTTCCACGCAAAAATAACAAGCGCATCACGGTTGTCTAGCTCGGTCCCGCCCTGAATATACTTTTCGTCGTGTGATTTCGTTCTGCGACACACGCATCACCAATCGTGCCATAGATAATGTAGTCCGCTGTCGTCAACGTTTTACGCCGAATACGTTCTCACGTGCCTCGTTGAAACAACCGGAATATCAATAAATCGAAATTCGGTCCAACCTACCGTAAATGAAATTCAATAGTCTCGAAGCAGTCGAGAGAACTACCGTCGCTCGTTAGGATTCTTCGCGTTACGACCGCAACTTGGTTATGTCGCTCGATCGTGAATTAGCAAAAACCCTTAATGCGTATTTTCCATACCCGGAAATGCCCGTTTTAACAATATCTTTCGTTTTCAGAATACCGAGATAGAAACAAGTAAAAACAAAAAATCTGCAATGGTGGTCAAGGGGCTAGTCGCTTCAATCATTCAGTTCCTGACGCAACAACTCGAGGAAGGAGATATTACAGCCGATTCGCGGGAGAGCCTCGAAGTCGCGATACAATGCCTGGAGAGCGCTTACAATGTCCAAGCGTCCGATTCGCCTGCCAACTTAAATCTGTATGCTATGTACAAAACAGCAGTGGAAAATAACGGTCCGAGTATAAAGAGGGAAGCCACCGCCGAGGAGAAAGCCGAAGCTGAGAGGCTCAAGAACGAAGGCAACAACTTCATGAAGGAGGACAAAGCTCAAGAGGCCCTTCAGAGTTACACAAAGTACGTTGATTTAAAATATTTATGATGTATATATTAATTTAATTATTTGAATATACGGGACATATCCTTTTTACAGATAACATAAAATTGTGAGAAAGCATAGCATATATTAGACAAAAAACATCAATGTGGAAACATAGATAGATAGATAGATGACATTTATTGTACATTACAGTCTGAGGTCCTCGAGACACATCATCCAATCAACTATAACTGCTCATAATAACTAACTACTACGTTAATAACCATCCAATGGTAAAAGTAATGCACTCAAAATAAACGGCATAGAAATAGAAATCAATTAACGCACTAAAAGATAAACCGTGCATAACCGAAAAGAAATACAAAGAAATACAGTAGATATTGTGTAGTAGTGATATAGTTAGATTCACGGATGGAACTGATATACATGTATATATATATATATATATATGTGTATATATATATATATATATATATATATATATATATATATATATATATATATATATATATATATATACATACATTATAAATGTTTTGTTACATATAGAAATGTGCAAATGAATGCTTATTCAGGATTTAGAGAAGTCGCAAAAATGAGTTAATTTGGGTTTTCGTCAGCTCCAAAATATTGTCCCATTGATTGCCAATAATCGTGGTATATATGCAAACTCAGGATTCAGGTGATTTTTTGTTTACTCAGAGCAATAGAGTTGGATGGCTCCAAAGCTGTGTACTATTGCAATCGAGCCGCAGTGCACAGTAAAATGGGTTATCATCCGCAAGCCATCAAGGACTCTCTCACCGCTCTCTTGATCGATCCTTCGTACAGCAAGGCGTACGCGCGAATGGGACTGGCTTACTCGAGTTTGGGTAAGCACAAGGAGGCCAAGGAGTGCTACCAGAAAGCCAGTGAAATGGAGCCAGAGAACGAGTGTTACAAGAACAATATACAATTGGCGGAGGAGAAACTGGCTCAGCAAGGAGTCAGCAATATGGGTCTCTGCGGACCGGGGGGATTGGCCAACATGGATCTATTGTCGATTATCGGAAATCCGACTTTCTTCAACCTGGCCCAACAAATGATGACCGACCCGGAAATGCGAAATATCATGAGTTCCTTGACGAGGGGCGATGTACTGCAGAATTCTCGCATGGAAGCTCTCATCGAAGCGTGAGTATGGACAGAATGCGTTTTGAAAAAAAGAAGAAAAAAGATCGAAATTATTCTAATACGTTTTTGAAAATCGTTAGCGGCGGTCGATTGGTCGCCGAGATACAGACGGCGAATCCGGAGCTGTACGAAACTCTGACACGTCAAATGCGAGGACCGAACGATCCCGAGCCACCGCATAAAAATTGAAGAGGTAACTCGGAGTCGAAGATTTTTTTTGTAAATCCTTGTCAACGCCGTTTACGAAGGAGGTAGATGAACGATTCGGGACCTCGACCGTACAAGCTTTGATAAACAAAAAAAAAGACGTATCACGAGGCAAAATTATTAAGTTTTTATCGCGTCAATGCTCCAAGTATCACTCGATGTGATAGTTCTTCTTTTTTTTATGCAAGAAGCAACCGTTCTCTTTCGCCCAATTAGTAATACGTCGCGGTCACGATAACATGATAACCTAGGGACAAAAAAAAAATTATGTAAATTTTCTAGATCATTTTTTTATCACTTGCCCCGTGTGTGTTTGTTATCCGTTCTCGGATCTCCCCTTCCCCCCTCCCCCCTCCCAACTCGTTTTTTCGATCGATATCTGTCCTAAAGCTCGGTGCTTCAAAGCACAATTTTAAATGTAAAATTAATCTCAAAGAATTGTTCTGTAACAAGACGCTCGATCGTCGTACCAATGTACGATATTATACATTTAAAAAATAGCAGTTATTCCATATGTAATTTGATGAAGTCACGATAAATGCCCCAAATGCCCGAGGAAGGTAAGTGTGGCCGGTTACGATATTATCGGCTGTCATAAGTAGGCTGCCTCCAATATTATGTTCTACAATAAAAAGCTATGAAAGTTAAACCGGAAATATAACGATATATTACAGCATTATTTTGCATTATATGTGTACCCTCTCCTTCCCGCATTCTTTTTTATTCTCATCCGCAAGTGTATCGCACTTAGTCGAAATTATCGGTTCGTGCGCAAATAGCAGTTCCTTTAGGAGTTCATGACATGCTCGAGTGGCGCTCGATCCGCCCAATTCGGATAGCGAAACAGGGATGAATCATCGACGAAAGAGAAACATTCGCGTACTTGGAAATTTACTATCTCTTCAATGGAGACTACAATGAGAATGCAATTACTTTAGTCAATCGAATTAATGGATCTTTCGGATCGTCGGTATTAATGTGTGTGCGTAACGCACCGGGTACGAACGTTATTCGTTCGTCGAGCGTTGTTTTAACATAATAAAAATAATATTCTACCGTAACGCGAAGGACAAACGATAAAGCTATCAATAGACAATGAACGAATCCAAAGTCCTTTCTGACTCACTGAGCCTCGAATCTGATTGAGGATAGAATTGTCACACGATAATGCGAGTCGGGAGAAACGGGAAGGATCGCGATGTCGAAGATCTCTCTCCCACCCTCGCAATCCGTCTCTGATCGCGGGGCCTCGAGCCTCGCTGCGACGGTCCTGAGACTCGTTTTGCCCCCTCCACTCGTGAAGCTTCCCGACACTCAACAGATTGAGGTGTGGCCACAGAAGGCAGCCATTTTCTTGACTATCTGTCGCTAAAGGTTTCAGGTAAATACGCAATTACTTCATAAATATTGCTGGTTGGCAGTTTGGTGCAAGGGTGTGCTGTGTTGTGTGCTACCGTATTTGTTAGCGGATCACAAAGTCAGTTTTGTTCTTCGTCGTTGACTAAAAAAAAAAAAAAAAAAAAAAAAAAAATTGAAAAGAAAAAAAAACGAAGACTGTCGGTCAAAGAGGAAGGGGGATACTCTTGTCCGTGCGAGAAGCTGGAGGAGTGCCATGCGTTGCGAATCCAAAGGATCTCATCGAACGACAGCTATTTAGGACTTAGCGTCTCCTACGTTGTGCATTGACGGGTTTGGTCGTCGCATTGAGAGAGTTGATTGTTGGATATTTTAACCGCAATTGTTTCACGACACGTACGGCGAGTTTAGTTAAGTAAGTACATCGTCACCGAGGCACTAGACCCCAGCGTCGCCATCCTACCGCACCCCCCCGAGATCCCGGGAAATCCACTGTCTCTCTTTTTTTTTTTCGTCCATTCGCACAATTTTGCCGTCGTTGTTTTTTAGGCGGCGGTGCATTTTTTTTTGTTTTTTTTTGTTCTGTTATTTCCGACGCTCCGACAGTATCGTTGGGTGGATCGCGTACGCGCCGGTATATCTTGACACGCAAAACTTGGGCCTGTCGTCTCGTCGATTTTCGGTTCGATTCTCGCGTCATCGTTCGAACGTCGAGCAACAGCCGTCGCTCGTCGGTTGTCCGACTCCAGACGGTAAACAAAAAAAAAAAAAAAATTGTCCGTCCGTCCCGTTCGTCTTTGCGATTCTCGGTGATTCGTCATTAATTATTCGTCACTCTCACAATGAGATACGACTGTTCGTTGGGCGTTTGTGGAGAAGAAAGAAAAAATAACCAAGTAGCAAAAAAAAATAATCGCTGGTAGCGAGCTGTGTGAAATGCATTTTTTTCTTTTTTTTTTTTTGGTACTGAGAAAAATTTTGCCGCTCTGAATCTTACAGGCGCAGTTTTGCACTTTCGTGGCGTAGGTCTCTCAAAAATTACCCTGCTTCGGTCCGATCCATGCGTCACAAGTTTTTGAAACCCGCATGCGTACCTCGACGAAGCATAGAGCCGTCTATGTATCCGTTCTCATTATTGACTCGCGTTGGTTTTCAAAATAAATAGAATTACTTCACTGGGCAATCCTCAACGAACGAGGCAAACTCTCAGACAAAAATTTATTGAGCCGCTATAGATGTTTGACAATAATCTTCGTTATCGACTCATCAGTGGGGCGGAAACTCTGTCATTGACCGGAACGGTCGCCTCGTCGTACAGTTGTTTCCATGAATCTTATATCTTATCTCTTGCGCGTATTTTCCAAAGCCTGCGACTCGCTGTGAGCTCTATCTTACAAATTGACAGTCTTGGAAGTGACTTCACCGATCGATCCATCGACATATCTAAAAAAAAACAGTCAATTCATATACATAATAATAAAGTTCATGTCAATCGAACACTCAGACTGATACTCGCACGTACTCACAGTTACTCGCACATACTGACAGATACACACAATTGCAGATACTTACACGGATACTCACAGGTACTCACAGAAACTCACATAATCCTGTGAGCACGTGAAGCTCGCGCCAATATGACTCCTAGTAAATACAATAATCATTAGAAAAACGTAAGAATCGTATATAAGCGCACAAGATTCCTGGAAGAGAGTTGTACACGTTTGTGATCCGTAACATTTGCAATTGAACGATTTTATTAAATTTTTTTTTTTAATTTATTATTTACAATCGATGTACGGTGTAACAATGCATGGCTCGGTGGAACGAGAGGTCTCGTGCGGTTTGTCGCGAGCGAGCACCCATAACGCGAAGCTAACGCAACCTTGGTTATGCCGTCCTCACCCTAGGGCTCGAGTTGTGTATCGACGACGCGACCAACGACCGCGGCCTCTCGATGGAATTTTTCGTGTCCTCTGCATGTCCTTTTGAAAGAGTGGACCACACAGTGCTGTAAGAAATGAAAAGAAAAAGCAACCGGAAGTACATGTCCAATATCTTCACACTGGCAGACAATAATCAAATATTCGGTATCCGCATGCTGAAATTATCAAATACGAACTGTCGAACTACCGTACGAATTAGTCTATCAGAAAAAAAATATTATACTCCACGAGCGTTTTTGAAAAATCGATTACACCGAAAGTTTGAGCTTTTGCGCTTAAAAAAAAAAGTTTGAATAGCACAAAGTTAGTTAACTGTCTTCTATGTGGAAGTATTATTGTTATTGATGATTATATTAAAATATATATATATATATATATTTTGGCTATGCGAGCGACAGTCCTTTCTACACGTATCTCTTTTTTTTTATCACACCCGCATAAAAAATATAATAATTCTGTTGTGGTATTAGAATTCATCTCGCAGCTCTCTACCCGTTCTAACATCCAAACTGTCCACTTAAAACAGAGACGCGGAAAGAAAGACTAAAAACATGGGATGCATTTGGGGCCAAAACCTCGGCCCAGACGATACGGGGTACCCTGGATCAGGTACGACCCAGTCTATATCCTTTAAAGCTTCCACCCTTCGTAGGTTGCTAAAAACTTCAGAGTTGCCAATAGACGAATTAATGGAGAAATCATTTAATTACGAAATCGATAGTAAATAAAACGTAATCAATTATATTCACATAAATGTAGTTTGAAAGAAGCACTGAATTAGTCAAAAACGCGATAGATCGTCTCGACAATGTCCGATTTATATCTAACGGAAGTTTTGCTGCAACTTGGAAATTGTCTAACAAATTTTTTAATATGTATATATATATTTTTTCTTTATGTACATAATAAAATATCGAGTCTTGTAATTAAAAACGATGAAAAAAATGAGCAGTACGATCGGAATGTAGCACGATAAATAACTCTACTCACTTAATAAAATAAATTTAAGGCGAAGTGAGGCCCTCACGATGCCCCTGAATCGTTTCCCGGCTTGTCGGCATGTAGATCGATCTATGCTTCAGCCGTTTCTTAGCTCGCGTCCCAAAGTTGACATTTTTCAGGAGCCACAAAGACGAGCGCTGTAGGATATCAGGAAAATAGACTCATTGATCGGAGGACTATCTCTATATACATATATATATATTACTCTCTCTATCTCTCTCTCTCTCTCTCTCTCTCCGAAGTAAATTCCATCATCTCTGAAATCCCGTAACTACATTTGTTCTTTACTTTAAGGCTGTGCATGACCATTTCTGAATATATTTTTCAGTGGCCATGAGGCGTGTACATACATAGATCACAGTTACCAATTTACTTTGTTCGACCTTGGTTGATTATCTTTGTGTGCACCAATCTTTTTTTTCATAGCGTAGATCCCTCTAACGTTATGGGTAAATTAACAAAAAATAAACAAAAATAAGCCTTAACAAATCATCGCTACTGGAACCCGAGCTCCCGCAACAACCGTAGTCTGTCCAATGTCCAGTTATGTAAATATCAATTGTGACGTCCTTTGTACTTTATAAGATCTAAAAAAAAAGTAACGTATAACGGACATTCGTCGATCGGCGATCGTGATCGATAATCTCTTCTCCGCAATCGATTAATTCTACACCTTTAGCATATTCACGGTCGTGCAATGCGGACTAGACCTACATTTACTGCGATATTATATTATAGTCGATAGAAAGAATGAAGAAAAAACTGAAATGCGAAAGAAAAATTGAATAATTAGAAAGCTTCGCGGATAGAGCGAGATCCGGCGAAAGGGATAATGTGCCAGTTCAATAATAATCTCTCGAGACCGTAGACACCTCTTGTTAGATAGCACAGAAATTAGTAAAGACAATAGACATCCTGTCTGCACAAAGCTAAAGGTGGAGTGAACGAGGCGATATCGTTTGCGAGTCCAATGACGATCCGGTGGATTGACTGAATATGCAATGATTACGAATGATTCCCCGCCGGGAATTATCATATCATTAAAAAAAAAATTGCAAATCGACTTAATCGTGTATATACGCTAAAAAAGATAATAATTTACAATTGAAAATTTCGTCGCAGGTTTCGGCATGGCGGCCATCAGGAAGAAACTGGTGATCGTGGGCGACGGTGCCTGTGGTAAAACCTGCCTGCTGATAGTGTTCAGTAAAGACCAGTTCCCGGAAGTGTATGTGCCTACCGTATTCGAGAACTATGTTGCCGATATCGAGGTGGATGGTAAGCAGGTGCGTTTCAACAGCGTTTTATATATATAATATACCCGAGTTGATAAGAAGAAACCGATTTGTTTGACACTTCGAGCCTGCTGCATTTTTAATACAATTTTTTCTTTTCAAAGGTGGAACTAGCCCTATGGGATACAGCTGGACAAGAAGACTACGACAGGTTGCGTCCACTGTCCTATCCGGACACGGACGTGATCCTTATGTGCTTTTCCATCGACAGTCCCGATTCCTTGGAGAACATTCCCGAGAAATGGACGCCGGAGGTTAAACATTTCTGTCCCAACGTACCAATCATCCTCGTCGGTAATAAGAAGGATCTTCGCAACGATCCGGGCACGATCAAGGAACTCGGAAAAATGAAGCAGGAACCGGTGAAGCCGGAGGAGGGTAGAGCCATGGCCGAGAAAATTAACGCGTTCGCTTACCTCGAATGTTCGGCCAAGAGCAAGGAGGGTGTAAGGGAGGTATTTGAAACGGCGACCAGAGCCGCATTACAAGTGAGTCGATCGATAAAACTCTTATCACCTTATCTCGTGGACTAGTACGGCGGCGTATTTATTTCATTTATTTTTATTGTACGATCGTATTTTTTTTTCTCTCTCAGGTAAAAAAGAAGAAGAAGGGAAGGTGTAGGCTGCTTTGAGGTTTTTACGAAACGGGCCCAACGCCGACGCTCGAGACATGGAATTGCGGAGCTAGCTGCAACGAAGCTAGTCGTAATGCCGGAGGCCCCCTGCATAAACTATGATATACTAATATCTTACCTTTAACTACTTTACATAATAAAAAAAAGAAAAAAATCAGATCAACAATAGCAACATGTAACGCAACGTTCATACGGATTAATACGAGAAAAAGGATTCGAGAAGTACCGACTACAATTTTTAATACGACTACATCTAAACAATTTTTTCAACATCGAAAGAGGCCACCTCGCAATATTCATACCGTAGTATGAAATATGTTTGGATATTGCAACAGCTACTATCCAATTGTATATTCTATACGTTGATGAGAAAAAAAAAGAAAAAAAATGCTACACCGGCTTGACCGCTTAACCGACTTCGAAATTTTCATCCCAACAACTAACATTTACGACACAACTATCTTTATAGTAATTATCATTACTATTAATATGACTATCTCATTCTTATTACCGCGCGATGATTCTCATCCATTTCTTTTTTTTTTTTTTTTACATTCGTGTTGCTCTTTATTTCGGCAATAAGCAGTCGATACGGACAAGCTCGCGAGACACATTATGGAGGAAGAAAGTATCAGGAAAAGTGAAAAAAAAACAAACAAAAAAATTTAAGTAAGTGGGCGAAAGGACGAGAATTGAGAAAATTAACAAACAAATCTCGCAATAGAAATGAAGATGCTTAGGGCCGGTAAAAAAAATGTGTACGAAGCTACTGGTTTCTGTAAGGGGCGTCACTGCAAAGATCATTGCATTAAATTTACGATTTTCTCAAATTGAAAGGCAAAAGAAAAAACATCTATTATGAACAGAGCTGGGCAGTACTTGAAGTACCGGGTACTTGTTTGGTACTTCAAGTACGTACTTGAAAAATTTCATAAAGAATGATAAGGGAGTCTTTTCTTTTTTTATGAATTTTTTTTATAGTTTTTTAAAAATGAAAAATTGATTAAAAATAGCTTCAAAACGATGAATTGCGGAAATTTCAGTTAGCGATTTTTTACAATGAGGAGCCATGTGCAAATCACTGCACCTTTTTTTTACGCCTAGATCAACGCTTAATGCTACGAACCTAATTGCGAAAAGTACTTGGAAAAAGTACTTGGAAAATACTTCAAGTACAAAAAGTACTTGATACTTCAAGTACTTGTGATGCTTTGTACTTTGTACTCGAAGTATTTTTTGGTATTCTGCCCAGCTCTGGTTATGAATATAAACGTGCATAAATAAACTATACCGGATCACTTTGATCATTAAAAATACCACGTAGGCTAAATGTATTATTATTATTATGAAATTGTAATACGATGACACTAACATAACGAATTGTAATAGCGGCTATATTATATTTATGTACTCCGAGAATCAGCAGCGACCTTCTGTATAGCTTTTTAATGTTTATTCATCGTCACGACCCTTCATAACGGTAAAACGATATATAATTTAACGAGATAAAGGAGCCAAACGTTTTTCACGCTTCCGTTGCTTCGGAACTTTCGGTGCGAATCGGGGATACAGAAAGTTTCGCTGTGCGTAATAAGATCGGTTGAACAGAGACTCGGAAGGAATAACTCTAGATCCGGCAACGAAGCAAAGTACAGATTATCTTTTTTTTTTAAGCTGAATTTTAAGTAAAAATAAAGTATCGTTTCGCTATAAAAAGCTGAAAATTGCGGTACTTGGAATGGCTTCGTGCGCGATAATTGCGCATAAAAATTTATTGAATAAAATATCGCAGCTTCGTAAATTTCATGTGAGATACATTGTTAATCTATATATTCTACTGCTACTAATATCGAACTGCCTGAAAATTCTAATTACTCACTGCGACGAAAGATGCGGAGGAAAAAAAAGAGAGTAAGAGAAGGTCAGCTTCGCAACAGAGGTGATTCATTCTCATGTTATTCCGTTGTTTCGCCTTGATATAACGGGGCGATCACTCGACCGAGCCAGGATCCGGCACTCGTAGAAGTATCGGATCATCTTTGCGATTTCTCTCAGGAAGCAACATCAATGAAGCTGTCCCACATAGAATCTTCCTCGTTTCAACGATATCTCGAAGATCACAGATCGCACCTCGTCGTCAGGATAATTCGTACCGATCTTTCACCTCATCGGTGATTTAAATAATAATAATCATCAATTAAAACTAACTTATACGATGAGGGGGAAAAAGGGACGGCCAGAGAGAAAACACGTATGACACTTGTATAATAAATATCTATAATATATTTATAATAATGGCGATAATCTTATTTACAATAAATACATCACATTTAGAAAGCGGTCCTCTGTCGTGAGTCGGCAGGCTGCTCGCGCGTCTCATCGTAGTACGCCATCGAGACGTCTCTCGAAACCAAGTGTTGAAAAATGTTAGACTATTCGAATATGCCGGAATTGAAATTTTTATCTCTGGCTCTCGACTAGGGCTGTACAGATAGGCCGGCCTAGCCTGCTGATGGATTTTATAGTTTGACCGGCTAATCCGTCTTAGCCGGCTAAACTATATTTTAGCCGGCTGATCCGTTTTAGCCGGCCACGTGCATAAAATCAAGCCCCTTAATGACGCATTGTACTTTAGTCCAAAAAGGCCAGCGGATTCGTCTTCAGCGCGAAAAATACATCGAAAGACGTGAAAGTTAATTTTCAAAAAAGAAAAAAATTTCATCAAATAATTACAAGGCGTTAGAGTCCATTTTTCGCGTTTTTCAACGTCCTCAAACGGCACGATAAAACGTTTTTAAAACTTCGCACAAGACCCTGTTTTGTATATTTTTTTCCGTAGAACACGATGGACGCCCTGGATTTTCCGTAGCTGCATTGGGAGCCGAGATATCGACCTTTGAAAATCACGAAAATCGACGTTTTTTCAAAAGTGGCCCAAACATTGAAAAATCGTTGTTTATTCGATTTTTTGTGTTTCAAAGCTACATTCGATGCATTTTTCCCCGCTAATCACAAATGTAACAAATATTTTATTCCCAACCCAATATTTTTCATTTAAATCCCAAAAATACGATTTTTCCTGCATAAAATCGAGCCCCTTGATGTAGCATTGTACTATAGGCCAAAACGCCGCCAGATTCATGTTCAGCGGGCGAAAATACTTCGGCATACGTTAAAAGTAACATTAGAAAAAAAAATAACATTTCGTCAAAAAATTCCAAGACTGTATGAGCTTAACCGGCCAATATAGCTTGGCCGGCTACAACGTATTCACCGGTTACAATAATTTAGCCGGCTAAGACGGATTAGCCGGCAAACTATAAAATCCATTAGCCGGATAAGATATTTCAGCCGGCTAGTTCGGTCTATCTGTACAGCCCTACGCTCGACAACCAGGCATAGGATCGGAATATTGAAGCCACTTTTATTATATAATTCGAACGCAAGCTTTCGATTATGAAGACATTGGGCAAGCAGTGCTGAATACTCGCCGATCGTTCCTTCAGCTGATCTCATCTTTCGCCACACGAAGGTACATGAAGATATCTTCTTTAACCACACTCGAAGTCTTAGCGACGATGGTTGCAATTACCTGCTCTTCTTTCAGCATAAAGTCTAATGACACCGTCCTGCTCATCTGTTTCCAGGTACAGAGAACGAGATGATACCCACGGCGAAACACCACGCTGTCCCTACGGGAGGCGTTATTCATTATCGGAGCTCCTTGTTGCCTGCGATCAACCATCACTTGTCGGTTGTTCGACTCCGTACCGTAAACAAAAAAAAGGTGGGCGTGTACGCTTTACGCGTGATTGAAGTTAAACTTCTTTATGATCTACGTTCATTGTTTCTTCATCAATGAGAATTAAGAAATAAAATAAGAATGAGTGGGTCTTAATGTCATATAAACGCCTATGATATCTATTTTTCAGTCAATATTTTTACTACCTTCGTCTTTCTATTATGTGAAACTAATAACTGATACGATAGGTTCATGACAGCAGAAATATGAGACATACATTTTATTTTGAATTTGTTCCAACCATCGCGAGAAGACCACTTTAATTGTCGAACCATGCCCCGTTGTTTACTCAACGCCGGAATTATAAATAGATAGTGTTTATTCGTGTTCTGAAGCAGAGGTCACCGTGTTCCAAAAAGATACAACGACGAGTACAGAGAAAAGTGCAGCAAAATTGCACAATGACAGTAACTAAACATATTAATCGGACCACTAGTTTCAGACTACGCCACAAAGTGGGTCCTGCAATAATGCGTTTAAGCTGTTAATAAATGAACTTTACTCGCACTGATGGTAATTGGCGCAAATCACCGATGAGAATAACGTCTATGCCACTAAAATAACCCTCGTTTTCAGTCTCCATTATCAATGTAAGATAATAACTCGGCATCAAACATTCTAATCTCATCGATGATTATCACGTCGACGTATCTGAAAAAACATCGATACTATTTTAGCACCTCGTAACAATGCGGGAGTGGCTTTGAAAGTGCAAGTTCCATTGATTTGTGTACAGTTGTTCCCTCGATGTGCAAGTGATACACGCGCTGCAGTAACAATCAGTTATATTTAATCTGTCGTACATTCCCGTTAACAGTTTTATGCGACGAGAGTTCTCCCACATTTTGCAGATCGAGCAAAGGGAATTTGAAGCGGACTTCGCTCTGGCGGTAAGAGACTGAAAATACCGTCTATCAGGGGTGCTTTATGCTTTCCGTTCGCCTTCACATAAAGTTGCAAAATTGGTCGTTCGGCATTATATTTTTTCTCTTTTCAGTAATTGCACTCAGTTTATAAAGAGTAGCCAAGCGAAGGTCACCGAGAATGTCTGGATGTTCCTTATGAAGTTGTTGAAAGAGATGCGGATCAGGTAACCGGTTGACCACATTATTCTCTTCAGGATTATCAATACTCTCGTCGTCTTTGCGACCCAATTGTTGGCATATTTCAATCATTTTTGGATTTCTATGGAAAAGATTGTCGAAAAGAAAAAAATAACAAAGTGTCAACAAGAAAACAATCATTGCTTGTATCAAGCTGTGTGAAATTACTTCGAAAGTAATTGACTGAATGCTCAATGATTACGAATGATTCTCCGACAGGGATCATCCCGTCACAAAAAGAAAAATGGCAAAACGACTTAATCGTGCATATATGCTAAATTAAAAATACAATTGAAAATTTCTTCGCAGGTTTCGGCATGCCGGCCATCGGGAAGAATGTGGTGATCGTGGGCGATGTTTACTGCGGCAAAACCTGTCTGCTGATGGTGTTCGCTAAAGACTGCTATCCGGAACTGTACAGGGCTACTGCATTCGAATCCTGTGTCGCCACCATCAAGGTAGATGGTAAGCAGGTGCGTTGTAACAGCATTTTATATTTATTTATTTATTTATTTATTTATTTATTTACGGCCCTTTTACATTTTCAATTTTTACAGTTTAGATCAAATTTTACAGACATAGCTTGTTGCATGTGTAGCAGTATATAATTTATAAAAATTTATTATTTTACATTATTTATCTTCTTCATACGCTTTGTTTTGTTGTGAGATTACAATAGAACTAGGAATATGATTTCGAATAGAGCAAAACAATTATTCACTCGCATCTTAAAACTCTTATTCCAAGCTGCACGTTGTACGACGTTTCTGGACCAGCAAGTAGGCGCGACAAGTCGAGCCTACTTGCAATACTTGTGAGTCGATATATATCTTTTTTAAGTATATATATCCATATACACCCGAGACAAAAAGATACCAATTTATTTATCACTTTAAAACTGCTCGATTTTTAATGCAATTTTTTTTAAGGTGGAATTTTTTCTATGGGATACACCTGGACAAGCGGACTTCGACAGGTTACGGCCACTGTTCGGTCAGGACATGGACGTTATCCTTATGTGCTTTTCCATCGACAATCCCAATTCCTTGGAGAGCATTCTCGAGAAATGGACACCGGATGTTAAACGTTTCTGCCCCGATGTACCAATAATCCTCGTCGGCAATAAGAAGGATCTTCGCAACGATCCGGGCACGATTAAGAAACTCGAAAAATTGAGATGTAAACCGGTGCAGCTGATGGAGGGTAGAGCCGTGGCCGAGAAAATTAACGCGTACGCTTACCTCGAATGTTCCGTCAAGTACAAGCAGAGTGTAAGGGAGGTATTTGAAACGGCGGCAAAGGCCACATTACACGTAAGTCGATCGATGAAAACATTCTTACAACCTTATCACATCGTCCACTTTATCAGCGTATTTATAAGTTCGTTTCGGAATTTACTTTTTACTCAAGTTAAATTGCAATATATTTTGTCACAATGAACGATCATGCGTTGCTCACAGTTTTTAACTTTCGATGAGTACATTATCCGTGTCGTCTGATGAAAGAATATTGTTTTCATCGAGAACAATATAAATCGTAACGTGCTTTGTACTTGATAAGATTTTTAAAAAAGTAACGAATAACTGATATTCGTCGATTGGCGATCGTGATCGATAATTTCTTCTCCGCAATCGATTAATTCTACACCTTTAGCACATTCACGGTCGTGCAATGTGGACTAGACCTACATTTACTGCGATGTTATATTATAGTCAATAGAAAGAGAGAAGAAAAAACCAAAAATTCGAAAGAAAAATTGGTCAATTAGAAAGCTTCGCGGATAGAGCGAGATCGGTGAAAGGGATAAAGCGCCAGTTTAATAATAATCTCTCGAGATCGTCGACACCTCTTGCAAGATAGAACAGAAATTAATAAAGACGGTAGGTGAGGTGATCGAGGCGATATCGTTTGCGAGTCCAACAAAGAATACTCGATGATTACGAATGCTTCCTCGACAGGGATCCCATAATTTGAAAAAAATAGCAAAACAACTTAATCGTGCATATATGCTAAAAAAAAATGTACAATTGAAAATTTCGTCGCAGGGTTTGGTCAGAAAGAAGCTGATCATAGTGGGCGACGGAAACTGTGGTAAAAGCTGCCTGCTGATAGCGTTCTCTAAAAACTACTTTTCGGAAGAATACACGCCGACTATATTCGAAAACGATGTTGCCGGTATCGAGGTCGATGGTAAGGAGGTGCGTTTCATCAGAGCTTTTAAAATATATATATTGTAACGAATATAGGGGTGAGTATGGACCGAGACACACGATACTTCATAGCTGACCGGAATAGCTCGGTATTGACAAATGACAAACGGATAGATTATCGATTGACCAGATGACAACAGTATTGATCAGACATTCAGAGAGAACAGACGTTTGACAGTTCGTGCTCGAGATGTTTAACTGCGATTGTACTTAATAATATCCGCCCCAAAACCTAATACGCGCGTTGTTTATTCCACGAGAACGTAACAATATAATATAGATTCATGGATTCGTTTATGCCGTATTCTGGGCTGTATAATATAACAAAACCTAATATATAACGTTATCTGCAACGTATTCCGAAGTATTTTCGCCCTCTGAACACGAATCCGCTGGCCTTTTTGGACTAAAGTACAATGCGACAGTAAGGGGCTCGATTTTATGCGCGATTTTATGTATTTGGCCGGTTAAGATAGCTTGGCCGGCCTTGCTAAGAGGATTAGCCGGCTAAAGAGTTTAACCGGCTAAAACGGCTACAATCCAAAAAAATACTACAAGTATTTACCAGCTAGCTGCTTAATAGTGCTAATAGTGCTGGTGGCTCGCGCGTAGGGTAGAGGATCACCAGGGCAACCTTCGGTGGGGATCAAAGGGGTGAAAGCAGGAGGTCCTCCGCATCCACCCCTTTATGGACATTAAGCCCCTATTATTCTAAGTCCCTTTAAAAGACGTATGCCCTTGCAATTCTAAGCCCCACTTAGTAGACGTACGGCACTTACGATAATAAGGGCTTAAGTTCTTTAAGTGGGGTTTTGAATTGTACGAGCTTAAGTATCGCTTTTTTTGTTGACTGCGCCTTGTTAATTTAAGTCCATAATATAGTTAAAATAATTAATAATTATCACTTTAAACCTGCTCCATTTTTAATACAATTTTTTTAAGGTGGAACTTCACCTATGGGATACATCTGGACAAGAAGACCACGACAGGTTGCGTCCAATGTGTTATCCGGACACGGATGTGATCCTTATGTGCTTTTCCATCGACAGGCCCGATTCCTTGGATAACATTCCCGAGAAATGGACGCGTGAGGTTAAACATTTTTGTCCCAATGTTCCAATCATCCTCGTCGGTAATAAGAAGGATCTTCGCAACGATCCGGGCGCGATCGAGAAATGCAGAGAAAATTATCAAGAACCGGTGATGCCGGACGAAGGTAGAGCCATGGCCGAGAAAATTCAGGCGTGGGCTTACCGCGAATGTTCGGCCAAGTACAATCAGGGTGTATGGGAGGTATTTGAAACGGCGACCAGAGCCGCATTACAAGTGAGTCGATCGATAAAACTCTTATTGCTTTGTCTCGTCCTCTACTGCAGCGGCATACTTATTTAAAAATTCTTGTAAGAAACTGTAGACCGTGAAGAATACAAAATCGTATATCGGTTGACAAAATATATTGTTGGATACAAGTTCGAATATTGAGAAGAGTTGTACTTTGAGGACTCTTCGTAGAATGCCTCGCTAGCTCGGCGACGCTAGGCGTCTACTCCTTATACTTGAGATCGGTGGGTCCTCCGTCTGAGGCCCACAAAGGGTTTCCTATGGTTCTTTGACAAAATATCCGACGGCACGATATCCGCGGCAAAATATCCGCAGACACAATCTCCATGCCACATAATATCTGCATTGTAAAATATCTGTTATCAAAATATTCACGCAAGAAAATCCTATAAATGATAATGTAGTAAAAATCCGCGACAAAATATCTCTTCGCGCGAAAATTGGATATTAAGAGTTGAGTTAAGAACGAAGTCAGACCCGACGGATTTACAATTTAATCGTCGGCGCAATTGGCGATAAGCGCTTACGCTCGACGTCGCCCTTAATTTCTAAGTTAAACGCGCGGTTTTAATAACCGGCGGACTAATAATTTAACTAAGTATACACGCGGCCTGCCTGGTGCATCGTCGTCAAAAATTTAACATCAATTTAACATAATAATAATAATAATAATAATATTTTATTCATATACAATAATAATATATATATTATATGATTCCATGGCTTCATTAATATTATTAATATTAATTTTATTATTATTAATTATTGTTTTAATTATTATCATATAACAACGTCTTTGTTGTATCGTCGGATATTTTGTCGTTCCACGGTTTCCTATGTCTATATTATAAACAAAAGGGGTCGATAAAGCATCCATAGACTGTCTGCTGGCTCGGCAGTAGGCGCTGGGGAGACGAGTTGCTTTCATTCATTAATTTATTTTTACTGTACGATGATATTTTTTTTTCTTTCCCAGATAAAACGCAAGAAGAAGAGAAGGTGTAGGCTTCTTTAAGGTTTTTGCGAAACGGGCCTAACCTTGATGCTCGAAACATGGAATTGTGGAGCCAGCTGCAACGAAACTATAGTCGCAAACCGTTCAACCACGCTCGAAGTCTTCAGTGGCGATGATGGTTGCAATTGCCTGCTCTCCTTGCAGCAGAAAGTCTGGTGAAATCGTCGTGCTCATCTGCTTCAAGGTACAAAGAATGGGACGATACGGAAACCTCGCCCACGGCGAAACATCACCTTGTCGCTACGGAAGGCATTATTTATTATCGAAGTTTCTCGTCATCTGCGATTCCTCCGACCTGGGCTCGAAACAGAACGGCGTCCAACCCGATGAAACGGCTCGGCGCCGTCCAGGCTGGCAACGTTGAGGAAAATTACGAATATTTTTACAACATGCAGCCAGGAGGGGTTACTAGGTGACGAGTACGAAGCTTGTGTTCTTTGAGATATTGACAATGTTATTAAAATCATTATATTAGTTCTGGAAGACTCAGGACGATGCCTCGTGGAAGTGTACATAATACGACGATTGTAAAAAGCGATTTTAATAAATTTTCAGCAGTATACTTTTTTAGTCCCGTTGTTTTTTCTTCCCTCGGGTCGCACCACCAAAGTTTCGAACGAAGAAATTATAGACGTGGGGGTGCACTTTTTTGATCGTTCAAAGGTAGAAATTTCGACCATGGACATGACCAAGAAACCTCGATACTCACTGGATCTGCAAGTCCGAAATAGTCTGATCGTTTTTTAATTTTCGACCGACAGACGCAATACCGCGTTTAAGTTGTTCATAAATGGACGTTGCTCGCACTGGTGGCAATTGGCGAAAATCACCGATGAGTGCAACGGCTATGCCGTACTCTGCCTCTATTATCGATACGAGATAATAATTCGGCACCGATAATACTAATCTTATTGATCGGGAGCGGCTTTGAAAGTGCAAATTTCATTGCTGGGTGAACAGTTATTCCATCGACGTGTAAGATGATATACGAGTTGCACTAACCATCAGTGAGATTGAATCTGTTCTGATTAATTAACAGTTTTATGACGAAAGTCTTGCCACATCCTGCAGGTCGTGCAAAGAAAATTTGAAGTGGACTTCGCTCTGGCGGTAGGAGACTGCAAATAACGTGCTCAATAGTGCTTTTTGCTTTTCATTTGCCATTCGCGTAAGGTCGTAAAATTGGCCGCTTGACATTATATTTTCCCTCTTTTTAGTAATTGCGCACAATTTATTAAGAGTAGCTAAACAAAGGCCGTCGTCACTATTTGGATTTTCGTTATAAGATTGTTCAAAGCGATTCCCATCAGGGAACCCTGTCTTCCCCTCAGAATTATCAATACTGTAGTTTTCGCGACACAATTCTCGGCATATTTCGATCGTATTTCGTATATCTATAGAAAAGATCGTCGAAAAGAAAAAAAAACAACAAAGTAGCAACAAAAAAAAATTTATCGCTGGTAGCAAACTATGCAAAATTACTGGAACTACTGAATATTATATCATACGACATTATAACGTATTAAGTAATATAATATATTAAGTAGAATATTATAATTAATAGAAAGGAAAGAAAAAAAAACAAAAATGCGACAGAAAAATTAAATAATTAGAAAGCTTCGCGGACAGTATGAGATCAGCGAAAGGGTTAACGTGCTAGTTTAATCACAATCTCTCGAGACCGTAGACACTTGTCAGATAGCACAGGAATTAGTAAAGACGATAAGGTGGAGTGACCGAAGCGATATCGTTTGCGAGTGCAATGACGGTCCGAAGGATTCGCTGAATACACGATGATTAAGAATGATTTCCCGACCGGGATTATCCCGTCATAAAAAAAAATGGCAACACTTTTTCCTATATGTATACTTAAAAAAATGTTCAATTGAAAATTTCGTCACAGGTTTCAGCATGTCGGCCAACAGGACGAAACTGGTAGTCGTCGGCGACGGTGCCTGTGGCAAAACCTGCTTGCTGATAGTGTTCAGCAGAGGCTACTTTTCGGAAAAGTACACCCCTACTGTATTCGAAAATTATGTTGCCGACATCGAGGTGGATGCTAAGCAAGTGTGTTTCAATAGCGTTTTACACACACACACACACACACACACACACACACACACACACACACACACACACACACACACACACACACACACGCACGCACGCACGCACGCACGCACGCACACACACACACACACACACACACACACACACACACACACACACACACGCACGCACGCACGCACGCACGCGCACGCACGCACACGCACACGCACACGCACACGCACACGCACACGCACACGCACACGCACACGCACACGCACACGCACACGCACACGCACACGCACACGCACACGCACACGCACACGCACACGCACACGCACACGCACACGCACACGCACGCACGCACGCACGCAGGATAAAAAAGATACCAATTTGTTTACCACTTAGAACCTGCTGCATTTTTAATATATTTTTTTTTAAGGTGGAACTTTTACTATGCGATACATCTGGACAATCGGCCTACGACAGGTTGCGTCCACTCTCTTATCCAGACACAAACGTCATCGTCGTGTGCTTTTCCATGGAAAATCCCGATTCTTTAAACAACGTTCTCATAAAATGGATCCCGGAGGTTAAACATTTCTGTCCCAATGTACCGATCATTCTCGTCGGTAATAAGAAGGATCTCCGCAACAATCCGAAGATGACCACGGTATTCAGCAAAAAGAAGCAGGAACCGGTGAAGCTGGAAGAGGGTATGGCCATGGCTGAGAAAATTAAGGCATACGCTTATCTCGAATGTTCCGCCAAGTACAAGGAGGGTGTGAGGGAGGTATTTGAAACGGCGACCAGAGCCGCATTACACGTGAGTCGATCGATAAAACTCTTATCATCTCATCTCGCCATCTACTGTAGCGGCATATTAATTAAATGTATTAATCAAGTTTATTAATTAAGCTTATTAATCATATTATTAATTGAGCTTATTAATTATATTTATTCATTAATTTTTTTAATTGAGCGTATTAATTTTTTTTAAATTGTAAATTTTTCTTATGCAATGATATTTTTCCTTTCCCAGGTAAAAGACAAGAACAGAAGAAGGTGTAGGCTGCTTTAAGATCTTTACGAAACGCGCCCAGCATCGACGCTCGAGACATGAAATGGCGGAGCTAGGTGCAAGGTCTTTAGCGGCGATAGTCGCAATTACCTGCTCTCCTTTCAGCAGAAAATCTGATGACATCGGCCTGCTCATCTGCTTCCAGGCACAGAGAATGGGTCTCTACGAAAGGCATTATTTATTATAAAAGTTTCTCGTCACCTGCGATCCCTTCGACCTGGACTCGAAACAGAATAACGTCCAAACTCGGCGAAGCAGTCCAGGCGCCGTCCAGACTGGCAACGTTGAGGAAAATTACGAATATTTTTACGGCATGCAGTCAGGAAGGGTTACTAGGCGGCGAGTACGAAGCTTGCGTCCGTTGAAATTTTGGCAATGTCATCAAAATCATTGTATTAGGGCTGAAGGACTCAGGTCGATGGCCCTTTGGCAATGTACATAATACGATTCTTGTAAAAAAAAAAAAAAAAATTGCTATAGGATAACAGATGTAAAATGTATGACATTGTTAATAAATTTTCTTTTACTATAACTACTCATTATACTATTTAAATTTTCACCAGTATACTCTTCTTAGTCCCGTTATTCCTTCTTGTTTTTTTTTATATAATACAAACAGATGGATCCTATGAAAGTTTGCGCAAACATGAATATCGTTTCGTTTTTTTTTGTTCTTTAACGTTCAGCAAATCACATCCAGAATATAGTAATGGGCCGCGTGAAAATCTTTCGTGTCTTTCGTATAATGGCGCAGCTCTAAAAAATAGCGTCTCTCGTTTCGATCCGCAAACTTTATATCGAGATCGGACATTTAATTTTTTTTGTTATTATTAACCGCCATAAAAATAAGTTCGTTTCGGAATTTGATAACACGGATTGATTGTAACGTGACAAATTTTAGTTGTTACTCAAGTTAAATTTCAATACATTTTGTCGCAATGAACGGTCATTCGATGCTCACATTTGTGAACTTCCGACGAGTACATAATCCGTGTCCTCCGAGAGAAGAATTTTGTTTTCGTCAAGAACAATTTGACCCTGAGATCGCCTCCTCGATTTTGATTTTTTTAACGTCGGCCTTGGGATGACCTGCAGCTGGTGATTTGAGTGATGCCGCATCATCTCGAAGCTTCATTATCACTTCGATTTTCTGTTCGATGATCGTTATCACCGTATGTTTTTTTTGCCATAAGCGAGACGATATGTAAGAACGCTAACGGTCGCCGATGTTTCTGTCAAAAAAATCGTTCCAGAGATCCGTATCTTCCCCTAAAAATGTCGCTGTACTCTTGAGAACATCCATTACACGTTCAGCACGAAAAAATGAAAAGTTCTTAATAATTGTTATCAATAAAAATTTGTAACCTTTTTTTCAAAAGACGCGGTAGCGAAAAAAAAATGAAATGTTGATTTTTAAGTACGTGGCGTCGAGACGCTACCGGGTCTCTTGATGTATATATATACATGTAGCATGTACATGTACATGTATGTATGTAAAGCGTGCTCGCACGACTATATCACCCGAACAGTTTATCTCGTTGCCTTCGACATTTAATTATGTACAAAGTTATATATAACGTGACTCTGGTGAACGTTTGAGGAGGATTTACCGCCGTGGAACATCAGCAACGGGCAGGGAGAACACCGTAAATCAATTCGTCGAATTGAATTTCAGGGTACTTCAAATAAACGTGGTGATCAATTTGCGAGGTCTCGGCGTTTTTTTTTTAATTGTATGGAATGTTTTGCTCGGCGGATCGCGAGGGGCTTCTCTGACGCAAGGATTTCAAAATAGTCGCGCACTTCCGCGAGTTTATAGACGAATGACTATTTTAAGTTAAATACGTCCCGCGTATGTAATGTGTATGCCGTACGATCTGCGTAGTCGAAGTTCGTACGTGAAATCTTATCCTCCCCACGTTTCCATCCCCTCACAGTTCACTGGTGTTTCTGTTCTATTGATTTATATATTATAAATTAGCTATCGATGAAGCGATAATCGTTGACTTCCCCGTGTAGGCTCCTTAGTTTGATGTGGACGGCACTGAACTAATTTGACTGGACATGTAGCAGCAATAGCAGGTTCCCAATATGCTGGTGTTTCTGGTTGACAAAGCATGTGAAGAAAAAAAACATTAACTACTTGTAGCATTTTTTTATGACCAAAAATATCTTTTCTGCCTTTTCACCTGATCGAGCGGGATGTCTTTCGTGTGTCCTTCCCTTTCGTCTGGGCACTGCGATCGTTGCCAGAGTCACAGATCGATCGCTACAGTTGCGATCCGCTACTGCTGCTGCTTTTACTCGTTGTCTCGACAGACTCTCCTCGTCCTTCCACGCTGTACCTGTCGAGAGAGAAAAATAATAACTCCATTAGTCTATTTTTTCGTAAATTCGCAACGAAGAATCCAACATAAAAAATTCTTGCTCACTCCTTTCGAATGAGGGGAGCACCGTTCTCCTGGGTCGTTGGGCTCTCCTCCGAATAATTGCGAGATTTTAATAGGGTGTTCTTCGCCGGGCAAGCCTTCGCTCTCGGCGTCGACTCCGTTTGACTGTCCTCGGCGCGTTTTCCATTATCAGCGGTAAGGGTTTCGTTATTTACCATCGCTTCGTACTCCTCGGCCGGCAAGCAAGTCTCGACCATTGCTTCCAGGCAATTTACGAAAAGCTCGGCGCTATCCGCCGTGCGATTGCACTGTAAATCCATTAATTTTGAATTCGTAATGAACGCCAATTTTTTTTTTTTTTCGATGCGCCAAATCGATTTTCAAAGCAACGACAATCATAGAGCTTGTACCTTTGTATACGGACCGGCGAATCTCCAAAGTCCGCCGAAGCCGCAGCTCTGCAGATAATGCAACTGCTGACCGGTGTCCTCGCAGGCGATCATATTCTGTATAATGGCCTGTACGGAGCTGAATATCATCTGGTCGTGGCACGACGATAGTACCATGTTTATCTTGGCGTCGAGGAGATTGTTTATAATCGGGAAAACTTTAGGAAATACGACCGAGGCTTCGGCGAGATAATCGTAAAGTATACGAGTCTCGTTCTCGTCGGTGGAATATTTAACTAGTGTCGCGAGTATCGTAAGTACGAGTGTCTGCGTTGAGAAATCGGTGAGAACTTCCGGATCGAGTAGAACGTTGTTCTCGTTGCTCACGCTCGCTCTGGCGCTTCGATTCTGTGGATTACGAGAAGAATAAAGATTATTTTTATCGGCCGACAAATTTTAATTGGCTGCCCGTTGGGCTCGGAGATAGTTACCTTCGGTTCCGTTTCGTCACTCGGCTTCGATTCCTTTGCCGTTGGAACCGACAAAGACCGCTGTGTCTTCAATAACATACGCCCAGACTGAAAACATACATCTTATATTTATTTTGGAAAATTGTCAATTTGTTTTTTGGTTTGGATGTTTGCCCCTCCCCGCCGTAGTGGATTTGTTTGTTAAAATTGATGTTTGCCCCCCCCCCCCCGCACCAGTTTTGATAGCATACGCAAAGGAATTCGGAAATCCAAATTCCATTCCATATGCTACATATGGAATAAGGCATGTACCTGCTGAGTGCCGTATTGTTTCTGCTGACGAGCTTGCGAAAGTGCCGATGGATCCAGAAGATCCCAAGATTTTTGTTTCCTGTTCGTGCGATTTACGTTTCCGGTAGGCTCCTGGAGGCGTCACAGTGTTTTGTAAAAATCGGAGTGTGTACATATTTATTATGATGAAAAATAAAATAAAATTTAAACGATACTCACGGATCCATTTGTCGCTATGGTATCAAGAAAGTCTGTACTGTTCGATTCTGTGAGATTTCTGCCGAGGGAGTGTCTTATGTGGCATCTGCTCCGAACCTCCTCCGACACAGAGACCAGAGCTGCCGGAACGAGAATATTTTTAAATTTCCTTGCTCAGCAGCCTCTTATACAAGATCAAAGGTGTTATCGATCGCTCACCGGCAAGATACGCAACGCTTTCCGGAGTCACTTCGAACTTGTCTCTTCTCAGTGGCTTCGCGACGATGGCCAGAAGCATCGTGAGGACTCTCGCAGTTCTCGTTACCGTGGTAGGCGTTGGATGCCGATAGCCCTTCAGCAGATGACCCACGAGAGCGAAATGGAAATTCGATTTGAAAGAGAGTCCGACGGCGTGATCCAATTGTTTGAAATGCCACTCCAATGGCTCCCTCGTCGACATCATCACCTTTTCCAACGTCTACGTAAAAGGAAAAAAAAATTAATATTACACATTCGTTTGTGAAAACATCATTCGAGGCTATCCGATCTCGTCACCTTGTCGTCGAAGGTGCCCTGCGAGTCGAGAGTATGCAAATTCTGTTCGAGCAAGGCGAGTCCCGAGGCGTAGAGCGGAGCCTCATCCAACTGGAGAACCGAGGTGGCTACCCAGAATAGATATCGATGTATCGGCGATTCCTAAATGGAGACGATAATTTATTAAACCAATTTTTCTACAATACATTTATATATACGATTTAGCGATACTTACAGGCCTCAGAAGCGGCTGCAGTCTGGTGAGACACATAACGATTGCCTCGAGGAGCGTTATGTCGTTGAAGCTCTCGAGAGCTTTAACGAGTATCCGCAACAATTGTTTTATGTCCTGGTCGGTGATGCTCTTGCTAATGCAGCCGAAGACGATGAGTGCGCGAGGCTGAAGGGCAGGATTAAAGCAAAAAGCGAAACTCTTCGCGAGGGAGGTCCACGTCGTCAGCCAATCGCATCTCGGAATATCTCGCATGCACGCTTCCATTATCTCGAGAAGAGCGTCTGTTATGACTTCCAAGCTCGTAAGCGACAAATGTTCGCGGTCCTGAGTGCTGCATATGCTCCTCTCGTTGCCGAACCATTTTTCGCTCGAGTGTCTGTAGCTCGATCTGAACGCCGTCACCGCGGCGGACTTTACTTTGCTTATGCCGAAGAGAAGATAGAACTTTGGCAGGGAAAATTCGTCGAGGCTCATTCTAAGAACCCTGTATGTGTCCTCTGAGAAGGACGGCGAGCTGCACGTACAGAGGGAATGTATGATGTTTATGACGAGCCCGTGGGTCGAAGCTCGCATGCTCAACCTCCCCGAGCAAACGAGAAAGGTTACCGTGTGAAACAGATACGGAAGATGCTTGCCGACGTCGAGACAATTGTTGAACGAGAGCATGAGCAAGTATCGCGCAAGTATCGCGATATCGTCCCACATCATGTGCTGTTCGAGAAGTAGTGTCGGCGACGTGCAAGTTTTGTCAACAACACGGCAAAGACGTCCGATTACTTTTTTCGCGACGAGCTGGACATTGCCGGAAGCCAGAGCCACCGCCGTATCGGCCATTATCTCTACCATGGGAGAGCCGAGGCCGTATTTTACGCTCTTCAGGATGAAATTGTCGAGAACAGTGTCTATGAGATCGGGCAATCGTCCTATAGTACTCCATATCTTCGCTTGTATGCTCGGATACATCTCGACCTCCTCGATAGTCAGTGTGATGAGTTTCTCCAGTATCTGAGTGACTTGCTTCTGGCGCTTGCCACCCTCGTCGTTCGGCTTGTAGAAGCGCACGAGATTCTTGAGCCACGGCGTCATGTACTCGAGACAGAGATGCTTCAGCTCGATCGTCGATACTCTGAAGCCTTGTATGCACTCCTCGAGAAACTCGAGGGTCAGATGAGGATCGTTGGCCGCAAGCGTCTCGCTGAGATGCTTTATGAATATCGTGTTGTTCGAGGGTATGCAGAGGCCCGAAGTTTCCAGCAACTGCCCCTCGATCTTGAGATCGAAGGTGGCCGTGAGAGCGCACAGTTGATTGTAAGCCGCTGTACGCAGGTTTGGGTCCGAACTGCCGAGATTTAGAAGAGCCATGTTCAACAACGTGCCGGGCACGTCCTTCGGACGAATCTTCGGATGTACCGACATGGAATCGGGCTGAGACAGTTCCCATCTGTTTCTTATGTGTATTATGGCCTGCACGATACTGTCGCAGTCGTTGTGAATAAAGGACAGCGGTCCGGCTTCGTTTGATATCGTCAGGGTGAATTGATTGTCGTCAACGAGACAAACTTCCTCGATCTCCGACGCATAGTAAACGTCGTTGAGCAGAACCGAGTGCGAAAGTACTTTGCACTTTTCCGAGGACGTTATCTGTATGGCGGTGGGTCCGACCTTGACAGAGACCTTCGTGTCTTTGTGAGAGAGCTTCAGCGCGCTTGTGAAGACTTTGAGATCCTCGTCAAGTGACAACGTCGCACCTGGCAACTTCTGCTGTTCCGGATCGATGAGATCGTTGAGCCTGCCGGGACCGTCAACGAATATCACTTTGCGATTGCCCTTCAGGGGGGCGAGAATTCTGTCGTGAAACTTGGTGTATTCGCGAACCCAGTTGTCGCAGTTGTATATGTAAGCCGCAAATATGTTCTCGTATGCGACCTCGGGTAGAACGTGAAACCATTTTTGCAAAAATTCCGTCCGAAAACGATTGTCCGAGCAGGTGTGAGTGAAATCGACGACCAGCTCGAAGGGAGCGTGGCAGAACGGCTTCAGCGTCAGGATTACGTGATAAATTAAGAGGTCCCCGTTGGTTTCACCGATCCTGTATAGAGTGACGAATAATAGATACGTTGTAAATCTATCGCTTAATATGTTTTTCGTGAAGTTAATTTGTCAATCGCGCTACTCACTTGTATCTCCTCGCGATATAATAAAACACCGGATGACCGAGTTTGCTCGTGCCAGCTTGATAGAATATATTTAGATTCTTGATGCTCTTGAATTCCTCTTTCTCGTGCATCTTGTGCTTGACCATTATCTCCTCGAAATTCGTCGAAGACATGTCGATGCTCGACCATCGAGCGTACGACGATGAAAACAGCAAACTGCGGGTTACAATGAAATAATGAATGTAACATTTTTTTTCAATAAATCTATCGGACATTCATCAAAGAAAATTTATTCTCGAACACTGCTTACTGCGAATCCACGGGTTTGTGTTCCGGCGGTCCAAGATACGCCAGCAGGGTTGCCATCTTATCGAACGGACGTCGCCCCACGGCCTTGTGATCTCTGCTGCTGCTAAGATAATCGCCGATTCGCTCCTGATGATTCCACAACAAACGGTGAAGCGCGAGAACGTTAGCGTCGGAGACGAACGACATCGGATGATTGGTTTGGTCTACGGTCTCGCAATCGGAGGCGATTTGAATGAAGAATCTTCTACCGATCTCGAAGTGCGCTTGCAGGAAATCGTTGAAGGGAAGCATGTGCTGTTCCTTGCTGAATTGCACGTGATTGGCGATATTTTGAAGGATCTTCGACATGAGCATCAAGCCTCGTTTAACGTGGGGCGGTACTTGCTTGCTCACGATACCCATCTCCTGAGGCGAAACTATAGCGGGATTTATGAAACGCAGAAATATGACCGTGCCGACGGCACCGATGTTGTTCTGGGGACACTGAGGAAATCTCTTGCTCAGGACTTGATAAAGGCAATGGCACATCGATCGCAGTTGCGGTGGAAATCTGGGGCAAAAATAACACGTTCGATTACAAATTAAGAAATTAACATTGTAATGATTTCGATAGATCAATTAGGCACGCGTGCAAAGTCTACCTGTCTGCCGAGGACACGATGGCGTCGAATACCTTCTGCGTCAGAGCTATGAGATTGCGACCGTTCTGCGATATATTCTCATTCACGTCGATTCTCGCGCTGTCGACTTCGAACTTTGTGATGGGATCGTCCATCAGCGGTTTTATGAGAGGCTCCAGCAAGCTCTGCAGATACGTGGCTCCGTATATCTTGAAGCAGAATGCCATTATCTTGCTTCCGAGGCTGTTGCCACGAAAGAGCGTCTGCATGCAGTCGGACACTTCGACCTCTCGGTAAAACATGTTCCACAGCAGAGGAGATAGCAAGTGCTTCGCGTCGAATAGAGTAACGAATACCCTCGCTAATTCGTCCATCTGATTCGACGTCACGACGTTAGCCAGAGCTATCGCTATAGGCAATTCTCCTTTGTCGCTTATCATCGTTACTAGCTGGACCAGCTGCTCGAATCTATCGGCCAGTACGGTCTCCGCCAACGTATCGAATTCAGTTCCTTGCTGAAGAATCTTCGTCAGTACCTCCATGAATGCTGCTCGCGTCTGGAGATCTCGATTGTATCCCAAATCTGTCGAAAGATTTTTTTTGTAACAATAATAGCAATATCGTTAAACCAAAGCTGGGTGAAGTACCAAAAAATACTTCAAGTACAAAGTATCACATGAACTTGAAGTATTTACTTTTAACAATTGTCATTGTAACATGACTTACCGATCGAGTGCATGAGACCGCTGTCTATGTTAGCGCTCAGTAGGTTGCTCATAGCCTGAATAGTTGCGTTTCTTAGGATCGACAGTTTCCCCGTTGTGAGATGTTGCCTGGAAACGACTTCCTTCTCTTCGGTAGCCGCGTCGTTGCAGTCGTTCAATAGATTCATAAAAAGAGTGAAATATTTAAGAAACAGCTGCGACTTCGCTTCCATGAGATCTCCACGATCGGATTCCTCGGGTTGAAGGGGCAAGCCCAACAGGAGAGCCCCGACGGCTTCCATGCAAGCCTGATCTAGGTCTCTCGTTATCGTCGTAACGTCGCTGTTGCTGGGCGGGACAATCTGATGGGTCGTGCCCATTATCCAGTCGGTAAGATATTCCACGAGCTTGTTGCGAAATTTCATTTCCTGCCGGAATGCAAGATCGTCACGTCGCTTCATCATCGCCTCGACGAGCTGGCACAGCTTCGTCTTTATGTGTATCGCGTGAACGGTCATGTCCAAATGACGAACGTATCTCACGATAGCCAGTGTCATACCCTCGATACTAGTTATTCCAAGATACTCCGAGGGTTCGTCGGATTTCGAGTCCAGTACATTTTTCATTATGAATATCGTGTGCTCGATGAATTGGGTGTTGACGTCGAGCACGATGACCTGTCCTTGCTGATCGAAAAACTTCTCGACTATGCTCTTTATCTGGTCAAAGAGTATCGGATACAGCGCCGGACTCATCTCGTGACCGACGAGCTCCTTAACGTGTTTCTGAATTTGCGTACCGTATTTCTCGTTGTTGCATATCAACAGTCGCAAGAGATTAGACACGAATTGCGTCACGGGGCAGTACTGGACTTCTTGACTAGGATTTGCGAGAGACGAGGTCGCCTCTTGCTGCTTGGCCGAACCTTTCTTCGGTTCCGGATGCGACGGCATACCCGACATCGGCCTGCAGGGAGATTTTCTTTGCAGACAGACACCGCCGAGGGAGCACAAAAAACCCGTCATGTTGGCCCACTCGTTTATCTGCTCCTCGAGCTCGTAATCCGAATTCTGATGCGAGGCTCTGCGCTTTCCCGTGCTCCGATGAAAAGCCTCGACTTGACCGTCTTCAGTCTTGTTCTTCGGATTGTTCGTCAATTGTCGCGAAGTCGATTCCCAATTTCTGAACGTCTCCTCCCATGCCTGAAAACGATTTATGGGTATAAAAAAATGCAATCTACCGGAGAACCGTTGGAAGAGGCCGTTGCTCGAACTTACGGGCTGCACTCCGTTGACGCAGTGTTCGATTTTTCTCAACAGACCCATTATCCTACGTTGCAAGGCTGCGCGTCCTGAAAAATCGTAAAACTACAATAATTCCATCGAATTCGCGAATACTCGCTGACAAACCAAAAGTAAGAAATCCATACCATCGAGAACGTTGGGGTGCCGCGACTTACCATGATTATGTCTTTGATAACTTATCGTACTGTCCCCGCTGGCTGTTACAAGAAGAATAAAAGGTACTTCGCTTACATTGCCGATACGATAATTGAGTTCAACTCACCGGTCGTCAGTACCGTTGATATCTGTGCGAGCTCGACGTAGAGATTGTAGTTCGGCAATAGACAAGTAACAGCCACGTCGTCGCTGCCGCAACGTATCTCGGCCTCCTCGCAGAGCAACGAGAAACAAGATAGGGCAACGAGCACAGCCTCCATGTCTATGCTCCACAAGTACATGAAAAATACGACCTACGGAAGAATTATTAATTTTTATGCGAATCTCGGAAATATGCAGAATCGCGATCGAACTCGTACAGAGAATGAAAATTAATATCGACGAACCTCCAATTTGATATGCGCTTGTTTGCAAATGGCAATTTGACTACCGACGTTCGAATAATCCTTGTTCTGCGATAGAAAAGCGTTTCTGTGAATGAGAATTTTTCTCAACCATTTCAGAATATCCGTGTAATTGACGATTTGGTGTTGTATAAGCTTCTGCGATATAGAGAACAGAACTTGGGAGCTTATGTCCCAAAATGTGTTGATAGGCGCCTCGGGATTCCACGCTTTTATCTGATCGGGATGATGAAGCGCGAGCAAAGCTTCCATCGCCTCGTGAGCGATGTCGGGCATCGTTGGCTGATGAACCAACGAAACTAGGCCATTTATAAGTTCCAACGTTGAGCTTTGTATCTCGTGACCAGCTTTTCCTTGATTCTGTGGAAAAAAAACGCTAAAGATTGATCAACAAGTATTTTTACCCAAATTTGTTTCACGCCAAACTTACGTTCAGCATCAACATAGGATCCGTGTGAATGAGTCGAACCATCCACAGAAGAAGGTTCCTATGACTGGAAATATCCTCGCCGCGATCCTTGTTCTTTCCCTGTTCCTTTCCCTTGAGCGTTAATGTGTGTATCATTCGCAAAGGCGTGTGGGATATGTAGCTCTGTGTGACCTTGTTCAGAGTGTCGGTAAACATGTTCCTGAGATCAGCACTGCGAGAGTAAACGAGTTCTATTTGGGGCCACCACGAGAGTCTCGGTTGCGTGACTATCCTGAAACAACGTGGTCGTTAAGATTCGCTCGACGAGCCCGGGACGGCGGGGGAGGCAGAGTCGAGGAGAAAACAAAAGTTTTCTTGGCAAACTATAGAACGAAAGAAATAAAAAGCTCAAAGTTACGTGTTTTAATGTACCTGTACAGCGAACTGATGAGAACGAATTGGTAGGTCGATGGAAAATTCAAGTTTAGGCAAACTTTCAGTACTTCGTTGTTGTGCGGTTTTATACGAAAACAGCTGACTAGACAATCTATCATTAGTTCGACGTCTTGAGCAACGTAACTCTGACCTCGTGAAAACGGTTTGCTAGGATTGAACAGCAACGCTGTTAGGTCGCCGATAACGTGCTGTACAAGCGTGAAAATTACATTGCTGGAGTCGAGATTGCTTATGTACGTCGAGGCTTTGCACAGCTTTACGCACGTTACAGCCGCGGCCTCGGTCAATTGTCTGCCGGAACCGTGAGTGACGAGACCGCGCTTTATGCTGTCGATGAACTGCTTCTTCTTCGAGTGCTTCGGCGAACAAGGAGCCCCCGAGTCGGCGTTCACGATCTCCTCGAGAACAACCGGCGACAGTATAAGCAGCATTATCTGCAGCGGCCACGCCGCCACGACGCGACCTTTCTTGTTGTCGGCCAGAGTATCGAGAACATCGAACAACTCGCCGCAAGCCTTCGACAATTCGTCGTTGGGCTTCTTCTGCATCTCCGCGAATTCGTGGGGATAAGTGTCCATCCAATTGCATATGGCCTTCTCAAGCGAGTTCATCAGAACCGCATGGGCCGATTTTTTCAACTGACGAATCTTCTGTATCGTCTCTGCCAATCGCAAATAAATCGTTAATGAGTTTGCAAAAAAAAAAAAAAAATAACAAACGAATAAATTAAAAATTACCATTCAGGAGTTTGGTGAGCCTGTGAATGTCGACGTTGATATGCTGAATGAGTTCTATGTCGCTGTAGTCGGGATTCTCGTCGCTGCAGCTAGACAATTCCTGAAGATGTGCGGATATTCTGTTGAAAACGGCGCTGAAGAAATTTAAACTAAGAGCGAACAAAACTTTGCTCGCCAGAATCTTCAAGTGAGTGTGCTGAGGGCTTTCATTGGGTACGTCTGAAAGTTCAACGATTCATTGTGAAAACAAAAAATGCATGCGGGTGGAATAGGAAAAATTATGATCCTGAAGATATCTGCACGAGACTAAATTTCATCAAGTTATAAACGAATGCCTTTGCATCGCACAAACTTCTCTCGGGGATGTTCCCTCAGAGAATAAAATTCTACGAGCAAACTGTTTTTATTCCCCCTAAAGCATTGACCCCCCCCCCCCCCCTAAAGCATTGACCCCTATGCATTGACAGAGACTCGCTGAAGATATAATTTAATATTATGCAAATATATTCAGGGTCATGTAAAATTTGTTTCGCTGCGACTTCAACTCACTGATAAATTGGCATATCTCCCTGAGCAGTAGTTTAATGTTCATAGTTTCATCGAAGTTCGTTGTATCTTTGGGCTGATTGGCTAGGCATTGTTCCAAAGTGTCCAGTATAATTATTATAGATTCGTAACAATTTCTGTCATGCTCCGAGCCGTGGAAGGATCTCGGGCCACCCGTGTACGGCATCATTTCGTTGACATGCTGAAGCATCTTCGTAAGGCCCGATATCACCAGAGAGAATCTGTACCGTGATATTTGTATCAGATACTTCTGATTCTTCTCCTCGTCTATGCGCGAATGGGGTGTTTGAGAACCAGCTTTGCATGGCAGCTGAACAAAAAATGTTGTCTCTTATTAACTTCCAAGTATTACGTTACTATACATTATAATTAATTAACTAATATACATTAATTCTACCAAAAAAATAATAATAATAATAATAATAATAATAATAATCGAAAACCGTTTAGGAATTGAATAACCGAGCTGCAGCTCGATGGATAATTAATGCCATTTGATTGATCAGGAGCTAGGGTGCGAAGGTACAAGGACGAAGGTGCAAACTACCAAGAGAGGGGTGTGCATGGCAATAGGGGAGCGTCCGATACGACAGAGTCGAGGGTTGCGGTGGAGTGGATTAAAAATAAATGACGGAAAAAAAACGAAAGGAGGGAGAGACGCGTGAATAGAGCGTACTGGTAGAGGAGTTTCCTGTCAAGGGTGGGAGCGCACGGGCTCCCGTTCGATCTTTATGAATGAACGAATTTCCCTTGAAAGAAACGTTTCCCATAGGAGACTCGCTCATTCATTCGCTGCTGCGAATAAATAAAGCGACTCTCGTTCTCGCGAGGTTCTGTGGATTTGGGGGCAGTGAAAATTCTCCGACTACGAATGAAGCGGGTGTGGAAGGGGGGGGAGGAGGGTGTCGGGAGGGGGACCTGCCAAACAAACACACACGGGGCTGTCATCGATGATAATCGAAGTCGCCCAATTCCCGCGAAAGAGCGAAGACCGCGATTGAATTTATATCGGAGTCAGCGAGCAAGATTGCAGCAATCTTTGCTCAGTGATCTGCGATCGAATCGCCAGATCGTCGAGTGTCGGTCACCATACGGTGAATGCAACAAAGTGTGTGGACCAAAAAAAGAGATGATGATGCAAGACGGTCAAACGCAGAGGCGTAAGACAAACGGTGGAGTTACGGGGCGAGACAACAAAAGAACGAAACTATAGAATTATCGTGCGTCGATAAAACAAGATAGCAGGTTTAATAACAAAAATAAAATAAAGATAAATTAAGCTTGTCCATGACGCGCATTGATTCTGTTCGTCGAGCGTTAAAGGATAATACAAAAAAAAAAAAAAAAGAATCGTGCCGGTACCTGATCCTCGAACCGCGCGATCAGCAATCCAGCCCATTCGCTGGGCCTCTGGGTGCCCATTCTGGTCCCCCTTATCCCTCGGACCTTCAATGACAGGACTTCATGACGCTGTTGTTTGTTGTTGTTGTGTCGTAGTTTTATTCACGAGGAAACTCGCGAGAGATTAATCGCCACTAGCCACTACATGGAGACAGGGAGAGAGGGAGAGAGAGGTGTGCAGCAGCGTTTAACGAATCGCGACGCCGCCATTCAACAACGTCGACTGCGACTGTGAGCTCTCGTGAGAGCTCCCCCCTCCCCCGCCGGTGGGCCGTGTGTGCGCGCTGCTGCTGCTGCGCCTGTGTCTGTGTGCGTACAACAGAACGGGAGAGAGGGAGAAAGATCGAGCCAGCGAGAAGAGACAACGCCGAAAAAGCGATCGAGGGCCGCCCCGCGGATGTATCGTTTTTCGGGCGGGACGAACGGGGCGCAGGGTGGAAAGATTGTTCCCGTCGCTCGCAGGCAGCGGAGAAACACTGACGTAAAAAAATATATGTGTAAAATAAGAACGAGGAACCGACGAGGACGGGAAGAGCACGAGTGAACTACGAGGCGGCATCGTCGGACAAGATCGTGTGGAGGCATGTACGTGAGACGAGCCATAGCGCAGGTCTTCTAGAAACTTTCGCAGGCGCTCGAACGGGCGAGAACCAATGGGAGGAGCCGCGGATCTCGAGCGCATGGCTTTGCCCCACTACGCAACTGCGCCATTCATAAATGCCCGACTGACTCGGAGCTCGTCCACCCTCGGCCGCTTCTCCCTACCAATATTTTGTATACACACTTGCACGCTATAGATATACGGAGTCTCGCCACTGCCTTACCTCGCGCTAGCTCCGTAACTCCCCGAGATACGGACTATCGATTGCTCCGACTTCGGAATCCTGGAAGGTTACCAGCCCTTCGCCCTTGCTCTCGGACAATAGTAGAACCGTAGGAGTTAATTGTTACGGAGCAATTAGAAAAGTTCCTCGACCGCTCGACCGAACCTTCGTTGCCTCGCGAAAGTGGGCGCCCTAAATCATTGTATCTTTGCGTCCGTGAAATCCATCGTGGCGTTAAACTTTTTTTTTATTCAAATATAAATACTTAACGATAATACAGGTTGGCAGGTACTTTGGGACATTGTCGAGTTGAGATCGACGATTATTCGTTTATTCTCGTGTTTCCGTGACGGGAATGGACTCAGAGCCTTGACCTTGGGCGGCGACCTTGAAAAGCTCGGATTGCTTTTGGCGATGATGCTTCTCGATGCTGTGCACGCTCTTCGGATCCAGATCCGTGACGGCGGTGTTGAATAAGAAGCAGCGAGAACTCGAAATTCTGATAACGTTTTCGGATGGTACACTGGACGTCGTCGATCTGTAGACAGAATAATAAAGTTATTTATACATTTTTCTTTTTACACGAAGGCGAAGGCGTAAACGGGCATACTCACGGATCGATCTCCCGAAAGGCTATCATTATCGAGCAGTCCTTCGCTATTCGGTGTATGAGATAGTTGCGCAGGACCAGAAACTCCTCTTCACTAGGGGCGGATTTCGCTGTTTCTTTATCGTCTACGGAATTAAGTTTTTTATAAATAATTTCGTCGTTCAAGATCTTCGAGTACGCCGAGTAAATCCGATAGACGTGATCTACGCTGTGATTATTGAGAGTCTGGGCGCGAAGGATTCTTTCCAGGACCGAGTTACGAGGCAGGGACATCGTTGAGAAATTACTCGATGCCGGGCACGGTCGATCTCCAGGAAACGGGCGTAGCAGGGCCTCGCGAATGAGCTCGAACATCGTGGCGAGAGCCTTCTCCTTCTCAAACGTTTCCGAACCGAGCAGCCATTCCTTGAGAACATCTTCGATGTCGTCCGGAGCGAAACCCTCGCCGTAAACCAGCTCGCCGTTTCTGAATATCCTGAAGTTGTTCTGCGGCGAACGAACGAGTCCTTCAACGGCTCGACGCATGCGATCCTCCTGCCCGGAGAAAAGATCGAGCGGACAGTAGTGACTGGGCTTCGAAATTTCTCCACAGGCGACCTGAAAACAAGCCAGAGAGAAAACATCAAATATCGCCACCGTCACTTGTATTCTCGCGGTAACATCTTCACTCACTTTTGTATATTGCTTCCGGCAGTAGTCACACTTACCGCTGTGCACGGAACACTCGTTATCAAACGAAAATCCCTGCTTCGGTTTTATTTCCACGCAGAATGTCGGCGCTTCCTGGTCGGATGGAACTTTTCCGTTGAGACATCCCGGTAGTATCGTGTAATCCGGAAGTGCCGTGGCGAATGTCTCGACCACTCTCTTGTGTCGACGATGTTCTGCAAAGAAAAAAAATGTTCCATCATTATAATTTTTATATTTATTATAATTTTTTTAAATACAAATTTCTACACAATTGTTGTCGACACGATCGGGTTCACGTGTATTTATTTTTTATTGCAGTCTCTATACGATCGTCGGCGACATGCTCGGGTTTTAATTTATTTTTTTATAACAATTTCTATACGTTTGTCGGTAAAATCCTCGAGCTTGCCTTTATTTTTTTTTTTTGTTACAATTTCTACACGATCGTCGACGAAATCCTCGTCTTTACGTTTATTTTTTTCATTGCAATTTCTACACAATTGTCGTCGACATGCTCGGATTTACGTTTATTTATTTTTATTACAACTTGTACACAATTGTCGTCGACATGCTCGGTATTTACGTTTATTTATTTTTATTACAACTTCTATGCGATTGTCGCCGACATGCTGCCAACGATCGAGGGGTTGCCAACAACCCGACAGAACTACGTGGCTAATTCCGTCCGTTTAGTAAAACTCGCGTTGCGCGTTGCCGTGCCGGTGCTAGGAAGGCGTTGGCGCCTGTGACGTAGTTGTTATGACCGGTCATTGAGCGAGCGGGGGCCAACGTCGTGTGTTTGCCGCTGCTCCTTTTCAAACGCCCCAGCCGAGGAGCTCTCACGCACGTCGGGATTTCACTATCGTGAAATCGTACCGGTTAAACGGGCACGTCCATGGATGTTGCGTACCGACTCCTTCGAACACGCGAGTACAATACGAGAGACGAAAAATAAGGAAGCGGCAAGATCGTTGAAAACGGGCTCGAGGCGGATCAAAGCTTCGACGGTATTCGAGCGTTGCTTTGTGAAATATCGTAAGAGGACGATACCTGGCCTGTGCTCTTCGAAAACTCTCGACCAGCGAGACAAATCCTCGGGATCGAAGCGAACGATCTCCGGTTCGCTTGCGTAACGTCCCAGCAATCCGGAAATAACGTTTTTATGAAAATCCGCTATCAGTTCGACTCTCGCCTTTCCACCGTCGTCGGCCGTCTCGTCTCTGGCATTCGGAAGCGATTTGCGAAACCTGAGCACCTTCCTTTCCTGCGGATCAGAGATAATAATATTAATGCAAAATATAGCATGAATAATCTTTTTTTTTTTTTTCCTCTGCGTGGATAAATCAGCGATCACGAGTCAGAGGCGACGACCACGGCTGCGGCGCCTAAGTATAGCGCAAAGACGAATCGATAAACTACATACTCGCGTGTTAGCTGACGTGGCCGAAGCTCGTTTCACACGCTGCACCCACAAGGGTCACGTTAAGGGGAGTGTACTGTTTTAAGTCGAAGAATCGATTCTTATTTCTATGAAGCATTTCGCGGGATGATAGACTCGTCTGTCGGTTATAAATATGCATTTTTTTTTAAATCATTGGGACGACCTCAATCGTTAAGAAATCGATATGATGCGACAAAAAGTGCTCTCATCATATTGAGACATCGATAAAGATATTCCTTTAGTTTCATTTTAATGAACGCAGCAGATTTCTAAAAAAAAAAAAAAAAAAACAAATTCTCGCTGTTCGCGGCTCGCGCGTCGAAAATGTATTCTGACTGCCGAAAAGAATGAGAAAAATAAATAATAAAAAGTACCACGCCGCTGTTTGCTTCGCGGCAGGCAGTCAAGCAGGTACGAGATAGCCCGCAGGTGAGCTCATAATCCATCGACCGTATGTTTGAATTTGTAACTTTGCGTCATTCCTCCGAACGCTCCTTCTCACCGTCGGGTTACCGACGTTTTTAGATAACAGTACGACGCAAGAATAAAAAAAATATTGATTCAATTAAAGCAACAGAGAACTCTCCCTCTACGCTTGTAGACAGAACGTAGTACTGAGTGTAAACGCGGGATACAATTTTTTTCCTTCCGCTTCCGGCGCGCCTTTCTGTATCAGATATTGAACTACATTGTAAAACTGTGTAGCGGTTCCGCGAACAATTTAGAATGAAAAAAATCACGATAGGGAAGTTGGCAGGTTTTTTTTGTTGTATTTCTACCGTATAAAAAGCTAGCTGAAAAATTAAGTGCTTTCGATTTGGTGTTTTTCATCATTATAACACGACTGTTCTATTATATCGCTACTATGAGGACCGCGCGTGCGCGCGGTCGTTTCTGGTACGAGTTCGTACCAAAAAACGACCGTGCGCATGCGCAGAAAGTACCCATGATCAGCTGTTCGGGGATAGATTTTAATATCGTGCATACTTACGCGTGGCAACGATACGACGAGAGTGGCGTTCCCCTCGCCCTTGTAAGCCGACCCATCCAGCGAGCACGAATCGATCGTGCGAAAGTCCGGAATCGGCATACTCTCGGCATCGTCGTCGCGAGACACGGAAGACGTTGTCCCGCCGGGGTTCCGCCGCATCTTCGCCTTCGCTCGTCAACCGACAAACCCGGCAGCAGAGTCAATAGTTTCGTTTCCCCATTAAATCAGCGCCATGGCCTCCCCCGTCTCGGTGTCCCTCTGTCGAGTTTCACCTGGAAATTATAAACGAACGAACATGTAACACGATCTCTCGGATAACATAACCACAAAACACACAAAAAAAAAAGATAACGCGCAACAATAATAACCATAATAGGACACATTGAATTCCGTTTCGAAAAGGCGACAAAGCACCTCCCGTGACTCAAACCGGTACGTTGCTCAAGTCAGAAACGACGTTCGTGATACATTAGTAGTACTTATTGCACAAGTGGCTTGTCCAGGGCGGTGTTAATGCACGAAGTTGAAGTGCGATGCGACGAGTACGGCAGTGAGTACTGCTGAGGCCGAAATATCCGACGGCGAGCGGCTCGACCGACTGGTCGTTAGAAATTCTAATGACTTCTCGTTCGTCGATTATTCGCCGAGTTTGCCCTCGAGGAGAATGGACTTGTGGCGCGGTGTACTATGGCCCGGTGTGTAAGAAAGTCTCCAGCCTGTCGACCAGTGCTTACGTACGCATGTATGTACACGACGCGTATGGATATCGTCTCGGATATCTACCGCTGCTTTAATAACAGGCTCGAAATCGAGGCTTCGAGAAAGACTCGGGGAGCCTCGGTGTCTTAGAGACGGAGGTTACTTCACTCTCGGCGCTCACGGATGGCGTCCGCCATGTTTCCTTATCCTTAATGCTGTATGTACGCGTTATAACCTGTAAATTCGTTTTCGGCCGTTCTCTGAGAAACAATAATAATAATAATAACAATAAAAAACCTAGTTGAATAGTCGATACCCGAAATTCCGGTATCGTTTAATATTATTGATGTTTACTGACGTCTATCGCGCGCGAAGCCTTCGACTATCCTCGATCCGGTCCCGAGCGGGTGGGCAAAGCATTGAGAGCCTTATTTCATCGCGCCGTCTGGATACGTCAGTTTAATTGTAATTTCCGATTGACGACCCATGTTTAATAATTGCTTTGATAACGAGCTCGGAATCCACGCTTCGAGAAAGACTCGAGAAACCTCGGTGTCTTCGAGACGGAGGTTACGTCACCCCCGGCGCTCACGAAGGCCGTCCGCCATGTTTCCTTATGTTTATAACCTGTAAATTTGTTTTCGCGGTTCTCTAAATAAATAATGAAATATAAGATAATTTTAAAAACCTGTCGGATGGCCGATCCCCGAAATTCCGGTATCACTAAATATTATTGATGTTTATTGCGCTCGAAGTCTTCGAGTATCCCCGAACCGGTCTCGACCGGGTAAGTCTTCCAAAGCTTATTTCATCAATTCGCCTCGATACATCGTTTTAATTGTATTTTCCGATCGACGACCGATGTTTATCGCAGGAGCTGCATTGCAGCGTGTCGCTCTTGAGCCGCAGGATCTCGAGAACGGGCCTCGCGTCCACCCACCTATATTCCACCCATACGTGAGATAACGAACCTCGCTTTCGAGGTGAACTTCTCCGTCCCGCGTCTTAACTGCCTACCGGTTTATAACGGTCACGAGATACACGGCTCTTTTCTCTCGTCGTCGACCACTCGAAGCGGGCGCAACGGAGAGAAAGAGGTGCACGAAATGCGAACTTAATGACCCAACGTAGCGAACATTAGTCGAGTAAAAAACTACAATAAAAATCTTTCCATCTCTCTCTTTCTCCGTTGTTTTGCATTTTCCGCAAGCGAAATTTTAAGCTCGAAACCAGCTAGCACAAAAAAAAAAGAATTCCATATGTTCGACTGGACGGTATCCAAAAGTTACCACTCATCCAAAAAGTCAACTTTTGGACGAAGAGCAGCTTACAGTTACCATCCGGACGGACGTATGTAACCCATTTGTATAACTTTTTCATACTGGATGTCTTTTTGCTACCTGGAAAGTAACAATTTTTGAAAGTTTGAAAAAAAATTAATGTCTGTGCAATTTTTTTTCGTATGCTCTGTAGAAACGGATTATTATTCAATTTATAATCCGACGTTAGGCGTGGATATCGTTTGTGACTGAGTAGTCTTGCCAAAGTACCGATAGGAGGACGAGTGTGCCGTACGTAGAAGGGAGCGAGTGTCGCCGGGGTATTCTGACCTATAAGGAGCGGCTAAAGAACGAGGCGAGAGAAGCGGGTTCCCCGCGGCCGGTGCGCGCAGAGTGTGGTAGCAGCGCACACACAACAGGGGCAACAACCGACGTTGACCTCACCGGGTAGCTCTAACGACGAGGAGGAAAGAAGAAGACGATGACGAACGTTCGAGACTCGAGACGAGATATCTTTCGCCTCTTCGCTCGGGTGTATCTCGGCGTCGTGTGTGCCACTTGTATTTCACTCCTTATTCAAACCGCTTCCACGGTGTTCCTCCAGTTTACCAATCGTTCCGACGTTCCTTCTCGGAGACACGAAAGATCGCTCCCATCTCGCACAACGATTCACACGCTAATTCGTATCTTCTGGCAGAACTAAAAAAAAACTCTTCGCCCGACAAAGTTCAACTGTCGAACGGTAGAAACGTTCTATCGTCGTCACAGCTGTTGACACTGAACGCGGGCGAAGAGCGCATGACGGGAACGAGTGACAGCCATAGAATTCGTCGAGAAGTTTTTTCTTTGCGGCGACCGGTGGCGCCCTCTGGTGTTAGAAAGACGAACGCACGGGAGGGCCCGACTGAGCGCCATGGAAAAAACCCGGACGAATGGGCAAACACGGAAACGCGACGGAAGGGAAGAGCAGATGGAGAAGCAATCTTGGGATATACTCGGTCGGAGACTGAGGAGACGTGCCAGCATAAGCGGCGAACACGAGGCAAAGTGCATCGCACTGTCTCGGCGTCGACTTGAAGGACCGAGGCAGAAGCGGCAGCTGCTCGTCGTAGTGCACGAGGCAGGTCTTCACTTTGGCGGCAGGGGTTTTTTTTTCTTATGCAGTCTCGAGTGCGTAGCTCTTGTCGAGGGACTCGCTGGCACTTGTAGTATTTCACGAGTTTGCCACACGTTTGGTTCGGGCTCTCGGTTCACTGAAACGGATGTGTCTGCGTCGGCTGCAGAGACATTACGTATAAACTCGACACGGAGGGAAAACAGTGCGTAGGAAGTCAAACGGCGAAAGGAAAATTTACTTCGGAAGTGTCAAAGTTGTGGTCGAGGGATGCAATATATATATATATATATATATATATATATATATATATATATATATATATATATATACATATAAAAACACTTCCACTCGCTCTTTCCACGGATGTTATCCTATTTTAGATTCTGGGAGGTTTGTATCGTTCGAAGGATGACCAAGTGATAGGGAAAAGCTGATCAGACGAATGAACACAGTAATTCCAGTTATTTTATATTCGTGAAATTCCATAAGCACGAGGCCTTTGTTTTTATTATCTCTGTACAAAAACAGTCGAAAAAATTATAGTTTTTTTTCTTCCTCTTTCTTCGTTAAAGATTCAATTTTTTTCGAACTCACGGCGTATGTACAAGCGGGAAATGATAGGTATTTCTTCGTAACTTATAAACTAAATATAATTATACATTGATATAATAATAGATATAATATTATGTAATAATAGTGAACCTACGAGTCTAGGGATTCGAGTTTATTGTGTTTGTATGTTCGTGTGTCTGTGTGTGTGGTTTTTTTTGTATATATCTGTAGATGTGTAATGAATGTTTCTCTGCGAGTGAATAAATCGGTGTTTTATGTTCAATGTGTGAGCGAAGAATATTCATCGCCGGTGTACGTGGTTTTACAGCGAATTTATACAGAATTCATCGAGTAGTAGTATCTCGTTTATAATGATCGTATAAATGAGTGGTTGCGGCTATTGATGGGCATTTTTTGTTGCTGTTGTTTGTTAGCTCAGGGCCGCTCGTTTCGCTCTCTACTCTCATCTCGACTATGTTAACCGCGGGCTCTCGTAGTTTAAGTTTCTATTTTAATATCACCGTCACTCTCCTCTAATCGTGCAGCTCTACCGTTCTCACGATAATCGTAAACGTCTCGTTGAATTTGACGATCCGACTACGATGATCGGGATAACATATTGAAAAATGCATTGTAACATTGGTAAAACGTGAACCACGAGACCGTTTGTCTTGTGAATCGAGCGCCCCTGATGCTCAATCACACTGTCGTCATTCTCCTTATTTTCCTTAATTCCGAGTTCACGTTTTTTTTTTGTCCCCTCGTCCTCGATATTTTACTCTTTCTCTTTGTCGCCAGTCAGCCCAATTGTTACTCGAGCCCCCTCGCCTAATTGTTCTTAAATCTGCAGTATATCTTACACACACATGCAGCTCATCGCGCGGATCTCACAAAACGCTTTCACGAAGATATTCGCAAACTCTCTTTTCGCACTCTCTTTCTCGCTAAACACACACTCTACTCGAAAGAATAAAATGCCATGAGACAGATCCGAATTTGCGCACGCGCGATGTTGTTCGATAAATAGATAGAACCCTCGGCATCGCAGTGTCCGCGAGGATGAAGCGGAAGAGAAGATTCTTCGCGTTTTTTTGTTTGTGCTCGAAAAATCGGTTGGCGGCGCGAGGTGACTACGAAACGTATATAAATTCGCCGAGGAATTCGTTGCTTTAACGGTTTCAGTTTTCAGGAAATTCGTGAATCGTAAACCCGCGAGGGTTTTTTTCTTTTTTTTACAATACATACAATATCTAAACGAGTAACCGGCGCTCGTGTATGCATCCGGTTGAAATTTAAATACAAATACATGCTATACAAAAAAATATGGAGAAAACAAAAATTCTCTCCGGTAACATAAAGATTGCAAAAAAAAAATGTACAATTGTGCTCAGCGGAGCTTATTTATGCCAGCTGATTCGCGTTTGTCACGACCTATGTTCAGTGTCAATAATACAACGGGCGATTCATCGCGAAAAAAAAAATTGTTTCCTGCACCGAGTTCGCTTCTCCTTCATCCTTACTCGCGGACACTCGCGCATTCCCATTAATACAACAAATCTCGCCACATTCGATTCCAAATCCAATATCCGATCGTCTCGCTTCCCCAATATTCTCTTCTTCCAATTTTTTTTTTCATCTTTATTTTTCCTTTTTTTTTGTTTTGTTTTGTTTTGTTGTTTCGTTTTACTTTTTTCCCCACCAGCTTTTCGTCGTTCGCAAATCTTTGTGTTTTCTTTTTTTTTGTTTTATTTATTTATTTTTATTTTTCTCATTTTTTTATTTTTTATCGTTTCGATTTTGTCTCGTTTTATTTAAAAAAATACTGAATTAACCAAGCTAAAATCACAGACTTGCTGGAGTGCCTTTCCATCCTCCAGCGGGTTTGTACAAATTCTTCCTGAAGGACTCTATGTATAGTTACAATGTGTGTGTTATATATATATATATATAGATCATTGTGGTTATATATATATATATACTATATATAGTAATTACAATTCGTTCATGATTAGTTTTCTTTTCTTCTTTTTCATGTTCTCGAGAGTTTGTTTGAGTTTTATGTGTGTGTACCGTGTGTGTGTGTCTCTTTACACGCTTTTTTCAAGTTGTTCCTTTATTTATTTATTATCCCGACTGCAATAGTACGAGCGTGACCCCCATTCTGTGCTTCTACCCCTCCCCTCTCGACGATTCACACATCCACACATTTCCCCCGCCCCTTCTGCCTCCAGGCTCTTTCTCGAAGAAACCAAATTTAAATCAGCCATCGAGCATCTATTCCCGATCCGAAGTTCCATCAAGCGTTTTTTTTCCACCAATCAAAACCCTCACTGCTCGTCATTTAATTTTTTTTCTCCCTCGCTCTTACGTACCGCTACTACTATATCACGCATCGAAGATTTCATTTTGTTCTGATTTTTCATATTTTTTTTTACTTCTATTAGAGATCTCTGTGCGGATCGTCGATCGTTGGTCGAGAGAACGGAACAAGTGACGTAAAAAAAAGACGTTACATTGCGAAGAAAATAAAAATGCGAATTAATATTGAATCAAAGAATGGCCGAAGAAAAAAAGATCCTCGTGAGTAATAAACCAGCGCGCTCGGCCTTAGCTCGGGCAAGTAGCAAGTTCGAACGGAATTCGACCGCACGCACACTTGGGCGCTAAGTGTTTCATCCCCGGCTGCGACTGCGAGATGGCAACGAACGCGTGACACGTTCGAAAACGCAGTCTCTGTCTCTGTCTCTGTCTCTCTCTCTCCGTTGGTGCGCATCGGGATGTCATAGTAAATTATTATTTACTCCTTCTCGCCAACTATCCTACCGAGAGTGTCGGCGGTCAGCGGGTTCACAGCCGGAGACGTGACACTCTCCGTCTCTCCACACCCGGGAGGATGTGATAAATTTGCTCGAAAATTGCTACGTGCCCGGCGTACGGACAGACAGACGGATCAAAAGTATTAGGCGCGTTAATCGACCGCCGAGGAACGGGAGGACTCGTCGTTATTCGACGTGGCAACCATTTAAGATGCGCCCTTCCGTTTCCCAGAAGTCGGCACGCACACTTGTGATCCATATAGATATACACATATATTTATTTCTATATATATGTAGAAATAAATATGCACGTTTTTTTGAATTTCCTTTTTTATGTAACGACGAGTATTTGTTGTGCGAGGCCGCGAATAAATAATCAAGCGCTACCAGTGTTCTCGTGTTTATCGTTTGTGGTATGTTATTTATAATCGTCCGAAAGAAAAATCTTGCGCGGTTAGAAACGAGGGAATAATAATGATGATGATTCTAAGCAAGATGTAAACGCGGACTCGCACACTGGACACGTTTTTGGGTCGTTACATAAACCTGGCATAACCCTGGCTTTTGTCTCTCCCACCCTTTTCAACGTCCGCCTATATTTTTTTTCTTTCTTTTTTGTTTTTCCGCTTTTTTTTCGTCTCTCTCTCTCCCCCCCCTACTCCTTATCATAATCACAGACACGGTTTCTAATTGCTACGTACAGAGCCTTCGTCCAGCGCCGAACGCGATAAGTTTACGCCTCATAACATCGTGTTCCATCGTTCAAAATATCTCGTCGTCGTTAATCATCGCACACTCTCTATACACGTTTATTATCTCGGAGCGGTTGCATCTCAACGACATTTTTTTTTTCATATTTTAAATTTTCAGACGCTCGCGCACTTTGTCATTCATTCAGGTTCTCGTGATCATCGTCATAATTTTTTTCGTCCTCTCCAGCCATAAAACGACGAGGTATAGTTGTTTTTTTTCACGCTCTCGATGTTACCAAGCGTTATTTTTATGTGCCCACTTTATGTTTAACGATGACGACCGCGATCGAATATTCACCGGATTGGATGATCAAAATAAAAAAAAAACCCGTCATGGCGCGAGAATGTGAACGCCGATATATCATACCGAGTCAATGCTTCCTCCGCGGGGAAGCAAACTTCAATCGATTCTTCAGACTGTTAAATTCAACAGCACGCGTTAACGGAAAAAAAAACAATCGTCTACGAGAGAAAAACAAAATGAGGACAATAAGCATCGGGTGAGTAGTTGCCGAGTCGAGTTAATCGAGGACAGAAATAATTGAGCGATACCGCGAGTTCGCCTCGTCGGAGGAGCTGGACAAGAAGTTGCGTGTAATCATCGCGTCGTCATCGTTCGCGTGTGCGTTTGATTTTTAAAACCTCGTCGTTCGGAGAGAAGAAAAATCACTCTCACATCCCAATAACGTCGTCACACACTCGTGACCACCTATATGCCGCGCTCACGAAAAATAAAACGAATGAAAAACGAAAATCCCTCCTCGCGAAGAAAATCACAGTTGTTTCAAAAGGATATATAGATATATATAGATATATATGATATACTATTTAAATGACGTGCGCGCACGACGCCGCCGTAATCGAGGCACCAACTTTGCCGACAATAAATTGTAATATATATATATATACGTATACATATAAATTATATATAATATATATACATACTATTTAATGCATCATTATCGCCGGTTATTATTTACCTGATTACACGCGGGTCCTCTTTCACACTTTCATTCGGACATCATCTCTGCATGTTATAGTTTGTGTGTATATATGTACATATATAAACTTTTATGTGGATCAATTGATTCGTGTACGGTGGATACACGTAACGGTAAATGGATCGCTAAAGGGCGTGCGCGACTCTTTCTCTCTTTCATATATATCGCTATCTCTCTCTCGGTCTCTTTCTCTCTCTTGCGTAATGACTACCGCCGGCGCTGTCAGTGTTTTTTTCCCTTTTTCACTGATAAATGTTGTTCTTTTTTTTTCATGCTGTTGTACTTGCGGCTTCACACGATGCACAAAATTGAAAATGAATGAACTTTTACGAAACTCGTTAAACGCGTCGCGCTGTGAGGAACTTCAATCTTCTTTCTTCGATCGGCTCTCTATCTTCGTTCGATCCTTATGACTGGCCATATGCGTTGCGTTCACGGTAGTATAACGGTGGTTGATCCTCGTGGTTGCCATCCGAACGTTGTACATTAGCCGTGTTTTAGTTTGTTGCACTTCCCCTCATGACAATTACGATTGTGGTGATTTTTCTCGTTTCTCATTTAATTTTTTGTAACGACCGACTACACTTACCCCGGTTACACGCAGTCATTGCCGTACGAGCTCGAGTCGAATTTTCAGGAGTTTGAGATCAGTGTTTTCGACAGCGAGCCTCCGTCGGACAAAGACCCGTGTGCCCGCGTCCGTGTGTGGGTGTGTCTGTGACTGTGTGTATGGGTTTGCGCGAGAGAAATCTTGGTTACTTGCTCTTGATTCTTCTCCTCCTCGGTCGGGTCGTGAGCGTGAAATCTCGAATGAAAGCCAACTTGGAGAAGCTCCGTGATAATAACAATGATATTAACGAGCGCGTGGGGGACGCCCGGTTGGTGGTCGAGAATCCCGAGTCTCAATGGCGTCGTGACGCCGAGTCGTGTTTTGATGCCGATGCTGCCGACGCGCTTCTTCTCTGTTACGTTTTTTTTTCTCTTCTTTCCTCGCTTCTTCTTCTCGGATGAAAACGACGGTCCATTTCACAGCGATCCTCGAGATATTGAAATCGCTCCATTGCCGCTGCCTGCGTCACGATGAGTCAGAACGGCGTTAACATCGCCGGGGCAGGGGGAGGGGGGGAGAGAGAAGAATCGAGCTATTATATGTTTCCACTGTACAACGTTCGGTGGCAGAGGCGAGAACCCGTTCGAGAACGTTCTTTGAAATATCTCTCGCGATGGAGGGCTCTTACACAGAGACGCGCGAGCCGCGCGGAGAGGGGTGGGGGGTGAAGGGGAGATTTTGCCGCCCAGACCAGACACGATTTTTCGGCAGGAGTGCGGGGCATCCGTGGGGCTTGCGAGAGAATAATAATGATCCGAAGAATGGAAGGGCTGGCTGCGCAGGCTGATGGGCTCGAACGAAGGGGAGGAAAACACGATGGTAGCCGGGGCTCTCTCTTCATGCTTCTGCTGCTGTTTTTCTTCGTGGTTGAGTGGTGCGTAACATATACATATGTATATATATATATGTGTGTGTTATATATACACATTATATCCATACACTGGCGACAAAGAGGAAAAGAATAAAAGAGAAAAGAAGACAAAAGGTAATTTATCTCCGATCTTTTTTGTCGAATTCTCTCAGTTTCGATCCGGTCACATGGATAAACGATGAATCTAATAGTCGGGTGACTCCTCGCAAGTTCGGTCGTCGCGATAGTCTGCTGTTTGGCGTGGTAGTGATGTTCGTCGTGTTGATTTTTTATTTTTTCTTCATATTTCTTCTCCATCATCCTCGTCGTGATATTTCGCAATCGACGATTCAACTCGAAACGAATGCCGCGATCTGTTCGTTGAACTGCGCGTGCTCGAGTATGAGCGAATCCTTGCAGCTCTCGAATTGCTGTTGTTGTGCGACCGCCGGTGGTTGCATCTCCTCCGGATCGGGTTCCGTCCTCTCGTATAGAACGCAGATCGAGCCGTTCTCACCGATCCTGTATGAGACCTCGGCCGGATCGATCCACATAGTCAATTCGCTGGGGAAGAGATGATGGAGCACGGTCGGCAATAGGCCAACGTTGGCACCGGCCTGTGCGATAACAGGATCCATTTTGCCGTTAATGCGTATACAACGATAACCCGAGCCGCGGTTTGGACGATCGGGAAACCAGTGATCCCTGTAACGTCGTCGGAGAACATCGGTCAACGATGATTTGAACAAGTCGAGCTGACGATCCGACAGCTGGCCCGCCTGTAGACGTAATAAATGGACGAGAAAGTCCGCCGCGGACACTATCTCCAGTCTCATTGTGGCGAATTTATCGTTAACGAGATCAACGCGAAATTGTCTTTCTTTTCTTCTTTTTTTTTTGCTTTTTTATTTCGATCGAAATCGTTTTACTGTTTTTTTCCTTTTCTTTTTTTTTTTTTTTTTTTTTTTACTTAAATTGTCGATAACGATGACGCAGACGCGACGATACGCCGACGTGAGAGCCCCGTCTTTTTTCCGTTATATTATCTCTCTCCGATATACTCTCCTCTATCGGTACTTGCTCGTGGTAACGTCGTGGCGACGTCGTTTTGAGACCGATGAATAAAGCGACCTCTCGTTTTCCCACGGCGGGTTTCTTTTTAGTTTTTTTCTTTCTAATGTATCTCGTTGAATCGCCGAAGTAGCGAACCGCGGTGGCGAGATAATAATGCGTGTGTCACGGTACGAGAATACGACGACGACGGCCCAGCACTACTTTCGAATCGGAGCGAGTCTCGACAAAATGGCGTCGCCACTGACCGTAGCGGTCGGAACAACGTTGCCACTCCAGCGCGAACGACGAGAACCTCGACTCGATTACTCCTCGCACACTTGCTCGAACGCCGCTTGATCTCCACAGTTGTTTTATTATCGTTCGCTTTTCCTCTTCGTATCTTCGACGTCCCCGGTGTATCCCCGAGAGGCGGATGATCACGAAATATATTCTTCGACGATGTTTGCCTCGTTCGCGAAAGCCTCTCTCGTTCTTCCTCGCTATTCAGCTTCTTGGCTCTTTCGCAACGCCGTTCGACGAAACGCCACGAATCGATCTTCGTTGCCTCGTTTTATAATTTAACCGCGACCGCACACGTATTCGATCGACGAACGATTTAACTGTAATTCTTTCGATTCGCGACCGACTTTATAACCCGCGCAAAACCGTCTATTTCCTTTCCTCGGCTCTCTAGCTATCTTCCTTTCTCTCTCTCTTTCCCTACCTATCTAGCTATCTCTCTCGCTCTCTCTCTCACCGCACAAACTCTTCGCGAACGTCACCTCTCGACTGCCGACGACTTTCTAATGGTGGCGGACGTCGATGCCACCGAGGTAGGCTCCGAGTCTCTTTGTTCGACGTCGCCACGGTGGGAGAGCTACGAGCGTCGGCCAATCGACGCGAGGCTTCGTCTCCGTTTCCACGGGGTCACGTGACCCCTCACGCTAGCTCTGCGCGAGAAGAGATGCGCCTTGTGTACTACCTCCTCGCCCGTGTATATACATTTATGTATATATACATACACACATATATATAGAGTATACGTTTACGACTCACACACAGAGAATACACACTCGCGCGGCCGTCGCTGTATTTTCTAGCTGTAATATTTTTCTGCTGTTGCTGCCGCTGCTGCCGCTGCTTCTGCTCGCCCCCGTAAGCGTTCGAGATGGCCCCGAAATCGAATAGAGGCCGTTCTCCCACAGAGAAGCTGAAACTCTGCTATACGAACGTTTGATGCTTGTTTTATATTATACTTACAGACTCGGTGTACATGTTTTTTTTGTTCCTTTGCTTTTTTTTTCTTCTTCTCTCGTAGCACAGCTGCACTGACGAGTGGGGATTTTTCTCTGTTAGCTTCGACTGCGCACCGAACTGCTACGGTTAGAGAACTCGGGAGTCTCTCCCGTGTGTTGATAAAAAGGTGGGCTCCGACGGTGCTCCGCTCTGCCTTCCTCCGAAAGTCTTCGGAGACGGGCCCGCGCACTCGTTTCCCTAGCTTTTATGCTCTATACCGGTAACTATGTATCCTATCTGGTACGACACACACTCGCTCACACATACGAAGCAGTTACGCCGTATACAGATATATTGGCCTTCTCCTCGCGAGCTCGCACGATCGTGCTCTCGAGCTCGCCTAGTTATACAAGTATATCGGGAGCAGGTCAAAAGGCTCAAGACATTTTTTGTTTTCTTCATCCGTGGACCCGAGTCCCGAGCGTTCTCGCTCGGCGATACGGAAAATATATTGTCCTGTAGAAAGGAGCGTCGATGAGCTGGAAATTATCCTTCGGACTCTCTCGCTGTATATATATCGGCGTGCGCGAGTAACGGATCTCTCAATCTGGATCGTGCCTGTCGGTACACTCGCGTCGGATCGCCGTCGGATAACTCCTTACAGTTGACTCGTTGCGGATTCGATGCCTCGCGATTCTTCCATTGTCGGACGGACTCTGGCCGGACCCCAGGGGCAAAACGGATTACACCGAATGGTGCGAAACGATTTACCGCTGTATTATAATTATTTTCGCGGCAATTTCGTAATGCACGATTATACAGAAAATCTATATGTCGAGGCGCTAAAAAACTCCAGCGTTTAAGGGTATGTATTCCATGCCCTGGCTCGGCGGCGAGGTTCTCGGTGGCGCGCGCGCGCGGTGAGGGGCAGGCGACCTGGGCTGCTAAGTGCCGAGCGTGCCGAAACAAACACCGAATTATTTCGTTTCGCACTCGCGCTATCTTCGAAAACCGAACGGTGAAATTGTTTCGCAATATTTCAATTCTCTCTTTCCAGACACGTTTTCATTTTTTCTTTTTTTTTCTTTTAGAAATGTATTTCGATAAATTGTTGCAGCTAACGGTTCACTTGCCGTATGGCAACGACCTCTGCGTAAGGGCAACTTGACTGCTGATCGGTTAAGAAAAATCAATTTTAATATCTCGGCAATCGTGTGACCAATTAAATTTTTTAAAATATATAACAAATTATTCATTTTAAAAAAATTTCATTTGTGTAAAACGGGCAAAGCCCGTTTTACAGAAAATGTACAGTAGTGAGTGGGAGTGTGGTATTAGAACGGTAATTACCGTAGCTTAGTCTAGAACGCGGTATTCAGTTTTATTACTGCGCTTTCAGTCACAATTTCACGCTTATAGACGTAACCTGAGTAATCTCGAAAATCAGTTCGAGAAATTTCGATTACGTCTTCGATATTTTCAAATTGGTTTGCCAATCGGATAGCTCGTCCTTATAGCTCGTGCGGTATGTTCGACGATAGAAGAGCTCTATATTCCGCGCCAACATTATAATTTATTTATAAAAAATTATAATTTCTACACAAAAAATGATTTTGTAATATATAAAAAAAATACACTACGAATTTATTTCTAACGTCTTAAATTTTCGACTTAATACGATACATCCTGGAAATAATAAAAAAACAAAATGGAGAAAAATCGCTTTTTCCTCGGGTTTGAGAGTCACTGGTTCCGGGGATCCGTTCTTTAGTGCAGAGTCCTCCCCACCATCGCCCCGGGCATAAAACCCCGATGACGACGTCGTGGGCGATGAGGAGTAGAGCAATTGTGTGTATGTGTGTGTGTTGATCGCCGGCGGGAATAGGAAAGCTGGCGAATCGCTAGAAAGCAGCGGGGTCTGCACGGCTCGGCGTCCACCTATGATAAGTGTGCTCGTGGTGCTAGAGGGAACCTGTGTGGGTCTCCACGTACGAGGCTAGAGCGCTAGTTTGAAGGATCGAAGGTGTGACGAGCGTCTGGCTCGTCGAAAAGCGCTTCGCGACGCACGATGCGCGCTGCGACGCTCGAGGGGATGCTGCTGTGCCCGAAAAAAAAAGATGAAAAGACAAAAAAAAACGCTGAAGAACATTCGAGAAGAGAAAAAAAAAATTCAAGAGAGAAGGAGTATAAGGTGAAGAGTGCGTAACGAGGGGGCTCTGAGTCACTTCGCGAAAGCGTGCTTCTTCGGCTCACCGGTGTAGCACGGCGGTTGACGACGGTGACGCGATGTTCTCGAGACTGTACGCGAGCGTTTTTAGTTTCGACGTGATCAGCGCGAATTAATCACCGGCGACGTGTACGAACCAACGAGTCCCCGACTCAAGCGACGCTGGAAAATCGTTGCTTGTACGTAATGTGGAATTCATCATCGGAACTCTATAGTTTTGTACATTTTACCTGGAGAATATTTTTTGTTTTTTGTTTTTTTTAAGTTCCGGCTGAAGAAGACATTTTCACTGCGAGCCGATTATCCGATTCCCGGAGGGAATCGCATTCTATCCTTCGTATAGCTATTTTTCCCGGAAAATTATTTTTTTCAATTTAACATTAAATACATTTTTTTTAAATCCCCGATCGAAGAACAACTTTCCAGTAAGTCCCGATTATGCGATTCCAAGAAGGAGGGAAGGAACGTAATCTCGGTCTCCGTATCGCTATTCTAGTCGAAAAAATTTTTCTCCACTTACAATTAAATTTTTGTTTTTGTTTTAATTCCTGTTCGAAGAAGAAGTTTCCTCTACGAACTGATTATGCGATTCCCAGAAGGGGGGCTTTGGGGGATGTAATCCCGGATTCGAAATAAATCTCTCTCTCGCCCTCGTTAATTTTCCATCCTCCGTATCGCTAATGACGCCCGCCATGCCGGAGTTTTCCTTTGTAACCGTTGGCCAATGAAGATAATTATAATCGGCAGCGCGCGAGGGCATTGGTACGCGCCAGCGGTACACTAAAGTTCCGCGCTAATATATAGTCGGACGAGAGACCCCTGTGGTCTTTCGTTTATCTATCCTATCTATGTGCATCTCTTTCTCTTTCTCCTACTATCTGGCGAGGAACTCGCGCACGGAACGGAACGGACGGGGTTAACGGCCGTACAAGCGAAACGTTACTATTCTGGTCATTCTCGTGTGTGTATGTGTGTGTGTGTGCGCGCCCGCGCGCGCGGACTCTAGCGACAATTTATTCAGAACCGCGCGCGCGGTTGCTCTTGGTGCGAGTTGCATGCATGCGCCTAGGCTTCATCTCCGAGCGAGCTAACTATCGAGCTCGTCTACCCGACCCCCACTATCTTTCGCGCGCCTCAGCGTACTAACATATATATGTAGATAAATATGTATATACACTGTATATAAAGTATACATAAGTGACTATCGGCAATGACTCGTTCGTGTGCCAAGTCGACATAAAACGCGTAACAATGCACGAGAGAATACCGGTGAGAAACTAAACGACGATCGTTTCATTGATAGAATAACTACCTACGGTGCGAGATATTAAAAAAAATGGAATCGCGAAAATATTGTCGTTGGGCGAAGTTTCTCGTCGTCGAGAATCGCAGACGGATCTTGATTCATACGGGACTGTTAACGAACGCATATTTTATTTTTAATTTTTGTGTTTTTTAACGATGCACAAGAAAATACGAACCAGTGAGAAACCGAGCGACGATCGTTTCATTGGTAGAAAAATAAGTGCCGATGGCGCGAGATTACAAAATAGTTCGCGAAAATATTGTCCTTAGACGTAATTTCTTGTCGAGAATCGCAGACGGACCGCGGTCCACAATGTTAATGAACGCATATTTTATTTTTTCTTATTTTTGAAAATGCACAAGAAAATCCCGACTGGTGAGAAACTGAACGACGATCGTTTCATTGGTATCAGAATAAGTACCGACTCGGCGAGATTAAAAAAATGATCAATAGCCGATTTTTCTCGTCGTCGAGAATCGCGGACGGATCTTCGATAGATGCGGGACTATTAGTGAACGACTACTTTATTTATTTTATTTTTGCAATTTTTTTTTTTCACCCGAGACTGCGAACCGATGTCGTTTTGTGAGTGGAGCGGCGTAGGGTATTTTTTTTTTCATTACCCGGTAGTGCGTTCGAGTGCCCGTTGTGCATTATTCACTCCGGCTTGTTTGTTCATCGACCCACGACTCTTTATAGCTCGTGTGTACACTCGACGATGCCTTCGGTCCCTCCTCTTACTGTCCGTGGGGCGATGGGATGACGCGTTTCCTCCCGGCGTCTAGTCCCGTGCCCCGAGCGCGTCTATAATAATTCCGTAGACGCGCTGTATATACTCGTGTGGCGTATACATATAACGCGTAAACATCCGTCTCGACGCGCACAGGGGCAACAGGTTAATACTTTTCGGTAGAAGGGAGATTTATGTTCGGTATTCGAAACTTTGATCTCCCTTCTCCATACTCTCTCTTTAAATATATATACATATACATATATATATAGATATATCTATAGTGTAGTCAGAAAATTTCTAGCACAAAAAAAAAATTCTCCGAACCATATCCGTTCGTTTAATTAGTTTGTGAATGGTCGAGGGATACTTTTACGGGCGAGAGCTCTACATCCGTGCAGCTGAACGAAACGGTCAATTTTTATCGCGCCAATAATGAACACAATAGGGTGTATCGAAACGTCCGAAGTCTTTCTCTCGGTACCAGCAGAGCCAGGTAAAGGGGGCTAAATAAAAGTATTAGACCCGGCGAGGCTCGGACATTGTCAGTGGACAATCGAGCCTTGCGGGTATTTCGTGCGTTAAAGGGAAACTGATACCTCGGGGTTAGCCTTATTTCCGTTACACGACTGCAGCGCAGCCCCTTCGCTCCTTTGAGGATAATTACGGCTTAGGGACCTTCCCAATTATCGGTGAGTACTCCCAAAGCTTTCCATCTCCCTTTCTCTGAATTTCACGTCATACACACAGATATACATATATATATACATAGATATATATAGATATATTTATGTATATTATGTATATACTATAATGCTGCGTTGCTCTATGCACATATATATAGATAACATCGTGATTTTACGTACACGCTGGCGTTACCAACTTGGCAACTGTCGGGCGATCGATACGGAGATTATTCTACAAACACGCAGGGAACGTTACTGGCATCGGATGCTCAAGGGGAGTGGGTTTATGCATAATCGTAGATTTTTCCAACATTTAAAAGTGGTTGCTTTCGTTTTTTGAGCAGTTGAGTAAAATTCTATAATCATCGAGTCGAAAGTTTTCCCTTACGTCCCGCATGGATTAGATATAGTGGGAGTGGGATATAGAAACACGGAGCTACAGATTATCATTTTCTCGCCTCGTGCGTAGGGCGAGTATATCGGAATTACTCTTACGAGTTTCTCTACATCGAGAGAAAGAAAAAAGAAAGGTTACTTCTCGTCTTGAGCATTTTTGTAAGTTTCGTTTATCGTCGAATCGAAATGTTTCACTTCCATCCCGTATGGATGAGACAATGGGAATTAAATTTAAAAACAAGTAGCTATACATTTATTTCCTCGCCTCGTGCGCAGGGCGAGTATATCGGGATTGCTCTTGCGAGTTTCTCTGGATAGAGAGATAAAGAAATAATAAAAAAAAAATTGTGAGGCATCGATGTCACAGGACTCCCACAGCTTCGTGCCGTCGTCCGACTGGCATCCCCGTTATCCGCGCTGTGGATCTACGAGGAGAAACTCTGATCTCTTGTGTGTACCATACGAGAGACTGTACGTAACGCAGCGCACGGGCGCTGAGCCTGTCGGAGACGAATGCGAGAGAGCGCGCACCACTCCTGCAGGCTTCTTCTTGTTGTTGGGAGAGTCGAGAGCCGAGAGGATCGAGGTCCCTGAATGGTGGGGAGGGGGGAAAGAGGGGGCTTGGTTCGCGTTCCCCCAAGACGGGGAGCTCGGTCGCCCAGCCGGGAGAAGAGAAGAACCGAGGAAGCCGGAGGGGCCAAGGGGGCGCGCAACATCGCCGTGTCCGCCATCACGCTAGCCCCCTCGCGTCTAACTGTTTGGTAGGTCATCCCCACCGCGAAAAAAAATAAAAAGAATAATCCCTCCTCACTGACCGACGCCTTTAACGTTCCACTTGTCAGACGTTCTTTGTCGTTTTTCTTACCACGTTCCGAATCTATCTTGCGCTGCGATATTTTGTCACGAATCTGCCGTAAGTATAAGACTATTCGAATTGAAAATATATCGTTGAAGTGATAAAAAATAAAACACGGTAAAGTTTCGTTCTGGTCCGACTACCAGATTTGTCGACATGATAAAAGCTCTTTCGCTTTTTCACTCTTCTCGTCCGGGTAGAAATATTATATATTATATATATATAAAATGCTACAAGCGAGGGAACTCCGCGAATTTTGCCGAGCGTGAAGTTTGCTGCCCGAGCGAAGCGAGACCAGAAATCACACGAGGTGAAAATCCACTCCTTCCCGTGTAGCATACGATACTTTTTTTCCGACTTTGTTAAAGTAATCACATGTCGCCAATGACCATTACTACCCCGGGAGTAATAGGGCTTCCAGAGATAGTAATAAGCCCTATTACTCCCTAGGGAGTAATGAAGCACTGCGCATGCGCACAGGTTAATAATGATCGTTGGTCAATGATAGGCAATTTTTCGCGCGTCTTCCACGCCCGGAACATGGTTATTTTAGCGAAGGCGAGAAAAAATTATTTCCTGGACACTGACATGATTAAAAAAAACAAAGATAAAACCGATAGGACATCAAGAAGCGTGTTCCACGAAAAATACATACGCAACTCTCGAGAGTTAACACCCTAGTCAATGGATAGCGATATTAACTCGAGGTACGAGCATTAGATAAACTCCGGATTCCCCGTGGGCAAAGAGCGCTGTATATATATATATATATATATATATATATATATATATGTACCGCAATATAATCACGTCTCTCGATTTCCACACGCCAAACTATTGACGCCTGTTCCGGTCAGTCGAATCGGAAAATAACAACGTGCCCTTCGAGACACAAAAAAACTACAAAGAAAGAATAAAATAAAGCATCACCAGCAATATCGATCGCAAATCCCGTCCTTGCGCCGCTCCGTGCGTCCGTCAGTGTTCTCGGTTTCCCGATACACATTAGTATTTCTACCGAACGTATAAACGTCCTTCGACGAGAATCGATACAATTATGTGCGCTCGTGGCGGTAGGAAACTACAGCGACGACTCTGCTGGACGAGCAACACACATGGAAGAGCAACCACGTATTCGAGAGTCGTAAGAGAATATCGAAAGCCTGTTGAGACTGAGGCCTGGCCTAGGTCACGTGTCCAGGAAACGCGTGTCCTCCGTTGTGGACGCTTACGGTTCAGAGGACTGTGTGCGAAAACACGTGCGAGAACACGTGGTAACGAACAAAAATGTTCCTAGCTCTTGGATGATTATATGCGATTTAGTCTCGTCGTTTCGTTGTCCTTCCAGTGTACGAGAATAGTCGAGCGTGATCGCTACGTAACACCGTGGTCGAACTTATTACCTTATTAGGTATGGGAAAAAAAGAAAAAGCGGAATAGTAAAAAACGAGCCCAGTCGTTCGCGTTTACGTGAACATATTGAATAAAAAAAATACTTCGTTTAATCTCAAATGAATCACAGGCCATATTTTTTTAACGAATGAATATGTGAAATAGTTCGCCGGGTTGACGAGACAGACGCCATTTGCATTGTGCGCTCGCAGCGCCGAACGGCAGCTTTGGGAAGAAAAAGAAGATTCGATAAAACGGAGATAAAGATCGCGACGATTTATCGAGCGACGCTGATTTATTGTAATCCATTCGTGTTTCGCGCGTTTCGAGAGAGGATAATTGCGAGGAGGGAGAGATGGAGAGTACGCCGGTATCGTGACGCGGGTTTGGCCCCGCGTCACGATACCGGCCACGTTCAGATCGCCTGCCTTACAACGTGCCGCTCATCTCTGACCGAACGCATATCTCCCCTCATGGCTCTTAATTATACGGAAAGACGTAAGGCCGATTTTCACGTGATTCCTATCGACCAAACAAAGCCCGCATTTATTTATGTATTTCTATTAATACAATAATAATCTGGCCGTTTCGAACAGCCAGTCGTATCTGAGGCGAATAAACAAAAATAACCCCGTATTCACTGCAAACGCAGACTATAAAGCGAGCTGCGGGCGGACACAGAGATAAAAGAGAACTGAAGCATGTTTTCGAACTACGGATCCAATTAATTTACAGAAATTACAACAAAAGCTATTATTATTGCAAATTAATTTAATTAATTTTAATAATTTTATTATTACGAAAAATATGTACAAAAAAAATTGAGCGAGGGGACCGAACTGCGTCGATAAAGCTGAAGTACATCGGGGTTTTTTTTACCTAGCCAGATAACGACTATCGTCGTTATTAAAAACAAAGCCAATTTCGCTGACTCAATCGCGGTTCGCGCAAGTGTGCTTCGAGGTAAAAATTCGATCTCGTAGATCAACTGGGATTTCCTCGAGCGTCTATAATACCGCGTCGCGTTCGGAAAAAACATGCGACGCGGATAGGCTGTTTGTCCGTCGAACGCAGTCGCTTACGTGATCCTAAGCACGCTTCGGGAGAGCTCTTTCCACACGCTCTCGCGCCTCGGCGGTAGCCCGCGCCGACCGAAATTCATTTCCATCAGGCCGATCTCGACCCACGCATACGTCCCGCCCGTTCTTTATCGGAGATCCGCTGATACTTTTCCCTCGCGCTCCCCCCCCCCCCCCCCCCCCGATTACCATCAAATATTTCACCGCTTCCCCCGTGGCTGGTATAACTTTCAGAATTTCGTCACAATCGATAGTTGTTTTTTTAGTCAGAGTTCTCTGACTCCGCCAGCCGTATCGCAACTGTTTATACAGTAAACATCGCGACGATTTTTTTTTACTACGCAGTTTTTTGACCTACTTCATATTTTTAATTAAGAAAAAAAATTAATTATCCGATCAACTCGAGTGATCTTCTTGATCCGAAGACGGAACATGCCGAAAGTGGGTCTTATCTTTTATCGTCCGGCAGATGTTCTATACGGCGAATGAAAAAAATTAATACATTGTGCAAGAGCGAAAGATCCTAACATTTTTTTCACACTCAGCCGTTTCGCCGAAGCATAAAAGTGCGAGGATTTAGATATCTCGTTAGAGTATCGACGGTGTTGTACACACGAAAGAGATTCTCGGTGGGAGACGTTGCTCAACCGAGTGCGCACTTAAAAAAATACTCGGAAAAAAAACACGCGCTCATGTGTGACGTGAGTTTAATATCTCTTATTTTACGCCGCGACTCCTCGGCATTCTTCTTCTCGGACAAACCATGTTTATTCGATGTTTTTGTAACGCTCGTCTTCACTCTCCTTTTTATTCTTCTCAATTCGTTCGTTTTTGTTTTTGTTTTTCTAAATTCTTAATCACTACAAACCGCGTTCTTTATTTTCGAGCCTGTACGCGTGTCGATGGGACTTTAAGCTGCGCGGACGTTCCTCTACGGAGAAAAATATATTGCCGGTACGCCCACCGGTCAAGGTCAAGCAAAGTGCACAGTCTCGGATCGAGCGATCTCCTTATCGAACGGCGCGTCACAGCATAATCGTCATCGGCGTATCTCGGAACGACCGGGAACTATGCGACATCCAGCACGAGTTTAATGCGTCCTAATTTGGCTCGGAAACAAAAAATAAAAAAATAAAATTAGAGACTAGATAGTTCGAAGCGCGTAAATAGTATAATAATCATAATAACATATCGTCCGGGGTTCTCCTCGCCAGCGACAACATCGCTAAAAGATCACGCCTCGTTTCCCGATAAGCAAGAAAAGAATTGAAGATCAGTCTATTAAAATCGAGGAGCTGACATTGGTGCTCCTATAAACTCATGACGCGTTTGCTAACTGCTGATCAGCTGTTTAAAAAATAATAATAATTAAAAAAAAATCAAGTCGCTCCGGCCCGTTCCGACAATTCGCACGTTATATTTTTCCTCGCTTTCCATACAGCGCGCATGCTGTGTCCGGCTGTGTCCGAGGCGGTGTGTTATTAATTTAGCGCCCACTCCCACAGGACTGAACGGTTTCACGCGGATAGCCGGAAGCTCGTGGTAATTGATGGACGTTCGTGTTTACCGGTCGTAGTGCTTTCGCGCTGACGTACGAAAGACGATAACGCGCACCGGAGAAAAACGGACGAGAGATGAGCGCGATTGCGTGGATACGAAACAAGAGAGAATAAACGAAATGCACAGAACGGAGGCGCGTGGGTTGTAACGCTCTATTACAGTCGCGAGTAAGATCTACTCCACTGGTGTTCCTCCTCGTGTTACTATACCATTCGCGGTTCTACGGGCCGTCGTTGGGGCAGGTCGTGACACCGGGAACGCGAAGCGAGCTGTTTATACCGAGTTTCGCACTGCCGGAGAGCGCCGGCAGAGAGCCCGAGAGAAAACTAGCTGCCCACTCGTCGTCGTCGTTTATAGAGCAATTATAGCCGCATTTATAGCAATATAGCAATGCTCTACAATAATGCGGTTCTAGTGCGCATCCGGTGCGAATTATTGTCGGCGACTCTCTCGGAGGTATTTTCCTATTGCCGTATAGGTAAAAAAAAGATATTGCAGAAAATATAAATAAAAATAAATCATTTTCTTTTTAAGGACGAAGTTTGGAGGGAATTTGTATGTCGACAGTATTGGCGCATTTGGCCGGGTCGAAAACGGTCTGAAGTTGTTAAAAGACAAACATTTTTCCTAAAAAAAATAAATAAATAAATAAAATAAAAAAAAAAGATTCATCAACTTTTAGAAAAATGCTATTTTTCGGTATCTTTGAACAGATGTGTCTTTGCTTTCCGATCGAGTGACGGAAAACCTGAAAAAAACTCGTCATCGTCGTTTATAAAGCCGCGCTGATTAACCCTCTACAATACTGCGGTCTAATGCTCATCCGGTGCAAGTTATTATTTGCGACTCACTCGAGGCTCTCCCGTATACGTACAAAAAGTTAAACGTGCAGAGAAAAATAATAAAAATAAATGAATTATTTTTTAAGACGAGATTAAAAAAAGGGCTGGATGTCCGGAGAGAATTTATATGTCGACAGTATTAACGCGTTCAGCCGGCTCGAAACCGGTCCTGAGAGTTGTCAATGGACTAAAATGTTTTCTAAAAAAAAAAACAAATAAATTGATTTACCACCAATTTTGAGAAAAATGCTAATTTTCGGTTTTTTTGAACAGATTTCTTTGCTTTCCGATCGCGTGACGAAAAAACCCGAGGCGCGCGGTTTTACCCCCGCGTTTTAGCGGTAAAAGAAAAAAAAACACAGGGTATACTAAATTTGGCCAAGTTCCAAAAACATTTTTCTTTCGAGTCTCTGCGGAGCGATGAAAAAGCGTGAAAGACAAAAAAAAACGCACGAGAAAGGTGTAACCTTGCGATTTTTCATGTAAAAATAGAAGTTAAAATAAAAAAAAGGTGTTCCTGACCTCATATTTCGATGTATTTTTTTTTCACGTCGGACGAATCCGACAGGAATTTTGGTTTACAGTCAACTTGGTGATGGCAACAAATAAAATTTGTTTTTTTTTTCGTTTTCGGTACGAAAACTCGTATCAACGTGGGAGTAAAATAACCGTCACATTCTTGAGCTTTTTTTTAACTACATCTTTTTCCACTCGGAACAACTGTGCACTAAAACCCTATTCCCTCGCCTGGACAATGAAATCTACTTCGAGTTTCGCTATTGGGTAGTCTCTCCCAGAAAGCATATCCAGCCAAGGACACCTTCATACGCAATTTTTCACGTAAAAATAGAAGTTGAAAGAAGGTGTTCCCGACCTCATATTTCGATGTATTTTTCTTTCGCCTCGGACGAATCCGATTGGAATTTTGGCCTAAAGTCAACTTGGTGATCGTAAATAAAAAAGAATTAGTTCGTTTCGTTTTCGGTACGAATTTTCCTACCGAGTATCAACGTAGGAGTAAATATCCGTCAAATTATTTAGCTATTCTTTTAACTACATTTTTCTTCCACTACGAACAACCGTACAAGGTCCTATTCCCTCGCCCGAACAATGAAATCTAGTTCGAGTTTCGGTATCAGGTAGTTTCCCCCTAAAAAGGATATCCAGCAAAGGATATCTCGAGATCTCCGGCTCTCCGAGAAAATCACCGAACCCCCTCGGTTCGGTGATTTTCGAGCAAGTGTTCCCGGACAAAGGGAGAAGGAAACGAGAGCCGAGTTCTCTTTCTCCGGAGGGCCCGAAGACGAGCCAGCGGGGAAGCCAGAATTCTCCAGAAGGGAAACGCGATCCGGCAACGCAGGAAACCTTTTTCCTGCGGAGTATGCGGTCTCTTCGGTGCGGCGTTGCGGCGCCCATTCGTTCGTCTGTACAGGCGACACACACATACACACGCATCCGCGAAGCGGAGTATTAGTGCTCGGCCGCAGCGTCGCCTCCCCCGAAAAACATCTGCGTCGTCGACGGACGCGCGCTGCTACGCTCCGGCGAGTGTTGCCGCCGCAGGCCACGTCCGTAATGGTTTATCGTTTATCCTTCTGCTTCTCTCCTCTTCCACACCGACTCTACACGAGATCCCGAGAAACTGAGATAGGACAAAAAAACAAAGGAAAAAAATGCCCTCGACTCGAGGCCAAAGATTTTTCCGGGAAGAGTTTTGAGTTACTGGAGGAGACCCTGCTGGCGTGTCACGTGACATGTAATATCCGCTATCCTGTATACACGTGTATTTCGACGTAATACGTATTCGTGCTGTTGTAATCATTCTGGTACATTAAATAAATTGAAAATCTCGGGCAAAAAAGATTAAAAGACATTTCATTAAGTAAATAATAACGATTATTATTATTATTATTGTTAATTTGGACCTGGGTAAAACGTTTGAGATAACTCACTTTTCCGGGAAGAGTTTTGAGTTACTGAAGGAGACGCGGCTGGCTCGTCACGTAAAACATAATGTCCGTTATCCTGTATACACATGGATTTCGACGTAATACAACTCCGTGCTGTTGTAATCTTTCCTGTACATTATATAAATTGAAATTCTCGTGTAAAAAAGATTTTAATACATTTTATTTGATAATCATTATTATTACTGTTAATTTGGACCGGGGCAGATCGTTCGCTATAATTGCCTTTTCCAGGAAGAGTTTTGAATTACTGGAGGAGACCCTGCGAACGTGTAACGTAAAACATAATACCATTTTTCCCTATAATCAAAATATTCTTTTCCATCGTAATATTAGTTTTATTGCTACCGATATGCAAGGTAAACAATATGCACGAATGCAAAAATCTTTCAAATGCCATTATTATGTTTAGACAGTCCGTAAATATCGATCTATAAAAGGGTTTTACCTATAAATAAATAAATAAATAAATAAATATCCCCTATCCTGTGTACACATGTATTTCGGCGTAATACATCTTCCTGTTCTTCTAATCATTCCTGTACATTAAATAAATGAAAATTCTCGTGTAAAAAAGATTCTAATAAATTTTATGAAATAAATAATTATTATTATTGTTGATTTGGAGCTGGGCAGATGGTTCGGGATAACTGACCACCCTTACGCGTGCAGGAAGGGAACGAGGGAACGATGCGGGTCCGAGGCCAGAATCGACAGCGCGAGCACTGTTGCAGAAGGGACGCTTTCCGTGGTCTTTGTGTTTCGGCCTTCGCTAGGGACCGCCGTACAGTCCGGCGAGAGTTTTTTTTTCTTTTCCTCTCCATCATAAACGCGACGCGTCCGCGGTGAATTTGACTTGATCGATGCGTAACAGTGACGCTCGGCACGCTAAACAGATTCGGGACGGGGAACCGACTTTCTCGTCCGCGTGTATTGGAAATGCGAATGCGACTCGTCGGTTAATTACGACTCTGTACTTGAAGAATTTTTTTTTGTTTTTTATTTACTTAGTTACTTTTAATTTTACGAACAGATTGCGTGGCATCTCGGTAGTTCTCCTTACTCGCCTTCAACAATAAAAACTTCGTACAGCTTACAAACATCCGAAGCGGGCACAATACAACCGATACAACCTACGCTTTGCTGACTGCGCTACTGCCGTTCCGCGATCGCTCCTGCTTTCACCACGTGCGGTTATGTTGACTCGAGCGCTCGCATGGATCGCATCGTTCGCATGGTAGCATATGGAAATCCGTTCCATATGGTATGAAAACCGAATTTTCGAAAATATTGCATTTCAAATGGGATGTAGATTTCCGAATTATATTGCATATGCTATGAAAACCGAAGTTTCGAAAATCCATATATTATATGGGCTGGGAACCTGATTTCCGAATTCCACTCCATGTATGATATTTTCACTAATATAGTATTATTACATATATCTATATGTTATATATTTAATATTTTCGTGGGTAGAAAAAGCAGAATAAATTCGCTTCACTGTGAGAGAATTCGCTCGAACGGTAATGTACGAGACTAATTTATGTTTCTGTGAATGTGAATATACTGGCTCGACGTACTGCATGTATTTGCATGTATTAGTCCCACGTCGGCAATGTGCGTGCACACACAAGAGATATTATAGTGTGATATGCGTGTTCGCACGTACAACAGCATAAGCGAAGAGCTGCGAGACCCGGTTTCGGTGCTGCAGTTGCCGACTACGACGACGTCGACGATTACTCTCGGGCTGCATCGCTCGAGAGAGCAGCCCACTGCGACGTTGCCGTTTTTTCTTCTTTTTTTTTTCTTTTTCACTAATCTCTTTCTCCTACGTTACACTCGCGACGGAACGGCCCGACGAGCGCGCCCACCCCGAGAGAGATAATTCGTGTAACGAAGAGAATTTTATACGGGTCCTCGTGAGCGAACGAGAGCGAGCGAGAAAGATATATAACATAGGGGCAACGCCGTAGGGCCTGCTCGTCGAGTGTACGACGCATTTCCCGCATTAGGCGGGAGCCGCCCCCCCCCCCCCTCCTCTCCCCAGGGGGAAGGTTACCGGGTACTCGATCCGTCGTTTCGGCCTCTACGCGTCTCATCGTACGCACGCTCCCATTTTGCGTCGATTCGATATTGTTCGGGAGACCCTTGAGCGTGGCCGGAACACCCCTTTTTTCTTCCCTTCAATAATACAATACGGAATTTTGGATATAGCGGTACATTGGTACGCGCGCGCGAATAAACAGCTGACGACTGACGAAAGCGAGGACGAATGATTGTTATTATTATTATTATTATTATTTCGTAATTTAATATTGTATTCGTTTTTTATCTTTTATTTTTGCAACTCTTTTCAGCGGCTAATTTTGTGCTATGTTAAATAAATAAATATGTCAATGTGACTCGAGGGACTGCTGCATTTTTCTTTAAAATGTAATATGAAAATGTGATGTAGCTGTTTACGAGACGCCGAAGGGTCAGTTCGTCGAGGGTGCGACGCATTTCCCGCATTAACTGGAAGCCCCCTCAGGGCGACGGTTACCGCGTACTCGATCGGCTGTTTCGGTCCGGATGGGTCTCATCGTACACACGTTCCTATTTTTTTGCTCGGTTCGATATTGTTCGGAAGACCCTTGAGTGCGACCGAGACACCCCTTTTTCGTCTTTTCAAGAATACAATACGGAATTTCGGATATAGCGGTGGTTTGCAGGTACGAATAAACAGCTGACGGCTGCCTAACGCGTAAAAAAATTATTATTATTATTGTATTCTTAATATTATTTTACGTTCGTTTTATTGTTTCTTATTTTTCGTGACACGTTTCAGTTGTTAATTTGGTGCTACAACGAATAAATAAATTTGTTAATGTGACTCCAGAGTGCTGAATTTTTCATGAAAAAGAAAAAATTATGTACCTGTTTACGAAACGTTTGGGATTGTTTATGTGTGCAAGAGAGTGTACCCAAATGTCTAATTAATTGAGCGAGGTGCAGGTGCGTTTATGGTGCGGAGCGGCACGAAAAATGTTTTTCGTACATCCGAGAGCAGCTGAGCGCATATATATTTTTTTCTGTAAAAAAAAGAACGTTTACAGTTTGGAATATGATAGAATGTTCATTATCGGGCGCGTATGAAAAGTTCGATCCTTCTCCGGTTTCTCGCTTTTTACTGTATATATCGTTCGGCGAGAACAACCGGGCGTTATAAAGCGGAGGCGAGCGGGCCGTGCACGCCAGCCAGGCAGCACGAAAGGGAATATTGGCTTTTACCGGATGGCAGATGGCAAGGGACAGCTGGCGGGGAGTCTCGTTAATGGGCCATACGAGAGACCAGAGGAACAACCGAGAACCCGATCGGGAGCTTGCGCACTAGAGTGAAAAAACAAAATAAAAATAAAAAAAAAGAAAGTTTACATGCGCGCATGACGCTTTATCGAGATAAAAATTAATCTGAGATCAACAAATATGTGTATATATTTTTTTTTTCGGCGCAGTTGTGAACACTTTCGAGACTCGAAGTTTTTGTTTTCGTTGATAAGAACGAACTGTCTCGATTTGAACGACTTTATCAATGACCGTGAACAATGTCGAGAGATTCAGTATGTTTTCGCAAGTAGACCGTCTCGTGATCGACGGCACATTGTAGAACAATAAAAATAAAATCGTTTATCAGTTACGCTCGAGGACAAGATTCCTGTGTTATTTGTCTTTTAACTCCGTACAATCCCAATCTCCTCCAGTTATCGTCGCTAAGTTAACGGCAGTTCGGCTGACTGCGCGTCCCCCGTGTCGACGCTCCTGCGGCCTCGTCGAAGTATTATTATCATTCTTCGTCACAGGCTCGAATAAGTTTTGGACCCCTGAGAGTAACCTCGCGAGTTCGGAGCCCTCCTCTCTCGTGCGGGTACCTCTATAAAAAGTCCGCACATACGCGGTAACCTCGTCGCTGGTTTAAAAAAATCCTGAGTGTTTAGTCCTAAATCGACGAAAATATTTTTTTTTTTTAAATTTGCCTAGATATTCGAAAGACCTAACACAATAACTATTCGAAGTCCAGCGATCCGCGACTGGCAGGATAATTGACGTAAAATAAACAAGAAATAAAAAAATGTGTATAGACATATAATTTCAATTTCAATTTCATATATACTTCATGTAAATAGTGATAGCTGTACGAGTGTTCCGGGACGATGATCACGTATCAAATGGCTCGAGCATCGTGCAGATGATACTTCGTTGTCCTCTTCCCCCTCATTCCCCCCGCCGCGCCATACCCTTGGCGGATTCGCATGTTTAATGTATGTTTCGTCGCGACTCCGTGCTCCTCTGTACTTCTACTCTCCACACTGTAAAGCGCAGTGTACATGTTTCAGAGAGTCTGTAGTATCTTCCATCACGAAGTCCGTCCGCCGTTCCGTGCCAAGAAAGCCACATTGTTCTTACGCATCGGGTATTATTTTCTATCTTTTCTCACATCCCTCCCGTAAACGAGCGACGGGCTTCTACGCTTGTATGGCTTATAACACACTGTTACTGTCCTCGCTTGATGTATCCTCTCCAAGTACAAGCGCGTCTCTGTTCGAAGAGCGAGACGAGCGAGACGCCGCCGGACATTGGTCGAGAGCACGAATCAACGTGAATATATCCCAGGCCTGCACGGTGGGGCCTCGCGCGAAGGCGAGAAGAATCGTCGAGGCGAAGCGCCCGCAGCGCCACCGCCGGCAGCGACGCGAGGCTTGAGTCAACGGGCTGCAGCCTCAGGAAATCCGTCGTTCCAGTCGACGCGTCTGGGGTCAAACTTTTACACGATCTTATCGACGTCACCGTTCGCAGGATGACCACGAACCCCCCCCCCCCCCCCCCCCGGACGAACGCTGAACTTAATTTTGTTTCCTTCTTTTTTATACACTCGAGCGGACGTTCCTCTCCGTTTCGAAAGTTGTGAAAAACTACTCGAGCTGTCGACAAAATCGTTCGACTACGATTCGAAAAATCGATCGCACAACGATGTTAAAACGTAATCGAAACCTAAAATCATTTTTTTGTTTTCACTTGGCCTCTTGGCTCTCTCGAGCAGTACCGAAACGCCGCTTTTTCCTCGGAGCGGGGGACCGAGCGAACGAGCCAGCAGTCAACAACGCAAAATATACGTGGTATATTTTCGCTCGACTGCTGGAGGATACGGCTCTCCGCTTCAGCTCTTTCGGCGTTCTCCCCATAGAATACTACACACCGACCGGGCGGAGAGTAACGTACGTGCTGTATACGATGTTGTGGAAAGGGCGCCGTATGCTAGTAGCAGCTCCTTTATTTTCTCAGAACTTCCCACGCCGCCCGCTGCAGAGCCGAACACGCCGGTACCGGTCGCATATTAAACTCTCTCTCCGACACCCTCGAGGATCAGAAAGCAGCCGGTCCCTCCTGCGCTCTGTGTTTCACGGTGTACGTTACGTGTGTGCATTTATATATACATATATAACACTACGTCAGAGAGGTAACGGGCACCTCCGGATTGCTCTTCGACAGCGACACGATACCCGCTGCACACTGTTTTTTTTATTTTTATTTATTTACTTTTTTGTTGTTATTTTTACTTCGTCTCTGTATGTACATACATTTACGGCATACATATATAGAGACACATATAAGTATGCTGTATACACATCGAATACTCGGGAGAGAGATCGCTCTCGAAAGGAAACCGGTTATTTCGTCGTAGCCCACCGTACCGTCCCGTACCCTGGCTCCGGCAGTAATACGTGTTACTCGCAAACAGGACCTTTTCCAGTCTCGCACTTGCAGTCGAAGGAGTAAAAAAAATATTTTATTTTTATTTTTTATATTTCTTTTTTTCAACTTCTAAGGTCTAGGATTCGTATGGAGCTCGGAATCGTGGCGAAGAACATTCCGTCTTCTCGATAATATGTTTATTGTTGAAACAGCAGGGTCTTTTTTTCAGTCGTTTTAGCTCACAGGTAAAAAAGATCCTATCGGGAAAATTTAAAATCGTTGAAAAAACATAGCTTGTGGTGGCGCGCTCGCGGTCCTGGCTCCGGCAATAATACGTGTTACTGGCAAACAGGACCTTTGCCAGTCTAGGGCTGTACAGATCGGCCGGCCTAGCCGTTCTAGCTGGCCAAGCTATATTATCCGGCTAAGCTAATAGAGTCTTGGAATTTTTTGACGAATTTTTATTTTTATTCTTTTCTTATGTTAGCTGCAACGTATTCCGAAGTATTTTCGCCCGCCGAACATGAATCCGCCGGCCTTTTTGGTTTAAAATACAATGCAAAACTAAGGGGCTCGATTTTATGCACGAAAAATCGTATTTTTGGGATTTAAATGGAAAATATTGGGTTGGGAATGAGATAATTGTTATATTCGTGATCAAGGGGAAAAATACATCGAATATAGCTTTAAAACAAAAAAAATCAAGTGAACAGCGATTTTTCAATGTGTGAGCCACTTTTCGAAAAACATCGATTTTCGTGATTTTCAAACGTCGATATCTCGGCTCCCAGTGGAGGTAGAGAAAATCCGAGGTGCCTACCGAGTTCTACGGGAAAAAATACGCGATATAGGGTCTTGTCCGAAGTTTTTAAATCCCTTTATCCTGCCGTTTAAGGATGTTAAAAAACTCAAAAAATGGTCTCGAAAGGGGCCTTGGAATTTTTTCACGAAATTTTTTTTTCTCTTTTTTTTTTAATTGACTGCCACGTATACCGACGTATTTTTGCGCGCTAAACACGAATCCGCTGATCGTTCTGGGCTAAAGTACAATGCGACATTAAGGGGCTCGATTTTATGAACGAAATTATGCACTTGGCCGGCTAAAATAGCTTCGCCGGCAAAAACGGATTAGCCGGCTAAAATAGTTTAGCCGGCTAAGACGGCTTACCCGACCAGACTATAATATCGATTAGCCGGATAAGATATTTTAGCCGGATAGGCCGGCCTATCTGTACAGCCCTACTCCAGTCCCGCACTTGCAGTCGAAAATTTAAAAAAAAAAGTAATTTATTTCACTCGGTGGTCGAATGGCGAAAACCTCCATTTTCACACCTCGTGAAAGAAAATTTTGTCTGATACTAGTGCGAAAAACGTTTTCTGAACTCGTGTGATTGCATTATTTGTAACATTTTTTTTTTCTAAGTTCTAAGTTCCAACTTCTAACTTCTGAGGTCTAGGATTGATTAAGGCCTGAGAATCGTGGCGAAGAAAGTTCGGCTTCTCGACAACATGTTTATGATCGAAGAAGCCGGGTCTCTTTTTTTCAAAGCCGTTTTAGCTCACCGGCCGAAAAAAAAATCGTATCGAGAAGAGTAAAAAATCGTTGAAAAAACATAGCGTGTGGTGGCGCGCTCGCTGCCAGTGTTTTCGTGTGTACTAAATATACATGGAAGATTATACCCACTGTGATTTAACTCGAAATAAACTTACTAATAATAGCTGGTCTCCTTGCAACGTGCACGCTCGAATGGGGGCTCGAAATTAACGCACGGAAAATTGCTGTATAGATATAGGATAGATAAGAGCGTTTCGAGTATACACGTGTGCACGCCCGTGCACAAGGAAAATAATCGACGAACGTAGGCGCGCCCGAAGTCTGCTTTGCAAGACGATATTCAGTGATCGACGAATCGCTCGCTCCTCGATAGCAGTTACAAGAATAGTTTGAGCATTGAACGCGAACCGCGGCTGCGGGAATATACGCGGGGGTCATCGTATTTATCAAAGCGGCGAGCCCGCGCGACTGCGTTGTTTGTCAATGATAAGAAACCATTTTTTTTTTTTCTAAGCGTTCGATAACGGATGTTTGGGATCATCCGTTATCGCTCCACGCACACATGGAATCATTATTATCATTATAATTCCCGCCATTGTTAACGAGCCTCTGCAATGAGTTTTTGCCATTGTAAATAAGGTAAAAATAAGGTAAACTGCCCAGTTTCCGCCATTAATCGCAATTTATACTAATAATAAATAGGGTATACGTTAAATACAAATTAAATTGACGGCATGTTGAAGAGCAGTTTACTCTTGATTAATTCCATGATACGTATATATTTTTATAAAATGTTCCTTTTAACAATTGAAGATGGCGGCAACTGGGCCTAAAGGTGGCGGAAACCGGGCCGTTTACCTTACAAGATTAAACACGAAAACACATTTAATCGTTGCAATTTAACAATCGCTATTAATTAGCGATGAATTTTTACCATTGTCAATAAGGTAAAACTACAAGATTAAAAACAAAAGCAACGCCTCTCTGCGGCGCCTGCTGCATAACGAGCAGATAGCCTATCGACCTTTGTTTATGGCAGCGACATAGAAGACCCTTTGTCGGCCTCACACGGCGGGCCCACCAATGTCAAGTATTACCAGGAGACGCCTCGCATCACCGGACTAGCGAGGCATTCTACGAAGAATCCCCAAAGCGTGCACTTCCCTTCCCAATATTCGAACTTGTATCCGATTATAACTTTTGTCGAGTGATATAAGATTTTATAGTCTCCACAGTTTCCGGTTTCTTACAATAAAACATATTTAATCGTTGCATTTAAAAAATCGCCATTAATTAGTGGAAAGATCGATCGCATCGACGATTAATCGTCTCGGAACTTTCGCCGGGCCATCGGGACAAAGATGGCAGAGCCATGTGGTCGATATGACGAGAGAACAACCGTAAGAGACAAAAGGAAAAGAGGAGTTTAATGGTTACGTCCTAAGAACTGTGCAAGCGCGCAAATATGAGAAGCCGCTGTACTGTACGACAGGTACGTAAGTCGGTATATCTATATATGACCAGTGTATAGGATTCGTGCACGGAGGCCAGGACACTCGAGAGAGCGTTGGCGAGGAGAGGGGGAATAACTATACGTTGGTTCGGCGAATGGTCGCCAGAGGCAGCAGCCTCGTCGCTTAACCGCTCCGCGCGGACGCGAACGAGAAACGTCCGCCTCGCGCGCTGTTGCCAAGCGGAAATCGCGCCAGGGGCATTTTCCCGAGACTCGGAGAGACGACGCTTCCCTCTTCTCCTCGCTCCCACTGTTTTATTCGCTTCTCTGTCCCTCGCTCATAACGAGTCGAATAAACTAAACGGAAACCCGTATCAACGCACCTCTGTTTTACTCCTCTCTCGCTCTCTGGCCGCAAGTCTGCCAAAGTTTTCGCATAGTTGCCTTCCCTCGTGCGCTCTTCGATTCTCCGAAACTGGGAACGACAGATAATGACGGGTAGGGAAGTTTAAGCGGGAGAGGCGATTCTATTCTCGTTGAGACGGGAACTCCGTACACGGAACTCCGGGTATCGTTACGGCAATTGCTGAACCGCAAATGAACTCGAACTCGATCGTTCCTCGTCGGATGGTCGTCAAGCACACCGAGAGCCTCTCGTCGGTGATTACGAATTGACTTTCTCCGACTGTGCGAACGCCACTCGGACTCCGAGCGAACAGAGCGGACCGATGTATACGTCTATACATCGAACCGTATACACCGAGGCTTGAACTCTGTTAATTGGTCGTGCAAGTTTTCGAAGAGCCAATGAACGAAGTTTCCGATTTTCTAATAATTCTACAAATCTCGATCCGAGTTTAACTTCTCGACATTTACCTTGCGCCTCGAGGCTTTACGTTCGGCGAATACAAAACTCGTTTCGGAATAACTTTTCTACCGGTTCTTTGTCAATTACAAGCCCTCGAAATCTCGTCGCGGTTCGAGAACTACCGACGCAGAAACGAAACGAGCCCCGAGCGGGGGAGGGGGGCTTTGATTATAGCCTTCGATTGTAAAATGAAAAATAAAACTCAGACAAAGAATCATAAAGCCGCATTTCCCACGCTTCGAGGGACGAAAAAAAATAACGAATCGCTGCGCAACAGTCAGGACGATAACAGACAGCTGCAGCTTTAGAGGCGAATTAGGTTTTATTCTTTCGAACTATAACGCTCTTATCGTTCGAGTGAGATGGACAGCTGGAGGCTTCGGCGAGCGCGGTCTGGGGGCCTGACGCGAGAGCGCCACAGTCGCCATAATAATTCGGCAATGACGGTGACCTCAGGCACGAGATATAGCCGTAACGAGCGCGAGCGACGTTGCCACACTTCCGCCGTGTTCGCATCCCTTCCACACTTGCGGAGATAGGCCAATATTTTTTTTCTCTACTACACACACACACACATATACAAACATGTAGCATGTAAATATATATATCGATTGTTCGAAGCGACGCTTTAAAGAGCGAACGCGCGATATCGATATATCCTTTAAAGCTTGTCTACAAAGCGACGTTTCGCGGACGCTAGATCGAGTAGGAAAAAAAAAAAAACAAAAACAAACTCATGCAAACTATATTTCTCTCTCGTGCCTAGACTGCTGGGTGCAGCGTGCATTGCCCTTTGTGCAGCGCACACGAAACGCCGGATAGAAAGAGAAGAGCTCGGAGAACCTTAAAACCTTTTGCGCAGCTCAGTCTCCGAGAGCGACTCGACATCGGGCGAGGCTATCGTCTTTCGTCAGGTGTGACGAGCCGGAGAAGAACGGAGACAAGAGAGTACACAAACCTGCAGTTCGTGCGGGGGAATAGAGCTTTGTCCATCTATCCGGCCAAAGCCCCAAGCCCACCGTCACATGCTCGGATGGTCAGGTTGCCAGGTGGCTCCTTCTCTCCGAGCATCGACGAGCAAATAAAGAAAGAACGGAAAGAAAAAAAAAAAAAAAATTGAGAGAGAGATCTCCGAAACGTGACCGAGTGTATACGAAGAAAATCCTGGGGGCTGTACGAGACTGGCAGGTAATCCGGCTGGTGGCTATTCTGCTGGTATTCTATTATTTGACAATTCAGTCAAGGATACTGCCAGAAGCATCCTTCACGAAAATGAATTCCCAAGAGGCCTTCGGTTTTCTTCCGTTGTAAATAAGCGGGTACAGTGATTGTCAGTCTTCGAGGTGAGGGGGGGGGGGGGCGTAAAACACGGAGAAATACAACGGGATAAATGTACCAATGACTGGCCTCCAGCTGGCGCTCGAAGTGCCAATAACTGGCGACCGGCTGTGGCTTGAGGCGCCAATAACTGTACCGCAGCTAGGCATTATGGCATTCCTTTATTTTCGCGGGGAACAGCCGGGAGGATTGAGATTTTCGGTTGAAGCGCGCAGCCGACGCGCTTGCGCCTGTCCGTAATCAAAAAGCCGGGAACAAAGAAGATTTGTGGGAGGAGACTCGTTACAAGACCGTCGGATTTTCTCTCAGTCCACGCTCGAGAGACCTCCGGATCGGTATCTCCGTCTCCCTGAACGCAGTCGTATTATTATCGTCTATTTACTCGCGGGAGAGTAACGACAATGATAATGATACAGAGAGAGGCAGCGTTCAGGGGCGAAGACCGAGAGGCGACGTTGCCCGAACGCGCGAGTGGCGTGCAGTGCGAAGTAGTAAAACAAATGAATGTCGCTGAATCAATCCAACGACCGTGACGTTTTGTTGTACCAGTATCTCTGTTTACTGTAGCACGACGCGACTGGCCCTCGTGTCAATGAGAGTCGATAAGGTGTTCGTTGAAAAATGCTACACTTATAAAAGCTATTCTAGTGTGACACCTCGTCGTTTTCATATGAAATCACAACTTCGAGGCTGCTTTGACATATCATGAAAAAAGTGACGATTTTTATTTTCTTGTCCGAACATCGAGCAGGGCGAGCTACGGTAATTTAACATTCACGCCTTTATTTTTTATACGTTTCGAAAAGTCAACGAGCAATACTGTAAGTTAAATGCTATTTCGATCGGATGTCAAAAATGAAATCGGCTGTAAAAAAAAAAGTCGATGTTGAATGGCTAATCGTGTGTACGATGCATAACGTTCACGCGTTTATTTTTTATACGTTTCGAAAAGTCAACGAGCAATACTGTAAGTGAAATGGTGTTTCGATCGGATGTCAAAAATGAAATCGGCTGTAAAAAAAGAAGTCGATGTTGAATGGCTAATCGTGTGTGACATGCATAATCTCGGGCTCAGTCTGCGGATATTAATAAGCATGCGGCCATTGTTTACGTTCGTGTCTCTTAGTAAACAAAGCACCGGGAGAACACAACGAAACGCGACGATCGTTGCGAGAGCCGCCGCTCGCGACACCGTGCGAAAGTGTGCTCGAGAGCGAATGATCGGCGGAGCCGCGCGATGCACGGGGCACTGGCATCGAGGGGGTCGGTGGAAGCGAAAAGATGCAACTCGTTGCGAGGTGGCAGCACGTTCCGTGGCTCGTCGCCGACCAAGGGTAAACTCCGTGGATGCGATCTCGGCTCGGTTTTAAAGCTGCAGCGAACTTCTCGCCCACACATCGGTCGAATAGCGAAGCACACCGGGGTTGCGAAAGAAAGATAGCGCGATGACACTTATCCCGCGATCGTGAAACGAGAAAATTCGTTGATAAGGCGCTGCGAGCGCAACCGACGTGTTCGAGGACACGCGACTGTCATGCATTCCACAGATCTCTCCCAAAAAAAAAAAAAAAAGAAAAAAATCCTTATTCTCGTTGTTACACGATCGACGTTAATCCGCAACCGAATCTCAAAGTTCGCATCAATTGTACGAGTATAATGTTTGAATAGTCGAGGCTTACCTTGCATGCAGATTTTTCTTGGCAGCTCCTTAGGCTTTTAAACGTAATCCAACCTCCCAACGAGCGAGTATTCCAATCGGATCCGCGGTGCTCCCGTCTATTGTCGACGAACGTATCGCCAGTACGGCGATTAACACTTATTCCCGCACTGTCGTCGCACTTTTACATCCGTCGGGACACTCGAACACTCTGTCGTTACCACTCGCGTTTGCGTTTTAATTAATTTAAATACTCGTTGAAGAGGGCACACGAGAAACGTATCTCGTGCCGAAAGCCCGGTCGTACGGCATGGCTGCGCGGCAGAACTCGCCCAGTGTGCACCTCTGAGGCAGCGTGCGCGCGCAACAATGGCGCCTCCGCGGCGGCACGTCATCCAACCGAACACCGGTACGAAATCGCGAGTACGGAGGACGTTGAAAAAAAAAGTCTGGAGAATGCGCGGGAAAGACATAAAATTTCTTCCATCTCATTGCAGGCTCTTCGATAACAACGATTACTTTCGCCATATTTCGTCGCGTCACACTCGTCGACCTCACCTTGATAGTGGCGTTACTTAATGGTTTCAGATTCGATTTTCATGTTGTTCCAGGAAATGTCGTTACACGCTAGCTAGTGCAATGACGAGTACTCGCCGCCGAAAGTACGTTCTAGGACAATTACGGGTTCTCGTCACCGAAGATACGCGCTGGCGAGTATAATTGTTAGTCCTCGTCAGCTAAAGTAGACGCGCGCTAATCTGTACGCGCAACACAACGTAATTATACGATATACAAACCTAATAACGTTTTGATGGACCGTGTGACCGTTACTCTGACCGTTGGCGGTGGAGAAACACTGAAACACGTTTTGGGGCAAGGGTGTGAAGTTGGCGCGGGGCGGCGCGAGGGGGGCGTTGTTGTTTAGTTGTCGCGCGTGCTGACTCGATGGCAGCACAATACGTTTACGCGTGCGTCTCGTACGAACGATAATGAACTTTTTGAAAGTTGCGTCGCTTTTATTCACGAATATAATACTATCGGGCCGATGAAACGAAAAATTAAACACCTCCACCGTAAGATCGCACGGGTAAACGTTATCGGGTGCGAAGCTCCGGGTGTTCAATGATATTACGAGTGCGTGATGAATTATTTGAACAGCATACCAGGCGGTGGGTCGGCTGGCGATGCTGGACTCCAGTTGAACAATGTCGAGGTATTGTACACCAAGGTCCAGAGGGTTTACGTTAAACCGCAGCACAAGGAGGAACGTCAGCGCGAGCTGCGCGTCAATGTGGAAATCCACGCCGGACTCAGTCCCGTGTGTCGAAAGGTAATTTCAATCGAGTGACAAATCGCTCAACGCCTAACCTCACGACTCGCGTTGACAAATCAACGCGACTGAAGAAAAACAATTATAATAATAACAATAATACGTATAATGAATCTTTGCTCTTTCGTAATTGGTTCCCCTCCCTCCCCCCTTCTGCGCGTATCGCGAAACCCCGTCATGATTCACACATCCTTTAATTTTTATTATTTTTTTTTCTAAACCTCATTGCCCTAAGAGTTCGTAGACAGAATCTACGTTTACTTACGTCTCGTCTTTTTCATGAAGGTCGCAATAAAACGAACGTTGCAAACAACTCAATGATTTACATTAATTTCTTTTTTTTGTCTAGAGTTTATGCGTTCTTCTCTCTGACGACGAGGATCCATGCTTCCTGTACTCGCTCTTCATAACGGATGACGATTTCAAGGTATTGAAGGCCCAGCAAGGCTTGTTGGTGGACTTTGACAATTTTGCCACGCAACTGATATGCCTGCTGGAGCAATGCCTGGCTGCCGGTCCAGCTCTGTCAAAATCGCCGCCAAAGTTCCTCCTGATACTGGCGGAGGAGGGAAGCGATTGGATATTCAAACTCGTGGAGACAAATAATTTCAAGCATCTTTGCCACCTGAGCCTAAACATATCGCCGGCGAGCGACAGCGATCTCAAGACTCACATGGCCATGAAGATAAAGCAGCTGAAGGAGAGTCTAGCCAACAAGAGCAGAGACTCGCTAAATATGGAGTCGACGCTGAGCTCGCTGAACGGCAAGCTGGAGGCAAAGAGTCGAGAATTGGAGCAATTGGAGCAGAGGTACTCAACGGAGAAAAACCAGCTTCAGATGTCCTCCTCACACCAGATCAGCGTCGAGAAGGACAGGTGAGCCAAGGATTCCAGAACATATTAATATTTAATATCACTATGTAATATTTAGTCATAGACTCCAAGTCAGTCAACCAATTTCAGAACAGGCTGAATCTGTACATGTTCACATGAAATTTAATTCAGTTACGTAGATGTAAATATTTATAATAATAATATTTAATGTTATTGATAATCGTTTTCAGATTATCTCAGGCGAAGCTGGAATGGCAGCGCCAGCACGAGATGGAGAGACTTGAGGCGGAGAGAAAGCATGCGGAAATAGTGAAGAATCTGCACGCCGAAATCGCCGAGTTGCGGGCACAGAATATGACCTACAAGGACAGACAGTCGTACCTCGAAGCGACAAACAAGGAGCAGATAAAGCAACTGCAGAATCTCGAGAAGGAATTAAACGTCTCGCAGCGAGATTTGACGCAATTGAAGAAACAGAATTCTAAGCTCGACGCGGATTATCACGACAAGGACAAGAGCGTAAACAGTCTCAGAACGAGAGTCGCGGTTCTCGAGCAGGAGCTCAAAGACAAGACGATTCTCATAACGAGGCACGGGGAAATGTTGAAAAGCGCCAAGGAACAGAAGCAGCATCTCGAAGAGTTGCTTGCAGAGAGGGAAAATCAATTACAGAGGAAGCAAAACAGCCTCAAGAATCTCGGCGACGAGTTGATGAAAGCGAACGAGATACTGACCAAGATGCAGAACGAGCTGGCCTCGACGAAATCGAAACTCAAACTTCGCACGAGCATAGCTCTCGAGCAGGAGAGACTGCTGGAAACCAAACAGAAGGAGATCGGCCAGTTGGAGAGTAGAATCGAGAGTTTTTCGAAAGAGACGAGAGACTTTAAAGGGGAGATCGACGCGCTCAAGGAGCAGGTGAAAACGTTGCATAATCAAGTCGAGGAGAAGGACAAAACTATCAAAAACAACGATAACGGTTAGTCGATCGATTGAAGCAATACCAGTTTGGGGATAAAAATTTACGACCTGCTTTTTTCTTTTTTTTATGTCCACAGTGATCAGTTGGCTGAACCGAAGATTGGCGGACAGTCAGTCGCCCCTCCAAAGCTCCACGACTCCAGCGCCCGTGGCAGCACCGTCGATAATCCAACTGACGATGCCGCGTACGAACAGATTCTTCCCGAACAAATTCGACAGCCGAACACCAGCCCCGGTCTCGACGCAGTCGAGCATGCCGATGTCAAGTCTGCCACTCAGAAATCCTATAGTCCAAAATCCGAACATCAATCAGACCGGTCGCACAACGGCGAGATCGACGGGCGTGGGAATCGCCGAGGGAACGCCGGGTCTTGCGACCTTCAACAAAACCGGTCAGATAACGAGCACCAGCACGCCGATGGATCGCTTAAACGGATTCAACAACAAAGTAGCCAATAGCGTGGGTGGGTCGGGGGCAGCCTCGATGCCCGCTATAATCGAGAACAATAACTTGCCAATGTCGTCAAATAGTACAAAACCGAAGAGCGCGAGCGGACTCATGCAAGGAGGGTTGAGACGGGCCGTGATGGACAAACCCCTATTGCCCTCGTCGTATTTTCCAAAATCGTTGCACTGAACACCGGCCCGTTTAGTCTCAAGTCATCGACTTTGTCCGGCGTAATTTTTTTCACTCATTAGCGTATAATCGAGTTCGTATTTTTGCGGAAATTGTGGGAGTTGGCGACAAATAGAGAGGAAGCGCGAGAGAGTAATCCCGAGTGACATATCGTACCTTATTATACAATTTTAGTAATTTGAATAAAATGCTCCATCGCTCCGCGAGGACCGCACCGAGATCGGTGTCTCTCATACACCGTAATTAAAAATAATTGTATCCGAGATACAAAAAGGATTATATAAAAAAAAAAATTATAAGCGCAAAGAGGAGATCTGGGTTGGCAATGAAATGCCGAAAGAATCGCGCGTTCGTTCTGGTAACTGTGGAGAGCATTCCGATTTTATTGCATCAATACGATAGGTAACTAGAGCAACAGTATTAAAGTAATTGATTATTAAATAAGGTAATAAAATATACATAGTATGCAATATAAACTATTTTACTACGATCGCATTTTGGTTGTTTCTTCTTTTTTTGTATATAAAATTTCCAATAAACTCATACTTTACAAGGAGATTGGGTGTTGTATGTACACGTTGTGTCGATTCGTCCCGTTGTAGAAAAAACATTGTTAACCCGCCGAGAGTTCAAGTACGCTAATTAAAATATCGACTCACCCAATCGGTGTCCCAAGAGCTCTGCCCTTGAGGTGCGTTGCGCCGTTAAAATACTGTCTTGTCTTGCGTTACAACGGAAACAAGCGGATTTGCACTGTAAAATGACCATCATTTTTTTTTTCCTCTACACTGTATTCACGACCGGCGACGAAGTCGGCTCGCTCTTGAAAAACTCGACGCTGCCCGAGTCCAATGGGAGCAGTCTGTCCACTCGCTCACGCCTGCGTTTGCACTTGGGACACGGTTTGCTGGCACTCAGACAATCGGCGTGGAACACCGCGTTGCAAACGCCACACTGTAATCAAAGATAATTTTTTTTTCCAGCTTATCGTTATGGATCGAGGGTTGCAAATCGACAGACTTTCGTATAATAAAGACTCTCTTGCTGCGATACTCACCCTGTACGTCGACTCCATGTCGAAGGGATAAATAACTTTGGGATTGCTGCAGACTTCGCATATGAATCCCTTCTGACTGCAGAGCCAACAATTCAGCACGTGCTGCCTCGCGAATTCGACGACTTTCTGGAGCTGCTGAGCGAGAGCGCCGGACGGTACGTCGAGCAGATCCGACACCGAGTACTGATGCACGTGCTCATAAAGATACTCACGCGGCGTTACTTTTTTTTGCAGAGACTCGATTATCGGCTCGCGGCAAGTGAACAGATAGGCCCGCAGGAGATTCAATCTTATTCGAAGCGATTGCAGCTGTGCCATACTATCGACGGCCATGTAGATACGTGGATTCAAAATTTTGAGATCTAGCAGCGTCGTGCAATCGGTCAAATACATGGCGACCCGCTGACAGACCGGGTAGTGCTTCAGATCCCAGTTGTGAATTATTCGCGAGGGTATCAGAAACTCCTCGTTCGCCATGCAATCGGTGCAGTAATAATTTCCGGAGAAACCGCAAACATGAGCCTTCGAGAACGTCATGCCGATCGGTTCGCCGCAACCGAGGCAGCTGTAATTTTGCACATCCAAACCCTTCTCGCGTGGTAAACGGCCAATCTGCTCCTCGAGATTATCCAAAACCTGCAAAATTTTTTTCGAAAATGTATTTTATTAATAACGTGCTGGACCCAATTACAAACGCAATAGAAAACTCATCGCCCAGTGAACAATGTGAGAGAGATCCATCGCTTATAAATTGCACAAATTCACACTTGTACATAAAAAAGTATTACGATTGATTGTATTGAAGGGGTTACTAACATAAGGAGTTTATTTCTGAAGAATACCACGAAACTTTAAAAAAAAAAAGGACACACCCTGCGTACAGATTTCCCAACCGACAACAACGCAGCTGCCAACTGTGCATAGGTTTTTGTCCTATAAAATCGAACCTCGAAAATTTCGTTGTTTCGTGATAGTCTCGCCTCTCACGTGTGCCGATGAGCGATGCGAGCGCTGTTTATTTTTTTCGTTAATTTTTTCACTTATTTATTTTTTTATTCTACAAACAATAATAATCTCTTATCAAAGTATGTAATTATTTAATTTCTTACTCTGACTTCCGGTCGAGGCTTTGGTTCCTGACGGACTGGCTCGTCTTCCCTATACTTGTCGAGGAATTCCTGAAGATCCGGCGACGTCGAGTACCCAGCAGTGTGATAACTCTTTATAAGAGCGTCGTAAGTCGGTCCCTCGCCGGGTGTGCGGGGCGCGTCGACTCCCGAGCCTCGGGATATTATCGAAGCGTTCATCGACGTCTCGCCATCCTCGAAGGAGGTCGACCATCCGGGTCTTCCTATCAACGAATTACCGATGGTTCCCGGTCCGGTCTCGGCGTTGGCCGATTCGCTCTCTTCCGAGTTCTCCGGTTCCTCCGAGGACACGCCGTTTCTCGCGGATTCTGCTTCTTTCAGAGTACCTTCGCTTTTCGCTGCCGCATCGATAGAAGACGATTGCCCGACAGGTAATTGTTCGTCTGCGCCTTTTTCCGTCGGACCAATCCCAGAAGACGATTCTTCGTGTTGACTGTCCGCCTCGCCCTCCGTTCTCCCGTTGCTCGAACAAGTTTCCTCGCCCCGTTTCTCCGCCTCCTTTCGTCTCTTGTCTCTGTACACTTTCTTCAGCAAAACGTTCGAGCTTGTTGCCCCGCTCGATTGTCTGGCGACTTGCGCCGATTGGTTTCTATCCTGTTTAAGAATAATCTTCAGAGCCTCATCCTCACTGAAATTCGCGACGTTGTTGAGCATCGACTGCGACGAATTGAAAGAGCTGAGACTACCGATCGAACTGGCTGTCTCGACGTCATCGTAGTTGTCGCTATTCGAGGCCTCGCTGTTTATCGTCTTGGCGATGTCTACGGCGCTGAAGACTGGGCATGACTTCATGGGCGGCGACCAAATCGCCGCCATCAGAAGGGGCGTGCTGGACCAGTAGTTCAGCAGACTGCTGTTGCACGCGAGCTCGAAATTAACGTTGTCCAGGCTCTCGATTAGTCGCTGAGCGACGTCCACGAGATCGGCGTCCCTTATGAATGCGGCCCGCTCGTAATACGGTTTCAAGGCCGAATTGTCGCGACGTATGGAGCATAAATAACTTGACAGCAGACCCTCGTTCATGGCAAGACGGATCCAAGCTCTGCAATAACCGACCTCCGTTGTTATTTGACGCATCGACTGAATCTGATCTATTATCTGGCGGTGCGAGAACACTAATAGTGGACCCCAAAAACTCGGCTGAGGCATGGCGTCGAAGTCGGGACCGCTGAGGACTTCGGTCACTCGATTCAGTAGACTGTCCTTCAGGCCGTGAAGAAATATTGCCTCCAGGACTGAACAAAGGGTCATCGCCTCGTCACAATTTCCTACTGGTTTTCCATCCTCCACGCCATCCGCCCCCTGCATCTCCATCACGCTCGTGTTTAGCTGCTTCTGGAGAGAATCCTTCACGAGAATGTTTCTCTTGTTGGTCATAGAGTGGACCGTCCTCAGAAAAGAATTCATCGTGAGAGGAGGTGTACGCAACTCCGGCGCGGAACAGACTTTGGATAACGGACGACGAAGAAACTCCGCAGCGGATCGTCATCGCTCGGCGCCACCCTGGTCACCTACATGGATTTAAAAAATATATATTTATTGTTATCATTGTTATTTCAGTTTGCAGAAAGTAAGTTTAGAATTTATGCAATCTGCGTTTAGCTAAATCAATAATATTTTATTATTATTATTATTTGTTTTTACTGAAACAAAACTTTTAGAGATCGTGTTTCAGAAATTCTCCAAACCATAAATATTACTGTATGTATTACTGTATGTAAATGTACAGTAAAAATATTTTTTTACTGTACACAGTAAAAAAAAAAATGTTGTAGTTTTTACAACTTATTGTTCACAAACTTCCACAAAACCATCGAGCTCTAGTTATACAAACAAAAGTCCGAACTAAAATCCTTCGTGACACGGAAAAATGAAAGGACAGGTTTGTATATTTGAAACCTGAACAAACGAGTTTACAAAATTCTTTTTCACTCTGTACATAGAAAAGCGGACGTTCGTAGGCAAATATTATTGTTATTGTATTACTATTATCATGCAAACATCGCGACAGCAGCTCGCGGCGATGAAGCGTAAGTAGGGGACACATCGAACGGCGAACGATTTAGGGAGGAATGCCAAGATACGCAGCTATTCCTCTGGTCACGCGACAAACGACGAGACAATCTGTAAAACGCACGGATTTCCAAGGGTAGGTTCGCAGGTGACAACTTACCAGCGTTGTTTCCCGTTGCCTCGTCCTCATTCGATTTATCCGCAGTTTTGAATCTGTCGAGCGAGAAAGCTCGCATCGTCGTTGATCGCGTCGTTGTCCACACGTTTGAGCACGCAAGAACGGAATTTCCAACAAAGCGATCGGAGATTACATTCTTTTTTATTCCTTGGCACTTAACGACATCCGATTGTTTCGCTTCCTCTGGTGTGTACAATTGATAATTTATAAAAGCGACGGAATTGTCACTGCTGGCACAGATTCTATTAGTCACGTTTAATTTACGAGAAAGTCATCGTCGATGCGCACGTCACCGCTTTCCTGTTGGTTATGATATTAAAGACCACCTTGGGAGTAGTTGAGTCGCGCGCCGCTCGGAACGCCACTTGTCACGGTGTTTACGCGTTTTACGTCACACGCCCTGACACTCGTGTACAAAACATCATCAGCTGGTGTGCGAGCTCGGACCTGCTTTGACAGTCGTCTAGCAGCCGTCCCGAGGGGTCATTGACTGTCAACGGGAGTCCGACGATCGAACCTCGACAATACGTAGAAGGATCGCAGGTGAAATCGAGAGGGTTCATAGGGTATTGATGTGATCGTCGTTTACGCTTGACCTCTGCAGTCACGTGACGATCACTCTCCCCCTCGCAGAAATCTCGACTTAAGGTACCGAGCAATAAACTTTCTCGCACAATCGCACGACTCGGAACGGTCGAGCAAGGTGCGCGTGCGAGCTTGAGGATTGCCCGAATTACGGCTCGTGCATGCGAAACGCGTGCCGCAACCCGAGCGAATGTGCTATACGCGAGGCTATTATGCGAGGGAAACGTAACAAGAGCAATGTACACAATGATGATGCAACACCGGCACAACTTCATCCCCCTGAATATTCATGCATCGTTCTGTATCGCAATTAAACTAATTGTGATCAATCGGCATGAAAAAAAAAAAACTTTTGAACGAAGAAACAGTTCTTTACGAGAATTCTTCGTGCGCATGTTTTGTTTCTACAATGTTACACATTGTATTGTGGAATAACCCTTCCGAGCGTTACGAATCGTGATGTTTTTTCTTCGTCTCTCCCTAAGATATTTTTAGAGAGACGCACTTAAGTTCGTCGAAGGAGTTACTGAGTTACACCTTGTGTGAATGACCGGGGGAGAGCACGCGGTGCCTTTCTGCACGAGCCGCGGCGCAGGGCGGAGCGTGTGCTCTATACCGGGTGTCTCTCCCTCCCGCCCTCCTCCGAACTCCCCATCGACGACGACATGGAATAAACGCACGGGGCAGAGGATAGCTAACAGGCTAGCTACCCGAACGGAACGACTGGAAGCGTTGCAGGAGGAAAGAAGGAAAGAGACGATGCCGACGGGAACAGGGACGAACGAGAGAAGAAGCTCCTCGGTCGGTTCGCACGCGGGGACATCGAAGACAACGTAGGTCTGTGGAATCGCCAGGGACGGAACAATGCCACGAATATAACCCGCTCGGCCGCCGAGTGTGAGTCGAACACTATTACTGTATAAATAGATTCCTCGATCGTTCGAGCATTCGCATTTACATATTAAATCAGCATACAAACAAGCCTATTAATCGCGTCTGCGATCATAATCCATCGTTAAAATTCCACGGAAAAAAAATATTTTTAACGAATATGGAGAAAGATAAAAATTTAAATAACGGTAGGCAAACGAGTTTCTGCGAAGTAAATGTTCTTCGTTCGTTAAGGAAAATATAGTTGAGACAGTGCGCAATAGGCTCTCGTTTTAACGGCCCTGCGAAGGCTCCGCACTGGCTTCGTCGATGAGGAGGAAGGGAGGGAGGTGGTCGTCGGAAGACTAAAAAAGAGGGAAGGATCGTAGTGTCGGGAGAGTAGAGGGAGGGAGGGAGAACGGAGGCCGGACGGTCGGTGTTGGGCGCAAGCCCCGTAGAGGAACTGGTATATCGTGTATATACATATACACACACACACGAGTGCTGTACAGTATATACATAGGTAGCAGCCAAGTAGAGATGTAGCGTAGCGGAGAGGGACGAGAATCGAGTTGGGAGTCAGTAGTATACTCGCTGGTGCACCAGCCAGGAGTGCGCGAGAGCGGTTTCGTTTGCCGTTTCGCCGACTTTCGTCTTTATCCTGTCTACACACAGCTCGATTCAGTCGCTGAAGTTTGCATCTGACTCAAAGATAAGCTAGTGAATAAACGAGGGTGTGAACCGGGAGGCAAGAAAAAAAAATAAAAATAAACAATCGTGATATCAATAGTTCGTCGATTACATTTGGCTGTGAACTCTCAGGTGCTCGGTTCCTCGATCGAGAAGGCCGAGCAGTAAATAACCTAGCTAAGAAGAATATAATACAATAGTATTTGCGAGCCCCAGAGTCTCTCCAATCGTGTTCATACGTACATACATTCCCCGTCGCCTTATCTCTCTCCCACGTGGCTCGATTGTCGTCGAGAGCGCAACGAAAACGTCTGCGAAAGGTTCGTGAAAAAATGAAATAAAAAAAAAAACATTTTGTCCATATTCGCGAGTGCTGTCGTATAAAAGTCAACCTCCGAATCATAATTGGCATCGTATCGTATAATAACCAAATCGATTCGTATCAGCGGTTTGTATTTCGGGAGAAAAAAAAATGTTTCTCATGTCGCAGCAGCGGTGAGTTTAACGATCGCAGAAATTTCTAAGACAGAGAAGTTACGACCTCGTGCTGTCGATTTTTCACGGCCGTGGGAGCGAAAGTATCGCAAGACGGAGAATTTCGTTGTCAAGGGCGACGGTGTGCCTTATCCGAGGAAGCTCCGGGAGGTAAGACGACGGGAGGAAAACCGAGGGTCACGATGCGATGGGCTCGAAAAACGGAAGGAACGAGAAAATCGACGTTCGAGCGGGAAGAGGACCGTTAGAGGCGCGTACAACGAGCATTCGAAGATCGTCTCGCGCTTCGCTGTGCCTTCTCCGTTCCGCCCCCCCCGCCGGCCAGCGGTCCTCTGTTCGATCGGTCGGGATATTTTAGAATCTCGACTCTCCCTCGGGGACTGACACGCGAGCGCGCGGGGCATTGTTGACGGAGCCTGCTCAGCCTCGTTATACGCATAAATATATATACATACACGCACATACACATAAATAAATATACCATAAATAGGCGCGGACTTAAGCCGCTCTGACAAAATCGTAAAGGGGCATAAACCGGCTATTCGGATTATTATTAAAATCGCTGTTATGCCTTGCGACGAGTCTCCCGTTTACATCGGTAGCTCCGAGGCGGTGAATTCGCCGATAATCACCGGCGGTTCTCGTCGTTCGAGCGGCAACAAAATCGCGAGTAGCGGCAGCAGCAGCACCAGCAGTAACAGCAGCAGCGGCAGGAGCAGGTCTTCGCACGATATATCGCAGGGAGGAGCGGTAGGATCGGCTCGGAATCATTACGGGACTGTCGCTATGGCCCCTCGGCCGCTGCACTCGACGACAACCTTATCCACCTCCCGCTCCTCGTCCTCCTCGTCTTCGACCGCTTCCTCCACGGTTTCGTCCTCCTTCGACCGGCAGCCGCGGAACGAGTCGACCAACTCCTCCTCGTCGCTGATCTTGATTCTGGAGAGGGCCGGTCCTGCGACCGCAAACGACGATAACGCGAGATCGTCGGTATGCAAATCGTCGAGATATACGCAACTGGAGGATGAAAAAAATTCCGATAGAGATATCGTCGTTTCGACGATTACTGACGATAAACCGAACGATTCTTCACCGACTTCCTGTTTTACCGGCAGAGTCGCGGCGTCCTCCCTCGAGAATCTCGCGAAGAAAAAATCATCGAGATGTCGGAGGAGAAGAAGCGCGACGAGCCCCCGAAAGATCCATCGTCAGCGTTCGATGACTCGCGAGGTAAACGAAAATCGATCGGTCGAGACGGCGAAGTCGGTAAGGCAGATCGACGACGGTTTCGTCGCTACGTCGACGCTGACGAAGAACAGGGACGCGAGCGTTCTGTCGGTTCTGACGAATACCTCGAGGTCGGCTGGAAAGGTCAGGCTGCAGTCGTCGTGTTCCCGCGGGGAACTCGAGAGCGAGGACAGGGACGTGACAATAGCGCCGGAAGTCACTCTCACGCCGTGCGCGCCTGCGGCGATAAAGTCGCAAAAATCTACTATATCGGTCGCGTCGATTCGCGGCACTAACATCATCAGCGCTACGGAATCCTCGTCAAACAATGACTATCCGACGATCGGGGGAGGATCCTCTCTGGCTTCCGTACGGCTCGACAACGTCGCCGGAACTTTCGCCGTTAACGTTCGATGCAACGTTCCCTCGGCCTCGGCGCCGACTCTTCTCAACAATCGTCACAGCAGCAACAACAATAGGAAGCACAATCAAGTTCCGTGTCTCCCTCGAGCTTCCTCCGCGTCGCACTCTACGAGTCTGCATTCCTCGATCGTTCCGCTCGCTGTTTTATCGACATCGACATCGCCCGCTGGTTCGTCGAAAAATTTCCGGAAGACTGAGAGAAACAAGACGACGATAACGACCTGCAAATCAGCGATAGCCGGTACCGTTAAACCCGCGTCGAGCTTCGTTGGGTGTACGGTCTTTGCTGCCGAAGGAAAATCGACGATGGAACGGGAGGACGAGCCGGTAGCGGTTTTCACTCGTATCGATTCGTCGAGTTCGCTCAAATCCTCGAGTTTCACTGCCGGCAAAATGATGAGGATCAATCGACCGCGCACTTCGATCCACGCCTCGTTGGGACAACTACCGATAACGGCGTCGTCCTGCACGCCGAGCACACTCGGCGGCGACGGAACGAGCCTTGAGAATTTGGACACAGAGGCGACGTCGACGGGACTCGAGAGCATTACCGTCGATCCGGTTTCCGTACCGATGAATCTATGCTCGTCCAACTCGCCCGTCGATCCGACGGCCATGCCCGCTTACGCCGTGACTCCAGCCAGCATCGAGAGAGTCTGCTTGTCCAACGGCGCCTCTACGATGTCATCGACGTCGTCGAAGACACCGGCGATCTCACTCCCGTCCACCGGAACTCCCACCAATGTCGCCGGCCCGTTCAGAAATTCTCTCGTCGCTTCCGGCTTCAATAACAATAACAAAAGTAACAGCGGCAACAACAATGGAAGATGCAATCACTCGTCGGGCACCTGTACGGGAAATTGCACCGGCGCGACAACGAACTCTCACACTTCGTCGACGCTGCCGAGAACACCCAGCCTCGTCGCCGGTGTCGCATCGACTTCCTCCTGGGCGAACAATTCGGTGGAACAGGAAACCGACTACGTCGTCGATCCGGTTCAAGGGAACGCTTATCACAAGGGACAGTTTCTCGGAAAAGTGAGTAATTTGTCAAACATTCTTGTAAACTTGTTTTAATATAGTCAATCGAATAATACGAACTGTGAAAACATTTTGGGTAAAAAAAAAAATTTCATAAGGACTCTATTGAGATTTATACTGTTCTTATACTCTATACTATCCACAAAATGAAAAACTCAAAATTATCGGGAAATCGTGCATTGAGTCACTGAAATTTGCTGCGTTACATGGTGAAAAGGCAAATGGCAACATGTTTAGTTGAAATTTTCGATATGGACAAACATGCGTTTTCTAAAAAGTTGTTATCTTTATGAAATGTGCATCGAAACGTAACGAAACCTTAAAAAGGCAGGTCATGATTCAAAGAAACTGCTTGCCAAAATTTGTCAAGAGATTTTTTGTCGATTCGGAGAGCACCGAACGCGGAGCATGGTGCACAGCGGTCCTTGAAGTCCTTGGAGTCCTGGAATTGTCCTTGAATTTTGCCTGACCTTGAAAACGTACTGGAAGGTCCTTGAATTCCACCTTATGTCCATGCATTTTTTATTTACCCGAAAATTTGAGTTTGTTTCAAAATGTATATTTAGTTTAGTAAATATTTTTGTCTTTTTTTTAGAAACGAACTGTCACGTACTTCGATGTATTTTTTTCCGCTGAACACGAATCCGTTAGCCTTTTTGGGCCTAGAGTGCAGTGAGCCGTTGAAAATGTCGATTTTCTGCACAAGAAATCGTGTTTTTGGGATTTAAATGGAAAATATTGGGTTGGGAGTAAAATGATTGTTACATTCGTGATCAGCGAGAAAAAATACGTGGAATATAGCCTTGAAACAAAAAAAAAAATCGATTGAACAACGAATTTTCACTTTTTGAGCTACTTTTGGAAAAACGTCGATTTTCGTGATTTTCAAAGGCCAATATCTCGGCTCCCAATAGAGCTACGGAAAATTCGGGGTGCCCATCGTGTTCTACGGAAAAAAATCCACAAGATAGAGCCTTGTCCGAAGTTTTAGAATCGTTTTATCGTGCCGTTTGGGGACGTTGAAAACGCGGAAAATGGACTCTAAAGGGGTAACCTTGGAAATTTTTCATAAATTATTTTTTGTTGGTATGAAATATTTTTCTTCGTTTATAAAAGTAACTGCGACGTATTCAAACATATTTTTGTGCGCTGAACATGAATCTGCTGGCCTTTTTGTGCGTAAGTGCAGTCGGACATTTGTAGTTTCGATTTTATGCACTGAAAACAGTTCGGTCTAATGTGAAATCGAATTTTTGGGATAAAAATCTAACATATTGGGTTTGGAGCAAAATGAACGTCGTATTCGTAATTAAGTGGCCCCTATGGGGAGTCCCGCCGGGATCCCCTTTTGTGTGTGTGTGTGTGTGTGTGTGTGTGTGTGTGTGTGTGTGTGTGTGCGTGCGTGCGTGCGTGCGTGCGTGCGTGCGTGCGTGCGTGCGTGCGTGCGTGCGTGCGTGCGTGCGTGCGTGCGTGCGTGCGTGCGTGCGTGCGTGCGTGTGTGTGTGTGTGTGTGTGTGTGTGTGTGTGTGTGTGTGTGTGTGTGTGTGTGTGTGTGTGTGTGTGTGTGTGTGTGTGTGTGTGTTTAGTGACAATTCGAAAAAAATGTGTATCTCAGGTTCGCTGAGATACATATATACATTCGTGCATAGTGAGTGTTTTTGGTTTCCGAACTCATTCCAACGTAAACGAAAGCGATTATCGAACTGAATGTTATTTCGCACGTCGTTAGAAATGTCTCAACACATCCTGGAAATGTCCTGGAAATTGTCCTTGAATGTCCCTAAACTTCATATCGACTTTTTAGTGGACACCATGACGGAGGGAAACACGCAAGTCACGTGATCGCCGTGGAACGCGTAACTCCCTTCTTTTGCCCTTTGCGCAGTCGGTAGTTAAAAATATGATTATCGATCACGTTAATTGATTAATACGAACAATGCAAACATATTGCATAATAAAAATATTTTTTCATAAGTGCTCAGTACTGTTCCATACTCTTCTATCCGTGAAATAAAAAATATGATTATCGATCGAGCGAGTATGAATATTATTGGGAGCGTTTGATAAAAGTTTGTTGTCGTGTCTCCGGTTTGGCAATATTTATTTGCAAATGTCCCGACCCTCGTCAAGTACACTTCGCAAATTGGCCTCGATCGCCAGTTCGGTGAATGAACGTGAAAGAAGTCCGGGCATGCCGTAGTAAGCGCACGTTTAGTTTCGGCGGTGTAAGCGTATAGTACGAGTACGTTTGTGTACAGAGTAATTCGATTCGGACCACCCGCAATTGCCTTCATTGCGGAACGCGCTCTCCTCGCCTCCTCCTCTCTCCGACGAATTATTTTTACGCTCGTCGGTCCACACCTCGTCGGAGAGCTGCCGCTTCGCCGCCACAATCCCTTCCCCTCTCCGTATCGTCTTTCTAATAGTTTTTTAAATTTATTTTCCTTCTCAAACGCACTCTGTGGCCCGCTTGCGCACGAGACATATGCGATTGGCATCGAGCCGTGATGAGATCGCTTAGCTCTCGTCTACCGACTCTGCCAGCATCAGCATTTTTTTTTTTTTTCTGGCACGGACGATCGACTCGGTCGTCCTCGATTTTCCTCGTATCGTTGGACAGCCAGACGTTGGAGATTGAGTTGCCCCAGCGCAGCGTCTCCCTAACTATCGGAGGCCCGAAATCTTCGTCATTAGACTGCTCTTCATCGACCACATTAAAAAAAAATGTAGATATTTTTTCCCCACAACTCATTGGCTATCGTGTGTCCCCTAAAAAAATCCTCATAGTCCAACGAGCCGAGAAATCTCGAATTTCCGTCCGACTTTCTCCGTGAGCCTATCGGGAAGCCCTTGCAGTACGCGGGAGGACAATATATCTCTCCGTATAAAGAAGACGAACATCTGTCCCTCGAGAATTCGCTCGCAGGTAGCGATTTTATTATTCTCCCGAACTCGCTCGGACAACGGACCGAGTCTCGGCGCATTCTCGACCTAGCACCGATCTCTCCTCGCTGCTCTCCGTCTCCCACGAGAGTTAAGAATGCACACCTAAATCGAACGAGCTTGTGTTGTGCGCGATCGTAAGACAGGATTATTCGTCTTCGAACACAAAGAGCCGAAGGAAAAATTGTTTCGGCTCTAACCTGTGGATTTTCCTCTATTCCGATGCTTTAGAAATCCCATCGGCAGTGCTCTATTGTCGAAGGATGCGTCGCAGCCGGACACAAAGGCCGTGACAGCAGCAAAGAGGCTAAAGAACCTCGTACGAAAGGTGCGACTCGGCACCTGAGCGGAACTCGCCGTATAACCTCTCTCTGGACGCGTTTCTCTATCTTTCTTTCGCTTCCGCTGCCATTTCCGTCGACATCTAGCTCTCTGTCTCTCTCCGCCTGTCCAACTTTACCTACGATAAGCATAATGTATCCTACTGAGCTCTCCGTAGCTCGTCCCTTTCCCGACCAGCGGCGTGGCGACTGCTCGGCTGTTTTGTGAACGCGCGTGTACGTGCCATGGCGTCTGCCTTACGCTTACCCTCTCACTCTCGTAACCCCTCTTTAGTCACGTCGATATTCACGGTTTATCGCCTCTCTCGCTTTACTCTCACCGTGCGAGCCTCCCGTCTCTTTGTATACGATCGAGTGTGCAGGTGTTGGACTGGCATAGTCAATACGATTTTATTGTAACTGCACACATCACATTGCATCGCGACGCCGCGTTTATCGGCGCCTATGTTTTCGTCGTACGCGAGCGCTTCCGTCCACGTCGATCCATCGACTCGACGTGAAAGCCCGTTGGAAATCCAATGCCTCTGTGTCTACTCATACTCCCGTCGAAAACATCGACAAACACTTGTCGTTTTTCATCTTTTTTTCTTTTACTCGCAGAAATATAAATACAGTGGCATTTTGTTTGCGATAGAATTCGAGCACGGGGAACGCGGTTGGGCGCTGGGAATGCCATTCGTGGCTACAGAGGGAATAACAATGAAACCTTCGGGACTCGTGCCGGCAGCGTGAATATCTCCGTGCCGCGTTGGATATGTGCGTGCGTTACGTGGCAACGCACTTCGCTCTCACGGTGAAGAGGCATTGTAAAAAAAAAAGTGGGGAGAAAAAAAAGAGCCGAGATTTCACGAAGGTAGCTTGAGCAAACCAGCGCCCGAGACCACAACCGCGATGCACTGTGCGAGGCCAGTTCTCGCTCGAGGATCCTCCCCTCATAACTGGATTGCATGCACGCCGAGAGCGGAAACGCACTTCTGTTGCTAACTCATCCGCGTGCGACGTTAAATTCTGATAAAAAGCATGAGAAAAAAAGAAAAAAAGACCGCTGTGTGACACATGTGTGTATCTCTTGGTCGGATGGTATGCAATTTCACGCTCGCTGTCGCACATCCCACAGCCGACAAAAGTCAACACCCGGAACTGTAAAATACTCCGCTCTCTCTCTCTCTCTTTCTCTCAATATTTTAAATTCTACGACGATTAGTCAGCAAACGAGTTCGCTAAACGCTGTGTGTCCCTGTGTGTACCTTGCAAACCCGCAGGACAGCGACGACGGCAACGAGTTTTCGCTCGGCGACAGATAGTCGTCTCTCCCGGTTCCTCGAGTTTCTATATTCGTGCTTTCGTATATGTACCATCGCGCGGACCCTGGAGAGAGACTCTAACCGAGACCGAAGTGAATAGCCGACATACGTGTTTATTATTGTAACGTTCGGGAACGATATACATATATTGTTCCGGGGATTTATATATACATATATATATTTATTTTGTTTTTTCATGGAATGTTCGCACTCCCTTTTTATTCTCTCGAGACGCGTTGCTCACGAACGGTTGGATAATAGCCACGATTTTAGAATTTTGTTTGCTCGTTGGAAGACTGTCACGGAATCGTTGCTTAAAGCCTCGCGAAGTGTTCAACTCCGAGGAAAATGGCGTTAGTCACAATCGCATTTTCTCAACGGTCCTCACGTCCATTTTGGAACTGTATGCTGTATGACTAAGTCGAACTATATTTTCTTTTTTTTCGAGTTGCGAAAAACTGTTCTGGAAACACCGAGAGATTATGCAGAAACGTTTCGTGAATTTCCTCTCGTGTCGCCCGAGCTTTCATACGGATTTGTATAAGGACGTCGACCAAGTGTGCTCTCCCGTCTCAGCTGAGGGTTTCGAGAACGACTCGACTCTTTTCGTTGCCATTGCGGCTTGAATACTCAAATATTTAAAGAGTATTCCTCAAATAGATGAAGCGAGCTGCAGGCAAAGGTAAGAAAAAAAAATGAAGCGGGACGTCTCGTACACCGGAGTGACGGGAGAGAGACGTGTAACCTCGAACGGTCTGCAGCGTGGGCGCGATCGAGCGAATTTTCTCAAACGTCGTTAGCTACGTTCCTCGCTATTCCGAAAATCTCTCGATAATACTCCACACACGTGTTTGCGAGTGGGTATCGTCAACGAGGAGCGCGCACAACTTTATTTATTTTTACTTTCGAAGCAAACCCTCGTGACAGACGAGGCGTGTTTGCGCGCGGAGCCTCTCCGCTCTACCGTCACCGCAGACGTCCGACGTCTGGTTAGCCGCCGTGACGTCAACGTCGCGACACGTTCGACCGACGAATTATTCGATGTCTAGGATCGTAACATCTCTACGGAGATAAAATTTTACTGGGGCGGAATAACATACTTGTATACATATACAAATCGATTAATTCCGCTCGACGGATTTTCCTCACCCGAGAAATCGAACGAGTTGAGGCGAATGAAGGAATCTGGGGCTGTTCGAAGGCTGTCTCGTACATACAGCTTTCGCTGCACAGTATATATGTTGGTGTACGCGTATAGCGCATATATATTTATGTATACGTACAGAGATATGCGTTGACGGTAACAGCGAGACACTCCCTTCGATCTAATCCAGCAGAAACGGGGTCGAAATGATATTATTATCACAGCCTCGCGTACACAAACACACCGTGGACGTAGACACCGATCTAAGTGGACAGAACCAAAGCGGTGCGAAAGAAGGAAAAATGGATTCGTTATTCGACCCGCTTTTTTTCAACGATGTACGTGCAAGGCTTCGCGTGAGAAGTGCCCCGAAGTCAATCGAAGCGGCAGGAAGACACTTCGATTTTACGGGGGCATTCCGTCCGAACGTTTACGTGGAATTTCCTTTCGATCATGAGGGGCTTCGCAAAATCCCGTGCGAAACCTATATAGGGTTGGGACCTCCGTGAACGTAGCCCTTCTCGCACAGGGAATCAAGGAAATTGAAAGAGATTTTGGAAACCAAAATCTGTACAATTAACGATCGTGCCGACTAACAGGTGCATGAGGCATTCCCCTTCGATCGTGCCACCTGTTTTTTCGGGAACCTCTCTAAGGTAACTCCCATAATTGGCCCTACATTTCGGCATCGCTTTAAGGAGTTTGGACCGCTTCACACTAGTCAAATGAGTGCTACATTTTTAAAGTCGTATAAACGACTTTAAAAATGTATAAACAACTTTATCATTTATACTCTTAAGCATCTATAGATTAAAGTGGATGGTTATTTGTGTGATAGCAGATGTCCTTAATTCAGAAAAATATTAATTACGATGGATTTGCAAAAATATTAACTGGTTTGCGCTAATTTTCGAAAAGGTACATATTTGTTCAGTTTTTTCAAAGAATAATCCGTATTTTTGCTCGATATCGATGTGATTCCTTGAAAGATGCCCTACTTTTTCATTGAAAGTAAAGTAAATTATTAGGGGGGGCAGTGGCCTAGCGGATTGGGCTCGGGTTTGCACGCTGCGGACCCCGGTTCGATTCCTGGTCGCCACCGCAGGAAAATTTTCTGTGTTTTTTCTGTGATCCCGGGTGGTTGGGTTCCCACCTTTGATAAATATGTGTCCAAAGACCTCTCAGTGATGAATGGGCGGTCGGTGTTCGGCTTTGGTGTGACTCCCGCGGGTTTTTATCTGGCGGATGGTGTCTGCCAGGCAGTGTATCGGCCGCGCATCGCTGAGAGGAGGTGTCGCTCTAAGCGCCTCCAGTGGCCATTGAGTTTACTCGCATTGCAATTGGGAGACTTAGGAAGGTACCGGCGGTATCGGCACAGGTTTTTCCGTAGTTTCCCTAGGACCTCGGCGAATGCGATACGGTGTGGTTAAGGCGAAGTGAAAGTCACGTGACGGGGCCATGAGTGTGAGAGAGATAGTTGCAATTTTCAAATTAACTTTATTCAATGGTGTTAATTTTTTTGAGAAAAAAATTAATTCGGTCCGGATGCGAAATTACCGTGTGCAGCCGGCTCTAATTTGCTTTTTCCTCAAAAAAATTAGCACCCTTGAGAAAAGTTCATTACAGTTTTCATTACCGACCGCGGCAGGCGGGGTTGTAAACACCCAGAAGGGTATACGGGGGCACAATATATTCCTTAAAAAATTAAGTAAATAATTTTTATTAAAGTAATTTTATTGTAAAAGTAAAGTAAATTATTGAGAGTAAAGTATTTACAATGTTTTTAATGTACTGAACATTAACTTTTCATTACAATTGTCTATGAAACTTAATATACCAGTTTATGCACAGAAACTTCCACTACCAGGACCTTAAATTTCATACGAATTTTTTTTTACAGTGTCAAAGACTTTACAAATGTACCACTCATGTGACTAGTGTGAAGCGCTCCAACCACCTTAAAACTCCGTCTCCGACAATTTTTTCGGATTTTCATATCGACCTGTTTAAGAGATGCCCTCTTTTAAAAAATACACCACCTACTACATAATAATTATTAAAAAATAAATAAAATGAAGGATTCAATTTAATCCTGTTTTGCCTAATTTGTTGCAGGGTGGATTCGCGCGAGTCTATCTGATGACCGACGTGGCGAACGGGAATCAGTACGCCTGCAAGATAATACCGAAGAATCGTATGCAGAAAATTCACATACAAAAGGTACGGCCGGTGGAGAGTGAACGTGAGCGCAAAGTGAACGTGCTTTATTCGACACGGATAAATACCGTTGCTCCGGCATCGAGAGAGTATTTCGCAATTAATGTATTATACATTCCTCGGTGAACGTTGGATTTCTCGTGTGTTCAATGTGTGCGTGTTTTTGCAGATCGCGCGTGAGATCATGATCCATAAGGAGCTGAATCACGTCAACGTCGTTCAGATGCATCATTACTTCGAGGACAATATAAACGTGTACATGCTGCTCGAGCCTTGTCCCCGGAAGGTAAAAAAAAACTATTTCCTCTTCGTCTTCCGGATTCTTCTATTCTTAATTCATTATTTTATAATTTGCACCTAGGGTAAAGAAGAAATCTGCAAAATCGCGTCGAATTATAAATCTACTAAAATGATTGCGTTTCCGTAGATCCATGCCGGGCGATAAACACGACGAAGATTCTTAATTCCATTACGAGACTCTCGGGGCGTCCGGATGCATCGATCTTTGATTAATTAATTTATAATTTGCCCCTAGGGTAAAGAAGAAATCTGCAATCGAGACGAATTACACATCTATCAAAATGATTGCGCTTCCGTAGATCCCTGCCGGGTGATAAACACGACGAAGATTCCTAATTCCATTAAGAGACTCTCGGGTCGCGTGTCCCAGCCGAAGGAGAGTGAATGGCTCGGTCGAGGCGGTCGAAATTGCCCCTCTTTTGTTCTATGAGAATAAATCGCGCTCGTGGCCGACCTTGGCCAGAGCTCCTTGTCGCGCTCTTTGTGCGGATTCCCTTTGCTTAGCTCTGTACACACGATCTCTATTGTGCTCCGGGCAACGAGTCAACGAGGTCTAAAATAAGCTTGTCGAATACGTATGAAATGCAACGCCGTTACCGTAGCCAGTGGATCGATTAATACCGATGGATAGGGGAGAGGCTCGGAGACCCAACGAGTATTTCGACGAGTGACTAGAGCGAGATTTTATATTGCTATCTCTTGGGACAAAGCCGAGGAAAAATCGGATCGCGGTTTTACACACACATACACGGAGAGAGTGGCCCAGATTCTACTGGCGCGCTCCTTTTTTCCCATTCGACTACGCTAGAGATGCACTCGACCAGTCGGGATGAGAAGAGCGCGTGTCCCGCCGAGCCGCCCTCTCCTTCCCTTCGACCTCTCGGCACGCGGATCAATAATGTCGAAGATTTTTTAAAAATATATTAAAAATTTATATTAAAAAAAATATCTCGGTAGCGTCTCGATGAAATTTCGTAGACACGTTTCACACCCTGTTCAATGTTCAATGCCAATAGTCTAGGATTAATTTTTTTTCTTTCTGTTTCTTACTTTGTCAACAGAGTCTGATGCACGTGCTCAAGTATCGTGGCAAAGTCACGGAACCGGAAGCTCGTTATTACATGAAGCAAATGGTAACCGGTGTGGCTTACATTCACTCGCAAAAAGTCGTACACCGAGATCTCAAGCCTGGCAACATGTTTCTGTCGGACGGTATGATCGTAAAGATCGGCGACTTTGGCTTGGCGACGAGACCGGACGGTCAGCGCCGGCGCGTGTAAGCAGTTTTCTACAAACTTGTACTTATTACCACGTACTTTTTTTTAAACCTATCTAATAATAAAGTACAAAGCCACTGAACACAGTCATAGACACTATTGAAACAAATGCGGTTTTTCAGATTTATTAGAAGCTTTCGCCGACCTTTCGCAGTCATTATGGCCCGAGGGGCAACAATAATCCCAACTGATCGTCATTTTTCTTCATTATAATACCTCTAACTTTCTTTTTTATCTACTTAATAATAAAGTACTAAACCACTGGACACTGTCATAGACTCGATTGAAATAACAGCGGCTTTGTAGATTTATTAGAAGCTTTCGCCGACCTTCTTTGGTCATTATGCCCCGACGGACAACAGTAATCTCCACTGATTGTCATTTTTCTTAATAATTTATTTTTACAAAAGAAATATATTATAAAATTCGCTGCGTGTTTATTTCAGAACGATATGCGGTACACCGAATTACATCGCCCCGGAGGTTCTCTACAAGCAGGCCTACAGCTACGAGGCAGACGTGTGGGCGCTCGGTTGCATACTCTACGCTCTTCTCGCCGGGCAACCGCCCTTTGACACGGCGACTCTCAAGGAGACTTACGCGAGGATATGCAACAATCGTTACAAGAAACTCGACGACAGTCTGGTCAGTCGAAGTGGACAGGATCTCATACGTTGGTTGCTCCAGCCGATTCCCGAACTGCGACCGAGTCTGGAAAGGGTGAAGGAACACGCTTATCTGACGATGGAATACGTGCCAACGAAATTGGCCCACACCTGTTGCTACAGGATGCCACCGCCTCACTCGATAGCGCCCGAACAGGCGCAATTGGCCGTACCTCAGCAGCTCGGCTTGTCCTGCACGTCGATAATTTCCCGAGGCCTCGTGGCCGTGGAGAACATCGACAGGAGCAAACGGGACATCGCGGCCGGCGCGATAATTCAAAAGAACATAAATCACATGACCGGCGGTGCAGTGAGTCAGCTGCAGCTGGAAGCTCTTAAGAACAACAAGAAAAAGCCAAAGGTCGGTAACTGGCTGTTCAGAAAATTGCCAAAGTTGCCGAGATTTCGTCAGCGTCTGAGCAGGCTGCTGTGCCCCGAGCAAAAGAAACCCGACAGTCTGATGATGCATCGAGCACTCGAGGCTTGCCTCGCGGAAATTCGATGCACCCGCGCTCTGGAGAATCCGATGCTCGTCGATCGAATCGCACCACTATTCGTGACAAAGTGGATCGACTACTCGAACAAGTACGGTCTCGGCTTCCAACTTTCCGATCGATCGGTGGGCGTACTCTTTAACGACAGCACCAAGATGAGTTACACTCATGATAGAAGGTTCGTTTTATACCCCTATCGAATTTTAAGGAGCCACATTATTTTTCTGAAACTTCAATTGACCGTATTGTCGAAGGGTCGAAAATCATAGGTCCGAACGCACTTGAGTCGTATCGCCAAACTGCCGAAACTTTGTTTTTCTCAATCGTCAAACTGCTTTATTTTTCCGAATCATTAAACTGCTGAATCTTTATTTATTGCAGTTTCGACAATATAATGTGGCTCCAATTATAAGGTGATGTGAAACGTCGTTTGAAGATCCTTGAAAAAAAAAAATGTTTTATAGTTTGCTGTACAGACTGAGTCCGTTTACACGTCACTTCAAAGTCCCTAGAAAGTAGGCTTGTATTTTACTGACGTATACGTTAACTTTCCTTTTCATAGACGAGTGGAGTACGCGACAACGGACGACGACGTGACTCGCTATCGTCGGGAGCTCGACGTACCGTCGTGCATGGAGGAGAAGCTCGAGCTTCTTCGTCACTTCACTCACTACATGGACAATTTTCTGACGAACGGCGGCGAGGTTCGCGAGCAGAGGAGTACGAAATTGACCCGGACGAATTCGGCGAGCGTGCCGAGAATGCGCCGCTGGCTGAGAACTGACAAAGCCATCGTGATGGAGCTCACCGTGCCTCTCTTACAAGTTAACTTCTTCGTCGACCATTCGAAGATCGTGGTATCCGAGGGTACGCGCGGACGTGGCTACCTCGTCACTTATATCGACGCCAGCAGACAGGCGTCCTCATACTGGTTAAACGATCTGCGGGACATCGGCTGCACCGCGGAGCTGTACGAGCGTCTACACTATGTTTGCAAAGTCATCGCCGAACTCGAGAACGAAGCTATCTTCGATCCGCCGGCTGTGACGCTTCAACAACAACGAAAGACTTTCAAAACGTGAACGGCCCGCCAGTGGTCCAACCTTATTTCATCATCGTCAAGTGTTCTTTCGCGATACTAGATATTATATCTGCCGTTAAGATAATCTTGTTCTCGGCTTAGAAAAAAAAATTAGGTATAGTAAATAATACGTATGAGATATATTTTTCATAATCCGCGCAATCGAAAGAAAAAAAAGAAGATTACTGCGTCGCGAGATCGATAGCCGACGAGTGAGTGTATCCGGTAGTACATGCAATATTATAGATAGATCAGTATGTAATAATGACGATCTACGTGGATCGATTGATCGATCTCGCCGATGACTGCGCACAGCTAGAGTTATACGAGTAACGTTTGTTAACCGAGGACGCGCCGTCGATTGGACGTACGGATAGATCCTCGGTGATCCTAGTCAGGAGCTCGCGACTTGTCATTGCTTTACGTTAAAGATCATTGATGAAAAAAAAATTGTTAAAAAAGGCTCGCGATGGATTTGACTGCCATTACAGTACGTCGGTAGCGGAAGATCGACGCAGAACTTGCCGCTTCCTCGCATATTGTTGTAAGTTAACGTTACGTTGTACCGCAATTTGCTATAGGCGGCGCTTTGTGGACCGCAAAGACACGGTAATTCAATGCATTCGCTTATCATATTATCTCACATCATTCATCGCACATTTAAGAAATATTATCAATCAATATTATTATCATTAATGTACTATTTCATTATCAATTGTTGATATATTGCCATTATGATTATTATATTATTAAAATTATTATTTCGGCGTCTTCTCGAAGAGAGTGGCTGAAAAAAAAAAATGAATTGTTGGAACGGAGCGTCGAGCTCCGGTGAGTTTGGTTGCATATTAAATAGTACTATTTAGGCACGAGCAAACGACGAAATTGTGGCTTGCAAGGTTGAATGAGAGTCTAGTGAATCGTTTAGTCATGTAGGAATGTTACGTTTATTTATTTTGTTCTTTTTTTCTCTTTTTTTTCTACAAGAAAAATTGTGTTCGCGAGGTCGTGGAGTGAGGAATTATAAGCAACGAGACGATTCAAGCAATAATAACGGAACAGATCTCAAAAATATCCTCTTTTGAACTTGCGAACTCTCTTGATTATACTTCGTCGGCGTATACACACCACTGTCTAAACTATTTATACCTTAAACTTACGGTAAAACTTTTAAGAGATTGAACGTTTTACATAGACGAGATCATCAGAATTCGTATTGGCTTACGAAAATGAAAAGTTTCGCTACCGCGCTGCCGGCGAAAGCTGTGTTGTGATATATCTCCATGCTGAGATCGAGCTCTATTTCCTGAGGTCCAGAGATGCTCCTAGTGAGAACGAGTACGGCCTGGGAGGGTGCCGGTCTTCTGAGGGCGAAGCACGATTCCGTGGCGCGCACGACGCCGGGCGGCGCTCGAGCGTCGACGAGAGCCATGCTAAATTGCACCGTCGAGCCGGGAAGATGCGTGCCTCTCATGGTGAAGAGTTCGAGCTGGCCGCTCGACGGAATCGGCAACATGCTCACGAACGTTATGAAATTATAGGAAAAGTGAGAGGGCGCGCGGAAACATGCCAAGTCCCCGCTTGGACAGTAACGGGAAGTTCGAACGCATCGGCTAAAAAAATAATAATAAACGAACAAATAAGCACAACGAAAAGAACAAAAACAAAAAATGTCTAGAGGAAAAATTCTTCGAGACTCCGCGAGGTAAAAAAAATGCTCACTTCTTCCTCTCGTTATCTCTGTAGTACCCCGGGGGGCAATCTATCTTGTTGCAGCGGTAGCTTCCGCGTGTGTTCTGGCAAATTTCACTGGAGTCCCGACAAACGCGTCCGGAAGCGCACTCGTCGATATCTGCAAAAAAAAAATTAAATAATAAAATCTCAAATCATCGCAATAACTGGCAGGAAATTTTTTTTTTATTAAAAAAAACGCTAATCTTCTGACCCTGGCAAGTTCTCTGATCAACGCCGAGCTTGTAGCCGGCGGGACAGCCGCAGGAGTAGCTACCGGGTGTGTTCTCGCATATGCCGATGCAGAGATTGTTCTCCTTGAACTCGGTGCACTCGTCGATGTCTGTGCAAGATCTGTTGTCGGCATTGAGTCTGAAGCCGAGTTTGCACGAGCATCTATAACTTCCCCAGGCGTTCAGACAATCGTGCTGACACAGTCCGGGTGTCTTCTCGCACTCGTCGATATCCTGGCAGACGCCGGGTCCTCGCCCTGCGGCGACGTTCTCGAATCCGTCGTCGCACAAGCACCGGTAAGATCCGGCCGTGTTTTCGCAGCGGCTGTTAGGTCCGCAAACGCTGCCGAAGTGTTGCCCCGCGTAGATGCTGCACTCGTCGATGTCGACGCATTCCTGATCGGGCCCGACCACGTGACCGGGTGGGCACTCGCAGACGTAACCACCCTGGCGATTCTGGCAAGTCTGGCCGGGTCCGCACTCGTGGCTGCCGTCGGCGCACTCGTCGATGTCGACGCAGTGCGATCCGCTTGCTGGATCCAGGCTGTACCCGTTTCCGCAGAGTACCCTCGAGACGCATCTGCACAGACGTAATACCAATCAAACAGAGCTCGGCAGTACTTCGAGTACCAAGGACACGTACTTTTTGAATACATGTTCGCATTACAGATACTCTATGAATAGTATGACATTCTGTTTCTATTAATATATGATTATCTGTATAAACTTTTCAAAGAAATTTCATAAAAAACGAGATGCGACCCTTTTCAGTATTTTAAAATTAAGTGTTGTATGACATTTTGTTGAAGGAAAAAAGTGTATCGTTTAAAAATGGCCCCAAAACGACGAATTACTAAAATTCCTGTTAGCGATTTTTTACAATGAGGCCCTGTGCAAAGTACTTTGCATATTTTTTTAGAGCCCAAATAACACTTAAAGTTACGAACCTAATTGCAAAACGTTCTTGAGAAATACTTCAAGTACAAAAGGTACTTGATATTTCACGTACTTGTGATACTTTGTGTTTAAAGTAACTTTTGGTACTTTGCCCAGCTCCGCAGAGAACAAGTTATTTCAATAATTAAAAATGATACTTTTAATATTTTTTGGCAAACTACCTGTAAGAACCCATGGTATTAACGCATTTTTGTAGGGAGGATCGAGCGCAGGGATTCGGATTTCGCTGGCACTCGTCGATGTCGATGCACTGGCCGCGCGGGCCTACGTTGTATCCGGGAGGACAGGAGCCTCTCGGTCCCGGGGTGACCCTCGGTACAGCGGGTGTCGTGGCAGTGACTCTGGCGGTCACGGCTGCCACTCGTGGTCCCTGAGTGGTGGATCTAAGATTTCTGTCGCATCTGTAAGATCCGGCAGTGTTTCTGCAGTGATATCCGGTGGTGCAGTCGTGAGTGCCGAGGTCGCACTCGTTGTCGTCCTCGCAAAAGCCGGTGGCGGCGTTCAGGGTGTATCCGGTACCGCAGGGAAGATATCTGACGCACGTGTAACTCCCGAGGGTATTGTCGCATCTTTGGCTCGGTTGGCAATTGTTCTCCAGCTGGCACTCGTTTATGTCGACGCATGCCTGGGTCAGCTCGTCACGCCTGAAGCCGAGCTTGCACTCGCAAACGAAGCTTCCCGGTGTGTTGATGCACTTCTCGTTGCTCGTGCAGGCCTCCGGATCCTCCTGGCACTCGTCGATGTCGACGCAGCCGCGATTTCTCACGTACTTGGCGCCGAGTGGACAAGCCTGGCCGGGATTGGGCGACTCCACCATCACCGGAGGACGCGGCTTCGGTTTTATTGGAACTGGAGCTCTGGCGCAACTGTAACCGCCGGGTTGGTTGTAGCAGACCTCGTTGCCACACGAGTGAGTCCCCTCGGCGCACTCGTCGACATCTGGGTGTGAGAACCAAAAAGTTATTAACGAACGATGTGACGCGCGGCGGGCGCGAATGACTCGCGCGTCCGCCGCTGGAGGGTGCTGTTAAACGGCGGATAGTTTCCAGGCTTGAACGAACGACAAACAGTGCGAAAAAGCGAGTACACATTCCGCGATGAGTTCACCAAGCTTATTAAGATGAACGTTAAAAAAAGCCCTATCCTTGGATATAGCATCGGATCCTGGAAATAACGAATTCTCGAAATGTAGCCTAAAGAAGAAATCTCTGAACGCATGGATTAGTTAGTATTTTTTTTCTTCTTTTTTTTTTGCTTTTAGTATTAGAGGTAAATTTTTACCAGAGCATTGTCGCGTGACGGCGTCGTATCGGAAGCCGGATGGGCAGGCGGGTCTCTGGCGTTGTGCCTGTCCCTTGGACGGTGGTCTCTCGCATCTGTAAGAGCCCGGAAGATTGACGCATCTCTCCGAGAATCTCGAGTCGCAAGTGAAATCGCCACTGGCGCATTCGTCCTTGTCCTGGCAGTTTCTCGTTCTTAAGGAGTACTCGTAGCCCTTTGGACAGTCAGGGTATCGCGTGACACACTCGTAAGTTCCCTCGCGGTTCACGCAGTAACGATGAAAGGACAGGAGGCAGTCGTGAAGATTCTCGGCGCACTCGTCGATGTCGACGCAGCTGCCGTTGAACAATTTGCGAAAGCCCGAAGTGCACGGCGGAACGAGCTGGCAGTTGAACGTGCCGTTGACGTTGACGCACCGATGAGTTCCCTGAGGGCAGTCGTGTCGACCGAGGAGGCACTCGTCCACGTCCAGGCAGCCCCTCGTCGACGGATCGAAGTGCCAGCCAGCGCCGCAAAGTGGCGAACAGTCGTAACCGCCCGGCAAATTTTTGCAACGCTCGTACTCCCGACATCCCGGTCCCTCGACGCACTCGTCGACGTCCACGCAGCTCCCGTTGTATATGCGTCGATAACCGGTCGAACAAGACTTCAAACGCTCGCATGTGTAAGTTCCGTTTCTGTTCACGCAACGATGACTCGCTGGGGCGCAATCGTGAACACCGAGCTCACACTCGTCCACGTCCTGACAAGCTTTGCTCGTCGAGTTGAATTGCCAGCCGTCGGTGCAGTGAGGAATACAGTTGTAACCACCACGAAGATTCTCGCAACGCTCGTGTTCCTGGCAACCTGGACCGTCGAGACACTCGTCGACGTCCTGACACTCGCCGGTCGATCTGTCTCGCTTGTAGCCGAGAAGGCAAGGCTCGAAATTTTGGTAAGAGGTCGATGGAGTTCTTCTGGTGCTTGCCTGGACGAGAGGATCTGAAAGAGGTAATCATTTTTTTTACAATAATAATTTATCATAATAATTTATAGTAATAATTTATAATAATAATTTATAATATCGGCTTGTACCTCGACATTCCCCACTCGCTGGATCGATCTCGTACCCAGCCCGGCACTCGCACCTCCGTTTCTCTAAGCTCCAAAAAGCTCCCGACGGACAATCCCTCTTGTAAATGTATTCAGTATCGTAGATCGTAACGTTCACCCTTCTCGAATTGGCTCCCGTGAACTTTTTGTCGCGCACAACGACTTCCTCGTCATCGCTGCCCGCAGCTTCCGGTTCCCCGCGAGCCTCTTCCTCTCTCATGGTAACTCCGGAGTTATCTTCGATCGTCTCGATGGAATTGTCGCTGCGATTCGAGCACATATCTTCGCCGTCCTCGTCGACGCAGTCCTCGGCGGTAACGGTATTGTCGTTTTTCACTTTCGAAGGCGGAGGACCCTCGGTGACTCTCTGCTCGAGACTCGGGAGCTTTTTGCACTCGTAACCCCCGACGTTGTTGACGCAAACGGTCTTCGGATCTGGGCAAGGGTGCAGCGATTCCGTGCACTCGTTCACGTCTATTTGATGAAAAAAAGAAGAAAAAAAAATTAATAAAATAACCTTTGGCTTTTTATATAAATCCAACGGGATATCGTGAAGCGTGTTTACCTACTTGATAAGAATCGTGAAACAGATAATTTCGGTTTTGTCTCTCGCATGCGACGGTAATTGTATTTTTACGAGAAATGATTCTGCCATGCAAGATACCCGGGAAAGAGTGTCATCCTCGACGAATTCCGTGCGTCCACTCACCCAAGCATATGCCGTTTCTTTGACTGTAAGCGAAACCCTTTCGGCACTTTATGTCGCAGTCGTATGCACCCTCGGTGTTTCGGCATTCCTCAACTTCCGGCAGGCATCCGTGTATTCCCTCGGCACACTCGTCCACGTCTATGTTTTACAAAAAGAGAAAAAAAATAAATATTGCAATACAAGTTTAGAAGGTGATCGATCGCTATGTGAGGACAAAGCGAATATTGTAGTTTTGCCACCTCTGCATGTCTTCGCTGCGACGTCGAACTTGAATCCGGCGGGGCAGCCCTTGGGACCGATCAGCTCGTGGCAGGTAAAACTTCCCTGAGTATTCACGCACACGTGAGTATCTTCGCTGCAGGCTCCGGACAAATCGACGCACTCATCGATATCTACAATGTGTAATATAAAATATAAAATATAAAATATAAAATATAAAATATAAAATATAAAATATAAAATATAAAATATAAAATATAAAATATAAAATATAAAATATAAAATATAAAATATAAAATATAAAATATAAAATATAAAATATAAAATATAAAATATAAAATATAAAATATATACCGGTACACAGTTGTACTTGAGGGTCCCACTGGTATCCAGGAGGGCAGCTTTCTTGGGTCGGTTCTCCGAATCTCCTGACCGCGTCAGGCGCGCCGGTCAAGCACAGGAACGATCCTACGAGGTTTTTGCATACTCCGGGGCAAGGATTTGTCTCACACTCGTCGATGTCTGATGTCGATTATTTTGGGCGCGATGAAACGAGCATACGTAATGGGGCAGGAGAAAAAAAAGCGACAGACACGAATAAGCCGGATTACACGTACGAAATAACAACATTGAGCGTTCATCGACAGTATCGCAAAGCCATCGAACAGCAGTGAGAGAGTTGCCGTCGCGTGATATGAAACATCATTCATGACAATTGCTTATCAGCGTAACGTACCGTCGCAAACCTGTCCGGTTTTGTTGTACTTGTATCCACCGGGACACTGAGGCTCGAGCTCGTTGTCCTCGTCGTTCGGCTGGCCTATTCGACCGGAAACTGGCGAACAAGAATGAGCGTCGTTGGCGAGTATGAAACCGGGTTCGCAGCTACACACAACAGACGATCCCGTGTCCGTGCAACGATGCTCGCATGGATTTTTGGACTTGCATCTGCGGATCGAAAATAAAATTCAGCAACCCGCTGATTAGTTCATCGGCAGTCACTATCGGCAATCGGCTAAATTAATCCATCGAACAAAAAAAGCAAAAAATAATCATTTGCACATGGCTTTTTCATTTACTACAATTGTGCGCATAGACGAAGCTATACGCAAAATTGTCAGGAATGAGGAAGGAATGTGCAAATAACTTTGCACCTTTTTTCATTACATAACAATCTCCAATTCGGCCTCAATCTTCATAAAAATTGCACTGAACGAAGAACCGTGACCACTTTTCTAGTAAACCAAATTGCAACTGGCTATCTGAAAACGTTCCCGAAGTACTATCGTTGTAAACGGTGCAAGTCTATCACACGCACACACATAAAAATTTAGACGTCAGGTCAAAAATCCCATTTCTCGATGTTTCAAACTATTTTAAGTACTCCGACACTAAAAACTCGAACATAAAAAAATATAAAAACATAGCTTCCCCAATGAGAAAGCAAAAACAGTTTTAGTTATTGAAAAATTCGATCGAAGTCCAAACTCTATTTTTATTTAAGACTCTACGGTCGACTTTGATACCTGTCTTCGGTTTCATTTTTCCTGCAGGTCTTGCCGTCTTCGAGAAGAATGGAGTCTTCGGGACACTTGCAGTAGAACGATCCGGGCGTGGGAACGCAAATGTCCGAGCACAGAAGGCCTCTCATCAACTGGCAAATGTCGTCCAGCACTGCGGCGAAGATAAGAAGAAAAAAGCGTTACGGTCGTCCTAGGTCGATCGATGAACGAAATTAATGTTTCATCGTTCCAGGAATATCCACCGTTTCTACCCACCCGGTGTCGGAATGTCCGGGGACGTAGCGTCCGACGGGGACATCGATGTCATTGATGTCGTCGGAGATGAGGGATTTGTCGTGTCGTTAGCGCTCGTCATCGTATCCGTGGAAAATATTAACGTCGACGACGTATCCGAATCCGTGTTTGCCGTCGTCGTCGGCGAGGCCTCGTGACAACATTCCAAGAACGACGGATCCCACGGTTTGCCGAAGGTAAACGATTTGAACGCGCAACCCTGACCCATTGAGCCTGTCAAGATACCTGCGTGACAACGAAGATAAGACGTTATTTTAACATCGCTTTAATTTCTACGCCGTTTGATGAAGAGAAATTTCTTTTTTGCTTCAGGAAGGTTTGATTACCGAGCTTGCAGCCCTCGCAGCAGTCGCGCCTCTCGTCACCGGGACACGGTGAATTTTTTGACTTTCCTCCTTGCACGCAGGCCAGACCCGCTCTCGCGTCGTCTTTGCCCTTCTCGCAACTCTTCTCGTGATAAGCGCGGACGCAACAAATGTCGACCGCCTCGAGACACAGACCCTGCTCGATCCTCGGGACTCCCTGCACCGGTCCCGTGAATTTTTCACATCTGAGACCCTCAGCCGCCCAGGATGTACCGAGACCGCAGCACTTCTCAAATTGACTCTCCATTCTCGCCTCGACGCCGTAGGCACCTGTTATTTCGATGAAGAAATTGAAAATTTAATTGCAATTGAAAATAGAATAAAATAAACTATATATAGATAAATATAAATAAATGTTTTAAGTATAAATAATATACATATGTAATATGAATTTAAAAAACCATATAAAAATATATTTTTTTTGTACACACATGCAGGCGCGTGTACATTCCATCGCTTTTATCTCGTGCATCGTGCGTGATATATCGTTGACAATACAGAGATGACAATCGACGATATAACAATAGAAAAATAAAAAAGAAGAAAAACGAGAGCAAGGCCGCGATAGTAAAATTCAACACAACTGCTTGACTATCTTCCCCGACGAAAAAAAAAGTTTTCGTAATACATATTTGCCTCGAACAGTCGCACCGGAGAGACACGTGCATCTTAGACGAGTCTCGAACAAGAGACTCATTCTGTTTGCCAGCGATAAGAGCCTCGCGATTCGCGAATCTCGACGGCAAACATCTACACGTTTTTAATAATACCTTTTTTGCCATAAATTTTAATGAGATTATTTTATTGTAGAACCGGGAACGAGAGACGGCTATGAATGAACAACGCGGCGGCACCCGTGCATTACGGCCCACCGGACTAGGTCAGTCGGTGGCAAACTCGATTAATTGAGATCTCCTCGAGCGGGAGCCTCCGAGATGTGCGCACTATGCAGATAAGTCTCTATACGTTAGACGCAAGCCTAATAGTAAGAAAAAAATATATACTTCTATTCAGGTTGGTAATTAATGTGTGAGATTCTCGCTACCTTTGTCTCCGTGCGCTGTTTTTCTTCCCAAATAAAGTAATCGAACATAGTATAAAAAAAGAAGAAAATTGCCTTGTGGTATCCAGATGAGCGAAACGACGAGAATAAAAAGCATCGTAGGCGGAGAAGAACATTGTCGAGGGACGGAGAACGGACGTCCGCCGCAGAGTTCCATCTTCTTGTGGACGCCGGGACGGACGTTGTTGTTTTCTTCTTTTCTATGTAAATTCGAACTTCACTCGATCTCTTCGCGAATAATGTTTTTCATTCGGTCTTTTCCAGAACCACTCACGCGCACTACAAAACAAAGTAATTTTTTTTTAATGTATATCTATCTATATTTATATATATATATATCGTCAATGAACCGGCATAGAGGTTTGCGAAGACGAACGAAGATATACGGAGAGCCAGCCGGCGACGAAGTAGTTCTTCGGTAGACTGAACGCGCCGAGAGCTTCGGGGGGCCGTACGAGAAGAAGATGCTGCCTCTGGCGTGAACACGTGTTTGGTCGACCGCCTAGAAGGGGGTTCGGCGATGAATAAACTCTGTTGGGATCTCGCCGACAAGGGAACCCGGTCTCTCCCTCTCGCCTCGGAGCCACCGAGACCGAACCTCTTCGAGTGTTTTGTACTTCGTCACGTAATCTCCGAGCTCGGCTCTCCGTATATTATCGCATATATATTTTCTCGTTAGGTTCCTCTCTATGCGTGTATACGTGCCTCGGTGTGCCCTACACCTCGCACCCACCTCGCTCGCGAGACTCTCGTACGCTCAATCACGATACGCCGACCGGGTAGACGCGAAAGATGCGCGTACATAGTAAAAACCACACACTCGTATAGGTGAATACTGCATACTGTTCGTATTACTGGACCGCCCGGAATCTTCATATCCGCTGAATGATATCATTCCTCAAGAGTCACCTAGTTTAGGACATCTTTCTCTCGTCAATGCCTGCGAAAAGAAAGATGCGCGTACATAGTAAAAACCACACACTCGTATAGGTGTATACTGTATACTGTTCGTATTACTGGACCGTTCGGAATCCTCGTATCCGCCGAATGATATCATTCCTCAAGAGTTACCTAGTTTAGGACAACTTTCTCTCGTCAATGCCTGCGAAAAGAAAGAGAAGTAATAATTTTTCATACGGGAAGAAAGATGCGCCTACAGAGTCAAAAATACACACTCGTGTAGGTGAACACTTTGTATCGTTCCTATTACTGGACCGCTCAGAATCTTCGTATTGACCGAATGATATAATTCCCCGAGATTACCTAGTTTAGGATCGTTTTCTCTCGTCATTGTCTGCAAACAAAAACGAGAAGCAACAATTTTTCATACGTGACACAACCGTGGGATCAAAAGAAGAAAAAATTCAACGACGAAGACTCGGCATAGAGAAATAAAACCGATAAACTGAGAAAGAAGAAAAAAAAGAAGAACATTTATCGGTACAATTGCCAATAAGGTCTAATTCGAAGTCATTGCCAACATTGATTTCGCGAATTGACTCACGTGATATTATGATGATTGTTGACTGGTCCGAGAAGGCAGAGGCCACGTGCTTCTCGAATAGGTCACGAGGACGTCCTCGGATCGCTTCCCGAGAAACGATGAAGCTATCGTTGGAATCGCCCGCTCCACGCGCGCTCGATGTTCCTCGGGTGCTCGTGTCGTCGTCCCGCGGGAACGGGGAATCCCGAATTCATTAAGAGCCGAAGACCTTCGTGAGTTTAATGTCGTCCAAACGACGCTGGAACAGCGGCTGGTGTTGTTAAAAAATTTTATTACATTTTGTTATGAGATTTTTTGACAGAGAGGCTTAAAAATCCGTAGCGTCTGGATCGGGCTGGCCTGCGAACGCGAAGACGAAGACGAGGGAAGAATAACGCTCTTTTTGCGGTCGCGAGAAGTCGGGGCATATGCGGGACCGGACCACAGGCCTTCGGTGAAGGTATCTGTGACTTGTGCGTGTGTCTACACTCGAGAAAAAACTAGAAGCCAATCGTGGGAGAAAATAATCGAACAAAACCGTGAAGCATCTCACGTGACGACCTCGCCGCGGAGGAGCGGCGCCTGGGACCATCGGGGGATCACCCTCGCTGCTGAAGACAAAAACTCTTTAATGGGAAACATCGCCCACCGACTCCGTAGGACAATGGCGGTTAACAAAATATCATCGGGTTGGATATACGTTGTGACTTTATGAGAAAACGTGATTTTACAATGATTTGCTACAGAATGTAATTATTTAAATATGTCAAATATTTCTAGGATGAAGCGACGATCTGTGACTAGTTATAAATAAAGTATACAAAACAGTCAAATAGCGCATGCCGGATATCTTCAAACAATTAACTCACTCGCATCGCACTTGGTAAGGGCCGTGATAGGGAGTAAAAAAAAAAATCATATGAACTATCTCACAGTATCTGAATATGAAGCTGAGTCATTTGACCGTCGTCGTTGCGAATGCTGACTGGTATACCCATGTCGATCGGAAATTTGTTCGCCAATGTAGTCAGTGAATGAACCATGTTCTTGTTTCCCGTTGCAGAGGACACCTGCGAATCTGCAAAAGGCCATTGATAAACGATCAATTAAATTTAACGCTATATCTTATATATATTTTTTCAAAAATTATGGATATGTTTGTTTCGTTGCATGTTTGTTCCTCCCCCCCCCCCCCCCCCTCTTAGCCGATACCCCCGTCGGTTTTCATAGCATATATAATGGAATTCCACATGCGATCCATGTGATCCATGTGAGCGTGCGACCAACTCAACCGCTAATATACTATATATATGTATTTACTATTGAAGATATATTATCCATACCCTGACCCGAGTGTCTTCTCGTAACATAGTTGCGCATTCTGCCGAACCAACCCTCGCTGAGTCTCTCCCGAAACTTTGGTGTCGTGAATGTGTACAATAGAGGGTTGATGGCACTGTTGACCGGAAGTATGAAGACTACCACCCAGGCGTGAAGATCGGCTGTGAAGAAAACGAAATAAAAACGTGCCGACCCTGACAAAACGTGACTCAAAGAAATAAGAAGAAAAATAATATATATATATATTCTTCTGATCGTTCGTGACGTCGAATATTTCTAAAGCATCTCCAAGATTTAAACTGTCACTCACGCGGTACAGGGTACTTTTTAAAAGCGAGGATCTTCAGTGCGATTATCGGTGCCCAGCAAACGGCGTCGGTGAGTACGATCAGAAAAAATCTAAATGCAAAATCCGAATCACCGACAGAAAGGGGTGTGTTGTGACGAGTTCTCCAGATACTGGCGAACATGCCAGCGTACACGTAGCCTATGGTGACGAGACTGTGTAGAGGACAAATGTTAAAAAATTAACACAAATCTGAGCACTTATTTACAGCAGAGATGAATATTCATAAAAAATATATGAACAAACTTCGCTTATTTAGAGAAGATGAATATTCATTAAAAAATATACTTAAAAAAACTTTACTTATTTACAGAAGACGAATAAACCTAAAAAACTCACCCGACGAGATTTAGTCCGAGGAAGATAAAAGCGGAGTATTCCCATCCAATGAGAAACGGATCGTCTATGTGAAGCGGAAAGCACATTCCATTAACGCCGTAATATCTCGTGCTGCTTCTCCAGTGTATGGCCGGTATTAGAGCGAGAATAATTCCTATAACCCAGATGACGATCATCGACGAGAAAGCCGCTTGCGCAGTCAGAGGACGATGACGCCTCAAGGGTGCGGCTATAAGTATGTACCGTTCCACGGACATGAAGGAAAGTATCATCACCGATACCTTAAAACGATAAAAATAAAAATGGATCGTTGTCAGAAAGCTGGTCCATTTTGCCCCGGGGTCAACGTTTCTCCCAGGTCTCCTCTACTCTTCGCATGTATCTTCACCTCTGATGAGATCATTGCCAAAATTCCAACGAGAGTGCAAGACCACGAAGACATCCACATGCTGGCCTCCTGGTTGTAATTGTCTCGAAAGCGAACGTCCTCCAGAGCGATTATTAGCAGATAAAGTCCCATCAGCATATCGGACACTGTAAAACCATCAATGCTGCGTTAAATAATCTTATGATTTATTGGACGTACGATACGACATGAACGATTTATACGAGTCTAATGGAATTTTCAAAAAAAAAATCGACCCAACAAATAATAAAATAAAAATAAAAAACGAAAAGGTTCAGAGAAACTTTATTACATTATTGTTCTGTCTAGAATAATTGATAAATAATTAATATACTATCGCACCGAACCAACAGTTGAATCTTAATGGTCATATGACTATGCTTGTATGTAATCTCCATTGGCCCCTTTTTATCAATGAATAACGATAATATAAAGCTGTACGACACAGAAGCGATTGACCCGTACAAAATTTAATTAACAATTTACCAGCGAGATTTCTGATAACGATGCTGAGCACACGATTCTCATCCTTCGCTGTAAAACGTCCCCACAGTACGAGCGCATTGCCCAAGCAAGTCACCGCCGATATGCCCCACACCGCAGCTCTCAGCAGAGGTTTTCCCAGCAGATGAGATAACGATGACACCCCTGCGATTTCATTGCTTCGTCGTTACGTTGTTATATTATTCATGAAAGGAAGCCGCGCGTTGAGTGCGCTCTGCACGAGTTCTCGCAATATGGTAAGGGAGGGAGAGGAGGGCTCGGTAGATTATTTCTCTGATGTATCTGCTCAGGCAATAAAATACCCAACCGCAGAGGGAAGAAAAGAGAAGAAATAAAAAATAAAAATAAATCCACGTCTCTCACCATCGCTGGCTGGTCGACACTTCTGCACTTTCGGTGCGTATGTCATGCAATAGTAAAACTTCTTGAAGTATCTGGGAAAGAAAATGTTAAAAGTATTAATCGAAGAATAAGCAAAAATGAAGAAATCATTATTTCAGAGGATTTTTTTTTGTACTCACACGAAATCCAACTTCGTGAAGATATCAAAAACATTTTTCTCAACGTTCTCCATATCAATTTCCTCGACACCGCTTAAACAATAAAATTGTGATAATTTTTTTTTGGGTTTTGTAGGATACATTTTCTAGAATTTTTTTTCCGGACTCACAGTGACTGTAAATTTCGCAGCGGATCGAAAACTGCAACCGGCAAATCTTCAATGGGATTGTGACCGATCATCCTGGAGAAGCCGACAAAAACGGAGCGTGTGAATTAACAACGGGTACATAAAGAGACAATGTGGGAGAGGAGGATCTCCACTCTCGCTAAGGCATCGTCGATGCCTGATGGTAAACACTCGTGAACGCCTTGAAAGCACGTATCGCGGGCTCAACGGGGTTTATCAAATAAGCTCGCGAGTTAAACACGTATGCTTATACTCGCGGTAATATAATCATGTCCACTCCATACAACATAATCTATGCAGTAGATATTACTATTATTGTTATTATTATTATTATTATTATTATTATTGTTATAAACAAATCACAGAGTTACTCACAATTTCGTAATGTTCGGAGTCGATTGAAAAATATCCTGTGTAATGCGAACGATTTTATTATAGGAGAGATTCCTGAAACGATAATCGATAGTCTATTATAATTTAAGAATAAATTTACAGCTATATAATAAAAAAAAAGTAAATAAAAAACTTACAGTTCGGTGAGTAGTATCAATGATTGAAAGGCATTCGGATCTATGAAGTTGATAAGATTGCCTTCCAAACTCCTGAAACAACAAGTAAAAAGATATGAATCTAAGTTCGGCTTGTTTGTGTTATGATTTTTCTAAGTGAAAAAAATACACATAAGATACGTACAGAGAACTGAGCATCGGTAATCGGGCGAACGTGAGGTCGGTTAATTTGTCCAATAGATTATCGTCCAGCACACTGTGAAAGAAGCACAGGTTGAAATTCTCGAAGAAAAGAAGAAAATACGGTATTGTCGGTGTTGAGTAATTTTTTTGTTCACTTACAGTTCTTTCAACGCAGGCAAATACGGTAGCTTCAGTTTTTCAGTTGTCAGAAGATTCAGGCTCAGATCGCTGCGGGTAAAAAAAAATTGTATTTTTTTTTTATCAATCATCAAGGAACGAGGGCGGCCAAATTAAGGTGCTCGCACATAAAACAACGTTTGCCGTTTTCTGTCACACAGACGAGTCGATCGGGCACCAATACGCGGGCATCAGCCAATCGCGGCTATGTGTGGATACGGCACGGCCCGTCTGTGCTCCGTACGTAGTCTCGTGTGGGAACAGCTTTAGGGGTTCGGAGGGCGAGTGCTAAGTTGCGTTGGGACTGAGTGCAGCATCCCACTGTCCCAATGGGACCTCACTTTCCCGATTGCTTCGAGAATTTGCATACTTTTTTCATTCGAACTAGCTGCGTTAGTTTATCCGTGCACCGAGCTGTGCTCGGATCTCCCAGTCCCAGAGGACAAATTTTAAATATCTTCTTTCCTCGCAGAGGCTATCCGGCTACATAGTGTGGTCGTATCGATTACTCACATCCACTCGAGGGTGGTGCTATTCTCAAGATCCGAAAAATCGGCGATGCTGATGCTGTTATTGTTGGCCAAGAAGGTCTCGAGGTACGACAAGCCCGTGAGCTGACCTTGACCGAGCTCTTGAAGCTTGTTGTGCGAAAGTACCCTGCGGGGTAAAACGGACCATTTAAAAATATTTCATATTAATTAATTAAAAAATTTAAGCAAGAAATGAATGCTATATTTTTATTTCTTTAATCATATCTCGATAGATACTCACAACCAATAGAGTTCGGCCTGATTAGCGAAGGCACCGTCCTCAATCTTCTCGACATTATTCGTAGGGACGAAGCTGAAATTATTTCAACGGATCTTTTCAAGAAATTTTTTTTTTCTTGCATGAATGAAAGAATGACTTTCGCGATTTTTCTACTCACAACGAGCGTATCTCAGTGTATCTCGACAGAGAATTGTTTGACAAAGTGCCGATCGATGAATTCGTCAATGTTCTGGAATAATTTAATTCCACGCGGAATTGATATAGTACAACTGTATTTATATGCCGGTTCGTTATAATAAAGGGACAGTAAGATTACGCACATAGTGGTGATGTTCGAAGATAACGTCTGCGGAATTTCTGCGAATCCCGAGCAAACGGCCTTGCAACCATTGCACGTGCAACCCTCCGTGCAATCCGAAGAATCTGTCGGTGATCGTTAAATTCTACTGTAATTATCTCGCGATCTACCATAGTCAGAAAAAGAAAACTGTCGTCCATAATATTAAGACATTATCGATACCACATAACATATTATTAACGTATTATTAACATATTATTAACATATTATTAACATATTATTAACATATTATTAACATATTATTAACATATTATTAACATATTATTAACATATTATTAACATATTATTAACATATTATTAACATATTATTAACATATTATTAACATATTATTAACATATTATTAACATATTATTAACACATTATTATATAAGGCAAAATAATTTACCGCAAATCGGATCCGGTGATTGATTCCGGTCCTTCAGGAACCATACCCACGAACCGTGCCAATCGACTGCCCGAAAAAACGACGATCAAGTATTTAGGGAACAAAAATAATGGGATAAAAAACGGGTGCGAAATTAATTTTATTGAAAATTTTTTGCGATATTCGATACATTGATAATACGACACAAGCTGTACGTAACTCCGCGGTAAACTCACAGCATTCGTGGAGTGCTTCGTCATCGCCGTACGGACAATCTATATTCCCATTACACCAGCTTCTCTGCGGCATGCAGATCGTGCTGTTCTGGCAGAGAAACGTTCCCACGGGACACTTGTCTGTAAACAGTGTGTTTGTGGATTATACGTGTCGCCGCTTGCGACGCAGCGATTTATCGGGACAAACTTACTCCGCTCGCTCGTCGCACTATAATTCGAGCCTATTAACGAAATCCTTTATATTACACGGTCGCCGGAACTCATGAGAGTTCCTCTACTCGTATACCTTTTAGTAGGCAATATTTTGTACGCGCCTATGGCGAGAGGATGCAATAAAGTGTTAAATTCTATGGAGAGACAAAGAGTAAAATGTTCGGTTTGCGGAGTAAAACCACTCGTAAAACGTTTCTGCTTCGTCGGACTCTGTAACGCGTCATTTCGCACATGGCTTTTCACAAGCGCACGTGTTGCCTTATTGCGACTCTATAATTTTTTATTATCACTTCAGGCTGCAGTACGCTTTTTTTGTCGATACTATTATTAGCCTCTTCTTCTTTCGTTGCCGGCAACATCGGTGCCGAAACCATTTATTTTGTCACTTCTGGTCCGGTTTTTCAAGCCGTTACATAAATGGTTTAATATTCTTGCAAACCTCTTTGTTTTAAAGATAACTCATTAAAGTCTTTCAAAACCAAAGTCGGGTTACACAAAAATATTTTAATTTTTCTATAGAATAATCTCAAATGCAGCCAGTGGAAGAATCGTGTGGACTATGAAATACACGGTCTTCCAGCCTGAAGTCATGCGGTACATTGATAATTGCCAATGCAAAGATTGCCAATAAAAAAAAGTGATTCTTCGATGTATTCGAACGTCTGAACACGTTTTCATCGAAATCGCGCAAAAAATGTTTCCACCAAAACAAAGCTTCCTCTATGAGGAAGCAAAAAAAAGAACGAAATTTTGTTGTTGTTTTGTTTTTGGTCCGATTAAAGTGGTTCGCGAGCAACTTCCGACTCCAGGAACTGCAGTTACATTTCGGTTGGACGGGCGAAGGCACTCTCGACGCGTGATTAACTTTGCCAACTTTGGTCTTATATCACTCGATGTACCGGAGTACGTGAGAAACGATGCAGGAAAGCCCTTTAATCGCCGAGAGTGTTAATTACAGTATCAGGCTTTAATTAAAGTTAAGATAAGGTCGGAGTTAATTAAAGTATCTTCGCGCCGATAACGAACTACGGTGAGTAAATGTTATTATAATAAAGAGACGCTGCAAAGAGACTCATCTAGCGAATTCGACACGCTTCGTACATAAAACGCCGTACATTCCGGCATATCGGGATCCACACGTGCATCGCAATCTCGTAAAACCTCAAGGAGGAATGAAACTTGCAAAGCATTTGACGAGAGAATAACCAATCGCACGCGTGGCCGAGTGACTATGAGATTGGCACGTTTCCACGTTACAGGCGCAACTCTTACGCCGAGGAACTGCGTTCTTAATTTTTCAATGAATAATCGGCAGAGAATTAGTGTGAATACATCGACGCTTCAAGAAATCGGAACGACGTTACTAAACCCCTCGAAAACCGCAAAACGCGACCGTCGGTCCGTCGTACCGGTGCAGTTAATATTGTCAGAGTTGTAGAGCTTCGCAATCGACGGGAATCGGTAAAAAAATAAATAAAAAAAACTAGCAAACTTCTTCTAAAAGCATCTCGTATCGCGCACAGTGTTCCATGACTAATCTCAATGTAACGATAGTTCCTTCGGATACGTTTCTGAATCCGCGGGAATCGGCAAAAAAATAAAAACTGGCAAACATTTTCTCGAAGTATCTCGTATCGTCACCAGACCCGCGCACAGGGTTCTACGATTAATCGCGATTCAACAAACCTACCTTGGTTGAAGTAGTACATCAGAGCGGACAGAACAAAGACCATCGATATGAGGGAGCCCCCGACGATACCGATGTGTTTGTACCTCATTTCTTTCCGTTATTCTTTCTTCGGCCACGTGAACGAAACAATGTTTTTTCCGGGCGGAATCCCGAATACCCTTCGTCTATTATTGTCGTCTAATGTTTTTCCTTTCGTTGCCGCAGGTCGACGAGAACCTCAGTGAGGCTCGCTCGCGACGCGCGCCATCCGGACAGTGTATGACACTTGTTGCATTAGCGATACTCTCCGCTCTCTCTCTCTACCGTGAGCTTCGTTGCAAACAACCCCGAGGAGGTGTTTCGTGCACACGCGCTCTTCGACCCACTCCCGATATTTTGCCCCATCGTTATAGGTAGAGTACGCTACACACGATGACGCGAAACTTGCATCGTGATGCTTGGAGCCGCCCTCCTGCCCGCTGCCAGGGTTTATTGTGATCGACGTAACATGGTTGCACGATACATAAGTCGGCGGGTGATCGATTAATTATCGTGAGCCCCGTTGGATCTTCGGCACGGTGTCCAATAGATCCAGGATAGGAAATTCGATGATTATCCCAGGTTAAAAATTGAAGAATTACAGAACCTTTTTTCATAGATATTATATGGCATAACCCAGATAGAAAAACCGTGAAGCGGGTATCGTTCCATTGGTACCGCCACCGTTCCATCGCCGTGCCATCTTTTGTCTATCCAGGGAGCAGCGAAAAGTAAAATATGAAACTTCGAATCGGCTCGTTTATTGACTAATTTATTTAAACAATTTGAAAATATTTTTTCAAACTGCCAAATTGTTGCAAAAGCGTATGATTTTTGCAGGTAACAAATTGTTGCTGTTTTCTAAATATACTTTAGTCAAATTTTGCTTATTTATCAGATCTTCTTTCACGAATTTCGTCATTTGATGCTTTATCAAAGAACCGAGACCGTCATATAAAAATGGCGCAAGAAGAATCACTTTGAAACTCGGTGAAAAACGGTTCCATTTCTGGTGCGAGTGTGTGGACAAACGGATAGCTTTGCTGAACGCTGACGTCATTGTCGAGATTGGCTTGGAAAATTTCAATGAATTTAAAATTAACATTTCGGCCACCCATCGAAATTTAAAATATCCTCTTACACAGATCTTTTAAAAAACCTAAAATTTTGCAACTTAAATGTTTTTTTTATTCCAGGTGATCGATAAAATTCCATGAAATTTCCAGGATTTTTCAAGGGTCAATGAAATTCCATGAGATTTCCAGGTTTGCAGGATTTCCAGAATCGTCAGACACCATATTCGAACTAGTATTTTTTTCTTTATCTGATTATGCATCTAACGATACATAAATCGACGGGTGACCGATTAATTATTGGGATCCCCGTTGGATCTTCGAGCCAGTATTTTTTCTTCATGCGAGAGAATACTAGGCGTAGGCCGGGGTTACAACGTTGTTGAAACATTGACGAACGAAGCCGTGCGTTAAACTGCTGTCTTCTCTTGACAGTCAATGCATTAATTCCAATATATCTCTCCTTACAGTGTAACGAGACGTGATTTATTACGATTAGGTATCGGGCCTCGTGTTGCACTCGAGGATGGAGTAATTTCCTCGCACGTGGGGCCATGCGATGTTTGTCATGGATCGTTGATAAAATTAGTAGGACGTATATCGGTGCTTAGGCCATCTTGTACTTAATACACTTATAGTTACATTTAATGTTAAAAAGAAACACAAACACATGATTTTGTCGATGGAAATTAAAAAAAAATTATTTTCGTTTTATTGAAGAAAGATACAGTAGTGTACAGTCGTAGAGGAGATAGTACAAGTTTCCTAATGTGTGTGTGTTTTTTTTCCTCGATGATTATGCGGATTAACGAACGTTTAGTCAAACACGCAACGGAGATCTGCGAGATTTTGACACATATAGTAGTTTGCCCGGCTATCGGCGCACGATTTATTATTACGATTTTTTTTTTTCTTGGATGCCTCGAACGACCGACGACTGAAAACCATTTATTCGCACAGAGTATTCAAAATTCTTACTGATAACCGCGATCGCTCATCCGCGCTAGTAGATTCTCGTGTCGTTTCGTTTGGAGATAAAAGAATCGTACTGTTAAAATGCATACTATCTCGAACGGCGGATAAGAGAGCGCGGTTATCGTTTCGCAATGACGCCTCGAACTTCACTGATTTCCTCGATTACAATTGTGAGGTCTTTTTTTTCTTTTTTTCTTCGCGACAAGCGAGTGCGTTACACTCGTTCACGAGCACTCGGGCTTGCGTGGGAAAGTAGTGACGAGATTGCCCCGGTGGAGTTTAAGGATCGATCCACGAGAAAATTGTCAAAATTCATCGGTTCATCCAATTAAGTACAGTTCTGTATGAAACTCGAATGTTCTTTTTTCTTTGTCCATCACGCCAAAGTCCTTTAAGATAATCGTCGTGTTACACAATTCTTGTTGTTTTCTTCATTTCCATGCATAATCGGTCCAAAAAGGAAGAATTTTGTCAATAACGAATACACGAATACATAGTCTCATTTCGATTCTACAAAACCGCCAAAATCGTAAGGTCGCCTCGACGGGGGGATTATCGTTATATAGTAAAGAAAACAAAAACAAAAAAAAAAAATAATTCTATTGCACAATCATCGTCTCTATCGGTTTCGTTTCTTTTTTCTTTTTCTTCGTCATCCACTTTCGCCTCCGTCTCGTTAGCGTTGAAAAAAAAATAAAAATAAAAATAAATACAAGTCGCCGTCGAATAATTTGAGCGCCAGTGTTAGTTAGTCATACCGTTCGACTATCGTTAAACACAAAAATGCCCTTAACTAAAATAGCGAGGGGGGGGGGGGGTATATTGGTTATGTATAAGAATGTAAGTTTTCACATTACTTCGTACAGATTTTCGTTCGTAAAATGGTGCGCGCGTGGCAAAGGGGTGTAATTAATCATAACTAGTCATTGTAAGAGGGGAGGGGCGGGGGGGAAGGACAGCGACCCCTTTGCCGACGTAGCACTCTTTCAGTCGTCATGCAGAAACCACGTGTATCGCTGCAACACAGACCCAGGAAGCTCGACCACGATATGCATTCTCTCGTTAACTACCGATCGTAACTATCCCCTTGGTACACTTCAAAATCGTGCTGTTCGATTTTTCATTTTTTTTTAAGTACACTCGGTTTGTTCTTTAGGCCGAATATATTACGATCGGCGTATCGAACGGAGCGACGATCCACGTTCCGATCTATTACAAAGGTTTCCAGCCGTGGTCTGGGCTGCAGCGCGCGAAAGGGAAATATCTACCGTTCTACGTAACTTCGATTATATACAAATAAGATTGATAGAAAGAGAGAGAAAGAGAGAGAGAGAGAGAGAGAATGGTCCCTAACGAAGATGTGAGAGGAGGATAATCGCGAGTCACTCATTTCCCAGCTGCCCACGTATATCTCGTATCCGATCGGACGCTACAATTCCTTCACACGTTGAATATCCGGATGGTGTGTGTGTGTGTATGTGTGTGTGTGTGTTTGTGATCAGTTTCAGCGGTGTTTATATTTATTAACGAATTTCTTCAGATTCGAGAAATAGTCGTTTTTACTGTAAGATGCTAATATATATATATATGTACATACACACACCAGATATACTGGAAGTGACCGACAGGCTGATGTTGTGACTGTATCATATGAACTTCTTCGAGTCGCGAGGGGAATATAGATTTCCTTTTTTTTTTTTTTTTGAGTCTGCTATAATCGAGTCTCGGTCGATAAATTGAATAAACCAGTGAATGAGAACACCGGTAGTGATCAATCATCACTGGATGTCGAAGATTTCGAAGCTGTACGAATTGCCAGCCCATTTTTGTCGCTACTGTTTCTTTTTTGTTCTTTTCTTTATACTAAAAAGTACGTTCCGTTCGTTATATAAAAAGTAAAATCGGCGCTCACTTAAGCAAATGAGGACTCGAAAAAAGCGGTTTTCAGCTAATTCATATCGTTTGCGACCGATAGTGTCGATCGCTAATGTGTTTGAACTTCGTCTGTGTATTTATCAACACAAGGTTTTACCGTCACGTTTGTTAATCCGACGGGCAGCTTTTTCTTTGACGCTCACTGACTTGTCCTTTACGTGAGAGAATCAAAAAAATGACAACAGAGGGACTTACGAAGTGGGCAGTGGACAGTATTTTGTGTGTGTGTGTGTGTGTGTGTGTGTGTGTGTGTGTGTGTGTGTGTGTGTGTGTGTGTGTGTGTGTGTGTGTCTGTCTGTCTGTCTGTCTGTCTGTCTGTCTGTCTGTCTGTCTGTCTGTCTGTCTGTCTGTCTGTCTGTCTGTTCGTCCGTCTGTCTGTCTGTTGTGTGAGAGTCCGTCCGTCCGTCCGTCCGTCTGTCTGTTGTGTGAAAGTCTCCGTACGAGACCGGTGCTTATACTCTAGATAACCTGGACGAGCATCTGTTGTGAATCGGTTTGAGGTAGTACGTGTGTAGCGGTCAGGTGCAAACGAATCCTTCCTGGACTACCGTTGAGCCGCCGGCCGGGCCTTCCTGTAAAGCCAAAGAACAACAAAGATTGTGAAAAGAAAAACAAAAAAAAAGAAATAAAAAATAAAATTCATAATAACATAGCGATTAACGCGCCGTGCCTCTGGAAACGATTAAAACAAAAAGTGTTGGCGAAGAGTTAAAAAAAAGACAACTCAGGAGCTACATCTTACCTTCTCTTCTCTCGTCTTATTGAGATAAAACTTGCCTCAAGAAGGTCTGAAATTAATTGGCTATCTCTCTATTTACATTCGTACTTAACTACCCGTTTTTATTTTATTTTTTTGTTTTTTATTCTGCGCGCTTTCATGTCCCCTATTTTATTCGGTATATGTGGAATCTCTTACGTCCTTTGCAGTTGTCAAATTTTGTTTGTATTCGTCCAGGCTGAATCCCGAATTACTGTCCTCCCCGCAGGATTGGACAACCAGCGTACCGTCCTCGCCCTGAACAATAATTAAACAAAATACGGATAAAAACAAGGCAGAATTCGTCCAGATTTTTTGTTTTTTTTTTCATTGAGGGACCATCATAGACCGGACACCTGCGATCACTATTTTCGTTCGGTGTTGATTGATTATTTTCCTTGAAAAATGCACGTCTAGAAATCACGCATAGGTTTTTGGTTTTTTTTTCTCTTGTAAATCTAAGACACTTAATCACGAAAGCACCTGTGTTATTTGTTGTTCACCGTCGTGGACCCGTCGTTTCTTTCCAGCGGTGTCGGCCGTCTGATCGGAAAGTCTCTTTCTGTTCGTAGTCTCGAGCTGACGATTGGGCGATGTGTTGTCGGCATTTCCGTTACCGCTGACATTCCCGTTTGTGTGTTTTCCTCCGGAGATCTGTAAACATCGCCGACGTTTGTCAATAGGTTTACAATATTTTTTCTTCGCTTCCGACTTCCGTTTTTTTTTTTGCGATCAATCGCCATGTCACCTTTCTCTCGCGTTTCAACAAACTCGGAGTTACGTATGTGTGTAGATCCTTTCGTTTAACGTGCTTGGCTTCTATGCCCATTCCATCCTTCCACACCTTATTTTGAACGGCGTTTCTTTCGACTAAAACAAATTAGATGTGATGAATTATCATTGAGTTTCACATAGATTTTTTATTTGTGTGAAACATGTTGTAGTCTTACTCGTTTCAGCGAAAGATCTGATGTCGTAAGTGAGATCGACGTTTAGATTTTCGCTCTTTGCGAAGAGCAAACCGATGAACCACATGGAACAATTTTTTCCAGGTTCTGCTATCATCGGTGCGAATCCCTCGGGATTAACGTGCGCCAATGTAATGTGCTGATTCCTCTCCAGTGTACCTGTGTAGGAATCGTTAGGATTTCGCCATCCGGCATCCACGAGACATTAGAATTTGCGACAAGTACAAGCATTGTTAGGAACTCTTAACGAGCTATTGAAACTGCGTCGCAATTATATGGAAAATGTAAGAAGTTTCGACTACAACGAAAGTGTGTACTGGGCTCCCCCTTGTTACTTAACTAATCTGTGCCACTCGATGAAATTACGATAAATTGCTCATGAATTATTCTTGAAAGTATAGAACTAGCAAAATAATCATCGGAGTCAAAACATGGCGCAAACAAAACGTGCATTTCTTTTGTGTTTCTTTTTTGGTATCGTTTACAGAATCCCTATTGTAAAATAAGAACATTTACTCTCTGTCTCTCTCTCTCTCTTTCCGTATATATATATATTTTTTTTAATTGACAAAAATATATTTTCTTTTCTATATTCAATCTGTTACCTATAAGATGTCGTATTTTAGATTCGACAAGTCCACACCATTCGAGCTGATCTTCAGCGGTCGAACTACTCGCCAACAATACAATATAGTGTTTGTATTTGCAGAAAAAGTTTGGCGGCTCGAACAGTTTGTCCCACGACGCTTTACCCATTATAATCTCTTCGGTGATCGACAAACCAGACTCGAATGCCTCTTGCATTATTGTTCTCGTCGACACTGATACATTGAACGTTGAGTTTTGTTGTGGATAGGCTGGCGTTATTATTGGCATCAAGTGATATCTGTCCGATATATTGACCTGAAAGTAAAAAAAAAAAAAAACAATCCAGATTGGCGTTATTTTCTCCTTTCTTTATACAGTACAGTATTGAAAAAAGCGCTTACTCTCGGGTCCCAAACTGGAAAGCCCAGGTTAACATTGTCCGGTTGCTTCAGTAGAACCGGCTGTGGCCACTTCCATTGCGAAAAAACGAGAAAAAATTTCTCTATCAAAGTCGCGGCGACGGCGTTCGGGTATAGCTGACAAGTTCGCGCGACGAGCATCGCCCACGATACACCACCGAGATAACCGAGCACGTTGCTGTATATTCCGTGCCCTGAGATTATAAATAAAAACAACAACAATACGATAAGAATTAGTACTGTTTGCCGTACAAGCAATATTTTACGACAACTCAATCGTACTGACTTTTCGCCCACAGTTTTATGGCCCTCAACGCCAAACGAAAGTTCTCTATGTTCGGCACGAGTCTCAGTATTTCGTCGGTAACTCGGCACCCGTTGAGACTCCTGACGCACTTCTGATCCAAATTTTTGAGCAGCATGTCGTCTCGCAGATCCTACGATAAATCGATACGATCCGATTAATCATTAAAGTGAATAAAAATAAATTTTATTCCGAAAGTCAGAGAACTCACGTTTATATCGCTTACCATCGAGTCGGGTATCTCTTTGAGCGCGAGTTTGGCAAAAAGCATATCTATTTCTATACCGTCGAAGTTCATTTTAATAACAGGTACGAAAGCTTCTTCCACCGCCTGAAAATTTTAATAACGATTAAAGTGTCTCGGAATTTTTTTTTCATAGGCTTTTTATCGTGTCGCGGCGCTTTAGCCAACCGCCTACCCGCAAGTCCGTAACTTCCGGTTGCTTTCTCAGCATCTCGAAGAATGTTGAAAAATAATCCGATCTCTTTATGTGACGCGGCACGACGCACAGGGCGTCTATATCAGCGCCTTTGTGGTGCACGCCCAGCCTGTACGATCCGAATGTATAAATTTTGCCGCCAACCTGATCCGCCACGTTAGACGGCATGTTCCTAGCGACGCTGGTGTCCTTTATCCATTGTTTCACCAGAGTATTGAGTTTGCTGGAAGTACAGAGGCACATGGTGAGTGCAACTCGTGAGGATTGAAAAAAATAAATGTAACTAACATAACTGATATAGATTATAACTTATTTCTCTTTTTTGTAAAAGGGTGCTTTTCCCTTCTATATGAATTAACAATAATAATAATGTTTACACATGCTATATTTCGTTTCATTTTTGTATTATTATCTGAACTGTAAAAATTGTAAATGTAAAAGGGCTCATTCAGCAAATAAATAAAATAGATAAATAAAAGTAAGTAATAATTGTAATTTATTTGATGGAAACATTTTTTACACAGAAATTACACATGGTGAATCAATAATATAATAGTATTAATGACAATAATAATAATAGTAATAATAATTACCTCAATATTTCCATTCTGTGATTCAATTCTTCCTCTGACTCAAAGACGTTGTAAGGTTTGAGGGACTCCCTCAATTCGCATGTCCTGGTCAAGTCACTGGGCTTTGGTTCGGCCACGCTTATAGCCGACGTCATGCCCAGAGTGCGAAGATTCTGTGCAGTCGCCGCTGCATTTGTAGTAGAATTGTTACCCTGAGACGACCACATCCTGACGCTGTTAGCTTACTTTGTTCCTAAAAAAATTCTCCCATGTACCTAGAGACAAACATCAAGTACAAATTGCTATTATTAATAATCATAATAATAACATTCATTTTACACCTGTTTGCACCATCAGTAACTCTACTAAGGAATAACATAATAATCGCCGGTGGTAGTGGTTGTAATTTTTGAGACCGCAGATATCTGCTTGTTGCTAAAAAAAAAAAAAAAACGGCAAGGGGAAGAACAAAAGATTCGTCGCGTGTAAATCCCGAGCGAACGCGTAAATGCCGTACGCCAACGAGGCCGCCTCAGCGAGAATTTTCGGGACACCCGGACTGTCAGATCGCAAGGGCCAACAAAGATCCCATTGAGAGATACGCGCGTCCGGTGTCACGATTCGTAGCCGCGCGATCGCAGAGAAAAGACCAAAGTATTTTTTTCCCACACGGGTTATCGAGAGTCGCGGAAACCTTCGTTGACCGTCGAAGCCCGACCGAACGCGGGAGATCGGGGGGGTAACGAGAGTTGGTAAACAACAGGTAAACGTCGAGTGTCGGAAACCTTGTCGCACCGCTTGGTGCTCGGGGGCGAGAAAAAATTCTTCGTGTCAGAGAGCGAACGAAACTCTTTTGCACACGATAAACGCGTGATAATCCATCGGGGTATCTTATCGTAAGACCGCGAACCAAACCGCGAAACTCTCGGACGGGGACGCGCTCCTAAGAATCGTGCGACCAGTGTTTACGTTTGTCGTACGAACAGCTTCGTTTCGAGGACGAGATATTTCACCCGAAACGCTCGTTCTCGCGTAGTTCGGGGATTATATTATGCCCCTACGCTCGCACGACGATGCTCCCTTACAAAAACATGTACCTGCACTCCCGAATCCTCCCAATTGTCCACCGGTGCGGTATAGTTTTTACCGTACTCAAGCACAAACATTTGTGAATAATAAATAATAATAATTTCTCAATATCGAAACTAGTTGTACATCACATCACTCGCAGACCGAACAACCGCATTTTCAGGATAAACATGGCGTCCATCGGGGTACTGACACTCAGGGCCGTACGACCCTCTACGACGGATGCAGGCTCGTCATCGCCACAATAAATTCCCTATTGTGTATTATTGTGTATTTCGGTTCGGTTAGCGCGATTTATCCTTTAGCGCGTTAGTTTAATTTATTTCGATTTTACTGTTTTCTTTTCAGCGTGTTACTTTTAATATTCATTCGGTTCATTTGCAGTTACTCTTGTTGTTAAGCTGCGTTGTGCGATGCGCCTAGTGTCCTAATGTACAATGAATGCCATCTATCTATCAATCTGCAGAAACCGCTAGGAACTTTACAGTCGCGACGAGTTCCGGCAGTGCAACACATTGGCGTGGCTCCGATAATCGAAAAACATAGGATATGTCAAAAATTGTATGTGATGGCGGCGATGTTGAAGGTTAGTTGTCACTCGATAAAACTAATAATGTATTAAAATAATCTATTTGAGATTTACCCGGTTGCCCGTTAAATTGTTGACGCGATCGTCGATCGTCGCGCGACGAACCGTCGAGCTCGTCGTTGAAGAATCTCGTCGGGATTTGTTGATCGGAAAGAAAAAAAAACCTCACTTCGAGTGCATCCCACGTAAAGACAGACTCGCGATTATAAGTTTTTTTTGTATACTTCGAAATACGACGATCGGCGAGCGACCCCGTCACGTCCGATTTACATAAACTTTTCGTCTGTTTATTCAGGATAAAGGTCAGTATCCTTTCGAAGACAAATGGCCTTGCATGCGACCGATTATACTGAAACTCCTGAAGCAAGAGCCCGTTACGCAAGGAGAATGGCAGGATTTGTTTTACTCTGTACATCTTGTGTGCTTGTGGGACGAGAAGGGTCCTCCGAAGCTCAGGGACGCCCTCAAGGAGGATATAATGGATTTTATCAAACAGGCGCAACAGGTAACGCATTAAAAATTGTTACGACGACTTACAAATACTCCAATTCTATTTATACTGTTCCAATTGCTAACAGTCTTGAAAATTGCACATTTCAGAGGGTCTTGGCCCATCACGAGGAACAGGCTCTCCTAAAAGCTTACATCACAGAATGGAGGAAATTTTTCACACAATGCAATTACCTGCCGACGCCATTTAGACAATTGGAAACTTCCCTGGCGGGAAAGCCGAGCTCTAGTATCCAGAAGAAAAATCAGCAGGATGAGAGTATAGTCAGAAAAGTGAGGAGACTATTTTTTTTTTTATTAACCTTTTGAAATATATATTGAAATTTTTTTTTTCATAAATATCAAGTTTCAAATACATTAGTTGGTTATTAATGCATTGTTTCTGAAACGAAAGAGTTGTATCTTGTGTGATACACTTTTGTTCAAACTAATAATCGTTTTGTATGTTTGCAGCTAATGTTAGATAGTTGGAATCAAAGTATATTCGGCGAAATAAAACAGAGGCTTCAGGACTCTGCCATGAGGCTTGTGAGAGCAGAGAGAAATGGAGAGGCATTCGACTCCCAGCTCGTCATCGGTGTCAGAGAGTCATACGGTAATAAAAACAAGAGGAACAGATGATTTAATTATAAATGCTCCTTTCCGACAATTTCCGTTATTGTTCGTTCCAGTCAATCTCTGTTCGAACACGACCGACAAGCTACAGATATATCGGGAGAATTTCGAAGCGGCGTACATCGAAGCCACTGAAGCGTTTTACTGGGTCAAAGCGCCCGAACAATTGTCCATGCACGGCGTTGAGAATTACATGCGTTACGCGGAGGCGAAGCTCAGAGAGGAAGAGCTGAGGGCGCAAAAGTATCTCGAGCCGAACAGCGCGAGCGTTCAACTGTTGACCGATTGCTGCGTTCGCGTGCTCGTCGCGACCTTCAAGCCGGCTATACTTGCCGAATGTCCAAGAATGATTCAGCACCATCAGACTACCAGTAAGTATGGCGAGAGGAGGAAAAAACTTCGCGAGTGCAGCTGCGCGTACTCATTAAAATTGAATGTGAAACCATACTATCAGGAGGAAATTGCACGTTCAGGAGGAATCCTCCCAAGCCCTAATTGCAAGTTCCATGAACGTCCCCCCCCCCCCCCCCTCCGGCGCAATTGTACATGATAAATTGATAATTGTTGTGTGACTTCGGGACCTTCGTACACCTTCCATATTTTTTATTTGATTTTATTTTTTTTAATGCAGAGCTACGTCTGATGCTGAAACTCATGGACCGAGTACCGGAAGGAGTCGGCCCAATGTTGAAAGACCTCGAGGATCACATATCCAGCGCCGGTCTTGCCGATATGATGGCGGCCGTTGACGTTATAACCCAGGACTCGGAAAAATACGTTGAGAGATTGCTCGAGCTATTTCGTCGATTCTCGACCCTCGTTAAAGAGGCATTCGACGACGATCCGAGATTTCTCACGGCTCGGGACAAAGCCTACAAGCTCGTCGTCAACGATGCGACGGTTTTCAGACTGGAACTACCATCTCGCCAGGGTACCGGCGTCGGCACGGCTGTTATAAACAATAAACCCAATAACAATAACAACGGTGCGCCGGAATCCAAATGTCCCGAGTTACTAGCGAATTACTGTGATATGCTGCTCAGAAAGACTCCCCTTAGTAAAAAGCTTACGTCCGACGAGATCGAGAGCAAACTTAGGGACGTGGTAAGATTGATCATTTAACGAGATTTATAATTGTATATTTATATCAGAGCTGGAGAGTATTTGAAATACCAGGTACTTGGAAAAAGTACTTGAGTAATACTCAAGGTACGAAAAGTACTTGTTACTTGGTACTTTGTACTTGAAGTATTGAAGTACTTTGCCCAGCTCTCATTTATATCTTGTCTGTGGTTGATCAACGACTGTACGATGCAATTGCAGCTCCTGGTGCTCAAATACGTTCAGAACAAAGATGTCTTCATGAGATACCACAAAGCGCATCTGACCCGTAGACTGATACTGGACACATCAGCGGATTCCGAGAAGGAGGAGAACATGGTCGAGTGGCTGCGCGAGGTCGGCATGCCAGCCGACTATGTTAACAAGCTTGCGCGGATGTTTCAGGATATAAAAGTTTCGCAAGATCTGAATCAACAGTTCAAGGAACAGTGTCGGGCGACTATCGCCGACAGCATAAACATAAAGATACTGAATGCCGGTGCATGGGCGAGGGGGAGCGAGCGAGTCACAGTCAGTCTACCTCTTCAGCTCGAGGACTACATTCCGGAAGTTGAGGAATTCTACAAAAAGAAGCACAGCGGGAGAAAACTACAGTGGTACCATCACATGTCGAATGGCACGGTATGGGACGCTCCTCGCTTCTATCCGTTGTTAACTGTACAATTTTTATTTTTACTTTTTTATTCGTACAATCAATCGTCATCGTCCGTTTCAGATAACATTCTCAAACCAAGTTGGACGCTTCGACGTCGATGTAACGACCTTCCAAATGGCTGTTCTCTACGCGTGGAATCAGCGACCACTCGAGAAAATATCCTACGAAAATCTACGACTAGCAACAGAGCTTCCGGACCCAGAATTGAGACGCACCCTCTGGTCGTTATGCGCCTTTCCGAAACTCAAGAGACAGCTCGTTCTCGTCGATCCTCCGGCCAACAGTCCCAAAGACTTTGCTCACGATACGAGATGTTGGGTCAATCAGGAATTCGCTATCGTGTAAGGACAGGAATATCTTCACGTTTCGGCTGTAAAGGGTGTCTGAGATTTGATGCATGATTATTATTTTTATTAATACTATTTCTTTCAGGAAAAACGGCAAGCTTCAGAAACGTGGTAAAATAAATTTGATAGGAAGACTACAACTGTCGACGGAGCGAAGCAAGGAGGAGGATAATCAATCGATCGTTCAGCTTAGGATACTGCGTGTTCAGGTACAAGAAAATGTTTTTTTCGTTTATTTATAATAATATACTTTATAATCGCCGCTTAACAAATACTCGAAGCGCGCATGCTAATGGTAAAAACAATGCGTTTCTTTTGTCGCGCAAACGTTTGATTAAAATCCTTTGTACAAATCACACGCAGGAGGCTATAATCAAGATACTGAAGATGCGAAAGAAGATAAACAACGCACAGCTGCAAACCGAACTCGTCGACATACTGAAGAATATGTTTTTGCCAAGTAAAAAGATGATAAAGGAGCAAATCGAGTGGCTGATAGAACACAAGTACATCCGCAGACACGACGACGATATCAACACCTTCGTTTACATGGCGTAACCCGAGATCGTCGACAAAGATTCGCTGCGCTGCGACTAATTCTATATTTTTATAAAAATTAAGCTTTTCTTTTTCTTCCCTCGTCCAAAAGATTTGCAACGCCCCTGTTAAATGTACTCGGGAGTAGGGGGGCGATCGCGAGAGCGAGTGATGGAAAAATCAGCCTGACACCACGACGCGGTGTCGATCATATCACTGCTCAGAAATAAAACGAAGATACCGTAACAGAATAAAAAATTCGAGCGATCGAACAAAACGGAGATCCGTGGCTCGAACCATGGATTTTTACTACTAATAAGTAAACGGATAGAAATAAAAATAACTAAAAAAAAATTGTAAAAACAATGATTGTAACCGTACTGGGTACTCAATCGCCGAATCGAGTATCGACGGCCGTACGTACAATGCATCTCCGAATATTTCGAAAGAAGTCTCTAAATTATGCATTCCCGACTATTAGATAGCTGTACGTACGGCTAGCAAAAAATAATGCATTGTTCAATTATCCGGCCTCTCGGCGGGGCATCGTCGTCGTCGTAGTCGTCGTGGATGAAGAATCCGCCTCGGCCTATCTACAATTATGTATAAAATACTGGTGTATCGCTAAGAAAAGAAATAGCCGTAGGTTCCAAGTGTGCGAACGCCAAGATGATTATTTCCTATTTTGTTTCCGTTTTGTAATCTATGTTCAACGGGAACATATGAAGATCCGCGAAACCTCCAAAAAAAACCGCGCCGGGGGAACATTTGATACAAATGGCCTGTATAAAGTCTTCGTCACAATTTAATTCATTTAATTAAGAGTGTATACCAATATAAGTGAGACATGAATTAAAGATCTGAATTTTTTCAACACAAATTACCGAGCCACATGCGACTAGTTTTGGTCCTACACCTTTTACATATTCAAAAAAATAAATAAATAAATAAGGTCGAACAAAAAAGTTGCGTTAACGTAAGTACAATCAGACTTAAAAAAAAAAATTAAAAACAAGCGTCCATCCGATAGTCGAAGAAAGCACTGCTACAAGCACCCAATCATCTCGTTACGCTACGATCAATACTTATCAGTTATGATGTTTTTTTATGATAGGAATATATTTGTATATATATATATGTATATATATATATATTAATAATAACTCTTCTCGATAACAACAATCCGATTTGGTGGATCCATAGAGATTTTTTTCAAATACACCTTAATAATCGCGAATACTTAAAATTACTTCGGCCTATCGGAGCATAACGGCGCGTTCCGTATCTGTTATACACATGTGCGCAAATATATTATGTGTATTATACACATGTCTATTACGCATACACCCACGGAAAATAACATTTAACACTCGTTCTTCACGCGTTAAATTCAAGAAAAATAGCGTACTCTCTTGAGAGATATTCTCATTTTTTCCTTTTTTCTCTTTTTCACTGCGATAAATGATTTTTGATTTTCTCAATCGATCTCGTCGATCTTCAAGGATATTATCATTATAATAATGCGTTGCGTAATTCGTTATAGTTTGAAAGTACAACATTGATAGTTTAAGTTTTAATGCGCGAGGAAACAAGGTACTTTGACATTTCTTCCTTCTTCTTCGTTTTTTTACACGTTATTGAAGTTCCTTATACGATTAAATTACCTATTTTATATTACACGTAATACGTATGTTGAGAGTTATTGAAGCCGACAATTGACCTTCGAAGCTTTCTCAATCGATAATTTGTAACGAGTCTCAGGTGGAATGCCGGCTCAATAATCGTCATTATTTTATCATCCCAAGTTCGTACTAGTATACGACCAAGCGAGACAGCATATCGTTTCGGGGTTTTCGTTTTCTTTACATCGACAAAGGTGATATAGTAACCACTAGAGAAATCGTAGAGGATAGAGGTGCTAAGCCATTCGAATAACGTTTGCATTGTCTCCATTGTTAACGTTTCCCTTTTCTTTTTTTTTCAAACGATCCCTTCACAACGCGCAAGTTATCTGAAATCATAAAATAATAATTCACGGAACCTTGTACACAGAAGGGCAACGCTTGAGCCAAGTGTCGAAGATATCTATACTCACATGGTGAATCTCACCGGGAGCGCCGGTTCACTAATCTTCGATACCGAGAGGTCTACAGAGTAGTGTAGTCGCGACAAATGGCTTCTTTGAAATTTATACAATAATTGGCATCGTCGGTACACGACCAGTTTTCGTTTTCTACATATCCTTCCATCTCGTTTCATCTTGGATGGACTAAACAATTCATTGTCATTTTTGTTGAATGGACGAAACGAAAGACACACGGCATTCCAGGGATCGCTTATTGTTCCGGACATCGAGTAGGCTGTATACGCGGTCCGGTCTTCGCGGCGTTGGAAGTTTCGCATACGTGCACTATTATTCCCGGTTGACCCGAGCCGCCTGGATGAAGTTCGTGGCTGCAGCCTGGACAACAGGAAAAAAACCCAATTCACTTTTATAAAATCGATCTCTAATCGATTCTCTCTCACGGAAGATCGAAGATTTTGCAAACCTGGCGACAAATTGGCGATCGCTGCTAGCAAGTCATGATTTACGAGCGGCTCTCCTTCCTCCCGCGGCGCCCATCCAACTGGCGGTGACGCCGGGGGCGATATTAGGAACTGCTTCGTAAGCGCTGGCGGTTGAAGATGCTGATCCTCGATGTCTATTGGTGTTACAGGCTGCGCGAAGTAACAATTTATATCCGTTTCACCGAAGTGACTCTGATGTAGCTGTATCCGCGCGTGGGCCGCGGCGCTCGGCGAACTGAAGTTGACGCGGATTCTCCTGAAAGACCTGAAGTACTGAAACGTCGTGTCGTCGCCAAATTTCTTGAACAGCCCTTCCATTTCAGCCTGCAAAAAAAAACATTAAATAATTAACATTGGTGCTTAAAACTTCTGGTTTCCAATTACCATATTCGTCTTTGTCATTGCAATCTTGCATATCGCGGCAGAATTAAATTATCCCGGCCATAAATAAATAAATAAATAAATAAATAAATGAATAAATAAATACATAAATAAATAAGTAAATAAACAGTTAATAAATGCGTGTTTAGCATGCTGTCCAATAACTTTAAACAAGTTTCCATTGTATCTATCAACCTTGACATCGTCGCTCTTGAAGACTCGAGGATCGACGTTTGTGACTATAACCGACGTGGGGAGATCCTCGTCGTTTACTAAGTCAGTCAGAGATCTTGTGCCGGAATCGCCCTGATCTCTGTCACCTTCCAGCTCCAGCTGCAACTGCGAATAGTTGGGATGTACGTTGGGCAATCCGTCGACTTCGTTTATTATCATATTCCCAGGTTCCTCCGGCTCTTCATCCTCGTGATTGTCGCGACGATCTTCCATCTCTGTTGTATCTGAAAATAGGAAGAATGACGATTAATGCCGCTGTCGACTCGTGGGCGTGGAGATATTCGTCGTTCGGTTCTCGAAAAAAATTTAACGGCGCTTCATCGGTGACGACAAATCGAAATAGTGCGAAAACGGTAGAGAACAATCACGAGTCTGAAAGAACATAAACTCTTGAATGTGACAATCCGAACGACGATTATGAGTGGCGTTCGTCGAACTAGTGAAATAGTCGCGACATACACAAACACAAACGCACACCCACTAACACGCACACGCAACGCACCGGTTCTCCTGTGTTGTCATTAGCCAAAAATATATTAATCAGCTGATAGAAAGCATTTGAAACTTGCCTTGGATCTCGCAATTTAAGTTGTCGACAGCTCTCGTACTTCGTCGAGATGAATGACGATCTATTCAATGCTCTAACGGTATCTTAATATTTAATTTTAACGTTACACGTCGATCGACGAATAATCCATACGATGGTCGATATCAACGAAAATGTGTACCTTTTAAATTCTTCCAGTATGTTTATTACTTCATTAACGCTCTTCCTCGATGGTGGGGTGAGGGAAACTCACGGCCATGGCGGCGACGTCCATGTTACATGTGCGATTTTGAACTATATTATCTTGCGTATCACTTCACTCCGGAGACTTCGCTCGCAATGCTCGCAATTGAGTCCCGAGACAAGACGACTCTTCTGCAAAATTCTCCAAGTTTTTGCAACGATACCTTTGTCGCTTTACGATGTCATTGCAACTGCGATTTGTCGAATAGTGATTAATCGGTTTGACAATCACAAAACAAAGCGGTCTCAACGATCAATTATAATATAGGAAAAAATTTTGGACGCGAGAGAGAAGGTTATAATATTATTTGCACCAAACTCGTTTCAGCCAAAACTTATTTTCGTCAAAAAGTAACTAGGTTGGAGAAACATCGTGTACATGAATCATTTATACGACAGATAGCGCTGTAAGGTTGTTTTTGGGGTGCCCCGCTCGCGGCTTATTGTTGGCCCGTTCCTTTACCGCTGGCGTGTTGTCGCGTGCACGGCCGACGCGTGCAGTAGTTCGGTAATCCGTGGTAGCAAGATGGCCGCCACGCGCTGCTGGCCTCGCTCTGACGTCACGGCGCACGGTGCGTCGGTGACAGTTCGCCCGCCTCGATCTTTACTCGACGATTTTTGGGGTTATTTCTTGCCGGATCGTAGCAGAGATTTTTCATGGGGGTTGTCGACATTGCTTGACAGCCGCATACGTGATGAGGTACACGGAGCTCCACGCTCCGTATACTTCGCCATCTACGCGGCTCTGCTGTTCGTTATTTGGTCGAGTCAAGAAAAGAGCCGGGTAGCTTCTGTGCGCAATTGGCTGAGAATCGCAAGTTTTCATTTTGTGTTGCGGTGTGATGTGTTTTCGTTAAGCATGGTGTCCAGTGGTCCTTGAAGTCCTTGGAGTCCTGGAATTGTCCTTGAATTTTGCCTGACCTTGAAAAAGTCCTGGAATGTCCTTGAATTTTTTATTTCCGCGAAGTGGCCCCTATGGGGGTCCCATTGATTTATTTTTTAGTGTGTCTGTTTATTGACAATCCGAAAAAAATGTGTATCTCAGTTTTGCTGAAATACATATATACATTCGTGCATAGTAAGTGGTTTTGGTTTCTGAACCCATTTCAACGTAAACGAATGCGATTATCGAACTAAATGTTATTTCGTACGTCGCGCGCGATATGCATATTTTCATTTTTTTATTAATGTCTCAACACAACCTGGAAATGTCCTGGAAATTGTCCTTGGATGTCCTTAAATTTCGTACCGACTTTTTACTGGACATCATGTTAAGGCAAGACGTGGGGGTCTCTGTGCTGTTCTTGATCGCGATCGATAAAATTGGAGGCTTTGGTCGACGGCGGCAGCTGTTCGAGGGGCAAACGGCAAACGAAAAACGAGAACGGCGCGAGTTCCTATGGCCATGGCTTCCCCGGGTACGCCTGTATTATTCGGTACAATTTGGCCTGCACTCGCTACCAGTGATTAGAAAAAACGCTGTTAATTTCGTGTGTTTCTCGCGTAGGCAGACCCTTATGTCGTCGCGCGTGTGCATTTCGTCAGCGAGCAAGTGTCCTTCTGACCTTGCCGCGTGACAGCGGATACACACCGCTGACCGTCGTTTTTCGTTTCTTTGATTATCGCATACTTTGTGTGTGCGAGCGTGAATGAGCCGAAATTTAGTACGGACCTAGCAATTTATTATATTAAGTTTATTCATGGTCATTTTGGCCTCGACTATGCTCGACTAGCCGCATGGCTGCAGCTAGTCGAGTACAGTCTTATCCTTTTGTGGAAATCGTTGCCGATTTAGTCGCACTCAGCGTGCGGCTGGCGCTCTAATAAAATAATAACCGATCGAGGGACAAGCTTTGTGGCGAAGCTTACCGGTAGCGAACTTTGGGTTCGAAATTTTAGTCACAAAACATACACAGTATCTCCTGTGTCCACTGGTTGCTTACTTTTCTAAAAAAAATTATTTTAAGGAAAATAATCGGTTTTTTGTTTGCTTTAAATCATTACCGTTATTATCGATGTTAATCACATCTCGCGCACATCCCAACGCGGTAAATGTTCCCCAAAAGTGTTGTACATAACCGATCAAAATACGTATGATAGTGCGGCCATAAATCCCACAAACATGTATACATAAATGTAGCCGATAATGTAAAAAAATATTTCTGGACATCGAGAAAATATATGTATACGGGAACAGGAATTTGTTTGGGCTTGGAACCATTGAGCACGTCTTTAACTAAACGTTCCTTATGGAACATAGAACCGTTAAATATGACACGCATGTCTTCAGAAACTGCAACAAAACAAGATCCATAGATTTTCTTGCAGGGCAATGGCAATTACCGGACTGCCAGAGTATTGATACACAACGCCAATGAAAAAACCATCGTTCTTACTATCACGAAACTTTCCACAGATATGTTAACAATTCTTCCGGCAGTCAGTTGGCAAGGTACGTTGCAACGCATCATTATAATCAGCAGGAGCTTCTGAGTTTTCAATGACATGCTGTACCACTGACAGTTTTGTCTGCGAAGAAGATGTTTTTCAGATGATTCTACTCCACCGATCCTGCGTTCGTTCCCTCACACATAATTGCTGATGCTGACACTGTGATCCCTTAAAACTTGTCCAAAGTAGCTCTCCAAGTAGACGTACCACATCATGCACACAGCACAAGCTGCGGATTTTACGGTTTCTTGGGGTTCATTAATTTTCGTAACAACCTGTGTTGATTCAATATTTATTTGTTCGCCAATTCGGCGGATCTTTGATCCTTAGTAATGATTTTTACCTGGAGTGCCGCGATGCTAACAACGGGGAGTCTGAACAGCATCGTTACGAAGAAACCCCAGGAATAAGTAATCTCGATGAGGTTCGCGTAACTGTACGACAGTTACATTATCAATAATATTAAATAAATTAATACTTCAAACGATCTCACTCGATAGCATCGTTGTGCCTGGTGATGTACGTAAATATAAGAGACTCGAAGGCCGTGTTGCTATGTTTTGAAACATGCGCTTTGTCGCTTCTTCTCGCTGATTTTTCATTTGCACCGAATCTCTCCAGCTTGTGACTGAAATTTGTTGTAAGAAATTGTTATGATTATATCGAAATTAATCGGATCTCGGACTTACCCCAACGCGGTCAATACTCCACAACAGTGCTGCACGTAACTGAGTAACATAGCGTCGTGCGACAATGAGATCGTCATTGTCGCAAACCCCATTATGTAAAAGTAGAAGATAATGTAGAAATAATATTTCTGAACGTCGAGATGATAAATATATACGGGAGTTGGAAATTGTCCAAGCTCGGAAACATTATGCAGCATGACGTCAATAATTTTTGGCAACAGCGGTTGGGTTACATAGACCAAAACGACCCAATAGCATGCAACTGTATAGAACATTGATTTATGTAATTTTCCAACTTGTTGAACACTTATTACTGTAAGTAATGCTAACACACTCTAGAGTTTTTCGCGTCCCGGTAATCTCTGGCCTAAGTTTTGAAAAATTATTTTTTTCCCAGGTAGCAGTACTGTCAAATCGACAACCATGAGATATCTCGTATACCTCGTCTTTCAGATATATCTAAAAGGTGACTATGACGTGTCTTCAAAGGTGCATCTGTATTTATGTTAACGTAACGATTCTATTTTAAAATTATCGTAAATTGTCTTTGGAGAAGTTTACGATATTTTTCAAACTTCTCGTTGGGGTTATGGTTGAAGAAAAGGGTCCGTGTTGGGATGAATCGGAAGGTATCAGCTTGGAAACGGTCCAAAAATTCAAGATTGATTCCAGGATGCTTTGTTCTTAATTTTTATTAAATGAGTACAGTCCATACATTGGTAATTACATTAATCATTGTGCTGCTCCGTAAGCCCTACAATGAGCGGTGTCGAAAGCCCGACCAATGATGCACAGATCAGGATGTGCTCTAGGTTGTAGACGGTGTCCAATTGTTGCAGAAAATAACAACGAACTTAACGCGATAGTTGGTGTCAATTAACAATAGCATCCCTAGCAGTTTGCGCGTTCGCAGTTATTTTTTTTATCGACCGTCATTTTTATGGAAGAAACGATAGTCGTGGTTATGCACTTTTTCGACCGTTCGCACTTTTCGACCGTTATGCACTTTTTCGACCACCAAAAGTGGACATTTGGACCATGGGAACCGCCAAAGACTCGCAAGACTCGCAGTACTTGCAAGTCCAAAATAATTTCATCGTTTCTTTTTTTTTTTCATTTTCAACCGACAATATGACCACTCCAAGGTCGCTGGAACTCCAGCCGCCTGATCTCCGGCGGAATGGCATTCCAGAGGCGAGTAGCAGAAGTCACGAAAGACTTCTGCAGCCCCTCCTTCCGGCAGAAAGGGACGACACAATCTATATCCAGGGCCGGCCTACGCAAGTCCCGATCAAGGACACGCACATGCTGCCCAATGCTGCAAAACAGATAGGCCGGCCGCTCGCTGGGTACACTAGGTACACTGGGTTTTTAACGCCTGGGATCCAGATATGCTCTCTCCGAAGAGATTATCGACGCGTGCTTCTCGAAGGCCAGACCACAGACTTGACGTGTAGTAGCTGTATGTTTCGCTTACACTGCGCTTTTAAGATAAAGAGAGGTTTTATCGGCACATTGAGGTAACGCACTGTCAAGCGGGTTTCACCGCTCGAGCACTCGTCCTCAATGTGTGATCCTCATCAATCCCATTTACCTTCGCATCGGAAGGAGAGGGCCATTTAATGTATAAAAAATCTGGCACAAAACCGTCAATCTATGCTCGACCCGAATGTCTCTCGCCCATTAAGAGCAAACGCAATACTCTTCCCATCTACTTTTGTTGAAACTGCCAACAAGCGAATTTCCGCCGAAAGGCGTGCTTGGAAAAACACTCTGCCTGATTTTCTCTTTTACGAGCCCATCGAGCAAGTTGAACCTACCCCTACTGGGGAAACGAAATCACTTAGCTAGGCTTCAAACGATTCGCTCTGAGTCGAAGTGTCGGAAGTCATACCACGGGGAGGCAGATTCGTCGACATGTAAAATGCCCGGTTCCAGCAGGTCTACCCATATAATATTCGGGTATTTGTCAGAGGAGGGGAACCTCTTGTGCCTGCCTTGACAGGTCCCCCTGGATCCCTGCGTTTGTCAAGTGCAGGTATAGCAAAAGCTGAAATTAATACACACAATTAAATCTCCAGCAAAAATAGAAGGAAGAAGAAAAATTCTTCTTCCACCTATACCACTCGAGTAAATGGTGATCCGCGAAGTTTACGGTCCATTCACTCATACCAAGAGTTCCGACACCTCCCGATTGAGTGGCACCAGAATCTAAAATCAGAAGAAAATTAAATTAAATTTTCGAGCGAACGAGCGAAATAAATTTTACACCCGAACTTGTTCTAAGTTCTTCGCGCTTCTTCAATCTTCTCCGTTCTTAGCTCTTCCTTACGCACTTTCGCCACTTTCGCCACGCCTCGGAGATAAGCCTAGCTCCCAATACTACTCCAGCTTAACGAGCTCCGCCTGTGTCTTTAGCCAAAGACATTCTCTACAAAAATCGTAGAAGACAGAGTTCTTCTCATCCACGAGATTAAAAGCAGCGAGACGTGCCTTGAAATTCCCATGATCTGTGAGAACCTGCGTGCTGTAGTGGTTCGTTTGTAACTAACGCGCCTATCTCTCACTCTTCCAGCCTATCTCTCACTCTTCTGAAGAAGGCGTGTGTGGTTCGAACCTTGATTGAAGCAACCCAATGTGTCTGCCACATCTCCAACGCCTGCTCCTTTATGCGCCTGCTGGCATCTCGACAGTTACTCGCAATCTCTTGAAGGAGAGGGCCAGTAGGGGAAGCACAACAACAAATAATAGGGGAACGATTACTGAGCGTTGCGCGTTGCTCCTTGAGATGTTAATTTCAGCCATCGCCACTCGACAACCTCTCTTGTTGTTTTATGTACTGGCAATGACGGCTACCTCCGTCACCAATTCCATTGCGCCTATACGGATTTTCGCAATTTCGTTGACTTGTTTCTTTTTCAATTCTGCAAAAATCCTATTAAATTTCTTTCTGCTGATATAGTCCGATTCCTGACCCTTATTCTGCGACGACGGTATTACTTCTAGCTCGACTTTTTGTCATCATTAACATCCTAACTATTTTTGATTATTACACTACGCGTAGGATCGTCAACTACTTCGGACACCAATATAATAACAGAGCGGATCGCTTGGACCCATCAAATGAAACGCATAAAGGTTAAAAGTTTCCACAAAGCGATCGGTCCCATTATTCCAGTATACCCGGATTCTCTCTAGACATGTCTAGACAAACCTAGTGCGACTGCGGGTGCGATGCTCCTCCAAATCCGTGGTTGCACCAGGCTAAGGAAATGCCTTGTTTTAGCCCTTCCATCAGTGGAAGTGATCGTGAAGAGTCTCAACCAGTTACCGCGCTTCATATTGAGGCTATCAGTATTAATGACAGCAGAAGATAGTCGAGAGAGCAGTAGCTACTTGTCTTCACTTTGCTATGTGCTTGCACGAGGGTGGACGGCCGAAGGTGTCGCTTCCGAATTTCCAATTTTTTTCGCCGACTTTTCGGCTTCCGAATCAAGTTCTCAGAAAATACGGCACATACTACTTGTATTAAAAACCAGTTTATTTTTACACAAGAAAAAAGTTGTCCAAAACTTTCGTGTGTTATCGTTTCGATGCCTTAATACTACCGGGCTTTGTAATTTAAATTTTCTCCTTGTGTTTCCTTATCATTAGAAATGTATTTGATCGATAAACTGTTCGGATGCGAAAAACTGAAGAACGTGTGATTAACCCTTTAACGATCGAAATTTATGATATGCTATACAATTAAAGAGAACTATTTGTTGAATTAAGTTCTCGAAGTGACGTTTTTTGAGATGACTTTTGACTTCACAACTGCCACTGTCGCTCCGCGCTACGTTTTATATTTATTGGGAGCTTACATTTTTAGAGACAGCATACAAAAACCCTTCCAATTGGAAATCAGAGCATTTTTGATGACAATTATGATTAAAACGCAAGCATAAAAATGAAAAGCTACGGTTAGTTTTTTAAGGATAGTTGCAAAAACTTTTTTTTCGGAAAACTTTAAAGGGTTAACAATTAAATTTGCAGGTTGTACTACAGAACTAAACTGACTTGTGTACGCGTTTATATACTTTCTTCCTTGGTCAGCGTATTTGTGAAGAATATGGATTTCTTCTTCCTCGGCCCACACAATCCAATCCTCGCGCATACGATTTAGCAACTTCAACATCTATGTACATGAAATAATGCCGATTACGTCATTTGCATAAAATACAACGCACCTTCTCCGAGTTGCGCAGAGTAGTAAAATGCTTTGTCAAGCAAAATATTCCGATAGATGCTGTTAAAATGCAATCGAGAACTATATCCCTATCTTCGCGATATTTAGAGAAAGCCATCGTCAACATTCCGCCCATTATGCTCATGCTGAAGAGTATAAGAGCGTAATAGGCGAGTCTGGCACGGGGAGTCAGGTACGGCCATTGTCCACTGATCAACATTAAATTTTTAGTTGTTCTGTAATAACGGTGTTGAAAAATGTCCATTTTCTTCGATCCACCAACAATGAAAGCTTTAGGACTACTATTGTTGAAATCGACCGACCAGCTCTATAGCCTTCCCCTTCCAGGTGGATGATTTTCCTTTCTCATCGTGAATTCTCCGCGCAATTATGTTGTGGATTGGCGGACGTTTAAATAGCGCGTCTATGTCGGTGTTGAGTGGCAGCTGTTCGAAGGCGCCTTCCCTCCGCACTCGCCGCGTTCGTGGCGAGATATACGGAGAACTAACAGACTTGCGCTGTATGACCCTTGCGATGTACTCCAAACACTGCGAAACTCCGAGCTTACGTAGATATTACGCGATACAATGTTCTTCTGTTGCATTTAAGTGAGTCACGCATTTTTTCGATTCTCCTCCGACCAAGAACGGACGGATAGTGTATATCTGACTTGGATAAGTACTGAGCACAAACTCTCTATGTGAGACAGTTTTGTGGGATCCAACGGGTAGAAGAATATCGCTTTTGCACTAAAATGTGCTCAATTTTTTAACGAGTGTTCTTACCATCGTTTCATACGGATTCATATGTTTAAATAATCTTTACTGAACTTCTTTGTGAACAGGGGGAAAAACGAGACTTGGATAAATACTTTAAAAAAAACAAACAAACCAATAAATCGAATCACGTCGAAAGAGTCATTTTTGATAATTACTGTTCGTCCGACATTGTATACAAAATAGAAATAATTCTGCGGTAAGCAAAGTGATATCACGTCAATGTAAGATAAGTCATTGAATGAGGCGATAAATTAAAAGTTTTTCTTTTAATTTATCGCCTTTTTGAAGTCAATTAAAATCTAGTTTGTAGTACACACTTGTTTAAAAAAAACTTTAGTTTTATTGTGCACGACGAAATAGTGCATACAAGTTTAGTGCACAGGCCAGTTCCCGGGTAGAAATTCAGCCACCGCCCCAATATGGGCATTAGCAGTCTTGCCGTAGTGCTCTACGTCATTCACGTCATTGTTCTTCTTCTTTTTTGTTTGTCCGGATTTATGCCGTAATCCAAGTACCCGTCTAGGTCATTATTGTCATGCGGAACTCATGCCGACATTTCATCTTCCGTGCTGTTGTACACACCTCCGATATTTTGGGCAACTTGTGTCAAATCAGCAGTTGAAAGCGCTTCGTGCTCGGAGGATTTATCTGTTTCAACGTTATCTGTTGAAGGCCATTGTTTATCTCCAAGATCTCTGTACAACCACAGGAGGCACATCGTCCCATGCGTCCGATAGCCAGTCAATAACGTCTTTGAGGTTGACTTTTCTAAAATGTCGAATTACCAATGTCCCATCTTCTTGCGCATTTAGAATCGACGACAACAGTAAATATCTGTAACGTCTTTTCAATTTTTCAAGAACGCCTTGGTTCATCGACTGCAAGACAGAAGTCCATTCGGTGGAAAAAAGAGCAAACTGATGTCGCCCAGTAGGTGCATTGTCTACTATTTATAAAGCTTTCGAAGACAGTTTTCGTTCTATAAGAAATTTCTTAACTATTTGCACGAAATGTACCTCGCACCAGTCATCGAATAGAGCGGAATTCATCCATGCGCTAGCCTGATTCCCATAAGACACCGGTACATGTTCGGGATTAATGTTCTTAAAAGCTCTTGGTTTGTTTTCAATTTTCCAATTACCATTAATGGTAATTTAAGGGATCCTGAGGCATTACTGCATTACTACATTCCATCACCGTCAAGCGATCTTTGTTTTTTTTTAAACCACGCGCGGATCTTTCGGTTCCACCAATGAGAGTTGTCGTCAGTGACATCGTAAAATTCAAACCTGTTCCATCGCAGTTGAAGACTTGATCGCGAGTTAGCTCTTTCTCTTCTATTACGCTCTTCCAATTCTCAATGGACTGTTGTATAGCCGATGTATATTCTAACAATTTTTCGCTGCAGATCGAAAGCTAGCGTATGCCGTATCGAGCTTTCCAGCGAGAAAGTCATCCGTCATTCGCTGCGAAAGAGTCGGCTCTCCCTCATTTTTCATTAAACATTTACATTTACATTTTATAATCGGTCCGGTGAATAATGTTCCGTGATTTCTACACTGGGAGGACCACACAGACAGCGCTTCGTCGAAATCTGTATTTTTTTGCAGTGTATGTCCATTTATTACCAGCCACGTTTGTCACCTTTCTCGATCGATTGACACCATTTTTCGATTTTGTCTCAATCCTTCACCCACCTATGACAAGTCGACGCCTCAAGCCCTTTTTCGCGAACTATTTCTGCTACAGATTTATTTCTGCCGTTTAGCTGACGAAGGATTTCTAATTTTTCCCGCAATGTGTTTCGCACTGGATACATGTTCACATCTTCGCTCTTTCTTGTCGCACTCACAACAAACATTGTATATCGAAATATCTCACCAAACAATATCTTAAACCATTCAAATGTAATGAAGACACTGCAAATAATGTATCAGGCTTCAAAATACGTGCAGACACGTTGACGGAGGTACGACGCAAGTCGTGCGTTGCCGGGGAACGGCGGAGTGGGGGCAGGCTGTCAAGAATGGCAGTGGCGTAGTGGGGGTAGTTGGGGTTACCGAGGTGGTTAGTGAGGGTTGCTTTCCGAAAGTTAACAAACTATATTTTTGTTATGAGCAATTTGTTTACATGAAACTCGATTGCTGCATTCAGATAACAATATAATATTTGGTTTTACTCTAATCACAAATGTCAATTTTCAGTCTTGTGGTTTTGCTCATACCATGCCGCACTCATGGATCACCGAGTCCGGCGTCTAAAGTATTATAAACGGTACTCTAGATTTATTACCTATGCCTCAAGCCCAATGTAATTTGTAAGAAAGTGATTGGCAATAAATCGGTGTACCAGTGCTCGCGCGAGATACCGAGCATGCTATATTTTATGGCCTATTGGATATATTGGTTGCCTATTAAGTGTAGCATCATTTGCGATTATTAACATCGTTTAAAACATCCAGCTTCTGGAAGTGAAGAAAATATCTAAATTTAGCGCATATTCATGGCTTCATGGCTTGAGACAAGGAGACTTCTTGTACAGCCATGTTTTATTCATACAAACCTGATTTTATTTTGCTTCTATTATTTGTAGGGTGGTTGCAGAAGAACGCTGACAACGGTAACTGCAATCAAGAAGCATACTACAAGATTTGTAAGAGCGCATTGCGTGCTCAAAAAACCGATCTGGAGAAGCACAGTAAAACAAAAGTACATCGAGATAATGCTTCCACATTCGTCAAACAAAAATCACTCGAGTCTTGTCGTTTCGCCGTTGTGTCTGGCGCCAGCAAGCTGATGGACTTGAAATTGGCTGTGTATATTGCAATGCATAGCGAAGTACGCAGTATCGATCATTTAAACACATTAATCGTCGATCTCGGAAAGAAATCGATGCTTGAGGCGTTGCACATGCACCGGACTAAATGTTCGAAATTGAAGTTATATCGCCATCTCTGTTGTTCGAACTCTGCAGACGCTATTTTAGTTCGAGCCATGCCGATATAGTCACCCAGTTTTTGGGGATCATTCAAATCGTCGCGACCACGGCTGGTACGTTGTACGACTACCTGATGGGATACGTGGACGAGATCAAATTGCCTATAAAGAATTTAATCGGTGTAGAAAAGGATCGAGCGAGTAATCTGTGTGGCAAAAATCATTCACTGCCCAGATAGAAAAATGACGGCACGGCGACAGAACGGTGGCGGTACCAATGGTACGATACCCGTTCGACGGCACGTTTTTCTATCTGGGTGGACACGCTTCGTAAAGTACGATGCGTCTGTCATTCCCTACACTTGTGCAGCTCAAAAGCGACCTCGGTCTTACCGTCTATTCTCGAGTTTATGGTACGAGAAACCGGGAATTGGTTTGCCTTCACTGTACAAAGACGTGCGTATTACTTCGATTTATATAAGTTAATTAATGACAACAACAAGATATTCCTGAATCTCTCCTAATTGTCAGATAATGTAAAAGAATCAGGCACGAAGCCTTCCTCTTATGCTCGACCCGAAGGTCTCTCGCCCATTAAGAGCAGACGGCAGAATACTTCTTATATGTACACTCTTGTGCCAGAACCCATGTGCCCCCCCAGTGTACACTCAGGCCTGGAAAATCAAATCATTCAATTCGAGTGTCCTGCTGACCGAGAGCATAATTATGCTGACCCCAGGTAGCCGTTACTGAATTCTCACGAATACTGTCTTATGATATCCGAGGTTCGCGCCTCATCGGAAGAACCTGTCCTCCTCTTCAGATACGTGCACATTCGATCCTCTGGCTTGTACGGTCTTCCGAGGAACCAGCTCGGAGACCACTTACACTGTTGACTCATGGCAAGTCATCTCGCAACTTGCGAAAAGAAAGGATTCGCTTCGAAACACGCGACATCCTCGTAATTTGGGTAGGTCGCGTTGATAGTGGCCACACGGTTCGATCGCGGCAAAATATCGTTGCACCGTTTACACTTAGCGGCATCCTTCGGCGAAAATCTGTACCTTTGCGACGAGCAGATATCTGCATTGCCGACCACTCGAACTTTCGAGCGTCGGTAAATTACCCCATCCTTAGTGAGAGTATGGTTTGAAATCGCTTTGGACTCGAGTCGGCTCCTTGACGGGAGATTCAAAGATTATTATACCATTCAGTGAGGAGGAGTTACTAGGTGGTGATTATAGAACGTTTATCCATCGGATTTTATGTATTATTCTCTATAAACATTATACTATTTTTACTTTTTGACTCTAATATGCATTCGCCTCTGAGGGTGTTTGACGGAAATTGCATTTAAACACATATATCGTGTCTCTTGTACGGAAACGATTTGAGAGTGTAGTGTGCTAGAGACTTAGCGTTGGGAGAGAGGTTGGTCATAATAGAGGTTTCGCTTTCGGCCACCGATATGTTACCCTTCAGTTTTCTCCACAAATACTCTAATTACTCCTTTTCATAATTCTCGCGCACCGCGAGGAACACTTTCGTGTTCCACAGGCGAAACGGACTCTCGCGCCATCTCGAGTGAGGAAATAATAGGACGACGAAAAAATATCACAAGGGGGTGATCGGTAATAATCTGAAGTTGGGCACTCTCGATCGAGATACCGAATGGTCGCGAAAAGAAAAACAACGGAGCGACTACAGATAAATAATTTCACACCGGTAAGAAGAGAGGTTATAATCCTCGAGACAACAACAAGCTTCGTCAGTACCAGAACGATTCTATCTAATACCCCAAAATACTGTAAGTAAATTTTTTATTTTCATCACATCATGATTAATCCGAGGTTTATTAATTTTTAGGCCCCCGTAGAACATTCGATATGACGTCGAAGACGGGAACAAAGAAGAAAAAAGGAACGAAAAGCGCGGTCTCGCAGTTTCTGAGATCGACGGACGACGAGATAAAAGCCGAACTCGAAGCTATGACGAATCTCGAGTACAATCTCCACAGCGACTTCGAAACGCCGGACCGTCCACCCGACGCGCCGTTGTTTTCCGTACGAAAAACCCGAGCCGTCAATCCCAAAGATGCCTCCAAGTACAACAAACAGCTTGCACCGACCTCCGACAAGCCATCAACGAAGAGCGAAAGATTCGAGATGGAAAATCAGATACAAACTTACGTGACGAACGCGAGTGTCGAAGAGTTGCAGGCTGTCATTCGTCAGGCGGCCGCCACGTCCGAGGACAAATACAGAATACTTGACGCAAGAGACCGTTTGATGCGACACAAGCAAACAAAGTCACAGACTCTGTCGATGACGAAGGTAACACGCGGCACTTGTCCGGACATGTGTCCCGAGAAGGAGCGCCTGATGAGAGAGTCGCAGAGGCAGGTAGCTTCGTACGAGATGCTGGAGGGTCTGGACTACAGAATAAATCACGAGACTGCGGTCAAGCAGTACTCGCGATCGTCGGCCGATCAGGAGGAGCCTATGCCTCAGGACCTCAGGCCCGTTGAGTCCCTGAAGATGACCATGAGTTATCTGCTCCACGAAATCGCCGATCTTTCGGAGCAGAACGGAACCAATCTCGCCGAGTGGTATCACTTTATGTGGGACAGAACGAGAGGCGTGAGAAAGGACATAACGCAGCAGGAGCTCTGCTGCAACGAGAGCGTCGCTCTCGTCGAGCAATGCGCGAGATTTCACATATTTTGCGCGGAGCGCCTGTGCGCCGAGGAGGTATCAGTATTCGACAAAAAAATCAACACCGAGAATCTAACAAAGTGCCTTCAGACGCTAAAATACATGTACAACGATTTACGGGTGAAGGGGATAGCTTGCAAGAACGAGCCGGAATTTCGAGCTTACATAATTCTGCTGAATCTCAACAACGGAAATTTCATGTGGGACGTCCAGAGACTTCCGACTTTCATCCAAAAATCGTCGGAGGTACGTTTCGCCATTGAAGTCTACTCTTCCATAGAGTCGAACAATTATGCAAAATTTTTCAGACTGGTGCGCTCCACGACTTATCTGAATGCTTGCATACTGCTGCGTTACTTCAATCAAGTGAGGGTGAAAGCTCTGTCGATAATGGTTAAGGCTTACAGCAAGACGACCGCTTTTCCCCTGTACGAGCTCATCGACATACTCGGCTTCGAAGACGAGAACGACGCCGTTTACTGCTGCGAGCAAGTTGGCCTCAATCTTTCGAGCGACGATCTCCACATTATGCTCAACAGACAAAACTTCTCGCTGCCGATGTCGAACATAGAGCAGGGACGGGCCTGCAACACGGTCGAGACGAAGAGAACGGCCGGGCGTCACTCCATCGGTCAGTGTATCGCCGGTGGTACGATGCCCGAGAAATCTTACGTCGGACACAAGCCCCACGACAGCTTCGACTCTCAGGGTTACCTGAAGAGCGAGTCACTCAACGCCGCGGATCAGAACCCGGCGACAATCGACAAACCGAGCGATCCGTACGAATACATGGAAGACGATATCTTCGAGCCTCCGCGGACTTTGAGACCTCAACCGGAGACCAAGAAGCCTTTATCAACTTCCGCTTCTGACGAATCACCCGTGTCCCTGGAAGAAAAACGATCGAACAACTCGCACATCTTCAAGATGCCGACTTCCACGAATCATCAAGCGAACGTCTTCCAGAGCTCGCCCTCTCCGTTCGCTAAAAAAATCTCGACTCAAGCCGTGAGCAATAAAGCCGAGGAGTCTTCGCCGTTTCCCTCGGACCCTATGGTCACCAATTTTCGTAAACGCGACGCTGAGAGCGCGAGGGGCTTCGGTCCGATGGACGACGAGGCCGCGAAGCCACGTGTATTCGACAGACCGACTGCCCCACTGAAGAGATCTCGGGACGAGGACGATTCACCGTTCTCTCAAGCGACACCTTCGATATTCGGGAATTCGGGACGACAGGCGAACGTATTTGCGAAACCTACGACGAAAGCAGCGAAGACTTTCGGCGAACGACTCGGAGGTGAAGCAAAGTCCGGAGGAGCTATATCGACGGGTACGAGTATCTTCGGAAAGCCGATCGTGGGAAACGTGTTCAGCAACGTCGGCTCAACGCCCTCGATCTTTGCAGCATCTTCGAACGGCAGCAAAGTTTCCTCGCCGCCGAGCACGGAATCGTGGTCGGGTGGGAAAGCGTCGATCTTCCAGAGCTCCCAGCCGTCGATCGAGGCAACGAGAGCCAGGGAGCGTCAGGAGGAAGCGAAGAAGCAGGAGTCCGAGAGAAGAAGACTGCTGGAGCAAGAGCGCGAAAAGATGCTGCGCAGGACGGACAGAGAAACCGAATCGATCCTCGACGAATTGGAGAAGGAGGTAATTCACGACGTGTGCTTGACGATCGTGAAAGAAGAAATCGACAGAATGCGTTTGTACGCGACGCTCAGCGAGAAGATCGTCAGCGAGATACTCGACGAATGCGTCGGCGAGGATTGCGAGGAAATACTGAACGGTGAGATTTACGTGCAACGCAAGATCGAGGAATTGTCGAGGCGAACGAGAAATCGTATAATCCTGAAGTACTACAAGATATGGCGCCAGTACGCGTCGAGGAAGAGGCAACAGCGTAGCGCCCTCGATGTGACTCCCGTGTGGCTCCAAAAACGCAGCGTCGAGGAGTGCGCCAAGTCTCTGTATCGCAGGGACCAGGACGTGGCTATAAGAAACATGCGACAGAAGAGATTGAAGCCGAGCAGCGAGGAGCCCCAGCTCGAGTTTCTTCAGCCAATCGAGTCGAAGATCTACGCGGGCATAAAGGAAAACGCGAAGGCCCTCGACATCGATGCGCCGCCGAATTTGTTCTGGAAGATGGTGATCTCGTGGCCGCACCTCGAGAGCCGTCCGGTACTGTGGCGGCTCAAGAGGATAATGAACGAGTACATATGCCCGAGCGACAGCACGACGGAGACCGTTGTAAAATCTTACAAACCAAACTCGTACGAGACTCTTCACATATGCGTCAAGCATTTCGAGGGTCTCACGAGCGATCGTCATCTCACGGGTAGCGACGGTTTGTTCTTCGTAGCGACGTCCTCTGAGAATCCGAAGTACATAGTGCGACGACTCACGAGCACGGTACTGGCGCGGCAGAAACTCATGCCCATACCGGTGATAGTCGTGATAATAGGCGAGGGATCCGTCGACCCGAGAAACATCAGGCTCGACAACGAATTGAACGCCCTGTCGGAGTCGGGGTACGTGTCCGAGTACACGATTCACTACGAGGAGACCGTGGACGAGAAGGTTATACTCAAATTAATTCAGATCGCGACGCTGTGGTTGACGATAAATAAATCACCGCCCGTACCCCTGGAGATGGATTACCTCAGTAGAATCGTCGACACGTGTCTGACGGAGGAATTGTGGCACAGGTGAGTCAAAACTGCCAGAGCAATTTATCGAGATCAGCGATAATTAATTTTCTTTCGTTACAATTTTAGGATACTCGGTCACGCTTCGTTTAACAAACTTCTCGCAGCGGCTTTGGAGGACGTTCAGTTCGTGATAGACTTGCACAACGAGGCGGTCACCCATCTCATCGATATAGTTCTCGATCCCGAGGCTCTCATGTACACGGATTTTCCCCCCGAATTCAAGATGTTCGTCAAAAGGGAATTCAATCTGCCGTGCAGCTACGAGTACTTCGATGCCTCGTGGAAAAGGAACGATCGAAGAGAGAAATTGGAGCGGATAATGAACGATCTGCTGCTACCCAAGTGGACGTAAGTCTCGCAACTGTAGTTTCATCATTTTTCGATACGTCACAGACTTACCGCTCCTAACTACGGAATGTTGTACCTTTTTTTTCATTTTAATCGCAGATTCGACTGGCCGATCAACGACACGATGGAGCTCCACAAGTGCGTCGTACGCTACTGCCAGCAGACCCTGAAAGATTCCAATTACAACACCGTTTCGTGCAACATATTGAGTAACGTTCTTCTCATGCCTCGCGCCGCCTGCAAAACGAGTTTCATACAGGTGCTGCTCGAGATTCTCAAGGAAAAAATTCGTCATCTGAAACCCGACGTCCGAGTTGTTTACAACAAGAATCATATCAAGCACTTCAGAACCTTGCCGTGGTGGTTCAAGTCCGTCACTCTTACGAGTTACAACGAGGACGCGAGTCACTCGCGAACCCGCGACGCGGCGGCTGCGGACGAGAGTATGATTACCGAAGAGTCCTTCGAAGTGCGAGAAAGCGATGCTGACATCGACGAGCTCGTAAGAGAGTACTTCTCAAAATGCTACGACAGTATTAACGAAGAGGCCAACGCGTCGGAATCGTTCAGCAAAGAAACCCACAAGCAGGCGTCCGAGTTTAGCAAACTATCGGAAACGTTCGAGAGAACTTTGGCGGAACAGAAATCTCGCAGCCGGATATTGGAAGAGAAACTGGCCGCGGCGATAAGAGAGAACGACGGCATCGGCGATCCGTAACGTGGCACTTTCTTCCGGAGCGAGACGAAGCCTCGGAAAGCCGCGTACGCTCGTCACTGACATGTAAATAATGGCCGTATCGTTGTGTATTATATTTTACTTCTATGACAAATAAGACAAATGTTTTTTTAATGAACAACAGCGTCATTTTAATGAACGCCCGTCGATCCTACTTCCCGTTTGAGCGTAGATCGGGAAACAAAAGTTGGACGACGACGAACTATGATGAATCACAAATGCGCCGCATTCTCCTATGTAGTGTGTACAATCTAGAGTAAACAAACAATAATTGCGTCATCGATTAGCGCGGAAATTGCACGAGCGACTAAAGACGAGACGCATTAGATTAAGTGCCTAGTAATACGCTTAAAGGTTTATCTTTATCGGCGAAAGTACCGTCGTCGTACTAATGTCTTTATTGGTAATTAAAGTTCGTCGGAGTTCGGTCGAATGGATTGGCGAAACGGAGTCGTAGTCTCGTCGGATTCGTCAGTAGTTGGCGAGACACCGAGCGGATCAGTCGTGTCTCCCGTCTCTCGGCCGGTTGACAAGCGCGCCCAGTCACCAATGACGCGCGCAGCTCGGCAGCAGCCAGTCTTGTGTTGTGAACAGAGTAGGAAGCCAATTAATATGTCACGGTCAGCTGAGATCTATCCACCGAGTAGTTTTAGTACGCCCGAAAAAGTGTTGTTTTTTTGAACGGATGCCGAGTCTCGCCGTGAAGTTTTAATCTCGTAAATTGGCCAATATGGTGGAACCAATTTTTGACTATCAATTCCGTCTAATACTCATCGGCGACAGTACAGTTGGAAAGAGTTCTCTGCTGAAATACTTCACCGATGGCAAGTTCGCCGAGGTACGCAGCATTCACTACTTTTTTAATACCCTCGAAAACACGAAATATTTCGCAATCGACGAGAATAGCTTCGGTGTCTCTCGCGATTTAGTGCTTCCCAGGGCTTTCGTTTATTTACGGTCTACCGCGTTAAGAATTTCAACTCTCCAACATCGAACGCCTCATCGAAGCGTGACGGAAAAGAAATTCTCCTCGACGATCCGCCAATTATCACGAGGATAGAATTTTTCTCTTTTTTTTGTTCTATAATCCTTATTTATCTACGTGACTCATCGAAAGTATCGTTTCAAACGCGCAATTACGTCGCACCTTTAGAGTCAATGTTTTGCCTCGATGAGAATACATTAATAATTGACTATTCATTGCGGTCGGACTCCAATTTCAATCTCCGCGAGGTTAGGTTTACGACGATTCTACGCAACAACAATATCTCTTCTTTTTGCAGCTTTCGGATCCTACAGTGGGAGTGGACTTCTTCGCGCGTCTGATAGAGGTCGAGGATGGCACGAGAATAAAACTACAGCTCTGGGATACTGCTGGCCAGGAGAGATTCAGGTTCATTGATGCTGCTGACCAGCAAGCCATTGATTTTTTTTTTTGTTTTCAATTTTTAATGGTTTTTTTTTATGCTTATAGGTCAATCACAAAGTCGTACTACAGAAACTCTGTAGGAGCTCTTCTGGTATACGACGTTTGCAATAGAGCCAGCTTTGAACACATTCCCCAGTGGATGATGGAGGCTCGCAGGCACATAGAACCGCATCGTCCGGTCTTTGCTCTGGTTGGCTGCAAACTGGATCTCGTAACGAACGGCGGTAGAAGAGAAGTTTCAAAGGAGGAGGCGAGATCGTTCGCGGATCAACACGGCGTTCATCACATAGAGACGAGTGCCAAGACAGGAGTAAACGTCTCCGAGGCATTTAGAACTGTCACGCAGGAGGTTTACAACAGAATCAAAAGCGGGGAGTACAAGGTGGAGGAGGGCTGGGACGGCATAAAGACCGGATTTGCAAGACCCGGTGGACTGGACTTTAATCTGGTAGAGGCTGAGCCGGCCAAGAGCTCTTGTTGCTGAGGATATCGCGGTTCTCCGGAGAGAACGGCAGGAAATTAGGCGCACGAGTAAAATTTCGGAATCTTCGAATGCCCGCTACATTAACGGCGATCGATATCACTTTTAACGTTAACGTAGGATATTTTTTATGGTCGGTAGGCAATATGGATTATATAATTTCGCGTCGCGATGCCTAAAAAGGGTTAATCTCTCAGTTTCTCCCGCAATAATTTCCTACCGCTCACTCCGAAAAAACATGCTGTAAAAGAAAGAGGAAGGACCACGGAGCGTATCCGAAGGCGGTCGGTAAAACAGGTAGACATTGATTTTTGTATATAGACTTTTTGAAAAAAAAAAGAATCGAAGATAAATTGAAGACATTATATAGAAGTACAAGTAGATTGAGCTTTAGAGTCTGTTAATTGTTTGTTCCTTTTTTAAAATTTTTTTTCTTTATCGTCAAAGATGCCAACGACATGCTGATTAATCATGATTTATACTACCAAATATTTAATTCCTATGGACGAAGTTCCGTCGTTACGATAATGAAATTTAGCATCAAATACGTAATGGTAAAATTCGCGTAGAATTTGCGAAAAATCAATTTCGCCGGCAAAGCGTTTTTAAATGCCCAATTTAGCGATCGAGCCAAACCGGATAAAATACCGATCTGATAGAATTACAATATATGAATAGTAAATTGTTCATAGCTTTAAAACGAGAATGGTAAAAAGATATTTTATAACATACTTTCTACAAATCATACAACCGCCCCTGCCTTTCCCCCCTCATGAAACTTCGTATTTTGTAAGTGTAAATACGTAGCAGCTTAAACGAAAATTTTTAACTTATTTAACATGTATTTCGTACTTGCGAGCCGAATTTGTTACGAAGAGTAATTTTGTATCGAAGTCGTATATTCATTATGTCATATAATGGAAAAATCAATGTGTACAATCGGTAGATCGCTTTGTTTTTTCTTCTTTTGGTCTATCACAGAATTGATTCCACGAAGCTCGTACATGGGGTTTCTAATCATGTAAATGGAAAAAAGAAGATTTATTCACAAAATATACAATCTCGTAACAAGCGGAAAAATGTAGTTACATGAATCAAGTGTATATACTTATTGGGTAGAGTAATACATATTTTAATCATCTCGATGTGTCTATTACGAAATAAATAATGCATAGATTACAAATACCGTTTCATTATTTACAGATACAGATAAAAATCAGGAGTATTCCAGCGCAACTTATTCGTAGACATAATTGTAAAAAATTTCGTGTTTTTCTTCGTTATCAAGAGAGACGCATAATATTTCGCCAGTGCAAAACATATTTGCGACGCAGGTGAATTTACAAACAGACAACCAATTAAACGAACTCCGGTCGAACTGGAAGACCCTGTGTGATACAATAACTGAGATTCGAATATTCATGAGACACAGTACGGCGCTTCAATTTATTGTAAACATATGAGGGCTAAAAGAATTTTTGACACGAAAGTTGTACGGACTTTTACGAACTTACATTGCAAAAATGTTTATTGACTACGCGGTAGTTATCGAACGAAACAATGATTTACCGGTGGGGCCGAACAAATCGAACTAAATACGCTAATGAACATTGACTGTATCGCGTTGCAAATTTGCGAACAGGTCAGTCGAATTGTAATTCGCGATATCTCCTCCTCCTTATCCGTCTTTACAAATATATTAGCTCCACTTAGTGGATTCCTCCTGCCGTTGGAATTACCGAGAAAAATTTCCAGGAGAATACGAGAGACAGAACAGCTCATGGTTTCAGCCCAATTTCGGGATCCGCGCCACTCTCACCTTTTGTAGTATATATATTTCTTATTTATGCTTGCTTTATGTGACTAGAAAAGTTGCTATCATTTTCATGAATATATATATATTTTTTTTGGCAAGAAAATGCCTGATACAAATTTTATGAAATCGCTCTAAGAACTCTTGGTAATTTCGTTTTTCTAGCATGTGAAATGCGAGACACATTTTTTTCCTCGATGAAACCTTACTGCAGCGTGTTACTATCAGAGTTACCGCGTTTCCACAAGTCTCGCGTCTTCTATTATTTACAAATTAATTTTCTCTTACGAACTATTTACAGTTGTGACGATAACGAGAGCCCGGGGGGGTTATCATGCACTAAAACTGCGGATACTCTGTATCGATCGATGTGGCTATTTGCAAAAAAAAAAAAATTATGCGTAGCATTGCAGCCACGCAACTATGTATGGTCTCGCCTTCGTAGATGACACCTTATCAAATAAGATTTGCGTAGGTCGAAGTTGTAATTCCTGCAAATAGCCATAACGCATATCTGTTATAACAAATAACACTGGAATATCTTATTTAATCGCTAAGTTTGGTCTTATCGCTACGCCGCGTTTTTTTGACGAATAATCTCGAGCATATTTATCACAATATACTATGAGCTCGTAATTGCTGTATTTATTTTGTTCGTCTTCATGTTCAACGATTTCTTGTTTATTTTATTTTCTTCCAAACGATACACCCCCAACGGTGGTAAAACTTTTATAGTAATGCAACCGATCGTTAAAAAAATGTTTATCTCGTTAACGTGCAACTCTTTTTTTTATCGTACAATACAGATCGCGAGTTTCACGATAAATACTATTAAACCTTCACTGTTCCTCGGACCATCGCGCTACTGAAGCAGTAGAGACAATATCGGATAAACTATATCCAATTTATATGGCAACGTTTACTTTCTCAATAATCTTTTCTTTTTTTCTTTGTTTTTGCATTACATGCGTTCGAGCTTGGCTCTAGTATACAGTCGACAGAGTGTTCTCTCTTTCTCAAATAACACCTAAATCTTACGTCGCTACTGCTCGAGGGACTCGCAACCGAATAGCACGTACTCCTCTCGCGACAGCCAGAATGGATTTCCTTCCACGTACTCGGGCGGCGTTTTATCTGAGTGGAGAACCATGGGACATTGTTATACTTCCATATATTAAAGAAAATAAATAAGATGTTAAAAAAAACGTCGAAATTATGTGTGTTTAATGTCGGATCAGTTTAACCCAGAGCCTCCGTGATTGATAAGCATGCATTTTTTCTTCTAAGGTTCGCAATTATTACGTATACTCGTAATGAAAACTCACCAGGGTGCACGGCTAGAGACACGTACGTCGATCCCATAGCGACGTTCCAGCTGTGAGTACCCGGACAGCTTTTAACTTCGACGATAGCACTGTGTTCGGGCAGTATCTCCCGCAAATCCTTTCTCAAGCGTAGCGCGAATCCCGACAGATCGGTATTACCGCCGGTGAGAAGTATATGCGAGAGGCAATCGTGCATCATATCCTCCGACAGGCCGCTCGTAACGTCCTTAATTATTTGTGGAAGACCCAGACTGACGTACATCATCTCCGGAGCAACGTATAATTCGGAGCCCAGCGAGACTTTCTGAATGAGGATAAAGTGAAGCTGCTGTTAGAGCCAAATTCCCTTATTCTCGATTTTCCTTTGTACATTTAATATCCAAAGTACCCAGAATTGTTTGTAATCGGCGTAACTGTCGACTCGGAGATTAATGTGCTCCCTTTTCGTTGGACCGCGTCTCAAATCTTCATGCTCGATGTTGTAACTCAATCGACATCTCTCCTTGACCGCCATCGTATCCAAGTGCGATATCGGTATCTGATGGCATTCCTTCGGTTGCCAGTGCATCGCTTGCTTCAGGTGATAGGCAACATGCCATCCGCCGACGGGCAGCAATCGCCATCGTAAAGGCATCACCCGTCCGCGTATAACAACCGCCACGGTAGTGCTCAACGCTCCGCTGTCAACGACGATGCAAGTTTCCACGTCCAGCATCGCACACGCTGCCAGAGGCTTTGGAACTAGGCAAACCCTACAATCATAAAATAATTAAATATCGTACCATAAATTCGGCACCTCTGGTTTGAAAATCTCATTCTGCAACCGGGAGTGACCCCACACCAGAAATACGTCACTCCCTTAGTGAAAATATAATTACATACAGTATTTTCTAAACAAAAAGATTGTGAATGAAAAAATAAAGTATTCCCTACCTCGCAACTTTCACCTCCTGAAATAAGTAATGCAACAGCTGTTTCCTGAGCGTAGGATGCATAGCCAGCGGTTCGCAGAACATGAGAACGGCGTTTGGCTTTCGAAGAGTGGTGGTCAGCTGCATCTGATGAAACAGATGATCAACGAAGGTCTTCAGAACGGTGAAAGCGCCGTCGCTGAGGAGAGCCTCAGCGGGACTGACGACGTCGACATTGGGTATTCCCAGAATTTCTACGGTGTCCGTGCAATAACCGTTGACGAGCTTCTGATAAAGCGGATTCGGCCGAGTGTAAGATGATGCGTCGTTTGGATGGGTCGCCAGTCTCTTCTTTTCCCTGTACAATTTTATTGGATTACAGAACACGCAGAAGGGACCGCTCGGCCTTGGAATTCTCGCCGTTGTCAGCTCCGAAAGTTTCAACGATCTCAGCCTCTGAGCTATGGATTTGTAGTCGGGCTTGGTGCGTCTCCCGCTGCTGCCAGGAATGCTCTGCATCTGCACTTGCTCCGAATAAGTTTTCCAATTGTACTTCGGTATGCCGAACAGGGAAAAATGCCTTCTCAGGCCGAAGTGCGGAGTTATCACCCACGTGTACTTATTGCCGATCTCTATGACCACCCGCGCGTTAGATCCCTCGACACAGTTTCTCTGACAAGTGTAACCGCTGCAGTGATAACACTTTGGAAACGGAACATTCTTGCCGAGCGTTATTACCATGTGCAAACGATAGCACATAGCTTTGAAGCTCACGCTCAACAACTGGAGACACTTTATGTCGGGAAATTTGAACTGTACCTTTGAGATCAACTGAAGCCATTTCATTTTCCTGAAATAGACGAAAACGATTATCGAAGGAAAAAAACACACACACAAAAAAATAACAATGGTTCACAGATCGCAAGGGGGAGGGGCGGGGTGTGGGGCCGAGGTGAAGATAAACGACGATAAACCGGAGTAACGGACGAGAACGGGCGTGATCGAAAAACAAGAAACGTTAACTTCCAATCGAGGGAAACTTTAGCGACCAGGATAACCTTAGCTCACCATAGATAATCGGTGTCCGACGTTTTTCGTAGATATTTACAAGTACTGCCGAATGCAATTATGTCAGGTACGTCGCAGTAAAGGAGAATCTTAATCCATATTTCTTCGGGGAAGACAGCGGGATCCATTTTTCTTTGAGCTGTTGTTTGTTGCCCTCTCGTTTATATTTTTCAAATGAGACGATGAAAAAAAAAATGAAAAATGCGCGATCCTCCACCGACAACAAACCCGGGTGTTACACTACGGTTTCGTACACTGGCTTGATAACACTGCGAACGTTCTGACACTCCCCGGAAAATAACGAATACCAATACGTTAGTCAAGTTCAAGGTTACGTCAGGAAATTCCCTCCCGGCCCCGATTTATGAATGCCCCCGCGCACTCCGCGCCCCGTTTATTGCCGGCCTCGACTGGTAACATTCGCGATATTGTTTTCGACGAAAAAATTCATATCGGCCTCGTTGTTGCGACATGAGTATTTCCATTCGCGCGGTGCGTGTATGTATTCTTATTTGAACGCTGTTTCTACAGGAAGGGAGCGGCGGTGTAGTACACTTCCTGTAAGACGTTCGATTATTGCGAAAGTAAGAAAAACCACTTTTATTCATCGCTCGTCGAACGGCGTGGCATGTAATAAATAAGTAATACTGAAGACACATAGGTGAGATTCACAAAACATTGGCCAGCAATTGTTTCACGCGGCAGACAGTAACGCTTTTATGTATGGATTATCGTGAGACAAGATTTCCTTCTTGAGTATCTCTATTTCCGCTTTCAGCGCCTCCTCGGGCAGAGATTTGTCGAGGAGTTTGCATTTTTCAGCGAATTTTTCGATTAGTTTGTCGCCCTCCTGAAATCGAGGATTTATAAAAAATGGTTTCATTGATTGTTCGATTAATTTCCAAATATCATGAATTTACCTTTATTATCTTCCTCTTTTTCTCGGGATTGTCTGAACCATCGAATACCACTCCCTGAAAATCCTCGAGTTCACTCTGCTTTCGTTTGGCGAACTGTGTGAACAAACGGGTTTTTTTCGATACATAAGGCTAATACATAAATACGTTTTTCCTTGTGGACTCAGAGCGCAGCCTCGGTAGAATTATAGACTTACCTCGATCACCGGCTCGGGAAATTTGGCCATTTTCGCTACATGAATACCGAAACTCTGATCGCATATGCCCGGTTTTACAGAGTACAACAGAGTAAGCTTGTCGTCACCGACGATAGCCGTTACGTGACGATTCTTGACGGTAGGAACATCCTCCGCGAGTCTCGTTATCTCGTGAAAGTGCGTGGCGAAAAGACAATAGGCTTTGACTTCTTTTGCCAGGTGTCTTTATGAAAGACAAAAAAAGAAAATTGATTCGGTAAAGTCGAAACTGACTCGACGTTAGTGCTTAATATTTATAAAGCTTACTCTGCGATAGACCAGGCTATGCCGCAACCCTCGTACGTTGATGTTCCCCTTCCGAGCTCGTCAATTATGACGAGAGAGTTGCATGTAGCCATCTGAAAATTAATTTAAATTTACAAGAGAATTATAAACTTTAGCTTAAATTGTAATGCGAAGCGGGTAGAAATTCTTTTTCATTCTTCATGTTGTTCTTATTTAGTTATTTTATAAATTAATATTTTTGTTATCCATTTATACTTGTTTTTGTAAACGAAATAAATAAATAAATAATAGGCTCACTCGAAGAATAGCTGCCGTTTCGACCATCTCCGTCATGAAAGTGGACAGCCCCTTGGTTTGGGAATCATCGGCCCCGACTCTCGCCAGGATGCAGTCCAGCAACGATATCGTAGCTTTGTCACACGGAACGAAACTGCCGATGTGAGCCATAAGCGCGACGACTCCCGCCGATCTGATGTACGTACTCTTTCCGCCCATGTTCGGTCCCGTTATTATGTAGAAGTGAGCATCATCTGAAATACACGGTTCAATCGCTGTGCCAAATATCGGCGGTCTCTCCTAAACATTAAAGCCGTTAAGCGAGATGCAAGATCGTGCGTACCTCTCTTGAATACGACGTCGTTCGCGATATAGTGAACGTTCTCCTGTACCTCGAGACACGGATGCCGAGCTTGAACCAAATTAAATTCGCCGGCATCGCTGGGGAGCATCTTTGGTCGCACATAAGCCGTTTGTCCGTTGACCGCCGCAACGGCGAATGCCGTTAGAACGTCGAGAGCGCCTACCAGCGAGCCTATCGCTTTTACAGGAGCAGCATAGCCGGCTGAAGAAATATCGCAAAATTTATTGCACACTCGTAACTGATCTCAGACTATTTTTTATCAATTTTAGACATCGACGAACCTGCAATTCCGATTATCTCGGTAACGACTGACTTCTGCTGCGTACTGTACTTATCCCTGGCCGCGACATAATCCTCATTAAGCTCGGTGAGCTTGGGGTTTCGGAATCTCACGCCGCTCTTGTTGGAATCAAGGATAGTATAATTTTTCTTGTTGCGCAATACTTTTTCCTCCTTCAGCGATACGCGAAAGTAATAGCCGAACTGTTGATTCGATTCGATCTTCAGTGTCTTGCCGGCTTCGATCTCGAGATCAGCAGCTGCTTTATTCACCTGACCCTGCATTTTTTCTTCCAGTTCATCCATGGTTTCTTTGAGTTCTGTGAACATAGAAAATAATCAACCGTCATGTTCCGCTCTACCTGCCGCGCCGACTCACCCTTCAATTCGTCGTCGAAGTCCGGGCGAACCATAAAATCATTTTTCTCCGCTGCCTCGAGATCGATTGTCTGCTCGACCATCTGTTGATACTTGTCCATATCGTTGATGAGCTCCTTCAACGGCTCGACGAACATCGCTGTCATCGCCGGTGTACCGGAGGCGGATGATAGACTCTCCAGCAAGACCGGCAGATGCGATACGCAGAGATAAATTCTGAAAGTTTTACAGCGAGCGGTCAGTGAAGTACAAGAGCCTTCGGGATTTTTGCTTCCTCACGGGAGCTCCTCTTAAGTCAATAAACTACCGACTTGTAACAATCTTGGAGACCGGCCTTCTTCCTGGACAACTTCTTCGCCAATTGTTGCATATCAGGTACCCGTCTGAGATGATCGTCGCTCAGGGACGCCCTCAAATCGTGATCGTTGACCAATTGTTCGACAACGTCGTGCCTCTCCTTTATCAGTGACAAATCGCGAAGAGGTTGTCTGACCCATTGCCCGATCAGTCTGTGTCCCTGAGCGGTTCGGCACTTGTCCAAGATACCGAGGACGCTGGTCGGCGCGTTACCAACGAGGGCAGGCTGCGAATCGGGTCGGGCCTCGATATTGAGAGCCTTTATCGCAGCCGCGTCCAGACGTATGTAACGCGATTGCTCGAGCCGCTTCAGCGCGAATTGATTTATGTTCCCCTCGTCGGATGTCAGCTGTTAAGTGTAATCGTTGCTAATAAGATTTTTTTTTTTTTGCAGGATACCGACCTTGCACGAGGAGAGAATTAAAACGCTGGACAGCGGGACTTACATCCAAATATTTGATAACGGCAGCCGTTGCAGCCATCGCGGACTTCAAACTTGTCTCGGGCAAGACCTGGGCATTCTCTTGCTGTCCCTTGCCGAATTTTAACAGTGAATTCAAATCCTGGATTATCGAATCCGATGAGAATTCGTTCTTCTTTCTCAGCGTTACCATGACGTTGCTACGTTCCATGACCTGCAAAAAATGGAACGATCGGTAGTTGCAGGACTGCTGCACAGTCGTACGGAAATAAACACAGGAACACACCTGTTTTATAGTCTGAAATTCGTGACTCCCGTCGCCCTGAATCAACAGGCACTCCTTCGGTGCATTAGTTACGACCAGCGCTTCGAGATCGGAGAACGTTTCGTCATCGATAAACTCGCAGACGGATATGAGTGTCGAGACGGTGTCGACTATGCTGACACCCACGAGCTGCGAACGAGAATCAGCGCAATTAATATCGAGGGCTTTAAATAATTCATGCAGGATTGTGCTTGTGCGTTGTGGAGTGAAAATCCTCATAATTGCAAAAATGAATTGTCCCCGTTGATAAAAATAAATAAATAAAAAGAAGTATATAAATAAATACGACGATAAATCATTTCTCACCCTGGATTTTCCTTCCATGCCCAGTTTCACGGCCATCAGCGATGCACCGACTGCCACATCCGTATTGCCGAACAATATTTCCTCAAACTGTGACAAATTTCCGGGCGAACCTTTGTACTCGAGTATCCAATCATGATTCTTCGAGGCTCCCTGATTAACGTACACCTCGACCCGATACTGTTTCACCAGAAGCAAATCTCTGACGAGTGTTTGAAATCTTGCCAGGTTCAATATCAATGCTTCGATTTTGTTCGGTTCTGAGAAAAAAAAGTCATTTTTTTTTTCAAACGCCGAAGAAAACGTTCGATCGCCGAGGCGACACATCGTCGCGAAAAAAGAAGAAAAAATAATAATAATTTACCAGCTCCGATCGTTTTGCATGCTGACGTTGTCTTGAAGACCTCTTCGGCAGCGAACAACGCATCGCTGCCGTGTACGGTGTAATACTCGACACGATTGAAAAATCTTATAGTGGTACTGGGTTTCTGGAAAAAAAAGAAAAAAAAACACGTAAGCCAAATTTAATAGAGAAGCATTACGCAAGTGGGCCTTTCCCGGGGGACCGTAAACTCGTCAGAGAGCTGAATACGAGTGGGGAACTCCACAATGTTCCCTTGAGCCATATACGAGAAATATTTCCATCGAAGCCGTTCTTGACCCCGTTTTACAGAGCTCAACTGTACCCCTCGATAAATAACCACAGGAACAGATGTATATGTGCGTATAATCGACCCCCTTTATCAAAACGATAATTTCGCACGCGCCATTTGTGAATTTTCCCAATCTACGAGATAACATGTTTATTTAATTTTTTTTATCCACGCTGGGAATCCACGAAGTGTTATTCCCACGTAATCAATGGCATTTTCGATAAACCGACAAAAACAATAAAGTCGGTTAGCAATGAACTCACGCGTCGCACAATTTTCTGCGATATACCAAAGGCCTTGTTACATATCTGTAGGTCACTGCCTATCGGGAGGTCGTGGGGTCACGGGTCAGCTCGTGTGCGCACGTATTTCGTGGAAATTCGAAACTCGATCGAGGAATATTTCACGGAATTCTGAAGACCGATTACATTTATAAAAAAAAAAAATACAAATTATAAAACAATTCGTTTGTGTAATTTATACGCGACGGCTCCGCGCACAAATAGCGTAATTGGAATTATTACGGTATTCGAATCATGCAGCCTCACTTAGCTTCAGCTACAATACGGAGATGTAATAACAGCAAAAAAAATATATATATATATAAAAATCCTGCAAAGTTTAATATCTTCATTATTCATTCGAATGAGAATGAATAACTCGTCGATGCTCGAGCTATTGAGAGTCCACAGGATTCTCGGCGATCATCAGAAATTCCAAACAACTGGTAAAAATAAACATATCACTCGTCTCGACAAGCGTGGCAACTAACTCGGCGCAAACGTTCGCAAAAACCTCGAGAAGGAAAAGAGCATGAGCGGAGCTGAGCTTCGCTGATTAAAGCGACGATTAAAGTTCAGAGTTCAGTTTCAGTTTCGAGAACGCTCCTATCGAAACTGGGGTATCGACGAAAAATGATGTACCAACTGATCTCTCCGCTCGACGAGAATAATGGCGCGAATACTCTCTCGATAGTGAGGGGTCCAAAGTCGGGAGGTTGTCTGTCGGCCGCTAATCGAGCCGTAGGATATAAATATTCGACGTTGTTGCAGCCGCGTCTCGATATCCTTGAGGCGATACCAGGAAACACTGGATGAAAGTGAATCCATGTACATACGGCGTCAAGACGGATGTAACACCGCGAGAATGCCAATCGTGCGAATGACACATCCTTCCAAATACAGAACGAACGCACTGGTCTTGATCTGCTGTCGACCGCAATTATGACTGAAAAAATAAAAATAATAAATATGCTTCACAACATCGTTTTGCTCGAAGTGGAAAACGAAGGTAACATCGGACAGGAATGAATCACCATAACGTTTACTTTGCGCGCGTGCCTTACGTGATCATTACGTTTTCCCAACGATCATCTGACATAAGTCAGGTTCGTCCGAATTCGGATTGTGTTTTCGGGAAACTTATTAATATGTTATTAATATAATATATTAGTTCCTATTTTCGGAGGCTCTGGGTCACGATTTAAGAACGGTCTGCTTCCGTTATTTCCGTACGCATAGTTTGTACGCGTTCCCTGCGAATAATAAATATGTTTCGCCTCTTTTGTTCTGGCGTCTGGTGACACGCGCTGTATTATTTCGGTTGATGGGGCATCAACTAGTAATTGGGTTTAGCCCGTTTTTAGTAAGCAAATAAGTAAATAAATAAATAATTAATTAATATATTGTTTTCTGGATACTGTGTTTGACGTATGAGGAAAATATATTTGCTGATACTGCGCGAAGATTCCTCGAACGTGTCCCAATATCATCACGCTTCGCGTCTCGGCTCGTGCCAATGAAATTACCGCGAAATCGTCGCTGATAAGTAGCGTGAGCGCGGAGAATCCGCTCGGCGCGGGATCATAACATCATCATCGAGGGTTTTCTCGACAGACCGAGAGACAGAACGCCGTCGACGCGAAGACGCCGCGAGAGAGGGGATTCGAACATATATTCGAATCGACGCTCGGCGTCTTAGTTACAATTCCGTCATTAGTTTCGCCGAGAACATCCCCATTCGCCTCCGACCGAAACCGTGCTAACGAATATTGCTTTACCGTCTTCGGGTGATCGAAGTTCTTTTTTTTTTTTTAACAATGAGCCAAGTGTGAGTCGATCGAATTTTTTTAAAGTTCAATCTCTTGTCCGTCGGTATAACGAAAATAATCGAGGAATCGATTAACACAAAGAAATCTTCCGTGAAATTTCCGGCACCGCGTGACGATGTTTCGTTCGACGGTGCTACTGTGCACGATAGCCGTGCAAGTTCTCTCCGCCCCGAATCCGAACGGTTGCACGGAATCCTGTACGACTTATCACTCCCCACGGATCTCCGAGGCTCTGGCGCAGCAGGAAAGCGCAGCGTTGAACAACCTCGGTCAGTTGCCTCTGGATTATACGAGACCCGGAAATTGGACGGAGCACAACGAGTACCGCACCGACGGAGGTGCCGGCAGGGTTTCCGAGGAGAAAGGTCAGATAGTCACCGGTCCGAGACGGGTTCAATATTACAAGAAGAAATATTCGTCCTCGTCTCACGGCGTCAGCCCCGGCGACGCTCGTTCGCCGACTTACGGCGATGTAGCCCAGAGTATTCTGGAGTCTCAGAGTATGATCGGCTCTGCGAGCGGCCTCGAGAGCGTTGGACATCGGAGCTCGTACGACGAGGAGCATCGTCGACGGATTCACCAGTCGTCAAACAGCGGCAACATCCGCAGCGGTAGACTCGAAGACTTCAGTGATCGCGTCGACGATTCTCAGGTCCTTCAGCACGGACAGTCGCCGACAGCATCGAACGGTGGTAACTGGCACACGTCGAACTCCTGGAGAACCGACGGCGGACGGGGCGTGGTCCACGAGGAACAGGGCCAAGTCGTCGACGGATCTGCGCATATGAAATATTACCGTAAGAATTACAGCACCAGCTACAGTTCCGGCGATGCGGGGGTCGGCTTACCGTCGCTGACGCAGCCGAATCTCGAAGCGGAGATACAACGTCTTCAGCAGCAATTCGACAGTTTCGGCCGGGAGATTCACCGATCAACGGTCGGGCAGAACAGCCTCGATGTTGGTCAGACCGCCGAGCATACCGGCTACGTCGACGAGGGTCATCTGACCGCATCGAGTGTCCAGCGGCAGCGGCCGCTTCCGGCGACCAGTTACGAGTCTACTCACAATGAACATCGAGCAACGACTCACCATGGAGTCGTTGCGAGACCGAGCACAAGAAACTACCAGCGAACGACCGAGACGCAGTATCACGAGACAGGAACGCAGGGAGCTGATTACAGTAATCCTCAGAATTCTCAGATCGAAGATCACCGGGCGGGTCTTACGTCCCAGCGATTGTACGTTATTCCTGCGCGGCCACTCGAAACGGTCCAGAGCTCCGAGGCGCATCAGGTGTATCAGAAAACTGTCGCACCGCAGAGACCAATCGCACACAGCGTCGTCAGCGAGATGCAGCATCACGAGACAGGTACACAGGGAGCGGATTTCAGCAATCCTCAGAATTCTCAGATCGAAGATATCCGAGCGGGTCGAACGTCCCAGCAGTTGTACGTTATGCCTGCGCGGCCTCTCGCAACGGTCCAGAGCTCCGAGGCACATCAGGAGTATCAGGAAACTGTCGCATCGCAGAGACCGCTCGTACACAACGTCGGTAACGTTCGTCCCGTCGATCGGGCAAACGATCATTTGATCCGGGTGCCGATTCACACGAGCGCCGATTACCGATCTTTTCACGCCGATGGACGAGACTATCGGAACAGTCAGATGACCGAAGCGCAGGTTCAGCAAAGTCTGGATGACTTGAGACGGGCCTCCTCTCAACATCAGACGGTCAATCAGCACGGTATCAATCGTCACAGTGGATACACCGACGATAATGCGGAAATCTTGAGCGTCGCGGGGCAGCCCGGAGTGATCAACCGTGTCGAGGAACATTGGAGCGCATCCGGTCACAGAAGCGCGAGCACCGTTCCTCAGCCGATGACCGGTAGCCAGCTCGTTCACGGATACCATGCGAATTACGTGAGGAGCGGACAATCCGGTAGTCAGCCCGGCTCGTACAACTCGTTGAAATTGGAAAACGTTCACGGTCAGCGTGTACCTGGAAGCAGTTTTAATGATGGATTGACAAGTTCTACAGCGCAATACACGATCCAGGGTCTTCCGACTTCTGGTTGCGGCGTAGGAAAAGAGGAGACCGAAGGGTTTCGGGGCACATTGACTACGCAGAGAAAATACAAGAGAGACATCGGACGTGGATACAATCGCCGTCACAGCGGGGACTACCAACAGAGTCAAGATTTGACACAACAGACGGAAGATCTTACTCAGCAGAGCGGCGCTTTCGATGATTATACTCAACAGAGTTCGGGTAAGCTGGAATTCGGACAACAGCAGCAGCAGGCTCATTCCGGTAAATTGAAGTACGATCAAGACACTCAGCAGACTGAGGATTTGACCCAACAGACCAGCGGATTCGGGGATTATACGCAGCAGCAATCGGGAAAACTGGAATTTGGACAACACAGCCAGCAGACTGAAGATCTGACTCAACAAACGAGTGGATTCGGGGATTATACGCAGCAGCAATCGGGAAAACTGGAATTTGGACAACACAGCCAGCAGACTGAAGATCTGACTCAACAAACGAGTGGATTCGGGGACTATACTCAACAACAGTCGGGAAAATTGGAATTCGGACAGCAGAGTCAACAGCCTGAAGATCTGACTCAACAGACTAGCGGATTCGGCGATTATACGCAGCAGCAGTCGGGAAAATTGAAATTCGGACAGCAGAGTCAACAGCCTGAAGATCTGACCCAACAGACTACTAGCGGGTTCGGCGATCATACGCAACAGCACTCGGGAAAACTGGAATTCGGACAGCAGAGCCAACAACCTGAAGATTTGACTCAACAGACGAGTGGATTCGGCGATTATACGCAGCAGCAGTCGGGAAAACTGGAATTCGGACAGCAGAGTCAACAGCCTGAAGATCTGACTCAACAGACGAGTGGATTCGGGGATTATACGCAGCAGCAGTCGGGAAAATTGGAATTCGGACAGCAGAGTCAACAGCCTGACGATCTGACTCAGCAGACTACTAGCGGGTTCGGCGATCATACGCAACAGCACTCGGGAAAACTGGAATTCGGACAGCAGAGCCAACAGCCTGAAGATTTGACTCAGCAGACGAGTGGATTCGGGGATTATACGCAGCAGCAGTCGGGAAAACTGGAATTCGGACAGCAGAGTCAACAGCCTGAAGATCTGACTCAGCAGACTACTAGCGGGTTCGGCGATCATACGCAACAGCACTCGGGAAAACTGGAATTCGGACAGCAGAGCCAACAGCCTGAAGATTTGACTCAACAGACGAGTGGATTCCGGGATTATACGCAGCAGCAGTCGGGAAAACTGGAATTCGGACAGCATAGCCAACAGCCTGAAGATTTGACTCAACAGACTAGCGGATTCGGTGATTATACGCAGCAGCAATCGGGAAAACTGGAATTCGGACAGCATAGCCAGCACCCCGAAGATCTGACGCAACAGACGAGCAGTGTTGGTGATTACACGCAGCAGCAATCTGGTAAAATTGAATTTGGACAGCATCATCAACAAACAGCGGATATCACTCAACAGACCAGCGGGTTTGGTGTTAACACACAACAGACTGCTGAAAATCTTCAATCAGGACAACCGAAACCACGACCTGGGACGCTTGATTTTGATAACCAAAAGCCTGGCTCGTGGACTGACGCACACATCGCCGTTGGCCATCAGGAAACTGAAGATTTGACTCAACAGACAGAAGATCTGACTCAGCAGACTGCCGATTTGACTCAGCAGACTGCCGATTTGACCCAGCAGACTGGAGATTTGACTCAGCAGACTAGCGGTTTCGATGATTACAATCATCACCCTTCTGGAATTCGGGTAGTCGGTAAACGTGACGAGCAACACAATGGTCAACTTGAATTCGGGCAGCAAAGCCAACATTCTGAAGATCTCACTCAACAGACCAGTGGGTTCGGGGATTACACGCAACAGCAATCGGGAAAATTGGAATTTGGGCAACAAAACGAACAGCCTGACGATCTGACTCAACAAACGAGTGGATTCGGAGATTATACTCAACAGCAATCGGGAAAACTGGAATTTGGACAACACAGCCAACGGCCCGAAGATCTCACCCAACAAACCAGTGGATTCGGAGATTACACGCAACAACAATCGGGAAAGCTGGAATTCGGGCAACACAGTCAACAACCTGACGATCTGACCCAACAAACCAGTGGATTCGGGGATAATACGCAGCAATCGGGAAAATTGGAATTCGGACAACATAGCCAACGGCCCGAAGATCTGACCCAACAAACGAGTGGATTTGGGGATTATACGCAGCAATTGGGAAAATTGGAATTCGGACAACACAGCCAACAGCCTGAAGATCTGACCCAACAAACGAGTGGATTTGGGGATTATACGCAGCAATCAGGAAAATTAGAATTTGGACATCACAGCCAACGGCCTGAAGATCTGACCCAACAAACGAGTGGATTTGGGGATTATACGCAGCAATCGGGAAAATTGGAATTCGGGCAACACAGCCAACAGCCTGAAGATCTGACCCAACAAACGAGTGGATTTGGGGATTATACGCAGCAATCGGGAAAATTGGAATTCGGGCAACACAGCCAACATCCTGAAGATCTAACTCAACAAACAAGTGGATTTGGGGATTATACGCAGCAATTGGGAAAATTGGAATTCGGGCAACATAGCCAACAGCCTGACGATCTGACCCAACAAACGAGTGGATTTGGGGATTATACGCAGCAATCGGGAAAACTGGAATTCGGGCAACACAGCCAACAGCCTGAAGATCTAACTCAACAAACAAGTGGATTCGGCGACTACACTCAACAGACGTCCGGAAATCTGGGATTCGGCCAACAACAGCAGCAGCATCAGCAGCATTCTGGACATCTCGAGTTTGGCCAGCACACACAGCAGGCTGACGTTCTGACCCAACAAACAAGTGGATTCGGTGATTACACGCAACAAACTTCCGGTACTCTCCAATTCGGACAACAGCACGAGCAGCAGGCTGGAAAACTAGAATTCGGACAGCCGATGCAACATCCGTTTAATCACCCAGCTCAAGATTTATCTCAACAGACTCAACAGAGTGGTTTCGGAGATTACACGCAACAAACTTCTGGAAATCTCCAGTTTGGACAACAGCAACACACTGGAACAATAGAGTTTGGAGAGGAAGCTACAACGACAATTCCCAGAAAATCTCAGAACACAGGAGTGAAAGGAGGAAGACCGAGAAGACCAGCACCGAAGCCGACTCTGAAACACAGACAGAGGCGCCCGCACTCCGATACCGAGGCTGGCGACACCGTCATCCCAAGTATAAACAATTCACCCTTCGATGTTCAGCCGGAATCGGACTTCGACAGCGTGTCCCGTCCGAAAAATACCGGAAATGCGCGGCAAGAAAATTTGCCGTCGGTCCAGAGTCTCGAGGAGCAGGAATTAGCGGCGAATCGCGCATCCCCTTTGATGAACAATCCATCGGCTCAGTGGCACATGAGCCATAATCCCGGCGATCTCACGAATAGCGAAAATCTCGAAATTCAACAAACTACTCATGGGGTAGATGAGCAATTCAAGAAAAAATCGTACAAGTCTCGGGATAACTCGGCACTCCCGGAAACGAGGCAGAGCAGACAGGACAGCTCCGTTCAAGACAAAAATGACTCGGAACCAAAATTGGAGCCTCGTATCATAGAAGCTTACGGAGGTAATGGCGCGTACGATGTGGAACACACCGATGATATTTTTGGCAAAGCCAAAGTCAATCCCAGCGCGACCTTGGCTCCGAATGCAGATTCAAGTGAGGATCCTTGGGACATCAGAGACAGGCCTATCGAGAGGCCGATCGAAACACACGTTGAGAAACCCATTGAGAGGCCCGTTGAGAGACCCGTAGAAGAGCTGGATCCTTCGAGAATTACGTTTCCCACCGATGCGCCCGAGGTTTCGACTACGCCTTCGAGTTTTTGGGGCAGGTTAGGCCACAAATTGAGCACCACCTATGAAAAGGCTAAAGAGAAGGCAACTAGTATATTCGGAAAGTAAAAAATCAGTATATTGACTCTGGAAACACTGCAAACAGATCCGGCGGATCTCGTGCAATGAATAAATAATCGGTCCGCCAGGCTCGTGTTCGGTATAAAAGAGGTCCAAAAATGTGTGTAGTGCTGTAGGTTAAGTCTTTAAATAACAAGTTTGACAGTGGACGGCTCAACGAGTTATTTAACGCGACAAGCAACGATTCGTAAGATTCGTTTGAACGTCACTAATAAATTATATTTTCTATGAAACTCGAATAAAAAAATATTGAAAAAAATACGTGGGTGGATAAATCCTTTGATTCATACCTCAGGAAGGTTTCTGAAAAACCTCACGAAGCTCTGCTGGGTCGCTTGATCTGTGGAAATAATTGCGGCGATTTTAAGTTTTGTCAACCACGATCCTTTGTTTATTGTTTATCGTTTTCATACGAGTAACTAAGAATTCGATTTACCCATGCCGCATGATTGACTCGTTTGCGCTTTCGCTTGCGTCGATGACATCTCTTCCAAGGGTTTCGTATGCGCGTTCCGTTTACCAGGACGCAAGATTAACAAGAAATTTCGACAAAATTACAATCGCGAATGACGAAAAACTTTGAGTAAGAGAGTTCTTTCTTTCCTTTGTCGAGGTGTACGTTGTTCGGCACCATCGGCACGAACGACGCGGGAAAATACAACGATCTTCCGCTAGTTCTGCCGGAAGTCGTGTAGTGTCGCTGTTGTTCGGGGATTCGCGCGGGAAATTTCGATTTGCAGGTAGCGCCGGGGACCCGTTTGGAAATTCATGAACACCTGTTGACACTAGAATAGGACACATCTTATTATGAATAATAGTACATAGTTTACATTGAACGTAAAATCGTACAGTGATACGGTTGGCGACAGCAAAGACAGTTGCGTAGATAACGATAATTCTAAGCGGTAGACGTAACGTATTACGTATTTTGCACGAGGCTGAGCCAACTTCTCGCTTTACCGGCTGACGACGATGGTATTCTTATCTGCACAAGTCGCACTGAGTTCTTCTTGTCACCTGCGATCTCTTTGTAATCAGACAATGGTGGCACAACTATCGTTTCATCGTCCTCGGTCTAAACTTCTTAGACCTGGTTGCTCGCGATCCTCGAGCTTGCACTGTATGACTTCGGTCTCCGTAAAGGCTATCTGAAAGAGTAAGCAAAAGTTTGTTTAATTTCTTTTTTTCATTCATTTAGAATTATAGTCGAAAGTTAAAGTTGTGACGACGCACCTGCCCGTCGACCACGAGATGATAATCTTCTTCCATACTCTCTTCCGCTGGTATACTAAGAACATTTTTCTTCCTGATAAATGTGTCCTCCGCACTGCTGAACGATAACGTGTTCCTTGAGCTCGGCAACGTACACCTCCGTTTTTTCGAGTTCTGTCTCTGTTTCGTCTAAAAGCAGTTCAACGTCGTCCTCGGGAATAGCAATTACGAGATCAGCCTCCATAGTTGACCTCTACTGGTTTACGACGATAGCATCGTTTAGATGGCTCTAGAAGAAAAACAATTAACAAAAGCCCGCTTCTAATGAGAGATAATTGAAGAAAATTGAAGAGTAATTTACCTGGGTTTGCGCGTACAATGGTTTTCTCATCCATCCCATGCCACAGACGGGACACTCGTAGGGTTTTTTGCCACTGTGAATGAAACGATGATAGTTGCTTTTGTCGCGGCTGTTGAATGCTTTTTCGTGGATCTGGAAATATTAATCGGCAATAGAAGGGCTTTACGGACGTTGATATTTTGACTGTTACTGGTTCGCGAGATCGAAGACCCATGCCTACCTCGCACAAGTATAGTTTCCTCCCGTATGAATACGCATGTGTTTCTTGGAGTGTTCAGGATACACGGGAGTTGCCGTACTTGTAGGATCTGACGCCAGGATGAGCAACTCACACTTGTAGGATCTTTCACCTGTATGAGCGACTTTTATGTGATAATCATACATTTCTTCAGAAATATTGGAATTTTGTTCCCTCACTGGAGCACCTGGCGCTCCTTCCGTGCATTATTTACGACCAGCGCTTCGAGATCGGAGAATGACCCATGATCCGGACCCATGAGCTGCGAACCAGAATCAGAGCAATTAATATCGAGTGCTTTAAGTCATGCATAATTGTATTTCTACGTTTTGAAGGGAAAATTCTTATAATTGCACAATGATTTCTTTCGGTTGATAAAAATAAATCAATAAATACGATGACAAATCATGTCTCACCCTAGATTTTGCTTCCATGCCCAGTTTCGCAGACATCAGCGACGCACCGACGGCTACATCCGTATCGCCGAATAATATTTTCTCGAGTTGTGACAAATTTCCGGGCGACCCTTTGCAGCCTCTTAACTTCAGGAAAAACACTGAGATGTAATAACAGCAAAAATAATTCTGCAAAATTTGATATCTTCATTATTCATTCTAAAGAATAATTTCAAACAACGTGTGGAAGTAAGCATATTATTCGGCTTGGCAAGCGTCGCAACTAACAAGGCGCAAACGTTCGCAAAAACGTCGGGGATGGAAAGAAAATGAGCGGGGCTGAGCTTCGCTGATTAAAGCGACGATTAAAGTTCAGAGTTCAGCTTCTAAGAAAAATGATGTACCAACTCACCGAATGTTAAATCAATTTTCGGCGATACCGCAGTTTCGATAGGACCGCGCTCGACTTTCTTAGATAGAAACTGAACTCTGAACTTTAATCGTCGCTTTAATCATCGTCCCAGCTCGGCGAGAATAATAGCGCGAATAGTCTCATGATAGTGAAGAGTCTAAAATTCGGGAACGATTATCCGAAATAAGCCAGATTCGTCCGTATTCAGACTTTGTTTTGACTACATTTATCAATGTCTTGCGTTATTTCCGTACGAATAGTTTTTACGTGTTCTCTGCGAATAATTAACTATGTTTTGAACTTTTTGTTTCGCCTATTTTGTTCTTGCGTCTGGTGACTCGTGCTGTATTATTTCAGTTGATAGGGCTTCCCATCAACTTGTAATTGGGCATAGCCCATTTCTGTTAAATAAATATATAAATATTAATATATTAATAATTCGCTGGATATTGTGTTTGAATTATGAGGAAATAGTACATTGCGATATTAGTGCGAAAATTGTTGTTCTAACGAGTGGGAGTTAGCAGAACGAGACCAAGGCCAGTGTTGCAATCACACGAGTTCAGAAAACATTTTTCGGACGAGTATCGTACAAAATTTTAGTTCACGAGGTATGAAAATCGGGGTTTTCGTGAAGCGTGCGCAAAACCGCCATTTTCCCACCGAGTAAAATAAATATTTTTACTGATACCGCGCGAAGACTAATCGAACGTGTCCCAATGTTATCACGCCTACTAAATTACCGCGAAAGCGTCGCTGATAAGTAGCTTGAGGGCGAAGATCCGATAGGTGCGGGCTGGCAAAATCTCTTCATCGAGGCCCTTCTCGAGACCGAAAGACAGGACGCCGCGGGAGAGGGGATTCAAATATATATTCCAATCCACGCACATCGTCTTAGTTATAATTCCGTTATTAGTTTCGCCGAGAACATTCTCATCCGCCTCCGACTGAAACCGTGCCAACGAATATTGGTCTTCCGTCTTCGGGTGGTCGAAGTTCTTCTTTCTACCATGAGTCAAATGTGAGTAGATCGAAGTTTTGAAAAGGTCTTTCAATGTCTTCTCCGTCGATACGACGAAAATAATCGAGGAATCGATTAACGTAAAGAAATACTCTGTGAAATTTCAGGCACCGTGTGACGATGTTTCGTTCCACGTTGCTACTGTGCACGATAGCCGTGCAAGTTCTGTCGGACCCGAATCCGAACGGCTGCATAGAATCTTGCATGCTTTATTACTCCCAACGAATCCCCGAGACTCTGGCGACGGCCTCGAACGGTGGTAACTGGCACACATCGAATTCCTGGAAGACTAACGACGGACGGGGTGTAGTCCATGAGGAGCAGGGCCAAGTCGTCGACGGATCTGTACAGATGCAATATTATCGTAAGAATTACAGCTTAAGCTACAGTCCCGGCATCGCGGGGCCCGGCGTAGTATCGCTGGTTCGGCAGTCTTACGAAATTACGATTCACCGATCAACGGTCGACCCGAACGGCCATGGAAAGAGCGGCGTTGATGAGGGTCATCTTCCCGCGAGCTGTAACGACTCTACTCACGACCAGCATCGGCCAACGTCTCACCCTGGAGCCGTTGCTACACCGAGCTCGACCTTGACTACGGACGACACTCAAGACACATCCGGAAATCCGGGATTCACCCAACAGCGTCCGAATAGGTCTCATTCCGGACATGGCGAGCTTAACCAGGACACACAGAATGCTGAAAATCGTGGATTCGTTAATTATCCGCAAAAAACTGCCGATAATCCCCAGATTGGACAAGAAAAGCATCAACCTGGAACGCCAGAGTTTAGAGAGGAAGCTACAACAGTGATTCCAAAAAAACCTGAAAACACAGAAGTAAAGGGAGGAAAACCGAGAAGGCCGGCACCAAAGCCGACGAAACATACACACAGCCACCCTCAGTCTGATATCCGGACCAGTAACACGGTGATCCCGAGTATAAGCAATTCGCTCTTCAACAATCAGCAGGACTTGGACCCCAACAGCGTTGATGGTCTAAAAAATACTGGAAAGGTGCCCCAAGGAAATGTGGTGTTACCCCAGCGTCTCGAGGAACAAGTTAACTCGGCGATCCTGCAAACGAAACAGAGCAGAGCACACAGTGCCGTTCAAGGCAAAGATGACTCTGAACCAATATTGAAGTCTCAGCTCATAAAAGTCTCCAGAGGCAACGGAGCTCACAATGCCAAAAACAAAGAAGATATTCTTGGCAATGCCACAGTCAATCCGAGTACGACCTTCGCTCCGAATCCAAATCAGAATAAGGATTCTTGGGATGTCACAGTGAAGCCTATCAAGAAATCCACGGAGAGGCCCATTGAGACACCAGCGCAAGAGGTGGATTCTTCGACAACCACATTTCCCACTGATGCACCCGAGGTAACGAATACTCCACGTTCCCGTTGGTGGGACAGGATAACCAAAACAGTAAAGACCACCTACACAAACGTTTCAAATGCGGTAAAAGATATTGTTACGCCCAAGGGAATGAATAACACGACGTAACAAATGTTTCGTAAGATTCGTTCAAACGTCGCAAATAAATTATATTTTCAATGAAACATGAATTAAAAAAAGAAATAATAAAAATGTTACCTAGTGCTTAATACTCTGTACATTTTAACAATTATATTTGTTAAATAATACATTCTATATTTTATCTTTTTGTAAAAGGGTTTGATCCCTTTGATGAATAAAGAAATAAAAATGTTAATGGATAAATTATTTGATTCATACCTCGGAAAGGTTTCTGAAGAACCTCGCGAAACTCTGCTGGGTCGCATGATCTGTGAAAACAATTTTGGCGGTTCTGTTTTTTCAACAAAGAACCTTTGTCATTGTGCATCTTTCTCGTACGAGCAATTGAAGATTCGATTTACCCATTCCGCACGATTGACTTGTTTGCGCTTTCGCTTGCGTCGATGACATCTCTTCCCAGGGTTTCATATGCGTTTTCGGATTCTCATGACGCGAGATGCACACAAAATTTTGATAGAATTACGATCGCCAATGACGAAATACTGTGGGTAAGAAAGTTCCTCTTCTTTCCTTCATCGAGTTGTACGTTGTTCGGCGCCATCGACAAGAATGACGCGGGACAATACGATTTTTCGCTAGTTCCGCCGGAAGTTGAGTGGTGGCGCTATTGTTCGGGGATTCGCGCAGGAAAATTCGATTGCAGGTAATGCTGGCGGTTTGTTAGGAAATTCGCGAACACCTATTGACACTAGCTTTGGACACGTCTTATTACGAATAGTAGTACACAGTTCATATTTAACTTAAAACCGCACAGTGGAGCGGTTGTTGGCGACAACAAGAATACTTGCGTAGATAACCACAATTTTAAGTGGTAGAAGTAACGTATTATGTATTCTGCACGAGGCTAAGCCAACTTCGCGCTTCACCGGCCGACGATGATGGTATTCGTATCTGTACAAGTCGTACCGAGTTCTTCTTGTCACCGACGATCTCTTTGTAATCGGACGACGCTGGCACGACTATAGTTTCACCGTCCTCACCAGTGTTGTAACTGTAAACTTCTTCGACCTGTTGCTCGCAATCCTCGGGCTTGCACTGCATCACTTCGGTCTCCGTAAAGGCAATCTGAAAACGTAAGAAAAAAATCCGTTTAATTTTTTTTGTTCGGTCTTTGAGAATTATATTCGTAAGTGCAATTTTGTAAAGACAAACCTGCCCGTCGACGACGAGATGATGATCTTCTTCTTCTTCATCCTGCTCCATACCCTCTTCCGCTGGTATGCTAAGAACGTTTTCTTCCTGATAAATGTGTTCTCCACCCTGCTGAATAATAACGTGTTCCTTGAGCTCGGCAACGTACAGTTCAGTTTCTTCGAGCTGTTCGGTCTCCGTTTCGTCCATGAGCAACTCAACGTCATCCTCGGGAATGGAAATTACGTGATCATCCTCTGTAGTTAACCTCGGCTGGTTTACGACTATGGTGTCGTTTAGATGACCCTAGAAAAAAGAATTAACAAAAGCCCGCTTCTAATGAGAGAATATTAAAAATTGAAGATTCATTTACCTGGATCTGCATGTGCGCGTACAACAATGGTTTTCTCATGAATCCCATGCCGCAAACGAGACACTCGTACGGTTTTTTGTCACTGTGAATGAAACGATGAGCGTTTCTGTTGTCGCGGCTGTTGAATGCTTTTCCGCAGACCTGAAAAAGTTAATCGGCAATAGAAGGGCTTTAGTGACATCGATCTATTGACTTTTGCGTGTTCGAGAGATCCAAGATTCATGCCTACCTCGCATAAGTACGGCTTTTCTCCTGTATGAATACGCATGTGTTTCTTAAAGTGTTCAGGATACACGAAAGTTGCCGTGCAAGTCTCGCATTTGTAGGGTCTCTCGCCGGTATGAGCGGCTTTTATGTGATAATCGAGAAGTCTTCTTCTCTTGAAACCTTTGCCGCAATCGTCGCACTTGTATCTCTTGTCGTTGTAGTGGGTCGCGCGTTTGTGGGATTGAAGATTCGATCGTTGACTGAATGTGGCTCCGCAGAATTCGCACTGATAGGGCTTTTCGCCGGTGTGTGTACGCTCGTGATCTCGGATCTCGGCTTTTCGCGCGAAAGCTTTGCCACACATTCTGCATATGTAAGGCTTATAACCAGTATGCACGATGTTATGAACTTCGAGATTGTGGGCTGAGCCGAATGCCTTGCCGCACTGATGGCACACGTATTCCTTCACACCGTTGTGAGTCCTCTCGTGCTGATTGAGATTCTGCTGGCTCAGGAAGGACTTGTTGCACTGAGTGCACTCGAACGGTCTCGGACGAACCTCGTGAGTCTTCGCGTGAGCCTTGTAAGTGTACTTCGAGGCGAAGTCCTTGCCACAAGTTTCGCACATGTACGGCCGAAGACCGGTGTGCGTGTTTATGTGTTCTTCCAATAAATTTTTCGAACTAAAAAAAACGCATATTTCATAATTTTGATTATGTTACGTATCGAGGTGGTTTTTTTTTTGCCTCGACCCGGTAAAACTGCAGACACGCTCACCTGTATCTTTTGCCGCAAGTCGAGCATGGCCAAGATTTAACTTGGGGATAATGTATTCGCTTGTGAATTCTGAACAACCGTAAATTACTGAATATCCTATTGCAGACTTCACATTGAAAGTCTCCCTCCTCCTTGGCGACGTGATCGTCGAGATGAATCGACAATTCGTTTCTCTTCTTAAAATCCATACCGCATATATCACAAATGTACAGTCGCGACTCGTGCACCCCTTTAACGTGCGACACAATCTCCTTGGCGTCACCAACAAACCTCTCGTCGTCGTTCATGCACAACAGACACGTGTAATCCGTACCGTCGCGCGTCACGGTTTGTTCCTGAGTATCCTCGATCTTTACCGTTGCTTTGCCTTTCTTTGCTTGGCTCTTCTTCGTCTCAGAATTTTTATCGTCTACGACCGATGGTTCTACTTTCAACGGTATTTCGTCGTGCTCCTCGATGTACTCAATGTTTTCCACGTGTGCCTTGTCCATTTCTTCTACCAAATACTGCAACATCAATTTAATAGAAGAATGAGCCTTCCGAGAATTTAAAGTCGTTGTATAAAATTATTATCTTGAACGAAGCTTTGAACCATTGAATAAATAAATAAATAAATAAATAAATAAATTTATTATGAGTATATGGACAACGCCCTTTTTACGTGGTAACTACATATACAAAAGTTATTTGGTGTTTGAGATTTTTAACAATAACAAGGTGCTGCGCTGTTAAATATGAGATCAGCTTCATTGTCGGTCAACTCATTTACCATTCCTATTAATCAAGTTACTACATACATAAGTAAATAAATACATAAATACATACATTACTAATTAAATAAACAAAGCAATTAATTAATTAAGAAACAAGTGCACTGTGAGATGAGACTTGGCCTTAGCTGAAGTCCGAATATAGAAACAAGGACTAATTTACCTCAGGTATGGTCTCAGTGTCGTCCACATTTTTAACAGGCGAAGACTCTCTGTCATCCTTCTCATCGTATTTGGAATCCAAAGCTTCTACCGTTTGACCGTCAGAATTATCTATATAATCATGATCATTGTACTCCTCCTGTATTGGTATCTCGGGCGTAACTTTCTTGAGCGTATTCTCATAGCTTTCATGCACATCCTTTCTTATCTCAGCCATTCTATTCTCCAGTTCTTCGAACTGCGAGTGAAGAAAAATACGATGCCAAGATTAAATAAATACTTGCTCTCGCGATGTACATAGAAAAAAAAAAAACCCTCAAAAGACTTACCTCGGTGAACAATTTGTAACATTTTTTACACACGACTACAGAATGTACAGACTCTTCGTCAAGTTCTTTCTTCAGCACACAGCATATAGTTTGGATGAGCCGCCGCTCGTGCTGTACGGCCGACTGAGGTGGGGATTCGTCGAATATTCTTACGCTGTTGCGAGTCGACACACCGACTTTGCTGTTGCATATTAAGCAGTGAGTCGTTTTTTTTGTGGAATTCGCCGTCATCCTGGCGATGGCTCGGAAAACTGCGAAGTACAAAGCGTAAACGTTAGTCTCATCGATTCGGGATGAGCGTGAATGGTCGATCGAGAATTGTTCTTGCAATTTCGGTGAAGCGAGCGTCCACGTTATCGCCATCCGTGTCACGGGCGATTTTGTCGATCGGGAAAAAGAAATTAAATACCCGTCTAAGAGAACTGTCTCGACGGAACTGATGCATTGACGAGAAAGGTGAATTCGAACGAGAACACGCTCGAGCAGGCGCGTGAAACATGTTAACGGTGTAACGCTGCGAAATCGTCACCGTTGCAACCCGAATTGATAACACGCGATTAATTTACTACATCAAATTGCACAACGAACAAGAGACATTGGCACTGAAAGTTTTTAAAGGAAAAAAAGAAATAATATATATCTCCCTGTTCGATTGTCGTCGAGGATCGAACCGCTTATGTTTTGCAAGTAAATATAAACAAAAAAAGTTGCCAGCACTGACTTGAATTTTTCCTTTCTGTACTCGAACGATTGGCAGCGAGTGAAGCGGCAGCAGCAACAGCAGGCTCTTGGTACCAACGCCATTTATTTTTCCATTATAGGGTAGTGTCACGCCGTCGGCGATCAGCCTGCAGCTTGCCCCCAATAACGCCGCCCGTTTACCACGAAAATTATTTTACATCCTTTCTCTCTCTTTCTCTCACACTCTCGCCGTGCGAAAGGAATCTACGAGACGATGGAAAAAGATGTTATGCTACATACCACCCGGCCCTCTGGCGAGACACGCCGGAAACGTTATCAACTTCCGTTTTTCAAAAGCAAATTTTATTTATTTATTTTTATACTCATTCAATATTGACGGGCAGAATGCGTTTACAGGCGTGTAGAAACTTTCAGTTCGAAAGGTCAATTGGAAACGGTTTAGCTGCACAAACAAAATATTCTCTCTTTTATTTATTTATCTACATACGGATTTTTATAAGTTGTAAACTTACTTTCTGTAAATTCAGATAATAATAATAAATACGAAGTTCTCGCAAGATAGAAGACGAGAGAAAACACCGCAATTAAGGTCTTCGTAACGTTTCAGACAGAGCAAGATATATCACACGAAATCCCTCATAAATTATCAAGTCCGTTGCAGAAAAATCAGTTTCGAAGACACAGCTGTTAAACAGAGTCGTTGATGGAACCCACTATCAGCTGTGATAATCTCTCGGAAGAGATAAATCGATTTAAGTACATGTCAGATGCACCCATGTTTTCATGTGAAGGAAGTGGAAATTTATTTACCAAGATGCAGATTTTTATCATTTATAAATTTACTTTCTGTAAATAATAATAACAATAATAATAATAATAATAAATACAAAGTTCTCGAAGATCACAGGACAAGAGAAAACCCCCCATTTAAGGTTTCCGTAAAGTTCAGAAGGACCAAGACAGATCACACGAAATCGCTCATAAAATATCAAGGTCGTAAACGTAGTAGCTCATTGGATAAAATTTTCGCAGGGCGTGACGCATGTACGGTCTATCCCATTTTCCACTTATAGAAAACAAGTAAATAAATCTCGTATTAGCCGTGCTCCTCTATTACATCGCAATAGACTGCGTTCCTTAATTAATCCGACGATGTTAGGACTTGTCGGCATTCATATTTTAGGCGGGAATCGCGGCGTAATCTGCCTTTGCCTGTCCGAACGTAACGGCAACCCGTTGAAACGTGTCGTCGGTTCGATACTGAAGCTGCATTGGTTTATCCCCCTCCTCCATTCGCGGCGTTATCCTATGCCTCTCGTGCACGCGGATATTTTCACTGTGGCGCTGAAAGGAAGGCGAAAGGGTTGTCTGAAGTGGCCAATCAGCAGGCGACAGCACTGAGATAGATTCTTCGCAGTATATACGTTTCTCTCCTCCGCGACAAAGCCACGTCTCGAAAGGCGCCGCATTAGCGTGTAGGAGATATATATACTCGTCAGTCCCGAGGGACAAACACGGAGTGTTAGTTAAACCGGCAAACACGATGATGAACGGAACGGTGATGTTGTCAAAGTACCTGATTCTTTGCTTCCTGATTATCGGAGTTTGGGCGGGCGAGGATGATGTCTTCGAATGGACCGACGGTGATTTTGCCCAAGAATTGGAACGCCATGAAAACACGCTTGTCATGTTTTACGCACCTTGGTAAGTTTTCGACGGCGGAACATATTTTTCATTTTTTTTTCCATCTTGTAAACTACGTCGCGTGTGCGGGCGGTTGTCGCACGATTAATGTCCCGCCCGGCCACGTTTGTTCGTGAAAATCCATATTCTTTGAGTCCCCATATCTCCCGGTTCCAATAGCTCGCCGCATCGGCAAAGTGCCGGCGGATCTTTGATGACGTACGCGTTTCCGGGAGCTCCACGAGATCGTATCGCTTCCGGGCTCGCGAAGTATTTAGAAACGGAGAACATAGGATTTTGAAGTTGAAATATGTTGTCTCGATTTACATATATATATGCATATATATTACTGTAATGAATTTTTTTCGCAGGTGTGGACACTGCAAACGCTTGAAGCCTGAGTATGCCAAAGCTGCTGAGTTGCTGGCGGGAAGCGATCCTCCCATCACGCTCGCCAAGGTCGATTGTACAGAGGGTGGCAAGGACACCTGCAACAAGTACTCCGTCAGTGGTTATCCCACCCTAAAGATATTCGCCAAGAGTGAACTTGTAGGCGACTACAATGGACCCAGAGAAGCTCCTGGTATTGCCAAATACATGCAGGTAATTTCAGAATATATATTACACTCATTACAAGCATTTTTCTTTTTAGTATAAAACAACAAAAACATTTTTAAACTACAATAATGTTATATAAAATTCAATTTTGTGTAGTGCACTAATTTAGATAAGAAAACATTATCATTACTTTTTACTTTGATGGCAATTTTTGCCACCAAAATTTTAATCAAAGTATGTATTTGGTAATTTTTTGTTTAGTCTCAAGTCGGGCCAGCCTCCAAAGAACTGAAGGGAGAAGACTGCCTGAAGGCCTTCCTAAACACCGACGAGGTCAGTTTCGTCGGCTACTTTGAAAAACCCGATTCTCTGCTGGCCGTTGCCTACCAGACGATGGCTAAGAGCATGCGGGAAAAGGCTCGTTTCGCGCATACTTCCGCCGAGGACCTCTTGAAGAAGGAAGGAGTCAAGTGAGCACGTTTTTCGCGATCGTAATGCCACGTGTACACGCCTTATATGTTAAACAATTTTCAATTTCAATACAATTTTTCTCGTAGGAACCGCATTGCCCTGTACCGTCCGAAGATGCTCCAGAATAAGTTCGAGCCGAATGTCGTAATCTACGAGGGTGGCAACAAGCTCGACGAAGTCATCGACTTCGTCAAGAACAATTAGTGAGTATCTTTCAGAGCGATAAATCTGCCGAGTAAAAAAAAAATACTGCGGTTGAATTAACACGATGACTCGTTAATTCACAGCTTCGGCCTGGCCGGTGTCCGCACGAGGGACAACGCCGCTAGTTTCACCAATCCCTTGGTGGTTGCTTACTACAACGTCGACTACGTCAAGAATCCGAAGGGAACGAACTACTGGCGCAACAGAATCATGAAGGTCGCCAAGCAATTCCCGAGCATTAACTTTGCGGTATCTTCCAAGGACGACTTCCAGCACGAGCTCAACGATTTCGGCATCGACTTCGTCAAGGGTGACAAGCCGGTCGTGCTCGCGCGTGACGCCAAGAATCAGAAATTCGTTCTCAAGGAGGACTTCACAGTCGAGAGTTTCGAGGCATTCGTTAAAGACCTCGAAGCCGGAAAACTCGAGCCCTTCCTGAAGTCCGAGCCTATCCCCGAGGACAACACCGGAAGCGTCAAGGTCGCTGTAGCGAAGAACTTCGATGACGAAGTTATGAACAACGGCAAAGACACGCTGGTCGAGTTCTACGCACCGTGGTGCGGACACTGCAAGAAACTCGCGCCGATACTCGACGAGCTCGGCGATAAATTGGCGAACGAGGATGTCGTTATCGCCAAGTTCGACGCTACTGCCAACGATGTACCGTCGGAATTTACAGTCCAAGGTTTTCCGACTTTGTTCTGGCTGCCAAAGGACTCCAAGGACAGCCCAGTCAAGTACGAGGGTGGTCGGGAACTCGACGACTTTATCAAATACATCGCCAAACACGCGACGAACGAGCTCAAAGGCTACGACCGGAAGGGCAAACCGGTCAAAGCTCCCAGCGACGAGCTGTAAACGCGACGGGAGCACAGCACTTGACAACGCATCGTTGAAGTGCTGCTCGACAGCAATGCGCAGCTCGTTTCAATGAAAAATGGGGAAGAGAAAAAGAAAGTGAAAAGAACTTACTCTGCTACGTAATTTTTTTCTATTCTCGCCACTCGAGAACATCGCGCTGCGTCGCACATTTGAAACGTTGGGCATTGAGATTATTAGATCGTTCGCCTCACGTACGATTTCGATGAATCTGTAAATTAAAGAAAAAAAAAGAAAAAAGAACGAGGAAGCAACAGAGATTCCACTTTTGTTCGATAAGTTATACGGAAGTGACAAGGAGAGGGGGGTATCTCATCGCCGTGATTATAATACAGAACGATGCGCCGGCCAATCTCGCCTCTCCCACTCACAGCCTCCATTCCGTATCTTTTTTTATGTCCGAACTAAACGTAGGCTAAGAAAGATGCATTTTGTTTATACGAAAGAAAAGATAATAAATTGATTTTCACCAAAAATTATGGAAGTGCGTTAGGGTTTTTTTTAACGTCTACCTTCATTTCCTTGGCAATCCTTAATCCGAACTCCGTGAAAAACTTTAGTACCGCGCGCGCGCGCATCTGCGACGAAGACAGCGCCTCTTTGCTGGCTCACATATTTCCGGAACGACGAAACTCGCAGTATTTTGGTTTCAGAGATTGTGTTACACCAACGAGCCCGTGCACGTCTCGGGATCTCGGTGCCCCTGTAGCCGTTAAATTTTACGCGTCAAATTTTCCCAGTACTTGTTTGTCGGAGATCAAGACAGAAAAATGACACGTAAGTTACATTTGCTCATTGTGCATCCTCGAATCTCGAACGAAACGGGTTATCTTCAGTTAGCGATTAAAAACGATGATTCCCGTGTCACTTTCGTGGTCTGCCTCATTTTAGGCTAATTCGATCTTGCTCGTCGTATGTTCCGCCTGGCTCCTCCGGTATTCGAAACACCTTCACTCCCCAAACGTGCTTATTCGTCGATTACTGAAATTCGCGGATACACCGTAGATTCATATTGTCAAAACTACGGTGCCGATAATTCGCTGAAAACAAGCAAAAAAAAAAACCTATCTTCCCTCATAAATTGGAATTTGAATTCCGAGCGATTTCTAAAAGTAGAAAATCCCCGTGGTAAAACGATACCCCATTTACCACCCACCGTGCTCTTTTAATAAAATCGTTATCCAGACGTTTCCGCGTCGTGATCGTACACCGTCGATTTTGGGGATCTTTCAATCTTTTGATTATTTTTTTTTTTCAACACTTCTAAAATTGCATAGTTCGTTAATTCATAGATGAACAGTTGGAATTTTGTTCGCATGTAAGGAATATTGTGTATGCATTTCTTGCAGGTGGTAATCAGCGTGATCTAGCGAGAGCAAAGAATCAGAAGAAAAATCAGAAGAAGGCTGCCGGGGAACAGGAGAGTAACAAGGGCCTCACTTTGGAGCAGCGAAAGCAGAGGTACAGCAATGATATATAGTAGATATGAAAAAAAATGTTAAAAAACACAAAACGTTATCTACAAAGTTGGAAAAAGTGAAACATTCTGTGTGAAATTGATTCTAAAATTATATTTTCAACAGAGATGCGGAAAGGATGCGGGAGAAGCAGCTTAAAAAGTTAGACGATGAGAAGCAAAAGGTGAAACAGGGCGCAACTTAATGATTATTCCAGAGGAGTATTTCGAGTGTAAACCACATTGTCAATATGAAGATACATAAAGGAATATTAAAACAAAACAAAAAAATATATCACAAGTACACACAAACAGAGTGCACCGATAATGTCTATAGTTCGTTTTTTCCTTCGTTTTCATATAACGTTGCAGAGTTGTGTTTGTATCGCTACAAAGAAAAAAAAAGCAGCGATATCAATCTCAATGTGATCCTGTAACTCGTAGCCAACATGACTTCTAATATCAACATATATTTCGTAGAATATATTCAAATCTACTCAACGCTACTCATCTTAAGAAAAAGTTGTAGGAAATTTGTATAAAAAAAAAAAGGAACTATCGTTACCTATATAACTATAGCGGTTAATGGAAAAACGCCCGTTTTACCGTTGCGTCTAGGACATAAGAGTATATAAATTAATAATATCCAATTGTAATTCTAGTAAGCATATTCAATTTCTCAAAATTCAATATGCAACTTACAACCCAGTATGTATATTTCGATTCAATGACGTAGCGGGAGCACGGACTTTGATGTATCCCGCTCGTCTCTGTCGCCTTACAATAAATCATCCGAATTTTAATATAAAATATGAGGCACGGAGTATTTTTCTGTCTCATTCGCGTAATTATGTCGGGTCGATAGTTTGTCGCAGGTAAGATATCATTCACGAATTTCCCATACGTTTTTATTGCACTTTCCCAGAAGAGTACATTCTCAAAGAAAACAAAATTTAAAAAAATAAACACTTGCGTGCTCGTTTATGTGTACGTGTATGCTACTGCAAATTTACCATATTGCTCGAACATGACATTCAGATTGTAAAAACGATGGATTACTGGATATTATTGCCGATATTTTAGTGTGTTCCGTTACATGGGAAAAAAACAAAATACAGTAACAACTATTGTTTCAAAGTTGCAACCAATGAATTTTCAGCCTCTGCGGGCCAATAAACTTATCGTCTAAGTTCGTGCCGATAACTAAAGGATAATTCGATTCATAGCCATAAGTTACACTGGATAGCTCAGCGATAACATACGCACTATTTAAATTGTCCACTTAAACGTTACTGTTTTGCCTCTTCTTTCTCGACGTAACTACTCTCTGCTTTCTCATTACGGTGTCAATTATTGCGACACGGAGTTCCCTTTTGTTGCCTCTTATACATTCAATTGTTAATCGTATACTTCAGTTTCCAATCATTCAATCCACACCGTTGCACGCAAAAATTTTATGGATAATTATTCTCACGACCGAATGTTGAAAAAAAAAATTAGTAATTAAAAATAGAAACTGAATTATCGATTTTGCATCGGATAGGAATGTGCCTGAAAATGAATAATAATCGCCTGTTGCAGCGTCGCTGATCTGAATAATGAGCACCACAGTAGAGTTTGCTAAACTACGTGTCGATGAGGATATTAAAATAAATGTTTTTTTTTTATGCGTTGAATTCAATAAAAAAACAAACCAGCGCTATCGGTGCGCGAGAATATTGTGTACAATCGTCATTCTCCTCAACGGGCACATAGAAAATGTCGTATCATTGTTATACCCCCGTACACTTTAATAACTACGTCGTCAATATTTATATATATAAACTATATGCGTGGGCGGAGAGATGATGAATATTTTCTAAAAATCATTATCTAATCTAAGGTATAATCGTGTATACCTACATATATCGATTCGATGAAACTTCGGAGACCCCTAGTAGTTTCTCTGCTCCGGTGGTCTTTTCTTTTTTTTTTTCATACGTATCGATGCATCGAATGTATAATGGAGGACCTCGAAGTATAGTTAACATTCATATAGCACCAAGTCTATTATTGTTCGTTATCCTCGTCTTAAAGCGATTATTTTCTTATTCGCAAAAATCGTCAATATCTTGTATTATTATTATTATTTTTCTTTTTTTTCGTTGGAATGTTTGTGGATTACCTGTGCGCGGTTACCGACCGTCGGGAATGCGGACGCGGATAACGACGAGATTAAAGATTGAGTGAGCATATCGTGCAAGTTTGAGCGATGCAATTTGCGTAGTGATGATGATGATGATGTAGATGATGATGCGATGGATGGGGAGCCGGTGGGCCGATTTGCGACGGTGGTGGAACGTAAAGCCATCCAGCCCTCGCCGGCCAGACTCCAGCTGCGGATCCGCCTCCGACCGTCGACGGCGGAGCGAACGACGACGACGACGACGATGACGATGGCGATGGCGATGACGATGGCAATGACGACGACGACGAAACTAAAGGATTGTTCGAGCCTCTGCTGCTGTTCGTGGCGTTCGAAGATGGCCCACCCTCTACTCACATCACCTGCAGAATTTGACTAGCTTCGAAAGCCGTTCCCGGCAACAGTATCACCGGGCTACTGACGTGTCCGCTCTCGACGCATATCATATTCGGAAACTCGTCGTCACCGAAGTCCGGGATATCCCGGGCCTTCTCCTGCCACGGATTCCAGACAACTGTGTCGGGAAAATTGTATTTCTGGACACGCATCTTGCGCCCGGAAACGACATTCGTTATTATGTGCTCCGGTTGGGTGTTCTGATAGATCCTGTCCGTCCACTCGCGCACGGTAACCACGTCGAGACCCTCTTGAAATATTTGGTTGTCCCTCGTCTGCAAGACAGTAAATCCTCATATATTTTGGAAAATTGTGGATTTGTGTCTTGGTTTGAATGTTTGCCCCCTGGCCCCCTCCAATTTCGTTTTATTATTATATACTATAAATATTCTGAAATTCTGGAATCCCCTTCCATATGCTATATTTTCAAACATTCGGTTTTCATAGCATATAGAATGGATTTTGAAAATTCGAAACTCCATTCCATATGGATTGCATCTCTACATGCTATGAGCCGTGCGCTCCAGGCGACCGCGCGAGCCACCATAAGCGCCAGTTATAAATGATCACATAAATATATATGTGAATATTTATATGAATACGGACAATTTGTTTCATCGTAATTATGTAACAATTTGATTATTTTTTTTCTACCTTGTCGATGAAGGTGCAACCGTGAAGTCCCGTTATCTGGCATCTCCTCACATCTGGTACCTTGAAGTACGTGTGCAGCAGAAGATTGAAGCTGAAAGTGTGATCCTTGCTGGGGTTGTAAACACCGATGTTGAAATGAAGCTCCTTCTCCCTCAGTATTAATCTGTACGTTAATCTGAACGGATAATTCCACATGGAACGAGTGAATTCGCTGTCCATTATCGAGAATATAGCCTCGACATCTCCGCTCGGTAATCGCTCCGGTGACTTTTCCACGTTCCAGCGAATTATTCTCGCGAAACCGTGACCGGGTCCGAACGTCCACGGCCCGAATTGCGCTGCAATAAACCGATAACGGACATCCTTTATCTCGTCCGATTCAACTCTCTCGGAAATTAAATAAATCCCTTTTTTATTACGATTATCATAATTATTATACTATACAAGATCACTTACGGAAGACAAATGGAATTCCACCTCTAATAGCCTTCTTCCCGTCGAACACAGCTTGCTTGCTGAAACACAAAGAACGTGTCTCGTTATAACTCGAGATAATGTTTTTTATTTAAAAAAAATAGAGATTTTATGCATATTTACTAAGGCTGTACAGATAGGCCGCCCCAGCGAGTTAAAATATCTCTTCCGTCTAATAGATTTTATTGTTCGGCCGGCCAAGCTAATACAGTCTTGGAATTTTTGATGATTTTTTTTTCTAATGTTACCTGCAACGTATTCCGAAGTATTTATGCGCGCTGAACACGAATCCGCTGGCCTTTTTGGCCTAAAGTACAATGCGACATTAAGGGGCTCGAATTTATGCACGCAAAACCGTATTTTTGGGATTTACATGGAAAATATTGGGTTGGGAATTAAATAATTGTTATATTCGTGATCAACGGGAAAAAATACATTGAATGTAACTTTAAAACAAAAAAATCGATTGAATAAGGATGTTTGTCTTTTTAAGCCACTTTTGACAAAACGTCGATCTTCGCGATTTTCAAAGGTCGAAATCTCGGCTCCCAATGGAGCTGCGGAAAATCCAGGGTGCCCATCGTGTTCTACGGAAAAAATACACAAAATTGGGCCTTGTCCGAAGTTTAAGGATCGTTTTATCGTGCCCTTTGAGAACGTTGAAGAACGCGAAAAATGGACTCTTAAGGGGTGCCTTGCAATTTTTTGACGAATTTTTTTTTCTTTTATAGAAATTGACACCCATGTATGACGACGTATTTTTTTCCTCTGAACACGAATCCGCTCGCCTTTTCGGTACAGCACAATGCGACATTAAGGGGCTCGATTTCATGCACGATTTTATGCACTTGGCCGGCTAAAATAGCTGGGCCGGCTAAAATAGCCGGGCCGACTAAAATAGCTACTCCGGCTAACATAGCTTAGCCGGCTAAAATAGTTTAGCTGGCTAAGACGGCTTAGCCGGCCACACTATGAAATCCATTAGCCGGATAAGATTTTTTAGCCGGCTAGGCCGGCCTATCTGTACAGCGCTAATATTTACAGCGCACCGGACTTTAATCTTTTCTTTCTGCTCATCCAAAGTACTGCAAAAATACGTGCACGCTATCGTATCTCACACTATGCTCGGCATGATTTTTTTAAGGAGGTTGGAGCGCTTCACACTAGTCAAATGAGTGCTACATTTTTAAAGTCGTTTTTACCCTTTTGCGTCTCCATTGAGTATAGTGATCGTTATTTGTATTACAGCAGATGTCCTTAAGTGCATGTGAAACACTGTGGAGTGTGAGAGAGACAGCATCAGTGGCGCTCTTGGCGGAGCGAGAGAGACACGCAGAGAACGTGTTTCACATACTCTTAACGTAGAAAAACATTAATTGCAATGGATTTGCAAAAATATTAACTGGATTGTGCTAATTTTCGAGAAGTTACATATTCGTTCAGTTTTTTCAAAGAATAATCCGTAATTTTTGAAGAAAATGAACGTGAATATGTACCTTTTCGAAAATTAGCACCATCTAGTTAATATTTTTGCAAATCCATTGCAATTAATGTTTTTCTACGTTAAAGAAATTTGCTGTAATACAAACAATCGTTCACTATAATCAAGAGATGCGTAAAAGTTTATATAAACGACTTTCAAAATGTAACACTCATTTGACTAGTGTAAAGAGTCCCAACCTCCTTAAATCCGCTTTATCAGGTTCTATATAGTTTCGCCCCCCCCCCCCCCCATGATTCCATAAAATAAAATAAAATAAAATAAAATTTCTTTATGCGTAAGAAAATTGAAAATATCGTTAAACAGAGCTAGGAGGTTTCAGACAGAATCGTTCTTATAGAGTCCGTCTAATTTACTGTTCGCGGCCGAGAGTCTGGCTCCGAAGAAATTTCACGGTACGCTTGACGCGCGATCATCAAGGACCAGAAACGGGAGTCTGCCCGCCGCAGCCAAGCCAGAAGGAAAATTCGATCGACACACCGCCGGCTAATGTCGAGTCACCGAGGGGTATCTTTCAGGGAGCTCTTTGGTGGCTCCCAAGAAATTCCTTCTTTTCTTTCGACGTTTCGTCTTTAATGTGACGAAAGCCGAGATCGTTCGACGGGCACGGCGGGACAGCTGGAACACTATACTATGCAGGATTCGATTAAAACTAGAGTCGACAAATTTCACACTTGTTAAAGTATCCGCTCCGCCTTTACGTTGCCCGAGGAGTTTCCACATCGGCGTCTGTGCGACTTGACGATGATACGGTGAATTATTTCTATTTTATACGTGATGAAGAATAATACGCGAACAACGCAGTAAAATAGTCGACCAGTATCGATACTTGTAAAAGACTGAATTTTCTTTTTATACATTCTCGGCACTGAGTTTTACTCGGTTCTCTTTTGAAACTTTTAAAAGAATAGCAAACTGGCTATGGTAAGATATGAGAAGGCGAGAGGAGTTACAATAAAATATGAAAAATAGAGAGGCGCTTACCCAGATAGAATAACGTGCCGTGAAGCGGGTAGCGTAGCATCTCATATATCTTATACATCCTATATATTTACCGTCTTTTGTACTTCTGGGTAGTCCCAAGCAAGTCTCATGTGAAGTGTTATCAACTGTTATAAATCGTAAACTCAAGGGTTTTTAACTTTTTAAACTTTTATAATCCGCTATTCAGAAGCTGTAATATTTAGGATTTATTATATACCATTGATTGTAAAGGAGAAATTCGACAAAGGTAACAAAAAAAAGTTCATATACATATATATATCTACAGCCATCAAGGTTCTCACTGCTGTATATGGTAGCGCGAAGATCGTTAGTCAAGCCCGTCAGTAGCCAGGACTCTAGAGGTGACTCGTAGTTACCAGCGTGAGACGCCTTCGGGTAATTTCCGTGCCCCGCTTCGACGAGAATAATCGAAGCAACGGAAGGAAAAAAATAACTACTCGATGTAACAATTTTCATTTCGGTAGCGATATTCGTCGAAGGCGATTTCGCAATTAACCTCAAAAACTTCGCCGAAAGTTATCGCTCCTCTGTGGCGCGTAAGGTTGGACTAAAATCACCAAAAATTTCATAAAAATTCCGAAGGCCGAAAACAGATCGAATTATTCGCGAGACGATTCCGAGAGTGGCGCGGGCAGCAATCGCGGCGACCAGAAACGCCGGAACGAGATACATTCGTAGAGGTATTCCATGCTCGAAAGTACACACAACCCATGAAGCATGGTGTGGCCGTTGGTTGTACTATAGTTATATATCTCTCTTTCTGCAGAGGGAGCGGGACAGAAGAAAGCCGTGAGCGCGCGGCTGACGCCGAGCAAAAACGTTCGCCGCTGTCTGGCGCGCTTTTTGCGAGCATCACAGTTTCCAACCACTCGGTTCTCCTCTCGCGCTGTGTGTAGCTCTAGCGGCTCTGCGCGCTCGGCCAGCCGGCAGCCCTCTCGATCCTCGTTTGTAGCTCGCTATCCGCGATGGCTATGCCAGCGGTTTGACGATGTATGCGGTGATCCTGCCTCATCTTCCCTCCTTCCACTGCACGCGCTGCCCCAAAGCCCAATTCTCGATGCGGTTCCCCTCCTCCGCCGTCCCGCTTGTCCTATGGAATATTCTCTCGCAGGGAACCGGTGAGTCGTAAACCCGATAGCCGAAATTCGCGACCTCTGTCGGACATGCACACCGACTACGTTGCGTAGATCATGTACGGATGCTCGGACCAACGCATAATTATATCAAAATACAATGCTCGCAGACGGTAATAGTATCGCGGGCATCGGATATGGATTACGATTCGTGTTCGTGCACATCGATCCTCCGCCACTATATCGATTTACCTTCAATCAATATCGCGTCTACCCGCACCGAAAACCTACACGTTTCGCTATGACATTTCATCCGTTCGCCCGCTCGACGCTCATAATTGATTTGATTATTCAGTAGAATAGTCTGGTTTTTAATTTTCACATTTTTTTTTGCTCTTTTTAAGCCTCGCAAAAACGACGATATAGCACTCTATTTTCGGCAAACAAAAAAGAAAGGTGATCAGTCGTTCGACACGGCTACATTGCGATATGTTATTTCATCGTAGCGCCTATGTCGCCCGAGTTCGATAAAACGCATAAATTTTACCGTCACGCGATGACTTTCCAACTTTGTCCTCGAGATACGGAGATTACATTCCCGGGTACATATTTGTACGGAGGTACAGAAAAATAAAAATAGTATTTAATCGCGGGTAGACAGAGCGGAGAGTCGTAAAATGCGTTTGCGAGAGCGGCGGATGCGACGCATTACAAGTGCATTAACACTGCTTCTCGCTCGACGAGCTCCCGGCCGCCGCTCGGGAGACTTCTGGTAATATGCAGTTCTGCTCTTTGGCCACAAATACGTTTCCTCGGACTGATCACCTCTGATTCGTTTCAGTGCGACGGATGGAAAAAAAAATTAATTGAAAAAAAAAAGCTAAACCACAACGCATCTCCGGCGTGACCGTGAAAAATTGTTAATTCACCGACGAAATCGGGGACCAATTCTTGTGGGATGAGTTTCGAGAGCGATTCACCCTTTGATCGCGGGCAAGGGCTGTTTGTACGGGAGGAACACCCGGTATATCGTCTCCGTCGCTTCCGTACGCTTCTCTCTCGGAGTCCGCGCGCCCGGAGCCAAGGGTTTTTGCGAATTGCCGGGCTCCGAGGAGAGCGAGCGAGCGAGGGCCGAGCCGGCGAGTAGCGGAGAGAGAACGCAGATTGGTTGTACCAGGAGGAGCAGCGCCGAGAGGACGAGGGCAGCAGTAGGGTCGAAGCTCGAACGTTCTCTCGCGTACCGCGCGCGCCGGAGAATACATCCACCCGAGGAACACCCCTTGGGCTCATCGGTTACCGGGAGCCCGGAGCGTTACCGTCCGTGGAAACTTTGTTTAACTAGGGCCGACAAGAAACGAACCTATTTATACTGGATATCTCTCGCGGTTCTTGGGATCGAGCGGAGAGTCCAGTCGTTGGCCACTTTGCAGTCAAAAGTACACACACGCTGGACTAGATATTTTTTTTTATCACTGAGCGAACCGCACGTTCTGCGGGTCGGTTACATTTATTTCCGCGACTAATTACGAAAAACTTAAAAAAAAACAAACAAACTGGGTCGAACGTGGAAGAAATACATTTTTTTTTAAGTTAAAAATATTGAAGGGTATATTGTTTTTTTTATGATTATTTTTTTACAAATAGCTTCATGGGTAATCGAATAATATAGTTAAATAATATCGACGAATTCAGCGGATGTTAATAAGGACGAGGGAGGAAGGGCCGAGATATAAATAAAGGGATGGAAATAAATACGAGAAAGCCCGGCAAAACTGGAGAGGAATCGATATACTTCTCGGCAAATTAATTAATTAGTTGAATCAAGTTTAACTCTCGGGTGCGGAGGGGCTGAAAGGGGGAAGAAGCTGGGCCGAGTTGATTGAAAAAATTTGTTTAAGAGAATCCGTAAAAACAGCTCCTGGAGGACGAACTTTCAACCATTTTGTATATAGAATTGTTATTAAAAGAATTTTTATTTTGGTTTTTAACATAATGAAAGCGACGTAACGAGAGCCGAGATTTAACACACGCATCTCGGAATTGCCAAATATACAAACTCCACGATAGACACACGAGAGCCCGACAAATGTTCCTGATCGAGACAAGGGAGCGCCTTGTTCTATACAAATGCAAGCGTAAAGTACGAGAAGCGTGCGTAAAGTAAAATCGACCCGTTGTGCGCATGCGCCGTATCATTATTGTACCCATTGGTGTAAAGCGCCACTTACGCCACACTCGACAGGCACGACAAGTTGCACATTTCATGCATGAGTTACCAATAGACTTTTCCTTTGGTTATACACCGCGTCATTCGGAGATTCTCGTGAGCTCAACGAACTCTCGGTAGTACACAGCTATTAGCGAATTAGGAAGTTAGGTTTACGGCCGCTCGCCGGCTCTTGCTCGGGTGAAAAATGTTTGCGATCCAGATTGGCCCAGTGGCGAGAGCAATCCCGCTCCAGCGACGATAGAGAATGTTCTGATGCCAGATGACGATGCCTCCTCGTGCGGGACGCATCATTCTCAAAGAATCTGCTCGTTCGTTGCGTCCCACTCGTTGCCATCAACACTTGTCGGCACGACCGCCCCGCGCGCGACTTGGCATCGTTCACGCTCACGCCGACCGCCAAATCACCTCGTTATCGCGCGCTGACAATAATCGTCCGAGCTCGGTGCACGGACGAAGACCGAAAGAGAGAGAGAGAGAAAGAAAAAAAATCGTCTCGACCCTTCGTAAACCTCGGAATCAGCGAAATTGCCGAAAAGTACACATTTTTAATGAACGGATCTCCGGCAATTTCCTCTTGTTGCTACCGGGCAAGCAGTCGAATTATCCTTTTACCCTTCTTCAACGAGACTTCTCGAATATTTGAATGTTTATAAATAATTTTTATAAAAATAGCTACGGAGAATGGAGAATGAAAACCGTTGACTGCACGAATACAGAGTAACGATAAGCGTCGACGCCTCGGGTGTATCGTGGGAGAGTTAAAAATTTAGCAGCGACACAAAGTCTGAACGAAACTGCGTTAATCGAGAAACTGGATACAAGACATTGGTTCTTTGATAATCCAAACTCATTTACAACGGTCGCGTGTGTGTTTAATTCCCGGAGTATAAATAGTAAAAAGAAGTTTGAAAAAAAAAAAAGAAATAAAACTCTGTTTGACAATCGTAAATTCACGTGCGGAATTTAGCTCAAACAGCGTCGAGTTTTTCATGCGCCAGGGATCCATCGCGTTAGCGTAAAGTAGTGCGTCTCCTATACGCTTGGCGTTGACTGGCAGCACCGGCGCGCCACGAGCGCTCCGCAACGTCTTGCTAAATGGTAAACACCGATATTATTATTCTCGTCTCCTGCGTCAATTTTTGCAACGAATTTTTTATTTCGATCCCAAAAGGGTATTCTGCGGCGAGGACGGTGAACGTGAGCCTCGCGCGCGGTTCCTCGATCTCCTCCACGTGTATTCCACGTGTGACACTCTCCCTCTGGCGCCGCTTCGCCCGTCCAACTTTCAGCGCCAGTAAAACAAAGTCACCTCGCTCCGTGCCAATACGCTCTCGATGCTCACCCGGTATAGCGCATCACGATGCTCACAGAGTCGAAAGAGAGACGGCCACAGCCCAGAGAGAGACCGTAGACTAATGATCCCGGTGCCTGCGGTTTTTGCCAACATTCTACAGCATTCCCATTCAACTGGATTCTGCTGTTGGTGCTGCTGCCGCTCTGAACCAAAGGTTTCTTCACCGGGTCGCAATAACGCATTATTTTTCCCCCTCCGCCTCTCGCAAACCGATTCGGTACAGATATCGTTGTAACTCGCTCGCCGCTGCTCTCCCTCTGCATTAATAAACAATAATAAGTCGCCGGGCTCGAAAATGCACGGTCCCTTCGGCTCTGTATATAATATACATTTAATTGGACGAACGGCTGAAACTGCTTAACCTGTATCCTCATCGCAACGTGTCCTTATAAATTTCAATTAAACGAAATAAATTATGTCGATCCCCGATGCATTATACGTGAAAAAATTCGAAGTTCCTCTTTGGAACTTTTTTGTCTTATGTCCTTTTTGATATAAATTTGTATCCCGGAGTTTGACCGCAGGAATTCGAAGGCAGCAGAGGCAGCGGGGTGGTTACGTGTACCGGGGCTAGGTCGGTAGAAATTCTGGTAGCGGTGGAGCTGCCTCGCGTTCCGGCAGTGGCTGTGTGTTCCTCGCGCCAAGGAGAGGGTGGCAAAAAGCTGCTGCTGGTGCTCCTGGGACGACGGCTGGTACTGTGCATCATTAGTGCCCCGGCTTTCCCCGGGCCCTCTCCGTCCCGCTCTTTTTCGTCGCTTACCCCTCTCCCGCCTCCTTCGAGAGACAGAGAGCTGCCTCTTCCACCGTCAGTGTTTCGCTCCCCGGACGCCCCGTCGGAACCGCCGTCTCTGTCGCTCTGATGTTCGTACCCGCTGCCATTTTTCCGTCCCGCTCTCGGCCTCGTTTATTGTACTTTTTTTTTCTTCTTTCGACAGCTTTCTCTAGATATATGTATATATAAATATATATACATACGGAATGTCGTTACGCCCGACAAAACTCTGCTACGCGGCCGATACCGATACACGCAATGGTAAAAATAATTTATTTTTTTATTTTTTTATTATGCAAAAAAACTTTTTCAAATGCAAAACTAATCCGACTGTCATTGAGAGTGATAAATCATAATATAGGAAAATTCCCACCGAACCTTTTTCCCCTAACCTTTGGCCCCCATCTTAGAGCAGGTCGAGGGTTCTCTCGACAATACCGCAGAATCCTTGATCAGCGCAACTGCTCTAAAAATCGCCTCGGTTGGTTAGATTGCTGAGCGTACAAAGAGCGGTATTCAGCCGCGGTTCACCTTCGAATAATTATAACTAGAGAAGTCGTTTTTTTATTCTCATATAATTACATAGAGATGACATAGCTAGTCTCACGCCGGTGTCAATTACCATACGACCGTTACTCGTTCGTGATACAAACGCGAATATTACGTAGATCGTATTAGTATTAACATTCACAAAGTTTCCTTTCCGCTCCAGAAATAGCCGATCGTGCCTGGAAGAGGGGCTGTGAATGTTGTGCGCGAAGGAATACGACGTTAGAATTGTGCCCGAGAGGCCACATGTTTTCTGTAACACGATCTTTCGTCCTAATGCTCGAGCGGACAAACGTCCTAAGATCTGTGGAGCGGATGGGGCACGCCGAGAGAGTGTTTCAAGGGTGAAAATCTCGGGGCGTCCCCCTCGAGAGCCTTCCCATGTGCGTGTGCAGCCCCCGTTCGGCTCGTTCGCTATCCGTCTCTCGAACGGGGCCACTTCAACGTTACCGGCACGACTGATGACTGTAATTTTCGCCATTTACCATCGTGACGCACACGCAAGAGACGAGACAGAAATCTCTCGGTGTCCTCACGAGGAAGAGAAAAAAGAAGCCTTTTTCTTTCGCGTAGAAACTAATACCTATACATTGGGCGGAGGTATAGAAAAGCGAGACGAGGGAGTGGTATACACACACTGTATATACACACGAGATAATGAGGGAACGACGAAAAGGCGAGGGGATCCTTAATCATTGGTTAGCCCCGGGTACGTACGAAATCCTTTTTCCTCTCCCTCGATCAATCCCCTCGCCGTTTGTGCGCGTCCCAAGACGAATCGTTGCGGCGGGCCGTTTGTGCTCGGGCTCCTCTTCGCTCATGCCAGCCACTCAACCCCTTTCTCTCGATTCCGATCCTCGAGTAACCGGGAGCAGCGCCCGTTAACTTCCCCTCTCTCCCTCCTCCGTCGTCGCTTCGGCCTTCTCGCTTGTATTACGATTAATATCCTTCGTACGATTTACCCAATCTCTCGATGGCCCGTTTCCTCTGTGCAATGTAATCGACCGAAAACTCGATCGTTGTCGAACGAGCTTCGATGCAAAATATTCTTTCGGACGGGTATCGTTTGAGCCAAGTCACTTTCGGCCAAGAAGTAATTAGGCTGCAGAAAAACCGTGGGTGAGTTTCGACATTGGCTGCGAGAACTCGCGGCCGCTTCCGGTTCGAAAACCTGCGGTAAGGCACTTCCGGTTTGAAAATTTCATTTTTCGATCAGAAGTGACGCCATGCCTGAAATACACCACTTCCGGTTTGAAAGGCTCGTTTCTCGATTGGAAGTCACGTCATTCCGAAGATACGTTACTTCCGCTTTAAAAATCTAATTTTTCAACCGGAAGTAACGACATACCGGAAACCGTCATTTCCGGTTTTAAAATCGGTCGAAATAAATGAGATTTCCAAACCGGAAGTTACATATTTTCGGAATGACGTCACTTCCAGTCGAAAAAATAAGATTGTCAAAACGGAAGGGGCGTATTTCAAGTATGATGTCACTTCCGGTTGAAAAATTAGATTTTCATACCGGAAGTAGAGTTTTCCCATAAGACATATACGTCCACATGGTGTTTCTCCAACCTAATGACTTTTTAGCGGAAATGAATTTTGGTTGAAATCTGTTCGACGTAAATGATACCCCACCGTTCTCCCGCTGTTCGACTGGCTGCAGGGATGCGAAGATAGTTGCCTTGAGTGCCAACAAGGAGGGGAGGAGGGGGAGTTACAGTCGAATGATATACGGAAAACGAAGAGACTAATGTTGTCTGTTTCGCTGCAGAAGGGCCGCGAGCCGGCTCTTGTGGCCTCGTGTTTATGGTACAGTGTAGGATGTACTATAGTTTCACACACAACCGGGGTCCGCGGCGCCCTGCTTCGTCCGTTAGTTTTTTCAACGTCTGCTGTGCGAGAGGCGTGTGTTTCCGTCTCCGTCTCTCTCCCTCGCTTCTCAAAGCGTTCCTCTCCGTCCGTCAGCGCGAGGAGCGCGGTTGTTACCAGCATCATCAGCCAGAAGCTGTACCCATAGCGGCGAAGCTTTTGCTCGCTACCGAGATCGACAGCAGGTGTTCGATCGTCTGTACGGCTATGTAACTTCGTTGTTGCAAAGTCGCGCCGCGAGCAGGGAGGTAAACGTGTGTGCGTGCGCGCGGGCGCCCCGACACGCGTTTTATATCGCGCATTCATGTACAATGTAACCGTGTACGAGATAAAGAAAAATAGGGCGCATCTCCGAGGGCAGAACCTTTGGAACAGTTTGAGCGAGATTGATTGGTGTTTTCTTTTTTCTTATTTTTTTATCCTATTTTTTTTTTTCGTAGTAATATCGACGCGAAGCAACTTTGAGTAATTAACAGTGCAACGGAGCTTGCGAGGGAAAACGGACGATTGGTTCGACGTTGTGCAAAATAAAAATAAAAAAATACATTGGAAAAAAATGTAACGCACACCGCGGCGAGCACTATAATTAGTGGAAAGTACTATAGGCATTATTGCGATGCACCGGTCGACGAAATATCATACAAGATTATTCTCTCCCGAGCGTCGTACGAATGTTACTTTTGCGACGGTGATTGCGCAAAGACGTTTCACGAACTTTCGACCTTACACTTTACCGATGTTTCGAGTGTATATAGCCTCGCGAATGCGCGACAATCGGACTGACCGAACGCTTACGATACAATGATATAAGTTCGGAAAGGACTCACCTGACGAACAGCTGTTCCTGGTTGTTGACCCGCCAGGACACCACGGTGGCTCCTGCAATGTCAAATACAATAAATCACGTCAGTTTTTTTTAAATATCAAACTTCGTCGAGTTTGTTACTTATCGCGGGCAAATCGCGTGATCGTCAATCGAATCTCGTATATCGGTCTGTTACGAAACTACCAACTATTGGCGGTTCTTTCGTAAATTTAACGGAGAGTCGTAAAAGCCTCTTTTCCCGCGACACGTGGAGAGAGCACTATAAAAATTTTGTGTTTCGACTGTCAACTGCTGTTTCGACTGTTAAGAAAAGCAAAAAAACAACGCCGACAAACCGAGCGGGATCGACAGGCGCAATTGATTCTTTCGAGCACGCACGACTGATCTTACAATTTATATGATCGCAGGAGAAGTAAATGTTTTGACGGTAATGGCAATTGTCAAAGTTAATTGTACGTATCACTGGAAAAATTTTGTAGTTCGTATTTGTGAGAGACAATCGAGGATATGATTAAGATAGATTAATGAGCCGCGCACACGCACCGTGCAAATTGATCGTGCAGGTGGTATTGTTGCCCCTGTCGAGGACGACAACGCTTGTAGCCGCTGCCATGTTTGAAGCGTGAATGCCAGTGAATGCGCTGCCGGCTGCCGACGGAACCGACCTTTGTTCAATGCCCCCCCGGGCTCGCTCCCACTCTTTCACCAAAAAACTCGTTCGCTCCTGTTGCCTTCCCCACTACTGCACCGATAGCTTTCGCCCGACTCTCGTCATCTGACGAGAGAACGGGTTTCCTCCCGTAACGTAACGCGTGATCGTCAGTCGGTAATCAACCGGCAATTGGTACGAACGCCCTACGGTGTTTCCACGAACGATAAACTATCAAGGAAAAATGTACCCTTCGATTTTTACTGTGGAGCTGAGAGATACGTAGATAGAATTTGTCGTATTATTGCGACTGGTACGTTCGAGCGTAATAGAAATCGGTGGTGTTTCATTTACGTATAAATAAAATACGGAGATATGTCCGGTCCCATCGGCAGACGAGTCGTTTCTCAGGTACGGAAAAAATAATCAGTGCAAATTGATACTGCGGAATTTGATACGATTGTTTTTAGCACTATCAAAGTTAACCTACAAACGTCCTTCGGAGCAATAATCGCGTTGTCCGAAAGGATTGAGAATAGGGTGAATCTTTAATTTTGCAGGGACTTAGACACCTGCGCTGCTACAGTCAACAGACTTCGAAGACTAGTCAGGCACCGAATCCTAATGTGCCTGGGCTGAGTGAAAAGTGCGTCGCTGTGCCAAATGGGCGTAAGTTAGATTGCAATGTTGGATTAACAATTATGATAATTAACTTTTCAGAATTTATCTAACAATTATATAAATGTATGAAAAATTGTAGCAAAATTATATTATGCAGACATACAATGACTATAGAAATTGTTGTTGTGTGGCAGCTGTTGGACCAGGAGCTGCCAAGGATAAAGTTTACAAGAATCCGGAATACTATTGCTACCATGTAGACAGCTTTGCCGAAGCAGAGGTGGAGATGGAGAAATTCAGGCTTCCGGCTCCTTCCAACAAGAGAAAATTTGTGCCCTAGTCAGCTACAAGAACTGTAATTTGCATAGTTGAACGTTTACTACCCTTCATAGAACTGAATACAAAGAAGAAAAATGATATGTAAAAATGTACAAATAGCAATATACCTCGTTTGTAATCTACATAACGCCGCATCTTGATACGACGATCCGCGCGATCGGTCTGCCGTTCTTCGTGCCGTAACGTTCCAGCTGTACTTACGGGGAAACTCCATTGATCGCTATTTGTCGGCTAGGTTATTTTAGAACGAGGATCGTTCGAGATTTCGTTACCTCGCGCAGTGTCGGAAAACCGTCGATGACTTTGCCGAAAACAACTTTGGTCCCGTCCATCGTTTCTAGACGCTCGAAGGTCAGATTGAACTTTGAGTCATTGATATCTTTACCGTAACTGCACGTCGAGAGAATGCCCGGTGCGCTGTGCTTTAATTTAAAATTCTCATCCGCAAAAGTGGCGCCATGAATCGACGTTCCGCCACTTCCGTTAAATTTCGTGACGTCACCACCTTGGCACCAGTAACCCGGCAAAATACGATGAAACGGCGTACCTCTGAGAAAACCGGCAATAAATCTGTGCAGCCGCCTACTCGCGAAGATCTTTTCGATCTTCGTTGTTTACGTACTTGTAAGAAAGTCCGTTGTAACCTCTGCAGAAAGATTGAAAATTTTCGCACGTTCTGGGCACTACGTCGGCGAAGAGTTCGAACACAATTTTTCCAAGCGCTCGGTGTTCCTTCTGTACCTCAATTTCGAAGTAGCACCGCGGTCGTGCGGAACCGACGATCGGTCTGCTCGGAGATAATTCCTTTGGGGGAAGTATTTTTTTCTTAGATCTCTTGGCAGTTACTCTTGAATCCTTCGACGAAATGTTCCTGTGAATAAACATCGCAATGCTCACTAAGAAATTCCGATGCGGGTGGCGCTTTAGCGGCACAAATGTTTACTATACTTTGAATCTTTTTTCGCGCCTTTTCTGGATCTCCACTCGCGCATCAAATCGGCCGTGCAATAAAGACTGCTAGCTTGTCGTATTTTTTTCAGGAGTTCGGTATTTTCGTTCATAATTATGTCGATCTCACTTTGGTTCTCCGCTAGGGGAGGCTTGTAAGGCCAGTCCAATTTCCAGCAATCAACTTTTCCCTGCACGACAGAAACGTACATTTTATGATCGATTGTATCGCCGTCGTTTGAAAATTCTTTAACATAACGTACGCCTAGACGATGAATCGTGTTGAGTTTCTTGAGAAGCTCGAAATTCTGTCTATCTATCTCCATAACGGTTTGCGCCTCGGCCTCGAGACTCTGCGGCTTGTAGTACGTGTCTATATCGATTTTCGGTGGTTTGTTGTCAATTTTTGGCTGGACGTTTGACAAATCCGAATAGGGATCCAACAACGTCTTCGGGCCAACGCTATGCACCCTCGAATCTATCTTGCGCGTCGACAACGATTTTTATGCTCGATCCTCCGTCTATAGAATCGTCGTTTTACGATAAACGATTCTTACCTTCTGCACAGGAGACTTTGCCGAACTTGCTTTCGCATTCTTGGCCGATACCTGCTTGCCGGAACGCTTCATAGTTGTTATTGTTTTCACACTTGTGATTTAAACTTTTTGTCTCAATGTACAGTTGTCACTAAGCTCACGGTGCCATGGGGTTAAACGAAATAGCATCGAAAGACAAGAGAACGTGCGCTCGTATGCAAAGACAAACACAAAATGGAGGAATTTATCGAGTCGTCGCCGGTAACTACGTTAATCGGCAAGTGTATTGAACTTTCGAACATTTTCGTACACATTCGTGTAGCGACGGAACTCATCGTACATAATGACTAGTTACGTGGCCCTACGAGTCCGACGATAATTGACAATTACAACGGTCTATATACACATTATATCAGATAAAAGGAAATACGTTGGGATATATATATGCAAATTAAGGTATATGTATAATTAATCTCCAACGAAGCAGCACAATTCGCCTTACGTTATCTTCTCAAAGCAAAAAAAAAAAACTCGTCTCAATCTCTTCAGTAATCTCCGATTTTCGTAGCTCATTATTGTCGTTTGTTGTGGATGACTAAGAAATGCAAGACAATGAAGGTGTTTTTACCCGTTTGTTCTTTCGTTTACTTGATGCCCAGTAGATTCTCGGCGACGCCAAGATAATAAACCGTCTGGGCGATTCCGAAAAGCGGAGCTATTACTATCATTCGGCACGCCCCACCCTTGAAAAACGCCGTCGGGCCTTCGTTCTTCAATGTTTTCCTGTAGAGAAAATCGATGTTATCGACCCGGGCTCCGTTGGTAACAAAAACTGAAATTCGATATCTCACCCGATGCAATCCAACACTCCATTGTACGTCGGTTCGCCGGGTGCTTTGTTGATAGCTTGCAGTCTCGTTTTAATTACATCGAACGGATTAACCATGAGCGCCGCCGTCGAGCCGGCCGCGCATCCGGAGAGGAATGAACACCAGAAGACCGCTGGAGCATTGAAAAATCGATTGATAATCGGGGTCAATGTATATAGTCACAATAGGCAGCGACAGTGCACTGCACGGACACTGTTACATAATTTCATAGCGACGAACTTACAAGAACCGTCGTCTCGCTTTGGACCGAGGCTGTTCAATCTCGCGAACAGCGGAAAGTATATTACGCTAAAGGTGACGTCCCTCAGAGCGGTTGCACCAGTACCCTGATATAATCCTAAAACTCCTTTTCTCTTTAACAATTCCTTCGTCAGAGACCAGGCGGATACCTGGGGCAGTATTTTTCCGGCTGTAACACAATACATCCTCGTTGTTTATACGCGATCCGTGTTGAAAATAAGTATCTCCCCGTCGTAAAATTTGGCTCTGTACCAGACTTGGCGGCCGAGGCTACGCGTCCGGCATCCTGCATCTGAATCTTCAGCAATTCCATCGGCGTTGTAATAACTATTTGGCAAGCTCCCGCAGAACCTCCGGCAAGCATTTCACGTTCCAGCGGCAACGGTTGTCTGCGGAAATTAAAGAAAAATAATATACATCAGATCGATGCACTGCGAATCACGATAAATTTTCACAACGAGTAAATGAGATGAGATAAGTGAAATTATAAATGAAAGTGGAAATTAACTTTACAAGTTTAGAGTTACAGTCTTCGAATTGTGCTCGGAGCCTTGTGTCATTGAGATTTATCGATACAGCGAAGAAATTCGGAAACGGAATAATATAAAAAGGATGGGTTGATAAAAAAAAGAAAAAAATAGATTCGGATTTACCGTTGCCTGCGTTTTGGAAGCTGCACGGTGCAGAACTTAGATTATATTACAATGAAGTATTTAAACATCGTGTCTAGCATGAAATTATAAATAAGTCTCTGAACAAATGTAACACATTGGTGCAGGACTCGTATAACTCGAGATTCAAATAAACTACTTGAACAGTGGGACCTTTTCTCTGTGCCCTGCAGATAAAACAGTGAGAAAATTCAGATATACCTACTAGTTTTTCAACGCCGAGACGTAATGATTTGAACCAGAAGGATTCACTCCTGTCATTTAGCTGTCGGTCGATGAGAGGAGAATCCTGATGATTCGAAATGTCAATAAAGATTGATGTTCAATAAAAATTGAGAAAAAGAATATATACAAAAAACGAGGGTATTGGGCTTGAGAAAAACAATTGTAGAGTCCAAGTGGATTTAGAGACTTTAACTAGGCTTTTTACTATGACTAAAAAAAAAAGAAAAAAAAATGATGTAGGAACGTGATAGTTAAGGTTTAAGTCGCAATGTACATTTCTCACCCTGGACCAGTGGACAAATAATGCCTGAACATGTCGTTCGCCGTCAGTTTTATCGCTTTTTCAGGCGTGATCAACAGTATATTTACCGCGGATCCTTTGTACATTCCAAAATATCCCTCAGCCGCATAAGTTTTTTTGAAACAATCAAACCTGCAATGAAAAAAATTATGTGTATTCGTTGTCCTTTGAATTATCACCATGGGGGAAGATATCGGATCAAAGTATGGTCATACATGGACGAATACATCTTCTCCCCTGTGGGGCCGATAACTTGATTCTGCAATCTCGTCTTTACCAAATCCAGCGGAAAGACCACCGAAACTCCGATAATTCCGGCAATACCTCCGTTCACAATTTTCGGCAGTAGCCTGAAACAAAAAACAGACATCAAAAACTGAAGAAAAATATTGGCCATAAGAATGCAAGCAGCTATTTCTATAAGGATACTCACTTGAATCGCTCCGTTTGCGAGGGTTTCATATTCTCTTTCGCCATTTGAACAGTTTATTGTTTTCCTGCAACAAAAAAATAATTATCATTTAATAAATAATCAATATAATTCTTGATAATAAATAATCAATAAGACTTCAAAAACAATCATAAATAATAATCAAGTATGAAAGTAAATAGAATTATTGTTTTTCCAATTTTACTACTGTTTTTCTTACAGGCTACATTCTATGCTTCTTTTTATTTCACTGCAAGTTATTGATAAAACTTTGGGAGCAGCTTTGGAAGGTTGACAATATATGTGTGTATATATATATATATATATATATAGTTACTTAATCACACATATTTGTAGTCAAAAGGTTACTCTCTTCTACAGCTTATATATAACTCCGAAGTCCTTGCGCAATAATTTTATTCACCAGAATAAATTAAATATGTGAGGCAACAACACAATCTGTATCTCATCCTCCCTCGGCTTGTGCCTCAATTGAATGCCAATTGACCATTGAGCCAAACAATCTTACAGCAAAATCGTCACAGTGGACTACTTTATATTGTAATTCAGGAGATATTGGCCACAAGTTATGTCATCGCCTCGATCGATATTCGACGAATTGAACTCGAATTCGTTTTTGTTAAGAATAAAAAGCGTGCCATTTGACCTTGGCAACAATAGAAACTACCTCGCGAATGGTCGTGACACCTTGAGTTTTGTACAAACGATATTTTTAGATTAAAATTGTGTGAAAGCTCACCAGTCGCGAAGTCCGTGAGGAAATATTAACGAATCTATACAGTACTCTTAAATTCCCACGGCGATCGAGTGTAACTGGAATGAGGCAAGCAATTCTTTTTTCCCGTTGACACTGAAGCGTCCGATAAGGCCGATAACAGATCTCAGCTCAACTACCCTGACGGAATATTCCAATTACAAAAATACGTAACGATTTTTGGCTAAGTCACTTCGCGAATTGATAGCTCTCGTTTGGAACCCTCGAAAGTTCGATGTTTAATTGACAATCGATGTTGTATGAATTTATAACAAAATGAATTAACTATCGGCAAGCGTTCGCTGACCGCGGGCACGGCAATTGTTCGATGTTACAGCAGGTTTTCGTCGCGCCGAGTTGTTCGTTCGTCGGGGGACGAGGCTGAGCCAGGCTCGCCACAGCGCGGCGCTCGTCCCTCATATTTTAGCCGGTAAATACGTTTTTCTTTATTTATCCTCTCGTGAAAATGCAGCTTTACAGGCTCGGTGGTGTTGTAAACGCACCGTGATACTGCACGATTCAGCACCACACACTCCCCGTTAATCCAGTCGTGCGTGACCTGTGTGAGTCAGTCTGTCTCGGGCATCACAAAAGGACTATGTCGGCCGTTAGAGGCTAACAAAAAAACAACAACAAAAAACTTAATGGTTCGTGAATAAAAACAATATGTGACTTCCGCTTCATAATTAACAAATCGCGTTAGATAATTCGTCGTATAACGATAAAGAGAAAGAATGTTCTTATAAAAAAAGAAGAAACGAATTAAACTATTCTCTCGTACGTATGTTTACAGGGATCCGCTGCTCGGTAACACTCGACAGTTTCGAGGATACACACGCACATACACACACACACACACACACACATATATATTTACACCTGCTATTCGCAAGGGTCATTGTTCTCTCTGCAGTGTGTACACATATACACGGAGAATGGCGTTGACTAGGCGAGCTACTCATCGTGGCAGTTGGTACACGGATTCCGGTGAGAAAATTTGCAAAAACAATTGTTTTGTTTTTTTTTGCATATATATTTATATATATAGATAGTGTTGTCATACGAGATGTGCAAGTCATACAGTTGGTGTAATGGGAATGTACATTATAATTGTGTGGTAAACGTTGTAACTTGTGATCCAGTTGCAATACACGTGAATTATTATATTTCAGAGAATATACATTGCTTTGTTCGTTCGAGACTCAATTTATTTTTTGGTCTCTCATTTTTTTTTTGCAGGCCATGAACTCGGGAAGCAACTGGAAGATTGGCTGGGCGCCGCCGACTTGTCTCATGGCCCTGCCAGGGCCATAATCGCTCCGTCAGTATTACAGTCTGAATTATCAGATCGCACATGTTACGTTGCTCCGAAAAGTTGGTAAATGAAAAATAACTGTTTGCAGCCATGCAGGATACAGCTACTGTGGTGCCTGCTCAGGTTTTGCTTACAGACAAATAAGTCCTGCGGTCGTGTAAGTTTTTTGTTTTTGTTGTATTTTTTTGTATCTTAGAATAATTCACTATCACACATGCGCGAAAATAATTATTGTGTTGCATATAGGCGGCATTGAGCTTTGAAATTTTTCATTAATCAATTTTTAAAAAATCTTTTATCCGTTGTTTCAATGATTGGAAGAATTGCTGCCACTTCTATTGTTCGTTTAATTTGCTTAATTGTTAAATTCGTCAGTCGTAAATTTTTCTTTATATACACCCGTTTGTTCAGAATCTTGTCTACGACATTGACCGCATTTATTGTGAATCAAAAGATCAAATTTCTTTGCAGTCGTAGGATATTCATCCTAGGACCTTCCCATAATGTGAGGTTGCCAGGATGCGCACTATCGTCGGCATCTACTTATCAAACTCCTTTATACGATTTACCGATAGACCCTCAAGGTATTCCGATTTACAGCAATTACGTAAAAAAAATTTAAAAATTAAAAAACGACTCCGAAAGCTTGTATACTAACAATATTTGACGAATTTCATCTCATTAATCACACCTCCGAAACCTCCTCTACGATCGAGTAGATTATAACAGGATTTCGCTGCAATGTAAAAAAAAATCTTTTATCGACATTTTTTGAAAGTTTTCGTTACCGATATAGTTCTGGTGGCTGTTTTGTATGTTTTTTAAAATTTAATTCTCTAATAAGTTTAACATTCATCGTTGTAGTGTACAGGGAACTCGAAGAGACCGGCCAGTTCGAGTGGATGGATATGAACACGGACGAGGATGAGCACAGTATCGAGATGCATCTGCCGTTCATCGCGAAAGTTATGGAAAAGTGAGTTGACCTTGGCCTCGCAACGATCCACGGTAATTTCATCGATGTATCGTGCAATTTCACTGACGTGTGGTCGCAGCTTCAGGGACTCCTTCACCATAGTCCCGATCCTCGTCGGATCGCTGAGCCCAGAGAAGGAATCTATCTACGGAAGGCTGTTGGCACCGTACTTAGCCGATCCGCAGAGTTTGTTCGTAATCTCCTCGGACTTTTGTCACTGGGGGCAAAGATTTCGATACACTTACTACGATCGTTCGGGTGGACCGATATACCGATCAATTCAAAATCTCGACAAGATGGTACGTAATTTCGTCGACGCAACTGCGCACCGTCTACGCATTGTCGCACAGATGCGTTTATCGATGATTAATTACATCGTCCGTTTCGATTTTCGCTAGGGTATGGACATCATAGAAACATTGAATCCCACGTCTTTCACTGAGTATCTTAAGAAATACGGCAATACCATATGCGGCCGTCATCCCATTGGAGTCCTTTTACAGGTGAGACGATCGTCATGAATTATTCCAATCACGGAATTCCGAGTTGTCGGTATTTTTTTTGCGACTCATGTCAGATATGTGTATTGAACATTTATTTATGTACTCATGTTTTTTTCAGGCGATACAGTACATCGGTGGGAAAGGAAACGGTCAGAGGATGAATCTGAAATTCTTGAAGTACGCACAGAGCAGTCAGTGCAACAATATGAACGACAGTTCTGTCAGTTACGCAAGTGCTTCCCTGGTAGTTGAGTGATGGACGAGCTGTGAATATATTTTTCGTTATTTTTTTTTTATTTTCAATCTGAATTGCCGTTATTTGTGCGTTAACATCAAGGATCGGACGGGTGGACACGCCGGTTGTGAACATTTATTCGAATTAGCAGCAGCAGCAGCAGAAGCAGCAGCAAAACAAGGCCGAGAAAATAATGATAAAAAATTAGTTTCTCCACTTGACGAATAATCTCAATTGAGAATTGATTTGCTTCGGTTTAAGAAAAAAATAAATAAAAAAAGAATAGAAAATAATGCATATTGCGTGGAAACACTTGCGATGATAATGTTTCCAACAATAAAGAGAGGAAAAGATAACAAACAATTACAAATAACTGTGTAAGTGTAAGGATTTAACGGTGAAAACTTAAACGTTGTTATCTATTTTTCCAGTAAACAATTTGGGTCACGTGAAGTAAATTCGTTTTTATTAAAAAAAAAAAAAAACGCAGACCACCCAGCCAAATCCGCAAAGGATCGAACGAAAATCCTATTCCCAGACAGACGTATGATTTTCGACGAGAGATAATTAATTTATCAACCTTCGTCCCGATAATATATATCGTTAAGAATATTCGTTTGTCAGATTATACTTGTCCACAACACGTAGGAAGCTGCGATAATTAAAAGTCTACCTACGCGCCCGGCGAAATTACATAGTGTATAATATAATTCCGTCAACGGGCAGAAGAGAAAACAGAAAATTTATGAATGAACTGGTATACACAGCTGGGCGGATCGATGGAGCATCCCCCTCAGACGTAGTAATCAATACGAGGGGTTGGGTTTAGGCGTGGAGGGCACAGGGATGGTAAAGTCCATTCAGTAGGAACTGTAGGCCTTCTATCGATTGCGTGGGCGGAAAAATGGGTAACCCTCCCCCCACCATCTCGTCTAAGAGGGAGAAACACGCATACGTATACGTTGCTCGTCCGGAGTTGGAACAAGAACGAACGAGAAGGATCGCTGCACGCTCACACGTATATATATATATATATATATATATATAATAAGTATTATATATACAGAGAAGAGTAAAGTAGGGAGGGTTACAATGCCAGCCCGATGTACAAGGTAAGATGGCAAAGCGGTGGTGGGAGGGCGTAGGTGGTCGTCGGAGAAGTGCCCTCAATTTGGAGCCAGCCAGCAGGGCTGCATCGAATTTTCGTTCGTCCCCAATGGTGTTGCCACGCTCTCCGGCGATGAATGAACCATATTGCCGTATTTATCAATGCGTTACATCCCCCTCTCTCGGGTAAACGCACTATACACGAAACTCTCGCCCACCAAAGGTTAATCGTGTCTGATATTAAAGAAAAAGAATTATTTCATATTTGTAAAATTATTCCATCAGGTTTTGAGAGCCTCCGAATGTACCGTTGACCTGGGATTATCAACGAGTGCCGTAAGCGAGGGGTATTCCCCTCGCTTGTGGGTGATAAATACAGTCCCAAGCTGATCCGCCGACAGCATCGAGTTCATAGAATCCGCGAAAATGAGCGATTTCGCTATTAATGCTAAACCCTCCAATTCGACTAATCCTCGAAGAGCTTGTAATTCTGGGCCGTCGTACGTAACGCGACGTACGCCTTCACACGTCGTACAACGCCCACGTCACGACCCTTGTCCGTAACTTTTTTTTTTTTTTTCTTGATCGACGACCTCCCAACATCTATTTTTCTTCGCTCCGTCCCCACGAACAACGCGAGCGTGGAGCGGACGATAGGGACAAGAAAGTTCGGAGGGTTGTGTAACTGTAATGCAAAAGTGGCGCACAGGCAAGAACCACCTTGGAGTCCCAGGTCGAACAACCTCTATACGATCGAATGAATAGAACGTCGGGCCTCCCCCTCCCCTCTCGACAGTGTGGACATTCTCGAATTCTTTGAGAATCCTTTCAATCCGGACGATATTTAAAGTTATATCGATACAAGCTCAACGCTTCGCCAACAGCCCACTTGTCATATGTATAGGAAGTAAGGCTCTCCGCGGGTCGAAGACTCGTTGTCGCCGGATAGAAAACTTACAAACGAAACGAACACGAATAAAAGCAACCCAATCGGATGCTCGACGGTGCGGGAAGAGCACGGACATCCCAGGCCGAAATAATCCTTGACGTACATAGATGTTTTTTCCATGTCTTTGATTGTGTAACCTCCGTCAACGTTATTGGACATCTCGCCGATCGTCGAGATCGGTACGAGAGGCACATACATATATATATACATCGCAAGAAACACGGCAAGTTGGCGCCTCGGTCTTTTCATTACGCCACCGGGCGGCGTGAAGAACGTGAAGCTTGTCGAAAAAAAAGATGGACAATCGGCGGGATAAGTATTTCGGGGCAACGCAAACAAAGAGAAGTACGATACAGTGAACGATGCCGAACGCTCGGCGAGTATAGGAGAGAAACGCTTCTCTCTACTTTCGAGGGATGAGGAAAGTAAAGAGAGCTCGGGAGGGGGAAGGGGGCGGCGGGGCGGTACAGCATATAGCTCTCGAGGTGCCGGAGGATTCTCGTGGTGGTAGTGCCGGAGGAGGGGGAGGAGGAGCAGAGCGCGCGCAACGAGCACTCTGTAGAGTCGGAGATAAGGGGGCGGACAGTGGCTAAACGACGTAGCGGAATTCCGTGAACACCCCGTAGTGGTGAAGGCGTTGGAGGAGGCACACAGCCGGTCCCGCGCCGCTTACCACATCAGTTGGTTCACGGTTTCCGGACTCTGCGCACTGAAAGGTTAGTGTATTTCGTCCTACTCGCACTTTCTCTGCTGTACGGCCAAACTGATTATTCCTATATATCCGACAATCTCCCTCCCTCGCTCCGCGAACCGAGAAGTTTCTCTCTGTCCTCGATCGAACAAACCGGGTCTTTCATCTCTCGTTCTCATTCACCCCTTCATTCATTTCTCCATTCATCTACTATCCTCTCGGTTGCGCTGTGCGGCCGGCACCTGTTCCGCATCAGTCAGTCTCTCTACGCTGCCCTGGCCTTTCGCACAACCCCGAGAACTTCCATCGGGCTTCTTCCTCCCATCTAACGAGGCTACTCGGCTACGGAAAACTTGTGTACGTAATACAGACTTAATATTTTGTTATTATTATTATTATTATTATTATTATTATTATTATTATTATTATTATTATTATTATTATTATTATTATTATTATTATTATTATTATTATTATTATTATTATTATTATTATTGTTGTTGTTGTTGTTATTGTTGTTGTTCTTACAATGTACCGCATTCCGTTTTACAAGGGAATTTCATAGACTGGACAGCCACGACTTGTACGTTTCTATACGACGTTTTTAATTTCTTTTATTTTTCGTACATCTTTGATATTCGATCGGCGATTATTATTATTATTTTTTTAGGGTTATTCGTGTTTATCGGACGACGCGCTATGCGGGATTCTTTTATTTATGCAGTGTGTCTAGTGGAATATCGTTAGACGTACAGAGTGAGAGTACAGAGGAGCCTCTTGAGCTCGCAATGACAAATAAACTGGACTACTCCGGCGGGCTGCAGTAATTGCGATCCCCTTGATCTTAAACATGCGTCGACAAAGGCCGGAACAATTTGTCGCGACATTCATTCACGATGGGTTGGCAGCTCGTCGGGACGTCGATGATGAGTGTGCATTACACGGTACGACCACGCAGCGTTCACCTAATTAATTTATTGTTCGTTCGACGTTGTTTTTCTACACTGTTTAGACATATTATTGTTTTGACGACAGGATAGGCGGATATTCTTTGGTCAACGGACGTTTCGACGGGCGCGTAATATACGTACCGTTGGCGTATCTCGTTAAACGGGTTGCGCAGAATACGGGGGTGGAAATGAATCACCGCGGACGCGTAGGTGTTCGTCGAACTCGGAGGTTCGAACGGGACGTCCATTTTTACGATGTATTGTCGAAGCTCGGCCCGAAAACTAAAAAAACAAAACATCTTTTTTATATAAGTGTTTTTCACGTCGAAAAAAATTAATAAATAAAGAGTTTCACTTGGTCGGTAACTCGGAAGTGTAAGGTCGATGGAGAGGGGGGGGGGGTCTGGTTATAACGGAATAAACGTAACCTCGTTATTCGCCGAGAAGGAACGGAGGTAACTCGATGAAAAATAAAACTTCCGATCTCCTGGGGTCTCATTTCATTAGATTAAACTCGCGGCAACAACGGCGAAGAAAATAATACACCTCTGTTCGCAGTAAAGCACCCTCGACACGTAAACCGAACAAACTTTGTTCGTACTATTATTGTTTTATTATATTTAATTTATTATTTATTATTCATTTTTTTTCCCTGGACGAAAAACAGAGAATTCTCAATGTCGCGAGAGAGGGTCGAGTAACAAAGTTGTTTCATCTACCGCGATAGAGAGAGAGAGAGAAAAGCGCGAAGGGCGAAAGAGAAAGAGAGGAGTAGGATAGAGATAGAGACAGAGCGCGACAGGGTAAAATGTTTCTCTAACGGGAGCTCTAAGGCACTTGTTGCGACCCTCCGCGAGAGCACGTAATACTATAAAGGTGGCAAGAAAAAAAAAGGGACTTTTCCCCGAGCCTAACGAAACCTCTTATGGGCCAAAACTGATCATTCCTCGGTTGTAGCCTTGGAGAGGGCCACGTCCTCCCGTGCTTACGACATTCTTCCCTCGGCCAATTTTTCCTTTTTAAACTTTTTTCTTACGTTTGACATTCCATTTGAATTTCACGGCGAAATCCACGCGTTTGCCGCTACGTGACCTTTACCTGTAGTCGCGAATATTTATGTATATGTACATATATACGTGCACGTATGCCCGGTGTATAACGCCAACGCACGATTGAAATCTATTGCAAAGCCTAACTTTATGCGGGACACGTGTAATGGAATGGTCAAACATAATGTGCCCTTCGTTGAACATAAATTTATAATCCGATGGAACATAATTTTCCATCGGTGTTCAATAATTCATTTGGCGTTTTGACATTTGTAAATGTCAAATGTAATGTTTTAATATTTATCCCCGGGTTTGGTATTTCATATTTCTTCGGGGGCGAAGAAATATGAAACTCATCGGGGTGGGGATTGCCCATTCGTGACACGCGGCGGAAACTCTCCCGTGCGCCGATTATACACCGAGAGAACCGGGCGCTCACCCGTCGGATGATTTTATTGTTGAGATCGCTCTAACGTGAATGTAATTTCTTTTTTCATTTCATTTCTCTTTCTTTTTATTCCCTCGCGCTTATAGCGAATAAATGGTCTGTACAATGGTCGTATCGAAGATGACAGTCATGCATTCGTATATTAGATTCTTCGACGTTAATCGAATCTCCTGCCTCCCCGGCCGAGAAACTGCTCCGGAAACGAGAATTCTCACGATTTCATTTCACTTCATGTTTACTCCCTCTGCCTTCTATCATTACTGAGCGGAGATACGTATTTCTGCATTTTTGGCAGTGGTAGTAAAATAAATTTATTGTCAATGCTGTACATTTATTTATTTATTTACGTATTTTAGTAATAACGGGCTGGGCCCAATTACAAGATCGTTAGGAAACCCTTCGCTGTGCCATTCCGCTTATAATTTGCAGAAAATGTGCATTAGTACGTAAGAAAAAATTGCGATTCATTTTATTCAAGAGATTATCATCTTATACTAGTTTTATACCTACACTGTAAAAATTAATTACAAATTTAATGCACTGGAACTTGAAACTTGCTTACATTACTTACATTAATTGAATATTAATGTACTTTTTTTGTAAAATACAAATACCAGATATTACAATTACGAATATTTTGCCTGAAATTTACAAAAAAATTTCATTGAAAATTTTACTGTAAAAATTGCAACACACATGTCTTTGAAATTTCATTGATAGTTTATGTAAACAAAAACTTTCAGTACCGTTCATCAATTTTCAAACATATTTTTTTACAGTAACGATAGTTATACACACATTGACAAAGGCCAATCGACCCGAGTCCTTCACCCCACTATATTTTTTATTTAATTCGTTTGTTTCAGAAATACTGACTTATCATTTGTTCCAAAAGACATATCTTGTTATCACACATATCGTCGGTAGATTACACAGCGGAAGGGAGTTCGATTGAGCTAGGGTCGACGAAGAAGTGTGAGAACGACGGTAGAAGGTGAGTCGATACTTCGAGCCGTTTCTTTTTTTAATCCATCATTGATAATCTCGGCATTTGTTAAATTTGCTTTCGGATTTTTTTTTCAGATTTTGTTCGTCCTCCCCCTCCCCCAAAAAAAATGCAAATAATCGTTGTATCGGCGTGTATTTTTTTTGTACACTCGATGACAATTGTCGCCGTCGAGGCTCAGCGGTACGCCGGCGATCCATTGACGTCGCCGCAGGCGGCGATCTTCAGCGAGATCGCTTACAGGGACAGACGGGCGAACAAAGCCGAACCAACGTGCGAGGAGCTGCGAGCTATGTGGATATACAGTAAACGACAGAGTCGAGCGGCCGAAACCACGAACGATCTGCCAATGTACCGCGATCCATTTTCATACAATATATGGGAAACTTATCCGGTACGGTCGCCGACTTCTCTCGGTTATCGAGGTACGGAAAAATCGAACAGCTGGAATTCGTTCAATTTTCATTATTATTGTTTGACTTTATTCGATTCGATAACCGCGACTAGAAGCGAAACCGCGAGCATCGATAGGGAAACTCCGTACGTATTTGCTGCTCGAGCGGAACATACACACGCGCTCGTGCGTTAATTTCAATCGATTCGCGAAACTGTCGGGGATGTAGTAATGTAGATATGCGGTTTCCATTGAGACAGTGGTCATCAATGACCGGCTTGTCGCGTGGACAGTGTACTCGCCGTTATACCGGAGCGTGGGCCGTGAGAGCGAACCCTCGGAATCGGATTGTCCGCTATTCGATTGTGCACACATAGTGCGCTAAATACCTTCTAATCCTTTCGAATGTCAGTCACATATATAATCGGTTATACCCCATAATCTTCTCAATTATAATCGCATAATGGCGTGTTTGACGCAAAACTGAGAGCAACCTTATGAGACCTACCGGTTAATTTCTCTTCGCGCCTCTGCGGGTGAAAAGTTACAACAGAACGAAATGGTTCCGGGGGGAGGAGCGGTATGATTCCTGTGATGTAGATTTAAAGCTCCGTTTCTGAAAAGCTCCATTCCATCAGTCACATACACTACAAAAAAATTGTAAATGTAATGTACCGGATTGAAGGTTTTTATGCAAAAACTGGTACATTCAATTTAAGGGACAATTGTGATGAACAATTAATACACTTTTTCATTGAAATTAAAATAAATTATAAAAATTTAAGTACTTGTATAGTAAAATTAAAGTACATTATTAAAAATAAAGTATTCCCAATATTTTTAAAACACTAAACATTAGTTTTTCATCATAATTGTACATGAAATTTAATATACCAAGTTTGCATCAAACGGGTGTTTCAAACGGATCTGCGGGTAATGCATAACTGCGAGCAATCTCTCGAGATCTACCGGTTAACTTCACGCCTTCACGCGTGAAAAATTATAACGAAAATAAAAAATTGGTATTAGTTAACGGTGGAGCGGAATTATTTTTGCAACGTAGATTTGAAGCTCCGTCGCCGGAAAGTTCCATTCCATCTATGTCGGATATATTTCGCTCGACCCGGAGGATGGGGCGATGGAGGGGGGTCCGTCGATCGTTACTACGATTCTCTCGTACGAGCTTTCCCTGTACCTCGCCGAAATAGATTTTCTTTGAGAAACATACCGCGAGAGTGCAACGTACCGTCTTTCGCGATGTGTGTAATTCTCATTCACTTATAACCGTGGGCCGAGGATATCGAGGGACACAGCTCGAGATAGGACCGCACTTTATATATACATATACAAAGTACGGTAAGTCTCACGGCACGTACTAAATCCGGCTGTGGCCGTTCCACGCGACAGACCGACCGCAAGAACCACTATGTATAGGGATGACAAGGTCGGCCTGGAATAGACTACGCGGTGCGTTCCGAATTTAGGCCTACGAGACTTCATTACTGGAAATTGCAAAAGCTCACGTTGAACTCGCAAAAGCGGCGAGCCTGGCTTGTCATAATTACTCGGGACGTTCGTCAGCTTGCATGCGGGCAATTTATTTTTATTTTTCGTTGCCCCGGAACGGTAATTGCGCCGACGTCGAAAATTTAATTCCGATGGTAACAGTTCATCGAGGAAATAGCACATTTATCGACTATGGCCTCGGGGCTGTTTCGCGCGTAGAGCATTATCGTACACGTTTAGAAATACAAAGAGCGTACGTGCGTCCCCTATCGATGCTCGCGAGCGAAATATGTCATTGAAAATTAATGCAGATGAAATTTCATGAGAGCGACGTTGAGAATAATCGTGCAAACGTTCGTTTGTTGAAAACATAGAGAACAGCGGAGGTCAGCCGCGGAGCCGCGGGGCCGGTGGCGCTATTATTTACGGAAAAGTCGTCCACAAAGCCCCGGCTGGAAGCAGACTGAGAAACGGCATGCCGAATCGTATGAAAGCCTTTGAGGAGGTTTCTCGGCTTTACGGTACGGTTAATCGTCAAATGCCCGACGCTCGGCGTCGACCAACAAACTTCCGAGTCGGAGGTGGCGGCGGATCCTCCTCGATGTCGCAGGTTCCCCAGGCCGGAAGTTTTCAGCATCTCAAAGAGCTCGTACGGACGGAACGGGCCCGTGAACTCCAGGTTTGTCGGGAAAAGTCCTTTCCGTCCTATTCTTCGCTCGCAACTTCGCTGTTCCATTACTTTCTTCGAAAGCGTGGGCGGAATCGAAAAGTCCGGAGGCAAACTACCACTGACGATATTTAAACTCCCACTCCACCGATCTATCGGGTTTCTTTCTGTGCGAGATTGATTCGAGGATTTATCACTTATACATTCCAAGCCGGAAGTGAGTTCCGATGAGAATTTTGTGATCCTTTTGTTCAGATAAAAAGCTGATGAAAAACGTCAATCGTGTGGGTGGTGCTGGGAACATTAGCGTTTTTAAGGAGCTTTCAGCGCATTACATTAGTTAAATGAGTGCTAGATTTTTAAAGCCGTTATATATTACAGCAGTGGATGGTTATATTACAGCAGATGTCATTAACGTATAAAACATTAAGCGCAATGGCTTTGCAAAAATATTAAGGCAGGAGCCTCGTCACATTCTCAGCCAAAAGGGCGATTCAGAGGGGATTCGGAATATTTCCTAATGGGACAAAAATCTTTACAAAATCAATCATTTGAATGGTGGTAACAACATTGATTTTACATATTAAGAATTCCAAAAAGTTTTTAACATACGGATTAAATACGGCTCATTCTCTTCCTTGAAGGATGCTCTGCGAATTCACCGTATGGATATTCGATAGTATGTTCCGTTTAAAAATGACGGGCTTTTCGTTATCTATTGACGAAAATCGTTCATAAACAAACATCATCGAACATGTACCTTTTCCAAAATTAGCAAAAACCTGTTAATATTTTTGCAAATGATTGCAATTAATGTTTTTATAGACTAACGACATCCGCTGTAATACACACAACCATCCACTATAATCGATAGATGTGTAAAAGTTGTGTGAACGACTTTAAAAATGTAGCGCTCATTTGACTAGCTGCAGCGCTCGAACCTCCTTAAAAATTGAATAATTCATCGCGGTAAAAATCCTCGATGTTTTTAAAAATCATCTTTCGTTCCAGCAACAAAGAGATGCCGAAGAGCTGGCCGCCCGGGCAGCGGTTTTAAAGGAGATAGCAAACGGCGACCGGCGCGGTTCGCAGGAAACACGGAGACAATTTTTGAACTCAGTACAACAATATCAAGAACCAAAAAGTGTCAATTACGGTTACGGCCAATCGCAGTACGTGCCCAGTATAGCTAATTTCGGTGGCGGATTGTTGGTGAGTATTTATAGTCGTTAATTAATTAAATGAAAATATCAGTGTTCGTTGTGTCGCAACAATGCCGGTATTGAAATGCCGTCGAGAAGTCAATTTCAAACTTCTCGGAGCCTCGAACTAACTCGGCTTTGTCAATCACAACCACCATTGTCTTTCCGTCCGTAGAACGGTGACAAATACGATCGGGACTCGATGTTGCGTAAATGAGACGCTGGTAGCCAGAACAAACGTGAATGTCGAGAGATCGTTGTCATTGAACTGCCGAACGTGAACATTCTACAATCCGTAATGTCAACGACTGAAAAAGGTATATTCGCATCTTCATTGCTGTAATAGCTTAATACGGGGTTAGTCCAACAGGCAACAAAAGAATTATAGACTTCCAATTTAATAAGATAATGCTCGAGCGAGCGCGAGGAGGGTAAAATGCAAACGATGCAACCAAAAAGGAAAGAAGAAAAAAGGGAGACACGATACTGTATTGAACATATCTTAATGTTTTGGCGCTCTTAAACCCGCGTTTAATCCGTATACTCTACGCCTAATATTATTATAGTATATTAAACGCAGTATTGAAAAAAAAAAAAAAAACCAAGGCGCTGTACGAGCGTAGGGGTAGAGTGTGATTCGGCGATGACGAGGAATACCAAACGAGAGCCGTAAAAATTGTATGGGTCATCGTTAAATTCACCTCTGTGGCAGAGGTGAAAAAGCAAACATTTAAAAATTTTTTAAAGAATTAAAATATAAAAAATTTGACCGCTCCATCGGTCGCGCGATTCCCGGCGAGCAACCTTTAAGCGTATATACCAGGGAGCCGAAGATAATTGGCCGAGATAATCCCAGCGGGCTCACAATCGCGACTCTCTCCCCCTTTCTTTTGACTTGAACCGAATACGCATTCATCTTACAATGAATAGAGGCTTTCTATTCAGTGCGTCATTCGATTAACTGAGCGCCCCTATATTTCCTATATTCCAATCGTACTTCACTCTCGGTTCGGTAACGAGTTTGCTAAACATCCACAGCCGACTCCCGGAACAATGTTTGCAGAACACGTACACACAAGTATGTCCTTTATCGAAGCGTATTGTTAAAGGGCTTTTAAGTTTGATAATACACACACACACACATATGTATAATATATATTTATATATATATCATATATATTCTATTGAAAGCGGGTATGGTTTATATACAGGTATATGCGATTAACGATACAAAGGAATTAATTACTGCTTATTCCAGACAGTCAGTAAATTAGTCACGCACGCTGGAAATGCTAATCGTATATACTATATATATATAATACCTTCGCGGTACCGGCGACCTACGGTATAATCAAATTCGGCAGTTTATTATTTTGATTATCACCGGGATCCGTGAGGTGTTCCGCCTTTTTATTCAACGTTGATAATCCTACACAAGCTTCCGAAGGCATTAATCAAATGGCTATCACCCCCAACAGGTTGCTCGATCCCGTTTTACATCTTGCTTATCTCGGGCTATACAGCGTTCCGTGGCACTTTAGTGTATACAAAAAATCTGCATAATACCTTGACTCTCGACACGAGAAATCCTCGCGAAAAAGAAGTCTCGAACAACGAGAGACAAGAATTTTCGCAGGTATTGTGATAAGAGTAAGATTTACCACTTGTACCACAAAACACACACTCACTCAGCTACTTGAATACCGCCTTATCTACAATCAGTATTGTTCGATTGATAAAAAAAATGATAACGACAACCAAAAAAAATCCGTGACAATAAGACAATACTAAAAAAAAAGGAACGAACTTAAAAGTATATATTTACAAGTCGCCCTGCGCATATTTCTCTGGTCTCGTGCATTATCAGCGTGCATTTCTAGTTGTTTATATTCGTCATTGACAAATATCAGAAAACCGAATTGACGTCGCCTGTTTTTTATGGCGCAAAACCCGTGCAAGTGTCTAAGCGATGGTAATGACGAAATAACGAAAAATAAGAGTAACATAATAAACGGAAATAAGAACGTTTGAATCAGACAGCATGAAAGAATGCAATACGGATGAACGTGTAAGCGTATAAAGATCGAATTACGAGCGAATAATTTGTCGATGCATATCTCAACCATCGCCGTATTATATTCTACGGGGGAGGGGGCTCTCTTCGCAACGAGGGAAAAAGACCTAATAATATGCATAACTGTGCAATGATAATAATTCTGTCGACAAGGCATAATCATGGAGCTAAGGCTTATCGTACTAAGTCATATCAATACAAGAAATTTCAGACAATAACTATGATTATATCTCGGTATAGTAATACTTAGACGATAAAAAAAAAATATATATATATATAATATGTTACGTATGTCAATATGATGTGGGCACCAGGATATTAGTCATTCTGACGAATGGATTTGTTCCAACGTCGAAGAATATCATATCTCTAATTGTGCATAAGACAATAAAATTACAAGAATAAAAATAAAATAAAAAAAGAAGACAAAAATTTTAATAATATAAACGGAAGGACAATAATAGCGCACGTTTGATAGTCAACGAGGACGATTGTTCGGAGTGGTCCGGCCCGACGATATACCTATTCGATATTTCTGTGAATCGCGGAATTGCTGTTCTATTCCCGAATATCCAAAGAAAAACTTATACACGGCTATTGCAAAATATTCACATCTACAGGATCACGAATTCGTGTACCGCCCGGCCTTTTAGTCCTGTACTCGTCGGAGTGGGCAACATATCTCTATAATAAGAATAATAAATTTAAAACAACAAGTTCGATTCCACCTTTGGGGCTTTTTCAGTTCGATCGAAAAACATAGTTATATTTGTCGAGCAGCGTATTTGATACAACAAGCATTCTCGCCTACAAATAACGCCCTACAGATTAAATATATATACTGAGGCTGCGGATTTTTCAACGATTGCTACTTTAGTGTTAAAAAAAATAAGAAACCCCTCTGACTGTACAACATTTTTTCGCCCGACGCTAGAAGCTCCCGTTTTGCCTAAAACAATCGTTCGACACTATCGAACGTGCGTACAAATAGTATAATATAACTCTTGAAGAATGTGCTCTAGTTATTTTCATACGTATTTTCATTATTGTGGGGGGGTCTTTGAATACCGCGATCTGACGGAAGAAAAAACATTATTGTAATGTATAAGGCATTAACGAAAGAAAAAGCGGAAAGTTATTTCTGCCCTGACAATACTTTGAACGATAACAGAGAAGGGTGTATCAAGTATTATATACATTAACTATATCGTAGTTATCTACATGCAAAGTAGAGTTTGTCTTCGACCTTTCCGATGCCACCTAACTAAACCTGTGACTATATTAATTATCTATATCAACTAAAACGTAATTTTGACGAGGCTTCCTTACACGAGTGACAAAGATAAAAAAATAACATTAAGAAAAAGTAATAAAATTGTAAATTTTTTTGTGAGATAGAGAGAGCGGATTTCGTTGTACTGCAGAATGCTTTAATTCATTATTAAGAAAAAGATAATATAAAAAAATTTCCTCGTATGGCTGGAAAATATCCAAAGGTTCTTACGGCTGATTTAATATAATAAGATGTGTCAGACAATAATACGGCTTAATGTCATTAACGGTCACTAAGCCTGACTGAAGTTGTATAACTATATTGCATAATAATATGTATTAATTATACATATGTTTACAATTTAAAAAAGAAGAAAAAAAAGAAAACCAAACAAATATCTACTGTACGTAATGTAGAAGATGTAATGAATATTAATAACGATAATTAAATGATCATCGACACGCAATTTATCGACAAATTTATTGCCACTTGCATTCCTTCGATCGGGGTCACGCATCGGAAGTCGACGGGTGAAGCGAGGGAGGACACCCTCTGCGGTTTCCGGTATCACCAGACCGCAAGGGTGACTTGGGCTCCGTTAATTGATATATTCATGTCACCAAATCCGACGTTACTTCCCGTCAGGCACGTACGGATTTTCACCACAGGAATGCACCTTCCACGCGCGTGACCTTTTCCCCCATAAAGTCAGCACCCTACGGGCTTCCGAACTTCTTCGAACTCGGAAGATCCAAAACTTGCCCTCGTGAAAATTGCGACATAGTCTCATGCACGCGGTGTATATATGATGCAGTATATAAATACTGCATCATCCAACGGAATCCGGCCAAGTGAAGAGGCAAATATTAATAAGGGTCGATCCTCCGCCGTCCTTGAGAATACTCCGAAAAAATGAGTGCAACACTCGAAGACATTTCTTTTTTTATAACTTATAGTTTTATTAACAAACTTGATTTAAAAAAGTCTATATCACTGATATCGGAACGTAAAATGAAAAAGAAATAAAGCTACAACTTTTCTTAAATTCATTAAGAAGAAAGTGCGTTAAGGCATTGTGTGCAGCGATGACAGGGTGTTCCGGTCTCGGATTCGGGATATCTTCTGCAGCGTTTGCACAACGGTCTCTCCATTGGCTCCAGATGGATTCTCGTTGACGTGGACGAAGGGTCATTGATCAACGTTAACGTGGATACTTGTAGTATTTCGCACAGTTCGGAGTTCGAGGATGTCTCTTCGGGCTGAAGAATCTATAAGAAAAATTTTATGATCCGGTTAAATCTTGTATACACCCAGTGTACTAATCGAATTCGTTCTACACGATTAATCTTCGAAAAAAAAAATAATAATAAGAATACGTACAGACAAAATAGCATATTTTTCGCTATCCGCGGTGACGGTAGCGTTGAGGGACCACGTATTGGATTTCGTTAGCTTGTGCAATTCGTTTCTGACAATCAATGCAGCGTTAATTACAGCTTCGACATGTGGGTCATGCCAATTTTGTGGTAAAATGTGAGCGGAGTGGTGTAGCGGCACGGAGGCTGAAAACATGTTAACGAATTTAACATCGAAAAATCGGCGCGAAGACGATAAAACAAATCAAAAAATTAACACCGCTCCAACATTCTCACCGAGATTATCGGGATGATAGAGCCAGACTTCTTCCGCCAAATGAGGAAGAATTGGAGCGAGAGATCTGACAATAACGGCCAGTATTTCACCGATAACATCCACCGTACCGATTCGATGGGGAGTCAGAGCCCCGTCACAGTACAATCTATCTTTGACGAGATGACAATAGATCGCTGACACATCGTTGGTAACGAAGTTCAATACTGCTTGACACACGTGATGATATTGGTATTCGTCGAAATATCCTTGTATCTGAAATTGCACGATTCTTAATAAAATCTTAGATATTTTTTGGAAGGTTGTTTATTCGTCCTAATTTTGAAGAATTCGAGATAGAGATGGACGGCGACTTTGTGACTAGTCATTTTTTTTGTCAATTGACTATCATGCAACCGTCAATTGCTTTCCTACCTTATTATTATAGTGCAGAAGACGATGCAACATAAATTTATCCAGATGAAGATACTGTCCTTGCACATTATTGTAAGTGTCGTAGCGATAAAGAGCTCCGAGAAGAAATCGCAAGACCAGTCGAAGTTTCTGCACCTCCTCGGCGCTTCCTCGTATCAAAGTATCGCCGACGGGAATTTGACTGTGCTGACAACCGTGACTCGCCACCCACCATCTGTCAGGCCCAACAAAAATCAATTTTTTTTATTCTATCTTGGATTCTCGTAACGCAAAAATCAATTTACCGTAGCGTGTCGACACCGAAAGCTGGCTTTTTCTTCTGATCCTTTCCACCTTTCGTTATGTCCTCGGGATTCACGACGTTACCCACAGACTTCGACATCTTATCGTGCTTCTCGTCGACTGCGAATCCATGAACGAACAAAGATCTGCGAACGAGAAAAAAATAATTCGCTATGGATTTCCGTGATAATCTTGAAATCGTCTACAGTTGCATTTTTTTTCGCGCTCTCGAGAAACTCAGAATGTCGGTGCGTTAAGGATACCTTAAATATTGCGTACTTGAAAGGGGGGATGCCTTGAAGGGCTATCGAAGTCAGTAACGACGATTGAAACCATCCGTTAAATTGATCCATGCCCTCCATGTAGAGATCGGCCTTTCCTTCCGGAAGAACGGCGGACCAGGATAGCCCGCTGTCCAGCCATATATCCATTATGTCCTTGAAAAAATAAATAGAACATTTCCCATAAAAAAAAAATATTTTCTTGCTCTTCATCCAAATAGCAAATTTGTCTTTGCTCTATCGACTCACTTGTCCCTTTTCAAGTTGTGACGCTTCAACTCCCATCTCCCCGAGAATCTTCTTTCCGACCAATTCTTCGACCGACATTGTCCACCAACAATCGGATCCCTCCTCCTCGATCAGAATACACAATCTCTCCACGAATTTCCTGAGCCAGATCGAAGAAATTAGTCGATTGATCATGTAAGCGCACTCACCTGGTTCCGGCTATAATTTGAAATCGTTGTTTTACCGGCTCGTTACTATGTCGCCGGTATCTTTGCGATACAAAACTGGAATGGGCGTTCCCCATGCCCGTTGTCGTGAGATGCACCAGTAAGGTCGCTGTTTAATTTGATTGTACAGAGCATTGGCCGACGACGATTGCCGGGTTATCGGGTGAATCTGTACAGTTTTCAAGCTCTCCTGCACGTACGAAAATGAGCATTAAAGAAGTTTATCGAATCTACAATGTTTCACATCGAATGAGCAATTTTCTCGACTCACTGTAGCTTTTTCCTTTAAGGAGTCCGTATCGATGAACCACTGATTACTCGCCATGGTGATAACCGGTTTCTTCGTTCTCCAGTCGTACGGATAACTGTGCTGCATTAGCTCCGTTTGCAATATATCGTCGCCCATGAATTTTATAACCGCCTCGGTGCCTTCGGTCATTACCTCGAGACCCGCGAAATTTTCGCCGGCTTCGGTTGTGTAGCGACCATCCTTGTTCACCAGACTCAGCTGAAGAGACGTTTGAACATTAATAAAAAAAAATTGAAATTTATCAAGCATCGATAAAAACCGTTGATCGAGAAGTGAACTAATTGGCATCCCGGACAAGTTTGACCAACGTACAACGGGTATTTTGTTTTCCAATCCAACGAGAAAATCTTCAGATCCGTGAGCCGGGGCTGTGTGAACCAAGCCCGTGCCTATGGTAGTTTTTACGTGACTCGCCGGTACAAACGGCAAGCTTACACCCGTGATGGGCTGACTGTATCGCGCACCCGCAAGCTCGCTACCTGTTGGATATATTTCGGTATTAAAAAATGTGAATTAAACCCATTCGAATATCGCGCGATCAGAGCGTACCTTTTATATCCAATACGTTCTCCAAGTGACCAATTTTTCCAGCAACACTCTCGAGCAGATCTTTGGCCACGATGTTGATATTCCCGTGCTCGTCTTCGACAATGGAGTAAATAGCGTCGTTGGAATACGCCAGAGCCTGATTGGCGACAAGAGTCCACGGCGTTGTCGTCCACGTGAGTCCGTAAACTTTTCTGTCGTCGAATTTCTTCAAAGCCGGAGGCAGATCTCTCACTCGCAAACGAACGATGGCACATTTACTCGTGTGCATCGCGTTGTACTCCAATTCCGATTCCGCCAGAGCTGTCCTGCATTACTTAATTTAAGGTAATGCGAAAACCGAACCAGTTCGCCACCGGGAGGATACACCCGGCTCCATCGGTAATAAATCGTCTTCTCTACTTTTCTCGAAGTGAACAGGGAAGACGATTTACTACCGAAAGCGGCATTCGCGATACCCTCGGCAATCGTGCGATCGTATCGACAAAACCGCAACGGCGTGTGGGCGCGCGCAACCTTACCTGGATGAGGGCGACCAGTAGACCGGTTTGAAATCTCTGAATACAAGCTTCTTCTCGTACAAATCGTTGAATCGCCTCAGCTGGTTGGTAATGTACGAACTTTGATTGGTCAAGTAATAGCCGGACTCCTTCCAGTCAGCCATAACGCCCCAAGATACAAATACTTCGCGCTGCTTCTTCACGGCTTCTTTGGCATACTTGGAAGCTATAACGTACATCGTGATTGTAGCTTCGCAGAGGTCAGAATCATTGATAATTTCATTTTCGGTATTTCCCGCAACACGTTTAGAAGGGGTCTCCTTTTTTGTCCCAAACTATAGGCTGTTATTGTACCAGATTTTAAGTTTAGAAGTGTAGAAGCATCTTGTTATTGTCAGCAACCGCACACATCACAAAACTCTTGTATATATAAATACCATGTAAAAAGGGCCATGTCCTGTAAATACATATCGCACCCCTAAAACAACAGTGTAACATCTCTTATGACATTACCACATAAATTGTTACATTGTTGTTTTCGGCGTGCAATATAATAAATAAAAGTAAATCATTTAGAGTAGTTATCGCGAGGCGTCTTACCCAGCTTGCGTACTTGCAGAGGAGTCAGCTCAGTCTTGTCCTTCTTCAAGCTGCTCAGGGCTTTGAGTTCTATAGGCAAACCGTGACAATCCCAGCCTGGCACGTACTGAACGCGCTGGCCTCTTATGACTCGACTCCTTATCGTGATATCTTTCAGTATCTGTGAACGAAATTTCAAACGTCAGTCGTTAGAATTTTTATCGACCGTTGAGACAATCGGACAGACACCTTGTTGATGGCGTGTCCCATGTGAGGCACTCCATTGGCATAGGGCGGCCCGTCGTGCAGAATAAAATCGGGGCCTTGAAGATTCTCTCTCTGCCAACTGTACAATTCGGCGAATCCGCATTTCTGGAAATAAAGATACATCAATGTTTCTTCCATATCTTAGGATGGGGAATGTTTTATTTTGAAAATTTTACCTCTACCAAATAATGATCTTTCTCCGCTCTCTTTTCGCCCTTGATCCACGTTGCAAATTTCGTTTTCGGCAACAGCACCGTCTTGGAGTATTTTTGTTCGACAGATTCGTTGCTCGCGCTGCATGATCTCACGACAGTTCTCGTGCAACGCGACAACGAAAGGTGAAAACACTTTGCACGAGTGTTCACCAGTGCAGCCATGTTTTCGGTGTACTCGGTACTCTCGTCTGCTCCGATAAACATAACCCTAAAAAGTTTTTGAATGGGACTTGTACCGGAAACGGGAGGCCATCGACTTCCGGTTAAATTACCTACTGAAAAAAAAAAAATTGTAAATTTAATGTACCGAACTGGAAGTTTTTACGCAAAAACTGGTACATTACATTCAATGTACAATTGCCATGAAAAACTAATATACTGTTTCATTGATATGAAAGTAAATTATTAAAAGTAAAGTGCGTTTATATTAGAATTAGGCAGTTATTGAAGATAAAGTATTCCCAATGGTTTTAATACACTGAACATTAATTTTCTATCGCAATTGTACATGACATTTAATATAATAGTTTTTGCATAAAAACTTCCAGTCCAGTACATTAAATTTCATACGAATTTTTTTTACAGTACATAAAAAAAGTAGGACTTTGAGGAATTACTGAGGACGGCAAGTTATTGACGATAACGAGGACGGATTTTTAAACAATCGTAGACAACTGCATTTTGAATTTCGTTATATATATATATATTATATCACGTAACTATAGATAAACATTAAACAACGATATTCAAATAACTTCGAATAGTATGTAAAATATACCACAGTGCTGCATTGATATCATAGACCGTTCGATGATCGTATAAAATTTCTTCGTTATCACGATGATTATTCCCAATCGTCGGCATCCGGTTGGGAGTCGTATTCGCTAGCCGAATTTCTGTCGGAAGTGGAAGTTTCGTTGAGCTTGGGCGGCGGTATGAGCCGCGATATTCTCTCCATCGCCGAGGACATCGAACCACCGGCAATGGCTTTTCTTCGAAGCAACAGTTTGGCGTGGAGATCGGCCATGAGATCACCGCCGACCGAGGCGGAGGACCAACGATCAGGTTGTTCGGCAGCCGCTGCGTTACGCAGTTTAGCTTTTCCGACACCTCCGGCTGCCCGAATAGCCGCCATCAAATTAGTCCTGTCATCTACGGGAGGATTGCTCTTGGCCTGCGGAGCAGCCGCCTTCTTTTCTTTCGGCTGAGGGTCAGTGTCTTCCGGAGCCAGAGGCGGCGGAGGGGGAGGGGGCGGAGGCGGCGGGGGTGGAGGTGGCAAAGCCGCCGCTGCAATCGACGAGGATTGTTTGTTCGATACTCCAGCTTCCGGTAGGTTCGTTATCGATGATCGATTAGCCTCTGCCGGAGGTGGAGGTGGCGCTGGAGCTGCTGGGAGTTCCTTGGACGATGCATCCGTTATATCCGGCAACTTCGGGGTATTCTGATCCAAAACGGTCGATCTCGTATCATTCGTGTCCGGCAGATCGACGCGAACCGTCGGTGTCGTTACCGCCGAGGACGGAGCGATGGGACTTTGAAAGCTGAGATCGAGAGTGAATCTCTCGTCGTCGACGATGCCCGGCAAATCGGGGAGAGTCGGCGGTACGATTATCTGCGGTACCTGGGAAAGAAAGATCGTTTAGCTTACATTTTTAGTTCTTAAAAATATATCGTTATAATTGTACGTTCGACAGGAGTTTCATTACCTCTCCAAGAGCCGGGGCGTACATATACGAAGGTGACTCGAAATCAACGGAATTCCACGGTTGTACGAAATCCGGCGCGTCCTCAACACCTTGCGCGTTCGAACCATCGCGATCGGGTAACTGCGTCGACCGTGCCGTCCTCTCCTCGTCAATCAACAGCAGAGCACTGATCGACGTTGCGTTACTCGGTACTCGATCGATCGAGTGTTCGGCCGGTTTCTTCGATGATTTACCCATGACGTAATAAAATTGCAATTTTTCGTGCAGATTCACCTCGCCCGCATAATGGTCATCCTTCATCGAGTGATTGAGTCTGCGTGACTCGGGAATATCAGCAGGTGAGTCGTCCCTCGGGAAATTTTCGCTTGATCCATTCTCGCCCTTTGTAGGAATCTCTATGATCGACCTGTACTCCCTGTATGTACGAAAAGCTGGATATTTTGCATCGGAGTACAACTTTGTGGCTTTCATGCTCAAATTTGTTTGCAAATAGTGAAGTTGGTCCTGTAGCGTGTCAGCCTTTTTTCTAACAGTCGACACTCTGCAATAAAAAAAAAATTAAATATGTAAATTTTTTTAACGGGCAGATTTTATCTCATGCGGCAGAGAGTCTGCACAAAAAATTTGAAAATTTGGTGCAGTAGGAAGGAAAAATAAATAAAATAGAGTGTCCAGTACATCCGGCATTGAAACTTCTCCATAATGTATACAATTTTTTAAAAAATACCTCTGGCCATATTCGTCCAATCTGTCATCGATAGTTTTAAAGATATGTGTAACTGCCGTCTGCAGGCTATCCAGAGTGTTGGCTATCTGCATAATTGTTTCCTCATGCCTCGTGTCGTGAGGAATAATCCCTGCGAACAGAACAACCGTCGTATCGTTGAATAAAATATTTGCGCTCGCACGATGTGAAACCGTGGAAACAAAAACAAGTTGTAAACGAGTTGTTTGTTTACCAATCTCGATCCGTTCCGGCATTACGACCAGTCGTCGTATACTAATCGCCCGGGATGGCGATATTTTTGTTTTTATAGGCCAGACGACTTCGACGATGTTTTAATCACTCATTTATTACCAAAATGTTCGAAAACATGTTACGCGACGTGTGACGGCTCGGCGCTCTCAGTGGGGACGATGCGTCGAAGCGTAGAAGTTGAACCGTGGGGATACTCGTCAATCGCTAAAGCATTAATTGACCGAATACCAAACGATCGATTCGAGTTTCCTATGTATTAATTCCACTTTAGAAACGAGTCTTCTTGGGACGGTAATTTGTGACCTATTCTTTGCGGGCCCGGGGGAGAGTTACGCAGGTTAGCGGAAAGATCGCAGTCAGCTGAGCCGCGATGTCCGACGACGACGACAACAACTTGAGTAGTTGAGCGGTGTGACTATTCGCACAGACCCTCCAAATTACAGTCACTCCAAAGGTTCCTAGTGCAAACTCTTTTTTTACAGTCACGCCAACTTCAATGAGGTTGCACTAGAGATACTCCAACACTTGGAGTGACTGTAATTTGGAGGGTCTAGTGCGAATAGTCACACCGTCTTTTCTGTTAAGAAAATAATAACAACGGTAATAATCATCACGTACCATTACAGTGATAAGTGCGGTGTCTGTGCTCGCACCGCATACAGAGATTTTCTAAAACGTAGCAGACGCGGATATACCTTGTTGTCGAGGATAAAATCTAATAAACGGTGGATGAAAAGAGCCTCGCGAGCAAGAGGGTCGCGGGTTCGCGGTGAGAACAATCGAATAATCGGTCGCGTCGAGAGTGCGTTGTCGTCGATTTGTGCCGATTGTCACCTAAAAATCTTTCTTGACAAAATTGTGGACTATAGATACTTAAATGACAGTGTCGATTGATCGCGTAACCGACTCGTAGCTCGTTCCTCGTCCCAGTCTCTTTTCGCTCTGTCCACGGACAACAGTGTCGATGAGCTTGGGACATTTTACTTCGCGTTCGTGCAAGAACTTCTCAAGAACGCAAAACTCATTCCGGGTATACCAAGAAAACGTCACGTACGTGACGACCTTCGCACATCGAAATTAACTCCGGTCGAAAATCGTGGGAGCGATTTTTTTTCTTTTTTTTTGTTCTTCCTTTAGTTCTAGCGCACTCGTACTCATCGAGTAAACAGAATACCATGCTGTCTCACTGAGTCACAAGTGTTTTGATATTCAGAGGTCGTCAGAGCGTCGACGAGGATAGTCGCAAAAATGGGCGATAAGAACCAAGGAGCTCAGGCTCAGCCTATTGTGAAGATCGGACATTACACCCTAGGCCAGACGCTCGGCGTCGGAACTTTCGGCAAAGTGAAGAGTGAGTAATAAAAAAAATCAAATGAAAAATCCTTGTTTTTGGAGCATTGTGAAACAGATCTGTAGAGGCTCTACGAGACTTACTGAATTTCTTTTCCAGTCGGAGAGCATGTCCTCACAAAGCACAAAGTCGCCGTCAAGATACTGAATCGTCAAAAGATCAAGAGTCTGGATGTAGTCGGAAAGATACGCAGGGAGATTCAGAACCTCAAGCTCTTCCGTCATCCGCACATAATAAAACTGTATGGAACCAATAGAAGCGCTAGAAAATTTGTTTGTGCAAAATCCATCTGAAACAATTTGGCTAAAAACAGTTTGTCCAAAAACAATTTGTCTAAAATAATTTGTAGCAATTCATTGCAGTAACTAATCATTCTGTAGTTACAAAAATCTATAGTAATTTCCGTTAGAGTTAAAAAATAATTAGCTATTTCCCGCTATAGTTGAAAAAATGTATGGATATGTTCTGCTATAGTTTCAAAAAACTCTAGATATCTATTGTTACAGTTGAAAAAGTATGAAGATTTTGCGTAACAGTTGAAAAAGTAAATACTTTCCACTAACTCACGAAATACATTGATTTACAAAAAATAAAAAGTATAAAGTTGGGAAAAGTAAAAATATGGCTTTTCCAAATTTGCAAAATTGGGAAAGCCATAATAGTTAAAACTGAAATTTTTTGGACAAATTCCTATTAGATGTATTTTCCATGAATCAGAAAATTACTTACTTTATTGCAAAATACAAGAGTTAATTGACAATCACCATACTATTTGCAGGTATCAAGTGATAAGCACGCCGACGGATATATTCATGATAATGGAATACGTGTCCGGCGGTGAACTCTTCGATTACATCGTGAAGCATGGAAAATTAAAGGAGTACGAGGCCAGAAGATTCTTTCAGCAGATTATATCCGGCGTTGATTATTGTCACCGTCATATGATCGTACATCGCGACTTGAAACCTGAGAATCTTCTTCTGGACCACAATCTTCACGTCAAGATCGCAGACTTCGGTTAGTATTCAAGTTTACGCCTCGATTCACATCCTACATTCCTGCAGACAAATTAATACGTACACTTTTTTTTCGTTCATGGTGTCCAGCGGTCCTTGAAGTCCTTGGAGTCCTGGAGTCGTCCTTGAATTTTGCCTGACCTTGAAAACGTCCTGGAATGTCCTTGAATTTCACTTAATGTCCTTGAATTTTTTATTTCCCAAAAATGATAGTTTGTTTCAAAATTTATATTTAGTTTAGTAAATGTTTTTGTTCTTTTTTTCAAAAACGAACTGCCACGTATTTCAACGTATTTTTTCCCGCTGAACACGAATCTGCTGGCCTTATTGTGCCTAAGTGCAGTGGGACATTTGTAGCTTCGATTTTATGCACTGAAGATAGTTGTCTCTAATGTGAAATCGCATTTTTGGGATTAAAATCTAAAATAATGGGTTTGGAGCAAAATTAACGTCATATTCGTGATCAAGTGGCCCCTCTATCGGGCCTCGCTGGGGCCCTTTCAATTTTTTTTAAGTGTGTGTGTTTAGTGACAATCCGAAAAAAAATGTGTATCTCAGTTTCGCTGAAATGCATATATACATTCGTGCATAGCGAGTGGTTTTGGCTTCTGAACCCATTCCAACGTAAACGAAAGCGATTATCGACCTAAATGTTATACTAAATAACTAATGTTATTTCGTACGTCGCGCGCGATATGCATATTTTCATTTTAAAAAAATAAATGTCCCAACACAACCTGGAAATTTCATGGAAATTGTCCTTGGATGTCCTTAAATTTGATACGGACTTTTTACTGGACGCTATTTCGTTTCTTTTTCAGGTCTTTCAAACATGATGATAGACGGGGAATTTTTGCGTACTTCGTGCGGCTCGCCGAATTACGCGGCTCCCGAGGTGATATCGGGTAAACTGTACGCCGGCCCCGAGGTCGATATATGGTCCTGCGGCGTTATCCTGTACGCTCTCCTCTGCGGAACATTGCCATTCGATGATGAACATGTGCCGTCGCTCTTCCGCAAAATTAAATGTAAGTTCGTCATTATTATTATTATTATTTATATATTTTGTTTAGAATTCTAGCGTTCTTATCGCGTTCTATCGAATTCTTTGTCGCAGCTGGAATATTCCCGATTCCGGAGTATCTGAACAAAACAGTCGTAAGTCTTCTGTGCGACATGCTCCAGGTCGATCCGATGAAACGCGCTGCCATAGAGGACATCAAGTAAGTCGTTCGAGACTTCAATACAGAAATGTTGTCAATCTGTTGGCGATTGTGATTTAGCAACTCTTGGCGATTTTGTAACGTAATGTATAATTTCAGAAAACACGAGTGGTTCCAGAAAGATTTGCCGACGTACCTGTTTCCTTCGCCGGTCGAGCAAGACTCGTCTGTTATCGACATCGACGCCGTCAACGAAGTCTGCGAGAAGTTCAACGTCAAGGAGGCGGAAGTACATTCTGCCTTACTCAGTCGCGACCCTCACGACCAGCTTGCAATTGCATATCATCTTATAATAGATAACAAGAGAATCGCCGACGAGGCTGCCAAGGCAGAGCTGAAGGACTTCTACGTCGCTTCAAGTCCACCGCCGGTCGCGTTCAGTCCCAACGACGCTTCCAACAGTCCGATACGACCGCATCCTGAAAGAATCGCTCGTGAGCTGACATTGATTAACACCTGTTTTTTTCTTCAAATATCGATTATCGAAGTAAATTTTAAATAAAAATTGTACTCTGATGATTAGCGTTGCGAGAACGTCAAAGCGGTCAAGCTCCAGCGGTGCCTCAAGGAAATCGCGGGACTCCGGTGAAGCGTGCTAAGTGGCATCTGGGTATAAGATCGCAGTCCAAGCCAAACGACATTATGAACGAGGTCTACCGCGCCATGAAAGCTCTCGATTTTGTACGTCTCTTATCGATCAGCAATGAGAGTTTTGTTTCTCAAACATTTGCCGATAAACCGCCTCCCTGATTCACGATCGTTTTTTTTTTCAGGAATGGAGAATCATAAACGCCTACAGTGTTCGAGTACGTCAGAACAATAAGTTAACGAACAAATACAGCAAGATGTCCCTGCAGCTGTACGCGGTGGACTACAAAAGCTACCTGTTGGATTTCAAATCGTTGGCCACCGACGATACCGAAGACATATTGCAGGGTGGGTTTCTCGTCGTTGCTCGTTGATCGCAGTCTTCGTACATTAACAGTAATTAAAAAAAAATATTTCTCTGTTCTTGCAGACCCGGCAGTTATACCGCCTCAAGCTACGGGTCATCATACGATGGAGTTCTTCGAGATGTGCGCAGCATTGATAACGCAGTTGGCCCGATAAAATTTTCATAATTTATCCCGACCTCGTATATGTTATATAACGCCAGAATTTTTCTTCTCTATCTTAAAAAAAAGAAGAAAAAGAAACAGTGGGTTAATAGTAATAGTGGCATAAAGAAGGTTTAAAGACAGATCAAAAGATAATCTTTGATGGACGATAAACTGTGCATAGAGAAAGAGAATTCCACCTCCCCAGCGGCGTCAAAGGATCTGCATGCTGCCTCTGGGGTAGTGTACAAAAAAGAACCCGCCCGCGGGCTTATTATTAGGAAACAATGATTCGGTAAATCGGCGTTTATTCATGCCTCTGTACAAATGAAAAAAAAATGACGCGAAGTATTCTACAGTATGTTTAAAGAAAAATAATACGTTATTCCTTAAGATCTTTAGTTCAGAAAAATATAATGTTACTTGAAATTGTAAAGACCCTCGAGGATAGTTGCTCTTTTGAAGCTTTAGTTTAGTACATCATGGAGTATTAATTCTTTCTCGAAGAACTGGTTTCTCAATGTTCCGTTGCTCTTTCAATTGCCACGAGCTCTCTCGCTCTCCAATTGAACAGGCGCGCTCCTCGCCTGGCGCACAGGCACAGCTTCAGTCTTTGGCCTTCGAAACAGTAAAACGTGTGGCTCTGCGAGACAGAAATTTTTTATTTTTATTATTGTGCTTTTTTTTCAAAGATTAGTTCCGATCAATTATTATGATCGGTGGGATGCGTTACCTGGTCCATGCATCATATAATGCACCCATCCAGGACTCTGTTGAACTCCGAGATTTCGCCATTCAGTCTCGGTCATCAGGTGTGATTTGGGAACGCGAGTGGCAATTTCCGCAGGTAAAATGACATGCCTGTGCGAAAATGGAAAGAAATATCACGAATAAATTTTCAGTGCGTAAAATTGAGGTTTTTTTCGTTGTTAAATCCACGACAACGAAGTATTTTAATTTTCATTTATTTTGCATTTCCCCCCGTCATAGGCATTGTGCCTGTGTTGGGTTGTTACCGGTCAGCCAGTCCCCCCTTGCAGCTACAGCCGACTTCGCCAATGTATTGCATTCGCCTTGGTATTTGTGTCAAAAGCATAGAAAAATCGCAGAAAACGTATGTCGACACCCTATCTCCGTCGGTCTCAGATTCGCTCCACGACAACGAAGTATGCACGGTCAACACGTGTGCAACGGTAAAAATGATAAACTAACCTGTACTCGTACTTGTCGTCGCTGTATTTCTCCGAGTACTGTATCGGATCGCCAGACATTGTCGTCGATTGGGTGAGTGTGTAAAACGCCGCATTTACCAAACGAATCTATACTTCAGGTTACATGCACTCGCACTCGTCGATCTTAACATTCGTTTTGATATTAAATTGTTTATGCGTGTTTGTTCTCCGATCGCGCGCGGATCAATTTTTGAAGCGTGGATAAGGTGAATGGAAAGTCACGTGACGGAGCCAAGAGTGTGAGAGAGATAGCGCCATTGACCTTACGGCAGAGCGAGAGAGAGCTGTCGCGCTTGTGCTTCACTTCACCATAAACACGAAACCAGACTGACCCCTCGTGAACGTCGACGGAACCATCGACAAAAACAATCCGCTGACGGCTTACGTCCGTAAGACGGAAAACAATAACATCTTCGCTGGAATTAGCCAAAAAAACAACAATAAAAAACACTTCGTTATAAAAATTACAATTAATAGATAAGAATTCAATCAATGCACCGAGGATGGATTCGAATACCAAAGAGTTGAACGTTTACGGCCTCGTCACGGAATTGTGCAAGCGTTTTATCGACAAAAACGCCCCCGAGGACCACCCTTACGTGCACCGCAAGGACGACACCGGTGCTCTGAAAAAATTGAGATCGCGAGCTTTTGAGATATTGTTAAAAAAATCTCCGGATAAGATCGATCATGACGGTGAGATTTGTTTTCGACTTTGATAATCGTTGAAACAACATCTTAGACATTTTTAAACATCTGCTAACATGTTTATAAAAACTACATTTTTTAATTTATATTTTTGGTAGATCGTCAAGGCGCCGATCCCATAGTAGAATTATTGAAACATGCCTTTGTGCTAAAAACAGCCCTCGGCCAATGTTCCGGAGCACAGGAACTAGAATGTTTGATGGACAGTTTATGCGAGAACCAGGCAGACAAGGATATTGGTGTATATTCTACTCTGCAGTTCCTCATTGGCCTTAAATCCTACGAACGGAGAGAGGAGAATACTCTGGTAATTTGGCACAGACTCGTAGATCAGTCGAGCACAGTTCATATTAAATAAATTTTGTTCCCTCTTTGCTCAGAATATATTTCACTATGGAAGACACAATCCTGCCTTGCCAGAGCAACTCCAAAACCCCAAAGGAGTTCCTCGCTACCAGGTCTATCCTGTGGAGTCGCTGGTGCTGCCTGAGAGATTTGAGAGGATGCTGGGAATGGGTCGCGACAATTTAATCCTCGGCAACAGCGGAGATCATCGCAGCAATCTTTCGTTCAGAAGTCAATTTAGATCTGCAGCCACTATTGGCATTGAGTCTCTGGGGTAAGTGTTCCTTAGCTGGAGGTCGATAACTTCTTCATATTTTAATTAAGATTTAGTTAATAATTTACTTAATAATTTCTGTAAACACTAACAATTTTCTTTTTATTGTTTTACATTTTTCCCCCGGTATAGGCATTGCGCCTGTACAGGATAAATTCTTAACATATTTGTAAATATTAATATAGTAGAGATAGTAATGATAATTATATTTACCTGAAGCTAACTCGCATGAACAAAAATGTAAATTGTTATGCTATTTTACAACTTAATGTAATTTGATGCATGATCCGAATTCTCAGGAGCGAGGATGTCGGTGGTTCGATGTTCTCTGTGCCGAGATACACTGTGAAGCTCGCTTCGACCCGGGAGTTTTCAATGTCGTCCTTTTTCGTGCCTAACATAACGGAGGACAGCCTGAAACGGATAAACGAATATTCCACGGGCCACATAGGATCGATTCCTCGTCCCGAGCCGCCGTGGTTGTGCTTGAAATCAGCCCGCGAAGACGGTGAGAGCAATTCGGAAGTATCGGATGCCCAACTGACCACCATAGGTCTAAACGACAAAGACGGGAGCGTCGAGGAGCTGTCCTACGCCGAGTGGGACAACGTTAACGATATGGGAGAAATATCGGAGCATCGCACTTGGGAAGCGCTGGGACGCTTGAACGCGCCGAAGGAGCCCCCGTTTATCACCGAACAGAACGAAGCTATGCTTCATCTTGAGAGAATAAGCCAGGCTGGATACCTGTTCTTACTCCCAAGAGACATTGTCGACAGGATCGATATGATCGAGGAAATTTCAACGAGGGATTTGTTAGAATCTATTAAATTGCTGCTGGTCGGCGTAGAGTCGAAACATTTTACTTGGGATGAGAAGGTAAGATTCTCGCCGCATATAATCTTACATATATTTTGGAAAGTTGTTTGTTTCTTTGTTTGTTCCAATTTTTTTAAATCCGGAAATACGTCATTTCCGGTTCGGAAAATAAATTTTTCGACCGGAAGTGACGTTATACCGGGAATATGTCTACGATTTGCTAGTATTAATATAACAATAAAATAACTGCAAGAATGACGATGCGACAAATCAATTTTTGATCGTTTACAGTCATGTTGCTTCGCTCTGAGAAACAATGTGATGATACCAGGTCTGAGTGTCGAGGCAACGAGTAGCGCCTGTTCCGAGGTCATGCACTGGGGAGCTTGCTACAGATCGTTGTCACTCCTGATAAAATCCGACCCTTGGACAGACAAGAGGCAGCACGAAGGTTTGATATTCAAAGCTATGTGCAACAGCATCAAGGAGCTCTTCATTTTCTATCAAGCCGCTGTGCTCCGAATATCCGTCGCGAACGACGAGTCACCCGCGTTACTAAAGCTACTACACCATATAAGACCAATCGGAGAGCTGATGTCCGAGGTAGCGAGACTTTGTCGATGCGATTTCGATAATCGAGCGGCACTCGACGACGGTTTGGGTCTCCTGTCGCACATCTACGAGCAAGTAACTCGCGTAACGAAACCCCGACTGGCTCTAATCTTCTACTCCATTCTAAAAGCGTGCTGCGAAGTTTACTTCCGAATGCTGCAGCGATGGCTCTTCGAGGGAAATTGTGACGACGCTTACGGTGAATTCATGATCAGACAGAGACCGCAATTTTTGCACGAGAAGAGTCATCGTTTTTGGACGAAGGGCTACGCTCTGAACAACAATTCGGTGCCTGGATTTCTGAGTCACCTGACGGATTCCATAATCGAGTGTGGAAAAACCGTGAGACTGCTGAAAATTTGCGACCCGAAGAATCCCTTATGCACGATGTTCGCAACTGCCCATCCGGCGGTACGTGTTTGTTTGAGCGTTGGAATGGTGCGGGAACAGGAAGTTATATGCCGCGAGTTCCTCGACAAGGGCGAAGGATTGTTGGGCAAAAACGTGTCATTCTCGTTCGCCTTCGAGGAGCAAAGGATCGTCGAGAAGAATCGAGCCAGCCTCGTGATAGCGGCCCAGCACGACACTCTCGAGCGAATAAAGCGCGAACACGAGGAAGCCAAGCTCGAATCGGCCCGAAACAAGCGCCAGCTGCTGGCACAGCTCAAGGATCAAGCCGGTGAAGTAGCGTCGCGAAAGGAACGTGAACGGGAAGCCGAATTGCTCAAGGACAAGCAGTACCTCGAGGACATGAACGCCGCCGAGGAGATTGCGAAAAATGCGGAACTCGCGGAAAAGAAAAATGTTCTTGATTATTATAACGAGCTCGCGGCCGAGGCCGAGAGACGTCGTGTCCGCGCCGATTGGCGAGTCAAGCGAATGAAATTGTTTCAGCAGCGCGCTGATTCGATAATCGGAGCGAAGAGGGAACTCTGGGGCATCGAGGAGAGTGACGGAGCTCTCGAGATCGCGAACAGTATTAAAAAATCTATGGATGAGGAAGACACGAGGGTGGAGGAGATCGCTGATGAAAACGACGTTCCCGCGGCAGTTGAACCGATCGACTCGCAGCCCGACGAGCCGATCAGGGTCGAGGACGAGAATCAAAATTCCACCCTGAGCGATGAATCTCCCGAGGCAAAGGAAGCCGAAGCTCCGAAACCCGCAACACCTCCCGCTGTGGAGATCGAAGAAAAAACCAAATTCCTCCCGAAGAAATCACCGCGTCCATGCGTCCTAGAGATAAACAGTACGAGAACGGCGACCGGTAATGTTTTCCCGAATTTGAACGATTATCGCCAAACTCTCGACAACAGCAACTTGGATAATTCGTCGTGTCTGCTGAAAGACGCGATATCGAAGACGGATGAGAACAAGATCGCGGCTCAGAGAAACAAGCTTAAAATCTGGCAGGAAGAGTATGGTATGACGCCGAACAACAACGAATTGAACATAATCGTGATGGACGCCGAGGGCAACAAGAATACCATATGCATAGACACTTCGACCGTCGATCCGGACAATTTGCGTGCGACCACGGAAACGGTTACGGACAGAAACAAAAACAGAGGTCCACCGGACCAGATCGAGGCCTGGAGGTGCGAGGTGTCGGGCGAGAGAATCCTCGAGCGTGGCTCGAATCTCACCGACGCTCAGAAAAATCGAAACAAAAACATGACTCACTATACCGAGGTGTTCGACGGGTTCGCCGTACCGGGCAGGATCCGCGACGACGCTCCTCTGACCGAGGCCCAGAGGAACATGCGGAGAAACATGACCCACTCGTATCGGGACAACCCACCGGAGAGAGAACCACCTGGCAGAGTGAATTTCACTGAATTCACGGAACTGCAGAAAAATCGAGCGAGGGTAATGGGTCACGACAACAGGAATTACCAGAATTACGCCTTCGAGGAAATCGGCACGAATTGTTTGGATCCGTTGACGCCGATGAGCCAGCCTGCCGTCGACGACGGTATGACGCCGATGTCCTGCACGACGGACACCTTTCCTACGTCCATCAGCAGTAGCTTCACCCACGAGGATCTGCTGAAGAGCGGCATGAGGAGCACGACCACCCCGGGTGATCTAGCTTCGGAGGATCCACTGGAGTCGAGGCCGACGAGCAACGGCTTTGACTTTCCCCGTAGTAGTCAAGCATATCCAAATTTCATCGGCCGCGAGGCAGCCGCGACCCCGAGCTTCGAGTCGTCCCTCACCATAGCCGACGTCGAAATGATCGACAACACTTCGCTGCAAGTCTATCTCGAAAAATCCGTGGCCATACCGCTGCGCGTCCAGAGCCGTCTGGCCAACGCAGCGATCGTCAAGCATCTTCTTTACGAGCTCAATATACTGTCTCATTTTCACAGCCTGAGAAGATTCTTCTTCCTTCTGGACGGAGAGTTCACGAGGAGTTTGACGAGCTCGCTGTACAAGAGGCTCTACGAGATCTCAGCGCCTATCGAGCTCTTCAGATCGGCCACTCTGACGAATCTCCTGAAGAATGCTCTTGGCAGCTCGCTCAGCAGTACAAACGACAATTCGGCACTCTTAAGCTTGTCCGCTATGAACATACCCTCGCAGCTGCAGCTCTCGAATCCCGAATTTCTTAATTGTCTATGCCTGAACTACAAAATCACGTGGCCTCTGAACATAATATTCGACGAGAGAGTGATGGAGCAGTACAGCAAGGTCTTCAAATTTTTGGTGATGGTCGGCCGTGTACTATACGTTCTTCAGGAAGACTTTCACATACTCAAAGTCGAACGGAAAGCTGCCACTTCCGATCAATATCACAAGCTTCAACTTTACCGTCACTCGATGATGCAGTTCATCACCGCCTTTCACAACTATCTGACCTGCAGCGTACTCCACGCGAGCTGGGCCGAGTTTGAGAAGGATCTTCAGAACGCGACGACCCTTGATCAGATTTATCTCACTCACGTTGCTTACATCAAAAAGATATTGTCGCGTTGCATGCTCACGGCTCGGGGCGAAAAGATGCGAACTTTTCTTTGCAACATATTCAAGGTGATACTGAAGTTTCACAATGGTGTGAGATCGCAAAATTGGTCGACGATCGACGGTGGTTACACGCACGCCAATTTCGAGCGGCTCGAACAGATGTACAGAACTTTCTGCGAGGCCAGAACTTATCTGGCTCACGTGGCCAACAAACTGGCGAGCAGCGGATATCAACCGCATCTCACGCACTTTCTCAACGCACTCAACATCAATCCTCTGTACGATTTGACGCACATGCATAGCGGGAAGAAATCTTAGACGTACTTTTTGTAATATTGTAACAAAAACTAAAGGAATTTGTTGAACGCTTATGTAGATTTAAGATTTCGCCTGGCTTCGACCACGCCATGTTTCTCTCAAAGAGACAAAAATAACCGTTAAACCCCGAATTGTAATTACTACTGAAACTTGTCAAAGAGCTCGTTGAATCGCCGCTCTCGTTAAATCATGTACTTTTCATTGATAAATCTATTATTTTCATGCTTCACAGTGTACAGTATATACAGTATGCCGTTTTTGTTGTTTACCTTAATAATTCAATAGTTAAATACGTAAGAAAGCGCGTTGAAAAACAATTTTTTTTTCAGTCCAACATGACATAAGTTAAGGTATCACATTGAGATGTATGTCGTACTGTTGGTCGAATCCAATGTAACAGTCCGACATGAGGTAGAACGTTACTTTCGTTCGTCCTGAAAAAAAAACAATCATATTTTATTTGGGTCTCGTTTCGAAGCAAAAACTACTAGACATGTTTTAGTCTACCTGTGAACGAAGGTGCTGTGAACTCCAACTGATTGAGCCTGGGCTGATTGTTGATGCCCGAGGATCTCTTCAGTGCCCACAACTCTCTCTGAGCTATGTCTCCCAAAACGAGGAACCAACCTTCGTCCTTTCCTCTCAAGAATAATGGACTGTGAGCTCGAAGATTGCTCGACCGATTCTTTCTCTTCAGAGTTATCTCCAAGGTGTAGTTTACATTCGCGTGGACGTCTATGCAATCGTCGATGGATTGGCGATCGCGAAGATGCAAATTCGACGCAATCTCGATGGATTTTGTTTCGTTGTCGCTCCACGAGCCGTGCAGCCTCAGCTCGACGCTCATCACCGGCATCGCTTTTATTACTTGGTGAATCTGCAAAAAGAGTACGGTTCTGTTAGCTAAAAACAAATTAGATAAAAAAAATATAAATGTTGGTAAAAGTGGCCAATATAGTACATTGATTAGCAATGAAATGTACCTCGTGAATTTCGTTCTCGCTCAGCTCTCCGCCCAATGAGCTGGCAAGAGCCTTGTAATTATTGTTTACACTCGCGCACAGTGCTGGCAGACACTTTGGCAGAGCTGAGAAGAGACGAAGATGTTCTCTTTCGATGTTCGGCAGTGTTACGATAGCGGACTCGTCGATCCATCGAGCCTGGATGATCATTTGCAGCAGCTGCATCAGTCTCAAAGTACTGGTGAGCCAGCCGCGTTCGGCAACGATGTCGATCATCGATTGGAGTATCCTTATAGCCTGATCGAGGACGGATTTTAAGTCGGTTATGTAATCGGAGTTCGGCAGTTCCAGTCGTGAGAAGTGAGCCTGAAGAAGCAGGAAAGCTTTCGTGCTCGGTGAATCGTAGCTCAGACGATCGACCGGGTAACGGCACCGCTTCGACAACTCTTCGTTCTGTATATCCTCGTTGTGTCGAACCGGTAACTCGTCGTACTCGTGAGCGTCGCACATGATCTTAAGGTACTGTGGTATCGTCATGCTTTCCCTCAATTCGGCCTCGAACATGCCGACCGTTATGTAGGAAAGGTAGTAGAACGAAGCTATTCGTCCCATCGAAAGTGGATAGATTGCATTCTGCTCCTGTGAGGCAAAGAACAAAAAATAATAAATATTAAATAAAACTATCGGCCACAAGTGGATTCGATGAACCTGAAGATATCTGCATGACATCAAATTTCATCATTGACAAGTCCATGGTGTCCAGTGAAAAGTCGTTACGAATTTTAAGGACATCCAAGGACAATTTCCAGGACATTCCCAGGTTGTGTTGAGACATTTCTAAAAAAAATAAAAATATGCATATCGCGCGCGACGTTCGAAATAACATTTACTTCGATAAACGCCTTCGTTTGCGTTGGAATGGGTTCAGAAACCAAAACCACTCACTATGCACGAATGCATATATGTATCTCAGCGAAACTGAGATACACATTTTTCGGATTGTCACTAAACATACAGACTAAAAAAAAAATCAAAGGGACCCTAGCGGGACCCCCATAGAGGCCACTTGATCACGAATATGACGTTAATTTTGCTCCAAATCCAATATTTTAGATTTTTATCCCAAAAATGCGATTTCACATTGGACCAAACTGTTTTCAGTGCATAAAATCAAAGCTACAAATGTCCCACTGCATAAAATCAAAACTACAAATGTCCCACTGCACCTACGCACAAAAAGGCCAACAGATTCATGTTCAGCACACAAAAATACGTTGGAATACTTCGCAGTTACTTTTATAAACGAAGAAAAATATTTCATACCAAGAAAAAATAATTTATCAAAAATTTCCAATTTCCTATTTATCAAAAATTTACCCCTTTAGAGTCCATTTTCCGCGTTTTTCAACGTCCTCAAACGGCACGATAAAACGATTCTAAAACTTTGGACAAGGCCCTATCTTGTGTATTTTTTTCCGTAGAACACGATGGACACTCCGGATTTTCTGTAGCTCCATTGCGAGTCGAGATATCGGCCTTTGAAAATCACGAAAATCGACGTTTTTCCAAAAGTAGCTCAAAAAGTAAAAATTCGTTGTTCAATCGATTTTTTTTGTTTCAAGGCTATATTCCACGTATTTTTTCCCGCTGATCACGAATATAACAATCATTTTACTTCCAACCCAATATTTTCCATTTAAATCCCAAAAACACGATTTCTTGTGCAGAAAATCGACATTTTCAATGGTTCACTGCATTTTGGGCCCAAAAAGGCCAGCGGATTTGTGTTCAGCTGGAAAAAATACATCGAAAAACGTGGCAGTTCGTTTTTAAAAAAAGGACAAAAATATTTACTAAACTAAATATACATTTCAAAACAAACTCAAATTTTCGGGGAAATAAAAAATTCAAGGACAATTCCAGGACTCCAAGGACTTCAAGGACCGCTGGACACCATAAAGTCTTTGTCAATTGGCTGCTTTAGGGAGAAGAAAAAATTGTTCACTTGTAGAATTTTATTCTCCAAGTGAACTTCTCCGAGCGAAGTTTGTGAGATGCAAAACACAGGCGTTATAACTTGATGAAATTTAGTGTAGAGCAGATTTCTTCAGAGTCATTGGATTCGTCGATCAAACATCAATACGTTACCTGATCTATCTCGATACAATTCGAATCCACGAGAACCTTGAGCGTCTTCTCGACGAGCTCCGACAGGTACTCATTTATGTGCTCGGGTTCGAGGATCTCGAGATCGTAGTAGCACGGATTCTTCATCAATCTTCTGAAGAAATAAGTCCAGGTCATGTAGTCGAGAAACTCTTGTTTAGACTTTATCGTACCAGCGACGATCTCGGCGTTCGCATGATCGGGTAGTACTTGAAGCAGGCTCGATTCCACGGGGAATGGCTCGTAGAGGAATTTTTTGTAAAAATTTTTCTTCACATCGTGAACGAGAACAACGGCTACACCGGAATCGTCGAACTGAGGCCTTCCCGCCCGTCCCATCATCTGGAGAACGTCGGTTATCGGCATATCGACGTAGCGTTTTGTTTTACCGTCGTAATACTCAGTTCCTTTGATGACCACCAGGTGAGCAGGGAAGTTTACACCCCAGGCGAGAGTCGCCGTTGTTATGAGAACCTAAAGTAAAAACAAGAATACGTTATTAAAATCACTTCGTTAATTGTTCAAAAATACTACGATGAACTATCAATTTACTTGAATCTTATTGTTCACGAACAATTCCTCGACAGTGCGGCGATCTCTGTCCTGCAGACCGGCGTGATGAAGCCCAATGCCGAAGGCCAGTGTGAGCTTCAGATTTGTGTCTTTTATGTCTCCAATGATATTTTCCATCTCGTCCTCTCGCATGTGAAGCCACTGCTTGGGACTGTCCTCGGCGGCGAGATAGGCTATCAAATCTAAAGCCGTGAGTCTGGTCTGTCTTCTCGAGGCAACGAACACGAGTGAGGGACTCTCGGGCGCGTGTTGCCTTATAGCTTGAAAAGTCGGTCTATTCATCGTTGCCATTCGAGGACAATAATGCTTTCCGGGAAAGCCGCTGATGTGAACTTCCAGAGGTACTGGCCGCACCGAAGGTCGAAAATTGTAAAGTCCCATCTGCTTTATACCTAGCCAATTGGCGAGATCCACGGCGTTGGCCAGAGCCGTCGAGAGCCCGACGATCCTCAGTGTCTTCTTTGTGTGCGAAGCTATGAAGTTCGTACGCGAGACTATAACTTCGAGGACCGGACCTCTGTCCTCGCCCAAGAGATGAATCTCGTCGATTATTATCAGAGCTACTTTCTGCACGTAGTTACGAGTCTGCCAGCTTCTGCTGATACCGTCCCATTTTTCCGGTGTCGTCACGATGACGCTCGCTCGTGCCACTTGTTTCATGTCCGGAGCTACGTCTCCGGTGAGCTCGACGACGCTCTTGCCCAATTGCTCCTCCAATCGAACTTTCCAATCGGATATTCGTTCTCTGACGAGAGCCTTCAACGGCGCTATGTAGACGACTTTTTGATCGGGATATTGCTTGAAAACGCGAAACATCGCGATCTCGGCGGCGATCGTCTTTCCCGAGCCCGTCGGGGCACCCAGCAGAACATTGCAATCGGTGTGATACAGACAATGAAATATCTGCGTTTGTATGGGATTGAAGTGTGTGAATTTGTACAGTTTCTGGAAGTTTGAATCCTGCAGGGCAGTCACGGGCAACGGTTGAAGTTCCAACAGATCTGTGTGAGGCGGATGAAGTTCGGGAAGCACAAGATTGTGGAATGTCAAGGGTAGAATCGATTCGCAACCGAGCCAGCGGTTGCTCGTCGCTTTTACCAAGTATTGGGACGGCAGAGGCTCGGTCAGTGGTATGGTCATAACGAGCTCGTGTGGACTGTTGCTGAGAGCCTATGAAAATAAATGATAAATAATTTTTTGCGTCTACCTCAATGAATGGACGGAGAAGATTTTTGTTTCGTACCATTTTCTTCGTGACGAGAAAGTATTCGTGATGATAGATAAAATTGTTGTCCGGATCTTCGATCCATATCCAAAAAGCTTCGGACGTCTTGCCGTGAACGTGATCGTTCCACCTGAACTGAGGATAGATGTTCAAACGGATACGCAGTACAGTTCGCGTTATTGGCTGGAGGTTCGATTCCATATCCAACGCGGGAAATTCGTCGCAGCATTTCTTTATGAGCGCGGCTGTCTTTTGATTCCGCAAAAAATCTCCGATCTCCCGAACGTCCATCTCACGGAGTTTCTCGATTGTTAAATTTCGATTCTCGATTTTCTCGATTATATCGTGACCAAGACAGTGAAATTGTCGCAGCGGACTCATGTGATCCCACTGCTGAAGCTCGAGCATTTTTGCCATTCCCAGCAAACGTCCGGCCATTATTGCGTTGTTCTTTCGGAGCATTACTTCGAATATCGCTCGGCATATTCTCACCGCGTTCTGTCATCAATTAAAACAAGGAGATGTTTGAATATACGCATAAGCTCGAACAAGAATGGCTTTAGTGATTTAAAAAAATGATCTTTTACCTGCGTTATGTACGCCTGATCGGATATCAGGGAGAACGAGCTAACGCGTCCTTGGGACAGATACGTTTGTATCAGAATATTCACTTTGCCATGAATATTCTCGGGACCTCCTTGCGGTATCACCTCGCAATAGTCTGCCGAGAGATTATCCAGCTCGTTCATCTCGTCGTCGCGTACCTTAAGCTGCTCGAATTCTTGCGAACGCGATATCATTCCAAGTATATCGGCCTCCGTCATTATCGGCTTAGTCAGATCGTTGAACGTTTCAACTGTGTCGTATTTAAGGTAATAGTGACTGGCAGTACGTCCCAAATCTGAAAGGATATCCCATTTTTAATTTTATTTGAATACTGGCAGATTGTTTTGGCTCGGGCGCTTCGCGTCTTCGCTATTAACTATGAAATTTAGAAATTTTTACCGGAAATGTGTCACCTCAGGTTTGAAAATCTCATTTTTAAACAGGACGTAACGTATTTCCGGTAAGAAAAATGTTTTTTTTTCCGAACGACGAGAAGGCAAGAAATAATTTTCGAAAATATATATGAGACGCCGTCGTCAAAAGATTAGTCAATGAACTATCGGTAAAACTTGTTTCCGTCATTCCAAGCTAAATATTTAACGTGTAGGTGTTACCTGTGGAACTGAGATCCCCGGTTCTGATATTATAGCGTATCATCTTCGCCTTGTCCAACGCTTTAGCCGCAGTGTCGATGAGCTCTTTTCGCTTACGATCCAAGTTCGGATCTTCGATGATAGTCTGATATGGTATTCCGTAAGCCAGGTGATTGAGTTTCATTCTAACGAAGAGATAAGTGTAACTCAGCCACTCAACAGCCTCCTCGACATTCGATATTGTCCCGAGAGCGATTTCGGCGTTCAAGTTATCAGCGAGGTAAGTTATAAAGCTGCTTTCGATCGGGAACTGATTGGTCAGCAGGGAGAGATAATGATTGAGCTTGTTGTGTGCAGTTATTATAACTGCGTGACCTGAAGTGTCGTACTGGGGTCTTCCGGCACGGCCGAAAATTTGCAGAACGTCGAGAATTCCAAGATCTATGAAAGATCCGTGCTTCGAGTCGTAAATCTCTGTTCCCTGTTGATACAATAAAATTCGATGTTTAAGCTTCCAATTAATTTTGTGCAAGAAAACTCACTCGAATAACGACGGCGTGTGCGGGTAAATTGACTCCCCATGCAAGTGTCGACGTGCAGACCAGAACTTTGACGAGACCTTGAGAAAAATATTTCTCAACCAAATTTCTATCGGTTCGCAACATTCCAGCGTGATGCACGGAAAAACCATACTCGAACAATTGTGCGAGATACTTGTTGCGCGAATTCGACAAAGCTTTCAGGGCCAATCCCTTGGCGGCGCCGTCGGACTTAAAGAGTTTCAGTGTATCATTGGATCCGGCTATGTCTTTGAGGGCATTCGCCGTTCTCATTGTAGCATTTCGCGCGTGCACGAAAACCATAACCTGATGACCCTTGCGAACCATGTCGACCACTTGATTGTAACACACGAGATCCATGTCGTGTATCTGCTGGTTCGGTTTTATGGATTTAACGCCGATAAAGGTTTGACTCAGCGGCACAGGCCTGAAGCGACTGTCGAAGTAGAAGAGACCCTTGTAGGGATTGACCCGTAGAAATCTCGCTACGTCAACGTAATTCGGCAGAGTAGCGGAGAGACCAACGATTCTTATCATGCTCTGTGAGGACTCCACTTGTCTGAGGGTTCGAGCAACGAGAGCCTCGACTACGGGTCCTCGGTCGCCGTGCAGCAAGTGAACTTCGTCAATGATCAGCAATTTAACGATCGCCGCTAGAGCAATGTCGCTCGAACCTTTCCTCGTTACGACATCCCATTTCTCCGGAGTCGTGACTATCATCTGCGTAGCGAGAATTTCCTTCTTGGTTAGATTCATATCGCCGGTCAATTCGCGAACGGTGACGCCGAGGCAGGCAAGCTTTTTGTTGAAATTGCTCGTCATCTCGGCAGCCAGCGCTTTCATCGGTGCTATGTAGACTATTTTGAAATTATCTTTGTTGAGAACGCCGTTGTCGATGTGAAGCTTCAATTGATGAACCACCGCGAGGAGAGCCACGTTCGTTTTACCGGCTCCTGTTGGCGCGCAGATCAACAGATTCTCGTTGCTGTGGTATGCCGCGTCGAATACGATGCTCTGAATTCTGTTCAGAGCTTTCACGCCGTTGAAGGCCATTTGTCCGATCTGAAAGGATAACATTTTTTTATTATACGCTCCATTCATCTATGAAGTTTACATTCATATTAATGTTACTTATATATTTTTTATTTTTAGTTTTCTCAATGTCAATTCGTCCGGTTTTACTGTAGTTTTTTTGTACCTCATCGAGCGTCGATATGAGGACCGGATCGTTGCCCACTTGCAGCGGAGTTGCTTCCGGTATTGGTATGTGAACTTCCTCGCACAAGTTTGAATCCTTTCTCTCGACGTTCTCGGGCAGCATGACTTTCTGACCGGAAACGTAACCTGCCGTGGCCTTCGACGTCAACTTCGAGTCAAATACGAACGGAAACTGCTCGCGTGCGCTGCTACCGACGAGATTTGATTTTTTGCTTATCGTAAGAATGGGAGCGTTTTGGGCCAGCAGGGCTTCCTGCCTTTTGAGACGAAGCGCCAACGGGTCGATATCGTCGTCCGAATCATCGCCGTTCACCTCGGCGTGCTTGTTCGAAGCCTTCATCAATTTTTTCTCCTCTTTCCGCACTTGCTTGAGCAATATCTTCTCCTTCGCCGATTGAACCGTAACTTGGCAACCGTATCGTGGCTGCTCTGCTTTTTTTGCTGAAGAAAAAATTCAGACTCGTTTATTAGGCAGGTTCGCGTCTTGTGGAGCGTCAAGATTCAACGGATAGATATCTTCGAACTTACGCGGTGGCTTTTTATTGAATTTCTGGGTCGACAGCAGCCTGATAATCGCCTGACGATGCTCGAGTATGTAAGACACGAACTGTATGAACTCGAAGCCCAACAGATCGAACAATTCGCCCTCAAGATTGTTGCCGGCATTTTTCAATTGGTTCTCTATTGTCATGACGAATTGGTCGTAACTCATGTCGCTCGAAATTTTGGCGTAACACTGTTTCAGGCCTTTCGTAAAATCACCTTTATCAAACTGCAAGTTAAAAAAATATTATTACTATAATCGTAAATCGGACGGTATTTTTTTTTCTTTCGTCGAAATACATACTCCGGTCTTGCTGTTGGTCTCGACTACCAGTTTGTCGTACGACATCGTAAAATCTTCGGCGGGCTTCGATGCGTTCGCCTCCACCATATCGTGAAGCCATTTACTTTCCGGCCACACAACCGTCGCCGGCTTGTACTCTATTTTCGCCCCGAATAGTTTCGATTCCTCGTCGGAGCTTTTCGAAGATTCGCAGCCGAATTCCGCGATAAATGCCAAGTTCTCCTCTGTCAGAAAATCCTTTATCTTGCTTACAGTCTGTGTGAATAAGAATTAGATTTGTCTCTGAAGCTTAGCAAGCAAAACACAGCTCCGCGCTCATTTAATTGCAAACCTGCAGAATTTTAGTGGCAACACGTTCGGTTATCCCTCCCATCCTGTCCTCAAGAAACTTAAAACTTCTGTCGCTCAAGTGCTTCTCATTAATCAGCTGACGAATAATCGATATTGATATGTCATCCGCGATCGTCGGAGATTCTCCTTCTACGAACAGAAACAGATTTGCTACAGTATCATTTTCAGTTAATTGCAGGCACAAATTGTAGATAGGCAATAACGTAATTCCCGGATCGCCATTTTGTTATTTATAAAAATTACAAAACTGTAATATAATTTTATTTGAATTATAAAATTTATGTATAATTAAATAAATAAATAATATATCAAAAAAATTATGTCAATGTAATCTTTTTTTTACATTGTTGTCAGAAGTTAAGAGTTCATTGCAACATTGTAACAGAGTACCAGGAAATGTTCTCACCGCAAAATAGGCCCACGGCGCTGTGTACCTGCATTAAAAAAGGCTGTGCCGTTTCTGGAAGGTTCTTGCAAAATTCCTGCCAGTCAATTCGTCTGTAAAGAAAGGAAAAATTTAAATAAATATAAATCGAGTGTCCTCTGTCCGGGTAACAGCGTTGCAGGAAATAATTACTGGGTCGATGCTGCAGACTGTTCTAGCCTCTTCTTGATCAAATCGTTCTCTTCAGGCTTCAGCTGTTTCTTTTTGCGTCCCAGCTCCGTGAATGCTCTGAGCGCGCGTGTGACGCGCGGGACTTCGCTCATTTTGCCAATTCTTACCAATCGCTTTGATCTGCAGAACAGAAATGTATAAGAGTTTGTAAGAAAAACGTGACAAGAGCCACAATCTGTTTCGGTATTGCACTTAATTGTGCAAACAAATATCATCGCGTGAAAATCGTCAGAGAGCGTTCGATCGTTCACTGATCGACTCTACTCAGTCCAGGTTTACGTTTTTCGCAAAATTTCGCAATATATTCCGCCGGGGGATCATCAGATAATTTTGACATAAAGAGGTACGAGCGCTTAACCTCGAACGATCCCGATGTCAGCCATCATTCGAGTTACGGCGAGACAATAGAATGTAAAGTCTAGGTAACGATTATAAATAAATTAATTCGATTTGCTTTCTTACCTGTGAGCGAGTCTTCGACGCGTCGCCTTTTGTACTGATTTGTCGGTTTAATGTTATATTCTACATCTTCCGACGAAGAGGATATATCAGCGGTGAAAATTTTGAGAATCTGCCGATTCAAAAATTCACGGTGCCGTTGTAGTCCTGGCCGCTTGTGGTGCGACGATCGCGGGAGGGGGGAGAGTAGTACGAACAAATTTCACTGGCGTCGCAGCGCTCGTGAGACGCCCGTTCAAAGTTTCCGTCGCGGTCGACGAAATCTCAAATTTCTAAATTTCATACTAATAAATATCAGTGTTGCTTGTAGCGCAACGATGTAGCATGTAGCTCGCGTCAGTATCTCAATGTACATTTATCGAGTAGGCTTGTATATACGCAGTGTCGTTGGGAAGTTCAGTGTTGTTTTCTTCGTGTTTCAACGTGCCAGCGGTGAACATGGTTGCTACTGTATCGTCCTTCGCCGGAGACTTTTCATTTCGACGATCCCGCGGTATCTGCTCGATGTCCGGATGCACACGAAGACCCAGAATAAAGGTAGGAATTTAATTTTTCCAATTATCATAAGAATAACTGCACTATAAATTTACGGTCAGGAATGTGTTGGTCGATCGAGACTGCTGCAGCCTTGCCCGGCTCCCATAGCCTCGAAAACTTTTGTTTACATGTGACACATGTTAACAAACGCAACTTTCAAATACCGTTGGAAACTATTATAACCAAACAACTGCCTCGCTTTTTCAGACGGTATATCTTAATTCACCGTAATTTATTAGCAATCTCAGTAAGATCTGGGAAAACTTTCAGGCAGGCTTTTGCTCATGGGGGGAGGGGTACGAAGGGATTATAAACAACGGAACATTTTTGAATAAATGGAAAGTTCATTGTCTTATTCTACGTCCTTTCTCCAAGCTGAAATGTATTTAACCTTCACGAGCGAAATAAACATACGCAGAGAAAGCCGAACGAAAATCTACGCTTACGAGAAAAAGAAAAAAAAAAAAAAAATAAGAAAAAACCTTGTTCACTCGTCCCGAGAAATCAAGTGGTGGATATTGATGTTAGGTCAGACGAGAGTCGGCATCCTCGTCTCGGAGTTTGGGTCACCGCGAGGATAGAACAAATCGAACATCTGTGCGAGCTCAAACTTATTTAGCCTTTACGAACGAAATAAACATACGCTGGGAACACCGAAGAAAAATCTACCATTAAAACCAACAACAAAAAACCCCGTCTGCTAGTCCCGAGAAATGAAGTGGTAGATATCGATGTTCAGTCCGACGAGAGTCGGCATCCTCGTGTCTAGTCCCGAAAAATCAAGTGGTGGATATTGATGTTAGGTCAGGCAAGAGTCGGCATCCGCGTCTCGGAGTTTGCGTCACCGCGAGGATAGAACAAATCGAACATCTACGCGAGCTCAAACTTATTTAGCCTTTACGAACGAAATAAACATACGCTGGAAACACCGAAGAAAAATCTACCATTAAAACCAACAACAAAAAACCCCGTCTGCTAGTCCCGAGAAATGAAGTGGTAGATATCGATGTTCAGTCCGACGAGAGTCGGCATCCTCTTCTCTAGTCCCGAGAAATCAAGTAGTAGATATCGATGTTGAATTCGACGAGAGTCGGTATCCTCGTCTGCACTAGTCCCGAGAAATCAAGTAGTAGATATCGATGTTAGGTCCGGCGAGAGTCGGTATCCTCGCCTCTGGAATTTGCGTCGCCGCGCGGATAGAACAGATCGAACATCTTTGCGAACGCTGCAGTACCGATCGAGAGAGAAAGAGAGGGCTGATCCTGCGCGCGTTTCCGCAAACGTTGGAGTTGCGCGTTGGTAGGGAGATAGGGAAGGCATCGTTCGTCGTCAGTATCCGCCTCTCTCTACGCATTGGCCGGCACGCTGTTCCGCCAGAAGCCAGCACGGATCGCTGCAGTCGCCACAACTACCGAAGAAAAAAAAAAGACGATCCTCCTCTCTAAGGCGTATACAAAGGTGCGAGTATACAGGCATCGGCGAGGCAGACGGGGGAACACTTCGTCGACGTCGGGACGTCACACAACCGTGCGGCACAGTCTCGTGTCCGGTGACTCGGGCTTCATCTAGCTCCGTCTCCGACCAGCGCCACCGGAGACTGTTCCAACACAGCTCAGTATCCGTCGAGTCTCCGTGAAAACGCCGTCGGGTAAACACGGCTTGGCTCCGCACATTTAACCTCCGTTGTAACTCGTGATCGAACGCTCGGTGTCGAGAACCAAAAAAGAAAGAAACATAAGATTCTGATCCGTGCAGAGGTAGCAACAACAGCGATCGAAGAGGATAAAAATAGTCTAAATAAAGAAAAAAAAAAAGAAACTGAAGGATGGCGCAACAGGATTCAACGGTTGCAGAGATTCCGAATGTGGCTGAGTTGAACGTCGGCGGTGTGTTCTACACTACGTCTTTGTCGACACTGACGAAGGAAACGGATTCTCATCTTGCCGCGTTATTTACCGGTAAGAAGAGCGTCGAGAAGGACGCGAAGGGAAAATATTTTCTCGATCGTGACGGCGTGCTGTTTCGTTACGTTCTTGATTTTCTTCGCAATCAAGCGCTGACACTGCCGGAGGGTTTTCGGGAGCGCGAGAGGCTACGCAAGGAGGCGATTTTTTACGGGCTTCCGGGTCTCGAGAAAGCCGCTCTCGACTCGGGCAACGATTCCAGCGTGTCGTCGAGCTCTAGTATAGCCAGCAAGCGCAACCGCGCCGGTTACATAACGGTCGGATATCGCGGGACCTTCGCTACCGGACGCGAAGGTCTGGCCGACGTTCAGTTTCGTAAACTCGCTAGGATCCTCGTGTGCGGTCACATGTCGCTCTGTCGGGTCGTCTTCGGCGAAACCCTCAACGAGAGCCGCGATCCCGATCACGGTATGTCGGACCGTTACACGTCCAGATTCTTCCTCAAGCACAACTCGATCGAGCAGGCATTCGACATGCTGCAGGAACAGGGCTTCAAGCTCGTCGCCAGCTGCGGCTCCGGTACCGCCGGACATAAGATGGACGACGTCAAGCCCGGCGTCGATCTCGAGGAGGATCGCTGGAATCATTACAACGAGTTCATATTCGTGCGCGAGTAAGAAACCGGACTCTCACATGGCAATCTGTACTCGACGGAGGAAATATAAAAAACATATAGAATTTTTGAGGCGAAGATGATTTGTTGGACCTCGGTCAACATCCTTGTCTGGAGAGAGTTCGGTGAACTTTGAGAGGACTTTTTGGGGCCATCTGACCAGTTATTTACCGAGTTACCAACAAAATCTAAAAAATGGACCGAGGTGAAGAAAAATAAAAAGTAGCTGAAGAAGAAAAGGAAGAGGGGGGACAAGAGGAGCGACGAGCTGGGAGGATCGACGGACTTTCGGTTCGTCGGAGGAGGCGACCTTCGGACCGCGCCAACGACGAGGCAACGAGATAATCAAACTATAGAGGGAGGGGGGATGTTTGTTAAAATGGAATCTAAAAAAAAATAATCCGTTTTGTAGATATATCATTGTTTCCCGTAGGCGCAAATATCCGTGCATGTTTTTCTTCTAAGAAGCGTTGAGAATTTCGGGGGACACGAAAGAATTTCTTGAATTTCCCGCTGAAGTTTCGCAGCTTTGCCGCTTCGAAACTTCGAAATCGATTCTTCCCTCTCTCCGAGTCCCCACTCCCCCATCCGCGCGACACGCATGCGGGTATACCAAGTTTTAGACTTTGGGGCTTAACTTTTAAGACACGTCGCTGTGTACTAATTTCTTTTTTGATCGATATTGTCCATCGCGAATTCCGTGTCGTCAAAGATTAATCTATCGGGGCCATAGCGGAAGTAACATAAAATTCGACGATATCTCCTAAAATTTTACATATCTGTTGCCAACGTGATCCTCTATACAATTTTTGAAAATTACTGACACTGTCACGTTGCACCTGTAATTTAACCCAATTTATAAAATAATCTTGATCGAAATCTACAATGGACAAATCGTATGAAAAAAATATGTGCACAGTCTATGATGCTATATAGCCGTTAAAGACTAATAGAAAAGAAAAAAAAATCAAAAGGTCTCCCCGGCGGAGCCGATGATACTTTCTCCTGTACCTCAGTGCGCTGTATTAAGGGTAGAAAAACTAGGGTTTAACAAGGGTGACGCGCAAAGCCGAGCAACAGTGTGGCTACGAGATTGTCATTTCGCCATTAACAAAGTTACGAAATTGTCATTGTAATTTAATTGTAATTATAAAATGTTGATTTATTTATTTATCATTAAAGGAAAGAAAAAAAAGATTCCGTCATTAGTTTTTTTTTTAGAGTGCAGTTGGAAGTAAACAGTTTATGGTAGTATTCAATATTCACATATAAAAACTCACGGTACAATTGATGCTTGTGACCGTAACCGGCGCGACGATCGCGGGCCGGGGGGAAGGGATGGTAACAAAAAAATGGGACTGGGGTCGCGGTGCTCGCGAAACGCTCTTCAAAGTTTTTTTTTGCGCGCGTCTAGATCTCAAGTTTTTATATTTCATTCGAACGAACATCAATTTTGTTTGGCGTGCATCGGGTTAACGTGGTAACTCGCACAAATTCCTCAAAATTTGTTTACAGAACAGTCTTGTGTGTACGTAGCATTGTTGTGAAGTTACCGCCGTTTTTCGTGGTTTCATTGTTCTCGAGTTGACAATGGCCGTCGCTCTATTGTTGTTCACCGGCGATTTTTCTTTTCGACGAACACGCCAAACTTACTCGATGTCACGATGTATGAGAGGACGTAGAAGCAAGGTGAGAATTTTATGTTTCCAAAGCGTTCCACCATTAAGGTCAAGTGAAAGTCACGTGACGGAGCAAGGCGTGTCGGAGAGATAGCAGCATTGGTGGAGGGAAAGGAAACGACAGAGAACGTGTTTCACTTCACTTTAAGGTGAAGTGAAAGACGATCTCTGTCGCTCTCCCTCGATCCGTCACGTGACTTTCACGTCACCTTAACTGCGTCATAAGTTTGCGATCTCGATTATTTTCGCTGCTCGAGTGGAGCGAGGTTGCTGCAGCCTTGCCGGGCGTTCATAGCCTCAAAAACTTTTGTTTACATCGTACATGTGTACACCGTTCGAAACTATAATACGCGAACAACTGCAGCGCTTTTGCATTTTACATTCAGCTCACTTTGTTAGCATTATCGGAAAATAGTTTACAATTTAAATAATTTTTATTTTTGAGGGGATTTCAGTAATAAGCAATGGAAATGATAATAAAATATATCTTCGAGGACGTTCCTCTAAGCTGAAACTTATTTAGTTTCCACAAACGAAATAAACTTACACAGACGTAAAAAAACCGAAGATTAATCGACGGTCATTTATTAACAAAATAATCGAAACGAGGCTAATCGATCGATCTTTTACGAATCTCTCGTGCGTAAAAAAACTTGTCCATTAATCTCTTGGGTACATACGAGACAGTAGATACGAAGCGGCGGGTATCGGTATTAGGTCCTACGCGAGTTGGTCAATTATTGTTTCTCGCGTGAATCGAGCGCTCCGGCATTCTGGGTAGTCGGGTATCCTTCGTCTCCGGGGTTTGTGTCGCCGCGAGGATATACAGAGCAGATCGAATATCTGTGAGTGCGGCCGCACCGATTGAGAGGGAGAGAGAGAGCTGATGCTGCGCGCGTTTCCGTAACCGTTCGAGTTGCGCGTTGAGCGGTGAGATAGGGGAAGCCAGCGTTCGGCGTCAGTATCCTCCTCTCTCCGGCGTATAAAGGTGCAAGGACAGAAGCTTCGGTGAGGCACACGGGGGCACACGTCGTCGACGTCGGGACGTCACACAGTGTGGCACAGAGTCTCGTGTCCGGTTTGACTCGGGCTTCATCCAGCACCGTCTCCGACTAGCGCCACCGGAGACTGACCCAACGCACAGTTCAGTATCCGTCGGGTCTCCGTGAAAACTCGGTCGGCCGAACGGTGCTCTCGTTCTCATTCCGTGCATTAACCGCTGTCACAACTCGTGGGCATACAAAAGGCTCGGTGTCGAAGCACGCGACACTTGATCGTTCTCGGTGATTTCTCGAGAGTGGCGAAGAACAAAGGAAGGAAATCACGAGCGTTGGCCGCATCTACTTTAAAAATATAAGTAATAAAAGTAAAAGTTCCGAGCTGTGCAGAGTGAATAATAACAATAATAAAAAATAATAATAATAATAATAATAATAAAAGTATACATACACACACAAGTATGGAGCAACAGGATTCAACGGTTACGGAGATACCTAGCGTGGTGGAATTGAACGTCGGCGGTGTGTTTTACACAACGTCGCTATCGACACTGACGCGAGAAGCGGATTCTCATCTGGCGGCGATATTTACCGGCAAGAAGAGCGTCGAGAAGGACGCGAAGGGAAAATATTTTCTCGATCGTGACGGCGTGCTGTTTCGTTACGTTCTCGATTTTCTTCGCAACCAAGAGCTGACGCTGCCGGAGGGTTTTCGGGAGCGAGATAGGCTACGCAGGGAGGCGATTTTTTACGGTCTACCGAGTCTCGAGAAGGCCGCCGCGGACTCGGGCAACGACTCGGGCGTCTCGTCGAGTTCCAGCACCGCCGGCAAGCGGACCGGCGCCGGATACATAACGGTCGGTTATCGCGGGAGCTTCGCGTTCGGTCGCGACGGTCTTGCGGACGTGCAGTTTCGAAAACTGGCGAGAATCCTCGTTTGCGGTCGCATGGCACTGTGCCGGGCCGTTTTCGGCGAGACCCTCAACGACAGCCGCGATCCCGATCACGGCATGTCCGATCGTTACACGTCGAGATTCTTTCTCAAGCACAATTCCATCGAGCAGGCTTTCGATATGCTACAAGAGCAGGGCTTCAAGCTCGTCGCTAGCTGCGGCTCCGGCACGGCCGGCAATAGAATCGATTTCCTCAAGCCCGGCGTCGATGTCGAAGAGTATCGCTGGAATCATTACAACGAGTTTGTATTCTCGAGGGAATAAGACCAAGGAGATTTTTGACATCACTATATGTATACTCGATGGAGAAAGAATTTAGAAAAAAATAATAATAATAATAAAACGAGGAAAAAAGTTCCGGGCGGAAGACGGTTTGTCGGTGCATCGGCAAACATCGTCTCGGCATTGTCGGGACACACTTGTTAGGACCTGGAGAGGGTTCGTTGAACTTTGAGAGAAGTTTCGCAGTCGTCTCCGGCGGTTATCGATCGAATTTGGAGAAAACAAATAAGAATCGACGGAGGTGAGGATGAAGAGGAATGGGAGGAAGGGCCTATAGAAGCGATTCGTTAGTTGGGTGGATCGACGGACTTCCGGCTCGTCGGGACGGGGCGAACTGCGGTTCGCGCCAATGACGAGGCAACAAGATAATCAAACGACACTGCAGAGTGAAAGATGGAGAGCTAAGAAGAATTAGATAAATTTAAAACGAATAACTATGGAGCGAGGGGGGGATGTTTATTAAATTGAAATCTAAAAGAATAATTGATTTTGTAGATATATCATTGTATCCCGTAGGTGCGCAATATCCGTGAATCCGTTTTTCCCTTTTTTTTTTTGCTTTGGCGAAGCGTCGAGAATCCGTCGGACGCAAACGTACCGCAATGACGGGTACGCGTCTCGCAGCTTTACCGCTGCGAAACTTCCAGATCGATTATTCCCTCTCTCCGACCCCCTTTTTTCCCCCTTCGAGACACATCAAGTCTTAGAGTTTGGGGCTTAAATCTTAAGAGAATACACACATTCGCCGTGTACCAATTGTTTCTTTTTTTTTTTGCTACACCGATATTATCCATCGAGAGTTTTGCGCAGTCGAGGATTAATCCGTTGGGACGGTTGCGGAGGTAAAATAAAATAACTTTGACAATGTCTCCTAAATTTTTGCAAGTTCTCAATGCGTTTCTCTATCGTGCATTGAAATACAAAGTTACCGAAGCAGTCCACGTTGCACCTGCAATTTTTCCAACCGACAGAGTCACGGTCATCCAAATCCACGATGGACAAATCGGACGAAAAAAGTTATTGAAAGAGTTGCGCTGTAATTTTTCCAACGGACAAAATCACGGTCATCCAAATTCGCGGCGGACAAATCGTACGAAAAAAAAAGAATAAAATGTACACGGTCTATGGTACTATATAGCGATTAAAGAGAAATAGAATGAAAAGAAGGAGAAAAAAAAACCCAAAAAGGTCTCCCTGGCGGAGCCGATAATACTTCCTCCTGTACCTCAGTGCGCTGTATAAGGGTATAAGGGTAAAAAAATAAAACTAAGGTATATAACGAGGGTGACGCGTGAATGATGATGGATTATGGGTGCGTGTGTGAGTGGTAGCCATAAAACAAAAAGTGCGTGCGTGGTACGAGTGGTAACGTCACGCGAATAATGCGGAGAGAGAAATAGAGGAAAAGAAGACGAAAAAAGAAAAAGAGAGGATCTTGAGGATCAATATTCGAGAAACGAGAAAATGCCGTACGAGAGATCTATTCGAGTCACGTTGTTAGAAACGAATTACACCTATCCGCGGTATTCTGGGGTTTTTGAGAGGCGAAACGTGCTCGAACTATCCTCGCAGCTGTTTTGATCTTCTCTCCGACCATTGCTGGTAGAGTCTTTAAGTTTCTCGACGCGCCGTATTTATTAGTTGGCAAATGACGAGCCGATTGGCCTTTAACTCGATTCGGTATTTACTTAGAAGTTCGACGTATTATTTTCTACCGAGAAACTTTTTTTTTTTTTCTCGGAATATCTATCTGGCATTCGAGTCGATTACCCGACGTTCCGCAGAGGGTCAAACGCGATATTTCCTCGTGAATCATACGATCCCGCTGACGGAAGACATTTGTAACGGGATTATCCTTAATCCACCAACTTCCCCCGGGTACTTCGATCGGTTTCTCTGATTTCGTCAGATCTTACAAGATTTTTATCTCGGGACCTCACTGAAGATTTATCACGGCCAAGTGGGGGAGCTCGGAAGTAATGGTGCGAATCGTCCCCTCACCTCCCCCTCCCTACGAGCGGTTCGGGCGATGACGCAACGGGTTCTCTTTGGAACTTTTTTATTTTATTTTCATTTTAGTAACATCTTCGGAAAACTTGAACTTGTCGACCGTATAGAAACGCTCTCAGCACTATTTTTTTCTCATCAGTTCCCCTTAGCGATGATACGAAAAAAAACAGACAGGCAAAAAAGTTTTTCGCGACCGTGATTTTTCGGTATTCATCTTAGTCGGCCGTCGGGCTCGTCCTTGGGGAATTGTCGGTACCTCGTCATAGCCTTCCGACCATTTATCAACTCATCCATTGAATAGACGAGTTTCGAACGAGCCTGTAACAATTTAAGTTTTTAATTTTTAATTTTTTTTTTTTGTATCACTCTCGAAGAGGAGACGCTGCGGGGATGAGTGAACGAGCAGCCTAACCGGGAAATCGCGAATTAAAGAGCACTAGGCTCCGATGTAATATGTATATTTAAAAGAAAAAAAACTATATCGATCTTACATTGTAACGCTCTATGAATTTTGGGCCTTAGCTGGCATAAACGGGTATCACAAATAGCCACCGGAATTTTCGTGTTATAAAACTGCACGCAAAATCTCTTGTAATAATTCCGCGTCGCACAGTGCGGTAAACGAGCAAAAGAAAAAAAAACTGAAATAAAGACAACAAGCAAAAATTAATACACCGTGAATTGAAAATTTACGACCAATAATTAATATTTGTAATAGAGAGAATATAACTATTAAAATATGTAAAACGCATCAGGTGGCATATATACATGTGCTATATATATCTATATATATACGTACTGTCATGGATGGTGTGGCGACGTGCGAGAAACGTCTCGTTATCTACTAAAGTAGCCTCGGTGTGATGTATAACAATGTTCATTCATCCTCGTAAATTGGAATCGAAAAAATGCGAATTAATGAGAATTAAATTATGCGACAATGTGTGTATTTACCCTTTGTAAATATACGAGAAAACAAATAGGTGGGAAAAAACAAAACAAGAAAAAAAATGTTTAAACGGTAACACAAGTGAAACAAATCTGTGTGAACGACTGCGAGAGAGAATTCGTGTAGCATTTTTTTTTATTTATTTTTTTATGTCGCGAGATAGTTTTTTATTTATTATTTTCACTGTACTAACTATTCTCTCGACTTGGGACAATCTTTAATAGGCACAAGGTTTACACTCTACAATCCTTATACGAATGATTGTGACGACGATAATGATGAAAAAAAAAACAAAAACATAAAAATTCGCGCGTTATACACGCAATCTTCCACGAAAAAGTCAGTGATCCTTCCGACGATTTTATATTGTTCACTACTCTATATACACAAATCACAAAACTCGCACGAGTGGATGATGATTTTTTTTTTTTTCAAATTTTCCTCGACATGCAAATTAGTCCGGGACAAGTGCGTCGTGCGTTCCTAACGATTTATTTCTGAGGCTCTTCGTCACACGCGCACGTCTCTGTTTCTTTGTTTAAAAAAAATAGCGAGCAAGTAATGAATGGAATCCAAAAAAAAAAATGTGTAAACCAGTCTTAACGTATAACGCTGTAAGATATATTAATATTGTATATGTATATATTTAAAAAATGAGGAGAAAACAAAACGGTAATAAAAACGACACGATGCGATAAAAGAAATAAAATGGTTTTCTCTCAATCACCGGCTCACAGTACGGTCGAAAAATTTTAGCGATTCTTTATCTTCCCTATTTTTAATTACTATATTTTTCAGTTTATATATTTTTAGTGTATTTTCGTTAGCCTCCAGTGTTGTGTTTATTGCTTGACTCGCGTTACATCTCGAGCAGCGATCGGTCGTTGAAACGCCCATGTGAGTACAGACCGGCTTGATGAATATCGTCGTAGCGCTTTCGTTTATCGCCGGAGCGTTAAGTTGACGCTGGTGCCTGAAATGACGATGCACTTAAGCGAGATTTAGGAGTCGCCGAGCGAGGCTGCCGGCAAACGCGTTGCTTATGCATTCGGGTTACTGGAGCAAGCAGCTAGATCGTCAACGCTGACGGCACTGTCGTACGTCGTTGGGAACGGCGCATCGAAGATTCCCGACGATTTTGTATATTTTTTCTATACCGATCGATTTAACGGGCTGCCAGCGTTAAAACTTCGGAAGTGCACCGCGACGACCACCGATAATCCGACCGTAAAACCGTTTTCTCTACAAAGACGATATAATCTTCGTATATTCGGTTCATACCTAAAGACCGGACCATTTTATGTCGAACAATTTTTATCGATTTTTTTTTTTTTTTATTTTACACGACGAAAATTCAAAATACTTATCGCTTTTCTAAACGCTTTTACAACTACTTTTTCTTTCCTTTTATTATTTTTTGAATTTGTTTTACTTAATTTGTTTCTTATCGCACAGTATAAAGTAACGAGAAGTAGAAGCATGGGAGATTGTCGACAATTTTTTTTTTTCTATACCGATCGATTTAACGGGCTGTGGAAAACCTCGAAAGTGCATCGCGACGACCACCCCTAATCCCTCCGTTAAACCGTCTCCCCACAAAGACGATGTAATCCTCGTATATTCGGCTCTTACCTAAACATCTGACCACATTGTCCCGAACAATTTTTATCGACATCTTTTTTTTTTCTTCTTATTTTACATGACGAAAATTCAAAATTCTTATCACTCCTTCAAATACTTGTATAAAGACTTTAAGAAAGCGGAGCCGACGGTATGTTCGGCTGCATTCTCTTTCCTTTATTTATTTTTATTTTTTAAAATCATTTTCCTTTATTCTTTTTCTATCGCAAAGTACAAACTATCGGGAGGAAGAAACATCGAAGCATCAAAGTTTCCTTTCTTCGTGCTTCGTGCTTCGGAGATAAGTTTTTCTTTTTAACTCCTCCTCAGTTTGCACATTTATCGCGGGGGTGTGCACAGCGGCATTGAGCCTCGTACAGTTGAACAATTTTTATCGACATATTTTTTTTTTCTTATTTTACATGACGAAAATTCAAAATTCTTATCACTCTTTCAAATACTTGTATAAAGACTTTAAGAAAGCGGAGCCAAAGGTATGTTCGGCAACTTTCTCTTTCCTTTATTTTTTATTTGTTAAAAATTCATTTTCCTTTATTCTTTTTCTATCGCAAAGTACAAACTATCGGGAGGAAGAAACATCGAAGCATCAAAGTTTCCTTTCTTCGTGCTTCGTGCTTCGGAGATAAGTTTTTTTTTTAACTCCTCCTCAGTTTGCACATTTATCGCGGGGGTGTGCACAGCGGCATTGAGCCTCGTACAGTTGAACAATTTTTATCGACATATTTTTTTTTTCTTATTTTACATGACGAAAATTGAAAATTCTTATCACTCTTTCAAATACTTGTATAAAGACTTTAAGAAAGCGGAGCCAACGGTATGTTCGGCAACTTTCTCTTTCCTTTATTTTTTATTTGTTAAAAATTCATTTTCCTTTATTCTTTTTCCATCGCAAAGTACAAACTATCGGGAGGAAGAAACATCGAAGCATCAAAGTTTCCTTTCTTCGTGCTTCGTCCTTCGAAGATAAGTTTTTTTTTTAACTCCTCCTCAGTTTGCACATTTATCGCGGGGGTGTGCACAGCGGCATTGAGCCGCGTACAGTTGAACAATTTTTATCGACATATTTTTTTTTTTCTTATTTTACATGACGAAAATTGAAAATTCTTATCACTCTTTCAAATACTTGTATAAAGACTTTAAGAAAGCGGAGCCAACGGTATGTTCGGCAACTTTCTCTTTCCTTTATTTTTTATTTGTTAAAAATTCATTTTCCTTTATTCTTTTTCCATCGCAAAGTACAAACTATCGGGAGGAAGAAACATCGAAGCATCAAAGTTTCCTTTCTTCGTGCTTCGTCCTTCGAAGATAAGTTTTTTTTTTAACTCCTCCTCAGTTTGCACATTTATCGCGGGGGTGTGCACAGCGGCATTGAGCCTCGTACAGTTGAACAATTTTTATCGACATATTTTTTTTTCTTATTTTACATGACGAAAATTGAAAATTCTTATCACTCTTTCAAATACTTGTATAAAGACTTTAAGAAAGCGGAGCCAACGGTATGTTCGGCAACTTTCTCTTTCCTTTATTTTTTATTTGTTAAAAATTCATTTTCCTTTATTCTTTTTCTATCGTAAAGTACAAACTATCGGGAGGAAGAAACGTCGAAGCATCAAAGTTTCCTTTCTTCGTGCTTCGTGCTTCGGAGATAAGTTTTTCTTTTTAACTCCTCCTCAGTTTGCACATTTATCGCGGGGGTGTGCACAGCGGCATTGAGCCTCGTACAGTTGAACAATTTTTATCGACATATTTTTTTTTTTCTTATTTTACATGACGAAAATTCAAAATTCTTATCACTCTTTCAAATACTTGTATAAAGACTTTAAGAAAGCGGAGCCAACGGTATGTTCGGCAACTTTCTCTTTCCTTTATTTTTTATTTGTTAAAAATTCATTTTCCTTTATTCTTTTTCTATCGCAAAGTACAAACTATCGGGAGGAAGAAACATCGAAGCATCAAAGTTTCCTTTCTTCGTGCTTCGTGCTTCGGAGATAAGTTTTTTTTTTAACTCCTCCTCAGTTTGCACATTTATCGCGGGGGTGTGCACAGCGGCACTGAGCCTCGCACAGTTGTATCCAAAGGAGGGATGGAACAGTAGTACTTACGCAGTTGTTGAGAAGTTAGGGATACGAGACGGGCAGCCTGCCTCGAAGGCTTCGTTGCTTCTTCACTGGAAACTCGAAGCTGTGCTGGCGCAACAGCGGGTCTGTTCGCTCGGAGGAGGGGATGTCGGATGGCGGATGGTTTCTCCCCGGATCGCAAACTTCCTCTATCCACAAGCTCAGAACAAGGGTCCGCAATTCGCCTTCCCATTCACGCCGGAAATAGAATTATAAGTTGGGATGGATGCAGATGATGATAATTCGCTCTATCTGTATATTGGAAGCGGATGGTTTCTCTGTCGTCTTGAGTCTCCAAGGTTTTTAGATCGATCGAAATTACAAGTGGTCGAGAGTAAAAGAAAAGGTACAAAATTTCATCCTCAATGCTATTATTTTGATGGAGCTTTTTTCACAGCATATGGAATGGACTTCGAAACTCGTATAGAACGTACTTCATAGCGGAAATACTTGACTTCCGGTTTCAAAAGTTCGTTTTTCGACCGGAAGTGACCAATACTATGATGTCATACCTGAAACGTGTCACTTCCGGTTTGAACATATCATTTTAGGACCGGAAGTGACATCAGAGGAAATACCTCACTTCCGGTTTAAACATATCATTTTTGAGCCGGAAGTGACGTCATACCGGTAATACGCCACTTCAGGTTTGAAAATCTCATTTCTTGATTGGATATTACATATTTCAGGTATGATGTCATTTCCGCCCGAAGAATGAGATTTTCAATCCGCATGTATTTTTCCGTGAAATCCCGGAAATCCAAATTTCCGGTTTCTAAATTCCATAGTCCATAGCGATAGCGCGGAGCCGTTAAAGAGATTGTTGCGACACCCGGGACACAACAACCCGCTGGTAATAATGACAATGATAATAATGAAAGTTTCATTCAACCGGGGGACACGAGTATTTTCATTGTTTTTCTCTTATTTGTCCGGCGTTTTATCAAAACACTTCGTTTAGCCCAAGATAGAGAACGCTTCCGACGCCGAGTTCCGTACGGAACCGCGCCGCTGTCGAATGCACGCTCGGAGCATAGCTATAACTGTAACTAATACCTACCCGGGGTACACAGAGGCCCGGTGGTGAGTGTGCTCAATGGACTCTTTGGAGGACTGCCAGAAAGCCGAAAACCCGAGGCGGCGGGAGCAGCAGCCCTCGGTGTTGCAGCTCCATGACCATAAGTACTCCCCCGACGCGATTCGCGATATGTTTATCTCGGGATGCTTCACGTGCAGACTGCTTTACTCCGCGCCTCGTCGCATGCAAATCGGTAATATCCGGTGTTACCATATCCGGTGAAAGTTTCGTCGGAGCGGGGGTGGGTTTTGAGTCTGGCGTTTCTACCACTCTTGCTCGCTCTTTCCGATACACCGAAACTTGCCACAGTTTCATTCTACATGCTCGGAGCTGCTTTTTTTTATTAAGTTTATTTATTTATCATTTTTTTCGGGAGTGAGATTCCTAAAAAAATATTAATAAAATAGCGCGCAGTAAATATGCATTGTGAAATATTAATAGCTGCTGCTATTAATATATAGTAATGTATATTAATAAATAAATATATGATAACAACTTTAGATATTATTAATGATAAATTATTTATAATATCTTAATAAATTTATGTATATATATATATTTTAATAAATACTCCAACGAGGCAAGTGGGCGATTTTCGCCGAGTGTGAAGTTTGCTTGAGTGCGAAAATCACACGAGGTGAAATATGCACATCCGGCACTTTATTTTCCGACTTCGTTGAAATAACTACATCTCTTGCGTCACAAAATCGTTCGATTCGCCAGTGACCTTTACTCCCCCAGGCGTAATGTGGCACCCAGAGAGAGTAATAGAGCTCATTACTCCCTACGGTGTAATGAAACAGTTCTGCGCATGCGCACAGGTTAATAATACTCATTGGTCAATAATAGGCGATTTTCCGCCCGCGCCCATGCAAGAAATGTTGTGCTAGCAAAGTTGCACTTTTTAAATTTTGAACTGTGTTATTTTTCCGTAGCGTTATTTTCGCTATATCCGTAACTGCGCGGAAAAACCTTCGGTCGCACTGGGACTTTTTTTTATTATGGGCATTGCAATGCTTGGGATTATTCGAGATTCTCGGGTAGATTCGAACTCGGAATTTCGATTGCCATGGGGTGGGACGGATAACGGCTGGGGGGAATCATTCTGGCTTATCCGTCGATATATCGTTATCGATGTTCAGTTGTTTTTTTTTGTACTCTATTTTTAATTTTTAAAAAAATGTCGGCTTGCGCTCTACCGCTCGCAATTTTTATCGCGTTAAAAACGCGTGCACAGATAGAATATTACAACCCGATGAGCCCATTAAAATTTCACGAAAATCGTTATTGCAAGTGGTAGGGGAAACCGGGGCAAAACGGGGTACCGGGGCAAAATGGGGACATGTACCCCGGTTTGCCCCAGATGGGTTTTTTTTTTAATATCCTTGCAAAACCAGTGCCAATAAAATTTTGGTGGGAAATACAATGGATCTATGCTTTCGGTATCGTTTTAGCAGGTTTTCTTGCTTAGCGTCCCCGTTTTGTCCCGGTCCACGGGAAAACCGGAGTAAAACGGGGACATGGGGCAAAATGGGTACATGTCCCCATTTTGCCCCAGATGGTGTTTTGTTTTTAACCTTTCAAAACCGGTGCCGATACAGTTTTGGTGTGAAAAACAATTCATGTATACTTTCGGTGTCATTGTAGCAGGTTTTATTGCTTAGCGTCCCCGTTTTGCCCCGGGTTCCCGTATATATCGTTGGTATTCCGACTTCGACGTGCGTCTACCCGTTCCATCGATTTCGTCATATTCACAATAGGAGAGTTTTCTCTCCCTCGGCACTGACGCCTCTTCCACCGGCTCCGGTTTGTAGGAACGGGGAGCTTTCTTGAGCACGTACTTAGGAGCTGTCAGCCTTAGGTCGGCGAAACGCGGGAGAGCTTTCCCGGAGCTGATCGGGTTGACGAGCTCGTTGTAACCAAAGTTCCCTGGAAGGTACTCGCCGTCGCGACCTCGTCTACTTATACCCCAAACCGCGAACCCAATATCGGTCCCCTTCGTACACCCCGACTTAACCCTGCATTGTGCCACGCTGTACCCACCGAGCCCGAGGCGCGTTGTCGACGCCCCGGGACATAATTATACCTCCGGGAGTCGATCGAACCCATGAGACCTTCATCTGGGATTTTTATCTAAAATTTGTCTCCCTTTTAAACCTTTTGTAACGAGGTTTTTTGATTTTATACAAATTTTTTTTCTCAAATAATTTAAAAACCAATAGCAGTGAATTTATTGACAGCGAATAACATGGAACAGTCTTTTGATACATAAGAGACTTAGATTACAGATATACTGGCAATTGGCCATCGACCGAAGTACTTCAGCAACGGTTTTTCGTTTTCTTACAATAAATTTTTGCTTATGTTAATTCAAGTATTGGTACTTAAAATTTTTTAAGTTCGTTTATTTGTTCGTTGTTCTTAATAAACATTTCTCTTCACTTTGTTCAATTCTTTTTGATAACTATTTTTTTTACCCGTCGACTCTTACACTTACTTTACTCCGACCTTATATTTTGCATTATTATTATTAACAAAACAGAAAAATTAATTAATTTGGTCAAGAGATTGCTTTCCATAAAAGACGTTTCAATTTCTATCCGTTGTCGACGCCCCGGGACATAATTATACCTCCGGGAGTCGATCGAACCTATGAGACCTTCATCTGGGATTTGTATCTAAAATTTGTCTCCCTTTTAAACCTTTTGTAACGACGTTTTTAAATTTTATTCAACATTTTTTTCTCAAATCATTTAAAAACCAGTGGCAGTGAATTTATTGACACTGAATAACATGGAACAGTCTTTTGATACATAAGAGACTTAGATTACGGATATACTGCCAATTGGCCATCGACCGAAGTCCTTCAGCAACGGTTTTTCGTCTTCTTATAATAAATTTTTGCTTATGTTAATTCAAGTATTGGTACTTAAAATTTTTTAAGTTCGTTTATTTGTTCGTTGTTCTTAATAAACATTTCTCTTCACTTTGTTCAATTCTTTTTGATAACTATTTTTTTTACCCGTCGACTCTTACACTTACTTTACTCCGACCTTATATTTTGCATTATTATTTTTAACAGAAAAATTAAATAACTTGGTCAAGAGATTGTTTTCCATAAAAGACGGTTCAATTTCTATCCTACCTGTCGTCGATGATGCGCAACGCAGGCTGAAAAAGCACATTTGCGATTGTAACACGTTACGACGCAGACGGTGCTGGAAAAATACGTGAGAGCCAGAGAAAACACTTTCGATCTTGTTCTCCGGAAGTGCATCCAGAGATACACGCTCTCTCGGACGGTTCGCGTAAATTGCTTCCGTCGGAGCGTACGCGGGGGGAAATACAGACCGAACCGTGTCCACTGGAACGATCCTCGACCTGTGCAACGGTCCGCTGGTCCGTGTTATTCAAAAACCCATTTCCCTCTGGCTTGGATCTCGAAGCGGCGAGGGAAAAAGGGCCCTCGTATTTACTCTTCATAGAGTGGCATTTTCCAACGACCCTCGGAAATGTCCTCTGTAGGACACGCGTTCACCCATGAGGCCCCGAAAATCTATTAAACTTCGCACGAAACGCCGAACAAATATTTATTTATTTATTGCACGGATATTGAGAATTTTTTTTTTCAAAAATCGGAGAAATTATTATTTTTTTGATAGCTTTTGAAATAAGAAAAAAAAAACATTTCACAGGGTTCGTTCAAAACGCACGGGAAGGCCAACAGTCAAAGCGACGGTGAAATGAAAAGAAAAAAAATGTACGCATGAGCGACGAGTGTGCTGACGAGGCTTTTCCATTTAAATTAGCGCTCTCACCGGGTTCCCCCCTTCTTACTTCACGCACACGTTCTGTGCTAATGACGTCTGTTAATTATCGTTCCGACGTGTCGTGTATTTTTGCTGATGCCGCTAAAGCGCATAATATTTATTTTATTTTTTTACTCGTATGAAAATTATATTAATATAAATCCTCTTGTAGCGAGGAGCAGGGCTTAGTGTCGAAACCTTTTACCACCGGGACTTAAAACGTTTCACGCTGCGAAGAACGCTACGAAGAACACGCTGACGATTGCATGGCAAAGAACAAAAAAAGCTTTGTACATTTTTGCGAACATTTCTTATCCACGCATCCACAATTATTATTTTTTGAGCGTTACGTATTTTTAAAACGATATAAGTATAAAATCAACGAGGAGAATACTTTTTAAGTTTCTGGACAAGAAACTTATAAAAATAAATGTACGAATCTTTTTTTACCGTGTATCATTATTATTGCATGTTTTCCTGTTTCGAATATCCACATAGCCCCTTTTTACCGTTTATCATTTTGCTGCATGTTTTTCTGTTTCGAATATCCTTATAGCTCCTCCCCGGTTGCTATAACGATTATTGGCTGCAGTTATACGAACTCTATATTTTCTCGATAAATACCATTTCGCTTATTGACGGTTGCACTATAGTCTAGCGTGGGATGCTGCGAGCTAGGAAATATGAATTTGACGAATAGCGGAGCAGCGTATCGCAGAGGGTAGGCGGCGAGTTTCATACATTTTTTATTTTTTTTTATCACGGTGTTTATATGTTGGAATATACGCGATACATACGTATATATAGTGCATAGAGAGCTATCGCCGACAACAATAATGAGAAGAAGGTTCTTGTGGTCGCTCGAGGAGATTCCAATACTTTTTAATTATCGTTGCCGGGAAAAGAGGCAAATTCCCGATGCTGTTCTTGAGAATCCGCGAGAGCCTGTGTACTGCGAATAAGAACTCCACCGTCTGCAGCTCGGTCTTATATTCTTCGCTTTTTCTTCAGAATACGCAGTACACCGGCTGCACAATATTTTTTCATTAGCAGCGAGCTCCGCGTATTACATACCGGAAATCCCACGAGGGTACAATTACTCTGAAAAAAAGGAAAATTCACGGCTGAAAGGATAATTAATTTGAAAAGAAAAAAAAAAATTCGGAAAAATCTTCGAGCGACTGGTTGCTTCAAGTATTGGGCGCTTGACCTTTTGGAGTCCCCATTTTACCCCAGTTTCACCTTCATCCCTGCACGTTAATTTAACCATCGATTAATATTTTGTTTCGTTTATTTGTTGCAGGTAATTCCTTATCTACAGCAAGAAGTCACCGAAAAATTCGTTCGGAGTACGAAACAATCCGAGTTCGAAATCTGGACCAGACATCGATGGATCCACGATATCCGTTTCGTTGAAATAATTTAAGGTCGCGTGACACAGAACCGAAAACCGATTTGTTACCGACCGAGTCGCCTCTAACACGGCAATGACGACGATCGATCCCTGCGTGCGAGCAACATTCTACTTCCGGCTGAAAAAACGTCGTCGAGCGAAGATGGTCCGTTTCGATGAAATAATTTAAGGTCGCGTGACACAGACTCGGTCGGTAACAAATAGGTTTTCAAATTTTCTCCACGACCATTAATATTTCCGCCAAAAATGGAATTAGGAAATCTGATTCGCTTATATCCGAAGTAATTATAGTCGCATGGAGAACCGAAAACCGATTTGTTACCGACCGAGTCGCCTCTAACAGGGCAATCACGACGATCGATCCCTGCGTGCGAGCAACATTCTACTTCCGGCTGAACAAACGTCGTCGAGCGAAGATAGTACGAACCTGCTCGTCGAGCTCACGGGTCCGCGCTCTCGTAGCTAGCATCGGGCTGTGTGAATAGGCCGAGCTAATATTGAGTTTAGCGTGATTGCAGTTATTCACCGAGTTTGCGAGCAGATGACGGGTTACTCTCGCTGCGTCGAAGCCCGAACGGTCGGGACGGGCAGGTTGTGACGCCGACTGACAGAAGCATTCGTTAACGAAATAACAGTAATATATATATGTATGTATATTATATACATGTGTATATTATTGTATCGAGTATCTGGTATCGACGCTCCAAAACAGCAACAGCTGTTTTCCCACGAAACTCCGTCGGCGAGAGCGAGCGAGCTTTAATTGAACACGCGATACGCAATTATCGCCCCGCGACCCGACCGAGCGTTACCGGTATAATGAACATTTCGCGGCTCGGCGGTTCGTCCTGTCGGCGTCACGTACTCGATAGTGTAACGATTGTCATGTATCCGATAGGGACCCAACACAGCCGCGGTCGTACACAGCGCCGAACCACGATATATTATCCAATTCATTATCCTCATTGTAATCGATTCGCCAAGTGGGACAATTTTACACACACGTCTATCCGAGAAGCATACAATCGCGAGTAATCACTGTGACGCTTCTTCGCACCCAACGCCGTTGAAACGAGAGCTCGGATTTTATTTTCTATCGTCAACGCTCTCCAATTTATTTTCGTTATTTATCGACCCGTCGCGCTTCGACGGTCTTTTGAATTATTGTCAAGGATAAATTAGCAATTTGTCGAATGGGACGCGACGATGCTGCAGCGAGGGGCGAGAATAATTTTTGGTCATCGGCGCCCCGGATAGTCGCCCGGGACGCGGCTAGAACGAGACTATCGCGTGTCTGACCACACACGGGTTTTATCCACTTTTCAATAAGCGATCGCGTTGCGTGACTGCGGGGCGTTCTTTCTTTCTGGCGGACTACTGAGCTACGCTTTTGTATTTATATATGTATGGCCGCGATCGCATTCGAGTTTTAACGGATGAGTGGATTGGAGGGGGTGGGGGGGGGGGGGAGAAGAAAAAAGGTGGTGGCCTAAATTCGGCGGACCGATCGTTTCGAATCCTTCCATTAACTTCCATTAGGCAGGTACGCGCGGAGACACAGAGACCCACCGGGCCATTGTTCGTGCCCGATAACGCGGAAGTACGCCCGGTCGCCACACCGACGCGCAAACACGAACTCGATGAGAAAAGCTTTTTTTCCCCTCTTGCTCGAGAGAAATCGTGATAGATCCGATCTCCGGTGGATTTTCTCTCTCTCGACATTTATCCAACGACCGTTCTCACTGCGTAATCCTTATTCACGTCCCCCCGAGTCGCCCAACCTGTCGCTGGGATAGTCTCGAATATTATCCTCGCCGCTCGCTGGCTCCAATTTGCATTGCGGTAATTTATGCATCGTCGATTTTTTGTTTGTTTGTTTTTTTTTTTTTTTGGGACTTATCGACTTTGGGTTTTATAAAAGTTATTGAATCGCTTCGGGTAGAAGTATCGGAGTTTCGCGGCTGTATGGATCTGCAAATAGAATAGTGGACGTAGTTTTCTTTTTCTTTTTAATAAAAAAATTATCTCATTCAATAAGGGTTTAATGTAAGTTTCTTATCACGTAAAGTGAAATATTATATTAAAGGCTAAAAGGACGAGTTTTGTTCTTTTTGATAATATCACATCCATAAGGAGAAAAATAAATTATTGGTAACTCAACATCGTCGGGTTATTAATAATTTTTTATCGGAATTCACGGGCTGTGGGGTTTGGAGAACTTATTAAATCTCGTCGGGTAGAAGTATCGGAGCGTCGCGTCTCTATGGTAATGCAAATAGAGCGGTGGTCGTAGTTTTTTTTCTTTTTAATAAAAAAAAAAAATGGTCTCATTCAATAAGGGCTTAATATAATATTACATTCAACAGCAAAAAGGACGAGTATTGTTCTTCTTTTTAATATCACGAAAAGAAAAGGGATAATAATATTAATGACTTCAACGTCATTGAGCCGTTTTTTCGCGCAGCTCAGCTCCATCGTGAGGTGGATATTTTAAATTAAGGAGGATCAAACAGTAGAAAGAACGAGCATTGTTCTTCTTTTTAATCTCACGAAAAATGAAAAACAAGTTAATGACTCAACATCATCGTGTCGTTAATCATAAATTTGTTTGGGCAGCTTAGCTCCGTCGTGAGAACGGTATTTTTAATAAAGAAGGTATTAAACACTAAAAACTACGAGTATTCTTCATCCCTTTAATATTAAACAAAAAGAAGGAAAAGAAAGTTCTTAATGACTAAACATTATCGTGTCGTCAATCACGTTTTTTTTTTTGCAGCTTAGCTCCGTCGTAGGAACGTACAGGAATGTTTACCCAGAAAACGAGGGCTGTTCCCGCGGTCTTATCCAGAAACCGACGAGTGGGCGGATCAGCCGAGCGCGGGTAACCCTTTGATCACTACCCAACTCCGACAGTATATATAAACTGGTACGTACATAGTGGCGACACATGTACCGGGGATCGTGTGTCTATACGGCAGTAACCATCCATCCGTCGCATGGGGTTCTATCCGCGCCGTAAATTCGCCGTCGCCGAGGGGCGGCGAAGCGTGCCATAATCGCCGGATACATAGGGCCCGGAGGTGCGAGGCCACGTTCGATAAATTCCCGCAGGAAATTCGGCCCAAAGTTTGTTTTGCCTAAGAGCTTCGACGCTGTCGCCGAGTTGGAAACGAACATCGGGATGCGCTCGACAAAGGGGCGGGTAAGGGGAGGGGATGTGACAATAGAGTGGAGAAAATACGTGAATTCCGAGCTCGAGCATCCCCGAGGACGATAACTCATTTCGAGACGTAAAAATCGATGATGTATGGTCGGGTCGATGATCCATGTTATTTTTTTTGTCTTTTTTTTCTATATCATGATTTACCGCGGGAGTTGGAAAAAGCGTTCGGATAAACTAGACGGGCTGGGTTTGGGTCGCGAATGGGGAAAAAGTATAAGTTTTGCGAGCGGACATCCGCGGGCGACGATAAACTCGTTTTATTCGTATGGTAGATCTGTAAAACTACGGGAATCGATAATACATTGTTGGTTCGATGGGCCATCATTTTTTGTTTATTAATATCACATTTTAACGACGGAGCGGAATAAAGCATTCCCGTATATACGTGTTGGCTAGGGGGGGGGGGGGGAGGACAGTAAAGAAAATACGTGAATTTCGAGTTAGAACATCCCCGAGGACGATAACTCATTCCGAGACATAAAAATTGATGATGTATGGTCGGATCGATGATCCATGTTATTTTTTTGTCTCCACTTTTTTTATATCATGATTTACCGACGGAGTTGGAAAAAGCGTTCGGATAAACTGGGTGGGATGGATTAGATTCGTGAATGGGGGAAAAAGTATAATTCTTGCGAACGAACATCCGCGGGCGACGATAAATTCCTTTCATTCCTATCGTGGATCTATAAAGCTAAGTGAATCGATAGTACATCGTTGCGTCGATGGTCCATCACATTTTTTATTAATATCACATTTTACCGACGGAGCGGGGAAAAAGCCTTCGGATATATACGCTGAGGTAGTTTCGCGAATGGCAAAAGAACGTGAATTCCAAGATCGAAGATCCTCGGTGATAACTCGTTTCGCTCGTATCCCCCGATCCGTTAAACTGTATAAAGATAATAAAAAAAAGAAATAGATCGTTCGACGGTCCATCGTTCGACGTGGTCAACGACCGGTAATTTTTTTTCAATCACACTCTTTTTACGAACCACCGTTAGTGATGGAGTCGCGAGGGGGAAGATAGTACGTAGAAGTACGTGATTTCTCGGCAGATCCAACACACCCAATCCTAATAACTCGCCCTCTTTTTACGACCCATAAAAAAAAAAAAAAAAACACCCCAACAAAGCAGTGGTAAGATCCTCTATCATCTCGATTGGCCGGTCCCGATAAAATATTAAAAGTAAAGATACAAAAGTCATTTTTTTCAGCCCTCTTTTTCGTCCCCAGCATCTTCTACGAAATAAAAAAAAAAATAAAACACACCTTTCCGATGGAAGCCACGTAGTGGCTTTGAAGCTGAAAAGTCATCGTCAAAGTCCCGCCGGCTCACGAGCCCGAGCCCAGCACAGTCCCGGCATCCTTGCTCGCGTGACATAGCGAGTTACGGCTAATAGATTCTCCCCGCTGTTATAGCGAAGACGAGCCCTGTCCGGTTCGATGGCCCGTACCAAAATGAATCTCTACCAGCCTCACCACGCGTTCTAAGGCTTGATCAATAAAGCATCGCGCTTGCGCTCGTACCCGCTCTACAGCCTCGTTCGTCTGGCTCCTCTCCTGCCAGCCTAACCGGCTATTCTTCTTCTTCTTCTTCTTCTTCCCCTCCTCTTCTTCTTCTCTTCAGCACCGTTGCCTCGCACTCTCGTCTCTTTCCTCCCGATGTCTTCTCGCGTTACCGGGACGTTGCTACGAGCGGCGGCGTGAGCACCCCCGCGAGTGCTCCGACGCTATTACCGCATCCCCTAAGAGCGCCGGCATTCCTTTCGAGATGCGGAACCCTTCCCCGTACATCGTTCCACAGTGCACTCTCCAGTCGACACGTGGGGCAGATTTAAGCTGGAAGATTCGTATCTAAAGAAAAGAAATTACGGTTTTCTTTCTGAAAAAGGACATCGGAATTTTTCGTTATTTTACTCGGTCGTGGAATTAAAAAAAAAAATCTTTATAACGCTGAACCAGCCAAGCGTGTGAAATTTGAGCCCTTTCTGGAGTTAAAAAATGAATAAAAAAACTGGCAGTCGTTCCGAAATGCGGAGCCATTCTCTCGTACACTATTCCACAGTGCACTCTCCGGCCAACACGTGGGGCAGATTTAAGCTGGAAGATTCGTATCTAAAGAAAATAAATTACGGTTTTCTTTCTGAAAAAGGGCATCGGAATTTTTCGTTATTTTACTCGGTCGTGGAATTAAAAAAAAATCTTTATAAAGCTGAACCAGCCAAGCGTGTGAAATTTGACCCCTTTCTGGGGTTAAAAAATAAATAAAAAAACTGGCGTTCGTTTCGAAATGCAGAGCCCTTCTCTCGTACACTATTCCACAGTGCACTCTCCGGCCAACACGTGGGGCAGATTTAAGCTGGAAGATTCGTATCTAAAGAAAATAAATTACGGTTTTCTTTCTGAAAAAGGACATCGGAATTTTTCGTTATTTTACTCGGTCGTGGAATTAAAAAAAAATCTTTATAAAGCTGAACCAGCCAAGCGTGTGAAATTTGAGCCCTTTGTGGGGTTAAAAAATGAATAAAAAAACTTGCATTCGTTTCGAAATGCGGAGCCCTTCTCTCGTACACTATTCCACAGTGCACTCTCCGGCCGACGCGTGGGGGAGATTTAAGCTGGAAAATTCGTATCTAAAAAAAAAGAAATTACGGTTTTGTTTTTACAAAAGACCATCGGAATTTGTCGTTATTTTACTCCGGTCCTGGAATACTAAAAAAAAAAAAAAGATTGAAAATGGCGCACGAACCGAGAGTGTGAATTTTGTATCCTTTCTGGGGATAAAAATAAATAAAAAAAAACCGGCATTCCTTTAGAGATCCAGTGCCCTTCTCTCGTACACTATTCCACAGTGCACTCCCCGGCCGACACGAGGGGGAGATTCAAGCTGGAAAATTCGTATTTGAAAAAAAAGAAACTACGGTTTTCTTCTTGCAAAAGACCATCGGAATTTTTCGTTTTTTTACTCCGTCTGTGGAATAAAAAAAAAGATTTATAATGCAGCACCATCCAAGCGTGTGAAATGTGATCCTTAAAGAAAGAAATGAAATAGAAAGAGGAATAAGTGGAGCAACACGAGGAGAAGAACAACGCGATCGCCGGCACTCAAAGCCGCGAATGCGCGACGTGCGAGCAACCACAATAATCGAGTAATCCTCAATTGTTTGTTTTTGCTTGTTTTTTCATTCATACGAATACGAGTATGCGTATTTTTGGGTATATAATTTTGGCCGGTAAATAAAACTTCGTGTCCGTACAGATAAGCGTTAAGCCTGACCCAGGCATAGCTGCGCGCGTTCACCGCAAGCTCGGCTCGTATGACCGGGTGGATGTACGTACAAACCAATAACCCACGGGATATCTGTCGTTTGAGGTCGAATCTGACGTCACCGCGAGCCCCACGGAGTAAACCGCTCGTCCGTGAGAGCGATGAATCAACGTATATAGATATAAAAAATATATAACCCTATATAAATATATATATATATATATATATATATATATATGTATATATATATATATATATATATATATATATATATATATATATATATATATATATATATATATATATATATGTAAACACACACACACACACACACACACACACACACACACACACACACACACACACACACACACACACACACACACACACACACACACACACACACACACACACACACACACACACACACACACACACGCACACACACACACATATATATATATATATATATATATATATATATACGTAGCAGAGAAACCTCGAAAAGAGCGGAAGCCTCCGAAGGCTTTGGTCTCTATACACAATTTTCCAACCCCCCGCGCGCGCACCTTGTTGCGACGACCTTGTTTCCAAAAAGCTATATTTAGATTCCCCTCTGCCCTCTCGGCTCTAAGTTGCGCCCGAACGAATTTAAGCTCTGAGGATTAATGAGGGAGAACTACGGTCACGGACACGTTGGGCTTACCTCTTCGGCATGTGTACGCGCCTCTCTGGGCGCTCTCGCTGTTTTAGTTTAAACTCTCTGTCGGCACAGCGGGGCCTCGCTACGGTGTCCTCGTTCTGACGGCCATATCGGCACATAAACGGAGCACGAAACAGTCTGTACAGTTATTACTATAGCTACTCGGCTGTAAACTGAAAAGTTTCGATAAAACAAAATTTTCGCCAAAAATTACCCTTCAACATTTTTTATTTTCAATTTTTTTTTAATTTTTGAAAGAAACGTTATTATTCACATTTTTTTTAATGTTGAAATTTGAATGACGAAACTGGATTCAAGACGAAACTTAATTCGGTGTTACTGCTCAATTGTTTTTGGATCTGCCTTACCGGCAGTGGTAACGATCGGGTATGATCAGACGGAGTGGAAAAACGAAAAGCAAAGAAGGTGAAAAGTCAAAACAGAAATAATGGAGGCTCGAGCCCGAAACTCGGTACGAAATGGTTAATTGGCAGTAGGCGGGTGAAGTTTGGATCGCCTACCGGTCCATTGTGAAAAGTTTTCTGACCCGGAGAGCGAGAGATCAAACATTCGTCTTCCTTTTATCTCAGTCCAGCTTCCCCCGAGTAGTAGTTACGTCCCCTAACTGCTCGGACGATCTTCCGCAATTAAAATTAATTTCCAAAGTTATTCCGGAGTGTCCTACTGCAGAAAGAACTTACGTGCCTCGTCTGACAGACGTTTTGCAATTATACCTAAAGGGGTTTAAGTCGAAACTGGATCTTGATGGACTCTCGGATGGTATCTTCTGTAATTGGGCGACCATTAAGAGATTAGACGGGAAAGTTTGGCCTCTTTTCGGACGGATAACGAAGGGACTGTCGTCGTAAATTGTGAAAAGTTTTTTCCACTGAATGTACTACACATTTATATTCCAATTCTTCCCCACTTGGGTTCCTTCAAGTAGTCACGACCGGTAATCGCTCGGACGCGGTTTGGGAATTAATTTTTTTTCTTTCTTTTATCGTTCCAAAGTGTTCTACGCTGAATGCCGATCCTTGGCGCAACTCTTCCCTGGTGTCTTCTCATTATCTTCTATCTAATTGCGCCACGCATTGACACTCTGTATCGACGATTATTGGGAGATTAAACGACATTGAGAGATTAGCTCTCAATGTCGTTTAAACTCCTATCTAGGGACACTATTAGTTAGCTAACGACCGGTCGAATAACGAAGGTATTGTCATCGTTAATTGTATCAAGTTTTTCCCACTCAATGTACGGCAGATTAAACATTTATCTTCCACTTTCCTTAAACATTTATAATGAGTGAATATTTTGTACGCGCGATTATATTGTTTCCAATTGTTCCTTTAGACAGTGGTTTTATACTGTCTTGTAAATGGCTTCTGCACATGAATACTGAATAAATATAAATTAAACAAATAAGTTTTCCCCCAATTCGGCTTTGTCAAGTAGTAAAGGCTGGTAATTGCTTGGACCCGGTTTGGGAATTACATTTTACGTTTTTATATCGTTCCAAAGTTTCCTCCGGTGCGTACAACTCTTCCCTGGTATCCTCTCATTATCTTCCATCTAATCGGGCCGCCAATTGACTGCATCCACGACTATTGACGGATTGAACGGGACGCTTTAAGCCTGCGTTTCCAGCCCAGACGAGTAAAGGGAGACGATAAGGGACTTGGCACATATCGTCGTTACGACTCCCGTGGGAAAATCGCCGAAGTTATTCTTTCTTTTTATATCTCTGAAACAGTAATAAAAATCAATGTTATTCTTCTCTCCGGCTCGGCGGACACCTGATGCACTCTCGTATTGCTCGCGGATGGTGTTACACAAAGTCGGTGTTCTCTCTCTCGCGTACATAAATTTTCAATCGAGGCGTTTCGCCGATAACGCACACCGCTTGCGTAATCCCGATGGACTCGGCCCGAACGTTACCCGGCGATCTCGAAAATCCAAACGTCCGTTCGTACCAATCAATTTTATTTTTGTTTTGTTTTTTCATTTCCTGAAATAATAGGTTTTTCTTTTTATTCAAGCTTCCCAATCGAGGTTTCGTGTATTTGTTTTGCTATTTTTTTTTTTTGGAAGCTTCGTAAATCCGAAATCCGTAAATCAAAACGAACCGATAAAATATCTCGTCACGATTCTCGTCGTTCATTAGATTGAAAGTTGCACGGTTATACGCGCGTGCGTCCGGGTTTTTCCCGAGCGAGCGGTACTCTATCCGTTGCAATGAATTATCGACAATGCCGGCTTAGCGATATAAATCGCCCGCTGGCTCGGATGACCCCCCAATCGGCGGGGAACGTCGAATCGAACCGCGGCGAGTTTATTAATTCGCTCTGGTTAACTGGCCTTTCGGGGTGCAACTCGCGAGCGCTCGTCGCGGTTACTCGGTCATTGTACAACGAAACTATACAAGTACGAGGAATTCCGTACCTATTCCGATGAAAAAAAAAAATGAATCACAAACTCGAAATTTTAAATTTCCATTAAACATCGAATATGAATTTTAGTATTTAAAAAATTAATATTTAATAAAAATAATATTTTAATGAAATGTATTTTTTATAATAATTATAATAAATAAATAGTGTTGAAATAAAAAAATTAAAAAACTGAAGAACCGGCCCATAAAATCAGCATCGAGTCGTCCTTCATTGGCCTTCCGAAATCGGCGGGCGGATTCTCATTGCCGGCAAAATCGGTCTAAACGAGACTTTTGGCTTCGGTTATATCTCCGATGGCCAAAACTTTGGTACTCGTACGTACGATACTGCAGTTGCAGTTATGGGTATACGAAGCAATGCACGGGGAATCTCGTACCAACACCGACGAATAAAAATAAAAATAGGTAAATATCTCGCAAACTCGAAGTTAAAAAGTATCATTTAAAATTCAACATCAATTTTTTTATTAATAACATTAACATTAATAAAATGTATTTTTTATAGTAATAATAATAATAAATTAATAAATATCAAAAATAATATAATAAATAATAATAAATAAATAAATAACGTTAAAAGAAAATTAACTAAAGACCGGCTCATAAAATGTGCCTCAAGTCATCCTTCATCGGGCTCCTTAAATCCGGATTCCCATTGGCGGCTAGCTTCGACTAAACGAGAGTTTTGGCTTTGGTTATGTCTCCGGTCGCCGAAACTTTGATGCTTGTACGTACGGTACGGTAGTTGCAGTTATGGATGTACGTACACGGTTACCGAGCAACCCCCGGACACTCGGATGAAAACGGATCCCTCTGAGCATCGCCTGTCCCCGCTCTCTAGCGTCACAAGGAAACCTCGCCGGTATACAGCTAAAGCTAATATATATAGCTATATAAGTCGCCAAGAGTCCCGATGCAAAGTACCTGTCTTCCAACTAATCTAGCTCAACTTCCCACTGCAAACAGCGGAATATCTCTTACGACGGAGATCCACTCGTCGTACTTTGGGTCTCATTTAATCTTAATAAACTCACTTTGCACCAGTTTCGGGATGCTCTAATTTCTTCCGCTTTTTTCTCTATAGAATCGTGTTTTTTTCCTCAGGGGACTTTCGATCACATCGAGATTTTATCTGTTACACCGTAAAATAAATGAGTACTGAAAAAAATGTCTCTGGTTCATAATTTGTTTTAATTTTAGTTTCAAATTAATATTTGCCACTGTACTATTTTTTAATTAAAAAGAACGGTAGATTGATGAACAAGAAAAATATCTTCACCGACCAGAAAACCTGCTTATCTTTTTTGTTATTCAATAGTTTGACTCTTGACGGGGAGCGTCGAAAACCCAACCTTGCGGATGATCGAGCTCGCCGAATTCTTCACCAGCCTCTCGTGCAGGCGTGTTTTTCGACACCTGCGAACGCAGGGGCTATCCGGAGTCCCTCCGGCTCCCGGCTAACTGCGATACAGTCGCGGAGAGTACGCTCCGATTAAATTATCGTCGTAATTCCATCGACCCTCCTAACCCCCCATGTTACACGTAATGCGTCCGGAGATGGGCGCCTGCCACGCGAAGCTCTATCTCCCGCTTCCTCCCTTCCAGCTTCCCGCCATCCGCTTGATAGTCCCTGTTGCTGCGTACAAATCCCTCCCCCCCTTTCCATCCCCCCCGGGCACCGCATCCGGTTCTACCGAGATTCTCTCTATCTGCCCGCCTGCACGTATCCGACGAATTGATCGTCCCGAAATCAAATGGGGTCATCCTGATTTCCCATCGACTGCCGCCACAATTCGATTTCACTCGGAGAGGTAAAACGCCCATTAATTCCCATGATTCGTGACCGATGGATCTGCATATACGGCACGCTGGATCCGTGCGCGGGAAGTAATGCTGAGTGACTCGATAAGTTTGCGACCGTCGGGCCGAAGATAAGAATTTTTGATAATCTTTATCTGAAATTAATACTTTTTGCTAAGTAACGATTTTTTTTTCTTTTCCGGGAGTGACCCGGCTCCAGCTGTGACGGCCGGTGCCATACCGAGAAGCCTGATTAGAAAGTTCCTTCGCAATTTCCTACCCGACGAAGATATTAAAATATAATTAATTAATTGAGATCGAAATGAGAATAATTACAGCGGGCCGGAAGCCGTGCAACGTCCCTCGGCAAATCAAGCCTCCGGCCGCTTCGAAGCGAAAACATAATTATAATTATTAATTCCCTTCACTGTATAGCCATGCCGCACTATCAGAGGATGAAAATATAATAACAACGATGCAAAAGTTATCATGGATGATGATGGTGAAAAAAAGAACGAAGGTCGAAGAGCGAGAGAGTAAGTTCGTTGAGGCGCTTACGCGATGAATCTTTCGTTCCAGGGTTAAAGATTTTTTTTCTTTTTTTTTTTTTCGCTCACTCTACCTTTCTCAAGGGATGCATTTCTTTGATCTCTCTACCGAGAATCGTTTATTATCCTCCGAGGTAGAAAATTATTAAGGTATATTATTAATGGCACGGTGAAACTCGTGGTGGACTACCGTCTCACTTTTTCTCTGTCCATCTTTTCCGTATCAGCTCAACCCTCGTCACACCGGACTTACTTTCACTCACTATATGAAACAGCCCGCGGAGAGAGCCCTTCCTCCGTATTCTCGTTGTCCTTGCACGCGTCGCTCGCCGCCCCAGACCTTGTGTTACGTCAACCAAAGACCCTCGTAAACCAGTCGGGGATAACTAAGAGGATACACTTTTTTTCGCCCCCGTCCGACGCGAATGATAACTCGTTCGCTCGCTCGACCGCTGGTTCACTGCTATCTTTTTCAAACATATTTTTTTTTCTTCCTTTTCACCTGTTAAACCTGGCCTTCGAGGTTGGTTTAACCCTTTGACTGTTGAGGCAGCATACTCATCATTCAAAAATTTTCTTTTACTTCAATCGACCAATTCTGAAAAAAATTGACTAGATGGAAATTGATTCGGGTGTAACAAAATTATTAAACAAAAAACTACGAAAATATGTAATTTTATAAATGAAAGGAAAAACGCAGAAAAATATATTTGTTCACGAGATACTACAGCGTCGTAGGATTGTTACATTAAGAAGTAGAGGTAATGATGATAGATTTCGCGACTGATATAGCCGGGCAAGATGTGCGAGGAATAATTTTTTTTTCTACCTTGCGCACTACAGTCATTTCTGTTCTGGCCTTGAACGGTCGGTTTAACCCTTTGACTGCCAAGACAGCATATTCGTCATTCAAATGTTTTCTTTCATTTCAATCAAACAATTCCGAAAAAAAAATCTAGGTGAAAATTTATTTGCGTCTACAAAGTAAAAAAACAAAAAAAAAACGGAATATTATATTAAGTATATTAACGAAAGAGAAAACTAAAAAATTACAGATGATAGATTTCGCCATTGATATATCCACCGAAGAGGGGGAGATGAATATTTTTTTTCTTCTACTTTTCGCACTAGAGTCGTTTCCATTCTCCACGCGGATAACATTCGGTATTTCTCGCTTCCGCCCCGATACTTGCGGTGATTTATTCCTTTTATTTTTCATGCCCCTCGCCCGTCGCCATTCCTCCACGGGGGATTAATGTAAACTGAGCTGCAAATGGTTCGACCGTCTCTCTTTCCCTGCCATTTCTTTCTCCTCCCGTTAATATTTCTTTTTTATTATATTTTTTTATCTGCTCATTCCTCCGCGCGGAGTGCCGCGAGATATTATATCGATTCGCTGTGCCCGGAGTTATACGTACGTTCGATAATTGTAACACGACGTTGTGAAACGTGGCTATCAGGAAATTGGACCAGCAGGCTCGGGAACGGGACACGAGTTACGTAGATTTGACTGGTCGGATGGAAAGTGGTGAGAGGGGGGGGGGGGAGGAGGAGGAGGGAGGAGGATCGTCGAGCACAGCGGGAATTGGAATTTTCGTCGGGGGCTTCCGAGCGATTCCAATTATCCGGCCGTTGCTTCTGGGATTCTGGCACTTCGATGCAGGCCGAGCCACTTCCGGTTTCCGATATACACACGTTCCGACCATCCATCCACCCTGGTTTCCGAAATTTCGTAAATTGCCGACCACTTGTCTTCATTTTTTGTGGTTTTTTTTGCCTCTGAAACGTCCGCTTGTTTTATTGAAATTTTATTGTTTGTCCGTCGAGAACGGACGGTGATCAGTGGCAGGTGTAGGGAATAGCGGGGCAAGATGGAACCCTGGGGCGAAATGGTCATCCCTTCGAGATAAGACACTTATTTTAGGTGGCGTGAAAAATTGGTAAAGATGGTCCATTTTCCCCGCCTCATTTTTTTTTTTTTTTTTTTTTTTTTTTTCATCTTGAGTTCCATTTTGCCCCAACCTCCGTTAACGGAAGAATCGCAGAGAGCAATGCAATTTAGTCGAAAGCCTGAAGCACTATATCCGTCTCTCGGTGGTTCCTCGCGTTTCCCGTGCACAAAATCGAACTCTAGTGCCTCGGATGAACCTACACTGGCCTTCCGGATTGTATATGTCGGAGGCTCTCGAGCCTCGAGAGATTCCTGACCCAAACGCTCTATACACGGACGTTCATCCGAGCGCGCCGGCTAGAGGAGACCTCGAGGCCTGTATCCTCGGAGTGCCACTCCATTGTAATCCGCAGGAGTTATTGGAAAAATCGTGAGGATCTCAATTGCGCACCGATGACTATCTCGGACCCCTCGACGTGGCTTCGCGTATGTTAGTTATCCATTATCGAAGAGGTTTCGTCAAATTTTTTTCATCTCAACTCGACCCACGTATGGATAAGATTCAAAATAATGTACGCTTCTCTTCATCATTATCTCTTTTAGGCAACCGAAAATAATAAAAATCATTGTACAATTCTTGTTAATTATTCATTATCGAAGAGATTTTGTCAAATTTTTTATATCTCAACTCGACCAATGCATGAATAAGATAAAAAATGCTATTCACTATTATTTAGGATTATTTCTCTCAAGAAGCCGAAAAGAGAGATAATAATTGTACGATTTTTGGTAGTTTCTTCAGGGGCTTCGCAATGCTAAGATTTTTTTTTTATTAATTTTTAGTGTTTTTCTTTCGAGTAAAAATCGCAATATCATCAAGAAAAATGAACGTATTGCGCATGCTACTACGCACAGGGGGAGATTTAAGCAGTTGCCTTTTACTACAAGGTGGGTGAAGCTTCGGGTTCAGCGCATCACGTTTCGCATGTAAGATACATGTGTGGGTGTGTGTGTGTATTTGTGTGGAGGAACTCGTACCCTCGACGGAAAATGAAGTACTCGCAAGCACGACAACTACGACCGACGCGGATTAAATTGCTAACGAGGGGGGCGGGTGCGCCCGCGCCCGTCTTGAAAATTAACAAAGTTTCGTTCTCCTCTGCGTAAACTATTGAAATTTATGCAACGAAAAAATGCAATTGCTCGACGTTATATATTCAATTAATCATCGTTTCCACGGTAAGTGTATTTTAATCGTTAAAAGAATTTTAAAAAATTGGATCATCCATTAGGGAGGAGTATGGCAATTTTTTTGTGCACACCGCAGTCGGGAATGCCGGTCGGCCTTTACTTTGAGAGACAAGAAGAAGAGATAGCACCCCGGCGATATTTCGACCCTCGGCTGGTCGTCTCACCGAAGCTTCCTTGTATACCGAATCATCGATCAACGTCCAGTTATAATACCGGTCATCCCTTTCCTATCGCCCCCCGTTTTTCCCCTGGGCCTTCCATATGTCTCGTCAGAGCTGTAAATGCTCCTCCGGTCCTTCAACACCTCTCACCTAATAATAATAATAATAATAATAATAATAATAATAATAATAATAATAATAATAATAATAATAAGTTAGTTTATTAACGGGTTTCTCTTTTTACACGATAACAACAGAGGCGACAGTGTTTACTGCGATCATGAGCACGCTATTATAACTAAAGTTACAATAGTCGAGTACTATCAAACAGAAGTTCCCTAATATAAATTAATTAAATAAAAATAATAGTCAACAGATTATGAAAATTTATAAGTTAAAACAAGTTAGTTATAACTGAAGGTATAATAATAGTGGAATATGATATATTAATGTCGTTTATTTGTGTCCTGAGGCAAGCCTCCTCAGGACATTGTACTCCAAAAATACAATATGATAATGATGATGATGATGATAACAAAAATAATAATAAAACTTTGATTATTTATTCCATGGATGAATTGACGTCGGCGAAATGTTGTTCGCCACGGTTAATTAAACAGTAAATTACTGCGCCGTTTAACCCTTTACGTGCGACTAATGGAAGTCTGTGAAATTTCGCCTCGAAGCTGTTTCAGCTCATCTATTCGATCCATTTAGTTAATTTGACCGCGGGCCCGAGCGAGTGCGGTAATCGATAGTCGAGAGCAAGGAATCATAATCGTCTTCGAAGGTGACCCTGCCGGCTTTACCGGCGGTCGGTTAATGGATTGCAGAACGGCGCTAACAGCCCGGCCTACCGCTCTTTTTCTCTCTTCCTCGTTACTTAATTAATTAGTGGACGCGAAAAAAAAGAAAAAAAAACCTACGATGTTTTAGCCAAACAATAAAACACTTAGACCGCGGAGGACGAGTTTATATTCTCGCTCTTGATAGTTACGAGGCGTGACCCTGCGAACTTTGTTCATCGTCCGTTCGCCGGACGTTCTGTGTCCTCGGTCATTTTTACCAAGTCCGACCGTCGAGGCTTTTGGTATTCCTAGGAGGGTTTTCTGTTTATTTGCACCGGTGAATTGTCCCACGCGGTTATTAACGTCGCCCGCGCGTGACTTGACTACATCAAGGAGTTGGAGAAGCTAATGTTGTTTTTCCTTCCCACTCCTCCGTTGGTCCGATGTTTATTCACAGCCATTATCGGCCCCCGCGACGAACAAGAAACTTACGATGAAAAATTTATCTTCGGTCGAAGTTTTCCCGGGAACGTGGTCCGGAGCGGGGCAAAACGGAACCCCGGGGTAAAACGGACCGTTTTTACCGATTTTCCCGGAACGCTGCGCGGAGTGGGGCAAAATGGAACACATACACAAAACGGACCGTTTTTACCAATTTTCCCGGGACGCGGCGCGGAGTGGGGCAAAATAGAACCCATGTACAAAACGGACCGTTTTAACCGATTGTCGGTAAACCAAATTCGAGTCCCAAATGAAAGACCCTGGTCCATTTTACTGGAAACGGTTCCGTTTTGCCCTAGCCTGCATTACGACGTCACTTGGAAGATCCTGGATCTATAGTTATAGGGTAATCTTGCCGCTGTCGTATAGAGCTATAGCGCGTTGGGGAGTTTCTCCCCGGGTGCCATTAGCGGACCACGTATACCGATTTTCCCGGGACGCGGCGCGGAGTGGGGCAAAATGGAACCCATGTACAAAACGGACCATTTTTACCGATTGTCGGTAAACAAAATTCGACTCCCGAATGGAAGACCCTGGTCCGTTTTACCCCAAACTGTTCCGTTTTACCCTACCCTGCATTACGACGTCACTTGGAAGATCCCGGATCGATATAGTTATCGGGTAATCTTGCCGCTGTCGTATAGAGCGGAAGAGCGTTAGGGAGTTCTTCCCCGGGTGCCATTAGCGGACCAATCCATCGGGGCTGCTGTCCAATCCTTTACCTTCTCCGCGTCCTCGCCGTCGTCGTCGTCGACGTTGTCGGTGTTCCTCTGAACCATCCATTTGCGATGGACTCGCGCGCCCTGAGATCTCTCCTGCCTGTCCCGAAGCTCGTCGCCTCCACTCTCCAATCAACCTAAACGAGCGGCCGCTCGCTCACGACTCTGATTAAACGTCTATTTTATCCGCGGCGTATACGCACTCGCGGAGCCCGAGATATCCGCTCGCTTCGTATATCCCCCTTTCATCTCTCTAGCCTTCTCCGCTTTCGATGTTCCGAAGCAAAAAGAAACTAAAAAATAATTCCCTCGACCGGCAATTTCAAACGCGAATTACCGTCGCGCGGTAAGACAAATTTGTAAATTCGACAAACATTTATCGCCCAGTAACGTTCATAATTTTTCTATTCAGCCGGTTTTACAATTTTTTTTCATAAAAAATACGATAAGACAAAAAAAAAAGAAATCCGCGAGAGCATAAAACGGAAGCGTCGCAAACTTTGCTCGTCGAGTTGCAGTCATTAATTTTTTTATTTATTCTTTTTTTCATCCCCTTTACGCTCCTCCACTTATCGAAGTTTCCGCAGGATCAGAGCGATTGCCTCTCACGAGCTCAACCGTGGACTTTTCGATCGCGATAAGAAAGTTTTCATGGACTTATTTTTTTTTTATTTTTGTGATAGAAACTTTCGTCGCTTCGCCATCGGTGCTGATGGCGACCCGACGTTCCCGCGATACTCTCGTTAGTTCGTTGATCGTCCGTGTAACGTGTGACTTGCCGGACGAGAAGCGCCCGTTTTACTATTACTGTATAAAACCCGCACTTTGGCCTGTTTATTTAGTTTTCCACCTCTCGCTTTCTCTCTGTTCACCGCCCCCTTTCACTCCCAGTCGTAAAATAGCTTGGTCGTACTTATGAGCGAAACCTGGCTGGTCCCTTCTGCGCTGTTCCCGGTTCGAGTACTCCAGACGAGAATGAGGATTATTGCGCTCTCTCCGCTGGCAACGACAGCTGGTGCTCGGTGGCTGTCACTCGCACACCGACAAACTTCTTTTTCCACGGTTACGTTGCGATCTCCCCGAGAGAATGCTCCCTCTGTTCCGGAGTGCTGTACAGATTTTTATGCTGCCGTTACATCGCCTGCAGAGTTTGCAAAACATGAAGTTGGATCGAGAAAGACAAAAATATATATACGACGGCAATCCTAAAAGATCTTCCTTCTCGCTTGTCCCGAGCTCAGTCGGTAATAAAAACTGTAATCCGTTTTCTTTCACGGGTAGACTCTTCCGAGGAAAACGAATTCATCAGCGTCCACCCAGACGTTGGATGAAGAGGCAGGCAATTTGAGACTTGCCAGTGACGTTGTGGAACCTCGAAAAAAAATTGATTGCCGTTTTTACCGACCGAGTCGCATTTTGCCTCGCCGCCGGATCGAATTCTTTTTCAGTCCTTGATGAAAATTCCTCGTCGTCGAACGGAGCACGGTAAATCGAAGACGAACTCATTGCCGAATAGGACACTATTGATGAAAGACGGAGATGAAAAAAACAAACAGTGCTGAGTGCGAACGATTCGGATTGAGCGGTTTTACCGAGACTGTCGGTAACGAATGGCATGGCGAACAGAACCGACGGGGATATCGTCGAGGATATTCGATTAACTTTTATCCTCGGTGAACTCGTCGACGGAGTTGATGAAAAAGAAGGAAAAAAAGGGAAAAAGTGTGCCTGTAACTGAGACGGCCTCTCGGAGATTCCCATCGACATTTATAGCGAATGAGAAAGAGGGAGAACAGTGGAGACGTCTCCGATGCCAATTAGAGTCTCCACCGTCGCGAATGGAAGTTCTCCTAGAATCGAATAAAGATCCTAATTTTGCAAATTTTTCTTTCGAGTCGCAGTGACCTTCCTGCTTCGTCGCTAAATATTGACAATCTTACCTTATGCTATATCATTCCAAATTTGTTCCGTGAAATTGACCTTTCGATCTGGAAACCTATACCATTTAAAAACAAAAATACCATTTAAAAACGAAAATCTTTATTCAATTCCCATGGAAAACCCTCCGTAAAATCGACCTTTTGATCTACAAACCTCTTCCCTGTTAAAAGCAAAAATAAGAAAATTCTAAACGTTATCGAAATATGTGAAAAATACTTTAAAAACGTCGACCCATAATTTGTTATTCACGAATGAAAATACAATATTAATTCAATTCCCAATCGAAACACTTCGCTTCGGACGCATCGTCGTTCGCCAACATTTTTCAAAAATAAACAAACAACCAAAAAAAGTCACCCTCATGAAAATCTCGTATCGAAACGGGACTCTCGTTTTTCCGGCTTTCATTTCAACTGGCTCCAATTAAACAAGCGTTACACCGCCCGCGGTGTCGCCTCTGCTGTGTAAACCGTTCCAAGTGAACAGCGGAAGGGTTGCACGCGCCAGCTGCGGACGATAAGCCCGAGGCTGTGTCGACATGACCACCGTCTAGCTCCGTCGCGATGCGCGTATACACACCGAGCGAGCACCGCCCAGTGGCGCGAAGCTCTCGGCGAACAAAGAAGGCGACAAGATACTGGCAAAAAAAAAGGAAAAAAAAGTAAACGCTTGTCGAGAGAAGCGTCAAGTAAAAGGGAATGTCGAGTCGACACCCACAACTCTGCACCGGCGGCTCTAACGATCGTTCCAATTTTATTCCGCCCTTGAGCCCTGACCAGTGCGCGGAGAGGGGGAGGTAATGATCATTAATGTTCCGCCCTTGCAGGTCCGGTTAACGGGATCCTAGCTTCCGGGGAATCCCCGATATATTTCCTACTTCAGCCAAGGATTCCCGGACATGGCTCTCGACCTTTTACGACACACGCACACACACGTAAAGAGCCACTCTCCGAGATCCCCGGATAACTCGAACTCACAGCCGGTAAATCGTTATCTCTCTAATTAATAGACCACAGTTTTTATTTTATTTTTTTTTTATTACCGCAGAACGGGACTTGAACGTTTCGTACCCATTTCACAAGCTGCTTATCCCAGCATCGACTGCTATAAATTGCTTCTTTCACGACTCGTTGCACACCGAACGACGACGGTGTGATATTAAAAAAAACGTGTCGTCTTGCTGCAACCAGGCAAGTTGAAAGTTTCGTTGGGGAAAAGGTGATAAATCACCTCGCTCATGAATATACTCAACTTGCGTATCGCACCGAGTCGGAGTGACACGCTCGCGACCTCAGGACCTCTATCAACGGGTTTTATTTCTAGAGGAGCGGCGGGGCTCGGAGTCGGGTAATACAGCTTTCTGTTTTGTGTACACACATGTGCACAGCCCACGTGTTGCACTTACTCGTGATTTCGTGCAACAGCCAACGGCGGACGGTCTGGCTGCCTGGTCGTGTACGCCGCACAACCCGAGGGGTGCAAAAGCTCTATTTCTCTCCGGGGTTTCCCGCGACTCCGGCTCTCCCTCGCACGTAAATTCTCGGTGTAAACGAGGAATTCTCACCGTCGCGATGGAGCGCAGACGGCTAAACCACTTCCACTGTGTCACCGGGACAAACACTGAGACACAAATTCGAGCTCGATTGCAGACAACATTCGATCCCTCTTCGAACTGTTCAACTGCAGACCAATTCGCACATCGCTTGCGCATTGCTCGCAGATTGCTCGCGCGTCACTCGAGGCACGAATTCATGCACTGAGAAAAATAATTTATTTGACGACTATGCCGCAAAGTATTATTTATTTAATTCATATAAATATTTATTTTTATTAAATTAGATAATTATTTTTATGTGATATGTATTTTGGAAAATAGTGGATTTGTTTGTTTGTTCGTTCGGATGATTGTCTCCGCCCTCTCGGTGAAGTCGAACTGCCCCTCGAATCCCCTGAATGAGGGGAATTGGAGTATTTCGAAATTCGGAAATTTCATTCAATATGCTTTAATTTTGGAATTGCGGGTTTCATAGAATATGGAATGAATTTCGGAATTAAAGTTTTCGTAGAAAATGAAATGGATTTCCATACCTTAAATGAATAACATATATGTTTTTGTGCACCCTGTTGCAAAAAGCTTTCTCCATTAGCAAGCAAAAATAAATCGCTTCAGCTCGAAGATAATCGTATAGAAAAACACACGGAAACGAGCCGAGTAAAATTTTGCAATCTCTTCCCGTCGCGTGTGTGCAAATAAAAAAATAAGTACAGAGAGGAAAAAAGCTGTTTTACATTTGCAGTGTACGTAGGCCGTTGTGCGTCGATGGATAAGCCATGTTCGTACGGTAACGCAAATTTTCGATGTACAATTTCCGTGTTATGAATTTAGATGGATCATAAAGGCGAAGCACGTAGGCGCAGTTGCGGCGCAACGAGGTGGAGTGAGAGATGAGGCGTATGCATGATAGAGCGAGAGATCTTGGTCGGAACGGCGTGCAGCTGCAGAGTCACGTGCATTATTGCAAACGCGACGGGGGGCGATGAATTCGGTGATGTAGAACATCAGGCGAGAAGCGAGCTTTCGTTTCCGGATCTCCCCGACGGCTGAGAATAACGATTTCATTCGGAGTAGACGAAATTTTACGTTGATGGCCGACGTGTAAATGACGATCTTCGCGTAATGAGAACATTTCTCGGGAGGGAAATATCTCGAGTTGGGGCTGCTCGTTATGGAACTCTAAATTTTCTAACTTTTATTACGACGATTATCGTAGGATTATTGATAGGTCGACTATTCGGCACACATCGCGATATCGTCTTTATCGACTTGCAAAAATTAAAAAAATGTATACCTTCAGACTAATTCATTTCCTGGTTCAATCTCATTTACATTGACTATCGACCCTTACATTAAATCCAACGTTTCTTTAGTTTTTCCTTTTTTCTTCTAACTTTGTAAGAATAAAATTTTAATTTTTCTCTCGTATTTATTACCACGATAAATATTCTCAGTCGGGAGATCAAGGAGGTGGTATTACGTTGCGCCGGAAACGAGATGGTGGAGCGAAATTCTCTTTCGGAACTCGTAAAGGAACTCCCTGCCTGGTCCTGAGAATTCCATAACGAGTAGAATTCCAGCTCGAACTCGCGCCTCTCTCCTATATCAATCGTGAAATACGCGGGAGCATTAGTTCCGCGCATTCCCCTCCCCCTCCCTCCTCCCCCCCCCCCCTCGCCCTCCTGCTGGAGTGAATGGAATCGCGAAACGGACTAAGGATGGTGCAGTAGCACGGATCATCCGAGAGAAATGATTTTTGCGATGGATGGGAGAGAGCGATAATCCGTTGATCTCCCGTCGACGAGATATCGAATCCGGCTCCGGTTCGACTCGCATTACGGTGCGTTGCGTGCGGATCCTCCGAATACGAAAGTTTAAGTATATCGCGACAGCAGAGACGAGAGGGATGTCGTACGGGAATGAAAGATACGTTCGAAGGATACATCCCCTTGAGGAATCGCTCGATCGCCAAGATCCGCGGTAAGCCGAGCTTCCGTGATGGAAAATCGAAGGGGATCGAAGGCGCAGAGACGAGGGTTGCGATTCGCAGTGGATAAAAAACGTAGGATATTTTTTATTCTATTTTTTTTAAGAAAAAAAAAGAGAAACTACACTATATTTAAAAGATATATATATATATATATATATATATGTATATTCCGCGAGTTAAATTCTTTAACTGTGATCGAGGGAAACAGGAGACGCTTCGACTGGAATGAAAGATGTCTTCGAGAGATAAATTCCCTTAAAGGAACGGTCCATCACCGAGATATGCGGTAAGCTCAACTTGCGGGATGGAAAATCGGAGGGGATCGAAGGCGCAGAGACGAGGGTTGCGATTCGCAGTGGATAAAAAACGCTGGGTATTTTTTATTCCTTTTTTTGTAAGAAAAAAAGAAAAAATAAACTATATTTAAAAAATATATTTATTTCGCGAGTTAAATTCTTTAACTGTGATCGTGGGAAACAGGACTGGAATGAAAGATGTCTTTGAGAGATACATCCCCTTAAAGGAACGGTCCATCACCGAGATAAGCGGTAAGCTCAGCTTGCGGAATGGAAAATCGAAGGGGATCGAAGGCATAGAGACGAGGGTTGCGATTTGCAGTGGATAAAAAACGCAGGGTATTTTTTATTCCTTTTTTTGTAAGAAAAAAAAAGAAAAAATAAACTATATTTAAAAAATATATTTATTTCGCGGGTTAAATTGTTTAACTGTGATCGAGGGAAACAGGAGACGCTTCGACTGGAATGAAAGATGTCTTCGAGAGATACATTCTCTTAAAGAATCGGTCGATCACCAAGTTATGCGTTAGGCTCAGTTTCCGCGATGGAAAATCGAAGGGGCTCGAAGGCACAGAGATGAGGATTGCGATTTGCAGCGGATAAAAAACGCAGGGTATTTTTTATTCCTTTTTTATAAGAAAAAAGCCGTTTTCAAATTATGAACGTTAAATGATTTGCACACACATACATACATACATACATACACACATACATCCAGAAATTGTTTCTGAATGTGTTTTTTGGATCTTTGGGAACATTCTGAACACGTTTACATCAAAATCTCGAAAACTAATTTTTTCACGAAAACAAAGCTTCCTCTACGAGGAAGCAAAAAGAAAAACTAAACTATATTTTAAAAATATATTTATTCCGCGAGTTAAATTCTTTAACTGTGATCGAGGGAAACCGGAGACGCTTCGACTGGAATGAAAGATGTCTTCGAGAGATACACTCCCTTAAAGGAACGGTCCATCACCAAGATATGCGCTAAGCTCAGTTTCCGTGATGGAAAATCGGAGGGGATCGGAGGCGCCGAGACGAGAGTTGCGATTCGCCGTGGATAAAGAACGCAGGATATTTTTTATTATTTTTTTTTCTAAGAATAGAAAAAGAAATTAAACGATAATAAAACAAAAATGAATTTGAAGACTTTAAATCCTTCAACTACGATCGGTAGGAACAGGAGACGCCTCGACTGTTCTTTTGTTAAAACGTCTTCCAACTCTTAATTCCATTCTCACCTCGCTTATCGGACTTCTATATAAACGAAAGCTTTCATTATATCGTTCTTGCATGTCTTTTTATTTTTTTTATTTTTTATTTTTATTTTTTTTTGTTATTTTCTTTTCTCTTCGCCGACTCTCGCTTCACGTTTATACGTCGACCCTCTCACCATTTTCTCGATATCTGCCCGAAGAAGTAGCGAGTAGATTTATCCTCGAGATTTGCTCTCTATAAAGAGTTGGCTCCCGTCCCAACAAACGGAACTCTATAACCGGACCGTGAGTCACGATGTTTTAACGCCGGGCTTCGAATAAGAGCGAACCAGTCGCTCGAACCTGAATCTATGAGGATCGTTAAATTTTTTTCCTTTTCTCATCTCTTAACGAAAACATAAAATAAAATTCTTTATTGCCGAAGACCGGCACCAAATATCTCCAAGATCTCTATTCCAACCTAACGAAAAGATTTTGTTATTTTTATTTTTGTTCCTTTGGACGGTATCAAAGTGCGATTCTTGGCTCCAGTCAGCCTCGGAATTTCGATAACTCGCATGGAAATAGCGGCACGTCTTACTTCGACCAGTGGTATTCGTGTAAACCAACACACAGCCACGGGCGAACTTGCGCTGCGGGTGGAGCAGCTTTGCCCGGCTCGTTCCACTGTGCAAAGTGTTCGGTGGAGATTGGAAGAGTTTCGAACCGAGAGCTTCGGCCTCGTCGGGGAAAACTCGTCGGTCGCTAGATTCACCCCCACCCCCTACTCGCGCCGTCGGTAACAGCGAAATCGAATTTTTTTTCAATTCGAAGTCTCAAAGGAAAGTATAAATTGAGGGAAAAGAAAAAAAACGGAAGTTCGTGTCTCGTTAAAAAAATCATCAAACGGCCAGTTAATTTTCCGTCTCGTTCCTCTCGCGGTCGACCAGCGGCGGAGAAAGGAAATTCGAGCTTAGAGGTCTCCGGGGCTCCTGGGAAACGTCCCTTCTCCTTATCGAAGTAATTTATCTTGTTGACGAATTGCCCGGAAGCCGCGACACCAACGCCTTCCACAGATGTATTTTCTTCTCGAGAGTCCTCCCGTCTCCAGCCTCTGCGTTTCACCCCTCACGCGCCCCTTCCTTGCTCCCTGGCGAAAAACGGCACGGAGGTGTTTTCCTCGCGACGCCGAATCTCCGGAGACTCGGATGTATGTAATACGGAAGAATTGAAAAGTTTTTTTTTCCTATTTTTTTTTTTTCGATTTTTCTTTTTTTGGTAAGAGGAGAGCTTCGAACGGGCAGTCGAACTCCGGATGGAAAAGAGCCTCGGCTGGATCCTCCAGGGGAAAGAAAAAGTTTCGTCCTTCCGTCCATTCGAATATCCCTTGGCACACGGATGCGCCAGGATTTGTTTTTCTCTTCTTTATGCACTCGCTCCTCGAGAATGAAGGCCGATTTTTAACTTGCATTTCTTGTAACGACCCCAGCGATCCTAATATTAATCGGCAGGTTTTGTATTTTTTAGGCACTTTTCGTTGGTCTTTTTTGTTTTTTAATTTTTTTAGTTCGAATTTAATTTATCGTCGTTGAATTATATTAAAAAGTATAGAATTTTGGGTTTTTTAAATATAATTTTTAATCATTTATGCCTTAAAAAAAATTACTTTTGTCATAGAATTTTCACTTTTTTCACTTTTGTCATAGAATGTCGTAGTATAGAATTTTAGGTTTTTTAAATATAATTCTTAATCATTTATGCCTTAAAAAAAACACTTTTGTCATGCAGCCATTTATCGAAGCACCCTCGAGCGCTTACCCTAGTCGCCCTCCGAAAAGCCGTTTTTTCTAATAAACGTTGAGCACAAATGTTGAATTCCTTTGGCGATGTTTATCGTTTCGTAAATATTTTCGCGTGCTGCTGTCCGGCGTTGGTGAATATAACGCGATTGCCACGGTGCACCCAGCGCGCGAGTTGGAGGAGAGTGGCTCGTAAAAATTTGACGATGCGACGGGGCCATGGGGGAAAATGTTGGAGAAACAGTTTCGCCCGTCGGCTGCGACGCTGGGCCTCGGAACTCGCTCGCGGGTACGTGCACAGTTAGACATACCCCCGGTCTGCGGGCTTTATAACCGTCTCATAAATCACAACCGCGGCTCAGTTAAAATCACGATAAAAATATCTTGTGAAGAACAATAGCCACATTAACGCCTATAAATAATTAATTTTAATCGAATGATCATAAAAAAACTTTAATGATACAAACTAAAATCCAACGTTTCTGACATATTAATTTTACGAAAGACTTGTAGATTTACACAGCAGGGTACGTTGTAGTTCAATGTACAGTGTAGGGCTGTAGAGATAGGTCGGCTTAGTCGGCTTAAATATCTTATCCGGTTAATGGATTTTATAGTTTGGCCGGCTAAGCCGTCTTAGCCGGCTGATTCGTTTTGGCCGGCTTAGCCATATCAGCCGGCTAAGTTAATACAGTCTTGGAATTTTTGGACGATTTTTTTTTTTCTCATGTTACCTGCAACGTGTTCCGACCTATTTTTGCGCGCTGAACACGAATCCGCCGGCCTTTTTGGCCTAAAGTACAATGCTACATTAAAGGGCTCGATTTTATGCACGAAAAATCATATTTTTGGGATTTAAATGGAAAATATTGGGTTGGGAGTAAAATAGTTGTTATATTCGTGATTAGCGGGAAAAAATACATCAAATATAGCTCCGAAACAAAAAAAAAATGGAATGAAAAATCGAATGAATTTTTCGATGTTTGAGTCACTTTTGAAAAACGTCGATTTTTGTGATTTTCAAACGTCGATATCTCGGCTCCTAATGGAGGTAGAGAAATTCCGAGGTGCCCATCGTGTTCTACGGGAAAAAGTACACAATATAGGGCCTTGTCCGAAGTTTTAGAATCGTTTTATCGTGCCGTTCGAGGACGTTGAAAAACGCAAAAAAAGGACTCAAAAGGGGTCTTGCAATTTTTGGACAACATTTTTTTTCCTTTTTTTTAAATTAACTGTCACGTATTCCGATATATTTTTGCGTGGTGAGCACGAAACCGCCGGCCTTTTTGGCCTAAAGTACAATGCGACATCAACGGGCTCGATTTTATGCACGAAATTGTGCACTTGGCCGGCTAAAACAGTTTAGGCGGCTAAGACGGCTTAGCCGGCCAAACTATAAAATCCATTAGCCGGATAAGATATTTTAGCGCGGTAGGCCAGCCTATCCGTACAGCCCTAGTACAGTGTTAGTGAATTAAAAATTCCACCAGGGCACGTTAAAATCTAAAAAAAAAAAGTTTTTTTTCTATTTCGAGTGTCTGCGAAATTTTTAAGAAATTGAATTTCAGTACGTAGGTACAGCCATTATACTCAGGCATAGATGTATGTATATATATATGGTATAGAGGTGCGGAATAGCGAGTGGCTGGCATGCGCAGCAGTGCATGTATAACGAAGCAGTATCGCTGAGTCTGGCGCCCATATCCCCTTTGTTCTCTTTGTTCCTCTAGCGCCTCTGGGATATGTCTAGTTACGCCCTTTCATATGCAGTTCGCAGATCGGTTTCCCTCCCTTTGTTCGTCGCACGGCGGTCCCTCCTCGTTTTGCTTTCCGGTCCCTCGGCCCGAACAGCGCGCGCGAAAAGAGTCCAACGCCGGACCGAAGCGACGGCAGCGAGGGAAGCCGCAAAGAGCACAGAATGGAAAAGAGTAAATGAGACAGAGGAGAACGAGAAACAGATACACAGGGTAATATTCGTCGCGAGAAGATTCCAAGTGCAATTTTTTTATTTTTATTATTATTTTTTTAAATCCTCTCCATGAGCTAAGAGCGTTAGGAATTAGAAATGGAAAATTCGGCCATTAGAAAATTTATCGCATATAATAGAATAAATGTTCTGATGGTCGAGTTCATGCCCACGAAATGAAGTTCATTCCATTTCGCTCGAATGCATTTATATTAAATATTATATAACAAGATTCTTATTTTATCCACGAACAGAATTTAAAAAAATGGAATATAGTGCAAAGCTGTATTGTTGCCGTGAAAGGTTTAAAATTGAATTCGAGGATTATCGCAGTTCGTGAGAGAAACATACGGACAGTAATCGGATAATTGATTGATCAGCGATGCATCGACGAGCAATATAAAAAAAAATAGAAATATGTACGTAGCAACCTTGTTGATTTGCAAATGTAGGGTTCGCGCGGTGATGTATCATTGCCGGTAATGCGCTGTACGAGAGGCCATAAATTCACGCGGCTCTACCGTTGCCCCCATTTGGCACCGGTTATTCCCAACGAGTTGAGTGGAATGGTGAAGAGGGAGTTTAATCGGGCATATATGCGTGGAGAATATTGTACTTTATGAAGGCAACAAGGCGGGGGTGAGGGTGGGCTGATGAATCGAGCTGTAGCTGGGCACGACTGGCAACACCCACAGGAGTTCATACGACGAACGATTTACAATTCAGTGGAAACACGAATCACGCCCATTGTCGGTTCTGATTACTATATTCTGACTGGCACATTAAAAAGAAAATTTAAAAATAAAAAAATATAGTTTCCATAAGACTCTACGCTTTTTCTCTTTCAGGGGTTGGGGTGGTGAAAGGTGAAGATTCGTCACGCCTCTGCGTTCCGCGCCAGACTGACCATCCGATCCGATCAGAGTCTATTTATATGATTCCCCCATCGCCCACATGTAGCGTAACCTGTTGCAAAAATAATTGTCAATTTGCCGATCGATTGAACATACTCACCTTCGCTTTCTCGGGAGCCTATTAGAGAACGGAAAGAGGAGAAGAATGAAAAAAAGAGGCAAAGGAAAACAGTAACGAGGGAAGCTCGTACGCCAGAAAGCCCGATCTCGGTGTAGCACAAACGCTGTACGAAACACAACGGTAGGACGAAACAATGGGCCGGAGGGAAGGAAACGACGAAAAATAAAAAGAAAAAAAAATAGGCTATACGAAAAGGGTGAACGTATCCCGGTTCCGCGGCTGTACACTCATTATTACGCTTCGCGCAGTGGAAAAAGTCCCGGGCCATTCATCGACGCTCTCCATTCTTTCGCCTCGACGGTGGAATAAATGGGGAATGAAAAAAACTGACCGAGGCCGTATTAGGAACGAGGTCGGACTCGCGGTTCCTGGATCTGCCCTCTATCCCACTATACAATTTTTATTCCCCTGCGTAGATATATATAGACATATATATTTATTACATAAATATATATGTGTGTGTGTGTATGTGTGTGTAAAAAACAACCCCCGCAGACATTTCGCCAAATATTTATCGTCGTCCACATGAATTCCCGCAAAAATCCACGAGTCTCGCGCGCTAAATCTTCCATACATTGCAGTCCACCGTTCAAGCTTTACAGGGATAACGCTCCGAAGAATGGAGATAAAAAAGAAACGTGACAAAAGCCATTAACACCATTCGTAATATCCCGACGTGGCAAAAAAAGTATTAAGCAGCATATATTGAAACATGGATTTTTGAAATATATTTTGTAAAATATATAAAATACATCAAATAAATATATCCTAGAATATATTTCCGCAAACACGCTAAAAAAAAATAACTTTCCTAAATCGAAGCTCTACGTTTAAAATATAATTTACTTACCTATCTTGACTTCTGCATACGATTCTCGATTTGATGCTGAACAAAATAAATAAATAAACAAAAACAATCTGGTATGAAATTGAATAAATCGCTCTCCGGAGGTCTCCTTTTTTCCGCAGCATTATTGGAACTTGTTTCTCCGGCCCGCCCGGCTATTTTCACTGTGCGCCGAAAAGTGTGCAGGTGCTCGGTGGAACTTTACGGCGCAAAGAATCCACGGAGAATAATTCTTTGTCGGGATGGAGAAAAAGAGAGTGGCGCGAGCTGGAGCTTCGTGGAATTTTTAAAGGGGGATACGAAGTGTGCACGTGTACTTGCGGGCGACTGTACACTCTATCCCAGAAAGCTCTCGTGCGGAATAGGGCGGAAGCTCGGTGTGCGTCGCACAACGGGGCGTGGGTTCCAGCAAACACGTATTCTATGAGTCGTTCGTCGGGCATGGCAAGTCGAGGAACGGAGCCGAAACTCCGTGAAAAACCACCGCGCGTTTCTGTAAAATAATGCACGAGCAATTCTTCTTTTTTTTTATATTTTTTCTTTCGGATGTTGAAGCTCGGCATAAAGCTAGATAGAGTGAGACGAGCGGCTGCCACCTCGTGTTTTTCGAGTGTCCGACTATTGCCGGGCTTTACTACTGGCACGTAGCCCGGACGGATATATAAAAATACAGAAGTGAGCTCCACATTCGTATGGTAATCGCGGGACAAGTGCGCGGTCCCGGATGCCTTTCGGAGACGCCCTCAGACGACGGCGAGATTTTTGGGGGCGCGCGGGCCAAAATGGACCACTTCGACAAATTTTCTTGCGGGACCGACACAAAAAGAGTCTCGTCCGGAACGAAGGAGACCGTTTTGCCCCCCTCTTCGACACAGGCGAGGCCCCATCGAATTACGGAGAGGGATCCCACATTCTCACTCGAACCCTCGATTATACTACACGAATCTGGAGACCCGGCGGTCGCTCAATGGCTTGTGGGAAGGGATTGGACCTTTGTTCAATTTTGAATAGGTCGCTCATCGATTTCCTTCTTTCATCTATTGGATTTTTCTTAAAGCCTGAATCAACATTTAGACAGTAACAAAAGTTTTTTTTTATAACAAGGCGTAAGTTTTATAAAACAAAAATTATAAAATCAATTATCAAAAAATTGAGGTCGACCGAGGGACCAGAGGGATGTTTCTTTTATTCCACAGAGCCAATGGCGAAGGTCTAAATAGAGTCTCGATCTCATAAAAAATATTTAAAAAGTAGACCATTAATTTCTGGTTTTCTTTCAACGGTCCATTCCGACTATGATAGAGTCCAGTACAAATTTCACAAAGCTCTCTTCGCCCTCCTACACGGATATATATGCACTTTTTTTCATTACAAATTTATAATCCAAGTCTGAAAGGACGTAGGACCGTGGCCGAGGGCTTGCGTCTCTTAGCATACCGCTTCCTTTTTTTTTTTTTTGATCGCCATACGTTGTCCGACCATTCCGGAATTTCTCTACCTTGGAGTTACTGAATAATTCAACGGGGTCGAGGCGCAAGTGGCAGCAGCCCGTCGGATCACCGAAGGCGAAGAGACGGAAGGCACGGGAAGCCACCGGAAGCCACAGGAAAGTCCGCCGACACTCGAAGGCCTGTATCGACCGCTGAGAAACAAAAGGGCGTATCCCGCACAATTTAACACGTGAAACTGTGTGCGATACGCCCTTCCGTTTCTGAGCGTCCGTAATATATATTTCGGCGCGCCGAGGGCACATCTTCCTCCCGGAAGGCTTGACTGGATGGCCGCAGGACGAGTGCAAGTGCTGTACGTGACGACGCCGATCGGCAATGGAACGACCGGAAAGCCTTCCGTCGGAGGAAGAAGCCATTCCGCGAAATGCTCGACCAGAATTGAAATTCGACCTCGCCTCCACTCGAGAGAGTGAGAAAGTTGGACGGAGGATAGAAAAAGGAGAAGCTCGGAGACCGGAAATCCGATTGGGATTATGGGATTAGCGTCTCCTCCGAGTTCGAGGCTGAAACAGGGAAAGAGAAAGGGATACGGAAAGCTTTTATGAATGCACGTGTCTTTTACCCGTTTCACTCGAGACGACCCGAATGGACGCACCAGAGCTTCGGTTCGGTTTCACCCAAATATCGTAATTTTTTTTTACTTTTTTGCGCTGTTACAACCGACCCGTTAATCGCTAACTCGGAGAATCCACGCGGCAAAAAAGATTCGTACTTTTTACTTACCATACGTTTTTTTTTTTTGCTTACAAACCTACACAACTATTTTCTTCAATGTTACAAAACATTTTTGTAAAGCGAACAAATATTTTTCTAAAATGAGCAATATTTTTTTCTTTAGGGAAATTAATAATTGTGAATGTTCGTTGAAGAGAAACGTTGGTGCCCATTTTACTGTGCGCTGGACGAGGCTCGCAGTGGGTTTTTCAGAACAGACTCGACGGACCATGCAAAATTTTTTCTATTTTTTTTTTTTTTTTTTTCATGTCTTATTAAACAGATGTAGTTTTCATGGAGATACACGGCGGATATCCATTTCTCGGAGGATATACCCGAGCTCGTATCTCCTCTCCCAATGACTTTTTTTTTACTTACCATACTTTTTTTTTTACAAACCTCCACAACTATTTTCTTCAATGTTACAAAACATCTTTGTAAAGCGAACAAATATTTTTCTAAAATGAGCAATATTTTTTTCTTTAGGGAAATGAATAATTGTGAATGTTCGTTGAAGAGAAACGTTGGTGCCCATTTTACTGTGCGCTGGACGAGGCTCGCAGTGGGTTTGTCAGAACAGACTCGACGCACCAGGCAAATCTCTTTCCATTTTTTTTTTTTTTTTTTTTTTTACATGTCTTATTAAACAGATGTAGTTTTCATGGAGATACACGGCGGATATTCATTTCTCGGAGGATATACCCGAGCTCGTATCTCCTCTCCCAACGACGCGGGGAGATCTGATGGGCTGAAAGGATGAAAAAAAAAAAAAAAGAAAAAGTGGAAAAAGAAACTTTTTACACAGACAAACGAGAGGAAGACGGTACGGCCGAGGCTCGTGAAAGGTAGATGGATGCGATCGATCGTTCGGGCTGCGTTTTCTCCCATCTGCACACCCGACGACAGCCACCGGCGAGAGGGAGGGGAGGAAGATTGAAAGGAGCCAAGAAAAAGAAAACTAAGAGGCGGGATAGTTGAACCGTAAAAAGGGAAGCGAAAGAGAAAGCGGGCCAAGGAGTCGGAGAAAAAAAAACAAAAAATAAAAAAAAAAAAGGAAACATGAAATGAAGTGAAGCTGCAAGGGTATCCCAGCGCGAAAGAGCATCATCCTTCACTCCTGGCCGCCGGGTTGACGCGATCGATTTTCCATATCCAAGCAGCACGCCCAGCCACGAAATTGATATTCGGTCCGTTACATCCCCAGATCGGCTCGTCACGTATCTCTTCTCGTGTACATGTGCCCGACTGTCGGCTCTGTAGCTTTTCGCTTCACTTCTCGCGCACATGTGAAGCCTCCCCTCGCTCCCCGGGCCCGCTCGCGCTTCGCCTCGCGAAACACAGGGCAAGCGTTATACCGTAACAAATTCACATCTTTCTCCGTTGACCTTTTTTTTTCCGATGTTCGCTTCAGGCCTCGCGAAAACTGATACGACTTGATCGTCGGTAAGAATCGCATTAATCCAATTAATTCAATTGAAAACTAGTATAGTTCAGAAATGATGATCATTGAAAAAATATACATACATATATCGCGATTGGAATTTAAATTTATAATTATTCAATACTGTCCGTCCGATCGTCAACAGGCTCGAGATAATTTCTCGTACATGCGATAATTAATTCGACATCAAATTGGGTGTTCGATAACCGGCGAGTCGCTCGATTAACTCACCGATTAACATCGCTAATTAACTACGCACGAATGGTACGACAGTTGATTATATATAAAGTTATATCTATGTATATATATGTTTATGTACATATCTATATATATATATATATATATGTGCAGTACACACAGGAGTCTTATCTATTATCCAGTGGGGACCACACAGCGCCCGAGGCCTATCATCGATGTGCCCACGTCAGCTTTCAGCGTGTCCATTGTTTACCCCAGTATTGTGTGGGTATATCAGAGGCTTCGGCGGGGATGTGGCGGGCAAGACTATCCCAGGATTTCCCTCTGTATCCGACGTACCGAAGCCCCGTGCATGCGAGACGAGCGGGATGATTATTAGCTTGCCTTTAGCTTCCGTCGCACCGCACGTTTCATCGAAGCCTCCCCGCTTTCGGTACGACCCTGATTGAATATGTTATAATCGGAATTAATCGAGCCCGAAGGTTTATTAATTAAGCCGAACGCTGCGTTTCCAAGTACTCGTCTCTTCCTCCGTTTCCCTTCTCTCTTTAGCTTCTGCCTCACGATTATATTTGTTCTCGGCAAATTGTAAATAAAAACAACTAAAAATTATACAATTTTTATACTTTAATCAAAAAATTATATTCATTTTAATATTAGTATTATTTTTCAATTAAGTTAATTTTTTTTTTAATTAGATATAAACATCATTTGATTATATCTTCATCGACATCAATATATAATCGATTATAAAGTCCACATTGCGAGCTTGGATACTCGTGCTGAGGTTCCAACTCCCGAGAAAAAAAAAAACCGCCGCTACATTCAATAAACAAAATTCGATACGGAGGGACGATCGGATTTGCCGTTTTCTCCCGGTCCGTTTTCCAAACTTGTACCGATCGCGAAACGCGAAGACCTTTTCCGCGTCGCTTTCTTCGCTATCCGTAGAACCCTCATTAAACATATTTTAATCGGTATTAATCGAGCCCGAACGTTTATTAATAAAGCCAAACGCTGCGCTTCCAAGTGCTCGTCGCCTCTTCGGTTTCATTCCCCCTCCTCTCTTTGGCCTTTTCCTTCGCGACTATATTCTCATCGAAATAAATGTACACTCGATTATAAACTCCGCTATCTGACCTTGCGCACCCACGCGGAAACCCCTCCGAGACTCCCGAAGGCTGACACGGAAACTTTTTCACAGAAACTCCAAATCGGAAGAAAAAAAAAAAGAAAAAAACCGCCGCTACCTCCAATAAACAAAATTCGATCCGGAGGGACCATCGGATTTGCCGTTTCCTCTCGGTCCGTTTTCCGAACCCGTACGGATTCCGCGCGACGCGAGCCCTCCCGGCGCCCACGCAACGCGGAGGCCTCTTCCGCATCGCTTTCTTCGCTTCCGGCCCGAGCCACCGGGTAAGGCCGAAGGATCGTTATTCCGAAGGTCGCCTACGGTAACCACGCAGTTTACGTATACGCACCCCCTAGAACCTCCCAGGCTCACCGCGATAAATTACGCTCCGGGCTATAGCCCCGCCATTCCCGAGACTCAAAATAATCCCCACGAAATTTCCTCCGTCCTGGCCCAGCCCCGTGCCCGGCCCGGCAGCCCGCGCTCCCCCGACGTTTATCCTCGTCGAAACGTGGAGTCAAAGCTCGAACCGGCGCCGCTCGGCAGCAACGTGGAAACCTGAATAATCGACGCGGTCGCGTGCACAATTCCTGAATTTACGGGTCGAGAGGGTGCAGGCAACCTGGAACAAGGGCTCGTTCTCCGAGCGACCCGGCAAACCCGCCCGACCCTTGCCGTTTCGTTTGCCATTCTCGCGTCGTACGCTGCATACACATTCTTGCAATTGCAAACGAAATTACGGGATGCCGGAGCAAAGGGGGGGGGGGAAGGTTGTTTAATGAGAATTAGAGAATACCCATTGCGATTCACGGAAAAAGAAAGCGGGACGCGAAGTACGCGGTGTTTGAGAAGAAGAAGAAGAATAGAAACTGCAAAGTGAAACGAGCGCGTTTCCGGAATATTTTATTGAAATTTTTATTTATATTTCATTTTTTCTTTTTCTTTACGATAATTTTCTCACAGATCGCCCGCCCTTGATAGCGAATATAAATCAAGGAAGCGGTTGTTTATTTCATTTTTTTGTTGTTTTTATTGTTTTGTTTTTCTTGGTATATTTAACGAACGCGACGGAGCGTCCGGATGAAAAAAAAAAATGAAATTGATTGAAAGGGTCGAGAAATATATATCTGTGTATGTGCAGTGTATAAACGGAGGCGAATGAATTTGTTTGGGCGGTGGAAGCGATAGGGGTTTGTGTACACACGAACGCTCCAGGCTGCCCCACGAAATGTGCACGAACGGTGTATTTTCGCAGAGTGCAAAGTTTAATTTTCGATTCGTTGGGCAATCCACCGCTGGCTTGACGACTCGGAATCTCTCTCGTTTATATGCGATAAAATAATCGCCGCTGTCGACGAGCGCGTCAATACACGTGCCGTTTACTCGCGCAGCTGCGCGCGCGTAATTGACGACTCTGTGCATGTGTGTGTGTGTGTGTGTGTGTGTGTGTGTGTGTGTGTGTGTGTGTGTGTGTGTGTGTGTGTGTGTGTGTGTGTGTGTGTGTGTGTGTGTGTGTGTGTGTGTGTGTGTGTGTGTGTGTGTGTGTGTGTGAAAAAAATATAAAATAAATGGAAGAATCTCGCGACGATTCCCGGATCGATCGACCGTTTTCCCTCCACGTCACCTCCGGTCGTGCGTTACGATGCACAGAGAAATCCCATCTGGAATAATTTAAATATTCCATGTTTCACCTCTTTTATTATTATTATTATTTTTTTTATTCATAGAGGAACCATTTATATCGATTTTTGCCGCGCATATGCGCTGACACGTTCGGAAATATAACCGTGGGCTAATTTCAGCAAGGGAGAGAGCAATTCTCTCCGCACTCCGAACGTAATTTTGCAACATTAACGAGCGCAAATACCGTGACGAAAGCGTTGCTCGCTGGAGCGCTTATCGGCTCGGTCCTCCGTTTTGAGGGCAGGAACGAATGTTTTTTTATTATCAATAAGAAAATATAGAGATCATTCAAAACATTTAAAAAAATTATCCTTCTACAATTCCTCATATTTCGATCAGCGGATTTTTCAAAAATATTGTTACAACACCGTTACAAGCGACAAATTGCATGGAATTTTTAGTACGATTTCTTTTTACCAATAAAATTAATCACATTACGCTTTTTCCCTCCTTTCAGTTTTGCTCAATTTCATACGCGTCAGGAAAGTGTAATGAAATTTAGATAGAGAAGGATCGTCGTTATTTGTTTTTTTTTTTTGCCAAAGTGTTAATATTCAAAAATGTATTTAGAATAAAAAGTTAAATAACCGATCGAAATTTACCACTCGCGTTCAGCGCGGTTTGAAAATTGAACACGAGAACGGTGAGGGAAATGCGGCCGGCGACGAGGCAGAAACTGTGTAGTTTCATCGCGCATAAATCTTCGACACTTGAACTTTGTCATATTCCTGGCTGAGCGGCTCTCTGCAACGAGGATACGAGAAAAAGAGGAGATAGCTTGTCGCGGCAGAGCGAGCGTTGGACAGGAGCAAGCGAGCGAGATAGAACTGCGTAATTCAGATTGCTCCTCCAGTCGTGGCCTGAACTAATGGCCGGGCGAGTGTTCGCTGCCGCCGGATTTGCGTAACCGGAAGTAAACAGTGCGAGAGAGGCGAGGCGAAATTGCGGATGAATTTTGCCGTCGCCGTTGCTGTGACGCTGTTGTTGCTCCCGCTCGTTTCTCGTTCCTAGTTCGAGATTGCACACCGTGGCCCGAGGCGACTCGCCCTCGTAATAACGCCTACTGCGTCCAAATTTTCATTCAATGTCCCACCACGATATTCCCCTCCCATTCGTATTTGCATCGTTCGCGAGTTATAATTTAATCACGGTTGCAACATAATTGCGCCGCTTCAAACTTCCCGAACAAACTCCTCGAATAGAGGCTGATATAAAAAAATTTAACCTTTTTATAATAACAATTGTAATTATTATATAAACTTGACAAGTATGTTAACTTTGCGAATGAAGGAACCTTATGAGAAAGCGACGTGAAAATTTCAATTTTCAACTTCTATGAGAAACGATATCAATATTTCAACATATATAGACATCAAATAATCCGACTGTTCTAACTCCGAAAAACCTCGCACACATTCCGAGAAATCCCCTCGCCTCGACCGCCTCTCGTAATGTAATCTATGCGGAAACACCTGTCTCTGATTAGGATTCGCCAATACAGTGCCTTTACCATGAGCCAACTATCGGCCAAGATTCCCTCACACTTCGAAAACACATTATAACGAATTTGCACGCAGATAATACGAAAAATTTAACGGCTCCCTACACGTACCTACTGTACCACCTTTACGATAATTATTCAGGAACGGCCCAGTTTATAAAGAGCGGTGATACTGGGCGAGAGCAATCAGTAAGACGGAGCGGAAGGAAGGAGGACAATCTTCGAACAGTACGCGTTCTTAATATTCGGCAGTTAAGACAATTTAAGATTTATTTATTTTTATCGGAAACATTGTCTAGCTTTTTTAATTTTCAAACTCTGCACCTGCGTGCGTTTTTCATTTTGCTAAATCATATTTTTGGGCGAACATTTCCATTTCATCGAGAGTTTCAGCTATTCAATTCTTCGACCTCAACGTTCGCACCGTAAGTACATTTATTTCTCTGTTTTCGAATTATTCTAAGATAAAGTTTGTTCGGGTATTTCTTTTATTATACCGAACTATCCTGCTAACCGGATTTGTATACTACTTCCTGTGGAGTGACAATTATTTGAGGTAACCGTTTTCCGACTACCGAATTTTAAAAGGAATATTAATAATCTCTCCTGAAGTCCGTATCTTCTTTCAGTGATAAATAGAAGTAAATTTCTTGTCGTACCAATCTGACCGATACCTCAGATACGAACATTCTCTGCCCCAACCTTAGGAACTTTCCGCAGGGATTAGACCAGAAATGGATCACCGAATTGTCCCCCTGTAACCTTTTTATCTCGTTAACACACGGAGGCGACACATACGTTATTTAAAATCTATATTCATTCGCGTGTAAATAACTTCATTGAATTTGAAAAATACGCTCGACGAGTCAGAAACGGTATACAAATGCGTATCTTCGGGCCCAAGTTATCAGTTGTCCTCGCCGATTCTTTCGACTCAACTCGTTTCACAATTCAAACACCCAAATAGACAAGCGCCATAAAACAAACGTAATTAGAATAATCGGTTACAGTTGGCCCTGATATTGCGCCAACTGTGACCGATTCGTTGTGCCTGTCTATCTGGATAGATGAATATTTTTCTCCTTCTGAACATTATGATTCAAAATTTTGTCGTTGCTAGAATTATTTATTTATTTATTTTTATTAGTTTCATTTATTATTTATTTATAGAATTACGTTGTTTTTTAACGATTAGAGTTTTTTTTTATTATGAAACCAAACATAGTAGTAGCGTTCAGTGATCGATGCTCGATGACCGACAACGTTATTCTTTACAGATCTGATCAATGGGACGATCAATAATATGCGGTGGACTTCCACTGTTCGCCTGCTTCGCCGTTCTGGCTACGGTAAACATCTTCAGAATGCTCGACAAGTGGAAATTTCGGACTCGAAAAATATATACTTACAGGCTTACGTTTTTTATTTCAGTTAACAAATGCGACTACGACTACGTCACCGAGGGTACTTTATACATATTTATATATTTATATATATTTATATCTCAGCTCGTTAGATTTTGGGTTAATATTTTCAACACGCTTGCATAATTTATTGCAGCCACTTTATGAGAAGGATGGGTTTTTGGCCGGTGAAGAAACCCCTGTTTGGTACGCTGACATTCATCGAGACCCAGAGTATAATTCCACACAGTCCATTTATACACTGGTAACGTGAAATTTTATTTTTTCCTCGAACTCTTGATTCAACAGATTTTGGGTTAATATGCGAATTTGTATTTTTTTCAGGTGAGGTCTGACGGACTGCCCGTGGTAAAGAAATCATTGAACTATTGGGAATCATTACAAAAAGGAAGCGGTTTTCCGGTTAGAACAAAACGAAGCATCGATGATCGTGGAAATTTGGTAAGTTTGAAATATAGGAATAAATCTCATTGACAAGCTTTGGTACCGATCATTTCTGATCGTTTCACATGTTTTTGACAATAAACCTTTTGATTTTGATTTAACAGACTTACACGGAATTTTATGATGCACTAAGGAATCCCAGAATCAAACGCTTCGATTCTCTAAATCCGATTGAAAAACGAACCGCCGATGGCAACGAAGTAGTTTATCCTTCGATCCTCGTTGTCATAGATTACCACGATGTTTTTCCAACACCCGAAAAGTGAGTATCGTCAACCAAGATGTCGTTGCCGGTGCTTAAAATTTTACACCAATTTCCATTCTCATGCGAATTAGGTGTCAATTTTTCGCCACAAGTACGTTGCGACAAGGACCCGAAAAAATTGAGGGTCAACCTCACGGATATACAATGATGCCTGAATCTTTTCTAATTTTCATCACTTAACCCCGATTAACCCTCTTCAATAATTTTATTAACTATCTGACATAAATCTCCTTTCTCATTCAAACTCGGCCCGCGCGAGTAGATGCCATTCTTCCACGACAAGGAAAAATGGGAAAAAAATTGAGAGTCAATCTCAAAAATGAACTATGAAGCCTGAATTTTTACAGATTTTTAACACGCGATTCTGCCCCGTGAGATTCATTTTCATTCATCGACGATCTTCCTTAAATAACCCTATTTTGCCCTAACAGAAACACGCCATGGTCCCTCGAGGAGCTCGTGCTTTACACTCTGGCATTTTGGAGTACCGTCGACAGTTCCTTGAGAAACATTCAGAATCCAAGAGTGTCACTTCGCATTAGTGGCATCGTCATTACCAAGGTCAGCACGATGATCATTACCAGTGACTGTTTGATCATGCGATTTGACTGGAAGCTCTAACTGTTTTTTCAACATGCGCAGTCACGACAGGCTAGTCCTTACCTGGTTTACAATTCGGATGAAAAAACATTCGTCAAGATGTTTTCACCGATGATGGACCATTGGGGATCGGTGTCGAAAAGGAGGAACAGCGATTTCCCGATCGGCTCGTACGACATCGTAGTCCACATGACAGAGTAATAAACAATTGCTACTTATCTTTATAGATATCCAATAATATCAAATTTTTTGTAATGTTTTATGACAATTCTTGAATAATATTTAAAAACAAAAAAGATCGAAGAAGTTTAAAATAGAAGTTTTCATAGGACTTGCTCATAAAAGTTGATCATTGAAATTTTCATATTGCTTTCTCATAATGTGCCTTATAACTTGTAAAGCTTCTTCTATGAGAAAAACATTTTCTGTATTTTTGGTTTCCTCGTAGAGGAACCTTCGCGAATAAAGGAACATCATGAGGAAGCAAAAAGAATTAACTCTGTTTTATAATCTTCAGCATATTTCCGCGGGCCAACCACATGAGATGGTCACCCCACGGACCGCAACGTGCTCCGATTCTCGGTACGAATTTCAGCACAACGTGTATAAAAAATATTATGCAAAAAATCAATGTTTGTTTTTATAGGTGTAGCTTCGCAGGGACCTCCTTGCAAATTAACGGACCAAATAGGCGGTGTTATAATCTACGACGATTTCGCTTTCAACGGAATACACAGGGCCATTGCGCAGATGAGTAAAGTGTTAGTAAAAAATGATCCTATGTTAGCGTCTGTTGTTTCTGTTTTCATATTTTTATGTGACATGTGAAACAGACTCGGAGGGAGTGACAAATCACCGGTAGTCTACGGAGCTCCTCGTAGACAGTGGACCAAGGAACTTGTGGATCCAATCTCGAACGCCCTTAAAAAGTAAGGCATTTTTTCATTTTTTACGACACTCAGTCAAGTAAAAATATTGTGTAGAGTATTGGATAGAGGGGTCCGAATTTTTTTTGCCGTCACTCCTTGCCTCGACGTACGCCAAATGGCGAAGTAAATCTTAACATCGTACAAGAAATAAAAATAAAAATCCTCGATCTATTTCCAGTACGTCGTGCATGTCAGCACCGAAGCAGCTCCTTCAAAGTGGAAAACCGGTAGCGCCGATTTTGGCGGGAGAGCTTCTGCCGAATAAAAAACGATGCGAGGTGGCCGGTTATGGGCGGGACGGCTTGACCTGCTGGGACGAATCAAATGTGAGTTGTTAACCCTGCTTCTATTTTGAACACTTTTCCAAAATTCAGAAAACTACTCGATTAATTTGTGAACATCCAATTTTACGAAAGACATAAAGAATAGCAGTCGATCAGAACAAACAAAAGCACTCCGATGGTATAATAGTGATCTGTTTTTTCTGTTTTGTTCTATTTTGTTCTGTTCTTAATCAACTTTTTTTCGTTTAGCCTGAGAAACGCTCAGACTGTCACTACACGTATTGCTCGAGTCACTATATATGGAGTAGCTGCTCTCAAGTGGGAGTGACACTAGATGGCAGTTTTTGCAATGCGGAGAACACAAAGGTAGGTCGATAATTTAACCCTCCGAGGAAAACGCAGTTAAACCCACTATCGGGATTTCTCACCTGTTCCCGAAGTATTCTTGTTCCCAATGCGCTTATTTTTTCAAGAATAATAATATCCTACAAAAAACTCAATAAATAGTGTACAAAACCTTTACGAGTACATTTCGTGAGATTTCACTATCTTTGCAACAGGTTGTCAAATAAGTACAAATGTCCCGAAATATGAAGTGATAAGTGCACACGAAGTTTTTTTATTGACATTTTGTAAAAATTCTATCATATTGTGATAATACAGATGATTGATTGGAGACTCAGTATTTCATGAGTCAGATTATTAAATTCATTAGTCCGGCAGTTGTACTTAGCCAGTTGCACTTGACGAGTTATACAAATTAACATTCAAAACATGTATATTGGCTCAATAAACTATTGACTGTATTTTATGCAGTCGACAAGAATCACGGTCGGAGAAGTCTCGTGTTGTCTGTTTTATCGACTGTCGAAATTTGCTTGCCTCGATGCGGTACCGCATCTCTCAATGTAATATTACGTTGTTGCAGATATGCTTGGACGGACAGTGCGTCGACAAGAAATAAGCGACACTATATCGATATAAAAAATCGCACTCAATTGACGTAGAGAACGTCGTGATGGTAATTTCAACAAGTCGTCTTTTGGGATCGGCGAGGGCCGGGGAACTGTGAACGCAGACACTTGTCGGCAACGTGGTTTAGGTACCGGATTCACACCAGAGTCGATCAGAATAAAAATGAAAAGCAGCTCAATCGTTACATGTACTTTTTAACTTTGATCACAGTATTAAAAAAAAAACCTGTGCTTAGACAGAATAACAATTCACTAATTCTCTATCTCTCTATAATATAAAGAGATTTCGCCGCCGATGTCGCCGCCGTGTCAAGAATCGAGGGGGGGGGGGGGGGGGGGGGGGTCAATAATAAGGTCACTAGGGTCAATATTAGGGTCCGAGGGATGAACGATAGGGTAATAATAATTGAAATAATAATAATAATCATTCAATTTGTGGCCGAACTGTACGAGCACTTTATCTGCAGCTGGCGTGAAAAAGAAAAGTCAAGGCCTAAAAAGTTATTAGGGACTAATTTTTCTCAATTCTCGCGGGTCGTATAATAATGCAAAACTTTTCACGATTATCGTAGCCACGTTGATAGCGAGGGGGTTTTAAAAAGTTTGCGCGGAAAATTGAACTTCGCTATCCGCTTGTCAGCTCCACCCACGGGCAGGGTAGAGGCAAAAGGGTGGAAGGGTAAAAATTGAAATTTGTCGTTCCTGTGCAGCTTGCTCTCGTTCATCGATCGAACGGGTTTGTGTGTCCTTCGTCTATAGATACCGTACAGTATACATACATATATATATATATATATATATATATATATATATATATATATATGTACAGTGTAAGAGATTTAAACTCGATAAAGCTTCATCGGTGAGTTTCCTCAGCCGTGCCCCGTTCGAGCTACAACAGTTTCACTCTATAATGCTCCCTTCAATAGACGACTGCTGAAAACATCAGCCCTCTCATACCCCATGAAAAATTTAATCTGAAATATTCTCGTGTCTCGAAAATTTTCGTTCGACCTCGTCGCTTTTTTCATGCTTTAGTTCCATTTCGTCACGCTAAAAAATTTCGCCATTTAGACAAGTGCGCATATTTTGAGGCTGAAAATACTACTAATAATAATAATTATTATCATTATTATTATTATTATTTCATGATAAACGTGGCCAAGATCCCCTTTCTCGGCTGTAGCATTTATTCTTACTAAAAGTGTCCCTTGAGGTCGTATCTTTAGCTTTTATCCCTGAGTTGTTACGGGTGCGAGCGAAATGGGATCTTTGTATATATATATATATACACACGAGCTACGTGGAAACTGGAAACTGAAGGAGGCTCATCCGGAAGCGAGGGAGCGAGGACCAAGATCTTGGTTCTCTGGTAGGGGGTAGTTTAGGATGGTTTAGGAAATACGTCAGGGTTCTCAAGTTAACGAGGCACCGACGAGAATCCACGGAAAGCGAGGTTGGGACGCGGTGCTTCTGCTGCAAGCAGTATTAGTACAACAGGCAGGGAGACCGCCGCTCGAAACCTCCCGCGGGCCACTCTCGAGCCCCGGCCACATTTATCTTTCTCATTAGAAGCTGGTCTTAACGACCGGCAGGCTCACGGAAGCCCCACGTTCCTTCATCTCGAGAGAACGAGAAAAGAGGCTGGCTCTCCTCGAAGAGAGGCGACGGTGATATGCGGGCCCGCGTATGCGGGCACCCCAAACGACCTTTCACCGCCTCGAGCACCCTGAAAGATACTTTTGATATTAATTACGTAGACATATATCTGTGCGTTCACTCAACGACGAGATGTATGCAAGACGCTCGCTTATCGGGCCACTCGGGTTACATCCGATTTTTTTTTGTTTTACGTTTCCTACTTTAAAAAAATGAAGCTCCGGCAATTTTTTAGATTACGAGCTGAGCATTTTTTTTGCACGGCCCTTTAGTGCACACATGCAGATTTTCAAATCGGAACTAAAGGATTTTCGGTAAATCTCTGGAAATCTAAATTCCCGTTTCTACATTTCATAGTTCATAGCGAGGGCGCTTCGTGTCTCAAAAGCCACAACAAACTGGTACTGTATATATATGTGTCGGTTATTCGAAACGGTATTCTACACTTACCGAACTGAACCTTCTCTGTTCGTAGGGCTTCACTTACTCGCGTGCCTTATCTCCGTTACACTCCATTTCCAACCACCTACTCCTCCCCCCCCCCCGCCCACCCCCATTTCTCTTTTATCGAACTCTGCGACATTGCTCGATCGTGCATTAAATCTCATTTCGACGGAGCTTTTACGAGAAATGAAATTTACAGTCAAGGCTCAACCTTCTCACCTCGCGAACTCTCATATTTCAAAGAACGTTTCATCCGCTATATATATATATATATATATATATATATATATATATATATATATATATATATATATATATATATATATATATATATATATATATACTGGATCGTCCTTTATCTCTAACCCAGTTCGACAAATTATTAACGAATGCACGCCCTTCGAGTCTCAAACTTCGTCTCTTCATTTTCATGCTATTCGAATCTATGCCATACCATACTCGACAGTCTATCTACGAGTTCTACGTGAATAGCTTGCATAATATACACTGATGTAATGTACATGTCTATATATATACTCATGTAATATACATGCATATATATACATACTGATGTAATACACATGTACATATATATGTATATCGATGTAATATACATGTATATATGCATGTAGCACAGTGTTTGCTTAAGATTCTCGATGTAGGTACGATCGATCCAAACTTCCGGTGAACTTAGATTGACGAAGTTCCTCTCGTCTAAACACATGTCTGCCCTGCATGGAATTTATCCCCTTGAACACGTCCTCTTGAAGGTAAACATACCTTCATCCGCCGAACATCTTTTTCCCCACCCAGAATTCTTCACACGGGTATCGCTATAAACATGTAAGAATCGCCCATTGTCAGTACCATGTCGTATCTCTCTCCAGTGTCTATTAATAAATAAATACAAAAATTAAATTCTAATAAAATATATTGCATATCGATATAAACATTGGTATGTAATATAAATACATATTGTATCGAAACAGGAACGTGCACCAAATGTAGGGGAAACCGGGGCAAAACGGGGTACCGGGGCAAAATGGGGACATGTACCCCGTTTTGCCCCAGATGGTTTTTTTTTAATATCCTTGCAAACCAGTGCCAATACAATTTTGGTGTGAAATACAATGTATCGTATCATTTTAGCAGGTTTTCTTGCTTCGGTATCATTTTAGCAGGTTTTCTTGCTTCGCGTCCCCGTTTTGTCCCGGTCCACGGGAAAACCGAAGCAAAACGGGGACATGGGGCAAAATGGGGACATGTACCCCGTTTTGCCCCAGATGGTGTTTTGTTTTTAACCTTTCAAAACCGGTGCTAATACAATTTTGGTGTGAAAAACAATGAATCTATACTTTCGGTATCATTGTAGCGGGTTTTATTGCTTAGCGTCCCCGTTTTGCCCCGGGTTCCCCTACATACTTTTTATTTCAATACCCAACCTGCATACACAGAGCTATGGGAACTTGGTAGCCGGCTTTTAAAAATCGCGTATTTTTTACGATTCATAAAGATTTCCGTCTGTTTGTAATAGCGGCAAGAACGTTACCTTAAAAAAATGCATCCACCGGATTTTGCGGCGCTCAAATCTGACGGTGGATTTCTATACAAATCAACAACGATCCAAGCAATACCAAAAAATTGTTCCTACAAATTCATGTAGACGAAGATCTTTAAAAATCGACAAAAATAAATGATTTTTTATAGCCAGGTGCCAGATTCACAAAGTTTGAATACAGGAACTTATTTCGATACTTTACCTCCGAGTGTAAGCGAGCGTGAGGTTTGACAAATTTGGTAAAGCAGGAAATACGGGAGGTCGTAACAGACAGTAGATTCACATTGATCCCTGAACTCCAATTTCCATACTCGATTATCTTCATTTATGGCTATTTATAGGTTTATAGTTGCTTTTTAACTAAGAGCACACGTCTTTTTTTTCTTATTTTCCCGAGCCCACCGAGTCGACGGAAACGACTTATTTCCGATCGAATAACCACCTATTTATCGCTTTATTGTCGTACCACGCCGGGCAGTACCTAATATTGGAAGCGGAACTGAGCTTCCCGAAGCTATTCGTATATTCGAGTTAGCGAGTTATTGGACACGGACGATGGTACGGTCGCGGAGTCGGAAAGCAGAATGGTGATTCGATTTTCGCCCCCGAATACTACCGGCTCTGACTCTCTCTCGCACCCTACCGAATTCCTTCGCGTATATTCCGACCGTTTAACGTCCACGTTGAATTATAGTTATCCGAGTCACCTTCGTTCACAAACGTGACTTTCTAAAGATGTAAATGCGCTTGGAATTCGACGAGTGGCGAAAGTTAAAGCAGTTAGCGCAACAGCTCGTATTCGATGAAATTTTGTAAGCAGCCGTCACGGTAGTGACGCTTTTTGAGAACCCTTTTCACTAAATCCCGATGCTTTCATATTTGTGAAGTGGTTATCTGAAATTGCAAAAAATTACTATAAATTATTTTTTACATTATCGTTGTCATTATTATTAATAATAATATCAATAGTAACAACAATATAATTGAAATATTATTATAAATATTACAAATTCATTTTTTATCTATCACTTGAAAAAAAAATTGCAATTGTTATTTAAGTTATTTTTCCGACTTGTAAATTAGCTCGAGTCACGCGTCGATCTCTCGTTCACGAGGGATAAATCGATACACTCACCTGTGAAGGAAAGGACATTTTCTTTTTCTCCAGTAAGACTTCAGCATTATAGTCGGGCAGCCGGACTACAAAAAGAAAAATCAAAAAGAGAAGTCCTTGGTACCTTTATTAGGGCCCGAACAGATAAGAAGCGATCGTACCTTTTTGCCTAGCCACAGCTGACCCTCGCCTCCTTTCGCCGTGCAACACTACCGAAAGGTCGAGGGCAATGTATTTTCTCCAAGAGACTCGCAGTAAAAACAGTTTTACGATCCTGAAATACGTGCGCAGCGTATGCCGGGCAGAAGAGTTTTCCTATTTGAATAAATGCGGTTTTCTTCATCGCCGCCCGTGAAGCGCAAACGTTTTACATTTTATTCACGCCGAACCGTAGCGAAAGAAGATTACATTCGTGGAGGATTTATTTTTTTGTTTTTCTTATTTCCCCTATCGCGACCATCGTTGCCCCTTTTTGGATAAACTTTAAACGTTCTCCCCCATCCGCTTCTTGCAGGAGAGTTTCCCCTCGAGCATCGAACAGCGCGTTCGTCGGGTTTACTCGAAGTATTTCCAGCCCCCTCGCAGACACGACGGCTCGTCGATGCCCGGCCGTACATCGAACCACGCAATTGTAATATTAATTCTGTAACTCGCTTCATTGCACCTGTTTACTTCACACGGAAATACAGCGCTGCAATTATCGCGCTGACGTGGAAGCAACGTCGGACGCCAGAATCCCTCGCGTCCCTCCGGAGAGCTCCGCAATTTATTCATGTATACGTCTGTGCGGATATCGAAGAAACTTGCGCGGTTACACGCGAAACTTTTCCCCCTTTTTTTCTCTTTAATTCGTACAAATTACGCCTCGATCAAATTTTCACCGGAAACATTTAGCGTACGTTTATCGTCGGAGGCTCCGTAATGTACCCTCTAATATTTCATCTCCGTTTATCGTACCGAGGGGGATTCCCCGCCGAGCCCGCGACTGCGCATGCGCGCGCGAGTGTTCGTATTGGAGCGAAATCGCGGCCGTTGCCGATTTCACCTTTCTCGGTCGAAGACAAAACCCGCTGCGACTTTCCTCGTCCGTTTATTTGACCCGCTAACAGAGGCGATATTTTTCCATGTCCCTGCAATTTTTATTTTATTTTTTCCGTTCTTTTCCATTTTGAAAAAAAATGTTTTTTAAAATAAGTTTGGAGCGCGCCGTTTTATTCACGAAAATGAGCGTTCATCTCGCCTACTGCTGGCCACTACCGCGCGACGCGAGCCGATGGCAAAAAAATAAACACGATCTGCTGTGGTCTCTGTCGCTTCTGAGCGCTGCCGGACTTTTGGGCCCGTTGATTTACTCTATCTACGAGTATCAATCCGATTCCCTCGTACTCACGAAATCTACCTGTTTCCTCGGTGCAGTTTCCGGTTTCACGATTAAAATGATCGTCTGCCGGTTACACCGGAAACGCATACGGGTGAAGATTATTAATATTTATAATTATTTTTTAATATATTGTTATTATGAAATAATTAATAATTAACATATTAATATATTATTATCATTTTTATCGGACAATTAATTTTGTTCGGAATTGAGCGCAGGCGCTGATTGACGAGATGAACGATTACGTGAAAAACGCGAAGCCCCACGAGCGCGCGGTGCTCGAGCGTTACGTAGAAAGATGTTCGTTTCTGCACGCCACGATAACAATCGTAAATTATGTAACGACGTCGTTCGTCATCTGCGGACCATTGTTGCTGCCGGACGAGAGACTTCCGACACCGGCGGTTTATCCTTTCTCCGTCGACTCCGGGCCAATTATGTACGCCGTTTATATCCATCAGAGCTTCGTGGGTTTTCAGTGCTCGATCGGTGCAACCATGGACTGTCAGGCCGCATTGTTAATGTGGTACGTCGGGGCGAGATTCGAAATTCTTTCCGTCGAGCTCGAGAAGGTCAACGACACAAAGGGGTTTTATTCCTTCATCGAGACCCATCAAAAATTGCTCGGGTAAATCGATCGAATTTTTTGAGTCATTAAAATTTTTTTTTTTTTTACTGAATCATTTTTCAGTTACGCCGATCAAGCAAAAAGTACGATGTCCTACATAGCACTGACGACCACTACGACCAGTGGCATCGGAACTATTTTCAGTTGCCTGCAGCTCGTCGGTGTAAGTCCCTTGAATTAAGCACATGGGTGAGAAATGAAATAGCGTTGGAAGTTTTCGATAATTTTAATTTATTTATTTTTAACGAAGAATCAACCTATAGCGGTGAAAATGCAATTCGGACCCGTGGCTCTGATCTCTATCGCGTGCCTCTTCGTGTGCGCCTGGCCGGCGGATAATCTTATGAGAGTGGTGAGCGGAGGCAGAAAATATTAATTTACTAAAAATACAGAAAAAAGAAAATAGCGTCCAAATTTGGACGCGTAAGGCCAAATGGGACGATGGGGTCAGTGTGGTGTTATAGGGATAACGGCGTACAATGTTCCCTGGTTCGACATGCCAAAACCGATGATGAAAGATGTCTTGATGATTTTGCGGAGGTCCCAGCGACCGGTTGTTGCTTCCATCGGGGGATTTCTTCCCTCTCTATCCTTGCGCTACTACACATCGGTGACTAAACAAAATAATAAAAAATCTTCGGTTCGAGTTTTTATGATCTACCACCAGTGATCTATAAAAATAATTTATATGGAACTTTGTTTCAGTTCCTCTCGGCGGCATTTTCCTACTTCACGACACTTCGCATCACCGTTAACGTCGACCGTCCATGAAGATGATCATTTTTTAAATCTATTGTTATCCATACCTACTAATACAAAAAGTTGGTATGGCATTATATATATATATCTACTTTTTGATATACATTGACTTTCATTCGTCCCGTGATTGGCTAGGCGACAATCCAAGCGCTGCAGAGCAGCAGCAACACCGAGGGAGATTCTTCGCTAGGCTCTCACACAGTAAAGTAGGTACCAACGTTTCTTGTCCACAAACGTCCATAATTATTTTCATGTTAATTTTACAAAAACATCTTGTCTATCATACTACAATGTCTGTATATTTTACAAATATTTTTTGTGAAAGTAACATCCAAATAATTGTGGACCTTTGTAGGACTGTACAGATAGGCCGGCCTAGCCGGCTAAACTATCTTATCCGGCTAATGGATTCTATAGTTTGGTCGGCTAAGTTGTCTTATCTGGTTAACGGATTCTATAGTTTGCCCAGCTAAGTCGTCTTAGCCGGCTAAACTATATTATCCGGCTAAGCTTATACAGTCTTGGAATTTTTTGACGAATTTTTATTTATTTTTTCTGTTACCTGCAACGTGTTCCGGAGTATACGCCTTTTTGGCCTAAAGTACAATGCGACATTAAGGGGCTGAACTTATGCACGAAAAATCGTATTTTTGGGATTTAAATGGAAAATATTGGGTTGGGAATTAAATAATTGTTATATTCGTGTTCAGCATGAAAAATAAATCGAATACAGCTTAGAAACAAAAAAAAATCCAATAAACAACGATTTTTCAATGTTTGAGTCACTTTTGGAAAAACGTCGATTTTCGCGATTTTCAAAGGTCGATATCCCGGCTCCCAATAAAGCTACGAAAAATCCAGGTTGCCCATCGTGTTCTACGGGAAAAAATACACAAAATAGCGCCTTGTCCGAAGTTTTAGAATCGTTTTATCATGCCGTTTGAGGACATTGAAAAACGTGAAAAATGGAGTCTAAAGGGGTGCTTGCAAGGCTCTAAAGCCTCTAAAGCCTTGCAGTTTTTTGACGTTTTTTTTTCTTTTTTAAAAATTAACTGCCACGTATTCCGACGTATTTTTGCCCTCTGAACACGAATCTGCTGGCCTTTTTGGACTAAAGTAGAATGCGACATTAAGGGGCTCGATTTTATGCGCGATTTTATGCACTCGGCCGGCTAAAGAGGATTAGCCGGTTAAAACGGCTTAGCCGGCCAAACTATAAAATCCATTAGCCGGATAAGATATTTTAGCCGGCTAGGGCAGCTTATCTATACAGCCCTAGACGTTTGTGGACAAAAAAGGTTTGTTAAATTAAAAAATCTTTTTTACTGTGTAGACGGTCATCACCATCGGCTATTTGGTTGTTCTTCTTCTTCCTATGGATTTACGTCAGAGGCAAAGTTCCATCAGCAGCTATTTTCCAAACCCTGGACACTACCACAGCAAAACCGGTTGGGATTTACAGCGCCCACCGCTACTCTCGCGTGATTGGCGTCGTCTCGTTCCCCCTCCAAGCAACAAGCGGCTATAAAAGTCAGACCAGCAGCGACACCGAAGGACATTCTTTGCCAAGCCCTTAGACCGGCAACACCATCGGCTCCTCTCCAAACCCTGGACGCTACCGCAGCAAAGCCGATTGGGATTTCGAGCGCCCACTGATGCTTTCACCTCATTGGCCAGGCGGTTGCGTTCCCCTTCCAATCGACAAGCGGCAGGAGCTTGCGTCAAAGCCCGTCCGACGATTAAGTAGCGTGTCGATGCGGTCTGATAATCCTACCGGCCGTAGCCGGATGGATCTCGAAATTGCTCCGAGTAATCCACGAGGCCCCGCACATGCTCCAGTGGCTTTGGAAGACCGTGTCTGCTCCACTGGTTATAGCTATATTAGTCGGCAAATGCGTTTCGCATAGTGCACATGCGGATACCACCGAACTGTGGAATGCTGATTAAAACCGCGTTCAGCGCCTCCAAATTCACCGCGAGCAGGGACGCCTCTCTTCTCCGAGACCTCGCCTATTCGCGACCTTTCTCGGAAATTGTTCTCGCCTCGAAAGTTGCCTCGGAGCTATGCACTTTTTTTTCTCACGCCTCATCCCCTTGACATCTTCGGGGTCGCACCCAAGGCGCTGGCTCCTTCTCGTACCTTTTTAGTACCGCGCACAAAATGTAATCGATAAGACGGCTGATGGACACGAGAAGCTGGAAGATTGCACTAAAGCTCTACTCGTTTAACGAGGTACCAGCGAGCCGGCAACTGGGCGAAGCTACTTTTTTGTCATTTTTTATTCAAGGGGTTTGTAAGGCAAAGAAGCGCCCGGTTGGCGCTCGAGGCTTCGGCTTCTTTTCTTCTTCTTCTTCTTCTTCTTCCTCTTCCTCCTCCTCCTCCTCATTCTCGAGACCAACGAGGGAAAAAAAAGGAAAAAATATATGTCCAGGTAAAATTTACCGGGTAACTGACGCGATACGGATCTTTCATCAAGCCTGCAGCAGACAGCAGCTTTAAAATTTTTTGAAAATTATTTTCATTTATTTTTATTTTTTTCTCATCGCACGGACTTTCCGGTACCGAACTATTTTAATCAGCAAGCCAAATTTCCTTTGACGATTAACTTTGCCGTGCGCATTTTATTGCGTAATGATGAATTTTTAAAAACTCTTAAACTAGGTCACGTCGAATCTACAAGATTTTCGAGTAGTTTCGATAGATATAGCGAGACGAGAAATATAAAATCTCTCGAAGCTCGATAGTACCGTGATGGGACTCGAGATTAATGAGACTCGGGGATCGCTGGTATAACCGACGGACCGACGGACGGCTTATCTCTCCACGTACTATCTGCGATAAATGTGTATACACAGTCTCCGCTATATTTGCTCGAAAAACAATCGTCAATCGTTCGACCGGAACTCAAACACCATCCATTAGTTCCATTTTTCCTGCGTCGTCGAGCGAACACGATCATCTTACGGAGGAAGCAAACGCATTATTTCTTTCGTTCGTAGATGTTTTTTATTACTATATACCTCGTTCCAGTTTATACTTCTTTGTTTCGATCTATTCGAGCCTCGAGGGATATCCTGATCGCGTCTCTGCTCCTCGATCGGTGGAAGGAAACATTGCAATTCAATTTCCCGCTGACCCGATAGTGAGAGAAGCCTTGGGGCTCCTTCAAAAATATTTTTATCCCCTATTTATTTATTTTTATCGCAAATTGGAAATTGCCCCTTCGAAAGTACTTTTTACGGACAAAGGCTCTTATCAGAATTTTTTATTTCCTGTTATCGAAAAAAAAGAAAAAGATATCGATATATTTTTATTTTATTTTTTCCCCCCAAGTAGATTGAGTACAAGAGGGATACCCAGCTATATATCGCTTACTTTTCGTGAGATCTGCAGCTCGAGTGTCTCGGGCGACGGTGCGCGACGGTATTTCACGGTTTCCCCCGGAAGGCCTTCTCTGAAACCTTGTTTATACACGAGTATAAAGGTGTGCGAGCGGAATCGAAGTATAGCGCTCGGCCTAATGGTACTTCTACTTTGTCCTCCTGTCGCGGACACACACTGCACGATCCGGCCGTAAACCCGGAACGAGGGGAACATCCAACGGTTTCCTAAACGATTAATAACGGGCAACTGTAACAGAAGCGCAATATCGCTACGTTTCAATGTATATATATTTTATATATATATATACGTATACGACTCCCGGTAATGTCCGTTGCAAAATCGTCCCTCCGCGACTCGGAGAGGCATTATCGCACCGCCATAGTTATTGAAACGCGAGAGTATTCTTGCCCGCAAGCTTGGGATATTGTTTGGTGTCGTTGCGTTACGCCGAGAGTATCGTTTAGAATAAATAACGCTACGGCTAGTCTCAAGAGGCCTGCAAACAGCTGCTTCTATAAATTGTGCAATAATAATAATAATAATAATAATAATAATAATAATAATAATAATAATAATAATAATAATAATAATAATAATAACAACAACAACGACAACAACAACAACAACAATAACAATAATAATTATTATTATTATGATAATAATAATAATTTTACGCCGTCCTCTGCATTCTTTGCAGACTGCCCTTTCGTCCGTCTTTGTTGTTATTGGAGCCGTTCGATCGGTACCGGCTGGCGAAGGTCCTCGTTTTCGGTGGGAATCAGGTGAAGGTTCACTCCGCGAACATATGTGAAATGGGTGAAGAAAAGAACAAAACGAATGTTTCGAGGTCGGTTCCACGCGAAATGGAAGGGGGAATCGCGTCGCCAATTGTAACGAAATTTATGATAGGTGCCCGGGCTCAGTTACAACAAGGTGATTGTGGTTAATCACACCTGATCACCTTACGTGTCGAGAAACTCTCGTGAACAAGATGCCATCTACACGAGCTCCTCGGCCTCCTCCAAAAGCCACCGACGCCTCCGCATCAGTTAAACGCCTTGTTTAAGGTATGATGTCTCTGTCTTTATTGCCGAACGGCACGCGATGCCGTGCATCGACGATGTGATTCGGAGGACTTCTCCCTGGCCTGTCCGAGAATCACCGTCGTCGCACCGGCGGTCAAAGGTTATACGTCATTTTCGCAATCAAGTTCCCGGGATCTTTGGCAAGGATATATAAATAACAACGCTGAAGGGTCGTCAATTATCTTACGGCGATTTTAGGCGTGATATAAATTTATTCGTTACGATGTATATTCACGATATAATTCAGAGGCCGAGTTTTTCGACGCTGAGAATTTTTTTTTTCTTCAACTTTCATACACACACTTGAGGCACTTGAAAAACAATAAGTTTCTTCGAGAAAAATTGGTAACTCAATAAAACGTGCTCTTTAAAATGTTAGAGATATTTGTTATTTTTTTTATAATTGCTACGAGCTTCAGTGTATGCCGAAGTAGTGTCGGCTTAGATATTTTCTTTTTTTTGTGTGTTGCTGTCGCGGAGGCTCGAATGTTAATATTGCGGTATGGAAGCGATTCGTTTCACAGAGATTAGAACGACGAGAATTGCGATTAATTCGTTACATCCGACGGTAAAAAGAATATTCATTAAAATCTGATAAAGCTAAGTGAAGAGCGACGAGTGAGTTTGGCATGCGACTAGACAGAATTCACCAACACCGTTCACTGTTTTTTTTTTTTTTTAAGTTCTTCGAAAAATTGTCTCTCACTTTTTTGAAGCGGAGTCTCTGACTTTCGTTTAGTTTCAGGACAGTTATTTTTACAGTTTGGTTCTCATTACATCGTCGAATCGCAACGCTATTTTAGCATAGAGAAGGCCAATTTTCTATAAACGACTAGATTCTGGTATCACGTCTACGTATAATTAATTTAAGTTTACCTTATCGTTTAATCAAGTTATCGTATAACCGCGTTAAAAATATTATTTATACCAAAAAAAAAACATCTATTAGGCAAAGTTGCACCAAAAGTCTCCTCGACGAGGCTCTCCCCACCTCGTCGAGATTTTACTCAATCACAGTTTTCGCACTGGAGTCTGATGGATCATAGTCGATCCGTAATTCGACGGGTTCCTTGTGTGCTAAAAAAAAAAAAAAAAAAAAAACCTTTCACTCGAGCAATCCATTTTTCTCAAAGCTCACCGATCTAAACGCGTCCTCGACGAGATCGGCGAGGCATCTGACGGCTTGCAGAAGAGCGGCGAGCAGCAGCGACAGCGACAGTGATATAATTTTGCTCGGCACAAGAGCGTTCTCACCGGACTGCGCCCTCGTCAATTTTTTTCTCTTTCGTTTCTCGTAAACGTGAGGCTTGTTGTTGGGCGGTGTGTTTTTCTCCGTTTCGCTGCTGGCCACGAGATTGCTCGCGTTAATTTTGTTATTCTCGATCGACGGCGTTTTGGGTGACGATTTATCCCGAGAATTGGCCCGCGCACCGTCCAGCGTACAGCGGTGTAAAATTTTCCCGGATCTCTTCGAGCTCTCGAAGCTCGATCTGGCGACTCGGCGGCTGGTCACAATGTTCTCTATCATCTTCCGAAAATCCTCGGCTTTCGCCTCGACCTCGGCGATCCTGCAGTCCCGCGATTTTTTTCGCATCCGATTCGACGATTTCCTCGTCGTCGCCGGACAACCGCCGCCGCTCTCGAGATTGCCGAGCGCGTCCTCAGACCTCGCTTTGACGCTCACCTCGAGATAATTCTCATTCGATTCGCCGAACAGATTCTCCAGTGAGCTCTTCCTTTTCTCGTAATTATCGAGACACTGGAATATCGAATTCTCGTCGAGCGAGTTAGTTCTGCTGTGACAATTCTTACGATCGACGAGCTTCTTCTCCCTCGAGGTATCGTTGAGATTGTAATTTATCAAATCTACGATATCCCTGTCAATCGATCTATCCAGCGCAACTTTATTCTCCGGTACATCGTGGGCTTTTATGTTCTCACGAGTCTCGCCGAAGCTGCACCTGCTCGGTATCTTGCCCAAGCTGTTGGGAATGAAGTTAACGTTCTTGTCGGCGTTCTGATAGACTGCAGATTCGACGTTGCTGCTCGGCACACTCGTCGAGTACTCGACGGCGTCGCTGGTCGAACCCTCGTCGGTGAATTGTAAAAAATTTTCATCCTTTCCGGCAACGGGGTTGCGATGATCGGTGACATCGCAACCCTCCTCGTTGTCTCGATTGTCGGTGGGTAAAATTTTCTTTCCTCTCTTGACCGACTCGAGATTTTCCGTGCACAGTAAATCCTGGACATCGTGAACACTGCGCTCTATGCTTGGGCTCTCGTACAGCAGAGTCTTCAGCTCCGGTATGTCGAGCTGCTGGACGTGAAGCAGGTTCTGCTCTATGTTCATGAGGCTCTCTTCTATCTGAATAAGACACTCCTCGATGTCGCATGTGTCGCTGGTCTCCTCGGTGCTCTTCGAGGTGTTGCTGGACTCGCTGCCGTTCGGACTCTCGAAAGTCAGGAGCTTCACTCTCGATCTCGCCAGACCGTCGAATGTCTCGTTACTCTCGGGATCGTTCGAGGACCTCTTTCTACGCTGGTCTTCTACGTTGTTTCTCGGATGGTCGTTCGCCTCCCAGTCCGGTCGATCGGTGCGGTTGTAAAAGACCTGGTAATTACTGTGACTGTTTGCTATCTCGTAGTTGTTGCTGTCCTCGAGGGGTATGAGTCGCTCGCGGGAGAGATCCTCGCAGGTTCTCTCGCTCTCCTCGGACAAAATTCCGTAGACGCCGTGGCTATTCGCCACCGAGTACGAGGAACCGGCGTCGTACGATTCGCCGACGTTGAGTCCCGAATTGTCGGACATTATGCGCGGTCTCTCGAAGGCTCGAGGCTTGCCGCGGATTTTTTTATCGCGGCTCAGAAAGGTGTATGGCACGTCGAGGTTCCTCGACCTGGATAGATCCGAGCTCGGCGTGTCGTCGGTGAGGAGATTGTAGTTGCTGTGGCTGTTGGCGTCCGGATAGGCGAATCTCTTTGGGCTGAAGTCGAGACTGGAGTCGTCGCTTACGAGGACGTTCAGGCTGCTGAGGATGTTCTCGTCGTCGGTGTCGAAGTCCAGCAGATTCTTCTCCTCCGGGACTCCGTCGACGACTGCGCGGTCGTGGATCTCGACCTGGCAGAGCAGCTGACCTCCGTCCCGATTACCGCCCGTCGACGTCACGTTTATCGTGTCGTCGAGGAAATCGAAATCCGAACTGCGATAGTCCGGACAGGGGGTGTCGATCGGCGAGTGCGACAGGAGATTCACGTAGCCGGCGCCGACACCCCCGACGCCATGGTTCGCGACTGATCAAGTGATTGTTCTTTCAGTTGGCCCTGCAGTCGTCGAATCTTGACTCTCGTTCAGGACCTCCTTGCTGGTACGGATTCTTCCCGCTTTGTAGGACACTTTGGGATATCGCATCTCTATGTCCTTGAATTCGCCGGTGAACGAGAGTATGTAAACGCAGAAGACCGTCGCGCACACCCACTCCGCCGCTGTACTCGCCACGTGCCACTCCCAACCGCCGTCCTCCTTGTACCATTTTCTTGGATTAGTGCCTGTAAAGATTAAATCAAATTATCAATTATTTTCAAGCTGTTTGTCTATGTTCTTATATGTGCTTATTTTGTTTTTTAAAATTTTATACGTATATTTTTTTATTTTCAGGCACCTTTGTAAGTCATGTGAGCCAAGAATCCGCAGACGAGAATAATGAAGAAGCAGACGGTGTTGAATATCGACATGCCCAGCCTCATTCGAGCGATCCTCAAAGTGCAGCCCAGCGGGTGTAAGTAGTAAGAGCAAACAGCCTGAAATCATTACATTTAAAAAATATTATGTATTTATTTTTAATATCGCAAAGCAATCATTTATATATTTTTCATAATACAATCAAATCATATGTTTAATATCGCGATCAAATATTTTCGGCACGAGTTACCATAAACTATACTGCATTTATGAGTACAACTTTCTGTACGAGATTTAAAAAAAATTAACATTCGTTCGAAGGGTTCGTTAGATTTTTTTTACCTGCGCCCAGAAGTACACAGTGCCGCATCCAAAAACCATAAACGCTCCGATAAAGTGAACGACGATAACCGAAGTCTCTTGAAAATTCGCGACGAGCGTGAGTCCCACAGTCGACAGTAGGCCGAGTATCAATCCAGCTTTGTTCCACTTTCGGAGCGCTGTGTTCAGCCTGAACGCAGTCGTGCATTCCTTAATCTGCGAGTACCTTATGTACACAACGAAAAACACTGCAAAAAAAATTTAATTTTGGGATTTAAACGAAAATATTGGGCTGTGAGTGAAATAATTCTTATATTCGTGATCAGCGGAGAAAAATACGTGGGATATAGCTTTGAAACCAAAAAAATCGGTGGAATAACGATTTATGTATTTTTGAGCCACTTTTGGAAAAACACCGATTTTCGTGATTCTCAAAGGTCGATATCTCGGCTCCCAATGAAAGTGCGAAAAATCCAGGGTGCTCATCGTTTTCTACGGGAAAAAATACACAAGATAGAGCCCTGTCCGAAGGTCTAGAATCGTTTTATCGTGCAAGTTGAGGGCGTTGAAAAACGCTAAAAATAAACTCTAAAGGCCTTGCAATTTTTTGACGATTTTTTTTCCTTTTTTTTAATTAACTGTCACATTTTCCGTCGTGTTTTTGCGCGCTGAACATGAATCCACCGAACTTTTTAGCCTAAAGCACAGTGTGCCATTGAAAAACTCGATTTTATGCACGAAAAATCGTATTTTAGGAAAAATTGAAGATTAAAAGGCTCGTTGATGACTGTTATTCCGAGGGAAAACAGACGGTTATCAGTTCGACAAAAATTTATTGCACAATCGAATTATCAGATTGTCGAACATTTGTCGAAAGCGTCGTTGATAGATACGTGGAAATATGGGTGTCCAGTATCGTCGCGGGTGTCGCTGAGACGGACAGCGACATCGATAGAGGATATCATCGATTTAATAATGTCAGGGCATCTCCACCACCCTCATCACGTACTCGATAACTCCGCAAATAACCAATTCATTCTTCCTCTACTAATATTCCATCTCCCACTTCACTAATACTTTTGTTTTCGTCAGTCCAGTTTACCTTTTTATAACTAACTGGATTGCATGAGCCCATAGCAATGTAGGTTTATTCTCATCCGTCTCGGACTATTTTTATTCCCACCAATTCAATAAATATCGAACGCTCCAAAAATTATTCAAAAAAAGAAATCTATAAAAAATATGTTTTTAAAAATAATAATTTATTTTTCACTCTCGTTTATATTCTTAAAATAATTAACTGGATTGCGCGAGCCCATAGCAATGCCGGTTTATTCTCAACCGTCTCGGGCTATTTTTATTCCCGCGGATTCAATGAATATCGAACGCTCCAAAAATTATGGACAAGGATATAGAAAAAAATGTTTTTAACGATAATAATTTTTTTTTTCATCATCATGGTTGTTGTGTAAAAAATTATAGAAAAATTGGTCGGAACAAGCGAGATTGTGAATCGGACGGTTCTTCGACCCACGGTTTACTGTAGTAATTTACCGGAAAGCGTATACTCCTTGAGAACGTGCGATGCGCGGTCATTGCCACCGATCGCACACTCTTAGGTGTCTCGTAGGTGTTAATCTTCGCTTCAAGATCGAGAAACGTAATTGTCGATCGCTGAACGCGTGCCTCCGACGATTAATTAACGAGACAGAGATATAGAGAGAAGCGAATCCGGTCGGCGAGGCCTCGTGGCGTTGCGTCAGTGTTTGTCATTGAATCGCTGCATGCTCGGCGTCCAGAGAAGTTCCGATCCCGAGGCCCGATCGCAGATAGTCAAGAACAGCTGTCCGAACGCCAACAAACGTTTAGCACTCTCGCACGAAACTCGTTAAATGTGCAAATAAAAGTTATACGTTTAACAAACACTTGGTGTCCACGAATTGTTTTTCTTATCAATTTTTCTATTAACAAACCGTATATTTGTCTAAAAATAATGCAAAACTAAATACAGAAAAAAATTGTAAACTTAAAAAAAAGTTTGTGGCTGTTAGTGAATAACAAAGGTTTGTTAAAAAGAAGAACCTGTTTTACCGTGTAAAATCTACGGATTTCCAGTTCGTCGAGAAAAATGTCGAAAGAAAAGTCAACCATTGTTTTTTTTCTTTTTTTTTCAAACTATACTCACTGAGTGCCGCAGTCATGTTTACGAACTGAGCGAATATGCAACTCTCCGGAGGAAGTGTCGCAGTATCGGAGATGTACGGAAAACCGGCTTCCACATGATCGTAGGCCACGGCTATTATGTAACTGGGAAAGAATAAAAAAAAACAATTAACTTGTTACCTCCTTGATAGACATAGTAGTTGTTAGCAAGAGGAATTTCTCGGTTCTGTAATATCGCTTGCGTCATCAGATGGAGATAAGGGGGCATAACGGAAATGTTGAGTAAATCTGACGTGCAGAAATATTGCGACTCAAAGTCAATTATAAATTGTTCGGAGATGAGCAAACATCCAGCACACGAGTAAAAAATATATATATACTACCTACATATAATCGACAATACCGAAAATATTAGAAACGAACCATAAGAAAAAACCACCAAGTTTTATTATAATATTTTAATATCTCTCCATGCGAATTGCAATTTTTAAAATCCATTTGTCTATGACACAGAGGCAGTTATAAATTATTCAGAGATGGGCAAACACCCAGCACTTGAGTTAAAGAATATATATTTATATAATCGACAATAGCGGAAATATTAAAAACGAACCATAAGGGAAAAACCATTAAGTTTTATTATAACATATTTTATTATCTCTCCACCCAAATAGCAATTTTTTAAATTCATTTATCTATAGGGCAAATTTTAGTTTTTAATTATAGGTAAAAAAAAAGGCTTACGTGATGAGAACGGTCGTGGGCCAAGCGACGAACAGAATTATCGGCAGACGGTGAAGCTTCTCTAGAACTTCCGGTTTGTCCATGATGTCGTAGTGAGTATAAAAAAATGATTTATCACAGCGTCAGAAGCGAGTGATTCGCACTTTGTTGAGTCTCGTCTCGGCGAGATCCGAGTCGCGTCTGAGAGCAAGTAAACGTGCCGGCGCGGTCGAGCACCTCGTGCTGGCTGCTATCGACTAACGAGATCTCCGCAACCGTAGTCAACCTCTTCCGGCCTTCGTCGGGTCAAACACTCGATGTCGTGACGCTCTGAGGCCCATGTCCGGTGCCTCATCAAACGCTCGAATCCTCCTCCGAATCCTCGCTCGGCCTTCTTCCTGAGAAAGGTCACGTTCTCTTACTTTCGTGCTCTTCCCTACAAGGCAATAACCACATATTTTATCCCCACGCTATTAATGCCGCCGACTGACATCGAAAAAAAAAAGTTCATTCGATTCGACGAAGGTCACGCCACACGCATACGCTGTATGCATTACGAATAATTTTATGAATTCATGAGATTCGCTCGAGACATAGCAGATGGCCACGTGCTCGAGCGATCGAGCCGCGGGGACCTTCAGTTGCCCCCTTTCTATCCGATGAAACACGGTTCGAATAACAAAACAAAAAAAACGGTATTAACACTTGTTTACCGAAAAATGGTAAAGAGCAAAAAAAAGCGAATTGGGGTTGGTGGCATTGAAAAATGTTCGCCGGGAATTTATAAGCCGATAAGATTATCAGCGAGTTTGGTATTGCACAGTGATAAGGCACGTTTGATGCGAATTTTCAAACACCTTCTTGATTACATCACTTTATAAATAAGCGATAGTGCGGAGATAATTAAAATCGTACCTTCGAAGTTTGTTTCTCCCTTTCACTGACTCCTACTCTCAAGAACACTCCTCGTCATTGTACATCATCACTCGTACGAGTCGGCGAGGGAAAGCTTGCAGAAACAATGTTTTATTTACTTTTTTCGCTGTTCGTTGACGACCGAATGACGATGCGGATGCCAGTAGCGAACTGGGTTGAGAGCGGACCAACGTTGAGGACTCTGCCCGTTTCCGACGATCAGAGATTTGTCACGTTCGGATTATCACACGATCGCAAAAAGTATAACTCACGGTTGTTCGCATTCCGGCACAGTGTGTTATTGCCGTTTAATCGTTGGGAGAAATAAAATAAACGTAACGCTGACGTTCAAGAGCGAGGAGACTGCGAGGAGTGCACAGCGCGAGCCGAGGTTATGGCCGGTTAAATCGATTTTCCGAGCTCTCCAATGGAAAGCTCCCGGCTGGGAGCGACAGCGGTTTCGTCAGGGCGACGCTGCCTTGCAGGGAAAGACTCCGAGACACGCAACGCGAAATATACCTTGGCACGGTACCAACAGACCTCCGACATAATCGACAAGCTTTTACGCGATATCGCAACTATTAAAAGCCCCTTCGATATAATTTTTTTTAATTTTTTGAAATTTATTTCCCGCAAATTTTCAATCGATATATTGTCGAATGTATACATTAGTCGAGTATTGTCGATGATCGAGGTTGATCGTCGGACAGACAAAAATTTAATAATCTAGGTTCAAAAGCTCTCGAATTTGAGCTTTTGACGAGAGGGCGTGCAAGCGAGCGCTAGACGATTGCCGTTTCGTACCAGTCGTGGAAAACAATAACGCCTCTTATCGAGCCTAGGAAGTGACTTTATCGAATGCAGGGATCCTCACATAAAACACAAATATTCTTTGATATGTGAAAAAATATATCTGTGATATGTGAGAGTGGAATATAGATTAGTTGAAAAAATTGTATCGAGGAAGGTTAATACACTTCTCTGATCTACAATCTGACATTATGGAATTGAAAGTGTGATATATGTATAATTTTTTCTAACTGTAAGGTCAAACGTCCTGCGAAGCTATTTCCGGTTTGATAGACGTTTTTCCAACCCGGGCCTTGTCCAGATAGATGAGCTGAAAGATCAACGAAATATATCAATTAAGCAGGGATAAATTTGAGCAGGATACGATATTACCGTGACGGCTGGTCGCTCGAAGCTGATGAGACGAAATTCGGGAACGAACGTCAGAAGAAATACGCAATAGACAATTGCGAGGATCCATTCGGAGACCGCGCTCGCCACGTGCAAGCCCCATCCACCATCGGTGGGGAGCCACTTCTTGTAATCGCTTCCTGCACGGAGAAAATAATTTTTCATTCATTAAAAAAGTCCATTAGCGTATGCGGAAGAAACATGAATATTTGTGGAATCTTACCACGAAACTCCGACATGGAAATGTAGCCAGGAACGATGGTCGCCGTCGTGAGGGCGAAAGTGAGGATCGACAAAACTGCTCTCACGTAGACGACGAATCTTCCGTTTACCGCAAGCTCCATTTTATAACTCAGATACGTCTGAAATATTTATGAAGTCGGCGAATTAGTCACAGAAGCTATGCCGCAGGGTCTGCGAATGCCCGAGTGATGATTTATCCAGTTCACAGTTAATTAATCAATTAGGTATCCGCAGATAGTTCCAGATGTGTACCTGAAGGCAAAAGTAAAGAGTCCCAGCGGTGAAGCAAGTCATGGCTCCTATCATATGTGCGGCGATGACTCTGGCTTCCTGAAAGTTGGCGAGTATATCGAGACCGAAGCAGGCGAGAGCGCCGCACCAAGCAGCCATTACGATTATTCTTCGATCGACGAGGTCCTGACCTCTTTCAATCCTCCACTGCTCGACCTGCCGATGTCTGATGTAAACACAACTTCCAACTGAAATTATAAAAATGATTAATTGCGAGCCAATTTAAAAAATCGATTATCATCCATTTTTGTATAGGAGTTTCTTTTCTTTAAGTGAAGATAACTCACGTAAAAGTGCAGCGATGTTCAGACATTGAGCGAATATACACGATTCCGGCGACAACGTCCCGGTCTCAGATATGTAAGGAAATCCAGGCACCACGTGGTCCCACTGCACCGATATCGTGTACCTGAAATACGATCCATTAATAAGCCTCCGCGTAGTGGTTCCACGCGACACGTGACGCGTTTGTTTGGGTCTTGGACCCCCACCTCTTGCATTATTCGATCGACAGTCATACGCTCTGCAATTTTGATAATAGTACTTTTATAGCTCGACCGGACGAGAGAAAAAGCTAGGCTAAGCTGCTCAATGACTGCTCGTGAGCAAAAGAACGTTCGCCGATCGAATTGATCGATCGCATCTTCCTCTATAGTTGATTCTTTTTTATCTATAAACGTTCTCGGTGTCTCATAACATTCATTTGTTGCAACTCGATGAGCCATTGTTCTCGGAGACACACTCGTTCTCTCGATATCCAGCGAATCTTTTTTTTCATTCTCAACAGTGTTATTTGCCACTCACGTTATCATAAAGGTGACCGGTATGAGGATGAAGAGGCTCAACGGCAGCATGTGCAGGTTTTCGCACAGCATCTTTCTACCCCTCGAACGAAACACACACAAAAAAACAATAACTCTATCGGCTATCGTTCAATAAAGAAGAAAATTAATAATATGCGATAAATTAACAGTCGTTTACTTCGACGCATTATACTTTACTTCGGTGAATTATTTCGGCGGTGTATTCTCGACGCGACTCACTCGCTAAAATTAACGGCGATTTAAATCCTTTTTTTTTCTTCTTCGTTTCGGAGTTATTTCTTCTCGGCGGATTGTTTCTCGAGGTGAAGAAACGGGCGATTCGCCATGGGCTCCATCCACCAACTGTCCGATACGACCGGGCTCACGAACAGCACCCCGAGCGACATACCATACCGATCACTGATTGCGCGCACACACAGTTAACAATTGCCGGGTAATTAATAGCACGGACGAGTATGCGACTTGTGCCCGCGTAGTGTAAGACTGGCCCACCGTTTCTTTTTCTTCTTAATATCGCTTCACTCGCAGAGCTTCGAGCCAAGTTTTTCGTCCCCCGCTGAAACAAAGTAAGCAAATAAATCGTCGGACGATTGATAAATTCGAGCTTCGACTGTTATTTATTGTTTTTTAAGTGCGTTTATCATCGTACGGTCCGTTACCCCCATACTCTTCAACCCGTTATAATTATACTCACTTGTGCGTACGCTAAGCGCGCGAGTCACTAAACCGATTCTCAGCTCTCCCTCTTTGTTCCACACCTTCGCGCTCTGTTTTTTATTTACGAAAGTCTCGCAGTCGATAAAGAGCCGTGATTTAAAACTGGTGCGCGGTTCGTAGTGTTTTCTTTTTTCTTATTACTTCACTGCGTGAGATGACGAGCGCTCGAGCGACGCTGAAGCAACAGTGTGAATAATCTTCAGTACAAATCCTCGGGCATGAGACGCCTTCGAAGTCGCTACGCCAAGAATGACGGATCTAGGGCATGATATACTTACCATGGAACGAAATAGCGGTGACGAAGGGATCAAGAGATCGCGCTAAATTGTGCAGCAAGACGCCTGAGTGTTACGGCCAATTTAAAACTATTGGCTGAAACTTCGCGTATCTCGTACCGGAAAGATACGAAAACATGGCTCGTAACAAAAAAAAATTCTGATAGCTTCAACGTATTACATCGCGTCGTTTTCAATTGTTTGAAAAAGAAACTGCATCGTCAAAGTCATGAAATTAAAAGGCACTCGCTTAAGAATTAATAAACTCTTTATTCGTCACTCGACGAAATAAAAAAAATACAACCATCCTTTAGCAAACGACAAACTATTTTGTAAAACACGAAACTCTACTATTACTGATCCACGACAAAGTTATCGGGACTCTCAATGACCAAGGCCTCTGAATCTATCACCATTTGATTTTCATTTCCGGTTAATTCTTCTTGCTGCTCCATGCAATGTTCGTCGGCGCTTTGCACGACCGGCGCTGCCGGTTTGGCTTTAGCGACATTGTCTTCTTCTTCTGGCTCCTTTACAGGATTCTCATTAAGATTCTCGGCCAACGCCATCCGTGGATCAGCAGTGTCGATGTTCTCTTTACCCGAATCCTCGGAATCTTTCGGAGCTATCGGCGAGCCGTGCTTCTTGTTCGCGCGTTGCATCGCTTCGTGTGAAACTTCCACGGAATTTCCCGAGCTGACCCTGACTCGTTTGTTGGCGCTCTTGTTCTCCGCGAGGCCAGCACGTTTCTTGTGAATCTTCATGTGCTCCACAAGATTTTTCTTCATGACGAACTCGTTTGGACAGAACGAACAACGGAAGAGATGGCTCTCGATGTGCTGATTGAAGTGCTCGAAGAGATTGGACTTCGCCGGGAAGGTCTTGTCGCACATGCGGCAGCACAGCGAGGCCTTGTTCGGAGTGTGAACCTGATTGTGATGCAGCAGTACCGCCGCTACCGTGAACAAGTTAACGTTGCAGCGCGTACACTGGAAGAACCTTCGTGGCGACGAGCTTGTCTTCTCCACATTCGCAGCCTCGCGACACGGCGATTCTTTTTTCTTCTCGAATCCTGCGATATTCTTGGCGCGCGGGGGAAGCCGAGGTATGGTTATTACTTGCCTGCCATTGGGGTACATCGGCGAAACTATCGATATAGTATACGCTCCGTTTGCGGTAGCTCCCAAAGAGTTCATCGATACCGGAGTTAATACCGCTCGAGGACGGTCGGAAGAATCGGCCTCGTCGGAACTGTCGGAAATAACTATTACGTCTTCTTTTTCTTTGGCTTCGTTGGTACATCTTCCATCGTCGGATTTGTCAGACGGAAGCGTCTCGCTGAGTTCCTCCTTCTGTAATAATTCTTGCTGCGCAACATACTCGTGATTCTGACTATCGATAGATTCGTCTTCCATGCTGACTTCGGGATCTTCAGACTTGAAAGCATTGACTTCAACATCTTTGGACTCTTCCGACTTTGCAATATTGTTTTTTATATCTTTGAGCTCTTCAGACTTGAGGATATCGTCTTTAATTTCTTTGGGGTCATCGGTCTTGTGGATATCATCTTTGATGGTATCTTCGGGCTCTTTGGACTTGCGGATATCATCTTCGATGACATCCCTGGGATCTTCACAATTGGCAACATTACTTTTAATAATATCTTTGGGCTTTTTGGTCTTGACGATATCATCTTTGCTGATATCTGCAGGCTTCTCGCTCTTGATAGTTTTATTCCATATGTCTTTGCGAAGAAGAGATACCTGGGTTTCTGTAGTTTTCAGAGTAGTACAAGTCTCTTGTAGCTTCTTTTTAAGCTCTTTGGCCCATTTTCTTCTAAAAGAATTTTCCACCTCTGTCCTCACTTCGTCGGATATCCATTCTATGTCATAGTCCAGTTCGTCGTGTATCACTTCTTCGTCCTGGCTAGGAGTTAGCTCGTTCCGAGAAACACCCTTGCTGTTTTTTTCTTCCTCATCGGACCAGACATTCCTGAGTCTCTTGTCAGCCGAGATCAATTGGTCCTTGAAGCAGTAAAACGACTCCAGCAGGTAAATACATTTTCTGCAGATCTTGTCTGGCAATCCGTCGTCTTTGTTTATCTGCAATAATAATTGTATTGCTGATCAAAATTCATTCAAGCCCGATCGGGAAACGAGCGACGAAGAAAATTATACCGGAGCGTTACTGATGCTCATGATCTTCTTCGTTATACCGGACGCGTGACAAGTCTCTGAGAACAGAGAGATCAGCTCTCCTTCCGTGCTTAGGCACGTTCGACAAACGTTGCTTCCACGAGTCGAGGTCATTATCGGCAACTTTGCGATTAAGCAAATTATCCGTCTATTCTTCTAATCGATAAGTGAAGAAAACAAACGACCGGTGAATCTCGTTTCGCAGCGAGTCAGTAATATCGAATCATTTTTATTCGGCGTTGTTAATTCGAGGCAAGGGCGGTTTTTCGAGAGGACAGAAGAACGTGGCCTTCAATACTATCGACTCTTTACAGAGCATACGATACTGTTTTGATTTGTGTATGTAAACAAAAGACGAAAGAAACATTTTTGTTTACATCGCGGGAACATCGATCGACTGCGCTCTAGCGGAAAGAGACGAAAGCTTCGTGGGAAGTTTGAAATAGTTCGACGAGTGACGACACCACCGTCGTACTCCTGATGATTTGTTCCGTTCCACCTTTCAGTCCGACCGCAGTCGCGGCCTAGCGAGGAACGTGTGGGATTCTCGTTTGATCGATCAATATTGAGGAAAAACACACAACATGACTGCGGTGGATTGGGAGGAAGTGAAGCGGCTAGCCGCCGACTTCCAGAAGGCCCAGCTGAGCTCGACGCTGCAAAAGTTAGTTACGAAAAATTCGTCCGTCATACTCGCTCCGACACCGTTCGACAATCGAACCTCTGTCGACCATCTGTTACGATGATTCTTTTTTATTTTCGTTCTATAAAAATGCTTCCCTTTTTGTCGTCTGTCCGACAGGTTGTCGGAGAGAAATTGCGTAGAGATAATAACGAAACTGACGTCCACGAAGCTTCTCGACATAATATTCACGGTCGACGGCAAGGAATACGTCACTCCCGATCATCTTGGCAAAGAGATCAAGGATGAATTGTACGTTCACGGCGGACGTATAAATCTCGTCGAGTTGTCAAAGATACTGAACGTCGATCTTTCGATCATAAACAAAGTTGCCACCGACGTCGAGAGGCACGACAAGGGACTGAAGCTCATACTAGGACAGCTGATAGACAAGAGTTATCTGCTCAAGATTGTTGGAGAGATAAACGACAGGCTGAATCAGCACGGTCACATAAACGTCGCCGAATTGACGCTCCACTACGATTTACCTGCCGATTTTTTGCAATCCGTCATTGAAAAAGAGCTCGGCAAGACTGTCGAGGGAAGACAGGACAAGCAGGATCCCCGAGTCTTTTACACCGAAGGCTTCATAGCCAGAAACAGAGCGAAGATCAGAGGAGCTCTGTCGGCGATCACCAAGCCTACTCCTGTAGTAGCAATTTTAGGACAATGCAAAGTACCAGAAAGAATTTTTTTCTGTGAGTATCGTCACATGTCGGTTGCGTAAAAATATTTTGGGATTTTATTAATTTACATTTTATTTCATATTCTTTTCAGCAATTTTGGAAAGTTTGCAAGAAATGATGCAGGTGCCGGGTGTAGTAACTGGAAAACAAGCACAGAATAGCATATACGTACCTACTATCTATTCCAGGAGTCAAAGCGATTGGGTTGACAATTTTTACAAGCAAAATGGATACCTAGGTGTGTAAAAAAAAAAAACACAAAAATTATTTGATCTTACAAACGAATAAACATTTCAACGCGATTGGCTCGTTGCTTACAGAGTACGACGCTCTCGTCCGTCTCGGCATAACGGATCCTCAGGGTTTCGTGAAGCGTCACTTCGCCCGGGAGAAATTGACTATACTGGATTCGGTAGCGGTCGGCTCGGCGATAATCGATCAGGTGGACGCGAACGTGGACGAGGTGATAGCGACGAGTTCCTTCGCCGACATCTATCCTCTGTTACCGTCGGTTTTCACGCCCGAGGACACCGAAGCACTTTTGAGGGAGGCGCTGAAGAGGTCGAACACTAATTTTCACATATACGCGAGCACTGTTGTAGTAGCGGATGCCTATCTGCAGAATCTCTGCAAGCCATTCGAGGCAACAGCCGAGAAACGAGCTAAGGAAGCCGTGGAAAGCGGCAAGTATCTGCAGTCGATCGCTGAGAATAAGATAAAAACGGCCACGACGAAGACGAGCGATGCGAAGAGTGACCGGAAGGAGGAGAGGAGGAAGAAAGCTGCCAGTGGAAAAGCTGGCGGAGGAAGTCAGGGACGAGAAACGAAGACGAGATCGACGAAGAAAAAGTACAATCAGTCGAGGAACGACGACAACGACTCCGACGACGAGCAGACGTCAAAGAACGCGGGAAAAATCGAGCTCGTGCTGATCTCTCTCGAAGAGATTAAAACGAAGCTCAGCAAGGACGACAATCTCATGGATATCGGCGAAGAATTCGTCGATCAACTGGCCGAGTATCTGCAGCCGAAATTAAACAAAATAGCGTTGTCGTTGGCCGAACAACTGGCGCAAATGTCGAAAAACAACAATCTCAGCGAGATCGAGGAACGACTGAACATGCTCATCACGAACGTTCGTATATTCGACAAGGGTGTAAAACTGTTGGACAAGAGCTCACAGCTTTCATTGACCAAGTATCTAATGAAGACCCTTGCCGTAGACTTCGCAACGGATATCTTCAAGCTCGCGGCTCAGCAGAACGTTCTGCAGTGTCCGAACAATTTGACAACCGAAGCGAGACAAAAAATGCTGGTCGAATTTCCAGCGGACGTCAGAGAACCTCTGAGCAATCTTCACAGAACCGTAACCGGAAGTTCGATCGACGAATTTCTGAGCGGCGTCGAGCCAGCGATGGCGGCTTGCTGCCTTGTTCTGAGAAAGTTCGACAAGAAAAAAGAGCGACCCGTCGTACTTGGGCATCGTCAAGCAATTTTGGAACAACTCAGGGAAACAACGGATCCGGCATTGTGTCTGCATCTAGTAACGAGTCTATTATTCACCGCATCGACGCAAAGTGCCCTCCACATGTCCGGAAGACACGTGGCATCCATCCTGTCGTTTCTTCACTCTCATTTGGAGCCAGCAACTATCGCAACCCTTTCGCAGTACCACGGTACGTTCATTCGACATTAACGTCATACGATGTATTGTGATTGTCACCTATTAATCCATCGTCTATCACCAACAGATCGGGTATTGGAGTTTCTGAGTTCAACGGACGACGCCACGAAGGAGGAAGCCCGACGAACCCTGGAGAACGATCTCGACAAGATCAAAGAGATCGCTAATAATTTTAAGAGTCATGTTAAGAGTGAAAAAGTTCACGAATAATTGGAATATTTTTTTAATTGCGCGAGCGCGAATTTGTTCGCCTGTATAATAATGATTTTTTAAATCAATAGATCTATCGGTAATGGCAGTTTACGAAAATTATTTAAATGATAACTACGTTCTACAACGAACAGCCTCAAGTGAGTCAGGCATCGTAATTCCCTTGATGATATCTGTATGAGACTAAATTTTACCAAGTTCTAAGCGCTCTGTTTTGCATCGCACATAGTTCGCTCGGGGAAGATCACTTGGAGAATGTAATTCTCCAAGTGAACGAGTTCTTTTTCTTTCCTAAAGCAGTGCATTGGCAAAAACTTGCCGAAAATGAAATTTGGTCTGATGCAGATATCTTCAGGGTCATCATACATATCGCTTTTACCGACAGGGGGTAAAACGATCGTTCAGCACCGCAATTGTCGTCTGAACTTATCGAAGTCTACTCGTCGCACGGCCGCACAACTCGGCACCGCGGCAGTATTTCAATGGACGCCGTATCGCTATAATTGGACGGCTGCCATGAAAACGCGCCGTAACTGCTGAATCCGCAGTACGCTTTGCGATTCGTTCATGAATCATGTTGTCTTGCTATGTGTGGTTCTCGCTGAACACAGTGTTGTGAGGAACAATAATAGTTCGGTAATTAAAAATAAATATATTACAGATGATCGTTGCTAAGCGCGCGATGGCATGACATATCCCGAACGATAAAGCTCGGCAACTATATATTCGTGGCACCGAAAAGCGATAATGTTTATTGACGTACGGTTTACCGCAGAATAGCATCGGGAATATAAGCGCGAGCTGTTATCGTTCTCATCGAATACAAACTATTTTTTTTTTTCTCAACGAAGTTCGACGCTTCGGAATGGCAGATTTCGATGCGATTTACGAAGAGGAGGAAGACAATGAGCAAAATTCGGAAGAACCGTACGTCGCCGCTGTGCCCGATCCGATAGTCGTGCGCGGAGGTGGCAACATGACAGTGTAAGCTTTTTTATTAATTTTTTTTGCAGACTCCTCTTTGTCGTCTTTGTTCATCGTCCCCCTCTCGCGCACTCGCGCTTCTATCGGTCTCCTTGAACTTGCCAGAGCATGCTGTGACTGTACAGTCACCGCATATCCATAGCTTTTGCAATTTACTTGTCATAATAATAATAATAGTCCTCATTGTTGAAATAATAACATTATGATACTGATGATTTTTTTATCCCTACAGGTTTGGCCTCAGTAATCGTTTTGAAGCCGAATTTCCCAATGGACTTGTGTCGCGCGTAGCTCCAGAAGAATTTAAGGCAACCGTCATGAGAGTAAATGGCGTGCTGAAGAAAACTCTACCAGTCAATGTTAAGTGGCTATTCTGCGGTTGCGTATGTTGCTGCTGCACATTGGGATGTTCGCTGTGGCCTGTTATATGTCTCAGCAAAAGGGTGAGCAATTTGCTTCTTCCCAGTGACACGGACAGAGAATAATTTTTTAAATATATATTTTTCAGACGCAGCATTCGCTGAATAAATTGTTGGAGTGGGAAAACAGCAGGCTGTACCACAAATTGGGTCTCCACTGGCGACTTACCAAGCAGAGATGCGACAGCTCATCCATGATGGAATACGTTAGTTAAACTTATCTTGATTATTATTCATTTTTTTTATAATTTTAATATATAATAACCTAGAGATCATAATTTAACATTTTTTCCTTCCAAATTTTGTCAGGTACTTCTAGTCGAATTCGTTCCAAAAATACCGATCTACAGACCGGATTAAGACAGAATCCAGTTACTCTCCTAACCATTGGATGTAACAGAGAAGTTTAACGCTAAGTCGTTCAAAGCCTGCTCGAGCCATAAACCTGCGTCGGTTAATTAACCGTATTTTTGTAAATAATAACGATTGAAGAAGGAAAAACAATCGGTACAATAATCGTATTGACGAATAGGTAAGTAAATTTAAGAAGCGGAAGAAAAAAAAACTGTTAACGCCGTCGAGAAACGTCGGATATGCGTTGAGCCATAACGGTGACGAGGGTTGCACCGAATTCCACGAAACTTCGAGCCTCGTGGATAGTAAACGTAGATAGAAAAAAAAAAGTCATCCTCTCCGTCCTTGTGAGACAGTCGTAACTGTGTAACATTTGATAAAGTTGGCAAGGATTCGAGAAATCGTGTAAGAGAATATAATTTTGCCCGTTCGTAGAAAAATGTTGAGATGTAACGTTAACGTTAATCGTTTTTTAATCACAAACTTTTGCTTTCTCTGTTCTCTTTTTTCTTCGTTACCGCGATCTTGTTACCATAATCGTAATATCAATTGATAAGACACACACAAACATACTCACACACATGCAACGAATGTTGTCGAGACTCAAACCTGAACCAACTTGCGATCGTTTGTTCTTGCTTCGATCTCTATATAAGAAAGTTCTGTCTCAATCTTTCTCTCTATACTGTAAACTCGCGATTCACGCGAGCAAAGCACTATTTGAACCGTTTTAGCGGCTGTGATTGAGAATAAAAGACTAGAATTATTTTTAAAAAATTCAACAGCGTAGAACGTTTTTTTTACACGAAGAGATCGATACAAACTTATCTCAGTAGTACTTGAATTGGTACGACCAATTTTTTTTAATCACACACTTAGAGTCAATCGAATCTGAACTGTGCCGGCTTTACGAAATGAACGGAAATAATTCGTGTTTTGCCATTTTATTGAAGCGATGAATTCATCTCCTCGAGACGAACGATCGGTGCAACCGCGTGTCGACGTTACGTGTGTGAGACGAACGTAAATAACAAAACAAAAACAAAAGAAGCTTCACCTTTGTTGCCTTCACACGAGGATAATTAAATTGCTTGTTCATTGATTATATGTGTAATGCAACGTTACCTATCATTCAAATCTTTATTTCCAAAAAAAAAACATGTCTAATTACTATACGATAAGTAAAACACGTGATGATTTTTACGAAAAGAAGAAAAAGCAAAAAGGAACTTCCGGTTGTATTCTTAACGTTCGATCGTATCGAAAATTGGAATGAGAAAATGGGTGGAGGGGGGGGGGGGGAAGAAAAAAAACAACATAGTCTCGACATGTGCCTTTCGGTCATGAAAATATGTGGAATGTGTGTTAACTATAAGTAGAGGAGAGTTCCTACGAACCAATGTAAATTGTATAGAATTAATATAGAAAACAAAAAAATGACCGTAGCTTTGCCAAGGCTCATACCATACGCACTAGATTTAATGAATAATACGAATTAATACGAGAAAACGATAAAACTCAAAAATGAAGTTTACTTGAAACTAGCATATCACGAAAGCAGCTCGTAGGCCTCGACTCGATCTTGCCGGTAGTGCAATCTCAAGAGAAACGTACACGACACAAGTTGCAACAATAAAGGAAACGATAGTAGGTAAAAAAAAACCAAAACAGTGAAATTATTTTAGTAATTTCGTTATGGACCTGTTTCTAGATAGAATTTTTTTTTTTTTTGTAATGCACGATACACGGATGAAGTGTGAGACAAACGTGAAAGCACCGAGTGACGCGTTCGTGTGTTCAGCGTTCGCATTTGTCATTCAAGTACACGAAAGGCCTATGCATACGACAGGATCCCTTGTGTATATTGGAGACACCACTACAGTGAGAAATAACACAACTGTACCGCTGTTTGACCTGCGTGAGTGTGTGCACGATTGGCGTGCGACAAACTTCGCACGTTGTCATCCGCATTATCTCCGATGAAATTGTATTTACCCGAGAATAATTCTATGTTATGATAATTGAACACAGGTGTCTTTGCAGCTTCCACAAGCGAAAGACCTGTAGCCTCCCTCGATGCTTCTCTAACGATGTGCCAGCGTTGAAAATACCTCGCACGGAACGGTTCATAGCACTCGGTGCGACGTATCTGACGCATCGTTTCTATCTTTTTTTCTACTCTATATATATATGTGTATATATATATATTTTTTTTTTCAAAAGTTCAATTCTCAGTCAAGTAGAGTGAAGATCGCAAATTTTTTTTACAAGGGGCCATTAATTATCCCGCGTTATGCCGATGGCCAGTCGAACGTATCATCGGATCACGGTATACCACGCACTCAATCAAATTTCCGAGATGGTCGTGGGGGAATGTACTTGAGTTTTTTTCTTCGAGTCTTAATGAAAAAAAAAAATAACAAAAACAGTGCTGGTCGCAATATCGTTACTACGTATGGAAGGTGGTGGTGTCTCTTCGACGGATTTTTTTCGCGCGCACACAGAGTGCCCGATACCCCTCGAAGTGTTGGACTTTATATACGATTTCGCACAACCGGATTTGGAACTTATTTGGCCATGCCAAGCGAGATCCTACTGGCTCAATCTTCAACCCTTCGTGAGGTTTGTCCGCATCCTGCTCAACTATGTTACACCCTTCATTATTATCATCGGTGAGAATTTACTACCAAACGAGAAGAAAAAAAAATAGAATAAAAAAAAAAAGATAACACGCTTAACAGTAAAATTTGTAACTCACGACAGGCGTCACGTTGAACGTCGTATCCTTCGGGATGCTGAATACCCTGGCCATGAGCGACTCCGGCCTGGCGCTCTATCTCCGGGCTCTCGCCCTCTCGGATAACGGGGCTCTCATCTTCAATTACGCCGTTGGTGTCGCGAGGTCTCAATCCTTGTATGTAAATTCTATGTTTATGGTAAGCCAATAAAGTCTGCCGAAGGATTATCGGGACTTCGAGGATCCGTTGTAAAAGAACGAAAAAAAAACACAACAAAAAAGAAGAAAAACAAAAACATTTGCCATGGTTATTTGTTCAGAACAACAGATTCCTGTGCGGTACGAATTCAGTGTCGATGGAATTTTTTCAATTCACATCAACCTGGCTCGTTGTGTGTTTGACCTGGGCTCGCGTAGCTGCGGTGATATTTCCGCTGAGGACTCACAACAAACACAACAGTCGATCCACCGTACTCACCATAGCTACTCTCACGTGCATGAGCTTTATAGTATCACTGACTAAGCTATACTACGGAGGTAAGCGTAACTCTTGTCTTCGTCGAGTTCAAAAATTTCGACGATATCTTGAAGTCCTTTTTTTTTTTAATTTTTTAGGATACGAGTCGGACAGCGTGTTCGAATTTGTACCGTGTCAGAAGAAAACGAAACCCTGGGGCAACGCCATGTACATTTACATAGCTTTCTCGACGTGGCTGCCGTCGCTGTTCATATTCATCGGCAACGTACTGCTGATAATTCACATGAGAAAATCGGACGTCATAAGAAAACAATTGACCCGTAAGACTCTATTTAAATTGTCTAATAATTTGGTTTATGATCCGTAAAAGATTATTTTATCAGGAACATCGGGAAGCACGTCGAACACGACGAGTCGTACGAGCCGAATGCTGTTGGCAGTGTCGATCGTTTATCTGGTGCTTCTATTGCCAATCGGAATCGTCGAGACGCTGGAACTGTACTGGGACGTTATTCTAGTTAAATATCCATCGGACGACGCGGAAGAGAACGGTCGTTACATAAGCTGGTGAAACACATGTGCTATTTTTCTTCCTTTTCTTCTGTTATTTTTTTGTTGACGTGGCCACTCTCTCTCGTTACTCGTCGACGAGCACGCTCTGGCACAATCGGTTACGCTTTTGTAATTTATTTTTTGCAGGCTCGAAGAAAAAATGCTGCTCAAGTGGTGCCGTGGATTCTTCTTTCACGTTTATCACTGGAACTTCGCTATAAATTTTTTCCTGTACTATCTGACAGGGAAAAAATTTCGCGACGGTGTTATAAGAGCCTTTCAAGATTGCACGAGGAAGATCGCCTCGACGAGTTTCTTTCCGTGCAACAGGTGTTCGAGGATAGTGAGAAATTTCACGAGATCCGGTACATCGAATATCCTGTTGATACGCGTTATTACGATAGGCGAACAATCCGTAAACGGCAATGTGTCGTTGCACAACGGTCATTTTCGTGCCGGTAGCAAATGACTGTTCGGGTCTTCCGAACTCGTTTATCCACCACGCGCTCGACTAATGTCGTATCATTTTGGAACAATCGCATACATTTTTGAGTAATGATATTTCTACAATAAAAAAAATGACGATCGACTTTTAATGTTGAAATTTCGTATATTGTATAGCGGAAAATATCACATTCTGTATATCAGTTCGGGTTATCGGACAGGTGGCGAACCATGTATTTTTTTATCGTGTATAATAATATATGTAAATATACAAACTCATTGGCCGGTTCGCGGGTCGATTTTCTACACCCGACCGATCACTACTCCGATGTTTCTTTTTTCTTCGTGTATAAGAGTTGATATTATATAGTCTTGGTCCCCCCGACTAATTATACAATAATCATTACCAATTTAGACAATTGTTTAATACTGAGAAAAACAAAGAAAGATCTAATATGTTTCGTTTATCGGAATTTGCGGTTCTTTATCGAATACCAAGAACTTCTCGTCTCTTTAAAAGAAGAAGAAAAAAAAGAATCAAACACATTCGCCGCTATGCACTATGGCTCTGTATAACTAATGGACAATTATTACAAAAGGTTACACCGAAGTCGATCGAAGAATCTCGGAAGTTATTTACAAGAGACAAACGCTGCTTTCCAGCGATTTTAACTAAATTTCTGATGAGACATAAATTAATTTTCCTATATATTAGATATTCTTTTAATCATGTTTTTTTGTTTGTTTACCGTTGGAATATTACGGCAATCTTGTTTTATCGAAGAACGAAGCTTGACGACAATTGATACGCGGTCTCACGAACACGCGTGTATAATGTACAAATCTCGTTTCGTTACATTCCTATTACGAAGCGCGGGAATTATGTATAAAGCACTACCGGCAAATTGCTTGGCTAATCTTACTATCATGCTTTTGGTTCAAGGTACGTCCGGTGTACGTCGTATAGAACTATGCCTCACTCAGGTACCCGTGAGAACGTAAGCTACAAGTAATGAGCATACCAAAATTACAATTGTTATGATTATTTCATGGAGTATTCAGCTTTTGAATTGGAAATTCTAATACGCCCTCTTCCACCGGTCGTCTTCCCTGATCCAATGGAAAGGCCTGGCTGCTCCTGCATTATGCGCGTCGCCGCTTCGGCTATATTTATATTACAAAATATGTGAAAACGCTGGTAAAAAATACTCCACGATACCCGGCAATAAATAAACAAAATAGATTCTAGTTATCGTCGAACGAAAAGCGATCTATGCTTGCGCAGTGGAGCGAAGCCCGCGATGACGGTCGAATATGGGGAAGTGAAAGTTATCATCGCACACACGCGTGCCTCTCCACACTCGACTTCTTTCCTATCGTATCTATTACGCGAAAAAAATGATATGTTTTCGCCCTCTTTGAATCGTGGTCGTCTACTGCACTCCCTGATTTACGAATATTTCGGCAATTCCGGAGGAACTCTGTCAACGTAATTCGCCGGAAATTGTCCTTTCTTACCTCTGCACTCGCCGTATAGCCAATCGTCCGATATTCTCGACAGGACTTTGATCTTGGCTCCCTCCTGCAAAGAAATCCCAACGGAGACATGCAAATTGATATTCAATTAATGTATGAGAAAATTTGAGGCGAAAGACGTTTTGATAATTACCTCGAAGGAGAGATCTTCCCACGTCTCTCCGGCAAAGCTGTAAAGAGCCTTGACGATATTGTCCGAAGAGTCCGAAAGCGGCACGACAACATCGACAAAGTTAGTCGGAAATATACCGCTGCGATTTCCTACTCGTCCCTCGAGCCACTCGTCGTTGACGACTCTCACCAATTCAACGCGCTCCCCCTGCTTCAGCGAGAGATCGCCATTCTGTGAAGCTGCGAAATCATAAAGAGCGATACCGTGCGGTCTTTGGACGGTTTGTTTCTGTAACAGAAGAGACCTATCGTATTTCGCAATCCGTGCAGCGCCCACGAACGTCGAATGAGAGAAGGGGAGTTATCGACGATCTACGTACCGCCGTTGGAACGTCGACATCCGCTAGATATTCGAAAGGCGGTGCCGGCGGTGGTATCGATGGCATGGGTGGCGATGGATTTTCGTCGAAAGTGGCGGGCCACTCGTTATCACCGCCAAATCGCATCGCCGTTGAGCTGCTTGAAGGCACGTTGATTTTTAACGAAGACGATGAGGAAGCTCCGACGCTGAAATCTGTCACGGTTGGGGCGAGGCTTCTGTGGAGGATCTTCGGTGCCGGAGGCTTCGGCGGTCTGGCGCGTATTATCGTTGGCATCGTGTGACTCACGCTCGGTGGCGGTGGATCGAAAACCGTTCTGCTCGTAGCCGCGATGTCGTTGTAAGCAAAGAAACGCGCGTCTCCGATGCGTTTCGTCGTGTTCGACGTATTATTGCCGTTGCTCGATAGCGACGGCGAAAACGGATCGTTGCTACCGCTGATCTTCCACGGATCGTTCGCCGTACTTTTACCGCCGTTCAGACTACCGAAGAAGTCGAAATCATCCTCGAAGGCACTCTCGGTCTGCGACGTGTTGCCGCTACTCGTGAAGATCGATGGATTGGAATTTCCGTCGCTACCGAAACTATCGACGCTGACTCCGTCGCTGCTCGATCTCGTCGTGAAGGTCGGAGATCCAGGTGGGCTGAGATCGATCAAGGACACGCTCCCGTCGATCAGATTGCTCGATTGCGAGCCCTGATTCGAAGAACGATGGCCGGGAAAGGCCGAGTTTGCGTTGTCGCTCTTTTGCTGTGGTTTTCTTCCAAAAAAATTCGTCAACAATTCGCTTGGCCTCGCCTACAACATAAATACGCAAATAATTTATAAAATACAAAAATAATTTAGTTGCCTCACATAAAATCCGGAGAATCCAACGATTTTTATACCCACAGGCTTTTTCGTTCTGTCCTCTAGTTTCCCTGTGTAATCTTTCTTGAATCTCGGAGGGGGAGGTCTGGGTGGTGGTTTTTTCTTCTGAACAGGCTGCATCGTCGACGTAGATCCGTACAGATCGCTTTGGGAAGTAGACATAATTTACAACAAAGAAAAATATAATTTAACATACGAACATTATTTCCTTTCCTTCATCTCGCAGTGAGATACTTACTTGTTGCTCCATGCATCGTTACTCCGTGCTCCATAATTTCCAGGTGGACGAGGAGCCGATCTAGTGGGTATTGGCATTTCTGCAAGCATACAAAAAAAAAATGGCAACTGGTTTAAAGAGATTGACGAAAAAAAAATTCAAAGGAACGTTATGATGTTGACACGAAGGTGCACCGCCTGACACTGAGCGTCACGAAACAACACATACACAAACACACACACACGCGTCGTCGAGGACGCTCGCGTCAGCCTGTACGCGAGCGCAATCGCACACACGTGCGACCCCACTCACGACTGAGAGTTAAAAGCGCACGTCCGTGTAATTGCGTGCCAAACTGATAAAACTCAACGATATTTGTACGAGGCAACGTGCGTTTTCGAGATAACAGATGTGACAGGATATTCGACCGTACATTCCCGTTTGATCGACGCCCACTAGGAAATGTCAAATAACCGCTAATCAGTTTAATCAACGATCTATTGTTGAGAATTCTTTAAAAGCCGATAAATCCTTTCAACAACTATTACGAGTACGCTACGTCATTTCGCATACAGTGTGCAGATCAAACGCGTATAATAGTTTACGCTATATATATATATATTTGTGCATGTGCGTCTTTCTCTCTCGTTTTTTTCGTTTCTCAGATTCTAGAGTTGGAAAAGTTTCTCGTACGTCTATAAAATAACAACGTACTTTGTACCATTATTATACATCGAAAGGATTGATTGTCGTCACTCGGTCGTTGCACAGCCTCGAACAATCACATCACAGACGTCCGCGTACAACACAATTCACTGTCCAACGGCGCAACGATTATTTCAAACTATCGAGGGGATCCGAGCCCGTACGTTAGCTTGTCTAAAGAGCAACAGATCGTAAACGAAATGCCTCACCTGGTCTTACGTATGCGGCCATATTTTTTTTTTCTTTTTTTCTTACTTCGAAAGCGCCATTAGAGAGAGCGCTAGTTGTATGTTTGAAATTTATGTTGTATGCATTTTTTCGTGACTTCGTTGAATAACCATTGTAGGAAACGTTCGTAAAATTCAGATATTATAGTTTTTGATAATTTTTATGTGTTCGCTTATCCTCGTAGTTTTTATTGTACAATTTTTGGGGCGTTTGCGTTACGCGTGCCTCAGCCAATCCTGACGTCGCGTTGGAGTGGGGGCGCTGCTGGTCAATTCCGTGCAACGTCCGTTCGGAGAGGAGAGAGAAGCGGTTGGCGCGAGAACGGTAGAAAGCGTTGGGTCTTAGAACAAGGAGCATCGAAGAAGAGACTCTCGTGCATAAGAGATTGAATTTTACAATATTGTTTCCTTACGAACTATTAGCAAGAAGACACATTCAAGATGTTTTGGGGTAAGTGAATTATAATTACTTTCCAACGATATTCGATCGACGAATCGAGGATAAAACTGCCGGCGACGAGTAAGATAATAATGGCGTCGCCATGCGGCTGAAAAAAATCTATTACGTTTGCTTACAATGTACAGACGTACAATGTTACCTTTGATCGTCGTGTTTTTACGGAACGACGAAAGCATTGATATCTCGTTTATTCGACAGGACTTATCATGGAGCCAAACAGGCGATACAGCCAAACCGTCGAAAAATCATTCCACGTGTCGATGGCGAGTCTCGACTCGTCAACCGCCGGTAAGTTGCACACAGGAGACCACGTGGTCGATAGAATTCGCGAACAAAGGACGCTCGAGCGGGCCAACAATAAATACCGAACTACCTCGACTTCTAATTGTTTTGTTCATTTTTTTTTTAATTTCTTTAACAAAGTAACCTTTTCACGTCTCGGCGATGTAGGTCGCGATAACGCGTTGTCTAGAGGTTAGAAGTTTGTTAGTTTCCTAGCGGTTTTTGGGCCCGAAAGCTAAATATTATGTTTTCTGTTTGCTAGATTCAGCCTTATCTGAGAATTCTTTGAGAAAAAATAAATTTTGGCAAAAATTGGATCTAAGTTCGAACGATGAAACGCCAATGTTTTTTTATGTACTATATGACAAGATAGTACAAGTTATAAAACAGTACATTACAATACTAGTGTGAAAAAAACTTTGTCTGACCAGTGTGAGTTTGCAACATACGTCGAAGGCGAGTGTTGCAATCACACGAGTCAAAGAAACTTTTTTTGCATGAATATTGTTCGATATTTTATTTCACGCGATGTGAAAATGGGGTTTTCGCAGATGAAGCATGGGCAAGACCACCATTTTTGCTGCGACTAAAAGGAACTGTTATCATTAAAATTTCATTTTTCCAAAGTTTGATCCAAGGTTTTTTTTTTTTTTTCAGACGACAAGATAGTACAAGTTATGCTATACTATGACAATCACAACTACCTGTTGTGCAGTCTGCAGAAAGGTCAGACTTGGCAAGTGCCGCTGGATCTGAATTTCGAAGAGGGAACCAACATAGCTTTCACATCCAATGGCTGCGGACACGTGCACCTTACGGGATACCTGGTGTCCGAGGACAATCTTGATCTGGATGACATGGAGGAGGGTTCAGAGGAGGAGGAGGAGGAGGATGAGGAGGAGATTCCACAATTGATAAGCTGTCAGCCCAAGAGAAAAGCTCAGGAGCCACCGAAAAACGCTAAGAGTGCAAAACGCAACAAGGTTGTCGTCGAGCAGGAGGAATCCTCGGACGAGGATGACGATGCGGAAAGCGACGAGGAAGACGAGGACAGTCCAAAAATAAACGGCGGCGCTAACGAGGAGGATGACTCCGACGATTTGGAAGACGGCGACGATGACGAGGAGGACGATTTGAGCGAGGATGAGGAGGAGGAAGTGAAGGTCGAAGTCAAGCCTCAGTCAAAGAAACAGAAACAACAACAAAAAGAACAGCAACAGTTGACCAAGAAGGAGAAACAGAAGTTGGCTAATGGCAAAGATGTGAAGCAGGAACAGACGAGTCAGCAACAGAAAAAAGGCAAGCCCGAGCAGCAACAGCAACAGCAACAGAAGAAGATCAAAGGCGAGCAACCCCAGCAGCAGCAGCAGCAGCAACAACAAAAGAAGGGCAAAGCCGAGCAGCAACAGCAGCAGCAGGCACAGAAGAAAAGAACGGTAGAGGGCGGCGTACAAGTCGAGGACATCAAAGTTGGAACCGGAGCTCCGGCCAAATCGGGGAAATTCGTTTCCGTTTACTACGTCGGTAGGCTGACGAACGGCAAGAAGTTCGATTCGACGACGCAGGGAGATGGTTTCAAATTCCGTCTTGGCAAGGGAGAGGTCATCAAGGGATGGGACGCTGGAATCTCTGGCATGAAGATCGGCGGCAAGAGACGCATCACGATACCTCCCGGCATGGCGTAAGGATAACATTTATTTCTGAGGCGAACTAGTCTCGTAAAATGTTTACCATCGTTCGTAATGGAAATGTAAAATTTATTTAAAAAAATAATTGTTTCACAGGTACGGCGCAAAGGGTTCTCCACCGGTCATTCCCGGTAACAGCACGCTCATTTTCGAAGTTGAACTCAAGAACGTTAATTAAAGTGATAATAGAGCGATGTCGATAGTCGCATAATCGATCGAACGATACGAATCCATATCCATACCCTTAATTTCCAGATGAGACCTTCTGGTCCTATCTGGCAATTGGAGTATCGACAGATTCAACACAAAACGTCCTCGTTGATGTTCTTCACCGTTCGCTTTATTATACGAGTGTGTAATAATACGAACGGCGAAGAACATCATCGAACAGCAACGGGGACGTTCTTTTAATTTTTATTTCAATTAGAATCATTGAACATGTTGTATCGATTTTCTTCATTTTATTTTTCTCGTACACCTCATCCTAATCGCCTACTGTCTCGACTCGGATTTAGATTGTAATGTTACCTCCAATCTATACAGCTGGGTCGAGGGGAGTATTATAAAATAACGAAATAATACTAAAAAGAAAACCAGTTAACATTTATCGAAAAAAGACAACGTTTATAAATAAATCTTGGTAAACACATTGATAACGATATTTCTTTATTCATATAACATTGTAGTTTAAAAATGTACTTTTCGCTTAGGATCGCTGGTATCGTTACAATATAATGAAACACCGTTTTCGTCTTCTAAGGAGTATTGGAATGACAGAGCAAAGTTCGACTGCGGAATTTGCTGTCGCGTAAACAGCGGAACCTTCGAATACCGTACGACGAAATATTTCGACGTACACGAATTCTCGCTCAAAGTTTTTATTTTTTCTATGACTTTGGGATGCGCTTGGACTCGATGATACTTGATTTAAGTAGGTTAAAAAAATTCAATCAATCGACTTTGGCAGTTTTCGACGCTTTGTCCCACCCGAGGGTGCACACGCCGTTTTCGCATTTCTTCACCAATTGAGGTGGTTCCTCTTTTTCTTCCTCCGACTTATTCCTCATCTTGTAATGCCACAATTTCATTATCAGAGGCTGAATAAGAAACCTCCATATTAGCAGCAATATCGGTACCGCGACACACGGCACGCACACCATTTTTCCTTTGTTTTTTTACGATAGATTAATCGATTGATTTCTGAAAATATAAATATCCAAGTAATGTTTTGCTCAGTTTTCAAACATTGAGGTTACACATACCCTAAACGAACAGTTGTTTCTGCCAGAGTGACGATCGGATTATTAACGCTTCGGTCTGCTTACTCCACGAACCAACGAGCTTGTAGACAGCGGTCCTCGGGACCTGGGGCGACGTGTGTGTGTGTGTGTGTGTGTGCGCGCGCAGCATTCAATTATCAAGTTATCAATTTATGGGTTTGGTACACGAGACACGAGTAAATAAAAAAAAATGAAAGCTTCAGCATGTTTAATTGTATATCCTGATGATCAAATTATTCATAGAAGGGAAAACCTGAAGACGAAACTTTGGCTTTGCCAAGCTCGACTTTTCTCGATCATTCCACTCTTACCGACGGAATGTTTCGTGCACGGAAAAATTGATCTAATAAAACGACACACACACACACACACACACATATATATACATACATATATATATATATATATATATATATATACGAGGAGCGGGAGAAGTGGGTACTGTGTGTATACAAAGTCCAAATCATTAAAAAATTATTGAGAAACAGCTGCCATATGCCAGCAGTAGTTTACATTCCACGGCTATACACAATAAAGATCTGATCGATAATCCTTCAAAATGGCACCCGTTGCATATCTGACTCGGAAAGAATCTATCTCGTCCTGCCATCGTTTGCACAGGTACAACTACTCGCAGATTTTTATCCAACTTCTCACGATTATCTTTGTCCGTTTAATTATCGTTTTTAATTGCAGTCCGCTATTGAGCGACGAGGAGAATAAACAGATATACGGCAAGTGCAACAATTTTTGGGGTCATGGCCACAACTACATTGGTGAGATATGGATTTACTATACCCACACAGTAACTTCGCTGTTTCTACGAATAATATATTTCGGATTCATCGATTTTCAGTCGAGGTCACGGTACGCGGTCCTGTTAATCCCACAACGGGGATGGTAATGAATATCACCGACCTTAAGGTACACATGAACGAGGTACTGATGAATCGTCTGGATCACAAGAATTTGGACAAAGATGTGCCTTACTTCAAAAATATCGTTTCCACAACGGAGAACGTTGCTATATATATTTTTAACGAGCTTAAAAACCTTCTGCCAGATCCGAGCTTGATGTACGAAGTAAAGATCCACGAGACTGATAAAAACATCGTCATCTATCGGGGGGAATCGATTTAATTCGTAAGAGTCTAGAATGTCTCGAGGAACAAGATGTTGATTATTTTTACGGGAATTTCGTGCGTCTATGTACTTTTTGTTTACAATACAATTGCTTGACCCTGGAAGTCCTCTGGTTTCGGTATATTATGCAACAAGTTATAGTGTCCCATTACAAGTAGCTGTTATTACCGCGGTCCGAGAGAATAAAGCTATAGAACCTGGTCGATTAACTATTAAAGTTTTCACGATAGCAACAAGTATCGAAAACAAATCGTTAAGCAGAGAATCGAGTGCTACAAACGCGTGCGCATATTCCACGAGTGAAAAATCACGGTGGGATTGTGGAAAGGATCGATTCGGACGGTATATATGCCTTGCTGGCACAGTCAAAGCCATTAGAAAACGACGCGGGTCTCTGCACGCGAGCCATCCACAGAGAAGTAAACGTAGGCGTTCTCGATTCGTATTCGCTGCCGACGTCGTCGTCGCCTCCGCTCCGTATCTCCGTGTGCCTGTATACACGATAGGAAACCGGAGTGTGGAGCGAGTAATCGAAAGATGCCCAACATGGCAGCCGGACCAAAAACAACTTTGCTCGTCTACGAGATCCTATAATGAACGCCGCGATAATCGTTGCATCAACGCGATACGCTCGTGGAATCTCGATGTCAACACGGACAGATTTAATGGGCTTCTGAGTGCGATGGGAATTTGTAAATCGGTGAAAATAATGCCTGTGAGATAACGAATCGTCGAAATCGTCTTGACTGGCTGCGACTGTACTGGGGACAGTATAGAAGAGGGAGAGACAGTTCGAGGCACGAAAAAGTGGGGGAGAAAATTTATCGTGGTATTGTAGAGAGTATCGGTGGAGCTGCGGTGCTACACGGCGGGTTCGCTCTGCGTATCCACGGACATAACACATCGACCCACGGGTGCAGCGCGATTTGAATTCCGTAACGGTCGTTCCAAGTAAGTGGCAGACGACTGTTTGTGCATCGCGCACAATATCTTACAGTTTCTCTCAAACGTTCTACACAATTCTCGACGCAACAGTGCGATATTGTTGCCTCGCGCCAGGATTCTTCGACGTACTTTAACTTTGTATAATTATCGTACGGGAAGGAAAGAAAAAAATTTCGTGCAGTTTTATCGGCACTGTTGCGAAGTCAATATTGGCGGAAACGACTGGCGCTACCGCTAATTGCCTCAGCACACCTACCGCCCTGCCACACTCACTTATATATGCATCACACTACTTATGTCAGGTTGCCTGTCACATCGCTGCAGCTCGATTTCGGAGCGAGAAACGAGAACGCCGCGATGGAGGACTCGGACGAGGTGCTCGTTTGCGCTACGGAATTCATCAAAGGTAATGTGTGCAACAATAATTTATCAACAATCAACTCTCTGCCCTTCCCCACCCCCAGAACGCTTTAACAGCGAGAACCTTCGCGATACATCGATTGTTTCGTACGCTCGAGTGCTTTATCGAACGCGATGAAATTCGGCCAATATTTTTTTTTTCTCCACTAACCCACTGTACAGCCAGTTTCATGTATGAGTTTGTTATATGTCTGGATCGAATTATAATGCTCCTACGTGCAACAGAGCTGTGGGTGTTTCCCCAAATGGGAGAGTCAAGGACTATTACGTATAATGAATGCGAAGCCTTGTGGCATGATCTGTTTGCATTATTGATGCTCCCATCGTATTTGAATTCTTATGAATTTATGTGTTTTTCTGCTTTGCAGATCGACTCTATTTTGTCACGCTGCAGACCGGCGTGAAGCCCAACAGCACGCCGGATACCCATTACTTCTGCATCGATGACGAGCTCGTCTTTGAGAATTTTTACCATGATTTTGGACCCCTAAACCTCGCCATGCTCTACAGATATTGTTACAATGTCAGCAAGAAACTCAAAGCTGTGGCCCTCAGCAAGAAGAAGATACTGCACTATACCACTCTGGATCCTGAGAAACGAGTCAATGCTGCATTTCTCATCGCCAGTTATGCGGTGAATAAAACGTTTCTTGCCCGGGACAAAATTTGTATGCTTTTGAATTTTTAAAAATAATAATTTGATTTATTTTTTAATTTCAGATCTTGTATCTAAAACGCACGGCACAGGAAGCCTACGAGTCTCTGGTGAACAGTCCGCACAGTCCACCATACATTATGTTCAGGGACGCTTCTATAGGAGCTCCCTGCTACCAGATATCCCTCAAGGAGTGTTTAAATGCCGTTGACAAGTGTCATCGTCTCGGGTTCTTCAATTTCGACGATTTTAACATCAAAGAGTACGAGCATTACGAGAAGGTCGAGAACGGTGATTTAAACTGGATCGTGCCCGGAAAGTTCATAGCCTTCTGCGGGCCACACGCTAAGCTGAAGAACGAAAATGGTGAGGGACCGTTGGCGAAACCGAGCTAAAAAAAAAAAGTTCTTTCACACATTTTTCTAATGTTCATTTATTTTTCTCCGACCAGGCTATCCGCTCCACGCGCCGGAATCGTATTTCACGTATTTCCGGCGGAACAACGTAACGACGATAGTGAGACTGAACAAGAAGATATACGAAGCGTCGAGATTCATCGAGGCTGGCTTCGATCACAAGGATCTCTTCTTCAAAGACGGCTCGACGCCGGAGGACTCGATAGTTCAAAAATTCTTGAAGATATCGGAGAACACGAGCGGCGCTATCGCGGTGCACTGCAAGGCAGGCCTCGGCAGGACAGGATCTTTGATCGGATGTTACATAATGAAGCACTATCATCTGTCGGCCCACGAAACCATCGCGTGGATTCGAATATGCAGGCCTGGATCGGTAATCGGTCATCAGCAACTGTGGCTGGAAGAGTGAGTAATTTTTTAATGAAAGAAACGGAAAGGTGACAATTTTTCGTTGTGTCTTGGCGTATTAAGAATTGTCATTTTTCACTATAGACGTATTTCGTAATAGCACTACTTGCAATCGGATTTCTATTGTTCGACCATTGTCGTGATTCAGAAACGAGGCGTTCCTTCACTCCTTGGTGAAGGAACCTTTGCGAGCGGAAAACGGCAATCCACCGCACGAGTACGGTATATACTCGAAATTTGGGAGACCCTTCGGTGCATCCTTGGCTGGACCAAGAACGTCGGGACTGGTGCAGGACAAGGTGTCGGGGATAATGCACCGGGTCGACGGTATAAGCCTGGAAGATTCATCACCGACCACGAGCTCCGGCGGGACCGGTAGATTCGCGGCGTTGACCCAGGGGGATAAGCTAAACGAGATTAAAATACGACGAAGAGCTTTGCCGTGCAATCAAAATTACGTGGGACACTCAACAGGCCAGTCCGCCGTTGTGCTGTAAGTAATTGAACAATCGTGATCGTGAGGTCGATACCGCAGGTACGACGGGAGATCTCCTCGAAGTATACGTTGCGTGCTTACATACTACAAGTACGACAAGAAAAAAAAGCCCTCTTTCATCACCATCTCACCGCACCTCATCTCATTTAAATTTTCAGTCCGTACTTAGGACTTTTGCTGCAATCGAGAAACCAGAAAGGCGCCATAGCCCCATTAGCCGGATCGAAAAAGGATCCGAATAAACGACTCCTTGCGCGTACGGCTACGACAACGATCGTCAAAAGGTCCGTGTCCCTTGTATCTCTTCTCTTCTCTCTTTATCTATAGTTTTGGTTTTTTCTTTCCTTTTTTAATCAGCTTGCTTGCTCGACATTCTCCAAGGTCTCTACTCTCTCCCTTCTACAAGATTATACGGTAGCTTTTTTTAATTATTGTATCTACTACAGTAGAGACCCAATTATTCATCCCGGTTATTCGTTGGTAGCATGCGCTCCCGCTCCTACGTATTATTTATTCATCATCGCATTCCACGTATTCATAACGCCGTTTCGACACTCCTGACTCTTTCAATGTACGTGATGTATTTTTTATTTTTTTTTTCGAAAACATTTTTAGAAACGGTCGTCGCGTCAGCGGTAACTGCAAGCCGTGCTTCGTCAGGCCCAAATCGACAACGCAGATTCACGCGAGCAAGACTGTCGTCTCGTCGAGCCTCGTAAAGCCGGTCTCCGTAACGAAACCGGTGACGAGATCCAGCGTCAGAGGGGAAACCGCCTGCATGCCGGAGACGCGGGCCACGATATCGTCGACCAACCACTCAATACAGCAGACGCAACCGGGAATGAACATGATTCTCAGATCAGCCGATCGCGTCAGCCGTTATAGCACTTTGAGGCAGTAAGTTTCCTACTTTTAAAGAATCTTCTTTCTATCGTCCCACGTATGTTTCAAGCTGTGTACCGAATTATTTTTTAAATTCATCATACGCGGTGTTTCGGACCCTTGTTTGCCGTTTTTTAAAATGTTTGCCTGTCACACATCTCTCCACGAAGTCGAGAATGCGTTTCGATGAATTTTTGTCACGTTCAATATACCCCAATCTGTCGCTCAGCCGCCTCGTCGAAGCTGTGCCAGTACATACGAACATCCTAACTAATTTAAAATTCAAGGTGTCGGCCTTCGGCAAATTTCCTATCTACAGCATGCTGCATGACAAAAAAAAATTGACAATCGACGAAAACTCGATCACTCGAGCCTCTACTGTTTCTCATTCCCTCTATTTCGAAAAAAATACTTGGCTATTGAAAAAATTAGTGCTTGTACACCGGTGTGGCACCGGAGGTGGCTAACGAACCGAACCCTGTTTGCTTTTGTGACTTGCAGTGCGCGCACGACAATAAGTTCGAAAACAACATTTATCAGATGATTAACCGATATTCTTAGTGGTGTTGGGGAGGGATCGACGATTAGCCGAACAGCATCACGACAGCGAAGAAGATCACGTCGCTTGAACCCCATCGTACAGTGAAATAATGAACTCTATATCTTCGTATCTCCGGATTGGTTAATTATTTCGGTGATTATTATTACCCGATGGGGGCTACTAATGGTTTCTACTACTTTGAGCGGAGGGGTACACATACACACAAATACACACATACACACTGTCGATCGACGATAGCTTATTTACCTGTTGTTTGCTCTGTGGTTGAGGTAGCTAAAAAAAACAGCTAAGAGGAAAACTAACAAGACAAAACTAAAACAGCCGATTGGAAATGCATTTAATCCCACTGCTATTCTCTGAGCAATGGCTCGCAAACAAATCTCTTTAATTTTTTCGGATAGAACCCTTTCGTGTGCTTGCAATATTCCGAGACCAATTGAATCGACGCAAAAAAAAATCTATAGCATTACACACTAAAATCGTAACTATATAGCCACGTAAGTTTTGTTAATATTGTCCCTCTCGTGCGAAGCAATTGTCGGACTCGAGGAACCGGGAGAGCCAATATATTCGATTAAACACGAAACAATGTATACACGGTGAAACATACTTTTTTAAATGCAATGTTGCGTCACGATCAACGTAATCGAATCAGTCGAATGGTCTCTCGATTCGAGCGGCGTGTAATCTTTTCGTTTTTAGTACTCTTCGCGTCGCTCGAAAAAAATCGTGAGATCTCGGTGTCTCTCCTAGAATATTATTTAGCTGTAGTCTTCCTGGCGCAACTTCCTTGTAGATTGTAAATAGTGCGTAGATTACTGTAAACCTGTCGTTAGGAAAATAATTATCAATTGTAATCGTTAAATGAGGTACAGAAATAGCTCGAGAATATTTAGACTGTTGCCATCACGACGAAGACACAGATTAATGATTAACTACATTATACATCATAAAAAAATTGTGCAAATATTATATACATATATATATATGTAAGAGTTTATGTTAGATCCATCTGTGATGAGGGATCGACGATAATATTGAACCAACGGGACGGGAGACGAACATCACGGTATATACACCTCGTTATTTAGATGCTTTTTTTGAATTAACAATGCTAATTTGCACGAGTCCCCTTCCATTTTTTATTCTCGTTTGATTATCGCGTACATCTCACGAAAAGAAATGGAGAGGTCTTGCAAACTCCTTCGGTTTCTCATATTATTTCAGATAGATTCTTCACCGATGAATTTTACGCTACTAATCTTTGCGATCACGACTTAATAATCCACAGTATTTTAGTAGGACTGTACAATTTAATACATAGTTCGAAATGAAAATGGTAAAAAGAAAAAGACGTGTCATATACCCTGTGGCTTTTTCAAACTTTTTATAATTAATATCTACACGAGATATTCGGACTCGATAAATGCGCACTCGTATGCACCAGAAATGAACGAACACGTATAATATCCATTAGTTCTCATTGTCATAATTATTACGTACGAAGAAGCAAAAAGAAATTATACACACGAATATTATAGATAATGGAATATGTTGAAAAATAAGAATCGATAATATGCAGGTGCGAGAGGTTGTAAAAACGCGTTTTCGACAAACTCAGCTCGTCCGTTTATTCTCTGTTAACATTTTGTCAATTTTAATAATAAAAAAAAAAATTGAAAAAAATGAAAAATGTAATAAATGTATTACCGCTGACAACGGTAACAGATGAGAATCAACGTCGACTACTTCTACATTATTTTCGTCGATACAAAAACATTGACTAACGTAAGAAGAAGACTTTATTTGCATGACGTATATACATAAAAAATTATATCTATATAGAAGAGGTGAAAAAAAAATTATCACCGTATCAAAAAATATGTTATGTACGTTGCCACAGCGACCCAGTGACTGGCGAATCCGAGCTGGGACCATTTTTCTATGGTGTGCTCGTAACTGTAGCCGGTCTCTTGAATCTCCGACGTGTCGAACATGAGTCCGAGATACGCGAGATGAAATATCGTCAGAGCGGAAAAACTGAAATTCGTTAGGGCGACCCACCAGCAGTTCGACGATTTTTTCCCGTGACTGCACGCACCGTCGGGACATTTTTTTGCCGCTACACATGCGTCGAAAGTCTCGGCGAGAACGTTACGCAATTCGAATTCCACGAACGTGTAGAATCCGAGACTCAGCAGAACCGCGGCGAGCTGAAAGTTCAAACCATGAAGGAGAGAACTCGCGAGATAGGTGAGTACGACCGCGCTGAATTTTCCCAAACGTCTTCTAGCCGGCCGAAATATGTCTGTGAGCAAAAGAGTTATAACAAATATTTAACGAAGGCACAATGTCGACGAGATTATGTGAAGATGATTATTGCGGGTGGGCGTACATAGCTTCAGCCAGGTGTGCATAGGAATGTTCCAGGATACAACGACTTGAACAAGAGACCGCGGCAATTCGATCTCCAGAGGTTTCGCGATGGAAACGAGAGACCGGTGGTATCCTCCGAGAAGAAGAACCGACGAAGTCACGTACGCTATGAAGTAATGGGAAGCTCTGAAGGCAAGAGCGTCTCTGTAGGCGAGAAACCACCTGACAAAAAAAAATCATTTAGTCATAAATATTCCCATTAAAAAATCGAGATAAATTCGACGCCGACTCAGACTCACTTGCCCGCGCGATCAGTGAGAATCCACTGGGTCCAGCAATTGGAAATACTGAGAAAAAAGAACGACACTAGCAGGGACCATCCGCTGGCTAGGATCAATCGAAAATTCTGCAAATCATTAAATCATTAGATTACATGAAAACTCTTAGCACTTTGACAAATATTACTGCCTCACCCATTCGTTTTTTTGACTATGCAGAGCGGCATAATACTTGAAGGAGATCCAAGGTCCAAACAGGGAAGTAGCTGCGCCGAACATGTATCCAAAATACTCGAAAATTCCTGGCGGGTCGTCCGACTGACCCCTGTCTGTCTCCACACTCACAGCCCTCATAGCCGCTAGCATAATGACGCTACGCACTTTGTGCCACACGACTGGTTCCATGGAATATTCGCTAAAAAAAAATGCACTCATTTTCCAAACAAAGTACTATCGATTGTTGGATACTTTACCAATAAAAAATGAATGAAAGACTTGGCAAGAAGGTGTTCATTCCTCCACGAAAAGTTTTTGGCAAATGGAGACTGGTGAATGAAACTAAGATGAAGTAAACTAAGTAAGGAAGACACTCGGGTACGTAGTGCTGTACTACGCAGAGACCCATCACGGCGGAAAGACCATGAAATATCCTAGGCGACGTATATCCTGCGAAGAAAATTCCAGATAACATCGCAGTTTTCTTTGAAGATTGCTAGTTATTACCGAGCGTGAGATACTTACGATTTTGCGCGAGTAGCCTGAACAATACCGAAGAGAGGAGCAACGGTAGCAAATACTTAGCGGTGTCGCTAACGCTCGGCGTGAGACAGTAACGATAAAGTTCGTTGATACTTTCGCTGGATATATCATCGTATTCCTCGTCGTACTCGTTGATCTCGTTGTCACAGTCCTCGCAATCTTCATCATCATCGTAAAATACAATGGAATCGGACGCCGGCTCGTCAATCATTTGGCAAATTTTTCTGTTTTTTTTTTTTTCATCAAAACCAGCAACACCGATTTGGGCTCGATATATTTATCCTCATCGTTGATACTCATTTACTTGTCATACTTGTCATTTATTGCACATTGTTTACGAAATCAAAAAAAATGTAAATTGTAGCTGTAAACAATTAGTAGGGTTGCCAATTACGCCAAACTCATTTCAGCTGAAAATCATTCCCGCTAAAAAGTAACTCGGTTAAAAGTATGCCGTTTCTTCAGGGACGCTGACGTTACTTTTGCGTAAAAATTCAAGTGACGCAAAGCTCACGTGACTTATCGTACTTCTCCTAACGCCACTCAAGTTTGGCGTTACTTTAAGTTTTTCGTAAGAGTAACGCTGATATTTTAATAAACCTCCTCGTTAAGCGGAAACTGCGATACTTTTCCATTTGTACAAAAGTAATGCTACTGCAACTACCCAGATAGAAAAATGACGGCACGGCGACGGAACGGTAGCAGTACCAATGGTACGATACCCGTTGGACGGCACATTTTTCTGTCCTGGTAGGGGTGGGATCTCCGTCGCATATTTCGCTAATAATACGCCCATGCTACGACAACGTTACGCTAACGGTAACCTTACGGCAACGCGGATGTCAATCCGATGTCAGTGACAGACTAAAGAAAATACATTTTGCTCGGTTGCGCTTTGTAAGCAACTCCGAAATTTATTTGCCTTAGTAAAGAAATGAAAAAAATACATTTCGGAGTAGCCTGTAAAGCGCAAGCAACTCCGAAACGTATTTTCTTTAATCTGTCACTGACATTGGATTGACATTCGCGTTGCCGTAAGGTTACCGTTAGGGTAACGTTATCGTAGAGTTGGCGTACCTTTAGCGAAAGATTCCGTGCGGAAATGAGTCACCTGAAGCGAATGCCGGTGGCAAAAATTCGATGTATTGAAAAAAAATGTCGCCATTTTGAAAGTCGACAAATGGGAATGGAAAAATGGCCCTCAGCATTTTTTTCGACAAAAATGGTTTTTTTCAAAAAAAAATTTTAGTATTTTTTCGTTAATGAAATTCCTTGAGAAATATGCCACTTTATATTCGCTATTTTGCCAAAATATTATTGACAAACTGCGGTATCTCGGCGAATATAATTATTTTAGAAACAAGCCGGTTTCTCCATTACCGACCGCTTGTGCTCCTGAGCGTCGGTAATATGCATTCGACTCTGTGCATTTCGTACGGGAATTGCTTTCAAGCGCGGATATTTTGTGTTTTTCCGTAATCGATTAAAAAGCCGTCGTGTAGTAGAGAAGTTGGAAATCTCTGGGGCGAGATCCCCGTCACAACTTTCGCTAATGATCTACGATAACGTTACGCTAACGGTAACCTTACGGCAACGCGAATGTCAACCCGATGTCAGTGACAGATTAAAGAAAATCCATTTCGGAGTTGCTTGCGCTTTACAGGTTTTAGTCACTAATATACTAAAGGAAATACATTTCGGAGTTGCTTGCAAAGCGCAAGCGAGCAGGCAACTATTTCTTTGAAATTCCCCGAGTATTACAAAACTGTCGGAAATTTGTTCACACAAAAGATAACCATGCATAGTGTATACTGCTTACACTTGATCTGTCGATGTGTGATCGGTGATCAGAGCCGATGACAACGGGATGAGTGTAGTGGATTAAAATTGAAAATATTGGGTTGGGACTTAAATAATTGTTATATTCGTAATCAGCGGGAAAAAATACCTGGAATATAGCTTTGAAACAAAAAAAAATCGGTTGAGTAACGATTTTTGTATTTTTGAGCCACTTTTGGAAAAATTTCGATTTTCGTTGCCTTGCAATTTTTGCAATTTTTGGACGAAATTTTTTTTTGTTATTTCGAAATGATCTGCCACATATTCTGAAAGTGCTTCTGAAGCACTTCTGAAGCACTGTGTGCCATTGAAAATCTCGATTTTGTCCATGAAAAATTAATTTTTTAGGATTGAAATAAAAAATATTGAGTTGGGAGTAAAATGATTGTGATATTCGTGATCGGCGGGAAAAAATATCTGGAATATAGCTTTGAAACAAAAAAAAAATCGGTTGAATAACGATTTTTGTCTTTTTGAGCCATTTTTGGAAAAACGTCGATTTTCTTAATTTTTAAAGGTCGATATCTCGGCTCCCAATTGAGCTACGGAAAATCCAGGGCGTCCGTCGTGTTCTGCGGGAAAAAATACACAAGATAGGGCCTTGTCCGAAGTTTTAGAATCGTTTTATCGTGCCGTTTGAGGACGTTAAAAAACGCGAAAAATTGACTCTAAAGGCCTTTAGAGCAATTGCAATTTTTGCAATTTGTGGCCCAATTTTTTTTTTTTTGAACTGCCATGTATTTCGACGCATTTTTTTCCCGCTGAACACGAATCCGCTGGCCTTTCTGGGCCTAAAGTACAGTGAGCCATTGAAAATTTCGATTTTATGCGCAAAAAATCGTATTTTTGGGATTAATATGGAAAATGTTGGGTTGGGACTAAAATAATTGTTATAATCGTGTTACGAGTTTCTGAATCAAATATCACGCTACGAATAAAACGAGTTACAGTATTGTAATCAGCGGTGAATAATACATGAAAAATTACCTCAAAGTGACGAAATCTGCAAATTTCGGTTTGCGATTTCCAAAATAAATTTTGCAATAAATTCTAGCGGTTTCAATTTTATGAGATGTAGAAAAATTTTTATATTACGAAAAAAGGTTCAAAGTACTTTGCACATGGCTCTCCATCTATTACAATTTTGAGCACAATTTCCTCCAACTTATTTCCGAATTATTTTCATACAAAAATATTTTAAGAAGGCGCGTGTTATATGCTTGGCTGGGCCTAAAAATTAATAAGGAAATTAATTATAAATAGTTGTAAATATGTCAGAAGGGTCAGGACGTAACAATAATGGCCCATACATTAAGGGGTCTCTTCCCCTTAACAAATCAACTGTCATAAAACACGATCGCACACCCGGATTATTGTTTATTGCAGTAGGGCAATATATAGATTCGTATTATATGTATTAATAGTGAAAACAAATAAAAAAATTTTAATGTTCGTGCCTATAGCGTAGACAAGTAAGAAGAACATCAAAGCCAGCGGATACTTTAGCGATACCTGCCATCAGTTGGTTATCGTAGTTAGTTGCAGAGTAGTAAGTGTTTTGAGTTTGGCAGTTCCGGCGGGCGAGAGGAGCACGGCAGCACAGCGCGCAGCTCTCAGCGAAACGGACCACGGGGCTCGCACGCGGACTACCAATACGCGCGTGCTGTGCGCACATACATACCCGCGAATAAATATTTTTTTAAGTCCCATAAACGTTAAGATTTTCGGCAATTCCGAAAATCCTCGAGTGTTACAGTCTGTTTAACGTCATTGTTGAGTCAATAATATATCTTGGGTGTGCCGAGAGTGTAATAAATATGGCGAACAGCGTGGCACCGGACTCGTGGGAACAGCAGGCGGACAGCGGGGATACCGCTACCGCCGAAGGCAAGTTCATCGAGGGCAAGTTTTCGACTCTCAACGTCAATGCAGCGGAATTCGTGCCTTCCTTCTGCATAAACTCTTTGCCGGATAACAGCAATGCGACGCCGGCTTATCCTCTCGATGGTGGTGCGGACACGCCAGCCGTTAATACAACCGCGACCACCTTCGTACCTCCTGAAACTCATCACGGTTAGTTTTCTTACTGCTGCTGCTGCTGCCGCTGCTGCTGCCGCTGCCGCTGCTGCTGCCGCTGCCGCTGCTGCTGCCGTTGCCGTTGCCGCTGCCGTTGCCGTTGCCGTTGCCGTTGTCGCTACCAGCTGCCCGCTGTCTCGAGCGAATAGATTCAACCTCCCTCGCCACTTCCAAATTATTGCTCGCACTGCCTTTTCGACCTCGATTTTTTTTTTCTTCTGCCCAATTCTCGCGATCGCCCCCCCCCCCCTCCCCCTCGTTACCCGTCCGCGCTTTTTTTTTGTACTATCGAGACCCCGTTTTTTCTCAATATTATTCACATTATGATTTTCTTTACTCTCAAAATGCTTCCATGTCACACACAAATACCTCCCTTCCTATGGCCGTTTTCTCAATTTTCTTATTTCATTTTTTATTTTTTTCAACATTTTTTCCGTTAAAGTTTTTTATATAATAAATATATGTTTTTTTTTTTGTCACTTCATATTTGTGATTTCATTGGATGTTTTTGCTGCAAATAATTATACAAGGATGGTTGAATTGTATAACAGCTGTGCTGCTTTCACAGGCGCAACAACGCCAGCTCTACCGCCTGATCCCGTCGATAATCGAGTGGAAGAACCGCCTGCCGGAGGAGGAGCGCCACCTTCCAACTCATCAGATTCCATGCATCTGACGGAGTCAGATTGCGAACAGATAACCACGAGTCCGCAACACCAGCCGGCTGATTCTTGGGAAGAAGCGGCGGTCGATGGGGATCCTTTGTTAACGCCAGAAAATGAAGAGGCTGACATTGAGGAAGACGAGGAGGCTGTCGTTAAGATACCCAAGAAGAAAATTATTAAAGTAGCTGAGGACACCAAGAGTAAAAAGGAGCACGTTAATGTTGTGTTCATCGGTCATGTAGGTGAGTAAAGTATACATATCCATTTTGTTGGGGATCTTAATAAGAATGTAAACATAATACTTTTATATAATAATGTTTGTGCAAAGAGTTCTTTGCCTTATATAATGTTAATATGGGTGTATCGCCCTTAATAAAGTAATATTAATAAATAAAAGGGAATATTCACTTTTACAATCGTAAATTGGTATTGCGAAATATATGCTTGATTAAAAAAGAAAAAGCAAATAAAAAAAGAAACAAAATCTCTATGCACTTTGTAAAAAATATCAACTTTTTTATCACACTAGGTTTGGATGACTTAGATATACTAAAGATATACCCATTGTATGTATATATATGTGTATATATTAATACAATAACATTTTTACCTTTTATGTTACCGATGTTAAAGGCTTCAATCTCGTAAAAGAGTTATTCCTGACTAAGAAATAAATAAATAAATATATCAAACTTTTAATCCAACAGACGCTGGCAAGTCTACTATAGGCGGACAAATAATGGCTCTGACCGGTATGGTGGACAAAAGAACATTGGAGAAATATGAAAGAGAGGCAAAGGAGAGAAGCAGAGAGACGTGGTATCTGAGCTGGGCTCTTGACACAAATCAGGAGGAGCGAGAGAAGGGTAAAACCGTCGAAGTCGGAAGAGCGTACTTCGAGACCGAAAGAAAGCATTTTACGATTTTGGATGCGCCTGGACACAAGAGCTTCGTTCCAAACATGATCGGCGGTGCGGCGCAAGCCGATCTCGCCGTGCTCGTTATATCAGCCCGAAAGGGCGAATTCGAGACTGGCTTTGATCGAGGCGGTCAGACGAGAGAGCATGCGATGCTCGCAAAAACAGCGGGAGTTAAACATTTGGTTGTTCTAGTTAATAAAATGGATGATCCGACGGTCGAATGGGACGAGGGAAGATACAACGAGTGCAGGTGAGTTTGTTCAAGCTTAATTATAGATCAAATTTATTGTTATTTATTTATTTAACTACATTCACAGCTTTCTTGATAACAAAAGTAATAAAGTGTTAAGTCGTCATTGAAATGGTTTACTTTTTGTTTGGCAATGTTATTTATTATAATTGTGATGTTGCAGAGATAAAATATTGCCGTATCTTCGAAAGTTGGGTTTCAATCCTGCCAAGGATCTAACGTTTATGCCGGTCTCGGGACAGCTCGGCATCGGTCTGAAAGATGGTATACCTGAGAGCCTCTGCGACTGGTACAAGGGCCCACCTTTTATACCCTTCATCGACTCTCTGCCGTCCCTTAATCGGAAGAGCAACGGTCCATTCATAATGCCGATAGTCGACAAGTACAAGGACATGGGAACAGTGGTGATGGGAAAGGTCGAGGCCGGTGAAGCAAGAAAAGGACAATCTCTGCTCGTCATGCCCAACAGGGTAATTTTCTATACATTTAAATCTTAAAAAAAAATTCTTATCGCATTAAATTTCTTGTCATACTTGGGGGTTTAAATTTTTCTCGATGTGCACAGACGGCAGTGACTGTCGATCAACTTTGGTCCGACGACGAGGAAGTAACGTCGGTCAGTCCCGGCGAAAACGTAAAGATAAAGCTGAAGGGTATTGAGGAGGAAGACGTTAGCCCCGGTTTCGTACTTTGCGACAGCAACAATCCAATAAAGACCGGAAAAGTCTTTGATGCCCAAGTTGTTATATTGGAACACAAGAGCATTATATGCGCGGGTTACAGTGCGGTTATGCATATTCACTGCGCGGCTGAAGAGGTCACGGTTAAGGCACTAATATGTCTGGTAGACAAAAAAACAGGGGATAAAAGCAAAACGCGACCGAGGTTCGTCAAACAGGATCAAGTAGCGATTATGAGAATCGAGTGCGCTGGAGTGATTTGCCTTGAAAAATTTAAACTCTTTCCACAAATGGGACGTTTCACCCTCAGGGACGAAAGTAAGTATAATTTCGACCGACGAAAGAAATTTATAAAAATTACGTTTGTCTTTAAGTTCATCAGATCGCCACGACGATGATTTCCTTCTTATTAATTGTTTCAGATAAAACTATTGCTATCGGCAAGGTACTGAAGGTGGTCGAGTAAGCTTGCTCAACACGTCGATTGTTGCTCGATTTTTTCAATAAATATTGTGTGCACTGTCGGGAATCGACAGTCGGACGAAACCATGCATAGAACACAACGACGCAAGCCCCTACTCTAAACACGATTGTACACTGGTGGCAGACCCGATTTAACGACGATGACCTACCGATTGGAATGATCGGATTGCCGGAATAGCCTCATTTACCCCAGATGCACCGCCGCGTACACGTACGCTTACTCATTATCAGATAAATCGTTAAGAGAAATTCGTGCATGAATCATAAAAAAATGATTAAAAAAAAAGTCACTTCACCGATTGGCATACTAATATACCCACACAAAGAAGAAAACAGGCAAATATTGACTTGCACATGGAAAATATACGTACAAACGACTATACAGATACATAAATGTGTTTGTGTGAAGATTATAATACAGTTGAATTCTAAAACTGTAAATAGAAGAAGCGATGAAATCGATCAAACCTCGCACGCACGCGCGCACGCCCGCGCGTGCCCGCATACACACACGCGCGCACACACACACACAAAACACACACACACACACACACACACACACACACACACACACACACACACACACACACACACACACACACACACACACACACACACACTGCAACTTACGTACGCTTTTCCTCACATGGCAATTTTCGACAAGTGCAATTTGTCCGCGACGCATAAATCTCCTGCTGCGCCTCGAACATACGCTAGATATGTAAATACTTGTCGAACGTCGTCGAGCGGCATCTTGTATCGGGGTATTATTGATACAATTAATAACTGAAAAAATATATATAAAAAGGTAAGAATTTTTTCAACAATGTAAAAGCGATATTTTTGTTCGTTCGAGTCACGCGAAATGAACGATGTAAAGTGAAATATTGATATAAAAGAGTAATTCTAAGGAAGAACTATTATGATTATTATTATTATTATTATTATTATTATTATTGTCATTATTGCTACGTTTAGTACTAATTAACGAATTGGCGGGTAAGAGGTGAAGAAAAGAAAATTATCGAGTCATGCGACTACATAGTGTTACACAACAATGAATAATTATTGGATGATTATATTATCATGATTATTATTATACTGTTTCTCATTTTATTGCCATTAAAAACAACTTTACAAGAAATAACACTTTTACCAAACTCCGAATGTTTGATAGCCGATTGGGTCGAATTACCCCAAGTAGAAAAAAAAAATGGTCAGCGGGTTGCTTTAAGCAACTACTTTTCATCTGAGAAAGAAAAATTGATTATTCTGATTATGCGTTTTATCCAGCAGTACTTTTATCAAAGCTGAACTCCACAATAAAATAAATTAGTATGTTTATCAAACATTTCATGCCCACGAAAGTTGAATATCGTTGTTAGTTCGTTAACTTTTAATTGCTTTTATTTATTTTAAAAAAATATGCTGTGATGACAAAAATGAAGTAAATTGAAAACGAGAAAAAATGTGGGCGCAAAGTATAGATAGAATGTATAAATCTTTTCAAAATAGTATATTCGTATATTATTATTCGATGAGATTGATGAGCTAATGCCGGTCTTGCTTCTGGTATCATTTGAAAGTAATACTCATTGGTGACGTAAGGCGAAATTTTGGCGCTGAATACGCTTAGTGTGTACCAACTATACGGCTACCCACCAGTAGTTGGAGTCTCAAGCTGAAGGGGACGACGCGGTGCTTACGAGAGCAGAAAAGAGACGCGGCAGTGGCGATTACAGCGGGCAGAGGCCAGTGCAGGCCAGTGTGTTGCTGCATGTGCGTATGCGGTTAGTCGGTAGGATATTACAATCGGCAAAAACGTTTCGTTAATTGGTTTTTGGGGATCGTCGTCGATCAGATAGCATGACGGCACACGATCAGATGCGAGCTATGCTCGACCAACTGATGGGCACTGGACGTAACGGTGAGTAAAATATAGAGTAAAAAATATTGCTAGTTCGTTATCGCGTAGCGTACCAGCTATAACGAAGAAACAGGCGATTACGCGCCGTTCCAAGATGGCGACGGCCGTATCCGTCTCCCGACTCGGCTGTCGCATCTATCTTAAAACAATAACCAATTAATTTACCGTTGCAGGTGAGAATAACAAATTTCAAGTGAAATACTCCGATCCGAAGGTCTGCAAGAGCTTCCTACTAGCATGCTGTCCGCACGAGATCCTATCATCAACGGTGAGTACCTACGAATTGTTGCGACGAATAAACACGAATTGACAAAACGTTCTATGGTTATTTTATTAAATTTTTATATATAAGAATTGTCGATGATTATAATATATTTCTGAAAACGCGTGCTCTGCACGCGCCAACTGGCTCAACTGTCCAACATCATCGCTACAAATTCAAAATTTAAAAGATATTGAAGTTTAATAAAGCCCCTAAAAGAATCCGCATAGATACGCTTAGCTTAGGTTCCTCGGGGGTGATTACAATGAGCTCTACAATGTATTTTTGAGTGAAAAAAAAAAATATATATATATACAGAGATTTACTTCCTGAAGAGCGTTCGACCTCCTGCTGGGTGGCTGTAGAACAGTCCTGTCGGAGATACGCAGTCTGTTAAAGACGGTTGACTCTTTTCCTTTCCTGCTTTATTCAAGAATCCACATTGAGAGACATATATAGTGCTGTTTGAGAAAGAAAAGGGTGTAACCTGCCGTATGTTTTAACACGGCAGGCATTTACTTAGCAGTCGATACGTATATATGTTTGGAAATATAAAACAAGAGTAAAGAGTACATGGATGAAATTTAGAGGAAAAAAAGCAAAAGTATACATTGGCAAAAAGATAATCGCCCAATGGACTAATGAACAATTCCGCTGCCCTTCTATTTCCAGAGTGTCTGGATAAACGAATTACAATCCGATTCATTGGACAATATCATTGAGCATATTGTCCAATCATATCTTGTATTTATCACTTTCGCACACGCGCGTTTCTGTAAGTACAAAAAGAACGAAAAAAAAGCAATCAAATGAAATGAGAAAAAAAGTAATCAAAACGCTATAAAAGACGTACGTATTACATCTATCACATTGTTCTATTTAACATATTTTCAAGCACTTGGGTATTAGTAATTTCATTGACGTTGATATATAATGCGTTGTATTTATCGTGACTCGCACGGCCGAGTCAATGCTTGTGACGGTGACGAGCGATTATGACGCTGTCACAATTGAATATTTTTCTTTTTTTTTTCAAATAAAAAAAGAAAAAAAATCGTGCAATCATCTTTCTAAGGCTGCTATCGATGAGTAGCGTTAACCAATTTGATTTCTATAATTTACTCGCTCGTCGCTTCTCACTATTAATGCCGTTTATCGGGGGATGGTAGGAACTGTAAAGGTTTCGTACGTGAGTATATATATATCGAGTCTTCGACTTGGAAGATGCGTGCGTGTGGAAAACAATTCAACAATCTCGTAAGTAAGGAACGTAATATTGCCCAGAAACAACAACTGCGGCTTATGAACAAACATATAATAAAAAAATTTTAAAGTTAAACCGCACTCCACTTCGTAATCCATTTGAACCGGAATCTGTCCAAAATATTCCATATCATCTCACTTGGCCTAATTACATTTTTTTTGCGAATTACAACCACAAAATAAGTAGATAATATATACACCGGGTTTTTTTGTGTACATTTTTACATGTCAATTCATATGTTCTTCGTAATTAATGCATGACATGGATGATACTTAAAAAACGATTCAAAGCCTCGAGTTTGTTACCGGTCACGATAAATAATACATAATTATATAGTTTGCATACCAATGTGCATAAAATACGGGGACGAGAGAGAGAGAGCGGGAGGGAGGGGAAGGGGGAGAGAGAGAGAGAGAGAGAGAGAGAGAGAGAGAGAGAGAGAGAGAGAGAGAGAGAGAGAGAGAGAGAAAAGTCTAGCCAGAAGCCCGCGGCACGTCAACGAGACAGACTCATTGCGAAAATTCTCCCAGCGTCGTTAATGTACGTATTGAAGTCGATTAATTAGGTAAGAGACGGTGATCGGCATCAATGATATGTCCGATACGTGTAAGATTTTTATGTAAAATAATGATAATCATAATTATTGATAACATTAACTACTTGATAAAATAAGTTGACTGTAAGTTGTCTCATAGAAAATTTGTCATTGTCACAACATGTAAAATTAAGGTGTGTGTGCTGATTGTAGCATCGTTGCCATCGCAAACTCGCGTCAGGCGGAGAGGTCTTGCCACTCTTGTAAGTTAACTCAACAAAACTCTATCTCTATTCTATAGGCATTATTACGTTTCTCTGTTCAAATGTAAGGTACCTCTCGTACGAAAAGTCGATAGTTAAAAGAGTCGAAAAAACCAGCCTTGTTTTTAACAAGTATAATGACATACGCTCCCGTGAGAAACAGAGAGTGACGAGACGGAGAAAAAATTGAAAAAAAATGTCGACTAATGGTTAATGACAGTCGCGTTGAGGACCATCCTAACTATCCTCAGGATCTCCCCGTGAACGATTATCCATTGGTCATAAATCGCTGTTTGATATTATCCTATCACTATAGCATAGTAGTATTCCATTAGTATATTCATTGGAATAATAATCAAGGATATCGTTCAAGTCCTAATATGATTTCGTCGCGGGGCCTAAAGATTTTTATACGTGGTAAGGATTTTGTACACCAATTCAAGTTCGTATCTAACTAATATTTTTTATGATTTGTCAATCGTAGCGCATGGACCTGGGAGATTGCCCCCAGATTCACGACTTGGCCCTACGGGCTGACTACGAGGCCGCGCAGAAGAAGAAGGATCACTTTTACGACATTGACGTGAGTAGCAATCCATCTGCGATATTGGAATTACCATGTCAATAGTTATAATAATAATTATTATTATTATTATTATTATTATTCACCAGGCAATGGAACACCTTCAGAACTTTATCGCGGATTGTGATCGTCGGACCGAACAGGCTAAGCAGCGCCTCGCCGAGACTCAGGAAGAATTGAGCGCGGAAGTCGCCGCTAAAGCAAACAATGTTCACGTGCTTGCCGAAGAGATAGGAAAGAAACTGGCAAAAGCCGAGCAGCTAGGCGAGGAGGGCTTCGTCGAGGAATCGATGAAATTGATGGGCGAGATCGATGAGTTGCGAAAGAAGAAGAACGAGGCCGAGCAGGAGTACAGAAACAGCATGCCAGCGTCGAGTTATCAACAGCAAAAGCTGCGAGTGTGCGAAGTTTGCAGCGCTTACCTCGGTATTCACGACAACGACAGGCGGTTGGCTGATCATTTCGGCGGGAAGCTCCATCTCGGTTTCATCAAGATTCGAGAAAAACTTGCCGAGCTCGAAAAAACCGTCGAGGATAGACGCAAGGAGAAGCGAGAAACGATGATGGATAGAGACAGGCAGCGGGACAGGGACAGGGAGAGGGAAGATCGGGACAGAGACCGGGATAGGTCGGACAGGGGTAGAGGCGGAGGATTTGGATATCGAGAACGCGAGCGCGATCGTGATCGTGAACGCGATCGCCGAGACAGAGAAAGAAGACGATCGCGATCGCGGAGCCGGAGCCGTGGCAAGAGGTTGCGTTTTACACCCCTATATCTCGATATCTTTTTCCGTTATGCGAGATGGCACATTGTAACAATTTTTCTTTTTCACCACTAGATCGCGACGTTCACGAAGCGGCAGTCGAGGTCGTCGTTCACGCTCCCGACGAAGCGGTTCCAACGATCGTAAGAGATAGAGAGGAACGGACAACCAACAACTCGCAACTTATATCCAAGATCATCAACTCTAAAGTTAATGGAGTAGTCCCTACCGTTCACTCGCAGCGGTTCATTCACCATCCATATAACTAAGAAATAAGCGTGTATTTCGTATTCCTCAAATATGAATGTCAACTTGCGTCGGGAGAAAAGAAAAAGAAAAAGTCATTCGCGATGCTGCTGCTGCTGCTGCTGCTGCTGCTTTTCACAAACAAACTTTGTTTATCATAGAAACGAGTAACGGTTACGATAATTTATAAATATCGAGTTTCGTGGAATCGAAAATAATGAATACATTCTTGGGTGATATACGTGATTAACACTGATTTCCACAATACAATTCGTAAGTAATTTACACGCCCGATATTAAAACAAAAAAATCATTTATATTCATGGGTGTATATTCAATTGATTTAACTTGATGTTTTATTGCTACTATTATCATTGTCTGATGTAAATAAACTTAGTTTACCTCGACTGACGAAAAAAATTCGTATATTTTAATACTTATGGCCAACTTTGATAAACAGCCGTGTATACAAAGAAAATCGATAGCGTTCGATAATTTGTTTGGTTAATTTACTTGTCGAGTAAAATAAAGAGTTGAAGGGAATTGATTGTGTTCCCACAATACTCATACGTTGCTCATCAAATGCTTCTGAATGCGATTGTGTCTCTGCCAACAACTCTCGAGGCGGGACCAAAGCTTTCCAAAGTTAATCTTGTTGGCGCCTCGTTGCTGCTTGCTGTAGACGCTCAGATAAATGCCCAGTACAACTATCAAACCCGAACACAGATATTGTAATGTAAAAGGTTTGTAAAAAAAGAGAAAACTTATTATTATGGTGACTGCTTTCCGGCACGTCGTGACGGTCGCCGCGACGTATGCACCGCAACACTGTACCAACGTGAGCACTATCTGAACTCCAAGATAACCGGACAGGGAGAAGAGTAAAGCATATCCGTAAGTCTCCACCGGATGCTGAAATAAGAATAATAATCGGAATTCATATTAAGTAAAATTAAAATAAAAATCAAAGTTCGATAAATTGCAATGCGTTATACCTGCGAGCAGAATGCGGCAGCATTCGTCAGCTCACCCATGATCGAGAGTAACGATAACAAGTAGACGAATCCAATGCTGTAGGAATACAATACAACTTCTGTATTGGTGGCTTTATACTGTCGCATTGCTTTCTCCTGCAAATTGCCTATAACCGCGTCGCATACTAAAGCGCAACATATCATCGCAACACCTACGATATCAAAGTGTGGCGAGATCATACTGTCGGCAAGCGTGAATAACACAAGACCGATACACAATAGACCCGCCGCTATGAAATCTAATATGCCGTATTTCTTTCCCTGTATGATAATACCGCCGACGAGCACCGGAATCAATTTACAACATTTGAATATCACCTAAAACAAATAGATTTATTGTATTCCATTTTGGATATAGTTTTTGGTTTTTATTGCCTTTCTCAAATGTCCTTACCTGTGTCGGATAGTTTAAATATCCCAGGGAAGAATTGGAAAAGCCCATCGTACCCAGAGTAAGAAGCGCCAGAGTCAGATAAGTTCCGAAAGGAATTCTCCTTGAAACTCCTCTCAGATGCGACTCGAACCATGCAAAAATTGTGTAATAAGCAAACTGGACCAAGGTCAAGTACCAGCCGAAGGGCCTGAATCCCTCTAGAGTAAATATGAGCTCTTGGAGATATCCATATAGTATGAAAAAGAAGAAAACTCCTGTTGAGCACCACAGAAATTGAGCCTTTTTACTCTTGTTATTCAGATTGAACCAGAGAAATTTTATCGTGATCCCATTCGCCGCTGTAAAATCAAAGAAAAGGTTTACAAATGATTTGACTACGGGTCAGTAGGAAGGAAGATGCAAGTTTGTTACCTAGATCGTCGTTATATCCTTTGTGAGACATCGTTGCAGTTATCGTTGTTAGTTTAATGGAATATTGTTAAAATCGTCCGTCATTTCCCCTCGAGAGAATTTTTCATGCCAACATGGACCGATGGTAATTGAGTTATTCCAAACGTACGACACGCACCGATCATTCGATTTCGGAGCGTTTATTGTACACTTCTTTAATGTGCATTATATGACAAAAGACATTTTAACAAATAAATTTTGTTGACTTGCCGGTGGCGGGTGACGTTACCCATGCGAAAAAAAGGATGAGCTAGGCCTCGATATCGGGGTTATGTTGGGTTAATGTTGTTATGTACAACGGCACGCGGAATGTTTTGCCGCTCGACACTCGAGAGGCCACTGGTTGCCACTGGTGAACGAGACGGCAACTCGAGAGCGGCGACTTCGCCGCCGTTCCTCTCTCGTTCGAGATTCTGCTCATCGGTCCTCGAATGTAACACGTGTTGGGTGAACGTATTGTACCGTTCATTTAAAGAGGTAGAGAAGCATAGTAATTTCGTCGGAAAAAAAATAAATAACAAAAGAAACGCCGACATTTCCCGACTAATACGTAAGGTCATTTCCACATAATAAAAAAACAAACAAACGCTCACGTTATTTATGAGAAGACAATGTGTTGTGAAAAGGTTTCGGTGAGCCTGAGTTGTATCGAGATACACGTAATGTAACAAAGACGTAACAAACAAGATAAGAATGAGCTGGCAAAATCACCGTTGAACATCCATTGTTTCCAAGAATATCGTATCGACCGTTTGCAGCATTTGCCAATGCGTCGCAGTACGCCGTTTATCTTTAAATTTCCAGCGAGTGTGAACTTTTTAATCCTCGGTGAATTTTTGCAGATTCGACGAATAACAAAAAAAAAAAGAATAATAATAATATCATAACCTCCAAAGCTATAGAGATCTGTGTTTCATAACCTCAGCTCGTCGAGAATAATAACATATTGTTCCCAACACACTGTTTAGCGGTTAATGTTGTTTTTGTTTTTTTTGCCAGTCTTTTTGACATCTCAATATCGGTGGTTTTATCGGGAGTTTCGATGTTCCGTACGACTAATAAAATGATAAATCTTCTAATGGAAATTAATCTTTTGTTGTTTCAGGTTGTAACAGGCTCGGGTGTCACGGGCAAGAGAAATATAGAAGAGAGCCAAACGGATAGTAAAGAAAGATCGGGACAGAGGAACTCTATGTCAGCCAAATCAGCTTTGACGAGCCAGTCTTTAGTTAGCGAAAAAAATCAGTTATCTCGTAGCGCGAAACTCAGTAAAATAGTATATAGAACTATAGTCAGACATCAGAGACAGCATGCGCAAGGAAATCACAGCTGCTGTGCTGTTCTTAGTACAGCTGATAGAAAAAAACGAAAAATTTAGTCCGGAACAGTTGGAATGCTTCAGATGTCGACTCGTAGAATTATTGACCGAACGCTTCAAGAATCATTGGTTTCCTGAGAAACCCTTCAAAGGACAAGCCTATAGATGTATAAGAGTCAACGGACACAATAGAAGAGATTCGAGCCTAGAAAGCGCTGCGAACGCCGCTGGTGTCAAGTACGAAGATTTGTCGCTGCCTGTGGAATTGACTCTGTGGGTAGATCCGTGCGAGGTTTGCTGCCGTTTTGGTGAGAGCAAAGGTTCGTACTGCACATTGGCTTCGTTTGATAAGGGCATCGCAACGTCTATAAGCCAAGACAAGGAGAACAGGCCCGACGAGGGATCTAGCAAAATACAGGTTGGTTATAATTTCAATACCGAGCAGTCCTCTCCTAAGCAAATTCTATAATTATAATAATAACGATCTATATTCATTGATGGACAGAAGAACCCTACTACGAACATGGAAGAAACACACAAACCAAAGCCATTGGGCTCCTCGAATCAAAATCAACAGCAGCACGCGAATAACAACGGCACAGGTAGGCGACGCAATTTGCATAGTCCGCGGCCGCATCAAGCGAGAAATCGTTCATGGTTCAACCACTCCTTCAGCATGGGTTTTCCTTCCCATCCGATGAATCAACCGTGGTACAACGTAATGCCTCCCCATTTCCTTGGTGGCCCATCACCGCCGCCCTTCATGGGCAATCGGGGAAACAAGTGGGTGCATCCTTCCTCATATCCCGCAGGATTCACCCGTTTTCATCAATGGTCCCCAAAAGCTACACTCAAAGTATAAAACTATGAAAAAGGTTGAGAGCCTAAACGAGAATCTGTTCCTAATTAGATAATAAATATCTTTTTTCCAAATATATATATATAGCCCTCAATGTAATACGACAGGAAAACACCGCGTCAGAAGTTTGACGCGTTTTTCCATGATTTCCAAATTACGACGATTTAAATTATTCAAAACGATTTTAACCAAGCGACCACACGCAACAATCGACATCGGGAGATGCCTTTGATTGGAATTGTCGAAATTAGGAGCAGAATTTGGGAACAATTTTCTGTATAAACAACCTTGTAACAAAAAACCGATGAATGGTGATAATTTTTATATTGCTAAATACATGTTGCATTATTTACATGTTATATTATATGTGGTTCGAAAAAACGAAGGAAAGGAAACGGATATGATGATAGATTGAGTTTACTCCAAATGCAAAATCGCTTGCAGAGGGACTAGCCATCTGATTTTGTCTCATGTCAGAAACAATTATTAGTTACCAAATTTGAAACATGCAATAAAAACAAAATCTATTCGTGTGATATTCGTATACTGTCCTACTGAACGTAAACGTTAAATAATAGAGTTGGTTCATTGATTTTATAGATGAATATAAAGATGGATTATATGTTTCAATAGACTATCTATGCTAAACACACAAATATCAGATATGCTTTAATTAAACGTTCATTCAAACTCGAGTCTACAATTAAAAACGCAAAAACTTTGATGCTCCCCATTGACGAAATCTTGATTAAAGTTTAAATAACTTGTTGTAATCTTGTCCTTCTTGCAATTATTCTGTTTCGCGCGCCACGCCTGATAGAAGCTGTCGAAATTTCGTTCTCGTTCGATCCACCAATGTATCATGTCATTCAATAATTGCAATTATTTTCCCTTGACTTATATTCACTTATATTCATTGACAGATAAATAACATGTACATATATTAATGGCCGAAAGGGCTAAAGTTAACAAACACTATTTTAAATCGTTATACCACATTAGATCGTTCGGTCTTTTCTGGCTACGTGGGACAGTTCTGTAACAGATACAATACTTTTCATTGCCGTCATCTATTGTGAACAAAATATTGAATCGAAAAAGTATCTATGTTTATTATTTTTAAAGAATTATTTATGTCTCGTCACAACGAGGCCAAGTTATTGCGTTACCAAATGAATGTTATTCAGCTAAATACCGTACGAGTCTCAATCGTTGAGCCGTTTTCGTAAAAATACAATATAGCTCAACCACCGAGACATTCCGTTAATGCGGTATTGTCAAATTTTATTATTGCAATATTATGGAGGGAAAGGTGATGAGGGTACAGAACTCATTGTAGATAATAAGGACAAGGCAAGGTTGCATTCGGATATGTTCATATGCGCACCCACACACACACATACACACACACACACACACACACACACACACACACACACACACACACAGAGTTCAACATTCTGGAATTACTCACGACATTTGCATTTGGTAGTACTGACAAAAGTTGAAAAAAAATTAAGAAAATTAAGATATTTAATACGTGGTTATCATAGTAACAATTATCTATTCACACTTGGAGCGTTAGTCGTCCCTAATTGTTTTATAAATTGCTTTATATAAGTAGATAATGTAAAGATGTTATTCGTTGTGTAGCCCGTCGAAAGAAAGACAAATTAGTTGATGTGAAGAAGCCAATCAAACATGAAGCAAGACTCGAAAAATTGCTATCTACTTTAATTTTTGTTGTGTTCTTGTTTTTTTCACTCGGACATAAAACAATATGACTTGGCATAGAAATTATTATGACAAGGTGTAAACGATTGTTTAAACGACGAAAGTAATTATACTACTACGAAGCCATTATGGAAATCTCCAAAGGAGTCAAATGTACTGAAAAAAAAGAAAAGAAGATCATTCTTATAATAAAGTAATGAATTTTACATAATATCTATGCTGGTCAACACAAACTGTACGTTTGAGACTATATGTTTAGTGGACATTAATGTTGCCTTTTGCCACGTCGATGTGATGGGAGCATTTGATTTATTAATATCTCGTATCTATATAGGGGAGAGCAGGGTAAAATGGGACAATGGGGCACAACTCAATTTTCCAATCATTTTTGGATGACCCATTTCGTCCCAACGATTCATCGGGATTTTCAAGGCAGTTTTGCCCCACTGTCCCATTTTGTCCCGCTCTTTCCTATATATATATATATATATAAATATATATATTTTATGAAAACAAACAAATGATGAAACGACATTAATTTTCTTCGTTATATCATGTGGTTACTGATTTTTGTTATGTCATAACGAATTATATACGGTTGTTTGAGCAAATATATATTATTATTATGTTAAACTTAGTCGCAATAACGATGTGTTAATATGTCACTGCGTATAGGATGAGATAGGATTTAATCAATAAATAGTTTTGCAAATTGAAGGCGCACGTTTCACATATTTATTTCACGATCTTACCATCTTACCTGAGTACTGAATGTAACTCATAAAATAATTGGAAAATTATCAAAGACTTAACGATAGTTTCCTTTCGGCGGATTATCTTTGATGTATATACTTGAATAAAATTGAAGCATTATATTTTTATGATTGTTTACAATTTTTTGGCCTTTATAAGCAACAAACCTCCATCGAAGATGAAATTTTTGCCGCAATACATACTTAATGTACTTAGAAATAAAGTACAAGGCCCACCAGTATCTTCGTGCACTCTCACGCATACTTACTGACACTTAAGGCACTCGCAATATGGACGGACACATTGAAGAATGAACCAGTAATTCAGATCCAGGTGAGATAAGACCGAATGCTCTTAAAAAGAATAGTATCCGTTACATTGATGTAAGAATGAATGGATTAATGTGGAGACTGCACATCGATAAAATACTTGTAAATAAAGCAGGCCGCATCGTCGAACATGTTTGGCAAAAAATCATATTTTTAATCTATACGTTTTTTTTGAGGTTACACCCTCCAAATCCGTTCATCTTTTTGTGTTTCAGACTAGATGATTGTACAGTTGAATGTTCATTTGGCTTACACCAAACGCCAATTGAATACATGGGACTACCATCGCTTCTCCGTAACATCCTCATAGGTGTTCCCATAGGAATAACCTTTCTCGATACCGTGGGCTATGTGGCCAGAGTAGAGGGAATTTCTATGCAGCCAGCTTTAAATCCTGATGTAAAACAAACAGACTATGTGTTTCTCAATCGCTGGACCGTCAGAAGTTACAACATACAACACGGCGATATAGTGATATTCGTGTCACCAAAGTTTCCTAGTCAAAAGTTGATAAAACGCGTAGTGGGCTTGTCGGGAGATATAGTTGCAACGATAGGATACAAAGCACCTGTTGTAGAGGTGAGCGTTTTTTTTTTTTAAGAATCAAGCCCAACATATTTTGTCTTTATTGCTAAGCTGTATGAATTTTATCCATTATGTATTGTAATAAACAACATTTTTCGATGACTTCAGGTTCCGGAGGGTCATTGCTGGGTCGAAGGCGATCATACAGGTCATTCTATGGACTCCAACTGTTTTGGTCCGGTATCTCTAGGCCTCGTCACTGCAAAAGCAACTTGCATTGTGTGGCCTCCTAGTCGTTGGCAATATCTTAAATCCACGATTCCCGAAAGTCGCACACCCCTGCATCTTTCGAGAGTAGCGGCTGGGTAACACTGTACTATAGAAGGAGAAAAAAAAAATGCGTGCAGTAAGATTCGTCAAGCGTCTCCAGTGGGAGCTGCCTGGCACTGTTTTTCGACAAGGCATGACTATCGGCGACGTTGACAACGACGGCAATAATGAACTTGTTGTCGGCACTGCCGAGGGAGATCTTTATATATTGAAAGTAATTGTTTTCAATAACTGTGCTCCACGAGTTACCTCGTGGAGCAACTCTTGAATATGAGACAATTTGTCCAATTTCCTGTTAATTATTTTTTCATCTATTATTTTTATATGTCAGATAAACCAAAGAAAAAATGTCAACTGGAAGATCGAGATTTAATTTGTCGTTTCGAAAACAGGGCTTAGAAATTTGGCAAAAGATAACGGGATTGGGATTGATAAGTTGCGTCGCTATAGGCGATATATTCAATTACGGATGTAACGCGTTAGTCGTTATCTGCGGCGATGGATGGGCCCATATATTCTACAGTCCACGCTCCGTTAATCCGAGCAATACATGTCTTCCTCCAATCAACTTGCCGGCAGTTAAAAAAGACATACTAGCTGGTGACAGTTTCAAGCTCGGTCAGTTTAAAATTCCATTCAAATTAATAGCAGGTGAAAAAAAATAATAGTCTAATTGTTTTTTCATACGTAGATACGTCGAGTCCGGCATCGGCCTTGGGCCCAACAACCCTCGATAAATTGGACAACGCCAACGAGAACAATGAATTATCTGGGAAAATGGAATGCGTTCATTTGCAAAGAATTCCAACTAACACGAAAGTCGTTCTCGTTGCAGATGTCGATCGTGATGGTGCTAACGAGATGATTATTGGATTGACGGACCGCGTTGTACGATCGTATAGATGGTCTACCAATACCGATCTCGGTACCGGTAAACTCGTCGGACTCAACAAGTGGGAATGTGCTAATCAGATTGGAACCGTCACGTTGCAAGTATGTATGATATGTACACATTTTCCCCGATAGGTAATAAATATTGAGTTCTCAAACATGGTTCAAAAACTTTTTGTACGTTTATTTTTTGTCAACGAACAACGATATGTTTGTCAACTGGGTAAACCTTTTATACTATTGTAATTAATAACAGCAGAGCAGTTGACAAAGATTATGAATTGCAGCATATGGGCGACGGAATCCCAACTTTGCTCGTAGCTCAGCCCGGTGGTACATTCATGCGAATAAAGTGCAATAGTGACGACCGTAGAAACAAGGAAAATACGGAGAGGAGCAGCGAGGCTGCGGCCAGTTACGTGGATTATCAGACGTTGGGCATATCGAGAATGCGAAATCCGAACATCTCGACGGAGATAATAGGTGATTTGGATCCCGGTGCTTGTCATCTAACTTGGTCACGCGACGATAAACAACCGAAATTCGCACCACAGAACGATTCGTCGGTGGGTCACAGCTTTCTCGACGATAGTCGACCCGTCCCGAGGAACTTGAAATCCGGATCTCTTGAGTTTCGTAGAAACTTTTCACAGCCGGACATGCGTAAAAGCAGTCTCGACGGAACAATGTACGATTACAGAAGAAACGATACCCACGCTAGAGATCGCACGCACGCGAGATTCTACAGCAGAGTCAATTCACCGGAAGTCGATCAGGTGGACGGAAATCTTGTCGGTGGCAACGTAATTCTCGGTGATTACGAGTCGGATATTGATAAAAAATCGTACTTTCCGTCTTACGAGGACTTTTCGCGAAGCAATAAGAAATTATCGGAGGAGGAGGAGGAGGAGGAGGAGGAAGAAGAGGAGGAAGAGGAAGGAGAGGAAGAGGAGGAAGAGGAAGAGGAGGAGAAGGAGGAGGAGAAGAAGATGAAGAAGAAGGAGAAGGAGAAGAAAAAGAAGAAGAAAAAGAAGAAGTATAATAAAACGGAAGCCACGAGCAACGTAGGCGATCGGGAAGGTGCGAAAAATGTCACCGGGGGAAAACCCTACGCCCTCGCTACTCTCGATGGAACGATAATGCTGGTCAAGGACGAAATAATTTTATGGTTACTATAAATTACGAATATCGTTGAACCAAGTCGCATCTCGTATATTCGAAAACTTGTCTCACGTTGCAGGGCTATGCAAGTGGATCATCAGATATTCGCACTATGTCGATTAGACGTTACTGGGGATGGTGCAGATGAGATAGTTGCTTGTACCTGGGACGGGCAGACTTATATATTGGATCAGCAGAGAAGGAGCGTTCGATTTCAGTTCGAGGAACCCGTGAGAGCTTTTTGCACCGGGAAATACAGCGTGAAGCCGGGAACCTCTACACCCTGCCTCGTTTACAATACTTTCAGTAACAAGGTATCGTGAATGAAATTTCTATACAATTTTTTTGAACAAGTGATCAATGATGATAATAAATATACTTGTCGATGCATTAAACAGATTGTCCTCTATTACGACGTCGTGCTCCCGAGCATGGTGATATCCCCATTGGATCCACTCGAAAATCTCGGAGATGAAGAACGGAAGATTGTCGAGAATATTATCGCGTCCCATACGGAAGCGGAGAGGGAAGTTAAACTGCGACAATTAACGGAATGGTTGCTGTACGGTTTGCATACTAAAAACGATTGAAAAAACGTTATATTTGTATGTTGAAATAATAAATATTATACTTTTTCAAGAAATTTTCATTACATGTTGCCATATTGCCAACGAGTAACAATAAACAATACATTTGTGTACTGTCTCGAGGTTGTTAGGCCGTGAAATATTCTCGTGCTGCAGAGATCTCAAAGTCCCCGTAAACAGCGACATAATCTATGTGTAAAAAATGACGAGATTACTTGTCCATCTTTGACTCAGCAATCCGAGCTTCTCGAAAGCTGGAGTGAGAAAAATTATACTTATGACTTGGAAGTCTCATTTCTCCTTTTGTTGTTGTTGTTTTTACGGTCCGTTTGTCTGTCTTTACACGGCTTCACGTCTTTACGCCTGCGGTATGAAAAGCGTGAGGAAAAACTCAATCGGTAACGCTATGCAACTTGCCGCTCGAGATTGGATGTATAAAGTAAAAAAAAAGAAGAGAGGAAGCGGACAAGAAACTGAGAACTTTGAAGCAGTACAAGGGACCCGCTATACTACTACTTCGCGAAAGCACCGTCGGCATCTTCAGTGACCGAATTCCACCGTTCATTTTGTTAAAAAATATATGGTATATATTGCTCAAGAGAGTCAAGCTAATGCCAATTTAGGTATCTTCTGGTCAATGTAATTATACACATCCCCGAGATAATTACTTGGTTAGGCGAAAGCAATAAGAGATTCATTAACATTTTTCAAGGTTGGAAAACACTCAAAGTTGATTTGCGTTGTTTCTTTTAGCGCGAAGCAAAATGTTGGTAAAAATGGCGTAATATTGATTGATAGACCGATGACTATACATATATCGAATGGCAAAATTTTTCATAACAATTGACGATGCGCGTAAACTCAATAGTGGGCGGAATCGCGGTAACGTAGGATATTCTATAGTAATTGAGCGTGGAATTATGTGGGCAGCTACTGTGGCGCTAGAGAGAGTTACAGCTTGTGACATTCGATGTCTCGCCGAAGGAGGAGGAGAAGGCGGACAATGATTATTATGTGATTAATGTCGCTGCTCGGCTAGGTTGGTTGATGGCAAATAAATGTACATACACGCCTACCAGGAAACACGTTTATAACCTATGCTTTCTTCGAGCCGTCCGATCTTCGTCAACGTCCTCTCACCTGACTGTACTCTAACGTTGAAAATCTACTACAAAGAAAAAGGCATTGGCGCAGAGGGGTAGTAGGTATGGCCTATACCTACGTACTGTAGTAAATACACAAAAGCGCTGTGTGGGATACAGCTTATTGGCGACAATGCCAGAGCGAAAGTGAGAACGAAAAGACGAGCCCTGACCGTGTATAAAACCGTATAATACTTTCTCCGCTAACGTGAAAATTATTCTGTCAAACATTCGAGCCTCGGATTAGTCGTTGGCGTCGGCAGAGACCAGAGGGCCGACGGTTTCTGGCCACTCAAGCTTAACGCAGCAATATTACTCATTATCTCACTGTCTCACTCTCTCATTATTTATGGCGATAAGTAAACCATGTTCTTTTTGTTTTGTTTTTATTTCACAGTCACCCGCCGGGATGAAAATTATTAAAAACCAAACATTCAGTTATATTCCTATTGACAAAATCTACGAAAATCATTCGTCACCTGAGTTTCGAGTTTTCTCGCTAGTTTGATCCCTCTTTTCGTTATTTTGACGTGTCTGTCCATCCTGACATCGAATTTCGTCCACAACCCGGGTTCCCCCGCTTTCTATTGAAACGATTTTCGGAAGGCGATCCAGGCACATACATAGCCCTATTTATTATTTCCAATGTGTATTATATTCGGGCATAGAATTTTTCAAGGTACATCGCAGAGAGCAAACGGCTGAGACTTATTTCACCGATGCCAACAAATATACGAAGGAGGGTTCTCTCACCCGCGGCATCGCATGGGGGACGATAGGGGAACACCGCCTCTGTAAACTTCTGTGACATTTAACAATGTAGGCTTATATATTTCACGTTGTACATATACTACATATATCATATATACGTACACATATACCTGTAAAAACAAACGAAAAATACGTTTATAAATTCGACCGATCTTTACTGTCGGAGTATTCGCGTGATCAATTTTGTGTCTTGAAAAACTGAGAAAGTGTCTTGAAAAACTGACAAGTGAATTTTTGGTTATCAATGAGAGTAAAATTTGCACATGGCTTCTTCATTCATTACTATTTTCTCCATAGCTTTCTCTATGAGAAAGTTCGTTGATCGATTTTGGCTTCCTCATACAGGAAGCTATGCGCAAAATGGTAATAAATGAGGAAGCCAAATTACATTACAACTTTTTTCGTAACATGGCAAAAGTGTTTAAATCTCATAAGTTAACGCAAAAATTATTGCAGAAATTCGCTAACTCAAATGTGCATAATTCCTTGTTTTGAGCTAATGTCCCAAAAATATTTTTTTGAAATATTGAAAATATTTGTGAAATGTTTTGAAAACATTATGAAAAGATTTTTCTTTGTCCGCTCCTAAATGTTACATTGAAATGTTTCAGAAATGTTTCGCCGTAATGTTCTTTTCATTAAAACGGCGAAATTTATTTATTTATTTTTTTTTTTCGTGCAGACATCTTTCTCTATGAGGAAGCAAAAAATAATCGTACTATATAAAATACCGTCGGCAGACTTCAACTGGACAGATGCACAATGTGGCAAATGTTGACTTGCTTTCGACTCGCGTATAACCTTTATTTATTTTAACGTCGTCTTTCCTGTAATCCTTGCAAGCATCGTTGTACAGTTTTATGTATTTGCCTTGCAGTTGCATGAGGATCGCTCGAGTCCGTCAAATCAGAGTTGCATAAAGGTTGAAATGTTTGTACAAAGCGAGCGGGCTCATTCCAGTATACCCGGATTCTCGTCATAGCCGCGCAACTCGCAGATGCATGTCTGGACAATCCTAGTGCGACTGCGACTACGATGCAACTCCGAATCCATGGTTGCACCAGTTCCACTAGGGCTCGTATGCGTACATATGGAGTAACACATATCTCTCGTAGTATTGATATATCGAACACCATTATTATACAAATTAACAGCGGCGGGCGTGAATGTGTTCTCCTTCTTCTTCGTGGGTTTGCGCTATCAATAATTTTTTTTTTAATTCTATGTATCTCTCTCTCTCTCTCCTTCCCTTGGCAGAAACCCTTCGCCAGACAACTCGTCGGCGACCAGTCAAGTATTTTCCTACTTCCGGAACAACTTCCCTCTCCGCGGTTCGTCAGCATCCCACTTCCCCTCGGTCTTCTCTCCCCACTACGTGGACGAACATGGGAATGAGAACGTACTCGAGGTGAGCCACTCCCCCTATTTTTTACTCGTGTGGCAAAAAAAGAAGAGACAAAAAGAAGAAATAAAAAGAGCTCCGAGCGTAAGCGTTACTTGTGCCTATACTCGGCTACTATGAGAGATATTCATCGAGGGCGACTGTGAGCGTAGCGAGAGAGAGAGAGAGAAGGGTGGGACCGGTGAGATTTCGACGATGACGCTGTTCAAAGAGGGTGCGAAACCACGCCCAGACAGCTTCCGGTAGACCAATCGGCTTCCGGGAAAACGGCCATTTTGGTCCACGAAGAGGCTGTGCCCCGTTCTGCGCGAGATGAAATTCTCCCCTCCGCGGTGTTGACGATATCAAGATGATCGTGCGCAGGCAGCATCCCTCTCCACGGACAGGCGTTCGATCGTATGCCGGAGCAACTCCCCCTCTTAAATTCTACAACAAGACGAGTAGAACGGACCAGCTATATTTCCTACACGAAATGTCGAGGTAATGCGGATCGGCTAAGGTACATTTCCGTTATTTATTTAAGACAACAACGAAACTGCAGTGGACAAAACGTCAAGTGACACAAGAACGATTCCCTAGCGGTTTGCCATAAAAATATATATATTTGCTATCGACTTTTAGAATTTTTTCAATAACTTGCGAGATCAATACAGGTAAACAGTTGAACCTTTTTTCTCTTATTGTTTCCATACTTAAGTAAACAATAATTTTTTTCTAAATCGATTTTTTTCTTATTTTATAAAAATTTATATAAAAATTCATAATTATTGGGGAGCTTTGATTACAATTGAAAAGTACATGACCCGAATAACCCTTGATGCGCTTCTTTTAATTTCGCTTGGATGTCGGCGACGTTTCATCGTAGGGCTGCGATAGGGAGGGAGAGAGGAAGGGCAGGGGGCATATCGTCGGGCGAAGAAGGTGAGACGGGGAGGAAGCTGCGCGTCGCACGAAGGGAGACGACGGGTATGTCGGGTGGAGGGGAGGGGGGGGGGGCGGCAAGCACTCGAAAGGATCTCTCCGCGTATCCGAACAGCCAGCGCTTAACGCGGCGGTACCAGGAAGCCTATCCCAAAGAGGAACGGAGCACCAAGCACCGCGCGCATCATCATCAGCAGCAGCAGCAGCAGCAGCAGCAGCAGCAGCAGCAGCAGCAGCCGCGGGATACACGTTCGTTGAAAGCTACAGCGCGCCCGGTTCTAAACAACGAGACTTTTTTTTGTTCCTTTTTAAAACTCGCACGAAAGGAATTTCCGTCTATCGGGCTGTTGTAATTGTGTGTTTATCTTTAAACGGCATTGCAAATCAACGTTATCGACGTTTATTTCGGTACCGAAACAAAAACGAGAGCCGCGAATATTACGGCAAATGTGCGCAAAAGTTCATCGATATCGAAGTTTTGTCGAAGAATTTGCTTAGATTCATCGTCGTCGATCCAGTTGTCTCCGATTGTCTCGTGCGCGTGTTCTTTGATCTTGGCGCGCCGTGATATACAGACTCGAGGAGTGTGCGCGGGCGCGACGAGAGCGAGAGAACAACGAATCTAGAGAGAGGGAAGCTAAGAAGTATCCACGATATATATCGCGCATGATACACGTGAAGGGAAGGAGCAATACGTACACATGCATATATGTATAGTTTACTCGTGCTACGCTATCGGGAGTCCTTTGACTTGAATATTGAGTGAGGATATCGACTCGTTCGACGAAACATAGAGACACTTTGAGTGGAAGAGAAAGAGAGAGGGGATTTTAGATTCGGTGATCTCAGGATATATGTATATCCCATTGACACTCGGCTTGTCCGTTTCACGATATTCGCTCGCAAGGACCGCTCCGTACGGTTCCATTCTACATTGTTATAACATATACGTGTATCGTAGTATAATATTAATAAAAAAATATTTTTTAAAATCAGAGACTTTAGTAAAAATAGCTTTGCTTGAACGCGGCCGCGTGTGGAAAAACAAAAATACCAGTAACAATCGCGAGTGTATTTTCAACGAAAATCTATCCTAATTGTATTGTTTGGGAAGCGAAATATCGTCACGGTTGGTTAGTCGGTATTGATAACTGCCGGTTATCTCTAAAGAGACTATACGTAAATCGACGTGTATCGGGACTCCGGGACTTTTGGAGGTAACGTCAAGAAAAAGCGAGAAAGAGAGAGAGAAGAGAAAATTCAGCACGTGCGAGAGGAATATATGAAAGAAGCTCTTGGATTTCATTAAATCTTTTGGAAATCCTGTTGCAAGAGACTTCCAACGAGGAGAACGCGATTGGTGAAGGTGAGATTTTTTTTCCACAAATAGTTTGTCACGAAAATTGTGTATGTATTATAGTTTTATGGAGAAACTAATCTAATCCCTCATGGAAGCTAAGTACATGCATATATTTTGGAATATATTTCTGAAAACATGTCTTAAAATATGAAGCGTTAATAATATTTTACTCCCGTGGGTGATGCCCTACGAGTTTGTCGGGGTTGATGAAAATTACACACGAAAATAGCGTATTCTATCCCAAGTAGTATACACAACTGTTCCTTCCAGGAATTCGGAAACCATAGCTTGTTATGTATCTTGTTTTTGCACGAGGAGTCTAGCGTGAAATTGTACACGTACAACGGTAGAGAATGATAGTAACAGAGAGAGAGAGAGAGAGAGAGAGAGAGAGAGAGAGAGAGTGCGTGTACGAAGAATGAGAACAATAGTTGCGGCTATTCATTCACTTTCGCGACTCAAAGTTCCGAAGAAAATAAATTTGTCTACACGCTCGAAATTACAATTTCGCCATGAGCCGTTACACAATCAAACTAGTTAATCCTTTCTCGTTTGTTTTCTAATTAGATCGAAATAATTGAGAGGTGGCGCAGAAAAGAGTGACCAATTACGTGAAAATTTGTTTATAGAGAATTTTGTCTATGAATTGATTATAACGATTTTCATCGCGGTACATCTTGTTAAAGAAAAAAAGACATCCCCAACGATAGATTTGGAAAAATATTAACTGGAAAGGAACTTAAAAATGGAACACATTATATTTTAGTTTTTTGCCTGCTCGATTTTAATGTGATACAGGTAATGGTGTCTAAAGATTCTCCTTGTCTGTGAGAAAATTTTGTCGATCGGTAAAAGTAAAAAAAAAAAAAAAAATGTCTCCACAGTTAGTCAATTGATAAAACTTGAGACAAAGTTGTCGAGAAGCGATGCGGTATCGTTGTGGAATTCATCGAGACAATGGAATTGAAGACTGGACGGTTGCGGGTGACTACCGAATTGTTACCGAAGCCAATTAACAAGCGTAGACGAAGCCCGTGGCTCTGATGTTACAGTACCGTCGGCGGTATGTAAACCGTAGTTACAAACACACCGCGAGATTCAGCGCGTATCTCCATAGCAGAGACGGACACGACTTTACTACGATCATTCCCTCGTTTCCATTAATCTTATTTTTCAGCAGTGTGTCTTCTCACAGCGCTTGTTTGACGCGCGGTACACCTTTTTGAGAGAGGCGCCCAGTCATCTTCGTTAATCGTCCCTCGTCGGTTGAGTCCACGCTCTCACAAGTACCGTGCCAGTCTTTAAACTTTTCGCAAATTAATAGATTATTATTATACCGGGCTTGTTCGATATCATTATAATTATTCTACCATTATTGATCGATCAACTAATCTCGTTTGTGAGAGATTAACAAGGAATTTAATATAATAAGGAAAATAGTTTTTTTTTTAAGAATAAAAGAAATCGCGCGGCGGCGAGACAAGGTTGGATAACGATTAAACGCGCTACGAAAAATGAAAGTGCCAGGGTCTGGAGCCCCCGCGTGGATAGTCAGACATGAAGACGTCATTCGGATAGAGATAGAGTGCAACAGTAGAGTAGAGAGAAAGAGAGACGAAAAGTAACGCGCTCGGTGTGAATCCTGCCGACGACGTCGGGCTCAGGTAAAATTTACCGGAGTATATACTACGCGGTGCATTGGCGATGAGAACGACGAGCACACCTCGAAAATCTTATAACCTAACTCAATATAATATAATAGTAGATATGCCGAGCCATGTCGCTGGAACGTACCCAGCTGGGTTCTCGGACAGGTGAGTCAGCGTGCACGATGAAATTCTCGACCAGAAGGGCGCAATCCCTCTCTCTCTCTAAAAAAAACTTGATACATTAAAAAGAAAAAAAAAACCAAAAATGTTACGTGTCTCAGGACCTTCACATCGAAAAATATAAACGGTAGTATTTCAACACAGTGACTGAATATTGGCTCACTGTATAGTCTAATTTCTCGATTGAATCCTCGCAATCATTATCATTATTATTTTTTTTTACTCAATCTTAAATTGAAACTGTTACAAAAAAAGTAGTCGATGAGTTCTCGTCAATTGATCGAATATACCTGCTGCCGCCCTCAACCGCCCTCGACCCTTTCCGTCCGATAATTGCAATAAATCATCTAGTACAAATACTCTCGGACGCAAGGCGTTATTATCTGAAAGCGCCATGAAATTTTGGCGCGCCTCCGCAACAACCCTCGGTCGTGACATTTCGATACAATGCGATCGTAAATTAGTCGTTGTACAGTAGACCCGAAGCGACCTGGTATTGCGATTATGTACTTACGACCGTGTCATCGGAGATTTGAAGAAAAAATATTGCAACAGATTTTTGAGAAAGCAAGTTTGCCCGTCACCAATAATGACCCCAGTAATGACCTTAAGTACCGAGACTGTCGCAAGGCTTCTTATTATTCATTGTCGCATCAAGTGGCGACGAAGGTGCGGGAGATTAATAACTTTTTGACCCATATGCTGCTTTTACTTTTCATCGACAGTTTGGTTTAATCAATTAACCGCTTCGTCGAAACACCACGGGGTGTCCATCGCCTTCGTAACTGTACTTGGTAACTAGCGTCGACACCAGCAACGTCGCCGTTGGCCAATTTACTTTGCACACAACACCTGGATTAATATCGCGCAATCGCGTGCGTGCCCTCTTATTTTCCAATGTGTTAATATTCCATTTATTATATTCTTCACTGCAGAATGAATTATTTCTCGAGATTAATTCCCGTTCCCAATACGACCTTCGTTTCTCTGTCCATAAAAAACTTTTACAGACATCCGTATTCCCTATCCAGCAGCTGAGGGTAGTATTCCATCATATTTTACCTTTTACTCCAATGTTTTTTTGTTTGTTTTATGTTATATATATTTCGATGTAAGATAGTCGAGAAGGAACCAAAAAAAAAACGACGTCTCCGAATAAAGTAGACTGCGTGGCATCTCTCGTTCGGTGGGAGTTACTCTCGTGTGTGTAAGTGTTGCCCGTCGCGCAGGTGTAAAAGAGGTGAGCGTAGCTCGGCCGCAACGAACTCTCGAGAGGGACACACACGAATAAAGGAGCACCTTAAAACTTGCAGTAGGGTCGGAACGTAACGTAACGGCATATATATTTCATCCATTGTCGCCCCCTCAACTCCGACGGCGGCACTTTTCAACTTTTTATAGAGATTTTTATACCGCTATAACGCTATTGCCGTACGTACGTACGCCGCGAGAGTCTCCGCAGCGGTATAGGAACGTACAGTACATAATTAAACGTGTAAAAAGATGCGCGATACGCCCCTCAGTTTTCAAGCCAACGATGCGTGCACGCACACGCATCGATACCAATACGAAATATAATAATGAGAGCGAGTTTCGTTCGTATTCTTATTTGCTCCGTAGAGTATTGCCGCGATGAAGCGTGCTCGCCTCTCGTGTTTCGAATACACTGCTAGTTGTACTTAATCCTCGTATGTATCTTGTATATATACATGCGTACAACCTACCAGTTACGACACTCGATCTAGCTCAGCCCGGGTATTACAGACACTCGTACACGATTTCGTCGCTTTGTTAGTCGAAACTGACTTTCTGTATCTGTAAGCTATTACACGCAGCGTCTAACTAGCATAAAGCAGAGTACTGTACTCAAGTACCTCGGTAGGCTATATGAGAATTAGTGAATGCATATTATTGTTATTGGGATCTGAGACACAAGCATTTTCGTTTTTCTCTATCGGATAAATAGAAGAGTATTTAGAATCGTTGAACGTTGAAGGCTGCGGTTGGGAGAATGTCGACGAGGAGAGTGTGAAGGTGGGCTACGGCGGCGTCGGCGGCGGAGGCAGCAGCAGCAACAGCAGCAGCAGGAAGGCAAGGAATGTCGTACACACAAAGGTGTCGCGGTATTCTACTGCCACACTCGGGTATCTCCAATTTTCTCGTACGACACACAAGCACGGTACGCGATAGTCGCTATCACACACCGACTTGCCTTGCCGGTGTTGGACCGTCGTGGTGCAGCGGACAGTACTATTGATATATATTACCAGCTCTATCCGTACCGCTGCCAGATACACACCGCAGCGCCCGGGTGTTGGTGTGAAAGGGTGAAAGGACGGGACATATTTTATATTTATGGCTATTTGCCGCTACTGTGCTCTCACCGGCGTGGCTCGAATGCGGTCCGCGACCGCAGAGGAGGAGCGAGCGAGCGAGAGAGAGCTAACCGAACCGAAGCTTATATCTGTACATGCCGGAGACGCGAGGGAGGGAGACCGATATACGAAAGGCGTATATAGTATAACCCATGTGTCATCTCTCGTGCCAGCAGCCGGGGACCATTTCGTTTCACGATATGGCCCGAGGGGGCCCATACCGGCAACGAAGCCGTTCTCGATCCTCTCACGATCGTTCCACGTACGCCAGGCCTTTGCGCGCGTATAGCGATACAGCCACAGTATGCGAGGAAATCGTGTGTCCCTTGTGTTGCCTATATCTGTATGCGGACAGGGGAAGGAAAATAAACTTTTTTTTTTATCGATCGAAACAGAAGAGAAACAGAAAATTATAATAATAATAATAATGACCGACGGAAAGAGCGAGTTTCACTGTCTGGGGGGAAAAAAATACACGAGATGGAAAATATTAAATTCGCCATTTCCTATCATGACTGTACTTGTTTGGAATATTCGTCGGGCGCGACAGCCTGACCAGATGAGAGGCGAATCTCACCTGTTTTTTATTCTTCTTCTTCTTCTTCTTCTTCTTCTTCTCGTTTCTGCGCACCGCAACCTTCTCGATCTCCTTTTCATTCGCTCGTATGAATATATATATATATATACATGTACATATCTTCTTCGCCTCGAGATCTCCGCGGCACCTTCTGCCTTTTTTTCTTTTATATCAATTCTTTCTCGTGTATACGTTTGCACGAAATATTTATGAGTGTAACTCGCGACCCTTGCCTCTCGGGAGTCCTCACCCCTTAATTAACGATTGTGCCACTGGGACTCTCATCTCCACCGCGCGCACTCTCGCTCTCGCGGTTCTTCTTTTGCCCTCTACTCTTTCGTCTTTTTCTTCTTCTGCTTTATCTCATTCGTTTCCACCGTAACAATAAACATGCTGCCATTAACTCATCTATTCAATGAGATGGCCTTGACCCTGTGACTATTCGTAAATTAATATATCTGCCTTATGGCATTTATTAATACGAACAAAATTTCGTTTCTCTCTCGCTCCCTCGTGGCGTGAGTGAGTTTTGTTAACGAAAACGAGGCCACTGCTCTCCGAGGAATATCCTTGCGTTGCGAGAGACGGGAACACACAACCGAGAGCGGAGGAAAGAAGAAAGAGGAAAAAAAAAATAAAGCCCCCCCATACCTTTTTACCTTAACGCGAGAAGAGATGATGACGAGCGACGGAGCGTGAGTCTACGGTTAATGCTGCCTAAAAGCTTGTCTTCCCGAAGTAAAATGCTTGCCTCTTGAGCATCTCCCACGTATACACCATCCGCACTGTTATCAACGTGCAATATTATCAACATGTAAAAGGGTCTCTCTGGCAATTCCATTACCTTTTTTCAACTTCTCTATGATGTTTCTACTCTAAAAAAAAAAAAAAAAACGTAATTTTCCGGCGCATCGACGCGTGGAAATAAAGCTTCGAACCGCATAGATCGCGTCGAGTGCACGCCCCAGATCTGCGGTCGTACGACATGCCTGCGAACACTTTTACTCCCGCTTTTGTTCCGTATACAGTACATGTATTCCAAACGAGAAGCTACAGATCTGTCGTTGGTTCGAAGAGCCGCAACAGCACGCTTACAAGAACACGCGGTCCTTCCTCTCTCTGAATCTCGTGAATAAGTTCGTCGAAGCGTTAAGCGGCGCGCAGTGAGAGCGTCGAGGACGGTAAAGTACAAAAAGGTTATACACCGGACAAGAAGGCGAGCAAAGAGGGGTGAGCGAAAGAGGGGTGGGTTTAGTGAGTTCGTGGGTTAAGTAGTGGGCTCGCACCGCAGGCGTCGGGCGTCAAGGGCCTCCGGACACAAGCGAAATGCAATGGCAATGCTGAGGGATCACTCGGTTGAGGGTGAGGAACCGTACACTCGACGGAACTAGAGAACCAGAAGAGAGATGGAATCTATCTCTGCACCGCATCGATGGAATTACCAAGACCACAGTTTACGTAGTTTTTCCACTAAAGAGCCGCAGAAACCTCTGTAATCTCTCAGGGTAAGACTCCTGGCAGACAAGAGAGTTGAGAATTTTCGCAACTTTTAGTTTTACCCGTAAATAGGAATGGCCTGCATGAAACGAAACTTCAGAAACCCCGTTTGCCACCCATCGATCAAGCTCTGGTAGACATTTTTGAGCGACAAGGCTCGATGTGACACTACATTTTTTTTTTAGATTCTGTTTCGTCTCACCCATCCATTCGACATATCTAAATATAGAAAAGAATTTAATGGATAATACAAGTTCTATGTGTATCGAATAAAATATATATATATATATATGTATATATTTTTCTTACATGCCATCGCGGAGAATGTGCGACTCTTTGGTGTCTCCCGAGAACCGGTTTAAAATAACCCGCTCATCAGATATACCTTCGAAGAGCTCGCGTTCGGTAGCGTGTATCACCAACTACTGTGTACAAGAAAGTGCTTGGCGTAGGAGCACGCGCGCTCACAACTATCCGATCGTAAATTTACTTCTAGCGTCTCGAATTCTTGTCGTCTTCGGTTTTATTAAAAAGACGGTCAGAGATGTTGGCAAGTCTCTGCGCGGCTGTATGTGTCAGTACTCCTGCTTTCCAATTTAAAATACCCGCGTATCATCATTTTTTTTTTCCCGTCGGTAAGATGTAAACTAATTGTTCAAACGTCGAACAAAATATCGAACAAGCTTACCGAGCAATATAGTGCAGGATAACGAGAGAGAGGGAGAGATAGAGAGAAAGAGAGAAAATGTACAAGCATTGGAGGCAGACGAGATCCGTCCGAAGGCACAGTTAGGAAAAGGACGGTGTCTACATATGGTCTATTGTTGAATTATCAAAGATATTGGTATCTCGGATTGCAGGTAATAATCTCAGCAGGATTAATAATAACTACGAGATTGTGGTAAATTATTCCGGTTAACTGTAAGCGTGAAATGTCGTCGGGCCGTGTAGAAATCCCTACGAAAAGTTAGGACAGGAAATATAAATTAATTCGATGAGGGGTGTTTGTAGCGGAAAGTCTTGTGGATGGATGTACGGCGGGCGCTATTAGCCCATACAACTATGCGATCTATTATAGGAAATATATAGAGGGCGGAACGGCGAGTCAGCCGTGTAAAAGAGTGAGGGCCTTTGGGGTCAGGCGGGTGGGCATTCATAGTTTCGGTCTATAAATCCCTAACGCCTTCCCGAAAATCATATTGTCCGGTTGACAGGAGGAACCAAGTCGTTACATACAGCCTTCGGTGGCGGCGGCGCGACTTTACCTTCTCTCCTATGATTCTCATCGTCTCGTGAGAACCGGACGTGTGTATACCCAAGAGCCGTTCGCACCGTCGAACTCTGATTCGAATACATTTAATCCTGTCGAGAGAAGGAGGAAAAACTTGTAGAATAATTTATCAATCCATTAATATCTCGTGTGTACACTTTAATTGGTAATTGATTTATGCGAATGAAAATAATTAAAAGGAGGATATCTCGTATGCGGCGCGGAGCATCCTATTTCGTACCTGTTATAATGATTATCGGTTAAATAGATAATCGAGTAATACTGGTTTTTCGGAGTCGTTGCGCGAAACATTTTATACGCCCGGTTGGGGCATGTCAATGGAAAGTAAAAATAAGCCTACCGGCTTGATAAAGTAAATAAATAAATAAATAAATAAAAACTGAATTATCCGATCGTGAATCCTTGCAGCAATGTCGTTATTATTCGTCTCACCCCTCCGTCTATCGCATACCCATTCCAGGCTGCGAAGCTTGTGTTGCACGCGAGCGAACAGAGAGATAGAAATCTGTCGATTCTATTAGCGAGGATCCCGACGGGAGTTCGGGAACGGGGAGATGGGCTATCCACCGCAGTAGGGCGTTTTGGGAATTAGGTGTATATATCTTTGGTACTATAAGGCTAGCGCAATAAACGAGTCGTTTGCCAGTGATTAAGCGGGGTGGGGTGGGCGACCAGCGGAGAAACTCCCTTGAGGGTACATCGCTCTAGCTGCGAAACCCCATCGTACGCACGCAACCCCTTGTAGCATGTCCATTATTATTATTATTATTTTCTCTACCGATACCTCTGCATCTTGTCCTATTTAATCATTGAAGAATATTCACGAATCTTCTATATATAACATTGCACAGAGGGTGCACAGACACCGCCCACCTCGAGGAACCTCAGTTTGGCAACTGCAAAGTCAAGTTTTTATTTAAGAAAATACGACGATATTCTAGTAATAATTCTTACGAATTTCAATGTTTGTGAGTAAACCGTCGATTTATAGTTCCGAAGTAATGCGAAATGCCTTTTATTCCTTTGCCTCCGTATTTTCGCCCTGATCTCCCCTATATGAGATAGTTGTACTATATGTGGAGAGTCGGGCATACGAGCCACGCGCCGATACGGTGGTTGAGGGTGAAAAAGAGCCACGCTTAATTCCCGTCTCTGTCAAGAGATGTGAGCTAATCTTCGTTCTAGCACTCCGCGGATTCCCTGTATCAACTCGTGCCGCAAAAAGACCTCCCCGTCCCAATAAACGTCCGAGTCAGATAACCGGCGAGGGAGGATAGGAAGCGTGACTGTTCTGTCATGGTAGGGCGGGCAGCAACGCCACAAGCGAAACGCATTGATGGAATTTGTCTCTGTTATCGAGTTTGCACTATTGGGTTGTTAAAACAGTAAGGATATTTTGAAAACAATTTTGCACGATGCAATGGGATTTTTAAAAAATATCCAGTGTCCTCGTCACATTCCGGGGCTTATACTATACACATAACTTGGATAACCTGGTACGACTAAAGTTGGATTTTTTTTTAGATAGGAGCACGAATGAGAACCAGAGCCAGAGACAGGACTCACTCTCTTTCTCTCTTTTCATATGTATATATAGTATATCTATCTAAAAAGTCTCTCAAAAAGTGTCCGGGCTAGCTCTCGCCCAGCTAGGCTTCGAGGCAGGCGAGATGAAATCTTGTTGTGCGCCGAAGCGCAGTCACAGAGTGGCCCTCGCTGATGCTAGTGTCAAATGGTAAAAGGGGACTAGCTGGATGCCTCACGGACCATCAGCGCAAGTTTTTTTTTTCTTTTTTCTTCGTCTTTTTCTTCACAACTCTCGTAAGAAACGTGACAGCTCGCGAGCACGGACTTCCGCTCGAGTTTTCGATCCTGCCAGCGCCTTCTCTATATTGCCTTCTTTTGCTTCGCTGTCTCCTCCTCGACTTGTCACGTGCAACCTCGCGCTCTTGCAGGTTGTAAGAGAAAAAAAAGAGAAAAAAAGGTGTGTAATACAGAATAGAGTCGACGTTCTCGCGATCCAGCGCTGACTCGGTTCTTTATATATAGAGCGAGTGAGATGGAAATTTTGTGAACCCAAAAGTCGTCGTGTTTTCATTCCACAGGGAATATAGATTATGTAGTGGGAGCGACGGTGACAAGTTGTATTAGCAGTATGAAATATGCGTATGGAGCCAAAGACCTTCTCTCGACGTCTCACCGTCGGCGTACCTGTTGCTGCAGTCTTACCTGACAGGTGGATACGTATCCCGGCACAATTGTCCGAACACGCACCCTCTAAATATCTCTCCCTCGACTTGTCAATCCGACGGAGGTATTCTGTCACCGCCGTGTCGACGACGATATTAGCTATTTCCGAACTCGCTTTCTTTCGGGCTGTTAGAGAATTTTGCAACGAACGAGATGAGACCGCACTCTCTGACGCGTCTCACTCTTGACCCAACTCAACTCTCTTCGTTCGCCACGATACGAGCAGTTGCAATATTTATTTTTATTATTTCATTCAGTCAATTAAATTTTTTCTAAACACATTAGGATTTTTTTGTCTCACGGATGGTGGACAGTTTAGGAAACCGCGAGCCGAGCGAATACATCCAATTTATTTGCAATTCTTGCTGCAGCCGGAAGATGGTTTGTTTTCTTTATATTATTTTTTTTTGGTAAATCAGTAGCGGCAAAAATTGAAATCTCGGTGGCCCAGCAATATTTTTCTTTGCGTCATCGAAATTTTGCGCGTTTTATCACAACTTTTTTTCGACTTTATGAGGGCCCGATGTAGCCGTTAAATTTTCTAATGCTGGGGGCGATTGCATCCTTTGGCTAATGCCAACGGTTTCGAGATCTCCGGCGTATTCCTTGAAAATGTTTAGCGTTTGCGGATGAACAAGTGCGAATCTCAAACGTTTGTGTACACACAAAATCTGTGCTGGCGCAGGTATGTCAGCAGGGACGTCGTTTCGTCGACGGATTCCCATAAACTCCGTCCATGCGCGTGTATAGGAAAAGGGAAACTCGCTCGCTGCGAATTAGCGCAGATCCTTGACGCTCTAATGAGCTGGAGCATTTGCACTGGAATGGATTATCCTTCCCGTCTATTCCATACTATAATATATTAAATGTATACCTATACACCTAAGTTTAGCTTCATGTATGCTTTTCATCGTTCGCAACTCGTCGTAGGTTGGTTAAAAAAACCCGACCCTTGCGTTTTTCAGTTTTCAACAAAATAATAGCTTCAGCGAAAAAAAATGAGAAAAGCAACTATCAGAATCCCTTTTCTGTTTCACAGATATATCATCGATTTCCGGCAAGATAAAAAAAATCCAGTTTATCCCTGCGTTGCATCGGATTAAAGATTGACAATGAAAATTTGCTGACGACTAAAACTGGCACATAAAATTTATATATATATATATATATTGTCGATCCACATTTGGCGTGAGATCACAGCGGGGTACGGCCGAAGCATAGTATGTTGCAGCAAGGATGCCGGCAGTAAAAAAAGTAGAGAAGGGGGCACGAAACTTATACAAGGAAGTATCTTGGTTTGCCTCCGCAGGGCATCCTCTCTTCTCGTCTTGTCCCGGAAACGAAATTTGTTGGGTTTCTACAGCAAAGAATGGAGAGAAAAGGTCTGATGCTGTTGCACCTACGAGTAACATAGCAGCGTTAGTTTTCCGTGCACAATGCCGATGAACGGACCTCGGATTTACCGGTTCACAATGGCGTGCTGACGTGTTTATATAGCGCACGGGGGTAGCTTCAGCTTCTGTGTCAGTCGCGACGTCGTACGCGTATTTTTTTTCTCGCATCCCGAGCGAGAATCGTCAAGAATTCATGGATCGATATATACAGGGGGAGAGCGAGGCAAGACGAGCCAATTTTACACATTTTTCGCGGGACTCGTATGAAATGGAGAACACGGGACCGTTTTTACCCATTTTCCCTTCTATATACCTATACATACCGACGGCAACGTTGATCTATGGATCTATAGAGGGGCGGCACACGGAAACGCAGGCAGTCATAGCGTGTAATTTAGTTATGGTTCGGTTTGGTAAAATTTGCCGTACAAAGTTTGTTCACCGTGCGCGCGCGCACACACACACAAAAATCGACACACGCCGCGTAACAAAGCGTGCAAAGTAACCTATGTAGCGCGAGCGAGCGATCGCGTAACCCATGTTTATCCAGTATACACAGGGCCCGGTGATTGACGAGTAAACGTCGTTTGTTTAGGCCAAAACTCTATCCGCCCTCTGTCCTTTGTTGAACCCCCTCTGATGGCCCTACCGATGAGCCAACAAGTACCTTTTTCGTTCCCAGCGTGTCCTCTTCTTCTCTCGTTGTCACCTTTATTTATTCCATTTTTCACTGTTCTTGTTGTTTCTCTATCGTTTCTTGCATTTTTTTCTTCGTTCGTTCTTTCTTTCTTTCTCTCTCTCTTTCTTTCAACTCGATTTTTTCTCCTCTATTTGTTATGTATACATGTTCTCAGAGGCGCGCAATGCACGAACAGTTGGAACTTTTTTGAATGTCCGTCTGATCCCGACGAAAGGGGAGAGAAGGCGCGAATTCGGAGCCAGGTTGACGTTAAATAAAAGTGAGCCGTGATGTCTAAATGAATCTTGACTTATTTGGTTATGTACGTCAAAATTAAACTATTGCGACTGATTTTATCGACACACACATTTTTTTGGCTCCTTAAAAAAATAATTTGGAGTAGTGGGTAGTTGTGTTACGAATGACGAGTGAAATTCAAAGTGATTTACCAGGAGAGTCGAGGAAAAGAATGTAAGAATAGGAGAAGTAATAACAGTGAGAACACGCGCATAGCTTTACATGCATTGTGTGTACCGATATCCATTTTGTGTATAATGATCCACTGGCACTTTGAGACGCGCTCGGCTCTTTCATTACTAGCTCTCTCCATCTCGGTGCGAATTTACAGATTTCCGTTAAACACGGCAAGGTTTAACGAATTTTGCCCATTCATAAGCCATTCAACATCGGTTTTAAGCCGGTCCCGGATTTTAGGGGGTATAGTCTGTTGTACACTTAACTACTGCTGTACCAATGCACGATGGTGTTTTCTACCAACCATGAGCTTTAACTGTTTCTCCGACGGTGCGGGCGGGCTTCGAGAACCTGCGGTAGCAGGCGATGTATAATATCCCACGGATGAGAAGCATATTTCTCAAAACGATTTTGTTGTAAGCGTTTAGTACCTGTGTCTTCTATTTATCGTACGAACGAGATACATATAAACGGGGAGAGGGCGATTAGAGAAAATGCCTAACGGCGATTTAGCGTCGTATACAAAATTTCGACTATACCTATGCCGACTGATAGAACTCAATATTCCTCCTAATTATGTTAGATGTGTGTTAAGCCTCACCGGGAAAATCTCCAATCGTAACGCGGTATATCCCGATTGACGAAAAAATCGTTGTTCGCAAAATGTATTTTAAATATAGATATAAAGCTTTTTTGCACAGTTTAAATCTACTAATATAGCGTACCCAAATAATATGGGGTTTAAGGGTCGAAAGTAAGTTGGAGGAAGTTATGCTCAAAATTGTAATAAATAGAGAAGCCATGTGCAAATTACTTTGCACCTTTTTTCGTACCATCAAAAATTGTCTACATCTCATAAAATCGAAACCGTCAGATTTTATTGCAAAGTTTATTGTAGGAAATAGCAAACTAAAATTTGCAGATTTCGTAATTTTGAGGTAATTTTTCATGTATTGTTCACCGCTGATTACAATACTCCAACTCGTTTTATTCGTAGCGTGATATTTGATTCAGAAACTCGTAACACGATTATAACAATTATTTTACTTCCAACCCAACATTTTCCATATTAATCCCAAAAATACGATTTTTTCTGCATAAAATAGCGATTTTTCATGGCTCACTGTACTTTAGGCCCAGAAAGGCCAGCGGATTCGTGTTCAGCGGGAAAAAATACGTCGAAATACAGGCCAGTTCATAAAAAAAAAAAAAAAAAAAAATTCGTCCAAAAATTGCAAAAATTGCAAGCCCTTTCGAGTCCATTTTTCGCGTTTTTCAACGGCCTCAAACGGCACGATAAAACGATTCTTCGGACAAGGCCCTATCTTGTGTATTTTTCCGGTAAAACACGATGGGCACCCTGGATTTTCTGTAGCTCCATTGGGAGTCGAGATATCGACCTTTGAAAATCACGAAAGTCGACGTTTTTCCAAAAGTTGCTCAAAAAGACAAAAATCGTTATTCAACCAATTTTTTTTTGTTTCAAAACTATATTCCAAGTATTTTTTCCCGCTGATCACGAATATAACAATTATTTAACGTCCAATCCAATACACTCCAATACACATTTTAATCCACTACACTCATCCCATTGTCATCGGCTCTGATCAACGATCACAAGTCGACAGAGCAAGTGAACGCAGTATACACTATGCATGATTATCTTTAGCGTGCGCAAATTTCCGACGGTTATGGAATACTCGAGGGAATTTCAAAACATCTGCATGCACTCTCTTTTTTTGACGTATGCGCGATGTAGAATTATTTTATATCCTACAGAACGGATGCTGTTGAGATTGCAGCGGCCATGTTGATTTTCGCAACAATTTGTAATGTTCGATCTTCTTTATTTCTCGGAAGATTTCGACCGAAATTCAAGTGCACGCCGAATCGGTTATGTCATTAATATAGTCCTGTAACATTTGAAGTATACCCGTCGCATAATAACGACGAATAGTGAAAACTAAAAATCACCTATTTCGGCCGGTAAAACAGCAAGGTCCATGCAGTCCCTTAACAATGCTAAGTCGGAACTGAAAACTTTTCTAGGTCTGTTGGTAAAACAGATAAAGCAGGTTAAAGAACGAAAAAACAGCTCCAGCGTCCCCGTAAGCTCGATAACTCCATGTTTACTCGAATTAGACAGTTTTCAAGACTGTAAAAATCCCATAATATCTGACAGCTTGTATGAATTTTTGACAAAATTCAATGCCAAATGTCTTTCATCAAAATATTATATTCGTGTGCAGTTTAAGGACAATAGCTCAAAATTTACGCACGTTACAGATACCGCGGACATTCTTAATCTCGTTTCGCACTCGACACACGTCCAAATGTGATTACGAAGAAAATCGTTGTTAAGAAGAATCAGTACTTTGTACTTTGTATTTTATAAAAGTACTTTAAATACCGGAATTACTTTGTACTTAAAGTAGGCTAGAACGGGGCAAAATGGGGCAGTGGGGCAAAACGGGGCATGGGGCAAAACGTCATTTTCCAATAATTTTTGGATGCCCGAATCCGCCCAATCAGATACATCAGGCTTTTTCTGCACCGTTTTGCAACCTTGTCCGATCCAAAAAATGATTGGAAAATTTCGTTTTGCCCCGTTGCCCCGTTTTTGCCCCGCTCTTCCCTACTTGCAGTACTTAGTACTTAGTACTTTAAGTAATTTTCGATACTTTGCCCAGCTCTGCCATAGATCGATAAAAAAAGCACTCTGAGAAAAAGGATAGTATTTCCCAGAGAAAACGTCTACGTAGATAGTTTTTTATAGTGCATATTCAATTGGTCAAACCATAATTGTGGTTGCAGCCATGATTTTTTGTCATAGTCGTAACTATAAAATATAGTCATTCCCCATTGGAACTATTTTTTATGGTAAAAAGTCGGTATTGTTGCTTTTACTATGTCATTTTTTCTCAGTGCATCTCTCTCACTATCGATTCAACGCGGTAAAGATAAACCGAAAACAAGTGAAAGCGCGGTTCATGCGCGTGAGGTGTCGCTACTGCCATTGGAAGAGCCACCCTTGTGACGACACTTTGCTGCACATACCGCAACTGCTACCGTGCCGAAGCATACCGACGATTTTGGTGTACAATGCGTTTTATTCATTCTAAGCGGAAGCCACATTGTTAGTGTCCGTCGCGTCAAGTAGTAATGGGCGGAACTTTTCGTTTCGTCACATAGGTAACAGCTTCTTTTTAGCATCTTCCTCCATTCCTGGGTATTCCGAGGATAGTCTAAACGCATTCGCTCGCACATCGGCTAACCTATCGACGGATATGAACGTATCCGCTTTATGCAGTCTGGGTGACATGGCCATGCTTTTATAAAAGTTTAAAAGCGAAAGGTTCTTCTTAATAAATTGATAGAAACTCTGTAAAACTTGTCAGAACGAGATGTGCTCTAAATGAAATGCAAGTACAATCTCGAAACGGATTGAAAATGAAGAGCGCATGTGTTCGCATGTATACATGTGTACACACACGCACCAAAGTTTCGAGCGTGCAAGCCGAACTAACACTTGGAGTCTTCTACAACGCAATCCCTGCAAGGATATTCCAGGAGAGCTCCGTCGGGGCTTCACACAGGCTTTGCTCTTTTCTGTTCGCGGTAGCAGCAGCAGTAGAGAGCGGAGAGGAAAGAAAAGACAGTCGAGATGAGGATAACTTCGAAGCCAGAAGCGTGAACTTGACTCGAGAATCGGCGGTGATGCCAACGGTATATTAGCCTCTCCCCCCCTCTCTCCCCCTCCCAACCCAGTTGGATCTCTAATGATGATCTACGGTTCGGCTACCGTGCACACCTTCTATAAAGCTCCTAATTTCTCCTCTATAAATTCGTCTGCGCTTTGCCGCTGCTGCCGTCTCTTCTGCTCGATTCTACCCGTTTCTGTTTCTCCCGTATAAACCTGTCTGTGTGTACGTTTTTTACCTCGTTCTCTCTTCTCTCATTCTTTGGATCCCTGTGCTGACGACCTTGCTCTCTTGTTCTCTCTCTCTCTCTCTCTCTCTCTCTCTCTCTCTCTCCCTCTCTTTCTCCCGCACACGCACACACACACATGCACACACACGTTTACGACACTCAACGCTGTCCTTCTCAAACCTTTGCTTCGTTACTCTCGAGCTCCTTTTCCTTCGTCCCTTTTCCTGCCGGTATCCAACTCCTCGTAAATATACAACTGTATATGATATTTATGTATATGAATTCGTATCATTTATAACGAGCGGCGAGTTCGTGGCCGAGGTAACCGCGTAGCTTGTGCTCTTCGCTACAGAAGGAGAGAGATTTCCTGGCTATGTGGCTCTCGTCGAAGACAAGGGTCGTAGGGGGAAACAACAACATATCTCCCGGAACGCTGTGAAAAATAAAAAAGCGAATATCATACCGCCTTCTGACGGTTTTGCCGCGACTGGGTCTCTCATAGCTTCGCTGGTTGCTTCTTCTCTCGGGCTCTCGTGTATGCCGGTAATATTTTCCCTATTTGAAAAACAACCCACCGCCGGTTTCACCGCCAACACCAACCGCTTCAACAGGCTATATTCAAACAAATTGGATAATATTCGCGATTGCGGTTGAGCCTCGGGAGAGCTCCTCCAGTTCCGCTAATTAGCCGATTATGTTGTATCAGAGCACGGATTAAAATCGCATGTTATTAATTCCTCATCTCGTATATAATTTTTTGGGAGATCCGCGCGTATCGTTCGGTCAAATGTGTATCGAATCGGACATGTTTTAATCCCTTTTACCGCAGGGCGATAATCACCTTGGCGCCGTGCATCCGAGCAATGTGCAGTACTTGTCACGGTTTGGAGTAATAAAGAATGAGGATAGAAAGAGAAATATAGAGAACTCGTTGCCACTCGTTGATTGCGGAAAATCCTACGGGATTTTATTGTTCTCAGGAATGCTGTAAAGTTGAGATATTGGTGTGGTCAGAGGCGTGTTTACAATCAAGCAACAGTACTCTCTGTCTTTTCAGTGTATAGTCACGATGTGACCTGTGTCATAAAATTTTTCCAAAGCCATTGCTCCGTCTCACAAGATGGCTTAACGCTCGGTTAAGCACGGTGTAAACACACAAACACCTTTCGACAGCTTTTTCATGCAGTCTATGTCGTGCTTTGGTCTCAAAACTATACAGTATAATGGCCGAGGTAACCTGGAGAAATTAAATTTTTTGTTTAAATTGCGTACGCGAAATAAAAATGGATGCACGTCATGTATATGAAACGAAGAGAAAACGGATGAAGCGGGGCGGGGCTGCATGAGCCAAAGAGGAGGAACTTTGCTTGCGCACAAACGCTGAACGCCTTTCCGTACAGCACCCTCGTGACTCGTCTCTTCTTCTTTCGTGGAACCGACTCGCTTGTCCGACTCTTCTCCAAGTTTTACCTCGTACGGTTTCCGTTCCTATTATTGCTTAGTACACGGTACGCATTTCTGCTGCATACATATCCATTTTATTATTTTTTTACCCGGAGGCTGGGTATGTACGTTTGTATATACGCTCGTTGACTGATAGGCGTATTGTTATTTCGGATCTGCTCTTAATTCCAACAATTCCACGCGAGATTCAACTAGCAATTCCTTTTTAGCTTCTAGAGCCAAAACCTTCACGAACGATCGGTTATTCGTGCATAAAACCGAGTAAACTTGTGTTGAAATAAAAATAAATAATCCGATGAACACATGCCTCGCGGCAATAAAGTATCTACCTTGGATATTCGGAGACGTCACAATTGGAGAATAATCGTCAAGTAGTTTGACGATCCAAGGACGAAGCGCGCTGATGGAGATTCGAGGAGAACAAGTACCACAGGGCTTTTAGTCGAAGGCCCTCGGTGATCGGTCGTGGGATGCGACACCCTCATAATAATGTTTACCGATGGTTAGTTAATACCCGGAAGGGCGGTAGTGTCACAATGCCGCACCGCTTGAATGCGGAGACCGCGAGAATAGCTGTGTGCTGGCGACAGGCGTTTGGGGATTCCCCAATTCTTGTCTGGCCTGCTCCCTGCTGGTTGCCGCTCCTCGGTGCTCTTCGAGGGGGGCTGCTTAACGCGCGCGCTAAGATACGGCACCCCCCAGCAAAGATCGGTGCACCGGCCAGCCGCTTCGCTCCGCGTCTACAATGCTTTATTTCCGAAAAAAGAACACAGAGCCTCGAAAGCCTCATTCCCGGGAGTGGATCGGAACGCGCTACTTAGGACAGCCGTACAGCCCTTTCGTTTGTATACCTGGTATTATCCTGCAGTTAGTTGGCTGTGCGTATTAAACGACATATCAATGTGCCATTCGTCCGGCAAAGTGTTTTTCTCGTTGTACTCTTTTTTCGTCAATGAATCGTACTTTTGATAAAGAGAATTGTTGCAGAAGAGAATCGGTGCGAGGGTTGTTTTAGAGGGGACGCCCACTCCCCCCCCCCCCCCAATGGCACCTTTTACCCGACGACCACAAGCTTCGTCGAGTAAGGGAGGTACGTCGAGAGGTTTATTATATTGCGGGCGTGGTGTGGTCCCATGGATCGTTCAGAGGTATTTGCCAGCCCCCTACAAACGTGGGCGCGCGCGCGCGCACACAGCACGCGATTTTATTGCTACGCGTGCACGGAACCCCAAACTGCAAGTTCGCCTTTTACACCATTGAAATAAGGAATGGAGATGGCAACGTGTTATTTAAGGTTCTCTCCGCGGGGGTAGAGTGAAGAGGAGGGGATATCGATTATCGCGTTTAACGACCGGGACGAATTTCGTCAATCGTTTCTGCATACCTCTCTGAAAGGCAAGTTCGAGACGAGAGAGAAAATAAGAAAAGTTAAGAAATCGAGGCGAGTGAGACGATGACAAAAAAAAAATGTGATAAAAAGGAAAATTATTATTTCGAGACTACTTGAAGCTTTTATAATTCTATGCACATTCGTACATACGATTCATACACATACCCGGACATGGATATATTTTCGCAAATATATCACGGTACGATTGTTGATGGGTTTATATTCAAGGCTTATATCCGGATGATCTCGAAAGTCGTAATATACACGTTCAATAATTGGCAATGGAATGCGTGGCTCGAATGTTTAACGACGTTCCGATGCATGTGATAAAGTATAGACCGTTAAGCGGAAAGAGGGGAGCGGGTATTAGCGAAGAAAGCTGACCAAAAGCACACATTGGTATCTAGATTATAGACACGAAGCGAGCCAAGCAGCAACTCTCCGGTTTACTCGATGATGAAACTCGCACGCGCGCACTGTTGCTGCGTTTCCGTTCCTGCAGTGAGAGAACGCGAGGACAGAGAGAGAGAGAGAGAGAGGTAGAGAGAGAGAGTGTGTTTCACTGCTATCTCTCACTACTCAATTTGAGCCTCATCCGCCATAAGCGGATCGACCGAGCTGGCCTTTTAATGTCGGCAGGATAGTCTCTCTCTGCGATCCCCGCAGAAGCCTATAACAAACATTATCCGCCATAATGCCCCCGTGTAAACACACCTACCCACCACGTGCTGCATCCTCCATGCATATATTTATTCTGCACACTTCAACTATTTCTCACTGTTGCATTTCACATCCTGTACTACACTTTTTCTACTACTTCATCTTTACCATTTCAACTCTTTAAGAATCCTCACACGGATCGGCCAGCTGTGGTATGGGCGCATGCATCCGAAAGCTAATAAGTTAAGTTTATTTGGCCAAGCGTTTAGCACGCCTGCAGGAAGTAAGTTAGTTGGGAATCCTGTGTGGGATAAGAGAAGGGCTTTTTAACACGCGAGAGGCGTTATACACTTTGGGCCCGTGGAATTTAGTTGATGTGACGTTAGACGAGGAGCTATGAAAGTACTATAAAAAATATGTTTCTATTAAATATTTACCGAGAGAAACGGCAACGTCGGGCTTTACAGATAGGGGGCAATTTTGTTGTGAATTTTTATAGCAAATATTGAGGTAGGAGTAAAGTAAGTGACAGATTGGATATAGCTCCAAAATAATCAATAAAAAAGTTAATACGGACAAAATAGGATATTCAGCCAAGTTACAGAATTAGTTGCATTAGTCCTTAAAGGATGATAAAGATGACATAAAGTCAATTATTATAGGCGTAATGAAAGTACTATAAAAAATGTTTCTATTAAATATTTACAGAGAGAAACGGGAAAGTCGGGCTTTATAGATAGGGGGCAATTTTGTTGTGAATTTTTATAGTAAATATTGAGGTAGGAGTAAAGTAAGTGACAGATTGGATATAGCTCCAAAATAATAAATAAACAAGTTAATACGGACAAAATAGGATATTCAGCCAAGTTACAGAATTAGTCGCATTAGTCCTTAAAGGATGATAAAGATGGCATAAAGTTAATTATTATAGACGTTGGTAATGACACATTTAAAAAAAATGTATTGCTCTTCTTCGTCCAAGAGCAAATCAATATCCTTGAATGTTTTGATAAATTTTACAAGACGCATGCTTTTTTAATAGAATAAATGTATGATTGATGTAATAAACTTTTAGTTATTTCGAAGAAAATTTAATCGCGATCGAACGTTCGATGATGGAATTAATTTTTTCTCGCCGGCCTCCTGAGGATCGTCGCTGAACGAGGGGCTTCGGCCATTCATACGAGCCTCCCCACCGTTCTCGCTTGTACCCCGGGGGCGCCACTCCGACGGCCCACGAGAAATCCCCACCCCCGTTTTTGGGAAGGGATCCGACGGGTCCGCCGACTCGTAGGGCCCCCCGAAAAACTATTTAGGTATCCTACGTCGGAGGTGTAGGTCACAGTTTCATCGTGTCCATCAACTTGTGCGCGCAAGGTCTTTTCTTCCGATCGTGCCGGTCACGCGTCCGAAGCTCGAAAGAATCGAATTGATCTGTAGACCCAAATTTCTTCCGTATATGTGCTTGCTCGTTATTGCCGTTTTGTATTTCTCCAGTACAATTTTTATTTTTGCAATGTGTCGTCAGTATACGGTTATAATTGGCGGTAAAATACGGAAACAGTGATGGGACTTTTTACGGCTCGTTGCAGTGAACCCCACGTGCTTATTTAATGTGCAATCGAATAATATATTATCGATATATCAAAACATTCGAAGTTTATCGAGGACATAGTTCACGTGGGAGATAGTTTTTAAAAAAAGTGCATGACGAATTATCCTGGATATTACGATAATTCCTCGATTAAATCGGTGAGTTTAGAATTTCTTCTTATTTTCTTAGAAATTCACACGTTTTTATTTATCAAACAATGCATGTGCGCGTGCGTGTGTTTTTTCGGCGCTCAGCATCCCCATTAACATACACGGATAGCGGTTAGTGTCTGTCCATAGCTCTCCCGCCGGACCCGTCATAGCGTTCGGTAGTGTTCGGAAAAAATAATGCCAATTGTGTATCATTGTCACGGGCACATCCACGAAGAACAGCCTGCACCCAGAGAAATAATTTATTTGACGGCCACCGTTTATTTGGTTTAAGTAAAATATTTATTTGATTTAAATAAATATTTACTTCATTTTAGTAACTATATACGTAATGTAAGTAAATATTTATTTAAATCAAATAAATATTTTGCTTTAACCAAATAAACGGTGGCCGTCAAATATATTTTTTGTCTGGGTGTGGCGACCGACAAACCACGTTTTTCTTCGTTTCACTGCGACAAGGAGAGAACAATACTCTCCCATACATCCCATGAGCGAGAAATCTCATTTGGTTCGTTGCTGAATGAACACGTGCAAATGATATGCCAGTAAACGCATGCCGGCGTGTGTTGACATTCTCACGATTGAATTATTCGATGCTGATTTTCCTATGTGGATTTCAAATTTTGTTCTCCATACGTCCACAAAAATTGTCACAGAATTCATACGGTCATGTCCTCAACCGTTAAGTCTGTAAACGTTATTGTACCATGGCCCGGTGATAGTTTCTTATTACTCCGCCGAATCTTGGAAAAAAAACCACCTATATTTCATGGCAACTTACAACACTTTGACCTACACCTTGCTTATAATCGTTTTGAAATCTCATAGCAAAAATCTGCCAACAAATGCTCAATTGTAATTTCAAAATGACTGACAAAAAATTGACGAAACATTGTCGCACTCTAGTAAACGAAAGTTTATCTCGAACAAAAATGTTGGTGGTTAATTGCGGAAGAAAATAACGATAGACCTTCTTTGCTGCAGGTGGAGGAATACGAGGATTATTACGTCGACACGAGGGCGTACAGGCTGAAGGAGTCATCGTCGTCGCCGCCGCCGTCGTCGTTGTCACTAGCAGCAACGTCGTCGACACCGGCCTTGTCAGCACTCGAATCTCGAACGGTTCTTATTAACAATAATAACAACAGCAACAGCAGCAACAGCAACGTTGTCGTCGGGAACAGCGCGAGGGATCACCATCAGCAGCAGCAGCATCAGGAGTATCAGCGTCAGCTCCATCAACGGCAGCAACAGGAGCAGCAACAGTGGTGGTACGAGGGCGGTTACGGTGGTGTCAACGAGAGTGAACGGGATAAGGGTGCAGCGGTGGCGGGTGAGCTGGCTTGCCTCGCGGGCTATATGGCGGGGTATCTGAAGGCGGCGGGCGCAACGTGCGCCCCGACCGGAAGTCCCCAGTACCATTCCCATAGTCATCCAGCTATGGGGGTCGGAACTCATCCTCATTCGCACTCTCACCCTCATCCGGCCAGTCACCATCCGGGGCTACCATCGCCTTTCGCCCTTGCGACTCACGGACATCCGCATCCCCACCCTCTCGATCACGGACTCGCCGGATTTCCACAAGGTATGTGTTTCGCACAAGTGTTTCGTATGTCTTCTACCTTACGCAGAGAAGATGAGTAATTCCACCCGCTCAATGTTTCCTCGGGATGAATCGAAAAACAAAAAAAACTAACTGTTTTTTCTCCGTGCGATACCATATCGTGGTGGTGCTCAGTAAGTTGGCCGACATTCGGCGGTCCCATCGATCCTCGCACAAATCGATGAATCGATCGAAGCCTTATCCGTGCCAAGTACGCCCGGGGCTTCGCGCTTCTCCCTCGTCTGCACGCGCCTATTCGCTCTGTAGGCATTTCTATGCAACGGCACACACACGAAATATGAATCACGGATCTTCACTGTTACAAAAAAAAAAAACGAAACAAAAAAAAATCGAAAAAAAGAATGATCGTTTTGTTCGACTGTCTGTGATGTCGTCGCCGCAGCAAAAAAAAAAAAAAAATACTCACCGGGGTGTAAATACAACGAGGGCTTGCTAATCGACCGCGTCTCTTATTTTCCTCCTCGACGCGTGTAACAACGCTCGGGCGCCTTCGTCTTATTATATAATACTTTGTTCGTCGAGTTTTTCCGCTCGCATTCCCCCGTTTTCTTTTTCCTCCGCCTCCGGTTCGGTATATTTCCAGGATTGAAAAGTGGATGGTTACTCGCGTCCTCGTGAGTATTCTCTCGTATCCTATCTACCGTACATTATACTTATACTGCGAATTCTGGTATATAGCACACTTTGGTGAAAGAGCCTTGGCGAGGAGGGGAATAACGGAGGTGAAAGCGATGGAAAGGAGAGGCAAGAAGAGGGTCGCTTTTGGCGAGGGCGGCGTAGAAGCGACGCGAGGGAATGAATTCTCGCGAGAGGGGCTACTTCCTCGCCGCGCTTCTCTGCCTCGACGTATATAGCTAGCTTGCTGTGGCCGATGGCTCGGCGAGACGAAGGAATAAGAGAGAAAGAGACAGAAAGGCAGAGAGAGAGAGCGAGAGAGAGAAATCGGGCGGTTGGGGGGAGAAATGAAGAGGAGAGTGCCACGATAGTAAGCCGCTTATCAGGGTGGCAGCAGGCCGTCCAGGACCAACCAACGTTGAATCGCGGATAGCGCGTCGAGAGTTTCCATGGAAACACGGATCCGGTACCGCGCGTTTCCTTCCATCTCGCTTTAACTCACTCTCTCTCTCTCTCTCTCTCTCTCTCTCTCTCTCTCTCTCTCTCTCTCTCTCTCTCTCTCTCTCTCTCTCTCTCTCTCTCACACACACACACACACACACACACACGCGCGCGCGCGCATCTATGTACATAAGAGCTTCTTGCCAGTAGATACAGTGTAGGATGGCCTGTTTTCGTGCCGCCATTGAGAGCGTACAAGGACATGGCCACCTTATCGAGTTTCGTTGTCGCGAGCGATTATAGAAAATATTTCCCATAAAGTGACGATACACTTACGTGGCGAAAAGAACCGGACTGTGTTTCGCTCGTGCGATCGTAGATCCTTTCAGTGTCATTCATAGTCGAGACGAGTTTCTCGTTCGATCCTCTGGTGCGAAGCCAAATTTAGGGGAGTGGAATTTGTTTATTTTATTTCGGAGTCGTCGCGCATAAGTTAGAAGTAACACTCGCAAAGCCCCGGGGCGATATTCACCCCATGTTAATGTTGCAACAGTGAAGAGTTTGCGGAAGCCAGGACACGGTTTCTCGTAGTCGAGTGTTGGTTCCCCGAGGGCGATTTCGTAGATTCGTAGACGCCGAGTACAACATTTGCCCATCGCGTGAGAAAACTTGCACTTGCGGCATGTAGAGTTTCCACGGGGTAGAGTCGGATATGTATGACCAGAGTCTGCGCTTACAGAGCGATTCACACTACTCAAACGGGTGTTAAATGTTGGAAATTGTTTGCTTGGCTTTTTTTATTTGCTGCATTTCAATATGTCACGGATATCATTCTATGAAATTGGAAATTTTGTACAAGCTAGAGATTCTTTAAACCATCACCAGGAACCGTGTAAGTTATAAAAATCGAGGACAAAATCTGGATTATTTTGGAAGCAGCGAACCCGTTAATATTTTTGGTAATCAAAAATATGAATACACGTTGTAATCGAAATAGAAAGTTTCTATAAACGATTTTAACAACTTTTTACACATTTTACTAGAGTGCACTACTTTGGCCTGCTCTATGGATTCGAAAAAGAATGAACAAGTACCGAAACGATTGACCCTATATTTTAAGTAATTTTTTTTACTCTTTTTTTTGTCCGAATACCTCAATGAACAGTGTGAAAAATAATACAATTGTTTTATTTTTCGGACGGTTGCAGTAGCATAATAAACCTGTCGCATCGATAGAATTCCAATCAGTCAATTACCCGTAGAGAGTCGAGGGTGCCGCGTGGCCGTGCACGTGCGAGCCGAATGGAAGAAAACCGAAGCGGGAGAGCGATAAATTTTTGTTCGGGACGCGGTTGTTGTTGAACCAAACATCGAGAGTGACCACACATCCATCCTTCGGAAGATACTCTAAATGCGCGCGACTAACGCGTGCCACAATTGCAACACGCGTGTCGAGTCGGTGGATTTGTTCTTTGGTTGCGAACTATGCTGTCGTAGATATGTAGCATCGAGGCAAACTTCGAGTGAAATGTCACGTATAGCGCAAGACCTCTATTTAGCTCGAGAGGGGTCCCAACGACAGTACAAATTTATCAGTCAACTAAGCGGCGGTTCTATAATATATTAAAAAAAAAATTATACCCGAATCGTTATGTACCAGAACAGTCGTTTATACCGGTGCAGAGAATGCGAAAATATTCGCCCTATCTTCCGGTACACGACGTCGGCGCCGGCGATAGTGGAACCGAAGCGAAGGTGTGTTCGTGGCTAGCTTCGTAACAGGAAACTCATCCGATTATAAATACTTTTTACTGTATAATAATACGTATAATATGGAATACAGTTTAGTAGAGTATGCTGTATCTTTCCCGGATGCGCGCGTTTGTATTCGGTTACTCCTCCAGGGCCATAAAATAAGAAGCGTCTCTCGTTCCAGCTACGTAGCCGAAGGCCACCCGCGTTTATAATTTGTATATACTATATCCCTCGTCCGATTAATTTTCACTCGCTGCTGTTCCAACTTTTATTGTCACTCGATGCGGTCGACACGTGGCGACGCGTGCACGCCTCGCACGCCTCTCACATCCCTATTATCCCCCTTCGATAATTCAGAATACAAACCCGACGCTCAATTCCTGCGGGCGCTTATTAGGTATTCCTCTCTTCGATTCGACTATTATTATAGTAGTTTGACCGCGTGCCCGGATCAATCGCCACCTAGGAAGATTAACATCTTTTTAGTTTTTATCGACGATATTATTTTTTCTCTTCTCATTTCGCGTCTTCCTCTTTTACTCGAAGCTAGTTATTCCACTACTATTTTCTATACTGTCAAGGCAAAGTAGAGGCCAAATGTTTTCGTAGCTGATGGCCTTTTAGAGGCGAAATGTAGATACCGTCCGGGGTTGGCTGGCTCGCTCTCGCCATTCACCATTCGCCATTCGCCATTCGCCATTCGCCATTCGCCAGTCGCAACTCGCCATTCGCCAGTCGCCAGTCGCCAGTTGCCAGTCGCCAGTCGCCAGTCGCCAGTCTTGTCCCGTGAGCTACGAAACCCCTCATCTCACTTGGGTTAGCTGTCGTCGCACGTGCCTTCATCCCACGGCCCCTCGTAGTAATCCAACACAGTAGCAGTCGGTATAGTTGTCGTTCGGTCGCGCCTTTCGCATCGTTCCTCCACGTTTTACCTTTTAATTAATTTTCGATTTTCGCCCCTCTCACTCCCTACTATCCATTTCGAGGGTTTTCCTCGATCTCGTAGAAAAGCCTCTCTCACGAGCGCCACTGTTACCCTTGGCGCATCTCGTATTCTATGAATATTTAACCAGAAGAGACGAAAAGGTGCCTCCGTCTCTTACTTGTTCGTCTTATTCGACATCTCACTCTTCGCGGCTTGGGAACCGTCGTCTTTATCGAATGGCCTCTTTCTCCGATCTCCGAGACGCTGTACCTACTTGTATAGCTTTGACGATGATTTCTACTGATAAAGTAAAAACGAATAAAATTCACTTAACATTATCAGTCTACCGAAATTGAGGTTAAAAATACGGCATAGTCAATACTATAATATCGTAAACGATTAAAACCGATGGCTCGAGTTTCCCCGAGCCCCGCGCTGGATAAAGAAGAATCCAATAAACGGAAAACGAATTTGCTATTAGGACTGGGGGTCGTGTCTGATCTCGTTGCGGGCCAATGAGCCAAACACGGGAGAGTATCATCATCCCTCGGTGGTAGCTGGCGTTCGATTCTCTCGTACTCGGCTTTGCCGTATCAAGCTCTCGACGATAATAAATCGAATCATACTCCTGGCAGCCAGCGGGTGTTTGCCGAGGCATTAGGGTTGCGCGTGTGATCCGCGCCCCTCAAGTCGACGACGACCTCGCCTCTCCCGTCACTACATAACAGTTAAACAGCCAGTGGCACGCTACCGAATTCCTTCGAGGTCTCATCCCTCCGCCCTTCGTCCGTTGCCTCCACCCCATTATTTCCGGGATTTATCACGCCTCGGTAAAGACTTTGGCGAAACTATTTCGATTACATACGAAATTTAGAGAGGGGATTTATTAATGATTTTCATACCCGTATAATTGTGTCCTTGATGATTTTTAGATGTTAAAAGTATCGGACGATATTGGCACTTGTCCTTATACAAGTATACAAATTCCTATTATTTGTACAAGATTTTTATGTCGGGGACATAACGGACATTGTCTTGTCCGTTTACAAACTCGAGCGTCGATGACTGGCCGCATCGGTTTTATTTTTTCGGGACGCCCACTCGACGATCGGGAGCGAATAATACAAGCGGAGAGAAGAAAGAAAAAATGAAAATGATCCATGACAGGCAGTAGTAGCGATACGAATCATAGATGATAGAGGGGGCAATCGTTGCCCCGGTGGTCGCCGCGCCCACTGTCATCTCCTATCTCTCTTCATCAGCTTTGGTCGTAACCGAGAGAAACAGAGAGAGAGACAGAGTATGTAAAGAATTTGTGTGTACTCCTTCTCTTTGATCCTTTACCTCGAGGGCGGTCTCCGCGAGAGTAGATATCTCCCGATATCTCGAACGGAGATCTACCTTGATGCCTGCGTGTCTCTGTGTCAGAGACGCGCAAGCATGCGAGATGGTTCCTCTCTACCGTGTTGTCTCGTACACGCAGGAAGCGTAACCACCTCGCGAGCCCACTCGACCAGTTCGTTAGCGAGATGTATCATTGTCGCTCCTCGATTCTTGGTTGAATCGAGAGAGTTGTATACTCGGTACGATCTACCGGTCAAATACTTATCTATCCAACAATGTTGCCAAGTAATATCAATTATTTGTCGATACATCGGACGCAATAAAATTGACGCTGACGCAAATAATTTATTTTCTGTTTTTAAAATTGTTTACCTCGTTCGCCCATCTTACCGATAATTCGTTCTTCTCAAAAGGATACATTCTTGTAAAGTCAAAGTTTTTGTCCTGAATTACCAACAGTTATATTAACTGTGTCCTGCTTTATATCGTGACATTGACTGTTTTTCTTTCTTGATCGTTTTTCAATTTTTTTTTACATTCAACTATCCAACAAATATTGTCGACATTTTTTGTTGCTTGTTTATGATTCTTTCGCGCGCGAGCAAGTCGGGAGGCTGAGGAAACACGGAGACTCGCAGAGGAAAGAAGTCAAGAGCGCGTTGGGCTCCAGGACAACATGGCCGCGGCTCTAGAGAGAGAGAGAGAGAGAGAGAGAGAGAGGGAAACCGGCGTGAGCATCGATCGACCTGTGAGCATTGCCATTGCGCGATTCTCGTAACCGAAACTCGCGGCTTTTCGCTAAATTAGCGGCTCTTCTTTGTCCTCGCCTCAATCTGCAAAACTCAGTAGCTCTCATTCAATTTATACACGAGCGATATCGTAGCTACTACTGTGCCATCCGAGAAAACCTTTTCGCTATCATCCACTCGTATTGTAAGCAAGCTGGAGCGCTAAAACTATAAAGTAAAAGTAAAATTAGTCTTAATCTATTGGCGTCTCTCGACTGTCGTCACAGGCCCGAACCGCGTAGAATAACGAATCGCGACAACGCACACGCACGCACACGCACACGCACATTAATGGTACGGGGGCAGCTGTGGAACCAAGAGCAATAAGCAAGAGAGACAGAGATGAAAAACGAACCGCGGATTTCACTCTGCACGTTGACCCTCTCCTCTGTTGCCTCCCCCCTCGGCCTTCACCTCCCCTCGATCATCCCGACGCATAAGCGGATTACGTGGGTCCCGAAACGAGCGTAGAGGCAGCGAGGGCTTGACGGTAGCGCGCCTGGCACCAGGACGCGTTCTTGCAGCAGCTCGTCGTGCCTCGCCTCGAACAAGCGAGCTACCGAGAACGAAATGAGGGAAAGGGCGCGGCTGCCTCCGACGCTACTCCAACTGCTCTGTGCTACTCGAAAATTACGCTATCGCATCGCTCTCTCCTCTAACGTCCGGAGTTTCTCTATCAGAATCACCGAGTCTATACCGAACAGATTGTGTACCTTCGGATCGGAAATCCGGAATGGGACGGAGAACAAATTCGTTTTGTTACTCTCACTAAAATCAATCCTTCATAATTGAGCTTGTATTTTTCCATCTCTCCTGCGTTGCCGAAAGTAATAAATTAATAATCTTGTTGATGTTGTATAAATCAACATTTTTTTCGAAAGGATAGACTCGACGAGATTTATGTGTCGTGTTGTAGGGTTGACAACATTTTGCATACATATATATATAACAGTTGTATTGATAAATAATTTTGCTACCGCTGATCTATATAGGAATGAACCAGCGCAAACAACGCAGAGAGAGGACAACATTCACAAGAGCCCAGCTGGACGTGCTTGAGGGGTTGTTCTCGAAAACGAGGTACCCGGATATCTTCATGCGCGAGGAAGTCGCTATGAAGATAAGTCTTCCCGAATCCAGAGTGCAGGTAAAGATTCGTTATTCGCATACAACAACCTCGTCGCATCCCGTCCAGAGTGTCAATTCTGGTTATACTCATACACGGAGATAAATTGTTCTGTTTCTCTAACAAAATGTAGATCGTTAATAATTTATTGTTGTGCTAGCAAAAACATTTGGCTGCTACAGCAAAATATTTGTTGCCACAACAAAATATTTGCTGCCACACCAAAATATTTGTTGCCACAACAAAATATTTGCTGCCACAGCAAAATATTTCGTTATCCCTATGTTAACCAGGTAAATCAGTTATGGTAACAAAATTCTTGTTGGCCCAACAATTTTTTTTTCTCCGTGTAGATCTGCACTTTTCCGATTCCCCAATACACCTTGATCTATCACTTAACTTCTCGCCCGATAAATTAGTACCCTCATTTCCATTCCCTTTCCATCTCGTACACGCGGCGTTAATGGATACGATAAATACATCCCGTCAATCGAATATCTTCTACTCGACACCCCGAGGCAGCGACTCTGTCACAGTGTCACAGTGGCCCCCTTCTCGTCCTGTAAGTGCTCACGATGATGTGTCGCCTGTGGTGGATACGTACACCTAGTGTCCCACCCCTCTGAGAAACTTCGTGCTTCCGCAAGCGCTACCGAGATTTAACGTATTTACACAACTCTGCGGATAGTCCCGGAGCTACGATCCACCACCGCAGAGTTATATTACAACTACTGCTGAGCTACGCAATCACGGCACTTGTTCGTTCTCATACAACGTACGATCGAGACCTATCCTCGCACGTATACGTTACTCTTATTACTATGTACTATACAAACTCTTCGCTCACTTTGATAGACGCTTTCCCAAGAATCGTCCGTGCTGACACCATCAGGCTGAAACAAACAAACAAAAAACTAACCATGCCTTCTCCAAATTTGTATTTCGCGAGGCTATAGAGCGGTTTAATTGAGCGGTAGAGACTGATGAAAAAGTTTAAAAATCCCTACAAACTATTTGGATAAAAATTCAGTACGAATTCATTAGTACTTTCTAAATTCAATTGGGAAATTGCCAAGACATTTATTTCTTCTTCTTTTTTTTTATTTCACTGTGTACTGCGCATTTCAAGTATCCAAGTCGTGCGCGCAAGTTGGAGAGAGCTGAGAGTTGCAAGGATGCTGGCGTACGAGAAACGAGAGTGCCGATAGTACAAAAGCGAGGAAAATTCAGCTCCGCCGCGATAGAGTGAGGAAAGGGAGAGTTTTCAGGCCGGAGTTAAGCCGTTGTGAATGGTGCGCAACTAGAAAGGGTGCATATATATAGATACATATATATATATATATCTACTCGAATCGACTGCGAGGGCAGAGGGTAGCGTTTGCGACATGTACAAATCTATGTAATATACCCTTTGCTAGTGTGCGTTTATATTCCTTGGTTGCTGTACGAGCGACGTTTCGTACTACCGAATAATATCGAGGGGCAACATTTTTGGTGGAAGGATATACATGTATATATATATGTATATATATACACATATATATATATATATGTATGTGTTACCGGGGAAGCGACACGGCAGAGAGTAACCCAGCAGTTTGATTTGTTCGTGGATTATAGCCCCTATGCGAGGATCGAGCTGGCCGCGTTCACTCGCTATTTCGCGTTATATATTCCTGTATGGCGTACATATAGTTGTCTGCACGCGTACCAAGAGAATCACGCAGCTGCAAGCGCTCGACGATCCCGCGAAGTCTCGACGATTCAAACTGGAGAACAACTGGAAAAAAACTACGATTGCTGTATAATATTACCAATCAAATGAACAAATCAAATGATAACGAAATATTTCATGATCGGTTACAATTGAAGATTTTTTTTTTCGCATTAGGTCTGATACGTAATATCGAACATTACAATACGTATAATATAATGAAGAATTCTCAATCCAGGAAAACGTTTAAATCAATGAGGTCGGTGTAAACTGTCACTACAGCGATAAATTGTTCATAATTTTTCGACGCAGCAGTGAAAGAGAGAGAGAGAGAGGGAGAGGAGGGATCGTTAATGCAAACAAGCAAATATATTTGTCATAATAATGTCAACGCAGCTGCTGTTGGCGCAAGAATCGCTCGGACGTAAACCAGATGGTGATGCAATTTGCACCTCTTGGCTACGAAAACGCAAGCTCTCACTCTCACTCGCTCCTGCGATGAAAAGCAAGGGGGAGGGGGCGCGTCTGTTGCTGCTCTTTCCTATGCGGGATAGAAAGAAGAGTAAATTTTGGGGGTTGCTCCCGGCCTTCCATCACTCTCCAATGCTACTCGGCCTTTCAGTTTGTGACACCGCGACGCGACGAGAGAGTTCGAGCACGAGGGGCGTCGCAGTGTAAACACGGGGTGGTAATGGCTCTCTCTCCCTCTCCTCCTGCTCCCCTCGTCCCCGCAGGATCATTTCTCTTGCGGTTGTTACGTCATACGAGCGCGAAACGAGCCACCGACTCTCGTTTCCTCGTGGGTTTCAACCCGAAAACAATTTGAAAAAAAAAAAAAAAAAAAAAAAACGAGGCTCTCCTTTCTGCATGCTCTGTTTTTGCAAATCAATTAAAATTGTTTTTAATTTAATATATATAAATGTAAGCCCAGTGTGACTGTTTCAATTCCGTATCTGAAGAGGGAAAATAGTAACAATAATAACGCGTATATAGCAAGCGCAGGGGGATGATGGACGGGCACGCTTTTAAAGGCATAGATTCATAGGATCGCGCGCCCCTCGGCTACATTGTTCCGGGATTACAGGGGGTGTTCGCGAGTTTGCGGCATCGAGCCCGAACACATAGACATTTACACATTTCTCTCGCCTATATACAGTTTATATATATATATATATATATATATATATTCGAGACCAAGCGTACCTTCGTACAAGAATCGTATGTTTGTTGTTACAGTAAGGCCACTGCATGGGTATATGTAACCGCGACCCTTCTTTCTTCTCTCTCTTACTTTCGGCTATGAGATCCCGAATCACTGCTCTCCCGTGTGCTTTCGACTCAAAGCTTCCACGCTCCTCGTCACTCGGTTTCTATCGTATAATATAATACGGCTCCGAATCTCGACTATGTATGGTCGAGTTCTTTTTTCCCCGTTGGTGCAACCAAGATCTCCGGGGGCACTCGGGCGTACAGCCGAAAAGCTCCACGCGATGTAGCCATCTCTGTACTGTGTACTGTATACAACAGAAGAGTGTACGGAGTACGTTACGCTACGCCGTGGAAGGGGGCCCGTCGGCTGTCGGCGGGAATGCTGTTATTGTTGTCATTCAGTTACGCCCATCCGCCAGCGATTACTTTCCTATTGGGCCGATTAACTCCCCGCGGTGTCGATCCCTTCGCTACCTTCATCCCTCAGTCTACTCCGCAACGATCTTCTCCAATCGGAGTATCAGAGTAAAGGTCGATCGAAGGGAACCACCACCAGCACCATCGCCACTCCCCTCCCCTCCTCCTCCCCGCGCTAATAAACAAAATTGTCATACCTCCCTCCGGTCTTTGTGATTGCAGGTATGGTTCAAGAATCGGCGTGCAAAGTGCAGACAACAGTTGCAACAACAGCAACAACAACAGCAGCAGCAGCAGCAGCAGCAGCAACAACAACAACAGCAGCAACAGCAGCAGCAACAACAACAGCCGAGTTCCACGCCGAAAGGCTCTCCCCGAGGTGGTCAGGGCCAAGGGAACAACGCGAGCAAGATGCAAACCTCCCAATCCAACAACAGGCGAGCCTCGCCCGTTTCACCCCCTCGCGGCAAGGAAGCACCGGGACCAAATTCTCCTCTCTTATCGTCGACGAATTCGACGTATCCGAGGCTCGGCGCGACACCGACCGGCGGAAGCGGAGCTAGCAGCGCTCTGACAACACCGTCGCCTCCGGCAACACCGGGTTCCTCCCAACTTGCACCATCCTCGTATCCACCTCCGATTAATCAGATTCATCACGGCGAGTACGGTTTCCCTTGGAGTTCGGCGTCACCCAGTTCCGTAAACGCTAGCCAATGTTACGCCGGTCAAACAGCGTACAACGCTTATCAGAATCCCTACGCCTCCGGTGATTATTATCAGACGCAGATAAGTCATATGCATCACAGCCCACAGAGCAATTATCATCATCACCATCCACAGTATCATCACAATATGACGCTAACGTCGTCGATGTCTCATCTCGGTCATCATCATCTGAATCCAGCCTCGGCGAACGACATGGTAGCGTCGTCGCCGGGCGATTCGTCGGATGCTTATATTCTTCCCGATCAAAAGTATCAGGCAATGGTTTAGCGCCAGTGTCGTATCAAATATCGCGATTATGGGATCGACGAGACGAGCGTTAACACGGAGAAACAGCTGTCCAGCCAGTACAGGAGGACGGGAGGTAATGGCTTCGGCGCAACGATGATACCTCAGTGATGTTGGCAATTTCGACCAGCCACGATCGTTAACGATAAAGAACAAAATCGTGGAGATAAAGAAAGCGTGAATCATCTTGATTCAATAATACAATGACGGAGAGATGTTCAGCGGGTTCAGGGAGTCTTACCGGAGCACAATGTGCGTAAATGCTGACGTAAGGTGAGAGTTCTAAACGTTCGTACTGGAGAGTGCGTCGTGTTTTACCGTCAACATTTACGGATCATTCGTGGTCGAAAGACTTCCAATGGAAAAAACAGGCAAACATCCGCGGATTTTTCACGTTGAGTATTAACTTTGTATTTCCATGAACCGAATGCATATATACGTTTTCTTTTTTTCTACTCGCGCGTCGGACATTAACTTGAGAGGTAATAACACAGCGGGAGATTATTTTTTTTATATTTTCAACATTCGAGGATCACAGTGACCGGTGAATTCTTTTTTTTTCACTTTTTGTTGTTGGTATTTCAGTTTCCGAGTCGATGTGAAAATTTTACGTCCACGGGAAAAAAAAAGTCCTTCGTGACCACTCCGAACACAGTTTTCGCAGTTGGCACGGGAATTCCCTTGCGCTTTTTCATTCCTATGTCACTGCGACTATCTGTCTATCTATCTATTTATATGTATATATGTGTATATATATATATATATATATATATATATATATATATATATATATATATATAATAGCGTATAGTATATGAAGCTTCCAACCTGATGTTTGACCGTGGCTCATTCGTCACCGAGAAAACAAAAAATCCTCCCACGAACAACCTCGGTAGTTTGAGCGTATTTCACGCGTCATGACGAAGAAAAATCCTCCCGGCAATATACATTATACGAAATTAACAAAGGGCTCTCGAACGATGTAAAATTTTTGTAATTAACTCGACGCATAGCATAAATCGTTTTGATCCTCGAAATTTACAATTTTTTTTTCCTTCGGAGCAAATCAAAATCGAGAGTAGCCGAAAGTATGAAGACTCCGACAATCGATCGGTATCATCGAAAATTACGTCCCGAATTATCGGAGCGCCGCGATGAAAAGCTATTTTGTGTGTGTATGTGTGTGTTGGGTGTGTACAGTCAACAGCGTGACCGGCGGTAAGGAAAACGAATGAAATTCTATTTGTACCAGAAGAATAAGCGAACAAAACGAGGTAAAGGGTTTTTTTAATACCGAATTTTTTAAGTCGGTCTGTGTGGAGATAATCATTATTATTCTATCTCTACCTCTATCCCTTGTATACGTGTGTATATTTATTACTATATCGTGGCAATAGCGGAAACCGATCTCGTTTCAAAGCCTTTCCTTTTTTTATTTCTTTTTTTATGTCGAATATATATTCTCTCGTTTCTTTCATCTTTCCGATCTCTATAACTTCACTCAACTTTTAACAACATATGACGAGTCATGTTTTAAGTAACAACAACAAAAAAATGAACTATTAGTCATCGATATATCGTGTCAACTACTATTAATTGTATTATTATTATTATTATTATTATTATTGTCATCGGATAGTATATTGATAACCATTCATATCAAGAAAAAAAGGAAAAAAAACAACCGTGCTTAGCCGGATAGATAAAACGAAACTTGTAAATAATACATTATATAATTGATTAATAATAAATTGTATAAGGAGACAATGGACGAGATATATGGTGAAGAGACAAACTACAGTGGGGGGTTGCGCGTGTCCGTGGCGAAGGCTCGAGCTTTCCAAAATAAGAAGAAAAAAACGAATAATAATAACGATTTAATTACGATTAAAGATTCTATCATCATCCAATTGAACTCGGTGTATGGCATTTGGAATATAAAATGAAATTTAAAAAAATCGCTAAATGGAAAATGTTGGGTTTTGACCGTGAGCACGGGTTAGGAGTATGAGCCTTTTGTTACCACAATAGGCTTTCGAACCATCCAGCTCCCGTGACCGGCGCGACTCGAAGAATGTCGAACTAAAAAACATTTCTTTTTTCACGGCAATACACGTGGAATAGACTGTGCGTAAAGGTATATCGAATTATATATGAATAGTATGTAGAGATTGTCTTGCAATCGTTTAAAGTCGTGAGAGATGATATACGGTGAGATGCAAAACATAATTGTAAGTGTATATTACGTGTATACAATCCTAATGTATATTGCTATTGCCGTGCTCAGAGGAGAAAACAATGCGCGCGCGCGAGTGCGCGCAACCAACCAACCAAACCAAGCCACCCACCCACACAACCACCCACCCACCCACACCTACACACACGCACACACTCACACACATACACAAACACGCGCGCACGCGCGCGCACCCACGCACGAAATTTAGAGAAGTAACCAGTATATCAATTATAAATATTATATGAATCTATCAGTAAACGACCCAGCTATACAAAGGATAAAGAAAAAAATCAAGTGAATATATCGTGCACACCCCCTTCCCTCTCCTTATCCACTCGTCGTCGTATATTAGATTAATAAGGCTACTTTGTAATGTCATAACGATTCGACGCCCAATGTAAATAAAAACAAAGTGTGTAATTTAAAAAAAAAAAAAGAAAAAAAGTGCGCGACGAAATTTTGAATTTTTAAATTCTTTTTATTTTCGTCACGTTAACGAGATAACAATCTTCCTACATCGCGACAAATAAAACATCGCCTATTACTGAAACCACACGAATCGTCAATTCTTTGAAGTTTCTACGAGTTCACACTAGCCTTCATTTTTTTTGCACAACCCCCCCCCCCCTCAGCCCCCCCCCATATTTCATAGTGTATACCAAAGAAGACACCATATCTCACAATTTTATATATCTCGCAGCCGTATGGTGCCGGCGTCTCGCGAGGTGACGATTTTACGGCTGAGGTCGGTCAGACGATTCGGTTACAATGCTCAGCTGTAATTCCATACTATCGTTCGGTGTACCACCAAGCAGGTGGGGTACACCCTCCTCGAATGAGTAGAAAAGTACCGGCGTTGTATATATAACGCTCACATGCTGACACACACGCGACAGCATGTCATCTGCACGCAAGACTCATCTTAATCCTATGGATTTTCTCCACATGGAATTTGCCGGATGATATTGTGACATTTATATAAAAAAAAAAGGTTTGTACGTTCAGCAAATATTTCTGTTCCACAAGTGTTTAACATTTTATTCGTTCGTTGACGAAAAAAAGGAAAAAAAAGAAGATTGTAAAGTCAAAAAGAATAGTATATTATGCTGCAAGGAAGGAAAGTGCGTTTTTTCACCGACTGTGAAGTTTGATGCCCGAGGGAAGCGAGGGCAGAAATTCACACGAGGTGAAAAGGCACTTTTTCCGGAGTGGCATACGATTCCTCCCGTTGGTCAAGAATCGGCCACTTTCCACCCCCGTAGCAGGCAGGCATGAAATCGGACCTTTTTAGCGTAGTCGGAAAAATAGTACATACTCCACGGGGGCAAAAAACGTTTTTTTTTTCTAACGACTGTGAGTTTGCAGCACGAGCCGACGGCGAGTGCTGTAATCACACGAGTTAAAAAAGGTGTTTCGCACGAGGGATGCACGAAATTTTTCATCACAAGGGGCTAAAACTTAAATTACAGTCGTCCACTTTCGATCCCTATTGCAGGCATAGAAATGTGACAACTTTTTAGCACAGTCGGGCAAAAAATAGCGTATGCCACTCGGCAGGAAGTGCCTTTTTCATCTCGTGTGAATTTCTGCCCTCGCTTTGCTTGGGCATCAAACTTCACACTCGGTGAAAAGACGGATTTTCCTCCCTTGTGGCATAATATACTATATAGTGAACAAGAAATGTTTGTTAAATATAGGGAGAGCAGCGGAAAACGTAACCACGGGTCAAAACGTACCGGCGTCGTGCAATTGAGATTAGAATTTGTTTTAAATATGTCGCAAGAAAGAAAAATTGGGTAAAAACGTTCCATTTGATCTCGGTGTTCAAATTCTGCCCTGTTATCTCTTACAAACCTTGCTTACTGTGTACGATTTTATTGGGTGAGCTAACTACGATTATCCATCTCGATGCTTGGAGGCTTGAATGGAAACCACTAAGTTATTGTTATCCGCTGGTATTCATTTCGATAACTTTCGACACGAGGAAAGATTTGAAAAGATTTGCCTAATAAAAAAAGCTGTTTGTGAATTAAAAAAAAAAATTGCATTCTCGCATCCTGCCTCTGAACAATCTCGACGAAGATTCGAATGACTCTCATTTAGCGTTATTGCTTGCAATTGAAAGTACGATGCATAGCGAAACGTTTTAATATTAACTAGAATACAATACGAGGGCAGAGAGAGTGTGAGAGAGAGAGCGAGAGAGAGAGAGAGAGAGAGAGAAAGAGAGAGCCGGGTCAGACCCGACGGCATCAGCAGTAACAGACGAAGCCTCGTTACGCCCGAATGGTAATTAAACTGATGGAACTGGCTTACACTGCTCGGGGCGTCAATTTCGTTAATGTACTGCTCAGTGTGATATCTACCGTGCACGAATCGAATAACGCCGTTTTGTTTAATGCTTCATCGCAGACGTACTATAGTCGAGAGACTATTTAATCAATTAAAAATTATCATCGGGGACATAGAACATACTACAGGAATGAAAATACAAAGGGGTTATATGACAAGGCCCTCTTCCCGCAGTGTAATCGCGATGGCAAGGAAAAAGGCCTGTGTACCAATAGAAGATAGGAGATAGTACGCAGGTATATACTAATTCGCTCCCTCATCTATCAGGGATGACGAACGAAGGGCTCAGTGAGTTAAACCATCAGCGGGCGCAAGCGCGTATTCGGTGCAAATCTCGCTTTCATCTCAGGCATCAAGCGTGGAATAAGTTTATCTACAAAGTTTAGGACGGTCCATTAAACCTGTGCAGGTGTATAGCAGAGGGTAAAAAGTTTATGGGGAATAGGTAGCCGTAACCAGAGGAGGGTTGGCTTTCGGGGGATTGGCAATCATCACAGAGAATATAACCGGCGTATTGCTCTCCCTGTTACATATATGGCATGTATTCCTATGTGATATAGCCCGATAGAGGATACAGCTACCGTTGAAAGCTGGTTGGTTGCCTGCGAGCGTTTCAAGCTAAGCTGCCTAAACGTTGATGTAACAAAGGAGGAGACCATCGTTGGTATTCGAGAGCCAAGCATCAGCTATGGCGCCGTATATACCCCACGCTAATTGGATGGATTGCCCCGTTTACGTGGGGCACTTTTTAACGGCGTAATCCGTTCGCTCGAATCTCCGTATCTCTTGCATCCCATACAGGAGAGACCATCGAAATAACGAGCTCCACTAACGCATCAGGTACCGTCACGTCGTGATCTGTCTGTAACATCTGGTGTCGGGAGAGGAACTTGATCAGCGTTGGAACGAATTTATGGAATCTCACTATTTATAGATATCGATGCGTGATTCCTTTCAAAGTTGGCCTATCATCCCTCCAATCGACCGTGGAGGTAGACACGAAATTAATATTTTTCTTTGCATGCAACGTCATCTGAGCTACACCGTTGCGTGAGGTGCCACGCCGGTTTTGCGGTATGGTATAACGAACGATTCAACCCTCTGGAAGATAAATTTCTCAGCTCCATGCATATACAGGATATGTGGAGGAATATATTCTAGGTAGCTGTATACGGTAAACGAGTTTGTACATTTTATAAACATTTATTGTCCATAAACTACCATAATTGTTTTTTTCATTTTTACTTGCTAATGTTATAAAAAAATGTTCAATGTAAAGAAAAATCTAACGAACAAATAATAACAACAAGAAATTGTAAAATTAACAAGAAAGTAATAGTGGGCCTTAGTGACCAAGGGTACTCCTTTTTTCAAGTCACATCCTCTTAAGGTGAAGTTAAGTCACGTAACGGGCCAGGATCGAGTGTCAGAAAGATAGGGAAATTGGACTTACGGTGGTGCGAGAAAGAGATAGAGATAGACAGAAAGAGAGAGAGAGAGAGAGGGTAAAGAGAAAGAGACAGACAGACAGAGATCACGGATTTCACTTCACCTTAACCTTGCACGGTGAAAAGTAGCACGGAAAATTTTCTTAGCTGTATTGATTTTTTTTTATTGTTGTCAATCTGTTTTCTCATCACGAAGTAAGTGTATACATAGTTGTTGTATACTTTACGGACACTAGCTACCGTCGTAGGGTCCTGGCCGTTGGCATGCCAATGACAATGGCCTTGAACTTGGCCGAGTGCAGTAACCGTAGAGACGGCGGAGGCAGGACGACGAAGAGTTAAAATCGGCTTGCGTTTAGCCGGATCCCATTATAACAACTCGTGAGCCGCCGTAAGCTCACAGCTCTCGGCTCTCGAGCGAGCGCACGAACGCTCTCTCACTGTGTCACCGGGCTAAGCCCGGACTTACCTAGACCTATCCTTGCGCATGCTTCCTCCGTGGCCATCGCGGTTATACTCCTTTCTCATCCTGAACCGTCTCGACTGCCCTATCTATTCGGCGACTACTACACCCTTGCCACGATGAAAACGGCATCTTTATCATATAATTTAAACAAGAAAAACTCGACGAAATGTACAGAGCAGTGTCCGAACATGCGTGCCGTTACAACGTACGATCTTTGAAAAAAAAACAACAAAAACAAAATCTCTTCGATAGCGACTCTCAATCATGCCATCGCTATTGGCAATGTTGGGCGTCGCGCTAACGAGCGAAGGGGGAAAGAAAGGAGAAGACTCACCGAACCAGAGAATCAAAGAGAGCCAACTTCGGAGAGTCACCGGCTAAAAAACCTTAACGAGATTTCTATACTCAAATTTGGCGGATCGCTTAAATGCCCGAGTTATGTAATTGCGATATGTATATATATGAATAGGGTATATATAACAGGGCCGATGTAAAGGCGCGGGCATATGGAAAATCGAATAAGTGGTGTATTGCGAGAGACGGAGAAAGACGAACGATGTAGAATTCAATTGAAAAATCTGGCGTAGTCAGAATCTCTACCGATGTTACTTGGACCGCGTCAAACGGAGCGATGCTCTCCCTTTGATCTCTCGGGCGGGCGACGTGAGATTGCACTGCCGAAAACTCGCTCTTTTTCCAACAGCGTGTAACTTTATTTCTGTCAGTGGTCTATTTCGATCTTCCTGGACGTAACGTTTTTTTTTTTCTCTTTTTTATCCCTTCAGTTACACTTCCCGATTTTCGTAATTGTTGGACAAAAGCCTTGGACATGTAAACGGTATCTCAAAAGATTTACCGCCATCAGGAAGTCAAGAGTTCCATTCGAGTAAAGAATAAAAAAGACGCCAATATCTTCTGGAAGATTCAATCAAGTTCTGTATGCTCTCAAAAGCGCTTCAATGAATCTCGAGAACACGAATAATGGGAAGGCCAGTCGATCACAATGTTCCGGGCAATCGATGAATGTGCATCCAAGGAAACGTTTTTTTTTTTTTACTTCGGATAGATCATGCCAATACCAGATCCAGGTAGTTCGGTAGTCTCGATTGTATAAGATACTGTTGTATGGATCATTTAATGATAATATTAGGTTCACAGGATACCGGCCAGCCAGCAGGAAGTCAAGGGGCGCAAACACATTGTTGTCTCCCATCTTCTACTGCAATGTATCCCAACTAAATATCTATTGGTCCGGAAGCTAAGTAGTCGTAGACTCTGTGTGCGTGTGTGTGTGTTTGTGAACCCATTCCAGCATCGCACTGAGAAGGGACAGAGTGCGTTACCCCGGCAGCTAGATCCCATTCGTAATCCTAAAAAATAAAAAATTCAAGTTTTCTGTCGGTTCTGCCGGTGCGGCTGAGACTCGGTGGCAACGTAAAGTATTCAACGTTCCGAGATTATCGTTCGATACGTCAATCGGCTCGGTATTTACGCCGAAACGGAAAGAAAATTGGTCTATGCCGGGAATTACATTAGTGTAGTATTCACACTATGATAGTAAAGAAGGGAAACACGGGTTCAGTCTTTAATCTCTATCGTCAAGGTCTGCATTTATATTGTTCACTCTAGTTCCCCATATACACCCATATTACCTACATCCAGCATATGTACAGACGGTGCGCAGGAAGCTCCCTCGCAGCTCTCATTCTCTATTAATTTCAAACCGTTTCTCACCTATCCGACTCTTTAATTTCCTATATGCATAGGTGTGCGCGTGTGTGTGTGTGTCCCTCGCGTAACTGCGAAGCCGTTCGCGGGCGTGTGCTTTACCATGATGCTGAGAGGACGCGACCGTCGATGTGCGTTCTGCTTCTGTTGCTTCTGCTAGATGCGCTATACCGGGTTTACTCCTGGGCTCGACGATGGTGTGGGCGAAACGTTCTATCGTTCCATCTTTCTTTATTTCATGTACAGAGAGCCCCGAGGGCACCTATACAGCCGGGTGAAGAACGAGGACAGGGGGTAAAGGCGAGAGGCGCGCGGTGTCGGGGGTGAGGTCACGGCGACGGGGTCGCCGAGTAGCGTCGGTGGCGAAAGCGAGGGCCGTCGGGGAGCGGGGTACGTAAGCGGCTTACGCCCGCCGACCGGCGAGCGACTCCTCGCTAATTATTTATAGGACCACTGCCTTTATCTCTCTCTATACTCTTCGACGACCGAGAGAACCAGCGCGTTACATACGCCGACGTAGACCCTCGCGCACTTGGCGAGAGCGATGCGAACAGACTTCAACTGTAACGACGACAACGGCAAATCCTTCGTATTCGCTCTTTTTCTCGGTATCGTATATAGGCACGTATATTTGGTGATTGGAATCGATGTTATTATCACGGAAGCCGAATAGATATTCGGCTAATTGATATCATTTTTAAGTAGGTATACGTTTTGAACAGGGGCAATCGAGCACAATAAATCTACTGTACAATTAAGTTCGGCCTTTCCGCCAAACCTCAATATTTGGGAGTATCGAAAATTATTACTAGCATGATGATATTCATATGCACGATAATACGTACCGGGCGTTTGAGGGTACGTACGAGAAAAGAATCTGTATGGTGGCACGCGCCCATCGTAAATGCCGTACTATAACTCACCCCCTCGACCATTTCTGACGCGCAGATCAGCGCACAGTCCACTGCCTACCGCATAGAGGGTTCAATTCGATAACGAGAGTGAGCGAGCGAGAGATGATTACGTGCAGTGAGAAAAAGAGAAGCGTCAGGGGGCGGTGGGGGGGGGGGGGGGGGAGCGCTCTACAAAGTGAATCTCGGATTACGTCGAGAGTCGGTCTCGCTCTGTCTCTCGGGAACTCTCTGGACAACGCCAATGGAAACCTTACACCGTGAAGGCGCGAGCGCTCCCGGCTCCGCGCCATAAGAGACTGAGGTATACATACAAAAACGACAGTCCAGGAACACACTGCTGCTGGAATCGTGTTTCGATTCGACGGGTTGCCCATCGGCCCACATGCAGCTTCGCCCCTACTAAAAAAAAAAAATAATAACAATAGTGCTCGGGGAAAAGCACCGACTCTCGTGTAGGTACATGTGCTTCGCGCAACGTCGGGAAGATACGGGAGACGTTCTATTAATGGGCACGTAATAGCCTATTTGTGATCGCTAATAGCCACAGCGGCAGTAGTATTCGCGGGGTTGGTTGGCCTTTCCCCATCAGCGGCGACCTCATCGACCGAACCCCCTGGGAAATCTCAGGCCGTGCGGGTTGAGGCCCGCAAATCGGAACTGTAGAACGATTAATTTATTTTTTTTTCTTCTTTTCTTCTTTATGTATGCTTTCATCTCTTTGATTTTAACTTTTTTTTATTGTTATGATATTTTGCTTTACTTCGTTGATGGAGTTTTGTAGGTGAACAGCGCATACGAAACTGATGGACGGTAGCAATTATTGTGAATGGCAGTCAACGAGGACGCGCGGGAATTGCGAAACGCTGTTGTCATTGTTTGCTTTTCATTTCAACTTTTATTTTATTGTATTTTATTGTATTGTGTTGTTATCGTGAATCGACCGAATGTGGTTAGACAAGTTCGTCTTCGGACTTTCCCGACGGGTTATTATTATATATGGGGGAAACAAATGAAGCTTCGTGGAATGTTTCAGAATATCCGAAACTTCAAACTGTTGGAACGAGGAATATTAAATACTATAATCCGATTTTCATCGATGAAAAAAAAAAATGATAGTATTTATTAAGAAAATTATTGTGTGGTATTACATCGCGTGATTAAAATCATCGTAACTCAAGTGTTGTTAAAAATTGTTCCAAATCCGTACCCTTAGAATCGATATCTCAATAATTACAGCCTGTATGTCAAGTTTGGTCAGAATCCGCCCTACATACGTAAGAGTGGATGAAAACGTTTGGGGAGGAGAACTCTCGTCGATTCGTAACTTTAGTACCATAAATCTGAAAACGGAAATCTCTCACGTCCGGCTGAGCATCCTGATTTTATTATTCGTGCAGGACAATGTGCACCGGCATTATGCGGGTGTGAAGAAAAATTCGAGTCAAAGTTTAAGAGTTGCAGGTAGGGGAGACGCATCCACCGGCTACCGGAACCTCGGTTATATCTATTATTGTCGAAAGCATCGACTATAATAGAGAGTCGTACGACCGGGACCTCGTCGGATGCTACCCAATGGCGACACGGATGATGAAAAACTCGTTAGTGTCCAACGACGGTCCAGCCTTATATAAATGTGGGAACCATGGATGACCGATCCCAATTTCACTCTACTAGAATGTGTACACCTGTCTAGAGATTCTGTGAAAAGTACCAACAGTATTTAACAGTATAAATTCGATCGCGACAACATTTTGATAATTGATAAAACGATGAAGCGAAAAAGTATGCGTGTTTTTTCCGCTAATATTATTGTCCCAAGTGACAGTCAAAAAATTGTATCGGATTCTCGCATCCATGCGAATAAATCGATGAAAATATTTATTTTGTATATTTGAACATACATTTTAACGGTAAAAAATTTAACGGGCATCCTGATTTTACATCGTTCTGTAGAACAAGTGTAAATAACCACATTCTAACTCCGTAACATTTTCCCGCAGATCACGATAGGCATCTCGGTTTTTCGATACTCTGTCGTGAATAAAAATTATAATTTTTAGCGACAGTAAAATTTTTTGTTGGTGAAAAAAAAAATAAAAATGCATCATACTTTAGGCTCGTGAGAGATATTGCGCGAAGAATTATCGATATTACAACAATTGGTGGTAACCGAATGACGAAGGTGTATGAACGAGCGACAATAAATTTAGGGACCGTTTGTTATCTGTCGATATCTCGATCCTCGGTCCCGTGAGTATTACAATGCAAAATCGTGTGTCCCCACACGACTCCCTGCCGAGCAGGAGTAACCAACCGTGAGCATCGACGTCCGAGGCGCTTCGAGAGCAGAGCAGAGCAGGGATAGAGATAGACGGGAAGCTCACAGCATTGTCTGGGACAAATGAAATTATGTACGCGTCGCAGAGATTGCCTCGAGGCTTGGTGCGAGGACACTGCCGACGGGATCTTTGACTCTCGAGGGTTGACGTTGTGTTTCTCTAATACCGATATATACACAACCAGAATATTATAGTTGATAGCACCTGTAGAGCAAATGTTGTGACTATACTGACGAGCATCCCCAAGAGGAACGAACATTGTTGCTGGATGACCGGCAAATTTGTCCATTCTTAGGACATAACCCATAACAACCTCGATCTCTATCATACTCTATACCTAGAATTCGAGTATATCCATTATATTGTCGCCCACTGGCTGCGATCGAGCGAAGGCATTGATCGATCATAAAATATCGAGAATAGACCGTGATCGGCGGTGCGTCGCACGAGAATCTCAGAGAGAATCCCATTTAAACCTCCTCCACCTCCTCGATCATTCACTCAATTCGTTTCTCATTTTCGCAGTGACCCGACTCTCGCGCAAAGACTCACCGTGACTCGATGAAAAATATATTCTCTGCACAGTATCCTATTGTTAACGAATCTCGAGATCTACTCTCACGGGAACGACTCTTGAATTCTCAGATTTTTCTTGTGTTGGATTTTTTTTTTTATTTAATAACAGAGGGAGACAAATATTGACCGTAAAAATGAATCAATGAAACCGACAATGTTGTCACGCATCACGCGCAGTCAAGTGGTTATTGGCACAAACTCTCCCGTTGGTTCGCGAGGCGCACGGTGTATATAAACTTACAGTATGCTATACTATATCTATAGGTTAATGGAAGCAAGCCGGTTTTAGCTACTCTAATAGTATAGTAATGCGGGCTGATCTTTTCGAAATCCCGTAAGAGCATTAACCGCTCTCGCACGTGAGCAAGTTAAATTGCTGTGTTGTGGCTGCTGGTGGTGCCGGCCGCGGGGGTAGATCGTACAGTAACAGGCGACAGGCGGCCACTGCCGACGATCTGTGTGTACAGCTATCACATGGTTCATTTTATACGTGCCCTGTATTAACGCATCAAAACCAATGCTTAAAATCCACTCAACTTACCAAAAAATTCTAAACTCTACTTACAATCGTTTAAAAATGTAAAGGAACATTCTTTCATTTCTCTCTTCGCCTAGGAGTTGACCAAATAATTAGAGTACTTGAATGAAAAAAAAAAAAAAAATGTCACTTGCTACCCACTCTACCCGGTAGTTTGGCTACTCCCAGCACCAAATACTTCAACTATTTTTCCAGATCTGCTTTATTTAGGGGTCACAGTATAGCGAAGGAATTAATTTTTTATTTGATTTTTCACAATTTAATCATTGACGATTCGCGGAACAGATATTTTTTCATACCGCACTTCGAATACTATATCTAGCTACTTGTATATATAGAACTATATTTGTTATATACCATTGTACTCCCTCAGGGTTCTCAATGTTGAAGCCCCGGCTGTTTCCTGCACTACGGTACACACCATCCATCTCTATTCCTTCCTCCTGCCTCCTCCGCTTTCTGCGAAACCTCCATTTACCTCTCGCACCCCTCTTTCGTTCCTCTATGTACCGCATCGATCGCGCTTGCCGAGAACGTCCACGTCAACGTCCACGTACCTTTACTCGTCAAATTTTCAAGTATAGTTTACTTGTCGGTTTTTTGTCTTCTTCTTCGTCTTCTTCTCATCTAAAATTCCATATGATAATATTATTGATACAGAAATTTTTTTGACACAGAAATTTATACGATAACTGAACATTGGAAAATCAAAGATTAATGTGCGCCTGATGAGTTGGTACAATCCGGCCATTGTAAATTTTGATTAAATGTAAAAATAAAAAAATTGCCAACGTTACGCACTTCGATTTTATTAAGTTATCTGATGCAATATACGCAGGACAATGTGTACTGGTCTATCGACACACGATTGCATATGAGCTGACAATAAAGGACGATATCAGATATTCCGACGCTCTATGCCAACATTTGTCGACAAACGCCGTATGAAGATATGAACACATACCTACAAATACCGACCCGGCTACATCACTCCGAATTACCCTACAGCAAATGAGACATTTACAGTTTCTCAAGACGCGCGTGTTGAGAATCGAAGCTGAAAAGCATATAACTTGAGTTGTCGCCGCAAGGGTGAAATCGGCGTCTCGATGCATCCCACCTAGTCAGCTCTTGCACGCCCCGTACGTTCCGACAGTCCCAGATGATGAATAACCTCTCGCATATACGTATATATAGATCGTTTACGTGCATGTGTGAGTCTGTATTAATAAAACGCTTGGGCGCATGCTCCCGATGTACATATCGTCGTGGATTGGTCCCCTACCATCGTAAATTTTCCATCATAACCACGCCCATTTCAACGTAGTTTACGCCCACCGCGAGGATATGTAATGCCTACTACCGCCACACTCGTTGGAGCTGTTATAATGTGTGGCGCCGCCGTTTATGCTACTCCCCGAAGATCCTGTCCTACGCTTTCTAACGAATATATGTACACATATACACCCACACGTGCACTATAGTACGAAGAGCTATACTCTCTACGTACGGATCGCGCCAGCGCGAGAAGCCCCTCTCGTACGGTGTGGAGGTGGCGTGGCATGGCATGGCGTGGCGTGGCGTGGCGTCCCGTCGCGATGCGTCGCGTCGCGACACCGCCGCCGCCGCCGCCGATGCCGCTCTTGTGTACTAGAGGGGGTGGCGGATGAGCGCCGCGACTCGAACCACGCGCATCCCCACGAACCTTACTGATATACCATATACAGTTATAGAGTTAGTTTCGAAGATAGAAAACGAGTGACGGACCGAAGGCGAAAGATAGAGAATGTACAGAGAGAGAACAGAAATCTGCGATCCACTCAACGCATCGCGTGTAACAACTTAAAGTTCCACGGTGAAAAGTTGATACAGCTCGCGGGCTGTACCCGCCGCGGTTTCGGCTCCGTTTCGCGCTTTACGCGTTTTCTGTGGCTCTCGCTCTCTCTTTCTCTCCCTCTCTCTCTTTCGCGATCTCTCTCCCTCTTTCTCGCTCTCTTTCCCTCTCCCTCTCTCTCTCTCTCTCTCTCTCTCTCTCTCTCTCTCTTCCCCTCTCACTCTCACTCTCACTCTCACTCTCACTCTGCCTCGCTGTTACGGTTACACATTTTCTTTGGTGGCATCGCCATATAATAAGGCCCGTTTTCATCGCCTGCTGATTCACGATAATCTTCCGTTCCAACTCTTCCTGTATTCGCAACCGCTTCCATCGTTCGAGGAACCCTGTCGCTCGCGCACCTCCCGTCTTCCTCACTTCTTTCGTCCTGGTGTCTGTCGTCGGCCGACCAGTCCGTCCGTCGATCCGTCAATCCGTCCATCCGTCCATCCGTCCGCCCCTCTGTCGCGACAGTGCACATTGTCGCATCGTGGATCGGATGATATTGTACGGCAAGTTGTTCGTTAGTTATTCTGCGTTTATAGAACTCTCCGTTATTCAGTGTTTATAACGCTAAACCCGATATTCCGACCGATTCACAAAAAACAATTGTCGGGACGAGGGCATTTTCCCAGTGTAACATTGCCACGAACACGGTGGTGAGAAACTATAAAGGTGCGCATAAAAACGACAGTGTTTAGCGATTTATTGTTATTGTTGTTGATGTGATTTTTTTTTTCTTTGTCGACCGAGTTATCGAGACATTGATAGCCGCTGATTGGGCGACGCTGAGCAAAAAAAAAATAATTGGCGAGAGTGAGATATATATATATATATATATATACAGACGGAGAAAAGGTGATTTTTTTTTCGTCCCGGAATAACGAAGTGGCATCACGACAGATTCTGAGTGAGTATATATGTATATTTTTATGTATATTTTGAGTCGAACATGCGAATATAGAAAGGGTTCGATGACGGGAGTTTTGATTACATATTTGCGGTCAGTGTATGTGACCAATGTAGGTTTTGATACGCGGTCGTCATAAATCCTTTGAACCCTCTACTCTCCGCGGGGTATCCGACGATTCGACAATTCTGTAATTCAGTGGTTTTCCAAAAAAAAAATCCATAAAAGTTTTGCGGTTCAGTCGATCGATCTGACCTGCATCGGTTTTATTCAAATTCGCGCTCGGCAGAAGATTAAAAAATAAAATAAAAAATGAAAAGCGTGGGTATGAGAGCGTTGGCTAAAAATCGAAGATACTGGTACTAGACGATATCTCGCTATTTTTTCCGCATGGGCGCAGAGACTCGAAGAGAGAGGGAGACCGAGAAAAGGCTATTTATCTCGTACCGGCGATCTTATCACGTGTGAATGGGTACCTTTTGTTGTCGCCCCCGGCGATCTCGATCTTGCTTATACCGATTATTATAGACCGGTATAGTCTCTGTATAAAAATCTGTACAAGAGATATACCTGCGAGAGAAAGACAAAAATTTTCGAGAGTAAATGACGTGACCACCCATAAACCGTCGACGTTGCGGGTAAAGATCACGCGTCTTGTCCCGCGGGATCTCTCTCCGAACAAAACCTCTCGAAATTGCCTCCGGGACGCGAGATCTCCACTCCCTTCGCCGGTAAGTCGTCCAAGTGAGTGTGAGAAGGAAAGACGGGCTATCGCGAGGAACCAGAGAAAGAAGGAAAATATGGAAGAAAGATAGAATTATAGGAAAGAAGCGAACGAGGCAAAAGCCGAACGGAGAAAAGAGGAACAAGCAGGAGGAATGAGGGAGAGGGAAAAACACTGCGGAACTCTCATACCGTCGAAGAGGGTGCAACTGGGTAGAATAGACGAGAGGATGTATCGCTGGTGAAGCTGAAAGAGGAGAAAGGGAGAGAGAAAGAGAGAGACGAGACAGAGTATTACCAACTAATAACTACCCTCAGGGCGAATGGAAGAGATGGTTATACCTACGAGTCTCGCTTTATGCTCTGTGGAGTACGGTAGAAAGAGACCGGGAGAGTGCATAGCTATACAATCCGTACTGAAGTGTACCGTACCTCGCGGTTGAAATTTCCACGGGAATTAAGTTTTACGCTCAATGAGCCCCCGACAAAACAGGACAGGATAGCTACGGAGAGGTACGGGATGAAGGAGCTCGCGGAAGAGGAGGGTTACCGGTTTAAGCGCTGCTGCTGTGTATTCATTGAACTATGCGTAGAATATATATCGTGGGTTGCTCGGACGAGGATGACGAGACGTTCCGCACAGCATCGAGGACTACTAACCTCCCCCTCGGGGTCAATCTTTTTTTCACGAGGATTGTCCAGTTTCGTTTCGTTAAGAATCAACGTTGATTCAGACTGTACGTTTTATTTTAAAAAAAACACACAATTTGCTGTGAGGTTGTCGGGACTCCAGACGGCTCGAATGATCGATACATCCTTTAAATCATCTCAGTACACAGTTTAATGAGCCTGTATTACAGCATTAGTTCCATTTTTTCCGAAAGGTACATATTTTTTCCGTTTTTTTTTTTAATTTTTACCGCATAAAAATGTAGCAATAAGAAAAATAAATATACCTTCCAGTTAATATTTTTTCAAATCCATTGCCGTTAATGATTTTCTATGTTAACGTTGTAGTATGTTGAAATACAAATCTTCATCCGCTCTAGTCTATTTATGCATAAACATTTTTACAAACGATGTAATTTTATTAGTGTGGAGAACCTCGATCTTATACAAAGTGTCGGTCGGATACAATATACTATTTCTACCTAGATTATCAATTGATCCGATACATTCAGTGCCACTCGTTCTGTTTTTACGCGAAGCGTCTGATAATAAATCCTATTTCGCTCTCACGAGGTCTCGGTACGAATATTTATGCAATCCCTCGTACATAGCCCATACTATTTACTTTGGTTCGTGAGGGAGTTTTCGCCAATATACAAGTACGATAAATCAAGGGTGCCAAATAAGTCAAAGACGCAGAAAACTCGCTATAGTGTGTAGTAGAGTGTAGAGACGTACATGACGGAATAGAAATGCGGAATCGTGCGGAGAACTCGGTGGATGCGGTGGCCCGCAAGTACCAGAAGCATAGAAGAGCCCTTATCACGAACAATGCGCTTGTGTGCAAACACTCGTGGAAACAATGCCCACCCGCTCGTTGGTGGAACTTAACTTCCTACGACAGCCTCCCGCCCACCCTTGGCTCTTTATCTATCTCGTGCTTCCCTCGCGAACAAGAACTACGCGAGTCGGAACGTTCCTCGGTCGACCAGATGCTTCCCTCACCGGAACCCATACTTGCCTTCGTGCAACGCACTTCTCGACTCTTCTGCTCGCTCCCTTCTTTCGCCTCGACCAAAATTCATATGTGCCTTGTACTACATGACATACGTACGCCTTGAAAAACATGATGCGGAAGCTAATGAATCTTCGGTTTTCACCGGGTTAAACAAACAAGAGATTAAGAGCGAATACTGTACAGCATTTAAAATACGGCGTATCGTTTGGATTAACTGCACGAAAAAAGGGCGAAAATAAATTAATATTTTTTACCAGTTATTGGCGCATAAAACGGTTTAAAAAACGTACTATTAATTAATCTGACTACGGTGGAGGGCTCACTTCATGGAGAACATGTCTCATTGATCGAAAAAAATTGTATGCACTTTCGCAATATCGAGTCAACAGAAAATGAAGATTTTATCCGAGCGCGGGTGAGAGACATCGAGATAGAGAGTCCCCAATCGAATTCTTCGCTCGAACAATCCTGTCTCGACTGCGTACAAATACATACACTGAAACAACACGCACGGGATATCTAAATCGTGAATATCATCATCAACCGCGGTGCTTGGGGGATGAGGGGAGCTGGCAGTACTCGAACACGCTGCTGCTGCCGGTGCAGGATGCTGCGCGAACGTAATAATGGGGATTTAGCGATCATTAGGGATGGTGGCGTATATCCATCTATTGGTAACACAAAGTGTTTGCAGTACGGACCCCCGACTGCTGGCGGTGGTCTTGACGCGTTTGCCTCTCGATGATAGAGGGTTAGTTTCATTAGATTCGATTCGTCCAGCCCTGGCTTTCCGTCTCGCCGCTCGCTCTAGGGTTATAGACTCTTCGAAGGGCTCTCGAGGGCCAATCGAGTGGTACCGCAACGATTTCGTATATACGTACCTACATACAAACATATATGTGTGTGTATGTGTATATATATATATATCTTAGACACTTTTGTCGCGGCCCATTTTGTGTTTCGAAAAACCGCGGGACTCCTAGAAAATTTCTTCGTTCATTGTTCTCCGCCTTTTTTATGTCCGTATGCCTACAAATCGGAAGAGGGTGTACGTTGATAGAGGGTAGCCGCTTCGTGATTGCACAAAGATAAAGGAGAGAAAAAAGCGACAAGAGGGCGAGGGACGCGGAGCTTTCCGGATGGCGTACAATATACGAGACGATTTCACTTGGATTGGTTGACGAGAGTCTCGCAAGGGAGGGTCCATCACTGGACCACCACCCTGGCCTTTTCAGACTCGGGTTCCTTCGTCCCTCAAACATTATATTGTACTTTGTGTATCGCACAAACCACACGCATACGATTGTCAGTAAATAATAATAATAATAACACGTACGCCAACGATTGAGGCAAGAGGACGGTTTTTCGCCGCGTGGGTGAAACAATGCTTTATTAAACAAAAAAGAAAAAGAAGTTGATGCGGAACTCATCGATAATCTATACAATGAAAACTACGATCCGCGGGTAGTAAGTACATAGACCTATGTGTATGTCGAAACAGTTGACTCCAACGTCTCAAATTGAAACTGTACTCGTAGCAACGTTATTCGTCAGACGTGCACTCATCAATACGCCAGATGCAATGTTAAAATATAGTTGCATATGTTACGGTTCAGTAATTAGGAATGGAGAATGACGCGATGGCCAGTGTCGGGAATGCGATAAGAATACGATACATTATTCCCAGTTAGATAGAACTAAGTGTTGTGGAAAATTTTCCACGAAAGTAGTTTGACGTACACAGGAGTTCGTGTCCCGACAAGTCGTAAGATATTAGCTGACGCTAATTAACCGCTCCGACGATTAAAACATCGTTGGATAATCCGAAACATGTGCGTTGCAGCACACGCGAAAACAATAGCGATACCGGCCATCAGTCCTCTCTTGTTCAATTTTTGATGTTGTTTTTTTTTCTTTTCGTTAATCGATCTACAGAGCTTGTCACAGAGAGTGTTACAGATGGCTCGTAGCGAGGTCTGCGTTCCTTCGCAGTCTAAATAATAGATTAATAATGAAGAATAAATTAACAAGCTGAATGAGGTATAAATAATGAAGAAAAAAAAACGAAGCATTGTATATGAAATGATAGAGATGCCGGGGGTGGAAAGGGTAGAAGGCCACTGATGTTCCTCGTCGCGTCCTCGTCGTCGGCCGAGTGTCCGGGATCGAGCGGCAGAGCGGTAACCCGAGAGGATAATACACCCGGCTTATAGGAGAGTCGAGACGCGAGAAACGTTCGCCGGTCGCTGTTGCTTTTGCCGTTAATGCAGCAACAACAGCGTCGGGTTAAAACGTTAACGTTTCTCGTATATCCATATACACGATTATAAAGGTGAAGAGAATGGTGCACAAGAAGACTCGAGGATGATAAAGAGGGGAGTCAAGGAAGATGAGGAGAATATGAGTCGCCATTGGAAACTGTACGGTTCTATATCTCCGTTCATCAAAGAGGGTTTTTTGGAAAGCCCTTTTTTCTTTTTCTTTTTTGTTTCCGTGGTTTCTCATCTTGCACTCTGGGCACCTCCTCTCCGATGATCGCTGCGTTCTGTTTTTTGGGAATTAGCCCTCAAGCTATATAGGAACGGGGAAGGTGGAGGAAACAAGAGATGTTTGGGAGTCGAGAAGGCGGACACGGTGATCTCTCACCATCCGTCGCGACGACTCTCGTAGTGCTTTTTCCATCGCCAGCTGTGTGTGCATTATTACAGTTTAAGCTCTCCACCATCCAGGTCGCCAGCGATAGAGGAGTCGAGTTGCAACGTCGGATTATCCGTGCGCTCGCGCGCGATATCGCGTAAGCGCCTTGGAGCACAGCTGTCCGACAAGCTCGTCCCGATCTTTCTACGAGTGCCCGTTGATCGCTATCTCTTGTTCTTATTTTGGCTCTTTACACATTTCTTGATTGTATTATCAATTTCCAATAGTGTAATAGTGTAATAGAATATATCAGGAGTGACGGCTCTGTAGGGCTGTTTAGGCAAGCCTATCTGAACCTACTGCTCGAGGAGATGAGGGGTGAGGCGTGGCATTGGCGATGGCTTACGTTGGTGGAGTCGGAGGTTCACTGCGGAGGACGGCTCGTTTATTATTTATTTTTATTAAGCATCGTTACTTACTTTTCGCTACTTCTATATTCTATTTATGCATATTCTATTCTTATTTTTTATTTAATGTTACCTTTGGTTTATATTCTTTTGCTTCCTCATAGAGGAAGCTTTGTTTTGGTAGTAACAAATGTCGAGATTTTAATGAACACGTGTTACAAACATCGAAAAATCACATTTAGGAAAAAAACCGCCGAATGTGCCTGCGTGTGTGCGACTCGCCTCGACCGGTCAATCTGAAATTTCATATACAGTATGTGTGGTTAACAGTCAATGTTTCTGCAAAATTTCATCGCAAAAATGTTCATTGGTTTTTTTTGTATGCCATTTTTCATTTTTTCAAAACCTCGGTTCGCGCTCTAGCCCATTTTTTAGCTTATTGGCCAAAAACGCGTATACGAATGGAATATGATCCCATTAAAATTTCGAGAGAATCGATCTAACCGTTTATATTTTATGTAATTTTGAATTTTTCAAGTGACAAGTGAAGCGTGACATTGATATATTTTTACATGCCAAACCTAAATAGGCCAGCCGTTTTGCATGAAAGTCTAATACGACGGCGACGTTAAGAAAAATTGAAATTTTCATATCGCTTCCACATCAAAGTTCAAAGTTCAAAGTTGAAATTTTTCTAACACTTTCTCATAATGTCCCTTTATTCGCAAAACTTCCTCAACAAGGAAACCAAAAATATAGTAAATGCTTTCTCATAGTAGAAGCTTTGCGAATAAAGGGACATTATGAGAAAGTGTTATAAAAATTACAACGCTCAATTTTTTATACTGTTATTTTATTTGTAATTTGCTTTAATTTTTATTGTAATTTTTATGTTTGTAAAATTATTGCGTTGGTGGTTGGGGCAGTGTCATGGTTTCTACCTTGTGGCACCGTGTTCTGAAGGGGCTTAGGTCTCAGAACACGGAATGAACGAATCAATCTATCTAATAACAGGCCGATGTGATGTAGTCAATCGGATTCTGTGCTTCCGGGACGCTTTTCGCATCTCAACCCAAGACCTCATATTTTTCTTTGTCCTCTAACGCATGACTGGGGGGTGAACATTCCAACGCCTTTATATATTCTTTATATATATATATATATATATATACATATATTATCTGTGCTAAGCGTAGGATCCACGTTCGGGACGTCGGTGTCGACGTCGGCGTCTCTCATCTAGGGAGGAGGCCGAGGCCGAAGTCGTCCCGTTGTGGAGCCTGTGGTGATGTGGCCCAACAGCCTCGGTGGAACTTCCGGCTGCAGCGGAGGTGCCGGAGCGGCGGATCTCGGAGGTCTGGCGGCCTCGACAGCATCGGCAACGGAATTGTTCGGTCCAGCGGGGTTCGGGGCTTCGGCCGCTGGACCATACGGTGCTCTAAAGTCAAATCCTTACGTAAGTGCGCTGAGCATGCCACCGATCGAGGCGCTTCACTCTACTATCGGTTATCCCGGTTGCACGCCTGCCGGTGAGTCCTACTACTGTGAGTGCTTCAACGTTTTCTCATCTATAATAATAGTTAATGCAATTTATAAAAGTAGTAACGATTTTTTTGTCGGAAACAAGAACAAGAACAACAACAACAACAAAAACCTCAAAAAAGTCCTTTATTTTATATCAAACGTTTTGTGGAATAAAGTTTAGGATTAATTAATTTAATGCAAATACGATTTTTGACGAAATAAAAATCCGCCAAATAGAACTGGACAAAGTACTTAAAGTACATTGTACTGAAAGTGCTATGTACTTTATACGTTAAAGTACTCGGTACTTTAAGTTCTTATACAGTACCAAAAAAAATCGTATTTAGTTATTTATCAAGGAGGGAAAAAAATTATTATTGTAAAAAGTCAAATAAATTAAGATAATGCAACGGTAGAGATTATTCGAAAACGTTTTTCCCACGAGTATCAGAAAAAATTTTATTTCACAAGGTGTGGAAATGGGGGTTTTCGCACGCGATGCATGCGCAAAAACCGCCATTTTACCACCGAGTGAAGTAAAGTACTTTTGTACTTCAAGCCCGTACTTAAAGTAACAAATAAGTACCCGGTACTTTAAGCACTACCCAGGTATGATTGATATAAAGATTTTCGCGTCTCACGCAACGATGTCTCAATTGAAGGCAATGGAAAAGATCTTTAAGTGCACTATACTTCAAGTACTTCCGATACTTTAAGTACAGGAATTAAAGTACTATGTACGTTAAGTACCGCCCAGCTCTGCTGCCAGGTATATGAATTTTTATTGTCTTGTCGAATAAAGTTGGGGGATCAATCGAAGTGTCAGTGGTTACTGCGATAGATAGAGACTGTATACTTACTTGGTATCTCTGAATTCAGTGTTAGTTATATCGGATAGCATGAGCTAGTGTAGCCAAGGGTCAGGTGAAACCTCTCAGAATCCGCGTAACCTTCGACTGAAACAACGACTACCAACGTGTTGACACCTTCAAATATGTACACAGAGAACGTAGAATTTCGCTGCTCGAGAGCTCGCCTAACCGTTAGAAATGACTATTGAATTGTCTTAGGTTAGTTAAAGTTCGTTTGTTTGTTTGTTTCAATTTAGTTTTTTTTTCGAAAACAAAGAAAACATTTCCGACAACTGGACACGATCCCGTTAATCCAGATTTATATATTCCGTCCCGCGATATAAGTTAAATAGTACATTTACTTATAGCACTGGAGTGCTACCCCTAGATATCCCGTTTACTTTTATACCGTCCAGAGGTGCGAAAAAGGTACTTATTTAAGAAGATTTATGATCGAGAGTCGGCTATTATGTTTACGATCTGGCCAATGTGTCGGTATATGTATACATATACATAGTTGTTATTACCTCGAGTATTATATAGCATTATCGACGTATGCGATTTACGCTCGGGTTAAAGGTAATCCGAGGAAGCAGAGACGAGAACGTACGACATTTACCAGGGCCCAATTGGATGTGCTCGAGGGTCTATTCTCGAAGACAAGGTATCCGGACATATTTATGCGCGAGGAAGTCGCTGTTAAAATTAATCTTCCGGAATCCAGAGTACAGGTGAGTGACGGTAGTACCGAACCTATATATATGTAAATGTTAAATAATATAGGTACGTACCATGTGTATAACTGGATAACGAGTAACATGGCAAATGATATGATATGGTTTCACGTCGTTCTCAGATCGGTATAGAATACAAATGGAATAGAAAACTCGAAATGTTTCATATTCGGTGCGTATCGGCTGCGAAAGCTTACACTGGGTAAAATGTAGCAGTGAGAGAGTGACTTTTCGTTGAGCTCTCTTTCATCCGGTCACAGTCGGACAGACTATTGCAATAGCCGCGATGCTAAAGGACGGCTCGTGCCTTCGCATATTTTGCTCTCATCGGAGTCAGGATAAAGGGCCCGCAATTACGGTCTCTCGACACACCTGGCTTCTCGCTACCGTCTGCCGCGCTCACTCCATTCCTATCGGAGGAAGTAAAGAAACGAATGCCGCCGCTGGGAATCAACGTCGTTGCGTTCGGTTCGGTAGCCTCCATAGTCTTGGGCACGTTTCACCGGTGTCTATCTTTTTTTCTCTTGTACGAATTTCTCGTCAAGGAAAACTTTAAAGGTCTCGACGTGATGCGTACGCCGTAGCGTTGATATTTCACGCCTCCGGTGACCTTGCGAATAGCAAACTGTCGAAGCTCACAAACGTTGCATTTTTGTTTATGAACCGGCCAATGTGTGTAGCGTTGAGTCCATCTCGCGGCGCGAACAGCTCATGGGATCCGGCGCCGGCCCGTTCCCCAGAAAATCCGGAGAAACCCAAGCGCTAGCTTGCCAACTCGCTTCTAACATTGATCGCGCGGGGCTTCTCAGCGGCTCTCCTTCACACGCGTGTTCTCAACTCACTCCAGTTGTCACTTTTGACACTCGAATTATGTTAGATAAATAATTATAAAATACTCGTACAGGCCTCAAAATATTTTTAACCATGAAATACCGTACACGGATGTCTGGTGAGTCCGAACCGTTTCGACAAGATGGTCCTTTTGCTTCCTCACGGAGCAAGCTTTGTTTTGGTGAAAATAAAATCGCGAGGTATATACCGTGTATGGATTGTCCCGTATACGGTATATTTACCTGGGAACCGCAATTATACCGTATCCGTGCACGGTGTACCGTATACACCGTCTACGGTGGAAACCGTAACCACGGTGTAGTGCGAATAGACACTTCGTTTTCAAATTTCATGAAAAATTAATGCTTTATTTAAGACGCAGTTTTCCGTTTTAAATGTTGATCTATAAATAAAATAAGTGGTAGATTCGTGATTAGTCTCAAAAACATCTCAAATGTGGCTCCTGAGCTGCGATTAAAGAAGAAAAAAAATTGGAAATTTGTAAATTGCAAAAAAATGAGTGATTTTGCGTATTTTCAAACAATGATTCCTTCGCTTCTCGATGCCATCGCGAAAAAACTTAAGTGTTTCGTACACTATGACAAGAAATACGCCAGGTAATTTGTATGACGGGGTTGAAAAAAACTAGATAAAGATTTATGTGTGTCTGCGAGGGGTTGCAGGATTAATCTTTAATTTCCGATTACTATAATATTGTCCTTAACTCAAAATTTTGCCATATCTTTCATCCAGTGATTCCCCGTCCTCTGTATAAAACCGATTGCATTCCATGTTCTGAAAAATTTGCCCGTGCAGGATGTATATAAAAGCCCTGTATATAAAATACATACAAATTATGTGCATCGAGTTCAATGTCTTTTTCGCAAACTTAGGTATGGTTCAAAAATCGAAGGGCAAAGTGTCGGCAGCAGCAGAAGCAGCAGCAGCATCAACAGGACAAGACACCGAGGTCGAAGAAACCATCGAGTAATTCGGGAAACAATCCGCCGCCGGGAAAGAGTCCGTCGATTGCGACGACGCCAACCCCTACTGCGGCAGTGCCAGCGACGACACCGCTGTAAGTTATAAGAATCATTGTCGTTGGGAAATATTTGTCAAGTTTTTATAATTCGTTGATACGACTGCAGAAGCGGCGGTACCAGCGGATCGGCTGCAAGCTCGCCAGCACTTCTAAGGGATTCACCCCAATACAAGCCAACTGGGAGCGCCACCAGTTTGCTACTTGCAGCGAGCACGACTCCGCCGAGTGTACGTTATCGACTGAAGTGATCTTTTTTATCGACGGGAGTTAAATTTCAAGGGGAAGAACAACGAATACCGATGGTCAATCGAAACGCGGTTACTTGCGACCCTCTGCATTCGGAAAAGATAGTTTCGACATTTTTTCTTAACATTTTTGGAATTCGGTATTCGGATTCTTCGAATTTTTTAAAAGCTATATCTATGTTTTTCCAACGGAATCTCGTAAATACCAAGATTATGAAAAAAACGTTAATTTTATCGCTTTATGGGCATGTGTTACAGACTCAGTCGGTAACAAATCGCCTTCCCTGTTTTCTCCAAAACGATTGATACGACGAGCAAAAGCAAATTAGGTTTTCATACTTATATCTATTGTCGACAAAAATCTAATTTGATTTTGATCCAAGCATCAACCATCACGGAGAAAATAGGGAAAGCGATTTGTTACCATCGGAGCATAGATACGTGTGTGTCACATGCCCTTAAGAGAAAAATGTAAAGCAAAGGATACTTTTTGACTTTAAAAAAGGCATTTTCGAAAAAAAAATTCCGAGCCACATATTTCCATGAATTTTTACGCTGGGAAGTCAAGCATCATCGGCAGAAACCCTGTTTAGATTATCATATTTGTAACTCGCAGCTGGGCGGCACGGTGTACAGCAGCGGTGGAAGTAGCAGCAGTATCTGGAGTCCAGCGGTAACGGAGAACGGCGGAGGTTTCCCGGGTGACCATCAGAGGCTAGCATGGACAACGACAGCGTCGCAGCAGCAGTGCTATCAGAATTATTCGTCTTATTACACGAATATGGACTACCTGTCGCCGACTCCTCATCAGTTGAATGTTGTGGTAATTAACTCGACACCCCCATTAAATTTATTTTTTTGTCTATAAAACTTACGTAATAATTGCATTTTTTTGTTTTAATTTTTATCAGGATGGCGGCGGAAGCGGGCTTGATAATACGTGGTGTAAAACGAGAGATGAGAGTGCTTCCTCCTGGTTCTACAACAGTGCCGGATGGGGCGACCGAAAGTGAATCGAATCTGTTGTGCGCGAATTTGAACGCAGCAATCGTCGTCGTATATTTATATCGACTGCCAAGAAACAGAAGGGCGTATCCCATATCATTTAGCATGTAAAACGATGTAGGTCGTGTTCTTCTTTCTTAGCAGTCGAGACACACACACACAGACACACACGCACGCGCGCACGCACGCACGCACGCACGCACGCACGCACGCAGGCACGCACGCGCGCACGCGCGCACGCGCGCACGCACGCACGCGCGCACACAGGCGCGCGCACACACACACACACACACACACACACTCTTTTTGGCGAAAAAGAGTTGAACAGTATGCATATCGTGTCGGTGTGACATATCATCGATCGGTACGTTGTACGACATTTCACATATCGAGTGATCACACTACTTCTTGACTTTACATGCTCCTGTATATCGAACCGCGCGAAACGATGGAAGGATATACAACATATCATCGACAATACCGTAGCGATCACACCATCTTCTTCCGCCTTTTGGGGATTTCCTGTATCTCACGGCGAAACGGTGCCAAAGCACGCTTAAGCGGCCAAAGAATCATATAATAGTGTGAAGAAAATCGCTGGAGGGAAAACATATCCATGCTGGACGAGAGACGTAACACGGAGACTAAAGCAGTGTTTGAAACAAAATAACGTCATCGACGACGATAAAGTGTGAGGATTTTTTTGTAAGATTTTGTAACATGTTCTGCCGGGTCGTGATTTTCACAAAAGTTGGGAAGTCTTTTTTTCGTATGAAAAAATAGAAAAATAATGGAACGGACAGAAAAAATTTCAGAGAAAAAATAAAAATAAAGCTAATTTGTGTAAATAATATAAATAAGAGTGAGGTTCGCGTGAAAGTAAATTGACAGAGGCTTTTTATCGGTTTTTTCGTTTTTTTTCATTTCAATCTATAGTTTATGTGTGTATGAATCAATTTGAAGCAGGTCGAACGTATACATACATATTAGGCTGGGCGTGTGATGAGACGTTGTAAATTAAGATGCGAACACGCGAGCCTACTTGATGAATTTATCGAAAATGATGTATGTATCGATACACGTCGCCATGCGAAATTATTAACGACGGTGAAGGACGAAGAAAAAAAGAAAAGACAAAAAATCCACGTAGACATGTTAAGTAAAAAAAAAAGTTACATCTATAAAAAAAAAGTTATATATTACACTTAAGGATGTAAGTATATGACTGTTTAGATTGTTATTATGAATCTCTTATAACATTGATAATCATGATACGAAAAAAGCTATACAACGACACCGTGAAAAATCTGTCATAAAGTGTACGAAGTAACGATAACAATATATATATATATGTATGTATATATATATATATGCATCGCAAGTAGGGGATAATTTATTTCAGCCTGTTTTTGCTTCCTCGTAGGGGGGGCTTTGATTTGTTGAAAACATTTTTTTTTGTTTCGAGATTTCCATGCAAACGTGATCGAAAAAAAATAAAAATCGTAAAAAAATAAGTTAAATAGAGTTTTCGATAAGAGACGAACATTTTTAACGATCGAGTGTAAAGTTTGGATCCTGTTGAGTTACCACCAAGGTTGTATCGCATCGAGTTGAAGAGGAATCCATGAAGCCGTTATAATATAATATACGTACATGGTGGTTGAGCCGGTGCTACAGGGCACTATCGGGACTACAGGGACATGGGAATCTCTTCGAGTCAGGCCGGTAACATGAGTTTTAAAGCGTTGAGAGTAAAATGCACAGAGCGTAGGCTGCGGCGCGCAGGCGTCCGCTCTCTCTCTCGCTCTCTCCCCCTCTCGGCAAAATTGCCAGTTTCCCCTCCGCGTTGCCAGCCAATAGAGGGTTTCCCGTTTCGCCGGCGCGGGTCGGCTACCCGGCACCGTCATCCATCGCGGCAGTGTCGCGCCGCGCGTCGCTTCGCTTCGTTCCATCAAGGTTACTGTTGCGTGTCTCCAGTTGCTTTTTTTTACAAACCTCGATGAAACCCTGAGTGTTTTCTGTTTGTTTTTCGTTTATCGAAACTGACTAACTATGTTATCGACGGCGGAGTGAGATTAATCGATTAGTGCTCCGTTGTATTTAATTGCATAAACAATAAAATACAATAAAATTTTTGTCTTCTTTCTCAAATCTCCGTTATTTCCGCCATCTCCGTTGTGAAAATCTCTCTCGTAAGCGAGAGACAGGACAACCGCGAAGGATGCCCTTTCTGGCTCGGGGCCTGTCTCTACTCTGCCTTGGTAAGAACAATCGATTGATTTACGTATAGTTATTCGTCTTTAGATTTCGTTGACGGAATTTGTAGTTGGCATGGTTTATATACTTTTCTCTACCCTCAGCCACACTGTACAAGCCGAGGTTTTCTCTCCCGTCCGGGTCTTGAACTCGGTGCGTACTCGACTATACCCTATACGACTATGTACATAGGAACTCGGTGTCTTAAGCTAGCGAGAGGATGAATCACGACGGATACGCCGGTCCCACGGAATTAACTGTAGCAAACCTTAACAACTTTATCAACGTTTCTTTTATGTTATTGTTTTTCCGGAAAAGAAAATGGAACGATCGGAGATACTAAATATTCTGTTGATCCGAATATGTATTCGAGACCATGTAAGTAGTATGAATGTAACGTAACGTTTCGTTTCGTATTACAAGACGAAGCCTATGCGAAGCCCTCAGCATTGAGAACGAGTACAATGAATACTGAGTAAGAAATCCGATACCCAAGGGTTTGTTCAGTCAAGCCAATGATGAAAAGATACCCCAGAGAGAGGGAGAGAGAATCGGCAGCACGTGTCGACCGGTCAACCGGTTTGCCGATTGTTTGTTGCACACACGTATCACGTATATAAGCAACTATCTTGGTTAATATATGTTGCAAAACACCAACAATATTTTTAGGTTACAAAGAGGTTGCTGTATCGCCCAAAATAATTACACGTCTCGGATGCTCGAATGGAATGAGAAGGGAATTCCAGCGTAGCCCCGCTGAAAGGGAGTACATACATAAGAAATACACAAACGTACACACACGCACGCGCGCGCGCGCACACACACACAGAGTTTGCATCAAAGTACGCGTAAGAGCAATTGCTGCCTTGCCTGGTTCTTCGTTCCCCACCGAGTTTCCGGTCTGTGACGCGAGCAAGCCAGGTATACGGGGCTCGAAAGACGATGGGAAAGCAAGTTAAAGAGAAAAGATTATATACTTCTCTCACTTACTCTCTTCGCATATCTTCTTATTTTCTTTGTCCTCATCATTCCTCCGCAGCCCGAGTTATACCTCCTTCATTAAGGTTGTATTTTCGTGCGGCACGACGTTGTAAAATAACAAGTACATGGTACAGAGCAGACTAAAGAAGAACCAGAAGCGAAGAGCTTTCGTTATAGCAGAGGATCTCCTTCTCCGTGCTCCCTACTGCTATGGAAGAGATTCACAACTGCGCGAAATTCGCGCTGCGACGGACTAGCGCGTACCACCAATCGCCGTTTCGCTCGAACAAACTAGAACAATTCCCGTCCGTTTTCTTGCATTATCTATTTCAATATTTTCTCATCTCTTTCCCTGCTTTCAATTCCTTCCACTCGGATATCGGAATTCTTCAAAGAAATCGTCTGATTGTCGGTATCTCTTCATCCCGTCTGAGCTATATATATACGCTGTTCTGTTTATACTATGGAACAAAACTTGCACATAAGAATGTTCGCGTCATTTTCGGGGGAGCGTATCATGCCTCGAGCCGGCAACGCTCGTCGGCGCGCCGAGAGCCGAGAGAAACGAAAGAAAAAAGATCAAAGACTTAAACGAAGACGAAAGTGAGTCAGATCAGTCATCGGTGCTCGACTGGCACGGAAATCTCTTTCCCCGTGGAATATGCAGAGTTACTTTTACGACCTACTACCAACTCTGCGCTCCAAACGCTCTAAACCTTTGTTCTTTTAGCGTTCAAATGTTTCGGTCTAAACATTATCTCCGGCGCGCGCAGCAGCACCACCAACAGGCACCACCACGGAGACCAGCTGCTTGTCCATCCTCAGAGAGCTTTTTATTACGTTTACGCTTCTTCGAGGTCTTTTGGTTTTTGACGCACGCTTTGGACCGGGTATCCTCTCTTTTCGTACGACATGGGAAAGATCGTTCGACTACAAGAAAAATATATATATATATATATATATATATATATATATATATATATATATATATATATACCATATACATATCAGAGCTGGGCACAGTACCAAAAAATACTTCAAGTACAAAGTACAAAGTATCACAAGTACTCGAAGGATTTCCCAAGTACTTTTCACAATGACGTTCGTAGCTCTGATGATACAAGAAAGAACATTTATCAATCCTGGCCCCCTTAGTATTAAATAAATCTTTTCATTTTATGTTTGTTAGGTAGAAGACAAAGCCGCGGCTATCCGTTGTTTTTGTTTTGTTTTTTTTTTCAGGTACTCTTCTGAGGGAGATAAAAAATCGAATCTTCTTTTCTATTATTTAATCGCAACAACCGAGTAATAAATAGGGTACACGATACACAACAGAAGAAACGTCGAAACACGGGTTGGAAAAGCGAAGGTTGGGGAATGAGTATCGTTTGTTCCGTTGCGCTATGCGCTGCTGGCTGAATTCGCTTTAGGTTTGCTTTGTCCCGGAGGTTTGCAGCAGTAGTGGTAACACACAAGCTGTAGTGAAACAGCGTCAATATTCCGGAGGCTGCCAGTCGCCCCTGAAGAGTCGCGGAGGCGCGGTCTCTCTCGTTGTTCGACGCGCTTTCGAACAGCCGCCAGGTCTATCCTCCCCGCACCCGCGCCTGGTAATTGACTCGATGAGATATCCCCCCCCCCCTTCCCCGGTGAACCTTTATACCTCGAGCCGTTAATCATTTTCCGGTTTCACGGTGAATAATTGTATCGAGGAAAAAAAATTTGAAAAGAGAGTAAAGAAGAAGAAGAAAGGCATGGATTAAAAGAAATTCTTGTGATGTCGGCACTTTATACTCGTGTACCTAATATTCGAATATACAGTAATAGTTGATAACACTTGGTCGGAAGAAAGGAGAATAATCGTTAAGTTATCGATGGACCAAAGATTCTCGTGTACTCGTTCGATAGTGTGTATGAAGGCTCAACTCAACGGACTCTCTCAGGAACAGTTTGAACTGCGGGAATCCTGTTGAAGAGAGAATCGGGCACGGCAACTAAGATACACGGAGCCTAAGACGACCAAGGTCTAGATAAACAAAGAAGAACGGAGGGACCGACGCTTGATGGATTTATGGCCGGGCGGGACAAACCAACGAGCTCGGGCAAGGATAACCATTTCGAGGGAAGCTCGTGTTTGCCTCAAAGGCCACATATGCCTTTGACTACGCAACAACGTTATTTAATTTTTTTTTTATTTTTAAGTTTTAAATTTAATTTTGTGACAGGAAAATCAAAAATGTCTCCTCGATCTCAAAGCTCGACTCGATTCCTCGAGCGTTAGCGCCGAAATGCGAAAAGATCGTTATTCAAATGTATATCCTGCTATATTTTCGTATACGTATGTATATTCAGAATTTAATTGTATGGTATAAGTGTGAGTGCGGTATAGACGAGTTGTACTGAACAAGTATGAATGTAGCATAGCCAAACTACGAAGCGCTACGAAACAGAGCGCTGCCCAATCGAGAGAGAGAGAGAGAATGAATGAATGAATGGAGAGAAATAGAGAGAGAGTGAGAGAACCGAGAGCAGACTCCGCACGCGTAAAATATCGATTGGGGAGGGGTTTCATCGCGCACTGATTGACGACGCTAATCATTCTTCCGCGAGAAGCTTTAGGGCTCGGTTTAGTCAGCTCTCGAGGAGTCTCATCGCTTTGGCAAATTATTGTTATTCATTATTGAAATTATGTCAACTCCGTCGAATCTTACCATATTTTGTCAAAATTAGTGTAAGAGTGTCAACGTTACTGTCAAATTGATTTGTTCAACGCCGAAAAGGATAATTGCCAGAAAATAAACACGTGAGTCACCATATCTAAATAAATTCACAAACTTCTGCTTAAAATAACACGAGATCTATTACTTTGAGAATGCAAATGTGTTTCATTCCTTGGACCCTCCAATTGAACTTCCTCCGCGTGAGTTTTTTGTCGATTAAGTTATAAAATAATAAGTGTTTATTAGTTCATCTAAAAACTAATTGGTGCCCATTTTATTAACTACGAATCATAAAATTCTTTTAAAGTCATCAAATAGAGCATAAAATTCATAAAATTCTTAAAGTAATCATAATCTTAAAATAATCATAAAATTCTTTTAAAGTCATCAAATGGAGCCCTGGCAGCCACGGACGCCGGCCGCGCCAGGTGTGGCTTTCGACAATTATAACTAGAATTTGGAGAATTCCTAGAAAAAAGTTCATTGAAAATATAGAAATATTTTCAATGAATACGTAGAGCACAGTATATAGCTGTGCGTGAGTATTGGCGGTCGAGTTATCGGCAAATTATACCGTATCATCACTCTTGGGAAATGAAAAATCTACTCTAAGACAATCCGTAGTAAAAAAGAAAAAGCGTGAATGTTGTAATAAAAAATATATACAAGAGAGTGAACGAAGTGAATTCCACAAAATTTTCCCGATATTTCTCGGCAATCTTATGGTTATAGATATTCGGTTGAAGAAGAAAAATTTCTTATACATGTTATAGAAGAGACTTTACTTTATTGTTGACAGTGATCTCGATACAAGGCCAGCAGCTAGAGGGAGGTCTCTATTTTTCCGTGAGTCCTGCGGATCACACCGTCGTCGAGGGTTCACCGGTGCGACTAAGATGCGAGACACAGCCGAACGTCGGCGTTAAGTATTCGTGGAAGGTCGAGGGTCAGCAACTTGCACCGAGTCCCCGAAGGCATCAGGTCGGCGGTGACCTCTACATAACGAGGGTCAATAGAATTCTCGACAGTGGGAATTTCGTTTGCGTAGCGAATTACGAGACTACCGGATACACTATCGAAAGTTCACCCGCCAAGATAGACGTACAATGTAAGTAAACTATATTTTCTTCTCATTATACGATTGATAATCGTGTCGTGATTATAAAATTTAACTCGTATAAAAAAATACCTGTAACCCAACGATTCGTATTTATCACATACGATATCTTCTCGGATCACATACGTGTCTTCTCGGATCGTTCGATTGCAACGATCTTCCAGTTCCTAACCAATTGTCGGGTTCAGCAAGCTAACCCAAGCTTCCGGAATCCCCGCAGCAGCTAAATTGTTGTCTGATTCGCATGTGTGCGTGTGAGCGATGGGGGAACATGAATTTCTCGCGTAATTCAGCCGGGCGGAAAGTTGATACATTTTAATGATTTAAAATAAAATAAAAAAAGTGTCAAGCACCGGCGCGCCGTGAAGAGTGAGAGTAACGTCCGTCACGTTCGCCTCAATGACGACGCGAGCGCAACTCAGTTTTAACACCTTCGGTGCTTCGTTGAAAAAAAGAAGAACAAATATTATATATATATATATATATATATATATATATGTATCTGAACACAGAAAACTCGTAGGCGTTTTGCTGCAGTACTTACTACAGTGTATATAAAGCTGTATGCACGATAGCAGTCGCGCAGCGCTCTGTCTACCTGACAGTATTCAATATGTAACGAAGGAAAATTGGAGAGAAACGAAAAAAAAATATATATATAATATATATATATACGCATAGCAGCATATTATTTAATACGCGTCAGAGCGTGAGAGAGGGCGTCGTTAGCGCCCTTCTCCCTTACCCCGTCCCCGTTCGCCAGTGCTCGTTATCATGTATCGTTTCACAATTATTATTACACGGGCCACAGAGACGAGTGCATTGCGAGCGTGAGTGCTTTTAGCGCAGTTATAATATACAAATCTATACACGTGTGTGTCACACGAGAAATAAAATAAAATTGTCGTTGTTTGTGCATGAGCACTGGTACATATTGACATTTAAAAATAGGCGTCACACGCCTGATAATCCTTTGATAATTGGAATCCGCGACCTCACATGTTTGCAATAATGAATATATATTTTGTTTTAATCGTAAAACGTGGTTTTCGCGATGAAGAGTTATTTTGTGCGCTAGAATTTCGCCACGTCGATAAATGATTATCCGCATCGTCGAGATCGCGACTCATTAATACCCGGAGCTCAATGTTACACTGTGGGATTCGAGATATACGATTCTCGAGTTTGCCATTCAATTTTCGCGGCTCAAAACGAGGCTCAGTAATTAATTCTCGATCGAACGACATAGTATATACATATACACAGACATAACGCTAGGATTACAATCCTATAATATCTCACCGAGATCTCAAACGCATCCTCGGATCGATCGATTCACTCATTCAGTGCGAATGGTAAAATGTGATGTGCCAATTAGTAATTAACGCGTTCATATTTAATGATCTGTCATCACCCAAGGGAAGTTCGAGTGTCGGGTTATTTACCAAAGCGTCGCATAAGAGCGGCTTACTACCTCAATACATTTCTTTGAAACAATTGTATCGACGATACACGTCTCCCGTTAAATAAATAAATAGAAAAATCCCTTTTTATTTTTACGTTTTTTCTTCTTCCTTTACGTGTTTTATTGCCACCGGATCTTGCTCGATTAAAGAGGGCGAGACAGCCAAAAAACTGAGATTTTTTTTGTATAAAGTTTCATTTTTTGTAAAATGAAAAATGTTTCTAGCGGCGTTAGAACGCAATCCGGTTAATGAATTTCCTCTTTTTTCGATACAAGCTCCGTTTAATTAGTTACAAGTATGACAAATGAGCCGGCTTGGAGCGCGATCCATCCACTTGTTTGTATACGTGGAGTTCTGAGAATACTTGTTTACAGCTAATCAAGTTACCGCAAGACTCGGCTCGTTACAGAGGAATAAAATGAAAGCTCCGTTGTTATAGGACTATGCATACCATGGTACGATAATAGCGATATAGTGCTAAATACTGAGCGCATAGAGTCAATTGGATCAAATGCACTGCCGTATATCCGATAACATTACGATTTCCGATTTTAACCGAACGATTTTCACCTCCTGATGCAAAGGGAATATTTTGTTATCTCCAAAGAATGAAAAATCGCGAGAATTATTTTCCTTCGAAGCTTCGATCGTCAGTCGACTTGACGATGTTTTGCAAACGAATGCGATATACAAGTAAGATGGCGTTCAATTATAATTAAACGCCAGGAGGGAGACAAGGATGGAGAATACTCCATCCTTATCTCCCTCCACCCGTTCCCCAGTGTCTTTCACTTGTTTTTATTTTATTTATTTTTTTTCATTATTATTATTTTAGTTATTTTATAAAATTATTATTCTCCGTTTTTGTCTTCACCGGCTGTGAAGCTCGTGAGTAATAAAGCAAAATTGAGCGAGGAGGAAGAAGAAAAGCCTTTGTGCAAATAAAAAAATAACATCTCCCTGTCGTCCGCGGGCTCGGTATTATGCTCTATACATGCATACTATAGAAGTTGTATATTATATCTATACGTATAGCTGAGTCGAGTCTGCCGTCTGGAACGAGACAAGTTCATTCTTTACCCCTCTCACTCTCTGTGACAATGAAAAGGAAGCTGTTCAGCCCTGGAAGCACGAGAGGGCTGCCGCTGTACTTGGCGTACATTTCATACATAGCTTCGGCACTTGCTATCCTGAGTTGTCAATCGCAACTACTAAATGGCAAGATCCAGTGTTTAAGCGACTACGACACAACGACTTTTTCACTTTCGAAACTAAAAATCCCAAGTGTTATAGAGCAATGAATGAGGCTTTTTTAAAAGAATTTCTAATAATTTTTTCGTCACATGGATTCCGAGATGCATAAGCTTAAAGTTGTGTCAATTAGTATGAGCTGTATATGGTGCCGTGTGGAGAAAAGCAACATTCTCTATGAAAAAAAATATATTTCCAGACTACCTTATTAGAATTTTTTTTCTAAAATAACATTACAACATTATTAGGAACGCATTAAAAAAACCCATTAATAAAATGGAGATGTGCCCACAGATTTTCGAAGATATTATGAGTTGAAGTAGCTTCGAACTTGTATATGAAAGAATATCTAGACCTCAACCACTGCTAGCAACATGCCATTAAGAAACGGCGACCATGTGACGTTATTCCCTTCATAAAATGTACGATTAATGAATACATGAATACATGAACAGTGTATCTTCACGATTAAAATGCTCGCTCAAAAGTTTACATTTTCTGTGCAACACTATGGATATGAATATGAGCTTTAATCAATAACTCGATAAAACATTTTATTCTAGGTATATATAAAAAAATATATGTACGTGCATGTACGTCCCATATGTTTTGGCTGTGACGGGAAATCGCGGCCAATGAGGTAAATCTCATCTCATTTAAAAAAAAAAAAATTGCCAAGAAGCCAAGTACTATACCAATCTCGAGATTCTGCCCGCGCTGGAATACACTCACCTAGTCATTTCACTCTATCGTACGCCTTATTTCGTCCGTTCGTTCTTGTTACCCCTCGTTTCCTCGCCATCGCCATCGTCGTCGGTTCTAAAGTACGTATAGAGGAGGTTGAATTCAATTCAGAAGGTTCCGCTTGCATTTTCATTGTCTCGCCTCTTCCACGCTCCGAGCAACGACAGCGATGGAGAGCTGGGCGGGGGGGAGAGACAGAGAGAGAGTGTGTCCCTATGTATATATGCGGTATATTGTGTTTCTATAGTACGACGCTGATGCTCGGAGCAACGGGAGAGTAAGCTAATCGTTGAGTCTCTGCCTCCTGTTCCGCGATTGCTCGACGTGCTCCCTGAAAAGCCGCTGCATTTTTTTTAACACACGCGCGTGTGCCCACACACACACACACACAGACACAAAACGCACCAGACCCATTGTGCATCGTCAAAATTGCACGTGTGCGTTTAACTCAAAGCACAGCATGTTCTGCCTCTCCGTGCATATATGTATTTATATACATATACAGATGTACATACACAAATACAAATATAAACGAAAGTATATTTGTATGGCCTATGCAGCTATGACCGAAGAGTGGAACTCATGAGGATTCGGTCCCGGGTCATGCGACCTCGAAATGCTCGAGGAAAGGAGCAAGCGAGATATTATACTAGCTACTTCCACGCGCACTCCCATGGAGCTGCACGGGGATACCTATAGAGAAGTGAAGAATAACTCGAGCTCGCGAGCTCTCGAGACTTTTTTTTCCCCCCAACAACGTCGAAACTTTACGCGAAAGAAAAAAAAAATTAACGCGCGAACATGCGGGAAGCGTTGTCTCTTTATCTGAGAGTAACGAGCGAGCCAACGAGATTTTCCTCGTCTTGCATCTGTAATATTTCCGTACGTACGTTTATAGAAAGAAAAAAAAGTATATAACGCCGAGACCGTCGTAGTGGGCCTCGCGAGCAGAACTTCCCAGTTCGCTCCTCGTCCTCGTCCTCGTTGTCTTCGTTGTCGTCATCGTCCAACTAATTAGTGAAATGCTAGTGAAGTTAATTAGTAAAAAAAAAGAAAAAGTAATTAATTTAGAGGATGGAAGTAGTTTTTTTTGCATTCAAGATAGTGAATTCGCATGAACGAGATGCGGGAGGCTCGCGCCGGAAATTTCTCATCGGCGTGTGGCTTCCTCGTGTCTCTATGCGCGAGGATAATATCAGTGTGGGGTGACGATCTCACCGCGTCCCCAACAACCCAACCGGGCATTTTTTTGTTTGTTTTTTTTTTTGCCGCTCTATTAACGACTTGGTTTTCCTCGTTACGCGACCCGGTCTCGACAGCTCGAATTAATAGTACTGCTTAATTGTACGTCATTTAATAAGTATGAAAAAAAACAAAAACAAAACAAACAGGTGAAAAAAATTAATCGCGGCTTCGATGTAAATTACTAACACACCCAGAAAAAAGATTTATTAAAAACAAATAAAATTTTATCTTCAAATGACTTTTGTTAAAATAAAAGAAATGTTTACTTGACTTAACAAAATCCTTATTACATTCAAATAACGGCTATTCTTTAGTGTAAGTAAAACAATTTATGCAAAGATTTGTACATTAAAATAAGGGTTTATTCGCGCTAAAGAAATCATATAGTATTTCACATCAAGACAAACGCGGCTATTATCCGGTAGCGCACATTATAGAGTCGTCAACGCGTTAGTCGTCTGAAAACATCTCTCACTGATAGTACAAGACTATATTTGTTCCTTACGGGGAACTGTTACATGGTAATACAAAAGCAACTCATCGGTTTGTTTTTATGAAATTTTGTTGACTTGAAGCCGTGTACCTCGATCGAATTGTGGTTATAGAATGAGTCCTTAAAGGACCAACTTTGAGATTGGTTATGTTATGAGTATAACTAATGTGCGACGTGATTAGTACAATCGTATATCGATAACGGATCTGTATGCTTATTTAATAATAAAACATTGCTTGTTGATGCTGTGTTTTTAGTGAAAATTACTTACTCAACAAAAAATTCGTTTCTGCATCATTCATATATCACATTATTCCCATATAAAAAGTACCAGGTCTGTCACGAAATAAACAAATAAAAATTATGTGACCTAAATATCTGTTTATTAGATCCAAATAAACATTATTAAATTATAAGAATAATACTATGAAACAAATAAATATATTGGAAATTAATAAACGCTCTATTAGGTTATAAAGCAAATAAACATTTTTCTTCGTCCTTAAGGTGAAGTGAAAATCATGTGACGGAGCCGGGAGTGCGACAGAGATAGCGGCATTGGTCTTACGGTGGAGCCAGAAACAGCGACAGAGATCGTCTTTCATTTCACCTTAAGAAATTCTCTTTGATTGGAATAAACTTTTTTCTGACTGCAGGCCTTAATTCTGAGCAACTGTTGGCAAATAATGTTTTTTATTATATCAGAGATTGAAATTATTTGTTTCCTATAAGAACACATCCGAGCGCACACCGAAGATTAGTACGACATCCACCGTACGCCACATAATAAGAGAAAATGTATAGAAAAAATGGCAAACGGAACCTATACGAGTTGTATTACGGGTGACACGAACGTTCGAACAGATAGAAAAGTGAGGTGTAAACGGTGCATATATTCCGCAGTCCAATTTCGATGAAATCGTAGGATCGGCAATATTCAAAGCTTAAGCTGCAGACGAATCGCACGGCTCTTGTGCAGTCTCGGTGTCTCGTTAGTAAAGAATCCTCGTTGGCGTCGTTCTCGACGTCGACAATCGATATTCATGCGGAGAGATCGTTTGGTCGCGAACTTTACCCGAGCGTTATCCCCCACCCTTACCATTTCTCTTGGGCTTCTCTCTTTCGTTCCCTCATTTTCCTCTCACTCACTCCCTCTCTCTCTCTTTACCGGTAAACTCCTATCGCCCGTCTTCCGTTTGCCCGGCAACGCGTACAGTTATATATACTCGCGTGGAAACCCAGGGAGAGCTCGCCACTGTCGCGAGTCGGCACTGAACGGAGAGCCCTTTAATCTCGGAATTACAGGGACGAGACGCAAGGGAAACTCCGTGAAACTAGCAGCGTTGGCGTTAACCTGCCACGAGCGCCGTGTCTATGCGAATTTCCAACCGCGCACCAGCGACATTATTATTATTATTAGTATTGTTATTATTATTATTATTATTATTATTATTATTATTTTATTCAGAAACTCTTAACACGATTATAACAATTATTGTACTCCCAACCCAACATTTTCCATATTAATCTCAAAAATACGATTTTTTGTGCATAAAATCGGGATTTTCAATGGCGCACTGTACTTTAGGCCCAGCAAGGCCAGCGGATTCGTGTTCAGCGCGAAAAAATACGTTGAGATAGATGGCAGTGCATAAAAAAAACAAAAAACAAAAAATCGTCCAAAAATTGCAAAAATTGTAAGGTCACCCCTTTCGAGTCCATTTCTCGCGTTTTTCAACGTCCTCAAACGGCACGATCAAACAATTCTAAAACTTCGGACAAGGCCCTACCTTGTGCATTTTTTCCCGTACAACACGATGTGCACCCTGGATGTTTTCCAAAAGTGGCTCAAAAAGACAAAAATCGTTATTCAACCGATCTTTTTTGTTTCAAAGCTATATTCCGGGTATTTTTTCCCGCTGATCACGAATATAACAATTATTTAACTCGCAACCCAATATTTTCCATTTTAATCCACTACACTCACCATGGTTTCAGAAGAAAGCGCCTCCCGCTCAACGGTCGATGTGCCAGTTAGGGCACGGATAAGCGGTCACCCATCCAAGCACTGACCGCGAACGATCTTTGCTTGACTCGGGAGACCACTGGAGCCGTGCGCCAACCGCGCATCCGCCGCTGTCGATCATAGTTTATCATTACTATTATTCAGTCATTATGAGAAACTACCAAAGATGGCAGCGTCATATGAACGTATAAAACATTGCGGGGCGGGTCGAACGGGCTTTTTTTATTATGGTCGATGTGTGCTTAGCGAGGGTAAAATAATTAACTCGTTGTCAAGATTCGATTCAAGAGGAAACTCAAGTAAAGATAGCGGGGGATGCTGGAGGACCGTAGAAAAAAATATTTTTGAAATACAAATCACGCACGTTGCAGGTTGCTTCTTCACTCTTCGTTCCCTCCCTCTTTCTCACACGCACACATACACAGACACACACACATACCACTCGTCGCGACTGGAAGATCCACTACCCTTTCGAGTGCTAGACGGAAGCTATTGTCTGGATGTGTATTCTATGGCTATGTGTAATTGGCTACGAGAGTGGGTCAACGAAAAAGGCGGAGGCGTCGAGTATCTACCCCTAAAATGATCTTCAACCTCCAGGACGATGAGTAACTCTTGATACACGTATACACGGAAAGGAAAAAGAAATATTATATATATATATATATATATATATATATATATATATATATATATATATATATATATATAATGTTCCTCTATAGATATACATTTGAAGAACATATAGAAACGCATGTGCGAGCAAGGGGTAGCGGTGTATTGCGTACGTGCCTCGCGTGTCAAGAGGATCCACGAAGAACCATCAACCTGACTTGCCATGGCGAATACAAAAAAAAAAAACCGAGACCCTCCGCGCTCTTTCTGTTGGTGGTAATTATTTTCTAACGTTAAATAACGCACGATCTGTCGCGTTTCCGTTAAGCGCGATAATTATGGATAGGTGACTGACCACAACCTTTTTTTTATTCCTAAGTTATTTTCGGCCGTTTCCGTGTTAAAATGTACCTTCCCCAGTAGACACATCGATTGTCTCTCATGTGCCCAGAGAATATGAAGCAAAGGGCCAGACGAACAGAGAGAGAAAGCGGTCGCTTGATGATAATATTTTCCGGTATCTCGACTCGGTGATACGCCACTAGTCTGTACACGCCTACGTATTAAACACATACGCGCGCACACACACACACAGCATATATATATATATATTTAGCTCCGAGAAACGAGCAGCGTCGCTTCGTGGATAACGCGAGAACACGCCACGCATAACCCCATATTTTTATTACTCCCACTGTCTCACTTGAAATAAAAAATATATATTTAGTTAACATATTTGTCAACGATGGTTCAGACGTATGCGTCGATGAATGACATCGATACCAATGCATTTGACATGTGAGTAGTTCGTTTTCTTTGACTCTATCGCCGCATGATAATTACCCTCTCGCAATTGTTACTATATTCTTCGTTCGAAAATTGAATGAGCCAATCGGTTAGAAGAAATAACGATTGTAAAGGAACCTAATTGACAATGACTCGTGAAACAAAAGATTTTTTCACAATGAAGTACGAATGACGGATGAAAGTTGGCAAAATAGTTTTTTTTTGTTTTAACGAATAATTAAACGATCAAAGGAATTTTCCTGTAAGTGAAGTTCGATCGTGATTATATGAAAGCCTCGTTGAGAGATTACTTGGTAGTAGTCTACTTTGCAGGCATCTCGAACCACACGTTTAGAGTATGGAAAAAACCGTAACCATGGTGTTGTGTATCCTCCACGGATCCGGTCGTGATGCCTTCATTTTTTTAGAGCTGCTAAGGAAATTGCAGGACAGGAAATTAAGAGTGGGCAGTAATCTCTCAACGAGGCTTTCGTATAATCACGATCGAACTTCACTTACAGGTAAGTTCGTTTGATCGTTTAATTATATTGCAAGCCACGTTGAGAGATTACTTGGTAGATGTTTAGAGCATCACAATTCACTCTTTTTTATGACGGAAAACACAATGAAACAATGTTTTTTTTAACGAACATCTAGACAGTACTTTTTGCTGAGGTTTTCCGTTTATTGAGGATAGCTAAGGCGAAGGTATTCCTTGTTGCCGTTATTGGCCGGTTGTAAAATTTTCCAAAGACATTTGATCTTTCAGACGAACCAACTGCACGTCTTATCGCGTCCATATCCACTCCTCTTAGTAAGACTGAGGTAGTCGCTGTATGTTTCGTATTGTATGCCGAGAACATGTTTACATCAATGCCTGCTGATGCTAGAAGGCATTTCATCCAACGGCTGATGGTTTGAGTCGACGCTGCTCGATGTGGTTTTTTAAAACTGTTATAAACAGGCGTTTTCTCAAGCAGACTTATGTCTTGGCTCCGGTCGAGATATGCAAGTATGGCACTGGCTACACACAGTTTCGGCTTTTCTTTGAAGAAAGGGAGTACTAATAGGGGCTAAGAAAGGGAGCACTGGGTCGCGAAGTTTTTATTCTCTTCGGGATCTTGATCTCAACCGCGTTCGAAGACGTCTCTCAGGGTTTAGCTTCAGATCTTCGAAGATGCATGAGCTCGAGGCGAGAGGGTAGATTCCCAATGTCTTGTCAATTACCTCTTTATATAGTTCCGTCGTGAGCGAGATACTCCAGCGAGCCGCGAAAGACTGGTGTAACTTTGTTTCTGGTCAGTTATTGACCGATGAGTCGTCGCCGAGAACTTCGAGTATCGTCTCGTTTCGTTTTGGAACGATTTCGGCTTCAGTCATATCGTGAGTCGTAGCGTCGGGTGCGGAGGCGTCTGGCGCGGAAGTGTCGGCTACAGAGTCGTGGGGCGTTGAGGCATCGGGAAGAACATTGGACGTTGTATAGTGAGAGAAGGTGTTACAGAGCTTCGTATCCCGACGGACACTTGTCTGTTATCGGGGCTGTTGTCCGCGTCACGTGATTAGACGAGGACAGTGAATGGACACTTCTCTTACTATCGTTATTACGGAGTCGTTGCACTTTTTGGCTGTATTTAGCGATTTTCCGAAGCCAAACCGTCTGTTTCTGATGATGATCGGGTTCTTCACGGCGACGTTTTCGATGTTTGCCCGTTTTTATTGAATAGTTCTTCAATTAGGGTAAAGAAAAAAAAATCGAAAATATATTTTCCTCTGTCGCGTAGTTCCTATACGCGCACGCAAAAACCAATACAGGCATCATGACCGGGTTCGTGGAAGATACACAACACCATGGTTACCGGTTTTTCACATAACTCTAATCGTGTTGTTCCACTGCCTGCAAGCCAGTCTACTACCAAGCAATCTCTCAACGAGGCTTGTAATATAATCATCATCTGGTAGGCGAAACCTTTCCATGGGGTTATTTTTATATTTCTCCAATCTGCTTGAAAGAATTTTCTATGTTTTTTTTTGCCCTCGGTACATGCTCTCTAGAAAAAGAAAAACACGCTCCACTATACCGCGATAATAATAATTGCACCAGAAGATGGAATAACAACTGCTCGTTATCCCGCGCAAGAGTCTCGAGATCGCGCGTTCTCCGTCTCGTTTCCCACTCGAACACTATGTACGATGGAATAACAAAAAAAAGAAAAAAAACTAACTCTCGAATTTTCGACATTCCTCGTGATTTTCAGCTTCTTGACTTTCTTCCCTTCTTATAGCATTGAACATTCGAGTGTGTATATGTGTAGGGGAGACCGGGCACAGTCGGGCAAGACGGGATGAAGGGCAAAACGCAATTTTCCAATAACTTTTGAATGCTGGCGATGATGGTGAGTGGGGCGAAACGGGGTTGAAAATCCGGATGTATCCTTAGGACAAAATCAGGCATCTAAAAATTATTTAAAAGTTGAGTTGTAGCCCCACTGTCCCGTTTTGCCCCGCTCTCCCCTATATATATATATATATATATATAGCGGTTTCGTTGAATGTTTCGTACGAGTCACAGAAACAAAATACATCGTTTGAAAAAAAATATATCATTGAGTAACGAGTGTAGAAGTTAGATACGGAACATGTATAAATATTGATTCCCGTGAAAGAAAATGCTTAAAAAAAGTCTTATCTACATCAACGATAGGTCGGAGAATCCAGCGAAGCTGGAATCTACCCCGAAACGAACGAGAGTGGTACGGTTCTGGGTTGGTTCTCCGGTCTGCTTCGCTGTGTGTTCGCTGTGGAGAGCCATAAAACTTTATGGTGCGTTCGCATCGACCGAGAGGGCCTCGAAGCTCTCTCCCGCCATATGACTACTACTACCATCCGGGAGGACTACCACACTGGCCATTCGTACTCGTGATACTGGCTTGTTTCCATGGCAACGAGGAGCTACTACCCCCGCCAACCAGCCACTGTGCAATATGTGTGTGTGTGTGTGTGTGTGTAATATATATATATATATATATATATATATATATATATATATATATATATATATATATATATATATATATCCCTGGAACGGGGTATCTCACTCTCCAGCGTCTCGTTCCCCTTGCCCTCTGCTGCCCCAACGCTTGCCAGTCTGGCGGCCTGGCCCCTTCAACCCTCCTTTCAACCCCCTAGGCTCCTACTCGCGCCATCCCCCATTGCCATACGAGCAGCGCACGTTCGAGTTTGCGCCCCTGGGCCATCCAGAATAAGAGAGAGAACTCTCGCAGGGCACTGTCCGCCCTATCGTCCTGGCTCTTATACAGATATGTTTATCCTACCTTTAATCTTAGATTTTTTTTTATTCAAGGTTGATAATTGACCGAATAAATGTTTCATTCGCTAATTCTTAAAGTATGTAGTGGTCCTGAGAGCACGCTGCATACGCGATATCCTATAATTGCTATAATCCGACATTTCGCACTATCTATTGATTTGACATGGTTATGTTTGATATTGTTTTAATCCTTCGAATGACGAAATAGACAGCCATCGAGACAAATCAATTTTATTAGGGAAGAGAATATTCCATCGATTATGTATGAGATATCGATTAAATACATTGGTCTATTGGTGGGAATGAAATTGTTCTGGTCCAGAGTGATAAACGGAGGGTGGAAAACAGGTTTAATGGTTCGTGAAAATGAGAATGGAAAATACATGTTTCGCGTGAGAGTTAACAACACAGCGTGCAGAGACGAAATAGCTCGCGTATGCCCGAATATAGGTAGGTGTATACAGCGAAAGACGGGATATTAGCGAAAAGCAACGAGGCCGGAACGTATACAAGCGACGCTCAAACGATTGACGCTGCAACCGGCGGGTTTGGTTGCAATTTTCGTACGAAAAAAAAGAACACGCTGTCGAGTGCGTAATGTTTATATCTATACAGATACGTATGTATGTATTATGTATTCGTAGGATACGCAGTACGGAGAAGTAATTTTACTTGTTTGTTCTCATCTGGAATAAACACTCTTTCCGTCTCTCCTCTATATATCCCTTTGGCGTTTATACCCGTGTACTCCGTGTCTAAGCACAAGATCACACTACTCGGTATGCCTTTTAAAACTCGAGCCGTTATCTCGCCGAGTTTGCAACATAACTCGACGACGTGTCGGCTACTAACTTTTCTACGCAAGAAAACAAAAACACGGTCTCTGGGATTATTGAGGTGCGATTTGAAGATATAAGGTAACAACGACGGAACTGGCGTATCCAGAGTCGAATTACTTATAATTTAAGGAAATATGATAACTACGGCGAGTCGACGAGGGGCACGATGAGCCGCGCAAGCCTCTTTACACGGAAATTAATTCAGCGGTACGTCGACCGTTAGGGGATGAGTTAGAAGTTGGGCGATGATAATAGTAAACGCCGCGCTCTCACAGTCCCTCGGTCGGTACGACACTCCGGCTCCGGCTATAGCCCTTTGATCTCGCGCTTCGTTTGTACGTTTAAACACGGCTTTCCGAGTAGTGGCCGGGAGAGAAAAGCGAGTCGAGTGGCCGCGAAGAATCCCGTAGCGCGCCGGTGTTTGTTACCTATAGACCACGCTCGCTCGAATTAAGAGGATGCACTCTCTGTTGCTTTCTTTCTTTCTTTCTTTCTTCGGGTTCTTTGCTGGATACTTTATACCATTTTTGTTTCATCTCTTTCTCCGCGCTGTTGGTTCTCTTAGAAGCGGCTTTCGCGAGCGAAAGAGCGCCGATTGCAAACGACAACCCTCGAGTTTACGGATGTGCCAACGCTATTACACAATACTCTTTCTTCGCCAACCGTAAGCCATAGAGGCATTTGTCGCTCTTTATTGTTAGATAATTCATTCTCGACTTGCCTTTTTTCTTCTTTTCTCTTTTTTCTTTCGTCTCATCTTTTAACGTTGCTGGTACTTTCCTTGCTGGATTAATAATGGGCTTTAAGCGTGAGTGAGAATAGCTGCGAGACAAGCAACCTCGCAGCACATGTTATACCATTCGCGGTTTTTCGAAGAGGAGTATATTACTAACGCGTGGCGCTCGATCTTTTCTGCCTTTCTTCCCTCTCTTCCTACTCCACTCTCGCTCTTTGCCGAGCCGAAGTTATAACCTCGCATATACACTTTTTCGTCGCTTGCCGTGTGGAATCGCCTTTTTCTTTTTCTTTACCTGGATATTCTCGTTAGGGGGGAACAGAAAACGGGTTCGCAGTTCGACACATCTCTCGCGGCTCGACGCGTTATTGGCTCCGTTTTGTTATATCGGTGGATATAACGAAACTCTACCCACCCTACCCCGAGGGTATGTCAAACGAGAGGGGATGATAAAAAGTTCTCGAAAAATATAACGGGCGAGCCGGCCAGTACTCGTCTGGCACTTGAATAGCGAATTAAAAAATAAAAGAGAAAGTCTAAACAAACAAAAAATAATAAGAGAATGAGGCTCGGACGACCGCAGACTCGATGAAAAAGTTATATGTATATACCTTTTTTTTTTGTCCACTCTTCTTTCGCTCATTCACGCTGTTCTCTTGCCGGGCGCGCTCCAAAAGTTTCGCGAGGATGTTCAAATATTGCCAACAGCACGTCCTTGTATCAAATTGAAGTAAACTTTTAAAAATCTATGCCCCGCTCGACGATCCCGTCGTCGTTTATGACATGGTGAAATTCATTAATTACCGATTAATTCATCGAGAGAGAGAGAGAGAGAGAGAGAGAGAGAGAGAGCGAGTCTCACTTTGGTCCGCGAGTCGTTCGAAGCTCGTTACAATAGATGGACTTTCACAAAAATTCTGCTCTTATATTTCAGGGATAAGCGAAGCGAGCGTCATCCTAGTTTCACCGAAATTCTCGTCGCTGATTAAAGTAGGCAGTCAAGTCGAGCTGCGATGTCACGTCGACGGATCAGGCGAGCTCAGATACGAGTGGTTCAAGTGAGTATTTTTTTTAGAAGTATTTAATTGCAACAAATTCTCAAACGATTGCATAATCGATCCTTACTTTTTATAATACAGGGTAAAATCCCTATAATAAATATTCGTTACTTATATCGTTGTCGGTTTGTTTAATTGAATGATACATATTTATGTACAGAAACACGGAAAGTTTGGCAAGAAGCGAACGTGTCGAGATAAAAAAGAACAAGAGACTGCACATACACAAGGCAGGTCCGCAGGATAACGGGGTTTACACGTGTTTAGCGAGAAACGAAGCAGGATCGTCACCGGTGAAGGAGAGTTTTCCACTGACGATATCCGGGAACGAAACAGCTACGATAAAAGTAGTTCCACAGAATTTGATCGCAAAACGCGGCGAACCTGCTGTACTTGAGTGCGTCTACGAGAACGCTGATTCGGTGCAGTGGTACTTCAAGTCCATTGGTCCTCTCGAGTCCGACGAAGAGAAGATAGTTTACGACAACGGGACGTTGGTTATACGAGCGGCCGAACATCGGGATCAAGGGATATACGCTTGTCGTGGCCTCAAGGACGACACCGTTCAGGAATACACAGCCGAATTACAAATTGCTTGTGAGCTCAAAAATTCGCCTTGTACACTTGTCTGTATCGAAATAAATGTTTGTGTTTTGTTTTCACCAGATTTGCAAAACCTGTCAGGAGCCTCTTTCGAGCCCGTTCTACCCGACCAACTGGCCGTTGTCGGTGAAGATCAAGAGCTGCAAGTGAGCTGTCTTGAACCGTCTGGTCTTCCGACACCGAGGATCTACTGGAAAGATCCACGGGGACATATAATAAGCGATTCGGGACTCGTCAGAGTTCAGGACAATACGTTGATTTTGGCAAAAGCGAGAATAGACGAGGACGGTGGAAATTACACGTGCGTGGCTGAGAATCTAGCAGCTGTGACGGAGATGACCGTGCAGGTCATAGTCTCGAGTGAGTGTAAAAAAAATTAGAAACATTTTTTTATCGACTCTTATTGTGTTTTTTAAATTTACTTTTTAGCTCCACCGAGCCTGACTAGCTCGCCAGAGTCTTTGGATGTAATGGAGGGCGAACCGGTGACAATGACCTGTTCCTATTCGGGAATGGAACCCCCGGTGACGCGCGCACAGTGGCTTAAGGACGGCGAAGCGCTCAAAGAAACTGGCGGTCCAACGAGACACAGAATATCCGATCGTCATGGTAACGTAACCCTTCACTTCAAGTCGGTGTATCTATCGGACAAGGGAAACTACGCCTGTGAGATAATTACCAAAGGATTTCCACCGATCGTATCGGATATCGGGAGCCTCGTTGTTCGGGAAAAACTTAAATTCTCACCGCCCCCCGTCGACAAGAAACTCGAACTCGGCTCTACCGTTAAAGTATCGTGCAAAGCTCAGGGAACGACCAATCCCACCGTTAGATGGATAAAAGAACGCGATGGCGAAAAATTTCCTAAACACGTCCAGGATGTCAATGGTACTTTGCACTTCAATGGTGTCGTCGAGGAAGACAAGGGACGTTACACTTGCATCGCTTCGAATGCCCAAGGGGCAATCAATCACACTATTGACATCGAGGTCGTCAGTAAGAAATTATCCTTCTTAATGTGTTAAAAATTATCGATTAAATCAATCGATTTATTAAAATGGTTAAATATTTTTCCACAGTTGCTCCGAAATTCACGCAACTTCCTCAAGACCCTACAGAAGCAACCGAGGGCTATCCGGTTATGTTGCACTGTGCTGCAGAGGGTGATCCGGTACCGCAGATTCACTGGGACAAAGATTCACGATTAAACAATCTCGACGATCCTAGGTTGCAGGTATTGTCGAATGGAAGTCTTTACATAAAGGAAGTTTATCTGAGCGACGAGGGAAAGTACGGATGTACAGCCGGAAACAGCGGAGGACTCAAGAGGGTAGAAGTCCAGTTAAATGTTAAAGGTAACATCATTCATTTTATTTATTCATTCAATCAATCGAACATCCTGTACTCGGCTTTATAATTACTTCATTTTTTTTAAATAGCTGGCGAGGGTTACCGTACGGATATGGATGCTGATGGGTACGAGGGCTCGAAGGGTATGATGACAAAGACAGTGACGATAACACTGGGCGTAGCAGCTGCTTACATGGTTCTCGTTGTTGGACTAATGCTCTACTGTCGTTACCGTCGGAGACGCAGAAAACAGCAGTATTTGCAAGAACAGGCGGAAGGTAAGTCTAAACCCAGGTAGAAAAATGACGGCACGGCGACGAAACGGTAGCGGTACCAATGGTACAATACCCGTTTGACGGCACGTTTTTCTATCTGGTTTGTCAAGGAACCTTGTTTTCAACGACAACAAAATGTTTAGAATAAAAAGATTGTTAAAATCTTATCGTCCATTACGAACGGATAAGTTTTAATGTGTGTATGTATATGTGTGTGTGTATACGTATGTATGAATGTATGTTTTTCCTCAATATGCAGAAAAATTGGAGAACGGGGACGTACACGAGGAGCAGACAGAATTGAAGGGAACCAATCATAAAGCATCGGTCGGTGGTACGAGCGCGGCCAGCAACATAAAGGCGAAGGAGAATCGTGACTCTCAGAAGAGTGACGGTGCCGAAACGGCACAGAGTCAGAGCAGCAACCATTCGAAAAAATCAAAATCGAGTTACGACAAATTGACGGTATCTCGTGCAAATCTTCGGGAATTGAAGCCAATGGGTCGCGGTGAATTCGGCGATGTATTTTCCACAAAGTATCAGCCAGATGGTGAGAAGGAACATCTCGTTATGGTTAAAAGTTTGACGAATACAAAGGACGAATTGGTCTTACAAGATTTCAAGAGACACCTCGATCTACTTCATAAGCTTAATCACGAGAACGTAGTGAAGCTTATCGGTCTGTGTCGCGAGGAGGAACCGGACTACATGATTTTGGAATACACCGACTGGGGTGATTTGAAACAATTTTTGATCGCATCGAGAAAAGAATCGAACGGTAGTGCCACCGTTAATGGTACGAGTCCGTCGCATGAAACGAAGAAACGGGCCCCGCAATTGTCGGTCGCCCAAATTCTTTCGTTGTCGAATCAGGCGGCTCGAGGTTTGAAACATATTGCAGACAATCGCCTCGTGCACAAAGACATTGCCGCACGTAATTGTCTCATAGCGAGCAATCTGACGCTCAAGATATCACTGCCCTGCATGACCAAAGAACCTTATCATCAGGAATACACGAAGCACCGCAACCAGGTTATACCACTCAGATGGCTTCCTTACGAAGTCGTTTACGAGGACGAATATTCCACCAAGAGCGATGTATACTCGTTCTCGTGCCTCGTCTGGGAAATATTCCATCAGGGTGAACTGCCTTTCAACAAGCTCAACGACGATTCGGTACTTGTCCAGCTCAAGGCCCACACCCTCGTGTGGAAGGCTCACAAAGCCGCACCACCGGCACTGCAGGAGCTTCAAACTGCCTGCTGGTCCAAGGATCCACGGGAACGGCCTACTTTCGACGAAGTTGTCTCCAAGATCGGTGAAATTGTCGTCGACAGTTGCCTTTAAACTCATAGAGTTGGCATTTAAAAAGACACACACACACACACATAATTATACGCTCGTTTCTATAATCGTCCCATGAGCTTGGCGCGAGCTTCGAACGACGAATTTATACGCTTACCGAAGTGTGTAACTGTGTGTTTGGTAAACAATAGGCTACATTTTTATTAAATTTTATCATTCAGATAGATCGTGTCTAACGAGCTTTTCATGTCGGCGAATCATGTGTTTCCATAAGTTTTTATACAAATGAAACTTAAAAATCGAGCGCGCAGCGCGTCACGTGTAAAATGATCACGAGTCAAAAGAACGTCCAATTTCCGTCGGTCTCAATAATGATTATTCTGTCGCGTCCATTAGTACCGTAAGGATAATATTAACTATTTATTTCCTAATAGAACGTCCGCTTCAAGTAATGAATATGATATGACGAAGCGTTAAAAAAAAATAGGGCCATGTACTGGAAAACCAATATCGTGTGTGTGTGTGTGTGTGTGCGTGTGAGTGATCGTGCGTGCGTGTGTGTAGTAAAACACTATATGCTAATGAAATAGACGGTTAAGTATCGCCGAGTGTAATGCAATATACCTAACTGGATAAACGATATTACTAATTAAGATTCAGCAAGCCACATCGAACGTATTTACTATATATCTTCATAGATCTTAGCTTTTAGATAAAAGACTAGCGAAAAACGAAAAATTTCCCATTGATCGAATTTACCATTCAGCTTCAAAACATCATTTCATCTAAACGGCCTCTACAGACGTATTGCTTGAAAAATTGTCCCTCTTCCATTCCTCCGCCCCAATCAATAATCGTTTGCACCAGAAATCTTACACGAACCGAAAGGAACTCGAACGCGCAATAAAAAAACAAACAAAAAAAATTAATTATCACGATCATATCACCCAGGAGCTTCGTTGGAAAAAGCTTTCACGCTTGAATAATAAACTCGATCGTGATATATTGATTAAGTAAATTATTGATATCCGTATAATCGAATAAACTCGTATACACGCGCGGAAAGACAAAAGAGTGATCAAGTACGAAACAACGGCCATGTATATACCGAAAAGTCAAAGCTGTGTAAAATTAATCGTATTGTCGGGATGAGACAATGAAAATAATGATAATGATAATTATAATGAGGATGATAATTATAATGATAATGATAATGATAATGATAATGATAATTATAACGATAATTATAATGATAATGGTAATGATAATGGTAATGATAATGGTAATGATAATGGCAACAACTCATTCGAGCTTTGGAGTCTGCAATCGGAGCGTTGTGAATCTTCCAGTTAAACGAACTTTTTACATCAAGTATATTTCTCGAGCTTCCATGCTTAAAATTGCAAAGGTTTACAATTTTAGTCATTGTGCTCTATTGTTTTTTTTTTATTTAACCCATTTCCATATATAAAAAAGTGGAGCCGTTTTGTTGCCAATAGTAATAACAGACTATAACAACGAAAGTTCATTGCGATAATCATGACAATTTGCTAATACGTAACGAGTTTGACAATGTTTAGAGACGATTAGCATTAAAATTTCGTGGACTACAGCATTTTTTCTAAAGCGACAAAGTTAAATAATTATTCAGCTAATAATGGGCCAATGTAATGGCAATCAATTGCGTGGAGTGGTCCAGGGCTAGAGGATGTAATTATATATATATCACATGAAATTAATACGTGAAAAATTAAATAAGTAAAAGAAGCCCGGGCACATTGATAATGCCCAGGCATTATCTTATTAATTTAAGTACTTTATTATCGATAGAGTAACGGCGTTTGAAATGTGTCTGAAAAAGGCCCTCCTATTCTCATTACCAGGCTCACAAGTTTCGTAAAACTTTATACCCCCAAACACACCACTTATACACATATATCATCTACAGTATATTCTTTATGGCAAGTATATTTATTATCAGTTGTGGAACAATTATCCATAGATTTTACATAGAATTCATTTTTTTTTTTTTTGTAATGCAGAGGTGTACACGTCGATGTGCACTAAAAGAAACTAATGGACACTGCTGTCTCATTATTATATTAATTGCAAAGTGAAACTAACTCATAGTCGTTACATTACATTTATCCATTGCGACATTCCTGTTAGTATGACCAAAGCGACTTATGTTTTTTCTTTTTCCAATCAAGAATTCTTCATGTAACATGTTAGAATTAATAGCGTTAAGGACATTACAATGTACACGCATCTAGTCATGTGCAATGACAAAAGAAAAAAATAGTGTTTGACGAATGAAAATGTAAAAGTGAATCAGAAAAAAGCATCTGTCTCTTTTTTTGTAAATATTTGTACTTTTTTAACGCGCGTATTACTTTATTAATCCATGAAGCGGTATGTGCACTCGGAATAAATGAAAATAAACGACAACCGATAACTTTTTTATCACTACCATTCTTGGCTACTTGTGCGATTAATTAATTTGGACAGTTAGTTACGTTTACTTAATTTGGCCGGAACTCAGCGTCTGTCGTTGCCGAATGATGAAGCTACAGACATGTCGAAGAGGTCACTCATCTCTTTCTGGAAACATTTAATTATCGGGATTTTGGTGAGGATGAAAGGCTACAAAACATTGAACGATATATCGTGACTAATCGGCCCCAACCGCTCTTCAAGGTTAGATGCATGAAATATCGATTATATACGCATGAAATATGATTTAATGGTAAAATGAAAAAAAGCAATGATTTACCATTTCACTAATACCGAAGCTGAGAGAAGCTTAATTTTTTGGAACCCTATCGATTTTCCTGAAGGAATATTATCGGATACTCGTCAATCCCGTGGAGGACATCAGTCAGGCATGATTCGAGCACACAAAACTGATTCCGCTTAAGGGGAAGTGAAATATCGCGGTCGGTAATGAAAACTGTAATTGAATTTTCTCAAGGGTGCTAATTTTTTTGTGGAAAAAGCAAATTCGAGCCGGATGCACACGGTAACTTCGCATCAGGCCCGAATTCATTTTTTTCTCAAAAAAATTAACACCATTGAACAAAGTTAATTCAAAAATTGCAACTATCTCTCTCACACTCATGGCCCCGTCACGTGACTTTCACTTCCCCTTAAGAGCATGTGAAACACTATAGAGTGCAAGAGAAATGGCATCAGTTGCGCTTTCGGCGGAGCGAGAGAGATGCACCGAGAACGTGTTTCACGTGCTCTTAACGAGGAGGTTTATTAACCCTTTATAAGTCACAGCGCCCGAAACCGTACCGAAATGGGACTAACGATCGCGGAGTGGGGGTAAAGCGTTGCTACGGTAGCGGCTAAGAGTGGGGATAGAGGTATGACTTATACAGGGTTAAAATATCAGCGTGATGTTAGAGGAAATACGATAAGTCACGTGAGCTTTGCGTCACTTTAATTTTTACGCAAAAGTAACGTCTGCGTTACTGTAGACACGGCGAAGATCATGGAACGCATGATTGGCCCAGTCGTAGCGCGACAAGGATTGAATAGTGGCGAAGCCATGGTGGAGCTGGGTTGCGTACGCGTGTTGGTTGTGTACGTGACGTATTCATGAACAACACATAGAGACAGTGCCAGTGGCGCCGCTAGCCACTGGGATGATTACTAATTCTGGTCACTCCAGTTTCTGAGTTTCAGCCGCCACATAGGCTCCACGCTTCTATGTACCTCTATATTCGTTGGTGATGTAAACTCAATTGATACAAAGTTTACTTTGTTCGGATATTTTAATCGTGAAACAAAGGAAAAAAGGTGTTGAATGAGTTTATGGACCGAGGCAGTTGTGCCTGACGGGTGTACGATTCATAAATTACGAACGATAAAAACACGACAGTCCCATGTTGACGATAAACACGAGTTAACTTTGCCGGATCGAGTGGACGCCAGGATTAACCCTTCGCAGAACATTTGTTCTCCTAACGTATATTCGCAACAGAGCGGGTACGGGCTTTCGCGATGTGGGAACAATTTGTCGGATGCACGGTGTCAGTTGAATGTGCCGAAGCATTGGGTACTTATCAAGGACAGATAGTCGATTTCAATAGACAAACGATGACCCTCGCCAAGCCGTTCAGGAACGGAGTGCCCCATCCGTCTGCACAAGTCGTCATCAAGTAAATACATTTTTTTTTTTTTAGATGTCCAATTAGATACTCTTAAAAATTGTACCTATTCCAATTATTTTTGTCATTAATAAAGTGGTATATAAAATAAATTATGCAAACAAATTATAACTTTATGCTCCATTCCAGCGCAAAGGACATTGCCAACTTGAAGATAATCTCAAAGGAGGAAGCGGCTGCATCTGTCAATGAGATGGAGACTCGAAGCAAGGTATCCGTTAAGCGTCCTATAGCAAAGAGAGCCAGCAGATCGGTATCGGAGTCAGCTCCCACCGTTTCTCAAAGTATGACCAGTCAAGTTCAAGGGAATCCCAAGAAACTTGCAGAGCCTGTATCTGTGAAAACAGAGCCACCGTCAAATGGAAAGATTAATGTGGAAACTAATGCAAAACCTAATCAGAAGAGAATATCACAGAGGCAAAGATGGCAGGATCGAGATGAACAGGCGTTCGGCACCCCCATAGATCAGTCTCTCAATCAGGATTTTGATTTTGAGACCAACTTGGCTCTTTTCAACAAAGAGGTTTGTTGAGGGATCATTTTTTTCAAACGTTGATACCCCGCTATTTTACACCAATGGTTTTAATGCTTTTAGGCCATTTGGCAGGAAATCAATTCTCTGAAGCAAGACATGATACGCCAGTCGGAGAACAACAAAAGTAAATATCGTCACGACGAGAATATAATAGAATCGGAGCCAACGGCCTATCGACAGATTGTTGTACCATGCGCAGACGAACGTGAATACGTGACCGATGATGGTTTGGTCATACCCAGTATAACACTTGATCTTCATCGCCAATTGATCGGAGCAGCGGACCGCCTGGGAATAAGTTGGGAAAGAAGGGTAAGACGATCTCGTTCTGCGATCTCTTGAATATCTTAACTGTCGATGGGGATCCTGTGTTTAATATGATGTCATTAAACCATCAAAAATATATTATAAACTTGTTAATTATTCAATAATTAAATATTTGAGTTGATCAGAGTATTTCTCAATCGCAGGTAGAATTATTGGGCCGTGCCGGAGCCGAGATAATCTTGCAACTTCTCGGAGGTGCCCACAGACTGAGTCCAAAGAATGCTCATCAATGGCCAACGGTAGTGGCCCTATGCGGACCTCATCGTTCTGGTGCCGCTGGCGTTAATTGCGCCCGGCAATTATCTAGTCACGGTGTTAAAACTGTTGTTTTCATTGAAAATTCTGAGAACGTATTCCTGTTACAGGAATTGTCATTGTACAAACTGACGGGTAACAAGGTAGAGACCAATGTCGATAAATTATCGTCGGCCGTTGATCTTATTCTTGTCGCTATGTCGGAGGAGCATTCACCCAGAACGGCGAATTCCGTGGCTAAATGGGTTAACAGCAATCGAGCCCCGGTACTCGCTATCGAACCACCGTCCACCGGAACACCCGGTATCTCAAGCAAATTTAGCTTATTGGGAGCACTTCCGTTATCTCATAGTCCGGAAAACGGTCGACTGTACCTGTGTAATCTTGCTTTGCCAAACAAGGTATTCGCAGAAGTTGGCATCACTTATAAATCGCCTTTCGGACCTAAATTCGTAATTCCTTTGCATCTCAATAACTCTTAGCAAATTTCTATCGGATACCGAAGGCGTTTCGTCGGTGGTACAACTATGATTCCGTAAATGGTTGAACCTCAAGTGCACTTGTGTATCCGCTGTAATTTACATTCAATATTGAGTATAATACTCGAAAAAAAATTCTTTCGCGAGAACGATGATAAAATTCTACTTCGCAGCGTTAAACGATTAAAGACAGACTAACAGATAAACACGCAGGTAATCTGATAGTTTCTCGTGGTAACCGGATGTCTTGTTTTTAACTAGTGAGCTAAAAGGTACATGTAGGTTTATCGTCGATATCGATACAATAATTATTGGAGTTTAATAATAAGTTTTATTGAAACAGACAACATTTTCGAAACTCCATAATCTTCCTTCGCGCATACTTCCTAAAGGGAACGTGACTCGGAGAAACCTTTATTATCATCATCATCATCATGATCATCATCATTATTATTATTACTATTACTGTTGTCTATGTTATGATTAGTCTCATTCTCGCGGCAGAACTTGGGAGTTACGATCGATTTGTACATGACGGTGTTCAATATTTTACTGACAAAGCGATACAACTTGTAAGCGTTATTTACCGTGCAATTAAAAAAAATCAATAGCACATTACGGATGCGTTTCGAGTAGGGTTCACTTTGACGGGTACTTCAAACTATGAGAATGAGAATTCTGATTAAATAAAAAAGAAAATAAGCGAATAAATGTCGATTTAGTTTGTATACTGTAATTATTGAATAATTTATTTACATAATAAAACAACGGATTTGTACATATTTGTAATTGATTTAATCGAAAGGAATGATGTTGCAAAGGTAACTGATATTCGATACCCTGATTAATACAACTGTACGGGGTTGAATTCTATATTGGTTTCGTGTAACAAATTTAGTCCGTGACCGCCTGCGATTCTTGCAAAAAATAGGTGCCCAATAACACCGTACGAACACGATACTGTAATAAAGTGTTTATTATTAGTTTACTACTATCGTCTAACTGTGGAGTGTGACAAGTGCTGACTTGGCCTAAAATCATAAAATCGTCACAACTATAGCGCTTTCGATCTACGAGATAATAAACTTTTTTCGTCGTGAAACACGCATACAAAATTTAACGCAATCTTTTTGTTTGGCTGTATAGACGAACATACATACATACATTCAAGGCTCCAAAAGTAATTGTTATCGCATTCCTCGATACTTCGCGATCATAACCACTTCCGTTTAATTGACTCTCACCAATAACCTTGATGCGTTGCTCATACAGAATGCTCACTTTTGGATCATCTTTAATTAAGATCGTCAACGAGTGAAACAGTGCGCGATGTCATTCGTTCGGAATCATCTTGATTTGTTAATGAGTAATTCTGCTTCGCTTCTGTTTCGTCGCTCGCGCGATCTTTTGCCGACTGCGTGCGCGTTATCGTGAGGGAATCAACAAAGTCAGTTGTTATCTGCCTCTCATTGAAGTTGCAGCAACATTTTTTTTTGCCTTTTCCTGTTTACGACAAATCAAGTTAGTACTTTTTCCGTATTTTATTTTCTCGCTAAACGGAAATTATGAGTAACGTGATTTATCGTAGTTTTCTAGTGATCGTCGAGGATTCTAGTGCAACGCCATAGTCAAATACTTTATGTAAATTACAAAGGTGGATATCGTTAAATAGACTCTCATTACCCATTAGAACAAATTAAGGAGAAACGACGGTGACCCGTGATAAATCCAATCTCATGTGTAAATATTTTTTATGTACCGAGTATCAATGGTTAAAGTGAGCTTCGACTTTTCGATAGTAGAAGAAACAAATTTTGTAAAATCAGGTTGCCTATGAAGAATATGCCAGGTACGCTGACATATCCAATGTACGCCGGAGTAGAAAATCATCCGCCGAGACCGAGATCTCATACATGGAGCACGCAGAGGAGAAGATCCATAACTCTAACTAGGTCTGGAAGGCTATCTCTCGCCGAACCACCGCTGGTAATCAAAGTAAATTAAAAAATATTATTCCTTTAAATTGGTATCCATAGTACTAATCCACTTGACATAAATCTGAAGAGCCCAGAGGGAAGGTAAGAAAAAATACTACTCCGTACACATCAGTCGTATCGTCCACTATTATGTAAACCGCAATAATATGTAGCTGCTAGAGCTTTGTGACATTCAAAGTGTAAAACATGCACACGTTTGGTTTCTTAATCCCTGCGCTATATAGGACATTGTAGCTCCCACGCTTTTCGAAGTGCGGGATACAAATACGATTTTTTCGAAAATAATTTTATATGTACACGAGAAGGATATCGTGGGCTCGAACTTTTTTGCGTTAAGGTGGGGCTAGAGATGTGGTGTGACCGTTTCTGTGCGTGAGTGCCCAACTATATAGAGGCCGTTTCTGACCGTCACTGCGCAACGATAAAGATGCGCGTGACCATTTGTGACCGTCAGTGTGCAACTATATAGAGGCTGTTTCTGACCGTCACAGTACATCTCTACGTGGGGCTAAAGATCGACATAACCTCAAAATATTTTCAATTCATTTTTCTTCCAAACGTTTTTATAAATTTTAAAAACGAATTACGGGGCAATTCGTCTTTCATTTTATAGACTCGTTTCGAAGATAAATGTGTACAAAATATTAACTCTGGTGTTTAGCCTTCCCTTACGGTGATGTAAAATACCGCTGCCGGTAATAAAAACTGTACTGAATGCCGTTTTGTGACCACAGACCTCCGAGGAAAAAGAAAAAATTACCTTTCCCTGGAGAATCGGCAAGCGCAGGGAAAGTCAATTTTCTTTTCCCTCGGGGGTCTGTGGTCACAAAACGGCATTCACTACAGTTTTTGTTGCGAAATAGGCGAGGGAGATGGGCGGCGGGTTATACCATATCACCTTAAGATCGACAATCGTAGGACATTATGAAACAAAGCCCCAAATACTGTCTCTCTGAGCTGATCAGCACTCATTACAACGGTTGTTGCATTGTATTGTGGACACTCATTTAATGTTCAAATTATTAAACCTTGATAAATTTTCCACACGGGAAAAACTTGAAAAATACTTGAAAAAATTAAGTATGCCCACATCGCGAATGAAACGTACCAAACGTTGCGTACTGTTCGTGTTATGACGTCGCCATAGTTCATTTAATGGTCGAAGCAGCGCACTCCTGCAGTACATCGAAGTGTCGGTTAATATTAGTTTGTATATCGTCGCAGGAGAGAGACCCCCTTTTCACGGCTGATCCTCGGGAGTAAAAAATCCAATGCGTGTACAGCATCTCATAAATAGTTTGACAAACAAATAACGGAACCAAACCTAAAAATCAACCGTATTATAGAAGATCCTCACCCGTCCCCGATAACATTTTACATGCGCGTTAAATTATGTTTTTTTTTTTTGAATGCTGGAAGGAAGAGAGGTAGTTGTCCGTGTGGCCATCTTTAAACCCACGAGTATGTCACATCCGTCCGACTCGTGCAATTCAGTGACGGAGTGGGGTTAAGACAAATAGGTTTTTCTTTTATGGCACATAAGAAATTGTGATTCCGCGATATATTAGAGGAGAGGTGGTACGTCGAAAGGGACTAAAGCACGAGAAAATTCGTTTTACCAAAGTAACGTTAATGGCAGAGGAACATGTATACGGATACTATCCGACGATCGGTGTTGACGGAGAATGTGTACGTAACGCCTTTTTTTTCTCCTCTTTTTATGACAGTTTGACAGGTCGGATATGTGTGTACCACGACCACGGACTTTTCGTCAATTATTTCTTTATGAATCTCGTTGGTGAACTTTTTTTTGTTATTTTTCATTCCCTTCATTCTTCCTCGCACCTTGTTTCGATTAAATTTCGGATACGACCATTTATTAGGTATCCGCAATCACGTACCCTGTTTTTGACCCTGTAACATGTCAAAACGCAGTTCTGTGTTCGGGCGCAATACAATTGATAAAAGCGCGTAGTCGCATTCCTCGAAGTCGCGTCGGTCGTCCGTTTATCGGCTCGCTAATCCTTTATGTTTCCCCACCTTATCCCGTATATTTAAATTATTCACGAAAGTGTAATTTTTTTACTCATATCTAGCAGAGTACCTCACAGTGTATTTTCAATTAGGCAATCTATTCTTGTTTGTGTACTCTACGCTGGGCATTATAAAATGTATTTCATTCTCTAGGTGGATGAGGCTACCAGCCGGCTGAGGCTTAAGGTGATAGCGGGTCACCAGCTTGCCAAGAAAGATATCTTTGGGGCAAGCGATCCTTATGTTCGCATCGACCTCAACACCATTAACGGCGATGTCACAGTGGATTCTGTACTTACAAAGACAAAGAAGAAAACTCTTAATCCAACATGGGAAGAGGAATTTATTTTCAGAGTGAGTTTTTAACGTCAGTCGACGTTCCAATTTGCTAATCGACAAATTTTCACATTTCAATAAATATCGTTATTGTTTTATTTTATCAACACGAAAAATCCTTTGGCAATATCTTTTTTTTAATTTATAATACTCGATAGACTTAAAATTATATTACGTTAGAGATCATCATCATCATCATTATCATCATCATCATCATCATCATCATCATCATCATTATCATCATCATCAACTTATTTGATCGATGGGAAAAGCTCTTTTCCAATGACCAAGTTTATAGTCTATCGCTTATCAGGTACACCAACTTACAAATGACTAATTATTTTGTTGCTTCGTCCGGAACAGGTAAAGCCAGTAGAACACAAATTGGTGCTCCAGGTATTCGACGAAAACAGATTGACGAGGGATGATTTTCTTGGAATGGTGGAATTGACGCTGATAAATTTACCAAAAGAGCAGGATGGCAGAACTATTCCTACAAAGCAATATATACTACGTCCACGTAGGTGAGTATAGGACATAAGCAAATACAAAGTTGATACGAGGCAGGGCGGTAATGCAGGTAATTTGTTTGTCGCAGCAATGGAAGTCAGAGGGCAAAGATCAGGGGCACCCTTGAGATATATCACGCGTATGTATCAGATTCGACAGGCGGCGATTCGGGAGATCCTGATACAGCGTCCGATTCCGGAGGATGGGAATTGCTCGACAGACCAACGCCAACCTCCAACAACAGTCCTGTACAGCAATCGGGCGAGAGCGTACCAACGAACGGACCTCTGCCACATGGATGGGAGGAGAGACAGGATGCTAACGGGCGAACGTATTACGTCAATCACATAGCTAGATTTACTCAGTGGGAACGACCTACAGCAATGTGAGTAAGACTATGGCGCTTTTTTCCCGATCGTCCTCGAGTTTTGAGACGATGCGAAACAGCCGTAGTCGGTAACGAAATCCATCGTATCCATGTAATCAATTTTTTTTCAAGGCTCTTCAACATTTTTGGCTAAACGCAAATTGTCAGCATCTTCATCTAACAGTCGCACAGACGCTTATAATTTGTTTTTTTCTCGAAAAAGTTTAGCACCTTTGAAAGAAGTCGGTTACACTTTTTGTTACCGATTTTTTAAAATTAACTATCTGCGTTTGTAACGGTTGATTTCATTCGATGAAGGAATGTTGTGCCGACCGGTGGCGTGACAAACGAGCAACGTAATCTTGATACCGCAGCAACGGAATTTCAACGACGATTCCACATTAGTGTGGATGACGCTGAGAGCAGAGGACAACACAGAAGTTCGGTCATTAATCAGGTGAGTTATTTGATATGCAATAAAAATTGAAATCCCTGCGTCTTTGCGTAAGTATGAGAAGATCATTATGGAATGTGGATAAATAAGTCTAATGTATTCTGTATTTATTTAAAACTCGATTGTCGATCGGACTACAATGCGGTATCCATTGATCGCAGAATAGTTGGTTTTTTCCCCTTTGACAAAATTAGCATTATAATTTTGACGAATATGCATGACGATCTGCCGGGTTGATCGCCAATTGGTAATATCTTGGCGAACCGATTATATTTCGCGTGTACGTATAATGGATAGCATAAATTAACAAACTAGATCGGGCTTGTATATAATGACGATTTGTGTTTAAAATAAAAACGGCATGCGGAATGTAGAAAGATATGCATGTATGTGTAAGGATGGTGAAGGGCTGCGGGAGGAAGACGAGCATTCGGAAGCGAGAGATGATGATGAGGATGATGATGATAATAATGATGATGATGGTGGTGGTGGCGGTGGCGAACGTGAACGTGTCGTTGCCGACTACGACAGTACCGTCGATCAGCAGGGTCACGTGGGAGAATGTGACGACCAGGTATATTCTCAATAACAACCAAATTTGAGCATGATTCTCGTGGGCTTTATTAACGCTTTGCTTCGATCATTGTCGCCTCAGTATGACACGAAACGCTAATTGAGAGAATGAAAAACGCTTGCCAAGAGGGTGAGGCGTAAGGCTGTTACAATACATGCTCCCCTCGCATGAATGCACAATTTGATTAGCCTTATTTAATGTCCGACTGTTGTTTTTTACTTTTTTTTTCTTCCTCATAATCTAGTTCGTCTAGATATCATTGAGTCAAATGAGAATATATATATATATATATATATACCGTTGTGTATTTACAGAGCGACGATAATGTAGACAGTCCAGCCGGTTCTAGACGGTCTTCGGAACAGGTAAATTATATTATGAAGTATCTTGGTCGTTAAAATGGATTCACGCATAAAACGATTCTTTGTCGTCTGTTGTTGTTGTATTTTCCCGTTTCTTTTCAACGCTAACAGCGATTCTGAATAAAGTGCAAGAACAAGTTCTTGGCTATATGAAGTTGATGATAATTATTAATCGTAACAAACCGTTGATCGTTTACGAATTTTTAGACCGAAGTTCCAAAGCCTACTTTTCCGCTACCGAGCGGCGATGGTTTGCCCCCTGGCTGGAGCATGCAGTTGGCTCCGAACGGACGAATGTTTTTTATTGATCATAACGAAAGAGCGACGACGTGGGTTGATCCAAGAACAGGGAGGGCGAGTCCTATGCCTAGTCACAACGTGCCTTCAGCTACTCCGAGAAGTGACTTGGATCAACTTGGTCCATTACCGGAGGGATGGGAGGAGAGGGTACACACTGACGGAAGAATATTTTTCATTGATCACAGTACGCTTACCGAAAAACATACATTTCTCAATTAATGTGCTCTCTCCTCCACCTAACATATTGTTCATCTTTTTTTCAGATACGAGGACAACACAGTGGGAGGATCCGCGTATGTCTAATCCGCAAATCGCTGGGCCGGTACGTTGTCGTATGGCTTAGAACTTATTAGTCAATCACGGCAGTGTTGTATTACGCTCTACCAACTGTGACGTCGACTATCTTCCTTTTTTTCTTTTCGTTACAGGCTGTACCTTACTCCAGGGATTATAAGCTTAAATATGAGTATTTAAAATCACAACTCAGAAAGCCCGTAAGTCTAACTTGTTTTCAATATAACTATCGCGTGGGATAAGTGTGTGAGGTTTCTTTTTTAATATATATATACATATATATACAAAGATGGCCCTGTCAATTTCCAGAGTAGCGTACCGAACAAATTTGAGATCAAAGTGGGAAGGAGTAACATATTGGAAGATTCGTATCGTATTATTAGCTCGGTGAACAGAATGGAGATATTAAAAACTAAACTGTGGGTCGAATTCGAAGGAGAGGTCGGTCTGGATTATGGTGGACTGGCGCGAGAGTGGTTCTTCCTATTATCCAAGGAAATGTTCAACCCTTATTACGGCCTCTTCGAATATTCCGCTATGTATGTGACACTCGTCTAAACTAACTTTTTTTTTACAAGACGGACCAACGATTAACCGAAACGCGATTTTCAGGGATAACTATACACTTCAAATAAATCCATTCTCCGGTGTGTGCAATGAGGAACATTTGAATTATTTCAAATTCATCGGACGTATCGCGGGTATGGCTGTATATCACGGAAAACTTCTTGATGGTAAGTTTAATGTATCTATCGTTGAGGCGACCGAGTCAATTCAATTAACATTGTTCCTCATTGCAGCATTCTTCATACGACCCTTTTATAAAATGATGCTCGCCAAGGCGATCGATCTCAAGGACATGGAGAGCGTTGATTCCGAGTACTACAACTCGTTGCTTTGGATAAAAGAAAACGATCCAAGCGAATTGGAGCTAACGTTTTGCGTGGATGAGGAGAGCTTCGGTCACACTTCACAACGAGAACTCAAACCGAACGGTGCTAATATACCGTTGACCGATGAGAACAAGGACGAATACATAGGTTTGGTTATACAGTGGAGGTTCGTTTCCCGAGTCCAGGAGCAGATGAACGCTTTCCTCGAAGGATTCAACGCTCTCGTGCCTCTCACGCTCGTAAAGATATTCGACGAGCATGAGCTTGAACTCCTAATGTGCGGAATACAGCATATCGATGTCAAAGATTGGAAGAAGAACACTCTTTATAAGGGCGATTATCACGCGAATCACATAACAGTACAGTGGTTCTGGCGTGTAGTCTTATCATTCAGCAACGAGATGAGAGCTAGGCTTTTGCAATTCGTCACGGGGACATCGCGCGTGCCTATGAACGGATTCAAAGAGCTGTACGGTAGCAACGGACCGCAATTGTTCACGATCGAGAAATGGGGTACACCGGACAATTATCCACGGGCCCATACATGGTAAGTAAACTAAAAGCCGAGTTCCACGTAGTTTTTTAAAGCGATGTGAAACAGACTTGTTCGATGACAAACATGGTAATTCATAATTAAAACAAAAAATAGCAATTCATTACAAACATCTTCATCTAAAAGTTGGACGAATGGTAATAATATTTCTGAGAAAAGTTTAGTGACCTTGAAAATATAAAATAAAAATTGGATTACAGTCCTTGCTACCGATTGGGCCCCGATTTGACCCGAGGTGGAAGGTTTCACATTGCCTGAATGTGATTGTATATTCGGTTATAATAAGTGTGATATCCGTTTTTTTTTCTTCCAGCTTTAATCGAATAGATCTACCGCCGTACGAGAGCTACCAACAGCTCAGAGACAAGCTGATAAAAGCTATCGAAGGCTCCCAAGGATTCGCGGGGGTTGACTAGCGCGAGATACCATTTTTTACAATGATGCCTGTAATATAATGTCTATACAGATGTACCCGGGTATATGGATCGTTATATATACGTCAATCCGTATGTACTTTCTTGAATATGTTCAGTTCTATCACGCTTAAGCACGATAAAGATTTTTTTCTTTTTAAGATCGATGCGATACTATGATGATTATTGAAAATAATCTGTTTGAGTTTGCTGGGCACTCAATAATGTCATTATTGTACTCAGCGAATTTGTGCTGTTTCGATCGTACGTGGAATTAATGACATGCCTTTTAAGTTCGATTCTATGTACAGGACAGTAGCAATAACGGTTATATTCGTGCATTTTGTGAAAGACAACGATGCTAATGGCGAATAAAAATTTGTAAATAACTATGTAACAACAAAGAATTAAGGTATTTAGTATCGCGTATTGGTACGCTAATCAATGATGATGTCGATGGTCTAACGCCAGAAAGGCATATAGACCATGTTTATAGACAGCTTGTATGTTCTATGCAATTAAGCCATCGACATGCACCAATTCAAAGAAAACGACATATATTGATTATAAAATATGCATTAATCAGGCACTGAAAAAAACTATTTATCAATCTCTGGTTGTAATATAACCTGCGTCTCTTCAAGTAACACTCCCCCCGCTTCATTCGCGGACTAGACTAATAATCGATCGTCACAGCACACGTGGGCGTGAATTATTCCGCGAGTTTAATTATCACTGATTATTGACTCAAATACTTCAATGAAACTTTCAACCAGCAGCACGACGTGCAATTCTATATATAAAGAATTGAAGAAAAAATAATAATATATGTAAATACATACACGAATTCAATTGTAGCTAACATCGAAGGTCTAAAGATATATTTTGTTGCAAACATTTGTAAGCGCAAGTGATGTAAAAAAAAAGAAAAAAAAACAAATGTCTCGCGAGACTTTGCGTCTAGACAGTATACGAGTATTACTTTCCAATTATTCGGTAGAGTCCAACTTTCGGAGATTTATAATGATTATCGCGTTTGCATACTTGAAAAATTCGTATAACGCCTCTTTTGACTGACACGATAATAATGATGAAAAAAAACTGGTCCCGTCCACGATAGCTAAATAAAAACTGCATAGTTTATTCTTAGAGCTTGTCCAGTTAGTCGTTAAATTTGTTGTTTTTAATTTTGGCACTGGTACGACGAAAGATCGAATTCTGTATCAATATTGTAACGTGTAAAAAATGTAAATTTGAGTGACAATGTTCTCGGATTACGGAGGACCCATAAGTAAGTTCGAGAACAGCGTAATCTTTAGTACCCATGCTGAGAGCAATAAAAGACCTCGATGGAAAAAAAGAAATCACTTTCAATAAGGAAATAAATGATTTGAACTTAAGGTTCGCGTTTTGTGACTTGATCGGAGTAGCGGAGTCGACGAAGTCACGGATAATACATTCCATCCGGCTTTTACATTAGCGTTAAACAGCCAGTAACTGAAATCTTGGGCTAAATTGCGCTAAATATCTGTGTATATATACATATACACACACACATTTTTTGTTCAGTACTGGTGGTGATAAAGTAACGCGACGAAAATTAACTCGGTGACGGATTCATATATTATTAATATTGGGATTTGAAAAAAGTATATCAGCGCTCATACGTTTTCGGTGAATGTCTAGGATTCCGATTAAGCGAGTCGCTGACATGGTATTTGGGTAATTACATGTACGATTGATCAGGAACTGTTATTTTTTTATTTAATTTAATATTTTCATCATCGCGAATTTGCGATTCGAAACGGATTTTCTAAAATACTGTTTCGTTTCGACGACACCTTGTGGCCTGCTAACTTTACTTTCTAGCGATAGGTTTATTCCTTGGAGCTATAAAAAAAACGTATGAGACTTTATATATATGGAAAATAAATAGATGATAGTACGATAATACTTATGTCCTTCATATCTAATATTTACAGCTTTAGGTAAGAGAGCAAGCAATTGCTTTATCTATTTCGGAACGTCGTACGATCTCGCGACGTATAATCCAAATTCAGTTAAACGAATAAAAGATATTTCTTCAGCTACAATCAGAAAATTGCGTTCCATTCAAACTGATGTAAATATAATCTTATGATGAAAATAAATAACGTACGACACTATATCATAAATTGATAACTAGATAATAAACGTAACTAGAAAAATAAAAAAAATGATGAAAAAACAGGTCTCGTGTCCTCCTATTTGTGACCGTAGTCCAAAACATCTACAGAAATAGGTAACTATATTGCAATTATTAACTGTTATTAGACGGGAGTTATAAATAAATACACATCGAGATGGTAAAAGAAAAATTCGGTCGTCGACGAAAAGAAAATTGCGCAATTTCATTGCATTATGATCGACACGTATTATGTTTTCGAATTATAGTGAAATAAATTGTATTAAAAAACTTAAACGGCCCATTCGGGTTATTAAACTTTATCCCTATAATAAAGGATTGTAAATGAGCATTGAAATAATGCCGCCACAGCGAGGCGTCGAGTTCCAAGACTCGTCGCGAGGTGGCGATCGACCTCTGGTACATCCTCAGAACCAAAAAGACAGTTGGGAAGTGTAACATCCTCTTATCGGTTTTCCGTCGTGAACGAGAGTCACGCGAGCTGCGGGACAGCGAGCGAATGCCGATAAGATAGATTTGTGAATCGATATACGTGTAAAATTCTGAGCTATGCGATAGAGTGCTTGTTCTCTTGTAAAAATGGTGATATAAAGGAGTCCGTTGTTTATATATAAAGGAGTCCGGTGTATATAAAGGAGTCCGGCGCATTATTGTCGCAGACAGCAAGCCCTGTTCAACTCTCGCTTTGCTTCCTGCATATTTCTGGCGTACAGGCAACTACATTGCGGTTAGTTCCATTCAGTTGTTTTTCCTTTCATCAGTAACTCGTAGTGTAATAAATTATATTTTAAAAACTTGACTCGTTCGGCTTATTTAAATGTGAAGCTTGATCCATATAATAAAAGGTTGTAAATACGCGTTCAAATAATGCCGCCACAGCGAGCCAGTGAGTTCCAACATTGACCGCGAGGTGGCGATCGACTCGGGCACATCCGCAGAATCAAAAAAGACAGCTGGGAAGTGTAACATCCACACATCGATTTGGTAGCCCCAGCGTGTCCGAAAATTCGTCGGTCCGTGAGAATTTTTTTCCGTCGTAAACGAGAGTCGCGGCGAGCTGTGGGCGAAGCTACGCGAACGAATGCGGATAAAATACATTTGTGAATCGTTATACGTGTGAAATTCTGTGCTACGTTATAAAGTGCTCGTTCTCGTATAATAATGGTGATATAAAGGAGCCCGTTGGTTATGCGGCGGTTCTTGTCACAGACAGCAACCCCCGTTCAACCCTCGTTTCACGACTCTCTCGGCGGAGGGAAGTCCTGCATGTTTCTGGCGTGGAAGCAGCTGCATTGCGGTTAGTACCACTCAGTTTTTTTTTTCTTTCATCATTCACTCGTTAGAATTGTTAGTATTTTCACAGGTTATGAAAACTTTTTTTTTAAATCTACAACGAAAGGGTTCGAAAGATTTCTCGTAACGCATTCGACGATGCTTCTCCTAAAGTTCATTACCCTTGTTCCGAGTTCAATATAGGTTACCCACCGAAGCTTTCCTCATTCGTGCATCTCTCCTTCCGTCTCATTGTCTTGCTCCGCCTTATCCATTCTCCGTCTTTCTCATCTCGCACTCGAACGTTATGTTTTCTCTTTAATTACATATTCACTGCAACAAAAACAAAATAGACGATTGTTGTGTGAAATCGAATGTTTTATAATTGCGCATACGAAAAAAAGGATTCACACACCCTTGGATCAATTTTTATTGTTACTTTTGTTCGCCCGGATGTCCGGCTGAGAGCTAATGTATAAAAAAATTCGTTACACTTTGGGCACTTGGCTGTGTCAGTCCCGATGAATCTCTCTACTGTTGATTCATTTCTCCGCGGATCTTGCGGTCAAAAGGGGCATCTCGTCGTTTTCCGACCTTCCAATATCAGCCGCCCAATGTAGGTGATGATAAATTACGCCTTTTCCACAAAAATTACCCGCATATCGCTCGTTATTTTCAACCAAAGAGGCATTGTGAAAAAAAAAAACCAAAAAAAAATACACACACACACACTTTTATTTCCTAGTAACTCTGTATAAATTCGTCGAATCCTTCAATCAATAGGAGATACTCTACCCTTCAACGATGATTAACGCAATTTCCTCTCACTTTCCTGGCTCCTGATTTCATAAGGAATTGACGGAAATGCAAAGAGCAATCGGAACGAGGGGATTTTACGATTATATTTCATAGCTCGGGTCGGTTATACACCATCCTCCCCCAACAGATTATTCCAGCGGCCTAGCCGCTTTCAGTGAATCAGTCAATAACACTATTGCCAAGTGAGATTCGACTCACGTACACCAAAGGTGAATGCCGGCAACTCGGGACAAATAAGACAAATTATACCATTCTCGTTCATTGTCTAATCCTTTGACGATGTCACGCGAAAATACCGTCGAAACACACTTGCATGGGGATATAATAAAAATATGTTTTGACCGTCATTTGAAATGGGAAGGCAATGTGAGAATTATCTATGATAATGATTATTGTGAGAAGTATCTATAATAATGATCCATATTCCGTTTTAACTCATTGTTATAAAATAGACAGAGGATACATATATACAAGCTTCGGTAATAATTGTTCGATTAACTCGATCGTCACGTCCCGTTGATGAATAATTCTTTTTTCGTTCTCTCTCTTACTCCCGGCCTGGCGCGAGCAATAACGATACGACGTAAGAGTGAGCGATAAGTATTGATAGGGTATTTAGCTGTCACCCGTACTTAGCAACGGTACTTAGTAAAGTATCGTTGCTGCTAAGGGTAGCGGGACTATACCAGTGCAGAGAGTACAACGCCACGACGAGATCTAAGAGTGAGGAAAAAAAGGACGAAAAGCTGTTTTCGAATCGTCGCGCACAGTTCGTCCTTCATCGTCTAGAAACGCGAGCCGATAAAGATTGACGGAAAGATAGTTGTGTGTGAGACCATCGTGTTTTCATCGGTCGTGATTGTACAGCACGCGTTGGTGCAATGCGTCGAATCTAATTCAACGACGACGACGATGCTGCATATACAACTATTATGTATAACTACGGGGTTGGCTACACTAAGCGAGAGTCGTAGATTGGCAAGAGGGACTTTAAGAGGGAGAGTTAGAAATAGAGAAACACTGGGCACGCAGTAACCAAGTCCCTCCGGCTTTATTGTAGAGAAACTCTGTGTGTGTGTGTGTGCGTGCGTGCACGTGTTCGTGTGTGTGGGTGCGTTTGTGTGTGTGCATGTGCCGCACCAGCAGCAATCTTGTCACCGTAAAGCCAGAAACACTTTGGCCTTGCGCACGTTTTCCTCCTATCCCACCTATACCACCCGAGAGTAGCGTGACAATTTCCGCCGGAGGCAGAATTTATATTTCATCGCATCTCTTCCCGCGGCAACTACTCCAACGCGGCTTCCGTCAGGGGATGTTGGCACCAGAAAAAAACAATACGAATAAATGTTTTTTTTTAATAAAAAAGGCGAGGAAATTGAGAAGTTTTGAAAAATGCGAGATCGAACTGGCAACATGTTCTCGGCCCTCAAGAAAATTTGATATAAAAATTAATAAGATGAAGCTAACTAGCCGTAAGCTATCGCGTATTTAAAGAGGTTCTGGAGCACATTTTTTTGGCTTTTAATATTGTCTGTTGCTACTATTACCGTAAATTGTCCGTTTTATTATTATTATTATTATTATTATTATTATTATTATTATTATTATTATTGTTGTTGTTGTTGTTGTTGTTTATCTTATATATATTTTGGAAAAATGTTTGTTTCTCCCAATTTTAAGAAATCGAGGTGATTCCCCTAGGAGGTCCCCCTCAGATTATTCCAACGACCCGCCATTCCCGGAAGTGACGTCATAACGAAAAGAACGTCACGTCCGGTTGAAAAATGACATTCCCAAGCTGAAAGCAACGTATGTCCGGTAGAGATCCCTGCAAACATAAATTTGCGGTTCCTAAATTCCATAGTTCACAGAGAGGGCGTGAAGCGGCAGAGCCCCAACAACCTGCTAGATTATACATATATTTTTAGCTAATAATCGTATCTCGAGGTGGGACGGACACCCGGTCCGCATGTTGCAGTAAACAAGAAAAGAAAGTCGTCTCTCTCTCTCTCTCGCTCTCTGTCTGCTCTTTGCCTTTTGCACTCCTTCTTCCATTGCCTGTACGGCCCAACTTCATTTTTCTTCGTCGTCTTTCCTTTCTCCATGTTATCACTGTCCCTCTACTTCTTGCTCGAAGCCTACATTAATTGCGACGAGAATTACACGCTAAATTTGTGGAATTTAAAAAAACCCTTCAGACTTAACTCGTTATTATTCCAGCAAGTCTCACAGCATTTATATTAAAATTTGATAATTGAAAGGAAGGAATCCTCCAGTGTCATCGATCGCGAAGGAACACACCCTTGCCTGTATGGAATATGCAAAATCGTTCTGTATACGTTTCTCGTATACGAGTCGCGGTACACTCACGGTACGAGGAAAAATTCAACTCGGTATCTTTTCACCGTTAGACCGCAATGCGGATTTCTCTGTACGCACGCATACGTTCAAAGGATTCCCTTATCACTCTCTTAATTGTCCTCTTCTTCATTCACCTTCTTCTTTATTTCTATTTTCACTTCCTGTTTCTCGAGATTTTTTTTTCTCCCTGGAGTCAAGATTAATTCGTCAGGTTTTCTCAATTCTCTCCCGTACCAATTCGCACCGTTGGCTTCGTATTTCGTCTCGTCTCGTCTATCGGTTGCGTTCAGTCCGTCTCTTGGCGACGACGAGATATCCCGTGTGTCTGGAGCGACACGTTGAGAGGGTGGATTCGCCTGTTCTGGTATCGGTCGTTTTCCACGACCGAGGACTCGAGTCTCGTTTCTCCCTCGACGATGAGAGGGAGAGAGAGGAAGCGCCGTCCGCCCATCGTCGTCGCATGCCAAGAGTCGACCGGAAAATAGGGATTTGATTGGTACAGAGGGAATTTCAATCGGAAACGCAGCCGTACCATACAACGTCTCTCTTCCTACGTTCCCGTATACTGTACTCGCACCTCTGCAACATTATGTCCCTTTCTGCTTCTCGCAAATAACATTTGCGTCATTGAGATTCGAGCTCTCCGGTCTTACCGTCAATGCGAAAGCTACAAGTAGCCGTGCCCGAGCTCTTACGAGACACGTTCGAAGAAAAAAATAATAACACAAAACTTATCGAAATATAGCGAGATGTTGCTGTTGATAAAGCTGAAGCTCAAAATTGCAGAGCTTTGCAGCTAACGTTTTTCATCAGCCTCTTATTGCAACAAATAAATTATGAAAGATTAGGCAAAAAAGCTCGCGCGCTATGAACGAGGCGTTTCGTTTTCCCCTGCCATTCGTATTACAGTAGTTTGCTGATGAGCGTGGGAAAGAGATGGACAGCTTCGTCAGAAACGTAACAACAATACAAAAAGCTGTTTTAGGTGCTGAGACCGTAACCTAAGATCTATACAGAGACGCGCAAGTACGCACGCACGCACGCACGCGCGCACGCACACACACACACATGGTTTATATTTATACACTGGCAATGGAGTAAAGATTGATAGACCCATTTTGGATATATATGGAAATAACATTTGCCGTAGGAAGCAAGGCGGCCAATACTAGCCGACATGGTTGAACCTACGATAGGCGATACGCGGGTTAGTCCGATCAGTTTGTACCGCTGTGTTACCCTCTCGTCAACCTTCGGCTGTAGGTACGGACTACCACTACCGACAACTGCTAACTCGTTTCCTACCGGAACTCGAAGGTTTGCAGAACTCGTGCAATGCCGTGGTACACGCAGGGTTGCACCTGCTATATCTCTCTATATATACATATAAGGTATATATAGCAGTATTTTGTACATAACATAGGCTCAACTACACCGAGTCCCGTCGATATTCCATACCTTTCGATCGATTGCCTGTCCGCGTCCTTCCCTTCCCCATCGCTTCGCAATTCGTCCACTGCATACTACATCTATCGTAGGTACATACAAGCTATATCGAGTGTGTCGACTATGGGGCACAGAAGCCGCGAATGCGGTGAAAGCGTTGTTTGACCCTACATACATGAAGCCAACGGGCCTTCATGTATACATAATATACGTACTCTACTTGTACAACGGGGTGTATAAGATGATACGCTCACACAAACATACGTTGTACCTACAGCGAGGTACGGAGAAAAAATTGAATCGACGCTCGATGACAAGAACGTGAGGCAAAGAAACAAAACTTAAAGCTCTGCATTGTTATTATTTTACTTACTCGAGCGTTCTATTTTTATTAATAACTAAATAAATAAACATAAAGATAACGAGAATATCGCATATGAGGCATTCCATACGGTTTCGAACGGTCAAAAAGTTGTCCACTCAAAAAAAAAAATTGAAATTCTGTCAAATGATGTAATTATATAAAAAGGATTGATGTAAATTTTTTCAGAATTTTTGGATCGCATTGTTTTGAGTTTTCCGAAATTTCAAAATTTTCTAAGAATTGTTATATCTTGAAAGCATGCGATTATACAGAAAAAGTTCGAGGCAAAAAAGTTACAGTTTAAGATGAACTTGAAAAAAAAAAAAATGAATTTTTGCAATTTTTCAATAATTTTTGGATGGTACAGTGGGACAAAACGGGGCAGAAAATCCAGATGTATCGATGGGGCAAAATGGGGCGTACACATTTTTTTTTTGGAAAATGGCGTTTTGGCCTATTGTCCCGTTTTACCTCACTGCCCAATTTTGCCCCGCTCTCCCCTATACCTTTATCCTACATTTTGTACTGTACACAGAAGTCGCAAGCGTAACACCGTGCGATCAAATAGTATAGTATAGCGAAGAGTTCTGCTATTCTCGTGCAGGATCAAAAATTTCTACACTTTGCCTGTATCCCCCGAGTTTCATTGAATGCCATGGCGGAGCAAGAAACGTGTATATTACACGGCATTGGCACGAAGCTTTTCCTCCCTGTAGCCCAATACGGTTCGCTATAGAACGCCAACCAAATGATGCTATATATATATATATATTTATATGTATATATATACACACACATGTGGTCTCTATCATATAGAGAGCACGAGAGCCATGCTCCCGTTTCCTGCACTCTCGAATTTTAGCCGCGGCGCATATATTACCCCATGGGGGGGTACACCAGCGCTACGTGGATTCTCTATATACCATGGAAGTTGTAAAATTTTTCGAAACGTCCAATTTATATGCCATACACTATCCGCTATATCCGCCCAAGGGTGTGTATAACCGATCTTGCCCATACGCTTTACGACACACGCGAGAGGAGAATTTTTTTTCTCTTCCTCGATGACTTCTTCGTAAAATGAAAATGGCAAAAATCTTTCGAAACCTACGCCGGATGTGATGCATTAACGTAATACAGTAATTTCGTAATTAAACCAAGTTATAAAAATAGATGACAATAGTTACATTCTTAATGAAAAATTTAGCTTGATGCGTTAATAATTTAACGTTATTCACCCCTCGTCATTTTTGCAGACGGAACGCTTGGTCTCGTGTATTTTTATATATATAGTGTAGAGTATCCGAGTTTCACCGAGAGACGAATGGCTTTTTTAATTATCGTTATTTCCATCGTTTGTCGAATGTGTTCCCGCGGTGAGTCCGACGACGACTGAACATACCGAGGGGGACAACTTATTAAATGCATTATTCATTCACCAGTGCAGCGTTCACCGCACACATCCATTCGTTTCTGCCGTTGCTGCTGTTCTCGGCTGCCCTTGCTCGTAGTACGCGCGAGATGACTTGTGTGTTGCCAGCACGCTGCGCGACACTGCGCCACACCCTCGTCCTGTTCTATCTCCTCGTCTCTCCCATCGATGACTCACGAGCGAATGTATATTCAGAAGTCGCTTATTTCGTTCGTTCCGTCCAGCGGCGACTCTTTTTCTTCTTCGATTCGTTACATTTTTTAAATCCTTTAAAAATAAATCCTTTACGTATAGGAACCATTTTTAGCATTTCTACACAATTTTGATGTATCACAACGAAACCTTGACGCTTGCGGTGAAGAGAATGTGTATATATGTAGTATGTCTCGAAGAAAATAATTCATCCCGCGTGCGTTGAAGGCAACAGAAGTGACGAGAGTTGTGTTCTCTCCAGCGAAGGTGGGGGAAAGGGAAGGTTAAAAATAATACGGAAACCGAAGACGAAGGCAAGGAGCAAGGTGACCCTGCGTGGTCGAACTCGGTAAGGAAAATCATTTATATTCCTCGGAACCGAAAGTGCTTCCTTATTACGTTTCGTGGAATATCAACCAACATCTTCATTGTTACTCTGCCTACTTTGACTTTGAACTTGATAATTACAAACCTTCTCCGGAAATATATTTCTTATCTTCGTTTCTTCATCGAAAAATCTATATAACGTTCTGTCCGCGGCGAGATATTTTGAAATAAAAAATTTAAATAAAAATCAAATTGTATTCTTTGGTTTGCTCATGGGTAATTGTCATCCCCGAGAGTACTCGAGACAGCGAACTTGATATCGCACCGCATTGTATTCTGGACAGAGGTGTAGTCTTTTAATCCTTTTATTTTGCCACTCTGCCCCCCTCCCCACTGTTTCCGGTACACATGTGCCATCCCTTCTCGTCGTTGACTCTTTGACGTGCGTGTCTCTACCTGATACGGAAAAATATTAAATCACTGTCGTCCGTCTCGTAAATCCTATCGTGTGAATAAAATAGAAAGCAATATCTCTCTGCCGAGCCTACAGCGGTTTCCCGGTCATAGGAATTGAGACAGAAAAATCGTCAAATAGGGCATCCGCAAAGTTCTACAAAATCAATTCGAATCGGTAATTACCTTACGTCGCTGATTTTTTTTTGTTTGATTCTTTATGAAAAAGGATGAAACGAATTGCGACAAAGACTCAGTCGGAAAAGTCTCACCAGTGTTACCATTTCCCATCGGTGATAAGTAATGTTCCCAAAATTATCACTAATACAAAGTATCTCGTTGGGGCAGTACAGTGGCAGCAGAGATATACTTGTGAAACGTAGCACTTTCGGGTTCGCCGGTCTGGTACAGCCGACCGCATTCCCGACGTTTCCCAACCGAGGTTTCCCCGTTGTTCGGCTATTGATCCCTGGACTCCTCGCTCTGGCTCACTCGCAGCCTGTCTGTCTCACTCTCCCTACGTGTACATGTTTCTCTGTCTTTCTGTATGTATATGAGTGTGTATTCTCTCCTGCCACGGCACCTCTTTCTACCGCATTCACATTGGGACTTTCGAAAGTACGCGCGAAAGATCGAGCTAGTACCGTGAACGCCGAACAGTCTACAATGAAGTAGTCTTTTTCGCGGAACGTTTTGCCTCTTCCGCAGGCTCGGCGCGGAGACGGCGTCTCAACTTTTCCACTATATATATATAGACTTTTTTCTTTTCTGCAGCCCGTTTCACTTCGTCTTTGGTGCACCAGGAAAAAAAACTTTGCTCTCTGTATACCAGCGAGACGAGCAGCCAGTCAGTTGAGCTCGTGAACTTTTATCGAAAGAAAAAATTAATTTTTATCACAGTAGGTACATATAGTTCCGTTCAGTGTACGTTAACTTTTACTTTTTAAAAATTCATTTCAATTATCGTCAAACTGTTGGTACAAGCAAATTTTTTGAAAGTTATCAGAAACCATTTCAACCGAAGTGGTATAGTAGCCTTGATTGATATATTACGCATACACATACATAAACATATTAATAGAGGCGGAGAAAGAGAGTTGGCGACGAGGGAAGGAATTATATCCGTGACAAATCTCATAGATCTCGTGACAGACATTTGCTTAGTGTGTGACGAGGGTGGCGTTCATCGCTCGATTAATGGCCTGTGCTTTTTCCTCCTGCTACCGGTGCTAGTGTGCAAACAATTTTCTCGCGAGTGAAGCCCTCCTTCGCCCGAAGAATTGAATGCAACGAGCCCGCGGGGCTGCCGCTTCAGCGCTTCGCCATACTACTATTATGAATTGAGCGTCATAACGTGCTGTATTTGAACGATGAATCTTAATTGGATACTGGCCTTGGATTGTACTCGTTATTGCTGTCCCTTGCCTACCGTCTTGCTCGTTCGCCCGTCGTTTTGATTGAACGGTGACCGCCCACGAGCAAGCTTTAAGTTCATTATATAAATAGCACAATATTGTCAAGCTAGAGTAGCGCGAGAGGTGAGCAATATTTTCGTGCTGTTCTCGTGTTTGGTGTGTTTCATAAGCGCAAAGATGTGAGTTCTCTACTGTCCTGCTTACTATAAGCTTGTAAAACGAGAACGAAAAACTCTCCGCGCCTTTGCAAATTTGTAAAAACATTACGAATCAATCTCTAAGTAGACGTTTTAATGTAACTTGTTGTCATCGAAAGTTTTATAGAGATTATGCGTGGAATTATATTGTCATGGAGCAAACTAACGTCATTCGTATTTTATACTGTATCTGCTCTTGACGGGGACAGCATACATACAGATAATTTTGTACCAACGCTCCGCGGCAAATATTGGGAATGCACGATACTAGATCGTGTACCTACCCGCGGTTCGACCACTCACGCGATTTTTTTCGGTGTGTTTTAACATTGATTTCACCCACTCGCATCACGATACAAAACTATTTGTGTACATAAGCACACCATTTGACCATTTTGCCGTGTTGTGGTGGTCATTTCCATCTTTCTATCGTTTTCAGCATGTAAAAGGGCCACTTTATTCATACTTTAATTGCAAACAATCTCAATGAGATATCGTCAATATCGTCGTTTTGTTTTTTCTTTTTTTTCAAAGGCTCCCGGCCCTCTGATCGCATTAAAATAGTATTGAAATAATTATGTACTGATAACGTTCCCTGGGTGATTTCAGGTTGGCGGCGTTGGGGCCACAGAGCGGACTCGCCTAGCGTCGCGTTGGAGCCACACAAGAGACAACAACAGAGGCACAACTGTGAAAGTTTGTGTGCGTGAGAAAATATCAGAGGCGGGCCGGCGGCGGCCGAAAATTTCGCGCGCAAACTCGCGTCGTGACTAGCGCGCGGTGCTGCGGAGCGTTGTTAGCGAGGGTTACCCTTCCGCCACGCTTCGCTCGTCCTCTCGTTAAATTTTTTTTTGTTCAGATTATCCCGTTTTAGTCCTCCCACGCAACCGAGAGAGCACATCCTTGTCTATCTCTCTCTTTCTCCCCCCCGGTGTATATCGACGAGACGAGAAGAAGCGCGGCACACGCACGAGGCCGACAGACGCCTCTCGCTCGCCGCTGAATCCGCGTGTATGTGTCAGCGTCCATTTTTGGTGGCCAAGAGCTGAGTGGCGCGAGGTAAACGTCACCTTGAGAGCGGTACGTTGGTCTCCCAGTCGTCGGGACGTCGACTATCGGAATCAAGAGAAAATTCAGCACAAGAGCGATTTGTCTACCGAAACCGGAAGCGAAGAAGAAGATTGAGTTAACGAGGAAGAAGAGCCATAAATACTGATACGATATGAATGCCCATCATCGAGCGAACAAGATCGGTAGCTCAGGCAGTTGCGGTATCAACGGCAGCAACGTCGTCGACACCTTCCAGCCCGATATCATTATACGGAGCTCCGAAACGACGCCGGCATCGCTCGTCAAGTGAGAGAGCCGCGTTGGCTTTATCATAATCGAAAGGTGATATCGCGGGTACGCAAGCTCGAACCTCGCGAGCGTGCGAGTCACCGTGCCAACTACTCGTCCCCCCACCCACCCACCCATTCACTCCAGAACCTCCCCTCTTCCTTCTTCTTCTTCTTGTTCTTCTTCTTCTTCGATCCTATCCTATCCACTCGACACGGTCCTCCTAATTCTAATTCTAAATACTTGCATTGGTCAGTGCCAATTGCGCGTGTAATTTTTCGTGCTCGTGTGCCAGTGAGTTCTGTGATTGTGTAAACGAGGTGCACCTGTCAGATCGCGGGTGGAAAACACGTGCGACTAATTGTTACACGTTACATACCCGAGATGCAGCAACCGGGAGTCATTCATGTCCACGTACTGTGCTGGTGCGTGGTCGCTATGCTCGGTTACGGATTAGCCGCGTGGCAGGAGAACGTCCGGCCGAAGATGTATGTCCAGCTAGGTAAGTCGCATCGTCACTTTAATTTATTTAGGTATGTATCTTTTTGGGTTATACTTTTTTATTTTTTTATTTTTTTAAGTAGACAATCAGAGATGGTAAACTCGGATCTGGCAAGAGGGGAAGAGTCGTCGGTGTGTAGAGAATAAACAATAAAAACTATTGCACAGGTGTGAGAGAATGGCTATTAAAGGCACAACACCACCGACGACGCAGTCGTTGTTCGTGTCATGACCTTACGAGCGCTAAACGGGTCACGCTTTAACCTGCACGTGACACCTTGGGATAAATACCTATACGTACAATACGTATACGGAGTCGGAATGCAACTGCGCGCACAGAGGTGCGGGTTAATGCATAGACGTAATGCCATACAGACCAGACTTATCTTTTAAATTCCGCAATTACACAGATGTAAACTGGCGAACGGGCCGAAACGTATACTCTTACCATTGGTAGTAGTTGAGCTCTCGTTCTCGTTTACCGATGGTACTACACAATCTTCCTTTATTTCCCCCCTCAACTCTACTCTCTTCTCCTGGTCGCAAATTGCTCGTACCAAAATGGATTTAGACCCTGAAAGAAAAGCGCATGAATAATTCAAGCTGGACTCGCTCTCGGTCCAATCACTTTCGGTTCGTTCATTCGTTCGGGGACACCGTGTGCTGCCGCGCGCTCGAGCGGCCGCGCGCCCGGTCGCTCGGCGACTACCGGCACGACCGGGGGAATCGACGCAAGTCCGGATAGGACCCGAGCGTCGTGGATAGAATTCTCTTCCGACATTAAAATGTCGAACGAGAATCTCTGCTCGGTAACTGTCGATGTTACCTTGGTCTCGGATCGATTGTGCGACGGTCACTCGTATTTTACGTACAAACAATAAAATATTATTGAAAAGAAAAAGTATTCGTTTCATGCAGTTTAGTACAAATTCTTGTGTGGCATGGTGGGAAAAAAATAAATAAAGTGGGTAGCATTCGTATCGTCTTTCGCCATCCACTCTGCTTCTTATCTCTTTCGATTTTCCTTCTGACTTGGTGCCCATCTTATTTTCAACTTTCTTTTTCCCACTGTCGCTTGTCTCTCATTTCGCTCGAGTCTCTCCCACACTCCTTCCGCACCGCCTCTCGGCAACGGAAGCGGAGCTCGCAGTTTCCTTTACTTCCTCTATACTTTCAAACCTTCCTCTCAGTGCACTCCTCTGTAACTTTATCGAGTGAGCGGTAAAACTTGTCATCCGCACGATATCTACATATACGTGGACACGTATATAAAATGACCCCAGGGCGACGTTCCAGTTTGACTTTGCCAGGACTGGAGGATCCTTGGAAAACGTTTATTACAGCCATTGACTCTCTCTTTCGATCCCTCGTCTCAAATTCGAACCACATCGAGTTGCTACTCGTTATCTCTTTTTCTGTATAGATATATGTATAGCAGCCTCGAGAGTTTCGTACTCCGCAGCTTCAATTATACCGTCTCTTTGATACGCTGCGTCTCGTACCGCTTCCGTGCATTTTCCATTTCAATTCCCAAAAGTCGAAGAGATGATATGTCGTCGTCGTTACGGTGAATGAAAATAGAGTAAGTGTCAGTCGAATGCACGAATCGAAATTACTCCGTGTATTCACTGACCATAGTAGGCGGGTTATCGAATGTGGGGCATCTTATTGATTTGAGCTTTTGGATGCTAGTGCAATTTCTCATTTCAGCTAACTTCAGCCTCTTCATCGGGTCTTCCGGATCTCGCGCGCAATCGGGAGATACCGCTACACTGAGAGAAGGATCTAGTAAAAATTACCAATCAACTAAGAAAAATTACCATAGAATTTTTTTTTTTTTTTTTAATTACCATAGAATATACTAGTACGGCGCCAGCGCGTCACCTATGGCAAAAAGTCTCAGAATTTCCAAGAATTTTTACCATAATATCTAAGAAAAATTCTTATAAATCCGGTATTTCCTACCATAGGTGTCGCCGTAACGATCTACTACTATATGCTGTGGTAATATCTCTCAAGTGATATAGTAGTTTTTACTAGATCCTTCTCTCAGTTTAGACTGACAAGACCTCGCCAACTATTATCGACGTTATTTTTTTTTTTTTTTTACCAGACACACACACATACACACACCACCGACGTAATGGTAAAAGTAGCGAGCGAGGAAGAGACGAGATGAGGCGCTGCAGGTTTAACCGAGCTCGCAACCTCGCATTGCATCTTCCATTTCAATTCCCAAATGTCGAAGAGATGATATATCGTCGTCGTTATGGTGAATGAAAATAGAGTAAGTGTCAGTCGAATGCACCAATCGAAATTACTCCGTGTACAATTCACTGACTATAATAGGCGGGTTATCGAATGTAGACCATCTTATTGATTTGAGCTTTTGGATGCTAGTGCAATTTCTCATTTCAGCTAACGTCAGCCTCTTCATCGGGTCTTCCGGATCTCGCGCGCAATCGGGAGATACCGCTACACTGACGAGACCTCGCCAACTATATCGACGTTATTTTATTTTTTTTTTACCAGACACACACACATACACACACCACCGACGTAATGGTAAAAGTAGCGAGCGAGGAAGAGACGAGATGAGGCGGTGCAGGTTTAACCGAGCCCGCAACTTCGCATTGTCCCATTGTTCGGACTAAAAGGATTTTCTCTACGTTCGGTTCTTCCATCTTCTTGCCGATGTTTGAAGAAAACTGATATATTCTACGGTATATTGCACTCTCGAACTCCCAATCATACCCCAAAACTATAAAACAAATGGATCGAAAAGGTAGAAGAAAAAAAAAACAATTGAAAATAAACTCTTGTGTCATGTCGCCGTTTTTTAAACGTGATATACATGCGTTCGTTGAGAAAATATCGAATAAATATCCAACCGTTTAAATGGTACTCGTTTTCCGATGAGAAACTTTTAATCTGATAATGCCGCGAAAGATAATGCGATAAACATGTGACTCATCGACCTCGATTCGATCATCCGGTGGGAAGGCTAGTCGCACAGGGACTGGGAAAAAGAAACAAAGGTTTGTACGTTTAACAAATATTTCTCGGTTTCACACTTCGAGAATTTGGTGAAATATTTATCACATGTAAAATACCTCGTAACTGTGTATCAGCGGAAAATAAAAAAAAAATCGCCATGGAAAACTGTTAAAAAATAGAGGAAAAGCGTGCCGGCTGTATCATCCCTCAGCGGCTCGTCGGCCGTAGGCAGAACGCGGGGGGGTGAGTTTACGGACCACGTGACTGACTGGTCGCCATGTTTGGAATTGCTCGAGGGGTGAGAGCGTGCGAGTGAGATGGACGGGATGGATAGATATTGTACAGTGGGTAATCCCTCGAAGAACCCAAGAGAAGAGAACACTGACTGTGTGTCAGAGAGAGAGACAGAGAGAGAGCGCGACAGAGAGAGAGAGAGAGAGAGAGAGACGGAGAGAGAAGCAGAGAGAGAGAGATAGAGAGAGTGGGAGAGGGGAAAGTGAGAATGAGATAGTAGAGAACAGGCGAGAGAAGCGCGCCTGTATATATGACGATCCATCGGACGGCGGGGGGGGGGGGGGTTGCGTTACCCGACGAGGAAGCCGAGAGCTCACGAGTAGAGCCGAACGACGCGCCATGTGGTCTCGTCCACCACTACGAATAAACCCCCGTTTGCAGCTTCTGCCGTCGTGCTTCCTACGAAGAGCGATCAATACCCTGACTCGACGAGGGAGAGCCAAGAGAGCACAAAGTTATGCACGCTGTGGTAGTAGCGACGTTGGTATTTTGGGGGTCATCCATCGAGAAGTTCTACTTGTGTTATAACTCCGTACAATATATCTCTGTACCGATAATCTCTTCGGTGACTACGATAGAGCGCGCATCGGAGATTAACGGATACGATTTTTCGTATCCGGCCCCGAACACTGAAATATTTTCTTGTACTTTCGTGTTTACGCTGCAATGTATCGATACATAGGGAACCGTTATACAATACATCTTTTCGTATCCTGTATGCCATCACCAAAATATTTTCATCCTGTTTCTACTTTTGTATTAATAATTTCGATGTTTTTTTTTTCTTGCCTTTCCATGTTTCCGGTGTAAGGCACAGTCACGCGTGAACTCATCGCGAACGCACACGACCGGTCTCTCCGGTTCGCTCGAGCTCCTAGCACGACATTCTACTCCCTCGCATGTTATAGGTGTGTGTTTATATATATATATATATATATACACACACACACACCTCTCTCTATCTGCACGGTGGTGGAAAATGCGTGCTGCATATAATTGCATAGGCGCGGAGGGACTATATTTTCCGCGAGATTTTTTATTTAGGTAAAGCTCGTCAAAAAAGTCTCGGAGACGAGCCTGCGAAAAGAGAATCGTGCTGCTGTTGCTGCTGCCATGATGTTAAGCGAAAGGAGGGTAAAGGGAGGAAAAAAAGAGAGGGCAAAGAGGAAATATGAGGAGTGATGCTGGGGACGCGATCTAAGCGCTCATGCCGCGCCATAGCCGAAGGGGCGGGTGCGTGGCGGTTCCGTTTCCACAAAACGGATCATCAGGGCTTTATGTCGTGAGCTCTTCATCAAGTGAATATAGTACGGGGAAAGGATGAGAAGTGGTGGTGGTGGTGCCGGGGGGGGGGGGGGGGGGAGTGCGCGTTTGTCCGACGTACCGCTGACGCTGACGGTCCTTCAGCCTCGCGTTTGTCCAAGCGAAGCGATAGAAAAAGAACTGAGAAAATCAGCTGTACGGAGGAAAAACGAGCGAATATTTATTTTAGCCATTGGATTATTTTGTACGTTGAGTAGCCGCTTCTCGGAATTGGCAGTCGAGAAGCCAAGTTCTTATTGACGAAGAAAAAAAATTATTGCTAAGATTTTAACTATTGGAATATATTATAGTGATGTAAAAGCTTCTTTCCCCACAGCCCGTGCCGGGTTCAATGGGTAAGAAAAATTGTAAATGATAACATTTTTTTTTTTTTTTTTTTTTTTGCAATGACGCCAAACTTTTATTTGCCAGAGATCAAATTATTAAGGTCGTCCCACATGTTGAATAAATACGCTGGTACTTCGCGTTTCACCGAAAATGTTCAAGAGCCTCGAAAAAAGATAATTGGAATTTTCGGTTACCAACCGAACCTATTCCACTGTATATAGGTAATAATTGATTTAATCCACATACGAAAAATCGAGATACTATTCGCCAATCTCAATTTTTGTCAGCGCACTGTTTTTCCATCGCTGGTCAATACCCGGCGTATACGTTTGGTTGTAGCCACCTTGATTTGGGCTCGATAACGATAATGCGAGGTTTAAACGACGAGTCTCAAAGTCCCCTCCCCAAGGAATAGAAAGATCTCAAAGAATAAGGAAAAAAGGAAGAAAAATGGTATCCATCGCAGTCTTTCTCTCCCTCTCGAATAATCTTAACCCGCAGCAGGAGTCTCAGTCGATTTGCTTTTTTACAGTGACATAGAATTTGCATGGGTATGGGTCAGGCGATGTAGTGAGTAGAGGAGCGAAGAGCGAACGGTCGAAGAGATGGCTCGAGTGTCTGTTCTAGCTTCTTTACTTGCTACTGCTTCTACTTTTGGTCGTGTTCGCCCGCAAGCGCTGTACAACATTGGCGAGTATTCGCACACCCTCGTTCCCCCTTACTGTGCGTACCCTCACCGTTGAAACCACCGAAACCCAGTTGCCCTTCTCGGCGGAGAAAAACCGAGAGTGCGACTCGTTAGAATCGATACGCTCTATGGACGGGATCGAGAGACGGACCGCTTTTCTTTATTCCGTCACTGCTCGGGTCGCAACACACTCGTTCACAGTCCTTCCGCCCCGTCTCTGCTGTATAGTTAGTACAGCGTTCTCGTTCCGTGGGATTTGTGGCACGTGTGCGATTTCCCTCATCGGTCTCAACGATTCCTAAGAGCCCACCCCGGCAGATTCGATAGGGAACGCCCTCATGAATCTCGATATACGTGTATTCATTCGGCGAGTACGCCGAAACTCACCGATCGGAGGCGGAATCGCATTTGGTCGCCGTTGCATTTGGGGTGATCAGAGGGACTTTTCTCGATACACCTTTCACGCGTTGCTCACTGCGTACATATGTCGCTTCCAATAAAATCAGAAAATCCAAATGATATGCCAGTATTTCTCACGTTTTCTTCGTATGAGCCCTTACCACTTACTTCCCTCTTTCTTCCTTCCGTTCGATGCGATGGACACGTGTATGACCGGTCGTCACGCTTCTCGGTCGGTCTGGTCAGTAAAAAGATCCACGACAATAAAGCTTTTCACACAAGTCAAACAGTCCTCGGCTACGAAGGATAACCATTGTCTCAATGATGAGACGAATGTACACTAATAAGTGTACGTTCGTCTTATTATTGAGACAATGGTTATCCTTCGTAGACGAGGACTGTTTAAACGGACTGAGAGTCAAGATTGTTTTATTACAACAATGTTTACCGAAGGTTTTGATCTTTGAGGTAGGTACATCTAATAAGATGTCGGTAACATTGTTGTAATAAAACAATCTCGACTCTCAATGACACCGGTACGTGTCATTGGGATGAAAGAACACGCACGCGCTGCCCCGAGTTTCTCGTCGTGGAGTAACAGGAAATCGTTCGATGGGAAAATTCGGTTTTACTTTTGTTTGTTTCCTCACTAAGGAATATATAGGGAAGAACGGATATAGGATGAGTTCTGATACCGGCGCGTATCGATCTTGAAACGGGGTTTGCGCGTACGTGGCTCTATCGGCTGTCCGCGGAATTGGCTCCGTTAGTCTCTCTTCCTCTTTCTCTATAGAGTGTATACTCGCTGTTTCTTATTCTAAAATTGCTTTGCCGGTAGAGAACCAAAGGACATATTGTAATTTGTTTAGTATCAGAGTTTATTGGCAATTGAAGCTATCCAAGCCGGGATGGAACGTAAATCGTTTATCCGCAGGTACACAGTAGACAATTGCACGCGTCGTCGGGAATCGGCGATAAGCTACATTACTCTCTTGTCTGTGGCTCGAACAAGATTTTCTCCAAACAAGAGATCGTAACGGAGTCGAACAGGAGAGAGCATTTCTATGACCGCGCGGGTCATCGACTATCGGGATTCTCGCTGGTCGCAACCCGCGGCACGCTAAGCAATTAGGGCATTAACTCCGCATCTGATCGGTCGCAACGGATCGCGCCTGGCATGCACGGTGTGTGCAAGCCAACACGGTCAGTGCACACCAGGATCGAGAATACTGGGGTGTTTCGGAGGTATCGCCATTAACCACGCATCCAGCGTGTACCGGGTAGAGCGTATTCTCTATCTAATGAAATAAAGCATCGTTGCAGTTGAGAAAATTAATTGCAAGAGCCAAAAATTTTTGTCTTCTCCGAGCGCGGAGCGAACAATTCGAGAACGACGAGAAGAAAGGCATTGAGGATCGAATGTTGTCTCGCGGAACGGCTCTGATGTCGAAGTAAGCAAGCGGCCGAGAGAGAGCAATACATAGAAGCGAGAAACGATGCAAGGAAGCAGAGTCTCATTAAGAGCTCTAACGACCCGAGTGCGAGGCTCCCTCGTCCCCAGCTTGCTGATTCACTCTCTCTCCAGCCACGTCGTTTTCAAACCCCTCCACCCTCTTCGTCTAAAAACTCATTCTCACGAGTCACTAGACTCAGTCGCTGAGCGTATCGTGGATTTCAACGTTCGACTGGCGAACGAATATCGGAATTTTATTTAAACGCTACGGAGCGCCTGGGGTAGAGGAACCGGGATTCTTTTTCATTATCATCCGCTTAATTCGCTTCTTGTCGAGCGGAACAATAATATTCTTTTGCAGCTTGGAAACGTACGATTTTATAGGTTCATATTTCACATTGGTACAAACGACCTCAGGTTCCGTTCAACTTCCGGTCATATTCCGGCACTAATTTAAATTCCATTCCCGGTTTCTGAATTAAAGATTCGCGTAAATTTCTCTCGGGTTTTCATTTCACGACGGGAGATGGAATTATTAAATTAAAGATTGGCTCTTGGACATGTGAGTGGTGGCTTTCTGGGTGGCACAGCTGCCGCATGCAGACTAATGCGGAATGGGTATCGGCGAAAGTCGTCGTCCGATATGATTAATAGCCGAAACGGAAACGGCTCGAGTGAACGAGTAAACTGGCATGTGAGCGGAGCGTTCTCTTTTTTCCCCGTTAATTCTATGAAAGTTTTCAAAATTAAACCTTTTGAGCCTGTCAATAAATCAGGATACAAATTGTGAGAATCATTTCGAAATCACTATGCATCTCTGTATCTGCCCAAATATTAATTTCACCGCGGGCTTCATCCATTCCAGACGATCCGCCGGAAAAGGGACGAGAAGGACCTTTCAAACAATCGTTTAATACAACTAAAAAGACGACATACCGATGTCTCATTCTCTTCAAGAGCATATAGAGCGTGCGGCGACACAAGTATATAAAATTATATTACACAAGTATACAAATAAATAAAAGACCCAGAGACACAAACATATATTCTATCTACTTGTTTAGTGATGCCGTGTATAGACTGTGGACCTCGTTTGACAGACCAGTGTTACTTACGTACACATTAAGGTAATGCGTCGACGGTTGTAAATTGAGGAGTTTGCGTACGGTGACAGACTCTATTGGTATGTCAGCCCCAGTCAAACAAATTGTGATGTTGCAAATGTGGAACGGAAAGCGAGCACGGCTCCGGATATTGTCGGTACCGGAGAAACACACACACACACGTGCGGGCACACGCACACGCACACGCATACATTTTGTACATACACATATATTTTGTGGCGGCGCGTGTGCGCGAGGGCATAATACGTATTATAGAGAACACATGCTTACACATAGTGCATAGACACGAGCCAAGTAAGTCTCTCCCTGGCGTTTACGGCTGGGACTTTGTGTCCTGTTATCCACACTACCCATTACTACTATATACCGTATCCTCTTTCGCGGGCATTGTAGAGAGGATACTACACTGTACGCTAATACAACTGCAGCGCTACTCGTACACGTCGCTGGTAGCACCGGTAAGGACACTTGCGATCCTCGATTCAAGAGGCTCGAGAAGATCGTCCTACCGTACCGTACTCTCGCACCGGCGGAAAGGTCTCTCATGAGGAGCGTGAAATTTCCTCTTCGCCAAACTATCTCTCTCTCTTCTGTGTATATGAAAAGCGAATGCTATGGACAGCGCACCCTTCATGTTTATACGCATGTACACGTTTACGTTCGAGACTCGTTAGGATTCAATATATATATATGACTATCTGACTGCGAGACCCTCGCATTTCGCAGTTTATAGGGCAGAAGACTACAGTGTCGTGTGTTTGTCATAGTCTCGCCTAAGTAACAATCACTGAGGCTTAACGAGAACAAGATCTGTTCGTTGTGCTTGTTTTCATTGTATTCTTATTGAGGATTTCTTTTACCTCTCCTGTCTCCCGGAGATTAACGAGTAAAAGGTGAAGGACAAAAAAAAAGTTGGGTATTTAGTGTGATGAATGTTTGAAAGGTGATATAAATTTTATTTAAAGTTGGAGCGAAATGAGCCGAAAACTCCTCGGGTATCGTAGTATAGTAGAGTCGACTGGGTTGTACGAAATATTCGGATTGCACAGCGCGAAAAAGGAGACAGCGAAGAGGGGGGAGGGGGGGGGGGGGGAAACCCGACGCCGCGAAACGTCGACCACCACCGAGCACTGGACGGTAAATTGTACTAATCCTCGCACCGGTTCACGCGCTCCTACAACCAAGAGCTGAGCTCTTGGTTGTAGGAGCGTGTGCACATACGCGTGCACACTCACACGCGAGTGCATATATGCGAGTGCAGGAGGTCGATCCGGCGTTATAGTAGTATCCCCACTGTAGGTCATTACGAATTCCACCCCTCGTCCTCGTGGATAGAAAAAGGCACGCGTCACCAACGGAAAAATAAATTTCCAGTAAAAAATGCATTACCCCATTACTGTGCGGATGTTGCTGGTGCGGGTTGGCGTCATGGATGCGGATAGCAACTACAGCGGATCCTAGTCTGTCTCGCGTACTTGCGCTTTTGCCCTGGCTCCGTCGTCCACATGCATAAATGCATCCTGCGTTACGCCACACACAGGATGCGTGCGTTACTACTACTACTACTACGATCCTGTGATGGTGCTATCCACGCCTCGACCTCGTGTATCCAACTCTGGCATCAGACTCTCTCTCTCTCTCTCTCGCGCGCGCGCGCGCGCTCTCTCTCTCTCTCTCTCTCTCTCTCTCCTTTACTCCGTGAGACTCTAAACTTGAATTTCCGAGAGCCCCCGTGAGACCCCATCCTATATTTACCAGGCCCACGATTACCTCTCGAGGCTTTATCAAAGAGAAATCAAAGTTCAGATTAGATGGATCGCCGTTTCGCGACTCTTGAGGGACACGCTGGGTCGGGTTTAACTTTTATCATGCTCGCAACCCTTTCCCTCACGAAAGAGGAAGTTTTTAAGCTCTTGTCGTTTTTTCCTTCTTCGTAACAGTAGTGTTACTAGCGTATTCAACGCGCGTTGCGTTTATTTAGAAATTGGTAAACACCCAGTAGTATGTTATGCTACAAGGGAGAAAAGTGCGTCTTTTCACCGAGTGTGAAGTTTGATGACCGATCGAAGCGAGGGCAGAAAGTCAGACGAGGTGAAAAGGCACTTCCTCCCGAGTGGCATACGCTATTTTTTTCCGACCGTGCTAAAAATTGGCCATATTTCTATGCCTGGAACGGGGATGGAAATTGGCCAAGTCTTGACGAGCGGGAGGAAAAGTTATTTAGCGGAAGGAAAAGTTCACTTTTTTCCCGCTAAATTACTTTTCCTCCAGCTGGTCAAAAATCGGCCGATTTCCACACTCGTTCCAGGCATAGAAATATGGCCTTTTTAGCGTAGTCGGAAAAAAAATAATATTCTTCAAAAAAATCTTATAAAACAAATAAACAATAATTCGACAAATTTCTTTACATTTTTAATTATTATTGGATCTGTTTTTTCGCGATGATTGGAACGATATCGTATTAACGAAAATTTTATACGTTAAACTGGTACTTGATTATTGATAAATTTATGTGACAGTTATCGTTATTCATTGAATACAATCGAGATAAACCCAACATAATTTTACAAACAAATAACACGTATTCCATATATTCGCGAAAATGGCGTAAATAGTATCATTCGCGTGCTCACAATAACGCATTCATTTATACTACGAAGCGAAACGAATATGAAAAAATGGTAGTTTCTTTTTTTCAATTAATATTTTTAAAATTATTTTGTCGACTACTTGGTAAGCTTTTATGATGATTCTTAGGTACACTCGTGATTGTCGATGAAAACGGCGACCAAAATTGCGCTGTGTATTTATCTCGAAAGATTCTAGCGTAGTGCGTGTTTTTTTTTTTTTTTGTAATACGCATTTCCAAATGGTTTTATAATTCTGTGAGCAATTATATCCGATCGCATCCCGATCACTGCCGGAAAACCTATACGATTTATTAATTTTTTTTTCTCTACAGATTCACGCCGCAATAGGACTGTAAATTCAGTACGAATAACGAACGCTTTACAGATCAATTGTAGATACACATGTATATACACTGGTTTATGATGACTGCGAGCTACATTGGGGATTAAACTCTTTTGAGCATGAAATCGGCGAGGGTTGGTACACGAATTGTTCGCAAAAGAGCGTCGGCCATGTAACACGTGGACAATCAATATTGTAACACTTTTTTTTGGATATTAGCCAGCAAAACTACCAGAGGCAGAGGCAACTGTTACTCTCCCCATGCTTCTTTAATCTTCGTAAAAGCTTTTATATTCATCCGTTAGTCACTCTCGTATCTCGTATTTCCTATTTACTTCTTTATTTGTTGCTGTCTGGCAACCCCAATCTTCACATTATATACCTAGTGTTCTAAAAAAATTGTGACAAACTTCATCTCACTTCGCGATCGCTTCGAACAGTGGCAGGGACACGTTCCAGTCGTGGAACGATATTCATTAATAAAAAGTTGAGATACTACTTTTTTTCATCATCATCTAGTTAATTTTTTTTACGTAGGAACTCTTGAAATGTACGACTTTTCGATAGATTGAGACTTTTAGTTGGCAGAATATTAGACACATGCCAGAAAACAGAATCCAACGGCTCATTCATTTTCTTGAATGATTGTTAAATTACTAAATATATTTACAAGTAATTAAATAATGAATGTTTGAATCTGAAAATGCTATGAACCGTCCGATTATTGGTTTTTTTTTTTTAGTTAGAATACAAACAAAAATTAGATTGAAAGCAACGTTGTACGAAATTTCCATCGTAAAACTTGCAGCACGGTATCGTATTATCGATCCACGGTTGCATAATTTGTCGGAAAAACCCTTTCCAATTAACGTTTCGCTTTTCTCGAACCAACGCGGCTCTGCAGGGATTGTTATTAGTAACTCTATCAATACAGGGCAAATTTTTAAAATTGAACACGTCCGTCAATAAGCAACCATATTCGGGGGGTGAATATTACACAACGAGATAGATTGTAATTATTATGAATATACGAGTAAGATAAATGTGAAATATCTCAATGCGCTCTGATGATTCTCTTCAAAAGAGATTTGCTTCATTTCATAATTTCAGAATGCAGGATAATTTTGTATATATATTGTTACGTTTTCGTGGAATAAATATCGCACATATTTGGTTTTGAGAAGGACATTATATATAATATAATATAATATAATATAATATAATATCTCGAGCACAAACTGTTAAACATCTGTCCTCTCTGAAAGTCCGAGCAAGACTGTCGTCATCTGGTCAATCGATAATCTATCCGTTTGTCGTTTGTCATAGCGAACCATTCAGGTCATCTACGTAACATCGGGTGCCTCGGTCAATCCTCATCTCTATATTCGTTACAATACATTAACTCCCAAAAACAAAAATGCGTATCTCCCTGATTAAAGCATGTGGGTTACGCATTTTTGTTTCTCAGCAGTCGATATTTTTTTAATGTCAATAAGTAGGACATCAATGTTGTGCAACGGTGCTTTCTATCACGTCAATACTTACACCTCGTCGCCTCTCTATTCTCGGGGTGTAACGCGATTCTTTCTCGTCTCTTCTCGACGGCGTCATTCGAGCGTAAAACGGAAATTATTCGCGTCGATTGGTTGATCGAATACTCGAAGCGAGCGCAAGAGTATCGCCAAGCTTTTGTTTTCCTCTCGAGCCATTTGATCATCATCCTCATCATCATCACCGTCCCTCTCCCTGTTGTGCGCCTGTTGAACTCGATAAATCGATCAACGTAAAGCCTTTGGGGTTGTTATAATCTGATAATCGAACAATGTCTCCAAACCTTTAGAGAACAAAAAAAAATTCGATTAGAGAGTAAAAGAAGAAGAGAGAAGAATGCCTCGCGATATCATTCGTTTATTTATTTTTTCATTCTGCGGCATCGGCGAAGGTATTGGTTAGTATATACTACATCGACGACCTCGCTTGAGGATCAAGTAATTTTTTTTTCATTCCTTTCATTTTATTTTGTAATTAGCGAAGACCCGCGCTATTGATATGAAATCATACGTAGATTCAGGTGCAATGAAATTGTAACGTGTCGAATGATATTTTTCCATTTCCATCTCTCAATTCCGCGCTCGGGTGCAAATTTTTGGTAATGGCTTTATCGGCGTGTGTGCATATATTTCGACACTGCACCAGGCATTTCTGTCGCTCCATCACACTACATCTCAGTTACACCGAGCAATAAAGTTTTTTTCGCAAAACGACGGGGTATAAAATTTCGCTCGGTTGATACTTCTAGCGTGCTTCGCAAATGGGAGACACGCATACACTCTGACACCGCTCATTGACTAATGCCCGGAATCTCGAGAGGATATACGCGGAACGTGTGAGAAGATGCTTAATAATTTTACTGCACATTACGCCGCGTGACAGGAACATGACTGAGTTTGCGGCCCCTTCCTTTCTTCCCCATAGTAATCGCTAGCGCGTTTCAACCGCAGAATCTTGACTTTCGCTATTTCCGATAGGGAACTTATCTACAGCACCGCTGGAACAACCTGACAGATGTGGGTGGCTATAATTTTGCCAATCGAACCCCATTCGACGGTGCTCCCTTCTTGGGTACACGTCTATCCGATTTTCTATTCTCGTCTTGGCTCATTAAAATTCAATGGTTCTTCTCATCAAGCCAAGTCCCTTACTCATGCATCTCGGCAACACGCCACGGTAAATTTTGACTGATGCAGAAATGGAAAAGTTTAAGGGGCTGCTGGACCTTCCTGTTTTACCGGACGAAATAGGTGATTTCTTAGTTTTGACTATTCAGGTATGCTTCAAATCTTACTGGACTGTATTAATAACATAAACGATTCGGCGTGCACTTGAATTTCGGTCGAAAACTTCCGAGAAATAAAGAAAATCGAACATTACAAATTGTCGCGAAACCCAACATGGCCGCTGAAACGTCAACAGCATTTTGTAGGATATAAAAAAACTCTACATTTCGCTTACGTCAAAAGAGAGTGCATGCCGATTCTTTGAAGTTTCCCGAATATTACAAAACCGTCGGAGATTTGCTCACCCAAAAGATAATCATGCGTAGTGTATACTGCGTTCACTTGGTCTATCGACTTGTGATCGGTGATCAGAGCTGATGACAAAGGGACGAGTGAAGTGGATTAAAATGGAAAATATTGGGTTGGGAGTAAAATGATTGTTATTTTCGTGTTCAGCGGGAGAAAATACGTAAAATATAGCCTTCAAACAACAAAAAAATCGATTAAACAACTATTTTTCCATTTTCAAGCCACTTTTGGTAAACATCGATTTTCGTGATTTTCTAGGGCACGATGCAGAGCCACCTGTGCGTCAATCGTGACACTACGTTCATGCGTTTTCGCAAACTATAATATTCGGTTTTCTTAATTCCTCGTGTCTTCAATCGAAATTCGACTGCACACCGAAGCTTTTATGTCAAATCTTAACAATGCTAAATCTTAACAATGCTAAGTCGAAACTGAAAAATTTTCTAGTGCCTTTGGTAAAACAGGTAAAGCAGGTTAAAAAAGGGGGAAAAACAGCTCCAGCATCGCCTCAACAGAACCATCAATTGACAGAATCTGGCGCTACTTATAAATTTTACAATTATAGCTAAATTAGCCACGATCACACGATTGGGCTCAACGTTGGAGCTAAACGTTGCACAACGAAACGACTATTGACGACAATGTTTGGGTGCGGGTAATACAGCTCATTAGAAAGATTCCTGTGAAAGACTCGTCGTCGGATGTTCCTAATTGCTATATAGTATGAGACAGAAGTGGACGGAAGACAAGGGTCCGTGGGTGGAACAATTATCGAGCTCGATTGTTATGGGCCTGGTTCTCCTTCTCGATCCGGTGCGTCAAGTTGTTGAATAAATTAATAATATCTTGCAAATAATTTCACCGTCAATAATTTTTTTTATTATGCCCAAATAACAAAGAGTCGTACCGGCTGGTACCGAGTGTTTCTCTGCGATCCGACAAAGAAGTATAACAAGTATATGACACTGAACTTTCCATGCTCCGTTGGTTTCCAGCTCCGTGCAGCTGGCGTATAGCAGCTCATCCTTTTTTACCCTTTCGTTCATGACATCGTGTAGCGAATACACGATAGGAGGGAGTCACGCGACTCTGACAACGCGCCAGAGGACGACACGCAAACCCATTTCAATGGTAATAAGCTCACTCCCTCTCCGTCCTCGTCAGAGCCGCTCACGAGCAATCATTGAATATGCCAAATTTGTATATGCACCATACATACGTCTACGTATCTCTGCGGCGGTCCTACCGCAGCGACGACGGCGTGTCAATCAATTAGCAGGAGTGAACGTACCAGCGAGGGAGCGAGAGACGAGACCTTGCGTACATTGGGATGCGTCGGGCGAGCGCACGCACATGATCCTAGGCGCCAGCTCTCGCACTCTCAATTCGACGTAGGGTCCATGGACGGGCTATACCCGACTCGAATTCTAATCAGCCTAGACAATCTTTGGCTCCGATCTGCTTTGACTCATTGTCGACTGAGTAATGTTTTTTTATTTTTTATTTTGTAACTCCTCTCGGTACGGCTCTCGCCTTTTACCCCCCTCAACCCCACCCAGATTGCGTTCGCAGCCGACTTACCCCCTTACTGTGTCGCATTCGCACGAGGGCACAGGGGAACTGCGGAAAACGACAGGGTAATCGCGAATCTCCGAGAAAATGACCTCCCGCTCCACGATTCGTTACGCCAGCCAGCGCGTAGCTAGGCGGTCACCCATCCAAGTACCGACCGCGAGCGGTACAGCTTGACTTTTGGGATCGCCAGAGCCACACACCAACCGCGCACCTATCGCTGTCGGTGACTGAGTAATGTTTTACATGTTTTTATCTCTTACCCGAAGTTGTCTCTCCTACGCAGCCAAATTGTCAGAAAGATGAGAGTGGAAAAGCGATGTTACGCAGGAGATCTCGGAGGCAATGATAATGATATTAATTGTCAGACGCGGCCAGATACAGAAACGACGAGATGGTTCACAGCGCCGAGAGGATGGAGGAGAGATTACTACAGGCGCGCGCCCGCGCGCGCGCGCGCGCGTGTGTGTGTGTTTGTGCGTGCGCGCGCGTGCGCTCGCTTTCCATCGGACACAATCGACAAATGGAGTACATTGTACTTCGTACCACCGCGTCCCCACATACACAATTCCCGTCCCCTTAACTCACTCGCTCCGGTCCGGACCACAGAGGAAAACATGCGAGTGGTGATGATTCGGTGCTCCGGTTGCGACGCTAATTAAGCGGACCCCAGTGCGAGCTTTCAGAGTCTCGTGCGCAAGCCAACAACACCACGACAACAGCGTCACGACGAGTGATTCCGGATACCCACTACTCTCCTTCATACTTTGCTCTGCGAGAAACGCCGCGCCAATCTAAAACTCACCCCCTGGTCGTCAGCTTGGCTGGATTCACGATTTGTATGCCCGTTCCTCAATAAATTACGAAAAGTTAGAGTTAAGGACATGTGAAACGACTCAGTCGGTAACCAAAAGGTGTAATGAATGCGATTCAGAGACGGTAGACTTTTCGGGAAAAGACAAAGCATTAGCGGATGCACAATTTAATACCGCGTCCGATGATGATTCAGTTTTATCCGAAAATTCAAACCGATTTTAAATGGCATTGATTCGAAAAATTCGTCTATCTCTCTCGCACTCATATGTCACGTGGTACATCTTTCACGTGGCCTTAAGGCAATAAGTACAATGGCTCGATTCTCGGAGCGAACTATTTAGAAACAACAAGTCAGTATTTAGAAACAACAAGTGTCTTTATTTGTTTAGCTTCGACGATGCGTAGGTACGGGAGATACACGTATCCGAAGTTTTCGATACACTAACCGCAGCGAGGACGTACTCGCGCTTTCACTTAGGTTCATAGAGATTTTTCATTTGGGAACAACATTCTCGTTACTATTTCCGTCCTTCTTTCGCCTCACGGCTCTTTTTTTGGGAATGTGCAAAATGTACTGCACTCTGCGTAGGCCGCAATAATAGAAATGAGAGAAAATAACCAATTTATTCATCACGGAGAATGTAGCAAAATATATATCAACGTACGAATGAAAATGTTTTCCCTATAGTTTTTTCTTTTTTTTTTTTTTAATTAGCGCATTGTAAAATTTCTCAACAATGAAACCCTCGGGGTCTACCTTTGGCCCATTTCCTTTCGCCATAACTGTGCGTCTGTAGCTACACTCCGGTAATCTACAATGCTTTGATTTCTTTTCTTTCCTTCTATATTATTCGTTCTCATTTCGTTGAGAATAAAAAGTAGTTTTTCCCCGGCTTCCCGACTCCTGCCTGTCCGCACGCTTGTCTGTCGGGCGGAGAATGCCGACGATTGACTGTGCATCAGTCGAGAATAAAAAACGAAAGAAAAAAAAGAAAAAATTTGAAAATTAATTAACGTCACAAAAGAATACCGGGAATGCCATGTTCAGTAGCTTCTTCATTGTCGTTCTCATTCTTCTCGCTCGATATCCTGTTTTCCATTCTTATGCATGGAATAATGCATTTTTTTCAAATTAATTTTTGTTCGTTGTATAACCAAAGTAGCTGCGCTTTTCGTGCCATTCGTTATTACCTTTTCACTTATAAAACGTTCTCTCTGTGCGGGATAAGAGGGGGAGAGATCGCGAGCGTGAGAGGCCTTATTATAATACGCCAGTCCGCACCAGTCCCTGCCGTTGCTAACCCTCCCTGCTTTTGGCGTTAAAGTTATACGAATGACGTGAGGTGAGCGCGCGCGTGCCGTGTCGCACAGAAGAGCCGAGCAGAGCAGAACAGACCAGAGCACACAGCACAGCACGGTAAAGCACAGAACACTCAAGTCTGGCGAAACTGCAGCGAGCGACCGCTGCAGTTGCATCGTGAGTTCTGTGAGATCGCGGCTCTCGCGCGGCCGCGACGACGGCAAATTCCATCTATAAAACTCTGTGCCGTACGCTGTTTCGGTGAAAGAGTGGTTCGTGCGCTCGGGTCGATAGACTTGTCGCGCTTGATCCCGAACCTCATCCACTATGGCTTACGCACAGTACAGGCTCTCTTGGCAACAATCACCAAATTAACAGTCACAATATCCTAATTGCTATTATTAATATGGCTCGTTGAGTTGTTATTGTTATACAATATTAAAAATGTCATCCACGATAAAAGGAGCATTCCTATCAACCCTTTGCGTCACGGTGGGTCATAAGGTGTCGCACCTACCTTCGCGAAGTTTTCAAATTGTTTTTATAGTATCAAAAAACGTATGACTCAAAGGGTTAAATTGGATAGCTTTTCTCACGTGATAAACGGTGGCGAATCCTGACCATATCGCTTTGCTACTTGTCAACCTAGCGAACAATATTGACTATCAGATATAACATCAGGGACGCTCTGTGTATACGAAGCCTCAGTGTACAACTGCGTGCTGCAGGTATAGACGAATAATCGCGAGAAAGAGAATAATTTGATTATAACTCTTTTTTATTTATTTTTAATCACTTTTTCTTCACCGTGTTCGCAAACTCGATGTATAAATTTCCTCGGTTATAAGTTGCTTATAACTCAATATATTTATATACACCGTGTGTATATAGTGCGGCCACGGGGGGCAGTCGAGATAGATAGGTACATATGTACAACGTGCACAACGTCCACGATGTGCGCAACGTGTGCAACGTGTGCAACATGTACAGCTTAAAATGCTTCGGTGTCAAAACTATGCCGCGAAACCCGATAGTCCAACGATGCCTTATTAACTTCGCAATTTGATCAACGATTAAATTTCAGTTCAATTTGTAATTCGATCGTTGGACCACGTCGCTGTTGACTCGGCGGGAGGAGTCAACAGCAACGTGGCCAAACCTGGAACCAGAGATACACGACTAATTTAAATTTTCTCTCTCCTCTCTTTGATCCTCCACTTTTTTTCAACGTACCCGCTTTTAATGCCGAAAAAAATTAAATAGATTCGATTAAGCAACTTGTCTTCGGTTTACCCAAATGACTTTTGGTCCTTCCTTTAGAGACTTAATCTCTCTCTCTCTCTCTCTCATTCGTAAAAACGCGATGGAACAAGGAGAAGAGAAGAGTGAAGAGAAATAATCGGAATGCCCGGCAGAGAGACGGAGAGAGGAAGAGAACCACGCTGCGGCGTGTTATTGATCGACCCCTCCGGCTGTTCTCTCCGGCTTCGTCTCCGTCCTCCATACTCTCTCTGCTATGTATACATATACCGGATAACCTCAGCTATATCTCTGTAGTGGGTATACCCATAGAGCAGTCGGGGGTTGATGGCATCGGGGGGGATGAAAGAGGGGTGGAAGGACCACCGCCACGGCACTCAGTGATGGCCCTTAGGGCAATGCAACCCTGGGTCCACACAGCATTGAGCCGTTGCTCGGCCTGGCTCGTTTTGCGAATACTCCATCGACCGAATTGTTCCAATCCAATTTGAGAATCGAAGACGATAATTTCGTGTCGGGAATCACCGGGAGATGGAGGAATCCGAGAGCAAATATAGACAGCACTCACGGGATTCTGCATTCGACATTGTAGGCTACGGATGTAGGATATAGTGGGCGAATAACGGCGGGATTAAAATATAATCATTTTTTAACAATCCCGAAATATATGTTTACACATTTCGCAACAATTTTACGTTTGCATATTATATTACTTCGTGACAGTGTTGTACTCTGTCACGTATCCTGTCTAGGAAATTTGATGATAACGGGGATGTTCGGTTTTCGATTTTTTTTTTTTTTTTTTTTTTTTTATAGCTATTGTTGGAGCATTGTTGGTTAAGCCGTAGGCAACGTCGAGCAGGGTTGGCCGGTATTACACCATGATCGTCTCTATCGGCCTCCGCGCAATTCTACTCCCGGCGGAATACAATTGCCCGTCATTTTATCGATTCCAACGTCGCTTCAAAGAGAAGACTGGGATAACGAGGCCTGCATTAGCGATGCGGTTCGCGTATAGCTTAGCTAATGCACGACTATTCACTATGTGCATCAACGCGAGGACCATGTATTTTGAATCCAATGAAAATCTGGTACAAACCAATATATTTCTGCGTACATCCAAATCCCGTACATGTTGTAAATTGGTAAATCGGCAGTAACATGAAAATCTCTTCGCAAGTACAACGAATCATCGTTGATCCATGCTTATTTGAGAAAATCGTGTTATCGATACACAATAAAAAAGGTTTGCACATTCAATAAATATTTCACTCTTGACAACTTTTGTTAAATTTTTTTACTCAAAAATACGTTTCGTTGACAATTTTTTTTTTGTATGAACCTTGTGTAACGCGTCGTTGTAAGGCGAAAATTGTGTGTGTGCGTGCGTGTGCGTGTGCGCGCGTGCGTGTGCGTGTGCGTGTGCGTGTGCGTGTGCGTGTGCGTGTGCGTGTGCGTGTGCGTGTGCGTGTGCGTGTGCGTGTGCGTGTGCGTGTGCGTGTGCGTGTGCGTGTGCGTGTGCGTGTGCGTGTGCGTGTGCGTGTGCGTGTGCGTGTGCGTGTGCGTGTGCGTGTGCGTGTGCGTGTGCGTGTGCGTGTGCGTGCGCGTGCGCGTGCGCGTGCGCGTGCGCGTGCGCGTGCGCGTGTGCGCGCGTGTGTGTGTGTGTGTGTGTGTGTGTGTGTGTGTGTGTGTGTGTGTGTGTGTGTGTGTGTGTGTGTGTGTGTGTGTGTGTGTGTGTGTGTGTGTGTGTGTGTGTGTGTGTGTGTGTAAAAATATCGCTTTAGTCAAATATTCGTATGGTCGTACAAAATACAGTTCGAGAATAGCTTTTTGTTGTCTGTTATTTTAACTCTAATTGCAGAACAAGCTATACAGGTGACCTACATACGTATACAAGGAGGGTGAAAACATGCACGCAGCCTCACATGTATCGCACAACCAGTATGTGCAAATTCAATGCGAACGTAAATACAGCAAGTGTTTATATCGTCACCTTTCTCTATCGGGCATCCCTTGTCTAATGTTTTTTCCTCTCTCACCTCTCACTCGCCCGACAAGCCTCCGATCCGAGCTTTTCCAAAGGGAACCCTGCAACGTGAATCAACAATATACCATTCTCGGCAACGCCGTTACGCAACCGCGCCGTCTACCGAGCCACGTTTCAGCATCGCGAGAGACACGATTATTTACATTGTCTCGACGCTTCTTTTATTTCTTCTATTTTTCTTCCTTCAACTGCAGCGCCACAGCAGACACAATGGTCGCGTAGGGTATTTAACGTAGTAAATTGTAAGTAATTGCCGTTCAAAGCGTCGTCATGAATCCTCTTCATCTCATTCTCTCTTTATTTAATCTGTTCAATTTGCAAATTCGACGGAGATTTCTTGGTAAGAGCAACACCAAGAAAATATTGATAAATAGTGTTCCAATTGCACCGCAGACGAGGATTTTAATTGGACAATGCCAGGACCCGGACTACGACTTTGTCATAACCCCTTAGTAGTAGAAACCTGCGTGTATGCATTCGTATCGCTGTTTTACTTTGCGAAATCCCTGGAAGGAATCTCGAGCAGTAATCTTGCGCTTACACGTTAAACTTTCGGTAGGTACAAAGTTACCATAGCGGTCCAGAGGCAACGTACATAAACTTTCTGGCTACTCCACTCTTCTCTACTGACCCAACGCACCTCGGTTTTCTCACATTGGGAGAATATTTGCGGCAGTGCATTGTTACTTCGCAGTGGCCGGAATGCGCAGTGACCGGATCGATCGAGCTTTTCCCCTCTTGTCTTGCGACACACGCCGACAAAACGAACTGTAAATATATACACGCGATATCTTAAACGAGAGACACGCGCAATAATGCTTTCCACGTTTGTGAAATTTTCAATTAGCGAATGCAAAGTGAGACCTAAACGATAAAAGTTAGAAACTAGCACACCGATTGAATCGCTTCGATATAAATCGTTACCACCGAACGCGCTGAATCGGTCGCGAATCGTCGCTCTATATGTACCGCCTCTTCCTCAAGCCTCAAGTCTTCGCTGGCTTCAACAAGTTGCGACGCTCAGATTCGACTACCTACCTTCACCGTACCTTATTTTTATCCACAGTTCTATTTCATTCTCTTTGCGGCTTTTGTCCTCGAGTGAGACGACAAAAAAAGCACGATCCAATTAAACAAGATTCTTTTATTCGGTCAACAAAAGGATGATGAAGGTAAAATCTCGAAGGAGAGACATTCAACTACGGGTAAACTTGATTCACTTATCAAAAGTGCGTATTATCGATGGGTTGTGTAAATTTACCGGTTTGAAGATTATAGAACTTGCATTATTTTTTTATTTTCTCATTAATTAGAGTTAGGTTTCGTTTTTTCGGTGAAACACAGGTAATTTGACAGTGACTATCTTGTTGCGATAACTATATAGTAGCACATCGCATAACATAACCATTAATCAGAGGACGGTCTGCTCCGGTGCTTTCCGTCGAGTTTATCTAACGGTTCTCAGAGCCGAGTGTGCGCGGCAGTATCTAATCAGCGTCCGGCGTCGTGACGTTAGCCAAAATTTATCACTGTCCTTCCGTCATAATGCGGATTATTTAGGGTTCCCTCGGAGGGAGCGGAGTACGGATGGCATGCCCGATGTCTCCGGGTTCAGCACACGGATAGCGTGCCGGCGCGTTTCAAAGAGCCTCCACCCAATCCCGACGCTCCGCCGAAGGACAGAACAACAGGCCGGTTTACTCGACCACTGACCTCTATACACGATAATAAAATTCACGCAGGATCGATATTAAGGACAATAGCGTGCGATTTATCGCGACGGTCAATCACAGAACAACAATTTCTTGTCCGAGCACACGCTTCTCTTTCTATTATCGATTGCATCGTTCATTACTTTAGATACATGTTCGTTCGTACGTTTCGATCGTTCGACTGACGGTCGACTGAATAAATAAAAAAAAAATAATAATAATAACAAGTTAGGCCGAAACCGACCGTCGTTCGACCTCCATTTAGTTACGAGACGTTTTACGTTGCGAAAGGAAGGTTCACGTACTGTTTACAGCTGAGTTCCTACAATACTCGATACGGATTAGAGATACACTCCGGGAATGCATGCAGGGGGCGTTAGCGAGATGCAGCTTTCTCGGTAGAATACCTTTGCCACCTCAATTCCACTGGCACGTTCTTCGGAGATTCCCTATCGTCCGTAACTCTGGCATCCACGGTGCAAGAAACACGTCCCCGTAGCCTCATACCATCATTGATACGGAATCTCGACTGAGAACGGGTATAGCTCTCGAGACCTATCGCGCTATGCCTGTACAAGAATCCTTTCGGTAATGTATACAGATATATGCACCTGCAGGAGCTCGATTGATACACGTTTATACACTGTTTGCAAGACCGAGAGCGCTGTCTAGTTTGATTAGCGAGCATATTCGACTTCATTTTATCGATAATGCAGCTCAAAGACGAAATTTTTTTAATAAATCGTAAAATAACAAAAGTGTTAAGGGAAATATTGAACGATTAAACTGTTGACTTTGTATTTTTAAATATACGAGAGACTCTCCTATTGCAATTCTCGCAATAGGAAAAGCATCAGCCATAACTGAAACTATAGGAGAAAATTGGTTCGCAATGTTCCTCCGCAACGACAATGTCCTCCAGAAACTCCCTTGCTTCGTATAGTCGCTTGGTCACAGACCGAGCCTCTATTGTCGCTCTACAGCCGGACTCCATTGACACCTCTCGCCCTCTGTTCGCTATCTACCTCTCGAGAATCCTTCCTCTGTGTTTCTCTGCTCCGCTTAATTGGATCTCGCCATCACGATGTAACGCACGTACGGCTTCAGAGGAACATATTTACCTACCGTCGTACCAGGCACACCCGAACCGGCTATCTTTTTATTGTTGTAAAGCTTCCAAGATTCTCGTCACCAGTTTTCGAGGTTAATGAAAATAAAAACGTGTATGATTTTCCTTTTGCCCTCTCGATCAAACCAATTACTTGAATTTTGAACGACCGATTTTTCGTTTTCGCCCATCTCTCCTGGCGGCAACGTAATGGCGATGGGCCTATTAGGTATATTTTCGTACGACACAATCTTGTTGCCCTCGAGATGGTTTTCGTTTGATGCATGCAAACTCGATTATAGGTAGGGAAGGCCGGAGCGAGATGGGCCCTATAAGCAAATAAAGCGGGGCTAAAACGCTACCGAAAGCATAGTTCATTGTTTTTCATCCAACAATGATATTTTTACAGGTTTTAAAACGCGTAGAAAAAGCTTTGGGGCGAGACTAGGGCTGTACAGATAGGCTGGCCTAGCCGGATAAAATATCTTAACCGGCTAATGGAGTTTATAGTTTAGCCGGCTAAACTATTTTAGCCGGCTAATCCGTTTTAGCCGGCCAAGTGCATAAAATCGAGCCCCTTAATGTCGCATTGTACTTTAGTCCAAAAAGGCCGGCGGATTCATTTTCAGAGGGCGAAGATACTTCGGAATACGTTGCAGGTAACATTAGAAAAATACAAATAAAAATTCGTCAGAAAATTCCTAGACCGTATTGGCTTAGCCGTCTAATATAGCTTGGCCGGCTAAAGCGGATTCGCCGGCTAAGATGGCTTAGCCGGCCAAACTATAAACTCCATTAGCCGGATAAGATGTTTTAGCCGGCTAGGCCGGCCTATCTCTACAGTCCTAGGCGAGACGGGCTACCCTTAAATTATTCACTTTTTTTAAGCCCCGCCTGTACAATCCATACATCTCGAGTTTTCCTACTTCTGCCTATCAAAGATAAAGTTCTTCATACAGTGACGTCATCCACGGAATACACGACTTCCGGTTCCAAGAATCCAATTTTTTTTGTGCGACAGTCGAACATGCCTGATGATAAAGAAATACAACAATTTTTTGGATACTCCATTTTGCCCCGCTTTCCTATTCTGTCATTGCCTACAAAAGGTTTTTATCTTTTTCCTTCCAGGTAATTATTTTTATTTTTACAATCATAGGGTGGCCCATCACGCCCCGCGACGGCCTGATTTTTACTAGCCCATCTCGCCCCGGTCTTCCCCACAACGCACGGCGTAGCCGGTGTACGTGGTGGACCGAGTTCGCCAGCCGTGCAGCCGGCAACCGAGGTAAAAGCTTCGAGAAATTGAGAGGTCTCTCTGCTGCACTACGCTGGACCACGCTGAACCGTCCTGAATGCGTTCCTGGTCCCTCGAGTCCCTTGTACGCTCCCTGGCACCAGTCCGATAATTTATAATTCTATTGGTCTTTTTTCCCCGTTGCTCTTCTCTTAAACAAAATATATACAGAAGCCTCTGTACACGTAGCTTCTCCATGTCATTCGTGCGGGAAGCCCGACGATACGCTCGAACATTTCACTATTTTTCTGGGTACGAGGACGGTAACTCAGTCAAATGACAGTTGCATTATGAAAATTTTGAAACCTCGCCGTTTAATCATTATTTTCTTTTATTCGACATTCATTGCACGCATTATTCTACCTGTTAACAGCGAATAATTGATCGTTGATTTATCCGTGACAATTGAAAATTAATCCTCTTCATTCGCTCGAATCGATATTTGTGTCCCTCGGTTGTTGCGTGAGCTTTTCAAATCAGATATTACAGATAGTAACTGTAACACACCTATAACTGTTACATACCATTGGGTGATAGAATGAAAGTCCATAAGCGTGTCACACGTGCGCCACTTGTTGATGCGACGGATCCATCTCACTCGCACTAATCGTCGACCTATACTGTGTTCGACTGAGTACCGAGCGGCTGAGGATCATTGACGTCGAGGGCACCTCCGCTGCGATATTTCGCGTGACTTTGTGCTCGCGCGGTTGAAGTACAATTCGTACGGGTAATAAAAATGTTAATTTGAGAGGAGAAAAAACAATCAATGATTATTAATTAGTATGAAATAATTTTTGGGCATTAGAGGGCTTTTCTTTATTAAAGATAGATTTATACGTTGTGGCAAGGTTACACCGAGCTAAACTAAGCAGCAAACAGATACGAGTATAAAATAAGCGTTGAGGCTTTGTACGCTTCATTGTAAATGGACCGAACGTGTTTTATACAACCCATCTAATGTCATAAGATATATAGCTCGATGTTGACGACATTGACATTATTCGTCGAGAAAAGACGGTCTGCCAGGGTTCTCAAAGTTTTGCCTCTGCCTATCAGTCGATACTCCCGTGAATAGTCTTAAAAGGCCTTGCTCGACCGCTGTGGCTGTCGGAGGTATGGAGATGTTACAGAGAGATATCTGTAAACACAGTCGTCCTACGATACCCTCCGAGGCTGCTGGTTCTCTGTTGGAAGGACGAATGAATGTCAAACACTCTACATGGAGAGAAAAATATAGTAATATCATCTAAAACAGTTTGGGAATAATCTCCAGACGGTACAGCAAACGCGGGACATATCGGAAATCTGAGAAATTTTCCTATACCGTATGGGACGCTAAATTAAACCGACGAAACTATTCAGTCGTGTGATGCGGCCGCCATAGTAATCGTTACTAAATCGTATATAGCAAGAAATTACGAAGCGTGCGCAATCTATCACTGAACTCCTAGTAGTTTATACCGAACCAACTTGGTGCATTTTATATGCCTCTGGAGAATAATATTAAGTATGGGAATAATTACGATATGCCGTAAATGGTACAGAGGCCTATGCATAGCGAAATTTGCGATGCGTTTTGTTAAAATCGTAATTTTTCCACTTCGTCCTCGAATTACTATGCGAATTTGGAGATTATTACCATATATTTTCTCTCCGTGTACGCCGAAGGGCCCAGGATAGTAAACACATTCCTCCGTAGCTCGTTGCATTCTGGGAAAGAGACATACGAGTCTCCCTCGCTGAGATCTCGACGACATAGCCTCATACGCCGAGCTCCTATCAATTATTCGTATTTAGCCCTGTGGGAGAGCCGCCACTTGTATGCACTCACAGGGTGCGTCAATCGCTCATCGCGCGTTCTCGCATGGCAATTTCGGGTGGCGTGGACACGGTGTTCTTTTTTTATCGTTCCACGGACAGAAAGTAAACTCTCGATCGGAATTGGCTCGCACTGTAAGAAGCTGCAACGACGATATCATCCAGCGGACATTCAACATCCAGGTGCAATGCGAGTGTATCGATCTTTCGGTATTGGGTCGGAGGCAGCTCTCTCTTATACACACAGGACTCGTATGACGAAATTCACGTTACAATAGTTAGACGAGCCTGTCCAGTTCAGCACAGTATAGCCGCAACGATTGTCCACGAGGACATTTCGTTGACTTCAAAGGCAAAGAGGAAAATAGTTAACTCTATTTGTTCCTATCATTGACTATTTTCACTATGGTAACGAAATAAATTGCAAATGTTTCTCCTCCTCTTCCCCTTTACGACTCGCGAATGCGTGCACACAATTTGCAGAGTCAAGTGTATGAGAATGTTACGTTTGTGTCTCTATATATATATCGTGTTGATACTGTGCTCGATGCGATACTCCGGAATCCTGGATCGCTCAATTTGGAGAGAGGAAGAGCAATCCCATCGCAGTCGAGCTAACACGAGGAGAGTGCGATGCTATGTAACGCGCGAAACGCGGAGACGCGAGAAATTCGCTCTACCTGACTGGTTCCTGATTCTTGCCAGCTGCAATGGAAACGAGTTGGGCGTAGAGTGCGCGTACGGCTAAACTACGCTAGTTTACACATTCGAGAGATTTTCGGTTACGAGTATGTGTGACATACGCACGTAACGTGTGGTGTAGATTTAACCTGACAGACATTTTCTGTTCTACCTCCGGAGTCATTATATACTTCATACCTTTTATCCTCTTTCACACTTATTTAAACTGTAATATAATTAGTTTCTTTTATCGAAAATTCGATTGACCCCTGACATATCGATATTATAATATTAACTCCAAAATCATTATTCGCGATGAATTTCCGATTGCAAAAAGTGCACGTGAAATATTCCTGACGCTTTAAACTAGCGAACATTGAACGAGCTGTCCAACTTGAATAAAGGCTCGCGAGGGAGAGTATGGAGATATGTCGAATTGGAAATTGTACGGATACGAACAAGTTTTCTCTTTGTCCTGAAAGACAACATGTGGCCTGAACAAACATGCAGCATATCTACCCTTCATAGAAGTGACGTGTACGCATATGGAACCTTTAACGTCTAACTCTTCTAAATTTAACTCCAAATAAACTTTGTCGTTGGGCTACTCCGGATACGCTTTTAGAGGCAAAGCTTATACCGACAGTTCTCCGTCACGCGACTTACGTCTATTCGAGGATTCTTTTTTTACCTTATCCGAACTGCTTCTGGATCCATGTTGAGATAAAAATAAAAAAAGGAACATTTGACACGATACCGTCGATTGATAAATCCACATTCTATTTCCCCAATTTCGGATGATCGCGAGAATAGCACTGATCTACCTATGATATATCGACTGCTAAGAAACAAAAAAGCCTGTCCAGCATCATTTTAATATGTAGAACGACGCAGATTGTATAACACCGCAGATTCGACGCCTACATTGCATGGAACGTGCGGTGTTAGCAACTTGTCAAAAAATTGCCCAACAAATTGCACCATCAATATTGCAACAATGGTTGCTACAAGCTGATTTATTATCATAACACAGATAATGGTTTATAAAGCTTTACACCCGATCGTTCCTATGCTGCGATAAGGCGAACTAAGTTGTTTCACACTATTAAACGTGACGCGCTTTTTCAGAAGGTTAAAATATGCACGGCTCAAGTGCACCAGTTTAATTAAAATAAGACGTCGTGGGTAAAAGACAAAAAGAGTGTGTCGTCTATGTTTATACAAAGCCAATACATCATTGTAGCTTCGAGTAATCAATGACGAAGCTGAATGACGAGTGTATATGACTCGACTCGCCGAAATTAAACCTCTATAAACAATCAAATTAATGTGCGTTTGTTAATTTTTAATTTGTTCGACAATTGTGTCAACGCTCTGGTTCATTTAACTTTCGACATATCTTTCTAAAATGTGATATGCAAATTGACTAGCACTAATGATCTTTGCTATTGAATTTTTGTGAGAATCGATGGAGGCACTTAAATTTGATAAGAAATCGATTTTTTTTAAATGACATAGTAAAAGCAACAATACTGACTTTTTACTATAAAAAATAGTTCCCAAGGGAACGTCTATATTTTATAGTGAAGACTATGACAAAAAGTCGTGGTTGCAACCACAATTATCGTTTGGCCAATTGAATATGCACTATCAGAAACTATCTATGTAGGCGTTCCCCCTGGAAACTATTCGATGTAGTGGGACTATTCGATATAGTGGCGACATACTATCCTTTTTCTCAGTGTGTATGCATCACTAGGTGAAAAACGTCATTCAATAGGCCCTCGGTAGGTTATTGCTTGTAGGATTTTATATTCACTATTGCGCTACGCCAATGATTTTATCACTTTCGTTTAATCCGGAAACATGTGTCACTTGAACAAGTGATGTTCTATCCCAGGTGACGAAAAACTCGCACCCATATAATACGAATGTTTGGAAGGGAGAATGATTGAACGTTACAACGTTAGTAACATGCCCAAGACTGAGCTCACATCGAATAAGGCACAGATATCCGATATTCTTCCGACTGATTCCCGACAGCAACCTCGGTTAATTAATCACGTCGTTTGCTCGCCTGTTACGATGATCGGCGTGAACATCAGCCTCAGTGTTCGAGTATTAAAAAAATATTTAGGAAAAAAAATAATAATAGCTCGTTAAAGATATTCACGAGCCCTGAAAAATCCTCCGTGTCGGTTACACGTTTGCGAGTTTTTAACGTTAACGAGACAAATATATAGGTACTATACATGGTATGTCTATGTATATGGCGGGGTTCTACAGCCCCTCTCGCCCAGTTTATTTAGAATTTCATCAAGTTTTGCAGATTTTACTCTTTCGACGGTTGGACACTTTTCCGATACACGTCAGCTTAATTATTCTCATATACAGCTGACGCGAGCAAGGGAGATACCCGGACTCGATGAGCCTCATGAATCAACGCGACTATTCGGGGAAACTTGAATTATATATATATACATCTAGAATTATGCGCACGCTTCGCGCGCATACCCTCAAACCTGGGTACAGCAGAACCTCGATTATCCGAACTGCAATTTATTTTATCCGAACTTCTATTATCCGAACCTTTATTATTGGAATTTCGTAGTTACATATCGTCGAGCGTTACTTTGTTGCAAGCGTGTGCAAGTTTGTATCATGCGCTTATATGTTATACCGCTCGCACGACTGAGAGATTCGGCCGCAAAAAAACGCGTTGGATTGATACGACAACCAAAAATTGACGACTTTATAAAAAAGAATGGTTAAAGTAAGCGTTTAATAATATGTTCCAAAGTTATATATAATGTTTGTATGCGAATATATATACAAAAAACTCATATTCATTACGTATGTTTTTATTATAATATTTTTTATTCATAACTCGATTATCCGAATAATCGTTAATCCGAACTGGTCTCGGCCCCAATTGGTTTGGATAATCGAGGTTCTACTGTATTGTAAGATAAACCTTGGTTTAAATCTTTTTAAAGTCATTATTGCGTTCGACCAATTTTCCATGCTTTGGAGATTGATTTCTTATATAATGTTGTCAGTAGCGTTTGAATTTGTTTGAATCGTATTATTGATATAACCTCGTACTCCGAGAGTACCCTCAGAGTCATTTTGTTGCTTTCGCGAAACAATAGAGAAATGTTAATTGATCAACATAACATAGTTTTAATAAAATTTCAAAAAATTCTCTCCGATGAATACTCAAATCTCTGAAATTTGCATATTTTCTCTGACAGTGATCAACGTGACACACTAAAATTATAAACATTCCAAAATAACTTTAACATACGGAAATTATTTCTGTGAATGGAAAAAAAAACACAAAGGCGAATGGTTAATTCTTTTTTCACGGATTCCTGGATCAACGATGCTTTTGTATTATTAATAAATCCAAGTGCATAAACCATAGCCAACGTTGTATCCGTAGAACCAATCCAAGTCTTCTCCTACCTCGATGTATATACGGATGCGATTCATGCGCGCCATGAATCGCATCACACATAACATAGTTCTAATAAAATTTCAAAAAATTCTCTCCGTTGAATACTCAAATCTCTGAAATTTGCATATTTTCTCTGACAGTGGTCAACGTGACACACTAAAATTATAAACATTCCAAAATAACTTTAACATACGGAAATTATTTCTGTGAAAGGAAAAAAAACAACAAAAAGACGGATGGTTAATTATTTTTTCACGAACCCCTGGATCAACGATGCTTCTCTATTATTAATAAATCCAAGTGCACAAACCATAGCCGACGTTGTATCCGTAGATCCAATCCAAGTCATCTCCTACTTCGCGACACACTAAAATTATAAACATTCCAAAATAACTTTACAATACGGGAATTATTTCTGTGAAAGGAAAAAAAACAACAGAAAGACGGATGGTTCATTCTTTTTTCACGAACCCCTGGATCAACGATGCTTCTGTATTATTAATAAATCCAAGTGCACAAACCATAGCCGACGTTGTATCCGTAGAACCAATCCAAGTCTTCTCCTACCTCGATGTATACACGGATGCGATTCATGCGCGCCTATGTGTGCCAGGCCGCCCCGCCGTCGGGTTTTATAAGTATACGGCAGCGAAACACGCAGTCCGATACTTGAGCATCGATCCTCCGCATAGCGAGGAAAACTTCTCGGCAAACTGAGATTGCATCGAGACTGAGGTTGGCTCGAGCTCGGTGGGAGTTTGGGGGGTTCGACGACGATGCCGCCGTTGCGAGGAGCACGTTACGTGTCACTTGGCCGTGCCACTGGTTTTAATCTTTCTCCTCCAACTTCTCGTGGCGTGCCGCGGGGAAGCTCGATATTCGGTGACTCCTGCCGGGCCAGGCCCTCGATGAAATATAATTTGCAGTTCTGCTCCGTCTCCCTATTTACATCACGAAATATACTTTCGTTATTACGACTATCTTTTATTACTCGCCTATGCATCAATATTTCCTATACAAAAAAAATATTAATGCGATTTTGACAGTTAGGTTTAGTGATTAAAGTACGCCGACATTTATGTCAAAACGAAAACTTGGTGGGTTTTATAATCCCACAACGTCCATCAAAGTCCGTCATTGTTTTTGCTATGCGAAAGCCGATAGCGTATGGGTTCTCCCTTCCACTCACATCGCGAATTCACCCGTCTAGATTTTCCCTCTATATAACCACGACAACCATGTAACACCGCTATATACACTGAGACCGTCCTATGGATATATATATAAGCGTTACATGGCATGCTGGCTGGGGAAACTGTACGACGGCCGCAAGTGGTCGACAGATGCTGGCTATCGGATACGCTCTCACGCCAGAGTATAGAAACAAGAGCAAAATGAACAAGAAATATAAAAATAAAGAAAGAAGAATGAAACTTGCGCAAAGAATGAGATGTTGACGGATGGCTCTCGCCTTGGCGAAAGTATGTGAATAAAGGACTTGTCAGCAGTATGCGACATATATAATAGGATCGGTTGCTCCACCTGTTCATATACTGCTGGATGAAGGTGCTCTAATCCGGTCACTTTGGTGAAAATATGTATTAATAGAGATAATTTATTGATGAAAAAAATTGACTTTCGAAGTGTCATTGAGAAATAAAAATCAATACGGAGGAGCTCTCAAATGCTTGCGTTGAAATATTTTGTTTCGGAGTTGCATCGTAGTCGCAGTCGCACTAGGGTTGGCTAGACATGCATCTGCGAGTTGCAATGACTATGACGAAACTCCGGAATTAACTGGAATAAGACCCGATCACTTTGTGCAAACTTTTAACTTTTATGCACCTCTGCTTTGATGGCCATGAGCACTCAAGTTAAATAAATAAGACTACACAACGATAGTTTTAAGGGTTACAGAAAAACGACTTTAAAATAAAGGTTATACGCGAGACTAGAGTAAATCAAAATTTTGAACATTGTGCATTAGTCTATTGAAGTCTGCCAACGGTCACCTCAGTTCCGTTAAAGTTCAGTGTCTCGCAAAAATATATGTACCTTGTCCCCTGAGAAAATGGTTAATTAATCGTAACGACAGATAAGCGAAAAAAAGCATTTCAGTCGATTCCACACGACAAGATTGAATGCATTTTTTCATTTGTTTCCGAAGCTGCACATTTTTTTTTGTCCAATACCCGATTGACCTTCCAACCCTGTTCGAGTAACTATATCGCCTACACTCTTCTCCTTTCGTTGTCCGTCCAATAGTTACACCATGTCATTTGCTTTTACTAATAACGTGAATTCAATTTAATTCGAAACTCACATAATCACCGAGGAACTCGGCGGGAGTTCCCAACACGAGAAATAGCTCGCTGATTGGAATCGTCCAATTTAATCGGATATACTAATTTTGGGGAGCATGACCAGGCTGTGAGGGAGTTGCGAGTAGCGCGATAGTTCACTGTACTGTACATATATATACACACACACACATGTGTATATATATATATTTATGTGTGTGTGTGTGTGTGTACATAGGGAAACGAGGTACCGAGCCAGCACGAATATGCCGAGAGTTATAATGCCCGTTTAATTTCCGGGTACAATGGTGGTCGAGTGGCGCGGGGAGGTAGAATGTATTGCCTGGAGATCGTTCAGGGAATGAGGGTCTACTTTGCACCCGTTGTTGGCCAGCTACGCTATCCGAGTGGACTAATTTATTTTTCTTGCAAGAACCTGGCTCCTTCCACCTTCGGTAACAACAACCAACCCGCCGTTTACTTTTGAGGACAGATGCATAATTAATGCGCCTTGACCTGAATTGCCCGATTCAACAATCAATTATTTCACTGGCTTGAAGACATGTCGCTAACAAAAATATTATATCCGTTCATCATTATCTTATTTACGATTTTACGCTGTGCCTGATATTAGTAATCATTTTTTCCATTTGACGCTATGTTGCAGAATGATGATAATAATTTTTTATTTTTTTTTTCATGTTTCATCAGGTGCCGAGGACGTTTTCAGGTTTACGGGAAACGAAACCCATACGGATTTCTTCCGGTTAGTTCTGCGAGACGCCAATTATCTTCTCGTCGGTGGAAGGTAAATATCTATTTGCTGTATTTACGCATCTTTATCATGTTTATTCGGCACTACAATGATGCATGCCAATTCGATTCAACGATGAGAAATCCAATGGGTATTCTCATCACCGTACTCGACAATGGTAGGTGGATGGCTTTACGCTGCAGTAAAGCCACCCAGATTATCGTCATGTATACGAATACTCCGAGAGACGATTCTAAAACTCTTTCAAATATCCGACCCGCAAATAATTAGTTATTTAAATTAAATATATATTACCACTGTTGAGTGTACCACTATTTTTGCTTCTATTTTAATATTTGATACAGAAATTCGGACCGTTATTGAAGAATATGGAGAAAAATTCTTCGTTCAGCTTGTCAAATGATAGATTTTCTTATGGACATTTATCGGTTGACGGGGGGGGGGAAAAAAAAATATATATATATAGTATCGAAACGGGCTAAAGTTCAACATAACCTCCAAATATTTTGGAGCCGAAACGGTTTTTCATTATATAGAATCATGTCAGAAAAAAATTGATTAAAAATGTTGACTCTGACTCTCTCGGACTCATACGCTTCTTCCCTTAATCGGAAAATAAGTGTATAAATAAAATTCGTTCTCGTTTGTCTCTCCTTAATCAAATACATTTCGTCGCGGTTTTCGACGGAACGACCTCAATAAGATATCTCTTATAATCGTGTTAATTATTCATTCGTAGAAACGTCGTGCACAATCTCAGCCTGACGGATCTTACGGAGCAACAGAGATTGACATGGTACTCGGCAGAGGAAGACATAAAGATGTGCCTAATGAAGGGAAAGGACGAGGACAATTGTCAGAATTATGTGAGGATTTTGGCTAAAACTGGACCCTCGAATCTTCTTGTATGCGCTACCAACGCTTTCAAGCCAATGTGCAGAGAATACTTCATAATGACCGGAAATTATTCGATGGTCAGCGAAAAAACTGGCCAGGCTCTGTGTCCCTACGATCCTCAGCACAATAGCACATTTGTCTACGTCGAGGGTGAATTGTACACGGGCACCGTTGCCGATTTTTCAGGAATGGATCCTCTTATCTACAGAGAACCGTTGCAAACTGAACAGTACGAATCGACAATTCTCAATGGTGAGTTGTTAAAAAACCGGCTGAAAAGATAAACATTCTTTTGGTTGTTATGCGCCAATGCAATGATTATTTAAAAAATAATATTACAATTACAAGATTCCTATTTGAGATTTAAATTTGATCGGTATCGGTGGCAAATTAAAAGTTTAACTAGCGCCAGGAGCAACGCTCGTTAATGAAAATCCGACGGGCGTCGATTGAATTTTTCTATAAAACTTATGAAACAATGGCTCGGATTAATTTTAGGGTTTTTTAAAATAATTAGATTGTGTACATTTAGAACAATGAATTCGATGCCCCAGTTAATTGTAGAGTCTTTGTTTCCATCGATAGCTCATATTACGCTAGTTTCATTGTGGTCTGCTCGCTAACTAGTATCAATGGCTATCTCGTAGATATCGTACACGTTTTGTTCTATTGTTTGTTGTTTATTACTTAATATTGCATTGCATAGATGTTTGTTAACACTAACAATATAATATAATATAATATGATAGGTTCACGCGGAAAAACTTTAGGTTTGTTTAGTCCACAGAAGTGAGATTTTCTCGTTCGTAGATATCACAGAGTTCGCCCACTCCTTGTGTTACATACCCTCTTTAGAAGAAGGGGTAATGCCCCTTACGTAAACTATTCCTTACGCGCTGTTTTATCTTAATTCAGTCATTTGGCTTTCTCTTTTTTTTACGCTTTAAATTTCTACCACGGTGTGCTAATTCCATAAATCATTCAGGACTATCACCATAATTTAACCTACGTAAAGGCTTTCCGAATCGCCGCATTCGGCACCGATTCGAGCCATCGCATTCCCATGTATCGGTATTCTTATTTCCGGAGACAGCGCGTTAAATATCTTAGCTACTAAGTAATCATAGCATTTCTTTCCGATTGTTGTATTTCTTCTCGGTAGTCGTGTCAAAAAGTTTTAAAAAATATATAAAAATTCCAAGACACGATTTCCCGATTTCAAGAGATTCAAGATACAAGAGACGAATTAATTAAATATTCGAGAGGGTTGGCGAAGTACTCCAGTGTTTCTTTTAAATATTCTACTACAATAAGCGTCCGGCTCCAGCGCTTCTCCATTTTTTAGACTTATTATTTTCGTTATAATTGTATTGTGTTAATTATTATATGCATAAATGTATTGTGTTAATTAAAATAATCTTGTATACTTTCAGCACCGAGCTTCATCAGTTCGATGACCTATGGAGACTTTGTGTACTTCTTCTATCGCGAAACGGCGGTCGAATATATAAACTGTGGAAAGGTGAGGAAAAACGTGGGCCTCGCGCGAGCACCCTAAAATCTTATCAACGTCGTTCGATCGATCGTTTTACTTGTTGCATTTAATTTTTCCAGGCTGTATACTCGCGTGTTTCGAGAGTTTGTAAATACGATCGCGGAGGTCCTCACAGATTTCACAAGAGATGGACTTCGTTTCTAAAATCACGTCTCAACTGTTCCGTCACCGGGGACTTTCCATTTTACTTTAACGAGATACGTAAGTGCCATTCGCTACCTTGGAGTAAAACGCTTGATCGTTCTAATCGATTATTGTTGTATCGTTGCAGAGTCAACTACGGAACTGATATCCGGTCAGTACGGAAAAATGTCGGCGCAATTGATATATGGTACATTTACAACACCGGTAAACAGTATCAGTGGCTCCGCAGTTTGTGCATTCTCGCTTCAAGACATTGCCGAGACGTTCGAGGGTAATTTTAAGGAGCAAAGCGCTCTCAATTCAAACTGGCTACCAGTCCAGAGTGCCAAAGTACCCGATCCACGACCAGGACAATGCGTCAATGATTCACGCACCCTGCCCGATCTGACATTGAATTTTATTAAGGCGCATTCACTGATGGACGAGTCTGTTAAAAGCTTTTTTGGACAGCCAATTGTTATCCGTACGAGCTTTCAGTAAGTCTACAATAACAATAAGACATTCACAATCATAACAATAAGCTAACTTTGTTTTTTTTATGTACAGTTACAGATTCACGCAGATCGCGGTAGATCCGCAGGTAAAGACGCCCGGTGGGAAAACATACGACGTGCTTTTTATCGGTACGGACAATGGAAAGATAATAAAAGCTGTCAACGCCGAGTCAGCGGACTCGCATGAGCGTGTTAGTCCCGTTGTTATTGAGGAGATACAAGCATTCCCGGCATCGGTGCCGGTGCGAGGTATCAAAGTGGTACGAGCATCGCAAGCCGGCGATGGATTGGAGGACGGTCGTTTGGTCGTAATAGCTGACAGTCAAGTCCAAGCATTGAGGCTTCATCGTTGCTACAGCGACAGAATACTGTCGTGCGGGGAATGCGTGGCTCTTCAAGATCCTTACTGCGCTTGGGACAAGGTCGAGGGCAAATGCAGGGCATTGGTCGGACCGGCTGCGACGGATGCAGCGAGATTTTTGCAGAGCGTCTCGACCGGAACACACGTCTCATGCCCACCGAGCAAAACTATCAACAAAGACGCTTCGAGCGTCGGTGCGATATCCGCTAATCATAACAAATTTCCTCAAGATCCAACGATATCAAACAAAGACAGTCCAGGAGGTGAGATTATCAACATAATGCAAGACGAAGAAAAAACTAATTCAGGTACTTGATCGTACGTTCTTCGTAAGCATCAACCAAATAACATTATGATAATTTTTTTCTTTCTTTTTTTTGTTCATATCGTTAATAGGACCGGAAGTGAAAGCCGCTGATCCGACGTCACAATACTCCGTAGAAACATTGGTGATGGCTGTGGTAGCTGGCGCCTTGGCGGCTATGCTTGTCGGTTTCATAGCCGGCTATCTGTGCGGTCGTAAATGTAAAAAAGACGAGGACGATAATTTACCTTATCCAGACACGGAGTACGAATATTTCGAACAGAGACAGAATGTCAATAGGTTCGTACCGTAACGTGTCGCTTCCCAGATAGATGACAGCCACGAAATGGAGCAATATTTGCGCCAACTGCTTCTTTTCGTGGCGCTTCTATCTGGGTTAATTTATATTTTATATAACGCCAACGGTAATCTTTTTAAGAAACTCCCACGATGTCTTCTTTTTTTCTTTCTGTGTCACTGCAGTAGGTTAGCACCGGAGCCGAAGTTGTTGCCTCAGGAAGAGGTGACCTACGCAGAGCCGGTGCTCGTGCCGCAACCGCCAAAATTGCACTCGCCAAAGGGTACGATGAGGAAACCACCGCCAACACCGGCGGAGACGCTTTTTCAATTTCCCGATGGTTACGGCTATCGCGGGCCACGTGACAACTTTGGTACTTTGAGATCACATCAGGGGGATGCCTACAGGCGAAACGACGGTTTCGCCACTACGCGCAGTGTTAAAAAGGTCTATCTCTGAGAAACGAGCGAGGAGGGAGGCGGCCGTCACAGGAGTCTCGGACGGCCAGCGAGAAATCGTCACAACGCGACGACGGGTAGGAGTCGCAACGTGACCGCGGGAGGACAATCGAGCCGGGAGTTGGCGGGAGCGAGAACACTCGAGTCTCCGTCGCCGCCCTCCAGCGTCTCGTCCAGTTCCCCATCACCTCCCTCCTCGTCACCATCACCCACACTCGTCCCCATAGCGATGAGCGGTTCACCCCCGCCACCCACGCCACCGTGTAGCTTCATATATCGTTCATAGTTTCACAGGCTCTCGCGACCGCAAACGACGTCATCGTTACGATTTTTCGTCGAAGCGTCATTATACGATGGATTTGAAAAAATCGTTCTGATGGTCGAACGTGAGGCGAACATGTGGCTCGCGTTTTTTTCGATTTATTTATCTGTACGTAGATAAGGATCATGCTATTTCAGTCGGGAAAATTCCCTCGAGTGTATATATTGACAGCTCGATATTTTCGGATTTTCCGGCGTGACACGACATCGGGGTGTATAGAGCCAGATGTTAGTAATATCCACTTTTTTATTCGACCACCGACTGATAGGCTTTCTACCCTTTACTTTTTTTATTCATTTTTTTACATGTACACCAACAGTTAGCTTTGCGTTGCATTCCGTATTGGACTGAAATACTAAAGAAAAACAAAAAAAACGTCAATTAATCAATGAACAAATTATCCGGGAATGTCGAGTTCATAATCGTTGCCGCTTTACAACGGCGCGGTTGGTCGCCTTGAAAATCGGACTGCAAATAAATCATTTAATCAGAGAACCCTCGGTTAAGGAGTGAGAGCTAAGCGAAAAGAAGAGAACCATAAAATCGTGGAAATCGCAGAAGTTGGTCTAACACGCTCGGATCGGATATATCAAGAGACCGTTCATCCCCGAGGATTATTTATTTTCGATTCTTTTCATATATTTTTTTTTTGTTACACATTCGGTTATTTATACTTGTCGAAGCGAAAAAGAAAAACCGAAAGACCGATAATGAGATATATTATACGGGAGAGTGAGAAAGGACGCGATCGAACGATACATGAGGAGGTAACGAACCGTCAGTTAACAAGGGGCTTGATGTAAATATAATACATTAATAAAAAAAAACATATACAGCAGTTAAGAGTTATATGAGTTTGGAGATACGGCAGAGAGAGAGAGAGAGAGAGAGAGGGTAAAGAGCGAGTGGTAAAAAAATCAGTCCATCTATCTTGGGCCCGATGATGTTTGTAGAAATCTATCTTAAAGTGCTTCTTATTTCAGTGTGTTTAGAAGTAACGCGTATGTGATATATTCTATATGACAAGATGTTTTTCTAGACAATGGGTATGAGATGGATGGGTATAGGGAGGTTTAAACTTAATAGTAATCGCTCTTCGAATTTTTCGAGGTGATTAAAACACGCGATAAACAAAAGCTTCGAAGTTCGTTGTTCGCTGCTTCGAGTAATCATTGCTGAGAGAATTTGTTTGTTTTGTTTTTTCACAAAGAAAAATTCGGTTTTGACTATATTTTTTGGTTTGTTATTCTTTGCGCTATATGTACAGTGACTAAGCTCTCATTTTCTAAACAAGATAGAATGCTTATCAGCGAACAACGGGAGTCGAAGAAAAAAACGCCCAGATCTGTCACGCACATGTTACACGAGAGTTGAATACCGTAATTTTTAATGCCGTTACGGGAAGTATTATTATTGAATATTGATTGATCGATTCAGGAATAATTGATTGAAGGCTCGCCCCGATATCCTCCCAACCCCCGAAATATGAAAGACTGAAAGATCATTAAAGGGGTGAGCCTTCGTCTGTTTGTAATTCATTTTTTTCGTTTTGCTTTGTTCTTTTTATTACACTTTCCAATCATGTCCACGCCAAACACGTATTTTTCTTTCAAACCACTAGTACAAATTTTTTAATCAGGATATTTATCGTTAAGTTCAAACTTAATCGTGTGAACCAAGCTCAGACGATCATATTGCGCCTACCCCGCGACGAAAGTTAGGTAATTATTCTACAACTCGAATTGTTGGTCTACTATGGAATGGTAAAAAAGTGCGCAATAACTTAAAATGGGGTTGTATGCTCTTTTAAAATCTCCCGTATTTTTTTCGTATTCGCACTAATAAGAAAGAAAAAAAAAACAAAATAAGTAAAAGTCGAAAATCTTGGTCAACAAAGTGATAAGAAAATATCACATTGAGTCAACTCGTCATTATTTGTATACGAAATACATTTATTATATATAAAAGTAATATAAAATTTTTTTTATACCGAACGATATACGATATCTTCATTTAAATAAACGAGTGACACATAGAGCGAAACCCTCGGAGTGTTTTTAAGGATCAACTCAACCAATTATGTCGCATTGCCTATTGCGAACAAATGAAAACAACAGTATCGCGCAAACGATTTAAATATATAAATATGATATTCTGACTTTGGTATTTGTTAGCAGAAGTGACGATACTTATCAGGTCGTGTGTCAATACTCACACGGTAAGAAAGCTGCCATAAAATATTCTCGATTCAATAAATAATGTACCCCCCCCCTCCCCAGTTTCACGCGTCTGGCTTTTTGAGGAGTTAGATAGGTTTTTACCGAGCTTCTTTGTTTTTTGTTTTGCTGAAGAGATTAAATAACGGGTTTCCCAAGTTTGATACCGCGACGTATCCGAGTTAAGCTCGAACGAGAATTAGTAAGTTTAAAAAGATAAAAAATAAAAATGAAAGACTCAGGCATGATACCAAAGATATTAATTGTAAACTAGAGACACACCGTTGGTCATTATGATGATTATCGTTAGAGTCGCACAAAGAAGAAAAGAAATGGTATTCATTATCGGTAAGAAGAACGGGCCTCTTGCACAAAAAAAGAAAGAAAAGGAATAAAAAATCCAGACAACAGAAAAAAAACCCACAAGGTTCCGCGTACATTGGACATGCATCGAACGGGAGTTAAGAACGTATATCGACGAGTATATTTGCATTCCGTTTAAGACGGACTAGTTTTGGGATACAATCGCTTAGAATGGGATAACATTTTGTGCTAATATTTGGTAATGAGATTATGCATGAAACCCTTCGCTTTCGGCAATTGTCTGTACTATTTATTATTAAAGACGAGCTTTGATAACATTGGCGGAATAATAATGATCAAGCCACCGGGAGCCTGAGTGAATGATAAGTTACGTTTCGAGTTGTCTCTGAGCCAGTTAGCAACAGATTCCATCCAAAAGAAATTTTTAAAAATAATAATATTAATAATCATTATCGCAGGTACCGGATCGTCTACGTAACTTACGAGATATAAAAAATTTGTTCATCAATGAAGAATTACGTACGCGAGAGTATAAATGTAAGAACGGGAGGAGCTGCGCGTCTGTTTCATGCATTATCCCATTACAATGATTTTTACTCGAGTTATTTATTGTCCGTGTATTTGAGAAGAGGGTTTTAGTCGGTTATATAATTATTAAAAAAACAAGCAAAAAAATATTTTAAAAAAGTAAAGAAATAAAATAAAAATAATTATGACGATGATAATAGGTTCGGCTCCTCTTTCTTGTGAGAGCTTTTAGAGGTTCAAGTACTATGTACGGGCACGAGATTGATGACGAGGATGACGTAGACATAAGTAGAATATTAGAACAGTATATAGAACGCTTGAAACGTATATATATGTACATATATATAACATATATATATATACATATATATAACATATATATATATACATATATATATACATATATATAATATTATAACTTTTTTATAAATATATTTTTCCGTCGGAGTCTAGCCTAGGTAGAAGACATACACAGTTAACGATTATTAATTTATCTGATCTGAGGTATTTATCGAGGTCTAGATCATTTTAGGCGTCATAGTTTTAAAAGTTAGGCAAGTTGTACGAATTGTAAGTCACTTGAAAAGAAAAAAAACAACTTAGTACCTAAAATTAGAGGTAACAACTATTAGCGTTGATACAACGAGAATGAGTATATTGTTGCAAGATCGATACCAATAAGATTGTCATTCTTACAGATTGTTGGTAACGATCCCTGGATCCGAGCGTATTTAATTATATAGCCCAGGCCTTTTCGCGCGACCTCTCCCGACACATCGTGTTGTCTTTTCGTTCTAGTTTGCCCGACAAATTTGATTCGCGAGAGGATGTATCATTAAACTCGCTCGGTTTATAACCGTTGCAATAAAACTTTGTCTCGTTGTTGTAATTATTCGAAGACAAAAAAATAGAAAATATGATTGCCTGTTAAATAACAGCCAGGCAAGAATGTTGGTGTGTTTTTTCGTGGGTGGCTCCGTAAAAAGTCCCTTTGCGATGTAAAAAAGAAAAGAAAAGTGGAAGGGAAATAGAGGATAACTAATTATAAATAATCATAACGATAATGAAACTGCGAGGCAAGACGATTTTTAAAATACTATAGCATTTATCAACAATGAATAATGAGAATGTAACATGTATTTTGCTTCTTCCTAATACAGTGCCGTTTACGCTATTTTTTACTATAACTATTAGATCCGGGCTGAGCAGGATCCAGGCAGCATGTGTTATAGTGTTGGAATATCAGCCATCGTATAAATAATAATTATAGCCCGAATGAAACTCTGGCAGACACGACGAGTACAGAGTCAAAACGGGTCCGTATATTTCAAAACAAAATAAAATAAAGGAAAAAAAGATGAGTAAGCTACACGAGCTGCGGCTGGCAGAGTATAACACGAATTCTCATCGATCTTTAACATTACGATCTTATTTGCTTGCCAAACAAAGAACAACAATAACAACGACAACAACATGAATAATGAATTAATGAATTTGCAATTTCTTAAACTTCCTTGAATACAAAAAAAGAAAAAGAAAACATGAACTAGAAATTAAGGAGTTAGCAGAGGCGAAACACGGTGGTAATGTCAAAGACTGCATGTCCTCGCGTTCTTCAGCATTCACGAACGTTTGCCTATTGAACTTTCGTTGTTGAACTACCATTGGATTAATTGAATGTGAGAAAGAAAGATTATAAAAAATAATAATAATGGCATCGCACTTGGTCTGAATGTCTGCCGTTCGTTAGGATCTCGAGACTTCGATGAGAAGAATGCCATACATGAGTCAGAAGTTTCTCAAGCCTTGACTCGAGCCGCAGTGGTCAGAGTTTCGTCAACCATATTTGCATTTAGGGACACGAAAATGATATTATATATTATAACAATATATAAAATTGCGCGGACTTATCCGCGCGTTGTACGAGATGACAAAACATTTACATTCATTTATACATATATATGGACACACACACACACACACACACACACACACACACACACACACACACACACACACACACACACACACACACACACACACACACACACACACACACACACACACACACACACACCCGCGCGCGCACACACATATACACTAGACGAGCGTGCTAAGTGAAACTAGCGATACGTGAAATAATTAATGAAATAATTCATTAATTGGAGGTACACTATTGCCGATAAAAATTATATTATACAACAATACTATTTATAACATGAGGTAAATAAAAAAAAGAAAAAGTGAGATGAGAGAACAGCAGTGAGGAGAAAAGTTTAGTAGTTGGCAGTAGGCTGAGTTAGAAGACATGACACGTCTATTACTGATAAAAATAACAAGAAAAAATAAATACAAGAACAGTAAAGAAAAAAAATATCATAACGCGAAAAAGATACAGTAGTGATTTACTATGGCTGATGTAGAGTGAATGCTGACATAGGAAGCATGCTGGCAGGGCATAGTAGAGTTCGAAAAAGGCCGTATGAACGGCTAAACGGTGTGTAAGGACGAGTTTTAGAGCGCGGTTATTTAACAAACAAAAAAAGCCACGAGATATCTTTCGATTACACTTTAAATAATTGTCATCGCACATTCGATAAACGGGGAAAACCACCGCACCAGCGCGTGAAATGATATTTTTTACATCTCACCCGAACACCATCGAACCTTCATCGACACTCGAAAAGAAACCTAAAATACGATTTATCCACACGAGACATTCCATTTTTGATACATCCGAGTACTATTAAGAGACGAGCCTACTATTCATTTTTGTCACGATACACATTTTATATCATAATATAATAATAACAAACCGCTTTGTTTTTGGCAATGTGCTTCGATTGTTAATTTAGTCCAAGACAAAACGTAGCGCACCGCTCTAAAGTCGATACTGTTATTTCTTACGATTGTTATTGGATTATTTTGCATCTCTGAACTATAGAGCCGTGAAAACAATTTCTTTCTCGGTTTTTGACGCGCGTACAGCATACACACTCACACTTAGTAACTAGTATTTCCGGTATAACGATGTGAGGATGATGAATGCAAAAATTTGTTGCGAACAACACGCGCTTAAGGTACTTATATTTCATACTAATGTTTGGACAGAGCATTTTCTAGAAGGATGGTCTAAAAAAAAAATAATAAAAAGAAATAAGAAAAAATATGAAAATAAAAAGCGAGGCGCGCGTGAACGCAGAGAATGGCGAGAAAGAAGCAGGTGGAATGATTGTAATGTCGGAAACTCATTTAGCCGACGGACTGCTGTTCATAGTGCCCTGTTATAGTGGGTTCCCTGGGCAGAGCGACAGTGAAACATTGAGACGTTCGACGTTAATTGTCAAAAATTATCGATTTTCATTTATTCATCGGCTGACGGTCAAATAATACTATTCTAATTGATGAAACTATTGACAAAGCGACCAATAAAGCCGATAGTATTTTTTATGCTCGCCAAATGTCGCGGCGAGCATAAATCGAAACTAGCGGGCTCGATACTGTTCAAGTCTGGCATTTTGTAACATTCTTGTTGAAAACGGCACGCTCGTTTACGACGAAGCGATTTTACGAGGCTTGATAGAACGACAAATGACAGTCACATGTCCCCTTAAAGTTCTCGACCCTCTGCCCACGGTGCCCTAATCTATTTTTCAGAATACGCTATTGTGATTATTACTATATGATAACATTAGAAATGAAAAAAAGACAAAAAAATATCTTATGGCATTGTTTGTTCATTATTCCGAGACTTATAATTTTAACATGTTAATAACCTGTATTATCGATAATTAACGCATTACAATACCGTCATTATATTTAGTACGATTAGAGAGTGAGGCTGCTACCACATTAATGAATTAAGTACAATATATACTATTAATTCATTAGACTTTATATAAATAATATACATATAAAAACCATTAACTAAACATACTCTCGAAGAAAAAAGAAAGAAACAAAATAAACAAACAAACAGACTATGTTTATAATTTGGCATTATAAATAGATTGAATCATTGTACGACTGCCTCGGATTCAATATTTTCAGGCCACTACTTATTCACTGTTTCGGTTTTATACCCATTTTACATTCTCGATGATTGCGTTATTTTATGAATCATCATAGATCTAGATTGTATCATGAAATATTGAGTAAAAATAAATTTGATTAGGTAATGAAAATCATTTATTTATCCATTATACTCAATTCCCCGTAGGTCGGAGATAGTCATTATCATCAACGTAGTTATATCGGGCACGCTTCAATACGCCATTAGAATCCTTATTAATTTTAACCAAAACTCATTTCCTCCAAAAAGTAACTACGCTGAAGAACACCATGAATCCGAATCTTAAATACTATAATGGCGCTGCCAGGCATCGTTGGACCGAATCGTAACCTTTATCGATTATTTTAAACAAGTGTGAGAATGAATATAAGCTGCAAACACTTCATATTTTGTTGCTTGGCTGCTACGCACACTAAAGAATTCGGGTCCAATTTATTCCTATCGTATATGTCAAATTTCAATTATTGCAGCAATTAACATTTGACATAACTTACGTTAAGATGATAGCATTATCGTACGTTCGGGATCTTCTCAAACAAGCGATCTTACGACGAGGCTACTGCAGTAGAAAATTTAGAACTCTAACTTATCGATGATCGGAGTTACCGACTGTCGGTCATCTCGAACTCTACGATGGTAAAACAGATTTTTGGGCACATAAGACGCCCGGTGAATGGATTTCGACCAATCGATGTTTTGGTATATTAAACCGTCGGGATTATGGCAAGCCAGCAAAATAATATTTCGTGATTTTGAATATTCGGTGCTCTAGTTCTTCGGTAGATTACAATTTCGGGTAAACACTACATCGGATGAATGAATTTCGGGCGTTTGGAGCGTTCGGGATTATGAGTTTTATCACAAGTGACGGCAAGCCTCTGGGTTTGGATTCCTCTTAAAGCAAGTCTAAGACTCCTCTTAACGTCAAGTCAAACATGTCCTCTGTCGCTCGCTTTTGCTCCACCCTCAGACCAATGCCGTTATCTCTCTCACACTCCTGGGCCGGGATCCTGTAGTCCTGCTAGCGACGCCAGTATCTCTAACTCTAACTTTACTTTAACTGACCATTAGTCAGTATATCTATATACATGACTTTAGCGTTACTAACTTCGCTGGTAGGGCTTCAGGATCCCAGCCCTGGCTCCGTCACGTGACTTTTACTTACCTGAAGGAGGGAGTATCGTAAGGCAGCCTTAACTGAATATGTCATTGTGACCCAACCCCAGTACTAGATCTCGAAAACAAAATACGCGATGGACTTGAACAACTTTTGTAAAGCATTGCCGAAAGTTGTAAGTTTCTTTATAAAATTTTGTACATATAATTGTTGGTATCATTGGTCAATCTTTCTGTTTCGCAGGAACTCCATGCTCATCTGAATGGCTCCCTGAGTAAAGAAACAATAAAAAAATTGTCATTAATGAAAAATACCGGTCAGTGGAATTATTCGAACGATATTATGGATATAGAGAAACACTCATCCTTGCCAGAGTAAGCTTACACTCGAGAGAAAATAAATAATTGTTCCCCCCCCCCCCCCCCCCCCCCAACCAAGGCATCATCAGTTCAGCGATAAACAACTTTTTTTTTTCAGGTGCTTCAAGATTTTCGATATCGTTCATTCACTAACAGACTCACCATCAGCAGTGGCGATAGCTACTCGAGAGGTGATACAAGATTTTTACAAAGACAATGTTATTTATCTAGAACTGAGGAGTACACCGAGAGCGGTTGATGGAAAAATGACAAAGCTTCAATATATCAATGCCATAATAACAGGCATCAAGTAAGACAACTATATACGACCTTAAAAATATGTACACGCTATAAGTTGAGAGCCGTTAAATTAAGAAAAAGAATTTTATACGATTATTCAAAGGGCCGCAAAGATCAGTACTCCTGGTATTGTTGTGAGACTTTTGATATCGGTGGATCGCAAAGAGTTTTATGAAACGGCAAAAGAAAATGTACAGTTAGCTTTGGCTATGCATGAAAGGTATCCGGAATACATAGTCGGTATAGATCTTAGTGGAGATCCGACCAAGGGTAACCCTTACATTGAACTGCTGCAAGAATGCAGGGACGTTGGATTAAAAATTGCAGCGCATTGTGGGGAGGTATGAATGGATAAAGATTTCGATCATAATTTCAGGTCAAACTCTTTGATTTTGCCTGAAATCATGCAATGTCTCCCTTAACGAATCATAATAGCCGTAATCCACAGGTTCCTAATGAACAGGAGATAGTTGACATTTTGAGATTCAGGCCAGACAGGCTCGGTCATTGCACAAGTATTCATCCCAATTTACGGGGTTCAGAGAGCCTCTACGCGATGCTTCTTGAATCTCGGATACCCGTTGGTGAGATATTTGTATTTGTATTCGTATTTATTTATAAACGTGATATACGTGGTATATGAGATAAACGTGACTACCGTATACTGCAACAATGTGATTGTCAATTAAATTTTTTTATGTTGTAGAATTATGCCTTACCTCGAATGTGAAATGCAGGACTGTACCGTCGTATGAGCAACATCATTTTGCACACCTGTATAGAGCTAGACATCCTATCTGCATAGCTGTAAGGATCTTTACATTATAACATTATAGGCGCCTTTATTCTTGTATCTGTTTTTCACATCGTTGATATTATGTGCTTACAGACTGACGACAAAGGAGTCTTCGATACAACATTATCACGGGAATACGAGCTTCTGGGAAAGTACTTTGGACTATCACCATTCCAGCTAAAGGAAATCTCTCTCATGTCAGTCCAACATGCTTTCGCAACTGACGAGGAAAAGGCGGCATTGACACAAACTATAGAATCATTTAACTGACTGTTGTTCAGACACTGTACATAAGACAAATCGATGTATCGACGTAGTCCTAAACAACAAAAAAAATCGTACTTTTATATCATGATCTTCGCAGCTGAGAGCTGTCTGTATCTATTTGACACTGTTTTCGCAATACAGAATTCATAGTAAGATTTATTGTTTACTGTCGCCGAATGAGATGCCCACCAACTTATTTTTGTCCGAGATGTTCGAAAATTTTTTTTAAAAGAAAGAAAAGTAACATAATGAACGATATAAAAGTAATGTCGATTTTATTAATTATTATTCATAGTCGGGGGGGGGGGGGGGGGGGTTACGTTTACATAGATGTACAGATGATAATTAAGCTGCTTCTTACGGAAACTAGAATAGTTTGAATGTTATCAGAGTTCTCATCTCCGTCTAATGATATATATAGTATATGTACACAACATCTATAATCATGATAATAGTTCGCCTGTGAGTGCGGTGCGACAGTAGTTGCGCAACTACTTAGAAAAAGAAATTGTTCATCTCGAGCGCCGAGGACGTTACCGGCTCACCCGCAATTCAGAGTTGCCTCAAAACAAATTAACAAAACTCTGCCGAATCACAAACGAGCGTGAGAACTTTGAATATCGCGCGTCTAGCTGGTTGACGTTGCATATATATATACCTTTTTTGCTAAACAACATTGTTCATTGTTCTCGCAAAATTGTCTAGCCAACCCATTGTTATATCTCTCGTTGCGATAGTTGAAGTTGTGTATCCGTGCACTAAAAGCGGTCTTTTTAATTCACTTATCATATCTGTCGACCGAGGCTGAGACTGAATTTTGATTTTATGGGCGATGAAAGTAGCGGACACGCTCTCACGCAATAATAAAACATCGTAGTAATAGCCACAATAATACTAATAATGATTCGGAAAAAATGGTAATACTCGAATAATAAAAATAGTGACGATGATAATAATATCGATAATAATATTCGTAATCGGAAGTCATATCTAGATTAATATTCTTCCTATGTAACAGTCTTTTTGGCTATCCTTCAAACTATGAACAATAAAATATATTTTCGTAATCGTTCTACTTAATTTGCAAATCAAGAAGGTTCTAATACAGTTGTATAAACCATCAAGTATACGCCTTTCACATATTCAGCCGCGATTTTCGGCAATCGAAGGTTTTTATGCCCTACTGCGATATCGATAGTGTCTAATATCTTACGTTTCCTAAACATCTATACTATTTTTTTATGACTAAACAGATGTTTCCTACTTCAGCAAGTATTGCAATTATCTCTGAAACAATTGTTGAAATATCATCCCGAGCATAACGTTTTCATGTGTTATAGTACTGATATATATATATATACATATATATATATATATATATATCACCATAGATATTGGATAGTTTTGCTCCTCTTCATACGTTTATTTAAAATCGATCCAAGGTTTACTTTGAAAGCCTTTCAGAGTCGACTGTCAACAGACCTCGCGTGAGCTTAAACATCTAAATCTTGGAAAAAACTCACGAATAAAAATTTACGATGCGTGACCGTGAGTCATTTGCGGATATCCGCATCAAAAACCCGTTATTAATCCTAAGTCTACGAAAATTCATCGACTGTATATACAGAACTTTGTAACAGCGAGACGGTCAAGTTTTCTCAGTCACCGCTAATGACATAATTATTTTGTCTCGAGCAATTGTTGGTCGCAGTAAAAAGAATGTACACATATTCAGAGAAATAAAATGCTATATAAAATATGGAGACGCGAGACAGTTTGCTCTCGTTGTGTCTCGACGAGGAAATGCGATTATGCTGTCGCAGTTGGTGAGCTATCAAATCGCTATAGGAGATAATAAATAAATTAAGACTTTTTTGATTTTGCGGTAAAAGCAATTAAACGAATGATCACATATCCCATCAGAAGAGAATTGCCGACCGGTTAATTAATACTATCTGGTTGAAAAAGCTTTTTCCGGTCAAGATACGATTGTGCGCCACTATGATCAAATCCTCGATACCTCTAATGTAAACACATGAAAAAAAAAGAATATTTCGGGCGTCCAGTCTTCTTATGTTCAACGTTAATTCGTTAAAATATGCATAAAAAAAACAATCATAACAACATACTTCCGGAAGGTCTCATCATTTAACCGGATACCTTTTGCATCTCAATAGTTCGAAATTGCATAAATTAATTAAAAATATTGTCATGATTTACTTGACCGATCGCGCCTGGACATGTGTTGTATGTAAGAATGCATTATATACGGAGGAACAGCACGTTTGCGAAGTTCTTCGAAGGAAAAAAGTCGCACGATTTGATAATGAACTTAAGTAATAACGTTTTGTTTTTTAAGCATTGCACACGTGTCGAACGTACGATACTCATATATGAATATCGTACCCCCTATCGGACATACGATACTCATATATTACAATACGATTCTGAACGGTGTAGCCTACCATATGAATGGAGCACGTACGTTATAGCAGAGAAATACATTTCGTTTCGCCTTGAACTTATATACATATATATATACAACTTCAAGGCAAAATTTTTCGTATTCGCATATCTCGTATTCTTCTCTTGAATGCTAATTTGAGCATAAGAGAAAATTGCTCTATTTATATGTTTTCGTAATTGAAAACTTCTGCGATATGTGATGATTATTATTTCCATTAAAGGTAGGCTGTGTAGAGCTCTGCTTAGACCGGCGGGCGGCAGACGCGTTATCGTTACGTAGAGGTATAACTAAAAACAAATAAAGTAACAAGCGTTTCGCGAGGAGTTTTACACGCTTCGAGACATTCGTTCTTGTAGACGTTCACGAGACGACGCTACGCGTCGCTTTTGTGTTATTATTAGTGGCGGTCGTCGTACTTCTGCCGTCCGTCTGCGCGAACAGGACACCATGGTACATCACTCCGTTCAATTCCATGCTGACAGCAAGGGAGTTATCGCCGTTTCGTCCGTCACCTAAAACCGACACAATGGCATTAAATAAATTGTTATCTAACAATCGGTAATACGTATAAATATGTGTATGTATATATGCGTATGGGGCATTCCCTAGCATTTCAACATAGGTCTAGCCCTTCACATCTTGGATTGGGCTGGCAATTTATTATATAGCTAAACTAACTCTCAAAAACACTCAGACCTTATATTATATTTTTAAAAATTGTTTATGATAATTTATGTTTAAAAAATGAACTAATTGATCACTTGAGTAAATAAATTTGAAAAAATTCTGAAAAATCTTGTCGTATATACAATTTTTTAAGTTTTGAGTCGGACTGGGCCGGCGTCACCTTCTATTTTTTCTATTTTTTTGTCGAAAAAAACTCAAATTTCTCCGAAGTTTTTTTGAGAATCTATCCAGTATCCATGAGTGTCTATGAGAGTCTATCCAGTATCCATTAGTGTCTATGAGAACGTCTAGTGGCCTTGTACTTTATTAAGTCGATATATATATATGTATGTATAGCTATTATACAATTCTGCGGAGATCGGATAACTACCTCGATTGGAGATTTTGATATGAGTACCAGGAAATGCCGAGACACTTTTATCGGTTGCACTGTCATCGTCGGAGAGTAGCCTCTTGGCAGGTGGAGGCCCAGGTGTACCAGTGAGGTCTTGATCCCTCTTCACCTGTATACTACCACCCGACGAGGGTGGACTGTGTCTCGTCGGTGAAGAAGACAGAGGTGATGACCTACGAATATGAAAAAAATAGATATACCCACATACATTAGGTGAAAAATATAAAATTGGGCAATGTTTCCACGAATGAACGCTCAAACCAATAAATGAGCAGCTGTTATTCAGTCATTGCAGTTGCTATTTTAACCATCTTTGGCATACTACAATACGAACTGTTAGATCAAATATGTGAAAATGTTTATTGATTGGTGGGTGTTTACTTATTGACATGAGAATGCTATATAAAAATAAAAATATATATAATTTTAATATTTATCCAAAACTTGGCCATTCGGTTTTTAATTAATTAAATAAATACCCTCGGTAAAGCTGTGTGGGACCTACCTGAGTCCGAGATCCAGAGCTTCCCTTTGTGGTTCAGGACTGGCTGCCTGAGGATGTGGCGAATTAGAGGTTTGCGGGGAAAGAGGTGGTTGATGACCGCCGCCAGAATATAGGGTATTGTTGTTATACATATTCCACAGTGTCATTTGTCCGAGTCTGGACATTTCAATTGCGTTGAATACGCTGTCCCGGGGCGATGTCGATGAGGGTGGTGAGGCGCTTCCTTGACGATGTATCATTGGCGGAGGTGTCGCACCACCGGCGACTCTCATTTCCTTGTTAAGTAACTTAACGTACTCTACCATACGTGCTTCCAATTCTGCCGGTGCCATTCCCGGCATAGGACCTGTTAAAAGAAAAACGAAAACGATCAACAAAAGACAACATTTGGAAGAAATAAAGCTAAATGGGATGAATAATATTAACAGGCAGTCCAGTTAGAGTAGTAGCGTGTGCAAGAAATAGCTGTCGGCGGGAATAGAGAGAGAGGAGACTCGGTCGCGTGTACCCTGGCGGCTCTGTGTACTTGATCGATCGTTGGCCAATGTCAAGCGGGTCTGTCTCCTCCTACGGCAGAGATCCGCGAGAGCGCTACGAGCGAAATGAAAGACTCGTACGGTCGACGGATGCTAAATTCGTGTCGCCGCGCTTCGTTGATTGGCGTCGGTCCATCAGCCCGACGAAATAAGAGAGGAGATGAAAGGGCAAGGAGAGTCGTACTACATAAGAACGGTATATTTGACTTGAAGCGGGCGTCTACCAGCGGGTAAACTTCTCAATTCGAGTGCGAGAGAAGTACAAAGCCCCGAGGATGTAACAGCTTATCGGTTTCTTTCGATTCGAATACCTATATCCACCTCTTCCAAGGTGGGATCAAGTGTGGAATTGCTAACCGGTCAACGCGAAACGACCCTCCAAGGGTCAGCCGATACAGTACAAGTCTGAGGGGATGGTAGTAGTAGTAGTTCCGGTGGAACGATGGAAAGCCGCGAGAACTCGATGGTTTGCCGTTCCGCAGTAGCTCTGGCGCAAGGGGAGGGAATAGGAATGCTCGTTAGCGAGAGTCATCCGTTAACGCCTGTCTAACAGCGGATCGTACAATCAATTACGCCTTCCATCGTTCTCCCGCATCATCGTCTTCGGGGAGGCAGCAACGAGCTACTGCCGATTTAAAATAAACTCTCGTTCTCTCTCGTTTCTCGCAGGCTATCTTTTTATCTGTCTTATAGCAGCTCCCATCGTCGGCTCATTTTAACCAATCAATTGCTCACCAATCGGACCTTGCGGATGCTGCGGATGATGGGGATGGTGCGGCAGTGGTGTGTGCGCCGCGCTACCGTTTATAAGCGACTGCGAACCGTGATGCTGACCACCCGCCAAGCTCGACACCAACGAGAGCGGTGACATCTGCGCGTGCAACGCCATCGAATTCGGCGTGTGCGGATTCCTCTGGATCATACCTTCGCTTCCGCCGCCCCCGCCGCCGGCGTACGTTCCGTAACTGCTTCTCCGTCCCTCTCGTCGATTACCGTCAATCGCCGCTTGCAATTCGGCCGGTGTTGACAGTCCCAGTCTATCACCCTCGTATGGATAAAGATACTTCATGTATCTGAAAAAATTATATTATTTATACGTTTACTTTCATCATAAATTATTATTATTATACAATTATTATTATCGTCAAACTTTATTTGGCATTCAAATTTTTTTCTTTCTATATTTTCGCAAAATGCATCATTCCTATTCAATGCAATTCCCTGAATATAGTCTGTCAAATATGAATTTTACAAACAAACAAAAAATTAACATTTTAACGTACACATATATGTATATAAATATATGTATACACACGTATATATTGCCTGTAAATGGCTTTCGTATGGGAATCGCGTACTGGCTCGTAATTTCTATACGATTCAGACGAGTCTGAATATACAGTTGTGTATTATAGTGTGTGTGTGTGTATATATACTGTATGCGGTAAGTGTTATACCGCAGCCTATAATTCGCGCGGGCATCGTTCGATTTTTACGATTGTCTGCTGGCCAGACTGCGCTGCATCGGCCGCAGCAGAAACAGTGGACTTAAAGTATATAACCCCGCGCGTCTCGCGTCCCTCTGAGCCCAAGAGGTAGACGCAAAACCCTCATTCAATCGCCCTGCGTTGTTCTCCTGGGGATATTACACGCTCACGGGAGCCAGACGCTCTCGACCGTGCCCTGCTATAGCGACCCGGTATATAAATCTTCGGCTCCCAGGGTGATAATCAAATTCGAAGTGAAGCGAATCGATCGCTGTCCGTGCAGTTTCACCCAAGATTTTTATTTTTATTTCATTTTTTCAATTTTTACGACCGTTTCGTCGGTTTCCGAGGATCTACGCCGATCAAAGAGAGCCACAGCATAATTTCAATGTTTGAATAAGGGAGAATGCGTTTGTCCGTATTCTTGAAGACAATCTCCCTGGATACTTCAAAAGCGAACGTGCAGATGGATAATTTATCAGCCATAGTCCTGTATTTTTTTAGAATTTTCACAGAAACGCGTGGGGCTTTATATCTTCAAAACTACGAGGATGTGTAAGCAGATTTTCCTTTCGCTATCGACCACGGCAGTTTCGCCCGTTCTTATATTTGTATTCACAAGATTGCCGCTCATCGTATCATAAGCTTTGGGCAAAGAACAATACACAAGGCGGTGACGTACAAGAGAATGTTGGAAGCTCACAGCGGATCATAATATTAACGCGGTAGTTTTTTTTTACGCAATATAAAATTACGCTTGCGTTCAAAAAATGTTGAGGTTGCTCTTCGACAGCTTTTTATATCGTGAAAATCAGAGTTGACTGCCATTCTCCCGATTTCCTTTCATTAAAACCACGAAACATTTCTAAATGAGGTTTCTGCGATGGAATTGAGAAGCATAGCTGGCGTTAGAGAGGTCGAAAGTAAAGTAAAAAAAATAATAATAACAAGAAAAAAAGTCGAAAAAAAGTAACCCAGCTGCAATGAGACAAAATTGAAGAAGATTCTGTACACGAGTGAAGGAGCAGACTGGGATAAAGAAAGACGAGGCTCGCGTCTGAGTGACGTATTAACTAACGTGGTTCTAATATGAAATACGGAGGATGTCGGGCTATGCCACGGCTATCCTACTCTCCTCCTTCGGGCCTCTCATCGTGAAAATAACTCGGCGTCGCTCGCCGCTTTGTGTGTGACGCGCGACAGAACGTCGGGACGCCGAGCAACACATCCATCATTCGAGAAATGGGATGAAACCAGCGGCAACGAGTTTGTACCGTGTATAATGCAGCCAAATGTACGCGCGAATGTCGAAAGGAAAAACCATACGCTCCACTTCGAGAACCGCTCACGATAATTCTCATAGCTTTTCTCATTAAAAGAGCTATAAGATATTTTGAAACTTTTTTTTTTCTTCGTGTTTCATTACCGCGGGCCATTCGAAACTTTCGTCTTTGAAGACGTTTGCGAGAGTATGTCACGTGACTGGAAATCGACAGTAGTCTCGTTGCTCAAACGTTGCATAAAATAGACTCGAGCTCTATTTGTGAGATTATTTTTTAAAACGTAAGTCACCTCGCAGAGAGGAATCGTGCCGGATTTAGCGTTACGAGATCTTTGCTAAGAAGTATTGGTATTGAGCTGCAGAAGTATTTTGCTTAAATCGAGCCGCTTGCTGTGCAGACAAAAAGAACTATTTTTCACTCTTCTCGGCGGAATGGATTGTACTTACTGGGTGCGAAGCGTGAAGGCGGCTGACGTGATACTGGACGGCAGGTGGAGGCCCTTGATGATTTCCTGCCACAGTTTTTTGTTTATTACGTCGACGAGACCGCCCCGGGCTATTACCAAATTGTAGAGCTCGTAGAGATCCAGTACCGATTTCGCCATTATCGGCAAACGATTGATAGGAGTTCCTGAAATCATACAAACAAGGTTCAGTCAACAAGTAATGTCAACGAAACGGACTAAACTTAGCATTGTTCACATGCTGCGCATATGCGCCAATTCATCCAGGACTATGATATTGACATAAAAGCTTCGCTGTGAAGTCGAATTTCGACTGAAAACTTACGAGAAATTAAGAAAACCGAATACTATAGTTTGCGAAAGTGCATGAACGTAGTGTCACGATTGACGCACAGGTGGCTCTGCACCGTGTCCTACAAAATCACGAAAATCGACGGTTTCCAAAAGTGGCTCAAAAATGGAAAAATCGTTGTTCAATCGATTTTTTTTTTGTTTCAAGGCTATATTCCGCGTATTTTTTCCCGCTGATCACGAAGATAACAATTATTCAACTCCCAACCCAATATTTTCCATTTTAATCCATTACACTCATCCCGTTGTCATCGGCTCTGATCACCGATCACAAGTCGATCGATAGACCAAGTGAACATAGTATACGCTATGCATCATTATCTTTTGTGTAAGCAAATTTCTGACGGTTTTCGAAAATTCGGGAAACTTCAAAAAATCGGCATGCACTCTCTTTTGTGGTATGCAAGATGGAAATTTTTTAATATCCTACAGAACGGATGCTGTTGACATTTCAGCGGCCATGTTGGTTTTCGCGACAACTTGTAATGTTCGATTTTCTTTATTTCTCGGAAGATTTCGACCGAAATTATTAGTTATTATTATTAGTACAGTCCAGTAAGATTTGAAGAATCCCCTCCCATAGTAACGACTAATAGTGAAAACTAAGAAGTCGCCTATTTCGGCCGGTAAAACAGGAAGGTCCAGCATCCCCTTAAGGGCATTCCTTGTCTGTTTTCTCCAAAACGATACGACGAGCAAAAGCAAATTAGGTTTTCATACTTATATCTATTGAATACAAAAATCTAATTTGATTTTGGTCGAAGTATCAACCATCACGGAGAAAATACGGAAATCGATTTGTTACCATCGGAGCATCGATACGTGTGTGTCACTAGCCCTTAAACCCAGGTTTTTACCGGTCCGCCTGGCGGACAAGGTCTTGTATCAACAACGCGTTAGCGATAGTCTCGAGGGAAACTGTTGATACGGAGACGTCCACGGTAGTAAAAACAATAAAAATAGAAGAAAACGAGGTAAAAGAAAGAAAAAGTGGAATATGCTTTCCGTATGCCCAATACGTTATATTCTCGCGAAAGAAGTGAGATTCGCAAGGGTGAGCGCGGAAGAGAGTGGGCCGTCACAGAATACGGAGGAGGTTGCACCGAAGCTTGCCTGGAATTTAACGAGTTTGCCCAGGGTTTCGAGTACCGAGCGTTAACGAGAGTAATAACGAATTCGCGACTATCACGCGAGCGACGTAGTTTTACGAGCTTGCGAACGATTCCAAGACGGGACGAGCGGAGAGTGCGAACGCGGGGGACTTTTGAAGAGTTTGTACACTCTCCCGCGCGCGATGTTTCGCGATATCCATCGCCAAGCGTACCGTTTATATATCGGCGGCCAAGAATCGAACGGGCGGTAATCCTAATGTTTCAGTATATAGAATACGCCCTTTTAATTCTTAGCCGCCTATGTATATATATATATACATATATACATAGGACGAGCAGAGTATATATGTATAGAGAGAAGCGGGAGCAGGAGAGAGCGAGTTAAAGAGAAAGAAAGTTCCGTAAGTATCGCGCAGGATCGTTTATCCGCCATCGAGGACGAAGGGCTGTGCCGTCCGCCATTCCTCCTCGCGGGCAGCGCGAGAGGAGAGCAGCGAGTAATAACGCTCGCATAAGAGTAGTAGGGGAACCCACAATTTCGGGCTATCGAGCCTTCTCTTGGCCCCTCCGGCTTTATTATTGGCCCTGCAATTATTGTTGATATACGCGCCCGGCAACCAGTTTAATGTTCCTATATAGGACGGAACAATAAAGCTCCCCCGTTCGTTCGCAAAATGGCGCTGCAGGTCCCGACCCTCTGCGCGCCCTTCACGGCGTTGCAGTCTTCATGTGTACTGTATATTTCCCTTGCTCACGATGGGGAGTTACCCTGCCCGCCCGACCTCGCGACTCTGTCTCGTCTCTCATTTCTCTCGCATACATGCAATATATAGGCATGCACATGTATATGTACATGCTCGCGCATAATAATAATTTCAGGTACGATGATATGATAAAATCGCGGGTCGTACGTTAATTTGCATTTCACGGGGGCAACCACTCGGCTCGTTCGAAATTATATAGGAAAGACCGTGGCAAAATGGCTTTACACATATTGTTTGCTTGTTTTTTTTTGTCTGAAAAAAGGAATCGATTTTTATTTCTTATCGTGCCTGTTTTCTCTCTTCAATCCCTACGTAAATGTACGATCGAAGACGCAAAGGGGGATAAACCGTAATGGGGGTATTTCCGTCGACGCCTGAAACGACCATCGCTTCGGTATCGACGTACCCGAGACGGGGCACAACGCCTCGAGTGCATCATATGCTTGTCTCAGCGAGAGCAAACGTCTGCGCAACGTCGACGCCCTCTCTTTCTCTCTATACATTACTCGTATATATAAGTTGACAATCGGTCGCGCGGTGCAACTTTTACGATGAGCAACACGCGCGAAACGTGATTCGAATATACTTACCGAGAGGTACGACGAGTGCATATACGTATACATCGACATCCCGAACGCGAAGGAGAGGAAAAATTGAGAATTTAACCAAGTGCTGACTACGGTGCGAAAGAGGCACACTGCCGGAGTGAAGCGAAGAAAATAAAATAAAAACCAAACGCACTTATTCTCAGTAGACGCTCTTTCTCTCTCTCTCTCTCTTTGCCTCTCTCCGGACCGCGTGGGTAATGGCGAAGAGTCGAGTCTACTGCCGCTGCTGCAGCGTATTAAAGACTTTGCCAAGATACATGCGGCGAAAGGAAGGGGTTAAATAGACGGAGAGATCGAAGAAGAGACTAAGGACGACGCTTCGACGCGTCGATGAGGATGGAGGATCAAGGGGAAGGAGTGAAATACAACAACGACAACGACGAGCACTGGACGATGATGGGGAGGGAGCCCATCACCGGGCGAAGAAGAAAAATAATAAAAATAAGAAGAAGTAGAAAAGGACGAGAGGAAAGAGCTGTGGCGATCGGAGCGAGGAGAAGTCTCATTGTTTACCGCGTTGAGAGAGATCGACGAAGAGCGAACAGTCTCAACGGCATTCAGGATGCGATTACGACTTTTCTTGGTAGGACCTCCAATCAGCAGTTATTTTTATAATGGCCGCCAGCGCGTCTCTCGCTGCGGTGTACCAAGAGGACAGGGGGGACGGAGAGAGAGTGCGGGAGCGTGCAACGGTGACCATTGCATACCTTCTTATTCTTCTTGTTCAATCATCTAATGTATTTAAAGAATAAATCGTAATAGGTCGCGGATGTGCTGCAGAGGGCGGAAGGATTGTTACCGATTGTTTAGTTATCGATATTGAATAACAAATGCCGGGTAGCTAAGAACTTTGATATCTCAACTGTGGAGCAAAGTCATAAATGAAAACAATAAAAAGAAAGCAATCAATAAAAACAAAAAACTCGAATCGCTATGACAGAGTGGGATACAGTTTTGTCCCTGTCAACGTCGTGGTGAAATAGAGGCAGGTAAAGAAGAGTCGTCGCTGCTCGACATTTAAATAATCAGTCTGGCCGGTATGGGAATTTGTCGAATATATTAATGTCGATCCTCGCGGGGTTTATCACGCCCTCGAACCGGCCAAGTAACGTCGTCCGTTGAACCATTAAAACATAATCGCATAAATGGCTCCGGCAATAATTGGTATATGCGATACAAAATGTTGCATTTTATGGGTTATCGCGTTATGGGCGGGTTAAAGCGTCGGGACGCGAAAAGGGAGTGACCAATCGAATAACGATCGACCCGGTTGTTACCGATTGTTTAGTTATCGATATTGAAAAACAAATTCCGGGGAGCTAAGGGAACCGGGTAGCTAAGAACCTTGATATCTCAACTGTGGAGCAAAGTCATCAATAAAAACAATAAAAAGAAAGCAATCAATAAAAACAAAAAACTCGAATCGCTATGTCAGAGTGGGATACAGTTTTGTCCCTGTCAACGTCGTGGTGAAATAGAGGCAAGTAAAGAAGAGTCATCGCTGCTCGACATTTAACGAATCAGTCTGGCCGGTATGGGAATTTGTCGAATATATTAATGTCGATCCTCGCGGGGTTTATCACGCCCTCGAACCGGCCAAGTAACGTCGTCCGTTGAACCATTAAAACATAATCGCATAAATGGCTCCGGCAATAATTGGTATATGCGATACAAAATGTTGCATTTTATGGGTTATCGCGTTATGGGCGGGTTAAAGCGTCGGGACGCGAAGAGGGAGTGACCAATCGAATAACGATCGACCCGATTGTTACCGATTGTTTAGTTATCGATATTGAAAAACAAATTCGGGGAGCTAAGGGAACCGGGTAGCTAAGAACCTTGATATCTCAACTGTGGAGCAAAGTCATCAATAAAAACAATAAAAAGAAAGCAATCAATAAAAACAAAAAACTCGAATCGCTATGACAGAGTGGGATACAGTTTTGTCCCTGTCAACGTCGTGGTGAAATAGAGGCAGGTAAAGAAGAGTCATCGCTGCTCGACATTTAAAGAATCAGTCTGGCCGGTATGGGGATTTGTCGAATATATTAATGTCGATCCTCGCGGGGTTTATCACGCCCTCGAACCGGCCAAGTAACGTCGTCCGTTGAACCATTAAAACATAATCGCATAAATGGCTCCGGCAATAATTGGTATATGCGATACAAAATGTTGCATTTTATGGGTTATCGCGTTATGGGCGGGTTAAAGCGTCGGGACGCGAAGAGGGAGTGACCAATCGAATAACGATCGACCCCAAGACCTCGCGAGGCCTTTATTAACCCGTACGAATATACTATTAGCGGTATTATATAGTTGTTTAGGTATACGCAGAGATGAGGCGCGGCCGAGGCAACGGCGCGCTTCCAAAGGGCTTTCGGAACCGCAGAGGAATGAGCAACGCGGCCGGCGCTGGCAAAACTACTTTTCTCGGAATCTCGCGTGACGACCCTGAAATTTATCGAAAATTTTGCTCTAGCTCGGTCTCATATTCGCAAGTGCGTCATAGCTACGTCGCAGCCCTATGCTCAAATAATTCCGTCTGTTTCCGAGCAATCACTTAAACAATCCTTTTCTCACTCCCTACCCCAGACGACTATATTCTCGACTGATCCAATCGTAGTAATAACGCGATACTTCGGTTAACTTTTTCGAAAGTAAAATATAATCTGACGTGCACGAATTAGATATATCGATCTCTCACGAGGAAGAGGCAGGGGGAGATGGATCGATTTAATACACTTCCGGCTATTTACTGACAATCGCTAAAAGCGAATGCGCCACAGGACACGGCTTCTGCGCACGCTCTCACGTCACTCTATGTATATGTACGATGATTACTAAATTAAGGCTGCATGTCAAGGATCGATAGATACGCCGAGCAAAAGAAGTGTGATTGTTTCCTCGAAAGGTATCTTGTTAACTTGCTATTCGTTCACGAGGTCGGACTGCACGATATCGCCGTGTATATATATATATATATATATAATATCATTGCAAATTGTGCGAGAAATAACATGAATGCACCTCCTGTACATCGAGGTATCAGTGTTGGAGTGTTTCGTGAATGGTAATTGAAAATATATATATTATTATTATTATTATTATTATTATTATTATTGGTAAAATAATCGATGCGGTTAACTGTAGAACCAGATGAGTAATGTCTTCTCTTGCATATTTTTAACGAATAATGCGCGACGTGAGTGCCTAATAAAAGGGCTGCTTGGTACCCGAGCATTCAAGGTCTGAAAGAAAGTAGAAGAGAGATCCGCGGCGAAATTTGTGCCGGGTTTCTCGGCTTAACTTTGTTAGCGAGGGCGTAGCGGCGGCGGGACTGTGGGGCATTATCAAGCCAGAGTAAAAGGAACGTATAGCAGCGGAATTGGCAATGGAAAAGAAGAAGGAGAACGCGCGTCGGTGTTCCTCCCGCGACCCGCGAGGGTGGAGTTTCGTATGAAATACACGTGACATTTAGTGCCTTACCGGCTGGCCCGAACAGACCAAAGACGCAAACGCCCGCGTATTATAAATAGATCTCTACCCTCTGAGGAGTGAGTGTTAGCGGGGGGGGGGGGGGGCGGAGGGGGTGCGAGAGAGCGCGTGGTCGAAGATACGCGAAGGATCGACTGTACATAGGACGGAGACAGGAAGATTGGGGATGCGTTGCCGTTAAAGCTGTATATATGGCTGCATCGGGGGGGAAAAAAGGAACAAGCGATCCCAGACCGCGAAACTCTCTTGCAGTGCTACAATCTGGTTTATAATCTTGTTAGATTTTCGTGGAAATATTGGTGTAATTTACGATGCGTCGCGACTCAACTGTCAGACGAGATAGCGAGCAGCGAACCCGAGTGTTGAGACACGTTGGTCGTAACTATAGAGAGACAGACTCGCGATCACGAGAAAGAGAGAATAATGAGAAAGGAGCAAGTGGATCGATAAGTGGAGAAGAAGAAATTTAATGGCACGAAGTCTCGGTCTGCGTACGATGTGATATTAAGATTCTCCCATTGTCGATCGGTGTTCGGCTATCTCGCCCCTGCACTGCACCGGACAGCTCCAAATCCGGCGTCCGGCCGATATCCGGGCATGGCAGAGTAGCTCGAGCCAATAACGAAGACGTAGTCCTCGCAGGGGTGCAGTCACTCGGCGCCGGTAAAAATATCTATCTCGCCTCTGTATACGGATTACGAGAAAAATATACATAGTCTCGTGGTCAGATGGAGCAGATACAGATATACAAATGGAGGATGTATTCAAAAGGCATGGACCGAAGGTGTGGCTCCCGTGGATCCTCGGGTTGGCGAGTAATTCCCGATCTCAGAAACCTACAACGTCACGAAAGCCACTCGTATACACGGATATCGAGGGAGCTTTCCCGTCCCTCGTCCTCTTCCGCCGCAAGAGACTCGCTGGGTGGCCGGTGGAAAAAGTTACCCGCGGCCAGACTGCGGGACTCAGCTATACGCGACGACGACGACGACGACGACGACGGAGACGACGACAATAAAATCTCCAAATAATATTGCGAGCAATAAAAGCCTGACGCTGCTCGACACGCGTGTTCGAATTGCTCGTCCGAACTTCGAGGTCGGACTCCGCCTCTTCTTCTTCTTACTCTTCATCCTCGCGTGCACCTCTTTCGGAACGCTTTGATAGACTTTAAGAGACGGTTTGATTCGCTTGGTCACCGTCACAGGGAGCCACGTGCAACTATTCCTCGAGTTATTCCTCTTGGCCTTTTTCCCCCCTTGCCGTCACCCTTCGTTTTAATCGTTTTTCTCGACCCTTCCTTCTCCCGCCGCATCCGCTACGTATGTGGGTACATACACGTGTTAGTCAGTCGGTACACGCTCCGGGCTCGAAGGCACGGAGGCTTTCGTCGTTGCTTTGGCCGCCTCCTCGACCAAGTCGAAGCGACTTGCGGCGGGACCTTTCTGCAGAGATATCCCCACGCTTGTTAAACGACGGGATTACTCTCGAAGGCACTTGCCAACAATGTGGCGAAGCTTTGATGTGACGTAAAATGGCACGTTAACCGGTGCAGTCCGGCGCGAAGCGTGTGTGCTCTCGTCTACGAGACAAAGAGAGAGAGAGAGGGAGAGAGCGCGTGAGTGTGTGTTTCGCCACGCTCCGATATGGCCACTGCTGGCGTGCTGGTACAACTTTATTCGTAGCTAAGTGCAACAACCGCTCGGTGCATTTGCGGAACATATCAGACAGGGTGGTGTGTTGTGTATGCGGCGCACGCGAGAAAAAACAAGAGGCGAAGAGACTCCTCGTTTATTTCAATGGCTATTGTAAACTCAACGTTTCATTTAATGTTGAACGAGCCATATATAATTTTTTTTTATCTTTTAATAATTGAAATAATCGCCGATCAAGGATATTTCTTCCTATGGATTGAGTATAAAAATCATTTTTAAAAATAAAGAACCAATGGATTCGGCGGTATCTTTAAACGCTGATCGAGCGTTAAAAGTTTCAGGCGATGGGTGTCCTGCAAGGGGAAACCGAGAACTGAGCCTTCTAGAGGCGGCGGCAGCAGCGAGCGGCACCAGAAGCATCAGGGCATAGAGTGAGAACGCGGGCGGCGGCGACGATATATCACGAACCCCCAGAGCGATCGCGGCGTTGTTGTGAAATATTAATAAGCAAATTAGTTCAGACTTAGTGTGCTCCCTTACCAAGGCACGAAAGCACCGACATGATGGAAATCGCCGGGGGTAGGGCGTACAAAACAGTCGTATTTCACTTCCCACGCGGCAACCGTAACTCGCTGCTCTCCATGGCTGCGGGATCAAATCGAACGATTATAGCGTAGGGCTTACGTACGTTGGGGAAAAACAACAACAAAAATTCCATCGTTAATTCGATACGTACAATTGTTTTATAGGTAGTTCATACGAAATTGTAATCTATCACGGCGAGAAATAAAAATAAATAAAAAAGAGCTACAGAAACGAGAGTGCAATTTAATTGACGTTATACCGCTTAATTACACATGTGTGTTTCTAGAATTAAACGATCATTTTTTTTTTTTTTTTTTTTAACAAAATGTTGGTTCATTGAAAAATATCGCGTGTCATGCAGGTGTCCCTAATTGATCCATCAGCGTGAAGCACATACGCTCAGCTTCGATATCGGAAGATATTTCTGTATGTTTCGTTTTCCGTTTTTTTTCGATTATCCTCGATCGCGTTCCGTGTCGCCGACAGGAGTGAGCGGGGCAAAACCGACCAGTGTCTTCCATTTAAGATGACGCAATCTTTTTTTCATGACCCGCGAAGAATTGATTTTTAAAAATTCTCTGCTGTTTCTCGCTCCACCCTGTACATACATCGTGACAATGACACGAATAATGTTAACCCTCGGCGGTGGACAGACGATAAGGTGGGAAGAGTTCTCCTTGCTTTTTCTTTCTCCTTTTTTGCGTGAGACTACGTAACTAAGTGACGTCGAGACAAGAATTCGACAATTACGTCAAGGCGGTGTGTAACGGATGATTTCGAAGCTGCATGTGCACGGCGAGCGTCGTGACGCTCGCAGAATGTGCGCACGTCATCGGGTTAAATGCTTTTCTCCGCGCGAGGAATAGACCCTGAGTGAGAGAGGGCGAATGAGTCCGACACTGCTGCGGCGCCCCAGTTCCACATAGCTTTTGAGCGTGTACGTGCAAGATTCGCACTACTCCCGTCCCCGGAGTATCCGGCGTCTCTTGTCTAATACACGTCTACGGGTAAAGAGCCGTCCGATTCCAGAGTGTTTTCGTCGAGGTGAACAGGAAGGAAGGCGAGTACGAAGGCGATGGTTCCGCCAAGAGGCAGTGAATCAATCCTTTCCCGAAGATATTTTTAGGGTAGCGGTTGTGCGTAAGTTACAACTTGCGAGAAGAAGCATAATCCCGGTTTAAGGGCCTCTCGCGCAGACTGTCGGCGGGTGGGCCTGGAAGATCGAACCAAGTACCATCGGACCCCCTCGACATCACACGGTATTGCTCGAGGACGAGGGGGGCGCCCCCCAATATTCACTTTCACCTTATTCCGAGAAGCAAAGCTTCCAGGGGTCTCCAAGGTTTACGAGCGATCCGTCAAAGATATCCGTCACGTACAATGACTCTCTACGACTGAAATCTGAACGACGAGGAGCGGCGGGAGCGCAGAAGCGAGCCTCGATGGCCATCCGGAGACTTAATTTTATAGAGGTACGGCGGGACGGTAACGCGACTCAACAATCCACCACTATTGCTGTTATTACAGTTATGTCTACGAAATAGTATAAACCCCGGTAAGTCCTCTGACCAGAGACGGAAAGAGCGAGAGAGAAAATCTATATTACCTACTTTAATGCCTTCTCAATTCGTTAACGGTCACACAGTCCGAGAAGTTGTATGTAAAGTTTTCAAGGGTCAACTTCTGTTTTCTTTTTTTCTTGTCCAGATCCGACAAAGGATCTATTAAGGAACAGTTGTATTAGACCGGAAGAACTGGACAAACAATTTAATTGATTAGTGATTTTTTTTTTGTATGCGTACTCGCAGATATAGCTTCTTTCGCCAGAATTTTCGGTACACCAGTTCGATTGCAAAAAAAAATGTCAGGTCAATTTTTGTAAAGTTTACGTAGCTATATTGTGTACAGACGAGTTATGATGCTAGCGGGGAGGGTAGGGGAGAGCGGGGCAAAATGGGACAGTGGGGCAAAACCAGACAGCAAGGGCAAAACTCAATTTTTCTCATAATTTTTGGATACCCAATTTTGTCCCAACGATGCATCCGGATTTTCAACACCGTTTTGCCCCACTTACCATCACGGCTACCATCCAAAAGTTATTGGAAAACTGAGTTTTGCCCTCGCTGTCCCGTTTTGCCCCACTGTCCCATTTTGCCCCGCTCTCCCCTATACACATCTCCAATCTATCCGTCTCTTTTCCTCTCCCCGTTACAATCTCTCTTTTTCTCTCTCGTCGACTGCTCTATCCTCCGGAATACTTTATGACCACGTTGCATCATAAGTTTGCCGCGTCATAACTCACCGAGAACTTGGCGTCCATTTCTCTCTCTCTCTCTCTCTTCTGTATAATACACGTTGTCAAGCGTGTATTTTACGTTTTCTCTGTGCATGCCTCTCGCTCCCTCAAAATTCTTCCCGACTGGTGATGCATCGCGATTAATCAACTACCCGGTGACAATTCCGACCGGTGACATCGTAATTGGTGACCCTGAATACTACCAATCCGTCATATCTCGTAAATTTCTATATTTCACTCTCATCCATGCACGGCTGTCTCACCATGTACTATAGAAATTTCGTGTCATGTGCAGAATGAAGTGTATGTATGTGTGTGTGTTTCCTCACCGATATACAAGTCACTCTCGTCTGTCTTATACTCACAGACCTAAAAGACTTTTGGAGCAGTTCGAGCAGAACGGTGCGATCAAAGGTTGGCTTTGTTACTGTATATGGAGCGTATATAAATTTTTTTTTTATTTTCGTACGAGGAAAGGTATTCATTTTTCTTCGGGCCCTTGGAATATTCGATGTTACAACGCCGCGAGCTCTCGTTACGCCTCCCGCTCAGCCCGAGCGCCCCGCGTAATACTCTCGGCATTCGTTTATTCTTACGTATGAATAGTTCGTCTCGTAGGATTTCTCTCTTCCTCTTTTGGTCGAAAGGCAGTTCGACAATTTCTTTCTCAATATATCTCCGTGCGGCCTTTCAGCAATTGTTGTGAAATATTAAGTCAACGTCGTCGCCGTCGTCGTGCTAAAAATTAGTACCGGCATAGGGAAGTGTACCAGCATAGCAAGAGGTAGTCGGCGTGCCTGCTCGCAGTAATATCTCCCCCTTGGTGAAACGGTACGTACGTGCCTCAAGCACAAAATACGGAATAATAAGAGAAATATAAAGCCCCGTTCAACTCGGTGCCGGTGCCAGGGCGAATCACGTCCTCCCCTCTCTCGACTAACTCTTTTGTTAAATAATAAAAAAATAAAAAATAGCCTACGCTTTCCGGCATTATTTATCCTGGCTTTTCGCGTGTGATAAAGTTGCAAGTGTACCCACACCCTCCGCTTCTTCTTACACTGTTTGTTCACCTCACAAAAATACCGAAAGTCGACACTTTTTTTGGAAAGTCTATAATCCCATTTATACTTGTCCCTACAGATGATTTAATCATAGTAGCAGTAGTGGATTTATTGATAAGGTGACAGATGAAACCTTTTTTTGGTACATAGCATGACATAAGGTAGATTGTAGTGAAAATATATCTATTGCCAATCGGGAGGCGCCTTCAATTGTACGGAGTGCAAACAGACACGCGTTCAAATTAACATATAAATACTGTACACCACAATTAATGCACATTTGTATGCACCACTTTAAGATTTAACATTATAGCAAACGTACGGCGGCGTTTTGAACATACCGCCATTCGTGCATTAGCATTTTCTTACACGTGATTATTCACGCACATTAATAGTAAGCACATTTTAGACGTAACACACAAAGAATCGTCACGTGTCCAAACAGAACCTGCGCATATAGTCATGCGCAAATATCGTATGAAGCAAATGTTTCTCGCGCGCAAAATGAGAAGAGGCCTTAAAATTGTCATAACTCCAACCATGCATGGGTGCACGTTAACATGTATAAACTGCACACCATTATTTATTAACATTTGCACGCACCACTGTTTGATCCTTCACTTTAGCAAATGTACGGAAGCTGTCTGAACAGACCTCCATTCTTACGTTTTCATTTTCCTACACCTTGTTACATTTACACGGCAACGAATTTACATTTTTCATACATTACACACGGAAAAGTGATCTCCTGCCCAAACTAACACTTGCGTTTAAAGCTAAATAGAAATCGTACGGACGTTCAATGATTCGCGTGTCCAACATGACATCTCACCGTCGGTAAATGCGAGGCAATATGGGTTTGACCATTTACAAGAGATGACAACCACGGTTAGATCGTCGGTAAAACAGAGTTCAAGTTCAAGAAGTTCTCAGAGAATGTGAAACTTTAACTCTGTTTTACCGACGTGCTAACCGTGGTTCTCATCTCTTGTAGATGGTCAAACCCATATTGCCTCGCATCTAGCGACGGTGAGATGTCATGTTGGGCACGCGAATCATTGAACGTCCGTACGATTTCTATTTAGGTTTAAACGCAAGTGTTAGTTTGGGCAGGAGATCACTTTTCCGTGTGTAATGTATGAAAAATGTAAATTCGTTGCCGTGTAAATGGAACAAGGTGTAGGAAAATGAAAACGTAAGAATGGAGGTCTGTTCAGAAAGCTTCCGTACATTTGCTAAAGTGAAGGATCAAACAGTGGTGCGTGCAAATGTAAATAAATTATGATGTGCAGTTTATACATGTTAACGTGCACCCATGCATGGTTGGAGTTATGACAATTTTAAGGCCTCTTCTCATTTTGCGCGCGAGAAACATTTGCTTCATACGATATTTGCGCGTGACTATATGCGCAGGTTCTGTTTGGACACGTGACGATTCTTTGTGTGTTACGTCTAAAATGTGCTTACTATTAATGTGCGTGAATAATCACGTGTAAGAAAATGCTAATGCACGAATGGCGGTATGTTCAAAACGCCGCCGTACGTTTGCTATAATGTTAAATCTTGAAGTGGTGCATACAAATGTGCATTAATTGTGGTGTACAGTATTTATATGTTAATTTGAACGCGTGTCTGTTTGCACTCCGTACAATTGAAGGCGCCTCCCAATCGGCCATCGACCGAAGTCCCTCCAGCCTTTTATCATATTTGATAAAGAATCGCGCCGCGGGTACGAACGAAAAAATATTAGTTTACGCTGCTGCTGTCTCTCAATAAGACAGCGACTCTGCTGGTAAAATAAAAAATATGCAAATATAGTACGAAGTAGAGATAGATGCATATACGACGTGTGGTTGTTTGTGTATACAAACGGCACGCACGCCGCTCATTTTCACAAGTGTGTAGCGAAAAGTGTTGGCCCCGAGCGAACACGTGTTCTCCGGTTCGATGCGTCACGGTCGCCGTGTAAAAAAACTTAATTCTTTTTTTGCTACCACCGCCACCTCGAGAGCCCGCTGGGACTCGCAGTAGGGCTGTTCGTGTCGACGATAAAAATGTCAGTAATGGCTGTTGCAAATTCGCAGCATCTTATACAGAATCTAATCGAAATTTGCATGCCTCAAGTCCGAGAGATCGAGAGAAGGAGATAGATATGAGTCATTAGAGATATCAAATATCAGAGCTCTTCGAAAGATAGTAATATCACAACGAGGTTCAAATATCGTAAGGGCATCGAGAACTGGAGATACGATTAAAAAACTAAATGAACTGCGTTGAGCGAGCCGTGAGCGAGTCTGTGTTTAGGTGCGAGGGAACGAGATTTGCATATTAAACGCCTCGAGATTTATAACAGGCCATTTGAATTCCGAGGCGAGGATGGACACTGCAGAGACTGTTGGGGTGTATTCCATCCATGGTGTTTATAAACGACGGGAACGTTGCCACAGCATCGTTCTATCTCCGGGTTCGTCCAGATAACGATTAAAACGATTCTGGTAATCGTGTCCAGCATGGGGAAAATTGCGGCTCCCGGTGAAAATTGAAATGTCAGTCGCAAATTAAATTACAAGAGCGACGCTGTTATTTGTTCGTACGAAGGGCCATTCATGAATTTTATCTCGAATGGAGGACACGGGTATGTTCCGGCCGGCTCGCACCCAATATGGAAACAATGTATCGCGGGAGTGACGAGTACATTAACCGATTGAGTACGCGGACAGTGTGTGAAGGATCTCGATGTGAAAAAGATCGAGTTGAAAATAAAAGTCAAGTTACAAAACCACAGACGCATACGTGTGCAGTCTGGAACCGTCGTCGGCCCGCATCGCGTGCAAACGTTTCCTGCACACGTGGATCATACAGGAGAGAGACAGGCGTTACGCCCGCAATCCTGCACGTGCTTCTGTGAGAACTAAAGTTTAATAGTGAAATAAAAATGGCCATTAATGCATAGGACCCACATCCGCACAGGTCGGTGCTTCCGTTCTTCGTCCAATATCGTAAAACAGCGACAATGGATATTTCATGTGAAAAATTAATTTGTCCTCTTAACAGAGAGGTCTCGGACGTTGTTTCGATATCGGCCGGGTGTCGGTCGTCGGGGCATTCACGGACCGTTCACGTTCGGGCTCCGCCCGGCACACCGGAAACGTGTCGGCCTCTAATTATAAACATGGCGACTCGTCCATCAATCAACTTCTCGCGGCTTTGCGAGAGGGAAACAGAGCAAGAGAGAGGAACTAGCTAGAACAGCGCGTCACACCCCGGCTACCGAAAGAATATACGAAAATTACCGGGACGAGGTGAAGAGCGATGCTATTATCGTCGGCGTGACTATCTACACATTTCTATCCCCCCCCCCCCCCCCGCAGTCCCCCTACAATAATTGGCCAGAGTAAAACCACCACCGTTTTCGATCTACAATCTCGCCCTTCGAGATACGATTGTCCTCGAAACGTGAACACGAGAGTTATGTGCCTTATATAACCCGCTAACAATTGGCTGATAGGTTCATAAGACTGACATATGTATATAGCTGAGAGTGGGGAATTCAGACGGGAAAAAATAAAAAAATTTACGATTTTGCGTCACGTTTCGAAAAATTATCATATCTACTGGTGGAATTTTAGCTCATAAAATAAAAATTTGTTACAGACACCCACAGTGAGGGTCAGTCGGTGTGTCGGGGGCGCAATTCTCCTCCGCGAGGTGTATATGTCTCGTACTATATTGATTGGTGATGCCCTCCCGCGGGCTGTCTGAGCCTATTGTGCCCGACTCGCTCGGGGATTCGACAATAATTCAATGCTTAACGTGTGTATAACGCGGAAAAAGATTCTTGGCCGCGAGGCCGGTAAGGCAGGCCTCCGGAAAGGGACAGAGAGCTCGACGAGAGAAACAGGCTCGATTAATCATCACCCCCGCACTGGCTGGTCACGGGCGCTGTTATATCGCTTGAATCATCGACAAATTGGGTTCCCATCATCGCTACTCAAATACGTGTCACGTTTCGCTCCCCCGGCCGGCTTGGTTACACCTGTAACCTAGATAAAGATTCGTGTCCTTTGATTCAATGTCGATCATGTCGATCGATTCAAGCGCGAGTCCCAGCCGTTCAGATATATTTTGTTGCCCAAAGAGACAGCAAAATTAAAAAATTATAATCTGCATCCGAGAGATCGTCAATGCTCTCGAGAGAATAATGTGCGGTTGTATCGTCTCTCGATCTATCCGGGGAGAGCCTTGAACATTGATCGACAGTGTCAATGTTTGCACAATTAATTCCTAAATACCGGATACATCATTGCTCGCGCGTCAACACCATCGACGTCGTCATATTTATGTCGAATAGAATCCGAAAATGATCGTTATTGCTTCGGCAAGCTAGACAATGACGTGGGACGCCGTTCGCCTAGCTGCTGGTTATCAACAAATAACGAACCATAAGTGAACGATAGAAATAGAAATTATTTATCGCTTCCTATGTGTGTACGTGTGCGCGTGTGTATTTTTTGTACTCACCTCGCTTCTGCATGAAACTGAATAGATCGTCGAGGAATTCCTTTCGCTTCGGATCGTCATTGATCTCGTACAACTGCAACAAACATGTAGATAGACAAATGATTAATTCACGGTCTCATTAACAGCAAAACCATAATTACGAAGGGATCATCGAACATCTTTGACTGTTTTTTTTTTCTATTCTTTTAATGCCTCCGCCACAGATATAGTTCCGTACGATGGATCGAGGGATAACGAGGGTCATCTTCTCGCTATGCGTAGATACCTCGTAACGCAGGAAGGATACATTATCGGGGCATCTCCTCCCTCTGAATACACACACACACACACACACATTACGACAAAATACGTAGCGTATCTTGTACTATACATTAAACACATCGTATAGGCGCTGAGGTGTATCTAAGGTAAAAGTATAACGTAACGCGCGCGCGGACGCGAGCCGCAATATAATAAAAACAGGAGTGAAACGAGCGCGCGCTCGTAGCGACAGACAGATTAGTTAGGCCCGATTATAAATGATTCCGTTTAACCCGTCGTCTTTGCCGTTGGTTCACGCTCGCGAAGGGAGGTATATACGTGTATGCATATATATATATATAAGGTACCTCTTGCGAGAGAGAAGGAAAGAAATAAATAAAAGAGATAAAAGGGGCCAAAGGAAGAAGAGACCGCGGACGAGAGTATCTCGAGCCCTTCGGGCGCTCTCTCCTTGGTCGGGGCGTATTATCATATTCGTTATGTACGATGTGCTATATCTAATCTGAAACTCTCTAATTGCTTTTATAATACGATCGTTTCTCTCATCTCACTTCTTTGGCTCTTCTTCTGTGGTCCATCGGGTTATTCTTCTCGTGTGCAAGAACTACCACGCTCCGGCTCACCGCTCTTTCTCTGTTACAACCCCCTTCGAAAAGCTCCGGGCTGGATGAACTCCTCGCCTCGTTCGCGTACCGGTAAACCACGCGGTCTTGTGATAAACTCGATCGACACTGAGCTCAACATTGGACTCGATGAATTATGTTTCAAAACTTCAACTTCACTACGATTTCAGTTATGCAAAAATACAATTACTTATTTTTGTTAGAATAAAAACAAATAATTTGGATGATCGGTGTTCACCATGGTGTATACGCAGGGGAGGGAACGCTCGACGGTGACATCGATGCCTTCGGGATGATTTGGAACGCGGTACGCCTGCATATCCGAGATTATTACGAACCCAAGGTCATCAAGCTCTACCCTCCATTCCTTGGTATCACGGACGATTAATTTTTTTCGTATATGGGCAACGCCCCGGTGGTAAGAGAAATCCATCTGACACACACACACACACACCGACGCACACATATGCAGGACAACATTTCTCAAGGGCTCATTTCGTAAAAAAAATTCTCTGGATTTTTTTTTTAAAACCTTATTTCCTATAGACGCGGTGAGCTGTGGTGGGGTCTGCGCGGGGTAACGATGAGCTCGTTAGAGAATGAGAGGGAAACTCGTGGAGTGGGATATAGGGTTGTCGGCGGCTATATACGAAGGAGGTTCTCTGTTTCTCGTGTTTCAACCAGCGCGCATATTGATTGATCTACGGTTAAGCGGACTGACGGGCGCGCAATGCTGCCGAGGTAAAAAAGGGGCAGCGAAACTTGAGGGAGGAGGATCGTCAGAATTCATCGGGAGAAGTTAATGCATATAAAAATAGAGAAGAAAGCGTGAAAGCTGATCGCAGCAGCATGAACTAGGGTGTATTCCGTCTCGTTATACATTCTGTACCATGTCGAGAAAATTGGGCGATTGGCAAACCTTGCCACCTTTCTCCGATAACAGTAACATCATACAAACAGCAAAGACCGGTCAAGTAGCGCGGCCAATAGCTGGTCACGTGACCGTTTTTCACCCATGCAATTCCTTATGTATTAAATAAATATTAAATTTATAACCGATATAAATTTTTTTAAATAATCGATAACTTTGCCGGTAAATTAACAACAGTAATCGGAGGACGACAGGCCGGATTTCATTTTATTGCGAGTAAACAGCCGACAAGCTTTCGTCGTATAATAATGCTCCCAGTAAAATGCATTTGCACTGATAATTGCGCGTTACTCTTTTACTGTAGACACACTTGTTGTACGCACCGTAACATACCCTGACCCGGAACGATCCTGCCGGAGCTCTAAACTCGTGCATGAATCTGTCTTGGTGAAAAATAATAATAATAATAATAACGGAGCCTAGCTATAACTATTGTGCTACGAGCTCATGCCACGGACGAACCGCGAGCGTTCGAGCGTGCCCCCGCTTTTCTGGCACAGGACGCGCGTTGCGAGGATAAGGAGACGAGTATAGGTTCGCACCACCTTTCGGGGGTGCGACTCGGTAGGCTTTTACGAGCAATAATTATCGAAGCGCGCGCTGCCTTTTTCCTGCCTGTCTTAAAACTCGTACTAGACGAGCCGAGAGCTAAAAACAAGATCGAGATAACCGTGGTCGCGGGCGTTTGCGAGCTCCGTGTCTTCCGGGCGATCCAGAACACCGATACACCTACCACCGGGTTACTACCTATTCGCCAGTGTTTCGCCAGAACACAGCCAGTATTTCAGTGTTAGGTGCATCCCCGCGGCTGTACGCTACTACACATCGATTCCGCAGCAGTTGTACATAATGTACCACTGCTGGAATAGATTGTAAATTTGTTATAATAATAAACAGCCCAGAAAAGATCAAGCAAAATTTCCATGGGCTATGTAGAAAAGAAAAAAATTGCACAGCAGCCTCAAGTTAAACTTCCCGATGCTCGTTCACTTATTACCGTAATTATGTAATCGGAGGCAAGGCGAAGGAACGAGACCGTAGAGAGGTTCGCGGGTTCGCTGCTTTTGTAGAGTATCTCTCTTTCTCTTGGCACAGAGAAGTTGCATGCGCGATCCATCTTCGCGGTAGTCAGCACAGCGCAAGGGGTCAACTTCCGGCCGTAAATATATATATATATTTAAAGGGCGGGTTCCTCGCGGACGATTGCCGCCCGGCTCTCTTTTCCGCCTTCGCAGATCCCATGGTACGATAGCGAACGGAGCCAACGTTCGGGTTGAACGCAATTTCGGTTGGTTCCCCAACCCGATGTGGGATTCCTCTCTTCGTACCTGTGAGAATTGGTGAAGGTATATAGTAAAAAAAAAAAAAAAAAAAAAAAAAAAAAAAAAAATCGCGGTTCTGCATAAAAGTTGCAATATACAGAAGGTATATTAACGCCGAGTCTTTCATTTTGTTTGCGAGAAAGCGCGTATACAGCGGGAGCGAGTTGGAGCGTGGCTATGGGCCGTACAACGGCTGTTATTGTAGTAGTAGTACTCTCCATTGCTCGTTGCTGCACTACCGACTAGTGGGGATATATCAAGATTGCGCATTATACGAGCGGCCATAATAGCGGCCACCATTACCCGCTTCCAGGCATTGAAGATAGCGAGCGCAATTATAATCATTACGATGCGAGTGCCGTACACAACACACACAGACACCCACACACACACGCACCCATAAATATATATATTTGATGTATATACGAAGACTAACACTTTTATAGAAAAACATATAACGCACGCCAGAACGTACAGTTACGCCCCTATGAAATCTACATACCGTCCGGTGAGCCCGCGCTCTTATCGTCAGAGGCTATCTCACTATTGACGCGCACTCGCGATTCTACACCTATCACGTACCGTACAGCACGGTCTGTTACACCCCGAATCGTGACTATTCGCTCGAAACACTCGACGACTTTGATGTTTATACCGTTAAAGGAGTTGAAAGAGTACTTTATTTTTCGTTGAATGTGTTTTATATGGATATTTTGTACGAAACCCAAAAAATAGTACGACAATTAGAAATTTTTATTGATCACAAAAAAAGAATTTACGATAACTTGGTGATACAACAATTCCGTCCATACTCTTCTCTGGCCGAGTTCAGCTTTTCGCTCGAGCGAACATTCCGCGATAATAAAGGAGAGAGATTCGTCCGCGCGCGCTCGCTCACTCGAGCCGTTCAATCGAGTGATTGTAACCGAAGGAAAAACCGAGTTGCCTGAATGGAGCATGGAATGGAGTGTACGGTGAGACTCTGGCTACTATCGACGCGCCGTGGTACGAGACGGGAATTGCACCAGCTTTCTCGCCAATTCCAATTATTGGAACAAAATCAATCGGGCAGTCTTCCACCCGGTGCGGCAAGAAGACTCTAATCCGACAGTGGTCTCTCTCTCGCTCTCTCTCGCTCTTTCTCTCTATCTCTCATTTATCTCTGAAAGGATTCGATTCCGCAAATTATCTCCACTCCCCCTCGGTAAATCCTATATTTTACGCTACAGTGTCGTTGCGCCTCTCAACGCTCGACCAACTTTCCGATGATGATAAAGAAGCAAGGAATATCGAAGAGGCCAAGGATATCTCGGCCGGCTGAAAGAGATTAACAAAGCAATGTCAGCCTAGAACCTCGATGGAATGACGAAGACAGGCGGTGGGAGGGCGGAAGGGGGGGGGGGAGAGAAGGTATTCAACATTTAATGTTACCGTCAAATGTCGGCGATCACAAAGAAAATACGCAAGAGAGTCAATGTGGGAGGAGGAAAAGACCCTTCACCGCGAAGGGTCGCCCGCGAACCGTGAGTAGAATTTTATGCCCCTAGCTGGAAATATTAAATCGCACCTAAATACGTTTTATGTCGACCGCCCAATAATCTCCAGGGATTGACTCTCCCTCTCTTTCTCCGGCTCTCTTCCTCTCGCTTGACTCCGGACGATCCGTGGCAGTGATTCTGGTTCTTTCCTTCGGCGTCCTTACTCTCAATATTTGTCTCGCAGTGTTGGTAACGTGACAGGGTCATAAAAAAAAAGTCTCAAAACGTTTTCGAGAGTCTCCCGATGCGTCCAGGTGAACGACCGTCAACTTTCCTTGTAAATTCAATGCCTGCATCAATAATCGAATCTTCGTGATCTACTTAGAAAAAGCGTCCTTTTTTATCAAGTTTTTATCCTGGAAAGGAATGAGACACTTTTCTTTCGTCAACGTATCGAGGCGAGTCAAAATAAGACGGGAAGTATTATGTGACAAGTGGGTGAGACCGGCGCTCTCGCGTGTCCGAGCTTCCGTTTATCGGTGTACTGTATCTATCCTCTTGGAACATAACTGTTCAGTAGCTGTAACGCAGCATTTCCTTGCAGGAAATCGCGATTCCGGATTATTAGCAGCATCACGCGCGTTCATATACATAAACAAGAAAAAGCTGAGTATCAGTGGCTTGTCTCGACAGTTAACGAGGTGCCGAGCCAGCGCGATATTGATCAAGCTTCTGGGGATTAAAGATAAATGCTTCTCGATTTAATTCGGTAGCTCGTTAAATTTGATCGCGAGACCCGATATAACGCTTGTATATCGTATCCCACTCGGTATTTTCAGGGTTGCGACAAGATAGGAGGTGCCGAGACATCGGAGCTCTTCGATCGCGGTTTCTCTAACGCTATCCGCGCGGATGAGCCTTACACGAAGTTCATCGTCGTATCGTCGATGGCGAGGAGTGTCCGGTGGCGCGGGGAGCGAGGGGGGCGGGCGGTCTTTGAATCAAACGGGGTGGCCGTGGCGCTCGATTATAATAAATCAAGGCATAAATAACGCCGCGACGTATGGCCCGAAAGGGCCAGTCGGCAATCGAATCTCTCTCGCCTCTTGGCTCTGCATCAGCGTGCTTGGCGTTGTTCGTTCAGTGGTAGTGGTAATATGCGCGCGTTCGCTTATACCAAACCGTCAACGGGTATTAATGATCCCTGTGTGCCGCGTATGCGCAGCCTTCGGGGATAAGAGAATCTCTCGCCGATCGCAACCGACATACCAGTGAAACAAAACGAGTGATACTTAAAAGTTTCATCTTCACGATATTATGCCGACGATACGCGTCTGTGACTAAAAAAATAATAATAAAAAGGCCTCAGACTTGATGCGAAACATATCTTGGTGGGTTAGAGGTAGTGACACGCGAGTTGGTAAATAACCGGTTAATCAATCCGTCAATTAACCGCGGCTACGACGCGAAGTAATTTTTTTCATTGAAAAAATAATAAAGTGTAATTCATGTAAATAAAGTTATTAACGCGTAAATTTAAGAAAACACGTCAGTTTCATCGGTATTGGACAGTTTAAAGGAAAATACCATGGGACAAATCAGCCGAGCGATGTCCCAGGTAGAGACACAGGCCTTACCATTGTTTCAGCTCAACGCTTACACTGCTCTCTCCACATTCATGGGAATATTCACGGTGACTCTAATAATAATAATTTGTTATTATTATTATTATTAATATTTACAAAAAGGAAGTTTTTAACTTATATAATCTGCTTCAAAAATATATAGGTATGTATATCAGATATCACATTGAGATAATAATAATAATGATAAAGAATACTGGTGAAAAAGAACAAGGGACGCAGAAGCGCGCTAACCGCGCTTCTGTCGAGGGGTCAGCGATTATATACATAGACTATAGTAGGAATCTGAAACGTACGTGGTGCGCAAAATCGACGCAGCCGAACTGCTTGTTAACGAGGAAGCGAAACAACTCGCACTCTTACGCTAATCGAACGGGCAAACACCGGCGAGAGAAGTTCGACTCTGTTCGTCTCCTCTTCGGCAGCGCCCTCATACGCTTATAATGTAATGAACCAAAGCGGTTTCTGCGTGAGGACATCGCAGTTTGCCCGACTCAACGCGCCCGTTTGCTTGTCGAAAGTATGTACGATTTCGCCAGTAACGGCAATTTCTCGAATGTATTTCGCAACGTATAAATTATCGTTCCAAACAATATTATTAGCTGGATTATCGAGTTTTCGAGATCCGCCCGGCAGAAAGAAACCGCATTTCAGTTTTTTTTCTTTTGGTTGCTTTTTTTCGAGCGATATAAATTAGATAAAGGATAAATACGAGTTCGCGGGGCAAAGTGGCAATAGCGGGAGACGAGACGATAGGAGGGCGACGAGGTATGAGGAGGTACACCCGTACAGCGAAGCGGTGTTGTACGTGCAAGGCGGTGAAGAGGGGAAAAGGAGTAGGAAGGCAGTTAGCGCGTGTTTACACGACAGCGCTATGTAGCCGGCGACCCCGCACTGCGAGCGCGCTGGCAGTCCCGCCGGGTGAAGTGAACGTTTCTATTTGTCCGGACACCTCGCCACGGCTCTCCCGATCTCCTATCTCGCTTTGCCTCTGTTGGAGTTGCTTCTTTTTCTCATTTTTTTCTATTTCTCTCCTTTTTTCTGTCGCTCTCGCTCTCTCCATCTCTCTCGACTGCGAGCCTCTCGCCCCCACTCGTCGAACGAGCTTGCCCGCTCGCCCAGACAAGCCGCCGACCCTCGAACGCATAATGACCCTCCGCCACCGAGAGGCCCAGTCGAGGGAATGAACGCTAACCGGCGCGGCTCCCTTTCGTCCGTCGACCACCTCCAGATTGATATTTAAATGCACCACCGCAATTATCCAGAAGCCTCGTGTCTCCGTGTCTCATTTCTGTGACAAATGTCTCTCACACGGTATGTCATTGTGATATACAAGCGTTGTTGATAACATGGCCGCTTTTGTGCTATTAAAAAATGGCTTACCACCGAGCGACGTATGAGTCATACAGCCGATGAAGTCTTCGCATCGGCGACTCACCTACATTGTTCGGGGACACAGGCCGTCAAAAATTCACGGGTCATCGCAATGTCGTAAAACGAAATTCAATTCCGTTCGAGGCGAGATGATCGAAGTAGTCGGCGCGGTTGTCGAGTTGCCGGGGTATACCGAAATGAGTAGCAAAATTTAACGATCGACCGCCGGAGCCTCGATCGGCGTCACTCTAAAAAGCCATGTTTACAGGATTGTAGAATAGAGAACGGTATATGGAGGAAGTATATCCGAGGGCGAGAGGGTGGGCACGATTTTATTAATAATTTTAGTATCTTGCCGCTTCCCTCCCCTCCCTCCTGTGACGAAACGTTCTCTCTAAACGGGAATCATAAAACCATCGCCACCGTTGGCACTTTGGAGACCGAGCGCTCTTGCAGCTAACATCGGCGGGCAAAGCCCGACGGATTTGTTGACCAAGCTCAAAGCAAGATGAAACATCGCCGTGAGACGATTTTATAGAGAAATATATATATACATGTATATTCTGTTCGGACGGTAGAAACGCGGCACATTAGGAATAAAGGTTCGTTTTTTATCCGGCAAGTCAGATAAAATTATGCCTCGCGGATATTCCAATGAAATCACATTAGGGCTTATGATTGATTTGCAATAATTGCTCACGTGGTCGATAATCGATTGGAATTTTTTTCGATAGCGCTTGGCAGTTGACCATATAGACCAAAAACAAATATACCTATGTGTATGTCGACAGCTAAGAGCCAGAACGGCTTAACTTGCACCATTAAAAATGTAAAACCCTCTGGTGTATGCCCTTCTATTTCCTTGCAGTCCACATACACACACACATATATTTTTATAACTAACGGTCGTAAAAAACGATCGGTCGAAGATCTTGGGATCGTGTTGGACAATGCGCCCAGAGGCCCCACGAAACTATTTTTATCTTAACCAATCTTTCTTTTCATTAATAACCCGCGATGGCCTCAGACTTTAGCTCGGTTCGGTCATTACAAATAAAAAGTATGTAATCCCAAGTCGAGATCGCTCCCCGTCTATGATCGTGCTTGGAACCCACACACTCGCGGATCGCCGATCACGATAGTATTGCGCTCCGCCAACGCCAACTATAATACTGCTATAACTAATAAGCCTTTACTTTGGACCCTTTCTCTCTCTCTCTCTCTCTCTCTCTCTCTCTCTCTCTCTCTCTCTCTCTCTCTCTCTCTCTCTCTCTCTCTCTCTCTCTCTTTCTCTCTCTCTCTCTCTCTGCCACGATTTCTCGAGTTACGACGGGAGCGTTTAACATATAAATGAAAATCAGGCCTATAAAAGTTTTAAAGCCCGCGATTATATTTCCATGAAGATTTTTTTTGTATTTTTTTTTGGCTCATGCCCTCCCGCTTTCGGTCATTATACTGTATCGCGCAGTTCTCGAGAGCTCTCCCGGACCGACACTCTCTATTCTATTTCGGTTTACTTTTCTTTCAACTCTTATACGTTTGATCTTTAACCCTCCGAGTTAAGTACACTTGTATATGGGTACGTCCGGACATGACGGGCATGTTATCCATAACAAATAAATTAAACAAAGAAAAGCGAAAAAAAACGAGAAAATCAAACCTTTTCAAGAAGATTCAACGAAGTTTCGCCGAGATTCTTCACGGGGGATGCCCGCATCTCCGGTGAATTGTATATCTGCTCGGATCCATGCATACCGACCATTGATGACATACCGATAAATAATTGCAGCCGATAGCAGTACTCGGCGAAACTCCGATGTTACCGGTCAACACTGATGAGAGGAATCTTTGCCCCTTGATATTTCACACTGTTATCGAGGATACTATATTTTTGTTTGCTTTTCAATCCGGTTGATAAAGCTGTTAATAATACGGGAAGAAACACAGCACAATTTGAATAACTTGAGGCTGGAGAAATTTAATTGTAAAAGCCTTTTTTTCAAGTCTGAAAACCTATGGCTTATCAATAAATACACTCCCGAACACACGCACACAACATTTAATGATACTATGAAATTAATTTTGTTTTCAACCAATTGAACATCAGTGGGAATGGCGTCGCACACGTGCCCTTAGCTTGACGAAGTCTTCCATTCGACTGACGTCCCGAAATCCCCCCCGACAAGTTTTTCCACCGCTAACGTTTCTCTCACTCGAGGAGGGTCTAAGAGAATCCCTCCGAGTATCCGTATATTCGGGGGCTTGTTTCTCTTATCCCCACCGTCGTAGCAGTTCTGTGTCAGCAATGCCGGACACACCCGAATATCATTGGGGAAACATCTTGGGGGGGCCTCATTCCCCTTCCCGACTTGGACGCCCCGAATAATGCGACCAACACTTTAGGGTCCTTCTCTTCGTCAGGCATAGCCGGTTTGTTCCTCGTATAAACGTTACACGCAGGTATGCCTTATCCGGAAAAAAATCGACTGTTTATTGGTCAACCTTCGGAAGCTTCGGACTGAAAATCTCGTGCAGCGACGGATCGAACCGGAAACAACTTTAAAGTGTCCTGTAATTTTACACGAAGAGAAAGATTTGTAATCGTCTTCTCCTTCCTCTTGGGCCGAAGGTAGAAGAGATAACGAAAGACTGGAAAGCGCTTTTATTCCTCAATCGAGTTTTCACACGAAACATTACTCGTTTCCAGAAGAAGTAAAAAATGTGTATTCCTCAGTGATGGCAATTCCCCCGTTTTCCCTCAACCTCGGGAGCTACAGAGTGGAAATCTTGTGTAGCGCCCGAAGGATCAAAGTCTAACCGGAAACAACGTCAAAGTGTCCTGTACTTTTCCACCGTGAAATCGCAATCTTCATCTTCCACATCTTCTCCCTACCCTTCTTCGCGAGCCGAAGGGGAAAAGATAACAGAAAATTGGAAAGCGCTTTCATGCTTCGACAAAAAATGAATACACGATATAGCCAAATTGTGGGTGTTCTTTAAGATGGTTATTTGCAGTATGTGTATCTACGATTGGCAAGATGCCTTGAGCGATGTGCCGACACACACTGGCAATTCGCGATATAATTCCAATGATACGTAAACGATACGTTTCTACCCTGAGTACACCTATAGTTTCGACGATTTCTAATATGCAATCACGGTAACGTCGAGTGTAATCCTTTCCACGAAGTCCCGCTCCGCGCGGCTCGCGATGCCGATGCTGGCGCCGAGACGAGACATCCATATATATATACAAAGCCCGCCGGGTAGTTTGAATATCGGACACGCGAGATTCCTCATCGCGGTATCCCTTTTCGAATATACTTTGCTCGACGTACCAACACAGTCTAATGGGTCCCATACTACATGCGTCCGGGGGTATTCTCTCTATCCCCTATCACCCCCGCCACATAATTCCGCGAACGTATTGCCCGAAGATGTGCGATTATGTTGCGCAGGTTCGCAGTTATGCAAGAGAGTGGCGCCATTGCCAGCTCGAAGCGGGAAGATGAGACCTTCCGCAAAGAATTTTTGGGAAACCCTGCGCGGGGAAAAAACGCATTCACGTTCTCGGCCAGGTCGAAGACGGTGTATAGCCGAGGAGACTTGACCCTTGATTGTTTGGTTACTTCCTCACAAGCTCACGACTCGTTCTATACCTGACGATTTCGAAATTCTATAATCCGGGGATATACCTATAGGCAGAAGAAGAAGAGGAAGACATACCTGGGATTTACCCGCTTTACGGATAATTTATTGCTTACGAATCTCTCGGTCATTGTTCTAGAAACAGTGATTCGTCCGAGAGAGAGAGAGAGAGAAAGAGAGAACCAACCGCGGTGGAGAGCTCTTGGCCGATGAGAGGGTGGGGCGAGGACGGATAAGCGGCTCTGGCTCTCCCTCTCTCGGGATGGCCACTCTCTTCGTTCACTGACCGATCCAACGAGCACCGGTGATCACTCGAGGATGACCCGAGGACGACAGGTTGCCCCGTCCGTCTAGAATGTAATTAATCAAGCTCAGAGTCGGATAATGCTGCGCTGAAACAACATGGGAAAGAAAGAGATTCTTCTTCTTACACTTCCCGAGTTTAGTTTTGCCGCTGCGAGTTGTAAATATATATATATATATCGAGTATGCAATTAAACGTCGCATGCGAATAAAATTTATTAGCATTTTCATTTTGGTCAACAAAAACAGGCAGTAAATTATTCCATTGGGAAAATAAAGTTTTTCTCCGACTCTCCATAGGTCAGCATCTAATTGTGTTGAGGAACCAACGAGTAACGAAAATATTTTACAACGCTGCTGTGACTGCTGTAAACCGTTCGAGATATATACATTTATAAAAACTACCGACAATAATTCCATTTATTGTGCCCTCGAGTTCAATTATGCGCCCGAGTTCACAAAGCCATTAAATATTTGAAATTTAGCTACAAACAATATAATTCACGACTTTTCCCCGAATCGGACATTCGAACAAACAAAAAGACAAATCAATGTTCCATACTCGCCTATCGTTTTCGGTTAGAAACAATTTTCAAGGACATCTCTGGGACTTGAACGACCGTTCGACAACATTCCACTTTGCCTCGATCTCTCCAAACTTACAAATTAACGAGGCATTTTTCTGCTTTTTGCATTTCCTCCAATGCCAACCGTACTTGGGCAGCGAACTCGTGCGCGCGAAAAGGGGAGAAAATAGTGTGTGGCACATCGTGCATAGGACAGATGGAATGTCATGTATTTATTATGCTGAGAGCAAGATAGAGACGGTGAGGAGATACTGTTGAGGAAGAGTATTGGCCAGGATAAGGGAGGTGCGGGTCACGCACACCCCAACTTGGGAATGGTACGCAAACACACACACACACACACGCGCACACGCACTCGCACACGCACACGCACACGCACACGCACACGCACACGCACACGCACACGCACACGCACACGCACACGCACACGCACACGCACACGCACACGCACACGCACACGCACACGCACACGCACACGCACAGAATGGCGCTTGGCGTGAGCGAGATGAGAGACATTCTTCGAGGAGGCAAGAGCACGAAGCGCGTGCACTCGAGATATGAGTCTCGCGAGTGGCGAGAGAGTAAGTGAGTGGCGGAATAAGTAGGTAAAGTAAGAGAGGGAGTTATGTGTGACTCGTCCTCGTCGTCTCCGTCGTCGTATAGCCGGGAACGGCGGACACCTGTACCGCGAACAGGTTCGTGTCGTCTCTCTGGTCGAGACGGCCGGCATGTATACAGAGGTACCGGGCACGCATGCACGCACCGGGGACACGGAGAGTCGGATGTGTTACACGAGCTCCGGCTACGTCCCGGGCACGTGTGAGCTCTCATACAAGCCGAGCTGAGACGAGACGTGTCTCAGTATGGAACGGATAAGTACATTGCGCCGAAACGAGCAAAGAGTCTTGTTCTTTATATGCACCAAGGATCGAATTTTGTGTCGGAAGATTAAAAAAATGTCAACTCAAATTTGAACTTGGGTTTGAACTTACGAGTGCAAATTCCGGTCATATATAATACGCAGAGACGCGTGTCCGTACTGGCAGAGTATAGTCTATCTCTAAAGTCGGAGACCCATGTGGGGTGAACGAATGACACTGACGGTGTGGCCAATCTCGAAACCCACGGTGCCACCATTGAGATGCGAGCTGGGCCCGATCATCTATCGAGCCTTGGATGATAAGCCCAACCCGATGGTGGAAGCTTATATTGGCGCGAAGGTTGTTCACGATGCGCGGCCGATAATTGCTTCTCAACGTTGACCATCTATAGGTTACTTATACATAGCGGGAATGGTTTTAACATATACTTATTTGAATATTGTAAAAGTTTAAATATCCCTATCTCTTTATTTTATACTTCGCATGTCTGTAAGACATTATATTTTTATATATTTTCTCTTGCAAGAACTGTCAAAGCGATTATACTCACTCAATGTATTGCCTAAGTTTTTTTAGCTATGCAGTACTGGACCCAAAAATAATAGGCATCTTTTGCGCTTATATTGACGCTCGGGTACATTATCGCTTGCCTTCGGCTCGTCCGGCAAACTCACACTCATCAGAAAAAGTTTTCTCGCACTAGTATCGTAATGTAGCACCCTCTAGCGGCGAATGCTGCTGGTTGACGGTCCAATGTTGGCATCATATCGGCAAACCAATGATTGGCGGGTCAATATTCAGCCAAACATTAACCTAAAATCGGCAGACCAATGGTTCGTGAATTCATGCTCGGTCGAAAATTGGCCTCAAATCGGCAAACCAACCCACGGTCGAACATTGGCAAAAGGTTGGGGTATCGATATCGTCACCCTAACACTGGCCCGTTAATCGGCCGTTTTCGTTCGATCGGCAGAACCTCCATGGGAGGAGAGCCCGGTATAGAAGCAGGCGCGATCTCCTTACGTACGAGCGAGAAAAGCACACGTGGGTAGCTGCCTCGGTGGTGGCAGACTCGCCATAATTTGCTCCCACGTGAATCGTAAATCTCAAAATACGTCCACTCCGTTTTTTATGAACACCCCACTTCGCTCGACTGCACCGTCTTTGTCTTGTAACAATATTGTAAACATGCGCGAGTAGGCCCGTCGACCGTTTGCAGTATCCAGTTATAAATTTACAATTACACTTGACATCTGTGGAACTCTTCGATAACACGTGTGACAAATCTATAATGTCAGAGTGGGGCCGATCGATATTTGTATTTTTTACACATGTTCTACCGGGTGGGGAATTCTATATATCTCGTGTATGTTCCCAAATATTATAGATTAAATTAACCGTGTCCAAGTGTAAGAATGCTGTTAGAACGCTTGAAAAATTATCGGCAAAGTTGGTCGTGAGAGAAGTGAGAGAGTTCACGATCGAAATACCGGCCCCGGTGTGAAGAAGAACCGGAGAACGAGTGGAGGATATCGGCGCGCGCACACGCACATATATTCATGCACACACAGGCGAAGAAGGGGGCTCTTTCGTCCGCGGGGCGAAAATGCGAGAAGCGATGGCGTGATAAATGATCGAGTATTTAACACTCTTTACGTATTAGCATATAAACTACGGGCAGTCCATAGATCTTCGTGGCAAGAGGCATTAACAGACAGGGAGCAGAGCAGTGAGAGACTGCGGCTCTCTCCCTCTCACGCCCAGGCCAACTTATACGGCCGCTCGGCTATTTCGTGTGTTCAAGCGATCCTCACCGCTGATCTATTCCTCATAGTTATTGATGTTAATACATCTTTAGCATCCAATACCCACCCTCCGCCAAAAGTGTCATCAAAAAGAGATATCACTGCCAATTATTGCTAAAAAAAAACTGTGTCATGAAGGAAACGAATTATTATTCGTTTTCTTCATGACGGTATTAATAATAATAATAATAATAATAATAATAATAATAATAATAATAATAATAATAATAATAATAATAATAATAATAATAATAATAATAATAATAATAATAATAATAATAATAATAATAATAATAATAATAATAATAATAATAATAATAATAATAACAATAATAATAACAACGAAGAGCATCAGCCCCATTTAGTAACTCTCATCGAAGAAAGGCCCCCGAGGTCCTTCCTTCTCGCGTGAAAAGGTCTTTGACTATCGGGTTTTGAATCAGGTATATTGTTTATAATAGCTCCTCAGGGGTTTTGTGATCCCGGCTCGATTAGGACCGAGGCATCGACCCTCTGACGACTCCTTGGGCCCTCTCGCTGCGGGGCGATCTAATCGCTCCTTAATAAACCTCGAATATAGGAAAATGAAGGTAGTGTGCAACACCATAGGCACTATCGTGGAATGGAGAAAAGGGAGGGGGGGGGAGAGAGAGAGAGAGATATATATAAAAGTGAGATTTGCTGATTAATTGATTAGGGAGGCGCCAAAGCACGCCCAGCGTATTACACGAGTCCGGAACCCCGTCATTAAAGGAGTCGTCTATCCACCTCACTCGGTGGGATTCTATACGTATCGGATACACATGTGCGTCCGCACTGACCGCAGCTAACGTACACACGAGGGTACGCGTGGCGTCCATGGTTCGGGACACATAGTCACGCACACCGATCAAATCTCTCTCTGTCCCTCTCTCTCTCTCTCTCTCTTCTTCCCCCTTACCCTCCCTTGTTTTCGAGAAGAGACGACTCTGGTTCGGTCTCGATCTTCGAGACCGAACGGAGGTAGCACAGAAAGAAAGAGGAAGAGAGACAGGCTCTAATGGCTTCATGAGAGCGACCCTCTTGAAAAGCAGCCGCAGCGGACTGAACACCCTTCGGCTACGATTTCATGCCACTCTTTTCCTTCGGTACACGTCGTTCGCCAAATTGATATTATCGTTAAGTCCGGATCATCCGTGGGATAAGAACGTTTATCAAGTGAATCTTATCCGTCGATCGGCACTTTTTTGAACGTCCCTTTCCGCGGTTAAACAGTTTCAAAATTATTTCCTACCGGAATAATCTTCGTCTACACCTGCGGTACACGGTAACATGCCGGGTTACACGGATAAAGTAGATGTTTTTTTTTCTCTTCTCTTTCAACGGCGGGGCCGAGAAAAGGATTGAATGGCAATAATTTGAAAAAAGGTATAGCACTTGTTTCACACTCGATCAAACAAACTTCGAATCTGACGAGAATTCCTTAGAATTGTCGAAAATGTTTACGATACGCAATTCCAGTTTAACATAAAGGGTGAACAACGCGGTAGGGGAGTAACAGTGTGGAACGATAGGTTGATTCTAGGTAGGCATTAAAATCCGCTTGATGTACGCCAACCGGGCGCACAGATCAAAGTCCCGCCTTTCAAACAATGTTACCGTTGCGCCTGCTGCAATAGTTTCGAACTCTCGCGTTTCTCGCTTTCGCGACTTATGTTCATATATATATATATATATATATATACATATATATATACTTGTTGAGGCCTGGGTAACAGTGTACGCATTATATTTGTGGTGTGTCGGTTGGTCTTTTAATACGCGCATACCCAACAGCAGCGAGCAACTCGAGGGACAAAAGAAACTGTTATCCGACGTCAATGGGTTCCAGGTGCGGCTCCACAGTTCTCGCTTCCAGAGAGAGAGGGAGGCAACCAGGCTAAAGCGCTGTTCCTTCGTCGTAGTCTTTTCCATTCGCTGACTTCTCGTCACGGTTCGCGAACTCTCGTTGCCGGGTCGCGATTTACAAATATAAATGGCGATAAGATGTATACCCCAATGGGATTTTTTTGGTGTCAATTTGGGTGCCTAATAAGACGATTTCTGCTCTGGCATTGCTTCTGCAGTAGAAGATACGGGGTTACTCCTAAATCGGGGCGAATTAAAAATAAGGCCCGTTCCATTTTGCTCCGAAACGTAATTTTTAATTTTTAATTTTTTTTTTACATATCTGGACGAGATTGATAGTTAAACATCAGAGAAATTAGCGGGATATATTTGTCACAGTGAATTCTTCTCAGTGCCTCTCGCCGTTGGCAAACGGGGCACCGGCACGTATGGTCGGTTTCGCGCTGGCCGATTCGTGCGGGAAACAATGTGTTCGCTGTGATGTATAACATATTCGAATGCGGCGTGCCAGCGCCACGTCTCGACAACATTGTTTTTCGACGCAAAAGGCCTTGCGGTCACGGATCCCAGAGTGTTGTGTTCCCTTTTTCACTTTTGCCGCGTCTCGTTAGCTGGCACTTTTTATTTCGCGAGAGTCCATTTTTTTTTTCTTTTGCCGAACATTGTTAAACAAAAAGCCGTGTCGAGCTCGAAGCGGGAGCGCGGTGGGAAAAAATGCACCTTGCGTACCAAGGAGTAATGGACTCAATGGCGCCTAATTGCAGTTAATGCGATCTCTCACCCCTCGATAGACCATTGGATCCCCTCGCTGGAAGAAGGTAATTCACTTACAGCAATGTACAACTGCTGCAGGGGAGAGTGGACAAGTACCGCCGGGCGATTAACATCGGTCAGGCTGATTTTTAAGAATTGAGCAGTAACGTCAAGCCGAGACCCGATTTGTCATTGAAGGGATTCGCGAGTTCGGATTATGCTGCTCAACAGTATATTATGCCGTAAGTGAGGAAAGTATGTCTTTTAACCGAGTGTGAAGTTTCATGCCCGAGCGAAGCGAGGTCAAAAATTCACACGAAGTGGAAAAACGCTTCCTTCCGAGTGGCATACGCTGTTTTTTAGCGAGCGTGCTAAAAAGTGGCCACATTTCTATGCCTGCAACGGGGATGGAAAGTGCCGATTCCTGAGGAGCGGAAGGAAAAGTGATTCAGGAAAAGTTTCACATTTTCTCCCGCTCGTGAAGAATCGGCCACTTTCCACCCCCTTTGTAGGTATGAGATTGGGCCTTTTTAGCGTAGTCGGGAAATAATTTATTTTTTTTATTTTTTCCGCAGTTATCATTAATTAATTGTTAATTCCTGGAGGGATTTTTAGGTAACTATCGAATAGAATCTCTACAGAGTCAATATAATCCGTTCGGACCTTGGCAGGATTGAGAAACTCGAGAAAGCTAGCACAAGAAATGGGAGTAACGAGAAATACGGAAGCTTATAATCGTAGGGCTCCAATACACTTGGATCAAGAAATTTTGGAAACGGAAGAGAAAAAACACGATAAATGAAACATTTCAAGCATCAATAGAAACAGCAGCATATGATGGAAGAGCCTGCGCGCATATTCTCATTGTCGACGGGCGACGGAACGAATTCATGCAGATTATGCCACAGCTTGTTCAGGGCGGTTGTGCTCGAAGATGAGAGCCACGCACGAGTTGCCTCTCGTTGGTTTTTTTTTTTAATTATTCATTATTATTATTCGACGACTACGGGCAATAAAAGAGTAGCCGTATTACGGATTCACGGGGCGATCCCGGCAGCTCGAGCCCGGTATACCCCATTATGCCCCGGCTAATAAGATGCGAGAACTTAAATCACGCTCGGTCGACGCCGCGAGCACACCAGCAGAGAGAGAACACACAGCCACTGACATCGGGCCAACTGAGAGTACACGGGGGAAGATCACAAAGAGAATCCACGTTTGAATAGAGCGACCGCGCTAGACCCGAGGAGACTTCTTCCTCTTCTTCTTCACTCTGCAGCCGCGGACCCGCACGAAGATTTCAATTTGTCTTGATTAGTGCCGACGTGAATATTTAAAAAAAGAAAAATGCCTTGTCCAAAAGGCAGCGCCCCTCTCGTCTCAGAGAAGCCGCTTTTCTCTATCCCGCTCGCGTCTTTTACACCTTTTCACAAAATGGCCCACTATATCGAGATCTATGAATATGCACTGCGCACCACCGAGGCGACGCTGTGTTATCTATGAATATTTAATACACGCGTGAATGGAGATCACGTACGTACGGAATCCCACTAACTCTCTCGCGTTCAATCCCGTCGTGAGACTTCTCCGTATAGATATTTGAGTCGCTTCTTTTTTTTTTCTGCGAAGCCTCTTGTTCTCCTCGCGCGTAATACACGCAATAACTCCCGCGACTTGGACACATGTATGCCTAAGTCGTGATTGCCGGGTGAAGCAGCTCTATACCGGACGAGTATAGAGTGTTTTACTGGTGCATCTGCAATTCTCAAATAATTTCTCATCGGTTGGCTCTAGAGCTGTACAGGTAGGCCGGCCTAGCCGGCTAAAATATCTTATCTGGCTAAGGGATTTTATAGTTTGGCCGACTAAGCCGTCTTAGCTGGCTAAACTATCTTAGCCGGCTAATCTGTTTTACCCGGCCTAGCTATTTTAGCCGGTCACGTGCATAAAATCGAGCCCCTTAATGTCGCATTGTACTTTAGTCCAAAAAGGCCAGCGGATTCGTGTTCAGCGTGCAAGAATACTTTTGAATACTTGGCAGTTAATTAAAAAAAAAATTTCGTCGAAGAATTCCAAGGCTCCCCTCCTTTGAGTTCATTAAAGGGGTCCATTCTACCACTTTAGAGTCAATTTTTCGCATTTTTCAAAGTTCTCAAGAGGCACGATAAAACGATTCTAAAACTTCGGACAAGGTCTTATTTTGTGTATTTTTTCCGTAGGACACGATGGGCACCCTGGATTTTCCGTAGCTCCATTGGGAGCCCGGATATCGACCTCTGAAAATCACGAAAATCGACGTTTTTCCAAAAGTGGCTCAAACTCAAAAATCGTTGTTCATTCGATTTTTTTAGTTTCAAAGCAATATTCGATGTATTTTTTCCCGCTGATCACGAATATAACAAATATTTTATTCCCAACCCAATATTTTTCATTTAAATCCCAAAAATACGATTTTTCGTGCATAAAATCGAGCCCCTTAATGTAGCATTGTACTTTAGGTAAAAAAGGCCGGCGGATTCATCTTCAGCGGACAAAAATACTTCGGAATAAGTTGAAGATTGCATTAGAAAAAAAATAACAATTCGGCAAAAAATGCCAAGACTGTATGAGCTTAGCCGGCTAATACAGCTTGGCCGGCTAAAACGGATTAGCCGGCTAAGAAAGTTTCGCCGGCTAAGACGGATTAGCCGGCCAAACTATAAAATCCATTAGCCGGATAAGATATTTTAGCCGGGTAGGCCGGCCTATCTGTACAGCCATAGTTGGCTCCGTTGCCGCTTCAGCCGGCGGGGGTATATTAATTACGAGCATCGCTGATCGTTCGATCCCGGCTGAGAGCCGATGCAAGGGTCATTAAGCGATCGATTAAACGTGAAGGGTAAAGGTTACTGCTCTGATGTTTTTCCATTCCTCTTTCTACCCTCTCCCTCCGTTGGACTGTAATCCCGTGTATCGCTTGTGGCTCGTTAATTCATACGAGAAACATTTTTTACACGCGGCAACAAAGACCCGCGGTCCTCCCCTTTGAATCGATTGAAAACACCCGTACGAGTGAAGTGTTAATGATACCAGGTGGCAAAAAGCCTCTCCAGGATCTTTTCTCCGTGACGTTTTTCACGGTTATTCTCGCTTGGATACCGTATCGAAACACGAAGAAAAAGGGCTAATAAATAACGTGGCGAGACAGGGCTCGAAAGGATCTTATCACTCGATTATGATCACCGCGAACGACGTTTCCGAATTGACGATACGCCGTCCGACCGTCAATTTCATGGCAATTGATGTATTCAATAAGCCGAGATGTTATCAATTTGTGTATATACATATATATAAATTCTGAATTGCCGACGAGAGATGATATCAATGTCACGACAACAGTATCAATTTGACACGGAAGCGGGGGGGGGAGATGGGGACAACACACGAAATAAAATATTCGAAGCGTTTCACGCGTTCGCGAACACCCTTATACCGAAACAACTTCTACTCCTTCTTGTATCGCGGGTGTATCTTAAAAGCGGAACTTAATTTCTCGAGTCACGAAAGCCACGCGCAGATCCTAACCGATATCCTTGAAAATAATATAGCATTTTACGAAGTCCGGAGAGGAGTGCTGTGTGTAAAACGACGTGCGAGCTTAAAAAAAAAATTATCCGCCCGATGCATGCGATACGAAATTTGGGGCGAAATATGTTCGAGGAGGACACGACAGCTGGCATTTTGTTTACATAATATATATTTCTTCTGCAAAACGACCGGGCCAATTGTGCTTCCGAACACTGAGGAATAAACAATTGCCAAAGTCAATTAAATGGATTTAGTTTACTGATGCAAAGTTTAACTTATATCCGTTCTAGCGAACCGCGTTTAATTCAAAAAGATCGAGCTTATTGCACTAAATTTTATTGTCGACTTTAGTTTGTTTTTTTTTGTCTTTTCCCAGTGAAGATGATCGACGGAACTCCAGCGATATATTCGCACTGCGGGGTGGGGTTTCGGACGATTCGAGAGAACTTTGCAAAAGTTATGGCCGCTACATCCGTTTCCGTCCCACGGCCCTATTCTCTTCTTATTTCCCGTGTATACTATATATGCTATATATACACTGTTACAGTAATGCTAGATGAGTGTACGTGTACGGCCGCGGAGTTGCTGGCTACAGCCTTCCTTCATTCCTACTTGCTCACGGGCACTTAACGGTTTACGAGGCACGATGTATCAGCCCCTCGATGGTCTTCGACCTGCCACGACCTAAGCGCCCGTGCCTCTCTCTCTATCTCATCTGCCGCTTTATTCTTCCGCCATTTGTTTAAATCGTATCCTTCAACAAACACTGGCCAATGGCTCAGATTCAGATAAGTCCACGCGTGAAAGAATTTTCGCAAAAATAAAAAAACCACCGTTCGAAAATGTATTAATTCGCAAAAAAAAACGGACTGGGAGGCGAGTCTCGGATGCAATTGGGGAATGCGAACAGAAAAAATCGATAGACATTCTTACAACCGATACTCGACGATCGACATATTTTTTGTTTTTCCACACAAACTTTAAACAACGTACGTTCGTGCGGCGTAGAGGATTCACGACTCTCGCGGCGCAACACCTCTGGAATAACGAAAACATAACACAACCGGCGAGGAAATAAAAGAAGGGTAAAAAAAGAAGAGAAAAAATGGAAGAAGGAAAAACTCGGAGAAGATGGAGAAGGATGAAGCTTGGCAGCTGGAGTGCGCGCGGCAGTAACGCAGAGGCCTTTGAGGAGCTGTCCGCCCGTGCCGCAACCCGATTTGAAAAACAATCTTTCGCCCGGAGCGTGACGTTGTTTTCAAACATCGTTCGACTCTTTGCGACGTACCTGCCATTCATGCATCTATCCTCCAGAAAATAGTCGACGAATTTTATTACACCCGCTTACATGTGTACGTACTTTCGTTCCTTAAATTTCATTTTCGATACGAGATACGCATAAGTTAGAGGAGGATTTTGAGCAAGTATAATTCGGGCGATAAGAAACTGCAAATGGAGTAGGAGTGAATGGGCAAACGCCGGGCAGAAACTTATACGCGTCTCAACTTAACACAAAAATTTCACGTTCCTAACTTAGATTTGACCCAATAGTCGTACCTCCTTAAACGATCGAGAAACAGGCGGCGGACTCCCCCCTCTCGATGTTCCAGAAATAAATAAAAATGTCTCTCTATATCCGGATAGAGCCCGATGTCCTCTGGGATACCTCCTCGTAATATCGAACGAAAACACGGAAAGGGTATTTTTCCTTTAGGACGAGGGATGAGATTGCCCCGCGTGCGCGTGTCTAAAATTAGGTGCCGCGTGTCGTGCAACAATGCCGGGCGCGCGGAGCATCGTGAGCATCTGGACCGCACTCCACGACGGAGGATCCCGACGTGCGGCAATACTAAAATTATCTCACCAAACGATCGGTCTCGCAAGTCGAGGACTTCTTATATATATATATATATATTATTTTTTATTTTTTTCTCTTCCTAGCGCGAACTCTAACTTCTGCTTTCTTGAAGCGTCGTTGTAGTCGTCATCGTCCTCCTCCTCGTAGACGATTCGACTGCGTACACACCCGAGCCTACACTCTCTTATCCTTTACTCTCCAAAATTAAGAGGCGCGTGCCGCCCAGCGTTAACCCAACGGAGGCAGAGTCGTTACACTATACACCCCAGCCGCATGCTCTTTCCAGACTCCCCGGACAGCTGAGTACGATCTCTAACGCACGTTTGGGACTCTTTCCCTTAGTGAACATTATTTCTCCGATCCAAATAAATTTCTCTGCATAAAAAATAAATAAAAAATATTTGATTCAATCTAACAAATCATTTTTACAGGCATGAGAAGATTGATTAGTAACGAGGAAATCAATTTTCTTCTTGGCTATAAAAATGTTATGGTAAATTATTGCTTCCATTCGAATTATAACTATACGCATTTACTATTTTTGGGAATTCCAGGTTGACGAGCGTCAGTCGTCTACAAATATTTTTTGTTGCCCTGCGCTCGACGAAATTTCTTTAAAAATAAATATATTCAAGAGATAAAACGAAGGCGATCACGGCATCGCCCGGACCGCGAGTCGTGGAGTTTCATTTGTGAAGTGTCTCGCGCCCCGGGGGCCTTCGACTTCCCGGTATCTCTGATATTTATAATCGCGAAACTCCTCTCTCGCACGCAGCATTAAAAGGCCCGGATTCTCGGATTAGCGGAAGTCGAGAAAGAGAGAGAGGGAGGCATGGAGTGAAAGCGAGAGCGACGACAGTCTTGGATCTTGGACGAGAGAAGACCGACACATGTCGTGTCGGAATGGTAAACACGCACGCGCGGATCTCAACGAATTTCCTTGCCTCGCTCACCTACGTCCGTGTGCCCTGTTAAGAACTTTTACCAAGATTAAAAAATGAAGTTGTTATGCATAAATCGATGTATTAAATGTATGTAAACATTTTTTTTTCACTCAAAAATCCTATAAATTTTTCATTTGTTTCTATACCGAAAGGAAAGCAAAGACATTCAGAGATGGATAAAGGTGAAGTGAAAGTCACGTGACAGAGCTAGGAGTGTGAGAGAGATCGACAGAGATCGTGTTTCGTTTCACCTTGAGGAAACTTTTGAAACTTCTTGAAGAAAACATTTGAGGTTATCCGGAGAAATATAGGCAGTCTCCTCGTCGTCCATGTCGTCTTGTTTACCGGAGTCTGCGAGGTAGTAGAGGGTGAGAGAGGAGCCCGGGTAATTAAGCAAATTATGCCGACCCACGCGCGTAACTATACGCACGCCCGCGCTCGCCCAGTGCTCGCTCGTTCGCGGCAAAGCGCAACGAATTGGATTCGAGCTCTATGCATTCATTCATTTCATTCGTTTCCATCGCTCGTCGTGTATATATCCGACCGTGAGCGTCATAGAGGGAGAAAGACGAGGAAGGAAAAAAGGTATATATGAAACGAGAGAAGAGGATAATGGGAGGACGACGCGCGCGTCCTGTTATCCGGCTCCGGTTATATACACCTCCTGGCAGACGCGCTTGTAAAACACTCGTTCCATCCGTGTGTATATCAACCCTATGGGCTTGCAATTCCCCCGGCTTTCTGTGTCCCACGAATCGTATATAATATCTTCTCTCAACTTTTTCAGCATTAATGCGAGTTCATAGGGCGAGCGTGAGGCGCTTATTATCCAACGATGTGCACTCGCGACAAACCGGTAGGGACACCTACCAAAATTCGCGCGTGATCGAGCAAAGTCTCTCTGGGTTGTTCGCTATGTAAAGCAAAAAAGAAAAAAAAAAGTGAGTTGGGAAATTTACGGGTTAGATCTCACAGAGGTTCGTCTCGGGATTGGCTCGTGGGTAGCGAATCAGAGGAAAAAGCGAAGATTTGGTCGCGACACCTCAGATGCAGTAGGTCTTATAAAAACTTTTGAAATTAAGTATGTTTTGTAAAGTATGAGTCTGTAACGTCGGTTGATTGAGGGCAGCTGCCATTGCTCACGCATCCCTCATTACAAGGTATTACAGTAATTTTCCCGTACCCTACTGCAGTCTGCTGGTACACCGAGATAATATGCACAGACAACTGATGTGTACGCTCGAAAGGGAGTTTATTCCCTTTAAGTACAAAGGGCAAGGAACGGAGGTAAGAGTAGAAGAGAGTAATGCTCGCTACTTCGACAATTACCTGCGGGGCCGATGATTCGTGCGCGCGACACCCTCGAGAATCCGGCACGAGGCACATATATTGGAACCAATTGCGCCGTGCCTCGAAACGATCGGAAGCTACTTTTTCCACGTTTACGAATTACGAAAATTAACTAATTTCACACGAAAAAAAAACGAGAAATGACGCTTAATCGACGATAATATAACAATGAGCCGATTCGCGATGCGTGATGTTCAAATTGTACTCTCTGAGACACCATATATGTAGAAACAATGAATATATGCCGTAATATCCGAATACAGTGGAACCTCCGACATGTTAGCGTCGAACACCTCGAATATTTTTTCATGTATGCAAGTATATAATTTTTTTCATTGATGTAATTAGCGAAGAGCCAAAAAATTATTTTGTTTAACACTAACTACTTGATTTTGTGCGGGCGGGCTTTTGAAATTAATGAAGTATATCTATAAAAATGTGAGAGATTCCAGTGTATAACCATCAACTGTCAATCCAAGAAGAATCCTTTGTATCCGAAATGTAACATTCCGCCTCGCGGCGTTAAATGGAAATGAATACCCTGGAATAAAATGGGAGTTTGAATGAAAAAAGAAGAAAACAAAGTTCAAGAGTTCAAGACCGGACTCGTAGGCGTGTCGCGGGTATACCGATATCTCGTCTCCGTTCGCGGTATAAAAAGGGGAATTACAATGTCTCCCCGCAGAGTATTGTCAAGTTCCTTACATGTGTCGTGAATGAACGAAGGCTTCTTATACGTGAATCCTCTATAGGTAACATGCATGCTCAATAGGCGGCTCGCGATAATAAGTAATAAAAAAGGAGAAAAAAAAAGAACAATAAAGCGGCGCGATATTCTTCGCCTCATTTTCTTCTATATAAGAAAGGGGGCCATCGTATATAGAATGTCACACCGACCGCACGAGCGTTTTACTAGCCAACTCTTGATGGATGAACCGCGTTGAGCTCGCGACAGCCGTGATTCTATGCCAGCACCTGCATAAATTATAATATCTTCTACTCTGCTATAATGTTGTCCACAATATATGTAGAAACAGTGAGCGACCCTCACACACGCGCATAACTGTGTATTTCGTCGGCAGGGCACAAAAGAAAGACAAAAAATCACGAAATACGGCGAATTATGAATGTAGACGCTACGTGAGCGTGACATTGAGGAAACAAATCCGTGGGGAATTTTTTTTTTTCTATGCTATATTATATTGATAAGGACGAGTGTTTCAACGGCAGCTTGAGAGTTTCGAGGTATACAACATGTAAATCAGAAATAAGAAATAAAAAAATTCTGTAACGAGAGAACCAGCTTGTACAAGTGACTCGCAACACCACGGAGGTCTCTTTACTTGGACCCACATAATTCATTAAAATTCAATCAATACAGCAGCGAGTCTAGTCGTTCGTGCGATGAGAAGTAACATCTATACACACATACTTGGGCTTTCGTCGTTGGTGTCTACTTACGACGTCTATACACGTCGTGCGATACATACAGTTCGGAGATAGGTGGTACACGAGCGTATACGAGAAAGATGTCGTACATTAACGGTTCGAGATATAGGGGTGGAGCAATGGAAACGACTTTAATGGAAAAATCGTTATTCAACCAATTTTTTTTGTTTTAAGGCCATGCTTCACGTATTTTTTCCCGCTGATCACGAATACAACAATTATTTTATTCCCAACCCAATATTTTCCATTTAAATCCTAAAAATACGATTTTTCGTGCATAAAATCGAGCCCCTCAATGTCGCATTGTACTTTAGGTGAAAAAGGTCGGCGGATTCATCTTCAGCGGGCGAAAATACTACGGAATACGTTGTAGGTAACATTACAAAAAAATATATATTTGTCAAAAAATTCCAAGACTGTATTAGCTTAGCCGGCTAATATAGCTTGGCCGGCTAAAACGGATTAGCCAGCTAAAATAGTTTATCCGGCCAAAGTGTAAAATCCATTAGCCGGATAAGATATTTTGGCCGGCTAGGCCTGTCTGTACAGCCCTAGTTACAAGCACGTTGGAGAGATACAACAGCGTGAACGGCGCGGCATAGAGTTGGAAGAGTGAAAGAAAAAAAAGACATTTATTATAAGAGTGTGAGAAGACGTTCGATCCTTGGACGAGACGTGGCTGTAACAAGGCGGAACGGCTCTATGGAATATCATGGCCCTTTGGTATGGTAACCAGGGTCAAAAGGTAAACTCTTCACAGATCCAAGAATTCCAAGGTGTCCACGGATTTCGAGCTCTCCGACGAATGGCAATAATAAACTTGACAAAATAAGACTTTCGTGTATACAAGCAGCGAGACAGCGCGCTCCGTATGCACAAGCGACGTGACGTATCTAAATGGATATAATTATTTTAAAAAGGGGGAGCTTTAAAGGAACGGAGCATATAATACGTGTATGCGACAATTGGACTCCTTGAAAATTGGTCCTTATTTATTTATTTTGTTTTCTTCGCGAGCGATTCTCACTCTCGATAAGAGGAAAAAAAATGAGGGGTCGTTGAAATTACTAGAGGGAAGATTCTTCGTGCGACTTGACCATCGGCTCGTCACATCCTGCCGTCAATCGGTGCTACGTGGCTTCGCGAATGTAAGTGGACAAAACGCGCGCCTTTATTCTCGCGGTAACTCCTGTGTAACGAGCCATCTCGACTGTCTCGGGCTAACGACAAATTATCGTTACACTCTCGGCACCTGTACTATCGTTCCTCTCTCGCTTCTCGCCTCGTTCTCATCACTCCCACCTCTGACAGAAGTCCGAGAGTTACTACTTCTGCTTGGCGCCATTCTACCCATGATAAATATAAGAAAAATCCAATAAGAACTAAATAAAATTGAACAAGAAAAGCGCAAGGGAGAAGGAACAATGAAAGATAAACTAAATACGAGCACCTCGCGCGTTAACTCTGCACCCATTGTCTCGCTCGCGAGAGATTACTGCATAGTTTAAGTATGCGAACCGATCATGGGAGGGAATCTCCAAGCGTGGAGATCGCCGAGAGATCACCGGGCCGAGAGCGATTCCTTGGTGAAAATGTGTTGTTGCTGCTGACTGTTTGTGTTTTTTTCTTGCAGCTCGCCAATTTTACAAGGGAAAAAATCATCTTGGCGCAAAGAGACGAGACGACGAGTGTAAGTCCGAAGAGAGAAAGATAGCAATGGGTGTATTTGTTACAAGCTAAGGCTTACCCTATGAAGGTAGAGCGGCGTTAAGAGTTATATACACCGACAACGAGCCGAGAGAGGATAGCCTCTCGCTTCTGTTGCACCTCCCGTAAAATAGCATTCAACGGATAGGTATAACAGAGTATGTGCAAGGCACTACTCTTCTGCCTCTGGGCCTATTAGAGGCGTTTACTGCCTTATCCAATTATTGGACAAATATCTATGGCATCGGCGAGTTAACGGGCGCTCTGGGAGGGAGGAATACAAGGAGCTATAAGTGCAGGGTAATTCCGAGTGATATTTCCGGCCTTGTGATATATTGGGTCAGTGGTACATTTTTCTGTTCATTATAATATTATGCGTCAAATATTCAGTATGGAATCTTTTTATAACTTACGTCTCATCTACGGTGTAAAAAAAAAAAAGAAAAAACTGGCCATATCACTCGACATTACTATATTACAGTGAATTGTACCGTACTGCGTGCGACCCGGGTTAGATATCAATTCTCATAAATTACGTCTAGTGACACAGAACCATCGTGTAGTTACGATTGTCAAACGGTTCTAAGGTCAAATTCTCCTCTATCTATGCGAAATCGCGTAGCAACACGCGTCACGGGCCTACGGGTTATGAATAAAAAAATCATTGGCTGATATCGCAAGTGCGTCGCCGCGACGCTCGAGTCGCTAGAACGAGTCGTACACAGCGAGCCAATAAGAACCCGTACGTTATAAACTACGCGAGAGAATAAATCGAGGCGAAAAAAAATTGCAGCAATTTTTTTTTTTTTTTCGTCTACTTTTTCCGCTGTTTCGCGAGCAATTTCTTATTTTATTGCCTGTGCGAGCAAGCAAGCAAGCCGCGCCCACAATCGTACTTGGCTTATCGAACAGCACGAAGGTTCTGCCCTGACAGGACGACGGGGGTTTGCCTGCAACTCTACTATTGCCTACCGCGCGCCGAGGTGTGCTTGGGACAACGAATAAAAAAACAAAATGGACGGAAATAAAAATAAAAAAACGATATAATGCGCGGAGAAGCGGCGAGTCAATCGCGAAATGACGGACAGACAAGTTTTGCTTGCATGCACCACAACACAGGCGATAGGACAGTACATACACGGCCTCGTTGAGGCTATATAACATTCTACATCAACGTATATATGCGTATGTATGTCTGTATATATAAGGTATAACGATATAGGCATTGTCGCTGGATGTGCGCTGTATTTCTTATCACTTTCATAATCGCGTGATGACAATGCATTAGCATGATTACATTGATAAGTGTAGGCAAAGGTGTACCTATATATATGTAGCGGGGCATACATATATATAGCGATGTATATATGTAGCGAACGAGGGGCAATATATAGTTACATTAGCGGATGTCAATGCGAAACCAGGGTGCGTGAATATTCCATGTGCATCGCGTTCGCGCTTGTCTATGTTTTCTGCACCTCTGTGAGTCTCTATTCTCATATACATGTATATATATGTATATATGTAGCGTCACAGTCATACCGTCAGGCAAAGCGCACTCGCGCAAACACACACGCGGAGAGCTCTCGCGAATATATAAATATACAGCCCAACAACGAAACCCCGTGTAAAAGATCGCCGGGCGCACGTATATGGAAGCGAAATAGCCAGCAATTTGCGGGTTTTACGAGTTATTTCACAATGGCTGCAAAGTATAGTGCTACAAGTATTATACGGAGCGCGAGCGAGGGAAGCTTCGAAGCGTCGTTGCACTTGTGCTGGTAGCAACTTCCGAAGGCAACTGGGAGCAGAGCTACGACGACAACACCGTTGGCATCTCTACTCAATGTATTACGAACCTGTATACATATATATATATGGCGAATGGACTCTGTAGCTTTCTCCCGCTGAGAGATCGTGTTTTTTACATTGTTTCCATGAGAGATAGGAGGATCTAGTGAAAATCGCACTTTCGTCTGAGAACTATTACCATAGTAGGGGAGGGTGGTGCATACTGCAAGTTGTTTTTTCTCAACCGGAAATTCTGTCACTTTTCTTCGGTTAGACAATCACTTTTGGAACAATGTAGATCCAGTTTGTAAACATGTTTTCCCGCGGGGTGGCAGCGAAGCGCTCGCGAAACAAGTTCGCATTCGGAGAGAATAATAACAATAATGATAAGACAACGGTGTACACGAGAGAAACAAGAGGAGTACAAGGATAAAGATTAAAGACCCTGCAACAAGTACGCCCCCACGAATGATGGATGCGATGCGGGAGACCGCGAGAGAGAGTTGAAAAGAATAGCGAGGAGAGTTTCTGATGATTCTTCGACGGGGCCCTAGACCGCGCGAGTGGGTGGAGCTTTTCATTTTCGTTCCTCTCTCGTCATATCCTCGCAAACCAGCGCCGGTCTTTGCCTCGCGCCTCCTTTTTTTTCTTATCTTATACCTACAAAGACACGAAGCTACCGAGCACGATGAAATTGCCTCTGCGCGCCCTCGCGATAGATGAAAAAAAAAAAAGAAAATTCGAGCAAGATTTTAGCTGACGAAAAATAATAACGCGACGAGTAATAATAATATAATAGGACAGGAAAGCAGAGGTGAGACTCGCTGCTCCCCGAGAGTTAAGCGGGGACTTAATGCCGCCAATCTAAATGGTAATTCAATACCACACCCTTCTCGCATAAACCGAAAAAGCTCGGTAGGGAGGAGCTTCATCCTTCGTTGTTGATGCGCCAGCGGCGCCGGTGGCGCTCATACAAGAGAGAGAGAGAGAGCTCGAACGATCGGTAGCAAACACCGGTGCGAACACGGCAAAAAGCCTTAACAAGCCCCCCCTTCCATCCCGAAGTCAAGCTAATGTTCAACTGGCGGGATGAGAGTGGCGCATTTGTTCTCTCTCCCTCGTAGCCAGTGCCGCATCCCTTGACTCGTACGAATCAAAGACCACTCGGCCTCGTAATTACCCCGTGCCGTGCGCGCTCCGATGTAAAAATAATAATTAGCTACCGTTCATTGCATTAATTAAAATTCCCCCGACACGTTTGGGAAGCGTAATTGGCCAGTTTCGTCAGCTCTACAAGTCCTCGGTCGCGAGCGAGCTGTATATAAACTAACTATCGTGTCGATAACGCAGCCCCCGGCTTCGTCCACGATTGTCCGTTTTAATTATAAAAATTCATTCGTTTATATATACTATATATACATATATATAGTATATATATAGTAATAGGCAGACATTTAGGTACTTGCCTGACGCACCTGTTTGAACTGCTCCTCGAAACTCCAGCTGGTCTGCTGTTGATGAGAATTAGCCGCGTTGTTCTGTGCGTTTTGACCGCTAGGATCACGAACGTCGCTGCTGTTACGGGCGCTACCCTGCGACGATTCGCTCGAGTGCGAACTCGCCGATGAGGTAAGTGCATTACCTGTGGCTCCTCCGCCTCCACCTCCCCCGCCGCCGATCGGCGGATGGCTGTTGTGAGAATTGTGCTGAGGTGTGAGGAAAGCCGCCGGTGGCGGAAACGAAAATGGCAGATTAAAACCACCACTTCCCATCGCGGCCTGCAGGGCCTCCAATCCGCTCTTGTTGCCGAGAATGTCCATGTCGCTCGCCTAAATGCAAAGGATACAAAAAAGATATTTCGATTAATTGTTCAAGGTCAATATGTATCCCCCCCTCCTCCACCCACAGCATGGATTCAGATCGACTCACATCCATTTTGAATTTGGACAAAAACTGCGGATGATGGGCGCTCATGAGACTGTTTAGATGAGTCAATGGGGTTGGTGTAGTGGAGTGACCGGTCGTGCTTTCGGAGGATGGATGATTGTTAGCCTGGAGCGGCTGCTGTGGCAATTCTTCCCCGCTCTCCTCGTCTTGGAGATCCGGATCCGACAGATCCTCCTCCTGGTGTGACTGCAAAAAAAACGTAAAGAGAAATAATTAGTCAGCTGTCGAGTTTTAAAAAAAACTTTTTTAAAATGAAACAATGTTTCACGTTCAAGTCTTGCGATGCATTTTAGATTTCTTCCGTTCGTGGAAAACGACAAGGATACTAGTAGCCATCGGACTTGTATACCGTTCGTTACTTTAGTACATAAATATACGTGGATATTATACGGAAAATAGTATAACAGCAGAAACCGATAACAAAAACGTTTTAACGACGTAAACGGGAATTCGATAGAATGTCATCGCTGGTACACGCGATTCCAGAACGCTTGCCAAGACCGATTAACTCGTTTCCTTGGTGATATCGATAATCGCGGGGAAAAAGAAAAAAAAAATTATATTACCATCGACAATACTGCAGTTACCCAAACGTGTCGAGAATTGTAAAAGGCAAAAAAAAATATACGTATATATTTATATACGTGAGGTTACGGAATTCTAACGAGAGGATAGCGCCTTGTCGCCCACCGCGTACGTGATGTTTAATATGCAATTGTTCACCTATGAGACCGTACTACTTTATGCTGCTAAAATATTCGATAGTGAAGCACACACATCATTTTCCCGATTCTCTAACTCCTCGCGAGTATGCCGCATGTATCATGCGAAGGTTTCTTCTTACCTTCCAAACCCGTGATGAAAGAAGGTCGGAAAAGGTGTTCAATGATCGGCTGTCAAGTGACGCATTGTCGAAACATTCGCAATGTGTCACTTAGCCTGACACTAGATAAAAAAAAAATTATTTCGATTGTAGCGCACTCTCTTTGTGCCCGCGAGCCCAGTTATATAATTGTTATAAAAGAACCTTAGAGGCGGGGGGGGGGGGGAGAGAGAGAGAGAGGAGATCGTATGAGCAAACGGTCTTTATTGTCGTTGTTGCGATTGAAATTCGTGAGGATAGTGATCTCACCGATTAATGGAGAACGGATCGTTTATCCCGCTACATAATAGGTATAAAATGTAAAAGATTTAAAAAAAGAGCCAACACGCATATTCGATACACGCAGTTGAAACGGAACCCCTGGAGTGTTCCCAAGTGGACGTCACGACGGCTTCATCGAGACAGAAAAAAATAACGTGTCCTTCGAATATATCAAGTGCGCGTGTATATCCATATACATAGGGAGCACTTTGAACCATATCACTCTGCAAGCGGGATTAATTCATCGCGGTCTCGTGATAAACTGCGTCTCGTGAAACTTGTCTCATTCTCTACTCCGGGGGTCAGATCGATCGATTTAGATCGGTGAAAGATTATTTCTAATACAACATCCACAACTGATGTCGGTCGGATGCGCTGTCCCGGTGTGGCAACCCTTTGGCATTGATTTATCGTCGGGATCGCGCATTGTCGTTTATTCGAACGTGTAGTATATGTAACTTGGAACGCGTAACGATGTCGCTGCGAAGGCCAATATTATATATACAAATAGTAGACGGTAAACATTTTTTGCGGGTTTTACAGAATTTAGTTTAGTTTTAGTTACAATATTGGAAAGTAAAATGAGGAAAAGATTTGTCTATGCACGATAGACCCGATAACTTTTTGTTTTTCGTCAACTGTTGGACAGATAGCGAGTGAAGCCTCGGTCATAAAGTTATTCTATCGGGAGTATGTGTGCTCGGCTACTGGGCGCCGAAGCCGCGTGCGTGCCAGATGACAGGCCGCACGCGGACGCTCTCTTCTGGCTTCTGTTGCCCGATGCTTGCCGCTTCTGCTGCGAAGAGAGAGAGGCAATAAAAGGACCGCAACATGCGCCCAGCATGCGCCCGGCATTGTCCACCGAAAATCCTCGAGAACTCTCCTCCGGTCTCTTAGCTGCACGCCTCGCGGGCCCCACCGTCGCACTGCATCACATATAGATGCATGAAAAGTCAGCGGGGCTGGGCTGGCCTGCAGGGCGCCTTTGCAAAAGACAGTGAGAGTGATGGAACGGCTCTAGCGCAGTCATACGCTTAGTATGACGGTGTATATCTCGTTCGTATGATACTACATCGCGGGAGTATAAAGTTCCTGGAAAAGTCCCGGTGGCGATCTCCGATGGATATTTATAACCGAGCTGCTCCGGGTGATGGGAACGACGAATACCGACAGAGAGAAAGAGGGAGACAGAAGGAAAAGACGAGATGCCTTGGTGCTGGTGCTTGTGCTAGTGCCGCTGCCGCTGCACCGCCAGTTTTAATTAATGACCCGCCGAGTTTGATCTGCCGCGTTACGAGGAGAAGGCCGCTACGCTGGCAATACAACCAATGCGTGTAGGACCCCTAACATCACGAGACGGACGCGCGCGCCCTTCACGCGGTGTATGTCGCGATACCCGGGATCTCGCACCCGTACACGTGTTATTTCCGTCCTCGCCATCAGACCTCTTCGTTCGCCTTTTCACCCTTTTTCTTCCTCCTCCTCTTCTACATTTATATTGTCGTAAAGGATACTACAAATTAATGCCGCAGCAATGCACTCGAAACGCCTTCAGGCTCGACCAAGATTGGCCCGATGGTGGGTTTTCTTGCCTCGAAAGTCACCCATATTACATTCCCGATCACCCTCGCATCCGGGATCGATTATCTAGGTATGGAAATTGTAGATGTACGAACGGTTTGTGCACGACGCGGCGGCAAGTATGTACAAGATGTGCGAGGGATGATTGGTAGGTGGTTTGTACAACGAAATACAACATTCGAAATTTCGCACGAGGGCGCAAGCACGGCTTTACAGCGCAATATTAATAGCGTGGGTGGATACGAAGCTACGTGGAAGATATTGTTAGATCTTTGGGGCTGACGAGTGCGGGTCTCTGAGAGGAAGAGAGGAACGGAGGAGTAAAGGGGGGGGGGGGCGGAATCTCCTTTGCTAATGGGGTTTTAATGACGGCCAGCTGTCCGTCCGTCACGGACCTTTAGAAAACTACTGAGGTATATTTCTGTATCGGCTTGCATCGCTCGCAATCAGATCTTCCACGAGTTCTCTCTTCTTCAGACCCCTCTCCGTTCTTCCCTGTCTCCAGCTTGACACGATAATCCCTACGGGGGAAAATTCGTATAATTGTTCCAGCAACTTATTATCCTTTTCCTACGATCCAATGCTTGCCGAAATCTTCCGGGGGACACGAGTGTATACCTGAAGTTTCCCAAGTCTTGAAAAATTTTCTAACACATTGACGTAACGACGAAAATTATAGAAATAAAATTAACAGGAAAGCAACAACGACGTCACCAGCTTTATTTTCATAATTAATCATGAAACTGAACACCCACCCAGCGACCCACGAGATTTGTAAACGGTTGATATATAATGCAGTAAATAACTAGTAAGTTACTAGTAGGTTACTAGTAGGTTACTGGTAAGTAACTAGTAGGTTACTAGCAAGTTACTAGTAGGTTACTAGCAAGTTACTAGTAGGTTACTAGCAAGTTACTAGTAGGTTACTAGTAAGTTACTAGTAGGTTACTAGTAGGTTACTAGTAGGTTACTAGTAGGTTACTAGTAGGTTACTAGTAAGTTACTAGTAAGTTACTAGTAGGTTACTAGTAGGTTACTAGTAGGTTACTAGTAGGTTACTAGTAGGTTACTAGTAGGTTACTAGTAGGTTACTAGTAGGTTACTGTCCAAGTATACAGTGAAGATCGGGAAAGTTGAGGGTGTAACGCGCCTGAATGGAAAGAGTATGGAGCCTCTGTGGAAAGCACACAATATCGAGAACGAGTGGGATATTCGAAAAGGGATTAGTCGTTGGGTGGTCAGTCAGCGAGATAGAGCGAGAATGGGGAAGGGGAAGTTATGGCGTGATTTTATGGGCTATTAACCTACACAAGCTGGATTGTGCACGACATGGAAAAGCCACTCACGAACAGCGCGGATTAGCTAATGCTGCACGACCGATGGCGGGACTTTACAATACCTCAGTGCAGCAGAAGTTCGCACTCGGGCTACGGCTTCGTTTGGCGTCTCGAAGAATAAAGTTACATTGGGTATGCCTCGCCTTGCCAGGCTATCACGATACGATATAATCTTTATTGTGAAAAGATTTTTCGAGTATCTATGGAGAAAAACCGAAGCTCGGAATGTCCATTAGAACGAAATATCTTCTACAGTCGCAACAGTGGACACCCAGGTCATCTATTTATCCTGCAGTCCCTTTGGGTTTCTTATCGGTTCCGTATATATATAGGCGAGGGCAGGTCAAAACGGACCTGTATTCTCCATTTCAGATTACATTTTTTCTTTATATCCCAGGAAAATTTTGTTAAAAGTTAATATTGCCCCGCTCTCATCTATGTATTTATTAGTGAAGAGAGATGTCAATGACTCAAGAATAATTCGCTGGCAACAAAATATATTATTGTTTGTTGATTTTAACTATTTAATTTTTTTCGCTGCCGGCAAGTATTTAAAAAATTCTGTTTGTGTGCCTGCGTGCATTCCTTAGCGTTTGCGGTTCTGATAAAAAAAAGTGTACCGAGACCGATTCTATTCCGTAACTAGGAGTATGCTATTTCACAAAGTGATTTTCACTCAGTAGAATTTCAATCTGCGCTCTGTCGCGGCCCATTCGGGACAACTATAAAGCAGTATTTTAATCTTGTTTGAAGTATAAATTGGCATGAATATTTATGGCATCGGAGGACCACAACGAAGCTCCGGGCACGGACGGACGCGTCGACGCGGATTGACACACGCGCGCCCGCGCGACGCCGATGTATGATAGAGAAATAAAAATAGGAACAGCGACAGCACCCGCGGTGGCTCTCTCGCGGACGAAATGTCAGAACGCCCACGTCTCCTCATCAACCGAGCGACCGGATGGTCGCACACCTGATACAACAACAACTATTTATTTTAATACGGTGTCGACGGGTTTTCTACTATTGGATCGATAACATCAGTCTCGATCGAAATCCAACTGGCCGCGGTTCAAGCTCGATTCCAAAAGTATTCTTTTTGCACAAAGGACCGTACATTCCCCACTGACCGTTATTTCCCGCCTATTCTCCGACACCGTATTTTTATTATCCGGGGAAATTCCACAAGTCGGATTCCACGAGTCTCCTTGACCAACGCATTTTGCTCGGGCAGCTCTCTTTGTTTCCTATCGGCGACTGGCGTGTCGTCTAATTTCTGAGACCTTGAGCAAGCAATCCGTGCTGGAAGATCGATGCCGAGGATCGAGGAGAGAACGGAAAGAGCCCGAAGATATCCTCTTTCGGTTCATCCACGCCAGGACCCTAAAGTTTAGCCATCTGTCGACCACGTGACAGGAACCTTCCGTCTTATAAGCTGTCCCTCCTCGTCCCTCCACTCACCCTACTTTCTCGTCGATACCAAATTACCGACACTGATTTTTCTCTGATTTCGTTCACTAACGATAGACCTCCTATTTAAAGAGAGCACGGAGTTGGGATGAGAGCCCCATTGGGCGATAGACAATTTATCCTTAAAAAAAAAACACGGACACACACACAAATTCGTAGAATTGTAAACTTCGAGGGTTGTGTTCGTGGCTCGGCCTTCGCCTGGCTATATTCCGAGATTCCCTTGCGCGTTTTTCTTTATCGGTGACGCCGTCATGGCCAAGGATAGGAGCAGAAACTTCAGTCAGAAAACGGCTCCTGACCGTTTCATTTTTAAGTGTTTAGGGGGGGGGGGGGAGCTCAATTTGTCCGACTGTATCTGGCGTGTCCGAGAATCGGTCGAATTCTTCCCCACCGATACTTGAGAAACATTATCTCTGACGTTTTTTTTTTTTCAGGAATTTCAAGGTTGTATAAAGTATCACATAAAAAAAAAAGCGACGAGAGTGAAATACGTCGTACGAGAACTTAAACGTAGATCCAGTGTACGCGATAATGAAAGACGAGGGCGGAAGTCGAATCCGTATACATTGCGAATACCACCATCTGAGAGACTCGAAATGAGATCCTTCGAATCGTTTTGTATAAGTTGACACCCCTGTTCTTGCCAATCCGGGCCGAGAGTCTTTTCGAAAATTAGCCTTCTTCCTTTGCCCACGCGTCGGCGTTAAACAAAAATCAAGGGAGACAACAGGACGTCTAGCGCGAAACGACAATCTAAGCCTCAACTGTATCATTATCGTGATTCTCACGTGGGTGGATGGAGCGCACGTGCGATGTCGCGTTCAGCATCTAAACTCAGGGGGGGAAAGAAGAAAACAAAAATTCCACCTCCGACCCACATATCTCGAGGGCAAAAATTACAATTCCACGGCAGCTTATCGATAGAGAGGTGTGTGGATATGTACGAATACGAAAGCTCGGAGGGAATCCGGGCAGATGAGACAGGTATAGCGAGACGGTTTTTTGTAGTGGAACAAGAGCTGGCGTGATCCAAGGCCGCATTGTGAGGTCAGTGAGACAACAGCGACGATGAGAAGAGATCCCGATGATCGCGTGTCCCGGCGAGGTACGGGAGCCCCCAAGACGGTGTCTCTTTTCGACTCCCTGAATGAATAATCGCCGCCGCCGGATTCATCGGACGCCGCATGTGAACCAGCCAAAGGATATCGCAACCAACGGATCATCATCGCAGGAGGAGCGGCGGCAACAGCAGCAGCAGCAGCAGCAGCAGAAGCAGCAGGAGCAGCATAATCCACCGTGCGCTAAAATACGCCCCCACGTGACCGTTTATTTAACATTAATTTAATGATACGTCGCGAGAGCCAGTGGTATTCGACGAGACTCATCTCATCACGCGCTCCATCACGATAGACTCAAACTCGGCTCTACCTGACAAAGCAGAATCTATCCGCGGATGCGTGTATGTTACACCCGCTCCGGCCTTCTCGGAAGACTTGCCCTACAGTTCTAGGGCTACTTCCATAAAACAGTCCACCGAAAAAATTATATTCGTCCCGGACGAATATCATTTCCCGCCGATTTAATCGACGATATCGCGATCTCGTTAACGTCAACGTCCCAAAGGCTCCTGTGACGATCGGCAGTCGACGGTTTAAGGATCAGACCACGCGAAGATCCCACCGAAGAGAACGAGTAACCGAGATGACGAGAGCTCCGTAGGCTCATCCTATTCGCGACTAACGTAATAAACGCGCGTGGCGATAATATTTCGAATAATAAATATCGGGATGTAAATCCATTGGCAAAGGCGACGTCGGGCATAAATCAGGGGCCCTGCGGCGGTGGCGGCGGCAACGCGAGGGTCTCAAGTCTCCCTCCACGCCGCCTCGATACATCCATCCGTCTGGTACGTTCGGTGGTTCGACCTTAACAACAGCAGAGACTGCAGCGGCAAAATACCGAGTCTCTGCCCAATGTGTACACACACATACACGCAGGCACGTACACAAACGTGTACGGTAACCTCGTAGAGAATCGCATCGTAAACTCGTCAAACTGAACTCGCGAAATAGCATTAACTACCGGGATAATACAATCGTCGTTGCCCCACCGTTAGTGGAACGAAGAGGCGAAGATTGCATTGGTAGGCCGCCGAGAGATAGCGTACGAGAACTTGACGGACGCACAGGCGAAGCGACAGAGAGGATTAGAGCCAATGATCAAGAGAGGAAGAGAAGCGAGAGAGGGATAAATGGCGAGGGAGGCTGACAAGGCGTTCTGCATTGATGCGTTGGGTAGACATTGGCGAAACTCGCTGACAATCGCTAGTCGTGACAGCCCAACTTTAATGCCTTTTCTCACCTTCTCTACCTTGCCTTCCTCTTCCTCTCTCTCGGTTCATCCGGAGTTTGCAGTAAATTCTGAACGCGGCTAAATAGAGGAGACGAGACACACCGCGCCGAATGCACGCGCTGACACGCATGCGGTGTTTTCTCTTACGACGATTGTAAGGAATTTCTTGCTCGCTCCGTTCGTTCACTTGCGACACTGTCGCGAGCTGATTTATTTTATTTTTTTATTCGCGTATATTAGATTCATAATAAGGTTTACCTGGAAGCGATAACATTAAGTCCGCACCAACATTTTTCGATATATGTATGTGTCCATGTATATTGAGATCGAGATCGAGGTCAGGCCAATCGTGACTTTCCCGTAGATCGGCCACGGACGAAAAGTTTCGCCACCATTCTTTGGGACACAACTCGGAGCGCGTACTCAGTTTAGTTTTAATAACTTTTCCACGATGAATTCCTTCAGTCGGTGGGATTATTTAATGTGGATTTTTTTTTTTTTTAACGGAATAAATTAGAGGCCTTGACCCGTCCCGCGGGGTAGTCTAATTAATCCAATTATATATAGCGGAGGGCAGAGGATACGAAATAAGAGAAGCATCCGCGCAGCCCTGATTATACCCATACGAGAAAGGATTTCGGGAATTCCTCCTCACGGTCACGCAATGCCCCGATATAATTCGTGGAAGATCTTTATACAACGCGTAAACGCTTAGAGATTCTACCCGCTGCTGTGCGCGCTCCCGTGTGTGTCTCGTATTATACTCTCGGATTTTTTTTTCCTTTCTTTTTAACATGGCGATTTTTCATTTTTATTCTCTCATCGTCTCAAATTTTTTTTTTTCTGTCGCTCCCGCGTGATCTTGTATCGCGCGGAATTCGCCCCTAGGATGCTCCGTACTGGATATAGGGGAAACCGGGGCAAAACGGGGACGCTAAGCAATAAAACCTGCTACAATCATACCGAAAGCATAGATCCATTGTTCTTCACACCAAAATTGTATTGGCACCGGTTTTGAAAGGTTAAAAAAAACACACCATTTTGCCCCATGCCCCGTTTTGCCCCGGTTTTCCCGTGGACCGGGACAAAACGGGGACTAAGCAAGAAAACCTGTTAAAACGATTCCGAAAGCATAGATCCATTGCTTTTCACACCAAAATTCCATTGGCACTGGGTTTGCAAGGATATTAAAATAAAACCATCTAGGGCAAAACAGGGTACATGTCCCCATTTTGCCCCAGTACCCCGTTTTGCCCCGGTTTCCCCTACATTTATTCTATAAAATTGCATAACTCGTCCGAAATATTACGTACGGTATTTACTTTTCATAACGACCTTTCTTACCTTCCGAGTGGGCTGCGCCGCGGGGTTAAAACGTCGAGGCGAATTTTAGTTTGTTGAGAAAAGATGAACGGGCAGAAGACTGCTGTGCTAGCGCAAGGGGCATACAGGTATAGGTGTATACATAGGCGACACACAAAAAGAGGAAAAGGAGTCGAGGTGGTGACGGTCGCGCCGAGAACGAGAGACCGTTTGGATCGTGCACGCACGCTGACGAGTCGGCGCTAAACACGCGTGACGATTTAGACTTACGAGCGTCGTCGTGGTTTCATCCGGGCGCACGCTCTCTATCTCATCGCCGAGAGTCGAGAGCGCGTACGCCGCCGTATCATATCTCTCTCTGTCTCGCTGTATCTCTCCAGCGAGAAGTTAATTGATGGTCCTGACTCCTGGCTCGTCCGAGTGGAAACGAGCATCGGCTCACTTGTCTCTCGCGCCCACTCACGAGGTGGCGGTGTTATATATATAAGTATGTATATATTATATATATATATACCGCATGAGCAAGGAAAATTGCTAAGGACGCGTTTGACCAATTTATGATCGACGATTAATCACCTGCCGTAAGAGAATGATCGACGCTGACGTCACGTAATTATCATAATTTCAAAAGTCACTCGGTTATACGAATATCACTTAAACTATAATATATTTTGCACACATGCAGTGTGCGCGTGTGTCTGCTGAATTATTAACGCTACGGCTGCCCGCGCTTTCGATCTTTGAACATATGTCTTGAACAATTATGATATAAAATATTTTTAATAAATTTAATTCCAATTTTCACTTCTCATCTGGGTATAAAGATTTTTTAACTGAATTTTCTTTAACGTCAAATCTTTAACATATTTTGATAAAGAAGAATCGTTAAAGGGTTAATAAAACAGCGCTGGCCTTTTACCTTTATAGCCTCGTTAACGAAAATCCACCGAGCTGAGCACTTCTTTCTCCCTCCAAACCCCTCCGCTCAGAATTCGAGTGAATCGAATTTTCAATTAAAGTTTGACGCTCGCCGTGACACAATGGGCCTTCATTACCGCGCTTTATTTTTATTATTATTTTTTTTATTTCTTTTAACTGCTCCGCCAGAGCTACGTGGGCGAGAGAGTCGGAGCTCAGACGTTCGGACTTTGCACCTGATGTGTGACACGCACACACACAGCCACGGACACGCATAGACGCGGACACACACGAAAGGAGAGAAAAGGCGCAAAGGAATTGGAATCCAAGACCTGATTCTCAGAGTTGACACGCGACGAATATGCCTCGCGCGGCGGTAGAGAGAGGGAGACCGAGAGATTCGAGCAATAACTCATGTATCACGGTGTTAATGGTAGGTATATCAAAAGGGCCGAGCTGATTAAGTTGGTCTCGGCGCTCGAGCGGTACCCTTTGGCATGGAGTTCACCTCTACGACAAATGTGCGTTGGCGCGGGCGGTCGCTTTGAAAAAAATAAAATTAAAATGTTTTCATCTCACTCCGACTCTCGGCCTCGTCGAATCCTCGACTATACGTTTCGCAACAGCTCTTCGGTTCAAACGCAAAAGTGCAATGGATCTCGGGGCGCGCGTACCGCTCTTCTTTTTTTTTCCTGGTAACTTTGCTGGACGATAAAACCGCAGGTGTGGGTCAGTCTTTGATGCGGGAAGAAACCCGCCACGCAGCCGTTGTGTGTGGTAGAGGAACGTGGTTTAGCTTCCTTAATGCGTTCCTCTTACGATCATACGTGGCAGAGGTTGGAATAACGACAAAAAAAAAGGTCGTTCGTTCACAAAGTTGCGTTTAGTCGCGGATCAAGTAGAAAGATTTGAATATATCGCGCTGGCGGGAAAAAGAAAGAAACAAGACGGCGGGAACGTCTATTGAATTCTTGTATTCGCGTTCGCCAGCCGCGTCGAAGTATTTATCTCAGTGTGAAAAGTTATTTTACGCTTTCTGCAGATTAATGACTTTTCAGTCGTGGTTTTTTATTTTATTTTAATTTTCCTTTTTTCCAATTACTTTATCGCGTCGATAGTCGAGCGATGAATATGGTGAAAGGAGAAGAAACGAGATACGCCCGCGAGCGGCGAAAGAAGCAACGAGGGGCTTCTCGCCGCAGACTTAAGGTCTGCGGGGGGTGGCGGTGCGGCTCGGTATCAGCACGCAACACCGTCGTATCGTCAAAGTTTACTCCGTATACGCGCATGTTGCGTGAATGTGCATAGAGAACTCTTAAGACCCGTCAACGCGCTTACGGTAGGCTATCAACACGTTCGGTTACTACGTATCGTCGATCGGCGTAGGGGCGCTTTGGGAAGGGAAGAGGGGGGGGGGGGGCGATCAGCCAAGCGGAATGAAAGAAGGATATATATACGCGAGGAGTCAGAGGACACGTAAGGGTTCTCCGAGCTCACATGAGACGCGAAGAGGCTCGTGGAGCGCCGACTGTGTGCGCAAACCCCGTCGTCGTCGCATCCGCCGGAAATAAAATAGCCCTGGCCCACGTGCGCGACAGCCTTCTGATCTTCGGCTACTCTAGCTTCTGAGGAGTTCAGCCCGAGGAGAAAGGTCTACGGACGGGAGCGTTGTCGTTTTTCTATATTCGCAGCTCCCGCCCGTCGCACACGTGTAGACCCGCATCCTTCGGTACTCGGACACACTAGTCCACGTTATGCGACAAACAGTAAAAAGAATTAAACAAAAGTAACGTAAGAATATTGAAAAAAAAAATTGCCGACCTGAGTGGAACGAGAGTGAATGTTCGGTAAATGTTCAGAATGTTTTTATTTTTGGCGCCACAATTTCTTTACGAAAATATTCGGTATGTGTTTTGAAACATCGGGCGCGCGAGAGTGCACTAATGAAGAATAATCGGTGTGCGGCGTCGTGTACGGATCGATATGTGGGATACAGGTGTATGTAACAATAATGACGGGCGCGCAGCAAAACTCGGCATGGTAATATCAAACGCGACGGAACCGACATTCGTACGGATTCTGTTAGTAATATAGCGAGGCAGCGGTGACGGGAGACGCGAAGGGACCACGGAGAGGGAACCCCCTTCGCTGCATATTATCCGATACCAATAATGCGACTAATCGAATTACACGAGGGACCCTTAAGCTGATATGCAGTCATCGTATAAGTATCGGGCCACATGGTATAACGATTGCAGTTCTCCTTCGGAAAGTATGAAATAAGTATTCTTGCCGGCTTTGGTTTATAATACCATCGAACGTTTCACGCGAATTCACGAGCAGTACAAAGAGACATGGCGAGTAAAAAGGGAAAAAAAAAACTGGAAAATATCTAAATAAAAGATGCGCAGCTGCCACGGCCGTTGGATCGGGACTCGAGAGCATTATTATATTATATATGCAGCGCAACGAAAGCACGATTATTTTCATCGGACGTGTGTAATTACATTAATTGTTGACTCACGGACAAATTACTGCGCGCAGCCCCCCTAAAGCATGCAAAGTATGTGACTTCTATCTCGCTCTCTCGCGAGACGGGAGGCTCAAGTTGGCGAAACGATGGCAACGAGAAAAAAAAAAAAAAACAGAAAAGTAAAACGTGCGAGGATCGAGGAACTCGCGAGAGGCGCCTGTGGCTGTTGCTGCTGCATCGCGCGTATCGTCGGTATATATACTGTATACACACAACTATCTACTTTCGCACTACAGACAGTACAGCGCGTGCACGAGTTTCAGTACCCCGAGTCCACCATCTGCGCGAACGTTTTTCGCAAGGCCATGTGTAACACAGGTCTCGTGTGTATTCATGATTGCACATAAAGAAATGTGCAATGACTGAGTTAACGTTACGCATGTTCGTGTAAGAGTTAGTACTTTGAAAAAAAAAAAAAAAAAAAAAAAAAATACACACGTGTTTCTGAATCTCGTATTATAAATTTGCTTTCTCGGATCGCACGGTAAAAAAGAAATGTGGACATATTGGCCCACAAAGGTCCATGATTTTTTCTCGTCTACGCACTTTTTTTAACTTTTTTTTAATTCACCGCGTGGTTGTACACAAATGGATAATCTCTAAGCGTCACGGTAGAGACTCGCTTTTTCTCCTCATCCCGAAAGGCATATATTCGCGCGCGTGGAATTCGGCTATTAAACGAGAAGGCCCTCTCGAACGACCTATAAAATTCGTCTGGGCCTGGAGAGTTGTCTGCGAGCGTGCATTAGCTGTTGCGGTTATGGGCTCTCTTCACGTTGCAGCTCAAGGAATATACAACACGTGGTCCGATTTAGTTACAGGTGTCGAGAGACTTAGAAAAACTTCCACGGATTCATCGATGGAAGATGAGCAACATAAAAGTATTATAATGGAAAAAAATATATATATATACTTTTTTGAAGGTAGAAAGGACAGTGCGAGTTTGAAAAAACGCCCGAAGCATATCCGTCGAGATCACGATCGCGTGCAACGCAGTGGCTGTACTTGTATCCCATCATGCATCGCAAGATTGGGAGAGAGAGAGAGAGAGAGAGAGAGAGAGAGAGAGAGAGAGAGTAATGATCGAACGGCAAGAAATAAACCACGAGATCGAGAAATATCGTGCAGGAAGACGACGACGGGTTATAATAGCATTTAATCGCGATGTGAGATCAAATTTGTTCCAAGACCGTATATATATATATACGCAATATATCGCATCTCCTCTATCGTAATATATTATTTCAACTAATATATATATATATATATTTATTTATATATTTATTTATTTTAGACCGTGTACAGAATAGCCAGCAGCTATAAAAGTTGGCTTGCAAAGTCGCATTCACGCACACGTGAACACCATCAAAATTATATATGCAACGAGCAGAAGATATATATATATATATATATACAAACATACACACACACACACACACATATACATACGGAGGAGGCGCGTACCTATTATAGCAAGCGTGCGGGCCAGATATATAGGGGGAGGGGGGCACACACCGGTAAGTACATAGGATGAGACGTTTATATACCCCGACGCTGTCTATAACGCCGCGAAATACGAGACGCGTTTACGAGCGTGCACGACTGGAGAAAAGAGCGTGGGGGAGGGCGGGGGGGGGGGGGGGTATATCGGCAAAGGATAGGCGGTATTATACTTCGCGGGCTCTCTCGGCAGGATCGGTGGCGCGAGAGCCGCACAACCGGGTCGAATAGTAGGGTTATACTGCAGTGTATCCCCCACGAGCACATTTAAGATGAGAAGTAGAGAGAGAGAGACGAGCTCTTCGACTCTTCGGAGAGAGTCCAACCTCCGAAATATCCTGTAATAATCGAGAGAGTCTCGGGACTGACCAAGCGCGAAGAGAGATGAGTGTACCTACTACTACTTTTTTTTATTTATTTCTTTATTTTATTCTTCGTTGATGGCCCCCGCAGCAGCTCACACACTCGACGCGCGGCGTTGCCTTCCATCACTGGAATTGAACTCTCCGCGTTCTCCGTCTCGTACATGTGTAACTCACCCCCGTCCTTCGAAAAACAATACCTGTACGCTATATGTGTGCATATATATATATATATATATATATATATATATATATATATATATATATATATATATATAATGTGCACGTGTTATACGCCGGATCACAACATCGCTGTGTACAACTTAACAATTGTCTATATAGTTGGGTAGGCATACGTATTTACGTGTGTTTGTGCTTGGTATCTGTATATGCATATGAGCGAGTGGATAATGCGAAAACTTGTCCGTCTGGACCGCAAGAAGAAAGAGAGAGAAAAAAAAGTGGGGATGGAAATACCTATAGTATTGTATATTTGACGCGCGACGCCATTCGACTTGGTATTATTCCGAGAGTGAATTACACTCGTCGGTCGAGGGTTACACGGGAGGTGGGCGTTAAGTACGAATTTCTACGAGTTTAAATTATCCCGCGATAATCCGTGCACGAAAAAAAAAAAACGATTCGTACATACGACAACGATTGATTGTCAACGGACGTCGGCTTGTTAAATGTACAAACCTTTTTTTGCGCTGTGCAGAAGACATAAACGGGAGGCCGGGTTTGTTACAATGTTCAATAACACATAGAATATGTAAGTCGAGAGGGGTGAGAGAGATGGATTTTCTTTCATCGACACGTATCTCGTCGTGAGGTTCGTGCGAAATCCCCTTCCGGGCGGAGAGTTTTGTTGCGAACAGGCCGCACAGAAAACCTTCGCGGGGCAAAACTCCCGAGCCATTAAATTAATAATTTGTGGTCGACGTGGTGCGGTGGTCATTGTAATATCCGATGTAATCATTATAATATTCAGGATTTTATTATCGGAGTCCCGATGGGCGTATGCTAATTTACTGCTAATTGTATTCCACGGCGACAATGATGTCTCTGTAGCGAAGTAATCACCGTACCGGCCCCGCTTCTCGGCTTACACGTGCATGCCAAAGCCCCCTCCATCTCATCTGTTCATCTCTCGCTTGTACACCTACTTACATGCATATCTATATAAGCGAACAATGTAGTTTACTGTAACTTTTGCGGGCTCGTCGACGCGTGTGCGCGAAAGCTATCCGCACACACGAGTGGAACGCGCATTCTCGTTCTTGCCGTGACACGTCTAACGCGCGTGCGCTCGTCCGCACGCCCGCTGTAAGCACAGTTTTGCGCGTCTCCCGAGACTCTCTTGAGATGGCGGAAAAATTTGCCGGCTGCGACACGCGATTCCTCTGACACGCGCGGAAAATTCAACAACCGGCTTTGGCTCATGCGAGATGTAGTAGGTAGCGAGAAACGAACGGTTCCATCGCTAATTCGACGAGTCCATCTCTCACATAGCGACGCACATGCGGCACGTCGACCTACCGGCATACAGTTAACAGCTTTATATATGCGGGGATATTCTAATCGACTGTCGGCAAAGCGAGCGGTAATAATTATCACCCGGCATTACATCCAGATGGAAAAATTCGAACGAATATAGTAGTCTACATTGGAGAGCGGGGCAATATGGAACCAAGCTCATTCAGGACCTACGACAAAGTAATTCGAGGGATTCGATAACATACGGTCGGCACGTGCGAGGCGCATGTGACACTCCCTTGCGGCTAAGATAGCATCCGATATCCCCTCCCCATCCTGTGCAGCGCCACGCGGGGCAGTGGTTCACAAATTCCTCTTTCAAAACAGTCGCTCTTTCCACGATTCTGAGAGGAAAAATAATCACTCATAGAGCCTGAAATAATGCTCGTCAATCTGTTTGTTCTCGAACGGTTCTCGTCGATGCTAACGCTAGCCTTACTCATCCTGCGACAACATTATTATCGATCAACCGTGAGATTTATTATCTCATTTACCTAGTGACATAGTATATATAGACAGGGGTCATAGTATATATAGAGAGGGCAGTACTTGGGACGAATTCGAAGGCCGTAACATCTTCCGTCTCGATAGTTTCAATGGAGTCAAGGAGTTCGACGAATTCAGGTAAAGAGCGAGTCCTATAAATAATTCCACGCAATTGATCATTAGCAACGGTTTTGTAATCGTCTAAAACAATGTCGACTTTCGAATATAAATGATTGTAGGAGTTAGATTTTGTGAACAAAATTAAATAGTTATTTATATGGCAAGGCCGCGGAAAGGAAGTTTTTGATGAGTGTGAGAATGCCGCACGGCTTTCCACGCCCCTGTCAGTCACATCATTTTTACTAACAATTTCACGAAAATCACGCTTTTCGTTTATGGGAAGTGTGCGCAGAAAGGCACTTTCTCGCACTAGCGCGAGAAGAAAGACGCGATTGGTTCACTTACGTTTCTGCACGCGAAGCGTGCCGAAAACTGACATTTTCGCACCGAGCGCAGCATGATGTGGAACGAGGGCCGAATTGGCAATTGCGGTTCGTGTGAGTGCCGCCCTCGCTTCGTTCGGGCAGCAAACCGCACACTCGTCGCAATCGCCAACTTTCGGCCCTTGTTACACAATATACTATTCTGCGCTCACTTCACAGGAACGGAAGGCGGGATATTATGTGAATGCGTTAGGAAAATAAACAAAAATTCCCTCTAATGTGGAAAGCAAAAGTGGCGCGCAATCGTGATTCAGTCGATCGACATTTGCCAACTATCCGCTTATCCCCAAACTACTTGTACATGATTTTTTTTTTTAAGGTATATAAAATACGAGCTCCCATTGTTCAGGGTTGCGAAGTCTTGTACGTTCGTCTAAGCAGCGTGGGCAATTACTTTAACGATTTTGCTCTCGAGTCCGAGAACGATCGAGGGAGAGAGAGAGCTTGTCCCGTAGTAAAAGCAACGAGCGACGTGTGCAACAGCTATAAGAGCGGCCTACCGGGCTTTCGCCGCGAGAGTTTCCTCGCTACTTAATAGAACAACGACGACATACCGATATATTAGATAAAATATATATAATAAAAGCGTCGGCCCGCATACCGAGGAGTTTATTTGCCGATCTCGCGTACTTTCATTTGGTCGATCGAAAGAACCGAGTTCTCCATCTTCGAATCTATGGACAACGCAACCTCTCTTGCCTCGTTCGTCGATAAAAAAAAAACCATAGAAATAAGAAGAAAAAAACAAGCACGCTGCGAAGTTTATTTCCCGGTGGTTAGTCTACTAAATTATCCCTTCTCGAAGCACTCCGTCGCGCGCTGTAAACTCGAGAAGATATTCATGCGAAAGAGAATCATGCATCTTCGTATGTCGGAAGGTAAACGGATGCTGAAAATTATATTGTCGTTCAGAACGTAATTTTCTTAAGAAGCAATAATCAATTTTACATTGCGAACGATTCTTGGGTTCGATATCGTTCTGTACCAACGTTGATGAAAACTCTTGGCGGGGAGGGAATCGGTTTTTTTTATATTCTACGCGTAGAATCGGCGAGGGCCAGCGTAGGCGTAAGATTCGATGAAAAAACAAGTAACGGATTTACAGAAGAGATCCTCAGAAGGGAGCCTAGAAGATTCGAGAGGAGACTCAATGGACCAGGAAGGGACCCCCGCCGAGCGAGACACGGTGGAGATAAGTATCGATATACAATGTCAATCTGTCTGTATCGCCAACCCTGTATCTAAAGACGAACGTCATCGATCAACGGAAATGTCTATCGTACAATAACTTCACGGGGGTTGAAAATGTTTCTGTGTAAAATATAGAATTATATTCGTGAACGATCGACAAAAAAAAAATTAGCCTCGATTATACTGAGTAACTATCGAAGGATAGAAATCAATATTTTACATATCCTTTAGCTCGCAAGACGGGACTCGTTTTTGTCCAATCGTTATTTTTACCCTGCTTCATAGAAATTCCAAAAGCAACTACAATTTCCCAATTTCTCGCCCCTACCCGGCAGAGCATGTGCATTCGATATAACAGCGTTTAGACAAAGTACTGATAATAAAATTCCGATCATTCGTATCGAAATGTTCCTCAAGACTCAGTAAAAAAAAAGGCGATCTGGGTTGCGCGCTCACCTTGAAGTTGCTTCGATGCGCGTGTACAATGCAAAACCTACGACGAAAGAATGTTTCGAACGGAAAGCTATGAGCTACGATTCTGCTGCTGCTGCTAGCGTACTGGATAAGATAATTCGTTGTTTCATAGTACGGGGGAACGGGAGGAGTTAGCGGGTTGCGAGTACCGAAGTTTATAAAGTCGATGGATAGCTGACGCTACCGCCACGGGTGCCATTAATATAGTCACGGAATAGAGAAGCCTTGGTTGGGATCGTAAAAATGTAATTGCGCTGGATTGCAACAACGTTATCTAGGCGCGCAGGCTCACTTGCGACCACCGGATGATAATAACAATATTAATGATACGTGAACGGAGCGGGGACCGGCCGTTGTGATCACCGGACGGACGGGCGCGCGTCAGGCTTCTAGATTATATTTCAAACTGCAATATTAAAATTACGACAGAGCGAGACTGTACATTATTACGTACAATACGTTACGTATAATACAGACAGCGTGTAGAAAGAATTCCAGTATGAACAGCCCGATATCCACCTTAGCGGGACAAAACAGATTCTTTGATTTTTTTTTTCACGTGTCCCGCCAAAAATTGGTATCAATTACCCCGGTCCTGTTATCATACTTCAATGTCCCCTCTCGTCTCCACTATTATAGGCAAAGGAAAATTACATACGAACGTAAGAATAATTTATCTTTGCCACACCAGCTTAATAACGACGATGGTTGTGTTTACAGTACCTCGGGGTATTTGACAGGAACCACCAATCGATTTCTCTCTCCCTCTCCCTATCTCTCTCTCGTGACCGCTTCGATCTCATTCTCGAGAATTTTCACCGCGACATATAACCGACCGACACACGGACGCACCGACCGCAGTACGGATGATGGACACAAATGTGTACCCAATGTAAATCGTGAGTGTGTGTCGTGGAGGAAACGCAGCCGGGCCTCCGGGGATGAGACTTGTCGCCCGTTTCGTCAAACACATAACTCGCACGAATGTCTCCTATATACACGATATACACGATGCCCATAAGTTAACGCTGTACATACGCTTGTGATGAAATTAAATTAAACGTCTCGCTAACGCGGCCGGACTCTTCCAGGAAGCCGACAGGTACGGAGGAGGAGATCGAGTCGATGACCCTGGCTGGCTGGATGCGCGGAGAGCTCACTCGACCCGGCTGTAAGTACGAGTAGAGTCTCGGAGGCTCTCGTACGAGTTATCCTGCACGGCGTGACCGGGTACTGCGGAGGAGTCTCTCGGTCTATCTCAATATCGGTTAGGTCCGCGTTATACACGGAGAGTTCGAAGATGAGAAACTCGAGTCCGAACGCGAGCGCGAGCGCGCCGAGGCGAAGTAAAGTTGATAAGTCAACAAGGGTCGGCCGGCAGTACCCCGGCCGTTGCGACGACGAGAGCCAACCTCCGCGCGTGTTTGCACGAGTTTGAAGAAACCCGTTCCCTCTCGGTTCCTTTTCTCTGGATGCTACGGGGAAGTACCGGCTAACGGTAGAGACGCGGCGCGGGGTACCCCGCGAACCGTCGGCCATCACGCCAGTTTACTTAGGACCCCGCCGATATATACGCTCGATGCGCGACCGAGTACATATATCCTACGCTCCTTCAAATTAAATATTCAACCGAGAGTACCCGAAAATACAATTTCTCGGCGATTCTCGGACGGTATTCCATTAGCCCGCTCATTCTCGGACGACGATGTAGGTACATATATTCTTCACTTCTCTTCCCCGGGTTCTCTGCCACCTAGGTGTATCGGCGTGTCGATGTAACCGTGTCAATTACACACATATCAAGCTATCTCGAAGGAAGCCTCAATATCGCCTATGCTGGAATAGCATCGGTGAAATTCTTGTACTTAGCGTCTGTTAGCGGGCGTTTATACATAAAATGTATAACGAAACGCAACAGGTATTCTTCGTTTGATCTATCCATATTCATTTGTATATAGTTCGAATTTTACTCTACGTATGAAACAGTATTTAATTTCGATGGGAAACCCTCTGGGTGATACTCTAGGCGATCCACAACCGTACACGGTAAAAGAAAGCTTTGTAGATTTAAAGAACCACTCATTTAATTGTACAATCTCGGTGTGAGCATTTTTACTATTTGACTTTGGAATCAATTTACTCGGTTTGGACGAATGCCTTTTATCTACAGTTGAGGAAAGAAATCGAAAAGAACTATTCAACGAGGATCATTTAGTAAAGTCGCTAAATCGGTCCAACGCCCGTTTTTTAAGTTTAAGTTTTAAGCTGTTACCGTAAGTAACATTTCGTTGTGAAAAATATCCGGAAAATCGGCTTAAGAGTTAAGAGCGCCGATGTCTACGATGGTGTTTCCGTTTGCCGGGATTGTGGACGACGTCACCGCACTCTGCCCGACGATGAGACGAGCCCCGAACAGGAATAGTGAGGGAGTGTAGCTGTGTAGTAGCGGAAAAGGACTGCCGGCTCGTGCCGTGGGTTCTATTACCTGCGGCCTCGGCCGGCGAACGTGTATATTCCCGTTGCTCTACGCCCGCGTTGGCTGCCGGTGGACCTTTTCCGGAAGACTTACGACGACCACCGTCGTGTTCTCCACTCCTCTCTATACGCTTGTACAGATGAGAGGTAGAAAACACCGCGGTAGCCCCCAACGCTGTCTATCCGCACCCCACGGCGTCGGCTTAATGGTCTCCCTCTGATCTCCAGTCGTACCTTTTTTCAGGCAACAGGGGGTGCGAGATGGAGCCAATTGGGTGCTAACCATATTTTCACAGTCCCACTTGACTCGAAACGCGAGAACTCTATAAACAAACTGTCCGGGATTGCCTTTTCGCCCTCCACCCCGAGACCGACGCGTTTCAATCTTGTGGCATCGATGCATCGTTAAATTATGGTAGTTACTATTCTGCCGGCAAAGTAACCGTTTACATTATCTGTTATCTCAACAGATTTTCTGCTGCGCCAGCGAATGAGCTTTTTTTAATTTAATATCCTTGCAAGTTACTATTAATTAACGAAAAATGTTCGATCACGATGACGATCCGACTCTCTACGCTTCTCGTACTATATACGTACGTACGTAACATTAGATCGGATGTCGTCGAATAAAAGTGGGCGGATCTCGAGCTAGTGAGAATGAGCCAATGGAGAACCGATAATCCGTTCGCTTTTCATTGCCGTCCGCAACGGCGCCGCCGCCGCCACTCGCGCGTCATTGCCATCGCGGCGCTCGCGGTGGAGGCGTCGGTTCGCGCACGATCTCCCACCACCGCTGTACGATATTCATACGAGAGAACACACGAGTATAACACATAATTTATTGAACTAAACATACGAACAGGGAACTATCCTTTGATCGTGATGACCTTCCGTTCACTCGCTTCCACGCGCAGTTCATCGAGAGGAAAAAATAAAAATCAAAAAAACCGTGTCGATGTTCATAACATATTCGCGGCAACAGCATTCGCCTGGCCATTGACACCTTACGTGACATAGCGCGTTACACAGTTGTTCGCCCGCATTCGGCCACGCGTTAACGCTCATCGCGCACGGGTGCAATTTTAGGCACGCAACGAACATGACCAAGCCCCCGATAGGGACGCGTGAGAGATAAATGATCATCGACGAACACGACGGAGAGACTCGTCGCTGTCTCTCGTTCGCGTCTCGCGTACACTATGCCTAATACGTTATTGAGATCTACTCCACATGTTTCATAGTAAAATTAAATAAATAATATAGGTATAGGGCCAGGCCTGATTTCTTTTATTTATTTAGTTTTTATATATGGCTTTCGTTGCGCCAAGTATTTGTTCGATTGATATTAATCCATTTAAATCAAATGAAATTTGCGTAACGCTCATGGCTTAATTTACCGTCGGCCAAGACGGAAATCTAAAAAAAAATCTATCTCTGCTATAGACGCGTAAGAGGCCTTAAAATTCTAAAAGTTTATTTCGTCGTAAATGAGTTTTGTCTACAAGCAGCGGGATGGGGGCATCCGCAAGAAGAACAGTTAAATCATACAGTGCGGTATATTATGGCGAAGAAGACAATATAGCGGGCGGCGAGGAGCCCATCATTCTCGTCGTTCCCTCAGCGCATTACCTTCAAAATCTAATTATAAGATTTTTATAGGGCTATCGTAAAACTCGAGGCAGAGTATATATAACATACACACACATATATCTATACACCTTCGAATTCCGTTTCGGACAGAGGGCATCGTTTGAGGAGAAGGGCCGAAAGAGACCTGTCCGAGTCTCCAGATTGGTTTGCAACCCTCTATCTCTTTTTTCGTTTTTCGATGCTTACGGTGAAAATGATATTCGGTAATTCGGGACGAGCTGGCAATTTTTTGTGTTATTTTTTTTTCAACGCGTAAAATGAATAACGCCTCCGAGTATCTCGCAAAGAGTGAAAAACTTGGTGTTTCGGGTATAAGATTAAAAGATTAAATATTAACGACGCATCGGATATGTTTGACGTCACGACATGGCGTCCGCAGGTGAAACGAGAGAGAATCGCCGTGCGCACAGTGGAATTAAGTTCGAGAGTGAGAATATATCCTGCGAGACAGACACAGCAGGTAAGAGAGCAGAGAAGCATAGCTAGGCAGCGAGCGCATATCGCTGACGTACCCGATTGGCTGAGTGGCAAATCCCCGCCCTTGGCTCGCGGGATTAAAGGGGGAGAAAGCCGCGAGTCGCGAAACCTCCGGTACCCTCAGCCAATCGGACAATCGACCCTCGATTCGCGCGCCGGCGTCGAGCTACACGACGCCTCCGCTGCGTCAACTCAAAACGTCGGTAATATCTCCATTATGCATGAATCATTATCGTATTACTGTACCCCGCGGATAATAGACCAGCATGCTCGACGAGAACAGAACTACGATATCATTGCGAAAATCGAGAATATATATATATATATATATATATTTCTTTTTTTTATGGTAAACGTTTAACCCGATTGATTGGATGGAACGTAAGTTTTCAAAGACAATCAAAGGCTCTGACGCGTAAAAAACGCTCCGCTCGAGCAAAATATTGTAAACTTGATTGAAGAAGAAAAAAATATACGTATAAGAAATCACTAAACAGTCATGCTTTGGAGGTAAGAAAATACGCGCGATCGTGTGAAAACAGATTCGCATTCACAACGGGGGAAGAGGGAGCGAGAAACGGGCTGTGTCAATGACGCGTTGACCCATAAATAAACATCGTACACGGGTCCTCGACGTGTTGCGACGAACCAAAGATTAGTGTATTCCGAGCGAGGCGAGGCCCGGCGTGGTAACCAACGTGCGTATACTATATAAGAGAGTATTAAAATTGTAATTGTAATAGCAACCGGAGCTTGTGGTCATCGCTGATTCGACTAACGAGATAAAATTAAAACTTAATGCATTACCAAAACAAAAATTCTCTTGTACACATTTGTGCTAAACGCTTGGCATGTCGACACCTCGTGGAAAAAAAAACCGCAGATATCCGGCGAAAAGTGATAAATGTATGGAGCCGCCCCGGTAGGAAGTATCTAATAGTAGTAATCGTAGTAAATGTAGCCACACAGGTGATCGTTATAATGCACTCTAGTCGACGCGCTGTCAATTATCTCTTCACGAGAATTCCCTACATTTATTAATTAACACGAAGAAGAATGATAAAAAGAAAGCAGCAATTAATTAGTAGTATCTGATGTGACTGCAAATGAATCGCACGTTGATCATCGCTTCGAAATGACAAGAATGTCGATAGAGGTTAATTACTCACCATGGGACTATCGGGTGTCTGTCGATGATGCCCGAGTGGTATATTGGCCATTGCGACCCCGCCACCGGGATTTCCCATGTCCTGATACTCGTCGCTTATCTCCATCGCGTACGATGGCAGCGGTTCTCTGTTTTTCACCCGAATTTTGGCTGATTTATCCGCTGCGCGGTCTCGCGAGTCTCGAACGACTCTCGGCTACGGATTGTTCGAGCCACTGGGAGCTCCCGCAGTGGTCGCTAGAGTGTCGCCAAGCGGGTGCTCGAAAAAGCCGGTGATTACGAATTAATGTACGAACGGAATGAGCCCGGGAACAAAACCAACGAGGAAAAAACTATTGCGCATGCGTCGGACCTACGCGTAGTTTTTGGGTAGCTGCATCGGCTGAGTCGCGTTACCGCGAAAACTCGGTGTCACAAGCTAATTTGTGTCGTCCAATCGTTTATCCGATCACACATTCATTGGCACGAGTTGCAGCCTCGTTCACTGTGTCTACCGATCGACGAGTCCATGTCTCACGATCTTTCTGTTTTCCTTGGTTTTCCTCTCAACCTCTTTTCCACACGTTATCGTATGCTACCACGTGCGCCGAGTTGTTTTTCTTCGCGACACTCTCTCGACCCCCTCCCCGCGCCACGGTGTGGCGCAATAACTGAGAGTCGCCAAACTATCTAAAGGAAAAAAACAAACAATCTCGTTCTTGAAAAGAATTTTACGAGTCGACACACGCGCGATCGCTCTTGTCCCGAGATGGGCCCCGACAGCACTGGCTCGCACAACACACAGATACCACGCGAGGTACAATATCGAGATTCGTTATTGTACGCATGTGTAATACGCTCGGTAAACACGACAGAGTTCCGCGCTCGCCAAACGACGAGGGATCAAGGTTCAAAAATATATATATACATATATAATATACTTTTACACGCGAAATACAAAGCACCAGTATAACCGGAGAGCACGATATTTCGTTTACGAACAAAACGTTCCTTCGTTACGTCGAATAAACGTAACGTTCCAAGAACCGACGTAGGCCTCTTTACAATGAGTTTCTATCGACGAAATTTTTTGTTTTTACCTCGCACGCTCCCGAGAAAGCACTGTTAATACTCGTTTTTATATCGACAAAATACGAAATAAAGTTATGTAACAATGCCAGTCGCGACACTGACGCTTTGCACACCGGCTTGTTAGGTTAGTCGATCGACTGGATGAGAACGTAACAGAGACTTAGAGTGAAAATGTGGGATCGTTATAAGGTTGACACGGACTGGCAACGACGACGCGCGCGCACACTCGCGTCTTCTTGCGATCTGAGCCAGCCGATGGATCGACAGTGCCGGCTATCCCCTCCCTCTACTCTAATAAAGCAAACGTGCCGAACGCCGAACGCTTTCCGACGGAGCGAACGAGTGGGCGGAGTTCCCTGCCGTTTGCCTCCCCTCCGTCGGTACCCCTACTTCCGCGACGCTTGCCGCCGTGGATCTAAAAGCTTCGAGAGGAAACATCGGCTTGGGAGGTTGCACGATTGTGAACCAGGACACGCCCCGTATCTCGGGAGAACAACGCGCGCGGTCTAACCTCGCGATCTCACGCCCTATCGGATAACGACCCCGCGACCCCGACGCTCGTCAAAATGTATTATCTCAAAATCTCAAAATACTTTTTTTTTTTCTAGTTCATATATATCGGTAGAAAGGTCTGGGTGGAACAGCCAAGGGGTTGTCCTCTCCCTTCCGTTAAATCCTGGAATTCCCCGGGTCCTTCCAATATCAAACAGGCACTTCAATCATTTTATACCTCTATATATTTCCCTCCGAACGCGGGTGCAAATACGTACTATTTTCTATCCCAACAGTATCTGCTAAATTTTCAATTTTCCAAAATCGATAAAAATTGGAAACATACACCGCAGCAGTCGAGAGTACAGGCGAGCAGTGGCGTCTCGCTTCGCGTTCTTTCGGCGAGTCGATCCCCCCAACGGCTGTTTCATCTCGCGGAGTAATGAGAGCTCTACCGCATCTCGTCGAACCGGTAAGAAGGAACCGATTCTTCGGTTTCTTTCCTTCCATACTGTCCTTCATTCTCCCGAGGTTACCTTATAAAGAGCTCTCGATGATAACTTTTCAGGATTATACTCTTCACCACATGAACAGTGTGTATATTGCTCGCGGATCTCCGTCCGACATATTTTGCTCACCGTCACCGGGCTCATCGGTTTCCTTGTACCGTACAACATATTGTACTGTGTATATTCTATATAAACTCTCTGGTCTATATATATATATATATATATATATATATATATATGTATATATAGCTATCTATCTATCACGTGGCTACGGAAGATGGCGGAACCGAAGAGCAGCTAGTAGTACAAATTGCAGGTAATTGCAGTTGGCGAACGCTCGGGGTATCCCTGGTGTTGGTGGTGCCTCTCGCTCAAGACGAGGGCCGGACGAACCGCGAGCGTGTGAAACTGCGAATTTTATGATTTACAAACGTTATTCTTTATAAGGAATATATATATACGTGTATGTACGTGGACTTCATGGTTCGCGCGATGAGCCGATGCGGAATATGTTCTTGTATGTACGGACATACATTTCTCTCTCTTTCTCTCTTGTGTATGTGCATTATATTGTGTATAATACATATGCAGCTGTGCAGCCTGGGTGGGTTTATGCTCTCAACGATTATATAGTCCGTGAAGAGTCGCTCCGAGGAGAAGCTCCGAGGAGAATATCCTTCGCGAGCGAGCATCAACGACAGCCGCGTATATATATATATACACACACATATAGCAGGCAAGGATAATTGCAAAGCTCCTCATGCACCCGCCCGATCATCGCAAACTTTACGATTTTTCGTTCGTATTATATATACTTACAACGTCATCTGCAAACTACATGTGCGTTGTACGCGAGCTACTACTATAACAGCTTAGCCACAACGATGGATCCGTACATATTAGAGGAAGAGGGCATTGATAATAATGCGTGAGGATAAGTTCCGGCGGTCACGATGTTTTTGCTTTTTTTTTTCGTTGGAACGAAGAATCGATGGAGATAAAAAAAATTGAAAGTCAGGCATTCGTTGCGATGTTTGCCTCGTCCCGAATAATCAGAAAAAAAAATCGACAATTACCCGAAAAGAGGAACTTTTGGGAGACCGATGGTAAAAAGGGTATCGGAATTATTTGCGTTCCAACGACGAAAAACGTGATGAAGTTTTGTTTCGTCCGAGCGAGTGACCGATTGACGACCATCGAATTTTCGTGACCGTAAGGATGCTTGAACTGGCATTGTTCGACGGTTTCTCGGAAGGTTGTCCGTTTGGTTGACCTGCCTGCCGAAGGGCATGTCTCCCTCGCTCTCTCGGTCGGACACGACGCTCGGACTCGTGTCTCCATCCCTCTCATTCAAATTTGAACCGTTATGCGATTTCGTAAAATTTTACAACACGTCCCAACTCTCGAGACCCCCGCACGAGAGAGAGAGAGAGGGGGAGAGAGAGAGAAACGAATGAAACTCTCTCGTCTGTTGACCGTCAGCAATCGCTGATGAAAACCTAAATAAAGACTTTGAGCGTCTCACTACTACCCGCTTCTTCTCTACCGCTCGTTCCCGTACAGCGTTTAAACTATATATACCGTATAGCCAACGGTATAGTATATTTTCCAAAAGCATTTCATAGAAAACAAATCGTGTCTCGAAGTGCGAGAAATATGTTCGGCGAACAACACATGCTTTTTGGACGGAAACATCTGCTCAACATCGAGCGTAAACAATCAAGCACATTTCATTTATCCTAGAGAAAAACAATTGGAATTATATGGCTAAATATTATAAGGCAACAAAACAGGATACTTGAAGACTTTCAAGTAAATTGTTTGAAACACTCGAAGGGTCCGGGGTAAAAATGTCCACGCTGTGCATAAAAAATGCCAATTCCCGTGGTCACGTCCATGTTGATACGTTTTTCCCCGGCCGCCGGTACAAATGTGTTTGCGTGTCGGATGGACGAGGGATAGGGGAGAAGAAACAGCAAGAGTTCTGGTATTCCCAGAGCGATTATAGTTACGCCGCCGAGTTCCCGAGGATTTAACCCCTATAAAACGTTTCACGTGCGATTTTCGACTGTCGAGGCTGGGCGTTTCACCACTCGGATCGTCATGGAAGATAGTACCAAGTTTTGTCGAAATCTCGTCAATCTCGATGCCACACGATCACACGCGGACGCGTCACTCGATAGTTTTACTGCGACGCGGCGAGTATGTAACCTCTCGTAATTGCCACGACGAGCACAAGCACGAGCGCGCGGTCGGAAGGCGGCGGTCTTTTCACCAAAGAAAGGATGTTTGAGTTGGCCGCGCCTACGTGAGAGTCTCTCGTCATTCGTGTATTACACGTATAGAGGAAGTACAGAATCTCGTTTCACAGCATCGCTTTGGCACCTATCGCAGTCGCTACGCAAGATTTACAATTCTCATAGTTCATTGTCGTATACTCACTGCGGGATAGACGCAAATCCGTGATAAACGAGATTTGTGCGCACCAGTAGGATTGATTTTTTCGATCCAACTAAATAATATTAATATTATTTTATCGAGAAGACAAAAAAAATTATTCGAATCATAGAAATATTTTCTCGCGGATTTGTGTGTATGTTTGTTAGATAATAGTCTCAGCGCAACCCTTACATACGACCCTTGGGATCCTCATCCGGTCGAGCGAATTGTATAATTATCGAGTATGCGTGGTATTTCAAGCTCGAGACCGTTGCTTATCCGTCCAAAAATTGAAATATTCCAACAGCTACGGGTTTCGACCAAAGGTATATACAAGCTTCGTGTAATATGTATGTCTCTCGTGTGATGACTGAATGAGTTTTAGGGTTGAGTTTTACGTGTGTATATGTGTGTGTGTTCTGAAAGCGCGTAAACGCAACGGCTTTTCGAAACTAATTTGTCGTGCGTGCCGGCGAGGTCCATTATTGTGTAAATCATTATATTGACGAGGAGATTGGCACATGGAAGGAAGATAGGGAGATAGATAGAGAGAGAAAGAGTGTGACAATGAGTTGGCCGTTCGGTAGAACGGTCTTCATCCCTCTGACGCCCTGGCTCGAAATCCCTCTCTCTCTCGCTCTCTACACATGTTGCGACACACCAGTGGGATAACGCAGTCCCTTTGGCCAGCCACCCCATCGTTAGCGTACCGAATCAACCGGAAATTCCAGCTCTCTCTCGTGTAGCTTCCTCATTCATCCGTAGATAAAACTTGGACGAACGTGCGATTTCTCCCCTTGTCTTCTTAACCGATTTCTGTCTGTCTATACACTGTTAACGCTTGTATATTTAGAACACCGCATTGTCGCCTTCGAAGGGTTTGCCAATACACTGCTCGGTCGATCATTGTCATGAAAATACCCAAGTTTATTATTGGCCCGCTATCGAGGGGTCTGCAAGACGAATAATAATTGGGTGTTATCTCGTGTATGTGTGCGCCTGTATTTGCTACAAGATTCTTTGACCAAGCAGGCAGCTGGACTCTGGCAGAAGCGCGTTAAATTTTCTTCTTAATTTTCCAAAATATTATGTACAATGATTAAACGCTTCGAGTGGCGCGCGAAGAGGATCTGGCGGGAAGAGGGTCGAGAAGTCGAGTTATTTGAACGAAATGAGACACCCGCAAAGTAGATCGTTTTGGAACCATTAATTATCCAACCGAGGGAGGTAGTTGGTACTGCTCGCACTGGCCCGAGATAAACTAGACTGGTATGCGAATATAAACGCGGGAACGAGAAAGCAACGGACGGAGAAAGAGCCGGGGTTGTTAGACCAGGAGGGGTTGCTGCCGTGGTGTAAAAAGGTAAGTGCAAGCAATCGCGAGACAGAGAAGGAGTATCAGGAACGAGGAAGAGAGAGACTTGAGGATATACGAGACGTGGAGTCGGAGTGAGCGAGAGAAGAAGGTGGATGTCGTCGGTATGGACCGAAATTGCTTCGAAAGATTAATGACTTTTATGCTTCTCGTTAATACCTCCTCGTGCATAGAGAGTCCACTCTCGTTGTAACTTCGTCGATCTATAACGTAGGGAAGAGTTGGAGGGAGGTGGAGGTAAAACGAAACTCCATCCCAAAGCGAACTATATTTATCAATTTTTCGTCGGACATAAAAAAGTGTGTTATCTGTGAACACTCCCCCCTTTTTCGCGTAAGGTAAAAAAAATGTTCATCGTTGACGAATATCGAAAATCTGATGAACCAATTACTTTACGGAGGGTTTGACGATTCATTTATGAGACGATATGCATACAAAACAATATATATATATATATATATATATATATAGATTTCGGCAAATAATTTATATTTCTCCCCCATGTTATCGCATCGTGGGTTTAAGGGCGAGGAAGCGAGAGAGTCTAGCCGAGTGAATTAGGCCGAATAAGATTAATGATAGGTGTGGCAAAAGCGATGTAGCATATTTGCCGCTCGATTCGATACGTCAGGTTATGCGCCGGGGAATCTACTAAACGGCTATCTCCATCGATCATTAATTATTCCCCGAAAATATACACAAAGCTCTATAATCGTTTCGACATACCAGGCTCGACACGATCAATAGGTTTACAGAGATGCACGTGCCTTAATTTCAACGACCTCTCTGTCACATTCCTATCGTTAACGAACAATTCTTCATGGAATCTCAGATTTCCATATTCTCCGCTGATTTCAATCTATATTTTCCCCAAGATATGAGAACAAAGCCGGACGTGGTATTATGAATACCCGAGAGAATGAAGGTGACTTGGGGGGTTGAACGAAAAAAAACAATTACCGTTCGCCTTTCTCGAGAGTGGCAGCTTTACTAATAGCTATACGCTCGAAGATATATATATATATATATATATATATATGTGTATGTATATATATTCTCTCTAACAATTCGGCGGCGCGCCGCGACTAACATCGGCCGGGTAATTCGCCGATCCTGCTGCTGCGTACCTCAAACCGCTGCTGCTAACCGTTGCGAGAAGAACCGGCGCCGCGGAGAGGTTAAAGGATTATCTCTCCGACTCCGGCGTCATTCGGCGTGTCAGAAGTGAAGGAGGGAAGGAAAATATGTGGGAGTCGGTGGAGCAACCCAGTTTGGAATCCCGAAGGTAATGCCACTACGAAAGCTTCGAAGATCGTTAATCTTGCAACTGGCTAGAGGTCCCTTGGAAACTGGATAGATGTTTGCCGTAGTACAACACACTTCTCTCATAAATCCCCGCTCCTGCCGGCGAAGCAGTCTTCGCGCATTCCCCGTTCCCTCCACCCGCCCCCTTACCGCTCTTGCCGTTTTTCTACATATCTGCTTACATCCGGTGAGCCACACCCCCGCGCATCGGTTAGTGGTCGCAACCCCCTTTCAGTCGATATGCAAATGTTCGTTAGCGAGCCAATGGCATTTCGCCTCGCGGGGCGATGTTTCTCATGGGGGGCCCAAGGGCGTGTATACTTTTACCCACTATCCTTCGCCCTCATATTGGCTTGGGTAAATAAGACCACGAGCTTAATAATTCGATGCATCGAGTACTTAACGATGTAATAGTCGTTGATGACGTTGTGATCGGTGTAATGTACAATTTATATATAAAATCGTAAAAGATTTGTATATTTACCACATTTTTCGTCCTAATTTTATCATTTTTCATAGCAAAAAAAATTATGCCAGTCGACAAAAAAAAAGTTAATTAATTTAAAAAAAGGTGCGGACCCCCGTAGACTAGGAATATTTGTTAAATGTGCAAACGTTCTCGGATTGAACGTTTCCTTTCATATTACATCTATGATTTAATGATTCTTTAACTTTTATGTTTCTTATCAGCTTATACGTTAAGCATATATGTATTTCGGCTACATGAACTGCATTCCGCGAGTATATTGGTGCAGTTTTGCCCGAAGACTCAGTGCAACGTGTTCCCGACATCTGTAGTCAATGACCTGGACTTGGAGGTACTCACCGAGTTCCCGGCCGAGAAGAGAAGTGGGAATTACCCACTGCGTCCCGGTTATAAGCGGTCGATGGTCACGATGCTGTTCGCTAATATCTTCCGTCGATGTCGGAGACATTGTCACTGCAGCTGCTTGCCACCCTTCGTCGAGAGTCGACAGTCTTCCGTGCGTCGTCTCTCGTTTTTTCACGATATTCTCGATAATAAGTGACTGTAGTAGTTTCACAGTAAATACACTCGTTCCGCCGTTTATTCGATTCGGCAAATAGCTGAAGAATAAAACAATCAAAATGTCATACACCAGCGAATTATCACAGTCCAAGGAATATCAAAGCTTTCGGAGCTCAGTTCCCCTACGAAAAATTGTTGTCGATTCTGACGGGAGTAAGGTAACTGTTTTTCTTATCGTCGTTGCGACTTATCATATACTTATCTGTATATATATATATATATTTTTTTTTTTTCAATGTTATGTTGCAACTCCTAGCTGTTAGTTCAGAGTTTAACGATAACATGATGAAAGACAAAAATCTTTTTCTTTTCATAAAATGATTGTTTTTTTATTTGTACATTGTTTTCTATTTTTTCAAGGGATGGAAGGTCTACGATTCAAATCCAAAAACTGTCAAGTGTCCGCTGGTGTGCCTGCCACCGGTCAGTGGTACGTCCGATATATTCTTCAAACAAATCTTGGGACTAGCTGCCAAAGGCTATCGGGTTATATCGGTAGGATATCTGAGAAAATTTATACTCTGGGATGTTCAAAGAAAATATATTAAAATTACCTTGTTTTGTCGGTTGATTGTTCAAGGTCGAACCTCCTGTGTACTGGAACGTCAAGGAATGGTGTGACGGCTTCAGAAAACTTCTCGACTACATGGAACTGGACAGGGTTCATCTGTTTGGTGCGTCTCTCGGGGGATTCCTGGCACAGAAATTTGCAGAAATAAATTCGCATTGTCCAAGAGTCGTGTCTCTCGTGCTCTGCAACAGCTTTACAGACACAACGGTCTTTAGTTACAACGACTCTGCAGCTATGTAAGTTTTACGATAACTTGTTGGTTATCAATTACCGAATTTAGCGATTTTGCAATAGTATTGAATATATATCTTGTGTCAAGATTTTGGATTTTGCCATCGTTAGTATTGAAGAAAATGGTGATGGGAAATTTCACGACGGAAAGAGGCGATGCCGAGATCATCGATGCCATTGACTTTATGGTAGAGAGGGTAAGAAATAATGTCAACGGATATTCAAGGCAAAGATAAGATCAATTAATTAAGCTCGAATTATCTGATGTCTATTCTCTCGTAGCTTGAAAGCCTCAATCAGTCGGAATTAGCATCGCGCCTAACCATGAATTGCGTCAGTTGTTACGTTGAGCCGCAGAAAATGACAAATTTGCCGATAACGATTATCGATGTTTTCGACGAATATGCTCTTTCGAACATCGTCAGAGAGGAAATGTACAAATGTTATCCAAATGCGAAACTGGCTCATCTGAAGAGCGGCGGTAACTTTCCATACTTGAGTCGTTCGGCCGAAGTTAATTTGCATCTTCAAGTAAGTTTTGGTGTTGTTCGCATGTATGCCTGCCTGGATGCCTCGTCAAGCTGTCCCGTCGATTAATGTGGCCACAACAACGAACGAGTAGGCGCCGCCATTTATTAATTCTTTTTCTCTCTCAGATTCACCTGCGACAATTCGAGGGCACCGAGTACGCGGCGTCAACGCGAAATCATATAATCGAGGAACAAAGTAGTTGAAATACATTCGTGTAAATATCTTTGAACACTAAGTTTAGAGCCCGAACACGAAGTTTCGACCAACTGCCCGATTCGCATACATTGTACATAAATCACGTAACGCGCTCGATACATTATACGTTCCTACAAGCATGCCCTTTTTGCATTCTTTTTTTTTTCTTTTCATATTATATATCTTCTCGTGTGCGAGTCGTTATCCAGTTAATGCTTGAGATCCAAAGGTTAACAGTTAATACAAGGGACATTCGCAATAATCAAAGCGTCATTTGATATTTTATAAGAAGAAAATTAAATTCAACAATAACCGCACACTGTCTTGTCAAGCCAATGTCCATGACAATATTTGCCTAAGATTTAACGACTATCGCGTGTAGAATTAATTGCAAATGAATGCATTTATATATTGTACAGAAAAAGTAATCGTAACCTCGCGGCTTTTCAGGCGTTCCTTTCTTTTTCTACGCTTGTGTAGATGCGACCAGACTATGAACGCTCTTTCCGTTAGATATATTAATAATAAGTAAGTATATAGCATACTCTCGGGATACAAACATTATTACCCGCAATTGAGATTGTACATAGTGAAAATAATACAAAGATATATATATATATAAATATGTAACAAATCATATGTTATGTATACGAAAGTTTTGTTAATGATATTCGCAATGTTACGAAACAATATACTTTTATATCGAAAAGCCATAAAATAGCTGCGTCTCTTTATTATCTTCCAGCTCGCTGACAAATTTTTTTTTCGGCCCTCTCACCATGATTCAGATTGTTCGATTGATCGGATATTTGCAATGGGTGAATTCCGCTAGGAGGGAGCGAAGATACGCACATGTATTATATGTGTAAATACGGAGAGAGGTGCACGTACTCGAGATGGAGGGAGAGAGCCGGATACCGTACAAAATCCACAGAGTAGGTATCGATTCCCTGCGGCTGGTTTGCACGCTCGGCGATCTCGGGTTACCCTTGGGAGAGCGCGAGGAACGCACAAAAGCCGGTGTCCGGTGAAACTACTATGTTGCATATACAACATTGCGTCGGAAAGTAGTGCAACTTTATGAGGGCACTCTCGCGGGCGTGTACAAAAAATTGGGCTGTGTTGAAAACCTAGCCGCTCAGCTTAAGATAAATTACGGGATATCCGCTTTTCTGACCTCGCAACATTTCCGAGTTTATCCCACAACGTATTTCGATAAGATATATACGCAACTCTTCGAAATATTTACCGATGCGCTCGCGGGAGCTCTTCTTCAGATTTCTTTCGTGTCTACCGGTTTATCGCGGAGGTGTGTTTTACAACAATATACCGTAGTCGCTATCCAGACGTGATCGCGTCGAGGTGGACCGCTCTCTCTACTCTCACTCGGATATCAATCGTCCGGCCGGACGAAGTACAACGGCGTTATTATTATTCTGTTTCTCACTATTTCTTCAAAACTCGAGCGTCTCGTGAATAAATGTTGCAGTGCTAATTAAATCGATAAGTGCGACGGGAAAATTAAAACGATAGTAACAGAAGATTTTTTACTACAAGATTCGGCCTAAATCATGGATCGATAATTGGCACCTGTAAAGACGTTTTTGAAAATGACGTTGTTATTGAATAATGCGTTATGCGCGTGGGTTCGACGAGAACAGTCTCGCGATGTACGAGCTCTCGTATTATCCTTCAACGAATCTCATTACTCTATCTGAGTGTATAAACGACGCTGGCACTTTAAAAATAATAAATGGGAATTTTAAGAAAGTAAGACTGGATACCGATTGATGGGCAGTCGAAACATATCAACAAAAGGAGATTGATTCAACGAGAGAAATATTGTTTGCAAACGTGCCCCGTTAACGCAATTACAATCAGCCGGGACCGGTGCATTCTTCGTCGTGTACACAGACATTGTGTTACGGTACAATCGAGGCCACAGCTCGCATTGAGTGAATCATTATAACTCACACGCTAACACACACAAATCCGCGGCGTACCCTCAACTGAGATCACTAGGGAGTCTACAGAAACGGGAAACCGAAGCAATGAAGCATCCTTAGACGGTTGAAAAATGGAAGAAACAGAGGAAAGGACACCCCTTATCGTGGAGAAAAAAATTTCTCTCTCCACGAGGCTTTCTTACGCGCTCGGACACATATTCAATGATCTTGCCGCTGCTATGTGGTTCTCCTACACACTTATTTATCTCCAGAGAATAGCATTGCTCGAACCGATAAACGCTGGTGCTCTCCTCTTTCTTGGTACGTTGAAAAGATATCGGCTAACACAAAGATTTTTATTATTTTTTTATTTTATTGTTTTTAAATTCGATGTTACTATCGGACTCTAAGCTCTAAGCTTGTCGAAAAGCAGAGATAAGACAAGCGTCTTCCGTACATACATACAATACAGTACGGTATTCTCTTTTTTAATTTTTTCTTATCTCTCCAAGGTCAACTCGTCGACGCTCTCATGACCCCCGTTTTCGGGATTCTCGTCGATCGATACAGCAAGAAGAAAATTTGGCATGTTGTTGGCTCAGTACTCGTTACCATATCATTTCCAATTATTTTCGGTAGCTTCGCAGATCCTCTCAGCCCAACTGCCATTTTCATTTATGTAACGAGTATAACAGTATTTCAAACTGGTTGGGCAGCGGTGCAAATCTCTCACCTTTCCATGATACCGGCGTTGACCGATTCGTCGCTGGTACGAGCTGACTTGACGGCTATTAGGTGAGTGCAATCATTGCGAGGTAAAGCAAGAAAGAAGGGGCGAGCAGGTGTCTGACTACTTTATTCACCCGGCTTGACCGATTTACTTTTTATGGCAATATATCCCGGGTTGTTAGAGTCACGGAAACATTTTCAACGATATAATTTCATCATCTCTCCAGGTGGAATTATATATATATATATATACTTGTTTACCTTGTTTTATGGACGCTGTGTTCTGTTTTACCCTTGGCAGATACTCGGCACAAGTAGGAGCAGCAGTGGTCGTCTTTATCGTCACTTGGATAGTTCTTCCCACGACCGAGGAGTCTGTGGTTCGACTAGATCAGCAAGACAGTTACAAATTCAGAGTGAGCAATACTTGAATGCAGCCTACTCGATTAATCCGTATGATCTCGTGATTTCGATCTGTCCCTAATTATGTTTTTTTTTTTTAAAGAATATCGTTTTGGTGCTGACAGCGGTCGGCGTTGGCGCTACGGTATTTTTTCACGTTTTTCTCAAAGCTAATCTTCTCGACACCACAACCGTGTCTACATCCCTAAGGAAATCGCGGAGCGAAAACGGATTAGAAACGCCTACCAGAACTAGCGAATCTTCAAGAAGACAACAAAGTTGGATAGGCACGAGCCTTCTCCTCAGAGTGGCTTTGTTATATGTTGCCAGTCGATTGTTCATCACTCTGGCGACGGTTTATTTGCCTCTTTACATCGAAGAAACCGATGTCGGCGGAAAGCAAGCATTGGCAACGGTGCCGCTAACATCTTACCTGGCTTCATTCGTCGCTGCGCTTGGACTCAAGTATATCAACCGATCGTGCGGTACTAAGGTGAATGCCTGCTAAACTATCATTTACGTGGTTTGATAACTATTATCTACGATACCATCTAAACATGTTCAGGTCTGCTATCTGCTGGGTGCTCTGATCGGTATCCTGGCCTCCATAGTGACTGCTTTCGCTGGTAACTACGAATCAGTTGTTTATTCTGTAGCCATTCTGATTGGTGCAGCGAGCTCGGTTACCATGGTTACGGCTCTTAGCGTAACCGCCGAGATAATTGGTCCGAGAACTGAGAGCAGCGCCCTCGTCTATTCTATCGTCACTTTCTTGGATAAAATAATAACCGGCATCGTCGTTATTCTTATTGAAAAATGGCAAGTACCGTCTGGAGATATTCTTCGATACGAAGCATAGTCAAACATAGAAAATACAAGCTGATAACCTAACAATGTACTTTTCGCGTTTTTCAGGCGTTGCGTCGATACGGAAATCTGTCCAAATTATAACAGACACACTTTGTCATTGGTGTGCGCATCTTCGATGATTCTTGGACTCGTGACTCTAATGTCCGTGGCTCGTTGTTTGACATGAACCCTCCCCTCCACTCCGAGCCTCGATAAATCAATCACCCGTCGTCTTCGTACCAACCTGTATCGTGCAATAGACAAAATAGATGATCGAATGTACTGGGTCTACCATATTGTGTACACCATTAATTTGTACATGAAAAAATCGTAGATAATAAAGGTTTCTGGAATATCGTCCGAAAGCACTTTTATGCTCAGCAGTCGGTCATCGAATGCAAAATAAGTAGTTTCTCACAAGAAGTTTTGTATATATATCAAAGATGGCGAAAGTTGGCAGAGTTGCAACGGACTTTCTCGAGAAACGATGCATGCACGCGGGATGTGGAGAAGTGGCCGGTATTATCGTCCCGAAGGGGCATCATTTCCGCATGGCGATGACCTGCTAGATCTGCAGCAAGCTTCTCGGAGGTATATCTCTGAACGAAGGGGCCTCGACGTTTGCGTTTCTGGTGTGTCGTGTCTCGTGAGAGGGAAAGAGACGAAGAGAGATGGAGGGGGAAAGAATGCCATGAGAGACAGCGGATAGGTGAAAACGTGGAGAGAAGAGAGAGAGAGAGCGTTGATGCCGACTGCTTATCTGTAGGAAGTTTGTGCGCAACTGTGTAAAAGAGAGACGACAGTATAGTCACAACAGCGACAGCGACAGCGACAGCGACAGCGACAGCGCAGCGACAGCGACAGCTACAGCTACAGCGACAGCGACAGCGACAGCGACAGCGACAGCTACAGCTACAGCGACAGCGACAGCGACAAGAGACAAGAGACAGCAACAGCGACAGCGACAGCGACAGCGACAGCGACAGCGACAGCGACAGCGACAGCGACAGCGACAGCGACAGCGACAGCGACAAGCGACAGCGACAGCGACAGCGACAGCGACAGCGACAGCGACAAGAGACAGCGACAGCGGCAGTGGGCAGCGACAGTGGCAGCGACAGTGGCAGCGACAGTGGCAGCGACAGTGGCAGCGACAGTGGCAGCGACAGTGGCAGCGACAGTGGCAGCGACAGTGGCAGCGACAGTGGCAGCGACAGTGGCAGCGACAGTGGCAGCGGCAGCGGCAGCGGCAGCGACGACGGCAGCGACGACGCGACGCGACGACGGCGGTGGTGGCGGCGGTGGCAGCGGCGGCAAGAGCCAGTCGGGAAGGATAGTCGCGCGGATCGAGCGAAGGTCCGGGCCACCGGGTCCATCTGTCCGTGGGAAAACTCGTTTCAGAAGGTGCGCCGTTGCGCACACGTTCACCGCGCAGGTTCTTGTTTTGCTCCGTTCGACGAGGGGCGTACGGAGGAGGCTAACGTGCAGACACACGGGAGCATGGCGCGGTGCGAGCTCTAGTAAACAACTTGTGTGCCACTCGTGCGGATATCTGTGCCTCGTTAAATTGACGTATTTCCGTGCGCCGTGGTGCGTCAGTTCGTCGACGCGTATATCATCAAGCTCGCAAGAATAAGAGCCTGGTGGATGGATTTCGTGAGTGCGTATTGTCCAGCGTGTATGTGTGCTGTGCCCTGTGTATTGTGTGTGCGTGTTTTTTTTTCTTCGGTCTATCGAACCGAGTTACACACTGTATACGTTTGGTTCGAATAGGACTAAAAAAAAATATCAGCGCACGAGGGCACGCTTAAGAATCGCCGAATATCATTTTATCGGTACTTTGGAATTTTCGGCGTACGGCGTGCCTGTTATTGGCTCTCTCGGTGAGTGACTTCTCTACTACTTCTATCTCACTTTCTTTCCGTCCTCTCGCGCAACTCCACCACTGTCTCCCTCTCTTTCTCAGTCTTTTTCTATAACTGTCTCGCTCGCCCTTCGTACCCCGACGTTTTTCACTCTTCCTCGCGCCTCCGCATCTCTATTCCCGTATCCTATAGATACACGCACGCGCGCGCACGCACGCGCGCTCCAACACACACACACACACACACACACACACACACACACACACACACACACACACACACACACACACACACACACGGGCGCGCGCACGCACTCACGCACATTTTTCTCGCTTACTATGTATCTTTCCCGTGTCTCTCCGTGTTCATAATATGTACGTATTACTGTGGCTGCGACACCGCGTATATTTTCGCCGCCCTGACCACCGTCGTGTGCGAGCCGAGACTGGGAGGTATATGAGAGAGAGAAAGAGAGACCAGATACATCGACGACGCCGGTATATATATCTCTGTTCCCTTTGTAGTTGTTGTTTTTTTCGTAGAGGGTGCGACATATAACTATTGGTATTATTGTGACACGTGGCTACATCGTCCTCACGCGAGACGTTAATAATCGAAAAAAATCATTCTCACTTTATTTTTCGTAGTATTTTGTAGTTGTGCCCTCGTCGACGCCGTTTCTCATTGACCCGTGGAGCCGTTGAGCGAGTCGTGCGCTTCGTTCACATACACGCCGCTCTCGAGGTTATGCGGTACAAGCTCGCGCGCGTGCTAAACGTCCTATAAAATCGCAATGTTTCACTTCGGCTATCTCTTTCTACCTCCCTCGCTCTCGTTTTGCCTACGCGTGTCGAGACTATTTTATCGCCTAGCCGTAGAGTCAATGACGCGCCATCGCCGGTATATATCTTCTCTTTCTCTTCTCTTTTGTCGCGATGTACTTTTTATCTACGTCACGAAGGATAGAGAGAGAGAGAGAGAAAGAGAGATAGAGAGAGAGACAGAGAGACAGAGAGAGAGAGAGAGAAAAAAAACGAAAGGAAACGAGATATTCGACAGGCAAATGCTAGAGCTTTTATTATACTCTACTATAATATACCGAGTAGCAAATAGATATGGTTACTCTCGACGGCTCTTTCCTCGGCCGTATATCTCTGCTCGGCTGTAACGCGCTGCTACATGCACACCGCGCGTTTACGTTACTCGAGGCCATTGCTCGGCCCGGAGTGTAGTAGTCGTAGTCGTCGCGCCTCGAGTTACTTCGAGCCGGCTTCCAATCCGAGAAAACTGTACTAACACACGCACGTTATAATACATGTCACTTATATGTGCGTGTGTGTGTGTGTGTGCCTGTACGTTTTGTCGTGCTTCTACCAGACGACGCTCGCGGAGAGGCCTGCCGCTGGCGGCTGCTGATGCTTTGCGCAATCACCGCGGCCCGGCTTTCTTCGTCTATCTTTCTCGCGCGGCCAACTCGTCCGTATCGGTATGCCGATATCGATGCGGGTATCGTACACCTCCCTGTATGTGTCGATATATACATATATGTTGTCGATGCATCTGATAATCTGTGGCCCGTTATGTGTATATATAAGCGTACACGGTTGATCGTTAGCCCGGTTGTTTCTTGCTACATTACTGAATGGCGCGAGAGTGAGCACTTTGGTCGTGGCGAAGTTGCTTGCTCCGCTCGCTGCTGCTCTCCGATGACTTTCCAATAAGAGAGTCTGCTGGCGTTTTCGAAGAAACGCCGCGGTGGCGAGAAAAAAAGCACGCCGTTGTTGTCGAGGTTCGTCGATAGACGGCGTCTCGAGACCACGTGCCCGTGCCTTCTTTCCCCCTCTAACACAGACTCGGCGTTACAAGAGATATTTTCGTGTTGTTTGCGAATTAAGATGCTCGACGGGGCGCGCTGTGGGACAGAGGTTATGAGATGGTACATCGCTGATCGTGCGCGCGTTTCTTCGTCACGTAAAGGTACAACGATTTCTCGGAACAAAATCGCTGATTCCCGGAGGCTTCCTCGTCTAGTTAATTCGTTTCGGTTGACCAGATGCTTTCACGTTCGACCATTACGTTGTCTCGTTATTCGTCACGAATACTCAATTCCAAGTGTAACAAAAAAATGTTCGTCCCGTTGACTATCCAACGACAGCATCACGTTGTCAGACTCTCAATATACTTATGACGAACGTAGTTGAAAATTATCGAGCGCGAGAAGCATTTGAAAAGCGTGCCAGCGCGTCACCTCGGTTAAGGGGATGCTGGAGCTGTTTTTTTTCCTTTTTTAACATGATTTACCTGTTTTACCAACTTAACTAGACAATTTTTCAGTTTCGACTTAGCATTGTTAATGTGCTACGCATATGCTTCAAAGCATGCAGGACTATGGTATTGACATAAAAGCTTCGGTGTGCAGTCGAATTTCGATTTAAAACTTACGAGGAATTAAAAAAACCGAATATTATAGTTTACGATAGTGCATGAACGTAGTGCCATGATTGACGCATAGATGGCTCTGCATCGTGTCCTACAAAATCACGAAAATCTACGTTTTTCCAAAAGTGGTTCAAAAAGTAAAAAAAAATCGTTGTTCAATCGACTTTCTTTATTTCAAGAGTATATTCCACGTATTTTTTCCCGCTGATCACAAATATAACATTTATTTAACTCCCAATCCAATATTTTCCATTTCAATCCAAAAAATACGATTTTTCGTCATAAAATCGAGATTTTCAATGGCACACTGTACTTTAGGCCCAAAATGGCGGATTCGTATTCAGCGGGAAAAAATACGTCAAAATAAGCCGATGATCATAAAAAAAAAAAATCGTCAAAAAATTCCAAGGCTTTAGAGTCCATTTTTCGCGTTTTTCAACGTCCTTAAACGGCACGACAAAACAATATTAAAACTTCGGACAAGGCCCTATTTTGTGTATTTTTTTCCGTAGAACATGATAGGCACCGTGGATTTTCCGTAGCTCCATTGGAAGCCGAGATATCGACCTTAGAAAATCACGAAAATCGACGTTTTTCCAAAGGTGTCTCAAAAAGTGAGAAGTCGTTGTTTAATCGACTTTTTTGTTTCAAGGCTATATTCCACGTATTTTTTCCCACTGATTACGAATATAAAGATTAATTAACTCCCAGCCCAATATTTTCCATTTTAATCCACTACACTCATCGCGTTTGTCATCGGCTCTCGTCACCGATCACAAGTCGATAGACCAAGTGAACCAAGTATACTCTATGCATGACTAGCTTTTGTGTGAGCAAATTTCCGATGGTTTTGGAATATTCGGGAAACTTCAAAGAATCGGCATGTACTCTCCTTTGACGTATGCGAGATGTAGAATTTTTTAATATCCTACAGAATGGGTGCTGATGACATTTCAGCGGCCATGTTGGTTTTCGCGACAAGTTGTAAAGTTCGATTTTCTTTATTTCTCGGAAGATTTGGACCGGAATTCGAGTGCGGGCCGACTCGTTTATGTTATTAATACAGTCCAGTAAGATTTGAAGCATACCCGTCGCATAGTAACGACGAATTGTGAAAACTAAGAATACCGGCTTAATTCGGCCGGTAAAACAGGAAGCTTCAGCAGCCCCTTGAGTGCAATATCTTTTGCATGTCTGTGAAACTGCCAGCGTGATTATAACAGACTTATGTTTACGTAATCAGGGGACTCGCTCGTCATCTCGTAGTTATAGCGACCCAATGTACACATTGGCGCTTTTGTGGATTCTTAGACTTGGACATGTCAAAAGCTCGAAACAAAATTATATATTTAGTTTTTATTTATTTACGTTTATGAGGTTAAGATATTTTTGCCGTTGGGTATCCTATAACTACTGAGCTTTGTATACAAAACGGATAGGATGCACGGTATGAGGGCAAAGAGAAAGAAGAAAAGGTAAATAGCATAACCGTGAGAGCTCGTGTCGACGGACTGCGGAGTAGCAGAAACTGCATTCCTTTGATGCGCCTTCTCGTGTTCACGCTTGACTCTTTTTTCTTTTAGTCCCTCGTCCGTTTCATACCTAGCAGGACAAACCTCCCAGCGGCCGGACGGTTGAGGGGAACCTCGGATTCTTTCCATTATTTTACAGTCAAACGGTCGGTTTTTTTTCAAAGATTATTAATAAGAGCGCCGAGCCTACAGTTTGCAGTTGGAAAAATCTGTACCATTTTTCACTGAGACAATGAATATTTTATATTTGCACATAAAAATAACGACAGCATCTATAGTTTTTGCATGGTGTATGCAGATACTTGGCGTGTATTCCGATTAATAAGCGTAGATAATATTGCAACGACCAATTATATATATATATATATATATATATATATATATATATATATATATATAACATTACATTCGTAACAAAGTAAAGTCTACCGGACTGGAACTCGTCCAGCCACCGGAATCATTACCTTGGGATAAAGGAGAAAAAAATCATACTGCAAGGTATACTTTGTAAGTGTATATAAATGCACGAAAAACCTTGATTCCTGACATTTATAAGACGTTTGTAAATGCAATCTCTTTTGCGCGCAGTCTCCGACTACAATGCTCGCGTCCTTGGTCTATTAATATTAGGGCTGTGACTAACGTACTGCGATAAAGGCGAAAATAAGAATTCGAGTTTGTACCTAACGAGTAAGTTACAGGTTTGCGCGTACCACGGAAAAGTATTCGTTCGCGTGGGTACGACAGATTATTTGGAAAACACGCGAGAGAGTCCCTCCCCGGGTTTTTGCGCAGGCGCACTGCCGTTTAAGCTTTTGCCTCGTGCAGAACGCGAGATCCGGCAGACTAACGCCCGGACTATAGTAATCTCCTCCAACAGGCAAGAAGGAAATAAAGGCTAACGCGAGCGGCGTCGTAGCGCAGAGTCGTTTGCGGGCTGCGGCTGCAGCGGAGACGGGGCTCAAACGTCCTTGCTATTTAGTTGCACTGGCGCCAAACGTCCGTCGACCTCATCGTCGAGAGCGGGGACGGATCGATTTCTCGACAACGAGTTTGTGTTCTCGTTTGGGCCGAAGTTCATTTTCACCGTGGTTTTTGTTTTTATATTTCTCTAAACGACAAAGATCCGCGTGTGAAACGCTTATTATCGAGATTATTTAACCACGATGGAAAATCGATCGATTATCGGCGGTATTGTAACTGTCGAGAGCTGCCGGCGACGAAAGCGAGCGACAATATGTGCGTGCCAGTCCGGTTCCAGTCGTCGGTCGCTCGGACGAGACACAGAGAGAAGCTAAAAAATTGAATTCACGTAGGCAGATTACGAGCGTGCATCGTTTCTTTTTTTTCCTGTCGAAACAACGGCGCAAAACGGGGAAACTAGTGCACGTCCACGTGACGCGGTCACGGCCGGTCACATCAAAATGTGAATGAGCTGCGCGCGGCCTTTCGGCACGCGGTCGAAAACCCCCTCCATGCTTTTTTCTTCACCGCCCCTACCGTGTGCAATAATCGTTCGACAAAACGTCGACGCTTCTCTTACGAGCGAGCTATTCGCTGGTATTTTCAATTTTTATTTCGATCGATTTATTGTTAAACCAGGCATTTCAGTAATTTCGAATTGCCACGACAATGAAAAAAATTTTTAATAAAAATGAACAAAATTTTCTATATCCCCGTGTGGTGCGCACGTTAGACCGTGCGGGATTTTAAAGGGTGGCTGAGCGATGGTCGGACGAAGGGTGGAGACAATCGCGGGGGCGCGTCCTGACGCCGACGCCATCGGCGCTGTCTACTACGACTACTTCGTTTTCTTCTTCCTCTTCTTCTTATTTTGCTGCACGTCTTGCCGCCCTCAGTTCATACTGAATTCTCTCGGGCAACGCGGTCGCGCGGCAACCACAGCCGAGTTGGTATTTTCCCGTGCCGCCGGGGAATTCGCAGTATATATTGTGAATACGAACCGATAATACATCTCGTGCGAGCTTCACGTACTTTGTTGATAACTGCGAGTACTGCGCAACGGCCACTTCGCGTCAGGGGAGCCTGTCGATGTATACAACAAAAGTGTCATTAACATGTAAGGTCGTTAGTGATGTCACCGTTATTGAGCAACAGTCGATGGTCGAACTTTGAGACGCTTCATTAACGGACGCTTCGACGTTACTTGTTGATGCAGTGCGACGTTATGCGGTCTAACATTCGAGGCTTGTGTTCCACATACAACACTCTTCCCCGAACAGACTAGACTAGAAATTATGTGCCAGGAGGGCACATAACTTCTCGGAACATGCGATGACGAAGATTACGTGTAAGATAGATTTAATAGGAGACATTGGCAATATATACGTATTAGAATGGTATAGGCGCGAATACGTGCGTCATATCTCCGCATGGCTCGTGACGCCGAGAACGAGAGGTCGCGCTCGCTAGTGAGCGCGGTACACGGGCATGTGGCAATGTTTTGGCCGTCATCGATCGGCTACCCCTTTACGCGCTGCGGCGTAGTATCATGAGCGCTCTCTCTCTCCCCCCCCCCCTCTCTCTCTCTCTCTCCCCTCTCCCCCCTCTCAGCCTACGATCCTCTCGTCCCCTCCACTAGCATAATCCACCCACGCCCTGGTTCACTCAGCCACCCTCAGACAGCAGCGGTTCTCATTTGTGCCCTCACCGCGTCCTCCTAAACTTGTACTTCTTTCTTCCCGCTTCTATATCTATACATATAAATGACAATCACCCTTTTTTCTGACTTTTTGTTAGGACTCCGATTTTTCAAAGGTTCCCTTTAACTTTTTTGCATACACATTATCATCCAGAATAAAAGTCTATGGTCACATTGTTTCGTAAGTAGGTAACAATCAGTCAGGGAATGGGTCAAGTTAACGGAAAGTTACCCTTCTGCAACACATTATTGGCGTCGTTGTTGCTTTGGTATCCTCACTTCCGGTAGTGTGTGAAATATCCATACACAGATGGTAAAATACTCCCGTGGTAGACAAGTTCCGGCGAAGATGGCTGTAACGAAGTGGAAGCGAAAGACGATGGTATCCAAAGTTCAGCTCGTTCGACCGTGCGTTTCGTTCGGTGCTCTACGCTTCGGTGCGAAGCTCATTAACGATTGCCATTGCTACGTATCTATATTATATTACGAATCGTAGGATCCACCGAATACTCTTTTTCTTGTTCTTATTCCCGACATTCCACTTCAAAGAAATCTAATGAATGTAGGGTATTTTCGACTTTCGCAAATCGGCCTGCTTAAAAATTGTTTCGTTACGGTCGATTTGCGTATCGAGAAGGTGACGGGGTCGATAGAAAACCGGATTTCTTATGAAATCGGCGTTCATTGCGCGATGCAGCTGTTTCGAAGCGGCGTTGCAGCTATTTCGAAGCGACGTTGCAAGCGAAACGAAGCGTTCGCGATCGGTTTAATCCTTTCTCTGCGCAGCGCGCGCACGCGCGATCCTCTCATTCCAAACCCTGCGCGCAATGGTTCCGTATTCAACAACAAGGTCATTGATACTCTCTGTTGTACTCCGCTGCATTTCGACATACTTTGCTTAGAGATGCATGTTCATCGTTGATTTGTTTTTTTATTGTCTGTTCACCCTTGAGATTCTCTTTTGAGTATCGAACTTCTTTTTTTTTTATTCTTCTCAATATCGACCTTAAGTGGTGCCTTCTTAACCTTAAAAAGCGAAGGTACTTACGAATTGAAAGTGTGAAAGGGGTTCGCTTCATTTTATGAGAAATCTTCACATCATGTTCCCAGGGAAAAGTTATCCATGAGCTGCAGCAACTCTCCGTTGCTCCGTCTCACTACGGAGCGTACGGGGGGAGTGTGCAATAGCCTATGACGCTACTTAACCCTTTACCTGCCACCTATGCATATTTTTCATTAATTATATATCTGCTTCAATATTTCTATTGTTTGAGCAATATTTTTTACATGAAAAAAACAACAATAAAAAAATAGGGAAATAATGTTTCTTCCATCGGGTTTGAGTCGCGGCTGTCGAAGGTTAAAAAAAAGACGCGCAATTGAATTTAATCTAGTACGAACACGAGCGTCTTTACGTGGAGAACACAGACAACGACGGGTCGAAGCACGGCACCGAGAGGATCGTGCACTCCGGGTCTGATCGTTCCTTCTACTAATGGCCCAAACACAACTTGCTCGCACGGTGTTGACCTCTCGACCTCTTCCACCGAGGAATAATGCGACAAAGGCCCCGAGCTGGAAATGAGAGATCACGATATCGCAATGACCTGGGAATTAATTCCGAGACACGTATTAGCGTGACCAAAAAAAAAAGAGTATGAACTAAAAAGTATGAAAAAAGTATAAAATAAAAAAGCTGAAAATTGAAATTTTCATATCGCTTCCGCATAAATGTTGAAAGTTGAACGTTGAAAGCTGAAAGTTGAAATTTTCATATCACTTTCTCATAATGGCCCTTTATTCGCAAAGCTCCTTCTATGAGAAAGCACTTACTATATTTTTGGCTTCCTTTGGCTTCCAGAAACATTGACTATTAACCACACAAGCTGTGTGCAAAATTTCAACCTGATCGGTGGAGGCGTTCCCGAGATATAGCCATTTGAATTTTTCGCGTCTGATTCACACACCCAACCAACCACCCAAACACCGACCCACCCACCCACCCGCACGCACGCGCGCGCACACACACACACACACACACACACACACACACACACACACACACACACACACACACACACACACACACACACACACACACACACACACACATTTTTTCTAAATGTGATTTTTCGATGTTTTGGAACATTCTGAACACGTTTTCATTAAAATCTCGAAATTTTTTTTTCACCATCACAAAGCTTCCTCTATGAGGAAGCGAAAAGTATGAAAAAAGTATGAAATAAAAAATAAAAAGTATGAGTATATCGGCGAGGGGGTCTCGGGGCTTTACGAGATTGTTATAATAAACGAGACGGCGACGATAATTACGTCGAACGATATTCATTGTCAGAGGTCCGATTGCAGACGATTTCGAATTCAGTGAGATAGTCTAGACGCATCGTCGTCGGGCGAACCTCGACTATGCGCCCGATCTGTACCGCGAGTAGAAGCGCGGCGGAAGAGCACGGACGGGCAGAGCGTCGCGGGTCTATAAACGGAACAGTCAACCACCTATATCTCTCCTTCCGACGATCCTCCTTGGCCCATCTCGCAGTTTCTTTATTCTTCCTACGCGTCTGATGTTCCACACTCTGCGACCTTTATTCCACGTATCTCACTCGTCTATATTAATCGAGGCTACGGAAAACCCGCCTCCGCGAATCGGTCGGTAAATATAAATTCCCAAAGGAAATATCAATATCATCTTCCTCCGTTCGTCGGCTATGAAAAATAAGATTTCCATTCGGTCTAAACTGTCCCAAAGGAAATGGTCGAGTCATCGGCTGTATCGTCACCTATCTACGGATCGTCGACGGAAATAGCCAATCGAGTCTCGCGCGATGCTTCTCTTCTGTCGCACATTCTAGTTTAATTTTCGGGTTCCCCTCTATTGTTCTCCATCTATTTGCGTCGTGCGAATTCGCAACGGTTAATACCTGCATCCGTGACACCGAAGAGTATGTTAATCGAGTATAGTTGAGTAAGCCTGACTGGGACGATGTGGCCCCGGCGTGTGAGCATCGCTGCACAGTGCAAGCATTATACACAACTCAGCGTTCAACGACGGCGATGCACCATCAAGAGTGAACGCCGCCAGCGTTCGGCCGCGGGGGACGGAAGAGGCTCGGGGGGTGTCTCGCTCGAACCGCGGCCCGTTCTCCGCTTCTCTCACTGTAAACCGAACGGCGAAGCGAACGCTCTCACCCGCGTAGTAGAACGGGCTCGTGAATGAAGCCTGCCCGCTCCTACTCCGCCTTCGTCGTCGCGTTCCTCCGAACACACACACACATACACTCTCGTCGCCAGAAATCGCTGCTGCTGCGGTTCTCTATGTAGTGGCTGCGATGCTTGCTGATTCTGTCGATGTTTCAGCGAATCCAAACACTTTTCGTTCACCCCTCCCCGCCGCTCGGGTCTACACTCTTCTACCGGGAACAGCTACGTACTCCAGACAAAACTGGCACCACTGGTTTGTCTCTCCTATATACCGTACCGCTGCCCTATTACACTATCCAACTGGTATATCGCTCTGTACTCCAGTTCGAATTCTTTTCCCAGTCAATCTTCTCGACGCGCGCTCGCGCTCTTCCACTGAATCATCCTATCGCCGCTGGTATAAACTGTACAGTTTTATTATTTAGACAGATATCAATCCTTCATTTTTTATTCTCTATCTTTTCGCGTCTATAACTGTACTCTTTGTATACATTTCTCGGATACAACAATCGGTATGTTAAGTAAGTTATCATGAGAGTTTGTATGCAAGTAAAAGTACGTAGGAGAATATTAATAAAATCGAGTATACTCGCGCACAATCACGGATTCGAATATGCGAGAAAAATTTTCATGAAACCTATATATATATGTGTGTGTAGGCATGTGTCTACAAAACATAATTGTCGCCACCCGACGGTTCTCACTGCGAAGGGCACGAGGGTCAAATAGTGGAATCTTTAAAGGCAATCATAGTAGCGAGAAAAAATTGTTATTGATGGTCCGGTCAGACACCGGAGTCGCGAGAACGATGAGACTACAAAGAGACAACACAACCCAGCTCGAGATATCTCTCGACCGCTCGCGTCTCATGATCTTGTTGACTGTTTACGAAAAATAAAAATAAAGAGCCCGCTACGTTATGTTGGCGATCGCGTAAGATAAATACCGATCTCGAGCATAGAGTAATGAAGAACGGCGGGTAGCCAATAAGAACTATTCGCCACTCGGGCGCACTCTTCGAGGGGATTCGATTAATCAGTTATGTGTCTCGTTCGTGTGTAAAAACATGCGTATGAGAGAGAACGACCCATTGAGGGGTATCGCGCTCTCGATGCTTTGACCCCTTTTAATGCAATAAATCAATTATCTCTCGTTATTAGGAGAAATTTATTATTTAATCGAATAAAGATTCTTGACCCTCGAATAAAATTCACACCGCCGCGACAAGACCCACTGTCTTTGTCATCTGTTGTTCTTTTTTTTTCTCCTTTCAAATTCTTTCATTTTTCTTCATCTGTAACTCGCTCCCCACCACCGTGACGAGTAGTGTGGTCGAAGCACAGTGGGCCGTACAGAGTCGTTGTTTTGGTGCCAGAGTTGCGTCGCGATCGTCACGAATTTAGTGTTATACTTTGTCGCGGATCGGCTCGTCCATTTTTTTTTAACGCCCAACTGCCCGCTAGAGCAAACAGACGGGAGTTACGCGCTTCACGGCGATCACGGGAGTTACGCGCTTCACGGCGATCACGGGACTTTGCGCGTTTCCTTGGTATCGAGTGTTCTCCGCATCGGCAAAAAACCTCTTGACAAAATTTAGCAAGCAGTTTCTTTGAATAATGACCTGTGTAATTTTCCAGGTTTCGTTACAATTCACTGCGATTTCACAGATATAAAAACTTTTCGGAAAAAAGCCTGTTTGTCCAGATCAAAATTTCAGCGAGATATGCCACAATCTTTTGACTTTTCACCGTGCATCGCAGCTAATCTCACAGTGGCTCAATGCACGATCTTCCGAGCATTTTGCGTTTCACTACGGATCAGCTGTCAACACTATATACCTAATGTGATTTGTTTTTTTTTATTTTTTATATTAATTAAATTATCGGTGTTTCGTGCGTGATCAGTGTGTGAAAAATGTTATTTCGGTGCAGTATTTATATTAATATTCGATGCAATAATTACCATGTTATTTTAATAAACATTATAAGTAAGTTTAAGTGCGTAAATATTCATTTTCACGTTCCCTCTAAGTTTCAAGCTCCCTCTATTTTTATTTTGTCCATCGATATTCGCGGGTATTATAATAACAACAAAAATAATAAGTTAACATTTTTTTGTTTATAATTTATATAAGTTATAATTATTATTTATTTACTCACTATAGTCGGAAGCCTTTTCCATCCGTATCACCAACGATCCACAAGTGCACTTGCCATGTCCCTATGTGATACGGATGGAGACGTATCCTGACTATAGTGAGTAAATTATTAATAATTATAATTCATATAAATTATAAATATTAAATAAAAGCTATTATTATCATTTTTCTATTATTATTCTTATTATAATAGCCGCAAATATCGATGAACAAAATAAAAATACAGCTTACGTGAAAATGAATATGTTATCGTTTAACATTTGAATCTTCTTGTACGATTTTTTTGTCGTTTTTCTTACTTTGTACTTATTTCTATGTAATTCTCCATCGATCGTCCTGTCGCAACTGGGCCATTCTGGGATATAGGCGGTCGTTGAATATTAGCGGCACGCTTTTTTGGTAGTAAACAACGCATCAAAGCTCTCTGACTCCGCACACTTGGCTCACTGCGGACTTTCGATTCCGGCATCGTGTTGTCCGCTGTTGCAAGTGTTCAGATACTTTTTACTTTTCCGAAGCGTCGAATGCAGTCAAAATAAATACATTTTTTTTTTTTAATCGGTCGCGTAACAAAAGGTGAATACATCCACATCGTAGTATTCGACGTTGGCATCGCATCCGTGGTTGCGCGCTTCCGCGCCGCCGCGCGGGATCGATCGTGTTCGGTTAGAGAGCACGAAGCGAGCGAAAGACAGCAACGTTTATATACGAGAGAAACTGACGGACGGAGAGAGAGAGAGAGAGAGAGAGAGACTGAGAGACTGAGACTCGGCCACGACTCTCCAGGCGGCGGGAGCGGAGTCTCGGCGACGCTGATCTTCATCGAGATCCTCGAAGAGAGCCGTGTCGCAGCGCAACTTTCCACGTGGCTGTAGCGGATATATATTGACATAGCGCAGAGAGCTCGACGAACTCTGTTTATCCATAAATATCTATAGTACATGACGCTGGGCGTGTATCAACATTGCTATTTTTTTCGCATATCGTGTACCCGATTTAAACTAGTCCCTTATTTTTTTTCTGTCCTCGATCATTGAAAATTATCATCTTTTTCCAGTACTCCGAATGAATATTGTATTTTACTGCGGTGGACTGACCGACTTGTTTTATTTCGCAGATTCGAGGAATGCTCCGAAATAGATGAGAAGACACGAGACCAGGTGACAGCGGATGGTCGAAAAGGCTCTGCTCAACGTCACTTCGTCGGGCGACGCGTCACGTAGCGGCTTTCCAGCGTGGTCGTCACTATGCCGAGGCGGAAGCGTCATTTTCGAGTGGCTGACATTTGCTTCTAAGCCGAGAAAATATCGCGCTGTTCTTGATTAACGACATTCGGCAGCTTAAGTCAATAGCAAGTGGATGAAAAGTGACGATCGAAGAAAAAAAACACACACACACACATAAACGAATGGAAATTTTCAAACGCTATTATTAGAGATTGAGTAAAAGAGACGAGCAGCGCTCGCGATGACGCGTGAGACTGATTCGGCCTTTGAAAACAAAAAAACAAAAAAATACAATGATTCTTAATAAATGTAACTCGCAGAAACGAGCGGTGAACAATCAGCGAGATGTACCATTTAACTTAAATTCGCTCAAGCGCTGAGAGAGGAAAAGCAGCCCGCTGCTGGTAAACGAATTCAGGATTCATCGATAAACGAGTCTATTTGGAATAGAGCACCGGCGCAATGAATCTTGCCACGGATAAACGTGCGGTCTTGTCGAGAGGGTTGAACGCGAAAAGGAATTCGTTGATTTTACGGGAACGAGCGATGGTGACGGAAAGTATAACACCGACGATCGACGAGCGCGAATCGTCGAATGTCCGTCGAAGACTTCACGAAGACTGTATGGGCACTGTTGATGGCCCCGAAGATTCGGCGCATCCGGTCGGTGCAAGGTGCGAGTTGTGCGAACGTCTGCGCAGTGACGATTCATCATCAGTTACGAGGAACGACGATACAGAGAGCGGGGAAGATTCGAAAATCGGTGAACGATGTCGAGGTGCAAATTATCGGGGGGGAAGGACGAAGGGGGCCGAAATTGTAACGTGTACCCGTTCCGGGCTCGATGACAATCGATCTTTGAGGTGCGCTTCCAGTGTCGTGCGATGGAATTCAAAAGCCGTTTACAGTTTCTCCAGCAAAACTCGGGAAACCCTTGTATGGATTGGCGTTATTATTGTCACGATAATCGCAACTGCCGCATCCACTGAACTGCCCGCTATTCCGCCGCGAAATCCGGGGAATTCCTCCTCCAACGCTAAACGAGAGGGTAAATTATTATTATTATTATTATTATTATTAATTTTTTTCAACTAAACTCAATGATTTTTTTCATTTTTATGATAACGATTCGGGTGAACTAATACTCGGGGATGAGACGAGTAATTTTTGAAAAATTAACATAAAACATGTACTGTGGTATTACTTCTCCCAATTAATTTTTTTTTTTGCTTCTGTGTATTGGAATCGCTATTTTTATACTAACGTTGTATATTATGAAAATTAATAATATACACATGCGACTGGAGCCTACGTGAATCAGAGTCTCATCTACCTCCGATCGATACAGTGTAATACCAGTATTTGAGTGATCGTTAAGTAGATTAACAGCTTTTAGTTTGCATGCCGTTGCTAGTTCTCTCATCATTCTGAATTATTTAAATGGAATGAGTTCAGTGCTGTGTTAAAGGTAGATAATTATATATCTAACGAGGATTGACATTGACGACGCGATGATAGATGTTTACGATGGTCAAAGCTATGTCGTCTAGATTATAATAGCGCAGACATCAACACACTGGTCAGAGTTGTAATTTACGAGATACACCGTGGATTTATCATACGTAATAACGATGAACATAACCGTCACGCGAACGAGTTCATAAATACATAATAACGAGCGATGCAATTGGCGTTTATTGATTATATTCACGCATCACGGAGCACGCGAGGATTTCGAAGGGTTCGCGGTGAGCTGATTTTGTTATCTTTCTCTTGCTGAGTCGTGTTCGGAAATCATACCCGGGTAACTAGTTTCTCTCTTTGACACTCGCACCAGCGCAGCACTCTCTCTCATTCTGTGTTATCCAAAGTAAGTTTCTGAGCGGCCCTGCATTCGTCATGCGGAAACCTCGATTATTCGGGAAAAGCGGAAACCGGAATGCCCCACAAGTAACGAAAAAAATATATAAATCATAAAACTTTGTTATTATAAGCATCATATATATTCTGTTTTTGTTATAAAATATTTATCGATTACATCTTTTTATTTCGTTTGAATTGATCGGAGCACTTTGTACGCGATTTCGAGGAAGAAGTTGAGAGAGAAAATCTCGGGACTCATCTCAACTATAAACTGCCACCGCGAAGAAACCGGATTTTGCTGGTTCTCTGTGATATTTTAACGAACACAAAACTAAGCTTCGTATACCACCTGTACAGGAAAAAAAAGGATGCTGAGAGAGGTAGATGAAAGAAAGATCGTCTAGACGGCACAACTTCCGGCAGGAAGGGCAGCCCGCCGAACCCTCGACCTTTGCTGTCCGTGCATCTGGCTCTCCTCCCTGAATACGACGCAGTTTATACATCGTATTATAGTTTCGTACCCGTGACCGGTATAACATGTACGACCGATTAATTTTGTCATTCGACCCTCGCACGGGGCGTATGCCCAGAAGACATGTATTTTATTTTAACATATATTTTTTTTCTAAACTGACAAACGATCTCGAATCAAATTATGTTTCCAGTGTGCCAAAGCATAGACATAAGAAATAGCGTGGATCAATTTTCGAGACTCGATGGATGCCGAGTCGTCGAGGGTTTCGTGCAAATATTGCTGATCGATCATGCCGATGATTCGGCGTATGCGAACCTCACGTTTCCGGATCTCATCGAGATAACGGAATATCTCGTGCTCTACAGGTAATAAACGCCCACGCGCTACATCGGTAACACTCGAGATTATCATCTCGATAGATAATAACGCCGCAAACGATTTTTCTTTCAGGGTAAATGGTTTGAAAACCGTCGGTCATCTCTTCCCAAATCTCACGGTCATTCGTGGGCACTCTCTCTTCATTAACTATGCACTCGTCGCTTTCGAAATGATGCATCTCCAAGAGATTGGACTCCATTCACTTACCGACATACTACGAGGATCAGTGAGATTCGAAAAAAATCCAGCCCTATGTTACGTCGACACTATCGATTGGGACCTCATCGCCAAGGCTGGCAAGGGAGAACACGTCATATCGGTGAGTGTAACATATTATATGTATAACATAAACAGATTTTTTTAAAACAACGATAACCCCAATAGGTAACCCGTTTCGGGGATCTCACTGACCGTCGACGATTTTGTTTCGATTCTCCCTGCAGATAAAGATTTAATGTTATCATTGCAGGGCAACAAGCCGAAGAACGGATGTCCAGTCTGCGAGAAACACTGTCCAATGAGATTGACAAAACCCGACGAGACAATGTGCTGGAATAGAGAACACTGCCAAAAGGGTAAATAAATATTCTATCTCTCTTTCGAAGCTACAAATACTCTACAATGCTACAACTACCACTGCTACCACCACCACCACCACCACCACTACCACCATCGCCACCGCCACCACCACCACCACTGCCACCTTTACCAGCTCCATCACCATCAACACCACCACCACTACAGGTCTGATGGAACCCGAGACGTTTCAAACAAATCTTTATTCTTAGGGGGAAAAAAACACATTGTTTAGGTCCATTTCGAAAGCGTACACTTTTATGATAATTATCATGCCGTTATGCTACCTCGACAGATGTGTTCCTTAAGGTCGGCTTCCTTAATCTCTGCAATTAAACTGTAAAAAACATAGTATTTTGGAAAAGTAGCGCGACGATGAAGCTATCGGTGGTCCGTCATACCCGTATTTGGTGTTAGATAGGTGCAAGAATGAGTGTGGTGTTCTAGGGTAAAAAAAAGCTCGTCGAAAAATAATTAATGAGGAATATTTTTATTTCAAGTTTGTGACCGGAAGTGCCCCGGCACCTGCACGCCGTCGGGCGTGTGCTGTCACCGCTTATGTTTGGGAGGCTGTACCGATGTAGCGGCCAAGGACTGTACTGCCTGCAAAAATGTCGCCGTTGACGGTCAATGCGTAGAACAATGTCCAGGAACTCTGTATAAGTTCATGAATCGCAGATGCATACAGGAGAACGAGTGCAAAATGATGAAGAGACCCCGGGAGATGTTCGATACTGTAAAAGAGTATCCTTACAAGCCCTTCGAAGGGAGCTGCCTAATAGAGTGTCCGGCGGGTCACATGGACGATGAGAAAGACGGTAAATCGACGTGCAAAAAGTGCGACGGTCCTTGTCTGAAAGAATGTACGGGTGCGAACGTAGACAGCATCGCGTCGGCTCAAAAGCTTCGTGGATGTACACACATAATTGGCAGCCTGGAGATTCAGATAAGGGGAGGAAAGAACATAGTCAAGGAGCTCGAGGACAGTCTCAGCATGATAGAGGAGATAGATGGTTATCTGAAAATCGTCAGAAGCTTTCCCCTCATATCTCTAAATTTTCTTAAAAATCTCAAAGTAATACGTGGCAATTCGCTCGATAACGGAAAGTACACACTCGCCGTACTCGACAATCAGAATCTTCAGGAACTCTGGAGCTGGGGTACCCATCCAACTATAAAGATACTGTCGCACGACGGACCGGCCAAGGTTTTCTTTCATTTCAATCCGAAACTGTGTCTCCACGAGATCGAAAGATTAAGGAATGAGACCGGTCTGTCGGAATTCACCGATCTCGAAGTTGCGCCGAATAGCAACGGCGACAAGGTTGCATGCAACGTTACGGAATTGAAGATCGAGGTTACAAAGAAAAATTCAATGGCTGCATTGATAGAGTGGGAAGAGTTTCAACATCACGATCCCCGATCTCTCCTGGGCTATGTTGTCTATTCGATCGAGGCACCGAGTGAAAATATAACTATGTACGACGGTCGTGATGCTTGCGGGGGCGATGGCTGGCGTGTCGATGACGTATCTGCGAGCGATTCTTCGGATAACGAGAATCATCGTGTTACTCATATATTTACAATGTTGAAGCCGTACACGCAGTACGCATTCTACGTTAAAACTTACACGATCGCTACCGAACGATCGGGAGCACAGAGCAAAGTTATATACTTCACTACACTACCCGATGCCCCGAGTCAGCCGCGGAGTTTGTCGATATGGAGTAACGCCAGCAGTGAATTGGTCATTTCTTGGCTCCCGCCGCTCCGAAAGAACGGCAATCTTACTCACTATAAAATCATCGGAAGATGGGATCGCGACGATCCGGCTTTCGTTGCCCAGAGAAACTATTGCGAGGAACGTAAGTTTTTTTTTTACATCTGGACGCATGTGCTCTTATGCTACAAGATGTGTATATTATGGTACAAGGGAGGAAAGTGCGTCGCTTCACCGAGTGTGAAATTCAGACGAGGTGAAAAGGCACTTCCTCCCGAGTGGCATACGCTATTTTTTTCCTGATTGTGCTAAAAAGTGGCCATATTTCTATGCCTGGAAGGTTGATGGAAATTGGCCGAGTCTTAACGAGCGGGAGGAAAAGTAATTTAGTGGGAGGAAAAGTGATTTAGCGAGAGGAAAAGCTCACTTTTCCTCTCGCTAAATGACTTTTCCTCCCGCGGGTCAAGAATTGGCCACTTTCCACCCCCGTTGCAGGCATGAAATAGGGCCTTCTTAACCTAGTCGGGAAAAAAGAAATTATGGTTACGTTTCATGAACCCGATAATGTATTTTAACAGCGATGCTTCTGCCCGAGAAAAAACCCATGGCCGTAATGGCAGAAGAGGAGCGCAAGAAAGCCGAGGCTGAAAAGGAATCTGATCAAAATGAACAGAACGTCAATAAGTGTACGTGCAACAAGCCTCAGCCAAAGGATCTCGAGCAAGAAGTTTCGAGTTCTATAGCTTTCGAAGATGCCTTGCACAATCAGGTTTACATTAAACGCATTGGTCAACGAAGGAGACGCGACGTTGGTGGAATTCTCAGTGCCGTTCCACGTAAGAGGGACACCAGTTACGCGCAGGTAATATTTTAATCCTTCATCACATGATACTTCGGTCGCCGATTCCTTGAATTTTTAACTTTCATGTATTTTTTCTATGTTCAAAAATGTCCAGGACAAGGAGACGAGCACCGATAAAATCGAGAACGGTACTTATGTGACATTCGAGAGACTGGTACCAAGTACGAATCTCACGTTTGTAATGAGAAATTTACGACACTTTGCGGAATACTACATCGAGATAGTGGCCTGCCGAGAGTATCTGATAAACGATACTTACAACAACTGCTCCACTAAGGCTGTAAAAGCTTATCGGACATTGCCCATCGAGAGTGCCGACAATATACCGCCAAATTCGTTCAAGCTTGAAACAATAGGCGGCAACAATAGTTACACTCTTGTGAAATTACGTTGGGACGAGCCTCCTCAGCCGAATGGTCTCATTGTTACCTATCAAATTGAGTATAAAAGGGTGGACATTCAGAACGTGAGTATTTTTTCTCTGTTTTTCCCGTCTTCGTTGAGGAAAACGTTATTTCATAGAAGCTTTGTAAACAAAAGTAAATTGTACGAGGAGACGTTGAAATTATATATATATATATATTTTTTCTAATTTGTGAAGCACGTTCACGACAAATGACGACTAACTAAACCAAATTATGTAATTTTTCAGATACAAGCGACTCTGGTGTGCATAACGCGGCGCGACTTCGTAAACGCGGGATTTTCGTACATACTCAAAGATCTTCCAGCCGGAAACTATTCTGTTAAAGTACGAGCTACGAGCTTGGCCGGAAACGGTGCTGATTCGGAAATAAAATATGTCTACATCGAGGAATACAGGACAAGCGGAACGTTCTGGATTCTCTTTTGGTCCATATCGAGTATAACTGTCGTGACACTATCACTCGGTGGGTTCTACGTGTGCAAAAGGAAATTCATGCGCAATGTGCCGAGCATGAGACTGATAGCCACGGTCAATCCCGAATACGTTAGTACGGTGTACATACCGGACGAATGGGAAGTGCCGAGAAAGAAGATTCACTTGATGCGCGAATTGGGAAATGGTTCGTTCGGCATGGTGTACGAGGGAATTGCCAAAGACGTGGTGAAGTCAAAGCCGGAAGTTCGATGCGCTGTGAAAACCGTAAACGAGAATGCAACCGATCGTGAACGCATAGAATTCTTGAACGAAGCATCGGTTATGAAGTAAGTATAAGCGGGGCATGCTGCCACGGTGTAAACGGTCTGATGGCGTCCAATCTGGACGAAGCATTTTTTTCTCTTTCGTATATAAAGAGGATAAATACGATAAGCTTTGCATTTTTCAGAGCCTTCAATACTCATCACGTTGTTCGATTATTGGGTGTGGTATCGCAAGGACAGCCAACATTGGTAGTGATGGAGCTGATGGTAAATGGAGATTTAAAGACATATTTGCGAAGCCATCGACCCGATCAATGCGAAAACTTTATGAAACAACCACCAACGTTGAAGAGAATATTGCGAATGGCTATCGAGATAGCCGATGGAATGGCTTATTTGTCAGCGAAGAAATTCGTTCACAGAGACTTGGCGGCTCGTAACTGCATGGTCGCCGAGGATCTGACCGTTAAGATCGGTGATTTTGGAATGACAAGAGACATTTATGAAACTGATTACTACCGTAAAGGTACAAAGGGCCTATTGCCGGTCAGATGGATGGCACCGGAGAGCTTGAAGGACGGTGTCTTTACAAGCTTCTCGGATGTTTGGAGTTACGGTGTCGTACTCTGGGAAATGGTCACACTTGCGTCTCAACCTTATCAGGGCCTTTCCAATGATCAGGTATGAAACTTTTATGATTTAAATGGGCAAAGTGAATTTTACGGATATTAGTAATCATGTTATAATTTATTTTTCGTTGTTGTAGGTATTGCGTTACGTCATTGATGGTGGTGTAATGGAACGCCCGGAGAATTGTCCCGACTCTATGTATACATTGATGCGACTAACTTGGAATCACAAGGCAAACAGAAGGCCAACTTTTATCGATATAGCAACGATGCTTTTGCACGAAGTTGACGTCGACGGTTTCGATAGGGTTAGCTTTTACCACTGTCCCGAAGGTATCGAGGCACGAAATCAGAACAGCTCACATTCACCGCACAATGACAAGTGAGACTTCGTTCATCGAATTTGTCTTTTTATAAATAACCAAGTGTTATTTCATTGTTCTACAGCCTGTTTTTGCCGTTTTATTCGTTCCAGGGATTTGGAATTGGCGGCTCTGCAAGATTTGCGAGAGGACGAGGGTGAAGGGGACGAGGATTCACCCCTTCGACAGGACTTCGGCGATTTCGCGAGTATAGAACCGACATGCTTGAAGAACAATTCACACTCGAGATACGCTCCTGGTTCGTACGGTGAGAACTCAAAAATCGTCACCAACTTTCACGATCTCAACTCGTCAAAGGTACCTCTCAAAGCAGGATTCGATGATTTCGACGGAGTATCTGCGGATTCCCTAAATTCGAGCAAGGACACTCTCGATTTTCCTTTCGTCGAGGACAGTCTCAAGTCCGTCAAAAATTCCCCGTCCATAAATAAAAAGAGTTGTTCCCGTGGTAGTTTGAGTCTCAAATCTATAGGACAATCACGGAGTCCTCTAAATAACACACAAGTTGGTATTTTAACACCAACCCTCCAGGAGAGTCCGGCGCGCAGCGTTAAGTCACAAAAGAATAGTCCCGATTATGAAAATCGAACTCCTGAAATAGTGTCGATTATCGAGGAAAAGGAGGCAATATCTCTACGTATTAATTTCCCATCGATGGACGCTATAGATATCGACACTGTCGACGAAGGAAAGGACAAGCGGGTTCAAGCTGAATACACGGACAAAGCAGAGACATTGAACAACGGGTTTATCAGTGGGACAACGACGTAGTTTCCAGACAGGGACGCGACGTTAGACTTAATAAAAAAAATCTCGCTCTATCCACGGGGCTTTTTAACGCTGAAAAAAAAATATATAAATAAGAACAACAACAAAATCGGACGTAAAAGAACTCACGCATTACAAGCAACAATGTCTTTAACTGAGAGAAGGCAGTGCCCGCGCTAGTCTTTCGATGTTTTACAATACTCCAATTTTTTTGGAGCATTATAAAAAAAAAGAAAACGATTTGTCATGTGTGAATGAATGAGAGCAAAAAAATTAGTATTTTTAATTAACGTAGCTTGTAATGATACATTTAATTTTAAACGACCCGAACGTACCGTAAAGCGAATCGAAAAAAAATCGACTCCTCACCCAACGAACGATTGTATATTTCTCACAGTATCGCTTCGAATATTCAGGACATTCGTCTCCGTTAATTAATAATCGGTACCTCTGTATATGTCATTATATTTTTTTTCGGTGCGAACCAGTCATTTGTCGGTAGTTTATGTAATCTGTAAAACAACAGATACTGCCTAATGTGTGTCGTCGCGGACGAGAGTCGTCACTTCGGTGTGTCCAACTATGGCGAATTTCGGGATCGTTCAGGAGTAAAGGAAGCACCTTTTTGCAGCCGGCCCTCCATCCCCACCTACTCTACTATGTAGATGTTAAGGGTATAACTGAATTGTCTAGCATTCGATAACTATTTGCACCGGTAATTTTGTGCCTGTTGCATCGCGTCAACTTACGAGTTTTCAATCGGTGGAGAGAGCGCGCAAGAGTTGTCTTTAAAACGAATATGTCAAAGATAGAGCTGACATAGGCGTGAACGATGTAAGGAGTGATGTATTTTGTATTGAGTCGTCATGGTGCAAGGATCATTTCATTTAATTTTTGTAACGCCTTTGAGGCCTCAATTGTACGGACTTTTAAGTTATTTTGATTTAACACACACGTGTTTTTCTTCCGCACGGCCGTTAAATGATTACTTTTCAATTATCAAAAATTATACGCGGTTCCGTGCTTTTTTCACTCTCAGCAGCATTATATTTTTTAATTTTACGAAAACGCGGCGGTTGTTTATTTGAGTACAATTTATATATTCTACAAAGAGGCTATTTTCAAATCTGAATTAATTCGTTTATTATTCGATTACATCATGAGTTTACGTAAATTCAGTATCTAGAGCGTTTTCCCATTATTTTTTTCGCCATATATTCTAGTGTATTTAGATTTTACATTAGTAAAGTGACCACAGTTTCGATAGTGCGTCAAATCCAATGAAAGAAAATTATATTACCAAACTCTCGGAGGAATAAGTAATGAAACATACAAATATGACACGAAAACAAAGTTTGAGCCGTATACAATTTAAAAAAAAAGAAAAAAGAAAAAAAATAGTACTTTCGGTGAAGGTTGGGAAGTAGCTGCACGAGCCGGATCGAGCGCTAAAACGGCACGAGGCGAAGCCGGGTGCTGTTGTAGCGCGAGAGAAGGCGAGTGCAGGGACTTCACAACCGCCTTCGGGAGTCCGCTTTTACGTACCAGTATCGCATACTACTTCGTGTGACGAATGCATGAAAGGTTATGTTGCTGGCCGGGCGCGACAATACGGCGCCTGCGCGTCGTAATCGTAATACTGTGCGCATGCGCACACGATTCACTTTTGCGTTGCATAAATACTCATTACGACACGCTTCCAGTATTTACGAAACGTTTCCGGTATTTATGTAACGCCTTCTTGAAAAACACCAATTTATATGGCGCCTGGCCCCCACATAAAGCAGCACTTTTCATGCATGAGTCACAAAAAGAAACATTATGTTCCAGGATCAAGAACATTTAACGCGATTACGTGTAAACAAGAGAAACATAGACTGTTGAAGCCCAGTGAGAGCCAAGATTGACGTCTGACAAGTAACAAATCAAGAAACTGTTGTTGAATTGAATGAAAAAAAGAATATATGATCCACGCAATACAGTTGAAACTAGATAAAACGAGCCTCAAAAATAAGACTGATTAGCTAATGCCCTTTATAAGCCCGTAATCTCCTAGTAAGTGAATGTTGCCGAAACAACATGATAGAAGTTCCATATCATTTATTCGCTTACATTAATCCAATTAGTTATTATTTTCTTTTTTTTTTAGTTGTAATCACTTTTTGCAACATGTTCGCGTAAACCTCCGGCGGTTTGACGAAAAATAAAAAAGGAACATAAATAATAAAATAATAAATAAAAATGATGCAGATCGAGTGTGAAATGCAGCTTGTCCTTATGTCTGACAGCCCACCGATCTCCCGAATGGAGAGCCAGGCATATAAATAGTGCTAATACTGGGTACGATCAAACGTACCAGTGACCTAATAGAAAGTACCTACCTTATTTTTAATCGCTTTACATATTATTATTATTATTATTATTATTATTATTATTAATATTATTATATTGTACGTTGATATAGAAATTGAATTAGTCCAAGTTTTTTGTACAGACAACTAAACGTATAAGATGCAACGAGGTAATTTAATAATATGTATAGACCTTATAAAATCGTGCAGCGTATAGAAAAATATCTTATCTTCTGTGGAATTTTCTTACATTAGAAAACACAGTTACCTAAAATTTAGCTCTCTCCAACCAGTATCACCGATACCACCCTTCTTCCCTATGTGTAAATATCCCCCTCTTCTTCACTTACTGTTTTCTTGCTCCTTAAGCTGTTCTTTTTGTTTTATTTCATCACATTCGAGTCTTGACAGTGCCAATCTAAATTTAGTGGTTTCGTTGAAAGTCTCCACCGCATTTACTCTTATCTCTCTGAAAATAATATTCATTGAATAATGTTATCAGATTTAGTGTGCAGTAAGAAATTAATAAGCTTTGCATTTGGTAATTCTTTCGAAATTTTTTTCAACAGAAAAATATTGGCGGGGAAGAATTGAAAAAGAAAACGAAACAAAAATTGTATTATTACGCAATCCCCCTTATCTTCCGTGTGCGCGTGACTTACACAGAGCTTCTAGCTGAGTGTGTATTGTCATGGACATGCATCCTATCAGTGCCGCCTATCGGTCGGCTTAGTCCCAACTTGTACAGCCAGCTCTATGCGTGCATACGCAATACATACTCATCAGATGAACTCGGGCGGTTCGTGCGCATAGTGATTTCTATCCAGAGTATTTTCCCCCTAACTGCGTTCAACACATTGCGAGGTATGCTAACGGAGTCCGCTGTAAAATCCTTGTTGAGCATAAGCTGCACCGACAGTTTGATTATTAATGACACACACCACACACACACACGCGAGCACGCACGCAGGCACATGCCGATACATATGCTAGACGCCATTCACGCTACCCAACGTACTATAAATAAGAAACAAAAAAGGAAAAAAATGACAAAAGCCTCGCTCGTATTTTGAAGTATTGATGATAATAAACACAAAACAAACCGTTAACGCTTAGATTATATGAATCTATATTTATAACAATGCCGTATGTTTTCCTATTGTCTTTTCATTTTTAACTGGAAAGGGCTCCGACTGTTTATTCTCGAGCAGAGCAAACGAGTGCCTTTTTGCATCGATAATAGAGTCGCACTCGTTGGGCCCATTGCTCGAAAATGGGCAAGGGCTGCCGACCTCAATATCTCCTCCAGCATTATAGCAAAAATATATATATATGCATATGTATGTAAATATAATTGAAACGTAAAATTAAGCAAGTTTCATGTTCTTTTTTTCTATAAAGCTTGTCAATTTTGTTCATACGTAATGAAGGAAAAGAACGAAAATGAGAAACGTGTCACGTGTGTGTCAAGCTTACCGCTTTGAGGTCCTTTGACATAAATCCTACACTTGGACTAAGTTGGTATTATAATTATTGTACGTACGTTCAACCGGAATGTATAATCGAAATATGCCCACGACTGATTTTACATATGTGTACATAACGAAAAAAGAAATAAGAGAAAAGCCCTAGTCTTCTTGTGGTCGTCATGCTCAATCCTTGCGCCCGTTATATCAGTACCGAATATATTCATCGAACTTTAAATACTTAGCTGCAAAATTAATTTTTTTAAATACAAACAAGCATAGCTTTTGAACTTCGATCGAGTAGCCTTTGACGGTAGTAAGCATAGACCGACGGGTAGCAGTGCTCAACTCTAGTTTTTGCTCAATATAAATCATTGACACTCATGCACACACGCACACGCACAGACTCAGACACCCACACACATACACAGCGGTGACTCGCCAACATTCCTCATCACATAGACTGCTGTCTTGGACGTTCTTTTTGCAGCGCCGTCAAATACAATTTTCCTTCCTCTTATTGTTCCATCGTTATGTTCCCAGTAAAGCTTCCGCCGTCATATGAATTATATATCAGGTGTGTGCAGTAATATAGGGGAGGGTGGAGAATAACCGACGCGTGTCCTCCATTTGCGATGAGACTTTTTTCGTGTCCCTCATGCGTGTAAAGATATCGCGTGGCTAAAATCGAGTATCCGTAATTTGTGCGCGTAAAATGCGTTGTAAAATAAAAAATCTGGATGAAAAGTTTCTATGCGGTAATATGAAGTTTTGTATCCAGAAACCAATAAAAATTAAAAATTAAAAGTTTATATACAACAATGAGTTTAAATGGTTTATTAAATCGAGGTTTTTACGTGTCGTTCATATAGACGAACAATCGAATTTAACTTCAATTTTTTTTTTCATGTCACATTTCAATATACCACTATATCCATACAAACTAGATATTCATTTTGCGAAAATATTTTAACGGAGTTAAATTTACGCCATTTCGATTTTATTAACTGATATCAATGAACGAATGTGTGACGTGATATCAGCCGAGTGGTTTTTCTGTTGAGCCCACACGGCTTGTATTTTCAGTACTGTACTAATAGATGTTTATCATATTGTGACAGTCTCATGGTTTCGAACGTCGATACTAAACGTGATCAAATAATGAATGAAAGAAAAGAAAATGTTTTGCTACCTATGCAAACCCCGAGCAACTGTGTCCCTAGTAATCAACGCTCATAATGAGCGTGACGATCAATGACTATTGTAATAAATATTAACACCAAAAAACGTCGAAGGATGTGTAATCTCGGTAACGAAATTAGAAAGCTTTCAAGGGCCTCGAACTGTACTATATCCGTAAACGTGATGAGCACGTCGATGAAATCGCTTTTTGATGATAAGAAAACAAAAACATACCTAAGGAATATAAAGTACGAAGACCTCGCTATATAGGCCAACGTATATCGTAATTGCGTCGTCCGCTAATTCTTATGAACACAAAGCCTGTGCAGACGCTTGACGGACAGTCGACAGGAAATGTGTGGAATATAATATTGTAAAGGACATTGGAAACGTAAGTGTACGGACAACGTACTTCAATTGGGCCTAGATTTTACAACATAGGGTTGTATTAAAAAAAAAAACGTAAAACTAAAAAATGAAACAAAAAAATAACTATCGGTTAGCCATATGTAATTATGGTATATATATGTATATATATATATATGTACATGTATATATGCATAATAAACTAAAAGGCACTGAAGGTTCATCTTCTCCCCTCCCCCATGAACCTTTCCGCCTTGCCCCTCCTCCTTTCCCCCACCCCGTACGTAGAACGGAAACTTTGCTGTCAAATGAGATATAAGATGTGCTCGCGTACTTTCGGATTATGCTTAGTAAGTAATATCCGATTATCTGGTTATATAAAAAAAACTATTACCTATGATTATAAGTAATGCTGTACGCAAAGAGGAAAACAAATTTTATTTACCAAATACCACTTTTTCAATAAAATAAAACAAAAACAAAAATTAAACCCTTTTTGTCAGAAAAGAAATGGAGAATGACGTCGGTCCATGGGCTTGTTGAGAATTCTACTAAATACCGACGATTGATGGATAACATAGGATTATCGTTACATCCAGAGGAGCTCGAGCAATGATGAGCTACGGAGGCCGATGAGCCCCTCTTTTAATACACGAGAGATCGACCTGACGGCCTCATTTCGTACATCAGGAGCGATACGTCTTTGGGACATGTGTGTGTGTCTCTTCTGTAGAGCGAGAATTGAGATTACCACCTTCCGTAAAGTGGTGAGTAGCCATGTAGAAGTATCGAGTTGTTATTAACACTTTGATTTTGATCTGGTTTGATACAAAATCGTCGATATGACTGTCGATTAAATTTAGCGTCTCGATGATTTTGGTGCCAGACGTGCCGGTGTCGATACCGTTCTATACTAATAATGCTGTAATTAATGCAACGATGTTTTCAACGCTGTATGCTTCAGTCTGTATATATATATATGTACCGACGTCTGAGAATTCAAGGTGTGTAACCCGTATACTTAAAAAGCGAGCTAACGCTCTTTTGATACTTAGCTGTCGATATATACATCCCGCTACGTAACTTCAAACCGCGCGGGTCACTTGCCCGACTTCGGAATACCCGAAAGTGCACAATACACGCCGGGGCAAGGTGACGTTCAAGGTAATTCGATGGCTCGTCAGCGATTGACTGTCTACATATTGTTCGGTAAGGATTATTCATATAGACTGTTCGCAGGTATAAAACGGGCAACAGTTTGGTCAATAATCCGGTAGTTTTATATCAATCCCGTGTCTTACGAATTAATAAAGCATGTAACACACACTTCAAGAATGCGAGGCGTAGAGAGAGAAAGAGAGAGAGAGAGAGAGAGAGAGAGAGCAGTTAATTCGCACCCGATGTCCGAAAAATATCAGTGTATCGTTCGAGTGTCTTCAACCTGAGCGATACCGTTATCACCTGTTTCTCGCTCAGTCTTCTCTTCTTCTCATCCTCCCCTCCCTTCATCCTTAGTTCGCAGCTTCCTCGTCGTTGCCAGCACACGAGTGTGGCGCCTTCGTTCCCTTCGGTTTTATGTTATGTCCGTACTGGTTTTACTGTCGGCGATCTTGTTTGTGAACCGATTAATCAATTTTGCTTCTTTATCTATTCACAATCCACCCATTGAGCATCGTCGGAGATGTTTTGCATTCATTCGCGGTAAGGTAAACGAAATATAACCCGGCATTAGCCTACAGGACGTTAAAAAATTTGCATCACAGTATCGACAAGTATGTTATTGTTGCTCAGATGCGTTTCTATAATCGTCGAATAACTGCAAAGAAACGCGATCTTATTCGTCCCATAGAGTCAAATGCCATTTTCCATAGTGTTCTTCACTGTTAAATTTATACATCAACGGATAAATTTAACGGCTTAAATCGATAGGAAAGGGGGTTTCGTGTCCGGTAAAAAAACAACAAAAATAATCTTAAACTAACATTCGCGAACGAAAACATTGATTCGATATGAAAATAGATCGGTTACAGTGAGAGGCCGATGAACCATCCGAAGTGTCAGGACGGGCTGGAGACTGCAAGTCGGTACGAAACGAGACCAAATTCTTAGCACGCCCCGCGCGATCGCGATCGACTTGCTGTGCAATTCCCAGCCAACCTGTCCGAGACGATCCTCGATGCCGTACCTCTCCGCCTGCGTATGCAGTTTGCAGAAGGCGACGAAGAAGGAGATGGCCAGCAACAGCAGGACGGCAATGGGTATCCGTTAGTCGGCCGAATTTATCTCGGTCCGCACGGTTTGCTCGGATAATACGGAAATACGCTCGCGATCGATCAGATTATCGGAACCTCGACGCCTGACGCGATCGTATTCTCACGAACTCAACGATTTTTGAAGGTATGCATGTATATTCCTCCAGTGACCTTGATTCCCCGTTCTCCCCCTCCCTGTTATATAGGCAAAGTATAGCTCTACTACTACGTGTGTGGTGTACGACTTTTGCGGGTAACCGCGAGAGGAATTCTGAATGAATGAATAGATTTAAGTATGCGAACCATGAGAAACCGCGATAACCGCGTCTCGGTCGAGCTGTGTATTTTATATGTAATACCGTCTGCGGTCCCAAAGCACGCGGTGTCTACGATATAATTATGTAAGCTACCACGAAGCATGGAGTGTTTGCCGATGTGAACTCGGTTGCGATTATGCACGGAAAGAACCTCGATGGTTTCATTGTGTTAGGCCCGCCGTGCGTTGAGGGAGACCGCATTCGCGGGACATCTCTGTTAGCGAACGAATGCGGCATGACACAACGAAGAGAGGTAGAACCGTGACGCGAAAACTGAGGCAGTTTACAGTGGTACGTATGTTATATAGGGGTACGAATATCGGCGTGTCGACGTCGCGTTCCAGCAACCCAGATCGGCGAGGCGAGGTTGGATACCGTTAAAACCGTGTTAACGCAGTTACACAGAGTCGCCACGTTTGCAGCCCGTAAGCGAGCTGCGCACGATGCAGTGCTACACGATAGAATTCTCTTCTCTGCGTAGAAGGAAAATAATAAAAATAACGAAAGGGTAACATTTATTCGTAAAGCGATAAACGGTACAATAGAAAGACAATATAATAAACAAAAATAAAAATGAGAGTTCAATCGGTCGCGAATATTTCGGAATTAATGTATATCTCTTTCAGAGCCGGATGAGTATTCTCGAGGCCCCGGCATATTTTCTACGGTATACTAATCGTTATGGAAAGTCCGCTGTGAGAGGCCTGTGTGCGGTTGTGTATATAATATGGGACGATAGTCGAGGGAAGGAGTAAAAAAGAAAAACGAAGATGAGGGAGCGAATCGCTCGTCGTTGCGGTAGTTAGCAGCAGGTTATAGAAGTTGTAGCCCGCCGCGAGTGGGTCAGCAGCGAAGCTAATGCTTTTCGACCGCGGCGGAGATAGCTGAGTGAGGTTCGAGAGAGGGGCTGAGGGGGGCGTGTGTGTGCCGGAGACGACCGCAGGCTCGTCGAGGCCTGTCTTTTACTCGAGGACGATGAGGTGGGACGCGGAGCTCCGGAGGCCGCTGGATATCTCTCGTCCACTGGAACCACGGGGGCGAGATGGGCCAACCGTCAACGGGCGTACGAATGTGCGAGCGGTGTTTGTAATCAAACTGGCGATCCGCAGGGGCCCACCAGCAACAGCGAGCACACGGCTAACCCAGCGCGGAAGAAAGTCGAGGCCTACCGGCGTGAGCTCGCGTCAGTCCAGCGACGCCCGTTCTCTCGAATGCACGCTCGGTTCTTCGTCCACCTCTCGGTCACTTTTTTTTTTCTCCGTCACACTTCTTTCCGGAATAATGTTTCCACAGATTTCGATTAAATAACAATCTAACGACGCGTCGCAGCGATTAAGAAATTAATAAGAAAAATTATTGCGAACAAATAACCACCAAATTAATTAGTGCAATCGACAGAGACGTCGGATTCGTCAAGATACAGAGTTTCGTTAAACAAGCGCGCAACGATCGTGACGACAGGTCTCGACGAGCTGTGTGCGACGCCCCAGCCTGCCTTCTACAGAACAATACCAGAAACGTTTGACCAACACAACGGAAGTGCATCGAAGAGAGCCGCGTTACGCGCGCTTTTGGAACCACGTGCTCCACTGCGGATTTTAATCGATATATACGCTCAAATCCGTAACTGACAAGTACGAGGACGGATTGATACGCTGGTGAGTGAAAACAATTTACAGAAGCGCACACATTCTAATGCTTAGTTTATCCGGACTAACGACGATGGCGACGTTCCAAAAGATACGTACCGATGACTAGTCGCGAATCTGGTCTCACGGGTGTCGGATACCCGGTAGAGCGAAATTCGATGCAACACTCGGGAGTTTTGTGGCGTCATTGTAATGCAAATCTGTTGCGCAGGATTTTGTTTTGCAGACTATACGGTGACATATACATATACATCCCCAATACTGGTAGTGAAAAAAGTTGCGAAAATAATTTTTCGTGCACGAGATAATAATCCAGAAAGGGAGAGTGTATAATAATTTAATCTCACGAAGAATCTCGCGTTTCTCGGGGGTACGAGAACGTTTGTCGATGAGATTATACAGCGAAGGTATATATAGTATAGTGCACTGTATCAGGAGAGTGTACGGAATGCAGTCGACCTAGCTCTTATACAGAGAAGAAAGACGGAGAGAAAGGGTATAGCGGCTTTTGTCGCGCTCGGGATCCTTTTACGTATCATTTATGTACGGCTTCGTCTGTCCCCTGCGTCATTTCGTTATTGTCCATCCCCGCGAGAAAAAAAAACAATACATGTTTCCGGGTATATGTGAATCCAACGGAGAAACTTGCCGGTAATAGGTGTACTACACGTGAAAAATTAGTCGACGCTACAAAAAATATTTTTCAACTTGAAAAAAAAAAAAAAAAAAAAAAAAAAAACTCATACGAAAATATCCCGATTCAATCCAGCGATTAGGCAAGGCGCTGACATTTTTATAAGAATCCCATTGTCTGGTAATAGCGGTAAAGAGAGTTTTATTTATAGCGTAGCGAGTGCAAGAGACGTACGGAACGAGTCGAGCGCCGCATTCTGAAGAATCGATGGCATTTCCCACTTTTTTAAAATTACTTTTTATAGACTGCGAATGGCGCGCCCTCGCGACCGCGGTATATTTCATTTACTCTGCGGACGTATATACAACTCTGTATTCTCCGTGACTGGGCAGTATATGATGACCATTCGCGCTGTGCTCAGCTTAGAGAGCTCGCTGATTTTCCCGCTGTGAAGTATATATATATATATACATACTCAATCGTACATACGCTCGGTGCAAAACTACCGCAATTACTCTTAATAGCGAGAAAGTTCAAACTGGCCCGAGGGAAGTTTCGAGTTGGTAACATGGTGTATGGAATGTCGTTCGAGCCAAAAGAACTCCTCACCCCTACCCACAATGTAAAAAAAACTGCTGTATACATTGAACATTTAACGAAAGCTCTTTGTCCAGGACAAGCAAAAAAAAGTTGTGTTAATTTTATAAACGGAATGATTAATTTTTTCAGCCTCCTCGTTTGTGAAAGACCGCAATAGCAGATGCAAAAGATGAAATTGTCTCCGAGTATACAAACGAGCGCTGTCAAAACCTCCGAGGCGTGTCAGAAAGCCGAAGCGAGATGTTGCATAAGCGAGCGAGCTCTCTTGCCCGGCAAGCCGTAAGGTTGGCGCAAAAAGCTATTATATCAAGCGCTGAGTTATAGCTGAGAAAAGTGTGTTGGGATTCCGCAAAGTCTGCCACCGCTCACCGGTGGTCACCGTGCCAGCTATCGCGGGGAACTCTCGTAAGCGGCTGACACCACTTCCGCGAGTAACAATGGGGCTTCGAAATAGAACGGATATCATACTCTGCGCGTAGAGAGAATCATCGCGAAAAGCGGGTAAACACGTGTATTCGCGAGATGATATATCACCTGCTCACTATTTAGTTTGCATGTACATGAAACTGTTCTTTCTTGATTCCATTCGATTATTAATATCCGCTAACATGAATATAGACCGGTAATTGTCTCACTCGTCTCCTTATATACATTCGAACATAACACGCTGGATGAACGAAAGTTTTTTTATTTTGTTTGTTTGTTTGTTTGTTTTTTATTTTTTATTTTTTTTTTACGCAATTCGTAACTTTCGTAATTTTCCGCTCGGTCGACTCTATTTACCGTCAGTGTATATCAAGAAACGCGATCGAATCTCAACTCGCGGTTCCACTTGCACTTTTTGCTTTTATTTTTTTTTTCACGCTCTTACGAAGCGATCCCGAGAATGACCCGAATCTGCGAGAGCAACTTCACAAAGCGCTGTCCGCCTACCGATCTCCCGATCGTCGTGATTCGATTCCTTATCCGTAGTGCCGGCTTTGTACAAACGAGCTGCTCCTGGACACCTGCACATAGCGAACTTTCGATGTTGACTATATTTGGGATTCGTTGGTCGTTACGTCGAACCGAATGACTCATTTGGCCAAGCATTTCCAGCGAGTGTATAAATTTGTTTAAATACTCTTTTCTTTCAAATCAATTGCCATACGAGTTTGACTTTTCATGTTAACGTGACCAAGAAAGATGGGATAGCGGAATATACAGAGGAATCGCAATAATCCTTTATATATATTTCCACGGGTGTTCGCGCCGAGCTTTGCTGCTCGACGAGATGAATCGCGCTGCGAAGTTTCGTATCGAGAATGTGGCGCTCGAAGGCCCCCGCCGGCTATGAATTCCGTTATACACGCGCGCACTTGTACGCTCGATCTTCTCTCCGTCCTCTCGCTTGTGGCGGCCACCACAGCAACAGGTATCGCGCGATGGGCATTCACGACGAAATTTCTTGAGCCAGCCTCCTTCTCTTCCACCCTCTTCTCTCTTCCCGAGAGATCAGCAATTTTATACTCGCCACACTGTACATTTATATACATATATACACAGTACCGCAAGTCCTCTTATCGGCAATTCAAACGCGCTGTAACATTCCTAAGTTTATAAAATAAATAATAAAAGAGGACAAACAAGTAAATTTCTCTTCGCGCAAGCTTTTACCAGATTTTTTTTTTCAATCCTACACGTTTTCTCTCGTTAGAATAATGCGAAAGTCTTTCGGAAAGCTGAGAGAGGGGAAAGCGATTATCGAGATCGATTTCGCGAACGATTACGGCAGTTTATACTGTGACAGATTCTTGCACGGTAAATCGACGTCGGAAGGGGAAGGGTAAAAAAATATAATTGCATGCGAACTCGGTGCGATTAACCCTGACGGAGGGACACACGAAAGAGTAAACTCTCCATCGAACTCGTGGGCTCTTCGTCGCTTACACGCGATCGACTGATTGCTTGGCAGTGACCCCGCACTAGCACGGGGTCAATCTACTTTCTACTTCTCACATTCAGCAGTGGAGATTGCAGGCAGGATGCTGCTGACACCGCTGCTACTGCTGCTGAGGGAAATCAACGAGAATAAAGAAGAAGAAAATGTGTACTTTCACGCGCTCGATCATCTTACAAAGTTTATTGATAAATGAAATTCCATCGTCGGCATGAACGGACCAGGGAGGAGAACATCGAGCCAGCATAGAAATTCGATGCAAAGCTCGGAAGTTTCTCCATCGAATATTACTTCGGATCACTTTTATTTTATTTTTTTCATAAATTTTCGCAATGAGATTCGACGTTGAAATACGCTTATATGGGATTAAACGAGTGTGCGTTGTATTTTACAGGGAGGAGAGTGGCACACAGGAGCTCAGAGACATTCCATTCTACAAGGATCCAGAAGAGGCGCGATGAATGGCTTGGGAGACTGAGATAGTGGAAGAGCGGCGACGAGGAGGAGAAGGAGCATGGAGTCGACGACCGGTGGAAATTGCCGGCAATCGCCGTCAAAGAACGAGCCGGATTTCGTGACGGTCGTCAGTGTCGGTAGTCAGCCGGCGGTCGAAAACTTTGTAACAGTCCTGTCTATCGGAAGCGTGGATAAAGATGATTGCGAGGCCACGCGCGAGACACCGGCTGTCGTTGCCAATCAATCGGACGTACATCCGGAGGAACAAGTCGAGGTCTTCAGACTGCCCGGCGAGCCTCTCGGATTTGGTCTCAAGTTCGAGGGTGGAGCGAAGAATGCCGAGCGGGTCAAGAGACTGTTCGTTCAGAGCTGCGCCGAACAGAGTCCGGCCAGCAGGGTCAAGTGTTCCTGGGGCACGATTGGCGAAGGGGACGAGGTTGGATATGTTTACATTACTGTATTAATATGTCTCAATTTCAGTTTAATTTAAAAGAAAAAAAAATGGAAAAAATTTTACACGTAAATAATATCGAATTCGCCAACAGATATTGTCGATCGACGGAGTGCCGGTTACCCACATGAGTCGACTCGACTGTGTCAGACGTCTGAAGGAATCGCAATTGGTAATAAAGTTGCTCGTTCGATGCCGCGGCGCTCTGAGACCGGAAGTGGTGAGCGCCGAACGCAAGTCATCGCCAGATAACGTAGCGATGAGCGAAAAAATTCCACCGGAACTTCCATCGTTACCACCGCCGGTACCGCCGCGAAAATTGCGACAAGCAAGGGGTTTTGCCGACGGCGAGGCTAATCCCATTCCGGCGCGAAAGGCTTGGAACGGCAGTCCAAAGTCGAGCGGATCATCGCCGTCGTCTCAAAATTATTCACCTAAGTCCCAACAAAGTTTTACGACCGGAGGAGACACGAGCAACGGGAAATCTACGCCCAACGATTCCCCGAATTCGTCACCAAAGTGCTCTCACGGAACGCCGAGCGACAAAAGATCGCCGGAATTTACGAAAACTAAACAGGTCCTGATTAATTAAATATCGAATAAGCATCTATATACTCGATTCTATAAAAATATTTCTATATATTTTTAGGAACCACCCGAAGCTATGGTGTATTTGGACGCGAGATCGCAAGATGGTTCGAGCACACACGGCAGCACGTCCGACGAGACCGGAAGCTCGATGTCCACCGTAGTCGATAGATTTTCAATGAGCGATCGTTTTTCGACAGTATCGACAACTTCGACGACTTCCGGTGGTGCTACCGATCAGCATGGAACGTTCGATCGTTTCGTTGACGAAAACACCGACGAGATTCGTGGATTTCGTGAAAACACTAGGCCACAACCATTCGAAAATATCGAGCAAGATTTTCATTTAAACTCATCGGATTATATGCTGAAACGTTTGGCAAGTTCCGAAGCTGTAACGCACGTAGAATCGCGAGGCGAAGCAGGGGGTGTAGTTGAGAAGATAACCGCTGTCGTCGCACCGAATAAAGTTCTAATCGAGGAGACTCTGACGATTCAACCACCGCTAAGCTTTCAGGACGCTCCTCTGAGTTACGGCCACGAGACCAGACCCGATCTCGTTTATACCGCCGATCTCGCTGCCGATTCAAGCACGCATTTTCGTCCGATACGTGACGAGGCTTCGATAGTCGAGTGCGTTAACGGCGATGCAGCTCGAAATTCCGAGAATCCCGACAACATTCAAATTTCCACCGATGCGCCGTCATTGCCAGCGCGAAATTACGTTAACAGAATAACTGTGAATCAGCAGAGGAACTGCACGGTTGACGCTTCAGCGGATATAAGTAAAAGGCCGTCTTCGAGCCAAGTCCCAACGCCGAGGGACTCTATCGAGAGATCTGGACCGATACTTCCACCAAAGCCATTGCCGCGCAAGGATATTAAATTCAAACGAAAGAGACCACCGCCACCACCTCCGCCGCCGAGAAGAGAACCACCTCCCCCGATTCCTCTTCGAGGACTGATCGATGATACGTCAGCCAAGAACCTTGCTGAGATATCGAACGGAGATGGCGCGGAGTTTGGTAACCTCGAGAATAATCGTATAGAATCGAAGAGCGGAAACGCGGATCAATCGATGGAATTTATCAATGGCAATTGTTCATCGGTTAATGGGTTAGCGAATGAGCAACTGGTAATCGATAGCGGTCTGTCGATTGCGAGTGAAGGCCATCGGTTGTACGATAATTCTCCATCGGAGAGTCCGACTAAGATAAACGATTATGGCGGCTCGGGAATGACGAACAAGGTGTTGGAGATAATAGAGATGAAGAAGAACAAGGCTTTCGGTGAATCGACGCCTCAAAGATCTTCGTCGACCATGAGTCAGTACGTGAACGAGAGTGATGACAGTTCCACGGCGGGATCTCCAGCTAAAAGCCACCCTGAAGTCGTCCCGGCGCCGAGGGAGAAGAAGAAACTTTCGGATGTTAAACGAGCTAGTACAGTGTCGACGGAAGTCGAAGATTCCGAAGAGTCGAACAACGGCAGTGGCTCGGACATTTGGCAAGAGGCCAACGAACGTCTGGACAGTAGTGAAAACGATACAATTCCGAATAAATCCGAATCCATCAATGGACCAACTGCAAGGGAAGAAATCGACGCTGAAAAATTATCACCGGTGAAGTCACTCGAAGATGACAAGGATGATGACGAAGACGACGAGACTTATCGATCGCTGGATGAAATAAAGGAGGATTTCGACAGCACGAAAAATAATGGTACATTAAGCAGTAGCAGCGAGGAAGAAGATGAAGAACCTGCGGGGACCGTTCAGGCAGATAGTGACTCAACGAGCGACGACAGCGAGGACAACGCCGAGGAGGACTACTACTGGCAGAGTAATCTAGCTACTATCGGCGAAGAGGAGGAAACCTCTTCGTTGGAATACTCAAACGCGTAAGTTCCTGTAATGTCGCAACTATCTTAAAATTTATATCGTGAAATCTAAACATTTCTTTAAAATAAAACTTTTTTTTTCATTTAATTTTACATCACACGAGCTCACAACATAATATCGTGATAACAATTATTGTTTCAGCAACAAGGTTCACGTTAAAGATTCCGTGGATAATTCGACTATTGAGAAAGACGCCGGGATGAGCGAACCCCGAGTCAGTACAATCGAGAAAAGTGATGCGACAAATAACGGTGAGTAAACCGGTTGAGTAATTATTTAAAAATATATAACAAGCAAAAAAATCGCAAATATCGATGATCTCCGATGTCGATCGCCACACACCCGTTGAGAGATGATGAGCCCACGCGCGTCCCGCCGACGTTCTATCCATAATCTGCAAAAGGTTACGCGCTCGAGTTCCTTTTATTATTATTCTGTGGGTGGTTTACGGTGTGGTTTTAGCATAACCATCCGAAGAACGCGGCACGAAGCTTTGGTTTTTTCAACGGCATTTAATATTTTTATACACCGGAGCGCATAAAGTGCGGTAATGCCCGCAGATATGCTTATACTCTTCGAAACCGAGGTGAACTGTGCGGACCACTCCTCGAAAGTGGAAATGACCGATCGTGGCCCGGCTCGCTCGCGACTTCCTTCACCAACATTACTCCCGGTACTGCTCCCAGCGATGCTGTGGTGTGGGTGTGAGAAAAACCGGCTCGGTGTCAGCCTCTCAAAGTTTTCTTCTTCTCCTCCTTGCCCTCCTCCTCTATATATATTTTTTCTTCGAAAGTCTCTTTTTCCTCTCTAGATTGCAGTACTCTCGAAGCACGAGGTGAAAATTGATGCTGACATACCGTGAACGGATTCTCATCTTCTCGTTTTAACTTGTTCGCGAGTCTGCATCCGTTACAAAAGTGTAGGTGGTAGCCTGGTCCAAACTGAGAGTTCACGGAGTACAACGACGCTGCTTTAAGGCCCGTGTGCTTTGCCGGAGTACTCGGCAGTCACAACAATATGGCGTTACTCTCGCCGTAGCCACACTGCTGCACCATTGACCATGGACCAATGCGGCTACCTCGCTCTTTCTCTTTCGCTGTCTCGATTCTCTCCTTCGTGACTGCGGGTGAGCTTCGCCGAGAGTCCGGTGTCGACCGCGCACGACCACTGTGTGTACCAGCATCGGACGCAGTGGCTGACCGCTCTCAAGGTCCCATTCTCCCTTAATTGCGAGCGCGCCTGCGAGAGAGCGAGTGTAGGTACGCTCGTCTGCCTTCCTTCCTTCCTTTTCGAGATCTCTTTCACTGTAATACGTGCGTGTGGGAATATACGTGCATCTTCAATGCACTCCTTTAGTTATTCTGTACCACCGCCTCATGCATATACTTTTTATTACGTGGCCAAGTGGATATACATGTATATAGAGTATGTGCCTGTACACGTACACGTAGGTACATGGATATATTTATTAGTTGCCGGTAGATGATTATACGAGAAGAGTTTATAAGATAGTGGCCTCGGGCCGATCTCGAGGAAACAACATTCCTCAAGAAGGTGGAGAGTTGCCTGTGCCGGAGTAGGAAGGACCTAGCTGTTCGCCGCGTCGAGATAGGACTCTCTACGACCGATTCATGTAACTAGTATTATACTGACCTAAAGATTACTGGCACAAACCCGCGCGTAGAGGGAATATACTTATAGGCGAGATACAACTCTGAAAGGCTCTCGCGAGGTGCGTTTCCGTTCGGAATGCACGCGTGCACCCAGTAGTCACCGAGCCACGCGATCGGTGTGCATATTAGCTTCTCTCTCTCGCTCTCTCTCTCTCTCTCTTTCTCTCTTTCACGTAGTTATCGCCCCTCATCATGTTTTTCTCTCCGAGATACAACTGTCATTTCGAGTTGCGTAAAATTCATAATTTATCGTCAAAATGTTTTCAAAAACGAAAGAAAATAAATAAACGAATGGAAAAGGCAAAATCGAAATGGGCGTTCTTCGGCTTGCAAGCAGCGAGCTTGTGTATATAGAAGGCAGCCTTCGCGAATCTTCGTGAGAAAGGCGTGACACCGAAAGGGAGAGATAAAGATGGAGAGAGAGAGAGAGAGAGAGAGAGAGAGAGAGAGAGAGAGAGAGAGAGACTTTAAGGCACCGCAGATCGTAAAACGGTCTCTGCGGCGACGCTGAGCGTTCGTGATGTCTTGCTGCCTGCTCGCCTGACTCGGTTGCGCACCGGACAAAGATGAACTCGAACGCGAATTCGCGGACGAAAGTTTCAAGCAAAGTTGTGGTTTAATTCCTAACGCTTTTGCATCTGTCCGAAGAGTAAGTTTGGGAAAGGTGATCATCCTCGTTCTTATCGGACGATTATTTTATGTTGGCAATTCGTTTTGCGACACGATAAACGCGGCGTTACGTACCGCGAATACCATTTCGTGGTAGAGCAGCTAGAGAAGAATCTGCTGATCCACTCTCTCTCTTTCTCTCTAGCCTGTCAAGCTGCCGATCTTTTTTCTCCGAGTTACCGAGGTATGGAAGCTCGAAAGGGGTGTAAACGATTAAAGGGAAGAAAATGATCTCTTTCATCTTCAGTGGGTTACTCCTCGCGAGATGTAATCCTGCACGATATACACGCGACACAAAGTTCTTCTTCGTCCTCGTTGCGTTGTCGTCTCCTTCGGTTCTTATGGCGTGGCAGCAGTGTAGACAGCAAAATACACCCCAGAGATAGCTAGCGTCGAGTTGGTTGTATGTCCTATACATGTGTAGTACAAGTACATCGAGTTTCTGCAGAGAGGCCTAGGTTACAGTGTACAACGCCAAGTGTTGCCCCCCCTTCAGAGGGAGATACGACCGCGTTGCGAAGGAACCGACGTCACCGCGGGTGGAAAGGGATATATACCTATACAACCTCCAGGAGAGATGTCTTGCGACTTGCTTTCCGACTCGCTTGCTCCCTCACTCGCTCGCCGTTGCCGCTGCCGCTGCTGTTGCCGATCGAGCTAGCCGCGGTCCCGCGCGTTTGCCAGTCTCGAGTCGACGCTGCTCAAGTTAAATCGTCCGCGTTCACTCTGCCGGGCTCGTGTACCGAGTCCCTTCCGCTCTTGTTTCTTCCTAAAGTCGCGCTACACGCTTTGTATAATACAGCCGGTACATCCACGATATAAAAGCAGATAGCGTGACTTTGTTACTGGAACAATAACGACATATATTCTTGTACAGTGTTTCAAATAGTTTGAGAGACCAGCGGTACCAGGAATTTATTGTGCCGGAGGTAATGTGATAAAATCATATATTATGCGTGTCTACGCAAAGCGGCAGATATTTGGAGGATTTGGTATGTACACAAAACAGGGAGGGGGGAGGCAACGCATCGATATAGTCCGTGTTTATACATCGGACTATATCGATAGTCTGACGCCGAAAGGGCGTACTGTCTGTGCTTTTACACAGTTCGTACGCCCTTATGGAATTGGGCGGTTGATACGTTCCCATTCAGTCTTCGTTGAAAGATAATCGGTGGGACGGATTGAGGAGTTCGAATAGCGAATACAATCGCATCGATAACTATCGGAAGAACATGGTTCGGGCGAATTTGACGATCTAAGTTCGGTGCACGTACTAGGTGTACTTCTTATGTATTCGGGGCGCGCGAGAAGCTCGGGCGTTGCGGCTAATGCTCGCGCGCGGCTCGTGTAAGGAAAATTCGATTTTATCTGAACATCTTTGGCGCGAGTGAGGATTTAAAAAAACCCGGGAAGACACCGGGTCTTGATATCGAAGACTAGCGGTATTTGCACGCCAATCTGTTGAGACCCAACCGCGCGCGAGTTCACGGGAAACCGTTTCCTCCACAAAATTCCAATCGTTCGTCCAAATATTTGAGAATATTAGAATTTTAACGGCAAATAAAAAATTATCCTCGCGCTTCACTGTACGACTGAGATACGGGGATTATTAAAACTTGCCGTGGCTCAGGGGCAACAGCTGGTTTTTAAATTTGATACTCTTCATCTTTTTTTTTTTGCCAAACGTGTTCGTAAGTTGAGAAGGCCATTTAGTAGGTCTTCGAGCTGTTGCTCACCGTCCGGTAGAAGGGTTTTTGAGAAACTGATTCTCTTTCTTTTTTTTTCTTCTTCTTTGTAGCGTACACTGCATATTCTATTATAGATATCGATACGATACTGTAGCACTGCGTGTGGCAGCTGGCATCGCACATGGCCTACACCTGCCTCGATGGATATATATATATATATATATATTTGCTCGCCTCTACTTCCTTCGTCCTCTTCTTCTGCTTCTTCTTTTATTCGCTTGCACGCGCGATCAGCCCTCGTCCCGAGTATGCAAACTGTATATATAAAAAAAAACGAAAATGGCTTTCTCCGTGAAATATCGTAACGCAAGAGTGCCGATACTTTGGGGTTGACAGGACACAGAATCCCGCTGTACAACCGATATAGTCGCAGTGGATTCCTATTTCCGTTTCTCAGAGTTTCAACACCCTTGAGAAGGGACAGCGTTTCAGTTCTCGTTACACATGTCCTTTATCAATCAGACGACGCGTCATAGAATCTGTAGCAAATAGCGTATCGTCCTTTAACGAGACGCCTCCCCAACGTACGTTACGAGCGATTTTCTTGGTCTCCTGTTTTTTTTTCTCGTTACGCCGATCACAGGCGTTTGCGTAATCTTGCGAACGAACCGTCGCGTGTTGAAGCTCGGTGAGGAAAAAGAAAATAAATGAAAAGGGAAAAAACAAGTGACGAGCCGTTGAAGAAAGAAGAAGTAAAAGAGCGCGGAGAAGGACGAGAAAAAAGAAGAAGAAGAAGAAGCGCGTGGCACAATTAGTCCATTCATCGGTGGCTCTCGTTGCCTCCGGATGCCGCGTGCGCGTAATAAATTCACGCACGAAACTCCGTTGCATTAGTGTAGGGTGGCATCGTGCTCAGAGGGGCGGTGGTGAAGGAGGGAGAAAAGAACGGACGCCGGCACGAAGAATCACGCACCGTGCACTGACGCGGAATATGGAAGTTATCCGGGACTCTCGAGTCTTGAACTACCTACCGCTCTTACTGTATGTACCGGCTGTTGCTGGTATTATCATCGAGAGAGCAGGCGCCACGTATCACGGAACGGAGTAAAACTCGTGCACGCACGAGCTTCTTACTCTAACTATCCTGCATGTATATATACTTAGTAGAAGGGACATGCTCCGTTGGCTGGCATCATAATTGAGAGTATAAGCGCTTCGCAATCTGAGAACTCGTTTATTATTATTGTCTCCCCGCCCGCGAGAATAGGATACAACATACATAAGTTACGATTACTTGTATGTATGGTTTTAACTGGAAAGTCTAGATCGGGTTGCCGCGGCGAGACTCTTTCTAATTAATATACAAGTTAAAGCGTGCTTATCGTTAAGAGTCTTCTTTATCTATAAATTTTCACATTTTATATTATTTTTGTCGAGGATGATCAAGCTGGAAGGCATTGTTTCCACTCCCAGTCTCCAAGTTCGAGCTTGACTGAACGAAGATCATTCGAAAAGACACGGGTGCTATACGCCGAGTAGAAACGTGGCTTGGACAGATCTAGTCGGTTAACTAAAAAATTTCTACTCGTGTTCAGCTGATCAGTTTCGTCTATTGCTGGATGAAAATTCGACTCTCATCCGCGTCTCTATTTCGATCCTGTACCATTACTCGTAGATGGTAACATCGAACCGATGTCGGACACTACAATATAGAGAGCCTTTTAAATAATCGTATGCTTGATACAGTAGTTAACGATGAAACCATCAACGACGAGATTGCCATCAATCGCGCGATCACGCGCCTGCTGAGTCTTTTTCTCTTCTTCCTGTTCGGTCTGTGTCTTCTCCTCTTCTTCTTCTTCTTCTTCTTTAACGCGATGAATGCAAGTCGTCATTCAGCAATCGACTATCCTTTCAAGCGGCTTTAACATATAAAGTTTGTGGAGCAACGAGAGAACGAAACTTCAAACTAACCCATCGCAAAGACTCGCATACTAGAGCCGGGAAAGGCAGACAGGCGGATGTAAGTGCAGATAAAAATAACTGGAAAGAAAAAGAAACGGACTCCCGCGCCGCTCACGCCTTCGCTTTAACGTTTCGAAAATGGATTACAGTAGTTTTTGTAAAGGCCAGTGGCTTCGTCCTGGCTTTTGCCCCCGTTTGCTCTCACTTCTACGCGTTACACGGTAAAATAACGATTTATACTAACGTCTCTTGTCTTTCCTTGAACTTGCATTAAAAAAAAAAAAAAAAAAAAAAAAAAAAAAAAAAAAAAAAACTATCGTAAAATTAAAAAGATATTATTGTTAAATGCCCAATCCTTTTTTACCGTGTATCAAGTTACCTGTATTGTAGTCCGGCAGTGATAGTTGCCGTTCGGCTCGCAAGGGCCACACATACGTAAAGACATCGAAATGTTCTGCCCGGTGGTAATCGAAGTGTCCGGCAAAGAGTCAGATTGAGAGAAAGAAGGAAAAGAAAGGAAAGCCGGACGCGTGGGTGGGAATGAGTTACGCTAAAAGGCGCTTGCCGTCTCGGCAGGGAAGCATTGGATCTGGGCTACGTGGAACTTTCGCCAGGCATGTATAAGTATCATGCATCGAAGTTTGTGTCTTCTTCTTCTTCCTCGTCTTCTTCTTCTTCTTCTTCGGGGGGCCAACGTCTTCGAAAAGGAGCCCTCGTACATTTCCGAATAACGTTGTTAACGAGGCGCCTCGGCAGGATTTACAAATGTCTGGCGGACAGGAAGCCAAATAATCTTTGTCTCACTCATCTCATCTCTCGTGTTTCTTTCAACGAGCTTCCTTTCTCCCTATCGTTACCCCTCAGTCCTCACCCTCTCTGTCTCGCAGTCTTGTTTGACCGGCGGTAAGGGGAAAAAAACTATATATACGTATATATTTCTTCTGCAACTGCAACGGCAGTGACTACGGGGTAGCTGGTTCGTCTATATTTGGCCGCGTTGTGTACAACCGTGAGGGGTCCCCGTGCATGCCTCATGCTCCGCGATCGCTCTCTGCACACCGCGCGTGCACTCACGAACGGGCGAGCTCTGCGCTCTCGCGCATTTGGTACAACCATACCAGTCAGCAAGCTCACACAGCTCGAGCTCATGTTTATTTCTCTCTCTCCCTCTTTCTCCTTTCTTCCTTGTTCTTTAGTCTTTTTTTTTATTATTCTTCTTCATTCTCGCTCTCGAACAGTCTCTCGCTCTCTCTTCCAGCAAGAGCGGCAGCGGCTCGACAGCCAGCAATTTGCCGTAATTATTATATTTATCTTTCTCATTCACTTAAGTCGGCGTACCCGCTCGCGTCCTTCACTCTCGCTTGTGCTTTCTTATACCGCAATATTCATGCATGTAATACACATTGTACTATTTTATATATATGTATACACACATTTAGTATTTCCCGCAATGAGTATCAACGAATTTGCGTTTTCGCAAAGTTGTCTCGTACACGCTTCGGGATTTCAGCGAGAATTATACATATATTATAAAGCCAGTCACAAGTTCCTGTGAAATCGCCGACGCATTCCTGAATTTGATCACCATACCATTTTAATATTCTACTTAGTTTAGAGTAAAACGACGTTTCGCGGTCTGTCGAATACTGCCAATTTGGCATGCCCACGGGTGCATTGTGTTCACATGCGCATCCACAAGAATAAAGAGAGAGGGGCACAACACACACACACACACACAGACAGGAAAGGATCGAGGACCGATAAACTGGTTTCGCGGCGTATCTTTTTGTCCCGACATTACGCCCAAAGTCGAGTTTTAGCATCCCGAGGGAACGAACCCTCGGCCAGAACACGCACAACAATCCTCATCGGATAATCAAAAACATCATCGGACCCCATTATAATTAAAGGTTGATTATCTTCGTCAATGTATATTCCATAATTTCTTTTTCGCTTCCTCATAGCGAAAGCTTTCTTTCCATATAAATTTTTTCTCTTGTTGAATTCTCTTATTTCATTGGCAAAGTTCCCCCCATGAGGAATCACATGAGAAAGAACACGAGAGAAGATTACATGCTTTTTTTGTCACTTCACTTTGAAGAAATCATTCGAAGCTCGTTCGTATCACAGTGACTAGTCATAAGGGAGAGTTAGCTCGTACAGATTATATTCGTGGCCGCAAAGAGAAAGAATACTGTACTGCACAATAGTTTAAAGAGGGAAGTATAGTACAGAGAGGAAACGAGTGAGAGCTCCGTAGGGACTGGACGAACCGGAGGAGGAGCAAGAAGTTAAGATGGTCCAGCGGCATAGCAGAGGCACTACCAGCAGCAGCGGCAGCAGCAACAGCAGCTTCACCGCTGCAGCTCCGGAGCCCCGGAGGTGATGACCTGCTCAAGGCCACCCGCTCCCAACATCTCTTAGCCGTGCTCGGACGGACTTCGAAGAGGCTGATCTTATTATTATTATCATCATCATTATTATTGTTTGTTGCTCCCTTTCCTCGCTTTTTCTCCCTTCGTCCAGAGTTTAGCTTTGTTTCTCCCTTCCTTATTCCCTCGCGTCATCTTTCTCCTTCGTCTCTCTCATTCCTCGGCGACGTCGTGCCGCTAACCGACGGGGCCAACGAATTCGCGAGATAAAATGCTTCGAGAGTAAAGGCCTTTCGTCCCGCGAATCGGAGATCCATTTATCTTGTCGAATATTCGACTGTCCCTACATATCGTCCGGCTTGTGGTCAACTACCCCGAATTTCGAGGGGAATCGCGCCAATAAATATGTATATATAAACGCGGAAGGAAGTTTCTCGCGAGTTCGACGAATAGGCTACATCGGGTAACGAAAAACACTTGAGTCTGTCCGGTGATACCGACTAACAACCCGAATAACGCGGCCTGAATAACACTGAACAATGTTTGGTATTAAATTTTGCGATAATTCATCTAACTTTTTTTTTTATTTTATGAGATGTAGAAATTTTGTTATGTTACGAAAAAAGTTGCCAAAGTATTTGTACATGGCTTCCTCATTCAGTACAATTTTGCGCACGGCTTTTTATGCTATTTTTTGCGCTGAACTTGAACCGGTCAGACGTTTTCGATAAAAGTCAAACACGAGGGTGACGTTGAAAAAAGTTGAACTTTGGAGTTTTCATATGGTTTTCTTAGTGTTCCTTCATTTGCGAATATAGAAAATGCCTTCTCATAGAAGAGGCTTTGCAAATAAAGGAATATTGTGAGAAAACCATATGAAAATTTCATTTATATTTTTTTTTTTTCAAGTCTTATCCGACGCGGAAAAAGGCATAGTTACGTTCAGCCAGAAACTAGTTGCGCAATTTTAAAAAATCATTTAAAGAAATGAAAATTAATTGATGGACGGAAAAAAATTCTGTTGGCTGCGCGAGTTCGGTATATTGTTTCGACCGCCGACAGAGTATAGTTGTCTCGACCAATCGGCTAATGGCGCGGGCCTCGCAAACTACCGCTTCAACTTACCGGTTAGTTGTGCCCGAAACGATTAAATGCTCCGACTAATCAATAACTAATCAATGGCTGACCTAACTAACCGATTGACTTGGCGCACCATTTAAGCGGTCTGTATACCACGATTCACAGGTATATACTTGCGTTTGTATGTAATAAAATATACTACAGCTGAAAGGGAATACGGGGTTCAATATACCGGGGTCAAGCAGTGTCAACCACGCGTGCAGCTGCGCCCACTACGATGGAACTAGAAGAGCGCTCGCCAACAGTTCAAGTTACTTCGTTTTGATTCCTTTACAGACTCGGTTAATTCATGGTGTGTCCTTGAATTTCCTCTAAAAGTTCTGGAAATTTCCTACAATTTTAATCATATATCTTTGTAGTTTTTATTCTTCGTGAATAAAAAAACTTGACGTTTCATTCGTTTGTACTGTGTTGCAGCGGCTATCGGGGATGTGACGAAGCTCGAGTACGTGAGGCGAACAGCGAACGATACCGCCAGAACGCTGGACAAAAAATTGGGTAAGAGCTACAAACCACTCTCAACATTTTTTTTTTCCCCCATCAGATAACTCCTATAAGTATTTATTATCCATATTTCTACGTATTCGTTTTTCGCTCTTGAAGCCTATCGCAGTTCTGGCGTAGTCAAAGGAATCATGTTTAATTGAAAATAATGTTTAAAATGTCGTTCCCTTGCGGATTATACTTGTCGTTGTTCGTTACTCGCAGGAGTCGCCGACCTTATAATTTGACTCCTCGCGAACTCTAAGCGGGCGCATCGATGCTGCCAACGTTTCCGCATTCTGTCACTCTATTTCTGGCTACCTCGACCGATCCTGCGTCGCTGGGCCGGTCGATCGGATCGATGGGGGGAAAAAATGTCACCGCTCACTCAACTCAGATTCAACCCAGTGCGTCGACTCTGATGATCTGTCGATCGCAGTTCTATTTGCTGGCGCACTATCTACTTTGCATTACATATGACTGCTCCCTCGAGATACGCATCACGATTACGCGAATATTGTGAATCGTTGCCGAACTCGATACAGTATTTTTTTTTGCGGCGTAGTCAACGCGATTCGCTTCGGAATTCACTGATGGCTATAATACCTCGAGAGAGAAAATATATGCATTTCATTGCTACGGGGATCTAAAGCGTATTGTGAATAATAAAGAGTATCCCTTTTCAAGCGAGGATTCGAATTAACATAGCATCACCACACGGTACGGTCGTGTCACCCAACTGGTTCTTTTTTTTTCTTCTTTTCGAGTGAAGGCGCGAGCTCGGCAGTGGCCAACGCTTTTAAACTCGAATGTAACGAGCAACGAGGTCGCATGCTCCTTTGCAACGCGATACTCTCGGGGGCAGTCCAGCATGGCCAAAGTCGTGTACTCTCGATATACGTTTGGCTGCTCCGAGCCGCCTTGCCAGATGCCAGTCACCGACATTGCTGAATCGTGAATAGCCTCGCGAGGGAAGCCATGATCGTTACTTTAATCAGAATTTTATCGTCTTTTCCTTTGATTTTTTTTTCTTTAACAAACAGTATGTCTCGTAAAATTCAAATCGACGCATCGATTATTAAAAGTCTCTTCGCGTATCGCATTGTGAGTGGCTGTTTCACTATCCAAGGTCACACATTTCGTCTATTATCTTATATTGTAGATAATTATGAGAAAAGCAATACATTATTGGACGATCTTTCTTTGCCGGCAATATCAACTCGTGACTGTAGAACAAATTTATAACGCATCGAAAGTCCAGAAGCCTGGTGTGTAGCAATAAGGGCCACGAGAGTCAGACGGCGATAAAGAGTGAAGCGTAACGATAAGAGAATGTATGATTTAACATACCGAGAGTAGAGAGAAAGAGTAGTCGCTCTATTTAGAAGCTTGATGGACAGGAAATGATCGCGACGGAGTCGAGGAATCATACTCCTTCGCTTGTTAATCTTATCGGGATCAGAAGTCATAGACCGAGGAACCGTTGTAATTCTCGGTAATGGTACTTGAATTATTGTTAAATAGTCTCATGGTCCTTCAGAAGCGTTATTCGCTCGCGTGCTTTCATAACTTATGAGCCTTCCCCGCGCCCGAGGTCAATGCCTGGGATGTCAACTACTTGATTCCGCAACGAGAGACACGGCTGTTTAGTGTCTTGTGCGCTTCGAACTATACATTATAGTACCGCGCTAACTCCTGCCGGTGGAATCTCCAGCTAACTGCTTCCTGTAAACGCTGTTAAATCACAAACAAGAGACATGTGCGAGATTAACGAGCAGTTAAACTCAAAAACCGAAATTCTACTGTTCATAGCGAAAGGGTGAAGCGCTTGAGTCACAGCCAACAGCTAGTAAGATACATACGGTTAAAATATATGAAAATATATTATCCCAAAACATTTATATTTCTTTAAAATCCAAAACGGTTTATACTTGTCGACAATATTTAGCATATATTTGTAACTTTGCAAGGATTTCCGTGCGAAATGCTTACGGATCGTCGGTGCAGACTCTCTGGAATAGAGCGCAACCGAGATCCGCGGTTTGTGTACCGGGCGAGTCTATCCATTGAGTCAGGCAATTTTTTTAATGCATCACCGACTCATCCGCCTGGATTATTCACGCTCGAGGTCTGTACCTATAAACCTCTCTGCCTGCACGGTAAGGCACGGCTATCGTTTCACCGACAAACTCGACGACGACACAGGTTCATCGGTGTACTCCGTGCAACATCGTCTGGACATAATCTCAAGAGTAGCAATGATTGAGTGAGACAAAGAGACTTGCGCGTCGTCGAGCGAAACCATGCATTTTATTTTTTTATTTTTATTTTTTGCACAGACATACACACGACCAAAATTGTTGGCATGTACCTATTGCATATATATATATATATATACCCCTTAGAGAGCATACACGCTGTTAGGCCCCGCGTGTGTCACATGACCGCACGGCTTATCCCTTCTCTTCATTATTTCTGTGTGTCACGACGGAGCCGGACTGGTGGTGCTTGCCGGTCACACTGCTATAACCGAGCGGAAGCTGGCCTCGACGAGCAATGTCGTCCAGTCTCGGCGCAGCCTCCTCACCGGTAAGAGTAGAGAGATTGTCCACGGTGGTGACCCCGAGTCCGCGATTTCGCGGCTTGCGAGCGATTGTCTTCAACAAAATCGTATCGTTCTCTGCGGGTTAAATTTTTTTCTCCGTCTTCACGATAATCGTATAAAATTCTTGACACCCACGCAAAAACAAAAAATATATAAAAGTCCATAGCTTTACACTAGTAAAACGAAGTCGAGCGAGGACTATGGGCGAAACGTGTTTTCGATATCGCAACACCCACAATCAGTGCTCGCGGTGACCATCGACCCCCTCTCCCCGCCCTGCAGTTCCCGGAACTTGGGACGAGGAGTGAGAGAGAAAGAGAGAGAGCAGAGCATTTGTGAAAAACGAAGCTCACCCCCGCAAGAACCTTGGATACGTTCTTATTGCGGCACATCGAAGGCTCCTTTCATATTTATTTCTTCGACGCGAAAGATCCATCAGAGAAATTTTACACAAAGGTATTATTTTTTTGTCGTTTAAAGCTGTTGGTATTTTAATTTTTTTTAAATTTTTTTTTTATTTTTTAACAAGTGTATGCGATTTGGCTTGAGCTACGGCGACTGAAGGAGGGACATACGGTTCGAGCATATGGCGATGACAGAAATACTCACGTATATGGTGACGCATGGCCGTTCCCGATATCGAAACAAACTTACTCATACAGGCGTAAATAATATAGAGTGCCTGTACATATAGTTCTTTGGTTATTTGCACAGTGCTCTTTCTCTCCCTTTCTCTCTCCAGCGGTATGCTTCAAGTGGCACGTTACAACGTCTATATGTGATTACGATTAGAGGGATCCACTCTAGACTGAGGAATGTCACACGGCAAGTTCGTGTCGCTCGTTTCTTCTGTGTATACAATATTGCATATAATCATCGCTGCAAAAAAAATTACTCATCGTTCGCGAACGTGCGCGAGTTTCACGGACACAGTCGGCCGGATTCGTTTAAGAGGGATCCCACTACAATTTGCTGTACTGGAATCTGGAGATTAAAAAAAAATGAAACGTGCATGCCGCTTCTTTGAAGTTCCCCAAATATTCCAAAACCGTCGGAAATTTGGTCACACAAAAGATAATCATGCATAGTGTATACTGCGTTCGCTTGGTCTATCGACTTGTGATCGGTGATCAGAGCCGACCACGGCGGAATGAGTGTAGTGGATTAAAATGGAAAATATTGGGCTGGGAGCTGAATAATTGTTTTATTCATGATCAGCGGGAATAAATACGTGGAATGTAGCCTTGAAACAAAAAAAATCGATTGAACAATGATTTTTCGATTTTTGGGCCACTTTTGGTAAACGTCGATTTTCGTGATTTTGTAGGGCACAATACAGAGCTACCTGTGCGTCAATCAGGACACTATGTTCACGCAATTTCGCAAATTATAATACTCGGTTTTCTTAATTCCTCGTAAGTTTTCAATCGAAATTCGATTGCACCGAAGGTTTTATGTCAATATCATAGTCCTGCATGATTTGACGCATATGCGTAGCATATTAACAATGCTAAGTCGAAACTGAAAAATTGTTTAGTTCCATCGGTAAAATAAGTAAAGCAGGTTAAAAAAGAAAAAAATCAGCTCCAGCATTCCCTTGGGCTTTGTTTTACGCTGAATTGTGAATATATGTATGCAGAGAGATACAGATAACGAATGCAAACATGCACTTGCGATAAAATTTTACACAGTCGACACGAACAGGAATCACTACGTTTTTTTTGTTTTGTTCAAATTCCCATTTAAACGAGAATTCAACAATTGCAATAATTCTTAGCGGGGTTTCAGTACAATATACTAATGTCTCTGAAAATTAATGATACACGTGTATTATAAACGCGACGCACCTGCCGAAATAACACCCGCGTTATCATTAGATTTATTCAGCTGTTCGGATGACATTGATCGTCGCGAAATTATAGTAGCAATGACTGATAGATGGTTGAAAAAGAAAAAAATTCTGCCGCAAAGGAATCCATGTTACGAAAAGAAAAATTTCGATGTATATCAGTTGTTTGATACGGAAGAGATCCGCGATTTATTCGTCGCATTAGATTATAACAGCCGTTATAAACGAAAGAGCTGCTTATCTCGTGAGCGATCGTCCTTGGGTTATCGCTATGACAAAGCACACAAATATCGTGCAACGTCAAAGTACAAAGCACTCTAATAAGATGACGTTATTATGGCACAGAAACAAATCGACGATCATAAAAGCTATTAGCGCCGATAGTGACGATACGGGCGTTCTCGTCGCGTCTCGAGCAAGTGTTGTTTTAACCGTTGTGTGTAATAAAAATAAACATAATAATAATATGTGTCAGCTACGCAGGACAGATGCTATCGGTTAACTTGGCGAGCGACAAGCTGGCTAAGTCGTTGATAGATTATTATTATTTTTTTTTCATTCGACGTTATAAGACGGCATTCCCCGAGTGATAAGGCCCACTCGTATGTGCTGACGTACTCTCGTAATAATTCGAACGACGCGAGAGTGCGACAATTTGCGCAACACGTTCTCTCGAACGTTTAAGATCCATCACATCGAGAATTTTCATAAAATTGCGACTATGATACGCGATAAGTTTTAGGGAATAGAACGAAACGGACCACTGTCTTCCATGTCAGATGAGACCGAAATATCAAAATATATAATAGATATGTGAATAATATAGTTTATTACACCCGTTTATATCTGCTTGGTGTATCTGTACCGGTTTTCTTTTGTTTGCTTCGCAGAGACGCAGGTAAATGGTAAGATGGAGAACTGCGGTGGCGATCAACGCCTACCCCCGGACGGTGATGAGTTTCCATCGACGTATCAGGAGTACGGCGCGTGTACCAGTGAGCAGTATCATCGTTATGTGGGAACATCGTCGAGGACCATAATGAGAAATAATAACACTATAACATCAAACGGGGCGGGTCTTGTATTCGAGGGGTGCGGTGAGCCATTATCGTCAATGATCAGCGCAACGACAACGAAGAATAATAAAATTACGAAGACGACAATGTTGCGAGAAAAATCTTCGTCGTCTTACGTTAATACAAGCGACTCTCCGAAGCTGCTGGCCGAAACCCAAACATCATCTCGATACATAGCCAGTAACGTCGAGCGAGAGACTTTTTCTAAGGCACCGGAAGTATCTCCCAGGGATACGCGCATTGCCGAAGACAAAAACGCAAAGTTAAATAACAACGCGTATTTCGTTAGCCCTGGCGTTATTCCACGGGTCGCAAAAGCCAACAAGAGTACCTCCGAACCATTAGTCGTCGTTAGCGAAAAAACGTTCGAGATATCGGACTATCACAACAAAGAAGCAAAACCAATCGAAGATATCGTTGATCAGGATTATACGGAAAGCGTGCCGCCGCCTTTGCCGCTCACGGGTCCTCCCAAGATCGACGGCACGGCCGTTCCTCAAATGGGTAATAAAAATATAGCCACTGAAGTAATTACGCCTAGAAAATATTCTCTGAACGGTGATCTTTGGCGTCAAGATGACAAATCCGAGAGGTCAGTGAGAGACAAGATCGCAATGTTTTCGTCGCAGAGCTCCCTCGAGGCTCCCCTCTTTCCGAGCCAAGGCTCACAGAGTCCGGTAGCAGTCACGCTGCCTACGAGCAACTGTCGAAGGCTATCGAAGTACAAATCCTCGGACGATGTATTCGGCGACGAGAAAATTCGCGAAGCCAATGAAGAAAAATTCTTTACGATGGAGAGAACCAGAAGCTCGGTCGATCTTACGGATTCCGGTAAGGTTAATAGTACAGTTAACGAGGCGATAATCGTCGAACGTTATGGCAATCAGAGAGCTCCGAGCTTGCCGAAGACTATGCCCCCCGATGAGCCATCGTTACCGCGAATTTCGACACCACCAGCTACATCTAAAAAACCTACGGTCACTTCTCTAACTGGAAATTCCGTTACTGTCGAGACACGGAAATATCCTTCGTTGGAATTTAATAATACAGCTGGCAAGAGTACTTCGTCAATGTCCGCAGCGGAGTCTCGTATAGGCAACGATTCATTGTCCTCGGTTTTCTCGAAGAAAACTGCGAGCGAAAAGGACAATCTTGGATCGGACACACAAAAAAAATCGGCACGGTTGATACCATCGACTTTGGCAAGGGCCACGAGCTTCTCCGGCGAGAACACGTACGTCAACAATGAAAATTCACAATCAACTGAGTCAACGAGCTCGGCTAATAGCAATGGTCAAATATCGCGAACAAATTCGTTGGCTTCGACCTTTCGACGTAACAGCGAGGATATGAGAAGACAGAGCCTTAATCAATTGATAGAACAGCGTAGAAAAGGAATATCTAAATTACGCGGCCTCGTTATACCGGAAAAAAACGCTGTGGCTGTCGACAAGCCGATTATCGATTTGCCGGAGATAAAATCCAGAGACTCCATACTTTTGCATCAGGTGAGATTTCGCAAGATCTTTGTTATTTATTATTATTATCATTATTATTGTTATTATTAAACTTCACAGAAAGGAAGTGTAAAACTTATAAAATCCGCATCTCGTTAACTGTATTACATTTTTTATTTTTTATTATAAATTCTTAGAAATTTTTATAAATTTTGTGTGAACGGTATACAGGTCCAGCCTGTTTTTAAAGTCGTTTACTGACTCCGAGTCTATGACCGCGGTTGCCAGAGCATTCCAGGCCCTGACCACCCTGTTACACAGAACGCGTTATTATTAGTACCATCAATAATACTGCACCGCTACTATACGCTCACTTTTGTTTTTATCCTTCGCAGGTACCGAAGACGAGCATCCTCGACAAGTGGGGGTCCCAAAGTTCAATATCGAGTAACGCAAGTTCAGCGAGTTTGCCTCTGAAGGCAACGACCTCCTTCAAGATGACCGCACCTCAGATAATCTCGAAATATTCTCCCGCCTTTAAACGAAAGACTCTCGCCGTATACGGACCGTCTAGTACGAGCTCTTCCGGTGCAAACACACCGCCGTTGGCTCACCGCCCGAGTTCGACGTACAATAATTCGTCGAGCGCTCCGGATCCTCCGAAGAGTCTCGAGAGTATATGCAGCCCTACGAGAAGCGACTACAGCTTCGAATATGTTTCATCGAGCAGCGTATCGCCGGATACGATGCAGAATAGTTCTCGTCCGATACACCGAAAGATTCCGGGTCATTATGACGACTCGGACAATGATTCGGCGGTCAGTAGTTCGCAGAGCAGCATATCCCGAGGTTTCAGCCCTCCGACGTCACCGGTACCCTCGGAACGCTCCAGTATATCTTCCGAGCGCTCCTATAACACTTCACTGATAATGGAAATGCCATCGAGAAATTATTCCACTAAAGAGGCTGCTATACGTTCGGAAAGAAGTCAATGTCTGGGTAGACCAGGTCTGTATGCGGATCGAGTCTATCCGAGCTCCGATCGATCGTCGAGCGGCAGCAGCACGGGTAGCAGTCCAAATCCACGATCACCTCAGCCCGACGGTAATACAAAAAATTCTCAAATACCCCAACGACAAACGCTTAAACGTTCGAGTAGCACCGAGACGAATTGCAGCAGCGGAAGTTCATCGACGCTGACGTCAGGCTCGCAGATGAGCGCCGAATCGCTCTCGCGACGCGTACTAAAGCCCCAGAGCGTCGAAGCGATAAATCGAAAGAACATTCTTGCGAGCGCGAGATGCCGAAGCGGTAGGGATCTCAATGGATCGCCGTTGATACAGAGAAAATTCTCGGACGACGAGGAACTTCCGGTATCTGGTTTGGTCAAGGACAACGGTAGCTTCGATCGCTCGCACAGTTCTAACGGGAACACCGATGCGACCGACAAACAAGATGTTAAAATCGCTTACATCGAGATAACCGAAGTTTTCGAGGAGGGCGAAGATTCCCTTCCGACAAGTACAACCATCGAGGATAAGGAAGAAACGAAAATTACGACTTCGACGAAAACTGATTTATTCGAAGCTTCGAACGATCTTAAGATGTGGGTGCGCTCGGAAGCGAAAGCCCTGACGGCCGAATTGCCAAGTGAGAGAATCGAAGACTCGCCGACAAAAGTATCGTCGTCATCGTCGTCGTCATCGTCGTCATCATCATCGTTGGCGTCGTCGTCGTCGACGTCATCGTCGTCGTCGTCGTCTTCTTCTCTAAGCGGAGCATCGCGTGTTTCTCCTTTGAGAACAGCGCGAGGCAGATCTTCGCTGACGCTCGATGATCCGAGTGCTTCGTCTCTCTTGGACACTTGGAGTAAAACAACAATGAACGAGATGACAAAGGAATCGGTTCAGAGTTATAGGTCAAAGAATAATTCACTCTCTAACGAGAACAAGGAAACTACGGTGAGCCTGGTTAACGATGATCTTCTCACTAGCCTGGCAACGAAGAGTCGTTCGAGAGCACCGATCAATATAGAGGACAGAGGCTTCATCCGTTCGTCAAGACAGATGAGCCTCGAGGATATTCTCGCTGGAAAAACGGAACCTAAATTAGTTCGGACGCAGAGCGTGACGATAGAGAATTTTACAGAAAAAAACAATTCTTATACCGGAACTGAAATCACCAAATCACCGATGCCAAATGCAACGAGAAACAACGGACGCTCGATCAACGACGACAATTATGTATCGAAGATACCGACTCCGGGAGGTGCGAGCAGGGAATCGGATGTCGTCGACGAGTCACCGAGACACGCCGATAAATCGCGTGTTTCGAAGATACCGACGCAAAGATCGCTCGGTCGGCGTAGCGCGAGCGTAACAGATATGAAGAAGGCTCTCGAAAAACCCGATACCGTCGCGACCAATCTCACCGGCAACAATCAGATTCCCGCGCTTACCGGAGTTCATCATAGATTCTCAAGTTTAGACAGCAGCGTCGAGGAAAAAAAATGCTCGGTAGTACAAGACACGGACCCCGATAGATTCAGCAGCGAACAATTCGGGAGTATAAGCTCGTTGGCGAGTAGCACGAGTCTGATATCCCAGCAGGAATTAGCTCAGCTCGTCGAAGAAGCTAGCAGCTCGGAGGAAGCGAAAGGAGCTCACGATGTTATAGTTGTGTTGCTTCACAAAGAAAATCCGCACGGTAGTGTGGGTATAACCCTGGCCGGGGGAGTCGATTGCGAGGCCAAGGAAATAACCGTTCATCGAGTTTTGGCTCACTCAATCGCCGACAAGGATGGCAGAGTCCAGAGAGGTGATCGAATTCTCAGTATAAACGGTAGAAGCACGCGGGGTCTTAATCATCGTGAGAGTCTGGCGGTTCTTAAGCAGCCAAGATCCGAGATCGTTCTCGTAGTTTCGAGATCGCGGGTAGTCGAGGGTTCGAGACTACGCACTCGAACGGAAAGTGTCGAGACTATAGTCGAAGGTAAGAGAGAGGGTCGACAAAACGAGTCGTTGCAACACTGAAAAGAGAAAGAAAAAATAACGTTAGTGCACGAGTGTCTCATGTATTTGCATTTTACAGGATCCGAGGTTTGTGGTTCGTCCGATGATACGGCATGGGGTCCACCGACGAGAGTCGCTATTTTCAAAGACGGAGCGGGCCTTGGCTTCAGTCTCGCCGGAGGTAGGGACAGCCCACTCGGAGATCGCCCGTTGGTTATCAAGAAGATATTCACTGGTGAGTTCAACTATCAACGATCAGCAACGATTTATTCTTTTTTGCCAAGCTACGCTTTATACGATATACATTTTGATTATTTACTTGTAACTTGCAGGCGGTGCTGCTGAGAAAACAGCTGCGCTTACAGCGGGCGACCAGTTACTGGAAGTAAATGGCATCGACGTAACGCGAATGGCCAGAATAGAGGCATGGTCTCTCATGAAGAAGTTGAGCGACGGGGAAGCGAATCTCCTAGTCAGGCACCCTGCCACCAAGTCATCGTGAATGGTAGTCAATATACTTACACACACACACGCACACACAAACATGTGTGTATGTGTGTATATATATAGCCTATTATGTTAGCTGAAAAGCTTACAATTTTTGTGTTAATTGTAAATATAAATATCGATGCCACCGTGTATCTTACGGTATGAGGGCGATGATTCAACGATTACCAAAATCGCATTTGTACGAATTAATCTTGCGGGCGCGCGACTGTTATGCCATATATGAGATCCTCGATAAAGTCCCTGCAACAGTGCTGGCAGTGCAATAATATATATGGAACTTAAGGCATTATACACCGAATAATTATTACTTGCCTCTATTTTTTTTTCTCGCGTTTTGCTTCCATCGCAACTAACAAATACCTTCGTAAACACTTGAAATTATAATATTTGTTCGGGTACAGCAACCTGACCCTCAGAGTGTTATTATCTTTTCTTCTTTTTTTTTTATACGTATATTAATGCTTCGAAGCTTTTAACGGATATGCAGTGTAAATATATAGACTGACGATTGAGTAACAGGCGAGGACGAGAGTGCGCGATGACGGAACGCCCCTGACATACACATAGGTAATATAAATTTGTTGTTAATTTAATAAAGAATTGTTGTTATTGGATTATTTAAATTGTCATTCGTCCGATAAGCTGCATTTATTGAAAAGAAATAAATAAGAAAAAAAATCGTGCTGTGATACGTGTGTGGCGATAATCGGTGTGAAACTAATGATTTGGTGCAGACATTGTTAATTTAACCCCTCTTCGGTTCAATATTCGTTAGATATTATTTAAGATCAATTTGCCAGCTATTAATCATTATGAATGCTTGAATATTAATTGAACGTTGTTCTGTACCCTTCGTTGGGTTCGCAAAGGGAAAAATCATTTAATGTAGCCTCTATAAAAAAAAAAAAAATGAAATAAAATGGCATCAACGAAAAACTCGTTTTATCCCTAGAGGTAAATATTTCTTTTATTGCCGAACTTTTTAATCGCCGATCTTATATATACTGTATCTATATTCTAATACCACCAATATTTCGCCGGCACTCGATCCTCCTTTATTCCCATCTTCTCCATTATATCCATTTCGAATGTTTTCAGTTCCGGCTGAAAAATGAATATGTTCACTACTGAGTTCGCGATTTTTCTTTCTTAGTTATAGGGCAAAGTGAAGCCAAACGTGCCAGGGAGGTGAGAATCCAATCCATTTGTGATAAGAATTTTTTGCTTTCATGTTTCACAAACAAATTCGTATAAATATCTCATTCTACCCCGGGATCCTGTCTTGGCCCGCTTTCTCCTGTAAATACAAAAAAACTGATTACCTTGAACGTTATTGCTTCGACATCGGCTTTGAGTGTATCTTTGGGACGTTCTTTGTAGAGATGCGGAAGTTTGTAATCTATCGTTTCCTTGTCGGCAATGGGAATCGGTATTATTCTTCCTGTTCTCTTTGAGACTCTAACCCGAGTGCCGTCGTCTGTGTAACGCCATTCGATGTCCGTCGCTTGTCTGCATTTACAACACAAACTTCCGTGTTAATTGTTCAACCATTTCAAACCATAAATTGGTGTACACAATACTGAAAATGCAGAAAAATTTATATACAGTATACGAAGTTTTTATCCACAAATTTGGTAGATTAAATTTAATATGAACGTATGAGTTGGAATTCATGCTTGATATATTAGATCAAACTTATTTTATATCTGTGCCCTCCTAGCAGAACTGGTGCAACCACGGATTCGTAATTGCCTTGTAGTTGCAGTCGCACTAGGGTTGGCTAGACATGCATCTGCGAGTTGCAATGACTACGACGAGACTCTTAGTATACTGGAATGAGACCGATTGCTTTGTTCACACTTTTAACCTTTATGCAACTCTGTTTTGATGGACTGGAGCGATCCCTGTGCCACTACAAATTAAATAAATAAGACTACACAACGATTGTTGCAAGAGCTACAGACAAAAAGACGTTAAAATGAAGGTTATACATGAGTTGAGAGCAAGTCTAAATTTTGAACATAGTGCATTAGTCTATTGAAGTCTGCGAATGGTCACTTCAGTCCCGTTAGAGCAATCACTTAATTTTACGTTATGGTTGCCAATTAGATTTAATATTGGTAAAAATGGGCAGAATGGACATTGTCATTTGAGACTAGACTTTGTTTTTTTATGTCCCGTAAAAAAATGGTAAAAATAGCCTGGTGTGTCCTCCGTTCCTCTACTAGCTTGTGGATAAAAATTTCCATAATCTTGTATATTAATTTTGCAAAAAATTTTAACTGCATTGAGATGCACAGTATTTAAAATGATCACTAACAGATCACTGGGATCAACCAGCCGGATGTCTGTTGTTACGAGCAGTGGCTTTTCGCTCTTGACCGTGACCCCAGGAAAATCGTCAGTTTTTCCAATTGAACGCAATTGTGTGTTGAGGCCTTCAACGTACACCCAGTTTCTCTCTGCCACTATTGTCTTGACTATGCCCTGCTTGCCTTTGTCATGACCCGTTTGAATCTCTACCTAGATCCAATATAGGGCAAAGTAAAAAAAAAATTGGATGTGTTAAACGATATTTTGCGACTTGAGTCAAAACAGAAAATTAAAAAAAAAGTCTCACTCTGTCGCCACGAAAGAAGCTCCAATCTTTTATGGGTTCCACATGAACGGGCGGACACCACCGGCCCGGAGCGTTTTGCGCCCTGAACTCGTTGGTCCACGGACGATCGGCCCCAAAACGAAACTGTTTACGCTGAACGGTTTTACGGAGATACTGCGGTCCGCGCGGTGTCTTCCAGTAAATCTGACAATATTACAAAGTTTTACATCGTACGTTTTAATATAATACAGAGCAAAAGTATAGGTTGCAACTTTTTTTTTGTTCAATAGCGTTCGGCATACCTGCTCCATTGAACGTTTTATGAACCTATCCGGCAGATTGGCATATTTTACGGACAACGGGTTCCATCGAACGAAAAGAGACGTCGTCAGTCTCATCTTATATTTTTGTTTGTCGCTTCAAATATAAAACATACAAATATTAAAGAACGAAATTAACCTCAACCTTTTGATAGGGTATGGTTTACGCCAAACTCATTTAAGCGTAATTCTTTCCTTCCAAAAAGTGACTAGGTTGAAGAAACGCCGTGTAGCCGACAGGCATCCGAATGAACAGGACGATTTCAGTACCAACTGTCTAAAAAGAAAACAGATTGTGTACATGTTAGAATAAAACCCATTGCAAATTGCAGGCAAAATGATTAAATCCCAATCGTATTCTGGATAGAAATGATAAGCACCAAATGCATTTAACAGTTAGTACTCGAAAGACAAAAATATTTTTTATCGAAAACATTTTATTTTCTTTACTATAATAATATTAGCTTGTTTACCAGCGATCCATAACGTATAACAACAATTCTACCTTCGATAAACGCGGTCCCTAGCGTTTCAAGCCAAGATCGATTTCAAGCAAAGATAACTAACTTGCAAAATGGTAAAACTAACACCACCATTTTGCAAGTCAGTTATTACTGAGTTTCCACCGGGACTGAGAACCGACTGAAACGAGTCTGAACTAGTGGCAAAATTCTAGTTAATTCGGAACTTTCTAGTCAACAGCCATTCCAATAAGTGAATTTTGAGTCTACTAGAATTTTTCCACTAGTTCAGACTAAATCTCGGCCCGGGCCTAGATCCCCGTCACATCTTTCGTTAACGTTATGATAATGCTATGCTAACGCTATCATAACGTTGCGTTAACTTCGATAAATTCCCATAGGTGCGAAGAGAGGCATGCCGTCCATAGATGGCGACAAATGAGAGAAATTTGCCTCATCTCTGCCCGGCTCCAAGCTCCAGTTTTGTGGCACAGCTTGACAGTTTACAGTTAACCTAGACTTCCAGAGCCAGACCCAACCTCATTAATAATAATAATACAGTGTGCCACTACTTAAAGGCTGCAGAGTTCTCATTCACATACCTGGCCAGCTGCACTCGGTGATGACTGTGCCTGAGACAGGACTTGGATGGTGCGAGATTGCTGTGTGCGCTCGTGCAAAAAAGAGTAAAATTGAAAAAGGAACTTTTCAAAGGGTACGTAATTATACGTTAGACTTTCTGCAAGTTATGTTATGTTCCCTCAGTGGATCTTAAATTAATGGGTTTTGTACAGGAAAGAGAAACGTATGCGGTTCGAACTGAGACCACTGGAAAATATCGTACGAACGCTACTGGAGGCTTTCAAAGCGAGGGATACGAATGATGAGTTCAGACAGCCTGTTAACACCGAGGAAGTCCCAGACTATCTCGATATTGTCACCCATCCCAAGGGTGTCTCGACTATGGAGGTGAGACCAACCTCGAGGCTCTTCGACTATCAGTCACGTACAGTTAAAAAATATAAATTGTATACAATTTTTTTGTAAACAGAATTTTAAATATATGAAAAATATATTTTTGCGATTTTTTTTTCCAGATACATCCGTCACATCTGTCTGGAAACACGCGAATAATATTGCATTTTCCATAAAAAAAAAGTTTGATACTTGAAAAATATATTGTCATATATAAGTTGTTTTTTCCACGTGGGCTGCTTGCGCGAAAGCTCCAAAGGTGTTTGGTTTGTCGACACACGTTGAGATCGAATTCGGCGACGAAAAGCCTGTCCTCGTCGTGGCTCAGTCCGGGGGTGCGAGTACCCTCAGGGGGCGGTAACGTAGCCTGGGCTGGACGGGGAGGAGGAGATTCCACATCACCTAAATTTATCCAAGCCCGAGTAGAAGACAATGATGATCGTGTTTGCTATCGCATTGAAAAAAAAAATATATATATCTATATATCGATAAATGATTTCAAATGCTTGAGTACTGCGAGGCAACGAAGCAGCACTACATCCCGAGATACGGCGGGCTCTGTCTCGCCAGTTACCTCGACCAGTGGTACCGCGGTGTTTGTCTCGATAGAGACGAGACACCGAATCAAGCCCTGATACAGTATATCGACTATGGTAACGCGGAACTTGTCGATCATCAAAATATTAGGCGTACAACAAAGTAATTCAACGATGTTCCCGGACTCGGCTGCACTTGCACCGTAAAAAGTACGTTGATATTATGCCACAAATCTGCGGCGTTATCCCTTGCAATACACGAGCATAAAATAACAATCAAAAATATTTTTCAGATCTCGGAATCGGATTGGTGAGCAGGCAAGTTCCGGCAATATCAGAATCAATGAACTCGTACAAACTGAAAATTTCGTCAATGTGTTAATCACGAAACAATCCGATGGGGACTACGAGATAGAGCTACTGGAAGTTAAGAAGACCCTGATGGCGGAGGGTCTCGTCAAGCCGTGAGCCTCACATCGCGGCAGCCAAGATTATTATTATTTTTTTTAAACGACTACGAGACTGGGCGAGCATACGACAGAGTAGCAAAATAAAAAAAACTGTACGTGACTATCAGTCACGTACCGTTAAAAACTATAAATTGTATACAATTTTTTTGTAAACAGAATTTTAAATATATGAAAAATATATTTCAGCGATTTTTTTTCCGGGATACATCCGTAACATCTGTCTGGAAATACGCGAATAATATCGCATTTTCCGTAAAAAAAAAGTTTGATACATGAAAAATATATTGTCACACATAAGTTGTTTTTTCCACGTGGGCTGCTTGCGCGAACCCCCAAAGATGTTTGGTTTGTCGGCACGCGTTGAGATCGAATTCGGCGACAAAAAGCCCATTCTCGTCGTGGCTCAGTCCGGGGGTGCGAGTAGTCTCAGGGGGCGTTAAGAGGTTGGGTCTGGCTCTGGAAGTCTAGGTTAACTGTAAACTGTCAAGCTGTGCCGCAAAACTGGAGCTTAGAGCCGGGCAGAGATGAGGCAAATTTCTCTCATTTGTCGCCATCTATGGACGGCATGCCTCTCTTCGCACCTATGGGAATTTATCGAAGTTAACGCAACGTTATGATAGCGTTAGCATAGCATTATCATAACGTTAACGAAAGATGTGACGGGGATCTAGGCCCAGGGGCCCGATTCTCGAGTTCGCTCGAGATTCGCTCGATCGCTCGAGATGTTCGAATAGTCGTGTCGATCGAAAGGAAGAATTGCTATTCCTGAGTTCGTTCGACATGGCTTTCGAACGACATCTCGTATGCGACTTGTATGCAGTATTGCCAAGTTGCTCTGTTCACTGCTAAGCCAATCAACAGCCTAATCTAATAGAAAGATAGCTGTTTAAAAAAGCGCGGAGGCTTCAAAGCAGAAGAATCGTATTAGTTATATTGACTGTTGATTAAGAGATGAGACGCTTCAGTACTATTCACGTTTTTTATCTTCAAAGTCGGTCACATGTTTGGTGTATGATACTTAAAAAGAAATGTCATGTTATTGCTGATTTTTCGTTTAATCAGATTATAATACATTACAAATGTGTGATTATAATACATTACAAATGTGATAATCCGGATTGTTTCCTGGAGGTGGAAATATAGCCACGTGAGTGCAGTCAATACAGCGCACAATGTTTGGAAAGTTGTATTTTTCCCAAAACCTACAAGTAATTAACATTTTTGTAGCATAGTGAACTGGATTGGTAATTGTTTTCTATAAAACGTATTCCCCACCTGTAACGGATTTGGTGCATTTCCTGTATGTTTCTAGGAAACCGAATCCACCGATCCATCATTTCTCGTCCGTTTAAAACGTCGATAACCTATTTTATGCGTCTGCTTACGGAAGACTGGTTCATTGACGTATATAAATTATGCCCAATATCTGATTGATAACTTCCAGTGCTGAAGAATTTGAGGGCTGTCAGTGTCTACACATTGAAATAAACAGAAATTATTCAAGTGCTGAAAGATAACATCGAAAACTAGGCAAATTTACCTTTGTTGTTACATCTAATGCTGATGCCCGTGTTGCATCAGGTATATGTTCGTTCATCAGATCCATCAGTTCTTCTGTTGTTTGTTTATTTAAACGAAACAACTTAATGAACTGTCGATCTGGCAACTCAAACGGATTCAATCTTTCATGAAAAATTCTATTTTCTCGTTCATCATGTAGTTGAACTTCATTAATTAAGTTCTACACGAAGAAATTATTATTGTTCATCACAACGGTCTGTAACAAAAATACGTGAACGTATGTCAATTGATATTGCGGAGTATTTTATAATTGTTATGTACTTCGTTAATTTGAGCCCATATTTCCTATTATATTATGAATTATTACAAATAAGTACATACCGTTCTTTCACTTAAACTGGCCCTGATTGATAAGAAATGTTTCATGAGTCGCGAAATACAAATTTTTTTAACGACTTGACGTCGAGACGCTACAACGTCTCTTGATATTATTCCCCTCTACATAACAACACAAATATAACCTCAAACTGGAAAGTTGTCACTTTTCCCTATGATCTTTCATATGAGATTCCAATGTCGAACGCTAAAGACCACTCGTACTTTTCGTTCGAAAAATCTCGATCGTGAGATGCCGGTGAAATTTCGAGAATGCCTGTCAAGCAGTTTCGTTCGACAATCTAGGGAATCTCGAATGGAACGAATCTCGAGCGAACTCGAGAATTGAGCCCCAGATCTCACTCACGGTGGAAACTCGGTAATCTTTGCTTGAAATCGGTTTTGATTATAGTAAAGAAAAGAAATGTTTCCGATAAAAAATATTTTTATCTTCCGCGTACTAACTGTTAAATGCATTCGGTTCTTATCATTTCTATCCAGAATACGATTGGGATTTAGTCATTTTGCCTACGATTCGCAATGGGTTTTATTCTAATGTGCGCACAATCTGTTTTCTTTTTAGTCCGTTGGTACTCAAACCATCTTGTTCATTCGGATGCCAGTCGGCTACCCTCTTATACCTCCTACCCACCTCTCGCCGTTGCATAAACTTCAACTGCACTTCATGAAACCGGCTTTCAAGGTTCGACTGACGAGTCTCACACCAAGCAAACATCATAAATAATGCATGGAAGAGACGGAAAGAAATTTTTAATTGAAATGCAATTTCTTCAAAATTCATCCGGCCTTCGATAATTCTACCGATGTTAAAAAAAAAAAATCAACCGCGTACTTCCAAATTCATAGGTTAGTTTATGAAATAATCTTTAATCGTCCAGTCGTCGATAAAGCAAAATAATTATTATTATTATCAGCACGAATTAGTTAGTCGCAGTAGAGAGAGAGAGAGAGAGGGGGATAAACTTGTATCGACAAAAAAACGTTAAAAAACATGTACATAGGCTTTTAGTCAGCTCACATATGTGTCATGATATTATATCGTTTATTTCGTCCCTATTTGGACGAAGTATATTACTTCTGTCGAGGAGACAATTTCTTTGTCGTGTTGAATCGTGGACGGCAAATTCATGGGTCAACGGAATCATGGAGACGAGCTACGACGAGGACTTGACGGAAAATTCATTTCTCCGAGTTCTCCGTCAAGATTATGCCTCGATATTCGAGAGAGCTGTCAACGAAGGCTGGATTGTCTGTGTACCTCGATGCGGAAGTTTCACAAAATCGGCGCTTGTAGAAGACGACTTTCTCGCTCATATACTTGTACCGGAGGAAGAATCGTTTGGCACCAACTTTCGAACTCTCTCAGGGAAGGAAGTCAAAGTTTGCAACAGAGTATTGACCGTCGAGTATGACATAGCCAAGCCATGCCGTGCTCATTTACTCTTCGAGGAAACATTCTACACAGACGATCGATCAAAATATTCTCTCTGGTCAGTTATTCAAAAATGCATTTTTTAGCACTTTGTAATCTCGTGTAAAAGTATTGTGTTCGATTTTTGCACACTCTATGCAATTTAGGAATAATGTTGCAAGTAAAAAGTTCTGAGAAACAATACTATACAGCTAAATTAATATTTACAATTGATTGTCTTGGCACAGGTGTATAGAATGCCCCCTGGAACAAAGTATCTCAGCATCTCGAGATGACGTCCTGATAGTCTCTAATCTGCGGGAATGCCTGGATCTCCTCTGGACAGAAGTATCAAACAAAGATATAATAAAGGACATAGTTGCAGCTGTAGGAGAATTTGAACAAACTCACGAGCACTTGGAGGGCGAGCCTCTGCAATCCCAGCGTGATCACGTCGGCGATTTATACGCGAAGAGCCTTAGAATGCTTCTGGAGGACGATCGGCTTCGAGAAAAAACTGCCTCGAATCGTCATTTTCTCCAAACTATAAAAATCGCCGTCGAGACTTACATACTCCACGGTTTGCGCGATCTGCTTCCACGATCGGTTTCAGCCAGAACTGCATCTGAAGACGCGGTACTGAATAAAACTATAAAGAACTTGCACGATTTGCAGCTCCGCGATCTCTGCGTACGCTCCGATTTATACGACGGTATACTGCGAGGGAAAATGGAGCTAGCGCGCCTCGACGACTACGCGACGGTTTTAGGAAAGATCGGTTGTCTCAAGAGAGCGGTAAGCTACATATCCGAAGGTGTTACTGTCATGTCTTCGGACGATATACTTCCGATACTAATATTTCTCGTTATAAGAGCCGGTATACCAAACTGGATTGCCCAACTCGCATTCATGAAGCATTTAAGATTTTCCGTCAATTCACCGAACGAGGCAGATGAAGCTGGGTTTTTGATAACATCGTTGGAGGCTGCGGTCGAACACGTGAGATCTGGAGTACTCACCGCTTCGTCGAATCACAACGAAGCCACCGACATGGACAGCAGCAGTACGATTACCGTCTTCAATGGAGATTCCAAAGAAGACGATTTACCACTTTCGAATTTATTCGCAGCAGTGAGAAAATGCGATTTACCCGAAGTCGAAAGAATAGTTGTTAAACATTCTGGTAATTCTGCGGAGAAGCCGGTAAAGCTCTGTCATCCGTTGTGCTCGTGCGAGAGTTGCGAGAGGAGGCTCGCCGGTGCTTCGTTGTCTGGCTGGCCGACCGTTCGTTCAAGAGACGACAGAGGAATGACGGCTATTCACGTAGCTTCACTGTACGGTCACGCGACCGTGGTTGAATTCCTCTTGGAGCACGGTGCGAACCCCAATGACGCAGATGCGGACGGATCGACACCTTTGCACTGCGCTGCAGCCAGGGGACATCAGAATACCCTGCTCATGTTGCTTCATGCCAACGCCGATCCTACGAGACCAGACACAAGAGGCAACACACCGTTGCATCTCGCCGCTGATTACGGACACGAGGGTTGCGTCAAGGCTTTGCTGTACTTCGCCGAACAGATGAGAATTACCATCGACAGGAGCCCATCGAATTCTAACGGCGAAACACCGCTCCATCACGCAGCCAAGTGGGGCTACGGAAGTATCGTCGAGATATTGATGGAACACGGAGCAAATCCTAGAGCAACCAATCGAAGGGGTCAAACGCCGTTGGTCGTAGCGCACAGCTCGCACGTTGCGAAGCTACTCGAGGGTATTGCTAATGATGATATTGCCAGAGTAGACAACGATCGTTCACCTAGATTTGAGTCCTCGAATCCTTTATCGAACTCTCAAAATTACAAAGTCACAACGTTACCCCCGCGATCAAATTCGACACACGATACACGCAAAGCCGATAGACTTTTAGCAGCAATTGCCGAGGGTGATTTGAGATTGGCTTGTTACTACCTCGGCCTCGAAGGACCGCACAGAACACCAGCGGACCAAGCTCCTCCCAGCTTGTGCCATCCTCTTTGCAATTGTGAAAGATGCACGACAAATGATGATCCGACGGACGAACAGGAACGAGTTCCAAGTTTGGGATTGAATATCTCGAACGACAGAGGTGAGACGCCACTGCACGCAGCATGCGCTTCCGGTAGAACGGACCTCGTGCAGATGCTCTTGGACGCAGGTGCGAGGGTAAACGTAACTACCACAGAAGGCTACACGCCTCTGCACTTGGCCTGTTCTAACGGCTGGCCTAAGATCGTCAAGTTACTGTTGAATTGCGGAACCTGCAAAATCAATGCCAAAGACTCAAAGGGCGACACACCGTTGCATCTCGTAGCGAGAGTCGGTAACTCGAGAATCGTACAATTGTTGATAAGATACGGTGCAAATGCAAAGATACGGAATTCAAGAGGCGCTTGCCCCCTCGATGAAGTCGAAAAAGTCGCCACGAACGACATATTTATTTCGCAATCGTTTTCAAATATCGTAAAGATACTCAAATCTAATGGACTTCATAATGCTAACCACGACGAATTAGCGTAAACAGCTTCTGTTCTTTTTTTTATTACAAAATAGAAATGTAACGCTTGTTTATAAAAAAAAAAAGATACATTTCCAGAAACTCGTAATCGAGTTTCGATGTATGATCGTGAAAATTTTTGCGGGTTTACCAGTAAGTCGTTAAAAACATGCATAAGTCGTTATACCGTAGAAGATTTAATTAAAGCTAGAAAAGTAGAAAGGCCTACGATTAACGTCCAGAAAAAGACCGTACAATTTGAATGCAGTGAGTCAAGTATACGCGGTAGGTACATATTTTTCCATCATTTATTCTATTCACTGGTGCCCCTAAGACACGGGGGAGGCGAGGATCATGTAAATTGTAAAATATTCAAAGGTAATGTACACCACATTATTATTTACAATTGTAGGCTCGCAAGAATATGTAAACTTACAAATTTATACAAACAACTTTACTTATATATAGATATATATGGCTATTTATGTTCTGAAGATAACATGATTAATAAAATATATACATTTTACATTGTTATGAAAATGCGCCATGTTTCTCTGTGAATTTAGTCGTTGCCATTGTTTTGTGCTTTTACTAACGTGCCCCACATAAAGTGATAAATAATAATAAAAAAAGAGAAACAACGTTTATTTTACGTATGTGCAATTCGAAATATATACATCTTTAATGTTAAAATCTAATGAATTTCATCGAACAATGCTTGTCAATCAACGTATAATAAATCGCGTTTATCGCTTAAAGGCGATCAAGTTAGAATTCGATGTGATGGAAATTAATTCAGGGGAGAGGAATTATATCACAATATTACCAACCGCACTCTCTCAGACGTTAAGAATTATGCGTAAACTATAAAACTCTTCTTTTTCTTAGAGATAATTTAAAAAAAAACTCTAATGCACTTAACAGCCGTCTCAATTAATTTACGCAGAACTCTCTTTCTCTCTTGAGCGGTCTCGGAAATGTTCATTAGAGTATTTTATACCGTGTCGATTAAAAAAGTTATACGTACTGGAAACTCGATGTTTAGCTAGCAGGTGGTAAAGTCCACACCATTGTTTCTTCCACTTTCCTTCTATCCTGTTTTTTTCTCGCCCCCCGAAATCGCGTTCTGTTTGGACTCCAATCGACTGTGTCTCGAACCCTCCATGTGGGAGTTGGTGCTGGGACAGGATACATTATTTCCACACTCTCAGTTTCATCCTGTTCGTATTCACAGCGGAATTCGAAGTCGCAATAGTAGTACTCTTTGAGGGTTGGCTCGTCGCGAAATGTTTGCATCGCGCACCACGTGTGAGACAGTAAACGGGGAAATCGGGACAGCCAATATTCCGTAAAAGCTCCCGGTATCTCGCCCAAACTCGCTTGAGCCTCTTCCGTCAGCTCCCTGTAGTGATGTTTCTACAAACAAAAGTTAACGTAAGTCAAGTTTTATTCCCATAGCCCCACTTTTGACAAATATTCACACAGGAAACTGACCTTATTTCTGAGCGCTCGGAGGAGATCTCTGACGCTCTCACCCCTGTAGCTTCGGTACTTTCGAAGATCACTGGCGACCTCCTGATCGATATGCATTCTCCAGTCGCCTTGAACAACGCGACAACCTCCACTCTCCAGTGCCAAAAGCGCCGGGCTGTCCCGCTCGTCTTTTTCCACTCGATCGCTCACGTCCTGTTTATCGAGAAAATAAAAATTATGAAATTGAGAATACACAAAATTATTCTCCGCATATCGAAGGAAATCGGTGTACCTGAAAGAAACCTAAAACTTGTGCCGCTTTCCAGAAGAATGGGTAATTCTCAACAGCCTGAGCCGGTGGCCTCATTGTCGGATCACTGGCTATCATCGTTTTAATGAGTATCAATGCCAACTGCTTATCGTTGTCCGTTATCGATTGGAGAGTCGATAAACAGCTCTCGCCACCTATAGTACAGCATTGTCAAAATCGTTCTCACGCAAATCTCCGATCCCTTGCGTTACGACAAATCTTACACAATATATTAGCTTGTCTCCTGAGCGGATCGCCGAATGGATGTTTGCCGTCGGAAAGTACGTAGTAAAATACGCAGCCTAGTGAGAAAATATCAACGGCACAAGTAGTTCTTCCGCCGCTGAGCATCTCCGGTGCTATCCATCCATCCGTCCCAGTTACGCCTGATTTGCGGGAGAAAGACATTCGACCCAGCTGAAGCTTTTTGCACAAGCCAAAGTCCGATATCATTGCTCTGACTTCGCCACGAGGGCCGGGAACCGACAGTAAAACGTTGTGGGGTTTAATGTCCCTGTGAACTGTACGAAGATTTTTTCGTAAGTAAAGCAAGCGGAAAGCACATTTTTGTGTTTGGTTTGCGGAATCTTACCTATATCCAACGAATGCAGATGTGCAAGGCCGGATGTCGCTTGAACCAATATACTCTTCATCGAGATAGTGTCCTTATTGAATGTCCCAGAGACATAATCGTGAAGAGTAGCTTGAGCCAACTCAAGAGCTATGTAACGAAACATTCTGTCCTGTTCGGTACAAAAGTAACGAACGACGTTCGCGTGAGCGTCCGATTCTCTGAGTAGTGCGACTTCACGATCGGCGAAGGTGAAACAATCGGGTAGTAGTCTCTTGACAGCCACAGATCTCCCGTCAAATTCACCCCTGATTCATTTTTAAAAAGTCATAACGAATTAATCATCACGGACAAATGGTTACATCGAAGAGTGGAATTTGCTCACTTATAAACGAAGGTTCCTTCGCATCCCTTTCCCAATACTTCTGTAGTGTTGATAATAATCTTGCCCACTCTGACGAAACCTTCGCAAATGTCCTCGGTCACAGCGACGTGTTCGTTACGTCCGTTGCTGCTCGTCCGACTGTTCTCGCGGGAGCCCTGATCGAATTGCTACTCTTAGACGTAGGTACAGTGCTCAGATGCCAAGACCGTTCGAAAAAACAAACGAAAAAAAAGGCACCCCGCTAGTAATCGATGAAGTAATTACCCGCGACAATTGCTGAATCTCCTTGTCTTTGGCCTTGTAGAAAAGGCACATCATAACTATACATCCTGATAGTATAAGAACGAGAAACTTCAGCCCCTTGTTTTCCTGCTGGTTCAGCCAGAGTTTGCTGGCGTTATAAGTAGTGGCAACTGCTTTTCGCCATCCTTTAGGGTTCACAGTGTTGTTGGTCTTATCGTCGATCGCCACTGGTATCGTTAGTTTCTTCGTCGAGTTCAAAATTGGAGGATCCGTTCGGATTATCGGATCGGATGGACCGGTTATCTGAAGCGGTTGACTCTGCGGTTTATACTCCGACGGGACTTTGTAGTGACCTGGGTAACGCGGATAACGATTATGAAGTTGCAAATTTGTCGTAACACAAATTTAGCGCAAGATAGGTGCGTTGATTTTACCTAGCATAACGAATTTCTTGTCATCAAGAATGCTCTGATAGTCATCCTCGATAGTCTCGACACGAGCAACGGTAACGTGATCTCCGGGTACGGGAATTGTATTTTCATTCTTGTAAACATCGGGTATCGTCAGTGGTCCCTCGAGCATCATGTGGCCGGCATTGCTGGATATCGTTGCGGTCGAAGAATCGACCAGGGATGGGAAAGCGTACAGGCCGTGACGATGCTCCCCAATGTAGAGTGTAGGGCTGTACATAGAAAATGTTCAAATAAAATTCCATTTTACCTTCCACGAGTTAATCCGATTGTAGTAACTTACAATAATTTTACATCGCTCGGTTCGATGCTGAATGTTTCAAGAAGATTGTTAAGGGTGCCCTCAGCGACGCTCGTGAACGGAACGGTCATCAAGCCGTCTTTGCTGACAGTGTAAGCTGCGATTACGGGACTTCCCAAATCCAATTCCCACATTGTGTTGCCGAGTCTACCGTCGAGTGTTACAACGCGTCCCGTCGAGCTCGTAGTGAAGTGTACCAAATCTTAAGAGAAAAAATAATTGGTTATGGTTATTCATAAGAAAACGTACGAATTATGTGTACAAACGAACCATAACTATCAACTGCTTCAGATTCCATTTTCGTCGCCGAATAATCGTAGAAAGTAACGTTCCACTTTCTCTCCTTGTTCTTGCTGTCGACCATTATAATATTGTACTCGGTCCGACCAACAAAAATTGCGTCTTGAGTCTCGAGCGGACAAGTGTTCTCCACCTGATCGAATCCCAGTAGCTGTTCCTTCTCGCCTGTTAAAGGATCTATGCTGAACCAAGTATCGATTTTTCTTCCTGTGTAGAGAATGCCGTCGCTGCTCCGACACGGACTACTCGCAACCAGTTGCGGTATGGTGAACGGTAATTTTTTCAAGACTTCGAATCCAGCACCGAAAAGATACAGCGATCCATCTTTGGGATCCGGCAAGAACATTGGCCTGCAAGAGAGTAAGGCAAAAAATCGTTAAATTCGCAAACAAATGCAACCAACATTTTTTGCCATTCAGTCATGCTTTCAATCTTCTAATTCCAGTTCTTGACCATGTTTAAACAATTATGATTAAATAGATTTAGCTATTAGTTTTGTCAAATGGATACGAGTTACATACACTGTTGCGTGTCCCATGTTGTGGGGTACTTTAACCACGGGTTCTGAAACAAAATAATGATACCTACAGATTGAGCTGTAGCGGCCTTTGTACAATAAAGTCAGATTTGGCATTACCATTGTCCTGGCGCCAACGGACAATCCCAGAGTGCTGTCCAACCCCTATCAGAGATCCGCTCAGTGTAGAAAACAGAAGAAGAGATTCGTCCTGCTCCGACACTAAGCCTGTGCTGCGATTCTATGCACATGGAACATGGCTTTTAAAAATTCTGTATTCTATTGAAAAAAACGGAAAAGACATGTACCTCTGGTGCATGCTGTTGTGAGACGCGGCATAGAGCCGCGAGGATTAGGATAGCGAGGTGCCACATTACAGTGGGCGAGCGGGTAATCATATCATCTGACACTGTCCGACCTAGCTACGTTGAGGCTATGTGCGTTTCCGCTAAGGGCTATGTCACCCTGGGCCACCATAAGCTTTGGACGATGTTGTTATTCCCTTATCGCCCTCGCGATATTTACACACTTTCGTAAGCTGAGATCCACGGTTCCGCAAGTGCTTTTTTTTTGCCTGCTCGTTATCGTTTTTTACTCACACGGAAGTATCGAAGTTGCGTCATTTTTACTATTGTTTGTTACGCACGAGAATCATTCGTGTTCTAGAAAACCGTCGATATTACAACAATGTATACTGGAACGTTCAACGATGGTCATAGATATATGACGGTCAGGCTTCTTAACGCGCGGCATTTGTTTTCTATTGTTTACGTCTCTTCGGCTCGGCTTGTTTCGTTTCCTTTATTTTTTTTTACGCCGTTCGTCGGTGCAGATGGTTTATTAGGTGCACTGCATGCTCTACGCTCGGTGTGAAGTTTACGGAAAGTCAACACGTACGTGTAACTAAAGAAGGTATAAGATAACGTCGGTGTACAATTTGGTCGCGTTTCAATATTAGCTACAAGTTGCTAGCAGCTAGAACGCTACAAATCGTTCCTTTGAGGGGAAGTGAAAGTCACGTGACAGGGCCATGAGTGTGAGAGAGATGGTTGCAATTTTTTAATTAACTTTATTCAATGGTGTTAATTTGTTTGAGGAAAAAACTAATTCGGGCCGGATGCGAAATTACCGAGTGCATCCGGCTCGAATTTACTTTTTCCTCAAACAAATTAGCACCCTTGAGAAAAGTTCATCACAGTTTTCATTACCGAGCGCCATATTTCACTTCCCCTTAAGCTATCTATATATGTATATGTTTGAGAGGCTGCTGGACCTTCCTGTTTTACCGGCCGAAATAGGTGATTTCTTAGTTTTTACTATTCGTCGTTACTATTCAACGGGTATGCTTCAATCTTACTGGACGTTCTGTAGGCTATAAAGAAATTCTACATCTCACATACGTCAAAAGAGAGTGCATGCCGATTCTTTGAAGTTCCCCGAATATATTCCAAAACCGTCAGAAATTTGCTCACACAAAAGATAATCATGCATAGTATATACATGATTATAGTGATCTATCGACTTGTGGTCGGTGATCAGAGCCGATGACAAACGAGATGAGTGTAGTGGATTAAATTGGAAAATATTGGGTTGGGAGTTAAGTGATCGTTATATTCGTGATCAGTGCGAAAAAATACGGGGAATATAGCCTTGAAACAAAAAAAGTCGATTAAACAGCGACTTTTCACTTTTTGAGCCACTTTTGGAAAAACGTCGATTTTCGTGATATTCAAAGGTCGATATCTCGGTTCCAAATGCACCCAGGGAAATTCCGAGGTGCCCATCGTGTTGTACGGAAAAATCCACAAGATAGGGTCTTGTGCGAAGTTTTGGTGGCGTTTTATCGTGCTGTTTGAGGCAGTTGAAAAACGCGAAAAACGAACTTTAGCCTTTAGGGGTAGCCTTGGCGTTTTTTGACGAGATTTTTTTTTGTTTTTTTTAGATGATTTGCCACATATTTCGACGTATTTTTGCCCGCTGAACACGAATCCGCAATCCGCTAAAAATCGTAGTTCTTAATAGCGCAGATCGAAAGATCAAGCGTAGATCGCGTCATTCGGAGAATCGATTCATTACTGTGAAGTAGAACGATCGGCCTTTGTTGTGATGACGCCACGTGCATCGCAGTGCGTGCACGCACGTGTGTGAGTGTAGATAAACAACACGGTGCTGCCATCTTAGAAGATAAAAGGCGTGAAAAAGTAAGTGGCAGAGCGGGGGGCTGAGTGGTCTGCTGGCTAGCGTGCTAGCTTGTAGTCCACGACGTTGCGAGTGATACAGACGAGAGTGGTACAGGTCTCCATCATATAGTTGGCCGGGGCGAGTTTTTCTCTGTGGCCAGATTGGTCTCCAGCTCCGGGAGCCCAGTCAAATTGAAGAAGAAGAAGAAGGTCTCAGTCAGGGGGTGAGCCGCCACTGGGCTAAAAAAAAAGTAGTAGGCCCGGGTTCGATTCCCGGTTGCAGTTAAGGATTTTTCCTTGGCTGCTTACCTCTACTTATCGTGATTTGGATTCCACGTAAAATTGTAGGTCCTCTGAGAACTCTTCTTCTTCTTCTTCTAAATTAATTAGTTTCGGCTAATTAATATCCGTTCATTACGAACGTTCGCTGTGACGAGCGCGCGCTCGCACGAACGCCCCACTCCTCATGGCGCAATAATTTAAATACGAACTCTATTATTTTAATGCGCTCGTTCACAGATATACGCACATTTACTCTGTCGATAGTAGCGTAATGTCTCAAATCGTAATAACGTGTCTTTATTAATCTAACCTGTATTTAAATCTTTAATAAATCTCCCGCGTTAAGAGTCAGATTTTAATTCGCTAAGCAGCAACGAATAAGTATTCGGCGTCCGGAATAATAAAGTTACCAGCCATTCAACCGGATCGGCCCGTCTTCTTTTTTCCTAGTGATTCCCCTGTTAAGGCTTTAGCTTTCTGTGAGCCATCTAGCCGCTATTCTCATCAAATTTTTAACCAATTTCTCTCTTGTAAAGTACGCGGCTGCAGCCGCTATCAAACCCCCCATACTGTATCGCATTTGCACGAGGACGCAGGGAAACTGCAGAAAACCTGCGCCGATACAGCCGGTCATTCCAACCGAGTCTTGATGTTCGTATTCGATACTTCGAGTACGAACACCAGTCCTCAGAATTCGACCTCCCGTTCAGCGGTTTCAATGCGCCAGGTAGTGCACGGCTAGGCGGTCACCCATCCAAGTACTGACCGCGAACGATTCAGCTTGACTCTGGGGACCACCGAAGCCGCATACCAACCGCGCATCCACCGCTGTTGGTGGGATCGGCCCGTAACATCGCCTGGAAGACGGCGCCATCTGGTGAGCGCGTTTCTGAACCACTAATAGTGGGCTTTACAGCCTCAACGAACAAAAAACGAGAGAAGAGACTCGCGAATTAAAAAACTCTATAAGCGGTCTAACCATCCGCAAAAAATACTCTACGTGGCAACATTGGCCGGCGCGGTGATATACCTGTGGCCAATCCGGGTCCCCTTCAATGTGGTGCTGAAGCTCCGGATAAATTGTTAAGAAGAAGAAGGTATTTCTTCGCACACCTCTGGGTGTCCCGTCCTGTCCTATCCTTTCCCATCTGTATGTTATAAACCTTCCACTTCCCAATCGACGCAGAATTTGAGGTAAGTAAAAAAATATACCGATGAAATTGTAACTCAGTTGCGATTGGCACAGATCCCATAGAGGGACGAGCCAAATAAGGCAAAAAAAGAGTGTCAGATCGTCTGGTCCGCAATTGTTGAATTAAACGAAAATCACTCCTATCGATGTCGGCATGTAAAATTTATACCGAATAAATTGCATTGAAGTAAATTGAATTGAATCGATACTTCGTTAATTCGGAGCTTACATTTGCAGAGGGCGATCGGAAGAATCGAAAATGGAGCGTCAGGGAAACCTCAACCTTACGAGTATGTATAACACGCGCGCGGAAAAATAACTCTTTTCACTAACCTAAAATCCGCGAATCGTCGTCGAACGACCCAATGTTTTTCGATAAAAAATAACCAGAATATTTGTTTTATTTTCAACGAACAGATGACCCGTTCTACACAGCAATGATCGTTGTCGTTGTCTTCTGGATACTGTCCTTCCCGGTCCGCTTAATAATTTTCGAGGCCAGGTCAGTTATCCACTCGCCCGCTCACGTATTTTTAAAACGGTGATTGAGGCGGGAGGAATGTTCGGTTTTCTCAATTCCTCGGGAGTTTTCAATCGAAATTCGACTGCACACCGTAGCTTTTATGTCAATATCATTGTCCTGCATGATTTAACGCATAGGCGTAGCATATTAACAATGCTAAGCTGAAACTGAAAAATTGTCTAGTTCCGTCGGTAAAACAGGTAAAGCAGGTTAAAAAAGGAAAAAACAGCTTCAGCATCCCCTTAAGTACTTTTGTGCGAAAAAAATTGTAACACAAAAGCGGGAAGTTTAACGATTCAATAAAATATTAAAAACTTCACTTTATGAACGAAGTTTGCTACTGTCCGAAGTTTTCGCTGCAATACGATTATTACCTCCCCGTACGCGCTCAAGGATGTGTTTTTAGCGGTTAAGGGGAAGTGAAATATCGCGGTCGGTAATGAAAACTGTAAAGAACTTTTCTCGAGGGTGTTAATTTTTTTGAGGAAAAAGCAAATCCGACCAAAATTTTTTTTTTTTTTTTTTAATTAGCACCATTGAGTAGTAGATAATTTGAAAATTGCGACTATCTCTCTCACACTCATGGCCCCGTCACGTGACTTTCACTTACCCTTTCCCTTAAAATACGGCAGAGTCGAATGTTTTTGTTTACACATATCAAAAGGCTCCGCCTCTAAAGGGTTTCAGATTGAGAGTGAGTGATTGAGAGAGAGAAAGAGAGAGAGAGAAAAAAAGAGAGAGACGGAGAGACTGCGAAAGAATTGGCGAGTATAAGGGTGAAGTGAGACACGTTCATTATCGCTCTCCTTCGCTCCACCGTGAAAGCAATGGCGATATCTCTCTAACATTCCTCTCCGTCACGTGACTTTCACTTCACCTTAATATCTAACTAATGTAAGCTTTTCCATGTTTCATCATTTCTATGTATTCGGATAATAATTATTCGTCGATGAGACGGTCTTGTTTAATTAACTCCCGAAATAACATTATAGCTTTTTATAGAGGATAGCTATATTTGTCGAATTGGGTCATTAACAATAAGTTAAATAAACCGTACAGTCACTCGTTGGTTACGAAAATTGTAATAGCCCGTTAGCATTGGTACTGGAGCGAGGGGTGGGGCGCACAGTGAACGTATTTACACATTGGAAAGATTCACGAACGAACCGATTTTTTAGAATTATTTTTTGTAGTAAACAATGAATGAGATGTTTTGCAGATGTTAACAAAAGGATTCCAATAACACAATGTGACTTTCGATTGAACTTTGATAACAGGTGTCATGAAAGAACTTGCGTGGAATCGAAGTGTAATGATTCGAGCCAAACACGTGTCGATTCTAGGTTAACAAAGTTGTACAAGAGATTAAAAACAAATGCTGTCGAAAATGATGCCACCCGGTTCAACGAAAGATCATTCTATCACTCGTGTTTCAAGGAAGGACAAGCAGTGGAGAGAAACACAAAACTCCAATCGTGAAATGTTAAAATCTGATGAAATCCAAAACAACAAAACTGTTGGCAATGGATGCTCCAGTGGCGTAAATTCGAATTGGGCAAAGTTTCGAAGTGTTGTCACTCAGCAAGACTCTGGAGCTAAGAATACAAAGCGTCAACACTCTGAGCCGACAAAGTCGTTGCGCGGAACGCACAAGGCCCGGAAAATGGTCCTACCTCAGGTTCCAGATACGGTAAATATTTATATATTTATTTTATTTATTTACGGGTCTAGCCCTTTTACATATTCATAAGTAGTATTGCAATCATAATAGAAAACATATTTTATAAAATCTTCATATAAAATTAACATTTCCATGTAAATAAATATATATATATATTTTTTTTTTGTAGCGATTATTTCTACTTTACAAAATATTCAACATAACTTGCAGTAATAAATTGAGCCAATAATAATGACGTGTTTACTTAGGATAGACATAACAATTGCAGAAGAGCCGAGCAAAGTGAATTTGTTTTGTAAGACAATGAAATTTTTGAAATATGAATGTTGAGCCTTGATCGTTCGCTTTGTCCTACTTTCACTGTCGCTTGAAATTACTTAATTTATTCATTAATTCTCTCCTCTTCATTGAAATTATAACTCTATTCTGGATTTCTTCCCATTCGCCATAGTCTAACTCAAAATTAATTATTTCAGAGTGTAAATGTGGAGCGGTCATTCTCCGACAACAAGAAACCCAACCGGTACACCGAGTTAACTAAACAGATAGCTATGGATTGCGAAATGGTGGGAATAGGAGATGGCACCGAGAGCATGTTGGCCCGAGTTTCATTGGTCAATCGTCATGGTGTATGCGTCTATGACAAGTACGTCAAACCGACGGCTAAAATTCAAGATTATCGAACCGCCTTTAGTGGTATACGTCCGCATCATTTGCTCGACGGGGAAGATTTCAAAGTCGTTCAGTCTGAGGTAGCTGAGATACTCAGAGGTAGATTATTGATCGGCCACGCTCTAAAGAACGATCTCAGCGTACTGTTTCTGTCGCATCCTAAGCGACATCTGAGAGATACATCGTATTACAAACCATTCAGAAAAGTAGTGATGGGAAATACACCGAGCTTGAAGAAACTGGCAGCCGAATTGTTGGGTTTAAAGATACAGTCTGGAGAGCACGATTCCGTCGAGGATGCTAGAACAGCTATGCAGTTGTACATGCTATACAAAAAACAATGGGAAGCAGATATTTATTCGAGATAATGATTATTCGTGTTTTCTATTAATCTCTGCATTATTTTCATTACTCATTTTAAAACATACTATAATTTACAACAAGAAAAGTGTTTCCTTACGCGCTCCATCGGATCAACTGGATCTCTGTAAATATATTGATACTGTTGCCTAAAGGGCGTTATTCGAAAATCGTTACAATTAATAATAAAGTTAATGTTTTTGGAGTAGTAGCCTTTGTTTTCATTTCAACATCCTGCAGGCGCGCTACTGAAAAATCTTCGAGGGATCGGACGGAGACTGCGATATTTATTTCCTCTTTTAGAAATAACGTGCTGCCGTATGAACCAATCACTCTGCGTCGCCGTCATTAACGACAGAAAAGGACGAAATAACGGTGGTCGTGATCCATCGAGCCTGCAATCTATAATCCGATACGAGCCATACAGAGTGGGTCGAAGGTCGATGATTCGCCGTCGTTAGTTAGGCAAGTGAGGGAAAAAAAATCTTCTCGTCTCTTGTTTGCCGCGCGAACGGTTCGACAGTGTCTCGACCTCGTTATCTTCGTATCGGACAAGCTCCCTCGAATAAATAGTCTTGCTCGACTTGAGGCCAGCCACTGTGAAGCTATTCTTCTCTCATTCACACGCGGAAGTCCGTACTATTCGTATTTGCTTTTCTTTCATCAATCAAGATCTCGTAAGTGCCTCTCAAAATTATCGTTATATCTTGCGTTTCTATTTAATTATAGTAAGTGTTGCGCAATTATATGTATTAGCTTACATATCGCAAGAGGCGTTGATTGCTTATCGTAAACTTATCTGTGAGTCTTCAAGAATTCTGAGGTACTGTTCAACGCATCCTATTACCTATTATAGTGCAGTGAGCCTCTTACAAGTTTCAAAAATTCGTCACATAAATACGGAAAATATGGTCAAATATTTTTTTATTGTGAAATGCGCGAGAATTCTACAATTAATATGCCGCGTTTGAGTATGGAACGAACGGTCCGTTCTCCAGATAAAGCTGCGGATACGAGAAAGCGGTAATTAAGCCCCACGATGTTTATATTCCACCAAGACTAACTCCCGCGAACGTTTCACTTTTATAGTATCTGTTTCGAGAGGCAGAATATAAACTAGTGAGGTATACGCGTGAACTGGTTTCTCTGGAGCCTATATGAGCGCAGAAACTCTTAGACTTGAACAGCTGCTGTGTCTCAATGAATTAAGGATCAACAGTCAAAAGGTTTCGAAATTATAACGAGGAGAAGAAACAAAGAAGCTATGAGAGTAGCTGTAATCGGTGCGGGTGGTGCCGGCCTTGCAGCACTTCGACATTGCACCGCTGCATCGTCGACGAACGATGCTTCCGGCGACGAGGATCGTCCCCGAAACATTACCGAGGTAATCTGCTACGAGAAGACCGACAAGGTAGGAGGCACCTGGGTTTACACACCGGAAACTGGAGTGGACCGCTATGGCTTACCGATTCATTCGAGCATGTACGACAGTCTGAGGCAAGTAGATCAATTCTGGTCATTAAATAAAAAGCCTGCGCGTTTACGATTGTACTTTAATAACGAAATCTCTGATAACAGGACTAATCTTCCGAAGGAAGTGATGGGCTATCCCGATTTTCCGATACCCAGCGAGGGCACGAGAAGCTATCTGACGCGGACTGAGATACTCGACTTCTTGAATAAATACTGCGATCATTTCCACCTTCGTAGACACATAAAGGTAAACATTTCATTATGTTATTTACAATCGATTAATATTAATGGGTTACCAGTGTGAATGTTTTGTTGCAGTTTCTTCACAACGTCGTGCTTATAGAGCCACTTGCGGCTTCCGAGACGAACGGAAATACCGGCTCGAGCGGACAGTGGATGGTCAAGGTCAAAGATCTGGGAAACAACAGTACTGTTAAGGAGGAAAGATTCGATGCTGTAATGGTCTGCAACGGGCATTATTTCGAGCCAAACGTACCTTCCATCAGAGGTCACAATGTCTTCAAAGGTCAACAGCTTCACAGTCACGATTATCGAGTCCCTGAACTGTTCACGGGAAAAACTGTGGCTGTTCTGGGCGCGGGGCCGTCAGGTGAACCATTTGTTTTCGAACAGCTTATTCTTTTTCAAGTAATTTCTTCATCAAGGATTCATTATTTATTTTTATCTTTGTATGCGAACAGGAATGGATTTGGCATTGGAGATATCGAGGAAAGCCAGTCGGGTGATTCTCAGTCATCACGGTCGCGATCCCATTCGCACGGTATTCCCGCCCAACGTCGATCAAGTAATGGCTTTTTATTTTACAAAACAAAAAATATCCCGATGTTACAGTGCCTGTCTGATTTACAATTGTATTTTCCTTTGTTTACAGAAACCCGATGTTGTTGAGATAACAGAGAACGGAGTAATTTTCGCTGGCGGCGAGAGCGAAATGGTCGACGTTATCTTCTACTGCACTGGTAATACAATAATAACTCCCCCAAGGATTTATGCGCGGAATTTTTTCCATCTTATTTATTTCAACTTTGATATTGAATTATTGTTTTCTTTTCTAGGCTATAGATACAGCTTTCCATTTATCGCACCGAGCTGCGGTATAAGAGTCGACTCCAACATGGTAACTCCTCTCTGGAAGCATCTCTTGTCTTCCGAAAATCCCACACTCGCTCTAGTGGGTCTTCCGTACTATGTGTGCGCTTTCAGCATGTTCGATCTCCAAGTGCGTCTAGTCTGTTGTTGAAAAATCGATGAAGTGTTACTAACATCGATTCTAGATTATAATCATTAATCGTCTTGTTACCTAAGGTGAGATTCATCCTGAAATTTTGGCTCGGAGAAAAGACGTTGCCCGCCAAGCAACAGATGCTTGCCGAAGAGTCTCGAGAGTTTGAGAAAAAGAAGAGTCAAGGATTAGATAAACGTCATTTTCATATGATGGGACCGGAACAAGGTTCGTACTACGACGACCTGGCGAATGTTGCTGGAATAACACCTCTACCGCAAGTTCTGGCGAAATTGCACAATGAGAGCAGTAAGCGATTCCTCGATGATCTCGTGAATTATCGAGAGGATCGTTATCAAATATTGGATGATCGTAATTTTGTTCAACTCTAAAATGTTTTTATAGAGAGATTGTATCACAGGCTAGGCGATGTTCTATTAAAATTATTTTCTTCCAATATATATTCGTCTGAAATAATTGATTAAAACACTACATTGATGATTTACAAAATACAATATTGTATCAGGAAGTGACGTCCACAATCTGCAGGTAAGTGCAATAAAGCAAGTTACAGGCACAATTTTATAATTCTGTACTACGAGATATATTGATCATTATCTTTATTCACTTATTTATATATATACATCATATCCTTTCGTTTCTTTTTTTTCCGTGTATTATTCATGATTTATGTTCAGCTAGTAATAAATTATAAACACCTCACTATCGGTCATGTCTCGAACGTTTTTTGTGTTTCTTTTTTTTATATCGCAAACCATAAAAATCTAATCTACATCAGATTCTCTAACGACTGATGATGGATCCTCGTATGCACATCCTGCTCTTAGGAATATGTGACATTCAATGCGGGTATGAGAGAGGGCGCCCATCTTTTCCTATTTTAAACGTATCCTATATTTACACAAATGCACACTGAAATTGCAAGTTTTGTTATTGATTACGATTTTTTTTTAATAAACGCGTCTCGTATACCGAAGGCAACCGATAAAAATTAATGAATTATTTCGCACAATTGGGTGATAGATTAACTACTGAGACTGAATGAAATTCATTAAATCGATATGCAGAAGGTATACGAAAATTGTGTTACCCAATGATGTTAAAAATTAATTCTTTCTTTCCAATATTTTATGAGTTATAATCGCGCGTGTAAAGAGACGTCCGAATCATATTCGCGATGTCAATTGTATCGCGCTCATTTCTTTTTCTATAAAACTTGAAACACACAGATTAATTCAATTCTGATAAGAGGGAGCGAGCTACGGATCGCAGAGTAAAGATGCACCATCGTGTCTGAGACATTGAAAAAAAAAGAAGATTCATTCTTAGTTTGAGGATATGTTGTTGCCACATTGTCGTTACTGAAAACAACAACAACAACGAACCTGATGAACGAAGATGCAGGCACGGTAGGAATGCTGGCCTTTCGCCGTGCGAGCAACGCGTGCGACGAGACTACTAAACGCTACGACTTCCCTTTTGGGCCCCGTACACTCATATTTTACTCACGTAGTAATTGTATCGAAAAGCAACACGATAAAACGTAAATACATCGACAGATTTCACAGCGAGTTCGATGCACTGAGTTCATCTTTTCTTTCGTTCTTTCTCTTTTTTTTACATAAAATAGAAATGGTTTCGCAGATTTACGGAGTCAACGTCGAACTGCACGATAATGAGTGAGCACACGTTGATTTTACACAATAGAGTTACCTAACAATACGAAGTACTTTACGTGCGAGCTTGGTTTTGTTTTTTTGTTTTTTTTTTTTTCGATTATATCATATAAAGGAAGGCATTCAATTATTGTTAAGTGGCAAGCAACTGATTAGAGGATATCATACGTGAACAAATTGCGACGTTAAACAATAATGTTCGTTAATCAAATTATTGCCGTAGCTAGAATTGCGCTAAAGATCCATAAGATCGTGGTATACCCCGACGGTTACTTTAATGGTTTGTTTTTTTTGTCATTATTTTTTTTGTTGTCGTCTTCATAAAGGGCAGCGAATAGGAAGATAAATGAAATAGTTAATACATGTGGCATGCTCCTCGTTCGAGGACAGGGGGAGCCGCGTATGTTACTTGATTTCGAGGCTCCCGGTAAACACACCCGGGAAGAGCTAAGCTATACACAAATCGCGCCTTGAGTCTTCGTCCTGCGCAAATATGTCCAATGTACATAAATCTAATGATTTTTCTGTATAGCGATGAATTTTGTATTTTTTTTTCTTCATTCAACCGACCTACCGAATATTCGAGTTAATCGTTGTTTATCTAGGATTAAAACAAAGAGCATGAAAAGAAAAAGAGTTTGCAATTCTCTCGTTAAGCATATCAGAATTCGACATTATATACAGAGTGCCGCATGGCGTGGTCATAGTAAAAATTCGCGGTACCTACTTTATTTATAGGTTTGTTTTTCTTTTTTTTTCTCTCGCGGTGGTGGCGGTTACGTTTCGTGTGACGAGCATAGCCACGCGCCCCAGTTGCCCCGATCATTCGCCGAGGGGAAGAAGAGAGGTGATCGAGCACGAAGCGAAGCTAAATTACAACGATTACAAACGATCAATGACACACTCGAGGACGGTAGTGAGGAAGGAGCACTAGGAGTTGGCATTCGGTGGGGGAGGCCTTCTGTCATACTCCCTTCTGTAATCTTTGTTCGGCCGCCAATCGCTGGGATATCCTTCGCTCGGATAGCCCCGTCCGCGAAAATGACCGGTTGGAATATCAGCCGGTGGATAACCGCCGGCACCACCCGCGTTACTGTAACTTCCTGGGCCACCGTATCCGTAACCACTCGGAGGTCCCGTTGGATATCTGTAGTACTCACTGAAACAATTAAAATTTATGTGATATCTTACTGCAAAGAAAAGAAAAATAGATCATCAAAATATCGGTGTCACGATAAATAACGTGCAACGGCTTACTTTCGTTTATCGTTTATGTGCATTCCTCGATCTCGATCGCGATCCCTGTCTCGTTCCCTGTCCCGATGATAGCCACCGGACATTCTACCGTAGGACTCGAATCTCTCCCTCTTGTGATCGTTGAACCTGCCAAGTGGAAAATAAGAAACTAATTACAGTCTGGAAAGCAACGTTTCAAATGGGCAGAGACTGATCGTTCTTTTGCATTTGCAACTAACATCCGATATGTTTAGTCAGAGCAAGTGTAGATTCTGGACGGCAATATATATATATATATATATATATATATATATATATATATATGACTGCAGCCTTCGATCAACTTGAAAAAAACAAAAATTCATTGGCAGGATTTCACTGTAACGATCAATTCATGCAGTAATTACCTGTTCTCTCTAGGATCTCTGACGTCTCTTGTCAGCCAGTGATCCTCCTCCCGGCTGCCTCCACTGTAATGCCCCCCGACAGCGTATCCACCACTGTCTCTTCTGATTCTCTCGTCTTTCGTTCCACTTAGTCTATCCATACTTCTGTCGCCACCGTGACTTCTTTCCCTCTCTCTGTCCCTGTCACGGTCCCGTTCCCTCTTGGCCTCCTTGTGCTTCGGATCCTTCGCCTCCTTGTGCCTCGGTGTGTCGGCACTGTTGCCGATACTCGACGTCGAATTCGGTGTCGAAGCCAGTGGTGTTATCGTTAATCCACCGACCGTAACACCCGTCGTACTGCTACTTCCGACACTGCTGTTCGCAACAGCCGCTATCGTCGCCGTAAGATGTTTCTTGCTCGGTGTACTGTTGTTGGAATTTTCCTCGACATCATCTACCCGCCGTTTCGCCGATCTCGGCTCCTTGCTTGCCGTTTCGCTGGCGTGTGTCTTGTCCGGATACTTGTCATGTGATTTTTCCGAGTGTTTCTTCGAATGACTCGATTCTTCTTTCTTCTCCGGACTTGACGAGACACCACCCGTGCCGTCGTCGCCCTTTCGCGTCGCGTGTTTGTAAAGTTTGTAAAGCTTCTTCGCATCGAATTCGGTAAATTTCGACACGAAGTACCAAAGATTGCTACGCCATTCTTTAATCTGTTCGGCATCCCTGTATACGGATAGGCAGGTGTTTATTTGATTACCGATTTGAACAAGGCACTGTCGTGTATGAGCCACCTGGTCAGCTTCGCTCAGCGTTTGATCCGGTCGATCGAGTGCTTTTAAAGCTTTCTTAACAGGTCTCATCTTCTCCTTGCACTCGTTGAAAATCGAAGGATCCAAATCACCGAGAACGTCGAGAGCTCGCGGTTCGTTGTTCGCCGTAAAATGCATCGGCCCAGCTGCCTGTTTGCTCTTCTTGTTCTTTTTGCCCTCCTTCTTCTCTCTCTTAACTTTCTTATCTTTTTTCTTGTCATCGACGACCCCGTCGCTATCCTCCTTTACTTCTTTCTTAACGGCTACTTCGTCGTCCTTCTTAACCAATTGCTTCTCGACTTTCGGTTTGGGTTTTTTATTCTCGTCGGCCGAACTGTCGTCCTCGATTATTTCCTTCGTTATAGCTGTTTTGACTTCTTTGGGTTTTCTAGGCTTTCTGACTCGCGTAACTCCCAGTTTAGCGTCGATCTGCTTCTTCAGAACCTTCAACAGATATTCGGCTCTTGCGTTCAATTGTTTTATCTGTGGTTTGCTGTCGTTAGGTAAAATCTTGTCGCCGAGCTTGAGACTCGCGTCCATTTTTATCGCTTCCCAAGAGCCCATTCCGTGAGCGTATATTCCTCTAAGCAGTCTCGAGTCATCCTCGGAGTTCCATTCGCAGTCGAAATTAGCTGCTTTTAATTTTGCGTCAAGATGCCAATTGGCCCGATGTTCGGGATCCGAAGGAAGCGCCTGATCGAGCGGCTCGAGTTCCTTCATCGCCGCGGAAAGTGACTTCGCGTTCACCATAACACCGCCGACTTTGAAAGTCGGTCCTTTGCCTCTTTTACGACCTTTGCCCTCCTTTACCGGCTTTTCTTCTTCGTCAACCCCGGCTTTGTTTTCCTTCGCCATACTCTCAAATTCCGATATGCAAGTTTCGCATCTCGTGCGCAATTGCTCGGCGAGCCAACGCAATTCGGTCAATGGTTTTTCCTGGAGCTCGGCATCGGCTGCTATGTCGTCGAGCCTTTTCGTCGGAGCAGTAAATTTTTTAAAACTTCGAACGAATCTACGAATCTGTGAGGAGTTGAATATATTTTTAAGTAAAACCGGCCAGACAAAACTGCTGTGTACCAGGTAGAGATGATAAAAATAATTGGTACCTCGACATCGGTGAAACTCTTTACAACTTCACGCGGTAAGACACGAGGCCTGCCTCTCTTCTTGGGCCTCTCGTCGTCCGAGCCTTCAGCTTCACTGCCCGTCTCATCGGCATCGTCGCTATCGTCTGTTTGCATCTTTCTTCGTTTTCTTCCTCGTTCTGAAAGGGATTTAAACGGGATCTTACAGTATTAATTTCCAAAAACGATTTCTTTTTTATTCTTGACGCGACTCAACCAGTTCGGTTGATTTCTTTTCTCGTACCTTCTCGTCCTCCGTCGCCTGATTGATTAAGCTGTTGAAGAGTCTTTCGACTTCTAGGCGGTAGATACAAATCCTCCATTTCTTTCGATTTCGCATGTTCCTCAACCTTTTTTCTGAAGTTTTCTGGTATGATAACAGCCTAATGGAAACCATACAAATGCATGTTACAAACCATGGTTTAAAAATACATACTTCAAAAATAGAATAATTACTTCAGCGTCGTAACAACGTTTATCTACTTACCCAATCTTTACTTTCGTCATCATTTTCAACCGGTTGAATAACAGGCTCAGCTTCCTCCTCGAAAGCTGCGAAGCTTGCGACCTTAAAAGCCGAGAGCAATTCATCCCCGACCGTGGTTGGTGCTTCGTCTCTTGTTTCGGCGCGTCTCAGGATCTCGTCGATATCACACTGTGGATAATAGTGTGGCATTACTTTACACTCATTGATACACGAGGCTATGTAAAGTTTTTCCTTTCAATGAATTTACCGTTGGCTCCTCGTCTCCATCTTCTTCATCCTTGAATAGCTCTTCCGCTCCGAATTTAAGAATGGCATTTAGATCCTCTTTATTGAAAGGATTGTTGTTAGTTCCAGGACTTTTCTTGTCAAGAACCGTACGACCCGTCGTGTCCATTCTCTGAATGACTAAATGGTCAAGTACCATTTTTTGTTTGGCTCGCTCGACGATCTCCTCCTCTACAGAATTCTTCGTAACGAGTCTGTAGATATTTACCTGTGAAAATTAATTCTACAGTAAACACCGTCGATAGAGCGTATTAAGTAAAGAATGATTCACATTGACCAATCGCCTAGTGACTTACTTGATTCTTTTGACCAATACGGTGAGCCCGCGCCTGAGCTTGCAAGTCGTTCTGGGGATTCCAATCGGAATCGAATATTATAACTGTATCAGCGGTAGCGAGATTTATTCCAAGACCACCGGCTCGCGTCGACAGTAAAAAACAAAAATCCGTCGAGCCGTCGGCATTGAAATGATCCAAGGCCTGTTTCCTCAATTCTCCCTTTATACTGCCGTCCAGTCTTTGAAACGGGAAGTGCCTCTTCTGCAGATACTCACTGAGAATATCCAACATTCTGACCATCTGACTGAATATCAAAACTCTATGGCCGGTTTCTCTCAGTCGAACCAAGAGCTTGTCGAGAAGAACGAGCTTTCCCGAGCCTCTTATAATTTGCTGAAGATAATCCTCGGTCGATTCCTTCCTCTCACCTTCCATCGGTTTCGTCAGAAATGCGTGATTGCAACATTTCTTTAATTCTATGACTATGTTTATGAAAGTCATAGTCGAGCCTTTCACGCCCTTCCGTAGGGCGTTGTAGTTCTTTGTCAGTATCCACTTGTAGTATTGCTTCTGCAATGAGGTCATCTCGACTCGCAGTATCTGCTCTACTTTAGCGGGTAAAGATTTTTCCACGTCCTTCTTCACTCGTCGAAGGATGAAAGGTTCTAGCTGCTTATGCAACTTTGAGTAACCCTTCTGCGCTGCGTTGTCATGCTCTTTTTCAAACTCCTCCCAAGTGTTGAATCTAAAACGTTGAAATATTTGTTATGTCCTTGAGAATGATATTGCCTACCAGTAGCTTGTTGTGCCTCGCTATCGACTATGGAATTTAGAAACCGGAAATATACCATAAATACGTCACTTCCAATCTTGAAGTCTTATTTTTCAACCGGTAGTGACGTCATGCTGGTAATACGTCACTTCCGAGAGCGCATAATGGTTTTGTACTTATTATTAAGTAGATGTTGAATTCTCAATGCAGAAGGGATACTAACTTGTTTGGCATGATGAAATGCAGCAGGGCCCACAGTTCTTTTAAGCTGTTCTGTAACGGTGTTCCCGTTATAAGTAACCTGTGATTGGTGTTGAATTCGGTAAGTGCTTTGTACAATAGTGAATCGTCATTTTTCAAACGATGTGCCTCGTCGACGAGGAGCACCGCCCAGTTTAGAGCCCCCAGGAGTGACTTGTCCTTCAGCACGATCTCGTACGTCGTTAAAATCGCATTGAACTTTAGTCTCTTTGAGCTGTAACACCACTCGTACTCGCGGATCTATAAATTAAAACAGCATTAATGTGGCAACGTCGATTATTAATCTGATTCTATGGAATATCATAACGTACAACGTTGCGGGAAGTTACGTCGCCCAAGTACGTGACGAAATTCAAGTCGGGTGCCCACTGGGCCATCTCTCTTTGCCAGGAAGTCATCGTCGACAAAGGTACTACAAGTAGGAATGGTCCGTAAAGTTGATGAGTGTTAAATAAGTAATAGAGGAAGCATATAGTTTGAATGGTTTTTCCTAATCCCATTTCGTCGGCTAGAATAACGCTGAAAGGATAGAAAAAAGATTATTTCAGTGTAGCGAAAACAATAGTATTAGAGACGTCGATTTGTAGTGTGCAAAGATTTAAAAAAAAAAAATTATATTTACCTGTTCTCTTTGCACCACGAGTGAATCATCCAATTCAGACCATCCATCTGATAGTCTCTGAGAATAAGATCTTTACCCCTTCCCATGTATTCTGGTTGACCCTTGACCTGGTGAAACTTCGGCCTCGACTTGAGAACCTTGCAATGTTTACTCGGCGTTCTTTTAGAATCTTCCCTGTCTCGAAACTCTTTTATTTTTTCCGGCCATTTTCTTATTATCAGAGCTCCGTCCTCCCACGTGGAATCCGCGTACGGCAAACTCTCCCATTTGCAGTAATAGTCGGGATGATCTGAATCGGGCTTGTTATATTCCGCTGAAATAAAGACAACATTTTGTTTTTATTTATTTCTTAATAATTTTAAACCAATGTGCGGGAGATTGTTATTTCCATTGATTCTGCAGCCATCCTCACCAATAATTCTCTCAACGTTATTGAAACTTTTGAGAAGTTCTTGCTGCAGTTCTGCCTGACACTCGAAGTAATCTATGTCTTCAGGTCCCGCATAGTCTCTCCATTGTTGAATCTCCCTTTCCCGTTTAATAAAATTATCTAATTTCTTCATTCCTTTCACCTACAAATATCATTATTTTCGTATTGCTACATAAATCGAGTTGAGCTTTTATAAATTACGTCTACGCTCGTACCTTTTGAGTTTTCAACGACTCTTCGGATTCCCACGTATTGTGTATATGAGACCATCCTTTCCATTTAATCAGGTACTGCAATTCACTTTCGTCTTTTTCCAAATCCTTCGGATTCGGGTCACCGTTTTCCTCGACAGCGTACACAGTCGTTACGTTACCCGTGACTGTAAGAAATTTTTGCAACGAATAATTATGATGCTTCTTCTTCATGGTTCCTAGTGTAGAGTCGAATTAGAATTCACGACCTTCCCCAGGATTTTCAAGTACGAAATAATGATCAATGTATAGTTGCATGAAAAGTAATCCCGTAGCGCGAAATAATAAATAAAAAGAAAGGAGACAAACCTCCTTTCTTTCCTCTTCTTTGTGCGATAACACGTTCGATAGTTTCGGCATTGTCAGGCTCGGTCGGTGTCGCCGCGGCTTCTTCGACTTCGACGAGATCCTCGCTATCTGTACCCTCGTCACTCTGTTCCTTGTAACTGACGGTGGTACCTGCGCGCCTCGTCGCTTGTCTGCAATCATTTCAAAATTACACAAAAACAATGAAATTTAATAATCCCGAATTGTCGAATCCCCCGATAACTCACCGTCTGTTGTCGTCACTATCGAACGACGAATTTTCCGACGATACGGACGCGCGTTTCTTTCGTGGCCGCGCATTCTCCTTGACTTTTTGTGCGGCACGCCGATTAATGGATTTACTCGGTGGTGGTGGCGGCCGCTTGTTCTCCACATCGTCCGATTCCGAGTCCGAACTCTCGGAATTCCACGAATTTTGAGAACTACAGGAAACGAGAATGGCATAATTTTAGATCAAGGCAACGGGAGTCTCCGCCGGTATACGAAAGAAAAAAATTTAACAATCTATCGATACGTGAAGCGTTTGAACGAGAAATACGAGAGATACCAGAGCTGCTCGAGAAAACGAACTCGGAAGAAAAAAAAGAGGGTACCTCTCGAACGGTGTTCAGAAGTGCTTGTGCAATGCCGATGATAATTTCATAATATCTGTATCACTATTGTCTCCATGTGTCGTGACACATAAACGAAACTTAACACTTGTCGTAAAATTACATAAGCTCAACGCAAAGCGCGGTAAACAGAGGGGACAAAAAAAAATCGAAAACGCAAACAAGAGTGGTTACAACAAAAAAAAATTGTTAACATCAACGTTTTCCAAATCGTCATTCGTAATTGTAAAAAAAAGCCCACATAGAGGTAGAGCTTGATCGGAAACGCAGCACGGCACAAAGGTGTGCGCTACCCCGCAGTTGAAAATGAAAATCTAATTGCCCCGTAGGATCCTGTAAAGAAAAATAGGAACTAAAGAATTTTTTGTTAATTCGTACTTACCTTTTTTTCTTAAATTTCTTCCGACCGTCGGATTGAATTTCGCGGGGAGCAGCTAATCGTTCGGGCTCTTTTCTCGATCTGCCGGACCTCCTGATGCCGTATATGTCGGGATTCTCGTCCCATTCGCGGCTAGAGTCGCTTTTATGTCTACGCTTTGGTTCTGTGCTGTGAATCGAGCTTTTGCTCTGAAAGCTATCGCTTTGTGCAGGTGCATCGGATTTCTCGGATTTCTCGGAATCGGTACCTGTTGCCGAACCAGATCCGCTCGACGAGCTAGAGTCACTGCATCAGCAGCCGGGCAGCAAATTGACCACTCGTCACTTTTTCGGTTCCCAGTTTATTTCAGTATTACCTTGAAATATATTTCTTATCTCGACGAGCGCGGATTCTCGTTCTAACTGTGATTAATATTCTTTCTGGTAGCTTTTTGCTTATGTCAAACATATTTCAAGGTCCCACGGATTTAGCAACATATTCATTCTTTCTATGTTTGAAAATATTCAACCATTGTTAACGGATAGCATCGCGACGTTCATTGACGACGATTTTATGAATATAATATGCTTTCGACTCTACTGCAGTCGCGAGAATGTAAAATTGCTTCGATAAGGATATCCGTGAAATGATTATGTCGATTAAAATAATCAATGCTCGTACCTCCAGGAAATAAAAACAATGCACGATGAAAAGACATAAAAAAAAAAAAACGAAAAAAGGAAATAACATAGCGAGACAACATTAGTGCTGTTATTTAAGCCTTAGAGGTACAAAAATAAAACGAAAGAACCATGAATTTCAAAGAAAGAGAAAAAACAATCGTCCTTGCGAACCAGAAGGCTCATGGCAAGCCAAATTGCAGCAGACTCAAAAAAATTGAGGGGGTCATAGATTGATCTAGTTCTTCGTTGGAACTCTGCATCCTTCTGGTTCTCCAAGAGCTGTTCTCTGATATGAAAAATTCGAGGATTGACCTACCTGTCGCTTCCAGAGCCAGATCCGGAATTACTCCCCGAAGAGCTGCTGTCGCTCTTGCTCTCATTGTCGGAATCCGAGCCAGAATCCTTGCCGGACTCGGATTCTGTTTTCTGAAAATTTCAATTAACCCACATAGAATATACGAAGACAGTAATCGCGTTAGCCAACGGTGTTGTTTGGTAGAAATTGCCTCATATTCAGTTTCATTTACTTTTATGTCGCCTCAATATTTCATACGCTCGACAAATACGCTCGTTTTCTCGATCGATGGATTATGTAACGTATGTCTGTGTTTCTATATATATATACATATTTTTCTTACAGTCAAGCTATACGGTCCACCATTTTGTCGACCAGATCCACCATCTTAGTGCAAAGTATAAAATCCGTGCAGTACCACTGTAACTATGTCATTAACGAATATAATATTGGAAGATCGTTGTAATAATTCGGTTATCGGTTGATAACAGTTTTTGAACGAAAAAATACCGGAATAAAATATCGACGACATCCTCGTTGTACCATTTTTTTTGTTATATGCTTAAGAATTAAATTCGCAATTGCTGACAGGTAAAGGTATAAATATTATAAAAATGATGGTCACTCCGATGGTGATTAATACGTTTATTCAACGATTCACAATGTTACATCAATGTGGTTCGCAGTAGCTGAAAGTACGTACTGTAAAAATTGTATGGCGTAGCAAAAATTAACAATTTGAAGAGAGCTGCATCCCTGCCCGTGGGAAATTCCATTGCTCGTGGTGTTGATCTTTTTGAATAATTGGAATTACTGGAGCGCTGTGTTTGCGGACCAGAGGACAAATTTTAAGCATGCGGTCTGTATAAATTTGTATTCAAATTACATTATGTCCATTGTGGTCAAAGATAACATTTTCTGTATAGAACAGATGCAAATAATGTAAAAATTATTACAGACATCGACAGATTTTTATTAAAGAAAATGCCGATGCAAACTGTTAAGATTTACATTTTTCGTTATGGGAGAGTTGTAATGTAAATTGGATAATTTGGACGAGTGGATGCGACTCGATGATTCTACAAGTTGAAAACAATGACACTGATTTTGTGACTATAAGAAGAAATGGCATGTATCTATTTCTTGTGAGATTTTCTCTCGACACAGACGTCAATAATAGTAGCCAGTAAAGCTGTAGATATTTCTTGTTTAATATTCATTACGAATATGGTGTACTCGTTACCCAAATTTGTTGCTACCTGCTTCTCCAAGACGAAGAATAATCCCTGTGACATGTTACAGGAACATAAGAACTAATATTTTTTGACAGAAAAATTGGATAAAAGATATTGAGTTGCGGCATGAAAATGCTTGACAAATATTGATGCAAAGTTCCAAGTGTAGTTTTTACTTCATTGATGAAATTATTGCGCAACGTGGTTGTATTGTGAGACAGAAGGTATACGACAGCTTCGAATTGAACAGTGCAGAGGATACTTTGAGATCAATTTGCAAAAATGGGTCTATTTTAAATTTATGAATACTACGCTGTACTGTCAAAATAAAATGATGAGGAATTATTCCCAACGATAATCTCGATGGAACAATGATATTTTCATTTAAAAAACGTCAACACAAAGCGATGTAAACAAACTTATAGGTTATTAGAAGTATTAAAACTCTGTGAAATTTGTGAAAAAACTTTGATGAGAGAGTGAAGATTTTTAAATTTCTCAACGAGCGTGAGGCCCCGCCCTATCGACGAAAATATTCCTAATTGATTTTTCCTCGATAATATTATTTTTAAATAATCTTTGAAGCATCGAGGGAACGAAAACGCATGTGGACAACGTGATATTTTATTTTTCCTATTCCAAACAACACCGCGTCTAGACGATTTTTTTTTATTTATACAACAGAAACGCACGAGGAGGCTCGCATTGGCAACGACAAACAAAGAATTATCGCTCTAATAAAACCGATTAAAACGTCGATGATTGAAGAAATTTTTCGAACCCGACCACACACTCACCTGCATCGTTACCCGTCTACGCGTCTCACCTATCACCGAATATCACCCTCGCGAGACACTATTTGACAAAAACTCAACGTATTTACGATGACACGAGTTCACGGTCGCTTTGTTACACGACTGTATTTATTGTAATACGCAACATCGTACAAAAATATCGAATTTTCACGTACTATATGGTCGCTGGCCCGAGCTTGGCCGCCATTTTGTGAACCTCGTCTCCGTTCTTTAGTCTTCCCCGGCCGCCCTCTCGCCCGCCTACCCATAATCCAACGCGCGCACCGTACTCCCTCCCCCCTTTTTCCCACCTCGTATAACACGATTAAACGATATGTACCGACCTCCGCACTGGTGTTCGCCTATATATTTTATACGATCGACGCAATTCCCACCGAGATACAATATTTCTCTACATGCTAACAAATACCAACCGAAATATTACTTTGACGGAGATAAAAATTGATGACGAAAATTTAAAAAAAGCGAAAATTCGAGGAGAGTTGCCCCTATTCCCGCGTCTTTAACATCGCGTTTGGATAGAAAAATTTCACGTTTGCCAATAACACATGGGACGAAATATTTTCTCCCCTGATGCCAGCCATTTTGATTTTATGAGTAATTTTACCCATAAGCCATCGTTACACATTATCCGATTGGTCCGGACAGTATATAATAGAATGTACTTGCATAAATTGCAATATGGATTTACCACGAGATACAATTTGTTGCCACTCGAACACAATTCATGTCTCTGTACTTCAGATTGATTTTTTTTTCTCTTTCCCGTTAGCGAACGAATTAAAACTGGAAATTCTATTTGAAACACTCGATAAGTCACTCAAAAAAATATATATACGTTATTGTGAATACCTTGTTCGGAGCCTCACTGATATATTCTCGTCGGAAATAATGATTCAAGACAGTCGCCGACAAAAGATACGTTCGTGCGTGTAATGCATGCTATAAGTACGAGTTTGTTACGTGAAATACATGCTTTGCTGCGTACAACTACCATTTATAATTGGTGACGCAATTCGCGTCCGTGAAGCGAAAGCGATCGAAGCCAATGAGCATGCAAAGGATTTTTTCTTTCTTTTTTATTCACAAGATAAAACAAGCCACGTTCTCGCCGTTATTCACTTTGTTGCACAGTAAATTCACCAACGATACAACGTTTCGGCTGTATCACGAGCGTTGTGAAGCATTTATTTGTGTGAAATGTGAATAGGGCGTGTGCGTGAGAGAGAGTTAAAGCGAAGCGCCGTCTGCAGTGCAAAATCGTAAACCGTGTAACACGAGCTCCATAAGCGTGTATATATTCATAGGAGTTTGTTGGCGTTCGATAGGTTTAACAAGCAGGCATTGAAATTATAATACGAAGATATAACGACATCGAACTAATGAAACTTGCGAATAAAAGCTTGCACCGCAGCATCGAAACATCTCTGCTTTGACTGTGTTAGAAAAGTCATTTCTTCAAAATAAAGAACCCTGCGTAAAGCGAGCGGAATGCAAGAAGTAAAATATTACCCAAAGAGCCTTGGCACATCAACACCGGAAAAGGAGGAGAATCCCAATCGTTCGATATACGACTGTTGCGCCTCTTCCGGTTGCGCATGTGCTCCCCTTCGAGCTATCGAAGATCGAAAAAAATCTCGCAGGATTTAAATTTCAAAATTGTCCGAGATAAGAAATTATGCAATAACCTTGATAGAATCGGTTAGAAATGTTTCTTTTTTAAATATTTGAAGGATGCGTGAATCATGTCGTTGCTCTTCCATACTTTCTACAGCCAGAACCGATGTGAGGTAGTCGTAAAAATAATTTTCATCTGTGGTTTCCCTTCACGATTAGATAGTCACTGTACATAGGCGAACTTTCTAGTACATAATATCGTTTTTATTCTCGAAAGAAAAAAAAATGCATTGCTGAATAATAATCGCACACATCGGAGAGGAAAGTATAAGCTACTAACTTGTAAATAATTTCATTCGAAGAAGTCGGTGCTAGAATTACTCAGGGTCGGGCGTCGCACCGGTTTCATTTTCGACCGGCGTTTCTTCTTCCTTTTCTTTCTCCTTCTCCTTGGCTCTAGCATCTGGTACCCACAAGCCGCTGTCGATACATTGCTTCATGTGAAACTTTGCCTCCTCTTCCGGCATCGCTGCTATCGTCTGTTGCAGCAACGGAATGTCTTGCGATTCGAAACACTTTTGCAGTGCCTGCCATATAATAAATATGAACGCGATAACAATGTTAAAAACAATTCGAATCGATATAATCTGCAACGGATCAAATTACTGCCATTCTTCTCACCTCGGGAAGATTCTCGAATACTTCAACAGGGTCGAGACCGCCGGGGCCGAGACGTGCCAGTCTCTCTTCCTCTTCCGCTTCTTTGAGAGCTTCTGCCACTTTTTCCGCGGCTCTCTTGCGTATCCGATCTTTGAAAGCGGCTAGTTCATCGTCGAAAGATTTTTTGTACTCAACTTCAGCTATCTGGATGCGACTGAAAAACGACCCGACGCAAGCTCTCGGATCGACGTTCAATTGCTTCGACAATTCTAATATATACTGCATACATATACACTGATGGGCAACGTGCTTCATCAATTCATGTTTCTGAAAAGTAAAAGAGAAAAAATAATACATTGTCAAACTCATTTCGTTTGGGTTCATCTAATATCAGTAAATTAGTCGACTGTCCCTTACCTCCTCCATCTCGAGATTGATGCACCAAATAACGAGATAATTTGCTGTATTTTCACAAACAAGATGGGAATTTTCCTGAAGATATTTCTTACTGTCATCGTATCTTCTTAGCATGCCGAATTCCTTCAATTTCTTCTCATTTTCTTTAACAAATTCCTTCATCTTCTTCTCTCTAACTTCATCGGGCAATTCGGAGTCATCGTCCTTACGGGGCGGTTTAGTGTTTATAACCGTTTTAGTAAAACCTGGCTGAGCTATGGTATCAACGTTCCATGGTGTTAATTTCTCCTTTTTCTTCAACTCCTGCTCCTTGTCCTGTATTTTCTTTTGTTCGAGCTCCAAGTCTTGAATGGCTTTCTTTAACTTATCCAACTCGTCGCTTTTGCTTTGTTTTTCATTAAGCGCTTCCAGCTCTTCCTTCTTCATTTTCAACATTCTCTCGGTACTGAAAGTATACATATATATATATTTTTTTTTTTACATTTTTTTTTATTTGCCCATAGCATTGACGTTTGTAAATCTTGCAAATATACTCACTCAGCCTTTTTCCTCTGAAATTCCTTCTGCTCTCTTTCTTGTTCCTGCATCCTTTCCACTCGAGCCTGATGCCGCCATCTGAACAAAGACGGCGTATCAATGTTTGGATGAGTATCGTCTTCGTCGTCCGAAATCTGAAGCACAAAGGAAACGAGTTAAACTTTTCAGTGCTATTTTGCATAGCACACACATCACATTGTAGAAAAATGATAGACTGGATATTGGGAAAATAAATGTAAAAATGTATTGCAGTGAATTGGATCTCAAGGCAAACGGAATAACGAAATCGTCGATATAACCTCTCACGATTAAATGAGAAAAATATACAATAAAACTCCAAAACGTTAGGAAGCAATGAGCCAGATGAGTAAAAGCAGTTTGTTTTCGAGAACATCCGAGCGTTAGGATTTTTCTCACTTCAATGTCCTTCCACTTGCTGTAATCGACCATTTTTCAGACTGGATATTGGGAAAATAAATGTAAAAATGTATTGCAGTATATTGGATGTAAAGGCAAACGGAATAACTAAATTGTCGATATAACCTCTCAAGATTAAGTTAAAAAAATATACAATAAAACTACAAAACGTTAGCAATCAACGAGCCAGATGAGTAGAAACAGTTTGTTTTCGAGAACATTCGAGGGTTAGGATTTTTCTCACTTCGATGTCCTTCCACTTGCTGTAATCGACCATTTTTCGCGCTTGGAGCGTAAAATTCCTCGGTCAACGAAATATTTCAATTTCACTACGACGAACGATCTTGACGGCGCGACAGGAATCCTCGGGCTTTCACCGTTTGACAAACAAATTTTCACGGATTTTTTTAGATATATAAAAGAGATGTTTGCTTCGGATTGTCAAGTGACATGTATGCGCGAGACAGGGATCGTCGATCCGGCGACGTTGTTAAAAAAAAACCTGAAGGCTGATCCATAAGTTGCAGCCGTCGCAGTATCAGCCCCAAGGTCCGCGTTCAGAAATCATACCCGGGTAACTAGGTCTCTGTCTGACATTTGTACCAGGGCAGCAGTCTCTCTCGTTCTATGTTATCCAATGGTAAGTTTGTGAACGGGCCTCAGCTGACGCTGTAGGCGCTCGAGAACCACCTCCTTCTTCTTCACCTCCTTGTGCTATTATCGAAAGCACGTGGTCGAGAACGCAACTTGGAATGAAGGATAAAATATAAAATGCATTTTATAAAAATATAAAATGATTTTGTAAAAAAGTATAGCACCGAAATTAATAATGTCTCTATCGAGAGGTAAGCGCGTTTGCGATCAAGTTATAATATATATAAGAAAATCTTACAAAAAAAAAATAATCATACAGCTTCGATATTTAATACTAACCGTCACAACCCCTTTCTCCCCAGAGCTACGGCGTAGGCTACTGTTGGAGGATGAGCCACTGGCAAAGCGGTTGAAACTCGCTGAGAATGTGTTTACGAGTACGGATCTATGTGTCATGAAGAAAGAGGACCTCGTAATAAAATGGTTGTGCCGAGTAGCGGAGGAGGACCCAGATGAAGTCGTTTGGAGAACTATGAAGCAGTGTCTGGAGTTCAAAAACACATCTGCCGATATCGTCCTCAAGTCCGAAGTTAAACAATCGCTGGTACGGACGTTAATGGCAAAATTAAAGAATATCGGTGACAGTCGGCTCGACGATGTCCTTAGGTGCTGCGCGTTGTTGTTTGCAAATTGCGAGATGCAGCAGTACTTTCAATCGAAGCCTGAAAGCCTTGGGGAATTTATGAAGGCTCTGTTTGAGTTGAAATCTTGCAAGGATGCGTTTTCAGTACATAAATGCGCTGCTGACGCCGTCGATTGTTTCGTAACATGTTACAAACAATCCTCGAAGAAGGACGAATTCGTGGACGAGTTTTTACGCGAAATTTTGTATCCGTTTTGCAGTCTGATCAACAAAAATCAGAATGACAGACTCGGTGCTGAGATTCACAAATGTATCCAGCAGTTGCTGTTCGGCAAATCGAGATACATGCAATTTAAGGCGTACAATGGAAACGACGAGAAGAATTTTGGAAGAAAATTATTCATCGAGTTAAGAAAAAATTCGTTGATTGCCGAGGAAGAGACCGTTATCGTTGTATATTTGTACGTTTTTCGAGCGGCGGTGAGCTCTTACAAGGCAGATCCGGGAGTTATCGATGTGATATTCAGAAATCTGGTTGATTCGGTAGAACATCTCAAGGTCAAATTGCTTACTTGCTTACGAGATCAATTGACGAATATAACGTTTGATTATCAGAACAAAATTGGGGATTCGACGCTTTTCGAGTATCTGGAAAGATTTATCGATGAAATACTTTCAGCCGAGCGTCTCGTCGCGACAGACTATGAGGCTATCGCCGTTATTGCTCTGCTAAATCCTTTGATCATCGAAGCGAAACTGGATGGCATTCTCAAGAAAATTCTCTTGGAGAAGAAGGATACGAAGAACGAACAAGACTCATACAGCAATCTGATGATCAGTATACTCGAAGCTGAAGTTCGTTTGAGAAGGGAACAGAAACTTGTTCCTTGGATGCTAACAGCAGTTAAGCAGTCAATCGCAGATCGTGGGAACAACGATCTTGAAACAGATGAAGCTTTTCCGATTGAGTTCACAGATCGATTTAGCAAATGTGTTAGCAACATGACGAGTATGCAAACGACGGATCTTCTCAGGTCGCTCATATTTCATCTGAAGTCATTTGGCACGGAAAATTTGGAAAACTATGATAAAAGTATGTATTTTTTGTTTCATCCACACCTACGGGGCTCACGGGAGTTTAATTGATTAGTTAAATATAAATTTTCATTAAATTACAGGCACGATGACTTTCCTTCTGCGAGCTACGGTCGATCTCACTGTAGCGTATTTTAAAGGGGTGCGAATCTATGATCATTCCGTACCTCTTGCCGGACAACAAAAATTCGTTCTAGTTCTCAGCGATTTCGGCAAAGCCATCACGATCTTGGCGGATAAAGTAGTCAGCTTGAAACACAATAAAAAAATTATTGTCTCGTTGCTGACTGTTACGTGGTATTGGGACAATGTTCTCAATTTGATAAAATATTACGTGCCGGATGCCGTTTCGAAGACACCGGAGTTTCCAATATCCGAAGCTCGGATGAAAGAACTTATTAGAAAAAGTGATAATTCCGGATGCAAGACATCGATGGTGAGTTAGAAATTTGTGTGTTATTATCCGTTGGTTACGTGGAGCTATTTATTAATTGGCGATCGATTGTAGTATAGGATCTGTGTGCAACAAATGGGAAGAAATTTACAAGGAGAGGGGTGTCTCGATATGTCGGGATTATTCGACGGATTGGAAGAGTCGTGGTCCGTTATTATCGACGAGAATCCGCACATCGTATCGTCGATGGATAACGCACAAGTCGCTGAACTCGCTCGATTACTGCTCGAGGATCTAAAATCCTCTGAAGTTGAATCGTCCGAGTCGATGCAAAGGTTGAAAACAGAAAACATACAAAACGATGTGAGATTAGTTACGGCCCTCGTATGCCAGACATTCGTCAATATCGCGGTGAATTTACTTTCAAGTACGACAAAATCTATTATTGGGCATGTGAATGTGGTAAGTATATTTGGCTGAAAATAAATTACTGGCACTGAACTGAACGCAAAAAAGGTGTATTTGAAAATCCCTCAATTTCGCAGCTGAAGATCTTGAAAAATGAAAGATTGTCCAAAGTATTGAAAGAAGTAAAGAAGGAATACGAAAAAAAAGAATGGATTATTATGGACGAAGAATCGACGTCTGCAATTAAGCACGATTTGCAAACCTTGACAAGTCTCCCGTTAAATCATTTGGGCTTGGATCTGAGAACGTTAATCCTACTGGTTGTTTACGCTATTAAACAAGAGTGCGGAAAGAATGACGCGGTTATCGACTTGTGCACACGAATTCTGCTGGGTATGCGATTGGAACTGCTGCGAGAGTTAGGTGCATTACAGCGAGTTTGAATAATTAATGAAACTTGTCTAACGATTGCAGATGTATTGGAGAAAATGGACATCGACATAATCGACTACATAGAACCTTCTTTAGTCATGAAAGAATTACCGCACAGTCTCGTAATCCAGAGAGTCGTCGTATCGTCGCTGCGAAACGTTTCATCGTGGGAAACATTGAAGAGACTCGTAAAGAAAAGTGAAGTGGACAAGGAGTCAGTAGCGGCGCTATTGGACTGTATGGAGAAAGTGAAGCAAAAATTGAAGGGTCATCAGAAAGAGTTGTTCAAAAAGGCCGAACACAAATTAAGCAAAAAGCTACTAGACGCCATGGAAGCAGAGATGACAGATCACAAGGAAGTAAGACGCTTGACTAAAGCTCTAAAGGTTCCTGTAATGGACAACGAAATTCCCGAACATTTGGTTGATGTCGTGAAATCTACTTTGGTTCGCATATTCGTGGTGAGTCTTCGGGATAAAAATTATTTTTTATGCGTATAGTTATAAATGGTCTTTGAATTTACAGTCTGAGGCTTCCATAGACGAGAAACTTGTCGCCGAAGGATTCCAATTGATGAAAGTTGTTCTTAATCGTCGTTCGAAGTTCGATTTGAGCGAAAAAGTTCTAGCGCATATTTGGCCTTGGGTTATGAAAAATCCGATCAAAGAACTCGTGTGGCCACTCTTACAGGCCTCAAAATCCGAAGCTATGCTCAGCAAAGTTTTGGCTTCGCTTTACAAGCAAACCGTGAGTTTCCCCTATACAGGAGCAAATTATTATTTTTTTAAAAGCTTCCTTGTCAAGAGAGATATCTGCAGATTTCAGGGCTAAATGAATTCGATGGCTCGTCTTTTCCGAACGCTCTAGTAATCTGGGACGCGATTATGAACGTGGACATGGGTCCGACTCGCAATACACTTCGAATATCTGCGATACTTAATATCCTCGAAACTCTGCTGATTTCAAGAATCCCGAAGGAATTATGGCCAGGTGTATTGCAACTGGTGCAGAGTACCTTTTCGAAACACGCGTATGTTATACAGCCAGATATCGACGTAATGCTACTGCTCGCGGCACGATCATTAAAAGAAGTCGAGTTGTCCGCTTGCGAAGACGTTCTCTCGATCTGTCACTCCTTGGTGAAATTCAGATCCGATTTCATCACCGATCGATTACCTATTCTTTTACTTATTTACGGACAACTCGTCAGTCTTATCGTTCAAGAGTCTCGCAAAAATCTTGATTCGTCTCGCGAACGGCAACTCCGATGCTTGGCGCTCGACGTTTTAAAGTGAGTTTCGAACTATAATTAGCGGATGAAATAGTGAAATACGCAAGTGTAAGATATCTCTATTAATTTGCTTGCCTATCGTGTAATCGCAGATTCACCAACGCTCTGGTCAAGCTGAAGAAACATCTGTCCAGGATCAGCCCTTATGTGATAGCTGGTTTGGTAGAAATTTTCTCTGAGGGTGTAATACCATCTTGTGTGAAGGTATGAGAAGTCATCTAACTCAGGATAGAACAATAATATTAACTGCATATTGTCTTTTCCAGGTGTCTTTGGAAGAGTCCGTTGGGCATATTCTTAGCATGTGCGATCATCACGCCATTTCATTGCTATCGCGAGCTTTGCCGACAGCCACTCAAGGAATATTCAGGACGCTATACGAAACTTACAGCAAATTCTACAAATTCACCGGAAAAATATAGCGAACTTTTATACAGAATAAAATACAAAGAAAGAGAAAGATTATGTACGTTGATAAAAACTTGTTAAAACTTTGATTCTATTTCAATCCACCGCTGGTACGATAGGAAATGGATCGGTCCGTTGCGGTGTGATTGGTTCGGGTCTCATCCGTGTGTTGTTCCGTCGTCCGCTAGTTTTAATCTGCGCCCAGTGGTACGCGGTAAACAGCTATGAAAATACGAAGATACGGAGGTATAACGAGAGGTCAAGTTATATTCGCCATAATATTTGGTGGATTTAGTGGTATTTACATCTGGAAGCCTACCGTAGAAGACTATTATAAAAAGCAATCGATAGAAACCGCTCAAAAATGAGGTCGGTGAACGTGAATTTATTTCCGCTATAGTAATCTAACCTAGCATAAATCTATCGATGAACAATTACAAAAAAAAAACCACCGGGACACCGAGAGATAACGATAGAACATTTTTCATTACAGTTTTCTGGAGAGGGCACAGTTAGCAGCAGCCAGGCTGGGACCAAAGCTTGGAACAATCTCTGTATTCGGTGGAATCATTGGTACATGTTTATTTATGAGGTAACTACATCGACAGTTGCCGCACTGAGCGTGGTAAAATGCTATAACGATAAATGATTTTCTGTCCAGATTTTATTACGGTATGAGTTACAAGCAATACAAACTAAATAGACAATGCAGGTACGCGGAGGAGCTCTTTGATCAGCAGTTGCCGAAGGAACAGGGTATCGGCGAAGCTCACCGTACTTAGTGACTTATGTAACATGTCAGCGATTCAAATTAAATAAATGGAGTTTCTTGCATACCCCATGATCTTATGTGTCTTGAGAAACAATTGTATTTTACATTGCGCAATGATACACATTAATGTTATACAACAGTAATATTTCCTATGAGCAATAAATACTCTTTACATAGTAATCAGTCTACTTTTCTTGCTTGAATTTGCCATTGTAATACGGCATGTACTGGAGAACGAGCTTCCAGTCCGTGAAATACAGCAAAGCAAGACCAGCCGTTCCTCCATAAGTTGCAGCCGATGGAATCCTGTAACGATAAGGCGTAAGAACAAATTCGTCAGACAAAAGTTTGATTCGTTACGTAATCGACATTTTCGATTCGTTCCGCGTGTTATTTACAGATCCTTGATCTTTCGGCGTAAAGTTGCATTTTTTTCGACTTTAATAATCGTCGAAGAGAGAGAGAGAGAGCGAAAAGTGAAATTTTTAGTATTTCCATTGAATAATTATTTCTCACCATTTCATCGCTATCTCAAGATGTCTTTTTCCGATGCCGCCAAGCATTTTGACCAAGTCCTCTACTCTTCGCTTCCTCGAATCTGGGAAAACGTTTGGGGTTCCTCAACGACAAGTTGATACAATCAACCGTGAAACCAAATCTTGCTTCTATCGGATTTGATCTCTCTATAGTTGCACAATGGCGTAACCCCCCGATAAAAATTCTCGATGTGAAAACGAAAAGTGCCTTTCCAAGTGCAAGGAGGCAATCGGTAATTCAACGAGTTGTCAAAACTTCCGTTCGTTATTCGTAGAGAAGTAGCTAGCGTCTAGTGTATTTTATAAGAGGTGGGATCGCGGAACGAAAGAGAAGCACTTGCCTCGATGCACGAACGCGGATTGTAAACGTGACATGAGGAAGGCACAATAGCCGAGGGAGCCAGTCTCGCGCTGCTCGGTTTGTCACACTTTATTTCTGTCATACGCGGGTGGTCTCCCCTGGGCCACGGGAGTTTATCCTGTTGTTTTGTTCGTTTAATCTATTTTGAATATACGTGAGACGATCGCCCGATACGCACAATAACGGAGTCAGACATCGAAATAACAAGTTTTACTGTGGTGCGGTGTATAAGAAAAATAAAGATCGAAGAAAGCAGGTCGAAGATCTTTCTCACAAAGTTGTAAGAAGTGTCGAGAAAAAGAGATGCTGTGGAAGGATTAGCGATCGGTCTCGCTCGAATCGTCCGCAGGAATCGACGAGTGTGGGATTGAAAGAGAAATAAATGTTTTTTTTTTGAGTGATCGGCGCGAGACCGAGATAAAAACCGTAAGCTCATTTACCGTTCGTTACTGGAGTTACGGAGTGACTCGTTGTCGTCCCTCGGATATATAAAATTAATACGTCCACCTCGTATGGCTCGCAGAGGTGAAATAATAATATGGCCACGGTTTTCGAAAGCCCCTACCTGTCGAACAGGCTTCGACACATCGAGGAACGTTACGAGGAGCCGACGACCTTCGGAAAGTGCGACTGCACCAGTTATAGCTATCTAGCTCTGAGCCTCGTATTGTTCACCATCGGTACGGCCATTACTATATTGGCACTCGGCGATGCCGCCGATCGTCATGTGTTCTCAAATCTCGGACACATGTGGCTCGTCGGTCCTATATTCATTTGTTCGGGTCTCATGGTTGCCGTTAAATGCATACTCTACCTCAGGAGAAAGTCCGTTATCCAGATGATCTTCCATCAGCGCCAGCTGTTCAGGGTAAGACGGATAAACACATCCTTGACCTTTTTGACTAATCGCACGGTCGTTCGATCTCTCTCGAAAATGTTTCTTTCGCTTACCGTGGAAGCAAGATAACCGGAAACGAAGTTCCAATCGAACTCAAATCGATCAGCCCCTCTAACCTCCCCCGCCCCCCCTCTACCTTTTTTTCTTTCACAGTCAGACAACTTCAGACAAAGTTTATTGCGTCTCTCGTCGCGAATATGAATGCATATGTATAACTTGATACGCGTCTACCACATACATACGTGCATTTATTGACTTCAGACGACTACTTGGCCCGTAATCATCGAGGGTCTCGAGATTTACAACCGTGCTGCTCTTATCTTCTTTGCCGATTCTTTTTTTTCTTCTTTTTCTGTTTTTTGTTCCAACGTTTATTATCGCTCCACTTTGCACTCTAGGACTGTTGTCACGCATACCCGATGAACATGTAATACTTTTTATTCTTGTTGTTGGTTTTTTTTTTTTTTTTTTTTTTTTTTTTTTTTTTTTTTTTAAGTTGGAACACGCTAACACGGTGTGTAAAGGAAAAGTGGATTTTGCAAAAAAAGTTAATTACCCCCATCCCCTCCCCCCCCCCCCCCCTGTATAATCGGAGCTACTATTTGTAAACAATATTTTTTTAACACAATAACTGATGCTTTGTTATGGGATGATCAACACTGTAGTTTAGCAATTGCAGGAATTGGCAGGTGCTCAAGGAATCAGTGGATCCGGTACCGGAATGCTTGGTCCACCATCCTACGATATAATAACACAGGGTCAAGGGACCAGCGAGTTGCCACCTCCAACATACGCGGAAGCCGTCGCTTTGCTTCAACAAGCTGGTATTCACGGTAAGATATTATTTCATTCGCCGAAATGGCGTCAAGGATTTGTTTAATTCATTTTTTTTTCGCCGTGTCTACAGTGACGCTGACGTTGCTTTTGCGTAAAAATTTAAGTGACGCAAAGTTCACGTGACTTATCGTAGGGGAGACCGGGGCAAAGTGTAACGGCGGGGCAAATAGGGACAGTGAGGGCAAAACTGAATTTTCCAATAATTTTTGGACGACCCATTTTGTCCCAACGTTACATCCGGATTTTCAAACCCGTTTTGCACCACCATCGCGACCATCCAAAAATCATTGGAATATTGCGTTTTGTCTCATTGTCCCGTTTTGCCCCACGGTGCCATTTTGGTCGGCTCTCCACTATTTCTCGTAACGCCACTCAAATTTAGCGTTACTTTAAATTTTTCATAAAAGTAACGCTGATATTTTGATAAACCTCCTTGTTAAGCAGAATCTGCGTTACTTTCCCATTATTACAAAAGTTACGCTACTGCAACTAGGAACGCTTAGAAACGCGGTAAACGGTTTAGAAATGTTTTGAAATTCTTTAAAAAGGCTTAGAAACTTTTTGAAACGCTTTAAAACGCTTCGGTTTTTGGGAAAACTTCTAACGAGCTCTAACGATTTTGTCTAAAAATCCTTTAGAGTCCATTTTTCGCGTTTTTCAACGTCATCAAACGGCATGATAAAACGATTCTAAAACTTTGGACAAGGCCTTATTTTGTGTATTTTTTCCCGCAGAACACGATGGGCATCCTGGAGTTTCCATAGCTCCTTTGGGAGCCGCGATATCGGCTTTTGAAAATCACGAAAATCGACTTTTTTCAAAAGTGGCTCAAAAAGAGAAAAATCGTTGTTTCATCGATTTCTTTTGTCTCAAGGCTATATTCTACGTATTATTTCCCGCTAATCACGAATATAGAAATTATTTTACTCCAAAATCAATATTTACCATTTCATAATATTTTACATTTTATAAATATATCGACGGTGAATAGAGCTGTATGGTCTAGCTGTCTGGAGTCTGGTATGATAAATGTAGATTCCTAGGCGCAGTAGCGTTACTTTTATACTGTAATACTCGGTTTTCTTTATTCCTCATAAGTTTTCAATCGAAATTCGACTGCACACTGAAGCTTTTATGTCACTATCATAGTCCTGCATGATTTGACCCATATGCGTAGCATATTAACAATGCTAAGTCGAAACTGAAAAACTGTCCAGTTCCGTCGGTAAAACAGGTAAAGCGTAAAGCATAAAACAGGTAAAGCGTAACAGGTAAAGCGTAACAGGTAAAGCGGGTAAAAAAGGAAAAAAACAGCTCCAACATCCCCTTAAAGCTCGTAACTACGATGGTTAACTCCCCCCGCGCCCCATGCGTTGATTCGTCATTAAGAGAATATTTCTTCGATAAAGCGATACGACTGTAACAATTGTTTGATTATCACTATGACTCCGCTCGTTATTGTGTGCTCACATGAGTTCTCACTTGTTTACACATTTTACAGATGCCAAGCCATCTTGCGGAGCGGCACCAGGAAGCACCGTGAATGCCGGTGGAACTGAGAGAACAAAGCCGTGAATGAGTTTATCCATTATTCAATGTTTTTTTTCCAAGTTCTAAAATCACGTTCTCGCCAAAGCAAGAGAAAAAAATCTAATGCTCCGGTGAGTATGGAGTTAGAAGAATTTGGCGAACGTACTTACGGCGTACTTACGGGAAATGTTTGCGCCGGAGTTGCGGAACGTGAAATTCTCCGATGGAAGGCTTCAACGGCGCGCTGGCGTTTGTCGTACATCGCGTTTGTCACGGAATTATATTTATTTGAATAAAAAAAAAATCAGGTCGTTCAGAACCATCATTAAATTCCGAGAACGCGATGTGCCGAAAACGTGTTGTTCCAGGTGCGTTTACTTGATTTAAAAGTCTGCGACGATAACGAGATTACATTTAATTGATCATCTTTCTCGCATTCGATTCATTATTAACATTATTCCTCACGGAATTCGGGGATGTTGATCTTTGGGATTTGATGTTCAAATGAATTTTGCATTTTTTTCCTACCATAAAAAGCTGTATGAAAGCGATGATATAGAATATCGCGCAAATAGTTCATAACTTCCGGATCCAATTTTCCCATGTGAATGTTCCGCACGCTTTGTGCCAACATGATTGCACGATGCCGATGACATTGTGTAATCGTGATAGAATTACAGGATATATATGTATTTATATATATACTGTGCATTCTATGTAACGTGAACTACTACAATAAACAGGATGGCCTCACCTTCGTGATGCCAACGGTGGGAGCTTCGGACAAATTGTTTATCAAAGATCACATTGATTATTCGTGCACGGGATAAATACAGAGAAAGGACGAGAGATAAACAATTGTTCGGTGCTACGCGTTGTCGTTCCTTGATATATATTCTTTTGTATAAAACAAGAGTCCTACGTGAAGGCAGAACATTATCTTGTTACTATTATTCTCCTATAACGATACGAGGCAACGTGTATTTATTATCGGTTGATACTACGAACGGTACTCGGAATCCGTGGAATTAATTAATAGAATAACTTTTCATCAGCCGGTCATGTACGTGATAGGTGAAAGGAACGAGTCAATGTTATAAATTGTTTAAGTTGCAGCGAAACTTCGTGGGAGTAGATAATGTGTGGCGGTAATAAACTTTACAATTGACGTTTGTATCGATTAAGTCGAGTGGACGGTTAGTAACGATTTAGTTTTGCTCGAGTCCAACCTTGCTCTTCGAGAGTAGCATGGGGAAGGATGGATTGACGATGGTCAATTCGTTCAGACCTTTCAATACGGATTTTCATCTTGCAAGATAACGCGACTCTCGTTATGTTCGATCGATCATCGGCACATTATGAACGATTACCGTGAATATCGATGGAGGTTTTATCGACAGGCTATTGCCGCTCGTAGAGTCACAACGATGTAATTTTGCGATTTATAAAACAACATTTAAAAACGCCGCGTACGTTGTGAGCGATTATCAACGTTGCAGTGCCTTATGCAACCTCGCTCTCGTCGAGCACGGTACGGGAAAAAAATGTAATAGCCCGAAGATAAAAAAAGAAAAAATACGTTGGCCACGAACAAATCTTAACGTCGTTACTGTTATGTCGTCTTTGTGTTGTGGGTCTCAGAATGATTAACGATTGTCGTAAAAAAAAGGAAAATACATACAAATTGTGTCTACACCGTAGATGGAAGAAGACGGCTTATAATATGTAGTATAAATTGTAATGTAAATGTATACTATAAATTACCCAATATTTTTCTATTGTACGGTCTGAACGGTAAGACTGCAGCTGCCTTAGATAATGTTAATCAGTAATCAATAATCTCGAATGAGAAAAGCGGACACTAGCGATCAAAATTTTATCAATATCAACGATTTAACAATTGGACAGTATTATTACAAGACGTTATATATACTGTATTCATCAAATAGATCGCAAAGTATCAAGAATCGCACTACATGACAAGTGCATTAACATTTGTTTTCATGCGCGCACACACGCATATAGACTTTGATCATTCAATCTTTTTTTCGTTCGGCGTTAAAAGCGATCGATCATTAATAACGGACAATTTTCTCGTGCCTTCAAATGAATTGGATATTCAGATATTCATTGCACAGCAATCATCTAAGGCCTAGTTGAAAAAAATAAACAAGCCCACAATTAGCAAAAACCTAGTAGCTGTAACTAAATTGAATGAGAAATAACAAAATGTATGTACGATACTTAAAAAAACAAAAAAAAATCGTGCGCACAATCTTCGTAGATATTTGCGTCTGTTACAAAGATGCGCCGGGCAATTTTTTCATACTCGGGGTGATTGTAAATAGAATCAACGTAAATAACGATGTGTTGATTCGTTTGCTCGGCGACGCTCATATCATTCGGATAACGACTCAAAAAAATATCATGTCCGTAAAAGTATCCAAGGAATTCCAGTTGAAAAACGAACAGAAAAAAGCAGCCGAGCTTTGATACCGTTTGCCTACTTTAAACGATCGTACTTTCACGGATACTAAAGTATCTCGTATACAATGGATACTTAAACTGACAAACTTAATTTTTACGAACATTAATTGTGATTATTTTGTACATAAAACTGAAATACAAATATAAATTTCAATGACAAAATTGTGTTATGCGCTTATATGAAATACAATGAAATATCTTTTTCATTTTATCATTTTATTTTTTATTAAATAGCTTTTAAGGGAGCTGTAAATACATTCTATGACAATGCGAGATTGACAATTTCGTGGAAGGGAAGTGAGAGTTAAGGGATTCAAAAATTATTCAAAACGCCGCTATTGCGAACTCGATTTCCTCTGTGTTATTTATTATGAGTGTGCGACGGCGAGCATCTCTTCTTGGTGGATAAGATGAGTTGTATTATTGACGAGACCCATAAGTTTTGACAATGAGGCTGCCCAAGCGTCGAGAAGGGCCGCGGGCTCTTGAGTACCAGTGAAACGAACAACACCCGCTGGTCTATCGGTACGTGCGTTTATTATTCCAGTCTCAACGAGCTTGCACAAGCTCGCCTCTGTCTCTTGAACCGGAAGATCCAACAGTTCGGACATTCGCGTGAGCGATATGTTCGTGTAGTACTTTGCCATTATACGGATATTCTGCGGACAAATATTGCGTGTCATTAACCCTTTCGTATCAACGCTTTTATCGTAATAATCGTTGAACTCACATGTTCGACAACTCGATTGCGGAGTTCGGTCCAACGCTTGCGGCCTTCCTCAGTCGACTCGGAGAACACTTCGGTCTTTTTCAAGTCTTTCTCGTAAATCTCACAGAGGCCTGACCACTTGATGAGCTCTGGATTAACGAACAGTCGGAGCAACTCTCTGAAACAATTATGTTTGATTTATCTAACGTCGTTGAAATCCTGTAGATTTACTTTGTATTTTTATTATTATTTTCTTAATGTCTTATGCTCGTTTCTCGATGACAATTTTTACTTGTAAGTCGGTATTTCTTCAAGAAGCTTGTCAGCGAGAAGTCTATGAGTCATATCCGCCTGCTCGGGTCCGTGCGGAGCGAGTACCAAGTATAATACCGCGCGGGATAGAGCGATATGCCGCTTTTCCGCGTCTTCTTTGACCGCCGGTGTCTCAAGGACCGCACGATTGTGACGGCACAATTCCAAATGCCACCCTTCGTGCCGTGCGAGCTCCATCATTAGGCTGTTGCAATGATCAAATATTATTTTAACCAAATTCGTTTCATTGGCCGAGTGAACATTCGCGAAGTGATACTCACTCATAGTATTTCAACTTGAGAACCTGTGTCTCCTCATCTTTCTCGTCTTCGAAAAACTTGACGTTTATCTTCTTTGCTATTATTTGAGTACGAACAAAATCCTGTTTCGCCAAACAGAGACGCATTTGCTCCAAAATTAGCGAAGCCTTTTCCCGTCGGGTCATACTGCCGTATGTTTCGACCTGCAGATAATGAAAAAAAAAATTGTTATTAGACGCTCCAGCGCACCAAAGAACTTGCAACACGATCGAGAGTGGTTTGAATTTTTTATGTGCAAACCTGTAACTCGAGCATCACGGCAGTCGCGGCCGTTACGTCGCCGTCCTCCTCCTTGAGTTTAGCCAAGCGGTGAGTCAGCCGCGCTCTCTCTACTTCAACGTAAATCTGTGGAGTAAAAAAAAAAATTATTCTATTTTGTCACGGCTTACTTTGGCTTTTGAATGTTGGTATTAATTTTTTTATTTCACACACTTGGTGAGAAAATGGCGGTTTTGCGCCAATCCCCATTTTCACACCTTGTCAAATAAAATTTTGTATGATACTCATGCAAAAAACATTTTCTGAACTCGTTGGATTGCAACACCCGCCTCTTTCTTGTGCTGCAAACTCACACTCGTCAGAACAAGTTTTTTGACACTGGTAACAAAATGTACTATTTTATACTTTTTTTTAATTACTTTTCCCTCGGTAACAGAACGCAGGGTCTCTATGAGTTTTATCATAGTTTCTCTATTCGGGGTTTTGTCGATATATGTGCAACACTCCTGCACCATTTTTGTGACTGCTTGTTTAAGCTGGGAACGCCTCTTGCATAAAAGTACAATGTGATCATTCAAAGCGGACCAGTTTTTTGCTTCAAAACACATCTCCACAATGGCTACGAGAATCCTCGAGGTTGATGCCATATCAGCTGCCTAAAAACTTACAAACATAGAATTTAGCATGGTTAAAGATTTTATTTATGCGAGCGTGAATTAAACGATCGAAGAATGTACCGTTCTGGCAAGTTTCTCTAAAGCCAATAATTGATCGAGAGCATCATGAAGTTTTCCCTCTTGGGCCAACTTTTTGCATTCAGGAATCTTTGTGTCGCAATTATTGCTGTAGTCCACCTCCATCATCACAATCTTTCCGTTATCTGTTGCAGTGTCTGCCATATTTTCTATCTAATTCTCTCCCTACAAAAAACAACAAACAATTTATGAATAAATATTCCAACGAGTTAATTGAGCAAAGTTGTTGTTAATCGTATTTCGGTGTGTTATATATTTATGGGAACGGTTCCGTCAAACGTTATGCGTTCTCCATGTAGGGAAACATCATTACAGTGCACTTTTCGCGAAGTCTGATATGAGCTCGGTATATCGAATATCGTTAAAAATTTGATGACGGGATATCGTTGAAGTTATAAACATTGACTAATAAACTAATCGATATATATTTTAAGCCGTGTTTGAATAGAAAAATATGAGTTTCATTTCGAACTAAGGTTATGTGTTGTAGAGTCGGCATCCGTGAAAAAAAACCTAGGCATGCGTCGCAATGCGTAAATACAAAATTATAATATCCGTCTCTACAACGTAGACATTTCTACGATTATTTGTTACTCACCAGTGGAAACGTGCAAATCGGTAAATAAACGATAAGTAGTAAACTGCGAGGACAATATAATCAAATCTACTTGTCAGGGTTTAACAGGAAACTCTCCGGCGACTGCGGCATGAATCTTACTTTTATTCTCACTTGACAACCTCCTATACTATTGTCCTGATCGATCGATTTAAAAAAATTAAGCGATGATCGACGATCTGTACACGATGGTATCACGATTAATTCAATTAATATTCCAGTAATTTCGCAATTGACTACGGTATTACCGAGGGGTAGCGTTGTTACTTTGTAGACGGCGCCACCGGCTACATTTCAGAATGTCCGTTACAAAGTATACGTTAGTGTAGCCAAAGTAGTAAACAAAGCTCAGTTGCAGCGGTCCTTTTGTTTTGCATCCAGGAATCTATGCTGATGTTTTATCGTATAAAAGGCGCGTGCCTCAGCAAACAAAAGGGAATGCTAGATTATATAGGTTTCAGACCGATGTGCCCTTGACAATTCAGTACGACACGTGGGAATCGTTTCTCTTGCTGTACATTTCGTTTATTGTTTTTGTTATCGTATCGGCAGGTTTGGGCCAGTTACCGATATAGCCCTTAAATTTATTTATAAATAGGAACTACTGTTATTTGCCCTAACGATCTCGTTTCATGGTGGTCAACCGAAAATTTGTATCGATATCATCGGCATAACGGTAGCATATGTACAAGTATTATATACATACAAATTACCACTAATCATAATAATGTGAGCCGAGGCAAGTGCCGAAGTCGTTAAGGGTAGACATCTTGTAAGCTATACATCGCCTGATTTTTTTTACGCGCACAGCACCAAACATACTTCACCTGTTTCCCTGAATTGAAAGGTCGCGTCGATCGGTAAGGGATAAAAATATCACTCCAGATAGCGATAGGCCGAGTATCGCGTGTACGTGTGAGTGAGTTCGGGTTGTACAGTAACGGGCGAGAGTGTTTCGGTTTACCGTATGCAAGTGTTCGGGAATTTGAAGCAGCTGTAGATAGCTAAATCAAATAAACAATTTTATTGTCTTGTGAGTGGTATTCAGGAATGCTGTTTTCCCTCGGATTTTGAAATCAGTGCGAACAATAACTTTAAGGGCATATAGAAATCTACGTTTCAACGGGGAAATGCACTTTTACGGCTACGTAAATGGGAAACGAAACACGCCGAACGTTCATATACATGGATTATATACAAACGTTTGTGACGTCGACGGATCGATCCTTCTATCGGAGTTTCATTCGAGAAAACAGATGTGCTCACACTTTTTCGTACCTGCAATATGTAAGTGATTTCACATTAATAATATTCTTAGCTTTGTAGAAAAAATATCATAGACTTGCAAGGTAAATCATGTATGCTCTTTGTTGTGAGAAAAGAACTGATCAACGAAACAGGAGAACTTGTCCGATGAAATCTGCAAGATAATGCCCTGATTTTTTATCTCGACTACTATTTTTGCTTCTGTGCGCGGCTCTTTGTATGAAATATTGAGCTATAAGTGAAATAAAGGAGTGATTGTTGGTCGGCGGTAAAACAAATACATGAATCATAGGCTCTAAACGTGCACGGTCGCCGGTAAAACAAATACATGCTCTAAACGTCGAGTAACATAATATTTCGTTTTCTCACTTTTGTTACATTCTACAAGGTATGTTTGCACATAATGCTCGAGCATAGAGGGAGGGATATAAACCTCTCGCGTAATTGTAACTACTGCAAATCCACTGAACTCGTTAGTCTTCCCCATGCTCCGGTATGCATCTCGTTCTCAGCAATTAAATGCTGAGAAACTTCAAACGTTGAAAAGAAAACAAAAACCCTTGTCCCTGGGTAGGTTAAACTTCCGAGAAGTAATTATACATTCTTCCCGAGATTGAAACTCCACACTCTCGTCGTAATAGGGATAACTCCCCTATGTAAATTTTCTTCCACACACACGTACACATTGCAAAAAATTAATCCTGAAAACATTAAATTATTTAAAGTAAACCTTCTCGCGCATCAGCATTATGGTCCGACAATAAAAGGTCATGAAGTTTGAAGCATCGGACTCGTCAATATTATCTACACAGATACAGTATTTTATATATACACGCATGCACGCACGCACGCACGCACGCACACACACAACACATATGATGCATTGAGGTGTATAGATCTTCGTGTACATGAATATATCTCCGAAGGGTGTATCATACCTAGTTTATATTGCTTGACGTAACATGTAACTCGGCGAACATGAGTTCTCGATTTAACTCTCTCTCTCTCTCTCCCTCTCTCGTCTACTTACACAGTGTACAGTGTACACGATAGTGTCTGATCCACGAGGTAGTAAAGCAGTAACAGTGACGCCGGGAGGATAGAAGGCGCGCACCAGTAGGAGCAAAAGCAGCTGTAGAGTTTGATGCACATAATCTACCGTAGCCCGATGACCCACCAACACTGATATTCCGTGACGTACTTCGAGACGGTCGTACGATACAGTAAACTATATGTCAATGCATTTAAAGAGGTACTACGCGAGACTCCAGTACGTCAATTCGTTTCATCGACTATGTTCGCGATTACGTAGAGACAAGTACCGTCCCATGCTTCTTTTTTTTCCTTGAGGCTTTTAAAGAGCCCTGACGTCATCTGAAACTCTCCATCTCGCCTCTCCTCTGCTCGGTTGTTTCGATGCTAACGCTGCCGCCGACTGTGCCCCCCCCCCCTCTCTTGGCGACAGCTGGTGTTATTCACCACAAACCGTTCTGCTCGCTCGTAACCTTTAGGGGCGGTCGATGCCCGTGCCGCTACTCAATAGCTTCTTCTAGGTCTCGTCTTTAATTTAACCAGCCTATAATATCACGCTTTCTCTTTCTCCCCCCGCCCCCAAGCTCGTTCCATCGCCAGGAGCCCTCTATACCGCATAGACGCGTATGATTCTTTCGAGTTTCAGAACAAAGCCTACCGTTGACTCTACTCAACTTTGCTTGCGGTCTATTCGTGCATGAATGAATTCTCAAAACTTTACGAAACGCGAGACCTCGCGCGCGCACACACGCGCTTTCACGATCGTCGATGTGTTCAACTTATTTTATTTTATTTTACCTACCGTTACGTTTTTTTTTTTATTTACATTGATGAGAATATACGGCACAGTTGGGAGAGGCGAGAAGAATCATTCGCGTATCATACTCTCGGCCGGGACTCCCTGGGTGGTCGTAAATTGAAGATGTGCGAATTCGAAGCTCCTGATTTACAGTGGAGTCTCGAGTCGTTCGGGATTTAGATCCATTTATTTATCTACTTATGTATATATGATTTTTTTTTGTCGAATACAATCATAGAAGATAACATTTTTCCAGAAATAAATCCGCGAGGCGTAAGGAGGGAATGGGATTGTCGAGGTATGCGGAATGTATCGCATATTTAGCAGTTTACATACTTTTGCTGTCTTGGATATCGATTTCGTGTGGGCAACACACGCCGTCGCACGTTGAATCATCTGAGTCTCTGGATCTTCGGGGTTCATCGCTAAATCCGGCAGCGCGATGCTGGTCACTCCGGAATACACGCAGTGTTGCGGTACTAAATAGTATATATGTATATATATTTCACGTATAGGCGAACGAATTGAGTTTTTCATACGTCAGCGTGTCTGATGAAAAAGAAAGTAAGATTCTCAATTAATCTTTACAGCCGGGTGTCTTGTCTTCATACAGTACTAAATAGTATATATGTATATATATTTCACGTATAGGCGAACGAATTGAGTTTTTCATAGGTCCAGCGTGTCTGATGAAAAAAAAAGTAAAATTCTCAATTAATCTTTACAGCGGGGTGTCTTGTCTTGACGCGATTATAAGTGGGCAAGCTCCGCGCGTATACGTGAAAATCCATCTGTGCAGGTAACTTACTTGCCCGTACACTTAGACGAGTCAAAACATTCACGGGTTATGCGGGTGTGATCGATAGTTTCAAGTTTTACCTAGAAAAAGAGAAAACAAAAATAAGTAGTATGTCAGTGGATCAAGAGGTTGATAAACCCAATGACCGATCGACTTATCGATACGAAGGATAAACGTTCTTCGCCATTCCTCGGTGACTCGATGAGACCGTATAATTGAGGCGAATTCTTACATAAAAATAAACAAATAGAACAACATCGAAGGGTATTTTCGAAGCTTTGCTCGCGATGTGATTTATTTCACTTTACTCGTAGGACAATTGCAATTATATCGATAAACATCGATGATAATTATTTAGAAAAATTCGTACCAGAAACGAAGTGAATATTATTTTTGGTATTTATCATTTGGAAAGACATTTCCACGGAAGCGCGCGCGGCGCGCGGATGCTGTCGGTACGTACAAAAGAATCTATGAAAAATGTTTAAAATCGTTTGACACACGTGTGCGTTCGTAAATGATCGACAAAGGTCGGAGACGACTTCGATCATGCTATATAAATTGCCAGCACGATAAGAACGGCAGATGCTAAGCGATAGGGCACAACGAACTCGCAGGTAAAATTAGTACCGTGGTAGCGCCGGGGGTAGCCAAGTAGTTGAAGAGATCACGTGTCAGACTGCCGTTCGGAAGGCCGAAGAGCCGTTGTAATTGTGTCGATAGCTCTTGGTGTATTAAACCAATCTACTTATAACTACGTAGAAAGTGTCTCGTCTACGATACAAGAAGATAATGCGAGATTAACGGCTGTTCGTGTAAGGTTAATTAACAGTCGTGGTTAGTAGCAGTAATAGTATAATTAAGGTTGGCTGCACGGCCGATCAGTAGTCAGGGCACGTAACCTGTCAGACCGTTGCGTCACAGTATTCATTTTTTTTTGTTCCTCCCGTTTACCGCACACAGAGTCTCGATCCGAGCATGTAACACAATATCTCATTGTTCATTCACGTATTTCATTAAACTTTTTCCTCTTTGTTGCTCTCGCCGTTCATTCATTATTTGTTATTTTTTTCTCCATTGAATTATGTAACACTGGGCGAGGCGTATGCTCTAACTACACATTGTGCGTACCTACCTACCTGACCGTGTGCCGTCGATAGACCTACTCATCCCTGGGCCTTTCCTCCCCTCCCGTCTGCTTCGCGGTAAAACGTCGATTTTCACATGGCCGACTCCTGTTGCACGCCCGGAAACCTTGAGAAGGCGAGAGAGGTGTCAGGGATCGAACGGGCGCGCGAGACCGAGAGATTCGAGACCGTTTGTGTATGAGTGGCGCAGCTACTATGGCTTTCCTTTTTTCCTTCTCACTTCGTACCTTTGTTTCGCTTACGCTTTTTATATTTATTTATTTTTTTCTCGAGTATAGAGACCGGGCTTTGTATTTATCGAAGCTTCGTTACTACACTGGTATAAATGGCATATGGAGATGATTCACGATATACAGACACATACACACACATATATATGTATATATATCGAAAAAAGCAGAGACAAGATTAGACCGCAGAAGGCCGTAGGTATCGAAAATAACGCTTTCCCGAATGAATGAAACGTGGGTGTCGCGGACACACCTTCCTCACTAAACTCTACCGTCTTCCACGTATGTATAAGAACGTTTAGCCAGAGTATCGATCGGAGATGGAGGTAAATTTTTCGTCGAACGATATCGGGGCATATATTTATTTATCTACTTATTTATCAACACCACCGTTTTCGGCACGACGATAGGACAGGTATAATGAGGTACAGTTATTGGCATCTTAAATATATAATTTTTCTAAAATCGTGCCAATCTCTCATTCACGTTTGTACTGCCTTCGATAGAAGAAACGTACCTTACGCAAGGGATGGAATTTCACTTGGTGTGAAAAACAAAATAAAACAAAAAATATTTTCGGAAAACGGAGTTAATACTGTCGTCTCTCGATGGTATTTTTTGTTTAAGGCCTAGCACGCCCCTCTGAGAGAAATTTCGGGCGAGCGAACTTCTTACTAGTTTCCTCTCGATGCTCGCCCTGCCGGGGGAGTCGGCGGCGGCAGCAGCCGTGACTGACGTCACAATCCCGGTGAGGGGCGCGGCCCGCCATATTGATTCAACTCCCACTCCCGGGCAAGGGCTACGTCCCATTCACAAATACGCCCCGCCAACTGCAACCCCTTTTTCACAACTGCCCACACGTTGTCTCCAACACCAGCGCCCGCTGGTAGCTCTCTCGGCCCCCCCCCTCTCTCTCTCTCTCTCCCCCTCGCCCCCTCTCGCTCTCTCTCTCTCTCGCTCTCTCGCTCTCTCGCTCTCTCTCGCGCGCTTCTTGCTCACTTGCCAGTTTCCGAACCCTCGTTTTCCCACAATACTCTTACCAATATCTCTCTTTCTTTGTTCTTCGTATCTATACTTATCCATCTATCCCGACCTTTATTTTTTCTTCTTTCACGTTCTCTCTCCCTCGCCCGCTCTTTATCAGCTGATTTGTACGCTGTCTGCGGCGCGATCCTCGCACACTTTCTCTATATTGATGACATTATTAATTCTTAGCATGTACGACGTCTCCGGGCAATGGGGAGACATAGGTCTGATCTCTACTCGTTACAATAGACGACGCCGTAAAATTTCAATCCGTCGGTACGATTTTATCCCCGAACATAAAAGAACGCTGGAGTATTGTATTCTGAAATGCGACTGGCTCGACTATTGTCCCGATTGATAACAGGAAGATAGAAAACGTAGTACAGATTTAGAAAAAAATGTATAATTAGATTTCCTACGCCGAGTCAATCGGATATCCGGTTAACTGGTAATATGTTTTCTCGAATGAATCCTGTCGGGCATTTAAACTGGGAGGGCTTGCAAGAACAAGCGTTTCTGTTCCATGAAAATTATTTATTACGCTGCGTTTATGAAATCAAAGTGTAGCGAGCAAAAGTTTTATCGGCTAAACCATCCTGACGGTCGAAAAAATAGATACATCGCTGATACAGGCTTTATTTACTTCTACTCTCGAATACATCGGGCCGAATACATCGAGCATCTACATTTATATTATCGTGAACTTTTTTCTTTTTATGAATTAAAAAAAAAACGATATTTTAGCTGAAAAGGGGCGGTATAAGTTCTCGATAAGGGAGTCAAACGTGTAGCACCACTGTTTTTGCCGTTCACCTTTGTTGTGCTGGAATAGTCGCGCGTGATTGTAGGAAATGGGTTTCGAAACATAAATTCTTTTTTTCACCGACCTTAACACAGACTTTAGCTGCAAGACCGAACTTCGAAGGATCCTATCAGATATCATTTCCGCGGATAAAGGTTAGTGCACGTAGTCAACGTATGTACTCCGGCAGAAGCCACGTCTTTCTCGGGGTGGGTTAAAGAAAAATCGAATTGCCAATCGACGAAATCTTATTCACGCAAAAATTTTGGAATGATTGAGAGATTTTTCATTTAAAAATACGTTTCGACGATGAAAATAGCAGAAAAAGAAACTTTCAAAACTAACAGGGGAAGAATTGCGAATGTTTGTGAACCGCAAATGTTTTTTTGAGCGTGACAAACATTTTGTTTTTTTACTGTACACTTTTTTCAGTATTGTCGACATGCCCTTAAACTTGGCTTCGTATTTTTCCTCTAGTCACCCTGACCTATCCTTCTGTGTGGCGATGTTTAATTAACGGAAGACTGTAACTAAACGAAATTGTATATTCAATGCCCTTCCCATACCTCCGAGCCCCGGAAAAGGTCATTGTATATTCAAGCGATAATAAAATTCAATTTTTTCTATTCTCAAACCCGACAGTTTCATTTTTTTTCAAGTAAGAAGCTATTATAGTAAATCCGAATTATTTTGATCCACAGTCCATTGTTTCGCCCAAAGGGCTCTCCGCCTACTCCGAGAACATCTCAAAGGAACATGTACAAATGCGTAATGTGTCTCGCGGAGTTTCTCTCTCTTCGTCGAACGACGTCAGACAATAATGACTCCGCACAGAACATTGCCAGCCGATTGAATTGTCTGCAAGCCCTCACAGGCCTTTTTCTTTTCACCAGACGCTGCGCATTGTCTCACCTGCCACATATATATATAGTCCCTCTTTTGGTCGGTCTTTCGTGACGTCAGCCGAACCCGTGAACTTTATTCTTCTCTACTACCAATATTATTTTTATATTTTTTTTCGTGTCCAGTCGGGAGGCATCTTTCCCGGACGAAGATTGGGCGCGAGAGAGCTTGCAGCGTGTCGCCGCTCCGCAGTTTCCTATGTCGCGCTATGACACATTCATAGGCCCGAGTCTACAGTAAGTTTCGTGCCTTTGTTGAGAAAGAGAGAGAGTGCGATAAAGATGTATGGACAGGCGTATAAGAGGCGAGCGGACGGAAGAAGGACATAACATAGCAAGGGGGCAGAAAGTGTAGAAGTCTCGATGAGGAAAGATAGAGAAGGACCGTAGAGGGGGAAGGCGGTTCGTCCGCGGCCGAACGATGAATGAAGCCCGGGTTTTGGCGCGGCTCCAGTCAAGACTCTCTCACGGTTTAACGCCGCACACAGCGAGGAGCACGGCGGCGGGAACGTTCGGAGGGGATTTCCGACTGTATAGGATCGAGACTGTTGGCGAAGGAGAAGCGGAGAGGGGATCGTAGGAAAAACCGGCGAACCTGGAGGGGCGGATGGTGTGTGCGACGCGCGAATGGGAGCTCTCTAGTTTTGACGTCACCGTTCAAGGCCGCGTACGATCGTTACTACTACTGCCGGCGCCGCGGCCGCTGCTCGTTGCTGTTGCTGTTCGTTGTACTGGATGCTGCAGAGCTTCGCTCACAGGAACCTATCACAATAATAGGATTTATCCTCACTCGGGATGATACACTGGTTTATCAAATATACTGCACAGTTACGGCATATTAGACGGCCCGAAGGAAGAGGCTTGTGTCGATATACAGATTTGGATCGTTCGGGGTCGAGGAGGGGGAAACGATGTTTCAACGTTTTTGCCATTGGAGACGGGAGCTCTCGTCCCTGCGTCACACCTAACTCTTCGACGGGGAAGCCTCCTTTCCGTCGTTGAGACGTTTTTCTATCAAATTATATTTAAATAAGGAGAAAAAGTTCTTTAACGAAAGTCCTTGCGAATTTACTTGACGGCTATGAACGAGTGTCTGTTGCAGATACACAATCTTGGGAGAGCCTTGTCCTCGTCACTCGCAGAAAGGAGGAGTTTCGCCGTTTCTAAATTAACTGCCCGTAAGAAGAATCGCGAGGATGTTCCGCTTCCTCGCGTCAAAGTCTCGTCGGATTTTCACGGATTTTCATTGTCCCTTAACGCAGTCCGCAAACTCACTTCCATTTAAAAACGCATTAGCAGGCTCCGTCGGGACGGGATTCGAGGTCGAAAGCAATTGCATCACTTCGTCTTTATCCTCGTGTTATTGCCACGAAATTCAATTGAATGTCTATTTATGTATTCATTTCTTTCGGCTCAATGTTGTCCCCCGAAAGGTAAAACAATTGTTAAATTCAATATAATTTAAAGTAAAAAATAAAATTAAGATGGGACTTTGAGAAATATCGATCGAGGAACGCTGCGAACAAGTCCTGTGTGTGCACACCCTGTAATTCGTTTCGTTAATAGCATGTGAAACATGTTCTCAGCGTGTCTCTCTCGCTCTCCCGAGAGCGCCACTGATCGTATCTCTCTCGCACTCCATAGTGTTTCGCATGCTCTTAAACTTGCTCGTCCCGAGAGTCTCGTCGAACTCGGTGACAGTCGCTATATAGACCGACGTTTTTTTCCCTCTACGTGTAAGCTCGCTCTAATCGCGCATTCCACTCGGGTGCGTAATACGACCGTGCAAATCACGAAGACCGTACGTTAGAAACAGACCTGGGAGTTTGGCGAACAGCACACCGCGAGAGAGTTACATAGGCTTTCGAAACTTCTTCCACTCAAGATATCCTCTTTCCCCGCACCACGGGGCGACCGTGAAGACCCCCAGCCTTAAGGATTAGCCTCGCTCTCAAACTTTATCATTTTTTCTTTTTCCTTCTTCGGTTGATGACGCACTGTGAGCTTTCACTGGCAGACCCAACGAATTGTCGCGTGTCGCGGTGATTGATCGTTCCGCTGGTTAGACATCGCGAAATCGCGGTTTCCCGCCTCGAGACACCGCTCAATTTTCAATTTGTCTTCGAAACTCGGATCTTGCATGGATTCGATAATTTGTTGGTTTCAACGAGGCACGTCGCTTAGCATTAGTTTCGTCCCTACATCGTGTTTATTATTATTATTATTATTATTATTATTATTATTATTATTATTATTATTATTATTATTATTATTATTATTATTATTATTATTATTATTATTATTATTATTATTATTATTATTATTGCGTCCTTATGATTAAGATGATACTGTACAAAACGTACATCAGCAAAATCTTTGGGTATACCTCCTCCGGCTTTGTATACACTTTAAAATACACTAAATGGCGCTTTGGCCTTCGAACGTATCTCCACTTTCGCGTGCTCTCGAGAGTAATCGAGTATTTCAATATTTGACGATCCCTTTGACCCCTCGCGAGTTTCATCTGTACATAGGAATCATTCGAACCGGTCGTATCACGCACGAGTTATCGCGATATTGCCCCGTTGCGAAGTAGGCTCGGTGTGCGGCACAGGCGCCCTTCCTAACAAGATCAGCAATCAGGCGGGGTCCTGGAAAATAAATACAATACAATACGCGACTGCCCGAACTACTGATCAAATATCCGTTCTTCGCGTACGTGGGTAGTTTTTTTGTCTTCCATCACTTCGGGTTGCCCGGGCTCCGACGCGCCGTGAGATGAACATTTTTAAAAGCGGAATATAACGATGATGGGTTAGAATTCGCCAAGTTTGATTTTATTGACGGACAAACAAGTTGCAATCCTCCTACGCGAGCCTATTCATTCATTCACTTGTAAACGTCGGGTTTAAGATTAAATAGACTTTTATTGATTCATACTCTCATCGAATAATCGAATATCCGATGAGGAAGTTTCCTAAGAGCCCGAAGAGATTTTTTTTCGTTTTGCCGGCTGTTACATATACAATAAAATGAAAGCAACTCGTCCCTCCGGTGCCTGCTGCAGAGCCAGCAGACAGCCTATGGACGCCTTATCGACCCCTTTGTTTATAACATGGACATGGAAGACCCGTTGTGGGCCTCACACGGAGGACCCACCAATCTCAAATACTACGAGGAGACGCCTCGCGTCGCCAAGCTAGCGAGGCATTCGACGAAGAGTCCACAGAGCGTGCACATCTCGTCTTAATATTCGAACTTGTATCCAATAATATCTTTTGTCAACCAATATACGATTTTATATTATCCACGGTCTACGGTTTCTTACAAAAATTCCTCCTGCGTACATGGACAGTATAATAATAGAGATGGAATAACGAGGAATATGCAGACCCTAAAAAAAATTCGTATGAAATTCAATGTACCTTACTCGAAGTTTTTATGCAAAAACTGGTACATTAAATTTCATGTACAATTGTGATGAAAAATCAAAGTTCAGTGTATTAAAAAGCATTGGAAATACTTAATGTATACTAATTTACTTTTATTTAAATGAAAAATTATATTAATTTCATGACAATCTCTTCCACGATAACACACACGAACTTCCAATTCAGTACATTAAATTTACAATTGTCTTTTACAGTGCAGAACAAAATACCGTTAATGTGTGACGTAACGTCTAGACGTCTGCATGGTTCGACCGTCAATTGTCACGACTGCTACAACGGGTGTAATTTTTTTCGGGAGAGTACGTGATATTATTAGGACAAAAGTATAAGGAATAAAGAGTTATAGAGAAAGAGAGAGAGAGAGAAGATACATCGGCGAAACTTTCAAGGCTTATCGTTGCTTTCGTTAAAATCAAGTGTTAGGTGACCGTACGATTTCACCGGGTGTTTCGTGCTTCGACGGAAGGGCGTAAAGGACGGATGGATCGAGAATCACTTGGCTGATAATCAGTCGACATTGTTTTTTCATCCTGCGAAAATTAGACTCGACAAATTGTAATATTTTATGAATAATACCGTCGAGTAACCCGATTCACCCTGTGGCCCCGTTCGCCCATCTAAAGCGTACCCCCTTAACCGCGTATCTATCTCTCGTCTATCTTAATCGTAGAGATGTTGAGGGGAGTTGGGGGGGATAGTTTTCTCGTTTAGTATGATAGTGTCGTACATGGGGTATGTATGTATATTTGGATGAATGAATCTGTCCGTGCCAAATGTATGTCCATTTAACGTAATGTCCCGGTTTGCCGGGCACTTGAACTCGGGGGAACACTCGATCGGCAGTAGTTGAAGCACGTATCAGGGCAGACCCCCCTCGGCAGTAGTAGTGGACGCACGGCCTTTACAACTTCCCACTGGACAATTGCTCAGCAGCCAACTCGGAGCCTCGAATTACTCTATATACCCAAATCGAATATAGCAAGGCACCCACGCCCTCTCATTCGTCCATACAAATACACAGGCCCGCACACATACAGACACACACACACACACACACACACACACACACACACACAGAACACCCACACACACAGATGCCTGAAGCAATAGCAGTTCCGGCTATATCGCTGCGACTGCCATGGACAATTTGGCGTGACAGTCAAAGTGTATATATACGTCTCTCAAAGTAAAATGCAGCAGTCCGACGTCCACCTACGGGACAATATGTTTTTAATAAGTACAAAAAATGTAATACGTATTTTGGCCGTATGACTGTTAAGACGGTGGAAACTCCGCAAAGGCCGAGCACTATAAATTGCGTAAAATTTTTTAAATTACACGGTGCTTCCTTATTCTTTTCTCTCTCGTTCTACTTCCACCGTCCAGGCATCGATTAATGACACGAATGTTTTTTTGCCAAGGAAATAAATAAGGAATACCGGAAGAATTTATTCCCAGACATCGAGGCGCGCGCAATGTTCCGAGCGGCTCGCATATACTTTCGCCAGTTAAACACCCACATCTCGTACTTATCCGCCCTCACGAAAAGAATGTCACTCCCCCCGTGCATCGTACACGTCGCAGCGACGACATCGCCGTAGACGCGCGATTTGTCGTCTTATATTGTTCGACCTAGGAATAACGCGCGGGCGTAGGCGATGCGTAAACAAATCTCGTTAAATTACGTGCTTTCGCGACTCTGCGGATGCGAACTTTACTCGACCATATTTTGCCTAAGCACAGACGTAATTATTAACGAGTTTTAATTCCTCGAACTGGCGCACGCCCCGGGCGTTCTCCGCGGCCGGAGAGTCGCTTTGCGAAGTTCGGCGAATCGAGGAAGACTTTCGCATTGTATTCCGCAGCCATTGAGTATATTAATCGCAACGTACTGTCCTTGGCGCTTCGTCTCTACCCACCCCCCCCCCCTCCCCCGCCCCGCGGATACGCCCACGTTATCTACGAAATGTCATGTACGCAATGTTGTACACGCGAAGCTGTGGCGGTAGCGGAAGCAGCAACAGCCGAACAGAAGCCATCGCGAGCGAGAAGCTTCAACCATGATATAATCCACGTTCTCTTCCCGTTCCGGCGGCGGGGTTTTCCGTATCCCGTTAGTAATCGAACTCAGCGACGCTGGATTCTCCTTACTCGTGCCGCATCGCCTTCCATGCTCTGCGAGCGTATAAATTGCCCACACGATCTCGGGCTAAAATATTAAAACTCTCCGCCTCCGATCCTCGTACAATCGAATTACGGCACTGCAACGTAATTCGCTGCAGATAAGCGTAATCATTTTTTATACAGTAAAATATTACAGTCATACGGTATTTGAGAAAGACGGTGTTACCAACAAAAGTTGCTCGCCTGCTCGAATAATAACAAAAAGTCGCACGTTTCGACCTCCTTTTTTTATACACAGGTTTTTTTTCCTCTTAGTCTCCGATGGAAGTATTCTTCGGTTAATTATTCTCTTTTTTTTTTTGCTGTAATGAGAACTAAACGGGGGAGAGGGCGACGGTGGAAAGGTTGTTTGTGCTTGCCAGCACTCGCTTTATGGCTCTTCCGAGTATTCTTGATTAGTTTAATGCGTTGGTTGCGGACCTCGGTGCGACGCTTTAATTCCGCAGGTGCGTGAGCACACGTGAGCACACCTCTCGACAGAATACACGCTCTCTCTATACACGCCTCGTTCTTCGCCGTTTTAGTGAGCATGGAAACGTCACCGGCAGGGCTGACGTGGAAACTGCGATGCCAATAAGAATTCCTCGTCCTTGTTTCGCTAAAGCGTAACACGCGATTCTTAATTATTTTCAAAAGCATTTTTTTTTTTTTCGTTAACTAAATAAAAAAAATATTATTATCGATGCGATGTGTATTCCATCTGCAAAGTGTACATTACATAACTAGCGATCGGTTCGTTTATCTATGTTATTTATTATTGACAGTAGATTGTGACAAATGCTGCAGTGAAGCAATCCAATGAAATTGCATTCGCTCGGTTAGTTAAATATTTTCAAATATCATAACGTGACAGCTCGGTTAGAAAACGGCTTCGTTTATTGAATCGCGATGGCTGGATAACATATTCTTAAGGAACCGAATCTTACTTCCGAATGCAGAAATCTCGGAAACATAGCATATGGAAGTCATTTAGGATTTTCGGATTCCACTCTCATACGCTATGAACGTCGAAATCTCAAGAATATAGCGTGTGGGAGTGATTTGTGATTTTCGGATTTTGATCCCGTGCTATCGATCTATCTATTTTATATCCAAAATCAAGTTTCAAATGTCAATCAGAATATTTTAACCTTTGCTGGCACGTCAATGACATACAGATTATTTAACAGGGTCAAGAACTCTCGAGCTGACATTTTGACAGGTGACAGATTGTAAAACAATAAACTCTCGAAATCGAGCGTTCGTTAGGAACCCATAGAATGCAGAGCTGGGCAAATTTCTTAACGTACCAAGTACTTGAAGTACCAAGTACTTAAAGTCTTATGTACTTTATGCCTTATCAAGTCCTCGGTACTTTAAGTACTTAAAGTACTTTAAATTCTTATGAAGTACAAAAAAAATCGTATTTCGTTGTTTATCAAGTAACGAAAAAAATGGTTATAACGCAAAATCATACAAATTTAGATAATGCGACGATAGAGTTTATCCGAAAAATAGTAGAATTACATGATACTCTGCAGGTTTCTGAATTATTTTTGTTTGGTCGAATTCAGTATGAGGTCAATGGTACATCATAGAACGAATCAACGAGGTCGATGGCACATCAACGAATCGGCGAAGCCTAAACAATATTATGTTCACGTTATAGAGGTATATGTGACGGGGAAACGAATAAAATAAGGCCTCTGCAGATACCTGAGTTTTCAAATTTTATGTATATTTCGATATGAACATTTATAAACTAAAAAGCTTCTAAACTTAACTCAGTAGTAGGAGTGAAAACGATACGAAATAGAAAATGACATTTTCAAAAAGTCCGCCGCGTCTTTCATCCAAAAACATGTAGAATGTAAGAGATAAATATGGGCTACTCCAATTAGGACATACATTAATAAAATATGGGTCGGTACATATTTAACTGTTTCATCCAAAATGTATAAATTATAGTTCTGTCAGATTATTTTAAAAGTTATATTAATACAAAGATTTTCACGTTCCACGCGCAGTTTTTCACATGAACGTATTTGAAATAATGGAAAAGAACTTTGAGTGCAGTATTTAAAGTACTTGGAAAAATGTCAGTACTTAAAGTACACCTGTACTTAAAGTCTCGGAATTAAAGTACCAAATAAGTACAATGTACTTTAAGTACCGCCCAGCTCTGATAGAATCCGAAATCGAGTGGCCATTGGGAACCCATGGATGACCTCCCAAGTTTATTGCACGTGGGCAGAGTCACGGCAAATTGAAGATACAATTTACCTTGACAATATTTTAGCGAAACAAGACGCAAGCCTTCAGTTCCACCCGGAACATGTTTATTTGTAGTCTGATCGACCAGACCGGGGTGTCCCTGACGGACGAGTTTAGACATCAATGTTAAAACGGTATGTCGATCAGCTCCATTCACCTCACTGTGCTTGATAATAGACGCGTATATCCTTGAAAAAAAAAATGTTGTTCCCAAGTCGCAATACGAGGAATCTATTATTACAGCACATATACTTAGCACAGTGTGAGGAAGAGGGACGAAACTCTTCCGGTGCTAAAATTCACACGATTGACGTAACGCGACTGCTTTAAAACGTTAACACAGATCTACAGGTTTTCAGTGTCTGATCGAGACAATAACCTTATTTAAGAGGGGTTCGACGATTTTCTTTCAGCGTTAGAGATTTTTTTTTATTATACACACAATTTTTTTATGCCTAGCTTAAAGTTTATAAATAATTGGGGCTCTAGATTGATTGATCACACTATCTAGATCGTCGAATAAATAAAAAAAAATCAGAAAAAGTCAAGATCTGATCCTGATCTACCGGTGCCTTCGTGATGTATCGCTCCGAGCGTAGATTCATCTGGCTCCAAAAGTCAACTGCCTGAGACCCTTCGTATTTTTGCCTGAATATACGGACGCCGTAACACATCCTGCAGGGGTTACCGTCGTGATATCGAAATCGGCACCCGCCCCCCAGCCATGTATGCATACCACTACCTCTTATCCGAGCAGCCTTTCGATATTTATGCGAAACGTCGGCGTACAAGTACACGCACACCCACACCCAAAAACGCGCATAAACACATATATATCCGCAGGATATACGCTTATATGTTGTGCATAAGCATCCTCCCCGAGGCTGTGCGAGTAGCAGTGGCCGTGTTGTACCGGCGCGCTGGGTAACCGGCCGAACGGATCTCGCGTCATCGCCTTCTGATTGATATTCCCTATCGGAAAACGGCGTCGACCGATATACATAATACAATATATCACACGAATATGTATCACGTCGGGATACGCGTATACACTACAACGCAGTTCACTCTCGCGCAGCCTCGCATCCGTCGGACGACGAAACTTCGTTTTGAAATATTTCGCCTTTCCTTTCTCGGAGAGGCGAGTACAAACATCCATACAGCGTACTGTTCTTTATATCTCGCCTGCGGAACCACGAATTGCAGTTTTCTTGAATGTATGTATTTTTTTAGCCTCGCCCGGCGGCAACGTAGAAAATGTTTTATTCGATTGAATAGAGAGTTTGAATTGTATACAGGACCGACACGGTTCTAGTCGGTAAAGCTTGTAGTCGTTAGGAGCACAGTAAGATGGAATTTTTTGTATCAGAGCGACAACCGAGGATCCACCGACAGCGGTGGATGCGCGGTTGGTGCGCGGCTTCGGTGGTCCCCAGAGTCAAGCTGAATCGTTCGCGGTCAGTACTTGGATGGGTGACCGCCTAGCCGTGCACTACCTGGCGCATTGGAACCGCTGAGCGGGAGGTCGAATTCTGAGGATTGGTGTTCGTACTCGAAGTAACGAATACGAACATCAAGACTCGGTTGGAATGACCGGCTGTATCGGCGCAGGTTTTCTGCAGTTTCCCTGGGTCCTCGTGCAAATGCGATACAGTATGGGGGGGTTTGATAGCGGCTGCAGCCGCGTACTTTACAAGAGAGGAATTGGTTAAAAATTTGATGAGAATAGCGGCTAGATGGCTCACAGAAAGCTAAAGCCTTAACAGGGGAATCACCAGGAAAAAAAAAAAAAAAAAAAAAAAAAAAAAACCGAGGATCCGTGGAGCCTCGCAACTTTGTGCTTGAGGTTTCAAACGATCACATTTATTTCTGGATTAAAAAAAAGTAATCAGTGAATTTTATTTTTTATTTTTTTGCTTTTCATGATTAACTCCGTTTACGAGGAGGCGAAATAATCACAGAAAATGCTTTTACGCAGAAGTCCCGTAAATAAATTAACCAATGCGAGAATTTCAATTATCGCATACCTTTTTTTTTATTATGTCGAACAATATAGAAAAGAAGAATAGAAACAACGGATCTGCAAACAAAAAAAAAACCTATTTTCAACGTAGAAAATTCCATTGTACTCTGGTACGCGAAACGATGAAAAAGTCTGACGCGGAATTCGCATTCGTTTATCCACCGAACCCCGGATGCTCAAATCGATGCCCGCCGAGCGCTCGGCTCGTTGTAGGTATTACGTGTACACTGAAACTGCGCTGGTGGTGGGGCTCGTTCGGTTACTATTCTCCTCGGATCAATCTTCGATCCTCAGCGATTCCGCTACTCATAGCGCGCGTCATTTCCAACGAACTTCGAGTTTGCGTTTATACCTCATTAGTCGTTGTCGTACTCGGCTGCAAACCAAACACCGCTGTGACAATAGAGAGCTATTCTAGGGACTACAGACGGATAACAGAAGCATCGTCCGTTTGGATTTTTTTTTTTTTATTGGAACGAATACTCCTCGGGCTGTTATCGATAGATGTCTCACTCGCTTCATAAAATCTATTATTAAGCCTTTAATTTATACAATTATTTCTATGACCTGCAAGATAGATAACATTCGTTTCAGGGTAGACCAACAAATTCGGTATACAATTCCTTCGATTCGGTATACAATTCCTTCGAAGGACTCTGTTTCAGTTGTTCCGGGAGAGGGGCAACGATCGAATTAACCGAGGGTCGTAGAAAGAGTGAAAGACAATAGATGGAGGGTCGAGAGAGGGTTAGCCGACAGCAAGAGGGTTAACGATCCGAAGCATCGAGTTAAATCCGCACAGCCAGCGGGATATCTCTTACTCTCGGCAATATCCGGCAATGCAATCTTTCGAATTATCCGGCTACTCCATTCCGTCTGCTGTTTAGCTCACTCACCCAAAACCCCCCCGTCTATTCCTCTCAACTCCGCGCTTCGCTACTATTTCGCCATTTCAGCGATTGTGCGGAGCTCGCTCGCTCGCAGTGGATGATAATAATTATTTCCCTGGTACATAATTGTTTCGTCAGTTTCGATTACCCGTCGATTAAATACAGTCGAGCTATTCGAAAACAGTATACGAACGGTGGAAGCAGAATTGAGTGTAAAGTTGGTTAGTCGCGTGAGCCCCGGATTCTCAACGTTTCTTTATTGGGTTACGCGAGTGAAAACGTTTACTAGCGGGTTGATAGTCGGCATTTTATACCGAGTACGCGGAGGAGAGCCAGTAACGCCCGTCTCTGTATGGTACGTCGCGAGGGAAAAAAGTAATCGGGGTGTAGGGTTCGCGTTTGAGTGTGCGCGCGCGCGCGATGATGAAAAGCGTACAGTGGCCGGAGGGTTTTAGCGTCGGCGTGTCACATACCGTTGTACGGATGGAATTTCACGGAAGAGGAGCCTTCGCCGCTGGTCGTTGGCGACCGCGCTCGGAAGGAAATGATAAAGATATGAATTCGTAAAAAGAAAAAAATTACAAATATGTGCATATAGCAATGCAGTAGAAAGTTCGCAAGGTTAGAAAGGAAGAAACACGCTAATCTCGCGAAGAACGAGCGAGAGACTGTGATTTCATAGGGAGTAGATTAAACAAAAAAGTAAAAAAATAAAAAAAATAAATAAGAACTGTTAGGAGTAAAAGAGCTCAGGGACGAGGCACGGTAGAACGGAGCTTTGGCGAAGACGCAGCGGCGTCGTTGTTTACTCCGTTATGGTAGTGGATGTACGAGTATGTTAGTGGAAAAGAGAATAAACGAGAGTAAGAAAGACATGTTTCGCACGAGTTGAGGGTGGAAGGGGGTATGGGGCAGTGCGTGAGAGGTGGAGGATGAGACAGAGATGAAAGAGAAGCAGTGTCGGAACGAGGGATACACGGACAGGGGAGAAATTCAGGGAGAGAGGGAGATGACGAAGGTGCGAGAGAAGAAAGTATGTACATATAGATAGATAAAAGGTCGGAGGAAGGAGCGAGATGAAAGAGCGACGGGGGTGAAGTAGCGTCGTCTGCGTCGAGGGCCTGGTGTGCATACGAGGATGGGAGGTGGAACGGTAGGAAGACGTAGCGGAGGACGAGGAGAGTGAGAGGCAGACCGGAAAGGAGAATCACGGAGGGTGGGTACATTATATATATATATTATGTACATGTACGTTATATATATATATATATATATATATATATATATATATATATATATGTATGTATGTATGTATGTATGTATAATATATATAATATAGGGAGAGAAGGAAAGGGAGGGATTGCTCCGTCAGCGTCGTAGTGGCGGCAAGTACATACAGTGGGGGTATTGGCTCGGCACGGGGGATGCGCAACGCATTAAAACGAAGACGGAGGCCGCGCAGCGTGGGAGTTAGTTCTGGTGAGGGCGCCAGCCGGCTCACTCGCTAAACTAACCCACAATCCCCGGCCCTCCGACCCTCCGCTCTTCTAGCCCCCCGGCCTTACGACCGACAAAGTAACCTCCACGGTCGCTACCACCCTCGCGATTCTGATACCGTTAGCCCGTCGCTATATAACCGTTCCTCACGAGATCCCCGGTTTGCTCAACGTTTTGCAGAGAGCGAGAGGGAGAAAGACTCGTCAGGGCTCAAGCCCTCGATCGGCCAGGATATACACGTACCCCTTAGAAAAGAAGGAAGGAAAGAAAACAGGCAGACACAGACGGTCCACAGCATCTCAATAAAAAACAAAAAGTAGTTACGAAAAGTAGGAGCAATATTAACGTATACGAGAAGAGACGGGAAAACTGAACTTGGGCAAGGGTCTCTGCAACCTGTGTGGAAAATGATTGGGGAATAGAGTCGAAAGTTAAGAGAAAATAAAAAATTAAATACATGGATGAAAAGGGTGACGAGGGATTTCAAGAGGTCAGTGCGATAAAGTACAACGATGCGATATTACGAGAGCGGCGAGATGATCGGGATGTCGCGATCATAACGCCGGAGAGGCAGACAAATGACATGCATTGTAAATAGGGGGAGAGGAAAGAGAGGGAGAGAGAGAGAGAGAGACTGAGGAGACATAGCTTCGGATTTACGCGTAATCTACGGTGCAGAAGTATTAACATACGCCACTGTCAGTTTCACTCGTGCGTGTGCGAAAAAGGAGAAAAAAAAATTGAAAAGGGGATACATAGAGGGAGGACGAGAGCGCAGACAATAAGTACCAATATACCTACCATCGTTTTCTCTCCCGCCAATGGATTCTACGAAAGCAGAACCTACGAATTCTACGCTTTGCCACGCTCTGCTGTTTGGAGTGACGCTGTCTGCCTGTCCGTCAGTATCGCGTTATGACGAGCCCGACGATATCGTCAGGGGGTGCGTGAAAAACACACGCGGGCATCGTCGTGAGTACCATTGCGGCGGCGGCGGCGGCGGCGTATTATATAGAGAGTAAAAAAAACCCCGTCGTCATCGGTCTCGAGAGCGCAAGAGAGAGGGCGAGAGAAATAAGGATAGAGAAGGAAAGAGAGCGAGGGTGAAGCAGCGAGAGAACGAGCCCGAGCGGGGGAGGATAAAAGCGCGAGAGAGTGAGTGAGCGAGAGAGAGTGAGAGAGAGAGAGAGAGAGAGAGAGAGAGAGGGAGTTCGCCCACACTATACCCCCCACCCTGTGTATGCACACAGAGTCGCGCTAGTCGACCGGACGCTTCGTGTTTGGACGTCTTCGGTGCTCCTCGCTCATCCCTTTATCCAAACGTTCCTCGACGATCGCGGCTGGTGCTCGCCGCGCTCCGATCCCCCACGAAAAAAAGAAAAAAAAAAAGAAAACTTAAAAAAAACATTACACCCATTATTAACAGCGTAAACTAAAAGTTGTAACTTCTCAAATTCGAGAGTATTTCGTAACGATATTCGGCACAATTTTTTTTTTTCAAACGACGCTGGTAAAAAAACAATTCTGTAACAGAGAAGAAGTAAATAAAAAGTGTTTGTGTTTAAAGATACCGACATATATCCGGGGGTGATAAAGAAAGAGAGGAAAAAAGAAGCACGTTTAGGTGTGCCTATGTTAACAACGAGTCTGAGTCTCTCGCGGCTTTTTCCATAGTCAAAGAAACGAGAAAGAATCGTGCGGGACTTTGTATGGGATATTCGGTATGCGTTATTAATCGTAGCCAACCGGGCGGCGAAAAATACGAGCATCGAGGATCGGTTTCGCAGATCGAAAAATAATCAGCGAATGTATAAAAAAAAAAAAGAAATAAGAATTAAGGAACAAGAACAAAAAAATCCTTTGTCTTCGATCGGGTCTGTGCGTAAAAGTTGAGAAGAGTGCGTTATATCTTTAGGGAGAATCGAGCCGGTAGGAGAAGTGGGCTAACTGGTCACGGCGTGCGAATTTCTTCGTCGAGAGTGTCAGGAGCAGTGGCAGCGGCAGCGGCAGTGGCAGTGGCAGCGGCAGCGGCAGCAACAGCGGCAGCAGCGGCAGCGCCAGCAGTACCAGCAGCAGCAGCAGCGAGAGAAAGGGAATAAGAGCGGGGTAGTAGGGGAGTCGCGACCCGGCAAGACGGAGCGCGAGTAAAAGGCCTGTGTGCGGCGAAAGGTGAGAGGGAATAAGGCCAGAGGGACATAAAACAACGAACGAGGAAAGGAGAGAGGAGAACGCGTCGAGGCGCTCGACGAGAGAGCACGGGAGTCCGAGGGACACGGTTGTGATTCGATGCATTTGACGTAACGCGTCACGGCGCGTTCGGTTCGACATAGGTTTACCGGAAAAGTTTTTCGCGTGGAAACGAGTGTCGTTTGCGGCAGCTTGGGTGTTTTCTGCAACGAGAGTGTCGTCGTCGGAAGAAGCGAAGGGAGAGCGGCAGGAACGGGCAGTCATTCCGGCCAGCCAGTTGTAATAGTCCCTCGAGTGTCATACCCACTCGGTGTGTGTACTCGAGAGTGCGTTCGTGTGTCGCGACGACCGTCGTGGGATAGAAGAGCGATGTCGCCGGCGTTACGAGAATTTCGTGAATGATATAAAAAGGGAGAAACGAAATAATTGCGTAGCGAAGAAACAGAAGTTGATAAAAACATCGACGAACTGAGAAAATTAATCCTCATCCTCGGGCCTCGAAGCTGTTACTCGAGGTTAGGTAGTAATACACACGATACGAAAGATCGGAGGTTTCGCTGCGAAGAGAATTCTAGGGAGGAACAGTGAAAATATCAAGGAGGAAGGAAAACGAGTTCTCAAAATAAAAAAATAAAAAATTAAAATTTTAACGGCGAGATAGTTGTGTGCGCTGTTGTGCGGTGTGTGTAAATAGTAAGAAGAGTTAGATTCTATTCGGGTGCCGATAATTCCGATTGGAATTTTGTAACGAGTGTCACGTTAAATAATAATCTCGACGTTAAAACGCCCCGAGTAACGTGGTTGTTGCTGTTCGTTCGCGAGACGATAGTAATAACGAGTGCGAGACCAGGGGAGAAGTCTCGAGTTCGCCTTCACACAACGAAGAAGAGGAGAAAGAAGAGGAAGGAACGGAATAGCCCTGAATGAAGAGAGAGAGAGAGAGACAGATATAGAGAGGGTTCTCGAATTTTTTCCCTATTCAGGATATATCGCGACTGTACGGGAGGTTGAGACAAAATAGATTCGCCTCAGTCGCTGCGAAGAGCGAAAACAAAGAAAACAGCAAAACAAAAAATCTACGAAAAAGTGACCGAAGGGGCAGCGGTTTGGGAGGGAGAGAGATACAGACACAAGACAGAGAATATATAAGATTTCTTGAGATCTCTGACCCCACGCGCTCGTACGTAAACACGGACGTTGTGCCGTTCTCAATTATGTTCGAAAAAAAAAAGAAAAAATTAATAATGAGCTGTCGTTAATCGTTTGTTGCGTGCGCCTTTGTATAACACACACATAGACAACAACAACAAAAAGAGCACTCACCATTATTGTACGATATATTATTAGATACGGCTGAGATTCACCTTTGAGCGGAATATTTTTTTAAATGCACTTTTTGAGACACCTGTTGATTATACTACGACTACTATACTATCGAGCCCCGGTGTGCGCAGTACCGAACCGGAAACTCTCTAGGACCTCGGAGGAGAAGCATCGCTTGGTGTTCCGATACGATCTCGCAACTAGCTAGAGAAGAGAGAGCCGATAGCCAAGCCGCGGGGGAGGGTGGGGCCTTTATCGACACACCGATGAAAACTCGTTACATCCCACTGTTATTGGGCCACCAGTTTCGCCGTTGTTGTTATTATTAATCGTTGTTGCCGATGTTATTGTTGAAAATTCTAACTCAAGTCGAAGCAAGTTTCTGATTACTGTTATAAACGTCAAAAAAATAACGAAAAACAGGAAAAAAATGTGTGTATAGGGGCTAACGATAAATTATTGCGTGCTGCACACCGGTAAACGAGATATTCGCGATTTTATACGTGTTCTTACCCGTAAAAATAGGTAATTTAATGAAAATTTGAGAGACATTAACGAATGATTATTTAATCGTCGTCGAATCGTTCCGATCTTGTGCGATATCAACCACACACGTATAAATCTCGCGCGAATTAAAATACATACATCGGGCGAGTTTTACCGTCGTCGCCGTTACTCGGATAGCCTGATCGCACTGTGCACATATACTCGGTATAGTTTACACACATATATTTTTGCAGCACGCGCCCGGTCGCGTGCCCTTTACGCACCTATACACTCACACACACCTTATATATATATATATATCTATATATATATATATATATATCAACACTCAGACACACATAATATATGTCGCACCACAAGCCTTAGCATGTAAGCGCACATTTATATATATATATATATGTATATGTATATAAAACTACGCTACGTCTATCCGTATGCCTGCATACATGAAAAGTATATTTTTAAGCACATTTTTCACTCAAGTAGCCTTAATTTTTACCACGATTATATACCGTCGATGATAACGGTAGACATAGATATTTCTATTTATATAGAACAAACGTTTGGCATATACTATTTGTATGCTCAATAATATTAAAATTAATGATTAATTATAAATAGAGACACCGTCCAGATGTTAAATTAGCTGTGTGTATATTATAGTACCGTGATTCCAATTAACGCGATATATTGCCGAGAGTTAGGAGGATAAGTCAATGCGGTACGTGGGTGATAGATAAATTAATGAAATACTCGTGATTCGGCAATCGAAAAATAATACGCCTGTCGCGTTGCGGGTAACCTATAGAGAATTATTAAAATTGCAATACATATAGATATATATATATACATCATAATATACATAGAGAGAGAATTATATACAAAACAAATTATTATACGACGAACCAGAGAGATAACTATACACATCTAGAGATTGTTTAACGCCCGCGTATCTTTATAAAAAAAAAATATATATATATATATACATAAAAATATAGTTGAAAGTTATGACGAGGACATTAAAAACTGTGAGTGAAGAACGGTCCGAGTGAGGGTTCCCGTCGCGGGTAATAAGAGTCGACGAGTGTTTCCGAGCTATGAAGGGCGAGATGGCGAGAGGCGAGGCAGGTGGAGGTAGGCCGAGAGAGAAAAAAATATTGGACAAAGCGTATAGTGACATAGATTAATTGGTGGTGAACAAGTTTTCATTGTGCCGAGGCGATCACAACGCCATATATAAAACCACACACACATACACACACGTACGTCTTAATGGGATCTGAAGAAAATCCGAAAAAACGGAAAAGAGTGATAGTTACACATCAGTACATATAGGATACGAAAAACAAACAAAAAAGAACACGTATAAGTTGCATAAGTGTTTTTTGCACCCACGAGCACCTATAAACTACTATCACCACTGCTGAGCACCCACGGGCATCCCCTGCTGCACCGCACGAATTATCGAGCACCCTCGCAATCACAGAAATTATCGCAGGAGTGGAAAACAAATTTACTTGTAAAAGAAAAAAAAATCTAACGGTTCGCAACGTTGAGAAAATAAGCAACCTCTCGCACATGCACCTTCTTCTACTTCTTCTTCTCGGTGACACTTGGAGCTTGGACGAACCGCGAGAGAGAGAGAGAGAAAGAGAGAGAGTGTGTGTTAATGCATTTGCGAAAGCTTTTGAACCCTCCCCCGATGATGTTGCATTACATTGTAATGTCGACCTGATTTCAGGACGTTGGGAGATAACAAGACGAAGAAGAAAGAGTACCGACCGACGACCGAGAAGACGACCACCACCAGGACCACGACGAGGGGCAGAGAGCGTGTTCTCGAGTGTGATCGTCACCCTGCTAGACCGTGCGCAATAACAGCAACGAGACCAAGTCAGGCTGGCAGTGGAAATCGGTTCGGTGAGGCCTAAACGCTTAACAACCCGAAGGATCGATCGGGCACCCACGACGATTCGTCGACGAGAGGAGAAAAAAAGAAAAAATAATTCTCACAAGCCGTTTACGGTTCGACGCTCCTATATCGACTGAGCGCTGCACGAGGGACATAACATCGGCGGAAAAAAGCTTTTTCCTTTCCTCGGAGAAAAGCTTTGCGGGTTGCGAAGATTCGAGAGTTTTAGGAAGAATCCAGTAACGAGAGCTATAGTTGCAAGGAGGATACAGCAATAGTGACGCTGCCGTCTTGCAAACCACTCGAAGAAAAACATCAACAGCCAGTTCTACCGATTGGTTTTCTGTCACCATCCTTCCTATATTTTACGCGCCGGAAAACTCTCTCTCTCTCTCTCTCTCTCTCTCTCTCTCTCTCTCTCTCTGCCTCTCTGTCTTTCTCTCTCTCTCTCTCTCTCTCTCGCTCTCTCTCTCTCTCTCGCTCTCTCTCTCTCTCTCTCTCTCTTCCCGATCTCTTCCTCTTCCTCGATCAGTAAAGAAAAAAAAACACAAACAATACACTTCTCGCTCCCAGCCGTTCTTCCTCATTGACTAATAGTCGTAACCACAGCGTTATTGACGCAACCCTAATCCACGATACGAAATACCAGAAGAAGAAAGAAAGAAAGAAAGAACGAAAGACGAAATATACCTATAAAAGATAAGCACTGGCCCACAAAGAAGAGTTCGAAGTGCGACGATAAGCCGACGAAGAAGCCAATGTTTCGCGTAACAGGAGAGATCGCGAGAGATTCGTATGTCCGATAGATAAAGAGGGTGGCGAAAAGTGATACGTACATAAAAAAAATAATATAAAAAACTGAAGAATAATTAAATCGTCTGAAAAGAAGACACCAATCGACAATCCCGCGATATCAGCGAAGCAACAAGAAGAGAAGTGTGTCTGCTGGCGTGTTAAAAGGATCTTCCGGGGGCGGTGAGCGTGCTGGTACGAAGAAATTACGTTAGATAAGGTGGCAAGCGAAACCGAGGAAGATGGCGAGCCAAATGTTTTGGCTCCTTAGCTACGTCAGTCTGGGTCTTGCCCTTACGTTGGGCAATCGCCCGCCGAGCATACACTCCTCACAGCAACAGCAACAGCAGCAGCAACAGCAGCAAAAGCAGCAGCAATCCACATCATCGTCTTCGTCGTCGCAAACACAAAAGTCGAGGCAGGATCACCGATTCTCGAGGGATCCAACGATCGTTGATGTCGTCAACGATTTCGGTCAAGCATCCGCTCCGGAGGAGGAGCTCGACAATCTTCGATCATACAGATACGACGAGGAGCCTGCAGCGGAGTTGGACGACGATTTCACGAAGGACTGGCTCGAAAGAGCTGGAAGATCCTGGAGAGATCCTTCGGTGATTTTGAGACGTCGAGAGCTACTCGACGACAGGAGAGACAAGAGTATTATTAACAATAATAAAAATAACAATAAAAATAATAATAATAATATAAATAATAATAATAATAATAATAATCATAACGGTGAAGTGGAAGTTCGAGAGGCCTCGAGTTCGCGGGAGAACGCTTTTATCGACGAATTCGCAACGGCGGTTATGGAAACCCTGTATCCGCGCCACCGGGATCTCGTTGTGCCGGCAAAATCGCCAAACATTATAAGTCAAAGTTGGGAGACTAGGCGTTACGAGATCGATAATAACGAACCGCCGCCGATCGGCTACCCGGAAGCGCTTAGGCAGCTGAGAATGGGGAAGAAATTATCGAGGATATCTTCGGGACAGAGAGATTATGCGAAGAAGATAACGAGGTCGCCGGTTATAGTTTATCGAACCGATCAACCGGTCGAGGAGGAGGGGGAGGAGGACGAGGCGGCGGCGCCGCCGCCAATGGGGATCGGTGCAAATTTCTTTGATGTCGACGACAGGAGCGACGAGCGAATCTTTCTGCAAAGATCGCACGGTGGATTGTCGAATGACAATGGGAGAAGAAGCTTCGACGGCTGGTCGAACGAACCGATTGATAATTCGAAGAGAAATAGCAACGAGATGAAAACTCGCGAGTACGGGTATGAGAGCGTCGATGGGAGCGGTAGCGCGAGTAGCAATAGCAAGCCGCCCGGGAAGAGAAATCAAGGAGGCGGCGGCGGAGGCGGAGGAGGACGAGGAAGGTCCTCGAATCCCCGGGGATGGACGCCCGCCGGGCAACAGTCACCGGCGGCAGCCTCGAATGCCGGTGCTAGCATCGCTTCACAGTTCCTTCTTAGATCGCCGAGAGGGAATCGCCAGTACGATGTTCCACAAATCGGTGAGTCGACATTATTAATTTGTTGAGGGGTGGGACGAAAAATATTATAAATTAACGAGAAAGAAATTGTCGCTCCCATGCGGGCGAGAAATCGCGCTCTCAAGGAAGGATACAATTTCATAGTTTCCCAATCCCAATCTCGACTCTTTTTCTACACATTTTTTCAAGCCCTCAGAGTATGTTATCATCATAATTACGGAAAAAAGCAACACATCGTTACCATATACCCTCGTAACATTTTATTAAATTAATCTCGACGCTCGTCTAATCGCGTACCCCGTTGTCAACGACGATAAACCGGAATCCGAAACATTGACATCGGCTCGATAACGTAATCGGAGAAGCAATCCCTATCCGAAGCTCAAAGTACCCGATGCACGGGCAGGTAACAGATACATACATTATATCTCGATATCCCCAATGATCTTATATTAAGATTCGGTTATCGACTGCCGGAAATTTTTTTAATTTTCTTTTTTTTTTCTCTCCATAGTGAACGAGACTACGTGAAACAACGGCAGCGTGTCAATCTCATTCTTATCGTAGGGTCACTATAAGTTTCACTTCTCCGTTCTCACCGATCGATCGGTGCCAGCTCGTTGTGTAAATTTTCCTTCGCATGAAAAAAACAGAAAGAGGAAAAAAATTGAGTCTCTCATCCGCGTTCGGTCTCGTCTCGCGTATGACGTACGTATACCAGGTATAATTCCGTCGAGTTGCCGACGACGAGTACTACCGTTGGAGTACTTGCGAAAAACACGGCCTCCCTATTTGCAGTATATTTCCTAGGTTAAAATGGAAAGGGAGAGCCGACGTAAGAAATGCTTGGACGTTATAGCACTCGCGAGGGCATGTGCACCCACTGAGGATATAACGTACAGTTTGAGGAATAATAGTACATGGTACATAGCCACAATAGGGCCTTGCTGGCTGCCCAAAGCTCTCCAGGGTTTTCGTAAGGATCCCAGTCTCAAGGTACGAGTTGACGGATTAGGCAGCGAAACGACGAGCTCATAGCAACGCGTACCTTATCCGGCCCTTCTCACGACAACTCATGAAAGCTGTCCTCTTGAGTCAAACGTTAAAACATTTAACTTACGCGTCGCAGGGCTCGTTAAATTCATTCTCCACGAAAACTTCGCAGGGGCGTCGACTCCCTCGTGGCCCCTTAATTCATTTAGACACTTCAACACTTTTCACGCACATTCGCTTCTTAATTACGGTACAATATGTACGCGTACTTATCAATTTTTCATGGAAAGTAGAAAAAAAAAAGGACAAAGTATAACTTTCAACGGTCGGACGAAGGCTGCTGCGATAAATTTCCCTGGGGAGCTGACCCTTCCATGAAAACGTAGAACCTTTCTTCATTACAGATTGTACATTTATATATGAAAATTCCGCGGAACGGGTGTGGGAGCGGTGTTAATTATATGTTCAACTGAATGTAGTGGGATGTGTGGAATAATGTCAGTGATTCAGTTCCGCTTATGGGTGGGAATAAAAAGAAAAAATAGTCCGAATCTTTGTTTCCCCGTGTGCTGTCCTTTCGTTCTCTGTTTATCGTGACCTGCCGCCCAATTCGTAATTCATTCCACGGGCGGTAATGCCCTGAATCCCTCTTACTCTGCAGAAAACAATGAAAAGCTTTCAGAGTGTACCAGGATGAATGGAGCGAAGTTCCGATTGCAGCGAAAAAAATGTCGTCCCCGAATAGTTGCCCGGTTTATTGGGAGTGACGTAATCACACTTTTGCATGGACGAAGCGGAAAGTGTAATGTCCGGATCGTCGAAGCGAGAGTAACATAGTTTCTATTTTTTTAAATCAGGCTTGACGACGTCTTACGATATTTTGTTTCCTTAGATAATTAATATGAGTATTTCATATTCGGAGATGCTCAGTATATAGGGTTTGTACATACAAAAAATGTATTGTTTACAAACGTTCACAATCGTTATTCTTATTAACTCTGCAATTTATTGATTTATTTTTAACTAAAAGCATTGTGGAATGAACAAGAAAACATTGCGGATGGGGTGGAACGAGAAACGATTGTCAAATGTACGAATTTTTGCTTTCCAGTGTAGCGGAATCATAACATCGTCGAACTTTACTTTAAACCCACGAGTGCACGAACATATAGTTCTGCACTCGTGTTAAATATCAAAGTTGACGAAACTTTTGTTATACCACGGTTTTTAGAATTTAGCTTGGGTATAACGAGATATTACAATTCGCAAAGGTGTAATAATATATCTGTAACTTTTTTTCACACACACTCTCGAATTCTAAAAATACCCTCAACCGTGTCGACGATTTTGTTCGAGGTGAACTCTTTCGCACCTTGTGACCCTTTTCATAACGCAAATGCATTTCTCGTGAATGCCGCGAAGCTCTCTAGGACCACTTCTCTGCACTTTGAAATTTGAGTGCAGGCGGTGGTCGCCCCGCTTTCTATTTTGCGAATTTCTCGTTTCTACACGGAATTAACACGTCACTTTACGCGCAACGCTCGACCGGTGGCGGTCCATTTTTTTTTTTGCCTCGTGAATATGCCATTGCACGTTATCACGTTCCACCAAATGACCGTAGGATTATTTGCCTCTCATTTTCTGCAAAGCCAAGTTGGCTTTTAGTTTGCTTTTTAAAATACGCTTCCCGTACTTTCGCTCCGGGCGCTTTGCTAATAACATCATCTGTGAGAGATTGAGTTTGCAGAAACTCAGATCGTCATTGTTCTTTTTATTCGTTATTTTATTCCCATGACGTATCATTATAGCTTCTTCGTAACAACCTCGACCTTTCGGCGCCGAGAAAGAGAAAAGATTCCGGTATATCGTGCGAAACTTCCGTGGAGTTGGTCAGATTTTTCATACTTTTCCATTTCCGCGCTGCCCACATTGAATGGAGAGAGACGTACAAAAAAAAAAACGAGAGCAACAGAATTGTAGCCAAGGGTGAATTCGTAAATGAATTTTCCACACAATGCGGTTCGAAGTGGGCGACAAAGTTTTAACAACTTTTGAGCGATTAGATTTTTATTTTTTTCAATTACTTATCATTATTAATTTAACATTCAAAAACTCAGCGGATTTATGAACATTAACTTCAGCGCGATGATGAATCTCGTGCGATGAAGAGCATTATAGGAAATACGCGATAATAAATTTCAAAACCGATCTCATACAAATTCAAATACTAAATTCATGGCTTTATGTCTATGTAACTTGTCTTTTGGTTTTCCGATGTGGGATATGGTAGGTGTTCGTATCCCATCATCTTTGACTTGAAATTGAGCCACCATATTAGGCGAAATATCTATCCTTATGTAATTATCCCATGCTATGGTAACGAGATGATTTTACATAAATTCCTACTCGTGCCATTAGTGGCTCGTCGTTCCACTTGTTGCTTCGGTGAATCCAATACGTAATCGTAGATGAGCGTGCTGTGAGGCACACACACTTTTTGTGTCTACTGAATATATATATATATATATATATATATATATATATATATACACAATTATTATATGTATAATATTAGCGCTTTGGCTTTGTGCACCGTTGTAACTTGTGATCATATGAAATGGTATTAATATAACTTCCACATCGTTCACATCTCGAAGCTTCGCACTCGGTGAACATTTATCATCACGTTGATACAAATATCATGTACAATAGTGTAACTTCTCGGCTGCAGCAATGTATTATGAATTTTTCTTGATGCGAGTCTCTCGGAGGGGGTGCTGGAAGGAGCGACAACAGCTCCACACTCGGCTTTGCTAACTGCGACAAGATTTATGCGTTATAGCGATTTCTCAGCTCGCACTGTTCGCTTCCATTTTTCATTCCTCTCTTCCAGTCTTCTTTATCTCTCTTGCGACTTTTCTCTCGGAAGCCCGCTTCGTCGTCCGACGGAATAACGTATCTTGAGCGTCGAGGGCATGAAAGAGTACTCGTAAAATAATACACCACTCGAGTATCGTAAGTTCACTCGGAAATCCGGGAGAAAACTTTTTCACTTGACGATCGGAGTAAAAAACCATTTTATTTTGTTTTCTTCCCATTTAAAAAATCGTATAAAAATAATTCTGTGCGCTTGATTGTTCTGAACGTGTAAAAAAATCGAAAGTTCAGGGTGTTGAAAATTGTTGCGGTAATTTCATTTCGGGAAAATATGAAATATAAAAAAAGATTGTGTTAATAAAAAAGAGAGGACGAAAGCTCGCAGACGAAAATATTTGTCCTTCTTGATAAATCGTCTATCGCAATTCACGAGCGTAATTCGCTGACGCAGACGGTGCCGATATAGCTCGAAGAGAAAGGGGGAGTGATACTATGCACGAGAAAATGTTATATCATTTCTTACTCTGATTCGCACTTTTTTTTCCTCCCCCGCACCTCCGTGCAGCTCACTAGACGCGTAGTGAATTGATGTTCCACCGGGCATGAATCCGACCTACTCTGTGTAAACACATTTCTCTGTTGCTGCTTCAAACGCGATTGGATAATAAATATTGGTATACCTCCGCGTTTCCGAGCGCATATCGAAAAGAAATATCTTCGCTTTTATACAATTTAACGACGTGGATAAACGAAAATAAAAAAAATACAAACTTAAACGTAAAAATCGTATTATATATATACTTCGAGGATAAATTGGATCTTTACCGCGGTACTCCCTGGCACAGCATGAAAGGTCTCGCCCGGCTAAGACTTCTTCCTCTTCCTCCCTTAACAGAAATTTCCTTTCAAAAAATTAAAACTCGATTTTGCGAAGAGAAAAAAAAATACTGATTGAGTAAAAGTTCACGAGGTCGTACACGACCGAAATAAAATATTAAATCCATGTAACACACGTTTCTCTCCTGTCCGGATGCCATGGAGTGTGGTGTGCCGAGCTAAACTGCTCGCATCGGTGGTCTCGATTCGACGCCCACGCTCACCCTTTGACCTACTTCCGGTCAGAAGGACTCCTATACTCGCGAGGGTGTTCTTTTCCTGGCAAAAAAAAAAAAAGGGAAAACGAAAAAGGATAGAAAGAAAGAAAGAATAAAAGCGTGCCCGGAAGAGGTTGGCACTTGTCCGGTGACAAGGCTTTATATGACAGTCGCGTTAATAAACCACTCTCTTTTTTTTTAGTCGCACTGCAGACGGCGATCGCATTAAACGCGTATAGCGAGTGTCTTTGTGAAACAAACACAAAGTCTCGGAGTGCAAGGTGAATGGGTAACGTGTGTGTTAAGCGTTTCAAAAGATTATAACGCAAAGCCATAGAGAGGAACGGCGCCGGGATTCGCATATGTATTATGTGAAACAATCAAAGCGACATTATTAAGCGACAGGAGAAAGACGGAGGAGCATAGATACGCATATGTATACATATATATATATATAGAATAACAAGTAGTTAAAGTGAAAGAAAGGGCTGTAGGTGAGAGGTTGAATTTCCGGGGTGATAGAGAGTCGCAGAGAGAGGGAGTAGCCCGTGGGGTATGGCATAAACGACTCTGCGATACTCGAGCGAGCGTTGCACCCGTTCGCGGCTAGGAGCTAGAGGTGACTGCGACGGACGTCTGGCTACCGATGCCGGAGTGTGTGGCAGCCCGACAACGCTCAAGCTCTCTTCCCGAGCCCCGTGAATTTTTCTCATTCGTTTCCCTACACAATGTCCACTCGTTCGCGCGCAATTCAACGCCTGCTTCGTGGCTCGGTTGGGTTTGTATAGAGCGCGAGCGAGCGAGGGAGAGAGAGGGACCCGACGGTTATTATACACATGCACCGTATATATGTGTATATGCATGTACACATTATACTCCACCTCGTCGGTACTTATGTACGAACTGGACTATAAAACCGTCGTGAGAGCAACGGGCGGAGTTGTCCGCTGGTGGCCACTCACTCCGAACGATAAACGCGCTCACACCTCGATAACTCGCTAAATTTAAGTGGCGCGCGTTCGGCAGGATCGTTAAAAAAAATGTATGTATATAACAAATGACGATAAAAAAAAAAGAAAGAAGGGAAAATAATTGGTTTCAATTGCTTATCGGCTGTTCGGACATGCCGCTTGGAGGACAGAAGACTTATCGATTTTGTCGTGATGCTGAATAGATTGATGGATGATTTGGAGAACGGAGAAGTGTGGAAACAAAAATTTATCGCGCTATATATTTAGCCGGAAATAAAAGAACTAAACTCGGTGAGAATCTTTCGTATCTTCTTCTGCACGTTCTTTTTCCGGATCTTTCTCAAAGGAGCAGCTCGAACGAAGCGCGAAAATAAATGTAACGTTAAGGAATCAAAGAAGGGCGCATCCCACAAGGCTCAGCATGCAATACGATGTGATCTTCGCTCTTCTGCGTCTCAGCAGGTTGCTAAAAGGCACCCGATAAATCTTATTTACCAAACACTCTATCTATCCGCTGTGAGTGCAGTTTTTTTTTATTCTGTAGGGATAAAATCCATTCTGACGCGATGGAAGAAGGTTGAGGATTAGAAATACGCACCGCACCGAGCTTGCAGCCTACACTTTCGGATAGATACAGGTATACGATGCGGCAAAGTAATGCGATACGAGCCAGTGGGATGAAGCTCTTTACTGCAAAGGTGTTGCCGGTGTCTCCCTTCGACCCACACTCCGTTTGAGGCCTTTGTAAAGAAAAATTAGCGAGTGAACGATGCGCGAAATATATGTATGGAGAGGAGAAACAACACGTCGGCTCCGACGTCGGTTATTGCCATACCTTACACCAAACAGCTCGCGAATGATATTCGACCGAGAGATGAGTGCGTTTGGATATTATAAACGTAATAAAAATAATGCAATTTAATAACAATATAAAATAGTATTATATATAGAAAACGTGAGGATGATTCAGAATCGGAACCTCGATATATGCTGTAATTCGTTAACTGAGTTGCGACGTCGCCACGTACGGTTCGGGCGTAAATCGAAACTCGACGGATACAATTCTCCGCGCGCTGCATATGAGAGACAATTACGAAACAAACACGTTATTACGTGGGAATTTCTCGTCTACCTTTTGTGGGGTGATACGTGAGTTCACGTGAACCTGCAAGCGGGGTAACGGGAGATGCGACTTTGCGTGTATACTCTCGGGGACTAAAAGCGGTAGAATGTTATATACACATGTATATTATATGTATATATATAGATATGTATCCGCTTCGTAAACCTACGTGCTTCGCTCCGAGTAATAAAGCTCCACTATAGCTGAGTACTTACTTCGATACACCATAAACAAACTAACGTGCGCAATATGAGTCCCTCGACAGGGAGGGGGGAGGGGTCATGTTTAATACTTTACACACGCATCGCACGGGGACATTTGCCTCTCGATAATCACAAACCGTACGCGAAAAGGTCACTCGTGCAGGTTTTGCTTATTCGATTATATACACCGTGGATCCGAAATTTTACGATGCGATTACTGTTAACGATAACGAATTTAATGCGTTGCCCGTTGCATTGTGAATGAGAGAATGACGCTGAAGCTCGGGATTACACCAAAAGCGCAATCGCGACGCCGACACTCGATCGTAGCGACTAGGGCTGTACAGATAGGCTGGCTTAGCCGGCCAAAATATCTTATCCGGCTAATCGATCTTACAGTTTGGCCGGCTAAGCTAATACAGTCTTGGCATTTTTTGATGAATTTTTATATATATATGTTTTTTTCTAATGTTACCTGCAACATATTCCGAAGTACTGTCGACCGCTGAACATGAATCCGCCGGCCTTTTTCGACTAAAGTACAATGCGACATTAAGGGGCTCGATTTTATGCACAAAATTATGCACGATGCCGGTAAAATTATGCATTTGGCCGGCTAAAATAGCTTGGCCGACTAAAACGGATTAGCCGGCTAAAATAGTTCACCCGGCTAAGACGGCTTAGCCGGCCAAACTATAAAATCCATTAGCTGGATAAGATATTTTAACCGGCCAGACCGGTCTATCTGTGCAGCCCTAGTAGCGACAAAAGTTTTCATGGTGATATCAAAATTTTCGCCCGTACAGTAAAAATTGTTAAGAAAATATTAAACTGTTACATGAATTGTTGGTAGATTTATCCTGGATAGTTGCGATATTTTAAGTTTGTTGTTTTGGGGATTTTTTTTTTACTTTGCTACAATTTGTTTTTTTTTTTTTTTGGACTCCCACTTTCGTAATTTATGCGTGATACCGTTTGGTGTACGAGAATGGCCCATCGGCGTTTCGTTCTTCGATTCGGACTGTTGCAGTTTGTATTATCGAAGATAGATCGAGATAGGTCACGGGTCACCTCGGGGGATATCATTCATTACGTGAATAACGATGCGTCCCTCCTCCGTAGCGTACATCGTGACGAGACAGAGAACTGGACCGGTGAGAATGTGTATATTTCGCGTAACGTCAATCAGCTTGATATATTCAATTATTGTTTATTGACGCGCACTCGACGTTTCATTTGCATCATACCACATTGGTATATCATTAAATTTTTAACGCTGTGGTAATTATTAACACGTTGTTCATACTCTGCTATGAAAGTACAATCATTGAAGATCGCCAACGATACAGATTTATAGATATGGAACGAATTTTACTATCAATAACGCGCCTGATCAATTGCGTTTTATTTTTTAAATCTTCGAAATTAAAATTTGGCAAACACGCTTCTCATCTAGACATGAAATTCATAGATTGTCTCGAGCATATCAGCAACCGGATAAATTTTTCACGGAGCTTCGAATCTTTTCTCTTCGAGATACGGGTAAATTTCATATTCACCAACGTTTTTTCTTAATAAACGTTAATGGACGACTTTCACGGCAAAGTATCGAGTGACCATGGTCATCCTTGATATCAATCTCAATGACACAGTTAAGAAGTAAATGAAAAAAAAAAAAATGCACCGAACGAATGGCTTCAAAAGGAAGTAGAACGACGTAGAAAATGCTCGTTAAAGTCAATTATCTACATTGTGTTATATTGCGATACATTAGCGCGCACAAAGATCGCGATGAAGCAAAGATAAAAATAAAACAAAGTGAGAAGTAGTCAATCAATACGCAAATTTCTAAGTCGATACAGATTGGCGACTGTCCGGGAGAACCGGAAATGTCTGGGACTTTTAAAGGCGTCAGGGAATTGAATATTCGTCTGTTCTAAGTTTGGCTTGGCTCTCGTGAACTCCTGTAACAAGTGCCCCGCCAGATCGTACGACTTGGTACGGATTTGGGGATCTAGTGAGCAGCGAAATGACGAGCTCGACGATAAGTATCGAGCAGTTAAGAAAATGTTCTTTTTTTTTTTCAATGTTAAAGAAGGGCTTGGTTGGTTACAGGATTAATACGTTTTTGTCACATTTTATATAAACTTTGAAGGGACACTTTGAAGGGCTTATCGTAGTGCAGCGAGAGAGATGGAAAGATATGTATATGTGTATATTCTGCTTATGCGCAAAGCTTCGGGGGTGTAGCAGTAGAACGCTGAGTGTTGCGATGCGAGCAAGATTAAATTTTCGCGTCGTCAGGTGGGCGACTTTGCGCCGATCAATAATTAAAATTAATACCCAGAACCGTGCGTTTGTCCATGCATACGGGGTACAATGCCGCCGCACCGTCATACGCCCTACGCACACAGTGCACGTAAACGTCGGTAGTGCTTGCACGTTCGACAAACTCCACGAGATTATTCCGGTGAATGGCTGGAGCAATGTTTCTTTCCATCGATTTTTCTCAAACTACAAGTGTTTGCAAACACTTTTTATTCACTGTGCGCATATATCATCATCGCGGAAGAATCGTTGCCGGCTGGGACTTCGATCGAAGTGCAGAAATTTGAAAGTCACAAAAAATTCGAGGTTCCTCCATCTAGGGACAGTTTGTGCAAGAACGCAGTTCTCCCCCCTGCGACCAGCGTTACCGGTGTACGCGTACAGTGGCGCACTTTGACGCGTCAAAACGTAGTTGACCGACGCAACAAAGGCTGAGCAAGCGTAACATTGGCATAAGGAGCACTCCGAGCGATTGAACCAAGCTTAACGTAGCAAAACTTGTAACGGGTCTTGCCGGCGAAGGGCCCGCTCTGCTGTCAGCCCCGTTGATTGTCCCGTCAACAGAACAGAGCGCTCTGTTGACGATCCTGTGTTTCGTGCTTGCATTATGTGTACAAGCTACGGGTCACTCCATCGCTGAAACCACTCCATTTTATGGAAACCAATTCGGTCTACCATAATCGCTGAACTACAATCAATTTAGAAGCAGCGAGAATTAAATTGGATTTCAGTGGCACACCGCAACTGTCTCTCGGCGTTCTCACGTATCATTTCGATTTAGTCTTGTTGCTGCTCGAGGGCGAGGGAGGCTTTTCACTGTGTGCCGCTGCCACTGACCGACACTGCGCGTTAGCCGTTGACCGCACGTTGCTATTGTGTGCTCGCGGTTAACACTGGTAAGCCTTCATCAAAAGATCTGTTACCTTTATCGGAGTACCGCCAAATGCCATTGGAACGATGGATAATCGCCATTGTGGCCAGACTACTGGACTCGGTTTTGCTCGATATCCGCTCGTTTGCATTTGTGTCCCGACCGATGCTGATTGTCCCGCGAGAGATTCGAGACACCGATTCGTGGCGCTAATTTTTTAACACTCCACTGAAAAGGAAGGGAGTGTTACGCGTCTGAATAATAAGCCGGAAGAATAATTATAACAAGGGCGGTGTCCTCTGGCCTCGTTAGAGTGGCGAATAACGCCGACACGCCAGGAAAGGGGAAACCAAAAATTTAATACCACCGTGAGTCGCCTTTATACACGGCGTTGAGCACCCACCGGTATCTCAGAAGGCACGACACTTTGCGTTGGGGTTTTGCGGTTCGGGGTCGAGGCGTTTGTAACGAGGGGCGAAGGAGACGAAGGAGCGCAAGCTACACCGGAGCAAGGAAGAAAACGGTATGGATAAAGGAGACGGGAAGGCTGTCCGAGAGGGTGGTTGACAAGAGTTAGAGAGCCACCGGAGAGTACCTGTAGCGCGACGACGGGTCACGTTTATTCTAATAATAGGCTCCGAGATTTCGATAAGACCGGGAGGCAAAAAAACTTGAGGGACCTGATGAACTCGCTTTCTCTCTCTAGCGGCTTGCTCTTGAGTTTCCTCGCCATTGCCATTGTCGCGCGCGTTGAATAGATTTATGAGTAGTGAGGGCTTGAACGAGACCTGAAAATCGTCCTATTTATAATCTACGATTTAACGCTTGGAATTCCCGAGATTCAATCACCCTCGCGGATCAAAATGTCTCTGGCGTGGAACCTCGCGACTACCGAACCGGTATAAATGTAGTGAAAAGGAAACTACTGTTCGACTTGCGGCCGCTCTTTTTCTGCCTCTCATTCAAATGATAAAATAACAAAATATAAATTACGCGATAGTTTTTTATTTCCTTCTTTTTTTTTAGATAATTGATATCCGAGGTTGATAGGCGCAACGTTGTTTTTTAAAGCGAGCGCCTAGACTGCCTATTACGAAGAAACGGTATCTCTCGATGCAACGAAAACAGAATTTTGTATAGCATTTTTTTTTTAATAGCTCAGACATACCTGTAGCTATGGGGTAGTACATAACTTCCTTTCGTGACTGCGCCAGCTTCGTGCTCGCGGTGTATTATTAACTCTATAATAATCCGTAAAATGTAAAGAAAAAAAAAATTAGGATAAAAGAGGAAAAATTGTTTTCAGCGTACCGGGAGTTTGTCGTCGGTAGGGGAGTTAGAGAAAAATATGTTCGTAAAGTAAAATTCTTAATTCGGGACCCTTGAGCTCTGTTTCTCTTTCGCTCCTCCTTCCACGCTCTTCCTTCTCTCCGGGAGTTCTATTTTCGTCGTTTGTGAGAAAGCGAAACTTCGAGACTAGCTTTCTCGGGGTTTTTCTCCCTCTCCCTCTCTCGCTTGCTCGCAACGAACAGTTTCCCGATCGATCGGTGACTTCGTGCGAGTTCGTATCTACGACATTGCTCGAGCGTAAGACGAGAGATTTCATTCCGAGATAAGACGTGACGGTTCGCCGGGTGTAGACTTACACTCTCCAAGGGGGGGCCGCGAAAATTATAACGGTAAAAATAGTCATGCTCATACAATATACATCTCCTGGTGTTATATCGTCGAATTAAATCGTACGAGGGTCGGAGGAAAAGTCACACTCTCCCGATTCGTCAATTATCGCGGTTGGCTATTACGTAACGCTTGGACGTTTAGGTACAGCCCCACACCCTCGTCACGGCAAGAAATTCGAGATGTCGAATTACCATTTTTACTGCGTCCATATGATACATACTGAGTTGAATATAAGTCGAGCCTATTTTAATGCGAACGGATATGACTAAGGAAAAAAAATAAGATAAAAATTATCAAACAGTTCGTGCACGTGGACATAATTAATCCGGAGATCTTGGCCTTGAAGGAATAGGGCAAACTGGCGATCGAATCCTTAATATTTGACTACCTTTAAGGCCCAACTTTTTTTTTATAAAAATAAAAATATGTATGAAAGAAAGATGATATAATGCACCATCCGACGCGAGTGCATAGGTAGTAACATAGGTAGTGGTTGCTCAACCCTCGACGCAAAAGCGCGCGTATATCGGAACTTTATAAATAATTCATCCCGTGTATAATCCTGCAAGGGACGTACGGGAAGCGAACGCTTTTATATATGTAGAGATATTATAGGCAAAGTGTCTCGGCCACGTCTCTTTGCCTATCTGACTACTTTCGTTATTTACGCAAGCATTGAAGGTTGTTGCTCTCTTCTCTCTCTCTCTCTCTCTCCCTCTCTCTCTCTCTCTCTCTCTCTCTCTCTCTCTCTCTGTGCAAAATCGTTGTATTTACTTTCTTGATATACCTATAATATTAACTGTATGTCTTGCTCTCGTTCTCTCTCCGACTAGCCTCCAAAAAATCGATCTCTGATAGTTTCTTCGTTCGTGCGATGTCCCTCGCGACTGTCGCCATTCGTTCACCGTGAAAGCTCGGCGAAACATCCGGCTACAAGGAATCCAGATATAAAAAAGGGAATGCAATATAGCAAAGTCTCGAGCGGTTGAAATTCCTTCTATAAATAAACTTCAGGAGCTAACAACTCGTCGAGATTGGCAATATCGAAGCAGCCAACGGCAGACGACGTTTTCTCGTACATCTTTTTAATATAATTTTTCTCCCCATGTATATTGGAAATGTAATTTGCAGTTTCACCGAAATTCCATTTGAGATGAAAAATCTTGGATTAACTTGAGTAGATTGCAAGTACTTACGGGTAATAACGCATATATATATATATATGCCTATATGTATAACTATATATCGTGAGTTAACAAAACTACTCTTGTCGTTTACTAAGTTCGCATGTACGCGAACTTAGTAAACATTCTCTCTCGAACTTATACATATTATAACAATTTCAAGGGGGCAAACTTTGCCTCGGTGTTCAACCGCAAAAGTTCTCAGCTTTCCGTGTTCCTCGGTCGGATTTCAAATGCGTGTGCTCAACGTATCAAAATGTTTGTGTAACAGTCAGTTTTCGGTATGATTGCCATGTGTTAAAAGTAAGTTTCCCGTATAGTTTTAGAGGTTTAACGTGAACACGCTCGAGATGGACGAATACTTACTTTCTTAACTCCGAGCCGCGGGCAAATCGAAAGAACAAGAAACAAACTGCCCGTCACGACAAACATACCACCCCATTCGTAGAGCCGCGCACATAATCAACCCGCAAATATTAGTTTTTCTGTTTGTGGGCTTTTCCTTTTCAATTTATTCAATTGAATTTACTCAACCCGCCTCCCGAATATTTACTTAATTGCCTGAAAACTCGAAGCCACGTCGACCGACCGACTCAACCCTACGATAAAATTATTTGTCACCTTATAATTTTTGTCAAGACGCATTCATGAATCACCCGCTCAATAATGAAGTTGCCGACCGAGTAATTTTTATCCAAAAATACAGTACAGTAAAATAGACCGCAGTTTCGGCAGCGAGCACGTTTTTTTTTTATAACAAGCTACCTTTTTTCAAAAAGTTGATACATAAGCATTCGGCGTAACATTGACTTGCAGTAAATGTAATCGCGTTAAAACTTGTGCAGTCACATGTCGTCCGACATTGATAACGGAGCAACATCGCACGGATAACAATTGAAATAAACAATTCGCAAGAGAGTTCTTTTTTTATATTAATAGAAAGGCTAATCGTTTTGCTCTTTCCTCGTAATATACACACGGTATAACGTTAGAGTCGGTAACGTGTATGTACATACATACAAATCGTAAAACCTCCCGGTGACGGCAGCAGCACCAACTACCACAGAGCGACACACAGTGAATGTGTAGCGAAATAGATTGAATAGCGTTCTAAATATAGATCTTATCGATCCACAGAGCGCGCGAGCGCCTACCTGTAGCATGTATACAATTCACGTTTCGCGCCCATCGTCGACCGTCGTCGCTGCCGTCTTCTGCACTCGTGGGAATCTGCGTACACAATGTGTGTCCTTTAACGTCGGACCTATATCGGTGCCGTGTAACGATCACGAAAAAAGATAATTATAATTTAACTCATAATTCATTATTATCATTGAGCGCAGGGAACAAATTTACAAAGATCACAAAGTACGAAAAAAGAAAAAAAATTATAACATGCATAACTTGGCTGTGAGTTCCTGGAATGAAATTATTTCTTACTTTGCCAACTCCGTGAATCATTCCGTATACACCAAACCGAGTTTAACGAGCTTTTTCGCAATATCACCGTCAACGATTTTCACGAGCATACACCCTGTCGGCCCGTACAACGTTGTGTGTGCAACGTATAGCGCGTTAATAATCCATTAACGTTTTGTAACAACGAACAGTGAACATTATTTATTCGCCAGCGACTAACGACGTTACCGTCTGCAATTGTGATTGGGTGGAAATTTTTTTTGGGAGATTCTTTTTCGTTGTTGTTGTTGTTGTTTTTTTTTTTTTTTTGTGCGCTCTGCACACATCGTGGTTAGAGATAATATATATGTGTAATACGATAATGGCCGGATGGTCTCGAGTTACCTATGAGTTATAGTCCACTATACCGCGAGGTACCTCTAACGTTCGCATAAGAATTCGTATTTATGTAATTGGATGGATAGGGCTTAGGGTTTTCATAGGGCTTGAGCCATCGTACAAGTATCTCTATAGTATCCTCAGTATAGCTCTTATACACACGCGGTATACTGTTACATGGTAGAATACGTGCTCCGCGTCGTGGGGCACTATTAAAATGCCATCCCCTTCGTACCCCCCCCCCCCCCCCCTGGGATCTTTTACCGAACGGCACGGGTAATACTTGTACAAGCAACCGCCAGCCGCTTGGTGCACATACTCGTGGTAACTGTTTATTCGGAAGCCGTTCAACGTATGTCACGAGAATATAATGTTATACGGTCACTTTGTAAAATCAACTCGTTTAACGCGAAATGCCTTCACTATAGCGGATGAGAGGAATTTTTATTTTTATTTTTATTTTTTTTAAGCGTTGGTGCCAACAGCCCTCGAGGCGAAACGTGATTGAGTATCGGATATTTATGTGCTGTTATTATCGGTTTTCGTGATAAAGTTGCTGCCGGCAGATCAAAGCTCGCATCTTTCGATTCAATTAATTGAACGCAACAGCGAGGAATGAGCTTTCCATGGCGACGAGATCCAATAACGTTCATATTTTTGTCGCAGAACAAAAAAAATGAATCCGTCGCCGCCAACGGATTTGCCTGCGCCAGGCAATCACTGTATTGATACAATTATTTTTCTATCGTTCATGAATTAAATCCGTGGTACATTTACGTAGTGAAAACAAACGATAGTACGTTTGAAAATTATCGGTTGTCCACAGTCGTCTCCAGTTTAGATTGTTAATTTTACCAAAAAAAAGCGTTGTCAATGACACGACAAGAACAAGTTTGTTTATGACAAATGACTTTGTCAGTCCTTCGATTTTACCATTTTTTGTTCTTCTTTATTTATTGTGCAGTGTTCTAAATGATCTTGCCATTGGCATTGACAGCTATGAATAGTACCACAAAGTGTACGCTCTAATGGAAAATTGCTTGGAAGAGAGGTTCTTGCTCGTTTTAGTTTGGCTATTTAAAGATGACTTTACTATTCACACAGAGATATTCGTGCCTCGCTCGCTCGCGCATTATTATCTCACAATCGAGTTAAACGAGCTGTTCCATTTCGACTTTACCACTGTACCACCGAATGGCGGGTATTATTAGTTTAAATTCAAAGTTTGTAGACGGGAAAAGTTTTTGGATGGTTCAAGATTGCCGATAGTCGAAAGCACACGAAAGCCATTTCTACAGATATGGAGAGTACATAAACCTAATGTCTGCTTTGTTCCATTACATCAAACAACTAGTTCCGGAGTAGCTCTATTTGTCGAGAATAGATCTAGTACTTCGAGAGTACCAGTCGGAGAAATAAAACAATTCCAATTGGTTGGAAATTTTGATTAAACAGACATTGATTGCGATCGGAGATTCGAGATAGATAATTGTCGCATTGCTATCAAAGCCCAGTGTGCACCGAGTTTAGATTACTTCTAACAGTTTGTTTCCAGAGATACGGAAGGGCGGGGCAAAATGTGAATGCTGGGAAATAAAGGCCCGAATAATGAATTGGACTATTTACTTTAAAAAAAAGATAATAATTATTTCGAGGATCGGGAAAAATTTACGGTTGTGGGCGAATAGGGAGACCTCACAGTTCTTTTACTTGCCCCGATTTAAGAGGTGTTTCCATGAATATTTTGGATTTTTAAATTTTTTTGGCAGTCCATTTTGACCCGTGTCTACAGTTTACGGCTCGCCGATCTTGCGTCGGTCTCCCCTATGTACAGAGAGGAGGGCATGTGCCGGGGTGAGCTAACACATTGCAGGCGGCTGGATCGCTTAGGAAGTTTCACTTTGACTCTGGCGAGGCCGCGAAGGATAGAAACGTGGCCACTCGCAACTGAAATCCGCAGCACTGCGTCGATATATCATACATTTACAACTGTATTATACATCTATGTTGTGTTATTGGAGTCAAAGTTGTGGACTAACAGAAATGGCAACACACCTATTAAAGCGACCCGCGCGGCCCCTCCCCCTTATTCCAGCCACCTTGTGAGCGTACAGTTCTTATATTCAGAAATGAAAGTTATAACAATACCGTTTGACGTAATACGGTAACAGAGATCACGTGTCCATAACGCCACGATACTGTGAAAAGTTGAGAATGACGCACAATAATAAGTGTGAAGAAAAGTAAGTTTAACCGCGCGAAGCTATATGCGATTGAAGTTGCTAACGAAAATAGCTTGACTATTTTAATGGGTATGCACTGTATGGAAAAGTGAAGAAATAGACGATAAAATTGCATGGCCACGGACACATTCATTACCGTAAAAAAACTACCTACCTAATCAAGGGGACAACTATTCGTTAATATAATCCGTACATCAATTGATCAGCCGTCGGAAACAATGAAGATTCCATTTTCCGACCGGAAATGACGTATTTCCGGATTGTACGCGAGATGTACGTCGCCATTGTACGGTTCAATCTGTTCACTTCAAACCATCTAGTATCTCATTATCGCTGAATTTAACGAGGTATCCGTGTTCAGTCTAACGAGTTGATTGAATTATTGTGAAAAATCCACTATCGATAAACGATCAATTGGTCGATTAGTCGAGCTATAATAATTAATTGTTTCGACTTTTTTTTCAATTCGCAGAATGTCCAGCGTCTGAGGACGGAATGGAGAGATTCGCATGTCCAACGCCAGACAGAATGGGCAGATACCGTTGTATCGACGATCACGTATTATGCGACGGTTTCATCGATTGTCCAACGGCCGAAGACGAGGATAGGCAAGCCTGCATGTTCTATAAAACTGTGAGTATACATAATGTATATATATATATATATATATATACAGGTAGCCGATTAATGGGTAGCCTGTACCCATAAATACGTCACAGTCCGCCGGCAATGTTGATGAGAATATCAGCTATGTATATTATATCGTTGTATTATAACAGCGAATCGATATAGTGAAATTGATAGCAGATAATGACGAGAGTGACAACGTCACGTCTTCATTATTACACAATACATGTGTAACATTTATCTATATATCACGTTGTTATTGTTATATGTGCACGTGTATGTTACGTACTCCGAGGTTGATCGGATATCGATTATTGCTAAGTGATATTAGACGAGTGATGCGCAAATACCAAAGTGGATTTAATTTATCGTTGCTTCAATAACATTGAAGGATCGCTCGCGAGTCTCTGCTACACGAGCCACAACGTGAGGGTGCATGACGTGTACCACGCCGGCAATCCTTTGGCAAGATTAGCCATGAGAGAGTTGATTATCATGCTTCGCTTCAATTAACGTAGTTGTGATAAGATTATGCGAGACGCACGCCCCTTGTACGATATTACATGGAGAACAGCTGGGACGCGTTCGAGACATGCCCGCAGCCTACATTGATTGCCAGTACAAAATTTAACGATAATGTAGCTTACGATGGTATGATTATAATAATTTTAATTTTGTTTGTTTTTTTTTTTTCACAGACGAAGGCACATCTGGATGTTCTGGCGGACGCTCTCCTGCGATGGGCGAGAGGCCGCTAATTTGCCCAACACAATACATTCACCCACAAACACATCCGACTCATTGATCCTGACGACCGCTCCGAGTCCTACCTCATAGCCTTGTTTCATACAAGCAGAAAACCAACAAATTAATCCTGAGCTAAAGAATCTTCGGCACCCATACACACCTACGCTCTTCGGGAACTTGTCGAGCTATCGGTCAATTTCACTGAATCGTTTTCATCGCAGTTCCCTCGTCGTTGTCCTATAAAAAAAACCAGACACTTTTTATCACTGTAATGCGAGATTCGCAGCAGCTTCGAAGACTTGTTTTATTTACTAATTACCACAAATAATACACAAACATAACACACACACAAACATAAAATCGAGGGAGCTCGAGCCTCAATTGTGCGCGAATTCAAAGAAGATATAACTCGACAAGGACGAACCATCCATCGAACGAAGTCACGAACGAGTTGAGAGAGATTGAGCCATTAAAAATTCGAAGGAAGATATTGAAGAAGGGAGAAACGGTCAAGCCACACGGATCACACGCTGAAGCAGTATGGATTTGAAGATTATTATATATACTTTTCAATTTCATTAATTATGTCAATTCTATAAACTAGCTAAGTAGTTTTAAACGCCGCGTGTTGCGTGTGCGTGTTTGTGTGTGTGTGTGTGTGTGCGCGTAACGCTGAGATTTTTCAGAGGTTCAAACGTCGACGCTTTTCACGAAATCTTAACTCGAACTGATTCGTTGTAACCTTTTGTCTTTCGTTCTCTCGGCGTGACACTGACGTACTTAATCAAGTACGTCAGCAGCAACCTCCGAGAAGTCGACGGCTTTTGTCGAAAGAAATCAAGATCTAAACCGTCGAGATTGTGCGAAGCAAAGAGCAAATTCGAAAAATGTTCACGATAGCAATTAACGATTACACCGATATGCCTGTTCGGAAAATTTCCAAGAGGCGTACCGCGAGAAGAATACTTTACTACAGATAAATTGAATATTTGATCATGGGATACAACGAAATTTCGCAATCTCGGTCGTATTGATTTAAATGATCGCTTAATTAAGTTGAGTTGAATCTCGGAGATATAATTAACGTTGGAAATGTATTCGTTACGTTTAACGCGAACGCGATACAGGGTATTTTGAATCACGATTTACCGGTGCTCAAATTTTAACGAGGAAACGAGAGCGGACAAAAAATACACGATATTGGCCGTTGAACTCGTCGGTCGTGTGTGGTCGAAGGGGAACTCGATTGTATTCCGATTACAGACTCTGCGCGTGAAACCGATCGTGCTGTTACCTTTTTATACTGGACGAGCGGTAATTACCCTGTGTTCGAAGTTCGTAATATAAGCTGGACAAACGTGGTTGTTATCTTTTGACGAAAGATATGTTTCCGATTCGTTTAAATTTCTTTCGATTTCCCATTTTGCCATTGTACGTCGAAATTTTTATCTCTCTCGTCGGGAAATCTTTACATCCTCCCTGACTACGGGGAGAGAGTGGGTCGAAATGGTTCCGTGTCCTCCATTCGAGATGAGACCCGCGACCTAAAATTGGTAAAAATATCATTTTGCCCCGCTCTATTCCCCGGAAATATTCGTCTATTTCCGCTGTATCGCGTACGTACGTATACGTTTCAAAACCAATAATTTAATTAATTTTATTTGTGATAAAAAAACAAACATAAAGTGAACAAAAAAGATCCAAGTAGTTCAACAGAGAGTGAGAGACATGCTTCGATAGAGGACATTGTACGTATGAGTTAATGGGCCGAAACCATAGAGAAGATTCTGCACGAGATATCCGGCGGTTATAGAGAACTGAGAGACGCTGCCGTTTCGAAAAGGAACAACGGCGAGATGCTGACCGAGAAACCATCAGTAGAGGCTTTCGAGGCTCAGGTTGTGTGTTCCGTTCGATCGACGTCGTTTTACCCACCCCCTTTTCCCCTCCCCCTACCCCCTGATATTTGGCAGAATTCCTCACGACGGAGAGATGGAGAGGCGGAAGACTCTCAACGTGTTTCTACCTCTGTCTCTCGTTTGGCGGATTACCAAATTCTCCTTTTGTCCGTAATATTCGCCGGGGCGAATCCCCCATCAATTGATTTCCTCTTACGTAACCGTCACGGTAACCGAGGCAACGACCGCGGTTTTCGTTATCCACGAGCGCGGAAACGAAAACTGTCTCGCCGCCACTGCCGTTTATGTAGCCACCGTTAACACACGCGGCGATTTACGTTTTCAAAACTCACCGATGTTCGATTATATCCTTATGTATAGGTATCTATGTTTATCTGCGCATATACCCCTCGAAAGTCGTTCGGTATATCCATAGGTAGACCGCATAGCATATACGTACAGAGAGAGCGTGCCGAGAGGGGAAACGTTCAATTTGAGAAAACGAAGCTTCGTCTTACCCTTGCGGGAAAAAAAAAATCTCGAGAGAATTTCTACCGAAGGTTTATTCAGCTCCCATTTCATTCAAGTTTATATTCCTCGAGTCGATCGACTTGGGACTATCTTCTAGTATGTTACGTCCAGCGAACGAAACTCAAACTATCCCCCTTTTCGTAGAACAAACTTTTCGTACCGTCCTCATCGTCGTCGTCATCGTGGTAATAAATACGTAAAGTCGTTTCCCACTCGATGAGTCACAGAGTGACTCTGCGAATTCTCTTTTATCACTTGCCCGCTGTTATTTTCTTCTTCTTCATCGTAATACTTCCTTTCATTGAAAATTCGATAAAATATTCAATCAGGATTCTCGACGCGCCGATAAAATCTTCAAGGGGTTCTTTGAAAACGATGGAAATTCACAGAGAATTTGTCATTTTTTTTTCTTCTCACACCATAATAGCAAAGAAGGTCGGGATTAAAATTAAAAAAACTAAGACAACACTAAGTAATATGTTCTTTCATTCAACGGCGGAGTTACATTATCCGTAAACAAGATTGGATATCTCAGAGATAAATGGCCTCAAGCTTAATACATGAAGAAAGAGAGAGCAGCTTCGTGTGAAAATCAAAATCCGTTTCCGTTTTGCTTTATTTGAAAGCTTGGAAATAGGTCTATTGAGGAAACATGTGTGTCCAATTTAAATGCACCGTACGAACGAATCGATTGATCGTGATATCTTATTTTAGCCTCGGGGATAATAGCATGGCCCGAGCGGTGCAGTGAGATCGAAGAAACAGATTCACGCGGTAGCTTTGTGAACGGGACGATGTGTGCCACGATTTCAAATAAAGGCATTCGTGCTCCTTCAGTTTAAATAGTACGCGATTCGATTCATAATAAATATGATGAAAAAAAAGTCGGGAGAACAACTATTTAACCGATATCGATACAATAACTTATTCGAATTAATAATCGTTCGCACAATTCTAATCGTACGTAAATATTTAATCCTTGTCTAAACGATTATTGTGAACGTAAAAACGAGATTTGATCTTTGATATATTCGGTGGCTATTACATTTGCTGTCGACCTCTATAAGCATATATAAATGGTCGTTTATAAGCAAAATAAATTAAAAAATATAAAAGAAAAAACGATAAAAATTTAACATACGTTTTCCTGTCGCTTTGCCAATTTTGTTTAATTCCGGTTATTAAAAATTATTAACGTAACCCACGTAACACAATATCGTAGAAGCGTTTGCAGTGTTGCGCGATAAGAGCATATTGTAGGAGATTATAAATTTCTATGATTCTTTGCGAAGAATGAGCGGGGATATAGCGGGCCGTTTCCAGGAGGCTGGATCGATAGAGAAAATATGGCGAGTTCGAGTGAACGTATATAAAAATAATTTAAAAATAAAATTTTGATCAACGAATGACGATCTTCCCATGTTACGCAGAACGGGCGTTGGGCGGAGTCTAATATATTATATGTGCTGGAAAAATATATATACGATGTGTACATTGTTAATTCTCTATTTTTAAAATTCTCTTGCCCATCCTGAGCCACCCGGATATGCGATAACTGAAATTCGTCATCGATTGTTACTGTTAATTAAATTGGAAAATTCGCGACAATTGCAAACTTCGATCATGCTCGAAGATACGCGAAAAAATATTTGGCCGAGAGTTCTCTCAAAACTGCCTTCTCTCCGATACCATGGATTCGTCACCGCGTATCCGCGTCTTTCTTTGCATGCATATATAAGATCGATCAAAATTTTTCTCGAAAGGCATTATCGCTTATAAATATATTTGTCGCGAGATTAGGATGTAAGAACATTTTTTCTCCCGTAAATGACACTGTTTATCTGATTGAAATTATTACGTGTCACTATATTTTATAATTGGTATATTGTGTCGAATATATAAAATAATTATTCGTGTCGCATTACGAACACCGTTGAGTATTGGAAAAGGGGCATATTCCAGGCCAACAGCATGCTTGAGTGCCGAGACAAACTTTTTGTCGGTTAGGTGTGAATTTTCCGGGGCCGGGTTAATATTTTTTATTTTACATTTTTCAATTTTCATTGAAACCTGAACTACGAGAGGAATTTAAAAAATGATAAATCTATCAACGAATCCATCAAAGATCCCCTTATTATGCGCTCGAAATTCATAGAGTGTGCGATGAGATTGGACTGATATTTCTCACAAATACGTTACGCTGAAAAAAAAAAGAAATCTTTGTGACTGCTATGTGTGCGACCGTTGTAAAACAGCTTCGTTCCTTCGTTTTTTTTCAAACGACAAACGTGTTTCGATTAAATAACTATAAAAAAGGGGAAAAAACAGAACCTTCGAGACGACTAAGATAATTTCGTTGCGTCATGGATTGTTGTCCCCCTTACCTAATAATGAATACCGTATGACCTCCAGCACCGCACTCGAGGTACAATAAAATTTCTCACGAATTAAAAAAAGATGAATACGAGGAAAACAGAAAAAATAATAAATATAATGTTGACGAAGAATATTGAAGTAATAAGCGAAGAGGAAGACGAAGAAGAAGATATATAAAAAAAGGAAACAAAAAAACAAAAAAGAAACTACAATTTCGATTGTAACTCGACTGTTCGATACTACGTTAGTTCGAGTCGATGGGACTCCGGACTATAGCATAGAGTGTAGGTTTATATACCTAAATCAAGTTCGATCGTGTAAGTTACACAAAGATCAGGGTTCGATCAGGCTTTCCATTGATACGGGGCGTCGCGCTTAGTAGATGGAAGTTTGAGGTTTGTAGTCGATGGTTCGTCGTTAGTCGGAAACTAGGATATAGCTCCTCTGTACACGCAGCTCCTATCGCGATTGGTGTAAATAAAAAGAAGAAAAACAAAAAAAAAATCAGAAAGAACAAAAAGCGATAAAAAACGAATCGATGAAATGGGATGAAAAAATGGAGAGGCAGAAAACGATTATAATAGTGGTGAATCTATCGATTCTTGTGTTTCATCCGATTGCGATCCTGTATATTACATAATTACAGTTAACTATTATATCTTATACTTTTTCATGGGAGTCGATATTGCCGTATATAGTCAGCCTATATACCTAATGTATATAACATATATTCTTTAGCGGCTTCTTACGTGTCTTTTTATTATTGATAACGGAAAAGAATCTACTTTCGATTTACAACAACAAAAATCGTGTGAAAAAAAAATCCAGTCGAAATGAGATTTAAATAGAGAACACGAAAGAGCCTAAAGGATGAAGACAGCCTCGCTTATGATCGGTGAATACGTTTCCGCGGATGCACGTATGACAAATACGTTGTGCCCGAGTTTCCATTAATCCCCTTACACCCCCTTGGTCTTTCCTATCCTCGTTCACTTCCGGCTACTTTTTATACGCCGTGTAAAACTTCATTCTCCGGTGTGCCATGGGGCTCGCGAGTCAAGCAAAAAAAAAAAAAAAGAGGACGGCCAAGAGAGAAATTTATATATCGCAAGCTCAGCAAGCCGGCGACGGCCAAGTATGTCGAAGGAGGCTGGTCGAAAGTCGCGGTCCCGATAACATCCACGAGAGTTTAAAACTCGCTTAGCTCCAACTCTCCAACCCCGCCGAGTCCTCTGAACTCTCAAACCCATCCTCCACCCTCGTCACTCTTTTCTCAAAAGTATAATCCGAAAGAAACACGAAGAAAAAAAACAGCCGGAACGTTACTCGCGCATGACTACAGCAGAATCGGGAGGGGTGGGGGGGGGGGGGGCGGTTGGCTTTAGATATTAGATGGAGAACGGTAATAGTGTGCGTCGTCCTTCTCTCTCCCGCATCGCGTTTCATCTTTGCAAAAATCTTCGTACCGGCCGGGGCCTCGATGTAATGATGTGCTTCCTCGCGAATAGTGCCGTTTCCTGAGATATATAGAGAGAAAAGGGAGAAAGAGAGAGGGGGAGAGGGAGGGGGTCTAGGCCGTGAGAGGGTTGAAACGAGGAAGAAAGAGAGATATAAAGGTCAACGACCGCGTCTCGCGATCTAGGTCTCGCCACGAACCGTGCAAGAAAAGCCGTAACGTCGGGGCGGGAGGGGAGGGCGGGATGTCGAGGAGGGAGGGGCTTTCGACTCGATGGATATTACCATCGTATAGTGCTACATACTGTACGCATACATGTTAACTTTACATACGTACACTTCGCCTTCTTCTACACATAAACACACATCCACACACTGACACACATGGTTTACCTGTTTTCAACGCAGAAGGATTTTACTTCTCGAGTTTCCAGACTATGTATCTCACAACTATACGAAAATATACTCCGACGCGCGCGCGCGCGAGGGCGGCCACTATTTCTCTGCCACCTCCGTGGCCCCAGGGTGCATTTTCACCGGCGCACAGGTATATCTTCGTCCCTATTTTAAATTCATGCACATCTCCACGTCAAACCTCCTCAATTCCTCTCTCGCTGCTTGTCCACCAATCTCAGTTGGTTTGCTCCCTTACACCCCCTCGGTATACATTGACATATATGTTACACCTACGTCGGTTCTTTTTTCCTTGTGTAGCATACAAACCCTTTCAGTTACACGCGCGGATCACTTCACACCGATTTTTTGTTTTTCATTTCCGCCCCTTCTCTTTTTTTGTTGTCTTTGACGTCGAGAAAGTGATCGCGGGAGAATCGGCCCATCACCTTCCCATCACGTGTGCTTGTCACTATCGCGATACGTCAGAGAGAGCCGACCCTACCCAAGCGAGGAAGGGCAGCCGCACGACCTACGTATTCTATTTATTCTTTTTCCTCTTCTTCCTTCTTACTCTCTTCACTCCGACGCACTTGCTGGCACGGTGATGTAACACACGTCATTCCTCCATCTAATCTCTTTTATTAGCCGTGTCAAGCTCGCAGCACCTCCCCTGCCCCGCCCCGCCGACCTTGAACGTAACCGGTCAGATATTACATTGCCTCTCTGCAATGTCATTTCTAATGTCCGTAATGTGAAGAAATAAAAATAATTTTTTAACTACCGTGATTCAAACGCGAATTATCATTTATTTATTTAAAAAAAATTCTTTACAGTCTTATTTATTTTTATTGTATATCATACAACGCGCACCAGCCTAGACTGATACATGCATCTCGCGACAGGCACTCTAAACTGTTACGATGTAAATTTATCGGTACATTAAGTAAGTTCAGTTGTAAAACGCTAATTCACTAACGCTCTATCGTCGTAATACCATTAAGTCGTGTAGGGGTCATTGTTGTTTTCTCACATTCCTTATTTCTTACCGGGATTTTTTTTTCATTTCTTCATCGAAGCAATCGGAATTTTTTTTTCATTTCTTCGCTCAATGATCAGATTCATTGTTAATTTTCTTTTCTAGTTTCATGAAAATCCATGTTATTGTTTAGGTTACGTTATCGTTGGATTTCGTCTGGAGATGTGAAAAAACGCTTGTTGAAAAAAAAAATCGTACTGTTGACTGTGTTTTATCTTATATTATTGTTATTGAGTTTAGCTTGTTATAGCTTAGCTGTTCTGCCATAATTTCGATAGAAAACTGCCAAGCGAATGTACTTCGATAGCAAGCCAAACTACGTGCTCGTATAAAAAAATTGGTGCGTTACTTGCAGCGGGCATTTTAACGCGTGTCGTGTCTCAGTCCGGAAATAAAAGTCGACGATCCTTTTCACCTCTTTCTTTCTAATATATATATATATATATATATATATATATATATATATATATATATATATATATATACTTCCCGCTACTTCCTATGCTAACCGCGGTTCGTATAGGCCTGAATAAATTGGCAACGAAGAGTCGAACAGACGCAACCCCGCCTGGCTTCCGCGATAATATGAAAAAAAAAAAGAAAAAAAACGCGCTTAAAATTCTCGAAGACAAACTCGTCGAACTAAACTGCCGTAATATGAACGAACGGACGACGATGTATTATAAAGTGCCGCTTGAACCTTCGGGGGAATCCGACAGCCTGAAAAATTTCGGAGAAAGTTTGACCCTTGGGTTCTTTCCTCTCCGCATTTTTTTTTTTTTTGAGACACGTCGCGCTCACAGTTTTGTCCGTATCGGGGGGCAGTTTTTGATCGATTGGCGCATCTTCTGACTGATTATACAGACTGACACCGAGTGTACACGGTATGTGCATACATGTCCTAATTATATACATACGACAATACATACGTCCTTTACATTATTCCGTTCCCATCCCTCGTCATTGCCCGAATCTTCCCCATCCCCCCCCCCTCTCCGCCCCGCCCCAATTTACCCACCGCCTATTACTCCCTGTATAGCACTTCGCGCTGATTGTGATTCGATACAAGTCCGCGGTAGAGTCGAAATTTACATTTAATTATGTTTTACCTCCCCCACCCACCCACGAGAATGCAAATATAGGAGAAAATGACAAAAGCATTTAATGACGAATATAGATAGAGAAAGAGAATGTCTAATAAGTACGATGAAGATTAGTGAACGATTGACGAAAAAAAATTAAATAAAAATAAAAGGTATTAAGTTACGGAAATACTAAAAAGAAAAGAAAATCAAAGCATCGATTTCTGTAAGATTTAACCCGTACCTCCAGCCCCCGACCCCTGAATGTTCATCTGGTCGCATAACTTATATTCGAGTATTAATATAATGAAAGTTAATTTATCGGTGACGATAATAGAAATTACGATAGTAACTTAGAGGTATAAGGCAGCCAGTAAATAATGATATAATCGATTACTGATTACTGATATCGATTAAAACTCGGTGAATTTAAATAATGCGGCTCTCGAATTGTCTCCATGAAATAATATTCGCCGTGAAACCGCTCGAGAGAAAAAGAGAAGGAGAGAGGAGAGAGATAATGATAAAAAAAGAAATATGCAAAGAGCAATTCAAAAATGAGATGATATGAAAAAGAATGGGAGAGATAAAGCATATATACGTTTCAGATTATAGTACATATATATCTTTGGTATATAAAGACAAAAGACACCTATATGTTTCAAAATGTAGTTTTATCTTCGATGTTTGAAGGTCCTTCGAGCGTCGATTTCGAATTCCAAAAGTTTTCACGAAAAACAACATGGAATATCGAAGATAATGAGGTTAAACGTGAGGGACGTAGAGAGACAGATGCGCGGCTGAAGAATTTGAAATCGGTAGACTCGATGTGAGCTTTGGGCAAAAATGAAAGTCAAGAAAACCCTCACCGAGCGGCCCGTGGCACTGCGACAACAGTAGGCCGATAGAGCTGTGAATAATGGTAATGTTTTATTTTTTTATTGTTTTTATTTTTTTAATTATCTCGTACTATATTAATGTCATAAATTTTTACTACTCGACGCGACAAATGGGTGAAGAAATTATGCTTCGAATCGTTCGGAAGGTCAATCGCGAGATTTAATAAAAATTTAATTACTCATGCGGAGATGAACGATCACGCGCGATTTGAGTATAGTTAATAGCCCTCGCCTCCATGTCATGATGAATGAAGAAGATCGATTTTACCATCGTCGTCGATGTTAAAAAAAAAGAAAAAAAGAAAAAAAGAATGAAAATAATTTTTTTTTCTTATCATGTGACGACAATAGTAACAATTCGACCAACGATACTGTCAATTTCGGTGTTAATTCCTTTCGGATTAGGAAAAAGCTGGCCTATAGTATTATTTTTTAGAATTCATAAGTGTGCTCCAAAAAAAAAAATGCTCACGGAGTTTACGTGCGCAGATATTCGCAATATTGTTGGTTTTCCCCACTCTGAGACGAATATGTGTTGTACGTGAAAGATAAAACAAACATAGAGAAACGAACAAAAAACTATTGCTCGTGAAAAATCCCCCCACGCCCAACTAACATTGAATGACGGTCATGTATCTAGGACAATCGTATTATTGTTGTCATCCGAGGTCACACCCCATTTTTATCGCTCGAAGATCTGTGCAACGGCTCTTTTTTTTTAACCAAGCTCACGATTATCATTTATGCTTGCTGTAATATAATATACATGCAATTATCAATACAGTTTTCATTTAACTGATTTTTTTTTTCATGTGTCTACGTAGGACATTGTATTATGTTGATCAGTCTCTTGTTTTTTCATACCCCTACCACCAATTGCCGTCACTAAAAGCCAAATTATTATCTGCAAACCTATATCGATTAAATTTCATCGGGTGAAAATTTTTGTTTCTTTATCTTTACTAAAGGACTATTATGCCGCTTTAAAAGTTTGTGACTCCGTGAGTATGTTGCACCCATTCAATTCAAGTTAATGCGTGGAATTGGAGTAAGGCAAGACATGTTCGACCATAAGAGATTAATTTTTCATTGCTATTAAATTTACATTATCATCGTCATTGCAAATCAAGTGCTTGGATCAAAAATAAGCAAAAAAAAAACGTTAATTTTCCGTCACGCATTTGATTATGAGATTGAACTTCATATGTGAAAATTGCTCCATACGGCTCTCGACAATACTGTCAAATCAATGATGAGCTTACGCCGTTTCTGTCATCGTTCACGATAACCAAGAGACACTGTACCACTCACTGTCAGTTTTTCATTTAAAATCGAACTAATCTTTCTATTTCCCAATCCTATTTGTACGGATCGGTGGCCTATCCTCACAGGGTTTTTTCGTAAGAAAAAAAAATGAAAAAATAAAAGAACGCATTAAATCTTTCATGTCCGATGTGTGCCACTTCGTGGATTCTAATAAAAGAAGAAAGAAAACAAAAAACAAAGCGGTAAAACATTGTTCTACACCGACAAGACTAACTTCTCTCCGGACGGTCTTTGTAATCTGCGCGACAAAGTTCGAACAGAATTAAACTGCACGAAAGTATAGTAGCGAGTAAGAAATTTAAAAAGACTATATACCTATGTTATAGAGATAGCTAGAACGGATGAGCCAAAATAAGGTGCAAAAAAAAAACAAAAGAGTTGTGGCGCGAGCGGGATGAACTATGAAAAATTCCTAAACGGTCTCTCCGGGCCATAAAAGAAAGATAAAGCTGTATTTTTCGACTGAACTTCAAGATACTGATCGATGTACTATTTCATTTCCGATAAAAAAAAATACAAATAAATAAATAAACTCAATAATCTCTGTGGGATGAATTCGACAGACTTTGTATTAAACGTTATAAGGAGGCTAAGGGAGTCCCGAACCTTTGACGAGAAAGGAATAATTCAGTATGAGCAGTTCGATGGTTTTTACTCGATCTCGAAAAAAAAAACATTCCAAAGACCTGTCTAAGTACCTGCTTATCTAGATATTAAGAATACAGTTTCACGACAGCAAACTAAAGGAAAAATATTGCAAACGGCATAAGTAAAAGAACAATATGAATGGGCAATGAAAAAATTGGACGAGCGGAGGAAAAGAAATTTTTAATGATTGAGTAACAAGATGGGCGTCACTTCGAATAAAGTAATTATTCATTCGACGATTCTTTGCTGATATGTTTATTTTTTTTAACGTACAGTTTAACACCGCTAGGATAGAACATTTCATCTGTGTTCAGAGAATATCATTACCTCAGTTGCTTAATTGCCTTACATTTTGACGCCCACTGTTCGTACAAGAAAGACGGAAAAAAACAACAACAAAAAAAACGAGTCAAACTAAAGTAACAAAGATAGCCATGTAAAATAATAATGTTGCATGAACCAACGTGACAAGGTTTTGCCATTCACTTTTAATCGAATCCTCGTATATTAATGAAACATACGTGATTTTACGTTAAAATTTTATTCGGAATATATAGTTGTTTTCAAGATAAAATGTCGTGTAATAATGCCCCTTTTGAACAAAATGTTTCTTCTACAATCATGAAAGTAAAAAGCAAAAATGAAAAAGTGGACGGTGTTTTGTATGATGTGTTATGCCGCGGCGTGTTTCGAGAGTGAGAGAGCCTGAGATAGAGGAGAAGGAACGACGGTATACAAGAGAGCCGATGACAATCTTTAACGACGGGTTACGCCGGTGCTTATACACCGATGCGTGGTGTGGAGCAAAAGAAAAAATATATAAACAAGACTCGATGTCTACCGCCGTCGTTAAAATAATCATTAAATGAACTGCTAAACGATTCTACAAACTTTATCATTCACGATTACTCTCTGTTATGCCCCTCCTCCAAACTCGCCATTTATGATTGTCATGTGCCCTTGACTGTTTAGAATTAAGATTCGATATTACGGGGGCCACGTATTATCAAACGCCTGTTCCATAACAGGATGATAACAGCCCTTCGTCGAACGATTTTATACAATGTTTTGCGTGTGAACTATTTTTTTCCCCGTTCTCTACTGATTATGCTTTTTTTCCCCGAATGTTCTCTCATTGTAATCCATGCAATTTCTACCACCGCAGTTATTATTATAAACCGACAAAAAATTAACTTGTCAATGAAGATCGGTAGATTCGATGAATCGTATACAATTTCATTCGTGGTCCCTGTATTATATAATAAAAAACGCAAAAGCCAGATAACTGAACAAAACTCGTGGTAACAGCGAATTTGTGATTGTTTTCATGCTCTCCGTACATTTTAATAAAACAAAATCTCCTCCCCATCCCCCCTAATCGTTAACTTTGGCCAGATATACAATTTCCTTGTTCCATCTAAAGACTGCTCACAAAAAAAGAAAAAAAATACGTGACGAAAAAAAGGTCACTCGGCAAACTCGAATCAATACTTTGAATATAGATTATTATTACAAACAGCCATCGTCTGCAAGTGTACAATGATACAATCAATTGAATTTATAATTCAAAAAGTCTACATGTCAATCTATTCTCCCCCGAATAACCCCCGTAGGTACTTATGATTAAAAATTCCACGAATGAAAAACATCGCGAGAGATGTACTAGAGGCCCCTTGGATTCATCAGAATAAAACTTGATTAATCATAAAACAAACAACAAAAAACAGCTCGTGTCTGACAAAAATGCAAAGTCTGTGGTGGCGAGCGTGCAACTTTTTTACTTTGATCCGAAGGTTCGATGTGTTTTTTGATTGTTTGATAATAATGTCGCAACCGATTTATAGACACGTAGTGCAACATGACTTCCGCTGAACAAATATTACATTTATTTATTTATTTATTTATTTATTTATTTATTTATTTATTTTTCATTATCACTTCAATCTGTGTCAAACAATCGCTGAAAACAAATTCGCTCCACATGATGATATACCAATATACATTCCGTTTTCGAAGTAACTTTGAAGACATCGGTGAAGCAAAGGGTCTCGGACAAAATGAAATGATTATACTAGATAGCTTGCAATTGTTGATATTTAAAGAAAAAAAATCGATATGTTATATAACTACGATATTATTACGATAAATATGAATTATGTGTATATTTTACTATAATGAATGATTAATGAAACGGGCAAAACTTATACCTTACCAATAACCATAATGAATGATTGATGTAATGCCATAAAAAAAAAGATATAAAATATGAAGATATAAGGAATTATGATGTTATTGTGAAATTCATTGTGGATATGTATAATTCGACGTCTGCCCAAGTGGCGAGATCTAACCGATAACCAGAGATTCTGACATAAATGAGTATATATGTATAAAAAAAAATAAATGCCTCAGCCGACTCACGTACAATCTATCCTTCAAACTACATATTACTTTTCATTTTTCCAAATTTCTTTTGTCAGTACGTTATTCAACAATTATTAAATATCACTCCGCTAGGAGCGTACAGAATCGCATTGACTGTTTTATTCCCCTCACAGGTGTGCTATCTAATTATTTAGTTTGTTGCAACAATTGATCAGAGTTAACGAATTACTGTTATCTGAATTCACTGCCCAAATAGAGTTATACACTGTAAACTGGTGAATCCGCAATTCCATTGGCTCGCGAAATCATTATTTCATTCAATTGAAACAAGAAAGTGAGCACGTTTGTTTTTCAACACACATAGCTCCCGGCGTTTCTGTGCTTTGTTTGCAATAGTGGTTATTCATTTTCAACGCCCACAACGCTCAGCGTTAAACGAGGCCCTCGTGCGTTCTATGGTCCATTTAATTACAAAAATAAAAAAGTAAAACACAAATGAAAGTACATCCGCCATCGGCTGGTGTCGAACAATAAAAGCTGATGGAGTCCCGAAGGTCAACAACTTATGCAAGGAGCTTGAGAAAATTTAAAGGTAGCCACTCATCGCCAGGTTGGTGTAACTAAATCAACATTGTAGCGAGCCAATATAATAATGCCTGGACAATCTCAATAAGGCTCTGATACATATTGTTATTTAACTCGTATAAACATGGACAGATAATATCCAACAGATGCAATTACACCAAGAGAAGTAAATAGCGTTCTAGCAGAAGAACGATTTCATACTTTAGCATATGCATTGTCTTAATAACGTTTCTGGTTCTGTTTTACTGTCACTGTAAAATTATGTTCACAATAATTTAGAAACAGCCAACAATGTAAATTTTACGCGTTACCGATTGCCGGTTTCATACCGGTTTGAAATCACAGATGCCTACAATCGTGCAGTTCTGCGATGCCAATAATTTGTCGTAGCGCGGTTTTCCCGGATCTTCAACCGCATCGAATAAGTAAGCATAAAACTGACCGGTTTTTTAACTGACAGATTGTAATTAGTTTACTTCAAAGCCTTAACCGTTCAGTCATATTAATTATTAGTAATAAATAATGAAAACTTGGATTTAAATTCAAAGCAGATGAATTTAGGAACATTAGGGTATACGGCTTAGAAAAAATGGTGACAGAAATTTTTAAAAATGGTATAAAGTCGGTCACAGATCTAATCGCGTTTCTTTTTTTTACATCATGGTTTACTTAAATAGTACAGGGGTAACATGAAAATTAATCGGGGGAAACGAGGTACAAATTGAAAGAACAGATCAAGCTAGGTAAGAAACTGATAATCTGCCTGGCTGCGTGACAGCATTCGTATTTATTCGCACACTAGCTTAAGGGGCTGCTGGACCTTCCTGTTTTACCGGTCGAAATAGGTGATTTCTTAGTTTTCACTATTCGTCGTCATTGTGAGACGGGTATGCTTAAAATCTTACTAGATTGTATTTATTAATACATAAACATAAACGATTCGGCGTGCACTTGAATTTCAGTCGTAAACTTCTGAGAAATAAAGAAAATCGAACATTACAAATTGTCGCGAAACCCAACATGGCCGCTGAAATGTCAACAGCATCCGTTTTGCAGGATATTAAAAAAAACTCTACATCTCGCATACGGCCAAACAGAGCGCATGCCGATTTTTTTAATTTCCCCGAATATTCCAAAACCGTCGGAAATTTGCTCATACAAAGTATAATCATGCATAGTGTATACTGCGTTCACTTGGTCTATCGACTTGTGATCCATGATCGGAACAGCTGACAACGGGATGAGTGTCGTGGATTAAAATGAAAAATATTGGGTTGGGAGTTGAATAATTGTTATATTCGTGATCAGCGAGAAAAAATATGAGGAATATAGCCTTGCAACAAAAAAAATCGATTGAATAACGATTTTTCCATTTTTGAGCTGCTTTCGGAAAACGTCGATTTTCGTGATTTTGTAGGGCACGATGCAGAGCCACCTGCACCTGCAGAGCTTCATGCATTTTCGCAAACTATAATATACGGTTTTCTTAATTTCTCGTAGGTTTTCAACCGAAATTCGACTGCACACCGAAGCTTTTATGTCAATATCATAGTCCTGCATGATTTGACGCATATGCGTAGCATATTAACAATGCTAAGTCGAAACTGAAAAATTGACTAGTTTTAAAATTGTCTAGTTGGGCCTGTTGCTTGAGCGGACGAAGCGTGGCGTTCGGGGGTGATATTTTTCGTATGTTTCCTTTTTGCGTACTTTATATTTTCTTTTTTTTCATTGTACTTTATTTTTCATTACATCTTTCTTTGTGCGGACTTTGTGTTTTCCTATTTTGCATTATGTTTCTTAGTATATTCTTATGCCTGCTGATATATCTTATTTTTCCATTATATTCTATTATATTCTGTTTTTCTTATCATGTTTGCCTTTTTGGATTGTAACGATTGTTTGTATATTGATGCACGGTGTTCTTAGGGGGCTTATGCCTCAGAACACGAAATAAACGAATCTATCTATCTATTTATCTAATTCCGTTGGCAAAACAGGTAAAGCAGGTTAAAAAAGAAAAAAAAACAGCTCCAGCATCCCTTAATAACATGTGTTACAGACTCAGTCGGTAACAAATCGCCTTCCCTGTTTTGTCCAAAACGATTGATACGACGAGCGAAAGCAAATTAGGTTTTCATACTTATATCTATTGACTACGAAAACCTCATTTGATTTTGGTCGAAGGATCAACCATCACGGAGAAAATAGGGAAAGCGATTTGTTACCATCAGAGCATCGATACGTGTGTGTCACATGCCCTTAAACTATTCGATAAAAACTAAATTCCTTGCAAAATAGTCTTGCAGCGCCATCTACAATTGTATATAAGATGCAAATACATGGTGTTACTCCAATCTAGTTACTTTTTGGCGGAAAAGAATTTTGACTGAAATGAATTTGGCGTACCCTACCAGCTGTTTGCCCAGAGATGTGATGTAGGTACGCGTGACCTCCCCGGACTCCCCTTAGTCGCAGATAAAAAGTGCCAAAAACATTTTATCACATTTATATTGTGCCCTCGCACAAGTATACAGATGAATGTAAACACGGTAAAGATTGTTCGATCGCGTTGCAGTATCTCGTCTTAATTTTTATTCGATTGAAGGGGCGTCGAAAGCGATTGTTGTGCGGGGAGAAAGTGAAAAGAAAATGTATGCAGTACTCGACAGATGTGTCTGACAGATTCCCGGAGAAATCCAATCGGCTAATAGGATTGGAATTAGTATACGGACCTGACAGTAAGCGAATCTTTCGCGTGATGGTGGGGACGAACGACTGTGCAGTGCGTGAAGAAATCGACGTAACAATAAACACTCATATATATGGTAGATGAAAATTAATTAACGATATTCTGCACTCGATGGAAACGAGATTATAAATCCGAAAGTATAAGCGGTTCATTGCTACACGCAGGCGAGTTGCACGGCTTCGCGACATCATGCAAACTTTCACCATTGTTTTCCAAGCGACCACTCGCGATTCGTTGAACATAGAAATTGCACGTCACAGAAAACGTGCGACAGCGAAGAAAATATAAATGGTCGGTTGTAGAGTCGGTTATTTTTATTTCGTTTGAAATACACAGGGAGACATGTATACAACTGTAACATGTTTATCAATGCCAAGCAGATTGCCTATTCCTCTCTAAGCTTCCCGGTAAGGCTTCTGCTCGCAATGTTGATACACACTTGACGTAAATACCAAATAATGTCTACATATCGTTCGGGTTTCTGAAACATGAGACGAAAAACAACGAAAATTATTAATCTGTGCTGATTTTAATCGCCGTCAAATAAATCCATGGAGTTTTGTCTTGACCCATTTCACACGATTCGCAAAAAATTTCGAAAGTTGCGCTCGATGTCGATGCAATGAAGAATGTGTTAGCATGCGAGCTGTTCGCAATCCAAACAGAAGGAGAGTTATGGTGAATCATGTCCGAACCCTCCACCTCGGAAATTCATAGCAAAATTAGGACAGTAGATAAAATAAAAATGGTGAAGGCAAAGTGGGAAAACTTTGAGAACTGGATGCACTGCATCTGTGTCGTTACATTCGATCTGGAGTTGGGACAGGCCGTTGAGGTTGGTAGTCTAAAATTTTTCACTGCAGCTTTATTATTATGATATTTTTTTGTCTATCTATATTTTTCTTATCTTTACATTTATGTTTTAGGCCATCTACCCGAGTCACGTAAAGTTGTCGGAGCAAGAAAGAGCAAATGTATGTTATCTGGCGTTTCCTGACTCAAATTCCGGCTGCATGGGAGACACGCAGTACCACGTGAGAATTCGACAAAACAAACAGCCCGTTCGTCAGTCCCATGTACTGAAGGATTACGATAGAAAATCAGCGACATATCTGCAATCGGATAAGGACTACTACTGGGGATATGTGTACTTTCGTCAGGTCAAAGATAAAACTTTGCCAAGAGGATACTTTCAAAAGGTATGAACGACGTTTGTCTCACTAGAGTAACATATAACATCATTTTGAATTATAATAAAATTTCAGAGCATCGTGATAATCTCGAAGTTGCCGTTCGTAAATTTGTTTGGTGAATTGTGCGCGCTGCTCGCGCCCGAATTTTTCGATTCAGGATCAGCTGTGATGGAAGTGGCGATTCGCGAGATCGATCAGTGGCCTCCACCGGTACCGGGGCAAACGATTCACCTGCCTCTGATCGGAGTACTATTCCAGGTTTGTACACCCGAACTTTCCGAAAAATTGTCGTGAATGCCGCAGCAAGCCTCCTCGAAATTACAGCATCAATTATGTGATTAAAAACTCAATTGACTATTCAGACATACATTCCAAACAAAAATTACAAGTCGAACGTACCGTCGGTGAGCGCACTGGATCACGCGGCGAACAAAAAAACGTTGCGTCGGCTCATTCTTACATCCGCCTTCGAGGGGGATATGTTCAGAAGTTTGGGAAGCGTCGTAAGCCACGTTCATCTTCTGTGGGAACTCGTTTTGCTCAGCGAACCGATCGTTGTTATGGCCAGCTCGCCGACTACTTGTGCCGAAATGGTTCAGGCACTAGTGGCGTAAGTATTTCGCTTTCCCGAGAGTTTTGTTTCGTTTCGTCCTAGAGTTTATAATGGTTGAAGCGATGAACCTCTAACAATTTTTTTCCCTTACCAGTACAATTGCTCCGCTCAAGTATTGCGCCGATTATCGTCCGTACTTTACCATCCACGACTCCGAGTTCAAAGAGTACACTACCGATGCTCCTACACCACCAGCAGTTATTCTTGGCGTGACGAATCCATTTTTCGCAAAGACTCTCCAACGCTGGCCGCATATCATAAGAATAAGTGAAGGAGCCAATGTCGGTGAGTATTAACGTCTACTACGATTTACCTAAACAAGTAAAAAAAAATGAACGCTGTGTTTTGCAGAAGGCCAAAAGTATCGAATAAAGAGAGGCGAGAACTTAAAAGTTCTCGATTCGAAGCCGGGAGTTTATACACAGTACAAACCGTTTCTGCAAAAGGATAAAGTTATATTGAAGAAACTCCTTCGCGGTACGCAAACCAAACGACCGAGAGAGGTACAGACTGCTCTGCTTAAGCGCCATTTGATGGAACTTACCGAAAGCTTCATGATTCCTCTTGAGAGATACGTTGCGAGTCTCATGCCGTTGCAGAAGAACATATCACCGTTCAAGGTATGACTGCGATATTATTAACGCTAACGTATTAAAAATAGTTGACGACTCTTAATCAAAATTATTGTACTACAGGCAACGCCGATTCCACAATTATTCAATCCAGATGACTTTCTGGCGACGCTCAGCACCGCGGGACCTCAACTGACGACAGGCATAAAGGGCGACTGGGTCGGTTTGTACAGGCGGTTCTTTCGATCGCCAAACTTTTCCGGATGGTTTCACTCTCGATACACAGAACTCACGCAAAAACTGCAAGCCATTCAACTCGAGGCGCTCTCACAAGCGGTAACGCGGCTTTTTTAATGCCCTTGAATATTCGTCACAAATGGACTGTCTGCACAAAAAAAAATGACGGAACATAAAATTAAAACGTATATGTTTTTCAGGACTTAAAGACGTGGGTGCAGGACAAACAGGAAGTCGAGGTTGTAGACATGATACTGAGGATTCGTCAAAAGCTCGAGAAGAGTTACGACGAGGATGTGCCGATAACGAACTCGATTCGTGAAATGTTATGCGAGCGTATAAACGATATTACGCGTACACTGCCGGAAGATCTGAAGATAATACTAAGCCGAGAATCTTGACGCTTCTCTTACCTGATAGCTTGATGTACAGACATAGAACCGATTATTTCGAAATGTTTGTGAAGCGGTTTTCTTCAGTTATTCAATACTCGCCACGGCTTGTTTATATCTTGCTCAGTATCCTCGTACGAATAACACACGCGATCGCAAAATTCGCGATGATCGTGAGCCTAAAGATCTGATCTAATCATCCTCAGATGGATGAGCGTCGTAGATTTGGAGACTACTCATTTACGTATTACGAATACTGTAAACTGTCTTACTTTTTTTATTTAATAGAAAGTTTTAATCGCGTAATGTTCCATTTTAAGTAATTTTCACATACACCCTCCACGTATGCTGAATCTTATATACATACAATATACATATATTTTTTAATTGTTATCCTTTTTTTTAACATTTACGTCATGAACAGTAATTATTTTACAGAAGGTTCTCGGACAATATTCGTAATTTCATTACAGTATATATATATATAAATATAAATATTGTTTATTAAACGAGAACAAAGATATACGATTACCTCTTGTACAACGTTGACACGAGAACTGTGAATATGCGAATGATTAATGTTATTAAAATCTATTTTAATAGTAACTTTGACGTGTCTCCAATTTATTTTTCTCACGTATCTGAGTGTACACTGACCACTTGAAGAGTGAAGCTTCGATTGGTCTTTGGTCGATGGTCTCTGTAAGTTTTATCGTCAGCTTATCCGAAGAATCCGCGGGGATTTATCGTTTTCTTTTTTTAAATCTTTCGGCATCGCGGTGGGGAAAACCGAAGATAGTACAAAAATTTATTATCCGTACCAGAGCTTCTTTGCGATTATCAACTCTAGCGCCTGTGTGTGTCGCGGCCTTTCACAGCACATATTGCCGGTCATCATAAAAGGTGATCAATTCGCTCGTTCGGTCGAAAGGAAAAAATCTAATTCGTATCTTGGCGGAACAAATAACTTTTTAGTTTATCGTCTGTTCGATGTCCTATTGAATATTTCGCGCGAATAAAAGAACGCTAGAGATTTGACCCGCAGATGGCACGACGGTGTACGCGCACGTGTTGAAACTTGCTCGATCCATAATATTCTCTCGCATGCCCTGTCGCGCGCTACTGCCTAGTAAAGTCAGGGTTATTACTGATGGAGGGGGGTTTAGCCACCCATTGCTTGCCCCTGATACGAGCCGTGGGACTGGGTCACAGGCGCGGGTCCGACCGTTCTAATGCCACGTGTGATCGAATACTAGTCACAATCCGTACGCCGTCTCTTTCGCACGTGCGGTACGCAACACATCGCGAGAACCTGTCCAAGCCATGTCTTATATCCGGAACCGTGTCTCCGTATCAGCGCTATCAAAGCTACCGGTGTCGTAATGATCAATATGTTTTGTTCACCGGAGGAATGATCGATCATGCGCGTAAGAATGTAATTGTGCTGCGATTAAAGACCGATAACGATGAGATAATATAACAAATGATGCAACTTTTAATCTCTTTTACGATACGATATAACAACACGCCCCGTCGGCGGTAAACAACAAGCTCGTGGATAATATACACAAATATTGAGTGAGCGTCGATGAGTAAGGAGTCACGAAAACCGCATCGAAACTGGAATCGCGAACAGTAAAAAAAATTTATCGATTGTATTTCGGCGACGTTGACTTCTTACACGAGTAGCTGACGATGTAAAAGCAATCCGAAAATTCGAAAGCAAAGCATCGAACTTTGAGACTTCAAATATTCCCGAGTGTGTTATTAGTTGCCGGCCACGAAACTCATAACGATCAAATTATTCTACAAAGTGCAAAGTATGAAAAAAATAAAAATAAGCTTCCACGAAGAAATAATTCGTCTTATGAGAATAAAAAATTCTTTTTACGGGTATCATTTGTCATTTGGAGGGACAGATTAGATACATTTTCGGCAGACCAATTTTCAAGGCCGCAGTGCCGGACGCTATGACGATCTTAGCGACACGAATGAACACAGTCGAGAACCAAAGAATTTCTCGGTATAAATTAATTTTTTCAACGATCACACAGTGTACAGTGTAATTGTCGAGGAGTATAATTCAATTGAGAGGCTCGAGGAGTCGTCCGTGTGACTCGCTAGGAGTCTATGAAGTAATAATTCAGCAGCGACCAAACCTGAGTCACAAACGACACCGTTGTAAAGCTTATGCGTGCTGCGGTAGCCGCGTTGATGGTAGGGACATTGGTGTACGCATTCGTCGGCGGTACCTTACCAATACTGTACCATCGGCACAGTAAACGGCAGTATTGGCTTTGCGGACAGCAACGACGGGGATGAGGATAGTTCGGTCGGTTGATGCGTGAACATCAACTCTATATGCGTGATCCCCTCTCGCTCTCTACGGGCAAAGTAGTGTGGCTTTACTCTCCCATGTCGTCGTCGTCGTCGTCGTCGTCATCGTCGTCGTCGGCTCTTTTTCATGCGGTCCTCTCGACTGTTCGTTAACGAACGTGTCAGTTCACGTCGGACCTTAGTAACGGTCGGTTCGTCATTCTTTCGTCGTTCTCTTCTTCTTCGTCCTCTCATCCTCTTCTTATTTTCGGTACATCGCCGTTGAAGACCGCGGCTCCATTTCATCCGCCGTGAGAAATATCTATGAACGGATCGTACAAGTGTTAAATGGTAATCTCGATCAAGGAGTCATAGATTCTATATAATTCTCATGTGTGTACGTGCAAAGAAGAGATAAAGTGCATTGGGGCACGGGACATTTGTGCCGGGGAAGTTGTAACGATAATCTTGCAAGATCGTCGACGAGCCATTATATCAATCTCACTTGTCGAGTTTTCCATGGGCGCCTCGAATTAATAAACGAGAATAAACGCCATCGCGTCGCGATCCGCCGAACGATCTGTCAACCACGTGCTTATCGTCCGTTGGAACTTTGTTTCTTAGCGGAAAATTGTAAATACATCGTTTATAATTAAACGCTCCATTGCAATTTTACTATTGGCTCGTTACACACGTCGGCGTTTTAGTAAGAGTAACACCGACGCCCGAATTTTTGGTCACAAGTTCAAACTTGACATTAAACTTAATTTAAAAAGTGCGGCGTAAATATTGCACATTAATGCCCTTACACGTGTCATGAATTAATATGAAAATTGCTTGGATTCGCGTTGAATAATCGAATTGTGATTGTTGCGGTTTATCGGGACCCGCGAAGTTCTATGGATTTCTTTCTTTTAAGCGTCTATTTACTCTGTTCTATGAAGTTACGCGCGACGGCTATAATTATCTTATGTATAGAGTGTGCCCGTAAGCTCTGACTCAACGAGCGGAGTTTATCGGGATTTAAAACATTTTTCTAATGAATGAACTTTGTGACTTACTATTTTATTACCTTCTTTACGTCACGATATCGTTCCGATAACGCTGCGAGAGGGTCAACGACCGATGGTTGCGTATACCTAAACGTTTTCATCGATTTTTCGTTTCCCTCAAATCCAAAGTTCAGTTCTCCTATAATTCTAAAGAATTGCAATAAAAATGATTTACTTCAAGTCTACACACGTACATATATTAAAGATCGACAATTTCTTTTTACATTTCTTCCGATTGTATCGTACATTGGAGACGGTATAGACTGCCGAGAAACAGGAGGACGTATCCTGTATCGTTAATCATGTAAAATTATTGACGTAGATTACGTCTTTCTCCTTCTCAACTGCCGACATATATATAAGTAAGATCTATACATAAGTTATTAAAAGCGATTGTTTTTAATAACTTATGTTATTAAAAATTAAAAAAAGTACTGTAAAATTAACAGTACTTTTGTAATTTGCAGGGCCTGGTCGGTGGGGAATTGAGAATTAAAAAGAAGATTCCTCCTTCGTTGCAAGAATGACGGTGAACGAGAGTGCAGGTACGAACCCGGAGCTGAGAGTCGGTGTACTGGCAGATTCGAACAACCAAGTAATGGAAGATGAGACATATCAGAAAAAGAATTCCGACAGTACGTACGACGCGGAGTCCAAGGAAGATACACCGTTCTTGTCGGGCGCCGATGTAACGAAGATCGGCATACTTCCGGAAAAATGCAGGTCGTCGAAATCGAGTCTCGTTCTGGATGTACAATTTTCCGAGGACAAGAGGAAAGAGTCGTCCAGAGAGGGGACCGCAAATGCCGAACATTTGCCACCGGACGGCGGATTTAGAGCCTGGATGATAATGCTCGGTAGTTTCATGATCAACGGAATTCTCTTTAGCGTTATCAACACGTATTCGCTGATATACGTAGAGTTGCAGAAGAGACTCGAGGAGACCGGCGAAACTGAAGCATCCACCAAAGCGGGTGAGTTTGCGATCGTTATAACAAAAAATCAATGATAAAACTCGAAAGTTACGAAAACTCGCGCCAGTTGAACGTTAAGAATATTAATCAGCGTTTGCGATTTTACACAAAAAATGCTGGAACAAAGCCCCAAAGAAGTAAACCACTAGTTGCGATGCAGTGAGAAGAAAAAAAAAGTAGGCATAGTAGAAAGCAATTCGTGAAAAGGTGCAAATTACATTCGAAAACGGGCTGTGTGTAATCGGAGGAAGGATATCGCGGTTGAAACTCTAGAGTAAAATGATTTATATTGGGAACGCGGGAAACCGCGAGAAATAAGAGGGATGCAGGTGACTCAGATACCGGATCTCTCTTTCTCTCGTATCGTTGCATCTGATCGATAACGCTTTTTCTTTGCTCGTATTTTATTATCATACATATATATGTCTCAAACCGTCTCGGCTTGTCCCAAACTTTGAGAACAGTCAAATCCATTTGTAGTCGAGTGTATCATTTTTTATTTTTTGAACGTTGCATAAACTGGCGATTCGCCCCCAGCCTCCCACTGTTATCACGTGCTTACTCACCAGACCCAAAGACTCGAAACCAATTGGTCAGTGAACTGTAATATCACAAATATTTACAAAGTCACTATCATCCTGCATTAAATGTATAGATTATGTTACCCTCGGCGGGTCCGTTATACTTTAAAGACGTTCGCTAATAATCCGTCTCCTCTGTACCGGCCTTTTCGCACTCCCCCATTCTATTGTGCTCTCTCATCTGCTGAATTCTTTTCTCATTAGGTTCAGCCGCGAAATTAACTCTCTGGCTCATTGCATCATTATCAACCTTTATCGCAGGAAGCGCAGATATCGTTTGTAAGAGAAGAGTTCTGTTGACGATCACGAGATCGTTAAACGAAGACGATCGATTAAGTATTTATAATTAGTCCGACCGATATCGGGCCGATCGATTAGACGGGTCGGTTCCGAGGAGTAAAGAGTGAATGCCCTAGACTAGTTTAAGTTAATACAAGCCGGACCTGAATTAATCATCAATTACATGGGCATTAGTCCTAATAGGGGTCAACTGACGTCACTTTCGTACTACACAGTACACTATCCTCATTGCAGTTGTATTTCATTACGATATATATATATTTAGCTTCGATAGTATTTTATTACAAATTTCTTTCCTACCATTTCATTCGGCGAAGAAACAAATTGCTATATGTTTATTATTAGGCCGTAGCGAACATATGTGCAAAAGGAGAATGTAAAAAAAAAATCAACGTATCACGATTACAAGGGAGATTAAATTTCAGAGCATCGTATTTCAAAGCCTTTGCCTCTTGCATCCCTGTAACGCGGAACGTGTGTGTCCAACTATCCATTAAAACCCTACTCTCTTTGCGAAAATTAATCCTCTGTGACCGGGACTAAATTATCTTTTGTCAAGACACAAAAGTGTATACAAACTCTCCACGAGAATTAATCGACAATGTCTCAGCTAAATCATCGTCTCCCAATTGACTCTCAATATATCTTTAACCCGGGGACTCAGCCGGGAAGGTCAATTACGTTTGTATTCATCGTCAAGATTTACTGCGCAATACCGAGTCTACGCGGCAAAGTAGCTTCTATCTTTCGGGCGTTCGAGGCGGAATCATAGTTGGAAACAATTTGATCATTTTTTTTTTTTCAGCGCTCGTTGGATCTCTGACGATAGGAACGACTTTCTTTCTGTCACCCATCGCTGGTATACTGACCGACAAATTTGGAATTCAATTGACGACTTTTTTGGGCGGAGCTTTTGCCTTCGGGGGAATGCTGCTAGCGTCTTTCTTCTCTGACACGGCAAGTTTCAAGATAGAATCAATTTATTTTATTTCTTCTCCAATCGAATGAACTTGTTGTCAAAAATAATGAGTCAATTTTACCCTGTGCAGGTCGAAGTTTTATACCTGACTTATGGAGTGATGTACGGCTTCGGTGCGAGTCTCGCCTACACTCCGAGTCTGGTTATTCTAGGACATTACTTCAAGCGTTACCTAGGGCTTGTGAACGGTATCGTCACAGCTGGAAGCTCCGTTTTTACGACAATAATGCCCTACCTTATCGAGCCTCTTCTCAAGAATTACGGCCTCGTTGGAACTTTGAGAAGCTTGGCTGCGTTAACCGCCGTGGTTATGGGATGCGCAGTTCTCTTCAAGCCAGTACCTAGTAAGTGAAAAAAAGTACGTTAAAGTTAGGCAAAACAAAAATGTTCATCTAACCTTATATTTTCTCAGTGGGTAAAGTAACGGGAGCTCCGACTAACAAAAGATCGCAAGTAGATTGCTGCTCGAGGCTCAAAGAAGTTGTAAACGTTTCGATATGGAAAAAGAAGAAATACGTTGTCTGGGCGTCGGCGATACCTCTCGCTCTGTTCGGGTTTGTAAACATGGCCCAGTGAAAACTGTAACATAGTTAGAAAAAAAAATAAATTATTTACCCTATTATTTTCCTCAGATATTTCGTGCCATACGTCCACATAGGAAAATTCGTCGAGGTCGCCTTCAAGGATGCAGACAAAAAGCGGCCGGTTATGTGTATCGGTATAACTTCCGGTATAGGACGACTGGTTTTCGGCTACATCGCCGATTTGCCCAGAGTCAATAGAATTTTGTTGCAACAGGTAACCAGACACTGACTGACCGATAATTGATTATTATTATTATTAAATTAATGTTATTCGGCAGATTTCATTTGTGAGTATCGGAGTCCTGACGATGCTGCTTCCGGTGACTCCCTCGTTCGGTGTTTTGCTGCTCATCGCCCTGTGCATGGGACTGTTTGATGGATGTTTCATATCGCTACTCGGGCCAATTGCCTTTGACATATGCGGCCAGAAAGACGCGACTCAGGCTATTGGTTTTTTGCTTGGGATGTGCTCGGTACCATTGACGGTTGGGCCTCCGATCGCTGGCCGTCTTTTCGATCGTACCGGTACGAAAAAAAAAAATCAAAAAATTTCAACGACAAATTCAGAGCTCGATTTGTCGGAAAAGTTTCTACAACGATTGCGATTTTCAGGCTCTTACAAGATACCCTTCATCTTGGCTGGCGTTCCACCGATAATCGGAGCTCTCGCAATGTTTCTAGTTAGATGTGTGAAAGAGGAAAACGCGAACGGCGATAACAAAACGGAAGATCAGCATCTGCAAAATGGTTTGTAGTTGAAACTTTGGGTAGCACGATTGGTGAAAGTTACCGTCGGTAATCTCCCGTCAAGAATTTCTTTGCTCCCTCTTTATCACAATGTGGAAGTAAACAGCCTTTTAGTTTTGTTTGTCGTACCGCCTGTGTGTATTTCGCAGGAAACTCCGCGACTTTGGAGATCGGCGGTTCGACCGTGATGGAGAACCGAGAACCATCGAATGAGGAAGGTAGGTCGCGGAAAGAAACTGTACGAAGTAGACTGCTTGAGCTGCCTCAAGGCTACCCCAGGCACACCTCTCGTCAGAGCTACTCCCCGTACTCGGATACATCCGCGTATCTCGGCTATGCAACTGATCATTCCAAGGATCACAGAGACCCAGAGCACTCGGAAAGTGTTCCTCTTCTGCTTGGAAGAAAATCGAAGCAGGGATTTACGAGGACAGAGACTTTCGATCGACCTCCTCGAAATTCTATACTATTGACTTGTTGATTTTTTTTTTCGTTTTAGGAATAGAGTTTGCGGGGAGATGCGGACACTCAGCTTGTAACACACGTAGTGTTGTAGTGAATGTCAGCTTCGCTATTCTTATGGTTTTCTTGGCTTGCTGGTTAATTCCATCTATTTTTCCGATTCATCGATTTCCTCTGTCTATTCTATCTGTTGTGGAAAAAAGAAATGTTTTTCATTTTGTTTTTAAGATGTTTTTTAAGGAGACTAGACTATGTTGCGCGCGACTAAGATTCGTTGGCGCCGGACTGCCCACAGTGTATTCTTAAATTCATCTGATTCTGTCGCTGGCTACCTGCATTCGAGATGAATTCCAAACACATTTGAGATGTATCACATACATTCTTTTACCCACTTTTCTGTGTTTGTTTATTCACAAATTTCTGTCACTGGTTGCATTCGAAATACATTCTAGAGAAGAATTAAAATTATTCTGTGTAACGTCACTTCCGGTTTAAAGATCTGATTTACAAGTGAGGTTTTCAAACTGAAAGTGACGTTACAGAGAACATTTTTATTTTTTCTCTGAAATGTATCTCGAATGCCGCCGCTGACGGAAACACGTGAATTAAGGAACAAAGAAAAGTGACTAAGCGGAAATCCTGAATTTATTATTTAGAACATTTTATAATACATAATATAATATAATTTATATACTATGATATTAAAATTTTTCTTTTTTATACGAAACTATTATTATCATTAATGTCCGACTCTATACGCTTGAGCTTGTAATCTCGGAACTACTGCCGACTTCTCGCCTGTCATGATCTGTTCTCGTTATTAAAATAATCATATAAACATCTTTCGATATCTTTGTATTTCAGAAGGAAGCGAGCTTCAAAGTTTGCGCAACAATGGAACAGCTACGATGAGTGTATAGATATTGCGGGGAATAAACTCGCACGGATTTCTTTTCTACGCATCTATCTTTGAATGGTAGTAAACATTTTTTGCTCAGTGATAATTTTCTTTGCTGTGGGAGGTGTACGAGAGATGGAGACAATAGTATGTTCTAGCGAGGGAGGAAGATATACGATTTTGATGCTGGCCTTTAGCTTTCAATAAGCGCCCTGCACTTCGTAATATCGTTGATAAGGCTCGACGAAAGACTGTGAATGATTGTACAAGCATAATACAAAAACCTCATTACCGATGGTGCCATGACTTAGAATCACACACAAATTAAATACGCATAATCTATCTATATATGTAATAAAATTAGGAGGTCATCCATGGGTTCCCAATGGCCGCTCGATTTCGGATTCCATGGGTTCCTACTCAACGCATTAATGTCCGATGTACCATACTTGCCACACGTTGGTGTGAAACAGCTATTTCAAATATATCTTCTTTATTTTTAAACAAAAGCATTCTAGAACAATCTGATGAGCAGTAAATGTATCGCGAAGATAGTTCTTCGAACCTGATTGAATCATAAATTTTGTTTATTCAAGTGTAAATATTAAAGAAGTGACATTTTAAATGAACAGTTTGCTTCAGAAAGGTAACGAGCAGTTCGGATTTTTTTTCAACAGGAAAGAGACTTCGGAGTTAAAGGGTTGAGAATACATTATCTCGGACTACAACAGCATTTATTCATATCAGATAATTTTTAATATTGATAGATTGTATTGGTAGTTTTCCAGAGTATATACCTGGCATTTTATAAGTTACGTCATAAGTAAGGAACTGAAGTCATTCGAAAAATATCCCAGACTCCTAGAATCCTCTATATGGATATATATATTGTTACGTCCAAGGGAATGAACAAGCTACATATTCGTAACAATATATATATATATATAATTTTCCGGTCTACAAATTTGCCATAAGGTTTACAAAGGCCAAGATCAACTACTACTTCGTCTTAAGGTTTACAAAGGCCAAGATCAACTACATTGCTCGAAACATCTCAAAATATATCTTCCAACAGATGCCATGCAGTGAATGGCCCCTATCAACACATTCCATAGACGAATTAAAAACGTAAATGTATTTTTTTTTATCGAAAGCTCCGCAAAGCATATATCAGAATAAGAAGAATAATAGCAATAGTTTTACTGTAGTAAACGTCAATAACATCAATAACGCTATAATTGCGTGGCCCGAGTGGGCCAATATTTGTGTAAGCGTCAATTACATAATCGTATACAAGAGGAATCTATATACAGCGAGCGGTGTGAACGAACCATCCTTGCTGGAGTTGATAAGTTCAAATCGGAACAAAGAAGAGGAGATGTATTTTCATAAGTGAAAGATCATCATGTTTTAAGATATACAAATATGTTTTTAATAGGAAGAAAATTTAAGAAAAAAAAATTGACAATATTCGAGGGAATCCGGGTACCATTGATGTACTTAAATCGAAAAAGATTATAAGTTGTCACATGTTGCAAAACTTCGATTTATTTTGTTATCCGTGTATACTGTGTAATACTATGTGCTGAATCAATTGTACTGATATAAATTTAAAAAATTAAATGAATAACTGGTGACTAAACGCCCTGTGCAAAGTCAAAATAAGTCACAAATTAATTCGCAATAAAATACCCATAATAATTAGATATTTTTTCTCTTTTTTTTTTTTGCAATCGTCGAACGCACGCGGGGGTGCGTCGTTGGCACGGGGTGTGGAACGATGTATGGCCGAAAATTCACGAAAATATCCGATCGTACACGAAACTAGAGGCGTAACGAGACGATATAAGCACGCGGTTATTTTTACTCCGGCGCACTTTCGTGCGAAGCTCCGTTTGACTCTGTTCGCTCGGTTTAACCCGCCAGCTCTGAGATACGCGAGAAGTAGAGAGAAAATACTATATATATAAAAAAAAATATATATATATATACATACATACATATTCTCGGCTCCGTTCGCGCATCGCCGGGCCAACAATTCTAAACAAGAGTAAGAGGAGAAAGAGAGGATGACACGACGCGGCATAAAGCTGCTCTTTAGTTAGTATCGCGACAGCAGTCGAGCCGGTCGCGCGCGCTTCGCCAACTGAAATACCCTCCTCCCTTAACTCCAACAACCCTCTCGACGGCGCGAAAAATGTTTCCATAAAGAAGAAAAAACTTGTAGTTTTTTGCTATCCTCGGTGACTCACAGAAATCGAAGCTGTTAAGTTTTGCCATCTTCAACAATTTAAGCTGCTGTAGGCACACAACAGCTGCGCGTGACTCGCCGATATTTGGCGAAAGTGTATATACACGTTAGGGAGAGCGCGCGCTTCTCCCAACTTGAATATAAAAAGCCCCGCGCAAGGTGCACCCTTTACTCAATTGTCGCTCGGCGGGCACACGCCGCGTTCCATACTGTGCTGATCAGGATCGCTACCTCGAGTTGTGTCAAGTTAAACGTGCTCTTTTTTTAAACTCGACTGACCGTTGTCGTTGTCGGTCTAGCAGTGAAATACCTTCACAGTGATTACCGACGATAAAAAGAACAACAAAAAAGGTGTTTCGTTGTAACGAAGATATAATATAATGTAAGTCCGAAGTCGAGGATAATTCCATACCGCAGATAGCAGTTTGAAACTTTAAAAGACTATGCGGAAGTGATAGTGGCCTTGTGATACCGAGGCGGTAAATTTTTAATTTCTTGTCTCTGTGATATCGAACGGAAAAGCTGTCTACCAAACGGATTAGTTTCCTGTGAAACGATTTCTCGAATTAAAATATAATTGGCGAAGTGATGACCGATGTGTTTTGTGTGTACCAATGAGATTAAAATTTGATCAATACGAATCGCAAGCGATACGACATGCCCCGTTGATTTGCCTGATAAAGTGGGACGAATGAAGCGTGATGAGCAGTAAGCCCTCGGTTTCGACTCTGAGAGGGAACACTGCCCGAAAAAGCGCGGCAATACTGCAATCTTCAACGTCGCCGAAAGATACGACGGACCCTAACGCTGTCGTCGTTAAAATAAAGAAGGAAGTACCCGACGACGAGATAAAGGTAACGTTTTTTTAACGACAAAAACTTACAATTTTGCACACTTCGAATCAAAGAAAAGAAAAATTGCGGAGATCAAATTTTTTTGTGACGGATCACTGAATAGTTTTTTTATCATCACTGAATCACTGAATTATTTTTATGTCACTAAAATAAATCTCATCTACCTTAGAGAATTCTTAAATTTAATATTTGGCGATCTCTGTATTCTAAACAGTTATTTTTTTTATCCTAACTTAACGCACAATTTTTGACGATAGATCGGCAGTGGACTACGATACTATAACAGATCCAAAGATTATCCGACCGAGGGATAACGTGCTGGGATAGAGCTAATCGAATTAGACTGAGCTATAGCGAGTATGACTGAGGCGCGCGCGAACGCAGGAAACGATTATACAGGGCACTCCCATCGGTTAGCGGCAGACGCAACAGCATATATGAAAAAAAGAGAGGAAAAAAAGGAAACACGGCGACGCCTCAGTGCTGTATATCGGTTGGAATCTCCTTCTGATTTTTTTTAATAAAACGGCGAAACCGAACAGGCTTGTATTGATTAGATTGAATGGATCGAGTTTCTTTTATTCCCTCGATCATCGGTCTTCTTACGGAAATGCGATATGAAGACCTCGTCGACTCTCTACGAACTTGACCTCGAGCAAATTTCATTCGCGTCATTTGAGATAGAAAAAGAAAGTTCCATTTTTCTCTACCCATTCAATTAAACTCATATCTCCCCGTCGCTCGTCAATTTGTACTCCGTTTAGAATTGCACATAAAAAAAACACCGGTACATCCAGTCATCTCTCGTACATTCAACGCTAAATGTTTCGTCGGACGGATGCGTCGGTTAGCCGGTCCGAGCGTTTCGTACGGAATCAATGGCGCGCGTGGTCAACGTCGATACCGGCATAGCAGACTGTCTGGCCCAATATGCACAGTTACTACTTCGGACCATTCCTTTAGAACACATGAAGGTCAATCATAATCGTATTAAAATTGCCGCCAATTTTAATACGAAAGAATTCCATTTGATGTAAGAAAAAAAATTGAGAAAATAATTTAATCATGTCGTTTTTATCGATCTATTTCTAATCACCTCGCGTGCTAGCTATCGATCCTTACTTCGCTCGATAGTTCTCTCTGCAGTTATGTGTATTTATCGATTCTACCGTAAAAAACACGGAACTCGATTTTTTTTTTGCCCACTTGCGTAGCGCTATGGATATCTCTCGCCGCTACACCTTCGCCGTACGTCTTATATTCATTATCCCTGCCGAGGAAGTGGAAGCGGAGAAACGAAGAGAAGAGAGCTCTTGGTATCGAGGCGCATAGCTATAGGTTGTGCCTATACCTACGTTTCACGGGGCGGGGAAGGAGCGGCCGGGTCTCGTGTTACTCTCCTTCGCCTGATTTATTCGAAATCATAATAGGCTGAAACACGACACCGCCGACTCCCGCCTCCCCCCCCCCCTCCTCTTCTCGCGATCTCTTCCCTCTCGCTCTTCATTATACCTTGTGCCTTGTGTGCTCACCTGAGCGGGTTCAATTTCTGTGTGTACGCGATCCGCCTGGGGAACGCGAGAGATACTCATGCTATTGGTACGTGGATCATGCATTATCCACGATATAATATATGTACGGAGAGAGATATCTGGATAGAATAGAATAGTGGATAGGTCTTCTCTATGCTCATGATATCGTACGTCATGAAATCGGTTGGATTCGTTCAGACTCATTCCCACGATAATATCGACATCTCTCGCCGGCTTCTGTATCGTCAATTCGTCAATAAATTATCTTCTTCTCCGTTTTCTTTTTTTTTTATCTAATTTTATCTAAAGTTTGAATTTCGATACCCGAGATCGATTACCGTATCGTAGGCGGGATATTTTCTTTTTTTTAATCCGATTTATGGCCACTGAAACGCGTTTTACAAGTGTGAAACGGTGTGTTATAGCCGAGCTTATAGTAGGCGTACGTTTGCGCGCACGTACGCGGAGATTCGTATAGAAGGAAGCACGTGCCGCGAGCTAAAATAAACGGATCGCTGCTACCGGAATAGACTCTCTGGGATACCCTTTGGACCTTTGCGTCTTCGAGCGCATTACGAAAGGTTTTCAAACGGTTCTCTGTTCACCCGGTATTTCGTGAAACGCGGAGACGCGTGGTCCGCATAAAATCGACCACAAGCTACTCTGCTGATGTTTCTAACGTCTCCGATATAGCGACACATAGACGAAGATATGGACTAGTATGGAACGACTCTAAATACGGAGGGGAGTGTGCCGAAAAAGGATATTTTACACTATAAACACATTCTTTTTTTCTTTTTTGTCGAAGCAATAATTCAAAGTTTAACTCGAAAGAATATAAGGATCGAGTCTTGGAGTTAAAAATAAAGCAAGATATGATTTATCGTCGAAGTTATTGTTCTCGATCCCGGGAAAACTGTCTCGTCGGTTTGTTGAATATTACAGAGCCGTCGTAGCTCGCACACAGTCTCACAGGATGAAAAATATAGGGAACAAAACGTTCGGAGGAAATCGGAGACTCACCGCTGTTTGATGAATGTGGAGCCAGCGAGGAAACACCGAGCGACAGCCGGAATGGAGATAAATACTGCAACTTTCGCTGCGCGTTCGCTCACCCGAGTTTTTCGGTCATTTCTCAGTGTGTTTTTTTCATTCCCAGAGATCAACGATCTTGTGTTTTTGTTTTTCCGTCTCAGAGGAGAAAATAGATTTTCCGGTTGGGCTCATCGATTGATCAATCAGTCCCCTTTGGCCTGTGCAAATTTTATCGGGACGAGGACTTCGAATGGCCAGCTGGCTCTCGATTTCGGCACCGCCAAAGCACAGACGGGCAAAGTTTTCAACTATCCAACCTCGTCGAACCATCGAGGAAGCTATAGCGCGCGTCTGGGTCGCTCGCGCTCCGAACGTTCGTGAGATATTTCGTCGGGAATCGAAATAGATATTTCGAGAGTGTAGATTTCTTCTTCGGTACCCGCGAGGAAAACCGATGAGTTACGGAGTGTCAGCGACTGTCAGTCTGCAAAGAAGAAAAAGCAAAACATCAATCATTCTGACATGATCGAAGTAAAATTGTTCACAAATTTCAACAACGATCGTGCAACATCACCGTCGAATTTGGCCCGTTAAAAAACCTGGATCGCTCCACATTAGCGAAACGAGTGCAAAAAATTGTGAAAATTTGAAAACAAATCTTCGCAATTTTTTCTTCACAGTTTAATATATAGCTTGAAGAAATGCTGTAGCGTGTCGGGTAGTGATACTTTTTTTCATGCTTTACACCAAGCCCTTCCATAAAGTTGCAACTGGAAGCTCGAGCTCGTTTCGCGCAAAGCTTAACGTCGGTACGAAGTTGAAAAACGGCGATGAGGCATGAAGATTTCTAAAGCACAGGTCAAACACTATCCACAACGATGTTTGTACACGAGGGTTAAATCGCCAAATAACTTTGTCTACGGAAATTGTTTTTACCTTATCCCCGCCCCACCGCAGTTTTTTTTGTTGCACAAGCTTTGTGTAGTTGTATATGCGAGACATAGGCAGATAAAAAAAACTATAGATACATTACACTATGTACAGGTACGAAAAGTTTCTTCCCATTCGCAGGGCGGTTACACGGTATATGGTAGCGTAAAATTGAGTAGGTAGACAATTTGGCGGCACGATAATCCACCGGGAGCGCTGATGCAAGAGCTTCGTGCTACAAAAGTTTCAGTCGAAACTCGACGTACATGGAAACTTTATATGTATAGATACTAAAGCACATTTACGAACCTATACGAATATACAAATATATTCGTATGGGTAATATATATGTATAAATGGACGGAAAACGGAGAATGCCTCGCCGCAATGCAGCCCTCGATTGGAAGTTGCGCGGAAATAAGATACGAGTTTTAGTTTGGCCAGGATGGACGGGGATAGCGTATAAACGACGTTTAACTGTGGAGAGAATATGCATACGCGAACGAACCGCACAGTGTACAAATACATAACGTTATAGACGCATACGTGTGTGTTATTAGCTTTGGTGGTAATAACGTTGGAGTGGGAAAACGTTTAGGCACCCCCGAAGCTTCGACTTTTCGTTGCGCGTATCGTTTCGACCTTACGGCGTATAAATGCATACGAATACACGATATAGGGTCAAAAATATTCGTGTACACACATTACAGCTATAGGCATCGAATTATGCATGCGTGCGGTAACGGTTATGGGAAAGGGCACCTGGAGGCCAGACGTCGCAGATTACGTCGTCTCGTGGCAATTTGTGTGTTGGTTCGGATCGCTCGTTATTGCCGAATGGAGAAGACTGTGCGATTCGCGAAATGAATTCACCTGGATACGTGTATATGCTCTCCTACATCTCTACAGCGGGTCGGAACTTCACCTGCGAACAAAAAGAAAAAAGACGTTGATCTATCGATCGCACTGCGATAATTTTTTTCTTCGTAGGGTAGACCGGGGCAAAACGGGCACGGTAAGCAATAAAAACTGCTACAATACCGAAAGGATGCATCCATTGTTTTTCACACCAAAATTGTATTGGCACCGGTTTTGAAAGGATATTAAAAAAAAAAACCATCTGGGGCAAAATGGGGTACCTTTCGATTTAACTTGCGGCAAATATTGTTAGCTTCATTATTACCCTATTTTGCCCCATGTTCCCGTTTTGCCGCGGTTTCCCATATTACTTGGTGGGTGATTAAAGAGTGAAATTTAAATAAAAAAAAAGAAAGTGGTAACGCGATAGGTAGATGTTTCGTCGGGAGATTCTGCAGAGCAATTTACTCGAGACATTCGTTAACATCGCTCGGTCGCGAGACGTGTTTGTATAAACTGGCGGCAGGCGTAAATCAGTAATCCAATCGGTTGTAAATGATACTTCGGCATAAGAGATCGCATACTATACCACCCTCCCGCCCCTGAATATACGGAGATACAACGTATTTCTTCGTCTTTGAGAATCGGCGCTCTCTCGGGAGAGAAATCTATACCCATCTTCGCTGCATGCTGTGTAGGCATAAACACAAGCACACACCCGTGCACCGGTGTTCTATATAGTATACCTATATCCTACAAAAATCTTTGGTACATGCGAGAAGAGCCCGCGGTTTTCTGTGTACGTTCCGCAAAGAAATCTTATACCGCGCGGGCCACCTTGCACGCCGCTCGGTTTGCCCCTGACGTCATACTCGGGCATCGTAAAATAGGCGCTGTACACGGAGGCAAACGGGGGACACAAATGTGTAGATACTCTTGTGCCTTGGCCGTCCGGGGTGATCAACCCCATGAGAAGAAAATTTATTAGCTCCAGCAGCGTTAAAAACAACCTTGGTATCCGTACTTGCAAAATTGATATTCCGGCTATTGGAAATAGAAAAATTGCCGATAAAAGCCCGTGCAGCACTTCGCTCGATTTATAGATTCATTTATTTATTTGTTTATTCATTTATTCTGTTAATTCTCAGTATCGTGACCGCTGATTAACTTTATGTATATGTAGTTTCAGCATGTATGTATGCTCGCAATGGGGGTATATTCGTAGATTCAACTGGCCTTGCCTTTCACGCTGGAATAACTTTTTCTCGTGCGTATAATAATGAATGAGATATCGCGTTACAGTGCCGATAGACCGGGTGTACGGTTACAAACGTATACCACGCGTGGTCCCGCGCTTTCCTTCGAGAAACATAATGCGCTCCTGAACACTTATATATATATCTATATATAAACATCTCCCCCCCCTACCCCATTGCTCTCGTGTACTACGTTTGAGAAATTTCACTCTCGACGCGAAACGAGACCGAGAAAAGTCTCGGTCTCGTTTCGCGTCCGATTTGTTTCTTCACTTTCTCTGGGATTTTTTAAAATGTCGTAATTATTGTTAAATTATTGTAGTTATCATCTTCTCGAGCTTTTTTGAAGCCAGTAGCGATGTTGCAAAACCATTTTTCAAAGTTAACATTTTTAAAAATGAAAATCGAAAAAAATAAACAAAATGTTTTGCCAGTATAAAAAATACGCGAGTAACAGTTAAAGGGTTGACATACCTCAAACTTAACGGAGAAACAGCAATTTTCCTTTATTGTGTTTCGTTTTATAATTCCATCCTGTGTGCTATATTGTACGACGCGCCTGCAGTAAAATCCTTTGAGCGAACTTCTCCCTAGTCTTTAAAGGTACAATTTCAAGCAAGGTTGAGTCCCGGCGTTGCGCGTTGGATCATAGTAACGAAACACCGTTCCTGTATTGAATTACGACGTTGCGGCGAATCGCAGGGAACGGGCGCAACGACGACGGATCAAAAAGTAGCACGCGGGGAAGGAGGGTGACGGAGGTGGTGCCCTGTCCCGCTAACGATGTACCGCCACACTCCGGTGAACGCGCAGTTATAATATCTGATGGGAAGTCCGGATAAGGGCTGGGTGGGATCGTCTGTCCGAATTAGGTGTTTATCACATACACCTTAAGAGAGACAAGATTCACTCTATCCCTTAGTTTATCTCTACCCCTCGTTACAACGCTCACACAAAGAGCCAAAGAGCTTCGAGTTTGACACACGAAACTCATGAGAACGCAAACATCGTTTTTGCGTGTGACCGTACGCGGATGAAAGCGACCCGGTTCAAGATATATGCAAAAGAGAAGATATAAAAATTATATGTAGAATATTCGAAAATTATTCGACATAAATCACCTCCGGTTTGAAATTCTCATTTTTCGACCGGAAGTGACGTCATACCGGAAAGCCGTTGCTTCCAGTTTGAAAATCTCGTTTTCAACGGGAATATCTGCCTAAATCATATAATAATGTGCAGGACGGAGGCGTCGATGTATAATAGTAAAACGAACTCTATTGAATATATACATAGATATAAGAAATACTCTCTCAACGGTTATCTGTCCGTCCTTGTCGGTACAGAATAAGCGTAACCGAGACTGGTCGACTAATGGATTGATCCGTCGGGTCACTTGATATCCTCGATATCCACACCATGTACGTACAAGAGAGATACATAGGGCAGTCGTAAATGGTGCGAAATATAAGGTCGAGACGAACCTCGAAAATGCGGAGTAATAGGCGGTAACAAGGAACCCGGATATAAATATACGCATACGATCAATCTTTGATAGTTTTTTCTTTTATACTTTCTTTTAAATGAACAATTTTATATTGCGATTTCTCATAATGTCGGCATCGACTCGTCCGACGTTCGTACAGATGTAATGTCATAAAAAAAGGTTAATTACACGGATATAAACACATTTATCCGACTCGCGTTTATACCCGAGAGTTGTTTCGAACCGGCAAACGACTACGATACGATACCGAACGTCACAATGAAATACAATCCTTTTTCGATTAAGCGTGAATGAATACATTGAAACTAAAATTTGAAAAGGGGTGCGCGGATTTTCCGGTGCCTCGGGACGAAATTATAATTCATATTCATTTTGTGTGCATCACACTGGGGTCATGATTTTAATCGTGAATTGATGGTTATTCGATATTCGACTGATGGCTTCAACAGATGTATTATTCTTTCCTTTTATGTTATCAATTATGATTCGTTCCCATTAATAAAATTATACAAGGGTTTCGCCAATGTTTAAGTTTATAGAAATTATATTATTATTATTATTATTATTATTATTATTATTATTATTATTATTATTATTATTATTATTATTATTATTATTATTATTATTATTATTATTATTAATAATAACGAACTCTTTTGTTTTCTTTTGTTGTGTATATTATTAAATATCCGTAATACTGACTTTTCGCAGGAATATGCGGCGACGGCAATGAGCGAGCTTCTCGGCTGGTACGGCTACGAGAAAGTCGACAGCGGTTGCACGAGGGGCTTAAATCTGGACCACTTCGGCTCGTCAGTGGCTTCGAGGCATAATCGTCGTCAGCGCGAAATTCCTCCCGTTAGCGCGAGCGATGGGCCAGCATCGTCAAAATCGCCGGAAAGGAGGAAATGCTCCTCAAGATCTCCGGTACTCTGCAGACCGTCGAGATCGTCTCCGACCAGCGTGTCCGTCGGGTCATGCAAGGATAACGGTAGCGTCGGCGGTCTTCGTCCGTCCTCACCTGCCTCGTCCTTGCAGACCGGGCCTGCTAGTCCCAGACCTTTGGAGAACAGCGACTCAGCCTCCGATACGCCTGGTAATTTTACTAATTTCTCCGACCGTTGCACCGTCGCGCTTCTAAGCCAGCCCATTTTCAACCCATCTTACGTAAGGTTAATTTTTTTTTTTCCAAGATTATTGAATTATTAACTCGAGGAATGATTGGATTTGGAACGATGCTTATTTCTTCCACTAGACAATGATTTCTCTCAGTACTTTGTTAATTGTAACGGCACCGATATTCAAAACTGATATCTCGTTTAAATCCTTGAATACAAATTACGGTAAATACGAGTGTAATTGTGAAATATGATAATCCTTGAGGAGTATCTCGTTAAGGCCAAAATGCATTTATTGGTCTTTCGATATCACGGTCGATTATCCCCTGTCTCGAATATCCTACTCGACTTACAATTAAACGCGAGCATTGTTTCGTTTATCATTCCGGCCATTCGTTCGGAGTATTAAATCATTTACTTTGAAATAAATGGCAACGAGGTAAAAGGAGCATCGAAGTTCCCGTTCGATGAAGTAAATAAAATCAAATAAAAAAATAATAATAATCGTCGATGAAAAATATCTCGCGTACCGGAAACGAACGCTTGCAACTGGGCCACTAATTACAGCGCGACGAGTAAGCCGAGAGTTCGCTTGACGGGTCGATCAAAGCTTCAAAATTGACGTCGTTGGTTAACCCAACCGCGAAAAACTTGCGGATAGTTTTCGGGAAGTATTCCACCGCTGCTCTCGGTCTTCTTCGCTGATGCGGTTGCAGTTATCTACGAAGTTACTGCTCTCCAGTACGTCTCCTATACGTCGGGAGTCTCAAATTTTACATTCCCGGTATTTCACGGCGTAATACGAGTACTTGGGAATTTCAAACTCTGCCCCGGCTCATTCGCTGTATACACTAGAGCATTATCACGGTGAGAGCCTCCAAGTGCTAAATTAGTACTTGCCATCTTGTCTTCCTTCGTCGCGTAATTTTCCTTTCGGTCTCGAAATTCGAGCGCTTACTATAACCCCCCTCCTCCCGCCCCCCCCCCTCACTCTCTCTCTCACTCTCTACAGGCTCTTACTCTTTGAACTTGAAACTATAGACCACTTTACACAAGACCTACACCTGCTTATTACCACTCGTTTTCTGGCATCGACTTTGATTAATTAGTTTTAGTAACAGGGCAGTCGGGACGTGGCGACAAAGTCGTCGGGTTGTTTGGCATCATAAACTCGGTATAGGTTGGTTGTTTAATTGCTTTGACCTGCGAAGACGCATCGACGGCAACGGCAGAGGCATCAGGGTAGCCGGTTGCGGTCAGCAGTAAGAAACACACATCGAACGGAGAAAGAGTATTTTCGTAACTCCGCCTTCCAGAGCAGCAACAGCATCAGGCAGGCACATTTACGCAAAGAGAGCCCACAGGAATAGCGCAACGTAACACGATACCAAGAACTTCCCTATGCCGAGAATAAATTGTCGAATATCGTGTTCGTGGGTCGACTAACCTTTTTTTTCGATATCACCATTTTCCCAATATCGAATTTTTCTAACATTCTTTACCGATGTATACCGTGAGGTACGAAAAACATTAAAGTTGATTATTATTTAGCGAATCGTGAAAATAATATTCCTCGCATCATAAGAAACAAAATAAATAAGCGTCCGCGAATAAACTGCAGCTTCGAATTTTGCAGAAACTCTGAGTGTACGGAACGCCGGGCCGGAGTGTGCCTATGAAATCCGAGCGTCGGGGGTGGGGGCATCGGATCGGCAAACGAATTCGCACCCAAGTTTCTGTCACAGGCGTTATATTTAGGAAAGGCGCGCTCACGGCGCACACTGTGGGTTGTGTTGCTATACCGCAACAGCAGCAGGCGCCTCGAGCTCCGTGAAGAGTGACAAAGTAGAAAAAAAAACAACAAAAAAACATACAGAATTGTGTTCTCGTTTCATACGCGTAATCCAGAGCTATTCTCCTGTTTCACACCTCTCTTTATCCTTTCTCTATCTCTTGGAACTATATTTTGTTGGGACGATGCGAGAAGCACCTTTGAAAATCTATCGGTCGGGTTCGGCGCGCGCGTTCACTGCTCTGTCTCTAATTCCCATGTCCTCGGCAGTTTCCCGAATTGTGCACATATCCTGCTCTTCTAACTGGACAGCGTGGAAGGGGCAGTTGATACGCGGCCCGGGGAATGCATATAGTACGCTTAACAGTGTTGTCTAGGGTATATAGTAACAAGAAGATACACAGTGGAAGGCAGAACTTGAAACCGTAGAAGCTCCCGTTACGAAATGGTTCGGATGAGCAAAAGGTGAAGCTGATGTTGGCTATTCCTACCTTCGGATACAGCTTCGCTGCACGCCGCTGTTTGTTGGCCCGTCGTTATGTATCATGTGGATCGAAGCCTCTGCCGTCGAACTGCGAGGCATTGTACACAAATGAAATACTCGAATATAATTACTCACTGCGTAGGACACGAAACTCTCGTTGATACTCGTGACGAACCGGCATCAACACGCCGCAGTGGTTTGACAAAACAATGCCGGAAGCGCCACCGCGTGTCAATTAACCCTTACTAATTTTAAACTATTACCCAACGAAATACAAGAATAAACATCGATATAGTTCGACGCTTCATAAATCGTACTTTTAAAAGTTTATATAGAAAAGCTTCATCGGTGCGTTACGAATTACGAAGTACGTTAGTTATACGAATACAGTAAAAAGCACGATAGGCAAAAGTCCGAGTTTTAAATTTAATACGTTGTGATCGGCGCAGGGGAATCGGAGAATTCTCAATTAGAGTACAGTTACGGAGGTGGGAGACGTATGATCTAATGAGGGGAGGTGTAATTTAATGTCAGAAGGGCGTACACGCGTAGCTTATACATCATTCGTACGCCCTTTTCACTTTAAAAGTATCGGTATACATATATATATATATATAATATATATATATATATATATGACATATATGAATAGATGGGCATATATGCCGCTACGTGGTTCGCCGTCAAGTGATATGATATAGGTAAACGATACCCACATGAGGTGCACCATCAGCGCCCGGTGTACGATAACTTCCCTCCCTTCTCTAGCGACCATATTAATACACTGATCTTACAATGAAACTGCCCCTCACCCCCTCCCTTTAATGCAGAGTTCATAGTTAACATTGTAATAAAATGGTCAGTTTCAACAGACGGATATGATAAACTTTACGTCCACGTAATTATAATTATTATACGGTACAAATACAGTACAACGTTACTTTTTTTTTAGACTGCTATTACTTTTGAGGGGCTGCTGGACCTTCCTGTTTTACTGTCCGAAATAGGTGATTTTTTAGTTTTCACTATTCGTCGTTACTATGTGACGGGTATGCTTTAAATCTTACTGGACAACGGTTTTTCACTTTTTGAGGCATTTTGGGAAAAACGTTGATTTTCGAGATTTTCAAAGTTCGATATCTCGGCTCCCAATGAAGCTACGGAAAATCTAGGGTGACCATCGCGTTCTACGGGAAAAAATACCCGAAATAGGGCCTTGTCCGAAGTTTTAGAATCAATTTATCGTGCCGTTTGAGGACGTTGAAAAACGCGAAAAATTGACTTTAAAAGGAATTTCCCTGGGAAGGGCCTTGGCATTTTTCGACGAAATTTTTTTTTATGATCCGCCACATATTTCGACGTATTTTTTTTCCTCTGAATACGAATCCGCTGGGCCTTTTGGGCCTAAACTACAGTGTGCCATTGAAAATCTCGATTTTACGCAAGAAAAATCGTATTTTTGGGATTAAAAAGGAAAATATTGGGTTGGGAGTAAAATGATTGTTATATTCGTGATCAGCGGGAGAAAATACGTGGATTATAGCTTTGAAACAGAAAAAAAACTATTGAATAACGATTTTTCTCTTTTTGAGCAACTTTTTGAAAACGTCGATTTTCGTGATTTTGTAGGGCACGATGCAGAGCCACCTGCACCTGCAGCGCTTCATGCATTTTCGCAATCTATCGGTTTTGTTGATTCTCGTAAGTTTTCAATCGAAATTCGACTGCACACCGAAGCTTCTATGTCAATACCATAGTCTTGCATGATTTGACGCATACGCGTAGCATATTAACAATATTAAGTCGAAATTGAAAAATTGGTAAAACAGGTAAAGCACGTTAATAAGGGGAAAAACAGCTCCAGCATCCCCTTAATGTACAGGCCGAAGAGCGTAATTCCTGTATACAAGGATAGAAGATCCGCCCTTTTAATTGTAGTCACTGCAGCGATTACGTGTTAGTAAATAATAGTTAGTTCTATTTATTATTATGATATTCAGATGGCGCAACAACTTGCACGTGGTGCGGTCGTGCCGGTGGAACATGGGAACCAGGAAATGCACCGCTCTCCTTTACCCTCACCAGCAACAACTCAGGTCGTTTTTGCAGCGAGGCTTGTTTCGCTGCAGGCAGAAGGGCAGCTTTCAAGAGAGCTCGTACCTGCGATTGGTGCAAGCACGTTCGTCACTCAGTCAGTTACGTTGATTTTCAAGTAAGTGCCTTATTTTAAATAAATAAAAAAAAAACAATTATCGAATACCCGAGATAAATATTGGAATATAATTACTGATTCCGCAGGATGGCGAGAGTCAACTTCAGTTCTGCAGCGACAAGTGTCTGAATCAGTACAAGATGAACATATTTTGTCGTGAGACACAGGCGCATCTGGCGCTACACGGAATTTCCACGTCAATACCGGGTCCAGCGGGCAATACCTCAACGGCAGGCGGTTTGATAACACCGGAATTATGGCTGAGGGACTGTAGATCACCACCGCCAAGTCCAGTAGAAGAAAATTTGATTGTCGACGACGAGCCGGCGTCCGGTCCATCGATTTGTGAGCCGGAAGTCGATACGGAGAGATTTTCCCATCGTGGAAAATCTCGAGATTCTCGAGCTGCCGGGGAGGAAGTAACGGAAGAGAAAAAATCAGCTTCGATACGCGCGATAGTCAGAACATTCGAGGAGTCCCAAGACAAGATAGACCATACCGACGGAGATACGTTGTTCGACGGTGAGAACGTCAAGGAAGCCATAAGAGAGTCTCTCAGGGACGAGGAGTACAGAGTAAGATGTCGAGAGCTAATGAGCGAATCGACGAAATCGTTCAATAAAAATTGTCAAGTCGACGTCGAGACTACGGTCGCGATCGGCGAACGTTTGGATGGACTCGGAAGGTCGAGAGACTTCGTCGAGGTGGTCGACGTTCTCGGTTACAATTCGTCAGGGAGCCCACAAAATAACGAGCCAACACCGGAAGTGACCGAGGCTCGTTGCGAAAGAACATTGCATGTCAAAGACGTGAAGAAGTTACTAGCTAGTAATCCGACTCGCGGGCGCCACTATCCGAGGCACCCGAGACACCGAGGAGTGTCGAAATCACCGCCGTGGCTGGCGGAAACGCTTCATCCACCTCCCCAGGTATTCTGCAGAGAAAGAGCCCCATACAGCGGACCTCATTTTGTGCAGCCTCCATACTCTTACTCGCCACCGCCATCCAGGCTCGGAACACACACCGCGAGGCCGACGATGCCCATGGGGCCTCCGCCGCATTCCACGCACTCGAAGAATTTTTGCTCGAATCAAGCCGCCTCGTCACTATTGCCTCCGGTCACCGTTCTCGTTCCCTATCCGATACCCATACCGATTCCCATTCCGATACCAATACCCATACCTCTTCTCGGTAGTTTTTTTCCAGACAACAATCGTGACTCGAGAACGAAGAGCCCGAGTAATTCGAGGGTGCAGCAGGATCCCTCGCTCCAAACCGACGGTCCCCTGCCCGAGGATCTATCGCAGCGTGGTAAAACCACGGTTACTAGTCAATCACCGAGAAATCAATCTCAGCACACTGCAATATCGCCCACTCCTGTCGTCGCGACAAACCTGAGTCGATCCTCGTCGCGAGAATCACCTGTAGCGAGCTCCTCCAATGCCAGTGGCTCGACGATACTCGAGGACAACTCGTCTCCGGTGCCGATAAACACGAGGAGCAATGCCAGACCAATGAGGAAACGGAGACGTGTACCCGACAACAAGGAAGATCCTGAAATACATATCAATAAACGAAGAAGTAAATTCGTGCCAGTCTGACGTTATGTAGAGTGTCAAACGTATCGACGATTCGTCTCGTCTCGGTGCTATAGTAGATATTTTTTCACGCAGTTTGTTTTTTTTTCTTCTTCGTTTCACATAATACTACTCATTTTGTGTAGCTCCAGAAATGAGCGGCTTTGGTGAAAACTGTAATGTGCTATGGATACTAAAGCTCGTATACTATGGTACAAAGACGCAAACAAGGTTTGCGAAGAATTTATAGAGTCCCAAGGCCACCGAACGGGTGCACTAAGTTTTATCGCACATAGAATCGTGAAAATTATAATCTTCGAAGTCGATTAGTTACACCGCGATGAATGTATAGTTTTAAGAAGTTTCTTTTATTTTTCGTTGCTGTTGTTGTTGTCTATCTGTGCTGAAACTCTAGAAGTACGTTGAATCAGGAGTATGCATTTTATGAATGAATCTGAGGAAGGTTTATATGTTGCTCAGTAAAGATTCACCTTGTTTTCACGTTTTTCTTTGTCTCTTGCCTACGAAACACAGATCCCTGTTCTTCATAAATATTTTTATCTTTTATCGAACAAATAAAATTTGAAGGATTATGAAAAAATAAGAGAGAAAACTCGTGTTTATGTTGTATGAAAAATATAATCTTTCTTAAAAAAAAAAAATGTTCATGGATCCTTGTACACACACGCGCACAGCGTAACGAAGAGAGATAGCGTTTTCAATTTAAATTGACTCATATTTACTGGTTGTAAAGATCCCAGAGTGATATCGTACCATCTTTTCCCGCAGCGGCCATTAATCCTTTACTGTTGTATGCATCGACTTTGCCTGTCGAATAAGCTATGTCGTGAATCGTTCCCTTGTGCCGATCTAGAACGACCAGTGGCCTCAAAGTTTTCCACGAGAATATACGCAAACGTCCATCCCAACCACCGACCGCGAGTACCTTTGAGGCCAGCCGCGATGCAATCACTGAAGTGCCAGGATTCTTCAGAGGGACGGAAGTTTTGAAAGAGAGAACATGGCTCTTACTGATTTCAAAGATCTGAAATTAGAGAATAAAATTGATCGAATGGGTACAGCCTTTCAAAAATATTAAAATCTTGACGAAATTTTGAAGCGCCGACCTCTAGCTTATCAGCAGGACTGCCGATAACTCCTTTCATCCAATAATTGTCAAAGTTTATGGCCATCGGACAGTCGTCGATTTTCAGCCAACTGACAACTGTTCTCTCTCTTAGGTCCCACAGTGCTGTATGTCCGCTCTGGTACGACACAAGAACATAAGAATTTTCCGGTGTATCCATGCTTTTGATAACCATCACCTCGCCCAATGCCATAGTGTCGTCGATCGACGACCAGTCTAATTTGTACACTATAACGAAAGTCTTGAGGGAAAGTCCACCAACTATGGAATTTGGAAGTGGTACTAGCAAAATATCTTCGCCAAATAATTGACATCTGTAGGGATTCACAATGTTCTTACTACTTATCATTCAAATTATTTGATGATTTATCACGTGGAACGGTAAGAATTTGACCTGCAAAAACCGCAGTACGAGGTATCTACAGTTTTGTTGATAATCCAGTTAGATCCATTTGCTCTCCAGATATCCACATCGCCACCCTTTCTCTGCGATATAAGGCACTCTTCCTCTGGGGCAATCAAGGACATGCAGGCTTCCTTTCTCATTCCTAGTTTCGACGTCTCTCTATTCTTCTAAAAAATGTTGAAGTTTTGAAATTTTTATAGTAGTTTCTATGGCTTCCCGTTACTGACCTTCATGTCCCAGATGTGAATACCTCCGCTCTCGGTGCCTGCATAGAGATGTTCGATGTAAGGAGAAACCTTGAAGAGTAAACTGTGCACTGGTCCCATGTCTCCTCGAAGCATGTAGGTTGGATCGGGTGGAAGGATTGCCATATCTCCCAATTTTATAATTCACAATCTAACCGAGAACATCAATTTTACAGCTACTGCTGCTGTATCGTAAGTATTTTCCGTGTTGTTGTTTTTGTTTTTTGTTCGAATAGTGGCAGAGGAGCAGGTGGGAGGAGAAGAAGGTGGGAGGAACACGAGATGTCGATGATAGGGCACGCCAAATTCATTTCATAGCCTAAACTCATTTCCGCCACAAAGTAACTAGGTTAATACAAAACACACGCAAAGGTATCACTTTTGTTGTGATACAGCGTCGCATTGGAAACGCCCCTGAATAATGTCAATAGCTTGTTTTTGTTAATGCGTAGTACTGTGTATAGTGTTGTATTATATTATATCGCATTTCACAAGTGCATCATGTATTGTATTAATGTATAAATTTTAGCACTGCTGCAAAAGGTTCTACGTATTATTATCTTTTATAAAATTTGTATTCCTTCAATTGCTATTTTCGCCGTGTCAAATATGTACATTTTAGATAAAACTTTACATTCATATTTACCGCGTGATGCTTTCGTGCCGTGAACCTAGGAACATTTTACTGACACGGAGTTTGAGGAATTGAATAGATGATAAACTGAAAAATAAGGTGTGGCGCGTATGCATAGGTAGATTGATAGATGTAATTTTATCCAACAAGGCTCTTAATTAATTATTTCACAATTCGCAAAAAGTATACATAAAAGAATGAGATCAAAGTAAAAAAATTTTAAAAAGAATTTCAGAAAAAAAAAAATATATATATATATATCTCGAGCGAGTGTCGATTAATTGAATCTCGAAAAATCAATTATCGATGGTGACATAGGCTCCTGTGTTCATGCCGATGGCAAGTGTGTAATCTGCCAGTTGCAAGTTGACGGTCTCCTCGCACGATCATATGTTCGGGAGCCGCGAACGATTGTAAACACAAGAATTGGGTTCGCTTATTGTCAAACCGATATTAATAACATCACTCACGATAAAAACCTACGACGCTTTTTCATCCAGTTGTGATCTACTGTCGGAGAAATGACGTACATGAATTCCTGGGAGGAATTTGAAAAGGGAGCGGAGAGGTTATACCTACAAGATCCCATGAAGGTAACTCCTCCATATTTTTATATCATGTTTTTAAATCGTCAGGTTTACTAAGGCTCGTAATTTTTCATCCCAGGCGCGATATACTATGAAGTATTCACACAACAAAGGTGTTCTCATTCTGAAACTTACTGATAATCGTACCGTGAGTATATCAAAAAGATTATTCCACATATTCTCATGATTCGCTGATATAAAAATGACATTTGCTTTGTTTCCAGTGTATACAATACAAAACAGAAATCGCCCAAGATTTGAAGAAGATGGAGAAGTTTATAGGAAATCTAACGCGACATATGGCATCAAAAGATACTTGAGAAGGAAGGTTTGTCTAGGGATATAGATTTTTACAAATAAAAACAAATCATAGACCCACCATAAAGGAGCAGAAGTAGTTTTCTTATTTATCCTGTGACTAGTAGGATTATCATTGTCTTTATTTTTTTTTTATGTATAAACAGGAGTTTTACACAGTTTTACTCAATATACAGTATGTGCATAACATTTGTTTTCTTTCTACAATATCTTTCTATGCATCTACATATATATATATATATATGTATATATATTTATCAGAGTACAGTACTTATTTTGGCCGATTCCGTGGTCGTCGAGTCAATGTCCTGAAACAGTAACAGAAACAAAAAATTTGATAAACTTATAATCTACTTGAATTCGCGTATGTTAAGCAACTCTACAGTGTTATATTAAGAGCAGCGATATAGACGTTGGAGAGCCGTTTTTCTCTTTTTTTTTGTAGCATCCACACGAGACAATCGTGTCACTTACGATATAATTGGTTGAAGAACCGCGTCCAGAGTAGCATCGACAGGAGAGTACATTTCTTGGTTTGAAGACAGATCGAAGTGCCCTTCTCCCGCTAATTGCATTTGCGTCTACACCAAAGAGAAAACCTTTAGAAAATCTTTACTAAAAAAGAAAATATCTTTCAACTATGCGACTACATCGGCAACATATTAGCGCTTAAAACAAAGCCTTATTTACTGCGTCAAGCGACAGAATATACGAAATACAGTTAGGCGCCATAAATTAGAGGGCAGGGGGGGAGACCGGAGCAACACGGTGTAGCTAAAAAGTAAAGGCAGTTCGGATAAGTCCGTAGCTATGAATCTGTGACTTAATAACATAAAAAAATTAGTGGACGCGTCGACTACTAAAGAGAAATAAAGACATATTGTGTACGTACAGGGCGAGATGGTCTTGCAGAACTGTCGGCGGAACTCGAGCAACAACTCGAGAAATCCTGTGCTGTGCTCTCACCAAGACCGCTGTCGACGTTACTGCCTATCAACATTCTGCCGTTACGTGAGGACATTGTACGCGTTGTGTAATCCAAGTCTCGCCTCGTTTTATAATCGTCTCTATCCTCCGGATACTTCGCTTCATTACAACTCAATCTCGCATTCGGAAAGTTATATATTCCATCGCGATTATGACGCACATCTCGTCTACCTCTCTTCCCAATGGATCCGATTGTTCTGAAATGTAATTTTCTGTACGGCATTTTCCCTGTTTTACAAACATTACACGCCATCAATAATCCTCCTTCTCTTCTAATTCGGTCGTCGGCCGATAGAAAAATGGTCTTTCGATCCCGCTGTGAAAACAACACCACTACCGCACTTTTCACGGTGCCCGAAACACATGGGTACAAAAACACACACACAATAAATAAACAGGTGCGTCAGGCTGTTAATCAGTGATTTATTAAAGTAATTCATGCTTCAAATAAATAGGGGGGGGGGGTGGAACGGCCGCATGCTTATAGTATATAACGGTAGACGACAATGTACATGCACGAAGAAATAAATTAATCAAACACAAAAACGAAAAAAAACCAACAAACAAATCATGCATTGAGGACAACGGGCGACGATGAATCGTGTAGGAAGGACTGTTGTATTTTCTTGTCAAACAATTACTATGGATCCTGTATCATCCTCAAGTGGAGGATGGTTGTAGTGGGTGCAGCCCATTTTGAGATCATCGTACCTAGGCGGTGACGTTGCCTCGGGCTCCTCTAATCTCATATTGCTAGATTGAAGAAGACACTGCGGTACCGATTGCGACTGTACAACAGTGTACGGTATCTCACGTCGCTGTTGCTCGCTCATTCCCGTTGTGTCGATTAATCCAAATTCCAAATGTCTAAAAAAAAGAATAAAAAAAATCGTAAAGTATCTCACCAGTTATTCTAGTTCCTTACGCTTTGAGATTTTCTTCGTAAACTCATTGAAATGCGTATCGTACTTTCTGAGTTCATCGGGTAACGACTGTTTCTGCGAAGGACTTCTGTGTCTGCTTCTATGCCTTCGTCTCGGTTCCGTGTGGCTCACAACGGCTCTTTGGACTCCCTCGCCTTTCCGCTTCTGCGCTTCTCTCCACTGTGGCTCCGAATCTACCAACTCGTTCCTATAAATCAACGAATCGATTGTGAAGTTTATAATGGGTAAATTATAAATGCGCGAATTGGTAGACGAAACGAAGTACCTGGAGTTGCGCGAGCTTCTATGCTTTCTACGATGCTTTCGATGACCCGATCTCGTATCGTGGGAACCCCTTGATAGTTCGGATTCGCAGTCCGAGTGTCGACTGTGCCTCCGATGACTGTGGCTGTGACTACGTCGTCGATGACCGCCGCGACCATGACTATCACCCGAACTCTGACTCTCGACCGAACTGCTTCTCCTCTGAAGCCTGTTCAATAACTGTAACAGAATGTACATTTTTTTTACATTTTTGACAATGAACAGTTGGGAGAAGTACCATATAATTTTACTCGATTTGATGTTATGGTACAAAAAAAAAACGTTTGTTCATTTGACTAATATAACTTACAGTCGGTGCAGTGCCGGCCGATCTTACGGAACGCGGACTCGACGAAGTATACAATCCACGTGGCTGACTCTGAGACCAAGGCGCGCTGCGAGTGCTTCTTGGACTGGAATTGTTTACACTCTGTCTCGGCGGATTGTTTGCATTTATAGTGTTTCCGGGCTGGTTACGCTCGATCGCCGGTGTTTCGATGAATGGTCGAGCCATCTCTTGACCCTCGACTACTCGCCTCTGCGCTCTTCGGCTGGGCGCCCGCTGAAATGCCGGCGGTGGATTGCGTCGAATCGACATCTGCTTTTCCGAATTCGTCGACGGGCTGTGAGATCGGAAACGCGAGTATGGACTCAACGGTGGTGGTCCCGTTGCCATCAGACGGAAAAATGCTTGATGCTCCTGGCAGCATTTCCACAGATGACGACAAGCACCGCGCGACGGTGTCTCGAAACCGTGGGTCCTCTCTTCGGAATTTTTTTCACTCACGCGCAGCATGAAATATCTGCCCTAAATTGTTTTCTCATTATTAAAAAGCAATCAAATAAACTTTCAGATGAATTATTTCAGAGCCGAGCTAATATTGATGTACCCAAGTACTTGGTGGATGCAGTTTCCTGTACTTTAGTTCTTAACTCTTTATAAATCCCGCCTATTCTTACTCTAAGACACTACCGTAGCAATGCTGGTGGACCTAACGGCCCGTTCGTTAGACCCGTTTCGGTACGGTTTCGGGCGGTGAAACTTATAAAGGGTTAATTACTACTCAGTAATTGAAGTATTTGCCCAGCTCTGAATGTATTTCGATATATCCATATAAGATGGGAAGAGAGTGTTTTGGAGATACCTTGTTATAAATCTTATTGATACGCGGCCAGTAATAATTGCCGACTTTGGTTTTGTTCCGTAGTAGTATTATACCGCTCGGTGTAAGTCCCAAATAATACTCGACATTATCTTCGCCCTGTAAAGATAATATTAAATGCTCCTATCAAGAGACGAAACTCAAGAAAAGTATTTTTTTAATATATATATATGTATATATAGCGACAATGTCTTATGAATTCTAACCAATACTGGATGCAAATCGACTCCATACATCTCGAGCCACTTGACTTTGTCCAAATAATTGAGTTCCGCTGCCGAGGGTAGTTGACCGCTGAAGAAATAGAATACCGTTTATTAATTGATGTAATCATATTAATAGGTATAATTTTATAAGATTATTACTTACACCAAAGTCTTGTGCAGCTCGACAATTCTTGCTTCCAGTTCCGTGGTCTGATTAGCGAGAAAACGAAATTCGGTTACATAGCCGAGCGAGTGTCTCCGAGGATCGTAATCTCCCAGCTCCGCTGTAAATAAGTAAACAATCAATTCAAATAATCGAACGACGGAGGAATTATGTTCACTTGCGAAATCGGAGAAAACTATTTCGGAAGTTTCGTTATTATGGCTGATTCGGTAGGGAATGGTACATATACGCCGAAATATCGTGGGGGCTCACGATGAAAATACCAATAAATAGTCGTCGAAGCGATTATCTGGCCCACGCTCGTTGGTTCGTATATAAATTATATACGATACTAGAGGGAGCTCTCGATGGCCCTACAGAATACAAGGTAGAAATCGGGTTGAGGCATGAATATAATTCGTATGAACAACGAGCACGAAAGTATGCGATGGAACCCGTTAACCACCCTCGTCGTTCAGTAATGGGCTCTCGGCACTTGAGCTCTTAAGAGAACGTTTAAAGAATTGACGTGCATTTCCACTTTGAGTAAAGAGAAGTAAATGCTAAGAGAAGCGTAAAAACAAAGAGAAAGATAAAGAAAGCCACTCGAGAAAATTTCGAGTAGAGCTCGTAGCAGTTAAATATAAGCACGGTAAGAGAATGAGCGTCGTGAAAATTCATGAATCGAACAATAGACGGAGCGAATGGTATCCCTCCCTCCCCCCCCCCCCTTCCCTGTGAAAATGAGAAAGTCGTGGAAACACAAACAAGCTCTTTGCAATATCCCACAGTGTAGAATAAGACGAGAGAATTTATAATAGTCGCACAAAGTCGAGAGTACTATCCTTGTGTAGCGAATTTAAGGATAATGAAAGAGTGGATAGTGGAGCAATGCGGACCTTTTTTATCCATTCTTTGCGGGGCATAAAGAAAAGATCTCATTTCAAACAGAAGACACGAGATCCGCGCTCCACTAAGTTTAGCCGGGAATTGTCGAAAATTTAGGTGGGAAGTTATTCTCTTGATTTGATTAAATCTGCGTTAAACCTCGTCGTTTCGGACGAAAATAATGCTATCGCGAGATAATAAACGACGAGTTGAGAATTCATTGGCGAGTCCACCGTTGTCGTCAACAACTTCTCCGTCGGATCTCGCAGAGAAAATCACGTTCTTTGCTCACCGTCAACGAAAGTTTGAGAAGCGTAGGAAAGAAAAAAATGAAACTCGCTCGAGGAGAGACCATTCATCCGGATTCTTTTGAAATCCACAGATGAGACGCAAACAGAGTACTCTTGGACTCTATTTGCTACTTTGAATCTCGCGGTTGATAAGTGCAACTTTACTGCGAGTTTTGCCGAGAATAAGCGGGCTTCTTCACGTAAAACTGACCGGTTTTTTGCAATCCACCCTCGCAGCTGTGTCGTCTTCATCCAACGATACTTGACGGTGAATACACAGTCTCTGGCAGCGCCGGCCCTTTCACTCTTTGCCCCGATATCTCTCGACTCCATTCGTTACTCCAATCAGAGGAGAGAAAGAGAGAGACTTCCTTTTTTTTTTAATATATCTGACTCTCCGATCTTATTCAAACCAATTAATGAGCGTTTGCTCATTAATTGGAAGATGAACAGTTTCCCACTCATCGGCGTAACGACTTGACTAAGTTGTGATTTTGACTACAAACTCAAGAGGCGTTGAACATAATAAATAATTTCAGAAATTATAACTACGTTTATCGTTGAAACTTACACTGAACGACGTAAGCACCGAGTTCGGCTGCCAGGTCGAAGGACACCGGTAGCCTGCCTTGCACGATGTCCTGTTTGATCTGAAGAAAGAATTGGTATCTGCGAACATAAGAAATATCAAATTATTCTTAATTTATGAATTATGAGTGGGCGTCCGGTCGTTGTCGTCGTTGCAATTCTCGTCGCGGTTTACGGTTTCCTAATATATATTTAATATCTAACAGTTTCAATGTATTTTTTTTTTTCACGCTTCAGCAATATCTAACGCCCTCCGGTCGTCACAGTAAACGTTAGTCATACCACGAGTGCAAGCACGATTCACGATAAAGCTTGTCGGAGCCGAGACACTGTAAGGCGAGACTGTAAACTGGATTTTGTTGGCTGCGACACGTATGTTGCACCGGGTATAGGGACTGTTACCAAGTTTAAAACTAACCGCACTGCCACCGCAACTGATTCCGGATGAAAGTTGGCGTGCGTACGGAACAAAGGAGCTGCTGCTGCTTCTCGCCCCCGCAAATATATATATATATATATATATATATATATATATATATATATATAAACGTTCGTCTTGTACTCAGAAAGCCGTATGTATTATTATATAGTTCGGTCGGCTGTTGGATTACTGCAAAGTTTCAGAAACGGCGAACACTCCCGTTTGAAAAAAAAAAAAAAATGGGGAGAATTCGGCAATTTGGTTTTACCGGGAGGTCCAAATTCTCAAAGCCGATTCCTCTTTAGAAAAGCCCCGGCGGGCGCTCCGCGGGAAGGATAATTCACGGAGGCGGCACATAGCGAGGATCCCGCGAGCGGTATAGCCGTGAACTGCCGTGAACCTCCCGCGGAAGGACTCTCACCGAAGGCTATGGAAAGGAAAAAGAAGATGCGAATTCGGTGCTGACGGAATGCTGTACGTTACAAGCGCGGGGCGGGGGGGGATGGTGAAGAAGCGAACGGAGCGAAGCGCTTATGGTCGGTCAGTCGCGCGAGCTCTATAATTTACCCCTTTTCCTTCGGGTAAAATCGGTGCGTTCGGTTAATTGCCAGGGCGAGGAGAGCAGGTCCGAGTTCTCGCGCATCGCCGAAAGGGTTAGAGGAGAGAAGAAGCTCGCACGATGCCATGTCAAAGATTTCTTAAAAGTCTTGTCCTCTAAAAGTACCTTTTCCACGTGTTCCAATTTTTTTTTTTTTTTTCATCTTTCTTACTAATTTATACGGTGCAATGAAATGGACAGTTTTTGTACGTACAAACTTGATGTAGCGCTACAGCATTAATTTTCATGGAAAACTGATAGTATGCAAGTATTTGAGACTGTGATAGAAGAGCGAAACAGGTGATTTAGCGATTTTCTTGTTCCTCGCGTCCAACAGTTTGTTACTGTCAGGTTTAGTTATATCGACTGACATATATCGCGTATATAGCCCGTTCGTGTGTCGTATTTGCACTGCTGGGAGTTCAACGTTTATCTAGCACATAGACTGTATATACAACATGATGGCACTACGGGTTTCACAACGTACATACACACATTGGAACCCTTCTATTGACGGTCTCTCGACGATCGCTCATCCAGCGTAAAGGACGAACCCGCATTAGCATATAGATCGAGTAGTCATCTATATATATTTTTAAAAAAATTTCTTCCATACGGGTAAACTCACCTAGTGATCTCTTCTATGAGCTTGCAGGGATCCGCCGCGTAAAACTTTACTCCGAAGTATAGAGTGTGCGTGTCCAAACTGGACTCCCCTTTTCGGTGCTTCAACTGCTTGCTCACCTTTTTGCTGGGATCGAGCCATTGCTGCAAAAATTAAATAAAAATTTATAGAAAGATTTTATTTGAAATTTTACTGTTACGATTTTTTAACTATCTCTCTGCGATTTAATTGAATGCCGCAATAATTCACAACGATTGCCCGAAGCTGGACGAGCAACAGTCCGGGTGTTCGACTATTGGGCTGCGAACGTCGCGACGGATAAACCGGAAAACGACGACGCCCTCCTAGCTCGGAGAAACCGGAAATTACAGACAACTTTCCCTATAATGATAAATCCCTCCTCTGTATGCCCCGGCATCCCGTGCTCTTCCTCTGCATCAGTTCACTCGACGGGCCGAGCTTACAGAGTGAGAAATTGTTTCGAGTCCGGTATTCTACACCCGCAGGCGAACCATCAACGCGAGTTCGCCTCCGAGTGCTTCGTCAATCTCGGCAGCAACACCGACGGAACCAGCCTCGTGGCGCTACCCCAGGATTTATCGTCAAACACGAGGTAATTAATTTTAACGGGAGGGGCGCTTATGTGAATTCAACTTGCACGAAATTTTATCTAGAAAGGATTTCGTATTTCCATTTTATACGTTATAATTTCGGAATTTCGGATTTATAGCATATAGAGTATATTTCGAAATTACGAAATTTCATTCCATGTGCTATATTTCAAAAGCCTATACGATGAAACCCGGCCGGGGGGAGAGGGAGAGATGGGATAAACATCCAAACCAACAAACAAATCCCCAATTTTCCAAAATATATATAAGATTATACACGCCCATAATTATATAGATCTAGGATTAAAAAGAAAGTCTTTCATCAATTACCGTTTGATTCTCGTGATCGAGATACCGAAGTCCAAAGTACGCGGTCTCCAGAAGATTGAGATGCCTGAAAACACGATCCAGTAATTCTTGTCCAAGGTTCGAACTCTGCAACACAATCGAAACATAAAATAAAAATAAATTATGAACGTGTGAATTCGGTCTGAAATGGAGATAGTGAAGTCCGATGGACGACGCGTTAACGCGTAGCCAAGAAAAAAATTAGTGGACGCTCGTGGACAAGGTAACTTTGTTAAATGGGCAAATCTTTTTTTTTTACCACGTGCAGAGCGCGAAAAAGCAAAACTCTCCTCTGATAACGTTACCCGCGGTCATAGAAGCGTGCAACTAGTTGTATAATTGCTATTCTTTGCTCCCCTTCGACGACTTGTGTGCGTAGACCTCGCCGAGAATAAAATCGCTCGTTTCCGGTTCCCACTGGAATCACGAATCCGTGACGTGCGCACCTTCGGCGTTTGTTTGCGTTCGGGCTGCGATTGTAGTGATGTATACTACAAACCTCGTAGCCAGACAAAGGGGAAAACTCGATTATTCTCGGACCACAACAAAATTGCAAACTGCGGCGTTTTTCTTGTACGGGGAGGCGGTAGAAAAAGAACAGCGTAAACTTCTAGCCGATAGGCCCGAAAAAAATTCCTCCTGGCGACTTTAGTTGGCTGTGCGTGTCGAAGATTCTAGCTCGATTTTTGAAAAAAAAAAAAAAAAAAAATCCTACTTCCAGACTACAGACATACTCTTCCGCTTGAAAAGGGAAAAATTAAGTGGGCATAGAGAAATAAAAGGCCTAGCTCGCTGTGCAGTGATTCTTATACTCTTTTCTTTGAATCTCATAATTACCTATCGTTTAGCCACTTTGCGGTTTTGCCGCCGCAGCGTTTCCCCCCTTTGCTCTTGTTACATTCGAATCTCTTGCGAAGGGCACACCGTAATTATAAACGTAGCATGTAATAAACTTCCCCGGCCCATTCTACTCTGTGTTTCTGTATCTCCAGACATGCAATCTACTGTCCATCGTTAAACAATATTTTTTTTTTTTGTTTCTCCTCTGTTTATTAAATATTCGTCGCGGATGCAACAAAGGTGTTTCATCGTCGCGACTCGTCACGCGGTAAACGTTCGAGAAACGAAATTGTTTGTGATACATGTATATGCTTGGAACCCGTTTTCGTCGTTGCCTTTGGATACTCTCTCTCCGTACCGTCTGGCCTTTCTCTTACTCTCGCCCTCTTCCCTGCTTCCCTTTCGTTCGTTCGGCTTACGTTCGGTCTCGTCTTGAGGTCAATGGCAACGGAACGCTTCGCGCCTGTGTCTACCTCCAAGTTCCCGGAGCGTCAAATCGACAGGAATACAAAAGCCGTCTATCGAGAAAAAAATATATATACAAAGAAAAAGAAAGAAAGCTGGCGTTCCCCTCGACATATTACTTTCCTTGAGAGTTCCACAATGTCGATAACCGAAAGATTTTTTTTGTTCTCGCAGTTTTCTTTAAATCGCGGGCGTACCTGACGGGATTCGGTTTCTGGCCGTTGTGTACGAGTCCATCGACATTTCGTTTAATGATATACACACGGACTTTCCGGAGAGGTACGCGACCATCGAGACTCGTGGTACTCTCGAAACAGAGTGTACGTACTTGGTATGTACGAATGGTACGTACATACCCGAGTTAAGTTACGTTGTGTAAGTAGCGGGGGCAGGGTCTATGCCCTGATGCTCCACTCGACGACGCTGCTGTAAAGCTCTCCGGGCTCTCCTCGTCGCTGAGGACTCGCTCGTTCGCTTCTCTGCCTCGCAGTGTGTGCCTACGTTTGGCTGCTGGAAATAAGGAGAGCTCAGACTCACCAGCGAAAACCTCTAGGGCCAACCTTGCTTTTTTTTTTTTTTTTTTTTTTACTTCTCACTTGCACAATATATTCCTGGAGAGCCCCAAGATAGACGCTCACCCGTTTCATCCGACCCTCGGAGTCATTTACGGAGATTACAAGTTTTAATAAAGATTTTTAATAATCATATGGTACAAGATTTTTAATGCAAATACGAAAACTTTGGATCCTCACTCTTGGCTCTCTTGGGTGGTTTGTTAGTCTAAAACTATTAGTATAATGGCCCAAGAGCGTAATAACGGATCATTCATTTTGATTCTATCGTTAAAGGGTAGCGTAGCGGTAAGCGCACTCCGCTCGAGACGCCGACACGTATGTTTGCGCACGAGATTATAGTGTGCGAGAGGATAAAAATAATACAATAGTACGGTACCGGTGCTTCACCGGTTGCATCGAGTCCGTCAAGCATCTGCGAAACGGTCGCGCATTGAATTCGCGCGGGTAAACGAGCGGAGAGCCGTGCGTTAATAACGATTTTTTTTTTATCACACTCGAACTAAATTGTCCGGACTAACGTGGAGAAATAGTTTTTACCACTGCGGCGATTCGTCGTCGATCGCGGGCTCTCTCTCTGCGTCCGCAAACGTGACGACTCACACAGGCGTGTCACCTCTAAATAGGAGGAAGCCTCGGCGGCCCGGCAACACTTGTCGTATCGCAAGCGTGGACGAGAAGGCGGAGAGGAGAGAAACGTAGATAGGTATAATGATCGCATGCCGATGCCGCTAGTCCTCCGCGTGGCTACTCCGTGAATACAAATTCTCCTCGAAGTCACCATACGCCCGTTTCTGTACACAACACGCTCCGTCAATAGCGGGCTTTCTCGTGTACCTCGAGGGTAAGCCGATTATTGGCCCTTAAAGAAAAATCTTCGAGGATAACTTCGTCGGATGTATCGACACTCCGATAGCAGCGTATGTCTCTGTTAAGGGACGTGTTGAGTACGAATAGCACAGTAGTTTTCGCCACATTGGTAAGGTCCCAAAAAAAATTTCAAAATTCCTGCATCGTTTTGTGACCTTGGACTGAGGCACGAAACATTCTTCCTGGCCACTTTGCTTCTTGAGCTAGAGAGCATAGAGCTCGACGATAAAAGGGTACGGAAAAAAAAATTGTGAAGCAGCCAAACTGTTATTATATAGGCCGTCAGAGAGGGAGAGAGCGCGAACGTAGGTAGAGCGATGGACAAGTTAAAGTTTGAAAAAAAAAAAAACAAAAAAAATGTGCTGAGCTCCGAGCTCGATGGTCTGGAGCGAGTCTGCGGCCTCTTGAGACACACTAGCAGCGAAGGTGAGTAATCATCATCTTTCGATTGCGTGCCGTTGAACGACAGGCTTGCCCGCCTCGGCAAGGTTTTGCGTTTCTCCCGGCACCTCGATTCCCCTGCGCGTTGTTTCTACTCTCAAACCGCGTGGATATGTACTACAGGCACGGTTTTCAGCCCCCAGCGAGGTTTGTCCTCGGGATCCCCATAATTTTCTCTTCCTCCCTCCACACTCTTTCCAACTCTCGTTTCTCCGATCGAGTTTTATCTACGTTTTTTTTTTCCCCCTACGGATCTATAGAGTCATCGATCTTTGGGACACGGAATTACAAAAAAAAAATTATCATAATTAGACACCCGAATAAAAAAAAAAGACATTTAATATCCCACGAATGTGCGGTGTCTAGAGTGGTAAATAAAACGTTTCTCTCCCACGCCTCTCCTGTACTATACTAGTTAAATACGGAATAGCTGAACTCGTCGTCAGCTGAAAAGGCCCAAGAGCACTGGGTAGTAGCGCGGTAAACTAGTAATCTCGCTCCTCTCGACTCGCGGGATATCACATAAATAATATGCTAATGCACGACCGGGGGTGTACGAGTCGGAAATACACCGACGTGTATAATATAGCTGAGGTGCGTTTAAGAAAACGTAGCGATCGGAGACCCACACGTACGCGGCTTGTTAAGTATATCGTACAGGCTATCTCGTTTGTGCCAGAAAAATTACGCATTTATCAAGTCGCGTTACAGGATTATCCAGATATAGTGAGGTGTGCTCGACTTGCGCTCGACGATACGCAACGCGCAAAAAAAAAAAGCAAAAGAAGATGAAATGATTTCGATGGAAAAAAAAAACGGTGTTAATCAACCAAGATTCTACCCGCTCGGACCGGTCTCGTACAGTTGCCGAACCGGAAGCTCGAGCGCCGTATCGTTTATCAAATGTATAGTTAAAATAAAACAAACGGGGCAGGAACAAAAAGAATTAATTAATCGCAAGGGCTTACATGAGTGCTGGTTGCACTCTTCCGGATGCCCGCGGTAACCAGTTACTATAATAATAATAATAATAATAATAATAATAATAATAATAATAATAATGATCATAATGCCGTGAGATAATAACGGTGCACATACTCGAAGAAACGCATGTGTGTTTTCGGAATAATATGATGCTCGTATAGATTACATACACGTTTTTGTAGCGCGTTTATACTTATATGTATGTATGTGTGTGGGTGTATGTATGTTCCACGGAGTCGCAGGGGGACACCCTGGAAAAAAATAACTTTCCAAAATATATATAAGATAATAACGGCGATTCTGGCAAAGTACCTCGAGCCGCGATCCAATTACGTGGATTAATTGATCGATTAATCAATTAATTAACGCAGAGGCGAAGATTCGAGTCAGATGTTCCATTCGCCGGTGAAGGATATTTTTGCATTGTACTATTAATAGAGGAGCGAGAAGAGGAGAGAATGAGAAAAGAGAGAACGTTGAGGATAGGAGACTTGTCTTTCGAGAGGGTGAGAACGACCGAGTGATCGTACGTAATTATAGGAGAAGCGGGACGACGTCGAGCAGAAGGGGACGTAGTCTCTTTTAATTCGACTGGCGGGAAAGTTTGCGATTCCGGGAGATGTATATAGTCGATAAACGGAAACGATGGACGTTTCCATTGTCGCGACAATCAAAGTTTCAGCTCGGACGGGTGAGGAGAACGACGAAATTGGGTTTTATATAAAGGGCTTGACTTACGCCCGAAACATCTCTCTCTCTCTCTCTCTCTCTCTGCGGATATCAGGGAATTCGGTAGACTGTGACGGCGACGAGATTGCCGTGAACATGATCGTATTATCTATATATATATATAGTCAACGCCATCGAAATATTAATTGTATTGTTAAACGAAGCGACGCTCGATACGATAATGAAGAGATTCGCCAAGATATGACATTATCGATTATTGATTAAAAAAAATATATAAAAAAAAAAAAACAGAAGAAAGAAAAATCGCGTGGCAATTCTACATTCCTCAAAAGTTGGCAACAATCGAGCAGGGTATATAATTGATACTTTTATCCAGGAATCCAGGACGAAGCCCGAGGGCTTCGAGCCTAAACGCTTCTCTGCTGGTCGAGGTATTCGCCTTCATGCGTCGAGATTCTCGGTGGGGGACCGATTTCTTTTTTTTTTTCTCCAATTCTCCCTCCTCGTCCATACAATAATATAGCTACTCTCGGACTGGCGCGTATTTAATGACGGAGTGCGGTTGTTACTGCTTTTGCAGCGATGTAATTTTTCGCCCTTCTTCCCATTGGCATTCCCGTTTTGTTTCTTTGCATTAGCATCTGCACCGGGTACAATCAGCACAATGGGTACAATTGAGCGAAATCAGAGCGAGATTCGCGCATGTTTCCACAGGCCGTGGGGGTTAATGTTAAGTTCGGCAGAGAAATCCGTATCCTACCTCGGGGAGAGCCGACGGTCGGTGAGAAAACGAAAGAGGCACCGAGAGCGGAGAAAACGAGCCGGCAAACGAGCGAAATGGATGAGAAACGACGAGGAACGGTAGATAAATTGAGCAAGAGATAACAGAGTTTATATCGGTGAGTATTCCGAGGGTATACACAGATATGGTCCGGAGGGTTCGTGCCAACTCGAAAAGTGAAGCGCGAGAGAACAACGAAAAGGTAGAGGAAAAAAAAAGAACGCCGGAGAATATCCAGGGAGAGCACCCCGGGGCTAAGACTCCTCCCTGTTGACGAGAGCTCCGCGCTCAAAGCCCCGTACCACGCTTTCCGGAGAGGCCAAGCGAGAGTGAGATAGGGAGTCCTAAAAGCCGCGTCAATTACTAGGGTGCCCTTTTGAGAGGGTGGGCACGCCAATTTTCGTATATAATCTAATAACAGAGAACCGAGAGAGCGAGCAAGAGCTCCGCTGCATTCCCGGCTCACCGGTATAACTCCGTCAATGAATAATATATACACCCCGGCATGATAGCTGTTCCGCATGGAATAACCATACAGAACTTACCGATGCATTCGTGCATGCAACCGCTCCCGATGGATAATTAAATGGAATGCACGCGTGCTCCGAGTGCTTAAAGTCTCTGCAGCCGGATAATTATTTATTCTCAGCATCGTTTGTTGTTTATTATGTATTATATAGTATGTTATTTGTCGGTATTTTCTTCCTCATAGAGAAAGCTACCATTTCGCAAAAAAAAAAAAAAAAAACAAAAAAATTGTCGCGAAAAATCTTATTTTTGGGATTTAAATGGAAAATATTGGGTTGGGAATAAAATAATTGCTATATTCGTGATCAAAGGGAAAAAATACATCGAATATAGCTTTCAAACAAAAAAAAATCGAATGAACAACGATTTTTCAATGTTTGAGTAACTTTTGGAAAAACGTCGATTTTCGCGATTTTCAAAGGTCGATATCTCGGCTCCCAATGGAGCTACGGAAAATCCAGGCTGCCCATTGTGTTCTACGGGAAAAATACAGAATGTACGGCCTTGCCCGAAGCTTTAGAATCGTTTTATCGTGCCGTTTTAGGGCGTTGAAAAACACGAAAAATGGATTCTAAAAGAAGGGGCCTTCGAATTTTTTGACGAAATTTTTTTTATTATCTGCCACATATTTCGACGTATTTGTGCGCGCTGAACACGAATCCGCTGGCCTTTTTGGTCTAAAGTACAATGTGACATTAAGAGGCACGATTTTATGCACTTGGCCGGCTAAAATAGTTTAGCCGGCTGAGACGGCTTAGCCGGCCAAACTATAAAATACATTAGCCGGATAAGATATTTTGACCGGCTAAACCAGCCTATTTGTACAGCCTTAATCGAAAGTATCACCTCGCCTTACGAATATCTCTGCGATAGGGCGAGGGAGCGAGAGACGGTCTGCGGTTTTGCGAGTATACACAGGGGCAAGTAATTTTGTAAAAAGGGGGAACATTGCACATGAGTGCATCCAATGTACTGTGTCGGAGGAGCACTCGGCGAAATGAAGACCGTTTTCAACAGGAAATAAAAGAATGTGAGAGAACACAGCGAGACCTGTTTGAACATCTTCGGTCATCGAAAAGCCTTCGGGAGAGTTGATGAATGAGAGACGTGGATCCCGTTGATTCTCGAACGAAGGAGAAAATGGAACGAAAGAGACCGGAAAACTAGACTGGCTCGCGGAGCTCTTGGCTCTTGATTACCGCAGAAGCTAGAGAAATTGAAGCGGAAGCCATTCTAACCGATTGCCAAATCTCATGCCTGCAACCGCACTATATATAACATACTGTCGCAGGACGGCCGTTAATAATTCTAAGATTGTCTATTATGCATTGTCGGACGAACATCAAAGCAGGAAGCATCGACCGGTACTAATCTAAATTGGTCCACAAACGTCCATAATTTTTATTATCGTTGATGTTACAAAAAATAAATATAAAATCGATTCAACGAAAACAACAAGTTTATCGGGAACAAAAGAAAACGGCGCGTACAAATGAAAATAAAAAAGCGACGATTCTGGCACTCACGTTAACGTCTTGGATGACTTCGTGTTCGTCGAGGAGTATGACTTTGCAGTGAAGCAGACGAGGCCTTCGAGTACCGGTGGGCCTCAGTCCCGGACACAGCCATTCGACCACCATTGCAGTTTTTCGGTTATTTCGCTTTAATCCTCCCTCCTTCGGTCGTTCGTTATTTCTCGTTTCGTTTCTCTTCTCCTTCTCGCTTCCGGTATCCTCGACTTCGTCCACGCGACTGCACTTCCTTCCGCCTATCTCCTTTCGACGTCGAGATTTCAGCCCAGGCTTTCCTCCGCTTGCCTCGTTCCACTCATCCTGAAAGGCATTCGACACAGGTTATCCGATGCTTTGTACTACCCACAACGGTATGCACTATATATACTCTCTACAGTCAAGAGCAGCGGCCACAAGTTGGTCCTCCTCTTGATGTCTCTACGAGATCTCAGCGTTATAGGTAAGAAACCGAACCACCCTCGAGGGACATCTAAGGAAAAGGACGCACGGGACCCTCGAGTCTCTCAAAGGATATATATATAGATAGAGAGACGAGATGGCGGAGAACTCGGAGATTAAGGAGATAAACCGAAAACCTCAAGCCTGGCGCGCTTCATACGATTCCGCGTCGAAAGAGTCACCGCTTCGAGGCGATGAAGGATTTTTAGAAATAGTGATTTTTAGAAAATGTAACGAACGAGATCAGTCACGTATGAGTGTTTTCAATGTCGGCGGAAATATACGTGTTTTCCCATGTCGGATGTTACCTCCTTAGTTTGTTACCTACGTTTTCAGTCGAACATTGTATTTCCTCGGCGCAGTCGCGATCACGGACTTTCGAGAAATTTCAAAGAGTCTGCATATGTTAACTATAGCAACCGTACTATATGTAGCGTAGTGTATCGGTGACTCGCGATGTGGCTCGCCGTTACTTGGTTGTTTTCACCGTTAGCTCATAGTTCTCTCGCTCACCGCGCTCTCCCTCCGCACTCCGAATATCGTATGGAATCGAGCCGAATCGTCTGCATATACTTATAATGTATCTTAAAACTCTCAGTGTGACGAGAAAATATCACTCCGGCAACGCTAATAGCTCGAGACACTTTTTAATCCGCGGGCTCGTATCTCATCCGTAATAATGCTAACCGGTTCGTTTAGTTTTTTCGACGAGGAAGGTCGAACGACTTTTTAATGGTAACTCGATTGTGTAGGCACGTAGTTTCGTGTAAGTTTCATGAAAAACGGACCTATGCTCTACTTCGGAGGCTATGCGTTTTTTTTTTGTAATCACTCAATTATCAAATTTATTATTATTATTATTATTATTATTATTATTATTATTATTATTATTATTATTATTATTATTATTATTATTATTATTATTATTATTATTATTATTATTATTATTATTATTATTATTATTATTATTATTATTATTATTATTATTATTATTATTATTATTATTATTATTATTATTATTATTATTCGCCAATGTATCTCTTCAGGTAGGCGTTAATAGAATTTGGTTTATTTAATACAAAGGCGCATCGGGGATTTGCGCACTGGCTGTGGTTCGATAAATTCAGATCAACAAAGACTCTATTATAATATCCGATTGGGAAGGATATTAATTAACAAATCGTTCCCGATATTTTCCTTTGGTGTAAAAAAATCTGAAATTGTGGCCTTGAAAGATTTTTCAACGCGTACTCGACAACGTTTTGGTTCTTTACCTATGATCGGCGTTCAGATATGCGTGTATCGCGATTACACGGCAGTGGCAAACATTAAATGACGGTTGTATGCGTGCTAAGAGTGTACACACCGGATGTACTGTTCGACCCGAGTTTCCCTCACACTTGCATAGAGAGTAAGAAATGCATCGCGATAAGAAAAGAAAGAAAAAAGAACGAGAAAAATATTCTTTCTATGCTCTTCCGAGCTCCGCTAATTAATCCTCTTCTCACGCATTGTAATAATAACGCGGACGCGATACCGGCGTTTCTCTCATTTCCGGTGCAATCAACTCTCGACTCTTAACGCTCCTATGTGCGAACGCTATTGTGGACTATGAGCATTCATGCCATGGTCGACCCAAGGTACAGGAATAAATAATAAATAAAAAAATATATTATTAACTTCATTGTTCCGCCGAAATGGTGAACTAAAAACAATTTCTTGCTTGCATTAGAAATTGGCCGCGGCATTAACGCTCGAATAATGTGTAGAAACAAGTTTTAAGATGTGTATATTAAGTACGAATATTATAACTTTACAGTAGTAGTTTAGTTTCACGAATAACCGGTATAAAGCCTCGTACAAGAGTCCCAACTTGATCGTAGATGATTTTTTTAACTGGGTTAATTCGAGTGATATCGAGAGTGTTAAAGTCTCGCCGGCGAAATAGAAGCGCGTATCTTAGAATTGTAACCGCGCAAGGACTGCATGACCTCGAAGTTAAGATTGCCCGCGGGCTTGTTCTTTCTCGACGACATACCGGCAACACTTGCCCGCTAGCACCGATTCTTCGCCAGTACGAGGAGTAGGAACGCAATACAAAACTGAGAGAAACGGCGAGTCAGCCGGCCGGCGCAACCGGATCCTCTCGTTGTCAGACCGGCATTGCCAACTGATGCATTAACGCACACAGAAAGATTCTCCGATGTTTACAGTCTTAACCCTGAAACTATAACTACATAATAAACCGTTACGCTTAAGAAATTCCATACCTCTTCCTTTTTTCTTCTCAATCCAAGACGAAAAAATCTTGCTTCCGATCTAGCATCACACCATCATCGCGTTCTGCAAACTGTTTACGCTTCCAACGTCTCACAATCGAAACTCAGCACACCGATGATGACAATAACGAAATCTCTTCGTCGTCTCATCCAGAATATCGTGTGGATAATTGTACAGGTTATATAATTTAGTTTCAATGAAAATACGAGCCACTCTTTTTGTTCAGCACGGTATGACCGTTCGGCGCGTTACCGGCATTCGGAAATGTGTGTACTTGCGTAATTGAATCACGTCTCGACTTGTGTCGAATGAATATTGCAATTACACGACCAGAATGGCGGGATAGACGCGCGTCTCGGGGTATCGAACAGAGTATAATCGGCAGAGAAAATCCCGCAAATGAGTAAGTTTTTTTTTTAGTAATAACAATGTAAAGGAGAGAACGACAAGGCGGATACCGCGACGGCATGCACGCTCCGAGTCCGCGGAGTTGCTGACCTGAGCAGCCGCTTGAATCGGACTGGCAGAGCCGAGCGGAGGAGGATCCACATATGCCCGGTCCCGGAGAGCGATTTTCTTCCTTCTTCGTCGACGTCGCGCGCGCAACTACTTCCTTCGCCTTCGCAACCCTCTCTGGCGCCTCCTCTCATTTCTCTCTCTGTATTGCTCTCGTCGCTCAACCAATAAAATGTTTTCTCACTTTCTCGAAGTCAGCTTGGCGTCTTCGAAGAAGTTGATACAAAGATTTCGTTTGATTCTCAATATTGCGCTAACTATTACGCATAATCGTTTAATTTTTCATTTATTCACGATTTTCACGCTACAGATGAATAGAATTAAACAAATAATAATTAATTCATATAATCCGATTGTTAGTGGGCCCACACTTATCAAACGGAATCGTTCTTGCCATGCGACGTTTTGAAATTTTTCTTTCTAGTACAAGTGACACCTTTCGGTAACAGGATGAAGCTCGTCGAGTTACGAGCGTGTTAGGAGTTTTCCAAGCTTCCCGCTAGTGTGAATTTTTCGTCACGTTGCCGAACGTGCGTCCGAACTGTACGTCATGTAAATGTTTTTCTTTTTCCCACGAAGTGCCAGCCGGACAATCTTTCGTATTTTCATAAGAAGTTGATTGTTTAGTTGTTTATGTGTGGGTCGACGTACCATCATCCGTGTCTCGTTACAGTAAATACGCTAAATCGTCGTAACGCACGTCTGACATCGACTGTCGACGTGTAAAATGGCGTGGTTCGGTGACGGTCTCTCCAGCCTATCGAATTTGAAGGGACAGATAACGAGTTTTACGAAGGAAGTCCTTTCCGAGGGTATCGTCGAGGAGACAGGTGAGCATTTCTCCATAAACAATCGTTCACACCTGAACGAACCCCCTGAAAACAAACGGCTTTGTGTTAATCGACGATTGACGACTGTCAAAACATCGCTCTACTTTACCTGCGCGTAACACACTTTGACGCAATGTTTTCGAGCGGGAAATAAATTTTTTTCAAATTTCACAACGCCGATATCATTCATTCATTATAAATCTCAATAATAGTAGAATTGATTGCAATTAGTATCAATATGTTAATTCAATTTATTATCATTCAAACAATTTAATTACAAAAATTGTTCACAATTATTATGATTATTATTATTAATAATTACAGAAAGGAACTTATAACTTACAATATCTGCATCTTGTATTTTACATGAGGTACACAAGTGTTTATTAAGTCTGTTTTTAAATTGGTTGGTTGACTCGGTTTCAATTATTGCAGCTGAGAGCGTATCTCGTGCACTTACCACCCTATTGGAGAGCACATTCTTCCATAGGTTACTTTGGAATAGTTTCCTCTCCAGTTTTGCCCTGTGTGTTTCGCCAATTATGATAAAAATTTACTTCAGTGTTGTGTTATATATTTTTCAGATGAACGAACAAGGGAGTTAAATGAAGCTAATGAGAGATGCGTCCAGTTGCAACAGGTTCTCAATTCCAAAGATGCAGAGGTAATCGTCTGAGAAGATGACCCCGACAATATCTGTACAAGAGTAAAGTTATAACGTTTTGCACTGCACAAATTTTGCACAGGGAATAAAATTCTACAAGTGAACCATTTTTTTTTCTTCCTGAAGCTGTGCATTGATAAAGATCCAAGTAGCAAAAAGACATCTGGTACAAAAAAGTCATCCGAATGGAATACATATGTCCGCTCAAATGGTAGCTATAAGCCATCCTATGTCTAAAAGTTAACTTTTGGATTCACAACCCTCGCGTTCCTCCCAATCAAAAACCAACCCAAAAACCAACCGTCGATTGGTGCGCCAAACTAACCATTATTCCAACCTCCCGAAGGTTGATTTTGGGTTGGTTTGTCAAATCCAACCATCAGCCAACTATTCTTTCGGCAGAGTGAAGGTTGATTCACGGTTGGATATTATAAAAAACTCTATTTTCGACTTTCAGCCGAGAATAGTAGTGGTTGACTTATGGTTGATTTTTCAAAACCAACCGTAAACCAACCGCTGGCTAGGTCAGTGCCCGAAATACTAGTTGGTTTATGGTTGGTTTCGAAAAAACCAACCACAAATCGACCATCACTGTAGTCACCTAAAAGTCGGAATGAGGGTCGTTTTACAATAACCAACCATGAACCAACTATTTACGCTGTTGGAAAATGGTTGCTTTCCAAAAAACGACCAAAAAAATCGACCTTCGGGCGGTTGGAATAATGGTTGGATTGGCGCACCAATCGACGATTGGTTTGTGGTTGGTTATAAAAAAGTCGCCCAAATTCCAACCATTATTTACGGTTGGGTAGTCCGCGATGGGATACCTTATAGTTACCATTCGGGCGGACATATGTAACTCATTCAGATGACTCTTTCGTATCAGATGTCTGTTTGCTACTCGGGGACCAAAGATGGAATTTGATCTCATGCAGATATCGTCCGGGTTATTTAACAGGTAGTTCCAGTAAAGCTTCGAAATCTCTCTCTGTCTCTTTCTCTCTCACTCTCACCACCTTCAGCTATTGAGGAATAACAAGCTTCATTGGTATCATAGATAATAGATCCGATGAGCGGATATTTTTGTAGAAACATGCCTGCCTCTCCCCATTGGCGTATACCTGTTGGGTGAGCAGGTAGAGTTCGATAAGCACGAGGGGTTGTGCACTAATATTAAATAATATTTCAGGCAGATGTTCGGCGTCCATAATAATCTTTGACCAAGTGTACATCAAACATGGCCTTATCTTTGCGGTATATCCATTAATCAATCGAAGGTCTCGAGTTTCCCTCGTATACGTTTCGTACTCACCAATATCGCTGTATGCACGGCAGGGATGGAGCTTTCTCGTTATTGTCAATTTCATCGTTAAAATGCAAATCTCTCTCGCTGCAACGGTGTGCATAGGCAGCGTCGTCTTTAATGCCGCTGCTCGACGATGTCCACTCGAGTCAACTCGAGAGAATATATATATATATACAGCTGTTCAGTGGAGATGAAGAGGTCACAGTAACCGAGAAAATATCGTGCACTCTCGATATGTCTCCACGTATTACAGGTCTTTGTTTCTTGTGTTTCTTAATAGCACAAATACATTACAAAGGATTGCAATGTCGATGAGACGATTTGCAATTCAATCGCGGGTCTCGCCGTTCGACCCGTTCCACCGTGAACCGTGTATGCTTCTGTTGGCTTTTCGCTTACCTCTGACGAATGCTTAGTCCGCACGACGACCGTGAGCATGTTGTCGCTTTTGAGGAATCATCCATTCGACGTCGATAAAATAAATAAGTGTTTTATTTATTTCCCTCGGTAATAAACCGTTGCATCGAAAATCCTTCTCGATACATTTTTGGTAACGGTATTCTGGTCACAATGTAAAGTGCGAAGCTTTACATTTTTTTTTTGTGATTGCCGAATATAGTTGCTCGAGCGAGTGGGAACGGCAGGAGAACAGTATTCCACCTTCGTGAAGCGTTATCGCAGTATAAACCTGGCCACGGAGGATAAGGAAAGCAAACAGAGACGCGCATCGCGTGGCCCCTGCCCGCACCGTGCGAGACCCACCGGACTTCCTCCTGATTACGGTTACCAATATTTATGCCCGACGAGCTCTCGACGTCCCGGTATCGCTTCACCACCGCGTGAACCTATAAGCTTAAGGCTGTTCCGTACTTACGAGGGTTTTACCTCGGCTATTATCCTAATCCCCCTCGGCCTTCTTTTCCGTCAGGACGACTATCTGTACTTGCTGCAGCGCACGTTTTTGTAAATCATTTGTTTGAATCGATTACATTCGCAAAAAAAGAAGAAGAAAGGCTGAATACCGAAATTTTCGTATAGTTCTCTCGTGTAGTTTATCTCCGCTTGCAAGGCGATTATGAGAAAGCGATGAATAATTCGTTGCGAATGTGTGCGCCCTTGCAGTTAAATTAAACATATATTTTCTAAATGTGAGCATCAATGACCGGAAGCTTCATCGCTAACGTTGAATCTATATCGTTTCAGATATCACTGCTGAGGAGGCAAAACTGCGAACTTCAGAAAGCCGTTGTCGAGCTGAACGCGAAACCTCGGGAGGCGGTGAGTTATTTTTTTTACTTTTAAAAATGTTATTTTTATATTTTAAATGTAAGCTTTTATCATTGGTATGTGGCCTCTGCAGACGATCCATTGGGTCTCTGTGTACATTACACACGTTGCTACATCGTCATTCATCGTCGTCGTCGCTCCAGTCGTACCTTTGACTCGAACGCGTAGACTACTCACATTCGGTCAATGAATAATTCATGTATTTGACCCCTTTATTTCGAATAACCGCGGCCGCTTATAACACTGGCCGGCAACAGACATAGCGGGCCAGCATTCGTCACTCTCTTGTCGATTCCATAAAAGCGAGTATCTTGATCATTTTCTTTGACTCCTCGAGACTCGTCTTAAACCCATACTCTCTTTTTAATACACATTATTTTATATTAGACAAGACAGCATTTTTTTCTTCTTTCCATTGTCCTCCTTCTTTATCCTCGGAACTGAAAAAATAAACTAGTTCCTGTTAAACTAAAACGGGGAAGTTGGATCGCAGGTTCAAATGGAAACTAAAATGTCACATCCCATTCCTTCGAAGTGTATGCATTATATAGTATTTTGAATAAACAAGAAAATTCTTCGAAGCTTTCACGGATGGAGAAACCTATCCGTCAACAGAAATTTCGTGATCCTGAGATAAGGAACCCACGGTGCCTCCTGCTCTCGCATATCTTTGTCCAACAAAGGATTGGCCTTTGAAGAATCTTTTTCTTTATTGCTTCTCTTCTCGACTGTTTCGACGAAAGTTCCTGCAAGCGAATTCGAGGAGCAGTGACGCGCACAGCGGCCGGTCTATCGCTCGAATAAGTGGGGAAAACGAGCAAACAACCGAAGGAAACAACGGAACGGACCGGTGGTTTTGTATGAGATAAATAAACGAAGGCCTCCCCTTTTTTTCTCGTTGCCGTCGACAGCTGGTCGGTGGTTGGTTTTCACGCAATTTTCAGATGTTCCGTTGGTCACCCCCTGATAAAGAGCTCGCGCTACTCCGGCGGGTGGGTGAGATATCGTCGCCGCGCTTACGGATAATAACTCTCTCAGGGTTGTTCCCGCAGAGGGTTGATAGTCGCTATGACTACCTCTCAATACCGTTCTGCTATATATAGAAGATGATTTTCGAACATCGCGACCAGTCGTGCTCTTCGATTATCGTCGACCCCTTGTCGAGGTTCGCTGGACTGTAAAGCGGGATCTAATCGTCGATTTTAAGGTAAAATCGTTCCGACAAATTACAATTTTGCAGTATATTGTTTTTGCCTTACGTTCGAACCAAGAACGCCTTCGAAACGTTCGTAAATGGAACGGTTATGTAATTATCGAATGTTATCGCTCGGTGAAAATTCAAAGTAGTTTTTCATGTTAGAATATTGTCCCCAACATTAAGAGGCAAAACGGCGACGATTATACCCTCTTGTGACGCTCGTGTGTTATCGATTGTCATGTCATTCTTCTAACGAGCAGTAGTTTCCTCCATAACCAATGCAATAAGTGGACCCAACTTAACAGAAGTAGCACCAATTCGTAGTCAAACTAAGCTTACTCTCGCACAATTGTTTTGCGTAATTTTTTTTTTTTTCTTAATTCCTCACCTGCGCCCGCAGCCCGCGTCAACATGTGGGCCGATAAAAATGTACTTGGCTCTTGTTAACAAGGGGGATAGAGAGAAAGTGTGAGATGCATGAAATGACTAAAAAAATAGTATACTACGCGTAGGCATAACAGAGACAGCGATGGAAAAAGCGGTAGCTACCCCCATTACATTATTCATGAGTCATGTTTGTTGAAGAGCTCCTGTCGTTCTCGCGGATCCGTCTAGACTCTCACTGTAACAGAAGTTTTGTAAGCTGTGTATAATATATAATATACGATAAGTCCAAAATTTGTACTCCAACTTATCGACGAACGCATTGACCATCCGATTTTTTTTTTGCAAGCAATAGCGATTAGAAAGTAATAAAAAAATGAATAAAAAACATTTTCTATGGGATCGTAGGGTGGTCTTTTTTACGGAGAGATGATTGATAACGTCACTTTAAGGTCAAACGTGGAGTGCACGACAGTCCTCCGTTTCAGTCGAGTTTTGAAAATACATAGTCGTATTGGAAAAAAATAAAAATTATTAACATCCAAATTACACAGTTGCGATTGGGATTTGAATTATGCCATTGTAGCAATTGCATTTGTAACGTTTCATTGTCAATGAGTCTTGGAGAGCTTCGAACGTGTTTCCTCTCTCTTGGCAGAGTCGAATATCCGACACACGCAGGCTGTGCGAGAACCGTGTTCTCCCCTTAAGGGTCGTGTTCTTCAAATACCCCCCTCACGACCGCGCTCGCAGTTCCTCAAAGGTCTCTCGGAATTGGTGGATTCGTTCGAGAATCAGAAACCACGTGCCCGCACCTCCCCGTGCCAGTGCCGACGAGCGTTTCTACCAGGACTCCTGCTCGAAGCACAGTCGCGTCTCGTCGAGCGTGCCGTTCGCATCAATCGTTCTTCAACGTCGTGGTCGAACAGTTACGTTGATTTTTTTTTTTTTACCACACGATTGCGGTCACACGAGTATTTCCTGTCAGCTAAAACCATTGCGTTCGACAATTCTCGGTTCTTTTTTTCATCAAATTAAAACAACGCCAAGTTACTTCGTTTCATCTGAATGTATAAAACAAACGTTGTTTGGCAGAGCAACTCCTTCCCCCGTCCGGAACTTGGATAAGTAAGCAAAAAACAATAATTTACCTCTATAATTTGTCATTCTTAATATACTTTGTTACATGCAAATTATAGCCGATATAAAATTTGTTTTTGCCTTTTTTAATATATATCTGTCGTCTATAATATTATCGATAGTGCATGTCGCACGGATCGATTATAATCGATGCGTCCTCCGAACGACGACAAATAATGACTTGCGAATAGTGTTACGCGAGCTCGAGCGGTTGACGGTGTGTAATATCGCGCGATTGGAACCGACGCTTTCATAAGTACCTGAGAGCTCATGCAACGACGGGTTGTACCGCTGATATCGTCAGCGTTTCTTCGTCGTCGAGGCGAAAGCAAAAAAAAAATTCAAAGTCTCTCGGCCCGGATACGATAAGGGTGCGCACCGTATATCCTTATCGCTCTAATGCGATGCGCTCGTGAGAACGGCACGAATATAGACTTGTTAATACAACTGGCTGCACACACCTGCAGCTGTAGATTATCGAACCATGAGTTTCAAATAAATTTCTCTTCGTATATCGATTTTGCAGGCGTTATTCCAATTGCAAATTCACCTATGTACACGCATATATAGACGTTAAAAAATAGTTTGCCCATTTAACAATCATTTCTTATCCGCAAAAGTCGATAATTTTGTGCATATTAGTTTTACCTTTTTTTTTCTCGTCAATTTTACAATTAATTAGCCAAGAAAAAAAATGGTAAAATGAACAAGAAAGAAAGTTGCGGTTCTTTGTGGGCACGAGGTTTTAAAAATTGTACGAAACTTTTTTGTTACTCTAAGTTGTGGTAGACCTTATATTGTGATAAACCTTAAATTAAACGGTTTCTCGGACTCAGGACGTCTCGCACAACTCACATCGCTGCGCCGCAAAATATAATGCCTTTATTTTCCACTTTTATCGATCTTTCGCGTCGGATGTACACAAATGCATACGGTACGAGACTCGATTCACTGCGCCGATATGTTCAATCGCGTGCATCGCGGCTATCGGCGAAAAGAGAGGGAGAGCATACATAGAGGAAGCATATGAAAAGGCAAAAAAATGAATTTGCCGGCCGTGACTGCAGGTGCCATTGCACAATCAGTGCTACTCTATTCATTCGCATTTTTCTTTACCCAACTTCAACCTCTCTCTGTCTCACTCGTGCGCGGCCTTTTTCATTGTCAGTTCCGTTATTGTTATTCAATTTTTCCCGGCTTACGTAAGTCCTCGGTTCTCCTTCCACCTCGTTACGCTTCTCTCCATCAACTCGCACGGTTTCCGTGCGTGCGTACACCGGCATTTATTTCATATTTCGCGCAATTTTGTCATTTTTCTATCATTCGATACGCTGCGAATTGTTATTCATTTTTTTTAACACGTACGGTACGTATTTTTTTTAGCACTCTTTCCGAACGAATGAAACAAAGAAGAAAAAGGCACCTCGCAGTTTATTGTTACCGGTTAAATTTATTAATCAACAAATGAATAACAGCTCTTCAGATGTAAAATTGTCGGGTTATCGTAGCGCTATAAGATCAAGTACAGTAACATTGTGTGGAAGCCGGTCGAGGTGTTTTTTTATCTGCAGGAACGCGCTGACTCAGGCTTCGAAGGAGTGTAAACGATTCCAGGTTGGGGGAGGGCCTGAACGAGTATTATAAACCTCTTAATCAGCAGCGCGGGGATAGCTAAAATGTCTGTCGACTAGCTCGAAGGAGCTTATGGAAAAAAACGTTTTTTAACGTACCATGTTTTAGAACATGCGTTACAAAACGCAATAATTTTTTTCGTTGTTTTCGGGCTGCATGTTATAAAAAGAAAAACAAAGTGAATACTCGTCAAGCAGCGAATCCATCCGTTTGCCAGTGTACGCATAGTTCTCTCGAGCAGGAGGACTCCGTGAGAGCCTCGAGTCACCGGCTTATTTTTTGCACGAACGGCTGTGATAAACGCATCGTCATTACACATGTGTATACACTTCGTCCGTGAATCCCATCCGAAAGCAGTAGCGGGAGAGCAACTATTCGCGTTACGTCTAGTCCGGCGCGTTGCTCGAAACACGCGTGCAATTTGTATAGTGTATACAAGTAGTGTGTAGTGTAGTGTGTTTGTGTAGTATATTGGATAAGCAACCGTTCGTTCGTTACAGAAGGTAACTTGTAATATCCCTACGCACTATGCTCACCGTGAAATATGCTCTCTTACCATAGAGCTCACGCTAGCTTGTGCCTGATTACGTCACTCACTGTACAACCCAGGAATATCGTGCGACATTACGACTCGCTTTTAGAGCTCGCGTTGTGTTCGCGTTGCAAATAGCCCCGAGGTATACCATTATGTATTATGATACCCCCGCTACGTCCGCGCATATAATACTCGACACGAGCACGTAATGTGGGATGGTCTACTCTACTATAATACAGCTTCCAACTGTATATAGTTGACAACTTTTTTTTTTCTTCCTTTTTTTAGGACTTTGAGTCAAGAAGAAACTTCTGAGCGACCTCGCGACCGTCCCCGATGGATTCCAAGCTGATTTGCCAAGCCACGAGTTAGACTGTGTCGCTTGCATATCTGCGTACATGCAGAAAATATCGTGCTGGCTGTTGCCGGTGTACGTTCGAGTATCTCGACTCTACGACTATTGTCCTTGGAGATTGTACACGTGCATATTGACATATTGATTAACGAGGTCAGCAACACCGTTGAGGATCGGGACGACTTTTACAGCAAGGCGCAAGTTTCATGGATATTGCCATTTTTTTTTTCGTTCGCCTCTTCGATAGCCTAGCTCGTAGTCTCGTGATCGGCGTTTCCAATATCTTCTGTTTCCAGTACCCCCTCTCGCATCCTCGCTATCGTTATCGCGGCACGAACGCATTATCCAAGTCCGTTGCGCGAAATTAGTGGACAATTACCGGTGCCGTTATTATTAGTCGGGAAAACTATATGCGGTTGTGTATTTAAAATAAAAAAGTAGTTTGCTTGATACTGTCCTTGCGAAAAAGAACATGTATAATGACAGTAGGAATAATATTTCTGCGATAAATAGGTTTCTTGGGCAAATCTCCATGTGGTCGGATATAAAAAGTATGTCGTGCACATACAACTATGACGCGTCTTATTTCAAACGGCACTGAAATATCGTTATATCCATGACTGGTTAATATTTGCTCACGTAACAATGCCTCGGGGCTGCCAGTATGCCTGGAACGCGATTATTCCCCATACTCCAAATGACGCGTTACGCCCGTTGAGGAACTTAAGAACGAGTCGCCGGGGGGAGCGTCTCTTGGAACAAGTAGTGCAGCGGAGGGAGGGAGAACATCATCGCTTGGTTTCTTATCGCGACCTCCTTCGACCGCTGTCCCTGTTGCTCCCTCGTTCGTTCATCCGCTCGTGGCTCGCCATCGTCCTCAGTTGTAATAGAAATTCTTAACTATTATAAAAATGAATTTCATTATCATATAATTGTCGGGACACGGCGACCTTTTTTCCCTTTAATTTTTTTTTTAATTTTTTTAATTTTTATAATATCACCTCTCATTATCGGGAAAAAAGTTAAGCAATCGATACAGAGTCGTATCGCGTCCGTTTCTCGCGAACGGTAGATCCACGAGGGAGAGCCTAATTTTTATTGCAAAGCACGATGCCGCGGAGCCTTCAGTTTTTTTTTTCCTCTACATTTACCTATCAACTTTGCTCGCTCGACACGGTGACTTACCGCGTATCGGCTTGATAAACGAACTTGGTCACACCGGTCAAACCAGCAACAGCGAATCAGCAGGCAGAGCAAAAATAACATAGCCAAGTCGACTTCCTTTCCCACGTTCGCTATCAGTCCTCGCTTATTACCACTACACTGGGTTAGCCTGCTGGTCGCGAACATCGCCGGTCGACTACGCTGGCGCGTGAGCTTCGTGGAAAATAAAAAAATTATTTCGGCCGAAAGGTAAAGCAGCAGTCCGATCGCCTATCGCCTTCTCGAGTCTGCCAATGATCTACGCAGTAGTAAACGGAATTCGTTGATTCTCGTTAACCTGCACCGGGGGGGTCAAAAGATCTCTTGTTCGGATCGAGGGCTCGAGAGACACCAGAGGTCGTTCGTTCATTTTCATCGTCTTCGGGTGAAACGCGCCTGGTGGCTTGCTCCGCAGCAGCAGTTCAGCCACGACGACGTGGGTCTTTTGTCGCGCGGCCGACGCTGACCCTATGCAAGTCAAACGAGTCATTATTCCTTGACCTGACGCAACGCCAAAGCCCCTTTTATATTCATTTGCATCGCCGCTTCCTTGGACCGCAACGTGGAGCGACCAACGCGGTTCCTGAGGCTACTTTCCATAACGCATTACGATTGGCTCTCACTCGGACGATCAACGGATAAACCAATTCGGACGAGCGAGGATATATCAGCTTCGGGCCTTTACGATTGTCGTCTGAGAATCAAAATCCGATGTCTTGCGGTGTATATAGGTATATAGGGAATGAAAAAAAAATAACACTCTTTTCTGATGACTTCCGCTGTTGTTACAATCAGAGATGCGGACACACCAACAGGCAATGACAAAAAAAATTGTATGGCAATTACCAATGTGCCTGTGTACTTAAAAGAGTTAAATATGCTGGTTATGAAGCAAGAGAGAATGATGTGAAAAGTGTACTCCTTCGATGAATATAAAATGTTAATGGTTGTCGTTTTGTTTGTAGAATGACGGTAGCAGCCTTGACGATGAGGGCGGAGGAGGTTTCTTCTGGGACCCACCGTCAGTCAAGAATCGTGAAGCTACCAAGAATCCGGAGATTGCAGCAGTTATGCAGGAACGACTGTCTCAAGCCACCATGAGAATTCGCGAGTTGGAGGACAAGCTCAAACTACTGACGACTAGTACAGGCGACAGAAAAGACGAGATAAAGGAGGGTCATCAAAAAGCAGAGCTTATGCGAGCCAAACAGGATATGGTCAATCGTATAATTCAGATCGGTGAAAAGGTGAAAATGCATTATTGTATTTTTTTTATACTTCGACCCCGATCGAGGTAATGTTGACGATGACGTTGATACTGATCGGTCGGTAGGCAAAACTGTAATCCAAAATTTCTTGGGTCGTTCAAATCTTTTGGGTGAAAAAATATGAGAACGGTAAACTCCGCCGAGTAATTCTGTATTTCACTGTTCTCATCGTTTTCCCAAGAAATTAACGGTTTGAGAGATTTTGTTCCGTTGCGTAATTGCAGCTACGCTCTTGCACTCATAACGTGTTTTGCAAATCGCCTTAATGTTATTCCTATGTATCGTTTCGCAGGGCCGAGATGCCGAAAGAAACTTCAAGAAATTACCGCTCGATGAATCGATGCTAATCAATGATTTTCGAGCGGCGATATCGAAGCTTGACTCTCACGAGCAGTCGGCCATGATCGCAAGTGCTCTAAAGGCCCTTCATTCAAGCCGCGAAACTACGACATTGAACGAGGAAATCGAAAAATCGGACGTCGGTAAGAAACGTGAAAAATTCGATCGTCCTCGTCTCGAGAGCGTATCGCTCGTATCTCATTCCGAAGATACGGAGAGTCACAATGGGATTGCAGGGAGCGATGAGGCGACGCCGAAGAGTAACATCGAGATCCAGCAACTACACGACAAGATTAAAGATCTAACTGAGGCCAACGAATTCCTCACCTCGAGCCTCGACGAATTGGACAAGGAACATGCACAATCGCTCGGTATGTCGTCGACTTCATTATACGCGTATCTTACACCTATTCTATTTATCGAAAAAAATTCAATTCCGCATAAAATCATATAGCAAGTTACAATAAAATTTATTACAGATACGATACTTGCCGTCAAGGATCAACTGAGCAAGAAACACGAAACTCTGCAGAAAGCCTACGAACAACTGTACGTAGAGTGCAATGAGGCTCAGACGAAATTGCAATTACTCGAGAGCAGAGACTCTGTCGCTTCAGCTCCGGCAGCTGGGATTGAAGCGAATAACAACAGTATTTTAGAGAAGACAGCGATTCCCCGATCCAACGACGTTTTCGATGAAGATCTTAACCTTGAGACTGAGCAATGCTCGTTAAAAATCCGACATGCTACTGTACAAACTATGAAAATATCGACCGAGGAAAAAAACGTCCAAGCGGAGGTGGAGCTAGAGAGCGTTGAGGAAGTAAAACGTGACAGCGATACAAATCAAAACGATGCAAAGGATAATCAAACGAGCCTCAATGAGTTGACGAATCGTGTAAAAGATATTGTGAAGAATTGTTATATCGAGGAGAACGAGGGAGAAACGATATTTGAAACATTGGCAAGGCAATACGTCGAGGCAAATTGGAAGAAGGAAATGCTGGAGAGAAAGGTAACGGAGATTAGTCGGGAATTGAAACACATGGCCGAGATGCGAGACTCGTTGCAGATGGAGTGCGACGATAATCAGACGAACATCGAATCGCTGCTGCTGCAGATAGAGCATCTCAAATCAAATTTACCATCGATACCGGAAGCGAGCGAGGAAAGGGTCGCGTCGTTGGAAACGGAAACAGAATCGATGGGCGAAGAGATAAAACGCATGCAGTGCGAGTACGAGGCTCTTCGAGTCAAGCATTTCGAGTTGATAACGACGATGAGCATATTGGAAGGTTCCCTGAGAAATCAAGAAAATCTTGAGGCTGAGGTGAGAAACACCAAGCAGCAGTTGGAGATCGCTAAACAACAGTTAGACGGTGTATCGAAGAATGCTGAGAACAACGAGAACATGATGGAAGATCTCAGTCGAAAATTGCACGCGTCACTAGAGGAGAACAATCAACTGAGAAAAAAGATCGACGCTCTTGAGATCGCGGAGAAGCAAGCTCAGCAACGGATACGCGAGACTAAGGCTGAGAACTTTGAGGAAAATTCCAGATTGATAGAACAACTCGAGAAAGAGCTTGCTGATGTCAAGAGAGAATTTAACAATTCCGAATCGAACGCCAAACGTCTGGAGAACGATCTCGTTGTCGCAATCGAGTCGAGGAACGAACTGGAGAGAGATATTTTGGCGGTTTCCGAGGAGAAGGAACATCTTGAAGCCGAATTATTGTTGTTGCACGAGAGTGAGTCAAAGAAGGAGGACAGCGATCTTCTCAAGAATCTTCGTGAGCAATTAGACATGGCAAATCGTGAAAAAAACGATTTGGAGTACGACATATTGAATATGAGAAAGGAACTCGACAGAGCCCTGGAGCAGCTAGAGACGGCGGAGAATCGATCGGACAAGCTGAGCTTCGATAACGAGAGGCTCGGAAAGGAGAACAACGAATTGCTCGATGAATTAAGCAGCGCCCACGATGAATCTTCCGAGAGAATTGAGCTTCTGCAGACGGAAATGTTTCTCCTGGGGCAAGAGCATTCCTCTCTCAAACAGGATTCAGAGACCACCAAATCAGAACTGTCGAGAGTACAGAACGACCTACAAGTCTCACAGTCGAGGCTCGAGAGTCTCGGTGCGGATTATGAAAAATTAAAAGCACGCGAGTCGAGGCTTGTCGATCTTGAGGAACATGCAAAATCTCTCGAAAATCAATTGGATCATGCCAATGAAAAAATACAGCATTTAGAAATTGAATTGACGAATCTTAGAATCGTAGAACAAGAATCAAAGCTACTCCGCGAGAAGTGCAATTCGCTCGAAGCCCAATGGCAGGAAACTCAGATGGTGCACAGTAAAATTAAGGTAACCGAGGCGAAATGCCACGAGCTGGAGGCTGTGCTCGTGGCTTTGCAATCAGATAGAAGCAACGAGCAAGCCACGAGAAACGAAAGTAACGGTGTTATCGAAGAGCTGACGAAGAATCAGTCCAAGCTCGAGTTGTCTCTGGAAAGTGCTAAAGAAAATGCGGCAATGGCGAGGGAAACAATCGAAAGTTTATCGCAGCTGGTCAAGGAAAAGGATCAAGAGATCGTAAATTTGAAGTCCGCAGCTGTGGTGGGCACGGAGAAGAAACATTCCGAGGAAGAGAAAGCACTCGCAGCGTTGAAAGCTGAGCGCGAAGAATTCGTGAGATTGGTACAAGAGAAGCACAATACGAGCTTGCAGTATTACGCCGAGATTCAGAGACTCGCCCAGATGGTGACCGAACAGGCAGCGTGTATTCAGCAAATAACTGCCGAGCGTGACGAGAAGATTGTCAATTTGACGGAGAAAGAAGCAGAGATACTTTGGGCACAGAACGAATTACAGGTGGTACGCCAGCGGCTGAAGAGTCTCGAGGAAACGCAGAACTGCGTTGAAAGATGCGGTGTAGTCGAGCATTCTGTACAAATCGCCCAGGCGGCGATGCTCAACGAGAAATGCAATGCTCTCGAAGCTGCTCTGATAAAGGAACAATCGAACAATCGCATCATACAAAACCTATTGACGGAGAGTCAATCGAGAGAGAGCAATGCAGCGAAGGAATTAGAAAGATTGAGAACGCATTTGGTAGACATCGAGGCGAGTTACACGGAAGAAGCTCTTATAGCTGAAGAGCATAGAAAAGAATTGGAAGCCAAATTACTGCAAGCCGAGGAGAAGGTGCAAAACAGTTCGACCGTTTACACATCCGCCAGTATCCGTGCTAATCAACAGGTTGAGACTCTTCAGCAACAAATTTCGCTGATTGTTCAGCAGAGAGACGAAATCCAGAGCAAACTTTCAGCTGCCGAGGACAAAGTCTTGTCACACACGGCCTCGCTTACAAATTTGCAAATCGTCCTGGAGCAGTTTCAAAGAGGTAACTTGCGATGGAACAAATATTTCTATCGTTTCCCTCTACCAAAATTAAATATATTACAATGGTATATCATAACAATTATGTGTATTCTTTCCATAGATAAGGAAAATGATATTCGAACGGCAACGGAAAAAATTAGACAGCAGCTAAATTTGTCGTACAAAGAACAGGAACAACTGAGAAACGAAATCGTCAATCTTAGGGTATGTTTTCGTGTGCGTCTCGCGCATGATTGAACATTTTCAAATAAAATATAATTATCGTTTACTACTGAATTAATTTTCCAAAAAAGGCTCAACTTTCCGAGGCTAAAGAGTGTCTACAAGCCGCCTCTAGATTGAGTGAGCAGCTTGATAAAAAGAGCGAAAGAATCGAGGAACTCAATCAAGAAGGTAATCAACTAATTACTGTGCGTTATTGTAGAACAATAGCCATTGTTAACAAATTCGCACAGCACTTTGAATTTGTTTTCTTTTGTAGCACGTATCAATTAGTGTTATTTGCGTGTTTTGCGCATGTTACATACACTCGAAGTACATCAATAGATAAAGATACTTACACTGAATGTGCCCATCCGGTAAATCATATCCAATCACGAATGTTGCCTACTATGTTTTTCACCGCAGCAATCAATATTACAAAGTGCTACATGAAACAAACTAACATGATACAATTTCTTTTTATATTTACCGTATGTCATTCCCAACCACATATTAATTTGTAAGTATCACGGTTTGACTGTTTGACCTGTGTGTGACTAATCTGCAAGTGGAAAAAAAAACAAAGACAAAAAATGCACATACAATCCGGTGACGTAGTCAAATATCAGCTGGTAATTCTGGGATTGTTAAGCTAGCCCAGGATTCTGGCTGGTATCCGGCTGCGAACTGGTTTCGCCGCCTTTCTCACATTAAACCGACATTTACGCGGTCTATCATCCATCGCCATCTCGCTGGTGCTGGCTTTTTTTTACTTTGAATTAACCTGGGTTTTGGAATTTACGAATTAATCGATAGGTGAATTTTCTGTTCTACCGACTGATCGAAAACTCTAGTTGTTAGATCTGTCGAATCAGAGAGTTTGCAGAGAAGACTTTGCAGAAAAGACACCGTTAAAAAAACCGAGGAGAAATTTCCTATGTAACGAAGCTTTTGTACTAACCATATCGTTATCTTGATATTTCTCACTTTTGGTATAGTAATCTAATAGAATAATTCGTTCTACCTTATTGTTAGCTGAGAAGTTTGTTTAGATACGCGATATGTAAATAACAATGCTTGGTAGCGCGAGAGTGTGTAATCTCATGTGGTAACTGTGAGCGGATTGATTTCGAGTGTTCATATTACCGCGTGGGATTTCCCACCCGTTACCACTATCCTACAAATTACGTACATTTATTAATTTACGAAGAGAATATATATCCGTGATATTCAATGTACGAATCCATCGATCCTCCTTTGTCCCTTTCTTTCTCCCGAGTCCTCTAGAATGGACCAACGGGTCTCGTTATAATTTTTTTAGATAGCTTTATAGCGCATCGCTGAACTTGGCATGACTTACTCCTAGTTCCCCCAGAATGGCATGAATTAGAAGAGTAAATATAACCAAAAAAAGAATGCAGCATGAAAAATTAGGGCACGGGTGTGAGTATTACATCAGGTACTGGTGGAGATCCTGACAGCCAGTGCTTGTGTTATACTTGCGCTCATGTCTTTGCGAGACGCCAGCCTGCTGCCCGAACAAAAACACGATACAAGAGAAGCGTGCAACGATGCACTCGTACGAAAAACAATTTAAGTATAACTGTTACACGATACATGGATGTTGTTCTCAATTATTATCAATTATTCTTACACTGTTGTTCGATCAGCGCTTGTTGACCCTAGATAGTCGTACTTTATAACGAATATTTTTAAATTTTCAGTTACGAGACTAACGGACCTCGTCAACACCGCAGATCAGAGAATGCAGGAAGCTACGAGCAACGAGGAAGGAAAAGTTGACAAGTACGTTCTATGACATTCATCAAGGCGACGTCCCGTCCCCCGCCCCCAATTACTAGTGTCTCCTCAACATTATTGGCGAATTATTAGCGCCTTTATTCAAGAGATAAAGGAGCTAATAATTCGCCAATAATGTTAAAGAAACTCGGGAAAAAATTACCTGCAGTTTTTATTTACTTAAAACTTGTATTTTTCGTCGATCGAAAGTCGTAATGCCGTTAAATATTGTCGCAGAAACCTTGTGAAGAATCTACTGATAGGCTTCCTGTCGTCCTCGACCACTGATAAATCATCGGTGCTGCGAGTATTTGCCACGGTGCTGGATTTCGACGAGGCAGAGAGAGAAAAATCGGGTCTAAATAATCCAACTGCGAACGGTGGATGGTTTTCCGGGCTATTGGGCAGTGGAGGAACCGCTCCGACTAAAGTTCGTCCAATAATAACATCAAACCGTCTATTCATTAGGATTATAAAAAAAAAAATTCTCTGTGTAAGTATGAACATCTATGTTACAGGATCAAGAAGCCTCCTTATCAGCTGCGTTCGTCAGATTCTTGGAGAGTGAATCGAAACCAAAACCTCAACTCCCAGCCTTGACGATATCGAATTCGGTACGAATTTGGAGAATACGTGACTTTCGACTTGAAAATTTCAATTTTCGACAAGATGAATTAACCACGAGTATAATCACATTTGTAGCCTCTAACTCGTCCGGGTCACAGCCGTCAGCATTCTTCATCGTCAACGCAATCGGGCCTTCTTCTTTCCAGCGTGACGCTTCCATCCTTTCCGGATTTCGTTCCGTCGAGAAATACTGGATCGATACTGAAGGAGGTTCTCAAGGACAGCTGATACTAGGCTCCGAAAAAACGAGTTATCGCGATATAATCTAATATATGCTATATTTTGTACGATGTAAATACGGGATTGACAGCCTCTGGAGGTAAAGGCATCGAATTAACGCATACTTTCCGATATAAACTAAAAGCCTCGTAATGCATGTTGGCAAAGATAAATTCGTTTATCGATCTATCAATTACTCGCTCAATGTATGATAATTGGCTGATATTAGGATTAGAGTTGAAACCGAGCCGGAAATAATTAATCGACGAGTTTCTTCGCAATATAATTCTGCACTCCGAAAAACGCCAGCTATACTGCTAAGCTATACAATATCCTCCGTAATATCATGCCTATAATATATTTTTAATTAAGAGCGTTTATACATGTAGAAAAAACGATAGCATAAACGATATAATGATAAATCACGGTGTTGATTTTCTTGTATTCCGATGTTTATTAGATGGAAGCAGACAAAAAAAAAAAAGAAAGCAAAGGGAGAGGTCAGTAACATATCTAACGCACCATATATATTTTTCTTACTACATATAACTTGAGATTTATTATTAATAATTCTTAAATTTTACATTATTTTTGAATGCGTTAAGGTTGAATGAATTTCATGATACATGTTAAATATTTAGGAACATAGAAAAAGAGAACACTTTGTATGATAATACTGGAACGGATCAATCGTCGTTTACTTCTTGACGGGTTTGTCCGCGTTCTCGTCCTTTTTGGTGTCCTTCGCTGGCTGCTTCTCCTGGATAGCCGGTTTACCGGTGTGCTGGATCTTGATGGTTCTCTCGTTTTCAACCTTGGGAACGTCCTTGCGCGGAGCAGTGATACTCAGGACCCCGTCCGACGAAAGGTTCGATGTAACTTGATCGATGTCGCATTGTTCGGGGATCATGTATTTTCGTACGAACTGACGGGATATCCAACCGTGCTCGTCCTGCTTCTCCTCGTGCTTCGCCTCGACGACGACGTGCTTGTCTACGACCTTGACGTTAATCTCGTCTGGCTTGAACTGTTGTACGTCCAGTATCACCTGGAACTTATCCTTGTCAGCTCGCACGGTAGAAGTTCCGGTATTGGGGCTCGCTCTCGCCAAATCACCGGCCCGTTGACGCAGGTAGAGCAGAGGATTTCTCATGGGATTGCGGTCACGCGTCGGTACGACTAGTATCTTGTCGAGAACCGCTGGATTCAGAAGTTGATCCGCCTGCAGACCCAGACCAAAGTCTTGATCGAAGATGCTATGTGGCCGGTCGAGATCCTCCCACCAGTCGGAGAACAGCAGTGGTACAAGAGACATTTTCGAGTTAATTTTTTTTATCACTTAGTCTTCTTCGATGTACGAAAAGATTATTCGTGGATTGAGAAATACTTGATATTTTCTCTGGTATATCGCTTTGGAAAACTTTAACGTATTTTGCAGTTGAGAATCTTTTGCAGTCGCTTTGCGATGTGTAACCTGTGACGGTTGACTGTTTACTGATCGCTGGGCGTCGACGCTCCGGTTATATAGCGGCGAGCCGGCCGGCACCGAACCTTCTCGAATATTCTCGGCGAAACAACGAACTCTCGCGTGTCCAAGAGACTTCGCGAAACCCGTAGAAGCAGCGAATGACGATCGATAATATTTTTACCAGTTTTAACACGTCCAAATGCCAATTAAATAATATTTTTGAATATTCCATGAAAATATTCCAATGAAACGTTTCTTAAATATTTCAGAAACACACTCAATCTTTCAACACATCTGAAATATGTCTGAAACAGTGGTAAAATATGTCGAAATATTTTTAAATTCATGTTTCACCGAAATATTTCTACGAATGTTTCCATGTTTATGCGGTTGTGTATATATACAATTTGGATTGCAATCTATCACATTTCGCTGAAATGGAAAAAAAAAAACTTTCATCGAAATATTTCTGTAACAGTTCAATGTAAGATTTATGAGGGGACGAAAGTTTATTTTCAAAAAGTTTTTAAAACATTTCACAAATATTTTTTAACATTAATAAAATATTTTCAATATTTAAAAAATATATTTTTGAAATCTTTCAAAGATATTTTCTTGCCATGTGGGACTGTACCAGCTACAGTTGGATATCAGTCAACATGCAAGATTCCACGGGAAGTTTCACATTTTAACATGTTAAAATGCAAATGTAGACAATACAAAAAAATCCGCACATGCGACAACAAAGTATTGTATCGGCTACTGGCGAGTAACATTCAACATGCGAGATTCGTCGAGAAGTTTCGCACGGTAGTAAATCATGCATGAGTGTAGTCGTGAGTATACACTTCAATCAGCTGTTTATTTTTAGCAACTGGCCTTTCTTTCTGTCTCTGTGTCTGGCGAGAAATAACATCCGCCCATGTTGATTGGATCGATTGAACCTCTCATCTCGGAGGTGCGCATGTACTAACGATATCGTACGAACTGTCGAAAGGTCTAAAATTTGCGTGTACTTTCTTTTGAAACTTCCAGAGAGCATAGCGTGAGAAAGATTCAAGATAAAACATTATAACATCGGAAATATACTCTCGGAAAACAAAAGACAGTAACACTACACTACTAATCATCGGTAAGTGTAGTGGTGAGTATACATTTTGATCGGTTCTTTATTTTCAGCAAGTCGTTTGCAGTTTCTGTGCCTGGCGAGAAATTACCCATCCGGCCACGTTGACTGGATCGATTAAACGTCTCGAAGGTGTAGCTTATCGCGAAGCTTCTAGAAAGCACCGGGTCAGAAGGATTTGAGATAAAATATTATAACATCGAAAATATATTCTCGAAAAAACCACTGATACTACTAATCCGTGAGTGTAGTGGTGAGTACACATTGCAATCAGCTGTTTATTTTTAGCAACTGGCCTTTCTCTCGTCTGTTTGGCGAGAAATGATATCAGCCCACGTTTACTAGCGATTGAAAGCACACTAAAGTACTGAAGATATCCTACAAATTCTCGAAAGTTCTAGAATTTTCGTGTTCTTATCGCGTAGCTTCCAGAAAATATGTCGTACGCAGGATTTCACATATAATATTATAACGTCGGAAATAAATTGTCCAAAAAACAGTTATGCGTTTTATTGATGTTTACAATCGTAGAAAAATATTTTTGACATATAATTAGCCATAGAACGATGGAATGTGGAAAAGCACATATATAATATGGTTCAGTGTGTCATAAATACAGAGGCAACGGTAAGACAAGAAATGTGAAATAATCAACGTGACGTCAACGAGTTTAGGCCAAAGTGCCTTTGACATTCATTTTCTTTCCTCGCTGGCCCATCTGAACTCTCTGCTGTTGTTGACAATCCGACGTGGAATCGCCCTCCTGACTCTCACCGGACTTGGATTGCGGAGCGTCGCGATTGTGAAAAAACACCGGTTCCCCGGTGTACTGTATCTTGATGAATTTTTCGTTATTGGCGACGTTTATAGGTTTCTTTCTAGGTGCACTGATCGCCAGTACACCATCGGACGAGAGTGTCGATTCAATTTGTTCGACGTCGTATTGCGCGGGTACAGCGTACTTTCTCGTGAATTGCCTCGCAATCCAGCCGTGATCATCCTCCTTCTCCTCGTGCTTAGCTTCTACGACGACGCTCTTATCAACAACTTTTACTACTATTTCGTCCGGTGAAAACTGCTGTACATCGAGAGTAACGAAAAATTTGTCTTTATCCTTTTCCGCTTGAGAAAACACAGTTCCCTTGCTGTTCGCCCTTCTCGCCAGCGCGTGATGAAACGGATGGTGGCGTCTTCTCATTCGGCGAAAAAATGGATAACCCAATTGTTCGGCGTGTCTCGCTATTCCAGATCTGTTGGATAGCTCAGTCGGATTAAGCGTAAGCCCGAAATGTTGATCGAAAACGCTGTATGGACGATCGGCATCCTCCCACCAGTCGGAAAACAACATTGGCACGAGAGACATTTGTGCCAAGTATTATCGCCTCAGTTTACCGTGATTTTATATTGTCTTTCGTTTTATTTGCTCTTATCTCTGGTTTCTCCGATGAGAAAAATAAGAAACGTTTACCACGGCGCAAATCTGCCGTCGGTACTGAACTTTGTTGTCGCGAACACAGTCTGTTTATAGAAGCGTCCAGAAACGCCGAGAATGAAGTCAATGTCCCGGCAGTGGTGAGGAGTGGGGATGCCGAGCAGCATGGCGAACGGTGTGACAAGGATAGCGACACCCAGCGCAAAGGGTCGGCGAGCGACGACCGAAACAGCGACATGGTAACAGGATAACAATGCGAGAACGATTCAAGAGCAGGCCGGGTGAATGAACCAACTACCGGCGAGCCTCCTTCCCCACTCTGCAACTGCGCACTGAATTTTTATTAACCGTTAGAGTTTCATGAAGGAACGTATGAAATTACATATCGGCGAATGAAACGGAATCTCTGAAGAGTACGATGCTGAATATTCCAGTTGCATCTCTCAAGAGTACGATGCTGAATTCCAGTTCTGTTGTAACAGAACTGGAGAACCTGCGAGTCGAGTTTCTCCTTGTACCCGTGAACAAAGCCTCGGTTTCGTATTTATCTCGGTGCGTTACCTGCGATACGTGTATCAGATTCACGTCTCGATGATATATGTTAAGAACAAGAAATACGATGGTTTGTCATGTTTCACAATGAAATTTTTATTTATTATACAGTACTAGTTACAAAAGCTCAAAGTTTCGTTACAATAGAATGCTGGAAGTGAATACTAGACAGCACCATGGCTGGGAATTTGATATACTCCATAAATGCAATTACATTGAAATATGTAACCAATGTCGAGTACAGTTTTTAACGCTAGTAGTGCGATTTAATGAACGACGAGTTAATATGAGGAAAAATTAAAGGATGTTGTATGATGATGATTTATTTATCTTCTTTCGGTTGCTCAGCCTTGGTTTCACCGTTCTCGCGTATAGCTGGCTTACCGGTGTGCTCGATATTGATTGTCCTCTCGCCGTTGACCTCGGGTTTGTCCTTTCGGGGCACCTCGATCGTAAGAACGCCGTCCGACGAGAGCTTCGAGGTGACTTGCTCGATATCGCATTGTTCCGGAATCATGTATCGTCTGCTGAATTGACGAGACACAAAGCCATGCTCGTCCTGCTTCTCCTCGTGCTTTCCTTCGACGACGACATACTTGTCGACGACTTTGACGTTTATTTCCTCAGGTGCGAATTGTTGTACGTCGAGGGATACTTGAAATTGATTCTTGTCAGCCTTAACGGTCGAAGCGCCGCCCTGTCCTTGACGAAGTAGTTCACCCCAGGGTCTTACGTAGGCGCTCACCGGGCATCTCGAAATCGGATCTCTCGGTAAAGTCGTGTAGTAAAATGGTAGACGGTTTCTGTTCCCGAGAGAATGAGAATTCGAGTGGAGCGGCAGATGCTCGAGATTTAATCCATGACCAAAGTGCTGATCCAGCAAGCTGTGAGGATGATCCAGATCCTCCAACCAGTTTGAGTACAGGAAAGGTAGTAGAGCCATGATCCAAGTTTCTTCTGTCTTCTTCGTTAGATGAAAAGAATGAAAATTTTCTTCTAACTTTTTTTTCGCTTGAGATTGCTAACGTCTTAGCTCGATGCTTTCTCGTTTACGACTGATCGCTTCGAGCCGGCCGGCTACTGTTTTTACGTGACTCAGATGTCGCTGCTATCGCAGCCGGTCGGTGCTTGGCAACGAAATACAATCTCGTCCAATCAGGAATGTTCTCGAAAATTTTCGGACAACCCCTCCAGGTTCATCGATTTTTTACGTAATGGTCACCTGAACTGAGATTACAATTGTTTTGCCCGATTTTTATTTTATTATTAGGTAACTATTAGCGTTTATTATTTTATTGTTAGGTAACTGTTTGGTATAATATTAATTTCATAATACGTTAATAACAGCATAGGTGCCAACCCTTTTGAAAAATCGCATGATATGAGCGCGGTTTCGTTTGGTATCTCTGGATTGTTCTAGAGTAACGACTAATATTAATCCGTTCGATAAAATTATAAGCTTTTGCGGCATTACGAGGGAAGTAATTCCATCTAAATTCTCGATGATTGTCTTCTATTTCGTGTCACCTGAAAAAAAAGAGTGATAGAGTTAAAGTAAAAAAGTGTTTTGAGAATGCACGACGAAATATCTCGAAGCTGCTGGCGGAGCCGAGATGGAGCTTGTGCGCTGTTTTCGAGCAGCGTCGCCTAGTGCACGCACACCAATATAGACTGTCTGTGTCGTAGCGCTGTCGTCGGTCAAACCGCGGGAGTATAAAACGGAGCCGGCCGGCTCGGAGCGACAGTAAACAAGTAACCATTGAAGATATCGTTGCGAGTGTCAAGACGAGAGTTAAAAGTTATTCTAATGCGTTCAAGAATGACGCTGGTACCGAAACTCTTTTCTCACTGGTGGGAAGCCCTGGAACGTCCCCATCGTCTGATGGATCAGCACTTTGGCATGGCACTAAGACCGGAAGAGCTCCTGCGCCCGTCGTTCTTCGACAGAAGATTCGAACAGAATTACTATCGTCCCTGGGCCGAATTGATGAGAGACACCGAAAAGGGCTGGTCGATGGTCAAGAACGAGAATGACAAGTTCCACGTTTCCCTGGACGTACAGCAGTTCAAGCCCGAGGAGATCAAAGTAAAGATTGTCGACAATTTCATTATCGTCGAAGGGAAACACGAGGAGATACAGGACGATCACGGTATCGTGTCGAGACAATTCATGAGGAAGTACATGGTGCCGGAACAGTGCGATCCCGAACAAGCGACGAGTACCCTGTCCTCGGACGGAGTTCTGACGGTAACAGCACCGAGGAAACCCGAGGCATTGGAGAACAAACGTGTAAAGCCTATCAAGATCGAGCATACTGGAAAACCTGCTTTGGAAAACGAAAACGAGCAACAGGGACAACAGCCGAAGAAGATCGCATCCAGACAATAAACTGCCAAATATACGCGAACGATTTCATATTTTCATTTACCAAAACATGTTCCATTTAATTAAATGATGAATTTTCATTAAATCGAATTGTTCGTTATACATTTTTGTAAGTCTTTCCGATATAGTTTATATGTGTACCTACGATTAATGACTGAATAATGTGTTGGTCACAACATATCCTTTGTATTGTAGTGTACAGTTGTAGGTGTAGTTAATAAAGTTAAAAAAAAAAACATAAAACGTAAAACTTGTTGTTTTTTATCTATTCAAATATGCGAGTACTTTCGCGCGATCCTCGAACGTTACGGCGACGCTGTAAAGTTTAATTATTAACCCTCAGCGTGCACTTCTCAACAAACGAATCATCAATTTTCGCCCTCGAATATCTCCAATATCTCTGTAATTATGCACTTTTCGAAAAAAATAGGTTTCAACAATTTTCGCAGTGAATTGATCAAACTTGCAACTCGCGCAGTCAAATTTCCAGAAGAACCTTTTTTTGCACGTCCAAGAATGTGCTCAAAGTTGACTCATCAGGCGAACAAATTTGGGGTCAAAATGACCCCTAATGTGCACTAAGGGTTAAACCTCTATTTCATCACACACACCCAGATAGAAAGACGTTCTGTCAAACGGATATCGCCCCATTGGTACCGCCACCGTTCCGTCGCAGTGCCGTCATTTTTCTATCTGGGTAGACTGTCGGATCATCATGTTCACTGTTTTATTTATTTATTTATTTATTTATTTAAATACGGGCAATTGCCCAATTGCCGGTACGATGGGACGCCCATCGCACAGTACAAGGGTAGCGTTAAGACGCAACCTAATATTTCATTTGTTACATTTTTACAGTTAAGTGAAGTTATACAAACATACGCAATTTACAATTTTTACTTATTATATATGTTTTATTTTCTATTTATTTATTTATTCGCATGTCGATCCGTAGAGTCTTAAATTACTCAAGGGTACCTGCCCTCGATATTGAGTTCCGAAATCGGTTTAACGAGACATCGAAAAATTGTAGCGAAACGGCATTTTCGTTCGCCAACCTAGTGACACGTGGAAGCCAGCTGTGCGACGCGAAATTGGTCCGATAGAAAGGAACCTCGAAGATGTCCCTATTCCGTGTTGGTCTTCCTTCAACCCTCAGGCGAACTAACGCGCACAGCTCACGTGAATCAAATTTACCATTAATTAGTTTGAAAAGGAAGACAAGGTCGGCGACCTTGTTCCATAAATTCCGACGACGTAGTTCCATAAATTCCATGATAGGATCGTAATTGTGGTCTAGAAGGGTCATAGGCGACCCGAGGCGGAAGGCTGCGAATCGTAAAAATTTATGCTGTACCCGTTCAAGCGCCGTGATAAACGTTCTTTGGTACGGGGACCAGATGACTGAGGCATACTCGAGCTGTGATCGGACCAACGAGGTGTATAAGGTCTTAAGGGTCTTTTATAACTTTTCAATAAATCTTTATCAAGTTTAATTGCAGTAAAATCGAAAACACAGACTTTGCTTACCTATAACAACCTATCAGAGCTGGGCAAAGTACCGAAAATTACTTAAAGTACTAAGTACTAAGTACAGCGAGTACTTTAAGTACAAAGTAATTTCAGTACTTGAAGTACTTTTATAAAATACAATATACAAAATACTGTTTCTTTTTAATAACGATTTTCTTCGTAATCATATTTGGACGTGTGTCGAGTGCTCTAACGTGTGTAAATTTTGAGCTACGGTCCTAAAACTGCACACGAATATAATATTTTGATCAAAGACCTTTGGCATTGAATTTGGTCAAAAATCCATACAAGCTGTCAGATATTATGGGATTTTTATAGTCTTGAAAACTGTCTGATTCGAGTAAACATGGAGTTATCGAGCTTAGGGGGATGCTGGAGCTGTTTTTTTCCGTCGTTAACCTGCTTTACTTATTTTACCGACAGACCTAGAAAATATTTCAGTTCCGACTTAGCATTGTTAATGCATGGACCTTGCTGTTTTACCGGCCAAAATAGGTGATTTTTTAGTTTTCATTATTCGTCATTATTATGCGACGTGTATGTTTCAAATCTTATTGGACTATATTAATAACATAAACGATTCGGCGTGCATTCGAAATTCGGTCGAAATCTTTCGAGAAATAAAGAAAATCGAACATAACAAATTGTCGCGAAAATCAACATGGCCGCTGAAATCTCAACAGCATCCGTTCTATAGGATATAAAATAATTCTACATCGCGCATACGTCAAAAGAGAGTGCATGCGGGTTCTTTGAAATTCCCCGAATATTCCAAAACCGTCGGAAATTTGCTCACGCAAAAGATAATCATGCATAGTGCATACTGCGTCACTTGGTCTGTCGACTTGTGATGGGTGATCAGAGCCGATGAAACCGGGATGAGTGTAGGGGATTAAAATGGAAAATATTGGGTTGGGAGTTAAATAATTTTTATATTATAGGTGTAGGATTTTTATATTATAGTATAGGATTAAATAATTTTTATATTTTATAAGTGGAATATAGCCTTGAAACAAAAAAAGTCGATGGAATAACGACTTTTCTCTTTTTGAGCCACTTTTGGAAAAACGTCGATTTTTGTGATTTTCAAAGATCGATATCTCGGCGCCCAATGGAGCTACGGACAATCCAGGGTGACCATTGTGTTCTACGGTGTATAATACACAAGACAGGGCGTTGTCCGAAGTTTTAGAATCGTCTTATCGATCAGTTTGGGGATGTTGAAAAACGTGAAAAATGGACTCGAAAGGGGTAAACCTTGCAAATTTTTTTTTTTTTTTTTATGAACTGCCGTCTATTTTGATTTTTTTTTTCCCGCTGAACACGAATCCGCTGGCCTTTCTGGGCCTAAAGTACAGTGAGCCATTGAAAATCTCGATTTTATGCACAAAAAATTGTATTTTTGGGATTAATATGGAAAATGTTGGGAGTAAAATAATTGTTATAATCGTGTTACGAGTTTCTGAATCAAATATCACGCTACGAATAAAACGAGTTACAGTCTTGTAATCAGCGGAGAATAATACACAAAAAATTACCTCAAAACGACGAACTCGGCAAATTTCAGTTTGCGATTTCCTACAATAAATTTAGCAATACATTTTGACGGTTTCGATTTTATGAGATGTAGACCATTTTTTATGTTACCAAAAAAATATGCAAAGTTATTTACACATGGCTTCTCCATTTATTACAATTTTGAGCATAAATTCCTCCAACTTACTTTCGACGTTTTTATATTCGGCGTTTCAAATTGGAACATTGATCCAAACGTACCGAGGAAAAAAATTGTACAAGTACTTTGGTCTTAGTACTTAGTAAAACCACTTAAAGTACGGAAGAGTACTTTGATACTTTAAGTACCAAATAAGTACGCATGTACTTTAAGTATTTCTCAGTTCTACAACCTATAAAAAGTGAATCTTTTTTTTCTAACTATTCAAATATGCGCATACTTTCGCGCGATAGTCTATCAACGACACTCTAGAAACCTTCATTATTAAAATACCATTTCATCAGAGATAGTCTGTCGGACCACAATGTTTATTGTTCTACAACTTGTCAATAAATCCTTATCGTTAGGTTCAATTTTTGTAAAATCGAATTGCAAGACTTTGCCTACTGAGAAAAAAAATATGGTTCAATATTCTCAAGCTTCGCGAATTTTCGAGAACCTACGAGCTGTCTCCCGACACTCCCGACGCTTCGAGGAGGATCCAGAAACGTCGCTTGAGGTCGCTAGTGTCGCGGCGCTTATATAAAATCGACCGAGTCTGACTAGCCGCCAGTACAAATTCGACAGAGCACGAGTCCATATCGACATCGAGTCTACTATCGAAAACGTAAATACTGCTTCTAAACGAAGTGCGAAACAACATTTATTCAAAGTACAACGTTCAGTTGAATTGTTTCAAGTCAAGAACCAAGTTGTGCGAAGAGAAAACAACAAATATGTCATTGTTACCGATGTTATTCTCGAACTGGTGGGAGGACCTCGACCGTCCGCACCGTATTTCCGATCAATATTTCGGAATGCCAACGTCTGCGAGCGATCTACTCCGTCCGGCGATCACATCACCGGAGAGCGAAATCATCGTATTCAGACCATCAAGAAGGCAAGCCCTGAATTATCATCCGTACGAAAGAAGATTGGCGGCTCGGCGTTCCGGTGGCGTTTCGACTGTCCAACCTGACAAGGATAAATTCCAAGTAAGCCTGGACGTTCAGCAGTTTTCGCCGGAGGAGGTGACCGTTAAGGTCGTTGGCAGGAACGTTGTCATCGAGGGCAATCATGAGGAAAAGCAAGACGAACACGGCTGGATCTCGCGGCGTTTCGTTCGAAAATATCTCGTTCCCGAGCAGTGCGACATCGACAAGCTGAAGTCGAGTCTGTCGTCGGACGGTGTACTGAGCATCGAGGCACCGAGAAAAGATTCCAAGAACGAAAATAATGAACGGGTAATACCGATTCATAACACCGGCGTACCGGCCGTCGTGGACACCGCATCGGCATCAAGCTCGAAAAACACCGACCAGAACAAGGACCAAAATGCACAGAAGATTTCTACAAGGGCTCAAGAGAAAAATTCAAAGACTGTAAAAGCTGCGTAGAATAATTCTTTGTACCAATGTCAAACATATACATATTTCACCTCACATTCAACCATTTATAACTTTTGACAGTATTCATGTGTTCATTTACTAATTTTGTGTAAACATTACAGCACTTAAGTATAAAACCTTTTGTAAGTTTTCCTATTGTTTACATGTGAAGTACTGTGATAACTGTAGCGACTTAATGGAAAATGTAGAATGAGAGTGTGAATGATTTCTTTGTCTCAATAAAGAAAAAGTTACAGTAAACATGTCGTACGCGTTATTAATTTTTCGTGTTATGCTTACAACAGAAGTTAGATTGGAGATAACAGCTACAATATCGTGATATAATTCTCCGAACATCGGGAACCAATTGTTTTCATATCCGCCACATGACCTCAGCGAGGGGGGGGGGGGGTAAGAGGAGGTTGTCGCATGTGATGCGCTGTCAGTTTCCACCGAGAGGTGTTCGTGGCGTTGAAATTTTAGGTTATACGCACAACAGCAAGGTCTCTTTAAAATTTTATTATTTCACTCCTTGTATCTAACAATCGAGTCAGTCCCATGGAGACCATTACTATCGTTACATGATCTTTTTTAAAATGAACCTCAGTAATCGTGACAATTGTAGATTCATCGATTTTATTATCTCCACGACTGGTTGAGGTTAACGAGCGTCGAGAACGCTATCACTCATAATTCTAATTCTCATAAATCGTTAAAATGGATAATAGTCCGAATCCATTGGAAAACGACTACACGGAGATAGTCAGGCTGCTGACCAGAAAACAAAAGCTCGCATATGGCATCGGTCACGTTCTCAATGATATATGCGCTTCTATGTGGTTCACTTACCTCATAGTATTCTTTCACTTCGTACTGGGATTCAGCGCTTCGCTGTCAGGGGTGGTTCTCCTAATTGGACAGATAGCGGATGCCCTGGCTACACCATTCGTAGGCTTCCATTCTGACAAAAATGACGACTTTTGGTTGTGCCGATATGGGAGACGAAAAACTTGGCACTTGTTGGGTAAGTTTGTTGTTTTGCCATAGAGCCAACTATGAGTCATCGAAACTTAAGATAAGAAAAATCTCAATACGCTTTGTTTAAAGTGCAAGCTTAGCGATGACGAATAACGATAAATATTAACTTCAGTTATTACTATTGGTTATTTGAATTAAGTGTGTGACTTGTATTTTTCCAGGTACTATCTGTGTTCTCTTTGCATTTCCCTTCATATTCTCACAATGCGCTGGATGCGAAACAACTCACCACTGGGCTCAGCTTTTCTACTATGCTGCGTTTGTGATAATATTTCAATTTGGATGGGCTGCGGTGCAGATTTCTCATTTGTCTCTGATACCGGACCTCACGCCTACAGAGCACGAGAGAACAGAACTCACTGCGATCAGGTTGTGCAGCATTCTTTTTTTACCATCAGCCTTGGCTGGTTGAACATTAGAAGAACAAGAATTTTTATTCCATCGTCAAGGTACACCTTCACTGTATTCTCCAATGTACTGGTTTACTGCATCACTTGGGCAGTACTGCACATAACCAGCGATTCTGAAGACGCGCAAATCGGTCCAGGAGACGTTGGAAAGTTTCAAAATATCGTTGCCATTGGACTGAGCATAGGTTTCGCGACGTCGGTTCTCTTTCACGTATTCGTTCGCGAGGCACCATCTAATGTATCCACAGGTGAGTTGACCCATAGAATGACCCTGAATATTGGTTACCGAAAGAATTTATTTATTTATTTATTTACTTACAGGACCGGCGAGAAGAGTAACAAGATCAGCATCGACAGTGTTGAAGGATATGCAATTGTATCAGGTGGCTGGCGTTTACATGCCAACTCGGCTGTTTGTAAATATATCACAAATTTACGTGCCTCTATATCTGCATGAGAGCCTTAATATGCCTGCGACTTCACTGGCTGTTGTACCGCTAACGATATTTATCAGTAGCTTTATAACGTCATTGATCATTGAGAGGCTCAATACGAAATTAGGCAGGAAGATATCGTACACCGTTGGTGTTACGGTGGGAATATCGGCCTGTACGTGGATATTTTTCGGAAACGGATATAATTACAATGCTTATGGGATCTACGTGGTCTCGATTCTATTGGGTAATATTTGAAAATCAAAAGGGAAAAAATAAATCAATGTCGTCCTCGGTATCGTGTCGATGATCGTCAACTTGCACATTGCAGGCGCGAGTGGGGCGATAATGTTGGTTACGAGTCTCGGAATAACCGCTGATCTTATCGGTGAAAATACTGAGAGCGGAGCTTTCGTCTATGGAGCTATGAGCTTCACGGATAAACTTTCCAATGGATTTGTCGTTATGGCCGTTCAATATATGTAAGGAACAGTCGCTTTGTTATTAAGTAGTAACAGAAGATTCATTTATTGAAAGTAAAACTTATCTTTCTCTAGGCGCTGTCTAGATGAATGCCCGATGTATTACAGAGACATTCTCAGTTTCGTTTGCGGCGGTTCCGCGCTGTTTGGACTTGTGATGATTTTTTGCATAAAACCCCTGGCAAACAGAGACGGTAAGAATACTGACGTATCGAAACCTCTACAGCATAAGAAAGAAAAAACGTTTGTACATTTAACAAACATTTTTTTCCACAAAGGTCCAAATTTTTTTTGTTAACGTTGTTTTAATAACGAACTAAATTTTTTACAAAAAAAATGTAGTTAACGAAAAAAAAGGATTTTTATCGTTTGTGGCAAAAAAAAAAAAAATGTTTGGTAAATGTACATTGTGATACTGTATATGGGATACATCTCAATAATCATGTCTCGTTTCACGTTAGATGTTGAAGACTACAGAGCACTTGAAGGCGAGGAACAATTCGCATCGATCAACGACATTCCTTCGAGGAACCCCGACGATTCTAGCGTGTTGTCAGAACCAGCGCGTTAGAGAATCTCAACATTTGAAGTACGAAGAGAAGAAATTTTACAATCCAGGTATTACGCACAGACCGATACTCGCGATCGAAACGCGTAGTCGTAAAATCATAATCGTATTTATGTTTCAACAATCAGCAGCACTCATTGCAATATAAGATATGTGGCCGTCGGCCTGAATTATTGGGCCCACGTTGTCGATATTCAAAACAATGACTTCATTTCGTATAGTAGGGTAAACCAGCCAATAAATGGACAGGACCAGTGAATGGACACTTTCCATAAGAGCACGTGCATAAAAAAGTCTATTCTCGGGCTTTTCCGTCTGCTCAACTGTTAATTCCCTGGCCAGTGTACCCTATACGTACGGACAGTCACCCCTAACGCAATACATCGCTGTGCGATGAATTTCGGCGAGTGGTGGATCCACTCGAATGTGCATATTGTATTACGCATCGTTGGAAAACAAATTGAAATTCATGAGAGACATTGTTTATTTATTGTAAATATATATAACAATTTAATTGGTGAAACATCGGAATTTGAATATTATCCAGTTATAGTCATTAGAAAGTAGAATCCTGAGAAAGTATAAAATTACGGTAGCGCCATTGTATTAAGGGTGGCTAATCGGGGGGGGGGGGGGGGGGGGTGGTTGACGGTAGTTTGGAACGGTGGTAGCGTGTCCGATGGTACGGTGCCTGCCCCCCTGAAGTACGGATGGCTTTTCAGCACGCGATTCACTACCAGGCTCTGGTTACGTTCCGTTGAGCTAAAGTTCATTTTACTTGCTGCTTCTTGGCCGCCGGTAGTCTGCTACAGGACAAGAAGATTCGTGATTTACTGAAAACGCGCGCGCGACTATATACCGTTCTCCTGGGGGCGAATCGATTTGTGTACCCTCCTTCCCGCTGGCCAGCCGAGCTTATATGTAAGGCCAAGGAAGGGTCTCTGGATGGCATAATGCGATCGGAATGCTGGCAATGAACAGCTACGGCTCTCGGCGTTATCGTATGCCGTGTACAGCGATGACGCTAACAAGCACCGGACCTGGAACGCTCTTGTCTCGACCGAGATTACCTCTGAGATCCTACATGAAGCCGAAGAGTTCGTGCAATGTTGCAAGTTTCGAGGCCACACCGTTCTGCCGAGGGAAACGTTTGAAATCCAGGTAAAAAATCAGAAAAATCCTTGAGTTAATTCGTCTCGCAATTTATAATCCACAAATATATTGTTCTTCCAGAAAAATGAACGGCTGCCCGAAGATCGACGCGATTAAGAAGAAGACACCGGACTATACTGAAACTGCTTACAGGGATGCGGTCTCAAAGCTCAAGTACTTGTTGGCCGAGTCTTACTCCTCGAGACTGACTGGGTATAAGATAATTTTTACTGATAATAATATAATAATGTTGCCACAATACTTAATAATGAAATTGTGAATTCTTATTGTCAATTTATAGCCGGTATTAACGACGATAAATTTTCGTTTCAGAAGAATGCCCCGTGAGCGTGCAACCTATCGAAGAAGCAATACGAGGATAACCGAAACGCCGGAAGACTCGGACGATCGTAGCGTAAGCGATTGTTCCAGGACGAAGGTTTATCCGGGAAATCAATTTGACGATCTAAATGTGGGCGATCATTCGGAGAAGAATCGTCGATTGATCGCCACTTCTCAGACTTCGGTATTTCCGTCTCGGCAGCACCAATCATCACCGTCCGAGTTGACGTCGTTCATCGCCAGACAGGAGGAATACATAGAGCAACTTGAGAAAGAATCGCGTTACTGCAAGGACGAACTTAAGAATTTACTGGAAAAAATACGCGAGGTGAGTGCCTCTATGTGGGGTTTGCTTTTTACTTGATAATCAATAAATGCCAACAACTTTTTTTTAACACGACTGCTACAGGTGGTTGCCGAGAACGAGGCGTTGCACGACAAGAACAAAGCCGGCTTACTCAAATCCTTTCTCAGAGAGTACGACTCCTGTGACGATAAGGAAAAAGTCGACAAGCCGAATTTGTCGGGCACGGATATGTCAACGGGCTCTGGTAAGAAGGTAAAGATTCATCAGATGTTGGAGGGTCCGAACATTGTATTCGAGTCGAGGATAAGCGAGCTGGAGGCTCAGCTCACGCAGGCGAGAATCGAGCTAAAGAAAGCACGCGAAGAAAACGAGATGACCGCAAAGAGATTGGCGGATAATTCCGGAATTCAGGCGAGACCGGAGTTAACCGTCGAGCTCGATCAGGCTCTTCGCGACAAACGCGAGCTCAATGATAAACTGGAGGAAGCCTTGAGAAGCTTGCAAGCTGCACGGGATCGTGAAAACGAGGTCAATCAGAAAGCGAAGCGTACCGCGGAATTGGCACAGCAAGCTGATTATGACAAGTATCAAGCTGACTCAGAAATTCGAAGATTGAATGACGAGCTCGATCGTCAGAGGGAAAAGTTGCGAGAAATGTCTCAGGAAACGAGCAGACGAGTTGCCGACGAGCGTCATCAGATAGAACGACGATACAGCCAGCAGGTTGAGCAATTGTCTGCCGATGTGGCTTCGCACTGGGATGCCGCTAGCAAATCGCAAATGGAGACTGAGAAACAACGTCGTGAGTTGGCTGAACTCAAACGAGATCTCGTTCAGAAGCAATCGATGATCGACGATCTGAAGAAAGACCTGCATAATAAAATATGTAAGTGAACAAACAAATATTTTAATTACAACGTTGTAGCCGGAAAACTTGTTGCATCGACGGACTGTGTTCTAATGTCGTTGGAATTGTCGTCAATCGATAGCCAATCTGCAGAGCGACTTGAATCAGGCGTTAGCCGAGAAGGACGCTGCCGAGCAAGAGGTCGCTGCGACGAAATTAACGGCGGAGAGAATCGAGAGACACGCTCGTCAGGAACAGAGCCGTTGGCAAGCCGAAATAAATTCTTACAAACAACGATTGGAGCGAGCCGATGCGGATATACTGCATTGTCGACGTGAAAATTTACGCCTGTCCGAACAGATAGCTGCTTTGGAGAAAGAGGTTGGTAACTATTTCCATTGGCAGGAAGGATTTACAAAATCTCGGAACCGAACGCATAGCTCCTTCACATGACATTTACACTGTGTAGTATTCAATATGTAAAATTGACGATTCCAAAATTAATTTCAATATCTTTCAGCTGAATATGAGTAAACTGATAAAGGCTCCAGACAATCAAACTCCAGTGATGACACCGAGACCCGAGGGGGAGAAAGATCTGACGACGATGATAATGGACATGGAGACGAAGCACGGTAATATAACATACAAATATGCCTGTGTTAGGTATATTGTCTGTAAAAAAAATTTGACAAGCAAGAAAGAACAATTTGTGTGGGAAATCGGCATGTCTTGACTATATGCCTAGCATGGGCAAGAATTTTTTTTAAATCGTCAAATTAGTCAATTTATATCATTAAATTGGCTAATGGAATCGAAACTTCTTAGCTGCTACAGCGGGTGGTCTAGAAGACGCTTTGAGCAATCAGGCGAAGCTCGTCTCGCGACTGACCGCCGAATGCCAATCTCTCACACAGCGTTTGGAAGCTAACGACCGCACTCACAAGTATTACTTTGAAGTACTATTCAACGTCTATTCGGACGCTAGATAGTTTCCTTTCTTTATTTTCTCCCCCGACCCGTAAGCAGGCACTCTGATATATTTTCGTGTACTGTCGCTGATGTCTATTGCATTCGAATCACCACAGGCTGTATACAACGGTTGGGTGCTTGTTGACTGTGAAAGTGACTGTTGTATAGTGGTAGTAGTTGTAGTATTACACAAATACTTATTCAATGCATATTTCGGCTATTCTGTGTTGACAGAGGAACCTGTCGAGAGAGATGATGGTGGTGTGATCAACTTGACCACTGATTCGTCGAAAAAGAAACGCACCGTCAAAGTCGATCTCAAAGTTAAAGTAACACCCAAAAAGAAGTCGAGTTACTCGAAAACCGTCACGCTGCCTCTATCAGCACAGTAATAGCTTTCGTTTGATTGAATGAGATATTCAAAACAATTATATATACATATATATATACACACGCACGCACATAAGTACGTTATCCTCGTGAAGTTAGTTACATTTTTTGTGCCTACGATTAATTGTCCTTTTTTCACAGGGAAGAAATGGCCAGCCTACAAAGCAATCTAGAGTATCTATCCAGTAAAATTAATGATACCCTTGATAATAAGAAAGGTATACTTATGTTAAAGCAACTTAATGTGGAAGTTACACCAATTCTAAAAAAATATCAACTTTTCATTTTACAGTCGAACATGAGGCTCTTATTTCCGATAGGCAGAATGCACAGCACGGCGACGAGAGCACAGAGTCCAAGCAACAAATTGCGAATCGAAGCCAATATACGAGCTCATCGGGCGTCGAGGGACCGCCATACACGGGCGATTACAACGTCGATTCGAGCAACCGATTCGAGGATCGAAATGCCGAATATATTAGCCAGCAAGATGAAGCTCCTCCGACTGATCCGCAAACAGAAAGAGTCGGCAATCAGCAGAGAGAGTACATAGCTCAGAATTCACAAAAGTACGATGGTCAAGATTATCAGAATGACAATCAGAATTATCCTGCCGATTACACGAATCAGGATTACGCCCAATACGACCAATATGATCCGTCTATGTACGAACAAAACCCGAGCGATGTCATTGAGCAACGCGCCGCACCCGAAGATGTTGCTTATCAGCAAGAACAGCAACATTACGAAGATTATCCTACTCAAAACTATGTCGACAATGTAAATCAACCGATGCCCATTGACGAGCAGCAATATACGAAACCCGATACGACGGTAGAAACTAATATTTCCGAAGCCTAGAGGCATTTATAAGTGAGCCCTATAATTATTAATTAATCATAGTAATGAAGAAACAATACAGAATAACAATATGATGTTTGGCCAAGTATCCTGATTATTATCCACAATATTTCTCCTAATCTTCCGAGAAAAAAAACTTTGCCCGCAGGAGCGGGGGGAGGGGAAGTTCTCTGTCGTCGCGCTTGCGCTTCTCTCTCTTTATTAGTTCTGCGCATGCGTAATCTCGCATCTCGTCTGAGTTCTGCTGTTGTTATAACCAAAGAATATGGTTCTAACCCTGATTATCAGTTTACCGTCATGGCCGAGAAAAAGCGTGTGCTCGTCATTTGTTTGGGTAACTTTCCGAATAGAAAACAATAATTCCAAATATTTTTCATTAATTTCTTTACCGTTATTTACAGGAAACATATGTCGTTCCCCGATAGGCGAAGCAGTTTTTCACGACATTATAAGAAAAGATGCTCTGGAGAACAAATGGGAGGTTCACAGTGCGGCTTTGATCGGATACCACACTGGCAAATCGCCAGACCACAGAGCAATATCCACGCTCAGGGATAAGGGTATCACGAATTACTCGCACAAGGCGAGACCTGTGAGTTGTTTTTCAATAGTATGACTGCAAGGCCAAGGCTCAGAGAAAATACCTAATTTATTTCACTGGTTGCTTCGTTAGATCAGCAAAGATGACTTTGAAACATTCGACTGGATCTTTGGAATGGACAACGAGAATATATCCCACTTGAATAGAATGAAGCCTCAGGGTAGTAAAGCCAAAATTGAATTGCTGGGCAAATACGATCCCCAAGGAGAAGTTATAATCAGAGATCCCTACTATGTCGGTATTATTTAATGACCGGTCCTTGAGTGTCTACCATATTTCGGAGTCAACAGTATTTTCCAATTTCATTCCAGGATGACGACAGCGAAGGTTTTGTAAAGGCCTATGAGCAGTGCGTACGAAGTGTTACTTCGTTTTTAGAGAAGCAAAAAAGCGATTAATCATTTTATCTCCATGAGAAATTGCCAAGTATGTACATATTTTTCTTCTTTTTTTTTTGGTTTTCAATTTTTGGCACAAAAAACAATGTTAAATGATTTACAGAAGATATTCAATATTAAATCTTTATTTAACTCTACGTCCAGCGACATACACTTCGACAATATTTCTATCATCACCGGAATAAATGAGGCGCTGGAGCTTGTCCTGGATTGAGTAATCAATCAAGTTGTCCAATGGCCCACCTGGATTATTCAGATCTATAACGAGGGCGTCGAATTGCTTCCCTGGTATGAAATTGCCCACCTGCTCCTCTACAGCAAGTGCTGGAATGCATGAGTGAAAAATATATATATATATATATTAAAGAATGAACGTTGCAATCCCACAATCGGTGAGCGCCCGTGCAACTTACCTTCGGCACCTCCGAGAGTCGCGAGATGAAAGACATCAGTAAATTTGAGTGGTTCATAGCCAGGTTTCAATATCGCTAGTTGATTGGATACTTGAAGGGCTGATCTCATGGCCTCGAGCATGCACACACTCGATCCTCCTGCAACATCTTAAAACCATACAAGATGGATAAGCGCAAATTGAGGGTAAGGAAACAAAAAAAAAATTCAAATGTACCCGTGCCAAGTCCTATCTTTATTCCCGATTTCATGATCCTCTTGACATCGCAGAGCCCGCTTCGCAGACAAGTATTCGAGGTCGGGCAGTGTACAACAGCCGTTCCGTTTTTCTTTATAAGCTCTAATTCGCTATCCTCGAGATGAATCGCATGAGCAAGCACCGTTTTATTCGTAAGAAGACCGGCGGCCTCGTAAACTGCAGTGTATGTCGGCATGTCCTTGTAGACCCTCTTCACTACCTCAATCTCCTCCAGATTTTCCGACACGTGAGTCTGTGTAAATTATTTACGTGTTAAAAATGATCACAAAAAATACAATAACGCTCACGGAATTGTGTCCTACCTGGACGCGAATATCCAAATCCTTGGCCAATTTTCCTAATGCTGTCAATAACTCTAAATCGCAGCTCAACGCGAATCTCGGTGTGATGATGGGCTTAATCAGCGGACTCTAAAAAAAAGATTCTTTGTTACAAACGTGATCTGTAATGTCTATAACAATCATCATTATTTTTTCAGGTATAACTTGAATAACTCACGCCGATACTGGCAATGTCTTCGAGAAATTCTTTTGTACTCGTTAACGATTCCTCGGTGGTCTCGTAGTATCCGTCGTCGCGTTTAGAATTCATATTTATCTTGCCGACGAAAGCGCGTTGTCCGAACTCGGAAGCTTTCTTTCCAAGTATCACGGATGCTTTAGTGTAAAGGGAGGCGAAATAGCAGGCTGTGGTCGTTCCCATTGTCAGCGTACGTTTCTGTCTCATTAATTTTTATTCGTTTTGTTTTTTATTTTACTCATTATAGGAATAATTATTGATAATCGATTCGTTTAACGGATTGGCTTGATATTTAGACGTACCACAACGGCTTCGAAGACTCTGTCAGCAAATGTTTCATCGGCGTACATCCTCTCCAACGGAAAGGTGTAAGTATCTAGCCACTCCAAGAGTCCCTTATCGTAGCCGATTCCAAGATTCGGAATTTGTGCCGCATGGATGTGACAATCAATGAATCCTGGTATAAAAAATTGACCAGCGCTTAACAGAGTCACGAAGTCGGCAGCTACTTCCGAGGGACTTGGATTTTCCGTCACGCTAACGATCTGCAATCATAAACGAGAAATCATTCTGCTCGTATACGTTGTATGCGTGGAACAGAGCTCAGCCGATGTCTTACCGTACTACGACGAGATCGACCTTGAGCCGGCTTATCGCAACGCAACTTAAATATCTAAGTTTCTCGACATAAGCGATACTGCCGCGACACTAAACATTTTCATGGGCAACACTTGGACGCTTGTAGCCCGAGTCGTTAAAGATACGCAACAATTTTTTTTAGTTGTCGTTAAAGTTACCTTGCCATTTTCGACCAATATACCGGCGCGTTGAACAATCACCAATTCTCCGCTCGATACTGTATGGACCAGTGGCCCGACAAACAAATGCCGGCTCATTCTTGAAAGCTTCGATAACGACGTACAATATTGGCCTATAAAAAGTAACGCATCAAATAATTAAATATCAAATTGATTAAATTATTGAAAGGAAAGAACGAACAATTTACAGACATATAAATTGTTCAATTTTGTCCGTACCCAGATAGAAAAATTACGGCACGGCGACGGAACGGTGGTGGTACCAATGGTACGGTACCCGTTTGAGAGCACGTTTTTCTACCTGGGTCGGTGTTTGTAACCATGTACAGAGCCACGCGTCAATACCGTTATCTACAATTCCGCATTGTCGTTATCAAAATACATGCCAATAAAGATAGCTGAAGTTTGAATAACCAATACGTGGACACATCTTTACATTTTACTGGATTTTCTGTACAGAGCCACGCGTCGATACCGTTATCTACAATTCCGCATTGTCGTTATCAAAATACATGCCAATAAAGATCGATGAATCTACAATTCCGCATTGTCGTTTTCAAAATACATGCTGATAAAGATAGCTGAATCTACAATTCCGCATTGTCGTTTTCAAAATACATGCTGATAAAGATAGCTGAAGTTTGAATAACCAATGCGTGGAAACATCTTGATACTTTACTGGATTTTCTGTACAGAGCCACGCGTCGATCCCGTTATCTACAATTGCGCATTGTCGTTTTCAAAATACATGCTAATAAAGATAGCTGAAGTTTGAATCACCAATACGTGGAAACATCTTTATACTTTACTGGATTTTCTGCAGACTGCGGCGATACAGGAGATCGGAGATAGCATGTCCCGTTAATGACAACACATTGTGCTTGCTGATGAAATCTAACAAAAAAAAAAAAAAGAAAAAACCAGTAATCTTTGATAGCCTTATGGAGAACAACGGAGATTTATGTTGTGCATGTAGATAATTGTTTACAGTTACCTTTATATCGCCAAAGGTAACGTGGAAAATTAATGCATCTTCAAATCTTTTACGTGAGACGATAATTCTTCAATTTTACAAAAAAGTATCGCGTAGTATAGCACGTTGCGAACAGAGCACGGTGAACCACGTTCAGCTGAACAGACGTTCACCGAACGACTGACTCTATTCTCACTATACTTGTCGCATGATAATCCCGTCGCCGCTACACTACCGCCTTCGGTACTCATCCTTCGCAACGCTGTTGCTGACTTTACAAAAATATGATCACAAGGGGAACCGTGCTAAAATTGAATGATCGACCCAACAGACCCAACGCTTGATTGCTTGGCAACTACGAATACAACGGAGAATTATTCTTCTTCCCATTATTTCAGTGCATTCGAGCATTTTCAACGTTTACAATGGTCGAGCGTCAAGAGGATCCGGCTAGTGGGAAGAAAATGAAGAAATTGGAGAAGCCTCAGGCTTCGACGAACCGGGAATATCTGGATATGGACACCGATGAGGAGGAATTCGGAAGACAGGGTAATCGTCGCTCACTTCAGTAAACTCCTATAACGATATCGGAGCTATAATCAAATTATTTTGCAGAAACTCCGGAACCCGAAGAGGAGTCGATACCGGAACCAAAGAAGCCTGTGTTCACTGAAGAAGAACTGGGAACTCTCGTAAGTCGAAAAAAACGACGATTCACCGGTGAGATTTAATTATTTTTCGAATATTTTGAATTAGGTTCAATACGTGAGGGACTTTACGTCCGTACCGAACTTCGCGGAGGCCGACTGGACCGAAGGGGTCATTGAAGTCGTGAAAGAATATTTTCGGAATCCCGCAATCACAGTGCTCGTGATTTTCGCGGAGTTAAGAATATTGAGAGTCCTTCACGAGTTTCCTGAATTTACGGACGGAGGATTGACTTATTTTTTACGATCACCGTGGCAAGTCTACACTCCGGAGAATTTTCTATCGACCGTTGTTTTCGGAAGCATCGACGACGACGCAGAAAACTCAACGCTCAAGTTTATGGAGAACATTTATGCACCGATTGCATTTCGGAGCGACGAGTGGCCAGCTGGTATCCTTTCGAATGTATTTCTATCTATACCGTTATAGTAAAAATCAAGAATACGACATATTTTTGTTTCCGAGCGAAAAAAAGTTATGAGAAACGAGGTATTCTCGAAATTGCACGAATTTTTGCTTTGTCTCACTGACTGTACGTACAGTCCAATGGGCCTCACGATTTTGTATGTGCCCAGAGAAGGCCTGGAAGAGGATAGATCAATTCCGGCAATAAACGATGATACAGCAATGTCGGAGTTGTTTGAGAACGCAATAAGTGAGCCGCGGGACGAAGATGAAAACAAAGGTTTGGTCGAAAGATTGGAGAGAGTAGCCCGCTGCTGGATTAGGCAGATAAGAGAGGCTCTGAAAGTTCCTTCCTCTTTCACGGAGACTTCACCCTGCAAAACTATCGTTGACGAGATTCGATACTGGCATTGCAGGTGTATGTTTGACTTCTGTTTCATCCGTCGTTAACAAAAATTTGCGGGGGGGGGGCTTTAATCAATAAATACCACATACGGACATTGTGATAATTATATATTAAATCGTCGATTCACTAGCAGATGAGAACCTGAGTTGCGTATATCATCAACTGGCGAACAAGAGCATTATATCGATCGTAAAAAAATTGGAAAATGTACGATCGGCGAGCGTCAAGCAGTACAATCCTCTGGTGGGCGAAGTTCGAGGGATGCTGGATGAGGCTGCTTCGAACATAACGTACTTGAATGTACTTGAGGAATTCGACGGAGGCTTCCAGATTCCCGACGGTATTGAAGAGTACGCTACAAGGACATTCTTGCTGATTAGATTCATCGGCAGGGAATCGCCGTTCTACAACAGCCGAGAAAAAATCGAAACACTGTGTCAAGCTTGCTGTACTCAGGCGGTAAAGCATTGCCGCGGGTACATTGATCTGAATATTGTCCTCGATGGGGACGCTAATGCTGGCCGAGAAATGATCGTGATGTGCATCGATTCTTGCAATAAATTTGCCGATATTTATGACAGACTCGTTAAGATGGATGAGACCCAAGATTCACCCACGATATCTCTCACTGATAAATCTACAGTTTTTAATAATGTCACCACGTTTATTCACCGATGCAACGATCTGATCGGAATCGCCGATGCGAGGATCGCATTCGACAAGTAATATATTACATATTTTTTTAGAGATCGAAAATCTGAATGAAATATCCATAACACTAAAATTATGCTTTACAGACGCGACGAAGAGATAATAATCGGTGGCCCGAGAGGACTGGAACATGGTTTACGCTATCGAAACATAGAGGAATGTTTCTACGCGACACTGAACGAGATTAAAGAGGCTCGTGAGGATATTCTTAATCTTGTTTCGGCTGCCTGGCTCGATAAAATAGCTGTCTTCAAACGAGGAATCAAGGACGTCGAGAACATGGTGCAAAATTGGATAGACGATATATTCAAGGATATAACAAACGTCGAAGAAGGAATAGAGGCCTTGCATGGAATCGAAAGATTTTCGCGGCGATTGTACCTTCGAGAAACTCTGAACCGCAAGTGGATCCAGGTACCGCGAATACTCGAAAGAACTGTAAAACAGGGACCATACGATATTCATAGAAAATAATCGGTCCACTTACGCAGATATGGAAGATTTTTGGTAACGAATTGGAGAGTTGCTCGATCGTAACCAATAATGATTATTCGATGCTTCGACATCATCCGTCTTTGCCACCTTACTCAGGAACCGCGAATATTCTTCGGGGTAACAGTGTGTGCCTGGCAAGGCAGTACGAAATGTTGATAGACGCGTCCGATTGGTTTGGCGATTGTGATGCTCAAACGTCAGTAACACGCTTTGCAGCCCTGTTAATTGCCTTCGGTCCAGCTCAACCGAGATGCGAATTTTAGACGGATTATTTTTCAGGCCGATAATACAAAAGTACAAACGCATGTTGGCTGCTCTAACAGAAAAGGAGAAAGCGCTGTTCTCAAAATGGCAAAAGGAGCTAGCCGATAGGAAAATAAATCCATCAGTCATATCGACTCAGTCGATCATCACGTACACCGATTGTACCAAAACGGACACTATAAAGCCGAACCTGGAGACCTATTACTTGAATCACCTCAAAGAAATTTCCGAGTTCGTATAATGCATACTATCATAACGCCCATTGGATCGTGTATTAATACCGATTCAGTCATTTGTAAATGTGCATATCGCACAGGTGGACCCTTTTAAATTACGAGACGAAAAACATTTTCTCAAAAAACTGCCCGACGTGGGAAACGTTGAAATCGCGCTACAACAACGTGGATATTATGTGCAAATTTTACAACAGTATAGTTACAACTATTTCCGATTACGAGCGTTTCTTGTTCTTAACATTATTGGACGATCTCGAGGAGACGGTGAGTCCGGGATTCAATAAAACGACTTGGTCATCATCTGATTCGCTTGAAAGATTGCTCGCTGACTGCATGGGAATATTGACGAGGGTAAGAGAAAAAAATAGTGCCCGGCCCTTTCTTACATACTAATTTCGTCATCGACGAAACAGGTTCGGGAATCTGTCGAGGGTTACAAAAACGTTTATTCCAAGGTCGATCGTATAATAAAAAAAATAAGAATTACGAGTCTCGTGAATCCTGACGCTAGTTTGACGGACATAATCCAAGATTCCGTGGCTTGTTTCGAGCAGGACAGGTAATTGTAAACACACGAGTGAAAATTGTGTAGAAATATATAAATTTTATTCGAATATTCTATCGCTCTAAGGGATGCACGTCTTAAAGTAGTGGGAAAGAAATGCGGTGAAATTTCGAAACTCTTGCTGGAATTTAAGAGCAATATTAACACGGATGAGGCAAAGGTACATATAATACGACGTTGCATATTTCTGATACATTATTTAATGTATGATGTGAAAAATCGCTGGATATTGAATGTTTCGTTAACAATATGAAATTTAGATTTATTATTTTGTATTTATCGCCTTTTAGACTGCTGAATACTGGAACTACGTTGTAACAGGGATATACGGTGAATTAAAAGTGAGTCTTGCAAATTGCGTGCGTCTGTCTCTGTTGAGTGGCTTGCGATTACTTCGTGACGATGAGCTGAATGTAGAAATCGATGTCACTCGAACGGCGATCAAAGTGATTGAGGAAACCATAGTCGGGATAAACGCTTCGTTGATCGAAAGAACATTGACCTTCGAAGAAGAATTTGTAAAGGTATTTGGAACGAGCGGTGGAACAAAGGTAATTCACGATTTCATCGATCAAGATCCCGAAACGATAGATCTGAAAAAAGACATCGACGCATTTTTCCATCCAAGATCCGCGGCGTAAGTAGAAAAAAAGTCACTGATAAGTTTGTTTCATAAATTTGTAATTTATTCTCGAAGAAACGCTGCGATGGCTAAACATTCGTTACAAATCAGAGATTCTCGGCCAGAAGTCATGGAATTCTAAAGTATATTAAGCATCATGTAAACTGTCCTTTCCTTTAAAAAAAAATCACATAGGCATGGAAGACGAGACTAACATCATGTAAAGTACGTTACTTAAAAAATAGATTATTTTTTCGTCATACAAACTATAGTTTATGCACAGGATTAAATCCATTATTAAAATGAGTATTAACGTAGAATAGTTTATAGAGAGCAATATACAATGTCGATGGTTTTGGTCATATATAATAATATAATAATGTAACAGATATATTTTTCTGTAGTAGAAAGCGATTGTTCTCATCGACTGTCAAATCATTTTGGCACATTATTTTTTTCTCAATCGCTGGAATATTCGAATATTCATTCTTATACGCATATGTTTATTGAGCGAGAAACTCAAGAGTTTGCGGACGGTAACGCCGCGATAAAAACAGAATAACAACGAACAATAGCGTTCAACAGTTTGCATCCAGTATAGAGAACTCTATGCGTACACCGTACCGCATGCATTGAACATGACGAAGGTAGCGAAATGTATAGTTTTTTTTTTTGTTTCCTCTCAGACAATAAATTCATTGTATGACAAGACTAGCTGACCGTGGGGGCGCCTAACACATTTGTACAGCTTCGCAGTAGTTCACGTTTACGACCGGTATACTGTTTACTATTTGTCAGCACAGTCGATTCTAACAACTCAGGTATAATAAAATGCAAGTAGAGTAAACGCGTATATACGTAAGAAATATATCATCTCGTTCCTTATACCGTGGTCGTATTGAGAAATCGATTCGTAAATACGTTCGCCTAGGAACTAGATCGTAAAACACTACAAGATACATTACAACGTGAGAACACTTTGGCATTATGTATATTTGACGAGTTTCGTCTTCTTCAATTTAAGTTTCGCGACGATGATAGAATTAATTGTTTGTATTCCCTTGTTTGTTTTTGGCACACAGAATCTTACGGAGTTTACTGATGGGCGAAAAGAATCTCAGTATGGTTATGAATAATCATTAAAATGTACCCTGTCATGGAAATTGCTCGATTCCGATAGATCAGTCGCTTCAACTCACTCCGGTAGTTAGATGTTCCTCGCTGGATACTATCGTGAAGACCGGACTGCCAGGTGCGTCCTTGTAATCGATTAACTCGCTGTCCGAGCCACTGCGGGAGATATCGCGCAACGGTAAAAGCGCTTTTGATTGTACGGGCGGCAGAAGAAATACCAGAGACAAAGCGATCAGCATATGCCACACGCTGTGAACGTACTGAAAACAGATTGATAATCGTCGGACCATCGTTCCCCACTCGATCGATTAGACGTAGAAAAAGGAAAAGGAACTCACATCATAATTTGACTCTGTTTCGACGGAAACAAAAATCACCAAGCCGACTCCGGCTAGAGTCAAACCTGTCAATAATTTCCACAAGTTCACTGGCCACCTCCATTTCCTTGACTTGTAGTACCGAAACGCAGAAGCACCCACCTGTAAAGTTCGGAAATGATTGATCAGACAAGTTCCGCTAAAGGAAAAAAGAAGCTCCGAGTGAAAACAAAACTCACGGGTATCGTAACACCGATAGCCAATGGCACTAGAATACTAGGCAGTCCCGTTCGATCGGATTCAACTCCGAACGCAATAATGAGAACGCCGAACATGTGAAATATCGAAACTAGCTGGATCGGTAACTGAGCCATGGCAACGAGGGTTACCCAAAAGGCGAGGATACTCGAGAAGAAATCACTGTACTGTAAGACCTGTTGAACAAGAAAGAATCAAATTTAGATTAATTCTCGAATTCCGCTAATTTCATCGTACTCACCTCGTATTTAGCGACACAATAAGTCATGAGTTGCTGATCGCAGGCATGATAGAGAGACGAAAATAACATGGTCGCTAGATAAACGAGACCCTCGGTATAGAGTCTCCGTTTGCCAGCTATGAAAATAGCTGGAAGGAAAAAAGCGTTGCTGAATGTCAGCATGAACGGAGATAGGAATATCGAGACCCGAGGATTTACACTCGTCGCATCGGTGCATCCCCATCCTCTGTAGCCTGAAATCGAAAAGGCGAAAAAGCTTATTAAATATGTCACGAGATAAGCCGTTGTCTTAATTATTTATTTACCGCCGAAACAGCTGCACGTGGTGTAATGCAGGAGTCCTTTGTGAATTTCCTGGCAGATTCCGTGATGTCCGCATGAACGGGGACCGGCGAGAACGCACTGTCTCGTGTGCACGTCCAAGGACACTAGTATTTCAGTTGCGTCGCAATGTACTGGATTTCTAACAAAATTTCGTACTTCTATTATTAGTAACAAAGAATCCTTTGTTCATCGATAAATAGTTCGGCGTAGAATAATATTTACCCGTCATCGGAGCATTTGGCTTGCAAACCGATATGCCAAGTATCGGGCTGAGGGTAAGGAATCAAAAGGCTCGCGCCCCTTTTATCATGAGAAGATATTTTTAATTCCATACTCTCGTCCGGACAAATGATGTCGCCTTGTATTCTATCGGGAACTCGCCCTCGTCGAACGCATACTTTAATCGCGACCAACTGTTTAGTCAATAACTGCAATAAAAATATTGAGTTTCGCTCATATTAGTAAAGACATCGTGAATGGAAGATCATAGATTCGCAAAATGCTTACTTTATCTGTGTCCAGGTGAATCGTTATGTCGAGAGTACCACCGACATCAATCAGTGGTAATATATCTAACTGAGCTATTACAGGTGACGAATCCGTCAGCATGAGCCAGGGCGTCAACCATTCTCTGCCCTGTTAAAAAAAAATAGTATGAAAATAAAACACCGTCCGAGTAAGATGGCTTAAAGAGCTGCTCTCGAATAAATCATTGAATCAATAAATACCTGAAGCAGGTAAACACCAGAAAATGTCTGCAATTGTTTTACTCGCACGAGTTGAAATCTACGAACGCAAGGATCGCCAGCGATCATTGCATCGTCTTCGGTAGAATCGAAGAGGCTTTTATGTATATGTCCGCCGTTACCTCGTGAGCTGCTGTTACCGATCGTGGACCGCGACTTCAGGTATATACTCTCGGTTATTTTAACGGGACATTCTGTTGAGTTTTTTATTTTAGTAACAGACAATAGAAGCAATAATCGACAGAGCAATGGTACCTTCATTGATAGTGAACTTACCGTAGATGGTAACTTTAACGTTAAAGTGTATCACAGTATCGGAAGCGACAAGTAAATAATAGTAGCTGTCCTCGAACGGAGAAAACTCCGTGAAAGTGTAAGTACTGCTAGTCGTAAGATTGCCCATCGAACTTGCGTGAGTGTGATTGAAAATTGGTAAAGAGCGCCCTTGAAGCGCGACTCCTTTTATACAGAGAATTGAGGTATCGTTGCTCGCGCGAAATATAGGTTTGCAGGCGGAAATTGTAACGCGAAAATGCCACGTTCCCGATGGTATGTATATTCTTGAAAGAGAAGTAAAATAAAAAATATGCTGTATCGCATCCAGAAAAATAATAATTCATCATCCTATTGATTGACCCACTTGTAGTAAGAAGATGATTCCATAGTACTCATAGTCTTTTCATATCCTATTGGGATAGTCTGAATACCGTTTGTTTGAAGCCATATTGCCACCGACCCTATGCTGTAGCGGCATTTGTGACTGAGTCCCTGGAAACAAAAGTTGTTCAACGTTTATTATTAACCGCTTCAATCCGCGTATAAATTTATGTACGGCCGTTAAATCTGACATAATACTCACTTGCTGCTGGACCTTCTCGTCCCAATGGGACATGTAAGCCCCGACGAACCAGTCGCCGGGCTTCGGGCTGTTTACAGGAACTACCGCGGTAGTTTTCGCATCGTAAGTAGTCATCGTCGACAGTCTGATGGTGTTGTTTCTCTCCGGATTCATGTGCGGCGGAAATGTCGCGTCGTCCGCGGAGATCACGGGATAACTTCCCCATTGTAAGTATCTGCAAAAAAATCAACTATAATCAATAATCAATAAAAATATATACAAGGGAAAATTGAAATATTGCTCGATGGGTAAAGGGAAGTGCTAAGCAAACAATGATCAGTTTGGGAAACAAAAGCCAAAGTGATCATAAAATTATTCCATTAAGACATACGATAGTATATTTTTTTTCCATCTTATATAGAATTTATTCCAATGTATATTTGTTTTCTTTCCCTACAACTTCTATTCTAATATGTTGTGGACCAAGAATCTTCTATAATGTAACTCAGCAATCCATAATTTGTATCATTTCCAATATTGAATAAATAAAAATTCTGAAATTCATTAGCAGCAGGCGTTGGAAAATCGATTACAAGATTGTACATACATGTGCACCTTTCTCGGTACGCAATTTTTGCCATCCATGAAAGCAGCGAACTGCCATGTAGCTCTGAGAACCTCTCTAGGAACTGTGTAATGAAAAGTCGTTACGTCGCTGTAACTTTTGAACGAACGGAGCGGTCCTTCTTGGCTGGCTTCAGGCACAAGAGTCCTTGTCCCTGTTGAGAATTTTTTTCTTTTAATTACCGTATATACGTCTATATAATAGTGCGTACATCCATGCTCACCTTGGCAAAGCAACAATAGGCAGAGTAAATGAAAACAAATTCTGATAGCTCCATTTTTTATCAAATAAAAATCTTTGAATAGCATGACCGTGTACTCTTTCAATCCTCGTTCGCACGTTCGAGTTTAACTTTATTATTGCCGTCGAAACATTCATATATCACGGGGTCATTGAGTTTGACCGAATGGAACAACTATGATCACTCGTTGACATTTTTTTTTTTTTGTTGACACAACAACATTGATTATACTGGCACTGGAATTTAATAACCATTTGATTAATGTTTGCGATTTTCACGCACTAAAACCACTCGACAATTGACGATATCGACATCATTTAATCTTTGCGTATGGCAACTTATCGCCAAACAATCGACGAGCGATCCGATTATTAAGTAAAAACAACAATGCAAATTTTTTTTGACGGGCGGCCGAAAATTGGTCGAGCGAATGACGCGGAATGTGTGCGAGATGGTGGGGTATCATTGACGATAAATTAATTTCAACCAAAAAGTAACTAGGTTGGGGAAACACCATGTATTCGAATCTTCTGTGCCATAGATGGCGTTATACCGCATGTAACTTTTTATATAGTTTAAAAAGCAAGCGTGCTAATGAACGTAAGCCGCACACACTTATTTTCCTGCAGAAGTGCTTTGTTGTTAAGGCCAGCTTACTCCAAACAATTTTGAAAAAATCGAAATTTTTTTTTCTTCATAAATTGCTACTGTATACTCGTAGAAATAGTATAGAATTAGTCCCGAAGGTCAGCAAGACCGAGAAGCAGGTATAAAAGAGTGGAGAGCGCTGCGGTAAATCCGGCCGCTCGAACGCCTTCGGTAGCGGCAGCCGCTGCGTGCCTTTGGATCGTCTTATTGTTTTGTTCCCTTCTATTTCTCGAAAATATTCTGTCCTTTACAGTTAGAGAGCGTCCTTCGTATATAATATACGGCAGTACAAGTGAAATTTTCGTTGGTCATGGTTGTTCGCTTCAGTCCTCGCACGCGTCGGTAAATTTTTTGTTTGTGTGCTCTCAAAATTTATCATGGACAAAAAAAGAAAAAGTGGTGTCCCACATAGATCAGGAAGAAGGAGTTTTTTGGGTAATCAACATACTTCAAATGATGATACAGAACAAACCAGTGTTGCTGCAAAAAAACTGAAAAACGCCGATCCTCAACTTGAAGTGAAAATCCATCCGTTGCTGACTTACCCCTAGCAAACCAAGCGACCGTGAACAGCGACCGAGGAAGCGACCTTAAAAGCGACGGTCGTTTGGTGCCAAAAATTAACTACACTAACGACCACCGAAGCGACCGCTCCGGCGACATTCTTTTGCCTCATTTCGGCAGTGAAGTCGCTTTTTTGATTGTCGACCGAACAAACGACCGTAAAAGCAACCGTCCAGTAAAGTTTCCGAATCCGACGGTTGCTATTACGGTCGTTTATTCGGTCGCTAATCAAACAAGCGACTTCATTGCCGAAACACGGCAAAAAAATGTGTCGTCAGAGCGGTCGCTTCAGCGGTCGTTAGTATGGTTAATTTTTGGAACAAAACAACCGTCGCTTTTAGGGTCGCTTCTTCGGTCGCTCAGTATGCCAGGGTAGGGCCAACAACAGACGTGTTGAACGAGCTGAGCTAGAAGCTACTGAAGCGTCTAAGGAACATAGAACTGCTTTAAGAAATGCAAGAATTCTTCAGAATGATGCTTACGAAGACCAGGAAGGAGTTGTGTATGAAGCTGGAATGGATATGTGAATAAAATTCACTTTTTTTACGATTTTTCACGAATAAAAACTTTGAACTGATTTTTCTCCGAACCACGTTTTTTCGCATGGATGACACTCTCATTTCAAAACTATTGCACTTATCGATATGAACCAAACGGCATTTTACTCTTTAGATGTCTGGCTATGGCCTCAAGCAGAACCAGAAATATTCATTATTATTTTAAAAAGTTATAAACAATTAAAAGTGAAAAAAAGGGTTAAAAAAATGCAAAAGTCCGCCATTTTGTTTTTTTTTTCATTGAAAATGTTTCATTCTGCTTGAGGCCATAGCCAATTCGATACAGAACATGAAACCGTTTTGTTTTTTGCTTTCAGATAATTCTTTTCCAAGAAATGATCTCATCCATCTACGAATCAGATGAGTTTCAGCAGCCATTTTCAGGACCGCCATTTTGAAAAAAAAAAAAATTTCAAGTAATTTCATATATGTGCTTTCATATGTAAAAAAATTGATTACTCAACATGTTTTGTACTATAAATAAAATGTATTGAAAAAAATTACGTTTTTTGGAGTAAGCTGGCCAGAGCATTGCCAGTCCGCACCCGACTTTATGCCATTTCTTTCGTTTTTTTTGTTATTATTCTCACCGTCGGATCTAAATCTTATAACCCGATGTTCCTGAAATTTATCGGCTTTTATCATTTTTTGACCAGAAGCGACAACGTACCTGAACTACGTGACTTACGGTTCGAAAAATGAAATTTTCAATATAACGTTCAATATAACGTTACTTCTCGTGAGCTCGTGAATTCGAATTCGTGGAATAGAATATATACGTAGTTAAATCGGTAGGACAGAGAAGGACAGGAGCTGACGTCGATGAAAAATCTATAATATCTCGATGAAAAGATATAAACAACTTTTATTCCATATACATATCTTCACCTTCCAGGTAACGAACCTTCATCGCTAAGGTACACAGAGTCACGATTATATTTACACAAAAAAAAATCACGCATTAAATTCAAACATCGATATCTTCTTCAGCAACAGGCAAAACGACGACGCTGACAGATATCGGTCTGACTTTGTCCCTTTTGCAAAGAAGTATCTGTACTCTGCTCGATACTTTGCTCTGAGGAATGGCCTTTACAGTTACGGGTATGGGAATACCGCTCGGTAAAAGCGGAAGGTACGAGATTCGCGGTTGAATATCGGTATCTTTGTCCCTAAATACGAGGAACAAGCCTGGATCCGATGGATTTTCCGAGACGTTTGTAACCATCGTACGAATATAATATATTGGTCCCAACCCGAGAATACTGGATTCGATGGTTATTGGATTTGGGCCTGAATCCCCACTGGTAGCCGCGACCTCTTTCGCTTTCTTGCTCACTTCAAGTCTCATCCTGAGAAAACCTTGCTGAAATGTGTTATGAATCTTCGTAGCTTCCGTTCTCTCTCGAATAGTTTGTTCGACGAACAAACGAGTCTTCTTCGGTATAGCGAATCGGCTCTGAGCAGCCTCGTTCACAGCGCAATTCGATACTTGACGAGAACCGAAATTTGCTGTACGTTTAAGAATCTTAACGCTCAGCCCACCGCCTACCGTTACCATCGCCATTGCCCTGTCTTCCTGTCCCATGCGGCCATACTTCATAGCCGAAACTGGCTCCATCATGTTTATCGTATCGACGTAATTTCTACCGTCGTAAATTACAACTCCCGCTCTTGGTACGCTTACGGCAAGGAGCGAGAGTCCCGTTTGGGGCACAGGCAGGCTCATCAAGTCGAGGGCCAAGCCTGGAAGCTTGACGCGCCATAACCTGACGCCCCTGTTCGAAAATCCAATAAGAGTTCCATCCATAACAGCCACCGCTGCACCATCGGCATTGAGAGTCGATATAGCGACCGCCGGTGCCGAAAGTTTTTCCCAACACTTTATCGTTGGTGAACCTTTCTTTACAGTTCCTAATAATCCATCTCTGCCGATAACGAATATCTGTCCATCACCCGACCACATTCCGATGCTCGCCAGGGCAACTGGAGTCCAGCCTACGTGATGCTTCTCCACCAGAGAGAACGATCTTGGATCGAGTATAAACAACTCGCCGGATTCCGTCCCGAGAATTATACAACTGCTCACCGGTTCATTACCGGAATCTTTGCGTATCGTCCCGATTGTCGTTACGGCGTTGGTCTTTACCAGTGGAAGCCGTCTGTACTGTTCCGCAAATTCGGCACGAACATGTTCGTCGATTGAGAGAAATTTTAGCGTACGCGGACTCATGAACGCTGCTCCAAGCTCTTTCAACAGTAGAGTAAGATCATCTCTCAGAGTTAGAACGTTGAGATCTTCTTCCAATCCAGCCTTGTGCCATATCTGTTCAATTCAATACATTTTTTTTTGCTCCTCATAGATAAACGGTGCAAATTTAATTAGCACACTGCTTACTCACAGAGGGTGCGATTATGAATCACGTCAAAAAAGAAAGCGGAAGAAATGTGCTAATTAAATTGGCACCGATTTTTTTGTTTCTCTGTCTCTCTTATACAGGAATCGCGTGAGCAATGAATTTTTAATACCCACTTCGCGTTCTTTCGGATGAGCGTCGAGATGCGGTAAACAGTATTTGAAGTGGGGTCTCATATTCTTGTATATGAAGACACTCGAGCCAGCCGCAACAGCCAGTGCTGCCGAACGTGATTCTCCATTTTCTGTATAAAAACCGACCAATCCACACGGCGGTTCGACCATCGCATGCTCGGATATTCTATCGCCGACTTTGAAGACTCTTATCTATAAAAAAAAGAAAGCACACCGATGCGTCAATACATCGCTACGATTGCGAATGTACATGTATTTGAAGAGGTTGTTTACCCTGGCGCTCTCGGTACTGCCAATTCCAAGGTCGGCCGATATGAGCTTGGCCTCTCCGTCGCCCGACACGTCCAGCATGTCCAGACCTCCTGGCAGAGCGTGGATCCTCGCGCTGGGTTCCCAAACAGCATCCAGCCATCGGTTCGTGTTGAGCTTCCCATTTACATTGCGATCCATGTCTTGGAATTATATTTAATCACCGAAGCTTAGTCACAGCACTACACTCGACAATACTCGACATGATTGGCGACGAACGGTGATACTTATGAGCGTTCCTCACCGTTTGTTTGACAATCCGGTATCCATGGAATTCCACGTGTGTTGTGTCACGGGTCATGCGCGTTTCAAACTTTACATACCCACGAGTCGTATAGCAATACAGATCGTCGACAGTATGAACCATAACAAAGTCGCACAGTGGGATATCCTCTCAAGCGCCGAGCTGTTTCTTTTTTTTTTTTGCCCACTACCATTATATGATATCGAATTCACGAGCCCCAGGATCGCAGTTTGCTACCAGACGCGTACGTTGAATGATCGATAATATTTGTAGAAACAAACGCCATGGATTTGAATATCCAGACGAGTACTCCGATTGTTTGCGAAAAATTGTTACCACCACCTCCACGAAAGTTGTGGGCCACCGATAGTGTTACCGAACAATTGTATCGCAACAAATGGACGAAATACAGAAATTCTGTCCAAGGAACAGATTCTTGGAGTGACTTCGAAGCACCGCGTTTCATCGACTTCGCGGACATTCCTGATGTGCGAGACTCGTACTTCGGTAAGGCATTATCGTTGTTTGTAAAGAAATGGAGATTTAAAAAAAAGTTCCCATATTAATCGTTGAAGACAATGCGGACGAGGAAAATTTCGCAACGCCCCAGAGAACCGTGGCGCGACAACTGCCAGGCTTAGATTCGGAGAATAACAACATAGTCGCGTAAGTTGTTAAAAAGAAGAAAAAAAAATGCTATGCAAACATTAATAAGTGACTTATTCAAGATTCATGTTAAACAGATATTTCGGGAAATGTTCTCTGTCAGCGATAAAGAAAACTGACAATGAGAACCACCTATTATTTACACCCAGTTGTATAGCCGTTAGTCTAACCGGCGATTCTTCTGGAACATTTGAGAAACCTGCCGACTCGACGATCAAGCCGAATGATCATCATAAAATGGACATCGAAAAACCGAAGCCCCCCGATTATGAAGATGCGTCAGCAATTAACGCTGAGGAGAATTCTTTCAGCAGTACGAGGTCCGAGGGAAAGAATCGATCGGATAACAGTAATAATAAATGCACGACCGTCGAGCCCTTCAGCTTCGAGAGTCGGGAAAAATGCAAGCAGGCGCACAGGAAAGCACGTCGCGAAAGGGTTCGTTGACGAACTATGAAATACATAAATCTTGCAAATATGGAATGGCATTTTTTTAACGTTAACGTTATGTCTCTTCAGGACAGCATTGGGAAAGAAACATGGAAGGGATTTCGAGCGAATCCGGTACCGAACTTTCTTAAATTGCGCAAGAAGAAGGATGTGCCCGGGACGAAGAACAGCGCGGAAGAGAAGAAGAAAACGATCAGCAATGTCGACAGGAAGAAGTTGAACAATGCTGCAGAGATCTGGAAGAGAAAAGCTTTCGAGCCGAGCCATCCAAAGAGAGCGCCGATTGCAATTAAGGCACCGCATCTGTTCACAGCCGTTCGGGCAAGGGAGAGGCAACGTTTCGAGGAGCTGACGAGAGAAAAAGAACGTCAGCGAGAGGAAGCAAAAAAAATTGTACTAAGCTCAGATTTCTACGGTTTAACATCAATTGCAAACGGACAAAATCCATCATCATACTTACAAGTTTTATTTCTTCTTCAGGAAGAAGCGGCGAGAAAGAAGCGGGAGGAAGAAGAGATCGCGAAGCTACGCAGAGAGCTCGTTCACAAAGCGCAACCGATACGCAAATACAAGCTGATCATTCCGAGGGTTGAGAAGCGTTCCCTTACCGAGCCCACGACACCGATTACCTGCAAGCGCCGACGAAAAATTTGAAACATATTTACAATTAGTAATGAATAATAATTAAGAATTGATCAGTAAGGGAAAATGCATCTAGACACGATCTACAACTTGTGTCTGATTGTTGTAATAATTAAATCCTTTGAAAGAAAAGCATTGTAGGTATTAATTTATTACGCATGTGTATATATATATATATTCGTTTGACATCTACACGATCGAGACTGACAAACACAGCCTGTAACGGTAGACATAGGTCATTTACAATATAATCAACAAATGGCCAATAATTAAATATCATTAATATGTATATCATCGTCGGCTATTCGCCATATAGATTAAGAACATCTTTTACGATTTAACATCATTAGGAATTGAGCTTTTATAACGAACATTGTGTGTATCTATGTAATGTGCGTATGTGTCAAGTTTAATCACGGCTCTCCTTTTTCTTTTTTTTTTGGCACACATTTTTAATAAAAAAATATCGCATTTATCACAATCACTTTAAAAACACGTAACGCGATTAGAAGATAAAATTAATTAATCATACTTATACATAGTAAATTTAGAGTGTAAAATAATACTATTTATTCTCACCTGGCATTGGAAGCACTCTCTCCGTGTACACGCTATTCTCATAACATGTAAATCAGTCGGAGCATGAAGCTAATTGAATGACTAAAATAATTACGCTATTTAAGTACAACGATGTCAAATACTGTGTGTGTCATATAGGTACATTGTGTAACAAGTAAAGTGTAGGCAGTCTGACGGAAACAAAATATTAGTTCAAAAGCCCTGGAAACATCCGGATGGACAACCAATAAAAAAAAACTTCGTTGAACTGTGGCAATCGGTGGGCACAACCGTGATATCATTTTTTTTTTTTTCGTCAGTTTCAGTCGAGTTCATTCATTAGTTTACGTCTATTATGCGTCACGTGAACCTGGGTTGCGTCGAGAAAGAGCAACGGCGAGGATGGCGAAGGAGGAAGTGATTCCGTAGCGGCGAGCCTCGTCGAGAGACCCTCGAGATCGCCGCAATGAAATTGACATACGGTGCTAGAAGTGCTCAGGGTCGATTCCGAAAGCATTCCCCTACCTCTGCCACCTCTTCTTCTGTCGGGCTTGTTGTGTCTATCGATCTCAACCGTATCCTCTTTAATATCTTTCCCAAAGCATGAGAATACCTTGCGGATACTCGGATAATGATACTGTGCGAAACCCGAAGAAGGACCGGCGATCGCTAGTAACGGGCATAGGAAAAAGGTCGCGTACGACCAACTGATCCCCATCACTAGCAACAAAAAGATTCCAATCTGTATATAGGCCAGTACGTGAGACGGTAGCATGAATGCCCCAGCTGCACCAGTAGTAACGGCTGCCATAAGGGAAGGTCCGGCCATTTGTTCCAGAGCGGCTTTCACCCTGTCGACGCGTTCTACGGAATCACATGCACGATAGCTGACCCCATAGTGCAGACTGAAGTCTACTGCTAAGCCTGCAAATAAAATATCACACGAAGCAATGAAATTCTGAAAGTTTGTGGACATTAAATTTTTCTAAGATGTACAAATTGTTTTTTTTTCTCCTGTGTACATACCAATTGCCGTTGACACTGCAACGCTCTCCAAAACATTCAACCTCCAGCCGAAAAGAACAAGAGACGCAACGGTGACTACGATAGCCGCTCCAATAGCTATAATCGCGTAAAGACTGACCAGAGGATTAAGAGTGACTAGAGCGAGGACTGCGAGTGCAAGAATCATCGATACACCCATTGCCCAGATTGTTCCTTCGTAGAGAGTTCGCTGAAGCTCGTAGAACTCCAAACGGCTTACGAACCAGCCACCTTGCATTCCTTCTGGGGCACTTGACAATTGTTTCTGCATCCAATTCTCAACCTTTTCAAAGAGATAAACTTTGATTACTTTGACACGTCATACATAGCATATGGAGCATATTAAAACATAAATTTAAAAATAAAAGAAGGAGTAACCACCGAAAATAAGGCTTCGATATTATTGATTTTTTCTCAACACCAATTTTTTTCAGATAGTATTCGATCATGTTTACCTGATTGTAAAAGGCATCCATTTCTGCGAAAGAAAGGCTGTAAGGCTGGGTACTGTCATACTCGACGATAAGCGCCATTATTTTAGGAAGCGGCATCGCCGAAGCCTTGGAATCGTTATTTCGAGGGGATGGAAGTTGTAGAGATTCCTTGAGAAATTTTACACCTCCGGCGACAGCGCCTCCGCGAGTCCACAGGTGAGACGGCGTCCGATATAGATCAGCATTTGCCTCGGCCACGCACTGTCGCAAAACTGCGGGTGTGTACGGAAATGTACTACTCTCGCAGCAAGGCGCACGGTTGACGCTCGGATCTATTATATCCTCGCAACGTCTCGACATCCACGGTCTTAGAGATTCGATGAAACAATTGGACAATAAGGGTCCTCTGGTGTCATGATAGAACGGCTGTGAGCGTAGATTGTAACAGAATTGCTGTAGCCATGACTGTGAAGCTGGATTCGATACATCGAAGCTCTCATCCCATTCGAGGACGCCCCGAGAGCTCGGGTCCAGGTAATCACCGTTGTCAACCGGCTTTATACCCCAGACAAATCGCAAAGGAAGCATCTCGCTACCGTCCTGCAATAAAAAAAATTGATTTTGTCAGTATTAGATTCTATTTTATTCCTGAGAAAGTTCTTAAATACTTATGAATCGAACCATTTCGCTGCGTTCGAACCAGAATCTTCGAGCGTATACAAGATCGTAAATTTCGAAGGAATGCGAACTGTCGAACAATTGAAAGTTCGGCAAGTCCGGCAATCGCAAACCCGGATAACGAAATACGACTGTGCAACCACTAATGGCAATAGCGCTGAGCAGTGGTAGCCACAACCATCGCAATCCGATAACGAGACTCGTTAGAAATTTGCTGAATCCCGTCAATACTTTATCCGTGAATAGTCTCAATGGACGAATTATCTTGCGTGCTATAAAGTTCGCCGGTGACAGTACTGCGAGGCGACAGTGCTCCGATATAACTACGCTCGCCGGCAACCAAGTGACCATCAGAAAGAAATTGGCGATTACCGTCATGCCTGAAAACAGACTGAGGAAGGATTATTATTTTTGTCATTATTACGTAGAATTTCTTAAACCGTGCGGTCTTTTGTTTACCTGAAGCAATTTATAGCCGTGACATTGCTAACTATTGATGCAAAAAAGGCGACGGCCGTTGTCAACGATGTCACGAACATCGAGGGAACCGCGTGTTTCATAGTTTCCTGCACGAGACGCATCAGACCGCCGGTAGACATCTTCTGTTGTTTTCCACACTCCCAAACTTTGCAGAATATAAATGCATCGTCCGCACCGATACCTTTTTGGACAATCGGGAGACTGATATATCGAAACTATTTTCTGTATCGTCGTTCACCGTCGTTATTATTGAAAAAATGTATGGATTTACGATTACTCACCGACGGCTACGACGATCGCCAGCAAATTCATGAAAGGGAAGAATGTTATTCTCAGTACGAGTGTATAAATCGCATAAGAGATACCGAGGCTGAATATGACAGCCAGTATCGTTGCGACGGTAAGTAAACAGGATCCCGTGTAAGCCCAGATGCATAGAGTTACGAATCCGAATCCGGAGAGCAATAAACACGAGTCAGATACAAGAAGATCATCGAAGAGGGTGCTCTTGAGACCGAGCTCCATTCCGAGTACACGGAAGTCTCGATAGGCCAGACCGCCGTTACTCAGGGCACGATAAAAATCTAGACTCGCCGAACTCGCGGCCATCGGGAGGAATACCATCGAAGCTCTCAGTGTTGCGTTTGCGTGATTCAGTCCAGCGGGTTTCTGTAACAATAAATAAGCATTGTCAAAAGACGAACGAATGTGTTGTGTGAAGGAATGTGTTTATTTTTATTCCTCGAACGCATCTCCGATTATAGTAATAGCACTCACATCCGCCGGTAGGAAATCAATATCCAGCAGATAATGCAACAAGTGATACATCGCGTTGTGAGCATAACATTCGGCTGGCACGTGATTCTGGCAATTGAGATTCTCCGCGCAATCCTCGGTCAAATGATGGTTGTTGTAGTAATAGGAGCATCTTTTTAGAAGCACCTCGACGCGACTGAGATCGCTTTCGGTAACGCCCAAGCATGAAGTTCGATTCGACAAAAAAGCAACATAATTTGCCGGCGACCAACTACGGCAACATTTCTTTCGTCCGCTAGAGGGATCCTTGTAAGTCTGACACAGTGATGGAAATTGTGTATTCGCACGTAGGGCTTCGTCTATGTGACACTGAGCCAGAACACCCTCCATTGACCACATATTCTTGTCACCCATTTCCGACCCAAGGACGACACGCGCGTAAGCAGAACTTGGAGCATTGCAGAAGAATCCATCCTCTCCCAGATGGTTGTGATTCTCGTGATCGTTCGAGTTTGCCAATTTATCCTTGTTTCTCAATTCCAACAGCTCTTCCCACTTGTCCTTGCCATCCACGTTTCTTCCATCTGTGCTGTTACCTTGCGACAAGTACTTCTTAGTTTTCTTTCTTTTGTCTTTCTTAGGCTTCTTTCTCAATATTCCCTGGGTTGTATGATGTCTCACGTTCGAATAGTTCTGCGAAGGCATTTTTTTTTAAATGCTTAATTGTGATTTAATTCAATTTTCTATTGGTCACTTATAGGACCACACATAAGTATCATCTTCCAATGAGTAGAAACTTGAACGAAAAGTCTTGAGCGACAAGAATACCAAAGTCAAAAAATCAATAAATAAATATATTCACTGTGGACAGTAGCTTTAATGGAATCTTGATATTCTATTTAAGAAAACTTTTGTGTTACCTGTTCACCGAGTTGTTCCAAATAATTGAAGTACTCTATAGGATTGTCGACGAGGGTGCCTCTTACGCCAGTGGCGTCTATCAAGTTTTGCCAAGCTGTGAATCGCTGTGCCAGCTCCGTACCTCTTGCCTCGAAACCCTGAAAATAAAATAAATTACAGCACAACGTAATGTAACATTGTCAGCTTTCATACATAAGTCGGCACACCACTTACGAGCTGCGGATCGGAAAAATCGGGAAATTTTCTCGTCGCCAGTGGAACTATCAGACAAGTTGAAGAGAATACAAAAACGGCGACGAGGATAGCGTAAGGATGACGAGCCACTATCCTCGAGAACCACCAAGTTTCCATATCTTCTCGTCGATCGTGTCGATGACAAACGTTGATTCAATATATTTTAATTTGATGTTTGTTCTATTTTGCATGATGACTTTACGTACAGCCTTGTTGCCAGCATCGTGATAATTTTTTTATTTTTTTGGCAAACTGACTTTTAAGTTCGGCACGTGTGTTCGACGAGGATCCCACGAATGATATATTTTTTTTTAATATATGTAAATGGGTTTTTGTTGGCACTGTGGGGTTGAAAGGGCCCCCTGAACTGTACAGAAATTTGAAAAATAAAAATCGCTTGTCAACGTCAATGAGTCTGAACGGGTGCGAGATCCCCCACCAGTGAGTTCACGAATGTATTGGCGTGAACGCTGTTTTTTTTTGCAAGCGATTAAATCGTCGGGTCGTTAACACGATCGGATCAGCTGTCGGGAATCAAGAGCCCCGGGCATATACTGGGTGAGTTTCAATATTAGCTGCAGGTGGAAGACCAATCAAATATTATTATTCGAATAAGCTTATTTCTGATAGGTCAACACATCTAGCATCAGGACACATTTTCGGTAGGATATCATTTACGCCAATTTACGCCAAATTTATTTCGTCCAAACCTTATTTTCACCAACAATTAACTTGGTTACAGAAACACTTTGTAACCGAATCTTAAATAGTGTATATAACCCTGTAAAGTTACTTTGGACCGAATTTAGCTTTTATCGAGGTATATGAAGATTCTTCCAGCTGATCTATTCCATTCCAGCTAAGCGGAGTCCTCGAATCAAGCAAATTCATTAGCTTGTAAAGGCGGACATAAAATATTGAATATACTGAAATCGAGGGTAACACCGATTACCTGCGTGATGGAAAAAATGTTTCTCATCATTTGTAGGCTCCGAAACAGAGTGCAGACGCAAAAATTCTATAGGACAGGACATCTGAGATCTCCGATATCGTGTATTCGACATCTCGGAATCGCTATTTCCGGGATGACGTCATTTCCGGTAGAATAACCAGATTTTCAAACCGGAAATGACGTATTTCGTTGAAAGATTCATTGATAAGAAAAATAAGAAATCGCCCGGCTTATTCGTGCAACGATCGGATTTATTACGCCCCTTCGTCCTTCGATTGCATCAAACTCTCGCTCGCTGAATACACTTAAATACTTTTTTTTTTTTAATTCGAATTATATAAACAAACTTATCACGGCAACACAATACGATTACTCTAAGTCATGAGAATAATCTTTACAGTGACATTTTTCGGCCTTCGATCGATATGTCGACAGCTCGTCTGGCTGATTTCATTCTTTTAGTGTCTATGTAATTTTTCATATGCCGTTCGAATCGATTCATCTGTTTCTTGGTGCTCTGCAAGCATTATAAAATGGTATTTAATTACGAATGTTAGTACATTTCTTTTCGGTAATTTACCATAATTTACTTACCCTACTAATGTCTACGTCAGTCTTCCAATCAGGACGCACAACGTAGTCTTTATTTGAAGGTATAGGAACTCGAGCTCTTCCGACCCATCCTTTATCACCTGGCCTCAGCTGTCTGGACGATAAAGTCGCAACGTATATAAATAAACGTACACCAGCGTACAGCCAAAAAGAAAAAAGAAAATTAATCAAATTCAAGGCAATATATATTACTTTGCATCGCTTTTTAGCGCTTTGTTGATATCCTGAGATTTCTGCGAAGTTTCGCCCTCGTCAGTTTTCCTTCGCTTTTGAGGGGTTTGTTCCAAGTCCCTCTGAAATCTCTCCTCCCTGGACAGAGCTTTGAAGTCCGCGGAGAGATTGAATATAGGTCGTGCCCACTCGTTTATTAATTTACCAGCGCGTTCTTTGTTTTCCTTCGTCTCTCGTGGATGTTTATAGAGGTACATAACTGCTTTTCCAATGCCAGATTGCTTAAGAGAAGCCTGATCGATCCGTGGAAACTGCAAAACATCGAAGATTCAATATCAGTAAAACTACAATTCCATCAGCGAACGTGACACCATAGAATTCAGTGTCCTATCTCACCTCCCACAACAGTTTCAGAAGGCTGTCTCGTATTTTCATGGAAGGCAATGATCGGTCGGGCATCGGTGCCAGCCAATCAGTTAAGGCGGTTAACACATCGTGCTCGAGGAACGCCAGTTGCAAATCGTGTTTCTTTAACTGCGACAATACCTTTGGTAACATTGCTATTTTATTGGTCGCTGGTTTATTAACTTGATTCAACTTTCTATCCTCGGACGAGGCACTCTTCATATCCGATATTAATTGCACTATAATATCGTCGTTGTCGTTTATAATATCTATGTCTTTGCGTTTACGACGCCGTGTCTGTTCTTCTTTCTTACGTTGCAGCATTCTATCGAAGTCCGACAATCCATCGTCGCTGCAATATACAGAATTAACAAATTACACGAACGTCATCAATGTTAGTTTCCAACTATTGGGTAAGGAAACGTTTTTGCAGAAACATGCATTTGTTATGTAAAATTCTATTAGTAGCAATTATGCTATATTACGTTAACTACGGACTCACATATAGCCATCGTTCCTGGTAGACACATAGTACAAGAATATTTCAGACGTTACGTCAATTTTCAAGAGATTAGCAGATGCAAATTTTAGGAGGGAAAAAATGTAACTTACTGATCTGCACCACCGTGATTATCGATAATTCCTTCGTCAGAATCCTCGGCGTTGTCTTGAACACCCGTAGCTTCCTCGGTAGCTTTATCCTCGCTGCCCTCTTCCGCTTGTTTCGCTCCTTCAGTCTCATCATCCTCGAGACCTTTTCTTCTCTTCGATGAGCCAGCTTCCTCGTTCTCGTCTTCGGAATCGGACAATTTGTGTTTCGAACGCTGAGTAGTTTTTATAGTGCCGTCATCTTCGCCCTCGGAATCCGATATTCGTCTTGCGCGTTTACCGGTCGATGCCGCTGAGTCACCGCTGCGACTTCTAGAGCGCCGAGCGGGAGTACCGGATCTTGACCTCGAACCGGACTTTGCTCCTGCTCTTGAACCCGATCGGGAACGTGAACGCGATCCCGAGCGAGATTTCCTGCCTCTCCTTCCCGATGCTGACCTTGACCCTGACCGTGAACGTGAGCGTGAACCAAAAGAGGAACGTCTGGAACCCGAGCCGGAGCGAGAGCGAGATCGTGAATGACGCGCTCCCGAGCCTGAGCGTGAACGCGATCTTGACCTAGAGCCTGATTTTCTCGAGCGGGAACGTGACCTCGAACGTGAACCTCTCCTGGAGCCCGAGTTCGATCTAGACCTCGATCGTGAGGCCGCTTTTCTCGATCCCGAACGAGATCTTGATCGTGAACGTGAGCCGGCTTTCCTTGATCCTGAGCCTGAACGCGATCGTGACCGTGACGCTGCTTTTCTCGATCCTGAACGTGATCTCGAACGTGAAGCTGCTTTTCCCGATCCTGAACGTGATCTTGAGCGTGAAGCTGCCTTTCTCGATCCTGAACGAGATCTCGAGCGCGAAGCTACTTTTCTCGATCCTGAACGAGATCGCGAACGCGAAGCTGCTTTTCTCGATCCTGAACGAGATCTCGAACGCGAAGCTGCTTTTCGCGATCCTGAACGAGATCTCGAGCGTGAGCCCGCTTTTCTCGATCCGGAACGCGATCGTGAGCGTGAGGCTGCTTTCCTCGATCCCGAACGTGATCGTGATCGCGAAGCTGCTTTTCTCGACCCCGAACGTGATCGTGAACGCGATATTGCTTTTCTCGATCCAGACGGCGATTGTGAACGCGAGGCGTCTTTTCTTGATCCAGAACGAGATCTCGAACGCGAACGCGACGCAGCTTTTCTAGATCCCGAATGCGATCTCGAGCGTGATCGGGACGCAGCTTTTCTAGATCCTGAATTAGATCGCGAGCGTGAACGGGAAGTGGCTTTCCTCGATCCGGACCTGGAACGTGAACGCGATCCTCTTCCTGAGTTAGCAGGAGATGCGACCCGTGAAGCAGAACCCGATCGACTTCGCGAGCGTGCTTTGGTGTCCGGCGAAACGGAGCGAGATCTCGACCGTGCGCTTTTCGGCGAGCCAGGAGGCGACGCCGGGCTTGAACTCGCCGCCGAACGCGAACGTGAACGACGATCGCCCTCGATCGAGCCGGCTGCTGCGTCTGGCGATCGAGGATTTTTCGGTGATTCCGGTGATTGAGGCCCGGGACCTCCGGCAGCAGGCGCAGCGTCCCCACTCGGCGACGGCGATCTTGATCGCGAGCGGGATTTCGATCTTGCTGAATTTGGTGGAGAGTCCGATCTCGAACGCGAACGGGAAGCTCGATTACCAGGCGACGGTGATCGTGAACGCGAGCCAGAAGACTTGGCCGGCGAGCTCGGTCCATTAGCCGATCCGTTCGATCGAGATCTCGAACGTGAGACACCTTTCGAATTAGTAGACGAATGTCTGGAATCACTCTTCGATCGTGACCGTGATTGCCTCGTCAAAACTGGTGATCTTGATCCTTGACGCGATGGCGATCCCGAAGGTGATCTCACGGCGTTGTTATCTCCGGTAGGTGACGGTGAGCGAGACGGCGACCTGGAAGCGCTCTTTTCGGACAGTGAACCGGAATGCGACCTTGACTTTCTAGAAATTCTTCTCGGAGAGCCAGAGGGAGACTTGGATCCTACTGGAGACGGCGAACGCGAAGTTCCTGGTGACCTTATGGAAGATGGCGAGGCGATTCTACGACGATCTGGCGAAGATGCTCCCGACCTGTATAGAACATTGCACAATATTTTGTCAGAACTAGCAAAGTATCTCTGAATATCCTTAATGTCATTGTGACAAAAATAGTATATTTTGTTACAAGAGAGGAAAGTGCGTCTTTTTGCAGCGTATAAAGTTTAATGACAGAACAAAGCAAGGACAGAAATTCACTCAAGGTGAATTCACTCTTAAGGACAGAAATTCACTCAAGGGCTCTTCCTCTTAAGTGGCATACACTATTTTTTTCCCTGTCCATGCTAAAAAGTGGCCATATTTCTATGTCGGCAACAGGGCTGGAAATCGCCGGGTCTTGACGAGTGTGAGGAAAAGTAATTCAGCAGGAGGAAAAGTTTGCTTTTCCGCTTGCTGAATCACTTTTTCTCCCGCTGAATCACTTTTCCTTCCACTTGTCAAGAATCTGCCACTTTCCACCCCGGTTGCAGGTATGAAATATGGCCTTTTTAGCGTTTTCTGGAAAAATTAATCTTTTTTAATGCAGACAGCTTGCAACCCCAAACCTATGCATGGTATTACAACATCAATGAATGGAAAAACTTTCTTGTTTAATGTAAAATATCATTTATTGAATTACCTTGCCGGAGAATGCCTGGGACTTCGAGAATCTTGAGAGACCGATCTTGCTGAGTGCGAAGGAGATCTGGATTGTCTAGGAGATCGAGACTGAGATCTTGCTTGATCGCTACGTCGCTCGAGGTCGTCTTCGGAATCGCTCCTTTCCTCTGAAATTTTGTAAAGCAAATAATCCGCGAACTTACATTAAAGGTTTATTGAAGCTGCAAAGATGAATTTTTGTTGTTTGCAACAAGCTCCATAGTCTCGAGTATTATATGAAGTAAATAAATAACGAGACGAACACTTGCTCGCATACCTGATCGATCCATATTTTCAGTGATAACGATCTATCGCCGTTGTCCCAAACCTGGAATTAATCCACTGGTACTCGTATCCTCTTTAATCTTGACAATCGACTACTGCGAATATATATTTTTAGCGAATTCTAAACAAAAATATCGTTCAGTCGAAGCTACACAAAGCTAACCTCCGTCACATGAAGAAATCTCACGCATCGCCCGTCAATTGTTTGAAACATGGTACCAACCGTAGTGAGCTGGTAAGAAGGGGCCCGCTATGGGCGCGTTTTGATATTACAGATCGAGAAAATTACATTTTTGAGCTTGACAAAGAATAATACGATGAACAATAAGTTAAAGGATTATTTATTATATTACTTACTTATTTATTGATTACATTCATTATATTTATTTATTTATTATATACTCTATTATATTTATTTACTACTTATGTTTTGGATTTTGAAGTTGCCGACAAATTCAGGGGGACTATCGATTAATCGCAGAGAAAAATTATATCCAGCTGTTCGTTAGGGTCTCATTTACGTTAAAATAATTGTCGTCAAAAAGTAACTAAGTCGGAGAAACACCATGTATACTAACGTTATATACTATACATGTGGGACTTCGGGCCGACTTTAGATTTAATCGAATAGTTTAAGCAACCGTGCTAATGAACATAAACGGTACATATTGTTCGTTGCATTTGAAAGATCGAATTTTGGTTAAGCGTGTTAAAGCGTTTGGTCCATCATCAGGGTGTTGAGGGTTCACGTCCGACTAAACACCATTTTTTTTCTTCCTTTTTTCAATTATCTCACTATTGTTTCTAAATTGTACATTCTAATTTTGTTTCTAAATTGTATATTCTAATTTTGTTTCTAAATTGTATATTCTAATGTTGCTAAATTCAACCGCTTCGGTTATGACCGAAGCCGTCGACCGTATGACCGTCTTTCGGTATGACGTCACTTCCGATCGAAAAGTGAGATTTTTCAAACATTATCAAATAGACAACTATAGCGAAGATACTATTCGACCTCATTATTTGGCTATAAAAATCGAATAGCGATGTGACGTATTTAAAAATAGTATTGTCGCAAAAAATTTCTCATTGGTATGAGATTTATTCGTAGCCCGATGTCGCTTGGTGAGCAATGAAATATAAATTACTTCGCGACCTGCTGCGAGCTCATTTTCGTCTCGGATAACAAACGGCGTTGAAGCTCCGCAGCGCCGTGCCTGTGTTATCCGAAACGGATCGCCTACCGTTGCGTCGACCACCCTGTCCGCCGAAATCAGATCTTGTACTATTCCGATAACGCAATGACTGGCTTCGCATAAAGGGTTTCGAATATCCACGAAGAACTCGACAAATTCACCTCAAATGTCCCAGCTTTCCTTCCAATTGCCGAACGTGATACAACTTTAATATTTACTGAATAAAACAAAAAAAAAAATGTTCGACATTCCGAGGACCATTCGTAAATTTAAGTCGAACGTTAATTTATAGTCTGTAAGTCTAGCGATCGGTTCGCAATCGATATGCGTTAATGAAGTACGCAGGAATGATTTCTCCCTGTCCATATTGAACACATCGCGACGAAGTAAAGGATTATAAAATGAATTAAGACAGGCTGAAGGACTTCGGTCAATGGTCCATTGGCCCACCATATGGCATTATGTGTTAAAAAAAAGACTCCAATGAAAAAAGAGCATTGTATGGGCGTTCAATAAATATCTTTTACCACTACCACTGAATTAAGACACAGAAAAACATGATTTCGATCCACATAAGCGAGAGGCTTCTCAAGCCACTTGTATATCGAGCGTACGACGGTCACTTACACCCTTTATCGCATTTCCGGGCGTTATTATGTCTAAGCCACGGTCTCTCTCACATATCATGTAAATAAATACGTCGTATCGCGGAGCCTCATCGGGCACATCAAGTTTAGTAGCTTGAGAGAGGTCCCACAATGAGTGCTCGGGCCTCGCTGTGACTTCAGTACCGAGATTGAAACTTGGATCGGCAAGTCGAAATGCATCTGCCGGTCCGAAGGCGGTGTATATTCTTCGATAATAATTTAATAATTGAAAAAATAAATCCACGTTCATCTCTCAATTGTGTTTCACTATCGGTAAGCAGAGTATAAGAGCTATGTTCCTATCTCGAGTATTATGCTCCGTTTATCGCTTAGTGAGGCACGAAAAATTGCATCGTTAATTGTGAAAACACTTCGGCGTCTCGTCTCATCGAGGATCTCGGGGTCATTATCGTTTGTCAATACGATTCCCATATTCTAGCATAACAGCCGTGCTTGCGAAATGGGCATTATGCTACGAATATGAGATATCGCTAGGGATGACATAATCATTTTACGACACTGCGGGATATCGCTCGAGTAGAGGCGACTCCACAATTGGTTCAGAACCGGGGCTATCGATTCGTCGGCCTTGCCACTACCACGGATCATCGAATGTAATCATAATTTCACTTTTTCGTTTTGCAAAAAAAAAATCCATCGACCAGTCGCTTCCCGGGAGTTTCGGCGTTTAGATATATCTTTTGTGGAAAATTCGTTCGAAAGTTTGTGAACCGGTGATGAACATCGCGGTCGTGGGAGCCGGTGTGATCGGTCTTACATCCGCGATTGCCGTCAAGCAGGCTCTACCCAAATCTCGAGTGACAATTTTCGCGGATACTTTTACGCCGGATACGACCGGAGATGGAAGCGCTGGTCTGTGGGGACCGTTCATCCTCGGCGATACCCCGGAAGCCGATATAATGTGAGTAGACATTCCCTTTCGCGGAGCATTTTTGCCTCTTCCAAGCTTTTATTCCAGGAATTTTGCAAAGTGGATTTTTTAATTACAATAAATATATATTTTTTAAAATTTGATAGACGATGGGCCGGCGTAACTCACCGGTGGTTCGAACATTTTTGGAGATCGGGGCTCGCTCCGGAAACCGGAGTTGGCCTGATACCGGTGGTGAGGATAACGAGCAAAGACGAGTGGAAGATGCCGGCGTGGAGCAAGATCGTTTACGGAGCTGAAAAATTGAACGATCAAAATTTGCGACGATTTAACGAAGAGCATCGTTCGAACTACAAGTGAGGAAGAGAGTGTAAATTATGTTTTCATACAGGGGTTGGGGCAAAAGGGACCGTGTTCTTAAATCGTTCACTGGTTATTTATTACAGAAACGGTATAAGCTTCGTGACGTGGACAGCCGAGCCTACCGTACTTTTGCCCTGGCTCATGAACAGATTCACTGACGCCGGTGGAATTATACGTAATAAGAGGATCGATAGTTTTGACGAGTTGGCGGAGAACGGATACGACACGGTGATAAACTGCAGTGGCCTCGGTGCACATAAACTTACAAACGATCCTTCACTCGTCGCAGTCAGAGGTCAAGTCACCAGGGTAAGCGCTATATAAAAAAAGTTTGCACATTTGACAAATATTTATTGTCCACAAACGTTGGCAATTTTTTTTTTTTACACTGAGGCACAGAAATACCTAAAATTGACCAAAAAAAAATTGCGGGCGAAGAATGTTTGTTAAATGTACGAATCTTTTTTTTTACTGTGTAATTCTCTCTACTCGACGCTCTCGCGACTTTTATCAAGCGAGCCGATTTTACATCCGAAATGTAATTAACGAACGATTTTTTTTTTCATCGGTCCTACTCTCAGCTTGTGTGCTTTCAGGTCAAAGCTCCTTGGGTTTACAGCGTTTTCCTTCAGGAGGATAACCCGGGGAACTACATAATACCGAAGTAAACCGAATGAATATGAAAGAGAATTACAGTTTCACGGAAATTCGTTATTTTTTTTCCAGCATAGACACCGTAGTTTTGGGAGGCACGGGTCAAGAGGGCGATTACGACACCAATATTCGAGATATCGACACGAAATTCATTCGCGACGGTTGTTGCAAGATACTGCCGGGACTCGAGGTAATTATTATATTGTCTCATCGACCCGAAATAATTGGCTTAATAAATGTATTTATTTTTCTTCCTTCACTTATCATCGTTCCGTTGATCAGCAATGCAGAGTAATAAGCCATTGGGCCGGGCTTCGACCGAAACGATCGGAAGTTCGCGTGGAAAGAGAAATTCGTTCGATGCCAAACGGCAACAAGTTCTCGGTGAGTTATCGCGTAATCGCATCGTTCGACGGTTTTTTGATAAAGACTTTTTTGTTGTTGATATTTCACCTCAGGTGATCCATAACTACGGCCACGGTGGAGCCGGTGTCACGATATGCTGGGGTTGTGCTCTCGACGTTGTTGATATTATTAGAAAATCGAATGATAAAAATTTCGATGTATCCCCAAAGCTCTAAGTTCCTTAAATGTAATTAATTCGTAAATGTAACTAATTTGAAAAATAATGATACGCGCTATACTAAAATTCCTTCAATTAAAATTAATCTCCTTCAACGGTGGAACTGGAAATACTATGAAACAAGCTAATGATAAAAATTTCAATGTATTCTCGAAGCACCAAGTTACTTCAATGAAATTAATTCTCGTTTACTTTTATTTCGTCGATATTTTGTATTTAAAAAAAATGACACGCGCTATACCAAAGCTAATACCCAAATTTTAATAATAACGCTGTGCAATGGCGTTGTGCATGCGGAGTTTAAAATTATATATATTTATAAACGGGGAAACAGTAACTGGCACGACGCGTACATGCGCTATTTCAGGGATATTATGCCGTGATTCTTGCAAACTGTACGGGTAAAGCGGCGAATACGTGTGCTGTGTTCACGACGACGTGGTCACGGTCATGATAGAATCTAATTATAAACAGCACACTTTTCTCAAATGTCCCCCTTAGTTGGTCTTATTCAGTATTCAGGTAGATTCTGCCAGAAATGGTGGCGCATATTCGTTTCGTGAATAACTGTCTGGTCCCGTGTGCGTGTTCATATCGATTTGGGAAGACCGAGAGAAAAAAGTCTCCCGACAAAATTTTTCTGCAGTGAGAGGCTTTACGCATTTCGCATATAAAAATTATATAATCGGCACAGTCAGCAGACGGAAGAAACAAAGGAAGGAAGATATATGTTTTTTTTCTCAACGAGTCTGAATACGAATGACGTCCGATCATCATACTTTCAATATAATAAAACTAATGTAAATTATCAATGATTGTTTACGTAATGCCGATGAGTCGGGCTTTAGAATTCGTTTACACGAAAAGAATGAAAAGTTATGGTAATGAGTATCCCTGGAGATAGTGATCGGTTAATCGGCGCGTCGAGGAATTCAACGAGAGACAAAAATGCCGTCGTTCGCCAGCCCGGAGAGACTCGGAATTTTGGAAGATCGAGGCATCGCGGAATAACCGACGAGCTGGATTGCATCGAGGAGGGCAACGGTAATGATAAGAAATTGGATAACCGGAGCAAGCATGATATCGGGGCGAAGAACGGCGACGATAGTCTGGCGAAGAGAGAAACAGGTACGTCGATACGGAAGGCCGACGATGAGAACTCGTCGAATGCGAAGAAAAAGAAGAGACGCAGGTAAATCGATCCTACTGAGCTAAGCCTCTTTCCCGTCGATGATTTAAAAAATTAAAATAATTTTTTTTTTTTTTTATTCAATCGCTCGACACACTTTGTTGATAGACTTCTGACGATATGCACGAGCAATTGCAAATACGAGGTGGTGAGGAGAGTCGCGAGCCGACACGGGATGAGAGAGGTGACCGAGGATAGCAGTTGGAATCTTTACTGGACCGATCTCAGCGTCAGCGTCGAGAGAGCCAAGGACATGAAGAGATTTCAAAAGGTCAATCACTTTCCCGGCATGACCGAGATATGCCGAAAAGATCTGCTCGCGAGAAATCTCAATCGGATGCTTCGCCTCTTTCCGAAGGATTATAATTTCTTCCCGAAGACATGGTGCTTCCCCGCCGAGTAAGGAATTTACTTCTGCTTCTTCTTCTTCTTTTATGTAAGTTACATAACGCTTTACGATCATTCCGATCAATCTACTGTGCAGTCATGGCGAAGCTGTAGCATACGCTAAAGTGAGACGATCGAAAACTTTCATTATCAAGCCCGATACAGGATGCCAAGGTCGTGGTATATACATAACGAAGAATTTGAAGGACGTCAAGCCATACGATAGAATGATATGTCAGGTATATTTGGCAAAGGTGAGAGGAAAATATGCCTAAAGATTTTAGATTGAAAATTACCCCACAAAGAATGATCGATGTTAATTTCGTTTTTTTTTTTTGTATTTGTTTAGCCGTTTTTGATAGACGGCTTCAAATTCGATCTTCGCGTGTACGCACTGATAACGTCCTGCGATCCCCTGAGAATCTACATCTACAACGACGGTCTCGCGAGGTAAATCGATATTTTTACTGAAATATCTCTGAGGACTGCAAAAAAGAAATAATCAGAGCTGGGCAAAATACCGAAAAGTACGCAAAGTACTAAGTACTAAGTACTAAGTACTGCAATAAATTTTGACGGTTTCAATTTTATGACATGTAGAAAAAATATTATCTTACGAAAGAAGGTGCAAAGTAATTTGCACATGGCTTCTCCATTTATTACAATTTTGAGCATAACTTGCTCCAACTTATTCGGCGTTTCAAAATGGAACATTGATCCAAATGTATCGAGGAAAAAAATTGTACAAGTACAATACTACTTTAGTACTTAGTAAAAGTACTTAAAGTACCGAAAAGATCTTTGGTACTTTCAGTACCAAATAAGTACTCATGTACTTTAAGTACTGCCCTGCTCTGGAACTAATAATAATAATAATAATAATAATTGTTTTTCAGATTCGCGACGAGCAGATACAAAGAACCGACCGGTCACAATACCTCGAATGTTTTCATGCATTTGACGAATTATTCGGTGAACAAGCACAGCCACATGTACGTCGTCGACGAAGAGACCGGTAGCAAAAGGTATAGATTTTTTTTTCTTAAAAATAAAAACAATTCCGTTATTGCGCCGGTCTGTGTTGTTATGGAATAGAGAAGCGATTGGCTGAAATATGATATAGGAAGATATCGACGTTAAACAAGTGTCTGAGAATGAAGGACGTCGATGTCGATGAACTGTGGCGCAGGATCGACGATATTATAATAAAAACTGTGATTGCCGCTCATCCTGTACTGAAGCACAGTTATCACACTTGTTTTCCTACTCACGATCTGACTTACGCTTGCTTCGAGATACTTGGATTCGATGTGCTTTTGGACTGGAAACTCAAGCCTTTTCTGCTCGAGGTATTTGTACTTGTGGTTAGGGAGAGCGGGGCAAAACGGACCGAGGTCCTTCCCACTACAAGATTTTTAGTAAATATACTCCGTTTTGCTCCGCTGCACCTCTACTGTATCATCGTTTTGAGTGACATCAAATTTTGTTTCTCAAGTTGATTAAAAAATATCGACGTTTTCACAATGCACTCTTAAAAAAAAAAAAATTAAAAATCGTAGGTCAATCATTCACCGAGCTTCCACACCGATGCACAAATAGACAAAGACGTTAAAGAATCGTTGTTGAACGATACCTTCCAGATGTTAAATTTTCATCAGTGCGATAAGAGAAAAGTAATCGAAGAGGACAGAAAGAGAATAAGGGAACGATTGCTTCATGGAATAAACACCAGGGACATTGGGTAAACGAACGTCTTGTACCGTTTATCTTCGGTTTTTTGATTTTCCAACGATTTTGTTTTTTTCACGCACCCACACACAGCACTGTCGATAGTTCTGCGACGATAACAAAGGCGGATGGAATCTACGAGGATCCCATTCAAGAGCAATACAAGTGGGAGGACGAGCATATGGGCAATTTTCGTAGGGTCTACCCCGGCACCGACAGGGAAAAGTACGCTTCTTTCTTCAAGCAAACCGGTACGATGTTCCAAGACACCGTCGCTTCGAGGGCTCGTCAAGAGGCTTCCACTCTTCAACGAGCTGAAATTGATGTAAGAATATCCCATCTCGCAAAGGAGAATTTTTATATATACATATAAATTTATCGAATGTAACGTGATTTATATATATATTTTTTTATTAATCTCTCACATATTCGCAGACCGACGCCAAGATGAAACTTAAGGATGCTGCAGACGGTAAGCGCATATACGGAAAGTGGAGTGAGCAAAAGTTGGGATTGGAAAGTCCGAGTGGATTTAAGAGACTTCATTCAGGAAATATTAATGCCGACGACAAGAGAGTGGCGAAGAAAAGCGTTGCCGTCGGTGTAAGTTAACAAATAAAAATCTCAAACTTTTTAATGACCGGATGCCAATAAGAGTAGCTAAAATTAACGAAGCTTCAAATTAATTGTTTTTTTTTTATGTTTGCAATCTGTTTTATGGTAATAGGAAATAAAGTTCATACATCGTTTGTGTATAACAAACTTTTATCGTTCAATAAAACAGGCAAAAATACCAGCGGTGCACAGAGGAACGACCGCTTCGAGCATCGTCACGACTTATGAACCGGAAATAATCTGTGAATCTGAAGAGAGGGAACGTGTGAGTTCCTTGGCGCAGAGAGATTTTTTGATCAAAAGTTCCGGGGTGCTCGAACACATTTACATGGCTATGTTGAAAAACGGCAGTCTCAGGCCCGCAGACGTTAAATTATACGGAATGTACGACAAGCATGGATTAAAAAAAAATGAGTAACGATCAATAACGTTCATCTCTATGCATGGCACGGTCGAATATTTATATGAAAAAATTGTTCAAAGTATGTATAGGCTCTTCGTATCTTAATGTATCTTCATATGTACAGACGACGCAGATACTGTTACATTATTAGTCTATAATGTTTAACAACTTTTTATTGGTGATACATATATATATTTTTTTTGTTCCGTATTCACATGATAAAAAATAAACTATGAACAATTTTTTTTTGCTCGAGTAATTGTCTTGCGCCAATGAAGAATATCCAATTGTACGATTTCCTTCGTTTAAATATTATTCGCGCATTATTAATGTTATATCTCGATGTGTTTTTTCTTTCGCTACGCGTAAGCTTAGCTTCAAATCGTCGTTTACTTAGAAGTTTGTAATTTGCGTCGAGGAGCAATATCGACGATCGCGTCGGTCGATAATGCTCGATGCTTCGCGAATTCAATTTATGTACATATGCCACCTTGGTGTGGTTACACCCGCGAGTCTGCACTGATCTCACGCCCAAAGAAGAGCAAGCTCGAGACGAGGATAATATCCTGGAGAGGTAATATTTATTCTTGAATCAAGAATAAATATACTTCTCTTGAGAATATTGTGCTTGCTTCATGCATTCTCTTCTGAGGATGTAAACTCTTGCATCGCGATGCTTAGATACCCGTTGGATTAACAATCGAACAAAAGTCGTATATTCAATGAATATATGTTGTATATATACACACAAAGAGCGCGATGTTTTGTTATTTAACAGTCATAATTTTTTTTTTGTCATTTTTAAATCACCCGTGTCCATCGCAAGCCAGATACGTAAATTATTACTTAAACACGTAGACGTTTGGGTATTTGATACTATGAGAATGCCACAATGAAAATCAAAAGCCACTTAATTCAGAGTTTATCGGTTCGCGAACTGTGCTCTGGGATGTGATTTTTGCCGTTCGATAAAGAAACAACCGATACGATCAAATTCTTTTTCTCTATTTCGTTCGCCTTGAGTCGTTTTACTCTCAGCTATCGTTATCTGCTATGTGCTATAAATAAGTTCGAAAAGATGACCCGCAACAATGACGCGCAGTAAGACCGATAAACTTTTTAAAAGAAAGGAAATTTCCTCGCAATGGATATTGGCCTATACACAGTATCACGTTTCGATGATTATTAAGCATAAAAGAAATAGGATAATTCGTTGTGTAATACTAATTATGAGCATTATGTTACCAGGGGTTTCTAAGCCGTAAAATATATGGTACAGATATCATACCAGTCGTTAACTACCTATGCGAGATACGATGAAAAAGAAACCTTACAGAATTCGTCTAAGTTTTACGATTCCCGTACTAGCTGCCGATGGAGTACAATTAAACGATGCTGATGATTAGTGGAGCAGTGTTATTTTTCGTAGCAGAATGATTCGATTGATTCAATTGGTGGTTTGATTTAAAATGGCATATGTTCTGTATTTAAATACGAATGACCTTCACAAATAACACACGCCAGCGTCTCGATTTCTTGAACGAAGAAAGTCAGTCACATGGATATAAAAATCACAGACCACATTAAACAAACATTCAAAGGCAGAGAAGCGTCAGATACCAACGATTATTTTTCTTCGCTTTTCTTTTCTCTCGATTTACATAATTTCGTTTAAGGATATATTATACACGAGCGTATTTGTCACAAATACACTCAACGCAAAGGAGGAAAGAGGTGAGTTAAGACAAGCGAGATTGCGAAACTATGTTATTCCAACACCCGTTTTCAAAGTGACACGAGTCGAGGAATGGCCATTAAAAAACGTCACTTTTTTCGGTCAGCCAATTTGTAATGGTATCGTAATAATTTTTTTTCTTTTTTTTTATCTCAACAAGTTAAAGCTAGAGAGTTATTAACAAACACTGTAGGTCCATATTGTATGCACGAGTGCGCGCCCCTTCGCACTCTTCGTGTTTAACGCGTTTACGTGTTTCGTGTACCGTGTGAGTGTTTTTTAAAATTTGTTGTTTGTATTCGAAATGTGCGACTCTGCGCGCACGTATGAGCCGTGAATGGAGTATATAAACTTTAACAAAGTGTCACTTGTGCGTCGTTGAAACGACGAACCGGGGAGTGTTATGGCTTAAATTTGACCAGGGGTATGCTTTTCGATAGTAAACACTTATCACACACCCATTCCGCGTAAACTTCTTGTGTTAATAGTTGAAAGGCTGCTTCCGACAGTCCCGAGCATCCTCTGAAACATCATTGAAAAGAAAATACCAATCGGTTAATTTATACCGATATTCTCGATGTAATTTTCTTCTCCTCATTAATACGTTACATTATCAAGGGGCTCTCACCGGTGGAACCAGAAGTTGCAACCGGATTCACATAGGATACCCTGATCGTTGTCGTGCACTTCTTTGTGACAAATACCGCACGGATATATAGGAGGCGCGTTGGGATTTTGAGAATTAAATACCATTGGTTGATCGGGCGGATAAACCTGCAACAAAATAAAACAAATAAAAATAAATTGTAAGTATACGATCGAATCAGTCAACTCATCGATGGACCAAAATGAGAACGCCAGTTGAGTGAATTTTTTACATTACCTTTCCAGCCGAAACAGGCATAGGTTTCGGACCCATTCCCGGAGGCCCTTGAAATCCGTGCGGAGGTATTGATCCTCCCATATTTATAGGATGTCCCATAGGCGGTCCACCGCTCATGTTACTCGACATCGATCCCATTGGAGCACCCATATGCCCCATTTGATTGTGATGGGGAATGTTCATATTCGACATACTGTTCATGGGAGGCCCACCCATGTTCATATTGTTTATTGTATTAGGTCCTGACATATTCATATTGCTCTGTACCATTGAGCTCATCGTAGTCATCGGACCGTTCATCGGTCGTCCTAAATTGCTAAGATTGTTACCCATGTGATTAGGATGAGGCTGGGAGCCGTTATGACTAAGTGGACTGTTTACGTTGTTCATCGAGGGTGGCCCGTTCAACGGGCTGTTCGGCGGCATATGACTATTCATGTTGTTCATATTCATTGGTCCATTCGGCATGTGATTGTGATTGTTACCAGACATATTATTCATCGGGGATCCGAGAGGTCCGCCCATTGAACTTCCCATACTGTGACCCATATTGTTCATCGGACTGCCCATCGGTCCACTGTTCATACTGTTCATCGGACTGCCCATTGGCGGTCCGCTCATTTGATTGTTACCCATGTGTCCCATGTTCATGTGATTGTTCATCGTGTTCATTGCACCCGGTGGTAAATTCGGTCCCATATTGTTCATAGGACTCATACCGCCTATTGGAGCGTGATTCATCGGCGGCATACCGCCCATGTGGTTCATGTGATTGCCCATCGGCGAATTACCCATGGGACTCATGTTTCCCATGTTGTGCGGCATCATCGGACTCATACCGCCGATCGAGGTAAGTGGACTCATTCCTCTCATTGGCGGTCCTCCCATGTGGTGCGGATGATGGGGATGCATGTGCGGCGAGCTTCCGTGCATCATCGTGCTCTGACTCGACGGGGGCGGCGTGTCGTCGAATGGATTACTTGCTACTATCGTGTCGCCGTAACCCGACAACGGAGGTGGTAACAAATCCTGTTGATAAAAAAAAAAGAATAATAACAAGAAAATTGCGTTTTTAGCCGAACAGACCGATGTACATATATATACTTTATAAATATCTGTATTTATCTATGTAAAAAACAACTGTTGATGTACAGTCTGAATGCAATGCAAAAACTTTGAAACTTATTGACCAATTTGCTATGTGGTTTTCAACAAAATATAACATTTATGACTACAAACAGACATGTAAAATATACAACTCACAGTCAAGAATCGATCCAACAATAATTGTTAATTATTATGTTTCACATATTATGGTTGTAAAAAAAAAATCGTTTAAACAAATGGCATCAATATTGTCTAGTTTCTCAGGAAGTTATGCAGGTCGCACGTAATTTGTAATTACCTGTACTGTGGGGGGCTGCGGCGGCGCTGACTGAGCTACATTAGCATTAGTACGTCTCTTCTTCTTGGGATTGGCACCTGTGGGTGGCGGCGGCGGAGGATGAGGGTGGGCATTCGAATCCTGATGAGGAGCGTTGGGTCCCATTCCTACGCCCATTCCCATACCCCCAAGCGGCATCCTTGCGAAGGGTGGCATGCCTGCTATATTGTGGCTCATCTCCTTCGTTCTTTTACCTTATCGTTATCATGCCGGGCTGAGGTAACACTAGGTCATCCGAATGCGACTGTACATACCGAGCCAGCTGTAACATAAATGTTTTTTTTTTTAATAAAATATTTCAATCTTTCTATTTGGTAATAAAAAAATATTTAAACCCGCTCTTGATGATCCGAAAGTGTAAGATCAGAGCTGAGTCGCAAATCTGACAGAAGCAAATTGTTACGAAGGAACCATACATTTTTGGCATCGACAGTCATGAATCACGCAGAGAAATCCAAAGATTGACAAACGTTTGAAGAGATTTATATATTTTTAAGAAAAAAAATTTACACATATTTGGAATAACGAACAGCGAGCGAAACGTCCGCATATACGTGCGTGGGTGGATACGTATACGAGTGTATTTATATACACGATCCACACGAGGGAGCGAGATCTATATACATATTTTTTTGATTGTTTTTTTTTTTTCTCGCGCGGTATGTAGCAAATGTTTGGGACGATATATAGTCGATAATGTGACTTACTTAAATGGCGTCTTCATGTAAAAGTGCGTACAGAACAACTTAGTATATCACCCGAAAAAAAAGAAAGCAAAGCTTTGCCGATGCCAGTTACAACCTAACCAACCTAACCTACTCATTTTTTTACGCGGATTCGCATGAGTTATATTTATGCGCCTACACGCACGAACACGCACACACACGCGCGCGGAGACGCACGCACACGCACACGAGATCTAGCTTGTCACACAGGCTTTCAAAACAAGTTGTGGAATTCGTCGTTGGAACCTTACCAGAGCATTATTAGCCGTTCGATTATTTTCCGAACATATCAGTCACGGTTTTAGGCATTAACTGTACACAAGAAAATTGTGTGTTGCGCGCCTGCACCGAGGATATTCACGTTTCACTATAGCAGTACGCCACAAGCGCGTTCCGGTTTTTTTTTCTTTCCTTTTTTTGAATCTTAGTTGCTGTCACATAATCCACGATTTCGATGCACCCTCGTGCATACACGATTGATCAACCCGTCGTCGTCAGGTATCTCCACGATACGTTGGCGTTTAAGTTTGGAAAAATATATATTTGTACGGTTAAAAATGCACGCCAGCCCGACGGTTCACGATGGCCATTGTCGACACTCTCTCACCACTACCGAGTCAACTTCTTTCGTTTTTTTTTTTTTTACGTCTCTTGTTTGCGTGCGCGAGTGTCGCGTACATGCTATCTCTGAGTTGCAGATGGCTCTGCCGAGCGCGTTCAGAACTGGCGACCCCTCGCGGAGGTTTTGACAAGAAGTATAGAAATGCGCGGGCTTATAGCCGATTAAAGATACGCGTGAAATGTGAGACCTGAACAAAAGAAAAATTGGCATTTATATATATATATATATACATATATATATAGACACTCTTTTTTTCAATGAAACTAGATCACATCGCGTGCTGACTAAGATTCGTTGGCGTCAGAGAAATCACTGTGTGTTCCTTAATTCATCCGTTTCTGTCGTTGGCTATATTCGAGATAAATTCGAAATACAATTCAGACGAATCACACACGTTCTTTTACCCACATTCCTGTGTTCCTTAATCCATGCGATCCTGCCACTGGCTACAATCCACATACATTCCAGCGAGTAATTAAAATTTTCGCTGTACCGTCACATCCGGTTTGAAAATCTCACTTTTAAACCGGAAGTTACGTCATATGGGAATATCTCACTTCTGGTTTCAAAATCTCAGTTTTCGACGGGAAGTGATGTTATGCGGAAAAAGGTCACTTCCATCTTGAAAATTTTAGTTTTCTACCGAAGTGACGTCATACGGCACACGCATGGGTCAGTTCCGGTTTGAAAATTTCATTTTTCGACCGAAAGTCAGACGTGAAATACGTCAAATCCGGTTTGAAAATTTATTTTTTCGACTGGAAGTGACGTCTTCCCGTACGTTTTAAAACAAACTTTTTTTTTCGTTCGTCGTTTAAAGATTATATTCGATGTATTTTTTGCGGCTGATGATGTGACAAATATGTTCCTTATTTTTCGCCAAGCTCAATTTTTCGTATGAAAATCGGGTGCTATCAAGAAATAAGATCTTATTATTTCGTTACAAACGAAATTCGTGCATGTAAATTGCGATTTACTTTCGGCTCAAGCATAATCCTGGACTTTATCCGAGAGCGTAATTCGCTTATTCGGATATTCGATATGCAATGCCGCTGCAAATTGGATGGGATCTGAAGCGATAGGAGGAAAGCCCGTGAGGGAAGCTTTCGTGTGTCGGCAAGTTGGCAAACGCGAACCCGCGTGCACAACTTCGACACTTTAATCGAAAGCTCGTGGGACGCGCACAGACTTGTATGCACCCGACAAAGTTACTTCACACCACTGATGAAAATCAATGTGCGTTTTACACAATCAATGGAGCTTGAACGAAGAAGTCTTAATTGAAATATCGCGTTCTCCATCCTCGTCGAAAAGTTGGTCACGAGAAAGAGGGCATAAAGGGGAAAAAAAAACACCAAAGACATTCGGAAGATAAATTGTGTCTTGCCTGAGGATTCCGAAGCCAATTGGAATTTCGTAAGCTGCGGCACGTGCATTCTATATGCAAGTAAGAAGTGGGTCAAGCCGTAGTAGCAGCGATGTAAAAGTGTATACAAGGAAAAATTCACTTTTCGAGACGGAGTGACGGTCGGGGGGGGGGGGGGGGGGCAAAAAGAGAGTGCGGGTTTGGACGGACAATCGTCGAAACAAATGGATTCGACAAACAAACGAACCACACATCCCGCGACACAAATCGACAAATACATCGGATATATATAGTCGATGGGCGAATGGAGAATGCCCTGGCTGGAAATCAGTCACGCCTCGCCCTCGCTCTGTCGCTCTTACACGTGCATGCGGGCTTACACTTCGCGTTCTGAATAAGAAACGAGCTATTTGCACAAATTATATGGGAGCGAGACAGAGACACATCGAAGGGCGAGGTCCTTTCGGGGAGGTCGGCGGATCATGCGCTCGAATATAAGGGAAACCGGGGCAAAACGGGGTACTGGGGCAAAATGGAGACATGTACCCCGTTTTGCTCCAGATAGTTTTTTTTTTAAATATCTTTGCAAAACCAGTGCCAATGCAATTTTGGTGTGAAATACAATGGATCTATGCTTTCGGTATCGTTTTAGCAGGTTTTCTTTCCTAGTGTCCCCGTTTCGTTCCGGTCCACAGGAAAACCGGAGCAAAACGGGGACATGGGGCAAAATGGGGACATGTACCCCGTTTTGCCCCAGATGATGTTTTTTTTTAACCTTTCAAAACCGGTGCCAATACAATTTTGGTGTGAAAAACAATGGAAAAACAATGGAATGCTTTCGGTACCAATGTAGCAGGTTTTATTGCTTAGTGTCCCCCTTTTGCCCCGGGTTCCCCTATATATATATATACTAATAGATTGTTGTGACTCGGGAGCTTCGCGACTATGGACTATGGAATTTGGAAACCTGACATTTACATTAGTAGAGATTTACCGACAATAAGTTACTTCCGGTCGGAAAGTGAGATTTTCAAACCGGAAGTGACGTCGCTTTGGGTCGAAAAATGAGGTTTACGGAGCGGACGCGAAGTATTTCGGGTATGACGTCCGCTCCGGCCATGTGGACTGCCGCTCGTGATTCTTCGACTCTCCAATCGTCGATAATAATACAACTGTTGCATTGGAAAAACCTCTTCTTGAAGTCGACACTTTCTCTAGTGGACACGAAATACACAGATACTCTGTATCAGGAACAGTGTTCTCGAACTGCCGGTCGGCTGCGGAGTATACAAGTGGTATAAACCGGATATATGCCTTATGGTAGTTGATATACATTTGCGACGGGAGGCCGGGCTCTGTTAATGACTCCACGTCGAACCGGTCCTTTTGCCGTTGCTTTCTCTTTATATATATTGAACGCAGCATTTCTTCGGTCCAATAAACCCGCTCCTCATTTGCTCGCGCCCCTCTTTTTCGTCAAAGCATCTCGTCGAACTTTCCCTCGTACGGAATTTCCCAGCTTTACTCATCGGCTGTACCGTTATGTACGTTCGAAAAAGAATATATATATCTATACATATATATTAAAAATAAGAATTCTTCCCGATCGGAGAATTCATCCTGCGTTAAAGCAAATTTCAAAATTACTGGCTAATTTTATCGGAGAATGGAACAAGAAAATAGGAGCGAGGGTAGCAAGAACCATCTTGTAATTCCCGAAATTGCTGGAAAAAAGTGACTCCGCGAACGTGCATGTAATCTACTCGGTACACGAATCCGTGAATAGGTCACTTTTTTCCCTACCGTCGACCGAACTTTCCGTCACATACATGAATATATATATATGCATATATAGATTATATGTATGTAGGCGATGGGTGAACCGCGTGCATTTAATCGTATTTCACGGTGGAAGTGGTCCATTCCCTCATCTATCTTTTACTACACAGAGATCTGATCCTACAGTGTACCTGTGCCTATAGCTCGAGGCGATTGTGGTACAGCGATATATATGTAGGTACCCGAGCACACATCATCAGGGTTAAAGCTCGATCGTCGAATCTATCGACGCTGTTGCACATTCCATTCTATCCTTGTTCCTTTCATTTGTCCCTTTATTTCAGTCATTCTTCCTCTCGTTCTTCCTCGTCAGCCAAGTTTCTCTGTTTTTCCTTTTCTCCTTTCTTTATATATATATATATATATATATATATATATATATATATATATATATATTCATTGTTCGTCCGTCCGTTTTCTTTTGTTCTTTGACGAATGAGCGGCGTTTGCTCTATCCTCCTCCGCTGAACCGGCGTTTACGGCACGCCGTATCGGCAGAATTTCTATCTTCTCGTGTATACATATATACATGTGTATATGTATATATATACGCCTGCACAGTCGAGAAAACACTGTGCCCCTCTCGTCGCCCGCCGTTCTCGTTGAAGCCGCGCGGAATGGCTCAAAGTCAATCAGGGACGCGTACGCGACTTGCGAGTGGGTAATACCCACGTGTGTACCGGCCACTGCTGGCAGCAGGACACGTAATCCTACACGGGAGTGTGCGTGTAAGAGGGACACAAAAAAAAATGACCGATGCTTGGAACTCGCACGCACACTTTTTTCCCCGGTACACAAGGTGCACAGGCGTGTGTATATATATATATATATACATATATAGACTACTACGGTACAGCAACATAGCTCGCATCCATCTGTGGCAGAATGGAGGTGGGCCACGTTATAACGCGCCCGTGAACGCGCTTACGCTACAGTCCATACGTGCACACTTTCGTATTTATGATCGGTACGAGGAAGAAAGCCGGTACAACTCCCAGTGTGTTCACAGATTTCGATGAGAGCGGTAGACCGATTGCTGCACGGTTATCAGTCCTCGACAGTCCTCCAGTGAAGCTACGCGTACACATTTATTTTTGATATTTTTATTTATTTATTTTTTCTCATCTTCGTCATGTCGATCAAGGTGAGTCTCTCGATATCCGATTTGCCACTATATACCTGCGTACGTATGTGTATACAGTTGTCGGATATAATGTATTTTTATTCCAAAGCCTCGAGTACCATTCCCGGACGTATCTATATATTTTATATACAAATATAAATATCTGGGTCGGGATATCGCGGTACAAGGGAAGATTTATGGATTTGCTTTTGAGTCTCGGACGATTGAGTCTCGCGTTGCTTCTTCGTAAATCTGTACGGTGTGTCTATATATGGACCATAGCGCCCTTCTACCTGCGCGTCCCTATACATCGATATGGAATCGAGATGAACGGCATTCGCATCGATACAATATACTCAGTTTTCTCTCTATATTCCCGCGGACCGGAAAATCCGTGACTGTTATCGTTGTTTTTGCGTGTTCCTCCGTCCCGCAACGCCGATAAAGTATATGTCTCGCGAAACGAAAGGATATACACGAGTGTTCTCCGGCCGGGCCGAAGGAGAGCCAAAGCGGTTTCGTGAAACGTTCGCCCGTACCGGGAATATCCAGCATGCATAGAGCGTAGGTTCGCGGTCGCTCGTGTGGAATGCTAAACGGACTACTTATCGAGGCAAACCGCACAGCCACCGCCGTCGCCTCTCTCGGATCCCCTCAACTTTCACGCTTACGACGACGACGAGGACGACGACGAGGACCAATACTTAACGGGTGCGAGCCGAGCACGATTCCGAATCGTACCGCCATGTACCTATACTAACTCGACGATTTTGCGCAATTCCCGCCGAACACGGGACCTTACACGCTGTTGTGTCTACCATTTAGAAATCGAAAGCCTCTCCCTTCTACCATAATCCCCGCACTCGATATCTCTGACGGTTTTTTTTTTTTTATACATAATACTTCCGTTTTTTGCACAACGAGCTGCGAACACAATGAGAAATCGAAAGGTCGTGCATCGTGTAAAGATCCGTGCTGGAAAGGATTTTTGCGGACTGCGGAACGCGGAGCTGTAAGGTTACACTGAGAAAAAATTATGCTTGGATTAACCAAGGCGCGCTGACTTACGTTCAAAGGTATTATTTCGCTGGTAGAACGAGAATGCTTGTTTGAATCGACAAATCTTGAATCGATTGATGCAAATAATCTTTAAACGAGACAATGCTTTATTTTTACCGAAGAAATAAAGGCTTTGAACGTATCTCATTGCAACTTTTGGGTGATTCAACAATTTTTTTATTCTCAGTGTAGGATAAAAGTATCGAATGTAGACACTGTACAGATACGCTTTGATATTAAAAAAAAATCATCTTCACTGTTTCAGGTTCTATTTGTTGCCGGTTTGATGATAGCCTGCGGCTGCGCAGTGGTGTCAATGGCCCAGGAACCGGAGGAGCGTGTTGCCAAATCACGTGTATCCGATGACCAATTAGACATCGCGTTGAACGACCAGCGTTATCTGAGGCGCCAGATCAAATGTGCCCTGGGCGAAGCTGCGTGCGATCCGGTCGGACGCCGTCTCAAAAGTACGCTATACGCACACAATATAAACAGCTCCCCTCTTATCTCGAGTACTTCTTATCCGGCTTTCTCGTAGGAAATGCTCTCGTTCTTTTGTCTTTTTTTTTTTTTTTTTATCGTATTTCAAAGTTACCCGTCGCCGCGCCGACGCTTTCACCGTCCATCCGCTCGCGTGCTGATGGCTTTGAGAAGGGCAGGAAGAAGTTACTCTACTCACTTATACCAATTTAAGCTCCGATTACGAGAGAGCCGCGTTGGCGTTACCCTCTCGTCTCGGCCCTGCTGGAATTTATACTCGGATTACGCGCGTTAAATAATTCGAAGCTCATGACTCCACCGGTACAGTTACGGGGGTACAAGCGCTACCGCGCAGGGTGATATCGGGTGATATGGCCGTATTATACGAGCACTGTGGGTGATAGGGCCAATCGCCGTGGCTCATCTCGTGCAAGGATGCAGGACTGCTAATGTCACCCGGTGACAGACCAGTCCAACTAATGTGACTGATAACGCAAATGCGGTTCGATCACCTAAAGATTCGGGACAGGCACGTTTAAATAAACATTTAGTTGGTCGAACAAAATATTTTAATGCCTCATAAATATTTTTGGCCCAAATCTATTTTTTTTACCAGTGCGTGTCACCGGAACATCGTAAGACCGTATCACCCCGACTACTCCACTGTAATACACACTTTGCTAACCCACTCTGTCCGGCGTTGAGCCGCGTTTGATCATCCTTCCACGGTAACTTCCGCCGCTGAAATTGTACACGCTACCGCAATATTATTACCACCACCCCCCCCCCCCTCCCCCCCCCCCCGTCAAAAGCATCTCTCTCGATTATCTTTATACGACTTCTTATGTGTTTCCACAGGTTTGGCTCCATTGATTCTCCGTGGCTCATGTCCTCAGTGCACCGCCGACGAGACGAGACAAATAAAGAAGGTCCTCGCCCATATACAACGATCTTTCCCGAAAGAGTGGGCCAAAGTCATCAAGCAATACGCCGGCGCCTAAACTCCGGTGTTGATGTCAATGCATTAAAAAAAAATTTAAGTTCTTTTCAAACGCCAAACGAATTTTTGGCGTAGTGATATATTATAATGAATTGACGTGTAAAAAATGTCTCGGATGAACGAGCGATTAGCTTGAATTCGTGAATTTTTCATTGAAACTACTATTTATTGTTGATATCGTTTCGTTGATCATGTATTATCGTTGAATTATCTCAACTGCATATCTTAAGCCAATGAAAACAAAAAAAAAACTGTATACTAACGTAATATGAATAAATAAGTACGAAAATGTACGTTGATAAAAAAAAAAGCAAGCATGATTTACGTTTCACTGTATCACGGTGTGTACAGTATGCGAAATGTGCGTTTACATTTTTGGCGTTCAAGCTTATACAACCGCGCTGACTAAGGGTTCTCGCGATTAAGGATCATTAGAATAATTATGCTATGTATATGCGAGAGAAACTAATTTCGCCACGGAACTCCGCCGGGTCGCGTACCTGACACGTCTTCCCCCTTCTTTTGTCGTCTTACTTCTTATGTCTTATCCCTCCCGTTTTGTATGTACAAAAAAGGGTCGTCTTTTGGGTCCGGGCGCGCAGCGGGACGTCTTCGCCGAGGCCGCGAGAGAATTTGTCGCAAAGTCCGATAAGACGGATTATAAAATCGACTTGAACTCAGGTAGCGTCGCGAAGGATTTACATAGGAGAGAAAACCGCGGAGGGGAAAGGTGAGAAGAGTCGATGCCGCTAGTGGGTTTCTCTCCTGGGAAGAAGACGCAAAGTTTTTGGCAGCGATGAATCTCGTCGAAGATCGGGCTCGATCAACCGGATAAGCAAATAAGCATCTAAATCAATTCGTCGAGTTTTAATCGACCTCCGAGCGGCGCAGGTTCGTTGAACGATAATTATGTGACAATTATGTAATTATGTAAAATGCGCTTTGGTGTAAATTAATGTTATATTTGGTATTTGCAATAACCGCTATAATACACTTGTTCCTTAACGGTTAATAAACGGACTGAATTAAATAAATTCTTTCTTCCCATTAGCAAAAGGGTTTCGGATTATTCAATAGGGTGGATCGGCGTGGGAGATCCCTCCGGAGGGCACGGGCTAATGTATAAGAATTCTGGCACGAAACCGTCCTTCTATGCTCGACCCGAGGGTCTCTCGCCCATTAAGGGCAAACGCAACGAACTTCCCATCTACGTTCGTTGAAACAGCCACCAAGCAAACTTCCACCAAAAAGGCGTGCTTGGAGAAACACCCTGCCCGATGTTCTCTTTTACGAGCCCATCCAGCAAGTTGAACCTACCCCTACTGGGGAAACGAAGTCATTTAGCTAGGCTTCAAACGATTCGCTCTAAGTCGAAGTGTCGGAAGTCATACCCGGCGGGGGCCACGGGGAGGCAGATTCGTCGGCATGTTTTATGCCCGGTTCCAGCAGGTCTACCCATTTATAATCGGGTATTTGTCAGAGGATCGAAATCCTCTAGTGTCTGCCTTGACAGGTCCCCCTAGACCCCTGCATTTGTCAAGTGCAGACTTATCAAAAAGCTGCAAGTAAGTACACACAATTAGTAATATCCAGCAAAAATATAAGGAAGAAGAAAAACTTCTTCTTCCAACTATACCACTCGAGTAAATGGTGATCCGCGAAGCTTACGGTCCATTCACCCATGCCAAGAGTTCCGACACGTCCCGGTTGAGTGGTACCAGAATCTAAAATCATAAAACATAGGAAAAAGATTAAATTTTTGAACGAGCGATCGAAAAGTGAACTTTTATTCGAACTTATTCCAAGTTCTTCGCTCTTCTTCGTCTTCTTTCTTCGCTTTTCGCCACATTCGCCAATTTTCGCTTAGCGCTTACGCTTGCGCTTTCGTTTTCGCTCTCGCCACTTCGCCACACTGCTCTTACTCTACTCCAGCTCAGCGAGCTCCTCCTGCGTCTTTAACCAAAGACACTCTTTACAATAATCGGAGAAGACAGAGAAAGCCTCCGCAGACGACACCAATTGGCGCGCCGCTTCTGGCCATACTCTATCTCCGATTTTCTCTCTCAGCGCGACTCTCTGCGCTTCAAAATTCGGACACTCGAGGAGAAAATGCTGCGCTGTTTCCGGCAAACCACAGCGGCAGTTCTCTCCGTCCACGAGATTAAAAGACGCGAGACGCGCCTTAAAATTCCCATGTCCAGTGAGAACCTGAGTACTGTAATGGTCCGTTTGGAACCAACGCGCCTCCAATCTATCTTTGACTCTTCCGAAGAAGGCGTGTGTGGTTCGACCCTTGGTTGAAGAATCCCAGTGTGTCTGCCACATCCTCAACGCCTGCTCCTTTATGCGCCTGCTCGCATCTCTCAAATTACTCGCAATTTCCACCTCATTAATCCAGGCGTCCACGCCTGTTTGAATTTTATAAGTCACTCTACGTGCTACCAGCAAAATGTCAACGGGAATTGCACCAGCAATAACGCACAGCGAATCCCACGACGCCGTCCTGTACGCCGCCGTGGTTGCTCTTAGTGCGATAAGCTGTGCAGAGCGAAGAGCCCTAGTATCTTGTACATTGCACAAGTCAGCCCAACCCGCAGCAGCGTAAGCTACTATCGGGAGGAAGACCCCGCTGTACACTGTCTTTAGCGCCTTATAGCGCAGACCCCATCCGGATCCAGCCATACGACCAAGTTTCGTGAATAGCGACGCTACCTTGTCGCGCAAATATCTACAATGGGTTTTTACTCCCATCTCTCTATCGAAGTGGACGCCCAGGTATCTAACTGATTCTTTAAACGGGATCGTCGCGTTTCCTATTCTTATCGTCGGATATCTCCTTGCCAAATTTGGCCTAACTGGCTGCCTTCTCTGGCGGTCGGGACGATTCCCGCCGCGCCTACCAACTGGAGGGCACGGGCTATTGTACAGATGCGGAACAATCTCGTCGCTGGCTCGTTAACTGATTGTTAATTAATCTCATCGAGATGGCGATGATAGAGGACAGCCATTTGCCGAATGCTAGAGAGGAAAAGTGATGGGGCTACGGGGGCTCGGTGTACATTCCCAAGAGAATTATTCTCCCGCTTTTGCAGGGCTTTCTCGTCGTTCGCTCTCTTATTTCGCAAAACAAAAGCAACGTACTTTCGCCGTTCGTGGGAACGGGGGAAGGAGGAGTAGGAGATAAAGCGAAGCAAGGAGAATAGCCAGAAAATGGGGAAAACTTTGGCCACCGCCGGAAAGTTCTCACGCCTTGGACTTTATAAGGGAACAGTGGTGAAGCGAACGGGGGCAGGGTCCAAGTGATTTCTTTCCTCGTTCCGAGAGAGTTCGAAGGCTCTGGGACACGTGGCCCTCCCTCTTATCTGTATATATATATATATATATATATATATATATATATATATATATATATATATATATATATATATATATAGGTAGAGGTCTGTGTGTGTGCGTGTGTCGATATACATATATATCAAGCCATTGCCCTCTCCGTCCTGTACAAGTAGAATAAGAGGGACCGGTGTGTCAGAGAGGTGCTTCGAACGATACAACGAGTGCGATCGGAAGACAAAAATGGAGAAAAAGTCCCGAAGCTGCGCTGCAACCGCCAGTCTATTACAAGCCCTCCCCGCGAAACTCTGGCTGCTGGCTCCGGGGATGCTCATCGCGAAGCTGCAAACGACGTTTCGATGATGCATCGAGTGCAACCGGAGAGGCCATGTGCACACCATACACGGTTACAAAGCCTCGAAAGTTTCAGCGATGTAGGTACGTAGATTACGGGATTAAAAAAAAAAATCTCCGTCTATTCCGTTACGTAATTTAGCCTCGATAATTCACCCCAAAGATTCGCGACGATCCATTTTGCCCCGGTCTCAGTATACGTATCGCCGCGCGCAGTGTATACGCCATTCCGTCGATACTTACGTAGTAAATTTCTCGTAGCTGGAGGCGATGGGATGCACACGCGGAACTGTGCCAGCGAAACCGGCCCAACTTCGTCAACTATTTAATGACGTCTGCCTGTTGCACCGATACTACGCGAGCCGGCATTATTAGCCAAACTCCATCGCAATTCCATCGAGTCCCGCAATTCCGGGAGCGAAACTCCTCAATGATAAAATTAATAACGAGCCAAGATAAAGGCGAAGGATAATGGTTATATATATATATTTTTTTTTCGAAATTTCATATACGTGCCCGACCTACCGACCGTTTTCCGTTTCGCTGCGTCCTAGCCATCCTCGTTATCCTCGCTCGGGAAATACCTGTCTCGCATGCTCCGATGAACCCCCGGAAGCATCCCCGTCGACGCGTACATCTCTTAATAAGCCAGTAAATACAGATAGCTGCCTCCACGCGAATTGGCACTAGACGACGAAGATCGGCGAGTGTACCTGTAACGGTGCACGCTATATGCGCTCTGCATAGTATAACACCCGGAATGACTGACACTAATAGAGCCAGGGGAACATTGTTGTTTGCCGTAGCTTCGCGGAACAATATTTGTATATGTATACGTCCATATTCGGTCTACACCTGTGTTCGACCGTTAATGTTGACAAGCCAAACACAGTATTGCCTAGAAAATTATATCTCTTGGACAATGTTGCTAACAAGTCGTCCACGATCGTGAGGAAAGTCGCTCCCGAGTGTAGGTGTACGCGCGCGTTATGTGCATGAATCCCACAGGATCCTCCCCGCCGTGCCGGTGGGGCCCCGAGAACCGAAGGACGGATAGGGATGTACCGTGGAGGATTGAGCTAAAAGTCCCGGGGTATGCCGTGCCCGCCAACAGATCAGAGCGGTAACTGCCTCTGGGTGCCTGAGAAAGAGAGAAAGCCGGAGCGTCGCGCAAACTAGTGTGTATGTACCACGAACGTTGTACATATATATATATATATATATATATATATATATATATATATATATATGTATATGTATATTATATGTATATAGAAGGACGGTTCTCCTGATATACATAGCACCAGCAGCAGCACCACCAGCAGAAGCAGCAAACGAGTGGAGCGCGCGCCAAACCTCTAGCTTGCTCTGTTGCGCGGAGGAAACGAGAGGCGGGTGAGAGTGCGACGAAACGGGTTGTGCTGAGGGCACAAGTTAGTGTCTATATGTACGCGTGGAGATCGATAGAGGACAGAATCCCGGGACATCCCCAGCGATCCTGTTCTCTTATTCTTGCAAGAAACGTTCTCGCATAGCTTTCCGTTCTCTCTCGTGCTATCCGCGCGGATTCACCGTCCCTTCACCGTCTCCCCCCCTTCCGTCTACCAATTTCTCAATCCCGGTCCCTCTCGCACTTCTGATACCGGAGGGCTGTTTGCGGACGGGCCGCGAGGGCGCGTTTGTTCCTACATCTCCTCGTCGTAGTCCTCCCGAGATTTCCCCCTTGGGCCCCGTTTTGCATTAACGCCCTCGCGGCCCCCCCCTCCATGCCTGCGCTTTTACTTATGTACACGTACATACATCAAAAACGTCGACGGTGGAAGTCTCCCTGGCTCGCACCGGTGCCAGAAGGCGGGAGAGTGCGCGCCCCCTCCCGGCGAATCCTTTCCGTCATACCGCGGAAGCGCGACTAACTAACGTGTAATTATCGAGAGGGAGGTGTGCGTGCGTCTGGGAAGGCTCGTCCGCCCCGGTAGCGGAAGCGAGATGAGCGAAAGGAAGCGGAGAGAAGTGGGATCAAGACGGAGAGCGGGACGACTCGCGACTATCGCATCGTATGTTCGCTCCCGGCCCCGGAGGCGTCTCGCGGTACTCTCGCTCTACGCGAGACCTCCTGACGACGACGCGGTTCTCGCGGGTCGCCCGCCGGATACAGGCGATAACGACGGATTTACGGATCGCACGATTTAACGGGTAGTGATCTTTGTTTCTACTCGGGATTCACTTTCGAGATGTTATCTACGAATTCGTATTTTATTCGAAACTTGTCGCAACGTTATTTCACGGGAATATAATTTATCGGTCGAAATTCGGTTAATACATTTCGGCGGTTAGGGATGGAAATAGAGGATAGTGTAATTGCTAGCGTGGGAAAACACGGCCTGTCCCCCAAAGGATAACTCCGAACGATGGGTTTGTTGGTTTATTAATGGATTGTTAATTATAGTTTTGATCTCGTGTAACCGCCGACGGACGGGCCGGGAGAGGAAAGATCGACGAAAACTCGATATAGAAACGAAATTGGCCTGGCCGGACTATCATCGAAACTCGTGTGTGTACACTGGTACGGCGAGGCAACGGCGCATAGCGGGTACTTGGTTTTACGCTCGAGATAATCTCTAACCGTTTTCCACCAGAGCTTTTCGATTGCCCGGTTCACAACCGGTCGGCTCTGTGACGCAGGCGCGTTTCAATCCAGTACCGCAAACACTCGTCCCTTCTGCCTCGCGATCCTCGTTTCTTTCTTTTTTCAATCATCCTCGCAAACGGCAGGAATTCGACGCTGTACTTTCAAAGCGTTCGCGAACTCTGCGATGATACAACTTTTGGAAATGCTCGTAAACAAAAGCGAGGCGGCAATTCATCGTTCGTTTCGAAGCGGACGCTAGCGGGAAAAATGATTCTCGATCTGACGCGAATTCCATCGGAGTTCCTGTTCTTCCATCTTTCACGTCGATCTCCTCGAGTCACGCTCGGGATCGGATTTTTCGTTTTGTTTTTGTTTTATTCTTATTTTCCACCGGGACGGAGACTTCCTGCCTGACGCTCCCGGCGTTGCCCAGGCAGGACGATCCGCGCTCGATGCCCGCGGCCCTTTTCCCACGTCTAGGGAAATCCCTTACGGATCTACGTCGATGCCTGCCGAGAGTCGTGGTCCGCATTCCTTATCGTCCCATCGAGATTCCGTCTTATCAAGGCGACCGGGGGGTTTATCACGTTTCTTATTCTCTATCGTATTTCTCATTTCCTTCCTTCTCCCCACCCCGTTGGGCCTCGCTTATCGGGCATATGGGCGTTTCGTAAACGATCCGCGACGAGCCTAACGTTACGATATTCTTTTCTTTCCATCTCTCGCAAGATCACAGGACTGAGCGAACGGTTTATTTTCTTTTTTTTTTTTTTGTTAGCTAGTACACAGTCGATTCGTACGTTTGGACTCGATCGAACGGCCTATGATTCTTAGTGCCCCCGTTTTCGTCCGATACCCACTTTAAATACTGCAATCGATCAATCGTCGATTTCGCGATGCAATATATTCCGCGTCGCAAAGAAGTGCGCGCAGCACCTGGACCACCCAGTCCGCGAGTGTGGAAGACGGGAAACTTAGGGGGGAAAAAAAGAAACAAACGAAAAAACTCCCGGGATAGACGGGTTCGCAGACGAGAAATATTTTCTCGTTATTATCGTCTCTACAGGACCCACGTGAGCCTCTCTCGCTCGACCTACTTTCGCACGGGACGAACGAAGGCCATCAATTATTATTTATATTACCGCGGTTGCATGTATTTTAATATACCGAGCTCTCGTCGCCAGGTCGTTTGCCTGCCTCTCGACGCCAAACGTGATCCAGGGATGCGCGACAACAGTTTTTTTTTTCTTTCTTTTTTTTTTACACCCACGAGCTATCGAACTACGCAGTATCCGGCGCCTGGCAATATAATACGAACGGCAAATATCTCGCGCGAAGAAACACCGATAGAGGCGCGATCCCATTCGAGTTCCATGGATCAAGGGTGCATCGAGTTTTCATCTATATAGAATTGATCGAATCGATGGAATTGGTGCTCGACAAAGTGAGGATGAGAGAGGGAGAGAGACGGCGATGGAAAATTTCAGCAGTTGGATTTTTACCAATTTATTCACCACCCGCTCTCTGTCCTCCCTCCGTTACGCCTCTTGATTCTTCATGAAGCTACTCTGTGACTCCGGGAGAAGTAGAGGAAACGCGCTTCGAGAGGGACACAGTCCCGGTCGAACCAGATTGGGTGAGCGTCGAGTGCAAAGTGTGACGAGGGAGGACGAGGAAACGCGCGTCATTTATTTATCGAACGTTGCGATAACGAGTTCTGGAAAATTTTCCGAGAATGATGGAACAATCGACGGGCTCCGCCATTATTACGTCGATGATTGATATGTTAAAAGTATTGTACGTGAGCTTGACGCATCGAAATACGCATCGATCATTTTGCAATTCATGTTCGGTAAATACATCGTCCCAATCACATATATCTCACTCCCTCGCTTTATGGGGATTTACACTAGTATTGTTGTACAAGGATGGAAGAGCGGGTCAAAACAAAACATTTCTGGCATTTTTTTCGCGGGACGGGAAAAAGCAAGTCTTTTCAAATGGAAAACTCAGGTCCCTCACGGACCGTGCTAATCAAAGTTGTCAATATTCATTACTTCCATCGTATTATATATATATATATATATATATATATATATATATATATATATATATATATATATATATATATATTTACTCGGTTCTTCAATTTATTTCTGGATTAAATGTGCTCGCAAAACGTAATATGTACTGCACAGCAATTGAACTCCCGTTTCGGGTATTTTTTTTACATTTCATTGACGAGACTCGCGAGGATTTGGGATTAAAGCGAGCGTTTTAAAATCCGGCACGAAGTTGCACTGAAAATTTTATACGCTGTTTGGGCATAAAGTGGACACAACCGAACCCGGGCTGAACGAACTGCTGGCGAACTCATTGGCCTAGTAACACGTGTGGTGCAACGATAAGCGCGAGAAAATACGCAAAGTCACGTATTTTTCGTTTTTTCTTTCTTTTTTGGTTTAATTTTTGTTTTTTTTTTTCTTTTTTTTTTTATTAAATGAAATATACACATACGTTCGTCGAAAGTATGTATGCCATTTCGATAGCATTGCCCAACAACACTGGACGACCGGAGTACGTCGCAAACTCCATAGTTTCAGTAACAGCTCGTCGATGGACAATTCTTTTATTTAATTTCTGTATAAGAAATAAGAAACGTTTATCTTCGAATGATAGCAATTTAAGATCCCACGAGTTTGTTTGCACATGTTTGCGTACAACTTATATTTATTTATTTTTAGTGTTTATATAAAGCGAAGCTTCAAGTCTACCCGAGTAATCGCACTCAACTGGATACAGCCCGAGAGAGCAATGGCGTTGGACAGTCTCGGCGATAGTTTTCTCCACGGTGAATCTCTCCGTGCATCTGCACTGTATATTCCACGGACCGATAGGAACAAGTTTCCCAGCTGTCCGAGCATATCGAAGCACGAGACGGGAACTCGACTACCTACCGGTCCTCTGTACCAATCGGCTCTTCGATTTTCACAATTATCGTTACAGAACGTGAGAGAGTCGGCAGTACAGTGCTGGTACAGCAGATAGTCGGCGGAGAGTTTTAGATGGAACGATTATCTGACGACGTGTGGTTAAACTTGTGCCTCGTTTCGTCCATAGTCTATTCTATTCGAAGTTTGACACAACACGAGACAGAGAGTGATAGGAATAGAGCGAGAACATTCCACGAGTATAATTCAATTACGGTACCGCTTCGATAACGGCATGTATGTGCCGTGCTCTATATCGAGCTAATTTAACAAAATTATCTATTAAATATGAAAAATTGTCGGAGGGCATTATAGACTCGCGGTCGCTCCTGGAATTTGCCAATGTAGTACGCCCAACTCGCTGACCGTTAGGCTCGTATTATATTGAAGGCGTTCAAGCAGAGTATAAGAGGAAACGAAAAAAAAAATATATATATATATATTTATATATATTAAATTATATATATATATATATCGAGAGAAAAAAAGAAACCTGCACTCCCGGACGGAGTATAAAATATTCCAAACTCGCTGTTGCCGGGTTTAATTTTTTTTAATTTTTTATTCCCTCCCGTCTTTATTGGCGAAACAAGCGGGAGCGCGCTGAAAGACCCATTAAAAGTATGAAAACAGTGTGCATGTCGATCATAACTCCGGCGGTGTATGAAAACAGCCTATAGGCCAGGACAGGGCAAAACGGAAACCCTGCGCACCTGCACAATTGCGAACGCGAGCAAAAATGTGGTACAAAAAAAGGTTTAGAAAAATTAATTTGAACAATCCGAGAGACTTGGGACAAAATGGCTATCGGACACAACGCACGTACGTGATAAAATGGACTACCCCATATATCGAAGGGACTTAAAAAATATCGTGGCGGTGAGATCGTCGGGTATCCCATTTTTCCCTGACCTTGCGATTTTTCTGATGCTCTAAATAATTGGTAATCCCCCCCGGATGCCGCTAAATAATATAATGCAAAATTTTGTCCGATCAGAGTGCAGTTACTCCGCGTACGCATCGACCGACGTTGTATTAACAGGAGCGAGAAATTGCTTTATGAATTATGTAGTATTCGCTAAACGTTAGCAATTGTTACGAGTCAGTGTTGTTGCGTGGGCTATGTGAACCGCGGTTGAAGGGAGGGGGGGGGGGGACGGAACGGAACGATATCAATTTTACGTAATGAATTGGACATAATATGCCGGTAACGAGAGAGCGACGAGGAGAGAGAGAGAGAGGGAGAGAAATGGTTGATAAAGGGATTGAGTGGAAAAGGAGGAAACAGAGAGAAACCGTGAGAGAGATCCTGGACCTGCGCGTTGATGCTGGACGTGGTGCGGGACGTCGGGACGAAGTGAGAGCGGGTTCTCCGACGCTCGACGTCGCGACGCCGCGAAAACTGACACGCCAGTACACGCGTCACGACGCCCGGGGATGCGTCCGCGACGTTGAAACGGAAATTGCACCCTACACCCGATATCTCATCGGTTACCGAGAAAGCAAGTGATAAGAAGTATTTAAAAAAAAAAAATTAAAACACAAGATTTTTATCGAGATATATAGAGTAAAAGAAAGAAAGACAAAAAAGAATAGGTTTTATAGACGGCCCGCGAGCTAGTTGCATCCGAGTCTCATCGTATGACAGTCAACTATAATGCAAAAGTTTTTTCACGAGGTGAGTTCTCTATTAAAATCTTGGTGGGGAACGATTTTTGCTCTACGATCGGAACAGCTTTTCTCAAAAAAAAAAAAAAAAGTATGGTATTAATGTATATATATATATATATATATATATTCGTATCCGGTCCGTTTACTGTTGTGTAATGTAGCGCGACATCGGCAAGTAATCCTTATATAGTAGTTTCTCTTATTTGCTCCGTGTTTTTTTATTACCTCGCCTCGCGCTTTATCGAGGCGTTCCAGGCCCGGGAGATTTTTTTTTTGTCAACGGACATGTGGATAAATGTGTATGGTAATAGATACGCCGGTCCTAGCGAGAAGCGGGCAAACGCGAGAAGCGGGCAAACGCGAGAGATAGCTGCCTACTTGCCGATCGGATAGGGTCGGTCGGGAGAAAAAGTCTCCCGATCCAGACGTCGAACGGGCGGACGCGAAAAGTACCTCTCGACGAGCCTCGCCTGGGTGTATTATCCCTCGGCTGTGTCCCGTGGCCCGCGTTGTTAAGTTTCGCGGGTTGGTAGGCGGTGAGGGGGAAGGGGGGCAGGTCGGATTTAAAGCTCGGCATAAAAATCGCCTTTTACTCTTTCACCGCTTTCGAGGGAGGCCCGCGCGCGGGAATCGCTGTTTATAGGCACGCGGTATGTGTTCGCGAATGAGTAAACGTACTTAGCGCTTCCGCAAGCTTCCATAAAGCCTTCCGCCGGGCATGCATGCTTTCGACTTTGCCTCGACGTATATTCTGCAGATAAAAAAAATAAAAAATAAAATAAACACCATCCACTCAGGAAACTTTATCGTTAAGGCTTCGCGTTACTCACTCCTCGCTCTGAAAACTCGCTCCGCTTTAAGCGTCAAAAAACTTTAAATCGTTTCAACTGTATAAACCGAAAAGCAATTATAAATTGATCAAACGGATTATAAATAGATTTATCATTTTGATTTACGAAGCCAAGAATTCGTAATGAACGATACGACACGTTAGAAATCTTGTGGATAAGGGAAACGGTGGAAGGGTCATATTACAAATCGAATTGTATAGGTTGAAACGATCCATCGTTTATCTGCACCAGGAAGAGGAGCTCTCTCCCGCTGTATTTCAGACGTAAAAGAATCTCCGGGCTCAACTCGACGATTTATCGTTTGCACACGGCAAGACCGTGGCGGAGGCCGGTGGTAGCCGTGGACGTTACATATAGTGCCGGGTAGTGGTAGTTTCGTTTTTTTTTTTTTCTATACTTTTCATTTTTATTTATATTTTTTGTTTCGTTTTTCAGAATGAGTGTGGCACGGCTATTACTGTGCTACGTACTTCTCGAAGACTACAGTACCAATCTCAGCGCGGCAATTACGAGCAACAGCGGGAGCGGCCGTAGCACCGGAAGTAGCGGCAGTAGAACTACCGACGGAAGTAGTAGCGGCAGCGAAGTTGCCCAGCGGAATCTGACGCTGGATTCGAATCCCGTTCCGAACGTACCGGGCGACAATGGCAAGCATTTCTCAATTACCTTCCATCAAATATATCCCCACTGAAAGTATGTATTCGGAATGGGTATATAAACCCCGAAGCGATCGACGGTTGCATCTCGGCAATTACTTTGGCGTTAATTGATTTATCCGGGCGCACGCGACGCTGGAGAACGACTCGCCACGTAAAACGTACATATAGATGCGCGCTATGTGGTACATCACGTATACCTATGTACGTAACACGAAGCACTCACTCGCTCCCGTACTCCGGGCCATTATAACGTTTCCGAACTCCATTCGGCGGTGCAACGAAGCGCTGTACTATATCTTCCTTCACTGCGGAGACCAACTGTGCGGGGTACATAGCTATCTGTAAAAGGGCTCTCTCGTTCGATGTACGCTTACAGGCTTTTATTTTTCTCGCCAATCTAATTAACCGTTTATGGGGATCCAGTCAAAGGACCCTTTCGAAAAAATTGATGAGACTTTGCTGGTGCACTTTTATTGGAAATGCACAATGAACATTTATGGCAGAAATTTTCGGAACGGAAGAACAATAAATGCATTGAGTTTTAATTGAAAGTCTGAACGAAAAAGTGTCCTGAGAATGAATTCAACTGTTCACAAAAATGTTTCAATCCGCATATATATTTATTTTATGTTAAGCCTTTTTTTTATTGGTTCAATTGCCGTTTCGTTAGCGTCGCAAATATGCTGCACCGGCGGCTGAAAGTGTTAACGCTTACGCGCTCGCTAATCCGGAAGCGATGGTCGACAGCTTCCCGTGCAGTGGATTAATTACTCAGGCCCAAGACGCGTGTAACGATTTCCCTGTCGCGTGTCCTCGGCTCTAAGTGAAGCCCGGAAGGATTTAATTCCTCGAATCGGAGAGTAAAGGGGGATGCACGGAATCGTGAGCGCGGTGCGAGATTAGAGGGTGCGGGCAAAGTGGGTGTCAACGGGACGGCGAGCGCGTCGACACGGGGCTAATTGTCGAGTTTCAGTAGAGAAAGTCATGGTTTGGTCGGACGGTGAGACGCCTGAATTCGAGAGACTCGCAGCGAGCCCGAGGAATATGCTCTTGCACACAGGCTCGGTGGGGCATGGCCCGAAATCCCAACAGTCCCCGGACCAACCACCGAAGCATTTCCGTGTAATGATCGAGCGGAGAGTTTGGGGACCTGTAGATATTAGTATTGCAGATGGACGGGCGAAGTATCGAAGAGAGAAAACATATGGTGATAACCGGGATTCGAACTCGGATTAATCGGTTACTGAGTAAGAGCGCTAACCACTGCGCTAATGTCACTTTATATGTTTCTCTCATTCGAATCGTCCTCTTATATGCAATGCAGGGCCGTTACACACCCCCTCTCACTGAAATCGACGTCCTCGTCGACTGTGTAGAGTTCCGGATCTCGCATTACGTGATAACTAATACAGCCATGATACCGGTGGCTATGTTCCTCGTCGGAGCTCTTCCCTCGCCCGTTGAATCCCTCGTCGCAGCTCTTCAGTGCCAGGCCCTTGCTCTCGTCGTCGGTCTTGTCGCTTTGCGTGCCGTCCTGTATATGCGGTCTTCTAGGACTGTGTCTCATGCCGCTTTACCTAAGAGTCGTACCGTGGTTGCTTCAGATGCGTTGCGTGGACGTGTTGTTTTTGGTTCGATAACTTCTGACACCATGTAATGATCGAGCGGAGAGTTTGGGGACCTGTAGATATTAGGCGAAGTGTCGAAGAGAGAAAACGTATGGTGATCACCGGGATTCGAACCCGGATTAATCGGTTACTGAGTAAGAGCGCTAACCACTGCGCTAATGTCACCTATATGTTTCTCTCATTCGAATTGTCCTCTTATATGCAATGCAGGGCCGTTACATCCGTCTCACTCGTGCTATCCCCAAGTAGCTACGGATCTTACACGAGGCAGACGTTTCATCTCGCAGTCGTAAAGCCGCGCGACCTCGCAGACGCGGCTGAACGATGAAAACGCGTAAAGTCCGAAAGTGAGATTGTGACCAATAAGAAGGTCGCCATCTGGATCCCGAGCGAAAAAAGAGGAGGAGAGGGCTTTGCCGCGGAGTAGAATCTCAAACGGCGTCGGTCGACATATCGAATGAAAAAGTACCCGAAAAGTCGCGAGATGACTGGAAAGGCTATATACCTCTTGGGGAGAAACAGAGAGGAGTTCAAGTGCGCGGTGGACCCTATAGGGGTTTTTCGTCGCGGGACGGAGAACGATAGCGAAATAGCGGGAGTGTAAGAAAGCAGGATAGAGACCGAGTGAGAACGGGAGTTTACCAACTTTCTTTTCATATTTTTTTCTCCTTTTCTTTGAGGATGGAAGATATTAATTAAACTGTCACAACCAGCAGGAGGGACAAACTCTATTTTGCCACTTACAAGTTTACCGCGGCTTATACCTCACTCTAAATGCACTCTCTCCTCCGCGCACTCCTCCACTGTTCCGTATCCTCAAGCCAGTTCACTCGGCGCCGATGAATGTGTGTGCTGTACCTATAAACGTCGACAGAAGCTCTGTACGTCGGTCGGAGATTGAGCGGTACGGATGGACAATTCTGTACACCAATTAAAACTGCACCGACGGAGCGGTTACTCCTCGTCTCTGGCGGGCTTGACGCGGCCACTCTCGAATATCAAGCGAGAAATCTGATTACCAGTTAAGCCCCGTACGCTTTATCGTCCCGAACAAAATTATTCTGTACTATAAGTGACGGACGTTTAATTATTGTAACGGCAGTTATGCGGAATGTACGGGGAGTGAGAGAGAGGAGGAAGGAACCAGGAGAGGCTTTCGGGCTGGCGGTCGTCGGCGTTGAGCGAGAGATGGAACGCGAGAGGTTTGACTCGAAGGCGCTTCTGGCTGACCCAGTAGCTTACTAATCGACGGGATTAAACCCACGGGGGAAACAAACTGTACGTTGGTTCAAGGGAAACCCGGGCACACGGGGGCACCCGCACTGGGCAAATCAGATTAATTAGAGTTCGAAGTCGACCATTCGTGAAAATCGTATTATTGCGGCGTCGGAGGTAACAGCTTGCCGGCTTGGCGAGGAAAGCATCATATATACCATGTAGCGTATATATTCTATGTATGGTTATATATATATATATATATATATATATATATATATATATATATATATATATATATACACATACATAATGCGGTTAGTACCACCTCGATAGTAACGCACAGCTATAATCTACTCCATCATATATATATATGTTTATAATTCTCTAGGACTTGAGATCCGCCGAGAGCCAAGTCAGATACAACATTTATAACTTACAAAAGACAATGCTGAAATTATAAAGATAAAACGAAGAAAACAATGCCCTGTGTAACTAGGTTTCTGGGAGAAAAGTTTCGAGTGGCGTGACATTTCGGCCGGTTCGCCTATTCAATCTGAGAGAGAATTTAAAGGGAGCGTAGGTACAACTATAATTGCACCGAGCATTTAATCCATTATAGTACAGTACAGACGCCGCGCTCGGGTCTACGGGTACGATTCGATAATTCCTTCATTCTCGCCATTTACGAGGATCCCGTTAGGTATGAGATTACACCATAATTCGTGAAGGGGGAGCCCGGCAGAAGAGGCAGAGGTATAACGCTCCATGTACGATAATATACCGTGTATTAATCTGCCAGCGAGAGTGCCCCGCGTGTATTCGTGTTATTTGTGTTTGGAACAGCATCCCGGGCGCCTGCCCGCCTCTCGGTAAGTTGAAATTAGCTTCTACCTATACGACCTCCATACCCATCGCCGGCACGGAATTCAGCACCGTTTCATTGATAAACGCCCAACGAGCAACAAAATTTTCCATCCGTTACGATTTCCCCCCTCCCCTCCTCAATTGATCGGCAATTAGTGCCAGTGCCTGCTGCGTCAGCTGACTCGATTTAGCTAAAAGCCTATTCGTCTAATATCACGTGGTGTCGTTTTAGGATTGTTCGAATGGGCAGGGAATGACTTCTGGAGTTAAAATCGATCACTCGAATCCTTAAAGAGTTCTGCGTTAATGGGTGCCGAAAAATAATTCGGTAAGAGCGATCCACTTGTTTGTCTGATCTCGAGGGTATGTGTTAATAGGAAAGACTGGGACGAGATGGGCCAGTGAAAAATCAGGCCGACACGCTGCGTGATGGGCCACCCTAAAATTACAAAAATAAAAATAAAAACCTGGAAAAGAAAAGACAAAAAAAATTGACAGCTAAAAATTGATTCGAAAGGGGTAGCCTTGCCATTTTTGGACATTTTTTTTCTTTTTTTAAAATTAACTGTCACGTATTCCAACGTATTTTCGCGCGCTGAACACGAATCCGCTGACCCTTTTGGACTAAAATACAATGCGACATTAAAGGTCTCGATTTTATACACGAAATTATTAGAGATTATGCACGATTTTATGCACTTGGCCGGATAAAATAGTTTAGCCGGCCAAGGCGGCTTAGCAGGCCAAACTATAAAATCCATTAGCCTGATAAGATATCTTAGCCGGCTAGGCCGGCCTATCTGTACAGCCCTTGTCTCGCCCCAAATTTTTTTTTCGGACGCGTTTTAAAACCTGTGAAAATATCATGGTTGGATGACAAACAATAAATTATGTTTTCGGCAGCGTTGTAGCCCCGAATTATTTGCTTAGGGGGCCCATCACGCCCCGGTCTCCCCAACACCCATCGGATATTACAGACGCAGATTTTGCATAGACAAAGCGGAGAGCGAGATTCTCGGGTGTGTTTACAAATATGCAAAAAAAAAAAAGAAGAAAAAATTCTACCGTCACTCCGCCTGATCTCTTTAGTAACGCGAATAAAAATCTTTTCGGCAACTGTATAATATAATAATAAGTATGCAAATGAGGGTGCGGGCCCGTCGAGAATAACACTGGGAGAGGTATATAAGAGGGAGGAAACAGATCCGGCATTTGAATGAACGTGGCTGAACGCGCGGCCAACGCACAACGCTCGGAGGGGGTTGCCGAAACGCTCTCTGATAGCGTGTTCAAGGCGCGTTAATGTACAGACCAGTGAAAGACGAAACGAAGGAACGAAAGAATATATATACGCCAGATAAAAGTAGTGAACGGAAAAAGTTTGAAAAATAAAGGAATTAAAAAAATAAAAATAAATAAAAGTTTATCAAACCGCTATTTCTCTCTTGTAGCGTTAGCGCTGCATATGCGGAGCGGGGCAATATTAAAACGATCCCTTATACGCACACACGCGGAATGGGAAGCACGTACGCGAGCTGCCCGAACGGCTTGGTGTATTCGCAAACTGTACCTTCAGCTTTCTCGCATGTCCTCCGCGGCATCGTGTATTTTTCACTCAGACAAAAAAAATGCATCCTGTGCGCGATCATGATTTACGGTAGAGGCGAAAAAAAAAAAACAAAAAAGAATCACTTCATCCTGGAGTAACATCACGGCGAGCAGGTAGCGTCACTTCCGGTCCAGAAAACTCATTTTTCGACCGGAAATACGTCACTTCCGGTTCGAGAAGCTCATTTTTTAACCGGAAGTGACGTTATACCGCGTAAATACGTTACTTCCGGTTTGGAAATCTCAATTTTTTTTACCGGAAGTGACGTCATCTTGGGTAAATGTCCCATCTGGTTTAAAAATCTCTTTTTCGTCCAGACGTAGCGTATTTCCGGTATGGCGTAACTATCGGTCAAAATAAGGTTCTCAAACAGAAGGGAACGTATTACTGGTAAACCTCCGGAATTCTAAAGGTCCGTTTTCTGAATTTCATAGTCCACAGCGAGAGCGCGAAGCGCCAGAGCCATAACGGCCCGCAAGTAAATAAATAAAGAACCTGAAGCAAAGGGGGGAAAAAAATAAAAAGCGCAACCATGGGCAGTTCGGTCGTATCGGCTTAAACGAAAACGATGGTTTTAACGTATGTTCGGTATGCATCGTCACTGCTGCCGGTGCCGGGGCGCACATTCGTCAGCGAGAGTTGTGTGACAAACGCGATAACGAACGGGGAACTTTGAGGGTGTCGCTGCACGGGGAGTGTCAGGGGCTGAATGCATGCTGCACGCAACCAGGCGAACGTTACAGTCAGGCGACGGCAGCAGACCGACGAGCAATATGTATACGCGCGGTATACACGTGTTTTACATTTAGTTGTAATCGACGAATGACGAAGGTACGAAGGCCGAGGGTGGACGCACAGGCGATACGTTATTTCGTCAGGCGCGCCCACTGCGACTGTGGCTTGGTCACGTTTGCTCTCTTTTCACTATCTCTGTCTCGAAATTGGATGCGTGCGAGAAGAGCTTGCGTTCGGTGCGAACGCATCTGCACATTCCTCCTCGTTCCCGCTACGTCCTCGGAGTGAAACTTTGATTTTCAGGCGAATGACAAAGTACTGAGGCACGCACGAGCGAAGCGAGCTCTTTTTCGTCGTAGAATTTTCACGCCAGGACCGAGTATATTGTGCAGAGCAAGAAAAAAAAAATGGTCTCGGAAAGCCTGTGTGGCTTTCAATGTCCATATTTCACAAATACGGAGACACGTGTCTGTGTATTTCTTCTTTCATCATTTAACAAACATTTCTTGTCTGCAAAATTCCACATTTGCATACGTTCTCTATCTAAAAAATAATGGACCTTCCGCGGACGAAAAATGTTTGTTAAATGTGGGAAGTGTCTTTCACCGCGCAGGGTAAACCTGCCTATATATGATACATAAACGAAAAACCGCTTTCCCGACATCGGCGTGGAGTTAAACGTGGGCCCGATGCAGCCGGAGCGTGAACCGCTGCCTTCGGGCGCGAATGTTACAACGATCTTCTCTTGTTTAAACTCCTGCGTGTTGAAACTCTCGTTTACGTTTGTACTACACGACCGGGGGTGCCGGGGTGGTTACACTCATGTATACATCAAGGGACGGTGTCCTCCTCGGGGCTCTTTATCCAACTCCGTCTCGCGCGTTTTGGCCCTGGGAGCCGAGCGGACGACCGCAGGACCGCTCTCTCCCGTCCGCCGCTTTACCTCACTTAATCGTCCTCCTCCCCGGGACTTTACTCCTAACGACCTTGCGGTCTGTGTCAATTAAATTGCAACGAAAATTCATAAAAAAAATAAAATAAAAAAAAATAACCATTCACCTCGTCGTTATACATCTCCGTCGAAACTGGGGCATATATGTAGAGAAACTCCACGGTGCATTGGAGATAGAGTATGAGAAAAGTCTTGCCCGAAGAAATTTTTTTTTTCTACAACTGCATTATACATACAACCGAAAGTTTGGACTGCACGTGTGTGAGTGGGTGTGCGTGTGTGTACAGCCGCAAAGAGAGTAAGGCGGAAGACGACGGTGGGAAGGAGTGTGAGAATAAGTCGCGGGGGCCCGCTCGGAGGCCCTCTCCTTTCCCAAACGGCCACACTGTAACCCCCCTGGTGGCGTACAAGCGAGAGGAGATTGAATTATTTTCCCCTCGGAATAATTCTGCTATGAAATAAAACTCGTCGTATAGATATACATAGAGGCCAAAGGAAGGATATATATATATAATAGAAGGTGGAACGGTGTGGAGATGCCCTGGCATAACCACGAGCGCGATTCACCGCTGGCAGCGGAGGCAACGGGTGCGGCCCCCTCGTACCCGGTTTCTTCTCTTCCTCTTGCGCGCAACCAGCGGCAACCTCCCTTCAACCCCCCCAGAAATCCAGCTATTTTCCTCCTCGACTCTCGCACGCTTGCCCGCTCGTATAACCGACCGACCGCTCTCCCGTATCCTCATATTACATTCTAGATATAGGGAAGCTGAAAATTCCGTTCTTCGCGCTCTCCTCCCTCACCGCCCGCTCCTGTTTCTGTCAGTGAATATCTTAGCATAATACCGCGTACGAGTATCACCTCTATCCGATTCTCCGAGGATATGTAATTTTTTTTTTTTTTATATATAAACATTCTGCAATAACTATTATAGTTTTTACGTATATTCGGTCCATAGGCCACTTTGCTGAATTCAGAATCGCGGATGTGTATACATATGTATGCGTTATAACTTATAAGGTAGAGTGCGATACTATAGGTTTATCTTTGTGCGCACTGCTCTCAACAATAATTCAGGAGAATACGCGTTGCAGAAGGACCAGCGCGCGGGGAATTCTCGTTGTATTACGTGTCTGAATCCCAGCGGTAGATCGTCCCGTAACCCGAGCGATTTCGAGCTAAAAGTTTGAGTTAGCGTCTGTGTTTCAACGTAAAATTACACCGCACCCTCGGAACGGGTATGCAGTGGTACATTGCGTTATACTATCGTACGAAACTCTGTTGATTATTATTACACGCTTTTATATACATATATACATATATATGTATATATATAGACATACTGCAGAGAATAATCTAAGCCACGATAGTATCCTCTTCTATATACCGAGCTCCCTGTATCGCCTCCTCCCTTCATCACCGTTTTACCTCCCTCGTGCAGCCCGTTTTCCGTACAAAGTTTTCGGTTTGAAGTTTTACTTCTCGATATATATAGATACAAGGGAGGGGGAACGGTAGAGATCGAAAAGCTCACTGGAAGCTACTAGTCTTTGGGGAGGATCTACGAAAGCCAGCAAAGAGAGGGAGCGAGATTCCCCCGTGGACGTTCCCGTATTCCGATCGCGCCAAGAACTTAAACTTGCTCGACAGGACAGACACACACACACGCTATCCGGGCTTCCTCCCCTCTCGGGAACCGCTATAACCCATTCAAGAGCGAGCCCGCGGCAAAGCTGCGTCAGTCCCTGTGTGTTCTCACCGGGCCGGCGAGTGTGTATCCGCGGCCGAGTATTAAGTCGCGATGTCCCGAGCCGAAAAAGAATGCGGCGCAAAGCGGGCAAGCGCATACACCGTGTGTGCGTTACAACATGGCATACGGCACATCGGCCTGCAGCGAGTCTGTCTATATCGGCGCGTACCTTCCTCTTCTTCATCTCGGACGCGGCGAACGTTCGCCGTTCGAGCTCGCGTATGATCTTCGGCTGTGGACTTGCCGCTGTTTACCCTATCGCTGGAAGAACTCCTCGAGTCAGAGGCATCACAACTTTCTTTACTCTCTTGCGCAGTGTTCGGTAATACAATATTCTCCCGGGGCGTGCCGCGCAGAATCGCACGGGAGAAAATAAAATTGTAGCAAAGTAAGAAGTTCTGCTCGTTACCGGCTTTATCGCGGGACCATCCGTGTTTACGACCAACCACTTTCGAGTCTGTTGGCGCGGATAAGAAAAAAAAAAAAACTAAAAAATACTCGGCGCGCCGGCCGGAATAGGATTGATAGGATGCTTCTCTCATTGAACCGTTGCCTCACGTATCTTGACACTACGCGTATTACATAATGTACGGAGACTTGTAGGCGTGTTAAGCCTCCCTATGTAAATCCCTATGTACGCGCAGAGGTGGTCCGGCAATTGGTAATATTTGCATATATACATGCTAATAGAAACGCGCGTATCGGCAGTTCCGGTTCTACGAGCAGATAGGACACGCATCTTTCAATAAGTTAACCGTGGTTCGTCGAGCGTGGCTCGTCCGAGAGTACGTACCGACCGGCAGATATGTGCGCGTTGCTGAAAGGGTGAAGGGCGGTGTGGGAAATGTGTAGTAGTTGCGGCGGCTTGAGGGCGGACGTTCCAGTGGCGCACGTGTCTGGCTTTAACAACAAGCCACGACAGCGTCGAGAGGACACTCGTGCACATTCTCCGCTACCGTACAACGAGCGAACGATCGTCAAATACCGAGAGTGTCGAAAAGTTTCTAACCCGAAGCTCTCTATGCTTCGCTGCACGTCAAAGCACCGAAAATCGCTCGAGAACACATAACACGCGTGTTAACATTATCGATAGAGCTCGGTAACACTTTCATTCTTTATTGGGGGCGAATGTGGGATTAAGCGGACACGGAGATTGCGAGAGCACCGTGACATTGCACATGGATCCGATTTGGCCGAATCGTTAAAAGAAATAGAATCTTTTCTTCTACCATTTCAATATGTAAACTTTTTCAATATTTACTATTAAATACCGGTGTGGCAACTCGCTTCTTCGTCTTCGATAAAGTAGTAGCACAACGGTCAAGACGTCGGTACCGTCGGAGCCACGTGTTAAAATGGGTGCAAAAACATGTGTGGTTGTCCAAGATCAAAGGTGTCCACGGAACGGCTTATTTAGTCAATGGCAGATGAGGGAACTATCGCTCTCAGAGATTCCATTACCTTCGTACACGGAGACACGGAGATTGCGAGGGCGCCTCGACATTGCACATGGATCCGATTTGGCCCGATCGTTAAAAAAAAAAAAAGAATCTTTTCTCCTACCATTTCAATATGTAAACTTCTTCAATATTTACTATTAAATACCGGTGCGGCAACTCGCTTCTTCGTCTTCGATAAAGTAGTAGCACAACGGTAAAGACGTCGGTACCGTCGGAGCCACGTGTTAAAAGGGGTGCAAAAATATGTGCAAAAATATGTGTGGTTGTCCAAGATCAAAGGTGTCCACGGAACGGCTCGTTTAGTCAACGGCAGACGAGGGAACTATCGCTCTCAGAGATTCCATTACCTTCGTACCTCCCTCGGCAGCCTTTGGAGCCTCTATGTATATACATATACATATATATGTATTACCTACCATAATCCGCATTGCGATAACCCGCTAATCTATGGTCCACAGATGTTCCGAGCTTCGCTAAACCGATCGGAAACGTGACGGCAGCTTGCCGGGGCGAAGCAGTTCTCTCGTGCACCATTAGGGGATTGGGCAACTACAAGGTGAGAGGAATTTCACTTACATACATTATGTCCAACACACGTCCATAGAAATTAGCCGTGATATCGAGGAATCGAAGGTAAATTCTAAGACCGTTTAATCCATATTATCGGCGGGTTACCGTTGCGACGTCTCGGGAAGCCCGCGACAAGGAAAACCGTGTAAAATACATATACCGATAACTCTTTTTTATACCCTCAAAAGTATATGAATGAGAAACAATATTAGTCTCGATAGTTATCAGACGTGTTGAAGAAGCGTTTGGTGTAGGTTCAGCGCAGATAATTCAGCCCCTTAACGGAGAGGGAGATGCCCCCTGAGAACGAACGTTAACGATCGAATAATTTCTACATTTACCTATTCGTAAAGTTAACAGTAGAGAAACTCCGACGATCCTCTCGGTGGCGCGTAAGTGGCATAGTAGTTAAAGAGCACCGGGCGAGGGTAGCTTAACGAGTACGGATCTTATTCTACTTCTTCTCCGCGTTTCTTTTATCCTCGGTATTCTCGTTGAAACTATAAAATTGAATGGGTCCCCACGGTGAAAGAGGGCGAGAGGTCGAGATCCGAAGGCAATGTATAAGGGTATACGTGCGTACGGGCAAGAGACACGAAAATTAGCTTGCGTAGATTTGTCTGACCGACGACCGTAGTTGATAATAATAGTGAAGACACCTGCCGTGTGTGCAGGTGTGATATACATACCCGCCGTTATTTTGAGTTATTTTGAAGACGTCGCTGTACGGAAAACGGAAGACCGGGGCAAAACGGACCCGCGTCCTCAATTTGAGCTGGAGCTCAAATTTTTGTTTCATGGCCCGCGAAAAATTGGTAGAAAAAAAACTTGACTATTTTGCTCCGATCTCCTCTGTATACTCGTTGCTGAGACGCGCCAGTGATAGAACTAGAGATTGAAGGCAATTTTCCTGAATGCCGAGAAGGAACATAATTGCTTCCAGGCTTCCAGTCTTGAAACAAGCTTTAACAACGAAGAGATGGAAAGAACGAAGAAAATAAGTAAACGAGGTACAAATATTACGTCGTTTCATTAGAGAGACAAGGCGCTCCTGTTATTGCTACGTTGTGGCGATTCAATCGTCTTCCTTCCATCGTCGAAGTAAAGAGGTGACAACCGAAGAATGTTTTACCCGCAGTCCCAACCTCCATTCTCCCCAAGCAATTTGCTAACAGACTTCTTTATATTTTAAGTACTCTCGCATCCCTGTCTGTCGGAGTGAAATGCACCAAAAAAAAAATATCTTCCTCAAGATGTCGAACTTTATGCCAGTAAAATATCTCGTGTCATGCTGTTTTCGATACAGCGCAGCAAATTAAACGATGGTTAGTCGTAGATTAATTTATCGAATACAATGCAATTACGTACCGAAGACATAACGTTGAATGGTTCAATTAAATTAAAAAAGAAAAAATGCCGGCCTGTCTTCTCTCGCGGTAGAAATAGCAGTAACGCGCGGTACAGTGGACATAAATACAAAGGCGTACGAGTACAACGGAGCCTCGCGATCAGGCAGGAATAAAGTCCTTCGTTGCGCGACTATTGCCGAACTCATCGCTGCCACGCTCTTCGCATTCCAATGGACAACTATTACAGAAATATATATATATATATATATATATATATATATATATATATATATATTCTTCAAATGCTCCACAACAGCAGCGAATCTTTTCGCCGATGAGTGAAGCACAACAACTGGCTTTGCTGATCGCAATACTCTCGGACATTGTACTGCACGAATGGCAGAAGGGCTGAGTGCGGAGAGAATGAAGGTAGCCGGAGAGAGGAAAAAAAAAATCGCCCAGTTGATGTTTTCCCAGTTGAGCTCTGGCCAACTCTTCATCCCGCGGGGTGGTTGTTCCCGTGCTTGATGGCTAGGCCGCTTCCGTTTTCCCTTCCACTTTTCGGTAATATAACAGGAAGCGCGCGTGATGATTCCAACACTGCTCGCTCCCGTCGCCGTCCATCTCTCTCGTTTCCATTAAGCATCGATGAACGTAGAAGGATTTCGGCAACGACGAGGATAAGTGAGGGAGCGAGGAAAGGATAGTCTGGAAGACCATAGGAGCGAGTTGGTGTTTCCTCGCGGGGGGGGGGGGGGGGGGGGGGGGGGTGTGGAAAGCGTGAGGGTATACTTGCCTCGGGGGCTTATTCAGACAAATCGGTGATTGCTGCGGAGGCGAGTGAAAGGGTAGCGCACGGACCAGCTAGCGAAGATACACCGAGAGAAAGATGTGGAGGGTGAACTAGTGTGGATGGTGGGCGATGCAGGAGGTAGTGATTCAGAGAGAGTGGAGAGAGCGGGTGTATGGTACGGATAGTCGTTGGAGCGACAAGAACGAAAAGAGAAGATATGGAAGATAGAGAGGAGAAAGGTCTCTCTAGTTCCGTAGGCTCTTGCGCGCTCTGTTGGCGCGGGGCTGTATGTACCGGCGAAATGCGGGATGGAAAAGCTGGTGGGGAGAGAGGGAAGAATGATTGTTTCCATGATTACAATGGAACGGAAGAGGAAAAGGGACGGTGGGAGAGGATGGGGCAGCGGGGGCGGGGGGAGGGGTTGGAAGGTTGAGAGTGAGGCAACGGGGTAGAGGCCAGGAATGGCAGGAAATGGTATGGGGAGCAATCTCTTAGCGCTAACGTAGATTCGTGGCCCAAGGACTTTCGAAATATCACACCGATGGTCGGAGGAGTACGTAGGAACACACGGCGCGTCCGCGAGAAGGTAACCATACCCGGAGAACAACTCTATGCTTTTTCTTCTTCTTCTTCTTCCTCATCCATCGCGGTAGCCTCGAACATGGCGGAAGGAGCACCAACGAAATCCGCAAGGGAATTCCCCTTGGTAACTCGCCGGATAATGTGTGTCAGCTGTCGAACCTATCCCGCGCCCTCGGCCGGGGCTCGCTCGCTCTTCTCGAGCCGCGATTCGAAATCTCACGTATTTCATTCGGGGTCCGGTTCTCCAGTTTCCTACACTTCTAGCTCGAACTAGAGCGATCCTCCGCTATATATAGGTGTCTATATATGTGCTATGTAAGATAGGAAAACCAGGCATCGCTATCGCACTATCTCTCTGCGCTTCGCCACGGCCCCGGCGGTGCGCTCACCCGAATGGGGACCATCATTTTCGGATATTACGTATCAACTCTGCGGCTCTTCTTCTTCATTTTCCCTTCGCGGCTATCCTCTTTCTCTACTCTAATGCACCTCACGATAACTGTGAGCAGGAAATCAAAGTATATCCAGGACGAACACCGGACGCCTAAGAAGAAAATCTCGATTCGCCAGAAATTTTGGGACGTCGGTTAGAAAATAGTTTGTGGTTTACTGGTCGAGCCCTCGGGCAGTCCGGTGACCACGGGCGGCCCCCGAATCGGAAAGCTCTTCGCAAATCGCTCCCCGAGACAGAGGAGAATCTCCGAGAGTCGCGATATCTCTTTAATCGTCGAAGCGTTTGGTGTATTAGATGCCACGGATGCCTCGCCGGACGAGCGTCATATATGTCGAGTTAACCGGATGTAGGATTCTCGGTCTCCGCGTCAATCTCCCTCCCTCTTTCCTCCGGGCTTTGTCGCGCGATAGATATAGAGATCAAAGGCGAGGAAACCCGAATTCTCGGTGACGAGGAAAACTGCGAGTCTGACGAGCGGAGGGTACACGAGTTCGAGGGAAATATCCCGAGCGTTTGACGAGTGCACACCGAGCTCCGGAACGGTTGCAGCATCCCTTTCCATCATCGGTACGAGGGAGATGTGCGCTTAAGAACCGACGAGCGAGGATTCTCTTCATATATACACTGCACTATATTTGTGAGGATAATATTCGAGCCTTTATACGCCCTCCCGCCTGGCGGTTCCTCTTTTCCTCGCTGTAATCTTCGCTTGCGGTTTTACCTCGGGCACGTTTGTACGACGGAAAAGCTTCGGGCATTTAAACACTCCAATAGACCCTCCATTAAAATGTACATGCGACTCTAATTTCTGCCGCCACCGGCGCGCAGCTCCGAGCATCTCCGAGACGTCGCCGAGTATCGGTTCGTTGATTAATTCAATATCTCGGTGCAAGTATGTTATAATATTATGTAAATAAATGCAGAGAAACGACGGGGAAATATTAAATGCAATTGCCGTGTCGAAGAAGTAGAAACTTGCCTAAACCCTCGCAGAGTTTTCCCTCATTCCACGTACGGTTCGCTTGCCGACACAACGGAGAGTGCGGTAAAGATCGAGAGTCAGTTGTATCTCCACTTCGGTCGCATCCGAGGCAGGCGGCAGGCGGTGGAATAAGAGTGGGCTCGCCTCGCCACAAATCCGTCGTGGAGCTGTCGGATTTTCGCTCACTCGCACCCGACCGCTGTACAGCCTCGAACTCTCAAGGGATAAAACGTATCAGAGCTCGGCGCCGGCTCCTGTCGAAGAATCTACTCGTACATACAATTGGAATCCTCGAGCCTCCTCTATCCTTCCTCTATCCCCGGCAGAAACTTCTGTTTTCGCTCGCTGGCGCTACAACAATTTGTAAAGGGAACCGGCAGGTTTCCGTCATCTCAAGTCCCTGGTTATACACTCCGTAAAAGCAGACTCCGTGGCATCACGATGCAAATTAAATTCACACCGTTTCGCCTCACCCTTTTTTTTTTACCGTAAAACACGATAGCTTTTTTCCCCGAAATTACATTACGTTGATCTAAAAAAAATAAACTAAGGGGGAAAAAAATTGAAAGAATGACGAGACAAAAAAAATAGTCTCTACGATTTCTACATACTTGTCTCCTACGCCTGTCGTGCGTAATGCTCGGAAAACGTACTAGAACCTCTCCCACGCTCCGTCTATCTATCCATCTGAAGCGCTATTGCCTCAACAGCTTTCGTTATAGCTACGGGTTTATTATATTCGCTGTGTTTACTATCGTACGTGCAAGCTCCCTCCGCTCGTACTCGTACGTATGAGAGATGTGAAGTGGCTCCCGTCTCACCCTCCCTTTCCCGGCTTATGTACATTTATATATCGACGATTCTTCTCGCGAACATGTCGAAGACAGCGCAAAAGATGAAACATCCTTTGGGCTTTTGTTGAGAACACGTACACTTCAGACTACTCGTTCACCTCTTCCTCCCCCCGCTCATCGTGGTAGGGGAATATAACACGATTTACTCTACCCCGAATCGTCCGTATATAATACACTGTCGCGATATAATAATACAATTTGTTTCGCGCCTCTCAAGATGGAGAACGTCGATAATAAAACGGGGCAGTGCGGAATAGTAGTCACGAGAATAAAACAACGTATAACAGTAACATAATGGCTGTGTGTGCCGGAGGGTGAAGAGATGTGATTCTAGCGTTATCATTGTAGATGTTCTTCGCGAAAATTCCCATCGATTCCTCTCTCTGTTATATCGAATAACAATGGGGTTGGAGAGAGTAAGGGGCGGGTAGAATGGAGAAGAGACTCGATGAATAGATGCTACTATCCCCTGGGCTATTATTAACGCGCCTCTTGGCGGAACCCAGCCAGTTTATATACCCACTTTGTTACCGCCTCTATGTGTGTATCGGCGAAATAGTACCTGTTCGCGGCTTCTCCCGCAAGTCCGATTAGAATTCATTTATTACCACTCTCGCGCGTTGCTCCGTGAAATTTGGGTCGTCATAATATTATTCCCCGGTTGTTCTGCGCCTATCGCCCCTCTGTACTATGCGCCGACTACAATAATACAGGTAAGTCACGAGCACTTTGATTCGCGAGGGATGGAATCGGAGACGGTAGGGACCAGTTTGTAAGGAGAGACGGAACGTCATACGGAGAGACAAGAAGGAAGACGATCGCGCGGCAGTGGAACTTCCGCAATCTTGAACGAACCGACGAACGGTGCTTTACGGAAAGTACTCTATAGGGCTGGCGAAACCGCTTCGCGGAGGAATCTGCCGAAATTGAATGATGGTCTTGCCGGGGTACCATAGTTATGGATGGCAAAGGGCTGAATATGCAACGGAACGATCGCCTAGCGATAATAATATTCGTCGATAGATAGAGAGAGGGCGGGTAGGGTAGAGCGATGGGGGAGAGACGAGGGGGGTTCTCCTCTCTGTGTCCCGCATGCAAATGGAGTTTCGATGGTGGCAGCCTGATATTTGCACAACTATACCCGGGATTGCGATCGTCCTCGATAGTTCAAAACCCATATACTATCTGTATATTGCAGTCTGCAAAGTTATATATACATAGGGGAGCACGGGGCAAGACGGGCTGGCTAAGAAATAAAGCCCGTTAGAATCTGCGCCACCAATCTTTATGCTCGTAAAGCCGTTTATTTATCTCCGTATCGGTCGCCACTCTTGCGGACGATCGATGATTAACAGGTCGCCTGGCTTCGCGCCGAAGATCAGACGATTCTGTCGGTCGATCAACGAACGGTCACCAACTCTCAACGCTTTTCCGTTACGGTGGAGAACGTCAGATCGAAGAACCAGAGCTTTCTTGCCATCACCGCTACCGGTGGCAATCCCAGCAGCAACAATGAACAACAGGACGCATGGACGATGACGGAGGAATCAACGTGGCGGTTGCACATTCGTTCGCTGAAGGAGGCCGACCGCGGATGTTACATGTGCCAAGTGAATACCAAACCCATGTTGAGCCAGCTGGGATGCGTCGACGTTCTCGGTAGGTGATGGTATGCCTAATTGCGCGTCACGCATTCCTTCCTTGTGTTGTCTACCTTGTGAGAGATACGACGAAACAGCGGCCGTTGCCGGAGACGCGGTCAACCCACGGGGGAACGGAGCGGGCACTCTCATACCGGAGATCTATGTTCACCAATGCGATGCATGATGTCCTCGTATTATACGTTATACATTGAACAATGCCCCTCCGTGCCGGGTAAGCCGCGATGTCGCAGCATGCGTCTCTCGCACCGGTCTTGTCTCCGCACATCCCTTGTTTACCTATTACAATTGATGTTGAGCCGCTGGAATACCTACGGCTCTACTCCGACTTTGCTTCAAGGCGTCTTGTTCCGCGTATCTTCCACTATAACATCGGCACTTGGGGCACTTCGGCTCTGATACGCTTACCCGTTATTGTTTCGCTGGAAACTAAACGGCCATTCGTAATGTTGATACCGTGTATTGCAGTGTTGAGAGCCTCGAGGGGCCATCAGTTGCCACTTGCGTCCGTGAAACCTTTAATTATAGTCAATAATATATTAACAATTCAATTGATCAAACTCGATGGGTATATTTATTTAATAGAAAATTTGTTATTATGGTCCTACAGTTAATGTAATAAAAAGGGCGGAAAAATCTGCGACCATTGAATGTACACGCTCGCGTCAATAACAGCATCGGTTTTAACAACGGACATCCGTTTAATCGATAAGAGAATTGACCAGATGGTCGCGGTTTCGACATGTTTGCCTGCTACTACCCCGCCGGCTCTTTTCCGCAAATCGGGTTTATATAATGTAATAATAAGGCTTTGTTACGCAGTCGGACCGGACATACTGGTGAACGGCACGTCGGAGGGCGAGGTGGCCGTAATGGAGGGAGAGAATGTAACGTTGACGTGCAACGCTTCCGGTCGGCCGCAACCCCAGGTTCACTGGCGAACGGAGAAAAATAATTTCATCCTGACGAGGGGCTTGCACGACCAGCTCGTTCGAGGTAACTTTTTTTCCGCTGATAAGATGGGCTAGCATGAGCTCTTTTTTTATTATTTTCTCTCTTCCACGACTCTCATTTTCCGCGAGTCTCGAAGGGTAGCGAAAAAGTTTTTTCCCACCACTCAGCGAAACACAAGTTTGGTCAATAAAATTTTTGTGTTTTCAACTCTTTCGGGATAATCGTGCGTCGAATCGTCGCTCGTCAAATATTCGCCGGTAACGATTAGACCGTAAAGCAATTAATATGCTCACAAATAACTCACACGAACAAGCAGACACACACGCACAAAATGCACATCGTTGCAAATTATTACCACATCTGGCGGGAATATCAATTAATATAAATCCTCCGTTCGAGTGGTAAAATAACTTGTGTAGATCAATCGGGTTATTAATATTTCCCTCAGTGAACAACTCGTCCGGTGAGCGGTTGGAGCTCATCAGAGTCGACAGACGGCAAACGGGAGCGTATCTTTGCATAGCGAAAAATGAAGTACCTCCGGCAGTCAGTAAACGGGTTTATTTGAGGGTGAATTGTGAGTATGTATTTGTACAGTATATATTGGAGAACCTTTCGTTCAATTTTATACTTGTGTAAATTGAGGAAATTCTTGAAGTACTTAGCCGCGAGGAAAAACGCAAGGATCGTAATATCTGACCTGCGACGGAACCCCTAGGGAGGGGGGGGGGGGGCGTCGAGAGGTGAGGTAAACGGGTGCAAGATCGATCGATCTTTATTACGAAAGCCTGCTCGAGCCTTCGGGTTAGACTCCCTTTCCCTCTGCCTCGCTCTCTCGACAAGCAGCTGATGGCCCACAAGCTGCGCCCCTTACCTCTTGTCGATCCCTTTTCTGCCCCGCCGCCGATCTACTAGTCGTCTTTATATTATTCTTCTATTCTCGACGTCTCTTGCGCCGAATGCGGCAAGCCGGCATGAAGAACCGAGGGGTGAATAAATGAAATGATATTGCGATCCGAACAAGCCCACCAGCTCGCACTACTATATCTTATATACATTTTGAAGAACTGTTTGTTTGTTCCAATTTTCAAGAATGGAGTCACATTATTTTGCTAAAACTTCACTCGACCGAATCGTCTTACGGCCGAAAATCATAGACCCGAACGCACCTCTTCTCTATCGTCAAACTTCCAAAACTGTATTTTTCCGAATAGTCAAATTTCCAAAATTGTATTGTTTTCTATCTTTATTTAAACGAACGTTACTCTTTCGAAATCGTAATTGACCGACGTTATTCCTCCGAATCGTCATTTAACCGGACGTCATTTTTCCAAATAATAATGTCACCGCACTTCATTTCCCCGGATCCTTAAACCTCCAAACGTCAAGACGCCGAATCATTCTTCCGAATAGTATTTATCCGACGAGGTATTTATCCGAATCGATTCGTACTGAGGGTCAAATTTCCACGAAGGGATATAATAGCAGATGGTTAGACTATTCACCCGTATTATTCAGTTTGGTGATTCGGTCGATTGGCGATTCGGAAGAATGACGATTCGGCGACCTGATGTTCGGAGGTTTAACGATTCGTAGAAATAAAGTTCGGTGAAATTATTTGGATTTGGAGAAATGACGTTCGGCCAACATCCATTTCCGAAGAGTAACGTTTCCTGAAATGAAGATTCGGATAAGTAGTGTTTCGGAATTTTGACGATTCGGAAAAATGAACTTTCAGAATTTTCAGAAGTTTGAGGATTCGGAAGAAGTGCGCTCGGGCACATAATTTTCAGCCATACGGCGATTTGGGAAATTCAAGTTTCTTAAAAATAATGTGGCTCCTTCAAGAATCCAAGCCCCCCCCCCCTCCCCAGGCGACTGAAAAAGAAAAGTATCATTGGGTAAATCGCTATCTTCAATTTTGCAATTTCTATTTTATTTTCTAATTAATCTATGCCCACAGTTTCACCGAGCGCAAAGGTCGGAAACGAATTGCTAAGCTCACCGCTAAACACCAACGTGTCTCTGATATGCGAGATCGAAGCCTCCCCGAAGACGATAAATTTGTGGACGAGGGGGAAGGAGGTCATAATGAGTGGGTGAGTTTCTGCATATATATATATATATATATATATATATATATAAAATGTATATTCTATACAATCATATCACATCGGCGAGTAATGTGTCGAGCAATCAATTTCCGTGTAAATCGGCGAAGGGCTCTCCCTCTCTCTCGGCCTACCTCATAAACTGTCTGGAAGCGAATAATCTATTCGGGCCGTCGGTAGTTCTCGGTGTCGGCGTATATCGTGTTTCTGCAATACAACGGAACACGCGCGCGTGGAATGATATGTATCGGCAATGTCGTACGGTAATGTTTAATGACGAGGCGAGAGAGCACTGCTTTACGGGCGAGCCACAAACATACACACGTACGTCTTGCAATTGATTGCTTGACGGATAAATTTCGTAATACCGACACGTGTAACGATACGTGACGTTGTACAGCGAACGTTACGTTATCGATGAACGCACTCATCCCGATGACGAATGGAAGACAACGATCGAGCTGCAGATAAAGAATTTGCAAAAAAAAGATTTGGGCGAATATAATTGCTCGGCATCGTCGAGCATGGGCAAAGCCGAATCGTTCGTCGGTCTATACGGTGAGAATAAATTATTTACTTTTTCATACTTCTTGACGCAACTTCTAAAGCCGTTTTTGTTGTTTCTTTTCTTTTACCATACAGAAATCGTGCAAGCAACGACACCCCGACACAGAGTGACATCGATAAGTTCGAAGAAAATCCATCGCGACAGGTCAAGGTCGGCGTGGATGACAACACCGAAGAACAGTTACAACCGAGCTAGCCCGCCGACGGTACAGACGACAACCGGACACCTAACGTCGAGAAGGAAACACGCTAGAGTAACGACAACAACCCTGGCGCCTCGTGTATCTTTGAACAAAGAGAAGAATGCCTTTAAACATAACGAAGTTTTAAATGTAAGAAGCAGCGCGATAAGCATCGCCGACGGAAGAATTACGGAGATATTATTCGCAAGCGTTTCTTCAATTATAATTTTCTCGTTCTCCTTTTGATGAGATACGCAAAGCATTCGCGAGGGCGCTGTCCCATTTTTATTTTATTTTTGTGCACCATTTCCTCTACAACATCACATACATACACACACACACAGACCCATTTATCTTGTTTTCACGCAGCTCTCTCCACAAACTGTTTGTCATTCACCCACGTCGGTGTCTCACGCGCCTCTCCGTCTACTTTGCATAATTGCCCCATTAATACGTCGGGGAGCATTCAAAGCGCGTGCAATATTTTTCATTCACTTCGGTAATGTAGGTTTTTTATGTTTTTATTTTTTTTTTATGTGTATGTTTTTCATTGGCTCGCGTGGGGGAGTCGGTATAGTCTGAGTTAATTAAACTCAAAAAGAGCGAGATGTGTGTACCAGCGCGGTCGACAGCGGAAACTGAATCAAATGTATCCAACACGACTGTCGTTAATCAAGCTATACGTTCATAATCAAATGCAGACAAATAATTAGATTACTAATTTATGTATAAGAGAAGAAGAAAAGGAAACAATAGGTTATATCGGAGATTCCTACGGAGTAAGGACGAAACCCCGGCTCATATCCTCGTAAATTCATATCCACGTTGTGCCCGTGATGGTGCTATTATTATTGTGAATATATTTACATCACACGGAGTGTCAAATAGATTTTTCGTTGTAGTATTAGCAATAATTCTGTGATGTTTTTGATCATTTGTATGTAGCGGCTACTTCGAACAGCCCGCTGCTCAAAGTAATCGCTCAGATTAATTATTTATTGTAAAACGTTAAGAGAAAGACTGGCTCGTTTGCTGAGGATGCTCGGTAATTCAAAAATGTATGAGCGCAACCTTTCGCGATCGGTATTTCGACTCGTTTACCATACCTGGTAAAAAAAAAAACGTCCGTACATTTATGAAAACATCTCCCGCCCACAAAGGTCCATAATTTCTTTGTCTTCCTTTTATCACTTTCTCACCGTGAGAACTATATTAACTTAGACAAAGGACTAAAAGAATAAAATGCATTAAAAAATGGCGTTCCTGCGCGGACGAGAGATGTTTGTTAAATGTACAGTCTTCTTTTTGGATTTATCGTTTGCGCAACAACGAACGCAGTCAAGCGTACGTGCGAATGGCGATGCAACTACGAGATTGGTCGATAAAATCGTTCCTCGCGAAAATTCCGAAATCATATCTTCCTCTAGATTATTTTTAAGAGAAACAGGGCCTAGCTAAGTACTATATTCGCGTCGTTGTATATTTATCTATAGCGAAGATGACGAAACTAACCTAACATTGTATGGAGTGTATAACTTATATATGTACGAACTTGTAAACAATTATCGAACAATGCTCAATATATTGATATACTAATAATAAGAATGTTCCATGAAAAAAAAATATGTTATTTTTTTTTATAACCACTCACCGTTCGTCCAGAATCGCACGTAGTCCAAGAACTTTGCATTGCCACGCTTCGATATCTCTGACTCTGACCAACCTTGAGTTTTACCTTGGGGAGACACGATACCAAAGATAAGTTCAGTTTGGACAAAAAAAAATCTTCTTTACGCATCGGATAACTCCTGGCAGTGCCAACGCGGCGCGAAGAGGGAAAATCATTTGTAAAAGACAATGTTATTTATTTATTTATGACCTTGTCGTACCTATAGATAGAATGAATGTTTAGTATTGTGTTCTTGGCTGTAATTGGACTTTCGGAATGACTTTCATGACCAAAACAAGATGCTCACTGCCATGAAGAGACACCCTATTGCTATGTAAGGACTCTTTCTTTCGCCTATCCTTGCACACTTCCAGAATATACCGCCGACTCTGTAAATTCAATACAGTTCAATACATTATTAAAAAAATCATTTGACGACAGTCGAAAATTAATCGCTACGTATGAACGTACGTACCCAACTTTCTTTCTATCCATCAGACTGGGCACGATTGAGCGTATGTAAGCACACGTGCATATAAGCAGGAGCATTACGGTGAGTAAACTCTGAAAGTTGAATAGGGCAGACTACCCGACAACGACAAAAAGTTTAATATCTTGAAATCGTAACACCATGAGATCGAACGAGAGTCACATTATGGTTATGTTGAATGTTTCATCAACCGGCTTCTTCATGCGTGTTTTAACGTACCGGAAAATGAGTAAATTACAAGTATAAATGTGCTTACCATATTTGTTGATTAGTTCTGCGCTATAAGTAAACTTCCGAGGGTCATTAACGATTTGATGTGAAATTGCGGGATACAGTAACAATTCCGCAATGTCAGAATGATATTCAAACGCGTGTCTCAACACGTCAAAACACGTCGGCTACTGCGAGCGAGTGCTGCGCCACTGAACTCACCAGATTTCACCACTGGAGCTCCCCCGTTGGACCCTGTTGGAGAAGCCGCCATATTATTCATCCCCGTATCGTTTGATAATAAGCTACAAGCTACTAACTGCTACAAATTAACGAGCTTTCGGTTGCAGTGTTTATGTCATTATTGTCATTAACTCTATTAAAATTAACTGTCATTCCTGGAAACCTGGGTTTTCAACGAATGTTACACGAACGGCGGTTACACTTCATCCCGGAGTAGATATATATATGTATACGCGCATATATATACACACAAGAAGAGCACAAAGTATCGTCGCGATAGGCGCCGAGGAGCCAATGGTGGGGCTGCTGGCTTGTGGTCAGCGTGTCTGGTGCGTGCCCGTGGTGTAAAATGGATGTCGGTGAAACGTCAATACATCTTGGTATCGGCAAATTTGATATGATTTTATAAAACGTTTTCCATTTAATATTCGACCGGCGATATATAACGAATGACGCGCGACGAAACCTTTCCATAAAATAATCGGGCTTTAGCGGCGATTGCGTGGACTGTGAGAGCGTATGTGATATACAGAAATGGCAGAATTCGTACGCGGCGGACCCAGCGTGTCTAACAGTGCGAAGGTTCGTATATTATCTACGAAACAATGTACATACAGATAATAATGAAAAATTAAGGGGTAGAAAATAATGTGCATAATTTAAGTGGACCCACAATCAAATTTCGTAGATCGTATATCACTCGATTCGTGAAATATAGATTACATCAACGCGATAATTTTAAAACGCACGATTTTCTTTGTCAAAATTTCGTCACGCCCGGCCTCGTGGGTATAGAGATGAAAAAAAAAAATTCGTATATTTCCCAGATCGATCACAACAGTAAAGGCGGATCGCCGAGCACGGGAAGCGAAGACGGAGGACCTAACGAATCGCTAAACGCCGAAAATGAATTCGATCCATTTTTGGAAAATATTCCCGACGATCCGCAAGATACGGAGGAGCCTGACAGTGGCAATAACACGTTTCTGACTGCTCCACCCGAGAATCAGTAAGTTCTTGAGATTATAATGCTTTGGAAATTGACATGGACATGTGGGATAATATAATTATTTATGTCAGGTGGTATCATGGCCGACTGGACAGATTCACAGCCGAGGAGAGATTGTGGGACGCCAGCAAAATGGGCAGTTATCTGGTCCGTGAAAGCGACAGAAAGCCCGGAAGTTATGTCTTATCGTATCTAGGAAGAACCGGTATAAATCACTTTCGTATCACTGCAGTCTGCGGGGACTACTATATTGGTACGTTGATAGATTTATCCAATAACAAGGGATTCGAAATATTTCAAAATGAAATTTATTACACAGATGGTCTCTAATATGCAATATCTAATCATTAAAAAAGAGGGGCAGGGTTTTCAGCGATTGCAGGCCCAAAAATGTATTTTATTTATTTTTATTGTTTTAAAAAAAATCATACGATATATTTTATGTGATTGATGGCTTGTAAAATTTTTACGATGGACACATATTTCCAGATATGAATATAAAAAATTGTAGAATACAATTATATTTATTGCAACTCTTTTTAAGTATTTTAAATGCACCTTGCATAAATATGGCGTTTGAATGTGTTTATTTATTTTTCATAGGTGGTCGCCAGTTCAACAGCCTGTCGGATCTAGTAGCCTACTATACTCACTGTTCAGATCTGTTGAAGAGAGAGCGCCTTATACACCCGACACCGCCACCGGAGCCGGTCAACGATAAAAAGCGCATAGTCGCTATATTGCCGTATACAAAAATGCCGGATACCGACGAATTGAGTTTTCAGAAAGGCGACATATTCTTCGTTCACAACGATATGGGTGACGGTTGGTTGTGGGTTACCGCTCATAGAACCGGTGAACAGGGTCTAATTTTTCGCGAATTAGTCGACGATCTCGACGATTCGATCGACCCTAATACCGTATTTTCATGGTTTCATCCCAATGTGACAAAGAGCGAAGCTGTCGATATGCTGGTTAAAGCGGGACCAGGAAGTTTTCTAGTGAGTTTGATGAGAGAGTCAAATGTTATGATTTTTTTTTTATAATTATTTTTTTCTAATACAAGAACGCGTCCGTCTTTACAGGTCAGACCTTCGGACAACAGCCCAGGGGATTACTCATTATTCTTCCACATAAACAATCAAATTCAGCGATTCAGAATCGAGAAGAAAGGCGTACGTTATCTCATGGGAGGCCGAACTTTCGAGTGTCTCGACGCCGTGATAAACAGGTGTGTACGCTCGTTGGAACGTTGTCTCGCGGCATAAATAGCGAGAAGAAAATCAAGAAAACAAAACCATTCATTACAGATATCGAAAGGAGCAAATAGTGGAAGGCCATACTCTGGTACAGGCGATGGTAACAGAGCCAGATGGTAGTGTCAGAGTCAATAGAGAGGTTCAACACGCGGAGAAGATTTACGCAACTCTTCGAGAATGCCGGGAGCAATCGGGCGCGAAGAAGAACAAAGGCATAAAGATGCAGGGATATTTGGAGAAAAAGTCAGAAAAGAACAAAAAATGGAAGGCCCTCTATTTCGTACTTCTTGTTGACGCAACTGACACACATCTTTACCTGTACGACAATCCCAAACGTACAAAGCCGAAGGGTCTCATCGATCTGAGTTGTGCTTATCTGTACCAGGTACGCACATTGGCCGATACATTTTCTCGTTGTTTCCCATCATGAAAAGAAATGTATCTGGAATATTAAGCACGGATTAACATGGCTGTGAACCTGATATATTTTCAGGTACACGAGAGTGTCTTCGACAGACCCCATTGTTTTCAATTGGTAGAAAGAGCATTACCGTGTTTGGCAACAATCACGTATTTAGCTGCTCCGAACTCCGAGAACTCTCAAGACTGGATAAACGCACTAAAGCCATTGTGCGTATCGCAATTGACGCGAGCACCGAAAGTCGCGCGTTTGCGCGAATTGCGCTCGCTTCATCTTCACATATTGGACGCTCATAGATTACCATATAAATTCGTTCCTAATCCGTTTATAATAGTCGCTCTGAACAACGTTAAAGTCGCAAGGACAAAAGTTAAGACTGGACTCGACCCTCTGTGGGACGAGGAATTCGTTTTAGAGTACGTATTCTCATGGATTATTCACGTTGACATTTTTGTTTTCTTACTTACCTATCCATCGGGTCGTGACACAGTGTCCTCTTTTTTTCTTGCAGAGACGTGCCGCCAGATGTAATGACGTTCTCATTAACGCTCTACAATAAAACAAAACGCAGTAAGGACACGGAAGTGGCGGAACTCTCCGTGGAGCTTGCGAATTTGGCTAACGGTGAGGAAATGGACGAGTGGTATCCACTGTCGGGGGTAACGCCCATCGGAGAATGGGGAGCTTTACGATTACGTTTAAGGTATATTATATTGATGATTAGTACAATTGTGGCATCTAGCCATCGGTAATCTTGGTACTTCTTTTTTTTTTCTTTTTATTTTACGATCGTGTCGATCACACTGTCCTATAAACTACAGATACAGACACGATCTGGCAATGCCACCGGAAGAATACAGTCCTCTTCAAGAGTTGCTTCTCGATCCGGAACTGCACGTCGTCAGAGCATTGGCCGACGTTTGCCACTTGGACAGAGTTCCACTGGCGAACAGCCTACTACGAATATTCCGACACGAGAGGAAAGAAGCAGATCTGTTACGCTCGTTGAATCAAGCCGAAGTACGTAATTTTGTTGTTTTTTTTCCGTTCTTATTAGTAATCTGTAATCAACAATGTATTTTCGAAGGTTGATAAGGAAGATGAAACACCGACATTATTCCGAGCTGCCAGCCTTACCACTACCCTCATGGATCTCTACATGAAATCCGTTTGCACGTCTTTTCTAAAAGCTGCCTTACGCGAAACGATAGTTAAACTCATCGAGAGTAAGCAAAGTTGCGAATTAAACCCCACGAAGATGGACTCACCTGAAGACGCTTGCAGCAACGCTGAATTCTTATTACAAGTAAAACATCAGCATTCTGTTTTTTTTTTTTTTTTTTTTCAAAGTTTTTTTTATTATATAAAACTGGAAATAATTTCTAACCTTGCTTCTTCATTTTAGGTACTCGACGAAGTAACACTAAGTATATTTACGAGCCCAGATGCCTGTCCAAAAACTCTCCGATACATATGCGGCTGTCTCCAGCGAGCAGTCGTAGCGAAATGGCCTCACGAAAGACTAGTAAGGACGCGAGTAGTCAGCGGATTTATATTTTTACGTTTGCTCTGCCCTGCCATACTGAATCCAAGATCGTTCAATCTCATCGCCGAACCACCACCCCCAGCTGCCGCAAGGTATAATCGACAATCTGGTTATGATCGATGCCTTCTTACATATATGAATTATGACAACCCCGATTTTTTACAGATCTTTAGTAATGGTAGCGAAATGCTTGCAAAACTTGGCTAATCTTGTTGAATTCGGGGGTAAGGAGCCTTACATGGAAGTAGTAAATCCGTTTATCTTGAAGAACAAGGAAAGAATGGTGGTATTTCTGGACCAATTGTCGGTAAGTTCGTCTATTTTTTAATGATATCAGAACGAATTATTAAAGTTTGACGAATTTGTTGCAGAATGTTATAGAGAAGCCCGAATCGGAGGGCACGGATCCCAGGAGCAAAAGCACGTGTGTTTCTGACACTGCCAGGGACCTAGCGACTCTTCATCATATATGCGTTTCGCACTTGAAGGAGCTCCAAGTACTCTCAAAAACACAGGTAAGATTGAGTTACCCAATGGTAACGATGTCTTCCATCGAGTATTCCGTTAAAACAATTTTTGTGAGATTATTGTTTTTTTGGCGTTGTTTATAGCCGACAATAAAACAGCTCGTGACCGTGACGGAAATGTTGAGCAAGCACAAGCAAAAGTATATGGAAATGATACGGTAGTGCGAGGGCGATCGCTGAACGACAAATGCCAAACACGAAGAAAACATGTTGATTAAATAATGAAAAATATCAACGACAAATATTAACAGATAAAAAATGCGCGGTAGTAACTAATAATACGTAATAAATAAGTTGTTTAATTGATTAAACTTAACAGACTGACGTGCCATATATATGATTGTATACACACACACACACATACACACACAAGCCTACGTTTAATATTTCGTATGTGACTAGAGTATAGTTTATATATACAAGTATATACAAAAAGTAAAGTGACAGTGATATAGCTACATACGGAATGATATAGGCGTGATAAGACGATTTTATATTTACTTAGGTGCTCCGTAATGAATAAACATTGAAGCTATAACTACTATAAAATCGAAAATTTCTCGACGTCAATAATTATTTTCCATCGATCCCCCATATTCGGAATAAATGTTGGTATTGGGTAATCAACCGATGGACAGTGCTGAAGCTCGGTCATTATGTATAAATGTTTTCTTTATTTAATTGAGATATCTTATCGACTAATTACATTGGATTCGTCACAGAATTTTATCTGTAAACGCCATTATATGGCAGAGTCAAAAATCGAGGTATACCTAAGGACAATAGATAAATTTTTTGTAATCGGTTTCGACGATCGGCTAAGATTGGCCGCCAATAGTGTAATTTGTCGACTCGTCAGGGCAATGATCTTTGTAACAATGTGTCATCGAACTTTTAGCCCGTGCTCCACTATGTATATATACAAATATACTAGATATGGTACATTTGGAACGAGCAATGATATTCTCAAACTTTTAGCCTGTCGGGTTATATTATAGGAACCTTAACGAGTCTTCAAATAACGCCAGGGCCGCTCGGCTTCAGTCACAACGAATTCGTTTAAATTATTCTACAAAAAAAAATATCAATACATGAATCAATAGTGTTGGGAGGGGCCCATTAGGAATGTAAAACGATCCAATTTGTAATGAGCCTTATAATCATCTTAAAAAGATTGCATCGTTATTCCACTCGTTTGCGAAATAAGTCTTACGATGTTTATATGACAAATAGACTTGTAAGTTTTTCAGTCAAAAATAATGCCGATGAAATCGGTGGCTGCTCCGCCGAGAGTAAGAAACCTGATCGAACAGTCATGTAGGAAGATTAATTTGTTTGATTTTCTTCTCTCTTATTTGTTTTTCTTTTAATACAAATTCATGAGCTAATAAGTTGTTTCTTTTGTTATAAAATGGTAGATGGCAACATTATAGCATAGCACTTGTGATGTCGTCGACGCTCGAGCTCGATTTTATTCTTGCTTATAGTAAAATTATTGATTGAATACTACATCGATATCCTGAAAAGAGATGTCAATATATTTTGTAGGCTCTCATAGCACCACACGTGAAAAAACTGTGCGGTTCAAACGTTTCTTATATTTACAATCATTGCAGAAGCTTGCATTAGAAAAAAAATTACGAATTGTAATTACAATTAAGTAACGTTGTTATTCTACTGGGCAATTTTTTAAAATAAATTCGCTTCTTCGAGCCTCGAAATATCTTCTAGTATGCTTTGACAGACGGACTTAAAAATTGTTTTACGTTTATGATATTATTAAAACGTACCTAACACAGGTAATCAATTAGAATGAATTGCATTTTTCGATATAGAATAGGATAAATGTAAAACGTATGACTCCAAATGATGCAGTTATTTGAAAATTTTGAATTAGTGACGGTCATTAACACCATCGAATATTAAAACGGCAAGCGCAGAATAACAATGACAATTTGTGCGTTTTTAACCGAAATGATTATAGTAGTTCGGAGCCGTGGTATAGTAATATCTGTGACGAAATCTGTTCAGTCTGAGAATTCTGGCAATTGTGCTGAAATTAAAAGTAAAACGGCTCTGGCGTACGCTGTAATTGAACGACTACAACGGTGACAACTGATAAGAAAAACATGGCAGCACTTTTTCTACAAGCTAAACGCAGACAGTGTTTAAACAAAAGGTTATTTGATTTGCAATTTCCAATCAAATTTCTAAATCATCGTGGTATAATTATGATAGCTGTTGATAAAATTAGCCCAGTTTCGTTCGATCGGTTGCGAATGCTTTGCTTTCAACAGACTTGTTTAAGCTTTCTCGAATGTGGCTTCTACAATTTAATTTATTATTATTTTCTTTTTTTTTGTTGCTATTTTGTGTATATCGGGATTAGCAACTTTATTCAACGACTCTCTAAAAGAGATCCGCGAAAATACGATCGTCGTTCCATCTCCGAATTTAGCAATGGGTATACAAATTTACGTAATATCATACAATAACTATTGAAGGATTTGTTTGTTTGTTTATAAAAAAAATTATCTTGTGCTTATAATTCCTTAAATATTACAATAGAGCAAGCTGCAAATTGTGCATAAAATTCGACATAATCTAAGGCTTTTTACACTATATGCTTGCATTATTGTGTTGAATAATAGAATCAATGGATATTGCATAAAATTTAAAGAAGACAGCATCGGGGTCTCCTGCGACCGGAGTTTCCAGCTCGCATGCGTTTTCTCTTCTCTTTACCGCGATGTTCCTTGTCTTTTCGTATTTCTCTAACCTACAGTTCAAAACCCGTGAATTTCGACCGTCGGAAGATTACAGGGAAAGAATTTGTATATATATATATAACCGTGATCACTTACCAATGTGTAGAACGCGTCATCAACACCCATTCGGGTTTTTGCTGATGTCTCGACAAATGGTACACCATACTGGCGGGCAACTTCCCTCGCTTGTGTCATATTTACCGCCCATGATTGTTGAAGGTCACATTTGTTACCGACTAATACCATAGGCACTTCTTCCGCATCTTTCACCCTCTTTATCTGTTCGCGATATGTTCCTATATCCTAAATGGGGAAAAAAAAAACACCATCAGACAAAGTCAGTGTTGGCATACAATGTGTGTAAAAATGCCAACTGAAAATTGTATATACGTACTTCGAAACTTTTGGCTGAGTTGACAGCAAAAACTAGCAAAAATCCTTCTCCGGTTCTCATGTACTGATCTCTCATTGCACTGTATTCCTCTTGGCCTGCTGTGTCCAAAATATCCAATAAACAAGTTTCCCCGTCTATGACAACCTGCCAGTAATAAAATAATTTTTATGTCACGCTCTTTCCTACTCATTGAAGAAACGTACACACGTACATACACATAACTGCGACATTCTTCATTTGTCTCTAATTCATCTAAAGAGTATGATTTGAAGCAGTTACACTGTTGAGCATGAGTCATAGGCATTCCTGCCATATAACGCTCCAGAGACTATAATTTTTTTTTTTTGCTTATTCGAGATGTATGTATGTATTGAAGGCACAAAAAAAAAATCTGCACTTACCTGCTTCCTGTAGGAGTCTTCGATGGTCGGGTCATACTCATCCACAAAGTGATTTTGTATCAATTGTATGGTGAGAGCAGATTTTCCAACGCCTCCAGCTCCCACTACCACCAGCTTGTATTCCGTCATTTTATTAATTTTTTATAAATCCTCTGAATGAAAATAAATTTTGCGGGACGCAAAACACAGTCCCTGCTTTCTCTGTAACAAGAAAAGAGGTAACTTATCAGTACACATTTACGCGATGTAAAACAAGGACAGGTCATGGGAAAGCTATCATCATTCATTTGAAATCATCGTTTCGGTAAGCATGTGGATTTTTGTTTGTACATTTTCACAGCATCGCCGTACAGCCCACCAAACTAACGTGAAATCGTAACAATTTCGACGACAGAGGTGCATTGCCCTTTGTTCGAAAACAAAATGTTCTTCTGTCATTCGACGCGATGGAAGGTTAACAATAATAGACTTACGTAAAAAAGTCAATGATGAATAGAAGTGAAAGGGGGTAGTAGCGAGGCTGCAGTCCGATTAAAGTAGGACCACGAAGATTTAGGAGCGCATTCCACGATAATATCCCCGGTCTCCGTACACCTTTATTATTATGAGCAATTAGTCACTGCCTGGAGACCAGACCCACTCAAGACCATAGACCCTGATAGAATGCATAGATTCACCACACTCTCCGAAGTTTACTGTCGTTGCCCTAGGCGTAAGTGATCCCTGCCAGGCGCGTAGTATTCGATGTGTAGTAACACGTCATATATGTGAAGTATATGTATATATATATATGTACATATATATATATATAGTGATGCGACGTCGTCAACAAAAGGTCATTTAACAGGCACGTGACTTCTTCATGACCGTCACTTGACTTTAAAAAAGTGACCGATTGCTAACTTTATATAGTTCATCGCGCAACTACAGTTCATTCGGTTATTCGTCACAGTGACCTTACAATAACGAGTTTTCATATAACCTTCGTTTTGAATTAGAGACATGTTGTTTTAAAAAACGACGGTCTTTCGCTATGTATTGTCGTTTCTTTCATTTGCTGTTTCGTCGCCCAACGGCGGTGACCAGGAACTACATCTACTAGGGGCATTTCTCTTTCCGGCGCCAATGCACCAACGTTTTGTGTAACGCGCGACGCTGTTATTAACCAGTTTGTGTTATCAATTGAATTTCGTACATTTAATTTCTATATAGCCGTCAAACAAAAGCCACAATGTAAGTTCCCTTATCATAATATCTTAGCGAAACGCGTGCGACGAGAATTTTTCGTGAATTTATTACAATCGGCGAAGTCTTGATGTTGACTCTAACCTCGCAGCACACAATTTCTCGTATGCTAACCGGGATACTAAATTGTTTCCTTTCAACAACGCAGGTCTTCACTCGCCAAACCAAAGTCTGAAATGACTCCGGAGGAGCTGGCTAAGAGAGAGGAAGAGGAATTTAACACGGGACCGCTATCCGTTCTCACCCAGTCGGTCAAGAACAACACTCAAGTGCTGATAAATTGTAGAAACAACAAAAAATTGCTCGGCAGGGTGAAGGCCTTCGACAGACACTGCAATATGGTTCTCGAAAACGTTAAAGAGATGTGGACGGAATTACCGAGAACGGGAAAAGGCAAAAAGAAGGTGAAACAGTCGTTCGCAAAGTTTTTTAACGATGCAATCATTTTTATCTATAAATAACTAAATTGTACTTCCTTTCTCAGGCAAAACCAGTAAACAAGGACAGATTCATCACAAAAATGTTCCTCCGTGGCGATTCCGTTATTTTGGTACTCAGAAATCCTCTAGGTACAGCTTCTGGGAAATAAGGAAAAATTTTTATACCGTCACTAAATACCATAATTATTTAAGGATCTTATAAAACGAAAATAAATTTTCTTATAAGCCATGAAAGAACAGTTTATTTTGTACGGCAGCAACATAACATAGTCACATACAATGTCTGTGCCAAATATTTATGAAAAGTTGAAAAGTTATTGGAGTTGTTAATCTGTATATAGATTATAATTTTTTTTTGTCATTAATCCTTCTCAGCAATAGCAGTGAGATGCTTGTCGATCTCCTGTTCGCTCAGAACACTGAAAATTCAATGAGACAATGATTATATGAAAACAACTTGAAGAAGCACAACAAAACGCACAAAGATTATAGATCAATGAAAAGAAAAATCATACCTAAATTTTGGATTATCCTTGGACACAACACCAATCTCAATCTCCGAGGGTTTGAAGTCTACCGACAAAACAGAAGACAAGCAAGTTATGGCCAATTGGATGGTCTCGTCTTGATTGTAGTTTTGCTTCTTCTTGAGTTTCTTTTCCAAATACGAATTAGCCTCGGTCTGCCGAGCGCCTACAGATATTGCTCTGTAGCCACAATAGTATCCGGCTGGATCCGCTTTGTAAATGCATGGTCCTTTCTCCTTGTCGTAGGCTATAAGCATCATGGAACAGCCTAGCGGACGCATCTCCGCATTTTGAGTGTAAACTTGGCTTATATCAGCCATTCGTCTGCACAGAGCATCTACAGGAATTTCGTAGTCGTTCTTGTACTTGAAATTCGCGGCTTCGTAACGCGCTCGCTGTACCTGCGACTTACTGTCCGCTTTAACATAAACAGAAAAAATTTTGAAATTTTTAATATGCAAATTATTTTAACAAACTACTTCATCGCTACTGCAGTTGTATTCTAAAAAACAACGGTTTACCTATCATGCCTGTCATGACACAGCCGATGTGCTCCGTGAGCCGAAATACGTGAGTTACGCTCGAGGCATCCAGAAGTTTGTCCTGAAAGTAACGAAAATTGTAACTTCGATCACCGGTAAGTTCGCAGCCTACGCGGAACATTTGCACGGTAATTCATAGGTTAGAGTGTATACTAACGGGGACTTTTTTCTGAGTTGCAAATACCGCTGTATCGACGCCCTTCACGGCAACCGACGTGAGGCCTCCTTGATTGATCGCCTTGAAAGCATATTCTGCAAGTATATTCGAATATTAAGAACGATCTTTGTGCAAAGTTGAAAAGTGCATATCACGCCGTGTCATCGGCGATACATATCGCCACGATTTTTCGTCTCGACATAGAGACAGTGTCGATGCAAAATTATTAATTATAAGTTTAGAAAGAAATTTGTTCTATAATTCAATAAACTTGCCCACTTGATACAGTCGACCTTCAGGCGAGAAGATCGTAATATGCCTGTCAAAACCTGCACTGCTTCCTCTCGACATGTTTGCTACAGATACAGAAGTATCACCAACGCACCGTTGCTCGGCGTATTCAACAACGCTCAACTCTACCGGAGCCCGGCGTTACAGTGTGGCGCTCCACAACAAATTTAACGGGGTTCGCGCGCGAATTATAAAATTTTATAGTCTTTGAGTATCGACATAGCTAACAATTCCAAACCATAGAATCATTGTTGAATGTTTACCAAACAGAATTTCTTCCGAAGCTATTGTTGTTACGAACGAACGTAAGTTTAAGCCGTGTACGTTTGAAGGCGCATCAGTGAATCGTCGATCTTCGCGAATCGACTATGTTCAAGGGAGAGTTGCTAATACTTGCGTACTCAAATAGATGAGCGCATCGCGCATCTCGATAGAACAATATATCTCCGCGGTCGCATTGATAACGGGTTTGAAGGTCAAACAGAGGCAATGTCAGCGTAACGAGAGTGCACTGTGAAAAAACATGTCGGTTAGCACGAGCGTCGACGCTGATGCGATCAACTTCGACCCAACAGGTAATTTTCCATGTTACGGTGCTTTATCTTTTCCCGTACATATTTACCATAGAACATCAACGTTTATCTTATTCTCGCAGAGCATCAACATATACGATACAATCCGTTGAAGGAAGAATGGGTGTTGGTGTCTCCGCACCGTATGAAACGTCCCTGGGGCGGCCAGATGGAAGATAGCAATGACGAAGACCTTCCTGAGTACGACCCCACCAACCCTTTGTGTCCCGGGAATGCAAGAGCTAATGGACAGGTGATCTTAATTATACTTGCAATCTCAGTCTTCTGCGAATTAATCCGTTGGCCACGATTATTCCTCATCCACAAATTTTTTGCAGGTAACACCGCTGTACACTAGTACCTATTCCTTCACCAATGATTTTCCAGCCCTTCTTGAGTCAGTTCCTAGTCCGCCAGAGTCGAGCGACGAGTTGTTCCAAATGGGAGCTGCCAGAGGTACATGCAGGGTCATGTGTTTCCATCCAAAGTCCAATGTCACGATAGCGCTCATGAAGGTCGAGGAAATCGTGGAAGTTATAAAGCAGTGAGTATAGCGTAGCTCCCTATTGGCAACGTAAATGTTATACAAAAGTCTTTATTTTTTCAAGGTGGATAAACGAGATGCTGGAGCTGGGTAAGCGGTGGACATGGGTACAGATATTCGAGAATAGAGGAGCTTTGATGGGATGCAGTAATTCTCATCCCCATTGCCAGATCTGGGCGAGTTCATTTTTGCCGTATGAAGCGAAGAGAAAAGACAAGGCCCTTTCCGATTATTACTGTCGCCACAAGAGGCCTCTTTTGATGGATTACATGGAGAAGGAACTTCTTAAAAAGGTCAATTTTCTGATTGTACAATTAATAATAGCAACAAAACATAATAAATTTTTACGATTAGCCCGAAAATTTCGCAGGAACGCATAGTGCTGGAGAATCGTGACTGGCTAGTCGTTGTACCCTACTGGGCGGTGTGGCCATATGAAACAATGGTATTGCCGAAGAATCAAGTAGCCCGAATGCAAGATCTTAACGTTGAGCAACGTAACTCACTGGCGATCGTCATGAAGAGACTGTGCACGAAATACGACAATTTGTTTCAATGCTCTTTTCCATATTCGATGGGATGGCACGGTGCTCCAACTGGACCTCTTATAGACAAAGATTATCCGTACTGGACTTTTCACGGTATATACTTGCCGCCTCTCCTTCGTTCGGCTACTATAAAGAAGCACATGGTCGGGTACGAACTCCTGGCGCAATCTCAGCGGGACTTGACGCCCGAACAGGCGGCGGAAAAGCTACGAAGTCTCAGCGAAAGTCATTACAGGCATCCCGAGACTAGTTGTTCCGCGGAAGAACTAGCCAAGTATCGATGATCCGGGTACTTCGGCCAACAAAGTAACTCAATCTGGGATAGATAGGAAATTTTCTGTAGTTCCGGGAACTATGTATAATTTAATCGAATTTGATCGACGTAATATATTGTTTATTTTAGTGAAGATGCTGTACAGAAAAAAAACAACAACAACCTTCGTTATATACACACATCGATGAATTTACGATGCGCACGAGATGCGCTAATAAACGGGAAAGGTCGGATCGATTTCACGAGCCCAAGCATGAATTCCGCCGATTATATCCTTTATCGATATCGATGAATCGGCGACGTGATTCTGTAGCTGCTTAACGAAACGCTGCGAATCGTTACCACGACGACACACGACGTATACTAAAAATAAACACGCGGGCATGAGCGTCTTCGCAACAAACTTCCTAACATCCTTTAATTTGTTAATAACTAACCATTCTTTATAGAGCTTGTTCCCAGAAAATGTTTTACATCTTCCCATCGATCCTCCTTGCCAGTAGCACTGAAGGGCACATTAACGGCTCTGTCGAGCCGACACATTTCAAATTCCTCCGGCGATCTAACGTCGATCAGCAAGTGCGGCCGTGCTGGATCTCTCCTTATATCGTAATATTCCCCGACGCTTATCCTCTCATCGGTACTCAACATTTTCAAATTTGGATTCTTGTCGTTCGCCTTCGATCCACAGAATTGCTCGTAATCGATCAATTCATCGATCGTTGGATTTACTCCGCATACCGCGCAATTGGGATCTCTCGCGCGTAGCCGAACGTTTCGGAATGCAGACTCCGAGCCGTCGTAGAGAAGAAGACGGCCGTTTAAGACCCTCTGCTCGTTTCCCAATATAATTTTCAAGGCCTCTACTGCTTGCAGGACACCTATTGTTCCTACGACTGACGAACAAAAAAGTCAAGACGCGATATTAAGAAATTAGTTGAATTTTTTTTCATCTTCATCGTATACCTGCACCGAGAACGCCGCCATCACCGCAGTTAGTAACAGTCTCCGGTGGCGGAGGTTTTGGAAATATGCATCTATAGCAAGGTCCATCGTAATTGAACACGGATAGCTGACCTTCAAATTTCAATGCGGAACCCGAAACCAGAGGTTTTCCAGTTAAGACACAGGCATCGTTTAATAAGTATCTCGTCGGTACATTGTCTGTAGCATCGAGAACGACATCGTACTGTTTCACGATATCCAGAGCATTGCTGCTGTCCAGCTGAGTTTTGTAAGGTATCACCTTAACATTGCTGTTCAATCTGTGTACAAGGTACAAAGCTCATTGATGGGTCAACTTTTTGGTATAGTATTGGGAATATACCGGATTATCAAGTACCCCATAAGAGCTGCTGCAGCTGCATTGACTTTCGCCGAGCCGATATCATTTTCCGCGTATAATAATTGCCTGTGAAGATTATTTATTTCAACATCGTCGTAATCGACAATCCCGATACGACCGACTCCCGCACCAGCCAGATACAGGGACGACGAACATCCCAGTCCTCCGGCTCCGACGATAAGTACCGAAGCATTTTTTATTCTTACTTGGCCTGAAAATAAACATCAATAAAAAATTGATTGTATAATAATTTTTTTAATCCTTATCGTTATATCATATCCGCTGTTCGACATAAGAAATCCTAGACCTTTAACGCTAATTTCGGGCATCAATATCTGTCGGCTATATCGCGCTATCTCTTCGTTGTTCAAACCGTGCGCCTGCAGCGGCCTCTTTTCCCGGCGTATCGCATAAAGGTTAGCCTCCTTTTCTCGCAATATTTTTCTCAATACGGCTATTTCACGGATCAATTCTTCCTCGTTCATTATAATAGTGAGACGTTTGGTTTTTTTTTTCTTAAAGTAATTAATTAATATTTTTCCCACGATAATGGAAAACGGCTGCCCCTCTTTGCTCCACAACTATGTTCTCTACACTCTCAATTCACCGCATCTGTACACGCAACGATCCTACACGCTCCCTTTACTATACACAGTGGTTCTCCACACTCCTTTTACTACACTATCCGATACACGAGAAATCGGTTAACTACATTCGATTATCTACACGCCCAGTACTATACATTCCTTTTTGTCCACAATTTAGGTTTAACACATTTTCTTTACTCTCCGTTACGCTTCTCTACCTTTTTTTTCCTCCACATTATCGCCGTCGGCATCAACTCATGAAACTATCTCACGTCGGCAACATAGAACTTATCACTGCACACTGTAAATTCGAGATCGGGATTCCATCATCTTGAGTTGCAGCATATCAATAATATGCCGCGAATCGTATAACTAAGAATCTGCAGTGATTTCGCTTTTGGGCTCGTGCTTGCGGGCTAAATTACCTCGTAAACTGTGATGAGCTATATTTTACCAACGTGAGATAGTTTCATGAGTCGATGCCGACGGCGATAATGTGGAGGAAAAAAATGTAGAGAGTGATGTGAAGAATTAAGAGTGTAGAGAACAGAGTGTGGAACAAAGTGGGGCAGCCTGGGGGCCCCAGGCTGCCCCGCGCACTCCTTAGTGCCCCAGGCTGGGGCACTAAGGAGTGCGCGAAAGAAAAACAGTCCTACCCGTGCCGTAAACTGCCGTAAACAATGCACACTGCTGCCACCGCGCGGAGTTAATCGGTTACTAGTACTAACCTTAATTTTCTGTTGCCGATACACGTGCCTGTCAGATAACAAAACAGCCACTCGTTCAGTCGGACTTGCTCGTGCTTTTGCAAGCAACGTTACTGCCAATTTTAAATCGAACACATTGTGCAACCCAATTGTCGCTAATAACTTGTTTATCGTAGGAAAAAAAAATGGAAAAAGATCACCGCCTTTTCCTGCGAAATTTACCTCCCGATATCGACAACGCCAAGCTCCAAAAACTGTTTGAAGAGCATGGCACGATTAAGAATATCGATATCAAAGATAAAATTCAAAACGACGGCAGCAGAATTGCTTTCGTTAATCTCACGACCACCGACGGAAGACTCAATACTTGTGAGTTTTGACAATACTTAACAATGTAATTATATACTGTATTTATGTCGAAAACCGTCTGCGTTCCAGGTTTCCGAGTGCTCAATGGAAGCGTATTGAGCGGCAATGCCATACGCGTCGAGGTAGCCAAGGAGAGTTTCTTGGAGCGTTTGAAAAGGGAAAGAGAGGATGCAGCGAATCGCATGGAAACTAGTAAAGAGCCAAAGTTTTCTCATGATCAACCGATAGAAAAAATCAACATCAAGACGCCAGCTAACATCAAGACTAAACCTACCAAGAGAATATACAATTTTGACGAGCTAGATAACAATTATTTGGCACAGGACGATCTTGAACAATCTTCGAACAATGCTTCAAATTTCATCTATGATCCGGCGCTTCAGGTGGAGACGGTTCCTGTAAAAAAGCCACTAAAAATAGAGACACAGATACCAGAAAAATTGGAGCAAAACATAGTAGAGAAAATACCGGTGAAGAAGGTTCTCACTGAATCTGAAATAAAACGACTGGCTTCGGTGCAACAAAAGAGAGTAGCATTTAGAGCTAAAGAACAGATGATCAGCAGCGCTTTGAAAGCAGTGGTACGAATGTTATTATTGTAATTATTATATATTGTTTTCTTATTTAAGATAAAGTCAATTTTATAACCCAATTTTCAATCTCTTTTGAAGATGGAACAATGACTAGAAGCTATGAGAATGCATTTATTTGAATATATAAAATATATCTTCAGGACTCGAGCAGCAGAAATAGAAAAGTGATATTCTCCGACGATATCGGCAAGACGGATAACGACAGAGAAAAGACAAGCAAGTCTTTGTTCGACGATGACGAAGATGCCGAGGACCAAGGCTATTGGAATGTCGATAAATTTGAGCACGATGAAAAACGTAGCGCGAAGGTTCGTCCGTTTTTCTTTCTATAAACTCACTGGCAATTCAGTTGTCGATACATTTTTGTTTTTATTTTCCGCTCAGCTTGCGATGTCTCTGAAGAATCTCGGTCGTGACAAACGATTTGCTCTCGACGATCGTTTTCTCGACGACGACGATACTACGCAGGTAAAAGTAACCGAGGAAAACGATGAAAACGACTTGAAGAACGAGGCCAAGTGGCAATTGGGGATATTGGAAAATGTATTGGGAAAACCGTTCAGAGCGCGCGAGGAGAATCCGAATGGCAAGAGACAGAATAAAATGGTACGTTACGATCCTACGGCGAATGGTCATCGAGAGCATGAGTTGGAAATGACGACAAAACCGGCGAAGATTAAGAAAGGAAAGCCGACGAAGATCGATGAAGAACCGAAAGAGGAAGCACCGATCGTTGTGTCGAGCGACGTATTTTACTCAGTGTCAGAAAATCTCACAGAGAGCTTGAAGGCCCCGGGAGGATTCAGCTTGCTGGAGACGTTTGGGACAGCCCCGCCTACGGATAAAAGTAGTTTCCTCTTTTTCTATTTTAAAGTATCGATGAATTTGAGGCGAGCTTTATTTGTGATGAACCGTTGCCATTCTTTTTTTTCAGATAAAAGCGATGATTACAACGCACCATCAAATTCGGCGCAAAGCCAGAGCTGGGATGCTAAGAATCCTTTCAAATACGAATCTTCGGATGACGAAGGCCCGGACCCATCGATAGATCAGTTGACTTCAAAAAATGACGCTTCTTCAAGAAAGAAGACAAATGATCACTTATCCACGACGAAAGAGACGTTTTTCTACGATGTCAAGGACGAACTATTTCGTGGTAAAAAAAATGCGCTTCGTTATCTTAAAACTTTCATCCACCGTTACAAAAACATGGTTTTAATGTTCGGCCCATTGCTTTTAGATGTTGAAGAGTTTTTCAAGACGAGACCATCAACTACAGGAAACTTCCCAAGCGTCAGACGCGAATTGAAGCTAATAGTTCGATCGAAAGTACGTAACAACGTGAAGAAGAGTACACCGTGGAGAAATAAGAAAATCGGAAACAAGCCGAAGGCAAGATAGTATTTCCGAGGTTGGAATTTGTATAAACCGATGTTGATAATAAAGTTCATTTCCTCTGTACGTATCCTTGACATTATAATGATGGTAGCAGGTTGTTGTGACTCGAGCGCTTCGTACCCTCGTTATCGACTGTGGAATTTAAATTTCCAGAGATTTGACGAAAATACGTCACTTCCGGTTTGAAAATATTATTTTTCGACCGGAAGTAACGTCTCTTGGGTATGGCGTCAACTCTGGTTGAAAAACTTAATTTACAAATTGACTATAAAGGGAGAAAAGCTGAATGCATCGCCGCTTGCAGATAACGAGCTCGGAGCGTAACCCGATAACGGGAATAATTCACAGTTACATTATAATTGATGTACAAAAATTTACTGTATATCGCAGGCTTATCGATTGCGGAATTATATCGCGCAATTAAAACCAGAAAGATGTACATTTCATATGCTGATGCACAGAATATACTTCGTTCTGGTCTTTAGTTGCGCGATATACGTAAATAATGCGTTACAACATAAGTAATGCCCTGCATTAACTGTACATTGGCTATACACCATATAAAAGATATATTAAATGCTGCATAACTTTCAGATAATAGAGGTAACGTTTGGGCGTCGTGTACCCTTTGGGAGAAAAAATTGACTCAAGCGTCCCGACGGTAGATTTTCGAGAGAAACTTGAAGAACAGATCGTGTGGAAGACCACGTGAAATTTGTTGTATGTGGGTATTCATGAGATTGTAATTCTCTTCCTCGTAAATCGAATATGTGTTTGGTAGGCCCAAATCGTCGTACAGCTGTTTGATTCTCGCCACTTTTTCCATATCGTCGGAACCGTAACATTCCTATGGAAGACATGAGTTCGTCAGGAAAAATAATCCAGATATTACTTTTTCGCCACATCCGAGGAATGTAAATTCAAACCCACTTCAAATATTTTTCTCTGGGCTGGTGTAGCACGTTGCAGAGCCACGACGGCGAGCCACGAGCATTTTCCCTCTTGAATATCCGTACCGATCTTTCCAGTTACCTTCGGCTCTCCGTAACAGTCCAAGTAATCGTCTTGGACTTGGAAGAAGTGTCCCATTTCCAAGAGAATCGTTTTAGCTTGTCTATGCATCTCTGCGTCGGTTACACCGGCCTGTATCGCAAAAAAAAAAGAACGAACGATTTACAAAATTTGAAGAAGACCCGATCTCGAGCATAGCAAAGATCGCCGAATACTCACAAAGTGCATAGCCAATGCAACAGGCATAACGAAGGTATAATATCCCGTTTTGTATTTTACGATGGCGTTATACCGATCCATTGTGAATAGATCCAAGTTAGGCTTACGACCGAACTGAGTTGATAGTACGTCCAAAGTTTGACCCATAGTGGTCTTCAGGGTGTTCTGCGTGCATTCATCAATTCTTTTATACAAAAAACCGCAAAGATAAAACAAGAACTATTTGCTCCTTGTCAAATCCGTTTTTGCACCTCGTGAAAAGTTTCCATGAGATCGACATAGCACTGCTTGCCTTTGAAGTAAGTGCGAAGCAACTGATAAACCGCTTGTTCAAGCAGTAAACCATCGTTGATGGCAGTCAAGCCAATGTCATTGTACAAATACCAGCACTTTTGGCCTCTACGAATTTTCGAATGATCCATTATATCGTCTTCCACCAGAAAGAAGGCTTGGCACTAAAGTACATATGATAAGCCATTACCATAAGAAAAGGTAGATCATTGAATATGGTGAATAATATTCTCGTGATTGTCAAAGTTTGCAAACCAATTCGGTGCACCATCCGAGTATCCTCGCAAGCCGTATATTTTCCTCTGTAAGCTCGCTGGGCGGAGCGAGCATCCTGTAAGCGTACACGACGGCAAGACCACGAGTTTTCTTGCCATTGGGGACATTGTACTGCAGTACCTAGAAATAAATAAAGCAATCCATTAAAAATAATTTAGACTTAATTTGTTTGACAAGAAAATTGCAAACGTTAACACCCAGAAATCTTACCTTTGCCATCCACCTTGTGACATCAGGAATATCTAGATGACGACCAGCCTCTGTGAGATCTCTCACCAAATCCGGCCATAGCGCCATCATCTCTCTGCTCTCGTCTCTGGTGGTAGCCCAGCTTGTTTGAGCAGCGCTGTGCGCCATACGTGAAACATTTGGCCTGCAAATAAATTATAATGTAACATTTATTGTAATATTATATTGTAATGTAACAATGCGTTAAAAAAAAAATCTAGCAATATTTAATGTGACCTTGTTTCGCATAGATACTCCTTTTCCATTTTTCAATATTTATCGAGTCCTGATAACATGTACACGCTGTACATTTAAAAAGAAAAGTTGTTACATACATACGACAAACAATTCTTTTCCATAATCATTCCCAATTTTTTTGTTTTTGTCAGTTTTACAACTTTGTCAGTTAAAGATGTGTTTTATGAAATGAAGAAAAGAAAAAATTGTAGAATTAAGAAAATTAAAATTATGAACCTCCATGGACAAGAAACGTTTGCCGAATGATATACCTTCTTTACTGTGTAGGCTTAAGAGACATGTGAAAGTACCAACGGCTCGAATAGAACTGCACAGCAATGTACAGAAGTCATAGGATTTTATATATATATGTGCAATAAGAAATATAATGAATGCGCATATTTATCTACGAGTTATTTTAAGAATGAATAGAGCATTAACATAGCATTCAAATTCAAATAATAAAACATGGACAAGTCCAGGAGAGAGATAAAAAAAATGCAGAGTGTTGAAATGACTTTGACTCTTACCTATCCAAATGTTTTACTTCCGAATTTTGTTATGCCATTCTAAAGTTGTCTTTATGAAGTTCAGAAAGAAAACAATTGACAACTTCTTGCAATGTATTTCTTGTGTTAAATCAATAAGGTTAATGGAAATGAAAAAGTAATATTCATGCAGTTCTTGGTATCATGGATATTCCTCAGAGTTATCAGGTTGTAACATAATCCCGCAAAGACAAATTACTGTTGTTTTTATCTATGTAAATAATTGCTGGAATCGTAACAGCGCGTGTAAAGAACGTGACTTCTTTTTATCACAGAATTCAAAGCAGCCAGATCCAAAGATCAGTGATTCGATAACCGTGGTACTCAAGGCGATAACACATCGCGGCACCCAGACCATCATTCAATGCGATCCTGGCACAAGGAAAGATGACTTTGTAGATATGATTGTCAAAACAAATATATAATTGAGCAGTCCGTTTGCGTAAATAATCATAATGAAGATGCTTTAAAACATGGCGGAAAAAAACGAAGACAATCGTCGTTAGTCTCACTCGACAGGTTCCCCGATAACGTAATTATATTCAAAAGGTCACAAGTAGGCGGTACAAGGTCAAAGCATACCTCACACAACCGGTTTCAATTTGTGCATTAATAAAGTGATAAAAAAAAACATCGTTATATCAATTTTGTGTAGATGCGTACGATATGTAAAAGAAACTTACGAAATTTTCTTTGAATCTTCGATTCCATTAACGTGGCACAAGGATCTTGTGAACGATGTATTGGCAACTGTAAGATTCGAGAAATCCCAACGCGCACAACTCTTTAATAACCTAAATGTGTATCTTTGCGCGGCCGACGTCATGGTCGTTTTCTTTAGTTGCAATGACGTTATTTGTTATTTCAAGTTGTAGTTTTCACCGACTTAGCCCACGCTGTGGCGAGGGTTTTGCAAGATAAACGTGCGGCATACAGCTTCGAAGGATACGTGTCAATGCGATGCGGCATTCATTGTTGTTAATACGCGACTGTAGGCACGTTGATGCTACGCTCTTCCTCTTTCTCTATCTTTCTCTCTCTTTCAAGAATGGTAATGATTTGATGATGATCGAAACCGAAGGCGATGAATAACTGTTCAATTTTTCTCCGAATTCCTCCGCGTAGAGGCGAGTCATACGGTATACTGCGAGCAGAAGGCCGTCAATGCGCACTTTGCGTGATCGCTGATTTCTTTACCCTACCTCAAACAAACTTGTTCCGGAGCTCGAACACACACAACACGTTTCAAGATATCGTACGGTTTCCGTGACTATCAGGAGGTGGATACCACCGATATGCTTACATGATTCTACCGAGAATCCAGCGTAAATTTTTGAGAATTCAATTGCGACGAAGAAGATTCAGGGGCCGTGGTGAGTCTAGTGCGTGTACAGGCGCGAAAACAATCAGAAAAATTCTTTATATACTTCTGATATGGGCTGGTTAGATATGGCATCAACTTCATTATCGTTTAATTTTTTTTTTTTGCCTATTGTATACATCTAGCCGCACGTACTCATTCCGCTCAGAATTGATTATCGATCAATGATATCTTCATAATTCTCCTGTCTTAATTTGAACATCTATCATTTCACGTATTGAGTAATTTCCATAACTCGAACGCTCGTCTGAATTTTAATAGCTTTTAATGAATTCTGTTACTATTTGCGCTTGTCTGCACTTTACGACTTTTACACAAGTATCCCCTCTATCTACTACGATGGAACATATATTTCGGTACATTATCATTGTTATCAGCAAATCGGAGAGGTAAAGCATTAGGATCTGTATGTGACGTCATCGCTCTGGCAAGAAAAGCCGAACGATAGAGTTTGTAAAGTCGATACATTTGTATATGTCTATTTATGTACTTCAATGGAGATGTCACACGCTTTGTAATGTGTAATTCGTCTATTTAGAGAGCGTTGAGCCACGTCAGTTGTCGTCATGATAATAGCAAAATCTGTTATCATCCCTAATGTAATACCTTTGAACATCATATTAACCTCCATACATAGAAATCTATGTATGATCGGCACTATGAAACGCTACACTTTGTAAACAAAAATTCGAGCACTGATTTTTTGATTGCCAAAAAAAAGCAAGTATATTGTTGATTTGCAATACAGCCGCATTTTAGCCATGTTTACAGGTGAAAACTCATGCTTATAGTCATATTAATTATACAGTAGTCAACAATTAATAAAAGCATAAGATGTGTGTTAAATCTTGAATTAATCAATGCGTTACGTTTTTACAATTACAGCATATTGTATCTTCAATTCAATCTGCATTGGGATTATATTCAGTTCGTTAAAAATGGCACTCGCCAAGGATGACATGAAACTGTCAACTGTGGCGCATGGATGCAGAGCTTTCTCTTCGAGCTTCCACAAAGTATAATCCTTGTTGCAACTGCTTTTTGTTTTTATTTGCATTAGTCGACAGCGAAAACAATGTTTAACTTTATGTTTAGGCTGTGGCACATACAGCAAAGGGAAATATTGTGAATTCTCCACTCAGTACACACATCGTCCTGTCTTATCTCTTCCATGGCTCTGGCGGGCCAACAGCCAAAGAGATGATTGCCGGCCTCCATTTGGCCGATACGGAACAGTTGCACATGGAATACAAGGGCCTCATATCAATCCTTGATGTTAGTCGACGATGACAAAATGTTCTTGAACAACAATAATCAGGAAATACTTTTTCAGAGCTTGGACAAGGTGGAATTGATATTAGCAAATGGCCTCTTTCTCTCCGAGGGTGTGGAACTGCATGATGCATTTCAATCGAAAGGCACAGACTTTTACAACTTTTCAGTTGAAAATGTAAACTTTGCTGATAAAATTGGAGCTGTAAAGTTGATTAACGAATGGGTCTCGAAAAATACAAAAAACAAGATAAACGCGATTATGTCGCCCGGTATGAGCTCTTCATTGAAATGCTGATATATGAAGGATAATATATATATTTTTTTCATCTAATGAAGAGTATCTGGTTGCGCAGATGACATCAATGAATACATGAAAGTCGTATTGGTAAATGCGATATATTTCAAGGGCCAGTGGCAGCATCAGTTCAGTACCAAAGTGACTGAGAATAGAGTGTTTTATACGAGTCAGACGTCGACCAAGCAAGTCCCGACAATGTACAAAGAGTTCAAGTATTCTCACGGTAAAATACCGAGTCTGAAGTCGAGATTCCTCGAGGTCCCGTATATGGTAAGTCGTCGAGAAAATCTTGATAAATTCGTTGAGTAATATAGTCATTCTTGCAGGACCCGAATTTGGACATGATAATTGTACTGCCGGACGAGATAGAAGGACTGACTTTCGTCGAAGAAAATTTTGATTGGAACGCCGTCGTAAATGCCGAAAGTTCGAACCGTGTTACGCGGTTGTATTTACCCAAGTTCAAAGTTGAAGCGACGATCAACCTGAAGACAGTTCTTCGCGAGGTACGATGTTTCACAATCTTTTTATGAGTGAAAGAATAAAATAGTAACGATATCCGATATTACAGATTGGTTTCAAGTCGATGTTCGAAGATATAGCAGATTTTAGTGAAATGTCTGCCGTTCCATTAAAAGTTGATAGCGTCGTACAAAAAGCATTCCTCGCAGTGGACGAATTCGGCTCCGAAGCTGCTGCCGCAACAGGTAAGAGACTTTAGCCCAAAGGCAATCTAAGTTTGAAATATACAAAAATAACAGCAATAATCGTGATATTTCAGTTGTGCGAATGATGATGAAAAGATCGTTAGAGATAATGGACGAGCCGGAAGAGTTTGTCGTTGACCGACCGTTTGTTGTGGCGATTCGCCATGTACCCAGCAACATTCCACTCTTCGTAGCCAGCGTACGCGATATAAGTGTGACTCCGGAAAGGGACGAACTCTAAAACTTGAATTATTATATTTCATAAGTACGCTTGCACTGTGCATTTATAACTATCACCTATGTAGCTAAAAGCGCTACTACTTTATGTCGTTTAGCAATGAATTCGCTTCATTTAACAGTAGTAAACAACAAGTTTATTTACCAAATTTAACATTCATCTGGAAAGTTTCATCGCCTCGTCAAAATACCGTTTGTTTCAAAAACATTCGCTACGTATAAGCACTGCTATTATACTCATAGCTTGTTACGCGAATAGGCGGCGAAAAATTTAACATTTCTTGACGCAGCATGCTTGCGTTGCGCGGGATTAAAATTTTTTTTCTATGTAACCCAACTCATCAACACAACGATGTTTCATCGATATGGGTTGCTATGTTACACTAATTATTATCACAACATGTGGTCGGATGTGGTACACTGGACCATTCTACAGAGAAAGTAAGTGTATCGCCAAGCTATGACTCGAGCACGAACCGAAAGCTGTAGAACGTCGCGATTTACATTTTTTTCGCAAGTTGTACATGAATTCACAGCTGAATTTATTACTTATGTTCGCGAATCGAGGATTTCGGCCAATTGATCGGGATCGGTGACCGGTAGAGAGCAAGTGTGATGTCGGCATACGTAAGCCGTCGCTCGGCCGGCATGCACCTTCATCTTTCCAGCGATTTCGTTCTTTCGGAGAAGTATGCTTCCGGTAGCTTCGGGATCGAGCAGAAGTAGTGCTTTAGCTGGTATTAGTCGTTGCCTAACAACATCGACCAGCTCGCCCGTGTCTTTTGCCTCTCTTTTGCCTGCTATGAAAATCTGAAAAAATTTCGATTGAGCGTAACGTGCAAACGAAAAGTGTTATAAGATTTTTTCCCTGTTATGTTATTATTTTACCTGGGTGGTCGAGTCATGATAATGCAAAAGCGCCGACACAAGTTCAGGCACTGCAGACGGTATACGAGTGAGTAACTGATGAAAAGAAGCGAGAAGCTGGGTAGCTTTGTCTTTAAAATCTGGACGGTCCAAACAAGACGACAGTCGTAGGAGATTTTCACACGCCACCGAATTGCTAGACGGCTCGGCCCCATCGGTATCTATAATTTTATTTCGTTAATTTGTGCATTTAGAATTGTGAAACATACAGCTTGACTCTATATCTTCTTGCAGGTATTCTTTTTACCGTCTTTCAGCCTGAGAATTATGGAACGATCCTGCTGAGTGGTATTGAAATATCCGCCGTTTTCGGTATCCCAAAATAATTTATCCTGAATGTCCTGAAGCTCCTCGGCAAACTCGAGCCAATGATCGTTTAAACTTGCTTCGTACAAGTCGAGGAGTCCTCTAACCAAGAATGAGTAATCGCCATGGAATCCTTTTATCGGCACGCTCCTACGAGAAACAATCTATATTTAACAGTTCGAAATACAAAATCTCTAATTCAGGACCTGAACATCTATAGATATTTGTGCTTACGGCTGAGTTATTGCGTCGCCTTCTCCCCTGTAACAGCTGCGAAGCAATATCCTTTTCTTACTATCGAATAAGTAACGCTCGACAAACTTTGCAGCGTTCTCCGCATAGTCGATATATGTTTTGTTTCTCGTTGCTATTCCAGCTTGCGCCAGGCCACTGATTATTAGTCCTGCATTAAAACACAATGTCGGTAACTCTTTCCCGAAGCACCGTGGTCAAAATTTACCGCGCTTACCATTCCACGCTGTAACGATTTTGTCATCCAGATGAGGCCTCGGTCTCTTCGCTCGTACTTCGAAGAGAATCTTCAGCGATTCGCTTAGATATTTCTTTACGTCATCGACGCTGCAGTCGAATCGGTCTGCCGTTTCGTCGACACTCCCGTAAACAATCAGCACATTTTTTCCTGTGAGTTCGCCGTGAGGGTCCTACAAAGATCGGACTGTTTCAGATCGAATCTCGTATTAAAAGAAAAAACAATACACCGATGCGCATACTTGATGCTTCTTGACATTTCCATCCTTCTGAACGTTAAAGTGGTGACAAAATAGATCGCACAGTCGATGATTCTTGTTATTCGTTAATTCTTTGTTGAGATGCGTTTCAATTTCATCCTGAGTCCATACGTAGAACGCGCCTTCCATTTTTGCAGTGGAGTCCGCTGTCGGCAACGAGTCAGCGTCTTCCGCGCTATAAAATCCTCCGTGCTACGATTTATAATGACAAAAACGATTGTCAGTTTAATAATCTTATTATCGCAAACTGCAGGAAGTAAAATAGATTCGAAAAAACGAATAAGCTTACCTTGTGCCGAAGATCGCGGGTAACGTAAGTCACGATGTCGTCGAGAGTATCAGCGAAAAATTGATCTTTCGAAGCGAGAAAGGCTTCGGCGTAGGAACGTAACAATTGTCCTTGATCGTAAAGCATTTTTTCGAAATGGGGAACGTGCCACTTTCTGTCCACCGAATACCTCGCGAAACCCTGCCCAACGTGATCGTGAATTCCACCGTTCGCCATTTTCGTTAATGTATGAAGACACATGTCCAGACATTTCTTGCCCAATTCAGTCGTCGGATCTCGGGAGTAAACGTGAAACAACAGATTTAGATTTACAGGCTGTGGAAACTTTGGAGAGTCTGTGAATCCACCGAATTCCCGATCGTAGCTGCGCACGAGCTGTTCTACACATGTTTTTCCACAACTTTCCAGAGGTACCTCCTTTTCCTAAATAAATCAATTAGACTGATAAAAAGCTTTGACAAACAACATATGCAGATACAATGATAATAACAGAGCTTACATCAGTGGTACTCTTTGATTTAGCAGACTGCTTCAACACCTCCAAAATTCTGGATCCTGATTTTAACAAATCTTGCTTGCTCTCCAACCACTGAAAGTATAAGAAACAATTAATGAATTGCCTAAAAGATCAAAATTATCTACAAAGCTCGTATTACCTTGTGCGCGACTGTGAGCAAAATTCTTTCAAAGCCAGGCTGCCCAAATTTGTCAACAGGTGGGAAGTACGTGCCACCTGTAACCGGTACCAGATCTGGAGTGAGGAAGACATTCATCGGCCAGCCTCCGTGTCCCGAAATTGTCTGGAGAAAAGCAAGTTTTGTTGCAACTTTACGGCGAAGCAATTTAAATTGTTAAAACTGGTGCAACCTGTACCTGGATAAACGTCATGTATATCTTGTCGATGTCGGGTCTCTCCTCTCTGTCGACTTTTATATTTACAAAGTAACGGTTCATTATCTTAGCCGTCTCATGATTCTCAAAGGATTCTCTTTCCATAACATGACACCAGTGGCACGTGGAGTAGCCGACAGACAGGAATATCAGCTTGTCCTCCCTTCGAGCCTTGTCCAGAGCTTCGTCTCCCCAGGGATACCACTGAACAGGGTTGCTTGCGTGCTGCAGCAGATAAGGCGACTTCTCCAGCGCCAGTTTATTCTGCTGTGTAAGCTGTTGTTTACCACCGTCATGCGAAGTCGACGCCATCCTCGTGTCGATATTCACGAATTTATTACCCTGACGAGATCTTAATAAATCATATAAATAGAGTTGTCATCGATTGATATTCGATCTTTGTGAAACTGACGTGACAATCGTGCTGAGACGAGTAGGAGGTTATAGAAGTGTGATAAATACCTCTCAACCGCTCGATTTTTTATCGTTTTGCGAAGCGATTCCAAACAAATGATGCCCGCACCGTTATTGTTGCTGTAGTGCTTTGAAAATTCTGAGGCATATCGAATCGCGGTAAGTAGAGAACATCTTCCCGAAATCATAACATGTATACGGTGTAAACGGTCAACGACGATTTCTTCTGAACTCTTGGACTATCGACCAAAATGGAAATGTGACCGACGGACTTTCTTTTTTACACCTCCAATCTCGATTCGTGTTATATAAAATGTAAAAAAAAAAATATGATTAAAGTCGCAATTGTAACTTCGGCATATGTATCAACTTTTTCCACTCTCCGTACCAGTGGCGACCTTCGCGTAGCGCCGTAGTACTAGCGTTCCAATCAGTAGCTTTTCGGATATCGGAGTACGGAAGACGTGACAATTCAGTAATACTTGTTTCGATAGTAAACAATGGCTGGAATACATCGAGAAGCTATACAGAAACAAATTCAACAAGACTGGGCTAATAGAGAGTATATCGAAGTTATTACCGGAAGTATTAAGAAAATAACAGACTTTCTAAATTCATTCGGTAAGTGCATAATTGAGTAGATGACGCAGGTTAGACTTTTGACGTTCCATATATAATCAAATCAACCAATTACTCCACAATTGCAAACGGAGTAAACGTCTTTCCTGCATTTTTTTTCAGATATGTCATGTAGATCGCGTTTGGCAGTTCTCAATGAAAAACTAACGACGCTCGAGCGGAGGATCGAGTATCTCGAAGCTTGTGTATGTAATTAACATTTTTATCCCATCAATTTGATAAACTTAAAGAAGATTTATCACTATAAAACTTGTTTCAGGTCACCAAAGGCGAGACATTAACTTAACCGCGTATAAATAATATATTTTGCATTTCCTTTTGTATCAAAATAAACAAAAATGTATCATCCCAAAACAACACCTGCAAATGAAGCCAAACTTATAGTAGAAATCATATAATAAACACATTTTCCAATCTCATTTTGGAGTACTTTCTTTTATTCTTAATCATTCAGATTTCTTTACTTTTTATATCAACACTCATGTACATTCATTTAGTATGCTGTCCAGCTCGATTTTTCCCCTCTGCTGATACACAGTAAGATATTAACGAGTGTTTTAATTTCAGTAATAACAAACTACCCACCTTATCTACACTGGCAAACTCTTTGCTGACAGTTTAATACATTTTTTTGTACAAAGGCTTCCAATCCTTGTCGATGTCTTTCGCAATTGTAAAATCATACATATAGTTTCCATAAATGTGGTTCTCCTCGGGGCAAAATTTTGCTCCCATTTGTTCCTTTTGTTTGAACCCAGCAGCAAAAGCCATCAGAAGAGCGGTGCCCCACAGTGTTGCTTTTGTAGATTTAGTCCAGGCATGTAGTATTGGCGAGCAGGCAAAAGCTGTAATTGATCAAAGTTCAATAATTAAATAATTTGTCCAACAAAAAAGTCGGCAAGATATTCACCTCCCATTGCGTAGTTCTTTGCTTCATCCTTTTTACGTAATCTTGTAGCGGCGAAAGTTACAGCAGCGAACGTTGTGCCCATGCCGACCAAAGGAACGACCCAGTACGCTAAACACTTGGTGGTCTCTAGAGCTGTCTTAGTATCTGTGAAGTATAAGCTATCACCAGCGCCTATTAACAATCCTGCAACCAAACCGCGTTTCTGGAGAGATACAATCTTGTCCAACGGTTCTTCGCCATCAGGAGCGTCGTAGTAACGAGGCTTTTCGAGAAATATAGCCATCGTATCCTGCAACAAATATATCAGCTGTTATAGAGTCGTTAACCTCTAATAGACGCCCAGTCAATTTTCCATCTAAACGACGATTATTCATGGACACAGATTAAATTATAAAAGCTGTTCTGCGAGGTTACGATAAGATGTTAATAGACACAGTGTTCGATAATTAATCGAATCATTGATGAAATGCACATTTTTTTTGTACTGCAGTCTGTTATGACTCTTCATATATCTAGCTTCTTCGAACGAAACGTTCGTAATTATGCGAGTCGCAATTATAATAAAACATTATTATTTGTAACAACTAATTTTAAACACAAAGATAAGTTATATTAATATTTCTGATTTACCGATGCGAAGGAATCTAAAGGATTGACAGACAGAGGAACTTGCGTTCGGCCATTACGTAATGTCGATCTGTGTCGACCAATGAAATGCGCTGTACGGGAGAGCAGCGCCGCCTTCGAAAAAACGCTCGCACTCCATCAAAGCATTAACCTGCTGAGACTAATCGGTAACAAGGAACAATTCATGTTTCTACGGTTCAAGTTAACTCTTTCACTTGTTTTCGTGGCGGTTTGAAAGGGTTACATTCGCATGAATCAACTCTCTCACCCCCGAACGCGAGAACGGCAACGTCGCGCTTAACGTTCACAGGATCGAGGGTAAAACGGGGGTTGATCGACGCAACCTCGTTGTATATTCGCGTTCGCAAAGAGGGGAGGGTGGGAGTGAAAATGAGCGTGTCGGATATATAGTGGGGGAATAGCGGATGAGCGTAGTGCGATCAGCGGGCAGCAGCAGAGATGCCGAGAGTTTACGCTGGTCTGCTGTTAGATGCTGCCGAAGAGGTGAACGGTGGAGAAGTGGAGTTGGCGAAACGTTTCAGCTCGTAGAGCGAGGAACGAGTTTGCGAGTAAAGAATTAAAAAAAAAGAAAAATACATAGAGAAATAAAGATCTCGTGGTGTATTCGTTTTTTTTTTGGTCCACACATAAAAACAGTTTCGGTAATGCATCGTCGTCTAATCCGGTACGGTTTGTCGTCGTCGTCGTCGTGGTCGTGGTCGTTGCAGAGGCAGCCAGTCGTCGTCGGTTGCCCGACGTCGATAGGATCTTGTGCCGCACGTATTAGTAACAGTAGCGCGCCGATCGTCAGTCGTCGTCGACGCGTGTCCGCGGCTGCCGCGGACTACGAGGAATAGTAATACATTTTATTTCGTGCGAGCCAGTGTGTGGTGCTGTGGGGTAAGGGATGAGGGCCAGGGGGATAATTCGGGTGACGATCTGAGGCCAGAAATGTTGAAGTTTGGCAGCAAGAACGACGTAACGGTGGTGCATCGCGCCACTATTCGACTTTTGGACGACGCCGAAATTATCCACTGTGACTTTCAGGTGAATATATTAAAAGTACAACGAAACTCATTCGATCGAATAAGTGTACAATACAACATAAAAATACATCCGTCAGTAATATTTTTTCATTTTTTATTTCAATTGACAAAAAACCCTCTCTCCGATTAATCAGGGAAACATTCTGTCACGGGAAAGGATTCAATGTGTTTTTTTTTTCTACTCGCGATATTCCATTCTCGCTCGCTCTATTTATCGGCATTTTTTTATGCTCTATAGTCAGCGTGCCAGCGGAAGGGGGTCTCGCTAGAGGGTTAGTAGGGTTTTGTCTTCACCAAGAAAAACGGAAATCCATGGACGACAAAATCTCTATCATGCCTCCCCACCTCCATTACCTCCTTTCGGTCCCGTGTAAAGATACAAACCCATTGCTGTCATCTCCCCACTGATACTACAGTCACACAGGTTCCTCGGCAATCTTTGAAACATCTCTCGCACTGCAACCACTCTCCGCTCGCCTATTATTTCAAAAGTTACGCGTGCCATGACCCGGTATGCGTCCGATTATCGAGCACCTTCGCTAACCCCGTGCGAACATTACGAAACAGTGACGATCTTTCTCTACCTCCTCTTCGGAGAGGTGCCCAACCGCATTTTCGAGTAGCTCTGGTTCGCTGCCTCCTTCTCCTCGTCCCGAGCCCACCGGAGTCACCCCCTCATAGTTTTCAATCGATTTTCCAAACTGCTTCCTACCGCTGTGTGTGTGTGCATGTGTTTCACAGCTCGCTCGATATTTTCGTCATCGACCTCGTCATTCACCGTCCCGCATCGTCCCGTTCGACTAAGCGTCCCTCGGATGTCACCAAATTCGTGCTTCGATTGGCAAACCGTTGACTAATCCTCTGCAAAAGGAAAATCACTTTTTTATTCCGATGCCTAAAAAAAAAAAAATCTCAAGGTTCTTGTAGATACATTCGAGAGTATTATTTGTGTTCGCTCAGCGAGGATATTTTTGGTGCTGATGGAATCGGCGATGGAAAAATCTGGAATAAAAAAGAAAGAAAAAAACGTATTTACATAAATTCAACGGTGAACTCGCAGTTTCGATTGAGTCGAGCGCCCACATGGGAGAGCCGTAGTCACAATGTAGCTTACTTTATAACCTACTGGCGACGAATCAATGAAGGGCCTCAACGCTCGTTAAATATTAATCGTTAACCATGACGTCTGAGGTGAGAGTTCGCCTCGAGCTGGCTTCTCGTGTATCATGCCAGTGGATTTGTATGTCACTCGCGAGTCTGTCACATACTTCGTTCAAACGGCATACCGACGAGTCATTGATGTAATCGAGTAGATGACAAGTGATTTTTAACCGCAAACGATCTACGGGCGGCAAAGCCCGGACGTGCTCGTATTTCCTCTATAATTAAATGAGAGACTCGGTAACTCTGGCGAGTAATTTTTTTTTAACTCGTCAGGCTTCCACATAAAACCATCTACCGTCGATGCATAAAATCGACAGGGTCGGGTTATATTAATATTCATTGACTCACATATTTACCGCCTCGTTTATTTCAGGTTCAAACGCTTTTGTCATAGTAATTATTTTACACACATTAGAAAAAAAAAAAAAACAAACAAACAAACACGCCAGTTGGTTTTTTTTACTTGTCAGGCTTGCGCATAAAACGCGGTCTGCCGTCCATGAATAAAATCAACGGAGTCGGGTTATATTAACATTCGTTAACTCATATATTTACCAACTCGCTTATTTCCGGTTCAAATGTTTTTGTTGATGTAATTATTTTACTCGTATTAACAAAAGATAAACACGCCAATAGGTTTTTTTCTCCTACCACGTGGTTCACGCCGACATAATTATCTCGTTCACTCGAATTATTATTTCTTTTCCACTCACGAACGTCTGCACTGGTCACTCATACGCTCTTGTCTCTGCACGCTGTCGTGGAGTACCGCTCGTTCGTCATGCTCGCTTGGCTTTATCGCTCACCTCTTGCCTTCCCGCTGAAGAAACACCGACGAGGGAGCAAGGTACACGCTCGCAGTCGCTGCAAAGATATGTTATATTTTCTATAATTTTTTTGTACAAGTAATACGCGAGCCATCACACCGGACATTGAGAACCACTGCGCACTCTCATTATACAGCTCTACTACATCTCTCGCTTTTATCACGGGGAGGAATGATGATGTAGTTCACGTGTGTTCCGTCCACGAGTCCCTCGGGTAACGTTTACGCTATAATTTTTTCGCCATTATCTGGAGTAGGCGATATGCGGGACGACCGTTTACGTCGCGCACTATAATACACATTTCTCTTTCGAGTCATTATCCACGATTAACGCTGATCGATCTATCGTGGAAAGGATGCACCAGTGTTTTTTTTCCTTCATTTGCATGACGGTTTGTTTCGTAAGCGAGTCCGCTGTTAATTCGGCGGGAGTGTCGAGAAATATAAGGTTATGAAGGGTTACCGAAGCGATCGAGTGTGACAAAGCTCGGCAGGCTGTTAATGAATCGTCGAAGCAATAAATATGTCTACATATGCATATAAGTGCTTATAAGTATGAATATAAGTGTGCATATAAGTATGCATACAAGTGTAAGAACAAGCATGATCGATGCGGTGACTAAGAATTGACAATCGTACTTTGCGATACTAGTACGTAAAAGCGGACTTTTGGCGAAGGTTGGAAAGTGGCTGCACGAGCCGGATCGAGCGCTACAAGGGCACGAGGCGAAGCCGAGTGTTGTTGTAGCGCGAGAGAAGGCGAGTGCGGCCACTTCACAACCGCCGTCGGGAGTCCGATTTTACGTACAAGTATCGCATACTACTTGTTGTGACGAATGCATGAAAATGAATAAAGGAAAAACAGACGGTGCGCGTAAGCGCGCTGAAATACTGTGCGCATGCATGCGCATGCGCACAGTATTTATGCAACGCTTCCAGTATTTATGCAACGCCGTCTCGAAAAACGCCACTTTATGTCGCGGCCGGCCCGCACATAAACTGGCACTTTTCATGCATGAGTTACATAAAGTATATGTTCATTGCGCCGAACTTTCGCGTGGAGGGAGCAAGCCCGGATTTCGCCCCGGAGGTTCCGGTGTATAATAATAACTCAATCTCTCCTCGATGATAAACATGTTGTTCGCACAATCCCTTGACACAATTTTTCCAATATCGGATCGCTGTCTGCCTCCTCTCTGCGACTCGAGCGACCCGTCACAGAAACGAATTTTACCGGCGGGCGAATAATGAATTTCATCGCGATCGAGCGACTGTGCCATCGAGCCACTTTGCTCGCCGAGCCGTGGTTCGCCTTTGAAAGATTTCCATTTTATCCACAGTTCCGGTACAAGGCGTAGCTGCATCACGAGCTTCTAAAGATGTTTCTCACATCCCGATCCTCTCTGTCGAAAGAGCGAATAAAAATAAAAGAGCCATAGAGCACAGCACTTCGAACAAATACATCTTCCTTGATAAAAAAAAAAATAAAATAAAATAAAAATAAAATCGTACAAATTGCACTTTGCCACTCGAATGAGCCTCTGAGATTCGGCCCTTCGATAAGTCGATAAGTAGCGATGAGCTATTGGTCGTAAATAACTGAGAGAAATTGTCGATGTATTGGGAAAAGTCACGACGCTCGGAGAGTTTAACAATGCGATAGTAAGCCGGCTCTCCGGGAGAGTCTGGTAGAGGGGGAATTCCAGTAAAGCTTGTCGGATCACTCGCAATCAGGAAAAGTTTTTCCTCGTCAGCAACGTCACCGAAGTGTAAAAGGGCATATGGGGAGAAAGGTTCTCGTTGGAGGGTGAGTTTACGCTCTCGGAATATCCATTCGACCTTCAGCTATCTGCAGTGTGAGGAGACCCCTTGGGGTTGTCGCTTAGATACGTCCTTCGCTGTTTGAACCCCAAGCGCTGTGTATAGAGAACGCCAGTAGAGGTTTGACATATCCCAATGCTCTACGGTGTATAACGTGGCCGCAAAGTAATTTCACTGAGGACGAAGACGCTACGGAGCTGTTCAAACAATGTTTATATACAAAGTCCCCGAGTAACAAGCGAAGCGTCGATCCAAAGAGCTTCCAAGAGCTCCCGTGGAGCCCCGCTCGAGCAGTTCGTCTGACACAAATCGGGGTTGAACTACTGCGTGCGTGAGCGGAGGTCGCCGGAGCTCTACACACAGGCCGGCGAGCCAACAAAGGTTACACACAACGAGGCTCCCTTCGTCCCGACTGTAATAACATTCGCTATTGGCTATTAGCAGTTTACGTGCTTTCCCGCTGGACGACTTCATTCTCCCGATACCTATAAAGTAATGTGATCACGTACTTGATTGTTGGATACGTTGCTGAATTCTTTTCCAAACACTACGAATAATGCATGGGGACGTGCAGAAATACGTGACATATTTCGTTATGATCAATCACTTGAAAATTTATTGTCAAATCGTGAAATTGTACCAACAAACTTTCTATATTTATGGCGATCTTATAGATTATGTTTGAGTGACGAATTCTCACTTCCGGTTGGGCAATATTTATCGAAATTCGGTCGGTAGATTTGTTTGATTTAAGTTTATTTTGTTTGATAATTTGATAAATGAATCAACGAAACATTTTTACCGGCGGTTTGGTAGAGTTTTTCGGGGGGGGGGGGGGGGGGGGAGAATAACAACACTGGCATTCTGTTTATTTTTTGTTTTCCTGTTCTAAGAATATTTGGTTCGATAAAGCCATTTGTATCGAAAGTATAGTCACATCAGTATCCTGTCTAGTGTCGGATGCATGTTCCGTGACTGAAACATCCACCCTATTGTTTATTTCGTTCGAAAGAATATCGCGTGCCAAACGGGGTTGAAGGAAGTCGGACAGGAGAGCGTAGAGTAGCAGCAGCAGCAGCTGTGCTCTGAGATGTAGAAATAGGAAATAGGAAGAGACATCGAAGATGTAGGATCGCTCGGGTGTTCCCGTTCTGAGTGTGTCACTTCGATGCTTTATGGATCCTTGAAAAGTGTTCCGCTCGCCTCGAGCCCGGCTTGCAATGCTCTGCCAGTGACATAGAAGTTCCCTTCCTATATCAGCGGTCTGGCATATACGATATAAGCGATAAGGGACCGGTAGAGTTCTTCTTCAAATTAAAATGGAACGACATGAGTCTTGGGCTGTTTTTGGCGAGAAACATTCTTAATATATATATATATATATATATTGCTTCTCGGAAAAATCAATAAAAAGAATTTCACGAAAATATTTTTTCAACATTTTATTTTTTATGATTTCGTAATTTTTTTTTAAATATAAAAAACAAAAATGGAAGAATAAATGTTGAAAAAATATTTTCGGGCAATTGTATTCGGGGAATTTTCCGCAGACGTTATATATTGTCTCCAGATATCTATGATCACTCCTCGGTAAATTGAGCTAGAAATGGGGGGAGGGGGTAGAAATTTATAGAGATCAGACGTATGGAGTGATCAAACGTTTGGATTGACCCCCCACGATCGGCGCCAAACGATTTTTCGAGCTGACCGGAGCGGAATTTTTCTTGCCGACAAGGAGTGAGGAGAGGAGACGTATATCAGCTTTTGGGCTAAAATGCAGACTAATGTACGTACATGTATACTTCCTTACATCTACAAGCTGTCTCTCGTTCTCTCTCCTTCTACCTTCATAGTACATACCTACATATGTAATGCCCGTACGTGCATGGAGAGAAAAGTATGTGAAGGTTTTCGACTGGACGCGGCGCCAGCAGACTCCTCTTCTACAATTGGAATAACTCGGAATTCTATTTCGGGAATTGCGTCACCGCTGTATTATTCCCCCCCCCCTACTCTTCACACGCCCACAGTGGATAATAACATTGGATATTGCAACGTCGTGGAAAAATTTTGTAGCCCAATGTCCGCAGCAACCGTGGATCGATTATTCGAACTTGCACGGGACTGATTATACTGCGGGTTTGATATTCTATACGAATATCCGCGTCGGAAGCGCGCGTTCCTGCTTAAAGTATTTAAAAAAAAAAAAAAAAAAAAGTCTATTTTGTAAGATTTCTCTTCAGTAGCACTCGTCTGATAAAACCACTCTGAATAAATGCCCGACTGTAAAATTTTGTTATATCCCTACGTATTCAAACGTATATCCCGGAAAGTTTCTAGTTTGAGCTCGTACAGGGCAGAGTCGGGTTTTCCATCACCGTCTGTATAGAGCTAGTTTTTGAAAAGAGAATTCATAACTGTGAAGCGCGAGCTCTCGTATACAGTTGCGCATCCATTGCGCCGTTCCTTTGCAATGGATTTTATACACGAGTACACCTACGGTACATAGCCGCACAATAGGAGCCCCTGTGTGTATACGAAGCGAGTGCCACTTGTGAATCCCGCACAATACATCGTCGTGTAGTCAGCTCTTACACGCAGTAGATGCTGCATTGCGATGCGCGGCAATCCTTCGACCCTGAAAAAGCGGAAAAGAAAAAGTAAAGAAAAAGAAAAATAAGCGGAAATGAATTCGGCAACAAGAGTATCGACCTTCGACGCAAAAACCTCTATTTCGTCCTGTGCAAGCGAAACGCTTTAACACCGTTGGTGGAAAAAAAGTGTCGAAGCTTGCGAAGCGAAAATTATCGTGCTCTGCATTTAAGGTTGGGTTATATCGCGCAGTGGTACAGTAGCGGTGAGTCCAGAGGGCGCAGGTTCAGTGGGCTAGCGTCTGTAACCGTGAGGAGTTGCACCCGTTGTTGCGAGAATGGCTAATAACCTAACAACTACATACAGCTATTGCAGAACGGACAGGCGAGACGACAAATGTGTACAGTACACGATAACGGTGCCATGTATTCGCGGAAAGTGTGCTGTACACGCTGTAGCGCAGACCCGATGAACCGGGCCGAGTTTCGAGTCAAGTTCAGTAGATTTTTTTTTCCCCCTTCCCTTTCGATTTAGAATCCCGAGTAGACCGGTCGAACGCCATTCTCGCTGTGGCACACGCTAAGGTACGTTTCTATTATTGGTTTCCACGAACGTAAAAATTCTGCGGCAATGTTGGACTCTATAAGTGGGTAAAAGCAGCTTGGTCGCATAAATATTTGATGATCGTGTATCGACTGGAGTAGGTTGGTATCCAGCGGTGCTTCGTATATGGATTGGTGCTTGTTTCTCGGCGGCTCCACGTGGAGATCGAGCAAGCTTGGTGGCGCTTTTGTTGTAGCCTCGTGAGTCGAGAATTCCGTGACGTATGTTACCGAGGGTGGAACCACAAGCCGCACAAGGCCGGGGGTTTCTTCAGTTATATACCGTAGCGACATGTTGATGCATACACTGTATACACGTATAATAAATACATATACACAGAGGTGCGTTTAAGCCCCCCTCTCACTCCGGCGACTTCGAAACCACCTCGACGACTTTTCCTCGTGTCGTCGCCTTGGCCCGCAACTATAGATATGCGTTATTCACTCACTCACTCGCCGCACTATCTCACACACTCTCGACCGTGTAAGCGTATGCATACGTTGAACTGTTATACTCGCCTAGACGCGCTCGGTATTTATGTTTGTATAAGACGCGCCTGCATATAAAATCCTGACGTCGGAGGCGATACGCAGTACCTCAATGGCAAAAAAATATTTGAAAAAAATAATAAAAAAAATTAAAATAAAGAAAAATTTGCAATATGCCCAGATCTCGTCGAAAGCCAGTTTGCATACTAAAATAGGCACGGTGCTAGATGATATACGGCGATAGATAAATATATGTGGCCGAGGGAAACGGGGAGCAGGCGAGTAAAAGAAGCACGCAGTATTGTTGCAGGAGTCCGCAATTAGTCTCGCTTGAAGACCGTAATTTTGTGCTCCATTGGCAAATGAGAGTCGTCAGTGAATTGTTGACGAGTCGGGTGAAGCGCACGGTCAAGGTGGCAGGATAGCGACGAGTCCGGAAGGTTCGCTGCATAAGCGAACCCGGTTTGCTACGTCACGTTGCGCAATGCTCGCGATAATTATACACGTTGGAGAGAAGCGTATCGGAGACTCCACGGCTGAGCTCCTATCGGATGCTCCCGGACGGACTCTCGTCCTTGATTTATCCTCTGATACTCTCCTCTCCACTTCCTGTACAGCTATGTGATAATTTTACGTGGGTTTCCTGCAGCTACAGTTCACAGAGGAGCGAGTGGGGCAAGATAGACTCGCAGTTGCAGTGAAAATTGTTAGATTTATATTCTGCAAAAAAAAACAAAAATGTTATCGATTTTTGTTGATTTTATATTCATTTTTTAGGAATTTTATATAAACATTTTATGTAAACATTGTCTATACATTTTTATTGTGGATATTTTTTATTGTGGCAATAATGAAATATAATCGGGCCGATTGTTCGAGCCTCGCTGAGTGAATACGTTGATTTTAATGCTTTCAGCCCCAGCACAAAGGACGCTACATACTCGAATATGTTTGCAAACAGCTCAACATTATGGAGACGGACTACTTCGGACTTAGATACGTGGACCAATGTAGACAGAGAGTATGTATGATGAATTATTTATGTCTTATTTCTTATTCGAGCGTGCGAGACAAATTTTGTGCCTCGGGGCGAAATGAGGCCTCATTTTGCCTTATATACTCATTTGCTCACTTTACTCTGGTCTTTACGAGGTCTTACACGAATTTTTGTAAACATTTTTTTCGTATCCTAATTTATCCCGTGTATGCTAAGTAGGGAAGACCGGTACGCGATGGGCCTCCTTAAAATTATTTTTAAAAAACCCTGTAAGGAAAAAGATAAAAACCTTTTGTAGGCAATGACAGAATTGGGAAACGAGGAAAAATTGAGTATCCAAAAAATTATTGTATTGCTTTATTATTAGGCATGTCTGACTGTCTTACAAAAAAAATTGAATTCTTGGAACCGGAAGTCGTGTATCCTGTAGATGACGTCACTGCATTAAGAACTTTATCGTTGATAGGTAGGAAAACTTAAGATGTATGGATAGTACAGGCGGTGTTAAAAAAAAAAAATTAACAATTTAAGGGTAGCCCGGCTCGCCTAGGGTTGTACAGATAGGCCGGCCTAGACGGCTAAAATATCTTATCCGGCTAATGGATTTTATCGTTTGGTCGGCCAAGCCGTCCTATCCGGCTAAACTATTGTAACCGGCCAAGCTATATTAGCCGGCTACGCTAATAGTCTTTAGACGAATTTTTATTTTGTTTTTTTTTTAATGATCTGCCACATATTTGACGTATTTTTGGCCGCTAAAGACGAATCCGCTGGCCTTTTTGGACTACAGTACAATGCGTCATTAAGGGGCTCGATTTTATGCACGATCTTATGCACTTGGCCGGCTAAAAGAGCTTGGCCGGCTAAAACGGATTAGCTGGCTAAAATAGTTTAGCCGGCCATCTATAAAATCCATTAGCCGGATAAGATATTTCAGCTGGCTAAGCCGGCCTATCTGTACAGCCTTAGTCTCGCCCCAAACATTTTTTTTCGGACGCGTTGTAAAACCTGTGAAAATATCATTGTTGGATGAAAAACAATAAATTATGTTTTCGGCAGCGTTGTAGCCCCGTATTATTTGCTTAGGGGTGCCATCTCGCCCCGGTCTCCCTTACCCATTTTGCCCCACGGCACGTTTTGCCTCGGTCTACCCTACTAGACACTAAAGTATGTAGCTCGCGTACGACGGCGAAAGCTCCAGAGGATGGAAGGGTGAGTCGGGGGGGGGGGGGGGGGGGATTGGTGGTTTGAGTCAAGAACTCTTCGTCTGCGACGTCTGAAACCCCAGGCTAAGGTTTTTCCTATAAGACAGACGTCTCAGTCACTGACTGTGTCCCGACACTCGACAATTTATTTTCCTCCCTTAAAAAAAAATCTATCCGTTAAAAACCTCAAATAAAAAATCACTCTCTTCCGTCGATTATCTGCCGAGCAACTGCCATTCTGAATTAAATATACTCCCTCGTCGTTATAGAGTATGATAAAAACGATGTCGAAACTCTCCTCTCATCTCTCGACTGTTAATAATACGATTTTAATAGAAAAGTCCCGACGCCGCTCTCGCCTTTTTTCTTGCATCTACAATTTGTTTTTATTTATTTTTACCTTTTTTTTCTCCACGAAGAATTTTCAACAGCAGGCCGCCTTCCTCAGAGAGAGAGAGAACATTTTTCAGCGCACACAACCATCGGAGTGTAATTTCGCAACGAATCTGGGTGAAGAGTTGCACTCGAAATTACGAGTGGAGGAACAAAGTGTAATAAGACGACTTTTCCGCTGTAGCTGGCACTGGCAGACGGAGTGTTGATCCAGATGTGGAACGGGTACAACGCGAGGGTACTATTTAAATTTTTTTTTTTATAATCCCAAGAGCCAAGAAAACTCTGTTAAACTCGTTCACTGTTGAATCTCGAGCAAAAGGTAAAGTCACGATGGCGGGTGCGCGATTACGCCCCATGCTTACGCGAGGTATGAAACTCGTAAGTGAAAGGGCGCAGAGAATGACATTATTTCGTCATACATACTTCGTCAACGAAAAGCCCGCAGCAAGCCCACGAAAATCAAAAAATATATTTAAAGAACATACATATATATTCGAAATACATTAAATTCGGCCTCTATATATGATCGTATTAAAATAAAAATATAAAATTCATATTATATAATTTTATACATTTTTGCATGTGAGTTGATTCGAAAAACGGGACGAATCTCGAGTGTCCGTTAACCCCATGAGAAAAGTGATAGAAGTGATGGTAGCAGTAGATGGAACTTTGGATATCCGACCTCATCGGAGTTGCGGGTCGAGCTCGGTCTTTGCGGCTTGGCTCTCTACGAGCCTATACACGGGAAGTCTCTGCATGGGAAAACACCTATGGGTGTATCAGGGGGAATAGTCGTTCACAGAGCGGTGGGGTGAAGCAGCCAAGGAAAATCGATACCTGCAGCCAAAGTCTCTCCTCTCTCTCTCCCTCTCTCTCGCTCTCTCTCGATCGTTCGTTCTCTCGGGTCTATCCACCTGTGTCTACGGTGTTTCCCACTTTTCCGGGGAAAAAACTCCCGAGAGCTGCCCCACGGAGTTCTATCTTTCTCCATTGCCCCGGACTCTTTAATATTTCATTTTATCACCCGGGCTGTTCCGTAAATTTATTTTTCCTACCGGGCGAAAAACGTGCACAGGAGGAGAGCGATTTCTACAACTACATGGACGCGCTCCATTTTCGTTTCGTTTCTTCATCCTATCCTCTCCGGCTCTCGAGCATGTTTGCGTGTTACATATGGTTTTCTCCCGACACCGAACCGGAGATCTCTGCCCGCCCACATAAAACATTGAGTTTAGAGCCTACCTCGCCTTTATCTGTTTTCTGTTTATGGTCCCGCACAGCATCCCGGAGCTAGTCGTATATACCGTGCAACTGTTTTAATTTATTTATAGTATTGTAGTACCGATGTATAAAAGTTGCTACTTTTATTTTCAGCATTGGCTGGACCTGGCGAAGACGGCAATCAAGCAGGTGAAAGGCACGTATCTTTACTTAATTGATAATAACATGCGCGTGACAAATTCTATGAATAAAGATTTGTGCGTTTTAATGAGATAAAAAATAGTGTTACGTATACGATAAAAATTGAAGACCCACGAGTCTCACGGGGCAAACTCCGGTCTCGCTGTGTGTTGCAGACATGGACCCGATTCTGTTTAGCTTTCGAGTGAAATTCTATCCGCCGGATCCGTTGCGTCTGAAGGAGGAGATCACGAGGTATCAGATTTACCAGCAATTGAAGAGGGATCTGCTGCACGGCCGTCTCTACTGCAGTCCGGGCGAGGCTGCCCTACTGGCAGCTTGCATCGTTCACAGTAATATACATTGCAATACACTTTGTTCTCTCGTCGATCTTTTCAATTCAATTTTGATAAATAAATTTTTTTTTTTTCATGTATCGTTAAAGGTGAACTCGGCGAATACGACCCGGAGATCCACGAAGGAAACTATATATCGGAGCACAAATTACTGCTCAAACAGACCGAGGCTATCGAGGAGAAGGCGATGGAGCTGCATCAGACTCAGCTAAAGGGTTTCACACCCGAACAGGCGGAAACTCACTTCCTCAGGCACGCCTCGCAATTCGAAACTTACGCGGTCGATCCTCATCCCGTAAAGGTTAAAGATTTTTCTCTTCTTTCTTTGCGAGTTTTTAATGAACTTACAACCGCGAGTGGTACATCCACGTGCCGCACACAAGAGTGAGATATATATTTTTGAGCTTCTGATTCATCGACGTCGCTTGTCCTGCAACCGGAAGATAAATGGATTCGATACTCTGGCTCGCGCGCTGTGCGGTATCAAACCAGCCACACACCGATCTATTTTTTATGCCTCGAGTTTTTGACCCAGTTTCTCCGCTGAGCCTCCAAGAGTTATCACAACTTTTCGGCTGATCGACGGATCCTATCCCGGGCCCTCCCCAATCTTCCTCTGTCTCCGTCCTACGTATTTTATTCAAGCCTTCCACGTGCAAGTTAACGTTTTACTCGAGAGTTTCATTTCACTGACAACCTGAGTGAAAAAAAAAACAATTGTAAGGAAAAAAACCGAGGCAAAGTTTCGGTACAGCATCGAATTAATCAAGTGTAACCCGAGAGTCACGTAATCGTCTACTGTTACGTGCCCGCCTCTTTAGTGGGTCAAAGATTTGAATGTAAATTTCAACCTGTACTTTTCATGACTTTCTTTATTTTTTTAGTATATCAACTTGTACAATCTTTGAGGTTCAAAAGTTGAAGTTTTTTTTTAATTGATTATCCCTTTGCCAGGAATATAAAAACCGTTCGCGTGCTTTCCTAATTCGACGTCGGCACGTTCTAACATATTCTTCAGCGAATAAATAATATGACGAAAGAAAGAGAAAAAGAAACAGAAAAAGGAGAAAAAAAAGCTTCGAATACCATTTCCCACTCATGCAGCACTCGCTCGACGTTTTATTGTTCGAGATAGATTGCTTTACCCATTATATTCACGATTCTTTTCTTCGCTAGGAAGATTGCACCGGGATAAAGAAAAAAAAACCACAAATTCCGTTCTCCCTCGCGGAGTCGACGCTTTGCTCTTCTCCTTCCTTTATATATTTTTTTTATCTATTCTTCAGATATATTTCTCGCCTCCGTTAAATTTCGCTTCGAGTGTGCCTCGGGGGTAACTCGAATTTCCGTTTTAGTCCCGTGCACCAACGCAGCTCCGCTCTCTGCAAACTCTCTTCCATTCCCCTTCTCCATTCTCGATTCTACATGTATATCTGATGTAAGGGTTGCGTGACTGGTGTGTTCTGTGGGCCACCGAGATGTGGATTTTCAGTGGTAGTCTAGCGCAGAAAACCCCCCCGGCAGCCGGGAGGAGAGCTATTTCCGTTCGTGACGTTAATGGCACGGTGTTACTTCCGCCAGTGCGTTTTATCACATTCCCGGAAAGTCTTCCACCCGTGCCACCGGGTTCATCCTTGTGACAACGAAGCAATCCCCCCGCGAAAATCAAATGAACGCAAAAAAATTTACGAGCATTCTTTTAATTTTTTTTTTTTCGCAGGACCACAAGGGAACGCAGCTTTATCTCGGTATAAATCATTGCGGCATCCTGACTTTCCAAGGCTCGAGACAGACGAGTCGTTTTCGATGGTCGGAGGTTCAGAAGATCAACTACGAGGGCAAGATGTTCATAGTTCATCTGACGATAAACGAAGTAAGAATCTTTCGTTTTTAAAAATTGTTCTTCTTCTATAGAATCGATCGTTTTGAAACTTGCCTCTGGATATATCTGCGAGAGCTCGTGTCCCCGTGTCGCACGTGACGTGACGATCAAATTCGCGATCTTCCGTGTAATCGATTCGAGACGCTGTTCCAACCTTTCGTGACTTTTATTTTTACTTCACTTTTTTTTTAACGTTTCACTAAACCAAACTCGCTCGAACTGCTCGGGTCGCATACAAATAGAATATAACATCGGGAGCCGCGGCGACGATACATATAGGAGGAAGAGGGGCAAAATGGAGCAACTAGACGATTCAGGGAATTCCATAGATTTACACGTATCATAACTTTTTTTAAAGACCCGAAATGGATCCGGTACGCTTGTGGTTTAGTTCTATTCCGGAACGATTCCATATTGCCCCCCGCGTATTCTTTTTACCCCACTCTCGCCTATATATGCACACGGCCGTAACGAGGCTACCTACGCAGTTATATATCGAAGCAGTTGTGTATAGTTGGGCTTGGGTAAGTCCCGGGGATCGCGAAAAGATCGATACATCGACCTTCCTGACCGCGACGGAAGCTGACTTACAGGATTACGAATTCCTGAGCTTACCGCGAACAGTCCGCGTAACGTTGGCCGTTATACCAGACTGCCCGACTGCAGTTGCAATCGAGCAGGTGCCCTCGTCAAATCGTCGCTCTCTTCGCTCCGGTATAATATTATTGTCAACCCCGTTCGGCGAGCATGTGCAATCGAGCCTGACCGGTTATTTTTCGATAAGTTAATTAGTAATAGTTCTATTACGGTGTGTCAAGGTCGTCGTAATTAATCTTACGTTATTTGCACTCCCGCTCCTTGCCAGGATCCGAGGACGAAGGTGAGTCGTTCAAGTCATAATCGCATGAATCTTTTCCCAAGCTGAACCTTTTAATTATATAGATTAGCGACGAATTTAAGTGTTTTTTTAAATATATTGAGCTAAAACTTAGAGCGCTGTGATAATTCCTTGTTGTTACTAAAATAGAATTGCCATCGCATAATTATCAAAGATTATTCGATCACTATAGTTCGTAGCTATGCTTTAATCCTTTAACGATGATTTTTCAAACCCATAAAAAAACAACTTTTATACACATATTTTTATATACAAAAGTGTCGAGCAGTTGAGAAAGTATAATAGGCTTGGCTGTTAAAGGGTTAAAGGCAAAACAGAAAATAAAAATAAGAGATAATCGTTTAGATTGGCAGTATTAGATTGGGAAAGAGTGTATACCGGATTTTCAGAAAAAGCACACCGTCGGTTTTAAGTGCCCGACCGGATCAAACTGTCGTCACGTGTGGAGATGCGCCATCGAGCAGATGCTGTTTTTCACGTAAGTATTACATGTGCATAGAAAACGTATAAATATATACATATGAATTTGTATGTATTTATATATACGAAATCGTGTTTGTAGAAATCGTGTTTGTTCCGCATATACTGTAAAGTCTGGGCGTAACGACACACAGAAGGATGCAATGTGCATCCCGCTGACATAGTCGGACGGTCGTCGAGAACATGGTCGAGCACGACAATGCGCTTCGGATTCTGTCTGATATATATCTGTTCCGTTGGGTAACACGCAGACACGCGCGGCTGCTCGGTGATTAATTGGATATCGAACCGGGCAAAATGTGCCACGAGATACACTTCCGCACGGTTTGTTCGACTGTAAAATAAATAACTCGGCGAGAAATAATCTATCCATATATATATATTTTTTTTCTTTCATTCGCGTCACGATAGTTATATACTCTTGAATTGTTATGCAACTTCAATTAATGATCCAACGATGCTTGAAGGGTAAATGAGAATTAATATGAAAATAAAATGAAAAAAAAGAAAACAAAATACGCCGACGAAAAAACTCTCATCTCCAATGGAGATCACGGATCCGATTTACCCCGGGGATTTTGTATAAGTCTTCCAAGGGAAATCGAGAGCGTGGTTGAATATTCGAGCACCTCTCCGATCTCTCGTTAAAGCTCGACCCTCCGAATATTTGATAGGGTTTGAGCGTTCGATCCGGTATATATGTATTTTCGATATCACTCTAGCTCATGTAAACCCCGCCCAATAATTTCATGATGCATAATTGCGTTATTAGAGGCAGCTGAGTAAACTATAGATAAAGTTTCGTAGTCGAGAAGTAGATTTAGAGGAGCGCTGGGCAAAGTGGACTTGTCGTAAATAGTGGGTACTGGTCCGTTTTGCCCCGTTTATCCGTTACCTATTTATGAGGCTATTTACGAGTTTGGAGATTATTTTTTTCACATTTCTTTTTTCTCAAAGATATTAATTGTTCCATTTGTGAATTCTCGGAAGAAGGTAGAAAAAAATGTTCGTTTCGAAAAATGTTACCTGTTGAGAATTGTTGTGGGGCAACGAAGAATGAGACCGGGAGAAAAGCCGCAGCGGAGTATTCTCAAAAGCTGGATGGGAGAGCAGGGAGAGTACCAAGGGGTACGGTTTGGCTGTCATCCAAACAATAAAGTCGGCGGGGGTGTACTTGAGCGTCGAAAGTGGGTATGCGACTCCAAGGGTGGGGTACGGTGCACACAGGAAAACGCGCCTCCGCCTCGCGTCTCTATGTCGCTCGTCGTTTGTTCGCCAGTTCCCTCGCTTCGTCGCCTCATTCTCGTCCGTCGTGCACAGTTATAATTCCGATGGAAGCTTCACTTTGTTTTTTTTACCCCCTTTATCTATCTGTCTCACTAACGTTCCATTAACCCACTTTTTCTTTTTTTTTCATCTCTCTGAAAATTCCCTCGCTGTTCTTCTCGAGCTCACGTGTTGACGAGAACGAATTTAAAGCCCGAACGGCGACGAAGAGAGAAAGGGCCGCGAGCTGTGCCCATCAGACCGCAAAAAGAGAAGAAAAAAAAATCGAGCCCATTAATTTCTTCATCCCCCTCGGGACGATAGTCGTCTGGCTTACCTATCGGAGAATATCCGCGGGTGATGCCTCGCGAATTCACTGTCTGATGACACCCCTTGCCATTCCCACTACTTTTTCAGAACGAATTTCGTGTATAATTGATAGATATATTCTGGCGCCATGGGTATTATAACTGATTGGCAGGTTGTTATAGCTCGGGCGCTCCGCGTCTCCGCTATCGACTATCAAATTTAGTAACCGGAAATCAAGAGTTCCGAGGATTTACCGGGAATACGTCACCGCGAGTGAGTGTCTTTATTACAGAGCTGGGCAAAATACTCGAAATACTTCAAATACAAAATAGAAAGTACTATATGCATTTAAAATATAAAATACTTTTTGTACTTAAAATACATTTTAAAATACTTGGTACAAATCAATACGGCTGTACGGTTGGATGGATGGATAGGTCGATGCGTCGATGGGTGCATGGGTCCATGGGTCCATGGGTCCACTATCCACCTACCCACCCATCAGCCGGCTTGACTGGCCTGACCGTACAGCCCTAATATTGAGTAGGCGCAAAAGTATATTGTATTTTGTACTTAAAGGGCGCAAAATTTGGTGCTTAAAATACTAAAAAAGTATTTGAGTACTTAAAATACGTATGTAAAATACTTAAAATACATAAAGTATTAAAAATACTGCCCAGCTCTGCTTTATTATATTTTTGGAACTCGGCAAACTTGCGTAAAAGGGAACAGCGCGACCGTTGAGTTTGTCGTTAAAACTGCAATAAATCAAGATCAACGGGAATTTCTTCTAGGTACGAACTACCGAAATTTCCGTATAGCTTTATCGTGCTCCAACACACATACGCTAAATTTATGACGCGAATAAATATTACTGCCGCGTGACCGCGCGTACGTAACACCACTTTTTTATTATTATCATTTTATTTTTATTTTTTTTATTTCTTCCGATCGGGACGAGCAAGCTACACGTTGAGTCGATTCCATTCTCCGCTGCAGTCGTTATCCACGCAGCCTGAACCAAACCCACCCACCCGTAATCGCGCTGCGATTCTGTTCACGGCTGGAATAACAAATGCGATATTAATTTACGAGCGACCGTGTCCAAATGAAAAAAAAAAGAAAATCGATGCGATCAGCACTCGCCCGGTGCTAAATCGTTCGGTTTATTTCGTCGAAAGCTTCGTACAGATGTTTCTGCTTCCGAAATCGATTGTTTCCACCGGTGGATGAATAACGGCTGGAAGGTCTGCTCGCTGACGCAGTTCTCTAGCGTTTACTCATTGAAAAACCTACGACTAGAAGAAAAACAAATCTAAAAAAAAAAAATGATATCACAAGGTGGAATGAAATTAAAACTAACGTTTACAAATTTTTCCCTCGTAGATTGCCGAGAGCGTCGGACGCACCAGTTGTGAGCGGCGGTTCAATTTTCTCCTGGGGCACCAAATTCAAGTACACCGGTCGAACGGAGAGAGAAGTCCTCGAGGAGTCGGCACCGCTGAGGAAAGAGGAACCACCGATTCAGCGCTGCCAAACAGCAGGATTGAGAAGAAAAGCCAGTAGCGTGCCCGCTACTCCGAGCACACCGAGTCAAGACCTCGTCGAGATTCGTGAGTCATCGCAATGATTTAATTGAACCATTTTTATTTTTCTCTGCTTAAAATTTCCGCACCTTTGTCTCATCGAAACTTTATTTAGTATTATTATTATTATTTTTTTATTCTTCATTTTTCATTTCTCTGCAGGATATTCGAGTTTACCGAGAAGCTGTCACAGCTCGGGTCTGGACGGTGCCGGAATGTCTGACGGTGCGAGCGGCGTACCGCTGAGTTCGCCCTACTGTCCGGACAACACTCTGCCCCTTCTCGAAACTGTCTCCGAGGACCAAGAGATTCATGCCAAGAGAAAGAACGGTTGGTATTTTGTTTCATTTATTTTTATCAATTTCTATTGTCATTTCTTTATTCTTTGTTTTTTAATGTCTCGTTTATATACTCGAACTCTCGATTTCGTTAAATCCCTCGAAATCCTCTTGTCAGTCGGTAATGACCAGTAGATTTAAACGACAAAAACATAACAAACATAGCGGAAGGCAGAATGGCTTCTTGGCTCTACATTGATTAACTGTACGCGGAATTTTTCTGTATTTTTTTCTGTGCGTCCGGCTTTAGCTGCTTGCGCAATAAGCAGAAGAGAGTGCCATGTCTACTTCCCCACATTTTTGTACACGCACGGTTAATACATATGGCAGTGCAAAAACAAACTGAGACCGGACGAGTTGGAAGCCATCCAAGTGGCCGACATACAACACGAAATAATCCTGAAAATCGATCTATCCCAATTGCGCGATATCGTACCGGACATATCCCTCTCTTTTTTTCTTTCTCGGCTCGATGTTAATGCTGACACTATGTGTAACTGTAGTCTACGTGTTCCGATACGCCATTGTTAACCGGGAAAAAAAAGAACTGAGTAAGAACAAAAACCGCCGGAATCGGGTTCTCTCATCCTTTCTCTCTTTCTCTCACTCACCACTCTTTCTATGGAATTCTATGGACTCTGTATAGTACATCTCTCGCCATGCCGTCACCAAGAAAAAAACAAACACAAAAAACAAAAAACTACTACTGGAACTCTCTCGCTTGTATCGATGTTTTCGTTTGTAGTTTTTTTTCCATTCGTTATGAAGTATTCCCAATACGTTAATGAACAAACGATTGCATGCGAAATTCATTGGTTGTAGTTTTTTTTCTTTTATCTGACAAAAAAAGCCCGAGGCTTGCGGGAGCTAACAGAGTATTGATACTCGACCTGCTTTCATTATCTTCCTCAAAATCGATATCTCTCTCTCTCTCTCTCTATCTCGATTTATCGCTTTTTTCAAACCTTCCTCATTTAGTTTTTGCCATATGTTTTTCTTTTTTCTGTTCTTTATAGCCGTAGACGAAAATGATACGCATGCGAGTGCCACCCACACAACATCCGCCAATAATCAAGCGAACATAAAAATCTCTCAAGCGAAAAAATGTACAAAGATCGGTGTGAGTAACGGCCGGTCATCGACGTCGCTGTACAGTCAGAGAATAGTTATAGGAAGTGAGGAATTAGCCGGAATGAGCGACAGCATCGATTCTCTTGTGCGTCGTAAAATCGACGAGTTCGACAAGAGTCCGAGAATAATACGATCCACAGCTCTGATAATAAAAACGTCGAGAGCACCGGCGAAAAAAATTGTCAGAAGACCGAATGGGATCGGTGCAACGACGACGAGATACATTGGATCAACGCCGATGCGAAACGTATTCGAGGATACGATTCGAACCACGTCGACCGGTGGGACGACCACGAGATTGAGTAGCGATAACGGTAACACGCCCAGCCGTCAGCATCAGGTAAGCTCGGAAGATACTACCGATCACTACTCTCGTGCCACGACGAATGGCTTGGTTTCGACAATTGGAACAAAAAATCCGGAAATCAGATGTACTATGGCAAACGGTTACACGACGAATATCGTTTCGAGAAATCCGGATCTCACGAGCGCGTCGAACGACAGCGAAAAATCGGCAGGCGATCTTAGGAACGGGGCCATAGATCGTCGCAAAGGCCTTCAGTCATCAACAGGTAAGCGATACCGATGCGTATCAATCGCGCGCTTTTTTTTCTTTCCTTTTTGGCTTTTTCATTCGATCTAGTTTTTTCAATTTTCTTTGTGGTACGAAATCGAAAGGGTTACGAGATTTGTACTCGTAAAAATCACATTGATATCCGTTTTTCTTTTACTTTTGTCTTGTCACTCTCTTGCTTTATTATTATTATTATGATTATTATTATTATTATTATTATTATTATTATTATTATTATTATTATTATTATTATTATTATTATTATTATTATTATTATTATTATTATTATTATTATTATTATTATTATTATTATTATTATTATTATTATTATTATTATTATTATTATTATTATTTGTATGTGCTTTATGATACTCGATGTAATATATTTCCTGCGAAGACGACGCCGACGCGAAGACGACGAAAATGAATATTAATACTCCGTATTACCACGCTTATTACGCATATGTCACACTCGCAAGAGTATGTACTGTGTATACCGCATTTATCAAAACTGCTTTGATGTAAGTTTACATACGATATGCATGCGGCCACATTCGATCCACTAGCACTTTCACACTTTCTGTCTCTATATTTACCATAGTTTATTGTACCACGTTCTATTTTGTTTTCATATTAAAAAATCCTATCTTCCCTCCGTAATTGACATTTATCTCACTTGTGTCGTCCGAAGCTGATACGGCTATCGAGAGCACGAGTAGATAATAAATACGTGTATTTTTTTCTTTTTTCTATAACGAGAGAAGAAATTAAAGGGATGAGAGAGCTGAATCTCGTTTTTAAGTGTATAACGGTATTGTGTATATATTGAACGTATATATATTAACAATCGATCGAAAAAATTATATCTGTCTACGAGATAACATTTTTATTAAATTATGCTTCTTCTTTGTCATTCGTTTGAATATGATATCTTCATTCGAATATCTGTGTGTTTATGCTGCAGTTGGTCAGCGCGATGGTGATCAAGCGAACGACTACTTCTTCAGGGATTCCTTCGATCATTCCTCGTCAGAGAGTCAAATCGTCGATGCGAGCGGCAAACCGCACAGTCGCTCGATAACGCCTGTGCCAAAGATGCAAAAATTGCAGAACGCCAAGCTCTGTCTGCAAGCCGGCTCATCCTCGTCACCAAAGTCGATTTCGCGTCGTAGCGATACGAGAACGAAACAGCAACACAGCATACACGTCGTGAGGCTCTTCATACCGGCCTTTCTTCTCACCATCATCGTACTATTCATCGTAATCGTTATTATATTCGAGACCGACACTACGGTATTCAACAGCCTCCGCAAAACTCCGGAGATGGTGGCATTGAGGAATCATTACTACGGGCCGATAAAGGAGTTTCTGAGGACCAAACTCGGCCTATTCTTCTGATTAATATACGTCGAATGGATACGTGAATTTAAACGAGAACGCGAACACTAACGCAAGTAAGCTTTTGATTTTTTTTTGTTTTTGTTTTTTCAATAAACAGTGCCAAGTCCCGGGAATGTAATAAGAGGAACTAAACTATCGCTGCTTCGATTTCAACTGCTGCTGCTGTCGACATGATCGTTGCCGTTTGAAAAAATACGTAGTTTCATCATACTGGCTCGAATAACGGGAAATTGCATGTAGCAAAATAAAATCTGGTGTATCATTTTAGCTACTCCAAACCAGTCAATGTAATAAAGTTTTTTTTTTTTTTAATAACGTAGTAGTTTTTTAAATTTCTAAAATTCTCATGTCTGGGTGCTGAAAACTCTTGAATTACTGGCTTGTGAGCATCATTTTTGCCAAATCTTGATTCCCAATAGAGAAAAAAAAAATGTATGCCCCTTCTCGGGAGACAGAATTTATTCGAGCTAGATACGATATGCTTTGTTTCGGATGAGCGGCGAGTGACCCCATCTATTCTTTCATCTTTTCGACCTACCCACATGCATAAAATACAGCCAAAACAAGGTAAATTACAACTCGAATTGCATCGTACGTACCCAGACCATATGAATCGATGTGTAGTCACGAATATATTACCGTGTACTCGAGAGGGAGACACGAGGGAAAAAAATGTTTAAAACACTGAGACAACGGACAAAAGAAACAACAGAGCGCGGTACGAATGAAAATTACAATAGGAAAAAGTCGACATATTTTAACATAAAGACAAACACAGAGATAAATAATATATGTAATATAATTATATATGAATACATGTTACTAGGTGGAGAAAGAAATCACTGGAAAGAGGAATAAAAATGAAAAATGTTGATGTAACGATAGGAATGGGATATAGATAATTAAAAATGGTCAACGAAAAGCATTTTTTTAGCTGTAGGTGAGGGAGGGTTATTATCTATTCAGCTAGGGGGACTTCGAATAAGCAGCAGCGATCGAACTTTCGGAAATTGTTTCTTCTCGCAGGACTAAAAGTTAACGGATGAAAAAACGTAAACTCAAAAAGAGGCTTTCTCTGCTGTAGCGACACATTTCTCTCGCGATCCTAAAATCGTTCTATTGTCTCCTCTAATTATTCTCTTTAACGTCTCGAAGATAATCTTCATCCCGAATCATGCAAAAAAAGCCTGGTAATTTACTTTCCTAAAAGTGCCTACGCTCTCTCGTTAAAATCTTTTGAACGTATCGCGTCACGCAGAGACGGCTTGAGACTCTCACGTTGCGTTGCATCGAAAAAAAAATTACTCGCAATTCTCGGTAAATATATTCTACCCGGGCGGATGCGAGATCCTGCAGCTGACGTTCCTTGTTCTTTTTCTTTTTATTGTCTTTTGAGTTAAAACCAACCGTGACAGCATTGTATAAATAAACGGATGTCAATTGCAATATAATGTAAACTTTAGGTATTAAACAAAGTAAAATAAGTAAGGTTGGTATAAAGTATGATGATAGGGAGAAAAAAATCGCGAGGTGGAGTGGCCAAAATCGGTGACTTCAACGTACTTTTAACGTATCTCGCGAATTGTTTGAGCAATAACTTTTCATTCGTTTAATCCTTCACTTGTGGAATTCTTCAACGGTGTTCAAACTACGAATGGTTTAGTAGCAGAATAGTAGAAAACAGATCTGAATTAAATTCCTAAAGGGACCTTAAAGTGTAGCTTCTTTGATAGGAAAAATGTATTATAAACATCCATATCGTTGTTATTTAATCTTTTCCGGTACATGAAGGGTTAAACATTAATTTGCTTTGAAGATACAAACTTTACGACTCACAATTTCGGCACGTCTCTCTGTCCCCCTCTCTCTCTCCCCCCCCCCCTCTCTCTCTCTCTCTCTCCCCTTCGAGGGCTGTTGTCTCCCCACGGTCAGGTAACGTTTAAATATGAAAAAAACGAAAAAAAAACTACGGCAGAAAATTAAATGTACTCGCGTTGTTGAGCGAATTCCGGGGTTTGCGTAATGTACTTAATATCGTATATAAGGGTGGCTTAGAGTTTATTATTTAATGTGATCGAAGTTACTCGATAACAAAGAGAGATCTATTAGCGTAATCTACAACTGGTATATTACATTTAATCAACGAGGTTCAATTACCATGTGCGTTTGATGGAGTGATAGATAACGCGAGTGTGTTGTAATGTTCTTCGATTACTTCGAAGGAAGTTTTATGCGGTGATGGACGAAAGTTGTATCTAAGTTTGATGCGCTTTTAGCACGTAATATTATTATTGCTATTAATATTCCAGGATTTATATATCGTAAACGAGATTGCGTCGACGATTTATAGCAATGCCAAGACAATGTTTAAAGCCAAGAACAATCATTATTTATCATCGTCGTTTAATCACCCGATAGATCGCGAGCGAAAAAAATAATCATTCGTCAAGCGGACTCGTGCTTTTTGTAACTAAAAAAAACGCCGATTAAAATTAATCAGAACAGCAGGCGTAGAGGTGACAGTTGTACGTGCGAATTTTTTTTATCAACGAGAAGGTATTGGCGCGACGCTGTAGAATGACAGAACCACGTTCGGGAGATAAAACAGAAAGATGAAGAAGGGAAAAAAGATAGACGTGAAAAAAACTATCAAAGATGTTCCGCGACCTGTAATCAAAACAAATCTTTGTACTGCTCTGAGATTTTTGTATGCTTGCCCTATTTAGTGACCTAGTCGTATTATCCTAATGATAATAAGTAGGATAAAGGTGATTCAGTATCGAGGCGTAAACAAAAACAACAAAAAAACCGCGAACAGCGTTAAGGAATGAATTTTTTGGGGGCCAAAGGTGGTCGTATCACTCTGAATCACTTTGTAAAATCGTGCGGTGCATTTTTCTACGAGCTATGAGTCAAAATGTCGAAGAAAAATGCCATCGGAACGATGCGCATAATTAAATACGATTTAGTCGTCAGGGTATGATGATGTAGAAATGAACGGATGGTGAGAAGACAAAAACATAAATTCAAAGAAAAAAAATGAAAACCATGGTAACGTGTATATTGGTAGTGTGCATAACGAGACGCGCCGCAAAGGTTCTCCAAAGCAACACAAAAAACAAAAAAAACACGAAAGTAGTTAACTGTCCTGCGTAAACTATAAATACGTGAGAAAATGATTATTGTTGCGCTGCATGTTATTATTATCATTATTATGAGAATAATATTTTGCGTCGAAGAGACGCGTTGCTTTACTTTAGAAAAGACCGATGTCCGATAAAAAAAGCGGAAAAATTGCGAAGGGCGAGGAAAAAAAGAAAGAAAAGAACTGAGACGATCGAGCGGGTGTCCACATTTGCGGTGTTGAAAAAATCGAGAATTTCGTGGCCCGTGAACGATTAATAACTTTCACGACGAAAATCATCAATTGGGGAAGTGTCCGCCTTGTTAAAAAAAAAACAACAAAAAAAACAAAAAAAAAAAACAAACAAAATGAAGATCATCGCTGCACGATCGAAATAAATTTGCACTTTTCCAAAAAGAGACTGTGTCGTTGGTTCATTGATTATAATTTTTGATAAAATTAATCCCTGTAAATTATTTTCGAATCAATGATTTAATTGTAGGCTGAGAGAGGGGGAGAACGAGGGCGATATAGTAACGAGAAGAATTTCGATGTTTTCGACGATATAAGATCCGGGCGCGTTTCCTCGACGAAACGTTCACGCGATCGACCCTGCTCTCGATGAAACGAAATATTTAACGTAAACGATGACGATATTTCTCCTCAATTCCTTTGCACCTTTATCATATTGTACCTCTTTTGTATACTGTTAGATGCGGAATAATGTCAGCAAAAAAAGAACGAAGACGGAACCGAGAGAGAGATAAGAGAAGATGATAGCTCGATAGATATTTAATATAGCGCGCGCGAGAGACCAATGATGATTTTGTGTATAAAAAAAGAAAAAAAAACAAACGAAGACGAACGGTGTGTGTGTGTGTGTGCGTGCGTGCGTGAATAAACGAGAATGTTACGTGTTTTTCATTCCCGAATATTTTTTTCTCTTATCCACCATTACTTAAAATGCCGTACAGATAATCTTGAAAAGAATGAGGACTTTGCCGAGATTTTCTTTTCCCGTTCCAGCATGGATACTCGGAATTTTTCGATGAAAACGTGACGCGATCATTTGCTCACTCGTGCGACAGATAATGCGTCATACACCGCAGCCTATGATCCTCTCCATAGCCGGAAGACTCGGCGATGCTTGTTCAATCTCCCAGAAGCAGAAAAAAAAAAACCAGCGGATGATGAGCAATAGCCACAAGCATTTATTAAAGTTACAAATATATCCTTCGTACAAAATTTTCTTTGTCTATAAAGTCCTGGGAAACATAGCAGCCTTGGGAGAACTGGAAGAACGTGGGACTCTCCGAACCCGCGTAAGGGAAAGTGCTATAGGGATATAGCGCTGCCCACTCTATACTCCTTACACTCTGCTCCACGATCTTGCCGCGAAACAAGATCGTTTCACGGCCCGTAACAGCAGGTGCTACTCCCGACTATGTTCGCAACAGATTCACCTGCCGCTCTTTTGCCCCTCCCCCCCCATCAACGGGCACATTTCATAAAGTCTCGAGGTAAAATTTGACCCCACAGAACGTTTCTAATTTTGACGAGAAACATCAGCTCGTAGCTTGCATCGTAACGTACGATTAACGGTGGTTAGTGTATCTAAGTCGACACGTCGTGCGTGTTGCTTGCCTTAAACTTCCGAGGTAAAAAATAATCAAATAAACAAACCACGATTGGGGAAAAATCATTTCGAAAACTGCTCGTATCAACCTGCGAAACAATACCGCAAGAGAAAGAGCGGCGACAGAGACACGTCACGCATCGTGCACTGTAACGTGTGTGATAGTTCGCTGCCGTCATCGTGAGTGCACGAGCCTCGATGCCAGGGAACTCCTGACATACACACTAGCGTAGAGCCTCTCGAAGTGTGCGAGTGAACGAGAGACAGATAGACATGAAACAAGCCAGAGAGGATCATCGTTCTCTGTTCGCAGCGTAGAGGCCCCGTGACTCACCGACGAGGCGATTCAGGCTCGGCTGTGCCGGTTTACACACAACGGAGCTCCCGCGATGCTTCAGTGTCCGCCGGACCTTCGAGGGAGGCGGGTCGATCGTCTCTCTGTCGCGACCTTCACTTTCGCGCTATACACAAATCGCGACCTCGAATAAGAAAAAACACCGGAGTTTACTCGAATTCATCGGTCGAACAAACGTTTCGAACGTCAAAGAATCGTACGTAGTACATTCGCGAGGCAAATCAAACGGAATTCTAATCACCGGACAAAGGTGCTTCGAAAGTGTTGTAGTTTGTAGTAAGTAGATTGTGAATCATGGCCTGGCACGGATACGGTTAGGGAGTGGGACACTACTGTTATCATTCGAGCTTACTACGGGTTCGTGTGTGTCCACTCGTGATCGTCTTTCGTCGTTGCGATTTCGAGAACGTTTACGTCCCGAGAAAAAAACCGGGACACGCGCACGCCTCCATTTTTGTTTGTTTTTTTTTTCAAGCGTAAATTTCGACAGTTGAGAGTGAGAACCGGCGACAATATGGTAAGAACTTAAAAATTGATCTAACTTAACGTACATATATGTATATATATTAGTGTGTATGTGTGGTAGTTTAACGTACTGTAGCTACACTTCCCTATTGTGGTTGATTGACGGACTCAACGCTTTCGTTCGTGGCCTTTTATCTCGTGAACTTGCCCGGCCACTTGACAGACTAAAGCTTGTAACATCGTCGTTGCAGTTTGTCGATTACACTTTCGTTTGTAGTCGCCCTCGGAGCACGTGTGCTACATGTTGAGAGTATCGAGCCGGAAAGTAATTTATTTATAGACATTATTTGATTATCCCATCTCGTGACGAATCTGTCGTATTATCGATGGCACCTCGTCGTCGGGCTGTTCGTTTCGTTTCTTCGTCGGACAGAGAGAGAGTTCATCGGCCGGAATTACCGGCGCGATACCCGGTGCCGCGCGGCGTATCATTGACGGCCGGGACCGTCCTATATATCCCGTGGCAACGGTAGCCCCGGTAGCAGCCGCTCACGGACTGTGGATAATTTTCATAAATTATTCTTAATGAGACTAGAACATCGAGAGAGAGCCGTCGGCCATCAAACTCAGCTTTTGCAGTGGAGGCAAAAATTATCCTTCCTATACTTAGATTATTCTTTTTTTATAGGCAGTGTAGAATCAGGTCGATTTTTCGACGGTCGATAAATTGGGGAGATGGACGTGTATTTATCGTCATCTACGATAATAGGGTCGTCGCTCTGGTTTTCCGAAAGGGGCGCGATGGAATAGCCTCGAGAAACCTAGTAGATGCAGGTGCCTCCCATTGGCCTCTGCGCGCTCCACTGTGCACGCATTTCACCCGGTGTCTATTCGATAGATATAACTAACGATTGTCGCCGAGTATCACCCAGATAGAAAAACGTGCCGTGAAACGCGCAACGTACCATTGGCACGCGCTGTGAATATTATTTCTCCGTGTAACCATGCGTCGACGTCGGAAACACGGAGGAACTTTAATGGCTTGAAATATAGGAAGAAGTAGAATGAGGAAAAGAAACGAAGAATCACGTGACTAATAATGTAGTTTCGTGGAGGCGTTCGTAGGCCCGATCTGAAAGCTCGCTTTCTTCGCAATCTCGGGGTCGTCTTCGATCTCGCCACGGTCGTTCAAGATATATACGCGCGTTCACTAAACGCTACATACGCTGCACCTGAGTTCGAGTCGAAGATTAAAAAAGTATCATTCCGAATCTCCCGCCCCCCTTTTTTCGCCTTTCCTCTCCGTGCCTGCTCCGATAAGATAAGAGAGCGGCATGAGCGCGATCAATCGGGGTACCGATACCGTTGAACAAACGGGTTCCGCGTCCTCGATCGTTTGTTATCATCTTGCGGTTGGTGTTCTTCGCGAACCCCCCCCCGTTACGCAGGCGATACGTCGATACTCGACAACGACAGAAGACTCTACTGCATCGATTTAGCGATACGATAACTGCAAATATGTATTTTTCGTTAATAACACTGAAGGATATTTTGTACAGATCGGTCTCTGGGTATGACCTTGAGGATGACTTTGAAGAATAATCTTGTCGATTATGGCGGATTGCCGGACTTCAATTGCGCGATTTTCAAGGATCATCTTTTTATTCACTAAATTTGGATACAATTGTTTATGGAAAAGCTTTAGCTTTTCCATAAACAATTGTATCCAAATTTCTATTCTGCTATTATCTGTAGAATTCTTTGTAAAGATCTGCGCGTTTGACCTTCGGAATTAATTTGAAAAAGAATCTTATCGATTATCGCCGATTGCCGGACTTCAATTCGCGATTTTTTAGGTTTATCTTTTTATTCGCTAAAGCTGTTCCATAAACGATTGTGTCCAATCTTTTGTTTTCCTATTATCCGAGATATCTCGAATTTCTGAACATAGTAATGGTTTTCTTTTTTTATTTCATCGACGCACGTCGAGTTTGGCGAGTTCATTGTCGCGGAGTTATAGTTGTAACGGTGTTAGGCGCACGCGTGCGTAAATAGTACACCGGCGTGGAGAAGTAATCATCGAAGCCGTGGTAATAGGGTTGCCATGGTGTCCAGAGGTCCTTGGAGTCCTGGAATTGTCCTTGAATTTTGCCTGACTTTGAAAAAGTCCTGGACTGTCCTTGAATTTTGCCTGACTTTGAAGAAGTCCTGGACTGTCCTTGAATTTCACTTTATGTCCTTGAATTTTTTATTTCCCCGAAAATTCGAAATGTACGTTTAGGATAGTAACTGTTTTTGTCCTTTTTAAAAAAACGAACTGCCACCTATGTCGACGCATTTTTTCCCGCTGAACACGAATCCGCTAGCCGTTTTCGGGCTAAAGTACAATGAGCCACTGAAAGTCTCGATTTTATGGATGAAAAATTGTATTTTTGGGATTTCAATGGAAAATATTGGGTTGGCAGTAAAATGATTGTTATATTCGTGATCAGCGGGAAGAAATACGTGGAATATACCCTTGAAACAAAAAAAAAAATCGATTGAACAACGAATTTTCACTTTTTGAGCCCCTTTTGGAAAAATGTCGATTTTCGTGATTTTCAGAGACCGATATCTCGGGTCCCAATGGAGCTACGGAAAATCCGGGGTGCCCATCGTGTTCTATGGAAAAAAATACACAAAATACTCCCTTGCCTGAAGTTTTAGAATCGTTTTACCATGTCGTTTGAAGATGTTGAAAAACGCGAAAAATAGACTCTTAAATGCCATTCCAAATAGCCTTGGAAATTTTGAGAATTTTTTTTTAGTTTTTTAAAAATGAACCGCCTCGTATTTCGACGTATTTTTTCCCGATGAACGTGAATCCGCTGGCCTTTTTGGGTCTAAAGTGCAATGAGCCATTGAAAATGTCGATTTTATCCACAAGATATCGTATTGTTGGGATTTCAATGGAAAATATTGGGTTGGGAGTGAAATGAACGTCATATTCGTGGTCAAGTGGCCTCTATGGGGGTCTCATCGGGCCCCCTTTGATTTTTTTTATTTTTTTAGTGTGTGTGTTTAGTGACAATCCGAAAAAAATGTGCATCTCAGTTCCGCTGAGATACATATGTACATTCGTGCATACTGAGTGGTTTTGGTTTCGCACTAAATGTTATTTCGTACGTCGCTCGCGATATGCAAATTTTAATTTTTCTTTTATAAATGTCCCAACACAACCTGGAAATGTCCTGGAAATTGTCCTTGGATGTCCTTAAATTTCGTACCGACTTTTTACTGGACGCGATGGTCGCGCGAGTTAGTGCAAAAATTCTACTACGAAAAATAATAAATGCTGCTACGAAATTATTGACTGCACGTTTTCGAAACGGGCATAATAATAGTGATTAACGTTCACCGATTGTCGAAGACGTAACGTACACGTAACGCAGCCGGTACAACGAACACACGCGTGGCTCGTTGTGTTTTTTCACACGGATTCCCTCGTTCGCATTGTTCGATCGAAGGAGCAGGGAGGCTGATGCTCCGAGGCCTTTGACCGTTGATCCTTGACTCTCAAGTTCCTCGAGCCGCCAACGAACGTTGGTTACCGTAACGCAAGGATTTTTATTTTTTTATCGGCGATACAGCATTCTAGTAAGCTTTATCCCTCCAGTAATAGATTCACAAGAGATTCGAAAAATGTATCATATTAATAATAAAAAAAAATAGTTTGTATATATTTTTTTACGAATCAACGCTTCGAGGAAATTAAGGAAACGTCAGGGAATAGAATATTTGTCAGGGGAGATTGCTAGATCCAAAGCTTGAAGTTTTCGGATCTCCAGCTCGGAGCTTGGCGGGCCATCCGAGATATGGCAGCACTCGCGAGTTCCGGTCAGCTGGACCTCCTCGATTGCAAGTCGACGCGGTCCTTCCGAGCATGAAACGTCGCGACTTCGCTTCGATCGACGGTTTCGCTGAATAAAAAGCATTTCGACGGTAGCTGTACAGTTCGATCGTCGTGCAAGAGCGTATATACTGGTTAAAGTCGAATAGCGGGAATGTATGCTCGTAGCTGGGCGGGCCGTCCGAGAGAGGGCAGCACTCGCGAATTCTAGTTGGCCAGGCCCACGTCGAGCCCGGGCGAATCGAGTCCTTCCGAGCACGAAACGTCGCGACTTCACTTCGATCGACAGATTCACAGAATAAGAAGTGATTTCGAGGATAGGTGTACAGTTCGATCGTCGTTCGAGAGCTTATATACCTGTCAAAGTCGATTAGCGGAAACGTGTGCTCGACAGAGTCTGAGCCACGATAGTAGAAGCATAGCGGAGAATACTTTGCGAAGCCCCGTAAAGCTCGCCGCGACACACTATTCGACCGTAGACTTTGTTACACAGTTAGTTACGTACGTGTTACCTGGCGCCGTCGACTATACGTGGAAGTCAGTTCTCCACGACGATAACTCGTCGCAGGGGCCATCAAATCGATCGACCGGTCTGGAAGATTCTTCGAAGCTCGGCTCGTTTCTGTTTTCCTCTACTTTACTGTCGTTCAGTATACTTTTTTCCACTTTCCGATCTTTACTTCGGCTTCGTCACTGTATTATATACCATTCGCTCTCGTTGCCAAGCGAGGAATCGCAAGGTTGCAAGATTCGCTCGTGAGAGATTCGCAATCGCCGGTCGGGGAGATAAAGAAAGCCCTCGGTAGTCTTCCTTGAGCGAACGGAAGCGAAGGATGGGAGAAAGAGCAACACGATCGATAAAGTACTCGCGCCGTTATTATTCAATGGAAGAAAAAGTTACGTATTAAATTTATGTACAGGATCAAAGAGGAAAATCACCGGAATGAGTGACAAAAGAAAAGAAATTTGAAAATTCCTGTAACAACAAAGTAATTTTTGTCCTTTAAAATATAAGAATAAAACATTGAATGTGCGCAGTCTGTCGCAGCACTCCAGACCCTCCAGAGTGATGGGCACTCTTTCCACTGTTTTTTTTTCTTTTTTTTTTTGCAAAGCACGGCTCGTTGCTACTTTAAAAGCTTGCAGACGCCCCCGAGATGGATAGAGAGGCACGATATCGCACAGATGCAAGGCAGCGAGTTTCTTTCGTCTCCCGTGTAAAATCTTTAATGTATACACGTTGCTCGGTCGCAACGAAAGCGTGCAGGCATATACGACGCCGCACGAGAGACGCAGCCGGGAGCGTGTCGTCTCGAGTGTGCCAGCCAGCAATTCACTGTGTTTCTCGCTCGTCTCCTCTCTTGTTTACTCGCATGGACTACTCTACTCGCTCTCCGTCGCGGCGGAACTACCGACGGTGAACGAACCGGCGCTCTCTCGTCACATGCAGTTGCCGCCTCTGCCGCGTACTCGACACGATTTCCAAAACAACGAATCTCGACAGAAAATCACAGTACTATTTTTTTAATTATCATCCAACCCTCTCCCGGGTGTTTTTAAAAGTCTCGGACGCGATTATTCGATTCACTGTGAATTATTGTATTCAGTGTAATAAACGCGGTTCTTCCGTCGTCCAAGTTTTGTCGCACGGTAGAGCGAGGCGTTTTTACATTTTTATTTACATCACAAGACAAAAGTGTTCGCACGCTCTCGAGCGTAATGGGAAGGAATCTTGCCGACGAGTTAATCAAAGTGTAAAATAAAAATGCAGTTACGGCCTCTGTCGCGTCCTCGACACGATTCCCAAAACGACGAATCTCGCCGGAATATCACGGTAATTTAAACATTTTTAAAAATTATCATCCAACTCTTTCCCGTTTTTCTTTTTCTAGTCCCGGACACGATAACTTGATTCACTAAAGTGCAAAGTACTAATGTGCAAAGTATTGTAAATTATACTCACTGTAATAAAAGCGGTTGTCTCGTTGTGCAAGGTTTGTCGCGCGGAAGAGCCAGGGTTTAACGTTTTTATTTACAGCACAAGACGAGACGAAAGTGTTTGCACACTTTCGAGGATAAAAGGAAGGAACCTTCCGTACAAGTTAATCGAAGTGCAAAATAAAATCTTTTAAAATCAGTTCGAATATCGGACACTCCTTTCATCAAATTTTGACGATACAAGATAAATACGTGAACTGTTTTTGTGATAAGAGAAAGGGATTTTGCGATACATCGACCATTATCTTCTGTCCGTGCCGATCGAGCGCGAAGGTGCGGAGAAGCATCAGCTCTCTCGGGTGATTCCCGCAAACGTTTGTGTACCTCTTATCTCCGTCCAAATACGATTCGTCATCCGTCAAGTAAAAAAACGTTCAAGCGTTTGACAAACATTCTCTCGTCCGCGAATTTTTACAGTCTTTTTTCTTATCTTCAATTCTATTACTGGTCGCCGAATCGGATTTTTAATGTTAGTAAATTGCAATATTGACAAGAGCGGAATTGTAAAACAACATTTTTTTTTTAAAGGTTGCGGATGAAATGAAACTTTTTTTTTCTACCGTGCATCTTTACGTCCAGACTAGGGCTGTACAGGTGGCCGGCCTAGCCGGCTAAAATATCTTATCCGGCTAATGGATTTTATAGTTTGGCCGGCTAAGCCGTCTTAGCCGGCTAAACTATTTTAGCCGGCCAAGCTACTTTAGCCGGCCAAATGCATAAAATCGTGCATAATTTTGTGCATAAAATCGAGTCCCTCACAGCCCTAACCAGACTGAAAGTAACCCATTGACCGAACTTATTTATAAACATAACAAGTGTCCTCTCTATCTCCTCCCCGGATTTTTCTCATTGATAAAAGTCATTTGACAAACATTTTCTCGTCCGCGAATTTTCACAATATTTTTTCTTAATTCTTGAATTATTTTTCTGGTCGAATAGTATTTTTTATTTAAATAAAGTGCAATATCGACAAGAAGAGTAAGATAAATTAAAAAGAAAATTGTGAGTTGAATGAAACTTTTTTTTCCTACTGTGCATCTGTATGTCCAAACTGAAAATTAAGGATCATAACCCATTGACCGAACTTGTTTACAAACGTAACGAGCGGTCCTTCTATCTCCTCTCCTGATTTTCCTCACTGTTTAGAGTCGCCTAACTAACGGGAGATATTTGTCCGGCATTCGAAACACGATCTACGGTAGGCAGTGCTGTTGGGTTATTGCGGTGCTGCCTCTGTGTTCCGTTCCGAGTCGAAGCACAGCTGCTGTGCTGCTGTTGCCCCTGGCGCCTGACACATTTCGGTACGGGCTGTGCTCGCGAAGCACGTGCCCAACTCAACCACAAGGGCCGAGCCCAGCGGAGCACAGAACGCCGGCGGAAATTCTCCGGTTCGTCGAGTCACCGGTATTAACTATTCTCGTTGACATCCGGTTGAGCTTTTCGAATTCTGGAGAACAAAATGTCCACACTAATGCGGTGTTAATTGCATTAATTGTCCGTAATTAAAGCGAGTCCCTTTTTCATACAAATTTCCGTCGGACGAGCAAAAATTTTTACGTTAAAAAATTTGGCCCATAGAATGGGATGAAAAATCCATTGTCTGAGCTAAACAACCCAAGCCCTACTTTGCAGCTCTTACAATGTTAATTTAATAGGAAAACCGCATTTCGAGTAAGCTTCTTCGAAGACAATGAAACGAGAAACGCGCTGTACATTCGCTGCGGACTTCCCCCTTAAGGGTTGGATAATAGCAGAGCGCGCGGGCGCCCACGTTGAATCAAGGCGAACGGAAACGCAGCCCGGTATTAGTTGGCAAGTTCATTGCGCCTTTCGTGCGCGACGAGTTCCCTTCGCTTTTATTCGTCGGAGTCCTCGTGTACTTTTGTTTGCCAATTTTTTTTTTTTTTTTTTTTCTCACCGGAGAGCCCAGCGAAGCGTGGAAATGTCAAGCTGCACGGTTTATCTCTGGCATTTCACCAATAACGACTCGAACGATTTTTACCTAAAATTAATAATTTTTTATTTTACTTTGCAGGTTTACCACTGGCAGAGTCAAAATGTTCGAGTGTCGGGAGTGGACGACATGGTCCTCCTGCCCAAAGTCACCGAGGACGCCATTATGGAGAACCTTCGAAAAAGATACATGGACGATTACATCTTCGTATCCTTTTTATTTAAACGCACGACCGAAAACGAGGAGTCTGCAAAATTTCAATTTTTTTTTCGATCGTACGAATATAGCTGGGCGAGTAGCTGATGCGCTTATACCGTGAAGACCAATCGGAAGCCCGGATATTGAATGGTAAAATTACGAAAGAGGGTCGAACATTCGAGGGTGTGAGCCTCCTCTATCCACACCGAATCCCTACTGCCCTATTAGTTTAATGGATAGGGTTGTAACGATGAGACGGCGTAATTTCGAGCTTGATAATTATTCACGTCGTACAGCAACGCTTGTGAGCCGGAAATGAGTTAGGAAAAAAAAAATATTAAAATTTCCTTAACGAGATTCAGACATGCATTGGCCCGGTTCTCGTTTCGATCAATCCCTTCAAGCAGATGCCGTACTTCGGTGACAAAGAAGTCGAGATCTATCAAGGCGCGGTGAGTATCGATTCACAGCTATCATAATTTTTCGACAATAATTATAGATGAAATTGTTGTTAATAGTTGAATATTTATTTTATAACTCACTCGCGGTTTTTTTAGCTCGCGCGCTCGCATGTATCGCATAGCATGTGGAAATTCATTCCACATGGAATGGGATTTTGGAATCCATACCATATGCTTGAAACCCAAATTTTCTAAAATATAGCATATGGCATGAATTTCAGATTTCCGAATTCCACTTCATATGCTATGATACCCAGGGGGGGACTTCATCGAAAAAGGGGTTTAGTTTTGGGGGGAGGGGGGAGACCATCAAACCCAACAAACAAATCGGCAGTTTTCCAAAATATTTATAAAATTATTGGTTTCTTATTAATTATAGGCACCATACGAGAATCCACCGCACATTTACGGTCTCGCTGATGACATGTATCGGAACATGCTAATCGACAACGAGAGTCAATGCGTCATCATCAGGTATTTCAATAGTTTTTTTTTTTTATCGAAAAACAATGTAACCGAGAACAAAGTTTTAAATTAATGTTTTTTAACTCAATTTCCAGTGGTGAATCCGGAGCTGGAAAGACGGTAGCGGCAAAGTACATTATGTCATATGTAGCCCGAGTAAGCGGCGGAGGTGAACGAGTTCAACGAGTCAAAGATGTGATTCTCGAGTCGAATCCTCTCCTCGAAGCTTTCGGCAACGCCAAAACCGTCAGGAACAACAACAGCAGTAGATTCGTAAGAATGTAACCAATTTAGTCGAATGTATTGTGTACAACTGGTAGACCCGCTGAACGACGAGAAAACCGCCTGCGGTCGTGGAAATCTCGTAACGCAATTTGCTAAACGTCTAGGCAGTGTACACAAGACGTGGGTGATGCGACCGAGTACGCGAGGACGGGAGGAGAGGAGATCCTCAATTGATGCAGGCAACGGTTACGGCCTAAATTTGTCTTCCGTCGGGGGCGTCTGAGAGAGCGGGCAAGCCTTCAACAGCAACGCTAAAAAGGAAGCCGAGAAAAGAAATACTGATTCGTATGCGGCGTGCCGCAGTGAAATTCCAACGTCTATGTATATATATATATACATATATATACACCTCGGGTTGTTAAAATCGCGTCATGGCGCGAGACTGAGAGACTTTTTGCAACTGCGACATTTACGGACGATTCAATGACGCCCGCGCAAAAATGTGTAACCACATATGGACTATCTTCGTCAATAAGTTTACAAGGATTTTTTTCTTCTGTTGTTTCTACAGGGAAAGTACGTGGAGATGCAATTTGGTTCGGGAGGTCAGCCAAACGGTGGAAAGATATCAAACTTTTTACTCGAAAAGTCACGAGTGACGTGTCACAATCCGGGGGAAAGAAACTTTCATATATTTTATCAACTAGCGACCGGAGCGAATCAGCAGATGAAAAGTGGGTGGATAATAACTGTATTACTATATTGAGGATGTACAAGCGACACACTGGCATAATTAATTCACGGCTGAGTCGACGAGAATGTCGCTCTGACTCATCGACACACTCTCGCGAGCATTGTATTTTCTGCTGACCGCTTTTTTTTCTTCATTGTCAATGAAAACGTTTCATTATGTACGATTTCGTTTCTGCAGACGATTTTGGCCTCACGGATCTCGATTATTACACATACCTCAGCTACGGAGGCAACCACAAAGTGGACGGTACCAACGACGCGAGAGACTTTCAGGAAACCCTGAAAGGTAAATTAATGGACACTTCCGACATTCGATCGGACCAAATGGAAGAAGGAAGAGATTCTACGTCGTCGAGCCAATCGCGTCATTCAGGGTTCAACGCTTTGTTCTTTTTTTCCAGCTCTGAGCGTGATGGGAATAAAGGATTCGGAAATGACTGATATATTTAAACTAGTCGCTGGTATTCTTCACATCGGAAACGTGACGTTTCAAGAAAGCGGCAATTATTCCGAGGTGGCTGATAAGCAAGGTAGGGATTTGTCTGTTCATCCTGCGATAGCGAATGTTGTAGTATACATTTATTTATCTACGATCTAATAAAAATTTCTTATCTGTCGCAGCTCTCGATTTCCCTGCCTTTCTTCTCGAGATCTCGGCCGATCAGTTATCACACAAGCTCACTTCTCATGAATTTGAATCCAAATGGGGCAGTCAGTCCGAAAGTCTCGACGTGACGCTCAACGTAGCTCAAGCCCTTTACACACGGGATGCTCTTGCTAAAGACATCTACGCTCGACTTTTCGATTATCTTGTCAAGGTACGTAGCTCATAATCCATTAGCATTTTGTAAAAAATACTTCCCGCCTCGTACATGCTAATTCTGTGATTTTTTTTAATAACAGAGAGTGAACGCAGCGATGGAAACAACTGCGGACGGCTACGAGCTCGGAATCCTCGATATTTACGGCTTCGAGATATTCGACAGAAACGGATTCGAGCAATTCTGCATAAATTTCGTTAACGAGAAGCTACAGCAGATATTTATCGAGCTCACACTCAAAGCCGAACAGGTAAGCTCGAATAATAAACTAAACCTAAATCGAGTGTCCGACATTTGTTCAGTAAGATTCTCAGTGCGTTTCATTTATTACTAATATATTACAACGACTTATATAAATTCCACGTATATATTACTTGGTATAAATACTACAGAGGGTAACTGGAGAAAGGTAAAAAGTTCAAAAGAAAATCGAATTCATCGCGATCACAGACATAGCCATTAGGCCGAATAAAAAGAAGTAGTATCATAAATATATATATATATATATAATTCAGTTACCCAAGTAAGGATTTTTCGCTAAATGATTCAACAATTTCTTTTTCTTTTCGCATATATAAGTTCTATGTACAAAGCAACGAATCTCGAGTTCGAAAGGGCGATAGAAGAAAGAAAACATTTCAAGCCTCCCCGAAGGTATAGCCGGGAAGTATATCGGTTCTTCGTAGAGTGTATCTCTGAACAGGCGTAGTTTGAGCGACGGGTATCCGACTGGGTACTCTGCTCGGAGGTGCTGGTATCTGTTTCGGTAATTCGCTCGAGGTAACAGCCATATTTTCCGTCGTAGATTCGTCGTCGGCTCTGTCGGGCCTCGGCTCGAAATCCCCGGTCGCGTAACTTCTTCCGCTCGACGAATAATAATTATTTGTGTTCTCTTGACTGTTAGGTGGCTGGTACTTCTTCGGACGGCGAATTCTCTTGTCGAGGATGCTCTTCGTGTTTGCCTCTCCGTACGGTCCAGGCGGTCGTACGATCGAGCTCTGGTCGCTTCCGGTCTTCGTGTTTATCGTGTCACCGGTGAAACTTCCGCTGTGACCCCGAACGTTTACGTCCACCTTGGGTCTCGTGTTCTTCAGATAATAAAGCTTCTCGTCGGGGCTACGATTGTTCGGCGGTCTCAGTAGAGTCCTCTTGTCTTGATCGTCCACGAATGACTGGATACGATAATTCGGCGATAGGCCAACGTCTCGCACACCCAGAATAGAATGAGGCACGACTTCCGGATTCGGATAGGTGTCGCGCTCGTTCGTCGACACGGGATGTTGCAGCTGCTCATGATCCTCCTCCTGGCCGTTCAGCATCGCTCGAACTAGACCCTGAAGATTCGACTCGTCCACGTCGTCGGCTCCGCGTAGTTCGATCTCCAACAGTCTGCTCAAAGCGCACATACGGTAGAATCGAGACAAAAAAATGTTGTTAGGACTTTTAAAAACGAGAATCGATTCTATCATCTGTGGGTAGAATTTTACCTGTAACCATCGGTGTTTGGCTTCTCGACGTTCGTATTCAGCTGCACCAGACTGTAGAGAGCTTTATCATTGCGAAATTTGCCGGTCTCGCCTATTATCGCTTCCTGAGGTATATCGTTTGGCGATGACGGTGGTCTCGGTAGTACCATCGCCGAGAGGGTCAGCTCGCACAGTGCGAGCAGTCGGAAAACTGCGAATCCGCAATCGATCCTCAGCGTCATGTTTCTGAGAAAATGAACATTGGCTATAGTTTATTCGTTCATCGTTGGATTGAAATTGCCCACTGGTGGGTTACAGGATGATATTTTTTGTTCTTAATCAGGCTGACCGACGCCTCTGTAATCTGTTTCAGTCTAAATTTTTTTTTCAAATCTGTTTCAGAAACCTTTGACCATTACTTTACGTTAGTGACGAAACTGCAAATATTGCTTAACAGGAACAGAACATTCCACTCGAGAAAAAAAAAACTTGCACAATGCGTCGCACTCTCGCCTGGTATACTGGTCTCTTTAGTTATTCGGAGGATTAACGTTGAAAGTCACGCATATATCAGGAAACATCGAGCCAACCATGAAGGAAACTGGACACAGTGGACTTCCTTCGGCCGATGTGCCTCGCGTGTTCCGCTGTACCCGCAAACAACGAGTTATTAAAGTGCCCCGGTGAAAGTTTATAGCGCTCCCGCGGTCGCGACGGTTATCCAGTTGAGGGCCGATAGTCCGGAGGGAGGTGATACAATTTCTCTTGTGTCTCGCTTGCGTAACTTTTAGTTTCCCATACGGACTCGCCTCTATCGTAGGTCGTGAGCTTTGTAGAATACGACAAAAAGAAAATTGTCAGCAGTTTTCGTCTCCGAAAGGACACAGGTGGACGGAAATGTGACGAAATACGTGAAATAATTTCGCAAACCAGATCAAGAGAAAAAAAAGAAAAGGCATCAACACAGCGAATAGTTGCAACATTCCCGACTCCGTCTCGTCACTGTAAACCAGTTTACAAAATTACTTGACCAAATTTGGCATCGGCGCACTTCTATCGCTCTAACACTGTTACCTCTGTGATCTGTGATACTTTCTCCGTATTTAAGTGGACCTGATTACTCGCGATCGCGCTCACGATTGCCCCCCGGGAAATTTGCTTTTATTATCGATAACGAAATTATTATAAGCGATATAGTCCCGCATTGAATAACGGATGTTACCGCCTCGTTCAGTGATGCACGATTTATCGAGCGTTTGTTAGGACATGCAGGCAGCCAGAAAGAACATAAAATAAGTTGATGCAAAAAAAAGCAACAATACAGATGGCGAGAGCACGATTGAAAATATCAAAACAAAACGAAATGAACGCAAATGAATATAATTTAATGAAGCCACTCGATGGAAAGTTGGCCAGACGATAAAACAGTGAGCATTGATATTGGCAACAAACAAAAAATTAATAAATAAAAATTTTGTTTCACTCATGCCCTATCGGATTCTCGCGGGCGTTGCGGAAGAGACTGGAACTCGAGAGAGACGGGTCCCGCTATATGTGAGCCGTACATTACGATTATAGTTTCTCGATAGTTTCCACGACACATAGAAAACCGTCAAGGGATAGTGGGTGTGGTTAAAGCGGGCAATTTCGCTCGGGGTACTCAACAAAATGCGGCAGCGGCGACTGAGGCTACCGCCCGAGTTCTAACAGGTTTTCTTTTGAGAAGATAAAGAAAAATAAAGGAGTACACCAAGTGGCGCGCACATTCGTTTGTGGGCCTCGGCGGTGAACGTGGGCTTAACGGTGGAGTTTACAGGCGAATGTGCTCGGGTGAACGTATATCGAGACTTTCCTACTCCACGTGGTTCGACCGAGAGTTCTCGGGATGTCGAGGAAGAAAAAATATGCTTTTACCACTGTATAGACAATGTAACAGCTTCGCACTTTGCAGGTCTCGTTTCACCCTTTTGTTTGGCGGAGGGGGGGGGGGGGGGTGCGGCACAAAACGGTACATTTTTATCAATTTTTCGTTATTTCTATAAAATAGCAGAAAATTGCAATTTGGTGTGAAGGTACATTTAAATTTGCCGTTAAAGGGTTAATTTATAATGGATCCGAGTCGTTATTGAGATTTCGAACTCCATTACGGAGTCTCGATCTCTCCGCTATCCTTCGGCCGCCTCCGCAATTATGAAAATGGTTTTCTTTTTTTTTACCCCGAAGTTAAATAAGCCTCGACGAAGTACCCTTATAGTTTATTAGTATAGAAAATCGTGAGGCTTGGGTGCCCACCGACAGAGCCACAGATGGAAGCGCGTTCGACGATTTCCGGGAAAGTTGGAAGATGCGCCTCTCTTGTGCCCGAGGGACATTATAGTACTGGGATAATTGAAATTCCGTGCGGTCTGCCGAGAGTCATTATATCTACCTAGCGAATAATATAGTATAATAATATAATCCATCAGCTATCGAGACCGTATCATTTATTTGCTTTGTAGAACTATTTTTTTACGCATCGCCATTCAAACTGCCGGCAGATTTAATTCGTACAAATTGGTTTTTTATATGCAAATGGCATTCATTTATCGGATTGCTATTAGTCGGCACAGCGTTACACTGCCAGAAGCAAAGAGAAATGATAGTGCGGGCGTAACGAAAGTGAGAGTGGTCAAGGCTCGGGGAGTTCCCGTTATACGTGTAGCGTCCCGAGCGCGTAGTTTCGTTTTCGCGGTTCTGCCTCTATGCGCTTTCATATATATATGTATATATATATACATACATACATACATATACCTGGGTGAGCATCGACCCGGAGCTTTATTCTTCTTTTTCTCATTCATTGATCGTCGAATCGGAGTAAATTAGTATTAAAAAAAAAATGTTAATGACATAAAGATCTCGGAATGAACGAACCTGCGGAGTTCCAAATCGGACGGTCACACGTGCGAACTTGCCGCAAAACGGTGAGAGTCGAAGATTTCGCTCTATCGCCGACTTTATTTTTTCTTCGAGCTCGTTGCACCATCGAGAAAATGGAGATAATTTTTCATTGAATATTGAACAAACTATTCTCGACTGTTCTTCGTGTTAACAAAACGTCAACGTACACGCATTCCCACGAGAAATCTTGACTTATAATCTGACGCATTTTTTTTTTCTACAGACTTGGAAATTACGAAACGGTATGGTTGTTTCGCGGAGTTTTCTCTTAACGCGCGGGTGTTTCTCTTTCGTTCTTCATTGAACCATTCCCTTCCTACTTGGCGCATAGGTTTTCTCGTACGCTCGGTGCGCCGCTATTGTACTTCCTAGTTGCGAAAGCCCTGACACACGGTGAGCCCGAAGAAATTTCATACTCCTCCCGGCGAAGCGGAGCGCGCGTGTGACGACGTCTAAAAGACAGCTATAGCGTACAATGGAAATTCGTAAGCGGCAACCCGTTGGAATAACATTGCTCGGGTTTTTTTTTTATTCGTGAGGGCGTGCGGACGCTATCGGAACGCGGGCAGAATTAAAATTCTCGTCGCGATAGTGTTTCCTCGCTAGACGAGCCCACTCTTCGTCCAACGCGTCCACCCACTAATCCTGCATACGCTGAGAAGTTTAAAAAATTAACAGTAAAATTTTAGAAATCTTTATGAATGTAAAAATTGGACTCTGAGGCAAAATGGACTCTGAGGAAAATTGTTCCTGTTTCTTTTCACGGGAAATAAAAAAAACAGTCTTATTTTGAATGGAGCACACCGGTCTATCTTGCCCCGCTTTCCTGTGCCTAAAATTTTGCAGTTCCCAGTCCTTATCGTTATTTGCGCCGGCAGTCCAATTAATCGAAATGCAGCTCGATACTTGCGAGGCGGGAAGAGGCCGCACAATTGGATAAATTGAATTGCGAGACCGCCGGGACGAAGCAAATTATTGGCGCGTCACTTGCCTCGTCAATTGGCTAATTGTCGGATCATCCACGGATCTTCGAGCTCCTCCGACGATGTTTGATGAATTTATATGATTACGAGTGCCAATAATTATTCTTTCGATCCTCCGCATCGATAATCCCCTTGCCTATTGTCCCCGGCTATTTTTCGCAGTATTCCTTCGCCTTCCATTCAATTTAATCGGGTAGAGGGAATAAACAGCGGAGAATTATCGTTCTCGGTATAGCAAAAGGTTCTGCCGACGAAGCAAAACAAACGAGAATTGTCTTCGGGGGACAATCCCGAGAGTCGGTGCAATTACGAGGGTTAATTAAATGCACTGCTCTCTCCCCGTTTCAATTTTCCCCCCATATTGTGTGCTCGTGTAGAATTTACGTTCGCGTGCCTCCTGCCCGATGGAAATATACAAAACACAAACGCGTACATTCCGTGGGGCAAATCGGATCCTCCATACGAGACGACATCTTTTCGATATGAGAAATTCGTAGAAATAGTCCGTTTTGCCCCGGTGATTCGTTTTGGCCCCGTACATTTTATTTCTTATAGCCAAATATATCGAAGGCAAATGTTCGCTGCACTTGTCGGTAAAATAAGACGGCCCAATCAGGATCGCACCTGCGAACGACACGTGTATACAGTGAAAATAAGGAAAGAAATTAACGAAATCGGCTATAAAATAATAAACAAGTCGTATCTCTCGGTTCTTTCTTTAACGACGTAAATCCGTATCTCTGGCCTATGTAAAGCGTACGGTAATTACAGTGGGTAAACCCTCTCGGTTATTAAAGTGATGACGCAAGTTGCGTAATTATACAGCACGTGTTACAATTTTCCATTGTCACGATTATTAGGGACGTTTACTCTACCGCATTATTTCTGCATGCGATCTCTGCCACACTCCAGGCTCGAGTGGCTCGACGTGACGCGTCTGGCGATCATGACGAATCTTTTCTTTATTTTTATTTTTACGTACCTGCTGATGTTTTTTTCTTTTTTTTTCAGTATTGACTTGAGATTCTCGCCCGGCGACTTGATTTTCAAGGTCTGAGCTGACTAATTAGCCCAGCGGGTGATCCTTGTTCCCGATCGATTGTTCGAACCCCATTCACTCACGGTTCAGCACTCGATTTATTGATCGCGAAAAAAAAAAAATCGATAACTTCACCGAACGATTTTTGTATCCATCGGGATCTTCGATCACCGGCGTGGACGGTAGATCGCGAGATATCTGCTCGGCGCGAAAGGCTCGAAGGAAGGCGGGCGGCGTGCAATAGAGTCGCCGAGAGACTTTGCGATATATACAGAGAATCGTGGAGAGTTCTCCGGACTTCGTATGCACCGCGCTCCGTGCGCACCGATTGAGTGAAGGTAATGAAATAGCCAAGTGTAGTAGGAGGGTATCCGTCCGTACTTGCCGGAGATCTCCCACCACACTCGCGGTGTTTGATATCTATGTGGACTGCGTCAGAGCTCTCTTGCTCTCGCGGGCCTTCCGATCCACTCTCGCGCCCAGACAGTTTCCTTCTCGCGCGGTTGTACACTTGTATAAGTTGCGAACCGAGCGTCAGCCTCGCCTCGCGCTCACTTTGCAGTTCGTTCCTCTCTCGAAAAAAAAATATATATATAATAAATCCTTCCCTGTAATTGTCTGCGGAACCGATCGGGCTCGTTAAGCGAATAAATGAAATTAAAAAGGAGAAATTGCAGATGGAGCTACACGTCCGAAAATAAAACTTTCTCGACGCGAAACTTTTTTAAGTTTTCCTATCCGATCTCCGGTTTTCGAAGAATCGTCGTACCGAAAGATGTCACTTCCGGATCTCTTGAAAAAAAAAAAAAATCTAAGTGGGGTACGAAGCGAATTGCTTTTACAAAGTTTTTTTTTCGAGTTATATATTAATGTATATTAATATATATTCAAATGACAAACAAATACGAATTTATAAAGGAAAAATATTTGTATCGAATGATTTTTTGATCGGTGCCTCGAAGCACTTCATTCGTGACGGAATACATCAAACGGTAGAAATTACCTCACACGATGAAAGCGATATCGGAGTCACCGTACCGACAGTCGAGTTTAATACGTGCTGGTATTAATCGCAGCTTAGTCGACGAAACCAAGTTTAAAACTTTCTAACCGCTCCATATATCCCCTATTCTTACTATATGAGACCAGTGTATCGGGCGCGGAGCCTCGGTTAAGTACGCGATACGAAGAGACGCGAATGCAATTATTGTCCACTTAATTACGTTACTCGTCAGGGTCTGCCCGGCCAAGGTTTCACCTGTGACGATGTGCATCCAGAACTTGAAAAATCTCGGGACTCCTCCTCGACTGGTTCTTTTCACGACGACTTCTTAATTGCATTCGAGGTTTCCTTCCGATTAAATTTTTTTTTTTTATTACTTTTCCTTCCTTTCATAGACTTTCCGGCATGCGATGCGAGGCCCTCTTAAGGTATCATTTCGAGCATTGACTCGACACTCATCCGTATTCGTTATATCTAACGATTATGGTTTTTCGATCCAATTGTTATTGGTCCGAGGAAAAAGTAAACCCCGTTTTTCTCCCGTGAAATAGATGGATGACCTTAATGATTCAACTGCGAACTTGTGAGGATTGCGCAAGGAAGGTTGAACTGACGATGGCTTCACAAATCGAAACTATCCCGTATTCATCTCCGCTCATCCGTTTGCGCTGTTCTATGGAAAAAAGCTATTTACAGCAAACCTTTTAACGTTCGAGGGACTTGGAAGTTGACCGGATGCGATTGGCTTTGTATGAAATCGCCGAGCCTCTTCCGTGTTTCGTTGAAATCAACCCGCGAGTGGACAAAGCCGACCGGCTTTTGTCGAACAATCGAAACTCTAATAGCCGTGGGTCAGAGGACAACGCGGAGACTCGACGGCTCGCGTCAAGTTGTGTATAATAGCGCCTTGAGTCTCTCAACAGTCCTTTCAGTGGTTCCTTGATTAACTCAAAAATTGTCAGGAAACATTAACGCGCGACGCGAACCAAGGAGAAAATATTATACTAAAAAAGAAGAAGAAAAAAAATGGGTGACGAGGCCTTCGCACGACCGACATTAACCCAGAATCTCTGATTCCTTATCTTTCACCGATCTTTGTTGGCTATTTAAGTCGCAAAACTTGTCGCAACAATGGGGAATTTATTTTTATTGTACTTTTTTTACACGCGCCTTGCGCAGCTCCCTGCGTCTTGGCCCGCCGAACGAAAGATCCCAATTAGTTTAACGCGTGCGGCCGAACCGCCTCTCTCACCGGCAATTGGCCTCTTCGTTAGGCTCCTTTACACTCTACAACTACACACCTGTCGGTTCTCGAACTACACGCGTGTAAGATCTCTCGAGACCTTTCAGTTAACTTTGTTAACCCTTTCACGCTGAATGTATCACATTTGACTTTTTGGACAAAGTGCCATTTGTAAAAAATATCTGTATTTTTCTTGTTATTTATTTTTTACAAAAATTGTGGAAGGATGGATGGAAGGTCGATGAAATTATTTAATCGTTAACACATTGATTAAAAAACAAAAGTTTAACCCATTTTTTGTTTTTCTACGAGAACCATTTATTTACAACGAAATTCGATTACAACGTCCTCAGATATTTTAAATATAAAGCTGCAAAGAGATTTGGGACAGTGTTGTTCGCACCGCGTTAACGCGTCTCTGTTGGTCGCTCTCTCGGTTAATTGTCCTCGAGATAGTAGCTTATGAGTAACGGCTCTCGTGTTGTGTATTCTTTTAGGGGAAATTACCGGAAGCCCCCCGGCGTGACTTCAGAAAGGCGAAACGTCGTTGCTCTTACGAGATTGTATACGCGGCTCGTATTATACACTTGGTAACTTTTTGCTAGCGGAATATTATAAAGAGAGCACGCAGTGATCGGTTCAACCTTCTGGCTCCGGTATGATCCGCAGTTGTTGCATGAGGCGTGTTACTCGTACACTCCTCGGATTCTATGTCTAGCTGTCCAGCTTGGCTAACGAACGTTTTGTCCTTGTCCCGATTGACCGACACGCACCACTCGCTCCTACTCGATGATCAATAACTGAATTCCATATATAAGTATAGTATATTTCCATAAATATAGATAATCGGAGCGCCGCGTTGAAGTTTGTCTGATTTCACAAATTTAAAGAAACATTTCTTTTCAAGTTCTAACTACGTTGTTAAGTGTTCCTCTGTACGGGGATTTAAAAAAATGTCGCGGGATCATCAACTTCGGTAAAAAGCATGGAACAGAGTTCGCCGACTCGTTCTGGAGGCTGGTTCTTCGCTGTCCGATTCGCTAGGGAACAAAAGCAGGTGAAGAATAATGGAAGAAAATTCATTCAAAGAAGAGTTCTTCCTTGCTGTCCGCAGCTCTCTTCTTCACTTTTTTTTTATTGCCATAGCCGGGACCACGAAGCGTGTCGCTCCCGGTGAATATTAAAATCGGGTCGGCGAGCTGTGTGCAAAAAGTGTCTTCTGACCTCCTGTTGTTATTCCTCTTCTTCCTCTTTTACTTCTTCTTCTTCATCATCATCGAGTTACAGTCGCGTCAACTGTGGTCGTCACCGTCGTTAACTTCGAAGGCAAAGCAGGCTTATGAAAACGGGCGGGTGTTGGTTTTAGTTCACTACTACCGTGACCCTTCCTTCATTCCGCACGAGAGAGAGTAAGAGAGGAAGAAACACCGATGATAATAATAATCGTGAGCCACTTTTCAGCCTGTCTGAATGGGCACAACTAGACCGCGTTAAAAGAGCCCGCAGTCCTATCGTCGCGCCTTTTGCGTCTTTTAGTGCGAGTCCACCGAGAGGACGAAGCCCCTTTCAAAGGCCTCTCCCGTTTCTTCTGTCTTCCGCCTTTTAACTCGTTTTATCGTCGCGGTTCCGCACTCGGACACTCCGTCAATCTCTAGATGTATACTGCAATTTCGACACGAAGCCTCGAAGTCCAAACTAATAATGTCTTCGATCGTTCTTTATTCACTGGGGCGTTTGATCCAGGCGAAGGCATAATCGGAGCACAGCAATCTACTTGGTAGCGTATCCTTTACGCCAAATTCCCTTCTGTCAAAACTCAGCATGATTTTTTTTCTCCCGGAACCAATGTACTGATAGGCTGCACTAATTAATCGAATATTCGAAAAAAAACAAGCAACCGAACGAAAGCACGCCCTCAACACTTGTTTTCTCGTATAAGCACGCTGTGGCTACGTTCACCAAAGCCTGAAGTGACTGAACATCCAGTTCGAAAAATATCATTTTTCAACCGGAAGTGACATCATATCGGAAATACGTCACTTCCGGTTTGAACATTTTATTTTCAAACCGGGAAGGACCAAAGGTGTACTCGAGAAGGACTGAGTACTCATCTAGGGAACCCAGGGAAACGGGAACATATGTCCCTGTTTCTACTAGATGAGTACACTTTCGGTCCCTCGCGAGTACACCTTCGGTTCTCAATGAGTACACCTTCAGTATTTTTTTATCTGGGGGAAACGGGGACATGTTTCCCTTTTCCTCCAGTTGAAAAATACAGATGGTGTGTACTCATGGGAACCGAAGGTGTACTTATCTAGGGAAAGCGGGTACATATTTCCCCGTTTTCCCTAGATGAGATTCAAAGGTGGCCTCATAAAGATCGAAGGTGTAGTCCTTTTGGGGAAATGGGGACATATGTACCCGTTTCACTTAGATGAGGACTAAAGGTGTAGGAAAGCCAGAGGTGACCAAAAGCGTCGAGAAAGACCCGGATTGAAAATATAAGATTTTCAATGCCGAAGTGAAGTATTTCCGATATGCGGTCACGTCCGGTCGAAAAATGCGATTTTTAAACTAAAAGAGAAAGCAAAATAAAAAACCAACTTCAAGGATCGTACCCCCGACTTTTCAATTACTGGGCGAGCGTCTTACCAATTCGGCCATCTTAAGGAATAGAAATAATTGAAAACTAGCGTTTATCCTGTGCGGTTGCTTTTAATACCGTTCATGAATTCGTTGAAATGAATTTGAGATCTCACGCTAGTATACTATACATTTCTTGTGCAGGAAGAATACGTCGCGGAGAACATCCGGTGGACGCCGATAGATTATTTCAATAATGCTATCGTTGTTGAACTTTTGGAAGGAAAGAGACCACCGGGATTGTTTCTTGTACTTGACGACGTTTGCGCGACACTTCATGGAGGAAGTAAAGGCGCTGATTCCGATTTACAGAAGGTATGTATCCGGTCAAACTCTTTTTTTCCTTTTATGAGTGTAAATAATTCGACAAGTCATTTTACCAGTTGGGTGCTACAAATGATAATCTAAGCACATATTTGTATATAAAAGTACGTGACACGATCGTAACTATGATGTATAACCATTTTATGATTTTCCAGAAATTGAGTGGAGCAGCGAACAATCATGCCCACTTTCAAGGAACTAGCGACGGTTTTGCTATTCATCATTACGCCGGGGTTGTTTCCTACTCTGTCGAGGGATTCTGTGACAAGAATCGCGACGTTCTCTTTCTCGATCTCATCGAACTCATGCAGACGAGTACAAAGTCAGTGAATACAAAATTCATCGTTAAATCATCCAATTGGTATTAAATAAAATAGCTGTTCATTAATCTGGTAAAATTCAATTTTGGCTGTTCATTTCGGATGCTCAGTTCGTTGGTGCGTTCACTCTATCCCCCGGAAACTCAAGCTGGAAAGACGAAGACGCTTAAGTCTCGGCCGACAACAGCCGGCAGCAAAATTCGCAGTCAAGCGAGTCGTCTAGTCGGACAATTGATGAAATGCACGCCCCATTACATAAGATGCATAAAGCCGAATGAGACGAAGAAACCGAGAGACTGGGATCAGTTGAGGGTGAAGCATCAGGTCGAGTATCTCGGCTTGAAGGAGAACATCAGAGTCCGGAGGGCCGGTTTCGCTTACAGGCGTCCCTTCGCGAAGTTTCTTCACCGTTATGCAATTCTCACGAGGGAAACGTGGCCCGCTTGGCACGGCGATGAGAAACAGGGTGTTGAGTGGATACTCGCCAGTTTGCACATCGATAGATCACAGTATCAGCTCGGAAGGACGAAGCTCTTTATCAAAGCTCCTGAAAGCGTGAGTCTCATAATGGTCGCAACATAGTATTCGTTAATAGTTTTTAATACAGAAGAAAATATTTTTTGAAATATATCTTGATAGAAATTTGGACCATAGCACTAGTTCGCTTATGGGATCTCGCCGTAAGAGAGGAATCAGAGACTAATAGACGAGCCTCGGGCTCCGGTTGTCTTTCGGTCAGCCTCGCAAAAAAACCCGTATATTCTTGTAGATGAGATTACACACCCAAGTTTAGAGTTTAAACCATGGAGGAATATCTCTCGGTTGCCCACTCCCGTTCCAGTTACACAAATGTCGCAATAACTGCGGAGAGCGACGCTGGTCGGGTCGATTAAGGTCTTGTAGGCGGTGCCCGCTGATCGGTCTTACTATCCGGGCATATTGCACAGCCGATTCTAAATTATCCTCAATGCCAAGTCGTTCGTGAAACGAAGTTAGATCACGACGAGTTATATTTTCAACGGCGTTAGGGAAAAGGTCAAATACACTCTTGGCACCCCGAGGCATAGAGGGACATTGCGAGAGGCATAATTAATGTAGATCGTGTACGATCCCAATAATAAAAACGCGATCGAAATACGTCTATTTTTTATTTTTTGCCTTTGTAACTCATTCATATTTAATGTTCCAACAGCTTTTCATGCTAGAGGAGGCAAGAGACCGAAAGTACAACGTTTATGCGAGAGTGATACAGAAAGCTTTCAAGAAATATTTTGCCCGTAAGCGTCAGGAGGAGCAGAGAGAAGCCGCTGCGGATTTACTCTACGGTCACAAGCAGAGACGGCGAGCCAGTTTGAACAGAAACTTCGTGGGCGACTATCTCGGAATGGATTGCCGTTCGCAGACCACAAACTTGGTGGGAAGAAGAGAAAAGGTGTTCTTCGCTGAAGTCGTGAAAAAGTACGACAGGCGATTTAAGGTCAGTAACCGGAAACATTTCACCTCTTGAAAAAAAAAAAAAAAAAACCATCGCCGAGCGGCAGTGTATTGTATTTTCTTCTTGTTACGAGGGGAAGCGCAATACTGCGCGCCTGTGTTAAGAAACGGAGAGGTATCGGATAGAACCGCTCGCGGGTTTTACTCATAAGAAATTCAATTGTTGCTGTACCAGGAGATATTCACACACAGCGATCTACTTTGAGCTCTCATATTCTCCTTTTTTTTTGCCCCCCTCTATCTTGATCCAGATGTGTAGGAGAGATCTCGTACTCACTGGCAAGTGTTTGTTCCTCATCGGACGCGAGCAAATTAAGAAAGGTCCGGAGAAGGGCAAAATCCTCGAAGTCGTCAAGAGAAAACTTCCATTCGAGCAGATCAGTCACGTATCGATGAGCACGTTACAGGTGAGTTGTGGGCGACGTCGGGCACGTTCACGTTCATTAAAAAAATTATCTATCAACGTCATCGCAGTTATTAAAGCTATGTCTGTTCTAAGGATAACTTCGTCATCGTGCATACGCGGGAGGATTACGCGAGTTTGCTGGAGCTCGTTTTCAAGACCGAATTTCTTTCGGTGCTGAGCAAAAAGTATCTCGAGGAATTAGGACATCCATTGAATATCAGATTCAGCAACAAGTAGGTCTTGCGGTTTCCGGTTAGCGGCTTCTGTTCACTATTCGCGTGGATTGCACTCTCCCGCAGTCAGTCTCCTCTGTTACTCCCGCTTATATCGGATCCATTTTTTATATTTACAGCCTGGAATTCAAAGTTAAGAAGGAGGGATGGGGAGGCGGCGGTACGAGACAGGTAAAGTTTGTTCAAGCTGATTACGGGGACAGAGAGATATTGAAACCCGCCGGAAAAGTCCTCAATGTCGCTATAGGCCCTGGATTGTCAAGTACATCAAGTAAGGATATTGAGAAATCAAAAATACTAATTACTTTCGTGATCTTGCAAGATTTCCGAATCTGTAAAAATAATCTACGGCAATTCGTAATATAATTTTTTCTGTATCTAATCGCACATGAAAATAATTTCGCAGAGCCCAACGCTAGCAGATCGAATGTATCTTCGAGCTCTCGTTCCCACAAAGTTTCGAGGTCCGCGCAGAATGTTTCAACGGGAGCGGCACCGGTACGTCCAGCACCGAATCCAACAATGCACAACGGAAGTAGATCACCAATTGCGGCGTCGAATAATTCAACCGCCCCGCCAAGACCGGATATTCCGCCCTCGCGACCTGCCTTGCAGCCCCGAGCCGCTCCAAGATCGGTTGGAGAATTACAGCCGCTGGCAGCTGTGACAAATTCTCGGCCGAATTTACCACCTAATCGACCTAACGCTCTGCCAGTTCAAGCCCAGCGACAAGCAGCTCAAAAAACTACGAACAGACAGCCGAACAAGATTCAGAATGCAGGAGTGCCGATGATGGGGATGTTTACGAATCCGGGCGGTGCTCCACGAGGTACTTACAAACAAGGAACTAGTTCCCCGCTAGTCGATTACACTACGGTGCTTGATTAGAGTTCTGCAACTTTTTTTTCTCTTTTCTAGGATTAGTTAGAGCTCCGCCTCCTCCTTCGGGACCCGCGCCCCCCAACCAGCCGATGGTCCACGCCGCATTCCGGCTACCGCCGATCGGCGGTGGCGAATATCCCAGCGACACGAAGAGGCTGTCAGGTAGCAAGTTTCAGACAGGCTCGGCATTACCTTCGAATGGAACAAACGACCATGCGAATTCCAATCCCGCGGCGAGACCACCGGCTCCGATTAAAAAGCCGGCGACGCCGGCTCTTCCGAAAGTTAAAGTCCTGTACGACTACAATCCTCAAGATCTTGACGAGCTTCAATTGAAGGAGGGCGACGTCGTCGAGTTGCTGAAAGAACGTGTGTATCCTCATGATTTTATTTTTCTTTTAACCGAATATTTTTTCATCTCGTTGTCTCATTGAAATTTTGCTTTTTCAGACGACGGTGGATGGTGGCAAGGACGCCTCAAAGGAAAGTCCGGTCTATTTCCCTCGAATTACGTTGAGAAATTGTAGAATGTAATAACGATATTTAAGGAAACCAAACAAAAGCAGACAATTTGCATGATAAATAATGGCCTTCGGAAATAGGTGGAGCGTTCAAGTTTTCTACAGTCTACAAGCGGTTTTATATATTAAATATCTACGCAGTGAACTGTGATTTAAAAATAGAAAATCCGCGTCGTTGATATTGCGTAGTAGTTGTTTGTGGATGGCGAACAAGAGTTTGTATAGCGAGGATTCCAAAGAGACGAGACGAGCGTAACGAGCTCTCTGTGGAAACCAAATATTAGAGATTAGAGAATCTAGAGATTAATGCGCTATGGCAAACGATAATACCGTTTGTTGAGAGTTACCCGTTAACCAAAAGATATAAAAATCGTGTACATCTCGGAGTCGAAGCGCACACACCTCTTCATGCGTCTATCACATCGGAATGTGTTTAATGAATGATATTCGTTTCGGTGTTGCGAATTTAACATCTAATTATATCCTCGAAGTTAAGTATTTATAAGTGAGCTTGTTGAATTATGTAAATATGTTATAGTCTCACTGCCATACGTAAGATTTTTCTTCATAAAAGCATATCGGAAACAGAACAAGTCATTTGCTGTTTTTTTTTACTCCTCAGCGATAATCTCGTCCAAGGAATCGTAAGAAGGTTGTTTCAACCAATTCGTAAATCTTTTATTTTTAATCAACTTCCTTTATTTATTAATGATTGCACTGGGTTACCGGTTGATTACTTGGCCGATCCGACGACTCGACAAGCAACGAAACGAAACTCTTCACATGATCGCATAAACGGCAAGAATTATTATTGACATTTACAAACATAATAGTTGATGTAGATCATTATTAAAACTATAAATAATTTTAAAGTCGTCATTATCTTCGTCATCATCATCATAATAGTATGCATTATTATAAGCAGGTAACGTACAAAATTTGCCCAGCAGATTCGTTAAGAGTTCGGCATTTAGAATTACATACACAATTTTTCCTTTTTCATCCTTAGTCCACATAATCACATCGTATAATTGTAATAGTCGTATAGTGTATTTGCACTGCATAAAAAGTATCTTTAAATCAAAGGTATTTAGGCACTGGGGGTAATAAAAAATATTCAAACCATCGGCAATCAGATTAAACTTACAACCCATATACATATAAATATATATAAATATAATTAGAACAAGATTATCGTTTATGGATGAAATATACGAGTTATTGCATTTCAATCCAGTGAGACGAGGTTCTGCTTAGCAGTCGACCATGTTTTCGTTTTGAACATTCGATAATCAAATTATTGCGATGATGCACGTGGAATAAAAATGAATAGTCGCTGGAGAGATCGATATGTACAACCATGAGGTATGGTACAATGATATTTATCGTACCCGTAATGATTGCCGTGTTTCCCTACAATGCGAAAGCGAGAATATTTGTGAATCTTTTAACGCTCAGATGTGGATTGGCGTCGATGATTATCGTAAAACATTATTTTGTACATTGAAACTTCATCCCGTCGCGACATATTAAAGCTTTTGGAGAGTCACTTGTTGCACACGCATTATTTATCATTAAGAGTGAAGAAATGGATATTCATTATTATTTCTATGGGTGTTGCGCGGCGTTATCAAACCGGCAATGAGAAAACTGATTTCTAAGATAGTGTGATCGGGGAGCGAATGGGAGATGTGTGAGTACGGAGGATTTGCCACCACTTCTTACGAGCACTTCGTACGGCCAGGTAGGTGTACAAGATAGGCTTATTTATGTTATCAATAGTCTTAATTGAAATAGTCGTGGATGATTAATTTGCATTGAAAGAAACACATTTCGGAGGAAAAACAAAACACATGAGACAGTGAAAACGTCTTATGGAATCCTCGAAGCAATCGTATGGCACAGAGTTTGAGTATAAGCGATAGGCGAGTGTGGCACACCCGCCTGGTAGAATGAAGTAATTTAGCCGATGGTGGTAACACGAAAAAAAAAATCCCGGTCTACAACCCGAGATAGTTTTAAAACGAAGGTAAAAGAGAAAGAAAGAACAATTGACAGAAATAGTAAATTCGCTAATAAAAATTAATATGTTAATTGCAATTCACCTAACGAAATATTAAATTTACGTATCTCTCGAAAACGTTTCAATCGTCAATGACGCCTATTCCCTAGTTCTTTGGCAACTCCACAACAGCATAGGACCATATCTGAAACGAATAAGAAAAAAATATGTATATAATATATATATTTTGCAAACTTGGAATCCGGGGTGACGTCAAACCGGAAATACGTGACTTCTGGTTGAAACATGAGATTGTCAAACCGGATGTGAGGCATTTCCAGTATATAATGTCACTTCTAATGTGGAAATTTTCAAACTGGAAATGACGTATTTCCGGTGGGACGTCACTTTCGGATGTAGTATAATATATTTTACAACTATGGTATAAATGTATTTTAACCCGTTGAGTATTAACTAACGGTGAAGAAAGTCTGCAGATTGCATCATTTCATTCGGCTCTAGAACAAAGGGAAATTCTCGATTTGATATATAGGTCGTTGATTTAGAAAAGAGCGCCCGCGCGTCTTACCTCGAACTCACGGATGCGTAGCTCGTTCGCTTCGCGGATCAACCGCATCACTGGACGACACAGTTTTTATTTCGTTGCGCTAAGCCGGCTCTCGAAAGATCACGCTCAATCTCGTCGTCATCTTCGATACTGATACACCAGAGAAAACAAAGCGATATTATTGTCACGCAATCTCGGATAGCCGCTTAAAGCGGAGCAGGTCGAACAAACAGCCGGACAGCAATACTTACGCTCTTTCTTGGGTGTCGAGGTGATGAACCAATTCGTCTCTCTTGTTCACTATGGACACCAGCTCTTCGAGCAAAAGATTCTCTCGTACTTTTTGCTCCGCAGTCTTTTGCCACTCTTCGACAGCCAGTATACTTCTCAATTCTCGATTCAATAATTCGAAACGTCGCTCCAAGTCGTCCTCTTTTTCTCTGCGAATGAGAAGCAAATATGTACATCATGTTTTTTAAATACTTTATCCGACGATTAATGGATGAAGCTGATGGAAAAGTTACGGATATGCTTACAAGATATTTAATTGCATCTGCCGCCTCAGAAGAGCGTTCTTCTTGTTTACAAGAGTAAACCAGAGGGACATTAATCTTTCGGTCTCTTCCTCATTGTCGCTCTCCATAGCGGCTCTCAGTTGTTTCTCGAGTTTACCCGCCTGAACGTCTATCTGGCTCTGTTCTCTCTCCAGCGCTTCTAGCTCGTTTTGGATGTAGGATGTCATGTCCTTGCCCAACTGGATGGTACAATGAAAAGCACGATTAATTTGATGGGAATGCCAACTAAAGCGTGAAAAGAAACATTGAAATAAAAAAGCCCCTTCGCTTACCCCGCGTAACGTGTGAGGATGCCTATCGGGACTAGTTTTCTCGGGTGATATTCTCTCCATTATTTTCGAGAACGAGTACAAAGGTGTAATACCCTTTTTCTCACCGTCGGGCGCGCTCGCGTTCGCCAGAACGTTACCATTGTGTTCTGACTGGAATATCGATGTATATTGTCAATAAAAACGAAAAAAAGTACAGAAAATTCGTTCGAGTTTCATCATCGTCATGAGATTTTTCTCACCTTTATACTAAGCCGATCTCCCGGTGTCGAAGGAGTGAGGCTCCTTCTTGGACTATTGTTTTGATCGTCAATGGAACGTCGATCGCTATTGTTATCGTCGCCCATTTGACTAGACGTAACGGTTACTACACCCATTCTAGCTTCGGCTATCAATCGTCTAGCTCTTTCGCGCAGCTGTTGCTGTCTGTCGTCATCGCTCTGCGGCTGCAAAGCCAGACCAGGGCAATTAATGCGATATAGTACGACAAAGCTGCGCGTTCGCAAATTCTAACGAATTTTTTTTTCTCTCTTTTAAGCTAGAAGAACTATATATGGTATCTCGTACCTCTACCGGGCTCGAAGCTGTCGAGGCAAGCCCAGGAGTCTTCGATTGGCTTCTAGCCTGCTCAAGGAGTTGTCTCGCACGTTCTCTGAGCTCGTCGTGACGAGTGACCAATGGCTACGGGGAAAGGCAAGGAATTTTTTTTTTTACCGATACTGTTTTAACCAAGCCGTATATAATATTTAACGACTCGAGCGGTAATAAGCAAGGAAAAGTAAACGAAAATTACATGTTGCGAACGCGGTTCGGCGCCGTGGGACGGCGAAGTTCCACGACATTCGGAACTTCCTCGGCTGCCTCGGTCGTTCGGAAACGGTGATTCCTAAAAGCCATAACTTTGTTCTTCAAATCGAATGATTTCTTACTGTTTTTTTTGTATGCCATAAGAAGAATAATAAAACACCTTCGTACGGAAAATGTTGAAGACTTGTTTCTTTGTAAGATTTTATAAGCAAAAAAAGGAAGAGCGCGTGAAAGATAAGTATGTTTCATATTTTGTGTATACTGACATCTCGAGCGGACGTCGGTGATTTCGTAATGGAAATCGATTGAGACCACTTATCATCGACGACCTGAATGTTCTCCTCCTCGTCGTCGGACCCAAAGGGATCGGTCAACTGACGTCTGGTCATTAAAATTGGTCGTTGCTGTACTTGCACCGCCCGCGGTGGTGATTTGCTCTGTGGAGGACGTTCACATTATTGTTATCATTATTATTCACATTATATCCGTTCTCTTTGCGATAAGTCGAAAGTTCAATCTTGCCTTTTCTCTCGACATATATTTTTCTTTGGTCGGTGATAAAACCTTGCCGAGGATACTTTTCGAACTCGCGAGAATTATATCCTTGACGTCTTTGACGCTGGTCGGTGACTTGTCCTTGCTGCCCGGATCGTGATCGTGATTGTCGGTGTTAAGGCTCAGATGTAATTTATTCTTCAAAGCGTCTATGCTCATTTCGTCTCGCTTGTAATCGAAGGGATTGGATCTGTAAAATGAGAAAGGTTCAAGATCAAGCCGACAAAGTCGACTGCTAGAGTCGTTCGGCTTTGCTTTGCTCGACTTCAACTGTGTAGCTATTTTTATTTCAATTATTCACCTTCTGTTGCTGTCGAGTTTATTGCCACGCTGCTCGGCTTGCTCTTTCTTCCGTAAATTGATTATCTCCTGGCCGAACAGCTGGACGCTCACGTCCGTATTATTGTCTGTGTTGAATCGACCGATCATGTATGACGATTCGTCCGTTGTTTTACCGATTTGATGGACCTATTTATATATATATATAAGTATATATATATGATGTATATTGTTTTTATAATATTTCATTCAGCTCACGTTACTAGGACGCGTTTCTATTAATGATATACGAGTATAGTACCTCTAATTCGTGACCGGTAAAGTGGGCTCTCAATTGATACAAATATGTCATCACGGCTAATTTATCGGGGACCGTCAAAATATCCATATCCGCTGGTTCTATGACTCTCGGAATGCCCAGAGCCTCTCCGGCGTCGAATGCTTTCTTACAATTGCCCTTTACGTCGTGTGGCAACAATGAATCTATCTCTCTGAAAATTATACATAATTTTTTCATGTTACAACGACATTGCTTTTTTATGTTCGTACTGAATAAATAATGCTCGTCATACGACGACCCAGATTCAACGCAAACGGTGTATTCGAATGGCGCGCAATTGTTGGCGTGAGATAAAAAAAAAACGCGTAAAAAGAAAAAGAAGACAACGGACGAGATGTTATTCACTGACCGGAATCTACGCGGTCGAACGAGATTACTGGCCTATATCCAACGCTTCTTTTACAACGTCGCAATAGTCGAAGTCCGAGCAGTTGCTGACAACAAGACCCGCGGTTCTCTCTACACATATATAACTTTACGCCCGTACTATTATTAGGATTTTTTTCTCACCCTCTCGGGTTAACGCAGGAATCGTTTGGGTATTCGAATAAATCACGGCACGTCGCATGCTCAGATGATTTACAATACGTACATGAGATCGGGTCTAAAGTGATGAACGATGGCGCAAAATGCCATACCGTTGCGCCAAGAGGTCGTCAAGTTGGTGACTTTAACACCGGGATAATTTTGCGTTACTTCCTTGCACCACTCCAACAGATCTTGACCCGGTGTTATTTCTCGCAACCTCGGAGCTCCCATGTCGCTTTTCTTCAAGTCTAACGGCTGCAGCTTCGATCTCATTACGCTGTGCTCCGTATTTTTACTATAAAAAAAGAGAAAAAAAAACCAAAGATATCGTCACCATTGAACAAAAGTTTGCGTGTGTTTGAATAAAGTAAAACCTTCGACTAAACAGGCACGTACTCGTTCTCGGCTGCGATTTTATGTGTCGCAGGTGCCTTCTCTTTCGGCGTGTCGGTCGCGTCGACAACGTTCATCCCATGTATATTTTGTCCAATATCGTTGATTGGCGTGGCATCATCTTTCGATAAACTTGCGACTGTCGCGAGAAGTCAGTATGATTATTATTGGTGTGATTTTGGCGAGTTATTCTGACAATTTTTATCTTTATTGTTACAAGAACGTTGCGTACCACTTATCGGCGTACTCGGCAATTCGCTCTCCGTCAGGCTACTCGTCATGAGATCGATCTGCGTCGATATATCGAGTATCTCGTCCAAATTTTTCATCGACAATTCCTCGTTATCCTCGGGTATGTCCTCGTTGTCGAAATCGTCAAGGGGCGCAATGTCGCTGTTGTTGTTTACCGACATCAAACTTGCCATACTCTGCATATCCTCGTCCCTGATGAAAATTTCCGACAGTTACGAGTACAGATATTTTTTGAAGCTCTGCGAAAAGTTGATTAATTCGTCGGTAATTCGATGAAAAATCTTACGTCGCCTTGCCCTCCCTCAAAAATACGCAAGAGAGCGTACATTCCAGAGCCGCTCGCACGATCTTTTTCGACGTCGGTTTGAGATCTAATTTGAGCTGTTGTTGACTAGATTCGAGGGTCGCGTATTTTTTCATATTTATATTCGTCGCAGCCACGTGGCGTCTTTTGCCTGTCGTCGATACCTGTTTGTACAATAATTGCTTTTCAGATTGCAGATTTATTACATGAAAATAATAATAGACTGTATGTCACCGCGTTGGTTTAGATTGGGCTTTTAGTGAACCCGTACGTACCAACGCCAATGCAGTTATAACATTTACTGCGGGCACCCGGCCCCAGGAATAAATAAAATTACAAATAATAGCAACAAAGAAAAAAAAAGAAAATATATAGCATTTGAAAGAAGTGATGTAAAAGTACATTAACAGGCCAGGGACGTTTGATCGACCGAAAATTTAGTTACATTATATTACGTTTAACAAAACTGCAACAAAATCCAAAAAGTTTTCCATATGGTGAGCATTTATGTCAACATCGTTAAGTAGGAAAATACATAATTAATCGTGATATTATCTATAACAATGTTGTTATTGCTGTTTGTACAAAAGAAGTACTTTTCACTTTTTACCACAATTCTGGTAAAACGACCGATAATTGCTTTAGTAAATATAAAACAAAAGTTGTTCAAAATACCCTCCTTTATCGATTAAACTTAACAAACAATGTATTCAAACAAAGATCACACAATGGCGAGCTAACTTTTTTTAAAAAACATGAACATTTTTTGCTTTTAGCTTGCCATTGTGTGAATTTCTCTCGAATACATTTTTTGTTAAATTCAATTGATAAAGAAGGGTATTGGGAACAACTTTTGCCTTGTATGTATTAAAATTGTTTTCAGTCGTTTTACCAGAATTTTGGGTATTAAGCGAAAAGAGTACAAACAGCAATAACAAGATTGTTATAAATAGTATCAGGATTTTTAAATATATTTTCCTACTTAATGATGTTGACATACGGGCTCACCATTAAAAAAACTATTTATATTTTGTTGTGGGCTTGTTATACACAATCTAAAGTGACTGAACCTTCTGCCCGGCAACCCTCCCCCCCGGGCCTGGTACACAATGTTTTTTTTTTACTCTTTGGAACCTACAGAGAAACATTTCAAGTAAATAATGTTGGCTCACATCTTCGATAACAAAGGTCCAGTCTTTGTCTTCCAATTCGTGAGTTCTGGGATCTTTGAAGAGTGTTACGGAAACAGAATGATTGTCTGGCACGGGCCAACTTATTATACCCGTCAGGGGATCGCTTAGACAAGGCTCCCATTCCAGCGGATCTGAGCTGACTCTTCGACTGCGTCTTGTCCATACTACACTCAACTTATTTGGTTTCCTGGATATCAAACAGAATACTAAATAAAAGTAATTCGTAGAGAAATTTTCTAATTTTACAGTCTTGTAACGCACATATACCGGTACACGAGTGTATCAAAGAGAATCGTTCATTCGTAGAAGAGTTCATAGAGTATCGATGACTAGTTGTAGAGTATTTGTGACGCTATACAAGGCATATAAGGAATTTGCATCAGCATTCACTTACCACTTTGACGTCGTCTCAAGGGTGACCTCATGATACGAAACTGTGAACTGAAACTTGGCAGCCCTCTTATTGACTCGCTGCAATCTCTTCCAAACGGAACTCATGTTTCTGTTTTGTTATTTTTTCGTCTTTTTATACAATCAACTTGCTTGTGTTGTTTCACAAAGTAAAATTATATTCTGACGATTGTCAACTTAGTATTATTGCCCGATATAGAAACTATCGAATTCCTCGGCGGATCATTATTGTTATACGGTTATTTCGATGGAATCGAATCACAAAACACAACACACAATCGCGACAGTACGCTAGCTAAGCTAAACAAGGTTTCGCGACAAGACACACACAACTTGAGGAATATATTTCTTCACACGTTTCTCAAGTTCATCGAGCAGCTCGATAAAATGGCTCGATTAACAGTGCGGGACAAAGGTGTGTTCTATTTTTCGTCAATTTTTTTGTTTTGCTTTCTACCACTCGTTCGACGATCGCGCTACTGCTATTTGACGTTTTCTGCGCTATCACCGCGAACACGATCGTTCGTCGCTCACGGTATTTTTGGTAATCAAATGTACATGGACGGTAGGGAGAATTATTATCAATGGCGTCACACTGACACTCGATACGAGCATCGCAAGAATTTACAACCCTTTCCTATCATCTTGGAAAAGAAAACGCGACTGCGCTCTGACACGGTGAATGTTCGCGCACTCGAACGGCCCGGGACACGGACTATGACACTACTGACAGTTACGAGCCGATTACTCTCGATAAACTCTCCTCACCGATTCGACTGCATTTCTTTTTTTCGCTAATGAAATTTCTTTCGCGGATAGAGTTTATTGATCCCACATTACGCGGATACGTGACGGAAAACTCTGTAGACTGCTCGTTGATCCTCGATCCGATGCGGGGCTTTCACTGTAATTCGATCTCTCGCCGGAAGATGGCAGACGGCGTACTATTCTGGAGAAGAGACAAATCGCCAAGCGACCTGCCGAAGCAACGTTACACGGTTAAACATGAGAGTTTTCCACCGAACCAACGGTCGGTTGGCACTGAATGCTTTACAGTACAGAACATCGCCGTACAATGTACTAAGGCTGTACAGATAGGCAGCCCTAGCCAGCTAAAATATTTTATCCGGCTAATAGATTTTATAGCCGGGTAGACCGTTTTAGCCGGCCAAGCTCTTTTAGCCGGCCAACTGCATAAAATCGAGCCCCTTAATGTCGCATTGTACTTTAGTCCAAAAAGGCCAGCGGATTCGTGTTCAGCGCGCAAAAATACGTCGAAATATGTGGCATATCATTAAAAAAAAAACAAAAAAAAAAATCGCCAAAAAATTCCAAGGCTGCCCCTTTAGAGTCCAATTTTTTTTTAATTAAACGAAAACTGGGCCGTTTACCTACGCCTTATCAAAGAAACGCTAGAGAAACAGCTTTCTCGTGACGTTTGTTTCAGCGTGACGTTATCACGAGCAAGAAGTCTATAATCATGCCGAACTGAAGACAATAATGATCTTGCGTAACATCTACGAAACTAGTCTATTGCATGTTGTCCCATCTGCATTGCAGTTTTTTGAGGCGATATCACCGCAAATCATTGTTTTCAGTCGCGACTTAGATTAAACATCAGCGTCACTGCTATCGCTATTCACTGCTTCGCAGATGTTCTCGAAGGGCGAAGCGCCGGGCCGGCGCATTCGTATAATGTAGCGGATGCTGGTTCACTTTGTTTGGAAATCTCGGTTCTTAACTAGAAGTGACGCCGTCCCAGAATACATCACCTCCTAGAACGTAAAGATGTACGGAATGACTCGTAAAAAAAGAATCTATTCGTTATATGAGCTGCGCTGTCAAAGAATATCGTTGGCACGCAACGTTTTTACGTAATGATAGGTACGCGTTCACTTGAAGCTCTGCCGTGTAATTCCTCTTTATGTGTCTTGAAAAGTTGAAAAACAGTGGCACTTTAAGTATCGCCCCACTTAAAGATGCAAGAAGTCTACATAAAGCTGAAACGATCTTAACCATCGTTCACTAATCATTTTCAAGTCCGGATGTCAACGCGGTTATGTTTTAATTTTTTCGACATATATATATATATATTCACATATATAACTTGCATATTCAGTGAATAAGCATAAGTGAAATTGTTCGATTGTGCGTTGATCATCGGATATACAAGAATGGCCGTAATTTCTGGATGGATACTGACCGAACTTCTCGGCACGGTCTTCGTCATCTTGGTCGGTGTTCATATATACTTTCGACACTTTTTGTACAGCTATTGGAAGAAAAAGGGAGTAGTTTATCTAGAGCCAACAACACCGACTGGCAATCTATCGAGCGTAGTGAGGGGGAAAATTTCTATAGGTATTATAGAACTAAAAACAAAAAAATGCGTATGGCCTAGTGAAAAAAAAAAAAAAAACACACAATGGAGCCAAACCTGATTTCTTCAATAAATAATTGAAATTCCAGGGGAACTGTATGCCGATGCGTATGCTGAAATGAAGAACAATCGTTATTTCGGAATGTATGCTTTTTACAAGCCTAGTCTCGTGATAACCGAGCCGGATTTGATAAAGATTGTTCTCACCAAGGAGTTCACTCACTTTCACGATCGTGGACTGTACTGCAACGAGCAGGTAGATCCTCTGTCCGGTCATCTCTTCTTCCTACCCGGTACAAAGTGGCGAAACCTACGTGTCAAGCTGACCCCGACGTTTACGTCGGGAAAAATGAAACAGATGTTCGGCACTGTGGTTGATTGCGGTGACAAATTGGTCCAGTACTTGAAGCCCAAAGCCGAAAGACGGGAGGTCGTTGAGGTGAAAGATCTTTTCGCAAGGTACATTTTGACGATGAAAATATTCGCTATGTCTACGGCTGGCTATCGAATGGAGTAAAACATTACAAGGCTCGCAATAGTAATTTGTTACTTTGACCATTAAAAGATTCGGTACCGACGTTATAATGTCAACGGCCTTTGGCATAACGTGCAACAGTCTCGAGAATCCCAACAGTGAGTTTCGTCACTGGGGACGAAAGATATTCCAGTCGAAGCCGGTACTAAACGCACTTATGATGTTTGCACCGAAAGTAATGGATCTATTATCGATACCATTCACCGACAAAGGCGTTACGAAATTTTTCTCGACCGCGTTCAAAGAGACTGTCGAGTACAGAGAGGCGAATAACGTGACGACGCCCGATTTCATGAATCTTATAATGCAATTGATGAGGAGAGGATACGTCGACGGCGACAACGACGTCACGCCTAGCATTGCCGGTAAAGTTATTTTTTCTTTATTTTTTTTTATAATCGAATTCAAACAATAAAAATATGAAATAATAAGTAAAATGCTTCAAGATATGACCGATGGAAAGATAACTCCAATGGAAGGAGCAGCTCAGGCTTACGTTTTCTTCTTGGCCGGTTTCGAAACAACATCGACCACGATAACTTATTGCCTCTACGAATTGGCTCGTAATCAGGAGATACAGGACAAAGTTATGAAGGACATCGACAATGGTCTCAAAAAGTGTGGCGGTCTCACTTACGACAGTATTCAGGAAATGGCCTATCTGCACAAAGTCGTTTCCGGTATGTGTTTTATCGCGATGAAATGTTAACTATTCAGCGTTTTATTTTTAATCTGATAATTTGTTACCGCAGAGACCTTGCGAAAGTATCCGCCGGTGCCTATACTTAATCGCGTGTGCACCAAGGACATTGATGTGCCTACGACGAACCTCCATGTTAACAAGGGTCTCGACATCGTCATACCAGTCCTCGGTATCCACATGGATCCCGATATTTATCCGGTACCCGATAAATTCGATCCCGAACGATTCAACGAGGCCAACGTATCTTCGAGACATCCCTACACGTACTTGCCGTTCGGCGAAGGTCCCAGAATCTGTATTGGCATGAGATTCGGTTATTCTCAGACAAAAATCGGTCTCATCAGTATTTTGTCGAAATATCGTGTGAGACTTGGACCGAACACCCCGGTGCCGCTGGAACTAGATCCTGGAAACGTCGTATTGACGGCAAAGGGCGGAATCGAACTTCTCATCGAGCTACGATGAAAGCTTCAGGTCAATCATGGATGGATGACTATTTAAAAAAATAAAATCAAGCCAAATGACCAAGCGCATGTGTGTCACATTTGTACATATGTTAAAAACACGGCAACATGAAGCATAACAGTCCCGTTGATTGTGGTGAATCAGAAGTTATTATTCAACCAAAGCGAGCGAAGAACCTACAATTATTTTTAGTTGCCGTGGTGATGGATGACTGGCTACTTAACGTTGATGATTGCACAGTAGAGACCTTATATCGGGAAAAGTATACCGTCTTATATCATGCGATGAATTCATTGACAAATGTAATGACAGACGTCCCTGCCTAGTTGTTAGGGAGTAATTACATTTGATGCGAACTGTCGGCCGAATTCTCAAGACGTAGTTAGACGCTTGCTTACCAAAGAATTCGCTCATCCTCACGATCGAGGGATGTACCGCAGCGGCGAAATCGTTCGTCTGTCCGGTAATCTCTTCTACATTCTGGAGGAAAGTGGAGAAATCTATGTGCTAAGTTGACGCGATGATTTGAGCTCCGATCCCAGCGATTTAGGAAGTCAGAGGCAAATGGTACGATATGACCTATTATTTATGCTCTTATACTCGTTGCTGGCTTTAGCTGGCCATAATCCGCTGCAGCCTGGATAATCCAATCAAGGCCTTTCGTCACTGGAGTCTGAAAGGCCTTTCCGATAAATTAGGCCAGATATACGTATACTCGCCCTTTAGCGATGACCCCGGAACCGGCATCGGCTCTGGAAAAAGGAGGCAAGGAGGTTCTACATTGAGATTGAGAAAAAAAAACGCATAAACAAGCCTCCGAGTGAGAATGGTCGTGAGGTGAACCTTTTATTTCGAAACAATCACGTACATATACGTTACATTTGCCTCATTCTCACGATTAACTCTCTCCTTTACATGCTTCATCATAGAAACTGATCTTGAATCCATACGTAGGCGTTTTTCTGTACAGACCTGCCTGCCTAAACGACACGATAGGAACGAGATATGAGAAACGGCGTCAACAGAAACCTTATGCGCCATTACCATACCTGCCTGACGTATCTTCAATGCGAGGCCAACACACTGTTCTCTCAGCCTTAACGGTACAAAAGAAATATAAATGGCTGACATATTTTTCTCAATTAAGATTATAGTTTTGCTCAGTAGTATTCCTTGTAGTCGTAAGAGTCGGCGAGCAGAGGAGCCGGCGATACCGAAGAGATGAGCGAATTGTGCTGATGCTGTTGCAGGGCATGAAGTTCGTGTCCGCTCGGTCCAGCCTGATGACTAGCGACCGGGTGACTGTGTACGGGAAGAGGTTCGGGCAGGGTGGCAACTTGATTGGCCGAAGCGAGAGCAGCCGATTCTGCTGCATGAGCAGCCGCAGCTGCGGCGTTGTTCTGAGCCTGCTGAGCCGAAGCCGCGGCCTTGTCGGATGCTGCTTGGGTAGCCTCAAAGTCTATTCTCGCGGCCGCGAGTTGCTCGTCGATGGTCTGGGCTCTGGCCTTGGCTTGGCCGACCATAGATGTCTGGGCGGCGAGTTCAGCGGCGGCTTCGGCCGCTGCCTGAGCGGCGTGGTCGGAGGTAGCCTGAGCGGCGTTCATCGCGGCGGTTACAACCTGAAGCTGATGAGCTGCCTGTTGAGCGGAGTTCTGAGCGGCGGTTGCCGCACGTTGGGCCTGCTGAAGCTGCATCTTCTCACCATCAACGGCTACGTGAGCGTCGCGGGACTGCTGCTCGAGACCGGCAAGTATAACTTGCTTGCCGGCGAGGGCAGCAGCAGCGGTGGCTGCCGACTGAGCAGCGCTCTGAGCCAATTGATTCTTCGCCACGTAAGCAGCCTGACCAGCGGCCGAGTGCTGATTGGTCACGGAATTGTGAGCCTGATCGGCAGCTCCGCGAGCGATGCTGACGAGACCACCGCCCGCACTGAATCCAACGTGACGCACCGGAGCGTGTTGCTGATGAGCGGCGGAAGCTCCGTAAGTCGCGGACGGGGCTGCATCGACGTAGTGAGCCGAGAGGGCTGGCACCTCCGCCAATCCGGCGTACTCGTACGCTCCGTAATCGGAGTAATGTCCGCCGAATTGCTCGCGCGGCTTCCTCGTCTCTTGCTTCGCCGCCTTGCGGCCCGGGGCTCCAAGGGCGAGACTCGCGCAAGCGAGAATTATGAAGATCTTCATGATGAGCTTCGATTCTCCGATCGGCTGCAACAACGGGAAATTCGATTGACTTTTTTTTTGTTCATTAAGTAAGAGGCTTCGGGTGCGGATTGTTAATGGATTCGCGAATGGGAAGCGGAAAACCGCGTTAGCAGAGTTGTGGCATCGAGAGGAAAAAAATGTTCGCTAATGAGCTAGATCGAGGAATGTACTCGATCGGGGAGTTGTTAACAGTTAGTGCCCCAGGAAATAGAAACGAGACACGACAACACACTATAATGTACCACGGTCATTTATCCCGTATTGTATAGCATTAAACTACTTAAGTCGATCAATTATGCGATCACGGCAGGGCGTGCTCATGTTCATCGAGCCGTTGTGCAATAGCTTCTTGTCGCCGTGTCGAGGCTTTTCTTTCATTGCAATTTCACCCGAGACACTCGCCCGGCTACCTGCGCTGATTCGCATGATCGATCATCTGGAAATCGTGCCGAATCCGACGGAGGGTATACACGTTTATCGGGAATAAAAAAACGAATGGAAAAAGGATCGCTCTATCTGGTCCGGAAATCGAAAGTGCTGCTCGATGAGCTTCACGGTTCGCAGGAGCGCGGAGACAGCTCCGAACATAAAAATCACAAAATATATAAGTTTCCAATGTTCTATCGATAATGTTATGCAAATAATGGATTCGTAGGGTTGATTAACCGGCGCGAGGCAGTATGAAACGTTATTGAAGATTTCGTCATAGACAGTGATCCAGATACCGTGTATATTAATTTACCAACGTTGATACCGCGCTCGTTGCAAGCGTTTTGCTTTAGTAGTAACGAACAAACACAAAAGTTTGCTATGTGAGCCGAGCCGTGTATGTTTGTATAGCTTAAACTGCGACGGCATTATCTATTTAATGTTTGTAGCATAGGCGCGTGCTTGTTACGCGGTCGTGCTGCGGCAATCGTGACTCGACACCCCGCGCGCATATCTCTTATATACGAAATCGTTACACACACAGTATGGCCATTGCTCAAATTCACAAATCCAGTTTGGTCGCGGTCTGAAAGTCCCGCGGACAGACGGGCTCTTGCGGTTGTCTGGTAAGAGGTTGCATATGTTCACCTAGGTACGACTAACCATTCACCGACCCGACCGTGTAAGTTCTCGTAGTTGGCGAGCTTATCTACATACATTACGAACGGCACCCACGAATCACGACAAGCGCGGCCGACGCGAGCCCCCCACGCTCCTCTATCTATACTGTTATACTATACATAGATATATGGATATATATCTATATATATGTATATACGGAAAGAAATAGGAACATAACGTCAGTGGGAAAATGCACGTACACGGCAAACATTTTTTCAAGCTACGCCCTTTCGAATGGTGAACGTAAGCACGAATAACTTTTCTGTACACGCGCTCGAGTCTCCTGTACCGAAACGAACTAGTTATACGAGCAGCATAGCTCTCTGTCGTTGCATACTGCACTCGATGCATTGACGTCATTCGAAACAATCTGCATAAATGATCTCGAACGATTCTCTGAAGGAGATCGATAAGGAAATATCGTACCTTTCACTTTTCAATTTTAGGTGGCGCAAGTTTAATTTTTCATTCTTAGAACTTTTAGATACTGCCGGCCGTTTCTACTTGGTTGTTGACTTTTTGACGGAGGCAATTGCCGAACGTTGCGAGTAACACACTTTTGTTTTTTGTTTGATCGTCTTCGAATATTGAACATTTGAATTTGAATTGACTAAGATATTTGTAAAAATGGCTCTTTCGCCAACATCAACAGATCGCTACGACAGTTAAAGGATTAAATACATGATTTAGCGTGACACAAATTAATGCAGAGACGGAAAATTGTGGATTAGTCTTGTTCGATTACCTGCCGAAGTTTCTGCTATGTGACAAACGGCTAACTATTAACGAACTGGCATAATTATATGCGACAGTAAACTTGAAAAAACGTTTGACTAACCGGAAATTCAGTCGTTCAATCATTGAATCAAGATAGCGAGGCAAAATGTTGCTTTTAGGGGTCACTATCACTCGGCAATTCCGGTTATCAGGGAAATGCGTTGAATAAAAAAAAATTGCCATTTACAGTTTGACGACTGGATTAGTCAGATGCGAAAAACAAATAAAAATCGAGTCAGAAACTAGTGGGTTAAACAATGGAGCAACAGTGAACTTTCAGTGGTGCGTACTCACGGAGTGTATGGCTGCTGCCGAGTAGCTTGTGACTTAGAGCTGTCCTTGCTCTGAAAGGGAGCTAAGAACTGTTACCAGTTACTCGATCATCGGAGCTCTTATAGCTCTTGCTGGTCCAGTTGGTCCACACCCGCGGAAGGGGTTGTCCCTCCCGGTAAAAAACCATACTTGCGGGAACACGAAACTTCGTTCCAAGCAATTCACCGTTCTAACAATGTCAATAATCCACGAGAATATTTATTTCCTATCAACACTTATCGATAAAATTGGTGCTCCATTCGCGCTACTATCGATAAACGAGCACGAGTGCGACATCCATAAGGAAATAATTACAATATTTGAAAAATAAAAAATAAATATCCCGTTGAATTAAAAAATGACACAAGGCGTCTGGTAAAATTCTACTTTTCCTTACGCGATTTTTACATTCCACGTACAAATTGCCAACTGGCGAGATCGTAAATGTTTCGTTACAAAAAAAGATAGTGAATGGTATAACGCAAGCGGAGAGTAATAATCGCGGTAATTGGCTTATCAGTGCATCATGGCCTGAGCGGAACGCCTCGAAGAGTCCAATTGCGATCGCGTGTCTTTCCGTGATTACTGCATTATCACTAAAAAATAATCATTTTTAAATTGCCATATTCATCTTTTCGAAGCTGACGAGAAAATTCGCACGTATTGTCGGAAACATTCACTGACAAAATATGACATAGTAAAACCACCAATACTGACTTTTTACCATAGAAAATAGTTTTCAGGGAGAGCGTTTACAATTTATAGTTACGACATTGACAAAAAATCGTGATTGCAACTATAATTATAATTTAACCAATTTATACTATCAGAAACTATCTATATAGACGTTCCTCCTAGGAACTATTGGTATAGTAGAAAATTCTATCCTTGTTCTCAGTGTTCTAATAGTTGGACAAAGCGTTGTTTAATTTATTTTCTACGTAAAGTTCGTGCAGGCAGGGAGCGAGCAGCGGAAGAAGAAGAAATGAAGAAACGCGAGCGCGACGAATGGAGGTTCTCGAGGCTCTCCGTGGAAATCTCGTTACAATTCGACGTATCTCCGAGAGATCATTGTGCTCTCGATAAAACGAGTGAAAGAGACACACTTCGATAAGCGTATTGAGGAATCGATTTCTCCTTCATCCGTAACGCACAGATTGTCGGGTAGGCCGTTGTCATCGACGATTCAGCGAAGGCTCAGCTCTCGAAGTTTATACAACGTGTTTATAAATCCGATGATTGTGCATATAACATAATACCCGGACGTTATTCCGTCCGGCCTGTGCGCCGCGTTAACGTCCTCGAGAGCCTTGCCATTTCTCGTTGTGAGAGTGAAGAGAGAAAAAAAAAAAAATTACCATTCATAGATCAATTGCTCAATTCTAAAGATAAACTTTGTATCCTGTCGGTATCCTGCAGGCCATGCGTGGCTTTGAGGGCGAGAGACCGGTCGCTCGCTCCTCGATCGGCATCGATCCTTCGACGGTCTACCGTGCGCATGTAACGGTCTATTGTAACGTTCCACAGTATTACGATACTAGTTTACTCGGTGTAACGAGTAAACCGAACTTTCTCTCAGAAATACTCCGATAATCCAATACTCTCTCACGATGTGGGTTAATAATAGATTAACGCGATGACGGGACAAGATAGATCGAGAGTAAACGGACGCGCTCGGCGCGCGGTTCTTTCACTCAATGCATTTTCTTTTTCTTCTTTTTTCTTGACAATGACACAGTTTTACCAGTTACATGGCACGTTACGCATACTTCGGATCCCGACTATCACACAGAGTATGAGCTGTTCGGTTTTATTATTTTTTCCTCGTTTTTTTTTTTTTTTCCTATCGATTATGGAGCCAGACTTGCGCAACGACCAGAACAGTTGTTACCGTGTACGGTAACCTCTCTCCTCTGCTCTCTACACCTCCTCTCTCCTCTGCTCTCTGCATAGTGAGTCGATGATGATTATGCAAGTAGCACGAGGGAAAAATTTAACTGTGCAACGATTTGAGTTATCGGACGCATTGCGATATAAACTGGAAGTGACACGCCTCATCGAATCGTCCTTCGCCGGTGAACGACGAGCAGATGGAGTAGAACACTGTGCGAAAGTGCAGCGAGAATCCTATCTTCTCGAGCGATCCTATTCCGCTTTGCAGATCCCGAGAACGCTCTCGATCCCGTCTCGATCGCGCTTGTTCGTTTAGGGGGCAACCGGCCGTCCGGCGACTATGACCGTGCGTCCGAGTGGGCGTTCTCTCGACTCTGTACTCTCATGGGCATTACGGATCTCGAATTAAGATCGCGTATATACGGGAGACTGCAGGCTCCACGGTCTGCGGGAATGGGCGATGCTTTTCACTTTCACGTATAATTATATATGTGATATACGATCGATCGTGTGAGTGTGATCGATAGGTTGACTCACACAGAGTGCGTGAGTCAACCTATCGATGCAGACTCCAGTGCACCATTTGCGGCAACGATATCTGTTCTGTGAATTCATCGCACATAAACTTTTTTGCTCCCGCGAGTTCCCTTTATCACTTCTTTTTTTACCGTTTCCCAACAACTCATTTTTACATCCATTTTATCGTGAGTTTGCGTCGGACATTCATATTTCCATTTATAAAATAAATAAATATAACAAAGCAAGCCGAAGGCTGAAAAATGAAAAAAAAAAAATCCCACGCAAGTGAATCGAGGGTACAAGATTATTTAATTATAATGTGTTGCATCGATATGTAAGGTGTGTAAAGTGGTGAATGGAAAATCTATCGGGATATTGAGTTTCAGGCATCTCGTGAACGAAATCGTGCGTATGTCGTCCTTCAATCTTCCGGCAGTATTTATTCGTGACGTCCTCACGTGTTTGACAGATCCCTCGAGCTGTCATGATCGTCTCGCCGGCTCTTACTGACAGTGAGTTTTTAATAAATTCGCCAGTAGTGGCTGTAGGATGAGCATCCTCGGTAGTCTGTACGTAGGTGAGAATTATTTGCGACACATTTGGCAGTACTTTTATCTTCCAATCTACCAACTCTTTTCACATAACCACAAAGGTATTACCATATATATATATATCTTTTTTTTATTTCAAATCTCGAAGTGTTTTTTCTTACTCTCGGAAGTTTCGAGAGGGAGAATCTCCACTTCGTTCAGGGTCACACGAAGAACAGCGAGAAGGCGAGCAACATAGCTCAGAAAGCTGCGCAGGAGGCCAAAGCCGCGTCGGATGCACAGAATATTGCCGGTCAGCAAGCGGCCCGTCAAGTACTTGTTACAAATCTAACGCACTGCATTAGTGTACCAGTGACATAAGCATAGATCACGATTTGTACTCGAAATAAGAGGATAAAAAAGTATCGTATCGCATGCCCGATCGACGTGTGGAAATTTAATATTTTTTTGTATTATCATATGTCCGGGTGGTTTGTCTCGCGGTCCAGAGAGCTCCGTGTGGACATTCGAAGGACTTGATAGCCGGTCGCTATTTCACAATTTCAATTGTAGGTCAAGTCCCAGCTAGCTGAGAAAGCCGTCCAGGCAGCGAAATCAGCCGAAGCTGCTCTGACCGGTAAAGAGGCTATCGTCGAACAGCTGCAGGAGGAAGTCAAGGAAGCCGAGTCGGTTGTTCGCGAGGAAAGCTCATCATTGCAGCAGGTCCGCGGCAACGTTAAATCCGCGGTGCAGGCGGCCAGGGAATCTCAGCAGCAGGTCAGTCTTCGACTTTCCTACCAGCTCTTCGAACAGTTGACTGATCGCTCTTTTCCCCCCTGCCCACTTTTCTCCACGACCAGATGAAAACGTTATCGCATGCGCTGCAGACCGCGAAGTCGAAACTGGCGAACGCCCAGGCCGCCGCTCAGGGTGCCCAGAGGTCGTTGACCGAAAAGGAGGAACTTCTCGAGGCTGCGAAGAGACGAGTGGACGAGTTGGGCGCCCAGTTGCGCGCGGCTAAAACTGACCTGGCCAACACGAATCGAGCGGCGGTGAGGGCGAGTTCGGCCGCTCGCGAGGCGACTATCAACGCCAATAGGAACAAGAGACGTTTGGAGAACGGGCGAAGTGGGACGAGAAACGATCCCAGAAGGCGCAGAAGATCGCGAGAGGCGCCGGGATGCAACGGCGTGCGGATCCCGAAGAAGCAGATTAAGGCGACGAATCTCGCTCAGAAAGCGGCGCAGGAGGCCAAGGCTGCCTCGGATGCTCAGAACATCGCTGGCGCACAAGCCGCTCATCAGGTTAACGACGATCGCTTCGCGCCTTCGCTTCGTCCCATCATTATTTTAATTCGATGCAAACAGGGTCGAACAATAAACGTTTATCACTAAATTGCGCAAAGGTGAAATCTCAGCTTGCGGAGAAGGCGGTCGGAGCGGCGAAGGCCGCGGAAGCTGCACTCGCTGGTAAAGAAGCCATAGTCGAGCAGCTTCAGCAGGAGTTCAAAGAGGCCCAGGCCGTTGTCCAGGAGGAGAGTGGATCGCTCCAGCAGACTCAGGCTAACGTAAATTCTGCCGTTTTATCGGCCCAACAGGCACAGCAAGAGGTGACTTTTTTTTTAATTGAATATGGTGTAAGATCGGTAAGTGATTGCATCTAACGTTGTTTAACCCTCATTCTGGCGTCTTTTTCTCAAAGCTGAGGACTCTGACCCAGGCGATTCAAACGGCTAGCGCCAATGTGGGAAACGCCGAAGCCACTGCCCAGGGAGCTCAGCAGGAATTTACCGACAAGCAACAGCTCGTCGAGGCGGCGAAACGCAGAGTCGAAGAACTATTGAAAGAGACCCAGTGCGCAAAGACTGATCTTGCGAACACGAAGCAAGCGGCTGTAAAGGCCAGCGCAGCGGCCCGCGAAGCTAAGGTCAATGCGAATCGCAACAAGCGAGGTCAGATTGTAACTCGTCAAGTTTCCTCCCTCAGAACTCGAGCCGATGAAACGAAACAATATGACGACGAAAATTGATATTTTTAGAATTAGTTTTTCTAATTATTACATCAAAGTTTAATAAAATGTGTACATAAATGTGGCGATGAGTTGATCGATTTCTGGTTCCATTTGCATTAAATATATATGGAATTCATTTTGAATGCAGTCGGTGCCAGAAACGGACGAATCGAGGAACACACGGGTAATGATTATTTTTATCACTAACTTCTTCGTTCGCTTCCGTCCATGAATATAAAGTCTGAATTAAATTGCTTCCCGTGAAGCGCGCGACCGGTTCATAAATAGTCACACGGGATTCACATACAAAGTAGATGAGTACGAACGAGAATTCCAGGGAAAATAAATAGAGAGGTCAAAGTTCACTTCCAGGCATGTGCGGCTTCTCAAAATGATGCTAAGTAGGGAAAGAAGGAGAAAATGGTATCGCTATCCTGGGTCAATGCACCCGGAGGATGCGAGTGAAGACAAAGAAGGCCTTACGGAAGAGAAAACAGCAACGTTTCGGCCGTTGTTTTTTTTTACAATGTTTTACTACTCTCAGTATTTTCCGATTGTCTATGTCTCCCGTCACGTCAGACTTCCGGCTGGCTGCGAGAGTCTAGCGTCACGCGAAACCGTGAAAAGAAAAGGAAGCAATGTGCAAATTAAGGTTGTAGCTCATTTTTGTTCTCCGATCTTTAGTGTTTTCAGTAATTCGATCATACTGCGTTTTTGGAACACATGTAATTGGAGGTAAATCATACATTTTGCAATGGACCGCGATTCTCGGTGGTTTACGAGAGCTTAGTAGCGGATCACTCTATGCATTTGCTCCCATCGCCGTTCCCAGCGATACACGATACCATGTGTATGCGTGTTACGTAGCCCCACTACCATGAGTTAAGATTCCACTGCGGGCTCATTTAAATCGTAACGCCGACAGACTCCTATTACACTCTATCCTGGAGCTCGTGTCTTAATAGCCAAGAAGGGAGAGAGATATAATCGACAGAAATTTCGTAATCGATCGAGATTTTCGAGAGGACGATGATTCGGCTGCGAATCGCGTGAGTCGGCGGATCGATAGGTATATATGATTACCTCGGAGAGAATAATTTTGTCCTGATCGACAGCGCTTCGGCATCGCCGAAAGGTGTGAAAGTTTCGCATCTTCAGCACAAAAAAAAAAAAAAAAAATAGTACCTTGATCCACCAAAACTCGAAGTCGTCTTTTTGAGAGTAGGCAAATCTCACCATTCATCAGGCATTCTCGACAGGATCCCGACGGTATGCGGTGCGAAATATCCGTGGGAAAACGAAAAGAAGCCTCAACGCATTTGGCCGATTACCCATTCTTATTAATAACACCGAAGCAAATCCATCACACTCTACATCATATTCGATTTTGAGATGGCGTGTCTAACAGACCGGACAGCGCGGAGCATGCAATGTCTTATCGATGTAATTAATTGGTTCGATCGATTAAAGCGCAGACTGGCCTATAGAACAGTACTTTATTACGGCGAGGTCGACTCGATCTTCCCTCCGGTATTGGAGTGCGACGTGCACTGAGAAAAGATGCAGCGGGGAGAGAGATGGAAGGCAAATCTTGGAGAAGATCTCTTTCGATTGGGATCCCGCGCGCACCCGAAGGGGATGAGCCGCCGCGAAAGAGGTACATCTCTTCTCTTCTCTGCTCCTCCAACAAGCACAATCCCCGGCTGAAAACACCACGTCGCAAAATACAGTGAAAGTATTTTCTAGTCCACTCACGTGCCTCGACCGCCCCGAGTATATCACGAGGTTCGTACCTGCCGCAAGGCTCAGTATCATCTTCACCGTCTTCTTCACTAGTTTGTACAATCGTATATCCCGCGCAGCGCTCCCACGATTCGGAACAACTCCCGTATAAACATCTCCTTACATAAAAAGAAAAGTCATTCGATCAACGTACTCGGTGCCTCGACGTTTTTTTCATCTCAGATTCAAATTTAATTCTACGGAAATCTATCAACGATAGGCTGGGCGTTAGAGGCAAAAGCATCAATTGGAATCGATCGAAGTGCGGGGTTGTGCGGAATTCTTTAAACACGGTGAGTGATCGATGGTGATGTTAATTGGCTCACGCGCCGAGCATAAATAACTGCTCGTCTCGATGCCTCTGGCTGCCCATCTCGAGTGCTACCTACACTCGTCTCGGTGATTAATGGAATTATATCGATTGGGCTATCGAGATTTGAATTCCTTCTCACGGTATAAATTTTCCAGTTTCAACCTTACTTTTTGCCTCCTCGATCGGTCGGTTCGAATAGTTTGTTAATTGCGACATTGGGCGGCATAATAGGCGAGCCTCGGGCTATCGCGAACAGCGGATTTGTAAGGCATCGAAGGAATCCGTTGACTTTTGCCAAAGAAATCCGGACTGCCCCGAGGCTCGGGCGGCGGTCTGACTACTGAGTGACCGTAACCACTGGCCGCGTTTCAGTGGTGAGCGAAAAAAGACCAGGCTGGAGCATTTGGGTGACTTCTTGCGAAATTTAATTCCAGAATCAATTTATTCCGTTTATTGGGAGGCTGAGAGAGAACACGCCTCGGAAACTTCGTATCGTCCTAAGAACCGGCTCGGGTGTTTCCACCGTGGATCCGAGACTCGTCGATGTTACGAACGCGGAGTCGCTGCTCTCGGCGTTCACGGAAGAAATGAAGAAAGACCTTCCGAGAATCGAATCGCGTTGTGGGCAATTATTATTAAATTGTCATCGAAGCCCGGGAAAGGCTCGTAGTCGAGTTCGACTCTGACAACCGTCCGATTCTCATGTACACAGGCCTTCACCGGGCAGCATACCTACTTTGGATCGTTCGCACGATGTATCTGACGGGACGATCGTAGACACTCGCGAACTTCGTAGTTTTCGTAAGATCGTACAACGATAATACAAAAAAAAAATGGTCACGAAGTAACGGTAAGGAAGTCGGATATCGATTCGATACCCGACGGATATGTTTAATTTCATTGAATAGTTACTTTCACGTGTCGCTATTTTATGAATATACAAAATATTATGATGAAAGATTCGTTCGCTCAACGGGAATTTATGGTTGTCCACTTTTTTTTTTTTCTTAAAAAAGAATCGTAAAACGAATGAGAAAAAGAACTTGGGCTTTGTGGACAAGAGGCAACTTTTTTTTACGTTTTATGGAATTGTCCGTCGGATCTTTGGACAACCAGGTCGCGATTCAATTTTTTTTAACCTTTTAATGCAGGTCCTTAAAGTAGCAAATTATGATTTCATACACTCACATGTATCGCCTTACGGCTTCGCCGGTAAAGGTTCTATCCGCGGATAGAGCCATAAACACTCGCACCGACGAGCTCCTAATTAACAATTAGTTGACCTACCTACTTGACCACCTTCTGTGACGAAACCGCGAATGGCGAATGTCATGTTAAACTAAAAAAGAAACACGTTCTCGTTTGCTGCCAAGAACGTGTTTTTTTCTGTCTTTATCGGGGGAGAATTTTTCTTCTTTTTTTTCTTTGGATGTCGGAGGAACAGTCATGCCCGGGAATGTAACGATCACGTGGGTCTCGTTGCCGGTTTTATAACACCGCGGTCGGCTGTACTCCGATAGCCGAGAGTGTGCAACAATGAAGCGCGGAAAGAAAGGAGGTGAGAGTACAAGTGCCGGACGAGGCGAAGTAGCAAGAGTCTCGGAGCGAGCAGACGAGAGGATGGATCTCAAGATACACTCTCTCTCTGTCTCTAGTTTGTCCGGTGTACGGCAATACTTGCGTACACAGCTCACGATACCAGCCAAGAGATAGGCCTAATAGGCAGAGTAGTTTCTTCTCGCCGCGCGAACCGCGTGACCGCTTACAAGACAAGCTGCCACCATGCACGGTAATGTAATTAAATAATAGTTGCGCGCATGATAATTGTGCGGAGGCGGGAATTTTGTAAGTTCAGACCGGGTTATAAAAAAAAATGTAGAGGCGGATAGAGAAACAGGCGCGGGCCGCCTGGCAATTTCGGCATTCGAGACCTCGTCATTATTCCTTATTAATTTTTTTCTCCTCTCGTTATTTGGACCGTGATGGTGAACAGAGATGCCGAGGCATGTCGCGTCACGCAGGTGGATAACAGAACGCGCGGAGATTTCGTCAGATGCCAGATATGGATGTTCATGGGCGTTCGAAGAAGACCCATGAATGTTTGAATAATGCACGACGATGGAGAACAATATCTGTGTGGGTCGGTGTCCGAAACATAAATGGCACGACCCGAAATAATCGAAAGTATCGCGGCTCATTTGTTCGCTAGCTTCTGGAGGTGCTCGGTCGGACGAAGGTTTCTGTAGTAACGACGGTAATGCAATGAGTGGGGAAATAGGGGATCGCCCGGCTGACTCGATTTACACATATGTAGAGCGATTATGCGATTGCGAGTGGCGGATCTCTCTCTCTCTCTCTCGACTGTGTCTTGGCGTGTGAACTCTCCGCGAGAACTGTGTGTTGCCGTATGTCGTCACATCTCGTCTCACTTCCAGCTCGGTTTCTCGGTCTGTATCATTATTCCTCGCTCGGTAAGCAAATATCTTCTCATTCATCAATTTTCCGTAGGAAATAGACATATTTTTTCTTCTTCTAATCACGAAATTTATTACGAGGATGCTGCGAGCGGAACGGAAGTGCAAGCGCAACGATGTTATGCACCTGAACAGGCATTCGAAGTTAAACATACACACCGGGGGGGCTTGGCCGGCGCGTGACTCTGCACGATAATCCCGTCGAAGAAAACGTTCATCTGAACTCCCGTGGAGAGAATCGTCTTCCGCGATGCGGCTCCGTCTAATCCGTAAATCTTTAAAGCCACCGGCCGTGCTGATTACCATAGACCCCATGACTTTTGAGTACTCTCGTTGCGTAACGACGAGATACGGCCCGCATACCTGTAACTATAACGCTTGCCAGTCTCTCGTTATGCTCGCGATAAAAATAAAAATAAAGAAATATGTAAATAAAACTGAACGTCCGCAACTTTAGTCACAAAGAGTGCCAAGAATAAATCGCCACAGTGAAAGGGCCCTGGCGGTTTAAACGCAAAGAGGAATCCGTGCGCGTCTGCATACTTTCACCTCGAAAATACACGCAGAACAACATTCGCAGCAGCGCGGGTCGACGTAGAATTATCGTCTTATCGACGACTCGTTGAAATTAATCATTTATCTTTTTTTTTTTTTTTTTTTTTGTCGTAGAATGGAAGAGGGGCCGACAGCCTCGTTCCGACGAGGAGAATGATCCAGCAAGTTTGAGGAAAAACAACTTTAAAAGAGAGTCGAGAAGACGAACCACTGGCGGTTCACGACCTTCACGCGAGAAGCTGCGGGAGGGTATTTTCAATTCACCGTCATGACCGTCAGGATGAAGTGCGGCGGTTTGACAAAGTGCATTCCCCCGCTCTTGATGCTCCTGGGAGTCTCCTGCTTGGTGAATAGCGAAAAGGTTTGACAAATATCTATCGTAGCCGGCTAAAAATATGGTAGTTTGAGTATTTCGGAGTAGCGTCGAACCGTGCAGTCGTGAGAGGTGGCTGCGAATTCTCCGCAGCTCCTATCGAGCGAACGAACCGAGTCGAATTGAGATTGAGTGAAGGCACTCGTGTTGCTCAACTCGGAGAGTCCCGAGGTTCGTTATATCCTCGGTTCGGTCCCGTCCTTAGAATGCAGAGCACTGGAGATTTTGCTATGCACGAAATAGGATATAACGTAGGATCTGTAGAATATACGGGAGCGGTTCGCGTTGTCGAGTCTGAACTGTGTCGAAGAGACGATAAGTTCGTTAAAAAAATAAAATAATAAAAACCGGGAGTGCACAGCTGGTTTTGCTATTCCGTGCATGCGCAGGATAAAATGAGTATAATAAAGGTTGAAAAAGACACGAAGTCCTTGCTTCGGTAGTGAGAGCCGAGACGGCGTTTTCAAACCTGCCCTGGCTGAGATTTATACGCGGTACTTCAGTAATGAGAGATACGGCGTGCCGTATGATATTATCCTCCGTGTCTCAAGACCGTTGTTACCGTCATTCTCGTTTAGAGCGTGTCAGGCGATACTCAAATTAGAATAGATGAAGCGTATGGTAAAAAAAGGATTGTAACTTCAATCATTTCTTGTCCACAAAGATACGCAATTTTTTTTTCTATAGACTTTACGATTTTCCTTTTTCGTGACCGTATTTTGAATATATGGAGAACCGAAAGTGCATTTGTAGTGCTTCGGCTGTAACGGGAATAGAAAATGAAATATCACCGGTTGAAAATTCTATCTTCTGGTTGTGCAATTTACGAGAGTCCATCACGCAGCAGAATGAGTTACTGTCTCGTTGCGTGTGTAACGGGCGATTTTGCTCGACGATAATGTTATACGTTTTGTATGTCGAAGCATAAACGGCAGATCTACAGGGAGCAGTTGTTGCCCGCGTTGGGTGGCAAAATTCCCGAGGAGGCGTTCAGGACGGACAGACTAGCGTTGAATCGACTGAACAAGGATGGTATTACGGTTGTGGACGGAGTGCTTCTGGAAGCGAGGGACGTTGATAGAAATCCGGACAACGTGCGATCGAAGCCCGAGGTCATCAAGGTACTATTGGAATTGCGTTTTGTTCCATCGATATCGAGAAGAAGGAGGCCAAATGAGCTGTAAAAAAATTCAATCTCCGTTATTCGATTACATCTCACCGATTAGTTCATGATCACAGATCGTGAACGGGCGTAGATTCCTCAAGGACGGGAGCAATATCTTCTTTGATTTCCCAATAGCTGGCTGTATTTTATCTTCCATCTAGACAGGTCTCTTCATAGGCTTCGAGGTTCACGAGCTGCTAATAACTGCTCAAGAACTTCGTTGCTGATCATTAAGAGGATGCTGGAGCTGTTTTTTTTCTTTTTTAACCTGCTTTACCTGTTTTACCGACGGAACTAAACAATCTTTCAGCTTCGACTTAGCATTGTTAATATGCTGCACATATACGTCAAATCATGCAGGCCTATGATATTGACATAGAAGCTTCGGTGTGCAGTCGAATTTCGATTGAAAACTTACGAGGAATTAAGAAAACGTAGTGTCACGATTGACTCACAGGTGGCTCTGCATCGTGCCTTACAAAATCACGAAAATCGACGCTTACCAAAAGTGGCTCAAAAAGAGAAAAATCGACCTTCAATTGATTTTTTTTTTGTTTCAAGGCTGTATTTCACGTATTTTTTCCCCGCTGACCACGAATACAACAATTATTTTACTCCCAACGCAAAATTTTCCATTTAAATCCAAAAAATACAATATTTTGTGCATAAAATCAAGATTTTCGATGGCACACTGTAGTTTAGGCCCAAAAAGACCAGAGAATTCGTTCTCAGCGGGTAAAAATACGTCAAAATATGTGGTAGATCATTTTTGAAAAACAAAATACAATTTCGTCCAACAATTCCAAGGCCCCTTTAGAGTCCATTTTTTGCATTTTTCAACGTCCTCAAACGGCACGATAAAACGATTCTAAAACTTCGAACAAAGCCCTATTTTGACATTTCAGCGGCCATGTTGGTTTTCACGACAATTTGTAACGTTCCATTTTCTTTATTTCTCGGAAGATTTCGACCGAAATTCGAGTGCACGCCGAATCGTTTATGTTACTAATACAGTCCAGTAAGATTTGAAGCATACCCGTCGCATAGTAACGACGAATAGAGAAAACTAAGAAATCACCTATTTCAGTCGGTAAAACAGGAAGGTCCAGCAGCCCCTTAACGTTCCTCAACGATTTCGCGAGCGCAAATATAATTGGAGAACAAGTTTATTGGCATACGAAAACAGAAATAAATATGTTTCTCTTTTTTCCCTAAATCAGGTCTACGTCACACAGGATCCTCGCTACGTTCCTCCAGAGGGACGTTATCACAACGAGCGTCCAAAATCCGTAGATACGACATACGTTCTGAGAAAACCAGTGGGTCATCATGACGGGAGTGAGCGTCAGAGACTGAATGGACTGGGAAATGCTCCTCCCCAGAATTGTCATCATTACAACAATAACAATAACAATCAACGGTACAACGGTGGATACCGAAAAGCACCGGAAGTTCCACCCCAAGGATTGAGTCCTCCGAAGGCTCACGGTTACGCGAACTTTCACAGGTTCGTTCCGACAGGCCAGCCGTCTGCGCATCGCCCAGGTCAACCGCAGCAGCAGCAGCACCGGCATTACCAGACGATCTACAAACCGATCGTCGCACCTCTCGTTCTGCCCGCGCGAGATGTCATCATCAAAAAGCCATATCGGCATCAAAACGCCAATTTTCATCCTTCCTGGGATCTCTCGTACGATTGGGCTCCTTCTTTCAATCCACGTGAAGCGGCGTTCCTCGAGGATACCAGCAATTTCTTCGACTCTCACCAGGCAAGTTAGAATAAACATACTCTACAAACTTAATTCTTTTTTCCTTCCTCCAAATCGTTCGATTAACTGAGTGGAAAAACGTGTTTGCACGAAGTTGGTCAACTGCGGTAATGCAGTCACCGGTATCAGACAATTACCGGAAATCACTGAGCGTGTAAAAGACCGCATGGAAGCTTCCACGCACTCCATGCCTCGCGATTCCCTTTCTCCTTCCGTGAGAACTTGGACACGGTCGTGCGCGTTTCCATTTCTTTTTAAATTTATTTTCTATCGCTATTTCCAGATCATCAATGACTACGAGGGTTTTCTGGATACCTTCCACGGACGTTCTTATCGGCACGTTGGATCGCCAAAGGTGGAAGAGATTCGCGAAAATTCGTCAAAGGCTAACCGAGCTCTGGAACGAACCAATGTTGTCCCCAATGTCGATCACGGTCGGCCTTCTTTCAACATAGCGAACGATAGATCGAAAGGTCAGGATCCCTCGATGGTGTCGAAAAACGTATCTGAGCGGTACACGGATCTGACGCGCGTGCCGGAAACGAGCTTTTCCTGCGAAGGAAGGAAGGGAACTTTCGCCGATATTGAGACAAAGTGCCAAGTAAGTTTACGAAAACAAATTAATACGAAGATTTAAAAAATAAATTTGAAAGCATCAAACTAGGTCTTAAACGCTTTTCACGGCTCATACAGATCGTTGCGCTGCGGTCGATCTCTCGGTTCGGAACAGACCCGCGAGAGTTTCGTTGTGCAACCGCGAAATGTAATGGTTATTCGCGTAACGCGTCGGGTGATTACGTTCTCACACAAGAAACTTCTGACTCTCGTGATCTGCGTAGACGCGCTTCTCCGCGCTGTTTTCACCTGACTGACGCGGATGAGATAGTGACCGGGTAAATCGTACGGGAACATCTGGCGATTAAGTCACGTCGGTCATTTTACGTTTACGTTTGATTATATAGCCCTCGTAAAATATTTATACATATCGCATGACGTGATTATGCATTAAGCATTATGATTAATTAGTATTCAAGAGATTGTTTATTTTTTAGGTTTTTCACGAGTGCTCTGGATGGTCCAAGACGAGTTCGCTCTGTCCCGCTGGTACGGCGTACAGCACGGTGAAGAAACGATGCGAGTGGTGGAACACGGTCACTTGTGGATCTCGATAAATAGATTTGAAAAAAAAGCATCGAGGCTTGACACTATCGTACAGTGTATAACAGTATATAACTAAAAATATGTGTCGCCGATCCGAGAAAGCGTCATTCGACAAAATTTTTCATTGACTCTACAGTGATAGACAATTAAAATAATGAACACATCCTCGCGAGCACTTTTCTCTTCTCCGAGAAAATTTATTTTGTCTCCTCAAAAAAAGCTCCCGAGAGACATTTTTCAAGCTCGCGATGTATCGATAGATTTTTTGCGCAGAGTTCATACATTACTAAGCCATATGTTACTTTTTTTTGGTAACGTTATTACTATCGATTGTATTATTATCTAGGATTAGGTTTTTGTGAAAACAAAAATATTAATTTTGTATATTACGATCTGTACGACGAAAGATGCCGTTTTCGTACGATTCATGCTTAGTCGATGCACCTCCCTCTTCTGTACGTGTAGAAATGTTTGTCCAATGCACAAATCTTTTTGTACTGTGTATAGCAAGTTGACTTTTGATGAATTAGTTGGTAATTACTTTACCGGCCGTAATGTTGGTGAACGCAACGTTCCGCTCGAGCAGGCATTCTGGAAGATCGACTGCTGGTAGTTTGTGCCAGCAGTCGGTCTTGATGGTCGGCTCTCTAGGAAGCCGGTTTGGTGCTGACCGACGTACAGTAATAGAGATTGGTCCGTCTCGAACGAACTGCAAAAAAAAAAAAAATCGTCAATCACCGTTCCGTCATTTAGGAACTAAGATTTGAAGAACCCATTACCAAACTGATCTAAATCTCTAGCTTTTTACTTTTTTAAATATAACTAGCAACGGAAATATTTGTACAATTTACAGACGTCACCTTTCGCTCGAATGAAATTAAGATTACGCGCGGCATTCACATTAAAAAAAAAAGAATAGTCGTGAAACCACAGAGACCTCGTCCCCGAAAGGAAAATGGGCGGTTGTTTATTGTCATCATCCCTTCTTGTGAGCAACGTCATTATTATGTTACATAAAAAAAATTACCTTTCTAATTTAATCGATTTTGTCTTGACGACTTTGATGAGGGAAAATAGTAAAATATAACGTTAGTTGTGTAGGAGAGGGAAAAATTTTTTTCACTGTTTTCATTGCCGTAGGTGTTTCAGCTGTTGGCGAAGAACAGGTACCGGAGAAGGGATACAGGCTCATTCAAAATTAATCAACACTTTAATATATTCGTGATTAAATTAATATTAATTATATATTTTTTTAATTGTATAAAGATCGAAAGATTGAAACGTGATATTTTTTCATTTTCATATACATCAAGCTTGTACATTCAGCCTCGTTAGCAAGTCAAATCATTGTAGCGATGCCAAGATAGTGTTGTGCATTTTTTTATGTTCTATTTTCATGCAATCAAGCTCGTAATTCAGACTCGTTTGCAAGTCAAGTTACTATAACGATGCCAAGTGAACATTGTGCGATTTTTTGTTTGCTTTAATTCTGAACGAATGTGTAGTTACATACGCGTTCGGATACCCACCGTAACGCGCGAGTAACTTTCTCCGTGACATAATTATTTCTCATACTCGCGGTGTTCCTGTTTCTGTGTAAAGTCATGGGAGGCTGGTGTGGTTTGAACGCGAGAGCGAGAGACGATGGAAGCTGGACCGCGGGAACAGTTTAGCTCAACGTCAAACTCGGTGCGGTCATGGCAGCGGCAACAGCAACGTCCAGGAGCTGCGGTTCCATATCTTCCATGGCTACGATAATATTTATCGTTGGATTTGGCTTTACACTCGCGCAGGTTAGTGGACCAAACGTTGTACTCAACTTAACAGATCCCCGGCGAGTTTCTAACTCGTGTTCGCGACACGTGACTGAAATAAGCTATTTAGCTCGACGAATCTATCACTTCTGATGATATCATCCGATCGCTTCTAAACCATCGCAAGTTAAAAATAACCTTTTGACAACGAAAAAAAAAAAAAAAAAATCAGAATAAATTCTGCTCAAAGCGACACAACTTACGCAATCATCGATGCTTTCTGCGCAAGGTGAGATTCGTCCAAGCGTTGAAACCCCCGTGTTCAATGTCCCAGCGAAGTTACAGAAGAAAACGATCAGTTTGCGGTCGAAGGCACTGGCCCGAAAACACCACTGTCAATTATACTGCTTAACTCGCCGTGTAAACACCCGATCAACCGTTTTATTTGCATCTGTTTAGGATCATCGATTCAGGATCAATGTCTACGATGATTACGATCAACAGCCACCAGCGGAATATCAGAACTATCGGGACGCAAAGTACCAGGATCAGTACCAGGATCATCAGCAGCCACAGGCTCAGTACCAGGATCATCAGCAGCCACAGGCTCAGTACCAGGATCATCAGCAGCCACAGGCTCAGTACCAGGATCATCAGCAGCCACAGGCTCAGTACCAGGATCATCAGCAGCCACAGGCTCAGTACCAGGATCATCAGCAGCCACAGTATCGAGACCAGCACGAGGAGCCTCGCTACGAGCAGCCGATTGTTCAGTACCAGAAGCCGGTCATTCAGTATCAGAAGCCGGTTCCACAATACCCGAAATCAATCCCCCAGTATCAGAAACCAGTCGCCGCGAAAAAGAAGCCGAAGAAGGACGAGCAAGATTTCTCCAAAATACCCGGTGTGCCGGGTATAGATTTTCCGATCTATCACACCGTGCCTAAGACGAGCTTCTCTTGTGCCGGAGTCCCGTATCTGCCCGGCATGTACGCCAATATCGAGACTGGATGTCAGGTGAGACATTTGTTTATTTTTTAGTTCGAGTAAGAGGAGAGGGCCACAACGATTGGAAACCAATAACGTATTTTATTTTTTTCGAGCAGTAATATAAATCAACGAAAAAGTAGCTAAAGTTTTTTAAGCAAGTTAGAGAATAACCGTAATAATTTGAGAGCAGCTGTGCTCTAGGAGATAAATTTTCCACATAATTTGGAGTATAAAAGTTATATTGAGTGAAAAAAACATATACATATTGAGTGAAAAAACATATACATTCCGCGAATTCGTGAATCGGTTTGATTGAAATATAAACTATAGTATGAACGGCACGTATTCCACGATCGAATAGTTCGGTATGAAAAGGGTGCCGAGAACGTACGTTCGGAATGCAAATTGAGTAATCGGGTGTGCAAGGTCTCGCCGTTCGAAGCGATGAAAGTACTCAAAGGAACGGACAATATCGCGACCGGGCATACGTACTCTCGATATCGATAATGTAGGTAGAAATAACGTGTACCAAATGAGAGCGTTAAATGGATTCGCGCGATACCCATAGAATTTCAAAGGAAAGAAAGAGTCGAAGAGAAAGAAAAATAAAATAAAGAAAAAGACAAGTGAATGAGAATAAGTGGAGCTAGCGCCTAAAAGGAAGTGGGACGACCGCTGGTCGTCGTCATCGTAGCCGGCGGGTTAGCTCTCATTGTGCAACACGGAAGACCGTTGCTACCGGCGCTGCGACTATTCTATTGCACGCATTTAAGAATAGAATAATGGTAGAGGGAGGGAGACCGGCTAATAATTGCCTGCGAATTCCCATTACGCTTGCCTTACGAAATATCAGCGAACCACACCGCTGGATAGGCGTGGAATTAAGGTAGTTGAAAGAGGATTGACAGCAAGAGACCTTTGAGGCTGAGACGACTTTGTGTACATAGACACGTATCCTGAATAAGGTCGTTTGAAGAATAATCAAAGTTAGATGAAACAATATATACACTGTCTCCTCCTAGGATCTACAACGGCGTTGTAAAGTGAATTAACACTTTGGCGAATTATACTCTCGACTTTCGAATAACAGCAGATATCGTGAGAAGTCTCCTGACTTTCCTTTTCTTGGATTAGAAAAATATTCAATATATATATATATATATATATATATATATATAAATTGAATCCTTTAACCCTTCGGTGATCTTCGGAAATCGAACGATCGAACTCTGGAAGGATATTTTAATGATCTCATCGGGGAACGATTTTGACGTTGACGCGGCGGAGAAAGATTCGAGAATTGGAGCGAAATCTTGTTATGTAATAGAAGGCCTGTGATACATACTGTATATTGCTGGAAAGGCCTCAAGGCGAGTTGGAAGGCGAACGTCGGCCGCGTCGATCGCGCGGGTGAAAGACACCCACAAGGGGATACACACTGTTACCTACGGTTACAATACATATTGCACTGTAGGTTTCTATCCTCAATCACGAGGCAAAGATACTAAGTAGGGGGGCAGTTTAAGCTGTAACTGTATTTATTGGCGGTAGAGGTAACGGAGCAAAACGGACGACTACAAAAATTGGGCAAATTCGAGGGACATGCCTGCTCGAGGGACATCCACGTTCCTTCGCCTGCGTGTTTTCCAGCCGAGGCGAGACGAGTACTTTTTTGACGACGGGGAATGTCCTTTTTTTCCTTCCATGCCTCGAGAATTTTTTTGTAATAGACCGTTTTACCTCTCAGATAGGCGGAAACGTCGATACCCACGAAATCGGTGTCTCAAGCTCCCGCCGGGAGGATCGATTATAAACGTGAGCCAAAGTTATAGGTACAGCTATTGCCGGAGAAATTGGAGTGATTTTACCTCCCGGTCTAAAATCGCGTAGTTTCTTACAGTGTACGTTTAACATTAATACCAGTGCTGCGGAGGAGAGGAAGGTTTTAACTGCACGCTAACTACTGCGGCTGCAGCTCCTGCGAGATACATACTGCAGGAGAGTATTAAGGAGTTGGGAAATTCCGAGCTCTGCCCATTTCGTAAACGTTGCTGTGTATCGACTGATATTGCCCAGTTCGGGGTGCCTGCTGGCCAGGTAAACGCCGATCGTTGATTATCGTTCGAGAGTTCGGCGCGATATCCGAGAGCCAAGCAGAGAACCCTATCGGTTTCCACGTGTTTCTCCTAGCTAGCACACCCTGACTCCCTTGAGCGTTAATGGTCATTAATTAGCGGTTAATTGTTACATCAGTCGTGGAGTCCGTATTTCTTGACGTTATGTCGGTTCTACCGCTGTCCATTACTCGAGAGTTATACTAAGTAGGCCAAAAATATCCTGTATTACCTATCGACGGATTTCTCACCGGAGAGAATTTTCAGAAATTCTTGTTCAAGCCCTGAAGTCTGAAGCCTCAGTCTTGTTGAATTTTTTTTTTCATGGCACTTTGGAGATTAAAGGGTTAATTGTGTATGTATTAAGAATTAATTGCCATGACCGAATTTACGTTGCAGGCTTATCACGTTTGCCATGATGGACGGGAGGGCGATCAGGGAGCTTCTTTTCTCTGCAGCAACGGAACGCTATTCAATCAGAAGGAATTCGCCTGCGACTGGTGGTACAACGTCAATTGCGCAAACGCCCACAATTCGTACAGGTAAATTGTCCACGATGAAAGTATCGAGCGAATGTCGATCGAACATCGAGTAATCGTAATCGTCTCTCCTTTTCAGACTAAACGGAGACGCTACGACGAATCCCTTCGTGCCAAAAGCAAAGAAGGACGAGATTCTTCGCGATAGGCTCAAGATCGTCGTTTTTTAATTTTATAACATTTATTTCAAAAAGAGGCTCTTAAAAAAAAATAATTCAATTAGTGTTTAGAATTTCTCTTTTCACTACCGGCCAGCACGTACATTGTCACAAATAAAGAAACCATGCTTTTGCTCGATCCTTCGACTCTTCTTTTCATGCTAAATTTCATCTAAAAAAGTTCATCAATGATGGAGAAAAAAAATCGATCGATCATCTACATCTGACAATATCATTGCCTTACGGGATGCGTGGAACAATCGATCGAGCCCGAACTCGTCACCGGCCGTTTGGTCTCTCGCTAATTTAGACGTCTGATCCGAGCGTTGCACGACTACTACACACTGTTCCGATCTCGTTCGCGGTTTTTCTCGCAAGGGCGTTTCTGGCTCGGTGGTAGCGGGCCCCTACGGAGGGCGTAGGAGGAAAGTCGAGGCCGTTTGTTGGAAGCCAGTTTGGTTCTCGACTGCTGGAGATCGTGGCGAGATCGTGAACGGGGAGGGAGAGAGCCGCGCGCGAATGTGGACACGCTAGCACGACGGCATTTCGTCGAAGTCCTGGTCTGACCTGCAGCCGATCGCATAGGGAACAGATAAAAAATTCAGGTATCGATCGGTCTCGCTCGATTCTCGTACGGTAAAATCGATGCACGAGGCAACAAAACTAGCCTCAAACGTGCTATGAAATCGCACCATTACGCTCCCCTGTCTGACTCTTGTTACAATAGCTCGTTGGCAATAAGGGATAGGTCACTCAGCCACTCTCACTGGGCGAATATACGCGCGTTCTCTACATATATACGTATTTATGTATGTACATAGAGTCGAATGTATACAGCTAGAGACGTTCACGCGTTACCTGGTGTGATGTCGACCCTTGGAGACTCCGTGAGCGTAGCAACAGCCGGTTATCACCACCAGCTGCGACGTCAACTGCAAAACATTGTTTTTCATTTACAATATGTGCGAATTCGTGCAAGGCTACATGGTCTTCAATTTCTCCCGCGAGAGTGCATTCTCTTTTCGATCAGTTTGATTGTACATCACAGCACAATGAAACATTCGACCAGGACGCGATTAATCAAATAGGAAGCCCAAACGAATTCGATTATGTTAAAATGATAAAATGTAAATCGAGATTTTTTTGTGCCATCTGGAGGGATATTCTGTTAACGAGAGTTATAATCTGAGTGTAACGAGCCTAATAAACAACAGTGTCGAGATTTGCGTAAGACACGGAGAGGGCAGACACGGGCACATAGGAACAAACGTGTATACCGTTGCACGGAGCTCTCCACGCCTGGGCGGTAACTTACCCGCTTTGCACAACTTTGAGAGTAAAATCCCACGAGTACAGTTGCTATACATACGTTATACGACAACAATATATCGCTCTCTCCCACAATTTTCTTTCCCTGGCGCGGCGAAACGGTGAAGCGCGAGAAATACACAGGCGTCTCCAGTGAGAAGACTATCGAGTCGCGGATGGATGAGGTGACAAGACACACGCGTAACGAGAAAACACACCTCCCGTTTGAGCAACTCCACTTATTAACTATGTGGAATCCAAATGAACAAAAAATGTAAAAATTTAATATGCGTGGGTAATATAAAAAAATGTACAAAAAAGAAAAATGATAGTTAACTGCGAGACCCTGACTTCCGGTCGAGTTCTCTCCGTCGTCGTTGTAGCAAAGAAAACTAACGTACGCATAGTCATAACCGATGTCTCGTCACACATTCCCCGGGATTGGGACATTTTTTTGTACAACACGGTGGAATTTTCGCAACGCCGGAAGGTAGCAACTATTTACCGGTTTCTCCCTTTATCCTCCGCGCTCGCTCGACACTCTTTCACCCTTTCCCACCATTTAATTTTATAACGCCTCCCCCTTGCAAAAAGACATAATTATTTGATGTAACAATTATAGTCGAACAACGGCGAACAAAAGCGGACTTTATCGTCTACTCGGCTCGCTCTCTTGCCAAAGCGTTCTACTTTTCGACTATTAATATGTCGGAAGAAGCGAGACCGATCGAATTATGATCTTTTCCACGAATATATATAATGAAAACGGAGAACAGCTTAGATGCCTCTCAACGTTGTATATTCAGTGTAAGTACAGTAAGTTATGTTGTTTCATAAGCGCCAGTCGGTCCATATACACCGGTAAACTATTCACGAGCGTGTACAGCAGGCAGGTAGTTATATACAGAGGGGCCTATTAATTTGATGAGACCATTTTCCTGAAAATTCCCTGCCAACATTTTTACAAGCTTCTTAAACTGTCGCCCCAGAGCGGTTCTTCCCCTCGATATTTGCCGGTTCCTCAACAATATTTTACCATTCCTTGAAATCGACAAGATATTATAAACATTTCCAAGGTTTTCCCTGAAAGTGGCCACCCTGTATATACGATTTTCCGCTGTTCAAGAGCAACGAATACAATGCCCGCCGTGAATGCAACCAGACCCGTGTAAAGGGTTGGCAGAGAAGATTTGAAAATTTAATGCGGGCGAGTACATTACTCTGACTGCCTGATGGTTTCTTCGTTGAGATTTCAGTAGCCGCGGGTCGAGGCCCGAAAAATCGCTGGTCCTATTTCTCTCCTGCTCTCCCACTTTTTTCCATTATTTCGCACGAAAGTTTCCCTGGTACTGCCGAGATTTTTTTTTTACTATTTCCACGTTTGGGCAAACTGCTCCGGGACCGTGCCATTGTCTCCCTTCTCCACTGCTGAGTGCTAATGTTTTTTAATGTAAAAAAAAAAAAAAACAGTCGAGTCTCGGCCTTGCCTCTTCAAACACAATATTTATCATCCGCTGGGGTTAATATTTATTCGAGAAATAAAATATTACGAGTATTATTTTAGATCGTTGCACCAGATATATCAGTCGCGTACGTACGTTGCATAAAATTAATTGGCCGCCCATGTGCCGTGAGAGAGTGCGATTACTCCATTCGAACCGTTGCTGCAAAAGATAAATAAGCCGCAAAAGATAAATAAAATAAAAAAATAAAAAATAAAAATTAAAAATTAATAAGCAGCTAAAAGACTATCTCATCTAATCGCTCTTAACATCGATGAAAACAAATTTCTGTACTAATGTTACGTTTTAACTATTAGTAAGCCTGAAATCGTTTCAGCGTTTGGTTGGGAAGTAAACTCATATCTGCCTGGGCGTTATTAGGCCGCTCGTTACGGAGCGAATAGAGAAATATACGCGAAGGCGCGTTGATAGTAAAAGTGTATGATTGCTAGGTGTTAAGCACCCCCCCCGAACCTTCTCCTGTCCGGGACATTATTCAATTACACGCTCGCCACCGCTTACCGTCCGCCGTTGTGTATACTTTGCCGTGCACTTTGCCTAGAACTGGAGATCCGTGTCCCAAGCGAATTTCTCACTCGCCCAGATTCTCTGATTCACAGGCGGAGTTGGACGCGACCTACCGGATCTCATGCCGCGGTGGAGAGTAAAAGTAACCCCGTGTAATATCCGCTATATCCAGCATATTCATTTCTCTTTGAGAGCTCTCGCTCTCCCCCGTTCTGTCGTTCTCTCCGACTCGGAAATTTTATTGCGCTCGCATTGGTTCACTGGATAACGTTAAACTCCTGCATCGTTCTCAAGGCCGCACAGCAACAGTTAGTCTCAGTCTCGCCGGTTGAGAAATTACCGGGGGGGGGGGGGGGGGAGGCTATACTTAGCCGTATAACGCCCTGGCCGGGTAAATGCTCTTATAACGGTACATACGTGGGTAAAAGTGGCCAAAGGTTCCGGGGTGTGTACTTCAACGGGTCGCACCATACCTTCCTTTATTATACCGCCTGCTCTCGAGTCCTGACACGCGCCCACATATTACACGTCCTTTACCACCACATCTATAAAGAACGGACGTAAATCAGACGCATGAAGTATGCAATTAATAAATGGCATATCGGGGAGGGGGGGGGGGGGGTAGAACCCTGAATTGAGATAGGTGAGAATAGGGCACACGGCTCCGTTGCGACTTACAGCCAGCGCCGCTGTGAGAAAAGAAAAATGAGAAACAAATTGTGATTACCGATGCCTCGGTGATCTGATCCTTTCCTTCTGGAACTATGTTGGAAATATGATCGACAGGCTTTGGTCATTGGATCGGTCGCGACCAAACCACGGCTACGCCTTAACAGGAAAGAAACATTCCATTTGCGAAAAAAAAACTTGCACACTGCGCCCCACGAACTCCGCCCGCGAATTGATATACTTTTGAGAACCATTAAAGGTCCCTCGTACGGTACTTATCTCGGCGTTGCTTTTTTGTTTCATGTTATTTATCCTTTTTTTATTGCATTTACACTTTACCCGAGCGAGAAGTATTAAACAGCTGTGTACGTGCGATAATAGTACGTGTGTACCGGATTTTTCGCACTCCGTTCGGTTTAGCGCTCCTGCTCGAGGGCCGACTCAAGAGCCGCCCGCATTTCCTTTGACCGATTACCTTTCCCACGGCGGCTCGTGTTGAAGCATGGACGCCCATTTATATCACGGTCTCCCCGGTAACCCGCTCACCCGAGCTCACCGACTTTGCACACCTATACGACACGTACAACAACACCACCGATACACATGCGCACAATGTATTATGCAGTAATAGATTACTGTAAACGCGGTTCTATACTATTAAATGGCAAGTATAGTTTGGAGCGCACACGGTGACGCGGGGGAAGAAAAAAAAATGTGTGGATATATATATATATATATATATAGCTGCTGCATTGGCTTGGTTATAAGGCGCCATGAGAAATCCTTGTCGTGGGCGTGTGTGCCGAGCGATATGATGCAACTGAAACACAGAGCATGCCTCTACCCCTTTCCCCCCAAGCGACGACGCTGTCTCCTCTCCGCTTTCAATGCATCGATGATCTACTTTAGAAATCGCTGAACGCATTGCATCTCGGCCAACCTATAGATCTGTCTTACCGTGTCTCCACGCGAAGCTTTCTTGCCGATGATTTTAATGGAAATATTGTTGTCTGTCGGCGAGTGAGAATCATCGGTGGAACACCTGGTTTAACCTATCACGTCCATTAGCCGTGGACGGGCATAATCGTTCAATAAGATATACAGACGCGCCAATTAAAGTGTAACGAAACTGGAAGACAATTTTCGTCACGTATTATATCGGGTTCGATCGGAAATCTCGGTTGGCGAATTTCTGGTACGATAAGCCTCTCTCGCTGAATTTATATCGCGCACGCCCCAGGATAAGTCGCTATTGGTTTGCGAATCATAGTGCGGGTGGTCCATCGATTTCGGGAAAAAAAATTGGTTAATTTTTTTTTTTTCACGGGGATAAATTGAATCGAAAATCCCTCAAGATTGATAGTTCACATCGGTGTTCTGGTCGTATGAAAAAATGCCTAGATCTGAATACAAACAATTGTAGAAGTTTCATTCTTCAACAGGTAGAAAACATATATAAAAATAAAGAATGTTAATAAAAATGGAATGTCTACAAATTTTTGCAGACCGGATCTGGATTTTTTTGTCATACATCAGAATTAAATTGTTACTTTTATTTCATATTCTTTTCACATTGTTATTTTCATTTGTTGTTCTTTCGGTTTGTATACAGTTGTTGCGCTAGTGGTTACGCCTGTGGCACACTTTTGTACCTCGTTGCACGGTGTTCTAAGGGGGCTTAGATCCAAGACCTGCATTAAAAAATCGATCAATCTCTCTAAGTCTCGAAGCTTATTGTAGAATTATATTTATGCAATGAACCGCGTTGCCGGATTTATTTTTATTTGTCCTATCGACTCTTCGACCTTCACAGTCTCGTAACTAAAAGTTTCCTAGCCTACAAAATAAAATGGATAATAAAACTGCTTAAGTGCATTTTTTGTTATCGACAAATGTTTGTATTCACCAAGAACTTCAGCGATCCCGTGGACCGGAAGTAGTTGGACCCTGCCCGGATATAGTATCTTGGGACGTAGGCGGGATAAAAAAAAAGTAGTCTCTATTGGGGGAATCCGCGAAAAACGCGAGTCGGGACCGCGAGAGAGCCCCGAGAGACGGTTGCGAGCCGAAAGCAACGTCGCGAGTGCGAGCGAGTACCCCACCTGGGCCGGATCAGGCGCGGCCTTTCCCCTGGGTCTATAAAGCCACGGGGAGACTACTTCCATCGTACATTCTCCCGGCGATCTCCGTCACCCAATATTTGTTCACGATGTGGCTACTCATACTCGCAGGTGAGTGCACAGAGTTTTAAATCCCATCGTCATTGATTTTTTAAAATTATTTCCCTCGTGAGCATCTTCGTAAACGCGCGCGCGGGGATTCCCGTTTATTCGATCGATGAATCGCAATTCTTTTGCGATCGACCGATCGGTCGATTATTCATTCGACGTTGACCCGAGTGTCGTGAAATCTTCATACTTGTCATCGCTGAAATAAACAAAGATCCACCAGTGTCATTATCCTGAGAATTAAAAAAGTGATATTTTAATGTAGCCTCATTGATCGTAAAAGTGAAATAAAGAAATAAATCAACGCGTGAAAGTTTCACGAAGCACAGAAGCGATTCCGCGGAGAAACAATTCACCACGGATTCTGAGTTTATTGTTACCGAGATAATCGCGGGAGGAAGAGAATAATAAGTCGATGTTATAAACTCGGAATTGTCTATTAACCGCTCGCGAGATTGTACATAAATTCGCGAAAACAAGCACGTTGTACGTTTGTAACGTAATATTTTTCGAGGACAGAGAGAGAGAGAGAGAGAGAACGAGTGATATGAAAAATGAAGTTGAAGGAGAAAAATAGATGTCGGAGATCGAATTCGTGCAGAATATATAGCATTCGTCGTCTAGGTGCTGTGCACATAAATTCGCCCGATAAAATTCGTATCTATTATTTATAAGCCTCCCAGCGCTGTTATGCCGATTCTTTAACCTACAATGTATATAGATATACATATATATTCAACTATCTATCTATATACGCAAGTTGCTCGGTTGAACGATTACGATTCAAGCACGAGCCAGAGACAACTTTCCTGGAACGCGGGGAGACAACGAATAATCGTGTACGTGATCACGATATGTGAGCTGAATTTGTATTAGAGCCAAGTTAAATTATCGGTGCACTCGCCCGACCGGAAATTCAGTCTGGGGGACTCTCACTTTTACTTGTTACACATTCGGCGGATAGAGTTAAAAATATCCATCCATTATACACCCATGCACGTTGTATATATTTGTGTACACACAGTCGACGCATATACGCACTCTTCGACTCAGAGTCGCGGGTCTGATTCGCACAGTCGGTGACTCCTTGTCGCCGGTAATTCATCGTTCGGGCCTCGAGACTCCGACACAAACTTCCACTATCGCTAGTGTAGTTACACTCTTGAGCGGCAAAACTAGAGAACTTTCTCTCGAACAGGCGCGTAAATCGTCTTTACTGCTCTCTTGTGTTAGAGCCAGAGAGATCATAAAATCTCCTTGCTCTCTCTGTATATCGGTGTGCGGATTGTGTCCACCTCCGAGCTTGCCTGGCTCCGGTTCAACGCTACGGTCGCCTGGCTCCAGGCGTCGGAAAATTTTTGCTACACGTATAATTTTCTTTTTTTTTTTTTTTTCATCGTCTATATATGAAAAAACGGGAGAGATAGAAAAAACGACGAAGTCCAGAATACACAGACAGAGGGATAACAGTAGGAGTCGAGGGAGGGAGCCTGTGGAAACGGTAAAACGAGGGCGGTCGCGAAATATCCCACACACACATACACAGGTACAGGGTCGGTCGGCTGTTTGTATTGCCGATTGGGTAAGCTTGGAAACTGCATGTTGCATATATACCGTGTACACGAACGAATCCAGTACATAGGATATACCAGAAGTCTGCGTACCTGTATGCTTAAGAGAGTCAGGTCGGTCGATCGCCTTTCTAACCGGCGGGGCTACTCTAGGAACTTCTCAGCTCACTTGCCGCTGCTACGTACACGCCGCTATCTCACTTTTGCTGGAATATCGTGTGCCTGTGGCACACATATTCCTTTCTGCACTGCATACCGAAGAAAACGAGTGGTACTGTCGACGAGCGAAACTGTTCGATTCGCCACAATGTCTGCACTGCATGCGGTAAAAAAATTGAAATCCGTCGCGAAAAAGTGCCCTCGGTGGGTATACAAGCCTTTAACCTGTGGAAGCATAGCTCTCGTCGAACTACACTATTGGCTCGATAAAACATTATCAAGTACCACGGTACAACCCCGGAGGCTTCAAACCGATGTTCGAAAATTTTTTTTGTTTATTTTTTACCGTAAATTTCTTTCAAGATACAATACCCTGTCTTGTGGCCGCGTTTGAGATGCACAAAAACTTTACAACATTTGTAAAATTCTTAATAAATTTGTAAAATTGACGTTGATGCGAATTTTCATTAATAATTTACCGTTTGTTAACGGTCTGCACGATTAAACGGACCTCGTGGCCAGCGTTACGCTGGTCACGCGGTATAATAAGACGCGCAATAATAAAAAGTGCCCTCGATCGGTATAGAAGCCTTTAACCTGTGGAAGCATAGCTCTCGTCGAACTACACTATTGGCTCGATAAAACATTATCAAGTACCACGGTACAACCCCGGAAGCTTCAAACCGATGTTCGAAAATTTTTTTTGTTTATTTTTTACCGTAAATTTCTTTCAAGATACAATACCCTGTCTTCTGGCCGCGTTTGAGATGCACAAAAACTTTACAACATTTGTAAAATTCTTAATAAATTTGTAAAATTGACGTTGATGCGAATTTACATTAATTATTTAGCGTTTGTTAACGGTCTGCACGATTAAACGGACCGCGTGGCCAGCGTCATGGGCAAGCTGACGTCGCTCGACTGCCATTAAACATTGCAGGTATCAGCATTGTTACGTTAGATTAATACGAACAGTCGCGAGTGGAGTCAGGTGTGGGTGACTCCGTACTCCGGCATCTGCTGGTGCAATTGCATCGCTGCGGCAAACTGGGCGACAGCAAAAGCCACCGGTGCATGTGCAAGCACACTCCGCGAACGGTGGAGACGGAAGTTGCCGAAGGACGTCGAAACGCCCGAGCGGAAAGTGAAAAGGATAATAGCCGTCCGAGCTCTCGAGTTCTCGAGTACCGCTGTGCTGCCTCTCCGCTGTCTGCTGCTCCGGTAATGAGAGCACACGGTGTGTCTGCCCGAGTGCCTGTGTTCACTGTTGTGCGCGGCTAGCCTGACCACCGGTGGTGGTCACCCCACCAGGCTACCCTCGTTATACGGGATTAAATTCGCCGCAAATCCGCAGACTATGGCTCTCGCGCATTCTTATGCACCATGAAAGAATAATAAATTATCTCGAATAATTTATCCAGCCTCAATATTTCCGTCACGTTTTCCGTGGCATATGGCGTTACCGGTAATGCGGGATGGGAGAGGTGACTGTTAAATAATCTCCGGTTATGAATTTCGCGAAACGAGAGGAAGAGAGTTGGAGCGAGAGTATTGTCTGAGGATAAGTTATCGGAGGCGTATCGCGTGACGGTTGTGAGTCTTTTGTCTGCTAAATGTCTCTATGCATCCGCGATCGAACCTTTCGATATCAGAGGCACGATAATGAACTGGGAAAGGGAGACAAGTCCGTACACATTTGTGATGCATCGAAGGATAAAGTGTGTACAAAAGCCGATATAACGGAACTCCGAGGCGAGAAGTTCGAGATCGCTGTGTACGGGCCGGCTGTGAATCAACGGGCTCCCTGCCAGTAGATAAGGTTCGTCGTTGTCAGACATTGTTCGGGAAGCGGCCGTGCCGGCTCTCGTTTATTCTCTTTCCACTTCATTAATCTCTCATTCACGGTGAAAAATTCGCGGCCAATGAACCCCCGTTCTGTGGCTCCGATAAATTCGTATAATATATCATGCAGAATGAATAGTTCTCGAATGGGCGTCCCGAGCGCGGGGGATTACGTATCTATCGTGGATATACGTATAAACCTACTATTTTACGGACTATATACAGAATGGTGCTTACGATGCTCATACTCATAGGCGTTCCGGGGCAAGGATCTCGCGATGCTTCCTATAATCGCCTGCTACCTGCCGAGACACGGTATACATATCGCTGGACTTTCCCCATTTCCTCGACGCCACGGCCGAAACACTTTCTTCCGCGCGAGACGCGTCTGATGCTGATTGACCGAGACTACTGGCTGCATTTCGACGCTCGCCGTAACCCTCGGATGTGGCAATTAAATATCCACAAATAGACGGTTCTCGTTCGCTTTTTTTTCTTGTTTTCTACAGGCATTGTTTTTATCTCGTTGCATACCGATGCTAGAAACTCGTTTGGCTCGTTAATCAAATTATTTGGACAGGCAGAAATTGGATGGAATATCAGTTCTAACGATAGAATGTGAGTTTGTTGGGCATGTAACATAGGGGAGAGTTAACTGTCGACAAACCGCTCGGGAATGTATACGGCGAAGAAAGGAAAATGAAAAAATATGGAGTCACCTTTCTCGCAGGTTTGACTCACACGCCGGGGGGGTTTCATTAGCCAAGGATTAGCAACAATGAGATAGGAGGATATTACTCAACGCGATCATCGCGATCCCGCGTGTATAATGTATCTTTGTGCGTACTGCAGGCCGGTAACCTACGAATCGCACGCATTGCCAAACCGGACGAATTGCGTGGTCACGTGGAATCCCCGTGCGTGAGGCAGTCTCAAAGAAACGTGAGAGACTTATTCGCTTCGGCTTATTATTCCATTATGTGTACCGTCTGTGATACTCGAGATCAGACTTTCACACAAACGTGAGATACATGTCGATACTTAATTATTTTTTTTTTTTTTATCTTCGTTTTATAGACATCCAGTTTAATCATTGCGGCGATTTCTCCGCGCGGCTCGTAGAATCCCAATGTTTATTCGACATTAGTGTATCTTCCCAGCTTCCGGGAATTTCAGTTGCACCAATGCAGCTAAGAAACTCACTCCAAATGACGTCCTCTCCGCGGTGCAATGCGCTCTATTCCCTTCCCCTCCTTCATCTGTCTTTCTTTGCTCCTCGACGTTAGACCGTTAATTGCGTGTTTCCTCGGGCTGCCCCGCGAGAGCTCACAAGTTACGCTGTCCAAGTGTGATCCAATACCGGAACGGCGCAGGTCGACTGTTGTAGCTATACATCACATACATCACAGCCAGTGTGCACATTTTCCATCCCACTCGTTACGTTACAGGGCAAAGCGGGGTAAAATAGAAACTTGGGCCAAAACGGACTTTTTTTTTCACTATTCTTTCCCAGGACCGCACAGAAGCGGTCTCATCGCAAGTGATGCTCCAGTTTTTGCCCCACCTTTTCCCTAGTCGTGACTCCGAGGAATCTCTCGCGTCGTACTTTTAACACAAACTGTAATGTACCTACAATACCGCCGAGGCCGAAGTAATTCAATGAACAAAATATTAACTGTCAGTGGATACCTCCGAGGCGAGAAGATATAGAAGGCGTATCGGATTACGTTAACCGCGTGCCCGCCCCAGGTCGCGGATTTGTTCTCCGATGTCGACGAGTGTCTCTCTCTCTATATATATATATACATACACACACATACATATTCTATCCTGTGTAATATCGCGGTCGAGAATAGAGGAAAAGTCGAGAGCGCTTCGGGGCCTCGAGGGAGTGAGATATCCGAGTCAGGACTGGGGCCGACCTATTTCCTATATATCGTTGCGTAAGCTTTATAACCGCCAGGTTATCGTCGGAATATAGCGAACTGCACGGAACGGGTCGCGAAAGCGTCGCCTCAGTCGTTTTCCTCGCGATCTGTCGTGTCGTGGTGCCGTTGCAAATCTCAATCGTCGTACCGGGTCCGGAGAGAGCCGACATACAATACACTCGGACGTGTAACCTTTTCCTATGCGCCTGCTTGTCGTTCGGTAATACACACAATTGTACGTAAAAAAAATTGAGATAATAGAAAAAAAAGGTACAGAGTCACGATTGCGATTCGTTGCAATCGTCTTGGGCGAGGAGAGCACTCTCACAGCGGTGTTCCCTCGACCTCCTCGTCGACCCATTATTGACCGGTCCCGCTGAGCGCAAAAGTTCTTCGTGCGTTAAATTACCGAGCGGTTTCTTATCCGCAGGGAGATACGCGGAGTCCTCTGTAATCCTCCAGCCTTTCTCGAATACGCGACTGTGAATGGAGAGACTGTTTTCACTACCTGTGGATATATAACATCGTTTGCACATTGTTTGCGTTGTACGAGCAATGACGGAGCAGGCCGGGATAGAGGAGAAACAATTTTTTCATCACTCGGTGCGGAAATGGCCACTTTTCCGCCCGCTTCGCGTGCGTAAAACCGCAATTTTCGCACCTTGTGATCCCTCGTGCGAAACACTTTTTCTAACTCGTGTGATTACAGCACTCGCTTTAGGCTCGTGCTCCAAACTCGCACTCGTCAGTAAAACGTTTTTCGCCGTCGTGGAGTAATGTACTATTCGTAATATTTCGTCGCGCCCCATCTTGCCCCGCGTACTCATTTTTCACCGGCAATGAGTGGAAATATGTTATTTCCCGTCGAGACATTTCGCACGAGAGAACACGACACTCGATGGCAACTTCCGGTTCGCACGGGCTCTCGTCGACGCGCGGCCCTAGGTGAACCCGTCATTTCTCGATAATAAGGCACCTGCGCGCGGGGCGCTTCATTGAATCCCGATTGATTGCAATTAAATTAATTGCGGACTCGGGACGGCTAAGCGAGAGGCGAGAGTACAATATATGAGAGATAGTACAATCGATTTCTTCGGCCGGATGTGGGCACCGTGTCCGACCACGTCCATCGATTCATTCTCGGATAAGACTATGGAACGGAATCAGCGAGAGCAGTTTAATTTTTACACGCCGCCGTCGTCCGCCCTGGCTCGGATATATCCACTTGCAGGAAATGCACCGGTGACTGCGTGAAAGTCTTCCGGTTCACGCGGGAGCATACGCCGCATAGTATATTACACGCTACAGTATAAAACTATATGTTTGTATGTGTGTGTATATATATATATATATATATATAAGTTCTGCATCCATCCGTTGCAGTTGCAATACGCCGATGCACCACCTGCGGTCCCTGCGTCTGGAGCAAAATACACGTGTCTATGCGTCCGTGTGCTTATATGCGCCAGGAATTGGCTCGCGATTCTTATCGAAGCGACGATTTATTGTGGAAGTCGTGCAGGAGCGCCTCGCGACTTCGGAACAATTAGTTTCGCTTGAATTGCAACTTACATTCGGTTATAGCACAACGTAGTGCTACTGGGAGAGCTTCCTTTCTTCGTACCGGAAGTTAATCGCGGCACTGCTCCGTTTCCTCGAACTAGCTCCACCCGCTTGGGGTTCAAGAACCTCGATAAAAGAGATTTTCTTGCAATCATGAAGATAAACATTTTGCGCTATTGTCTCGAGAAATTGACGTTAATTTCGTCGGCATCAACAATTTCTATTAGAAACGGAAAGTCTCGCTCCCGTCAGTTTTTCGAGCTGATAGAATCGGCAGAGATTTCGCGGTAAGAGTGGTCTATTAGCCGGGTTGTGGGGGATTATACATTGGCGGCTCTCCGACGATCGTGAGGGGAAGTAATCAAGAGACCGGAAGTTATTTCTTGATTAGCGGGAAGAGCTTGGGATGTTACATAATTAATTGGATTATTTTTCCGTCGTTGCTGGCGCTATCCGAGCACTGGATTGTTCTCTTATAGTTGTTCATTCAATCGAAATCCAGCTTGTCTGAGAGCTTACGATTTAATCCATGTGTGTGTGTGTGTGTGTGTACTGCAGGAAATAAAAGGGATAATTGTTCGTTGCGGTGTTTTCAAGTCTGGTATTCGTTGATTCATGCATCGGGTAGCATCTACCCGAGGCACGTGGAAGTAAACAGACGAGACGACCGTCGACGTGGTACATTATAGCTGCACTTGCAAATAGCGTAAACTTGATTCTGCGTTGAGATTGGAGCATATCTCTGCGGCACGCTCCACACTGGTAATTAATTACTGCACCTAGTCGCTCACCGACAGATTTCTTTTGTTACTATTTGTTTCTTTTCGTAGATTAACAATTTCGCGCACGGTAAGAAAAGGTTCGTACCTTCGACAAACATTTGCTGTCCGAAAACGACCACAATTTTTATTCATCTCACATTTATAATTTTTTAAAAGTAAATACATTTTTTTGAGAAAAATTTAATAAAATTTATGGGCCTTTGTCGACGAAAGATGTTTGTCAAATGTAAGCTCCTTTCTCTTCCGTGCACTCGGGAGTTCTTCTTTTTCTACGAAGATTTAATTTAATTTTCCGCCCTCATGGCCGAGGATTGAACTCGTTCCGACGGTCGCGCAATAATTTCGCAACAACCAAGATAGCTACGATTATTATAAATCTTCGGAAGAAAATTTATCGCGTGCCGCCTCACTTTCAGGCGGCGAGACCCGTATATATCCTACTTGCTAATTAAATCTCATTTCTCCTCCGGCGTATCGAAGCTCGGTTTTTTTATTATTATTTTTTTAAATCTCTTCGTTAATTCGTCTCGTCTCTTATCGATCCGACTGAACACGACGTAAAGCGGGGAAGGGGACAAAAAGAAAAACCGGTGCACACACGAGTGTGGTTGCATCAATTACGTTGGGCGCTCGCTCGTGTTCGACTCTTTCTCGCATTTTCACTCGTCGCTATAGCATTAACGTAGATCAGAGTTTTGCACGCGAGTTTAGTCCTCGTCCGTCGCTCTCTTCCTCTCTGTCTCGCGCAGCACTATCGTCCTCGACGATCGCAGACCAAGCGAGCATCGCTCGTTCGCATAATTGAACGCAAAACCCGCGTGGGAAAAGTTTCCTGCTGTTCGGTCTGCAACGGGCAACTACTGCGGTAAAGGCCAATGCATGCCGCTGCGGCATGAAGCGCGAGAGCTAACTGCACCGGCAATTCCAGAGACGCACAACTTTCCCTGCTCCGCTCGAACTATGATGCTACACGCTGGTATAAGCGAGGAAGTGGTCCGTCTCTATGGTATAACTTTCCGGCGACGCCTCCGCGCCTCCAGTGTGTCCTGCTGCAGATTCAGTTTCGACCAGGATCTCGCGGTCGGGGTCCAACAACGATTGTCCATAATGACCCGGGAAAGCTTGAAATGAATAGAAATATCGAGCCAGACAATTTGTTTGATTGCGAAGGAACGAGGGAAAAAAAAAATTCATTTTTTTTTTTTTTTTGCGAAAGTATCGAATTCAATAATATTTTCGGTCCTGTACTTTCATGTACTTTATGTAACTCATGCACGAAAAGCGCTACTTTCCGTGCCTGCCGAGGTGCCGAGAGTGGCGTAACTGGCGCTGTGTAGCCATGAGTTTGGTAAATTCCCGGCGCATGCGCAGTTTGGCTCCTTTGCGTGCGATTTAATTTTGCGCATGCGCAGTGGCGCTTCTCCTGCATTCGTTACATTCGAACGCAGGAGAAGCGCTACACGGAGTAGCGCTCCGCCTGCATTCGTTACATAAAATAGAATGCGATACTTGTACGTAAAAGCGGACTCCCGACGGTGGTTGTGAAGTGGCCGCAATCGCCTTCTCTCGCGCTACAACAGCACTCGGCTTCGCCTCGTGACGTTGTAGCGCTCGATCCGGCTCGTGCAGCCACTTTCCAACCTTCGTCGAAAGTCCGCTTTTACGAACTAGTATCGCAATATACTATTCTCGCTATAATAATGGCTGAATATTATTGTGTTTTTTTTTCTTAAATAATTGTTGTTTTGTTGCAGGTTTGTTAGCGACCTCGGTCGCGAAGGAGGCCGGTTCCGCCGCCGAGAAAAAGGCGGAGAGTCCCGACGACGTCGTACTTCTCGAGATCGACGTCAAGGAACCCTCGAAGAGATCACCGGTCAGCGCGAGTGCCGTTTACGGAGCATCGCCGAGTCAGTACATCATACGTCACGGTGACGATGCGCAAGAGGTGAGAAAGCGGAAAATCGTTGTGTCGTTTTTTGTGTGTGTGTTTTTTTATGTCGCAGTACTCGCCTTCTTCGGTACACATATCATTAACCCGCGATATAACACGTGTAGGAGCTAACGATGCAACACATCGATCCGCGTCTACGCGCACCGAACACGCGATGAACTCATCGGAGACGGCAAACATGATTATTATACAGTTGTTACGATACACGCGGATGAGTGCGATGAAATTCCGAAAAGGAAACTCAATCCAACGCACATGCATTAATACAATTAATTTAATTAATTTGTTTTTCTTCGTACATGTTTCTTCTTTTTTCACCCACGCGAAGCTATTATTAAAATTTTTCCCACGATCCGCAGAGCGCATCAGAGGCCATAGATCGGGATCGCGTTCAATGTCACGCATACGTGACGTGCGATCTTCTGATTTGATTTTACTTCTTTCTTTTTCTTTTTTTGCCGTTACGTATCAATCGGAATAATTTTTTTTTCTCACACAATAACGTTCCCACAAAAAAAGTCAGTGATATAAGGACGGCGTGAAGTGCATTGCTTGAAAAGTGCACGGTGCATTCCCACACCTGGCCGAGATCCGAATATGAGTCCGGCACGTCGGTCAACCGTGACCATTGGCCGCCTATCACCGGCACACACCGTCTCAGCCGACCAGCCATGAAGGAGAACTATTCTCTCTTGTTTTTCCCCCTTTTTTGCAACTTACTTTTTTTTCTCCCTTCCTTCGCTAACAGCAACTAGCGTCCTCGCTAGGAGTAAACGCGGCAACGATTGACGTAGGGCGCATACAGTGTACAAAGTTTACCGCCCGACGGTGAGTTTTTGACAGGATCTGCACGTCGAGTGTGCGAGCGCTTAAAAAAGTGCTCTCCGCACGTCTCTCTGTCGCAACGAATCGTGTGCTGCCCGAACCCGTTGCAGGATCGGGACGGAGTACCGGAGCAATATTTATTTTTCCCTCGCCCGAGAGATCTCTCCGGTATTTTCCCGACTATCTTCGAATGCCCGGGGCACAGCTGTCGCGGGCGTTTCGTACAAGCCGCTTGTGCATGTAGAGAAAAAGAAATACAACGGAACCGGAGAAATCGGTAGATAACTATCCGCACTGTTGAAGCAACTCCCTCCCCCTTAACTCACGGCCACGTGCACAATTCGTTTTACAATTCTCCTTAAGTTCCAAGGACTCGAATAATTGCGAAGAGCCTTCGACGTTTCTTTTTTTTTTTTTCTCGCAATTCTTGCACTCTCCCCGGCGGTTGTTTGTTGCCGGTACGTTCTCCGACAAAGCAGAAACCGCCGTTCATGGTCACAGATCCCAGACATCATCGCGATGTTAACCCTTCGGAACTTGGGTGGGGACTCTTTTCGACCTCAGACCGTTTTGCCCCGTCCGGTGACTCGTTTTGTCTCGATATCGCCGTACATGCTATTTTCTTGGATCGAGTTTCGATCGCGCTCCGGTTAATGCCACGCAGTCTTGCATACATTGCATAATCGTGAGCGTGCCACAGACACAGGCTCAAGCGCCTCTGCGCACATAGACCTGGCGTATATACAGCATAGATCAACCGGAGAGTTCGCTCGCCTTCTAATCGGTAAAGTGCTCGCCCGCGACCCGCGAGAACCGGTAAAACCGCACCCAAGATTTGTTGTTGCCCGTGTGTCTTTCTTTCAGGCAGCAACAGCAGCCGTGGTGCCGGTCTTTGAGCTCCGGCAAGTCGCACTGAACACAGATCCGCCCCACGTTAAGCGCGTATATCTCGTTAAGTCCGCGAGAGACAAACACACGAACACAGTGCGCGACCAGAGACGGACGATTATTATCGCGCCCGAAGCGCTGTCTTTCTCCTCTTCGATCGGTCATTCTCGATCACCCGTCCTCTCTCTTTCACTATGTAACTTGATTAGTTACTAAACGACGTATACGGCCTTGCCGGGATCGCAAACGCCCGAGCGAACGTCCGTTACGGCTGACTCATTATTGGAGCGGATTAACGCTCTACTTATATGATTTGTATATGCATACGATTATCGTATATACTTGCACGCGTGGAAGCATAGGTATCGGAAGCTCAATGACTCGAGGAACGTCGTCGACGTAGGCGTGAGACTGCGTCCCGGACAACACGCCTCTATATACTCTTATTTGGATTTCCGTTTTTTTTTTTATTTTATTGTTTTTCACTGCATTTGTGATTAACATTGCGTAAGTCAAGGTTCGATCGAGACAAGATTGTAGAAAGTCGAATATCCGAACAGGATAGAGCCTCGAGTTGGGCGAAAGCGGATTTCTAATAATAATGCGCGTACGCGAAGGCACATTATCGCGTAGCAGAAGCGAATTTTGTTCACTAAAGGATATTCGATCAAGTCGCATACGTATTTTTTTTTTAAATCCATTTACCATAATGATCGAGCACATACCGCGAGCACGGAGAGAGTTGTCTGAGAGAAGAGACACTCGCTGGAAGAAACGCTTATTCGTCGAAGCTTATAATATTTGTAGAAAGTTAATTTTCACGCTTTAAAGTAGTTTGATCGATAATTGTGCTCAGGAATAAATAATATATCACTGACGAGAGAGCGGCAACGGACTTTTTCGTTCAGGAATTCGTGAAATCTTCGCCACGTTCTTGCCTCTCGTTACGCCTTAAATCTCGTACCTCAGGGAAAGAGCTAAATCATAATTATTCGATCTAATTAGCTGGCAACATATTAAAACATATGTACCCGACATACCGGTCGCGATTAAGCGCCGAGTGAGGATTACGTGCAGTATCTAATTGCTAATTAATGTTTTCCAGTTGGCTCCCGAATACTTGAGCTTCCTGGAGCAGTACACGAACGCGCAACCGAACGCGTACTCGGCGCCTCCGCAACAGCAACCGAGAACGGGACCCCCGCCTCGTAGGCTGCCGGCTTATGCCAAACAGCAGCAACAGTTGCAGCAGGCTTATCAGAATCGGAGGGTTCCCGCTGTGGTTCCACCTCGGCCACGTTTGGCTCTCCATCCTCAGGCCCAGGCGCAAGCCGACGCTCAGGCTAACTATCAAGCACATGGTGATACCAGACTGAGCGCAGCTGGATCCGCGGCGCCGGCTTATCAACTCGCCCCTGGCGGAGCTTACGGCGATCAGAAGCTGGGAACTTTCGAGCAAGAGTTGCTTCAACTTGTGTCGGCCAATCAGGCTCAGGAGTTCAAATTAGGTGGACCACCGAAGAGGCTGCTGAAGCAGCCTGCCTATCCTCAGTACTCCCAGGAGTCGTTGGGCTATCAGAATCAATACGTGAAACCGACGGTGGAACCGGTCCAGGAAGAGCAGTACCACATCGAGACGAGCGGACCTTATCAGCAACAGCCCCAGCACGTGCCGGAGGCATACGTGCCCGCCCAACCGGCTCAGGTTCAGTACCAAGCTGTCCAGGAGCCGCAGTACGCTAAGCCCGTCGCGAAGCCGTTCAGACCATCGGCTCAGTACTACGAGGCACCTCAGCAGCCCGCCGCTCATTCGCAATTGAACTCTCAGGGCTATACGGCCCACAACGTCGCTCAGGCCCAGGCTAACGCCCAGGCTCAAGCGCTCGCTTTCCAAAAAATATCGGCTGCTTCGCACACCAATCATCAGCAAGCTGCCCTCGAACAGATCCGCGTTGTCAACGAACGTCACAGGCAGCAGACCATCGAGCTGGACCGTCAAAGGCAGCAGAGCGCTCTCGAGCAGATCAGTCAGGGCTCCGGTGTTAGCGAAGCCGGACAGTCGCAGATCGAGGAGGAGTACAGAGATCCAGAGGCCGCTTACAAATCTAAGCTGAAGGCTCAGGAGAGAGCCGCGGCCGCCGAAGCGAGAAGGGTTCAGGAAGCTTCCGAATACAAAGCGCACGCCGACGCTATTCTGGCTCTCCAGGCTCAGCAACAGGCTCATCTGAAGGCTCAGGAGGATGCTCACAACTACGCTCTCAATTTCGAGAAGAATCAGCTACGCGCGCAGGCTCAAGCTCAGGCGATTGCGAACGCTCAGGCTCAAGCTTTGTACAAATCTCATCAGGCCGCCCGCGCCAACGCTCAGAAGGAGGCCTCGGCTGCGGCCCGAGCTCAGCACGAAGCCAGACAACGCGACCCTGAGAACACACCGGTCATCCAGTATCTTCTGCCGAATACCGCCTCCACTCCGCTTCCACCGCCCAACAGCTACTTCACGAGTTCCGACGTCCAGAAGTATCAGACTTCCGGTTCATCCTACGTTCCTCGATCGGCACCTCGACCCCCGCCCGCCGAAGAGCTCCAGGCCGTCAATCAGCCCCGTCAGGCTCACAAACACAAGATTCCACAGGGATCTCAGGCTTCGACCTACGTTTCCCAGTCCGGATTGCTGAAGAAGGCCCCGGTAAAGTCTCTCACCATCGAGGAGATAATCGAACAGGATCAGCTCAATTCTCCTCAGATCATTCGACTTCCCGCGGCCAAATCTCAGACTCCCCTCACTCAGGCTGATCTCGATGCTCTCATTAACGCCGGATACACCGTCACACCGGTCCCCGATGCTGCAAGACCTACCCCGCGACCCTACGCCCCCGAAAACAGTTCCACCGGTTACTACGTCAAGAAACACAACTCCCCGACCCCCAGGCCCGAGTACTCCGCCTACTCCGACGCGATTCCCCAACAGCGAAGACCCGTCAGGAAACAGAGACCGATCCTGCAGCAGCAGGAGAGCGCGGCCGAGGGCAACGAGAAAGTCACCTATCTCGTGCCCCTCGAACCTTCAGCCTACGGCACTCGACGACCACCCCAGAAACGTAGCCTCGTCGCTGAGGAATAAGAAACAATATCCGCACAGATCCACCCACCCACTCTAGCTTATTCAAACTGTGTAATAATCGTTTTTGTTTTTTTTTTTTTTTCTATCAAACGATATCAATGCCGATTATAGAGATTGCGTGCCAGCTTCGTCATTTACCGATACTCCGTCGGTAACAAATTTTTTTACGGTACCAACCAATTTTTTTTTTTTATGAATTTTATACTCCCGGATTTATCAACTATATTCGAATTATCTCAATTCACGTCTCGTACCTATTGTATCCTGTCACGTCGCTGTGCACAGACACACACTCACGCTGAACTTTATAGAATGATTATTATTATTATTACTACTATTACTATGTATTATTCGCGTTCAGCGTTTCGAGCGCGTTCGTGCGAGCGACAATTTTTCCATTCTTTTCTTTTTTTTTGTTTTTTTCAACGCGCTCACACGCATCGATGAAGGACCGAACATGAGTTCTTCCGTAAAAAAAAAGAAAAATGCACACCGCAAAACCTCTGTCACTCTATCCTCTCGCTCTCTCGTGATTTTTCTTTCCTTCGCTCATTGTCCGTCACTCTTCTCTTTCTTATCTTCAATCAATCTTTTTGCCTCGATAATAATTATTCATGTGTTTTTATTTTTATTTTACTTTGTATTCATTTTATTTTTTATTTTTTCTGCGCTATGTGTTGAACATCGATTCGAGGCCAAGTGAACGAGCGGAATGATTTTTATGTTAACGGGTCGGAGCAGCGTAGAAGCGAACTCTCGAGAGCGCGCTGTCACTGTCACCCTCACGCTCCGGAATATATGAAGCAGTGAAGCGACAGCTCGACGGTGCTGATGAGTGGGATGTTCATTTAATTTATATACTCGTTTGTAAATACTAGAATTTTAAATAATAAAATTTGTTGAAAAATCTCATTGCTCTACGATATGATGGGAACTGTTTAATTTAATGGTGCCGGACAGGTGGTCGTCCTCAACCTTCGTTGCGTATACGAAGCGATAGCCTTGAATCGTGCACGCTGGCTTTTAATCTGATCGAACTTAATTGAAATAAAAAATGTACAAAAATAATAATAATGTTGTTGTATTCTTTTCGTCAAACTGGGGATGCGACAAACGCGTTATATTCGACGCTCAGGGATAAGAGACCGATGATCGTTCGCGATGTAAGATCAATTAAACGAAGAGCAGCTGTGGCAGATTGGGAACGAAGGCAATTGCGGAGTTACGTAATTTTGGCGATTGGCAGGTATTTATATATATATATATGTATAGTATATACATATAGTGTGTAATGTAACATGGTTATAATGTATTTGCGGTCGGTTCGTTTGTTCTCCATGCAAGCGGGTAAAAGCAGTCATGGACAGAAGCGGGAAAACACCGCATCAATGGATTGCGAAAGCTTACATTGTCCATTTTAGTCAACCACGAAATGTCGAATGGGCGTATGTTATTATGAAATGTAACGAATTTTGCGGACAATAAGTATGACAAAACGTCATAAAGTAACAAACAACCAAAATGAGTTGAAACACTTTCGCCTCCGTAATTTATCTTTATTTGTTTGTTTGTTTTTTTTTTGTGACACCAAAACGCATTTCCATCTGTATTAACGTCCTGATGCATGAACCCTTTAAGAAATATAATTGAATACCCGAAATTGTTCGTTTTTTTTTACATGCCAGAATTGGCTGCGAATCGAAACGGGAGAGTGCGCCCTACTCTCACGTACCGACCGAGTTGCATGGATAAAAATCGCGTGTAGGCGGAAAATATAATGAGGTCATGAGAGCCGACATGGGCAAAAAAAAGTGACTCAATATCTTCGCTCTTATCCGATATCACTCACCGTTCTTTAACGGGCCAACTGCATCGTGCAATTCAGCCGAGTAACGTCGATAGTTTCGAGGGCTTAATTGCACTTAGTCCATGAACAATTTTGCAATCGAAGCTCGTCGCAATCAGCGTTAGAGTTTTTCAAGTGGAAATTGCACCGTATCGACGGAACGGATTTTCCATTGAAAAAGCAGCTACTCGCGTCGTGTCATAGATGAAACTCGCATTGAAACGACGTACCGAAAAGTAATTCGTCGAGAAAGAACTATTTGCTTTCAGTGCATTTTTTTTAATACAAGAAAATCCATTTTTGTCTGTCTGAAATTTACGTCGTCGACGTTGATAAGAAATTAATGGGGCCCTCCTATTGATAAGAAAGGGATAACATTGATAAGTATGGGGCCCCCGTTGATAAGAAATGAAGTGGGGCCCCCTATGGGGGCACCCGATCATGAATACAACTTTCTTTTTGCTCTAAACCAAATATTTCAGATTTTGATCCCAAAAAAAACAGTTTTTGGTACAAAAAAACTATCTTCAGTGCATAACATCGAAGCTATCAATGTCCCACTGCACTTACGCACAAAAAGGCTAGTAGATTCGTGTTCGACGCGCAAAAATACGTCAGAATACATGGCCGTTAATTTTATAAACAGAAAAAAATATTTTATCACAAGAAAAAATATTCCGTCGAAAAATTACAAAGCTACCCCTTTCGAGTCTATTTTTTCCGTTTTTGAACGTCCTCAAACGGCACGATAAAACGTCTCCAAAACTTCGGGCAGAACCCTAAATTGTTTATTTTTTTCCGTACGACACAATGGGCACCTCGGAATTTCCCTAGCTCCATTGGCAGCCGAGATATCGACCTTTGAAAATCACGAAAATCGACCTTTTTCCGAAAGTGGCTCAAAAAGAGAAAAATCATTATTCAATCGACTTTTTTTATTTCAAGGCTATATTGTACGTATTTTTTCACGCTGATCACGAATATAATCATTATTTTACTCCCAACTCAATATTTTCCATTCAAATCCCCAAAAATACGATTTTTCGTGCATAAAATCAAGATTTTCAATGGCTCACTGTAATTTACGCCCAAAATGGCTAGCGGATTCGTGTTCAGCGGGAAAAAATACATCGAAATACGTATGGGAGAGACTCGTGCGACACACTAAAAGTAAAAATGATAATTTCCAACGTTTACTTTACTTTTGGTGAGTTACACGCGACCCGTTCCTTTTTTCTCCCCGTCTCATAGTAGGTACGAATAAAGTGTGAATTTAATGTGCCGTGACGGATTCCTTTGAGGGCGTACGTGGAGAGAAGTTAAAATAAATTAAGCCGATCACGTGTGAAGCGCGCTGGCGTGCGAAGCGTAAAGCAATGAGTGTAACGAATCCGACTGACAAGTTCAATCGGCGCGAGCGACTGCTATTACTGTTGGGCGAATGTCCACGGAATTTCACTAAAACGACAGAAGCGTTGGAAATACAGGTTTTGCCGAGCGCAGTTTGTAATTGTGAAGACACGAGAGATATAAATTCATCGAGCGATCATAGCCGTGAGGGACGGTCGACTAATTGAGATCCTGTTTTTTGTTTGTCGCTGTCTCCCTCCCCGACTGGCTTCTGACAATCAATTGCAACCTTTTAATTAAACCGACCCTTGCGAGGCTATACCCCGCAGGACATTTCAAAAAATGATACTTCACTCGGATCCATTCATTCACGCCAAATACGGAACACCCGCTCACGGGTCATCGGTTAACGAAAGCAATTCGCATCTCGCAACGCACTTCCTGACTACCGGATGTGCAAAAAAAATTAAAAATATGAGTTATGAACGCGCTCGAAGCAAGACTTTCGATTGTGAACTTGTAACACTCGTAACGTATGGACGCAACCGTGTTTATTATCGTGTGAGGTTCGCCTAACAAGAGTTCGGAGCGAATACCGCATTCAGCCGGACCTTTTTTTTACATCTCTCTCTGGATGCACTTCTGCATCCCGGACAATACGTTCAGGTTGTGCTCGAGAAAGTTTCGTCGCGAGAGGGACCTAATTATTTCCCCTCTCGGGCCCTTAAATTCACCTTAAAGGTGAATTTAAGGGCAGTGCGCTTAAATGAAGAAAAAATAAATAAAAATACAAAAATGGGTAAATAATTGTGAAATGAATGGGTTACGTAAGGTATTTTCGTGCAAAGTTTCGTGACGGACTGGTCGACCCTCGGGACACGCCTCATTTAATGGCGGTAATCGCACGAAAGGGGGCTAATGACAGTAGGACACGGGTGGCCCAAATTATCGCGGATACTCGGCTCGAACCTTGCCGTCGCGTATGGGGCAACAAATTTTTCACCGTCAGATTCGAGTTTTATTTTACTACAGCATCGGAGCAACTCACGCGGTCCAGAATGTTTTCTGCCTTGAGAAAAAAAACATTACATTCACGTTTGTTTCACCGAATTGTCACGAGTTACGGCAACTATTGAAAAAAAACAGGATCTTTCGACGGCATTGCGAGAAATTGTGAATCAATGAGAATTTAATTTATCGATATATGCCCGCTGGTGGAGAGCGTCAATTTATGGGCTGCAGTATTGCCGCTGCTCCGACGCGATATACGACTCAATCTTCTGCCCTGTCATCCGCCCTCGAGCTTGCAAAAAAATAATATAATTCACGCGTGGCGGGAAGATAAATCCAGTGTTTAATCTAATTGTAAACGATAAACCGTCGTGCTCACCGAAAGAAACACATTTTACCGAATGGTATTTTGTATTATACTTCGTATAGAATCGAAAACAATATTTTACACTTGGCAATCCGTACAGGAAATGTAATAATACTTCCAGTACTGTCTGAACGTAAATATTTAGTATGGAAATATTAATCAAAAACATGATATCGCCGAATTATTGTACAATTAATTGCTTTCGGTGCACCGGTGTTGTATGAAATTTCCACCTGCGGCATTACGACACGCCCGATCGTCCGGAGAATCGCTATCTCTACCGCCGACACCCGGCAACACCCGAAATAACAAGACTACTTAGATGCAACGTACTTGTACCTGTGTTTCGGTGCACGCGTGATGTGAGGACTAATCGGGCCGGGCGAGAAAGTGCTCACTTGCACGCAAACTACATGATATCTGCGTGTACGGTGAATTCGCGAATTTTCTGGCTCCTCGATAGTCGATTGGTTAATCCCCAGTCAGTAATCCGTTAAAAAAATATTGGAATGAGATAAAGCTGTCCTGCTGACCAGTTATCAGTATTTTTTCAACACTCAAGAACTCTACTCTTGATTCGACTTCAGCAATTTATCTCAGTATGAAAATAAAAAGCGTTGCACTTAAGATTTCTATTTCAATCGAATCGAAGCTGAAGGCGATCAAGGCACGAGCGGAAGGCGAGTGGCCGAGAGATCGAGCGAAGGACCGTGTAAAGCTTGCTCGGCCCGAAGTGGCTACCTGATCCGGTCCAGCTCTTGCACGGCTGTCGACGTGCCAAAACATATATATTTTTTTAAATCTACGTTCGACACTTTGACCGACATTTTAAATCGATTATCGGATTATTTTCACGTAGAAGCTTCGCTGCGGGGACTAAAAATACGAGAGGGAAACCTGAGTGAAAATTCAATCCGCTCGGCGCGTGGGTGCGAGATCTTAGAAATATTTAACTTAATTTAATTTTTTTACCGCCAAGAGCGAAAACACAATTTGGTGGTTCGATGGTCGGTGAGACGCTAGACCTGTCGAGAAACTATTACGAAAGTTATGAATATGCATCCACGTATATAGATCTCCGTAAAAGTCATGTGTCAACGGTTCGCTCTGATCCGGCAAAAATATTTTTAACAGTTCGATGGATACGCTTAGCCACTTTGCTGTCAGCACTGGTTTTCGGAGGAGCAAATGTTCCTAACATGCTTAGCACGTAAACTTGTATACAGGATGTATGTGGAGAGGGCTCCCGAGTCTTTGTTCGCCACAAGTGAGAACTCAAGACGCGTGGACTTATACAACCGGGAACCGTTCCTTTCCTTTCACCGAATCTGGCGGCAGACGGAGAAGAAAGCACGCTAGGCTAATAAGAAGCAGAGGAAAGAAAAAGATGAATTGAAGGTGTGGTCGAGGGCGGAGCGGAAACATTAAACCCATTGCTTCTGAGCTCTCCCGGTTTCGATATTAAATCTCGAGGGATAACTCCTTCTCCGCTATCTCCCATCTTCGAAGGTCAGCGACAACTTTTCGACTTCGCAATTGACTCTCGCTCTTAATTTAAAAAAACGTAACAATGATAATTGGCCTTTTCGCGAAAAATAGTGAAAAAAAGTTGTCGATACATAAGTAGTAAAAAGTCGCCTTTTTACTACGTGGCTCGAACTTAAAGTCTCGTGAAATCGAAGATTTCGTCGTGACGATCTATACCCCCGATGCGTCGTGAATAACAACGAATTATTCTCTCTTCCTTGCCTCTCCGAAGGTTGAAGGAGTCATTGTCCGCGTCGCTTGGTCGCCCGTCGATACTCTCGTATTGTTCGCTAACGTAATTTCAAATTCTATTTTTTTGTCTTTTTTTTTTTTGGTTCTCATTGTCGGGCCAGCTGTTTCGAAGAGCAGTGGCAGCGACAGTGGTATGGCAATCGTCAAACTCGAATGCACGACCGGCTATTGGTTTTTTTTAACAAAAGCTTCAGACGATCAATCGGGGGGTGGGGGGGGGGGAGGGGGCGCGATTCTATGGAAATCGGCGAAAGCATTATTGACCACCGCACGCATTCGAACGAATGACACGAGCAACTTTGCCCTCTTGCATGAACGTTACATACGTGCGCTTTTGTACCGATCGTTATAGCGATTGGCTACCTATGTACGCGCATTCGGCGAGAGTGAAATTCACGAAACGAAATATTCGATCGGGTTCCGTACCAGACAAGCCGGTCAAACTTTTCGAGCGGTATACCTAATGTGTGTGTGTGTGTACCTGCGCGCCTTGCTTTATAATCGATTGTGTAACGAGAGTGCCTGGCTGGAATAATACGCGAGAGTGTGCCCGCTGAGTCGCGCTTCTGGAGAGTGTATTCTATCCGCTCTCTGTAGGTGTAGGTACACACGTTGGATGTTGAGTTTCGACGCAGCTCCGAAACTGGGCCGAAATGAGTAATAACATTTGTGCCGTAAAATTTACCGGGAGGCGACGAATGATAAATTAGTGAAATTAATAATAATAATTATTATTATTCTTATTATTATTATTACAAAATGATTGATTCGATTTTTGATGCGGATTTTCAATTAAGGGGTTAGCTCGACGATTTCAGGCCAAAAATCACGTTTGATTATTTTTTATGCGTAAAAATGAAACATTTTTTATACGACTTTCTGCTGTCGATGAAAAATTTATAAAATCTTTTTTTACTCTCAGAAATCGTCGAACCCCGTTTCTTTGAGGCTGAGATTGATCGTTAATGGAAACATAAAAGATTGCCCGGCTTGAGTATGTACTTAGCGCGGGGTAGCATTAAATCTCGACGCCGATCGAAACTCGAACGAAGGTCAATCGATCGTCTGCGATATCACATCGTTCTGCTCCCAATCTCTTCGACGTGAGAAATATATATTTTTTTCGACGGACTAACCGCAATGGTCAACACGCAGCTGCGACTTTAGAGCGAGGCCGCTCAAAACTTGTTTCCCCCTGCCTTACGGCCATCGTCTCTCTCCTCTTGCATCGTTGACGAAAAATATTCAAAATGTTCGATTACAACCTTCAATGAGCATGTGTCGAAAGTCTGATACACGCCATGTTGTCATTGATACTTTACGGCTGCTCCGGTATACGCCGAAGGAGCAAGAATCCATTGCATAATTAATAAATAAAATAAAATAAAATAAAATAAAATAAAATAAAATAAAATAAAATAAAATAAAATAAAATAAAATAAAATAAAATAAAATAAAATAAAATAAAATAAAATAAAATAAAATAAAACACGCGTCTGATGGCCAAATAGAACATGACAGAAGATGCTTTTATAGATTCAACCAACAATTTATATCTACAAATAAGCGTGCATAGCAAACATGCTACGTCCAGAAAAACTGGTAAAATAAAAATAGCTGACGTTTGTGGACGACAAAATGTTCACCAAATGTGCAAACTTTTTTCGCTGTGCAATGGGTGGTAGATGACACGGTAGACATTAAAAATCTGTAGCGGTCGGGTGGTCCGGCCACTAGGGTCTCGAGTCTCTGAGTGCTCGACGAGACGAGTAGATTCGGCGCATTGCTTGCCACAGGCCCGAGCGACCCAGTTTCAGGTGAACTGGCCCGTCCGGGTCGGCGCGAGACAGCGGGGACTGAATTGCGCCCCCGAAATGAGGGGGAGGGGCGCCAGGACACGATGGTTCCTCGGTCCCAATCGTGTGGGTTACAGGGACCACTAGAGGAAACGAAGAAGGGGCATGCATGCATATAAGCAAGCCTCGGTAGAGTTCGAGCTACAGTGTACAAGTATCGCTTATTCCCTCAATCTTCGGATTGGCACCAGAAGCCTTGTCACCACAGGAGGCGTTGAGATAACAAAAACAAAAAGGAAATCAGATAAAGTAAATTTACGAAAGAACGGTATATAAATTTGACAAATTTTATAAATTCGAAAGCTAAGAAGAGCCTGAAGAATTTCCCACCGTCGAAGTACCGTCGGACGTATCGAATCAAAAGCATCGCACCTCGGTAGCAACTTTACTTTGCCCCAGAATCGGCTTTCCAACGAGACACGCTTCAAACTTTTGCTTCCTCGACTTCTGCTCCCTCCTCTTCTTCGCCGTCACTCAGCCTCGCGAGAGGTTTCCCGGAGCGAAGGGAAGCCGTCGATATTGCGCATTGGTTAAATTTGAAACTCGAGACGGGAAAGTAAATAAATAAATAAAACAAGCAGGACTGTTGAAAACTTGGACGTTAACGGACAAAAAGTGGAATTTTCCAAGAGCTTTAGTTTGTGGAACAGCATTAAAGAGAACAATATGGGAGTGGGAGAGCAAGACAGAATTTCTGCTCCACGGGCGCGGGAAACGTTATTTAATCCCTTTTGTGACAGACCAGCCCACCGGAGAGACTTCATCAAAGTTTTCCCCTCCCGAACTAAAGCTCAAAGCTTTCCTCGGGCTCCCTCTCTCTATCTCGGTTCACTGGGTAACAAGTAATTTCGAATGATCGTCCTGGTCGTCGAGTCATTGGCTTTGGGTGCAGTCGATTTTTATCACCGTAGCCGGAAGCTTGGCTCTTCCACTCCAACTGTCTCGCAACGGTTGTGCGACCGTTTATCGTGCCTTCCTGTGGAACACGAACTCTCACTCTCTGTTTCTCTTTCCTCGTGTGGGTATTCTCCGACTCGCTCAGGTCACGTTCACGCGATCGGTTGTCCTCTTCGAATCAACGAGACGAATCGAATTGCCTCATAGTTGTAATTTTTTTCAAAAATGCTTTTCCCATTCTTCTTTCTTGTTTTACCTATTGAATATCTTGACGTCCGCAAAGAAGAATCATGGTTTTTAACTTTTTCTCTTGTCGCCGTTTTTTTTTTCTGCAGAACTCCGAGGATGAAGACGTTCGTGGCGATCGCAGCGTTGCTGCATGTTGCCAGCTGCGGTTTCGTCTCGGTGCGAATGCCGTATCAGAATCCAGCCGGAGTTACTTACGTGAACGGCTTTCAAGGTCAGGGGTACCAGGCGACGGCTTACGGTTCAGCTGCGGGTCCAGCGGTAGCTTACGCCCAGCCGCAGCCCCTGCAGTACCAGTCCCACGCGGGACTGCAGTACCAGTCTGCGGGTCTTCAGTACCAATCTCCTCTTCAGTATCAAGCCGGTATTCGTTACGCGACCCCCGCCGCTGCGGTCTACCCTGCCAAGATCGAAGCGCACCACGTCGGATACGCCGCCGCACAAGTGCCCGCTGTCGCCGCTGTCCCCGTCGTCAAACACGTGCCCACCGTCTCAAACATTCCGGTTACACGCTACGAGGCTCACCACGGAGTTATCGAGAAACAAGTCGATGTCGCCAAGCCCGCAGTTTCCACTCGCAAATTTGAGGCAAGTTGTTCGAGTCGAATTTTTTTTTTTATATTAAATTAAATACAATTAAGGTAAACGGCCCCGTTTCGGCCACTGTCCCAGTTACCGCCATCTAACGTAATTTACACTAATAATAAATACAGTTTTTGTTTAATACAAAAGAAATTGAGGACACGTTGAAGAACGAATTTTGCTCTTGATTAATGTCGCAATACCTATATTTTTTTAATAAAACGTTCTATTTAAAAATTGAAGATGGCGGAAACTGGACCGTTTGGCTTATCGTGAATAAAAATCTTCACTCGCCGGTAAATTTGACCTCCCTGGAGTTAAATGTTTCCATATACATATCTTTTTGTATCTAACGCGGTTAACCTTTAATGATTGGGACCTCCAACAGGTACGACGACCAGCTATCCAGAAGCAGTTCTACGACATCGAAGAGCGCGTGATAATCCGTCCAGCTGGTTCGGCTCTCGTCGAGCTCGACGAACCCACCTCCAAGCTCCAGCGGGGTCCAACGGTATTGTCCGAATCGTCGGTCAGTCCATCTCCGTTCTCCCATCAATTGGTAGCCCATTCGAGCTCCCTCTCGCACTCCCCGTCTGCCCCCAGTGCTATCCCGATTGTCGCTCACGCTCCGGTCCATGTTACGGTAGCTCCTGTAATCTCTCACGCTCCCGTATCGCACCTCTACAATCCAGGATCTTCCTCCTCCGCGACGTCTCCGTCCGTCGGCGAATCCGAGCGGTCGGACGACGAATCTCTGGTTGTCGAGAGCGCCGACTTCCGTAACGCTCAATATCGCGGTAGCCAACAGGAGAGCTCTCAATCTTCGAGCTCGGCCAATCAATTGACCGATGCAGCTTCGTTCCGTGGCACTCTCTTCAGGAGCGCCGCCCAGCTCAATGAGAACCAGGTCGCCTCCAGAAGTCAGGAGAGACAGCAGCAGGAATATTACAATAGCCAGCAGGAACAACAACATTCCCAGGCTGAAGCCAGTCGAACCCAGTCGAGTCCGAATGTGATGACGCGATCTCACGGTGCACCCCTCGAGACCATAGCTCGCTTCGCGTCTCAGAATGCCTCGCCATCGGTCCTTCCGAGCACGAGATCGAGCCCCGAAGAGAGCAGGTCTAATCAGCAAAGACTCATCGACCTTCTGACCGCTCGCGGTGGTGTTGCCGAGGTAATTAATGTAACCCGATTGATTTCTCCGTCCGGCTTCTGTCCGAAGGATGGCGAAAGGCTGATCATTTTTTATTTTCGGCAGGTTGGATTCGGTCGGGACGGAAGTTCCTCGGCAGTCGGCGACGCCGGAAACGTGAGAGCCCGAGTTCTATCAGCGACACCGGCTCCGGAATACAGCGAGCCGGCCGGAGAGCGGGTATCGACTAGACGCGTCGTCATCAGCAAACCCGTAGAGACCCTTCAGGAGATTGACGTCGTTGAGCCAGCGACAAAGTTCGAGCGTATATCCGTCCAGCATCCGACCGTCTTCAAAACGGCTCATCTCGATCACGTACAGGTTCACGGATCGGTACCGGTCATCGGCAAAGCTCTGGCACCGGCGGTCGCACACGCCGCTGTGCCGGTCTATCAGAAGACCGTGACACCAGCCGCTTATCAATACTACAAGCGTTAATGAAAAATCGTATCTCGTGATCTCCTGTGGATGATCGACTTTGCTTAGGCGCGATGATTTCCATCGATTTGATCTTCAGCCTTTTTGCACCTCGACGATCGGACTTAATTTTATCCGATCCAATGTCGAGCTGTGCGATCGAATGGATCAATATTGCAAAATTCGCGCGTAAACGAAACGAATCTTTAAGGGAAAATAAATTCTCATGCTGATCTTGTCATTTTACATAGCTCTCAAGTGTCGTAACTTATTTATCCGCCTCCTCATGCGCCCACACCTCGTAAAACGATCGGGCCCGCGGATACGTGCCGTTAACACGAGTTCGCAGGAGAATAATCGCTCGAGCTCTGGCGAATCGAGCGGTCACGCGGCGACTCTTATATAGAAAGTGAGCGGGGCGAGAGCACGAGCAGACGGTCACGTACACCGATAACGATTCTTACTGTATGTATGTGAGAATGACGTCTGGAAATTGCGAGCAAGGTCACGTTCGCTACTCTCGCTATTCCCGCTCAGAGCCACCTCTTCGGGAAATCAAGGAAAATAAAGTATTCCCTTCAGCGTTATATCGTTTTTTCCACTACGCGTTCTATCACGTGCTCGGCCACTTTTCTATGAGACTCGCTCCGGTTAGCGTAAAATATCTTCAGCCCGCACGCAAGTAAATTTTCAAGTCGAACATCGTCAAAATTAAATAGTTCAATCTCACGACTGTTTAACGGCTGAGAGATAAATTCGGTCGAGCGTCGAGGGGAGAATATTGTATAAGGCAAGGATAACCAGTGCGCTACGCTGGCTCGTTCACCGCCGCTTTAAGGCCGCAACATTGACCCGATTACCGTCGCGACGTATAACTATACAGAGTGTAGTATCACAGACTCCGTTCACCGTTCTCCCTTGCTCGCTGTACTTCGATTCCGTTCGAGGAGTGTATTGTAGCACATCCATGACGGGCAGTTTTCTTCCCTGACCAATTACTCTCCCTCTCTAGGAGGACGGGCCATACTTTCGCGAAGTAATGAAAAAAGGAGGGTTCTAGACATCGAGGACTTTTGATCGAACGGATCCACTCGGTCGAAAAATTCCCGGAGGCACGAAAAAGTCTTTCACAAAGTGCAAGCCCCACTCTATGGGATATCCGCTCAACTTTACTCGTGCGGCCACCGACCCGTCGGCTTTCGTAAAAAAAAAACCATCTCCTCAGCTCTTTCCACTATCTCATATCCTCGCCGAAAAGAAAAAAAAAAAATATATATATATATATATAGGGGAGAGCGGGGCAAAACGGGGCAGTGGGGCAAAACGGGACATTAGGCCAAAACGCAATTTTCCAATCAAAATTTGGACGCCCCATTTTGACCCATCGATACATCTCGATTTTTTTCTCCCGTTTTGCCCCACAGTACCATCCAAAAATTATTGGAAAATCGCGTTTTGCCCCACTGTCCCGTTTTGCCCCGCTCTTTCCTACATCTATATATATATATCAAAAGCTCGACCACTGTCAACGTGAACGACCCGATAAGATACTCTGGCCCTCGATTGGAGCGAGCCACGGAGCTCCGCCGCAAACTCTTCAATAAAAGTGGAAAAACGAAAGAAAAAAGAAGTTTCGTTTCCGATAAAACTGAAGCTTTGCGTCGGAGCAAAAAAAATTTGATATCGCTCCGAATCTTTTGTGATTCAAAAAAAAAAAATCATCGCCTGATCCTGTACGATTAAAGTGTAAGATCGAAAGATTCTGGTCTGTGAATCTGATATTAATTATTCGGCGGTGCAGTGACCCGCTTTCGAGACTTGGTCTTCGGAATTTTTCAACCGGGCATTATCCAATATTTCTCGTTCGAATAAATAAACGAGTAAATGAAATGTTGTACACCCTTGACTCGGTTGACTGCGGAGAGGTCGACACCCTCGCAATCTCAGAGACCTTGTTCCGCGATCGCTCGCGGAAGCTGTGATCCATCGAGGTCGCGGATTATTATATACCTTTACTCGGAGGAGGAAGTTGCAGATCCGCTTGAGCAAGGCTGTTTCGATACAGCGGAGTCGAGTAACCTCAGACGCGGTCGCCAAGTATCACCTTCCCTTCCGATGCCCCCTGGTCGTATCCGGCAAATCTTACGAGCTGGTATATATAAAGAATGGCGAATCCACGGGAGGCGCATTCAGTTAGAGACGGACTACTCAAACTTGCGTATCACAATATTTCATTTGATTGCCGTGTTTTTGATAAAGTAAAAAAAACAAACGACAAGAAGATTCAAAGATGCGATCTTTCGTCGTGATTGCATTGATCCTCGCAGTGTGCGGCGCATCTCCGATATTCATAATCGAACCACCGTCGCAAACCCCGTACGCGCATCCGGGAGTTCTCGTTAACTCAGCGATGGAGGACACACTACCGGACGAGCTTAGAAACAATTTTTACAAGAATCCGAGGATAGCCGCGGGACTAGCGAAAGAATCTTGGTTAACGGCGAAGGAGACGCAGGTAAATTTTTATCGATAGTAATTTCTTTTTTTGTCGCTTGTTGTTGATAATGTTTATCGACCAACGGCGCAGGTTATCGATCGCGAGGCCGACAAGATACCGCGCGAGAAAATCTTCGACGTTCTCCATAACGCTGGACTCGCCAGGAGATAAAATTTCGTCCGGGAACGGAAAAGCCCCAACGTGACAGAATGCTCTTCGTCTCATCCTGCGTCCGACCTCGAGCATACAATCATCGAACTCAATCATCAAATATAGTTGTTATCTAAACGTAATTATCATTACTTAGCATAATTATTTATTACGGCGACAGAGAAGCGAGTGGATTCTATACGATGTTCATTGTAAATACAAACGACACGATAATCTTGTGTACGAGAAATTTGAATAATCGTTGATGCAACGTTCCTCCAACATCCTCGAGGGGAACCCAGACCGAAATGAGTTTCCGACTCGTTCCGCCAGAATATTCCGGGATTACCTCTGAGACACACGGCGAAAGGTACTTCCAATCTTTCCTCGAGCAACAAAGTTTCGCCTCCCCGTAGGCAACCCGATTTGCATCGAAGTCGAGAGGTCTTGGTCTCGAAGGGGTCGAAATAAAATTCTCGAATTCACCGATGTAAAAAAAAAATCTCACAAAATGCCCGTGTAAGCAAACAGAAAAAAAGTGTTCCAGCAAAATTAAGCAATGCATCGACGTTTCTCTCGGGGAATTCTCGGCGTCCAAACGTTTCATATTGCTCGTGTGATGAAAGTAAACAGACTTACGTACCAATGGTTGAATCTTCTCTATATCTATAGAAGGAATGGTGTAGCCTAGGTGGAGATCTGGTATGTACGGAAACCGATGAACCGGCGGGTAGATTATTGGTGGATCGTCTTGTTGGCTGACTGCATTGGGAATACACTACTACGGTTGTACACGGAGAGAGAACTTCTCTGTCGAGGATTATCCACGCGTGTCGGATATCTCGTCGATTTACGATCAGGTACCTGGGCTGCTTCTATCCTACGGGGATACGGCGAGCACCAATGTAAAGCTATATTGCCCGTACGGTGATAGTCGTATGCGCAATCGAGAGCGAATACCGAGTACAGAGGAGGGAAGTCAGCATCATTCACGATTCCGTGGACCGTAGGTGGCATAGATACAACCGTACGATGTAAATATATATATATATTATGTATATATACTTCACATGCACATGCACATATACATATGGGGAGAGATCATGAACACGCGCATGACTATTGGTAATGGTAATGGTGCATATTCAGAGCTAACTTGCCCCTCTTCGGGGTCGCACGATCGGATGAGACGACGATGAGATTCTCTCTCTCTCTCTACTTCTCGTCCAGTTTACGTTCATATAACTGTATGGGGATGAGCTATAAATGCCGATCGCCAAGATCCCGTTACCGTTAGACTCTCTCATCCGTGCCCGAGTGAACCGATCGTCGGAACGGCTTCTGTTCACAGCGGTGTCTCACTAGCAGCCCACCAGTTTCACTCTTCAAAGCAGGTATAAAAGAAACTTCGTTACGAACTTTTTTTTTGTTCGTTAATTACAATGAAGATTGTCGAAGTCTCTTCAATGATATTACTCAATAAATTAGTGCGCTCGGATGAGTCTTCGTCTAATTATTCGAGGACTTTCAGGTTACGGCGGTATAAAAAGGGTGACCGCGAGCCAAGGGCGGAACGAGAGAGGATGCTGCATCTTGTGATCGCGGCGACCCTCCTCGCTGCAGCTGCAGCGGTTCCGGCGAAGCCGGTAAGTTGATCGCTCGTTACATTTGAATTTTTGTTTGATATTAAAATTGGACCATGCGGTTTCTGCGCCGCTTAGGAGATCGTTTTACGATCCGACGATCAATTTTTTTTTTACGGGCCGACGACGATTTTATCTTATCGAAGAAATATCGGTACGTAGATTAGTTCGTTGCAATAACGCGAACGCCAATTTTGGCGATGACCGACCAGAGGCCAAATGCGAATTCCGTTAATTGGGTGCCAGCGGCAGCGGTCGGTTTGCTTTCGCGATCGCCCTCGATTGATCCTCGGTTACACAAGTCGGAGAGATGCGAGTAAGGGAGCGAATGCTCTTCGGAAAAGCGATGCAGCATACCGCCGAGCTACTCTCTGCACGCTGCTGCCACTGTATGGTGCATTATCTATTGCACCGCTGGCCGCAGCACTCGAGTGAGCGCGCCCGGGAGACGATGTACGAGAGCGTGCAACTCCCTCTCGTTGGCGCAATACACTCCGCAGAAATGTGGAACATACATGCTACTTTGCTGCACCGTGCACGAGATGGCTACGAGAAGATTCACTTTCTACGCTAGTGACGTATACTCGATGCTACTCGACGACGTATGTCCCGCGAACCGTGTCGAACTTCGGGGAGCAGATAATGTTACATATTCCATCGATAAACACCGGGAGAGAGAGCATGAGCGGGGCAAAACGGGCCACCATAATTTTTATTTAAATTATAAAAAATCCTCGAAAGACATATATGTTTTTCCATCTCTAAGCCCTTCATATTTTCGATAGTATAAAACAAAAATTGCAATGGTCCATTTCGCTACCGCTGTAGTCCATTCGCTGAATACTTATTCAGCGAATGGTTTATTGCGTCGTTGATGCTTTACGATACGATTACGAGAGGCTTCGAGTCAGATCCATTGAATATTGCATGCATGGTTATGCATGCGTCAATATCTACATATTCATATACGATTTGTCAATGTTGCAGACGTCGACAGAAATTGTGGATCGATCGCAGTTGGCTTATTCTGAGAAAGAGTATCACGAGAAGGGGACACGCGAATCGGAAGGGAATCGACCGGAAGACGAGGGAGACTCGTATCCTTACCAGGAATCCACCGCGGAGGAGCTCGCAGCTGCGGTAGGGCATCGGGATGTGGTCTATCAGGATACCGGAAACTCCGTGAACGAACAGCCCCGACAATCCATCGGCGACGGATGGCGAGTCGCCGCTCCCGGCACTCCCGGTATGGATTATCCGAATCTCGATAGGATACCCGTTACATCGTTCACCTGCGCGGACAAAGAGCCTGGTGGATACTACGCTGATACGGAGACCGGATGTCAGGTGAAGATTGCTCCAACCAAGACGATAACGCGATCGGATAGTTCCAAGTCATTAGAAACATTTTCGGATCTTCGTTTTGTTGATTTTGTGATTTTTTATATTCTCGACAGGTGTTCCATGTTTGCAACACGGGAGGGGTAAAAAGTTCGTTTCTCTGTCCACCTGGGAGCATCTTCAATCAGAGACACTTCGTTTGCGACTGGTGGTACGGCTTCGACTGTGACGATGCTGTGGATCTTTATTTTACAAAATCTGCCCAAGATCAGGAAACTCGGAGCGAGGACGTACCTCACGAGGAATTCGGGAACAGCGAGGAGCATGACGGGAACATCGAAGCCGGCGAAGGCTTAGATCCACTGCCCGAAAGATTTCCTAAAGAAGCCAGGATACGTAATGAAAATCCGACGAACGATCTATCTTCAGCCGGTGGCGGACGTGGAACAGTGGATCACCCAAGTGAAGGAGACAACCGAATGGACCAGCTGTATCCCAACGCTGATCCCACGGATGTAAGCCTCGTTGATTCGAGAAACTCGGCTAAACAAGATGAGAGATCGAGCAACGAAAGCGCACCCAGAGGATTTTCTCGCAATGATAAAGATAACGAATCATTAAAACAAAGAAAATTGGATCGTACGACGAATTCGCACGATCTTACCAACGATCTAGCCTCCTACGTCAACGACGCATACTTCGAAGCTGGTTTTGATAATAATAATAATAATAGTGATAATAATTATAAAAACAGAGGAAATATTAGCTCCGACGAAACTGAATCGAACGAGAGTTCAGTGAACGAAACGAGTATGGTTGACAAGTATGTATACGGAGAAAGAACGAGATCAGGATATTTCTTGAGCGTCGAACCATAAGAAAAGTTCGAAGCGTGTTGAGGAGAATGAAAAGAGATGATACCAGGCGTTGGTTCACGCGAAAGAAGATTTACAAAAGGAACGTTTCCCTTCTGGCACACGTCACCGGGTGCGTATGCGAATGAAAAGGATTCCTCAGGAACGGCTGCGAAGTCAAGTGTAAAGGATTGACCATCGGAGAGGATTTCAAGCTTGGCTGAATTCGACGTGTGGCCGTTCTTCTCAGACTTTTTGCAATTCCTGCTCTTTGTATAGAGTACCGTGGGGCAAAATAGATCGGTCTTCTCCGTTTGACACGAATTCTCCTTTTTATATCTCGCGAAAAAATTCATTAAAAATAGTCCGTTTTGCCCCAGGGGTTTATTCTTGCGACGCTCTCCTCTATACAGCTATGCTCGTATTTTCTCGGGGTCAGTTATCGCATGAAAATTTGTAGTTTACTCGCAGGTTTTTCCAATGAAACCTAAAACATCCATTTTTTGCTCATTATGGATATTTTTTACTTTTTTTTTTTTTTTAAGAACTGCTCTACCGCAAAGATATTTGATTGGTAAACCGAGTGTGAGAATGTGAGAGAGGCGCCGAGAGAGATATTGCAGTGGAAACAGAATGGGAGGATCAGACACAGAAACGATGGAGCCGTAACCGCTTGGCGTGGGCAAATGAGGAGATTCTCTCGGCGTATATGTACGCTAGAGAGTCATTAAAAGCATATTACAGAAATTGCAGCGAAAATTGCAATTACGTGCCAGCGGGCCGACGTGCGAGCCGAGATAAACCCTCCCTGCCTCTCGGTCTCTCGTTCACCCGTAACTCGCCCGATCTCTACGGCGTGATTAGGAATTAATTAACCCTCCGCACCCTCTCGCGGCTCACCCCCCGCGCTGCTCGATTAATGAGGCGATGCAATCGTTCACAGTTTAGGCTGTATCGCCGCGCTCGTGCGCTCTCCTCTCCGCGGGTACGCTAAAACTTCACTATACCAATGTACCGCAGAGCAGCTGCTATTCTCCGGAGAGACACGTTACATATTTGTCCCGCTAATACTATTTGCCATACGAATAACATTATATCACTGAGTGTTTGTAACTGCTCGAATAGTTGGTTCTCTTGATTGCTTCGTTGTACGAATGTAGCGACTTAGACTGGGATTATTTATTATCATTTTTGTGTAATTTTTTTTAATTTGTTATTTAACGAATAAAGATACGAGTTCCGAAGGTGAATCGCTGCAGATAGAGATCAGAGATTACCACCACGTGCCTTGGTTATCGCGGAAATGGTATATCCGTTTATTTTTTCCTAGCTTCCTAGCAACGGCATCGGTCATTCTTTTCTATCGCCCACATGACTAATTTACTGATAGGAGTTGCGCGCGACCTCGACGATAATTTTTTTTTTTGCTTTTCCTCGCAAGATTGTCGATCACGAATGGTACGCAGCACTTCGAGTATCGAACAATGCGCTTTGATGATGAGAATTTTATTTTATTTTTTTTTAAATTTTATCTCAATATTATAAGTCTCCCCAGAGGATGATCTTTCTCTCGTCCGAAGCCGTGCCATTTTGCCTCTTTTCATTCACATTCCTGGCCTATCCGCGACGACGCTTATGTCCGGGTTCAACGGTTATCCGGGCTTGCAGCTGTACTACCCAATTATATGTTACGAAAAGTTTCGAGATGGCGGACAGATTAGGCGAGATGGATAAAGATCACGTGCAATCTATAAATCAATGTACTATGTAATCCGGTACACATATACACTCTGTAATACACGAGGTTAATATCTTCTGTACTATATGTTACAAGATACAATTTCAATAATGATGACTCCGAAAGATCGAGTTTCCACGCGACGATATTGTGTTACAAACTTTCTAATGGGATATTTCACGATTTACAGGTAAAAAAATTTAATCTTCTTTCACAAATGTGGATCGAAGACACGAAGATTGTTTAGCAAGTGATCGATTCTTTGAGGCCTGGGCGGTCATCATTTTCGGTTGGAGGAATGTCAAATTCAGAGAGTTTAAACACATTTATCGTGTGTCTAATTGAAGATCGGCAATTATTATTATTATTTTTTTTTTAATATGGAGCAGACTATAGCTAAAAGTACGCACGCTATTAATTCAAGGTTGACACTATTAGCGCCACAAACGTTCAATGCCGCGATTCTACTCGGCGAACCGATCATGAGTTCTACCGAGCAAAAAATATCATGGATAAGGATATTCGCTCGCCCGATAAGGTAGTATTATAATTGCTCATTAGTTAGTCAAATGAGAGGTGTATTATGAATATTTTGAAGTGTCATTACTAAGTTTCGAAAACATTAATAATATGATAATTTATTATTTTAAATATGTATGCCACTACCTGATGGGATTATTCGAGAACTTTTTAATATTACGACAGAAGGAGTTTCGTTCTGAAGTCGATCGACCGGAAGAAAAATTTTCCTCGTGAACACAACCGACAAGATTTTCATTTAAACAGAAAGTTTATTCTAACGTGACGGAGCTGTGCAATCTTCGAGATGTCGATGCTCCTCGATACGCTGACATGCTCGCACGCAAATCTTATAAGCGATGATGTATTAGCGAAGGTCACAAGGCTTCTTGGCTTGCATACAAACGATCGCGCAATCGCGAGTGCTTTGTTAAATAGCACATAGCAATGGGAAAACTCCGCGTTGGAATAATGAGCGTTAAATTGATCTTATCACAGGGCGAGTCTCGAACGTGCTCGTCCTTCCGAGCCAATTTTTTAATATTGTCAAACGTCATTTTTTTCCGCTTTTTTTATAGCTACATTCATACAATATGAAGAATGAAAATGGCAGGATATTAGGTCGATCCTCTTCCAGCGGTACCAATGATATTTGCATTACATAAAAAAAAATCGAATACTTTGTACGGTTTATCCGCGAAACGAAGTAGTCCTGTGCAGCACTAATAATCTGATTAATGAAATTAAAGCTCCCCAACCGGACGTGACATCTCGTTTGCGAGATTGACCCTTTTTTAATTCCATCTTTTGTTTTTGCCGCAGATGCAATTTACGTCAGCGTTTTTCCCGCTGGGCGTTACAAAACAGCCGCGGAGGTGGAAAAGTGTGCTTGGTATAGACGAGATCTGTTTGCGCTAGAAGTGCCGAGTCATCGGTACTGAGGCCTTGTCCTTGGCTGGCTCTCTTCCTCATTTGTGCACTCTGGACGTTCCAGTTGTACTGCAGTTTCCTTGAATACCAGTGGAAATGAGCGTCAAACGAGCGTAACTACAAATAATGGTAGATAATAGCGACACGTGGCTCGAGCCCGGTACCGCACCGATTGAACGACTATATACTCGATAAAACACGCGATGGATAACACGCCGATCATTGTCGTTCCGCGATCCTATAATGGAGAAGTGGAATTTTTTTTTCTCTTTTTACACGGCGACGTTTTTGTCGCACTGTTGGAATAACTGGCAGGCAAACACTGCATCGACGTCGTTCCGACGACTTCGCTGCCGCCGCCGCCTCCGCTGCCTCGCGAAGCTCGCGTCCAGTGCTGCATTTTATCTGGGCCCCCTTGAATTGCACACACTTCAATAACGCAATCGCAATAGTTATCAGAATAGTTCATTGTTGGCCTAGCCCTAGTGCAGTACAGAAAATATGGAGCAGCGTACTGTGTCAGGTATTAAATAAACGATAATAATAATAACAATAAATTATAACGGACTGTTTTGTCATTGAACTTGACACGCTCGGACGTAGATTATCCGGAAAAAAAAAAAAAAAAAAACATCACTTGATCGACCGACCGTGTGCGTCGACGCCGCATTTGTGAAGTGTTCCATGGATGTACATATCTCGTGACTTATCAATATTTGTTAATCGCCCTCGATAATTTTTCTTTTTGTGGTATTTTTAATATTCCCGTCGAATCACCGTTCGGCATATAAATCATCATCATAAGTAAATATTTCGCGCGCTAATCAATACGCACTCTTCGCGTTTTCGCACCAACTATCGCGTTTGTGTTGGCGAGCGATAGATAACGAGTTCGCAGCGATTTTCCATCTTTTAATAACCCCGCGATTATACGGTCGGTAATATACTTTTCGCGCGAGCCGAGTCGCGCCAAACTGCAAACTGCAAAGTGCGCGCGAGACACAACGATTCAGTTTGTGCTCGAGTCGAAAAGCCCTGAGACCGAAATAGCCGCCACTCGCCCGTGTGTGTGTAGGCTCCGATCTATGATCTGCCCGATGGAAAATCGGTCAATTAGTCTGTTTTTCGCTATTCAACCATTCAAAATTCACGTATCTCCGGGATAAAAAAAAATTAAACAATGTGATATCGCGGGTGATCGGCGTCGCGTTTCCGTCGACATTGATGCATCGCGGCTTTCGTCAGAGCAGCATCGACATCAGCCTAGATTCGGAGCTGCTCCGCTATGTAGGTGTGTCACTGGGTATTACGGCCATTGCCAACGGACGTAACGACGACCGCATGATTAGATATACTACATATATATATGTGCGTGTGTGCGTGTACATATGTGTATGAATATATGTATATACATATATAGATATATATATGTATATATATCCGCAGCGCCATGTCATAGAGTATATGAGGGACGAGATATTACTATGCAAGGGTAAACGGAGAGGGATATACGGGAGTATCGTACGTCACAAGACCTGACACTGGTACACACAGTATGTCACCGTGCGCACCCCCCCCCCCCCCCCCCCCCCCCCCCCCCGAGGTCATTCATATCTGTCGGAACTCGCCGGTGCAGCCTCGTCTCGCTCCGCGTGTATATGCCAAACCGATGAGACCTCGAGGATGTTTGGGACAAGCGAGACACGCGTCTTCTGTCAAATTAACACCTCGACGAAAAGCCCGAAAATGTATTATTTTCATAAAAATAAAAATCAAAGTACAAATGATTTACTTCGTAGCGGAGAAGAATGGCCGAATACCGGCGCATCATAATTTTATGTTTTTATGACGATTAGCCGAAATTGACCGTTTTACCCCATCTTGATTCGAGTGATACTTTTTGGTTTCGATTTTTTTGTCGGCGTAACCGGTTGTGCGATTCGACCAATCGACTGAATTTCGTGCACAGAGATCGTGGAGTTGCTGCAACCCTCGCTGAGGAACTACGAGAAGGATCAAGGCCTAAACATAGAAAATGTCGAGCAAGAACCCGGTAGCAAAATCGGCGACAATTACATGTCGATCGTCGTGAGAACTATAGTAACTGGTAAACTTGGAAACGGCGCTCGTTAGTATAACATCTTGCAACAGTAACACGTACTCCACTTGACAATGAACTATAACTTCTAATGAATTCATTTCTTCTTGTCTTTCCGTTTCGTTTTTTTTTCTTCTTCAATTAAACGAACGAAGCTTATAGCGCAACTTTCATGACGAAACGTTTCCCTCGGCATCGCCAGATCGTCGATATGATACGCAACGCCGATCTCTTCTTCAACGAGGCTCACACCTATATGAAGCTGCTGCCGCGACTCGGAGGCATCGGTCCGAGATGCGTTTTCGCTGATGTCAATGACATTATTATGGAGGATCTTCGCGTGCAGGGATACGTCGTTTGCGAAAGAAGGAACCTACTTGATTTGCATCACTGCGAGGCTACCGTCAAAGTATTGAAAAAAAGCATCGGACATTTTCGCAATGTTTTTTTTTTTTATTCAAAAGAAATATTTAAATACAAAAAAAAATTGTTTCTACTGTGCAGGTGTTCTGACGATTTTTTTAAATTCACAGACTCTCGCTGCCCTCCACGGCCGTTCACTCGTCCTGAAGCTGAACAGCCCCGAGGAATTCGACCGCCTGATAGAGCCCCTGAAGGAAGCTGTCTTCCCGCTGGACAACGAGCCCGCTCTGGGCAAATCCATCGACTCGAGTCTGGCGCTCGGAATAAAGTACCTAACGTCGATCGAAGATCCGAGCGACGAGTTAAAGGAAATCATCGAGTATCTAAAAAGCCTCGAGAGTCATGGTTACGACATACTGAGAGATATTGTTAAAAGACGGAAAGACAAATATCACGTTCTGTCGCACGGAGACGCGTGGAACAACAACATCGTCTTCAAGCACGACAACAATGGTCGAGTGACGGACGTTAAGCTTCTCGACTATCAGATAGTCCGTCACGCCTCCCCAGCCATTGACTTTCACTACTTTGTATACTCGAGCGCGAGATCATCCGTTATTGACGGGAGCTACGATCATCTCGTTAAAACTTATCAGGCCGCCTTAGTCGAGGAGATGATGCGCCTTGGAGTCACCGAGAACGTCCTTCGGGATCTCAGCGTCGAGTGGTTCAAGTCGGAACTGAAGAAAACATGTTTGTACGGCCTGCTGACGAGCTTCTGGCTCGTGAATGCTGTTTTAGCGGAGGAAGAGGACACCATAGACATGGACACCCTGACGCCTGACTTTATGCAAACTTTGGCGCAAAGGGAAGTTCCGATTCGGGCGTCGAGAGTCGACAGAGTAAAGTGCATCACTCTACACTACAAGCGCACTTATCTGTAGTCAAATTATTATTATTATTATTATTATTATTTAGCAATTTTGAAATATCAAGTTACTGTAGTATAGACGGAATAATTGCAACCTTCGCGTCTGGAACTACGAAGGGGGAGGATAGGAATTGAATTTTTTACAGTTTATTGTCAATGGAATTAAAACTCCCTTGAGGGGAGATTTTTTTTTCATGATTCCCTTGACGGGAATAAAAAAATAATGATCGCGATGCTTGGGGGATAGGAGTGTACTGTCATAACTTTGTTATCGACACAATATAGAAGAATTATTTTTTTAATCTATTTTGTCTATCATTGTAAAATATTTATGTTAGTAATAAATAATTGATGCGATTAATCAAAAGTTTAATCCGTCTTTGCGGCTTATCTGTATCTTGCTCAATAATTATTCTTAAGCTTCCCACTTAGTCGTGGAGTTCAACAGAAAAGATACAATTGCACAGAAACATCGATAGTCCCGTAATCGACGATATAATAGAGAAAGTTGCGTTGTAAAGAAAACGAAGCGGATGAGACAAGAAGATTAATATTTATTGTACATTGTCGTATAGTCCCGAGTATTGGGTAAATATACGAGAAAACGATGAGGAATAAGCGTGATCGTAGAACGAGATTCCAGAATGATCTGTTATTGCGTTAAAGATGGAATGTCGACGAAGCCCCATTATCGTCATTCCTCACCTTTACCGGCGCGTTCTTACGCGGAGCATCTCGTACCGTCTTCGAATTTACAAGATATAAACTCATCGAGAGGGGGGCAATATGGAACCACGGGGCGAAAAGGACCATTTTACTACGCCCGTTTAATTATTCGCTTTTTCCTCCGTCTGTAAAATAATATTATGCTTTTAGCCGATTAGCAACTGTACAGCGGGTTTTTGTTAAGTAACATTATTATTTAGCCTTTTTAAATTTTGATATTTTCCAAGAAATCAAAAAAAAAATTGTTCATCTCGAATAGAGGACGAGTCCGTTTTGCCCCGCTCTTTTCTTGAGCTACGCTTTGCCAATGACGTCCTCTGCCGAGAGTCCGAGAAAAGTGACTCAAAGACGAATTAATGAGCGTGCTCTTACTCTCATTAGGGTTAACCAGTAAAGGCACCTATTATACATCCTTGCTTATCCCAAGATCTTCCAACATTACATTCGCACTAAGTGATTGAGTGCTTCCAGCGAATCCCCATCGAACCGAGAATCGTGAGTCCATCCTCCCGGGCGATGTGGAAAGTGAATCTTGAAAAGCTTCCAACTTTTACGTGTTCGAGAGCGATTCTTATTCGTTAATCGACCGTTTTCCCAACACTCGGAGAGAATCATTCGTTCACCGGCAAGCAGCTCGAACGCAAATTTACGGATGGTAATCGCTATATTATATTACGTAGGATTCTCTCGGACGTGACTTCGATCCATTAATAACATCGCGGGACTCTTGCAGATTTAATTCGGACCGACTACGGTATCGCCTCGACTGAAAGAGATATTAGTTTTTGAAAGTGCAACTACCGTTCGCGGAGATCAATGGGTCATTACGAATGATCTCGCGCTTCTGTTTAATCCTTTGATACTCGATGTACCATATTTGGCACGTTGGTGGAATAGCCGTTTAGTTTTACAAAATGTCTTCCTCAATTAAGTCTTCCGTTAAAGGATTAACAACATTTTGTAGTCAGTTTTTTTTTTTTTAATTGTATCTGCGCTTACTAAAAAAAATTGTTTTGGTAATCGCCGGCAGCTTCTCTCTGGTTTTTGTTAGTGAGGAGACAAGACTTCGGGCGCTCGTTTCCGAATAATAAATTACCGTCATAATCTCAAAGAGAAACGCGTGGGATCTGAGCTTATGGTGGTCTCGTTAAGCTGCGAAGAACTCAATTGCCGTAACGAAGGCTGGTTCCTTCGAGGTCAAAGACCGAACATTTCCATACATGCAATTTTCATCCACACATACCCAGAGAGCCTCTCCCCGTCCTTCGCGGAAATTTCATACTCTCGGTCGAGCACCGTGCGAATAATCGGCGAACGCCTTAGAAATGATTGAACCGCAAAACTTCCCGAACAATCCGAGCGATCCTCTCCGTTCCATCGTTCATCTAATTGTAATCCTAATAACCAATTCGAATTCCTATTCCTCTCATTGCAACCGAGGACGGTATTTATCGGGGTCAACGTCACACGTTGGGAACAGCGTGAGATCGAGTTCGATTGATAAACAAAGAAAATTCCCTGCAACCTTTACGTAAGCCTTAATGTAACGTATCGTAATCGAAAATTGGCGTCTCGCCGAGAAAATTGGCTACTCCGACGAAAATCTATCGACTCGCAATTACACGTTTTTTCAAATTCTAACGACGGTTCATTTTTCGAATTCAAATATTTGCCACTGGCGTGATTAAAGGATGGAACGGTCGGGTCTGATGATAATAATAAAAACAAAAATAAAAAATAAAAAATAAAAAGTTAAATAAATTGTGTACGTGACGGTCGAGTCAGCGCGAAAGAGTTAACGGTTTACGTAATCGCGGCCCGGCGCCGAAGAGCATCCGACCGGCGGGTAACTCCTATACATATTCCCGGTGTGATCGTCCTCCCGTCGTGTTCGCCTACCGAGATTACCGAACGCAATCTCGCGAGAATAATCGCGCCTATGCATGCCCGCAGGCAACGAACGTGAACTACATTGCAGTTATCTCGAACAGTAGTTCGTAGAGCATATACGTTACGGTAACGTCTGGTCGCTCGGGCGCGAGCTTTCTTCGTGAGCAATATCAGGAACGGGTGAAAGCTGCTGCCGGCGCATGCTGCTACCGCTATATCTCCGCATACGTTCAGCTCTCGGTGACACAGAGTCGTAAATCTGGCGGCTCGTGAGAAGAAGGGCCCTTATTCACGCATTCATCGTTTCGTCCGCAAACGTTACTCGTGCATTACAGTAATGTAACACAGCGGGTGTCGCGCGTTTTTAAAAAACGAGGAGCGGCAACGAACACTCCGAAACTCGGTGTCGTGCGCTCTCAAAAACGAGCAGCCGCAAGGAAGACTCCGCAACTCAGTGATATTAACATGAGGCATTTGCCACACACGATTAGAGATAGGTGTGCACAGTAGAACGACAGACATTTTTTTTGTTCAAAGACAAATGTGTGTTTAGAGATAATAAAAAAAAACTTGTACAACTGACGAAAAGATTAAAATTGTGAGCGTCCGCCCATAAGAAACGTTCGGCAAGCATGCGAATATTTTTTCTCAGCGTATATGAAGGTTTGTTGGTACTCACCGAAGAGTTCGTCGGATGCGAGACGGTCGATGATGAAGGCTTAGAGTGGTGGAAGGATACGTAACATCCATTACGGCAAGCATATTATCTATTACCGTCGATGGTAACATTGGCTCACAATAACATCGGCTCGGATGTCTTCCCGAATAATTATCCTCGATCGATGTATCTTTTTTCTTTTTAATCGACGCGAGCCGGGAGATTCGCACGCTATTTCACGGTTGTTCGGGATTTCTGCAAACATAAAAAAAACTGCACGTATTATAAATAAAAAATAAAAAATTGAAACCTTATCTCAAATTTTCACGCAAAAGTCGATGAGGCATGAGACAACCGAGTCCGAAAAGAGGGAATAAATAGCGGAGCGAATAAGTCAACTAGGACACCGGGTAAATGCAAATTCCATCTTGCTGCAGTCGTTATTACTCAACACTTCAGCGTTTCCATGTACCTACTTGCTGCCGGGAACTCTGGAGCTGGAGTTTGAAAGAGAAAAAAAATGATTTTGACAGGCAAGGGACATGCCAGCGGATTACCAATTTAGATCGCTCGTGCGATCCCGTAAGAGACGGTCCGAGACGGAGAAAGTGGATGATCTCTCGTCTGCGAGACATGTATATATAAATAATATGGGTATATGCACCTAGTTTCAGCGGTTTAGACGAAGGACGGAAGTACCTCGTGCTTTTGACGCGAGAAAAGATCTCGCGCGCCGTAATGTTCTCGTGACCGCGTCGAGGCCGAGGCTGACTCCGGCAAGCAAGTCTCGTTCTCCGGAAAGATCCAAGTCCTCGATATAAACAATCGGAGCTCTCGATTCTCCGCTACGAGCCCCACGAGAGTTTCATCCGTGAATCTTCACTCCGCGACTGGTATCACGATTGGGGGTGTACGAGAAAAGAGAGCACGGCGAGAGACACACACGTCGCGGAGCACTCTCGCCTTCTTCTCGATGCTGAGATAATCCTCTCGGCGAAGCCTCTCGGCCTACCAGAGAGACGCCAGAAAACTCGGAAATCTCCAGCGAGAACCCGGGACAACTATCCGCGCAGAGTTGGAGGATTGCATTGCGCGGGATGCTCTCCGGTCGATGCACTTTTTATCCTCTCTCGTTTTCTTGGATTCTTTTTTTACTTAAAATTTCCTCCGAAGCCGAAAGAGTCGATTTGACGAGGATTGCGACTCGAGCGCGCGAACGCCTGATATAAAGTATAGAGTTACTGGTCGAGCTCGCTGAGGCAATCCGAGTACGAATTAGAATCGAGCGGCGATGAGTGAGCGATCAAGCAGATCACAGAGATGGTTTTATCCTCGTCCTTAATTTCGCTCGTTCGAATAACAGTGCGGGTCTCGTAATAATTGTACGCCTCGATGACCGCACCTCGTTGCGAGTGGGAAAACGAAAATTAAAAGGTGTATGAAAATTGAATGAAAAATTGAAAAATAGGGGAATCGGTTTGTTCGTTACTCAACGAGATGGAATGTGTTCGAGAGGCTCGGCAAGGACGCATCCGACTGTGCAACGGCTGCTGAAACTGACCGTTTTACCGGAGTCCTCTCAGCCACCCGGCGGCATCGTATTCGTCGATAATCTACGATCTTTCGACACCATCGGAATGGACGAGAATCAATCGTCACCTCGTTGCCATACTCCTCGTTCTTCTCTTTCGGCGATTCCCGGTACGAAATAATCCCTTAGGTATTCAGTTTTCGCAATACTTTGAAATCGAGCGGATTCGACGTTAGAAGTAGGTCGTCTCGTTCGAGTAAGAAATTTCTGTGTATTAAATCGTGGAGTCCCAATTAACTTCGGATTTGTATTTTGTAACAACCACTGTGTGTATCATTCGAGGTGATAGAGCGAATCTCGACGGGAGTCGTTGACTAATATTTCGTACGTTGTTTGCACACAGTAGTTGGTAACCAAAACTGTAATACACTTTTTTTTTTAATGGAACCAAACTTTTCGAAGGAAAACCCAATTATCATGATGCTCAACTCCTAGGCGAGGACCTCGACAATTTCAAAAAATTATCACAGTTTTCGTTATCTATTTCTTAATCGCAACTTCCTTCCGAATTTGCCGACTTTCCTTTAATACTACGAAGGTTGGACGTCGGAATTGACTATAAGAAGAGGCAAAGAAACACGATGGCCCCGCCAAGGCTCGTAATATGTGCTCATCCCTCTCAGTATCGAACCGAGAGAAGGAAATGACTGTTTAAACGTTTATTGGATACTCGAACCGTCTGTAAAGTTGTTTTATCGCTCGCTCCCCGAGTAACTCTCTTTCTCTCTGCAAAAGAGAAAAAGAGACACCGAGGAGTCCGCTCCTTTAATGCCTCTTTAAAACCGCGACTACAAGTTTTTCTGCTCGGCTCGAGGATCTTATAAGCGTTACGTTACATCTATTTACCGCTGTAGGGAGACGAGGATTATCCAGTGGACGGAGTGTCGTGGAGCTTGGAGTATCCGCGAATCCGAGCGACTGTGAAACAACTATGTAGTCACGTTTAAGCTGACGGCAAGCTCTCTATTTTCGAGTCGGGATATGCTCGTTGAAAAGCCTCTTTCGTGGCGAAAGCCATTTCCTTTTTTTATTCGTACGAGCAACCGGAGTTCGTCAGTCCTGGAGCGGCCTGCAAGGAAAAGCAAAAATCTCTTCTACATTGGGCGAATGTAAAAAATTTCTTTTTATTTTGGCATCGATCGGTTGCAATTTGAGTTACAAAATATGCGGCCACTTAAAGACACGCGGTCGATCGCACCCGTCAATGTGACGAAGCGGTGGTCCAATGGACCGTGTCGATCGTCGCAGTTATGTCGCCGCGATCCATGGATCTTTTGTGTGTGTCGATCAGCTCATCGTCGACGAATCACGTACGCACACGCGCCTGCACGCGTCACGTAATTACGTATCCAGTAATGTGATTACAGTATTCCTGCGCGGTATACAAATAGTATAGCCGTGTAGAAGATAACGGCAGGACAGGAAAAGAGCTGCCTCCGTATCGGGAAAGGAAAGTGCTGATGATCGTTGCACGCGCGGAGAGAAAAAATAATAATAAAAAGAAACAAAGAAAAAAAGAAAAACAAAAATTCTGCGATCCAATGTCATAACTAGAGAATGAGGAGACGAACATTAGGTAGAGCGACGCTCGTATCTCGACCTACGTACGAGTTGCGCAATTCATGACGTTGATCTCTTGCCCGGACTCTCGACTGATGCTGCACATTAAGCTGCCGCGCAAAGTTCCTCTGCCTCCTCTCTCGTTATACTATTGGCCCGCTGATGCCTCTACCGCGTGTACGATTATTATTAAGTACACGCGAGTATAATACACGCGGATGCGTACGTGGCTCAGATAATTTGCCGGGACAAAACGAAGGGAGAAGCGACGGGTTTATCATTACAATCCAGTGTTTCAATGCTCTTCGGATGACATGATGAATCAAAATATTTCGTTGAGCCGTATGAATTCAGTGGCTGCTGCCGGTCAGGGCGCTCGATTTGACGTGCATAGTTGAATGAATAGATGAATTTCGCTTATTCGCACTCGGGGCACGTATCGCCGCGGCTTCGGCTCACACAAATCCACTTCGGGCTATTTATTATGTGCTGTCGATTATAATATGATAATATATCGTACGCGCTCGCTTTTTCGAACCCTTCGGCTCGCGCGGCGACGGATTTGTATTCACGTACGTCGGAGCCCCGGGTAGAGGAGAGCGGGGCAAGACCGACCACTCGTTACCAATTTCTCGCGGGACATAAAGAAAGTCTCATCGCGAATAGAGAACACCGGCCCGTTTTGTCCCGCCATCCCCCTACATATTTATTCTCCTTATATCCTAGGCTGTCGGCTGATTTTGTATGCCTAGAGACAGACAAGTCCCAGGCGCAGATTACCCGCGTCGTCACGTCTCAGCTGAGCTCCCAAGACTTACTCATCTACTGTATGTACACCCGAGCGTCGCGGCGCGAACATTAATTATTCACCTGCGTCTGCGCTACAGCGAAATCGAATTAAAAGGCTTCACGGCAAAGGCACGTGCTTGACTATCGCGGCATTGCGGACAGCCCGCGCGGATCTAGGCGATTACTTTCGTCACACGTACGGAGGCATGCATTAAAAAAACATAAATAAATGACTTTGTAAAATCAGAGTAACGAAAAGTTGTCTGTCATTAGTAGGATTTATATATCAATTTTTTTTTGTCGGCTGAAATCTCAAGTGCTTGAGATTCACAGAATAATGGATGAAGTTTGAGGCGTATAGGACTCCGGGAGAGTTAGCAGGAAACGTGCGAGATCATTCGATCGTGAGGATCGAAGAAGTTTTTGCGTAGGTGTCGAGAAAGATCGATTACCGATTTTTCAAGCCACTTCCTTATTAGACGCAATTATTCATGGAGACGCAACTCTTACGCATTTCTCGGTAGCGTCAACTGGTAGCCTTCCTCTTGATTGCTCCCCTCCCTTCCCCTCCCTCAAACGCACATCAATCGTGGACTATCGCGCAAGATACACACGCGCCAAACAATCGGAGCTTATACACGCTTCTCTCTATCTCCCGCTCTTCCCTTTACGTCGACGTCAGTCGTAACGACTCTCAGCATAATATCTCATAAGCACTACGGCAATGCATATACAAGAACCATCAGAACGCATTCATCAGTTTAGCGTACAACGAAGCTATTTATTTAGTCTTCGTGCAGACAAAAAAAAAGTTCATTCCGTGACGAAACAACATGATAACGAAGGATCGTTCAACCCCCTTGACGTTCTAGCGAAGAAACGTGACAATGAAGATTTCTTTTAATTCTAATAATTTGTGGTACACAAATTAACAGAGATGGGCAATGTACCGAAAAGTACGTTAAGTAATAAGTACTAAGTACGTAAAGTAATAAGTACGAAGTACTGCAAGTACAAAGTACTGTTTCTTCTTAACAACGATTTTCTTCGTAATCACATTTGGACGTGTGTCGAGTGCGAAACAAGATTAAAAATGACCGTGGTAGCTCTAATGTGCGTACATTTTGAGCTATTAAATATATAAAACTGCACATGAATATAATTGTTATATAAAAATAATTGTTATATTCGTGATGAGCGAGAAAAAATAGGTGGAATATAGCCTTGAAACAAAAAAAGACGATTGAATAACGACTTTTCTCTTTTTGAGCCACTTCTGGAAAAACGTCGATTTTCGTGACTTTCAAAGTTCGATATCTCGGTTCCCAATGGAGCTACAGAAAATCCAGGGTGACTATCGTATTCTACGAGAAAAAATACACAAAATAGGGCCTTGTCCGAAGTTTTAGAATCGTTTTATCGTGCTGTTTGAAGACGTTGAAAAACGCGAAAAATGGACTCGAAAGGGGTAGCCTTGCAATTTTTTTTTGTTTTGTTTTGTTTTTTTTTATCTACTGCCATGTATTTCGACGTATTTTCTCCCGCTGAACACGAATCCGCTGACCTTTTTAGGCCTAAAGTGCCGTGAGCCATTGAACATCTCGATTTTATGCACAAAAAATCGTATTTTTGGGATTAATATGGAAAATGTTGGGTTGGGAGTAAAATAATTGTTATAATCGTGATACGAGTTTCTGAATCAAATATCACGCTAAGAATACAACGAGTTACAGTCTCCCAATGAGCGGTGAATAATACATGAAAAATTACTTCAAAACGACGAAATCTGCAAATTTTAATTTGCGATTTCCTACACTAAATTTTGCAATAAATTTTTGACTGCTTCGATTTTTTGAGATGTAGAAATTTGTTTATGTTACGAAAAAGGTGCAAAGTAATTTGCACATGGCTTCTCAATTTATTACAATTTTGAGCATAACTTCCCCCAACTTACTTTCGGCCTTTTTATATTCGGCGTTTCAAATTGGAACATTGATCCAAATGTACCGAGGAAAAAAATTGTACAAGTAATTTGGTCTTAGTACTTAGTACTTAGTAAAGTACGTAGTTTAAGTACCAAATAAGTACTCATTTACTTTAAGTACTGCCCAGCTCGGCAAATTAATGATAAAAAACGGAATTCAAGCATTTGTTAAGAAGCTGCAAGGGGATGAAATTGAGATGCAGCACAGATTCGTACAGCTGGAAGTTCGTCCATCCTGTCGGAGCTCCCGCTGCGAGCTAACAAATCTCATATGTCTTTCTCTCTCTTTCGAGTCCCTCAGCATCACTCTCGACACACATGCTCCCCGGAGATGCCACTATAATGCACACCGATATAATATTACAGTAAACAGAGAAAAGATCGTCGACGCGTTTGCGTAAACGCAGAATTGCGCCATGCTAACGATCGCGCGAGAGGAGACTGCTGGTCCATTGGATATCGGGGAAGAGATGCGCAACCGTAATAATAGTCGTTGCAAATACTTGCATACGGGAATAATCACCGTGCACGCAACGCCAAGGCACAGCAAAAGCTCTTCTGCTATAAATATATACATATCTATTTATAGAAAAATTAATATTCGGATAAAAATAGTATCACTATTTTTGGTATTATTAATATAATATTTAGGATTTACAGAAGTACTGATCGAGGACTTATTTATATACAGAAAAGTCCTCGTTCGATACCTTCCTCTAATACTTGACAGATTTTTTTTTAAATTTATACGCGACTTATTATACAGATCTCGTAGGTTGTAACCGAGCAGGTAATAAAGCGCAGGTGCGCGATTATAAATTATTCATTAGTTCCGTCCTCCGATGATGCAGGTAGGACGTATTGTTAATTAAAAAGTGCTCGACGATCTTCGCTCGGAAGAGAAAAACATGAAAATTATTGTTCATGCCTCCGGATTACAAACGATAAACATTAATAATCGTCATAAATGCCCTTAGTAATGTGCAGGTGAGTCGATAGCGGATAATCCATCGGGAGAAACACCTGATGACATAGAGACAGAAGACTCCACGATCTCGCAACTATAGCAAGGATCTTGTTCCATTAGGATATTTTAGCGCACCTCTCACCGTCACCGATATCCCTCGCTCAGCCGAGAGGATGGATAATCGTTCTCGAAGTTAATGGCTTTCCGAATGGCGTGGGCGAGCTAGATTCACTTTTCGCGAGATCAAAGAGAGGTCTCTCCGAGTATTCCTCTCTCTCTCGCGCAGCGCGAGAGCGTGACGCACAATAATACACGCAGATCCCCCATCGAGGAGACTCGACCTGGCACGTGCATCAGCGATGAATCACTTTTGCATCAGAAGCTACGGCAAAATGCACCGAGTCTATGACTCTGGCACTCTGTGCATAGATAATTACCTGGATAAAATAAAAATTCGGAGTCATCGGCCACCCTTTCGCGAAACTTGGCCTGAAAATGTCTTTTTAGGATTGGACGAGAAATTAGTTACCTTCAATTGAAAAATAAATTATAAGTGATCGCTGCAAAGCGCGAATCAGCTTTAATCTTGTTTTCTAACTCCGGGAAAGGTTGCGAGAGATGACCCCACAACGGGAACAGAACATTATCACTCGGGTGAATGAAAAACTGCCACACCGTGCCCCGCTTAGCCCAAGAATTCAGCCATTCTGACGCAGCCTCCCAAAGCGCCCTCGTCAGCTCCGCCATCCTGGAGAACATGATCTCGCAGAAGTCACGACTCTCCGTTTCGTTAGAGCATATTAGATGTATACGCGGACGGCATAGTCGCACAAAACGAGAGGTAGATAGGTAGATAGACAGATGGATAGATGCCAGATAGATTGAACACCGGGAGGCCACGTACCAGCTCTGAGCCCGGTACCCGAGCCAAGAGAAAAGAGATACATGTATATCTGCTCTCGACAAAGGTCCCAGTCATCTCCCTACGTTGTAACACGGCTCTCTCTCCCTCGCACTTTCGTGCACACAAGTCGCACAACGAGATCGATGATTTATTCCCATAGCTTAGATCTTGCACCGGTACAACACCGATTCCGATCCATCGTGCATCGGTGAGGCATGCCCCGATCATCTCCGGTATAATGATCCCGATTGAGAAATTCAATAATCATTAAGTGCTATTATAGATTTTTTTTTCTATTTTTTTTTCTCTCGTGAATCGCGAAGGAACTCTTCGTTCCGACGAGTCGAGGAGCTCAAGAGGGTTAGAGATTGAGGGATGACTCGATGATGTGTCCCGGGGAGGGGGGCAGAGGTGGATTACAGGTCCATAACTGTGCGGAGATCTTTCTCGATGCTCGTTTAGTTGAACTGCAAAAAAAAAAAAGTCAGCGACGAGCGATCGAGTCCCATGACACGGTAATAACAGGTGCGAGAGCACGTGCGTGCCGCACGTTCGTAAATCCTCGACCATTTAATAAAATAATATCTCATTGGCCGTCTGCGTGTCCGTCGGTGTGCAAATAAGCACGTACCAAACTTTTTCACCGCGTTCCTCGTCCGGCCGCTTCGCCGAGCGTGTAAATCGCTTCACGAAACCTTCGTGCCGCAATCGTTAATAGTTTTACTTCTTTTTAATATCAGTGTATTCGTGCAACGTTCCATCAGTGCAGAGTGTGCATATCGGTAAGTGGTAATCCCGCGATGAAATCGAGAGCGGTTACCTTGACGCCGGGAATGGGTAAGCGTCGTGGCACCAGGGACACCTGTTTGCGGATACCACGAGGTTGGGATACACCGAGACAGCCGAGAATACCTTATTCCCTCGCGGGTGAATCGATCATCCACCCGGAGCGCGCCCCGGACCTCGTTCGTCACGATCGATCCACCTCCCGGCTATCGATCCAGAAGGTCTTCCGACCGCTAGCGGCAATTCACCGGGCAAAAAGCCGTGAGCCAAACCGCGAAGTATGATCGGCGCGGGGAGCCCTCCCGGCCCCACAGACTTCGGAGGTGTATCGTCGGTATCGAGCACGAAAAGATCTTCCCACGGCGTTCGTCCTTTAAGCGTCACGGCGACTTCATTCGGATTTATCCATTACGTTTTTTTTTTTTTTTTTTTTTTTTTCATACATGCGGGTCCCGATTCTCAGACCCGGGATTATCGCAAGGTATCGGCCCGATCATAATCAACTTGGTCCGATTAACCTCGTGGGTTAATTGCCAAGCGCTATCAGTTTCAATTAACGCAACTGCGACTAAGCTCCGGCGCCGATTGTTACGGTGTATTATTTAGGTTTTAACTTATTAAAACTGCTGCTGCCTCGAGGGGATCTTTTTTTCTTTCATTCGGGCATGCGGTTGATTTAACTGACACCAGAATAGAGCTTCATGCATAGGGCTCCGAGATGCCTTTGCCGACGGCAGCGGCGCGGTTGACTGACCTTTCCGCCTCACGATTATTACGAGCTACTCGCGACGAGTACGATGACGAGGATGACGACGTAGAGGATGCCTTATTGCATGTCTGCAGCAGCATCGGCAACAACGGTCCGGCACCTTCGCGTGTCCTGGTGCCGGCTTTACCGTAAGCTGGAGCGACGCTGCCAGAAGTCGGATGGAACAGAGGGATACACAGAGTTTTCTCGTTACCAGCGAGTTTATGAGCCGGGGCTCGGATCTGCATCACCCCGGGTGATAGAGATGGACGATTATTATCCAGCTCTCAGGTGCGAGCCATCGTCCTCCGCTGCTTCTGATTCAATTACGTCATCAGCTGTGGATCTCGCACTGTTCGTACACGTCTTTTTTTTTTTTAATGCCCGAGTTACGCTGCTCGAACGATGTTCTCCGATTACTCGAGCAGCGCATTGTCTCGGGACCCGCCGGACATTGCTTTACATTCGCTATATTGGCAAGATGAGCGCGAGAAACGGGCGATAGGGATGACTCACTCGGGGATCAGAAATCCCCGTGAGAAAGGTCCTATCGGAGGAATTTACTTTTTCAATTAACCTCTCTGACTCGCCGATTCGTCGAGCGTATCGTCTTGTCTTCGTGGACACTTCGAAGCGATTAAATGTCTATCGGTTTAAACTTTTTTTTTTCTATAAATATAATCAAATTAAACTGGCGAAATGATTCGTTCGATCAATATAAAATTACCACGGATATATTTCTCTGAGCCGAAAATCCAAAGAAATGTTTAATGACCGGTTAAATTTTCGCGGCGATTGGGTAAAAAAAAAACAAAAAATTGCGGAAGCGCGAAGTCATAGACGATTGCGATTACCGAGTGTTAAGAATACAGAAAGCATTGTTTTTTTTTTTTTTTTTTTTACGAGGCGCGGGCTCGATTCGATTGCGTCATAGTTCTTGGCATCGTCGCAGCGTAATGACAATGACGCGGTCGCCGATGCCCCCCGTGAGCGCGGTTCGTGCTAATACAATACGTCCGCGGTGTGCATCGTAGCAACAACGTATACACACACCTTCGAACGGGGTAACGGCGCCATATAGAATAGTTTATTAACGTACCGACGAATCGCGTATAACTTTGTGTTACATCGGCGCGATAATCGACGAAGACTCTCCAGCAGATTTTTCTCTTTCCGGCTCTTCGCGAACCCACCTCGGGCTGACGCCGTAGTCAGCCTCGAGAAGTGCATAAACTTTCTTCGAGGAACACAAATTCTTGCGAGAGACGCCGATGAACGGATAATGGGCAGATCGATAGTGCACTCTCACATTTCAATGCAGGCTCTGATGACCGAACTCTTCCCTATTGTTCGCTCGGGACAGACGCATTTACACATGCACTTTACCGATATATCTTTTTGTCTCTACCGTTACGATGATCGACGATGGTAGTTACAACTGTCCCATTAACGATAACCCGCTCGTAATGATGATTGAGAATTATCTGCAGGACTTGTCGTCATCATCCCCCGTACCCGTACGATAGATAGATAGATTCGTTTATTCCGTCTTCTAAGCCCTGAGCCGCCTAAAAGCACCGTGCATCAAGATAAAACAAACAGAACACCAGCGGAGCTCATAGTGCAGCAAGGAATATAATGCAGAATATAAACCAAAGGTACTAGAAAATAAAATAGATAGACAATAATAGAAATAATAATATTAGGTAATACTATTGCTATTACTATGACTATTGTGGTAATAACACTTATGAAAGTGCCCTAGTGGAAAAGGGCCGCTATTGCCACAGAGACGGCAGGTGATACGCCCAACGTCGGCCAGCACTGGTCCTATGTGTCATTCCCTCCAGGGCACTAACTCATACGAACACGTAGACTCGATAACTTGGAACTTTGGGGTGTATAAATTTTATAGCTCCCGGCCGAGTTGCCATTTATAATCTTCCTAGAGGTTCGCATATCCCATGATCGAAGTTTGTCAAACTCGCTGCAACGTATCCTGAATGCTCTTCGTATCACACCCTCCCGTCGGCGATAGTTCGTGTATATAGCAAATGTGTCTATGCAGCGAATTCAAGTAGGGAAGGCCGCGAGTTCTATGCATATGCAAACGCTTTCCTCCTCGTTTCCCGAATCCGACAGACTTCGCTCACTCGAACGTCGAGAATTCCGCGACGAGGCATCGAGCCATCACCGGGCTCTCTCGGGTAATTGCCTCCTGGTTAAATTGGCAATGCGGATCGATACAACGAGAGGGACGCGAGAGACAACGAGAGGACAACGGCGGCGACGCCGACGACGATGTGAGGTAACATCGTTGAACCGAGTGGTAACGACGGATGTCAGTGTGGATATTCCGGGGTTTCTCCGATGAGATACATTATGTGGATTTCAATATAGTGTGCAGGGCTCGAGCGCTTAATGGGACGACATTCGCTACTCGGCCATGACAGACTCGAATTATCCTCTGCCGTTTCCTTTCGAATCGTCTATAATGTATTATATATAGTATATATATATAATTATGGTACGAGAACCATTGAGAATAAGAAAGAGCTGGAATCTGGTACACCTGCGATGTTTATACACGAGCGATACTTTAATAATAATGATAATAATAATAATAATAATAATGATAATCATAACAATACAGGGATGAGTATAATACGTTTCGTTTTACCAGTTTGAAATTGGAACGCTCTCGTCTTATATCCCGCTTCATCGATATTGAAATTCTTCGACTGAGAGAGGAAGGCAGAGGGGCTGATAGAAATTTGCATAATAAAGAAAGTCGATCGATAATGTCGGAAATACGTACAAAAATTAGTTTTGAAAAAGTTCATGGGATTCCTGAATGCCAAGAATATGTGGAGATTTCGAGGAACTCTAGATAGAGAGAGAGGCTAAAGTGGCAGGAGGCTTGAATATCGGAGAATCTCTGCACAACTATCAGCTTTAGGAAAATTGGAGAATTCGAGCGGTTCACTTTGCTCGATCACAGCCGAGAGGTATAGAGCGCTGGGAAGCTTACCGAACGACAACCGTAGTCCAAGTGGAATAAAAGCCAACGATCTTTTTTGTCCCCGTCGCCGCTTCGACGTCGAATTTATTCGACCGCTCGCCCGACTCGAGGAGCCAGAGGGATCTTTCGGTGTAAAAGGGATTCAGAAGAATACGATGGCGATGGACGCGAAGTGTATTACGGACGATTGAACTTGCTATCGAGAAACCATGGACAGTAGAGTGAGTACGATTTTTTTTGGGAAAAGAATACAACTTTTGGCCATTCGATCTTTTGTGTGGTCAACTTTTTTGGACATCAAAAATTTATGAAATATAAGCCATCAAACATTTTTCGATAAAAGTAAGTTTCATCAATTTTCGGTCACCATAAATTTATGCCATAAACTACCAAAAACTTTTTGACAGAAGCAAAATTTTATGGATTTTTTTGGATAAATTTTGACATTCAGGTTGTTTTATTTTTATTTTATTGAGGCTATGGCCTGCTGGACGGCTAATGACCACGAGAAATCGAACATCGTCAGGGTGGTCGATCGGTGATGGGTGAGAAACGAATTCCGCCCCGCGGAAGTCCGGAGCTCTCGCGTTTTACTCTAAAATCTCTTACTCTCTACCTCTCGATCCCTTGTAAATCTATCACTCGACTTTCACGATGGTAGAAATACTTTCTCGCTGGTAGTGCATCACACCGTTCGTGGTTACGCCAGCAGCCAAAGATTTCAGAGACGACTGCGAGGTTTTCTTCTAGCTGGGCATGTAATGTTGCGAGGCGAGAAGCGGGAAGAGGATTTCGTCGATCCCAAGACACAACAAGGTATCCGCAACGACCGCTCTTGTACACCACAGTGGCGTGCGCGAACACGTAACGGCTCAACGATCTCCGGATAGTTTTCGAGTGAGAATGAGATCGAAGCAGGAGCAGGTAAGAAAGAGGAAAAGAAAAAGAATGAAAAAAAGAAAAAGAAATTGAATCGCGAATCTTCTTGGGCACTGCCCAAGAAACTCCACGAGGGACTCTCTCAAAGGAGTTATCTCGGTGGCCCAATCGGTGAGACTCTCCCGGTGTACTCTCGTTGCTATCGGCACTCACGACAACACGACGTCAAAACTTTCTCATCGAATCTGTACAATGAACGTTGGACAGAGTCGGAGGGAAGGAACGGGAAAAGATTAATCCACTCGCCGGTATTTTTAGTACGATCCTTTGAGCGCCCCGTCACACCCATCGGGAACCAAGATATTCTTCTCTGGTTCATACGCGACTCCGATTCGTCCCGTTCATTGCTTCGAATTGCAAGCGAGAGATGGAATTGATTTTTTTTTGTTTCTAACGCTTCGAGCCATTTCGAGCGTTCTATCACCGGATGTTTCGGCATAATGCACCCCTTCACCGCGATCGAAAGTCCAAGTCCATTTGCCCAAGAGGTTCGCCTTCCATCCATCATCACCTCATGCATCCGCGAAGACTCGGATTGAATCAACATCCGGGGTTCAGCGAGGCCCAACTCGAGGAACGACCATCGAGCCGGCTCTCTCGCCGCAGCCAGGCTATTACACTACCGAGTAGTTTGCCGCCCACGTTGGGAAGTTTGCTCTCATTGAAACGCTTCTAATGTTTTGCTCCCCGGAAGTTGAGGCCTCGCAGCCCATAAGGGCAGCTCGAGAGGCAGCTTGCGTCCTCGGTGCTCCATAAATTCTTGGAGACCATGGAAACGAAGCAAAAAAATAAATAAAAGGAAGGAAGTCCAAACAACGGGTTTCACTTCCCTGTGTCGGACGTATACGCGCTCACCCCGATGTGTTCCACTGGTTAAGCTGAGGGCAGCTACTCCACCGCGTGGACGCCGGTTCCTTCGTCAAGCGGAAGAACCGCGCTGGATGGAAGTTTTCCGGAAAACAAAGAGACTTTGCGCTCACTGTTCGACGAAGAATTCCGTCGTGCAGCGGGGTTGGGATGGTGAGCGGGGATTAAATTTAATCTGAAAAGTTTTTCGCTAGCTAAAGAGCAAATAGCGAAAGGAACGGGTTGATGTGACTCGTCGGATTAGAGAGGAAAAGTCTGTTCTGCGAGTGGGTTATTGAGGCGATAAGGATAAGGAACGCCAAGTTCTATCGTACAACTTGATTACAATGATCATTAGCTTTCTCCACTTCCTTTTTTTTTTTGGACAAACACATGGAATGTCTAAAGAGGAATGTTTATAGTAGAAAAGACACGCTTCTAAAAAAACTTCAATTTTACTGTAAACGGGGAAAAAAGTGTATGCGATCGACAGGAGCGTCTATCTGGAAGCAATATCCGGTACGAGCTTGGATGCTTACATCCTCAAGAAGCAAGGCCCCTTCGCGAGGCATATTACTTATTGAAGATCGAATCACCGTGATGTCCTCGAGTGAATCTTCTCTGAGAGTGAAGATCGAGCGACGCGCAACTTTAATTTATCGCTCGACCAGCGTGGCAGAAGCACGGTCGGTATATAGCCCGATACGATTTACCTCGGGTATTTACCCACCCTCGCGCGCTTCGGAGACAAAGCCATAAAATATTTATGTCTCGCATAGCCTCCGAAGCGTTTTAACGTTCTCGCAATCGAACGCGTCGAGAGTTTCGCCAAACGTCGTCTGCCACTCCTTGCCGTTGCTAATACCTCTTGTATTATTTATACAAAAAGGAGCAGTGCGATTTAGCGAGATAAATAAATAAAAAAAGAAAACCAATGCGATAAGGACATGCCAAACGGGACTTCGACTACAGGGAAAACGACGAAGAGAACCCGTAGCGTAATCCGCAAAATGAATGGGACGTCTTTATACTCTGGCGTTATTCAACGAGACTGCGATCGTCTTCGGGCACAATCTTACACGGGTCTCCTCGAGCTCTCGAACATCATCATATCGGTTCTGTTCCAGGCGAACTGGACCTGGCCTGCCAGCTGTCAGTCACCGGTGCGCCGGATCCCTCTTGACTCTGGTGCCTCTTCTATTAAATGCACTCTCATCATATTCTCTCCTCGTATTACCCGTGGCTCTCTCCAGTTGTCGCAATAGCAATCTTCACAGTCTCGTCCTCTCGCGAGCCCGTTTTATTATGCATTGATAAAAAATAAAATAAAATAAATAAAAATAAAAAAATTTCATGTCGGAGGCCTCGATTCGTCCATTCGAAGAAGTTCGTCGGGGCTCTTGCCAAGAGAACGCTCGAACGGTTGAATAAATCCAAGCGAATTGCACTTTATAATTGAATCATCGAGATCCTCGCTCTGCCGCGTCTCTGTTCGAGTTCGATCGGTTATCAAAACAGGTGGTACATCCTCGGGGCGATTGAAAAGTAATGTTTATCAACTCGAAGGCTGAATTCGTTTAATTAAAAGCCAGGAGAGAATATGGTACCGAGAATATTCTATTTCCTCCAAAGAGATAATCCATCGATACTGCCACACGTACAATATACTTGCGCAATTTTTTAAATGTACTATTATCTCCTCATTCGCGCAATTTCTCGCCGAAGACACGAAGCTGCACCGGAGCTCGAGATTTTACCCTCTCTCCCCATTATCCGTAGATCCGATCGATCTGTCTGGCGATCAATAGCTCCCAATCACGAATTACGAATGTTTCGCACACATAGACAATTCATCCGCGCTACAGTCGAGATGATGGACTCTACGGTGCGTCGCGTTATTGACTCATTCTCCTGTTCTCCTTAAGGCCTCCTCTCGATGTCATAGATCCTCTTATCGTCTCATTCGAGCAGGAAACTTTTTTATACATATATACCTATATATATTTTTTTTTTGCATCCTTACGAAAGGGGTCGATCGATCGCTCTGTGCACGGCGTCATTCTTCTTACGTGTACATTTATCCGGTATAATGACTCGATCGAATCTGTCCCAACGTCTGCTCATACCGACGACTTTTGCCAACAATCCCGTCATTAGCGCCGAAGAACTTCGTCGGCAGAATTTATTTGCCGATGAGCGTCGACCATGAATAAATTCGTGAGACAACGTCTCTGGAGTGACCGAAGGACCCACTTCGCGAGATCCTCTTCCAGCGGAACCGACGGAGAGTCGAGACGGAGAAAAAGGCATCGGCTGGGGACGAGAGGTCCAGATAACTTCTCTGGACGATCCCTTCGGAAGTATCGCCGTCTGGGCTCGCGCGTGCCAAGAATCGGGTTACGCAACGGAGAGCACCGGATTGCCGTCCCGTTGACCAGGACTCTCGGTCCGTCTATTTCTCTCCTGTCGGAGGAGCGCTGTCGAGGGACGCCCACGAGACCGAATCGCCCGGGTCAAAGGGAAAGGCACGGAACGATACAGCGGAAGCCACTTGTGTCCGGCGAGATGGACCGCTGCCTCGGAGCCGGACTCCGATAGGACGTTAAATTCTACTTATTGCCATGCTCGAATCAATTTCTCTCGGGGAAACGGCTCCTTTATTTTTATTCCGGGACGAGCTTTTCCGCGAGGTAAAGGAAAGCCGGGGAGAGCCAGTGTTTCGAGAGGTTGGCGCGAGTTTTTTACGTATCGGATATTAAGGTCGAGGGAAAATATGTGGCGCATCTGCCACCGACGGGGAAAAACGTATACCGCGTGTAAACTCGAGAGGATGAGGGAACGAAAAATATTTTTCGGTACTCTTTGCGGGATTTAAAGATTTTTTGATATTTTTTAGACAGCGATATTCCACAAGGCTTGAATCTTGTTAACAGACGCTGGATTTCACCGGAGCACCTATCGGCAAATTTTATCGAATGATATTGAAGACGCAAATAGATAGTACACAAGATGAAACTTTTGCAAATGCTGAACGGGTACGGCTTCCTCGACAGCTATCCCGAGGTGCGGTGTGTTCGGCAAACGCGCGCAAAGATATTAAATTATAATTTCAATAACGCCAACGAGGAGACCTCACGGTGCGAGTTTCTCGGATCTCCTTGCCGTGCAACCCTCCCGCTGGCGCCGACTTTCTGGGTCGATGCGAAATGACGCAAGAGTCTTGGGCTTTTTCACTCTCCTGACGAGAGCATTTTTTTTGTTTTTTTATTCTTCTTTATGTTTCAAGATAACAACAAAAGTAAAACGGAGAAAGGGAAGAGGGGTGGCCGAGCTCGCCAACAAGACGGATCTGACGCCAGCACGGGAAAAGGGCACAAAAACCAAACGTCGCTGAGGAAGAGTAATGAGATGTCTCGGAGTTATCACAGCGGAAAGAAATGGATCCATTGTATCGTTGTTGCACGTGTCAAGTGGCACGAAGCTTCTGGACAACCAGTAATACAGCGGGTCCTGACACGAGATAACAAATAATTCACTTTTGACCGGGAGTGGTTGGCACCCTCAACGAAAATTAACTATAGTTTTTGTTACCGACCGAGTGAGTCGGCATAACCATCCGTCAAAGTTGACCCTTTAAAAGTCACGCCGCCTAAAACCGTACCAAAACGAAGGTAACGGCTAAGAGCTAAGAGAGAAATGGCACCGTCTCATCGCCGCACGTGTTCACGACTCTTCTGATCTAATTGCCACACATCGGGGAGGCCCAACCAGGCCGTCGTGAATTCCCCGATCCACAGATTGGAACAGCTGGAGGAAACGAGATATATATTTTAAACAGCATTCGCCGCGAGCGAAACAATGGGAGGCGCACACCGCGGGCCTCTCTCGCCTTTCCCGTTTGGAATGAAAATTCGTACCGACCGACCTTGCGGCGCTTGGCTCTCTCCTCCCAGCGCCAAGAACGCGCACCCACTCGGTAACGATTAATTAAGACGAGACACGATCTACGCTCTTCTGCTTCTCGTCCTGCGAACGCAGAGCGAAGAACGCGCCGAGTGAAATCCTCCTGCTTGATAATGCAAACAGTTCCGATACAAGAGGCACAGCGGCGATGCCTCCTCGGCGAGTTGGTACGTCCCACAGAACCTTGGCCCATTCTTGCCTTCCCAGCTCGCTATGGCAGTCGTTTCTTGGGTCACGACGAACTTACCCCCGTCTGGCTGCGATTGGGGTTTCGACGTGCAGCGCTTGTCCTGGAGATTTTTAAAAAATGCATGTACTGCGGAACAAGTAGTTACAGTGATATTGATTCACATGTGTCGAAGTTGGAGTGGGAGACGGCCGTCCGATCGACCGAAAGATTGAAAAAGCTATTTTTGTAACACGTGCACGAAAGGTCCCGCTTTTCGTGTCTGTAAAGTGTGGCGAAAGTGGCGCTTTCTAGCAGAGGATGAGCTAAATATACTGTTGATACTATTTTACACGCTAGTTCCTTTTTTGCACACTTTTTCACACACTTGTTACTTTTGCGCACACTTTTTTAACACTCTAGCTACTTTCGCGCACACTTATCTGGCACACTAGGTATTTTACCGCACGCACTTTACAGGCACGAAAAGTGGGAATTTTCGTGCACTTATCACAAAAAGAAATTTATGTAACTCATGCATGAAAAGCGCTACTTTCCGTGCCTGCCGAGAGTTGCTTAAGTGGCGCTTTGCAGCCATGACTTTTCTAATTTCCTGGCCCATGCACAGATCGGCTCATTTGTGTGCGATTTCTGGAAATTAATGCACGCTGCTTGTACATTATTGCACGCTGGCTGTACAGTGCCACAATCAGCAGGCACGGAGTAACACTTCTCCTGCATTCGTTACATGAAATAGTATGCGATTCTTGTACGTAAAAGCGGACTCCCGACGGCGGTTGTGAAGTGGCCGCAATAAGTCGGCCTAGCTGGCTAAAATATCTTATCCGGCTAATCGATTTTATAGTTTGGCCGGCTAAGCCGTCTTAGCCGGCTAAACTATTTTCGCCGGCTAATCGCTTTTAGCCGGCCAAGTGCATAAAATCGTGCATCAAATCGAGCCCCTTAATGTCGCATTGTACTTTAGGTCAAAAAGGTCAGCGTATTCGTATTCAACCCACAAAAATACTTCGGAATACGTGGCAGTTAATTTTTAAAAAAAGAAAAAAAATTCGTCAAAAAATTGCAAGACTGTATTAGCTTAGCCGGCAAAGATGGCTTAGCCGGCCAAACTATAAAAGCCATTAGCAGGATAAGATATTTTAGCCGGCTAGGCCGACCTATATGTAGAGCCCTACCCCTGTCACCCCTATTTACGTTGTGTTAGAACTTCCGTTTAATGAAGCTACCAACACCAAGTTTTTGATTTTGTTGTTTGGTATTTGGGCTACCCATACCAAATTCAAGTTCCTGTTACTCGCTAGTGAATTAACAATACCAAATTTCCGATTATGTTACATGGTATGTACCTAACAAAATCAAATTTTAGCATTTGATATTTGGTGGTTAATTAACACGATCAGGCATTTGTTTCCCAGTTAACATCAACAACTTTCTACTTTTGTTAGTTGTTCAAGAAATATCAATGTACCAATTAACTATTTGACAATAATGTGCCCAACCCTGGTAAGGAGTGAGTGCCTGAAAATTGCTTCAGCGATACCCCTGACTGTCCGACTTTGACACGGACCGTAAAAAGGTTTTATTTAATGAACATTGCTGGTTCACGAAATCGGAACTCTACGTTGTAATTCGCTGTTTGCCTCCTTCGTGAATGTGTTCCACAATTATGAAAAAAAAAGAAACCAAAAAAGAATAAGTTATCGCTTAGCTAGAGCCTTGGCCCACCTTTTCGGCGTTCCACCTCCATTCCCGAAGCGACGCAATAGCGCGTACCGATATACGCGTCTGTCGGCGAAGCCGTCGGTATTAATCGTCGAGACAATGCGCATGACGCAAAAATTGTGAACGAATGCTCCGAGCACCGTAGCAGAGTTTCAGCTCCGCCGTCGCGGTGCGTTAATGACTTTTTAATTGTGCGTAACAGAGCAGTCGAGTAATTTTTATTTTCCGCCTCCTTACGTCCCTGCGGCCCCACTCCTTTCCCACCGAACGAGATGCTATTGCGAATGTACCGACGGGACAGAACGGCCCCGAGTTATATTGCAGTCGGAAAACGATTCAGGATAACGTCAGCTAGGGGATATTCAGCTCGCATATATGACGTTGGCTTTTCGAAGCGCACAGTGTAACATGCAAAAGATAGCTTTTCCTATCTGTATGTACGCATCGTGCGGTTTCTAGATTTGATTTATATCCTTCGGGTGTTCTCCTGCGGGCTCGCGGTGCTGATCGCACTGCGCACCGGGTCACGGGTCGCAGATTCTCCTTTGCTCTGTGCCCGATCTCCGCCGTTACTAACTATAACTCGGATTACATGTACCCCCACGGCGCTTTACCGTAATACCAATACGTTATCATCCGCCTGTGCGGATAGCGCGGTCTCTGCGCGCACAAGTTTCACGACATCGTTCCAATCGTAAATGCGCTTACATTCTGCATTAAAGTGTGCGATCGCCGTGAGGAGGTAAAAGTGCGACCACGCTCCGCGAGCGATCCCAGCGTCGATCGGTGCCCTCGGGCGGGTCTGTTACGGCATACGGGAAGTCGAAAGGCGAACACCGCTGTATTAAAAATGTTCAACTTAGATTCACTCGTCGCGTTTCCTAATCTGATCTGATGACTTCCATAAACTTTTTCGGTTATATCTATCTGATATCGAAATTGTCGAATGTCGGAGGCGGGAGGAGAAACGCACGACGTACGATAGTAATTAAGCATAAATTTGATAAGGATAATCGCTCTCCGGAAAGTGATAACTTCGCGTCACTATTGGATGCCTAACGCTGCTTCTTTTTTACTTGGGAGATAAAAAGCTCGAACGTAATTCTTTTTCTATAAGAAACTATGTTCGAGCTGTCGATTATTTACTTATTATATACCTACTCCCCGGTGCGTTATTTGCACCATATTAAAAAAATTCGACATCTGAACTAATAATCAAATACGTGCTCTGACTACTTCAAACAGAATAATAAGCCGACTTTTCTGGGCTTTGCGAATTCGCCGGAAGAGACTGAAAGAGAACTGGAGATTAAGCTGCGCGCGCAAAGGTGACGAGATCCCCTTTGCTGCCGGCAAGAAAGAAGCCAGATCACAGAATCCTTCCGCCGTACTATTCACGATACTCACGACCGATGGCGGCGCTGGCAGCCGCCGAGTCACGTGATCTCAAACGAGGCTCGTCTCACTGTCGGCATATGTGTTTACACGGTGTTTACGCTTTTTCGTTTCAATCTCGCAATGGTTCTAAGATTATCGCAAATATATTTATTTGCGAATGGAGACATTAACAGTCGAAAGATCAGTGAAGGTGAGGATGTATTGAAATCTGGCCAAATTGTGACAGTTGGCTGCACAAAATAGACGAAAGCCGAAAATAAATCTGTGGACATCGTTTCCTCACACGATAGAAGGCACCCTCAAAAATGAAAGCCACAAAGCCGAAATTGAAAAAATGCAGTGTTCGTGTAAAGCCGGGTTATCTGGATCTTGCAAGCTCGTCGTGTACACAGCAGTTGACTCCACTCTTTGTTGACGTCGATTTTGGTGCGAAAGTCGCAGGTTCTCCTCTTATTAATAGGCGTATTAATACCAGCGATGTATGCCATGGACTATTTCACGCATACCATTTTGTACAACACCACTTTACTTACCATTTGGCATCAAACAATCCATCGTTCACTATCCAAACATTATGAAAATAACAAATAAGCACACAAGCTCCTAGGCCGCGCACTGTTTATTGTGCTCTCGAGCCTCCTGTCAAGGGTTCCGATTTCCGCCACTTGGCGTATCGCCTTGCGAGCATCGTGAATAATGGAGATCGTGTAATTCGCCGCTAAGCCAGCTGTTCGAGTCAGTCATTGATTCTTCCGACAGGACTCACGCAACTATTACTCGGCACGATCGAAAATGCCAGGCGATGCCTGAACATAGAGCTCTCGTTCATGCACTTAGTTGTGACTTATTGGTTTAATATATTGCGACCGCTGAGAGTTCCTTTATCCGGCTGGAAATCAGCTCCAAATTGGTGGAAAAAAATGCGTCAGTGGGCGCGAGAAGAGTTGCAGGTGCCTCTGAATCTCCCGATATCTGCACACTTAAAAAAAAAATGAGCTGCGCACTTGTCCGAGCTAGATTGATGACTCTCCGGGGAATATGAGAGACAATGAGAGGAGATCAATTATGAACAAAAGGTCGTACGACCTTTCGTGTCCAGCTCGGTTTCTCTATGCCTGCCGCTGACGCTGGCTGTCGAGCACCATTGTGATCGAGAGCAATCGCGCGCATTGACGATAATTTCATGCGTTCGCATTACAGCGGAATTATGCGTATGCGGAGGTTCGGACGAGCCACAAAAGCCGCTCTGTAATCTCGTCGGCCGGTTCTTGAATGCGGATCTCTCTCGAGGAGAACCGTGCCAGCCCACGCATGTTCACCGAAGCTAAAATATATATATTTTTCAAATTTTACCTCCAGGTCCAGGGTAAATAAATAATGAAAATAGATCACGATCCTTTTTGAATGGTTGCTTCAATGACGAAGCAAACGACTCTGTACGAAAGTGCGCAACAACGCGGAGGTCGCAAAAGCGAGCCGATTCATGAATAAATCCATAGACAAATAATTCGATTAACGCTTTTACCGCACGCAATACTCCGAACTGATTACGTTGCGTTTCGAGTAAGAGCCGCGTTACAGAATCCCACGCACCATTTTAGTCGATTCGAGACAGACTGCAGCGAGAGACTATGAGTAACCCGCGAGGGAGCCCGATCTGTTGGAACGAATCAATTCCTATGGTAAGACTTTCCGCACTCCTCGACTCATCTTCACCGTCGATTGCCGTAACGATCGACGAAGAAGAATCGGATCAGAGATAAACCTGTTTTCCAGATCAATGGAATCCTCTGCGGGCGGTCGAAATCAGTTTCGAAGTGATCTCTCCGGAGACGTAAAAAAAAAAAATCTTAATAAATCCATCGCGTACACGTTCCGCGCAGGTTTATCTCGCGCGCTGTTATCTCATCTTCATCATCCCGGACTACATATGATTTATGGTATTAATTTTTCTTTTTTATGTATTCCGTATCTGACCGAGCATCTCAATCTCATTCCCGGATTTACTCGACAATTTTATTACCGGGAGCGCGCACAGCGGCATTGTATATGCGCAACACGGTAACCTCGTGCTCTCCCTCCGGCTTTTAGCTCGGGGGAGCGATACGATGACACTTGTCGAGATCGCGCGATGATCTTGCGATACCAATTCCCGCACGGTGCATCGCTACTAGCCGCGGCGCGCTCGGGCCAAGAGTGCAGTTGCAACATCTGTATTATACTACCTGACTCGCGTTCTCTTCGCGGGACTACCGAGAGAGGACTGTGGATCTACGAGATTCATGCTCTTCACTTGATATACACGGACCTTAAGGATGTCTGACCGATCCACGCCAGTCAAATGCGCGATGAATTTTTTTCAGCCGCTCAATGTCTATCTAGGTTAAGAGCGTACTGCAGTCTATCCATGCATATCCTGGATCATCGGTGCAAAAAAAATATATATATATCTATATGTATACATATTTTTCTCCCATTATTCTCCGCAAGTAAACTCGCGGATTAAACGTCACGGTGTTCGTCACAGATGCCCCTGTCTGCTAGTAATATTACAGTGTATACTTTACAGCCAAATAAATCGGCGGCTGGCGCTCGAGGAATTTGTCCGACATGCCGCAAGCGCCTCTTGTACGTTTTCATTGCACGGTTATACAGTGGAGCGAGCATACACCGTGTACGGTGTATGGTTTGGAGTAGCAGCATTGAAAGGAAACAGCACGCTCGCGGGTCGTACTACGGAGGGCGTACAGCTCGAAGAGAATCCGCGAGCTCGCTGGCTCGAACGCTTATAATGCAACGTCGTACGAGATAAAGCGAATCTCGTTTCCTGGAAACAAGTCGGCGTATGTATGTACACGATGCGCACGGATTTCGTACAAGCTCCCGGTATGAAGTGGCGAGGAGCACGTACGGCTTTCCGTGTTCTTCGTGTGTGTATGAAACGGCGGCAAAACCCGAGTGTGCTTATGTACTACTTAGCGGAGGGGAACGTTAGCTTTTATGTACGATACTTTCTGCTTTCCTCACTGTCGGAAGCTGTACTGTGTACATCGTTTCCAACAACTATTCCACAATCTCGTTTTGACTCGCGATGGGATTGTCGCATGACAATCGACTTTATCCTGCGCAACTACTTTGTCCCGCTCTTCCTCTCTCGCCCTTCTCGCTGCACCACGGCTTACGATCCGTAAGAGCAAAGTCTTCCCCTTTAGCTCGAGGATCTCGTGTATCCATGGGAAAATTCTCTAGCTCTCGCATCGTCGCAGGGCGACATTGTCGCGGATAATTTCCACGGAATAGAACGTGAAACTTGGGACGAGATTGGAGCTTTGAGAATTAGACGGCAGATTAAGCACAACGGCGCGAATGCGTCCCCGAAACTATGGGACGTGTTGTACAGACCGATCGTCTGGTGTTAATGGCAGATGCTGAGGAGTTCGACAAACATTTTTGTTTTTTTTTTTCTTATACAACATTCGTCGACAAGTTCCCTGCGGAAATCAAATATATATCGAGATACGTTAAGTTCGACGTTTTTGGATTGATATTCACACCTTTTGTCCTGATTTTTTTTTAAATACCGTTCAGAAACGACTCAGTCTATCGTGCGGCGCTTGGTGCGAATGTGACACTTGAGTAGTGAATCGATCCTGCCGACGAGGGAGCAACTAGCGAAATAAACGACAGCTCTCCGGCTCGCCTGATAGCCGGATTTCTCGGGTAACTTGAAGATGTTACTCTACTTGCCGGCTCTAGCTGTTTCACTTTCACTGTAACCCCGATCGCGCGGTTAGAGTCTCTATCCTCCCACGAGCACCTCCGTTTTACCTATATACACGTTTCTCCATCTCTCTCTCCCCCCCCCCCCCCCCACCCCGCTCTCTGGAGAATAAACCATCGTCAGCATCTGCATCGCACGGAGCACAACGACGGTAGAGAAACAGCTAAAGCGACGTGTTCCCTCCACAAGACTGGGGGTCACTTACGTCGTCGTGAGGTCGTTCCCTCACGGTACCTCCGAGTCTGGGGGGGCCCGGCAAGGCCCACGAGGCAGCTCGGAGTGCCACAGAGATCCTTCCACCGCCGGGCACAGATTCTCGCAGGAAAAACTCACGGAGGGAGGAATCGCTCGGAGGATGTACATGTATTACCCTTTTCCACCACTTCTTTTCTCGTCGAAACGGCGGCAAGGGAGGGGGGGGGGTCGAAGAGGCGAGGGGGTTTTCCGCGGCGACTCCGCCGATGACGCTCCGGAGGACGAACGGGCCGGGCTACGAAAGCATCCCCAGCGGCGGGCACTCTCCAGGTGAGCTGTACCTGAAGATCTCCGAGGATCAGGGTAGGGGAAACCGAAAGCATGATCGAACGCCGAGACGTGGTGGTAGAGGCACTCGGGGTGAGCTTAACCAGGGGTATATATTCACAGTACGACACCTCCACCATCAGTCACCTTCTCGACTTAATCCGCACATCCCAAGTGTGTTGTTTGGATTGGGAATCGCGGTTTTTGGTGAGTTTGTTTTTAACAACAAAGTCGCGTAAAATTCATAATATCGACGCGTCTGTAGTGATTCAAAGTTAAAAACAGGGAATATTTTTCGTTGCTTCTTTTTTAATTTTTTTTTTTTTTTTTTTTTTTTTATCGGTGATACTCAACGGAGCAAGTTGTATATGTCCATTGGTCGGTTGGGTCGGTGAGTCTCGGTTCTTGATTTATTACGGCATACGCGCTAGCCTCGGTAATCGGCTGACTAATTGGACGCTCATACACCACTCGATAGATCGCCATCTACGAATAACGAATGATTTATAAATGAGAAGGCGTACTAGTGACAAAAGATTGGTTAGTTTCGAATCGATAAATCAACGGGATGTTCATCAGCTACGAGAATTTATGTTGGAATTTTTCGTTGAGAAATTAATTCCGGTATCGGGACGAAACTGTGAATCGGAAGTTATCAAATTTGATTGTAGCTTTTCACTTCGAGGATTATAAAGGTTACGCGATGATTTTACACCAGAACTTTCCATTTGTCGCGGCGAACCGCAGAGATGAGAGACGGTTGATGATAAAAATAAATAAAAAAAAATTGTCCGCTTGCCATTGACAATGATTCATTCGTGACGATGAATAACGCTCAAAGGTATATTTCCGGCAAAAAAAATATATTTCTGTTATTTCTATCGGTAAAAAAAAATTGTACGCAAGATCCCAAACGGAATTCAGGAAAATCCGAACGAAGACAATTTTAGGAGATTAAAAAAACGCTATTTTTTCACAGATTCTTACACTGTAGGGGAAGCAGCACCAAGAAGACATGAGGCTGTGGCTGTTGTGGATGGGTGAGTTTGTAATTCTGATTATTATTTTGTCTTTACTCGCTTCCGGTACAAAATTACTAGCAGCATCGGCAACGCACATATCCAAGACATACAAGGCGTACGAGACATGACGTAACGACGAAAAAAATACTTTTCCAATCTCGGTCTCTGAATTGTCGGGCATTAATCAAAAACCAAATAGCAGAGGAAAATTGTTCGGCAGATCGTGAAATAATTGCACTTTTACATTAACCACCTAATGACGATACATACCGCGGGACTGACGCGCATCTCGGAAGACAAAGAGAAAAGTGCCGTTCAAGAGTTTTAGTCATCGCGAATCTTCACGTGCTCACATATAAATCGGGTAATCGTCAACTGAGAATTAAATTTTTTTCGAGTCTACGACAATCCACTCAGCAATCCGCTCTTCTCGAAGAGAAGATTCACGATGAGGGTCATTAAAAAAAATTGAGCCCAACGCAGAGAAAGAGGGCTAAGAATTTCGTAACTTCGAGGGTCGCGCAACGTGGTAACAATGGTCGAATTAAAAAAAAAAAAAAAAAAAACGAGTATGTCTGGCAAGAGATCCGGGCACGCGTGAGCTCCTCTTCGACTCGCTTGTGTACATCATCGGTGGAAGAGAAAAAAAAGGACAAAAGGTAGATTCCATTACTGACTGTTATACACACAATCGAGAGGGAATGAGACCCAGCCACGCCGACGATATTTCGACAATTCTCTCGCCCTTCGTAACATCCTCTAATTAAAATAGGTTGTAGATAGTAAGAAGATTGTTCCTTTCCCCACTTGTTTCTTGATCCGTCGGTGGACGGTGTAACTGGAAGCGGGGGGGATCGGAGAGCTATGTATAACAAGGGAATTGTGGAGGCTTCGAAGGCACGGCATCGCTGTCTGACACACGCGAGCCGTGTCTACTGGCGCTCCGTCGGTATCCGGGCCCCGTTCTCCTCGCGCCGCCGGGCCATACCTACAATCCCATTCTGCTGTGTCGGCTTCAGCAAGCACGAGACTCGAGAATGAATAAAGGTCAAGTGTATGCAGCGGTAGCCACATCGTCAGCAGCAGCGGCAGCGGGAGTTCGCGAAACACACATTTGAGATAAACCCTCAGCGTGATTCCGTTCGTTACTCTAACCGTTGCCGCTCCTGCTGCGGCTGACCAGAAGAGTGGCCTCCTCCTCCCTCCACTCCGAAATCTTGTACATCTTCTCTCTATCAAACACCGTAGATCTTCTTTCCATCCTACCGGCTATCCTATATTCCTTCGTCCGATATTACGTAAAACTGTGCGCGCATCGTCGAACTCGGGTATACGCGAGAAAGAGTGAGAGATATATGCAGCTATCTTAAGGGGGTCGAGTCGATTTTTATATAATAATTCCTTTATACCCTTAACCCTTTAACGGTAAAAGCTCTTTCCGGTTCGAGCAAAAAAAAAATGTCTTTCTTAACTGCTGGACATTTTTGCATATCAAAATATGTGAAAAATGTACATTTTCAATAATATAGTTTTTTTAAATATTTAGAGACAATTTATTTATTACGATATTAAATTCTGGCTGAACAAATTTATTTGGATTGCACCACTGTATAAATCGAATTGGATTCATCAAATATTTCCAGAATTTTTGGATGGATATTTGTGAAGTTATTTTGAAAATACCTGTTTCGCCAATGCAGCGAATATGCTGGTGCAGCGGAAGGGTTAAAAGCCGGGAGATACCTGAGACTCTCGTACGGGTAGTCGTAGATAGAGATGAAAATGGGCGAGACAACGACGGAACTATATATCGTGGAACGTGTACGAAAGAACGAAGAATTTTCTCCATTGGGTCCACCCGGCTCGAGATTTCCCAGGTGGAACGGTGAAACTCTTTCTCTCGGATATATCCCGAAGTAGCTCAACGTTTGATATATAACTGTATATATACACGATATATATATATATATATATATGTAGGCTATTCGTACCTCTCGCTGGGCTTGTTCACTCTGTAAGAGTGTTACCAAAGATTACGGGTGAAAATTGTCGTAATCGTAGACACGCGAGGGGCCTCCGTGAGCGGATATATACGTATATACACATCTAGAAAGAATTCTCTGATGCTCTTGCTGATGCGGTCTTTGCTCGGGGAATCTCCTGCCGGTTGCTCCGCGGTAACTCTGCGTGCGAAGCGAACGGAACGAACCGCGGAAAAATGTGGGCTCGAAAGATTTTTCTGTGACATAACTTCCCCGCTAATTAATTAGGAGCATTGTCAGGAGTCGAGCAAACAATAAGCGTACAACAGAGGAGCACCAAGAGAGTTCTCACACTGACTGTGTGGGTACGCGCTCGCTCAGCAGCGTTAAACGGCACGAAGATAACGAATCTCTCTCCTGAGGGCATTGTTATTTCATAATAGTATCTGTAACGTCGAAAACAACGTCTCCGATTCTTCTTAATTTTTCGTACATGTATATAAAAAAAAGACTCCTGTTTTCTTGTTTTTATCTTTATGTTTCAGCCTTGGTGGCTATCGCCCGCATCTCCTTGGTAAGTACTCGCAGCCCCTCGTTGGGTTGGCTAAGTCAATTATCATCGAATGAAGCCGGCGGGAATTCGATGTGTCTCCTGAATAGGCACGTCTTTCGTGATTACTCATAGGCTCGATAAACCGCGATTTAAATTGGTGATTGATCAAGTTGGGGTATTTTAATTTTTTTTAGATTTATTTTTCGTTTCCCATATAGAGTGACCCGGTTTCTCAAGGCTAACGGTAGATCTCTGTAAGCCGATATGGGTTGACACGGAATTTAACGCGCGAAACCATTTGCCGCCTCTGTGGTCTTCTTCTGCATCTTCATGCATGATTGTGGCGCTCGTTGCATTCGCGCAGCGGTGAATCTATTTTGTATGGCGCAATACAACGAGCCGCGCGTCTGTCGCTCACGCGGTGTGATCAATGCAATTCTCTGTACAACGAGAGAAACGAATTACTGTGTAGCCCTCACGGGGGGAGGTCTCGGATATAATTTCTCTAATTGATGCTTGCCTTAAGATTTTCGAAAGACACCGTTTGGTCGTTCCTTACCTAGTTACAAAATCGTTAAAACTCTCTCGGAAAAATATTGCCAATGTATCACAATTGAAATAAAAAATAATTTTACTCTCCCAGGCAGAGGAGGGTTACAATTATCCGGTGCCGAATAATCCACTGATACCTGGACGTCCGTCACCCGGAGGCGGTCAGTCGAAACCGAGTAAGCCTGTAGGTGGATTTCCTACTGGCGGTCCTGGGGGATATCCAAGCGGGCGTCCTGGACAAGGGCCTCAAGGACCTTCGGGTCCGGGATATCCTGGACAGAGGCCTCAGGGACCTTCGGGCCCGGGATACCCCGGGCAGGGGCCTCAAGGACCATCCGGGCCTAGTTACCCAGGTTCGCAGGGACCTGGTGGTTATCCAGGTCCTGGAAAACCTGGACAAGGGCCATCCGGACCTTCCACGCAAAATGGCGGAGGCTACTCACCCAATCAAGGAACACCTGGACGTACTCCTGGTGGTGGGTATCCGTCAGGAGGAACTAATCAAGACGGATATCCGAGGGACCGACCTTCTATTCCATTTCCAAGTGGAGAACCGAATCGACCTGGCAGCGGAGGGCAAGGCCCTCAAGGTCCTGGTAGTCGACCTGGCGGCGGGCCATCCCCTGGAGGCTATCCTTCTTCTGGACAGACACCTCAAGGACCAGGAAGTGGATATCCGAGTGGAGGTTACCCATCAGGAGGACCTTCCGGAGGCGGTCAAAGGCCTACTGCCGGACAGACTCCTCAAGGACCAGGAAGCGGATATCCAAGTGGAGGGTACCCGTCTGGAGGACCATCCGGAGGCGGGCAAAGACCTGGCGGACAGACTCCTCAAGGGCCAGGAAGCGGATATCCAAGTGGCGGATATCCAAGCGGTGGTCAAGGGCCAAGTGGTCCTTTAGGACCATCAGGAGGATATCCCAGTGGTCCCAACGGACAAAAACCTGGTGGCCAAGGACCTTCAAGTGGATATCCTAGCGGTGGGCAGGGACCGCAAGGACCTTCGGGAGGATATCCCAGCGGTGGGCAGGGGCCGAATCGACCATCAGGAGGATATCCAAGTGGTGGACAAGGACCTCAAGGACCTTCGGGAGGATATCCCAGCGGCGGGTCGGGACCGAGTCGACCTTCAGGAGGATATCCAAGTGGCGGACAAGGACCGCAAGGACCATCGGGAGGATATCCCAGCGGTGGGCAAGGGCCGAGTCGACCTTCAGGAGGATATCCGAGTGGTGGACAAGGACCGCAAGGTCCTTCGGGAGGATATCCCAGCGGTGGCCAGGGACCGAGTCGACCTTCAGGAGGATATCCCAGTGGTGGACAAGGACCGCAAGGACCTTCGGGAGGATATCCCAGCGGTGGGCAGGGACCGAGTCGACCTTCAGGAGGATATCCCAGTGGTGGACAAGGACCGCAAGGACCTTCGGGAGGATATCCCAGCGGTGGGCAGGGACCGAGTCGACCTTCAGGAGGATATCCCAGTGGTGGGCAAGGTCCTTCGGGTCCTTCGGGTGGATTCCCGTCCGGTGGGCAAGGACCATCTGGTCCTTCGGGTGGATTCCCGTCAGGTGGACAAGGACCATCTGGTCCTTCAGGTGGGTTCCCGTCTGGTGGGCAAGGCCCATCTGGTCCTTCGGGTGGATTCCCGTCAGGTGGGCAAGGACCATCTGGTCCTTCAGGTGGATTCCCGTCGGGTGGGCAAGGTCCTTCTGGGGGATTCCCGTCGGGTGGACAAGGTCCTTCCGGTCCCGGAGGATTTCCTGCGGGGCATGGCGGTGACGGCGGAGAACAGGACGACGGTTCATATGACAACGGTGACTACTCCGCTATTCCCGGTGAGCCTGGCCGCGATTATCCTATTTACGCGGATATTCCGGAGACTAGCTTCAGATGCGACGCTCAACAATTCCCCGGCTACTACGCTGACGTCGAGGCGCAGTGTCAGGTATTCCATATCTGCGCCAACAACAAGACCTATGACTTCCTCTGTCCGAATGGAACCCTCTTCAATCAGCAATTCTTCGTTTGTGTTTGGTGGAATCAATTTGATTGCAGCACTGCACAGAGTTTGTATTATCTGAACGAAAATCTCTATGATTATACGATTATGGGAAGTCCTGACCAAGGACCTCAAGGACCCTTCGGTCCAGGATTCCCAGGACAAGGACCTCAGGGACCTTCGGGTCCAGTATTCCCAGGACAAGGACCTCAGGGACCTTCGGGTCCAGTATTCCCAGGACAAGGACCTCAGGGACCTTCGGGTCCAGGATTCCCCGGGCAAGGACCTCAAGGACCGTCGGGTCCAGGATTCCCTGGACAAGGACCACAACGACCGTCGGGCCCAGGATTCCCGGGACAAGGGCCTCAGAGACCTTCGGGTCCAGGATTACCGGGTCAAGGGCCTCAGAGACCTTCGGGCCCAGGATTCCCGGGTCAAGGGCCTCAAGGACCATCTGGGCCGAGTTATCCATCGCCGCAGGGGCCAGGTGGATATCCAGGTCAAGGAAAACCGGGACAAGGACCCTCAGGACCCACTACTCAAACTGGTGGAGATTACGGAAACAATCAACGACCATCTGGACCAAGTTATCCATCACCACAGGGGCCGGGTGGATATCCAGGTCAAGGAAAGCCAGGACAAGGACCCGCTCAAGGACCATCTGGGCCGAGTTATCCGTCACCGCAGGGACCAAGTGGATATCCAGGTCAAGGAAAGCCGGGACAGGGGCCCTCTGGACCTTCCCAAGGACCTCAGAGGCCAGGTGGCCCAGCATATCTCGCACCGAATGAAGGACCTTCAAGGCCTCAAGGACCAGGCGGATATCCAGGTGACGTGGGTAGGCCGCAAGGCCCTGGCACGGTGCCTGGACAGCAGCCCGGATCTGGCGGACCCGGCAGTTATCCGAGTGGAAGACCGACGGGTCAAGGCTTTCCAACCGGCAACGGATTTCCCACTGGCGGTCCTGGAAAACCAACGGACACACCGTTCCCATCGCAAGGACCCTCGCAGCCCGATCGTGAATATCTGCCACCACGTACCGGTTAAAGAGTTATACGAAAAGAAAAGCCACTAATTTCATGTAAGCGAATGGACTTTCAGCGAGATCATCAAACAAACGGCCACAGGATCTCGTTGTTGGTGCTGGACCTTGAGTGTACATACGTAAATATCGATAAAACGTCTTTCTCATTTACTCTATCGTATACTGATAACGATAATTAAGCAAACAATGAGAGTGATGCGGCCTAACTGTATTACGACGAAATGACAGACATCACGGGCTCGCAAGTATCATTAGATGAAGAAAAAAAAAGAACAAACTGACGATCTGACGATAATCACGGAGAGGTGCGAAACTTTTTGGAGAGTCTGCAAGTATTATTACGCCCAGTATTTATTTATTCAGCTTTTATACCTTTCGATTATTGTATCCCCTTTATCTGTAGTGTGAGAAAAAACCGGAAGTTACCATAGCGATGAGTTACCCTACTTTAGATAACTTACTATGTAGAAACGCCGGGGCTTTGCCAATGTGTGTTTTTTTTTTGTTTTTTTTCGCAACGAAAGAAAATTGTTCCGACACGACAGACACATTCCCCGATCCAACTTTTCAGCAACATTCGCCACACAGTTAGGCAATCTACATGACATAATTTTTTTTAATTTTTCTAATTATATAGATACCACATAATAATAAAGTATCAAAAAAAAAAAAAAAAAGAATAAAAAAAAACAAGAACGTTTGTAACAAATGGTTTGAGACATCTGTATGTGGGATGCCATTATGTATATGTATTTTATACGCGAGACAAAATAATCATAATGATAATAAAAACCGATAAATAAAACAACCATGTTCCAAATATGTGCGTATACTCGTCGTGCAATACATGCGGCCCAGAGATTTCGTGTGGCTTGACACTGTCGAGAGGAGTTTACTAAAACGAGAATCTTGTGCCCTCGCGCCGGGCGTAGTGCGCACGCCTAGATCCTCCCGCCTTTCCCTTTTCAGTCATTACTATAATTACTCATTTCGAATTGTTCGCGAGGACGATACGTCGCGACTTACTCGCCTCGGGGTACATACATTACATAAAAAAAACGTAGCTGCGCATACACACGAGAATCCAATCGCGTAGGTATTCGCGAGCCATTCCATGCGCGCAGACCGCATCGATGCGTTTAATGTAATTTCTGTAATAATCTGTCCGTGGCTCTCAGGACAGTATATTTGGAGATACCTTAAAATTTGCCGTTAGCATCGGAGCACAGCGTTAGAGCCCCCAAGGGTTGAGATCACGCAACAGGGAAGAGTGACGGACACTCGGCTCTCGACGTGCGAGTATCCGTCGCGGTACGACCTACGACCTTGCAATTACTCGGTCTCGAATAAGTGGCCATCGCACGCTCCCTTGCTCGGTTGCCGGCGCTCCTCTAACCCGCAATTAGGCGTGTGCCGATCCTCGAAATGCGCGCAAGAAACTGCACTCAAAGCGCGATGCGCAAAAGGCTTGTAACACAAAAAAAAAAGAGAGAAAAGGAAGAAAAAAAAACCCTTCCTCGCCCCTGTCGCCCGCGCCAAGTGGTCACGTGCACTCGCCATTGCGAAAGACTGGCTCATTCGCGACGCTCCTCGTCGGACAGCGAATACGTACAAACCCGAGGAATGTATTGTGGGGTATCCGCCACTTCGTACGTGGCTGAGCTTCGTTGGCCAAGATACGTGGTTACTTTGAACTGACAAACTAATGCGCTCTCGTGCCTCGTATACAAGAGGAGCCCCATCTTCCACCGATATGATCGAAAGTTCACGACGCTCTTTAACCGCAATTATTTTTCTCTCTCTCCACGTGCCCGATCAGCCGCGATCTCGAACACCGGGGGTCTTCGCTTATTCGAAATACCTTACCATTCGCAATGGATATTCACACAAAGACGAGATAATCCTCGGTCGGCAGCAACCGCAACACCGATAGACGAGATAGAGCACAAGAGCTACTTGGCGAACATGGGCACACACCCGTTGATTGGTGCGTGTACGATTTGATAAAACCGCAACGCCGTTGCAGTGGTGGAAGTTTCGAGAAGAAACGAGGATCTGTGTTATAGTGGGCACGCGTCGCTGCAAAGATTGCCCGTTGCTCTCTCAACCGCTCGTACTGCGGATTTACAATCTCCGGGTGAATACTGGAAGAGGAGGTATTATAATAGCACATCATCGATACTATAATTTCCATTCGTCATTCCGATTCTGCTGAGGCGCCCTTTAACACTTGTTTGGAGTCAGTACCGACGATGTGTACCAACGATCCGACAAAGGTGTCTGGTAGTCTCTTCGTCGTCTGTTTTTTCTTCTTCGTCCTCCTATATCGAAGTATATTTCCCACCTGAGGATTCATCGGTGACTCTGATAATAACGAGGGACGTGACAGAAGAGAGAGACGGAAAATAGCCGCAACTAATTTTCAACCTGGCACGAAATAGCGTGAAAATTGTGACACGCATCTATACGCGCCACCTCTCGATCTCTTCTCTCCTCTTTCTCGCGGCCCATTACAAAAGCGTGATATTATATTACTTGGCCCCCGTGCGCTTGCCGCTACGTGTGGGAAAGAATTCAATTATGATACGTTGCCACAGCCAATGGCGTTTCTCATTGTGCGACTACTTGTACCATATTCTTCACACGAAGCACGTACGAAATTCAGGCAAATGCGATAATACGTTCGTGCCTGCCTGGACGAAACTCGGATGAGTATGCTGACAAAAAAACAATGATGAGTTTGGCCAACTAATAGGTAGTTGGGACAATTAATTTGAAGAAAAAACGGGTTGTACCAACTAACCGTTAGTTCTCCCAGCTCATCATTGTTCTCTCATTGTCTGACTCTCCAGCGAAAAAAGGCTTGAAATTCACGAAGATATTGTGACGGATTCTCTGTGTAGGTTCGAAACACGCTTAAGAGAGATGATGAACCATCGGGTGAGGGTGAGTTTTTTTTCGTCTCTTCCGGATAGGGAAGACCGGAGCTTTCCGATCCTTTTGCTCCACTATCGATAATCGATTCGATTCGCTGCCTAATTCATTAATTACCTTCGCGGCGAATCGCACCAAAGGCTATTTGTAAACTTTCTAATGGTCCTAAAATCTCCACCAAAGCGACGCTGTTCTCCACGGTTGGAAAGAGCATTGCGGTGAATCGTCAGCGCGCTTGGACGATTTTCAAAGGGTTTTCGGTAGTCCACCCCGTGAAACGAAATGTTGGACGAGCACTTGACGCGTTCCCACGGGACTTGTTCATGCATATTCACGCGTTGCCCCGTCTGGTTGACGGGTCAAATGGAGCCACGCTAGTTTCGCCATAGAGGCACACACGACCGGCTTGTGTCGTCGAACGAGGGTTTCACCCAAAACGAGATGTTCGACATGGGAAATGCGACAGAAAATTAACGGGTGGAAACGGTGTGGGCAACCGCCGCGTGTCTGGGCTCGACGCGAATTAAGTTGGAGCAACGGGATGTGTCCCGTCGTTTCTGACTGAACCACTGTGTGCGCTGCAACACCGACCGATTACGGGAGTTTATTCTCCGACTCCGCATTCCGTAATTTAATAGCCGCGAAGAACCGGCCAGTTAACACGAGAGAAAGAGACAATTAGCGTCGAGAAGAAATAGGAGAAACAATCGATGTATAAATGATACGGATACATAGTTATGCAGCAATGCGCAAAGAGGCCTCATACGATTCCGAGAATGCGAAGAGAACGCGTGGGTGGCCTCGCAACTGAGCATGATAGATTATTACTATTGTTTCATTTTTATACATATAGATTTTTTTAATCAACGAAACATTGCTCGTACAAATCGTATTCCATTGTCTTCGGTCCAAACGTTCGAGCAAATTTGTCGTCGTCGACAAACAATTTGCACCCCGCACGAGAGCTCGGCGTCGGTGCTGCATTGGACGGGGAGAGGCAGCGCGCAAGAATTGTGTGCACCCGCGGAGCATAATGGCAATCGCACGGCAATTCATTTAACGCGCGCGTGCCCCGACCCGGAGGCGATAATTTAGTCGCGCTTCGTTCTCAAACCGATGCGTTTATCGAGGGACGGTGGGAGGTCAGATACGAATCGAGTAATCCATTGGGAAAATACCCCGGTATCCAGCGGTCTATCAAAGCTTTTTCCCTCGAAACAAGTTATCCGATGCATCGATATCGCGAGAGTATCGCTAAAAGGGTATTGCACTGTATGAACGACGAAACAGCACCGACAGGGACACTTTATGGGATGCTCCGCTTGCCGGTTAATTCTCTCGATAGTTTTTGCCATTCCTCGGCTCGCCGCGACCCAAGATAGCACGGATAGTTATAGTTCGGCTTTCACTTGGCACCACAGAATTAATCGTGGTAATTGGAAATAAATTGTCCCGGAGCGGCGAAATGAAAAATTTTAATGTGGGGATAACGAAGAGAAGGTTCCGGGCGGAAAGAAATTCTCTTTTTTTTTCACCATAAAAATTGCAAAGGCATTGTCGAAACAAATTTAAAGAATCGAATGTCTTCGCGCCTAGAGCCTCCTTTCTCGCGTAGCTCGACAAAACGTCCGCCCTCACCAAAGGATGGGAGAGACGCGTTACGAGAGGTCACGATCGTTCCCTACAGCTATTCTCGCTGCGAGAGAGATCCTCACGAGAAGTTGGAGTTAAACGGAGCCCCAATAGAGAAGTGTACCTACTGTTTATTACTCAAGAGCGGCGAAACTTTCTCCCCGATTCCTTGGGATTCCTCTCGCGACGTCCTCGTCTCTTCGTGAGTGCCTCTTAAATACAATTCCCGCACGTAATCGATTTATTCTCGGGGCCCCGGAATCGGCCGCGGAGTCTCCAGTCTCCCCGGCTCGGAGCCACCTCGACGCTCGTCGCAACGACGATGGAAAAACGAGAATAGATGTATATACGCTGGCCATCAGAGAATAAGAAGGAAATAGTGGAAATATATTTCAGAATCGACTCTACCCCCTTCGACTATACTCGTATGCGAATATCGAAATCGTCCTTTAATACTTTCGGGGCGGAGTAGAAGGGGGTTTGGAAGTTACGAGAAAATTTATTTCATATCTTCCGTCTCCTCCTCGAAAAATTGGGCATTTTTCATACCCGTAAGAACGATTCGTTCGAGTAGACAGGACGGTGCTTTAGTCACCGTCCCACCCGAACCCCCGTACCGGCCCTCGCGTGGATATCGCATTACGTGTACGCGCGCGGGTTGCATCGTTACGTTCCTCCTCTTCTTCTTGCACGCTCTTATGCAGCCGGTGATCGCGCTGGCTCAGCACTGACCATAAATTGTATGGGACGGACGTAACCGCGCGAGGATATAAACATCCAGCGACTCTACGCCTACGCTAGCTCCTTGCTATCAGACCAAGCGCGGTGACGTTGATAAAAATTTTCTTATCGTCTAACGTTATTTTAATATTTCGATTGAATAATAATCGTTCGCACGCCAGTGTAAACTTCCCGATCGTATGTCTTCATTTGTTTTTTTTTTTTTTTACTCTATCTCCGAGACGATGTTAATGGTAAAACTAAATTAAAAAAAATGGCAAACTACCCGTTAAATATTATGACGATTTATTCATGAACGCCGACTGACTGAGATTTCCTGTCGAGATACTTAAACGCGCAGAGGAAAATATGCGAAGGAATTCTAAAAATTGCTCGCACACGATGCGCAATGCATCTTCCTTGTTTCCTGGTTGCACAATGTCTCGGCAAAACGCGTTCCTCCGACGATGAGTGAATCAGCCGGGAGGCCCCGTATCACTCCAGTCGAAAAGTCTGAGCACGAGAAAAACAAAAAAATATGTATGTGTTAAATATTTCTTTCTCGTTTAATTTTTACACCTAAATTTTATTTTTTGTTACTTTGGAGACACGTTGTAGAAAAACTTTATTCAGGACGCATTCAAATTTCTTAAGAATTTTTAGATCGAAAGCGTAGAGGACATTTTTATATCTTCTTAAAATTTAGATATACGAATACATGTTTTTTTTCGGTGGGGATCCGTTCGCCATTTCGTGTGTTGTCAGCTCCTTCGCTCTACGAGTATGATACGGCGAGCCCTGTTACTTCGGGGCCGCACATACGTCGACATACACACCCACACACCAGATTACCGCGATTATTATGTTCGAGCTGCGCTGCGAAAGGTCAAAATTAATGCAATCTCGAGCTGATCTTTTCAACCGAATCGCCCGGTACAGAATCTTCGAATCTAGTCCGGTACAAGATATTCTGCGAATGCGTGTGGGGAGTTCGCATGGATTTTCTCAATTGAGCCTTTGAATATTGGACGGTTGGATGCGATGGGTGAGCGAACAAGAAGTGAGTACATTTCTCGAGAAATTCCTCACGTTCCGCGCGTGCCGAGAGCGATCGGCCGCTGCTTCTGTTCGTCTCGGTGCTCTCAGCTCAAATAATGTTTCGTATGTCAGGGAAAAAAAGTTGCAAGTTGAAAGTTGAAAGTTGACATTTTTATATCACTTTCTCATAATGGCCCTTTATTCGCAAAGATCCTTCTATGAGAAAGGCTTTACTATATTTTTGGCTTTGTCATAGAGGAAGCTTTGATATCTCTTTTTTTGAAAGTGGAAAAATCGAGAGGGGGTACCCTTTCGATTTTTTGACAAAAATGACTTTTTTCGAAAAAATTTTTTTAGAATTTTTTCGTTAATGAAATCGGTTGGGAAATATGCGACTTGAAACCAATGGCGGAGGTTTTAATTCGGTATCTCGAAATTTTTGGAAAAAAAGTGCCGTTTCGCAAAATTTAACATGGGATTTCCTACCCTGAAAATGGTCAATTTTTAAAATTTCGAGAAAGGTCCTGGTTTTACGTATTCCCTATGAAAATGGGTCTTCTGAAGCGAATGCCGGTGGCAGAAATTCGATATCTCGAAAAAAAAAATTTCGCCATTTTGAAAGTAGAAAAATCGAAAGGGGGTACCCTTTCGATTTTTTGACAAAAGTGACTTTTTTCAAAAAAAATTTTTTAGAATTTTTTCGTTAATGAAATCGGTTGGGAAATATGCGACTTGAAACTAATGGCGACTTGAAACCAATTGATTTTTTTACGTCCGTTTCACACACACACGCACACACGCGCGCGCGCGCGCACACACACACACACACACACACATTCGGTCATTTTTTCTAAATGTGATTTTTCGATGTTTTGGAACATTCTGAACACGTTTTCATTAAAATCCCGAAAAACTTTTTTTCACCATCACAAAGCTTTCTCTATGAGGAAGCAAAATTGAAATTTTTATATCACTTTCTCATCATGGCCCTTTATTCGCAAAGTTCCTTCTATGAGAAAGCATTTACTATATTTTTGGCTTCCTCATAGAGGAAGCTTTGCGAATAAAGGGTCATTATGAGAAAGTGATATAAAAATTTCAACTTTCAACTTTCAACTTTTTAAAACTTCGGCCTTGTCCCAAGTTTTTAAATCGTTTTATCGTGCTGTTTGAAGACGTTGAAAAACGCAAAAAAAGACTCGAACGGGGTGGCCTTGCAATTTTTTGACGATTTTTTTTTCCCTTTTTTGAAATTAACTGCCACGTATTCCGACGTATTTTTGCGCGCTGAACACGAATCCGCTGGCCTTTTTGGACTAAAGTACAATGCGTCATTAAGGGGCTCGATTTTATGCACGATTTTATTCGCTTGGCCGGACAAACTATAAAATCCATTAGTCGGATAAGATATTTTAGCCCCCTAGGACGGCCTATCTGTAAAGCCCTATTGGGCATGCCACGTGAGTCTGATTTTATATTTACTTAGCACTACTGTAATGTCAACAGCGTTGTTGATGCCAACAATAATAACATGGGTCCATGACAGTCGAGCCCGGACATGTGCACGGAAATGCAATGCTACAAAACATATTGGCGAGCCTTATGGTATGGATGGTGGTGACAAAACGAAGGGCCCGCTGCCGAGGGTACATTGTGCACCCGTGGACGTGTGCGTATACCAACATTAACAATAATTTTCTATAATCGTTTTGATAATTTATTTGGCAATCTGTTGCAGAAATGAGTGGACGAGATATGCCAGTGTATGACTGCAGACTGTACTATCGTGCAAATTGCGGAGAGGATATTCTCTAGTAAAACTCGATAATCCTTTAACACGTTCATTGGAAAGAAATATCTTTCATCGTAATTATTACAATTTGGTAGAAAAAGATTCTGATGGAATAGTTGAATCAACAAAAGTATTCGTTAACACAAAATATATACAAAAAAACTATTTACTTTCACAAATATCTGGTATCTTTTTAATTGACACTTACCGTCAATGGGTTAAATTCGTCGTCGTACGAATAAGGACAAAAGTATATTGCTATGTTATAACAAAACCCACATAAATTTGTTTTTATTCACATTCTCTGTACAAACATATTTTACATAAGGTCAGCGTATCTGTATCCCCCCACCCGGTTGATCAGCGACGCGCGATTCGAGTACGAATTATTCATTTATATAATGCTTATTTTTTCAACTCGGTTGCTTCGCTTATTCGTTGACCAAAGAGTTCCACGGAAAAAATTGCAAGGAGAAAGAGGATATATATAATATATATATATATATATATATATATATATATATATATATATATATATATATATATATATATATATATATACGATACCAGAACCGAGCGCGGGAGATTGGGAGAAGTTTGCCGTCACCATAATATATCTAAAATAATGTGGTTCTTCTTGGATCCTAGCGATGGATAATCGCCGAAGGAAATATATAGCACAGCAGAGTTCCTCCGACATGAAATGAGGATCGATCGTAATGGTTAACGCTACTTTGTTAACAGTCCCACCCCGTCACCAATTTCGCACGATTATCTCCACCGACGAAATGTTCCTCCTTTGCCCATCTCGGATAAAACTTTTTTACAGAGTACCCTTCAGTGTTAATCTCCTGTGTTCCATTGTTTCCTTTTTTCAAATCCCCTTATATATACAAATATCGATAGGAGACGAGACGCGTTTCGAGTGCTCGTATCGTAGTGATAAAACACGTGATTACAACATTTCCGTAGGAGAAAAAAAAACGATAACCCATCTCGACAGACCTAAGGGTGTAACACCGCTCATTGGCTAACGGTAATAGGTAATATTTTAATGATGTAACATAATCATATATTAACAAATACACGCCAATACTCATTCATAAATATTCATTATTCGAAAGATAATAATAATAATAATAATAATAATAATAATAATAATAATAATAATAATAATAATAATAACTATCTGAATAAACTTATCGATAATTAACATATCTCTCTCTCTCTTGCGTCAACATAGAAATGCCCTAAGATAAGTAATAACATTGATAATGCTGGCCAACGTTTTAACGATTGCTCGTTGGAGAAAAAAAATAGAATATAGTATGTAGAAACATAACAGACGAGTAAACAATGACGATACAGGGCAACTCTCGTTCGATCGACAAAACAACCCGACACCTGTGATTTATATGTTTTTCTCGCACTTATTCCAAGCTCTCACTCTCCGCGGGTACCGGTATCCGCATTTTCTCACGCAATTTGCGCCCGCTAACGAGATCGCCTTTTCTCCGTTATAGGCAGATGGGATAAACAGACATTAGATAGACAACCGCGATTCCCTAATCGTGGTCGGGCACGCCACGGGGCTCCGCGACGTCTCTCACGGAAGTCACGTCGGACACGCGGGCCTTAGACCGACGGAGACCCCGCCACGGTATTTCTGTACTCGAGTTTCATAGAGACGAGAGAGAGACAGAGGGAGAGTGCAAGAGAGCGATAATTTATCAAAGGAAATTCAACCCCACTTTGCGGCTATCGTGTACAAAGACCTGAGAAGTTCCAACGCTCTGGCGTCCGAGGCGGAGGTGTCGTCCAACGCCAGAGCATTGTTGGTTTCGGCTGTTCCCATATCGTCGTCCTTTCTTCCCGAGCTCGATGGCGAGGCCTCTTTCGCGTTGCTCTTGAATCTCCGTCCTTTTTTGCTCCTGAAAGTCGTTATCGCAGGTTGCTCGGTGGTCGACGTCGTGCTGGTCGTCGTCGAGCTTCTTTTCTCGAAATTCGCACGATCGTTTCTACCAATCGGTAATTTCAGTCTGTTTATACCGGTGACGAGATCTCTCGATTCCTCCGAGGTGAATTCGTTAACCGGCATTCTGAGAAGGGCGTTGAGGAGCTGCTCCTTCTCCTGCTCCATTGTCTTGTTCATCGGACCGTTGCAATGATTTATCAGCAGAAGTACAAGCTGCCTCACCGTCGCGTTCGTGTCTGCCTGCTTCATCACTCTCATGAGGGTATTCGTGCTCGTTGTGTTCAAATTCCCAAACATGTTATGCGCTCTTGCTATCTCATTGTCAGCCTCGTTTATCGAACTCTTCGGCCTCTTGGAGAATTGCTGGTGTACCAAGCTCGAAGGTATCAGGAGACCCTCCTGTCCCAGAGTTCCCGCTCCGGATCCGCGGCTCGTCGACGTTACCGACGACGTTATCGTCGTCGTTATGCTCGACCGCGTCGTGTAAATCGGCGAAGGTGTCGCCGTCGCGGTATTGTGTTGCTGTTGTTCCATCGAATATGTTGTTTGCGGCAAGAGAGTGAATGCTGTAGGCGAGTCGTTCTCATCGCCGGCCCACTGCCACGGTGACGACGTATAATCAACGTTGTTGTTTACCTTTCCCGATGAAATTCCTGCGCTCGTGGCATCCGTTACCAGGCCCTCCTCCCGATTGTTATTGTTTGACGAGAAGGAGGACGGACCGCCCTCTGTAGCTCGGGTGTAATCTATCGTTGAGGATTCGACGGTCGTACCTTGGTCTTCTTCGGTCTCCGACGTAAGACCCTGATTTATACGCTTCGGATCGACGAATACCGTGCTCTCCCATAGCTGCGTCACGGCCGGCGATGAAGTCCAGTGATCGTTAAATTTTCTGTCGTTTCTACGATCGTAATTTCCATCGATCGTCGTCGTCACGTATTCGTTGTTAGTTACAGTGTTCGTGCTGCCGGGATCCGTGTAACTCGTTCTCATTGTCACAGGATCGACCGTACGGGACGTTATGACCCTCGTCACGATGTTCGAACGCTCGGTTATACCGTTGTTCTTGTTCTTGTCTTTATTGCTCGTATTGTTGACTTCGCCAAGGACGTTGTAATTGTTGCGATGATTCGAATAAACGCTACCGGCGGTGACGAGAGATTCCTTAGGATTTTCGCGAGGCTTTACCGTCGTGGGATCGAAGTAACGAATCCTGAAGGGTTCAGTGGTAGGAGATTTTTTGTCGAAATTGCTCTTACCCCGGGTCGACGCAGATTCTTGCTTCCGCGAGTCGTACGAGCTCACGGAGTTCTGGGAACTCACTGTGACTCTCGTTGATTGCTGATAATTCGATGATTTCATATTTTTAGATAATCCGTTGTAACGTTGATTCGTGGATTTATCTCGCTTGCCGATTTCCGATTGGTAATCCTGAACGTAAGTGGCCGGTGTCGACGAAGCCACGTAGTTGTCACCACGTAGTGGTGTAGCGTCGAAGGGTTTCACGTTTTTTCCGTAAGGCTCGTAGGTGCTCGGTGTGTTGTTCTGAAAACCACCGATTTTATTGCCACCGTTGTTGCTCTCGTCGTCAGTCGGGAAATAATTGTCAGCGTAGTCGCTCAGAGGATCGCCATTGCCGGGGCCCTCCAGGGCCGTGGGACCGCTCGGTCCTGTCGCCTCCTCTGGATAAAAAGTTCCTCCGCTTCCGGTACCAGTGTTCAATTCGTTCCCAACGCTGCCGGCCGTGCCGAACGCGTGATTGACTTGGAAAGCGAAGTTGTTGTCCGGACCCGATGGATTGTTCATCGAGTCACCGGACGTTCCAGTTGGACTCGCCGGGGTCGTGTAATAATCGCCGGAAGTCGTGTAATATTCCTCCTGCGTAAAGGAATCGGTCGTTACAGGCGGGTCGGTTGTCGTTGCGGGGTAAACCGTCGTGGGTCTTCGGCCGCGAGGAGGTGTCGTGTCGTCCGAAAAATCCAGTACCTCGTCCCTCTCCTTGGTCACCGATGGATAATCCTCGGAGGTCGTTGGCAGATAGGTCGTCGCTGTGAACTTCTCGTCGGGCACGGTGGTCGTCGGAGGCTCCGTTGGTCTTATCTCCGTCAGGACCTTCTTGAAGGTATCGGGATCCTGAAGATAGGCGGATAGAGCGTGTGTGAAGACCTGGGCGAGCTCGCGGAGTCTCGTGCTGTTTGACTTTCTAACGCCATCTATGGGCCCCTCGCTCTGCTGGATGTCCAAATCGTCGCTGTCCTCACCCGACACTTCCGGTTCCGTGTAGCCCTTGAAGATACTCTCCGAGGTCGAATTACCCTCGAGAGCGTTGTTGAGATTGAACAGATCGGCGTAAGAATTTATCGTATGCTGAGTCAGGATGGTTTTCGGCAACTCGATGGCGTCGCCATTTTTAGCTCCCTTGGATCCTTTGCTCGCGCCGCTGTCGGAAGTTTCCGTCGATTGTAGATTCGCCGATGGGTCGGCTCTGCTCTCGGCCGGTCCCTCGTAGTCGTCGCTGGCAGTGGCGAAGTAAAGAGCCAGCGAGTGAAGAGTCGACGGTCCCGAGGACGGTGGAATATTCAATCCACTTCTCGAGCCGTTTATCGCGCTGAGAAGACTGGGAACCGTGCCCTCGAGACCTCGCAGCGACTGCAGCATGCTGAGAGCGTGCTCCCGCTCGATCGACGGTCTCTCGTTCAAATTCTGCTTCTTCGGTATGTAGCTCGAAACTTCGGCCTTCTTCTCGGGAAGATACGCAGCGCTGCCGCTTCGAACTCTGCTGGCAGGTCTGACAGGCGACGGTGACGAGACTCTAGGGGATTTAGTGCCGGGGTTCTTCGCGATCGACGAACGATAGGTCGAAGCCGTCGAACTGTAATTCGGAACCGTGGCTGTGTAAGCCGGTGGTCTACTAGTCGTGCTCGTCGTCGTCGTAGTCGAGTAAGCGTAATTTTTCGTGAACGGCACGTAAGGTCCCAGAGTCGACATCACCTTGCCCTGCTGATAAGTGAAACTCGTGTCGTACGGGCTCAACGTTTTTCCCGTACCTCCGTTCTGCGAGAGGCTCGAGGTCGTGACCGACCTGGAGGGTTTTTCCGTCGTTGTGCCTATCGAGTTTTGAAATCGATAAGTCGAGCCCGGGGTACTTATTCGTTGAGAATGTCTGGTGGATCCTCGTCCCTGCTGATGGCTGCCTCGGGCGTTCACCGTATTCTGGTCGATGGTCACATCGCGATAGCTCGACGGTGTTGTAGCAGTAGATCCGTTTACCGATATGATCACGGAATTAGGACGGTGCTCCTGACTCCTCGAGCTCGCGGCGGAAGGCCTCGATGTCGTGAAACCCGAACTTATCGAACTCAGGACTCTGCTATTCGCGTAGGCTTTGGCGTTCACGTAAGTACCCGAGGTTATTATCGTGGGTGTTGTATTCTCGTAAAAGTCCGAATTGGTTACCGTCGTTTGGTCTTCGCTCGGCGTGACGGAATTTCGCTGATAGATCTCTGTGAAAGGATCTTCTGTGCTGATAGTTTCCGTTGTCGGGTAGTCGAAATTTTCGGTGTAAGAGGCACGATCTTGATTGGTATTTTGCGTGTAATAATCGCTGTTAGGCGGAGCGGTAGTCGTGACCGTATCGCCGGCGGTAGAGCCAAAAGTCGTGGTCTCGTAGCCCGTCAATGAATGGCCGCCGCTCGTTCGGGGCTTGTAGATCGGCTGGAATGTGGGGAACGGCGAAGCTTGAGGACCACCGCGAACCCTCAGGTAGTTACTCGCTATCTTATCCGATCCTGGGGTTGGTGTTATCGATTTCTGCCGAGGCTGCTCCGTCGTCTTCGGCTGGCCTCCCGCTTTAGCATTGTTACTGTTGTTATTGTTATTGCTATTGCCATTACCGTTGTTATTAAAGTTGTAATAACTGTTGAATTGGCTCGAGCTGTATGCCTCGTTGAAACGATTGCCTCGATTACTTGCGAAAGCCGCGCTCTCAGCGACCTGCTGATACTCCCTTATCGGGCTCGCGGTGCTCGTTCGAAAGGTCGTAGTTTCCGTGTAAGACGGTGTTACACGATTTGACGATGGATCGTAGTCCGAACCAGAGCTGACACCAGGGCTCTTGGCAAAGTTTCGCCTATCGTCCCTACCACTGTTCCGATTCGACGATGAATAATCAGCGCTCTGCTGATTGGATCCTGCAGACTCTTGCTGCTGCTGATTATTGTTATTATTATTGTAATTATTATAGCTATTCTGATTCGATCCCAGAAACTTGCTGGCACCCCGCTGCTCGTAATTAAACTGGCGTTTATCGTCCTCCTCGCTCGAGCCCTCGATGAGCTGGTTTTGTTGTCTATCGACCGCCCGATAATTGCCACGATCCACCGACGATGAAGACGAAGATGACGAGGAAGAGGAAGATGACGACGACGAAGAGGAAGAGAATCGCGGTGGCGGCTGATTTTGTTGCTGCTGACGAGTCTTGAAGGCGTTTCCTGAGGCCAAATCGTTTATCTGATTAAATTGATTCGCCGGCTGGCCGTTCGAGCTGTAAATTTGATTGGGGTCGAATCCACGCGTTGTCGACTTGGAATCTCCGTTGGCTCCTCGCAGGCTCGCACTACCGGGTATTTGATTCTTGCTGGGAGTCTGACCAAAAGGATTCGTTCTGCCATTCTGACGACCATCGTAGTTGGAGTTCTGATAGTAATTCTGTTGGCCGTTTTCGTCGTTCTCGGCGCTGGAACGATGAAACTCGGAATTCATGCGCTTAGCATCGGTACGCTTGCGTTCCTCCTCGGCCAAGTGCTCGGCGCTCTGCTCGTAGAGCTCCGTCGACTTGCTGCAATCGACCTTGAACCACCAGTCGCATATCAACTGCGATTGCTGAAATATCGTGCCGTTCGGACAGAGAAACGAGATCTTTCGGCCGTTGTCGCATATGTGGAAGACCTAAAAAAAAATAGACAAAAATCATTTTTTAATGTAATTATTAATATTCGACAAAAATTTGTTTTATTCCGTACTTGACAATTGGTCTCCAGGTCGGCGTAGTAACCCCCCTTCAAGCCCCGACAGCTGAACGCGGTGGCCGGTATGGTCGTCAATGCTGGAAAATCAACGCCTGGTTGACCCATGACACCTGAAATAGTTATGATCAAACAGGGTTCACGAAGGTACGCCGTTTAACTAGTGCCTAACTTTTGGCTCTATCAATCTTTAGTGTCAAGTGCTCGATAACAGCGTTCAAGATGTTAATTAATCAACAGAGAAATACACGGTGTGTGTTAGTATACCAGCGCCCTTAAGCCAGTCGTTGAGTAATTCCTCGTTCCCGAAGAATACTGGGAGAAGGAGCGGGAGCAGCGAGTCGTCGTGAAAAAAGACAAAAAGCCTTTGAGTAGGTTTAACAATTTTTTCGCCCATTAATTCATTAAGACATAATAACGCGACTGATGTGTTAGTCGTGGGGTGGCGTTAAAACCTTGATAGACTTGGTACTCGCCATTCTTCTCGGGTGCGAGCCGCTTAACGACCGTCTTCAACGCCTCTATGTCCTCCTCGGATGCTTCGAGGCTTGCGAGATCCAATTCTGTTAGAAACTCCGGCAGTCGGGCTCTTTCCTCGCCGTTGGTACTCTGCGGGGAGAAAAAAATGAATGAAAAAAAAAATTCTCCGTCACGGACATGTGGCTCGTTGACGTGAAAAAAATGTATATATATTTTTAAAGAGGAACGTGAGGGTGTGCGGATACCGTTGAGAATTTCTTCTGTCCCCGTTGATGAAGGCTCTAGGTGGGAGATCCCGTGGCAATTTGCCAGGGTGGATGCTCGCAGGAACACAGGAACGGAGGAACTGCAGCGGCAGGAAAAGCCACAGCTGAGTAAAACCCAGAAGCGAAGAGGTGCCGGCTCGCGGCGGTCGAGAATGTAATGACCGACGCGCTGGCACACCAGGACTAATTGGTCGTAAGAGTTAACGAGGAACCATGAGCGACGCTCTGTCGACTCGAGTGAGGAAAGAGAGAGGAAGGAAGAAAACTCTCCACCCCGAGAGAGCGATGTCGCGCACGGCTCGTGAAATTGCTCGTGATAACCATTACGCGGGGGTCGTCCAGACCGCACATCACCGCGAACTTACTTTTTTTGTTTTTACTGACGGCAGCAAAAAAAGATCTTTAATTAAAATGGAAAAGAATAAAATAGAACTGTTTTTTTTACTGGGTCACCTTTCGGATTAAAAAAAAATCGCGATGATAAATGTGTCGGTTATTGTTGTTTCGGAGTGACAATGTAAAATCAACTTCGCAGATGCAGATAAATTTTATGCAGGATAAAAACATGGTTGTATGTTTAGAATACATTTACAGACGGCCGCGATTTTTATTTCATTTATTGATTTTAAAAAAGTTGGAAAGTCAATGGAGGTAAAGCCGCAAGCTTAGAGTAACTTAGAAAATGATTCTGCCGTTTGGTGAAAAGCTCGATAAACTTTCGCGAACGGAAGTCGAGAGGGTCACGTCCGACAAACAAGCCCATCCTCATTATCGTAGACACCGTTGTCGCCATCGGTAATTCAACTGCGGTCCCCTTTTCATTTAGCAATTCCGTTTCGAGTTTGCCGGTGGAGTTTCCACGGGTATAGGGAAAGAAGCTCGTAGCCGGAGAAACAGCAACTGGCTGGCTGGGTTTTCTTCGACCGGTGAAATACTCTACCCGACGAACCGCCCACAGAAACGACGACCTCGTCCGACTGATTAACGTTTTCAAGGAAGTTGAAATTCGCTCGGCGTTCACGAACGAAGTTCTACTCCGGCAGGGGTGGGGGGAGAGATGGAAACTGATAATTTGCAGGAAATTGATTTTGCAGAAAGTTTTAGGGGATTTGTAGGAGACGAGATGATTTTATTGCTCGTCCCAGACCATCGAACAGTATTGAAAATGACTCGAGTTTGAAAACATTAAAGCGATAGAAAGGATTAATTTTTTTCTAAATAAATCAATTTTTATAAACACCCATCGGTAACGGAGGAGCAAATAAATTATTCGACGGGTGCGCGGAAATACGTCGTTGATCACACACTGAAATAGCGTATGAACCACGCGTTTGCACAGCCTATATGCCTTTGTAGGGTAAACTCATCAATATTTAGATAGAGCATGGTAGACAACTTCCAGGATTGCTTTGACGTGCGTAGGGTAACGCGCTGGAGGTATCCGGCTGTAGTTCCATATTACTATATACACTTACCCGACCGGCATCACGCTCTCAGTTCAATAGTGTATGTCGGCAATGTACAGTTCAAATATCGCTCGAATATCCGCCGGGTATCGAGCCACTCGGGTGTCAAACGACTGCGAATCATTTCTGGCCAATGGGTAGGTTAAACAATTTACTATCTATACGCGAGTCTGAGTGACCATGAAAATTCAAAAGATTGATTGGGATATAATACCCAATTGTCAATTTTATTCAAAATGCATTTGTCAAAGGTTGAAAAAAAATATTTATTAAAAATTGATTGTGAATGTTTCTATGCATGAAAGCAGTACAGTTTCGCGTCGTTAACATAATTATTATAATGCCACTTACGATTTTCATTCTCCAATTAAATTTTACGCTCGATTTATCGGGAAAGCTTCGCTATTCGCGAACGAGTGAGAACGGCGTGAGTGTTCACTAGCCGACACGTACTATCGGGAAACGCACTAACTTCGCGGGTCCGACGGGAGGGGGAGGGGGTAGGTCCGTGTGTATATAATTAAACTCTCCGACATAATTAATGCAAATCGTTGTGACGCTCGGCGCTTGCCTGTTCGCGATGCAGTATAGCGGTGCAGGGCTCGATTGATCACAGACGAAAACCCTACGGATATGATTATACATGTATACATATATAGATGTATATATTCATAGGAAGTGCATCGTTTCCTCCGTTCGACTGCAGAGCGCATACAAATTACGAGATGTACGATATGGGAACTAGTGACGGCGAACTCAATGCTCCGAGCTAATCTGAGGGAGAGAGTTTCAGTGTATACAATACTAGGAGTAACTTCGGTTCGTGCGTAATTCAAGAGAAACTCTGAATGCATCGAGTAATCGGATGAACAATTTTCAAATCCTCTTGCCGAGCGGTTGAAACTATATGTGGGCGAGTAATTAATTAAACTGTAGGAAACCCTCAGCTTCGGGGTGGGGAGTTGTCACACTGCGAGATGGATTGGAACATTGTTCTCATTAATTAACTGATTCGACCGGAAACGTGTCAAGCCGGATGTATGTTTCACTTGGTCCCCTAATTTGCACCAGAATCAACATTTATTTGAAAAAAAGGTTACTTGGCTGAAATTTTATAATTTCTAAAGTTTAAAAATTGTATGTTTTGGTTAATATTTTATAATTCACCGGCGATCTCCGCCGTATTTGGGTTACGTATTTTTGGGTGAATTTCGACTATATTGAATGATATTCCCGTGCAAGTTTAAGCGAGCTGCCGAATGACATGCTTAATAAGCCTCTGTCGCAGATGCCGCAACGTTCGCTGCATGCAAATTTCCATTTTCCGAGATCCCTCGCGGATTTCGTTCCCCCCCCCCTTCCCCCAATTTCGCTCTTTTAGCCGAATCATGCACGCGCGATCGCTCCAGTTTCTCGAAAGAGCTCGCCGTCCCCGCGGAGCTCAAGGCCCCTGAACGCGCACGAGAGAGAAAGGATACTCGATTCCGCGATGCTTTTGCCTCGTGCATATACCATATGCTCCGTTGATGCCGATGCGCAACACTTCAAACGTGGAAGAGCGCGTTCACTCCGGCTTATGCAATGTGTTCCTCTCTCTCTCGTCCTATTGCCAACTGTGCATGCACCCATGGAGCACCGAAGTTTATACGCATCGTCATGGAACTCCGACGATTTAATTGCGAATAATAAATATTGAGATTTAAGTGCAATTTTATCACGTTCGGCTTTTGAGGAGAGGCCTCGCCGGCGGTTACGTGGAGATAATAAAAAGGAGAAGTGGCGGAAGAAGAAGAAGCGACGAGAGGTATATATTTATCATTTAGTTCATAATTTTCGATGACGAAATACAGACAAAAATGTATCTTTTAAAATAAAACAAAATTCTTTTATTTATTTATTTATTTTCAATGCTCGAACTTCGTTCTTTTGAAGAAAAAAACATGTCTGCTTGATCAAATTGTTCGAGCGAATCAACAAAGTCGAACCGTCGGTCGACCATCGTCGAGGACATCTTCGGGGTTACACCAGTGCAGTATGAATCTCCGGTCCCTTCAACTTTCGCAAAGTCTCCGCGGACTTTGACTCTTGTCTCTATATCTTTAACTTCGTTGGTCGCTCTGCCCCCCCCCCCTCTCTCACTCCCGTCTTTACTCTGTTTGCACGGTGGCTAGCGAACCGCGAAACCTCGGCGGAAGTTTGATTGGATTTACGGTTCTCGTTTTCGTGATTGAATCGCTTCCGCGTGCCGACGATGGCGAAGAAGAGTTGGAAGTGGCCGCGGGCGAGGGCGACGAGAGAGCGCGGCGCGCTGGCCTCTTATCGCTCGCTTATCAAACATATTACTCGTCTCTTTGCAGGACGACTTATCGCGAACGATGTTTCCGAGCTTGTATTCGCGCCAGTCATTAAAGTCACAGAGACGAAAATTCGAAAAACGCTTCGGGCAATCGAGTTTCGTATTAATTTGATTATATTATGTTTAATTAATAATATTTAAATGTCCAATAAATTTGTAACGCATCCAAAATGATTTTGGAGCGAACCGGCCGGTACGTCGGTTTCTCTAACCGTCGACGATAGTTGGGAGAATCGCTATTGGAAAATATATGTGCCGCCAAAGTTAAGCCAATGTGTGCCCTCTCCCTGGCGATGAAAAATCGAGTCGAGCGCACGCAGGAGTTTCTATGGGATGGCAATCTCTCTTGGCTCTCCTCGCCGAACCGTAACGCGAAACGGATCCGGACGGCGTGAAATATGAGTTAAACGTTCGTTAAATCGATACGGTCACGGGTCCGCGGCTGCTGGGCTCTCCTGCTGGGCGGAGGAAGGGAGGGCAGCCTAAAATATACGAGCGGACGCGCCGCTTACGCGATCGTCCCCCTCCGCCGTCCTGCATGTATAGATATAACTACTTGCCGGGTAGCTGATACTCCTATTGCTCCCTGCTTCTCCTCTTCGCGAAAAGACCGGAATCGAAGATAGGGCGCGGATCGCATCAGCACAAACCGGACGAGCTGCACACAGGGCACTCGCACCTCTCTCGGTTGCGCAACTTTATTTAACCGCGGCTGTCGTGTTGTATAACACATCCGTTTGATACGCCGAAGCGCCGCCGCCAAAACCGAGCGAAGATCTACGATATCTTTCGACTAAAAATATAAAGGAGGATGGAAGAATATAGAGAAGGAGGAGGGCTTAAGGGAACGAACCGAGGAATTCTGGCAAAAAGAATGTTCTATTTATTTTTATCGGGAAAAAACATTAATGTTATAAAAAGAATCAATCCGATCGATTATTCGTAAGCGCTGTTATGGTTGTATGTATAAATAAAGATAAAAAATAATAATAATAATTAGAGTATAATGTGATTTTTTTTTCTTTGCGTTTTCCTTGAACTATAAAGAAATATTGGAGAAAAGATTGTCGGCTCGTAGATTATCCAACTGCAACGTACAGCGTGAAACTTGCGTGGAGAAGCGCGAGAATAATGCAGACGTAACGCAGTCGAACCAGAGCAAAGTTATGTGTTGCGGTGTGCGGTGGAGTTATTAAAACGACGTGCGCGGTTTCGCGCAGTAAGCGGGCATCTAATGAGCCGCGTAGTCACACGGAATGTGCGTACTTCTACATCCGGGCGGAATTGAGGAAGTCGAAGGGGTATTAGGCAGGGAATAATGGGAGCTTATCTAATGTAGCGTGAGTTTCGGTTTTTTCGCTTCGGAACTAATTTCCAATGTCGCTCATAATAATTCAATTACCGCGCTGTGATAAGGTAAATACAATCAATTCTGTGCATTCCATTCTTGGAGCACCACGTCCAAGGCCGACTAGAGTAGCTAACAATCAATGTTTTTATTTTAAAAAACATGTCAAAAAATGAAAATTTAGATTAGGAAGGATTTTTTTTCATTACTGTTTTGCCTACGAGGCAAATACGCTATGCTGGTAGTTAGGGGGTTGGTGAGTACACGCCGTTGCGCCCTACTTTGTTTCTCCGCGGAGAAACAAAGTAATTAAAAAAAGAGACTAAGCTCGAGATACAATCCGGAAAAGAGCCGGATCGTAGAATGAACATATAGTTAAAACAACGTGCGCATCGTTGGCAGTTCCAAGGCTAAGGTAAAAAATATATTAGAAAAAAAAAGGAAATTTTTAGATTAGAAATATTTTTTTTTACCGTTTTGAGAACGAGGCACACGAGCTACTCTCCTAATTAGACGGTTCGCGAGTACACGCCGCTGCCTCCCTACTTCTTCCTCCGTGGAGAATGAAATTTTTTTTTAAAAAGGTAACTAAGCTCGCGGTGCGATTCAGACGAGAGCGGGAACGTAGAACGAACGAATAGTTAAAGCGACGTGTGCATCGTTGGCAGTCCCAAGGCTCAAATAAAAAAACAAATATTTAAAGATTTTTTTTTTTTTTTCATTTCCCCAACGAAGCGCAATGAAAAGCGAAAACGACTATGGTGCGATATGTCCGGGACAGCGGAAATGCGGAGCCCGCTGCCAGTTTCAGAACACCGCGAGCAGCGTCACGACCGGTACGGAGTCTCGTACCGTTCGCCGTTTCGGTTTTTCGCGTGGAATATCCTCCGACTGTATTTCTCATTCTCTTTGCAATCGTTTGCCATCGCCGAACGACAGTCTCTCGACGAGCTTCTCTTCCGGCACATAGACCTCCAGACACGCTTTACTCGAGCGAGACCTCGTGTACCGGCAGCGGTAATGGAGAGACTATGTATGCACGTGTATACACTCTCGTGACTCCTCACAATCGTATACCCTATCCGACACATGTAGCTTCGACCACACGTCCCTTATCCATCCACCTTTTCCCCTTGTCTATTTCTCTGTCTCTCTATCCTCAGCTCGATCCCACGCACGCATTGTTCCATAACATATTCCGGTCGTGTTTTATACTGCATAACACAAACGTCTTCTCTTCGGCTTCACCGATTTTTCCGTCGTCTCGCGGTCCCCCTTCGAAACTCCATATCATTCAAGCTCTCTTTACGATCCTTTCATGTTCAACTTTTTTTTATTATTATTTTCATTATTATTTTCACTCACCTCACGACCCGATTTATATCTGTTCGCTCCAACAAGTAGTTTGTAAAAAAAAAATTCGAGTGAATTTAGAAAAATTGAGAATTGAAGAAAATTTTTATGTGTCGCTCGTTTAGAACGTAAAGACGAAGAATATAGTTCACCGGGTCTTGAGCATCAACCTGAGCACCGTGTGACTCAGTTTCCATAAACACGAAACATCAAATTATGCGACTTTAAATTATGATAAAAAAGGGATTTAATTTTTCCAATAATTTCGAGACAAAAAAAATACATACAATATCGCGCGTGTACATTTTTTTTTTTTTTTTCCACGAACGAATGTGCATACCCGTTGCGCAACGGCGAGCCATTGTCTTGCCAATCTGATGCTCCGCGTACCGGAAGCCGAGGCGCTTGACGCGAAACTCTATCGCTGTGAGATAACTCATGCTCCTCTCCCAAAGTCGGCGTGTAAAGGCATCGTCGTTGAGAGGGGAGGGAAGAGGTAGTTTCATGTTCGTAGGAAAATAGATTGTGTATGCACAAAGTACACATGGTACGTGCAGTATGACGGATAGGCAAACATTGCTCGCACCTCGTAACGGCAGGGCGCAGATGGCAAATCGCAATCAAATGAATATTCAGCTGAGAGATGCACGCGGCTTTTCTCTCTGCAGTCCACATTCGATATGGCATGATATCACATACTCAGCGGTTCATATGGGACGTCCATATAAATCACGGAATGCGAGCGAGCGGCGTAAGCGCCGGTGTTCCCAATAAAAGTACAATAAACAATAGGGAATAAATAAATGAAATAAATAATTGCCAATGCTCACCTTCGGTTCGCAATAGCCCGGCCCGACAGCAGTCGCGAGACCTGAAACACAAGATTTAACGAAACAGCGTTTAGCATCGCGAGCGAAATACAATTGTAATTTGTGATTTGCATGGTGATGAGGTGGTCGTTCGTCACCGTTCGGAATTGGATGTGGTGCGGTTGCGTTCGCCGGAAGCCATTGGCAATCGTACGAGCGGAATACGAGTGCACGGAACACGAGTTTGCGCGAAAGCCATTCACGCCGGTAATTAGATCACCGGAATAGCCGGGTTCTCGCGTAACCGAGACATTGCAATTAGCGGGGAGGCAGCGGCTCGTTGCGACGCTCCCAGCACCGCGGGCTTTGGTACTCCCCCATACATTGTTGATGTCTTGGTAAAAAAAAGTTGCGCGCAAGGGAGAACAAGCGGAGATGGAACTGACGACAATGACAACGGGGAGCAACAACCGGAAGTGCGCCGGAGGGACGACGAGGAGGAAAATAATGCGAGAGCGAGACGGAAAAGTTTGCCGGTTTCGCGACCGGAAAAGCCTTGAGGAGAATCAACAAAGAGATGGAGAAAGGATAAGAGTCGACGAGCAGCGGCGATAGGCGTTCGAGTCTCAGCCGTTGGAGAGCGCGAACGAGGGTGAATTAGAGAAAAGTGGTAATTCACGTTCCGCTAGACTTTAGCACCGAGAGGAGAAGAACCGAACGAAGAAGACAAACGATCAAAATAATGGACAAAGCTTTTTGGAGAGGCCTCGGGAGGGAGCCGTTAATCGCCGCTAATTTGCCAAGAGCACACCGACCTTTAATTATCCGGCAACGAGCGGGACCAAAATTTACTCCACTTCGTCTCACTCTCTATCGAGAATTCGGTGAGATGATGGTGCGCCGAGATGTAGGAGAGAGACTCTCCTTGCACGCTAAAAAAGAGAATAAATTATTCGTCCCCTGGACGTACGTGACTCCGGGGTTCGGCTCGGCGAAAGTGCGATATAGATGGCAGGTGAGGAAGAGCGCGCGAGAGGTGGAATGAGAAAATAGAGAAAGGGAAGATTGAGGAGTGTCTAGCTAGTGCCAAGACTTTACTCTTGGAGAGGTAGGTACATGTATATGAACAACTCACCTTTCCCCGCGCGAATGACTTAGTTATTAATATAATGAACGTTTTCGTAAGATATTACAAGTGGAAAGTCGGGTCGTATAATAAATTCGACCGTTGGGAAACCCTGTGAGGGAAAAGAGCTGAAATTCGTCCGAAGGTGCGCCTGTCCGTAGGTTAGTTGGCCACGAAAACGGTAATTCGTTATTTTTATTAAGGATACTAAACTCTTTCGATGAGAACCAAAATTCTCGGCGTCCTCTCGTCTGGCGGACTAAGAGTGTGGAAAAAAAAACATTATTATACTTTTCATTACCGACCGAGTCTTCTTCACATTGCCTCGGGGTGAATATCTTGAGAACTCCCTCCAAAACTAAAAAAAAAAGAAAGATTTACCCTTCGACTTTAAAACGTATCGGAAGATACGGATAATTTATGGCATACTCGATAAATATAATTTTATCGAGGCTTGCACGTTTTCGTATTCGCATAATTCGGTTCCACTCTCGCGCGCTTCGCCGTAATATCCGAGCTGTTTCCAGAAGCGACAAACTCCGATCGACCGGAATATGCATGGCATCCTTGACATGGAGAATCAACGGTGACAGAATTCGCGTATCTGCGTAACTATGCAAAGCAAAGTTGAGAACCGTCGCTTCAGTTTGAATCGAATTTATGGGGAGATTCTCCGGTCGCACAGGGAGAGAAAGAGAGAGCCCCCAATAACGATGGGACGCGCGGCGGAGCGGTGCATCGGCATCGAGAGCCAACGGTTGAGACACTCGCCAATACCAAATGCCCGAACGTCGACCGTAATGATTTCGCGATTCCTCGCCACAGCAGTGCATCGCAGCACAGAGTGCTCTCATCTCGACCCGATGTCCGGGGAAGAACGAGACAAAAAGGACCAGCGGGCAAAATTGACCCGAGTACTCCAGAGACGAGACCTTTTTTTAGGCTTTTAGGAAAATTTGTGGGAAAAAAAAGATCCATTTTGCCCCGTTCACTCCTATGGACTTTGGATCTCGATACATTGTCTTACAGCAGACCTATAAGTCGCAGTTCGAACTATTAAAATGGAGAGCGACTATTAAATCAGGTAGGTTCGTTGTTTGATGTAGATGCAAATGTGGCTATTTATCAAAGGTCAAGCGAAATAGAAAACCATTATGTGTGTTTTTAACACTGTGTTTTAACACAAATGGAGGTCAGCGAAAAAAAAATGATATATATATATATATATATATATATATATATATATATATATATATATTGGCAATGGGTCCAAGAGGTATCTATCAGAGGTGAGAATTTTTAATGTTACCGGTGTCGATAGAAGACCGGCGTCAAGTTTCGAATAAATGATCGATGAGTGGCATCAGTTAGTCAACTCGAAATTCGACCTGGCCCCGCGCAATTTGATCCACATCTCGGTCTGTTTTTTCGCGTTCCCGATAATGAAATGAGAGTAAAAGTCGTCGCTGTGGGAATCGAGTATTAATTCACAGATACCATAAATATACGTTGCATTTCGGTTGGCGTGACCCGAGAGCTAAATGTGGAGCTCCCGGATTGTGCCCCGGTTTCGTGTCATGCAAATGCAAACAATGTCCGCGAGGAATCGATATCCGCGTACACGCGAGCTAACAGTGACATACATCGCAACCATGAATATCAGTGGAACGAGAGGACTGAAAGCCCGCAGAGACGATGGATCGTCCATCAGTCTCGTTGCGGCCCACCGTAATAGCCATTCATCCTGAATCGGCTAACATTTTTGACTTATAACAGCCACAACGATTTGACAATCGCACTCTGATTTATCGGTACATGACAAACTCTCGCGACCTAAAAATCTCTCCGGCAACGCAAAATTTCGAGCGAGAGTAAAATACACGGGGACACAGAATTCGATTCCCTGGATTACCGAATGCCAAATACGATCCAGGCGACAAATTTTCTCGGGCCAGCAAATCAATTGGTCGGTCGAGCGACTTATTATTTTTTGAACAAAATGCGTTTCAAGAAGCGTGTCTAACCACGCACTTAGTTGTGGCAACTAATTATTTTTCTCCGTTCACAGAGTCGACAGAGAGCTGATACAGATAAGTGAAGAGAGCCCTGTTGTTTGTCCTGTTACTTAGTTTGTCTCAAATCTCGGAAAAGTTAACCAGTTCGTCGGCCAAACGGAAGTCTTATATTATTTCTACGTGACGACTGCGTGTGTGGCTTTCTCGCTCCCTCAGAGCCGGCCATTAGCCACGTAGTATACTCTCCTTCCGTGCGATAATCAACTTACTTCCACGGAGGCACTAAACCCCATTACTCTCGAGAATTTACGAGACTCGTGGGGACCGCGAGGACCGTGTCTCACCGGCTCCAGCGGCAGTTCGCGCAACGGTGAAACTGCCCACGTTTCTGGAGCAACCGCGGACAATCGTCCGGAGGGAACTGCACGGAAAAGGGTCACTTTCAGCAAAACGAATTTCAGCCACCTGGAGAGCGGCCCACCGCGTCGTCCTCACTCGGTCGTCGTAAGCTGGACAATCCTTTCACCGCCTCTTGAGCCCGGAGATTCGCGAGATAAATCGAGTTCATTTGTTCTCGGAGGGTCACGCACGGAAGGCTCTCTGTGAGCTTCCTTCCGCTCTTCGGCTCCTACGAAACTACCCGGCGCGGATCCGTGGATGCGAACGTTCCACAGCAAATTTTCGCTCGCGCGACTATTCACGACCATGTTAAAGGGCCAACTCTACTCGGTCTTCTTGAGTGCGTGTCTGACAAATAGATCTTTAGTTATTTTATCAGTATCAATTTTTTTTTTTTTTTTGTTTTTTTGCGATAAAACCATTATGAGGAATTAACAAGTTTCATCCTCGTAATGAATTGCAAAGCCACCTAATTTCCGCCGCCGACGAGCAATGAATGGGAATTTTGAAGTGAGTTCGCTTCCCGTGGGGTTTTGAAGCATTGTTCGAGGGGGATGGAAAAGGCACTTCTAACATTGTAAGTGCAGTGTAATGGAAATACGGAACTGGTCGAGAGGTGAACACAAACTTTGAGGGGCTTTAGTTGGCGGTTATTCTCTTCTCGAGCGCGAACGTAGATATTTGCTCATCGTACAGACGTGTAGCTGCATCAAGTGTTCTTCGCGCGAGTTTTGTTTAGTCAGCTGCTTGAGACTGAGAGAAAAAGGAAAGGGAGGTCGAAGAGAGTTTAATTCTCAGATTAAACTTTCACTGTCCACATTCTTTCTTTTCGCCCATTAGCCGTCTAATTTTTGTACAATCGTCACATAAATTGCTCAAGGCAATTTCAACTTCGAACAACGCAAAAAAAAAAGGGAACAAAAAGATTGCGCTGTTTCCTTATTTCAGTGTCGAAGAATCTTCAATTTTCTTCGCCGCCGAATACAATTTTCAATTACTCGCCATTAAAGTTCGACAGGGAGAGAAGTTGGATGGAGCGAAGCGATCTAATCTACCTCATCTTCCCTGTCCTATGAGCTCGCGTCGCCTCCTTCCTCGCTTCACTCCACCCCAAACTCCCAAAGAGGATTTCCTATTGCACCAATTTCGAAGCGCCGCGCGAGATGAGTATCTCTCCGCTGGAAGCCTGGAGGAACTTTAGCGTAGACGGTATCTTATCGGGGCTTTATCCGAGCAGTACCGTGGACCATATTGTTCCGGTGTCGATGCAGAGATATTTCTCGATTCCCTTTCGTTATTTCTCAATTTCTCTTTCCCCTTTTGCCTTCTCTTCTCATCCACTACCAAAACATGTGCGTGCGTGCGTGCGTGCGTGCGTGCGTGCGTGCGTGCGTGCGTGCGTGCGTGCGTGCGTGCGTGCGTGCGTGCGTGCGTGCGTGCGTGCGTGCGTGCGTGTGTGTGTGTGTGTGTGTGTGTGTGTGTGTGTGTGTGTGTGTGTGTGTGTGTGTGTGTGTGTGTGTGTGTGTGTGTGTGTGTGTTTTACAATTATCATCGATGCAGCACGAGTAACACGGAAGGAGGTACGACAGTATAAAAATATTAAGTATCGAACATGCGAACGTTAAAATAAATTACACAGGACGGGTCCGGATATTGCTTTCATCGAATCCCCCCTCAATTAACGAAGGCTAATGACTGGCACGTGTCGATATGCATATCGGCATCAATCGCGAGAACGCCATGCACGGCGCGTGCTCTGCTAAATACTCCGTAACTAGTGTGGAGATATACGCGCTATCGTGTGGAACCACGTAGGACGGATGTGTAGTCGTGTATAGTGTATGCGCAGCATGAAGAAGCCATTAAGTTTGTAACAGGCGGAAGCCCTTCGCATCGAAACCACTCGCTTATTATGCCGTTTAAAACTTCGTATCACATATCGTTCTCGCTCGAGAGTTTGACGACTTTGTTATTATCAGTCCAAACTCTCCGCCGGAGATCCGGATGAAAATTCGTGCGATGAGAGGCATTTAACAGGGATCCCTACTCCACTGCCGGATTTCCGCTCCTCTTAACCAGGTCATTTATTCTGTGAGAGACGGATCTCGGAAAAAATACAAATTAAAATAAAAAATGTCGGGGATTAAAACCGAAAATTCTGTGGATAAAAGCTGAGAATTTCGTCGATCTAATTTTTTTTTTGTTCGCACGTACACATAAAAAAAATGTGATCGACATAATATACCGATAACCTACAAATAAAAAACAATCGGTACGCGATAGCGATCGTGTAAGAAGATCTCATATTCTCTTTAAAAAAAAAAAAAAAAAAAAAAAAAAAAAAAAAAAAAAAACGGAATATTCGGGTAATATCTGCGGCAGAGAAAGTTACCACATTGTCTACCAGATTTTGTTAAGTTCAATAAGAATGTTAGTCAGGATGTCGCAGTAGTTACCAAACACCTGAAAACTCTGTCGTTTTTTAACAGGTTCGCGATAATTTGTATGTACTTTTAGCTTCCTCATTGCGCACGAAATATTTGACAGAAAGTGCCGTTCAGCGTGAAAACATCTTTAACGAGAGTTACAAGTAAAACTGAATCGACGGTGGAATAAAAAAGGATCCGAATATTGCTCAATCAGTTCGAAGGCGAAGTGACACGACGCCGAGAGAGAGCAACTAAAAGGAACGATAAGAGTTAAGAGCAACTGCCAAATATCTCGCATGGATCGTGTGGCGGTTCAACACCCACCGACTCTACGTAACGTCATATGAGCGTTAATGTATTCGGTAAGCGTTGACGCGTGAGTATCTCGCACTCTCGGGAGAGGTAGATGGGGGAAACCGAGTGAGGAGCAACGGCGTCGGGATTCTCGAGGAAGGCGTCGATGCGAGATGTTGGATGGAGGATTGATGATTACGCAACTGAGCAGTCGCGATCGTCCGAGCACTTTCGGTGAGAGCTAACCGAGATTTGTACAGACGAGGAGGCAAAGCGTCGATGCTGATATGCTGGGCCTCGGAGTAACGCTGATATACTGGGCCTCGCAGTGTCGCTGCCTGCTTCGCTTCGCAGACAGCGACACTGCCTGACAACCCGAACTGATCGGATCTATGCGGCTGATGCTGCTTGGGCTGTTCTCGAGGACAGGCGATGACCTCGTTTCGACGTTACCATTAGCCGAGTCCCGGATTAACCCTTCACCCAGGGTCAATTCGCCAGATCGCAACCTTCGCACAATTCGAATCTTCTTTGCTTTCACTTTTAAAATTCGATTAAACCGTCGAACTGGCCAAACCTTATTTTTTATTTTTTTTTTTAATAAGAAAAATACATGAAAATAAGGCCTTAGGACAACTGTCCCATCTGGCCGGCCAAACCTTATCACCAGAAATAATTATAACTGCCCTCTTTTGGACGGCCCGCCAAAGTAGCTAACGACGGACGCGAAATCTGATCTCAGAATTCTATTTGATCCAATAATTTCTTATCGATTGATCCGAGTGTCAATGAAGAAAATACAAAGTGTCAATTATTATCGGTTGCTTGTTGATGGTGAAAAAATCCAGAACGAGTGCGAGAGTCGAGGGTGTCGAGAGTGGCACTAAAGACTGTGGGACGAAGAAGTTTGCTTTCTGGCGAGTATCGATTACGATCATAAATCCCGCGATCGAACCGTGCAATCCACCGCAGCAAGGAAGAAGCCCCGTCAATTTCTTACCGGTCTGTCTCTCTCTCTCTCTCTCTGGCAGCCCGTAAGCCAACTCGAGACCGCGGCGTTGCTGCATGCCCAGGAGCTCGAGCCGAGATTCACCAAAGATCCTTGACTTTTAGCGTCCGTAGAGCTATAAGAGATGCCATGGCGCTCCCACGCTTAACGATTAAACGCGTCACTAGCTACAGGCACTACCTAAGCTTCGACAAGCGCATCTTCGATCTTAACCGAGAGCTGAATGGAAGATATGAAAAAAAATGAAATAAAATAAAATAAAAATAAAGGGAAAAACCGCCGACTCGTCGCGCGGCGAAAGATGCCCCGTGTGAGATAAGACAACACCGCGGTCTCTCTGGCGATGACTCAGAGAAATGGTGAATGAGATGTACTAATAAATATAAGTAAGAACCAAAGAAGCGTGACGATTAAATTACCCAAGAGCTTTGAAGAGAACAGATTTGAAAAAAAAAAACACATAAAAATAAAAATAGCCAAGGCCAGTCGGGTCGTGCGGTGTCGATGATCCGTGATCCTCTCGAGTTCGCAGCATCCGCTGCATGCACGACCGATGACTCTTTTCCCCACTCAGAATCCATCCAACACATGTATAATATCGATGTAATTGCCGGTACGTGCGATGACGACCCGAGCCACGGAAACACCTCTTAAGTCTCCGACTGCCAGCTTAGCGAAGCAGAAATTAGTGGCTTCACCACCGGTTTACACATCGGCGAGTTTAGCCTCGGAGATGTGATATAAGTGGCGATTTTGTGGATTTTGCATCACCTTCTTCTTCAACGTACTTCAACGAATAATTGGCCAGCGCTTCGTTGCTCCCCGTACGTAAAAAAAAGTATAGAGCCAAAGCTTTAATGGCAAAGACCATGTAACGTCCCTGTATGAAAGACTCGTTGAGAGGTAGAAAAAAGCGGAAGAAAATAAATTGAAGAATGCTCCTGCCGCGCATCAGAGCAAATCTTTCTTCATTGTTTCGTAGCCGCGGATGAGGTCATCGCCGAGAATCATAGATGTACATAACAGAGCTTGTTGGATTCACTCAGTTGTCTCTCGGCCATCGAGGTCGCGGCCGGCGTCTTCACGCTCGGTATCGTATGCACTACGAATTCCGTGTTCTAACGTATTTTCGTAGAAGCCGTCAACGGGATTCACGGTAACGCTAGATCCACGCCGGATTTCGAGGATGTAACGCCGGTAACGAGCCGCCTCTATCTCGCCCTTGAATCTGTTCTGCGAGACGCGAAGAAATTCAGTTTCTTTTTCTTTTTTTACCATCAGTCACTGTACGGTCTAACACGCACGGAACACCAATGTTCAAGAAGAGGATGCGCTACTTTTTTATTTGTATTTTTCAATCCGAAATATCAGCGGCTGTGGAAGCATAAAAAAAAATGTATTCTTTCGATGCCGCTTATGATAAATGTCGCATACGATACTGTACTTACATAATATGAGAAGAATTTTTGGACCCATGGTCCCGTCTGATCCGCGCCCGCTGCTCCTGCAATAATAAAATAACACACCAATGAGTCATCAATATCACGATGATTGTACAGTTACTGATTGTTAATCGTGACGGGGGATTGGGTAAAAATATTACGTGCCTACTAGAAAAAAATACAAAATCGGATAACCAATCGTGAATCGCGAAAGAGAAAAAACAAACTGGTCCGATATTTGCATAGTGGTGAATGGCTATAGACGTGGAATAATATTCAATCTCCGGATCGCCCCAGATGCGAGTATCGGAAATTCGTCCAACATTTCGCCTCGGAAATCGAGCCGAAGGATTCGGTTCTTAATTTCCATCCCAACGAATTATGCAATCAGCTAAATATATTTATATATTTCAATCAATCGTTTTGTATGTTTAAATTTAATCATGCGGGCGATCCGGAAACCTCTTGGGGATGCGGAGAAGCCTGAGTGTGGTCGAAACTGGCTGGCCTTCGGATCACCGGGCAGATTTAAGAACACCCGCCGAGCTCGCGGTGAAAGACAGGCTTCTAAATTCATTTCGATATTGTTCACGAATTATGCAATTGCTCGTATTAATTGAAGATTCGTTCATCGTCGGAGTACTTTACATCAGCGGGACGTCTCGAATAATGAAACATCGACCATGAAAATTCAGTCAGGCCCGATGATCTTTCGAACGCTATCGTCCGGCCGCTCCGTTCGTACGCTCGAATTATCCTGTCGGTGCCTCCGGCCTCGGTGTTTGTTCTCCCCGCGGCGCTGTGAGAAAACATGCTTTTTTTTGTCTATGGCAAATTACACCGGGAGTCTCGATGGTAAAAGCGTGAGAAGGAGGACGCACCGATGCGCCTCCACAACGATTTCTTCGTCGCCGTTTCTCGTTACAACTCTATGATGCAGGAGTGTAACCACCGATTTACGACCATTACGAGGTGTCGTTTACGGGTAAACGAAAAATTACCGAAAACATCGAAATCCTCATCTTTTCGCAGCTGCGTCAACTCCGCACTTGTTTACGCATGGATCCTCTATTTATTTACTTTACGTGTCGTGACTGAAGCGTCGAAACTCCTGACAATTCCGGAACGTCCCGTATCCGCTGCGTGAGCTAACAGGATCGTTCTTGATTAATGTTTACGCATCGTGAAGCTCGGATCGTGTCGATAAATATATTGTCGCGCTCGGGGGTTTATTGATCTCAGTGGAAAAGGTGAGAAAAAAATAAATAAACGTGCATTATCCGTGGTACGGGGGAGAGGTCACGCTTTACATGCAGACCGCGCTTGGTCGTGTATACGACCCCTTCATTTTCAGCCACCACGTCAAATAAATTAATAATTCCTTTCCGTCGGAAAAAAAAAACTTCCGGATGAACGATAATTTGAGCGGGTCGCAACCTGGCAAGCTTTGACCTCGTCGAACTTCAAAGAATATTTATCCGCAAATTAGCGGCGCCCTGTAACACCCATTACTTTAACACTCGTAAAACCGTGCCGCAGAGTCCCCACGACGATACTTCAAAGGTGTTATTTACTCGCGAAACACTAACACGAACGATATACTCTCATCTGAATTTTCACAAACGACCAAAATTTTAATTTTTCTTCTTTTTACCAGGAAACTTAAAAATAAGGGTCAACAACACGACAAACAGAGAGACAAGTTTGTACACACGACAAAAGACTCTTTACAGGTACTCCGATTTTAATAATTAAAAAGCAAAATAATAATTATGTGTGGCCGGACATGCAGCTCGTTGCATCACAACGGGAAACAGCGACGATTCCACTCCAATAACTTTAACTGCCCTCCGCGTATCTCGTTCGGAGCACAACAGTGCACCTCGAAGAGTTTCTTAGTTGCCGCTCATAAATTATCAGCATTCTCGTGACAATAACCCCGTCCGGCGTTTCGTGCCCGCACGTATGCGCGGCTCTCGGTCGTTGGACTTTTCTTCTTTCCCCGAGGCTGGGAACGACGTAATATTCACCACTCCACGACGTCTTTCCCCGACGACAAGTACGAGCTGCTCTCGTGGGCTATCCATTCGTTCCGTCTCGGGAACGCGCCGCTGCGAAAACTCCGACTGCTTTTCCGTTCGTCTCACGCGACTAAGGTAACGGCACGGGCTTCGAGCTTTCGTAAAGAATTTATGACTTTCCGCTAACTTCCAGACGAGTTTGCCGGCGGAGAGGTTGGAGAAGAGAAGAGAGTGACTCTCGGAACGACATTTCCGCATATTCATGACTCTGCTCCCTCTTCGCTCACCTTTTTTTTATTTCTATTTATTTTATTTTATTTTTCATAAAAACGAAACATCTTTTGACAATTATCTTCTTACATATTATCCATTTGTGCCGTATATTTCTGTAGCATTCGTCGTCTCAGAGTACGCTCCTGATTATCTGTTATTCAACAGGGCTTCTGGTAGGTCGCGCGCATCACTCTGAGTGTCGCGTTCTTCTCGAGTGTCACCAAAACTTCCTTTGAATAATCAAGCCCAGGAGCGGGAGCTCGAAGGGTTATACAATTTTCCGTAAACTCAACTTGATAAACGAAACTAGAGTGCCGAATGAGTCTTCCCTCGATGCAACCCCTCCCGCCTCTCGATGATCGCCCCTCTTTAAAAGGACTTGTAATATTTCAGGCTGAGGGGCCACCGAAGGGGACTTGGAATGTTACGCCCGCCCGTTCATTCGATCTCTGCTAGTGTGTTTCAATCGATCCTGGCCTTCTCGATTCTTGAACATGGCGGCTGCTGCAAAATCTTTTTATTTTATAGAGAGATACGTTTTTGTAAAACTATAGTATAAAAATAATCTGCCCAGTAAGTGGAGCAAATTTAAAGAGTAATTGCATAAATAAATCGTGCAAAAAAAAAACGCTTCTACACCTGCTCGGTCACTTTCCGCTAAGGGACCAATAATTAAAATAACGCAGCGGCAGCGGTTTTACTCTTTACATCATGGCTTTCCTTCGAAATCGCTGAGTTGGATTTTTCTTTATATCCAATTATGAGGTGGAATGGTACCTATTTTCATATATATATATATATATATATGTGTGTGTGTGTGTGTGTGTGTGTATGTAGGTATATGTATATATAATCAAACGAAGTCTGCCGCGCAGTAAGCTGAGTCACTTCAGCCGTCGAGAGCGCGCAGTGTACATTATCCATGATTTCGGAGAGATGAATGCTCGCGAAACTCCCCCGTCGCCGTTTGTACATATAAAACCAGCTAAGGAGCAAAGAGAGATATATTCTCTCGTACATATAAATTCTCTGGCGAACCAGCTCGTAACTAAATCTTCGTCATGTACCAGCGGCGGCGAAATGCTCCAGTAATTTAACGTGTATAATAAAGTAGGCAGGAGGGAGAGAATCCGCGCTCCGTGCTGCAAATTCGTATAAAAAGCCTTTCGGGTCTTGTAATAAAAACTCTTAAAAAAAAAAAAAAATACAAAACAGCTCCGCGGCCCGAGCTGGCTCCAATTTATTCGCGAAGAGACTATCCGTCCAGGAGAACACATCTCCACGTTGGGCTCGTTAATTTTCAAATTATTTTTGATAAATAGTATTTTGTACGTGGAAGAGGGCTTTCGGGGTAAAATTTTGATGTAACGTGTGCGAATTCATTAGTCGAGGGTGCATAGAACCAGAGCCGAGATGGGAGGCTCTGTGCGTGTGGGCGAGTCGGAGTTGGTGGATGTGAAAATGAGAACGGCGTGAACGAGCTTGAAACAGGTCAGTGTGCTCGCGAGAAAGCCCTTCCTGGCCGTTGCTACCGCTCTATCCGGAGCATCTCCTCTTCCGCGCATTTCGCGCTTTGGGCTTCCCTCTGTAGGAGTTAATTGACCAATTCCGCGTGAAATTAGTAGCTACCTGGTCGAGTTCCTCTCAGTCGAACTGGCGCAACATCAGCTCTGGATGTACATATTGTATACATGTACACAGACAGACGGACAAACACTGAGAGACAGCGCGAAGCGCTAATTGACCTACCCTACCTAGTTTCCCGCGCGCGACGCTAACACAACTCGGCTTGGAATTGATAAGTTAATTATCGAGCGATCTGTCTTCGAGCTCCGTTCTTCTCTCCAGCACCGTACTTTCATAAACTGCGAACGTATATTTATTTATAATAAATCACGCCCATTCATCCTCAATTATAATTCACAAGCTATTGTGACCCGCTCGCAGTGAATTGTTTTTTCAATAGAAGTAGCGGGATTCATCATTCCCCATGCCTCTTCCAGAGATTATTCTTACGGCTCTCCTATTAAGCGAAGTTGGGAACTTTTAGTGTTTGTGGTAAGGACAGTCGGACGGACGGGCGAACGGATGTGCAAGCGAACGGATGGGAAGACGAACACAGACTTTCATTTATATGTAGGGGCGACCGGGGCGAGATGGGCCACCTAAGCAAATAATGGGGCTACGACCCTGCCGAAAGCATAATTTATTGTTTTTCATCCAACAATGATATTTTCACAGGCTTTACAGATTAGCCGGCCTAGTCGGCTAAAATATCTTATCTGACTAATGGATTTTATAGTTTGGCCGTACAATATTTTAGTAGGCCAAGTGCCTAAAATCGTGCATAATTTCGTGCATAAAATCGAGCCCCTCAATGTCGCATTGTACTTTGGGCCAAATGTTCAGCGGGTGAAAATGCTTCGGAATACGTTGCAGGTAACATTAGAAAAAAAAGTCGTCAAAAAATTCCAAGACTGTATTAGCTTAGCCGGCCAAACTATAAAATCCTTTAGCCGGATAAGATATTTTAGCCGACTAGGCCGGCCTATCTGTACAGCCCTAGGCGAGACGAGCAACTCTCAAATTGTTCACTTTTTTTTAAGCCCCGTCTGTACTATCCATACATCTTGAGTTTTTCTACTTCTACCTATCAACCTAAAGTACCTATCAACCTATCAACCTATCAACCTAACTATCAACCTATCAACATAAAGTTCTTAATATAGTGACGTCATCTACGGGATACACGACTTCCAGTTCCAAGAATCCAAGTTTTTTGTAAGACCGTCAGACATGCCTAATAATAAAGCAATAGAATAATTTTTTGGAGAGGGTAGACTGTAATAATGCTGTCGGTTATGGAACAATGATTTCTAATCGAGAGAATAAAATTGTGAGATGAGTCGGCTATAGTCTAGCTACGAGCTCGCAACCACAGCGTCCATTAACGAGGCTAAATGCTCCTCTATTCCTTCTGCTCGAACTACGAAGACGCTCTCGTATCTTCTATCGTACACACGAGAAACTTTTGCTAACTATCCTGCAGTATCAGCAGTAGTGAAAGAGGAGAGTTCCGAGAGGGGATGAGCTTGTACTCGGCGCGCTCATCATAATCTCGAACTCTCGAACTTTTATCTCCTCGAGCTCGTCGTCTATAATAGTATGAAAGAGAGATCGAAGAGATGCTCCGGCGAAACCCGGAAATTCTTTCCATATAGTTGCAACAAGCGTATTGATCAAGAGTTCTCCTTGATGTAACGATCAACGTGGACTTTTAAAATTCATCGACAAGATATGCGTAACATTATTTCGAAACGATAAACTTGTTGGCAAAAATGATTAAACTCAATAATTAATGCATTTAAAGTAACGATTATTAATAATATAATTATTCAATTGAATTACTCATTACGATCAGTGACTCGAGGCAGAACGCATCCTCGCTCGAGTCTCCGGCGCTGAGCAGGCTTAGAAATCTGCCGTTCAATTTATCCCTGATTGATGATTCTCCGACTTCCGGTCTCTCCACTTGCCGTATAATACACGCGGCTATGACTATGAACATAAGATCATCCCAGCAGCCGTCTGTTGCCCCCCGGGACAAGAAAACAAGAAGCCGGCTCATCGCGATTCTCCGAGCTGGCATAATCGAGTGAAAGTGTAAACGCGCAGCTCTCCGGTCCGCGACGGCTCTCTGAGCTCTCCTGAAATTACAGCTCCATTCGAGATCAGTTCTCGAAACTCACTACTGCTTCGGAATGGTCACGAAGAATTGGTAAAGCACAACCGATCATCGTCATCGAGTGCCGTTCCTGGGCTCGTCATCGCCCGTGCAGCATCTCTCGTGGACCGCGGCCGCGATCGTCCCGCGCGGCGCCGCTGCCGCTCGAACTTCCCGCATATTTCGCGATCCCCTCGGCGTCGATCGTGCCGCAATGCAATTAGCCGAGCTTTATCATTAAATAATAAATCGCATCCCGAACATCGCTCCCGGCACGCTGTACAGTGTTAACTCTTCTAATAACTATTATTAACAGCATTATGAAAATTGTCTTTCGTCGAGGAAACTCGGTAATACGTACTCGGTAAAAATGAATAAAAGAGCGAAATCTTTCTACATTTAATAAACATTTCTTGTTTACGTATTTCCGCAATTTCTTTTCATCGTCGAACAATTGAATGAAATCTTTTTTTACTGTCTATACGTTGGAATTGTATCGTATAAAAAAGAAGTCGAGGGCGAGAACCGAAACGAATAATAATTTGAGCTTTTTTCGCAGTTCGATTACGGCGCGATGGCAATTGCACGCTCGATGCGAATAGGTCTTTTACCTACGCGTCATTCGATCGAGATTACATCCCGCTGCTCGAATGAGCAGGAACGAGAGTGGATCATTGAACGATTACCTAATCGAGTATTCCAGCCAGATCGTTCGCGGGAGTGCGCTCGTGCTAGAGCGCGAGACCACTCCATGTTGATCGACCGACTTGATATTCGCGCACTCTTTGCCAATTTATTGGCTATCCGGTATCGCGGCCCGACACACATACTCACGCATATCGGTTAACCAGGGGCCCACACGTCGGCTTTATTATTGTATACTATTATCATATTCAATAAGGGAAGCTCGAAATGCCTCGGGGAAAATTTATACTCGAGATATCAGGGCCTGTATCTCACGTGCGGCGTGCTATACGAGGGCCGAATGCGAACCATGAACCTGGAGGATAATATAAACATACGAATATGAAGCAGCGACGTGGAGAGGGGAATGGTCGTTTCGTTACAGCTTTATGGTAAAATCCCATACTTCATATTACGTATTATATTACGAGGTTCCGAGGAAATATCCCACTAAAAGGATCACAAGACATCCAACAAAGTTCATAATGGCATTTTTGTTTTTTTTTTTTTGTTTTTAACAAAAAAATATTAAAAGTTTAATCATTGAAAGACATTCCCCGAAAAGAGCCATTTTATAAATGTTACGGAGAAAACTATATATTGACCAATACTACAATATTTATACTATATATTATAACATTCAGAGTAAAAGGTTCGTTAGAAGTTTATCCACAAATTATTCGCAAATTCTTTTACTTATTTAATAAAAATGTAGGCAAAAAATAAATCTAAAAACCAAAGGATCTTTGGAATCTTTGGAGATTCCAAAGATGTAAGAGTCCGGTTGGTCTTTTCGGGTGAAACCTCAAAAATCCAAGTTCGGGTCTGTAGAGCGGTCGTGTTAACTTGGCCAAAATTAATCCTTAATTTGACAAACTTGGCCATCAGGAAAGTTTCGCCGGCACTTGTAACATAGCGACAGAAGTACGTGGCTCAGTTGACGGCAAAACGTTAGCCTGGACCTCGATTCATTCATAATTCATGCACAGAGCCCGGTCCACTTGCACGCCCGTCCTGTAACTCCCTTGATAGGGGAGGCCCACGTAGTTTACTTACGGTACGATACGCTGCGGCATCGGATAGCGCCATCGGTCGTGTGCGCGTTCACCGTACCGAAGCCAGCCATAACATTATATATATATATATATATATATATATATATATATATATATATATATATATATATATATATATATATATATACGTGTATTGATCGCTGAGCATCAAAAGGGCGTAACTCGTATGCTCTACCAACAGGAGAGTTTCACCCTTTTCGTTCTCGAGCCGACCACGTACACTCTAAGGGTACTCAACAGTTGGTGAGAATGAGAGTGAGAGTAAGGTGGTTCGACTTTCTGGCTCTGGAAGCCCGCTTCACCGTACACATGGAAGCTGGCGCACCGGCAAGTGCACTACTGTGCAAGCTGCAACGGTGACCGATATTTCATTCACGCCTCGCCCGCGGCCGGGAGCCTCTTCGGGGCTCGCGTGTCCGTAACGCCAGTCCAACTAATCAAATTTTACTGCCCGTACGATAATACGCAATAGTTGCGAATATCGCGGCGTCCGTGCCGATCTTATTCAGTGGTGAAGTATCTTTTTTTTTTCTTCACTACGAGCATACGTAATATCCGTAACCATCGTTGTAGCCGTCCAGTTATCCGTTGTTACGCGAGACCGAGGCTGACATTTTTTTACGAACATGTTCGATCCGGGCGGAAACGGAAAGAGTAAAAAAAAATATTATGTTCATACTATGACAGGGAAGTCGTGAGGAGTACGTCGTTTCGCGGTAAATATCCCGATGCGGGAATATAGTGTGTACGGTGTCGTATATTATGTTGTAGTACGGCGTTGAAACCACGACATTCCACGATGTATCCGACGAATGTATTGCCACCGCGGAATTGCGATGCATCACTCTTTTCAGTGCATGCGCGCACATACATAGACGGCGCATAGTGCAGCGACAGCTCAAGCTGGGGGTTTGGAGCACGAACTCGCGAGGGGGGAGAGCATCGACCGCGGCCTTTCTAAAACGCGCAGGAGATGTCCGGGTCGCATGGGTCGACACCGTCGTCGTGGCTCGTCCGCCACCTGGATCAACCGCAGCTTGGGAATCAACTTTTTTTTTTCAACTACATCCGAACAAACTTTCGATTTCGTTTCACTAACAGGCTCCCTCTCGGCCCATCGCCTCCGGTAGTATAAAAAATTGCGGTGTAAAGTGCGGCGAGTGGTGTAAAAAAAAAAAACGTTAACGCCGATTCAAATATTACTGCACACATAAAGGTGTTGAAAGTTAAACCGATACTAGACGAGAAAAAAATGTCAATGAATCAAGCAAAACTCGCTTGCGGGCTGCCAAAAAATAACATTGTTATTTCAATTCTACTTTCAATTCTTACAATTCCGTATGTGATTGAAACGATATCATGGCAGCTCGACGGTCTTGCCGGTGTTGTTTCGATATATGGAATTGTAAGGGTTGGAAGTAGAATTAAAGTAACAATTTATTTCTTTGGCACCCCGCAAGCGAGTTTTATTTTCAGTGTACGGTATTCAACCCGTGTTAAGTAGTACACTTTTTTTTTACTTCTTCTCTTTTATAGTGGTAATATCGAATCGAACCAATATCAAATATTCTTTTCTACTTTGCTTGCTTTGTCGTTTTTTTTTAATTTTATTTTTTATCTGCACCAACGGCCTCATGGAATAACAGGGCTGCGGTACCGTGGGAGAAAACTACTACCACAGCGACCAATAAAATGAGAAACGTGCGGGCTATCATAGAGTACATCCCCTGCCGGAGGGGAAAACGAGAGTGCATACGAGCTTTCCCGGGACCATCAGAGCTCAGTTGCACGTCCTCCCATCCGTCCGTCTCTTTCTTCCGTTTTGTCATGCAAATATTGTTTGCACTCCGCGTACGCTGATGCACGTATCAGTCCTACGCGTACACAAAGTCTCGCTCAACCATTAACCGCATGCGCTGTTTCAGCCAATTTTTTATGTTACCTTTTATTTTTATATAACCGTTGGGGGCCAATTTCGTCTACATGAGCTTCACTATCCGTCACCGTGGATATGACAATAACTCCGGAACGACGATACATGTGCATATAGGAGAGCGGGGCAAAATAGACTGCCGATCACCAATTTTTATTGCTGGAACGTAGTTTTTTTTATCTCATCTTGAAGGTTGCCTTTTTTCCCCACTGAAATCCCCGTATGCCGCGCAATAAATTTTATCGTTTCTCTCAACGGGGCGCACTCGGGGTACAACTCGATCTCGATCGACCCACTCTCCGTCGCGCAGTGTCGCCCGATATTCCTTCCCTTCGCTCTGCACTCGACGCTCCTCCGCTTTTCGCGCACAAAGACGGATGCTTCTTAACGAGTAGCGCGTGAATAATCGCCCGAGGAATTCTAATGGACACGAACGCGCAGGGGACCCAGTCTCCGACGAAACAAGACGCGGAGATAATGGGAGAGCGGAGAATCCAACGGTTACGGTAAGAGAGAGAGCTCGAACGAGAGTTGCGAAGCTTCGGCGCCTAATTGAATTATGGAAATTTCGCGTCCATTTGAAGAACGCGCTTTGCAAGGCGAGACGGCCCGGGCTTCTCGGATAAGCCACGACTGGGAAACCGGGCCGAGAACAAAGTGAGTCCTTCCTCGTTCGGTATCATCGTCGTCTTGGGAGAGACCGAGTATCCGTTACCGAACTAATATCCAAGTCCAATGTAGCCCAGTTAACAGGGTAATCGAGTATATTGCCTTCCGTTCGTGTTACTTTTTCCTTTCCTCTCTTATTTATAATTTCCTCTCCACGGCTGCTCTCGCTCGTCGTTGCCCCTCCTCAGGAGGTAGTCGCAGATAAACGTAATCCCGAACGAACTAATTAATTAACTTTGCCCCGGGACACAAGCCCTCTTTCATTGTGTGTTACCTTCTATTTATTCTTTCCTTTTCTCGTTTCTTTGTCGACTCTTCTCTTTCCGCCCGGTGTGTGTATTTTACTGTACTGCGAAGAGGCCATTCTCCCCGCGGGCGAGTCCGTTCCATAGCGTACTCGACGACGGCGATTGCACCCAATAAAATTGGAAAATATCCGTCGCGTGGAGCTCCCTCCCGGCCCTCCCGCCGGCGTCCCTGTTTCATTTATTCCCCCATTGCAATCGGTTCTCCAATAATTGAGAGAAAGAGAGCGAGAGCTCCACACTACACCCAGGTCTGCTGTGATTTGTATCCCGCTGTGTTCCCTTCGGCGAGACTCTCATTCTCGCGCTATCTGCCTCGGACGCCATGCACTGTGGCTCAATCGCTTCGATATACTTCGATGTACACTGCAAACTCTTTTTTTTTTTATCTCTCAACGCCGCGCGGATTTAACAAAATCGCAAACGGCATTGAATGGAGCGCTCGGCGTTAAAATATAATTGGTAGAAATATTTTTGACGAAGCGTCGTTTTCAACGTTGACATCAAAGGGAATTCGGTTCGTTATCCGGGAGTGTACGCAGGCGTTCCAAGTTTGATGCCAACAAATTTCGACGCCGCTGCCCAACCGATTCAGGACTCGAGACGATAATTTAACTCGGGAAAAGCCTTTCAAAACTCCACGATTCGAGTTTCAATGGCCGAGTTTCGATAGAGTGAAACCTCGACGTGAATGTGAATATGCCAAAATGATCACCAGAAGATTTTAAACAAAAAAAAAAAAAACCTCAAAAATAATTCAGTTATCGATTCGAATTCTCATGCCTGGTGTATCAATTTTACAATGAATGTTTGAATTTGCAGTGTACATTGATATTCATTTACCGTACCGTAAATTAAAAATTCTCGGGTACATTAAATCGGGACATAGACGGGTTAAAAATTGTGTCAACTACATGTCATCGACACGCTAACACGTTTTGACGGAAAATCGACTATGCCTCTACGAAATCACGGTATTGTGTTCCGGTGACGCTATCGCGGTGCAGTTTAGTGCCTCATTATCGGAAACCCTCGGCTAATGTCTGCATCTCTCGCCTCTCTCGTTAAGACGCGAGCTCATTTTCGTGTACGGAACTGTGAGCAGTGGAGAGCTACGGAGCAGGCAGTAGCTCAGCGGTGGTGCAGCGATCATTATACAGGAATCGCACGGTAATAGCCATGTGCCTCGGTGAACTGCGACCCCGTCGGTGCAGTTAAAAGCTACGAAGTACGGCGCGATCATTATTTCCCGTCGTGATTCTCTTGTTTGGCGTCTCCAAGCGCTTGGAGTCGACTCTTCGAATCGTTAATTTCGAAAAGCCAAAAGAAGCCAAAAAGTCTCATCCTCTTTTCCGTGCGATTCGTCAGCGGCGCGTTATTGGATTTCTCGCGGTTTGAACTTTGCGTCGGGACGCGCCATTGGTCCTGCCAGACCGGGGAGGGTTGCTGCCGAAGTAAACAGAAATCGGTGATCCGTTGCGATCGGTCGGAGCGTAACCCGTTATTTTATAACCATCTACCCTACTACCAACTGTAAATTAATAAACGCGCAATGTGTTTTTTTTGTATTTTATTCTGTGCGTTTCGTGATTCGATAATGCCTATGCATAAAGATAAATAAAACTTCCTTTCCCTCTTTTTTTATTATGTGCCCTTAGTATTCAATAAATTCTGTATTTCAAAAAAATCTGTATGGGAACCGTATCCTCGAATGTAAAGGACATTCATCAGATCGTTACCTTTCCACGGTATAAAAGTCAAAGGGAGATGTATGCGGGCGAGCAGCGAACATGGCAGAATAGTGAGTTGGGGAAAGCTTTCGGTGGGTCCCTGGGAGGTATACAGGCGAAGATAGAAACTGGACGCTAATTCTGCGCAACGCATATGTCGCTGGGCACAGTCAGAAACAGGGTGGAAATGTCCTTCCCCTCTTCTTCTTAAGCCTGTGCCCTTCGTATCCAATACAGACGGTACTTGAAATATATATATATATATATGTTGTAACGAGGCGAAAAATGGCATTAAGGAAATACGTCACACAACGACTTTTCTACTTTTGCAACTAAATATCACAAATGTCATAAAGCAATGGATACGGTTTTTTATAAGATTTTCTAACAATTTTTTCCCCACACTAATTCCGAGATGCATTAGCTTGAAATGCTGTCAGTTGGCGTGAGTTGCATACAGTGCCGCGTGAAAAGCAACATTCTTTTTAAAAACATATACATTTCCAGACTACCGTAATAGAATTTTTTCTTAAATAACATTACAACATCATTAGGGACGCATTACAAAATAAAATCTAGCTGAGCCCATAGATTATCGAAGATATTCCGAGATGAAGGGGCTTCAAATCTGTATATGAATAGATACTTAGGCCTCAACCATTGCTAGTAACATGCCCCCCACACCCCCCACCATTAAGAAACGGCGATCTGTGACGTATTTCCTTAATGAGGACAATTCGGAATTGGTGTGGGTAGCCGCCTGGCGTAGCTCAGTGGTCAGAGTAGTCGACCGGCAATCGAAAAGTCCCGGCTTCGAATCCCGGCTCAGTACGCCCCGCATTTTTTCCGGATTGTCTGATTTATTTCGCTATATATATATATAATATATATTTTGGAAAACTGTGGATTTGTTTGTTTGTTTGTTTGTTTGTCCCACCCCCTATTAGTAGCCAACTTCACACCCCTATTATCAGCCAACTTCACACCCCTATTATCAGCTAACTTTACACCCCTATTACCAGACAACTTCACGCCACTATTATCAGTCGACTTCACGTCCCTATTATCAGCCAATTTCACGTACCTATTATCAGCCAACTTCACATCCCTATTATCAGCCAACTTCACATCCCTATTATGAGCCAATTTCACGTCCCTATTATTAATCAATCTATTATTAATCATGCCCCTCGAGTGGCTAAAGTGCCGGAGTGGCTAAGGTCCCGGAGTGGCTAAGGTCCCGGAGTGGCTTAAGTCCAGGAGTGGCTAAAATTTTTGTAGGAACACACACGTTTTTTAATTTTTATTTTGTTAGTATTGCGTTACGATTTACCGTAAAAATATTTCGCAAAATCATTAACTAACATTATCATCAGCATCATTAATTTGCAAATTACTGCAATTCTTCAATTAAAAAAAAAAAACTACAAATTATAAAATTGAACGCACTTGAACTGCGAGCGCGCGAAGCGCGCGAGCCACAACAACCTGCTAGTATATATATATATTGGAAACGTATATCAGGTGTAAATGACATCCATCAAACCGTAATCTGCCCTCGGGATGCAACGTCAAAGAGAGACCTATGAGGGCGAACAGCCAACATGGCCGAATTCTGAATTGGAGAAAGCTTCGGGTTGGACCTGGTATTACACGGGCGAAGATAGAAACTGGGCACTAATTCCGCCCGACGTATGTCTCTAGCCAAAGCTAGGAACAGCGGGATACGTTCTTTGGTTGATAGGAGAGAGATAGGGAGCGAGAGACGATGCAGATAGTTTACCGGATTCCGACAATTCGCCCAGCTGTCGGTCCGATGTCCGACTCAAATTCTGCATATTCGTTGCCTGGGCTTTGGGGGCAATCCTCGCTCAGCTATGCATGTACCTCCCTCTTTCTCTCCGTGTCCATCTCCATATCTACCCCTTTACCCCGTGATATATACCCTTGTATTGAATAATATAACGCTACCACGGCTCTCGCTCGACTCGTCCCGATGGCTTTTGCCTGTCAACTATCGCGCATCCTCGATACATGCATATCCGTAACTTCTGCTCCGGCCGGACACATTGTATAAAGCACGGAATTCTCTTCGCGGGTCTATAGATTCTTCGGACGCTGCCCGCCTGAAAATTCTCCCCGTCATATTTACGGATTCGAGTAGGATACAGGAAATTTACGGCCAATACTTGCATCCGCTATGGGGGAGGAGGACCGAGGGAAAACAGAAATCTGCACCAAACAAACCTGCATTTGAGACGATTTTTTTATTTTTTATTATTATTGTGTATAGGGAAAACAGAAATCTGCACCAAAACGAACCTGCATTTGAGACGATTTTTTTTTTTTTATTATTGTATTTTATGATCCGTGAAAAATTTGCAAATGGAGTCTTGACCCAGTTTCAAGCGCAATTTTATCAATGAAGAAAAATCGAAAAAACGGATCAGTCGCTATAATTTTGCACGGTATGTTTTGGGCTAACAGATATCGAAGCGAATCCTCGAAATATGCTCCGGCACATATTTGAGGACCCTCGAGAAGGATTATCCCTTGAAATGAGAGGTGGGATTGCCCTTGCCAATGAATGCCTCTGGTCGAGCTCACCGACGACACATCCGTCCGAAAATATTAAGAACAAAAAAGAAACCTCAAACAGCCATGTATGTAATTTTGTGGACTTTCTTGCTTCTCGCCGTTGATCGAGGTAACGAAAAGAACCTCCGTTTGCTCCAGCCACAGCGGTACGAAATTCTCCCAACGTCGTTGTAAAATCGTTTTCTCTCTCTTCCTCTCGGTTTCGGTGTGGGGGTTGTCGGCCTTTCAGTTTGCTTTGTAAAAGTCTGAAAACGTGCGGGTTGGTCTCGTCACGTCCGCTTCGCGGCCACGCCACGTTCGTCCGTACCTACCGCTCTCCCGTCGGTTCGTTCGCGGCTCACGCGAAATACGCGCGTACACACGCTTCTCGTTCTTTGCACGCGGAGAGAGAATCGAGAGCGCGAGGCAGAGGCGAAGCCGCCAGCGTTCTCCCAACTCTTTGGGAACCCGCAGAAATTGCACCACGCGGACCCGCGAAAAAAAAAAAAACTCTTTTGCCGCCGCCCGCCCCTCTCCCTCTCCCTCTTTCTCTCGCTCTCTCTCTCTCTTTCTCTCTCTTTCTCTCTCTATTCGCCGAAAGAACGTTGCTGCCGGCCATTGCTGCATAACTAAATAAACCGAGATATGTATATGTATAAGTATATTCATGGGATTCGCAATGGCCGCTTTTACTTCAATATACGCGATCTTGTTACACGGCTCTGTAAATTTTGCTCCGGACAACCGGAACAAAGTGCGCACGTGGGCTGAATGGAAGACCAAAAAACAAACAAAAAAATTCCGTGATAACGAAGAGGTAGTCCATTTTACCCCGTGCGGCAGTTTTTCTCGGACGCCCGGGATAATTGTTTGCCCCGTCCTACCCTACCTCTGTCGGTAATTTGCCGGCATTGCAGTCCGGAAGTGGATTTTTTTTTCTTCCTGCCCAATCAAACCTTATTGTCCAACGACGAAGCAATGAATAATATTTGTTAAATCATAATCGCTCGATTGAATAAGCAATAATCGATGGAGACCGGAGATGCTAATCTGGAGAGGTGATTTCGTTTCCGGAAGTCGTTGTCCTCTCGTCACTTTCCTTTGATCATTAAGAGTGAAAGACCTCGCGTATGAGATTCATGCGAATCCTTCACAACCACGGCACATGCACATGTATACGTATATATATATATATATATATATATATATATATATATATATATATATATCATAGTAACTGCGCTAACTGCAGTGCACTCGCACTTGCACTGCGGTGCAAGAAAAGCCGTTACTCCGATGATGCTCATCCGCTTTCTATCCCAGAGTAGGTCCCCTAGGTTATTACAGTACAAACAGCGGTACGAGTTACTCTCAGAGAACACAGCGAATATAAATAAATTCCCAACACCTGGGACCGCTAGAAGATGCACTTTCAAGTGCGACTCGTGAGTCAATGACTCTTCCTCTTCATATTCCACTGCCATAACGTTCCCACTGTAACTTCTTGCCCTGCGGCTCTCCGGATGTTGCAATTGTACCAAGAAAATTAGAAAAAAAAAAGGGTGCATTTTTTTTCTTCTTCGCCATCCCTATTAATTGTCACAGCGTTACATCCGGCCCGTAGAGGCCCGAAGAGGCGCCGTCAAACTTTCTACAGACCCCATTACGAACTCGTGTACGGGTTAACAAAATGTCCACCAGGATGTCACGATCTCGACAACGAAACATTTTGTACCGGAAGGTTTTCTTTTTATTGTTTTTTCGCTCTGCTTCTTCTCCGCATTTATCTTCCTGGAGGAGAGAAAGATGGATACGTTGCACCATTACCGATAATTGTATTTCTTATTTTTTTTTTCTCTACATAGCGAGACCTTTCGAGCTCGAGACGAAAGAGTGCCGAGGCGTCGGGCCTTGCTGCGAGCGAGGGTGAGGAGCGAGGTAAGCGAGGGTGAATAACGAAAGTGCCCGCGCCAGGCGCTGTGTTGCACTATGGATACAGGAGAGTTGCCCCGTTCGGAATAGGGACGATCGCGGCGAACGAGGCGAATACCAACAGCAACGGCGCCGGGGTACTTTATTGCGCCAATATAAAAGTGTTGCACCGCGGAAACTTTGACCCGGCTTCGACACTCTCCGCGTGCACACGGTTGTTACACAGTCGTGCAGTATACCGTGTACACCAGACGCGGAACAGACGAAACTGGGAGGGAACGAGAGAATGAGCAGATCGCGTATCCAACAGCAACCCTCTACTCTGTTTACTCTCGCCAATCTCACCCGAACCCCGCAAACCGCCCCCGCGATTAATGTTTCGCTGCAGTACACAGCACCGGTATAACTCGAAAAAAAACAGCTCGCATATTTCGGAGCTTTTCGCACCGTGGCGCGTTAACGCCTCTCTATCACGACTACCCGGCATTCTTTTTGCCGATTGTGCTTACTGTATTTTGTTTCTCTCGACACCTCGTCCGAATTCTCGATTCAGAGTCCAACATTTATTTACTTTTTTGTATGATTCAATGGACCGTTAGTTAATGGGAGGAAAAAGACCTCACTTAATTTTTATCGGCAACCTCTTTGCCGATTGTGCTTACTGTATTTTGTTTCTCTCGACACCTCGTCCGAATTCTCGATTCAGAGTCCAACATTTATTTACTTTTTTTTTTATGATTCAATGGACCGTTAGTTAATGGGAGGAAAAATACCTCACTTAATTTTTATCCAGCATAAAATGAAAATCTGAAATCTAGCTGCGTGAAAAAAGAAAATTATTTGTCGAGCTCTTGGATAGAAAATCTTAATTTTGCAAATCTGTTGGGTGAATAATGTTGACCTCGAGCGTCCTTTCGTTTCTATTATTTTAATTTCGTTGCGAATTTCGTCGTCGATTGCATTCCCATATAATGTGGGAGTGAGAACCGAGGTTCGAGCTCTGTCGCTCTCACTCCGTCCGGTATCTCTCGCCGAGTGAGCTGAGATGGAGAGCAGAGCCGCCGCGGACTCCGTAACACACCATTGTTCGCGACGGTAGGACGAGGATGCATTAGTATGTGAGAAGATTCGCGCTCGAGCGGAAGAACATCCGAACACGTAACCCGGCTTGTCCAAAGCCCCATAATCATTACGTTCCTGTGTTCTCATCCTTTTATCCATCGGCATCAACGCGTCACGGAATATGTATAACGCAAAAATGGGAGTACGCAACGTTTGCGCAACTTGTCCGCCGGCGGGCTTTTCGCCCGTTTCTGGGGCTCTCTTCTGCATCGCGAACCGCGGACACGCCGCACCGTAGATGCGGCAGGCAGCGCGGGAACTAGCGACGAAACTTTATTCTACGGAGGAGGAGGGAATCTCGACGAGACACTCATCTTCCTTCTCATACAGTAAGTATTCTTCGCTTCGCTGTATACACTTGGGTACATATACAGTTACTTCGCCTCAGCGTGAAACTCTTCTGAAACTCGACTACTCGGCTTCCGGCGAAATTCCGGAAACGCGCTACCACCGGCTGTTATCCCACTCTCGGGGCCGTAAAATATTAAATAACAGAGGGAGGCAGAGAGAGAGAGAGAGAGCAATCGGGATAACGCGCTTCATCCACTTCCGTGCGACGAACTTATTCAATTTATTAAAGTTAGGAGTGTTGTTAACGGTGAAAGTTCACTGGTATTTATTGAAAATTATGACCGAAGTAAAATTGTATTGTTTTCGGCCCGGTCGCCAAACTGTATTAACTATATTGTTTCAAGGATTGTGATTCAAAAGTACAATCGTAATTAAAACTAAAGAACAACTCGACAATAAATTACAAGGCCACTCACACGAACACTCACTGTGAGTGCCTGTGATAAATTTCCACCATGAGTTCAAATTCAACCGTTAAAAAAATTTAGCCCATAGAATGAAATTTAGCCCGTAGAATGAAATAAATTTCATTCTACGAGCTGAAATGCAATTTTAATGCCCTGACATTTCCAGAATCGTCAGATGTCCCTGATATACATATATACAGTGTTTTTTTTTGTTGCAGAAATAAAAAACGAATGAAAAAGCACTCCGATCTGAGTCGAGAAGCGGATAATCGTTACTATTATCTTATAGAGACGATCTTCGCTTCTCACTTCACAATCCTACGTTTACAAAACAGCCATTTCGGAGTTTCGGCCCCGCGGTCTTCGCTCGTCCTCGCTCTCAACAGGGATGGTAAATACGAAGTTTCACCGCATTCATCCTCTCCTTGAAGTTCGTGCTCTTCAGACATGGTTCGGTCCGGTTAACGGGCGACGAATTCCAATCGGGAGAGAAGGTTCCCCTTGGAACTTTCGGCGAAACGAGGGCGCGAGGGTCGCTTTCTTTCTGTTCTTTGGTCGTACGGTTGGGAGGGTCGTAAACTCAAAGACTCGCGGCGTCCACAGAGGGGTGGGCCGGGAGCGTGCAAGAGGCGAGCTTCGTGCTTTGGGCCCGGGACTTCCGGCGCCTTATCGCTCTCATTTCGCGTATCCGCGTCTCGTCCCGCCGGCGCCGTCGCCGAATCTCCCTCTCGCTAACTGTACGTCTCCGTACCTCCGGCGCTTTGCGCTTACACGGGGCTCGGAAGCTTTGCGCTGTTTAGCCCCGTTCTAAGAACCGGCGCTCTCTCGAGCATTCTCTCCGCTCTGTAGTCCGCGAATGGGAACTTTGGAAAACGCCCGTCAAAGTGCACGAGCACTGTACCGAGACGGTAAACTGGAGGACGGAATGCTGAACGACCAAAGCGAGGCTATTGCGCGATTGGAATACATCCCTCCTAAGTGCAAGACGTTTCGGTGTCCTTGTATAGCGCAGGTTTCTGCGACGCCAAACGGGAGAATGAGTTCAAACGTTCAAGCTCCCCCGAAGCTGTGGGTTCTTTCATTTTCCGTTTGCTGTCACGTCGGAGCTCAAGCTCGCATTCATGTTGTTTTCGAAACGATTTCCGCATAAAATGTACACTCGACCCTTTCGCTTTGATGTTCGCCGGTTGCGCTCCCACGACGGTTCGTCGCCTCTGGCGCGCAGCTCGCGCCAGTGAAAAATTAATTAGGGGCGGAACGCAAATCTGGCCAGTTTGTGCGTGGTTTGTTTGCAATAAACTTGCAAAAAGGCCGAGTCTCGGCGAAAGTCGGAGAAACCCTAGGGTAACGTTGTCACCGACTCGCCAAACGAACGGAACGCGGCGAGACGAAAGAAAACCCTAACGATAATTACTTTGCGGGTACTTACGGTGTGGAGGAGAGAAGTCTCTCTCTCTCTCTCTCTGTCCCCCTCTCTCTCTCTCTCTCTCTCTCTCACCCTCTCTCTCTCTCCCTCTGTCGCTCTCTCGAAAAAGCGAGGAAAATGAGGAGTTAAAAAGGTACAAGCGCTTCGAGCCGTTAACCTCGGGTTATTCCTCTATATCTTTTTCTTCTTCCCTTGTAATTTTCATTCCGCCTCAAGTCTTGAGCGAACTTAGGGGCTATCAGACAGCTCTGCCTCGTGAAGAATATGCGTCAATTTTATATATATATATATATATATATATATATATATATATATATATATATATATATATATATATATAGCAGAGCATATACGCGGCAGTTTGCACTATTCCGCGCCTTTGGTAAACGAAGGAACCTTTGATGTAGAAAAAAATTCACACCGGTGGCAAATTGGTTTTCGTTTACTGAACTAAATTCATTTAAATCCACGTATATAAATTGATATTGACCCGACACGGATATATGTCTGCGATCGGTAGGGGCTGCGCCTACAAAGTGATTGAAACGAAATTTTTTTTTTTTTCGTGTCCGGCGAAAAATTGTTACAAACAAAATTGCCAGTCCATTTTGCCCACGTGCCCAAGCGTAATACTCGTTTCGCTCTTTTTTAAACCCCGTTCGCTCTCAGCTTCGTCCAATTAAAAAACACCAACGCGAGTGTGTGACGCAGTGCTGAAAGCTGCGACAGAAATTTTGCGCTTCCACGGATGAAACTTCGATGCCGTTGAGCGTTTCTTTTAATCAACAATGTTTACGCTTGTAACTGTTTTTTTTTCCGGATAAAGATGGGAATAAAAAAATATAGGTATATATGTACATTTTTCATTAAATAAAAATCTTGAAAGCTTCCATCTTTGAAGTTTCTCTTCCAAGTCCTACCTCCCTTATATTATTATTATTATTATCTGCTCCCTTTTACTTCCTTGATTCTCCCGGCTCCAATATTTTCTCCTGCGATCGCGCGATATTGCCTGAAATTCTACTCTACATCATGAAAAAAAAAAATCACTACCTCCCCGTTGAGTCATAGAAACGAAAGACCTTTGGTGCTCTTCTTGTTTATTTTCTTCCTGAATCGCGTGCGCGTAGAGCTTAGTTGTTCGACGATTGATTGAACACTCCGCGCGACAAGCTCCGTATTGATGCATTATTATGAACCGGAAGTTCACGGGGCTGCCGGTTTATCGCTCTTCCATTAAAGAATAATTGCAAACAAGCTCCTGCCCGTGTCCGTCCCGTCTGCGGTGTTCCCGCGTATCCCACCGTTGAAACGCGGGATTTCTCATATCAACAAGGATTTATCGAGCCGTCCAGCTCGCGGCCGGGACTGACGGCATCGGTGAACGTCACGGAAAGCCCGGTAGCTCCGGCAGCCGGAGGAAACTCAGCTCGCTGCATCATAACATTGCCGAGCGCTATGTAATTTACCAGCGATCTACGAGAGTATAACGATAGTTTATACGATCCATCTCGCAGTACGCTATTATCCCATATACAGGCGTTCCGCCAGTGTGTCTGTGCGTGTGTGCAGAGGGGAGGAACCAACTCGTTGCCCGGCTGCCGGCAGGATTGAGTGAGAATTTGCCGAAATGGTCTGTCGTTATAATACCTCATTGAATTTCGCGCTGTGCACTAATCCCCCCCCCCCCTCCTCCCCCCCTTAGCCCTGTTCCATATCGTTATAGCCGTGTAGTATATAATTGTGGAAACGTGGTCTACCGTACATAAACAGTCTACCCGTTAACAAGAACGACGGCGGCATACATAAATAATCGCGATAGTAATTAAAGTAATTGTACGACCCAGTAGGGGGGAGAGGGCTTTTCTTCGGCGCATTCAATTAACCGGGGTGTAATTATTGTGTCCGCGGTGCAGAGAGAAATAGAGTGTCGTTAATGAGATAAAAAAAAATGAAGTCAATGACAGGGAGGCTGTAAATTTTCGAAAGGGTAATAGAATTGAAAACTATTAGTGTAGGCCAATGTCAATAATTTGGAGGACTAACTGTTGTGCGACCGACGCTCCGGTTATGCGAATGCAGTAATGCCATGATCGGCTGCTATTGGACGCCTATACGCAGTTTTCGTACGGATGTTTGTTAATTTATTAAACATTATTAAATAAAAGAAATCTGACAATATGTGTTGTCAATATGTGTATGCATATATAATGGTAATGGCGTAAATATTTAATAACTGTGTCTGTCGTTGATGCGTCGTATCTATTGTTAATAAATACACACTTCAAAAAAAGTCCTCCGTTTCGCTCCAAACTGTCCGTCCATCTTTGGTCCATTTTGCCCCACTCTGTCGTCCCAGACGAAGATCAATGACTTGGCGGATCAACTAGTGTGTAACTAGTGCTCCCGAAGAAATTGAGCGATGCCCGCCTCTTTGTCAGTCCCCGGCATAGATGTAGTTGGACGGCTACGAATTCGTCCGTCGAGTTAGTTCGAGAAACTCGGAGAGCGATATTCGTCGAGTATCGAGTCCAGCGGGTAATCGCCGGTTATTCCAACGATCAATTATGACTGCATGCTGCTGCGCTTTACCGGAGCATCGTAGCTGCTCGACCACATCACAGAGACGAAGCGGTAGTTCACTCGGTTACAATTACAAGCACTAATCGAAGGTGGGCGTACTCGGCTATCTTCTCTCTTCTCCCTCCCCCTCCGCATGCTCTCATGTAATTGTCTGTGATTCCGCATTGTCTATCGGTGCGGAACTTTGTGCCCATCGCGCAGACCGGCTGGCCAACCGGCTAACGGCGTTCCATGCTGGACGAAGGCATCGCTATCAAGCCGTACGAACAGAGACGTGACCCGAATAGAACGCAAACTTCCCTGAACGAGTTCTGAACCTCCGAGGGAAAAAGTATCTCAAACTTTCATTCCAACCGGGTTAACAGAAGTTTAAGTCTCGATGTGTTGCACATTGTATGCCGGCGAATCGTATATCTATGGGAATATCGCAGCGACGCGGGAGGCAGAACGGGGCAAGATGGTACAGCTGAGAAACGAAGGTCGTTCGCGGACTTACCGACTAAAAAAATAATTAAAGACGCAATAACTGTTGCGAGAATGAAAAATTGAGTTTGAGGCAAAATGAGACGGAACTGATGTTTCTTTATTATGTTTCGTTCCGGTTTGGAAGGTGCCCTATTTCGCCTCAAATTCGCATCCTGCAGCGAGACCGTCTTGCCCCGCTCTCACTCGGATACGGAGATAGTTCACGTAGCGCGGAAACTCGTTCGTAAAAGTTTATTAAACGTCAACCGGTATTGTCGAGGAGGTGCGGCAGTGTTACGGGTCACGTTCCAAGAGCCTTCCGAATAGATATTGCGACAGTAAACTTCGAGTGATAACTCCCCGAATTCAACATATGTATCAAATCCCCCGGGGCTTATGGGGGATACACCGTTCCTGCTGTATTTCAATCGAATGTATCCAAGTTATCGCAGCGATTGTTTCGATGAAATTAATCCGAATCGATTTCGCCGCCCTTCGACCCTCGTCCCGACGAAGTTTCGGTACGCGAAACTCCGCGCGGGTCCTCAAGAGCGAACTCGAATTCGGATGAGCGTAAAAAAAGAAAAAGACGATCCATTTATCCAACAACCGGCAGGTAGGTATTCTCCAGAGGGGGAAAGAACACCCTCCGGTGTTCGAAACTGTTTTGTTACCAAACTAACCGGCTAACAGGACCGCTTCGAACGCCCCCGGGTCGAGCTTTCGACGCGGGCCCGCTCGCCGCGTATGAATATATTTCTTGTATTAAATCCACCTAGCTTTTAGCTCGAAAACCGCTAACTCCGGCATATTGTGTTTTTTTTTCTTTTCTGTCTCTCTTGTCGGTTGAAACAACTTTTCTGTTCAAACACCGGAATATCACTGTTTGTTGTTTGCTCTGCACGTTACAAAAGCCACGGCGCTACGACACAGCTTTATCGTGCAAGTTAATGCCGGGATTATGAAAATCTGGAGAGTGATACGGAGAATGTAAAGGAAAGCAAACAAAGTCAACGAAAAAAAAACAAAAAATGTAAAGGGACGAATGGAGCTGAAAAATGCATTAATTAGAAAATACGAAACTGTTCGCTGTTTGCTCTGCGTGTTACGAAAGTCATGGTGCGATCGTACAGCTTCATCCTCCGAGTAATTATAGTTTACTGGGTTAATGCCGGATTAATGAAAATCTCGAGGCCGATATGGAGAATATAAAGGACGAGGAAAAAGATTAACGAGAAAAAAAGTGAAAAGGGACGAATATAGCCGAAAAATTAATTCATTAGTGTGAGTTATCTTATAATATAGTCTGGTACATATGTATGTAGGTATATGTACGTGCACGAGTAGGTACAGATCGACTGTAAACATCGACGCCGCGATCGCCGAATATTCTCGAAGGATCGAGCATATTCGGCGATAGATAAGACCGAGCGTGGGTCAAGAGTGACCAGTCGTTAACAGTCATGGAAGAAAGAAAGTCGCCTTGTGGCCGTGTACCTTCGTGAATAAATTAATCATCATTGCTCTAACTACTTTAACAGTGGCTTATATTCTTGCGAACATCCTCTCAACCCGCGTGTCTTACATTAGCAAATACGAAGCGGAGAGGGAGAATAGCTCTGCCCCCCCCCCCCCACCCGCTGTAACCCGACATTTCATTGAAAGATCCGATTCCACTGATGCAGTACACGGGATGCGATATGTACCGTTTCAAAAAATATCCTATTACGCGCTGCCGTCAGCGAGATTGAGGGACCCGATGTCCGTGAGACAAAAAGAGCGAGTAAAAAAAAAAAAAGTCGCCGCGAATCGAGGCGGCAGAGACGAGCGGCAACTGATAAGGGTGAAAACTATAATCGAATTTTAACAAATAAAAAAAAAATGCTAGGCCGCGCGAAATTGACGAGTAATTGATTAAATAATGTTCCCGACGCCATCGCCGCTAAACCGAATTGTAATTAAATTCATAACCGATATCGAAGCCTCGAGCGATCGAGCGTTTGACCTCAGCTCCATCGGCACTTACCCTATATCAATATATTGCAATATATAATTTACAATAAAAAAATAATATATGGGAGAACGGGACAAAATGGGACAAGGGGGGGGGGTGTGGAAATGTAATAATGGGGGAAATAGTATATTATGCCACAAGGGAGGAAAGTGCGTCTTTTCACCGAGTGTGAAGTTGGATGCCCGAGCGAAGCGAGGGCAGAAATTCACACGAGGTGAAAAGGCACTTCCTCCCTTGTGCCATACGATATTTTTTTCCGACTTTGTTAAAATAACCGCATTTCTTGCGTCGCAAAATCGTCATATTCGCCAATGACGATTTTGCGAATTTGCCATTTCTCCCCCGGGAGTAATAGAGCTTGCAGAGGGAGTAATGAGCCCTATTACTCCCTAAGGAGTAATGAAATTGTACTGCGCACTGATTAATAATGATCATCGGTCAATAATAGGCTATTTTCCGCCCGCATTGCACGCAAGGAATGTGGTTATTTTGGCGCAGTCGGGAAAAAACGCAATTTTCCAATAACTTTTGGGTGGTGGCCGTGGTAGTAAGTGGGGTAAAATGGAGTTAAAAGTCTGGATGTATCGTTGGGACAAAAATTATTGGGAAATTAAGTTTTTCCCGACTGTTCCGTTTTGCCATACCGTCCCATTATGCCCCGCTCTACCCTATATTGATGTATAATGGAAAATCTCTCTATAGAACAAAAATGCTCCCGAGCATCCAAGCGCATCGTACAATGGACAATAATCGACGAGGAATTATTTGTTAAGTGAGGTGAGACGAATCGGGCCTAAAAGGGAATTCGATGTTCCGCCAAATGTACGCCGGCGCACCAAATGTACGCCGGCGCCCAACGGGTATTAAAAATATTTTGAAAAACAAATCTGTAAGCAGAGCTGACCGTCATCGTTTATGCTGCTCGGTAGCAGCTACGGGCAGGCAGACATGATTACCCGTGCCGACGAGGGATTACGAGCTCGTGGCGCAGCGAGCACAGGGCGGACCATACAGGGGATTTACTACTGGAGTCACAGGGCGTTCTCTATGCGCTGCGAATCTCCGAGCGAAACTCGTCGAAGCCTCGGGCTCGGTTCATTAATAAATCCCCGGATAGGTAGGCAAGGGTTGAACGCCAGGGATTTGACTACGTCTCGTTGGTCGTTCAAAGGGAGGATTAAACCAACTGCGCCCAAACTGCACTTCCCAACCTCCGCTTTCCGATATTAACTACGTCAAACGATCGGTAAAAAAATGTCGCCAAAAGTTTTTCTATCAAACTTTCCTCCCTCACCGATACCGGACGCAACAGAAAAAAAAATGCCATTAAAAAATGTTTCTCTACTGCGAAAAGGGAATTCCGCACTCCATTTCTGGAGAGGACACAGCGTGTAATTTGAAGCTCGGATAGCGTGTAGACTTCCAAGCTGCAAGAAACACCCAGCGAAAATTCTCCAGTCGACCGATCTCACAGTCGGTAAAAAAAAGAAGAAAAAAAAAACATGAATCGCAGTTCTCCTCGCCGTTGTAAAAGCACAGCTGTGATAGATTAAGAAAAAAAAATGCATAAAAAAAGGAAAAAGGGAAAGTCACACGTGTGATTTGTTTTCCGAGGCAATTTTCGCGGCCTCGCGACACGGGCATATCTCCGGTGTATCACTGCACCACTTCCTTGCCGGCGCGCGCCAATGAGCCACGGTCGTCTTAATTGGGGGCAAATATCGCACGTACAGACGTCGCTCCACCGTTCCATTAATTACCGGCCGGGCGTTCCGAACGGGTCTGCGCACTGGAGGGGAAGCGGACAAGGAATTAAGGGCCGGTGTGTCAACTCCCAAGCCTGTGGGTCATCGAAACTCATGTGCTGTTCGGTCCAACATCAGAAGCGGCAAGTAGGTACGATTTCATCGTCGGTGCTTCGGGAGAGCCTCGGAGCGTATACGGAGCCGAGTTATTCGTAAGGTAGCTTTGCCGTAACTGCGACTCTCGCGGGCTCGGCGGTACGCGAAGGGAGCCGGCCAATTAGGAACTACAAATGTGTGGTATACGAGGTAGAAACTCCGACCGGACTTGGGAAGGAAGCGCATCAACGGCGGAGATGAGGAGTGCAGAGCGGAGGGAGAGGAACGAGTGCGAGCGCCCAAAGCTGTACGACCGACTGGGGATGGCAGTGAAAGGAGATTCCGTCGGCGAGGCGGTGGACGCGGGCGAGCCTCCGGCAGCTGCTCGCACAGAAGAAGAGACGCCTCTTGGCCGGGACGTTATACTCGCTGATACTCGCTAACTTAATTAGAGAAGAGAGACGGAACTGTGCCTGGGTCGGTGAGAAGTGTCCCTGGAGTTTCGCGTTTCCGGTCTTCTCCTTCTCGACGTCCCTTATCTCTCAGGACACCCCCCCCCCCCCCTTCAACCTCGCCCGGCCTCGCCGGCTAGCGTCCCTACGACGCCGTCTCTCCCGCACTAGCGGGAGGACGCGGTGGGTGCAGCGGTCGCGTACGCTACGGGAGATATTTCGACACAGAGCCGCCGCGCGGGCGAGCTTCTGCTTTGGTGGACTCGTAAGTACGCCAACCTGGTGGGTGCCAGCCACCGTACTCCCTTTGTAATGCTAATTCGGCGATTATTCAACGACCCCGCCCACACGGTACACCGCGAACCGCATCGATAACCGTGACACTCTAATTCTAAGCTGTGCGATACAGCTGAACTTCGAGGATTTCCGTCACACCGATTTTTTTTTTTTTTTTTTTTTTTTTTTTGCCACGACATATCGTAATCAAGGATTTTAAATCCTTGATTATGATTGATTTTAAATCCTTGATTACGCCGCCGGTGCAGCGTTGTGGATGAAACTCGACGTGTGGTAATGTTTCTTTTTTTTGTTTTTCAAATTTTCAGGCCGAACTTCATGATATGAAATTTTATCATCGGGTACAAAAACATTTTAAGTGCGTTTTTTCAAATATTTTTTTGGAGTATGGAATTATGGTATTTACTGGCAAAGGGCTTGCGAGTGATGTTTGCGAACTGGAGATAAAAATTCGGACAGGTGAACGTTGAAAAAAAAACGTATACAAGCGCTGTGTACAAAGATGAGAAAATCTGTTTTGTAAAAATAAAACACAGCGAGAGAGCAGAGTGGAGAATCCTCGAAGGAACACGGTGTGGGAACACGAGACGGAGACTTTGCAATCTGGACGATTGAAAATTTCAGACGCCTCGTACATCAAAGAGGACCGAATGCATTTTTGCGGCAAAAATGCAAAGAAATTCTCATATTTTGCCAGGCGGTATAAAAGCGGCTTTTCCTCTACTCTCATATTTTTCTCCCGCTATTTTGTATTAATTTTTTTGTTTACTTTTTCGTTCTCTACTCTCGTGCGTGTGAGATGCTCCGAAGCGTTAACAGGCCGGATAATCTTCCGACTTTGAATAATTCAAAAAATGACAGTTTTGTTTCGATGTACAAATTCTTTCTAAAAAGTATATTATTGTCTTTTTATTAAAAAAGAAAAAAAAACGAAAATAAATGAAACCATTTTGACTTCCATTTTTATCATTTTTTTTTGTCAATCTACCCCGCGCCGCATTAAAAAAAAAGCCAATATTGGATATCGATGCGGTTCGATGGACTGTAAATTTTCGATAAAAATTTCTTTAGGCAGTTGGATAGGGAAGGGGGATGAAAAATAGAGCGATTTTCACAAAAGAATTTCATCATTTACCGACACCGAAGTATGTATGAGTGTGTCATTCGTAAAATAACAAACGACAATTTATACATGGTTCGTCGCACCCACAGACATGCTCGCGTTTAACGAGACTTTTTTTTTATGGTCCACAGCCGAAATTATTTAGCGATTCGAATGCCGACGGTGTACCGGATTGATAGGATCCGTGCTGGAAAAACTCTCGCTCGACAGAATTCGATCCATCTATTTGTCCGCGAGAGTGCGGTGTTCCCGGGTGAGAGGACAGGGACTGATAATAATAAATAAAAATAAATAGGAATATAAAAAAACATATACATATATAAACCACAAAGGTGGCGAAAGGAAATGAAGATTGAACGAACGGCGAATAACAATAGCTCGGATGAAAAAAATCGATCGCTTCGATTAATCTGCACTTAGCGAAGTGAGAGAAACGTGGAGAAGCCGTATTGAGAACTCCGGGGTAGAGCAAAACAGTGGGGATGGAGAGAGAATTCCATAGTAAGTAGAGCTGGCGAGCGAGCTAGGCAGACACTTGACAGAGATTTAAAGCTCGCCGGCTCTACCTAACACGTAGTACTGCCATGTAGTATATAGTTTCGTCACGGCTTTCCCAGTAAAACCCCCTCAGCCCTTTGCAAGAAACACCGAAAACGCTCTGGCGCGCTCCGCAATACTCGCAACGGTTCGGTACTTAGCTGATAAAGTGCTCTTCGAGTGATTGAGGGCGACAGGCGGTAAAAGCTCGAATCACGCTTCTATCGGACATCATCGGCCACTGGGCTTTTCGGCCTGACAATAAGATTTTATTACATACAGATCAACTATCAGAATCGTTTTGTCGTAGGAAAAAAAAAATGTCAATATTTTTTCTATTAAGATATATGATTTAAAATTCGTGTGAAATATGATTTTCCGTTTATGAGGATGGTTCTGCCCTCGGTGGAATTTATAACGAAAAATAAATAATCCCTAGAATTTTTAGGAACTGCTTAGCCCCTCGATCGACTGTCCCTGCTCTCGTGAAAGTGCTGGAAAGTCGGTGCCGCTCGTGTAATAAATTTTCGGCGTTACTTCTCTCTTTCTCTCTCGCTCGTTGAGCTGCTCATATATCGTGAGCGGGTCGGAAAGAGCAGGGACAGGGTGTGCAGGAGAGCTTCTGGGAAGTGTAGAACCGTAATTCGCTTGGCGAATCTCTGACCACGCAGCGATTTCGAAATCCTCGTGTTCGGTAGCGCACATCGTCCTCTGTCCTCCCGTTCATCTCCTCCTATCTCGCTCCTCGTCTCTGCGCCGGCTCCCTTCGTTATCCATATAATGGAAACGTTTTGCCCGACATACCTGCTTCCCGGAGAGTCCAACAGTAATCGCGGCTCAGCACGGCCGTGCGAGCTTCGCCGGACTGCGGCGGCCGGTGCAGCCAGTAGAGATTGCCAGTAGATTCGGTCGTGCCTGGTCAGACACGCCCGGTTACGGACCATCGGCAGAGGGACGAGAAAACGAGCAAGCGGGCGACTTGTCGCTACAGTCGGAACACAGACGGCGGTCCCGGATCGCAATTCGTGCCTATATAACATCGATGATAATTCACTGAAACCGTCAAGAATTGACGCGACAAATCGCTACCCTTCGACACTCGATCGAAACCCGCTGCTAACACTTCCAGAATTCATTTGCGTACAAAAATGTGATCATTTCATTTTATTTTATTTTTTTACCGATTGATTATTTTAGTTTGTAATTATTGTTCGTAAGCATGGCCCGATGATGCGAAAGAGATCACAACTCCGAATATAAGTTGCAAGTTATAATTTTTGTTATTTATATTTTCAAAAATAATGGTACAATTTTGTTGTATTTGAACCTGGGAATCGTTTAGCACGATCACTTTATAATGTCGCGAGATTTTTTTTAATAGGATAGTTTTTTGCCGATAAACAAAATAAAAGACGCTTCCTCTGACTAAAATCGTTCAACATCTCTACCAACGATATCCGATATCCTGCTGACGTTGTACTCGAGGCTATGAAACTTTTTCAGTGTCCTCTTAGCGTTTTAACTCTTCAATCGCAATTCAACGAGTGTCCTTTGTCCCACGGAGTGGCTTGACGGACGTGCCTTGGGAGCTCAGCGGGACGAGCGATCTTACAGAGCGAGGAAAAAAATGTTCTCTCATTATTATGCAATACTTTGCTCCGAGATGGCACTTCGACATAGCGCGTAGTTCTTCGGAAAAGCGCCCGCCGCCCCCGAGAGAAGGAACCCTCGAGTAAAAACTTTGTCGAGTGCAGGAGAAGAGCGGGAGGCTTCTCTGCTATCTCGTAATTCTCGGTCGATGTTCGATATCGGGAATTCTCAGCAGCTCGTCGGGCTTCCGAAGTAATACTTCGGGCCGTTCGCTCCGATCGTTATGCTGGCTCTCTGTTCCCGTGAGCGAGTAGTCTCTCCTACATGTACGCCGCGCGACGCGCATCAGCGTAACGAAAATTAATGCGTCCCACCGAGCATCGAGAGAGGCAGCGGCTAGAATATATCCTATAGGATCGATGCTCGTCCCGGAGAGGAATTCCGTTGTCTCGTTATTGTTGGTCCCGAAACAGAGTATCGCATTTGTACCGTCCTTCCAACGAAACACTCTCGTCCCAGTAACGATGTTTAATACGCGTAATTGTTTTCGTCGTCCAGCCATTAATCAATACTTTGAATTATAAATCGAAAATCAGAGGCGAGATAGGGGGACTCCGGGGACACTCTCGACTAGGCGAGGTATCAGCGAATTTATCGAAATACCATCAGCCTCACGAAAACAATATCTATCATAAATAATTTTTTATTTGGTACTCCGGAGCACTATATTATACACTGAAATTGCAATTCCGTGGAAGAAGAATAACTCTCGCTAGCCGGTAATTGCAATTAGCGTAGAGTTTCGCGAAAAATTTTAGTTCAATGAGAGGCTCCAATGAGACTCGTGTTACTAATTGCAATTAGGGAGTAAGAGTAAATTATGTGTTTATCAAAGTTGTTCTCGAGTCGCTAAAGCTGCTCTTTCATTGAGTAAAAAAAAATTATTTTATTTTCAATTTTTTGCTGTAAAACTTGATAATGGGGAAAATAATGCTGTTGTCAACAACAATTGTTTATTTAACATCGCCGCGATCGAGAATTCTACCGAAGGTGTGTTAATTGCGGGTATGTGTGAGACGCCGATACACGCGCGGTAGGCGTGAGAGCCCATTTTTCCACCGAGCATTGTTTCGCGAATAAGAAAGAAGCCGAGATTGGCAGCAAAAGCGCTACGTCTACCTTCCACTTGAAGGCATCTACTCGAAAGCGTCATCTCTCCATGTGTCTATGCGATTTCTACAGTCCACTTTTTTCGCACCTCTCGGATACATATAAAAATAGGTCGTCACGGAAAAACGTGTGGGTATTTGCGGTTCTCGCGTGCGAATTCGTTACACAATTTTCATTCGTCAGAGGCAGGTATTTACCTCGTTCGAGATACACACTCCTCGTCGCGTCGTCGAACAGATATACAATAATTTCATTCTCACCGGTAATAGCTATTAAATTATTATTATTATTATTTTAATCAAGATGAAAGTCACGAACCCTCGGGAGCCATGCGTTTTATAAAAGCTTTGTCGAAATATATATTTTCCTCGACAATTGCGGATTAAAAAGAAAAAATAATTTATCGCTCCTTCAAATTATTTTTAAACATGAAGGATAATATTTTCAAAATTTCAGAATATATTCAAATGGTCAACGATTGAACAAAATTAACGAAACTATGTAAAAAAAATAATTAAAAAAATAAAAAAATAAATTACGAAAATGTGTCCATACTTCCAGTTGAATGTGTTTTTAAATAGAAGCCAACGAATTTCGGAAAAAATCCGCCGATCCGTCACGACTTTCTCCGGCGATGTGTCGAGTAAGTACATCTATCGGGTATACCAGCGAGGTATCGGAAAGGGACGATCCCGCCAAGCTTGTTCCAGCTCGACGCTCAAATGCTGTGGGAAACTCGTGCGCATACATCAGCCGCGGTGAATCCGTCCGCCGCGTATCGTCGACGCGGTTTCCGGTCTTCGTGTAAATCCGAGATCTCGTGCTATTATAATTCGCCGAGATATTTCAAGAAAGACGTTCCATCTCCGCCGCAGGTTGGTGCTGGCGCGTCTGAGGCTGTGGCCATCAATCTCGAAGAATTGACTGATTCCTGTACGCCGGGAGTGACAGATGCAGCTTCTCGCCTTCCCGATCATTCTGAGGATTTTCCCGACAAACGGGAACAAATTGGCTCGTCTCTTCGCTTCTCCGCCTCCTCCATTGGCTTCATGGATTCGACGTCGAAATTGACGAACGGGTGCTCGGTCTTCTTCCGAGTTCCATGAAGATTTTCTTCTCTCAATCCCGCAGATCAATTGCTATGCGTTATTTTATTTATTCATTCGTTTATTTATTTCTTTGTATATTTATTACAATTAGGGTAAGTCAGGGTGATATGGCCATGATTTTTTAAACAATGAAAATATCAGCTTTAAAACAAACTTATTATTTTTGGTTGTAACCAATTCTAGAAACATCCAACTGCAGTAATTCACTCAAAACTTTTGATATTTTCAATGCGTGATTTAATTGCGGATCTATTATATATAACAGAGCTGGGCAAAGTACTGAAAATTACTTAAAGCAGTAAGTACTAAGGACTGCAAGTACTTTAAGTACAAAGTAATTCCGGTACTTAAAGTACTTTTATAAAATACAAAGTACAAAGTACTGTTTCTTCTTAACAACGATTTTCTTCATAATCACATTTGGACGTGTGTCGAGTATGAAACAAGATTAAAAATGTCCGTAGTACCTCTAACGTGCGTAAACTTTGAGCTATTGTCCTAAAACTGCACACTAATATAATGTTTTGATCAAAGACCTTTGGCATTGAATTTGGTCAAAAATCCATACAAGCTGTCAGATATCAAACGCCACCAAATATCAAACGCTAAAATTTGGTTTTGTTAGGTACATATCCATGTAACATAATCGGAAATTTGATATTGTTAATTCACTAGCAAGTAACAGGAACTTGAATTTGGTAGCCCAAACACCAAACAACAAAATCAAAAACTTGGTGTTGGTAGCTTCATTGAACGGAAGTTCTAACGCAACGTAAATAGGGGAGACAGGGGTAGGGCTGTACATATAGGCCGGCCTAGCCGACTAAAATATCTTATTTGGCTGATGGCTTTTATAGTTTGGCCGGCTAAGCCATCTTTGCCGGCTATGCTAATACAGTCTTGCAATTTTTTGACGAATTTTTTTTCCTTCCTTAAAAATTAACTGCCACGTATGCCGACGTGTTTTTGCACGCTGAACACGAATATGCCGGCCTTTTTGACCCAAAGTACAATGTGACATTAAGGGGCCCGATTTTATTACGAAAAATCGTATTTTTGGGATTTAAATGGAAAATATTGGGTTGGTGATGAAATAATTATTATATTCGTGATCGACGGGAAAAAATACATCGAATATAGCTTTCAAACAAAAAAAAAATCGACTGAACAACGATTTTTCAACGTTTGAGCCACTTTTGGAAAAACTACGATTTTCGTGATTTTCAAACGTCGATATCTCGGCTCCCAATGAAGATTGGGAAAGTCCGAGGGGCCCATCGTATTCTACGGGGAAAAAATACTCAATATAGGGCCTTGTCTGAAGTTTTAGAATAATTTTATCGTCCCGTTTGAGGACGTTGAAAAACGCAAAAAATGGACTCGAAAGGGGTAGCTTTGCAATTTTTGCAATTTTTGGACGATTTTTTTTGTTTGTTTTTTTTTATGAACCGCTACGTATTTCGACATATTTTTTTCTGCTGAACACGAATCCGCTGACCTTTCTGGTTCTAAAGTACAGTGATCCATTGAAAATCTCGATTTTATGCACAAAAAATCGTATTTTTGGGATAAATATGGAAAATGTTGGGTTGGGAGTAAAATAATTAGTATATTTTATGTTGTCTACATGAACTACAGGAAGAAAATAATTACCTCCGTCAAATGTTTCAGATGTCAAAAAAAAGGTGACTGCAATTTTACTACACTTTAAAGGGTATTAAAGATCGAGGAATGAGAACACGTTTTTGGAGTACAGTAAATTTGCGGTGTAGAATTTGTTTTTTCATCCGTTCGCCGAAGTATCTGCTGCAAACTTGCGATGTGAATTTGTCGACACCTTGTTAAAATGTAGGGGTGTCGGTGCGAAGGCGCCTCCATAATTTTAATGCTCCGGTGTAGAAGCTCGAGGGGGCAAATATTTACAACGAAACGATTTACAAAACCGCCGAAACCGTAGGTGCGATATACACCGGGGGAGCCTGTAGTTTACCACCGCAAGTTAAACGCGGGCTCGGAAAGCCGTGAAACATGCACACTTGCTGATAAACAACGAGGCGGACAACACAGAGATCGCTCCCAACGAAGCACTCTCGTATTCTGGTTGACCGTGCAATCTCTGCGGAACAACCGGAAACAGAGAGGCCACTGGGAAGCGCGGTCATTTATGCAGTAAAGCGAAATATACGCATTGCGTCTACCGTTCTCACTCGCAACACGACAAATACTAAATAGTTACGATTTCCAACGGTTACGCGTGTAACAGTTATTGCGAAGGTAACATGAATGTTATTATCTCCATATGCCGTCATTTCAAAAATAAAACGAGCTCGCACATCGTTACACGTTAACGGAAGAGCTCGTGTAGCAGCTCGGTGCACCGAGTGTCTACGCTTTTATTGTTAATTCAAATTTATTTAAATTAAATAGAACTTTAAAACGAAATGATTTCTATCGGCAGTTGCCAACATGGGACTCAACTTTAGTACTTTGGGCTAAAACTCATATCGGATTTTTGTTTAGCCACGAAACAATCCCTCGAATCGCCAGAACATTTCTAGAGAACCTTCGAGCTGACGTAAAAAAAAAAGAGTCGGTGGCGAACCGCACTTTTTTCATAAAACAACAAAAAAAATGTAAAATTTACATGCAATGCATTTTGAAAGTTTGTCGACGAGAATTGTATGTTAAGGGTGCAGCGTCGAGCTGGAACAAGCTTAGCGGGATCATCCCTTTCCGATACCTCGTTGGTATACCCGATGATTGTACTCGACACATCGTCGGAGAAAATCGAGATGATGGATCGACGAACTTTTTTCGACATTCGTTGGTTTCTCTTTAAAACCACGTTCAACTGGAAGTTAGGACAGGTTTTTGTAACTTTTCTATGCTTTAAACGTTATCGATCATTTTCTTTTATCGTTGACTATTACGATATATTTTTAAATGTTCAACTTATTATGTATAATTTTCTTTCCAGAATCAATTTTGAACTTCAATCCAAAATATTTTACATGTTTTCGATCATTTTCCTCAATTATTGACCATTGCGATATATTTAAAAATGTTTAAAATATTATCCATAATTTTTATTCAGACTCCATTTTGGACTTTAAGCCAAAATGCAATTCGATATATTTCTTCGCGCTAAACACGAATCCGATATCAGGTTTAACTGATATCTGATTCGTATTCAGCACGAGAAAATATATCGAATGGCAAGAACATTATTAGGGAACCTTCGACCCTACGAACGAAAAAAATTGTAATATTTCTTCTCACGAAGAAAGTACGAACCGTCCTTCATAAACAAAACAAAAATTGTAAAATTAACAAGAAAAGTATTGTGAAACTTTGTCGACGAGAAAAGTATGTTAAATGTGCAGACCTTTACCGTACGGAAGGAGGGAAGGACGTGCAAAAAAGAAATGCTCAAAGTTACGTCTTTGCGAGCTGCATAATAATCGCGTAGAGCGCCGGACCCGGACTTCAAGATTTATTAGTGGCAGGGAGTGCAGAGCGGAGCAATCGGAAGGGGCCGTGCCGCGCGTCCATTCTTCGATGTGGGATGAAAAGCGCGAAATTTAAAGCATTACTCGGAAATACGTTGCGCCGAAGAGAGGGAGAGCAACGGGAGCGTCGGAGTCCTCGTTCAAACTTCTTTCATAACTTAAACCGTTCCCGGCGAGTTTTCCCTCTCGCCGTACGAAGCTCACGTTCCATCTCGAGTCTTCGTTGTTTTGCTCGCGAGTAAAAATCCCGCTGATCGACGCTAGGCGAAGCAACAAAGGTAAACCGAAGCACGAAATTGAACCCGGGGATTAAAACTCGGTTCGGCGAGGCGGGACGAGTGAAAACGTTCCGACAGCCCGTTGGAAAATGGTTTGCGGCGAAAGCGTGTTATATTTCTCGCCGGGAAAAACACGTCGTTCGCCGATCGAACGGGGGAGAGTCGTCGCGTGTTTAACGTCGGGTTTAGCACTGTCTTTTCGAAACGTCGAGCGCTGTCGCCTGCAGGTCATTCCCGACACGTGTATCCGAAAGCTCTCGGCAGTTCTCCACCCTCCCGGCTCGTTCGCGCACGGCACCGGTAGTTCAAACTCTGCCTCTGGACTTTCGACGTTATAAAATAAATTAAAAAAAAAAAATTAACTCTTCTCTCCTACCTGGAACATTTGCGCCGCAACGGAAGCACGTGTCGGAGTTAACGAGAACATTTCTTTTCATTATTCTCTTTTTTATCCGAGGACGCAAAAAAAAGTGTTTTGGCATGTGCTCGACGAGCGTGAAAAAATGTTCGTCGATGCAGAAGCTTTTCTCTTCGTTACTCGGAGCGGCAATTCTAGACAACAACGTGGGTACAACGAACCCTTCGACCTTGCAAGGCTGTGCCAGACTCGCAAGAACCAACATACCAAAAAAAAAAGGTTCGCTCACCGTGTTAACGAAGCCGCCGGCACTCTGAGATTTTCCGTAAGCGTGCCGGGAATCCTGGCCGGGCTCCGACCGAGCTCAACACCGACGGAGGACGCGTCAGGGATCCCACGTGCGTGCACCTTAAACGCTCTTCTGATATCTTCTCGGAGTCCTCCCGAGTACGAGATACACACGCGACGGGTTTTAACCTACGTCCGAATAAAATTTAACTAATAATGAAAAATACAACAAAAATAACTGAGAAATGCTGTTTGTACGTTTTCTTCTTGTTTTTAATTTTTTACTTTTCTTTTCTTTATGTATGTCGATTTTTGCAAGAGAGCGCGGAGTAAGCACGATGGAAAGGATAAACCGGCAGGACACGTTACGAAGGAGTCGCGGCACGGTACTCTACGGTACTGACGGCTAGTCGCCGCGGCGTGGAAACCTCATGCCGCTTCTCGCAAACTCGGGCCAGGCTGCATCGCCCGCTCAGCCGCCTCTCCACTGCCGCTTCTCTCCCTTCTCTGCCATCCCTCCCTCTTTCCCGTTCGCTCTCCCTCTCGCTCCCGGCGAATCTTCATTCTCTCCGCTCTCTCTACCACTCGCAAACCCTCGCCAACCCTCTCACTCGCCGGCGCCGAGAGGAGCGCGCTGTGTACAAACGCGCCGGTCCGTCCAACTGCCGCTGTCCTTTCGTACGCTCTTCGTTCTTCGTACATTTCCTTTTTTCCATCCCCCCCCCCCCGGCCCGTCCTCTGGCCAACCTATGCTCGTGGCTCTATAAACTCCTAAACTCGCCCTCCTTCGTACGATTCCCGGTAAATTCGTACATACCTAGATCTCCGATATTCTTTTGCCGCACGACTCATCTTTAGTGGGCAAGGGATTTATCAGAGCTACCGGGGCACGTAGGACGAATGCCGATCAACCGAGAGAGAGCTTTAACATCTTTGTTCTAGAGATTTCGATCGATAAAAAATTCTTAAATGGTAAGAGATTGAATTTTTCTAGTAATCATCATTTTCATCGAACAACGATAGATAATTTTATTCGGCATTTGCTATAACGAAGTATAAACATTCAACGATTTTTCAGGTCTCTGGAATCCTTTTGCCGCGCGACTCATCTTTACTGTGGGCAGAGGGATTTATTTAGAGCTAACGGGGCACGTAGGACGAATGCCGGTCAAACGAGAGAGAACTTTAACCTTCCAGTTTTAGACACTATATTTTGATTTATCGAGGGATAAAACCTTTTACGAAAGATCAAATATTATGATGAAGAAAAAATGTTTGAGGATTTAAAAAATGTGTAATACTAAGAATAATTTTCTTTGGCATTCGGTATAATGCGGTACACGTTTTCAACGATTTTCATATCTCTGGCATTCTTTTGCTGTCCGACTTATCTTTACTCTGGGCAAGGTATTTTCCCGAGCTACGAGGGAACGTAGGACGAAACAACCGAGAGAGAACTTTGACATTTCAGGTTTGCGGATTTCGATCAAGAAAATATTCTCAAATGATAAACAAATTTTAATAATAATAATAATTTTCATCGACGAACGATGAATAATTTTATACGACATTCGGTATAACGCGGTATAAATTTTCAAGAATTTTTAAAGGCTCGGAGAGCTTTGCCGTGGGAGCTGTTAAGCCGCCGTCCGGCTCGGACTTGAGCCGGCTTACCGCGAGGCTTCCATAACGCTCGTAGATAATCTGTAACCGGGTGCCGTGCAACGGGGAGCGGTGTCCAGGACCAGGGAGTATTGTCGGCCGGGTGGCTGCTTCGGTCATTAGGCCCATTAACGGTATGAAGCCGGTCCACGGGAGCTTAGAGTAGATAATTACTTCTCACACGTGAACCCCACTGTCGTGCAACCCGAAGTTAAATTATTTTTCATTTTCATAACAGCTGGTCCGATACGTTAACTGCTGGACGATCGAGGCTCCTCGTTCGAAGCTCCTCGTAACGATTATAGTTTTTTAAGGATAAAAAAAGGAAAAAAAGATAATTCGATTGTGACAAAGATTTATCGTCGTGTACATCCCGCGGAACGAACACGGATCCCTACACACCTCCGATATCCAAGCAGCTTTCTGTTCGGCGAATGACACGCTCATGGCTCTCACGATCTCCGGAAACATCTTCCTCTCTCCGAGTCCCTGAGAAGTTGCTGCAGGCTACTCTCATACCTAGTCACATACAAAACGAAATATAATAGTGAATAATACTGTAGATTGTTCGGAACAGATTACGTCCCAATGGTATCCGGTATAAGTGTCCTCGATCGTGTATCGAAACTCGAGCCCGCAGAGAATCTTCTGCAACAATATATATATGTGTATATAAGTAGCGCAGATCTAACCGTAGTTCCCGAGAGCGAGTCCAAAGAGGCATTGCCGTGCCAGCCAAAGCTCATCCGAGATTCACCGGCGCTTCTAATCTACGAACGATCCGTTCCCTCACTTTCATCTCCGATATATCCGAGCATCGGCTTCGAGGCCCCTCGAGAGAAAGACGACGCGAGGTTGACTCGTCGGAGATACACAACGGAGAGATCGCAACGGCTGAGAGCACAACTCCGAGACGTTTTAACTGCCAGTGGCGCCCCCCGACCGATCGGAGGTCATCGATGCCTCGCGACGGGACGGCAGCTCCCGAGGCTCCTACTCTGTGTTTACCTCTCGGCCCGATGACTCTGCCTCTGCGGCTCCAGAGTCGCAGTCGACGCGAGTGAGAGTGATCTTCGGCCTCGGCCGCTCGGGAATCGAACCGACGCTGGATGAGCCCTGACTAGGCTTCGACCATCGAGTTTCTCGGTAGCGCCGAGACTCCGTCCACGAGAGCCGGCACGCACCAACTACTCGGGCACATGCATGCGGGTATGTGTAATACGGTACGCGTGCTCGACTTCGTACCTTTCTTTCGGCTCCGCTGCCGGAGAATTAAATTCTCATTCTCCGCTCTCCCGCACCCGTTTCCACCCGGTGGAATGTTACAATTACGAAATTCTTCTTGAATTTGGTTTACCATTAATTCATGGCCTTTCTTTTTTATTCCTCTTTTCTCTATTTGGTTACCCACGGTGGAATCTTCTTTGTACTTTTGACAAACATTTTTTTTTTTGCCACAAACGTCCACAATGATCTTCTTGTTAATTTTACAAAAATAGATTTTTATAAGATGCCCGATATTTTTGTCCAATGCGCAACATTTTTTTTTTTTTTTTGGTAAAATCGTGTTTTTCAAACTGAAACTGCAGGACACTTTTCCATCGACGATAATTGATTTATAGCAAGGTTTATCTTTTCAGTCTTGTTCTAATTTGCTATTGCTTCCTCATGGAGAAACTTTTTTTCCTTCATGCATTGAAATGTTGTATGGAAATGTGAACTGCTTTGTAATGCGATCTCTTCCTATTGCCAATTGTATGTTTAGCCGATATATATCACATCGCACTTAAAATGGGTTGGGCCCGAGAATATTCAAATAAATCAATAAGTAAAATTAACAAGAAAAGAATTGCCAATGTTTATGGACAAACAAACGTCGGTACCATTTTTTACTGCGTATTACTAACCATTATTTAAATAACTAAAACATGGTTATTTTTTCTCTTAAATCGATCGGCCCCCTTCCTTGATTCATTCGGATTGTTGACCCGTTTAAGTAGTAGTAGTAGTAGTAGTAGTAGTAGTAGTAGTAGTAGTAGTAGTAGTAGTAATAGTAGTAGTAATAGTAGTAGTAAATGTATTTACTGACAATGTTTGTTTGTGACAAATAACAATGTTACATTATATATTCCTATCCCTATTGCTATTGCCAACGGGCCATCGATCTAGGTCCTTCAGCCCGGACCCGTTTCATTTTTCTATATATATATATTTTTTTTATTCTTGTTTACCGTTAGAGTTATTATTTATTTCACGGCTCGGTACAGCTTTCCGCCGCGAATCGATCTATTTTTCAGGAAATGAGGGAGAGGTCGGATGCTCGACGGGAAAAATAGAGTTGCATAGCCGGGGGGCGCATTGATAGTTGATCGTAGATCGAGAAACTCCCACTCGGCTGTCGAGAAGCTTTTGGCCGATTCCAGACCAACCTCGCCGGTACATCGCACGCCACTGCTGCTTTACTCTCGGGCAAACTTCGACGATAGATTTAGCCGTACGTCGACCGACGCGACCTGCCCGGAGAAACATGTTCGTTTCGCGTTTCGCGGGATACTCTCTCGCGCCCTCCCCCAGAGTTGCCGACGGGTGTGGGACTACTAAATTAGAGTCGAACCCGAGCGACGGAAACTCCGCCGTGCTTCCTCACCCCTCGATCAGGCGCCGCGTACGAAACGATGTATAAGTGCGAGAGAAAAAGATGTACGCTCGCGACAACAGAACGATATTGAGAGTGAGAGAGAGAGAGAGAGGGGCGAATGGGAATTGGATGCAAGATCGATGAATCGGGGCTCGCGAGCCAGCCCATAAATAAAATATCGCATGTATATACGTGTATACTCGCAGGAGCGAACGCAACGGATAAATGATGTACGCAATCGATTCTTGGAATTTTTGTTCTCCTTGACAGATCGACAATCTTCGAAACCGAAAGCAACGATTTGTTTTTCGATCCAAGAAATTTGTTTTTCCTAGATAACAAAAAATATTTGCGACGAAAAAAAGGAAAATTTGTAAATGTTCGATGGGCATTTGTTGTCGATCGATTCGGGTCGCGATTCGCTGATGCGTGAAGCTGAAACTGGAATAGCTATTCGCGAGGCATTTTAGTCGTGCCGCAAAACAATTATTAAAAAAATTATTATTACTCGCTTGAATGAAATGAATTTGATGGACGACTGCGATCCCTTTGTACGTGCGACTACGCAAATCCATTTGGGCAATGAAACTGTCGAGATTTAATCGAGTATAATGGACGATAATAAAATGACTCCGATATATTACGATATATTACGAAGTGACGAATCGATTTCGAAACGGATCCGCCAATGTATCAAACTCGTAGGAATTATTCAATAGGGATCCATTATAATATGATTTATTTAATTTTTTTTGTTCGAGATGTATAATTCGTTCGAGCATATGTCTAATACATCGATGCGAATAGTGATTATTAACGGGGCCGTTACGGCCTCGTTGACCGGATAATCCGAGCACGAGCGGTTCCGAATAAAAATAATTATTAACGCATGATGAATCTCTTTGCCGGATTTTTTTTTTTCGTAGGTCTCGGAGGGCCGCCCGATTCTCCCTCGCAGACAAGCCGAGGATCCGGCTTAGGAAACACATCGCCTTAATTTAGTCGCGCATGAGATGTGTCCCCCGGACGCCGGATCCAACCATGCTAGCGCGCTTGCTCGAATAAAAAAAAACTCAAATATATGTTATGGCTTTGATACACGTGAGGAGAGTTACAATCACCACGGTAAAAAAAAAAAAAAAAAAAAAAAAAAGAATTCGTCGGAGATTGGCTAACAAAAGTTAAGCCAGTTCGGTGATGTAACCTTGGCGTACAAAGTAAACCGAGAAGATCGTCGAGTTTCGTACCAGCTTACGGTCACTCCCACGCCACCGAGCGCTCCTCTGTTTTTCGGCAAGACACGATCGCCGTTACTGATACAGCTCTATCGGGAAGCCGGCGATACGTTTCCACCGTCCCAGTGGCTCGCCGTCTCTCCTTCTCGGCTACCGAGCTTCCGGTTCCTTTTGTTTCGTTACTTTACGTACCAGACCGCACACGGACACACATACCTACATCACAGCGGAGTGAAAAGTACCACTGGCTCATCGCCAAAATGCGTAACGAATTGCCCGTTTGTCGTTCAAACGGCATCTCACTGGATTCATCTTCTCTGTTAAATGTATTTTGTTTTTTCTACTACCAACATTTCTAGTTTCTTTAAATAGCTTTTTATTCTTACGAAGCCCTTCCCCTCGATAGAGATGTCCTTTCCTGACGTCTCTATCGACAGAAGTCTATCTCCCGACAGCGTCTGTGGGTTTGCCGGGCTACGTGACTGTTGTAAAAAATGTGAAATAAAGAAGCCGCATCGACACGATCTGGGAGGGTGTGCGGGAAGAGGGAGGCGACGAAAAAAAAAATCAAAGTGGAGGGGGAAAAAGCGAGGAAACAAACAAGACCGCGCGGCCGATTGAGGAATGGGCATAGGGCCAACCTTGGTGAACCATATCCTGATGCAGTTCGAGACCGTGCAAGGAGAAAGAAAGCTCTCGCCCGAATAGCAGGGCGGGGGAGATCGGACCGATCGCCTTCATTTATTTTCCAACCGTGCGACATACACACCAGGCAGCTTGCTCGGTCTCGCAACCCGAGCCGTAGCCGGTGAAGCTCCGATAGCGGCATACCTATCGACCCCATTCAAGCTGAAAACCTTGCTTCGTTTACCACGGGCACGCGACGAGCAAAGAGAGAGAGAGAGCAACCATTCTCAGCGAATGCACATGCGCTTATACGCTTCCTTATAGGCTCACCTCGCCTATATTCGCGAGGCTGTAAACTTTACACACGGCTCCTGCCACTTGCTTGTTTGCGAGGCGAAATCCCGAGTGATTGGATTTCGAAATTTGATCGACCGAAACGAGCTTCCTCATATACATAAGAAATAAAGTCTATTTGCCGGCCACTCGAACGTACCTTATCTTGATAAAAAATAGGAAAAATTCTACGGATGAAATATTTAATATTGATAGTATTATTATAATTAATTACATCTGTTATATATTTTAGAAAGTTATGGATTTGTCTTCCTCGGTGGAAGGGGAGTACATCACTTCCGGTTTGAAAAAAAAAAGAGAGTTTCAAACCCGAGATGTCTTATTTCAGATAAATTTCCGGTTTCCGAATTGAATAGTCCATAGCGAGGGCTACAACAGTCTGCTATTATTTTATATAATTGCGTAATAAATCATTTCTTTACGATTCCGCATTTCGCGTCGAATATATATATTAAATTTCATTTTTCCGCTTCGAATCTCTCGGGTCGTTTGGGGCCGTAAAATTTAAGTTTTTCCGAAGTGGCGTAACCGTGCAATAAATGCGGTCGAGCTGGTCCAGATGAGAATGTGCACGTATTACTGGAGGAGCTTTGCGATACGTATTTTTCTCATACTGGGTCATACTTCGCGCTCCGTGAAGTCCGATCCGGGGTCGGGCAAGAACGACGCGATAACAGGACCGCAGGTCTGCCAGGGCCAGTGCACTCGAGCCACTTCCTCGCTCCTCCAAGCCAACTCCAGCGGGCAAAGTAATGGGGGAACCGAATCGGCCGGGAGTTCAACGAGGTCTTACCACGCCATCCTCTCCCTTAAGCTTAAGCTCCGCTCGTGTTATCGTTCAAATAGCGAATCGTTTGCTCATTCCATAGCAAACAAATTTCACCATTCACGGTCGTAATGAAAATAAACGAAAGTACAGAACGTTAGTCCGAAATTTATGCCATTTTCGAAGTCCGAAATTCCGGGGTAATTCGTTATACAAGTACGGACGATACCGCAAAATTCGAACCCGTACAACCTTCATTGGGATAAATAATAACCCATAATTCTCGCGAGCCCTGTGTCCATCGGGAAATTCCCATTGGCCTATAGACCCGTGAATCCTCCGCGGGCTCTCGGTCAGCCCGTATTTGCCGGACGGATTATAGTCGGCAAAATTTTTCTGTTCGAGTAATTAATTGAATTTTCGTAGAACAGGAGGCTTTGAATGGCGAGAGTTTCGGCTATGCTCAATGTGGCCGGCGGCTCTGGGGAATAACAAGCTAATTAGTGAAAAATAATAATAATAATAATAATAATAATAATAATAATAATAATAATAATAATAATAATAATAATAATAATAATAATAATAATAATAATAATAATAATAATAATAATAATAATAATAATAATAATAATAATTGGGGACTTTAGACTCGATCCGACTCTTTTGAATTTCCGAATATTCTTAGTTCCGCGTTATAACGCGAGGGTGTGCACATTTTTTATTCTATTCAATGGGAGAAACTTATGCACGGCTGAGCGAGAAAACTTTTCGGGAAACTTTCGGCTCGAACATCGGGCCGACTTCGAATTGACGACGGTTCGTAAAATGAAAGGGGCGGGAAGCGGGGAAAAACGGACCATTGACCTTGTACAGATCGGAATCAAAGTTTATAGGAAGGCTCGTGAGGAAAGTTGTGTTGTGTCATCGAAAATTTCATTTCGACCGAAAAGTGATGTCAAAGCTGCCGAGAGAGCGTTGCGGAGATGTCGAGCCGCGTGACGCGGCATTAGAAACGGGGAGGAATCCAAGAAATTTTCGTCACTCTCCGGCGTGAGTGTCTGAATTCCGCCATTCGCGGGCCAGTGAGACTGACGGTTAACACCGCCCCCAACCGGTGCCTGGCAGACGTCGGGCCCGACAACAACCGGAGAATTACCGGGTAATCCGGACTGCGCCGTTCGCGTAAATTGCGAAAGAGCATCTCACGATTTTAGAAAGAGAAAAATTTATAGAAAGAATTTCCCGGGTTGCGCCAGGATTGAGTGGAGACGAATAAAATTCGTAACATTTTCTCGAGTCGCCGGTGACTTAACGAGTACGCGTTGAGTCACCGGACATATTTTATAAGCTGCGATGCTTCGATATACGCTATCGAGAAAAAATAATTGTGAGGGTCTGGATTTTTTTTAGCGATAACGCGAAATTTATTTTCTTTTTTTTATTTAAAAAGTATCACACAATATTGTCATTTGTTTTTGAAGAGAAGATTAAATTTACCTGTGATAATTATTCTCACGATCGTCGGGCAGCCCTCATTGTCATCCTTCCCTCCTTTCTTTCCTCCTCGTATTTATCCTGCGGTATATCCTTCAACGTTTTTTATGCCCTAAGAAACGGGTTAGTACAATCTCGTACAAAAACTATACAGTCCTATCTATTCTGCAGCAAGCTTTAATCGGACATTGAATTGTCGATTTAAAAAATAATTACACAGAAATTCCAAAAAATATGATTATTGATGAAATGGTTAGAAAAATATTATAGTCGAAATATCAAAATAAAGTACAATATTAATTACAAGACTTGGGAATTGCTATTGTCTAAGTCAAATAGAACGAATTTAAGAAATATTATCAATAACAAAGGGGCTGCCGAATCGATCGGATAAGTAATCAATCGTGCATAGTGACGAAAAAATACAAATGACTGTCACTTAAAAAAAAAAAAAAAAAATGGAGCGCCATCGATAGTCGCCCTCTTGAGCTCCGGCACGCTATGCCGGAAAGGCCTCTTCGGCACATGGCCTCTTCTTTTTCTTCGAGCTTCTTCGAAGCACCGACGACCTGCACTGCTCACAGATTCCCAAAACGTGCCACGATACAGTGAAAAAAATCAAATCACATCGAAGCGATTAATTTTGCATGTCCAAGCGATGACCACTGACAACAACGCTATCGCTATCGACACGCATGTATGGACTGCGATATTTTATTGCACGGGTATCTCCGAGCTATCGATGACGACCTCCCAGCCTTTAATTCTACAGCGATGGCGACCTCCCAGCCTTTAATTCTACAGCTGAAAAGCGGAAGAAGCACATGTTTATAAAACCACTCATCTATATCCATGGAATGACCTGCCTGAAAACGCAAAAGCAAATTTGAAAAAAAAATCACTCCTCGATTATCAATCACACCACTCCGATCACTTAAATTTTTATCTTACCTTGATTTTTGCGTTGCTCGATCAACGCCAGCGTGACTGACGCGCGGACGTTGATCAAACACAGACAAGAAAAAAAAGTGAAATTATCGACGGCGATCTGAAAAATCCTATGATTCTATGGATTAACGTTGACAAGAATTGTCAAATCGAACGGGCTAATGACTCGAATCAAGAATAGCAAACAAATTTCATAAAATGCTCCGCGATAGAAACACAACACTATTCCGCACGCGACTCCGCCATGGCTATGGTAAATATAGAGAGCAAAAAATGAACACACACAACAGTGTTGATAAAACCCTGGATTGACCTGCTTTTCTGAAACTTCAATCTTTTACTGGAACGCGACTCTACATTGTTTTCTCGAAGTTGTCACGGTGCAAAAAAGCTACTACACTGAAGTTCTGTTGGAATAGAAAATAAAAAATAAGATGCGCCAAGTAAAAAAATTGTCCGAATGTAAAGAAGTGAAATATTATGACTACGATCGATACGAATAGTTTGTGAATTAACGGTGAGATCATGCAATTTAGATTTACAAGTCTACCATGTTTTCCTGAAGTTCAAACACACAAAGTGATTTTTCCAAAGTGGAATCACTTGCTGGAACAGCGGAACACCCTCGGTCAGACTGCATCGAAGCGCCTGTTTTAACTTATCTTTTAATTAAGATTAAGGATGTCACATCCATTTTAATACAGCAGCCACTTTGATTTAATCATGTACCGTCGCAAATATCCTTATTGCCTTTTGACAATTCACCAATCAATATTTATATTTATCTTACCACAATTTGCAATTTTATTTACTTACCAAAATCACAAGGTCATCCAACTTTGATTCTAATTTTTACTACAATTTTATTTTTTCGTAGAGTTACTAGCCGTGCAGTAATTTTTTTTTAACTTAGCGAAATCGGAGGGTCATCCGACTTCGAATATATTGTGATATACTAAAAACGTGAAAGCAAACGACTCAAATCAGCCGACTAAATTTATCCGTCTCGAGATGTGAGTAAAAAAAAAGACAAGACGGAACTAAACCTGATCTAAACAGTGTTTTGATAAGAAAAATAGAGGCCTCGCACAAGTCGATAAGAAAGCAATCTTATCGAGTTGCGGTCAGTATGTACATTGTCTTCGATATAACGTGATAATTACAACCAGCATCTCGTGTCGATTCGGGCCATTCACCCTGCAACACGGTTGAGAGCTGGAGGGACTCTAAGACCTGACTCACCCATGTTAGTAATCCCTTTTCTACTCCTAATCGTCGTTTCAATCACAGTTACGGTGTTTCATCCATCGTTGAAGCTCATCGTCAGCTGGTCCTTTCCTGCTGATTTTTAGTAGATCCATATTTGGTATCCCGCGTCGTTTTATTTTTGGTCCTGCTCCGACGAGATCCAAGAAGCATGCAAACAATCAAAGTCATTAGTTTACAGCTTGATTACTGACTTGTATAGAATTTACAAGTCCAGCATTCAAGTTTGCATGCCCCTTACAGATTGCAAGAGACAATAAAAAATGTTATATTTTTATATTAAATAAAAATATATACATATGTATGCTCAAAAAATATCTCGTCCTCTGAAATCCACAAGCGCATGCACTACATATCGCGTTTTTTTTTGTGGATATTCTCGAAGCGTCTTTCCAAGCTAACAATAATACGGCGCGATTATGTAGAGTTCCAAATAAAATGGTTATGCGCAGAAGAGTACAGCGCAACAGCTTCCCTACGCCCTTATCTCAACGTCGACTACACTTTTTCAATTTTTTAACTCAATATTCACGCAATAAAGTCAATAAATCTCATGAAAAGGCCATAAAAACATTGGATATCGTCATCGACAACACAGCCTGATGGCGTGTCGTTGGCGTCATTCTTCATAAAGGAATTTGGATAGAATTACCTCGAGGCAGATCTGAATTTCACATCTGTCGGTTACGAGAGCTTTGATGACCAGATGGATACACTTTTTATCGCGCAGGAGCAATTTTTATCAGGAGATACGGGTAAAAATACGCTGAGCTTCGAAGTTGTAGACCACACGGGCGTCTGCGGGCGTCCAAGATGGCGACAAATTGAGGCGACAGGCAATAATATGCAACTGGGCATGCGTCACACTACTACGCGCAGGCGCCTAGATCCTAATTTTCATTCTGATATTTTTCTACCGAAAACCGAATGTATCAAATTGTTCCCAAAAAATGAATGAATAACGATCGAATCATATGGCACAACGCCTGGGAATGATAATATTCACGTAATAAAGTCGATAAATATCCTGAAAATCATAGAAAACATTGGATTTCGTTGTCGACGACACGGCCTCGTCGCGTGTGTCGTTGGCGTCATTCATCATAAAGGGATGCGGATCGAAGTACCTCGAGATATATCTGAACTTTACTTCTATGGATTACAGGAGTCTGAAGGAACGGATGAGAACATTTTTTTGTACGCGGGAACAATTGTTATCGAAAAATTCGAGTGGAAATACGTCGAGCTCCGAATCTGTCGCGCGGCCGTAAAAAATTCGAACGATGTACGCCTCGACAATACGGTCTCGCGGCGTGTGTCGCTATCGTCGTTTGTCATAAAGGAACTTGGATAGAATTACCTCGGGGAACGTCCGGATTTCACTTCTATTGGTTACGGGAGCCTTCGGGAACGTGTGGGAACACTTTTTGTACGAGGAGCAATTTTTATCGGGAAACACGGGTAGAAATATACTGAGCTTAAAAGTTGCTGCCGACCAGCGTCCAAAATGGAGATGAAATGGCCGAGACATGCCGCTGCTGCGCTCCATACGGTGATGCGCAGAAGCCTCTCTGCGCGCATGCCCACTCCCATCCCTTTGGCCGATCCTTCCTATATATCAACCTTATATAATAACTCTTCCTATATATCATCTATCCTATGGCCCAAAAATTCAAATTTAATTTATCCCGTCGAAAAATATAAAAATTAATAACGGAATAGAGGAATCTTGCGTTGTTCGTGTGATATCATCAATAAATGAAATAAAACTCACAAACCAACGTTCGTCGATCGTCGATTTCGAAGTAGAATCGACAATCTATCATTTGGCGGCATCACCTAACAATTTTTTGAGTTTATGAAATAAGTAAATACAAGTGTTCCATTATCAGAAGAGGGAAGCCAGAAAAATGAAGAACGAATTGATCCTAATTTCACGTTCGTTACCTATAGAAACGAAATACGATCGAGATGCTCAGAACTTTTTAAATTCCGGCTCTCGTGTCAACGAGAAAAAAAAAATTCTCAGTTTATCCCCTCGTAAAATCGTCGTTACTTTCATCGAAAAGTTTGAAAGAAAAATAAAAAGAGCAAAATATGAAAACCGACGAAGCAAATTTGCACGGTATGTGAGAAACCGGAAGAGCCCAATTCAGAAACTGGCGAAATTTTGACCACGAGGAAAGAGACACTGCAATGGCAGGACGAAGTAGAGGAAGTCGCGGCTGCGGGCCGAGGAAACGACGTCGCAAGAACGGCTTTATACTCTACTTCCTGACAGTTCTCAAAAAAATGCCCGACTGTCCGGTGACGAAGGTCGCCCAGATAGCGGGATGCAACTGGCGAAAGATGTCCGACGAGGAGAAATGCCGATATATCAGGGCAGCGAAGAAGCAAAAGGGTCCTTGAAAGTTCCGTCCCTCGTGATTATCGAAAAGAGGACAGATAAAGAAACCTGTCGTCGATCTGCAATTCTTCGATATCTTCCTCGAAGATTCGCGAGAATCGTGTCCGTTTTTTCTATGAAAAAAAAAAGAATAATTTGTATACACTGTACCTTCATCCAACATTATTATACACGCATATACATGTAGATATATATACGTAATATAAATATCATCGCGTATCATCCTTAAATCTCGCAGTCGTTACTCCTTCGTGAGCCAGTAAAACCCAATCGTGTACGTCGTGGAAGATCAACCAATTCGCAGGATGTACAGCTAGCCCGCTCTAACGAGAATCCGTTCCGGGACCTCTCTCCGTATCATCAGCGAAATGTCAATGGATCATCGGTGGAAAATCCGTCACGGTCGTTGACGCCGACGTCGATCCATCGCCCCGTCACAAGCTCCTCCGTGCGGCGTTGTTCCTCTTCTGTCTGTTTAACCCTTCCGCTGGATATAATTCGCCGCTCACTGATTGCAATCCGGCAAAGTTCATCTCGGTCTCATCGATAATTTCGATCTGGTCGAGACGATGAGTTCTCTCTCCCTTACTCGTCTTGTCTCCGACTTCTTTGCATCTGCAATTCTGTCGGCGAATAATTGCCAGTTTCGGAATATGTTAATTAATAGCCGGGTAACGAGCGGGATCTTTTTCAACACCGTGCACGAGAGGAACTTTGCAAAATACGCTGCGAATAAGATACTTATCCCTCAATGACATTGCAAAATATAGGTATATATATAAACTTATATATATTTATGTGTGTGTGCGTATGCATATGTATTTTATACTGAAAAACCAACAGTTTCAGTAGTATTAAATTTTTTTCACGCTATAGGGATCGTTATCTCTCAGAGCGTGTCGTTTTCGCCTTTATAACGAGTCCGCATTTGTCCATAGGGGAATCACGCGAGTGTACCGATCTCCGACGACTCTTTCTCTCTCCGTACCTTCCGTTGGCCTGACTCTCTTCTCTCTCGTTAATTTTTGGGGTCAAGAACGTAACGAAATATTTTTCTGACAGAGTCAAAGAGAAGCGCGACGCTATACTTGTATACCAGCTACGTTTCGCTAATTCGCCGGGTTGTCGATGCGCACGCGGTTTATGTACTTTGAACAATAGAGATGTATACACAAGAGGTGCCTCTCTGGCGCAACGACGAGCGTCGACGCCTTTTTTGTTTTCATCAACAAGCTACATTTTTCGAAGAAGCGCCTCAACCTTAATTTTCTTAATCTCTTATAGAGTCGGAAAAAAAGATATCCTATCTAAACGATTATTAGTTTACCAAATTGGCTTTCACCGCCTTTATCCTCCCCGGCCTCTCGTTATTCTTTCATTTTCTCTTGTATAAAGCTTGTACAAACACACAACAACTGTTTCTCGCTAATCGAGAATTCTTCGAGACTATTTCATCACAGCTGCTGCTGCTGCTGCTGCTGCTGCACAACTGCTGCTGCTAACGTAATCGAAGGGAAGAGACACGCAAGAAGAGAGCGTCTCTTTGCTACCTCACCGGGCGCTATTACCTACAGCTGCTCAGCTAATTTTTGTTTTTCTCGCCGGCCAACTATCTAAACTCCGCTGTTCCATGCAAATTAAAAAAAATACTTCTCAGCGCGCCAAAGTCAGAGCCGCGAGCAACTCTTTGACCGAGTGGCAAGAGCTCGATCCGGAAGCGCGAAGAGGGTTTCAGCGTGTCTCAGTGTTGCTCGCAATGATATCCGGACACACCGGGCTCTCGTGGAACGCTCTACTCTACTCCGACGCTGTACGCGCGTGTATCGCGTTCCCACAAAACTCCGCGGGTCGCAAACTCTTCCAAAACAATACTATGTATACACGTTATCCCACCTTATACCCACGAGATAAAATCGCTCGGTTATATCTATCTCTTACGTTCGAGCCCCGGTAGAAACTTTCGTTTCCATTCGATTCCGTCCGTATCGCTACCCTCGGAAGAAATTACGTTACGATTCGTTACTATTAAACTCTCGCTGTATGCGGCTCACCGCGTTTCCGCCAAAATTATACACATTGTCGCTTATTATTCCCGCACGGAGCCTCTATCCCGGTGGCTCAATATTATAATTATTGGGTTACTGTGTATATCGTATTATACTTTGAGTCCTAAGGAGTACAAACGCGCCGGTCTTCCATCGCGCAAACAACGAAATCTTAAGGCGCTATACTCGGAAATTTCGTCTAGTAACGAAGAAGGAGAAGGAGAAGAAAAAAAAGAAAAAAAAGAAGAAGAAGAAGAAGAAGAAGAAGAAGATGAAGAAGAAGAAGAAGAAGAAGAAGAAGAAGAAGAAGAAGAAGAAGAAGAAGAAGAAGATGAAGAAAAAGAACAAGAACAAGAAGAACAAAAAGAGAATCTTAAAACTCGCGCAACGCCCCCCAGAGCCGCTCTCGCGGTGTTTGCGGTCCACGATGCGGTGCTTTCACCTCTTAGTACAGCTATGCCGAGCGAGAAGCGAAGAAGTAACAGCCAACACGCCCGCGAGCTCGACGCTTCCTAGTTTGTAATCCTATTATCTCGATTCTCCGCAATTTTATTTTGTCGCCCCTCCACCCCCTTCTGTCCCCGAAACCTCTCCACACTCATAAATTCCGATGAATTTATTACAAAAAAAGTGATTAACTTTACTGCATTGTAATGTTATTATTCCGATAATTGTATCGTGTTTTTCGTCACACCGGTGAGTTTACAGTTTTTTCTATAAAGCTTTTACGACCATCAAATTATTTCTCGCTCATTAGTATCGCGAATCCTTCCCGATGATTTATACTCGAAGAATCAGAATCTATGGTAGTTCGTTCCAGCGGACATTTATTTTTCCTCTCATAATGTTTGTCCCGTATTTTTGATAAGACCGAAGTTTGCAAACCTTCCTGACCGTAAGTTTTATCGTATCAAGTTATTCCGCCTCGACGCCCTCGTATTTCAGTGCTCGCTCGGTAAAACCGTCGGTGTCATCGGCAGTGACGATGCATTACCCGACAACCATGCCCCGAAGATCTAACAGCCCGTGGCGTCAATCAAAATGATAGCGCCATGCTTCTCTTGGCTCAAAGCTCCTGCGAAATAAAAGAGAGCGTGTTGAAGCTATCTCCCTAGCCAGTAATAACTTCACTGCCGCGGGAGGAGAGTGAAGCTTTGCTGCTGCAAGCTGATACGCCGCGCAAGTGTTCAAACATTAAATGCACCGGGTGCGCTCGTCCTCGGAGGCGCACCGAAGGGAAAGAGAGACAGCCCAAGCTCTCGACACTCCAAACTCATCTCACATGCGGAATTTGCGATTGTTAAACAGCCTCGACGGGGTTATTAATCTCAGAATAAGGCGACATCGGATATAAACGGCGTCGACGATTCATTCCGTTTGGGAGAACGATTGATCCATCCAGAAAGGCGGGAGAGTCGTGTCTCCGTTACACATTTCCTGTAAAAACAAAAACAACTTTTTACCACATTAAAAAAAAATCTAATTTGAATATTATCCATTCACTGTTTGAATGGTCTCAATGGACAAACGAGAATCAAAAAATGGGAACGTGGGAAAGATGTGTTTCTTTTTTTTCTCAATATTTATAACAGAAATAAAAATTAATAATTACCAACCGGCGACGTCGCCAAATACAATTCCTTAAGTTCTTTCGTCGGAAATGATCGGGCATTTTACAATCTCAATGCAATTTTCCTCTGTCACAGGACTCCATTAAACTTTTCCTGTTGAATATATATATATCACAGTGAAGGTCGACGTACGAGGATCGAAAGAAAGTGAAATGTAGCATCGTCGTCGTCGGCGAAGAAGTAATTTACACGACTTGCACAGTGTCTGTGTATACCTTGAAGATCACTCGTGGCGACCGTACAGGCGAGAGCGTGCCGTAATGGATGGGATACGCGTCGTGAAAATGCAGAACTCTCACGAAGATGCTTCGGGATATTTTATCGCGCTTGGTCTCTCGCGGCGACACTCCGCAAAAACTATTTCCCCGTGCTCTCCTCATCCCCCGTTGAGCGATAAAATTATATTCCTCCGGCACGATATTTTTCACGCGCTACAAGAAGCAAATTTCTTACGTTCCAATAACTTTTGTGCGAACGACCGGTGAATTATCGGTGTAATAAAAAATAAAGAAGCTTCCTCGCGCATATAAATTTCAGTCAATCGTCGTTATAAATGATGGTCCGATTTTTTTTAGCACGAAACGTTTCTTGGGACAGAAAATGTGAAACGGGTCACGCCAAAGGAATATAATGGCGTCGCGGTGAATTCATTCATCGTTCGTTCCCGATTATTATCCGAGATTGCAGTCGAGAAGGGCAGTCTCTCCGAACTAATTTATTTCCATTCAAACAGAATAACAAAGCGAACCAGCGAGGAGAATCCGTGTGTGTGTGCGTGTGTGTTCCGTACGTGCTGAAAATCATAATAGCTTGAGTAACGTGAGAAATGGGTCTAAGATAATTGGAGTGTCGGGAAAGCGAGCGAATTTTTTGATATGAACATTTAGAGCAGGGGAACTCGCACCGACGAATAACACGTTGTTAATGCTCGAGATTATTTTATTATTTTGAAAATAATAATAGTGATAAAAAAAGAACGGGAGATAAAGCATCGATGTGAGATTTCGTGCGGGAGAGAAAGAGAGAATACACGAGTCTCGTACAAGTATAAGATACGAAAATCTTGCGTCCGGATCTGAGAAACAATGGCTTGTCCCGCGTGGATTCTCGAAGGGATCACGTAACGTCGCGGCAGCGGTAACAGCAAACACACGAAAAAAAAAAAAAAAAAAAAAAAAAAAAAAAAAAAAAAAAGTGAAGGAACATCCTTCCGGCATTTTAATATTCGAGGCCGGATAGGAGTGAACGGTTGCAATGCGTGAGGCGCATCCAGAGACGCGCTGGTTCCAGTAAGACGGAGAGAGGTATAAACAAATGAAACAGCAGAGTATACGAGGTTACAGTGGCAAAAAGCAATTAAACGACGAGACGAAGAGCGCACATGTTTACTCCCACGAACGACGCTACCGGCGGGTATAACATATCGCGCCGACGCGGGAGAGCAGGGACGTCCGGGATACAGAAGAGAAGAGGATATCGCGTAAGCGCGAGCAATTACTTTCTCCGCGAGGGTCCTCAGACTCTATGATGTATTACACCGCTGTACGCGTATCTGTGGCATAGTTGCATAATTAATTCGTGGGATTCGTTAATAACGGAAGAGTATCCGCGTGACACTCAGATTAATCCGTATCCCGTTTCTTACCTCGCGAGTTGGAAAAATAATAATAATAAAAAATTCTCTGCGGGTAGACGATATCGAGGATATTGTAACGGAAGTACTTTTTTTTTACTGTGTCATACCAATTTCCCTAGCAAACTAATTACCTCGGCAATCAATCATATCGAAATCATTTCTTGTCTCTCGAAACTCCATTGATTTGTCAATTTATGCGGAGAAAGTTTGAGTTGGTTCGAAACATTTATACAAACGGTTTGTATTAAATTGTTCGAATGAAAGAAGACTATAGCCGTTCAGCTTTGGGATATTGGAAAGTGTGTATGTGTGTGTGTGTGTGTGCGCCCGGTTAGACTCGTGCTCGTCGAATATTGTGGGTGATCTGGAAAGTTTGTACGTTGTTATAGCATCGAAGAGGAAACAGAGTCAGAGGAGAAATGAAACCTCCTCTGTGTCGTAGAAAATCGTCGTCACGAGCCCCGGCCGAGCCTCGCGGGAGTATCGCGGGAATATCGGAAGAAGAAAAGGTAAAAATAATGCAGCAAAGACTCCGAGCAACAGCGGGAGGGTGGTAACCGTCGTTGCGGTCTCGGCGCCAGGTCACAGGTCGGGATGCTTTCACCTGGAGACTTTTGTTAACCGGCTTTGAGCATCCCCGCTAGTGAGCCGCTGTCTTCTCGTTCGTCTGACGAGTGTGGCGTCTCGCTTGCGGTTTCTCGCTTCCATATTATCCCATATGTACAATACGCATCACTCTGCGGTGGAACACGAGATCAATTCCGCCTGTCCGCAGCGCTGCAAGATATACAGATAGGTAAAGTTTATCCGGCGGTGACGAATGGCCAAAAAAGTTCTTGACGCACGGTTAAAAGATATTTACGAAATAAATGGCCCGGAGACGTATCGCTGACCAACTGTTATTCGAGGCGGGATGACACCGTGCAGAAAGTCAACGGACAGCGATGCCGAATCTTTCCACCATCACCTCGGGGCCTCGTCGGAGGTCGAGAGGTCGCGAGAGCCGTCCCGTGGCTAACACATGAGAAAGTATACATATATGCGCTTTACATCAAGCAACTGAATACGCTGGAGTGTGAGGCCTATCTGCAGATGAATGTACCAATTGCACAAATAAGAGTCATGGCACAGTGTAGACTAGCAGGGAGATTTGCGTGCACGTTCAAAATTAAGAACTTCGTCTATAAGTTTGATAGCGAATCGCCGTGCCCTTGTTGTAAATCGGGCGAAAAGGGATCCTTGAAACACGTCGTTGTAAACTGTCCATTGTACGATTCGCATAGAAGAAAGTATCTAGCGAACTTGGCGTTCCCCACAAGCCTTGAGTTTGCAGAGACAGATGTTATAAAGAGGCTATTGTTTTATTATTGTATTGTATTTTTGCATCTTGTAAAGACCGCGCGTTTGTACTATCTGAGTAATTTCCACGTCATGGCTATCTATATATATATATAAGGTTTATTATAAGGCTATTATTATTATAGCAATTTTGTAATAGGTTGTAAGAACCTGAACAAAATAAAATTAATTCATATATGCGCTTTAAGACGCCGACTGTAACCGCAAGGTATTACCGTCGAGCGAGAGGATTCTTCGTTGGGTGATTAACGAGCCACGAGACTCCGCTAGGACGCAGTACGAAAATTCGGAGAATCGAGTGGATAAACGAAAAACAAAAACAAACCTCTCCGATATGGTACGTGCGCACGCGGATATACGTACCTGCAGAATGATCATCTCCGTTCCGAAGTTTGTGGCTTGAGGAGTCGTATACAAATGTGACCTTTCTCGACGCATCTCAGGCGATTCTTCGTGCCCTTCATCTTCTGCAGCTCGCGCTAGTCGAGGCCTCTCGAGAAAGATACGGCAAAGTGAAGCTGTAATAAAAAAAAAACTTCGTCGCAACGAGAGATTTCCGATCTGCCGGACCAGCACAAGAATTTATGAGGATGACAACTGCGAGAAAGTGTTACACCGCGTACCACGAGCTCTTTTCTACGTACTACGGTGATAGTTTGAGAATAGCATATTGTGTGCGTACACTTGACAGGAAGAATCTTCGTCGAGCGGGGGGGCACGCCGAACCCACCGTGCCGAACGAAACCTTTGACCTATTCCTTTCGTCTTCGACGTCGAATAAGGCGGCGGCGGCTATCGCTCCAGGGAACTAATCGATTAGGGCGTGCGAACAACGATCTCCCGGAATTTCTTCTGAAACGACTTTTTTTTACCGGCGACGAGAGATCGAGCGGAATTTTATGTTGGTGCTGACGAGACAGCTGATTGATATGGCGATGTATGGATGGCGTTCGTATGAACGATAATTCATATTAATAAACTTCGTAACAAAGATCAATGTTCTACTGTTTTCGTCGATAGAATACAATGTTGTCGAACGATGGATGGCTCGAATTATTCACTAACCTATCCCTCACTTAATTGTGTTCGCATCAACGCAGTTTTCGTGGCTTCGAAGATTGGAATAGTATATTGTGCTACTAGGGAGGAAAGTGCGTCTTTTCACCGAGCGTGAAGTTTGATGCCCGAGCGAAGCGAGGGCAGAAATTCGCACGAGGTGAAGAGGCACTTCCTTCCGAGTGGCATACGCTATTTTTTTTTCTGAGAGTTAAAAAAAAGTGGCAATATTTCGATGCCTGAAACGGGGATGGCAATTGGCCGAGTCTTGACGAGTGGGAGGACAAGTAATTTAGCGGGAGGAAAATTGATTTAGCGGGAGGAAAATTTCACTTATCCTCCCGCCAAATCACTTTTCTTCCCGCTGGTTAAGAATCGGCCACTTTCCACCCCCGTTGCAAACATGAAATGGGGCCTTTTTAGCGTAGTCGGGGAAACAAATTTTGTGTCTATCCAAATGTATCCTCATTACCATCGTTCCTCATTGATTAATTGCATCAAATGTATATTTTGTAGACGAAGATCCAGCTAGTCTGCGATGAAACAACTAGACGTTACTCGAAAGTTACACCACGCCGTTCGGCACGCGACTGAACGTGATCGACAGTGCATCACGTTTCACTCACTCTCGCGGCGAACTCCCGTACCTCATCGGCCATAGAATTTCTATTCGGATTTTTTATAATAATTGTATGATACATTTTCGAAAAAGGTTCAAGATTTGAGCGGATGTTTTGTTTTTCCTTCTTATATCGTCTCTTTTATTAATGTTTCACATGAGGGGTGCTACTGGCAAGCTAAAACCTTCGAAACTATCGTTATCGCCTGATCGAAACGATGCGGTGAATTATTAATATATATTTATATCTGTACAATACAATAGTTATTATATCGCTTCCGCGATTTTTTCTTTTTTTTTTCTTCGTCGTCAAACAATTATAGCCGGTAGACTATCCGTAACGTGCATTTCATTTCTTTTTACTCCTTTATCATTTATCGTTACTTTTTTTCTTGCTTTCTTAATCAATAACTTATATATGTATATCCTAGAAGGAGAGTACAGCTTTCTTATTCGATTAGTTAAGGTTCTCTGATAGAATATATACGGGTTATACACGTAATATTGTCCTGTTACACTTAATGACCAGTAGGTTTGGATCTCTCGTTTTTTTTTCTTCTTTGGGGGGGGGGGGGGGGGGGGGAGGAAAGAAGAGGATTTTCGGGGGGACTTTAGGAGAACCTTCGTCTCGACATCGAACGAACATCCGAGAATAGGCTACGACGAACTGACTCCGTCTAAGTTAACGTGCCTTATGTTTCTTTTCACTAATCCCTCTTTTTCTTGATACCTTTGTGCGCGATAAACCATAGTCAAGAATGCTTTCTCTTTTTTATGCCCATCAGTCACACATTTGTGTTTCATATCCGTATCTTGTTTCTTTGTTTTTTTTTTTCACAAGCATAATATGTTTACATACTATAACTTCTACAGAAGCACTCTAGATTCTCATACCGTCCATCGTTCGCCACAACTAAACTAAAAACCTACCGGAGATGTTTCGTTTAATTCTGTTTGTTTGTTTTTTTTTATGTTCCCTGTACGGATGTGCCTTTCACGAGTTCCATTAATTTTTTTTTCTTTTTTTTATGTGTTTGCTAATAATAATTATCTCTCGCCATTATCACGGTTACCTCGAGAAACCCCCACAAAGCAAATGTTATGCTCTAAGTATAATACAATTATTTGTAAACTCCTAAATGCCATTACACATCGACCCGGTTTGAAATATATATGTTACAATTTCGTTTAGCTTTGTTTTTGTTTACCCCTTCTAGTTAGTTTTTTTTTGTTGCAATTACATTCGTTCGGCTGATCATTCGATTATAGTCGATTTCAGTAAATTAATACCCATTTCCCTGCTCAAAAATTGGCCAAAAGCGTCTTCCCCGTCTGCCCTTGCTGAATCATTAATTTCAATCAGCCCAACGTTGAGAGATAGTCAATAGTCCGAAATTTACATTAACGACAATGAATTTAAACGATAATGCGAACGCGACGTAGATTCGCGAATCGTGTGAAAATCGTTAACCGGCCCAAATATTTCATTATTATCTTTCATCTTCCGTGCATAATTTTACTTCGATTACCCGCAACTGCCTTCCCCACTAAATGTACATTCAAAGTTTAGGTAGACTAGCACTGCACGCTTTGCTCAATTTTTTTCGTTCTTGCTTTTCGTATCAACTGCCTGATTCAATATTTTTTTCATTTTTTACGACCTTAGGCACTTGCTCTCAAAGCACGCAGCTGCTAAACCGATCGCGTGGTATGCCACGGTGCAGAGAAACAGCTTGGAACAAATTCACGCAAATATTATAACATGCCTGCATAGAATTTCGAAGATTACGTTAACAATACATCTTTAATAATCCTGCCAATATGCCGATTCAACGAGTACGGATAATTGTAAGAAGAATTATAATAAAGTTTACAGATCCTCGTGAACGTTCGCGTCGTACAAAATATTTTCTCCTTCATGTGTATCCCGAGAGAGAAAGAGTTGTTTCGTTTCAAACAGTTCGTGCAACTGCGTGCTAGAAGCAACGAGCCACTTTGTAGATCTTGCTACAATATATCGCGGTAACCATAACAATAATATCGTACTCGATCGGAGATTCACATTATTATAATTTATCATTTATATGAGTATCGTAGTCTTAATTTTCTTTCCTATAACATGAATAATTAACGCACTAACTTATATATATATATATATATATATATATATATATATATACACATCGGAACGGTATTAATGAAAGAACATTGATGACAGTTGGGAATATCTATTAATCAATCTTTCTCTCGATTTCGATCTCACACTCATGCTCTCGTTCTCTCGTCTACACATAGTTATTTATCGCGGTAATAATTGCATTACATACAATAATATATGTCGATCAATGATATTGTTTATATCATAATATAATATATGTATAATACTTCAACGAAGTTTATCTTGTCGCTTGCTTCGACCATCGCCGTTTATCTACGTCTGAGCCAATACTAGCTTAATTACGGAGACAAATTAAGATTATTCATAATAATAATATAATAATAATAATAATAATAATAATAATAATAATAATAATAATAATAATGTACAACAACATGGATATGCCACAGTATAAGACGCATAATATGGTGTGTGTGTGTGTGTGTGTGTGTGTGTGTGTGTGTGTGTGTGTGTGTGTGTGTGTGTGTGTGTCCGTTTTTTTTCTAATATTTTCTCTCACGCACGCCGGCAACCGGAGCATTTACGTTTACAAATCATATATTTTTGGCGATCGTGCTATGAAACTTCTTTTCCTTTTCAATCGGCGATCGTGTATGAAACTTTTTTCTTTTTCAATGTATATAAACCAATAAAATTCTACGAAAGAACTCGATGCTCCCGCGCGCACGCGTCTCCGAAGAGATCGAACTATCCTGCGAATACAATTACGAATCACGTCGCGTCTTCTAAGGTCTTTCGAATATATATCTTTGGCAAGCGGTATAAGTTTATTTTTTTCCCCTTCTCTTTCGCTTTTTCTTGGTCACCAAAAACGTAATGACACGCGATTCGTGCATGCGACTCTATACCAATAATACGTTCCCCGAGGAGCATATCCCCCAATCTCATATATATATATATATATACTCCGTTTTAACGCAGCGCACCCTCAAATCGTTTACTCCCTCTCCTAAGCACTATGGGCCATTTTATTACAAGTTTTTACTTTTTATTATTTTTGTTTGTTTTTTTCTTCATTTATACACAACTAGGCGAAAATCTAATAAGAGACTCCGATTGCCGTCGACGAGCGCATCAAAGCCTGAAACAGCGGCTCGTGTACGGCATGGCTCGAAACGTTGGACAATAAGGCAGATCAAAACACAACTGATGCCGGAGTCTTGAGGGAGATAGTTGTCCAGGGTCGTCGATGAAAGAAAGCAGAGCCCATTTCTCATTTGCATATAGGCATATTACACAGTATTTACAAAGTGTGTGCTCACGTCGTCTATCACCACTCAGTTTCGATTCTATTTCTGTAACAAATAAACAATAAAAATTATATTTCATTAACTGTATATGCAATATGATAAGAATGTATTAAATCTGCCAATTACCCGATTAATACACATAATGTTATCTATGTGTTAATAACTATTAATAACACGCGATGACACAGTGAGAAATACTATTTTACATTTTTTTTTAATTGACCAATCACCCGATTAGTATTTATCTACGTTGAACGTGCAAGGCCGAAAGGGTAGCCGACGAATCGAGAGAAACACTATCGACGGGGGTTGGAACGGAGAAATAGACGTACTGAATGGTAAATGTCTTTAGAATACCTATGGATCCTTTCACAGAGCACCAAAGGGATCGAGTTGTACAGCGTTACCCGGCGTCGGGCCAGCGACCGGTTGATTTTGTTGCTGCTGAAGAGGGGCACCACCCATCATGGGATTAGCGCCACCCATCATCATGGGAGCTCCTCCAGCTCCGGGGACTATCATGCCACCGGCGGCGGCAGGATCGCCAGGCATGACGCCCATCATTGGCCTCATGCCCTGCATACTCTGTATGCCCATCGACATACTTTGCATACCCTACAAACACCAGATTGCAAAGGGGCTTTGTGAGACATTATATACAGCTATAATACGTTAAACTTCACCGGATAACTTATCGCGATATACATACGCCGTTGCTCTCGTGAATTGCGTTGTGTATTTTGTATTTTTTGTTTGTTTAATTAATTAACACACTTGAGAAGTTAGTAACCATTTTTCTATTAGACACTCAAGGCGCCGAGAATTTGTCATTGATTAATTAATGTAAACATAAAAATATTGTGTTCTCTACTGGGACAATTAAAAATGTATGTACAGTCGTTGAGTAATTCGTATCACATCGATAGACACGTTCATACAACAGCAACGACGAGTGAGGATGTGTGCGAATAAGTGCACTAAAAACCGGTATACTTGTGTGGGTGTCCGTGTATAACTCACCAACGGTGCTGTTTGTGAGGAGAAGCCCAAAGTGGTTGTTGGAGGGAGTTGCGTCATTCCTTGGCCCTGTAACAGCCGGCAACATGCCATACGCCATGCATGCATCACTCAAAAACTAAATATGCCAATCGTTAACTCAAAACTTTAACACGAGTGTATTTTTTTTTCTTTTTCTTCTTTTGCTTCTTCCTGAACAATAACAAAAATTGTAACTCTATATACGCGATAGCTAGCGAATATAATTTATCTTTCTGTGCGTGACGCTAATTTCCAACATTCGGTGCTGATGAAATGCCTCTCTCGTGATACAGAATTGAACGTTTCGAGGGCTGGGGGTTTCGGGGTGGGGCGGATTGAAGATAAAAGCGAATAGAAGATGAGAAGTTGTGGGATTTACTCTAACAACAGTGCTGGGTGAATGCGGCTATTATGTGGTGTTTGTATTACGAGAAGCACAAGGAATATGCCATTAGAGGTAATAAAAAAAAAACACATCTTTTATAGTCGGATTACGTACTTACGAATATTCGTGACGAAGTTTACGCTTCGTGAGAGTGACGAACGGAAAGAGAAAGAGAAAGAGAAAGAGAGAGAGAGGGGAGAGAGAGAGAGAGAGAGAGAGAGAGAGAGAGAGAGAGAGAGAGAGAGAGAGAGAGAGGGGTATCAGGCGTGTTATTAACTTTCGAAACATCTTACCATGGGACGATATCCTGCACCGGTCGTAGCTGCCATTGGCTGAGGCGTCCATCCAGCCGGCCCACCAGTTTTCGCTGTGTTCTTTGGCGAGTTCCACTGCATACTCCTTGAAAACATACAATATTTCAATTAATACATTTATATCGGTGAACGCAAATTATTAACATGCTCGTCTGACATTTGGAAGGAGACGCTAATATATTGATTTTCCTGAGGAAAGTTAGATAAATAGATTTGTTTATTCCGCGTTCTGAGGCCAGAGTCCTCTAAGAGCACCGTGCGTTAAGATACAATAAAACATACCACATGTGGCAACACTAACAACATTAGAAAATAATAGAGAATCCAATAATTAAGAAAGTAATACAGAGTATATAGTAAGTAGTTTAGCATCTTAACAAAAAAAAATAAGAGAAGTTGGTCAATAAACATACTTGACTTGTGGCTGTGCGCTCTTGTTGATGGTAAGATTCTGCGCCAGACTTGCCAAACTGCTGTCTAGATCACCGGTGAGAACCTTGCTTGTGGCGGTTGTCGCGTTCGCCGGTTGACCAGCAGCTGCTGAAACGTTATTAGCTCCAGACACAGTGATGGTTGCGGGCATCGGTGCTAAGCCCATATCGTCAAAACCTAAGCAACACCTACATTAGCCAAAGCACTTTTTTTTCCCACCCGCGCGCCGAAAGCCGAGATAGAGATTACAGAGAGATAGATAGACAGAGCGCCCAGCGATAGGACAAGTACCAATAATATAGTAATGACGTGGATACAGAACGACGATGAGCACGGTGAATATTTGTTTATAGAAAGGTTTGTTTGTTTTTTTTTTTTTTTTTTAGTGCTACAGTAAGCGACTCGCGAATATCTACGACTCAAAACACAAACAAGAAACAACAGGAGTGCGGCTTACAACTATTATTCGCGTCAAACGTAAATAATTCAACATTAGCATTATATTATAGGTATATAGTATATCTGTGAATATACTATGCAGCTGTATACGTAGGATAAGTATGGGTGGCAGAGACGTTGCGAAGAACGTTGACGGGACTTATAGCGGTGATTTCATTTTACAATGGCGTTTCGGCGAGATTTAAAAAAAAAATCAATTACGGTCAAAATTAAATTAGACGTAACAACGGCAAATCAATAAACAACGTATCCATGAACGAAATATTATAGCCAATTGCATTACGACGGAACAATATCTCGACGGATTGTCTCGAATTAATATCATCATATATTATATTATTGAATTAATATTTGATATTATTGATATTCAGCGTCCAAGCTATCCCCGCGTCGGAATTTAAAAAATGAGATACATTTTTTTCCTTGTTGTCGTAAAAAAAAATATATACAAATATCGGTGCACAGACGTAGTGAACGTAGAATAGAAGACGATGCATGCAAACAAGCGGTCAATTTAGCTGGTTCCCATCACCTGACATTGGTTGCTTTGCCGGAGAGCCGTATCCCACGGGTACTTGGGACTGGTTGGGAATCTGTGGGTATCCGGGATTCGTTCCAGCTCCCATGGCGGCTTGTCCAGAGCCAGCCGCGGCCCCCATGCCGCCTCCGCCTTGCATGTCGAACATGGCGAAGCCACCGCCGCTAGCAATTTGTTGCTGTTGATGCTGCACCGAGGGTGCTTGCGCCTGAGACGGCTGGGCGGCTGCGGCGGGCGCTGGGCGCGAGGGAGACCCGCCCAGGGCCATGCGAATGCTGTCGTTGAGATCGTCGAATGCGCTTTTGTTCTGATTTATATTCGCCGATGTCAGCCTACCACCGGGTGAAGCTCCGCCAACGGCCGGAGACATCGCGCGCGGTGTACCGTTGGCAGCAGCGGACGCGGGAGGCGGCGGTCTGGGCGGCGGCGTTGCATTGGACTTGCCGCTGACGAGTGACCCGGCGGCCCCTGCTCCTGTTGGACCTCCATGCGGACCACCAGGGGCAAAGTCCCCAACGTCAATTCCGTCGGAGGACTTGATCAATGCAGAGTCGCCCCCAAAGAGATCCGCCTGGCCGCCGGCGCTGAACAGGTCTCCGCCGCCGGACTGCGAGCGAGGATCGTTCATTCCATTGTCGAACAAACCCATCGCCGATGATGCGTTACCGGACTGGGATTGAGGACCGGAAAAGTCGTTCATGAATGGATTAGGTACGGATCCAACCGATCCTGGGGCGGCAGCTTGCGCAGAAAGTCACCAAGGTGAATGGTTAGCCAAGACAGTCAGAAGATAGGAATTCCCGATCTTGCCCGAAATGCTTTTTCTATTTTTTTGTTACATTTTTATTTATCTCTGCTAGTTAAAGCCACGCGAGAATCGCCACGCGCTCCCTATCCCAGGCTATGATAAAGGGACGAACAAACAGCCTCCCCCCCAAATGTGTATGTTGTGCACAGAGACGAGAATTAAGATAATAATATTTGTGACGATTATATGTATTATATAATTCGTCTCGGAGTTTGTGAGTAATAATAAAAGAATCGAGTTAATTACTGTTGAATGTGAATAACCATCGGTGTAAGTGAGATAATAATTAAGTAAATTATTATACATATCGTGCTGATTTAAAGCTTCTCCAACAAACCTATTTAGACCCTTCGTGGCTTTTAGCGAGTACGTGATATTTTTCAATGAAATTGTAAACTTACTCGGCTGTTGTTCCTGTCCACCGAAGACCGACGAGAAATTGTTATCTGTAACAAAGTTATTACTTGCCGGTGGTCCTGCCGCGAAACCTACAAAAATAAAAATTTGAACGAAAAAACAAAAAAGTGTGCGTGAATTATGGGCGACGAGCTATGCTAATGGTATACGTGAAAGTGCCGTAGAAATATTTACGACGTCGTACGGCGTACGACGAATTTATGTCGAAGGAAATAATAATAACAATGTTGGATTTACCATTACCGTTGGTCATCCACATATTGTTTTGTGGCTGAGCCGGTTGAGTTGTAGCCGATTGAGGAGCTCCGAACATGTCAGCGAATGGATTTCCTGCAAGCTGGAGCAGGTCATCCGAAGCTTTCTGAGACTGAAACGTACGGTGGGAATGTGCGTATGGACAGGGGGCCCCTTTAAATTCTGACTTTATCCGCTAATGTTCATCGGATTTTTTTTTATTCGATTCTCCAGTGAAAAAAAAAGATCGGCATACCTGAGACTCGGTCGTAGGAGCGGAGCCGAAGAGATCCACGATCGGTTGATTGCCGCTTCCGGTCGGTGAACTCAGGAATGGATTTGTGCTTGGACCACCAGACGGTGACTGTACCTTCGCCTGGAGCAATTTATGATAATCAAAACAGTTTTAGTGGGAAGCTCGGAAGAAAGAAATCAATCTTTTATTTTTTCTACATACCTTGTACTGATTCATCGCTGCCTCCTCCTCAGCGAGGGCCTGCTGTCTAAGTGCCTCATCGATGTGTCCATTTCCGGTCTGATCGAGGCGGGCGTTACTGGCTACCGTCCCAAACGCCGTACTGGTGGAAGACAGGGCGGACACTCCCGACTTTACATTCGTTCTATTGCTGCTTGGGCAATGATAGGGGTTGGCGGTTTTATCTCGGTGCGGATGGAGGAGCGCGACCGAGAGTGGACGTCAGGTCGAGGATGAGCGAACAGGAGGAAAATGCCGATTCAAAGTTGACAAAAGTGTCGTAGTAGCGGATTTTTTTTTCGTGAAATTGTAGAGAGAGAGAGATAGAGTGATAAGACAGGAGGAGCGAAAAGGACCGTTGATAATTGAAAATAAAGGAAAAGACAAACAGAAAACAAAGAAATTGTGTAGTACGTATAGATGCAACAATGCGCAAAAAATTGTATGTACAGGATAGCAACGCGTCCCAATGCGAGTGTATCTGTGTGTTTGCGTGTGTGGTATGTCCTGTGAGTATGTATAACTCGAGTGTTTCTTCATTCAATGTGCAACTGTTCAGTTTTTTTTTTTTTTTTTTTTTTTTTTTTCACAAGCATTTACTATCGTGGATACGATTTACTATACGATTACGATCTCGCACAAGTGACGAACTTTGCGACTAGACAATATTGACTAATGCAATACTTTAGCGATTTGCCACACACACACGCACGCACGCACGCACAAACGAATCACACGTGCTCACGAAATTCTTTTTTTTTACAGATTACATATTACGGATAACAATTGATACCAAATCGACCGTACAGAACAGGTGCAAAGCTTTTTCACAGAGTATGGTACTTCCTTATGACATTTACTTGGCATTTGTGGATGTGGAAAATACTACTCGAAGGCATTGAACTCTCGCGTGGTAGCGAGAACAAACTTACATTCGTCTACGGCTACTTTCTTGTGTGTTGTGAGTGTGCTGAGGTAGTTTTGATTTCTTTTTTTCTTTTACTCTTTCTCTCTCATTAATGACGTTAAAACAAAATCCATCAGGAATAAACGTTGGCTGCTATCGTCACAACAGTGTTTTACGCCAGCAGGGACAACGATAGCCCCAAAAATGTACGATACTATTTTATAGATATATGTGTGTGCGCTCATATATATATTTATATCAACCGACGAGCCAAGAGCGATTTCACAAAAAAATATATATACGAAAAAACATACCAAATTATAAACCTCGGTACCGAACGGTGCGGTGAATTCAAAAGGTGTAGAATCGGCGAATTTTGGATTAAAAAGTAATGACCAGATTTTTCATTTGAACGATCTTGCGATCGATTTTGCTCGATTTTTTTTTTTCACTTTCATCTCTCAACTCGCAAGATTATTTCATTTCGAGGATTTCATTAAAGTTTGGCAATAACATACCTCGCCGATTGAGTCGGCGTGTTCGCCGCCGAACCCTTCTTTCCTTCCAGAGAGGCGAGATGTTGCTCCAGCGCATCCAGCAAACTGCTCGGAGCCTGAGGAATTAAACGATTTTCATATTAATAAATTGTCATAACGTATTTAATTGATTGTAAACACGAGTGTGAAATCACAAACCTTGGTGAGGTCCGGAATATCACCCTTGTCGATGCCGACGTTCTGAAGGTAAAATAAAAAAAAGAAAAACATCGTTCATCAAACACATACGGAAGAGAAAAAAATATATATAGAAAATATAATATTGAACATCTCTCGTTGAACTCACCTCGGCAACTTTGAGAAATTCACCGACGCGATCCATTCGTATGAGAAACTTTTTGTACAGATCCAAGGCGTCCCGGCATTGTTTCTTATTCATATCGAAGTACTTTTCTGTATCGACGAGAAAAGAAAAGAAAACAGACAAACCAATTAAAGTTTCCATCGTGAATAGAGGAGAAGCTCGATTTATCGTACAAGTGGCAACGAACCTAGAAGATTTATTATCCCATCGTTGTAGCACGCGAAGAGCCTTATGAGATCCCGAAAGAGAAGCATGAAAGCCATATTGATAACGCCGTTCGTGAGGTCGTTAGCTGTGCAATCGAATTCCAGCAGCGAATCCAACTGCGCCTGAAGAACCGGCAGGGTCTTGAGAAGTTTCTCGGCGTTCATTGTACGCAGCGTGCACTCTTCCTTCCTGAAGAAAATTCCATTCAGATATTATCGTCATGCGTGCGGGTGTGTGTTCTATAAAATCTCGGAACCTATCGAGATTGCGGAGCTGCCGAAGAGATTGGCACGTGTTCGTCACGCGCCCTCCCAACGATAGAATCTTAAACATCGCTCCCCGTCGTAGTTATTGGATCGATGCCAGCGCGATCCGGAATCAATGATCGATATACGTACCCTCGCTTGACTTTGCAGAAATCGAAGGCCACGCTTCTGTACGACATCGCCTTCTCGTTCAAGTATTTGGCGTATCGTCTGATGAACGGCGACATGTCGTACCCTGACAAAAAATAGAAATTAAAAATTAGCAAATCAATTTTTTTTAAATATTTTGTGATCGGTGTTTAAAAACACCACTTAGTCTTGTTCCATACTCGTGTTAGAGAAGTGCACTCATTATTATTGATTTTCTTTTTTTTTTCATGTTCCTTTCGGCACTTACCCACTCGAGCTCCAGCTGTTTCCAAACGAAGCGAGATTGTATACGGAAGAAGGTGAAAGAAACAAAATTAATCCCAGTTAGTGTAAGTTCATATAGATGAGGTCAGGCACATGGAAAAGAGAAATCAGTGCGTAACGGTTGATAATCGGTGCGTGGCAATAACTGTATATAATAGTATTGTTAGTATCGAGACGATTGTTAGTCATCAGCTAAACTACCAAGCCGAGCGATTCTCGGTTGTCAATGGCTGAGGGTTAAAAGTCGTCTCTCGTGTACGTTAGAAATCCTATGCCAGTAAAACTGTTTGACGACTGTATTTTGCACAAAACCGGTGAATAATATGTCGCGTACGATTTGCGAAATCGAATAAATTATTCATTCCGCTTGCGTACCTTGGACGCCGCTCTTGTCCAAAAAATTGCTGAGCTGAAACGTGCTGTTGCTCGAAGCGAGATATTGGGTGAACCTCTGTGAAAGAAATCACACATAAAATATGAAAAATAGGTCGAAATATAGAAAATATTCTTTTTTTTAAATATATAAATCGGGTCGGAATTTGACCTCTCACCTCGTTTCCATAACAGAGCATATGGTGGACGGTTATTAGCGCCTTGAATACAACTGTCCAATTCGTATTCTGCGATCTCTCCACCAGCAGATTAGCGAGCTGTGGTATCGAGACGTTGGGCTCGTTCGTGCAATGTATCAAATCTGCAACATGGAAAAAATACATTAAAAATCATGTTTACGTTTCGTTTCTAAAAAATGTACGGTGCTTATCGAACGAACAAGTGTAAGAATGATTGTGGTCGACGTTAATTGATTGTTTTTTTTTCGTCTCGTACGACTTATCGGTTGGCGAAGAGATTCCGGGAACGGTGAGAGAAGTCATCGTCTGAGGTCTCGTTAAATAGATCGCATACCATTATATGTGTAAGTATATTGTGTGTTAGAGAGAGAGAGCAGATACTCTCGGCGAGAGTACCATCGATTAACATTGGCCTTGAGACGTTACAGCTGTGTTTATCGACACAAGTGTTTATCGAACTACGTAAATACACAAGGCAAGGGAGTCTAATTTCTTTATTCTTATCAGCGTTGCGAAATCAATCGGTTGGCGTTTTTGTTTCAGTGTTCAGTGGGAATAGCGGTAGAGGCCTTTGCAAGAAAGAGGGTTAAGAGCATGTGCAATACCGCGGTCGGTAATAAAAACTGCAATAAACTTTTCTCACGGATTCTGGCGTTCAGGATCAGGGGAAAAGTCTCATCGAGGTCCGAGATATCAACCGCATCCGATGAGACTTTTCTTTTGAGCGTACATACAAGAACCCGTGAGAAACGTTGATCACAGCTTTTGATACCGACTGAGACTGGGTTGGACGGGGAGGAAGGCGTTTCATATGGTCTTAAGGTTATGAAAAATATCGCCGCCGGTAACAAAAACCGTAATAAATGCCGTTTCGGGAACGCAGTCTGCCGAGGAAAAAGAAAATTGTCGTTTCGTGGGGAATGAGCAGACGCAGGGAAAAACAATTTTCTTTTTTCTCGATGGCCTGCGGTCTCAACATTTACAGTTTTTGTTTTTCAGTACAGTTTTGGGTTTATACCGCATCACCTTAAGAGTGGGTAGAGCGATGGCTAATTAAAGTCCGGCTACTACTCTTTCTTTCACTAATAAATATCGTCCGAGCTTCTCAGACGGGAAGAAAGCCTTTCTCCGCGCTGTGCTAATTCGCTGTAATTAAGAGTACGTGAAATACTATGGAGAGCGAGAGAGATAGCATCAGTGGCGCTCTTGGCCGAGCGAGAGGGACACGCTGAGAACGTGTTTCACATGCTCTTAATGTCTATCGCGTTCGCGGAAACGAAAGTGAATGGGAGCGTTGCGGCGACGTCGGTCGGTAAATAGCCGGTTCAACGGCACGGCAAATAACCGGTCAATTAATCGCGGCTAAGAGCGATACCTTACGTACGACAATTTGTCTACGAAATAAATTGAAAGACGTTCGATAAGAGTCCATCGTTACGTAGGAAGATCGAGTTGAGAATTCCAACGCCTGACAATCCGCTCGTCAATTCCCCCGATTAACCCCGACTGATTTGATAGCGACCCCTTTTACCCCTCTCCGAGCTATCTGCACATCACCGTTCATCGCTCTCAAATCCAATTCGGCCCTCTATCATCTCGGTCCCACTCCCGGAGATGAGTCGAATTCCCCGACCTCTCTTTCACCTCTGCGCTTCAAACGTTCGAGTATAAAATTCGACCCGGAATTCCGGTGATCGTATCCGATGTTTGCTCCCCGACACGTGGCCTTGTTTCACCCCTGGCGAATATGGATGTACGGTTCTTCGTGACGACCCGTCTCTTGTCCCGCCACGAAGACCGAGGTACGGGTAAATGTGAAATGGAAATTTGCAACAAGGGAAGGACGGGGTAATGAGGATCGGCCGATGAAGAATTCCCATCTTTCCATCATACGCGACCAGTCTTCAATTATCCCATCGGCTAATAATTAACCTATGGTCTTGACCCAAAATCGAAAACAAACAAAAATCATAAAAATTGTTTCTCATCTCCAAATTAATGGCAAACGATATTAAAATAACCGCGTTTATCCGCACACCCATGGAGCCAGGTTTTTACCAAATTTATGCCAAAATAAATAACGAAGAGAAAACGATGAAAATAAAATAATTGCCGACAGGGGATTCCGAGGATGAAGTTCAGGACGCCGTAGTACGTGACCCCGGTGGATGCCGTCCGGGGCGAGACGGTGGGGGATACGTTCGAGACTCGACAAGATTGAACAAGCAAAGCGGCTAGGCTTTCTGGCACGTGGCCTTGCCCCGAAAGCGCCGATCGAGTTTAGCACGAATATACCGAGCGAGCTGCCGCTGATGCTCCCTCTGCTCACGCCGGCCGTTCGTCTCGTTCTACGTATGCGTTCTCTTATTCTCCTCTGCTTCCACCTCCTCGCCACAACGATTTATCGGGTTATCGTACGTTCGCGATGTGCAGAGCTGGCACAACGCAGGCGGCAGCAGCGTCTCGTCTGCCGCTTGCGCGATTCCTGTCCACGTTGCATCCCGTAACTCCGCCAACGAGATGACTCATATCCCGGTCTGCGAAGCCCATCGCTTTTGCGCGACTGTGTGAGTTGAAAAAAAATTCACATCTCTGAGAGACGATTTGTCTGGGAGTTTTTTTTTTTTTCATCGTAAGAAGGACGTGATGCGAATGACAAAACGAACCAATGTACGCGTCCGTGTCTGGCAGGGGAACGAGAATGTTCGGGAGCACGTGCGAGAACGCAATGCCAATGGATTAGAAGAGACACACCACTCGAGACGAGAGAACGGTGCATAAGAGCTCGGCCGCTGTGTTGATTTTTTTTTTTTATTGAAAACGTTATGGAAATACGTTCAACTGATCGATGCCGATGAATCAACGATACGACGTTGATAGCGAGAAAGTATTGCAAACACGGGACAAGGTGCGCATAACATAACGTGTCGGGAATTTCGTGATTTGCAATACACCGATGAGCAGTGATTACTCGAGTGAATTCTTTGTCGATGGCTCGAGTGTGTGACTCACCGGAGAAAAATTTGAATATTTGAACTGAACTGAACTCACTAAATAAATAAATAATTCACTATAATTAATTGTCAATTGCTATTTGATTACTGTTTTCTCTTCTTGTTCATTGATTATTCTAAATTAGCTTACTAGGCTTAATTTGTACTTATTCTACGTGGCCACTGCTTTTTCGCACGTTCTGTAAGTTTATATGGTGCGGCTATCCTATGTAGTGTACTCTTTTACGTTTATATGTGCATCTATGTACAGCGGCTCAGGTCCGGAGAGAATTTATCCCGGGAACTTTAATAAATTGAACTAAACTATATGTTTCATTAAACTGAAACGATGAATCACTAAAGTATTCACTGAGGGTTTCACGAGTGACTCGTCCTTTCTCGTCGAGCTACGAACACATTTGGAAAAACCGTGATATTCTCGAGCCCCAAGCAGCAGCAGCGGCAGTTCTATCGCCTTTAAGTATTGATCGAGCGTGTGTATATTCCTGGAGCCTGGCGCCAAGCCCACGCGTTTCCTTGCCTCTTCTGTCCCGCTGCCTCTCGTCGTCAATGTCGATGCTGCTGCTCTGCTGCATTGACCAGCAACGAATACGTGTTTTTCGTCGGGAGAGATCCAATTAGTGAAGTAAAAAAAAGTTGACGAAAATAAAGAGATGCATTTAATTAGCGATTGGCGAGGCATATGTGTGCGCATAAATAAAAGGTTAATCGCTACGGTGATCAAGGACTGTAAAGAGAGGCCCGTAGCATGATTCGAGCTCGTTGTCAGTCCCGATCCGTCCCGACGAAGAGACTCTCGAGGGTGATGGCCGATCTCCGGCTTCCACGCGGCCGGAAAGCCCGGTAATTTTACGATACGCACAAACACTTGTCTCGATCCTTTGAATCGCAACTATCTGAGGACGACGCGCAACGGCAGGGCCGAGAATGCTGGCACAACCAGAGGAGGAATTTCTTTGAAGGGTGAGCCCCATAATAAATAATTATTTAATTTAAATGAATATATATTTAAATTGCATATACCTACCTATATTTGTTTGGGGGCCGCGCGTCGAATATATTATTTTTCTAGGTGCAGGCAGTTAGATAAACGTACGGAGGGCCTTCGAGTTTCCGACGTGGCGAAAGCGAGCGCAACTGTATAGTAATTTTCTCTCTGTTTCGTAGTCCTATGCGAACCGAGAGTACAATCGACCTTGCCAGCCTTCCTGTTGCCAATTATAAACGCGTGTGTCCCGAAACCGAGACTGCGATATTTATACAACTCAGACGGTCACAGCTGCTCTTGAAAACCAAGATTTAGCACTCTTCGAACGAAGTGTACGACAAACAAACATCGCCGCTCGTGAGTTTATAACACGGTTTCAAGCCGAACAGAGCGAACACGCGACAACTCGCCGATTTGGATATGAAAAAGATATTACATGTCGATTACTGGAGGATGCGCACAGTTCAGTTCTCGTTGTGCAATACGTTATACGATAAAAAATAAAAAAATCGCAGCTCGAACACCTTATGTAAACATATTATATAGATTCAGTTTTAATTTGTTATTCAACAATTCGAACGAAATCGTTGAGCGTCCGATCCGCTGTCGTTAAGGCCGCAAGATCGGAAGAGCCGAGGAGGAAATCATGTTTTCATAATGAGAATGTCGAAAGAATATCTGACCTTGAGAAAAAGAAATAAAAAGGAAAAGAATTTCAAAAGGTTTTTTTTTTTTTTTTTATTTTACCGTGTACACCTGGAGATGTGACTACAGTGTTTCAATGACGGATTGCCGATCAATCGGCCTCGATCGATATTTTATCGTAAATTCTATCCAACAGTAAACCCTCGACCGGCGAGGTGGAAAGTGGAACGTTTCATTAAAATACCGCAAATGCGAGGTATTATGTTACGCGTTATGTACCTGTTACCCTGCCGCACCATAGTCACACATCGTTTGTATGTAAATCATCTCCCAACTATCTCTCCATCGCCGTTAAGGACATGTGAAACGACTCAGTCGGTAAACAAAATTTGTAATGGATGCGTTTCAGAGACCGTGGATTTTTCGGGAAAAAGCAAAGCATTAGCGGATGTACAATTTAATACCGCGTCCGATGATGCTTCCGTTTTATCTGAAACGTCAACCGGTTTTAAATAGCATTCATTCGAAAAATGCATCTATCTCTCTCGCACTCATATGTCACGTGGTACATCTTTCACATGGCCTTAATGAATTCTTTTCCTCTTCCCCCTTTTTTCCTATAATCGTGAAGAATTTTTTAATTTTTTTTTATTTTTATGATGCTCTCGCCTCGTTTATTTCCCTGCAGGCATGTCTCTATCGGTTCGCTTCTCGTGGTCGTCCTCTCTCCCGGGCTTGTGTCACCGTCCCCGTCTCGTCGCTCGGTCTCGACTCGATGCACCGTTGCAAGAGAGCTGCCAACCGCTGCAGCAGCAGCAACGGCGATGCAATACAGGGAAGGGAACAGACCACGCGAGAGTCCACCGCGTGCTACGACTGCATTATACGTGAGTCGTTCACCTACGCGCCCGGTTTACGCATCGAATGGAACGCGCCAACGAATAAGGCTCATGTACCAGTCATTGACTCCTCGAGAAGTAACTATTGCACGATATTATGAAACTTCGAGAAAATATAAATAATTTCGTCGTACCCTCTATAAATCGATCACGAATGAACGATGAACGATGAACCCTTCATCAGCCGAACTCACTTTTGCAAAAAAAAAAATCACTGTGTTAATCTCGATTTAAATTAAATTTTTATAAAAATCATATTCAGATTGAAATTTCTTCGGCGAATGTTATTGCAGTACTGTATACAATGACAGGAACCCAATAGCATTATGATCTCAGCTACGCAATTGCTTTTTTTTTTTTGCTCGCACCGACATCGTTTCCCGTGTAAAGCGTGCCGTGAGACCGACGGTAGTTTCATTCTCATCTCACCTTAGACGGTGTTCCATTAGCGACACCATTCAACTACTGCATCGAATCACGCGTGCTACGTGTGTAAGACGTATTTTTTTTTATTCTAAACACATGTTACAAAATTGAGCATGCTTAGCTCAAGTAATTCTATGTTAAAATTTATGAAACGGGAACCTTTTTTTTAGTGGTCAGATAAAATGTAATCGAAATTTTTTACATTTACCCGCTAGTCGAATGTATATCAATTCACCGAACTGCAACATATTGCCCACGTTTTATCAAACGTTTTTTTTTCGATATACATGTTTTCGTCTCGATATCCCCAGCCCCGCGAGCGGATCGAAAGGGTGTGTGTGTTTCTACAGTTTTATCGCTACAGAGTGTTTCAAAAATACCGGCTCTCCGATTCTGCTACCAAAATGGTATCGGAAAGAAAAAATCATTTTAACATATAGTTTCGATGCCGATAAAAACTGGGTCTGCGGAAAGTAGGATATTTAAGACAATTAAAAAAATTCACCGGGACAGTTTGATTGTGAATGAGCCGGTATGACATTGCGACGAGGGGGCGTGTGCACGATAGCGTGTTTTGGCAGGCTCGATAGAGAGTCTTGATTTCAGTGTGTTTTTCAGTGGCACGCAGCAATCCCCACGTTATTTGACTCGGTATCGAATTTACAAGGAAATCAGAACGTCCGTTTGTCATGATTAACTCGGTACTCTTTCTTTGTCCTACTCTCGAGGTAGATAAGTAAGCATGACGATTCGAACGAGTCATCGTCATCAGCGAACCACCTGCTTACTTCAACGGAATTTTTTTATTTACTTTTTATTTATTTGTATTTTTTAATATCCCACGCAATTACGAGAGAGAGGAATCAATTACGGGGTAAAAAAAATGTGTATTTAACAACCATTTCACGTAGATTTATTTTTAATAATAAAAAAATTGCAGAATTAACAGGAAACAAGTTGTGGACCCGTTTTTTTTTTCTTTTTACAGGGTACATTACCGACGTCTATTCCAGACTCTGGGGTTGTGCGAAAGGCGAAAAAAAAAATCGAAGTCGGTAGACGGGGGAGAAGACGAGAGGTGAGAGAAGATCGAAGAGAGGACCGTTGCGCGCGCTGTGTAACGACGAACGAGAGGAGTCACGACCTCGTCGGGTTCCTCTCGACGACGAGAAACGCCAGAGAGAGAGAAAGGGAGAGAGAGAAAGGGAGAAAACGATCGACCGAGAACGAGCCCGATGCTAGGCGGAGAGCTTTACTTGCTGTGTCTGTGTGTGTGTGAGTGTACGAAGGAGCAAGCGGGCTTAACGACGTGTGTAGAACTCTCGTCTGTATAACATTCCCCAAAGAGAAAGATGTATATATATATATATATATATATATATATATATATATATATATATATATGTATATGTATATATGTATATATATATATATATATATATATATATATATATATATATATATATATATATATATAACGTAACAAAGAAAAAGAGATAGAATGTAACCGTCGTTCAGACTCGTGAAGTAAAATCGTGATAGCTCGGTACTGATCAAAGCTCTATGCAGAGCGGACGAGGAGCACCTTTGCCTCGAGCCGAGCCACGAGAAAAGGGCTCGTTCGTTAATTCGCGATCGAATCCGCACTCGCGGTAAATAAATGTAAAAGAAAATTTTAATAAATAAAGAACTGAAAGAAGATACTGGTGTCAATTCGATATCGAATTCGGGTTTGCGGTAAATAAATCTAAATGAAAATCTTTAAATAAAATTGAAAGGAAAAAAAAACTAGCAGAGGCCAATAACGAGAAGAGACACGAGACTCGAGCGAGAGGAATATAACCCGGGCTGCTGCCGATATGAGATAACTCTCCCGTATCCGCCCTAACTTTCCGCTCTCGCTTCTATCGTGCTATAACGTTTTCAGCCTCTCGTGTGTCAGATTTCTTTTTCGCTTTTTTTTTTTTTTTTTTTTTAAATCGTATACACGATGCTCGCGGTCGGCGTATCGACAGTCCACTGACGATCAGGCAAAGTGCGGTTGACATACCGATTACCGTCGTTTCGCAGCTCACCGACACAATCACAGGGTTGCGGTCCGCTTTGCTTATCGAAATTTACAAACGTTTTTCCTAATACGAATTCAAACCAGTCCTACTCTCATTTGTGGACGATATCCGGCTCATAGTATGAGATTCCTGTATTCTATTATTGATTTACATATTATTTCGACGAGATGTATTAAATTCGGATTTCTGGGCGGTATAATAGATGAGATGTAGGAAGGGTTGATGATTGGTCAAAGGGATCAAAGAAGGCTTCTGCGCATCGCCGTGTGGCTCGCAGCAGCAGGCCGTCTCTCAGCCATTCAATCGCCATCTTGGACGCTGGCCGTCAGCAACTTGGAAGCTCCGCGTATTTCTACCCGTATTTCTCGATAAAAATTGCTCCCGCGTAAAAAAAAAGTGTTCCTACCTGTTCCCGAAGGCTCCCGCGACCGATAGAAGTGACATCCAAACATTCCTCGGGGTAATTCTATCAAAATTCCTTCATGACAAATGCCGACGTGTCGATAAGACGCTACAAGGCCGTGTTGTCGACACGCAACATCGAAATATGAAACTCCGCGGATTTCCGCTCAGATTTCTCGATAACAAGTGTTCGCCCGTACAAAACGTGTTTCGATCTGTTCCTGCGGTCTGCCATAAACGATAAAAGTGAAATTCTAATATATCTGGAGGTAATTCGATCCAAATTTCGTTATGATGAATGACGCCGAAGACGCGCGATATCCAAGTTTTTCTGCCTTTTTCAGGACTTTGCTGCGTTTAGTGTGCAAATACCATATATAGTCGACATTTTTTTCATACAATGGAATGTTTTTTGGTTTTTGTTTGTCGAAATGAGATTAATTCGAGCACTGAGAAGAAAAGTAGGGAATAAAGTAGGTCAAATAAGAAAATAAAAAAACCAGCTGCGCAGAATTTATGCGCAGAAGGCAACTGCCTTCTGCGCATAAATAATTTATCTTGAACTCAATTTATATAATCGCCTCGGTTTTTTTTTCTTTTCAAATCTTGCTGTGCATGTTTGCTCGTCTTGCTTTGACTGTTTGCATGTTTAATCAGACCCGCGGGAGCTGAATTGAAAATAAGACAGGGAAGATTAGCAGGAAAATATCAGCTGTCGACGAGCTTTGACGATGGGACAAACACGTCGACGTTTGTTTCATCGTCAAAGAGACGACGATTAATGACGGAATGAAAAAGTAAGTGAGTCAGGCCTTAGAGAGCCTCCGGCTCTCAAACATGTCGTAGGGCGAATGTCCCAGACCGACACGAGGTGCTGGTTGTATCATGTTATGCACGGGCCAATTTTCATAGTCACTGCCACTCGATAGAATTCCGTCCTTATCGACTTGCACCAGGCCTTATGTATTTCTTATCGGAACACGCCGTAGACCGGGTTAGTTCCTTTTTGTATTTTTTTTCTTCTTTTTTTTCACGCGTCTCTCGAGTAAATTTAGTCGGTTGATTTGAGTCGTTTGCTTTCAAGTTTTTAGTATATCGCGATAGATATGAAGTCGGATGAATCTCCGATTTTGCTAAGTAACAAAAATGGCAAATTGTGGTAAAAATAACATAAATATCTATTGGTAAATTGTCAATAGGCACGAAGGATATTCGCGACAGTACTTGATTACGTCCAAGTGGTTTCTGTATTAATATTTATGTAACATTCATTTTAATTAAAAGAGAATTTAAAACCGCGGCCTCGATGCAGTCTGAGACCGAGTATTTTTGCTCTTGAAGCAAGTAACACCACTTTGGAAAAGTCACTCGATCTATTTGAACTTGACGGAATATCGTAGTGTACTCGTAAATATAAATTGCATGAGGTCACGGTAATGCGAAGACAATTTGCACCGAGTGTAGACGTTCTGAATTTTTTTACCTGTCACATTTTATTTTTCGTTTGATATACTCTTTATTAGATTTTTGGCTTCTGGGCAAATAGCGTTGCGTAAACAATGTAGAATGGGCGTTCCAGTAAAACAGATTAAAGGGGTACAGAAAAGCGGGACAATTACGCGCGCGTTTTATCTACACTGTTTTCTGTTTTCGCTTTTGGTTTCTATTTACCTTAGCGACGACGAAGTCGCATGGGCTTCAGAGCTGTATTTTTATCGCGGTGCTTTTGAAAAATTTAATTACCCCGTTCGATTCGACAATTTTTGTCAATGTTAATCCACAGAATTATAGGATTTTTTACATTGCAGTCGATAATGTCAGTTTTTTTCTTGCCCCGCTGGCGTTGATTGAGCAGCAACGGCAAAAATCACGATAAGATAAAAATATAAGTCGCGATGGGCATGAATCGATATTTTCTTGGTGGTGCGAGGTCATTCTGAACGGAGGTGATGACGGCATTCCAGTACGTGAAGGTCCAAGTTTACGTTTTTGCACCAGGGTGGTGTGGTTGAGAATCGTCGAGTCCATTTTTTGTTTCTTTTCTTTTTTATTGCTTTTCCGTCCTAAGACAGGTCGTAGGTTTCATAGGTTTTGTAGGATGATGTAGGTAGGTTTGCGGAAAAAAACATTGTCTTTCGTAAATTATCGGTAACTGTGCTACAACAGCAGTCCTCGAAGGCTCGGAGATAGCCGTGCAATAAAATGTTTATGCGTATGGACAGCGATAGCGTTTTTATCGGTAGTCATCGCTTGGACGTGCGATGTTGATTAATCACTTGGATGTGATTTTATTTTTTTATTTTTTCACTGCATCGTGGCATGTTTTGGGAATCTCCGAGCATTACAGGCTGTGGGTCTTCCGACAACTTCCAGGAAGGTCGAAGAAAAAAAGCGTGCTGAAGAGGTCCCTCCGGCCTAGTGTGCCGGAGCTCAAGGGGGCAACTATCGATAGCGCTCTATTTTCATAATGGAGAATCATCAAGTAACTCTTTTGGTATCGATAATATTTCTCAGATTCGGTTTACTTGACTTGAACAATATAAATTCCCAAGTCTTGTAATTAATGTTGTATCTTAGTTTGATATTTCTACATCAATATTTTTCGAAGCATTTTATTAATAATAATAATTTTCTAACTATTATTCTGTCTAATCTATTATTTATTTCAGAATATTAAAAATGCTATGTAATTATTTTTTAAATCAACAAGTCAATGCCTCATTAAAACTTGTTGCAGCATAGATAGAACTGTACAGTTTTGTATAGAACGCGAATCCGCTGGCCTTTTTTGCCTAAAGTACATTGCGACATTAACGGGCTCGATTTTATGCATGAAAAATCATATTTTTGGAATTTAAATAGAAAATATTGGGTTGGGAGTAAAATAATCGTTATATTCGTGATCAGCGGACGAAAGTTTATAGAATATAGCTGTGAAAAAAAAAAATCGGATGAATAATTTTTCAATGTTTGAACCACTTTTGGAAAAACGTCGATATTCGTGATTTTCAAACGTCGATATCTCGGCTCCCAATGGAGGTAGGGAAAATGCGAGGTCCCATCGTGTTCTACGTGGAAAAGTATATAATATAGGGCCTTGCCCGAAATTTTAGAATCGTATTATCGTGCCGTTTGAGGACATTGGTCAACGTGAAAAATGGACTCGAAAGCGGTAGCCTCGCAATTTTTTGACGAAATTTTTTTTTATATATTTTTTTTCTATCTAACTGCCACCTATTCCGACGTATTTTTGCGCGCTGAACACGACTCCGCTGGTCTTTTTGGACTAAAGTACAATGCGACATTAAGGGGCTCAATTTTTTGCACTATTTTATGCACTTCGCCGGCTAAAACGGATTAGCCGGCTAAAATAGCTTGGCCGGTTAAAACGGATTAGCCGGCCAAACTATAAAATCCATTCGCCGGATAAGATATTTTAGCCGGCCTATTGTACAGCCAGCCCATTTGTGCAGCCTTAGAATGTACCACAGGATAAATACAAAGAAGGAAGCAAGGATGACAATGAGGGCTGCCCAAGGACTGCGAAGCGATAATCTTCACAGTTAAATTTCATTTTCTACTTCAAAAACGAATGGCAAAATTTTTTGTGCTTTTCCATTTTTTTAAATAGAATATATTTGGCGTTATCGCCTAAAAAATTAGACCGCAATTTATAAAATCAATAGAATGACGCGAAATAATTTTCTCAGCTTTGTGTACTCGTTGAGTCACCGGCAACTCGGAACTGTTACGAATTTTATTCGTCTCCACATTATCCTAACGCAATTCGGGCATTCGAACCGTTTTTCCATCAAAGCCTACGAACCACGAACGTTTCAAGTCTTGCTATCAAACTCACGAGTCTCAATCTCGATTCTCTCGTATTATTGTTGTTCCCTCGAACAGGAAACAGCGGATGCACCGTGACTCACGTCCGAACGCGATGACCGTCTTCGCCGAGGGACGGCGAAACAGCATTGACACGAAATTAATAAAATTTATCTCAACACATCACGATATCGCCAAAGTATGTATGTCGTGCGTGTAATATTTGTCGTACGAGAGAAGACGGGGCCAATTTAAATTAAATAGCTCGTTTAACCGGCTAAAGAGTACATGACCTCTTTAGACTTCGACGAAATAACGATAAAGTTAATTTTCGGCCTCCGTAACGCCCAACGCGATTCATATAAATTCACTTACGACGTAACGACGTCGTTAAGCGTTTCCCGACTCGTGGCACAATTTTTTTTCATCTCAATCAATTACATTCGTCGAATAGATTACGGTAGGGTATCGTTGACTCGTAACTACACTACTGGAATTCCTCACAACCCCCCCTCCGATGTCGACGCGATAAGCAGAATTATATACGTGTGTAAGTTTAATCTTGCGTGCATTATACAGCAGCGTGAGTGGAACGAGTGTGCGTTCACTTTCGCGCCCGACGAGGCCCGAGGACGAGTTCGCACGGAAGTTATACACACAACGCGCGTGAGTTCTCGCCGCGGGCCACTCTAAAGTATCAACGAAGAGAGAAAACTCGTCGGGACACGAACGATGCGGCCGGGAGAGGAGGAAGGTTCGCTATAGAGATCACGTAGAAGTGGACTTTTAAGGAAGAGTACTCGAGAAGAATAATCGCAGTTGCTAGCGGCTTCTTACACGACATGATTTACTTTCGCTGCATCGGTTCGCTCGGCTCGAAGAGAAAGGAGAGGGCGCGGGGACCGTCGACGCAACACGGTTCGAGGTTCGGTCGAATTATCGAATAGATTCGCCGGTCGGATAACCATTCCGTCATTACTTTCTCCTCTCTCTCTATCTCTCTCCGGTGCTATCTCGAGTAATATCGAGGGAAGCAAAGAGTCCAGGTACATAAGCTCATAAACTCTCGATTGCGATTATTACGCAGCCTGCGCCGGTAGATCGAGTATTGTCGCTATAACCGTGGTCACCAAGCGCTCGCGCGGCCCTGACCTCGATCTCGAAAAAGTGAATGAGACCTTTTTTTTTTCTTTCTTTTCAACGTTGATTCGACGTTCGTTCGCGAGTCCTCGCCGAGCCTTTATACACGGTGACGGAACGGTTCTTGCAAATTGTTACTTTGTGAATTCGCATCTCGTACGGGAGGGTTAAGTGTGATGTGGAGAATTGGAACGCGACAGAGAGCCCCTTCGCGCCTCCGTCCAAACGACCGCCAACATAGTTTAAAATCGATATAGGGAACGGGCGCGCGGAGTGAACTGTTATATACGCCTTATCGGGTGGAGGGAGGATTTTCTGGCCGACAGTCAAAAGAATTTGGATACTTCTCAAGCTGTCTGGACGATACAAGCAGGGTTTCCTAAGAGTCGATCTTTTTATTTTATTTTTTTTATTTTTTTGCGGGGGAGGGTGAACAGATAGTACGAGAATTGGAGCAAGTGCGCCATCGTCGCCACCCTCGTGGCGCGCTCGCGACTCACTCTGCCTCCTGGTCTAACTCGAACGCCGGAAAATCGATAGGAATACGGTCCGCACTATCGTGGCTTCTCGCTTCGTCCACTCTTGCCATACGGCATGCTCTTCTCTCCTCTCTCTAAAACTTTTCTTCGTTGCTCCTGCCACAATTCGTCTTTTCGATTGATGAAAAAGAAACAAAAATTGCGGACGTGGAACCGGAAGTAAAATTAGAACGCAGGATGGACGTCCAACCGGACGCGGCTTCGTGAACTCGACGAAAAACCGATTGACCCGACCCCGCTGACCTTTTTTCTAGTTTTTTCCTTCCATATCCCCCGCCACGTAAAAGCTATTTTCGATCAACACGACGCCTCTACTATTCTCGCTGTTCCATTAAATATTCAGAGGTTAAATTAAATTCGACACGTTCCCGTTGGGCAACGGAATTTGAATTTGAAGTTAGAATAACATAATATCATGTAGGCTCTTGTGTATCTTGAATTGGACGTAGAGAATGAGTTATTGTAGTTGTGACTGAAAAAGGACGTGTCCGAAGGAAGTAACAATAATTCCTTATCCTATCTGCTGTTCGTAGAGAGTGTACACACACACACACACGGAGACACACACACACGCACACGCACATAGTTCCGATCGTGGTTCGTTTACCGGCCGCTTACAGGCAGCATGGATTCTCGTAATACCAAGCGAGACGGAGATTGTTGGTCGGTTCGAGAGCCCGAAACGAGGAGACCTCAACGTGCAGGATCTATATAAACTACCTAGAGAGTGTAAAGAGGGAACCGGTTCTTTCGAAACCGGCGCCCATTACTGTCTCTCTCTCTCTATATATATATATATATGTCCTCTCGGTTTTATCTCGTTCTCGTGTGACTCTCTTGCAGTGACTTGAAAGCAGCGAATTACTGTCTCCAGGCTTCTCAATTCGGCCCTGATGATTTTTTAAAATTCTCTTCTCATTCTCTAATAATTAAACGAATATGGATCACCTAGGGACCAATTCAGGCTTCCCAGGTTACTTCTGCGATCTAAAATCTAAAAAATATGGATTAGGGTAGGTAGGAATAAAAAAAGGCCACTCACAGTCGAGATGTTTCTTCTTAGGTCCGATCATCTCCTCGGTGGTGGCTTTGCATACGGACTTTGCGAGGCCCTGTCCGGCAATGCTGTGCCTCGCGGCAAGCAGCCTGTCGTTTATCGTCTGTCCGGCCATGGTTATGCTAACAGAGCCGGCTCGGTTGCTGTTGTACTCTCCTCTATCTCCCTCGCTCCTCTTCTATCCACCTTCCTGTCAGCACGGACACAGAGTTCCCCTCTCGCGCGAGCGCGCGCACACCCCTTTTCTCTTCTGGTTACAATCCCGCTGCTGATTCCCTCCTGCTTGTACTTTATCCTCCGTTAACAAAAACGTTAGGGGCAAACTCTCTCGAGAAATTCGTTACGCCGATCGACCGGCCTCTCCACTCCGGATTAATCAATTTTTTTTTTCTCCTCCCTATCTGCGCTGGATCTCTCGATCTCTCGCTCGAGGATTAATGACAATAAAAAATGAGCTCGCGACACACAAAACAGCACGATATCACCGCACCTTTTCACAAAATTCACCGGCCAGCAGAGCCGCTTTGTCACATCGACTACCGTAACGATATTTTATTGCGTATATATAATCGCCGCTGCTCACACGCGTACCGGACAGTGTGTGTGCGGCGCTCGGACATCAACGATCACCGACGGCGTTTGATAAACTCGCGTTTAATCGACGATCTGTCCTCTACTCACTCGCCTCGCCCGATAGTGTTGTAGGTATAATTTACCTCGCCGTCCGTTGCCCCACGACGACTACGACAACGTTAACTCGGCCCGACTCTTCAAACTGCCACGAGCCACGATATATGTATATATATATATATATGTATCCACCACACTCTACACCTATGTGTCCAGTTCAGAAAAACTTGTAATTTCTTTATCTATCTCGTTACTTCCGGTGGATTCTTCTTTATATTCGTTCAGCCCTTTACCGGGCCCTCTTCTTCGCCCTTTCACTCCCCTCGCTCCCTCGATCTTTCAATGTCGCTTTTTTTTTTCTCCTATCCCCCTTTCTTCCGTGTGGCGTTTGACTCGGGCGAGTTATGCCGGCTACGCTTACCTAAGGCCTCGTTTCTTTTAATGTATACTCTCTCCACGGCCTTTTTATTAAATATATTTTTATCGCGTTAACGATAAAAACCGAGACCCCGACGATTGAATGCGAGGACCACCCGAGAGAGAGAGAGCTATCCCGCGGTCTCTAGTGTACTCGCGCCCGCGTTTAACAGCTCAGCTGTGGACGGACGACAGCTCAGCACACACGGCGCCGACGGAAGGCTCTCGCTGTCGGTGCTCCCACGACCACCGAAAATGGCCGACACTGCCTACTTACTCGATGTGCCCGCTGCTCCTGCTGCTGCTGCGCCGCTCTACCTCCCTCCCCGGACGCAAGCGCGCCCGAGAGCCGCTGGCACTCGCCGCGACCTCAACCAACCACCAGACTCATTTATCCCTCTCTTTACCCCTTTGCGCTACGCTAAATCTTTGCTGACCCACACACACACACACATCGCTGCGCTGAGACAGCGCGACGGGCTATGACGTCATACCGCGCTAGTCAAATGGGCGTCTCTCCGCGCCGGTTTAACGCGGAGATTGCATGGCATAGATGCTCACATTTTATTCATAAATTATTATTATCGACAACCAGATTGTCGGATAACTTTTATTTCGACAAAAAGAATCCCATTAAGATCCACAATCTTTGAGTGTCTTAGGACAGATGGTTAACGTTTTTCGATGTTTGCGATTCTGCAAAATAAACGTCCACTCTGTCAAGAGTCGACGATATGAATATTATTCTCGACATTGTTTCCGTGTATTCAGCGAGTTACATTTTTTTCTTTTGTTAACGGCGGGTTTGAAAGATTAAGGCTTTCACCGTCGAATTTCGTGTTTCAAATTAAGTTTAATTCCGGATGTAGATTGCTCGTCAAAAACAACAATAGCGGCTCCCAGGATTCGTCGGCCAGAGTTGATATCTAACCTTGTTCCGATTGGTCAAACACGCCGCATTGATGACACGATAATCATTGTATAATTGAATTAAATACACCATCATTGCATTACTGGTGAATTTTTTATAAATTTTCTCTCAATATGAGCAGCGCAATCCGAAGTCTCGTTCAGCAGAAGGTATTCGGTATATTGATAACGTCTCACCCGGCATAACCTCTTTCGCCCGGACTTCGACAAACGTGAATACTATTAATGTCGAAATTTTTACGATATTAATTTTTCTCGTCGTTATAGATAGCCCAGAGTGTGCGCAGTACGAATCTTTGCGTCTCGGACGTCCAATCGAATTTGTCGTTGAAATGCGACGCTAAGGGACAGTTCATTTTCTCGCTGCCTCTGAAAACAAAGCAATACAACCTGTACAGCGCAGCCGAGGACATAGTCAGAAACAGTCGCGATGTATTTCCAAAGATTAGTCTCAATATCGAAGGCCACCCCGCTGTGGCATTCGGCATACCCAGAGAGGCTCTGGTCAAGGAAATTTTGGAGTCCAACGTCAGAGGACTCTTGGCTCCTCGAATTCTTCCAAAAAGGCGTAGCGTAGTTGTGGAATTCAGCTCGCCCAACATAGCGAAGCCCGTTCACGTTGGACACTTGCGCTCCACGATAATCGGCAATTACATAGCAAATTTACACACATTCCTAGGTGACAAAGTTAGAAAGATAAATTATCTTGGAGACTGGGGTACGCAGTTTGGCTATGTTCAACTGGGAATCGACTTGCTGCATGTCTCGGACGAGGCTATGAGGTCGGATCCGATAACAGAATTGTACAAAGCTTACGTTCACGCGAACAATTTATCCACTGACGATCCAACGATCGCCGTCAAAGCAAGACAGATATTCGAGCATTTGGAAAAGGGCGACGAGGGTTTGTCGGAAAAGTGGAAAAATTTTCGCGAATACACCATGGACGAGTTGGCAAAGATTTACTCGAGACTCGGCGTGTCATTCGATGATTACCACTGGGAGTCGATGTACAGTTCAGATAAAATAGAGAAAGTAATCGCGCATATGGATACATTGCATATTTTGGAAACAGACGCGGAAGGGAGAAGGGTCGTGGCCTTGAACGAAAAACGCAGGGTTCCCATAATAAAAAGCGATGGTTCGACGCTATACTTGACGAGGGACATAGCGGCCGCGATGGATCGCTTTGAAAAATACAAATTTGATCTCATGTACTATGTTGTCGACAATGCACAAACCGATCACTTTAAAAGTTTGATGACTGTACTCGGTAAAATGGATATGCCTTGGGCGGAGCGTATTCGTCACGTGAAATTTGGCAAGATTCGCGGTATGAGTACGCGAAGAGGAACGGCCGTGTTTCTTAGCGATTTTTTGAACGAGGCACGTGACGCTATGCGAAAGAAACAAGAAAGTACATTGAGTAAGTAATCCAGAAGAGAAGTTCGATCAATGAATCCTCTTCGTTGCTCAATTGTCTTTTTTTTTCATCTCGAAAAAACCACGAGGAAAACTGTAGCTGACCGATAAGTTTTACGATTAATTTGCAGCCACGAAGATATCGCTCGGAGCTGACGACAACAGTTGCGATATCCTCGGCATGTCGGCCGTTGTTATTCACGATTTGAAACAAAAAAGGCAAAACGATTACGAATTTGATTGGAACGTCGCCCTCGACGTGAGTACGATCGGCGAGATCGTTTCAATTCACCAAAAAATAAAAAAAACGCGAAAAAAATAATTCTCGACAGATCAAAGGCGAAACTGGGGTGAAGCTGCAGTACACTCACTGCCGTTTGGTCAGCCTCGAGGAAAATTGCGGGTTCTCGCTGCCGGACGAGTGTTGTCCGGCGCTTCTGAACGAGCCGTGCGTTAATGCTCTCGTTGCGAAGATCGTACAATTCGACGAGGCTGTAATTTCGTCCTATCGAACATTGGAGCCATGTCACTTGGTGAAATATCTCTTCGATTTGAGGTGGGTCCATATTATCGTTCAAAATTTGAACAAAACTAATGAGTTATCCTTGATTCGTTATACGGCAGCCATACGGTGAATAAAACGCTGAAGGAGCTTCGCGTTAAGGACGCCCCGAGCGACGTGGCTTCCCAACGTTTGCTGCTCTTTCGCGTGGCTCGAAATGTTCTCGGGGAAGGTTTGACACTACTCGGCTTACGACCACTCGAAAAAATGTAAATAAATACCGAAAATAAGTATATGAAATAAAATTGCAAAAGGATATTTCTGAAAAGAATGGCTCTCGTTGATCAGTCTCGTCTAAAATCGCATATTTACTTCGAGTAACAATCATTACCATCGTCGCAACAGGATTGTACTCGTAATTGCAATAATCGTCGATAATGAATTTAATAGCCGATGGATGATCGTGATAAATGCCTCCGGCATACGATGCAGAGTTCTCGACGACGTTGGTAGTTGGAAGTTTGTTATTGGCCTCTCAACGTTTCTTCCACGTGAACTTTCTCCTCGCTCCCTCCTGACCGGGCTTCTTTCTCTCACGTTTCCTTCTGTCACACGTCAGCAGTCCGGCTATCTCAGAAAAACGATAATTATTTTATAACGGAAATAACGAACAGCCCTCCACCGACTCTTTATCTCGCTAATATGTTTGTCGCGATATTTTTCTTTACTCTTATCGGGTAAATTGATCAAAAATTTATCGGCTCGTTAAATTGCAATCTCATTTCGCGGAATAATTGTTTCTCATGTTTCTCTCACCGACTCGCATTTTCTCCACCATATCAGAGTCGACGAAGCTCCGCAGACCCCAGGCAATTCCGTAACGAATAGCTCCCGACTGTCCGGTAAACCCGCCGTTTTCCACCGTCGCTTCGACGTCCACTTGTCCGTCTAATCCCGTGAATATCAGTGGGAATATCACCTGCAAAAAGAGAAAAACAAGAACAATTTACCAAAAACACGCTTCGAGACATTTTTTTTAACTGAATGAAAAATTTTATAATCAGTATTGATAATCGTATTTAAAAAATATTATTATTTATATTATCGTCGAACAGGAAGAAGTGGATTCTTACCAAAAAATTGCGGTGATAATATCCTCAATGTAATTAGAATTTAGAATAGGAAGGCGAAGTATATATTTTTTCTTTAAATATATTTCAACGGTATCTTCTGCGATAGTCTCATAACTTTTAATTTCTAGGTATATATAAAAAAAAATCGACACTAAATACGGATCTATAGATTCGTAGATCATTTCGAATAGCACAGCCCATACAATCTCTCGATGCTGTCCTGGCTCAGTTTTAAATCATTTACTTTTCTCTCATTTTATACATTCAAATTTTGTTTGGTTCGTGTCATCATACCGGGCCGCTCCAGCTCCAAGAAAAAAAAAGTAAACCCAAAGATCATGAGATATTTCTTTCTCTGTTAAGTTTCTTGAGTATGTCTGCGAGTACGCGATTGTTGTCGGTCAATTGTTTCCTTATGACTCTCAGATCTTCGGTGTTTGCGGCGATCTCGACGAACATCTTTTCGACCGACGTATTCAACGTCGAGTCGGAGGTGTCTTCGTCGTGTTTTTTGATCCACGTAACGTGCTCGCTCAGAGTGACGTTTTCGTCGTTCGTTAGCGGTGCGCTTCTCTGTGCAATCTCGTAAGCGGCTTTCAATATTTCCTTGGGCAGACGTTTCTCCAACGGATTAAGAGGTTTAACGACGAGCACCTGCTTACGATTTTCCACGTCGATGTCGTGATCGAACATCCACTTGCGGAAAGCGTACGGTATCGCACCGTTGTGCAGCACCATTTCCGTGAAGAGAATCAACTTGGTTTGTCTAACGAGTTTCGTCAGACCGGCGTGATTTCGAAGCCCCTGGATATCGTGGACCGCTATACCGACCAGAAGATTCATCAGTATAACAGTCACAAAGACGAGAAAGAGTGTGAACAATATCTGCGAACAGAGTGACAAAGGATGATAGAGAACAAAGTGTCCGTCTTTGACCTGATCCGATTGGTTGATGAGGCCCTCGAAGTCAAGGTCACCGGCCATCATGGCGAGGACTTTGATGAGACCGGTGAGGGGATTGCCGAACGAGGGTTCGCCAACGAATATAACGCAAAAACTAATCGTAAATCCAATGAGAAGACCGGAGTAGGCCAACAGCAGTTTGGCAAACTCGAACTGTATGTGTGTAAACATGGCGACGTATGTGCCGAAGGCCGGTAGTTGACCGACCATCAGCATGAGATTCGTCCAGGCGCATAGTATAGCGAAAGCACCGACGTAGTTTTGCCAGTCGTATGTCCGACCGGTGTAAACGAACGACGTAACGAAGACGCTGACTATTACGACGCCGTCGAGAACATTGTCGATGTTCGAGAAGTACTGTCTCGCCGATTTGTAGACCATGAAGCCGAAGATCTTCCGGGGTATCGTTATACAGGTGAGGAACAGCGAGAGATACCACTCGATCTCTATGACGGTCCTTCTGAACAGAAAACCCGTGAGCCTCTTGCTGTTGCAGACTTTCGATGCGCCGGTCTCCTCGTGGTTGTAACACTTGTACGCCAGAGCGGTGAGAACATAAGTCGTCATGCAGACGACGGTCATGGCGTATAGAAATATTCTCATGAGATAAAATTTTCTTATCTTCTCCCATTTCAGATGCAGAAAAGCCATAACGAGAGGATGCGACAGTAAATCCTTTCGGCGCTCCTGGACGAATGTGTTTATGAAACTCGTCTCGCAGGGATTTTTGCTCGGGAATAGTATGTCGAAATGGAATCTCATCTCGAACTCACGATTGTGGGAGACCGGTCGTTTGAGTCTTATGGATGCGTCGAGCCGCTGTCGAAACACTTGGAGGGACTCGGGGATCTTTCGTAGTATAACGTTGAGAGCGGAGAGGCCGGTGCCCGTCGTGGCACTGACATCCGCTCCGGCCCAGATCAGGCTATCAACGCACTGCGATTGTTCGTTGAGCGCGGCTATGTGGAGCGGCGTGAAGCCGACCTTGTCGCTGGCGTTAACTTGGCCACCGTGCTTGAGAAGTAGTTCGACGAGCTCGGCGGAGGAATTGGTCGTCATGACGGCCAAGTGGAGAGGCGTGCGGTGAGCCCGGTCGACGGCGTTGACATCGGTGCCCGGTGTCTTGAGGAGTGCCTCGACGCAAGGGAGGGACTGTACGAAGCACGCGACGTGGAGGGGTGTTTCGCCGTGGTGATTCTTCAGAGCCACGCTGGCGCCGCGCTCCAGCAGGAGTATCGCCACTTGCAGCGACCGGGCTCGTACGGCCGAATGGAGAACGGGCTCGACCTCTGGACCGTTGTTCGTGTACATCTGTGCACCGTTGTCGAGCAGCAATTTCGCTGATTCACGAGAGTTTCCGAAAGCGGCAAAGTGAAGAGGCGTGTAGTTGTTTATGCAGCTCACGTAGTTTACGTCGGCTCCTCGATCTATGAGATGTTTGAGGCAGGCGACGCTGCCCGACAGAGCGGCAGCGAGAATAGCGTTTATTCCGGTGCAAGGCTCAACGTAATCGACACTCGCTCCAGCAGCTTCGAGCCGCGGCAGAACGTTGTCGAGACCGCGAAAACAGGCCCAGACGTAAGCTATGTTTTTCAGTCTCTCCCGATAACCATCGGCCGGAGCATCGATTTCCGTCACGTCCTCCAAGTCACCGCGCTCCATTTCCAGAAGCATCTTCATCTCACCGACGCTCACCACCGACCACATAGCGCTCTTGAGACTGCTGCCGTTGATCTTGGCGTCCCTGAGGGCCTCAAGATTGTCGAAGAAGAGACTGTCGTCCACCGGCGGTGGTTGGCCGGCATCGATCTCCTGGACATTTTTCGTCGATGAATTCTCCTCTGGCTCCTCGTCGATCACAACCACTCGGTCCGGCAGATCCCCGCGTCTGAGGCATCTGGCTGATCTGTACGTGGAAGACAATCGCACGGACAGAGGCTCCTTCGGGCCTGTGCGCTCGCTCAAATTTCCCATTGAGTAGTGACGAGGCCTCGACGGAGGTGGACTCAGGCTCTTCATCTCGTTCGACTCCATCATCGAGGACTCTCGACGACTATCCGCGCTCCTCGACGACTATCGAAGCCTCGATGGAACTCGCGCACCGATCAGTTTCTCGTCCGGCTTCGATCGACGAACTACGCCGAATCATTCGTTATTTTCACATCGGCGAGCTTGGACGGTGTATCAGACCGCTGTTGATTTGCTCTCTCGGGACTTACGACTGTCCTCTCTGTTCCTTCCTCTCGCCCAAACCTCTCCTCCCTCCAAACTTCGTACGCAACGTCGGAACCAAACACGCCGCGGAGCTACTCGACCCTTCTCCGACTCGAGCGATCGTACGTCACAAAACTGTCCTAACCGTTCTCGTCACGTCGTCTCAATAACTACAATTTTTTTCACGTATACGCTCATTGCCTGCGTACAAGCGAGCGAGACCTTGCCACGGCAAGGCTTATACGCGCAATGCTAGTACCCGATCACGAAACGCTCCTCTTGTACGAATTCACGTTCCACCCTTCCTACAAGACCGGAGCTATTTGCGAATTTACATAGCAAGTGGGACCGATACACGTACGACGCGTCGCTCGAGTAAAATTCAACGTTCAACGCGGCGAGCTGCGGTAACAATTTTTTCTCTTTCGTTTAACGAAACGATCGAGTATCGTGGCGAACATGGTAAATGGATTGTCCGACGGAAACGAAGAATTTTCGCTATCGAGAAATTTACCGGGAACAACGCTTAAGAGAGCGTTACAACTGACAACTTTTGTGGCTGCTACGGTCTGCGACAAAGTATCTTCGAATCTTATCGACGATATATATATTTTTTTATCGACGCTCGATCAGTTACGTGATGTCCCAAGGAGTTTTATGACTCGATTTTTTTCTTTAGCACAACGGCATGTGAATTTCGTGATACAGCCCGATACTGATAGGGGCTTTCGGTTCGCGCGTGGATCAACGCCACGAAATTCTAACGACGAGCTTTCCGAATATGTTCGGAACACAGTCTCCGAATATGTAGCGAGTCCGTGTTCATTCGTCGGGACCGTTCTGCCGTAGGTGATGATCTCGGACAGAGAGAAGAAAAAAAAGATGAACGGTAAATGTACCCTTCAAGCGGATTTATCGAGGACTCTTTCCTCCGGCGAAGCGATTCAACTCTGAACCGGGTGCTCGAAGCGACGACCCGGTTGAATCTTCCCGTGACCTTCTCGTCACCGTGTTCTGCGAAACAAGTCAAACGATATTTAAATACACCGACATTGTACATTCTTCACGATAATTTTCTTATCTTTTCCATTAATTCGATATCTCTCGTGATAATTAAAGTTGTCGGAGAAATTGTACGATAAGCAGGTTGTCCAATCATGGTGTTGGGACATTTATTTGAAAAATTAAAATATGCATATCCCGCGCGGCGTACGAAATAACATTTAGTTCGATAATCGCCTTCGTTTACGTTGGAATGGGTTCAGAAACCAAAACCACTTACTATACGGAAATGTATATATGTATCTCAGTGAAACTGAGATACACTTTTTTTTTGATTGTCACTAAACGCACACACTAAAAAAAAAAAAAATCAAAGGGCCTCGGCGGGACCCCCCATATTGGCCACTTGATCACGAATATGAAGTTCATTTTACTCCCAACCCAATATTTTCCATTTTAATCTCAATAATACGATTTTTCGTGGATAAAATCGAGACATTCAATGTCTCATTGTACTTTAGCCCCAAAAAGGCTAGCGGATTCGTGTTCAGCGGGGACAAATACGTCAGAATACGTGGCAGTTCGTTTTTAAAAAAGGACAAAAACATTTACTAAACTAAATATACATTTTGAAACAAACTCATATTTTCGGGAAGATACAAAATTCAAGGACATTCCAGGACTTCTTCAAGGTCAGGCAAAATTCAAGGACAATTCCAGGACTCCAAGGACTTCAGGGACCGCTGGACACCATGCCAATGTATCGGGGAAATTAGTGCACGTTAATTGGATACCATTGCGCTCGCCTTAACGCAAGTGGAACACAAATACCTCGGATGCATTGGGACGACACACTTGAAATGAAGTTGCACTTGATCTAGATTACAAAAGAGTGTACGTGTGCCTGGAGTCTTGAAATTTTTATTGTTTATGTTTGTAGTCTGAGAGTCGTCGCAACGACGTTGAAATTGAGCAAGAGTTTCCAAGTCTCCGAAACACGCGCGCTTACGCGCATAATTTTGTCGGAGCCTCACGTTTTCAGTCTCGGGGTTTTCTCTTTCTCTCTCTTTCTCTCTCTTTCTCTCTCTCTCTCTCTCGTCGACGCTGCAATAATTTCGTATGCCGCCCGACACTCCGCAGCGAGCAAGTAGGAAACGTCGAAGTTTCCGATGAACTTGCGTGTTTGCGCGAGTGATCCAAGGATACACCGATCGTGAAGGAACGTGTCCGGTGCGTCTCCGTTGCCTCTTATTCACGAGTATCTTAATCGTCGATTTGGAAAAAATAAAATAAGATTTTTATTACAAATTGGAGCATATATTTCGCAAACATGTTCTCGATTACCTCCTCGAGGCATGAGTGCGTGCGGAAATTGAAATAACAAGGAATTTAACGAGATTCAAATGTTGCTTTATAAATAAAATTATATTTCGTTTATTAACTCGAGTGTGCTATACATTAAGTAAAGTATTTAAAAAATACAATAAATTTAACATGGGAGGCGGGCAACGAACTCTCGACGATAGCACCGATATACAATTGTCTATATCTATATATACACATAACAATAATTCGTTGCAGTTGGAAGACCGTCGGTGAGAACCGGTTACCCAACTAAGCCTGCACCTTCGAGTGTCTAAGACGAGAATTAAAACAATAATATATTTATATATAAAATAACGTCGCACGCCTCTAATTCTTAATATAAAAAAATAAAACAGACGCAGATCGTTGGATTAACTCTAAGATAAAGATCAGTAAAAATTATTCACAATTTATCCTCTCCCTCGTTGGCTTTTGGATTGTATCGCTTGTCCAGAGCCAGCGCTATGACAAGGTCCTGAATCAATTTTCTCGTTTCCTCGCACATCTTCGCCAAATCGGCGATTTCATTCTGCATCGACGTTCTGTCGTTTCTGCCAATATCGCCGAAATAATTTTCGTCGATCGTCTCGTTGTCATTACGTCGGCCAGTCGCGTGAGCCTCGCTTTTTCTGTGAGTGTAAGCGACGCTGTTGGTTCTCTTGCTCGAGGCCGTTCCCATGTTGGATCTTCTGTCCCTGGCGACCCTGTGGGCGGCCGCGAGAACGTCCCGCGGTAGTCTCTTCTCCCTCGGGTTGAGCGGTCGAACGGTGAGAACGGCCCGAAGGGGCGATGGTAGAACGAGTGTCGTCCATCTGACGATCTTCATGATTTTGTTGGGCAAAAGAGCGAGAAGAAGAGCGCTCTCGACGTCGCATATGAGCTTCGTCTGCCTGACGAGCTTGGCGAGACCGGCGGTCTTCTGTAGGCCCTTGATATCATGGACCGCTATACCGACGAGAAGATTCATCAGAACAATCGTTACGAACAGAAGAAAAAGTACGAAGGAGAGCTGAGCGGAGACCTGCAGAAGAATCCACGACGTGCTGCCGACGTCCATGTGACGCCCGACGTCCTCACCGCCGGGAAAGAAGAGTTCCTCGAAGTCGAGTTCGCCGGTCATCATGACGAGAACCTTGATGAGTCCGGTGTGAGGGCTGCTGAACGACTTGGACTGGGGAAAGATGACGCAGAAACTCGCGGTGAAGCCGACCAGGAGACAGGCGTAAGCTAGCAAGAGCTTGAAGACCTGGGCCTGCACGCTCGTGAACATAGCGACGTAGGCTCCGAACATTGGCAACTGTCCTATCATCAGCATAAGATTGCTCCAGCCACACAGAACGGCGAAAGCTCCAACGTGGCTCTGCCAGGTGTAAGTTCTGCCGGTGTAGACGAACGAGGTAGCAAAGACGCTGAGAATAACGCACCACTCGACGATGTTCTCTGGCTGGGTGAAGAATTGTCTCAGCGACGGGTAGGTCAGTATAGCGGTGGCTTTTCTCAAGCCCTCCAGTACAGTGAGAACGACGAGGGCGTACCATTCGACCTCGAGGACGACAGGATGCCGGTGGAAAAAACCATTGACCCCGGTCGAGTTTGCGCAGAGCGGTAAGCTTCCGTTTCCGTCGACCTGACCGTGCGACTCGTTGTAGCAATTATGCGCCAGGGCGGTCATCACCCAGGCGGTCAGTACCAAAACGTACATAAGATAGAAGAACAATCTGCCGACATAGTATTTTCGTATCTTCTGCCATTTGAGGTGCAAGAAGGATTGGCACAGAGGATGCTCGAGTATCTCCTTGTAACCCTCCTTGACGAACGTTCCGAGATAGCCAATCTCGCCCTCCCGTCGATGCTGGAGAAGCGGATGAAAATCGAGCCGCAGCTCCATCTCACCGGCAGCCGAGCTCTGCGGATGAAGGGTTATCGACGCGTTAAGTCTTCTCTTGAAGACGCTCAGCGACGTCGGAGTTTTTCGGAGGATTATCGAGAGCGCCGTCGTGCCGCCTCTCGTTCTTGCGCTGAGATCGGCACCGTGATGTATGAGGACGTCGACGCATTGGGACAGCTCGTTCAGAGCCGCGACGTGAAGCGGCGTGTAACCGTACTTGTCGGCCTTGTTTACATCCGCTCGCCAGCTTATGAGAAACTCAGTCACGTCGTAAGCCAGAAGGGATCTTCCGAGGGCGAGATGAAGAGGAGTTCTTCCGTCGCTGTCCTCGGCGTTGGCCTCGCAACGTCCGCTTCTGAGCAAAATCTCGACGCACTCGAGGGAGTGAGATCGCGCCGCTAGATGAAGAGCCGTCTGAGAGCGATGATTTCTCGCTGCAACGTTCGCGCCTTTTTCCACGAGGATCTCGACGCTCTCCGTGCAGCCGAATTCAGCCGCGAGATGAAGAGCGCTGTCGCCTTTCCTCGTTTTAAAATCGACGTCGGCGCCAGCCTCGATGAGCACGGCCAGGCAGGCCGGGTCGCCGCGATCGGCCGCGTGGTGCAGCACCGCGTAGCCGCACGTGTCCAAACGATTAAGCGAGGTACTCTTCGGAGCCAGAAGCTTTAGGACATCGAGGGAGTTGCTCCTCGTCGCTGCGTGGAGAACAGTCTCCTCGGAACCCGATGATTCCTGGCTCACGCCCTGCTCGAGAAAGAAACGCGCCACGGCAACCGAGTTCCCGAATGCGGCGTAGTGAAACGGCGTGTGAACGCGGCCGTGATTCATCCGAGCTCCGTGAGTGACGAGGTAACGAACGCCTACCAGAGAGTCCGCGTATGCGCACAGGTCAAGAGCCGTAAGTCCACGCTCCTCCTCGACGTGATTAACGTCAGCTCCGGCCGCGATCAGTCCCGGCAGGAGATCATCGCGGCCTAGAAGACTAGCCTGCAAAAGCAGCGCGTCGATCTCCCGAGGTTTGCAGTTCGACAATATTCCCTCGACGTTGTCGGCGTCGATCTTGCCGGTTTCGAGGTCGTCGAGCAGCTGCAATCTTCCGCCGACGGATCGCATGTGCTCGGTGACGATGCCACTGAGGAAATCGCGATTTACTTGGAGGGCTGCGTTGCCCTCCTCGCAGTTCGAACTCTCGCTCATGCACATCGTCAAGCAGTAGGGCTCCTCGACGGGCGGTGGTTTTCCATAGTCCATACAGTGCTCGTCGCTTATCCAAATTCCGTCCGAATCGAATTCTTCCGTCATCGAACTCTTTCTCGATGCCAGCCATCTCGCCAGCGGCAGCGAAGCACTCGGTCGATACTTTCGACTTCCGGAGGTCGAGATCGTTTGTGTCTGCATGCCGAGACTACGCTCGAGCTGTACCCTCTTGCGCGGTGGAGGCAGAATTGGCGCGCTCCGCCGTCTCTCCTCGAGAATGATCATCTTCACCTCGTCACTTGTTCACGAGTTCGATGCTCCAGCCATACCTGAAAAACAACAAATAAAAAAACAAACAAAATATCGAACATTCCCTGTAGTCACTTTTGCAATTGATCGTGAGTACTTGACAACTTCTTTTTTTTTATCTTGGATCTTTTATCGGGTGATGTGTATCACACAGCGAGACGATGAGCCTAGTCAGTCAAAGCGTCGACCAACAGACTGCTGCGAGTCGCACGATTCGACGATATCTTCTTGGATCTCATCATTAGATTTTTATCTGTACTAGTTATTCGCGTCTCTCAGATGTTTCACACTCGATTGACCGATGAATAATAATTAAGTGTTTAAAAAAACTAAAACCGGGCGTTAATGCGTAGAGAGAAAGACTGAAGAATTGATTATTTAATTAAACAAAAAAAAACCTTGATATCCGCGTTGGCTGGAATTTCATAACCGGTTGAAAGAAAACGATCGCGGATGTACCGATGACCTTCGAGCGTTGTTAGCGTTACATCCCATCGCGCAGTGACTCGCCATACCGTTCGATATGCGATCGTCTGAAACGTGCAATTATACATTTTATTATCCGTGCGGAGGAATCGTGAGCTTGACGTTTGACAGGTTGAACATCGAAGAGATTGTATTTACAGTAGAACGAATTTAAAAAACGATAATTGCCGTCGGAGAGTCAGATTCGGTCGAAGATAATACTGAAACGTCGTCATATCGTTCGTCCAAGAAACACGCGTTCCATCCTGGGTCAAATGGACGAAACGTGCTTTCGAGCTTCGAGCTACGAATGTCAAGTGGAAAATCGTGCAAATAAATTGCTCGAGGACCGGGGGCTACTCTAAACCGTATCTCTTCCTTCTTCTCTCCTCTCTGCTGTCGTTGCTGTTCTGCTGGCTGTTAGATACCCGCGAGAGAGACAGAGAGGAGGAGGAGAGAGAGAGAGCGAGGGGTAATAGGAGAACTCCGAGCTGATAAGACATACTATATTTACGCCCGCCGAATCTCGATTTACAATATTATATCCAAACGCGAGAAAAAGAACGCGTTAAGCGGCGAGCTTTAAGCGGTACAAAAGAGAATATATTGATAGTTTTTTTTAACACGTGCCTATGGCTTAACAAAAAACGAGAACCGATAAATAATTCTCGCTCGATCGAGTGTTCACGATACCAATCGATCTTGATAACCAACTTCGAAAATTTTACGAGCCCAGATTACGATTTAAATTGATTTTTTTTTCTGTTATTTTATGCACGCAGGGAAGTAATCGTGAACTCTTAAGATTTGCGCAAACACTTGACGAGAGATTATTAATTCGGATAGATCAAAATCGTTAAGAGCCGTGCATCACCTTTCGATGGTGCCTTGCGACCGTTAAGGACAAAGTCTGTTGCGAGCGGGACTTCGGATTAGATTAAACCTGGTTGCCGTTCTTTTTTTTTCTATCTTTCTTCCTTCAATAGCCGAGTATTCTCTTCTGGATCATTGTCAGATCTTTGTTTTCGTACAGCTACAAGCGATTGTTGATACTGAACTATAAGCACTCTTGATCCATCGACCCTCTATCTTGTAGTAACCGTTCCTCTCGTATATTTAACGCGAGATCTTCCGTATTCCGATTTGATCAGCGAGACGTCCCCAAGTCGGATGCGACGCGGACGCTGTTGTTACCGACGCTGTTGACGATCGACTGGACGATTTTTCGACCAACTCCCACTCTTCTCAGCGTGGCTCCGAGACGACGACATCGAATACTATACAGATATAGTAAGGCCAATCCGCGCGAGCTTAATGCCGCGTAATCAAACCGGTGGAATCCGCAGGTCGAGAAGAGAACTCAGCAGCGAGTCACTCGCATATCACTCCTCGCCGTACATCCGCGCCACGCAGTCGACCGATTATCGTCCACGACTCGAACGTCTCCCCACTCTCATTGACTACTCAAGGTGATGGGAACAAATTTTTTCCCAATATCTATCTCGATCTCCGTCTCGACAAGGTTTTCCTCGTTCTAGTTTTCTTAACATGCTCTATACTTACCTGTGACCTGTGCGCTGATTTTTCTCCGCAGCAGTTTTTCACAGCACTGTTCTTCACTGTGCACTCACGTTTAAATTTCCACTTGTGACTAAGTATTCGCGCTACACCTCGTGAGTGCAATTAGTCGAGAATTCTAAGATAGTCCAACTTTTGATTACTCATATCCGTTGGATGCTTCGATGTGATGTTTGTGTGCACCAACGAATACGACGTACGGAAAGACAAAAACGCGATAAAAGTTCGCGGTTTTTCTTAAATATCAATTTTTCACTGCTGAATGTTGGAAGCTTTAATCGGAAAAGTTAGTACTGCATGATCTTTCTGAGGACTTCCAGAACTTACCTGTTCGCGCGACTGAATATCCCAGAAGTAACTGATGTCCTTTCCGTTTATCGTTATCTTTCCGGTTCCCTTTCCGAAAATGGTAACGTTGGCTATGGCGCTTTTTCGTTTGCTGTCCTTCACCGTTATGTACGGTCTTCCCTCCGGTGTAAACTTCAACTGAAAAGAATCATGGAACAATCATTGAAAATAAAATTTTCGATAAATAACAATAAAAATAGAACGTGTCGTTCGTACTCACTTCCGGTATCGATGCTTTGGAGGTCTGAGATGTAATGTCGGTTCTGAACTTCATTATAAAATCTTTCACTCGAAAAGCAAACGGATGCTCAGCCAATCTGTCTGCCGCAGCTATGAATTTGTCATACTGAAAATCAAAGCATACAGACAGAAATAATAATTGGTCGTTTATCAAATGGTATAGCAGACGGAGATGTTCCTTACTCTATGACTTTTTTGACAAATGAATATTTTTATATTAAATTGTACTTACATAATCATCTCTGAGAGATTCCAGTAGAAATAACTCCAATTCGGCTTTGCTCATCCACTTGGTGCCCAACAGATTGCTGAAAGAAAAAACACATGGGGCATCAAATATCCCTCTCGTGATCTTTGTGGAGGCAATGAGAAACTCACATTTTATTATCCGGCCGAGGAAGTATTCCATCCTTCAGTGCTTTATCCTCAAAGTCGTTTAAATTGTACAAATGGCCCACTATGTCCTATGGAAGTATTTAATCGAATTAACTCCAGAACACAGTTGAAAAATCAAATAAACAATTGTCCCCTCATCTTACATGAAGGACTTGGTAGAAGTTGGGCTTGCATGTGTAGAACAGTGAATGATACGGTCTACCGCTTTCGTCAAACTGAGCCTCCTTTTTGGGTGGAAATATCTTTTCCGGCGGTTCCATGATAGGCCTGGCTTTTTTCTCATAAAGCCCCGAGGGAAACAGGTAGCTTATCGATTCCTAAGCAATGGAAAAAAGATGTTGCATTAATCTTAATTCGACGGACTGAACTTAACAACATTGAACCTACATTTATGTTTTTCTGGGTAAAGGTTTCCGGATCGGCTCCCATCATGTTCGCCAAGTGGCGCTTTCCTATCCGAAACTCGGCAATCTCCTTCTTCATAAACTGATCTGAAAATAGAAAGAAAAAAAAAGAATTTTCAGTAATTTCTCTCAGCTTTTGAGGACCGTACGAATATCTTTGATATCGTACCATATTCTTTGGCTCTCTCTAGATAAGCCTTCATAGCTTTGCTCAACTTCTTTTTTGGCTTGACATCGGGTTCTTCGGTGTCGACGACACTGTTGATGTCGACCGAGTACGATCTCGCAGCGACGGACTGTAAATTTCACAGGGAAATATTATAAACGATAACGAAGAAGGTTCCACTGTTGAAGGTTATGTCGCTGATGTTTAAAATTCACTCAGGATAAATATATCAAAACCGGAATGTCACCTATCAACTCACCAAGTTTCGACCGAAGCTCGGAGCAATACCGCTCGGGCCACCGACATTTCTAACGACATTTCGTAAATTCGTTAACCGCGATAAAAGTGCGGCGGTACCGGAGATACCCATTTTTATTTAATCCGGTATATTCCGAGAGAAAAAATCGTGCGCGGGATATCGCGAGACATCAAGCTAGCGCCATTTTCATGAAACCTTGTCGTTCGGTCTATTGTTGATTCGATTCCGGACTTACCGACGGTGTTTCACCGCCTCTCTGCTCTCCCTCTCTGAATTTTTCTATTTACCAATATTGAACAATAAATTCTACATTTTTCACGTGTAATATATTTTTCATTGTCTTACATAATACATTCTCCACGATATATAAAATAAATTGTAAATCGTCATGGTCACAGCCACTATATTGCTTTGCAGGACCGAACTTATAGTGGGGGCCCGCACGTGTTCTTATCAAACGAGTAATAAGTAATAAGGTACTGAGAAATTAAGTGTGAAAATTAGTTTGATAGTGATATTCACACTTGAGAATCGTAGATTAATCGTAGAATCGTAGATTAACAATGGATGAATCGCAAAGACCGATGCTGAGAAATACTAATCAGATATAAGTTCTTTAAATTAAATCCTCGAATCTTCCGTTGGATCGACTCCCGATCATCTCTTCACATGCTCCCGAATACTTTGCGTCCCCTCGTGACGGACAACGAGACGACGACTACGCTTAAAACGAAGAAGACTAGCCCGAAGATTGCGGTAAGGCCGCGGCACCATTGACGTTTCCGTTTGGCTATTGCGATCACGCGTCCCAATCTCTCCGCTCGATTTCCATCCAACGTGAAATCGAGATGCCGATCGAACACCTTCGAGCCCTCGTTCCATTCCGTTTTTGCCGTTGAGTCGCCGATCGCACCATACGACGAGCTCTCGTCGCTTCCATCCAGCTGCTGAAACATCGGGTATAATAGCATTAACAACGAACTTTTCTTCATTTTCGAGTTTATTCGAAAACAAATCTTTCTCCATGAGGAGCAAAAAAAAAGTCATTCCTGAAATATCAGATCTACGCACCGTAGAGTAAACGGGTTCTCCGCTATTGCATTTATCGTCACAGCTCTTGCCCGTTCCAGCGTTAAATCTTCCGATCGGTTGGTTCCTCTTCGACCCATCGAAGCGTCCAGATCCGACGTCCTTCTTTCCACCGTCTTTGCACTCGGCGACCTTCAAATTATTGTTCCGATAACCATTGAGGCTACCCGGAAATATGCAATTCGCCTGAGGAACGAGAAAAATCGCGGGGGTGACATCATTGCCCTTTCTGTGCGGATCGTTTCTCGCTACGTTGTCGAAAGCCGGGGGTGTACGCGAGGCGTTTTGGGCGGCCGTGAGCAGAGTTTTTCCCTCGTAAGGGCATTGAGACGATGATCTCGAGGACGCGGGAACGTGAAGCCACTTGGGCTTGCTGTATACCCTGAGATTCACGGGGTTAACGCCGACGGATTCTTTGCCGCCGCTCGACGACGAGGACGACAGGCGATATGTGTAATCCTCGCACGTGCCCGATGACTGAGGATCCTTCGGCGAGCCCTGTATACCCCTCGCCACGGTTATCGATATATCCCGAAGTATCTCCTCCGCGGAAAGATCGCTGTCCGCCTCGATAACGGAATTGAGAGTTCTCGACAATTCGAGGAGAACCTCCCTCGCCGAGTTGGCGCTTGTTTTACCGCTCGAATTTCTGTAAGCGTATGCCGAACAGACGCAGCAATAACCACAACAAGCGTACAGTGCATCGTGCTTGGAATTATCAAGACCAGCGGCAGCGTGTGCGGCCGCTGCGTCGCAGTCTAACATACTGCAGCGCGGAGCCGATGCCGGACTCGTGTGAATATCTCGGAGATCGTCGGCCATGCAAGGCCATATGGGTCTCGGTATAGTCTCGGCTTCGTGAATAACGGCGAGAACCGGGATTCCAACGTCCCGCTGTACTCCGCTGCGGCTGATCGTCGGATGATGATGATGATGATGATGATGATGCTGATGATGATGCTGATGATGATGATGATGAGCGGCCGTCGCTCCCGATGCCGCTACCGTGCCTCGCAACACTTCGGAAGTCGGGCAACACGCGGACGAGTAAGAGCCCGCCGATAGTGGCGGCGAGTGGCTCGCATAGCCGGAACTCGTCGAGGTTCTGCAGCATCGCTTCTGATGATTTCTTATGTTTGTCGTCGTACCGTTAACGAGATTTGATACTTCCGTGTCCGTTGCGTCCGACAACGGATCTATCCTGTAAAATATTTATCGTTATTTTCGTAACAGCATTTGAATATATACATATATATATATATAAAAGTCAAGACTGACCATTCGTTAAAGCGCGGAAAATCGGAATGAAACTGAAGCTGATGCTGTCGACCCAGTGCGCTTGGGCCTCGATCGCTGCTCGTTTGACCACCGCTCGTAACCGTCTTGCCACGTTGGTGCATCCCCTCATACGGCGACACGTGCTGCTGTCGTCTCCTTTATACCCTCGGAAAAATTATCGCGATCGTGATGTCGATATACCGGGGATGAGCTCTCTGCGTAAACTACCCCATGGATCGCATGCCGGTTCGTCAAGGGCCAAAAGCCATCGCGGCATGCTCTCTCCTTCCCCGTTAGCAGGTTCAACCTCCGGTTACGGGGCACGGGCTCTGCTTCCCACAGCCGGTAGCGTCGGTAACCGAGTCATCCGCATCCTCTCCTTGCCCTCGCACTCTTCCCTCTCTCTCGTAAGATGCCAACGAACTGAGTCTCTCTGTAAACAAAAAAAAAAAAATTCCATGAATTAAACATTTTTTAAAGTCTTCCAAGCCGGATCTCATAACCTGCGAGTCACGGTGAAATTCTCCATTCAACTCGTCGGTTATCAGTAAAAATAACCACCGACGATTTCTCGATACCTCTAATGATTCTCAACGAGATTATATCGCAACCTATCGCCGGAGTGCCCCATAATCTGTGCAAGAAAATTTATGGCATCGGCGCAAACCTCTTGCGCAACTACTCCCGTGGTAGAGTAGTGGTGTTACCAGCTGGGTAAGTAAACTCGTAATTCATCGAGCATCGACGATATATATATATATATATATATATATATATATATATATATATATATATATATATATATATATATATATATATATATATATATATATATCACCGGCGAATTAGCAAATCGAGCCCTACACGCCTTGCGCCCTCGGGACTTTGCATTCCTCCGAGCTACGTAAGTTTCTCATGTACATACATAGTGTCGGGCAACGGTTGTTAATGACGATCTCTCACGTATACCCACTCTACACCGCTATACTTGTTTTCATGCTCATACCCGGGGGCGAGCGCGACGCCGCCGGGATACTAGTGTCTCTCGCATCGTCGGCCGGGGTTGGAAAACCCACGGAATGCCGTTGGCGGCAAGAGCACCAGTAGCAGGATCACAGAGCGGCTACACGCGATCCAGTCGTGCGTTACTTACCTACTTACTAGGACAATTTCGCGATGCAACGAGCAAGACTGATCTCTTTCAGGGCAAAGAGTAGTCTAACCCGACCGACCGATTGAACGAGGATAGAGAAAAACGAGAAGCATTGAAAACTCGTTATTGGCGTCACAACAGGTCGACCCGTGGGGCGAGCTTGTCGCTCTCGAAACCGAGCAGACCTGCTGATCCGGGGAAACGTAACACCTCGCGTATAAACCAGCTCTGCCCCGGCCGAGAGTCACCTCGTTCCTCCGGTATTTATCGACAGTTTTCGCATTCGGCGGACTGTGTTCGATCAAGGTCGATTGCGTCTACGAGCGGCTGTTGCATTGCGTGATCGTCTTCTGTGCGTTGCGACCCGTTCGTGCACAATAAAAACATGAATAAGTGAAATTTATAGTAGAATCGTGTTCCCGCGTATTTCGATAAATCGAACCAACTCTCGTCTCGGATTAACGCATAAAAAGTTTCTCAATTGTCCGACGTCGGGAGTCTAACGAGCTGTCATGATGACTCGTGCATCTTGATGACCGAGAAAATGTAATGAATTATTTCTCAACGTCGCGTTTATATCATCCTCGTCTAGTAATTAATTTCCCATCGCGACTGATTACCGTACGGTTTGTTATTATCGCTCAATCTTGGCGTAGATATTTGTAAACCGTACGGTTAACGTCAGCGCGGCAATCCTCGTCGGCTACGTGGACTAAGGAATTTTCGCGACTCCTGGCCGTACTCAACGCGTTGCGCGCACACACACACACACACACAAGCGAACATGATACACACCGAGGGAGAGAGAGAGAGAGGATAAAAAGCAAGCATGCTCCGACACACAGGCGAACCAGTCCCCACGCTGTATGTACATCGGCGCCGGTCTCGACTTTCACTTCTCCGCGAACGAGGCGAACTTCGTCGGAGGCGGACACTTTGTCGGCTTACTGGCTGCTGGAATCTTTATTTTTTTTTTCTTCTTTTTTTATATATCTTCAAAGTATCTACTACCACCTCCATATGAGTAAATACACTGCGGAGAGCCACTTTCGGATCCTTCGACCATAGCTAAGCTCGCGAACCCAGCGGCCTCTCTCGTTGTGATTCATAACGAATCTATTCGAGGAACGAGCGAGACGGGTTATTGCGACAATCGCAATAGTGCAGCTGGTCATTTCTCTTCTCTCTGCCGAGTACCGGGGATGTGGACACTGCGAAGATGTACACACACATCCGAATGCGTATCTACGTACATACGCCGAGATAAATTATCGTTGAGAGTACGGCGGATACGTTCGAGGGATAATTATAGGTGTTTGCACGGGTACGGTAAGGTACATCGATGACGCGGAATTAAACGAGAAATGAAGCCTCTCTTGCCTCCCCCTCTTGGTATGATATCTCGTATCGTAAACAGCGCGCTTTCGCATTCGGAGGCTCGTTTGCGATCAAGGTCGATCGCGTTCCCTCTCGGCGCCCCGTGGCCTAGAGTCGCTCTCCCGTATCTCGAAGGCATCTTTGCGGGCGAGCTCGACACGCTGCGAGCTCAAACGAAACCCACTAATATTGCAACTTTCACTTTGGGGCGCCGAACGTGTTTTTTTTATTAAATTTTATATTACAATAAAATGCCTATTGTAATGTTAACAACTTATATATTATGTGTGTGCACGTACGACAAATTACCACGCGATTTTTATTGTAAGAGACTCGAGCTGACTGACGGCTCGGGGAACAATGGAAACGGGAGTTGCAAGACCGCGCGTTCCGATTGATACGCAAAACGTGCTCCCGACTAACAGCGTCGCGCTCTTATCGGGGCTCTTTTCGATAGGACAATGTAAAGCAGAGTTGTATACAAACTGAAATTATGAGAAAAATTTATGAGACAGGAAAGAAAATGAAACCGAGAAGCAGCCAGGTGTGATATTTTCTCGTTCCGGATCTTCGCCTCGCGGCGGCCCTTGTCATCCGTTCATCTTCCCGTACCAACGGGCAGAAGCGGTGAGCACACACCGGCGGTGAGCACACACCGATGTGGCTTCTCGCAAAATGTTTGATTTACAAACTTTCACTCGAACGAGCCCGCGCTCGCCGGCATCTCGACGACGATGTCGGATGGCGCCGTCGAGTCAGGGCCGTCCCGACGGGAACCGGCCGTTGCTTCGTCGAGTTCTTCGATACGCGCGCGATACAGCTATCCACCGACATCAACATCGTCGATGTACAACCCGACCGTGTATATCGATTATTTATACACTGGGTTACCGGCGTCACCCTGGTCCTCTAGCCGAAAAAAAAAATCACAATAATAATCTCCATCGTGCATGCAGCGTATGATACATCGAGTATCGAGAGGAGATAAGATAAATAATCATTTAAAAAAATTGAGGCAAACGGCCCGAAACGAAACGCTCGCATGCACAAACGGGGTCTCTGGCGCGGGTCGAGGTCGTTGACGGTCACGTGCTCTCTCCGAGATATTCAGCTCACCCGCGAGATCGGAGTGAGAGTAAAAAAAAAAAGAATCCCCTGCACGGGTTTTCACGGGCTCGAGGTTTTATTAAGGTGCATCGTTCTCACTCTATCTGTAATTCGCACTCCGCGTCTTTCTCCCTCCTCGCCCCTCCTCGACTTCGCGTCCTCCGCTGGAATTTTAATTCTCCTCCGCTAAGAAAGTCTTTTCATCGATTTACAGTATACATATATATATACACACTATAATCGATCGATTGGTTACGAGATTCAGCGCCGCTCGTGCTACTAACCGATACAAAAGATTTATATATATATATATATATATATATATATATATATATATATATACGGCAAAAAATATATATGTCGTTGGAAGCCTCGGCCTATTCGCGCAAAACCAGTTTTCGGCCGAGTGGCCTCTTTAGTGCTGTTTTGATAATTCATCAATTTACAAAGCGATCTCTTTCACTATCTTTCTCTCGTCTCGCTCCCGACCCGTCATCACTTTGCTGCTTTCTTACACACGCTCGGTCGACAGGCGTAGCCGACTTAATTTTTTTTTTTGCTCCGATAAAAACGTACGGTTCGATCCTGGTGAAATTTACTAAAACAGAAGAGATATCTTTCTGCCTGTGAGCTCGTAATTTAATGCAACTTATTGTCATTGGCTCGTTAAACATTTACGGTCGCCGTTAGCCTGTTTTGTAACAACTCTCGTCGAGTACACGGCCCCGCACGAATATGGGATATCGACCGGGGGCGTGCAAAGATCGAGAGGCTTAGTTCGCCTCACTTCCGTCAGTCCGAGTGTGGCGGGAGAAAGTATTCGTCGTCGGTAAATAATACTCGGTGGTGACAATGGTTCGGCGATGTGTAACGGAACCGTGAAAATCGCATAGTTATTCAGAGAGTGAATATCTCCCGAGCAGTCGTTGCGTCACACCCGAAGTTTAACTTGAGCGTATAGTCTAAACGCGTCGTGCATACGTGCCGGGTTCCATCTCCGGAGTCTTCGGAGATCGAGTCATCGGGCCGCTACACCTCCAGTGCCCGGATAGACGTGATCGCTCTGCAGCGTATAATGATCGACTATTATGCTAGAGGTGAACGTACAACTATCGTTGCCAATTAGCTAATTACAGTGAACAATATATATGCTAATGAGCGAAACGAGTTTCGACGTAGAGAGTCTATCGTATCGAAAGGTGGTCAATTATAGAGGTTATAAATAAGGACACCATAAAAATATTCCGAGTCACCGAGAAAAACCGAGAAATTCTCATCGATAGGAAATTATAATTCTTTCTTACACAGATAAAAATAAAATATGTTAAATACCGTAACTGTACTTGGAAATGCAGAAAGCTGGAAGATCAATGCACGGAACGAGCGAGAGAGACTCTGTATACACGTCAATATATTTTTCAGCGCGAGGAGGCTTCGTCGTGCGGATATTTGCATAGTCCGTTTATTATATACACATATAAGGCAACGCTCGAGCACGTATACTCTCTAAAACGAGTTTGTCGGGTTCGGGGAATCGCAGCTGTATATTGTAACGCCGAGGAGGAGAGGAGAATCGCAGCGAAGCTGTGTATTCGTGTGCTTTTATTTTATTATGTCGAGACGAGTCTGCCGGGACCCGAACGTAACTCGGTCCCTTCACTCCAACCGTAAATGTACATATTTCTTTCAACTCGAATTATCGACTGACAACCATCGGATAGTTTGCCATAGGACAAAAATAATTGAGGTCATAGATTGCAATAAATAATTAAATAACAAGAAAAAAATTAAATAATGCATCTTCCGAACAAAATCGTTTAGTCTGCGGGTTAAGTATACCATTTTCGTGAGGTACATGCAATTCGAAGCATTAAATCTCTGGCACGAGCGACCGCGGGTGTTACGATACGGTATAATTTAATAATCGCGATGCCGTAACACGTGCGACATTCCTCCGCGATTACGATAATAACTTGGGGACTCTCGTGCACTTAAAAAATTACAGGCGTATTATTACAGGCGGGATGTAATTGGTACAGGGCAGCGAACTCACCAGGCCCATTCAAAGCAACCAGCTTAGTTGTATCTTCTGCGAGACGACGATAATGGCGAGGTTTTGATAACGATGGCGATGCGCGCCTTTGAAGTTTATTGAACAAAAAAAATGAATTAATGAAAAAAAAAAAAAAAAATTATGATCGGGGAGGTAAAACTTTCACGCGCGCATTAACACACGAGCGCGTCGTCGCGCTCGGTCCTGCACTCCCGGGACGCCAAAAGAAACTGAAAGTCCCGTTTGGAGTGTCGTGGCCAGGCCCACCGCACCGCGACTCCGGGGGCCGACTCGCGCACGAGATGTTGATACACATTACGCATTGTACCTGTACGGGACACAGGTATCTTCGTCTACATATATTTACACATACGTGTGGTATATTTATACACATATACATGTATATCGTCTATATATATATATATATATACGCGCGGATACGAAATACGCGTATGCGCAATAGTAAGATGTACGTAAGAACCTCGTCTCGAGAGATGAATAGCAAAAGTGCACTCTCGTCTATTCTTCGATCCATCGGCAATGAGAAAGATCGTAAACCTCCAGCCATAAGCTTTTTACGTTTAATCGTAAATCGATTTGGATTTTTTTCAAACTTTTCTTCTCATGATTTACATTCCACCAAATAACTTTGGCGTGAAGTTCAATTTGCAATTCGAAACTTATGGTATTTTTTTTTACACCTTCGTAAACTTAAAAATTACCTATTGATCCATTACATGTACATGTATATAACAAATATTGTATACATGTACATGATCACTATTTTTTTAAACTATTTTTTGGAGGATATATTCGTTATAAAGCCGACAAAGTTCTTGAGTTAACGGATGTAATTCGAAAATGGTAAGCTAGATTAATTGCGACTACCAAAAGCCTGTGTACGTAGTTTGCAGCTATAAGGAAATGTCTAATTGATGAAATTGACATATAGATCGGTGATCATCCACTCTCTCTCCCATGTCTACGCAGCCCGTGGGCAGACAGGAGTTGAAACCGAGAGCCGAGTGAAAAGTGAAATCAACGAGGAAGAAGATGACGTTATAATATATGTATGTGTGTGTTTGTGCGTGCGTACCAGCTGATCTCACCGATGCTAGAGACACCGTTCTTGCGGCGTCTCATTGCGCAACTTTACAAATTTACCGATTATCTTTAATTAACACGATATTACAATTCTTATATCCGTATACATTCTTGTATTTTATTGCTGTTGCGGCGAAACACAGCCACGCCGAGAAATGTCATTATTCTTACAGTCGTTTGTTTTTCATTCTCATTAAGAGTTTCGATCGCGAAGAATATACCCGAAAGAGAGAAAACTTTTTATTCCTTTTGGTCTTAGAATTGTTTCGAGAGTTACATCGGCGATTAATGTGTTGCAGAGACGTTGCAACGCGCCTCTCTTGTTATACGCTGTAGCACTCTTCCGGTGATGCGTCCCGCTTTCGATCGTCAAGCGTTACCGCAGCTCATTGAGCGTGCTTTCGAGCGTCTGCAACTCTCCTAACAATGCGATTATTCTCAATTGTAATGACACGTTTCCGCGAGTACAAATTTCCATACGGCCGTATAGGAAGCTGTTTTGTCCCGTGGGGCAGAGGCAGAGTTTTCGAGAAATAAAGATATTCAACGTAATGGGGCGACGACGCACTTTCCCACGAGGAAATTTCCTGAAAGCTTCTCTGGCGGCTACGGAAGTGTGCCTTACACCGGTCGTGTGAATTTTCTTGCGTGCTCGCGACGAGCCAATCTCAATTATCCCGTCGATAATTTGACTCTTCCTTTCTCTCGATCTTATCGAGTTACCACTGATCTTATCGTACATCCTGATCATCATATATGCGAATTGTTTTGTCTAAACAGCTGATAGCAGTGAGATACCCGATGTCAAACATTCTCAATATCATCTCTCGTTTAAGTCGAATAAGACAAGCGGTTCTGTATATCGAGCCGGAAGAATTTTTCGACCGGAAGTGACGTTATTTCCGGTCGGAAAATGGAATTTCCAAGAGGAAAGAGACGTCGTGACGACACTTCAAATTTTCGTGCGTGACGTCACTTCCGGTGGCAAAATGAGATTTTTAAACCGGTAGTTGCGTTACACAGATATTTTTTTATTTTTCTATGGAATTATCCCAAATGCAGTGGGGAATTCGTGATCAGCGGCAAAAAAATACGTCGAATATAGCTTTGTAACAGAAAAAAATGGATTGAAGAACGATTTTTCAATGTTTGAGCCATTTTTGGAAAAACGTCAATTTTCGTGATTTTCAAGAGCCGATATCTCGGCTCTCAATGGAGCTATGGAAAATCCGAGGTGTCCATCGTGTTCTACGGAAAAAAATACACGGGATAAGGCCTTGTCCGAAGTTTTGGAAGCGTTTTATCGTGCCGTTTGAGGACGTTGAGAAACGCAAAAAAATATCGTTACAGCTCGTTAGAATTTTTTCCAAAAACCTAAGAGTTTTATAGCGTTTCTAAGCTTTTTTAAAGCATTTCTAAATCTTTTAATGCGTTTCTAAGCATTCCTAGTTGCAGTAGCGTTACTTTTGTAAAAATGGGAAAGCAACGCAGATTCCGCTTAACAAGGAGGTTTATTAAAATATCAGCGTTACTTTTACGAAAAACGTAAACGCTAAGTTTAAGTGGCGTTAGGAGAAATACGATAAGTTACGTGAGCTTTGCGTCACTTGAATTTTTACGCAAAAGTAACGTCATCATTACTGTAGACACGGCGTTATTATTTTCCGTCCCAAAGAATTGCACAGTGGCGAAACATCGTAAAGATCCCGAACTATGAAGCCAAAAAGGACGAAAAACTAAAATGGCGAATGTAGCGTGGAGAATGCTCGATCCAGTACTTTTCTAACCTACTATTAACAACACGCTGCAATCGACGGGATGGCGGATTTCAGTGCGGATTTGTTCGACGCATTTGACGAGACCAACGACAACGTTGTTGAAATTATTCCAACGTCAACGACGGAAGATGAAACGAAGGACGAGCCGCCGGTGATCAAGTAATACGAATAACAAAAATATTCCGTTTCTAACCTACACGTTCGCGACACACTGCATGTTTTGTATTTTGGAAAAAGGCGCCCAATTGTTGTCACTAATTTGCAGCAAAACGGAGGATGAAATTAATTTGAAGCGAGAACTGGAAAACGACGGTGAAGTTTCTCTCGGCAAGAGACTGAAGACAGAATCCATTTTGGAGGATATAAAGTAAGCATCCAACGGACAGTACAAACAAAATTTACATCTCAAAGCAAAGTCTCATTTTTTTCTTGTTGTTTTGTTCTTGCAGTTTAGACGAATTGGTATCGAGAATAAAAGTTCATACAATAGAGACGATAGAGTCTTGCACGCACGAAGTAGCAGTACCGCCTGGACACGAGTATATACCTCTGGAGAACAAGAATACCAAACCGGCCAAGGAGTACAAATTTATTCTTGATCCGTTTCAAAAAGAGGCTATACTCTGCATTGAGAATAATCAGTCCGTTCTTGTATCCGCTCATACATCGGCTGGCAAAACCGTCGTTGCAGAGTGAGTTGACCTAAATGGGATTGGAAAAAAGAAAAAACCATAATATGGATTTTTGCTCCCCACAGATATGCAATCGCATGTTCTCTGAGAGACAAGCAGCGCGTCATATATACAACACCGATAAAGGCTCTGAGTAATCAGAAGTACAGAGAATTCTACGAAGAGTTCAAAGACGTGGGGTTAATAACTGGAGATGTTACCATTAATCCGACCGCGAGTATTCTTATAATGACCACCGAGATTCTGAGGAACATGTTGTATCGAGGATCAGAGGTACCTGGTGTATAAATGAGAACAAAAAAATTTGATTTTTTTTGTTTATATCGATCTGAAATCGATGCTGTATTTTGTCTAGGTAATGAGAGAAGTGGGGTGGGTGATATTCGATGAAATTCATTACATGAGAGACAAAGAGAGAGGTGTCGTCTGGGAAGAGACCCTCATTCTTCTACCGGACAACGTGCACTACGTTTTTCTCTCGGCTACAATACCAAACGCTCGCCAGTTCGCTGAGTGGGTCGCTCATCTTCACAGACAGCCGTGTCATGTCGTCTACACGGATTTCAGGCCTACGCCGCTGCAGCACTACATCTTTCCCGTCGGCGGCGACGGTATTCACTTGGTAAATCGATTTCGTTCGCTCGTTGCCCGAATTAACTGATTCGTTGGCCGCAGGTTGTTCGAGCAACCAATTATTGTTTTCCCTTGCGCCATTATTTAATTTTTTTTTTCGCCACCAGGTCGTAAACGAGGAAGGCCAGTTCAAGGAGGAAAATTTCAACAGAGCAATGGCCTGTCTGCAGGGCGATGCAGCGAAGGGTGATCAGAAGGGCCGCAAGGGTGGTTTTCGCGCCGGAGCTGCGCAATCGAACATCTTCAAGATGGTCAAGATGATAATGGAGCGTAACTTCGCGCCAGTTATAATATTCAGTTTTTCCAAAAAGGACTGCGAATTGTACGCCATGCAGATGGCTCAGTTGGATTTGAATACAATGCAGGAGAAGCAGCTCGTCGATGAAGTTTTCAACAACGCTATGGACGTTCTCAGCGAGGACGATCGGAAGTTGCCACAGGTTGAGAACGTTTTGCCGCTTTTGCGAAGAGGCATCGGTATTCATCACGGTGGACTATTGCCGATTTTAAAGGAAACCGTCGAGATTTTATTCGGCGAGGGTTTGATAAAAGCTCTGTTCGCTACCGAGACGTTCGCCATGGGATTAAACATGCCTGCGAGAACGGTGCTCTTCACCGCACCGCGAAAATTTGACGGCAAGGACTTCAGATGGATAACTTCCGGTGAATACATACAGATGTCCGGTCGTGCGGGCCGACGAGGTCTCGACGAGAAGGGCATCGTTATTCTCATGATCGACGAGCAAGTCAGTCCCGCGGTCGGAAAGGACATTGTTCAAGGCAAGCCCGATCCGATAAACTCCGCTTTTCATCTGACTTACAACATGGTCCTCAATCTTCTTCGCGTCGAAGAGATCAATCCCGAGTACATGCTGGAGCGAAGTTTCTATCAGTTTCAGAATCAAGCCAGCATACCCGAATTGTATAACAAAGTTAAAGAATTGCAAACTGCTCACGAGGAACTCAAAGTCGACAAGGCAAATCAGATATCCACGTACCACGATATACGTGAACAATTGGATCGTTTGGGGACGGAATTCCGGACGTACCTTACGAAACCCGAGTACCTGCTGCCGTTCCTGCAACCTGGTAGAATGATAAAGATTAAGAACGAAAAGTCAGACTTCGATTGGGGTATAATAGTGAACTTCAAGAAGAAGACACCGAAGAATCCCGTCAAGGAAAAGACGGTTATCGTTATCGATACGTTGCTTCACATCTCGGAGGAGTCGAAGGAAGGCTCACCGGTGCCCTGTCGAGCGGACGAGGAGGGAGAGATCGAGGTAGTTCCCGTGCTGAGCACTCTCATAGCCCAAATAAGCTCTCTGAGGCTCTACTATCCGAAGGATCTCAGGCCGGCGGACAACAGAAAGAGCGTACTCAAGACTATTCAAGAAGTCAAGAAAAGATTTCCTGATGGACCGCCGTTGCTAAATCCGATAACCGACATGAGAATAGAAGATTCCAACTTCAAAGATATCGTTAAACGGATCGAAACGCTGGAAGAGAGACTGTTCGCTCATCCGCTTCACAAAAATCCTGAGCTCAACGATCTCTACGACAAGTTTATGAGACGCGAAGAATTGGGAGCTCAGCTGAAGAACGCCAAGGACGAACTCAAGCGGGCGAAATCGGTCCTTCAGATGGACGAGCTCAAGTGCAGAAAGCGCGTTCTACGTCGGATGGCTTATTGCACGGCTGCCGATGTTATAGAGGTAAAAGGCCGCGTCGCTTGCGAATTACACGGCGCCGACGAGCTTCTGCTGACGGAAATGATATTCAACGGATTGTTCAACGCCCTGAGCGTTCCGCAGATGGCCGCGCTCATAAGTTGTTTCGTCTGCGACGAGAAATCCAACGAGATGCCGAAAAGCACAAACGAACTCAGCGGACCTCTGAGACAGATGCAAGACCTGGCGAGAAGAATAGCCAAGGTATCGAGCGAAGCTAATCTCGACCTCGACGAGAGCGGCTACGTCGAGAAATTCAAACCATTCCTCATGGACGTTGTCTATGCCTGGTGCAAAGGCGCAAACTTCTTGCAAATTTGCAAAATGACCGATATATTCGAGGGTTCCATAATACGGTGCATGCGTCGACTCGAGGAGGTTCTTCGACAGCTTAGTCAAGCGGCAAAGAACATCGGTAACACCGATTTAGAGAACAAATTCAGCGACGCAATTAAATTAATCAAACGAGATATCGTCTTTGCCGCATCTCTATATCTATAAAATAAAACGAACTTAAAGGAGTATTTTTTTCGTAAATACAAAAAAAGGATCATTCATATAATTTCGTCGAATGTGTAAATAACTGGTGTACAAAAAAAAAATGAAGCTGGTTCGTTACGACGGACCCATTATTCACAATTTCTCAAGATCTAGTTTTATTTTGGAAATTTAACACGTACAACTCATGCATCAATGGAAGGGCGTCTTCCTTCCTTCCTCTCTTTCATCGATACTATCCGCACTTTACCATTCAATCTTATTCTCTTCAGTTACATTTTTTTTGTTTTTTTTTTCATTTTCGTACAAAATAGAACTACATCTCTTTCTGTACGATGCGATGCGCATGGAAAAAGTACGGCGTAGAAATTGCGTTATTGAATCATGAATCTCGTGTCAACGAGTTTTTGTCTATCATGAAAAAAAAAGAAAAAAAATTATCAAATAAATACAACATTAAGAATATCGCGACGCTCTTAGCTCCTAAACTTCGAAAAATTTAAATAAATTGAGTTCATTTATCTTCTTTTTTCATCATTCCATATTCATTATCGTTTACTTATCGCTGTTCTAAAATCACCGTCTCTTGCGGGCAGAATTTCAACTCTGCTAGAGTGAGCTTCGTATCCATGGATGTGAGCTGGAATGAGTTTGAAAAAAGACGTGATGACATTGTAGCAACCGAAGATTGTACGTGCGAACGAGAATTTATCGTTCTGAATTACTTACGTCTCTCCGAGGCCAGCTGGACAAAACTTTATACTCGTCCGTGGGATATCCCTCGACGATGAGAAAATTTAGGAGTGTTTGCAGCGGTGTGTCTGCCTTAAACCTGCGCTCCAAGAATTTTCCAGCTGCGAGACGGACTTTTATCTTGAGAACACCGTCGCCCGCTCCCAATTCTGGCTCCGGCGGTAGACTCGATTCTACTGCCAATCTGTGAGCTTCCTTTCGTGTTTCTTCGGCTAGTCTCTGACTTTCAGCCTCTTCCCTCTTCTGCTTTACAAGCTGCTCCTGCATCTGCTTCGCCTCCTCCTTTGCTCTGTAATGTTTTTCATTGTCGTTACGCGATTTCCCGTCGACAAATAATACATCGGTAACAAATGTTTCAATCAATACCTATCGGCCGCCAAACTCTCCTGATATGCTCGATCTTGTTCTTGCTTGACCCGCTCTCTCGCGTGTCTCTCCTCCTCGACACCGATGTCCGCTCGCCTTTGCTCCTGGAAAACGTCTACCGCTTGGATCAAATTCGTGAGTAGTTCATTGACACCAACGTTGCCATGGACTATCGTGAATATCTCAGTGATCGATCTGGATCGCATGAGAATCATTAGGACGGGAAGAGTATCGACGTCGATGCTCTGTATCGTCGCTGCTCCCACCATGCCGAGTGCTTGACTCGCGGAAGATAAAAATCTAAGTAAAAGAAAGCCATCAAGAGGTTTGAAATTTGCGTCCTGTGGGAGTAACAAGCAGACAAATAGCAAACGGCTGTACTTCTCTTTGTTGCTCTCATAGGTAATGTCCCAGCCCCAAACGATAAAATTTGCCGACAACAATTGCAGTACAGTCTCGAAACCCAGTAATTGCGTGCAAAATACGTTTGCCAATACGCTGTTGTCGTGATGCAGATAAACGGCTAATAATTTTCTCTGCAAAAAGAGAAAAGAATTCTAATAAAAACATCCATCTTAGATCTGGGCAATAAATTGTTAAAATGTTCGAATCACCTCTTTAGCGGGCTTCAAACAGGATTCTTTGATAGCCTCGTCAAAGGTACCCGTGAAAAAATCGGGATGTGCTCGTCCGTAGCGCTTTTCGAACTGTTCGGCAAAGTGTAACGTTCCCATTGTTTCGTCCTCGACGTTCTCCGGCACTGTGTGCAAGACAAAACAGAACAGTGAGGCATAATGAACGCCGATCAAAGATCCATATGCGCTAATTTACTTACTAAGACGTTGTATCTTAGTCGATCGGACATTGTCTATGAACATGTCGTCCTCGATGATAAATGATTCGGGAGCGTCTTCGAATTCCTCAACGTCTTCCGGTCCGTCCGCGGAACTATCGCTGTCGACCAAATCTACAACGTCCTGGGAACAGAATTTTTAAAATACACTTGCGAATCTCGTGGAGCAAGAAAAAAGAAAAAGAATGAGAGATATTCGCGGCCTACCTTCTTATTTTCTTTTGTGGGAAGTTTGCCGACCGACAGTTCGTGTTCGGGATACGATATACCGCTCTGTGCCAGCGTGATTTTGTCGTCCTTTACCGTACTTGGCCAACCTTTCCATTGCTGATTTCTCACCGGCACATCTATCAGTGAGTAGACGTTCGTTTTCACTTCTAAAATCGTGTAGGTCCCGGGAAACTTCAGATTATAAGTTTTGTTGGACGCCTCGTCGCGTACGTTCAGAGTGAAAGTTTGAGTTAAACGATCGGACAAGCATATGCTGAAAATTACAACAAAAAAGTTACAAAAACTCCGAAAAATGTACTCGATTCTTAGTTTTTTTTTTTCTAGAAGATCGTCGACTCACGGCTCTGCACTCGAGTCACCGGGCTCCGACGACTGAGTCATGTAGAGGGTTATCTCCTTCGGCAATTCGAGGGTATGCAACAACGTGAAATTACTCGGCGGTTCTTTCTTCCAACCGTGTAGCTGTTGTTGGCACGGGCCCACGTTTGTTTCTTCGTATATCGCGTGCTTCAAATCCCCTAACAATTAATTACAATGTCAGAGAAAGCAGAATAATACAAATTATAAAATTATAAAAATAAAAAATCAAAATGTTATAAATAAAATTATAATTTAATTATACTAAAAATAAAAAAAAAATTCTGTTCTCACCGACTGTGCAGGTCTCTAAAAGTCTGACCATGAACGAACGATTCAAATAGTGGATATGAAACTCGAGTTGTCTGGTGGAAGCTTGAGGGTGGCTTTTAGGCCTGCTAGTACCAGGCTTTACGTTCTCCGTGTTGTCCACACTGGGTGTGAGAACATTTTTCGGAGCGTGAGCAACTTCCGATGACGATGAAAATGTTATGACCGGCACTCCTTGAACTACCTCCATCATCTCAATGTCAGGACTCATTTCCGATGGTAGTTGCTGCGTATCGTGATGCATAACTCTGTTAACAGCAGCCTGTGCGACACACAAACTCCATTAGCGAACACAAGAAATTCAAATTGGTAGATCAAAGAGAATTTTAATCAGCGCTCCGTTACCAGTAGGTCCCAGTTGGTATTCTCCAGATGAAGAATAGCTTCGCCCACGTCGTCTATTCCCGTGCATGCCTGTGGGGAAAAAAAAAAAAAAAAAAAAACGAAAAAAAATGCAATTTCATTTTAGCATTGAATTTTCCACTCCGAAACGGGCTCACGTTCATATCTAACGAAAATGTATCGATCGAAGATAAAATACAAGTTGACGAATTTAAAAAATATTTTTTTCTTTCGTTTTTTCAGTATCTGTGAATATGACAGAGTTTCAATTATTGTCAATGTCATTGCACATAAGCTTTATAACCTCAAAAGCACGATAAGGGACAATACAAAAATCGCCACAAACCTGAATGATCATTGTGAAACGTTACCTGAAAGTCAGCCAGAATAACTTCCCGATTTCCAGCCATCTTCTCCGACGACTTTTTCGTTTATTAAACAAGACGATCAACGAGCGCAATGCGTCGAGTGCGTGGTTTCGCTCCGCTATTATTATTTATCGAAATATGTTTAATTACAATGTAAATGTGATGTGAAACGCTTCAACTGTGCAAAGGGGTACAAGCCATTGACGTCGTGTACACAACATACACACTCGCGTATAAGACGGCTTGAAACGGAGTCGATGGTGGGGGGTACGGGGGCGGAGGAGGAGGGGGGCACACCGATAATGTTTATAAACGCAGGCGAAGAATGGTCGAACCAAGCAGCTGTGTAGTCAGACGTCAGGGGATTCGGTGAAAATTTGATGAAGAACAAACCGGTTTGTCTCTCTTGGGCTTACGGAGCGAGGCAGCAGCGGCGACGGCGCAGAGGAATTCTCCACGGGAGAACCTACCCGACACGAGGATATATACGAGTTCGAGAACTCTGAACGCAGCCGCGTACCGTCGTTAAAATTTGCGAAACGAGCTCGATCACCGTGGCTGATACATTTAAAGAATTCCAATAAAAAGTAACCCTCCTTCCAATAATCAACAAACTGATTAAACGACACACACGATTGTGTATGTTTCGAAAAATCGGGTTATTCGAGGGATTAATGTGTCGGCGAAAAAATGGCCAATTTGCTGAGCGAGAAGTCTTTCGAGTGTCGGTAAGTAGAGATCATCATAAGCACGTGTTCCTTCGTTTAGCTGTTCTTTTGTTTGTCATTATTATTAAATAATTTAGTCAATTTGTGCGTGCACGCAGCGTCAGCTCGGTCCTCAACAAAGAAATTCGTAGTTACGGAAAAAAGTTTCTGTACGACGACTGCGACGAGACTTGCTGGAACTCTGATTCTGTAAGAAAAAGAATAGAAAGGAAGCGACTATTTCTCGGACAAATTGATAAGGTCGGCTTTATTTGTAGGGTTCTCCTCAGTGGATCCTCATAGATTTCAAGGAAGAGTGCAAACTTTCAGCGCTGGAGATTCAATTTCAGGGAGGCTTCGCAGGCAAAGACTGTAGGGTGGAGGCTGGAAAAGACTCCAAGAATCTTACTGCCGTTCGGTGCTTCTATCCTGAAGACACAAACAAGCTGCAACACTTTGCACTGGACAAAACTGTGGAGGCGAAAACGTTTAAGCTCGTATTCGAAGAGAGCACAGACTTCTTTGGTAGAATAATAATCTACAGGCTGGCACTGCTTTCGTGACGGTTCATCTTCTATGAAGAAGACTCCTCTTCGTTCGTTGCTCCTATTAAGTCAAAGTTGCACAGTGAAGAAGCCCCTTTGCTCTTTGATAACTCAACTTTTAATTATAATTGACATATTCAAGTTTGACAATACTAACCAGAGTAACATGTTATTCGTATAAGATTATTCAATTATTTACAGATATAAATGTTTCCATATAAAATACACCTGTGATACTTTCAATAACAGGGTCTTTCGGCAAGTCATCTGTATAATTAAAAAAAAAGGAAAGTAACTACTTTTCAAATTAAAGAGATATTTCATTATTCAATTCCTTTGCGATCGTTTTTTTTCTCACGACGCGCGTGTCAGTGAAAGAGCAAAGATGTTGTATCTTTGATGGGTAGGAAAATGTAAGTTCGTCGACCGTATCTAGTCAGAAGGCACAAACTGGCATGTTGGCTTAAAACTATAGAAAAAAAAAGAAGTAGAACATCCCACATTCCCAGGTAGTTTGAACATAGATCCGTTGGTGGGCGACGGGGTGTAAGAGTAAAAAGCGTTTGGAATTATCGTTTTGGTGATATCTTAAGCTTCGCCAGCGCAGCGTCGGTGAGAGAAAGGTATATTAATGCTTAACGAGTGAAAGATTAAGAGTACGTGTACATGTGTATGCATATATCTGCTTTGGCCAGATCTTCGCGAATTGGCCCGAGTTCGAATATGATAATGTTTCATTCGTTGTACATACGTGATATAAAAAAAAAAAAGCAAAGAGAATTGTCTTCCTATGACCGTGATTATCGCGAATACAGGCTTCAATGCGGTAAAAGTATTAGAAAATAATTAATCGTCTGTATAATATTTATAGCCTTTCTCTTTATCGTTTTGTCGTACCGTCGAGATACTCGGCCGGAATTGTTCTTCATCGTACGAGAGTGGAGTAGAATTTTGGCTGAAAAAACAAAAAGACGATCATCGTATGTCTCGTGAATCTTGATAAATGGATTATGCGCCAAAGGTCCGCGCGCGTGACTCACCTCGTCGTGATTTTCTTCCTTGTTCCCTTCCTCGTCATCGCCCGAGCTATCGCCACCCGAGCTGTCCGCTGAATTGCGCTGCTGATCTGTATTGTCGAGACTCTCGGTCGTCGTGGGCGACGTAGCTTTTACTTTACTTGCCGCGTCGTAACACTGGAGACAAACGCGAACGGCTTTTCCATTTCCCTGTCCCGGTAGAATTAACTTTTTGTTGCTGCACGGACCGCACACAACCTCGCCACATTGTCGACAATGATGCTGGAAATTTTAATTAATTAATTTACTTATTTATTGAGGGCACGTGAAAACACCTTTCACATTAACAACTACCACATTGACCCACTTACCCGTCGGTTGAGAACGGTGAACTGTGTCTTGTTGCAGTGCATGCAGATCGTCGCTTCATTGTCGGGTACCCAAACAGCCGCGTGAACTTCAACAGGTTTCTTTCCACCTGCGAGATAAAAAAAAAATGGACAAAATAATTACCAACGTACATGAAAGCCGCGATTGCTTTTCTTCCTTCGAACCTTACTTTTTCTGAGCAAATCCTCGATGCATTTTGTTATATGGGCCATCCACTCTTGCTTCTCTGTTGCAGTAGCAGCATAAACAGCAAACGACTTTGTTACCGTCTTTATGAGCCACCCATTCCGAAACTCTACAAACAACGACAATTCACTGGGAGGTCAGGCAAGGGGGGTAAAAACTCCATGATGGGGAAATGGATATTTACACTAGCCAGCCCACATGGAAAATGAATATTTTCTTGCATATATTAAAAGATATATATTCCCATAAAAAAAATTGATATATCTTGGAATATATGTTTACCGAATGTATACAAATTTGTATGTTTAATATGTTTGTATTTTATATATTTCCGAATACTCCAAGCTCGTTCTATGACATAAACAACATCGTCTTTGCAAATCTCTTTCGAACTTACGCCCATCGTCTGCCAATGACTCGAGCTTCACTTCCTCCAGTGGTATAATATGTTGCTTGTTGTACTGTAATTTGAGAGACGAATTACTCACGGCGTGTCAAACTCTCGGGATAAAATATTTGTATGCTCTACGGCGGGTATAGAATTTCCATGTACTCATGACTCACTTTTTTCTTATTGATAACTATGTTACCGTAGACCAGTATGTCGTTGAAGAGAAAAAATTGCCTCGGCTTTGGTTTTTTTCTGCACATCTTTGTCAATACTCCTTCACCCACTAGAACTCTTCCCGGTACAGCGAGAGACTAAAATTTAAATAATCTTCCATAAGTGACCTTGATAAAAATTATTGTTCTCAGGGCCACAAGAGACCCCGATCTTAGCCCAGAGCGTGTAGTATTTATTTGTTAGGTGCAAATACAATAAAAAAATTAGTTATTTGGTGTCGTTAAAGATAACATACCTGGCCAGAACTGCCGAAGCAGTTCTCCACCATTGCAATTCGCCTGGCATTGGCCTCGCTGTTAACTGTAAAACATGAAAAAAAATATATATAAAATTAATTGTGATAAAAAAATGCAGACAAGCGTGCAAAGATAAGAAACGACGATGGTACAGGATCGAGCTCGGACAGCGGGTCACGACTGACAGATTAGGTAATCGAGGGAGTTGATTGATTACACCACTGTTCGCCTACTCTCGTAGCTGTCAAAAACACACACAGGCTATATGCCTCCTTGTAAGCCCTTCGTTCCGGAGCTCGATCGCAACCTTGTTCGCGAAGCTTTCGTCGCTGAGAAAAATATTAAACTCCGCGCATTGAATCTTCGAGAAACTAATGAGATTTTTCTATTGAAATTTTAACGCATTAAACAGTGAGAAACTTATTAATAAATAGGCGGATTGTGAGAGTCGCGAACTAACCAAGTCGGTCAACCATGATCCCATGAATCAGGGCCGACAACAGCAGGAAGTATGAATCATTTCTCTCTCTTTCTCTCGACAAGAGTTTAGTTTATCTGTCAATTTTTTTGGCGCCAATTCAAAAGCTATCTCGTCGTTTGTTCAATTTTCATCGTACAATGCAGTTAAAGATTTTTATATTCGTCTCAAAGTCGCTAACGCTTTTATCGTCCAGCTTTCGGTTCGAAGTATGGACGTGCTTGTGCCTAAATATTGATGATTAACTATTAAACTGGTGTCATTTTAAAATTAAAGCCTCCGTGTTTAACCTCCAACTCCAGAGGCAATCGGCACAAGCGCTCGGATAAATTCGGAAACATTCGACTACAATGCGGTAGGTCGAAAACACTGTAAAAATTAATTTCCATATTTATTATCCACAGCTAGAGACTTTTCTCACACGAGAGACGATAGTGACGCGCTAGGTACTATCGAATCGATCGACTGTAATCATATGACCGAGGTTGGGGCGTAACAAGAGGTTGCATTTTCACTTTTCGAGCCACAGACAAAAATTTATATATTCGTCGAAGTTCTCCGTCGAAAGATAACTTTGTGGGAGTGAACAAAAACAAGAAACGGGTATGAAGGTCTGTGGTCCCAAATATGCCCTCTGCGGCCTCATCGTGTCGGTCTGGGGTATTATTCAACTGGTGAGCCAAAAATCCCTCCACTGTCTTTTTCATCTCGTCTGCAATTATTTTATATGTCAACTTTTTGACCGGCCAGTGTTCGATCGTCTATTCCGTTATGTATTTCGTAGAATCAACGAGTTTTTACAGTCGAGTCTATCAGTGTCGCGAATTATTCACCGATGTGTACTGCCCACGTTTGCTGCTCCATTTTGCTCGTATTTGGTTCTCTCTTATTAAGGTTTCGTTATGTCGACATTCAACATCCTTAATTTTCAGCTCTTGATGGGAGTCTTCTTCTACGTAAGGAGTGTCGCCCTCATAGAGGATCTTCCTTTGGAAGGAAAGAGCTTCGACACGCCAGCAGCTTTCTACACGGAAGCTGACAGAGGTTACACTCAAAATGCCTACAACTGCTGGATCGCAGCTTGCATCTACGTTCTCACATTTCTCTTCTCTGGTCATCAATTCTACATGAACTCACGAACGTCGTTGAGCGTGTAAATACAACAGCACAAAAAAGTGTGTTCCCTACTTGTTTTCATTTTCGTTGCTATCGTATTAGCTGTACTATTTTTTCTCACTAATTTGTTTCTTCGAGAAGAATATAGACAATTCAGCTTCGAAAATTGTTAATACGTCATTTTGTCTATAGAGTTGCAATAATATTATGGAATGTCCTTAAATATTAATGATGTATCTATAATGTATACGCAGACTGTAGGGTTCGCAGAACCGGCGATCAGCTGGTACATTCCAATTTGTCCGTTCATGTAAAAAAAAAAAAAAAAAAATCCCAATTGTACCATATAAAGTATAGTATATCTGATTATAGATATCTCTTTGCGGAGATGCAGTTTTAGTTGCCAAGGAGTGTCGACGGAAAAATAATGTGAAATATATTTAAACAAATCGAAAATATCACCATTACCCTTACAATATTATTATATTATTATATTCGTTGTTAAAAATATTCAAGATTACTGGAAGCAGATTAATCGATCTAATTCCGCGCGTGTTAAACGAAGATGCCATTGCCATCTGTCGCGTCGAATCTGAAGTTGCGAGGAATCGCAACTTCAGACTACGCACTATCACAGAGGTCGCAGCGATGAAAGTTCCAAATTGAATCAGCCCTACCCAAAAAAAACGCGAAACGTGGTAAATGATAGATTGTCGGTTGCAGATTCGAGCTGCCGGTTGTGTTCTCTCTGTATTATTAATTTACGTACGTAACAAACCGCTATCGTACTCTTTTGTTTCGCCGCAAAAAGTGATGCGGAATCTCGAAAATCAATATAAATCCCCGTAACAATATTTCCCTTCTATTTTTGTAGAACCTCTGAAGTATTGGAGTATAATCCTCTCTGCCACTCTCAACCAGTGTAGGGGCACGTAATATGTGATAGAAATTCCAGAATGGCGAGCGAGCTTACTGAAAAAGTTTTGAACTGCATAGGCGAAAGGGGCGAGTTTAATTCGCTCGACTTGGTTGGAATCATTGACGATGATCATCAGAGGATCATAGGAGCAATAAAAAGTCTCCAGACTCTACCAGATGTGAGTTATTTGGAGCAAGTACATTTTTGCTATTTTATTGTTCTAATTTAAACATGATTCTTGGCAGGTCATCTCCGTGGAACAAGTGAGCGTGAGAAGATGGGAACCCACCCCGGAAGGTCAGCATGTGATCGAGCATGGAAGTCATGAAGCTGTGCTCTACAATGCCATACCGGACATGGGCGCTCCTCAGGCGGAAGTAACCAGAGAGTTGCCTTACGCCAAAGTGGGATTGTCTAAAGCTCTACAAGCTGGCTGGGTCAAACTCTCTAAGAAAGACGGCGTTCCATTCTTAACTAAGAATATTCCATCCATCGAAGACATTACGAGGCAAAACTTGAATAACCTGAGCGACGTAGCTGACAGTGTCAAGGCTGAGTACAAAAAGAGGAAACTGCTGCAAGAAGTGTAATTGTTTTACAAAATTCAAGTTGAGACCTTTTTTTATGTCTCATAAAATTTGCTGAAATCAGTCTGTTTTGCTCCACTCTGCTACTATGCATTTGTAACGCTGATACAAGTACGAACATTTATATCTACAAAATTTCATTTCAGTATCATCAAGAGCGTCGTCGTGCGGAAGGGACCGAATTTTTCGACGAAGATCGAGAAGCAGGAAGCCGATTTGACGGCGGATCTGCTGACGAGCGGCTCGTGGAGAGACAAGAAATTCAAGCCCTACAACTTCGACGCGCTCGGCTCGGCCCTCGACGTCGGGCATTTGCATCCGCTGCTCAAAGTGCGCTCGGAATTCAGGAAGATCTTTCTGGAGATGGGGTAATCGAGTGAATTATTCACTGAAACATCGAAAGCTTCGAGAACCGCGAAAGTTTTATTTTCATTGCTTTGCAGATTCACGGAAATGCCGACGAACAACTTCGTGGAGAGCTCGTTCTGGAACTTCGACGCTCTGTTCCAACCGCAGCAGCATCCCGCTCGCGACGCTCACGATACTTTCTTCATTTCCGGTAAAAACGATTGTACAATTCTCGATCGATTTATTCGAGACACATCGAAAGATATTTTATTGGGTGGAAAATCTTTGGTGTTTTTTCAGAGCCGAGAACGAGCGACAATTTTCCTCGGGATTATCTCGAGAAAGTGAAAGAGGTTCACAGCAAAGGTGGCTACGGATCTCAGGGCTACAGATACGATTGGAAGATCGAAGAAGCTCAGAAAAATCTTCTGAGAACTCATACGACTGCTGTTAGCGCTCGTATGCTCTACAAGCTCATGCAAAAGGTACAAAAATAGGTACAATTAAAGAAGATTAAGGTAAAACGGAATGCCGGAGAGTAGTCGCACAATTGGTCGCGGAGAATAGAAAAAATGTCTCATCCCAAATTCCATTTCGTTTTGCCAGGCTGTTTCATGATTAGTTTCTACTCGATTGTAAGACACGGCAATGTATCTTTATGCCTTAACCGTTTCAGGGTGACTTCAAGCCCGTGAGGTACTTTAGCATCGATCGTGTGTTCCGCAACGAGACGCTCGATGCTACACATCTCGCTGAGTTTCATCAGGTCGAAGGAGTAATCGCCGATTATAATCTCACCCTCGGTGATCTGATTGGTACGCTCTACGAATTCTTCAAAAAACTCGGCATCGATCAGCTCGAGTTCAAGCCGGCGTACAATCCGTACACCGAGCCGAGCATGGAGATATTCTGCTTCCACAAAGGTCTCGGCAAATGGATCGAAATAGGCAACAGCGGAGTTTTCAGACCGGAAATGTTATTGCCGATGGGTCTCCCAGAGGAGGTCAACGTTATCGCCTGGGGCTTGTCGCTGGAGCGGTAAGTATCGAAAAGTTTTAGAAACACGATATTTTCACTATTCCTTTACCCTCACGTTCTTTTACATTAACAATACCTTTTTTTTCGCAGACCTACGATGATTAAGTACAACATCAATAACATCCGCGATCTCGTCGGGCCTAAAGTGGATCTCCAGATGGTCTACAACAATCCCGTCTGTCGACTCGAAAAGTAAATATCGCTTTCAATACATTAAGGTATTTATATATTTATCGAATAAACGAGAATGCCCCTAGATAAAATCATTTTTTTCTTTTATTTATCCTTCCCGTAACATCCTTACCTTACGAGCTAAAACGATGCTACAGCGGTTAATGTTTTTTTTTTTGGCAGAACGGGTCCGAGAGTGTCGCGGGCAAGGAAGTTACAGTGCGGAATGGTGAGAAGCACTAGAAGGCTCGAAGCTCCAAAGGGAAAGCAAGAAATCGTCATATTCTGCGATCCGAAGTATCCCCTGCACTCTATGGAATCTTTGCTGCATTTAGGTCGCTCCAAATTAACGACTAGCGTTTTCGTTTATACGCATTCTTCGATAATGGAAAAACATCCGCACTTGTCGAACTTCTGTAGCGAATTTTCGATTGTCGGAAATAATTCCGATTTGCGCATAGACTTCATCTGGAAAGCCGTTGGCCTTGATCCGCTGCTGAAATCTCTGGGAATGCGCGACATAACGGGAGAGGTAAATATCGCGCGTTACATTAATCGTCTCATCGAATCTCGAAGTCCCGAGACTCTAAGGTACGAGAGCAGAGGAGCTGCCTATGCGAACAAAATTGATTATTCTCTCGACAAGATTCACGCTATCCTGCACGGCGTCGATAAACAAAAATTAGCTTCCCTTCGAGGATCGAGCAAGTGTTATTGTCTCGACGAGTTGTCGCTCGTCGATGTTATTCTCGACGCTTATAGACCGATTTTTAACGATCGGTAAGAATAACCGACTAGGTCTTTATCGTTCAAATATATTTTTACTAAATGTATTACTTCAATTATTATATTTTTTACACATTGGTATTGATGTTCCCAAAGGTGAAATAGTCGACTTGCAGAAACCCTCAAGTTGCAACTGAACAAATAGTCATCGGAATTTTTAAGAAACCGTCAAAACCCTCGTAAGTTTTACCAATGAAAAAAAATTTACTTCCGAGGTCACGTCCGGTTTGAAAATTCTTTTTTTCAACCGGAAGTGATGTCATACCGGAAATACGCCACTTCCGGTCGAAAAATGAGATTGTCAAATCGTACATTTTTCGGCGTGACGATACATTTTTTTTATTTCATTTTTTTCCGGAATGTATCTCCAATGCAGTCAGTGACATAAACTTATGGAGAAAAGGACGTGTGTCATGCGTCTCAAATGTATTTAGAATTTATCTCGAATGTAGCTAGCGACCGAAACGGATGAATTGAGGAACACACGGTAGCTCTCTTTTTAATTCTCGAATCGCTTCTCGAGAGTCGACGTGTTGGAGCATGACGACGAACAAGTGCGCGCGCGGCCAGTAAGTATAAATAATGCGACGAGAGTTTCGCACACGCGTGGGCCGGGTAGTCGACACATCGTACTCCGTGTGCGTGTGAGCTTCGTGCGTGAATGAAAACTGGAGTGCAGTGCACTTGACGCAATTTTTCATCGTCGCGTACAGAAAGTCGCGCGAAGGTCATTGAAAATCCGATAGGTCAGAACCGACGATTTCCTCGATTCTATTAAAATTTCGTCGAAGCGTGGAAAATAATAGAAATATCGACTTTGTCCTGTCGTTAGCTAGAAAAAATAAGTCGAGTCTCTACCTCGGGATTGGTTAGTAGTGTTGGGTCTTGTGTCGCGTGTATTAGTATTGGTATCCCTCGCGATTGGTGTTAGTGGCGGGCCACGGTTAAAATGGCGACGATCGGCGGTCAGATTGGCGCTGAACGTTAGAGAGGAAGTGCCGCGTACAGTCAGTGTTGTGATTCCGTGGTAGAAGCAGGCTCTGTAGAAAAGAGGACCGGGGCAGCCTCTGACGAACAATTTTTGAGTCTCGAATAAGCTCCCACGGAGCTCTCACCCTTTCGCGTCGTGTCCGTTTTCGTTCTCAATTATTAATCGAGTAAGGATAATACCACGGTGAGAGACCAGGCGGTGAATTTACTAGACGCGTTGCAAGTAGAACGGAACGAGAAAAAACAATATATATTTAATATAAAATTTTTTTTTTTTAAAGAAAACGGGTAGGCGTTAACTGAAACACGGTGGGCACCGAGCATACCACCACCGTTGGTGGTCGGGGGAGGGAGGGAGGGGGTTCGGGTCTCCGTGTGTATCCTCTCTTGTGAACGCGCCGTTCGTCGGCCGCGATGCCCGTTTCGAGCGGCTTCATCATTCCTGACGAGTGCATCGGGATCGCGATTGACACGAGGCTTGAAACTACCAACTGCGACAAAATTGTCAGAAGGCGATACGTTGGTGATCCACGAGTCAACACCAGTCATTAGGTAAGCGGCGAGAGATGCTTGGACCTAGGAAATCCAACGGATAAATATCATTCGCGGCGCATCGTGCCCCCCCCCCCCCTCTTCGCCTCTCTCTCTCTTTCTCTCTCTCCCTGTATCTCTCGCTCTTGCTCTCTCTCTCTCTCTCTCTCTTGCACCGTCACAAGCTCCTCTATCTCGCGATTTTATATATTCTCTCGCTTCCACCTTTAAACATTTTGCCATTCTCCCTCTCCGACGCGCTGTCTCACTCCCACAAGCTCTCTGCTCTCTCCCCTACATATATATCATTCTCGCTCTGTGCGACTCGCGAGAGACGTTTCTCGTCGTTCGGGTTTTCTCCTGCCCTCCTTTAACCGCCATTCGCATGTATAAAATATATATACCTGAAAAAGAGAGAGAGAGAGGGAGGGAGGGCGAGAGAGAGAGAGAGAGAGAGAGAGAGAGAGACTCTTCCGTGTCGCGGCGACGAGGCTGATTTATATATTCGCAAGGACACGACGACTAACGCAAAACGAGATTAATTCGCGAACTAATCTTGTAACCTTTACTTCTTTTCATTCTTTTTTTTAATCGCCTTTTGTTGTCGATTGGTTGGAAACGAGATATATACACATTTTTTTCGCGAGCATTAGGTTAGAGAGTTCCATCGTGAGAACCGATGACGATGCAATTTGACGAGTCGAAACTCGCTCGGTTAACGTCGCTTTGTCTGAAAACGTCGTAGATACATTATTGTGTACACATGTGTTCGTCGTTGATGTTGGATTTCACAAGCCGATCGTGAGTATATCGGCCGAACGAGTGGCGTGACGAAATCGCGATATTAATTTCGAAGGGAATTTTTTTTCCCCGTTTTTCGTATGTCTGCCAAGCTGGCAATTTTGAGATTTTACGGTTCGACATCGTGATAAAATCACGCCGGGATTACAATCGGACGTCGATCGTAACGGACATTGATTTTTTTTTTTTTTTTTTAACCAATTGGCTCGTCATTCATGGTCTGAAAGTCTTTAAAAACTATGGTTTCTCTCAGTTACTTTCAGTTACGTCGCAGCACATAAAAAAATCCTTCAGGATGAAGATCGACAGGAGCAGATTGAAGAAGTGTACTTCAGATGTGGTACGTTGAGAAGCTTCCATCTTTTTTTGGACATATCTCCGCACTTATCGACAAGGAAATAGATCTAACAAAATAACCTGTTTTTTTTTATTATTTTTTTTTCATCTCCATAGCCTGCGGAATGTCAGGCTCTGATCAGCAAACTTCGCTCGTGCTCGCACACCGAACTGCTAGAAGAATTGAAGCAGATAGACGCTTGGACTTTTGGAAAATGCGAGTTGTTTCACTGGATAGACGTGCTGGATCTCAGCGACAGCATACTGGAGGAGGCCGTTGCACGAAGTTCAGACAACTCGTGGGAACTTGCTTGTGATCTTCCACAGAATCGGGAGGTTCGTAAATATTTTATTTACCTATTCGCGAGAGATTATTGATATTGATGAAAATTATTGTTTATCTCTCCACAGGCCAAAGAACTTCTCCTCTGGGTTCTCCACTTCACAACTCTGCTGATAGAGCATTCCTTCTCACGTCACTTGTACAACAGCATGGAACATCTGGTGACGCTGTTGTCGAGCTGCGACATGCACGTCGTACTCGGTGTACTCAATCTTTTGTACATGTTCAGCAAACGCAGTAACTTCATAACGCGTTTGAACAGTGACAAGAGACAGGCTTTGCTCAGCAGGCTCAATCACTTGGCTGAGGTTTGTATTGTTTATTCATTTATTTATTTATTTTTAACAATATTTATGGAATAAACCTCTTGTTACAAACGTAAGTTTGGTAGTCAATAACGTGACATGTCTATTATATTTTTCATAATTCAAAACGATTTCTTGCAAAATGATTTTTCCCGTTTAATAGATAAATAAATATTTATATTCTTCACTGTTTGCTTGAGGCTGGTTTTAATTTGCATATCCACAGAGCTGGGGTGGCAAGGAGAACGGTTTCGGCTTGGCCGACTGCTGCAAGGAACACCCAGACAAGGTAAGAACAAACTTATATTACCCCGAACACGTACGCACAAGAGAGAAATAAAAAATCCCAGCCATCGTTACTGATTCCGATATCGTCAATTACTCTTCACCAGAATTTCCCAGTGAGTGCGACAACCCTTCATTTCGAATATTACGCGGAAAACAACGCAACTCCGACGGAAGCTACATCGAGCGCGACTACGACAGCAACATCGACTATCGGAGCTTCCAACACGAAGAAAGTCAGCCAGGCTAATTTGGTTACTTACATACACATCGAGAACGTCGATAAGCTCGGCAAAACGCCAGCTCAGATAATGAACGATTTGTTGAAAGTTTACAACGTCCCGCCCGATCGTCAGGTATAGTTTTATTTTATTTTATTTATTTATTTTTTAAACTCTTATAATCTGAACCAAATAGCCGATCACTGAAATCCCAATAAATCTCTAATTCTCGTTACTTTTATTTTTACGTAGATGGCCCTTCTGACGCACATAAGATTGGCCCATAGTTTCTCGGACTACAGACGACGCTTGCAGTGTGTTCAAGCCCGTCTTCAAGCACTCTCGGTGCTCGTTTACAGCAATGCCTTGCAGGAAAACGCTCATAGCCTTCTCCACGCTGGTCTCCTCGAGGAGCTCGTCGAGTTGCTCGAATTGCCACATCCTCATCTTGTTGAGATCAGAGCCGCAGCTTTGAGAACACTCACGAGTATAATACACCTCGATCGTAATCCACACTTCCCAAAGTAAGCTATTCGCTGTCGTTGTGTTAGTTAAAAGTACTGTGATTTTTTGTTATTCTTCTAAATATCATTTTTCCTCTCACTCTTTGTACAGAAAACCGGGTTCACGTTTGAATATGATAATCGACGTAACGGGTGCGAGTTCCTATCACGGTTTTCTACCAGTTCTCGTGCGCACGTGTATAACGACCCTGACCTCGCCCCAGCCGGACGGTCAGCCGTTCCCATTGCCGCTCGCTACAGCGCTCTTCAGTTTTCTCTATCATCTCGCAAGCTACGAGGCTGGTGGTGAAGCTTTGGTAAGCTGCGGTATGATGGAGAGTCTTCTCAAAGTTATAAACTGGCCGGGAACCGAACTGGAGCACATTACGGTAGTTATTTTCAGTTTCTCTTACTTATCAAACTATGTTCGTCGCTCACCTGAATTAACTTAATAAATTTTTTCTTTTTGTCCGATCTTCATAGTTCGTCACACGGGCAGTCAGAGTTATAGATTTGATAACGAATATCGACATGCAAGGGTTCCAGGCTCACGGTGGCCTCGGAAGCTTCATAAACAGACTGGACATGGAGATAAATGTCTGCAAGAAGGAACAACCATTCGAGATCGAGCCAACGTTGTTACCGGTTCAAGACGCCCCGTCGGCGCTGAGAGACCCAAAATCCGCCGACAATCCCGAAGATGCTGGTCCCTCGCGCCTGACGAGCGGGACTTTCGCCGAACACGAGGAAGCCTCGAATCCGATGGAATTCTCCGAGGACGAAAACACGAATTCAAAGTCCGAAACTAAGGTCGAGCAGCAGCAAGATTTTTCGGCTGCGCGATCAGGAAAAACTTGTTTGCCCCAGAGAGCGGCGCTTCTCAAGTCAATGCTGAATTTTCTAAAGAAAGCTATACAAGATCCGGCTTTCTCGGACAGCATAAGACACGTAATGGAGGGCACGCTTCCGTCCTCATTGAAACACATAATAAGTAATTCGGAGTACTACGGACCATCCTTGTTCTTACTCGCTACCGACGTTGTTACGGTTTACGTATTTCAAGAGCCGTCGCTCCTCTCGTCGCTCCAGGACAACGGACTGACGGAGGTTGTGCTTCACGCTCTTCTCATCAAAGATGTGAGTTTCATTTTCTTTTTTTTTTACAAAGCTTCTCTTCAGATTTATGTATTTACATGAAATAGCATTAAAACTTGCACAATAAATTTTTGTCCAGGTTCCTGCGACCAGAGAAGTCCTAGGATCATTGCCCAATGTGTTCAGCGCTCTCTGCCTCAATATTCGCGGCCTCGAGTCATTCTCGAAGCGTCGTCCCTTCGAGCGCGTGTTCAACGTTCTCCTGTCACCCGTATATCTTTCGGCGATGCGTCGTCGCCGTAGCGCTGATCCTCTCGGCGATACTGCATCAAATTTGGGTAACGCCATGGACGAGCTCATGAGACATCAGCCGAGTTTAAAGGCTGACGCTATGGCGGCTATAATAAAACTCCTGGAGGAATTGTGCGTTTTGGGTTGTGATCCCCGTTATGTGTGCTGGCGAGCTGCCGGTAAATCCGACAATTCGCCATCGAACGCGAGTACGAACAATCGTCAATCCTCCGGACAATCCGTGGGCGTCGGAGTCGGCGACACGGGTGGCGGAGGTGGAGGCGGAGGAGGAAGCAGCAGTGACGAGGAGGAGGAGGACGAGGAAGAGGCGAGCACAAGTTCCCATCCTCAGCGGGAAGAGCAGCCGTCCCCGTCTCCGGCACAGCCTGGACCACCGCCGCAACCTCGCGAGAAAACTCCCATCGCTCTCGTCGACTACATACACAACGTAATGAAATTTCTCGATGCTATTCTAAGCAACAATTCCACCGACGATCATTGCCGCGAGTTCGTGGCGCAGAAGGGTCTCGTGCCGCTGTTGTCAATTCTCGGACTACCGAACCTGCCGGTCGACTATCCAGTCGCTCAGGCCGCCCAGGCAGTAGCGTCGGTCTGCAAGAGCATCCTAAATCTCGCGCACGAGCCTCTCGTTCTGAAAACCGGTCTTTCGCAACTCAACGAAGTTCTGAATCTTCTGAAGCCTCTTCACAATCACATCGAGCCACCGGGAGGCTCGGTTCTGTTGCACGAGCTCGCATCGGCGCCGAATCTCGAGACAGCTTTCACGAGCGACACAGCGACGCCTCTCCTTCATGCGATGAACGCCGCGCACGGCTACGTCGTTATGTTCGTTCACGTTTGCCGAACCAGTCAGAGCGAGATGAGAAATTTGTCGATAAATCATTGGGGCTCGGAGCTCGGCTTGACCGTGCTTCAAGGACTCTCGGAACTCTACATGTCCCTCGTGTGGGAAAGTACCCTTCTGCTGGCACTCTGCAGCGACGACATAATACCGGCTGGTTGCGACTTCGGCAAGGAGGACATGGACAGGCTAATGCCACCGGAATTGAGAACAGACGGGAGTGAGACTCCTGTCTGGCCGGGAGCTATAACCGTCTCCGATATGGGAAGCAACGGTATGACGACCGCTATGGAGGCTCTTACGACCGATCCACCGCCGGTGTCGATGGAGATCGACGACAGCAAACCGAGCACGAGCTCGTCCGACAGGACTTGCCCCAATACCCACCAACTCAAGTACATAAAGCCTCTCCTCGGCGCATCTTCGAGACTCGGCCGAGCACTCGCTGAACTCTTCGGTTTGCTGGTGAAGCTTTGTATGGGTTCACCGATAAGACAACGTCGCGGTCAGCAATTGCCGATGATGCCGGCCATACCAAACTCCGCCGCTCGAGGCGTAGCCTGCGCCCTCAACATTCTACTGACCCGCGGACTCTCCTGGGACAAACTGCCTCCTTCACCGATTCCCAAGTTCAAGCTCACCTTCCTCATATGCTCGGTGGGTTTCACCTCGCCGATGCTCTTCGACGAGAAGCGCCATCCTTATCACCTGATGCTACAAAAATTCGTACAGCTCGGCGGACAGAACGCCTTCTTCGCGACTTTCCGCTGGGCTCTCTCGGGATGCGGACAGTTTCCTCTCACCGATGGCCTCGAGCATCCCAATCTTCCGGACGGTACCGGCGAATTTCTCGACGCTTGGCTCATGCTGCTCGAGAAGATGGTTAATCCGAAAGCCATACTCGATTCGCCCCACGTCGGACTTCCGAAGTGCACCGGAGTCTATAACGCTTATAGATCGTTCGATCCGTTGAAATACCTGACGGATGTTCACAAGAAAGCCTTCGACGCCGTTATGCTGATGTGGGGCAAGAAACCGTTGAAGAATTACGGTGCCCGCATGACCGAGTCGATACTCTCGATACTTCGTCACATACTGCGCGGCGAGAAGATAATTAAAGAGCGTACCGAGGAGGAGGAAGGCGACGAGACTACGGGCGTCGCGAGTGCCACGAGCAGCAGCAGCGGCGGCGCCGCCGCCGCCTCCTCCTCCGCCGCCGCCGCCGCCGCCGCCGTAGCAGCTGCCGCGCCGTCGACGAGAACCGGCACGACGACCACGGAACGTCGAGAGGAAACCGAGCCCGAGGTCAATCCCGAGCATCTGCGACAATTGATGGACATGGGATTCAGCAGAGCTCACTGCATAGAGGCTCTACTTCACACACTTACCGTCGAACAGGCGACCGACTACTTGCTCTCGAATCCGGCAACTCTGCGCAGAGCCGATGCACCAGCCGGTGACACGAACGCTCAGGGTCTGATAATGGATCTAGAGCTCGTCGACGACGATCAGATAATGCACGCCATAGCGATGTCCTTAGGCGACACGGATACGACGTCTCGGGAAGTGACGATAACCAAGACCATCGACGATTTTACTCACAGCGCTCTCGAGCAATGCTTGAACCTGCTGGATCTGATGCCCGACACTGTGTACAGAATTTGCGATCTGCTCGTCACGATAACTAAGAGAAACGGCGACGAGTGGCGCGACAGTATGCTGCGCCAATTGATTCGCGAGATCGGCGATCTCGTCGATAATCTCATAAGCATCGCCGAGACTCAGGACGAGAACGCAGGTTCGCGTCTCGTTGAGTGCGAGGAGGCTAACAAGGTCGCCGGTCGTATATATCTCTACACCCTGTTCTTCGAGGGTACCTTCCAGGAGATGAGAGTACCGTGCGCACAGATCGTCGAGGACTGCTCGACCCTCGACAAACTCGTGCGTCTCTTGGTCGTCAGCGAGGGTCCGTTGACGACGAACAAGCAAAAGGCCGCCAAGGATCCCAAGGACAGCGGTACCTCGACTAAAACTCCGAAATGGCTGGCGCCGCTTCTCCTGCTCATCGATCGTCTGGAAAAAGTAGCGGTGCTTACGCAGAGAAAGCAGATAATGCACAAGGTCACGAACAGAATGTGGAAGTGGTTCGATCTGAATACGGGCAAGTGGACGTCCTACTCACCGATCAACAACAGACTCATAAATGACGCATACTGGAGCGGCGAACCGAGCGTGAGAATAACGTGCTCGCGAAGACGTTACCTCATTACCTTCTCATGCATGACCCAAGTGAACGAGGACAGCGACAACCGAAGACCGATAACGATGGGATTCAAGTTCAACAACACTGCGAACAACGAGGATGCCAGCTCGGGCTCCGACTCGAACATGGACACTGAGGAGAGTCCGACGGAGGAGAAACGCAACACCGTCGTTCAAGGACTTGATCCCAGCATAGCCCCGAGCATCGTTCGAGCCTGCGTAAAGTTGCTGGCCATACCCGTCGACAGGGACGCTCTTCACGCTCTCATGAAGGTCTGTCTTCGTCTGACGAGAGACTATAAAAACGCCGCGGTCTTCGCGCGGGAGGGTGGCGTGCAACTTCTCCTCGACATGACGCAAGCCAGCAGCTTCATCGGTTGCGTCAGTCTCAGCACTCTCCTCATAAGACACACCATCGAGGAGGAACGGACACTTCGTCTCGCAATGGAGAAGGTCGTTCGTTCGCGAACGCAGATTAACATTCCACCTGCTTACAAAGAAATTTTGTTCATGACCCGACAAATAAGCAGCGCCGTTTGTCGCGATCCCGAACTGTACCGCGACGTCTGCGAGAGCCTCTTGCGCGTCGACATCGGTGTTTTGAAACGCGACGAGGTCGACAATCGTCTCATCGTCAAGGCTCTCCCGTCGAATCACTCATCGGCCATGCCGATGGTCGAGGAGACTTCGATAAACGTTATTCACGATCTTCTCAACGCCCTCGTTAAGCCCGTACCGGTTTTCCCGGAGGACAGCGCCGCTAACGGCACACCGACGGGAAGCCCGGAGAAAAAGGTGACTCCTCAGTCGTCGGCTACGCTCAGCGCCTCATCGGCGAATTCCTCGAGGAGGGACGTACTCAGAAACAGCGCAACCTCCACCAATGGACCACTCGACGACGACGATCAGATAGTACCGTTGAAGATTTACCCCGACTACGTCGGCAACGGCAAGGTCGAGCCCGAAGAGGCCAAGAAGCCACTTCTTCCTAAATCGGCGATACTGAAGATGCTGGCCGAGGCTGTCAGATCTTACGGAGCTGTCGCTAATCTTATCGCGGAGCATTCTTACAGAGCCGGCCAGAGCGAAATGGTCCCCGAGGGAACGACCGCCCTTGGCTTTCTGCTGGACAAATTGTTGCCGGTACTGCCGGAAAATTCTGGCGATCGACAGTGCAGTAGTATGGCGAGAATGCTCATCGCCGCCATAGCCTCGTGCAACCACTCGCCCGAGGCTCAAACTACTCTCGTAACCGAGGTCAAGGCAGCCCTCACGCGCACCCTCGCGCTTCCCGAGAGCTCTGAGAAACACGCTCAGTTGCAGTTGCTCATTGGTCTTATATCGACGATGATAGACAGCTGTCCGCCCACGTCGCAGACCCAACTCCGCACTCCGCTTAAAGTGCATCAGTACAACAACGTCAATTATATCGTCAGGATAATGCTGAGGAAGGGCATAATAACCGATTTGGCGAAGATACCGCACAGTCTAGATCTGTCGAGCCCCAATATGGCGGGAACGATAAACGCTGCGTTGAAACCATTGGAGACTCTGTCGCGAATCATAAATCAACCTATGCCAGGTACGGTGAACAACAAACTACCGAAACCAAAGATAAGAATGGTCCAGGAAGAACCGATTGGCGACGCTACCGGAACAACGACTTCCGACGCTACTCACGCTGTCGGTGAGGAAGCCAACGAGGATGCCGAAAACACCGAGCACGATATATCGTTGAACGCCGAGAGTCTGGAACCCACCTCGGAGAGTCAGGTTCACGAGGAGGGCGACGAGGCTGCTCTGGAGGATATAATGGATCAGCTTCTCGAGAGGTAACGACGCGACGCAGTTTGTCGCTGCGATTAATTTTTTTTTCTTTCTTTTTCTTCTGTTTTTTCCGTTCGAACGATTCCCGAAAGTTTCAGTGTTGATAATCCAGCAGTGTCTTATTTCCCAGAGACGGCTCGGCCGTGACTGAAGAGCCAACCTCGCGATCTCACAGACCCATGGACATCGACGACGAGAGTCTCGCCATGCGGGACGCGCAGGATGACTTCGATCCGACCCGCGACACGACTGTAAGCGCAACGTCGATATTTTCTTGGCCCTTTTGTCATATTTTGCTTAAGGTAGTACTTGCGGGCAACCCGAGCCCACGTGAGTTCAGAGAGATAATAGATAGAGGAATTGCCAACACTTCTCGATGAGATAAAAATCTGAAAATCCTTGACCCTCTCGCTCCAAGCCGGATTTTACTCATTGTCGGTCCAGCTTTTTTTTTTTTCTTTATTAAAAAGTGTGTTATGTTTAATTTATTTTGCACGCAGGAGGATTTGATGAGCTCTGATTCAGACTCCGACGGTGATCCGTCCGAGGACAACGAGGATGAGGTACACGACGACGAGGACGAAGAGGAGGAGGAGGAGGAAGACGACGGTAAGTTTATCCCTATGTTACCCGATTAATTTAATTACCTAAGGGATTCCTTTGAATTATATTATATTTAAAAAATATATATACTTTTTTAATGAATCAGGCGAGGAAAATGAGGAGGAGGAAGACGAGGAAGAAGAGGGCTCGTCGAACTACGAAGACGAAGGCGCCGACTTGTACGACGATGTCGGCGAGGGTGTTTTCCGGATGCTTCCGACGAACGAGAGGGATAGCAGCAGCGTCGTTATGATTCAACACAATTACGAGAATCAGGATAACAATGCGGCTACACCCGCTTCAACGCGGCCTAGTCATTCATGGAGCACGAGCTTCCCTCTGCCTATCGGATTGTTCGAAGATTTGCCGTCCGTATCGGAGAGCAATGGTAAACGCTATGGGCCTCCTTGCGGATAAGCAACTTATTTATTTTTATTTCCTTTATCGATACTTGATTCATGTACTTGGGAAAATTCAGGTATACAACATTCGCATCCTCTCCTAATGGGCCAGAGCAATTTGGTCGACACCGCGAACGTTCGGGCTCAGCGAGCTCTTCGACAACGCAGATTTCAGTATCTTCAATGGACGAATCCCCGTAGTCCAAATCCACCGGTTATATTGCAAAGGTACGTCTCGCTTCCCTGGTGATTTTCCAGGATTGAAATTTTTCAAATCTCAATCACCGGACGATACATCGCTAACGTGTTTTCTTTGTATCCAGGCTCTTGGTACCAGCTGCACAGACTCTCCCGTTGGCAGCAAGTCAAGTGTTGGCATCAAGCTTCCGCGACACGCGTGTCGTCGTTATGGACAACACACTCGGAATTCTCGCCAATCAGGAAGAGGAACAGATCGACTTTGTCGTGAGTGGACATATTCGAGTTAATTCGAGGAGGGTGAGGAGACTCCAGTGAATGAACACTAATAATATATATATTTTTAAAACTTAAACGATCCCCCTAATTCGCCAAACAATGAATATATCTCTTGAGCTATTTGCAATCGACGAAAATGATCATTCGCTGGTGGATTTTACTTAATTTTTTTTTACTTGCCTCAATCACTCTTAACGCGGCCTTTGCAATTCTAATTTCCAGGATCAATCCGGCTACTTGTTCGGACCGAGTCTTGCCGCGACCCTGAACAACATACCCACGGCATTGCACTGGTGGATAGAGGAGAGCAAGCTTCTCGACGGCGATTCGCAGCCCGATTGTTGCGTCGGTGTAGTCCACAAGCTAATACCGGGCTTGGAGAAGCGGCGGAACGCCGAATTGGCTGATAGAAAAGAAAAGCGCAAGAAGCAACACGGTACAGAGAAAGAGGGTGAGAAAGATGCGAAGGAAACGAAGGAAGCTCCGAAGAACGGTGAATGTAAGTGGCGTCGTTTATTTTATATAATTTCTTTTCAGTCCCAATCGTCGATCAGTTTAATCATATTAAAAAATTTCAAAACAGCTGGAAGTTCGCTTCTGATCCCAGCCGAACAACAGCAACAACGACCAACGGGGTGCATAATGCAGAGAGACGACACGAGAAGATTCGTAGCAGCGGTCGAAGCCGCTTTTGAGACCGTCCGACAGGAAGCCAATCGGGACGAGAATATTATTGGTAAGAGAGTACCTTTAGCAGCGATGAATACACGATTCACGTGGCACCGTGTATTTTTATTTTTATTTGAGCTTCTATCGATCGTATTTGAATACCGCGTTATTTCGTTATTTGAATACCGCGAGACAACCAGTTTGTTTACCTATCGCAAATTTGTTCATCCAGCATCTTCTAATATCGAACATCTTATTGAAGAAGTAACCGGCGAGATGGAAGTCCAGGACGACACACTGCGTCTGATACCACTACCCCCTCCACCGCCCATTGAACAACCACCGATTGAACAAGAACCGGAAATCGGTGACCTCAACTTAGAGCTGCCTAGCATAGAGGAACCCCCTGTCCCTAGCATAGAGGAGCCTGCGCTATTGCGAAGTAAATATTAATTACCACTCGTAAATTTATATTATTTCAGTATAGCCGAGAATATTACTTATTTGCCTTGATTTGCAGGGCCCGTAGCTCGAGACATAGACGAAACAAATCTCGGCAGAACGCCGATTCCGTTGCCTTTAATGCCAGACTTCGACCAACCGGCTGATGACGAGGCAGCGACCGAGGGCAGAGATCCCAGCGCCTGGGTTCAGAGGCTTCTCGCTCTCGAGCATACGAGACGCGAGCGGAAGTGAGTCTTCGAACAACATAAAAATTACCTCGGGCTCATTGACATATATATATATTTCTTTATTTAATCGACTGTTCGTCTCTTCGCAGTGCAAACGTTGTGACTCAAGATCCGACGTCCTCTGCGTCGGAGACCAACAGCACGACGGCTGAACAAGCTCAACAGTCCGAGCAGGCTCAGGTTCAACCGGCGCAACCGTTCTCTGCATCGCCTGCTCAGGCATCCCAGCAAGCGCCCGCGCCTGCTCAAACTTCTCAATCATCGGCCCAAGCTCCAACTGGCCAAGAGCTTCAACTCCCCGACGGTGTAGATCCATCCTTCTTGGCCGCTCTGCCCGAGGAAATGCGAGACGAAGTTATAGCTGAACATTTGAGGTACGCGGCAAATTTCGATGTCACAATATTTAAAAAAAAAAAATAAAAAATCATCCTTTTTACCGAGGTAATTTATTAATTATTTCGCAAATCTTACAGGCTCCAGAGAATCCGACAACGAACGCAGCCAACGGTTGTCGAAGAGGTAACCGGTCCAGTCGAGGTTAATCCCGAATTTTTGGCTGCTCTGCCACCTGCCATCCAGGAAGAGGTTCTAGCTCAACAGCGCCTCGAACAACAACGTCACGCTGCCGCGTCCGCGAATCCGGAAGACCCGGTGGACGCCGCGGCCTTCTTCCAAAATTTACAACCTTCCCTTCGACAAGCGGTAAATTTTATAAATTTTCACACTTTGATGAAATTTGATCTGGTCCAACGTTTGTTCAATGAGTTTTATCAAATATCCCATTGTAGATTTTGGCCGATATGGAAGAGTCGCAAATTTCCGTCCTGCCGCCGGATCTAGCTCAGGAAGCGCAGAATTTGCGACGCGAGTGGGAAGCCCGCAATCGACACATGATGCAGGAGAGATTCCTGAATCACGTTAGCCAAAGCAACACCGCCCTCTCGAGCATTTTAAGAAATACCGGCAGAGGTGAGTGTGTTTCTTCGCCAACGCTGCATCATCTTTGACCAATAACTAATTTTGAATAATAATAAAAATAAAAACGTTGAAATAGGCAGAGGAGGCGGTACTCGGTATGCGATCCATTCGGTGCCTCAGAGAGCTCAGTGGCATTCCTGGAACCCACGTGGCGAGCCGAGCATAGCTCATCAGAGCGCCGGGCTAAGATTGCGAGGTAGACAACTTCTCGATCACGAGTCGATGGCTTGTTTGCTAGTTCTTCTGTTCGTCGACGAGCCGAAAATCAACACCCTCAGGCTTCATCGAGTCATAAGAAATCTTTGCTATCACGGAAGCACCAGGGAGTGGGTGGTCAAAGCTCTGCTCAACATAATGGAGAGAAGCAACGACGAGAACAAAGAAATGATGAGCGACTTTACCGGAAAATTCAAGAGGAAAGGATTGCATTCGGCAGTAGATTACTGGTTAGTGGAGATAAATTTTCATTCGAGCTTAAAAAAATTTAATATATAAGATAAGATTTAATGCCCTTTCGTCTTTCGCAGTTCTTCGAAATTATCGGATACGCGAAACAACTTGCAGTCATGGTTGAACGTGAGCATCGACGCAGCTCTCGGCTGTCGGGCCAACGTGTTCCACGTAGTGAGGCACAGCGGCAAAAAATCCGACCGTCAAGGCAACATGATAGCGATTCATCCGCAAGCAGCGCCAACCGTTTGCAGGCATACGTTGGAGTTGCTCATATCGCTAGCGAAAAGTTTTCCGGGTTACTTCGTCCCGACGAAATCGAAAGAGACCGAGGAGAAGAGCAAGGACAAAGAGACATCGAGCAACGCAAGCAAAGAGGATACCGGTCCGAAGCCGAAATCAGCCGCGAAATCGGGCAGAAGCGATTTGCCGGATTTCTGGGACATGCTGTTGAAACTCGACTCTTGCGCCTCGAAGAAGGGAAAATCTGTAACGAGGACTCACTCGAATTCGACTTTGGGCACCGAGCCGGAACAAGGCTTGACGTCTTTCGAAGCCTCGGCCTTCGGACAACTTATATCAATGCTCCACTGGTCCGTTGTCAGACGGAGCAGTCAACTGACCGACAAACTTCTGAGACTTTTGTCTCTCATCTCGATCGGGCTTACCGAGGTAAATTCTTATCGCCGTCAAGATAGCACCAAGAACAAGAAGGCCGAACCGAGCAAAGAGCAAAGCGTCGCGGCGCCGGAAGGACATCTACGGCTGGGAGTTCAAGTTCTCACTAGCAAGAGCTGCTCAGAGGAGGGACTCGAAGACGCAACCGCGCTCCTTCTCAATCTCTCTCACTGTCCGGATCCAACGAGACAACTGGTAAGGTCAAATTCTTCGGGAAATTGTTCTTGGACGTTTAATTAAAATCTATACTTCTTATTCGTAATTTTACTTATTTCCCTCAGATTTTGAAACTCTTGCTCGAAGGAGCTATGGAATTGGCGAACATGGTCTGCGAGCACATAAACGAACTTATGCTCGAGCTCAAGGTCTTGAATCGTGAGCTACGCAGAAGAAACTCCCTCGAGGAACAACCGTCCACCAGTGCCGGAGGGTCCGGACGTGGAACTCTCATGGACAGGTAATGAAAACAATTTTCATTTTCACTATGTTTATTTAATTATAGTCCTCCTTCGAATTCTTCGAATGTGAAAACTACTGGTCTACGAAATCGACACATTTTCAACCTTACAGATTTACACAAGAGAGCGTGATCGTCACGGCTCCGAGTAAAGTTAAAGCTGGCACCGATCTTCAGCTGCCATCGATGAGTGCACTTGTCAGCAAGACATCTAGTCAGGCGTTCTTCTTACGGATACTTAAAGTAATTGTACAGATAAGAGAGGCGGTGCGTTTAGCGAACAAGAAGAAAACCGAAGCGACAAATGCTACCTCGGCTGCCTCGACTACGACGACAGCATCTGCGGCTACGACCGCGGCTGCAACGACGGCTCAACCAGCTGTTACGGGAACGGCTACGGGAACTGCTATGGAGACGGCGGTGCCCAATACACCACAAAAGTCGAGTAAGTATCACCGCAAGAGTGAGGAATAAAAAAATGTGCAGCAAAGTTTCAGTAATATGAAAATTACAATGATTTTAGCTCCCGCACCCGTCGATGAAAATGCGACTGCGGATAATCTCGCGATGGACACGGCCCAGGCGATTTCCGCGCAGACTGAAACTCCCGAAGCGACAGTTTCGCGAAGTGGTCAGTTCGATCGATTTTTTCTTCCGTAGAAACGAATTTATCGTTTTTCTCTTATTTAACTTTGACGATTGATGTTTTCAGAAGAGGAGAATCCCGCTCTTCCGCTGCTCAGCGAGAGTCTCGTACTCGACAATCTGTGGGAGACTCTGAGCGCCTGTCTATTGGAATTGGAACATACACCCGATCACCATGCCGTCCTTGTTTTGCAGCCTGCAGTCGAAGCGTTTTTCCTTGTACACTCGTCCTCTAGTACAGCATCCCGCGAACGCAATAACGAGAGCAACGCCGAAACTCGCGAAGTGGCACCGGACATGGCACCGGTATCGCCGATATATTCCGACAGCGAAGGTACATCGCAGCCCGAGGCTGCGAGTACGACATCGTGGGACATCGCTCCGACACCTCAGAAGGCCTTACCCTCCGATCAATTAAAGTTCCTCAAGTTTGCAGGTAAATTCGGTTGAGACAGCGCCATTTTTTTTAATTTCTTTTTTATTCGCAAGCAAGTCAGTTTTTATTTACTCATGGATAAATTTTGATTGAAGAAACGCACAGAACGGTGTTGAACCAGATACTTCGGCAAACGACAACCCACCTCGCCGACGGACCGTTCTCTGTACTGGTGGATCACACGAGAGTCTTGGACTTCGACGTGAAGAGACGGTACTTCAGAACCGAACTGGAGCGAATGGACGAGGGAATAAGACGCGAAGAATTGGCGGTTCATGTGCGCAGAAGTCACGTGTTCGAGGACAGCTTCAGAGAGCTGCATCGTAGAAACGCGGACGATTGGAAGAATCGTTTTTACATCGTCTTCGAAGGTACGATCCAGACCACTCAAGTTATAGGCAAGCTTAGGTCGAGAATATAACTTTTTTTTTCATAATTATTAGGCGAGGAAGGCCAGGACGCTGGAGGTCTCCTGAGAGAATGGTACGTCATTATCTCGAGAGAAATCTTCAATCCCATGTACGCCCTCTTCACAGTCAGCCCTGGGGATCGTGTTACGTACATGATCAACTCGTCATCTCACTGCAACCCAAATCATTTGTGCTACTACAAATTCGTCGGGCGCGTTATCGGTACGTATTTATTAATCTCAACATTAACAGTCGTACCGCCGCCATTCAGTAATCTCTGTACTTCGATGTTTACTATAATCTTTGTTTTATTCTTCTTTGAAACAGCCAAAGCAATTTACGACAACAAGCTACTAGAGTGTTACTTTACACGTAGCTTCTACAAACACATTCTCGGAATACTCGTTAAGCATACAGATATGGAGAGTGAAGACTATAGTTTCTACAAAGGCCTCGTATACCTTACCGAGCACAATATTTCCGATCTCGGTTACGAACTCACGTTCTCTGCAGAGGTAATTATGCCGTTTACTTATTGTCGACCGAAGGGAAGGAGTGTAAAAAAAATGTTATTGTCATTCGCCAAAAGTTTGTGTGCAACGATGTATATCGACAATATTTTATATATATATATATATTATATTGACATGTAACCACAAAATACGGCTAACGTTCGTTAATGTGACATTGCAGGTCAACGAATTCGGCGTCAACGATGTGCGAGACTTGATACCAAATGGACGTAACATCGTCGTTTCGGAAGAAACTAAGCTCGAGTACATCAGACTGGTCTGTCAGATGAAGATGACCGGTGCAATTCGCAAGCAGTAAGTCTTACACCGATCGTTTGAACTATCGTTGGATTGTCTCTATTCGTCGGAGCTTCAATGGAACATAATATTTTCTAGATTGAACGCCTTCCTGGACGGGTTCTACGACATAATTCCCAAGCGTCTGATATCTATATTCAACGAGCAAGAGCTCGAACTCTTGATCAGCGGTTTGCCGAACGTCGACATCGAAGATCTTCGAACGAATACCGAATACCACAAATACAGTCCCACGTCGTTGCAGGTACGAAACAGAAAAATGCGCACGTTCGCTGTAAATAAAAATGGCTGTGGCAGTAAATTGGAAGATGCTTTGTACTGATCGATGGTGTTAATCTTTTTTTTGCAACAGATTCAATGGTTCTGGCGTGCCCTGCGCGGCTTCGATCAGGCGGACCGTGCGAAATTCTTGCAATTCGTAACTGGTACGTCGAAGGTGCCGTTGCAAGGATTCGGAGCATTGGAAGGTATGAATGGTGTACAGAAGTTCCAAATTCATCGAGACGATCGATTGACGGATCGGCTGCCTTCGGCACACACGTGGTAAGTGAAAAAAGAAAATAAATATATACTTGGTACGAAGTTTCCAATTATAAACCGTCGATAAAATTGCTTACAGCTTCAATCAACTCGATCTGCCGGTCTATGAGACGTACGACAAGCTTCGCAGCAATTTACTTAAGGCAATTCACGAGTGCAGCGAGGGTTTCGGTTTTGCATAAATACGTTCATCGGCTACGATATTTTTCGTGCGAATTTATGTTTCGAAAAAGAAAAGAAAAAAAAATGTAATCATTGTCGGGCACATTTGATTTTTGAGTTAAACGAGCATACTCGTGTGCCAACAGGCCAAGCCACGAGAGTTCCCTCCGATCCGCTAACCATTTGCTATGAAAAAGAAAAGTAATCGCCAATGAGTATAAGCATGTGCAACAAAATGAAGATAAAAAAAAACAGCAACTATAAAGCGCCTGATATGCGCTACTGTCTCCCAGGTCTCGGACGACTGAAATCGGATCGGATTATATACATAATCCCACGCGTATGTATATACTATGTGTAACCAGTCGAGGATGTAATTTACCAAGGATCATCTTACGAAAGCTATCGCTAATCCCGTATGTCAGAGTTTATTTTGTTCAGAAAAATCAGCGAATTATAAGAATGCCAGAGCTTAACGATGATTAAACGAGCGACGCGTCGGCGAAGGGCGAGGCAAGGCAAGGCGAGTAAGCGGGCGGTCGTTCGCGCGTAAAGCGCGATTTTTAATTAAACCTCGTGTGCAAGACGTACAATAAGTTCACGTGTAAGTGTAATAAGGTAGGCGTCTTGGCATAATTGTCAATGGGGAGGGCAATTACTGTAAGCTGAAAAATTGTAATATACTGCACTTGAAATTGATGAATGACGAAAAAAAAAAAATTAACAAACACATTGAATCCGGTTCGATAGCTCGAGTAGCAAGCCGCTTGACAACGGCCATCATCACTGTCATCACGACGAGACATCTTGGTAGTTTCGAAGGCAGTAAGAGCAAAAGAAAGTCACTGAAATGCGAGTATGAAAGGTAAAAAAAAAATCATAAAAAAAGGAAACGTAAGAATGAATTTGTGCGAATGACAAAATGAATCGAGTGAACGTGAGAGAATAAAAAAAAAAAGGAAACAAACGAGACAGCGAACAGCCTAATAAAAAAAGAAGAAAAAAAACAAACAATATCCACAATATGAACGGTATCCTGTCCCTGGCAGATGTATGGTTGTACACTATTAGTATTAATAATTATAACTAATTTGTAATGAATAGTAATACTTTTTAAGTAATATCATTTTAATATTAATATTTCAAAATGTGATGTTAAAAAAGCGAGGAAAAGAAAAATTGTACTTTTTTTTCTTTCTTTAATTCTAATGAAATAAAGTTTACAGTTGAACCGAAGACATCACTTATCCAACCAAATTAGATGAAGCCGCGTTAAAAAAAAAAAAACGAAAAAAAAATTTAATCTATAGTCCGATAACGATAATGCACATATTGTAATGTCGCTTTACTGTGGGCTCCCTTCAGAAATTGTTATGCGGTTGTTGCTTAAGAATATTCGAAATAAACTAATGTCCTGTCTCTTATTAAAAAAAAAAAAAAAAAAAAACTAAAAGAAACCGTCGAATTTCCACCTATCTACGTTAATGAAACGCTTGCGTAATTCGATAAGTAAAAAAAAAAAAAAACGCTTTGATAACAGAAAAATATAGCTGTTTATATTTCGTATTTACAAGAAAAATATGTATATGACAAATTATAAGAGTAGCATGGTATTTCGAAGTCGTTAGTACACCTATTGACTGTACAGACCGATCCACAAGTGGAAACAGCAAGCGTTCACGAAACCCTCGACAAGGCTGTACACTTCGTTGACGCTGAAAGGGCTGATCGCCGTCTCGGCGGATTTTCTATAAACCGCGGAGAGCTCCTTAAAAAAAATTCAACAAAGTTCAAAATAGTACAATATTAAATCAAGTATAATTTTCATGAATGGAAAAGAAAAGAATAATTTTTTTGTTTTTCCACGCACCCCTCGAGATGTGTGAAGGTCTATCGTGAGCATCATAAAAGCTTGCAGATAGCTCGGATGAAGTATGAGATGATGTGTGATATTGCCATCCGGAGTGTTGAATTGTTTATGGTGTTCCTGATATTTGTTTTGCAAAACTTTGGCGAGTCCCTGGTACCAGGCTGTCGGTTGATTGACCAGAGGATTGAGTCTAGAATCGAGAGACGACAGAGATTCGACCCTCGCGAGCGTTCGAAGTTCCATAAATTCGGCGTAGCTCATTGTCGTCTTGTTCTCGAGTAGTTTATTCCAGAGCAAATGAGTTCTGCAGTGAAGAGTTCCTCGCTCTATCATATTGGTTATATGTTCGCGAGCCGAGCGAGCTTGTGTTATTATGAGCTGTTGCATGAGTTGCTCGTGGGACGAATAGTATCCGAGATAATTTATTGACTCCTGACGAATCTGCGTCAGATGCGGCGAGCTCGTGGAACCCTCGGTGTTCAACGACGGTGCCGCGTTCTGTATGAGAGAGCTGGGAACCGGCGGTGGCGTCGGAGCTAGAGATTGATTGGTTTCTTTGTCATCCTCAGGCCAGGGATTTTCGTTCTTCATTGACTCCGTCGACTCTTGGCTACCCTCGCTCAGACCTGACAAACGAGGATTCTCCTCGACCCTCGAACTCTTGGTCGGAGCGTGAGACGTTGGGGGCGTCGAACACGGCTCGATGTCACCCTGCGAGCTCGATTCCGATCTCGCTACGTTGTAAACCGTACGAAATTTTCCCAATTTGTTGTTCTCGACTTCTCTCTTCGGATACAATTCCCTCTTGCTCGTCAGCATCAGATAGTACTTAAGCGTAATTTCGGATTTCTCGATCTGCGGCGATTGCTCGACTCGCGACACTATCAGAGCCACGTCAAAGTCGTCCGTGTGCTTTGTATCCTGAGCGTCGCAGTAACTGACCAGCGATGTACTCTGCAAACGCACGAGAACATACTCGCTCTCCCGAGAGTCAAGAGATTCGTTGGTCATTCCGAATACTTGCATTCCGTAGGTTTTCTCGTGCGAGAGAAGGTACGAGTAGAGAGTGTGGGCCGGAGTCGTTAAATTACAAACAGTGACGACGTCTGTCGAAGGGGATAGGAAAAAAAAAGAATTATCAGAAAACAATGGTAAAAACAATCCTGCGTTTGCCGAGACAATAAAGATCGTACCACTGTAGACAAGATTTCTCGCATAGTTCGGCGCTTTGCTGTAATACTTTACAAAGTCATCGAGAAATCTTGTGAGATGATATCCATGCTGCAGCGACCATTGACCAGTTCCAGCCACATACGAATGAATGCAACGCAAATGAAAATCGTAGGTGAAGGAATGGAGATGCATGTTGATCTTTATCTTGTCGCAGGCGTCGACGAAGCTCAGCATAAACTGTAAAATTCACGACCTGAATCTTATACATACATTTTGGATTTTTTTTTTAATTAGCTCAAACTTGCCTGATTGACTAGAGCACTGCTAGCTTTGGTTTGAAGCCTACTGCATTCTATTATCCGCAATTTAGCAATGAAGAAAGGTTCGGCGAGATGAATCTCGAAGAGCAATACTCCTCCCAGCATCGATTTATTCAAGTAACAATAATGACCGTGATTTTGTTCTTCCCTGTACATCAAAGTTACCGATAAAATTAAACTCCGAAGATTGACTTGCACGGTTCTTGGATCAATTAATTTTAAAAAATCCACTTACGTCTGCCGTCCGGTGTCTATCTGCACAGGATTGAAACCCAAAACTTGTAGATACTTTTTGTACTCGTCGAGCATCGAGACACAGAGTTCCTGATGCCACGCGGTAAGGACCTTGTCGCTGCTGCTTGGACCAGCTTTCCAGAGATTCTGCAACGACGATTGTTGCTGAGCTAGAGTGCTCGGAAATACCGAGGACACCGGCGTCAGAGAATGATCTCTTGTTGCTGCCGATTGCAATCGCCACTGAGGCAAGAAGAGCAGAGGCGTGTGGCAATAATGAATCAGACGAGAGTGTTGCTTGAACGCTTGAAGATTCACCGAGGATATTGGAATGTTCGGTGCGGAGCTTCTACTTTGCCACATTGTGCACAGTCTCGCAAGCTCCTCTGGAAATATTTTAAAAAATAATCAATTATCAATAAATATTTTATTTGGTCAAGAAAAAAAAATTACCTTTCGACTTTTTGTCGCGATGATGCACGTCCTGAAGATCGTAAGCGGCCTTGACGACGGGATCGGAAATATTCTGTGGATAATGAGTATTTGGTTTGGCGTCTCTAAGCGCCTGATAGGAAAATCTGTCCCAAGACTGTTGACTACCGGCAACTTTGAGGGTATTGTGAGAACGATTGCCACCGGCTGTGCGCGACCATTCTTTGCCGTCGCCATTCAAGGTATGTGGAAATTTCGCGAGGCTCTCAATGTCTGTGATCTGACAATATTGGGCGACGGTCTCATCTCTGTGATAAGACTGTGGCGTCGGCTGGTGATGAAATATCCCCAATTTCTGCATGATTATGTTTGTAAAGAGAGTAGATCTCGAGGATAGCCACGTACCCAAATTGTTCGCTTGCTTAATAAGCTTCTCCGATCTCTCCTTAGACCAGTTGTACATGTACAGAACGAACTGCGAATTGTTAGAGAGAATACGTTTGTTAATGAACATTGTACTTGTAATTTTTGAGCCAAGAAAATGAATATATAACTTTTTTGTTTCAGTACGATGTACTTATTCGTACATTATCGTTCTCCACTTTGGCTAGCAGCAGTCGTTGCCTCGGTATGAACCTCGACTCCTGAATCAACGGATTGAATTTCTGCAGGAGCTTCTGATCTGCAAATTCGCAAAGGTTAAATAAAAATATTCTCATAATCTATTCAGAGATCTAGACATTAAACTTAATATGATTATTAATCATATTATCACCTTTCGGTCCTAGGAGTTCGAGCTCCATAGTTTTACCAAAGCTTGACTTCCACTGCTGAAAATTTCTTCCCACTACGATCGACTTTATGTAAGTCTCTCGTGACTCTTTGCCCGGGTCGCAGGGCACGTAAACGAGTGGTTGGCTTGTGCCATCCGACGTGACCACCCTGGCGCGCCGACTGTCGTCCTCCCTCGATGACTCGGTAGGATTGAAAGTCAACCAGCCCTCGGGCGACAATACCTCCTCGACGACGAAAGGTTGACGACTGCGAAGAACGAATACCCTCGTCGACGTGTCCGGAGCGTTCGTGCGCACGAGATTTTGAATTTCCCTTACAGTCGTCGGTATCGGATGACGATGCTGAAGAGAAACGACGTGCCTCTTCACCGAGGAGACGCCCATGTCCAGGGCGAACTGGAACCAGTGAGCCAGAGTCGTGTGATAAATCTCGTGCAGAGTTCCCTCCTCGCCGAGATCGTAACTGTCGAGCTCCGAGCTCGAGTTACTCGACGTTCCTTGGTCAGATAATTGTTTGTCTCTCTCCGGCGGTGTCTCCGACTGTCGATCGGATTTCTCGCTCTTTACGCCGAGAGGCACGGTGAGAACGGTCGGCAGAAGATTGTACTCGGTGATCAAGTCCCACGTGGCGTGTTTTATAGCCGCTCGCAGTTTATCGACGAGAGTCTCCAGATTGACCCTGCCCTGCTTCCATATGCGAAATTCTATCGGTGCGCCAGGAACCGACGTCGCTCGATTCTCGCCCTTGTACACGGAAGTCGAGACGATCTCGTTCAAGTCTCGTATTCTCAGATGGGCCGGAAATTCGGGTTTATCGGCGTCAGAGTCGTCGACGCTGGACACGGCTATCGCGAGGGCGATGCAGGCGATTCCCCGACTGCCGCTCGACTGACTCTGATTGTAGAGAAAAATATCCGTCTCCGCAACTCTCAGTGTCGAGCCTTCGGGCTGCGAATAATCTTGAAGATGATAGTGAGCGCGAGGGTCCGTGTATTTCGGTATGTACAAGAACTGCAGGATATTCTGACGAAGGTAGAAAGCCAGTGCGTCCATGTGAGGTAAGCAGTGAGGCTGAACAGAAAGCTGAACGTAACTCTCCGGGGATCTGTAAGGTTTCTGTATAAAATGAACGTCGGCGGGTGTGAGCTTGCACATGGGATTACGGGCGAGCATGACCGACAGAACTTCGAGCACGGCGTCGTCGAGTCTGTTCTGCAAGACCTGTACCAATTCCTTTCGTATTTCCATGCCAGGCTCGGATATCCCGTGAACCACGAGAACTATGGAATCGTCGGATTTGTTGAGATAGTCTGAATCCTTTTCACCGAAGGATCTCACGCGCGGTCTCGTGTCGACGGCTTTCGTGTGATCGATCCGGAGGCTCGTACCGCGAGACTGTGAGAGTGACGCCACGCTACTGCTTCGCGATACCATAAGACGCTCGTCACTTTCCGATAATTTGTTCTGCAACGGCTTGCCATTGCTCGTTTGCTCGTGAAGCCTCAGATAGAAGACATTGGCCTTGTTCTCACGATAGACGAACATGTTGCTTCGATTGTTCACGGAAAAACGATTGAGCACTCCGTGAAGAGCCTTTATGCCTCTCGAGAGGCCCGAACGTCCTGGTCCCGTTTTCAAATGGGGATGAAGGTAAAACGTAACTTCCCAAACACCGGGACATCTGAACATTCCCGGTGTCATGTTCATGGCGTTCTCGTGACTCGGCACAAGACCTCCCAATTCGTTGCTCGATTCGCCACGCCATGAGTGATCCTCGTGCGACTCCGCCTCCAGGAGTGGATCGCAGTTTCGAGTGTCGATAAGATTCTCGAGCAGCAGGTACTGATTGACCCTGCGGCATATCGCCGTTATTTGAGCCACCATCATTTTCTGTACTTGACGATAACGGTCGACCTCGGACGAAACGAATTCAAGAAACCTGCGGATTGTAATTGACTTGGTTACGAATTCGTTTGTCGGACAAGTTCTTTTTTCGCCTCTTCTTTCAGTAGAGTTTAACGAACCTGCAGTGAAAATATACATCGACGTGATCGTTCTGAACTTGAAGAATAAGCCAAAAGTTGGGTAGGAGGGTTCTACGCTCGTCGAGATCTACGAGCCAGTTGCAGTCGTCCTCGGAATTACTGCTGTCACCCTCGTAACCGTCGTCGGTTCCCGGATGACCGTCGCCGATGCTGGAGATTTCGGAATTGCAACCCGGAGGATCGCCCGAGTCTTGCTTGCTCGTACGGCTGTTCGCGTCGTGAGAGTTACTCGCCGGATCGTCCATGTCCATATAGATTCCAGCTACGAATAAAACAACGTAGATGTAACATCGGTCATTCCTTTTTTTTTCATTTCCATATTGATACAGTTCTCAATTGGATCGTTTAAACTTACATTTGTCCTCTTTGCAAATTTGCTCCACCTCTTCATTCTTGAAAAATTCCTCGTCTTTGTCGGGTTCCGCTGTAATTGAATTTTTCACGAGATAAAAAAAACTCGGAGTCTGCTGGATGGAGTAACGATCGATGTGAAGATTCTTCAGTTCTTCGTAAAACTTGGGCGAGCTGTTTTTCGACGGAAATACAAAGTGCAGGGGAACTTTGTCCTTGTGACAACTAACGCGATCGTTCGAGTCTGACACATGCTGAGCGACGAACTTCAGAGTTTCCTCGGTCGGCGGTGATTTATCCAAAAGAGAGGTCGCGGTCTCGTCCTTGAGCAGCCACTCGATCTCCGCCGTCAGATTCGATATGGCGTGATGCTGATGCAACGGAAGATGAGCAATTCTCTCCCTGCCCGGTTCACCTTCGGATATTTGAGTATCGTTTCCCGGACTGCTCTCGCTCTCGGTACGCGCGCTTCCAGCTGGTGACGTGCTTCTGTAAGACGTTGTTCTCAGTGCACCACCACGCTCCAAATTTATCTCCAGAACTTCCTTCGGCAGATTCAGGCAAATTATATCGAGGGTTATCTTTAGATCTTCGGAATCGCAGTCCGCGTAGTCATCGAGGCATTGTCGAATTTCCGTCAAGCAAGTGGGGACCAGTTTAACGGGGATGCTCGAGAGGGTCGATCTAACGTGAACCGAACAGCTCAACTGCAGAAAGAGAGGCTGCTCCTTGGTTCTACTAACGTCCTCACGAAGATCGCTGATCAGGGACTCCGTTGAGTCGTAGCAAGCGCGCTTGGGCTCATCGTGAGCAACATTCGTAACTGGCCAGGTCGCGTTCGTCACTTGATTAGCTTTGCCGGCAGGATTCTCCATCTTGCAGTCCATCGTCTCCGAGTGGAATGTGAAACCCTCGAGGTCGTCCTCGCTGTCGGATCTTTGGTACTCCATTTGATCCTGCGTGAAAATTCATAGTTATATCACACAGAATACACGAGGAATCGTTGTGTAGCCGTGAGTAATAATATCGTACCATTCTTTCCGAGTTGTGCGACGGCGAGCAGTAGTAAAATTCTGGATGGGCCGGCACGGGCTCAAAGGCAACGGTGATTATTCGCCTGAATTTATCCTTTATCAAATTGTGCAAAGGCTGAGCATCGACACACACCGAATTCGTGAGGTTCGAGCTCCACTCAGTGTTAGACGAGTTGCTCAGGTGTCGGCAAACCGTCCGCAGATAATCGGTTATGTTTATCTCGATGAAAGCTTCCTCGCACTGCTCGACGGCAGCTTCCATGTCCTCGTACGAGAGTGGAAGCTGCAAAGCCAGAGATTTGTACACGGCGACGACGTAACAGTGGCAATGGGCGAGGCTGAGCAGTTTGCAGTGTTCCACTAGACTTCGTTGATCTGAAAAATTAAATTGGCCGGAGCCGTAAAGATTGCACATTATTTTTAAAATCATTCCACTCATCCTGAATTTTTACCGTTCGACAAATTATCAGAATCCTCGCTCTTAGGTTCCGGCGACGTCGGCTTCGCCTCCCCACCAGATTTGAGATTGATGTACTCCTCGCGAACCTGCTCGCCAAGGGTGAAAGTGTGATCCTCGTAGGTATCCTTGAGCCTCGACGACCGAGCCTTGTCTATCAGGACTTCGATGAGCAACGACAGCGAACAGTCGTAAACGTAAACCGGCAGAATTAATCGAGGCTTCGGACTGCCGGAAACAACGTTTCTACGACGTTCGATCTTCGGTGTGCTTTCCGCCGTCGTCGTTCTGCTCGACAAATTCGACTCGTAATCGCTCATACGCGGATCGTGAGGAATCTTCAGCTTCCTTGGGCTTCCCGGAGTTGAAACGCTTGTTCTCTCGTCGATAGTCTCGCCAATCGGTGTACTCGTCTCGAATATCCCGGTAGTTCTTTCAGGAGTTGCCATGTCATCTTTGTAACCGCAGGAGGACATCATCGATTTAACGTCCTTGTCCGAGGCTGGCATTATCGTCACGATCACGTGGGTCACGCTGACACCTTTGACGAAGCACCTCCATCGAATTCCGCTTCGTACGTTTTCATCTACAAATTATGACGTTTTTTTCACCAGTAAAAAAATGAAGATTCCAATGACAAAAAAGATCTACCCATCGTCGGAGAGAAGGGCAAAGAGGGTCCGTCATCGCGTGGCCTCGCCAGCAGCATCTCCGTGAATCTCTGCGATTCCCTATCACTGAGAAGCAGTTCTTTGTTATGAAGACGTTTCATGTGCTCCAACAGAATCTCCATGAGAATGCTGTTAGCATCGTCTCTCTCCTCGTCCGTGTAATTCGGAGCTGACGATTGAAATAAGAAAAACAAAAAAAAAAAAGATCAGCACTGCGGCACGCTTTTCTACTTTGAATTACAAAAAAATTGAGTAAAATAACTACTGTGTCTAACCATCGGCAAACATGGAATAGAGAAGTTCAGCCTGATGACACTTCGACAGTATGCTGAGAGTATCGAAATTAAACAACATCGGATGAATTCTTTGATCGGTGACTGGCAAACCCTCGAGGATACCCTCTGATAGAGGCGAGAGTCTCGCTGATCTGGTGCTCGGAAGCCACCCGTTAGTCTGGCCGTACTGAGAGCCTTGATATTGAAATCCATTGCTAACATCGCCGCCGCCCTCGCTTGGCTCTACCTGACTCAGCAGACTCAGGTGCTCCAGTGTCAGGAGAGCGTTGATGCACTCCTCGTCGACCAGAGATATCTGTGGCGAACGGACAGTCAGACAAACACACACAAATAGGAAAAGAAAACATTGATTTCACATTTTACAAACAAAGATTAGTTATTATTATTGACATGTTCTTTAACAATATTATTTTTTCTTAAATATACGAATTAAAATACATTGCGTAAATTTGTGCATCCGTCGTCGATTACATCAATCGTAAATTAATTAATGGACTTGCAGTTTATTTCAATTAAATCGATAAAACAAACTTATTCCGATCGGTACGAAAGTCGTAGTTGCGAAGGAGCCCGGAATAAGTTGGAGGAGTTGAATCTCACTTTAATACGAAGCGTAGAGACCACTTCTCCACTTGAACCATGACGCCTGATTATCGTACGATCGAGCCTGAGAGTTACGCGTGTGAATCGACGAAGCAGAAGAAGAGGAAGAACGACGCTGAGCCGGACTACCCCGAGCTGGAAGAGTTAGATCTGACAAGTACCCAAAGAGCGAGGCAGCCCACTGCCTAAATCCTCACTTCCAACTCAAGGCCGACCGGAGGATTCCACGATGGAGGAAACACGACGATGGTGTCCTGGCACGATCGCCGAAGAAGAAGAAGAACGGTTCTCGATCCTCACTGAACTTTAGTCACCGAAAAATTGACGAACCGACCTTTACGAACTGTGTCTTCGCCAGTGAATGAAAATTTATAACAAAACTTGCAAACTTGGAGTAAAACTACCAACTATGTAAATTATTATTTTTTAATCTTCATTCACTGGACTTTAATGTTTTCTCCTGGGGAAATTTCTGAGATGCTCTTCGAGGAACCGAAGGATGAAGACTGCGAGAGGCCGAGTGGCCGAGGAGACACTATGACGACGGGGAACGGTCTCGTCGAAAAAAAGGTAATCCGATAACTAACAGGCCCAAGAGGCAGGCAGGGCCCTATATATACCTGAGACGAGAGACTGATAGGGAAACCCCGTCCTAGGTCCCTCATCGATATCATCGAAGCCCCACCCTGATAACGATAACGATACGCGATAGACACGTCCTATACTCATACACCGCTCAATCTTCTCATCGACACTTTTTTCAGGTACATATAACGCGTCATCAATAATTAGTTGAAATTACGTGAGCGGTTACATTTCGCTTTAATAGCCGCATGCGAAGAGATGAAAAAAATTTTAAAGTTCATTAGCCCAGAACTTTAAGTGGAAGTAAAAGTAAGTCTCGCATGGATCATTTACTTCGTTCGACCAACGAGGATGTCAATAGTGTTCCCGTATATTTTCTTCTCCGAACCACTCTCCAAAGATGTCGAATACTGATTTCATTTTTTTTTTTTTTAAGGAACTTAGGGTTGTATCGATAAAAATAACGAATCTAAGAAGAGTATTGCGAATGTAGCGAATGTAGCGAAACTATCCTTATCCCCGAGTCTTCGCGAATAGTACTGCCATAGGTATAACGAGAAATTTACCGAGGTATCTCTCCGTCCGATCGACAACGGATGAAAATATTCCGCGATAAGGTAGCGACGACAGATTACAATTTTTTTTTTTTTTTTTTTTCAAAAATTCTTCGTCTCTACTGCATGCGATGCGAGCAAAAAAAAGCGTTGTGCTCCACGCGTTATCAGTCGTATCACCAACGGGTCGGTGGATATCGCAATATTATGGCACCCGAGCGACGTACGGATTGTGTAGATATAATATCCGTTTCACGTCCACCTGAGGCCATATCCCGTGCGAATTAAATTTGACGGATCAATCGAGTCGAGTCGAGCAAAAAAGCGAGGGCAATAAAAATTAAATAAAAAAAAAAATAATTATTGCCCGGTGATGAAATGTCGATAATCGTTGGAAAAAATCCTCGAATCGTACGGAGAAAGATACGCATCAGTCGCGAAGTGGTGGAAACAAGGATCGACGAGGGGAGAAGCGGTTTCAACGAATTGTCGAATATATATCGAGGCCAGAGATGAAACTGAACGGCGATAGGCTCTCCGCCAGGAGACAATCTTTTCTCGGTATCTCCGACCAATGTTTGCGGAGTTAGATAGAGAGAAGGCCCATGACAAAATAAACCACTTCAGAAAACGCTCGCTCTTTGCTACAGGATAACTTTTTTTTCTCTTTTTTCGTGTTGACTGATTACAGGGAAAATATCAGTGAGCCCGCTCAAGATAAGCCTACGTGGCTCAGCAGGAAGGTCACCAGATGATTTCGGCTGATGGAGGGGACGGTGAGAGCAATCCTTCTAGCGGAGCTACGGATTGTGAATAAACGCCCCGGTTAATAAATCGAGAAAGTTTTGCAGGCCGAACTCGCCATGATTCGTAAATTTCACGCCAATTGATGATAAATTAGACCGATGAACTCGTCAAATGAGTGATCGATGTACAGAGTGAAACAGAAGCACAGCATTTTTTTTATTGTCTCCTCAGCCCGTAAAGCTCAAATAAAAGCAATATCATTATTAGTTTTATTACTGCGGGTTCTTTGCAAATTCTTAACTTGTATAATTCTTCTTTTGTAAAAGCGTTCATTTTTTATTTAAGTTCCATTTGTTAAAAACACCTCTCCTCATCGGCTAAGGATTGTTTGACCGTCGGGTTTCTCCCGTTCGGTCTGTAAATGGGCATTGCCCATCCGTATATAAAATAAATAAATAAATAAATAAATAATTATAATTTCCATGACCCACGTGAGAAACTGTATTGATCGAAACTTATCGTTTCTTTTTTTTCACGCTAGGTAAACGGGTTCAACGGAATGCCACGATTGTCGATCACCGTATATACGTCTGTGCAAGTATTGATTGTAGATATCTTATCGGTGGTAAGACAAGCTTTTGAGAATACGGAGAAAATCTTATCCTCCCGTTCTGGCTGCACGTTCGAACTTTCGTCGGTGATCAATCAAGTTTCGTTAGAATATAACGTAATCGAGGACGGATACAGTGGACGGAGATATAGCTTCAAACTCCGCAAATATTTAAACAGAAATGACGATAGAAGGAAGGAAGGAAAGAAAAAAAAAGAAGCAACTCACGGCATCGGGTAATTGATGGTAGACGAGGCTATTCATGTACGCAGCGGTGGGTTGAATCGGCGTTTTCACTTGTCCGCATTGCGGCTCGATCCATACTTCCGTTACGATTTGAAAATCACCAGCTCCCTCGCTGTCTTCGTTGCCGGCCTCGCCGTCGGCTGTCCCTGAATTGTCGGAATAGAAGACGATCAGTAAACAGCGGACGTGCCGCCCATTAATGCAGCAACGTACCCTCGTCGGTTTCTTCATCCGAATCGCTGTCCCGGTCGAGAGTCGGATTAATAATAACGTGAGGAGGAAATAGAACATACTGGATGGTGCAAGGATGAAGACATTCGTCGGTCGATCCTCTCATCTGAACTTCCAACACCATGTTGATTATTCCAGCTGAAGAGTACGCGAAACTGAAGCCCTCGGCCAATCGCATTCTGCAAATAGTCCATCGAGTTATTTTATAGCATAACGGAACGATAGATTTTCTGCATGCACCAAGATCGAATACGCAGAGGAATTTCAAATCAACAAATCCAACCGTCAATGAAGTTTAATATGTCGGCAGTGAACTTGTTGTATCAGAGAACAATTGTAGCAGGTACTTGCTTCGTGATAGTCGAAAGAATCCTCGCGATCGCTGTGGTATTGAGTCGGGGCAAAACGATCCCTGGAATAGTTTGCACAAGCGGTTTCTTGACGTTCCAGAGCCATCGACTGTGATACAAATATCTCGATAGCGTAGTCGTCAGAATGCCTCCGGGAATTTGCGTGCCTCTGACCGGCACTGGTTGAGTTCCGTCGGGGAAGACAACGGTGTTTAGGTCGGTCGGCATGCGCTCGTAGCGAATAAGTATTCTCTCCAGAGCCTTGTAAATAATTGCGCAGCAAGGCGTCTCGTTCTGCTCAGTCGGACGATAGGGCAATGTGAGCTTCGACAGCCTGTCCAAAAGATCAACGACGACATTGTGACGCACAACACCCTCGGTTCCTCCGGAAAATGCGACGTTCAGAACGACGCACAGAGCCTTGCAATTAATTCGAATGACCGAAAACGAGACCGGTGGTTTTTCGGCCTCGCGGTAGATGAATTGAACGTATGTGTGATTCTCGACTAGAACGAATGTCGACCAATTCTTCAGCATCGCATAGAGGACGGCGGCAGCTTGTCGGCATTGGACACACTGAAACCTGCCGCTCTGGTTAGCCTGATGAAGGTAACGAGGTAACGGTCTGTCGTGTGACAGTATCAGAGTTATTTTCTGCGAATGCATCCATCGAGCCCACTGTTGCGGATCCAGAGAGACTATCGGCTGCCATATTTTGCCGAATTGTGGACAGGCCGCCTCGCTAGAGAATCGAACAAGCAGAATAATCGAATAATCGAACAAGCAGAGTTAATATGAGGACATAGAAGGAATAGAATCAAAAGTTTTACCTCAACTGAACTGTGTTAATCGCCGAGGGATAAGAGGGTAAATAAAAAACCGGCATGCCGCTTCTGATCGTGTCGGGAACGTTGTACCATGTCCAGCCTACTTCGGGAAACCAGCTGAAATGTGCCAGCATATTGTCATTCTCCGTTAAAGCCGTGAGGGTGGCCCAGAACCGGGAGACAACGCTCTGACGATACTGAGACTTAAGAGGCTTTTTCGAGAGGCAGGTGATGTCGTGGAGAAACTCGTAAGGCGCTGTAAACAGTGCGTAACATTAATATTGAATTCCCATCAGTCGTTTTGTCTATCATTCTCGTGGTGAACACGGAGCTTACCTTCTATCGTTATCGTGTACTGTATCGTATTCGACGCAGCGAGCGATTTCGAAGGCCAGGACGTTACGACGAGATACTCGAGATAAACGTGGCTTTTCCACGGTAGAATAAAACAAATTTCGAGAAATCCGTCTCTAATTGCAACCCTCTTTATGAGATAACCGTCCCGCAATCTGCAGCACAATAGGCTGCTGAGGGTGCAGCTGACTTTATCGTCGATTTGTTTCTTTCGCAACAACTGCGGTCTTTGATGACCGTAGAACAGAGAGTTTCCTGTCCGCCAGACGTTGACACTGCTCGAAGATTCGCAAGTTTCCGTGCGATACAGTTGCCAGCATAGGAAACTTCTGTGATACATGTTCATCTCGCCACCGAAAGCGGGAGTCTGCATTAGAAAAAAACGTATTAGTAATTGACCAAAGAAGTTAAATATTGTACAGGATAGAGAAAAGAAAAATGGATTGAAAAGAACGTACGACGTTTGGAACGAAAGGCATGTAGGTACCGAGCGTCGCGGTTGCTATGAAACACAGCAAGTCTTGATAAGGTACTAAACCATTGGCACAGTGAGGATGATACGCGCTTCCCAGATGTATGAAACTACAAGCTACCGTCGTTGCTCGGAGTTGTTGTACCACCGAATCGAGAACGTGGATGTCCGCGACTCCGACTATACCGTCCGAAACGACTATCAAATCTGCAATAACACGATGCGTTTAAGTGATTAAAAAAAAAATTGATGCTAGGCGAGATCGGTCGACAGATGAAAATTTATGACTTACGAGCGCAACTGTGCTCCGGTAACAGAGCGAGGGCCAACATCCCATACCGAAGCATATTTATGAAACTCGCCTCCGGCGATACCATAGTAACGTTCATCATAGATCCGCTACTGTTAATTCCCATGCTACTTCCACCTTCCTCGAACAACCCTCCGACCAATTGATCGCTCTCGGCTCTCATGGCTTCTAATTGTTGATTGGCCATACCGGTAACGAGAGCTATCTTCTTCTCCAACAGATTCAATTGCTTCTCTATAAATTGCAACAGGTAACCGACGTTATGGGTATTAATCAGCCAACCCTGAACCAACACTTGCTGTGCGGGGTTCGTGAAAAACGGCGTGTGTACTATCACGGTAACGTGAATATCTGGTCTCATAACCCGATTTTGGCTACCTGGAACTGTAAACTATAACTCGTACATCAGAAACAATGAAATCAATTCTATTACAATAATGTTACTGCGTAATTTTAATATTATGTAAATCATAATTTTCTATATATCCAGGAATACGCGATGTACGTTTAACACGAGGATGATACTTACTGGCTCCGTTATATTTTCAAGTAAGCGTTTTGTAGCTAAATAAACTTCGTCTATGACAATTTCCCCATGCTCTATATCCTGAAATAATAATGATAGTATGTTTAAAAAAATGCATTCAGGGGGCAGAAAAAAGTTATTTTTCTCAGACGGGGCATTCAAGTATAAACTCACAACTGTGCCCAGGGAAGGACTGAGATCCAAGCACAGTACAATTCTGTATCTGTGGGCCAAGAAAATAACGCCGGTAGATTTGGTCACCCTGTATCGATAACGATCGCTGGATTCTATGCTCCAAGCAGCAGGATAACTCTTAGGCAAGACCGACGCAATTTCCAACTCGGGCGACTCTTCGTTTTCAACATCCGGATGCTGTATCGATATCACAGTCTCCAGATGTTCCAGTATCCACTGTGCCCTGACATTGCGGGATATGGGAAAGCCCTTTTTCATCAGCAGGAAAACCGTCGCTGCCTCCAGGACAGGTTTCTCCTTCAAAACACAATAGCAAGTTTTTTTTTCCCCATCAAAAATCGTTTGCATTGGGGCAACTTTTATCTTGCAACAAGTGTTGGAAAATCGTAAGTGACAGGATGAGAAAATTTACCTCGTTTTCAGGACTGTCCATATTGAAGATTATGTTATGTATTCCTATCTAAATAAAATCCATCGTCGACGACAATGTGTCTGTGAAGAGATATGGTACATTGTTTATTCGAAATTCGACGTTGTTGTGTTTGTGTTCTCTGAATATTTGTGCACAGTAAGCGAAGGCGTTTAGTCGATAATAATTTGATTTGTATTGTCGGGGCAATGGCCCGTCGGACTAACAACTGTACTGCCAATTTTGTGTAGAATTCTCTCGTCTGGCTCGTAATAAAATGATAAACAAATCATAACCTATCAACATTGAAGCTGATATTTGTGTGTGGACGAACGTGGACACGATAAGTAATTCGTACCAATGCCACATCGATGACACTCAGAGCACATGTGTGCGTTTACACCTAATTGCGATGCAAATAAATAAATCCACGCGTAATTGAACGTTGTTCTCTTTTTGTTTTATTCTTTTGGTATGCAGCAAGTGCAGATTTTTTTTATCACTGGTCAAACTTTACCTATATCTTTTACCGTTGTATTTGGCTTTATTAATGTTGATTATTACTCGTTCTTTTTTCGTTTTATTTGTACGAAAACTACGCTTGACAGCCACACATTCTCGATGTACACGATAACCGTGCGATAACCCTTTCTCGTTATTTTGAGAAACAATCGCCTTCTATTATTGTTGATCTTTCCTCTCTAGCAGTATTTAAACACAGCCCGCTCCGATGCGTCATTATAGGGGGGAGGAGCGCGACACAAAGGTGGCCGAAAGCGAACTTGTCCAATAACCAAACTCACAATTTCCAACGTCTATACCACACATCGGCTCTGTAATATCTTTGAAACTTCTTTTAAGAAGTCGATTGAGTAAAAGATTTTTCAACGATTGTGATCAAATGCCTATAAGATCCTCATCATCTATCCCCATCATATATTATGACAACGTTACCATAATCAACGAATATAGACGTACATAGAAGCGTAGAGCCTATGTTGCGGCTGAAGCTCAGAATCACTCATTGTCCGGTAGCGCCCTTTTTCTCGTAACTCAGAGTTTCAAAACCAGGAACCCCAAGACGGATTTCTGAGAGCTGTAGGCAACGTGTCGACACAAAGCATCGTGACGGGAATTGCCCTCTCCCGGCGGTCGATGACCACGGGCCTCTTCATTCATAGTTTCCCTTCCGATGGTACGGAAGAACTAACGACTTAGGACCTACGGATTTTTTTTTAGTCGATACTCGTGCCTTGACAGGTAGAGAGTTACCTTGGTTACCTTACATGGGTTGCTTTTTTCAACGCTTTGTCGCGGCGTGGCGCTGGGTGTCATAGACCAACTTTTGCGGTCTTCCTTTTCCATTTTTCCTAGATCGATTTGCCTTGTCGTTAGATCTCCGATCTTCGGTTTTGGAAACAAGTTTTCTTACAGGTTGAATGTACTGACTAAGTTGATTAGTTAGCTCTTGGCAGAAACGGGTCATTTTCCTAGTCTGTTAATATTTCGGGTTATCTGACCAAATTCTTTTCCTTTTCTTAGAAGTTATATGTCCTGAGTCCAGTTTTAATGAGGAAAATAATGGAGTAAATTTAAACGTTACGCTGGACATAACAATACTAAGAATATGTTGTAAAAATTTCAAAGCGATCTGAACCTTCGTTCAAAAGTTAAAACTTTCACAAAGGTTCAAAAAAGTGAATCGTGGGAAAACGGCTTTGAAGTTGACGGTCGCGCGCACCTGTCTCCGTATAGCGCGGCCGGTTACCGGTGCTACCTGCCTACTTCCAAGAAAATGAAAGTTTTTACGCTCCAAATGCTGTAACTTTAACAATTTTTGTTAATCGTTTTCAGAGTAAGCTGGAGTAGAAAGCTCTATATTACGTGGAAAGTATATATATATATATATATATTTATTAGATGTGTAGATATACCTTCCACGTAAAATCGAGCACTCTGCTCCAACTTACTCTGAAAATGAACAAATCTTATAATATTTATCCACACGCAATCAATTGTTCCAGCCCCAGGTAACACAAAGACATCTGGTATGAAAAAGTGATCTGAATGGCTTACATATGTACGTTTGGATGGTATCTGTAAGATGTCCTACGTCTAAAAGTTAACTTTTTGGATGGGTGGATCTTCGGATACCATCCAGACGGAGATATGGAACCTATTGAGATCACTTTTTGATAACTAATGTGTTTACGCAACCTGGGGTGACCTATAATTGAGTATCTGTCAGGAATAATTTTGGAGTACTTCTGTAAAGACTAAGATAATAACAAAATGGAATCATTGCGTCAACCCTTATATGGATGAAAATTTAAAGACATGTTAAAAGTACATTACGGATGAATCTGCAAGACGACTTATAAAATATATCTTATAGATGGCAATCTGACAATACTGCTACCTGGGCAATGACAGAAACGCGCTCTTCACTCCATTTTTGCATTGGCCTTTTGTCTTAAGGCGCTTCCATTGCTAAACCAGCCTTCGCGAAGTTCCCTTAAGGCGAAGAGGACAATGAATTACAAACTTCCAGTTTTTTGAGCCACTGCCATTCTAATCGTGTTGGTACCTTAACAAGCAAAAAAATGTATCGGCGATGTATTAATGGTCAAAACTTCAAAAATAAACGCCCAACGTGGGGCTCGAACCCACGACCCTGAGATTAAGAGTCTCATGCTCTACCGACTGAGCTAGCCGGGCAGATATAGGACCCAGGCACCTATATGCCATATGAAATATAGGAGGGATGTACCATTATAGGGGCAGGTGGCCATTATATCAGTTATGACTATTCCGAGACTGATTCTGTACTTTAATTAAGACAAAATTGTCGTACGCTTCCCTTTCTCATACATTATTCAGGCTGTCATGCTGGGGCCCCATGGTGGGGATAGTAGCAGATAGGCGTAATGGCGCGCTCCAATCGGGGAAGCTGCGCTATAGAGCGAACGAGCACAACATGTCACGATTTCGCCTTCACAGCTAGTCTTTCCACCGTGTGATTATGCCAATTTTATATTCACAAACGGATTTTTTGGAAGATTATTTACTACAAAATTCGTGAAAAGGCATGTGAAATACCGCGGTAGGTAACAATCGCTTTTCCTATTTTACCGACGGCTGGTAATATTTTGAACATAAGGAAGTAAGGATTTCATGCCTCTATCTATTGTCTACGAAAACCTCATATGCTTTTGCTCAAGATATTGACAGTATTGGAGAAAGTAGGAAACGCGATTTGTTACCGACTGAGCGCGCCTTACCACATCGCCTTAAGCACAAACCTAACATTTAAGGTAGAGCTGACAGGTACGGCAAGGCATAGCCAGCTCCGACGCAAGTCGGTTACTCCAATCAGATGACCGAAGAATTTTTTGTTCTTCCTTGCTACACGTAAAGATTTTTTTAGAATTCGGGAAGCATGTTCTTTATTTCAACCTGCATCCAATTTTATTTCACTTCACTGTGTACGATCAACCTCTTTCGCATCATTCTGATCACTGTTTTTAATAAAAATCCGATAATAAATTAGCCAGGAGTAAGTGACTCCGAGTGCGCAATACAGCGAAGTCAATGCCAATGGTAGAAACGGCAGTTTCTCGCCGAAGATAAATTTGTGTAAAGCGGATTCGTAAACGGTCACCAACGGTAGACTTCCCACGTAGATCCATTCCAGAGTCAGCAACAATGATTTTTTGAAGTGAAGCGTGAGAGCAAGACTGGCCAGGCACATGTAAGTCACGGACAGCATTATCTTCAGAAGAGTCAAGTTGCTCGGATAGAGCAGCGGTAGTATAGCCGTGTGACCTGCCGAACTCAGAATTAAGAATACTCTGGCATCTCTGGAGTCTGTGGTTGCGAGAACACTGAAACGAGAGAATTAAACATGTATAAGTTGGACGAAATTATTTTCAGTATATTGCTTCCTCGTAGAGAAAACTTAGTTTTCATGAAAAAACATGTTTTCGAGATTTTTATGAAAAGGTGTTCACAATGTACGAAAACATCAAAAAATCATATTTAGGAAGAAAGTCTGTGCGTGTGTGTTTTCTTAGGGGGGTAGAGGGGTCAATCCTCAATGTTTGGTCAAATTTTTTAGGAAAATACTTTCAGTCACAAAAATTTTGCGCGTTTTTGAACTATTTTACGTATGTTACTCACCATAGGGGTATAATCGCAGTAAGAATCGCTTTTTCATGCACGTGCCAGCCGAACATGAACGAGTTGAGGCCGCATATGATGATGCATCGAACGAAATCCCGAGGTTTTAGGGTTGATCGATTAAGTCTGAAAAGCGTCCAAAGCGCCGGCTGAAAATAAAAATCCCGTTTCGGGGTCTTCGGAATTTCAAATCGAGAGTAATTAGCTAATCAGTTAACGCTTACCAGCATCGAAACGAACGTCAGCAAGAACGTTGCCAGCGGTGTAGGAGTCGGTAAAACCGCGAAAGAATCTTCCTGGACCAGTCCGCCGGTCATCGAAGCTATTTTCGTGTGTGAGAGCCAACCGAGACGTTTGCAGATCAACGTCAATATCTTATCGACTCCTATGTAGAGCGCCCAAGAGTTGGCGGCCCAGTAAGCATGGACCAAGCCTCGTTTGAACGGGAAGAGCCGCGATATTACCTGAACGATAGGATTTCTCGGATGTGCGATTGTGATAATTTGCATTTATCTAAAATCTGCATTTCACCTGTGGCAATTGCGTGACAAACGGACCGAACGAAACTGCCAGCACGCATAGAACCGTGCATGCCAGTGCAAACAGTCTTCTGAAAAAGTGATTGTCCCTCAGACAGTACCACTTCAGCAGCCAGACAACGTACGCGGGCACCACGTACAAGTAAATATGCTTCAGGTTCAGTAGAACCGCAAAGAGGAACGCACCTGCGAGTATACGGCTCTGAAAAAAAAAATTATTGAAGTCCAGACTCGACGTACACAAGAATGTTGCTTGTTACTTGTTAATAATTTTACATTTTTGTTCGATTTGGATAATCTGCTCGTTATAAATAATAACTAGGGAAAACATTCCATCCCTAGTGGAACTGGTGTCGCACTAAGTTCAACAGACATGCATCTACAATTTGCAATGACTATGACGAGGCTCCGGGTATACTGAAATGAGACCGATCGCTTTGTTCAAACTTTTAACCATCGTGCACCTCTGTTTTGAAGGACTTGAGCGATCCCTATGCAACTTAAAATCAAACAAATATGACTCTACAACGATGGTTGCAAGCGTCACAGGAAAAACGACATTAAAATAATGGGTACACGTGAGTCTAGAGGAAGTCAAAATTTTGAACATTGTGCATTAATCTATCGAACTCTGCCGATGGTCACCTCAGTTCCGTTAGGGATTCCATGAGTTAAAATTCAGACATTAGAAATTTTTATATTATAATATTATAATATAATATCTGACTCATCTTCTGGCCGTCCCAGAAGTGGTCTACAACACAAACCTCGGCGCAAAAGTTCTAAAGTTCGAATGAAATAGCTATCTCAGTTTACACATGTTTTATTTTGTGAATATTTCTTTTTTGGTAATATTTATCTGAACTGTAAAAAACTTGTAAAAGTAAAAGGGTTCTCCCCGTATAATACATTTTTTTTTTTTAAATAGTCATTTTATATTATAAGTTTTTAAAGTAATATTAAAATATTAAAATATATTAAAATTATAATATAAAAAATTAAAAATGTTGGGTACTTTTAAAATATTTGAAATTGGGCCCAGTACATCGTTGTTAAATGGATAGAAATAACTAAAACATCTCAGTCTTGTCTTACTTGAGGATAGCTTTGGGAGACTTCCGCCATCGATATGAATAATATCCCGAGCAAGAATCCATTGTATTGGAAGTGTATGTGATCGACGACGAGCAATCCAATGTTGCACAGAGTAAGGAATGTAAATATGACAAAACTGTTGCCGGTCCGACAGAAAACCTTGCCCAATCTAAAAAAAAAACAATAGCGTTCAATCCGATACTGTGATAAAAGAAAACATGGTAAAAAATAAAATATTCTTAGACTTACTTTTTTACGCCGTAAGCCAGTATAAGATCGGAAAGCATGACTGTGGCTCTCTGATAAAATATCGTATTTTTCGATGCATGGTTCAAATTGTCGAGCTTGAGCATTTCAGGGTCGAAGAATATCGCGAAATTACTGAGTAAATATTCGAACCAGGCGAAAAATGGCGGGTAATCGAGAGTCCATTGGGATTTCGCATTTACGTACCATTCCTTTATGGGCAAACTGTGCGTTATCGCCAGCCAATTTCTGTGCACCTCGAAGTCGGTGGAATGGCTGAAATATAATAAATCCGATTAAATCGCGATATCAAGGTTAAACATGAAATTTTCGGACCAGTTTCCGAAAGAAACTTATGTTCGAATGATCGATTACGAAAACATACTATGTCGGGACCAGAAGACACTTGACGCACGTGATAAGACAAAACGTTTGTAAGATCGCCCTGTTCTCCGAGAATTTCTCAGTCCCCTCGCTCTGCTCGACTCTATCGACACCACTTTCTTTCGACGCATGCTTGAGAGATTTTCCAGGCATTTTTTCAATCTCCGCTTCTCATGCCGGCAACGTTTGTTTACATTCGAACTCGAGACCTTGACTATGTGTTTGACCTGTTTGGACCTGTGTCGTACTTGGATCAGAACTACTGGCCCGCGCATGCGCCCTGTGTTTCGTATTGGTTTTCGTGCGCCGACTTTCCACCGTGAGTGAGATCGGGCTATTGATGCAAAATGACCGTCTTTTGACGCCATTTTTTTCGGTCTCAAATTGGTCACAAACTTTTTCACATTGCATGCATTTGAATCTATTCTAGGTAAATTAAAAAATTAAATAAATTAAATAAATTAAGTAAATTAAATAATTCAAATAAATTAAATAAATCCTGACGGTAAAATTATCCGTTTTGTGACGACCTCGCATCACTACGCTGATCATCAGCGCCGGTATACAAAGATGTAGAAAAAGCGTCATTGGTCCCAAAATCGGTCATTTTTAGAGTCGTCAGTGACGGTTTTATGACGGTCATTTGATTCGTCATTTGACAAGCTTGCATCACTAGATCGGGCCGAGATTTACTCTGACCTAGTGGAAAAATTCTAGTGGACTCCAAATTCACTTATGGTATCGGCTGTTGACTAGAAAGTTTCGAATTAATTAGAATTTTGCCCCTAGTTCAGACTTGTTTCAGTCTGTTCTCAGTCCTGGTGGAAACTCAGTAGTGGTCATATGTTGCGTGTCCACATTCACAGCCGTTGCGTCGAGTTGTTTCGTGTCGACTTTTTCTGTGCCCATCTGATATACGGCGGTGTATTGTGGAGTCGGCTCGCAGGCTACGCAACTTTACCGACGCCTGGCTCGACCAGTATCATCATCGTTGACCACGCCGCTACTAGCTAGGCGTGGCGCTGCAATCTCGATCTCCGCGTCGACTTCGTCGAGCTGGACGAGATGAGTGTCTCACCACGAGTCACGCACAAGCATACAAGAGAACACACGTACATTTACCCGACGACAAAGATATAATACAATTCGCATTCCCGACGTAAAAAATCGGAAACAACATCGATTCAACCCAAACGATATGGAAATAATATTATTGTTGTGAAAATGATTTTTTTATTTTGATGATTTTTTACTGTGCTGATTTGCCGGTTACCTATTACTTTGTAGACTGATTTTAGAACATTAACAACCGCAGATACTAATATTTCGAGTGAAAAATTATTTTACTAAAACCTGATTTTATGTTTTCTCTCCACGACGTCACGGGTCGTGGAGACCCAACAAATGAGAGATCGTTGTTTGAAAATGACAAGTCCTCATTGGTTGCTTAATTTATCCGTGGCGTCGTGGATAGAAAGTATAAAATCAGCTTTGATAAAAATAATGTTTCGCTCGAAATATTAACATGTGCCTTCGTCAATATTTTCAAATCAGTCTATCAAGTAATCGATAATCGGCAAATCAGCATAGTCAAAATACTCAAAGAAAAAAAATAATTTTCGCCAAAAAGTATTATTATTTTCCGTGTTGTTTGTGTTGAATCAATGTCAGTTCCGATCTTTTACGGCGGAAATGCGAATTATATCGTACCGTTTTGCCTATTACGTTGCATCATGTTTTTACCTATTGTCCGTTTTACATTCTGTTTTTAGTCAGATGTTACAAATAAAAAATATGACCCGATCCTATCATATCACCGGTTAAAACTCTATAGTGTCCTATATTTATTATTTTTACACTATCCACATCTGATCTTCACTAGCGCTTGCAGAGGGCCCAACAACTGTGCAAGAATCTACTCCAATCGGAATCACTGTCAGAATCGGGTTGACTGAACTTTTATTGATCTGCCTATCTACTTGAAGGTTATCAATTGAACACACAGTTTAGGTAGAATCACATTGGCCTATTATTGATACGATCAATTCTGTTGCTCGCGGCGTGACTCGGTTCGGAGCTGGTAGCCAACTGACTTTCCGTGGCTCGCCAGCCGACGCGCGGTGTTGTCGTCGTCGCCGAGTACAGAACACTGCTACATTCGAATGTTATTTTCGATGACTAATTAATATTTTATCTCTTACTTGAGAAATCAATGCAAAACTATGCCATTTCACAATAATAACAACGCTATGGATAACATTTTTTCACTCCGCACTACACCGTACAGTCATATTATAGATTATTAATTTTTCCCAGATAGAAAAACGTGCCGTCAAACGGGTATCATACCATTGATACCGCCACCGTTCCGTCGCCGTGCCGTCATTTTTCTACCTGGCTTCATTGTAGAATGCAAAGAGAAGAATATGTTCGGCACCGTGATGAGTAGAACGATTAAATCATTTGCGCAAATATCGTGAAGTACGATATGACTGTCCGTATTGTCTTCAAAAACCATTTCAAAATATATTATTATATAACCACAGCGTCGATTATACTATCGATCGTTACGATACATCGAGATTGATCATCGAAACGCGATAATTTTTACATACCGAGCCAAAGGTTTCCATCGACAGAACGTAAACTTTTCCGGCCGTAAAATAACAAGGTTTGTTACTTCGCGCCAGAATTGGTATCAGGAGCTTTTGAGCATTCACTGACATATCCTGCCAGCCCAAATTATAACTAACGGGTAAAAAAAGGCAATTGTAGTATGACTTGGTAGACATTTTCGCCAAGTAACTTGTTTATACGCACGCGATTGTGTGGATCTTTCTACTATGATCTATCAATTCCTGTCCGGGTATGCTAATTATGTAAAGATGCGCAACTTGACCAATTATCAAGGCTACTTGTTGCATCAGGACTTCAGGATGTTTCCAACTTATCAGAGCCTGCAATGACAAACAATCGTCAATCGAGAATGTTTTATCTGCAATGGAAAATGTGTTTCGAAATTGAATTGTTTTAATTCACTTGTACTGCTGAGATAATTGTAATAATCGCAATAATGGCTAATACCACTCCCATGGATGCGGATGAACCGTCCTCGATCCGATCGGCAAAACTATGTTCCACAAATATAGACTAATTTTTCAAAAACATTCCACGTTCAACGCCCACGGTCTAGCTACGTACGGTAATACTCTTGTCCTGCTTACCTTATCGCCTCTGCGTGGAGAATGATGCAGTCACAGATTATTTTATAATTCCTATCACTGCGAAAAGGAATAGCGTTTTCCTTAATCACCGTGTATTTATTTATTATCAGCTCTAAATTGAATCTGCATGGGTAATCGTAATGCTATTGTGAATTTATTAATAATCGAATTACATTATTCGCGTACTGACTGGAATAAATACTATGGGAAGCAGAGTCTGGACGAAATGGGGTTAATCCGGAATGGGGTAGGTTTCTTGTACTGCAATTTATTTGGACCACTAAGGCCTAGGGGAAATTCAATTTGGTCTCCGAAATTGTTACGGGCCGGTCAAGCGTGGTCCATGGTAAATACCCATTTGAAAGACTAAATAGTTGTCCCGATTTTGAAAGGTTAACCGGTATAGGTACTCAACTTACACAATCTCCTCGCGGACTACCCAATCATAGCTTTGGATTGGGTTTAGTTTGCTTCCTTACAATATACTTTACTAACTCAACCGACCGAGTTGTTGCGTCAAATTAAGAGGCGTTTTCAATCGTACGTCGTTCATTATTATGGAAATAAATCGTACACCGCAAAACATGTTACTATCGTTCACAACTTCGTTCAAGCGTATACGTCAAATGTCTAACAATTGCTTAATTATAGGATCAAAAACTGTAAACCGCCATTTCCCTACACCACAAAAAGTTTACGTATTAAATTTGTAACACATGATTAAGTTTACAACGCTTCATTGTAAACCTCGCCAAACGTTACAACTTTAAAACATAACGCGTCTAATATACTCCACATGCGTGAACGTAGACGCGAGCAACCTTACACCGGCGGGGAGAGAAGACAACTTTCAAGAGGGATATTGGATGAGCGCCATTGTTATTCCGCAGGCAAGATGAACCACATGGCGGGTTACCATGTGATTAACAGTCGAGAGTCTATTGACTATTGACTGTTGCGGTCACCGAAATAAACTCGTACTGGACGTCGGTCCTGCACGAGATGCATATTTAGTTACGACACTGCTCACGGGAATTCGGCGATTAGAATTTTTTTATAACAACCGATTGATAATGTTCGTAACCATTTTTTCCCGTAGAGTTACCGGTAAAACGACCGGTTACTTAAGTAACGACATTGCTACCAACAAGCGCATTCCAACTTTTAATTTAAATTTGATAACATGTCTACGTTACGGCGAATGATTTAATCTGCGTTTTATTTCGTCCATAACATATTCCTGTTGACTATTAAACAATCCTTATTCCTTGGATGCTATTAAGAATTGGGTAATTTGTTATTCACCAAAAAGAATGTAATATGATCAAGGTTACATATAGCGTTTGCACTGGTTACAATAACGACGTTATGGGGAACGAACTAGTTAAATCAAGATACATTTGTAGGGTATCGATTAAGGATGCGTGATTGAAGCGGGAACAAAAAGAAAGAAAGAAAGAAAGAAGAAACTACGTGAGAATGAATCTTGCACATACAATTTCCACCGGATGCAATATAATGCTAACCACAGATCAAATTATCGTCGGTAAAATACGTTAGTCGACGGGGTTAATGAACTGGTTATTTGCCGGTCTATTTAACGGGCTATTTACCTCCTCACATCACTAACTAAGAGTGACACGGTAGGAGTGAAATCGTTGAAGCGACACAGTACGTGTGACATAGTACCAATTTGTTTTGAGAAAACGCTACAGTATGCACTTGGTTCGCTGCTGCCGCTACCGAACTTACTCCTGCTGGGGCGCTCTACCCGTTAGTTGTGCCCGCTGGATTCATCGTCAGGAAAATCAGTCGGTTCATAGTCGATTTGCGCGTGGGTTCAGCGGCACACGCCCACGTAGAGATTTTCCGTTTGTCAGTCAGTATTTTTGCCAGGGGGTTAGGACAACAAGTTCGTTAGGCGCACGGATTAACCGGCTCGTTTTCACGTTCTTTGCATTGGGTTCAGATCAAGGGGAAAAGCATCGGTCTGGAGCGATAAAATTATTCAAAACTCAATTATACGTACCCAACAACTTCAAACAGTGCACAAGTATGAACGACCATTAAAATATACATTGATATAATGCCAACCATAATAATAATCACCATCGTTATCACGATATATGTATGACTCATTATGAACAAATAGTATTTATCCGAATCAACACCGTACTCTGCTTCGACAACATAAATTTTCGACCGCGATTCGTTGACAGGATCAACGAAATCAAATATTACAGGTGATAAACATAAGATGGAGAAGAGTATCAGCGCAGCATAGACACTTGCTGGCGAATGACAATAAAAAAATAAACTATGATAAATTGAAGCCGATGTTGCGCATTGTAAAAAAAAAAATAATAATTGCTTACTTATGTAAAGGACGGTGATGTAGTGTCCTTGTTTGGCATACTTGTCAAGGATAATCATTGAAGGTGTATTTTGAAACCTTTCCCAATGCTCTTCTATATTCTTTATCGTCACTTGAACCTGAAAATTTTTCGATTAAACATGAATATTTTCATAGAACATATATATACCAGAACCGTACACTGTCAAAATGTTGAATACTAGAGAATAGAATGAAGAAAATTCCTATTCCCATCAGCAAAAGTGTTACGCTACGTGTCAGAATAGATATATCTCGCCAAACGTCAAACAATCGAATAACCTGCTAAACGTAGTAAATTATTTTAAAAAAGAAACGTTTTAAAGGGAAATTCACACTCAGATAACGACGGTTACCACAGGTCCGGCGAGTGTCAAATTTATGGCGAACATCGCCAAAGGCAAAATAATTCTCACGTATTTTGACTGTTCCGGCCAAATGCCTATTCGGGACATATGAGCCTTGGTTAAGGCGTAGTATGGCTGATCGAAGAAACTCATGGCTACAGGTCACTATTTCTACTGTCCTGCCGGTTCCTCCAAAAAGTTTTCTGGATTGAAAACTCTAACAACTCCTTGAAAACGGTGAATGAGCCAAGATGGAGACCTGCCTCTAGTTCCTTCACCGATAGTGGTGGTGAGGGACACCTGCATTTTCATGTAATATGTAACGCTAGCATACAATGATTGACGCGGTTGCAGTTATGATGCCTATCATACTCCCGACCAGCCGCGTGGGCTCCCATGGTTGTCGTGCATATTTCATGAAGCCATCACTCTTTTCCGCTACATTCATTTTCTACAACACTCCGATCGGCGACGTCCTGCTGACGCTGCGCGCCTGACCACGCGCAAAACAGTTATGTATATCAGTTCGTAGCATACGTTAGTATTATGTTTTCGAGTACCGATGAATCTAAAGTACAACGCAAGATTGAACTCCCGCTGTTCTCCAGAAAGAGATATACGATCTCGAGAAAACAAAATACAATAAGTACGATACACTGAAAAACTTCTGCCTCTATGGATAAACTTGGCTGAATTAGCTGCGGTTGAATATTCATTTTCTCGCGAACTTACGAGTCGCAAATGAAAGTAAATATTCTTACGATCACCGAGTGTACTAATCTGCATACCGTATCGATGCACTGCTTTTTGTGTGGTCACCATTAATCAGTACGCAAACTTTCATTTAAACAATTATTTTAGCATCACTGTAGTTAAGTATAGTTGGTGTTCTGTGCTACGGAAAATTCAAAGAAACTTCTGTAACTTAGCGTTATCTTAAAAAGTCCAGTGAAAACGCCCAGATGAGATTTGTATTTTTGCATAGAGTAAAAGTGTTGAATGCGGTCCGACGGCACTCTAAAAACAAACATGTTGTCAAGCGTGTTAAAACAAGTCACTACATACATATTACATGTCTTGTGCCATCGGAATGCATTAATAACATGCGTGTTGAATCAACATACTTATACTACAACTTTCCTGTTTTCTCTGTACAACGCACTTTTTAGTGTTATGCTACAGAACACGCTTACTGAATGTACATTGTTTCAATGGGTTTAAGGCCGAACCACTCACTTGGTGTGCAGGTACACGCTAGGTATACTAGTGTGTAGTAACACACTTTATAAAAGAAAACAGTAGGAAACAAACACCCTTGCATATGCGATTGAATCGATCGCAATATGGCGGATTCGTATATCGCACGGCATGATCGTGGACAGGCCGCCCAATATTTGCAGCTATTCATAAACGTCGTTCGACAGCACCGATTTGATGCGTCGTTTAAAGTCCAGTGCCATGAACATGGATGCGGAGTAACGTGTATGAATTGAAAGTCTTCCGGGCAGCATGTCTTTCGAAAGCATCCTCTCGTCGAACTTAAAGAAGAAACTGCAGATATTCCTGATATGGAGAGATATGGCATGACTTAGATGGAAGGTAAATCATTGTAATTAATTCATAAGGGGCTGTAATGAGCGATTACGCATTTGAAGAATAAAGACTATTTCATTGAATGCACATTCTTTTAATATTTTTTCGTAACGTATGTACACTTTATACTGTGTTGGGTGGTGGGGAGAGAGGTGAACACATCTAGAACCTTATAAAATGTAACTAGAGGCGTGAATGCATCTAGAGCTTGTTGAAAGAATGCTCGTGAAGCGTATAAAATGTATGTACTTGGACATGTGTTGAGAAGCACACACCATGAAACATGTAAAAAGAGACGACACGATTTCCACGGGTAAAGCATTTTGAAACAACGCGCTTGTTTTTAGAGTGGGGGTCGGAACGACGACAGTGCGTGTTGAGACAAATTCGGATTTAAAAAAATTTGCTTACCTGTATTGATATCGTTGAGGTATTTTAAGTATAACACATTGCTTCTAATTAGATTTAAAAAAGGCACACAAATTTCCGTGATTTTCAGAGATCCTTGTAGCTTGGCAGCTTAGAAAGAAGTTTTTATGAGAGACGCCACCAAGTACATACAGTAAAACTTCGATTATCTGAATCAATCGGGAACGAAGCTCGTTCGGATTAACGAAAATTCGGACAGCAGAACTGTGAAGCTGTGTTAACGCCATGTAAGTTGAAGCATAGGTTACAGCTCATATGAACTCGTCGGTTAAAGCGGGGTCGCTGTATGGTATTGAAGTATGGGGCTGGAGAAGACACGAAGAGCTTGACAGATTGCAAGGAAGGTTTGTGAAAATGGCAATGGGCTTAGCTAGGAATACGCCCGCGTATCTTTGGAAGCTAGAGACGGCAAAAAGAAGCATTGAAGTTGAAGCGCGACGTAGAGCCAGAAACTATGTAGTAGAAGTTTTGAAAATGGAGGAGGGCTGGTGGTCTAAAGTTTAAGAGAGGAATTTATCGGTCTGATCAATGGAAGTCCGTCAAAGTGGGGTCAGGAATTTAAGAGAGCGATGGAAAAGGTGGAGGAGGGGAGGATGATAAACTTGATCTGGGAAAGGGGACCGAGAGCGGTAATAGAGAAATTGTTTAAACAAGTGGTGGAAAGGAAAAAGGATCAAGATATCCAAAGCGACTGGGTGCTAGCAGGACGCTCCACTTTCTGTAATTATTATACCGAGATTAAAAATGGATTTGAGCGAGAAAGATACTGGGATGAGGAAGGGTTTGGGGCGTTGAAGGAAGAGTGGGCTAGGCTAAGATGCGGCAATGTGGGCAAGCGTGGAAAAAAGGGGTAAGCGAATTGAACTTCTTGTATATGTGGCAAAGAGGAAGAGATTTTGAATCATATCTGGGAATGCGAGGAAGCTAGGAAACAGATTAAAAAAGACTGGGTAGGCGGTGTAGAAAGTTGGAGGGTCAGCAGGCTGGTGGCGGACTTGGACTGGGAGCTGATGGTGGCGTTGGGAGGGAAGCTGGTAGTGGAGCTCTGCGAATACGCGAGAGCTTTCGAAAAGATAGCCAGATCAAGGACCAACGCACAGGGGTATTAGTATGAAGGTCAGAAGGTGGATGGATGGGTTCGCGCGCCCAGGAAAAAGGCAGGGGAGCAGGCTGTGATAATACCAAAATAATAGAGTATGAGTGATTAAGTTGAACAAAAAGATCTAAACTGATAAATGACAGGGGATATCTGTTGGAAAGTGTATAATTTCTGTGTATCAGTATTGCAAAACAAATATGTGCGAGATATATATGTATTGGAAGCATAGGTATAAGTGTGTATTTTTAGGAATGATTATGTGGATTGATACTGAGGATGTGTGAGAATTTAAGAGGAATCTGTAAAAAGCGGAAGAGGCTGTACACTGAATAAATACAATACTGAATATTACAAAACGATGGAGTTTCGCAACTGAAAACAGTAAAATTATTTTATTCAATCCTTTAATCGTAATTGCGCACGAGAACCGTGAATCACACAACAAAATATACTTTCTTCATTCATTCATTCATTCTACATAAAATATTCATTTTTCTCAAGCGGTCACATGCGAGTGCAAAAATACCGGAGGATCAGTAGATTATGGCCGTCTGTACCAGCACGGGTTTTCCGTAGTTTCCCCGTGTCCCCGTGTTCCCGGCAAATGCAGTACAGTGCACCTAAGTCGACCGCAGACGCACTGAAAGTTAGGTAGCTCAGGTGAGTGCGGGTAGGTAGTGCAAGGGGGGAATTGAGATAGGTTACTGTAAAACACCAGAAGGGTATACGGTGGAAGAATGGAACAAAATATTTGAAAAAAAATAGTGTCATTCAGTCTAACTACTATAGACCGAATGAATATTCGTCATTCGTCTTATTCGTCAGTCGTGAATAATAGTCATTTTCATTGAAAATCTACTATTTTCAATAAAAATTAAAAATATTCACGGCTGGTGTCGGCTATAAGTTACATACTAATTTAGACACGTTATATGTACCTTCACGATGGCTTCAAATTGGCACGTAATGTCGCAAGTACTTTCACAGATTCGACAATTTTTATTTTTCTCCTTCCTCCTAGGCCTTGATACTATTCCGCGATTATACTATTCGGTACTGTAACGATCCGCGACCTGTCATCCTGCCGTCGCCCTCTCGCGTCACGCCGTCGATGTAAGCAAATCGATCCCGTCAATGTAGATCCCGGTCGATCGTACCAGCCGAATATTCTGCTAACTCCGAAACCATGTGATAGGGGCATTGCAGACGACGAGCTCGTTGGCAATATATCCGCTTCCGAAGCGAGGCTCGTCCCAGTCCGCTCCGAGTCTTACGCGTGATACGCATCGCCGAATATCTCTTTCTCTATCTGTTATTCCATCTTCATAAGCGAGCCCCAGAGCCGCCCAAGAGTGATCGAATTCGAAACGGTGTGTGTGTGTGTAAACGTCGAGCGTAAGGTAAGACATTAGCGCAATCCCCGGTACGCCGTCTCGCCTCAAGACGTGATATAATTGTCCATCGTCGCTTCTTCCAGTACTCATTGAGTGGCTGGGAGGGTATATTACCCGCTTTTTGCGGCCATATTTGGATAGAAGAGAGGCTAATTGATCATCCAGAGCCAAGCAAGGAAGCATCCGTAATGAACTCCACCTTCCGAGAGTGCGGCCTCGAGCTCAGGACGCCCGACGACTCTTGGAAGCATTTATCCGTCGAATAAGCTAAGGGTATCGACACGGATATAGTTTCGGAGGCACGAAACTGAGTGGACGCCGCCAAGGTACGCCACTAGAGGAACGGGTACACCGTGGTCTCTTCATCCGACCAGCATTCACCGGTGCCAAGTTAAGTTCTTCCACAACAACCACCAATACGCGGGAAATTCTTCCCCATGCATAAATACTGATACGCGCGTCTATGTATGAATATGATTAGTCTTATATGTACGTAAGAGTGCAAGTGTATGAATCGGTCTCCGCCCGATGGGCTCTTTAATGTATGTGAAACTCTACGAGGATAATTATTTTTCTATCGAAAACGGTGAGGCCGTAGGAATCGATACTTCTTGATAGAGGAACTATTTTTTTGTGTGTACCGAGGTACAATTTATATGAGCTAAATATTGATGAAGTATAGGAAGTTTTTTTTTGGTCGCCGGAACCAACATCGAGTTATCAACCTCGAGGTCGATAATCATTCCCGTCACTCGAGGGAAAACGGAATGAAAGTCGATAATTTAATGTTCTTATTCATTGTATTCCTTTTTTTTCTTTTCTATGTACAGCCGAACTGATAGCGAAGTCAACAAAGCTTTGTTGACATTTATTTAAGGATCCGCCTCGAAGTCGGGATTAGTCGTCGAAATATATACAGCCGCGAATATTATATTATGAAGTCTCGTTCAAGAATCTCTTGATATTTTGGTTATTGATACGCCTTGAATAAATCTCATTGTCATCAAAGGTGTTCATTCCCTGGTATTCACTCAAGAGTCTCTCCTAGATAAATTGAAACTATACAGTACACAAACAAAATTTCACAGCCAATATCGAAAGCCCGAAGCACCCGAGCCAGAACAAATTGCCGGTAACTTATATTTCAATTAACTGTGATAAAAGAACATTTTACCGCAAATAGCCCCTCTTAAAAAAGACGTGACACTCGAATGATCGAGATAAATATATCGAAATCGTGAAAGCAGTTTTCGTAGCCAATCGGAATCTCCCATTCCGTTAGTAAGATCGGCACCCCAAACTTAAAACTAATGAAATAAGTGCGAGCGAAGCGAGCGAGTTGTTGCTAGTCTGCCTAAACTCGAGGTCTCGCCATCATTACGGTTCTTCGTACGGGTGGTGAAGAAAATATAAATACGTAATGACCCATATGGTGAGCTGAGGCTATACACTCTTGCGTCGCTGCCGCTCAACTTTGACGCGGTGACGGGCAATTTAAACGTCCGTCGGCGTATGCTACTTTGACATAATTCCATGAAAATTCACCATGCGAAAAAACATTAAAATGAGTAAAAAACAAGCCTGTACGGCATTGTGTATCGTGAAGAACAGCAGTAGTAGCCTTGACGCCTTTGAGGTTGTAGTTCGAGTCACGATGGACTTCTTTGAACATCGGTACTATCGATTAGGTAAAATCTTGATGTCGCTCATTGGGCAATGGCCATACCAAAGCACCCGTTCCAGACGCACGCTTGCTATTTTGATTTTGCCCGTCACCCATCAGATTGTAGCTCACATGATAGGTATTATAAAATATCGACATGACGCGAATATCCTCTTGGAATGCCTTCTCTCAAACGTTTTCGAAGCAATTTGCGTTGTGAAATACCTTGGTTTTATATGGAACTCGCAGAAGGTCAGTTCTATTTTCACAAATGATAATAAAATCATAATTAAGGCGAGACCAAGCCAATTAATCAATAGTAAACACTAATGGAGATCTGTTCGATACGTGTAGACATTGAAGTTGGTAAATCGTATGCGAACAGATTGGCAAGTATGGGCTCGGCATCGAGAAGTTAAAATTCTTCACGAATATGCTGAGTGGGGACAAAAGATAACTACTCTGTTCACAGGTAATTCAAGTATAGTCAGCGGTCGTTTAAATTTAAGAAATGCTTAATAGATTTATCAATATTGCGTACAGCCCTATTGTATGCAAGCATGTTCCTCTATATGATCCAACCTATGTTAATGAAGTTTATCGACATTGTGCTGAAGAACGGTTCTGAACCGGGAGCATATCCACTCCGAGCCGTCTATTATCCTGTCGATGAGCAGAAATATTGGTTGTACCTGAATATCTACATGACTCTATTTGGACTTTTTATAGAGACGGTTACAGCAAGCAGTGACATTATGTTAATCCTTTACGTGCAACACGCGTGTGGTCTTTTTTCTGCGTTGGGGTGAGACAATAATCAATCGACCGTAAATATAAGCGTACCAAAATATCAGCGTCAACTTTCAGGCACAAATTAGAAAGAATGGGTAGTGAGAACACATCAGTAAAAACAAGTGAATCCCCATATGCGCTTAACGAAACCGACATTATAGCTTCATGCATTGATAGACACAATGATGCTATCGAGTGAGATAATTTATCGAACGAATAAGAATGTATTTAGGAAAATTAAGCAATGCTACTAATGAAAGCACTATTCTCAGATACGCCTGTCTCATCAAGGAAAGTTACGCATGGAATTTTTTTTTTACCACCGTATTTGGTATTGTGTTAATAATCCTATCAGGACTTCGGGTAAAAAGTTGCGAACAAGGATGAATAATCTTTGAATAAACGATAATCGGTATCTAAATGCAGATGTTACTGAATACAAACGATCCCGGAGCAACTATCGAATTAGTAGTACTGGCATTGTCTGCACTATTTTACTTCTTCGTAGAGTGCTGCATTTCCCAAATGCTCATAGATCACAGTATAAGCATTGGTTATTATATGTAAGTATAGAAAGAAGTAAGGACTGATGGTGCCGTGGCCTCATTAAAACGTTTTCTTCTGCACAGACATAATAGTCAATGGTACAGACTATCAACGAAGGCTCAGAAACTTTTACAATTGATGACGATGTTTTCTTATGTACCGTGTCAACTAATAGCCGGGAATGTTCTGATCTTGTCCTTGCGAAATTTCGGTGTGGTAAGAATGATCGTTCATTCATTAAAGTTGCATAAAAATTCTTTGGCATCCGATCAGTTGTCATTGTAATTCAATTAAAAGATCCTTCTTCTTTTTCAGACACTCAGGACAACTATGTCATACTTTGCATGTGCACGTTCGACGCAGAATTTATAAACTTAACTATCGAAGGGAGTAGCTCGCACGTTCGCATGGGGTGGACTATGACCAGGGCAACCTCTGTTGGGATGATAAAATAATAGGGGCGTAAATCCGTTAAGGGGGCTTGAAAATTAAGGACTTACGACCCCTCCCCTTCTCCTCCACGCCTACCTCTCCCGCCCGACCCCCCTTCCCGGATAAAAATTTTGTTTGCAATACGCGTCGATTTCATTTGGCCATCTTCTACAGTTTGAATTGTGATAGATCTGCGAAGGCGTCTCGCACAGTGAGTTCAAATTGATTTGGTTATCCTCGTCTTCATGGACCGATTTTACTTGTGAATTCGATTGTTGGCTAAAACAATTCGAACAATAATCATTCTTGAAATTTTTTTTGTCATTGTGAAATTTTGTCTCCGATGCGTCTTGCAGCTTTTTGACGCACTGCGTCATCGAAAAAGTTTGAATTTTGCGTCGAGTATTCAAAATCAGAACTACTCCATAAATCCAATTTGTTTTCTTGTAGTTTTTCAACATCTTATCCCTTCCCGTTCGAAATGCAAGTAGCAGCATTTTATCGTTCTTGTTCCGGGAAGGTTTCTCATACAGGTTATTCGATCCTGTCGATCATGTTGATCGCCAGGGTCGAATATTTAGATCAGACAGAATTGAATCCGACAAGCACAAAAGATAATGTAACGTACAAGTCGCCGCCGAGGAGAGTCGAATTGTAGCTAAATGATTTCAAATACGAGCACAGTATTGCAAAACAAATATGTACGAGATATATATGTATTGGAAGCATAGGTATAAGTGTGTTTTTTTAGGAATGATTATGTGGATATGATTTCGTGGATTGATACTAAGGATGTGTGAGAATTTAAGAGGAGTGTAAAAAGCGGAAAACGCTGTACACTCAATAAATACAATACTGAATATTACAAAACGGTGGAGTTTCGCAACTGAAAACAGTAAAATTATTTTATTCAATCCTTTAATCGTAATTGCGCACGAGAACCGTGAATCACACAACAAAATATACTTTCTCCATTCATTCATTCATTCTACATAAAATATTCATTTTTCTCAAGTGGTCACATGCGAGTGCATAAATACCGGAGGATCAGTAGAATATGGCCGTCTGTACCAGCACGGGTTTTCCGTAGTTCCCCCGTGTCCCCGTGTCCCCGGAAAATGCAGTACAGTGCACCTAAGTCGACCGCAGACGCACTGGAAGTCAGGTAGCTCAGGTGAGTGCGGGTAGGTAGTGCAAGGGGGCAATCGAGATAGGTTAACGTAAAACACCAGAAGGGTATACGGTGGAAGAATGGAACAAAATATTTGAAAAAAAAAAATAGTGTCATTCAGTCTAACTACTATCGACCGAATGAATATTCGTCATGCGTCTTATTCGTCAGTCGTGGATAATATTCATATGCATTGAAAATCTACTATTTTCAATAAAAATTAAAAATATTCACGGCTGGTGTCGGCTATAAGTTACATACTAATTTAGACACGTTATATGTACCTTCACGATGGCTTCAAATTGGCACGTAATGTCGCAGGTACTTTCACAGACTCGACGATTTTTATTTTTCTCCTTCCTCCTAGGCCTTGATACTATCCCGCGATTATACTATTCGGATACACAAACAAAATTTCACAGCCAATATCGAGGGCCCGAAGCACCCGAGCCAGAAGAAACTGTCGGTAACTTATATTTCAATTAACTGTGATAAAAGATCATTTTACAGCAAATAGCCCCTCTTAAAAAAGACATGACACTCGAATGATCGAGATAAATATATCGAAATCGTGAAGGCAGTTTTCGTAGCCAATCGGAATCTTCCATTCCGTTAGTAAGATCGGCACCCCAAAATTAAAACTAATGAAATAAGTAAGTGCGAGCAAAGCGAGCGAGTTGTTGCTAGTCTGCCTAAACTCGAGGTCTCGCCATCATTACAGTTCTTCGTACGGGTGGTGAAGGAAATATAAATACGTAATGACCCATACGGTGAGCTGAGGCTATACACTCTTGCGTCAACTTTGACGCGGTGACGGGCAATTTAAACGTCCGTCGGCGTATGCTACTTTGACATAATCCCATGAAAATTCACGATGCGAAAAAACATTAAAATGCGTAAAAAAGAAGCCTGCGCTGCATTGTGTATCGTGAAGAACAGCAGTAGTAGCTCTGACGCCATTGAGGTAGTAGTTCGAGTCACGATGGACTTCTTTGAACATCGGTACTATCGATTAGGTAAAATCTTGATGTCGCTCATTGGGCAATGGCCATACCAAAGCACCCGTTCCAGACGCACGCTTGCTATTTTGATTTTGCCCGTCACCCATCAGATTGTAGCTCACATGGTAGGTATTATAAAATATCGACATGACGCGAATATCCTCTTGGAATGCCTTCTCTCAAACGTTTTCGAAGCAATTTGCGTTGTGAAATACCTTGGTTTTATATGGAACTCGCAGAAGGTCAGTTCTATTTTCACAAATTATAATGAAATCATAATTAAGGCGACACCAAGCCAATTAATCAATAGTAAACACTAATGCAGATCTGTTCGATACGTGTAGACATTGAAGTTGGTAAATCGTATGCGAACAGATTGGCAAGTATGGGCTCGGCATCGAGAAGTTAAAATTCTTCACGAATATGCTGAGTGGGGACAAAAGATAACTACTCTGTTCACAGGTAATGCAAGTACAGTCAGCGGTCGTTTAAATTTAAGAGATGCTTAATAGATTTATCAATATTGCGTACAGCCCTATTGTATGCAAGCATGTTCCTCTATATGATCCAACCTATGTTAATGAAGTTTATCGACATTGTGCTGAAGAACGGTTCTGAACCGGGAGCATATCCACTCCGAGCCGTCTATTATCCTGTCGATGAGCAGAAATATTGGTTGTACCTGAATATCTACATGACTCTATTTGGACTTTTTATAGAGACGGTTACAGCAAGCAGTGACATTATGTTAATCCTTTACGTGCAACACGCGTGTGGTCTTTTTTCTGCGTTGGGGTGAGACAATAATCAATCGACCGTAAATATAAGCGTACCAAAATATCAGCGTCAACTTTCAGGCACAAATTAGAAAGAATGGGTAGTGAGAACACATCAGTAAAAACAAGAGAATCCCCATATGCGTTTAACGAAACCGACATTATAGCTTCATGCATTGATAGACACAATGATGCTATCGAGTGAGATAATTTATCGAACGAATAAGAATGTATTTAGGAAAATTAAGCAATGCTACTAATGAAAGCACTATTCTCAGATACGCCTGTCTCATCAAGGAAAGTTACGCATGGAATTTTTTTTTTACCACCGTATTTGGTATTGTGCTAATAATCCTATCAGGACTTCGGGTAAAAAGTTGCGAACAATAATTTTTGAATTTACGATAATCGACATCTAAATGCAGATGTTACTGAATACAAACGATCTCGGAGCAACCATCGAATTAGTAGTACTGGCATTGTCTGCGGCATTTTACTTCTTCGTAGAGTGCTGTATTTCCCAAATGCTCATAGATCACAGTACAAGAATTGGTTATTATATGTAAGTATAGAAAGAAGTAAGGACTGATGGTGCCGTGGCGTCATAAAAACGTTTTCTTCTGCACAGATATAATAGTCAATGGTACAGACTATCAACGAAGGCTCAGAAACTTTTACAATTGATGACGATGTTTTCTAATGTACCGTGTCAACTAGTAGCCGGGAATATTCTGATCTTGTCCTTGCGAAGTTTCGGTATGGTAAGATTGATCGTTCATTCATTAAAGTTGCATCAAAATTCTTTGGCATCCGATCAATTGTCATTGTAATTCAATTAAAAAATCCTTTTTCTTTTTCAGACATTCAGGACAACTATGTCATACTTTGCATGTGCACGTTCGACGCAGAATTTATAAACTTAACTATCGAAGGGAGTTAAGTTTATGGGGTAAACATGGGGTAGACGATGACCAGGGCAACCTCTGTTGGGATGATGAAATAATAAGGGCGTAAATCCGTTAAGAGGGCTTGAAGATTAAGGACTTACAACCCCTCCCCTTTTCCTCCACGCCTACTTCTCCCGCCCTTTTTCGTTTGGCCATTCTCTTATCCTTTCCCGATCGGAATGCAAGTAGCAGCATTTTATCGTTCTTGTTCCGGGAAGGTTTCTCATACAGGTTATTCAATCCTGTCGATCATGCTGATCGACAGGATCAAATATTTAGATCAGACAATTGAATCCGACAACTACAAAAGACAATGTCGCCGCCGAGGACAGTCGAAATGTAGCTAAATGATTTCAAATACCGCTATTTGCAAATTTATCGCTATTTGCAAAAGATCACCCTTACTTTACGTTCCAAAAATCTCGATTGTGAGATGCCGGTGGGATTTCAAGAATGCCTGTCAAGCCGTTTCGTTCGACAATCTAGGGAATTTCGAATGAATCGAATCAGGAGCGAACTCGAGAATTGAGCCCCTGGACCACGGTCTTATAGACAGGATTGAATGCTCGCCGGGCAAAAGCATGCCAACATTGAAGTCAACATGGCAGCCAATTCAGCCCTGTTTTATCTCTCTAAAAAATCTCTCTCGCTCTCATGGCGTGATCACGTGACCGTCACGTGATTGGTCGGCACCCTAGCAGGTTGAGACACCAGAAAACAGAATACCAGAAAACCTTTGCGAAAACAGTTCTTTTGTGCTATTTGAACCACCGAAAAAGAGGCGAAAGCACTGAAAAACCACCGAAATTGTCACCCAGGTTGCACATTTCAGTTTCAAACGGGTAACAATTTCGGTGGTTTTTCAGTGCTTTCGCGTCTTTTTCGGCGGTTCAAATAGCACAAAAGAACTGAGTGTTTTCTCGGTTTCTTTGCGGTGTCTCGACCTGCTAGGGCAATGACGAACGGGACACTCGAGAGACTCGTGTCTCCAATGGAGGCGAGTTTCGAAGAGATCGAGATCGAGATCGAGATCGAGATCGAGATCGGTTTGACAGAACATCAGGTTAAGGGGATGCTGGAACTGTTTTTTTTTCTTTTTTTAACCTGCTTTACTTGTTTTACCGACGGAACTAGAGAATTTTTCAGTTCCGACTTAGCATTGTTAATATGCTAGAAAAACCTGCCGTTAAACGGGTATCGTACCATTAGTACCGCCACGGTTCCGTCGCCGAGCCGTCATTTTTCTATCTGTGTTGGTTGATACCTGAAATCCAACCGTAATACCAATCATTATGTGTCGGATTGAAAGTTTATTTACAGTTGGACTTTCCCAAAAGAACCAATTTCCAACTTTATGTTGAGAGCACCGATAGCTCTTGCCTCAGGGTTGGAAATCGGGTTGCCTGAATTTTGTACCTTTCTACACATTTTTCCCATACGAAAAGAAAAAAAATCAAAGTGAATTTAAAAATCTAAAAAAATTCATCAAATCATGAACAAATCATGTTCATTAAAAAAAAAGTTAGGTTTCCGAGAGACATGTTGATCATTTTTATTTTTTATCAGTTTGTTAATAACATTTTGGAATTATTATTATGCAAACTTAATCTTTTCAGCACCTTCAATATGCTTGATTTTTTCAGATTTTTATACTATCTAGAAGTGTTTGCAATTCCCTCTCATTTCTCTGAAACTTATGCGAAGTGGAAACTATTCGTAAGGACTACCTTAAAAATAAATTTTTCAGTAAAACGTCGTCAAGTATCAGGAGACGCGATAGCGTCTCATCGCCAAGTACTTAAAAGTAAGACTACCTTACAAATAACTTTTTCAGCAAGACGTCGTCAAGTATCAGAAGACGCGCGGTAGCGTCTCAACGCCAAGTACTTAAAAATAAGTTTTTAAGCGATCAAGGGACACGACAATGTCTCGACGTCAAGTATGTAAAAAGAAGTTTATTACACTTCGGTTCGTACATGTCAGTTTTCCGCACGCTTCGGGCGCACAAAACCCTCATTTTCACATCTCGTGAAGTAAAATTTGGTACGATATTTGTGCGGAAAACTTTTTCTGATCTTGTGTGATTGTAGCACCGGCCTTCGGCTCGTGCTGCAAAGTCACACTCGTCAGAAAAAGTTTTATCACACTAGTATCGTAATTATTTTAAGCGAGACCCCACCAAGTATGTATCGATACGTGTGTGTCACATGCCCTTAAGGAGGGTCGAGCGCGAGGCTTGGAAGGGATAGGCTCGGTGGTTCGCAAGGTGCGGGGCACGTCGTGTGCGAGCGAGAGGTCCGCCATGCGGCTTCTCACTCGCACGTGCCAAGAGTGCCGAGATAAAGCCGGAAAGTTCCATGTAATTGCTTATTGTTAACTAACGGTGAAGACTAATTGTCTACATTTTTGTACAGAGGTACCTGACAATACACAGTTCTTTACAGTTTTCAATAATTTATTGGCAACGTTTCCAACCTGAACTACCCTAAAAACATTAAAATTCATTGCTTATTTTCAATCTGCCATAAGGATCAATGTTAAATGGTGCAAATAAAAAAAATATATTTCTCGATAATGGTGAAGACGAACGCATTTAAACTTTGCAGTTACACTTGGACCGTTCATATCAATGCGTAAAAAAAAAATCAGCATATTTTTCTTGATGACTTTGTAACGCTCGACCCTCCTTAAGGATTCAGATTCAGACGCGTATCACTGCTGTCGCAGCGTGACGAATCGCAGCGATTCGTCAACAGCGATGAGAATCTGACGAAAACAACAATCATTCGAGCGACGAATCGATAGTGGAAGTCGTGAATCGAATATGTAATGATTAAACTTTTTGAAAAATTCCATTACGACCACTTTAAAATGACTTCATGTCTATGATTAATTCCCTTTACAATTTGTGTCTTGTAGAAAACAATCGTCCACCAGAACTACAGTCAGAATACAGACGAAATGGAAAATTGCTTTTCATGCTCACTTACCCAATAATGGGACAATCCATTCTGGAACCTGCAGAACATGTTTCCAGACCATAATCCGGCACATCAATTTTTTTTTTATAACACAATACTTTCTGTCCTAACATACTACGTATGTGATGGGGAAATAGAAATTGTGACAAAGTGTTGACACGTCTTAGAAATTGCAGTAATGAAGAGAAATGCCATGGCGCGACAGCGAGAAACAGCAGCACAAGAACAACAAGCAGCACAAGTAAGCGAGACAACACAGCTGCGCGCTGAACTTGAGCTTCAAAACCGTCTGCAGATAGGTGAAAACAGGATTGCAACGGCGAAAGAAAATGGTAATTCTAGAAACATCGATGTCATTACAACATACCTGACTCTACTTGTCATGGACAAAAAATTATGTGTGCTCCATGTTTCAATTGTATTTTACAGCACTATGCAAAGTATGTCTCGAGACAACTGCCACGCATACATTTTTGCCGTGTGGCTATCGTTGTTGCTGTGCCTCCTGCGCTGATCAGATATGGAACATATCCGATGTACGCAATTGTCCCTTGTGTAGGGAAGTGTTGACGACACCTCTACAGAGGTTTTAGCTTCCGTCCGATTGCCAATTTTTGTTGAATTAAACAATATCACAAAGAATTTTTAAGAAAGATACGCATTAAAAAATAATTAAAAAACCGATTCGAATTTTTATATGCTTGCCAAATAAAATATTGTATTCTAGTTTATTCTATGTATACCCATCTTGATTATAATGGAAAATTGCGAAGTTAGAGGCTACCTGAAGCAATTTTTTAAAATGTATAATGGCTTTTCGATCGTGAGTTTTTTCACCCGAAAAACCCCTCTAAAAAAATCACATGCACTCTTTGAAGACAAAACAAAATTTTTAAAAGTATGAATGTATAATGAGACATCTATGAGATTTTTTTCCTACACGATTGGAAGCCACTAAAAAAGACCGTTGAAAATATTATTTATCAGATTATACGACTTTATTGACGGTACAGTTGTTACAATAAAGATGGATTAGCACAGTGGGAGCTGAGTGTGACTAAACGACAATACGATCGTGGTGATTCAATTAATGCGAGCACAGACGAACAAATGAATTTTCGCGCGCGTTGCGCAGAATGCGTGAGATCTTTTTTGACTTCGGTAAGTTGTCAACAATAATCGTTGTTTTAAAATTAACTCTTCGTTATCCCCGGTTACGTTGAGACATTCAGCTTTCGATGCGAGATGCGTGCAAACACGTCGAGGAAAAAATTATTTGCGACGTTAAACGAACATTCAGCCGGGTCAACGTGAATCGTATTCCTCCCAGATAGGATAAAAAAAATGTAGTTATCAAAAAGTGATCTCAATGGATTCCATATGTCCGTCTGGACGGTGTCCAAAAATTACCACCCATCCAAAAAGTTAACTTTTGGATGTACGATAATTTACAGTTCCCATTCGGATGGATATATGTAACCCATTTAGATCACTTTATGCACCTCGTGCATGAACAGTGCTACTTTTCGTGCTTGCCAAGAGTGGCGTAAGTAGTGTTTTACACGCGAGTGAGCTATAAACACCCGGTGCAAGCGCACATCGAGCCGATTTTACTTCACGCACGTTTCTCGCACTTTACGCAGGCTGGCTATACAGCGCCACAATCAGCAATCACGGAGTAGCATTTCTCCTGCATTCGTTACAAAAACATATTATGCGATACTAGTGCGGTGTACCGAAAATCATACGCTAACTGTGAAGTGAGTCGCACACGCCGCACAGCGTGCGTATAAAGTTTGCCGTACTTGTATCGTAAATAACTATTTTCATGCCAGATGTTTTTTTGCTACCCCGGCTTTTACAGCAGTTCTATTTCGACTTTACCGACTGCGCCCAACGTACCGACCGGGCTCCCAGGTAAAAACAAAGCGCTCGCATATACACCGAGTGCAGTCGAATCAAAGCTTTTTTGTTGTTGCTATTATATATATCGCATTGATGTTCTACCATTCAACGTGCTCGGTGCTCGATCCTCGACCTCCTCACTTATTCAACATTACACGACTAATACGATATGCTATATTCTAATGATTCTACACATTAAATTATCCGCGGTGTGAAGGACAGCATTGTAAAACCTATTTTTTTTATCACTTGTCGAGTGAATTGTAATAAATAATAATCAAAAAAAATATTAAGAAATAAAATAAAAATTACAAATGCACGAATAGCAATTAACATTACGAGTTAATGGGTCGTAGTACAAGCGGATGATGCAAATGATTTGGTTCGCGTCGAAGATTATATTTATCACATGAATGGCGTTTGTACGATAGTCGAGACCGCTTCTTGTGCCCGTTTTTCTTTTTTTTTTATATATATATTTTTGTTCTCGTGTCGCCTTTCGAAAGTCTTCTCTCAATTTACGTTAAACATTCGACGCGTTATCAGACAAGACGTTTTCGTCAGTTGGCTTACTCAAACGATTAACGAGAACTCGTCGAAGAGCCGCGCTGAGTATAAAAGCGTTCGTAAAAAAAAGCGTTTCGCGACGCTGTTTGCAACAGTCCGCGCAGTAAAAGTGACAGAGATATACGTCCCGTTCGAGTTGCATAGGAAAATATCCTCCTGTTAAAGTACTCGGACGACCAAAATACATGTTCTTATGAAATATTTGAATTTGGCAGTATCAGTCTCTGTAAGAAAAATATAAAAAAAAAAACCGAAAAAAATACATTTTTTTCTCGATTCAATGAATACTGGTCCAGGAACCTTCAGTCTCGCGATGTGTCTTCCTTCGAAAGCGACATCGGTTCTACCTTACATAAAAGTAATATATACGAACGGCGATAAAAAAAATAGTAGATAAAAAAAGTAGAAAGTCCTGTCGTACAAAAAACTATGCTCGGAAAACTATACATCTCGCGTAAAACGTCTCTATATAAATCTCCCTATCTCTCTTTGTCACTGTCTGCGTTATTTTTTTTATTTTTCTTACGCGACGCGAGAGCGGCTCGCTATCTATCACTAACACGATCCATATCCTCCAAGTTTTTTAGACGCTAGTTTTCTTTAAATATGAACGAACCGATCGCCCGTGAGAACGTCTCTCATAATTAAAGAAAAAAAATCCCCTTCGCGTATCAAAGTATCGTCGTTCCCTCGGAGCGACGGGGTTTGCTCGTGACTTATAAGAATATATGTATACCTATACGGTGATATAGTAATATGCACTGTCGATAATCGTTCTCTTTCTTAAGCTACACTCTGGTTTTTTTCTCCTGTCTTACTCGACATCCTCGTTCTCTTATCATGCCGCGACTCTCCCCCTTCACTGTAAAAAAATCGTACGAAACTTAATGTACCGGACTGGAAGTTTTAATGCAAAAACTGGTATATTAAATTTAATTTACAATTGTGATGAAAAATTAATTTTCAGTGTATTAAAAACTTTATTTTTAATAATTTACTTTAATTTTACTATAAAAGTACTTTAATTTTTATAATGTACTTTCATTACAATGAAAAAGTATATTAATTTTTCATGACAATTTTATATTATATTGAATGCCAAGTTTTTGCATAAAAACTTCCAGTCCAGTCCGTTAAATTTACAATTCTTTTTTACAGTCTTGCTCACGTGTATTCGTCGACTCCTTTCTTTTACTTCCGGTTTCGGCCCCTTCGCTCACATTCGCAATATATTACAATTTGATTCACATTTATACACATACAATAATAGAGCCCCGTGTGCTAGCGAGAGATGCGAATCTTCCTCACCGAAATTTAAATATCGCATTTTTGCGTCGGCGCATTTTTTTTTCGAGTCTGCAGGACGTGAATGAACATGGAGTGCGGTTCGAGTTGCGCCCGCTCGACGAGGGACCGTGATGTGTCCCCGATACATGAATATTCGCGAGTTCCTTACGCTTAATCGATTCTCGCGTACTTCGGCACGATGTTCTTCTCCATCCAGAAGTCGCAGTTGGGATGTTCCTGCGCCGGCAGAGCGTCCTGGCCGACGGCTATTATCTTGTGACCGGGCTTTATTGCCGGATCGATGATCTTACCGTGCCAGACGAAGTGATTAAAGAGCTGCTGCATCGCGGACACGTGCCTCTTCTCCTCCGGCGTCTTTGCGATGTAAGAACCGAGAATCGCCGCCACGTCGCTGTCCGCGTCGGCCAATTGTCCTCGCGACTGCGTTATGTAGAACGGCGTGTTCTCCGTGAAATTCAGAAGGGGACAGATGACGCGGATGTCGGAAATCATTGAGGTGAGGCCCTTGAGGGTAGAGTTGTAACGCCTGTCGATAATGAAAAAAACAATACGATTAATTAGAATTGTTGAAGAAAAAAAAAGTGGAAATATGTAAAAGCTTTTGCGAGGATTGAGTGCGAAAGATAAATTACAGTTTGCGTTACCGACCGTCGTAACTCACATTCCTCAGTCTTCGAATATTAACGTCGCAGAATCTGCCGACAAAAAAAAATCAACGAACCTCAGAGCTTCGTCAGCGACGCCGATAGTCCCGAGCAGGGATTCCCTGACTTTCCTCTCGATCTGCACGGGCTCGACGGTGACGTTGGCTCCCTTGTACATGATCGGTGTGCCGACCTGCGCAGTCGTGCCCATCATCACCATGGCGGTGCGATTTCTCAGCCACCTGTGACGAACGTCCTCCTGGACGATAGCTCCGTCGATGACGATCCACTCGTGCTTTACCTCGGCCGTCGCTTCCCTGGTCTCCGGAAGTTCGAAGTCCTTAGTGTGCCAGCTGGAGGGCACGGCGTCCATGATGTCCTCTGCGCTTTTCCTTCTCAGACACGATATATCGCGACACTGAACGGCGTTCAGGAAGCTCTCGGCGAGCTGTTCGGCCTTGTGAAGCTCCTTGGTCGGCAGGACGGCGCTGCTGCTGGATATCCAGGCTCTGGCGAAGAGGTCCTTCGACTGGCGAGCGCCGAGAAGAGCCGTGATCAGAGTTCCGCCCGCCCGATGTCCCCAGACGGTCACGGCTTTCTTGTCGCCGCCGAAGTTGTGAATGTTCAGCTGGACCCAGTTGAGAGCGGCGATTATGTCGGACAGTCCGTAATTTCCTGAGGTGGGCGGATGAGTGGCGCGCGATATGGGCTCGGCAGCGAGGAAGCCGAAGACGCCGAGACGGAAATTGGGCCTGACGAAGACCATGTCTCGGACGTGAGCGAGCTTCGCCGACGCCTGCATTGGTCCGGGCGATCCTCCGCTGAGCGTGTCGGCGCCGATGAGCACGACGACCGGCAGAGGCGTGTCATACCTCACCTGGGGCGTGTACACGTCGAGGAAGAGACAGTTCTCGCTACCGTTCACCCTGCCGGACAAGTCCCGCTGCCAGCACATCTCCGAAGAGTTGTGCGCCAGATAAGTGCCGTTCCAGCAGTTCTCTATTCGATTGAATGGCTTGGCCATCGTCCAGCGAAGGTTGTTGATCGGAGGCATCGCGTAAGGTATTCCACGGAAGGCGAAACCACCGTCCTCCAGGACACCCTGGACCTTGCCGCAGGAGGTCGCCGCTTCGATGTACTTTCCGTCCTGCAGGGGCTGCGACATTAGCCTCTTCGGGCCGGCGCACGCCACGCAGATTATTATTATCACCACCAAGAGAATCGTCAGGGTGGCGGCTATGGACATGAAAGAATAAATGTTATTTGTATACACAAAATTAATCGACACAATTGTTGGAGTACTTGATGTGTCACGTTCTTTTTGTACTCAAAGGAATTTCTAAGTACTTTTTCCAATTACTTTTCGCAGTTAGGTTCATAACGTTAAGTGTTACATAGGCTTTGAAAAAATAGGTACAGAGTAATTTGTACATGACTTGCTCATTGTAAAAAATTGCTAACTGACGTTTTTGTACTTCGTCGTATGGAGGCTATTTTTAATCTTATCAATGCATTTTCGAGAAATGTGGCGACGATTTAAACTAGAAAATTCCTAACTGTATGCGAGTATGCGACGATTTTAACTAGAAAATTCCTAACTGTTTTACCCTTGGAGAGGTTTTACTTCACCTTAAATTAAAAAAGAGAAGGATTCGATCTCGTCCCTTCGCGTCACTCCTGTTCACTTCTCGCTCTTTTTAATTAAAATTTTTGAAAATATGTTTAAAAAAGATAATTGCCGTTAAAATTATACTTTTCGAACAGTTTATATAGACAATCATACATTAATAGAAATAGGATGTCATGTTACTCATCGAGTTGCATAATGCGAGCGTGTACTCAAAAAGTGCTTGTACTTGAAATAGTAAAAACCTACTTGGAGTACTAAAAAGTACTTGAAGCACCAAACAAGTATCCGGTACTTCAAGTATTGCCCAGTTCTACTCGTGACTTACCGGTTGCGAAGAGATTTCTTCGCGCAGCGGAAATAAAAGTGACGAGCGCATGCGGTTTTGGCGGAACCGCACCGTCGGCTGCGTCGCCGTCGAGACGAACCGTCTCCATACCGTCCTCACCGGCTGCCGCAGCTTTCTCACCAGCCGCGTCGTCGAGGGTCTCCACACTGGCGAGACCCGCAGCTCCGGTTGTTCCTAGCTCGGCGTCACCGTCCTGAAATCACCCAAGAAAACAGAAACTCTTTAGTCGAACCCAACTCTTTTGGCTTTTTAAGAAAATCTTTTTAAAAAATAATAAAAATCACATATTCATGGAAACAAGTTAACTGTTATAATCGCACCCTTATCGGCGGTCAGACCTCGGATAACAAACCGTGACCGACGAAGCTGCTGATGTATATACTCTTCTTTCCCATCACTGAGGCCACTCCAGCATGATCTTCCCAGCTTCGGAGAATCTACAGCTGTGTCGATATTCCTCACGCGTTTCACACGAAAAAGGAATTTAGTTGCTCGACGGAATAAACTGGTGATTTAGCAAACGGTGCAAAAAATGCATCAATCCATTAATCCGGAACTCATTTCACAGCAAATAAGAAGAAATCCCGACGGCACTTTGCGTCGCCCAATTTAATTAATCAATATTGAGTTGATAATTATTACGCTGCTAATCGATATTGAGTTAATCATTCATATTGAGCTAACGGAAAAAACAGCACTCTTCAGCGAGGCAGAAAAGAAGCGAGTGCGAAACTCGTGACTCGAGATCCGATGATGAACCGCCGAAATAAAATGCTCAATTACAAAATGGAGCAAAAATGCATTAACCCATCGATCCAGGACTCATTTCACGGCAAATAAGAAGAAATCCCGACTATACATATGCGTCGCCCAATTTAATAATCAATAAGTGAGTTAGCGGAAAAAAGACACTGCCGAACTATAGAAAGAAGAAGCGTGAGTGCGAACCTCGTGACTCGAGATCCAATGATGAACGGACGAAGTAAAATGGTGAGTTACCAAATGGGACAAAAATGTATTAATCGGTCGATCCAAGATTCATATCACTGCAAATAAGAAATAAGAAGAAATCCCGCCGATACTTTGCGTCGCCCAATTTAATAAATCAATATTGAGTCAATAATGAATATTGAGCTAACGGCAAAAAGACAGTACACTTCAGCGTTCCAGAAAGAAGAAGCACGGGTGCGAAGCTCGTGACTCGAGATCCGATGATGAACTGGATGCGACCGGGCCGAGACCGTCGAGTCGGGTTGCCTCCGAGGTGTAAGTTACACACCTGTAGTGCGATAGTCTTTGGAGTGGTCTGCTCCTCTATACGTGAGCCGTCGCCCTGACACTCCACTCTGGATGTGCTGTGGTCGTACACCGATATCTTAGCTACATCGTCACAGTGAAGCTGACCGGGATTCGACGATAGCTTCCGGACAGTTCCCACCGGAAATTGCGGTAGGCTGGTCGGTTTCACCGTGTGGAATTGGTCAAGGTTGCGTAAAATACTTTGACGCAAACCACACGGTCACGTTAAAGAGAAACGTGGACGGACGTGAAGTCGTGGATCCGAGAAAGAAGAAGAAATCCTGGACCGTTCGCTCATAGATCGAGTGAGAAAGAGAAGGGCGTAAATCGTACTGCAGCGGTCAGAAATACAATTTTAAGTTCTACAATCGATCAGACCTTCGTATGGAAATTCTAGCGAATTTAAGGCCTGAATAAAGACAGTATAAGCCTAGTCTGAGCCTATGCATTTCCTTCATTGGATACCCAGGAAAAAGTTTAAAAAATCAATGCGGTCAGCATCGTTACATTTTAAGCTCCAGAATCGATCAGAACTTTCTTGTGGAAATTCTAGCGAATTTAAGGCTAGACCGAGAAAAAAAACTTGGTTAGATTAACCAAAAGTCGCGGTGACATACGGTCAAAGCTGTTATTTACTTGGTGCAAACAAGCCATTGTTTTATCAAACGATTATTTGCTTCAATTTATTGAAAATTTTTCAACTGAAGCAAACATTTTTGTTGTACCAACCAAATACACCTTCGAATGGATCTCACCGCGCATTTGCTTAGTCCAACCATTCCGATTTCTCACTCTATATAACAGATGAGACAGTATAGGCCCAGTTTCGCCCATCCAGAAAGGCGTACATCGTTCAAGGAAGTTACGCCCTTCTGACTCTCGGCATTCGATTTAACTGTAAAGGTGGGTCCCGAGTGCAGGAAGACCTCGGGTTGTGTGTCCCACGCCTCGAAGCGTGGAGCGACCGACGGCGCCGCCGGGCACGGCGAACCTGAAAGTGGAGACCTTGTCGGGGAGCGCCGATGAATAGGAAGCGGAAGAGGAACGAGTACGAGAGCGAGGATGGTCTCAAAGACGCGGCCGATGTGAGATGGAAGAGAGAGAGGGGGGGGGGGGGTAGGAGTGAAGTGGATATAAGACGGTGTCGGAGAACGGAGCGAAAGAAAAACAAAGGTTGGCTCGGTGAAAGACGCTCGGGACGAAAATGAGGGGGTTTGTCTAGGCGGAAGAAGACGGTACGTGACCAAGAGGCGAGCGGCCCCCGCGGTAGGGCTTCGCGGTAGCGGCCGCAGGGGAGCCGCTTATGCAAAGGGTTCGGTTACGCAAGGCGCCGGCTGCACTGACGGCTGATGATTCGAGGATACTGTCGCTCGATCGATAACATCGGCTGAGCGGGCGCTTTGGCACTTTATGACGGTATTTATTTATTTAATTTTTATTTATTTATTCATTTTTTTTATGAATTTACTCGGATGGAAAAAGGGGTTGTAGGGAAAGGGTGGAATTTTACCCTACGCACGCTTCTGGATCGTTGGACCATTGACAACAACTCTTTTCCAAGCGAGTAAATTTATGATTATTTTTGTTTAAGGCAAAGTACTTTTTTGTAGCGTAATTAGCACGTAAATTAATTATATGTGCATGATTGTTTTACATGCGAATTGGACTGGGCCGTATTAAAAAATTTTCATAAATTTCTTCATAAAAAATAAATAAACATTTAAAAAATTATGAATTTAGGCGCATGAAAGAACCGTTTATATCGTAGGGCAAAAGTTTGAAATTTTTGAGTGCAATTTGCTGCACACCATATTGTGTATCAGTGATTTCCATTCTAAATGTACCCGGCCATATTCCCAATTTTTACCCTAAGCTACGCTCATAGAGATTCGATGCACCCTTTTGATTTTTAATTATAATTTAATCGTAATTTTTTCAAGCATCTTAGATAATGATATTTTAAACACATTACGCTCTCTATTACCTGGTCAAATCACGCTCGACCATAGCCTTAATTTATTCGAATCTGAAGATTAAGTTGGCCGAGGGTAAAGCGCCGCCTTTGAGGGCGTAGTTAACACTTTAGGCAACTCACGTTCGACGAGTTTTGGGCGTTTTCCGGGAAAAGTTGTGAAGGGAAACCCACTTATAACTGGCTTATATGAGTTCTGACTTATACGAGTTATTTTTCTCCGAGTGCGTGTCGGGTGTATAGAGAAAAATAATGGGTTACCAATTTCTTCTTGGAAAGAGTGTGAAATATATTCATGTGTATCGTTGCGGTGCACCATAATTCGGGCCTGCAGTCCGAAGACCCTCGGCGGCTTAGACGGGTTCGGTTACACGAGCTAGAAAACCCAGCAGTAAAATTCAGCGCCGCTTCTGTTTTCGAAGATTCCAATTTCAAATGAGTAATAAAAAAAAAAACAAGATCGGGCGCTATAGGATAATTTGTAACTATAATTATAAATTTTTAAATTATCCCACAAGGCCCGATCTTTTTTTTGTAATTGTAAATAGTAAATTTTTATAATTTACACCATTTTCGGAAATTAGCACGAACCAGTTATAATTTATGCAAATCGATTGCAATTAATGCTTTCCTAAATTAAGGCCATGTGAAAGATGTACCGCGTGACATATGAGTGCGAGAGAGATAGATGCATTTTTCGAATGAATGCCATTTAAAACCGGTTGACGTTTCGAATAAAAAAGAAATATCATCGGGCGCGGTATTAAATTGTACATCCGCTGATGCTTTGCCTTTTCCCGAAAAATCTACGGTCTCTGAATCGCATTCATTACAGATTTGGGGTACCGACTGAGTCGTTTCACATGTCTTTAAGGACATCCGTTTTAACACAAATAATCATCCACTATAATCAACAGATTCGTAACAGTTTGTACAAACGACTTAAAAAATGTACCACTCATTTGACTCGTGTGAAGTGCTCCAACCTCATTAAGGAGGCAGTCTCGTTGGGGCAGGGAGAGGATAGGCGGCGCTCTCGTACGCGGTGTGCAGCGTGCGGGGCAGGCAAAATTTACGCAGGAAGGGCCGACGCAACTTGATATCCCAGTTCAGATATAATTGAAGATTTCTCTTCGAAACACTCGGTGACGATGCTTTTTTATGATATGTACAGAATCGTTGACGTCTAGCCGAGATGTTGATACTTAAAAAAATATATATATATCAAATCGAAAAAGTCGACCAAGAAAGCGGCGACCCTTCGTACGACCCGACTCCATCGTAGAATCGCGCGCGAGCCCCCCGATTTTTAATAACTATTATTTCATCGAACTGTCCGGTAATCGAGCCTCTGCTTTTACAGATATTGCAGCATGCACTATAACTCTAGCATATAAAAAAATTCTGCTGCTAATCTAATGGTGATGGCAACGAGACTGCCTCCTTAATCAGAGAAAGCTCCTTTTTCTTAAAAGTTATACCTAGAAGAGTAAAATTATTAATTACAACGATTCAAACTATTTAATTGAAGATCCCGCTGTTACCTTCTTCTTCCTGGGAAACACGGACACCAAGGGCATCCGGATGGCGTTCAAGATTCCCTTGCGGCCCTCCTTCTCTTTGACTTCCTTTGCCGGCGTGGTGGGCTTTTCGGCTCCTGCGTTGTTCTGCTCGCCTTCTTTTCCACCTCCGGCCTCCGCGTCTCCAGCCTCCGCCGGCTTCGTCTCCTCTTCCTAGAGCAAAAAAAAAAAAGAAATCCGAATTAGCTTTATGTCTCCGTACACGTGTATCACAGTCTGGCCTCGGGGGAAATAAAAATATATATATAATAAAAATAAAATAAGTCGGGCTGAAGGACTCAGGTCGATGGCCCGCTGGCAATGGCAATAGCAAGAGGAATATATAATGTAAATAATCTTTCATATGTATCAGCATCCATATCATGTAGAACATTGCCAATAAATGCATTTACTACTACTACTAAAATAAGTCAAAACAAAAAAAAACACTCAGGAGGTTCGACAATCCTCACGTCGATCGTCACCGCGCTTGCGCGAAAAGAATCCGCCTTGCTACGGCGACAAGTTATCGTCGGAAGGGCGTGTTGGAGAATTTTTTTTGACGCGACAGCGTGGCCGCGGAATGCCGTATTATTTATAGAATTTGCGGGTATCTGAATCACCTACTTCCCGTCCTTTCGGCTCTTCTGTACTTTTTTTTTGTCGTGAAATATACCAAAGAGGCGAGAATCTTACGAACGAGCCGGAGGGAAATAGACTAAGGCTAACATGATTTGCGGTATCGAGGCGTCTACGTACTGCTTATGCTTCCCCGGTCGACAACCGATCTATGAGCTTTATGGGTTCATCGGACTCTACAAAATTAAGCTCTTGCACCCCAATGAACCCATAACTCAATCTATCTTAGTTCCAGTTTCTTTTTTTTTCTTACGTTAAGGTGAAGTGGAACCTCCCCAAGGGTAAAACAGTTAGGAATTCTCTAGTTGAAATCGTCGCATACGGTTTGGCACTTTTCTCGAAAATGCGTTGATAAAATGGAATGAAACTTTTAAAATAGGCGTAGAATGAACAAACGCATTATTTCGTTCTCGATTTTTTCCTGAAATCGAAAGAAAAAATTACATTAAAAGCTTTTAAAAAACGGTCGTCACATCGGATGAGCCCCTTAATGTGGACAAAAAATAAAAAAATAAAACAATCTGAAAGAAGTGAAAGCATTGAAAAAGCTGAAAAAAAGAAAAACTGAAAGAACTCAGAAAACTGAACAAAGGAAGATAAGTAGACATACGTGAGGAGAGGAGAACGCGCGCGTTTCTTCAATCTTCGATTCACGGAAGACTGGCTCGATGCACGAGTGGACTCAGAATCTCGCCCATTATCTGTGTATGCGAGGGAAAGATGTGAAGTTATGTTCTCGCTGGTCTCGGAGTTTCTTCATAGACATGGAGAGCGAATAAGAATAGAAAAAAGAATCGCAATTCAGCCCCCGGGCGAACCATCCACTCCTCGGTGCTCCTTTTCTTCTCATCATCAGCAGCTTTATTACTGTCTTGGCAAGGAATTTTTATGGACGCGAAGCTACAGCACGGATGACAATGGGAGAGAAAGGCAGACTTTTCCTTCGCAAGCGCCATTATCGTGATAAAAGGAAAAGGTAAAGATTGAGTAAAAGATCTCCCTTGTATGTCAAGAAACGGGGAAACTCGAAGCCGCGAGCTTAAGGAGCTCGAGAGAAACGTTCTTCATTACTACTATTTTTCCCTTCGCTCTCCCCCCCCCCCCTCCGCCCCTCCCGCTGTTATTTGCTTTTCGCATTGAACGCGAATCGCAGGTACTTCAACTTTCCGGACGTTCATCGAGACGGGAGTGCACGCGCTTTTGTCGTGACCTCCACGTGCATGTGGCAGAAGAAAACGGTAAAGATTGAGTTAAGGTGCTGTTGGGCCTTCCTGTTTTACCGGCCGAAAAAAGTGATTTCTTAGTTTTCACTATTCGTAGTTACTATGCGACGGGTATGCTTCAAATTTTACAGGACTGTATTAATAACATAAACGATTCGGCGTGCACGCGAATCTCGGTCGAAAATGCACACGAATCTTGGTTCTTTATTTCCGAGAAATAAAGAAAATCAAACATTACAAATTGTCGCGAAACTCAACATGACTAAGTCGGAACTGAAAAATTGTCTAGCTCCGGCGGTAAAACAGGTAAAGCAGGTTAAAAAATGGAAAAAAAACAGCTCCAGCATCCCCCCTTAAAGATCTCTCTTGAATACCAATAAACGGAGAAACTCGAAGCTAAGAGCTGAAGAATTTCGCTAGAGTTGTTGTTCTTCATTTCTGCTCCCCCCCCCCCCTCCGTTGTTATTTGCTCTTAGCTCTTCACATCGATATTCCACGTGAACGTATTCTCGACGACCAGACCGAGTACGTGCTTCCCTGTCCGGGATCGCCATCGGATCGTGGCACTCGAACTTGCCGGGCGTTCATTGAGACGCGGAGAGTGCACGCGCGTGCACCCACGATGCAGATTCGTCATATGTGCGCATATGCACCGAGGCATGTGTGCGGCTTGTCCTCGTCACCATGCACCGAGTCTCGAGAGGGTCCCGACCGTGCCTAGTTCTATATTTAGATCCGAGCCTCCCGTTTTATTGCTTCCACGATTTTTCCTGCTCCTTGCAGTGTCTCTCCATCCGCGTGATCCTCTCGACCGCTGCGTGGGAGAGTGAGTCAGCAGCGAGCAGTGATAAGCACCGGGGCTGGATATAAATGACGATATCTATGAAACGACCAAATCACAATTTCGTTCATGCAGACAGAACTCGAGTATTTTGCATGACTCATCGAAATTTTGTTATTTTCATTCCTGTGATTTTTTTTTAACGTGGCTCGATAACCTGAGGCGGTCAAGCTCTTTTGGGGCCACAATTGGAACGCTGAAAATTTGGATCGGCAGGAATCTAGAATTAAAATAAATTAACGAAAGAACAATTTTCTGCCACAACTACATAGTTTCTTTTCAGAACGTTAAGTAAATAATTTAGTAAACGACATTCTTGCAATGCTAACAATTTTTTTTTCTCCTTATTCTCTTATTAGGACTTTATCAGGACCTGACGTAAAGCTCTAAATAAATTCCAACTTGGAATCAGCCGGACCAGTGGCGGCCCGTGCGTCCTTCCAAACTAAAGCCGCAAGTATAGATGTGGAAATTGTACGGATAGGATATTTACTCGCGAGTCACGTAGATGCGATTTCTTCATGCAGACAGACTACGAGCCAGCCGGGCCCGACATGCTCAGTATCTGTCACAGTCTGCTCGTTGACATTTGTTTTAATCAATTCTGTAATGCCCCAGCGACCTCTTTTCACCTCAAATTATTTCCGCACAGGTTTTTCCTTCGAGCTATTCCTGCCCCGTGTCTCGCATATCTTATAGAACGGAGCATCGCAATAGAGTGAGCCGGACAAGTCCTGCCGACCGGAAACGAAGACGCTCCGGAATAATTTCCTCATTTTTCTCAGACTACGAGTTACCCCGGCTCAACGTGTGCCGTATCCCTCAGTTTGCTGGTTGACAGTCGTTTTAATCATTTCTATAATACCCCTGCGCCCTTTCCTCGCCTCGAATTACTTCCGCTTAGTTACCGTCACTTAATGTGTAAAGAATCCGCCACGCAACTTTCATATTATGCTGCACCCGAAGGTCGCCCACCCATTAAAAAAAGAGCAAACGCAACAAACTTTCTTCTACTTCCGTTCAAACATGCGGATGTTTGAACGGAAGTAGAAGAAAGTTTGTGTGCTTTGCTCTTTTTTTAGGGAGGTGGTGCTTGGAAGAACTCTGCTCCAACTCTTTTTTGAGAGATCATCGAACAAGTTGAACCTACCCACAATAGGGAAACGACCCACTTAGTTAGGCTTCCAACGCGGGCCACGCGCTGGATACGACTTCCAGCCCTCGAAGTCGTATCCAGCGCGGGCCGCGGCGAGGCGGCGTTGTCGGCCGAAGGCCCGGTTCTGTGCAGGTTAACCCGGAAAATATCCAGGTTTTTGTCAGGGGAATGGAATTCCTTGTGTCTGCCTTGACATGTCACTTAGTGGACCTATGTGTCAAGCGAAGGCATGCGTAGGTACCGACGGCGATAGGTGCGCGGTTGGTGTGCAGCTTTGACGGTCCCCAAACTCTAGCTTAATCCTTCGCGTTCGGTACTTCGATGGGTGACCTAGTGTCGCGCGCTGCCTGGCGCATCGAATCGTGGAAGCGGGAGGCAATTTTCTCAGAGATTGGCCTGATTGCCCTGTAGGAACACCAATCTTTGGGGAAAGAGCCGTCGGTGTATGGCCAGGTTTTTCCGCAGTTTCCATGTGCCCTTGTGCAAATTGATCCGCATTGATCCTCTTTGCTTCAAGCTGCTCCATCTCTCGCATATCTTACAAAACGGACCATCGCAAGTAGGGTGAACGAGGCAAGGCCTGGCAACCGGAAACGTAGACGCTTCGGAATAGTTTCTTTCATGCAGACTACGAGTCAGTCCGGTCAAGCGTGCCGAATATCAGTCAGTTTGCTCGTCGACAATCGTTCAATCAATTCTGTACTGCCATTCCGCCCTTTTTTCACCCCAAGGTATTTCCGCATTAATCCGTTTTCCTTCGAGCTATTCCTGTCCTGTCTCTCGCATATCTCACCGAACGGAGCATCGCAAGTAGAGTGAACGGGGCACGTTTTGACAACCGGAAACGTAGACCCTTCGGAATCATTGAAAATGCAGAAACAACCGGACGCTCGTCAGTGTACCGCACACCCGTGTCTCCGCATTGGCTACTCGTACCGCATATGTGCTCCACGTGTTCCGTAGGTTGATGTATAATACGGCATCGTGGAAGCCAAATAAATAATTGTGCCGCGTCACAGTTCCGTAATTTTAGTAGCCGAACGAGCGAGCAGCCGGGCCCGTTCGATGCGCTCTCACTGCCGGTAACAGTTCCTGGCTCCTCGAGGGGGGGCTCCGAATAATCGCAGGTGACGCCGAATTACGGTGGAGAGCGCACCGCTTCCGGTTGCGAGCTCGCCGGGACGACTCATCGACGACTCTTCCACGCTCGTCCCCCGCGTTACCGATTAAATTCGCACGGGATATCGGTTTCCTTCGGCGCATCGATGACAAACTGGACCCCGTGGGAGTTCCAATTTGGAGCGGGGCGAACGCAGGCTCTTCCGCTATTTACAATAACGAAAACCTGTTGAAATAATAATTTCAAAAGTAATTTAAAAAATCGTAATCGATGGTGTCAAAGAAAACTGAATTTTCTTTAATGCCGGTCCACTCGCGACTTTGCATTTCAATCCAAGGATTAAAATATACATTTCAGAGATGAAAAATTGTATTACGGAGTTTAAGTCTAATCGGTACAGCAGCCACACTCGATGAACAAAGTTATATTTAAAAAAAGAATAAGTTATCAAGAATAAGAATAAGTTATATTTAAAAAAGAATAAGTGTACGTATGACGTGATCAAATTCTGCTGTGTTAAAAAGATCTTTGAAGAATGTTAAACCGGTGATCACCCACGACGATGCTGAAGGGTGGCTGGAAATGTCCAAGCGTATGCTCTCGTGTAGAAATAACGAGTATTAATGCAGTGTCACACTCTGATAATAATTAATAAAATAATTAAAAATTGATAAAAATTAGTAAAGTTAATAAAAAATTAATAAAAAATCATAGTCGATAATGCCAAAAATAATTGAATTTTAAAAACTCTACATCATTGTCCGCTCGCAGTTTTGCATTCCAGTCCATGATTAAAACATTAATTCCAGCCATTAAAAAAATGTTATCACTGAGTTTGAGTCTAGTCGGTACAGTGGCCATACTCGATGCATAAAATTACATACAAAAAAAAGTTTAGGGAAGAGCGGGGCAAAATGGCACAGCGGGGCAAAACGGGATAATGAGACATAACGCAATTTTCCAATAACTTTGGATGGTGGCGATGGTGGTACGTGGGGCAAAACGGGTTTGAACATCCGGATGTATCGTTGGGACAAAATACGCCATCCAAAGATTATTGGAAAATTGGGTTTTGCCCTCACTGTCCCATTTTGCCCCGCTCTCCCCTAAGTACAACATCATAAAAGTCTGCTGTGTTAAAGAGACATCGAAGAGCAATAAACCGGTAACCACCCTCGTCGATGCTCAGGGGTGGCTAAAGATGTCCAAGCGTATTCTCTCGTATAACGACGTGACGCGCATTAATGCAGCGTCGCACTCCCATAACAACTTGTCTTTGTCTCGGCAATAGGGGAGACCGGGGCAAAATGGCACAGCGGGGCAAAACGGGACAGTGAGGCTAAAACTCAGTTTTCCAATAATTTTTGGATGCCCCATTTTGTCCCAACGATACATCCGGATTTTCAAAGCCGTTTTGCCCCACGTACCACCATCGCCGCCATCTAAAAGTTATTGGGGAACTGCGTTTTCTCTCATTATCCCGTTTTGCCCCGGTGTGCCATTTTCCCCCGCTCTCCCCTACGCTACTCGTTCCAGCGGCACGAGCAGCAAAGCGCCATCGTCATCGCGGTTTGTAGGCACAGGCATGGTAAGTAGTGTCTCGCGCAGGTGGCCCACCGGAAACGAGGGTGGCGGCGTAGGAAAAACGCAATTTTCCGGTCTGCCGGTCGCTGGCGGCGGGGGAGGGCGATTGGCAAACGATCGGATAACAGGAGATCGGGAGGTTGCAGCAAGCCTTCCAGTTACCGACCGAGCAACCCTAGCCTAATGACGGTGGCTCTTTGACGATCGGGTTCGTTGACTCCGTCGGTTTCTTTACGGATGTACGAGATTTAAGAGTTCGACGACTCGCCTAGTTCTCCTCTAGGCCGGTCCTCCGGCGAATCGAGAAGCGAGACGAGCGAAAGGGCGACCCGGAGCCGGTACGTCGCTGCAGTTAATTGAAACCTTCCTACTTCCGGTTCTGCACGTTTCAACGATTCTTCGTACTCGTTACACTTTTTTTTTTTGTTGGTTTTTCTTGTTTATTCATTTCCAATTATACTTGGGTTGTATCGGGAATTTTAACGAATTACTTGTAGAAATTTCGTTAAATAACTGTTCTCGATCGATTGATATATCTATATTTTATTTTTTTAATGATAGTAAAAAGTAAATAAATTGTCTTCGCGCATACCTATGAGAATCTGATATTGATTGATACTGATTGTAGGCGTAAATATGGTTTTTTCCGTCATTAAGGAAAAAAATAAACAGTATATTTTTAATAAATATAGGGAAAGGTTACCCTGAGGGATAACATGATCAGGGCCTGGAGGTCTCCTAGGCGACCCCCTTAATTCTTGAAAATTGGGACACACAAGCAAATAAACTTTCCAAAATATATATAAGATATAATGTTATATATATTTCATCAGCGTAGAAAAATGTTTAATGGCAGCTCGCAGTCTGGGAAAGGCGAATTGAATTTTTGCGAATATCGTATCCTCGTGGGATCATTGATAGATACATAGATAGATAGATCGATCAGTTTATTGTGTCCTGGGATAAATCCCCTAATGACCAAGCATTGCAGATAGGCGTTACATAAAGTAAAGCGAAGTGAGTACAGAAAGCATACGACAGAATAGAACAATAAATATAATAGTTTGCAATTTAATAAGCTGCCCATATAAGGGTGATATTAATAACAACAAAGCAGAAAGAAAAGAAAAAGCCCTGAAAGATTATAAGAACCAAAGATTAAGATTAAGAATTGATCGCCGAAATAATCGCATGTTTTTTTCCGCGAGCGTCTCGAGTTATGACATTCGCAGGGCGTTCGCGAAGGCGACCGCGCGAATATGTTCCAGTGTCCCAAGCTTGTTATGACAGCCACGTCAATTATGCGAGTTACGTGGACGCCTCGGACCCTCGGCGATGTTGACGGAAGTCTCGACACTGCGCGTCTGGCATTCTGCCGTGCTTGACCCAGTTGCGAGAGGCGCTGTCAGAGTCCATTAATCGACCATCGGTTATGCTCCGGATTGTTTGCGACTCAGACGTCTCCTTGAATGCGAAACAGCCTAATCGATCGACAAATATTTGTATTGCACTTGTTAGACTATATCGTCGATACCACGAGTGGCGTTTTTCAAGGGGCTGGTGGAACTTCCCGTTTTACATACGGAACGAGGCGATTTCGTACAATCGATTTTACATAATTAATATGTTGCGCGCATGCTTCAAATTTTGCAGGTCTGTAATACTAGCCATAAACGCTTCGGCGTGCACTTGAATTTCGGTTGAAAACGTCCAAGAAATGAAAAAATCGAATATTAGGGATTGGTGTGAAATCCAATATGGGCGGTGAGAATTTCGACAGCATTTATTTTGTGGGATATAAATTATTCTGGAACTCAAGTACGTAAAACGAGAGTGCACGCCGATTCTCTGAAATTACCCTAATATTCCAAAATTATTTTCACGAAGTTATTTTATATCCTACTCTTTACAATATTTGCTATTATTTTATATCCTTATCTTATACAGTTGACACAAAAATGTTTTATATCCTACAAAATAGATGCTGTTGGAACTTTCAGCGCCCATGTTGGTTTTAGCGACAATCTGTAGTATTCGGTATACTTAATTCCTTGTACGTCGTAAATCAAAGACAACACGCCGAAACGTTCATGTCAATATTATAGTCTTGCACGATTTGAAGCATATGCGAAGCATATTAATAATTCCGAATTGAAACTAAGAAATCACCTAGTTCCGTCGGTAAAAAAGCTAAGTGAGCAGGTAAAAACGGGTCCAGTATGGGGATGCTGCACCCGTTTTTAACTTAACTTGTAACCCAAGGTTTACCTTGACGTTAAGGACATGTGTTACAGACTCAGTCGGTAACAAATCACCTTCCCTGTTTCCTCCATAACGATTGATACGTCGAGCAAAAGCAAATTACGCTTTCATACTTATATCTATTGACTACAAAAACCTAATTTGACTTTGGTCGAAGCATCAACCATCACGGAGAAAATAGGGAAAGCGATTTGTTACCATCGGAGCATCGATACGTGTGTGTCACATGCCCTTAAGTTAAGTTAACGTACTTAACCTTAACTTAACTTTAGTTAACTTAACTTCAGTCAACTTAAGGTTGTTTTTAACTTAAGGAGTTTTTAACATAAGCTTGCAAAACGTCTCAGTGGGTAACAAAAGCTGTTGTTAATTTTTTCACCGATACCGCCTTCATGCGGTCGAAAATAAATTCTTACACGAAGATCAATCAATATCCACATGTAAGAATTTTCTTTTAACTAGAAATGGCAAGATACCCGCGAGAAAATCAATTACAGTTTTAATTACCGACTGAGCCCGAACTGAATGGAGTAAAAATGGATATCGCATTGGCTTGATGCACCACTTCAGTAGAGCTAAATCCTAACATCAATAATTCAAAGTATCCCATCCCACATTTCCGTCCTACGGATAAGTATGCAAAAATCTGCCTAAAACGCTATGAAACTTTGTTTCCATCGACCTCTCTACTCCGAGCCTCAGCCCCATCGTCACGTGACCAGGCCGCAAGATAGTCAAGTCGGTCATTAAAATGATCCAACCAAGAGTGAAATCGTCTGAGGGTTCGTTAATCGATACGACAGTGTTACTGTATGGTGAGCGCGAGAAATATTTCGGATTGGGGTGGTTTGCCGGTAGATTGCTGCGAAGAGGGAAGGACGAGCCCGGCGCAAAAGGCTTCCCCGCACCGGTGTTCGCTCCGGTCCCATTGTTCGAAAGGACTGGGCCAAGTCCCCTCGCTCGAGCCACTGCTCGAGTGCAAAAAAAAAAGGAATGGTATTGGGAATTAGAACCCGAACCCTGCACGGTTTCGCGTACACTCCAGACCGGCAATGCCGCAATCGGAATTCTATTTTGTGAATGGAATTCTATTTTGTTCTCCAGGCCTCTGTGTGCCGGCTTTTGTCCAATGGACTCCAATAGAACTCTCCAATAGAGTGTCCGAGAGAGCGGTTCCTCGATTGAATCACGTTTCGTTCTCGACATTCCTTTTTTTCTGCTTTTTTTTTAATTTGTACTGGCGACACGTTTCTGGACCATCGAAAAAAAATTCCTCCGCTATCAGCCAGATAATAGAGTTTTGGGAATCGACATGTAACGCTTGTTTTTCCGTCCTTTCGGCTCGAGACCTGCATCGTTCGATTTCCTGCTCGCGTGACCTTTCAACTATTTTTTGGGTTTCGAGTGGCTCGCAAATACAGTAGAACCTCGCTTATCCGATCTTCGGTTAAGGGGTTGCGGAACCTTCCTGTTTTACTGGCCGAATTGGGTGATTTCTTAGTTTTCACTATTCGTCGTTACTATGTGACGGGTATGCTTCAAATTTCTCAGGACTGTATTAATAACATAAACGATTAGGCGTGCACTCGAATTTCGGTCGAAATTTTCCGAGAAATAAAGAAAATCGAACATTGCAAATTGTCGCAAAAACCAACATGGCCACTGAAATATCTACAGCATCCGTTTTCCAGGATATAAAAAATTCTAGATCTCGCATACGTCAAAAGAGAGTGAATGCCGATTATTTGAAGTTCTCCGAATATTCCAAAACCGTCGGAAAGTTGCTCACTCAAAAGATAATCATGCATAGTGTATACCGCGTTCACTTAGTCTATCGACTTGTGATTGCTGATCAGAGCCGATAACCACGACATGAATTTTTTTTTCTCTTCCCTAAGTTCTCCGTATGGCTCTAGCTATTTTTCTGCCATCAAGCCGCCATTCCTCATTTGTTCCAAGTCTTCAATTTTCACTTGTAGATGTGCGTCTGCAGCCGCTTCCCCCTCCTCCCTACTGTTCGCATTTGCTCGAGCACATAGGGAAACTGCTGAAAACCTGTATCGATACAGCCGGTCATTCCAACCGAGTCTTGACGTTCGTATTCCATACTCCGAGTACGAACATCAATCTTCAGAATTCGACCTCCCGCTCAACGGTTCCAATGCGCCAGTTAGGGCACGGCTAGGCGGCCACCCATCCAAGTACTGACTGCGAACGATTGAGCTTGATTCTGGGGACCACCGAAGCCGTACACCGACCGCGAATGTAGGGCACGATGCAGAGCCACCTATGCGTCAATCGTGACACTACGTTCATGCACTTTCGCAAACTATAATATTCAGTTTTCTTAATTCCTTGTAAGTTTTCAATCGAAATTCGACTGCACACCGAAGTGTTCATGTCAATATCATTGGCCTGCATGATTTGACGCATATGCATGGCATATTAACAATGCTAAGTCGGAACTGAAAAATTGTCTAGTTCCGTCGGTAAAGCAGATTAAAAAAGAAAAAAAACCAGCTCCAGCATCTCCTTAAACTTGTACAAGTTTGGTTTATCTTGCGAGCTGCAAATACAACAGTTCCAAGTTTAAACTCAATGGTTTATGTTTATATGAAATTAAAGTTAATTAACGAAGTTATAATTATATTTGAAAAATAACTAAATTAACTACTAAAGGTAATGTTTGTATGAGGTGGTGTTATTAAAAAAAAAATAAATAGAATAGTAGCACAAGTTTGAATTGAGTATTCTATCCGTGTTATACAAAATTTCACTTATCCGACATACGCTCTCGCCACATTACCTTGGATAAACGGGGTTCTACTGTAGGATGACGAGGCGCACGGCTATCAGAGACCCCTTGGTGATATACGCCCGCGCATACATCCGCCAACTTTACGAATTCAATTACAACGATCGGCTCCAACGAACGAGACGATGAAAGTTGTCCGTTTATCTTCGCCGCAAAGTACGCCAGACCTGTTTTACTGTTAATACATTTTACGCTCTGATAACCGCGAACGGTCCATTTTACGCGGGCTACGGAGAAGAATCGTCGTTGAGGAGGCAAGACCCTCATTCTTGAGGATTTAGAATTTTGCGCGGTCATTCCGCCCTCGGGTTGTTGACTCGGTCAACCTCGCTCCTGTGTGGTCCATATATATACACACGGCGCATATATGCGGAAGAATGTATTAAAAATAAGTAAAAATGAATACAAATAAATAAAAATAAATTAAATAAAAAAGTTCATTGATCGATTTTGATTTTCTCGTGGAAGAAGCCGCGTGCAAAATTGTAATGCATGAAGAAGCGATACTTTACACATTTTTTCGTAACATAAAAAATGTCTTCATCTCATAACATTGAAGCGGTCAAAATTGTCTGCAAATTTTATTGAAGAAAATTTCTAACTGAAATTTGGGTGATTCGTCGTTTTGAGGTTGTATCTAATGTATTTTTCCCCGCTGATGACAAATCTCAAAATTATGTTCCTTCTAGAGTCACGTCGACATTGGGTCAAATCTCCAATCGCGCCTCAATCTTCAAGAAAATTGCACTGAACGAAGCCACGTGACCACTCTACTTGTGTACCAAATTTCAACTCGCTGTCTCAAACTGTTTCTGATTTTTTTAACGGAAGCATAACTTTCTCTACACTGTAAAAAAAAATTCTTATGAAATTTCATGTACCAAACTGGAAGTTTTTACGCAAAAACTGCTATATTAAATTTCATATACAATTGTGATAAAAAAATTAATGTTCAGTGTATTAAGCACATTGGGAAAACTTTATTTTTAATAAAAAAAAAAGTGTATTCATTTTCCATCGCAATTATAGGTTAAATTTAAGATACCATTTTTTGTATAAAAACTTCCAGTCCTGTACATTACATTTTAAATTAAATTTAAATCAAATTAAATTAAATTACTTTTTAAATTAAATTTACATTTTTTCAACAGTGTTCGAGGAAGCACAAAATGAATAAAACTGAATAAAAATAAATAGTGCGAGTCGTCACGGCGAGAGCTCTGAAAAGAAAGTCGAGTAGGTGATAATAGAACATTAGCGTGCATTTCGACACATTTATCGTCGAAGCCCTCGCTCGTTTTATTCTGCTCGAACGAGACTCGAGACACAGACTCGACAGAGTGTACTCATCGTCTTTCCCAAGTGACCGAACTGCCAACGGGCTCACTCGTCCGTGCTTTTCAGAGTACATGGTTCTCGTACATACAGTACATAGTTATGTGCACTGCACAGGAGAAACGCTTGAAACAGAGATGAAACTCAGCGATCGGTGAACCTCGCCTCGGGTCCTCCAGTTTTCCCTGTCTCGTATCGAGTGGCAACGTGGAACGAGTGTAACCGAACGAACAAAAAGTTTCTACGCCGGCAATAAAGTGGCGCGCTCCAGAAAAATTTGCTTCGAGCTTCGCCCGGCAAACTCGTGCGTATTATTCTGGCATGTTTTCATAATAGTTTCAATCTCCAATAACAACATTTTTAAATGCAATATTACATTTTCAATTTTCCGTCAGGTGATCGCTACTAAAAATGCATTATTCATAGAACATTAAATGGGTCAAAAGAAAGCTACCCGAGATATGTTATATCGAGTTATAGTGGACTTTTATCATTTCCTGAAAAATTATCAATTTGGACCTCAACGAAAAATTAATATAAATAATTGAAGATTAATATCGTCACTACCAATCTCTGATTCTTTATAAAAGAAAAATTGAGTCCAAATTGAAAACAAAAGGGGAATTTCATTAAGTTATGTTTAATACATATTTAATAATCGGTAGCCTTGTAAATCGGTGGACCTGTAAAACATTATGTAATTTCAAAGTAAGCGCCCAGAAATCTGTTACAGAGAATGGACTTTTTCCCAGTTCGTGAAAAATTATTCATTTGAACTTAAATTAAGATTCGTCAGCCACATTGAGACAGTTGTCCTCCGCGCTTATCGGCTCCTGGGCTTTGTGACACGATTCAGTGCTGAGTTCCATAGCGAGAATACGTTTAAACAACTATATTTGTCACCGGTGAGACCGACCTTGACCTATGCATCAGCGGTTTGGAACGTATGAAACACACTCAGCTAGGCTTGAAGGGGTATAGCACAAATTTGTAAGAGCAGCGGCCCATAAGAAAGGGAAGCCCATGGCACAAGACAACCACGATTATCCTACGTTACGAATAACGGACCTGGGTGCTAATACCAACTGTTATTGCATAATTTGTTATTCTTTTGAGATCTTTATACGAGTTACTTTTGAGATCGTTTATCAAACTTAAAGACGTGTATTTATTAATGTAAAGGGGCTGGACCCCGCAAATAAATAAATAAATAAATAAATAAATAAATAAATAAAACTTGACAAAAAAATTATTATAGAGAATTAAAGATTAACCTTTTATAAGTCGCACCGAAACTGTACCGAAACGAGACTAACGGACGCAGAGTGGGGGCCAAGCGTTGCTACGGTAGCTTCTAAGAGCGGCGATAGAGGTGTGACTTATAAAGAGTTAATATCATCATTATTAATCCCAATTTCTCCCTAATATATTTTTTAGTCCAAATAAAAAAAATATATGAAAATTATTAAGTAATATTTAATAATCCGTGTCTCCCCATTGCATATCTAGATGATAAAAGTCATCCGTGATATATGTTTTGTTTGACGGTGTATTTGTATTCTGACAAACCACACATCCGTAATGTGTGGCTATAATATTTTTTGTCCCGCGTTCCCCATAAATTCTCTAAACAGTGATTTACGCGCCAAAAGTTGCACAGCATATGGCCGACCGCGCTTCGTTTCTTTGTGGTATGTTCCAGTGTATAAACCGAGGGGAAACGGAGAGAAACGCAAACATCGAATACAGAGTCGAGCCTATCATGGCCATAGATTTTTCGTAGTCGCTGTGCATATTTTTAATATTACGGACCGGTCGTGTCGAAGCGCCCGTGCTATAATCCGACAGCGTGTGGGACAGCGTCGCTACACGAGGCTGGCTATTGTGCATGAACACGGACAATACACGAGTCTGGTGGGTTGGTAGTTCTTCGATTTACCGGCCGACACCCCAGCGCCCCTTCCGGAACGCACAATGAGCATCTATCGAGTATTATTGTCGAATCGTCGATTGATCGACACTACATTTACTACATTCGTAACGATTCGTCTTTTCTAGACCTCCCTTCGAATAACAAACGTGTGTGCCTACCAAAGTGTGCTGTGAATACTGCAGTATATTAAAGTAACAAATACCAATTGCTTGGACACGTCACAGTCGTCGGACACTTCTATGTAGATTTTCATTATTTCGAATTTAAGTATTAGAAATCGAATTTGACCCTTGTAATCGCATCTACAAACATTATTTGATGCGCAAAAAAATTAATTTCTATTGTAAATTCTAAATTATTTTTTATTGTTGCATTTTGTTAAAAGACCGACGACATAGCTTTCGGATATTGGTACAAGTATTATTATATACGCGACGCAATAATCTGGCAGTTCGAAGGAGTTAGGTTAGGCAGCCTTCAACGTAACATATTTTCAGTATTCTTCCGCTTAAATATAATTTTTTCATTGATTTAATTAATAAATGTAAAAGAAATTCTTTTAGCTGATATGAACTGGTTGAGTTCGTACATCAGAATTCTCGAAATATATGATTGTCCGGAACATTGGGAAACACAGTGTCCGAATATATAGACGTGCCGTAATACCGCATCCGAAGACTGGTACATTTAGACTCTCTTGTTATTTTCTTCCGTAATTGAAAAAATATTTATCCTTTTGAAATTAATCGATGTGTTTTGGAAACTGGAAACTATCAGCTTGACACTGGTTTCAGTTATTTTCACAAAAAATGTGTTCTTGACCAATTAATAACTGCCGCAATGTGGCAGTTATTAATATTATCGATAGAACGCTCTTAACTGTCCAAGCATTGGTAGCTCTGAAACTATCGCCGGTGCGATTATCGATTATTCGTTCCGAGTCGATGCTCTCTCGACGTGCTCACCCACCGGCCGGCGTTTCGCCGGACGTAGTCTTCCACGTCTTCCATACGGCTACTGTTACCATCATATATTCTCACCGCGGTTTAATGTTTCGTACAGTAACGCGTATCCTTTATCGACGATGTCGCCGTGTTCCTTACCGAGTTTAATGTCGTCGATTTATCGTTAATAATTTATGAGTTTACGACAAACATAGCTTTTGTTTTTCACTATTTTTTTCGACGCTTTAGAGGAGTTGCCGGTGGGGGAGAAAGGGTACGCAAGGACAGTGCTGCTACGCACGGGTGTTTGTGGACTCTGGAGCAGGCTCGGTGTAGTAATCGATATCCCACGCACTTTTCCCGCCCTCCCGGCTTTCGTGCATGCGGCCAATCGTAGGCGGACGCTACCCCATACATCCAAGCCATCCTTGCTTGGATGTATGTATTTATATATATATTTTTTTTCAATGTCTTCCATTATCCCAAGGTTCGATTTTTTTCATGTTGTCTGATGAGCCTGCAACCGTCTGTGGTACATGACTTGGATGAGGATTAATAGCCATAGACAAAGAATTGACCGGTCGCTAATTACACGGAGGATCGCGATACGGTACGTGGTTTTACCCAGGCAGAGAAATGCGCACGGGTAAAAACATTTTTAAGGTTGGGAATTTTACGGTAATAATTTTAGATAAAAAAATATTCTACTTGTGCGTGTTTAGATAAATAACATTTTTCATAGACGTGCCTAGATAAGGGCAGAAGGATTCAGGTCGATGGCACTTTGACAAGGTCTATATAACTATTATTGGGAATAAAACTAGTATAAGAAGATTACTGTATAAATATTAAGCTTTGGCAAAAAATCTCTTTTACCACTACTATTTAGGTAAATAACATTGCACGTAAACATATCTAGATAAATAACCTTCTACATATCCGTACGAGGATAAATAATATTCTATCTGCACGAAAAGGAAAAAGAAAAACAAAGAAATACCAATAGATATAAAGACCGTTATAAGGACAATTAAAAGTTTTTTTTTGAGGTTATGAATTTCCGTTGAAAAATGTCTCTTCCAGCGCTCCCACAATTCCGTGCGAATGAGCTAATGACCTGGAGGAACGCGCTCGGCCGTCCGATTCCGCGACCCGTGATTTACGAAAGGCCATTGGCCTTGCGGACGATACTCGTTCCCTTCGTTCCTCGAGTCTCCTTCGCTCCCGTTCGATCGAACTCCGGGGCGAGACGAGCGGCCAGTCCACAGCTGTATAATAGCCGAGGCGCCTTGGGTTCACGAGAATATCTCGCTTATGCGCGAACGCTCATCTTCAATCGCCACTCGAGCGTCGAGAGCTTACGAGATTATATAAAAAGTACTGGCGGGGTTGCTGACTCGATAAGGATTCGAATGGAGCTTCGAAATAGAACCACGCTCCGACGATAATTTACGGGATGAAATTATTACCCTTGAGTCTTCATCTGCGTCCATCAAATCGGGCCAATTATGATGCTATAGTTCTTAACAATTATATTTGGAAAAATAGCAGTAACAGTCTTCCAGGCCTGTTGTACGCTTCGAATATGGAAGAAATTGATATACTATAGTTTTTAACAATTATTTTCAAAAACAACAACAGTCTGCAAGCATTGATCCCTTAATCTCATCTGCGTCTATCAAATGAGAGCAATTGTGCTGTTATAGTTTTTAGCAATCATTTCTGAACAGATGACAATAACAATCTGCAAGCCCTATTGTTGGTTTGACAGAATTGAAATTCGTGCTTGGCATCGCCGTTTCCTGCCACACATTCGGAAGAGAAATTCCGACCGAGCAGTCGGAATGGATCCCTTAATCTCATCTGCCTCTATCACATCGGAGCAATTCTCATGCTACAGTTCTTAAGAATTATTTTTGGAAAAATAGCAGTGACAGCCAGCAAGACCTATTGTGGGCTTCGTAGAGTTGTAATTCGTGCTTGGGTTCGCTTTTCCTGCCACACATTCGAAAGAGAAATTCCGACCGAGCCGTCGGAATTTATCCCTTAATACGCCCTTAAGCCTTCGCAGTCCTTCTACCCTCACCGGCCGTATATCTCGAGCCTAATGCCTGGGCGCCGAGACGCTTTTCGCACTCCTGCGATCAATACACCGGATCAAGATCGTCCAGGGACTCATTTCCGCTTTTTCCTCATACTCTCCTCCCTTTTTCAAGGACCACTGTGCCGGAAAAGCACAAGTCCGAGTGTGCCTATTGTGGATAAAAAATGAAACCTCCAAGATCTTGGATTGCCGGTGCAACTCCACGGGCAGCCGATCTGCCGTCCGTGGCCCCATCGTCGGTTGAGTACATAAGCGGTACAGTCAAGGTTCAAACCACCCCTCGGGTTTGGGGAGTTTCCACGCACCGTTCGTACACACCCAACAGAGCCGACGAGGGTTGTGTGCCATAACGCGTGCCAGTACGATCACGAAAGTTTGGGCGTTTAGGAGGGTTCAACTATTTCCTGCATGACTATACTCGAACCTCCCTTCTGGAACGTTGACTTTAAATAAACTATATCTGGATTGCTCCTGTGGGGAAGCTCTTCTCGCCCTTACGGCGGTCTATAATCCAAAAGGTCATGAGAATATGCTGTTATGCAAGGGTCTTGTATCGGCTATTTTGAGATACCTCTTTTGCAAAGGCTGAAAAAAACTTGGAAGGCTTATTGGTGGTTTTTTGTTTTAAATGGATTACAGGCATTAGTAGTTGGAGTCGTTCCTCGAGCCAACCAAATGTAGTCAACCACTATCAACGGAAGAGCTAGGTGCGGAGAAAGAATCGTGATAAGAAAAGTGCATAAAACATCTTACGACGACGGTCTTTGGTGTTTTTGGACACCGTAGTGTTTCGTGTCTTTTTGTCCCATTAGTTTATGGAAAGTGAGGGGAAAGCAAGCCCACGACGGTGCAGCTTGAAATTGGCAGAATCTACTCAGCACGAGAATTGAATAGCAGCATGTGTTGAGAAGGTTAGACGGCCAAGGGTTATTCCGGTTATTCTGGTTCTGGCCTTGGGCGCGGGTTTCGTGGTTTCTTTCCTCTCCCTTTTCCTAATACGCGGAACAGAGGAGGAACGATCCGCCCCACTGCGGCAAACGACCACCGAGAATTTTACTAACGATCAAGAATAAAAATAAAGTTCTCGTCACTCGCTTTCTGCCGATTGAGCAGAAAGCGAGTGAAAGGGAATAAAAAAAGAAGGTATAGTGGGAGCAAACCAAAAAAGCAGACACTACTGACCGAATTCATTTCTCGACTGATTAACCAGACGAAGTGAACGAAGATCCTTTGGAAAAAAAAATTGATTGTAGTTTTACTTTCCAATCAGCGAAAGTAGAACAAAGGCAGGAAATCCCAATAGCTCGTTAGAGTTGAGGCTTTTATCTGCGAAAATTCACTCGCCCCTCATGAGGATCAACGAACCCATAGCGAGAATTCTAAACGAATGCTCGAATCAACGAGTTTCACCGGGTGTGACGCACAGAGTCCATACACCCCTTCCGGTTCGCCGCGATGTATATCACGGGAGGGAGCTCGGGCAATGCTGACAGTGGGGTAAATTGGTATATTCGGTGAAATTGTAAATGACCGGTAGACCGCTGCGCCGGTTTATCGTGGAAAAAACTAATTCCCTCTACTTGTTCGCCGAAGCGTCACTAATGGGTCACTAGCGACGATTCTCCTGTAAATTTCTGGCGCTGTAGGAGAACTAAGACCAATTTCCTATTACTTTTTTTCACTATCATCATTACTGTATCGCGGCTCCGAAACGAATCTTCTTTCTACTAACAACGAGCAGCTTTCTCATCGGTAATCGCGTGGGTACACACTGTAGTTATTATCGAAAAGAACCCGCACCGGGAGCCCCGCATTGATGATTGGGTTTGTGGACGAAGAGGTATCCGATAATCACCAGCTCCCTGATCGTGCGTGGCGTCTCCGAAAAAAATCATGATCACGTTTGATCCCAAGAAGGATCTCGTTGCGATATAATTACAATCTGCCTCACGACTCGAACAGGAGTTGGACGGCAGGTGAGGGGGCCGAAAAACGAGGCCGATTTCGATGCGGTCCTACGGAAAATCAAACGACACCGCGTGCCGCCTCGTACCATGGGAATGCACCTGGAAATTGGTCAGGATGGTTTTCGACCTTTCGCCCCAGCAACTGTTTCTCGCTCTGGATCGTAACAATCCAACGATCTGCGATCCATAATGGATTCCTCTCCGGACCCTTTTCCAGCTACGATTTTTTGTTTCCCCCGAAAAAATATCGAGTACAATTTTCTTGGATGACGACGATGATCGCTGTCGGCTATTTGCGTCAAGATGAATGAAGCGAGGGAGCCGAAAGAGATCTAAAGGATCTGGTCTTTCTTTTTTGCTTCCGTCATCAGCTCCGCTTGCTTCGCAGGAATGTTTGCCCTTTGCCATCGTTCTAAGCTCACTCGTTCGCGACTCAAAGCTGTGTCCACACAGCGGCGTTGCGGACGTGGAACATGGTGTCTTCCGGTATGAAGAGATGATCGGGGAATTCATCTCACGGAAGTTTGCGCAGCACGCTCTGGTCAGACTTTCTCTAACGGAGAGCCATCATATTTAATGAGCGCCAGTGATGCCCGCAGCTACTGTTGACGATGCTGTAGCTCATATTTAACGAGTCGAGCATCTTTTATTTCCTGTAATTTGTAACGTACACAAGCGCGGCTCACGTCCGTAGTCATGTGACGAATAGATGAACACCCCAATAGCTGGCGCGCAGCTCAGCAGCAACATGCAAGCTGCGCGAACAACGTGCAAGCTGCTTTGGTTGCATGTCAATTTGTTTTATTTGAGCTCTTCAGTCCATACGTTTTTTCCCCTAAATACCCGAGACATACGCAACCGATCGTGTCTGCACTGCAGTCATCCGCAGAGTCAAGCTTCATGCGTTGGGTACCTTTTCCAGCTTTTTCTTTCTCGCATCGTCCCCCCTCGTTCTGCTTACGGTTTAGTAGTTTTTTTTATAACCGGCAGATGTTTTTCCTTCCAGAGAGGCCGGAAGGGAAAGGGACGTTGGAGCTCGACAAACTTTGTAGGGAAAATGGGACTCAGCTCGGGAGACTCCCTCATTACAGCGCACGGTAAGGCGTGACCATCACGCCCAGTTAGATACCGATACAAAAGACGATCCATAGCGATCGTGTCTTTGATTCTGATGCGAATCCCGTATGACGCCTGCGCGGACGATAATACTCTGGCAATAAGATGGGGAAAATGTTATCGAACGTATTGTGCGTATTTTGTTCATTAATGCGAGCCAAACGGGCGTTGATGTTGGGGGTTGGGCCGACCGTGTATTCTTCACGGTTCCGAAATGGGACAGCCGATCGATCACCGAGTGTCAATGTTCCTTGTCAGTTTGTCGAAAACGATGTGGCATTGATTGAAGAGCAACTCGGCATAGATCGACCCGACAGCATAGCCATCGAATTACCAAGATTATGTCAACGGCTCGCTAACGATACTTCAAATAGTCCAAATAGATTGAGACCTGAAAATAGCTAATACAGACATTAGTGTTTGCGTGACCGATGCGATCCAACATCGTCGTTCTTCGAATTACAAATAAACAAATAAAATCGCTTCGCATAAATAAAATATAAATGTATAAGACGGGAGGATATATTAAATGTATCTTCACGTCTCTATATGAGGCATTCTTTATCAACCGGGCCACTTTTTTCGGTCGAACTCTCGGATATTTTAAAAAATTTGCGAGTCTGTAGTACTACTTGAGAGGGGCTTCTGTGATTTTTTTTTACATTTAGTAAAAGTAGTAAAAAAGTTCAAGATTTTAGTTTTTTTTTTAAACATCGGTGTATTTCAGAACATATTGGTCGCTCAAAAAATTCTTAGGAACACTAACTTTTTAATCTTTCAGCAACTTTCGAATGATATTAGAGTCATAATTTTCCCGATACAGGAAAATCATTTTTCCGTACAAAAAAAATTAAATTAATTTTTTCTACTAAAAAAACACCTTCGATTCTGGTCCCACTTTTACAGGATATTTGGCATTGTATGAAGATTCTGAAAAAAAAATCCCAAAGTGAAACCTGCGATACTGGCGTGGTAAAAAAAATAAACAAATAAAAAAATGTAATTCACATAGATTCGTATAAAATCGACTATTATTTAGCTAAATAAAAGGGGTTTGCCCGTAGTCGGTAAATTTGTTTTTAAAACAGACGTTCTTTCAATAAAGTTTGTTTGATGTGTTTCCCTCGTTTGCCCTCTACTGGTGACATTTTTGACTACGCAAATATCGCACTTAAACTAACCACTTTCGGATTTTTTTTTTCAGAATCGGCATACAATGCCAAATACCGTGTAAAATTGAGACCAGAATCGAACGTGTGTTTTTAGTAGAAAAAAATGCCTTTAATTTTTTTAATACGAAAAATGGACTTTTCTGTATCGGGAAAATTATGACTCTGACATCATTCAAAGGTGATAAAAAATAAAAACATTAATGGTCCCAAGGATTTTTTGAGCGACCAACATTTCAGAAGCCCCTCTCAAGTAGTACTATTTGAAAAAAAAACATAAATCCTGAACGGTGCACTTTAAAAATCTAAAAAAAAATCGCAGAAGCCCCTCTCAAGTAGTACTACAAACTGGCAAATTAAAAAAAAATATCCGAGAGTTCAACCGAAAAAAGTGGCCCGGTTGATAAAGAATGCCTCGTATATCCGTTCTCGACTTCTCAATCGCCCGCGGTCCTGTACTCGGTCGTGAGTTCTATACAGTGTCACGGTACAGATTAAGGAATAAAAGAATACTTGGCGTCGCGTCTCTTGATTCCGTCGAAAGATCGTCTAGGCCTTCGCCGGGTTTACACCTCCGTCGTCGTAGCAGACAACGGTTGTCCGCGAACCAGCAGAAAAGCTAATCGTCACCACTTTCTTTACCAATTAAGCTCTCTAATAAGACCGATTAAGCCAATTAAGGAAATTATACGCGGCGGGTGCAACGACTCGGTGGGCCACCCCGCGTCGATCATTCGCCGCGACTGAGCTACTTCGCGTGAAAACGAGGAAGACGGGACTGGGGATAACAAGGGAACGAGAAGCGTCGTATCGGATTACAGGAGAATTCGCGGAGCACTGTCGGTCGCGGGTCTCATTCTCGGTTAATCGTTTCGTTACTCAGTCGACACGTCTTTCCCAGGTTCATCCGAGTGTTTGCCTCCGCCGATCCGTCAATTTTTTGTTTCCATAAGAGTAGTAGTAGTGAATTTATTGACAGTGCATAACATGGAACAGTTTTTTAATAGACTAGGACCTCGATTTCGTTCACAGCGGCGGGACCGGCTCCGCATCACACTTATCAAAATGGAGGTTGCTCATGCCCCGCCCATACTAACTGTCGAGCATGGACCACGGCTTTCTGCGCCGATCGATATCCGCTCCGTGGTGGGGACTGTTCAGGAAACCGAGAGCGCAAAAATCGAGGTCCTAGTGTACGTAACAGACTTAAAACACACAAATGCTGCCAATTGGTCATCGACCGAAGTCCTTTAGTCATTGCCATAAGATATTTACACGATTAATCAATAACCGTTTACATGGCCTTTTCCAATCATAACATTTTTTGAGGTAACCAACAATCGCCGTATGGAGAACACGGTAATGTTCGTAAACGATACGACGATGCGATCGGAACAGCGTCAGCTTGCAGGCCGGGGCCCCAGCGAATGGGGTCTTTCTAACGTAAATTCTAACGCCGGGTGTGGAGCTGATCGAGTGATAAGTTCGATGTTTGCCTCCGACCATCAATTTTTTTTTACGATAACATATTCGGGCGATTAATTAATAATCGTCCACATGTATTTTCTTAATCATAAAAATGTTTGATGGAACAAAAAATCGCCTGTTGGAGAACACGCCTAATGTCCAGTAAATGATGTGGCGCTGCGATCCCAACAGCGCCAGCTTGCAGGGACACCAGCGATTGGGGTTCTTCTAACGTAAATTCTAACGCCTGATGTCCGGCTCATCGAGCGACAAGCAACGCTGAACGGTAACGCCGGAAACGTAGAATCCCACGTGTGAGTTAAATGTCGCTATGGGTACGGAAACTCGTACCAGTGTCCACGGGCAAGTTCATTGTCGAGTAAAAAAAAATAATAGACGCATTGGTGAGGAACCACAGAAGTGGTCATGGTCTAATGACCTATGCTGGAACTGCCGTTCCGGGGCGAGAAAGCTCAACTCATCTACGGACGTAACCTAACAGCCCCAGTTTGTAGTGAACCGCAGGTCGGACGAGGGTCGATGACGTCACGCGCACCTGGCCGCGATCGATTCTCGGTTTCGGATCCCAGTGGACTTTAACCATTGACAACAATGTATCGCGAACGTGTTCAGTGGCTATTAAAAATATAATCAATACATATGCAATATAATATTATATATACATTAATTATAATATTAATTTAATTAATTATAATATTAATAGCAATCCCATTCCGATTCCTATACAATAAAGTTGGAAGGTTCCATCGCTCTATTTCGAGTCTACTACAATCTGTCACCTATCGATGTCACATCGACAGTTCTTGGCCCTGTAATATAATCTGCTTATCTTTGACGTGCCAGGAACAGGTAAAATATTCGAATGCCAATTTGAATCTTTGTTTTGGACGATATTTGATATCGTGAGACGCTTTGACTGATCTTTGACTTTACGCCCGCAGATTGTGTGACATCTAAACAACCATTCATTTTGTTTATTAAATAATTGAAAAATGTCTAATCGAGCGAACGCAATTTCATTGAATTGTTTCGAAGCATTTTTCACAATCTACTGTCATAAAATGGAAGGTCGGTTGGAAAATCCAAGAATGTCGAATCCAAAAATCAAGGTCATCGAATTTACGAAGAGCGCTTACATCCGGAAGATTGAATTACATGCCATTGTTCAGTAATTGTCTCGATAAGATGATTGCATCTTATATAAATAATTTTTAAATATATATTAATAATATAAATAAATAACGCCCGGCCGCTAGTTATAATATTAATAGCAATTATATAATATATATATAGATATATATTTTATATTGTATATCATACAAACTAACATGAAGGGCTTTCAATTATTAGGCGTGTAATATTTTACCGTGTTAAGAGTAGGATTTTTATGGCACGCGTTACTTTGTCGTTATCGGAATGGTGCCTACCTTGCAGGGCTCCTTGCTCTTGGTGCGACAGAAACCAGGCATCTTAATGCCACCGATCGGTATCTTCCTCTTGGGCTTCTGCTCCTCGGAGTCGAGATCGGCGGCCGGTGGGGCTCCGGTGTGCTTCGTGTTCTCCTCGTTTAGCATCTTCTCCCTCTCCTCCTCGGCGATCTCCTTTTTGTCCATGCTCTTCAGATCCTGCTCCTGGTCCGTCTGACTCATCGTACGGTTCGGCCTCCACGTGAACTCACTGAAAACATAACAGACGATATGATTAAAAAAACGAAAAATTTAATAATTTCGTTTTTTTTTTTTAATGCGAGGGAAAAAGACGAAGCGGCGCCCTTAGGAGCTGATCGGCGAACGATGTATCAATTTTTGTTCGGTGCACAGTAAAAAAAAGATTTGTCTGTTTAAAAAAATGGTTTGTCCACAAACGTCCCCGATTATTTTTCTTAGTAATTTTACAGAAAAAACTATTTTTTAAAACAACACATTTTTATAAGATGGACAAAATTCTCGATCGGTGCACAGAATTTAAAAAAAATTTGTCCGATCAAGAAACTCTTTTGTCCACAAACATTCACGACTATTTTCTTGATAATTTTACAAAAAAAAAAAATTTAATTAACACGCATATTTATAAAACGGACAAGATATTTTGGTACAATTAAAACAATAAAAAAGAATTGTGGACGTTTGTGGACAAGAAACCCATTTGGCAACTATTTTATTGTGTCGCTCGACACGCCCGGCGTCGAAGGTGACGTCGTTCATTTATTTAATCTTGGAGCGCCTCGACAGGCTCGCACGGATGGAGGAGCGCGTGGCTGGACGGGAGAAGCGTGCACCGGCGGCTTCGCTCGTCTATCTGGACGAGCAACGAGAGAAGGAAAAAAAAATCAGTGGTCCCTTCCGTCTTTCTCGTTCTTCGTTCCACGCGTCGGGGGTTCCGTGCGCGTGTACTCCGTGAGCCCGATAATCTTTCCTCTGGGATCTTCGCGTCTCTCCTCTCTCGCGTCGAACATCTGCGCCAACCCGGACCCACGCCGCTCCAGAGATCTCTCCGGTTACCACGGCTCTCCGTCCCGAACCCCGAAGATATACCGGGCACGCACAGCCAAAGTCCCCGAGCCTCGCGCAACGGACAATGCGAGGTCACGTTTCAACAACTTTTTTGATAAACTCTTCGAGTCGAATTTCTAAGGATTTTTTTCTTTTTTTTTTTTAGAATGGCCCGATTTTTGTCCCGTTTGTTGAATCAGTGCGGAGATTCCGAACCCCTTTGGCGAAGCTATTTCATATCACTGAATGTGAACAGTTAATAGTAAATTTAAAAAATTATCTTATTTATAATTTTACTTTTTATTTGTTTATTTATTTTTATTTGCGTAAAAAATTTTTACTTTTTGTCGTACGTTCAGTAATGCAATAAGCAAGGACAACGTAATGGCAGCGTAATCAATACTATGCTTCTGCGAGTATATTATATGAAAAATTTACTTTTGACCTATACATTTTGTCCTATTTGTTGAATCAGTGCTGAGATTCCGAACCCCGTCAGCGAAAATATTTAATATGACGCAATGTAAACAGTACATAGTAAATTTAATATTCACACAATGTTAAAAATTCAAATTTTCATGTCACTTTCTTATGAAAGTCGAACATTGAAATCTTCTTACCGCTTTCTCATAATGTTTCTCTATTCGCAAAGCTTTTTCTATGGGAAAGCATTTTTTGTACTTTTGGCTTCCTCGTAGAGGAAGCTTCGAGAATAAAAAAGCATTATGAGAAAGCGACATACACATGCATCCCGACATTTTTTCTAAATGTGATTTTTCCACATTTTTGAACATTCGAAACACGTTTTCCAAACGCATGCACGTAAAATCCCGCTTTCCGTTCCTGTGAAGTGTGCGCAGAAAGGCACTTTGACGCATCGCGTGCGGGAAAAATACTGCGCATGCGTACAAACCAAATATAGCATTTTTCCAGCACTAGTTCGGAAAAGTGTCTTTCTACGCCCACTTCACGCGAACGAAGAGCGTGATTTTCGTGAATTTGTTAGGAAAAATTATGTGAATGGCATAGGAGTAGAAAAGGGAGTTCTGACTCGTGTGAATGGCGTATCTGTCCCCTTTTACGCCCTTGCCATACAAATAACTATTTCATTACAATCTCCAATTATTTTTTTATCAAAACAAAGCTTCCTCTATAAAGAGGCAATCATTATTTTAAAAAATAGTAAATTTTACAAATTTTTTTTTTTACTTAATTTTACTTCGTTAATAACTTTCCTTGTTATGAGATTATTTATTTGGTTCGTTATAAGCCTGGATATTGACGTACAGTAATGCGATACGGAAGGATTATGTGATAATAGCCTAATCAATATTATACTTCGCCAGTATAACGCACGGAAAGTTTTGCTTGCATTGGGTTTTCGTCTTCGTCATAGGAATAAACGTTGCCGATTCACGAGGCCTACATTTTTTGTAAATGTAGGCAGATGTTCTCGTCGGGCTTGCCATGAGCTCCTATAGCAGAAGTAAAATGGAAGTGAAGAGTAAAAAAAATTTTTTTCAAGTGCGACGATCCGTGACGCAACAAAAATTGGTCTCGAAAACAGACCTCCGAATGAGCATCCGTCCGAAGATACCGGGACACCCGGTACGTGACGTCGACACGGCGTCTTCTCTACCCTTCAGCTTTGGACGAGCAGGTTTCATCTAAACTTCTCGCGCGATGAAGCAGACCGATTTACTGCACAGTTTCTGCCAAATTGTCGGCAGACTTTATACCGAGCCGGTGCACCCAGGGAAATGATTTATTTGCCGGCCACCGTTTATTTGGATTAAGTAAAATATTTGTTTGATTTAAATAAACATTTCTTTCGTTCAAGTAACTATTTACTTATTTTAAATTAATATTTATTTAAATCGGATAAATATTTTACTTAAACCAAATAAACAGTCGCCGTCAAATAATTTTTTTTCTGTGTACGAGTTTCACTGAGCGGTTTTAGTATGGCTTAAGGTAGTTATGTCGCGAAATCAACCCTTTCGAAACTCGATAAGGGAAAGACCAGCACATTATTAGCGCGCTCGTATGATGTTTGCTAGTCAACGATCTGTGACATAAAAAAGAACTGGCTGCGAAAAAACGTACGACTCTCTTGTGTTAAACGAAAATTGTGGATTTCGTGACGAAGGTTTGAAGTTACCGTTGAATATCATAAAAATACATATATCATGTAATGCCTCAAATATATATCATATTTATTAAAAATATATGGGTACTGTAATTTTTTTTGATATGCATGGCGCTGTATCGCTTAACAGAGTTTCACTGTTCTGTTATTCAAATTTTCGTTAATCCGCACGAGCTCCAGTCCCAATGGGTTCGGATAATCGAGGTTCTACTGTATTGCGGACTCGCGAATCAATCAGGAATTTATGCGCAACAAAAAAAGGGACGTCACCAGACTAATGTTCGATAGAATTAATTTTTTATGTCATATCATAGACATCCGGCGTACCGACATAGCTACTTTAATGCAATCTTTTTTTTTCCTTAATATTTGTCGGAGGATGAAATATCGCTCGTACTCTTGCGACGAAGACGTGCCAGTGTACACAGATATATCCGTTATCTTCTTATCCCTTCCGTCCATGCACCCCGGTCTTGTTGGGAAAATCTCTAAAATCGCAAAATGCTCGTTTCCGTCTGGTGTGATTAGTCCACCTTTGCGGTCTTACGAGGATATCTTGATCTTTAGCGGTCGAGGGTGGACAATCTTCCACTTCAAGGTGCTCCTCTCAGAGCACCCTGGAGCAAATGTCTCGGGAGAGAATTTGTTTGATCGCGATCACAACGGGGTAAAAAAATAATTATTTTTTCACTATAACACAATTATAATACAATATAATAATAATAAAAAAATAAACTATTTCAAGATTATATTAATATTCATATTATATATAGATGTTATAGATATAATTCTATTGTAATACATATATTTTATATGTTAATATTAGTAAGTAATAAATAAAAAGTTTATGAGAATGGTGTAAGGAATTGGTAACTCGTGGTCTTCGATACGGCGCACGGCCGCTATCATAAGTTTGCAAGCGTAGAGCCCATACGAATCAGAACTCGATAATCTAACATGCAGGGCTCGTGTGCAGCGTGTGGCAGATGCCAGGCACGTGTTCCCCCGCCTACTCGAGCACGGCTGGCACACGAGCGAGTGTGTGATGTATACCGGCCCTCTGTACTATAATGCACGAAGAGGGTTCTAGGATGCAGTATACGTACAATGTGTACAAGGGACACCGTGGAACGATGGAGAGCCTCCGAATTCAACGCCGTTGTCGACGCAGTGCGACTCTTTATGCCAACGCCCGAACAATGCTCCTCCACTAATATACAATATACCACCTCTCTTCCTTTTCCCTCGGGAACCCCCTGCCCCCTTAATTCGTCGCCGCTAACCCATTGTCGAAGTGTTCGATCCCGTGGACTCTCGTCGTGTCGAGAGCAATAATTTACAATCACACTCGCGAGCCTCGCTTCTCTCCCATTCGCGGCGCCACCTTCGCCGTCGGTAAAAAAATAGGGACAGAAAAATGAAATTCGTAAAGCCGTACGAAATAGTAAATAGAAAGAAATTCCAGTAAATAGTCCCCGCGAAATTTAAGAATATTCACGGACAATTTCCAACCCATTTCCAGGTTGTGTTGGGACATTTATAAAAACTTAAGATATGCGTAACGCACGCGACGTACGAAATAACATTTAGTTGGATAACCGTTTTCGTTTAGGTTGGCATCGGTCGTTCAGACTCGTTTTAGTCAGTTCTCAGTCCCGGTGGAAACTAAGTAATAGCATGAAGTGGATTTCGAAAATCCTAAATCTCAAACAGCATATCAGAGTGGATTGCGATCCTAAATCGCTCCCATACGCTGTATTCTCGACGTTTCGGTTTTCATAGCATATAGAAGTGAATTTCGATTCTAAATCACTGCCGTGGGCAATGTTCTCAAGGTTTCGGTTTTCATAGCCGTGGTAAAGTCTTACAGCGGGCACTTGAGAGAAAGAACTAGCAGTTTTCGTACTTACAGCTACAACTATATTACGTGAGATCAATACGCAAGTGACGGCAAGACGGATCTAGCCGTCCCGAATAATGCACAAAACATTTTTTTTTCCAAGTAAAACCGAAATAATACCACGCCAATATTTATTTCGTTTCGTGTCGGTAATTTGAAGTTAACCCGAATTGCGTTACAAGTATAGCTATATATTCGAGTGGCGAACGCGTTGAAGCTCGTGGAAGATCGCTCGCCCGATCGGGAGCACAAAAAGTACGTGTACACATTACGCGCGTGGAAAAAGAATGATTGCTGTCGGGCGAAAACTCGGTGTGCGGGAAGGAACTTCGAGCGCGGATTATCGACGCGATGTAAACGACCGAACTGGCGCCGAGGGGACTCGAGATCCGAGAACTCGCGTGTCTCGTATTCGCACGGGCGACCGCGAAAGTACGTGTACGTATGTGTCGAGGTTATGTCAGTGTCCGCATCGAAGTCGGACGAACGACGAGACGCAACGGGGTAATTCTCCAACGCACCGCATGCGGCGAAGTGACTCACGTGTTCCACTCGAAAAAAATAAAAAAATTGTTTCCTACATTATTCGTGACAGCTAGATCCATCTCCCTTCGCTTGCGTTTTTCTCGCACATAGTATAGCTGACGTGCATATGTATTGCACTTAAAAAAAAAGAATTGTTTCGTACATTATTCGTGACAGATAGATCCATCTTCCCATCACTTGCATTTTGCTCTCGCATAATATAGCTGACGCGTATAAACGTACGAAAACTGCGTTCCAATATAGGCGTGTATAAAACTAGTTATTTCTCTCAATGTGCCAGTTTAGGGTAAAACAGAATTCGTACAGAATTTAATGTACCAAACCGAAAGTTTTTGTGCGATAACTGCTGCATTAAATTTAACATACAATTGTGATGAAAATGTAATATACTCTTTCATTGTAACTAAATTAAATGATTAAAGATAAAGTATTCCCAATATTTGTAACTCAGCGAACATTAATTTTTCATCACAATCGTACATGCAATCTACCATACCACCATTTGCATCAAAACCTCCAATCCGTTAGATTAAATGTCATACTAATTTTGTTTACAGTGTCGGAACCCCCGATTAGAGATTTACAAACCTATATCCGTGTGTTTGACAAGCAAGCAGCTACGGGCCATCGAGGAAAGGAGAGTCAGCTGCGCGCGCACAGCCGGGACGCCTTCCGAAACTTTCGACGCTCGAAAAAAATCCCTGCAGCTCGAAGCGTAATAATATTTATTTTTACGAACCCCGTCAGAGCTCGGAGTATGATATATCCATGTTTCCCTTCGGTTTTTTTTTCAACTTTAGTGTCTCTGTGCCATCGTCGCTGCGCCGGCAACGCTGCTGTTTATTTTCGGAAATCTCATGAGCACGTCCGTCCCTCGTCTTCGTTTGTGTATCCTCAGTGGTCGTAGGTAAGGGATGTATGCACGGTGAAAGTTGTTTATGCCGGCCGGGCATGATACTCGACGTCCGAGGATTTTCCGAGGAACTCTCATTCCTTTTCTTCGTGTCTCTCCGCGGAGGCCGAAGGGGGGGGGGGGGGGGAGGGCTTCGGCAGGCGCGCACAAGTGCTTTGTGAGACTACGAGCGTTCCGCGCGAAACCCTAGCCGGGTCCCGCTCCACACTGGACTCCGTAGATACAGAAGGCTCGGAATCGAACTGGACACTACAGCTCGAGTATACATCCGAGTTATTTACTCGTGAAATGAATTCGCTTCGAATTGACACCGGCGACTTCCGTCGAGATAAGAAATCGGATTGCGAACGACTGGTCCGATTTCCTTCCAGCTAAGCCCCGAAGGTCCGATACTATCAACCGTGCAGTTGTGTGGGGAGAATTTGCACGGTTCTATAATCGAATCATTTAAATGCTTATCGCATCCGGCATCGGGAATGCTGAAGACATACCAAGACTCCTTGATGGGAAAACGTCGCAGCGAGGCTTAATAATCATTCAATCGAGTTAAATTGTCTACCGGAAGGCGGTTTTCGAAAATTTGCCTGTGGATATGGGGCGTTCTAGGCGAAATTATCAGTGAACCTACATTTTTTTTTTACAATTTATATAATACCGTTCAAAACGTTGGGCGATAATAATGCGTAGTCGAATAAAATAAAGAGCATTGCTGGAGACATACCGAGTTACCTTAATGGGGGAATTTCGCAGCGAGGCTTTTAATAATCATTCGATCGAGTTAGATTGTCGAGCCGAACGCTATTTTCGAAAATCTTGGCGGCATATATGGGGCGTTCCAGGAGAAATCGTCAGTGAAACAAATTTTTTTTTTATTACTTATCAAATTGTGGGCCGATAATAATATGTACTTGAATAAAATAAAGAACAGTGCCATTTTTTTGCGGTACGAAATAAACTTTTTTTACGACAAAAAAAAATCTCGTGAAATCTGGGTCTCTGCACTCTCTCCGAGTTTGTGCGGTTGTGCCACTTCCCTCATGGTTTTACAATCCGATCATTTAAATACTTATCGCGTCCGGCATTGGGAATGCGGAAGCATATCAACGTACCTTGACGGGGAAGTGTTGCAGCGAAGCTTTTAATAATTATTCGATCGAGTTAAATTGTCGAGCGGAACTTCACTTCCGAAAACTTGACGATATATATATGGGGCGTTCCGAGCCAAATCGTGGGGCTATAATTGTGCTGGACTAAAATAAAGAGCAATGTTGATTATATTTTTGCGTCATGAAATAAATTCTTTTTACGATCACAAAAAAATAATCTCGCGGAATCTCCGTCTGCGCACTCCCTCCGAGTTATGTTTATCTACGCCGTCGATCCAGCGGCCTTATATCGAAAGCGACGAATCACGCGCCTACGTGCACGGAAATGTATCATTTAGCTAGTCGTGCAAGTGCGAATTTGATGAGACTTTATCGCATTCAAGCTGTGCACGCGCTGCTTCGAACCTCCCTCGTGCACCTAACTCCCCATAATAATATATGGCGGCCGTTTTTTTTTCGAAAAAATATTCCCTGACCAAACTTCTAACGACTTCTATTTTTAAAAATAAACGATGCAAATGAAAATGCCTAATTATTGTATTGAAGTCTAATCCTCTTTCTTTTCGTTCAAAACTTTCTCTATTTTTTTAAGGCTTCAGTTTATGTACTTTTTATTTATTTATAGAAGATTCGACGACAATTTACTTTTTCCCTGGCCAATTTTCACATTCCCTGACTAAACTTCCAACGACTTATATATATTTTTTTAGGAATAATCCAAACGAAAATACCTATTTATTGTATTAAAGTTTAATTCTCTTTTTTTTCAAGGCTTCCTTTTATGTACTTTTTATGTATTTACAGACATTTCCGGCAACAATTTACTTTTACCCTGGTCAATTTTGAAATTCCCCAATTCCCTAAACAAGTTATTTTTTTCCAGACTTTTCCCGATTTTTCCTGACCGCAGAAATTCTGATTTACCGTAGTTGTGTACTACACAACTACGTTCAATCAGAATGTCGCCTTGATGTAGAAATCAGATATCTCTGATCTGCATGCGGTCCTTTTATCTGCCATATCCGGCGAATTTCACTACCGTATAATTTCCAACCAGACGTTTTTTTTTATGTGCCCGGCTCGTAATGATGCTTTTTCATTCGAAGCGAAGAGCCGGCCCCTCCACAAACGCACGGCTCACATCAACGCTCCACTGTAATCGGCGTGTACACGCTATATATGCGCAGTGCACTTTCGCTCGGCGACAATGAACTCCTCCCGCTGTACGCGTAAGTTTCATCCGACAACGGTGTACGTGCCCGTACGACTACATAGATATATATCGCATAGGTTTGAGGGTCGGTGCCACACGATCGATCCGTTTATGTCTGGGCGTCGCGACGCCGTGCAACGCTCGCACAGAACCCTCACGCGCGTCCCGTCTTTCACCGGCTCCGCGCGGTTCTCTCGGCTCTCTGCCTCGATTCAAACGCTCCAACAAGCACCTGTGCATCGATGCACCGATCTAATGCATTTAGAATATTTCATAAATCAATTTATGAGGGGAAAAAAAATGTTTTCCTAAATTATTTAAATATTTTCAAAAACGCAAAGAAAAAATACCTAGCGGAATTTTTTCCATTTGTTGATAGTGCTTAATCCGCGCGAAGCAACGTTTCTGTGGTAATTTTAAGCGCAGTATCGTTTAACGAAAATAAATTAAACAATTCGCCTAAAACGTGAAAATAAACAAATTCTAATGGTTTAGAATTTCATCCGTTTTTAATTCCCACGGGTTGTTCCAAATGCAGCTGTATTTATTTTATTCGACATTTTCTTGCATTATTTTTTATTCGAATCGTTGAATTATTATTATTATTATTCTCAAAGTATCTAACTTTCCGCACGGTATGGTGGAACAAAACTGCTATTGGAGGGACCCTCGTAAGATCTTCCGAAGGTTTGCCGAGGGTTTATGACTCGTCAGGCACGAACCGTTACTTCTACCTACTCCCATACAGCGGAAACTTACACAGTACCGAAGTTGGATCAAGAAAGCGAGCTCAAATAATTCCACAGGACCAAGGACCGCGGCCGCTTTAGGGGGCTCCGTCGCGAAACGTACATACAACTATATATATATATATATATATATGTATATATATACGCACGCACTCGTAATGTCTATGGGTACAGCGTAACAGCGGTCGAGAGGCAGCGACTATTTTTAGCGATGGAGAGGAGCTAGGCAGAGTCCTGGATCGATCCGGATCCCAGAGCGTGTTTCGCCCTTACGCGCCCCTCCGTCCCGCTCGCCGCCCCACGCCGTCAATCTTCGCCGGTACTGGCGCGTCCGCCATCCATTATTTCACCCGTCGGCTTCTCGATGATTGAATTTAGAGATTGAATCATCGAGCTGCATTGCCGGCGTGACCCTTATTTCGTTACTTAAGTCCTTTCGAAAACCGACGATTAACTCGATACCATCTACAGCTAACAGGTGAGGCGAATGCCATGCGCGCAGAATCCAAGCGGGCCCGAGCCCACCGGTTATTCGGGCCCATGTAAATAACAACACTCTGGTGAGCATAAAAATCCTCGTGCAAACTCCACGTGTTATAGTTTTATTCGGTAAAAAAAAATGTTAGTCGTAAGATATTTGAAAATTTTTTTAAAATAGTAATGGGCGCCACTGTCGTTCGGCCTTTGTGCTTAGAGGCGCGGGCCGCCGAGCCGAGAGACGAGATGCGCGCAGCAGCTGCCGCTGCGGCCGAACAAGAAGATACAGCGTGTATCGTGGATGCGCGAATGTCGACCAGTTGAGGAACCCCCAGTAGTAATTTTTTAAGGATATTCTTGCCAGAAGTCTTTTCTATTCAATCTTGATCAAACTTATGTGGTGTGCAGAAAAAACACGCTGTATTTGTTGGAATTTTTAAAGATTTTTTAACGGTCTAGTTGTTTTGCAACGTGATTTCAAAGTTATGTATCTTGACATGCGACACAATGTAGCGTTTTTCTCCGCCAATTTCTGTTCGATTCAAATGAAAAACTAACCGACTGAAGAGCATACTTTACTACAGATTGTGTCTAAATTTGAAAAAAAAAAATTCGGTCTCGTTCATCGAGGAAACTTTGTTTTCACGAAAAAAAAAAATTTTCGAGATTTTAACGAAAACGTGTTCAGAATGTTCTAAAACATCGGAAACTCACATTTAGAAAAAAATCTCTGGATGGATGTGTGTGTGTGTGTGTGTCAGGCCTGTAAAATGAAATCGCCCATAACTCAAAAACGGCTTTATCAATCTGGTTTCAATTTGCCACACAAGTAGAGCAGTTAGGTGCCTGTGCTTGTTACAATTTGCGCAATACTTCAGACATTCGTTCAGCTTTTATAAGAGTTGTAATTTTTTGAAAAAGTCTGTTCGCACTCTAGCGTGCGCAAATTTTTAGTTATCGGGTCGAAATTTTCGACAGAAGTAGACTAATATTAAACAATATTCGCTATTGAGTTTGGTAAGAATCGGTAGAGGGGTCTCGGTTTCGTAAAATTTTCAAATTTTCAAAAAATATTATTTGCACTCTAGCTCTTAAAATTTTTGAGATATTTGTGTAAAAAATTCTACATGAATTAATTATTATGGACCTATGTTCCCTATCAAATTTGGCAAGAATCGATCCAACCATTTAAATTTTACATTAAAAAAATGCGTACCTCAACAGACGCCTGTTTTCGTTTTAAACATTGAGGAGGAAGCTGAATAACTGGTAGATTCGTGATCAGTGTGAAAAAACAGATTAAATATAATCCCTGAACGACGACCACAGAAAAACTTTTACGGGGACTTTGATAACTAATACTGCGAAAATGAGTGATTTTGCGTATTTAAAAGAAAAAGAAGTCTTCTTTGCTTCTCTATGGAATCGCAGGAAAACTCAGGTGCCTGTCATATTCTACGGCAATACATACATAAGATGAACGGGGTACGAAATAACGGGTTTGAAAAAACTATATATAGAGGTATCGTTTGGATTTCTTGTATGAAAATCTGGTGCAAAAAGAAAAAAATCGGGAGCGCATAATTTCACGTATTTTTTCGCGCCGAGCACAGATCCGACAAAGTGAAGAGCGACGTTTTTTTTTAGTACTTTTCACAGATGCACGTTTCCGTTTCAATTCTTGATGTAGAAGCGAAATACGTGGCAGATTCATGATTAGTAAAAAAAATACATCAGACGTGGAGCTGACGATACGAATAACTAACATTTTTTTGGATAGAGAATTTTTTTATCGAAAATGTATAATGGTAAGCTTGCGAATCTTCAAAGCTAGAACTAGACTTCATGTTCACATTCCTCTACGCGCTCCTGAATCGGCCAGCCGTTTTGCATGAAAGTTTAACAAGTCGTTGATGTTGAAAGAAGTTGAAAATTGGAATTTTTATATCGCTTTCTCATAAAAGTTGGAAATTGAAATTGTCATATAGTTTCACTTGGATTTCTCGAGTAAAAATCGGAAGTGCAAGAAAAAAAAGTAATTCAGGAGCGCATACTTCCATGTATTTTTTCGCGCGAAACACAGATCCGAGAAAGCGAAGCGTGACGATCGAGTATTTTTACGCACTGAACCTGAATCGGCCACAAGTTTTGCATGAAAGTTGAAAAAAGTTGAAAATTTGAATTTTCATAGCGCTTCCTCATAAAGTTGGAAATTGAAATTTTCATATCGCTTTCTCATAAAAATTGGAAATTGATATTGTCATATCGTTTATTCATGATGTTCCTTTATTCGCGAAGCTTCCTCTGTAAGGAAATCGAAAATACAGAAAATGCTTTCTCATAGAAGAAGCTTTGCGAATAAAGGAACATCATAAGAAAACGATATGACAATTTCAATTTCCAACTTTTATGAGAAAACGATATCAAAATTTCAATTTTCAACTTTATGAGGAAGCGCTATGAACATTCAAATTTTCAACGTTTTATACTTTAAACGAAGCGGGTTCGACGTAGACAATGTCGCGCTTCACAAATCGCCTCCGCCTTTCATTGCATTCCTTATAAATACGTATTTCGTATTATCGATCTTCGGACGATACATGCTTTATTTTACTTTATTTTATTTTATTTACTGAAGAAGCGGGTGCGATGTAGACATTAACGCGCTTTGTACATCGTCCCCGCCTTTCAGTGCATTCCGTATAAGTACTTACGTATTTTGTATTATCGATGTTCGTACGAAACGCGTTGTGTTTTATTTTCAATTTTCTACTAAACAGTTACCAATACTCGTGTTTTAGTATCTTTTTCATGGCGCATAACGTAACCCGAACGAGCCGGCTCGAATGCCGGCTGATTTCTAACCTTATTCAATGACGCTTACCTGCCGGATTGTAACTTCGGTGTGTATTGGGTTCAGCTGTTCCGACCGAAAACTTCAGTCAACGCACTTTTACATGCGAGTGCACTTTTACGTTCGAGAACCGGTTAGTTTCACCAATAAATGACATACGAATTATCGACACTGCCTTAAGTTACGGAAAATATAAATTCAATAAAAACTGTCGCAATTTTTTATTGATACGAATTCTCGGGAATTGCGTCTGTTCGGTAGCGCGTTAAAAAACCGGCGGCTTTTTGTTTCGTCAGCGGTAAGACGCTCCGGAAAGCGTCAAGCTCGATGTATATCGCCGACCGAACGATTCAGACTGAATAGAACGGACGATGCGCTCGTCCTGCATCCTTGGGAGCGAATCGCGCCACCACGAGCGGACGCTATAGGAAATGGCCGCTAGAGCGCATGCGCGCTCGCCGAGGCGTCGCGACGCCGGTACGAATATTCGAAGACATGCTTGCACGCGATCCTCAACCCCCTCCACTGCTTCGTACATACTTCGCCGAGTACCCTTCGGCGTATTGTCGAACCCCACGCGGATCCCCCACAATTATATGCATTTGATATATCGATTAGTGTGTCCTGCGCCTGACACGCACCTTCCAGGAAAAGCTCGGTTGCAGCTATGAAATTATTAATGCAAGCAAATAGCAAAACTTTGCGTACATGGCGTGGGCTATCTAGACGCAAAAAAAAATGGCGAACAAAGTCGTCGATAAATTTATGTTACACATGTTAGCTAACGAGCGCCTGGTATATTAGATTTCATGGACAATTGTGATGAAAAATTAATGCTCAATGTATTCAAAACATTGGGAATAGATTTTTTTTTATAACTTACTTTAACTTCATTGAAAATGTATATTAATTTTTCATCATAATTGTACTTCTTAAATATTATAATGCACCAGTTTTTGCATAAAAACTTCTGGTTCGGTATATTAAATTTACAATTTTTTTACAGTATAGCTCGAAATTTTTTTTTAATGTATAAACCTTCAGGGCCTGTTTTTAATGCATTATTTATTCTGTTATAAAGATAAAATTAAATAATAAAAGAAAACAAATAGCGAACAAAGTGATCGATAAATTTATGTTACACCTTGCCGAGCGCCCAAACGTTGTTTATAACTTGAACATTGTTTAAGCAACGATTACAATAAAATTTTGCCTTGCCACTGCTTCATTTAATTTCTCACCCAGTGGTTAAAAAATGTATTTCAAGTTTTTGTTAACGTTCAAAATTTTATAAACCCGCAAGGCCCGTTTTTAATAACGATAAATTTTTACAAAAAGAGAAAAAAAGAATCGCCTCCCTTCTCGCGAAGCTCGATCGATAACGACGATTTCAGCAAGGACAATTGTATACAAGATGTCTCTTCGGCTAAAAAGTTAATAATTTTTTCTCTCAACCGACTCAACGCCGGCGATATCCGAAGTGTATCCGAATTGATCGAGCCTCGATTAATTGTTGCGGTTTAATTCCGTGACTAAAGTTAAGAATTAACAAATCAAAAAGAACGAACAAGAGGCTGTTTAGTGTGTACGATGAGAACCAGATGGCGACGTTGGACGGCGAAAAATCCATTCTCGACGGCTCGGGCTTCACCCAGAACGCCCTGCCCTACGCAGCGGTTCTCAACTTGCTATGGGCTCGTCGAGCTCGATCGCGCTGACAGCCAAACACACTCGCGGGCGCACTGGTATGACAACAAGTAATTGTTTTTATTGACAGTACGATAATGTGAGACGAACAAGAGGTTTCCCATGATGCAGGGGTGAGCTCGGCGATGGTGAGTAAAGAAAAAAAAAAAAAAAAAAAAAAATTCGCAACTTCGCGGCAACCGCAAATCCGACGATATTCAGCGTGTGAACAAACGGACGAATTTTTTTTCTCACCGCAGTTAGGTTGAAGGGTGCAGGTTATGTGGGTGAGCGAACAAACTTTGTTCGTTGTCGCAAGCGGCTGGCAGAGATGGGTCAGGGAACCGAGGCATGTCCCGACCGGCCGACCGAAGTCAGCGTCATTAGATTCGTGTCCAGAAATCGCACCATCGAAGAAATCGCACCGAAAAAGGTACGTACCCTCTTCCACCATGACACGAGTTCAATGACCTCCAATCCAAAACAAATCGCGCACGGAGATGACCGTGACCCGTCTCGAAATTCACTCGAGCCTAGCTTCGGTTGTTCGTAGAATTAATATATAAAGTCGCGAATTATTAAAAATCACGAGTCTGAAAGTTGGCTTTTTTTTCCTATACATCAATCAATGAAGAACCTCTGCGATTGTCCTTGATGTACTCCACAGAAAAAAAAAAAAATCTTGCTTTTTTTTCTGTAAACGCAAGGGAATGTCTACCTAATCACTCTACCAGAATTACAAGGCTACCATCTATCCTCGCATTCCGGTAGAGTTTTAGTTCAACTTCGGTAGAGTTTTATTTCAACAACGCTAGAGTTTTATTTTAACTCTGGTAGAGTTTGTTTACTTTCTGGTAGAGATTTTATTAGAGTTCTAATATGGTAGAGATGTTTTCTGGTAGATTTGTTATGAGGAAGAGTTGTTAGAGCTGTCTTATTTGGTAAAGTTATCATTCGGTAAATTTGTTTTCGGGTAATGATGTTTGGAGAGGGATGTTTTCTGATAGAGTTGTGAGTGGTAGAGATGTAAATGTGCCGCGTATTGCACACTGTAGTCGTTTACGTAGCACAGTGATCTATGAGACCTTTGATAAAATTTATCCATAAGCTTTGCACGTTTGTGATGATAAAAAATAATTTAATATTACCATGAAATTTTTTATAAAAAAAAATATTTTCCCGCATTATTAATTGGTGCACCTGTAGTCTTAAAATGAGTTGATAAAATGATCTCCTCCACTGAGCCTCGGCACCTGCTCTGGGATACGAGACATTGTTTCTTGCTCCGGTGCACAGTCGGATAGGCAGAAGCACATTTTTATAACACTAAATATGTAACAGTACATAACAGTGAATACATAACATAAATTCACAGTGTACAATCACAGTTTCTTATTCACCGTATCCAATGGTCCTTAAAATCCATGAAGTTTTCGAACTGTCCTTGAATTTTGCCTGCCCTTGAAAAGTCCGGGAATATCCTTGAATTTTTTATTTCACCGCAAATTCAAGTTTGTTTCGAAATGTATATCACTAGCGACCATCCTAAAAAATGTGTATCCCGATTTCGCTGAGATACATTCATAGAGTGCATAGAGAGTGATTTCATTTTCTGAATCGATTCCAATCTAAACGAAAACTGTTATCGAACTAAATGTTATTTTGTACCTCGCGCGAGATACGCACATTTTTATTTTCCATAAAAGTCCTGACACTGGGCATGTTCTGGAAATGTCCTGGAAATTGTCCTTGAATGTCCTTGAATTTCGTACGGACTTTTTACTGGACACCATGTTGAACCTGAGGCTTAAAAAAGAATTCACGTGCAAGAATTCACGTGCAAGAATTCACGTGGCAAAAGTTAAGATAAGAATATCTCAACTTCATCTTCAAACTAGGGGTAAAAATACTTACTATGCACTGAGACCATTCTTTTGAAACTTCGTCGCGCGAATTTGCCCGAAAATGCGTATGCATCTTAGTGGCACAATAAAAAAATTACTTGTCCAATTTTGGAAAGCTATAGCAGCTCTTAACAACAAAATAAGGTCAACTTCTGTAAAGTTTTCTTTCTATTTTTATCCGCCCGCTTAATCGACCAATACCTCAATTAATCAAATTCCATGTACTTTAAGGAAATCTACACCTGCAACACGTGCAGGTGTTGCAGAAACAGATTCTTGTCTGAACAGTTAAAAACATAAATTCGCAATGTACCCATACCCGATAGTTTCTTATTATTCCGACGCGAACCTGAAGCTTAAAAAAATCCACCTATATTTTTCGTGCCAAAAGTTCAGATACTTTTTGACACATAACTAGCGGACCATTTTCTCCAAATGTCGTGATTCAAATTCGCCCAAAAATGCGGTCGAATTCAAATTATCGCCATAATAAAAAAAATTACTTGTCCAATTTTTGACAAATTCTTAACTACGAAAGTCCAAAGTCTTTTCGTAATTTTCATCTGACCGCTTAATCGACTGGTCCCTCAATTAATTAAATTCCGTTTACTTTCAGGAAGTTTACACCTGCAAGCAGAGAGGATGCGGAAAAATATTCACCAATCAGGATGAGTACAAAACTCACGAGGCCCTCGAAGCTCTGAAGATAAGATTTATGTAATTATCGAACAAGGTTTAACGAAACCCTAAAATGCATTAAGAAAATGTTTAACTCGTACTATCATTGCAGTTGCCGCGAGCCAGGTTGCGGCGAGGAATTGTCCGACCCCGGAAGTATGTGGCGTCATTATCAGGAGTGTCACAACAACGAGACAAACGGTTTCGTGTGTCCTTACACAAGTTGCGGCTCGGTCCACAGCACGGCGGACAATTTGGAGGATCACATAGAGAGCTGCCACAGACAGCCGCCTACACTGCCTATAGAACCCGAGATAATATGTTTCGAGGGTGTCGAAAATTCGATCGACGACGATGCAAATCAGAACGAGGAGGAATGTTACTTCGACGGCGAAACGAAGGCTCAGCAGTCGAAGAGCGAGAGTTCGACTTCGAGCGGCAACGGCTACACGCTGTCCGGCAACAGCGATTACGCGCCGAAGAAGGACGATTACACGAGCAAAGAGGAGCGATCGAACAGGAGCGAGAGGGTCGCTTATCACGGCGAGGAATTTACCCAGGATCGCACGAAAATCGGAACCGCCACTGCCAAAACCGACGAATATTATAAGAACAACGACACTGCCAGTAGAATTAACTCAAAGACGGAGAAGAGCGACGGGGTTTCGATAGTGCAGAAAGATTTCGTGATAAAGTACGACTCGTGTTTCACGCAGTGCAGCAACGACGTTCTGCACGTCGAGGGCAACGACGACAAGGGCAACAACGTCCTTTATCTCAATGGCGATGTAACGATAACGAAAAACCTCAAGCTCGAGGTGAGCAATCAGGCAGGACAGGAGCACAGAATAGATCTGGGAAATTTAGAGAAAGTATTCAGAAGCGGCTTCGAGCGAGACTCGCCAACAATCGAGTCCGGCAGCAACGTCGAGAAAAGCGGCAATTGCCTCGAAGACGAGGAGTACACGCCTAAGAAACAGAGAATGTCAAGGTACAAACAGGAGCCGTACAAGTGCGACGTCACAGGCTGCGGCAAGATGTACAAATACATATCGCATTATCGGCATCATCAGGACAGCCACAAACTGGTGATCAATAATACCGTTAATACCAAACTCGCTAAATCTATCGGAAGGCCGAAGCAAGGGAAAGCGTCGACCGTCAGCTTTTTTCTGTGAGTTACCTGCATTTAAGGCCGTACAACATTAAATGCGATTAAAAAAATGCATTGTACTTACTTTTTTTTTACCGGCTTTCAACATTTATTTTACGTACTTTTTTTTACTGTTCTGCGCGAATAACATTTTTATGACTCACAATATTTCACGATGATTTTTGCGTCCGTTGGGAAGTAAGAATAAAAAAAAAAACTTTATAAACTATAAACGGGTGGATCGATTTTTGCCAAATTCAATAGCGAAAATTGTTTGATGTTAGCCAACTGCTGCTGCGAAGTTTCAGCCCGATAACGCAATATTTATGGAAGCTAGAGCGCGAAGACACTTTTTTCGAAAAATTCAAAATCTGATAAAATCTGAACGAACTTTTCAATTGTTGCGTAAATTGTGACTAACAGAGGAGCCTAACTTTGGACCTCCGTGCCAAATTTCAGCTCTATTGATAAAGCGTTGCGTTACAGACCGTTAAATTTTACAGGCCTGACACACAAACTGATATCCATCCAGAAATTTTTTCTTAATATGATTTTTTGACGTTTTGGAACACTCTGAACATGCGTACATGAAAATCTAAAAAAAAAAAAAAAAAATGCATGAAAACAAAGCTACCTCTATTAGGAAGCAATTAAGTGTACTACCGGATATTTTGAGACTTTACTAACGATTCGTGCGTCCTCCAGTTGCAAAATGCCCGGATGTGGTGCTCAAGTCAACAACGTGACGAGTCTGTGGAAGCATTATCACGACAATCACGCCAACACGAAACCCCCCCTTGTTCACACGGCGAAAGGAAGCGAGATATTCCGGTAAGTTTGCCCTGGAGTTGGCCGAGAAATACAGATTTTTAATTTTTTTCTTTTTGAAATTGCATCTTAAAAACGTTCGCAAAATTCCAGATGCAAAATTCCAAATTGCGACATGGAATTCACGACGAGCTTGATGCTCTACAAGCACTTCAACGAGGTTCATACGAGTGTCACTCCGTCTGGAAATACAAACGCAAATGGAAAGACTGGGAATGGGAGTAGCATTAGATTCTCCGATGAGATGTTCCAGGACGATGCTACCGCCCAACAAGGAAACTTTAAGACTGACTTTAAAGCCAAGTATAGTGTTAATGTGGATGACTACGACGAGGCTGGTAACGAGCAGAAATCACTGCTGAGAATCAAGGAGGAGTCCCGAGACTGATGCATTCGCAACTTTAAGCTCAATAATGTGGAATCGATCGGCGTGTGCATGTGATACATGTACGGTTCGATCGACGATGGGATTGCTCGAGGCACTCGATCGAGGACGCTTCGACTCGAACGTCCCCGATGTACTACTAATTTGTACAATGACTGTCATGCCGATTCCAATGCGAATTCGGCACGACTTCGACGTTGTCGTTTACGACGAATACTCCGAATTTAAACCGCGTAATCTTGATAATAATTTAATGAAAAAAAAAAAAATCGATTGAATTCAACTGCTTGAGAAGATATTCCCGCGGCAGTAATTCTTATCGCTACGTGTGAAACCTTAGTAATAATTAGGCTTCGGCGTCTCTTCGACGCCGCATATCGCAGCTGTCCGCGAAGGACGATTTCACTGCCCGTCGACCCTTTCCCTTACCCCTCCCCCTACCAACACGCACGATAGTGACGTTTCTCGTATCATCATAGTGAAAAAAAAATCCATGCAATTATCGTTGCGTTCGATAAATTCGTTGGCTGCGGTGGTTCGCGGATGGATATAAACGAGACCGCGCGCAGCTATCCAAACTATTAAATAAGAATTTCTAATATTCGGTACTGATTTTTTTACTATTTTATATTATTATCGTATCCTTTTAACGTAACTTTACATATGATCTATGCTCATGTAACACTCGGCGATAGATCGTTCTCGAAGTGTGAGTATTGTATAGGTTTTTTATTTGTATGAATGTATGTTGAACAAAAAAAAATAAAGTGCAATAGTAGAATGATAACTTCGATCGGCTTTGATCGTCAAACCCTCCGCACCGAATTTATACCGAACGCAGAAAATATTAAGCGCGCTTTAATTAATATATTTTTTATTTCAGTCTGTAGAAAAACGTTCTTTCCGATTCAATCGGAAGGTTTTACATACGAGCTGCGGGTTTGAGGCCAAGAATATAGAAGCACTGTTAGATGGAAATCGCGGTAGCTTCGGTGAGAAGAATTCTACCAAACCTTTTTCTACCACCTTTACAACCTCGCCCGCCTGATTCTTCTCTGCGTACTATCATTCTCGAGGTGTGAGTATTCCACAAGTTCTTTACTTGTAAGAATGTATGTTGACAAAAAAATTAAGTGTAATAGTAGAATAACTTTAATCGGCTCGAATTCACACCCTCCTCGTTGAAGTTTTACCGGAAGCAGCAAATATCAATCGCGATTTAATCAATATATCTTTTGTTTCAGTCTGATCGATCAGTCTGTAGAAATAATAACATTGATCGGCTTCGATCGTCACATCCTCTTCGCAAAACTTATACCAGACGCATAAAATATAAATCGCGATTTAGTCAATATATTTTTTATTTCAGTCTGTAGAAAAACGTCTTTCCCGATTAAATCGGAAGGTTTTACATACGAGCCACGGGTTTGAGGCCGAGAATATAGAAGCACTGTTCGAGTAAGATCGCGGTAGCTTCGGTCAGGAGAATCCTGCCCATGTTCACCTTTACAATCTCGCCGGCCTGATTCTTCTCCACGCAGTAACAATTGTCGTAGAATTCCGTGAAGGCGCAAGATATCTCGTAACAAAATTCGCACAGTGTGTGAAGACAAAGATCTTTAGTTATCTTCAAGAGAATATCAGGAAACTTGAGAAGAACCTTCGCGAGTTTCCATTCCTTCTCGTGATCGAGCGAGATCGTCGTGTCGGCAGCGGCAGCGACAAGCTGTTCCTGTGTGACGTTCGCCGTGCGAGCGATCGAGCGAATTCTGGTCAGCGCATACAGCAAGTAAACGGCTGTGTTGCCCTTGTCCTCCAGCATCTTGTCGAAAGAAAAAACATATTCGTGATTGCGATTGTGCGACAGATCGGCGTACTTGATGCATCCGTAGGCGATCGATTCCTGGGCGGTTTTCAATTCCTCCGGCGTGAGAACCTTCTCACGCTCCTTCTCGTGAAGCTTGTCTAGGGCTCGTTTCAAACCCTCGTCCAGCAGATCGGTGAGCTTTACCGTGTCGCCGGATCGAGTCTTGAATTTTTTCTTGTCCTCGCCCAGCACCACGCCGAACGTTACGTGATCCATTCGGTGCTTGTCGGTCAGTACACCGACCCTCTTGCAACAGCTCCTTATCGTTGAGAAGTGCACCGCTTGTCCGGCGTCGGTCACGTATATGATCTGCAAATGTTTCAACGGAACTTAATTTAATTAAGTTTTCGAGAAATAGTAATAAAGCAGAAATCGTAATTCCAATAACCCAATCGTGTACAGAGCTGGGCAGTACACGAAGTGCTGGGCACTTGCTTAGTATTTCAAGTGCGTACTTGAAATACACCAGTACTTTCTAGTACTTCAAATACTTTTGTTGCGATTACTCAAGTCCAAGTACTTTTTGAGTACACGTTCGCAGTCTACTCGATGAGTAGCATGACATCCTATTTCTATCAATAAGCTAAGCTTTTCAATAAGTATAATTTTAACGAGTATTTATTTCTGAAAACTGTTTTTTTTTATTCTATAAAAAAAAAAAACGTGAAGGGATCCTTATCGTTTCTTTTAATAAAATGTTTTTGAATTTTTTTACTGATTTTTTAAATAAAAAAAACCATGAACCATAGATTAAAAATATCCTCAAAATGATGAATTACGTACATTTCAATTCGCGATTTTTGCAATGAGCAAGTCATGTGCAAATTACTTTGAACCCTTTTTTTTAAAGCCTGGATAACGCTTAACGCTATGAACCTAACAGTTTATAGCGTTAAACGTTATTCAGGTAATCCAGGTAAAAGTATTTGGTAAAATCACTTGAGAAATACTTCGAGTGCAAAAAGTACTCGATACTTCAAGTACTTCTGATACTTTGTGCTTGAAGTATTTTTTGGGACTTACCCAGCTCTGACCATGCACCATACATACGTGTATATACGATTAATCGACGGATTGTAACGTTCCGTTACAGTTTCTAATTACGAGAATCGGACACGCACCCAATCGGCCTTCTCCTCCTCGACCCGTTGCTTCAAACACGCCAAGTCCGACGTGTCGTAAGTGAAACCACCGTCGGACTTGATAACGGTGAGCGGAACACCGACACCGGGCTGCTCGCCCCACATGACTTTGCGACCCTCGTCCTCCTCCAAGAAATTCTTAGCTTCCAGCTCTTTGACGAAGCGTTCCATGTGTTTCTGATAAAAAGATTCGCCTCTCTCGATGATTTTGATGTCTAAGCGCTCGTAGAGCTTCTGGAAATCTGCCGAGAGTCCGAGTTAGTCCGCGCGCATATAATTGAGTATATAATAATAATTGAATATATATATATATTAATTGAATGTTTAATAATAATTGAATATATATGTGATATTCCATACCAAATCGACCTCAGTCTGACCCTTCACATCTTCGATTTGGCCCGTGATTTTTTATATGATTGAACTAACTCTCCGAAGCACTCAGATATTTTTATAGATTTTTACAGATTGTTTATAATTATTTATAATTAAAAAAGGAATTTATTGGTCGCCAAATTCGTTACCTTCTATTCTTTTCCTCGAAAAAACCGTGAAAAAAATTGGAAGAAAAAATCAATAGATCTATGATCTATCCTGTGATCAGTTTTGTATGTAACGCTGAATTTTTCAGACGTTTTTCGGATTTTTTCGAAGAGTTTTCATTCTTTTAAGTAAAAAAAAACTTCGTAAAATCTGTGGCGATCAAGACATTCCTTTGTTTAATTATAAATAATTATAAACGATCTGATTTTTTTTTGTTATCTGAGTGCTTTTGAGAGTTAGTTTAAGCATATAAAAAAGCAGGCCAAGTTCAAAGTGTGAAGGGTCAGACCCAGGTCGATTTGGTGGATACCTCACAAATATAATTGAACGAATAAAAAAAATTCTCAAGTTTTATCGACACAGGACACTGCGAGTACCTTTCCTCGAAACATCGCAAATCATTTGCCAGGCTTTCGTTATGTCTGGATCCGAGGCTTGCAATTTGACGACGCAATTGTACGCGCGTTTCTTGAATTCCGGGTCCTCGTCGAATCGAGCCTTCGACCGTTTATAGAAAGCCTGGAGATCGGCAATCGGCGGCGAGACCGTCAGATAATTGGGAAATTCGTCCTGCAGATGCGCAATCAACATTCCGAATTGAGTTCCCCAATCGCCAACGTGATTTAGCCGGAGTACATCGTGGCCAAGATACTCCAAAAGTCGAGAAATGCTTTCACCGATAATCGTCGATCTCAAGTGGCCCACGTGCATCTCCTTGGCGATGTTGGGACTCGAGAAATCCACTACGACCCTCTGCCTCGACACTCGAGGCGCCGGTACTTTGCCCGCCTTCAGCACCGTCTGCAAAGCTTGCTGACCGAAATCACGCTTCAGGAATATATTTATGTAACCCGCACCGGCGATCTCGAGCTTATCGATGAGCGGCGAACTTTCGACCTTCTCGAGGATCTTGTTCGCAACGTCCCGAGGGGAAATCTTCTTGCCTGAAAAAATTCTTTCTTTATAACTTACGTTTATGTTTCAATCGACTACCTCGCGCAATAATACCAATAATGATAATAATAATACATTTTCTGTGGATATATTTTCTATCTTTTATCTGGAATAAACTCGACCAATGCAAAACATATTTTCTTTCCTTTATCTGCGTTTTATTTGTAAAAGAGCTTGTCCCGCAAATGAAATAATCAAATAACTAAATAAATAAATAATAATAATAACTTTGTCAGTTACTGACAAGTAGCTCAATCTATTAATATCAAAGTTTTATTAATATAAAAAAATTAGCTTAACATTTTTTGTTTTTTCTTTTCTCAGTGAATTGAGTTTCGACGCTCAAAGCTCTTACCTTGCGTGCTGAGCAGTTTGCTAAGCGCCATAGCGCTGTTGCACTGATAGTCTCCAAACTTTGGATTATTCCCAGACGTAGTTATGACTACGGGAGGGTCCGGAAGGTCGGGGTAGGCGTCTCCTATAGCTTTGGCAAAGACTTCGTACAGTGTCTCGCATATGCTGATCATTGTGCCTTCGTTCGACACAGACATGCCGGATTCCTTTTCTCTCAGTGAATCCACGTACTGCGGAGAATACGCGAAGTTTTTTTTAACGTATAACGTGATTTTTAACGTCTATATTTTTAATTTACGTAACACGATCATTTTACTTACCCTTTTGAGAATCGCTACCCTGTGTTTCAGTTTGATATTCTCTTGTTGGAGCGCGGCGAAGTCTTCTCGCTGATCGCACGCTTTTTTCAAGACAATTATTTCACGCTTCAGGTATTCGATCTCCCTTTCCTGCAACATAGACACGGAATTTCCTAACCTTTTCGTACGGGTAAGGCGATGTTTGTCGCGTAAGTTTGACGACAGAAGCTTCGTCGTATTGGCGTTGTCATTAAAATTACGATCTGTAAATTACCGCAAGGGCAGCTCGCTCGTGAAATCCTTTCAAGTCCGGCTGAGACATCGAACAAGTTTTTATTTCGCTATCGCGCGAGAGAACACGTCTGTCATACAGGAACTCTCCACGTGGATTTGAATTGCGTTTCGTCGGCCGGGCGTATTCACCGGGCGGCTTGTGGAGTTGCGAATGCGAAAGATGACTTTGGCATACCAACTCACTACAAAGAAAATACCTTGGGCGGACGATGGATTAGCGCTACCGTAGCAACGCGTGGCCTCCATTCCGCGTCCGTTAGTCCCATTTCGGTACGGTTTCGGGGGGTATGACATAAAGGGTTAAAAATATTTAACAATTGAAACGCTAGTAGTAGACAAGTATCGAGAGGACCTTTAGTTTTCTCTCAAATCTCGTTCGGATAAAGTTTATCGTAAATGACTTTGATTTGTTAAAATTTTATTTTAACAATAGTTATTGGTCGTTTGGAAGTTGTTGGTACGTCATGACCGCACATGGGCATATTTCGGATGATTTATTTCAACTGTAATGTAAAATGTATTAAAGATTTCAATTGGGTTTAGTCAGCTGATCGGCTTTGAGGTATGAATGCGAAAGATGACTTCGGCATACCAATTCACTAAAAAGAAAATAACTTAGGCGGACTATAGATTAAGGTAGTCCTTGCGAATGGTGTTGATTTCGCATAAGATTCACAGAATTCAGAGGGCATTGTAAACACTTCTCGATGGTATAAAAATCTTTAAACAATCAAGCGTATTAAAGATGCCGAAAGAATTAATTTCGCATAATAATAATTCCAAAATGTTATTAACAAATTGATGAAAAATTTAATTGTTAAACCGGAAACATAACTTTTTTAAAATTAAAATTACTCGTTTATTTTTCTGAATACGTATGAATTTTTTACAGATTTTTAAATTCACTTTGAATTTTCTGACTTTCTACACGTTTTTCCCATGTAAAAACAATTTTAAGTGAATTTAAAAATCTGAAAAACTGCATACGTATTCAGAACAATAAACGAATAACTTTCATTAAAAAAAATTATGTTTCCGGGAGATGTGTTAAACAATTACATTTTTTATCAATTTCGTTAATAACATTTTAGAATTATTATTATGCAAAGTTGATATTTTCGGCATCTTTAATACGCTTGATTTTTTAAAGATTTTTTATACCATCGAGAAGTGTTTCCAATGCCCTCTCAATTCTGTGAAACTTATGCGAAATCAACACCATTCACAAGAACTACTTTCAAAGGATTGAAGCGCATTGCGAATAGGTGGGGAGTTAGGCAAGTATCGAGAGGACGTTTAGCTTTTTTTCAAATGTCATTCGAATAAAGTTTATCGTAAACACCTTTGACTTGTTAACATTTTATTTTAACAATCGTTGTTGGTACGTCATGACCACACATATGCATCCTTCGGATGATTTATTTCAACTGCAACGTAAAATGTTGAAATTTCTTGTTGTTGTTCTTCTTTGCTAATGCGTTTGGGTCAGTGTTCAAATGCCAGTCTGTAGAGATTTGAATCGGATTTCGTCAGCCAGGAGTATTCACCGGGTGGCTTTTAGAGGTGCCAATGTGAAATATGATTTCAGCGTACCACCCCACTAAAAAGAAAAGAATTTGCTTCCTCATAGAGGAAGCTTTGTGTTTGTGAAAAATTTTGTTGTCGAGATTTTAATGAGAACGTGTTCAGAATGTTACAAAACATCGAAAAATCACATATAGAAAAAATGGCTGGATACACAAAATTCACACCGTCATAACTCGGTAATGCCTCGACCGATCAAGCTGAAATTTCACACACAGCATGTGTGGTTAAATAGTCAATGTTACTTCAAAATTTAATTTGAAATTGTTCAGTTGTTTTCTCTTTGCCCGATTTTTAATTTCTTCAAAAATGCTCTGTGCGCATTCTAGTTTTTACAATTCTGTAGCTATCGGGGCAAAGTGGAGTGGATCATACACAGATGGAGTATGATCGCCCGGTGATCCCTATTAAATTTAGGGAGAATCGATCGAGTCGTTTAAATTTAATGTCATTCTGAATTTTTAGAATTTCGTGAAAAAATTCGTACATTATTTTAGATGCAGTCTTCCGTATTAAATATTCCTCTGTGAATTAAATAAGTGGCAGATTCGTGATCAGTGTGAAAAATACATTCAATATAGTGCCGGAGCGAAGACCAACGAAAAAAGTTTATCTGGAATTTATAGCGGGGTTTTATTCCCGCTAAACTTCGCCCCACATCTGTCTTCGCTCCGACGCCGGGAGAACCGATATGAAAATTTCAATTTTCAACTTTTTTTTCGTTTCGATAAAAGAATATTTCCATTATAAAAAGAATTGCGCCTAGTTCATCGATTCGGGTTCTATCAAGAATAACTGTTGGCGATTGCTGGTAAAGCAGATCGCGAGCTGTTGGGATAACATGCGCGGACAGTGCGCAGGTCTACTCAGACGAAAAATAGACTTTGTAAAGGCACGATTGTACTACCGCGGAAGCGGCCATTTTGTTTTTCACATTATTCGCTTCCGTTCCACATGCGCTTACGTTCGCCACTGTGTGCAAGGATAGAGAATAAAACTTTCTTAGTTTCTCCAATCCAACCGGAATATTATTTTTCTCCCTGCCATCCTGCTCCGAAATAAGCAAAACAACAATAACTTTCTTGCCATTCAACTTTGTCGACTACTGGTGAACAAATGAATTAGATAATTTTGATCAATTACATCGCTATTAAAGTTGTATCCATGAGGACGATGAGTTAATGACAAAATTATATCTTGTCTGGGCAAGAATCATAGAATAGATTTACTTGTCTTTACTTGTCACTGAGTTCTCCTCTCGTGATCTTGTAAAAAATATGATAACTCATCCCTTTCTCGGGTGTAACGACGATGTACACATCTTAACACTAAGGACGTAACGGATATCGACTATCAAACCTCTCATGGTTTCATCGCTTTCCCCACATCGAAGGGCTCCCCTCCTGTGCTGGCGATTCATTATAAATGTACCTTCCCGTCACTCAGATACAGCGACGCAGTAAGGCAGAAGTGAAGTATTTCACCTTTATGTCAAGCAGCCTCTCATTCCAGCCTGGGGTTGAAAATTGCTTACATGAAAATTGAGCATAATAGAAGAACATTTTCCAGCGAGTATCTACCTAAGGTTGAGGCTCTACCGTTATTAAATTACTTTGTACGACTCATAAAGCGATATTCGAATGCGTAGTAGCGGCGCGCACGTGGGTCGGAGGCTATACACTTTTGCCTCACTGTCTCTCACCTTTGACGTGTAATGGAACAATTTAAACGTCCCCGGAGATGTGATACTATGACACAATTCCATGAAAAGGCACACTAAGAAAATAAGGCGGCATTTGTGTTTGGCACGGAGCAGCATTAGTTGCTTTAACACCATCGTTGACGCTAGTTCGAGTCACGATGGACTTGTTTCAACACCGTTACTATAAAATAAATAAAATATTGATGATACTCATTGGACAATGGCCGTATCAGAGTATTGGTGCCAGACGTGGGATTGTTGTTGGTTTCCTGTCTCTCGGTGGTATTCAACTCACACCCCTGTTAATGGCTCTTCTGAAACATGGTGACGACAGGAACATCTTTCTGGATGGCGCTCTAGCATTAATTTTCGCAGCAGTTTCCTTAATTAAGTTAGCTGGTTTTATGTTGAATTCGAAGAAGGTCAGTTCAATTCGAAAATTATAATACGATCGTAACCGAAACGAAGACATGTCAATCAATCGAAACCGATGATGAAGGTAGAATTTTTTGATCTGCAAAGACATTACAGTTGCTAAATCGTATTCGTACGGATTGGCACGAATGGGCTCAGGATCGAGAAGTCAACATTCTTCACCAGTACGCTGAGCAACAAAGAAAAAGGATTATCGCGTATCTAGGTTAGTCAAGTACGACAAGGGTTAGTTAAAAGTTGACAAGTATTCTATAGATTTGTTGACATTGTATATACAGTTTTGAATATTACCAATCACTCCGTTTTTATGGCCCAACCGATAATACCGAAGATAATCGACCTTTTACTGAAGAACGGTACCAAACCTGGAACATTTCCGTATCCTGTTGATTTCAATCATCTCGACGTACAAAAATATTATTTTTACATAAGTGTATTTTTGTACGTCTGTCTATCCACGGTAACGACGGTTATAGCAACCAGTGGTGTTATGTTAATCTGTTACGTGCAACACGTATGTGGTATTTTTGCAGCGTTGGGGTGAGTTGATTGTTAATTTACCATAATCATAAGCATAATAAAATCTCGACTGAAACCGTCAGGCACAAATTACAACGGCTCGGGAATAACCGCTCATTAGTAAAAAGAGGAGAAACCCGATCTGCGCTGGACGAAAAGGACATAGCTTCGTGCATCAACAGACACAATGGTGCTATCGAGTGAGATAGTTTAGACAATTTACCTAGTAAAATCAATCACTATTATTAATAAATTCAGTGTTGCCAGGTACGTCAATCTCATCGCGGCAAGTTACTCGTGGACTTTTTTTTTTACCATCGGGTTTGGCGGGATTTTGTTCAACATTATAGGGCTCCAGGTAAGAGTTGCGACAAATGATGCGTTATATTTCCGAATTAACAGATATACTGCTTGTAACATCAGATTCTTTTGAGAACAAACGATCCCGAATCAATCATAAGATACATAGTTTTTGTATTGTCTGTAATGTTATACTTCTACATAGACTGCTATTTTTCTGAAACTGTAACGGGTCACAGCATCAGCATTTACTTTTCTATGTAAGTAAAGTGAAGAGACCTAGTGGTATGACCTCATAAAAAAGTATTCTTTCCGGCAGACACAACAGCCAATGGTATAACCTATCGCTGGGAGCCCAGAAACTCCTACAATTCATGACGATGCGTTCTAGTGTACCCTGCCATGTAACAGCTGGAAAAATGCTGGTCATGTCCATGAGAAACTTCTGGCTGGTGAGTTCCTTCATTGAGGATGTTGGGCCAAAATCGCGGGAGGGGAAGCGAGAGAGGCTCCACTGACCGCGTTAGTCAGTGTGCGAGTGAGAAATGCAGACAAAGCAAGCGGCTAAACAAAGGTAGATTCATTTATTGAATTTATCTCGGAAACAAAACGGTGAATGTTCTTTAAATTTGGACGTAATCTGTCTGATAGTATGCGCTTAGCTGTGGCAGGTTTTTTATTCGAATTTAACAGAAATCGGCGGAGAGAATCGCTACGTTCTGTCGTTACCGACCGATTTCCGAAACGTTAACACGGTACCTGATGTAGCTTTGCACACGCATAACTAAAAAAATTACGCGGTCAAAAAATCTGGAAAAATTTCAAATGATTCAGTGGATCTATTCCTACAATGTAGCGAAGTTTGATAGCGATCGAACAGAAACGCGTTTTGGCCCAAACATCCTTAACGATACATAAAAAGTCTGCGACATCGAATAAGTTGTCATCGAAGTACAATTAACAGTTCATTTTTATATTCCAGACACTTAAAACAGCGATATCATACTTAACGCTTGTGCGTTCAATGCAGGGAATATAGCATTACCTATAAAGATTCGAGCCATTATATATTATTAATAAAAAAAATGGCTCGTGTTCTATTGTAAATTGAAATACGCTAGTAATGTTCCATAGGTTGATATTATCTGATAACCTGGAAGCATCAAGCCGATCCGATACAGGGTGGGGACCCCTAACCCCTTGCTATAACACGATTATAAAAAGTTAAAAATACAATTTTTTTAATCGCTGTCTCACAATGTTTCTTCATTGGCAAATCTTCTTCTATGAGAAAGCATTTTCTGTATTTTTGGCTTCCTTATTGGACCTAATACCTGAGCATCTCGTAGCAATGTTAATTATAGTTTATTTCATTTAGTAATCAACGCTCCGGTAAATGTGTTGACAGTTCAACGAAATATTCTATACTGACAAAAAACACAAGATATTCAACAAAACACATTCGCTGTCATTCAGCAACTATTCAGTCCAATATTCATCACAGAGAAAGCTCCGCGATTAAAGGAACATAGTAAGACAGCCATATGAAAATTTCAATTTGCAATCTTTATGATGAAGCAATATGAAAATGTCAATTTTCAACTTTTCAATTTTCAACGTCAAAGTCGTATTTGACTTTAGGGGTCTGGCCACCATGTATTTTTTTTCCATTTTTTAAAAATTGTTTTATGGTGAACTTTGAAATGTTACGCATCATTTAATCCATAGTTGGTACTGAAAATCGCAAAATCGTTAAAGTTACGGGTATTTTCCGGTAGGAAGATCGAGCCGCTGCGAGCAGTCGACCACGCGGCGCGGTCAGTGTAGATGCACGATTCGCACGGTTCAGCGAGCGCAGTTGTCCTATTGTGTCCTTTGTATTGGTTCGTTGTTTTCTTTGAATTATGTTGTGTGAGAATAGTTTGGAGCCAACCCCGTTATTTCTTATTTCGAGGGCGTCAGTCAACATTCGGCAAGCAACAGAGAAGCACGTATCGATATTCCTGACAATAATATAACGAAAAAATGGAAAATACACCGACGTCCCGAGGATATGTTGGTAAAAAGGGGTCGAGGCAAAAAAAGATTCGAACGGAAATGGTTAAAAAAAAGACATGGTCCGCTCAATCCATACGAAACGGAGAAGGAAGAGGCGAGTACTAATCAGTCAGCAAAAAAATTGAAGGCTACCAACGAGCTCGATGTATCGATTAATGTGCATTTTGGATATCGGATTATCAACTTTGAGACCATTTTTTCGGCAATTAGTAACGTCGTAAAGTGTAAAAAATGCAACGGTGACGTCAACTTCTCGGAATCTAGCATTCGTGGACTCGGTTTCAAGTTAGTGATTTCATGTGACTCGTGCGAACCCACCAATGTTGATGCAAATGCTCTTATCGACAATGTCGACGAGGAGCGTCGCGCTACAGCAAACGTCCGAGCACAAAAAAACACGAAAGAAGCACGTCAAGCACGTAGATTTTCTCAAAAAGAGGCCCAGAATGCTCAAACAGCTGCTGAAGGGGAGATGTAGGGATCAGGAACCGCTGATTGAAGGTAAGACTCACAAAAATCGCACCGTCGGTCGAATAACCTCACGTTTACTTTCTTTTGCGATTATCTCGGAACTAAATGTTTCGAAATGTGTACCACGTAAATCTCGTAAACTATCGGTCCGATTATGGTGAATTTTTTACACAATACTTTTAGATACATTATCTGAAGAATACCAATGGATTTTTGCGATTAGTTGATTATTATTATTCATTTTTTTTTACGTTGCTTATCAATTCGTAGCTGATAATTAGGAATGGAATAGTATTTAACCCCAGTGAAGTAACAACATATTCAGAATGATGTAGAGATATCTTGAGTTAACAAAATAACTACGAAGCAGTATGGCAAACCTGATAACGCCTTTACTGCGTCCACGGCCGAATATCCACTCAATTCCTTTACTATCGATTAACAAGGCCTGCCCGATCAATGCCTGATCTTACTAGCTGTACGCTAGCCTGGTCACGCAGATCGTGGGTATTCCAGACCCGGCCCAGGTAAGTCTTTCCATAAAACGGCAAGCCTTATTGTTACCTCATTACGTCCTGATCCGTCGTAGGGCATACCTGATCAAGTTTCTACGCGGAATCTCTATCGGTTCGCGTTTAGCAGTTCGTAAACATCTTTTCTTTTAGATTTGTTCAGCCTTAGTTTCCTATATAATTGTTGTCTCCGTGAGAAATAAATTAATTTAAGTATTTGAGGTCGTTGCCAATTAAAGAGTAAAAACTCAAATTTGTGATTTACAAACTCAATAACAATTGTATTCAACGAAATAAAGGTTTTGTTTTGTTATGTTTGTTACGTTTCATTAAACGTGAGCTTAACTCCGAGACGAACCATGTTCTTTCTTAATTAATTATTCAACCGAAAAGTACGTACATTTTGCTTCCTCATAGATGAAGCTTTGTTATGGTGAAAAACAAATTTCGAGATTTTAATGAAAACGTGTTCCAAAACATCGAAAAATAACATTTAAAAAAAATGCGGATGTATGTATGTATATATGTATGTATGTGGGTGCGCATGTGAATCGGACGCGAAAAATTCAAACCGCTATAAATCGAGAACGCCTCGAACGACGAAGATGAAATTTTGCACACAACATGTGTGGTTAATAGTCAATGTTTCTGCAAGCTTTCATCCAAAAATGTTCAGTTATTTTTTTTGAACGCTATTTTTAATTTCTTCGAAAATATCTGTACGCACTATAGTGCTCGCAATTTGTTAACCATCGAGTTAAAAACGCGTAAACAGATGGCATATGATCATCCGATGATCCCATTAAAATTTCGAAAAAATCGATCTAACCGTTCAAATTTTGTCATTTAACATTTGTCGAATTTCATGAAAAATTAGTACTGTACTTAAGACGCAGTTTTCCTCATTAAATGAATTTACTTCAGTAATTTATGAATTAAATAACTATTAGATTCGTGGTCAGCGTGAAAAAATACATTGAATACAGTCCCGGAGCGACGACTAACGAAAAAAATTTATCGAGAATTTGATCGAAAAATTGAAAAATGAGTGATTTTGCGTATTTTTAAACAACGATTTCCTTGCTTCCCGATGGCATCGCGGAAAATCTAGGTTCCTATTCTAATCTACAGCAAGACATACACAAGACGATGGATATGACGGGGTTGAAAAAGCTAGATAAAGAGGTATCACTTGGATTTCTTGAGTAACAATCGAAAGTGAAAAAATATACATACTTCCAAGTATTTTTTCGCGTCAAGTGGGTATTGTATTGTGTGTTACACCGATCCCCTAAGGGTTACGGGCTCCTTCACTTTTTTCCTCCTCCTTCCTTATCCGTTGTCCTCTGTCGGTTCAATTCTTGGGCCCGGAGCTTCGTCGCGTCCCGTCAAGTGTCAAGTAGTCCCGGACATACAGATATAGACGTAGTTCGTACGTCCTATCTCCGAAGCTACGTCCCCGTCCGTTTTCCTTCCACCTACAGGCCTTCAGTCTTTCTCTCATACCTTTCATGCCATTCAATTTTCTTGATTATTGGTGAATAAATGAATTAGATAATTTTGATCGATTAAATCGTTATTACAGTTGTGTCCATGAGAACGATGAGTTAATGAAAAAATTATATCTTATCTGGGCAAGAATCATAGAATAGATTTACTTGTTTTTACGTGCCACTGAGTTCGTCTTTCGTGATCTTGTAAAAAATACGATAACACATCCCTTTCTCGGGTGTACCGACGATGTACACATCTTAACACTACGGACGTAACTGATATCGACTATCAAACCTCTCATGGTTCCACCGCTTCCCCCACATAGAAGGACTCCCCTCCTGTGCTGGCCATTCATTATAAATGTACGTTCCCGTCACTCAGATACAGCGACGCAGTAAGGTAGAAGTGAGGTATTTCACCTTTATGTCAAGCAGCCGCTCATTTCAGCCTGGGGTTGAAAATTGCTTACATGAAAATTGAGCATAACAGAAGAACATTTTCCAGCGAGTATCTACCTAAGGTTGAGTCCCTACCGTTATTAAATTATTTTTTACGACACATAAAGCAATATTCGAATGCGTAGTAGCGGCGCGCACGGGAGGGGGGGGGGGAGGCTATACACTCTTGCCTCACTGTCGCTCAACTTTGACGTGTAATGGAGCAATTTAAACGTCACCGGAGGTTTGATACTATGACATAATTCCATGAAAAGGCATGCTATGAAAATAAGGCGGCATTTGTGTTTAGCATGGAGCAGCATTAGTTGCTTTAACACCATCGTTGACGCTAGTTCGAGTCACGATGGACTTTTTTCAACACCGTTACTACAAAATAAATAAAATATTGATGATGCTCATTGGACAATGGCCGTATCAGAGTATTGGTGCCAGACGTGGGATTGTTGTTGGTTTCCTGTCTCTCGGTGGTATTCAACTCACACCCCTGTTAATGGCTCTTCTGAAATATGGTGACGACAGGAACGTCCTTCTGGATGGTGCTCTAGCATTACTTTTCGCAGCAGTTTCCTTAATTAAGTTAGCTGGTTTTATGTTGAATTCGAAGAAGGTCAGTTCAATCGTCGAAAATTATAATACGATCGTAACCGAAACGAAAACATGTCAATCAATGGAAACCAATGATGAAGGTAGAACTTTTTGATCTGCACAGACATTACAATTGCTAAATCGTATTCGTACGGATTGGCACGAATGGGCTCAGGATCGAGAAGTCAACATTCTTCACCAGTACGCTGAGCAACAAAGAAAAAGGATTATCGCGTATCTAGGTTAGTCAAGTACGATAAGGGTTAGTTACGAAGTTGTCAAGTATTCTATAGATTTGTCGACATTGTATATACAGTTTTGAATATTACAAATCACTCCGTTTTTATGGCCCAACCGATAATACCGAAGATAATCGACCTTTTACTGAAGAACGGTACCAAACCTGGAGCATTTCCGTATCCTGTTGATTTCAATCATCTCGACGTACAGAAACATTATTTTTACATAAGTGTATTTTTGTACGTCTGTCTATCCACGGTAACGACGGTTATAGCAACCAGTGGTGTTATGTTAATCTGTTACGTGCAACACGTATGCGGTATTTTTGCCGCGTTGGGGTGAGTTGATTATTAATCGACCACAATCATAAGCAGATTAAAGTCTCGACTGAAACCGTCAGGCACAAATTAGAGCGGCTCGGGAATAACCGCTCATTAGTAAAAAGAGGAGAAACCCGATCTACGCTGGACGAAAAGGACATAGCTTCGTGCATCAACAGACACAATGGTGCTATCGAGTGAGATAGTTTAGACAATTTACCTCGTAAAATGAATCACTATTATTAATAAGTTAAGTGTTGTCAGGTACGTCAATCTCATCGCGGCAAGTTACACTTGGACTTTTTTTTTTACCATCGGGCTTGGCGTGATTATGTTCAACATTATAGGACTCCAGGTAAGAGTTCCGACGAATTATGCTTTATCTTGTTGAATTAACAGATATACTGCCTGTAACATCAGATTCTTATGAGAACAAACGATCCCGAATCAACAATAAGATACATAGTTTTTGTATTGTCTGTAATGTTATACTTCTACATAGACTGCTACATTTCTGAAACTGTAACGGTTCACAGCATCAGCATTTACTTTTCTATGTAAGTAAACTGGAGAGTACTAGTGGTATGACCTCATAAAAAAGTCTTCTTTCCGGCAGACACAACAGCCAATGGTATAAACTATCGCTGCGAGCCCAGAAACTCCTACAATTCATGACGATGCGTTGCAGTGTCCCTTGCCATGTAACAGCTGGAAAAATGTTGGTCATGTCCATGAGAAGCTTCTGGCTGGTGAGTTCCTTCATTAACGATGCATAAAAAAATGTGCGGCATCGAATAAATTGTCATTGAAATACAATTAATGGTTCCTTTTTATATTCCAGACATTTAAAACAGGGATATCATACTTAACGCTTGTGCGTTCGATGCAGGGATTATAGGATTATCTATAAAGATTCGAGACATTATATATTTCCGCGTAGAAATCTGATCAGGTATGCCCTACGACTGATCAGGTCGTGACGAGGAAAAGGTAAGGCTTGCCATTTTATGGAAAACCTTACCTCGGCCGGGTTTGGAATACACACGGCCTGCATGACCACGCTAGCTTGCGGCTCGTAAGATCAGGTCCAGATCAGGCATTGATCGGGCAGTCCTTATTAATCGATAGTAAAGGAATTGAGTGAATATTCGGTCCCGGCCACAGTAGGGCCCTTATCAGATCTGCCATACTGCTTCATAATAAATTTGCCAAGTGGAAATTCAGCCACAACCCCAATGCGAGCATTATCTGGCTTGTCGTAGTGCCTCATCAGGGCGTAGTGCCTCATCGTTTATGATATTAATAAATAATATAAACGATTCGGCGTGCATTCGAATTTCGGTCGCAATCTTCTATGAAATAAAGAAAATCGAACATTACAAATTGTCGCGAAAACCACCATGGTCGCTGAAATGTTAACAGCATCGTTTTTGTAGGATATACAAGATTTTAGATCTCGCATACGTCAAAAGAGAGTGCATGCCGATTCTTTGAAGTTCTCCGAATATTCCGAAACCGTCGGAAAGTTGCTCACACAAAAGATAATCACGCATATTGTAAACTGAGTTCACCTAGTCTATCAACTTGCAACGGGTGATCAGAGTCGCTGACAACGGCATTTAAAAGCTAGATAAAGAGGTATCACTTGGATTTCTTGAGTAAAAATCGAAAGTAAAAAAAAATATATTCAGGAGCGCATACTCCATGTATTTTTTCGTGCCAAGCGCAGATCCGACAAAGTAAAGCGTGACGTGAAGTATTTTCACGCGTTGAACCTGAATCAGCCAGTTATTTTGCATAAAAGTCTAACAAGACGTTGAAAAATGTTAAAAATTGAAATTTTCATAGCGTTTCCTCACAAAAGTTGGAAATTGATATTTTCATATTGCTTCCTCATAAAAGTTGAAAATTGAAATTTTCAACTTCAAAAAAATGTATCGATAAAGGCAAATTCCCATTGCAAAAAGAATTACACCTAGTTTATTCATTACGGTTCTATCAAGAATACCTTTCATGCCATTCAACTTTGTTGATTATTGGTGAATAAATGAATTCGAGAATTTTGATAGATTATATCGTTATTACAGTTGTGTCGATGAGAACGATGAGTTAATGAAAAAATTATATCTTGTCTGGTATAAATCATAGAATAGATTTACTTGTTTCTACTTGCCACGGAGTTCGTCTATCGTGATTTTGTAAAAAAAAATACGATAACACATCCCTTTCTCGGGTGTAACGACGATGTACACATCTTAACACTACGGACGTAACTGATATCGATTATTAAACGTCTCATGGTTCCACCGCTCTCCCCACCTAGAAGGACTCCCCTCCTCTGTTGGCGATTCATTACAAATTACGTTTCCGTCACTCAGATACAGCGACGCAGTAAGGCAGAAGTGAAGTATTTCACCTTTATGTCAAGCACCCTCTCATTTCACCCTGGGGTAGAAAATTGCTTACATGAAAATTGAGTATGATAGAAGAAGGTTTTCCAGCAAATATCTACCTACGGTTGAGGCCCTACCGTTATTAAATTACTTTGTACGTCTCATAAAGCGATATTCGAATGCGTAGTAGCCGCGCGCAAAGGGGGCGGAGGCTATACACTCTTGCCTCACTGTCGCTAAACTTTGACGTGTAATGGAGCAATTTAAACGTCACCGGAGGTGTGATACCATGACATAATTCCATGAAAACGCACGCTAAGAAAATAAGCTAGCGGCATTTGTGTTTGGCACGGAGTAGCATTAGTTGCTCTAACACCATCGTTGACGCTAGTTCGAGTCACAATGGACTTGTTTCAACACCGTTACTACAAATTAAATAAAATCTTAATGATGCTCATTGGACAATGGCCGTATCAGAGTATTGGTGCCAGACGTGGGATTGTTGTTAGTTTCTTTTCTCTCGGCGGTATTCAACTCACACCCCTGTTAATGGCTCTTGTGAAATATGGTGACGACACGAGCATCCTTCTGGACGGTGCTCTAGCATTACTTTTCGCAGCAGTTTCCATAATTAAGTTAGCTGGTTTTATGTTGAATTCGAAGAAGGTCAGTTCAATCATCGAAAATTATAATATGATCGTAACCGAAACGAAAACATGTCAATCAATCGAAACCGATGATGAAGGTAGAACTTTTTTATCTGCACAGACATTACAGTTGCTAAATCGTATTCGTACGGATTGGCACGAATGGGCTCAGGATCGAGAAGTCAACATTCTTCACCAGTACGCTGAGCAACAAAGAAAAAGGATTATCGCGTATCTAGGTTAGTGAAGTACAATAAGGGTTAGTTAAAAGTTGACAAGTATTTTATAGATTTGTCGACATTATATATACAGTTTTGAATATTACCAATCACTCCGTTTTTATGGCCCAACCGATGATACCGAAGATAATCGACCTTTTACTGAAGAACGGTACCAAACCTGGAACATTTCCGTATCCTGTTGATTTCAATCATCTCGACGTAAAGAAATATTATTTTTACATAAGTGTGTTTTTGTACGTCTGTCTATCCACGGTAACGACGGTTATAGCAACCAGTGGTGTTATGTTAATCTGTTACGTGCAACACGTATGTGGTATTTTTGCCGCGTTGGGGTGAGTTGATTGTTAATCGACCATAATCATAAGCATAGTAAAGTCTCGACTGAAACCGTCAGGCACAAATTAGAACGGCTCGGGAATAACCGTTCATTAGTGAAAAGAGGAGAAACCCGATCTGCCCTGGACGAAAAGGACATAGCTTCGTGCATCAACAGACACAATGGTGCTATCGAGTGAGATCGTTTAGACAATTTATCTAGTAAAATTAATCACTATTATTCACAGCTGGGCAAATACACTAAGTACTTGAAGTACGTATTGAAGTATCAAGGACGGATTCAGTAGCCAGTGGTCAAAACTTCATCAATTTAGTTATGCCAATTCTCAATACGTCAATACTTGAAAACTACCTTGATACTTCAATACGTACTTCAAGTATTTAGCGTATTTGCCCAGCTCTGCTATTATTAATAAATTCAGTGTTGTCAGGTACGTCAACCTCATCGCGGCAAGTTACTCGTGGACTTTTTTTTTTACCATCGGGTTTGGCATGATTTTGTTCAACATTATAGGACTCCAGGTAAGTGTTGCGACGAATGATGCGTTATCCCTAGCAAGTTGACGGATGGGTGCTTTTAGGGAAAAAAACTAATAAACGGACACGTCCGATGGGGAACGAAACCGACCGCAATTACGGTAAAAACGGATCGTACTTTTTTGGATTGGTTCTTTTTCAGTTGCGGAAACCGAGGAAGGACCGAACGTTTTTTATAAAAAATTTTGACTAAGTTTTTAATTTTTTTTTGTTTTGCTTTATAACGAAATAATTCAGACAATCCGAAAAAAATGCAGGTCGCTACCCAAACCAATTCCGAATTGTCCTTATTAATGCTATTTTTCGCCTCGTTATAACACCTCCCGCCAGAGTCGACATTGGCTTCGACCGAATCGCACTCGAACTCTATACTCTATACTCGGGCGGGGGGGGGGGGGGGCGGACTCTATACCCGGGTGGGGGTACTAGAGGCTGGGACTACCTGAGGGGCGCCAGGGGAAGGGGTACTACCGGCTGGGACTGCCTGAGGGAAGGGTAAGGGAACGGTATGCTCCAGGCTAGCTTCATTGGATCTCAGGGAAAGGGTTTTTGGAGCACGGCAATTAACAAATTAATCGTTCATTATTCTGATGGCCGCGGTCCTCTGTTGGACGCCAGTTTATAACGAAATAATTCAGACAATCCGGATTTGAACCCGGGACCTTTCGATTTCCGGTCGACTGCTCTGACTACTGAGCTGCGCCAAGCCGCTACCCACACCAATTCCGAAATGTCCTCATGAATGCCATTTTTCGTCTCGTTACCGGTTTTAATTCTGTTTTTAATGAAAGGACATAATGAAAATACGATATTGGTCCTTTTTCGGTTGCGGGACCCGAAAACGGAGCAAAACAAATTTTTCGAAAAAAAAATGTTCACTCCGGCTTGTCGTTTTTTTACGGTCCGTTTCGTTCCCCAACGGACGTGTATGTTTTTCGGGCCATTTGCGGTCCGTCAATTTGCTAGGATCTTCCCGAATTAACATATATACTGGCTGTAACATCAGATTCTCATGAGAACAAACGATCCCGAATCAACCATACGATACATAGTATTTGTATTGTCTATATCGTTATACTTCTACATAGACTGCTACATTTCTGAAACTGTAACGGTTCACAGCATCAGCATTTACTTTTCCATGTAAGTAAACTGGAGGGGACTAGTGGTGTGGCCGCATAAAAAAGTGTTCTTCCCGGCAGACACAACAGCCAATGGTATAAACTATCGCTGGGAGCCCAGAAACTTCTACAATTCATGACGATGCGTTGCAGTGTACCTTGCCATGTTACAGCTGGAAAAATGTTGGTCATGTCCATGAGAAGCTACTGGCTGGTGAGTTCGTTCATTAACGATGCGTAAAAAAATGTGCGGCATCGAATAAATTGTCATTGAAATACAAACAATAGTTCATTTTTATATTCCAGACATTTAAAACAGCGATATCATACTTAACGCTTGTGCGTTCGATGCAGGGATTATAGGATTATCTATAAAGATTCATATTATTATCATAGTCCGCGTAAAAATGTTATCAGACCCGGCCCAGGTAAGCGTTTCAATAAACGGCAAGCCTTACTGTTTCTTCATTACGACCTGATCAGTCGCGTAGGGCATACCCGATCAAATTTCGACGCGGGACCTCTATCGGTCCGAGTTTAGCAGTTCGTAAACATATTTTCTTTTAGTTTTGTTCAGCCTTAGTTTCATATATAATTTTTGTCTCCGTGAGAAATCAATTAATTTAAGTATTTGAAGTCGTTGCCAATTTAAGAGTAAAAACTTAAATTTGTAATTTACAAACTCAATAACAATTGTATTGAACGAAATAAAGATTTTATGTTTCATTAAACGTGAGCTTAACTCCGAGACCAATCATGTCCTTTCTTAATTAATTATTCAACCGCAAAGTACGTACATTTTGCTTCCTCATAAACGAAGCTTTGTTATGGTGGAAAAAAAAAATTCGAGATTTTAATAAAAACGTGTTCCAAAACATCGAAAAATCACATTTAGAAAAAAATGTCCGGATGTATATATGCACATACATACACGTATGGGATTTATATATGTACGCACATACATATGTGGGTGCGCGTGTGAATCGGTCGCGAAAAATTCAAACCACTATAACTCGAGAACGCCTCGACCGACCAAGCTGCAATTTTGCACACAGCATGTGTGGTCAATCGTCAATGTTTCTGCAAACTTTCATCCAAAAATGTTCGGGCGTTTTTTTTGTACGCCATTTTTAATTACTTCGAAAATGTCTGTGCGCACGCTAGCGCTCGCAATTTGTTAGCTATCGGGTTAAAAACGTGTAAACAGATGGCAAATTATCATCTAATGATCCCATTAAAATTTCGAAAGGATCGATCTAACCGTTCAAATTTTGTCATTTAAAATTTTTCGAATTTCATGAAAAGTTAGTACTATACTTTAGACGAAATTTTCCTCATTAAATAATAATTTATGAATAAAATAACTATTAACCTCGTGATCAGCGTAAAAAAATACATGGAATACAGTCCCGGAGCGACGACTAACGAAAAAAGTTTATCGAGAATTTGGATAGCCAAAATTGAAAAAATGAGTGATTTTGCGTATTTTTAAACAACGATTTCCTTGCTTCCCGATCGCATCGCGGAAAAATCTAGGTGCCTATTCTGATATATAGCAAGACATACACATGACGATGCATATGACGGGGTTAGAAAAGCTAGATAAAGAGGTATCACTTGGATTTCTTGAGTAAAAATCGAAAGTGTAAAAAAAAAGTCAGGAGCGCATACGCTAAGTATTTTTTCGTGCCAAGCGCAGATCCGACAAAGTGAAGCGTGACGTAAAGTATTTTCACGCGCTGAACCTAAATCGGCTACTTGTTTTGCATAAAAGTCTAACAAGACGTTGACGTTGAAAAAAGTTAAAAATTGACATTTTCATATCGCTTCCGCATATAAGTTGAAAATTGAAATTTTCAACTTAAAAAAAAAGTATCGATAAAAGAAAATTCCCATTGCAAAAAGAATTACACCTAGTTCATTCATTACGGTTCTATCAAGAAAACCTTTTATGCCATTCAACTTTGTTGATTATTGGTGAATAAATGAATTAGATAATTTTGATCGATTAAATCGTTATTACAGTTGTGTCCATGAGAACGATGAGTTAATTAAAAAATTATATGTTGTCTGGGCAAGAATTATAGAATAAATTTACTAGTTTCTACTTGCCACTGAGTTCGTCTTTCGTGATCTTGTAAAAAATACGATAACACATCCTTTCTCGGGTGTAACGACGATGTACACATCTTAACACTACGGGCGTAACTGATATCGATCATCAAACCTCTTATGGTTCCACCGCTTTCCCCACATAGAAGTACTCCCCGCCTGTGCTGGCGATTCATTATAATTTTACGTTTCCGTCACTCAGATACAGCGACGCTATAAGACAGAAGTGAATTATTTCACCTTTATGTCAAGCACCCTCTCATTTCAGCCTGGGGTTGAAAATTGCTTACATGAAAATTGAGTATAATAGAAAAACGTTTTCCAGCGAGTAACTACCTAAGGTTGAGGCCCTACCGTTATTAAATTACTTTGTACGACTCAAAGCGATATTCGAATGCGTACTAGCGCGCGCACGGGGGGCGGAGGCCATACACTCTTGCCTCACTGTCGCTCAACTTTGACGTGTAATGGAGCAATTTAAATGTTACCGCAGGTGTGATACTATGACATAATTCCATGAAAAGGCACGCTAAGAAAATAAGGCTGTATTTGTGTTTGGCACGGAGCAGCATTAGTTGCTCTAACACCATCGTTGACGATAGTTCGCGTCACGATGGACTTGTTTCAACACCGTTACTACAAATTAAATAAAATCTTGATGATGTTCATTGGACAATGGCCGTATCAGAGTATTGGTGCCAGACGTGGGATTGTTGTTGCTCTCCTGGCTCTGGGCGGTATTCAACTCACACCCCTGTTGATGGCTCTTGTGAAGTATGGTGACGACAGGAACATCCTTCTGGACGGCGTTCTAGCATTACTTTTCGCAGCAGTCTCCGCAATTAAGTTAGCTGGTTTTATGTTGAATTCGAAGAAGGTCAGTTCAATCGTCAAAAATTATAATACGACAGTAACCGAAACGAAAACACGTCAATCAATCGAAACCGATCATGAAGGTAGAACTTTTTGATCTGCACAGACATTACAATTGCTGAATCGTATTCGTACGGATTGGCACGAATGGGCTCAGGATCAAGAAGTCAACATTCTTCACCAGTACGCTGAGCAACAAAGAAAAACAATTATCGCGTATCTAGGTTAGTTAAGTACGATAAGGGTTAGTTAAAAAGTTGACAAGTATTCTATAGATTTGTCAACATTGTATATACAGTTTTGAATATTACCAATCACTCCGTTTTTATGACCCAACCGATGATACCGAAGATAATCGACCTTTTTCTGAAGAACGGTACCAAACCTGGAACATTTCCGTATCCTGTTGATTTCAATCATCTCGACGTACAGAAATATTATTTTTACATAAGTGTATTTTTGTACGTCTCTCTATCCACGGTAACGACGATTATAGCAACCAGTGGTGTTATGTTAATCTGTTACGTGCAACACGTATGTGGTATTTTTGCCGCGTTGGGGTGAGTTGATTGTTAGTCGACCACAATCATAAGCAGAATAAAGTCTCGACTGAAACCGTCAGGCACAAATTAGAACGGCTCGGGAATAACCGCTCATTAGTAAAAAGAGAAGAAACCCGATCTGCGCTGGACGAAAAGGACATAGCTTCGTGCATCAACAGACACAATGGTGCTATCGAGTGAGATAGTTTAGACAATTTACCTAGTAAAATTAATCACTATTATTAACAAACTCAGTGTTATCAGGTACGTCAATCTCATCGCGGCAAGTTATTCGTGGAATTTTTTTTTTACCATCGGGTTTGGTACGATTTTGTTCAACATTATAGGACTCCAGGTAAGAGTTGCCACGAACGATACGTTATCTTGCCAAATTAACAGATATACTGCCTGTAACATCAGATTCTTATGAGAACAAACGATCATGAATCGACAATAAGATACATAGTTTTTGTATTGTCTGTAATGTTATACTTTTACATAGACTGCTACATTTCTGAAATTTTAACGGTTCACAGCATCAGCATTTACTTTTCTATGTAAGTAAACTGGAGCGACCTAGTGGTATGACCTCATAAAAAAGTCTTCTTTCCAACAGACACAACAGTCAATGGTATAAACTATCGCTGGGAGCCCAGAAACTCCTACAATTCATGACGATGCGGTCTAGTGTACCTTGCCATGTAACAGCTGGGAAAATGTTGGTCATGTCCATGAGAAACTTCTGGCTGGTGAGTTCCTTCATGAAGGATGGTGGGCCAAAATCGCGGGAGGGGAACGGGAGAGGGGCTCCACTGACCGCGTTAGTCAGTGTGCGAGTGAGAAGCGCAGACAAAGCAAGCGGCTAGACAGAGATAGGGTCTTTCGTTTATTGAATTTATGTCAGAAACAAAACGGCGAATGTTCTTTAAGTTTGGACACAATCTGTCTGATAGTATGCCCTTAGCTGTAGCAGGTTTTGTATTCGAATTCAACAGAAATCGGCGAAGAAAATCGCTACGTTCTGTCGTTACCGACCGATTTCCGAAGCGTTAACACGCTACCTCATGAAGCTTGGCGCACGCATTACTAAAAAACTACACGATCAAATGATTCAATGGGTCTTTTCCTGCAATGTAGCAAAGTTTGATAGCGATCGAACAGAAACGCGTTTTAGTCCAAACATCCTTGACGATGCATAACAAATGTGCGACATCCAATAAGTTTTCATCGGAGTACAATTAATAGTTCATTTTTATATTCCAGACAATTAAAACAGCAATATCTTACTTAACGCTTGTGCGTTCGTTGCAGGGATTGTAGCATTATCTATAAAGATTCGAGCCATCATATATTGTTACGACCGAGCGAATGAATAACGCGCGTATTAGGTTTTGGGACAGATATTATTATGTACAACTGTCAAACGTCTGTTTACTCTGGAAGTCCGATCGAGACTGTTCTACATGATGATCGATCCTGTATCGATCGGCCGTTCATTCGTCCCTTGTCAACCCTAACTAATACCGTGTGCCTCAACGAATGGTCAGCTATATATTCGTTACAATATGTATGTATGTGTGTGTGTCTGAATCGGACGCGAAAAATTCAAACCGCTATAACTCGAGAACGTCGCGACCTACCAAGTTGAAATTTTGCACACAGCATGTGTGGTTAATAGTCAATGTTTCTGCAAACTTTCATCCAAAAATGTTCAGTTGTTTTTTATTGTACGCCATTTCTAATTTCTTCGGAAACGTCTGTGCGCACTCTAGCGCTCGCAATTTGTTAGCTATCGGGTTAAAAACGCGTTAACAGATGGCATATGATTATCCGATGATCCCATTAAAATTCCGAAAAAATCGATCTAACCGTTTAAATTTTATGTCATTTAACATTTTTCGAATTTCATTAAAAATTAGTACTGTACTTCGGACGCAATTTTCCTAATTACATATTAATTTATGAATAAAAAAACCATTAGATTCGTGATCAGCGTGACAAAATACATTGAATACAGTCCCGGAGCGACGACTAACGAAAAAAGTTGATCGATGATTTGGATAGCCAAAATTGAAAAATGAGTGATTTTGCGTATTTTTAAACAAAGATTTCCTTGCTTCCCGACGGCATTGCGGAAAAACCTCGGTGCCTATTATGATCTACAGCATGACATACACCAAACAATGGATATGACGGGTTTGAAAAATCTACATAAAGAGGTATCACTTGGATTTCTTGAGTAAAAATCGAAAGTGAAAAAAAAAATGTTTGCAGCGCATACTTCCATGTATTTTTTCGCGCCAAGCGCAGATCCGACAAAGTGAAGCGTGACGTGAAGTATTTTTACGCGTTGAACCTGAATCGGCCAGTTGTCTTGCATAAAAGTCTAACAAGACGTTAACGTTGAAAAAAGTTAAAAATTGAAATTTTCAACGTAAAAGAAAATGTATCGATAAAAGAAAATTCCCATTGCAAAAAGAATTACACCTAGCTCATCCATTACAGTTCTATCAAGAATACCTTGCATGCCATTCAACTTTGTTGATTATTGGTGAATAAATGAATTACATAATTTTGATCGATTAAATCGTTATTAAATTTGTATTCATGCAGACGAAGAATTAATGAAAGAATTATATCTTGCCTGGGCAAGAATCATAGAATAGATTTACTTCTTTCTACTTGCCACTGAGTTCGTCTCTCATGATCTTGTAAAAAATACATTAACACCTCCCTGTTGTGTAACGACGATGTACACATCTTAACACTGCGGACGTAACTGATATCGACTATCAAACCTCCACCGCTTACCCCACATCGAAGAACTCCCCTCCTGAGCTAGCGATTCATTATAAATTTACGTTTCCATCACTCAGATACAGCGACGCAGTAAGGCAGAAGTGAAGTATTTCATCTTTATGTCAAGCACCTTTTCATTTCAGCGATGGGGTTGAAAATTGCTTACATTTAAATTCAGTATGATAGAAGAACGTTTTCCAGCGAGTATCTACCTAAGGTTGAGGCCGTACCGTTATTAAATTAGTTTGTACGACTCATAAAGCGATATTCGAATGAGTAGTAGCGGTGCGCATGGGGGGCGGAGGCTATACACTCTTCCCTCACCTCGTCGTTCAACTTTGATGTGTAATGGAGCAATTTAAACGTCACCGGAGGTGTGATACTGCACATAATTCCATGAAAAGGCATGCTAAGAAAATAAGCTGGTGGCATTTGTGTTTGGCACGGAGCAGCATTAGTTGCTCTAACACCAACGTTGACGCTAGTTCGAGTCACGATGGACTTGTTTCAACACCGTTACTACAAATTAAATAAAATCTTGATGATGCTCATTGGACAATGGCCGTATCAGAGTATTGGTGCCAGACGTGGGATTGTTGTTGGTTTCCTGTCTCTCGGCGGTATTCAACTCACACCCCTGTTAATGGCTCTTGTGAAATATGGTGACGACAGGAGCATTCTTCTTGATGGCGCTCTATCATTACTTTTCGCAGCAGTTTCCATAATTAAGTTGGCTGGTTTTATGTTGAATTCAAAGAAGGTCAGTTCAATCATCGAAAATTATAATATGATCGTAACCGAAACGAAAACATGTCAATCAATCGAAACCGATCATGAAGGTAGAACTTTTTGATCTGCACAGACATTACAGTTGCTAAATCGTATTCGTACGGATTGGCATGAATGGGCTCAGGATCGAGAAGTCAACATTCTTCACCAGTACGCTGAGCAACAAAGAATAATGATTATCGCGTATCTAGGTTAGTCAAGTACGATAAGGGTTAGTTACGAAGTTGTCAAGTATTCTATAGATTTTTCAATATTGTATATACAGTTATGAGTATTACTAATCACTCCGTCTTTATGGTCCAACCGATGATACCGAAGATTATCGACCTTTTACTGAAGAACGGTACTAAACCCGGAACATTTCCGTATCCTGTTGATTTCATTCATCTCGACGTACAGAAATATTATTTTTACATAAATGTATATTTGTACGTCTGTTTATCCACGGTAATGGTGGTTGTAGCAACCAGTGGTGTTATGTTAATCTGTTACGTGCAACACGTATGTGGTATTTTTGCCGCGTTGGGGTGAGTTCATTGTTAATCGATCATAATCATAAGCATAGTAAAGTCTCGACTGGAACCTTTAGGCAGAAATTAGAAAGGCTCGGGAATAGCCGCTTATTAATAAAAAGAGGAGAAACCCGATCTGCGCTGGACGAAAAGGACATAGCTTTGTGCATCAACAGACACAATGGTGCTATCGAGTGAGATAATTTAGACAATTTATCCAGTAAAATTAATCACTATTATTAATAAATTCAGTGTTGTTAGGTACGTCAATCTCATTGCGGCAAGTTACTCATGGAATTTTTTTTTTACGATCGGGTTTGGCATGATTATATTTAACATTGTGGGACTTCAGGTAAATGTAGCGACGAATGATCAGTTATCCTCTCGAATTAACGGATATATTGTCTGTTAACATCAGGTTTTTATGAGAACAAACGATCCTGAATCAATCATAAGATACATAGTTTATGTGTTTTCTTTATCGTCGTACTTCTACGTAGACTGCTACATTTCTGAAACTGTAACGGTTCACAGTGTTAGCATTTACTTTTATATGTAAGTAAACTGGAAAGGTCTAGTGCGTGGGATCATAAAATAGTAATTAGCAATACAAGTGGGGTAAAGCGAACTCGAAAGTCACTTCAAAGTCCTCGCATGATGTTCGCTACACCCCACTAGTATCGCATAATATTTTCTGTAACGACTGCAGAACAAGTGCTACTCCGTGCCTGCTGATTGTGGCGCTGTACAGCCAGCGTGCGTAAAGTACGAGAAGCGTGTGTGAAGTACGTCTGATTTGCACATGGGACGGGTATTTGTAGTATCCTTGGCTGTAATGCGCGACTTACGTCACTCTCGGCAAACACGAACAGTAGTACTTTTCATGCATGAGTTACATAACAGTCTTCTTCTCGGCAGACTCAACAGTCAATGGTATAAACTATCGCTGGGAGCCCAGAAACTCCTACAATTCATGACGATGCGTTGCAGCGTACCTTACCAATTAACAGCTGGAAAAATGTTGGTCATGTCCATGAAGAGTCTCTGGCTGGTGAGTTCTTTCATTAACGGTGCATAAAAAATGTGCGACATCGAATAAATTGTCATTGAAGTACAATTAATAGTTCATATTTATATTCCAGACACTTAAAACAGCGATATCATTCTTGACGCTTGTGCGTTCGATGCAGGGATTATAGATTATCTATAAAGATTAGAGACATTATATATTATTAATCGAACAAAATGGCACGATTTCAATTGTAAATAGAAATACGCTAGTAATATTCCGTAGGTTAATATTATCTGGTAACCTAGAAGCCTCAATCCGATCTGGTACAGGGTTCCTTATAGATAAATGAAATATGAAAATTTTCAACATTTTTCAACGTCAAAGTCTAAACCCAGAATGGTAAAACGTTTGCCTCTAGATGTTTTTTTTAGCTTTTTCTTTCTTTTTTTAAGTGAACATATTGTTATCCCAAATGAAAAAATCTGAAAAAATTCTCAAAAATCCTATATCAGATATGAAAATTTTCAAGCCTAGAGCGAAAGTGGTATCGCATTAGCTTATATATTTTTTAATTATTTAAAATTGTTTAAAATTATATTTAAAAAATAGAAGCGAATGCGATATCACTTTCGCTCTAGGCTTGAAACATTTTCATATCTGATACACGATTTTTGAGAATTTTTTCAGATTTTTAAATTTGTTCGAACAATACGTTCACTTTGAAAAATTGTAATTAATGCAAATTAAAAAAAAATAATTTTGCAGTGATTTTTAGAGTTAGAACAATAGTATAAAAAATTACCAACCGAATTGAAGACGTCAAGGATCCGACGTAGATCGAATCTGTCTGGAATGCCCCATATATATAGCAAAACTAATGAGAAAGTTTTTTCATCGTTTTTTGTACTCTTCTTCCTATTCCATTTCAATCTCATGCGAAACAGGTCGTTTTTTTCATCGGTCCAAATAGAGCAATTGCGATACATTCACCAAGTAGAAAAAATTAATGATCGGTTCAATATTGTGTACAAACTGGTTGGTCGCCATGAGGCCGCAGCCGGCGGACGCGCCAGTGTCCGGTCGTCCGTCTCGCGAAATACATGTGTACCGTCGGAGCTGGCTAACTGCGTATTTGTACGGTAAGTCTCGAAGTATCTGTAGCCGCAGAAGGCAGCAAACCGTATGTCAGGGTCCGCATATAGAGCGGCGAAACGAGAGGAGCGGAGAATTTTTCGTGAAAACAAGTCAACATATTCTGCAGTGCGCTCGTGTGTCGCCGGTTGCGGTCGCTGCGGAGTCGACGTGTTGTTCGACTAGTCACTGACCCATAAATACTTCGTCGGAGTCGCAACGAGGAAACGGTCCTCGGAATTTTCATCGCGAAAGGGCGCGACTGCAGACCGTGATGAGGAACTTCGCGTTCTTGATCTCCCTGACGTTTCTCGGCCTCTCGACCGACGGTTTTGTGTTCACGAATGAAATTGACGATGACCCACCGAGTGACTCGCTGAACGTTCGCACTGATGAAAACTTCGCACAGCCCGTCGGGGTCGACCCCGACGATGATTTGCCAACGGTAAGTAAACAAAAAAATATATCTCGCAGGCGCGTAACATAAATCCCCCGCGTCGTATGAACTCTCTCCGACTAACCTGCCGTGCGCCCGGTGCAGGGTTCGTACAGGCCCTCGCAAAACTATTCCACGAGATTCGCCACGACCCGCTTGGCTGATAAGGTAGAGCCCCGCGCCGCTGCATTCGAATCATTTTCGTCGATGTCTCTACCCACATTGCACGGTAATATTTTTGAAAGGTACGTAAATGTTTTCCAAAGGTTTCGAAAATATTTTTTAAATGTTTGAAAATGTTTTAAAAACATTTTGAAAGTATAATTTTGTCCGCTTAAACTTACACTGAAATGTTTATAAAATGTATTTTTAAACATCCCCGCGAAATGTCAAAGATTGCGTGACCTGTCCAATTTGCGTATGCCCACCCGTCTAAACACGTAAATAATCGTAGGAATGATTCAACATTTTTATCACTATGTTCAGATGTGTTGAAAGCTTACGTATGTTTCAAATATTTGAGAAACGTTTCATTGGAACATTTTGCTAAAATATTTTAAAGTATTATTTTCATATATTTTAGAAATATTTCGTAGAATTTCAAAGACTTAAAATATTTCTATAATGATTTAAAAATATTGCGTGCTATATGGGTAGCTTGCCGCGCTTTCGCCGAATCGCGTTTTATTATGGTACGAGTCATAATACAATTGTCATCATTCGACTTCTCCGATAACGTACTGCAATGAGACACGGAACGTGCTCAACAATGTTTCTCGGTAAGTTTTTTTTATCTTGCAAGCCTAGCAGCTAATGGATACGGCTCTGCGTATCGGGAATGCGTAATGCACAAAGTTCGAAGACGAGCGTTTTTTTGTTGTTTTCTCGTTTCGCTGAATTTCTCAAGATCTGTCATTATTGTCTACTGAAACCTAGAGAAAAGTCGCCAGTATTATTATTATTGTTATTAATACCCATGGAAGTTAAAGGTAATGTAACAATGTTATTTTTGCGAAACTTTCCAAGTACGATAAACTAAAAAAAACACAGAAAATTCTTATAAAAACAAAAAAAAATGGTCAGCAAGTATGACTGTGGATTTTGCTTCAAATTTCACAGAATGGTCTTTTATTAATGTGAAACAAAATGTCCAAATTTAAAAATGGGTTGGGATCGCGATCAATTTCCGCAGGCGTCTAATAATCTCTTTAAATATGATATATCCCGTAAAAAAATGGTTACACGCCTGCGAAAATTGTCATGACAGTTATCAATTATCAATTATCAATCATAAGTAGGCCTCTCCGAGTTGCGCGCTGATTCATTCACACTCGGCTATAATTTATTGTCGACCGGAAGTCTCCAGTTACGAGACAGTGATAATGAAGTTTCGATTCTTTTTTTTCAGTTAGAGATGATAAAGCGGGCGGGTTATCCCGCGGAAGCGCACGTCGTCACAACGAGCGACGGATACATCCTGGAGCTCCACAGGATACCCGGAGGAGTGGGTTCGGTGCCAGTTTTTCTGCAGCACGGCCTTCTGAGCAGCTCTGCCGACTGGGTCGTAGCGGGCAAAGGGAAAGGACTCGGTACTCCAACACAATTGTCCATTATACGATGATTTATTATTGAGAAGATCCGTAGGCACGTTATTAATTAAACCGTTTATTATGCGAATGTCCTCGCGAAAAAGCTTACATTCTCGCCGACAAGGGATACGACGTGTGGCTTGGAAATGCCCGTGGAAACACCTATTCCCGAGCGCACACAACTCTCTCGACGAGCGATTCGAAATTCTGGGACTTCAGGTGAGATTTCCCAATCCGGAGATTTTAGAAATAATTATGCCTGCTTCGCGACACGCCGATGAAATGTTAATGCACTTGGGTCTTTAATGATTTAAGTTGGGACGAAATGGGACTGTACGATCTACCCGCGGTGATAACTTACATCACGAATTACAAGTCCGACACCCTCATCTACATAGGCCACTCGATGGGCACAACTATGTTCTACGTGATGGCTTCGAAGAGACCCGACATCGCCGACAAAGTTCGGGCCATGATGAGCCTCGCTCCGGTAGCGTACGTGAGCCACGTTAAAAGCCCAGTGAGAATCGTCGCTCCGTTTGCTCACAACATCGAGGTAAGTTTCCTCGAGACGGCTTTTTTTTACTGATAAAAATAATTGCTCCGACGAAACTTCAATATTTTGTAGTGTAATTAATTTAATTCACAATAATGCCAGTAAAACTGTAACGATTTTTATTATGCGATAATGAATCATTTAAGGCTTTCCAATTTTCGACGTGTGTTTGGCATTTCGCTCGAAAGCAATTAAAATCTGTTTTGCTGACTACGAAAACCTAATTACCTGTCGTTTGAAGTATTGTATCAGTTTGAGGAAAATAGGAACGGCAATTCGTTACCGACCGCAATATTTCGCACGCCCGCAACTTAATCCGAGTTAAGCGGAGTGCAACAAGTGACAAATACGTGTCGTTTCACTTCTGACCCTTCTCCGGTTCCTGTTTGTTTTATAAAACAAACTACTCTTACAGATGATAGCGCACTTCCTCGGCGCCGACGAGTTTCTGCCTCAGAACGTTTTTCTCAAGTTCCTGTCGCGGTACGGCTGCGAGATAGACACGCTCGAGGAGGAGATATGTTCTAACGTGGTTTTCGTTATCTGCGGCTTCGACAAGGATCAGTTCAACAAGGTGGGTTTGTCGTTCGCCGTGCTGATTATCGTCGATCAATTGTCACGACTGTGTTTCATTTTTTGCTTACTGTGTCCTCAGACTTTGATGCCGGTCATTCTGAGCCATGCACCTGCTGGCACGTCCACGAAGACTCTCATTCATTACGCCCAGGAAATAGTTTCTGGTCATTTTCAAGCTTACGATTACGGCTCGTCGAAGAATCGTCGATATTACAACAGTTCCTCGCCACCCGATTACGATTTAACGAAAGTTCGCGTTCCGGTCGCTTTCTTCGTAGCTGACAACGACTGGCTCGCGGCTTCCAGGGTAACCAAAACCCATTCTTTATAAGTTGTTGTAATAGTACTTTTTGCAACAAATCCAGGAGACGTACCACTTTTCGTGTTTGTAAGGCGTATGCATGTTTCGGTTTCGCGCAATCGTGCGATATGTAAAATTAGCGTGCGAGAAGTAAAATCAGCGTGCGCGAAGTAAAATCAGCGTGCGAGAAGTAAAATGAGTGTGCGAGAAGTAAAATTAGCGTGGGCGATGTAAAATTAGTGTTAGCGATGTAATATTAGCGTGCGAGAAGTTAAATCGGGCCGATGGGCGCATGCGAAGTGCCTAGGTGTAACACACTACGTTTGGCACGCTTTATAGAGCCCGAAAAATGGCACTTCTCTTGCATACATTGCAAAAAATAATTAAATTTCGACGATTTTCATCTCATCGTTTTTGCTTTTACAGGACGTCAAGTATCTCTGGCAGCAGTTGCCGAAGAAGATTGTGATGTACAGGGTTAACTATACTAAGTTCAATCATGTGGATTTTCTGTACGCCATCGATGCTCCGAAATTGGTTTACGAACCAATGATGTCCGTTATGGAGAAATATCGCAGTGGTAAAACCAACATCGTGGATGGAATTTTACGTCGCATACGGGACATTTTTTCATTGACGGTGTAGATTAATATTTAAGGCAAAGACGAGTAGGACGAAAAAAAACAAGAAGGTAAGCTAGCATACCTTTTGCTCTAAAAAAAATACTCTAGTTTTAACTATGAGAATATAGTGGACATCGACATGTGAACTTAGAGTTACGAGAAATAAACATAATTAATTCTTTCTAAAAAGTTCATCAATTATCATGACTGTGTGATTGAATGTCGCGCTTTTTTGTCAACCGAGCGGCTCGGCCGGCGGGTACTTACGAGAATAGTAATTTGCGATACGAGTCCGGTAGAGCGTACTTTAGACTCACTTCAAAGTCCGCGGTATGATGTTCATACGTGGATGACTTCAAAGTACGCACGCTTCGCGTCCGCAAAATCCCCCTTTCAACACCTTGTCAAGTAAAATTTGCTACGATACTCGATCGAAATTTTTTTTTCTGAACTCATGTGATTGCAGCACTCGTCAGGAAAAGTTTTCTCGCACTAGTATCATATATGAGTATTTTGTAACGAACGCCGTAGAAGTGCTACTTCGTGCCTGCTGAATGTGGCGCTGTACAGGAAACGTGCGTAAAGTACGAGAAGCCGAAAAAATCGGCCCAATGTGCGCATGCGCCGGGTATTTATAGTACATATATACACTTGGCTGTAAAGCGCCGCTTTTGCCACTCTCGGCATACAGGAAAAGTAGCATGCATGAGTTAAAAAAAATAAACATAATTGTTTCTTTTACACAAAGTTAGTCAGCTATTTCTGAATCCGATTGAGTGTCGCGCTGTTTTATCGACCAAGCAGCCCGGCCAGCGTGTAGTTCGGGCGAGCCCCGAGGTGAGCGCATCGGAGCTTTTTCAGGTCGTCCAACGACCCCCGCCGCTTCGCCGCACTGTACACACGCTCCCGTTTCGCGCTCGGTGAAACGCGAATGGCTCCGTCGAAGTTTGATTCGAATTTCACCGGAGTACGCGGTGTGCTAAAGTGGCATCACGGCCGAGTGAACGATCCACTGTACTTTTCATCGCGCGTCACTTTATGTTTTGCGTAACGAAAATTCCGTAGTGCTGTCGCGAATGTCATCAGGAGCCGACACCGCGAGAGACTGCAAAGGTAAGGGCGACAATCTCTCTCTATACCATCCGTCCATCTCTCGCCACACAATTGGTCCACGATCGGTCGATACTCTCGAAGGACCTCTTTGACTGGCGGCTCTACGACGCGGATGCTGCGTTGTTTTCTCTCGCGCTATCGTAGTAGCAGTCCATCCCATACACTAAAAAAAAACAAAGAAAACTCCGGCGCACTAGAAATGCACAATCCGTGTATTGTTGTAGAGTTATCCACGACACTTATTGCTCTTAAAATTGTTTAGCTTGACGAATTTTTTGGTTTCTTTCGCATTTCATAAGACTCCCTACGTTATTATTCTTTCACTTTGTTTGGCGAATTCATTTACTTATTTCTGCGGCGTACTCCATCAATCTGTTATCGTCTGTTCGGCCGGTACGTTCACGTATCGCGTCTGTTATTGGACGTAGCCCGTCAATATACCAATAAATAAATGGCTAAAATTTATCGAGCTTGGCGTTACATTCACTGCAAAAAAAAAAATTGTAAATTTAATGTACGATTGTGATGAAAAATTAATATACTTTTTCATTGAGATTACAGTAAGTTCCATTGAGATTAAACTCAAAGTACTTTCGTGATAAAATTAAAGTAAATTATTAAAAATAAAAAGTGCCCCCAATGTTTACTTTACTTTCAATGATTTACTTTAATTTTACTATAAAATTACCTTTAATTCCAATAATTTACTTTAACAGCACTCTAAAAGTCCATTAATTTTTCATGACGATTGTACATTGAATCTACAATGTGCTCTTTAACAGTGATGTTCAGGTTTATGGAATCGTATCACCGTCAATGAGAACGATTCAAACAGCACGAAGATTTTTTACCGATTAGGTTCGGACCATAGTTTATACATAATAAGGTAAATGCTCCTTTTAGTGGCAAGTTTACTACGTTATGGGCAATAGCAATTTTTATCGACGCTCCAGCTGCAGTTTTCAAGACGCAAAATTTCCTCATGAAGTCTTTACTTGGATTACCATTCAACTTATGTTATTACTGTCTCAATAAAAACGTGGTGTGCTTTTTTATTAACGAAACTCTGAATCGTCGCGTGAAAGGTGGCGACTAATAGGCGAATCGTTGGCCATTAATAGGAATAAAGGAATATATTCATGCTTTGATTCATATTTTGTATTAAAAAAAGATAATTGTACATTTTGGTGGTTTTTGGTTAGTCAATGAAATGCTCTTCCCGATTAAATATATTTCAATGACCAGAAATATTCATCGTTATGTAAATATCGTTGACCACAAATAGGTACATCGGTGACCGCTAATGGATGCAACTTTGTATCGAGGATGCCACTGATAGAAACATCAATACTTATTGACGCTTTTATTCATATCACTTAAATAACAATAAATAATTGGTCACATTTGGGCAGTTTTGGTTAGCGAATTAAACTTCCCGATGAGATCGATGTCAACGACATCGTATCGTCTACCCATCGTTGTGTAAATAGTGTGTGTTGTTTCAGACACAATTGTTAAGTGGCGACTAATAGCATTAACCTTAGCTACGCAAGTTTGGCGTTCAACTCGACAATACATTTTGCGATTTCTGGTAAAAAGTTCGATACAAATGGTCGACTACGGTCGCAGTGGATGTGCGGCTGTCTTAATACGGAGATATTCGCTGTACATGAAAATCATGCGTTTTCTTATGCTCGACTGTCGAAATTTATCTGAATACCGTAGGCCAGCGAGAAGAGAAATGTTTTCGTCGAGCGAAAAAATAAAGTAGGTCCAAGCGTAGCGCACGTTCCGGCTTGAGCAATGACCGAAGCAAAGGAAACTCGCTGAATTTCAACGAGGGGGGTTTACGGAACGAATCGACTCGTTGTTTTGACGCAGTTTTATCGCCGGACGAGCCACGTTCGCGGAATCCTTTGATCCTTGCGCAACGTGCTATAAAATTCTGGCCTCCTTCGATAGGCTCGACTTCATTGCGCGCTGTTTTGTTACTCGTCGGCGTTAAAGGTTGAAAAGTTTCGGGACAACGCCGCATCGGTGGAAAAGGTTGCAGCATACAAATTGATGCAAAATATGCGGCGTTGACGATACAATCGCCATGATACTTCCATCGAACGAAGTGGCGCGGCGAGGAGTATTGTACCCGACGTATACGGTCCGCGCGTTTGACTCCCCAAGAATCTCGCATTCACTCTCGAGCATGCTCGAGAGCTCCGTGACAATCGAGTCCGGGGCTCGAGATCCCCCGGGAATACCGTGACGGGTGACTCATACAGCGACAGAAACTTTTCACATTCCCCGCGGCCTCAGTCACTCCATATTTTATACCTGCCGTATAACATTTTATTAATGAGATGGAACAGCGTGGAAATTAAATATACATCAAAATATATTCGGATTATATAAGTAGCAGTAAAAGATAATTTATTGATAATGACATTTTATTAATAAGACGGCCCGTAGGGAAATCAAATGTACACAAAAATATATTTGGAATATATTAGTGGCGGTAAAAAAAATGTATTGACAATGACATTTCATTAATAAGACGTCCCGCACGGGAAAAATATATTTGAATTATATTAGTAGTAGTAAATGAAAATTGAATGACCATGATATTTTATTAATATACGTAATAATATAATCGAAGGGCTGAAGGACTCAGGTCGATGGCCTTTGCCAATGTGTAATATTATCATTAGGTATAAAATTAGTATACGAAGATAACTGTATAAATATTAACTTTGACTACGAATCTCTTTTACTACTGGTATATTCGGAATATATTTTAGACGTGAAAGAACCTTTATTGACAATAACATTTTTTTTTAATAAGACGTTCCGCACCGAAATCAAATATATACAAACAAATATTCGGAATATATTAGTAACAGTAAAAGACGTGCTCTGTATGTTGAATGTACGGGTCATGTATGTGCGCTGCTTGGTGATGTGGAAGTGAGAGTTAGGAGTGGAGACAAAAGAATTTTTATATGTAAGAAGATGTAAAAGGCAATTGAAGACATAAAACGGAATAAATACTACTAATACTACTACTATTAGCAGCAGTGAAAGAACATTTATTGACAAAGCTATACATTTTTACAGTTTCTACCTGATTATAATTTTATATCTGAAAATAATGATATACATTGAGAAAGGGTCGTCGACCTTGAGTCCTTCAGCTCGAGATTCTTCTTTGGTATTAGGAAGATTTTTTTCATTCCTTACATGGGGTACTATTAAAAATAGCTATAAGTTTTTCTTCAGTTATTCTTCGGAATATATTAAATTCGCTAGTCATTTTATTTTAAAAATATTAATTACATTAGTAAAGAAAATCGTATATGCGGATATACAGTCGCGACGAAGCCGACGTAATTGGCTCAATATTTGCGACGTTTGCTGCTCATCTCGCAAATATTGCTACAACTGCGTATATTGTATTGACACCCAATGAACAATACATTTGATAATATTCGTTTTTTCAAGGTCAAAAGTACGTTAAAAAAAGAAGGACTAGTATTATTCTCGGGTAAAATAAAGATGTTAAATAAAAATTACTCATCCGACCAAGTTGTACTGGACGAACTGTCTAAAAAAATCTTAAAAACCCGATCTAAATTCCACGACCGTTCAAGCCATCAGTCCGATGTTACCTTCCATTTCGACCTTGCGTAACGGTACTCTGTAAACATCTCGCCCAAAACAAAAGCCTTTCACCATTGTAAAGTTTCCACTACGAGTTATATATATTTCTGCCGTCTATTATTTTTCGCCATAAAGAAAATACCGAGCTTTGTTACCTCGGGATTTGTTTTAAAAAAATGTCTAGCTAGGGCAAGCATATGTACTTTTTATAATATTCGTTTTTTCAAGGACAAAAGTGTTTTAAAAAAGAAAAAAAAGAATGACTGGTATCATTGAGTAAATAATTGTTAAATAAAAATTACTGTTCCGAACAAGTTATACTGGACTAACGGTCTAAAAAAACGAAAAACCGGATCTAAATTCCACGAATGTTCGAGCCGTCCATCCGAAAGATGATACCTTCCATTTCGACCTTGCCATTCGGTGCTCTGTTTACATCTCGCTCAAAACAAAAGCCTTCACCGTTGCAAACATTCCTCCACTATATATATATATATATATATATATATATATATATATATATATATATATATATATATATATATATATATATATATATATATATATATATTGCGAAACTGTCGTCTACTATTTTTCGCCATAAAGAAAATAACCAGAGTGCCCCAAGATATTGAACCTGCGTCAAGCGCTCCTCCCGATGGGTCCGGGCGATTTCGACGTGAGTCGAGGAAAGTCGTAACAGCGCGTTTGGGTTGTTCGGTGGAGTGTAACGCCGGCGGGGCCTTCGCTTCTTCTATGGTCCCACGATAAATTATTCGACGGGTCTCGCATAATCGCGGAGCGTCTCTCCCCGGCAATTACCCCTTGGAGTTGTCGGTGTTGCCCGGAGGTATGTACCGTACATCCTACTAGGAGCGAGTGGTCGCTTGCGGTGGCAGGCAGTCCGTGTGAATGAGCCCCGGCGAAGCATCGGGTGACTCCTGGATGTCTGCCGCTCGCTGTGTACCCATCGTCGGTATAAAATATAAAACTCTACGGGGAAAGATGTACGCAGCAAGTCCGCAGCGGGGCTGCGGACACACTGAGAAAGGAACTCGTTTAATGTTGACAAATATTTTGTTGGATGTTGAAAAATAATTATTTTTCTTTTTTATGGAGTTTTAGGCCGAATAATTTTTTTAATCCGTTTTGTCAAATTTTAGTAGACTCAAATATTCTTCTTTTTGTTTAATATTTTTTATGCTATTTTAGTTGGGCCAAATAATTTTTTCGTACGAGCAAGTAGTTTAACAGTTTTTTTTCGGGCCAGTTACGTTCTATTCAATTTAACTCAAATTTGATAACGGTAAGTGAATATTTATTTCGCAATATCGACACTGGTAAAAAAGAACTGGGCATTTAATGTGTCGGACTGGAAGTTTTTTTGCAAAAATTGGTATATTAGATTTAATGTACAACAGTGATGAAAAATGAGTGTACTTTTATGCTGAAACTAAAGTATTTTTATAGCGTAATGAGAATACATGATTAATTAAAGTAAATTAATAATTAATTAAAGTAAATTATTTTTAAAGTAAAAAAATGAATTGTACATTACTTTTTTATCACGATTGTGCATTAAGATAATAAACCAATTTATGGATAAAAATTTCCAACATTAAATTTCATACGCATTTTTTTTCTATATTCCAGCACAATATTTTAACATTAAATAAACTCTTCTCGGTACAGATATATATACATATATGTAGAGTATATAAAGTAGTTGGCATAGCCGCTGTTGGTGGGGGCAACTTTCACCGAGCGAGTGCGAGACGTGAGCCACGGTGATGTACCGAGCAGCAGGTACAAAACACGTAAGAACGTACACACGTTTTCTCGTACAACCGAGAAATCCACGTGCGGCGTAGACCAAACTCCGAGATCGACAAAATCGTCTTCGGAATCGTTCGCGCGAACCCGCCGAACACCTGGTGTAAACTTTCATCGTTTCTCGGACGTAACGTTAATAATACAATACTTTTTTTTTTCTTCTCCGTTTCACTCGACGAGAAATCGTGTATTATATTTCTTAGACGGTACAGTGGGCGTATATTAAATTTCGCACCGACATACACATATCACTCGCCTCGATTCAACAATTTCTATATAAATTAATGTTGGGTGTATTTTTGCAAGTTTATCGTGAGTTTCATCTGTTGGAAAAATTAAATATAGAATTGTGTGTTTTGTATCCTTGGGCCAAGTCATACAATGAAGAAAAACATAACATAAGAAATAGGGAGAGCGGGGCAAAATGGGACAGTGGGGCAATTCCATTTGCCCCATTTTGCCCCGCTCTGCCTTACTACAAACAGCTAAGATAATATAATGAAAATAATATAACATAATACAATTGATAATAATAATAATAATAATTTAATAATATAATGGAAAACAAAAATAATAGTACACCCCTATAAAGTTATACCCAGAACACACACATAAGGCCTGGCTCACAAAAAATTCCACGTTTTCACTATTTCCTTGTAATATTGTAGGATCATTACGGAGTTCAAAGGGAAACATTTCAAAGGGGAATAATTAAAAGGGCGGTCGGTTTGAATCTGGATAACCTCGAGATTTTTATTTATCAAAGTTGAACCCCTGTTCAATTGGGCAGTGACATTGATTGATGCCATCAGCATCCAGGCCCCATCACAGGTTAAAACCTGATAATATTAAAAACAAAACTAATAACACCCACCATGAAATTATACCCGCAGCACTCCAATTAGGCCTGGCTCGCTACAAGTTCATTATTTCCTTGTGATATTTTAGGATCATTACAGACTTCAAAGGGAAACATTTCAAAAAGGAATAATTCAAAGGGCGGTCGGCTTGAATACGGTCACCCGGGATTTTAATTTGTCGGAGTTCAACCCCTCCATTGGGCAGCCATATTAATTCTTGCCATCGGAATCCGGACCAACCACAAGTTAAAATCTGAAGACCTTATCGCAGGCTCTCAGAGCAGTATTTTTATTCGGAGCTTGTAGATATTTTAGAGCGTGACGTCGGGCTTCAAGGGGCCTTCTTTAACGACGGAACGAGTCAATTTGGTAGAATCAATTGTACATCATTAATACGCTACGCATATGACTCAAATTTTACAAATTTTACTGATCAGGTCCCAATATAATGCTCTAGCACAACATAGGTTTTAACACAAGTTAAAACCTAAGGACCTTATTTCTGGCTTACTCAGAACCAAATATTTTTATTCATAACTTGCAGCCATTTTAGAGCGTTACATCGGGTCTTACAAAGGCCTAGTTAGAATCTGATTCAGCCCCAATGTAACCCTCTAAAATTTCTCTTAGGGTGCTCAACCTCCGGACAACACACCCGCGCCAACGCTGCGCCGGTACGTTTTAGATCCTCTAGGTGTTTTATCACGTAGTGTACGCCACTCCAGTAAAGTATCGGTGTAGCGTTGGGCATCGATCTGCCTGCTTGAAACGCATAAACCAGCGGTGGCTCGTAGTTCCAATTAGACCGTTGGCACTCAAAGCCCTGCCGATGCCGGACCATCGATACCCGTCTCGGCATCGACGGAACCCCACCTCCGCCCCAGGGCGTTCACCTGTTGAGGTGTTCCGGGGCTTGCGTGACCCATACAGTATCGAGACACAGAGCAATGGCTGTAATATATTCCGTGTAACCGAGCGTACACAGTAAAATAGGTACGAACGTTTCTTGTCGTCAAACATTTACATTTTGTAAAATTTATTTTACAAAAAAACATTTGAGAGTTTTACATAAATGGTTGTCAATTTTACAAATATTTTTTGTAAATTTGTTATTTTTACACACAGCAGAATGTGTACATTTAGGATGTGGAGGAAAAGGTGTGTGGAGGACTGGGAACGTGGAGCACTGGACGTGGAGGATCGAGATGTGTTGAATCGAAATGTGTTGGTAGGAGGGTGTGTACAATCGAGTTGTGGAGGATAAGGAGTCTAAAGGACTGGATACGTGGTGAACTGAAAGTGGAGGGAAAGGAGTGTAAGAGACTGGGTGTGTGGAGAACTAAACGTGGAGGAAAAGGAGTGTAAAGCACTGGGTACGTGGAGAACTGGACGTTGAGGATCGAGATGTGTCGAATCGAAATGTGTTGGGAAGAGGGTGTGTACAATTGAGACGTGGAGGATAAGGAGGATAAAGGACTGGATACATGGAGAACTGAATGTGGAGGAAAAGGAGTGTAAAGGACTTAGTACGTCGAGAACTGAACGTGGAGGATCGGGATGCGTCGAATCTAAATGTGATGGAAAGAGAGTGTATACAATCGAGTTGTGGAGGAAAAGGAGTGTGGAGGACTGGTAATGTGGAGAACTGAATATGGAGGATCGATGATGTGGAGAATCGAGATGTGTAGGATCGAGGGGCTCACAACGAAACGACGGCAACGGAACACAAGGAATCGAACACTCGACCTGCCGGTGTTCTGGTTTTGAGGCGAGAATGCTAACCACTTTTTTTTAAATCGTGTTTTAACTGGTTACAGGGGGTTACATATCTGTAAGAATTGGGGGAAAACGGTGTACAAACCGAGAAAGACACGAAATTGGCTTGAAGATTAAAATTCACGTGGTTTCCTAGAGCACTTGTAGATTGCTTTTGTCTGTTTAGACTATTTAAATCGAGTATAATAGTATGGATAGAGTGGTTAGAATTTTCCAGGGCGCGCAATGCCTATTTGCTACTGCGTATCTGAAAAAGGATGCGGAGTAATCCGTCATAAGCGGGAAAACTGAGCGTAGATTCTATTTGAGCTCTCATTTTATGAGGCTATAGCATGCTAACGAGTAGACTAATAATATAACATTTATCTGTTTATGACTTCTCCGAGATGGCATATTTCGAGTGGTCGAGACGTTGCTGCGTTTACTGCGATGGTCTGCGTTTCTTAATATCTACCTACTGTCGCAACTACACTGCGCTTCGATCTCTGATCGACGCCTTTTTAAAGATTGAATCCTCCATATCGTTTTTGGTGACAAACATCTCTGCCTGACGCAATCACACAAGACCGTTTGGAATTACCTCATTCACCCCTCATACACTGTTCGCTGATACAGTATTTTTCTTTGAGTGAACAGTTTGGATGTGATATGGACGCGAGTAAACGGAGATACTCCGGAGTATATATATAGTTAAACTCAATAATTTAATCAGACAAAATAAATAAAAAATACTTGGTACGTCCGAGGAATACAAATAAATTGAGTTTATTGCAGCAAAAGAAAGGACACACCAAGTTTTTTTTTTGGTATTTTTTAGACAGAAGAACATGGTTTAATTTATTTTATTTTTCATTTTTTGACTACATTATTACTATACTAAATATGTACGATCTGTATAAATCTGTTTACCATCACTTGGCTTATGTGATTTAATTTTTATTCGACTTTTCTTTTTTTTAAACATTGTTTCGATAAACATCTTTTTTGGATACAGATAAAAAATGGAAGTACTTGGCGTACCATAATTTTTTTTTATCAAAACGTATATTTTTTGGTTGATTTAAATTGTTTTTAACCCTCTCTTGGGGAGGGTTTAACCCTCCTTTGTCTCTCACTTCACTGCGAACGCCAATAACGGTAGTTCTCTCGCTCTTGCGGTGCGGTCACGTGACTTTCATATGGCGTTAATATAAGATACTCCTTGCCTATAGGAGGCTCAAGCTCTTCGACTACACTGAGAGAAGGATCTAGTAAAAACTACTATATCACTTGAGCGATATTACCATAGGATATAGTAGTAGAACGTTAGGGCGACACCTATGGTAGGAAGTACCGGATGTATAAGAATTTTTCTTAGATATTATGGTAAAAAATCTTGGAAATTCTGAGACTTTCGGCCATAGGTGGCGCCCTGGCGCCGTACTACTATGTCATATGGTAATTTTTCTTAGTTGATTGCTAGTTCCTTCTCTCAGTGTACAGAGATATATTTATCGATACGAAGTTTCGTTAAGATAACATCCACAGATCAAGATAACCTCTGGTACTTCAATTCTAAGTAGTTTTATCACTGTTTCTCCGTTATTTGTATGTTTTATGTGGACTTATATCGGAGGATATTGTCCGAGTGCAAAAATGTCCTATTCTAAGTTCTGGCGCAGAAACAATAATATAACATTTTTCTGTTTTGAACGGTGGCAAAAGGCACCTCCGAATATTTTGATAACCACACTTGATTTTGATAACCACAACTATACGGAAGTCTCAACAGCAGCGAACATCCCCCGTCTGGCATCGGTGAGATTCCTGAGTTATGTGTGATTTCTTTTTGAAATATTAAATGGCGCGGTTACATTACCGGATCTGCTAAGTTCCATCAGCTAAAGGGTTCCACGTCAGAATAATAGAGTCGGAACATCCCGCTTATTCTACGAGCAGAAAAATCGCACAAACATTGCCAGAAACTCAGCGGTCGAGGAAACGAATTCTCAACATTGAATTTTACTGGATCGTCTTACGAATCTGTAAAAGAATCAGCAAACAAAGACGTCTTGAGATATGAGTAGAGGAGAGAAGGCATAATTAATTAATTATGAAAATAAAATAAAATAACATACACTACTATAATAGAAAAATGTAATAAACAAGCGATAGAGAACTGTAGTTAAGTAAATTTAAGTGCGTCAAACTTATTGTTATAAATTGTAGACCGAAGTGTTTTAAAATGTTTTTAATGTTATACTTGTTACCCCGAAATTCATACATTTAAGATTTATTTATATATCATATTTTGATTGCAAAGGAGAAATCTGTCAAATAAATAAATTAAATAAAAATTATAAATACTGTGTAAAGTCGATCCGAAATTTCCACAGATTTCGAGCCAATAAGGTGGTGTAGCGTTTCGGCAAGTGTCTAAAAAAATGACTTACGTAATACACGTCCAGTATTACTACCCTGATAAGGAAAGACTGAAAAACTAACGCTAACTCGTGAAGAAATAACTCGCAAAGTCTGCTGCGAATGATCTTATACGTAAAATAAGAAACTTTTTCATTTTACCGCTCCGAAACGAAAATAAATTATATGTAATTTTTTTTTTCAATTACGTTGCAAATCGGGGCGTACAGGGTACCGTACGTAACTCACCGTCTCGTCGCAAACTCGACGCACCGGTACCGTTACGTACGACCCCGCTCCACTTGTGCGCGGGTGGGCAACGCTCGGCACGCGGCAATCATGCCTCCATGGCGTTACGGGTCTTTTTTTAAATAACCCTCTCGCCGTCGCGTAATTGTACCAATGTATATGGTAAAACGGAGCCGAGCTGCAGCTCTCGTTTCTGCATTAAAAGAGAAAGGGAAACGACTCTGCGATCCGCGAAGAAATTTCTAGAAATTTTTGTTGAGCGAGAATTATTAATTACCGAAGATCACAAATTATCGAGAACTTCAAATTTAATTTCTTTTTTTAATCAAGAGGGTTAAAAACAAAGCGGGTAAAAAAACAAATTCGATACATACAGCTAATAGTTTTAAAAAAAGTTATAGAAGGTGAAAATCCGCAGTGGAAAATGAACCGAATATTTCATTGAAAAAGATATGTTGTAACAAAAGTTACATTCAAAAAACCGAAGATTTGTCGTTTCTGGTAAAGGGATTCGACAAATTTATACAATGGTTAAAATGTATAAAATAACTCTATAGACGAACATTTTTTTAACCTAATTCTCTTCAACAGCTGAAACAAGAGTACTCTTTTTTCAGCCGATCAAGAAAATTCGGTAAATAAATTGTTTCGTTCGCTCGTCGATAAAGATATTTTATAATTTTTGACCATTGCAGGTATTTTTCAACTTGCTTTTTCAGTTTTTATCATTTCGAAAATTTGAAAAAATTTCAAATCCCCTTTTCAAAATTTTCAATTCAAGGAACACCCCTAGTCTATATATTACTAAAAAAATAAAATAAAATAAAAAGTAGAAAATACTTGTGGGTCCTTTCTCTCGATGCAATGAACTCAGTTCATTCGTATTCCAAGAGCGAACCGAGTATTTTTTTTAATTAAATTTTTTCTTGTATTATATAAAACGCTGTAATGCGGAGCATGCCGCGGAAGGAAGTTGGAAAGTAGTTCCAGCAGGGAGACCCGATTCCCGATATCCTCGAGGTAATTAATTTATCCGTTCGCCCGGAGATGAAAGCAGTCCGGCGAGATATCCGATACAAAACGGTATAGTGCTAATGGCTGTGTTACGGTGGGTGAGAGAGGCTGGGAGTGCGCGTTGCATACTTACTAACCAATGGTTTGTGTATCTGAAAGTCAGGGACGGTCTGCGCAGCCGCTACTGCTGCGAGTGTGTTGCTCTCGATGCTGACCATGTGTACTCGCGTTACTCTTGTAATCGAACACACGGTGCTCACAACTGATACAGATTAATTCAAGCACTCGAGGAAAGCAAATCCGGTTTGGGACATCGGATATAGGCTAGATAGAGGGAGAGAGTTTACTGGGTTATTCGATCGCGATTCCCTGAAGTACTACAGAGATAAGCGTGTTTTGAACGCATGCTAGCAAAAGCGAAACTTCGGGATTTTTTTAAATTTGTAAATAGAATTTCTTTTATTGGAGTAAAATTTTGTAATAATAAAAATTATAAATATGGTAATAGGGAATCAGATTAGAATGCGCTGCCGAGCTTTCAAGTTGAACCTGGATTGTAATTATCTAGGTAAAGATTTTAGGGAAGTCACTCAAAAATGCCATCGGAGAGTAAAAAGATGATTTACACATACATTGCCAACCAAAGTTTAAATCGATCTAAATTTCAGTACTTGGCGATATGCCAAAAATGTGAAAAAAAAATCAGCCGTATTAATGATATCGAGACCCTGGATTTTGCATAATGGTAATGCCAAAAAGTTATTAACAAATTGTAAAAAAAAACAAATTGTCTTTTAGAAAATCAGAAACCTTTTATTTTATCATTTTAAATGAATTCTTTGATGTTTTATAATTCAAATGAATTTTTTCAGAACATTCTTACATTTGACATTTATGTTCTTTGAATAAATCGAAAAATCGCTGCAAAGACACGAATTGCGGATATGCTTCCGTATTACAATTCCAAATATGCATAAAAAGTTTCGAGGCGATTGCGCCAACAGTTCCGCAGTTATGGCGTTGAAAAAATTTCAAGATGTAAGAAAATTGTGAAAAAATTAATGTGGCTTCTAGAAAGTCCACGAATTCATTTGAAAAGAGAAAAAAAGGTTAATTGATTATTTCCTGAGGAATTTTTTTAAGCAATTTGTTAATAACCTTTTGACATGATTATTGTGCAAAATTAATGTTTTTGGCACCTTTGATACAATTGATTTTTTACAGATGTTTATACCATTAGGAAGTGTTCAAATTCTTACTGAATCTCACTTTTGGCTGGGAAAGTACGTGTTAAGTTCTTCCTTAAGTTCTTAAGTTCTTCCTAATTTTTTGGCGGGCATTTTTTATTACGCATTTATAGTGATTAACACAATAACATTAATAAATAATTAAATGAAAAAATATAATAAAAAATTGAAAATTGTCATTCGCTAAAACAGTTTAAAAAAAAATCCGGAATTGAATCTTTTTAAATCCAGGCACAGCTGGTTTCGCGCGTCTCACTGACGATTCCTGAAAAATCACGGCCGTCAGGATGCGCATTCCACCCCAACGGAATTAAATTCTTAACGCTGCGGAGCTAGGCTGGTCGCTCGTCCGCGGAAGAAGATAAGCAATGTGCAGGATAAGCGGTTTTGCAACGTGCGCGGCAGACCATGGGTTCATGGCGATGGCCTCGAATTAAATGCAAAATAAAATAAAAAATATAAGCAAGTATAAATTAAGAATACAAAGGAATAATAGATACAAAAAATGAAACATACAAAACATTAAAGATACCAAAATAAAAGACATAAAAAGTAAAAGATACAATCAATAAAAGATCCAAAAACCAAGATACGAAAAATCCATGATACAAAAAATCCAAGATATAAAAAAAGCAAGAAATAAAAAATCCAAGATATAAGAAATTCAAAATACAAAAAATCCAAGATACAAATAGCATTTTTTAAAAATCCAGATCTAACGCGACATAGGACAAAGAATATCGTGAAATTCGCCACACCTGGTTTCGCGAGTCTCGGGCTGATGACTCCTGAAAGTCACGGCCGTCAGGGTGCGCATTCCGCCCCGCCGGAATTAAATGCCCGGCGCAGCGGAGCCTAGGCTGGTCGCTCGTCCGCGGAAGAAGAGCTATTCTGTTTTGAGGATAAGCCGTCCTGCGAGGTGCACGGCAGTCCGTGGATTCTCCTGGACGGCCCGGAATCCGAGGATAACCGGTAGGACGGGTTCGTTCGTCGTCCCGCTCTCTCCGCCTCGTCCGGTTTCTCTCCTCGCTCTGGGATCCTTCAGTGGGTATCCCGAGAGTAATGCGCTTCACGTAACTTCCCGTATTGCCTCGTATAGCATTGTGCGATCAAAACAGACGCCCACCGATAAAAGCTTCGCCGCCAGGAAAAAAACTCATATTTACTGAAACAATTTAAATTTTTTTTCCTTCATATACTTCATTTACTCCAGCGCGCGATTCAATCTAGTCCGCGTGGCGCTTTTCATTAACCGTAGGAGGGAGCGGCCGAAATCGACCCAAGTCTTGCGTTTGAGATAAGAATTTTTTTATTTGTTTTTCTCGGTACAATAAATTTGATAGAAATGCTGTTTTAATGCACATGCCGACAATTTTTTTTTTTTTTCAATTTATTGTTTATTCTTTATAACTATAAGGCGTTATAATAATATAATAATTACAATGGTAATTATTGTCATTATTTATTTATGTTTATATGAAATTTTCAATAAGTTTTTTATTAACAGTGCTTTTTAATAAATCACTACAATTTCTTATTTCTTATACTTTTTCATTCGTAAGCAGCCTGCGAACTTTGCGTCGTAGAACCCGAGTGCAAGCTTCGACGCCTGTGTACAGATTCCTCTCGGGTGCTGACCCGAGCAGCGCTCGGGTGACTTTTTAATAATAACAATAATTATCACTGTTATGAATAATTATGTTCATGATTATTATTTTTGTTTATATTAAATAAGTCTGACATTTTCAATAAGTTTTTTTAAATTGACAGTACTTTTTAATAAATCACTACAATTTCTTATTTCCTATGCTTCGCCATTCGAAAGCAGCCGCTGAACTTTGCGTCGTGGAACTCGAGTGCAAACTTCGACGCCTGTGTACAGATTCCCCTTTCGTTTCTAACAAAAATCCCTCGAATGACTTTTTAATAATGATAATAATTATCATTATTATTATTTATGATTATATTAAATAAGTCTGCCATTTTCAATAAGTTTTTCAAAATTAACAGTGCCTTTTAATAAATCACTACAATTTCGTATTGCTTATGCTTCGCCAGTCGAAAGCAGCCGGTGAACTTTGCTTTGTTTAACTCGAGTGCAAACTTCGACGCCTGTGTACAGATTCCTCTTTCGTTTCTCACAAACATCCCTCGGATGACTTTTTGATGCGGGCTTCCCGTGCACGTGTCCACTGGACGTCGCGTGTCGTGAGTCTCGAACGGCATTCAAGCCTTACATATGTGCACACCAATAATGAGCCACCGGCAACAGAAAGCGAGAGAGCTCGAACCAGCACCTATTCAACATGTGTGCGACCCCGTGAAACGCTGGTAACAACACCATTCTCGGTGTACAGCGCACATCTTACGCACAGTTTTTCGCTATTGCTAAAAATGCAGTGTGCGAAAAAAAAAAACAATTCCCTCCGCTCGCGGTAATTAACGAAGACCAAGAATATGAGAAACGAAACAATCGTTTCGCACGCGAAAACACCCTGTTCTGCGACGTGAGATTTAATCGAAACATCCAAGCCGGTGCAACGTCTTGTGTTATTCGATTGTCTCTCTTTAATCTCCGATTAGCCATCCGGAATTTCCTTCTGGGAATTCCCGCGAATCGAAACGCCGAATGAGAACGAAATACACCAACTTTCGCCCCGTGAAAGAGATTAATGTCCGTGGGAAATTTTCACGAATCACGAACATTAATGTAAACCATTTAAATTAAAAAACAAAAAACAGCACCATCATTGACTCGAATTAATAGTGAAAGTGGCACAAGCTTTATTCTCGTCTCTGGAGCTGTGTGTAATTTAATAAGGCACGGCGGTGCGTTTATAAATGGCGAGCGTCCGCGTTTTCCCTCCGCATCCTTAGCTTCCGCTGCGGAGGATTTGCCGCTCCGGGATTTGCGGTCATCGGGCGACGCTGGGCCTGCGCGGGCTGTGAAGCCATCAATGAAAGATATTGGACACGCACGGAATGCTGGTAAATACAGGATAACAGAGCGTGCAGAGGTCACCGCAGCAACATGTGCTAGAAGAGCAGGCTTCCGATTTTTTGTTCAACTAGAGACATGGATGGAATTAATATAATTGATACACAGTATTTCTGGCATACAAAAATCCATCCTATATGCTATCATTTCGTCAGAACCGTTTCTCGTAGTGTGTATGAAAGGGATTTTGAAATTCATAAAGGACCGACTTCATACCGGGAATACGTATACGTCACTTCCGGTCGAAAAATCAGTTTTTTCAAACCGGAAATTACGTTTTTCCGGTATGACTTCACTTCGGAACGAAACATGTGATTTTCAAACCGGAAGTTATGTATTTCCGATATAATGTCACTTCCGGTCAAAGAATGTGATTTTCAAACTGAAAGTAAAGTTTTTTTAGGTATAACGTATTTTCGGTATGACGTCACTTCCGTTCCAAAAATGGGATTTTGAAACCGGAAGTGACGTATACTGTATATGACGTCACTTCCGGTCGAGAATATTTTCGTGCAAGAAGTGACGTATTTTCGGTAAATTTCCAGTTTCTAAATTCCGCAGTCAATGGCGAGGGTGCGAAGCGCCCGAGCCACACACTCTGATAGAAATAATAATAATAGCGCCGAATATTTCTGCTCGAACGAACCACAGTAGCGGTCAATCAGTCCAATTCGAATACACTGGTACTGTTTTTTAAGTCTTCTAATTAATTCGGTTAATTATCGTTTAGGGTCGATGGAGGTAAAAAAAATGTGCCCCCCAATGAAACCTTTAACTCGGTGAACGGCCTCGCGTGCACATTCTTTATACTTTACGCGTCCCTGCCTCCGCGAGTCCGGTACGCTCGTAAAAGAGTTGACACGTGAGGCTGTCACGCAACCGTACAGCGCAGAGGAAAAGCGATGCGCACTGCCGTGGTCATCCTTTTCAACGTCGTCGTCGACGTCGGTGACAGAGCCGACGACCGAGGTGTCACTGCCGTTTACTCGTCCATCGATCACAGGCTATTCCCACTACAGTGAACGCTATTTTCTCGCCGTGTCAGGGCGTACCAGTTCCCGAGCCGGTGGGCACCGGCTATTTATCGCTCGCTACTGAATGATTTGAGGGGATCGACCCGGGTCAGAATCATCGAAGCCACAGTTTTCTCGCCCACTGTATCATCCTTCAAAGATCAAACTTGGCAACTGCGAAGAAATATTTAATGACTTGGTAGCGTTGGCAACTTTTGAACTAATTGGATTCGGAACGAACGAATTAATTAATTTGGGCTACAAGTTTTTTAATCTCGGGAAAATTTTCGAAAGATAAAACAAAATACGGGGCATTTTTAACTTTTAATTTGATTATTTATTATTATTAATGCTCCGCGGTCTGGTTCGTGGATCATTGACTTTATATGGAATTCGGGTGGGCCATATAACCCACCTTTACTCTACATCTTGATCTTGAGAGCATCATCTTTTAATCGGTCGATGTTTGTAGGCGATAACATCATTTTTTCGATTTTTTAAAAATGTTATCTAAAAATGCATGTATTTCACTCGGCGGGAAAATGGCGGTTTTTGCGCACGCTTCGCGTGCGAAAAAACCCGTTTCGGCACCTCCTGAAATAAAATTTTGTCCGATACATTTTGTCCGATAACACTCGCCTTCGGCTCGTGTTGCAAACTCACACTCGTCAGAAAAAGTTTTATCGCACTCGTATCGAAATGTACTATTTCCTAACGCATGCACGTAAAATCCGCCTTTCCGTTTCTGTGAAGTGTACGCAGAAAGGCACTTTTTCGTATCGCGTGCGGGAAAAATACTGCGCTTGCGTCCAAACAAAATATGGTCTTTTTTCCAGCACTAGTGCGGAAAAGTGCCTTTTTACGCACACTTCACGGGAATGAAAGGCGTGATTTTCGTGAATTTCTTAGAACACCCTTGCTATACAAATAATTCTTTTTTTCAATATGGCCAGTGGCTCGGCTTTGAGAATTAATATCTTCGTAATGTCGCAAGCGATCCAATGGACGTTTCGCAGTTTCGTGAAGTCGTTTTTACAGTTTTTGTTACCGGCCGTGGTATTCTAAACCGCCCGAAATCCTCGCCCCGAGTTACATGCAAGCCTTTTCAGTTGCATTACTGCACCCCCGCACAACCAGAAAAATAATTTATTTCATCGGCGCCCCGCAACTAAATATCTATTTAAACTACATAAATATTTATTTAAATCAAATAAATATTTATTTGCAGGGCGCTCGTCAAGTACATGATTTTTCTGCGTGCATCGACTTCTCAACTCCAATAAGTTTTCGTAATAAAAAAATCACGTTTCTCAAAATCAAATAATAAATTCCTTCGAATCACGGTCGACGAGTTTCTCCAAATGACAATTATTTATCGCAACGCGGAGCAAAATCGTGTATGCAGTAAAATTCGCAGTAAGCAGCCGTGCGTGCAGAGTCGGGTCACGGGCCCGCGCAAAACGTGAGGGTATGCGCGCATAAATTGCACTGAGTGCGTTCCTACAAACACACGCACTCACACACACATATATATATATATGTATGTATATCTATATACACGAACTGTACACCGTGTGGCATTATATCGGCCGAGCGGGAGATTGTGCGATTGCGATAATAACGTCTCTCTGTAACGTTTTGCCTCTTCCGTTTGTTCGGTGTCGTTGATGCGGCGAGACTCGCGCTCGATTCTCCGGTGATAACATTCAATGCACCGGGCCGATGCTGGCAGGAGCCCGGCCGCTCTAAACGAGCGAGGAGATGAGAGAATGACGAAATCGTACCGGAATAACCGAGAGCCGTGTACAATCTCCCACGGGCCGATTTCACGGATGAATAATACACAAAGAGAGCCCGGACGATTCGCGACTTTTGCTCTATTACCGCGAAACCTGCTCGTACGGGCTAACGGAGGCTAAAGATAGAAAAATAATATATGGAGCATATTTTTTTTTATTTTTATCATTCACCCGAAGTGCACCGCGCGTCACTGTTCCGTGGAATAAAGAACGACGGATAAAACTCGATTATTCAGCGAGCGACGGATCTTCGCGGGCGTACGAAGTGAACCCGTTTGTGTTCTCAGGTGCAACTGACACGTTATCCGCAAACGCTATTGCTTCTTTTAGAATTATTTTTTTTCTGCTGGTCGTGGATTTACTCTCTTATTTTGATGATATCGTACAAAAATGTTGAGTTACAAAAAAAGGAAAATTAAAAGTTACAAAAAGAAAAGAGAATTTAAGAGTTGAAAAAAAAATGGTAAATTATTCTTGTTAAATTAGTTAAATATACTTTTGAGTTTATACTCATTTGAAGCGAACTGTCGGTTTGTTACCTTCTTCCGCATATTTAATAGAATGTAATTGGAAAGAAAATGAATATGTTTTTTTATTTCTCATTATCTGCGGGGTTCTTGGACGGAGTTTCGAGTTGCTTGTGTCAGCTCGAACTTTACACCGAGGTGCACTCCGGACGCTCTGGAAAGAGGGAAGTCTTTCTATATGACGGAGTGTATGATGAGTGTTATTGCCGACTGATGAATAATTCGGTAAAAACTAAAAAAATTCTTGTCAAATTATTATATTAATTATACTAATTTATATTTCCCATCATACTCCGAATATATATATATATATATATGTATATATATCCGATATAACAACAATAAACAATGGTTAATGTTTTTTTTTATTTTTCATTATCCGTGGCTCTCGGATAGTATTTCGAGTTGCTAGCATCAGCGATTCGAGCTTAATGCCTCGGTGCACTCGGAACACTCCGAGGTAAAGAAATCATTTTATATGTATAACCGTACGATAAGTATTACCGCTGTGATAGATAAATCGGTAAAAAAAAATGTTTATGGTATATGATAAATGTTTATGTTAAAGTCCCCGAGTGGCTAACGTCTTGGAGTGGATTCACAGATACTCATGGATATTCACAGATAATCACGGATACTTACAGGTACACATACACAGAAACACACAGGCACTTGCATAGTTCTTGTGAGCGCGCGAGCCCGTATATCCGCTAGTTACTTATATATCAATAATAAATATATTAATTACGGTAATGTTTATTCATTATATCACCCGTATTACGCCCCATATTATATATCATCCGATACAACAACAACAACAACCAAACAATAGTAATTTTTTTTATTTCTCGTTATCCGCGGCTCTCGGATAGACTTTCGAGTTGCTGCCATCAGCGATTCGGGCTTAATACCTCGGTGCACTCCGGGCGCTCCGGGGGAGATAAATTGGCGAGGAATTCTACCGAATATAATGTCGAGTAATTGGAGTAGTTGGAGGTAGTTAAGACTCTATTGGCCGAGCTCTAGCCTGGCAGGATAATTGCGTGTGCCAGAGACGAGAAGCGGCGAACCGCTCGAAGCATGGCTCAGGGCTTCGAGCAGGAGGGGATAATATTAGTTTGGTCATAATGGAGCGTCGCGCTATTCCTGCGTTACCTTCGGGAGCGCGCACCGGCCCGAAGACACAATAAACGCGAGGGAAGGCCGTAAGAGCGATAGAGCGGGTCCGAATGTACCGCAATAACCGCGAGCTGACATCGTCGTGCAACTGTACCGGACACTCTACAGGCCCGGCATACCATTCGTCCCCCGCAAAATTTTACACGCGCCGCCTCGCGCATCCCACCGTACGTGATACTCGAGAATCAGCGGTCTCTCCGTGCGAGCCGTCAAGGCGACCCGGCCAACACGCTCTCGGCCCTACCATTTCCACTTGACTTCTCGACTCTCCCGCTCGACACGCATCCCACGCACGTAGGTCTATAAAAAAAATCTGACTCGCGAATGATCCGAACGGACTTTTGGAAACAACTTTTTATAAAATGTATTATTATTGTTGTTATTGTTATTATTGTTATTATTGTTATTATTGTTATTATTGTTATTATTGTTATTATTGTTATTATTGTTATTATTGTTATTATTGTTATTATTGTTGGTTTTACAGAAAGTAAGTTACAAACTTATAATATCTGCATCGTAGCTACATCGTAGGACGAAACTAAACACCCAGAGGCCTGGCCAGGGAATCGAACCCGCAACCTCGTGGAGTTAGTACAGTCTAGTCTTTTAAATAATGTTTATTGTTTTCATTGTACATATCAGGTAAAGGCTACAATAGAAAAACACAAAAGCCTAGACTTCTCCTTGGATAATTACGGACATGACTGTCGGTATACAGTGCTCACCGGCAGAACTTTCGTTGGATTTTTGAGTGTTCTAAAAAAATAGTTTAGTTTTCTATTGACGTTAACTGTCAAAACTCAGTGGCACGTTGACAGACGCCGGACTACAGTCTAGCGTGCTAGTCAGTAGACCACTCGGACCCTTTTATTTTTATTTTTCAGCAGTTTTTGTTTTAAGCAGCGGTCCGTTCTTTGAAAAGATCGGGTTGGCAAAAATGCGAACGGGCGCGAAAAAAACAATGCCTGAGCAGTTGTCCATTTTTGCCCCAACGAGCTCTCCCGTGTTTTTTTTTAGTTCTTTTATTCTACATTTTGATTCAAACAAACAACATTTTTGTAACCATTCAAAGAAACATTTTAATTACAGCTCGCCGTGCATCTCCCGCTATTGTGAATTAACTCCGGCGCAGCGGAGAATCCCGGCATCGTTAATTAAAACTTTCCGCGGCAGGGCCGAGACTGCAGCATCCGGTCGCGGGCGCGATACGCGCATCGCGGCCCAACGGTGCCGCGGTTGGGGGGAATAAAAGAGAGTCTGCAGCGAGGTTGGGAATGGAGGCGAAAAACGCAAGGGAGGAACCGCGAAACGTACGAGGCGTGCCAATTAAAGAGCAGACGACGAAGCTCCTCGTGAGGGCATCGTCGATATAGCGTGCACACTCTCCGAACAATACCATTACGACTAGCGGTATAAGCTCATTAATAGTGCAGGTCGAGAAACGGAAGGGCGTAACTCCGACGTTATTTCATGCGAGTTACGCCCTTCTGTCTCTCGGGGATGGAATTTATGCTTACATACAGGCGGGAGTCGCTCTCGCTCGAGGAACGCGAAACCGTATATTACACACTATAGTACGACCATATATTTTTATTTTTCATTTTTACCATTTCCTATTTGCTATGCATCGACTCCTCTTCCGTCCTTGGCGAGTTCTTTAATTTCACGCCACTGCTTCTCACTGATTGTTCTTTATTTTTTATTTATTTATTCTTATTTTTCTTTCGTAAGTGATTGAGTTACACGAAGCTTCTTATTTTTACGCTTTGAAGAGTGTAATTTTTTTTTTTTTTTTTACGAGTATGAAGTTTCAAATATATCGCTTGGTTATTAAAGCATTTTTTTATGCCTTCAAAGAAGTGTATTCACCTGTGATACATCATGCTTCAAAGGGCTAAGATGATGCGGAAATACGGTAAGACGATCGACAACACAGACTGCAGGTTGTAAACAAACAATTTTAATTTAAAGTACAAATATTATGTAAAATTACAGTACTTTTAAAGTAATTTCCAAATACCTTCAGTATTATTAAAGAACTTTTATTTAAATTATCTGAATGAGTAATTATTCATTTTTATATTTATGAATAAATGTTTCCTTGCTGGGCACTCGTAAGATAATTTATTTTTTCTGGACGGAGCCGTTAAAATCGATGATCCGACGATTATGCCTATTCCGGCTTTCCCGCAGAGCGATGGCTGAGAACCAGAAGGCCGCGTAAAAAAAAAAGAAATGAATATCATTTGGCTATGTCGCAGACAATCCCGATAAAGATATATTATTTAAAAAATAAATACATATATATTATTTTTTAATAAATTGCATTTATATATATATATAAATATAAATATGATTATATACCATTTTTAAATGATATATTAGTATATATTTTATTATTTTTTATTTATTATTTTTATTATTATATATTATTTTTAAATAAATTACATTAAAAAAATATATCTTTTTCGGGATTGTCTGTGACATAGCCAAATGATTTTTATTTTATTTATTTTTTTTACGCGGCCTTCCGGTTTTCAGCCGTCGGTCTGCGGGAGCGTCGGTAAAACAGGGGCGAAAGAGAGTGGGAATGCGGACGAGCCACCCGAACGAGGGGACGGGGAAGAGAAGGAGCGACGGATGCGTGTTGGAACGCTGGATTGAGAGGGAGGGAAACACCCGGCGAGATTACGGAGCCGTGGGAGAGAGAAACTCTCCGCTGGGAGAGTCGACGAGCGATCCCGGGCTTCGACATCGCCGCGCCAGTCCGCGTCGAGCATCGAGTGAATGCGCGACATTCCTCGCACCGAACGACGTGCCTCGACTGCGTACGCTCGATGTCTGGCACTCGACGTCTGTTTACATCTCGCGCTGTGTCGTCGGAGTAAAATCGACGGCGCGATACACGATCACGGATAAAAACAATTTGTGACAATATTTTGTGCAACAGAATTTTTTAATTTTTTTTTCAAAAAATAAACAAGAATTCAATTTTGAAAAAATAATAATCTTTATTATTTTCTTCGGAGTAAAGTCGGCGTCGGGAGACACGATTACGGATAAAGACAATTTTGTGAAAATATTTGGTGCAATATACGTTGTCTTCAAATTTTTTATTTATTTTTTTCAAATATACTTTTAAAAATTTCTTAATAATTAAAAAAAAATAAAAATTATTGTGCGAACGTCGAGGGTGGTCCTTTGAGTCGAGCGAGTATAGCGACCTTCCCACGCTTCGCGGCCGCCCGGATATCCTGCGAATGGAATATTTCCCACAGGTACCAGTCATGGAACAACTATCTAGCTCTCGCTCGGCTCCGATCGACGAGTACGGGATAACACTATGTGTGTATACGTTTATTTATGTATGTAAATGTGTGAACTACTTTGTCGATCGGAAAGCCGACCGAGAACTTTCTACTCCTAGCTGCGAAGCGTCCTGCGCCGCCTTTCGCGGCGATAGTGATTACAAAAAAATAAGTCAAAGAAAAATTATTGCAAAAATTAAAATACGCCGTTTGCATGGATGAGTTTGGTAAATTGGCATAAGGGTGGGTTGATCGATTTCAACGGCTTCGTCTAGAAAAAATTAATTATCTTACGGATGGCGAGCAAGTAAATATTTATTTATAAATACAAAAAATTAATAATTAATAAAATGAGTAATTGATAAGTTTATAGACCAATTAATTGATTAAAAAATAATATATATATATATATACTCAGGGAATTTCCGGGCAACCTGCGGCCCTTCAACGAAGGTACCCAGTCCAGTTATGCTCTCATATATATAATTATATATTATATACAATTAATATAATGTATATAATAACGTATATATAAATTAACCTTTAGTTGCCGCGAAATCGTCCTAAAAATCATTTGTCGGGCTCGTCTGTGACATAGATGATGCTTGAATTTTTAATCATTTGGCTCTTGAGGCACGATGATTTTTATTTTATTATTTTGATGGGGTTCGATGCATAGAAACGAGTTGGTAGTGAAAAAAATATTGAAATTTCTCCCGGACTCTGCACAGAGGCAGATTTCTCCGTGCGTGACTCTGATAGAATGTCTCGAATGATTTTTTTTTTACTTATGAATAGCGTGGCACATGCCCGAATGCAAGTTGAAAGGCCGGCGTTCACGATAGGGCACGCAGCGGATCTTAGACGGGGTTTAAAACGCGCCGAGCGAGGCAGAAGGTGTAAGTGGAAAAGGCCTGCGCTGATCAGACGTCGTTACTCACGGATCTGGCCCGAGAGCGTCCCGAGTGCGGATGTGAGTGTAAAAGGTCTGTGTCGATATGAAACATCAATGAGAATATATATATAGACGATCTGTATACATATATACAATATATTTTTTTCTATATCAGTTTGGTATTTCATACCAAACCGATCACGGTCTGACTCTTCACATCTTGGATTTGGCCCGCGATTTTTTATACGATTGAACTAACTCTCAAAAGCACACAGATTTTTTCAAAGTTTTTTTCAGACTGTTTATAAATATTTATAATTAAAAAACGGTATTTATCGATGGTCACAAGTAAAAAATCTGAAAAAATTCTGAAAAATCATGTGTGACTTATAAGAGTTTTTAAGATTTGAGCTAGGTCGGTCCGACATCACTTTCTATTTTTTTCGGAATTTGTTTTCGAAAAAACAGTGATCAAAAATTGAAGCAAAATAAAACATCGATTATGGCTTGACCATTTTTATATGGATTTCTGCATGGTTGGAAAAAATCTGAAAAAATTCAAAAAAAAATTCAGTGTTACATATGAAAATGGTCAACCCTCCGATTTTTAAATTGTGGCGATCAATAAATTCCTCTTTCTAATTATAAATAATTGTAAACAATTTTAAAAAATAAGAATAAAATATCTGAGTGCTTTTGAGAGTTAATTCAATCGTTTAAAAAATCGCGGGCCAAATCCAAGATGTGAATGGTGAGATACATGTCGATTTGGTGTGGGATACCTCATATATATGTATATATGTGCCTAGATATGTATATATATATATATATATACATATCTATGCACAGATACACCCAAAAAAAAAACAATTTATTTGACGGGCGCCGCACAAACAAATATATATTTTATTTAAATAAATATTTATTTGATTTATATAAATAATTACTTGCAGATCGCCCTTCGAAAAAATTATTTATCTCAGTGTACATATACATACATATGTATGCCCATGTATGCATATGTATATATCTGGTGTTGATCGTGCGCTGAGAGTGTGGCAGCTTGGGCAGCTGGCTCGCAAGCGCAAGTGGAATTAGAAACGTCGGCTCCGCCAATAGAAGAAGGATACTTCTGACGGGTATCGAATCGTGCGCTCTCGGGCTTCTCGCGGCCCTGCTCTCGTTTCGAAATCCAGTAACACTGCTGCTGGCAGACCGTAAATATCACCAGTGACGTACACGGGCCAACTCCATTTCACCATATTATTTTTCGTCGGTTATGAAAAATATGCCTTTTCCGGAAATAACAAAGAAGAATAGGATCATCCATGACCTTGATGAAAGGCCAGTTTTCGGGACCTCAAAGTACCTGTTTATTCAAATTTTTCTCAAACATTGACTTTGTGTAATTCAATTTTATTCACTATTATTTAACTAAATTTAATTTAATTTTTTTTATCAGTAAAAATATGCCCTTTCCGGAAATAACAAAAAATAGTATCATCCGTAACCTCGATAAGAGGCCAGTTTTCGGCACCTCAAAGTAGCTCTGTATTCAAATTTTTGTCAAACAATTATTGACTTTATTTAATTCAATTTTATTCACTATTGTTTAACTACGTTTAAACTTATTTTTTTACTATTATCTAATTTTTTTTACTATTATTTTTAAAAATTTATTATTATTATTATTTTTAATTTTTGACGACAATCGGTAAAGTGGAGTCGACCAGACAGTCGGCTCGTCGCGTTAGCCATTTTCTTTCGAGGCGTCGTAAATGAGTTAACGTCGAGGAGTTAATTTCCCATTGACTGGCTACCTCCGATGAATCAGTGACTCTAACTGTTCTCGGTGACCGGCCGATATAGTGTTTCACCAGTGGCCAGTCTCAGTCACGAGACTCGGGATTGAATGAGTAACGTGCGCCAAGAACGCATTACCGCCGGTGCGTTGGTTAACTCGTTCGAAGATCAAAGTCGCAAGGACCAACCGACTGAGTCGGCGAATTTTTCGATCACGGGACGCCAGTCACGCCCACGATTCTCCGACTCCTCGATTACCAATGCAGCTTTAATATTCGAATTGAGCAATGCGAATTTCGATGAGTCGATGAAATCGAAATATTAACTGGATGACTCATTTTTTTGCCCGTCTGTCTGTCTGTCTGTCCGTAAACTTCTTGCGAAAGCTCTCAATATTCCTGAACTCGAGACCTGAAGGCTGCTCATTATTTCACTGTTAATGAGTTATCGATGAAGGGATTTAAGAAAAAATACTACTTATCGAACCATTATGGATGGGAATTTTTTTTTTTCAGAACTGACAATTCGTAGCTTTTTTACTGTGTTCATTAAACTGTAAAATTACTATAGAGTATGTTTATAAAAAATATATAGAAAAACTATAGTTTTCGGACGAGTTCGATCTTCATTCTTATTCCATGAAGCCGGAATTCAATTTCACTACAAATTTCGCAATCTGCCAATTCAAATAAATTGCAATAACTTTTAATTTTCCACAAGACCAGTTAGTACCAATGTGCGCACTGCCTACTGCGCAGCCTCGGCCGGATGTGTCGATTCGATCGTTTCCGGATGGCGCATGCAAACAAACGGATCTACAGATTCCATGTTTTATTTCCAAAAATTTTGCAATATGCCAAATTCAATAATTTTCAATAATTTTTAATTTTCCATAATAGCAATAATTATCCACCGGACGCAGTGCGTAGTACGCGGGCATCGGCCATATGATCTGTAAATATGTACATACGCCGTAGCTCTTTCTTTCTTCCTTCTTTTGTTTTATACCAAATTCGCAGATATCGTAGTAGGGGTTTTTTCTTTCCTCGCGTACAGTGAAACCATACCTTTTTTCCCAGAATACCACACCGCACCGCGGTCCTACCCCAGCACGGCGCATAAGCGCTTCATACATCCGATCTGTTTCAACCTCTAGTTAAAATTATATAACGCATATACCTGGCGACGCGTCCCATACGCTAATGAGCAAGAGCCAACTACCCACCTGAATATTGTTTGGCCCTTTTCTCTCAAGCATTTTTTCAGCCACGTCTGATACTATTGTCACGTTATTCGAAAATAAACTTACTAAAAAAAAAAGCATCGGCCATATGAGTCGTTCCGGTCCTTTCCGGATCGCACACGCAGACAAACGGGTGGACAGATCTGATTCCTTTTTTGAATTCCAATAAATCTGCAATTCAATTTCACGGAAACTTTCGCAATCTGCCAGTTTCAATAATTCGCAAGATTTTTTTATTTTCGACAGTACCAATAAGTAACTACCGGCGTGCGCACTGGGTACTGCGCAGCCTCTGTGGGTGTATCGAATCCGGTCCTATCGAGTATCGAAGCAATCTGCGAACTCGAAACAATGGACAGTTCTGGCAGTCCCGCACTGATCGCAATTTCGCACGATTGTCCGTACAATCGCCAGCTCGTGCTTTGCCGGCGACCGGTGATGCACGTGTTGGACTGCTATCGAACATGCATGCCACACGCCGGGAGCGTTCAACATGCAGCTCCGTGTATCCGCTATTCTCCAGTGGCCCGTTGGCTCTGAAGCACACTCGTGCTCGCCTCTACTGTGTGCACGGCCCTCTCGGCTGCTCTACGAGCTCTAGCACTCCGAGCTCTTTGTGTAACGAATTACACCGCCAGGTTGAAGCATTCCACCAAGTCTCTGGAGCTTGAAATACACAGATCCACTGAATTGCAGGAAGGCTGTGGAAGCTATAACGCAAACTCTGTTTGGAATGCATGTGAGGATTATAAAATTTTCACGCATCCCCACATTCGTGTCGAGTAGCAACACCTACCGAACAACACCCGCTTCGTAGCGGGTGTAAACTATTATTATCGTTGCAGCCATCATTTTTATCATTGTCGTAACTATAAAATGAAGACTTTGACAACACTGACTTTTTACCATAAAAAATAGTTCCCAAGAGGAACGTCTTCATTTTATAGTTACGACTATGATAAAAATGATGGCTGCAACGATAATTATAGTTTAACGAATTGAATTTATTCTATCCGAAACTATCTATACAAACGTTCCACATGGAAACGATTCGTTATAGTAGGAAATATTATCCTTTTTCTCAGGGGAATTAAGAAATTAAGAAATTATTTTCGGCGTGCACTACGAAAAGAGTTTACTTAATGTCAGTGAATATTTTGTCGGATATGGCGAAATAAAGATTCATTTGTCGTTAAGGAATTTTTGTTGAGGCAAATAAAATTTAATTGACTTAAAAAAAATGTTAAACCATTTGGTCATAGAAAAAAATCACTTTGGTGAACTACAATTTCGTAACGATAACTAAATATTCATTTTGTTGTATTCAAGGAAAGATTGGTTAACATTGAGTAAACTCTTTTTTCAGTGTGACATTCATTGCAGACATTCATTGCTGCATTGTACGTACCGAGCGCCATAAAAGTGAGCACTTTTGGCAAACGTCGTGAAAACTGCGCAGACAGAACGCAAATGTTACATTGGGGTCATTTAATCAACGATAATTTGCATGAATTCCTGTAGAAACGTTGCACGGTTACCCGGTAATACCTTAAGGTCATAACAGATTACTAAAATATATTTAAATAAATGTTCAAATGTTCTTGCCCTTTATCGAATTGCAATTACGGTATGAAAAATATGGAGAAAAAAAGTTGGAATCCGCATTAAACTCGATTGATGGAAGGGCCAAGGGAGTGATGAATTTTGTAATAGGTAATTTTTTATTATTATTCCAATGCTCAGATGTTATCGATACGTCCATGTCAATAAACTGTTTCCCAGTGCCCCACATTGACTCGCAAAGAACAATCCTAAGAGAGGTTTTATTGCCGTTTGATGTAATATTTACAATTGACTTTACGATCGAGCAATTTTTATTGGAGTGTTGTCTCGCTCGTTTTGCATCGGAATTTGTAATATTTGGTAAGTGACGCAATGTCTTGATGATGACCATACGCATTACTGCAAATTACAATCCAAAACTCATGTTTCAACTGTAAAAGTATAAAAGTATAAAAGTATAAAAGTATAAAAGTATAAAAGTATAAAAGTATAAAAGTATAAAAGTATAAAAGTATAAAAGTATAAAAGTATAAAAGTATAAAAGTATAAAAGTATAAAAGTATAAAAGTATAAAAGTATAAAAGTATAAAAGTATAAAACTATAAAACTATAAAACTGTAAAAGTATAAAAGTATAAAAGTATAAAACTATAAAACTATAAAACTGTAAAACTGTAAAATTGTAAAACTATAAAACTATAAAACTATAAAACTATAAAACTATAAAACTGTAAAACTGTAAAATTGTAAAACTGTAAAACTATAAAACTGTAAAACAGTAAAACTGTAAAACTGTAAAACTGTAAAACTGTAAAACTGTAAAACTGTAAAACTGTAAAACTGTAAAACTGTAAAACTGTAAAACTGTAAAACTGTAAAACTGTAAAACTGTAAAACTGTAAAACTGTAAAACTAAATATGCTTCGCTTCCTTCTTTCCGTCTGCACTTCTCGTTATGTGTATATCTCCGCGTAATAAAATTGCGAGGTAGCTCCAGCATTGCAGCGCAGTCACTCGACGTGGCAGCGTAAGCCGCACGTGCAAAGTACTCGTCGAGTTCGCTGGATCGGTCGAGTGCAGCGAAAGCGATTGAGCGCTGCCAGATAAATGGCGAATTAGCGAGAAAGAGGAATAGGCAAAGTCCGAATATAGGCAGAAATCGAACAATCTACATATACACATACAGCGCATACCGCACCGTTCACTGTATGGCCCAGGCGGATGTGGACACAGGAGAATGGAGAAAGAGATAAAATTGCGCGGAGAGTAAAATAGTCGTCGAAAGAGTGGATCGAGGGAAAACGAGTGACGGGCGCGGGTGGGGAGATTCGGAGAGTGGTGGAGCTATACAGTGTACAGCGATACGTCACCCACATATATATTTATACATACTATGGAGTCGTAGTGCTCGTGCACTAGCATGAGTTTTGTAGAATGGCCAGATCTGCCTATACCCTCAATATATATATAAGTTTCTGTAAGTTTCTTTGAGTTTCTCTATGAGGATCCGTAAGAGTATCCGTATGACTATCCGTATGAGTACCCGTAAGAGTGTCGGTAAGAGTATCGGTAAGAGTATCGGTAAGAGTATCCGTATGAGTATCTGTTTGAGAACCTGCTTGAGAATCTGTTTGAGAATCTGTATGAGTATCTAGTTGAGAATCTGCTTGGGAATCGATATGAGTATCTGGATGAGTATTGGTATTAGTATCTGTAGAAGTATCTGTATGAGTATCTATGAGTATTTGCGAGTATCTGTGTGAGCATCCAATCGACTTGAACTTCTATTATGCGGATGTCTATCTATATAGATGGCGAACTAGGTAGCGGGTGTCCGTCTGTACCACTCCCCACCACCGCCTCCGTCTTATCCTCCACCTCGTGTGAGCGATAGCAATTTAAACGTGACGCAATTGAGGTGTACACACGGTCTTCGGCGAGAAACCGAGCACCAAGGACTCTCCGCACGCCGTCGCGCTCGCGAGAATTCCGGACGAAAGAAGTCCATCCGCGAAGAGCTGCTGAACTCTTTCCATTCTTTCTCGTGTATATACGCGGAGAGATCTCAGCGAGCTTCGTATGGTCGTTGGAGCCGGCGGCGTCCATGCAATTACGGCATAGCTCGAACGCATGCACGCCCTCGGTACCGGACGGTACCGCGCAGAACCGGAGATGATGATAACGAGCGACGCTCGCATATGGAAGACCTCCGGAGAGGAGGGAATTGTTGTTGGTACTGTGAATAGATGGGAGGGCACGTATATTCAGGAGAGAAATGTGTACGGATACTGCTCGTTTATTTTTATATTTTTTATTCATTTACACTTGCTCGTGGAAACTTATGAATGCGAGCGCAGAGCGGGATTCTGCGAGTCAGAGAAATGGGGAAATGAAGGGATAGCGTAGAAAAATAATAATTAAAAAAGTCTGAATGAAAATCCTGCGTAGATCTCCAAACGCATGCACCTCGGTAGTTGTAGGGATTTTTTTTTCGATAATTATTTTGTCAGTTATTCGGAATCAGATTTACTGTATGAAATTATGTTAGACCGTGATTGCGACGGCTTGGTTTACATAAGGCTCTTGATGAGCCCGTGGGTACCAACACGAGTGCGATTATAACATTTTTCGTGCGCGGCAGGCCCCAGAGATAAATAAAATTTAATGGTAATATTTTTCGTTATATATTTACAAGGTAAAAAAATTGTTGGTATGGACCGGTCCGGAAATCATTGACTTACGTGCTAATCATGGTGGGACATATTTAGTACTTAACCGAGTTATTAAAAAATTACAATATTAAAAAATATTACAATGTTACAATATTGCAACATTAAAATATTACAATCGTTGATCGGAACGATTGATTAATTCGAACTATCAATAATTCCAAAAAAATGTATAAATATAGCAACAAATTCCCAACTTTGTAATAAAAAGACCCTGGAATTTTGTTATCTTTGAAATTTATTGGAGCGGAATCCAAAATTGTCGCGACATGGATTTTCACTGTTTTTGTTCTCAGTTTGTTAATTAATTTGTGCTCCGGCGTTTCTCGTGACGAGAACTACAAAGGTAACCATTGTGATATTGCTCGTTACAGCTTTCGTGGCACACGAGTGACCCCGCCCATAAGCATTGCCGAACCGTATTGTACCACCCGTGTCACCGCACTCCGCATAGAAGTGATCGTAGAGCGCTGGAAAGTCAAACAGCGAATGCATTTCTATGCCTCGGAAACTTTTTATATTCGCGTGTACACTGTATACTCGCGCCACGCCCTGGCCGCTCGAAAAAAAAACTTCCTCGCCTCGTCGGGCACCGTTAACTAGAAACCGGCGCGTTAATTAACATGAATCAAGAAGGGCGATTTCGGTGACCGTGTCGGAGCAGGGACCTAAGTTCAAGGTGAACGCCTCACGTCTTTCCTGCTCCGTCTTCGCTTCGTTTTGAAACTCTCACCGGGGAGAAACGGTCAACGCACTTCAGTCTGACGACGACCCGTTGCGTCAATTATTTCGTTTTTTTCTCTTAAGACTGCATTCGATATTATTATTATTATTATTATTATTATTATTATTATTATTATTATTATTATTATTATTATTATTATTATTATTATTATTATTATTATTATTATTATTATTATTATTATTATTATTATTATTATTATTATTATTATTATTATTATTATTATTTTTTTTTTTTTTTTTCTTTACGGGATCTCTAAGGGTTCCGTAAAGAAAAAACAGAAGTTGCGGAATCCAAGTTACGGATTCCACCAGCCCAGCTGGTGGGTATGTGGGACTCCCGTAGCCTACCCACTAAACCGCCCTCTCCTTTCGATCCTCCCCCAACCAGGAACTATGTTAATATTACTTCTGATTGGGGGATCTGTCTGTGTACGGCCGGTCGTCTTGTGTGTCCGTTTTGTTTCATGTCAGTTCGTCTGCTCTGTCATGTCAGGCAGCCGTCTGCGTTTTTTCGTCTGAGTATAGTCTCTGTGTAGGTGGCGACTAGTTGCCACCCTTCCGTCGTATGGAGCATCACCTCGACAATGTTGTCCGGGGTGATGTTCCCAACCGTCTCCTCCAGTCCTCGTCTGAGTGCTGTCCAACGGTCGCAGTCAAAGAACGTATGTTCCGCGTCGTCCCGTTCATGTCCGCAGTATTTGCAGTCTGGTGTCTGTACTCTGTTCATGCTGTAAAGGTACCGTCTAAAGTATCCGTGGCCCGTCAGGAGCTGGGTGACGTAGAAATTTACGTCCCCAAATTCCCTATCAAGCCACGGTCTCAGGTCCTTTATCAGCCGTCTCGTCCAGTTGCCTGTAGTTCCTTCTGTCCAGCGTTCTTGCCATGCTTGGGTCGTCCTGTGTCTTTCCGTGATTGCCGCGTCCTCCCGTCTCGTGTCCGCGCTCCTCCCGTGTATCCTCTTGCGCTCGAAAGCCAAAAGGTCCACGGGAATGACGCCCGCCACCACCAGGACAGCTTGTGCAGAGACAGTCCGGTAGGAGCAGGCTATCCTTAGCGCACCCTGTCTCTGTACTGTTGTCATTGCGTGGCAGTACTTCTTGGTCTTAAGGGCGTCTGCCCAGATCTCCGCGCCGTATAGGAGGATCGAGTGAGCCGTCGACATTAAGAGTCGCCGTTTCCCCGGTCTCGGTCCAGTCGTGTTTGCCATCAGGCGGCTTAAGGATGCTATCCTCTCAGCCGCTGTCCGGGCTGTCTTTTGTATGTGAGGCCAGAAGGTCATCTTCGTATCTAGGGTTACCCCCAGGTACTTGACTTCCCCCCCAGCCTCGATCTCGTGAGTCCCAACCCTCATGGGTAGTCTCGTCTGTATTCGTCTTCTCGTAAGGAACGTGAGTTCCGTCTTTTCTGTCGCAAGTTGCAGTCCGTGGTCTGTCATCCAACGTCCTACGCGTCTCATCGTTTGGTTCAACTTCAGCTGCGCCAGATCTGGAGAGCGCTCAGTGATCACTGCCGCCACGTCATCGGCGTAAGCGACGAGGAGTACACCAAGCGGCAACTCCAGTCTGAGCAGGCTGTCGTATAAGCCGTTCCAAAAGTCCGGTCCCAGTATAGATCCTTGAGCGACCCCCGCGGTGATTTGTCTTGTCACCTGTCCTTCCGTCGTCTCGTACGTTATCCGTCTGTTTTTCAGGTAATCCTCCACCACCCGTGCCAGGTAAGCTGGAATCCCGAAGCCACCGTTAAGCGCCTCCAAGATATCCACCCACCTGGCCGAGTTGAAAGCGTTCCTGACGTCGAGTGTCGCCAGCAGCACGATAGGTCGCGCTGCATGGCAATGTCTGTCTAATTCCAAAAAGGAGTCGATCACTTTTTGGATTGCTCCAATCGTCGAACGACCCCTTCTGAAGCCGAATTGCTGGTCCGAGAGACCGCCTCCGACTTGGATCGCGTCTGTAATTCTAGGTCTCAGTAGCCGTTCGTACAGTTTTCCTGTCGTGTTCAGTAAGCTCAGCGGCCGGTAGGCTGACGGCGTGCTGGGGTTGCCCTTCCCCTTGGGGATAAGGACCAGCCTCGCCGTCTTCCACCGGTCACTGAAGGTCCCTGTTGTAAGGCAGGCGTTGTACAGGTCGAGGAATATCTCCGGCCTCAGGTTAACCATCAGCCGGATAATCTCTCCCGGTACCCCGTCTGGTCCCGGTGCCTTTCCATTCTTTATCCCGTTGGATGCCCTGGTGAGCTCCTCCGCGGTAAAAATAGGAACTTCCGGTGCCTCTCTGTCTTCTGTTTCGTCCGTGCGTATCGGGTGTGTCGGAAAGAGTCCGTCAACGATCCGTCGTGCAGTTTCAGCATCCTTGAGTTCTGGTGGAATTCGCGCCCCGAGTTTACCGGTTACGATCTTGTAACCCGTGCCCCAGGGGTCCCGGTCCACCTCCTCGCAGAGCTTCTTCCAGCATCGCGTTTTGCTGTCTCTGATTGCGTTCGTCAGTGTCTTCCGTGCGGTCTTGTAAGCGGCTTGGAGGTTTTCCCTTTCGGGTCTCCCGCCAGCCCTCGTTACCCGACGCCTATTTGCCAGACAGATTCTGCGCAATTCGGCGATCTCATCCGTCCACCAGTACTGTGGTTGTCTGTTTCGTCCGTTTCGTCGTTTCGGCATTGTGCTACTGCACAGCCGTTCCGTCAATTTCGCTGTCTCGTCCGCCAGTCTTTCCGCCCTTTGCCGGCCGATCAGCCCCGGGGGGACCTTCGTTAACGGGGCTGGTGCTGCCACCAGCTCCTCCGAAAATTTTCGTACGTCCAGTTTGTTTATGTTCCACCGCGGGGGGTGCTGGATCCTCATTCGCGTCGTACGTGTCCGTCCTGCCACTTCGAAGACAATGTACTGGTGATCGCTGGCCGTATAGTCCTCGACCACCCGCCATCGCCTGATCCGTGTCAGTAGTCGGTCCGATGTCATCGTTACGTCCGGGATGGAGTTTCCAAATCCCGGGCGCCTGTATGTCGGTGTGTGTCCTGTGTTAGCCACCACTAGGTCTAGCCTCGCAGCCATCTCTAGTAGTAGCCGTCCTCGTCTGTTCGTCTCTGTCATGCCCCACTCGATCGCCCTCGCGTTCAGGTCCCCCGCTACCACGACCTCTCCAGGCAGATCCCTAATTCCGTCCTCGAGAAGCGCCACCTTTTGCTCGAACTCCGCCGCGGTGCAGTTAGGTGTCAGGTAAACACTGACATAAGTGACAGTGCCGACCTTAACCCAGACATAGTCGTCACCCACCCCGCGGTCCGTTATCCGAGCTCGGGCAGCGCCCCTCACCCAGATAGCTGCTGTCTCAGTCTCGTTCGTAATCCATGTCCGTGTCGACCTTATCCTGTAAGGCTCGCACAGAATCAGGATGTCCGCGTCGTGTTCGTCCGCTATCTGTGGCAGCAGCATGTCTGCTGTCCTGCTTCGGTTCAGGTTGCCCTGCACTATTCTGTCCGTCGTCCGGCCTGCCTCCTGCACTCCTCCAGCGCAGCCCGGAACACCGCGCATCTCCCGGATCCCGCGAGGTGCGCCACGTCTCCGTGTCCCGCCTTGGTGCACAGGGGACAGACCGTTCTGTTCTTGCAGTCCGTTGCGTAATGTCCCGTCTTGCCGCATTTTCTGCAGCATTTTGACCGGTCCTCGTCCGTACAGTTTGCCTTAATATGTCCGTAGCCCAGACACCTATGGCATTTCCTCACTGTCAGTCGTTCTCGGACGCGGCAACGCACCCATCCGATCCCGATCCGGCCCCACCGAAGGAGCACCTTGGCTTCCTGCGGTTCAACGTCGCAGACCGCCATGTACTGTTCAGCGCGGTTCGGACCGAAGATGTGGACGCTGAAGTCTGCGTCTCGTCCTGTTTCCCGTCTCAGTGCCTGTATGACGTCGTCAGCGGTCGCAACACAGTCAAGATCCATGATCTCCAATTGGGTCTTGGAGGCCATGGTCTTGACGCTGCCCGCGTCTCCAACCGCGTCCTGTAACGCGCGTTGGAATTCGTCTCGTCCGTCCGTATTCGTGTCCGTTCGTATCTTTAGCAGACACATGCCGTTCTTGGTCTTCCTCAGAGTCGTCACCTGCACGTGACTCTTCGTCGGATCGACCGCCGTTCTTATTTTACGTACTATGTCCGAGTACGTCTTGTCTGTCCCAGGCTTGACCAGGACGGCCGTCCCCCTATGTTTGGGGAGTGGTCTGTCCCTTACAGGCTGGGGTCTTGTCCCTGTCTCGTCCGATCTGTTCTGCCGGTCCTTCTTCGGTTTCGGTTTTTTCCGTGCGACTGTCTGCCAGGCTGCAGCCGTTTCCGCTCTCGGGGGCCTCTTTTGGGAGGACTCCGGGGTGGTCCCGGTCGCCGAACGCTTTCGTTTCGTCCGTGGCGTCTCCTGTTCTCTCGTTTCCGCTTCTGTTTCCGTCGTCTCGTAGTCCGTTACGTGTCCTTTCGGGGCTGCCTTCGTGTGCTTGTGCAGCGCCACGTCGGCCGCCTCGAGTATAGTCTTTATCCCGTTCTTGACCGTCATGTTCATGTTTCTTTGAACAGCGGCTGCCTCGGCCATTTTGCTTGCTGTCTGCCGAATAAGCGTCAGAAGCTCCATGATGTCCGGTTCGTCCTGTATTTTTGCGCTCGTCAGTCCTGTCTGCGCTTGTGTGTCGCTGTCGACCGCGGAGGTATAACTTGCCCCGCTGCCTGCACTCGACACGCTCGCTGTCCTTGTCCTGATCGGCAGACTCAGTGTCGTCTTGTCCGTTTTAGTTTTCGCGTCCGTCCTCCTCGTCACTGTCCTCGTCGAGTCCTTGCACATTCTGCGGCCCTCAGAATCCATGCCGCTGCCCTGGGCCACCGGAGCTTTCATCCGATCGAAACCCGGGGTGGATTTCCCCTGTGTAGGGGTTACCACCTGAGGTACATTTTCGTTTTGTCCGTGCATTTCATAGGTTTTGTTCCTGTCTGCTAAGGTCTCTCGGGGTCGCAACTCCCCGTACCGTGCCGGAACGCAGCACGGTCCCTGAGATCCCGCCCGTCTGTGTGTGTGCCCCCTTGTGCATAGTGTGCGTGCATGTGAGTGTCCGTGCGAGTGGTGAAAACACCGGTACATTCGTCCATCGTCGGGAGAGCCCGTTTATAGGGATCCCAGTCATCCGCTTTTCGGTGAGCCCCGTTTATAGGGGTCGCCGAACATTCGCTTTCTCAGGGGAACCCGTTTATAGGGCCCCTGAACATTCGCATCACCGCTATATCCACCATTCCCTGGACATGTTTGTGTAGGTGTTCGTGTATGTGTACGTGTAGCTTGGTTTTGGTCCACCCTGAAACTTCTCAGTACCATCCCTGTCTGGGAGGCGTCCCCCTATCCGCCACCTGGGGAGGCGCCCGATGCGGGACCAGCAACCCGACACGGGATTATTATTATTATTATTATTATTATTATTATTATTATTATTATTATTATTATTATTATTATTATTATTATTATTATTATTATTATTATTATTATTATTATTATTATTATTGTTGTTGTTGTTGTTGTTGTTGTTGTTGTTGTTGTTGTTGTTGTTGTTGTTGTTGTTGTTGTTGTTGTTGTTGTTGTTGTTGTTGTTGTTGTTGTTGTTGTTGTTGTTGTTGTTGTTGTTGTTGTTGTTGTTGTTGTTGTTGTTGTTGTTGTTGTTGTTGTTGTTGTTGTTGTTGTTGTTGTTGTTGTTGTTGTTGTTGTTGTTGTTATTATTATTATTATTATCATTGTTGTTGTTGTTGTTGCAATACTGGTGCCAAAATTAATCCAATCGCGAAGATCGTAGTTCTCACAATACAGTGGCAAATTGAGCGACCACCTTCGATTCGCTTCACTCGTTTTCCTCCTGACAGAGTAGAAGGAAAATCTCTATTCCGTTCCCACAGTGGTTCTCGGGGAACCTCGGACTCGCCGCGAAGAAAAAAAAAAGAAGAAATCCTTACCTCGTCAACGGTAAGAATAAAATGGAAAGGAAGAGAGACCGGCTGGGAGCGATGGATCTCTGTGGGTTGATTTCATGTTGAAGAATGATTCGATACGAAATACCGTGGTCGGTAAAAATCATTTTTTTTAACCATTCATGCTGCCGATTCACGTTGACGATTACCTTTCCTACCACTCACAACTCTACCAGAAAACATCTCTGCTATATTACAACTTTACCGTATTAGAACTCTACCAAAATGTCTACCATTGTATAAAAAAATATATAAAAACTATCAGAGTGAATCAGTCGCTAACATCTGTACCACATAACAACTCTACCGGAATGTAGGCGTCCAGTAAATGTGTACCAGAAAAAACTCTACCGAAATTGGAATAAAACTCTACTGTTATTGAAATGAAACTCTACCGCAATACAAGGCAGAAGCTAGCGTTGTATTCCGATAGAGTTGTATGTCAACTCCAGGAGAGTTTAATTTCAAATCCGGTAAAGTTTTATTTTGATTCTGGTATAGTTTCTTCTGCTAGATATTTTCTTGGACGCCTATATTCCGGTAGAGTTGTTGACGACTGGACGCTTTGGTAGAGTTTTTTGTTTCAAACAATGGTAGAGATTTAGGTACAGTCCTACTACGATAGAATTGTAATATGGTAGAGATGTTTTCTGGTACAGTTGTTATCCCATAGAGTTGTCTTCTGGTAGAGTTGTTATTCCATAGAATTGTCTTCTGGTAGAGTTGTTATCCCGTAGAGTTGTCTTCTGGTAGAGTTGTTATCCGGTAGACTCGTTTTCGGGTAGAGTTGTAGTCCGGTAGAGTTGTTATCCCGTAGAGTTGTTGTCCGGTAGAGTTGTTATCCCGTAGAGTTCTGTTCTGGTAGAGTTGTGTTCAGGTAGAGTTGTTGTCCCGTAGTGTTCTCTTCTTGTAGAGTTGTTTGGGGAGAGATGTTTTCTCGTAGAGTTGTGAGTAATAGAGATGTAAATGTGCCAACATGTATACTTCTGCCAGCGAGTTATAGGAGGGTAGACCTTGCGATTAGCGGGTCTCAAGAAATGCAATGTATATATAGATATGCGTGATGAAATAGGGCACTGATGGGCGCGACTTGCTTCGCCGCACATTTCCCACGACTCTTGGCAATGGACTGCCCACCACAATAGACCGGCACGACGACGACATCCTCGCAGTCGCGTCTCACCGTGCGAATTTGAGTATTGCATTTTTTTTTTGCCGGCGATGATGTTGTTTGCCCGCAGAGAAGATTAGACTGGTATCGCTCGTCAAGAAATTGCATAAGCTCGAGGTTTAAGTTTGCCCGGGTGCTTATTCGTTTTGCACGAGCGTTACGTAAAACAGGGAGATGCGGGGAAGGATTCCGGCGTTGATTCTCGCCGTCGCCGGATGAGCGCGATGATGACGACGAATTAAAGAATCGGACAGACAAATTAGAGGCACTTGTTCATTTTGTACGTGACGGAATAGGTACGGTAATTTGAGCGTGACGCGGAGGCGCGCTCCACGGTCGGCACTCAATAGTCGCGGGATGACTTGCACGCGAGGAATAGCAATCGCGGCGCATTGGACGTCGTCGCTTCGAATTTATTTCCGTGGAAAAATACATTTTTTCGAAGACTCGTTTCTTGCCTGAATGATGGATGTGAAATTATTATTATATGAAATCATATGAAAGTATGTGAAATTATTATTATATGAAATCATATGAAAATATGTGAAATTATTATTATATGAAATCATATGAAAATATGTGAAATTATTATTATATGATATTACGATTATGAAAATTTCATACATGCCCCGTTAATAGCACAATGTTTTTAACATCTTTCAAGCCACATTGAGAGAGTCGGAGCGGTAAACTCCCACCAAACTTGAGATTCAGAGAAAATTTTGTACACTTCTCGATGGGATAAAAATCTGGAAAAAATCGAGTATATGGTAGGGGCTGCAAAGATTGTTTTGGTGAAATAATAATTCCAATTTGTTATTAACAGATTGAAGATAAAAATCATTATTCAAAAAATTCCCCAACAACTTAACTATTTTTTCATAAAAATGATTCGTTTATGTTCCTGAAAACGTAGGAATTTTTCCAGATTTTTTTGTAATCTTTCATTTATAAATTCACTTTGAATTTTCAGACTTTCTACACGTTTTTCCATATAAAAAAAACAAAGTGAATTTAAAAATAAATGAATAATTTTCATAAAAAAAGTTGTGTTTTCGGGAAACTTGTTAAACAATTAAATTTGTTATCGATTTGTTAATAACATTTGGAACTATTATTATGCAAAGTTAATTATTTCGGCATCTTTAATCCGCTTGATTTTTTCAGATTTATACCATCGAGAAGTATTTACGATTCCCTCTCAATTCTCTGAAACTTATACGAAATCAACACCATTCGCAAGGACTACCTTAATATAATGACCACTGGAAATAACATCTTCGAATCAATTTTTGAACTTTCGCAATTTTTATTTTAAAAAAACCTACTCAAACAATACGAAAACAAAAACTTTAATTTTCATATAACGTTCATCACAAACTAAATGCGCAACCTACAACAATATCAAAACCTCGAAGCAGCCAGTGGTATCAACAGTTATTTTTAAATTGGATAATGCATAAATGGGGCCTATCTGCGAGATACGTCGAGGATTGCTCGGGTTGACCCCGATAACATTTCGTCCCAATCTCCGAGCCGCTATCAATCCAGCTCGCCCCCCTCCCCATCCATCGTTTCTGTACAGTGCATTCAAGAGCTTAACGAGTTTCGTGACTTTTAGTGCTCCTTTTTTATAATTGGTAATCCGCTTATTGCTCTTTATTGCGCCGAGCCGGCGAGAGGACACAGATGGGTCAAAGTGCACTCGACAAAGACGCTGAGACGAGATCCCTCGGTCTTGGTAGCCGAGTAAAGAGGATATATGCATTCTCATCTCCAACGCTGCCGCTACTCCAGACGGTACAAAGAAACCCCCACCTCCGCCCGAGAAGGATAGAGTGCTCCAAAGGGGCAGAGAGAAGGAACGGGCGCGAATCGTCAAAGTGCAACTTCTCGCAGACTCCACTCCGGATTAAGCCGGACTTAAAAGGCATACAAGAGATCAGACGTGACTGAACGACTGTCTGGGATTCTGCGATAACCGCACGGAAAAAGAGGGTTCGCGGGTTATCGACGGGATACAAAATTTGTTGCGACTTTCATATTTAAAATAGTGTTAAAATATGAATGGATATTGGTGCACATACCAATTGTTAATTTCAATTCCAACTGTTGAGTATCGACAAGGGTAAACCGGCCAATGAATGGACAGGACTAGTGAATGGACACTTTCCATAAGAGCACGTGCATTAAAAACTTCTATTCACCGGCTTTTTCGTCTGCTTAACTGTCCATTCACTGGCCAGTTTACCCTACCAGGGAGGATTATATCGTATTATACGTATAGTAGTTCAGTTCAGTATTTGTTATTGGTATTTACTAATCGATTGCATAATATAGGATTTTATGTAAACGGATTGTAAAAGGCGAAATCCATAAAATAATTTTGTTTAAATATACCACTTCATGAACTTAAGCCTTTATTATTCTAAATCCTTTAAAAGAAGTATGCCCTTACAATTCAAAGCCCCACTATTACGGTTCCATTTTTAACCAACTTCATGTCACTATTATTGCCCCCTGACCCTATTATTGACCCCTGTGACCTTATTATTGACCTCCCCTCTGACCTCCCCTCATTAGTCACTTCCGGTGGCTCCACAGAGGTCGCTGCAAGAGAAAAAGCTTTACCTTTATCAATTAATTTCGTGATCGATAAAACTTAAAGTGCTATTTTTATTTTACCGACAGATACTTTAACGATCAAAATTATTTTTAGGTTTCAGGAGGTAGTTCCGTGAACGAAATTGGCACGATGAAGGCGGTCGAGCAGCAGCAGCCAAATTCCATGGACTCGAGCGATTCGGTAACCGGCGGTAGCGATTACGCGTATCGTCCGCTGACGACGAAGCACAGAAGGGCCGGGAGCACGGGAACCACCGGCGACGAGGAATACACCACTGACGAGGATGAACTTTACGCGGACGAGGCCGATTGCGCTGGTGCATCGATGCATCCACCTCATCCCATAATGAAATCCGATCTCGCACGGGCGGCAACCGACCTCTTCGGCTACGCCACCAAGGCCGGCGAGGACGACAACGAGGAACCGACCAGTCTCTTCGACGAGGACGACGCCAAATTTTCACCCGACAGGTGGGCTTTCAAGCATTCCACGATATTGTAGAAACATGTCCTCAGAGACAAAAAATACTTCACAGAAACATCAATTCAATTATTAAATTTCAATTTTGCAAAGTTAATTATTATAACCAGTTTTTTTTATTAAGCACGTATGTGACTTTTTTCGATACTTTGTGAATTTTTAAATTTAATTTTTATTGAATTTGTTGAAAAAGTTTCATTTGCGTATTATCAGTAATGGGAAAGTCTATGTTACTCTCATTTAATATTAAGGAATTTTAATTAACGTGTTGAATTCCAATTTTGGAAAGTTTATTGTTAGAGCAAGTTTTCTGATTAAAAAATAGTGACGCTTTCTTTACTTTTCGAATTTCCAAATTTAACTTGTATTTAAATTTGTGTGTGGTCAGTAACGGCAACATCTACGTTACTGTCTTTTAATATCAACTCATTGTAATTAGCATCTTAAATTTTTATTTTGTTAAGTCAATTATTACAGCCAATTTTCTGATGAAAAAAGTACGACTTTTTCTCTATCTTGCCAATTTTCAAATCAAATTTGGATTTATTTTGACAAAAAAAAAATTAATTTGCCTGTGGCCAGTAATAGAAAAATCTATGTTATTGTTTTCTTTTAATACTAACGAATTGTAACGTAACACTATATATTTTTCAGTTCCGCCGTGATTCCGCCACGATTCAACTACAACGAAAAACTACCAACAACCAACGGTGCAAAATCGACGAGACATCGAAGTACAGTGGTGGCTGCCGACGGCGCCATTATCAAGCCATTCGATTCGCGAGGCAACGATTTTAAACCACGAATAAATGAGACTGACGTAGTTGAATTTCCGAATCAGAACACGCGCCCTCTGGACCTGAGGTTGAAAGTCGACGAAATTTCGAAGGCCTCGATTTCCGGCGCCCGCAGATCCCTTGGAATTCGAGAGACCCAGCAGACCGAGAGGAAGTCCTCCTCGACGAGCGAGACGCCGGAAGTTCGGGCCGAATCCAACAAGAATAAGCAGGATGCGGCCGAGACGAAGGAACACGACGAGCCACACTCACCGACCACTTTGCTGTGGGAAAAAACTGTCGCCGAAGTCAAGGAACACGCTATAGCGAAGCTCCAAGAGGAATTGAAGAAAGCTCACGACGAACTCAAGCTGAAGGACGAAGAGGTCGCCCGGCTGTCGCGGTTCAGACTGGACGTCGAGCAGGAACTCGAGGAACTCACTGCCAGCCTTTTCCAGGCATGTCCATAATTTGTTAAATCATAAAAAAACGAAGCTTCCTCCATGAGGAAGCAGAAGGTGCAAAGTAATTTGCACCATCAGCAAATTACTTTGCAGAATTCTCATTTATTACAATTTTGCACATAGCTTTCTCTATGAGTAAGTTATATCATAAAATTGAAGCCGTTCAAATTTACCGCACAATTTATTGTAGGAAACCACAAACTGAAATTTTCAGGATTCGTCCTTTTGAGACAATTTTCGATTTGTTCTTCACGGCTCATTACGTAATTCATTTTACTTTTAGTGATATTTGATGCAGAAACTCGTGTCAGAGGTAAAAAACAAATTAAAAAACATTCATAACTTTCCAAATCCCATAAAATTTAAACATTAAATAAATTTTTTCCGAATTCAATACGAAACATTGTATAGTGTTAGTCCATTCCTGTATGTAATGTAACCTCGATACCACCATGTTTACTCGAATGAGACCATTTTCAGAAAAAAAAAAAAATCAAAATCCGGATAGATTCAATTCCAAAGGTCTTTGATAAAAAATATTATATTCCTATGCAGTTTTAGGGCGATATCTCTAACACTAAATTCAGTCATATTTCTAAAAAACGATGAAAATTTAGCACCAAAATTGAATTTTTGTTCGTGATGAAAATTTGTATTGGCATTCGATAGCAATTAAACGGAATTAATATAGATTAATATAATTAACAATTGTTTCCTTTGGTTTTCAGGAGGCGCACAATATGGTGCGGGAAGCGAACATGCGTTCGGCGAACGCCGAGCGTCTGTTGGAGGAGAGTCGGATGAAGGCTGAAGTTTTGGCAGCGGAGGTCGCGGCCTTGAAGACTTTGGTTTTGACGTCGACCCCGGCGAGGCCGAATCCTCACTTACACCCGCAAATAGACGCGAGGTGCCGTTCCGGAAATTCGGACGACGGTCAGCAGGGCCTCTTCGCGAAGAAGCATCGACGATCGCCGTCCCATTTCAACCTGAAGTACGGGAGGGAAAATTCCCCGCCGGATTCGCCGGTGAAAGAACCGCGGACGTCGCTGCCGGGCGAGGGCCATCCCGCTGACCGGGAGTGGGACCGGGAGAGGGAAAAGGACCGGGACCGCGAGAGGGAACGCGAGAACCAGAGGGAGAAGGAGGTCAAGGAATTCGGCGTCGAAGTGGATCCGAGAGTCCACGCGGAATTTCTGAGGTGGAAGACAAACCCTTGCGTCGACAAGAGCGATCCCTTCGTCGCCCGAGTCTTTCACGAGGACATTGACCTCTGTCTCGACTTTCCGAACGAGGAACTCGGCACCAAAGTTCGCCAAGCTGTCCTCGATGGAATAATATTTATCGAAGCCGTCAGCGAGAAGAACAAACTCGCTTTTCCCAAGTGAGTTAGAGCCAGGACTCCGGCAACGTTGGTTGTTCAATTAAAACCTACTACCCACGTAGCACGGAAATGTTTTTGAAAGGTTTTAAATATATATATTTTTAATATTGAAAATATTTTATCAATATCGAAGAGTATTTGTGAAAAATTTTTGTAGAATATTTTAAAATATTATTTTCACATATATCAGAAATATTTCGAAAGATTGAAAATATTTCTGAATTGATTTCAACATATTGCGTGCTATATGGGTATTGCTTGTCTTCGTATAGTTTCCAAAGAGAGAACATGGTTGAAAATTATAATTCAATTTTTATTGCAAATGTAAATTTAGGAAAAATGGCAAATTTATTATAAGCTTAAGTGGAACAGATTACCGAAGAGTTGGTATTGCGAGGTAAATGCTCTTCCGGGGATTTTTGTAATTTTCTGTCGCGATACAATCTTCAAAGCCGCGATAGTGAATTTTGATCTTGTATTTCTTTTCTTTTCTGAAAATTCAGTAAAAAAATGCAAATTTATAAATTTCCTCGGAAGTGAGAGCCGAAGAGTTGTTATTCTTTTGATTTTTTAAATTTGATGTTGCGATACGATCTCGGAATTCAACACTCATTGCTAGTGTCAATCTTGCATTTTTTGGGGGAAAATTTAGTGAAAAACGCAAGTTTATGATAAGCTTTCTTGGAACCGAGCGCCGAAGAGTATTACGAGATGAATGTGCTTCTGGGGATTTTTTAAATCTGCTGTCGCAATACGATCTCGAAAGACAACGCTGATTGCCAATTTCGACCTTACATTATCAGTGATGATAGCACTACGAGGGCGATCTGTGATTTGTTGGTAATGCATTGTTTGAGGACGTGATTGACCGAAGTTATCTGTATTGATTGTACCGAGGAGTTGTAAACAACCTGTTATTTGTTTTTTTGCAGGAAATGCGCCCTCCTCGAAGCACCACGCCAATGTCACTACCGTATGAGATTATCGGATCAAGAAAATCAGTGGCACTGTATCTCACAAATTTGCCGCAATCGCGTAAGTTTCCCGTCGGAACAATTTATTACAAATAAATTTCCGTCAATATCAATGATATTTAAATTGTAAATAAATTTCCGTCAATATCAATGATATTTAAATTGCAAATAAATTTACGTGAATGCCAATGATATTTCAATTGCAAATAAAGTTATGCGAATATCGCTGATATTTCGATTGCAAATAAATTTGCGTAAATACCGACAATATTTAAATGGCAAATAAATTTACGTGAATACCAATGATCTTTCAATTGCAAATAAATTTACGCGATACCGACGATATTTCAATTGCAAATAAATTTACGCGAATACGGACGATATTTCAATTACAAATAAATTTCCGTGAATACCGATGATATTGCAAATTGCGAATAATTAATGTATCTTGTGTGTTGCAGATCATCGCGGTTTGCGATTTTCTCAACTATCTGCGATACGTCGAGCGCGGCCTCGTCAAGAGTTCAGGTAAACTTTCTATTATCGCTTTTCTTTATTTAATCGTACATCCGACTTGCGATGACGATTGAATCACCGATGCTCATTTAACGTGATCGTAATGTGAATTTAATGCGATTTACAGTGCACGACATATACTGGGAGATAACACGTCTGCGAAAGGAAATGGTGTTCGCACGGCTCGGTCTCGCTCTCTCGTCCTAAATCTTGCGAACGCATTATCTAGTCTCTGAACCGCGGAGCCGAACGTGCGACACGTGCACCTCCGACGACCTGCCGGAGAAATCGGCAATCAACGCTTCACTTCAGAAATCGTAATAAGGTGCAATGATAATTTTTTTTTCAAAGATTCAAGAATCTCAAAAAAAATAAGAATACGAAACGGAGCTGACGCTCGCATTCTCAAATTATACGGGAGGGGATAAGATTGATACACCGAAACTGATATTGATAAGAGGCTGTGAATAACCCCACGACACGAAATCAGAGATTATCAATTTCTTTAAAAATCCGAAACGTTTGTAAATACTATAAATATTATTATACGAATAACGGGAAAAATAAAAATAATTTGTATCTATATTATTATCGATTGCGCGGAAAAAATTCGCGACGATCATTAAAAAAAAAGTGTAACTAAAAAAAAATCTCGACTTCGAAAAAACTACAATGACCGAAATGTGTTGATGTGCGTTATCGAAATTTGATAATTCTATAATCTATTGTTGCGTAACTGTGGACCGCATGTATATACATATATATTTTTTGTTTCAATCGATCACCGATCCGTTCGTGCAATGTTTTCTTGTTATGAAATTCTAAAAATAATGACCGTAGAGACGGACTCTTTTTTTGTGCATTGACACATCGAACTATAGTTGCATACCGTGTGTCGTCTACTTTTATCAACATTCCGAGCAGCGTGTGAAATTCACGCGATTACCGAAGAATCTCAACACTGTCATCTTCCATGGCTAGTAGATTAGATCGTATTGACAACAAATGTGTAGCTCTTGGACATAAAGTTTGTCTAGAACAATTTGATGTTTGTGGATTCACGTATGTTTGTTTCGGGACTAAAAAAGCGACGAAAAAGATACCCTCGCAATGGTGAAATTTGATCGTAGATCGTGCGACAGAGTCCGCAATGAAACTGTAATAAATGTAAATAGTATCTCATTCTTGTATTTAAAAACGAAATAAAGGTTATTGTCATTATAAATCGAAATTGCCGATTCTCATTTACCAAAGTTTTAAAAAATTGATTTTTTTTTCCCTCGTCAAGAATCGCGTTTTATATCATTTGTTAAGAAACAACTTACAAATATGGTTTCACATAAAACGACAAGGGGAAGTCAGGGTCACCGTATACGAACTTACGAAAAAAAACCTTACGCTAACCGATAAAAAACATAAATAATAACAATAAAATTGAATGAAAAAATTGTTAAATGTTCTTTAATATATCGTCCTTCCAGTCTAAATAATAAAATCGATGAAGCATATATTTACGAAAAAAATCACGAAATATGCGTCAGTTTTACTGTGGCGTAAGTCCTTAAAGAGGTTGGAGCGCTTCGCTCTAGTCACACGAGTGCTACATTTTTTAAGTCGTTTATACAAACTTTTGCGCATCTATCGTCCATAGTGGATGGTTATTTGTATTACAATAGATGTACTTAAGGGGATGCTGGAGCTATTTTTTCTTTTTTAACCTGCTTTGCCTGCTTTACCGACGGAACTAGACAATTTTTCAGTTCCGACTTAGCCTTGTTATATGCTACGCATAGGCGTCAAATCATACAGAACTGTGAAATGGACGTAAACGCTTCGGTGTTCAGTCGAATTTCGATTAAAAATTTACAATCATGAAAACCGAATATTATAATTTGCGAAAGTACATGAACGTAGTGTCACGATTGACGCACAGGTGGCTCTGCATCGTGCCCTACACAACATTCATGCTGTCAATTGAGGAATAGCGGCTTGAAGGCAGAAAAAGCCAGAGCTATAAGGGGAACTTGGAAAAAAAAAAAAAACATTCATGCCGGGGTGCTGAACCCTTCTGTTTTACTGACGGAATGAGGAGATTTTGTAGAATCGACTTACATAATTAAAATGCTTCGCATATACCTCAAACTTTTCAGAACTGTAATACTAGCCATAAACGCTTCGAGAAGCACTTAATTTTTTGTTAAAAACGTCCAAGAAATAAGTAAAATCGAAAATTACTGATTGTCGTGAAAACCAATATGACCACTGAAAATTTCAACAGCATCTATTTTGTAGAATGTAAAATATTCTGGAAATCACATACTTTAAATGAGAGTGCACGCTGATACTCTGAAATTCTCCGAATATTCCAAAAGCGTCGAGAAGTTCATTTCACAATAGAAACCTATGTAAATTGTATTCTACGTTTAAATGACAGCTGCTTGTTTACGAAGAAATTTCCTCTATGGATAAACAAGAGGCCGTCATTTTTAAACGGAAAAGACTATCGAATATCTGGCTGGTGAATTCGTAGAGAATCTTCCAAGGAAGCGAATGAGCCGTCATACATAAAAATCGAGCATTAATTACGGATTATTCCTTTGAAAGAACTGAACGAATATGATTCTTTTTAAAATTAGGACGAACCATTTAATATTTTTGTAAGTCCATTGCAATTGATATTTTTCTACGTTAAGGACTTCTGCTCTAATTCAAATGATTATCAGCTATAATCAATAAATGCGTAAAAGTTTGTGGAAAGGTCTTCAAAAATGTAACTCCCATTTTACTAGTGTGAATCACTCCAACCTCCTTAATGATTTACGGACCTGCCGCTGAACCCTCCTTAACAGCTCCTCCATGTAAAAATCGTCATTTAATATACATATTCTTTTTAATCGCATAGTATCAATTTCAATAATGTCAACGTAAATATCAAATATATTTAGTTCTCTGTGCTCGCTTAAGGATCACCGATAAAACCGCAGTTTTTAAGGTTTTTTTTTATAACGATTTTGGCATCAGTCTGTTGCTATGTACAATCGGCGTGATTTTTAAACGATTTTTTTCGCGACATTGAATTCGGTTCATCAAACTGAAAATGGGTTCGGCCTCAAATTTGAACATGTTCTTTCTGCGAACGAGCCATCTCAATTTACACATTTCTCGATTCTCGGCAATTCTCCGAGTGACCGCGAATACGAATATAAAAAAAAACTGAAAATCGTATAAACATTGATGATTTATGAATTCGTTGCTGGACCCTCCTTAACAGCTCGTGGATGTAGAAATCGTCTTTTAATAATTCTTTTTTAATAGTATAGTATCAATTTTAATAATGTTAACATAAATATCAAATATAATTAGTTCTCTAGGCTTGTTTTAAGGGTATACCGATCGACCCGCTGTTCATCAGTTTTTTTTTAAGTTTTTCAACAACTTTCGCAGCATCAGTCTGTTCATATGTACAATCGGCGTGTTTTTCACTCGATTCTTACGCGTCATTGAGTTCGATTCGTCAACCCTTGCTGGGGCTGTCGATCATGCTACAAGGTACTAATACTAGCTTCGGAATCATTCCGGGTGGCGTGATGAACTGTTGAGTGTTTTTCGACGTGTTGTATTTCGAGTATTGCACCTCGGCCTCGGTAACGATTCGGCAAACTGCCATTTTTATATCGACTTGAGCCTTCACCGGCAGCAGCTTGACCGTTTGAGCCATGCTGTTGAAAAATAGTTCTATGCTGGTCTTTCCGCCCGACGACGAATTGTTCGGTTCTTGGTTCGAGTCCATTGACGTGGAGTCTTTTTTGTGTCTCTTGGCTTTCGACGGTACGGCCGAGAACGTGGCGGGCACGATCGATGGACTCGTTATTATTATCGGCGCTATGGACGTCGCGTCCATCACGTTGTTGTTCGGATGATCCGCTTTGAACTCTGCACCTTTCAGTATACTGTAACTGTTCGATATTTCGATCGGTACAGCTTGATCAATTTTCATTTTTTTCGGCCTAATTTTGCGATACTTCGACTGTATCTGTTGCGCGTAACTCTGTATCTCCTGCTGCTGAACGCTCTGTGTCTCGCTTTCGGCCACTCTTTCCGCTGTTTGCTGCCGCTCGGCGTCCAACAGCGAACCATCCATTTCCGAATCCCCCAAAACGGGATCGGCGGTCGTCTCCTCCAGTACCTCGAGATACTCGCTGTAATCCTCGTCGATTTTGTCCTCCAGCTGCTCCAGCAGACCCTCCGAACTGATACCTCCCTCGTTTATCTCTCGGATATATTCGTCCGTTAATTCCACGCACTGGGGCTGGTAATCCGGTTCGTACCTATTAGTGCCATTAATAATTTTTTCTTTATATTATATTCATAAAAATTCATAATATAAAAAAAATCAAATTTAAATAAAAAACAAAGATCTGTATAGGCACGGCGCATCGAAAATATATATAAATAATTAATAATATTTGCATCGTGCTGGTCCAGTTTCTGCGGATCAGCTCTAATCAATGAAATAAAGTTTTCCATTATGAAAATTCAAAATGTTGTATGATATCATATTCATAAAAAATCATAATATACAAAAAAGTTTTTTAAAAATAAATACAAAAAACAAAGATCTCTACACACCCGTGTATTGTATACATTCTCAGAAAAAGATGAGTAAATCTCTGCGAAAAAGATAAACATCGTGGACACAACTTACGGAAATTTGAGAAAACTCAAATGGTCCTCGAATATCCATTTCTTTCGTCGTCCGCCCTTGTCCGTTTTGTTCTTGTATTTTAAAATACGGCAGTACGTGTCGCGCAGATTCTTCCATTTTAGTCTCACCCAAACGGCTGGAAAGATTTATAGTCGTTAAGTTCCGCCGCAAACGGACTTCCCTTTCGCCTTAAACGGCCAGTGACTGTATCTCACTACCTGAGGTGGGCTACCGATTAGCATGCTCGTCTCTAGATCTAAGCATCGGGAGGTCGACGGTTCGATTCCGATTTCGTAGTTTCACAAGAACAAAAATATGGGTGGAACGAACCTCCAGATATATACATTGGTAACTTGCAGTAACTCTAAGTGTGAGTGTCGGATGTATATAGCCGTAGTCCATGTTTACATTCTTCTGGCACTTGGCTTAGTGGCCTAAAGCCATCAAGAAAAGAAGAAAAAGAAGAAGTTTACATTCTCGGTAAAAAGCGGCGAAGCTGCGATGCCAGGCACCGAACCCGAGAAAGGCTGTATCGGCACAGGTTTCCGCAGTTTCCCTCATCAAATCGGAAATCTCATTAAATGCGATACAAAGGAGGAAATTGTATGCGGTCGCAAGGGGTGACCGGCTACCCTATAGGCACAGAATGATGCCGAGACTTTTTGCTGATCGCAAACGACGATGCCTTCTTATAATACATAAATGATACCGATGTTCGTAATAAATTTTCCTCTGCGTTATCAAAGAAACAATACTTTAAGGTATGTCTGTGAATTTTTACAGATTTTTTTTTCACCTCAATTTTTCACCAGATTAAGAAGCTGCTGGATCTTCCTGTTTTACCGACTGGCATGAAAAGAGGCAATTTTGTAGAATCAACTTTACATAATTAATATGCTGAGCATATGCTTCAAATTTGCAGGACTTTAACACTAGCCATAAACGCTTCGGAGTGCATTTGGATTTCTGTTGAAAATGTCCAAGAGATTAAGAAAATCAAATATTACAGATTGTCGCGAAAGCCAATATTGCAGCTGAGAATTTCAACAGAATCTATTTTGTAGGATATTAAATATTCTGGAAGTTGCATACATAAAACGCGAGTGCAGATTGTCTGAAATTCCAGGAACATTTAAAAATCTTCCAAAAGTCTATTACACAAAAGAAATCCAAGTAACATGTATTCTATGTTTACGTTTACTGTTCACTTGTGACAAGTCTTTATCAGAGCCGATAAAAAGCACATAAATGTATTGTAGAGTACGATGTGGAGCGACCGGTGGGTCAATCACCAATTTTGTTCATGCTTTTCCACAAACGGTAATATTCGATATTCTTAATTCTTAGTATGTTAATGAAAATTCGACTTTACTCCGAAACATTTATATTAATATTATAGTCCCCCGTGATTTGAATAATTCTAAATTGAAACTAAGAAATCTCTGTCGGTAAAAAAGGTAAGTAAGTAGGTAAAAACAGGTAAAGAACCCTTGAACTTCTCATTCGAATCATTGAAAAGTTGCGACTTGGCAAACTCCAGGTCCTCGTTGAGCAAAGATCCGGCACGTAAAGGGTAAAAAAAAAAAATATCTTACGGTCGAGACCAAGCTCGTCTGAAATCCTCTTCCAAACTTTCTGCCTGAACTCCTGAACCTTTATAGTGGTGCCCTTTACGTCGTTGATGAAGAGCACAGGATGCTGTTTAACCGCTTCAATGATTTTCAGTGATATTTTGTGAGAGTCGGGCGGCATAGTCGGCATCATCGTCGGTAACTTTATCGGTTCGTCACTCTTTCACAATTTCGCGTCGGGCCTGAAAATGAAGAAAACGGTAAATGACAAAATTTATCCTAAATAAACCGATTTTCGAACCGATCATCGGTAATCGGCGATCGCGACTGTCGCGCGAGTTAAACATTAATCGTAATTCGCATTAACGATTCTCGGCACGAGTAATTTTTGTTTTTAACGAGTCTCAACGAACGAACGCGAAGCCAACGATTTTCACATAAAATTATTCGGCCCCGAGCGCGGTTCCCGTATTAAAAATAGTTTCTCTCTATCGGTGCGCCGTATCGCCCGTTTGTGGATTGGTCGTAAATATGTTTTTGTGAAGTACCTGAAATCGGCGAAAATTCGCGCCGTCCTCAACAATAAAGGGTCCGTCGATGAAACGACAACTACAAACGACAACGTCGTCGGAGCGACGCCATCGCTCGTTCCCCGCTCGCCCGTCCACTGTCGCTCACCGGAAGTGACCCCTGTCTTTGGAAACTCCTGACGTCGAACTCGGGAAAACGTTATTTTTCGCTAAAAAAATACTTACCGATGTCGGTGGACGGTGTTTGATATATTTTCCGTTTCATCGATTCAATCGATCGTCGGCGTTTCGCGAAATAATCGAATCGCTGATCGGCCCTCGGAACAACCTTTTTAGAAACGAATTCCGATTCGCCCGTTTGCCGGAAGTGGCGAGAGTTCGACGAGAAAGGTAAGACGACTCGGCGCTCTGATTGGTCCGAAAATATTTCCTTGGATTCGCGAGAGCAACCATTTATTTTTGTCTCTCCGCATTACCGACCGTCGATAAATTTCTTACCACGAAGAACTTCGACGATCATCGTTGTCTCTGGCGGTCTCGATCAGTCAGTCGTTATTACACATATTTATTACACTCGGTGCGAAAATGTCAGTTTTCCACGCCTTGTGAAGTAAAATTTGGTACGCTACTCGTGCGAAAAACTTTTTCTGAACTCGGGTGATTGCAACATTCGCCTTTGGCTCGTGCTGCAGAGTCACACTCGTCAGAAAAAGTTTTATCGCACTAGTATCGTAAATTACTATTTTGTGAGGTACCTCAAATGAGTGTAAATTTGCGCCATTGCCAACAGTAACGGGTCCGTCGATGAAACGACAACGTCGTCGCAACGACGCCATCGTTCGTTCACCGCCACTCACCGGAAGTGGATTTTAAAAACTGCCAACGATAAAAACTCAGGCGTACGTAATTTTTCGCAAAAAAAATTACTTAACGGTGTCCGATTAATACAAAACTATCGAATCGATCCTCGGAACAATATTTTTAGAAACGAATTCCGATTCGCTCGGTCGCTGGAAGTGGCGAGAGTTCGATGAGAAAGGTCACACAATTCGTTGCTCTGATTGGTCCGAATATATTCGCGCTAGGGAAATATTCTCGTGGATTCGCGAGAACAACCATTTACTTCTCTCTCTTCGCATTACCAACCGTCGATAAATTTCTTACCACGAAGACTGTTGACGATTAGAGTTGTCTCTGGCAGTCTCGATCGGTCCGTTGGTCCACGAGCGACGTTTACATAATATCCGAGTGCTCGGAGGCGCAGGCCGAGAAGTTTACACGATTAGTCGGATAAATCGTTGAAAACAAAAATGCAATCCGTTCCGACCGGTCTCCGGACTCATTCGCAAAAAGTATGCAACTATTACAAGAGAGCCCTACGCAATCTCGAGGCGTGGTATACGGAATATGCCCACTACAGGTATAAACTTTATATACTTTGATTCTCGTTTCCGACGCTCCTTCTCACTGTTTAATCGGGCAAAGGTATATCGTATATATAATATATAACATAATCGGTCGGAATCAGTAAACGAATTCAAGAACAGGCTCGACCAGTATAATGTGCTGGCATGAAATTAAAAAAAAATTTCTTCAGTTAATGATACACATTTTGCAAATGTTACACTTCCTTTCTGTAAAATTTAATAATAATAATAATATATAATCGGGCAAGGTTTCGTTTCTTTCAGATACGAAGCTCCAACGCTGAGGAAGCAGCTCGATTATATAATATATAATCATAATTATAATTATAACATTATATTATATATATAAATATAATACATAATTATAATTACATTTTTTACTTATCGTTATTATCCCCTGCTTCGCAAACCTACTTATAGCGAGTTGGCTTGGTTGATGCGTAGTTACGAACTCCACATTTTTATTTTTTCTCCATTTCCATTTTTTCGTCTTTACGCAACGAGCCATTCTCCCAATTTTTGTGGCTGCAGCCAACTTCCCTCCTGTATCGCACTCGCCTTAGTCTTACAACTAAAGGCATAGGGAAATTGTGGAAAACCTATCTGGAGTGATGTCCCAGCCATATTTTTATTTCTCAACGAAACAACGCCACTGGGAATGGAACCCTCGAGTTATCGGTGTTCTGGTTTAGAAGCGAGCACGCTAGTCACTAGACCAATGCACCGGTATAATTATAATTATAACAGACATTATATTATACATATAATTATGATATATAATTATACCTAACATTATATAATATATAATTATAGTATATAATCGGACAAGGGTTCGTTTCTTTCAGATGTGAAGCCCTGAAGCTGAGGAAGGAGCTCGATGCGAACGCCAATATCAAAGATCTGAGAGTTGCAAAAAAGCTCCTCCAGCAGGCTGAAGATGAACTCCAGAAAATGTGGCACTTCCAACAAAAGATATTCCCATACTCGCCCGGCGGTGTTGCCTACGGGCGCGAAGTCAAGCTGCCCGACTGGATCCTCGACTTCTGGGATCCCATGGAGAAAGCTGCCTATCCCAAGTATTTCGCGCTTCGTGAACAGCGCAAGAAGGATTACATTGAATTCTTCAATAAGCAATATCCAAATGCGCAGAAAGTATGGAAGCCGTCTCATTGAGAGACTCGAAACGCGGGATTGATGTTGGTCTAGGGAGTATTGTAATTTAGCAACGAGAAATATACATGATTTAATGGTTTATTGAAAAGTACATGTATGATACGATGAACTTGTGCATTGATGATTGTCGCGAATACTTGAGTGTCGCGCCGGCGACATTCTTGTTTGGGGAGTCTCGATGTAAGCTCGTGAAATATATGTGATATACGAGATTGAATTTACCAGAATGCAAGACAACATTCCTAGAATTGGCTAACCTGCACATCGGAACAACGACTTGATGAATGAACACTTCGGTCGGTAATAAAAATTAACATCCTTTTTTAATCATGCCGACCGATTTGCGTTCAAAAGCAAATTCTTATGTGAATATATCATTATAATTGTTTGAAGAAAGAATCTGCTTTTGACGGGAAATGGTCAGCAGCCTTGAACGGAACTAATTTCAGTTTCTGTTACCGGCTGAGTCCGAGTTGAGTGGGGAAGAGAGGATGTAACTTCGCCTTGAACAAATAAACTTCACTTTCGATCGAAAAATGAAATTTTTTAACCGGCTATGTCGTATTTCCGGTATAATGTCACTTCCGGTCGAAAAATGAGATTTTCAATAACGATGTGACGGATTTCAATTTCCGATACGATGTCACTTCCAGTTGAACGATTAGATCTTTGGACCGCAAATAAGTGAGGTATTTCCGGTATGACGTCACCTTCAGTCGAATTTTTACCGCCGGGACTAGACGGTTTCTTAGTTTCAATTTAGAATCATTAATATTCTACGCGTTTGCTTCAAACCATCCCGGGCTATAATATTGACATAAACGCTTCGGCATGCAGTAGAATTTACATTAACAACGTACAAGGAATTAAGACAATCGAATATTACCGTTTGCGAAAAAGTATGAACGTAGGTTACAAATGACCCACCGGTGTCTCCACATCGTGCTCTACACTTGGATACATACTCTACGATATCGATTAGTATATACGTTTCATGCTATGAAATTACCGACAAACAAAGATTAACTATTGGAAGAAAATTAACTATTCGCCTGTATTAAAAAATAGTAATTTGCGTACAATGAAAATTCAATAGCAATTGTCTAATTATTAGAATTTGACTTTCGTTTTTTTACATTCATTGACCCATACGGGGTCAATAAAAATTAGAAACAGTCGCAGTTTTCAAGAAACTCGATCGAATCGTTTGAAGCGCGTTAGTCCAACGGCGCAGCAGTGAATTAGTATTATTTAACTATGAAGTCCTTTTTCTTTTTTTGACCGGAGGTTTTTCCGCTCAATGTATTTGCAATGTTTGAGAACAGGTGAAATACACGTAAGAGCAAAAAGTATATTTTCTCTTTCGCGAGAACAACGAGATCACGTTGTTCGAGTTGTACCTGAATAATGTGTACTCTAGCAACTGAATCCAAAAACTATCACATCGACGAATGATAGTAACGCACAACTCTATCTTGCACATTGGTGGACTCGAAGCGACGTCCTGACGCCGCCAGCCGGCGTGTTGCAGGCAGCGAATGCAGGGGAGAAGAGTGACGTCCTCATGGAATATGCACGGCCATCATGTGAGTTCGCGAGTATGATTGGCATCGTAATTGTCCAGCCAATCATTGTACGCTAGCGATACACATTATAGGAAAATGTAGACACACCGTCACCAGCACTGTCTGTGAAGGAGCTAGAGGCAGGATTTTTATTTTGCTTCATCCACCGTTCGCTAGCAGTCGACAAGAGTTTCCAGAATTTCTTGGACGAAGCCGTGAAGTCAGTAAAAATTGTGAGCTGTAGCAATGAGTTTCTTCGATCAGCCTTACTACGCCTTAACCAAGGCTCACATGTCCCGAATAGGCCTTTGGCCAGAACGGTCAAGATACGTGAGATTTATTCGGCTATTGACGATGTTCGTCATAACAATGACAATGATCTTACCTCTGGTAGGGATCGTTATGGGAAGGTGAATTTTTCATTTGATATGTTGATTCTACAATTTACTGCGTTAAACAGGTAATTCGATTGCCTTACGGTTGGCGAGATGCACGTTCTTTAGTACACGACCTACCAACGTTGATGATCGGGGTATCACTCACCAACGCTGTGTTGAGAAGTTTACAACATTTTGACAAAGTGCGCTCCCGGTATACGTAGGTTCTACGAAAAAATGCATTCTTAATAGAACATTTTGCAGATGAAATTGTCACTCAAGGATATAGAACGACACTGGGCAATGTTGAAAAATACATCTGCAGTGAACGTCCTTGAAAAATACGCCGAACGTGGATGCTACTTTATCGTCGTTTACTCAAGTAAGTAGTTAATTCTTTCCCTTTCCTTGATCTCAGGTGCAGTGACCACGTTTCACAGGGACGCCATTCGCGCGGCTGACTGAGCGGCTCAAAAAGGCGGCTCTATTTTACCAGCCGCATTTTTTACAATATGGTACGATCCAATGTGCTCTTCTACCTCGCGTGGTCGTTTGTTCCTCGGGGTAGAGCGAACCCGCGCGATGTGAGGGACGAACTCATTCGCTTCGCACGCCGGCCGTGCGTACGTTAAAGCTTCGTAAAGCTTTCGTTATTACCCTTATGAAAATATTTCTCTGAATATCTCTGAAAATATATCTAAAAGTCTCATAAAATCTCTCCGAAATTTCTCTGAAAAGTCCTCTGAATTTCTCTCATCTTTACCACTTTTCAAAGAAAGTCAAAGATTTTTTTGAATCTAAATATTTCTAATTATTCTGAAAATCTCTGATTTTCCCTGCCAACTTCTCGGAAAAACTTTGTTGATACTCTAAGCCTGTTTCTCTTCTATATTCAGAAACTATTTTGAGAAAAAGTCTAATTTTCGCTGAATTTCTCATACATAGTATACATAAATTAATGTTTACTGTTCGTACAAACACGAACATGAAAGTTTACTATTCGTACGAATATCGGAAAGAGCAGATCTTAGAGTGAACTCGTAACTTCTTTGAAATTCTCCAAGCCCACACTATCCAAGAAAATCGGAGGTTTTCAAAAAATAAATCGTTTTTTCTCTAAAAAATTCGAACGTTCATTCGGCTAACAAGATGAGTAAAAATTAGAGACAACTCGTATTTTATCTTAACGTACTTTATCAGAAAAAATCAGAGGGATCCAGCATTGTTCGGAAAATACTCTGAATTTCTCTAATACATTGTGACTGCTGGAGGTTGTTCGGAAAATCGATTAAAATCAATGAAACGATCCGTTTAGAGTGTTTCAAACAAACTGTCAGAGATATATTTTCACCAGGGTAGTGATATGTATCACTGAAATAAGCTTCCGACCTCGCTTGCGGCGGCTCCGTCTGTTGACACCTTTCGGGCGCGTCTCCACTAGGCGCGGTGGCCTCACCCGAGCGGTCGTCGCCGACCTCACACATCTCGCCTATCTTGACAGTTTAGCCTGATATGTTAGCTTAATATCTTAGCCTGATATTTTAGCTTAATATCTTGGCTTGATATTTTAGCTGAATATCTTCGCCTGATGTTTTAGCTTAATATCTTAGCCTGATATTTTACCTTAATATCTTATCCTAATATTTTAGCTGTAAGTAACCAATGATGTCTTATGCCTTGTCTCTACACTATCCAATATCTTTATTCGCCCTCTGTACACCGCTAGCTTCACTTCTTTCGCATTATTGTACGCTACACATACTCTGTAACACACTCTGCACTCTACTGTTCTTCTGTACTCTAAAATTAGAATAAGAAAAAATCTACACCTTCTTGTAACTTATGTACTGCCATGGCACTTAGGGGATTTATTCCCGTACCAATAAAAAATTCTATCTACTTTTTAATACTACACTATACAGGCATCAATTTCTCATTGTTTACTTTTGCTTTTGATTCCACAGTGTGTCTCTATTTTGTGGCGACTCTCTGGGCGATGTTATATTTGACACCCACAATTCTGGACTTTATTAATCCTCTGAACGAGACCCGACCGAAAACGTATATTTTTATTAACGTAGAGTACGGTGTTGATGTCGATGAATACTATTGGTTCATAATCGCTCATCAATATATTGTGGTGTTAGTGGGGGTTGAGGTGGTAATTGCCGTAGAAACAATGTTTATTTTATGGACCGTTCATGCTTGTGCGCTCTTTGCAGTCGTTGGGTGCGTATACTTCCGTCTCAAATAAATTGATAGCTCGAAATTTGTACTACGAAACCGTCGATAGCTCTCGAACTATCGGTGTTCTCGGCATAGTGTTAGAAATCGGGTTGTTTTCGTACAATCCGTCCGTAAATCAACCTTCCATCCGACAAATGTAACGGTTAGTATTACAGCTGGTGTTGAAAGATCTATCAAATAGTTAACCCCTAGAAGGTTCCGTAGTACAAATTTCGAGCTATCAATTTATACGCTGAAACACATAGACATTAAACGGTGGGCATTACGATTGGTTCTAAAAAATCGGTCAAAAACCACCTCCAGAAGATTGCGATAGAAGTTAATTTGGTGTAACAATACGCATCGTCGGCGTTAGAGTCGATTACAAAAAAGCAACCCAAAACCAATCAATCGCTTAAGTTGAGTACCTCTGCGGAGTAACCTTTAAAAATAGGGAAAACCATTTAATCTTTGAACTGTGTATTTACCGTAATGGTTAGCATAGTACACTAGGACCTCGATTTCGTTCACAGCGGCGGAACTGGCTCCGCATCACACTTAAGGGATGCTGGAGCTGTTAAAAAAAAAAAATGTTACCTGCTTTACGTGTTTTACCGACCGAACTAGACAATTTTTCAGCTTCGCCTTAGCGTTGTTAATATGGTAACATATGCGTTAAACCATGCAGGATTATGATATTGACATAAACGCTTCGGTGTGAAGTCGAATTTCAATTGAAAACTTACAAGGTATTAAGAAAACTGAACATTATGCTTTGCGAAAGTGCATGAACGTAGGGTCACGATTGACGCACAGGTGGCTCTGCATCGTGCCTTGCACTACATTCAAGCCGTTGTCAGCGGCTCTGATCACCCGTCGCAAGTCGATAGACTAAGTGAACGCAGTTTACACTATGCGTGATTATCTTTTGTGTGAACTATCCGACGGTTTCGGAATATTCGGAGGACTTCAAAGAATCGGCAAGCATTCTCTTTTGAAGTATATGCGTGATCTAGAATTTTTTATATCCTACAAAAAGGATGCTGTTAACATTTCAGCGGCCATGTTAGTTTTCGCGACAATTTGTAATGTTCGATTTTCTTTATTTCTCATTAGATTCCGGACGAATTTCGAGTGCACGCCGAATCGTTTATGTTATTAATACAGTCCTGTAATATTTGAAGTATACCCGTCGCATACTAACGACGATTAGTGAAAACTAAGAAATCCCTTATTTCGGCCAGTAAAACAGGAAGGTCCAGCAGCCCCTTAACAAAACCGAGATTGCGCATGCCCCACCCATACTAACTGTATAGCGTGGCGCAAATCTTGCTGCGCCGATCGATATTCGCTCCGTGGTGCGGACTGTTAAGGAAACCGAGGGCGTAAAAATCGAGGTCCTAGTGTATTATAATTGCCCATACAGATACAGCTTGAAACTGGCTACAAGTAAATACCCGACGAATAAGGAAGATGCAATTACTCTTTGCAATGATTGGAATTATAAAAAAATCTGTTACTGCATCACTATTCACGAAGAGGCGATAAGGTTAGTTGGGAGAAACGAGTGACCGTTCATAGTTAAGCTATGGGCGGTCTACGTGGAAATTCTTTTGGAAAGTTTGCGTAATTGTGTTTAACATAGTTTTGCGAATCTCATCGAGAGCATTGCTTCCGGAATTTTCGGAGCAGTGATACTTACTATCACGTGTATTATCGTCTTTACAAGCGTACAGGTAACTTCAGACAATTCAATTTCGGGATGCGTATGTCAGGTTACAACAAAAAAATTCTAATCGACTAGTGTTTGTGACTGCAGGCTCTGATAAATTTAAAACATCCTGACGTGCTGTTGCAAGTAGCAGCCTACACAATTGGTCAGGTATTTCATCTTTATATAAATCTCATACCTGGGCAGGAGTTGATGAATCATAGTCAACAAATTCACACAATTGTGTGCGTATAAACGAGTCCCTTGGTTGATAAACCCAGTTGGACAAACGCCACGAAATGTAGCAATGGCACAACAATTGCGACATGTGTTGCACGTGTCGCAAATATTGCGCCTATATTGCAACTTTTCGTGGCGCTTGTCTTATCTGGCAAGTATATCAAGTCATATGACTATTAGATTTTTTACCCGATAGTTATGATTTGGACTGGGCGGATATGTCAGTGAAAGCTCAAAAGCTCCTGATACCGATTATGATACGAAGTAACAAACCTTGTCGCCTTACCGCCAGAAAAGTCTACGTTCTATCGATGGAAAGTTTTGGCTCGGTATGATATTACTACGCTTTAATGATAAATTTCGATTTATCATAGCAACCGATAGTATAATCGACGCTGTCATTATAATATTTTTGATAATATTTTTCAAGACAATACGGACAGTGCTATCGTACCTCACAGTATTTGCTCAGCTGATTTAACCAGCCTACTCATAAACAACACGAAATCATCGCAACGAACATATAGTTACTTTATCAGATATGATGTGTGTAAGAAGCAAAAGTATTGTAATACAAAAATTGGATTGTTAGGTGATGGTTTAAAAATAAGTTTTGCATGTCCCAGAATGTACTTTTTTCACTTTTGCCACCGGATTATAGTGTGAAAAATATTGAGCACGGAGTAAAACGACTGAGATTCGTGACCAGTGACAAATATAAAAAATAAAATAATTTTTTTAAGTGGGAGAATGAGCGGCTTTCGGTATTTTCAAGCAGCGATATCTCTGCTTCTTAATGGAATTACGATTTTCTTCGTTAAACGAGGAGTCGTTTAACAAAAAACAGAATTGTTGTTTAGTATTTGTTATGTCTCTTCGCTCTACATATAATCCCAGGTGTCTCCATAGGAGCGGGAATTAATGTATGCTACTCATCGTATTCAATAGCGGCGCGTGTGATTGAATCGTCGACGGCGCAAAGAGATATTAATTAATATACTTTTTTATCAATTTCATAGTCAACCGAGCTACTGGAACCACATGCACTCTACAGTTCACTCCCGAGAATCGCCCGCAGTTGGAACTGGACAAGCGGTGCAGCGACCGTGCGCGGGCGCACTCCCCGCTCGTCCTGTGCGAGTGTAACCGACTACGCAATAACTAAACAAACGACCACCGGAGCGACCGCTTTGGCGACATTCTTTTGCCTCATTTCGGCTGTGACGTCTCTTCATTGATTGTCGACCGAACAAACGACCGTAAAAGCAACCCTCCAGATATAACCTTTTTGACGATCGGGATGAGCTTTTCTAGACGGTTGCTATTACGGTCGTTTATTCGGTCGCCAATCAAACAAACGACTTCATTGCCGATACACGGCAAAAAAATGTGTCGCCAGAGCGGTCGCTTCAGCGGTCATTAGTGTGGTTAATTTTTGGAACAAAAATTACCGTCGCTTTTTGGGTCGCTTCTTCGGTCGCTCAGTATGCCAGGGACGGCATTATTGTGCACAACACATCGAGACAAACGGGACGAGAACCTGGAAGTGGGTCCCCTAGATGGTTTTAAAATAATCAGGGCTTGGGGGCCTCCTAGGGGGGGTCCCAGATTTCTTGAAAATTGGGACAAGCACCGAACAAACAAACAACTTTCCAAAATATATAGTGCAAGATATAATACTGCCTCTCACCATACTTTAAGTTTATGAATTACAAACATTTACTCTCTTAAGGTGATGTAAGATACCGTTACCCGTAATAAAAGCTATACTGAATGCTGAAAAATATTAAAAATTATTATTGTATTAATGTATTAAAAAACAGTACTTTGGGTACAATGAAAATTAAATATCAATTGTTCAATTATTAGAATTTGACATTCGTTTTTTGTTTACATTCGTTGGCGCGAACGGGTTCAATACAAATTAGAAACAGTCAGAGTTTTCAAGAAACTCGATCGAATCGTTTGAAGCGCGTTAGTCCAACGGTGCGGCAGTGAATTAGTATTTATATAACTATGGAGTCTTTTTTCTTTTTTTGACCGGAGATTTTTCAGCTCAATGTATTTGCAATGTTTTGGAACAGACAAAATATACTTAAGTGCAAAAACAATATTTTCTCTTTCGCAAGAACAACAAGATCACGTTATTTGAGTTGTACCTGAATAATGTGTATTCTAGCAACTGATTCCAGAAACTATGTTCCAAGATCACACATCGATAGAATGATAGTAACGCACAACTCTATCTTGCGCGTCGGCAGACTCGAAGCGTCATCCTGACGCCGCCAGCCGGCATGTTGCCGGCAGCGAGTGTAGGGGAGAAAAGTGACGTCCTCATGGAATATGCACGGCCACCAGGCGAGTTCGCGAGTATGATTGGCATCGCAATTGTCCAGTCAATCATTGTACGCTAGCGATACACATAGGAAAATGTAGACACACCGTTACCATCACTGTCCTTGAAGGAACTAGAGGCACGATTTTATATTTTGCTTCATCTACCGTTCGCTAGCAGTAGACAAGAGTTTCTTGAATTTGTTGGACGAAGCCGTGAAACCAGTAAAAATTGGAAGCTGTAGCAATGAGTTTTTTCGATCAGCCTTATTACGCCTTAACCAAGGCTCACCTGTCCCGAATAGGCCTTTGGCCAGAACAGTCAAAATACGTCAGACGTTTTCGGCTGTTGATTATGTCCGCCATAGCAATGACAACGATCGGACCTCTGGTAGGGATCGTTATGGGATGGTGAATTTTCTATTTGATATGTTGATTCTACAATTTACTGCGTTAAACAGTTAATTCGGTGGTCTTACGGTTGGCGAGATGCACGTTCTTTTGTACACGACCTACCAACGTTGATGATTGGGGTATCACTTATCATCGGTGTGTTAAGAAGTCTTCAACATTTTGACAAGGTACGCTCCCGGTAGGGAAGAACGGGTAATTGTGATTGGGAGAGTAATAATTTTTGGTTGGGAGAGTGAAGCAAAATGGGACAGAAAATCCGGTTGTATCGATGGGGCAAAATGGGGCATGGGAAAGTGATTGAAAAATTGCGTTTTGGCCCACTGTCCCGTTTTGCCCCACCGTTCCATTTTGCCCTGCTCTGCCCTATATATGTTCTACGAAAAAATGCATTTTTAATATAATATTTTGCAGATTAAATTGTCAATGAAAAATATAGAAGGGCACTGGGAAATGTTAAAAAATACATCTGCAGTGACTGTCCTTGAAAAATACGCCGAACGTGGATGCTACTTCATCGCCGTTTACTCAAGTAAATAGTTAATTATTTCCCTTTCCTTAATCTCAGGCGCAGCGACCACGTTTCAGAAGCGCCGTTCTCTGTGTTAGCTGAGCGTCTCAAACAGGCGACTATTTTATCGGCTATATTTATTACGATATGGTACGATCCAATATCCTCTCCTACCTGGCGAGGTCGCTTGTTCCTCGGGGTCGAGCGAACCCGCGGGATGTGGGACGCGAACTCATTATGCTTCGCACGCCGGCCGTGCGTACATCTAAGTTTCGCAAAGCTTTCATTGCTAATGGCACGTATCTCTGGAACGAGCTTTCGACCGCGGTTACGGGGGTTCAGTCACTCGACATCTTTAGGGTGCCTCTCCTGCGGCATCTCGTCTCCACTGAGCGCGGTGACCCGGGGGCTTGAGCGAGGTCCCTCCCCCCCCCCCCCCCGAGCGGTCATCACCGGACTCACGCAGGTCGCCTAGCCTGATATTTTAGCTTAATATCTTAGCCTAATATCTTAGCCTAATATTTTAGCTTAATATCTTAGCCTAATATTGTAGCTTAATATCTTAGCCTAATATTGTAGCTTAATATCTTAGCCTAATATTTTAGCTAAATATCTTAACTATAAGTAAACAATTATATATCACCCCTTGTTTCTACACTATCGACTATCTCTCTTCGCCCTTCCGTACAGCGATAGCTTCACATCTTCGCATTATTGTACGCTACGCATACTCTGTAACACACGCTGTACTATACTGCTGTATACTCTATTGCTCTGTACTCTACTGCTGCATTCTCTATTGCTCCGTACTCTATCGCTCTGTACTCCAAAACTAGAATACGGAAAAATCTACACCTTGTGACAACTTATGTACTGCTATGGTACTTAGGGGATTTAACCCAGTAGACTGCCGGTCATGAATGCCTGTTTTCAGTAGTCTGTTTTCAGTCGCTCCTTTTTTGGGTCTGGTTTTTTTAGGGCTAGTGTTTTTTTAACGGTCGCTCCTTTTTTGGGTCTGGTTTTTTTAGGGCTAGTGTTTTTTTAACGGTCGCTCCGTTTTTGGGTCTGGTTTTTTAGGTCTAGTGTTTTTTAGGGGTCGCTCCTTTTTTGGGTCTGGTTTTTTTAGGGCTAGTGTTTTTTTAACGGTCGCTCCTTTTTTGGGTCTGGTTTTTTTAGGGCTAGTGTTTTTTTAACGGTCGCTCCTTTTTTGGGTCTGGTTTTTTAGGTCTAGTGTTTTTTAGGGGTCGCTCCTTTTTTGGGTCTGGTTTTTTTAGGTCTAGTGTTTTTTAGGGGGCGCTCCTTTTTTGGGTCTGGTTTTTTTTAGGGCTAGTGTTTTTTAGGGGTCGCTCCTTTTTTGGGTCTGGTTTTTTTAGGGCTAGTGTTTTTTAGGGGTCGCTCCTTTTTTGGGTTTGGTTTTTTTAGGGCTAGTGTTTTTTTAACGGTCGCTCCTTTTTTGGGTCTGGTTTTTTAGGTCTAGTGTTTTTTAGGGGTCGCTCCTTTTTTGGGTCTGGTTTTTTTAGGTCTAGTGTTTTTTAGGGGTTTCAGTATGGCCAAGAGTCTCGCCGAGAGTCTCGTCAAGCATCGCAAGAGTCTTGCCGAGATTCGGTGATGCTTGGCGAGACTTTGGGCGAGCACTGTACCAATAGAAATTCTATCAATCTACATTTTTAACAATGCACTACACAGGTATAAATTTCGCACTATTTACTGTAGCTTTCGATTCCACAGTGTACACACATATTGTGGCGACTCTTTGGTTGATGTTATATTTGTCACCGACTATACTGGACTTTATTCATCCTCTCAACGAAACCCGACCGAAAACTTATATTTTTATTAACATAGAGTACGGTGTTGATATGGATGAATACTATTGGTTAATAATGGCTCATCAATATATCACGGCGATAGGGGCGATTGAGTTGCTCGTTGCCATCGAAGCAATGTTTATTTTATGGGCCGTTCATGCTTGTGCGCTTTTCGAAGTCGTTGGGTGTGTATACTTATGTCTCAAATAAATTGGTAGCTCGTAATTTTTACTACAGAACCTTCTAGAGGTTAACTTTTTGATCGATCTTGCAACACCAGCCGTAATACCAACCGTTACATTTGCCGGATGGAAGGTTGATTCACGGATGGATGTACCAACACAACCCGATTTTTAATGCTATGTCGAGAGCACCGATAACTGTCGGCTTAGATACACATCAAACGATTGGCATTACGACTGTCTCTGAAAAATCGATAAAAAAACCACCTCCAGAAGATTATGATAGAAGTTAATTTGGTGCAACAACTCGATCGTTGACTTTAGAGTCGATTGCAAAAAAAACAACCCAAAACCAATCGGAAGTTACGGTTTTGGCTGGTCCACGGGGGGGGGGGGGGGTCGTGTAAGTTGAATGCCTCTGCGGAGTGACCTTTAAAAATAGGGAAAACCATTTCGTCCTTGAACTGCGTATTTACCATAAGAATTACCATAGTATTATATTTGCCCTTACAGATTCAACTTACAGCTGGTCACGAGTAAATGCCCGACGAATAAGGAAAATGCAATTACTCGTTGCGATGATTGGAATTATAAAAAAATCTGTTACTGCATCACTATTCACGAAGAGGCGATAAGGTTAATTGCAACAAACGAGTAACCGTGCATAGTTAAGCTATGGACATTCTACGTGGAGTTTTGTTTTCGGACAATTTGTCTATTTGTGTTCAATATAGATTTGCGGATCTGATTGAGAGCATCGTTTCCCGAATTTTTGGAGCGGCGATAGCTCTTATCACGTGTATTATAATCTTTACAAGCGTACAGGTAAGTTAAAACAATTCAATTTTGGGATGCATATGTCATGTCAAAACAAAAAAAAATTCTGATCGATCATTGTTTGTGACTGTAGGCTCTGATAAATTTAAAACATCCTGACGTGCTGGTACAATTAGCAGCTTACACAATTGCTCAGGTATTTCATCTTTATTTAAATCTCATACCTGGGCAGCAATTAATAAATCATAGTCACCAAATTCACACAATTGTGTGCGTATAATCGAGTCCCTTGTCGACAAACTTTACCAAGTCATATGACTATTAGATTTTTTACCCGTTAGTTATGATTTGGACTGGCAGGATATGTCAGTGAAAACTCAAAAGCTCCTGATACCAATTATGATGCGAAGTAACAAACCTTGTCGCCTTACCGCCAGAAAAGTCTACGTTCTATCGATGGAAAGTTTCGGCTCGGTATGATATTATCACGTTTTAATGATAAATCTCGATTTGTCATAAGAACCGATAGTATAATCGACGCTGTGGTTTTAATATTTTTAAACGGTTTTTCAAGACAATGAGGATAGTCACATCGTACTTCACGGTATTCGCTCAGCTGATTTAATCGTACTACTCCTAAGCGATAAGGGATCACGGTAATGAACATATTTTTCTACTTTATTATCACATACGAAATATGTAAGAAGAAAAAGTATTGTAATTGAAAAAAAATTGAATGGTTAGAGGATGGTCCAAAAATATATTTTGCATGTCGCAGAATGCATTTTTTCACTTTTACCATAGGATTATCGTGTGAAAAATATTGAGCTACGAGTAAATCGAGTGAGATTCGTGACCAGCGACAAATATAAAAAATAATATTAATTTTTTATGTGGGAAAATTAGCGACTTTCAGTATTTTCAATCAGCAATACTTCTGCTTTTTGATGGAATTACGAAAAAAAGCATGTTGGAAAGATGGCAATTTTTCTTTGTTAAACGAAGGGTGGTTTAGTAAAGAGCAAAATTTTTGTCTAGTAATTTGTCACGAGTCTTCGCTCTACATATAATCTTAGTTGTCTCCGTTATAATCTTAGTTGAACGGAATTTAATTTATGTTTTTCGTTGACGGAGCAGAGAGATATTGTCAAAACCTGACCCACGGACGTAGAGGTCGACAAGGTGGGGAGACGTAACTGGGCTGAAGGCCTTTCCGGTGGGAGATAAAGGAATGCAGTGGAATGAGATGATTTTAAGGGGGTTCCCCCGTTGATCCATTAGTTTACGCTTAATTCGCGGGCTAATTGAGCGATGGAATTTTCGTCTTTTATTTAAAACCCGGCTACTCCTGCGTGAATTTTTAGACTGGGAGTCTTCTACTAACACAGGAATAGTGGCTGTGTCGTGGAGAGAAACGTCGGTCACTTAGCGGCGAGATGAGGCTCGCTTAGCAGCGATGATTTTCGGTGTGAATGCACCCAGCGGCACAGTACGTCGCTTAGCAGCAAGGAAGATTCGGTGTGTTCGTTCCTAGCGGATACAGTACGCGTCCCTCAGCAGCGAGGAGGCACCAATGTCGAATTCCAAAAAATTAAGTAAGGTAAGAAGCCCAGTTTATGACACTTCTACGGGTACCATTTCCGGGAGTTGCCGGAGAGACGTTCCGAAGCCGGCTTCGGTAAGTGTACATACAAGTATTAAATATTAATAAAATAATTAATATATGTTTTTCCTATTTTTAGACGCAAAGCGAGGAAAAAAGGATGCCTCGGCGTACAACAATATTAATTAGTATAATTATTTTTATTTATGTCATAATGAACCGATGTACCGGAGTCACATACGCTCTACAGTACACTCCCGAGAACGGCCCGCGGTTGGGACTGGAAAAGCGAGAAGCGGCCGGGCGCGATGGTGTTCGTGCTCGGGAGTGTACTGTGGACATAAAAATATCGTAATAAAAATAACGGAAGCCGATGTGTATTACTGCAGGGGTCCTCAATGAAGGAAACTATTGATAAGGATGTTTTTGCAAATACGTAAACTGATAAGGGCAAACTTTCGTGATGATGCATTTCGTTCAGTTTTTTCAAAGAAGAATCCTTAATTTTCAACCAATTTTAATGTACAACGGTTCATTTTGTGTCTCAAACATTCTCTCGAATGCTCGATGCTTTCTTTGAGTGCTCTTCGAATTCACCAACTACATTTTAAAAAATATTTTTGACCTAAAAAGTTCACTGGTTAAACAATAGACCGTATTTGTCAAGCGGACAGACCTAAATAAAATGCATTTGGTGAATTCATAGAGCAAAGTTTAATAAACGAAATGAGGCGTAGTACATTAAAATCGGTGAAAAAATACGGATTTTGGTTTGAAAAAAAAAAAAAAAAGGAGAAACGTACTATCATAGAAATTTCCAGTTACCAGTTGTTGTTCTTGGAAGGCGATCGTGATTAAGATTACGCTTGGTTGAAGACACATTCAATAATACAAATCAACATTCCTCACTGTCAATAAATGCATACAATTTTGGATAAACAATTGTAAAAATTTAACACCCATTTGACTAGTACACTACACAGTAGACGGTACAATATGTCCTCGACTGAAAATCGAAAGGCCCGAAGTTTCATGTTAAAGTACACCTGTTACGGTATGAAATAAAAAATACTTGGTTCGTTCTTTCTTTTGATGCAGCAAACTCACTTTATTTTTATTCTACAGGCGCACCAAGTACTTTTTATTCATTTTTTTCTTCTTTTTTTGTATATAATTACCATACTAAATATATACAGAAGTGTACACATCTCTTCAGCATAACTTGATTCATGCGATTTAATTTATATTCGATTTGTAGTTTAAAAAAAAAATACTCATTGCTCCCGCAAAAATAATTTCCTCGAACACTCTCGTTTAATCGTTCTTTTCGCTTTCGTAGTTTTTCATCAATTGGACAATACGATCGTGGACCAGTCGCTTAACATCGGCGCCCCACTGGAAGTCGACGTGATTGAATTTTGAATCGGGAACCGGCTTCCAAGTCGCCAAGTTCGGCAGTAACTGGGACAGCTCTTCGGTATCCTGGAACGTTATTACACGGAAAAAAGTTTGCTTGCGGACTGTCAAAGAAAAAAACTCTTATTTCAATTCTTACAATTCCATATGATGTAGAAACAACGACGGCAAGACTGCCAAGGTGACATGTTATCGTTACAATCACGTATGCAATTATAAGAATTGAAAGAAGAATTAAAATCATAATTTTTTTCTTTGGCATTCCGCAAGCGAATTGTACTTGAGGCATTGATTTTTTCCCGTGCATAAGTGCCAAGTGCACCGATGAAAGTTATATTTCCGCCGCACCGAGAATTCTGCAAATTCATCATTATATTGTCTTACCCTCCGCGTTGCGATGGGATCGTTCATAGCGTAGATCAATGCTACAGGCGCGGTGATTTTCCTCACGTCGTAAGATGGCGCAGTTAGTTGACCGTAGTCGGCGAGATTCTTGCTGGGTCCTCCGTTGTATTTGCAAAAATTACCCGATAGCATGTTCTGCTGCAAGTGCAAAAAAGTCTTCTTCGAAGCTCCGGCTGGAAAATACTTGACTATGTACGGCAGCAGAGTCTGGAAAGAATCTTTGACGATGATCTATGATAGATTACAAAAAAAATCGATCGCGCAGTGATTTAAGTAAGGCCGGAAAACACTCACCGCGTTGAAATATAAATCTTTACTGACGATTTGCGAAACGATCACCTTGCATGGATTGGTGGGACCTTGACAAAAAATTGTAACCCAGTCGGAAAGCTGCCTGGACTGGGGGAATACCTCGTACAGCTTGACACTTTCTATTACCTCCTGTGGGGGTGAAAAGTGAAATTGTTTATATTTTTCTTTACAGAAATTTCCTTACCCAACATAGCGCGAAAATATTTTTGAAAGGTAATAATATTTTTTCGAATTAGGGTGAAGAACTTCGGTCACTGGCCTATTGGCCCACCATATGGCATTATGTCTAAAAAAGAATTCCAAAGTAAAATAGATTTAGCATTGTATGGGAGGTCAATAAATGTCTTTTACTATTACTATTTTTTTGAAATGTTGAAAATATTTTATGAATATAAACAAGTGTTTATGAAATGTTTTAAAAATATTTGAATTTTTTTGTTGTTATGAATCTTACATTGAAATATTTCAGAACTGTTTCGCTGAAATGTTCTAAAAACATTTTCTGACATTGAAATGTTCCAAAATCCTTTGCTTAAATGTTTTATTGAACAATTTCGGCGAAATGTGAAAGATTGCGTCGCCAGTCCAAATTGCCTATACACACCCGCATAAGCACTGAACATTGGTAGGAATATTTCGGGGAGACGTGAAATAAAAAATATTTCAACAAGTTTCATTACTAAGTATCAGAAATATTTCAGATGTGTCCAAAATTTAAGGTATGGTACTGAGATATGCAAGAAACGTTTCGTTGGAATATTTGTATATAATATATTTTAAAATATTATTTCTATATTATTTTACAAATATTTCGTAAGATTAGAAAGATCGAAAATATTTATAAAATTATTTCAAAATATTTCATCCTATATGGGATGCGGATGATACCTCCAAGAAGCTTCCGGTTATGGCGAGAAAGCGTTCCAAGGGGGCGCGATGGTCCATCCAGAAAGCGACTGGGGCAAGACTCACCACCAAACTGATTTTCTCGTTGTATCTGGGCCTCTGAGAAAGAAGAACGTAGCTGGCCGTCGTGCCCATCGAGAAGCCCACGTAGTGCAATTTTTTTCTTCCGGTATTCCCAAGAATATAGTCAATCATAGCCGGAAGATCTTTGGTACCAATTTCGTGAAAACTGTTCGAGAAGATCAATTCCATTCAACTATCTTGAATTCAGTAAAAAAAGAAAAACAATCTAGCAAAATTTAGAAATCCTGAAAAAAATGCTCTACCTGAATTCCCAAAAAGTTGGCATAGAAGGCACGAGGGTCTGGTGAGATCTGCTGTACGTGTTGCCTCGAGCGTTTCCCAGCCACACATCGTACCCAGCGTCGGCTAATATAAATGCTGGAATTTGTAAAAAAAAAAAAAAAAATGATTTGTGCGTTTCACGGATAGATTATGCGATGATTTTTTATCGATGCAGTTCAATCTTACGAAGGTCATTGCGGGGACCCATGAGTACCCACGAATCCGACGATCCCATCAACCCGTGCTGGACCAGCACTACCGGTTTGCCCGGAGTAGGTGGCGAACTTTTGCTTCCGGGTATCCTGTGCAAAACAATATTGTAACCGTCCTCGGTGACAGCCAAGTGTTCTTCTACCGGATAGCCGTGACGCTGAACAAGGCCCGCCTATAAAAATTAAATTTGCATAATGTCGACTTTCTAGTCATTTTTTTTACAATCTTCAATAATTAACTTTATTTTAATTTAAAATTCACTTGGATTTGGGATAGAAAATTGCAATGCAAATTTGCAGTATTTGTTTTTTTGTCTTAGAGAAATTGTGCCAATTTAACGAATAAGTGTGAAGAGTCACAGTTAAAGTTAAAATTATACTTTTTTAAAATTAGTTTAGAATCCGAGTTAAATTAGAATGAAATAATATTAAATTTTTCTTTTTTAATTAAAAGATATATGTAATTATGGGACACTTTCGTATCTTGATTATTGATAAAGGAGAAATCCGTAAATATAAATATAAATATAAATATAATAACAACCTAATATCAGCCGATCAAAATTTTAAAGTTCCATACTTACGAAGTCGAAAACATCGTATTCTCCGATGGCTGGAAGTCCAGGGGAGTTTTGCACTTGCATTACCGGCCGAAATTTCACGGGTTCAACATCGGTCTCGATTATGTAAGAAAATGCGATTTCTTCTAAGAGTGTAAAGCCCCAGAGCACCAAGAAGCACTTGACCATCGTCCTAACGACTCTTTTTCCTTTTTATTCACAACCGGCAACTTCACCAAGGCAACGGTGTGAAATATTCGGGCAGCCTCTGGTGGTCGATAGTCCGAATCGTGTAGTCGCCGTAAGTCACGGAAATCGTGGCAATTTATGGGTGCAGTTATCTTCCGGGTGCTTACGTGCGAAAACCGATTAATTGCGCAATCGCGAGAATTTCAACATTCGACTTTGTCCTGCGACCAACCCGCTAAATGACGCAAATCCACGTGCAAGTGCGAACAAAAGTTCGAGGATAATTAACGGATATTTCATGCAAAAAATGACAATCAATAGCCCAACGTATCACTATAAACCAAAATATTTAATAAATACAACGATGGTGCGTCAAAAATAAATTGCTATTGGTCGGGAGTAAAAAAAGAAATTAACAACGTTTATGGCCTTTCCAGAGCAGAGAAAAATCGACCGGCGATCACTTAGTGTAATTCGACATGAGCTCGATTACTCTATCAAAGAGCAATTCTTTGGCATTCAACGCCCACATGAAGTCCAGGTGGTTGAAAAAGTCGTAGGGCACAGCTTCGAACGTGACGACGTTTTGAAGCCGCTTAACTAGCTCGGCGGTATTCTGCAACGAAGGAACCATTTGTTAACAATTTCTATAAACGATTTAAATATATAATAACAAGGATAATTATTATAATTCGAAAAGCAATAATAATAATAATAATAATTCGTTTGTTTTCATTATTACAGATTCGGTCGAGATGATGTCGTTCTTTCCGTAGATGAGGACCATGGGCGCGGATATTTTCTTGACTTCGTATATCGGTGGCTTTTTTTTCCTGTATAATCGGAAGTTCGCCACGTAGCCAAGATCGAATTTTTGAAAAGTACCTAACGAAAACATATCTTTTTTAAATCGCATATACGGCGGTACGAACTTCGCGTATGTTTCTTTTTAAAGTGATTTAATAAATTAATTACGAATAACACTTTACCTGAGACCATATTTTGCCGATAGTGCCACAGCGTAAGCGTTGAAATTCCAGCAGGGAGATGCGACGTTAGATGAGGCAGAAGACTCTGAAATTTAAACGAAGAAAAAGTCCTTATTAATTTCTTCTTATTGAAATTACTTCATGCTATTTTCATCTAGCCGTGAAGTGACGCAACGAAACATGATTGCAGGATACACATGTTCGCGAGAAATTTTGTATTGTGCTCATTATTATTTTTTCGATTACACACCATATTGAGCTGTTTGGGATCGTCACCGGCCAACATGAAGTAAACCGCTGTGCATGCTGACTGCGTTACCGAATTCTCGCTGCAGAAAGCTCTACCGAATCTAACGTTAGTCTCCGTTTGCGGACCGAACTCGTAGATACCATTGCTGTCCAATATCGTCTGCACAAAAGACATCCCAGTGAAGACATTTCATTACGACAATATAACATGGAAGTAATATGTAATGTTTGAATTGTTATGCGCAGGTAATGGAACTGTTATAGGTGTAACGTTACAATTATGTATAAAAAATCGTGTAACCTTTATATTACATACTTGTAACATTGTTAGTGCACTTTTGTAATAATCAGGTGTATAAGGAAGTTACATGACAATAATGTAATTGGTCTCTGTAACGTTTGCATAACATTTTTTTTACATTTTTACATATAATTTACATTTTATTTTAGAAATATTTTCAATCTTGCAAATGTTACGAAATATTTCTAATACCGTTGAGTATTTATGCGGGTGTGTATTTGCAATTTGGATTAGTGATGCAATCTTTCACATTTCGCTGAGATATTAAAAAAAACATTCAAGTGAAACATTTCTGAAACATTTTAATGTAAGATTCATGAGCGAACAAAAAAATATTGTCAAAATGTTTTTAAAACATTTCACACATTCTTTCTGATGTCGATAAAATATTTTTACATTCTATCAATATTATTAAAACCTGTCAGAAAAACTTCCGTCACAAGTGGCTTAGAAGCCCAACGAATCGCGGAGGTCGCTTGGTGAGCAGAAGATAAAATCATGGGGAGGCAATTTGGAAATTTCTTACCGACAGTTTTTCTTACCGACCGAGCCCGAGTCGGCGGAGGAAGGCGTGACGTATCGACTTGGCTCACCTTTATGGCCTCGCCGTGTAAAACTGCCAATTCAATTAACGGATTAGGCGCTCCATTCCACATGGCGATCGGAGCCAGGCTGACGACCAAACGCATCCTGTCGTTGTACTCGGGCCTTTCCGATAACAAGATGTAAACCACTGTGGTGCCCATCGAGTGCCCAATGTAGAACAAGGTCTCCTCACCAGAATTTTCCAGGGCATGGTCGATCATCCTCGGAAGGTCCCACACACCGATTTCATGAAAGCTGCATCACAGAATCGAGATATTCTTGCCTTTCGAATATGCTAATGCAATTTGCGGCAACTATCAAGTATTTTTTTTTATCCATACGATGTGCATCGAAAATAAGGCGTGCAGAAACAAGACGATACAGTCTGAGAAAGAAGCTCAGATAAATCGGACAAGTCATGCGTTCAAGGCAGACCGGAGTAGCGCACTCGACAAGCGATCGTTGAATTAAAAGTTATATAGTCTCAATAGACGATATTGTCAACTTGTTATCGCGAATGAGCATGATCTCATTGAATATATATTGTTACGAATATGTAGCTGACTATTCGTTGAGGCACACGATATTAGTTAGGTTTGACAAGAGACGAACGAACGGACGATCGATAGAAGGTCGATCGTCATGTAGAAGAGTCTTGATCGGACTTTCAGAGTGAACAGACGTTTGACAATTCGTGTTTGAGATATTTAGCTGCCATTGTACATAATAATATCCGCCCCAAAACCTAATACGCGCGTTATTCATTCCCTTGGACGTAACAATATATATATATATTTCGCAGCGGTCACCCATCCAAGTATCGAACCCGTCTTTCTTTTAAGGGGGGTCAGTACTTGGATGGGCGTATTACTGGAGCTTAGAATTGTAAGTTCATACGTCTTTTAAAGGACTTGGAATAATAAGGGATTAAGTCCACAAAGGGGTGCAAGCGTGCGAGTCCCGAGCCCCCCTAATATATATATATATAAGGGTGTTTCACAAAAAGGACATTCTTTATTTGGTCATCCAGTTCGTGAATTCGGTTGCGATATTTTAAAAATATTAGATGCAGGCACATTTGAACGCTGTTATTTCGAGGAAAGTGGCGTTCGAGATTTTCGAAACTAGAGTTTGGCGTTGTGCAATTCGGCGTACCTGAAGTTCCAAAAATCTTGATCTTGGGGAGACAAACTGGTGTGGGACCTGCCGTAAGTGTTGCCGCGTACATTGCCCAACCAAACGTCGTATCCCTCATCGGCGAGCAAGAAAGCTGCGAATGCATTTAATGATGATAAAAGTAAATACATAATCGTTAAAAACAGAATCGATCATTGTTTTTTTCCGCGAGCCCGAATGCGTCCGAAGCGAGTACGAAGACATAGACATAGTCGTTGATTGTAATTATACCAGTATTTAATCCACGATTCAATATCAAATCCGATTTTACACACTTCGAACGTGCGTTTCCATCGATAAAACATCGTCTTTAACGAAACAAGTAAAATGTTTTTAAAACATTCCACAAATATTTTTGAATATTGGAAATGTATTTTCAATATTTCAAATAAAACATTTTGTTTAACATTTTAATATTTAAAAAATATATATTTTTGTTAAATAAAAAATATAAGTTTTCGTTAAATAGTTCAAAAAATGATAGATCGAATGCCGACCAAAACATGTCGATTGATTGTCCACGTGATATATCCAAGATAACTCGTACGTCGTACTCGTTGCATAAAAGCCACGACACCGCAGCCTGTCCTTGCTCGTACTTCGCTCGATCTTGAAACGCGTTCTTGTTTACCGTCTGGGCCCAAGATCGAGAACGTTGGATGTACAGTGAGGTGGCAATATAAATAGGTCACGATATTGTTTGGTACACGATCCGACGCCTGGAGGTTTTTCCTAAAAGTTGCCGATCGACAGTGGCACGGTGGTACGTGAAGTAGTCACTGTGCATACCCAGAAAGATAATTTATTCCCCGGGCGTTCCCCAAATAAATATTTATTTTATTAAAATAAATATTTATTTGAATCAAATACATATATTTACTTAAAATGGAATAGAATATGATTTCTTATTGCATATAAGGAAACAAGTCCCTTTTTGCAAGGGGAGGCTTCTTACAAATTTGTACTGAGACAGACAAAAATACAAGTTATAAGCAATACAGACTTAAAGTAAAAATAGCAATCAATATCAAATCACAGGTCAGTCATTTAACAAAGGCATGCGTAAATAAATATTTATTTAAACCAAATAAGTATTTATCTAAACTAAATTAGCATTTATTCAAACCAAACAAGTTATTATTGAAACCATGTGAATATTTATTTAACCCAAGCGAATACTTATTTGCGGGGCGCCGGCTAAATAAATTTTTTTTTTGGTGTGCAGATCATGCATGTACCGAGACTGTCCCCGATCTCGAGGGCATTGCGCTGGATCACCTTGAATCGATTGAATTATGGGAATTGTTATTGAGTCGTTATTGTCTGACTGTTTTTCGTTCGCCCTGCGCGCAGCCAATCGCGAGCTGTCCCGACTATCGTTATCATTACGTCACGCCAGAACCGGCTTGGATCCTGCTGACCTTCGCCCGATATTATATGAGAATTATGAGCTTACTGATTTACCGACACGTGGAAATGACGCTCACCGTGTTCCGTTTTTGTTGCGTTATTGTTGATACGAAAAGATAAAGAAACAACAAACGTGATAATACCCAAACGACAAAAAGCTTGCACAACGAAGCGACGATAAAAATATCACTTTGTTTGCCATAAATTAATGTAGTTCTTGCGAATAGTGTTCACTTCGCATAAGTTTCCGAGAAATGAGAGGGAATTGTAAACACTTCTCGATAGCATAAAAATCTGAAAAAAATCAAACGTATTAAAGGTGCTGCAAAGATTAATTTTGCATGATAATAATTCCAAAATGTTATTAACAAATTTATGAAAAATAAAATTGTTCAACAAATCTCTCGGAAACAAAACTTTTTTTGATAAAAATTATTCGTTCATTTTTCTGAGTGCGTATGAATTTTTTTCAATTTTTAAATTCACTTTAAGTTTTTCGACTTTCTACAAGTTTTTCCTATATAAAAAAAAATTCATACGTATTCAGAAAAGTGAACGAAGCACTTTCATAAAAAAAAGTTTCGTTTCCGGGAGATTTGTTAAACAATTTTATTTTTCATCAATTTGTTAATAACGTATTCAAATTACTACATAATATGAAAAATTAATCTTTTCAGCACCTTTACACATGCTTGATTTTTAAAAAAATTTTATACCGTCCAGAAGTGTTTGCAATTTCCTCGAATTTCTCTGAAACTTATAGGAAATAAACAACTATTCGCAAGGACTACCTTAATAAAAATATTGATGATCGATGAAAATATGAATAACCAATAAAAAATATTAATCACCAATAGAAATATTAATCACCAATAAAAATATTAATAACCAATAAAAATATTAATAATGGATTTTCAATAGGTCAAGGTCATTCGAATTACCCAAATCGTGGTTGGGTCCCCTGAGGACCCAGGAGTCTGACGAGGCGAGAATTCCGTGCTGCAAGAACGCCACAGGTTTCCCTTTCGTTGCCGGTGACCTTGGGCTTCCAGAGATCCTGAAGAAGACGAGATTGTAACCATCCTCGGTCGTGATGTTATGCTCTTCGGCTGTATATCCGTGCTGCTCAATGAGGCCCACCTGCAAGATTCGTTGTACCATACATTAATTAAGAATACACGAGACGGATCTTACGAGGTCAATAACCCTATGAGGTTCAATAGCGTTTCATGGTCATACGAGAAGGGTACTCCGCGAGGGTGTGCATGCGCTATTTTTTTTGTTACATGATTTTTCGATCTTAAGGTGAAGTGAAACCTCCCCAAGGCTAAAACAGTTAGGAATTTTCTAGTTGAAATGGCTGCATACGGTTTACCATTTTCCTCAAAAACGCGTTGATAAAATGTAATGAAACTTTCGTAATAGACGTAGAATTCACAAACGCAGTCTTTCGTTCTCGATTTTTTCCCGAAATCGAAAGAAAAAATTACAAAAAATTACCATCTTTGTAAGCAAGATTGGTACCGCCATTTTTCATGAAAAATGTATTTATTTATCGGTAATTATCAACGCGATAATATTTTCCACTTTTTACGTTATTCTTATAACGAAATGTGATCACGCCCATACCGAATCGTGTATTTTCCAATCGCCGCGTTTTCCGTTCTCGTTCTATCGATCATTGGTAGCTTAAGACATGCTTAACTCACGGTATCAAGAACAGCGAAATCGTTGCCGAGTGCGCGACCCTCCCCAAGGTGTCTGACCTGGGTCAATTTCGGCACCCTCGGAAACAGAAGCTCCTTGAAGAACCGGAAGGCGAACTGGAAGGCGACAACCTCCCTCGGTACGAGAACACTCGCGCACAGTATGCACAAAATAGCGAATTTCATGACGAACTCGAACTACCGATAAACCGCGATATTTCCAACACCACCGACTTCCGCTATCGCGCCGAAGATTGGAAGGTCAGAAAAGAGCCGACATAACAGCAGCTCGCCTTGCAGCGATTCGACAGCGCCAAAACTAAAAAATCCCAGGGGAAATATCGATCGTCCTTAAGGGTGCAAAAATCTGTCCGCGCAGTCCCGCACAGTTACCGCGAGGAATGCGCTATAAATGCGGCGAGACAACCTTCCGCCGAGATAAAATTGCCTTCGACACCCAACCGAGAATTCTCCCCCACTGCATCCTCTCGCAAAAACCCTCCTTCGTCGGGCGTTTACTTTTGTTCGCGCCTCTTCGGGAAGCTCTTCGGGCCTTCGGGCGCGGTGCAAAGTCTGCCGGGAAGGCAACGAGGAGTAACAGGTTTACGACAGATCTCCATCCTAAAATATACGGCGCATATATTAATTCGACCGAGAGAACTCGGATGTCGGATAAAGTACACATAGCGATCGCGGGATGCATAAGAAAATATGTTTGCCAGTCAAATCTCGACAAATGCGTCAGAGATTCCGTAAACTGCTTCCCGGTCTTTGGTTCATTTTTGCATATTCAGCGTTATCGCGCACATAGCAGATATGCTAATAGTCGTTGAATTTACGCTCGTCTTTACGGATGCGCCGACGAGAATGCAAATGGACTTCCGGATTTAGCGGGACGATGCGCCGATCGCGAGTGGACGATTTGAAACGTTTTCGAGGGAGCCGGAAGAACCGTGGCGCCGAGCCGCGCATGCGCGGGTCGCCGACAGGCATCCGAATGAACAAGATGACTTCGGTATATTGTTCCATTTTCCACCGTATACCCTGTCGGGTTTTTACGGAACACCAGTACCATGCCTCTTATCACTCCCTTTTACCATGCCTCTTATCACTCCCTACCCGCACTCAGCCAAACTACCTAACTTCCAGTGCGTCCGTAGCCGACTTAGCTGCACTGTACCGCATTTGCCGAGGGCACGGGGAAACTACGGAAAACCCGTGCCGATACAGACGGCCCTATTCGACTGAGCCACTGGTATTTTTGCACTTGAGTAAAGTGCAGAAACACCAAAGTCTCAGAAGAAAGCGCCTCCCGCTCAACGGTCGATGCGCCAGCTAGCGCACGGCTAAGCGTCACCCATCCAAGTACTGACCGCGAACGAATCAACTTGACTTGGGTAACCACCAGAGCCGTGCGCCAACCGCGCATCCACCGCCGTCGGTTAGATGACTTCAGTACCAACTGAATAAAAAGAAAACAGATTGTGCACAGGATGGAATAAAACCGTTTGCGAAAACCTGTTAAATGCACCCGGTTCTTGTCATTTCTATCCACAATACGCTTGGGATTTAGTCATTTTGGCTACGATTCGCAATGGGTTTCATTCTAATGTGTGCATAATCTGTTCTCTTTTAATTAGTTGGTACTGAAATCATCTTGTTCATTCGGACGCCTGTCGGCTACCCACACATGCGCGTGGCGCGAATGCGCAGCGCGCACGCGATATCGATCGCGATCACGGAGGAATCTTATTTTTAGTATTCTCTTCTTTTTTTTCTTTTTCGTTTCAAAGTACTTCGACGCAAGGTCTTCGGCTTTTTCAGCGGCACTGATTTAGCACACTGATTAAAGAATACGGTGGAATCAACTAAGGATTCCGGCAGGGACTTTCAAACAAATATTATGTTCGTACAGCTAAAAAATTGGTTACGTCAACAATTTTTTTCGGTGTTTTCACGGAAATATTTTTGAGGTATTAAAATATTTTCTTCGACCAACTAAATATTTATTTGAACATCCCCGCCATAATCTTTAGTTGATTTACCCATATTTTTTATCAATGCATAACGATGTGCCGATAACAGATAAAGAATTTGATTAATCGCTTTCGAGGGTCCCACGCATGCGCGTGGCGCGCGCACGACATCGATCGCGATCTCGGAGGAAGCTCTCAAGGTAAAATCTACTCGCGTTTGTTAATAATTCACTGGCGGGGTGATCTACAGAGGATGCATCAAGTGCTTCTGCTGTACCGAAGAGTGCAGAAGTGTGGGTGGAGTTTGCGTTACGTATTCACACTTTGTTTTTACACTTGACTAACTTCTGATTTATTTAGGCGATATTTTGTGCCGGAACTTGACGTCTCTTATTATTTGTCTTCTCTTCTTTTTTCCTTTTTCGTTTGTCAAAGTACTTCGATGCAAGGTCTACGGCTTTTTAGCCGCACGGACTTAGCAGGACGATGTGGCGATCGCGGATGAAGGATTTGATTAATCGTTTTCGAGTGATCCGGGAAGAACTTTATCGCCGATCCGCGCATGCGCGTGGTGCGAACGCGCTGCGCGCGCACGATATCGATCACGGTCCCGGAGGAATCTTTCAAGGTCAAAGCAATTCGCGTTTGTTATATAAACAATGACGGGACAATCTACATGGGATGCTTCGCGTACTTCGTTATCGATGAGTGCAGAAGTGTGGGCATAGTTTACGTTACGTATTTACACGTTTCATTCCGAGTTCCGTTTTATTACGTACACTGTGAAAATATATTGTAAATTTAATGTACCGAAACTTGAAATTTGCTTACATAACGCGCATTAATTGAACATTAATGCAGTTTTTTTTCTGTGAATAAAAAATATCAGATATTAAAATTATAAAACTTTCGACTAAAATTTACAAAAATGTGAATTAAAATATAAAAAAAGTGTTTCTGTCTTTAATTCCAAAAACAGTTTATCTAAAAATCTTCCAATACCGTTCATTAATTTTGAAGCAAAATTTTTTTTGCACTGTAAACTTGATTAACTTTGTATTTATTTAGGCGATGTTTTGTGCTGGAAATTGACCTTTTGCTGGAACTTGATTTTTTAACTCCCCTCTTCGTCTTTCCTTTTTCATTTATCAAAATATTTCGACGCAAGGTCTTCGGCTTTTTCAACCGCACGAATTTAAGAGGACGGTGCGCCGATCGCAAATGAAGAATTTGATTAATCGTTTTCGAGGAATCCGCGCGCAGGGTATGCGCACGATATCGATCGCGGTCCCGGAGGAAGCTCTCAAGGTCAAAGCTATTCACCTTTGTTGATAATTCACTGGCGGAACGATCTAGATAGGATACATCGAGTACTTCGGTGTCGAGGAGTGTAAAAATGTCGGTCCAGATTACGTTACGTATTTACGCGATTGGTCGTTCGTAGCCGCAGTTAAATAACAACAATGTTACGTGTTTGCACGTTTCGTTCCAAGTTCCGTTTTGTATTACGTACGCTTGAGTAACTTCGGATTTTTTATGCTTTTTTGTCCTGGAACTTGACCAACTCTTATTTTTTGTCCTTTCTTCTTTCTTCCTTTTCTATTTGTGGAAGTACTTTGACGCAAGGTCATCGGCTTTTTCAGCGACGCAAATTAGTACGCCGACATAAGTCTTCGCGCGATCGCCGACACCTTGGTCTCATTGACGACGCACTATAATCCACGTGTAATTGCACATTCCGAGGTAAGCGTTTGTCGGAAGGAGCGCGTTGCGTCCAAGACGACCGAGTAAACGCAACGAGTTCGATTGTGCTAATCGGATTCTTTTCAAAAAAACAAAACAGCGTCCTTCGGATACGTGCGTGCAACGGTGATAAGTGTCGCGCATGCGCAGCGGCGATAAGAATACCGAAGTCTGTAAGATTATCGACTTGTAATGAATTCGTTGTCGATCGTTGGGTCGAACCGGCCTGCGATAACGGTGACCGATGCTAAAACGTAAAAATAACAATGCTCGGACGGTTAAGGTAATCCTTGCGAATAGTGTTTACTTCGCATAAGTTTCAGAGAAATGCGAAGGAATTGCAAACACTTCTGGATGGTAAAAAAATCTGAGAAAAATCAAGCATATTAAAGGCGCTGAAAAGATTAATTTTGCATAATTAATCATTTCAAAATGTTATTAACAAATTGATGAAATATAAAATTGTTTAACAAATCTCGCGGAAACCTAACTTTTTTACGAAAATGATTCGTTCACTTTTCTGAATACGTATGAATTTTTTCAGATTTTTTAATTCACATTGAATTTTTTGTTTTTTATACGGGAAAAATGTGTAGAAAGTCACAAAATTCAAAGTGAATTTAAAAATCTGAGAAAATTCATACATATTCCGAAAAATGAATAAATCATTTTCATTTTAAAAATTTAGATTTCCGGGAGATTTGTTGAACAATTTTATTTTTCATCGATTTGTTAATGACATTTATGAATTATTATTATGCAAAATTAATCTTTTTAACACCTTTAATATACTTTATTTTTTCAGATTTTCATACCGAATTTTTTTTTGTAAAATTAACATGAAAAGACTTGTACACGTTTGCGGACACGAAACGGTGGTACCTATTTTACTGTCTCGTTTCCAAAACACATCGATTAATTGCAAAGAAGATAAACTTTTATTTAATTACGGAAGAAAATAACAAGAGATTCCCAATGTACCAGTCTACGGTCGCGGTTTTTCGGCCCGTCCCTATATTCGGACACTGAACGTCCCAATGTTTCGGACAATCAGAGGTCTCGAGAATTCTGATCTACGAACTCAACTAGTTCATATCGATTAAAAGAATTTCTTTGCCATTTACCAATTACAGAAAAAAAAAATTATTAATTAAATGAAATTATTTATTAATTAATGAAAAAATGACATTAACGCGAAACAATAGTGAAGATAAGCTATGTAGAAAGCTGACTAATCTAACTTCCCCGAACTGTCCGATTATTGGGTCGCGTATGTAGTGAAGCTTGTCCCAATTTCCGGTCGCTGTATCGTCCGTCTTTTATCAAAATGCAACAATGGAAAGTAATTTCGGCTCAAGCCTCGGCTAACTTTTTTCTGTGCATTAAACAATAATATTTGCAGATACGATTGGGACACGTCCGAGCATTGCTGTTTACTTTACGCGAGGACTTCGCGCTTCGACAAAACTCGCGACTCTCTCGCGTTGCTCCTCCGGCTCGCCGTCGGAATCTTCGCACGCGCCAGGACGACGATCCGGCGCTCACTAAGGCGGACGCTCCGGTAAATCCCAGGATATATACCATGTACGGCCGGTACAAAGCGTCAGCTTTGTCTTCCAGACGCACATCGAGACCCTACTCGGTGCACTGTCCATCTTGATTAGCCGGATCGACGATGATCGCTTCTCTCTTTCGCATTGATATTCCGTCCGCGAAAATTCTCTCGCGGCTCCTCCTCGGGCGCCCAACGGATATTTCGAGGTTTTGCGCTGTTTCCGCGTTTGACATGCCGAGGCGCTTGCGGACTTTTTATTTTCGCATTAGACGAGACAGGCGACACTGTACTTTTAAAGTAGGTATATAATGTTATTTTTTTTTTTAGATATTTTGCGACGAGTCGCTACAGCATCTCTTGATATGCCTTTTGTGTACACAACCGGAAGGGGTTTACTGATTTTATCAGTCACGTATCGTTGTGTCACGCAACGCAACTTATAGCTTCGCGGGGAAAATTGTTGTCCTTCGGGGTTTCAGCAAGATCAAGTGCACTGTGCCGGCTGACCTTGAGTGGTATGTAACGAAATTTTTGCGTGAGTTAGTTTTTTTTGTGGAATTCTATAGTGCGATTCAAAGCGAACGGTGTTGCTAGGCAGGATATCATTTGCGCGAGGCTCATTTCGGCCTAAGCACATTTTTCAAAAGTAACCCTGTGACGGCACTTCCGGTCGAAAAATTAGTTCCGGTTTGAAAATGTCACTTTTCGACCGGAAGTGACGTCGTAAAGGGAAAACATCATTTCCAGTTTGATAATTTCATTTTTCGATCGGAAGTGACGTCATCTCGGGAAAACGACACTTCCGGCCTGGAAATCACATTTTTCTACCAGAAGTGACTTTACCTAGAAGAAATATCATTTCCGGTTTGAAAATCTCAATTATTGAGCTAAAGTGACGACGTCTAGCAGAAACGTCACTTCCGGTTCGAAAATCTCATTTTTCGACCAAAGTACCGTTTCCCCTAGATGACATCACTTCCGGTGGAAAAGATCACTCCAAGTCGAAAAACTGGAGTTCCAAATCGGAAGTGACATTTCTTTCGGATGACATTACTTCCTTTGAAAAACAGGGATTCTTACCTTTTTTCGCCTTGCCTGTGTGCTTAAATGCCGCGTCTATTAGTTCGGAATCCGTCGCTAGATGGCTTTAGGGATGAAGGTCGATATCGCGTTTCTCGTAAGTGGTCCGGTTGCTATGAAGTTGATATATAAGAACGCTGCCTCGATGATCAAGTGTACTTGCTTCGGCAGTACATATACTAAAATTGGAACGATACAGAGAAGATTAGCATGGCCCCTGCGCAAGGATGACACGCAAAATCGTGAAGCGTTCCACATTTTTTGGACACTGACGCATGATAAACATTTCTGAAGGTCTGTAGTTTTAACCACTTTTTATGCACTACCAATATAGTGCTTAAGAAATAGGATAAAAAGGAACATCTGGAATGATAGGATGAATATTTGATTGAATTTAAAGTATCGACACGACCCGTTTGCGAGGAGGCTCGCTTATTATGGTAAAGTGAGTGTCTACATCCTCCAACCTACAAACGGTTGTTGATGACCGTACTCTCGTAGCCGGCAAATTATCTCGAAATGTTGGATATGTAACTCCAAGCCTATTTGCTATGCATCGATAGCAACAAAAATTTTCATCTTCTTGTGCATTAACAATTCATTATTCCGTTCAACAGCATTTCGTCTACCGAAAATTTTCATCGACACCCACCGAAAAACCATCCGTCGGTAATACAGTTCGAGAAAGAAAACTCCAAGTGATCCAAATGAAAAAATGTTGTATCAGAACCCCTTCAACAAAGTACGGTTTTCAACACCAAAGCTATTTTCGATATACGATCTTTATTACCGAAGAGCCTCGTCAAATAAACTAGTCAATTATGCGCAAAAAAAAAATCCAGCTTCGATGGCCGTCGGAAAGGCTACCCGGAGAAATAATCCCGGAAAGAAAAACTCTGGTAAAAATACCACAGGAGAAAATATCCCGGAAAAATACTCCCGGGTGTGTATGTAGGTGTATTCTTACACGCGTATTTCCCCGGTGTATTTTTTCCGCCTACCGTTTAACATCACTTCGTCTATAAAAAATTTGCATCGATGCGCTACTGCAAAACCATCAGTCGGTCTCACATTTTGCGAATGAAAACAACACCAAGTGGTCCAAGTGAAAAAAGTCTGTGTCGGAATCTCTTAGACAAAATCTGATTTTTACCACCAAGGCCATTCTCAATATACGATCTTTATTGCTGCAAACACTCGTCCAGTAAACTAGTCAATATTGTTCGCGAAGAAAAATATAAAATTCAGTTTCGATCTTCGAAGGACTATACGAAGTCATGCAGTTGTAACATTCGTAACCTCGCGAACGATTTTAATTCCCGAGCATGAATGTCAAAGCCAGAGTCTCGTAGATAGCGCGATGCTGATGAACTTCTGCCGGAAATGTCTGGAGCCGGCCGTGACTTGCAGCACCGTCAGCAACGACGGCTACGAAGTGACGAATTTGATTTCCGACAGCGAAAAAGGATTCCTGGCTTACTCGTGCATAAAACCTCCCATACACGTGGATTTCAAGTTTGTCTGCGACGTTCAAGTCAGTCGAGTGCTGATTTGGCCCTCCGTCGGCGCGCAGAAGTCGTGCGGATTCGAACTCTCCGTAAGGTCCGGCGACGATTCTGAGTACCGAAAAGTCTCAACGGGCTTTTTGGATTCCAAGCAACCCGGCTTGCTCTTCTACAGAAGAGACCTCGAAGAGAGCGGCTTCGATGCGCCTGCGGATTTTCTGCACCGGTACATTCAGATCTCCAACGGACAGAGCGTCAATCGTGCGAGAATGCTGCGCTTGTCCATTCTCAGAACTCAGAACTCGGTTCCTGCGATAGGACGAGTCGAAGTGTGGGGTCGAGTTTCGAGATCCTGCGGGAAAGAGATTGTTGCTAAAGTTCACGGCTTGTGGAGAGATCATTTTTTGCAGACACCAAATGTAGGGGAGAAACATTGCCAGTCAAGCTCGGCCGATATCGCAGGGAACTGCAGGTGCGTGCAGCATAATTAAGAGTTCAATCCAGAAATACGGCAGACCCACGCAAATTTAATACTTGTTTGTATGGCAAGGGCACAGAAAGGGAGTTCTCAATGAGTGCAAAAATGCCTTCACGGAAGTCATTCATACGAGTCAGAACTCCCTTTTCTACACCCATGGGATTCACATAATTCTTCCTAACAAATTCACGGAAATCACGTTTTCGGTTGCCATGAAATGTGCATAGGAAGGCACTTTTCTCCCCTAGTGTATAAAAAAAGACCATATTGAGTTTGTATGCATGCACAGTATTTTTCCTGCACAAAAAATGCCTTTCTGCGCATACTTCACAGGAACGGAAAGCAGGATTTTACATGCATGCGTTGGGAATAAAAATTTCCTACAACTTTGTCGAGCTAGAAACGTTTTTTTCCAGCTGAAATTTAATTTACTGTAATTATGTTGCTAAATATTTTGATATTATACATTTAATTTTATGGTAAAAGGAAAAATCGTTGAGTTGTAAATTGATGATTGGTGAATTTGGAACGCAGCCACTTTTATACTTGGTTCATCAGATCCTTCAAATAATGGTACATTATGATACTAATGCGATAAACCTGTTTCCAATGAGTGTGAGTTTGAAGCACGAGTCGAAGGCGAGTGTTGGAATCACAAGAGTTAAAAAAACGTTTTTCGCACGAGTGGCGTACAAAATTTTATTTCACAAGCTGTGAAATTGTCAATCCAAGAATACGGCAGACTTACGCAAATTTAGAAAAGTTTTCCTACAATTTTCTTCAAGCTAGAAACGGATTTTCCAGGCAAAATTTAATTCACTTATAAATATGTTGCTATATATTTTGATATTATACACTTAATTTTATGGTAAAAAAAAATCGTTGTGTTGAAAGTTGGTGGTACTAGACAAGCATCCGCTTTTATCCTCGGTTCTTTGGATCTTAAAAAAAAGAAAAAAAGAAATTGAAATAGTGAAGAAGTGTGAGGTCGAGTTTCGAGATCCTAAACTAAAGTTTCTTGCGAAATAGTGTCTTGCGTGCACGGAATGTTGAGGAGACAAAATGTTCAATCATGCTCGGTCGATATTGCAGGTAACTTTAAAGGGAACTTAAAAAAAAGCAAATTTGAAATCGTGTGATACCATTTTTTGCAAACTTCCCACTCAAAATAAAACTATTAGTTTTCACTTTAATCGACAAGTATCGTCGATATTGTACGAAATTTTTATCACATTATTCTAATACCGATTTATATTCGTAGTTTTTTCCCGTCGATAAATAAATAAATGAATAAATCAATAAATAATGTATTTTCAGAGATTCTTCCGACGATGGATTCAACGTGCCCGACTGTTTTCTGGACCCGATAACGTGGAGCATAATGATCCAGCCGATCGTCCTGCCGAGCGGAGCGACGATCGATCAGAGCACCTTGGAAAAGCACGCGAAGTCCGAAGCTACCTGGGGAAGAGCATTGTCGGACCCGTTTACGGGAATACCGTTCAGCGAGTCGCGCAAGCCCGTCGTCGCCTCGGCCCTCAAAGCTCGAATAGACAAATTCCTGTTGGAAAACAAAAACGCGCCGGACGTGAAGAGCTTGCCTCGTCTATCGGGCCACAAGCGGATTCTCATGTCGCTGCGAAATCGGTCGTTGGAGCTGTCGGAAATAACTTCCGAAACTGCCCCACTAAGAAACGTTTCGACACCGGAAGTGACAAAATCGCGTTGCGACAAATCAGCGAATCGAATTTCGCTCCAGTCAACAAAACTGCCGATATGCGTTGCGCACTCGAAAATCGCCAAGGAAACTCGAGTTCACAGACTGCCGGTCGTGCCCATGTGTTCCAAGCGAGCGATCGTTAAAAAAAAATCGAGATTACCAATCCCAAAAAAAATCACGAATTCCGCAATTATGACGGAAACAGACGATATAGCGGAGTTGCTCGTTGTTTCGAAACCGGAAAGCAATCTGGAACGCAGTGTGCAGACGGTTTTGTCGAATCTGCAGCGGTTCAACGAGAACAATCAGACCGACGAACGCCCGTGCCTCGAGGATTGCGAGTGCGTCAGCAGAGTTTTCTACAAGCTGCCCTGCAGTCACGTCGTTTGCAGGGACACTTTGAAGTCCATTAAAAATTATCGGTGCGCAATCTGTGGATCTGACTACAATTCGGGAGACCCCGAGAGAGTTCACAGGCACTCGTAACTCGATCGAAAAATCGATGCAACTAATTACAATTGTAACATTCTGACTGTTGACATTCTCATTTTTGCCATCTTCGTCATTTTAGTTACACTGTAAAAAAAAATTGTAGATTTAATGTATCGAACTGCATGTTTTATGCCGAAACTGGTACACTAAATTTAAAGTGGAATTGTGATGAAAAATTAACGTACATTTACAGTGACATTGAAGTAAATTATTGGAATTAAAGTACATTGATGGTAAGATTAATGGAAATGATCAAAAGTATTTTTTAAGTTTTTAATACACCGTACGTTATTTTTTCGTCAGAATTGTATATGAAATTTAATGTATCAGTTTTTACATAAAAACTTCTAGTCCGGTAAATGTACCGAAATTCAATGGAATTTCGTACACATTTTTTTACAACACGTCATTCGTCTAAATTATAAAAAAAAAAAAGTATCGAGTGGGTGTTCTCGATACGAAGGTTTTTTTCTGACGCGCAAGGCCAGCGCAGTCGAGAGAGATGTGATAGAAAAACGCCCATGTTAGCACTAAGTATAATAAAAACTTTGTACAACGACTTCGGCGAACATAAAACTTCGCACATATGAAGCAGTATTCATCGGTTTAACTTTTAACGTTCCATTCGACCAGAAAACACCTACAATTATCGGAAACAATCGTCTAATCAGCTCGACAACTGATACTTTGAACACTCTTTGAACTCCTATTATTATTATCATCGTTATAATCAATAAATCTTTTATCACGGTTCGATAATTTTTTTTAATTCGTTTTAGGATGACGTGAAGTCGAATAGGGGCATCTCGAGAGGCGCTAAAGGCGGCAGCGGTGCGAGCCTCTTAGAGTGGTTCTCGTCCGATTGTAAATTCCTATCGGCGGACATAAGTCTTTCCGTGAGAACCCGAACTTCGTGCTCTTTAGTTTCCAACTGACCCAACAAACTTCCCACTAATGTTCTCAGATGATTGTTAACCGTGCGCAGTTCCTCTATAACCGTTCCCGTGTCCTTTGGATGTTTGAACACGGCGTCTTCGTCGGGCAGACTCATGAGGTTGAGCAAACTGTCCTGCTCCTCGATCGTCTTGTAAATCGCTTGCCTCAAGGAGCCCTCGAACTTCTCGGGAACGACGCTCGCGCTGTCTTTCTCCGGATGCTTCGGCTTGAGCTTGTTTAGAGTATCTTTGTACTCATCGTACTGGACTTGCTTCATCCTGAAGAAACAAATTAAAGGAATTAGTTCGAAGTGCAAAAAATTTCGAGCAATGTACTTCCATTAAAGTAGTCCTTGCGTCATGTCTGATGCCGTCTAAGTTTGAGTGAGGAATAAGAGAGAATTACAAACACTTCCCGATCGAATAAAAATCTGAAAAAAATCATGCCTATGGAAGGTGCTAAAAAGATTGTTTCTGCATAATTATGATTTCAAAATGTTATCAACGAAGTACTGAAATAAAAAATTATGCAGCGAATTGTCCGGGAACCAAATTTTTTTTTCTCGTGAAAATGATTTGTTACTTTTTTTTCAATACATATGATTTTTTTCAGAATTTTATGTAATGTTTGAAAATTGGGTTTTCTCGATGTTAAAATTTGTTTAAAATCGCAATTGTCAAACTTTACATAAAATTCTGAAAAAATTCATACGTATTCAGAAAAATTGATAAATCATTTTCGTAGCAAAAAAAAATTAGGTTTCCGGGTAATCTGGTGCACAATTTCTATTTTTCAGTAATTTGTTAATAACATTTTGGAATTATAATTGTGCAAAAACAATCTTTTCAGCACCTTCGATATGCCCGATTTTTTTCAGTTTTTTATTCCATCGAGAAGTGTTTGTAATCTCTCTCATTCCTCTCTCGAACTTCGATGGCGTCAGGCATGACGCAAGAACTACCTTAAGGGAGGAATAGCGTTTTTACGGGCATTTTGAGGTGTTTTGTCAGGAATTTTTTTAAAGAAAATGTATGCCACCAAATTGTGGTATAAAATAAAACAAATTGTAGTTAAGACGACAAAGACTAGTCTTCTGATTACAAATATGCCTGAATTTACTTTTTCGGATCATTAGAACAGTCCCAATCGTGGAACATATTGTAAACAGCTGTCCTACAGCGCAGCTTGCACTACCTTAAGGATTCAATATTCTGTGACACAAAAAATCCCGATTAATCACCTAAAATTGGCCGAAAAATACTAATCTACCCTTAAGTCTCTGTTCAATTATAATAATTTAATTATACCTTTTTTTCGTTGATACTTGAAATCTCAGGGTTACAAAATGTAGTGTTTTGCGGTCATTTATATCTCTGATACTCTTTTTAATTTTATTAAAATTCTTTAATTTTTATTTTTAATTTTTTAAATTTATAGTATTTAGAAAAAAAAATTGCTGCAACGTCACATTCGTTGAAAATAGTCGTTATGTACATTAATTATAAATTTGACAATTAGATTATTACTGCTGTGGATTTAAGTAAAACCCGGGTCGACCCACCTGACGACCTTCGCCTGCCTGTTGTGGTAGTCTCGCTGGAGGGCGAGCGACTCCAGAGTCATGAGAGAGTGGTTCGATGGCACCAAGGGTATCAAATTTCCGGAACAACTTCCCGACGTTCTAGCGTCAATTAAAGTAGCCTCTATGTGTGAATGCACGTCCGCCAATAAACTCGCTACTTTCTCGTGGCACTCCGCGGCTTCGGCGAAACGGCCCTCCCGGGTCAGCGCCGCTGCCCTCCTTATTTTCTCGTGAGCCTGGAAAATGAATAAAACAATTTTAAATAATCTTAATAAACTGCTATTAATATTAATTTATTTTTTATATAATTTCGTATAATAATAAATAATATTAATGTATTATTTATTTTAACCGAACTGACTCGCTATAAGGCAACAGCGTTGAGAAGCGGGAGGCGATAGAGATAAATGAAAAATAATATTAATTTATTTAATATTAACATTAATTTACTAAAATAAATGATTATTTACAATGAGTAAAAATATTTTATCCATAATAACGTGGATAGCCAAATTGAAGACATATTGCGGTTGAATCGCATCGAAATTATTGCACCAATGCGACGTGGAATTTTTGCCTTCCTGCCCAAGCCGTGCTCGGTCGGTAACAAAAACTGCAATGAATTTTTTTCACGGTTACCAACAACTTCCGGTTAAAACCGAATTCCTTCATGGATCGGACATCAATGCAGCTTCATGGAACAATTTGCTTTTGAACATAAATGATCAGCATGGTAAAAAAATTAATTACAGTTTTTATTTACCGACCGTCGTAATCGACACTTTTAATGCGATAATTTCGAAAGAGCACATCTCTGCGACTTTGGCAGTTGTTTCAACGACTTAATTGTGAAACAAAATAACGTATGCTAAGATAAACACACTATTCGTCTCAGTCGAACGTGCATACGAACATCGCCACAAACAAATTATCTTCACTTATTTTTATCTTTATTTTCTTTACACTTTTTATATTTATTACATATAAAAACAGCTTTTTAAGGTTCGAGGCAAAATAACATCGAGACGATTTTATTCGATAGTTACGAAAATATTTATTCCCTAAAACAAGAGCTTAAAAAAAGATCCAAAGTACGAGTGCGCAATATTCGACGATATTTTCCGTAAACACGTAAGCAGTCGCGACTGCAAAATAGATTTAAAAAAAATTTAACCAATGCCAATGATTATACAAAAAAAAAGAAACTTTGAAAGTCATTCCATGCTCGACAGACCTGCATCACTATCTTTGTTTTTGTCACCTTAACCCCCTACGAACTTCCTTAAGGACGTTTTACAGTCTCACGATGAATTGATTCGACCGTTTCTCAATACGCTAAGGATTACGAAGGTAATAAAACTTACAGCGTTCAGAACAGACGTCTCCATGACTGCTGATCAACGAGAAAAACAAAGAACAATCGCCAGTACGGATCGTTTCGTGCATCAACGTTTGTGACGGAAAAATAAAGATTATTGCACCTTGTCGGAGTAGAGTGACAGCTCGAGATTCGAAGGATGCACGCTAGATGGAGCGATCGGTATGATACGATGGCATAGTTCGCCGCAGCGCCGACCAAACACACTTCCACGATTGGACCCGAGTGTCGACTAGGAAAAATCGGACGGCAACGTAGAATGCATACGGCAGTATGATAGGAAGTAACGTCACACGGGAAATACGTCACTTTCGGTTTAAAAATCTAATTTTTCTACCGGAAGTGACGTCACCCTGGAAATACGACACTTTCGGTTTGAAAATTTAATTTTTCTACCGGAAGTGACGTTACCCTGGAACTATATCACATCCGGTTTGGAAATATTATTTTTCGACGGGACGTGGCATCACACTGGAAAACGTCACTTTCGGTTCGAAAATCTTGTTTTACGACCGGAAGTGACAACTCCGCAAACATGTCACTTCCGGTTTGGAAATCTCACTTCTTCGACCGGAAGTGAAGTTACACCGAAAATACGTTTGACTTCCGGTCGGAAAAAGAGAATTTATTTCGGGGTGCTAAAGCCTTTTAGGGGTAACTTAAATTCTTTGTACCCACGATCTAATAGGTGACGATGCAATCATATAGATGAATCTGGATTGAAGTGGATTCAAGTTTTTATTACTGTCGACGGTGTTTCACATCACTTTAAGGCGTTGTTGATCAGAGTACAAAAAGTATCGCTGGACCAATTGGAGTAGGAACTCGACGCTAATAAAATCCATCTATAATAATATTGTACAATGTGCGTTTCTAGTAACTGTACCGTTATAGAAACGTAACATTGCGTCACGCAGAACGGATAATAATAATATTGATGATAAAAAAGCTATTAATATCGAGTGAAATCATGACAAGAACAAAACAAAAATAGAATTCCACTTTGTTAATGATATTGATGTAATACGCAAATTAAATATGGATAAGATAAGATTAGATATAAATTAAATATGAATTGAAATTGAATATGAACACTTCACCACCCGAAATTTAAGTCCCCAATCATCTTAATAATTTCCCAAAATAATTTACTGTTATCACAAGGATGAAGATAACGATTATTTGTTAAATTGTAGCCGACTTTCTTCACTCGGTAAGTAAAAGTACATATCCGAAAAACGTGTCACGTTATCCTGAATAAATGTAGTCGTTAAGAATTACTATAATTATAATTAGCAAAAGTAATTATTATTAAATAAAAAACCACCATATTTCAAAGCTAATTTTTCGATACTCTGAAAATTCGAAGTATTAATATAAGTGTAATATATTCCTCTGATAGCAGGATATCTATGATAATCACTCCCAAAATTAGCCCCATCACTCAGCATTCTCAAAACTCGCCTTTTCAACTACTTATTTCATCAAGAGTTATTTAACGAGGAAATACACTCTTACGATCGGTCAAAAAGCAACATTGCTAAGAGTGCGGGTTGGCACTATCTTGTAGCACTGTCCCCATCCAACACACAAAATTAAACATACGATTATTATTAGTAAGTGTTACAAATATAATATTAATATTTCATTCTACTTTTATTCATGTCTCCCAACGATGTTACTACTATCCTTCCATAATTATTATATTCTCACTGTGATTACTCATATTGACCCATAAACTAATTAGGGCATAATAAACATACCAATGTCCGTTAAAAAAGAAAAAAAAAGATTCTCCGTTAAGTCCGACATCGGAACGGTGTTTTCTCTCGTTCCTCGACGAACAATCCGCTCTGATTCACGAAGCGGAAACTTCGATACCGATGGGAGGAGTCCAACGAAACGATTCTAATGGCGGATTTTTGTGAATCCGCCAATAAGCGCGGACGATCGATGGATCCATGACACAGATGGGTGTCGCACATTGAAGGCTTTTGCGCCTTCGCCTGTCGCGCCTTTCTCGTCTCGTCTCCGGGACTCGAGGAGTCTTCGATAGGCGATCCACCGCGGCCCACCGCGCAGTATATCGGACTCACTTTTAAATACGTGATTTGATTTCAGATCTCGAGGCGCACAAGCTCCGAGCGCATGTACATCTTGTCGCGTGCCTCTTATCTCTATCATTTTTCATCCACTTCCACATCTCGACTTTTTAAAATATATCTAGCCGAGTTAATCGATCGTGCGGCACCGCGAATTATCGACGAGGACGAGCTACATCATTTCTCACAGTTTGTACACTTTTTTCTTCCCATTTCCGTCCACTTAGCACCAGCATAAATAATCCATGCGGCAACAACAACAGTAATAATAATAATAATAATAATAATAATAATAATAATAATAATAATAATAATAATAATAATAATAATAATAATAATAATAATAATAATAATAATAATAATAATAATAATAATAATAATAATAATAATAATAATAATAATAATAATAACTGTTACTATTATTAAAAATTAGTGGCAGACCTGGAAAATCCGGTGCGAAGCAGATTGACCTTCCAAGAACGATTAAGGACAACGATCTCAGCTTCTATCCATACAGATGTACAATGAATTTGATTAGATGTAAAGCCCCAAAAGGGCAGCAACCAAATATTCAAGAAGAATCATAATAAGCAACTCCGTCTACAACATCTATCCTTCGTCTATTTGCACTGTTTGTACCAACAATGAAAAATAAAACCGTCGTCCACCTGATACTACATTGTCCGATATGCAGATCAATCTGAGAACACTTGGTGGCAATTTAAGTCGGGAGGAAAACGTGATTAATTTACTTCATTCGAATGGCGTCGAAGGGGCCAACGTTTTCTTCTATTTTTTTTAGCAAACTATCTGAAACTTAGAGCGTCGCTGTTAGATTGTTAACTTCATATAAAATTGTAAGTTACCTATCAAAAAGAAACTCTGCATTTTGGATCTTAGGGTCGAATTTTAAGACATCTGTTTGAACTTAAGATCGCTCTTGAGATCGAAGTTTGGTCCAAAGTTCATTGCGTCCTTAAGTTTGATCCTAAGTTCGAACTTAACTTTGTTGTCAAGTTCGAATTTACCTTTGATCTCAAATTCGACCTCAAGGTCAAACTAATGTCTTAAAATTCGAGCCTTAGTACTCGTGTATATGCATAACAAAACTATTATTTTATTATTATTATTGATAATTATTTAACGACGACGGATTAATAATATTTAATATTCCGAGATCTTTGAGATAATGTTGAATAGCCGACAGAGTCACTGGGCCACCCACCATATAAGGAAATTGCTGAATCGACGATCGTTTCATAGCTTCGGTAACTGAGATAAGAATTTTAGATTAGGATGTTATAGATTGCCGGCATACCCGCTATGCGCTCCGCCGGCATTAATTTAATATTCATTTCAATTAAGTTACGAACTTATCGTAAATATTGCAATGCGAATGACTGAGAACGAATAAATTTAGAGAGTGAGAGAGGGACAGGGAGAGAGACGAGCCATAAAAGACGACGCCCCGAGAAACACGGAGATAAAAGTAAAACGAAGCGAGGCTCGTAAGAGAGAGGAGGAGACGGAGTGGCCTGCGGTCAGGGCGAATGGGCTGATGGGTACGGCACACGCCACACGCCATTATAATGGAATAATGAGGCAAAGACGATAGCAATCGTGTAGCAAGGTTCCTTTCCACGCGAACGAGTCTCATCTCTCGGTCTCTGTGGAGAGCGAGCACGCGCGCGCTCTGCTCGTTCATTTCTCTCTCGGTCACTATACGCTCGGTTCCTTCTCTCGCGCGACTGGCGAACCGGCGCTCGGGCCGCGTAAGTTGGAACGAATTGAGCAAATCAAAGTCACATCCGATGAGGTCACCTCGCCGGTTCTTCACCAGGAGCATCTCGAATTCCTGTCTTTCCAGACGTCTCGCCGGCGGGATTCTGTGCCGTCGAAAACTGCACGGACGGACGGACAGACGGACGGATAGTATCGGTAAGGTAAAGGTACCGATGCTCGGACCATGGTCTTACATACTGAGTTTCCACCGGGACTGAGAGCGGACCGAAATGCGTCTGAACTAGTGGCAAAATTCTAGTTAATTCGAAACATTCAAGTCAACAGCCAAACCCATAAGTGAATTTTGCGTCTATTAGAATTTGTCCACTAGTTCAGAGTAAACCTTGGCCCGATCTAACTCACGGTGGAATCTCGGTAATATACTGAGTTTCCACCGGTACTAAAAACGGATCGAAACGCGTCTGAACTAGTGGCAAAATTGTAGTTAATTCGAAACATTCAAGTCAACAGCCAATCCCATAAGTGAATTTTGCGTCTATTAGAATTTTTGCACTAGTTCAGAGTAAATCTTGGCCCGATCTCGCTCACGGTGGAAACTCGGTAAGTGTCACAGAACCGTCAGTCGTTTTTTGGGTCTGTTGATAGACGTTAAAGACGTTCGCTTGACCGTAATAACTGAAAGAGCTGATAGTTTCTAGTTTCCAAAATACATCGATTAATTACAAATTGATTAGTTATTTTTATGGCAAGGGCGTAGAAAGGTAGTTCTTGAAGAGTGTAAAAATGTTAAAAAACCAACCCAACTTCTTCGAACTCTCCGGTTATTGGGTCGCGTATGAAGTAACGCTTGTACCAATTTTTCGATACTGTATCGTCTGTCTTTTAAAAAGATGCAACAATAGAAAATAATTTAGGCTTAAACCTTGTATAACTTTTTTTCTGTGCATCAAATAATGTTTGTAGATACGATTACAAGTGTCGAATTGGAATTCTAATCCTTAAATTCGGAATAAATCAAATCACTGTTACCTCAAAGGTACTGTAACAAAAATTCGTATGAAATTTATTGTACCGGATGTTAATGTACAATTGTAATGAAAAATTTATGTTCAGTGTCTTAAAAACATTGGAAATCCTTCTTTTTTTAATAATTTACTTGAATTTCAATGAAAAAGGATATTAATTTTTCATCATAATTGTGGATTGAATTTAATGTACCAGTTTTTGCATATAAACTTCCAGTCCGGTACATTGAATTAACAATTTTTTTTTTACAGTGCAGTAGTCGTCAGAGGAAAGGAAAGAGATGATAACAATAAATAGAAGGAGGGGGAGCGGAGGGGGGAAGCGGCAAGAAGCCGCGGCACGTGACCCCGAGGACCGACAGAGTCAACTCGCTCAAGTAGTCGGGCCCTGCCCTTTGAACCTCGTCAATTTCGAATTATATATCTCCCGGAGAGCGGATACCCGTCGGTGACAGTGGCTACCTCCGTGGTATCCCCCAAAGCTTCACGGAGATTATAGTATTGACCTCGTTTCGCGAATCACACGCGCTCCGGCGAACACTGTGCGGTTGGTAACTGCAACATTGTCTCATCACGGAGATGAACGCAAGATTCGATTGGATTGTATTCATCGATCTACATCCGTGCGAGATGCTCTTGGAAGGTTCGCACTGGATGGAATTTTGGAGCGTTACATAGCTGACGAGGCCCTGGCCGGGCACCGTCGGGGCTTCGTGTAACGCTGTTTATAGCGGGAAGGGTGAGAAAAAATTTCAAAATGTTTGCCAGATTTTGTAGAGTACATGATAGCGTTGGGTAAATGCCAATCTGGAATCCTTTTCTATAAATTGATAGGACTATGCAGTTAAAGACGTGCGTATAAGTCGTTTTTAGTTAGTAATGTAAAGTTTCTTAACAATCATGGTGTGTACATTTAATTTAAGAATACATATTTGGGAAATCCTCTACTCATAGATGTTTTCATGTAAGTAATTTTGTGTTATTTTCTTAATAGTTTTCTTGTCGGGTTATCATGTAACGATGTAAAATTTATAGCGGGACAGCTGAGAATAAATATAAAAATGATTGGCAGATTTTGTAGAGTAATTACGTTAAATAAATGCGAATCTGGAATTCTTTACTATAACTTAATAGGGCTGTGCAGTTAAAGAGTGTTTAAGCGGATTTGGGAAACCCAGAATCATAGACTCACCTTTTGCGTATAAGTGGTTTTTAGTTAATAATGTAAAGTTTCTTAGCAATAATGTTCTGTACATTTAATTTAAGGAAACATATTAGGGAAATTCTCGTCTCATAGATCTTTTCATATATTTTTGTGTCATTACTCAATAGTTAAGTGATAATTTTATATTGGGCACGCCCTGTCAGGGCTTCATGTAATGCCGCTAGATTTATACCGAGAAGGGTGAAAGAAAATAAAAATGGTGGCCGGGTTTTGTACAGTAATCACGTAGGATAAGCGCGAATCTGTAATCGTTTTCTGTAACTGGATAGAACGTTACCTACGCGGCGAAATGTATGATAACGTATCCCAGGCTCATAGATCTTTTCTTATAAGATTTTTAGTTATTAATTTAGTGAAGTTTATTAAAAAAACAATATTGTATAAACTTAATGTAAGAAAACGTATTTGGGAAATCCCGGACAAATAGAACTTTTCTTAAGAGCGGTTTTTACTTACCACTTTAAATTTTATCAATAACTAGCAGACTATTGTTACTCGGGAGCTTCGAGCCCACGCTATGGAAGTATAAACTATGGAATTTAGAGACCGGAAATTTGGATATCCAGAGATTTGCCGGAAATACTTCACTTCCCTTTTGAAAATCTCATAGATTCGATCGAGGGTGACGTCATACTGGAAATGCGTCAGCTCCGGTTTGTAAATCTCACTTCCGGTTGAAAAAAAAAATTGATTTTGACGGTTGAAAATTGGTTTTAAAGCCAAATCCTCCTATATCTTAATAAATAAAAAAAAGAATCCCGGATAACGAACTTGCCCCCACGATTACTGTACGAATCCGGGGGTCGTTTCTACACTCTTGTCTCCGCGTACATAGCAGACTAGGAGTGCGAGATAGCAATCCCGCGTCGTCTTTATCACGATGATGAAACAATCAGCCTATAACACTATAATACAACTTACGTGATAAGATCACCAGCGGAGTCGCAGGCAAGTGGTTCGTAGTTGGGTTTAGTTGACATTTTTGTGTTCGCTGGTGTGCCAAGATATCATACTCGCCTGGTTCGAATGATTGAGGTATTCTTTTTCTTTTTGCTCAATCGTTTAATCTTCCGAGTGAGCTAATGCAAGCAGTCAGAAGGAATGTCGTATGAAGTTGAAATGAAGCCCCGCCCGAACCAGACTCGGTCGGTAACAAAAACTGTAATCAATTTTTTTTCTCGAATAGTGATGACTTCCGTTTGCAAGCAAACTCTCACATGAAGCGGGTGTCGATTCAAATACACTTGAGAAATCCTTTTTGAACATAAATGGTCAGGATTGATGAAAAAAATTAATTACAGTTTTTATTACCGACTCTGGTCCATATTTTTTTTATCCTAAAAATATTTTATTTACGAAGGTGGTTTTCGCGTACCTGGTCGCAGGTTTTCCGAGATCGGCCGGCAGACTCGCCGATAGTACGAATGGCAAATAAGAAACATTCACGAAATAACAAAAACTGTAATCAATTTTTTTTCCCAAACGCTGACCACTTCCAGTTGAGAGCAAACTCTTACAAAAAGCTGGTATCGATTGAAATTCACTTGAGAATTTTTGTTTAAACATAAATGGAGAGGATCGTTAAAAAAATTAATTACAGTTTTTGTTACCGGCCGTGGTATTTTAATGCTCGTAACCGATTCCTCTGCTCCATATTTAAAAATTCGAAAAATATTTTATTGCAAGGCCTTAGCGAAGGGTATTTCACCACACTTTTTCCGAGATTTTCCGAGATCAGCCCGCAGACTCACCGATAGTATGAATGGCGAATAAGAGAGGCGGAGGTAAAAGTCGCGTTTTTTTTAATGTTGCGCGCGCAAGTTTAGGAACGTCGCGTTAATGCACCGGGATACGATAATAGGCCGGAGTGTTGATATCTTTTTGATGGCGATATGCGCTCGCCTCGCATGATTACGCTGCTCAAGGAGCGACACGTGAGCGATCGTTGGAGAACGTGGGCGAGCAGCTCTCGTTGCCGATCCTTCGAGCCCCATTCAAGAAACGATACTCGAAAACTATCCGACCGCACCGTCTCCGGCGAGATAGGACTAAGATCTCTGTTCTTGAGATTTTGACGTCGATAATCGTGCCCGCTATTCGGGAAACACGAGAAAATTATCAAACATTCATCGACGATTTTACAATACATCAAATCGGTTTTTTAAGTATCTTAAAAGATTTATCATCGATGTTTCATTTACTTGCAGTTTTTTCAGGTTTGCGCAAGTTGAAGTTACGGCGATCATTTTTCACAAAATATTTTTAAGATAATCTTTCAAGTTTTTTATGTACTCAAGAAAATGAACATTCTTCAAAACATTTTAAATACTCTAAATCGTGTTGGAATTTTTTATTTATCGATGTTTAATTTATTTAGGATTATTTTTTTTAGGTTTGGGCTTGATGGATAGACACTTGTTCAAGTTGCAGTCACGGGTGACATTTTTCACACAATATTTTATGTATAATTTGTTTTTTTTTGTTTGCACATGAAAAAGAACAGACATTTTTTTGAAAATTAGAAAATATACTCAAACGTTTCTTATGTTTTTATTTGTTGATTTTTCATTCATTTGCAGTTAGTCTCTTCAGGTTTCGGCTTGGTGAATCGACGTTTGCACCAGTCATTTTTAAGAAAATATTTTACATATAATATTCGATTAAATTTTTTATGTAAAGTCTTTTCACCAGTATTTCTATCCGTAAATCTATCCGCATTATTAATGAGCTATTTTAGCGGTGAGGGTCATCGATTTTTTTGTCGATTGAGCATTGAAAAAAAATGTGGTCATTATAGCATAGTGTGATTATTACAGCGTAGCGACGACGGCGCGTGTCCAGACGCCTACATTTGAGAAGCGTGCAGAAAGCTCGGAAACAAACTCGCGATCTTACCCCTCCAAATCTTTCGCCCACTTAATGCTTGTCCTTATAAAGCGGACACTGTCCCGCTACCCGCGTGGCGAGAACTGCCTATCGAATTGCCTTTTTATTGCCGTTTGAAAAGTATTACCGTCAGCAAGATGGAATATTGAAAAATAAAAATTGCATCACTCTAGAAAGTTTTTCTTTCATTTTTGGCAATCTTCACTTTCAGTCCGCGCGAAAATAACTTTCTATAAGAAATACACAGTAGATCATCATCTTCTCTACAAAATTTAGCCATTTTACGAGCTTCCTTAAGTAAAATAAATAAAATAAATAAAACAAATAAAATACGACACCCGGCAAATCCACTACATAATCATAGAAATATTCTCCTCTACGAACTTTCGGGCATTACTCGTATAAGAATCGGAACACAGGAACTACCCAGAAGATTCGCTGAGATACAAATAGAGAATATAAAACCGCTTTGTATACAACTCGAACCAAATGTACCACGTAGATTTAAATATCCCATAGATACAACCTACCAACGATTAGAAATAATGAACAATGAGATAGACAACTGAACAATTACTCTTACAAATCAGTAAGAGTTCCATTGACGCAAGCTATATTAAACCCCAAAACAATCTTGTAATATTCGTGGCTGAAGGACTGCGGTCGATGGACAATTGGCAATATGCAATATAGGTGAAAACAGATAAGTCTGTTACTTATTTAAAAAAATTCCTACATGTTATATATTGTTAATAAACTCACTACTACTAATAAATAAAATAAGCAAAACTCATAAGCAAAACTTCCCTCCAATTTCTCTTCGACGAACGAATCCGCGCTCGTTATCGCTGCGCAGTACCAATAAATTTTAATCACGCCTCTCTACTATCTCATCACCCCAAAAAAAAAAGAAAAAAAAAAGAATCCAACGTCGCAATTATCACCTGCGAGTTTGAAATACCGTAAACATTTGCGGACATTAAAGTGTGTACCTCGGCAATTGGCCGTTAAGAATCTTCGCCACTATCCGGTATGTCTTTCTCGTTGTTTCCGTCGCTCCGCGTAAACACACAAAATCGTAAGCTGCGTGGGACGACAGTCGGACAGGATGCTGCGAGGGGGGCAGAGGGGGGGGGCGGTAGGGTAGGAGGTGGGGGAGGGGGGTGCTGCGAATAAAAGGAATAGGATGGTTCCGGTCCAGCAGCGCCTAGGGCAGTGGCGTCGGGCGAAGGAGAGCCCCGGCCTGTTCATAATCCGCGCTCTCGCGCAAGCCTCGGCAGCCCTCGGGATCATTACAATATTAATGTAACGTTCGCGCGCGCTAAAAAGGTGTGTTTGCTCGCTCGGAGGAAGGTGAGGTAAGGTTTAGCCCACGTAGGATAGTCTCGCCCGATATGGCGTGTGCCGACCGCCGCTGCCCGTCTACCTCCCCCCACCTTCCTCCCCCCCTCTCCCCCACCCCCCGTCCTCCTTCGCCTGAGTCAATCGCCCCTATCCCCACTCCTTCCCCACCCCCTCAATTCCGAATCAACTTCCTCTCTCCGCTCGACGACTTCGTCCTTCTTGTAAGGTTTTTTTTTTTTTTTTTTTTTTTTTTTTTAATCCTTCTCTATCTCTCGTTCTCTCGCATCGTCCGGCCTGGTCCTGCACGGGCTCGGAGACTTTTCTCTCGTTCCCGATCTCGCCTCTCTTGGTCTGCACGAGCCCGCGTTAGAGCGACGGCGAGTAGCACACACAAGTCGACCTCGTATCTTTATTCGGTCATGCCAAGAGCACGCTCCTCGTCGCGCGACAGGGTGCCTTTGGCAGGAGAGCCCCTCCAGGCGGCTCTCGTGGACGCGGTCTCCCGGTTACCTAGCCCACTTTCCACCGGGGGGGCTCGGTCGGCTTCCGAACCCCGGCGTCTGGGAACCTTCTCACCTTTTCGTCTCGGGAGAGTATAATGACCCGAGTTTTTATTTGTCCTATTGCTTTTTTGTTTTCTTCCTGTTTTGTTTAAATTTGTAAATAAACTGGCACTGTTACGGTAGTTCGTCGAGCATTAAATGCAGCCTTGGTAGACTTTATGAGTTTTCATCGGTAAAGCCGGTGAACGGTGGTTACAGTGTTCGTGGAAGATATTATATGCGTTGGGATTGCATTTATGTAACATTAGATCGATTTGGCTCCATTCGTTGTCAAACGAATGGAGACAAGCGAGACAATCGGAGATCGGATTGCATACTTGACAAGTGGCCCCGTCATCCGATCATCCTAGTGGTCCTATCATCCTATCATCCTGGTGGTTCTATCACCCGATCATCCTAGTGGTCCTATCACCCGATCATCCTAGTGGTCCTATCATCCTATCATCCTGGTGGTTCTATCACCCGATCATCCTAGTGGTCCTATCACCCGATCATCCTAGTGGTCCTATCATCCTATCATCCTGGTGGTTCTATCATTCGATTATTCTAGTGGTCCTATCATCCCTAGGATAGGATCACTAGGATGATGGGACGATCGGGGGAAAGGACCACTTGGATGATCTTAGTGGTCCTATCATCCTATAACCCCAGTGGTCCTATTATTCGATTATTCCGGTGATCCTATCATCCCTAGGATAGGATCAATAGGATGATAGGATAATCCTAGTGGTCTTATCGTCCTATCATACCCGTCGTCCTATGATGCGATCATCCTATCATCCTAGTGGTCCTCCCATACTATGATCCCAATGAACCATAGTGGATCATAGCCGACCGAGAGGATCATAGCAGACCGAAATGTATCATCCTAACTGTCCTATCATCTTCGTCAAACAACGTAGGACAACTATCACCACCGGTGCCAGTGATCTAGTGATAGTGACTAGAAACACTATCTCCAACTTCGTGATGATTAATCCTATCATCTTCTTCGAAGACGACAGAACCTATGATCCCAGTGGATCCTAGTCTTTCCTCCCAGTGATCCAATCATCCCATCATCCCAGTGAATCCTAGGGGCTTGGCACATCCCAGTGATCCCATCATCTCATCCAAAGACGACATGACCACCATCTCCAACTTCTCCATTATTGGTCCCATCATCCTCGAAGACGATGGGATGATCAATGTTCCCATAATCTTCTCCGCAGAGCATAACCACTACGCAATCGCCCTCAGATGCGACGATCTATTCCGCAACCAGCGGAAATCTCGAGTCTTTTTCCCGCGACTGGAGAGTAAAGTCGATGACGCGAGACAAGACCAGCCGTTCCATGGAGAGTTCGCTCGCCCGTCGCATCCGCGCGAGTCGCGCGGCAACAGAAGCGGTGGGTTCACGGGCGCGTGTGCGCCTGCAGACGGTCCGAGGAGTGGTCGTGCGCTCGTTCGCTAGGGATCGCCGGAGAGAGAACCAAGACGGGGGGTCGGGGGGGGGGACCTAAGGGGGACGGGAGAGAACGAGTTATCAAACACGCTTGAGAAACAGAGACGCCAGGTTTCGTGTGGGGGTGCGCCCACGCTGGTGACGTCACCCGGCGAACGTTGGCAGCGTTGACAGCGTTACCAGGCTCAGGCGGAGTTTCTCGGCGCGAGTACCGAAGCCCTCGAGCCCCCTGGCTCGAGAGTGTATGGACCGGCGGGAGGAAAGGAGGACCAGCTATGGCGCGCGGAGAACGGCGAAGAAAGACAACGTACGGTGGTGTAACGCTCGTGGCGTCCCGACGGAGGTTTGGAGGACGGTGGTGTGGCGGTCGTCGTCGTCGTCGTCGTTGTTTCCGACGCGAGGATCATGCCGGGGAGTAGGTAGGTCGAAGAGGATGAACGGAGGGAAGGAGCGAAGGGACGCACAACCAGAGAGCGGGAGACTGGGGAGGGAGAGGGGGCGAGGGGGGAGGAAGGAATGAATGGAGATTGCAGACCTTGCGAGAGAGAAACTGAGGGGGTCGACGCCGAAGGTGGCCTCACTCGCTCGCGAAACCGCGGTTTTACTCGCACGATACACTCGGCGAACTGTTGCGGCAGGGAAATTCTCGGCTTTATTGTGGGCCAATTTTGAATCGAGATGCGCGCACTTCCGGTGAGGGTTAGGGGGCGATTTTTTGATGGGCGGAAGGGAAAGAAACGTGGTTGAGAAAAATATGTTAAAAATTTATTTTTTTGTAGATTGTGAATATGTTTGATATTTGATATTCAATAGCTATGTGACTTAGTGTGTGATCACATGTGTTCTCTTCTGGCTTCAGGACAAATAGAAAATTAAATTAATAAATAGGTAGAAATGAATAAAGGAGGTAAATTACGTTGGATTAAATTTATTGTGAAATAGAGAAAAAGAATATAACATGAAATTATGGGAGCGTCTCCTCCGGTCGACTGACTAGGCGTACTTTAAGATATTTCAATATAATTAATATATTATGCGTAATAATCATGATAATTAATATGTTATGATTATATTTTAAATATCTCATTTTGCGCGGGCAAATATGTTGCTTTTTTGTCTTGTTCCGATACATCCGTCGCATATGTATCGTAACATATGCATTGTATACAATGTTTTTTCGTCAAATGTATATTTAATAGATGATTTAACCGATGGGCTGATTTATTTAAAAAGAAATTATATTGGACTCGCCTCTTATAGATGAGTCTTTCGGCAAATGTAATAGGCGAACATATAGACGAAGGAGCCTTCACCACTGATGCTCGGAAAGTTGTGCAACACGTGGTTGCGCGCGACTCTGGTCGCGTTTGCTATTAGTGTCTCGAATCGAAACAGAGCGCAAAAATTTACATTAAAAAATCGTAAAAAAAATTAATAAAAAAACGGATAGGCCATTTATTGAAATAATTTTAGTTTAGATAAATGTATTTTCATCTTTTTTCAACTAACCACAGCTTCCCTCAAGAAAATCACCTTCGACGCCCCTAAATAAAAAATATTTTTTAAAATAATTTGAAAAATAAATGAACACATTTTAATACTTTTTCAACCAACCCGCAGCATCCCTCCAAAAAAACGCCTTCGCCGCTCCTAAATAAAATAGTACATTACTCCACGAGGGCGAAAAACGTTTTTCTAACGAGTGTGAGTTTGCAGCACGAGCCCAAGGCGAGTACGAGGGATGTACGAATTTCGTACGAGGGATGTACGAAATTTTTCATCACAAGGTGCGAAAATGGCGGTTTTACGCACGCGAGGCGGACGGAAAAGTGGCCATTTCCGCACCGAGTGATGAAAAGTATTTTTTGAAATGACAAAAAAATTATCAAATCGATTTTTATCAATTTTTCAACCATCCCACAGCAGCCCCCGAAAAATCGCCATCGATGCTCCAAAAAAAAAAAGGGAGAAAAAACCCGAACGATTCCATCAAGCCGTCGTCGGAGCGGCTCGAACGTAGGTGAAAGACTCGAGAAGGATCGAGCGGAGACAGGAAGGAAGGAGTCCCCGGCGGTAAGAGAATGTAAGAAGAAAGAGACCAAGGGACGGGCGAGGATGCGTGGGAGTAGAACAGAAAACGTGTAGGTGGAGGTATAAACCTCTCCCTCTATCCTCCCGTTCTGGTCCCCTCTCCGTGTCTCCCGTTTCTCGGTTTCCATCCGAGGACGTATGGGCAAAAGGGCGTCAACAGTATCAGAGGACTAACCCCGGGTAATGTCGACAACACGTGACGTTGGCAAATCTCGTCGTGACGGCCGCTCTGCCACCGTCTCCACCGTCGGGGCCATTTTTTTTTCCTCTCGGTGTCTTTCTATCTTTCCGTGCGAGAGCGCGCGCTTTCTCGCTCGTTTCTCGCGCGCTCCGTCTCCGTCGCGCTTCCTCGTCGTTCCCTCTCGCGCTCCCGTCTCGTCACCGGACCGCTCTCTCTCAATGGGCACGCCGTCCCGCGAGCCCTCCTCGTCTCTCTCTTCTCCGCGGCCACTTCGCGCGCGAGCCACTCTTTATTAGTCTAGCACGGACCATCTCGCGAACCCCCTGCCCGGTGCCCGTTGCCGGCCGCCCGCCGTCCGCCACCGCACCGACAACACTCCGACTCCGCCGGAGAAGTACACCGGGAGTCTCCATCCTCTCGTTCTCACGTACGTGACGCCGCGACGACCGGATTAATCCTCGGGTGTCCCTGCGACGCGCTTCCCCGGTCATCCGCTCGCGCCCGACGGCCCGTCATCGCTCCTCGAACGGCGCTTGGCGAATTGTTGACTTACTTTTTGGTTTTATTTTTTTTTAGTGAAGATAGAGAGATTCTTTTATTTTAGGCTCCAAAGTAAAATTCGATCGATTTTGGGGAAACGTGGTCCGTCGCTCGATCGTTCAGATCCAAGTGCTCCGAACCTCAAAGTCCGCGTCACGTGATCCCCGGGAAGTGTTCGGTGAAAGAGAGTTGACTTCATGACTTTCGGCTAATGACGTCCACGAAAGGTGCTTCCGAATTTTTTGTTTATTTTTTTTTTTAGTGAAGATAGACAATTTATTTTATTTTTATTTTGGATGATTTGTAAAGAGTCTCTCGTCGGTCGATTTTAATGCTCGTGATCCGTCGCTCGAGCGGGACTGCAGTGCTTCGATCTTCAACGTCCGCGTCACGTGACCTCAGGAATCTTCGGCAAAAGACTTCCTGTATGATTTTGTGATGAATTTTTTTGTAATTTTGTTTTCTACGCATTGACAATTGACTGAGGTTCGTGATCCATAGATAATTATTTTTTCGAAAGTTCGCCGAAGCCCGAAATTCCAAGGACCGCGTCGCTACCGCAGCGGCGGGCAGACTTCCGGTGGCTCGTCGGCGTTACCGAAAGCTCGAGGACGCTCGAACCGCGTTCTTCTCCACCGAGTTCTTGGATGGGTTCTTCGACGTCGTCGATGGACCACCTTCGGTGCCGGGCTCGAGGCTTCAACAGCAAGATAAACTGTTGTTTTAACTTCCGGCGTTCGCACCGCTGCCTCGCGTTCTCCGCCTACGACCGCCGCTCGAGCGTCCTTCCAGCGCTCTAGAGAACTCCGAGTTTTCTTGTCCAACGGAGGCTCCGGCGACTTTCCGTTCGTGAAAGCGCGTGGTCCACGGCTGGTCGCTTCGGGCGCTTCGAGAGACTTTTACGATACATCGAGTATCAGCCAGAGCGACTTCCGGTCGGGCCCGACAATCGCCCGACGGCGATTGCTGACAGCGAGTTGGCTCTCGCTCTGCCGGACATCGTTCGAAATCACACTCGTGACTTAAAACAACAAAAATCATAACCATTATCATTGTTTTAAACAATTGTTATGATATTGTTATTATTATCGCAATTTTTTACAAAAAAGTGCGCCACGAACGTGCGCGTGTGTGCTCGTGCATCGGCGACACCAATGAAGGGGAATTCCCTGGACAACGCCGCGGCGGATAGTGGAATCGCGGGTATCGCTGCAGATATTTGTGCGCGGAGAGGATTGCGGTGAACGTGTCAGTTCCTCACAGAATACACGCATAAATCCGTGACACTGTTTTTTTTGTTTAAGTGACAACGCTCCCTTTTACGCCGATTTTTTTTAACCAAAAATAGTCTTCCACTCTACCATTTTTCACGATCTACCAAAGATACGGAGACAGCCAATCCGTGCAATCTGCGGACATTGATCTTTTACTTCGCGAACTATATATACAGTTTACAAGTTGTCAGATTATCTGTGTATCCAAGATATTTTTTATTGAAAGAAAAATATCGTCCGACATAAATGGCTGATGACAAAGGACTAACCAGTAATATATAAGAACAGTGAAGGTTGCAAATACGAAAGATAAGCGCTGTATCGTGCCAACTGCGATCGTGACGAAATTGCAATTCTAACACAAGTACATATAGCATATCACACGTCTTAGTCGGCGAGTAAGCTAGAAGTTCCAAATTAAATTCTCCAAATTAAATCGACAGCCGGAAGTCCCAAACGGAGTTAATTTATTTTTTTTATCCTTATTTCTTGAAGCGGATTAGCCCGGCTCCCCGCGAGGTTTCGGCCGGTGTCCGCCGCGTGTCATGTGCATCGCGCCCGACTCGGAGGAATTTTCAGGAAGAGTTCCTTGGTCCGGTCGTCGGGAGATCGTGGGATTTTTTTCCCCGTCCAGATTTCAGTCGTCGATCCTGCCAGGATCGACCTGGAGGTGAGGCGGTCCTCGATCGGTCATCGGGCGACGTCGTCGGGGCTCCGACCGGTCGGACTCTCGGACGGGAACGTCGACGAGGCTCACCGGGAAGTCGAGCCGCAGCGGGAAACAATCTGAGAAAGATGCTGGCTCTCGCGATGCGACGAGAACACACGACAGGACGCGGCGCCGGGAACAGCAGCTACGAGCCGGCGAATCCTCTGGCGGGCTTCGAGCATCTCCAGCAGAATCTCCCGTTCGGCACCGGCGGTATCGTCCAGCAGGGCGGCAATGACGGAAGAAATCGCGATCACCACGTCGAGACCGACGGCGAGCTCCAGGAGTTCGTCGACATCGCCCAGGTCCAGCAGCTCCTTCAGCAGCAGACCCAGCACCAGCAACAGCAGCACCATCATCAGCACCAGGCCGCGGCGGCCGCCGCATCCTGCCTTTGGGGCGCCGTTTATCCACCGCCGCCACCCAACATCGGCTATCCTCATCATCATCACCATCATCACCATCCGCCGCCACCCCCGCCGCCGACGTCGACGCATCCATCAGGTAGCTTTTTTAGGACAGCTCTTTCTTAGACTTGAATTTTAAGACGTTAGTTCTATCTTAATTCCCGAACTTTCCGAACTTCATTGCGTTCATCCAATAGGTAGCTTTTTTAGAAGAGCACTGTGTTAGGATCGACTTTGAAGACGTTAGTTTGAACTTGAGATCGCTCTTGACATCGAAGTTTGGCCCGAACTTCGTTGCGATCATCCTACAGATAGCTTTTTTTAGATGACCTCTTTCATAGGCTCGAATTTTAAGACGTTAGTTTGAACTTAAGATTGCTCTTGAGGTCTAAGTTTGGCCCGAACTTCGTTCATCCAACAAGTCGATTTTTTAGGAGAGCTGTTTCTTGGGCTCGAATTTTAAGACTCGAATTTTAGTTTGAACTTAGTTGCGTTCATTCAACAGGTACCTTTGTTAGGAGAGCTCTTTCTTAGGCTCGAATTTTAAGATGTTAGTTTGAACTTAAGATCGATCTTAAGTTTGAAGTGACGATCGAATTTGAGTTCGGACTTAAGAGCATGTGAAACTCGTTCTCAGGGTGTCTCTCTCGCTCCGCCGAGAGCGCCACTGATGCTATCTCCTTCGCACTTCATAGTGTTTCACATGCTCTTAAAATAGATCTTAAGGACGCAATGAAGTTCGGGTCAAACTTCGATCTTAAGGGCGATCTCAAGAGCTATCTTAAGTTGAAACTAGCGTCTTAAAATTCTACCCTCAGGGATGGGAAATTGTTCGATCAGAGATAGGCGGCATTTAATTTTCTTGGGGTTGGGGTTAATTTTCTTGGGTTAATTTTCGTGAGATAAAAGATAAGCAAACTTTTATCCGAATTTTCGACAATTAAAAAAAACCTAATTTTTTATATTAGTTTTTACGGTTAAGGTAAAGTGACGGATAGGACGGACGGATTAAGTTGAAATTCAATGCCAAAACAATGATTTGTATGTAGAAGACACTCATCGCTACGGTACGATGTATCTTTGAAAGCGTTTTAAGGCGGGACAGACTTACAGACAGACGGACACACAAAACCGGAAATATGCTTTGTTTGCAATTCTGGACATGCGAAACATGTTTTCGTAACACGTGCATGAATCGCGGCACTTTACATGGCAGTCTTGGGGACCGGAAGTGGCCCATTGCATGCCAGTCGTGAACCTGTGGTGAAATGACAGAGTCGCGCATGCGCAGTTCGCATTTCGTTCACTTTTGTCCCCTAGGATTTTACTTTCGACGTTTTCGTCGCTAGAGACATAACCTCATTTTTGAGTGTTCGTCTCGCGCGATTGCCATTCCAAGTTCCGCAGATTCATCCAACCGTTACGAAAAGAATGATGTGTAACGAGGGTGATTGCGACTCGGGTGTCTGCACCCTAGCAAGTTGACGGACCGCAAACGGACCGATAAATGGACACCGAAAATCGTCCGTTGGGGAATGAAACGGACCGTAAAAAACGACAAAACGGACTGTACATTTTTTGTTGGCATTTGGTCTTTTTTCGGTTGTGGAAACCGAAAATGGACCGAACATTTTTTTGGAAACACTTGCTTTGGTCCGTCCTCGGTTCCCGCAACCGAAAAAGGCCCAATCCAAAAACGCACTGTCCGTTTTATCGTTTTTGCGGTCCGTTTAGTTCCCCAACGGACGTGTCCATTTTTCGGTCCATCTTTTAGTTTTTTCCCCAGAAGCAGCCGTCCGTCAACTTGTTAGGGCAGCACTCGGTTCGCTCGGGCAGCAAATCTCACGCTCGTCGCAATCGCCAACTTTCAACCCTTGTTGCACAACAGAGATGGGCAGTACTTAAAGTACATGAGTAATTATTTGGTACTTTAAGTACTTGTACAATTTTTTTCCTCGGTACATTTGGATCAATGTTCCAATTTGAAACGCCGAATATAAAAACGTCGAAAGTAAGTTGGAGGAAGTTATGCTCAAAATTGTAATAAATGGAGAAGCCATGTGCAAATTACTTTGCACCTTTTTTCGTAACATAAAAATTTTTCTACATCTCATAAAATCGAAACCGTCAAAATTTACTGCAAAATTTATTGTAGAAAACCGCAAAGTGAAATTTGCAAATTTCGTCGTTTGAGGTAATTTTTCATATTAATCCCAAAAATGCAATTTTTGGGCATAAAATCGAGATTTTCAATGGCTCACTGTACTTTACGCCCAAAAAGGTACTTAATGCACTTGCAGTACTTAGTACTTAGTGCTTTAAGTACTTTTCGGTACTTTGCCCAGCTCTGTTGCACAATATACTATTCTGGACCACAATGCGATACCCCAATTTTTGTTGTATCACAACATTTTCCGTTCTCACATACTTTGTCTATGATGAGAAATAAAAAAAAAAGTTTCATACTTTATTTTCCGAAATGTGGAATTTTATTCTTTGTGTGGAAAATTAAATCAGCCCATTTTTGAGTTTATGTGTTAAGCCATATTATTTCGAGGGTTCTCTCGAGGCCGAATCAGGATAAAATCGCCGACTTTGAATTTCCTGCGTATTTCCTTTCTATTTGCTCTGCAATAATAATAATAATAAAAAATAAGAAAAGAAAATTTTGTTGTTGGCACTAAAAACTTGGATGCCTTCATGTGTGGTTCCGCGAGATTTGTTATAAAAATTTCTCACCATCCCTATTTCGTTCGTAGTCCATGATCGCCATCACGTTGCTATTAATTGTACTTTATGTTTGTTCATTTTCTTCCACAAGTCCACTTAACAAAATTGCATGACTGCTTTTTTTGTTTAAAAAGTCTTGCGAAGCTGTTCGTAAAAAAAACACATATGCAGATAGAATCCGTAAAATCTCATTGGAGTTTCTATTCGCTATGCATTTATAATAAAGATAATAATAAATTTATAATAAAAAATTGATAAAAACTCTGTCGTTAACGTTTAAAACTGCTTTTTTATTTTTTAAAGTCTCGCAAAGCTTTTCTTTACAAAATACATATATGTATTAAAAAACGCATATATGCAGATAGAATCCGTAAAATCTCATTAGAGTCCGAGTTGGTTTCGTATGCTTTTTCCCCGACCGCGATTGACCTTCACGCGAACCTCAATTCAGTACAGGTCAATTGGACGTTAATAGCGTTAGTTGCAGTTTATTTTTTGCATCGCGATAAAAACCGCCGAGCACGTAAGCAGCGATGCCTTAATTAGACACAGGAAGATCCCAACCGTCGTCCCGATACTTCGCACACGAATTAGCTGTTACCAAAAAAAAAAAATGTACTCCTCGCATCCGAGCAAATGCATAAACGGTTCCTCCCGAATTGAAAACCTGTTAGCGAAAGTTGCAAATTATGTTTTAAAAAAATATATGATTATTTTCAGCCTTGAAATTCTTGCTTCAAGGTGCAAGCCAATATTACGGTACTGGAATAAGGTTTTTTTAAAAAGAATTTCTTAAAACTTGGAGTACAGATTATTCGACATGTCATCCGAGCATCCGTGAAATAAAAATAAATATCATGGTGTCCAAGCCGAGATATCAAATTTTAAAGATAACATGATCTTTATGTATCTGCTAGTCTAAAAGCGAGACCTTTGCTGTTTTACCTTCTAAACGGAATTTAGGAATTGAACGAAAAATGAGAGCGTGAAAGAAACACGCCAGCTGGTAGTGTATGGAATCCAAAAGTTTGCAATATTAACTGAAATTCCGATGAACTATGCGGCCCGTTAGGCGAAAAGAGGAATTTGTCGTTTTGAACTATAAAAAGAAGAAATTACGGGGAAAGGAATGGAATTTAAAAAAATTCCAGTATGTATGCAGAAATAGAAAATTTTACAGGATGTCATTCCGGTAATGTTTACGCATCGACGCAGGAAGAGTCTGCGAAATATAGAGAAGACTCTGAGAAATGTAGTCTCTTTGGAGTTCTGTGAAATATAAAAATTACTGAAACGCTCAGTACATTTTTTTTACTTTTCATTATTAATCTTTTTTCCAGTGTCATATATTTTTTTTGGATGGCACGGCGCATATCCGTGCGCATCTCCGCGCACCGAACGTATCCAGTAACATTCACGCGTCCCCACCCAAAAATCACATCCGTCACTTTGGCGTTCTATGTAATATATAAATTACTGAAACACTCAGGATTTTTTTGTACAGCAAAGAATTATTATTAACTTTTTTGTTTCTGTGCTTATTTTTGTCCTATGGCGCATCTACGCGCATCGAATCTATCCAGTAATATTCAGTAATATTAACGCGTCCACACCCAAAAATCATACCCGCTACGTTGGTATTCTATGGAATGCAAAAAATTGTTAAAACACACAGTATTTTTTTCGTAAAGCAAAAAACGTTTACAAACTTTTTTTCCCGTGCTTACGTTGTTTTCTTACGCCGCAACTCCGCGCATCAAGGCTATCCAGTAATACTCGTATTCCAGTAATATTAACGCTCCTATACCCAAAAATCATACCCGCTACTTTGGCATTCTATGAAATGTAAAAAATTGTTGAAAAACACAGTATTTTTTTCGTAAAGCAAAGAACGATTACAAACCTTTTTTTCCTGTGCTCACGTTTTTTTTTCTACGGCGCAGCTCCGTGCGCATCTCCTCACACCGAAGCAACTCCACCTTAAAATATCTTCTCCGCTACATCCAGCACTCAAAAAAAAAAAAAAAAAAAAAAAACCCCGCGTCTCGAAGACCAACCGATATAAAACATCTCACTACAGATCCTAATCCGAGAAATCTTATTACGCACACAGCTGCCCGGTAAATAAACAAGCATACTTTTGTTTTTTATGCCTCGATTATGTAAAATCGAGTCTCGTCTCCGGTGTCCGCGACTAGCATCGCGACTATCGTGACTCACCGGTAATTCGAGATCGTGAAGTATTCCCCGTATAAATAGTAGTGTATCGAACTCTGCTTCATTCAACGTTCCATACCGGACGGCTGCCTTAAAAACCCGCGGGGATATACACAACATACAAACAACAAAGTTTACGAGACCTCGCGACAAAAGACGTTAACGAAGAGCAAGAGGTCCGTATAGGTTTGAAGGGGGAAAAATAAGGGGGGAGGGGGTGGGGAAGGGGGGATTCTTTCTGTGCTTGGGCAAGCGAGTCTGAACCAAGTTGGCATTCGATGGGTGTGTCTCCAGGACTGGACCGAGGCTCGTTCTCCGATCTTGCGAGCCTTTGGATCCGGAGATACGGAGAGAAAGGGGCAACGATGAGGACGGAGAGAGCGAGGGCCAGACCAGGCAACGGCCGAGCGGGAATGGGACGATTGAAAAAAATATATATATATGCATATATATGTATATGTATGTGTATATGTATAAAAATATATAAAAAGATGAAGAAAAAATAAAATAGAGTAGAAGGATGGAGGGAAAATATTGAATGATACTGAGACAAAACGGGATACTGAGACAAAACGCAATTTTCCAATGAATTTTGGATGGTGGCGATGGTGGTACGTGGGACAAAAAGGGTTTGAAAATCCGGATGTGTCGTTGGGACAAAATGGGGCATCCTAAAATTATTGGAAAATTGAATTTTGCCCTCACGAGAATGATAAGGCAAAAGAGATGCGAGGATGTCAAGTATCGTTTGTGGCGATGCTGGAGAGGTTTTTAAGTAATTGCTTATGTTTTTTACCGACGGGTTTGGGCGATTTGTTAGTTTTTATATAGAATTATTGATATGATATGCATAGGCTTAAAAAACAATAAATAAAGTTTATTTTGTCATCGCAGTCTATCAATTTACCGAATTACCCCTGCCAGGCTCGACGACCTTTCCGGTCGAAAGCTGATGCATTCAGAGAACCAAACATAAACTCACTTCAGGTCCAATTCTGAATGTTTTGCCACCTATCACGAATCAACAACATAAAATTGTCAATCTATCAATCATTTTATCTCTCAAATATTCTTTAAAAATTGTTCATATAAGTTTTGGGAAATTATTTGTGATTTAGAGTTTTGTTTCATAATGTTGGCCGGTAGTTGAGATTCTTAAGCTTGACTACATCTTTTCTTAATCTTCGATACACGGGTCAGTTTTGCAAAATGTACCTCATGAATGGTATTGCGTAATTCATTTAGCTAATATTGCATGCGATTCGAGACAGCCGTAGTGCATTTTTTTCAATCACATTTTCGACTCCAAAGAAACAGTCGATCCTCCATAAGATAAAAGAGCTTTGAAAAGCTCGGTGGTTTATTGTACCGCGCGGCGCGCATGCGCATGCGCGCGGTGACGCGCGCGCACGCACACGCGCAAGCCTCCTCTTCGCTAACCTCCTCCGCGGTTTTAATATTTTTATTATTACTCCTCTACCGTTCCTTCCTCTTCATCTTCTTTCCGTGCTCTCCTTTGCCGGGTAGCGCTCGGGAGGGAATAAATCGAGGGCGACAGGCGCGGATGCGAATTAGCCCGGCGGGGACAGATTTTTAATAGACTGGAAAAACGTTTACGGACCGGTTGGGACCGCATCGCCGCGCCCGTGGAAATCACGTATTCTACTCGGTCGACATGTGGTCGAGCTTTTCTCTGCGGATGCCTAACACACGACCACACTGTGCGGTATACAGGGTGTCTCGTTAAGAATTGTTCGCGCCGATAATTTCGTAGTATTATTAATAAAAAATAAATAAGAAAAAAACTCTGATAAAAAAAAGAAAAACCTTCCCGACAACAACGAGCAGAATACGAGGATAACATGTCTTCGAACACAGCATTACGACACCATCAATTTTACGGTACTACATAAACTACTTGAAACACCAAAAATAATAATGACAAACGAATTAAATATCATATAACTAATAATAACACCGCGTATATAAATATTTTTTTATTCCCGTATTGAGAAAAATACAATAGCCGGGGAAAAAAGGATTCTTGTTTCTCATTGGCCAATCGATATGACACCGCGAACTATTAATGTGTTTATCGGAATATGGTTTATTTACGTGCGATTACACCTTAGCTTAAATATTTTTTTCACAAACATAGATCATTATACAAAGAATCAATACGCCAAATTTGGTTAAGTAATATTCTGTCGTTTCGACAAACACTGGCGCCTTTAAAAACATGCCAAAGTGGGTCTTCGCAGCCAAACGCATAACTCCCGTTTCGCCCGAAGGACAGGGGGAGTTAAAAATGTAAGAGTAAAATGTACTATAGTAGGCGTAATGAGAATTATAGGAAATTGTGTATATAAGCAAATTATTCCTTTCGGATGAGAGTGTTATTTTTTTTTTTTGGCATTTTCGCCATTTAGCCAGAATTAACTTTAACTGAAATTTGATCGTTACACCGTGTGAAATAAAAATGAAAACATTATAATATTTCCACGCGAATGTTTTTCAAAATCGACCGATTTCAAAGTTCCGAAACGCGACAACAATTTATTTTCTCTTAACGGATGATAATAAATAAAATAAATTAAAAGTCGTAAAGTGCGCAATCGAAAAAACTATTGGTGCGATAAATCAGTTGTTACGTGGGACGCCGATGACGATGCTCTCCGATCCAGTCGACGCGTTTGAAAATCGAATCGCTCTTACGTAGGAACTCTCTCGGTATTGCGTTATCAAGGCTGCACAGAGACGACGTCAGGGTACCGAATGGTTACTATATCGCCGGCTCGGGCTCTAAAACAAACGAGCATTAATAGAAAACGCAAATGTCGCGCATCCCCTCGCTGTCCGGCTTCCCACACGAACCGGCGATAGAGCATAAACCGTACGAGCTTACCATGTGTAGCATTCTTCAAGCTTTTAATATATTTTATATCCTATATTCGACGATAAAAAATTAAAATTAACGAAAATCTATTATTATTGATGATAATAAATAAAAAATATTATCGTGAATGTTATTGACAATAATAAATTGTTATACATTTATTATTTCAATAATAATAATACCCTAGTTAATATAGATTAATATTCGAAAAATATATTATTATAAATATTTTCGCTATAAAGAAAATGCCTCGTCGTACAATGAAACTGTTATCGATTGATTTTTCTTTTTTTTCGCGCGTGACATTTTTCAATATTTTCATTTTTTATTTTATATTCGACGATAAAAAAATGAAAATTAACACTAACAAATCTAAAAAATAATTACAAATATTATTAACAATAATAAATTTTCACAAATTTATTATTTTAATGATAATAATATATTAATTAATATAAATTAAATATAAATGATTACTCGATAAATATATTGTTACGAATATTTTCGCTATAAAAAAAGCCTCGCCGTACAATGAAACTCTTATCGACCGAACACGATGAACTTCAACGGTTGATTTATCGCCGCGGCGTGGTCCGCGACTTGCAGGGAGCGTGTGATCAACTTAATTTTTTTATTTCCTCCCGCGCGAGCCGGAGTCGAAATAAAAGTTAGTGAAACAGGCTTGACATTCACGGTTAGTCGAGTGTCCACGTCCGAGGGTGAGCGTTAATTACCACGAGATCGGCGCGCTCGCGACTGATCTATAGCTTCGCTCGTGTACGTACGCAAACGGAGCTGCGCGTACCGGCGTTGAAGTAAGTGTTACGAGCCGGGGCAGTTATCGTCTATCAATGCCGGCACGCTCTGTCTCTTTTCTCTCTCTCTCTCTCTTTCTCTCTTTCTCCTTCTCTCCCTGCGTCAGCAGGCCGGCTGATAAGCGACGACGAAGAGTCGCCTTTGACGTCGGCTCATTGCGCGTTCGATCGACCACGACAACCAGATGCGCGTCGCCGCGGCGTCGAATCGAGGACCCCCGCCAGAACCGTGGATGAGCACTTTGTACGTGGCTTGCCGGCTCGTTCCATTCCTGAAGAAAAACATTATTTTTGTTTATTTTTTTAATCAATGATCGCCCCGGCTACTGTGCGGCAGAGTCGCGTGCATAACTCAGAGGCTGGACGGCCGAAGATCGATAATGGGATATGTTATACATACCGTATGAGATTATCGATCGAACGAGCGGACAACCTTAAGCCGGTGTCCGGGCGTCGCGGACTGCATTGAGAAAAAGAATAGTATTTTCTACTATACCAATAGTTCCCAGGGGGAATGTCTATATAGATCATTTCTGATAGTGTATTTTCTATGGGTTACATTATAATTATAGTTGCAACCATGATTTTTTTGTCACTGTCGCAAAAACAAAATGTAAACGTTCCGCCTGGGAACAATTTTTTTATGGTAAAAAGTCAGTATTGTTGCTTTTACTATGTCATTTTTTCTCAGTGTGCGCAGTTAAAAAAAAGTTTGTAGGTCCAACTAACGTTGCGTTTATCACGGACATCCAGGATCATTTGTTTTCTTGAATAATTTATCATTTTTATAATTTTTAGAGTTTTTAAATATTTTGTAAGTTTAGACTTTTTTGCCTATCGTAATGTATTTTTTTTTTTTTCAAAAGAAAAAACGTAAAATTTGCGGCCGAGAAATGTTTTTGTTTTTGTTACCACCTGTTTCTTACCGTGCACCGTAGGTTCTCGGGTGTAATGGAGGGAAAATACAAGTTAATTCGCACAACATGATTCTTCCCAATTTGGGATGTTCCGCTATGTTGGATAATGTGGTTGTTCGATTATCGTGGCCACTCATCGATAATGGTACACCGACTGTCGCTTTCACGGGAGTTGCGATAGCGTGCCGTTAGTCAGGAAGGCGAAGTTGGCTGGTCGATATACCTATCACTCCTCTCACTACTCTGTGTAACTTTACCATACACAAAGCCCTCAATTACATTTCGCTATTTTTTAGCAATTAATTTTCGAGCTGGAGCTTGAGCCCCTACCGGGCTTTGATGATTCTAAGTCCGCCAATGATTCACTCCGAGGTCCTGATATTCTAAGTCCCCCAAGAACCCAATCTTACTACTCTAAGGCCCCGCACAATCCACTCCCAAGTCCTAACTATTCCAAGTCAGCCAATGATTTACTCCCAAGTCATAATTTTCTAAGTCCTCCGAGAAATTACTCCTAGGTCCTAAGTCACCCAAGGATCGACTCGCAAGTCCCAGTTATTCGAAGTCAGCCAACGATTCACGCCCAGCTTGTAACTTTCTAAGTCCCCCCAAGAATCCACTTATAATATGTCCCCCAATAATCTGATCCTCGATCTCAAGTCCCACAAGGATCCATTCCAGTCGTCATTATTCTAAGTGAGCCAATGATTCACTCCCAGGTCATAATATTCCAAGTCCCCAACAAACCAATTCGAGGTCCTAAGTCCCCCAAAGGATCCACCCACAAGTCCTAATTATTATAAGTGATAGTCCTAAGTATTCACTTAGGCCTATTCAGGATTATCTGCCAATAATTCACTCCTAATTACCTTAAGCCCGTCAAGGATTCACTCCAAGGTCCTAATATTCTAAGTCCGCCGAGGATTGACTTCACGGTGCAGATATATCAAGTCCCTCAAGAATTCACTCATAGATTCTAAGTCCCCCGAGTCCTTATTATTCCACCTCGAGATAGGATCCACAACTGGGCTCTAATTATTCCCGGAATGTCAATTCTAAATGTTTCCAATTACACTCATAAATATCCACGTAGTGTCATATTTTATAAACGGAAAAAGAGATTAGTTTAAACGAAAAAAAAAATGGAGTTCCAACGATTCCTGTAATGAAAGTCCCCTCTCATTTCTGTGGTTCGTCCGTGCATACGTGAATGAGTAATCAGTGTCGTCACGCGACTCGAGCACTCGAGCAAGAAACGAGAGGGCGAGTGTTAAACGATCACGAGAAGTGTAGCATGCTGACGGGAGAGAGGAGGGTTCCCATGCATAGCGTGGCTGCAACTCGAGCGTAACTCGGGTGGTAGCCCAAGGGACTGCAGAGCTATTTCACTCATTTCTTAGTACGAATTTAAGTTGAAATACTCGTGGCGATTTAAATTATACAAGCCCCGGGATACTGATTGAGTTCCTTTCTGCACGGTAGAACAAAAAAAGATTAGTAATTCTGTGCGCTAAAGAAATACTCTGTGAACCAACAATTTTTATATTTCGTTTAATGTCGAAGCAGTGGGTCAAATGTGAAATTACTGCCGCGTGTGAATATTAATGTAAAAGTCTGCTGGGTCACTAGGTGTGAATACTACAGAACATCCTGTGAAATTTTCCAATTCCTCATGCATATCCAGACGTATTTATTTATCTCAAACATTTCGTTATTTTCCAGTAATTCCTCTTCTTAATAATTCGAAATTATAAATTTCTGTTTCTGCATTGCGGACCACATCGTTTATGAGAATATAAAAATCATTACCGATTTTTATTTTCCGTCCGTCTAGTCGGCAGTAATTATTTTATCGACATACATAATACATTTTTTTGTAACTCATGCATGAAAAGTGTTACTTTTCGTGCCTGCCGTGAGTGATGAAAGTGGCGATTTACAGTCAAGTGTACTATAAATACCCAAAATACGCACATCTGACTTTACGCAACCTTAAGCGTGCGTAAAGCACTTTACGCAAGTACTTTACGCACGATGTAACGTGCGTAAAGTACAGCGCATGCGCAGTAGGTCTTGATGAGCATGAGCAGTGCTCCTCCTGCATTCGTTACGAAAAATATTATACGATGTTACTTCCGTGTAGCGAATACTATACACGGACTGTCAATTGAGTCGCACTCTTGCGACTCGTGCGACTCACTTCACAGTGTGCGTATAAAGTTCGCTTTACCGCACTTGTGTCACAAATTACTAGTTTTTAATTTTTAAAAAATCCTTCGAAAATGGGTAAATGAAAAGCACAGAGGCAAGCGTCGCTTCGTCGGTCGGACGAGGCATGTTCAGCGATCGACGTGCCGATTGAATTTTTCTGATCCGATAAGCAGGGGAAATTCCGGTTGGCGTCTGGCTCGCGCAAGTCACCGAACTGGTCCTACGAACTGATTTACAGCAGGATCGCGCACGAGTGTGCGCAGTGGAGTTCCTGAAACTCAACTGTCCGTAACACCGGCTCGCGACTGTTAAGGAGGATCGACTATCAGACGAAATCCAACTTAAGGCCTCCATTTTTTAACATGTTCTACGTGAACACTCTACGCGTCGATTCCCGAAATTTGAACAATTTTGATCGTATAGTTTATTTGTAATACAATTTAGAAGTTGACTACTTTGTGCGTATCATCCTATGTTCTAACAATGGAATTTTTTTAGATTTTTAAATTCACTCCGAATTTTGTGACTTTCTACACATTTTTCCGATAAAAAACAAAACAAAAACTTCGATGTGAATTAAAAATTCTGAAAAAATTCATACGTATTCAGAAAAGTGAATGAATAGTTTTTATACAATAAAAAGTTAAGTTTCCGGGAGATTTGTTGAACAACTTTATTTTTCCGCAATTTGTTAATAACATTTTGAAATTATTATTATGCAAAATTAATATTTTCAGCACCTTTAATATGCTTAATTTTTTTCAGATTTTTGTACCATCGACAAATGTTTGTAGTTCCCCCTCATTTCTCTGAAACTTATGCGAAGTGAACACTATTCGCAAGGACTACCTTAAGAGCATGTGAAACACATTCTCAGCGTGTCTCTCTCCCTCCGTCGAGAGCGCCACTAGTGCTATCTCTCTAGCACTCCATAGTACTTCACATGCTATTTAGGTAGTCCTTGCGAACAGTCTTGACTTCGCGTAGGTTTCAGAGAAATGAGAGGGTATTGCAAACACTTTTGGATGGTATAAAAATCAGAAAAAAAATCAAGCTTATCAAGGACGCTAAAAAAATTAATTTTGCACAATAATAATTCTGAAGTGTCATGAACAAATTGATGAAAAATAAAATTATTCCACAAATCTCTCGGAAACCTAAGTTACTTTTTGTGAAAGTAATTCGTTCAAGACGTGAATTTAAAAAATTTTGCCGCTCGTTTCTCTGAAACTTATCCGAAGTGAAAACTATTCGCAAGGCCTACCTTAAGGAATCGTCGATCATACTCGAGCCGTCCGCTGGATTATTATCGCGCCAGGGTACCGCGCATGCGCACGAATCACTCCGCGCGTAACGACGTCCGGACTGAGCGATTTCGGATGCAAATGCCCGTAAATCTTAGCCGGTCGCTTCGGTTCGGTTTTCGAGGGAGTCCCAACGATCGGGATGAGAAAATCGATGCGACCGAAGAGTATCGCCCGGCCACCGAGGACCAGATCGTGAAGACGAGAGCGGTCCGTCGGCGCTGGTGCGGCGGCCGCGCGGGACCGCCTGCCGCCTACCTCCTCAATGAGAATTACGTGCATCCGTTAGTTTCACGAGACTTGTTTCGAGCGAGACTCGTTCGCCGCTTATTTACAGCGTCGTTTGCGGGCGTATACGGTAAATCTGTCCGAGAATTTCTCTCTAACGTGAGATCGTTCGATTTGTAACGCGCATGCGCGTCTCGACGGCGCACGTGAGGCAACCGAATTCGTAAATCTGTCGAGACATTAAAACGCCGATACGACGAGGGCGCTCGGTGATTTTATCGATCGCACGATTTTCAGGGCTCTCGCAGATATAATGTATTAATGATATGTTTATTTCATTTGTATTTTTTGATAAATTTGTCGGGGGTTGCTGTAACGTAAGGTGGGACGGTTCGCTACGCGCATGCGCGGCTTAGTGGAACGCGCGAAGCGTGTGAATACGGAAATTTGTTGGGGCGCGGTGAAACCGATAATGAGACCGGTGATTTTATCGTTCGCTCGATTTTCTCGGACCAGGGAGGTAAATAATATATTTATTTATATATACATATATATATATTTTTTGTTGTTGTAAATTTGTCTAGATAGTTATCTAACGTAAGATCGTTCGATTCGCGACGCGCATGCGCGGACCACAACGATACGATGTAAATAATATATTTTTCTATTTATTTTATCATCGACCATCGACAAGTTTTTTTTTTATCAATTTAGTATTGATAAAAAATATAATTTTTATTTTCGTTTTAGAGAAACGTATGAACGTTTTTAAAAAGAAAACTTATATGAGAAGTCTCTGCGACGATACTTTCGAAAGGCCTAGTTGACCGGCTCATTTCGCTGTACCGTTAAAGCTTCGTGTAATTGAAGATCGTTTTTACGATAGTCACCAACGGTCCTATTATTATCAATGCCTCGGCATTGCTCCTCTCGTACAATCGTCTCGTGAGAACAGCTTCGATGTCCCCGTAATTACCGGAAACGATCCTTAATCGCCCGTAGAGCTCGGTCTCTCGTCGTTGCGGCGCAAAAACTCGCCGCGCTAGCGCCCGCACGTGAGTCACCCAATCGCGCAACGAATAACCGAATGGTAATAAGCTTGTCTTCCCAATGACGGACAAACATGCCAAATATAGTCACGGAAAGTAGCTGAATAACCTATCTATCGTGGACCGTAAAATACCCTGCGATTGTTACTATAAATATATATATATATACATAAGCACAATTCTTCGTTAACTCAGTTATTGAAATTTGAACTGCCTTTTATTTTACAATACCAAAAATTAAAAAATTAAAATTTATGTAGAAAAAAATGGAGTGATAAGAATTTTTTTAAATAATACATTATAGTGAAAAATAAATAATAAATAAGAAATTTAAGTGATAATAATTCATAAATATCACGCACCGAAAATGTTACACGGTTTTAAAAAGATATATGTGTAGGTAAAGTATATTCAATTTCTTATTTCCTATCCACGAGAGATGGACGACATGAGCAGCGAAGGTGAAGATATTTAACTTCATTCAATTTTAAATCAATAATAATTATTAAAAAAATATATATTATAAGAAATACATTAATACATAAGAAATTTAAGTGATAATAATTCGTAAATATCACGAACCAAAAATTGTGAACATTTAAAAAAATATATATGTGTAGGTAAAGTATATTGAATTTCTCATCTGCGATGCTCGAGAGATGAACGACGTGAGCGGCGAAGGTGGAGATATTAAAATTGATTCGATTTTAAATCAAAGGGGATCATCTTGGGGTTTATAACTGGCGCTGTGTCTCGAGGCTTATCGCGCTCAAGCGATAGATTATGCTGGAGCGTTTCCCGCACACGGAGCGAGAACGAGGAATTATTGCGGCAAATTCCCGTGAATTATATACACTGAGGAAGGCTTATTACCGAGCTTCGTGAAAGAAACGGGGGCCCCGGGTGTCACGCTGCTGCGGTGCGCGGAGGCACGCGGTCACCGCACCACGCGCGCAATGGCACGTGGTCGAACTGCCGTGCCTCGGGCGGTCGCGTGCCACCAAGAATTCCTCAATCGACAGACGCGACAGCATTGCTGAGGGCAAGAACGGATCTCCTCGATCGTCGTTCACTCCCCGGCGTTTACTTTTTCTCTTCGTCAAAGTAAGTATCCGGCTAATGGGACGCTCTTGCAACTTCAGTCTAGAGAAAGATAAAACTACTGAAAGATAAGAAATTCTTCTTTTAATCCTTCAAGACCGAAGAGCCTTTCGCATTGAAAAAAAAAATGGATAAAAATAATTCGCTATTGAAATGGTTGGAAAAAATATCAATTCGAAAAATTCACTTTTTCAATATTTACACCTTCATTTGAATAAATAAAATTTGCGATTTGTTCTCTAGCATCTCTCAGAGTTTTATTATACAGAAAGATAAAACTCGTTGTCAGCAGCCAATTGTTATGTGCAAACATTTTTTTTTACCTTTTGATCCCGAAGACTCTTTGGTGGTAAGAAAAATAATGATAATTTCGGTAACTAAAGGTTTAAAAAGTATGTCGCTTAAAAAACTAACTTTTTCAATTCCTACAGCGGAACAAATTTAAAAAACACGATTAAAGTTACACTTCAAATTTTTTCCAGAAAAGTAAGGTTAGGATTGAAGAAGGTACTCTTTAAGATAGTTCAGATAGGTTCTTAAGGACATTCGGCATTGGTAGCGTGAACTGAATGAAGTTCGATTATTTAGACTGACCGTACGATCTTCGTTAATTTACTTTCCACAAACAAACAAACGAAATCGTCCTCTTGAATTGTCGAAACTAGTACTGGCACCACTGACTCACCGATGTACGTACCATCTTCCTAGGACAAAGTGTCGAATGTTCTTTTAGCACTTTCTTTTTTTGGCACGACTCCGACAGAGTCGCATTGCGACCAACGAAAATAAAAGGTACGCGCAGCGTGCACTAGTCGCGCGGAACGTGCTTGGGATCTCGCACATGGCGTCGGTGCGCCACCGGAGCGCAGTGCAAACGTAGCCTCGGGTGGTCGCGTGCCTCGTCGGATTCCGCCATTGATAGCCAAGGCAAAAAGCGTCCTCGGCACGCTCCTGAACAGAGCACGGGTCGCCGAGGGAGAAAGAGACGGAGAAAGAGACATTCGAGCAACGAACAAAACATACACAAGCTAGTTCCTATACGGTAGAATGACTCTGCGCCGCGCGAGTCGCCACCATGGCAAATTGCTGGGAAGCCAGGAAGCCATGAGGCGAGCATCGAGCCACGATTACCGACGGCGACCACCCAACGTATAATTGAAAAACTATCAATCACCATCGACAAATGTTGTCGTAAAAGTAGCGAAAAAACATACGATCAATAAGGTGATGTAAAACGTCCTACCGCCCTCTTCGCATCTTGTCGTGTAATAAAAACTGTAGTGGTTCTTTTGTAGGATGCTGAAACTTTATTGTCTAATGGAAATAGAATGGAAATAGAATGCCAGTGGGTCTATCGATTTTACATTGCGCTGCTATTTCCTTTGAAGACTTTAGCACCCTTGAAAAATAGCATTGCAGTTTTTGTTATCGACGGCGACATTTCGCATGCCCTCAACTGTTTGCGATACAGACTCGGTAACAAATCGGTTTTTCTGGTTTCTCTGCAACTATTAATATTGCGGACGAAAGGAAATTAGTTTTTCGTGTAACTATGTACATGATGTCCAGTAAAAAGGCGGACGAAATTCCAGGGGATTTTTCATGACAATTTCCATGACAATTCCTGGCTGTGTTGGGACGTTTATAAAAATATGAAAATATTCACATGCGCGCGTCGTACGAAATAAAATTTAGTTCGACAACCGTTTTCTTTACGTTGAAATAGGTTTAATAAAGAGAAAAAAATCTAAATCACTATGCACGACATTTTTTAGGATGTCAACTAGTAATATACATTTTGAAACACGCTTAAATTTGCTGGAGAATAAAAAATTACAGGACTTTGTCGAGGACAGGCAAAATTCAAGGACAGGTTCAGAACTTCATGGACCGCTGGACACCATGAATTAGCCTACGAAAACATAATTTGCTTTCGTCCGAAATATTGGTCGTCGCGTAGAAAATAGAAAAACCGATTTCTGACCGACCGTGTCTATCACCAGCCGTTAAGGTGATGTGAACCACTATGGAGTGCGAGAGAGATAGCATCAGTGGTTCTCATGGCGGAGCGAGAGAGACGGGCTGAGAACGTGTTTAACATCACCTTAAGGGTAGTCTAAACCCAGACGACCGTTGCTTGGCTGTGAGATAGACAGCGCTATGGGGATTCTGTGAGGGCGAGAGAGAGGTGTTTAGACTCCTCTTAAAGTGCGATACATCATTAAATGTTCTTCGCGCTCGATGCGCGAGATATTTTCGCAACTAAAAATACGATCTGCAAAGTCGTGTGCTCGAACGACGGAATAAAAGATTAATTTATTCCGACGAAAAATATCGATATCGATGACCGTGAAGAGGTCTCTGTGAAACAGAGCGTTTATCTACGAGTCCCGATCAAAAATCGGCGTCGGCAATGTACAAATAAGGCTCGTGCGATCCCGAAAGTTGGCCGTACCGGTAGACTAGTTCGGCAATGATTCATCATCAACGCGGATGAGATTCCGCAATAACGTATGCAAAAGACCGCGGCAGAACGCGCACGACTACATTTACATCCACGGATCGCTAAGTATAGAGAGGTTAAAATGGCCCTCCGCAAAAATAGGAAGTGTCTCGGAAACGTTGTATGTAATGAAGTCATCGCCGATGCTGCGGTAAACAGGTTACATCGATTAGATCGAAATGTAGTTTGTTGACCTTAACTCTCCCCCCCCCCCCCCCAAGCAGCTCGAAACCGACGCAGCTCGACGCCGTCACTCCTCGCAAAGCATGTTTACTTTTTTTATAAATGTGAACTTAAAAAAGTAGTCTATTCATCCTTTACAACAATATGGCAGATTTTTCTTCTTGGCGTCAGATAATAAATAGTGCATTCAGGGCTTTCAACCCAGCACGAAAATGATTTTGTATGTACGATGAAAAAATAAAATCAAATAAATAGAAAAAACTAATTTAAAAAATGGAAATAAAATTTTTTAAGGTTTTATTTCACATCTTTGTGAAATGAAGTTTTGTACGATACTCGTGCGAAAAACGTTTTCCTAACTCGTGTGATTGAGACAGTTGCCTTCGGCTCGTGCTGCAGACTCACACTCGTAAAAACTTTTTTTTTCGCACTAGTATCGTAATGTACTATTTTTATATTTTTAAATAGAAATCAACAAAAAGTTTTTTTTGTATAAATACAACTTATTTTTAATAGGAATAAGAAATCGAATTCTAACGAGGGAAATTCCGACAGTCATTTGTTTCGTCTTTCATTGAGTTTTAAACCCAGCACAAAAATAATGTAGCATGTATCATGAAAAAAATAAAATCAAATAAATAGAAAGAAAAAGCTGCAATGTTCCGTTTTTTTATAGAAATAAAACTTAAAAAAAATAAATCAATAAAATAGGAAAAAGAAATCGAATTTCAACGAGGGAAATTCCGACGGTTTAGGACCGCGAGTTGGTGTAAAACAGGAGCGTTATAAAATCATTTGTTTCGTCGGGCATAAGAGGCTTCAGGGGTCTCGGTATCGCGTGCGAGCGAGGAGGAGGCGAACGGCACGGAGTTGCCAAAATCGTGTCGAAGCCGCGACCTGAGTCAGCCTCTCGCACACACGGTAGCTAAACTATGGATTCATCGTGGTATTTGGGGATGCTTGGCTCAGGTGGTTGCGTGGCGGCTCGAAATAGCGTCGCTCGCCCGCGCAAACCCGAGGCGACTCGGGATGCGAATAGTACGCGCCCACAACCTCAGCAAGCCGATGTAATTTTAGATTTTGTTGTGCCATGTCGCGCGCGCCGAGCCGAGAGCGAGTTAAGCACGCGCTCGGTTGCGACGCGCTTGTCGAGAAGAACTCCGATATCATAGACGACGTCGGGCAGCCTTTTACAAGGGACCGATCGCTCTCGCGCGCGCGCCCGGTGTGTACGTTCGTGTTAACCTGAAATGCAGCAGTGCTAGAAAATCTCCCGACTGGACCGAGATCTGGCCACCGGTTTTTACACCCACGATCGGCATCGACCGAGCCAGGAACGCAACAAGAAATCCCACGGAATAATCATTAAACTTCTCGCCGCACGCGTCGCTGAGCTGAATTGAGTGAAACGGTAAAAAAAAAAAGGAGGGAATAAACAAGGAAGTAAATGAATAAGTAAATAAGTAAATAAGTAAATACGTTAATGAATAAATAAATAAATAAATAAATACATAAATAAGTAAATAAGTAAATAAATAATTAAATATAATCTAAACGAGCCAAAAGCTGTCGAACACTTCATCGTTCATAGTCCGATTTAGGAGTGTCACAGAAATAAATTCATAAGTAGATACCTCGGCGAAAACAACAATTTAAAAGCACTCTTAGTCAATCCGGATTTACTCGCAACAAAAGCACTATATTTTTTTTTTATGACAGGTTCGCTAACTCCGCGAGCATTTATCCTGAACCAGAAGCCCAGGCAGGGAAAGAAACAGTGATTTATAAAAAGCTTTAAGTACTAGGAAATTTTTTAAAAATCAGTCAAAAACCGGTATCGTCCTGTGAATTTTTGTTAGCGAATATTTTCAAAGTAGTGAAGTAAGAAAATATGTGATTATGTAAATCTTCGAAATGATGGCATATTTGACTTAAAAAGTTAGAAAATATTATAAATTATTTTGTAAAGTTTGTAAATGGCTAAAGAGGCAAAATAAATAAATGAATAATTAAAATTAATGAATAAATAAATAAGTGAATTAATGAATAAATAAATAAATTAATTAATTAAAATTTGGGAAAATAAATCAACTTGCAGACACGTGCGGATTCGACTTGTGGATAGTGAGCTGAGAAATGATAAATGGAGTATCGGATTGCGATGTTAAAAAAAGCACGCATTAGTCGTCGACTAGCGGACAGGACAGTGAAAACTTTCTTTGTGGCTAATCTTCGAGCCCGACCCGTATCTCGGAGAGGAGGCCAAAGGGGTCAAGAAACGAAGCGAGGAGAAAGGGAGAATAGGTAAAAGACGACGTCAAAACGTGCCCGCTCGGCTGATGAATTCCGCACGCTGCAGCCGGGTCACAAGAGATACCCAACAACCAGTCAAGCGAGCTTCGCTGCCCCGTGTATCGTACTGTCCAAACGGCGTGAACAAACACGGGAACTGAGTGTACCTTGTTACGAGAACCTGGCGGGCCGGGTTTTTCAACCTGAACCGCTGCGATTACTCTCGAGCTCGAAAATTTCGACGCTGGAACTCAAATAAGCGGAAGAAAATAAAAAATAGAAAATAAGGGTCGAGAGGCCAGCGATTCACTTTTATCGCCGTGCCGAATTCAATTTCCCAATGTGCTGAGAAAATGGTTTCATTTTTGTTTAATTACAGAAAAAAAGAAGAAAAAGAAAAGTCTGAGAAAATGAAACGCCGGAGTTCTCCACCGTAAGATAGAAAATGAAGTTTTTTTTTTAACGAGAAATCTGAGAAAATAAAATTGAGTTTCCTACTATAAGGTAGGAAAATGGACCAAGCAGGATCGAGAATTAAAGTCGCAAAGACCGAAACGGTAAATGAAGATTTGTGTCCAAAACTAGAAACTGCAGTGGTTCGGAAATAAAATGACTGTAAATTTCACAATGTGCTGAAAAGTGAATTAATTTTTATTTTATTTAATGAAAAATCTGACAAAATAAAATTGAGTTTCCTACTGTAAGGTACTGTAATTGAGTTTCCTACTCAGTTCGAGCAGGACTGCGAATTAAAGTCGTAGAGTGCAAATCGAAACAAGAAATGCAGAAATGTGTCCAAAACTGAAAACTGCGGTAGTGTCCGAAAATAAAAAGATTGTAAAACGCCTTAAAGTTGCACTATAGAATTTCCGTCCTGGAATCGTTGAAAGCTTCGTAACTCGTTTCAAGAGACTCCGGAAGTTCCACGTTATAATGTTTCGGACCACTGTGTAAAATGTCGGTGAAGACATTTGCCAGCAACATTTGTCAGCGAGATGTCCGGAACGAAGACGACAAACGAAAATTCTCAGTTCCCGTTACATCCACGACAACCCACAAAAGAATGGAATGAACTCTGAGTGGAGGGGAGAGAACAACATGCCCGGAGTGTCCATCGCCTCGAAAGAATTTGACTACAGCTGGGCGTGCGAAAACAGTTGCAATTCTGAAAAAAAGCTTCTCGCTACAGACCCGAAAAGTACGTTTTACCTCCAAGTTCAATTTTGCGGAAAGCGTCTGAGTTTTTACTACGACGACTTCTGGCAAATCTAACGAGCGCTCCGTTAGATTCTTTCTTTTCGTTTCCCGCAGCGTAGACCCGCATGTAGTTTTAGGTAGGTGCGGTAGGAACTCCCGTAAGTTATCTCTTACGTTCTCCGTCAAACTTGAGCGCGCATGCGCAGAGAAGGCAAACCGGCCTGAAATTTCCATAACGTAGTTACATCGCCCTTAAAGTTGTGGAGGGTTTTAGACCTTGCGAATGGTGTTCACTTCGCATAAATTTCAGGGAAATGAGAGGGAATCGCAGACACTTAAAAATGTCTAAATTCACTTTGATTTTTTTTTACATGGGAAAAATGTGTAGTCACAAAATTGAAAGTGAATTTAAATGTCTGGAAAAATTCATACGTATTCCGAAAAATAAACGAATTATTTTCATCAAGAAAAAGTTTGGTGTCCGAGAGATTTGTTGAATAATTAAATTTTTTCATCAATTTGTTAATAACATTTTGGAATTATTATCATCCAAAATTAATCTTTTCAGCATCTTTAATACGCTTGATTTTGTTCAGATTTTTATACCATCGAGAAGTGTTCACAATTCCCTCTCAATTCTCTGAAACTTATACGAAATCAACACCATTCGCAAGGACTACCCTAAAGCGGAGGGTTCCGTTATTCGAAAGCCGGATAAGCGAGCTTCTACTCGTAAAAAAAAGTTTATTACACTTTTCCTTACCGACCGAGCTGGCTCGGGTCGAACAGCGAGGTGTCGTAATCTTAAGTCGCGCTTCGACTTTTCAATGAGCCAACAGCTCAGTCGGTTACATCGCCAAATTGAAACGGAACACTTAACCCATAGAAGTGCCTGAAGGGATTCTAAAGTCCGCGTGAGTTCTTTTGTCCGCGTCGAACACCACTCCGTCACGAAACCTCCGAAAGTAGTTATGCACAACGCATGTTCTTAGTGCCGCATTAACGCCTTAGAAATCCCCTCAGCCGTTTTTGAATGACGAAAAAAAAAAAGAAAAAAAAATGATTCTACGTGTTAGAAAAAAAAATCTTAAAAAATGATTCTACGTGTACGGTTCTTTCTCTTCGCTCCGGGTTCCCGTACGGTCCTGGGATGAATAAGTGGCGCACCGCAGCACGGCAGCGCTCGGGAGGCTGGGAGACGCTCGGCCGAGAGAGCTCTGGAGTGGCACGCGCGTGCCGCGAGCGTGTCGAATGCCGTCACTGTACCACCACCGCTCGCGCCGCTGCCGCTGCCGCCGCCGTCGCGGTTGCGTGATCCCAAATAGGGCGTCAGGTGGTTGCCACGGTGGTCATCGCGGTAGCCGCGCGCGTGCTCGTCCTCCGAGGCTATTATTTAGGGCTGTAAATTGAATTAAACAGTCGGAATTATAGATATTTTGTGAGATAAGGGGCAAAGTGGTCGGACAGCTTCGTTAAAGATGTGCCGGGAATTTAAGGGGAGTTCGGGAAATCGGGTATTCGAGTGTCGTTTCAATCCATCGGATTTTAAAGAGGCAATTTTTCTGCGGCTGAGCTCTCGGGATTTGACCATTTTTTTTTTTTTTTTTTTTTTTTTTTGTCGGGTAGAGATCGATTTATGCTGATCTATTTCTTTATTTTTATTAATTTTTTTTAAATAAAAGTATTAACAAAGATCGCTGCTGTGCAACCAGAAAATATCAAATTGCGAAGTTATGAAAAATTATTAAAAAACGGGCTTTAGGACTTTTGGGTCGATGGCCTGTTGACCATATGTGGATGCAATTGTAATTGTATGGATGTATACATGTTTTAAAACTGTAACGATCGCCAATGCATCGTATGCGTTATTAATAAATACACACTTACTACTATTTTAGTATTATTGTTATTAGGGCTATTATTTAGGGCTGTAAATTGAATTAAACTGTCGGAATTATAGACATTTCGTGAGATAAGGGGCAAAGTGGTCGGACAGCTTCGTTAAAGATGTGCCGAGAGTTTAAGGAGGCTACGAGAAATCGGGTATTCGAGAATCGTTTCAATCCATCGGATTTTAAAGAGGCGATTTTTCTGTGGAGGAACTATCGAGAAGTGACCAATTTTTTAATGTTAATTGAAATTGATAACGAACATCGCTGATATACAAATAGAAAATATCGAATTGCGGGCACATTTACAACTCTACTGGATTAAAACTCTACCAAAATCTCTACCAGAAAAAAAACTACCGAAATACAAAGCTAGACAGTAGCCGTGTATTCCGGTAGAGTTTTAGTTCGATTCCGGTAGTTTGTTTTTTGGTAGAGATTTTGGTAGAGTTCTAATATGGAAGAGATGTTTTCTGGTAGAGTTGTGAGTTCTAGAGATGTAAATGTGCCAAATTGTGAGCTGACAAAAAATGATTTTTAATTCTTGGAAGAACCTCGGTTGATGACCTATTCGCAATATGCATGCATTCGTTAGAATAATCTGCTTTGGGTTTTGGATCCAAACTTGTTCCATGTTACATATCGTCAATAAATCCACTTACACACGGAAAAAAGCATATGCGAAAAAGATATTCAAAATATATTTAGAATATGTAATTTTTTATATATATTTTAATATTAAACATTAAAATATATGAAATATTTTGATATAGAAATAATGGTAGTATTTCTTTATTTCCTTGTACACCCTACCAGGTATTTACATACCCCAGCCCTTATAATAAACCCCTTAAAACCAATAGCCTTTTTCATTAACTAAAATATTTCCTGTAATATCTATTTTATTCTTTGCATACTACGCTTTCGTTTTTCTCTATCACCTCTCAAAATCCGCAACATATTAGATAAAGCTGTAACCGGTCTTCCTTTTAAGGTATTATCAAATTTTCGTTCCAACTCTTTCCCCTGCAAATTTCACTTCCAAGCACTCAGACCATCTTCCATTTCCATTCTTGTTTTTCGTTTCATGTCCTCGCACTCGAAAATACGAACTATCGTCTCAACCTTCTTCCCACAAAGGGCAAATATTTCATATATTTTAATTAATTTAATATATTTGAATCGATTTAATATATGTAATTGATTCAATATACTTTAATTGATTCAATATATTTTAAGGTAGCTCAAGCATTAGGTCGACTCAAAGATATTGAGCTGAATTTTGGATATGTTCTAATCGATTAATTCACTTCGGCGTGTGCCAAATTTGAAATAGATTCACCATTCAGTTCCGGAGATAACAGCTGTTGAAGTTGAGTTACTTAACATAATCAACATGGAAGATCCATTTTTTTTAGCATACAAACTGCCGTTACGAAAAACTCCATCAAGAAAGTGTTTCAAGAATCAGCATAGTAAAGTTTGAAAGCGGTTCACCACCTACTTTTTGAGATATCACAAACTGAATGTCGCAAATTTTGCTTCACCTACGTATTTTGCTGACACGTACCTCTGTCTCTGTACCCCGCTAGAGCTACCTTAATTGATTTAATATATTTACATTAATTTAATATATTTTGATAATAATTTCATTGATAAATTTAATTAAATTAAATTTAATTTATTTATAATTTATTATTTTTATTTAATTATTTAATAATAATTTAATTTGGATTCCTGATAAAAATCCAAGTATCGCATATACTTTCCCTGGCGGCCATTGCTGCTACTAGAAAAAGTTACAAACTACAAAAATAGCCTCCGCCCCAGACGGTATTTTTTTCCCTCTAATTTCGATTTTTTTCTTTTCGAACTATTCGACGTACCTGACTGAGAGTTCTCAGAGGGTTTAACGTTCCCGCAGTTCGAAGTCGTATGTTTCCGCGCAACGGTCATCAGCTTCACTAAGTTAGAGCGCGAGCGTCGAATCTATGAGTCGGGGTTAATCGATTACCGAAAGCCGTGTCCAAACATCTAAATATATAATCCGAAAATAACGTCGGGGATCTTTGATTCTCGCGCATCTGATACATCCCGAAGAACTCTTACGAGCCGGAGTTCGGCGAGTCTCGGAATAGAAACGTGCTCGAGCGATATCGCCGTCTCGGCTCTTTCCCCACGATTTTTTTAATTCCCTCGAGACCGCACAACAAAAGTTGAGTGCCGTGGGCGGATCCGCAGCGATAGGCGGAAGTGTCCGTATCAACTTGCACGTAATCGACTACATCGGTTGCCCGATAACATTCATAATAAAACGTAGCCGGGGCGCAAAGTTGCAGAACTTCTTTCCAGTTTTATCTCGCACATTACTATTGTTTAACATTTATTCGCTCGTAATGAAGATTTTAATAAGGAAATATGGGAAAGTAATGACACTTTTTTCTTTTAAACGAGGCACTATTGTTTCGACAGCATGCATAGATTTCTCTATAACGGTCTCGTCCAAGCTTTTGGGGCAACTTGGAAGAGAGCCAAAAAAAGATGACTCACCCGAGAGCCTCGCCGTTTTGTAACGAAAGCTTTGTAACAGATTTATAATTGCGTGAAAAAAAAAAATTTCAAAAAGTGGGAAACTGCAATTCGGAAAAAAAAATTAAATATTTGAGACACTGATTATGCGCTAAGTGTAAAAAATTTCGAAAACCGAAAATGAATTGGGAAACTGCACTTCGTGAAAGCAGACAATTAAATATTTAAGACACTGATTATGCGCTAAATAAACAATGGCGGAAACGAGTATAGCGCCGCAGCCCATTCATCCTCGTGTCGATTACGTGCTGTCAATGTAATTTAGGACTCGGGATGTGGAGGATCATTGTCCCACGATTCGATTACTCGATTCCATGAGTTTCCCCCTCGCGCTCACTTATCGTCAAGAGGCTGCTGGATGGGACTTGGTACCGAGTACTTTTTGCCCTCTCGGCGCTAGACTGCGGGTCTCGTTAGTCGCGCATGCGCACAAGCGTACAGTGGTATTTTAACGGATCCGCTTTACTCGTGCGTTCAACTGACATTTACAGGGACAATCGCTTATTTACATAACAATAAAGTACATGTGTGCCGCTTGAGACCGCATAGACGCTAAGTTCGGGTTAAGTTGGGGCGAGGCGAAGAGAGCAGAGAATGGAAAAAAAGATGGAGGATTGCGAATCAACCTTAAGGGTAAGCTAAAAGCAAGATGGCGGACGACCGCGACGATGTGGGGGAAAAGTCGCCTTCGGTGAAATTTTTAGAAGCTTTTGGGTTTTTTTATTCAGCAGTGGAAATTATTAGGGGAGAGCGGGGCAAAATGGGATAGTGGGGCAAAACGTGACTGTGTCGCAAAACGCTAATTTCTAGTAATTTTTGGATGGGCAAGTGGGGCAAAATGGGGCAGACCGGATGTATCGGTGGGGCAAAATAGAGCATCGAAAAATTATTGGAAAAGTGAGATTTTCCCACTATCTCGTTTTTCCCCACTGTTCTGTCTTACCCCACTATCCCGTTTTGCCCTACTGTCCCGATATGCCCCACCGTCCCATTGTGCCCTACTCTCCACTACGTTATAATGACCGATTGATTTGATTGGTCCATTCTACCAGATGATGCGAGCATCTGACTTAAGGAACCAATCAAATCAATCGGTAATTTCAATTTAATCATTTTCACGGCTGGATGGAAAGCGTCATTTATAGCTCGTCGAGAGGGACAACTAAGGAAATTGGACACCGCTCGTTTTAAAGAGCGATCTTTGGTCTTAAAGAGGACCGTCGCGTAACTGATGAATTATCAAGATTCGAAAAAGTCCATTGATGACGACCTTCCTCTAATTACACCCAGAAAAATAATTTATTTGACGAATGCCCCGAAAATTACTATTTATTTGAATAAAAAAAATTATTTAAACCAAATAAATATTCATTTGCGGGTGCCCGTCAAATAAGTTTTTTTTCCTAGGTGTAAGAGAAGCCGAAAGATTGAGGTAGAATCAGATTGGCTAGTTGACTAAAAAATGGTTACATGAAAGTGACCAGAAGTAGAAAAGATCGTAGAAATAAAACGGATGTAAAAAATGGGCCGAAGGTAAAATAGGACGAGGACGACGAAATTGACTAGAAATGGGAACGTGAATCTGATAGAGCAACTGGTTGACAGCGATAAGAGACTCATTGAGAGAGCCGATTTAGACCCAGCCAAAGAAAAGTATGTAAAAATAACGGAAGGAAAAAAAGTAAACTAGTAAAAAAGTAATTCGCGCATATTTTTTTACATGGTAGATGTTTCTCCTCTCGGTGTATATTTTTCGACACCTTCACCTGTGTCCCCGGGCGATGCCATCGCGGTTTGGTAGACGCGCAGCGGATTCTATTTCGGAGACGCGCGTCGCGCAAACACCGGCTCGGTCTGCTGCGAAATAGGTTTCCGTAATTCATGTGGGTTTGCCATTCTCTTTAATAGCAATATCCCGCCAGTCGTATTGCTACGCGAATTTCGAAGCATATCGATCGAACTATATATACGCTTGCTGAGAAAAGTGGCTTTCGAGTAAAATCATCTTAATTTTCCCCCCACCCAAAATATCCAAGACAATTTTCATCAAATTTCCACACTCGGGAATTCGTTCTAACACATTTAAATTTTTGACGCAAAAATCCAAAAATAAAAAATAAAAAAAATGTATTCATTTTTCCCCCGACCACCAAAATTCTTAAACCGCTGCTTCAAAAATATGTCTAACATATAAAAGAAATATTTACTCACTTATATAATTTTAAGTACCCCGACACTAAAATCGCAAAATGTTTATTGATTTCTTTCCGAAATATCCAATATTAATTTATCAAGTTTCCACATCCAGCACTTCGTTCTAACAAAAAAATTATCAACAAAACAACCCCAAATACAAAAAATTGAAAAAAAACATATATATGCATATTTCCCCGACCACAAAAATTCTCAAACACCCGTCCCAAAAAAACATCTAACATAAAAATCAACAAAAAGTATTCATCTCCCCAATTTTAATTACCCCGCCCCTAAAATCCCAAAAAGTCTCTCAATTCAAAAAAAAAAATCGCCTAAAGCACCCATCTCTCTCGGAACCCAGTCAAAACCTCCGCGAAAGTTGCTCAAACGTTTGGCCTCTCGACGAGTCTCCCCGAGCGATCGCGCCTCTTCGCCGTTCGAACCTTTATTCCCCCCCCCCCCCCCTCTCACTCAGGAAGTCACAGATGCAAGATAACCCACGTCTGTGTCGTCAACGTCGACGCTCCGCGACTATATATGTATCGATCTATGCGCCTCTCTCTCGGCTTCTCTCGCGTACCGGAACGCGCGGCAGCTCGGAGAGCTACCGCGTGTGGGAGAGGTTGGGCGCGCGCCACGTCTCTACGTCACAGCGAGCTACGTCACTGGGGAACCGGCGGCGGTGAGGTGGAGTGGGGGGGGGGGGGGGGGGGCAGGCGGCGGCGGGGAGTGGGGGGGCGGTCGGGGGCAGCGACGGTGGCGCGCGCCTGGTGGGGTGGTTTCGCTTCCGCCGGTCTCTCTCCAGGTGGGGGAGGGGGGGGGGGGGCGGTAGGGGCGAAGGGGTCACGTGGCGGCGCCGCGGGGTGGGGGCAGCGTCCGAGGGGCGACGCACGAGCGCGTACGCGGCGCGGGGGCCGGCGGGGTCGCGGGCCGGAGGAGAGGGAGCGAGAGCAGAGCGCGGGCGCACGCGACACGCGGGGGGCCGCGGGTGCCGGGGCGGGGGCAGGGGGGGGGGGCTCCGAGGTAGAGCCGAAGAGAGCAGGGATTGGCCGAGCTCCGCTCGACGCTTCCAAATATGGGACAGTCTCGGCGGTCCATTCATAAAACTACGGGGCGCGCCGCGGCTCGGCTCAGTTCGTGCGCGACCCCCACGCATCGCGCGTCCTTTACATCCTGGTCCATGGTGCGGCGAAGCTCGGCAACCACGCACCGAACCACCGAGCCACCCACGGATAGAAAGGTTCCTCGCGCATCGGGAACCGTGGGCGCGAAGGCGCGTGTGTGTGTTTGTGTGTGTGCGGAGACCGGCGAAAGACGCACACGTAGAGCCTGAAGAGGCGTGCGGTATCTCTAGGGGAGAGAGAGAGAGAGAGAGAGAGAGAGAGAGAGAGACACAGGGGTTTCGCGGTTCGGGCTAACTCGCGACCCGTCGACGGCCCACGCATCCTCGCGAATGTACGCTCCGTGCGTCTCCCGTGAACGGAGCGGGATGCAGCTGTGAGGCCCGTCGTGCAAAAGGCGGGAAGGCGAGAGACTGAGGGGCAGGGGCGGGGGGCCGAGGAACGATAAGTGGCCCGGAGGAAACCAGGGGGAAAAAAGTACACGTATGGGACTGCGGAGGATAAATGGGGAAAAATAGAGAGAGTGATCGAGGGCCGAGTCTCTGATCTCTGGTGCTTATGGTGCTTTGGCTGTTTTAACCGCGCTAAACCTTGACGCGCCGCCTCCGAGAGGGCCACGCGAGGACTTTGCTTCCAAAGAGTTCGCTTCCGACGAGCCGGTGAGCGGCGACGAGAGTGCGATAGTTCGAACGAGATATATTGTTGTTTTTTTTTTTCGATTGGGAAAGAAACTTCGAGGAACTCTGTGTTATTCGATCGTCCATCAAAGAAGTGTTCACGAATCGCGCCGGTGAGACACCGCGTTTTGCTGACGATCGCGGGAGTAATGAAAGAGACGTTGTCGCGGATCGAAGTCACTGATATCTACCTTTAGTTCCAATCGTTCGATAACACGACGAGCGGACGACCCGAAACTAATAGCGATTAAGTTGTATTGAGTTTTACAAACAAACAAATAAATAAACAGAGCTTTAATAATTATTGCGTTGAACGATACGACCGCAGGCGAGGAGACGCAGTGCGCGGAGTCCGAGGGTGCCGCGCCGGTCGACGGAGGGACCGTCGACGCGAGAGCTTCGCCAGGTGGATCGAGGATAGCGAGGTCGGCGACGATAACCAGCGAGCCGGATTTGCTCCAGAGGATGACGATGGACGGCATGGAGGTAGTGGGCACGCAGCACCACGCCGCTGCCAGTCCCTTCCTGCTCTCGTCCCCGCCGCCCGGACACCATCATCATCACCACCATCATCATCACCACGCGACGTTCAACCTCCAGGCGGTTCAGCTGAGCTTCGACGCCTGTCTAGCCTACAACACCTCAGCCAGTTCCACCTCGAGCGGGGGTGGCGGCGTCCTAGGCGGTGGCGCCCGGGGAGCGTCGCCGACGGTCGCGACCTCCGTAAACTCCACCAACCCCAAAACCATTCCGGCCCTCACCCTATCGAATTGCCAGCCGCTCCATCCGGCCGCATCCGACTCGCCCGACCACCACCACCACCACGCGAGGCACCATCTTCATCACAACAACAACAACAACAACAACAACAACAACGTCACCGAAGACCATCTGCGGTGCCATCGACATCCGGAGGCCCCAGCCTCACCGAGCGGGTCCGCGACCGGCTGCGAGAAGCGTCACCATCGTCACGGCTGCAACCAGAACCACCAACGGAGAAACCCCGATGAGGAGGACGAGTGCAATGGGAATTGTCGGGACGAGATCAACAACGGGGAGAAGGACAAACCTGGGGATCTCAATACACCCGTCACAACCAGCAGCGACCTACCGTCTTTCTTTGGGCCATCGGCGCTCGTCGAACCACCACCAATCTCAGGTACTGCTGCAGAGATAAGTGGCGTTGTCGATTAACAAAGCGTCCTGATCCTCGTTGTCGTTGGGTCCTTCGTGAGTAGGCTGTGCGTCATTCGCGCCTTGTTTTTTCTGGTAGCTTGCCTGATTTCTTAAATGGGATGAAGATGTCAAGGTGGTTGTCCAGTCTTGTTGGATGTCCAGCAAGACGTCCGGTCTAGCTTGATGTCTTCGATCCCGTTGAGTCATCCAGTAAGATCTCCACCAAGACAAGAAGACTAGAAAAACCAAGCATCAATGACGGACAGCGTACACTTGAACCACGCCAGACGCTCCTGAGGACCTTTCATGGGCTTCGGCTGAAGCCTCTTTTATTTCCTTTCTTCTTCAAGTAAACCACTAAAATTGTTAAATTTTACGTCCCTAATTTCCTAACTCTGGGCTTGAAGATGGAATATCCGTGGTTGGTGGGGACTTACTAATAGAGGAAGGTGTTGCAACATTGGGCAATTTGGTAACTTCTTCTTGGGCTGACTTTGTCCTCAATCGTGATCCGTTGTAGGGGACTATTTCGGATCTTGATAATTCAATGAGTAAGCAACGTACGGGATTTCGGATATCCCTCATTTTCGAGATCAATGAACGCACTTTAAAACGAACGTTGTCCCATTGTCTTGGCTGTTGTGCTAGGTGGGATACAAAGATGCGAAAGAGTCCAGTGATGGCGACTTTCAACCGGCCTAGGTAACAAGCACGCATAGCCAGGTGGATGTGCTTGATTGTATCGAGCTCACGGGAGCTCCTCTAGCTCCTAATACTCTGCTACCCCGATAAACCATCTGTTCGTTTCTCGGCTTTTACCGCAAAATAGAAACTGTCCATAAATAAAAAAAGGTCTGTGTATATTCTTATAAGATTGAGACGAACACAAATTATATGATAATTATAGACGTGAAGCATAGTATGTTTTATTCGCATCTCTTAGTATGAAAACAATAATTCCAGGAATAAAAATATACGCAGAAGACTAAAATATTACATAAAATAATATTTTCAAAATAATTTTTTTAATACTATCGTAATGTATTATTTTTCCCCTTTGTATACATCTTTTTTTTTTTGAAAGCTGCGAATTGTTCTAAAAAAAAGTTCAACATCGGTCCTTTTTCCTAAGTTCTTCGCTCTTACGAGACATGCTCGACATCGAAGACACTTAATTTTCAAAAATTCCGACGCATTAACGCCGAATCTGCAGCAATATTCGTTGAACCATATGCTCGTTGAGAAACAAAGAACCGCCACAGCGAATCAACATCGATAACAAATTATACTTCAATTATGGACTTGAAACACAGTATGTTTTATTCGCATCTCTTAGTATGATAAAACAATCCCACGAATAAAGATATACGCAGAAGACTAAAATATTGCATAAAGTAATATTTACAAAATAATATTTATAAAATAATTTTCCAAATACTATTGTAATGTAATATTTGATAGATAGATATTGCATTTATTGTACACTAGGACCTGGGGTCCTCTAGGCGCATAACAAACCGAATAAATACAAAAAGAGAAACTGTCACTTGCATACATTTCGCCCATTGTCTTTGTCTCTTTTGCATACATCTTTTTTAAGAGATGCGAATTGTTAAAAAAAAAAAACATTACAACATCGCTCCTTTCCCCTAAGTGCTCGCTCTTGCAAAACACGCTCGCCATCGAAGACACTCAATTTCCAAAAATTCCCAAAAGCCTCGACGCCGAATCTGCATCAATATTCCCCGAACCATATGCTCGTTGAGGAACAGAACCGCCGCACCGAATCAATAACCGTTCGCACAGAATGAAAAAAAAGCAACTACCTGCGAACGGCATAGTTGACATTTTTGCTCGCGACGAGGCTGGAGCATTCGCGGGTTCCGTCGTTTTCCGAGAGCAAAACGACGGAAGGACCTTGGTCTCTGCGTCACATCGATTCCTGCGAGGCGGCGCGCGAGGGACCCCGGCATTGGCCGGCCGGCCGCCGGCTCTGGACCCGCACCCCCGTTTTCAAAGTCAAAGTCGAGGCTGCCGGGTGGCAGCGATCGCCGGCGCAGCGACCAGGGAGCGAAAGAGACCGACAGACAGCGGCCACGAGGCGCCAGTGACGTAGTACAAGACGCCCGCGAAAACGGCCAATATCGAACCTCGACCGCCAACCGGTGGATCAATACGACGCGACCCCGACATTCAGGAGTCCTCCTGCCCTCCCTTGACGCCGCAACTTCTCTCGCCAACGAACCCAATCTCGTACCTCATCCTGCTCCCGACCACCCCCTTCCCACCCCCCCCCCCCCCGCCCCCGCCCCCGCCCCCACCACTTTCTGCTGACGTAGCCGGCACCGCGCCAACTCCCACCCACCCCTCTACAGTTCATTCATGCTTCCACCGGGCCTCCCCGTAACCCGCAACCCTCGAGCCTGCTGACGCTGAAGCACCCAACGACCCAAGACCCGCTCTCCTCCTCCGCTCGGCGCCGACTCAACGTACCCACCCTCCGAGCTCCGGCGACCCGTAACCGCACTGACCCGATCTTTCACTCTCGGTTTTCATCGCCTCGTTATTTAAAATAAGGGTTTTAATTTTGTAGAGGAAACTGTTATTATTCCGGGGACTTGATGTTGAGGGTTTGTAAGCCTTTTGGGAAAATGCGTCGTTGCGAGATCGCAGTTGTTGAGGTTCTTTATTTTTGATATCTGGGCTTTGTTGCGGGAGATTGACGGAGGGTGGAGGTTAATGTGGCCTGGTCCATATCGTCGGTTCGGTTGTTGCTTCCTTTTTCTTTTTTGGTGGATTTTCATTATTTGGGTTTCGTTGCTGGAAATTTGTATAGGATATAAGGGGCGAATATGGCTCGGTCCATATTGTCGGTTAGATTTTTATCCCTTTTTTTTGTAAATTATAATTACTTTGGTTTCATTTTTGGAAATTTATATAGGATAAATGTGATCAATATGGCCCGGTCCATATTATCGGTCCGGTTATTAAACCTTTTTTTTAAATAAATGTTCATTATTTAGTATTAATTCCTGGAAATTTATATAAGATGTAAGGGGTGAATATAGTCCATATTGTCGATCCGGTAATTAAAACTTTTGTAAAAAAAAAAAAATTAATTATTTAGTATTGATTCCTGAAAATGTATATATTGCGTCTATCCGGTCGTGATCCCCTTTTTTGTAAATTTGAATTCTTTGGTTCCTCAAAATTCCTTCAATCCTTAAAATGTACATAGGGAAAAACATAATTAATTTCCTCGTTAATCGGGGTGGGTCATATTCCTCACTTTCACCTTAAAGTTAGATAAACCGGTCGGCCAAATAAGAAACTTGAAAAATACAAAAACGGACGATTCGAGGGATTTCTTTGATCGAAACTCAGTCAATGTCCGAGTTTAGTTGGAAAATCGGTGGAGAACCGCGCGGATGTGTAGTTCAGACAGGAAGCGACGGACGGCAGGATACAGACGGTGAGATAGAGAGGACGGTGCACGGACCAGCTTGAAGGAGATAAGGCAGGCTCCGCGTATCGCCGGGCTCTTCCTGCCGGCTTTTAGTATTTCGCTGTTGACCCCAACGGACGAACTTTGCCGATCTTCACCGTCGTAGTGTCAGCGCACTCCTCGGCCGACGGACCGGAAGTACTTCCGTGCTTTTTGTCCGATATAAACGGAAACGAGCGAACGGAGCGCATAGGTCCATCATCTTTAACGCGTATTTACATTCCATCCGCAGTCTACCCGAGATACGTTCGCGATATCAACCGAACTTAACTCTTCTAACGTTTTCCCTAAATAAATTGACATTGATCGTTATAGGCAGTTAAATAAATCAATAAAGTTAGCTCTCCGGCAACAGAGAGACCGAAAGTAAAAATGTGAGATAAGAAGTCGGATATGCTTATTGACATTAAATTGTTGCTATTTCCATGTATTTTTTTTATCAAAGCGTTGTTTCAATAACAACAATAATTACAATAACAATAAAACAATAAACAGTAACATTTGAAGTTGTTATCAAAATGCATGACCTGATATATAAATTAATTACCGTCGGGATAATCCTATCAGCAGCCGGCAAAAGGTTCAACAGTTGTCACTGTGATTATGCGAGATAGCGCGGTCGGTAACGAAATTGATAATGCCTTATCGAGCCCACATAAAAAGAAAATTGTCTTGCCTTGGAAAATGGGCTGACTCGGGGAAAGCCAATGGTCACTTTCCTCAGTCGTCCGCGTTCCCACAACCGCCTTAATTACAGTTTTTCAAATCAAGACACACCACCCAAAAGTGCATGGTCTCATATATAACTTATCAATTATCACGGACCGTCCTTAAGTAAACCAATAGAGGGCCGAATAAGTTGGTTCACACTTGACTTCGCTGACATTGACCTTGAACGGTCAAACTACTGATAAGGAATCGATTCCAAAGAAACCCTCAATGCTGCCCACCAAAAACCACCCCAAAGATCCATCAGAACCGACGTTTTTCACCGCCCTCCTCTTCCCTGATTGCAGGTAGTCTGGCGGGCGAGGACCTCTCCCTCGAGGAGGCGACGGCGGAGGACGACGACACGGTGACTTCCGGCGCCCGGGACCATCACCACCACCACATCCACCAAGACAATCAGGATTCCTCGGGCCCCAACCCTGTAGGATCCTCTAGTCCGCAGCGCAACCAGCATCAGTCCCAGGACGACGTTGAGCGCTGCAACGTCCTCCAGGGTGGCGTCATCCTCTACTCGGCCCCGCACTCTGGGTCATCGGTCTCGTCGGTTCCAGCGACCAGCGTCAACATCTGCAGCGTCCCGACACTGACCTACCGGGGTGTCTTCACGACGACCTGCAGCCAAGCCTCGCCCCTCAACACCCTCCAGACTCCCCAGCAGCAGCAGCAGCAGCAGCAGCAAACCGCCAGCCAGGAGCTCTGGGGGTCGCTACCCTCGCCGACCCTGACCTTGACGAGTCAACCTTTCCTCCACCCGTCCCTCCACTCAGCGCCGTACGGCGGCGAGACGGTTGAGCTACTCCAGGTGGAGTCGAAACCACCCCAACCACCGCCCGGCTACCACGACACCCCGTCCTCGACCCCCACGACCTGGCTCTCCGCTCACGAGGAGAGCTACGACCCGGGTCTCCTCTCCCACCACCATGGCCATCATCACCACCAGGAACCGGCGCTCAAGCAAGAACCGGCAGCCAACTCCGGATACGCCGCGCCGGTCCAGCATCAGCAACCCCAGCAACAACAACAACAGCAGCAACAACAACAGCAGCAACAACAGCAACAACAACAGCAACAGCCCACTCAAGGTGCAGCTGGCGTTCAACTCGCTGAGTACAATCCCAGCACATCGAAGGGCCACGAGATCCTCTCGCAGGTCTACCAACAGAGCGCCATGCCGCTGAGGCTCGTTCCGGTCAAACCCAGAAAGTACCCAAACAGGCCAAGCAAGACCCCGGTTCACGAGCGCCCCTACGCCTGTCCCGTCGATGGCTGCGACAGGCGATTCTCCAGGAGCGACGAGCTCACTAGACACATACGCATCCACACCGGTCAGAAACCGTTCCAGTGCCGGATTTGCATGAGGTCTTTCTCAAGGAGCGACCATCTGACGACCCACGTGCGCACCCACACGGGCGAAAAGCCCTTCTGCTGCGACCAGTGCGGAAGGAAGTTCGCGAGGAGCGACGAGAAGAAGAGACACGCCAAGGTCCATCTCAAACAGAGGCTCAAGAGGGAAGCTACTCACTCCAATTCCAGGAGTCACGCGCAGGCTCATGCCTCCTCGCCGTGCAATCAGTAAGATTCTGATGGTGCGGATTCGAGGAAACGCTTTCCGTGACGCTTCCTGAGTGCGGCAGGAAGTTCGCGAGGAGTGACGAGAAGAGGAGACACGCCAAGGTTCGTCCCAAACAGAGGCTCAAGAGGAAAGCGAACCACTCCAATTCCAGGCTCACGTGTCCTCACCATGGAATCGGTAAGATTCTGATGTGCGCATTCGAGGAAACGCTTTCCGGGTCGCTTCCTGAGTTACAAAATGACCGTTTTTCGGGACGCTTCCTGAGTCACAAAATGGCCGTTTCCTCGGGACGCTTCCTAAGTCACAAAATGGCCGTTTTCTCGGGACCATCGGAATTCGGATCGTCACGAACGAATCGGCCAATGAGATGCTCTCTTTCGAACGACATCGGAGCGGAGAACCGGACGCAACGGAATAGTGGGAATTCCCCAGCACCGTCTCGGATGACCGCGAAGCAGCCACGCGCCGCGTTCCACGGTGACCCCTAAATTCGACTCGGAGGAATCCCAGGCGCGCTCGGCTGCAACCGCGAATCGATAGGTGCATCGCGTCATCGCGACTCTCGTGCATGGACTCTTCGGAGTCCCGACCGTCCTCGGCGGAACTTTCCGACTCTGCGGATCGGTCGTTACCGGCAGTCGGTAATCCGACGCGTCGATGAACTCCCGAGGAACCTCTTGGGTCCTCGCTCATCCGCGCGACGCGACGACTAAGAAACAAGCATTTTGCGCAAAGTATTGAACTTTTTTCCCGAACCCCTCCATCGTGTAGGAACTTTAGGTATCTTATCATTTGTGTTTTAAATCGTAGAGTTAATCGTATGATAGAAAACAAAACGTCCCTCACTCCTGCGTTGTATAGATAGAAAGGGAGAAAATGAGAAATATGAGATGCTTTTTTTCATCGAGGTAAGAATATTTCGATACTTTGAATTAATCGTAAATTTGAATAAAAAAAAAGAGAAAAATTGAATTCTGATCTCCCGTTTAAAAGAGTGTAGATGAAGAAAAAGAGAGAGAAAACAAGCGTCACTGTGATTAGTTCTTTGCAAATTTTCGAACCGTCTGATGTATAATCTTTAAACTAAAGATGGATGGATATGTTGCTCGAGCTTGAAATGTATTTCCTTCCGAGGTGAATTCTCGACGCACCCTTCCCCTCTCCCGTCCAGTTTTCGCATCGCGAAACTGAAACAGATCAAAGTTCGATTCAATGTCGAGAGTCTTTCAAGTCGCCCGAATGTGCCATTTATCTTCCCAGCGATCTCGGAATATTTGTGTATAAAATGTTCCCAAAACAAAAAAGAAAAATAATTGTTCGATCTATCACATAGGTGTCATATTAGCGTTCTACGATGTATGTTTTTTTCTCGCGGTTCCGCAACGGCTCTGGGGAAAGAGAGTCGACGAGAAACCCCTCCGCATAACGGCAATCTTCGAAGAACTTCAAGAGACTTGTACATAATACGGTGTCGCGTTTCCACTGCGAATTGCACGTCTGTCCTGAGCGACCTTCAAGATACCTCCAGTATACTTGCTGTCAGGCAAATTGTCGCGTTTATTACTAAAAAAAAAATCATAAATGGGTGTTCGTAAAAAAACGGTACGATAAATATGTGTTGAGCCCGAAAGTAAAAAAAACTTGTCTGTCGATCCCCACAATCGATTCAATGTGAAAGTTCGCTTTATTGAAAAAAAAAATTGAATTTCGCAACGATGAACGATCGCGCACCCATTAATACCCATTTATTTCTCTCGAGGCTCAAAAAATAATATTTTTTATCTCGAAGGTCCTGCCATTAAGTCTTTCGAAATACGCGATCGAATCGCTTCCCTCCCCCCGCAGTCTCGAATTAAATGATTAAAAAAAAAAATGAAAGAAAAAATCTCACTATTTTCCCTCGTGGCCCGGACACGCTAAATCCCGGCAACATTTCCCAAAAGACGCGCCAGTATTCCCCCGAGAATCGTTCCCGTCACGCACCGCGCACCGCTCGAAGAATCCATATTATTATTATTTTTTCTTCAAAATTAAGCGAACGAAGCGTTCCAATGAAAAAAAGGGAAAAAAGTTTTAAAAAAGCCACTAAAGTGTAATTATATCGATCGTGATTAATATCGTTGTTTAATGGGAAAAAGAGAAATCTTCTTTTGTACATATGTATATAACACAGCCGTATTATATGTATACTTAGGGACAAAAAAAACAATGTGTAACTCACTGCGCAGACACGGTAAATAGCGCGGAGCTTTACCAACCTTCCAAGTTTTACCCGAGCATACTTCGCCCGCCTCCCCCGATACCCTTTTGCCTTCGTCCTCTTCTCACGTTAATTGCATTATCTAGTATCGTAAGCTATGTGTACACACATTATTTCTCGACGATTAATAATTATGTATATGTTTATCTATTTATTAACAAAATAAAAAAAATAAAAATAAAAACAATCGCACGCGTGCAAGCACGCACACACAATTGACGCGCGTAGCTCAATGCAGATATATAAAAGAAAAATATATATATATATATGGTACGAATATTTATATATATATATATATATATATATGAGACATAAATTATATGATATTGTTGATATATATAGATCGATTATTTTTATTACCGCGCTCGAGAGTCAGGACTGCGTGCCATTAATTGAAAATAAAAAATAATTAATAATACAAAAAAATAAAATTGCGTATAAGATATAGATACGGGGGGGCGTCGAGAACGAAGTAAATAGCGAAATAGCTCGCGACTCTCATAAGGTGTGTGTGCGTGCAATCGCGGATTAGATAGAGCCCGCGTATCTCCCGCTGTCCCTCCCCCCTTCCCCTCCCCTTCTCCACTTCGCCGATCCTCGTTTCCGGTTCCCCAAAAATCCCAGTCACCAAAACTCCGCGACTCCCCTCAAGAGGATACTTTTTTACAAATGATATTATCTTATATCGCCTAGTTAAATTATATTTAAAAAAAGAGAATATGTAACATTATTATTATTATACACGTGATTTTTTCCAAGTGCAACGCACATAAAAATCCAACTACCTGTATTTTCGGTCGTTGTTCGCCCGGCGCAACATTTAAGCGCCCGTACGATAATTATTAACAAAATACAAGTTAACAATGATTCGCAGAACGATTGTTTTCTTTTCAATTGATCTTCTACAGCCCTTCCTACATCCTGTGTCTCGACGAAGTTTTTTTTATTTACATTAAAGCATTATAATAAAAAAATTAAAGATAAATTGGTAATTGAATAATATAAATTTAATGATCGACAATCACTTTTGGAAAAATTATTAAAATCATTAAAAAAAAATATATATGAAAAGATAAGTATATGTAAAAAAAATCAATGTTTTTATTACATAAAAGTTTCGTCACAAGCATCGTGAGTTTAGATATTACTCATGGATGAAAAAAAAAAAGAAAAATCCAAAGTGATGAAAAAAACGCGACTGACTCATTCATAAATGAATACGCCGTTTATGCAAAATATCGATCAAGAAACTAGCCGACTCCAACTCCCGGTCGATTATTTTATTCGTGATGGACGGTAAGTAAAATAATAATAATAATAATAATAAATTACAAAGTGTTATTCAATTGACACTCTAGGTGCTTGCTGGAGGGACCGTTAAGAAACGGAAATGACTCCTCGCTCATTTCCACGCCGGGCATCTACGGCTCTTTCCCGTTCCGTCGCAAAGGGGCCCGCGCTCGTACGAGAGCAGCGCCAATTGAGTGAAATTTAATTTCATTCGATCCCTCGACCGATCTCGATAGTCCCGAGACGCTCGCCGCTCTCATTCGTCGGTCACGTCCAATCCGCCGGCTCGGATCACCCTGAATGTTCCCGCACTAATTGACTCGTGGCTTTTTGTCTCGGCTAACGAATTTCGTTACCGTTGATCTAAAATCTAATTTTTTCGTTACTCGAGATTTTTTCCCCGTTAAGATTTAATTTTGATATCTACGTCGAAATATAATTATATATATCGCTCTATGTTGTCACTCAACGCTTCACAATTCATACATTCTCGAAGAAATTTTTTATCAGGCATATTTAAATATTTTATTTTATTTTTAATTATATATAAAAAAATATATTTTTATTTTTATTCAAGGTACAATGTTCGTATACATAAAACGCGGAGGTGTAGTGTTTGTTACAGAAAATCTTTGCGCTCTCCGGCATTTTGTCCTGGTTAATGAATTTCTTTATCGTTGATCTAACATCTTATTTTTCGTTATTTGAGATTAATTTCTTTTTTCACTATAAGATTTAATTTTTTATATCGACGTCGACTTAATTATATGAGTCTCTACTTTCTCATTCAACGTTTCGCAATTAATTCATTCTCGGAGAGATTTTTCATCGGTCATAGTTGAAATTTGTTTAAGAATGTTATTTATAAAAAATATATATATATATATATATATAATTTTTATTCAAGGTACAATGGTCGTATACATAAAACGTGGAGGTGCAGTGTTCCTTAGGGAGAACCTTTTCGCTCTCCGGCTTTCGGTTTCGGTCAACGAATTTCTTTATCGTTGATCTAACATCTAATCTTTCCTTACCCGAGATCAATTTTTTTTCCCCCGACAAGATTTAATTTTTGATATCCACATCAAAATATAATTATATAAATCGCCCCTCTTTATCATTCAACGTTTCACAATTAAATTGATTCTCGAAGACATTTTTATCAGTCATATCCATTCTTTAAAAAAAAAATTATTTATTTACTGTTTTATTTTTTTTATTAAAGATACAATCCTCGCATAAACAAAGCACGGAGTTGAAGTCTTCGTCACGGAGAGCCTATGCGCTCTCCTCTCGCACGCCCGACTCGAATACCCGCTATCTCTCCCAACCCGCTCTATCTCCCTCGGTATCGAGATCTCCTGAATTATTTATTCCCGACCCTCCAACTGATTGATTTACCTCAAACCGATAACCACAATCGCCAAAAAAAAAAACGAAAAAACAAAAAAATACCAAAAACAAAAACTGTAAACAAGGTATAAAACGAGCGTGATCGCGATTGAAGACTTTCGGTCACCTCGTGCCCGTCCTCGCAGCCTGCAACGCTACACCCAGAGCTCTCCCCCCTCTATACCTATACCTATGTGGAAGACAGTGCAAGAAGCGGGTAGGAGTGAGGCTGTGAGACCATGTCTATAAATAGGCCCGAGCCGAGATGCGACTCCTCTGCACTTCGCCTCTCCCCCCTCCCCCCCCGCCCCACCTATCTCTTTCTCTCTCCAGAAACCATGTCGCGTTTCTCGCACTTCGCCCCCCCCCCCCCCCGCGCACCTGGTCGCAGTTTCTCTGTTTTTCCGCCCCCCCCCCTCCGGCCCCTTCTCCTCCTTTGCCGCGCTCCAACTCGCTCTTCCACAACCTCTCGGCTTCTTCCTTCCATCGTCTGCATTCTCATCTCTTTCTCCCCCCCCCTCCCCTCCCTCACCCATCTCTCTCGCTCTCCAGAAATCATGTCGCGTTTCTCGCACTTCGCCCCGCTCCCCCCACCTGGTCGCAGTTTCTCTGTTTTTCCGCCCCCCCCCTCCCCCCCCCCGCCCTTTGCTGCGCTTCAACTCGCTCTTCCACAACCTCTCGCGTTCTTCCTTCTATCGTCTGCATTCTCATCTCTTTCTCCCCCCCCCCCCCGCCGCGCCGCTCTTGAGGCTTCGCTCTTCGCCCCCCTCCCCCCTCCCCCCTCCTTCGCCGCGTCGTTACTCGAACTCGAGCGTCAACCTCTCTCGCTCGTATCTTTTTCACGACACGTCTCCTTTTTACCCACTTCTCGGTCCTCGGGGCGCGTCCCGTCTCGCTCGGTCGGTCTGGACGGCTCGGGCTCTCTCACCCACGGTTTCCACATGCACTCTCTCTCTTGCGGGCGCGCGAGAGTTCCCCGCTCGATAGAGGGGCCGCGTATACCTCTGTCGCGCCTCTCTTTTCTTCTCCTCATTATTTCTCGGACCTTTTGTTTTTTATTTTTTTGCCTCTCTGTCTCTTTCCATGTTCTGTCTGTCTCTGTTTAGAGTCCGGTTTTCGAGGCTTGTTTCGAGCATTATTTGTTTTAATAAAATATGTAGTTCGTCACTGGTTTGTTTGTTTGTTTTGTGGATTTTTTGGTTTTTTTTTTTGGAGGTAACTGATTTATCTGTAATGGATTTAGAGGCGGTGGGTCTTTTCATTTGTGCGCTGCTTATTGTTTGGTTTAACATGTTCTGTTTATTTATGAAATTATTATTCATTTTTTTATAACATATTCACTTACGAAATTATTAATATTTTTTACGACTTTTTAAAGATTATTTTCGCACGTTTGTATTACCGTAAGGTTATCGAACAGTTGGTGAGATCTACCGCGCACGCGCGTTGAGTTCCGGGCGAGAATCCTGCGAAAATCATTAGTGCATTTTTCGGACCTCGAAGTTTGACGCATGAAAGTATTCTTCCCTGTCGGTCAATAATCTTTCGTTCAGTTTTCTCTCGTTTGAGCATTTCTTTGAATAAAATATGTACTTTGTGTTAGGTTCGTTTGTATCGTGAATTTGTTGCTATTTATTTGGGAATCAAACTGATTTATCTATAATGGATTTGCCATCCGAGGGATCTCTCGTTTATGCCCTTTTTATTATTTACGTTAACATGCAATAGCTATTTATTGTAAATTTTGTATAACAAATTTATTTATTACATAATAATTTTTCTACGATTTTTTTGACATTATTTTCGCCCGTCTATATGACCGTTCCGTTGGTGAGATCTACCGCGCATGCGCGTCGAGCTTCGAGCGAGAATCGTCGGTAAATGGTTGTAATTTTTTTTCTCGCCGTTTTGCGCACGGAAGGAATTCTTCCCTACCGGCCGATAATCTTTCGCGCCTTCCAGCATCCGGGAACACCGATATTTCTCGTCTCGAAGTATCCGACGCGCGGACCGTTGGAAATTTGATTCTGGTTTCCGTTTCGTGTCGATATAAATTCCAATCGGTCGAGTCGGGGAGGACAGCGTAATTGACAGTAACGTATAGGCTCGCGCGACGATTCCACAACGATACGAAGGGGCCCGCGCGAGATACTCGAAAAAAAAGAGATGCTGCCCGACGCTTCCGAGTGTCGACGAAAATGCCTTTCACCTACCGTAGATGAATAATGATCCATGGAATTCGAAACGACGTTACAAACCGTGCGCGACGCTAACTCCGTCAATCCTAACAGTTACGCGCTCGAAGGATCTCCGATGGAATTCTATATTAGTCTACGAGTCCGTCAAATAAACCGGCAATTATATTAATATAGTGATCCACCGAGTCGAATTTCATGCCATCGAGTGATGGAATAGATAGGGGGTAAAATTACACACGGAAAGTTGTATCGCAGAGCAACGAAAAATAGAAAATTATTTCGGAGAGGAAAGACACATCGAAAATTGTATAGATGCACATAGAAACAAATGACATAGTAAAAGCAACAATACTGACTTTTTACCATGAAAAATAGTTCCCAGGCGGAAATTTTACATTTTATAGTTAGTAAAGTAACTATATAATATATAGTAATTTAAAAAAAATCATATTCGGTAAATCACAGTGCAAATAAAAAAGCAATCGTTGATATTTAGTGATAGCAAACAAAATCACTTATATTGGAAATAGCAAATTATAAAGGTTGATTTGACTCGGATTTAATGAGTAACTGCGCTGTTTTGAGAACAATTACTCCGTTTAAGTTATAAATACTCTCGAAATGTTCGGTAATGGTCTTTTTAAAATGTAATATTGAATTGTGAATTTCTAAGAAATCCATAGCACCTTTCATATTGCACAAAATTCAGTGTACACAGTTTGATGTTTATTCTGAAGTGTTAGTTAGATTAGGTTTTCGTAAGAGCCCATGCATAAAACCTTATTTTTTTGTATTAACTTTTTCGACAAATTATTCGGCAACCAATCCTGAAACTTCGTAATCATATTTAAAAGGACAATGTTACAAAAATTGAATCCCCAAAGTTCACAAAGGTAGATTCGAAAAGATTACCTGAAATCGACCGTGCCATGTTGAGGTAAGATAATCTTACCTGCTGTTATAAAAAAATTTCTACTACGGTATTTTTTTTACGGATAAAAGACGCGAACCTTGCCCTACAAACTCCTTTTACCGAGCGCTATCTTCTCGTCTCTTTGTCCCATAAAACCAACCATGGAGGGCTTTTTTTTGTTACCGACCGAGCATCTCCATCATTTTCGCCGCACTCTTGCTGCATTTTTTAAATTCAACTTAAATCGACCGATTAATGAGTAGTAAAAAAATAAATAATTAAAATTAAAATTAAAATAAAAAAAATACATTATAAACTACCGTACAGCTTTACAAGCGATATTACCGAGGAGCTCTTTCAGGTTTGCAGAATACAGTTTGGTCGATCGGTCATTAGATCGAGCATATATCAGCCCGGCTGAGTGGCTGTCGTCCAGGCGACGGGACCATAAATGGAGAAAGCTTGCTCGATATTATAATCCGTGGTTCAAAACAAGATTGCAAACGCGCGAGAACAGACCGCCGAGACCAGAAGACTCCGGGCAATCGCCGGAACTCGCAAATGAACTCCGTTACGATGACGAAGGCATTTGAATATCCAATTATATTCAATTACCTTTACACGGACCAGGCATTGAATGATTTTAAACGGAATTTTAGAATCGCGCCGCTGCCGAACCGGAGCTCCATATATGGAGCGAGCCGGACTCGACGATAAAACAATCAACAAAAATTAAAGTAAAAAAATTTATAAATTAATTTTAATTAATAAAAAAATAGAAATTAAATAAAATATAATACGAGATTGAAACCAGTTGGGAATGAAAATCGAGACTTTGCTTCTCGCAATTATTTTTTTTTTTTTATCAAAAATAAAAAATATATAAATTAAATTAAATTAATTTAAAAAAATAGAAATCCAATAAAATATAATACAAGATTTAAACGAGGTGGGAACAGAAGACGAGACTTTGCCTTTCACGCGGCGACGGGACTCGACGAAAAAACAAACAACAAAAATTAAATTTAAAACATTTATAAATAAAAATAAATTGATAAAGAAAATATAAATAAAATACAACATTTAAACGAGTTGGGAATGGAAGACGAGACTTTGAATTTCTCGTAAGAGGCCCTTGGATGATGCCAATATTAATAGCATCCGAGGAGATAACGCGATATCTATGTATCCGATGGAAAACCCATCACGGAATAAATATATACGCATATGCGACAAATTATGCAGGGACTCGCTTTTAAACTGGATCGGAGCCCAGTTCCGTTAGATTTCGGATATGGCTGTCGCACTTGACTGGTTTTCATTTTTTATTTTAATGTTTATAAAAATATTTATTATTATTATTATTTTCTTGAAACAAACTTCACTTAACTGGTTATTTGATTCGAGGTGATCGTTTATATCAAACTCGCGACGTGTCACGGCCAGCGTGCGCTACGTTCGAAGATAGTCCTCTCGGTATTGGAAACGAGATCGTGAAATCGTAAGGTTCGATCGAATTTATTATCCAGAAGTGTTGCTCCGGTTAAACGGACGAACAGTTTCGTTCCACACCCAGAAAAATGAATTATTTGATGGCCGAACCGCAAACAAATATTTATTCGAATCAACTAATAATTTAATTAAATCACAAAGTTTTATTTTTAATTTTATATTTATATTAAAATTTGTATATATATTTAAATATTTTTATATTTAAATAACTGTTTATATAATTTTATTTCTCTTAGATAGATATAAATTTTTATTTCTCTCAGTGGGAAAATGGCGGTTTTTGCTCAAAAAACCCCCATTTTCACACCCCGTGAAATAAAATTTTCTCCGATACTCGTGCGAAAAACGTTTTCAAAGTCACACTCGTCAGAAACAGTTTTTTCGCACTCGTATCGAAATGTACTTTTATCTCAGTAATAAGACACATTTTATACATGTTATACTGTGTAAATTGGTAAAGGAGTAATCCGTCTTCAAGTAAACAAATAAACAAAATGAAAAAAAAAAAAAAAAATCAAATAAATGTTTATTTGTGAATAGCCCGTCGAACGCTTATTCTCTGGGTGCATCTTCGGCCAGAAACTGGTGAAACCTTAATTGAAATTCATCGATAAAAAGGAGGGTTTTACCGTGGCATTCCCCGCGGTCGGGCATGTCGGGCGGCCGTTCGAGACCGAATGTCCGGTACAAGTCATACGCGAAGAATAATAACATCCATCGCTCGTGTACTCGCTCATTTATACGAGTGCAGCCGTTGGTTATTTATATCCGACGGAATGGTATCGTTCGCTAACTCCGTTAGGATTGCAATAAACTTTATTTGACACCTGGTCATTGCCGTCGTACGCTCGTGCATGAACATAAATGGAGAAAGCTCGTTCTATATTATACCCGCACCGAGATTCAAACGAGTTTTGCAGTTCGGAATACCAGACGAGAGAACACTTGGTCTCTCGCGCCCGACTCGCTGAAGATAAACATCAGTGTCGTCGACAGGTCAAAACATCTTCCGCATACTTCATAACGTCGATTGTTAAAAAAAAAAAAAAAAAAAAAAAAAAAAAATCAAGAACAAAATTCTAACGAGAGAAAGAATTTTTTATTCCCACCAGCATTATTCATTACCGACCGAGTGCGAGCAATTAAAAAATCGATTAGATCGAGTCGACTGTCCGAATAAATTGCGTTAATTGGACAAAATCGACGATGATTAAAAATGTTACCAATATAAACAATTTTTTTCCTAACAGCCTGATCGACATTACCGACCGAATGCGAGCAATTTAAAACTCGGTTAGGTCGAGTTAACCGTCCGAATAAATTGCATTAAGGTGATGCGAAACACGTTCTCAACCTGTCTCTCTCGCTTCGCCGAGAGCGCCACTGATGATATCTCTCTCGCACTCCATGGTGTTTCAGATCAACTTAACGGGACATATCATCGATGGTAAAAAATTATAAGGACACGCAATAACAACAAAATTCTTACCCGGCTAATCTACTTTATCGATCGACTACGAGCAATCACAAAGTCTATTAGATCGGATCCAAGAGCTCCGGTAAATGCGCTAACGCTTTGAAGTCGACGATGATGACAAAATTCTACCAAAATAAACAAATTTTTCTTTTTCCCCACCAGCACGATCTACATTACCGATCGAGTGCGAGCGATCGAAAACTCGATTAGATCGAGTCAACTAGCCCAATAAATTGCGATAAGGGGACAAAATCGACGATGATAAAAATGTCTAACGATCCAAAAAAAAATGCCTACCAGCCTAATCTATTTTATCGATCGGGTACGAGCAATAAAGTTTCGATAGCGAAAAAAAAACTCGATTAGATAGAATTCAAGTGAGCAGTAAACGCTCTAACGCGACAAAGTCGATGATGCAAAACGCCTGCGAGCGCGGTGAAAGTAAATCGAACAAGTAAACAAAAAAAAATGAAAAAACAACATCTTTTCCGATGAGACCGCATGTGGCCCGCTGGTCAGGCCAAGCCTCGACGCTCGGAATAAATCCCCAACCTTTTTTTATGTACAAATTTTAAAAAATAAAAAAAGATATGCACATCGTAGACCACGAATCACCAAACAGGAATATATACAGGCGATTCCCGAGAATGGAAGATTGTCCAGAGCAAGTAGCCAAGAGTCGAAGAGCGAAGGAATTTGTTTTATGGTTCCCCGCAGCCCGAAATCAGTAGGAAAGAGTATACTGCTCCCTAAACAAACACTGCCAACAAGTGTGCCTATGTATAAAAGAAGGGAAAAAAAAAAACGAAAAATCAACAAGAACAATAACAACAGCGTGAAACCCTAAGTTTGTTTATATATAAATTTATATAATTTATAAATAAATTTATTTATTTATTTATTTATAAATATTTAATTTCAAATAAATAAAATAAAAGTTATAATATACACATTGTAGACAACAAATCACGAAACAGGAATGAATACATGCGATTCCCGAGTATAAAAGATCGTCAAAGCAAGCGCTATGTGATTCTAGCCAAGAGTCGAAAAGAGCGAAGGAATTTGTTTTACGGTGACTCGTAGAACGCACAAAAGCTCACGATCAGTAGGAAATAGTACACTGCTCCCTGAACAAACACCGCCAATAAATCTTTTGTACATAAATATGCTTATGTACAAAAGTACAAAAAAAAAAGAAAAATCAACAAGAACAATAACAACACAGTGAATCCTTAACCCTTTGAGCCATACATTTTGGCACTATAAAAACAAAGCTTCTGTATTTCGTGTCAAGAAATTAGTTTAAAAAATGGAAAACTGTGGAAGAGAAGGTCGGACACCTTATGTCCCACCGGGACGCAAAGGCTTAACCTTTTTTATATACAAATTTATAATAAATTTATTTATTTATTTGTAAATATTTAATTTTCAAATAAACAAGATGTATAAATGAAAAATAAACAAAAGATATACACATTATCGACAACGAATCACCAAACAGGGAACCATCCATGCGATTCCCGAGTACAAAAGATTGTCCAAAGTGAGCGCAATGTGATTCTAGCCAAGAGCCAAAGACCGAAGGAATTTGTTTTACGTTCTCCCGCAGAACGCACAAAAGCCCAAGATCAGTAGGAAAGACTATACAGCTCCCTAAACAAACACCGCCAATAAGTATGCCTATGTACAAAAGAACAAAAAAAAAATACAAAAAAGGAAAGAAAAAATCAACAAGAACAATAACAACAGAGCCGAGTCAGGAGACGAGATAAGAACGAGTCTCCGAAGAGCGAGGCGCGATATTTCAACTTTTATATTCCACGCCGAGCAATGATTCTCTCTCTCGGCCGGCTCGATCTTGAGCGGCTCGTCGAGTTCCTCGCTACGAAAGGAGCTCTCTCGCATGCTCGCGAGGGAACCATCCAGCCAGCCAGGCTGCCACACCCCGATGCGATTAAACCTGTTGCTGCTTCGCTCGTGGCAGGATGTACGTATAGGTATACAGGCCGGCTTCGCGACGGGGTTCCGACGGAGCTCCGCGAGAAATACGTGCCGCACCCCCCTTTGCAGTGCCCCCCTCCCCCTCCCCCTCCCCCTCCCGCGACTCTTCGGAGTACTGCGGCTCGAACAACCCTGCGCCCCTCCCAGTTACCTTTGACATACCCTTACCACGCCAACATTGTTCGTACCGATCGATGCATCGCCAACTATAGACGGCCCAGGGTACGAACTCTCCTAGACTCGTCTCCGAGCTCGGCCGGTCAATACTTGATCGACTGTGAAATTTATCGAGCGAGTCGGGTGAACTTGACTTTGAAATTTTGGGAGTCGGTAGAGCTGGGGGAGTTTTACTCGTTGGGGGATTTTGTGCTGAGGCGCGGACAGAAATGTTATTTATATGACGGGCGCATCGCGAATTGATAGTGCTTGATTTAAATGAATATTTGTGTGGGTTAAATAAATGTTTGATTGGTTTAAATAAATGTTCGTTTGGTTTAAATGAAAATTTGTTTGGTTTAAATGAAAATTTGTTCGGTTTAAATGAAAATTTGTTTGGTTTAAATGAAAATTTATTTGGTTTAAATGAAAATTTGTTTGGTTTAAATAAATGTTTATTTGATTTAAATAAATGTTCATTTGGTTTAAATAAATGGTGGTAGGAGTAGTAGTGCTTGCCTAACTATAGACGGCCCATGGTACGAACTCTCCTAGACTCGTCCCGGAGCTCGGCGGGTCAATACTTGATCGACTGTGAAATTTATCAAGCGCGTCGGGTGAACTTGACTTTGAAATTTTGGGGGTCGGTAGAGCTGGGGAAGTTTTACTCGTTGGGGGATTTTGTGCTGAGGCGCGGACAGAAATATTATTTTTTTCTTTTGGCCGGAAGTGGAAAGCGCCGGTGAAAAAATAGTACTACAGGTTTCATCACTTTGGATTGTTTGTAACAAGGATGTAACAAAATTAAAACGGTCGTTTTTATGATGAGCTTGTACGCAAGTATCACTGGGTAGAAAAGAATATAACGATAAGTGTATTTAAGTGAATAGAAATACACATTTATATAAGGCTAAGAAAACAGACAGAATGTTATTACTTATGAGAATGTAAATAACGGAAAAATAATATTGGAGTATTAAGAAGAGTAACGGGTAATATAAAAAGTCCAAAAAACCATACATGGAAATTAAATTACGATTACTAAAAACTTGCGATAAAAATGTTAATGTTGTTAATAACGTTTGAAATTTTTTTCCCACCTGATCTATTATTTTTTATATATGTTTTCCACCTGCACGGGATCCTTCCCCTTTTACACACCCCACCTCCCCCCCCCCTCACCTGTTCTACTAATTTATTTCCATGAAAGCGTTTATCGAAATCGAACGCAAGCGAAGAGAAGTTTGTTGATCAATAAAATCTTATCGTAATATTATTATTACTATTATTACTAAATATTATTAACGAAAATATTTCGTGATAACTGGACGCACCCAAAAAAAAAAAATTATTTGACGGTCACCGTTTATTTGGTTTAAGTAAAATATTTATTTGATTTAAATAAATATTTATTTAAGTTATGCAAATAGTTACTTAAATGAAATAAATATTTATCTAAATCAAATAAATATTTTACTTACACCAAATAAACGGTGGTCGTCAAATACATTTATTTCTGGGTGTAAACGAAGCGAATTGCGTCAAGTTTTTTTTCGTTCGCATCGGACCTTCGATTTAATAATTGTGAATTTTTTTAATAAGGCATCGAAGGCCCCTTTTTCGTATTGCTGGCGATAACGAGTGAGCACCGAACGGTGCAGGCTAATTACAAAAATATTCTCGACGGGCCTCGAGACCCGTCGAGATCGATCAATCAACTGAGAAAAGGACATACTCTCGTCAGTTAGTCCGTGTAAGCGACGGAGTTCGACGACCCCGCTTCGACCAGTCCGCTCAAAAATGAGGTGCACTCGGCTATCTCTCGCTCGATCTTCTGCCCATCCGGCCCTCGGATCCACGACGGACTCCCGCCTGTACCCAATTAAGAAAAAAAAAAACGGAGAAAAAAAAATGCTCACACATAGAAGCACTCGACGACTTCATTTGAAACATAGAGAGCAGAGTCAATCAAAGTATGTGCACATATTTTTGGATAATTTTTGTCGGCCGGAGTATCGGAATAACAACCTCGGTATCGATCATCTCGGACCCGAGGGCTTCGACCGAGTCGGGTTACCAAGCAATTTAAAAAATTTAATTTCGATTTACGATTACGAATAAGTAATCGTTAGGGTGGAAGAAAAAAAGCACTCAATGAGCATCAAAACGATCAAGTTGGGGTCGATAACTCGTGGAAGATACAATTACTTTTACGAACAATTTGTTTCTAGTGTCTGGTATTAAAGTGAAGACATTTTTGCGACTTCGATGGGCTAGAAAATGAAAAAATTTTATAATGTCAAATTCCAAAAAAGGTACAAAATATTGACTTGTTGATTGCGAAAGTTTGCGTCGATTGAATCATTTGTTTTTGGTGTTTTGTACTAAAGTGAAGAAATCTTATTTTCGCACTACTGAATTCCAATCAACAAATAAAAAATTCTATTTCGATAATCTCCAACTTCCACTCCAGCAACTGCCTACATCATGAATATAAAAACACTATCGTTACCGCTATCGCTCGTCTTGCAGACAGAACACCGTCACAAAAATGCGAATACACGAATCCATCGATATTCTAAAAAAAAAAAAAGACTTCCATATTATCCATGGTTTCCAGCGGTCCTTGAAGTCCTTGAATTTTGCCTGTCCTTGAAAAAGCCCTGGAATGTCCTTAAATTTCATCTAATGTCCTCGAGTTTTTAATTTTTCCGCAAAGTTGAGTTTGTTTCATCGCATATATCAAACTGTTTTTTATCAAACTTTTCGTTTCAAAATGATTCGATTATTAGCGACCGTCCTAAAAAAATGTGTGTTTCAGTTTCGCTGAGATACATATATACATTCGTGCATAGTAAGTTGTTATTTTTTCTGAACGGATGTCGAAGTGAACGAAAACTTTTATCGAACTAATTATTATTTCGTACGTCGCGCGCGATATGCATATTTTCATTTTTTATAAATGTCCCAACACAACCTGGAAATGCCCTGGAAATTGTCCTTGAATGTCCTTGAGTTTCGTATAGACTTCTTAAATGCTATCACATCTTAAAAAAAACCTTCGGTAAATATAATCCATCCAATAATTAAATCTGCTCTACGCTCCAGTGCAATCTATTTTCTCCAACACACACACGCCAGCAAATTCCAATCGAAAGTAAAAAAAATATTTATAAAACATTAAATCTATCAATGTTTTGCAACATCCCCTCCAGCGACCACTACATCACGTATATAAAAATAACATCCATACCGCTATCGATCGTCTCGCAGACACAACACCGTCACAAAAATGCGACTCCTATATACGGATCTATTGACATTCTAAAAAAAGATAAATACGTTTTGATGTTCGCGTTTCGCGAGAGCGTCGAGGTGATCGGGGGTGAGCATAAAAATCAGCCGGGGTTGAGTTGGGTCTGGGGTGGGGGGGAGGGGTCATACATGCGACGCAGGAGAGACAAGAGAGGCGGAGGAATTCGTACCTCTGGGTTGGAATGAGGGGGGGGGGGGGGGTGAGAGCGGCGAACGCGTCAGAGGTCGTTGTGGAGGGGAAGCGTCGACGCGCGGGGTGGTTCGGCTAGGGGTGAATTCGCCGGAGGGTGAGAGGGGGGCGGAAAGTGGAGGGGGTTTCGTCGCCGAGGGGGGTAAGGGGAGGGGGTTCATTGAGAAACGGCACGTGTGTGGAGAACGGCGCGTTACGGAGGACGGGGCGGCGGGGCGAGGGGTGGGTTTCAGGAGCGCCGGGGGTTGCCACGCGACGAGCCATCAGCAAAATCGCCCCTGGCAACGATTGCGTCACTGCAGCTCCGCGTGACGTCGCGCGACGCTAGTGGCCTTGACCGCCCGAACGACACGATAGCTGCCCGAGACAACCCCAGCGGCACCCCCTTGCATCCCCTTGTCCGCATCGAGCAACCGCCCCTCCCCGCCCCGCGCGCATACCGTAAAGCCGACAATAAAATCGCCGCTGGTCTGAGCTGCACTCTCAGCTTTATCCGTCCGACCGGGTCGGTACGTTGAAGGTAAAAGTCTCGAGGGAAAATAAAAAAATGGAAGCGACTTTCGAACTTTCATCAAATACATTCATCGGCGAATGTAGGGCAGAGCGGGGCAAAATGGCACAGCGGCGCAAAACGGGATTATGAGACGAAACGCAATTTTCCAATAACTATTGGATGGTGGCAATGGTTGTCTGTGGATCAAAACGGGATTGAAAATTCGGATCTATCGTTGGGACAAAATGGGGCATTCAAAAATTATTGGAAAATTGAGTTTTGCCCTCACTGTCCCGTTTTGCCCCACTGTCCCATTTTGCCCCGCTCTCCCCTATCTAACTATTTGTCTCTGTATAACGTATAAAAGTTTCGCCGCCGCTGCTGCGTCAAGAATCGGCGAAATTTAAACCCTTACTGTTCTAAGCACCCTTTATGTACTTAGGATTTTATGATTTTAAGTCCCTTTTGTGGACTTACGCCCTTATGATTTTACTTTAGTGAACTTACGCCTTTATGATTTTAACTCCCTGTAATGGACTTAGAATAATAAAGGCATAAGTCCACCAAAAAGGGGCACTTAAGCCCTTAGAAAAGTCGGATCAACATTAGAGGTTATTAGCAACTGCTTAAGGACACATTGCTCTGTGATAGTACACGCTCGATTTTCTCGATTACAGGACATAGTTTTTATAGTCGAGTTGTCTTCAGAAAATCAACAACTTTTTTGCACCCCTTTCCACAATCTTTTTTAGTACTTCTCTGACGTCTGTCAATAGACTGAAAAAAATATCAATGACTCAAATAAAATTTGCTTTCGGGCTGCCAAAAAAAATGGTTGCTTCAATTCCACTTTCAATACTTAGTTCATTATTACGAGTTTGTTCCATCGACCACCGGAAGAGTCAGCGATATCAGCTGTTGCTGCAGTTACCGTCGGAGAATTTCCAGCTGACATTGTCGATGACCGGTCGCTTCACCCTGCGCCGCCTTAATAATATTTATTAGTATTATTATTATTTTATTTATTTATTTATTTACTTTGTTGACGGGACGAACCCTTTCACATATTAGGTTTACAGTTCGGTTAACAACCAATATATTCCTATACTATGTGCACATATAATCTTACACCCAGAAAAATGATTTATTTGACGGCCACCTTTTATTTGGTTTAAGTAAAATATTTATTTGATTTAAGTGACTATTTACTTAATTTAAATAAAAATTTATTTAAATCAAATAAATATTTTACTTAAACCAAATAAATGGTGGCCGTCAAATAAATGTTTTTCTGGGTGTAGTATATAAAATTAAGTATAGAATTGTTTTTTTTTTCTTTTTTTCTAAGATATTTGTTGAAAGATCACTGCATGACACGAAATTAATGTTTATGTCTCAGTCTTTTCATAGCCTTTTCGTTGTGAGATTTTAGCCATTTCATTCAAACTTCAGAACCTTCGCACCAAGGTTGTCATTATTATTATTATTATGTAACGGTCCTGCATTGCACATGAGAGGACGATTCGAACGAGAGAAACATACAGGTGACATTAGCGCAGTAGTTAGCGCTCTTGCTCAGTAACCGATTAATCCGGGTTCGAATCCCAGCGATCACCACATGTTTTCTCTCTCCGATACTTCGCCCGTCCATCTGCAATCCTAATATCTACAGTCCCCCAAATTCTCCGCTCGATCGTTACAATCATTATTATCATTCAAGTACCTCGTCTCGCCCACAAAATTACCAAGCGATTATGCACCGTCGCCATTTTTTCTCGTTTCCTGAGTGTCCTCGACGACGATTCCTCACCACCTGCAAAGTTTCATTTTTACTAATAAAAAAAAAAAAACTCCCTCTCCATACAGTGCCATATATATAGATCATTATTACGAACCTGCTCCATCGACCCCCGCGAGAGTCGTCGATACCGGCCCTCGCAACAGTTTCAGCCACGCAATTTTCAGCTGACATTGTGGACGGTCACCTTCACCCTGCATCCACTCGGGCCGTACAACTGCTCCTCCGGCCCGCCCCACCCCGACGCCGACGAACCCCGAGCAACCCCGTGACTATTGGCCTCTCGCCCCGAACCGCCACCCCCCCCCCCCCCCACCCCGCCACCTCACCCACCGCCCGACTTTCGAAGCGCTGCCCCGCGGCACGCGCTGCATACACGAGCCATCCTAACACCCCCCCCCCCCCCTCGCCCCTCAGCGCACCGAACGTCAGGCACCTTGCGCGGGTTACGCTCCCGTTGCCAGCGTACGGCCCAGGGTGGGGGGGGGGGGGGGGGGGCAGCCAGGAAGCCACGAGCTATTATTTCATTCAAGTGCAACCCGCCCCTACGTACATACATACCTCCATTCATAAAGTTCGCACGGGTTAAGGTCAAACACTGGAGTCCCTGACGTCCGTGCCGCTGCATGACGCCCGTCGGTCGCACCAATGCCCGGCGTCGATGAGTTCATGAAAGGTTTATTTTTCATCCACGAGACTGCCGCTGACATCATCGGGCGAAATGTCAGGCGCCCGCGAACCCTTCCGGAACCGGCTACGTTACTGATTGATTCAAGGGCACTTGCGGCATCGAGACACTCTTCTACTACGAGGGGCGCAGTCGTTATTTATAGTGAGATGTAATGTAAATACCAGCTTTGACGGAATTGTGACGTGGATGAGTCGCTTTTTTATGTGTTTTTTTTTTTTTTTTTTTGGGAATTTGTGAGGTCTTGAATTTTTTTTAAATTTCGGTGCCATGGAAATATTCAGACTGTCATGGAGATGTTGAATTAGGGTATTTGGAATGGTAAAACGGGTGGTCTTTGGAGGAACTTGTTAACGAAATTTGGAAAAATGTTGCGGTGATGCTGTTTTGTTGAAAATTGATTTTGAATACATTTTTATGAAGAAAATTAATCAATGGTCGTCAATTTGAGGAATGTAATTGACCTGCTTCTATAAGAAATGTAATATTTTTTTGAATTTTTGATGGTTGATTTAAATCGATCTCGAGCTACTCGTAAAAACGATCGCCATTGGCTTTTCGTCTGTACTCGTTAGTTTTCATTTTTTGTCGGGACGGCTTTCCAAGAAGAAGTCCCGTCCAATAATCCTTTTTTATTAAAAATAATTAACGCTGAATACAACATACTCTAATTTAAAAAATGTATCCGTAAAAAAAAATATATTCGACTCAGATAAAAATGGAAAATCTACGATTGGTTGCCTTTTCATTTCCACTCATTCCCTTCCATTATTATTATTTTTTTTTTTTTTTTTTTTTTGAGAGACCTCTCCTAATAATTCTTATTTTTATTTTTTTATTATTTATTAACGTCCGTATTCGTTGATCATAAATTCGGACAAAAATTGAAATGCTATCCTCGGTTGCCTTTCCATCTGCACTCATTACCTTCCATTGATATATATATTTTTTTTCAGAAGTCCATCTCAATGATCCTTATTTTTATTTTTATTTGTTTATTATTTATTAATATCCTGTACGACATATTCTAATTAAACAAATTTATTCGTCGATAATACATGCGGACGAAAATTGAAAATCTACGCTCGGTTGCCTTTCCCCAACTGAGAAGGTAAACCAAGACAGCGGCAAGTCCCACCTCGACCGAGTGCGCCGACGCGCGGTCATTCATAAAACGAGCTACCGCGACCCATTTACGCGACTTTCGTTATAGGAGCGGCGTAAATGTGTATTTCGTATGTATCCCTACAGTTCACGTGGGCGTTCATTCATGCAGCGCGTGGGAGGACGTCAAGCCGCAATGGAATTTCTTGCCAAAGACTTTCGGGTCCGGTTTTCAAATTTTTCCCCCTCCATCGTCTCACTTTGGGACCCTGAACGTTATGTCGAAAGTTCGGTATTTTTATCCCTTGTATCGACGTTTTATCGATTCGTATAATCCACGAATTCGTGTATAAATGCCTCATAATCATTTTCAATATTACACGATAAACGACTTCCCAATTATTTTGACCACTCTATTATTTCCGGCTTCCGGACAAATCCTCCTTTTTAAAAAATATTTTCTATACTTATCCTCATTCTCATTTAATAACTCATTTTTATGATATTTTTTATTTGTTTAATGCTCTATACTTAACCTCATTCACATTTTAATTCATTTTTATGATATTTTTTACTTTTTGAATTCTCCACATTTTTCCTCATCCTCGCTGACACTGGTTTTATACATTAAATTTTTTTTTAATTCTCGATACTTATCCTCATTTTTATTTAAACTCGCTTTATATAATTTTCTGTTTTTTTTTTTCAATTCTCTGTATTCATCTCCATCATCATTTAAACTTATCTTTATTTTATTTTATTTTTTTAAACATTTTAAGCCTAAAAACAACAATTGAGTGGATACGAGGAGCAACGGAAGCAAATATTGTGGAATATCTCTCATCAACGTATTGTGAATGCATTGGAGAAATTGATGTATGAAATGTCTTGACACATAGAATGACTCGTTATTTGTTTAAGATATTGTATGCATCGAGCGATTCCATGCAGGGTCGATATACAAATATCGAACCTGCGATATGTGTACCTGAACATTTAAGATATATTAAAAAACATACGAGTGATATGCGCGTACGAGCTTAAAAGCTTCTGCGGACAAAATTAATGTACATGAATAGTTTATACGTAATCAATTAATAATAATAATAATACATGAAAAATGAAATGAAAGTATTCATTTTTCCTGTAAAATAAAAAAAAAACAAAATAGACAAATTCTATACACTTTCTTTATACTTATCTTTATATATTTTTATCTTTACATATCTTTATAATTCTTTATAATTATCCTCATTTACATTCCTTCTATATATTTCCTTTATTATTTAAATTCTCTATACTTATCCTCATCATATAAACCTATTCTTTTCTAAAAACATTTTCTCTACGTATTTTTTTATATTTTCTGTATATTCAATATAAATATTTTAATATTGTTTTTTTTCACGCCAGTTAAACTAAACGGGCTTCCGTTCCGTCTGTAGAGAATTCGACGCATCACTCCGGCGTTGATCGATAAAGGTCTTAATTGATTAAATTCGATTAAGTGAGTTCGTGCAAAGTCACCCGGTGCGCTGCTGCCCGTGCATGCGCACCGACAGTCCCAACAAGCGTGACAGTGCATTTTATTTTCATCTATCCCATTATACGAAGCAAAGTCATTTTATTTTATTTTTCTCTCTCCCTCTTACGAAACACAAACCATCTATGCTCGTACACCTAGGCAGTGGATATCCACGTTAGTGGCCCACGCGATATTGCCATCATCCCATTCATAACGGGAGAGACGACTTACGACAGTGGCCTCACACTCCTACCGATCCTGCCTCGTTTGCTTTCTCGTCTTTCCGAGATCTCTCGATCGATAAGTCCCGCCGTAAAACGTACCTTACCGAGGAACCCAGATCGAATTCATTCACTCGCAAACGTTCGCTCGATCAGTCAATTTTTTTTCATGCATATGCATTCCCGAAGAGCGAACCTCGAGGCCCGAAGTTATTTCGTCCGTACCGATGTACAACGATCGTCGCAATTTTTTTTATTTTTATTATTTTCTTTTTGAGGTGATTTACCATCAGAGAACCGTAGAAGGTTACCACAGAGATTCGATCCACGCTGGCAAAAAACGAGTCGTATGAATGAATGAATAGAAACTTTGTGTCCCCCTCCCTCCCTGCCTGTATCTCGATGTCTACAGAATCACCTGTAGAATGTCGCCCGGATCTCCACGTGGCCCGGACTCTCGCCATTGATGAAGCGGCAAGGCCGAAAACTCACTTCAAGGATATTGTCGTAATAAAAGCGAGCATCCGCCTCGGCAATTTGCACGAAGTGCAGGCTCGAGAAATTAATCGATTTCATTCATTAATTGTAATTCAACGGTCGAAACATTAAATAAATATGAATTGAAAAGGTTTGGAAATTAATTGAAAAAAATTGAAAATTATTGAAAAATTAAAAAATGAATTGAGGTGCCCTCGGAATTAAACGATATCGACATTGTTGTCTTAAATACGTCAATCGATCAAGATAGAACCATGACAGTTATTTAAGGGGGGGGTTCTGATTTACAAGGCCTAAAAAAGGGTTTTTTCAGGATTTTTTTAGGAGTTAAATAAACAAGTTACCCCAGTGAATTTAGAGGTATGTTTCAATGTATATTTAAAATGTACGAAAAAATTTCTTTCAACACAAAACAAAAAAGTACTGCATAGTTATTGGCCCCGCATAGTTTCCTGGTTATTATTTTTCTACATTAGCGGGGGTGATAACAAAAAAACTACACGACCTATCGACTTAAACCAAAGCCCATTTTTTTCAGTACTAAATCCTCTTCTGTGTGAACCTGAAACATTGTTAAAAAAGTATGTTTAAATCATTTGTATAGCACGTTAAAGTTGTTTTTTCTCTCTCAATAACACTTTTTTTCAAACCTGAATAAAATTATGATTTTTCGATTTTTTTTGCTTTTCCGAGGTTCACATAGGAGAAAAATATGTAACAATTGAAAATATATTTGATTTTTTTGTTTCAGTGAAGAATTACGAGCTGCATCTTTCCCGCCAATCGAAAACTACAGTGCAGTAAATAAATCAGTAACTATGCAGTCATTTTTTGTTTTGCGATAAAAAAAAATGTCGTATAGTTCATATATTCATTAAAAGATACCTCTAAATTCACGGGCGCACTTATTGTTTTCCCCCTAAAAAAATTCCTGAAAAAACGCTTTTTTAGGTCTTGCAAACCACAAACAGTTTGCAAAATCTTAATGTGCACAATAGAAAAAAAAAATCCGCTTACAAGACCGGACCTCATTATATTTAATAATGTGATTGGAAACGCGCGTACCGTGGATTATTTGCCTTACCGACAAAAATAAATAAGAAGCTAATTAATTTTGGAAAGATATGTATCTTCATCTGGATCGAAGATAAAAAGGAAGCTGGCGGTTCAGGGCCTCGCGACCAGTTATCCGTTTAATTGAATCCAATGCAGTAATAACGTTTTAATATACTTTATCCAACTAACGATCGCTATCAGAGTGTAATTTTTTTTTTTTTTTTTTTTTTTTGTAAACGCAGTCATATCCGGGGCCCTGATAGAGGCACCCGTAAAATACGGCCTCCTCAGCGATAGGACTACCTTACACTCCTCCGCAGAGTCCCGATACACGCGTTCGCGTGCGATCAATTTCTCGGAACGTCATTCAGCCTCTGCCCGGCGAGCAACAGTTAAACCCCATTCATAAATTGCGCACAGATACGCCGCCTTGAACTCTACATTTATTACTCTATCCATCGGCTCTTAAACACATTTCCGTTCGGCGATATCTCCGCATCGTTATTTAAAAATTTTTTTTTTTTTTTTTTTTTTAAGTATTATTACGAAAGACTCGACAGTTTTTGTGACTATAATTTAGTTTCGTGTGGGAGTCGCCGCGCATCGAGTCTACATGTGGAAAACTACTTCGTTCTTCGCGATACTCGGCGTGTGCATTTGGTAAATCGTTTGGTACCGCGTCAAACCGGTTCACACGCTACGAATAAGCAAATGAAATTCGCCCTCTGCGCGGTAGGCGCGGTAACCGGAGGCCTCGCTAAAATCCGATTTTAAAAAGATTCTCAACGATATTGATCGAGTATAAAGTGTGTTATGCAAAAAAATCTTTATAATGAATGTAGTTCCTGTAACTATAAAAAGAAATTGTAAGAAATGCCATTATGTTACTATGTTAAATGCCTAATGTATGTAACAAACATATTCCTATATTTTTCAAATTTATTTTACTTGCAAATTTAATTTTAACTGTTGTTTTGAATTGTATTAATATTTCATGTCACTTCATGTTCTATGACAAATAATAATAATTTAACACGACTAAGTGTTTTCCGACAGCAGGAGATTATTTTTATTTTTTTCCCTATAACAAAATAAAAATAAAATAAAAAAGCTCTATAATAAACATAGTTCTCGAAACTATAACAAAAATGGTAAGGAACTCACTATGTTAAATGCCTAACCAACTAAATGCTAAACCAACACATTCCTATGTTTTTCAAATCGATTTACTTATAAATTAGATTTTAACTACTATTTCTAATTTCATTCGTATTTCATTTTATTTAACGTATAAAATAATAATAATAATAATCTAACCAAGTGTCTTCGACGCCAAGAGACAATTTTCATTTCCATTTTTCCCCATAAAAAACAAAAAAAAACTAAAATAAAAGCTCCTTCCTCAAAGATTCGCAGCCGATTCTTATTTTCAATATCTCCTTGAATACATTTCTCGGTAAGATCTTCGAGTTCCCTTTGGTCGCAGAGCGACGTTACTCCCGGCACGGACGTCCCTTCGTGACGTAGTTTCTCCGGTCCGAGAGAGGGAACATTCGACTGGAGGCCCCGTATCGCTGTACGCGAGCACGGCTCGATTTTCTACTCGCCCGCGGCACGCGAACCGAGAGAGAGCCCGTGAAGGCGCGCGCGCGCCCGCGCATGGGCCCGCGCATGGGTGCGCGCGCACACATGGAAACGCGCCCGGCCGCGCAACTGTATAGGCATACGCCAACGCGCCAGCGCCCGTTGCGGCCGGGTCTACGCGCTTTCACCGACACATCGAAGCCTCACCCGAGGTCGCGTTCGTTCGTTCATTCACACGCGCGGGAGAGGCCTCGCGCGCGACCATTCATCCATTCATAAAATGCACTGGCGTGCCGCGCACGCGCCTCGTACATATACGCGACGCTCGGCCGGACTCGCCGCCAACACAGAGTGCGCGTGCGCGCGCGGGCGCTCGGGAGGGAGAGAGAGAGCTACACGATTCTCTCTCGAACGTCGAAGCTCCGCGAGCCGGGCCTTGCCGAGCCGGTCTCTCCGCGCGTATATACCAGTTTGACTCTCGAGAACCGGGCACTCACGGCGCCCAACCACAATGGGCCTGACCCCAGGTTTACAGTTCAGTCCAACCCATAAGACGCGGAGACTAAGTGAAGAAACGACGAGACTACGAGCTGCGCGCGCACCGAACGAAACATCGCTAAATTACCATGATAAATAATTGCGGCTCGAGCCGAGGTCTTTCATAGCAAAGGCATGAAATATCGTCCTCTTCTGAGCTGAATAATTAAAAACGATTTTTCGCGACGGCTCGGACGGGGGAGAGGAACTCATTGTTAGGACTTCTTCGCATGTGTATGCTTTCATGCTATATCTTGTATAGTTTGAATACGCTGGCCGAGAGATACGCATTGTTGCGGACTTGCCTTAGAAGCTTTTTTTTAACGCTTACTTATCTTTTTTTTAGTTTTTATTTTTGCACGGTCGGAGTTTTGCTCGCTTTGGGATTAATTATGGTAATTGGCGCTGCAAGGTTTCCGAGTCTACTTTGGGCAACTGGGCGATTTCAAGGATAAGATAGTTAGATTAGAATAGAGCTTTATGAGCGAGGAAAAGTTGGGAAGCAATGGGCAATTTTTAAATCGATTACATATGTCCGTCCGGATGGTAACTGTAAGCTATCCTACGTCCAAAAGCTAACTTTTTGGATGGGTGATAACTTTCGGATACCGTCCAGACGGACATATGTAACACATTTCGATCACTTTCTGATACCTATTTTTTTGTGCTACCTGGGAAGTAGCAAAAAGACATCTGGTACAAAAAGTCATTTGAATGGGATACATAAGTCCGCTCGAATGGTAACTATAAGCTATCCTATGTCTAAAAGTTAACTTTTGGACGTAGGATAGCGAATAGTTACCATTCAGGCGGACATATGTAACACTTTTTGCTATGTGGGTATGTGACAAAAAAATTTTAAACCATTTGAACAAACTTGAGCAAAAGAAAATTTTAAACGGCCGTCGCAGTAAAATCTTATAAAGGGCTCAATAATAATATTTGTAAGCGGGCGTAAAAAAAAAATTACATAATATTCGCGAGCTATGTTTATTTAAAGAGACACTGGCGATCGCGCATGTTTGCTGCACATAGTCAGAAATAGCTTTAAAAAATGTAAGGTTACGTTAGATATTTCAATATGAACGTTACTCATTGTTGACAAAGTTTCCTCTGTGGGGAAATCGAGATTGTCAATATAGTTTCGAATAGAGGGAGCTTTGTGAGCGAGGAAAAATTGTTGGAAAGCAATGGGCAATTTGCATTTTTTAATTTGCCGTCAAATGTGCAGTAACGGTTTTATAGGACTCAGTCCATACACGTAAGAAGTGCCTATTAAAATCACTTTTTTTACACATGTTGATCCCATCGGACGTCCGTGTCATGGTACATCTTCGCAACGAATGAACCGACGCAGCTGAAATTGACTGCGTAGTATTCTTATTTTCCTTACGAATGTAACAAAAGCAAAAGAAAATTTGAAACTCGGACACAGTAAATTCATATCAAGCGCTAGAAAATATAACTCGTGAGCGAGCGTAAAAAAATAAGTATGTAATATTCGTGAGCTATGTTTATTTAAAGAGGCACTGGCTATCGCGCATGTTTACTGCGCATAGTTAAATATGGTCTTAAAAAATTCGGCAACTTTGGCCATTTAGCCTCGGATCATTTGCAAAATTATATAAACTAATATTAAAATGTCAAAATTAATTGTTCAATGTGAGTGAAATCCAAGATGGCGACGTGACCCAAAGAAAAATCTGACGCATTCGCGAAAGGAACGCGTTTTCAGTACGTTGCTCAACCAAAAAGCTTGTCGAGCGTTATATGACTGATTTTGCGCATGGTAAAGGCAAATAGAACAAAAATGAGATTAAAAAGGCTTTTTTGCACTAATAATAATCACTAATATTGTGCATTGATAGTTTCCACTAATAATTTCCATTTTGTCAGAAAGATGACGAAATCGTCGGTAATACGACTCGCCGGTCACAGTTGATTGCTCTGCCCTAGGTGGATGTGCAATGCAAGTTGTGGACATCACCTTAAAAGCCGTCCGGCTGAGAGCTGCTCGCACGAGTGCTTGTTTGAGTAAAGAGAAGCGATAGAGCCGCGCGAAGCTGCGGTAAATAGGTACTTGCCGCAATCAATTGCAAAATGTAATATAGCACACATACATGTACATAAATATTCACATATATACATAAATCGGTTTAAGAACATGTTAGGTGCACACATTTCCACATGAAGATATAGTGCAAAGTTATTTACCTAGATGCAGATGCTATAAGTTATAAACTTATTTTCTGTGAATTGAAGTAATAATAATAACATATATATGTACATGGAAATATAGCACGAAATATATTGCGATTATTCCCGATCTTTCAAATCTTACGAAATATTCCTCAAACATAGTGATAAAATATTTCGAAATATTTTTTATGTCATGTTTCACAGAAATTTTTCCACCAATGTTCCGTGTTTGTCCGGGTGTGCATATGCAATTTGGATTGATGATGCAATATCTATTCACATTTCGCTGAAAGGTTCAAAAAAACATTTCAGCGAAACATTTCTGAAACATATCAATTGCAAGATTTATGAACGTACATAAAAAATATTTGCTACGTGTTTTTAAAAACATTTCACAAATATTTTTTTGATACCCATAAAATATTTTCAATATTTCAAACAAGCGTCATTGGAGTCTTTGAAAAATATTTCCGTGCTATGTGGGTGTACGGGCAAGTGAAGATAAATGTAGCGATTAATCGTTGAAAATCTAAGCACGAAGGCAGTCGCGGCCAATTTGCTGCTACCTTGCATTTTTCCTTTCATCACGCATCGGTCAGATAAAATCTTCATTTTTTCTCTTTTTTTTTTTTTTTGCACGACACGCGCGTGTCCGTAACTCGACGCTGTGACCATATATGTAAATTTCCTGGATAAATGAATGATCAAACGAAACTCTGTATCGGAAACATAGACCGGTTAATGCAGTCGTAGTTCTCCGCTAAAGACAGGGTACAACCCGATATCGTTCGGTCATTAACGCGCTCGCGCGAGCCCACGACCATTCATCCATTCATAAAATCCATTGGCGTGCCGGCCAACCTCCGCCAACACTCCGCGCGTCGATCTCCTCGCCGCTCGGCCTGCCCGGCCGAGCAGCGATCGCGAACAGAGAAAACCCACTGCGACGCGGAGCCGCGGGGCTGATCAGTGTGAGTGACCGAATGCTCTCATCGATCAACAATTCTGTCGCTGGAACGCCACTGCGAGAGGCAAAAGTTTGCCCAACATTTGAGGTCACTCGTCGAACGACAATTTGTGAAAAAGAAAAAAAAAATCCTATCCATTCCCGCGTCCGGGCGTCATTCGACGGCGATTTCAACATTATAACTTCAACGGCGCAATAAAACTATCGAGATTTCAATCGATTAGAGATCAATTCAGAAATAATTATTCTAATTCGAGAAAATAAAAAATAAAATGTAAATTCGATTTTTTTTTTGTTTATCGATGGAAAAGTTTACCCAACATCTCAGTCACTTGCGGAACGACAATTAAAGTGAAAAATGTCCTATCTAGTCCCGTCTCCGGGCGACACTCGATCGTTATTTCAACATTATAATATCAACCGCGCGATACGACTATCGAGATTCGACTTGGTTAATAATCGATTCAGAAATAATTATAGTAATTCCAAAAGAAAAAGGAATTAAAAAAATGCAAATTATTATTTTTTTATCTGTGGATTAACGCGTCGGAGGCACATCAGCTGTTTGTAGTTATATATACATATTTATTACACTCGGTGGGAAGATGGCCGTTTTAGCGCACGCTTCGCGTGCGAAAACCCCCATTTTCACACCCCGTGAAAAATTTTGGCCGATACCCGTGCGAAAAAAGTTTTCTGAACTCGTTCTGAAGTTTTCTGAACAACACTCGCCTTCGGCTCGTGCCGCAAACTCACGCTCGTCAGAAAAAGTTTTTTCGTACTCGTATCGAAATGTACTAATATATGTAAGGTTAGACCACCGGTGTAAATAAATGAAAACTTTCAACTACCAAATCTCAATATATACGCGTCAGCCTTGTCGGAAGATCGTACGACAAGAATTTGAGGATGAAAAACGAGTTTTTCATCGCGCTTAAATGATAAAATGATTGATAAGAAGTTTACAGAGAGCCCAACGCGTCAGGTGTGCAACAGTTGTTTGTAGTGGTGTGTATATATATATATATATATATAAATATATATATATATATATGTATACGAAGGGTAGACCAGTGATGTAAATAAATGAAAAACGACGAAAATTCTCTACCAAAAAAAATGAATAAAAATGCTAGAATGTTCGTAAAAAGAAACCGCCTATTTATTATTATTATTATTATTATTAATATGATTAGGCCTGGCGCCGGAAGTCGATAGGAAGCCGCCTAATAATCGGTTCGGCAATAGTCTATTCTTTCCTTTCCCTTAACTTTCCCTAGCTAGATCTCACATTTCCGCGTTAGTCTTGTCGGAAAAAAGTACAGGAGTTTGGATAAAAGAAACTTTTTTCTCTACGTCCAAATGATAAAACGATTCTTAGGGAGCTTTTGAGGCCCCAACGTGTCAGGGGCGCATCAGGTCTTGGAATAAAGAAAAAAATTGCATCGCCTTCAAATGATAAACAGATTATTATTAGGGAGCTTACCGAAACCTCAGCGCGGAGAAAGGAACGGCTTTTCGCGAGAATCCTTTGTTACCTCTCTTCATAACGTTTTCGGACTATTCTGCGGGTTACGTCGCGTCATTACGACAATCGTGACTCGTAAGAAGAGAGGTTAATCGCGGAAACGCAGAGTAGGGAGATTTTACGTTTTTCGTCATTAAAAACCTTCCTCCAAGCCCTGTGTACGAAAAGTTTCGGAATTAAATTGATTTCTTCGAACTTTCGTAAAAACTCGAAAAGAACTTGCAGGTACTCCTTAAAAGTTTTTAGATAAAAAAAAAAAACATTAAAAACTGCTCGACCGAATGATACCTCGCGCTAGCGCAGGTCTCCGCTTACCGAAAATCCGATCGTGACGTGTCTTGCATGGAAGAAACAACATAACCTCATATCGGATACGCGTCAGGTGGCGTCGACGAAATCGTCTCTCCGCACCGCGATTCGCAGTGCAACTGCCTACGTGTGTTCGTTTGGAATACGATAACACATGGCGTATCTATCACGCGTCGGTGGCGAAACGCCGATTTCGATGGTGTTTCTGCTGACGCTGCTCGTCGCTTGGGTGTTCGACGCCGACTGCGTAGGTTCGTAAGCGTTAACCCATCCGCCACGTTCCGCTGTCTAGACTCGTTTAAATGAGAATCGATGGAACTATAATTTGCATTGAAAGAAAGTAACGTCGTTTCGGGTTTCCATTGTAAAAAGTAATTGATGAGTGAAACGATGTAACATTGAAAAACAGGCAATATTAGTGAGGACGAGGACGAACGACCGAGGGACGTTGTGGTTATCGAGGACGTGTTCTTCGAGATCGTTCATCCTCCCGAACTCGAGTACACTTACAGGATCCGTCCGGCCCAAGATTTCGGCGCTCCTTTCGTGAGTATTTTTTTTTTTCGTAGATTAAGTGCAGAGACGCTGGCGATTTTGGCGTTTTCAGTTATTGTGACGATGCGCATGCGCACGGTTGATTTTTTCGTATGAATTCGTACCAAAAAACGACAGTGCGCATGCCCGGCCGTTGTTATAGTAACGAGTGTAACTCGGTATATAGTATACGTATATAGTAAACGACCAATAGAAAGCGAGCCGGAAATCGACGATCTTTTCGTTTACATGTAAACTCTGAAAAACAAGATTCGGATGAGATTTTTTTTGCTAATTCGATAAAACGGTAATTCATGAATTTTCATTTGGGCTGAAGAGAAATGATATAATGAATTTAGAACACGAGTTTTTCGTTTACACGTAAACTCTAAAAAACAAGATACAGATAATAAAGTTTTTTTTTTTGTTAATTCGATAAAGCGGTAATTGAGGAATTTCCATTTGGGCTAAAAAGAAACGATTTTACGAATTTAGAACGCGAGTTTTTCGGAACGTGGAATCGCTCTGGTTCCGGTCGAGCCGCCGACGGGTTGCCGACGACCGGACAACGCCGACGAGCTGGCGGGAAGAGTCGCTCTCGTCTGGCGAGGAGATTGCAGCTTCTTCCAGAAGACCGCGATCGCCGAGGACGCCGGTGCGAAGGCGATAATCGTAGCCGATTATCACAAAAAATCTATCGACGAGGAGAGAGAGTCTCCGCTTTGGATGGATCATTACTATATAGACATGGCCAGCGACAACGAACTCTCTAAAACGCGAACGATCAATATACCGGCGGGTTTCTTGGTCGGCAAAAACGGACGCATGATCAAGGAAACGCTCAAGCGATTGGATCTTCGATTCGCGCTCATTAATATTCCGGTGAATTTCACTTTTGCATCCCTCGCAGATTTCCACCAACCGCCTTGGGTAGTTTTGTAAAAAAATTTAACTTTTCTCAGAAACTCACACTTTTATGCTCAAGGCAGTCCTTGCGAAAAATCTGAAAAAAATCAGGCGTATCAAAGATGCTGAAAAAATTATTTTTTGCATGGTAATAGTTCCAAAATGTTATTAACAAATTAGTGAAAAATAATATCGTTCAACAATTCGTTCAACGAACACTATTCGCAAGGACTACCTTAAGATTGCCCTTCAATTATGTCTCTTATGGAATGCAAACGAAAAAAAAAATTAATGAGAAATATCACATTTCGATACTTTGTCGATTGTGTTCCGCGATTTTATGAATTAATCGTCGAAAATTACCTGCGAACGGATCTTCGATTTGCGCTCATAAACATTCCCGTGAATTTTACGTTTGCATCTCTCGCAGATTTCCGCCTTGGGTAGTTTTGTAAAAAAAACTTAACTTTTCTCTGAAACTCGCATTTTTATGCTTCAAACTACCTTTAAATTTTTATTACATAGAATAAAAATGAGATTTTGTCTCTTATGGAATCTTAACGAATACTTCGCGAGATCACTGATAAAATAAAAAGAAATAAAAATGAGAAATATCTCATTTCGAGATTTTATCGACTTTATTCCGCTATGTTATTAATTAATCGTGGAAAATTACCTCGTTTGCGCGCTTTCCTCCCGACTTCGTAATCGCGAAAAAACGCTCTAAATCCGATCGTGAATTTCGATTGCGAAACGGTACAAATAACTTCGTCGAAATAGAGCGAAGTAGCGATGAACTTACGCGGCGTTTCGAGTGTCTCGCACGCGTCCGAAGAAACCGTTTCAAAATTTGTAAATACTGTAATAATTATAAAATGAAACGAATTGAAAAGTGAGATATAAATTATGTTTTTTCAATAAATTTTTTTTATTCCTTTTTTTAATTTCGAATATACCCGTAAGCTGATTGGTGTTCACCTGACTCGTTCGAAACGCCGGGAGGGACTTGGTTCGTGCGTGCATTCCATGTTCCGTATCGCAACAGGCTGCATTGTTTCGTAGCCCCGAGGCTGGGAGGGTAAATTTAGGATTCGCGCGAGGCGGCATTCGAGCCAACTGGTGTAAGGTCGCCGTTACCCAGATAATGGCAGAGTTTCTTTTTCGAGCCACCGTAGAGCTTGCTCGTTTTCCTGGCCTTGCAGCAGAGGTCGTAGAACCTCCAAACATTTCGCGTGATACGAATTCAGGTACTTGATCTGTAACAAGCAAATATTCAATAATTTTTTTTTCGGCGGATTTGTGCAATAACTTGAATGTATAATAAAAATAGCAGGCGGCTAACATATCCCCAGGAAAAAATACTCCTAGAAGAATACCCCCGGAAAAAATATTCCCCTGGACGAAATAACCCCTGGAAAAATACCACCTTGCAAAGATACCCCCTGGGAAAAATACCCCCGTGTTTGTGTGTGTATGGAGAGGGGGGGGGGGGGTATTTTTTCCGGGATTCGCCGTTCCGGCGCCGGACCATCGTCATTAAAAGCGCTCTCTTACTTCAGTATCGGTGAGCAAAGACCGATCCAGAAGACTCGTTTGTATGGGAACGAGAGTAACGGTTTCGAATGTAAGAAATTTTATGTCCCTTCGGCTGTACTTGGTCTCGGTATTGACGACGCATTCTATGTTCTCCAATCGTACCCCAAAACTTCCGTCCTCGTAGTAACCGGGCTCTGGGTAAAGAAATGTACATTTAAAAAAATGTCGAGCTTCGATGGACAAGTCTTGAATGATTACCGTTCGAGAGAAACATATTCGGTTCTAGGCCAGGATCGTCCGGATACGGTCTCCAGGAGATTCCAATAGGGTCCTCGTGCACGTTCAGATATGCACCGACTCCATGTCCAGTCCCGTGAAGATACTCCAATCTGCATCGAAAATTTTGTTTATAACATTGTATACACTTTTAAAAGTATATTACGAAGTTATTATGTTTACACATGCTATATTTTTGTTTATATTTGTATTGTTAACTGAAGTTTAAAAACGGTAAATGTAAAAAGGCTCGTCCCGTAAATAAATTTATAAATCAATATTTATTATAATTATAATCCTACTCTACGAATAACACTAACTCCCCTTCCATTGATACCTCATAACCTGATCTCATCCTACTGTGATATTATAATTTCACTAATTTAGATACACTATATGATACGAAACACTATTACTATTTATCTCTTTAAATTTGTATTTTTTTTTTCATTGTAACAGGCCGTGACCCGTAAAATAAATAAATAAATAAATATTATTACAATTTATAATTATCAGCGTTTATCAATTTTACAAAACAATAATTTACAGTATTTTTTATTGTTTATGTACAAAATGGGACTTCGGAGTCTGGTGAAAATACACGCTCGACCGTGAATCGAGGAAAAGGGACTACGCGCTAGCGATAGTCTACTGTGTATTGAATTTCTCGTGTCCAACTTACCCAACGTCCCACAAGCTTTTTCGCGCCAGGGTGTCCAGGTAGTTGCCCTTGATATGCGCGCGGAAAGTCGCGCTGGACATTGCGCACATACCTTTGAACACTCGGGTGAAGCATTCGCGCTCGAAATCCGTTGGCTCGCCGAAATGCAATGTTCTCGTGACGTCGGTCGTACCATCGAAGAACTGCGCTCCCGAGTCGCAGAGATAAAGCTCATGGTCGGTGATCGGTATGTCCGTTTCCGGCGTTGGCTCGTAGTGAATTATCGCACCGTGAGCTCCGACCGACGAGATCGTCGAGAAACTCAATCCGACGTATTTTTCTTGTTCCCTAAAATAAAATAAAATAAAGTAAAATAAATAAAAACTCCATTAGCGTGAATAGTTTCTTCAGACTTCAACTCAAGCTTGAATCACACATACATTCCCAACTAAAAGTTTAATTCAAAAATAATTACCAAAGGTATTGACAATTTTTTTTTATCAGAAAACCTTTTATTTTCGCATTGTAAATGAATTGCTTCATTTCTTATAATTCATATGAATTTTTTATGAATTTTGTTAGATTTCATTTTTTTTTTCGAAAATCTAGAAAATCAATGTATTAATATGCAAAGAAAGAAAAGGTCTACTGATTATTTGTTGCATAATTTTCTGTTTAGCAATTTGTTAATAACTGTTTAGAACTATTATTATGCAAGATCAATGTTCTTGATACCATTAATACAGTAGATTTTTTTGGATTTTTACCCAATTAGGAAAGGTTCAAATTCTCACAAAATCTCACGTTCAGCTGGTAAAGCATCCTCAATGGGTAGCTAAGAAGAACAATCGTACTAACTCTCTGAACTTTTTCAGTCTCTCTGCGCCCGAAATTTCCGTGACTTTTTCCTTCCGATTCCTGACCATGTCCTCAAGCCAAGCGAAGTATTTGACGAGAGCAACAGCGTCTCGTATATGAGCGGCCTTCATGCCCTCCGTCTCCACAGAATTTTTCACAGCCTTCATGGTTTTCAACGGCGTTATAGCCGCGTGTTTCTGTGCCTGACCACAGTCTGCGTGCAGCCCGTAGCTCGAATGATTGCTTATCCATATAGTAACGTTCTCCGCATTCTGCGACATTTTTTTGAGAAAACACCTGAGCTCCTCGTACGGATGATAGACGACCCCGACTCCCTCCTCCTCGAGCTGTTTCTCCGCGGCCTCTTCGAGCCTCGATTTATCGACGAATAAATGTACATCCTCCATCGTCAATATCACATATGCGAAGAACACGGGATTGTACGGAATGTCTGAGCCTCGCAAGTTCAGCAGATAAGCGACCTCGTCGAGGGCCGCGACGACGAGGACGTTGACGCACTTCTTTTTCATCTGCTGCCTGCAGGCCTCGATCTTCTCGCTCGCCCGCCGTCCGGAGTAGCGCAACGGGTGAGCGACGATTTTGTTCAGCGTCAAAGTCGGTTGCTCGTCCGCCCAGACCTGATCGATGAGATTTTCGTCCAGCGGCATGAGGCAGTGTCCGGCTGTGGTCAGGGCCAGGTGAAGACGAGCCCAGACGGTGTAGCTCAGCAAATTCGGATCTGCTCCGACAGTCGAGTTCGGAGGGAGGACCGATATGAGCCACTCGGTGGTCGTCGGGGAGTTCGCACCACCCTCGATCATCAGACTCCAGGCCTCCGGCGGATCCAACTCCTGCGTAGCTTGCACTAAGTATCGACCGTCGGTGAACATCGCTGCCTCCTTCATCGTGATCACCGCCGTTCCAAGCGAACCCTTGAAACCAGATATGAAGCTCCGTCGCTCGTATCGCGCAACCGTGTACTCCGACTGGTGGGCGTCCTCCGAATTTACTATCAGAGCCTGAATTCCCTTCCCCTTTATGCCGCCCACCTGAACGAGCTCCATCAGCTCTCGGAGCTTCGACAACTTCGCGGCGCCGGTTCTGAGAGTCATCGTGACGAGTCTGTAACAAGCGGACTGGTTATTAATAGCGGCGACGCTCGCTGCGGCTCATAATTTACAATTTATACAAAAAAAAGGGTGAAATTTTTTTTATTTCTCTGGGCAAGAAATTCATTTCTTGCCTGGATTTCTCTCAGGACATTGACGGAAACTGGTGAAGAGGCGTTTCTATAAAAACCCATGGAAGAACACGCTATGCGATAGGGTAGCAAGTGTGAAACGTGTTATCGCCAGATGGAGTTTAAGCAGTAATAAAATGTTTTCGAAAATAAAAGCCATTTAAATATTTGTACGTGAAGGGCAATAGATACATATTTTCTATAGATAAATTATAATATTGATACTATTTACAACATATGCTATTAAGACATAGCGCTAGTGTTACGTCCGTGTCTTTACCTATAACGACACTATATATTACTGTATCTTATTTATCTTTTTTTTCTCTATCGCTTCTGTTTGCTAGATGGGAAAATCATGTACCATATGCGGGCACACATTGATATTGTAAAAAAGGCCTGCACCGTATATTCCCGAAATAAATAAATAAAATAAATAATCTGCTAGAATAACCATTTTCTTGAAGTGCAAAACATGAAACATTAATTTTTTGTTTTTTTATTTATTTAAAATCAAAGTTTCATCATGTTATTAAAATGTAAAAGAGATCCGTTTCCCGTCTACTAATAAATAAACATATCAATAAATAAATGAATAATCTTGAAAAGGATAAACCAGCCAATGAATGGACAAGACCAGCGAATGGACACTTTCCATAAGAACACGTGCATAAAAAACGTCTATTCATCGGGCTTTTTCGTCTGCTTGAGTGTCCATTCACTGGCCGATCTACCCTACATTGTACTGAAAACAATATCTTTATTTTATAAACGTATTTTATTTGTCTCTTTATACCTGTATTTTAGTGTAAAAGGGCGTGACCCATAAAATAAATAAATAAATTTCTACTTTACCGATCGGTGTGGAGCGATTAAAAAAATATATATTATCTGGTATAAAGTGTTCGTGTAAAAATATAAACAGCGATATTTCTCGGTGACGAAATATCGTACAAAATTTTTGTATACCCAATTTTAGCGAGAGTCAATGAATTCATTTTATTACCTTGGGCTTATCGTTTCTATTTTTATTTTTTTGTTTTTTGAAGTAAGTCGTAATCTGGGCTCACCTCGATTATCTTATCGTCACGGATTGAAGGAATGTGCGCGGAGTAGGGTGATTTGTATCGAGGTCGCTATCCGTCGGAGTCTGTGGACCTACAAAACTAAACTGACTGTTGACAATGATGCCTAACATTCAGGAGGTGTATCACTGTCGGCGGACGCCCGATAGATCGCTCGAGGGAATCAAGGTGACGGAAGCCTCGCCTCGACTGACGACAGACGATCGACTGACGGACCGACGACGTTGAATTATTTTTGCAACTGCCAAACGTCCGTCATTCTAAGAATAGACGTTTCGGCGGTGTACTGTAAACATGTGTATATGTACATATAGGAGTACGGTAATGAAACGCCCTATCGCGGGGGGTGAGTTCGGAATTTGGCCGCTAGATGGCCAAGGGTAGAAACGTTTCTCGCAAGGTAAAAATGTTTCGATGTGTATAATAGGTTTTGATATGTACAATTGGAGTTTTTTAAGGATTGAGGTGATGTAAAATACCGCCGCCGATAACAAAAGCTGTACTGCATGCTGTTTTGAGACCGCAGTCCGCCGACGAAAAAGCAAATTGTCTTTCCCTGGAGAATTGGCAGACGTAGGGTCTTACCCTACGTCTGCCGATTTTTTGCAATTTTCTGCAATTTTCTTTTTGCTCGTGGGTCTGCGGTCTCAAAATGGTATTCATTGCAGTTTTTGTTACCAGCTGCGCACGGGAAAGTGGGCGGGAGGGTGTTCCACCTCACCTCAAGAGACTGCTGGACCTTCCTATTTTACCGACAGAACGACACGATTTTTTGTAGAATCGTTTTTGCATCATGGTATGCTGCGCTTATGCCTCAAGTTCTGAATTGAAACTAAGAAATCGCCTAGTCCTGTCGGTAAAAGAGGTATATACGGAGTTAAAAACGGGTCCAGCATCTCCTTAAACATTCTGTAATTCGGCAAAATTATCGGTAGGTTATGCTTACGACAAAAGTAACAAATTCCAAAGTTTTAAATGTCCGACGTTCTTTCGGACAAATCGTATTACTCATCTTATTCAAAATTCAGTACGAAGAAGGAGGGAAACGATTAAATGCCAATCGATTTCTTAGTCGATCACAACTATTTATGTTTTCATAACATATTCTATGTACAAATCGTCTCGTCCGGGTGCTGAAATGTCGTTTAGTGGTTCCCCGCTGTACTCGTGCGAAGAGGGCATACAATTTATAATACGCTCGTGTTTATTCGGGCATTTGGATAGTCTGCTCCGAACGATATATATAACCCATACAGCACGAAATATTTTGAAATCATTTTAGAAATATTTTCGATGTTTCACACGTTACGACATATTTAAAAACATAAAAATAATATTTTCAAATATTTTTAATTGCATGTTTCAACAAAATGTTTCTACGACTGTTCCGTGTATATGCAATTTGGATTGGTGACGCAATCATTCACATTTGGCTGAGATGTTTTTTAAACATTTTATGCGACACATTGCTGAAACATTTCAATGTAACATTTTATGAACTGACAAAAAAATATTTTCAAAATGTTTTTAAAACATTTTAGAAATATATTTTTTTTAATATCGGTAAAATATTTTCAGATATCGCGAAGAAATATTATTGTAAACCTTTCAAAAATATTTCCGTGCTATGTGAGTGTCCCGAACCGTTCGGCGATATAATTCGAATAGCTATTAGCTAAGCAAGTCTATGATGTCTTGAGTGGATAAGTTTGTTTTCGTCTGGTCCTGCGGGGGACTTTGGGGAGCCAGCAGTAAAGACATAGGCGGAACGTTCGACCCCGGACTCAAAACGCCGCCGTGATTTTGGTTCATCGGATAAGACTGGGACTGATTCCAATTCGACGTCGGATACTGCGAGCCCCAATTCATCGTGGTATTCGTTCCGTTCGCCGGCCAATTGATTCCCGGATTCTGTGCAGCTGACGTTTTATGCGAGGCATTCGCAGTCTCCGCTCCTCTCCATTGGGTCTGATTGAAATTTCCACTCTGCCACGTCGGCGACGTGATTCCGGAATAATTCGGCTGCGAGTTCATCGGCTTCGTGCCCGACAAGTTCAACTGATTCAAGTTACTCTGGAACAGCGTGCTAGTGAGATCTTTCGGTTCCTGTCTCAACGGTCTCGTCGCTGTTTTCGGCGTCATCGGACTTTGAGACTGCAATCTCTGATGGCTCTCCTGCTGCCTTGCCAGTCTGCGAACGAAAAACGTACGATTTGAAACACGTGAAAAAAACATGGTATGCAGTGAAACGTTCGTAAGAAATTTAAGGACATTTCCAGGACTAAACGTTACGAAATAGTATTTAGTTCGATGGCCGTTCTCGTTTGCGTTGGAATCGGCTCAAAAAACAAAACTACTTACTATGCACAAATATATATTGTATCTCAGCGAAACTGAGATACACATTTTTTGAGGATGGTCGCTAGTAATAAACATTTTCAAACAAGCTCAATTTGCGGGAAAATTTAAAAAAAAATTCAAGGACATTCCACGACTTTTTCAAGTACTGGCAAAATTGAAAGCCATTTCCGGGACTTCAAGGGCAGTTTTAGGACTTCAAGGACACCATGAAAAAGGTCCTTGACGAAACACGTTGGAAACGAGAAATATGTACCTGTGCTTCTCCTCTAGAGTCAGTCCCTTGCCGTCCTTTATCGGCGTCGAGCTCGTCGATCCCGAGGACGAAAGGTCGGCTCGTGGAAACGCCTCGTTAAGTACGTTAGTCGCAGAGGAGTTGGTCGTTTGCATCAGCGCCTCGTCCAACTGTTGGGCCTCTTTTCGTACCGCGTCTAATTGGCGCAGAGCTTCGCGATGCTCGGACGTCACACGGTTGACCATCTCGCCCACCAGGGCGGCGAGGGCTTCGTACTGCGACGGACTCAGACTTTGCTCTATGCAGAGCGGCAAGAGGAAAGGCAGCACCTGCGTCGCCAGCACCTCTTTACTGATGCCCAATTTACTGTGGGTCAACACCATCTTGTATATGCCTGAAAGAAAAATAAAATAAACAAATTAAACTGAAAAAATTAATTTTCACATTCGTAGAGATTGAAATTGATTATTAAAAAAATGTGCCTATTACTTTGCCTATTTATTTACCTTTTAACTTATCTATTAATTGACCTTTTAATTTACTCATTAATTTACCCATTAATCTATTCATTCAGTTTCCCAATCGTTTACCCATTCGTTTATCCATTCGTTCACCCATTCGTTCACCCATTCGTTCACCCATTCATTTACCCATGTATTTACCCATTTATTTACCCATGTATTTACTTATTAATTTATCTACTAATTTGCCTATTACTTTAAAAAAGGGTTACCTATGATAGCCATCAGTACAGCGGGTTCTCCGGAATGTGGTATTTCCCGTAGAAACGGTAACACCTGATCGAGAACAAGCCAGCGATCGAGATTTTCAAGCATCTTGGCGAGGCACAATAAACAATTCACGCGGACGCTCAAGCTCCTTCCACCGCTCGGCCCTGCCACGCAGAGCTTCTTTATCCTCGGAAGAATCATGTTTTTCATAGTGGGATTGTCGATCAGAGTCGCTATCGACGGTAACGCCGATAAACAGAGTTCCTGGAGCTGTTCGAGACGAGAATCCAGAGCCCGCGTCAGCATTGGCACTATGTCGTTCTTTATAACATCAGCGGAGCAGAGTTTCAGCAGTAGATCGATGCGTTGCATCAGGACGAGACTTATCTGCGGAGATGGTGGAGTAAACGTGAAATTAGATAGTGTACCGATTCGGTAACATACGCACGTTATTAGGTACAGTAGACGACCGTGTAAGTTGCAAGCCAATTAAGCACTTCCGGATAAGTTGAGTTCCCCACTTCAGCACCTGCCCAACTTGCCCTTCTCGTTCGAGATGTGCCGTGACGGTAATTTTTTTGTTAAGAATCAACTGACCAAAAAATGACCGCCAGTTGACCGCCTTTTTTATTCCACCAAATATTTGTTTTGCCATAATCGTCATTTTTGTTCGGGGTCACAAATATTGTCAAAACAGCGAATAACATCCATTCAGTTGGGATTTGATCGTCATTTGTTTTTGGCTACAAATTTGGTCAACTCTCTGGCAGTCTAGGCTGATCTTAAGCGAATTTCTCTCCCTCATTTCAATTCATATTTTCATTTTTTTATAAAATGAATACATATTAACACAAAATACAAAACATAAAATGAATACAAAATTAATACTGTTTAACGAGATTTGGCACTTGTTAAGGCTGCGGTAATTTTCGGACAATTGACATTTTCGATCAATTGACGTTCACGTGACGGTCTATTTACAAAAAAAAAAATTACCGGTCACAAATTCGGCGCCCATTTCTAAGACGGACTCCCAGAAAAGGCCGATCCAACTTACTCGATCGTGCTTTGTCCAACTTATCCAGTCGGTAAAACTTATCTGGATGCAACTGACGCGTTTGTCTAGTGTATTTCACTCGATAATTAATGCGTTACCTGTGGCGGTTCCTCCAGGCCGAGCACCGGCTTTAAATGCGGCAATATGTTCTCGCTGAATTCGTCCGCTGTGCAGGTTTCGAGAACTTGGAGAATGCTCGGTAATACGAACGGAATCATCGGCGCATTAACGAATTCCTTGTAAAGACACGGCAGGACTCTGTGCAGTACGACCCGATGCGGCAATTGCTTCATCACTTGCGGCAGACCTTTGTAAAACTGGGATTTCTGCAGATTGTCCCATTGAAATAGCTTGTCCAGGTAGTTCAACGTCCTGACTCCGATATCCATGAAGTATTCGATCTATAATAGCAAAGATAGTAAAGATAGTAAAGATAGGAAAGATAGGAAAGATAGTAAAGATAGTAAAGATAGTAAAGATAGTAAAGATAGTAAAGATAGTAAAGATAGTAAAGATAGTAAAGATAGTAAAGATAGTAAAAATAGTAAATAGGATGAAATATTTTTAGAAAATTAACAATTTCACGATTTTATGTGTCTGGTAAGTGAAAACCGTTTGCATGGCTACCTTGATAAACTGATGCGCATCCGGCCTCAGTTCGGGATTACTGCTCAGCATGAGTTTCACCGTGTCCCGGAAAGAGTCCGGAATCGGCGAGAGTTTCGAAGCCGGCAGGGCGTTTTTGAAATCCGCAAAGAAACGCCGACACTTGGACGCGTCGCCGTGAGACTCGTGAAGAGGACGGTTGCCCGGTGAATGCAAAACGTAAGCGAGCATGCCCAGCGAGAATATGTCGCTGGGGGGAGCGCAACTGCCCGCGACTATGCATTCCGGAGCCTGGTAATCCAGCTGCGGCTGACCCACCGCGGGAATCGTCGGATCGTACTCTACGTACGACCATGATGGCTGGAACGAAAGTTTCAATAAAGAATTTCAATATAATGTACAATTTCTGTAAAAAAAATTACATCCTAAATATTTTTATTGAAAGATAAAATAAAAAATGATTATCAGATTGAATAAAATAAGAATTATTAAATTAATTAATGTAAGTAACTTGTTATCAAGAATTTTTTGTTTTATAAAAACAATAAAAAATTATCATTAATTATACAGTGTACATTTTTATTATAAAAATGAATTAAAAAAATAAACATTTTAGCTCCACACAGAGGCACTGTCATTGTTCAAGAATCAGGCAGTAAAAATGTACAGCCTAAATATATTTAAATAAAAATAAAAAATTATTATTATCAAATAAAATTAAACAATAAAAAACAAATGTAATATTTCAATTATACATTCAAAATGTTCATAAAAAATATAAATAAAAAAAAATAGAATATACCTGTTTATCGTTGGGATTCTGATTGAGAGCGCAGCAGTCGAATCCGAATATCTTCCAAGCTCCGTACTTGTTGATGACAATGGACTCGGGACAGATGTTTCTGTGAAGGAGTTTGACGTCGCCGTGAAGAAAGGCGAGTCCCTCGCCGAGTTGCAGAAGTCCGTACCGAATCTCCACGTCCAGTAATTTGTAGTCCCGGAGAGTCTTGGGAAGAGGCTGAGCGGTGTTCTCGATATTGCCAAGGGCGTTGGCGAGACTGGCAAAGACGGGTTCGGTCGCGAAGGCGAGACTGTCCCGAGACTCCTCGAGCGGATGCTGCACGATCAAAATCTGCGGATGTCTGAGTTTCGTCAGTTGCGTGACTCCGCGTTTGAGCGTTTCGAGAACGGACTCGCGCTCCTGCTTGCTCGACCATCGGTCGAGAAGTCGTTTCTCGAAAACGAAAATCGCAGCCTCCTGACGGGTGGATTTTTTGTAGCCGCTGTAGACTTTCCAAAGAAGGCCCGGGCCAGCGCTGGCGATGTGGGCGGTTGCCTCGAACTCTCGCGTCACGGGATTTCCGGGCAGAACGCTGGACAGCTGGGAGAGACTGTAAGCGGTGCTGTTCACTGTGTTGCTTATCGTGTTGCTGACGGTGTTTCGCAGTTTGTTCAAAACTTCCATTTTTTTTTAATCGAAGCGACGAACGAGACGATTGTAACGGGAGAGGATGGCAGAAAAATTGCAATTCGCGACTATCGTGATGCTCTTTTTTTGGATACTAAAGTTTCACTACGGTGAAACTTTGTCGGTGAGGAACGGAGACATTAGAGGCGCGCTTCGCGACGATTTTTGCGGGTATTTTTTTTTTATCATCACACTTTCTCCGAAGGGGCGATAAAGGGAGAGTTGAATCATCGATTTTGACAACAGTGACAGCTCGACCTGAGGGCAGTCTGAGTTTCCAGGTTACTCGGCGACATGTCCGCTAAGTCGCGGGATAATTTTGGTGATGGGTTTCGAGGAGCGTCCTCGAGATGACGCCCCGATCGAAAACCCGATAATGCGCGCGCATCGTGTAATTCCTGATTTTTTTTTTTTGAGCAGCATCGTTTCGACGATTCGGAAGTGAAACGGGTTCTCTGTCGCTCTCTCTCGCTCCACCGTGAGACCAATAGCGCTATCTCTCTCACACTTCCGGCTCCGTTACGTGACTTTCACCTCATCTTAAGGTGACGTGGAATACCGCCGTCGGTAACAAAAACTGTACCTAAAACTAAAAACTGTACCACAGTCTATTTTCCCGCGCTAGTGCGGGAAAAAAAACCGGTTCGTGACTCGGGCGAGAAAAATCGACCTCTCTCGCACTCGTGTGAAGCGCCTCACTCACCTTCGGCTCGTGTGTCACTTTCACTTCACCTTAAGGGTATGTGAAACACTCTGGAGTGTGCGAGAGAGATAGCATCGGCGGTGCTGCTCTCGGCATAGCGAGAGATACGCGCTGAGAACGTGTTTGACATATATGCTCTTACCCAAGTAGCAAAAAGACATCTGGTACGAAAAAATCATCCGAATGTGTTACATATGTCCGCCCGAGTGGTAACTATAGGCTATTCCATGTCCAAAAGTAAACTTTTAGACATAGGATAGCTTATAGTTACCATTCGGGCGGACATACCCAGATAGAAAAACGTGCCATCAAACGGGTATCGTACCATTGGTACCGGTACCGTTTCGTCGCCGTGCCGTTATTTTTCTATCTGCGTATGTATCCCATTCGGATAACTTTTTCGTACCAGGGCCGGGATCCTGAACTCCTATTGCCAACTTAGTACAATGCTTTACGTTACGGCGAAACGTTGATAATAAACGCTGAGGATGCTTCCCCAGATGTTTTTTTGCTACTTGGGTAATAGTTCTGAATTTAAACTAAGAAATGTCCCGTCGTAAGAAACAGCCCCGTCGGTAAAAAAAAAAGGTCAGGAGTTGAAAACTGTCCGACAATTTCGTCGTCGGGTTTCGAGGATCGCACTCGAGATGACGCTGCGACTGAAATCCCGATGTCGCGCACGCATCCGATTCACCCGAAAATTTATATTTTTTTCGAGCCGCAACGTTCCGGCGCGTCGTGATGTTTTGTCTTAAAAGACAAATGCAACAATACTCCTTTATTTTTATATGAATAAATTACGTGCCGAAACATGGTAATTGTCTTCTTCGTGGAATTGGCACACGTCGCGCAGTATCGGTGTCCGTTTCGAAGCGACCTTTCGTCGAAGCTTTAACCTGCCTTTTGAGGTTACGTCTCGTGTAGCAAACGCGCCTCGGTGATTCGCAAAGTGCACGATTGTAATATACTCGGTACGAACGATATCATCGAACAATGTCGTACCTAACGAGAAAGGAGATCGACGAAATGAAGCCGCAGATCGAAAAAGCGGTTCACAAATTTCTCGGCTTCGGCGAGCCTGCCATCGTAACTACCGCTGTCAACTGCATAGCTTCCGGCTACGATAAGCGCAAAACGGCAGGTTCGTATTCTTCGATCTCTGTAATTAGCAATGAATAATTAGTAATTAGTAACTAGTCTAGTTGTAACTGTTCTTCGGCCAACTCGAAACTGCAACGCATTTCCTCGCTCTTTTCTACCTACAATCTTTCTCTGCAGTCACGGTCTTCAGCGGTCCTTGAAGTCCTACAACGGTCTCTGAAATTTTCCTGGCCTTAAGAAAGTCCTGGAACTGTCCTTGAATTTTTTATTTCCCTGCAAATTCGAACTTGTAAAATTCGTGTTATTTGCGATGGTCCTAAAAAAATGTGTTTCTCAGTTATGCAGACACACACACACACACACACACACACACACACACACACACACACACACACATGTCCATAGTTAGCAGTTTTTAGGCAATCACTCCTTGCATGTAAGAAGTGCCTATTAAAATCACGTTTTTCAATGTCTTCATCCCATTGGATGTCGGTGTCATGGCAGATCTTCATAATGTATGAATCAATGCATATGAAGTTTACTGCGTACTATCTTTTTTTTCTGAGCTGACTCCAATGTCAATATCTATCTATCTTTTTCTCTCTTGATCGTTAATTGTTGGCACTATGTCTCTACACTCGTTTCACCCAACAGACAAGCTGTCCGCTCTCCTGGAGGAGAAGAAAGCTACCAAGCTGACCGAGAAGATATTCACTATATACGATGAAACCAAAGCCGCTCAGAAAAGCAAGAAACGTATTCACGCGGATGAAAAGGACAAGGACAAGGATGCCAAGAAACCAAAACTTCGGGAAGAGGAGCTCAAGAATGATGAAAAGACAACGGAGACTCAACTATCCAATGATCAGGTAAGAAAAATAAAAAAAGTGCTATAAAAAAATATTGATGAAAATTTAATTTACACATTTTTTCCGCATTTTTTAAATCCTTTTTATAATCATAGTTTCTTATAGAATTATATCATAATTATAATTTTTTATACAAAGCTCCCCGTACGGAAAAGTTCGTTGACAAATGTTGGGTTTCTCTCTTGGCAAATTTCTATTTGAGTCTTACGATCTTACGTCCGCAGATAAAGCAGATGATGGCGAACGCCCAGAGGGAAATCGAGGAGAGAAAAAAGGCGTTGAACGCGATAAAGCAGGAGGACCTGCAGACCGGTGGGAGACCGATGCCGAAGGTTCGGGATTCCGTGCCAACAGTCGCGACGATGTACAGTCAGGGCTTGCTGAGCAAAACGGACTCGGACAAGGCCCGGAAGCTCGCCGCGGTGCAGGCGCGAATTCGAAGCAAATTGAACTCCGGTGTGTTGAACAACGTGAGCGTGCCGGACAAGCCGACGCCGTTGATACTGGACGAGTCCGGCAGGACCGTCGACATAACTGGCAAGGAGGTTCAGCTCACTCAGGTGGTGCCGACATTGAAGGCGAACATCAGAGCGAAGAAGAGGGAGGAGTTCAAAGCCCAGCTGCAGGAATCCAAAGGACCGGAGGAGATTCAGGACACGCACTTTTTTGATACGAGAATAGGCGTGAAATCGGCGATTCGCGTAAAGCGGGCGTTGAAGTTTCACGAGCCGGGAAAATTTCAACAGATCGCTGACAGAATTCGCGTGAAGGCGCAACTAGAGAAACTCCAGAACGAGATCAGCCAGATAGCGAGAAAGACCGGTATAAGTTCGGCGACGAAGTTGGCCCTCATCGCACCGACAACCGAGGCGCAGAACGAAGAAGTACCGACCGTCGAATGGTGGGATTCGGTCATACTGACCGGAGGATATCCCACCGACGACGAGGAACCTTCCATAAAGCCCGGAGTAATCACCAATCTGGTCGAGCATCCGGCACAAATGAGACCGCCGAGTAAGTGAACTTGTAATTAAACTCAACACCGAACGAGTGCATTCCTTACAGAAGATATTATGCGATACTAGTGCGGTGTAGCGCACATCAACCTCGGACTGTGAAGTAAGTCGTGCCAAGTAAGACTCACTTCATTCACAGCGTGCGTATAAAGTTCGCTTCACCGCACTTGTATCGCAAAGTACTATAACAGCGAACCGAAAATGGGTACTCGATTTTACCAATTCTCCGCGCCGCGGTATGCTATTTTTATTTTTTGTAACCGACAGCGATAGGTGCGCGGTTGGTGTGTGGCTCTGGTGGTCCCGAAAGTCAAGCAGTACCGCTTGTGGTCAATACTTGGATGGGTGACCGCCTAGCCACGCGCTGGCTGGCGTATCGAATCGTGGAGCGGGAGGTAATTTTCTCGGTGATTGGTGATTATCCTGTAGGAACACTAATCTCTGGGGAAAGAGCCGTCTGTCTATGGCCAGGTTTTCCGCAGTTCCCCTGTGCACTTGTGCGAATGCGACACGGTAAGGGGGTAAGTCGGCTGCAGACGCAATCTGGGCAGGGTTGAGGGGGGGTAAATGGCGAGAGCTGTACCGAGAGAAATTACAAATAAAAAATATATATATACATTTTTTTTTTTGTAGAAATTCGTACCTCTAAGTTGATCTGCGCGTTATTAAATAATTCATAGAAATTTCTTTCCGTAGCCGATCCGCTGAAGCCCGTCTACATGCCGGTCTTCCTGACGAAGAAAGAGCGGAAGAAGCTCCGCCGGCAAAATCGTCGAGAGGCGTGGAAGGAGGAGCAGGAGAAGATACGCCTCGGTCTGGAACCGCCGCCGGAGCCGAAATTACGTATATCGAATCTGATGAGGGTTCTCGGTACGGAGGCGGTTCAAGATCCTACGAAAATCGAAGCACACGTGCGGCAGCAAATGGCTAAGAGGCTCAAAGCGCACGAGGACGCGAATGCTGCGAGACGGCTAACCGCCGATCAGCGGCGGGAAAAGAAGGCTCGAAAACTGAAGGAGGACACGTCGCTCGGCGTTCACGTAGCTGTTTATAGGTTTGCATTTTTCTTTATAATAGCAATATTAGAGTGGTCGTTAAATTGAAAATTCTTGAATTTTCTGTGGGCTATCCCGTATTATCGTGAGGTATAAAATAAAAATGCGATGTGCTAAGAGTTCCCGAAATTAACGCATTTTTTAGAGGTCGCTACCGGCTATTTAAAAATGTTAAACTTCGGAACATCTAAATTTAAAGTCAAAATGCAATATTCGAGATTTCCTTGGAGCCACCCCGCACTTCCAAAGTATAACGAATACATTTACCTATCGCGTTTGTAATTGGGCCCAGCTTGTAAATATACCAATAAAATAAAATAAGAAAAAACTCTGCAAAATCCCTATGAAATCGAAGCATTTTAGAGGTCGCTACCGAGGGTAAAAAAAAAAAACAAAGTTTACGACAATTACAGCTAATAGCTACAAAATGTTGTAGAAGGTTAAAATCCGCTGCGTTTTTACTTATTTTATTTTATTGGTATATTTACGAATTAGGCCAAATTACAAACACGATACGTAAACGTATTCGTTATACTTTGGAAGTGCGGGTTGACTCCAAGGAAATCCCGAACATTTCATTTTGTCCTTAAATTTAGATGTTGCGAAGTTTCAATTTTTTTTTAATAACCGGTTGCGACCTTTAAAAATGCATTCATTTCGGGGAGCCTTCGCACATCGCATTTTTATTTTGTATACCTCATAATAGTACGGGGTGGCTACCAGAAAATTCAAAAATGTTCAATTTAAGGACCACCCTAAGCAATATCAAGCGAGAACGGAGCAATGGAATTGATTTTTTATTTTATTTTTTACAGAATAAGAGATCTCATAAACAACGCGTCGAAGAAGTTCAAAGTAGAAGCTAACGCGAAGCAGTTGTACCTGAGCGGTTGCGTGATGCTTTTCCGTGACTGCAACGTCGTAGTTGTCGAGGGTGGTACGAAGCAATTGAGCAAGTACGAGCGCCTCATGATGCACCGCATAAAGTGGGAGGAAGACATAGTGAAGGACAATGACGGTAACGACGTTACCAACAGATGCGTCCTTGTGTGGAAGGGAACGTGCAAGCAGCGTCATTTCGGTGAAATGAAGTTCAAGGTATGCCCCATTGAAAAAATGGCGCGGGAACACTTTAAAAAGCACCAAGTCGAGCATTACTGGGACTTGGCGTACAGCGGGGCAGTTCTCGACAACACGGACGACGTACCATCCTAGAAGGCATTGTAAATCCTTTAGGCATTGCAATTACACAATTGCCCAACGATTCGGTTTCCTGACGGTGGAATAAAAAGCAATTTACATATAAAGATCGAGAATTTAAAAAAATTGATAAATCGACCCCACTCTTGAGCGCCCCGAAATGCCGTGCTATTTTCGATCCACATACATTTCGTACTATAAACGAAAAAAAAGTTACGAAATAAACAGTAAAACTTCGTACACACGTTAGTAAACTTACAATTTTCCCGGCGAGTGAAAGTTTCCGTTTCTACCGAATAAATTTTTTATATCGCACAGTATAGATCGTAATGTTTCTATCACGACGAAAAAAACTGTTTTTTGCGCCTGCGCGGTAGTGATATGCGTACCTATGCGTTCCTAATTATCTTACTCTGTGCAGGATCGGTTCTGAAAAAAAAATTTCACGTCCACTCAATGTCACGCCTCAATGGTCGTAAAAGCCTTAAGAGGACTATGCGACAGTATATCGAGAGTGCTTTGTGAGGAACTGGGTCGAGTGCCACGGTTAAGGCGAAATCCGCTTGCCGGTCCCATGCGGAGTAAACACGGCGTTTGTGGCCACTGTCTCGACTTTCGTCTCAGTGCTCGCGTATCTTTCTCGTTATTTAACGGGCTTGGCCTCATTTGGATCTCTGCGCTCGACGGACTATTGTGAGTCGAAGACGCGTCGCCTTTCCATCCCGCCGTTGCCGGAACAAGCGTACACCAATAGGGAAAAAATATATTTAAATCGGCGTAAAAAACAAAAATAAAAAAACCGCTGAATAATGGAAATTAATTCAATCGGCATTTAATCTCGAAATTATTTATCGAATGCGTCGAGCGAATGAGAGGAAAAGAATTATTTTTATGTCAAGCGAGATAATTGAATTATAGCGAAGAGGCTCGTTAAGCGAGAGTCCAACTGCTGTGCAGCAAATCTTCGTTCACGCAACACGGCAGACCCAGGAAAGCGCACGGGAATCTTTGTGAATGAATGCGCCGCATACGGTAGTGTATAATAAACGGCCCGATTACGTGAGAAGCGTGGAGATACATCTGAAACCTCGCAAATCAATCCGCCGGTTGATCGATGTATTCGGAAAAACGTGCAAGACACCGTGGCACGTAATCGCGACGCCAGTGCGCATAGTACGAGACTGCGCGTAAACCGGTAAAGCGAGAGTAGACGACCGTACACATCCTGTTGGCTCGGCGAGCGCGATGCACGTGACTGGGACCGCTGGAACGATTCGCGAGTCGTGTCCGATCGTAGAAATAACTCCACTGACCTTGTTAACCCCCCGCGTGCTAGGACGAAATGTTGTTCTCGGGAGGAAGAATTCATAACCTCTACTGCGGCCATCGACGGCCATCATGGATGGCTTGGCCTTTGATGATCTTTCGTTCCAACGCTCGTAAGTCGTCGAAAGGTCCCCGTTGTGGAGACGAAAAAGTTTCGCATTTCTTATTATCGTTTTTTTAGGCTTATAAATCGAGGTAAGTTTCACGGCAAGTTTAGCTGCAGTCCAAAGTCTCTTCGAAAACTTAAGGAAATAGTAGAAATGCTCGGACACGTCCTAGTCGGTGGAGACTCCTGTGCAGATTTCATTTATTCGGTATTTAAGTACTGGGAATCCAATTTGAAACTTATCTATGCATCCAATAAATATTTATTGATTTATTCATTAATGCTGGAATCTGGGTATGCTCTTAACCGTGCGAGTATTGGTACTTTATTGTGTTTTTGGACGGAACACACCTACAGACTGATGAACAGACGGAAATGGGAAAATGCTTTTAGTGCATTCTGGGAGATGCAAAAAATCTTTCTAGACCATAATCTGACAATCGAATTTTTTGGAATCGCGATACTTTCTCACCTTGCATGCCAGCCATGTGCGAAGTAATTTGCACCTAACTTCCCCTTTTATTACAATTTTGTGGATAGCTTCCCCTATGAGAAAATTCGTTGATCGATTTTTTACTTCCTCATAGAGAAAGCTGTGCGCAAAATTGTAATAAACGAGGAAGCCACTCATATCTTCTGCTACGGCCATCATGGATGGCTTACAATTTGATGGTCTTTAATGGACCATCTTTAATGAACTACCCTTCACAATGGACCATCTTTGATGGACTACCCTTCATAAGTCGTTGAAAGTTTCCCGTCATCGAGACGACAAAGTTACGAATTTTTTTTAAATTTTTACGTTTATACGTTGAGTAAATCTCACAGTAAGTTTTGCTGCGATCCAAAGTCTCTTCGAAAAGTGACGTGTTTTCGCTGGAGACAGACAGACAGAAATGGGAAAATGCTGTTTTGTAACTCATGCATGAAAAGTGCCAGATTATGTGCGGGCCGGCCGCGACATGAAGTGGCGTTTTTCGAGAAGGCGTTACATAAATACTGGAAGCGTTGCATAAATTCTATGGGCATGCGCACGCCGTCTGTTTTTCCTTTATTGTCGCGCCCGGCCAGCAACATAACCTGGCAACTTTCATGCATTCGTCACATAAAGTAGTATGCGATACTTGTGCGTAAAATCGGACTCCCGACGGCGATTGTGAAGTGACCGCACTCGCCTTCTCTCGCGCTACAACAGCACTCGGCTTCGCCTCGTGCCGTTGTTGCGCTCGATCCGGCTCGTGCAGCAACTTCCCAACCTTCGCCGAAAGTCCGCTTTTACGTACTAGTATCGCAAAGTACTATTATTGCATTTTGGGACATGCAAAACATGTTTCTAGACGATAATCTGACAAGCGAATTTTTTTTTTTTGGGATTGTAATACTTTCTCTCCTTACATACTTCGAATCGGATGACTAAATAGAAATGGACTAAAGATTGATTATGGTAGCAGTCTACATCTTCGATTCGAGTCACGTGACTCCGTTGGATTCCGTTGGATTGTGTGTAGTTATAGTGTTGTGGCGCTCGAGCGCTTGCCCAAGACATATTATGCAAAAATAAGGCGAAGGATGTGAGCAGTCACGGGGTGTCCGTGCTCGATAGCGGCATCGGAGCGAGTGAGGCGCGGCTCATCCGCAACAGATGCGTGAATCATCGGGACCGCTCTATTCCACGTTGAATATTCATATCACCCCCTCCATCGTACCAAAACAAATTGCTAGAAATCTCGAGAATTGAATATTGATGGTTAAGATCACTTCTGCGGCAGAGTTGAAGCCTCAGTCATCGGCAATTAAACATTTATTCCAGCCTCTACGTCACATTCGTTCTTTTTTTTAAGAAACATACGCTTGTCAACTTTTCTTAAATAATCGCGACTAATTCGTTATAATTATGATTTATTTTGTTTAGAAAAAAGGAGTCCAGGTTTTACGATCTTTACATACTGGAAATGTATAAAAGTATTTCTTTTACTTATATCTATAAAAAAAAACTAACAGGAATTGCAATTGTATTTTATAACGCAAGATCGGGCCTTTTGCATGCGGATTACAATTTTATTACCAATCGATCTATGCAAATTAATTGATGTGTAATTGATGACTTACAGCGACTGGTACTGCGCGTAACCAATAATGGTACCACAAAGAACTTATAATCTTTTTAATTAACGATTAATCACGACCGATTCGTTAATTTTTTTTTTTTTTTAGAAATCCAATTTTTACGACCTTTGCATTCTGTAAATACGATCAGTATTTCTTTCACTTAAATCGAAAAAAAACTTACAGGAATGAAAATTGTGTTTCATAATGCAAGATCGTGCCATTTGCATGCGCAATTATAAATTTATTACCAATCGATTTATGTAAATTAATTAATGAGTAACTGACGACTTACAGCTACTGGTATTGTTCTGGCTGTAACCAATACTGGAACCATAAAGAACTTATCATCTTTTTAATAAAGGATTATTCACGATCGATTCGTTAATTTTGATTTTTTTTAGAAACCCAACTTTCACGACCTTTGCATGCTGCAAATGCGGTCAGCATCTGTTTCACTCATATCTACAAAAAGAAATCTAACAGGTATTACAATTGTCTCTCATAACGCAAGATCGTGCCATTTGCATGCGCAATTATAAATTTATTACCAAAAGCAATTCATGTAAATGAATTCATGTCTGATGACTTATAGCTACTTGCACTGTCCTGGCCGCAACCAATAATGGTACCATAAAGAACTCATCATCCTCTTAATTGAGGACTTTGAGTAGAAGATATCATTGACACTTAAATGGAATACACGTACCTCGCACGCGTGACTACGAAGCTCGACGCATACCTACAGGCCATCGAGAAACTGGACCCGTTAGGTCTCATGGCTAGATGGCTCTATAATTACACCGTATTAGTATTTCTTTTTTAATTCTCAGGACTTCTCAGGAGCGATTGTAATGCCGGGTATGTTCGATAGGCTGTACCCGCTAGATTACGATCCCGTCGGGGCCCCACTCTTGGTCCGTAATGTCGGGGCCCCATAACAGCCTCGAACGTACTTTCGTTCGAGTACGAGCCTTAGTTCAGGTTTGCCATCGGTCGTTCCAGCACGACCGGTTGCAACTTCACTGTGGCACGTGAGAGACACACACGGAGCCCTCGCGTGCGCTCGCAGCGTTCATGAAAGATTTATTTTTTGTTTTTTATTTTTTGCATTGTTAATCGTAGGTGTAACCGCGATACTTGACGACCGTTCAGCACTTAAGAATTTTCACAGTGGGCGGTCAAACGCTGTTTTCAACTGTCAGTCGGGAGACCCTCGGTCGTTTTCCACAGGAGTACGATTGCTTTGCAGTCCACCGTCGCTTGCGGCGAACCGTACCGGCGAGATGAGTGTTTGCATAATCGGGTGAGTGGACTTTGCTTTGATTTATTTTTAGGCTCGATTTGTTGTAATACTGTGTAACTCGGTTTAGGTCAGTAAAATTGATGCGCCACTGGCAAGGGCAAGCTACGGTGCTGACGCACTATGGTCGATTTTCTCAACTGGTCGCCGATTAACGAGTAAATTAGGTTATGTCTAAAAAAATTCGCACTGAATCGTCCTTTTTGTATACATATCGTACTTATTTTACGAGGGGATTCCGGCCTCTTTATATCTATTTATTCTTACATTTTTTTGTATGGAAATAATAGTGAAGGGTGAGGAAGATTTACTAACTAGTATTTAATAAGCTCGTGCAGTAAACTCGCGACTGCTTTTGATAGAATTGACTAGGAAACAACTTTGCTCGCTTTGTGTCCCTTCCGGTGCTTGTGCTAGCGAGAGCTTAGACTTTATCAGTGCGTGAAACTTAAACTCTGATCGGTAAGAACATTTCATCGAAAAATGCTGATTAAAAAGAATGTGTTGACGCTCATGCGTTATTTCTCCGATGTCTCAAACATTGCAATGCAAACATTTGTATTGTCGTAAACATTATGTATTGTCGTAAATTACTAAGATTGCAAAAGGGATAATTAATTGGATACGAAATACCGAGCGATTGTTTTTTTTTATATTAATATTTGTCACCTTTGCAATGATCATCGAAATTTGCTGCCGAGCGAGCAAATAAACATGAAGATACGAGCTTTTGTACGAGCTTAATTACGAAGTGCCCGAGTACTGTACATACGATAGACTAGAAAAGATTGTCTTAGACTGCAAGGAGGCTAATGAGTAACCTTTTACCATCTTCGTAAAACGTTCTAACCTCCCGCGGTTCAAGTGTCCTATGCAAGCCTTGACTTATACCGAAAACAGTATCGACGTCGGTGCGGCAACATGCAAGTTACTTTCTTTAAGTCTTTAACAATTACGTAACGCCTGAACGTGCGGGGACGGTTATTGAACCGCCATTAAATAAACCTATCTTCAAAGCACACGCTGTTCGAAGTCTTTATGGTTATTTTATACCGGCAACTAGGATCTGCGGTTTTCACGTGTATCCATTAAAACATGTTTATGAAGCTACAGACTTATCTTCATAAATTCCACAAACAAATAAATGTGTCGTAGAGCATCGATTTATTATTGTCGCTGATTGATTTAGACGTTTCTGATATAGCGATGCCTAAAATTCGAGATGGCGTCTGTAAAGAGTGAAACGATAGCGAAATACGGTTAAGGGCGGCCGTGTAACCAGGGTTTTGTGGTTTGAAAGGATCTGTATAAAAACAAAATATTTATGAATCTACAGACTTATCTTTATGAATTTCAAAAACAAGTAAATGTGTCTTAGAGCGCCGCTTTATTATTATCGCTGATCAATTTAAATGTTTCTGGCCCAGCGATGCCCAAAATTCAAGATGGCGTCCTTAAAATAGTGAAACGATAACTGCAGATGACCGGGGGAGGGTGTGTCATGTGCCAAACGGGAATCGAGAGAATAAAAGAAACGGGTCTGAGAGACGAACTTTAAGCGTGGGATTACAGCCGGTTGCGTAAGGAAGTCACGAGGGAACCAGGAAGGATCCTTAAATGTCAACTCTCCTCCGGGCGCGCGCGCGCACGCGCGTTGGGTCCGCCGCGTCGGACCTCTCGTCGAGGTCGGGCCCCGAGAGTGTGATCATGAGGGATAGCGGGTCAAACACGGAGCTCATAAGAATGAATGGGGCTAGCGATAAAGCTCGAGGCGCCGCTGTAACGGATCGAATAACTGGAATCTTCGGTCCCGAGAGAGAAACAAGCAGGGGAGATCGAGGGTCACGAGTGCTAAATGTCATTGAGTGTCGGAACGATTGTATATCGTTGAGCGCTCGACAGACCTCGCCGAATCTTTTGTTTCTCGTCGTGTCCACTTCAGTAAAAAAAAAAAATTAATATCTTAATATTTTTAATAAATAAATAACGTTAAGTCTGCATGCAATTATAGAAGCAGTCCATTTTGCCCCGCGCTCCGCCGACGCGGAGCTGCCGAGGATGGGCGGATCGTAAATCATTTCGCAATGGCTTTAAAGTCAAGTTCATTTTATCGTGTGAAAACGTTAATCGAAATCTCTTGGTATTGTACGTCGTCTGCGAAGAATCCTTACAGGGCCTCGGTTGCCATTTTTATTTTATCTCGTGATCGCGATTGCTCAACGACGCTAAAGAATGAAATTTAAATATAAATGTGATGTAAGGTCGGGGCATGACGACTTGAGCCGGTAACAATGTAACATCCTTCGCGCCCAAATTATATGAGATAATTTGAACCTAAGGTGAAAACCAGCGTTTTTTTTGTTGCAAGAAACGGAATTGCGCAATTGCGTCCACTGTGACACGATACAGGACTCAGTCATTCTTCATAATACTGTAAAGGTGCTAATGACAACATCCTGGCAAGTTCTATTCATCGTAGAAAGGCGACGATGGTACCCGGTTAGAAACCGTGTCGCAATACGCTATAAGACACTTGCGTCTACGCTCGGTACACATACCCACTTAGCTTCTTTTATACTCATGGAAATTAGCTCAATTATTCGTTATCTAAAAATCAAGTCGAACGAGTACGCGGTACTGCATCAAGATACAACAGGGTTACGGTTATTCTTTAATCAATATTAATTAGAATATATATTGTTTATTTATTTATTGAATTATTACGGGTTTGCACCCAATTACAAGACAATTACAATGATCATTCAAACAGCCATATAATAAAAAATCACCAGTACAGGAAGTCGATTCGTATATACAAGCCAAAATTAAATTGCACGGTATGAACTCGGGCAAAGTCCACTCTAAATTTAACGGTGGATGATGTTTTATTATGATTATGCTTTCCGAGTTCGTAGAATGAAAAAAAAAAACTTTAAAACCGTTATTCCTAAAAAAGGTAACGTTATGTCGCAAGACGCTATAAGACACTTGCGTCTACGCTTGGTACACATACCCACTTAGCTTCTTTTATCCTCATGGAAATTAGCTCAATTCTTCGTTATCTGCAAATCAAATCGAACGAGCACGTGGTACTGTATCAAGATGCAACATAATTATGGTTATTCATTAATCAATATTAATTAGAATATGTATTGTTTATTTATTTATTGATTTACAGAATTATTACCGGTTATTGCACCGAATTACAAGACAATGGTACAACTGTCAACCAAACAGCCATATAATCACAGAACACAAAGCAGGGTCGTATATACAAGCCAAAATTAAATTTCACGGAGTGGATTCGGGCAAAGTCAACTCTAAATTCCTGAATGAAATTCCTGGAAAAATTGGATGATATTTTATTATGATTATTCGTTCCTAATTCGTAGAATGGAAAAAAGAAAAACTTAAAAACTGTTATTCCCAAAAAGGCAAAGTTATGTCGCAGTTTTGTTTTGACAAACTCGAAAAGTCTTTGCACCGAGCGCACGAGATACTATATCGCCGGCTCGTAAAACGTTCGAGCGTGTTGGCCGCTAAAAACGGGTTTCGTGGCGTATTGGATCTCATAAATATACGGCGTAATTATATTCTTCCCAGAAGCTGTATAATGAGTACAGTAGCAAAAAGAGAAAAACGCCTCGTAATTCCCGTTATCTTCTCGGCAGTAAAAGACGCAAATCGAGATTGTCACGTGGGATCGCCATCTAGTTCGCGTCTCGAACGCCCGAGGGCAAAAAAAATGTGTTTCTCGATGATTTATCGATGTTCATCAAGAGATAACATTATACCGCAAATAACCGTTCGGAGACAAAGGCTTCGCGCAAAAAGATTTTTATAGCCCCATTGCCGCATCAATACCATTACGGTGGTATTTTGTTTCGCAATATTCCTTACGTAATTCCACAATAAAATTGTTCGCTCCCAATTCGTGTAACCTACAAACTTCGCCGGTAATTTGTCGAACCGTCTTTAAAAAAAATGTATTCACTACGAATATAGTGAATTATTTTCTGTTAGAATGCAGTTAGGTTCTCAGCCATGAAGATCCTACACAGTGATGCCAGATTGGAGGGAAATTTCCCTCGGAGGGAATTTTTTAACACGGTACGAGATAGGAGAGGGAGAAAATGAGTGGGGGAATCTGGCATCACTGATCCTACACAGAAATAATTGAGGTGTAGAAGAGTAGATTATCTAGACGACGATCGCGAAACAAATGTCACGAATAATTCAGGCCGGCTGAATTGCTCAAGTACGTACCTAACCACGTAACCTTGCACGCTCGAAGTTCCTCTTCGCGTATGCCAAACGATCTCGGATTGCTGATTATTCGTTCAAACGTCACGGCTGAGAAATAGACTAATTGCCGTCTATTTCAATGCTCAATTAACATTTGCTAATGAAGATCACTTGGCTCGAACGATCTTTGGGAGCTGAGCAGGTCGATGCCTCCTGTACGCCTCAAACCGAGCGTAAGTGAGGGCTCAAACCCATCAGATTGATGGTACGATAGGTTGATAGACGTGTGTCTTTCTATTTATCCCGGTCCATATAACTGACCGGGATATGCCCGAGGCGATTTTTTTGTACAAATAATTCTTCAATTTGCTTCTTCAATGCTGCTCTGGCGAGCGAGTGTTCCTGAATGCCAAATTAATTTATGGGTTCAAAAGCGGTCAAGCCTTTCTATCGATGGTATGAAACTCGTGACCCATACGATAGAAAGAACCGACAAATAAACTACACTTTAGAAATAGGAGTAGTAATAGCACTTTGCGATACGAGTGCGATAAAGCGAATATTATACGTGGAAGTAATAAAAGAGTACTGCGCAAGCACACAGGTTAATAACGATCATTGGTCAATGCTACGGCTCAGCAGTTGATTCAATATTTAAGACTTGTGGTCCGGCGATTTGAGAGATACGGATAACTTAGACGCGTCGTACGGAGGTACCTTTGACTTATGGGCGGGGTAAGGTTGATTTGGTGAAAAAACGCATGTTTTTAAGATTTTTTTGGCGATACAGATAGTGTTAGTTTGTTCAGTCAATTTCCATATAATAATGCAACATTTGAACAATATTCTCCTAAATTTTCATTGCAGAATATTGAAAATTGAGCGAGTGACAGTGAATCTCCGGAGGCGCCTCGAAAAAAGTTGTTTTGCGGTGTATATCATAACTCGGTCCAGTAGATGTCTTGCATAAAGGCCAAGGTAATTGGTCGAGTAGATCTCTTGCATAAAGGCCTTCATTGAAAGTACATGCAGCTACATTGAAGTAAAGAGAGAGAGAGCCTGGTTGAAGCCCAGCTGGTCTACTTGAAGCGTTAAACTTGTGAGCTACTTGGATGACAAACGTAGACTTATGAGCCACTTGGATGATAAATGTAGACTGACTAATTTCGATAGAGTTAATTGCCGTGAAGCGGTCAAAAATGCTGAGCTCAATACGTGAGAAATAATAAAAGCAGACGCTCGCGTCTGGCGCGAGTTGCAGGAAATGTGTTATTTCCTGCACCTTGAAATGGCCTGGAAGGTAGTTATTTCAAAACCCCCCAGCCCGCAATCTCTCCTCCGAACTTTTGGGCCCGTGGTTTTCACAGCGGTTTATGCGGTTACGTTTTGACGATAGAGCACTGTGGTGTTCTTGGTGTTGACCACCCTGGCTTTTCACGATTGCCGAACCCGCTTGGGGTATAACTGACAATTTACCGTACAGTTTTTGACGTGTCTCTTCCTTGGTTTTCCAGCGTCCTAGCGTTCGCAGCCGTGTCCCAATGCACGACGCTGCCACCGCGGATGCTGCAGGATCTTAACATCCGAACGAACGTCTCGATGGAGAAATACTACAAGACCGAAGAGGCAATACTCAATTCGCGAACCCGCTTGAGTCAGGGCTCGCCATCTTGGTATCTCGGTGCATCGCACGAGATGACGGAAGCTGCGCAGAACCTCTCGCGCCGGGCTCTGCGCAGCGAGACGATGGCGATGATGATTGTGGAGGCGCTGCACATGTCGCCGAAAGATGCCGCGTCGTTGCTGCCGTCGGTAGGAACGTTTCTCTGTTCCGGCGACACTGCGAGCGCCTACGCTAAGAGCAGCGTCGAGTGCAAAAACCACGTCGGCAATACCTACAGAACGCACACCGGAAGGTGCAACAACGCTCTTCATCCTACGTGGGGCGCTGCGCTCGAAGCCTACGCCAGATCGCTGCCCCCGGAGTACCAGGACGGCGTCTCGCTGCCGCGAACTGTTCTGCCGAGTGCCAGAGACGTCTCCTCAAGGATCCACTCCGGAGGACCCGATCTAAAGCATCCATACCTCATGGCGCTCACCGCTATGTTTGGACAATTTATCGCCAACGATCTGGCGCACACACCGAGGATGGAACTGCCCGGTGGAGCGAGACTCAAATGCTGCGACGTCGACTACGATAACTTTCATCCGGAATGCTTTCCCATACAGGCGGACAACTCGATCGGGTGCATGGAGTACTCGAGGTCGGCGCCACATCCCGGCAACAGTCTTCAGGTGAGATGGACTATATGTACCTTTATTATCCACATTGACAATAAATAAACAAACAAACTGTATCGAGTTTCGAAAGGTCAAAAAGTCGAGCCTCTTAAAAAAAAATTGCTATTTCACCACATATACGTGATATTGGAAGTATTACGTTTAAACAGTGGGTTTCGAAACCAAGGATGACTAAAGTATACCAGGTTTTGATGGCTTACTAAAATGCAAAAGATATTCGTTTGCTGGAGACTCACAATCCATCGTGTCTGGAAAAATAAATAGCTTAAATAGTACTGTTTATACTTCATGAATTTCCCCCAATCCCTTTTTTCATTTGATTTTTAAAGCCCGAAGGTAATAGATATTATTACTTGTTATGAAAAATCTATATTAAACGGAGCATAGCTATCAAACGGACATCTCAACCATCCAATTAAAAATATGAGGTCATTCTAAACACTAGAATATATTCTGGATTTTTTTAAGCGAAATCAATCACAACGTATTGGCTGAAAAAAAATGTTAGTCTATTTTTTATAGAAATGGACCTTCATTGTATTTAAAAAAATGTACATTTTATTATCAAAAGTTCATTTGAAACTGAAACGTATATGTCTTTTTTTATGCGACTAACAGTTTTTAAGATACCGGGGTTTGTAATAAAAAAGTTCAATCTTTCTAAAAAAAAACAATACGATCTACAAATTCTGAAAAAAATTACAAAAACTCCTTGTCAATAATAATGAATTGGGGTGAAATAACAATTTTTATGAGAGGGTCTAGTTTTTGACCATTCAAAACCGGATGGAATACCTCAAATAATAACTTTAAAACAAAATAAAATAAAATAGATATTTGATTATATTTAATTAATTATTTATTTCGCTAAAATAAATAAAGATAATCATATTTAATTTGTTATTAATTATGGTGATTACCATTTTTTATATAGATAGATAGGTATTGTTTTGTTTTATTTTATTATTTATTATTTATTATTTATTATTTCTGTATACCCTTTAAGGGTTTTCACACTTGGCCCCCTGTACCTTTTTCCCCTATCCGCTAATTTCCTTTCACTTATCTCATTATGTATCTTATCTTACTTTGAATTCCTTTCATTTAAGTAATTTTTCAAATTGTCTAACATACTCGCACAACTCAATCATAGGCGCCCTTCAATTCATCATTCACTAACAGTCACACCTCCTCTCCTCTCTTATTCTCCCGCCAGTTTTCATACCTTCAGCCACCCAATTTTTATACATTGGATCGATTATTTTTAATTTAATATAGTTTTTGAAATATGTATTGTGCTATTTCGTAAGATAACGATTGTTTTGATACCCCGTGAAGGGATGTTTAGGTCCAAGACAGCAGATAAACCAAGCCTCCTCGTATCTCGACCTCTCGACGATTTACGGCAACTCGGAAGAGATAGCAAGAGCCCTCAGGTCCGGCAAGGATGGCCGGTTGAACACTCAGCGAAAGAATCTGCCGATGCCCTCGAAGACCTCAGAAAACTGCAGATCCGACAGCAGGTCGCTTCCTTGCTTTTTCAGCGGAGATTCGCGCATCAACGAACATCCCGGTCTCGCTTTGATGCACGTGCTCTTTCTTCGCGAGCACAACCGAGTTGCTGATCAACTGGAACTGCTGAATCCTCACTGGGACGACGAGATGCTATATCAGGAAGCGCGACGCGTCGTTATTGCTGAGATGCAGCACATAACTTACAACGAGTTTCTGCCGGTAATACTCGGCGAAGGGAATCTCGAAAGGTAAGGTCTTTAATTGAAGATCGATATATTGGTCGTTATTTAATTTTATTGAAGATCGATACTATAATCGATATTTAATTTAATTGAAAATCGATATTATAATCGATATTTAATTTAATTGAAAATCGATATTATAATCGATATTTAATTTGATTGAAGATCGATATTATAATCGATGTACATGGCAGAGAAAGCAATTTTTTTGGACTTTAACTCTTTAACGCCTATTACAGTATTTTTGCAGTCGATACATTTTTGATACCTGGAAGTGTTGATTTCTTATCGATAAACGCCAGAAACGACCATTTTTTTATTGTTATTTTCAAGATGCACTCGATCGGTTCTTGGCAAAAAAATGTTTGCGATTTTTTTCCTGAAAATCTTTCGACTGGCTCTTCCCCCTTCTCTTTCTCCCTCAACCATCTCCGTTGAAGTTTCATTCACGGCGTATTCGAAGATTCGACTTGCGCTTAACGAGACGGGGTTACTTTCGAGGCTACGATTCGCGGATCGACGCGACGATCGCTAACGCCGCCGCATCGGCGGGACTGTTCTTCGTCGCAGCCCTCACACCGAAGACTCTCGACCTCGTTGACACCCGGTCTCCCTCCAAGTCCGGCGAGAGATCGCTGCTCTCCGCTTTCTATGCGCCTCAGGAGCTCTACGAAGCTGGCGCTATCGATCGATTGATCGCCGGGGCGACAGGTCAGCTAATATTGTTTTCTCCACATACCAATTTCAATTCGTTCTCAAATATCAGATTCTAAACTTTTAAAAAATCGTCAAAAAAGAAAAAAAATTGTCTTTCAGTCTTTGCTTAAAATATATTTTTCTTTTGTATCCGAGTTTATTTTTATTAACGGCTAAATGTTTCGTTTGTTAAATTATTTTAAAAATATATATCAATACTTTAAAAAATATATCTACCGCATCGCCAATCACGCCAACGACCTAGACCGTGAATTTTTTTCTGGGACAAATGTGCAAAACTTCAAGACTGTGGTGTCGAACCAAATTCTTCGCTTCGAGTAATTTCGCAATTTACCGGATAACGGTTTACCGTTTGTTTTTTTACCCCGAATGAGTAGTTTGTTTTTTAGCGCACAACGCCTGAAATATGTTTTTTTCTTTATACATGAACATAAAAGATTTACTAACTTGTTAAAATGCGTAAAGGGATTTTTTCCGTCTACTATAATTAAATAAATAAATATATTATTTGTAGAAATTAGAATATACATTATTAAAGTTAAATTATTTTTGTATTATTCGTGACAGCTGGGCATTCCAGGAAGCCATTGCCACCGGGTCTGAACGAGATACTTCTGGAGAGGTACTTTCACGATGGGAAAACGAGCGACGTGGCGGTCGATTACGCGGCACAGGTCATACAACAAGGCAGGGATCACGGGTTGCCGCCTTACGTCCGATGGAGATCCTTCTGCGAGCTCCCGGAAGTGAAGACTTTCCGCGATCTCGAGGGTAGCGTTTCTCGGGAGACTATAGAGAGGCTTAGCGGTGTATACCGGTATGCTTTGCATTTTACGTTACGTTATCTAATCGATAAACAATCGTTCTACTGAGAATTCCTCCGGAAAACAGGACTTATCCGCGTCGCATATTATTAGTTTTATTGGCGATACCGCAATTATCGATACTGTTACGCAACATCCTAGTCATTTTACCGCTTCGATGTTACTAATGATGATTGTGACTATGATTGTGAATCGTTGCAAGCAAACTTATGAAATGTGATATTATGGTGTGACGACAATGGTATGGAACTTAATGCAAGCAAATGTAGTCAATTCGTTTTCAAAAATAAAAAAAGGAGAGACTTGCAATAGTGTAGCAGTCTCGACCGCTGACCGAACCACCTTCGAAATGACGAATGTGGTTTTGTGCAAAAAGTTTACGAAGCATTTTATCATTACGCAAATCACCGCTCCATGACACGAGAATTAAAAAATGGCTTCGTCGGCGAAAACGACGGAATATACCACAGGTCACACTATTTTTTCTTTTACGGCGGTTAGCACGTACGCGGTAGCACGAAAAAAATGTTTGGGTATCATTCGAAAAAATTTGTTTCAATTATCATCATGAATATCAAATATCATCATGAATCCTAAATATCAATTTGGGATACTTTCAGATACTATATTACGCATTTCGAAGAAAGAAAAACCTGACGATCTAAAGTTAACGACCTAAAGGTCCTCATCATGTCAAACTGTAAGGCTGTGCTACAACATATCATTTGAATTTCTCTCATTCCTAGCAAGGTTTGAACGTAGCAAAAGCTTTCTTATCTGAAGTGAAAGGGCAATGAATTTTTTCTTTTTTCATTTATTTACTGAAAAGTAAAGGATCTGCTAGGGAATCAGTAAAATAGGGTACACCCTATTTTAGTAAAATCGGGTACAGCACCCGATTTTAGTAAAATAGGGGACACCTTTCTAGAGCGGGAATCGACGATTAAAGACCTCGTATATAATCATGTCGTAAACCAAGCCCAGAAGGTTCCAGGATTGGTAAAGAGATTTTCGGTATATTTTGCTTCTTCGTCGAACTTTAGTTCCGACTTAAAACCTAATACCTAAGAGTTTAACATTTTTATTTTCAAATGTTATAACTCGTTACTCTGAAGCCAGAATAGTTAAGACTTATTTTATATTATATTCCGATTGTAAAGGAAAAATGAGTCTAATAAATTAAATTAAATTATACGGATTACAGAAATGTGGAGGACATAGATCTTGTTACCGGCGCACTCTCGGAAGTACCCGTCGAAGGATCTGTCGTCGGACCGACCTTCCTCTGCCTATTGGGACGAACGTTCAGGAATGCCAGACTCGGTAATTTTTTTTACATATTATATAAATTTAAATTCCCTTTTGTGGTCGTAACAAAAACTTTTTCGATGCTCTCGCTTGCAGGCGACCGATACTGGTATGAGAACGGCAACACTCCAGGATCCTTTACCATCGAGCAACTCGAGGAAATTCGCAAGTCGACGATGGCTAAAATTTTGTGCGACAACGGCGACAGGCTCAGAAGCGTCCAACCGCGAGCATTTATTCTGAAAGATCCCTTCCTGTGAGTAACATTAATATTTTTTTTTATGTATCTTTTTCATATTCAAACACTTAAGAGTCGATTTTTTTCTTCTCAAACGTACTCGTAATTCTGTTCACAAAGAATATTCGTTTATTGCAGTAACGAAATGACCGAATGCCGGACGTACTTGCACGGCGCGATGGATCTGACTGCGTGGAAGGACCGGCGGAACGCGTCCTCGTCCTAAGTTTAAAAAAATCACCATTAATGGCTCGCTGTCCGTTTTATAAGTTTTACCCATTCGCGAGTTTCACTCGCTGACTGCCTCCGTCCCCGGGCATGCCTCTGCAACATTCAGCGCATTGCAATAAAATACAGTGAAGGGTGCAGTCGCAACGCGAACCCCTTTGCGCAATCCATTCAACCGGGTCGATCGCGGTCATGGAACCAAGATCGTCACCTCGGTTCGCAAGGATCCTTCTATAATGTACATATGTCGAGTTAAGTATGAGTGCGAAATAGATAACGAAATGTTACCTTTTTGTTTTTGGTGGTAGAAATCCTAGTCTCCTGTAACCGTCGAAACAATAGCAAGCATCATTTTTTTTCGGTTCTCAACCAAGCGTTGGCACGTCCATTAAGGATGCTTCATACGTAGCGTACATTCCCAGCCAAAAGTGAGATTCAGTGAGAATTTGAACACTTCTTATTGGTATAAAAATCTGAAAAAATCAACTTTTTTTGATACGGAAACATGATCCAAAATTCGTGCCTCTATATAGATTTCTCAAAAAAAAAAGTTGAAATGTAAGAAAATTCTGAAAACATCATATAAAATCTTTTTAAAAACTCAAGGAATTCATTTGCGATTAGAAAATAAAAATGTTCTGACTTTTTCTACGATTTATTTTTTAAATGATTTGTTGATAACTTTTTGGTATTATTATTATACAAAATATGAAAGGTCTTGACATAATTGATGAGGCTGATTTTTCTAGGTTTTTAGAATATCGGGAAGTACTAAAATTTCGCTCGAATTAAACTTTTAGTTGCGAATGTATGCGTGATGCATCCTTAAAGTCAGTAGGTAATTGTTAATTAATTCACGGCCTGAAGCCTGAAAATCGAGTTGGAAAGGAATTGCAATAACCATCGAGCACGCTCCGGCGGTATTAAAAAATAATTACGAGGACGGTGTAATAAGATATATATGCACTTTCAAGCGTGCGCAATGTAACGTGCATAATAAATGTAACAGGGCGTTATACCCAGGGAAAGTCTCTCCGGTTTTCGTGAACGAGAAACGGATATCGCAGAAGTAAGGCAACCGTGTTTTTCTGCACAGAGACCTTGACCTTTATCAAATTGCGAGCGTATGAAAAATACGCTCGCCATTAATAGCATAACGCTTGCGCTACTTTGCGCCAGCCACCTCGGAAAGGTCGTTGAAAAATTACACGGCAATTTTTATTCGCTGATCCGTGCGCCACTCGTGAGATCGTTTCGCTCGGAGACGTGCATATAAAATAATATTTTCTCGTTTTCCTCGTAACTCACGAGACGAGGCGAAATCGTTAATGTGTATTTTAACGACGCTCGTAGTGCAAAGAGGTGTTTTCCTTCGCGAGCTGTACGAGTGTTAACACCGAACGATTTTAATTTTTTTGTCGAGCCCTGAAAGTTCACATTAACGACATCGTCGAGTGCTTTGTAGTTCTCGATGCGATCATTTTTACGAAACTTCTTTCGTAAATGAATATTCCTTTTTTTCTCAAAACATTTAGCGTTAAATTCAGTAAATTTAGTGTTAAATAAAAACGACTGCGCATGCGCACGGTCAGTTTTTTTTGTATGAATTCGTACCAAAAAACCGGCAGTGCGCATGCGCGGTCGTTGCTGAAAAACACGGAATCTAAAGCGCTTCGATACAACGATAATTCTCGTTCGTTGTCTCGATCCGAGGCTGTGGCCTTTGCGACCCTGGACTGCGTAACGCGTTACCGTTCGCGAGCGATTATAATACAAGTTGCACGTAACGCCATCGTTGTCGCCGTCGTCGTCGTCGTCCGAAAGGACGAATCAGACGCGACATGGCCTTTACCGTAATTCATCGTTATGAAACTCGAGAATCTTTCGCCGGTATGGATATAACTCTTTGTCTCGCTTTGCGAATTAAATAATAAATCAAATGAAAGTCTGAAGGTGTGATTGACTTTTTTTTGCACCTTTGGCTTGCGCTGTCGTGCATCGTAAAGGACGGCTTCGTTGAGTCTCTTTCGGTTCGCGACTATTCAAATGGGGAGAATGTTCGTATTGAAGGACCAATCTACAAAAAATGGCGGTTACAAGAAGCGTCAATTTATTCAAACATTTTGCTTGCGATTAATTATTAATTAATAACGGTTATTAATTAATCATGGTAATTAATGAATAATGGTCATTAATTAATAACGGTCATTAATTAATAATGGTCATTAATTAATAACGGTCATTAATTAATAATGGTAATTAATTAATAACGGTCAAAAACGGCTGTGTTGGGTCCGTTTCGTTTCGCGACTCTATAAACCCGAGAGTTTCGTATCGAAGGACTAACGTACAAAAAATGGCGGTTAAAAAAAGGCGCCCAATTTATTTTAACATTTTGCTTGCAAAAGATCAACAATCGAACAACAACTGATTAATCAATTGTTTCTTAAAGTTAAAACAATTGTCATATACCGAAAGCTTCGACTAGCACGCGCTTGGTGTGGCCAAACATTGCTAAGGGGCAGACTCGTCCGTACGTGTCAGCTGACCCCTCCCCCCTCGCACCTCCGCTGCGCAAAATCTCTTCGCCGAAACAATCGATCGAGGCCGCGGTGCGAGTTGTTGACTTGTGAATGGAATGCCCGTAGATCGGCACGCGAGACACACTCATTGTGATTGTGAAATCGCAGAATCTGCGGAAAGTCTCCGCGTTGCCGCGAACTTAGATCGACAAGGAACACGACCGGTGCGAGGCTCCTTGGCAATTCGAACGGTCACGCGGCAAGATGTAAGATGGCGTGTGCCCGACCGACGATAATGTCGAGCGTAGACTCTGACATTTGTGTGGCAAATGCATCGGAACATGCAAGACACTTCGACGAGATGCCAGCACGTGGAGAAGCAAGGAGCGTTGTACAGATAAGTCGGTGCATTAGTGCAGAGCGGTAACAACGACGCGCTAATGATCGGCGATAATCCCAGCGACCTACGAGAAGCTCTGGTGGTGGCGAGGGTCCAATTAAATTGCCCTAAGAAGAAGAAAACCTACAACTAGATTTGGAGCCACACGCACAGCGGATAGAATATGTTCTACCAACTTCGATGTTATTCGGGCCTTTTTTCCCAGGCCGTTTTTTCCGTCTACCCGAGGGATATACCCGGTCCACGGGATGCACAGTTTAAGGATGTACATCGTCCACGGAATATACACAGTCTACGAGATATACACCCTCCACCGGATATACACAGTCTACGAGATATACACCCTCCACCAGACATACACAGTCTACGAGATATACACCCTCCACTGGATATACACAGTCTACGAGATATACACCCTCCACCAGACATACACAGTCTACGAGATATACACCCTCCACCGGATATACACAGTCTACGAGATATACACCGTCCACAGGACATATAAGGTTTACGGGATATGTATCGTTCACGACATAGGTACCGTCCACGGAGTATGCCTCATGGACAGAATATCCCCCGCACACGAGATATACACAATCCACGGGATATACACCGCACGGGATATACATCGTCTATGGGATATAAAATGTTCGGGAGATATATACCGCCCACGAGATATACACCGTGCACGGGATATGCCCCACCGACGGAATATCCCCGCCCACGGGATATATTCCGTCCACGGGATACGTCTACGGGATATACATCGTCCATGGGATGTAAAATGTTCGGGTGATATATATCGTCCACGGGGCATGCACCGTGCATGGGATATACAATGTTCGCGGCATATATACCGTACACGGGTTCTACAACATTCGCGAGGTATATACCGTGTACGGATTATAGAGTAGATGTATATACGCGGTATATACATCTACGGACCGCAATTATACCGTATCCGTGCACGGTATACCGTATATACACCGTCTACGGTGGATACCGTAACCACAGTGTAGTGCGAATAGACACTTTTTTTTTAAACACGCTATAAAAAAAGTGTTGTTTGAAAATTAATTAACGGCACTGGAAGCTTTTCTACATGAATTGTTTCTGAAATTTCAGGCATGAGATTCGTAATTTTAATATCTGGTATTTTTACTTTACGAAAAGTACTATTAATCTTCAATTAATGTGAGTAATGTAAGCAAATTTCGAGTTCCAGAACATTTAATTTACATTTTATTTTTACGGTGTATTTTTTAAGCAGTTATACCCACTCAGTCAGTACGGCAGTGTGACCTTGAGACCGGCTTGTGGACGGCAGACGGAATCTCGGTTTCAAGCGATTACGCCGCTTACCTCCGTCTCTGCACCTGGCACTGCGCTAACGACTTAGCCAAAGATAATCGATAAGAGCATTTTTCGGATTACCCGCATATATATCCATCACTGAAATTCGCCGTGTGACTAGACTCGGGGCTAAAGCACCGCCTGTCGCGGTGACACGCATTTCCTACACGGTTGTTCTGCTCGATGTCAGCTTTTACGAATTCTGTATTCGTGGCTCGTAACTCCACTCGTCACGAGCGGGTCACGTGTCACACTTGGGACAACGTTGAAACGAGACACGCGTTAATTACGGACATCGTTTTTCGAGGCTGTATTTGGCGAGACTGTGCACATATTTGTTTTAATGTGGCCATATGGGGACAATAAACATTGCACTGTTCTCGAATGAGTTTCGTCGATGTTACTCGCTCGTCGCGCACTTTATCGTCTCGCCCGAAAAATCGAACGTTCGGAATTTCGAGACCTTCATTCGATTCGTTATAAATAACTGATAATGATTCAACAAATTTTATATATATAAACAAATTAGCATAGGCCCAGCGCGACGCGTATTCGAGGTTATATTACACGAGTGAATTTAATACACTCTACAGTATAGCAGTTATCTACATTTTTTTATAGCGACGACAAATAATTGCAAGTAGTAGATAGTGGCGGCCGCCCTTCGATATATCTGAATAGGCTTTTGACTCGTTTTTTTCGAAGTCAATTATCTCTGCACTTCACATTTATTTTCGTAATCCATCGCTAAGAACACCCTCCCACATCCACAGAACTAGTGTGCCAAATTCTGTCAAGAGACATTGAGACGATTCGACAAAAACTGGAGTCAGCGGAAACAACGAAATCGGGGACTTCAGTGAAACGCTTAACTCCCGTCTTTTTTCCCTAGTGGGCGACCGAATGGGCGACCGAATTAAAAAGAAAGTCACGTTACCCACTCGATAGAACGTTGAAACGAAACTGTGCACATATTCGCATGCAGAACAAAAAAGCAGTAAAGCGGATAGTTCGACGAATTCGGTGGCAAGAGAAAGCGAGGGTACTTCACACAAACGTTTTAATTCAAATTAATTATATTACATGTGCACAGTATGGAAACATGATTCCGTCGTTTGTCGGCCGAGGGGGCCGTTACGCGACATTTTCAGCACTACAGTAACGTAAAAGTCCGCGAGGAAGTAACGTAGTTTTGTTGACGATGAGCCTGGGTCCGCTCAGCGACGTGTTGTTCCTCCTCTCCGGGTTTCGCGTAGCAACACCCGTATTAAAAAAAAATGCCCGTACACGCTGTCGTAGGTCATAAACAAACATTCTACCGCTCTCGAATCACACTGCGATCGCAATCAGTTATTCTCGATAGTTCTTCGTCGATTTCTTCACGCTCGCAGTGCACTCTTTATATCGGCTCACCCGAAAGAGCGAACGTTCGGAGATTCGGAGCGTTCACGATCCTGCGATTTTTTTATTTGTTTTGGTTTCTTTTTTTTAAATGTATTTGGCTGTTTCAATCGTTCGTGAAATGCCCTGTAAAGTTGAGTAATTTTTTTTTTTGTAAACTGCACGGATCGGGAGACGCATTTAGGGCGCGACTCAAGACGATAAGTGAGCACACTATAGACGCTGGTAAGGCTTTCTCTCGGTGAAGAAGTTCTTCAGAACCAACACTTGGCCAACCGTTATTACGAGAATCGCCGCGGTCTCCATCACCGACCACCACAGTACTCGCTCGTTCAAATCTTCCGCGCGTTTTCTGCTCTGTGCCTCGCGCAATCTGTGGGACGTCTGATAGTCAACTACGCTTATTAGATTCTTGTGCACCTCCTGCGCTGAGGATTCCATCTGAAAGAAAAAAAGAAAAATACGAATTACCTCTTCAAATCCGTTCGACACGTCTTTTTCTATGTATATTTTGTAAGATTTTGTTCGCCCATCCGGCAAAGCTGTCTATGTTAATGTAACAGATGGTTTTTCGTATAGATTCTACGGACTGTTTAATTAGCCAATGGGGAAGAAATGCTAATAGAAGTGGCAGCTCGCTATTGGCTGCCTCGCAAGCTCTGCAAGAATTATTTATTTCTTGAATTAACATCATGATGAAAATAGATGTTACAATTTTTTCATAAAATTGAGTCTCTCGAACGTATGAGGTGAAAAAGTTTTCAAGCTATGCAAGACAAGAAAATATTAATTTTCCGTCGTTAATATGATAGAACATTAAAGTTTCATTAATTTAAAGTTCAATTCATGACTTTAATGTCATTTTTCATTAGTGAATATAAATATGTTCAAAAAAATTGATATTCTCCAACATCGGGCATATAGATTTTCACAGGTCCAGAGGTAGATTGAGAAAATGTCTAATTGCAAGGTAGAGATCTGCAGTATCGGCAAAGGAAATTTCTAGGAAGCCAGCGTTTCTCAATCAAGCAAAGTCCCTTCGTAAGAATTATTGATCCGTGAAATTGACATTACGATGTTGGAAATTCGTAAGAAGAATTATTGATCCGCGAAATTAACATTACGATGTTGGAAATTGATGTTACAACTTTCTCATATTAAATTATTGTGTCTCAAGCGCGTTATCGTGAAAAAGGCGTCCAGCTATGCCAGATAAGAAAATATTACTTTCACATCGTTAATACGATATGAAATTATTGTATCATGGATTTGTGAGTGATAGAGATGTAAGTGTGTCGTTAATAATCATTTATGAAATATGACCTCGTTGTAATGAAATTTAACCTCATATCCATGAAGTTAAATTTCATTACACCAATGTCGTATTTCATAAGGGAATATCAACGGCACATTTACATCTCTATCACTCACAACTCTACGAAAAAACATCTCTACCATATTAAACTCTACCTTATCAAAACACTACCAGAAAGTAAAAAACTCTCTACCAAATTTAAAAGAAAACTACCAGAATACAAGGCTACTGTCCAGCCTTGTATTCCGGTAGAGTTTCATTGTAATTCGGGTATAGTTTTATTTTGAGACCAGCAAAGTTCTTTTACTTACTGGTCGAGATTTTGGTGAAGTTCTAATACGGTAGAGTCGTAATATGGTCGAGGTATAAATGTGCGATATCAACAAGTTCAAAAAAATAAATATTCTCCATTACTGGCATATTTGTTTTCATGGGTCTTCGCTCAGATTGAGAAAATGTCTAATTACAAGCTAGCAATCTGCATTATCGACGGAGGAAAATTTCTAGGAAGCCAACATTTCTGGCTCAAGCAAAGTCCCTTTGCAATGCAAAGAGTACAAAATTCCTTAGCAAGTCCAAGTCCTTTGCAATAACCGCACTGCATATATTTATATTATTATTTCTTCTTATTCCTATGTATCCATTCCATTGCTGTCCAGGCACATTATGTGCATTTTGCATATATGATAATATTGTAAAAAGGGTTTACCCATAAAATTCATAATAAGTAAATAAATAAATAAATAATAAAAATTACCTGAGTCATGACAGTGACATGTTCTTCCAGTCCAGGAAGGGTCTGTTCATCTCCGACTTGGAAATCCATGTAGACTAGCTTGTGAGAGAACGTCGAGAATTCGTTGCTGAAACACGCCTTGTACTCTCCGCTCAGCGGAGCCAGGAATGTGTGGGAGTCGAACTGCGTCTTCACCTGGCGATATATTATCTCCTTGTTAGGAGCTTCCAGCGTGACGTCGATATCGTATTGACCTCCAGTGACGACCTGACAATGAACATGGTGTAAAAAATTTAATCACCGGAATTTCCCAACAGAACGTAAGGCCTCACCCTTTAATTCGCTCCAGCAAATTTTATAAATCGATCGTTGTAAAAATCCAAATTTTTGGATGCAAAAAATTAATTAAACATTTTTTTTTGTCTTAAACATTTACCTGAAACTCGAGCGTGACAGAAACATTTTTCTCGATCTCCTGATAGAAGCACTCCTTGGCGTTGTCCGGTAATTCGAAGGTTAGCTCAACCCCGCCGGACAGCAAAACTGAGGAGAGGAGCGAGACGACGAGGATCCAAGGCGACCAGTAGTCCATTATCGACGATGTAAAACTTTGCGAATACTCTTGCTAGATACTCATTTAAGGCACAAGGCCGGACACAAATTACGACTGTTTCCTCGTACTCGTCGTTCCTTCGAACCTGCTATCCCGGCCAAACTTTGCAGTCGTACTATCAAACAAACTGTTTTAACGTGGCCGGATATTAGTTGCCGTAATCTCACGCGAAAGTGGCGCCATCTACGACGCTCCGGTGGAATTCGTCGTTCGTCTGCTGAAACGGCGGAAAATTTTCGTCCACGCAGAAGCGGAGATTCGATTCTCACTTTCAATGAGGTTAAAGGCTTATCAATTAAGATTCAAGATAACAGATCCAAGGTTCTGACTTGTTTTCATCGTCGGACAGTCCTATGCAGATTTTTTTATTTATTCCGAATTTAAGTATTAGAAATGCAATTTGAGACTTGTAATCGTTTCTACAAACATTATTTAATGAGCAAAAAAAAAAAAAATTTTGTACAAGGTTTAAGGCGAAGTGAAACAGCTGTGCGTGCGAGACAGATAGTTGAAATTTTCAAATTAACTTTATTAAATGGTGCTAATTTTTTTGAGAAAAAAATTAATTTGGGCCGTATGCGAAATTACCGTGCGCGTCCAGTTCGAATTTGCTTTTGCCTCAAACAAATTAGCAACCTTGAGAAAAGTTCATTACAGTCTTCATTGCCGACTGCGATATTTCACTTCTCCTTAAGGGCATGTGACACACACGTATAGATGCTCCGATGGTAACAAATCGCTTTCCCTATTTTCTCCGTGATGGTTGATGCTTCGACCAAAATCAAATTAGGTTTTTGTAGCCAATAGATATAAGTATGAAAACCTAATTTGCTTTTGCTCGTCGTATCAATCGTTTTGGAGAAAACAGGGAAGGCGATTTGTTACCGACTGAGTCTGTAACACATGCCCTTAAGGACATATGTGAAGCGAATCAGTCGGTAACCAAAATCTGTAATGAATGCGATTCAGAGACCATAGGCTTTTCAGGGAAAAAGCAAAACATTAGCGGATGTACAATTTATTACCGCGTCCGATGATGCTTCCGTTTTATCCGAAACGTCAACCGGTTTTAAATGGTATTGATTCGAAAAATGCATCTATCTCTCTCGCACTCATATGTCACGTGGTACATCTTTCACATGGCCATAAGTAAGCCTTTTGTGGACTCTCTGCATAAGTACACTAGGACTTCGATTTTTGCGTCCTCGGCTTCCTCAACAGTCCCCACCACGGAGCGAATATCGATCGGCGCAGCAAGCTTTGGGCTATGCTCGACAGTTATAGTAGGGGCGCGGCATGCGCAGCCTCGATTTTGGTAAGTGTAGTGCGGAGCCGGTTCCGTTGCTGTGAACGAAATCGAGATCCTATTGTATTGCCCTATACAATAATAATATTGATCCAGAATATTAATACAATATTGATCCACATTATTACTGTACGGTGCAATACGTACCAAGGTTCACATGTTTGAGATGACTACCAAGTGGTCCGCAATCGACGCATTCGATATCTTTCAGAGGACATTCAGAGTTCATATCGAAATAAATTCAGAGCACATTTAAGAAGTCCGCCGTTTTATACGATCCATTTACGACGTATATATGTAGTCCAATTGTTATATGGGATTGCATAGAATCACATAAACTGTGGACGCAAACGATCAACGCGGGAATCAACGGGATTTTCCATTCTAATTATACGCAAATCGAATTTGCATACGATTGCAATAAAACCGGAGAAAGTACGCGGTAAGAGTTAAAAGAGAGCAAGCGCAAACGAACACCGCAGTTTTTAATGCTGACGGACGGCCGGAGTTCGATTCTCATATGCGCTATGGTATTATCCATGCGAGATGAGTAATACTATAATTAGCTTCAACGGCCCGTACCCTCGGGAGAGAGCGGAAAATGCACGTGGCGGATAGGGGACGAGACGAGGCGTGTGGCGCCTGTTAGGGGGTGCGACACGTCGGCGAATCGGTATCGGCCTTGCATTATCGTCGCGTCGGCCCGACGTTCTTCGTGCGCACGCCGAGGGTTGTTCCTGCGGCTCTGTAGCGAACAAGAACGGAATGCACTTTTCAGCCGCGACATTCTCGTGGCGAAACGCTTGCGCAACTTTTTGCGCAGGTATATATTTTTGTGCTGATATAGCATTAATTTAATTAAATTTCGATTCTCTTATCGATTTTTATTGAATTGAATTCTGACGGTTCTCGAGTATCAATTAACGAATTATCAGAATGAAAAATAGTCACAAACAACCATTTTTTTCCTTGCGACCATTTTTTAAATTTTTTGATTTTTGTGCAAGTAAATATTTTTTTGCTGATATAGCATTAATTTAATTAAATTTCGATTCTCTTATTGATTTTCACTGAATTGAAGTATGAACGTTCTCGAGTATCAATGAACGAATTATCAGAATGCAAAATAGTCGGAAACAACTTTCTTTTTCATTACGAACATTTTTTCAAATTTTAAATATTGTACTTTTCTATTTAAAGGTACTTTTCTAATGAGACTTCCGTAGTTATACCCTCCCACGGGATCGCCTTCAATTTACGAATATTAGATACATACCGTACACGGGATCAACGTTTATTTGTGAAAGCTGGTACTTATACTGAATACCGCGATACATACCGCGCCCCCCATCCATGGCATAATAGCGCGACAAAATCAAATTGTACTGCATACCGTGTCACGGTATAATACCGTGTACTGGACGGTGTGGATAGGCACTGCGCTAAATATAACCAAAACGCTCCATCATATTACTAACGCATTAGCCAGGCATAGTTCGCTTCAGGTACTTTTCTAACGGGACCACCATTACCCTCGTACCAACGACTCTGCCGGATGGACTTTCCCGGTACATCCATAAGTTAGTTCGCATCCATAATTTAAATTAATCTGAACTTCCTTGAGTATCAGTTCACGAATAATGAAGATGGAAAATATTCAGAAAAAAAAATTCTTTATGAACATTTTTTTTAATTTCAAATATAGCCAAAATGCCCAATCATATTACTAAAACATTACCCAGGTTCCCTTCGCTTCCAGTGTGCATTTCTAACGAGACCCCCATTACCCCGTCCCTACGACTCAGGACGAGGGACTTCCTCGGTATATCCATAAACTAAGTCGCATCCTTAATTTAGATTAAGCTGAACGTCCTCAAGGATCAAATCATGAATTATGGATTTCCAAAAAATTCAGAAGAAAACATTTTATTTATGAACATTTAAACAAATTTTAAACATAACCAAACTGCTACAGCATATTTTATCAAAACATTACCCATGCAGGCCCAATTCGCTTCCAGTGGATTTCTAAATAGACCTCCGTTACCCCCGCTTCTACAGCGCAGCGCGATGGACTTCTTCCTGCATCCATAAATTAATTTGCATCTATAATTTAATTTAATCTGAACGTCCTCAAGGATCAAATCACGAATTATCGAAATCCAAACCATTTGGAAGAAATCATTTTCTTCATGAATATTAAAAAATATATATATAACCAAAATGTTGTAGGATATTTTGTCGTAAAAACCTTACCCATGCATGCACAATTGGCTTTCAGCGCATTTCTAACGTGACCCTCATTACCCCGTCCCAGCGACTCAGAGCGATGGACTTCCCCGGTACATCCATAAATTAATTTGCCACGGATACAGCACGAGAGCTTCTCTAACGAGTATGCAGAACGTTTTTCCTGTGCGCGATCCAGCGCGTCGCCGGTTCTCTCCCGAAGGCCCCGAGTGCACCGGTGCTTCGTGGAGCGCTGCACTGTGCAACTACGCCGCGCATCCCGTCCATCCAGAAGCTAGACGAGTATCCCACTCCGATCGCGTGACGGTCACGACGAGTGGTCAGGAGCGCCTCGTCTGCCGCGGGGTTTCTCCTTTACTCCGGCATAAAGTAGTTTCGTCGCTATTAGGGGGAGCGAGAAGGCGAGCGTGACAGTGCCGGGCGGGAAAGAGTGGGAGAGTTCGCAGCCCGTAGGACAACCCGGCCGTGGCGTGCGCCACGAGTTTTCGGACAACCGCGCAACGGGACGGTTCTGTCGACCGCGTGCGCGCTCTCTCAAGTCACACTCTTTATTTTTCTTCGTTCCTCAACAACTCGGTCAGTTTTCTCGAGCCTTTTCGATCCTCTGCCCAAAAAGCCTTCGGCCGATGAATCCGAAGACTCAGGACTGTAAAATTTTGTAACACGATGCGAGAACTCTGAGTGACGCGATTCTCGCGTCGCATCTCTTGTCCGAGCATGCGAGTGCGCGCGAGACTGTGCAGTGAATTCGTTCGTTGGAGACGATGAAATAAAAATAAATAATAGAAACTTTCGCTACCGGCTAAACTGAGAGGTAGAAAGGAACACGTGTTATCACGATAAAGCCGATCGAACGTTTCGTCAGAGATAACCGAGGATTTTGGACGACCACTGGGGTAATATTTTATTCTTTCGTTACACTTAGTTTTACGCTGCGAAGAGAGTCCAAGTTTCGTTCCCGTGTCGCGTCTCTCGTCCGAGCGATGCGAGTGCTCGCTAGACTTGTGCGGTGAATTTGTTCGTTGAAATAAAAATAATATGACATAAAATTACGACATAAAAAATTATTAATTTAGTAATTTATTATGATTAAAAATTATGAAATAAAAACTTTCGCTTAGATAGAAGTGCCAATGGCTGCAGACCTAAGGTAGCAGTCTCGGTCGCCGGACATGCGTGAAAAATCGTATTTGCCTCTCTCTCGGACGCACGCTTTGTCCGGCCACTGGGACGTGTTCGGTCACTGGAGCGTTTATTGGCTTACCAACGTGTTCGAGGCGAGCACATACAGTAGAACCTCGATTATCCGGGCAGGGAGGGACTGGAGAGTACACGGATAATTGAAATACGATTAATAATACTTTGGTATGTAGTTGTAGTTATCACGCTCTTTTTAGTCTCTTTTTTGAAAAAAATTGTGTCACTTTCGTCTGCTTTTGATTGTCTTTTTGAATGTTTAAAAATAAACTGTGTTAATCGATAAAACATTGCGTTTGGGTTTATCAGTAGACGGCGAACTCGGATTAATTGTTAAATAATAATGTAATTAAGCACGCGACCTGGAGAGTTTTTGGCGTCTGACTGCCGACTACGGTTTGGCGTCTCCGGGTTGTATACGATGTATGTAGACAAACAATGTATGTAAAAAAAAAAACTAGTGTAGACTGCCCAGGAATAGGTATAGGATGAGACTATTACAAACTTAACTACTAATGTATAAAAGTATATTCAGAATAAAAATGAATGAAAACAAGAATAAATAAATAAAGACAGCTTGGTACGGTTAAACCGCCGCCCGGTTGATCCGCACCCGGTTAATCGAGGTTCTACTATATATCGCAGTAAACCCAATCGAACCTTTTGACGGAGTTATAAAGAATTTTGGACGACCACTGAGTAATACTTTATTCTTTTAACTACACTTAAGTTTTGCGTCGCTAGAGAGTCCAAGTTTTGTTCTCGCCTCACAGCTCGTAGGAGCATTGCGAGTCAGGGCAAGACTGCGCGGTGAATTTATTCTTTGGAGACGTTGAAATAAAAAGGTAAAAAGAACATTTCGCTACTGGTTCAGGTGAAGTGAAACCATTCCGAAGGGTAAAACAGTTAGGAATTTTCTAGTTGAAATCGCCGCATACGGTTTAGCACTTTTCTCGAAAATGCGTTGATAAAATGCAAAGAAAATTTTAGAATAGGCGTAGAATCTACAAACGCAGAGTTTCGTTCACTATTTTTTTTCCTGAAATCGAAAGAAAAAATTACAGCGTAATTACTATCTTTATAAGTGAGTTTGGTACGGCCATTTTGCGTAAAAAATTATTTATTTATCGGTAATTATCGACGCGATCACATTTTCCAGTTTTTACGTTATTCTTATAACGAAATGTGATCTCGCCCATACCAAATCGTGTATGTTCCAATCGCCGAGTTTTCCGTTCCCGTTATGTCGGTCATTGGTAGAGTTAAGTGAATATAGCACAACTTTGCTAATTACAGATTTCTCGGGGTAATCACACTGTAATTGCTTCTTTTGATTTCAGAAAAAAAAAATCCAGAACGGAAAACTACATTTGGGCATTCTACTCTTATTCTGAAAGTTTCATTGCATTTTAGCAATGCACTTTCGCGAAAAATGGTAAACCGTATGCTACGATTTCAACCTGAAAAATTCCTAACTGCTTTCTTCACTTTAAGGGGAAGTGAAATAGCTGTGCGTGCGAGAGAGATAGTTCCAATTTTCGAATTAACTTTATTCAATGGTGCTAATTTTGTTGAGAAAAAAATGAATTTGCGCCGAATACGAAATTACCGTGCGCATCCAGCTCGAATTTGCTTTTTCCTAAAAAAAATTAGTACCCTTGAAAAAAGTTGATTACGGTTTTCATTACCGAACGCGATATTTCACTACACCTTAAACGAAGTCTCGAAACGACCGCGTACATTGCAGTAAATCCAATCGATCGTTTTGAATCAGAGATACCGTGGATTTTTGGACGACGACTCGGTAACATTTTATTCTGTAATTACGCTTCGTGTTTACGTTGCGAAGAGAGACCAAGTTTTGCTCGAGCGATGATTGCACGAGGATGCATAGGGCGATATAAATTGTATGTAAGTGTACTCGCTCGGTTCTTCGCGGCGGCGAGACTGAGCGGGCAGCGACTCGACGAGGCACGATTTGGTCATAAAGCAGGGACGAGAGAGAAGGATATAACGGCGGCCAAGAGTTCAGAGCCCGTAAAGTATCGCGCATCCCGCTCGGTTCGATGCACACACGCGAACTCCGACCGACTGATCGATTCTTCGACGGGCAAACCGCGTCCGGTCACGGCGAACGAGCGATTCTGCAGCTCGCCAATCGAGCGCCGAGCGAGCCGAGATCGGCAAAGCTACGTTGAGGTTGTTGACCTGTGTTAGACCTTCGATCCTAGGCACTACCGGGGCAACCTCGAGACACCTATAAAGCACACACTTAATCGTTGACTTTGACTGTACGAATAGGTTAGATATTTTCTACGATCTCTCCGAAGGCTTCCCGTTAAGGACATGCGAAATATCGCGGTCGATAATAACAAATTGTAATGAAATTTTTATTTTTTTCGTGGGTCCTGAAACTTTAGCGTTCAAAGGGGATCAAAGGGAGCACACTGTAGAATTGATAAATTCTGTGTACGAAACTCGCTCGCTTGCTTTGCGCCGGCGAGACTGAGCGGTAGAATTTATAGACGCGATAGTTATTGAGATGTAGAATTGATAGAAGGGGTAATTAACGACATGTAGAATTGATATATGGGGTAGTTAACGAGATGTAGAATTGATAGACGGGGCGCTGAATTAGATGTATACTTGATATACCCGGTGGATGCCGAGACGTAGAATTGATAGAGACAGTTACCGAGATGCAGAATTCATAGTTGCGGCAGTTACTGGTATGTAGAATTAATGGACGCTTTAGTTACTGAGACGTAGAATTGATTGGAGCGGGAGTTACCGATATGTATAATTGACAAACATGACGATCACAGAGATGTAGAATTGATAGATGCGGTATTTACTGGGATGTAGCGTTAATAGACGCGTTAGTTACTGAGACGCAGAATTGATTGAAGCGATAGTTGCCGAGTTGTAGATTTGATAGACGGAGTGGTTGCTGAGATGTAGGATGCGGTGGCATTCTATTTCCGTTAGACAATAAAGTTTCGGCACGCTAGAAAAAAAAATAACATTACAGTTTCTATTACTGACTGGGTGCGGAACGAGCGGGAAGGTGTTTCGCACCACCTTAAGTACACGTGAAATATCGCGGTTGATGAATAAAAAACTCTAATGCTATTTTTTCGTGGGAGCTTAAACTTTAGAGCTTAACGAAAATATCTTTTCACTGTAGAATTGATAGACGCGGTGGTATGCTATTTCCGTTAGACAATAAACCTTCGGCGCCCGAGAAAAAAAAGGAGAATTAAAGTTTTCATTACCGACTGCGGTGATACGGGATGGTGTGGAGGGAGGATGGTTTCACATCGTCTTAAGACTCGGAAACTAAACTTTCGTATACTCGATCTTGAAACCTGACAAGGCTGTGGAGAACGGAATAAATTTAATTTCGTGGAATAATTGATGCCGGGAATTGATAGAACAAAGAAAGTTTTCTCCAGTTGGGTAAATCTATTAATAGGCAAACGTTTCCTCGACGCGGTTCGAGTTCCCCGGAGCCTCTCTCTTTTCGTGTTTATCTCTCGATAACTTAATTAGTTACACGAGTCTCGTAGGGTTTCGGTGTTTCATGTATATATATATATATATATATGGATATATATGTGTGTGTATGCGGTATTACCTTCTCGATGCTTCGGAAACAGTCGCCTCGTCGAATCGCTCCGGTGGCTCTTAACTGGCCTCCCAGTCGCCATGTCCCAGTGCTCTGTATTCCCGGACTTCGCCCGACCATTCTTAATTAAGGTAATCCTTGCGACTAGTGTTCACTTCGCACAAGTTTCAGAGAAATGAGAGGGAATTGTAAACACTTCTCGACGGTATAAAAAAGTGAAAAAAATCAAGCGTATTAAAGCTGCTGAAAAGATTAATTTTGCATAATAATAATTCCAAAATGTTATTAGTAAACCGATGGAAAATAAAATCGTTCAACAAATCTCCCGAAAACATAATTTTTTTTTTAATTATAATATGAATTTTTTCAAATTTTTAAATTCACTTTGAATTTCGTGACTTCCTAGACGTTTTTCCCATATAAAAACAAAACAAAAAAGCTGAAAACTGAAATTTTCATATCGCTTCCTCATAAAAGTTGAAAGTTGAACGTTGAAAGTTGAAAGTTGAAATTTTTATATCACTTTCTCATAATGGCCTTTTATTCGCAAAGCTTCCTCTATGAGAAAGCATTTACTATATTTTTGGCTTCCTCATAGAGGAAGCTTTGCGAATAAAGGGCCATTATGAGAAAGTGATATAAAAATTTCAACTTACAACTTTCAACGTTCAACTTTCAACTTTTATGAGGAAGCGATATGAAAATTTCAATTTTCAGCTTTTTCAATATCAACGTCGTATTTAAATTTTAAGCAAAACTGATGGCCGACTCAGGTTAAAAACCAACCTTACGCTTTTGGTCAAAACGGCTGTCGAATCTGTACTCCAGACGAAAAAATACATAGAGTATCATAGAGTATTCATCGGGAAGCAAAGAAATTGCTGTTTGAAAATACCCAAAATCACTCTTTTTTTGAAATTTTAGCTATAAAAATGCCCAATAAACTTTTTCGTTAGCCGTCACTCCGGGATTGTATTAAAAGTATTTTTTCACGCCGATCACGAATCTGACACTTTTTTTATTCATAGATCAATATTTAATACGGAAAAATGCGTCTTGAAAAAAAAAAATTTCATGAAATTCAAAAAATTGAAAACGACATAAAATTTAAACGGCTCGATCGATTTTCTTGAAATTTTAATGGGATCATCGGGTGATCATATTCCATCTGTGTACGCGTTTGTAGCCCGATAGCTAAAAAATTGCGAGCGCTACGTGCGCACAGACTTTTTCGAAGAAATTAAAAATGGCGTACAAAAAAAACAACTGAACATTTTTGGATGAAATTTGGCAGAAACATTGACTATTAACCACACAAGCTGTGTGCAAAATTTCAGCCTGATCGGTGGAGGCGTAACCGAGATATAGCCATTTGAATTTTTCGCGTCTCACACACACACACACACACACACACACACACACACACACACACACACACACACACACACACACACACACACACACACACACACACACACACACACACACACACACACATTTTTTCTAAATGTGATTTTTCGATGTTTTGGAACATTCTGAACACGTTTTCATTAAAATCTCGAAATTTTTTTTTTTCACCATCACAAAGCTTCCTCTATGAGGAAGCAAAAACAAAGTGAATTCAAAAATCTGAAAAAATTCATACGTATTCAGAAATATTAACGAATCATTTTCATTTAAAAAAAGTTAGGTTTCCGGGAGATTTGATGAACAATTTTATTTGTCACCAATTTGTTAATAATATTTGAGAATTATTATTATGCAAAATTGATCTTTTCAGCACCTTTAGTATGCTTGATTCGTTTCAGATTTTTATACCATCCAGAAGTGTTTGCAATTGCCTCTCATTTCTCTGAAACTTATGCGAAGTGAACACTAGTCGCAAGGACTATCTTAATTACCATCCGCCAGTACCTGCAGTCCTCATTTAATCGACTAATGTTGTTTAAAAAACATCTTGGTAAACAATTATTTTTTTGATTTGTTATTTCGATTCCACAGTACAGAGAGATCGTCTACATTTCACCTTACATCGTAAGCACTTTAACACTCGATAATAGTATTTCCGTGCAGCTCGATTGTAAAAAAAATCCTATACAAATCTGCCTATACAATTATTTTTTAAATAGATTTTTTCGATTCCACAGTATAGGGAGATCATCTATATTGCACTTTGTATCGCTTGTACTTGGACGCTCGATAATGGTATTTGCCATTTGCTCTTCTGTTTAAGAAAAGAATTATATATATTTATATGTATATATATATATTTGGGTAAACGATTATTTTTTAATACATACTTTTTCGACTCAATAGTACAGGAAGATCGTTTACATTCCACCTTACATCGTGTGCACTTGAACGCTCGATAACCGTATCCTGTTTTGCTCTTACCAGTCGTCCGGTGAAACTAACGAAATCAGCGAACGTGATTTCACATGCGGGTACTCGGGTACGGGCGGACGAAACATCAAAGGTCTCTTGGTGCGTTCTTAACCGCCTGCGCCTCTCCGTGCACTCGGCGATGTAAGCAGGTAAGAGTTCCGGTCTCTGAGCAAGCATCCGCTCGAGGCGAACCCTTCAGCCCGCGGGGCTTTCCCTCCCCGCGAAATTATAATAAATATAACAGTTATATTCCACCGTACGAATTTATTTGATCCGCGCCTCGTTTATACGAGATTGTTCCGAGTGCGTTGACTCGTGGTACATGCGGCGCCGAACGCTCATCACTCTGCTAGTTCGAACAATACCAACTCGAGCGTGCGCGCGTACTCACGCGATAATGTAGAGAACATCTTGATTACTCGTATTCTTGCTTCGTGACAAGCGATGCGCAAGCGTTGTATCTCTTCAGCGGCGAAGCGGTACTGGCACGAGAGGAAAAAAAAACAATAATAGACACGCTATTTGCTCTCACCAACGGTCTGCCTCGTCTCGTGAACACAGCCCGGCTAGCGCTGGTTTAGCGGTTGCGGCGGCGCGGTCCTCGGCCATCGGCAGCCTTCAGGCCGGGCCGGGAGGGACAGAGCGAGCCGAAGACGCGGCGGAACCACGACGGCGAATGAGAAAAGAGGTTCAACTGGGTCACGAGCTAATTCCGTATCATTCTTCACTCCGTCAACTCGCGCTCTTCCTCGCTGTACAGCTGCACTTCTAAACACTGCACGACCCTCCGCTATTAAGAACAAGTCCGTAAGAGTATAACCAAAAAAACCTTTTCTTTGGAAAGAAGTAAAAACGGGACGCGTAGTACTTAAAGTTTTCCTCTGGCAAAAAAAAAAAAAAAAAATTGTTTGTGAAGAGGATTTTTAAAAAATTGAAATTTTCATATCGCCTCATTATAAAAGTTGAAAATTGAAATTTTCATATAGCCTCATTATAAAAGTTGAAAATTGAAATTTTCATATAGCCTCATTATAAAAGTTGAAAATTGAAATTTTCATATCGCCTCATTATAAAAGTTGAAAATTGAAATTTTCATGTCGCTTTCTCATAATGTTCCTTTATTCTCAAAGTTTATTGTATGAGACAGCATTTTCTTTATTTTTGGCTTTCTCATAAAGCGATATGAAAAATTCAATTTTTAACTTTATGAGAAAGCGACATGAAAATTTCAATTTTCAGCTTTTATGATGAAGTGATATGAAAATTTCAAATCCCCTTTATGCACTTAAATCCTTATTGTTTTGAGTCGTTGACATGACCTTATTATTCGAAGACCATTAAATGGTCTTAAAATAATAATCGATAAGCCCTTTAAAGGGCTTAAAATATTATTACGTCCAAGGGAATGAATACCGCGCGTATTAGGTTTTGGGGCGGATATTATTATGTACAATGGCAGCTAAATATCTCAAACACGAACTGTCAAACGTCTGTTTACTCTGAAAGTCCGATCAAGACTCTTGTACATGACGATCGATCTTCTATCGATCGTCCGTCCGTTCGTCTCTTGTCAAACCTAACTAATATCGTGTGTCTCAACGAATAGTCAGCTACATATTCGTAACAATATTATAGACTCAAGTCTCCCCTCCCCCCCTCCCAATTCTCGTTCACGCCAGCGGCGGCGGCGGCGGCGGCGGCGAGACTTTTATAAATGATAAATTGAATGTAGAAGGGAAAAAGGTCAGCTTCATGATACACAAAACCTCTCCCCGTTTGGTGAAGCAGACCCCCAGGCTGAAATATTCTAAATTCTCTTCTAGACAGCGGGGCAGGGGGGGGGCGACTGGTCTTGTTTATGCGGAGTATTCCTCATCTTTTGCGGTGAAATAGATGGGTATGGAAAATAGGGTTGATGTTGTCAAATTTGCCCACCCATTAATCATTATAATACGTGGCACGGTTGATATTGCCAAATAAAACACGATCGCAGTATACAATGACACTAAAAAAATCTGAAAATTAAACTTTGCACATCGCTTCTTCATAATTTTCTTTTATTTGCAAACTTTCTTCTACGAGAAAACATTGTGATTTTTTGCTTCCTCATAGCAAAAGCTTTGTGAATAAAAAAAAATTATGAAGATCGATGTAAAAATTTGAATTCTCAGCTTTTTTATTCATATATTTCGCGGAGTATTATGTTCAACAATAAGGAAATCTTATATTTCTTTTTGTTTGTCTCTTAGTGAAGTTAGAAAAAATGTCAACAATATTACAGGTTCATAAGAAAAGTCTGAATAACTCAATAAATCATTTTTCGCATAACCAGCAACGTTGCACTTGATTTGAGACCAAAACTGACGTTAGATTTGTTCTCAACACGAAAAAACATAAAATTATGTGCTTCGAACCATTTCGTGGTACCTATAATTTTTACAAAGAGGAATCAAACCTTTCAAAAGCTTTGTTGATTGAACAAATTTAATTTAAATCATAGTCCCCTCGTATACAACGTTTCAGTCCCATAGCTAAAAAAGTGTTAGAGCTAGTTCTCGCACCAAAATCGTCGAATTTTTTTTTTTTTTAAACCCATCGAAAAAACAGATTTAAATTTTCAAAGAAATTTTGAAAAAAACCATTAAGTAATTAAGTAATTAAGTATTAAGTAATAATAACCACGCGTACTGGTACTAAATTCCTGCTTGATCGCTCGAGCAATTTTTGCATTTGTTTATTGTGACACGCATGCGCGCACGCGCATGCAAACACATCGGAACATATTTTCTAAATGAGATAGTTCGACGTTTTGAAAAATTTTGAACATTGACACAAAATTATCGAAATTTTCTTTCCGAAAACAAACTTCCTCAGTGAGTAAGCAAATTTATCGATATTTCACTAAGTCATGGTATTGACCTCACGTGATGCGCAAAATTGTACCTGTGTACACGAGGGTAAACAACCGGCCATCGTCGGCAAATTGCGCCAACACCGTTTCTTCTGACCCCATCGGTGCATGCCAATCGTCATATATGCGTTCGAGCAACTGGCGTATCTATCATTTCAGAATAAGTATGCTGCTAAGATATTGTTCTGTTTTACTCAAGACAACGCACCTCGTGAGCGAAGTAAAGGGAATTGCAAATTTTTATGATGCACCCAATATGCACTAAAAACGGACCGAACGTCGGAAGTACTGACATCCAATCGTCCTGATGAACAACGATATTTTGTATCTGCATTAAAACCTATTTATTTCGCAATCACGTACGTAGTTTTAGTGAAGACATAATTTGCCTATGTTCTTTCAAGTAAATACCTGGCCGAAAATACCGCAAAGCATGAAAAAATACGTCACAAACAGTACAAAATTTCTCTGAGGCCCTTTCTGATACGCCCATTGTCCGTTCAAACTAAGAAGAAATTTATTGATTCGGTAACGTGGGCCCTGAAAAAACGTTATTAACTGTCTAGACATCTTCTATCTGAAAGCGTCAACACAGAAATGATTCCTCTTCCCTTTTATAATTACCATCCGTGATGTGATAAAGAATGGACGTTTGAATAACGGACGAATGGTTAAAAATAGATATCGAAATTGCTTGTCAAAAAGTGAAACGTAATGGACGGCGGTAATCCACGCTTTTTTCCGGAATATCGTTTCATTAACCGACAGTTTGCAGACGTGGAATAATAACGGCGAACTATTAACCCTTCCCGCAAGGGAACCCTTTCGCTATATATCGAGCGCGACTAAGTGGACCTGCGGACGCCTTTACTCCAACATCTTCGCATTGAAACTCTCATGTATATTGAAAACGGTGTTCGAAATATATGAACAAAAGCTTATTACGAACGATTATAAACATCATGAACATTACTTCCAATAGTATTTTTGAGCACGTTCTCTTTTAGAGGAAAGTGCCTATTAAAATCGCCTTCTGTATCTTAATATTGACTTAAAATTATAAATCTTAATAAAAATCAGTTGCATTTATTTTTATGCACTTAACATACTACATATAGAGTAAACTAGACATTTTGAAACCATCAAAATTGATAACTGTGCTTAATTGTTAGTCCGTAAGACTTTGAGAAGGTTTATGTTCACCTGGACGTCCGTAAGACAGGGTATCGTTGGACTCCGAAGGCTTACGATGTTGAAGTTCACAGCATCATCACATTATCAGTTGAGAAGTATGCACAAGGAGTGAAATTTTCCTCAAAATCTCTATGCGTGTGTTTACTTAAAAAAAAAAACCAGCTTGTTTTAGCCAAAATATCATATGTATATATATTCTCGTTCGGTCTTACAACTTTGATTTCTGTGATTTTTGTGAAAAAGTTTTAATATTTTCTGCATACTGACCAAATACATCAGTGAATATGCACAGCGAATATGGGAACCCATGAACATTCCTATAAATGTGATTACCTGTAATGATATTTTTATTAAAAATGTTTTTTTTAAATTTCATTCGCTCAAGCTCATAGCTTCCCGCACTCATTTTTTTTGTTCTTTGTCAATTTCATTCGCATAAATTTATGTCTTTTCGCAGTCACTGTATTATGTTATTTAATATATTTTCTAGTTGTTAATTATATTCACTCAATTTTGCGCTAACAATGATTTTTTTATAAATCAGTTATTAAAATACAAGTCAACATAACCCCAACACAAATTATACATTCTACAAAATTATATTCGCAATTCTACACTTTCACTAATAAAAAACCACAGACTTATTTTACGGCTGGAGCGATGTTCGATGCAGAAACTCACGTCGGATGTAAAATAAACATTTTCGAAAAAAATTTTAATGTCAAGATCTTATAAAATCTTAATGGTTGGACCTATTGTAGCCAAATTTAATACGAAATATTGTACTGTGGTAGTTCATTCCTGTGTCAAATTTTAGTTAGATACCTCCGTGTTTATTCAAATTATACCATTTTTAGCAATTTTTCAAAAAAATTCAAAATGTCATGAAATTTGGTCGTTTTGATAGATTTGGGCCCAGTTCAATACCAAAGATCTTCAATTATAGTATTATATTTGGATGGAATTTTAGGACGAAGTTGAATGGGCTCCCAAAAATAACACCAATGACGTCCAATAATTTCGGGGTTACGGCTATTTATTACAAAAATATATACAGTGAACTCTTCGCATAATTGCGCTCTGTAATATCGCGTATCCCCTCAATTTTCTCTTTAACCTACCTCGCCGTGAGGGGAAAGCTTCCCCCACTATACGTAGTCGCTCTGCTGCTGAGACACCCGGTGCGGCTTTGCGCCTGTGTCGCTTACGTCCGGTTCTCTCTAAAGATCAGACTATTAGAACAGAGTGGGGGCATTCCATAATTTTGCACGCTCTCTAATGTAGTGCATTTGGAGCCCGAGTGCGCGATATTACGGAGAGTCCACTGTAATTTGATAGTTAATTAAACCAAAACAAATATTAGAATATTAAAAAGAGCAGTTATAAGTTGAAATCAAATAGACAATTGCTTTAGCTTTCGGGTATCCAAAATAAACTCTCCAACCGTATCACGTTCAGTCGGTTCTCACAATTATATTTCTACAGATGGCTTGGCCCGGAAATGAACCCGAACCTACTCATTATGAGTCGCGCTTCGATTTGGCTTGGCCGCGTTCACCTCCCTCTTATAGCTTGTTCCGCGTGTTTCCCCTTCAGTGCCCGGCTACAGCCGGTCGATGCGCGATCGATCCTTTGACGCATGCGGGGTAAGCCCTCGTTGTCTTTGTCTCACCGCTTTGGCCTTTATCGTTTGACTCACCGGAACCTTATATTTAATCTGACAATTTTTATTTGAATATATGATGCTTTGGCATTCTATTATCCGGACAATAACATTTGACAATTAAGGTTTCTCTCTGCTAGCGCTCGAGGAGTCAAATAGAACACGCTGATTTCGGGGAATGATTGCATCTTAAATTTTCCAATGACAATATCAATTTACAATTTACAAAGTCGGTGCAAGATATTTTAACAACCAGAATTGGCAGTGCAGTAAGTGTTTGTGTATAAATGTATGCTTATTCTAAAATAACACACATGATCGTACGACGATCCAATATACGCCAAATCTCGAGAAATACGTGTATCATGCATCTCTGAACGTATAACATTTTTTACTGATTTATTTCATCGCGTTCCATACGACACCATTTTTTGTAGATTTTTAGCATATTGTCGAATATCCTCTAAAATTTACAGTGTAATTAAAGGTATTGCATGGGGAATAGTTCGGGAAAAAACAAAACTTTCTGGATGTGAAATTTTACAATTTCACAACAAAAATATAGATTTTGTCTCAGCGAGCTGGACTTTCTTTGATAAAAAACTTAAGCCCTCAGTTGCACCCTTCCCCTCGAAGCTTACAAAAACGGATCAAGAGATACGGAAGCTTCGAAGTCATCTCCGAAGGTTCGGAGCATCAAACTGCAGTTACTTTAGCAGTCAGCGATGACTTTCCACTATGCGAAACAGCTAAGTATTTTAGCTACGAACAATAAAAGGCATCTCCTGATCCTGACACAGTGCCTCTGAAGTTCCAGAGCATCGAGAACATTCGAGTTTGAAGGTGGAGATTGAAGGTGGAGGTGGAGTTGCACATAGTGGCTTTCGCCACTATGTGCAACAGGTAAATATATATCCAACGTGATGAGACCCAACAATCTCCTGTGATGTGAAATCTTCACCGGATGATCCTTGACAAAGCGAGCGAAAATTTCACTCTACAAGCCGCTCAAATTTACCACTGTGAAACGACTTCCACGAAAAACTTCGCACCACTCGACGCTCGATACCACTGACCAATATCACTGACCTCATGGACGAATTAAAATTGATTCGCCGTCGATTCGAATAACAGTTGCGCTAAAATTATCAAGAATGTATTGTAGCATAACTGTTATATGTTACAAAACGATCATATAATACGAATTACTTTATAGGTTATTAAGCTAATAAAATCGAGCGACTGACAGCGGCCGAAAAGTGAGCGGATCACAGCGACAACTACGGTTCCGAATATATACTATACAACCGGATATCTACACAATATTTTCATCATGTTTCGGAATTTTTTCAACGCACGATTACCATACCGTAACATCTGCCGAACAGTTATGATCGTAACTGTGTGCGTTGGAAAGCTTGTGTCCGAATTACATCAGGAAAGTGTCTTCAAAATTCAAATAACATCGATTCAACGATTGCACTTTCGGCATGTGCAAGTAACTCAATGTGTGCTTGGTAGTCTCTCGCTTAAAAAAAAAATGTTTTAAGTACTTGGCGTCGAGACGCTACCGCGTCTGTTGAATACTGCTTGGTAATGTTTCGCTTAAAAACATTTTAGTCCAATTCTTGGCGTCGAGACGCTACCGCGTCTCTTGATACTCCGCCCGCTGTCGAGTTAATAGCACCGATCTCTTTGTGTGGGCAGTCGCGACCGCAGCTTCGGCGGTAAAGAGGGTCGCGGTCGGAGTACCGCGAATTGATAGGAAAGCCAGGCTAACCGAGACTCGTCTTTAATCCGTCCGTCCTTTGTTTCCGTGACGAAAGAAAATTAACTGTGCGGCTTTTACCGTTTATCAGCGAATATAGCTATAATTTCTGTAACGACCTTATAATCGCTGTAGTTCGTTTGTTGCCCAGTTCGAAAAATAGTTGCCAACTGTTCCCCGTACAACCACATAATTTTTCACAATAGTCAGTTTTTATTCTTTCTGGCGAGGATCTTCATGGACAATCTTGACCAACGGAAGAAACAAAGTGCATTTGTACATTGGAACCTCATCTTTAATCTGATAATTTTAATTTCACAATATGATGCTTAATTCCGTAAATAAATTGATGATTGATTGATTATTAATTTCTTGCTCTTTTTGTATCCGCATATTCATATGATGGGCCGAATCTTACGAGTGATAATGAGATTGAAGTTGTTCCCATGAGCGCTCAGCAGCGCCAATGGTAATAATTTTTAGTTTTCTTCTGCCTACTTAAGTAGTTCCTTTTTTAACTTTAAAGTGTGACTTGATTCAGTATGTACCGTCTTCCTGCTTCAAACGCCATAAAAGTCCCGACAATATATTTTTAAAAATACCGTTTACGCTCAAGGTCACCGGTGCGCCCGGACAAAGCTGAGAAAGCCGATCGCCGCTCGCATTTGCCGTACGCGTTCACGCATACTCTCGCTCTCGCCTGTTAGAAACCGGACGACATTCCATCCAAGGTCTAATACCATATCGAGCGTAAGACCGAAACGACGGTGACTCCCCGTGATTCTACTTCCGCTGTAAATTATAAAGACCGAGGCCTATGAATTTACGTGTCTCTCACACTTGCCAATTACTGTCAGCCGCGTTTCTTGCGAAGGTACCGTAGAAAATGCTGTCGGTTGTTCTTTTTTTGACGTTCCTTTTATTTATCTTATTTTATTTCTCCGCGTTCGACTCTCTACGGCGTCCACGCGAGCGGTTTAATTACGCGAGTCTGACTGTAACGGCGGACCACTTTTGCCGGCCGGACCGACGCCTCGGTCGACTCGGCTTCGCCGCGCATAGTTCGCCACTCCGCCGCCTGGCGCGCGCGTGCGTTTCTTTAATTGACGAGAGCACTCACTGGCTCGCGGAAGCGTGGCGTCTCAGGATCCAACTAAATTGCTTGGAGAAGAAGAGGAGCGTGGCGTCATTGGGCAGGGCGGACGCGGTGAAACGAGTAGATCTTGCAGTAGTGTATCGCACCGCTGCATAGGGGTTATGTTCTATACGTTGAGCGTCTCGCGCGAATAATGACCCAAGACCAGTAGGCACGAATCCTGCACGTGTCTACGTTATTGTCCCACCGGGGGGCTTAAGGAGGAACCCTTGCAAAGCAAATCAATGCTACCCAAATTGTGCTCGGCACAATTATTTCGACATCGTTCTGTGTCATTGATAACTATTCGATTGCCAAGAACACCGGGAGGCGCGTGAAAGCAATCGTCCCGTTGCTCTCACCACCGTGTAAGTGCTATTGCTATTGCCAACGGGCCATCGACCTAAGTTCTTCAGCCCCTGTTTCTCTTTTTTTTTCATACGAGTAAGTGCATGCGATTCAAGAGCAATTTACAGTGGGTCAAATTGCTTTGAGTTACATTTGGCTATAGGTTGTATCTTCATTTGCCGCTCTTTCGAATTGTTTGTATATGGTGAGTGCTGGATAGATATTTATATGTACGGTTTATATTTTGTGCAGGTTTTATGCATAGCGGTTGAATGTTCGGGATTTGTGGCAGTGTTTCGGATTTATTTCGAATTTAACTATTAGAAATCTAATTTCAGACTTGTAATGGTATCTATAAACATTGTTTAATGCACAGGAAAAATGTATACAAGGTTTAAGCGTAAATTATTTTCTATTGTTGGATTTTGTTAGAAGACAGACGATACAGTGTCCGGAAATTGGTACAAGCGTTACTGCATACGCGACCCAATAGTCGGACTGTTCGAAGTTTGGTTAGCCAGTTTTGTACATAGCTTATCTTCAGTACTGTCTCGGGTAAGTATAATTTTTCATTGATTTAATTATTAAATGCCAAAGAAATTCCTTTAGTTAATATGAACTTGAGATCGTACATCAGAATTCTCGAAATCTATGATTGTCCGAAATATTGGGACATATAGTGTCCAAATATAGGGACGTGTCGAAAAACTGCGTCGGAAGACTGAAACATTTGGACACTCTTATTATTTTCTTCCGTAAAACAATATTTAGCTTTTTATAATTAATCGATGAATTTTGGAAACTGGAAACTATCAGCTTGACACTGGTTCCCGTTATTTTCACAAAAAAGTGTTCTCAACGAATTAATAACTGCTGGAATCTGGAGATGCTCATAAGCGTTGGGCATTGGTTCCTTTACCTTAGGCATTCCGCCATGCAAAAAAAGTGCTAAGTTCATGCCGTAAGTTTCTATTCGTTAACCGTTTATTAAACGTGGCGCGTTTCGTCCTGAAACATTTATATACATGTAATAATTTGCATTTTTGTACATTACTCATCTTCTGCCATGAGATGAATTTATATTTTTGTTTCATTTTTATTGATTTTTATTAATTAAAAATATTTCGCAATTAATGGACGACGTGATTTCCAAAGACTTTGTCGGTCTCGAACCTCTCATGATATATGCTACGATATTGTAAGACTTTAGAGCAGAACTTCCGGGACAATTAATTTACGATTCTATTCTCTATTCACGATCTGCTCGCGTACAGTTCAGCTTCTAAGCTTGGCGAGCCAGTGGATCGTCATTAATCATACAGAGATTCGAGAAACTAATGTATCCCTTGGTAATAATAGAGCCGACCCGCCCTCATGCTCAAACGTCAGCTGACGATCAATCACGCGAAAAGATTCTTTGAAGTATCGCGAAGAAAACAAACCCGCAATATTTGCGTGTCCAATTTTCTTGCGACTCGTCTCCGGCCGTTTGTTACATTATTACGTTGGAACATTGCGAGTTCGTAACGCGTGCAATCTCTCTCCACCGTCCTTTGTGAGTTCTCTGTACAGAGACGTAGCGCTTGTACGCATGCGCGCAACACGTCGTCACCCATCATAGTCTTTTATTAAATATATTAAAGTTTTTCTTTTTCATCGAAATAAAAAGAAACCAAGCTTCTTTTTATTTCGATGAAATTCATTCGCAATCGACGTTTAGTCGTCGAACGGTAAATTATCCAAATAATGGCCAAGCCATAGATTCGCCTTATGCAACCTTATGACCTCATTACCATTATTGATCACCCGTTCGAAAACCGGCGTTGCAACAAAAAATTTCCGCTATGCGGTTGACAATTATATAATTAGATATAATTAGATTCTCAATAAATGAATTAGTTTCAATCATCCTCACATTAAAATGAAATGCGTTGCACTTAAAAATAAAACATAAGAGGGCTGAGCTAACTGTTCGAATATCGATTATTCATTATTTTACATGCCCTCGTATCGTTATTCACTGCAGCCTCATAAAAAGTGTCCCAACTTTGGTTTCACATCAGGCGAGCTCGCTTCAACAGCGACAGTTCTCGAGTCTCGTTCCCATTAGAGACCAGCGGCACTACGTTGCGGAAGAGCGTTTCGTGCAAAAGAAGGTGCTTTGTTCGCCCGCTGTATCAGAGTTCCTAGCAGGGAGCACTCGCTCCCCTTCGCTGCACCCAGGGGTACTTGTGCCCCGAGAGCTATAAGTGCTCGTACAAGAACGCGATAGGCCCGGGTGCGCGTGCAACCACGATCGATTGTCAGGAGGTGGAAGAGGAACGAAGAGGCGGAGGAACACACGGCAATAGAGGCAGAGAATTGAGAAAGAGTGTAGGCGCCACCGAGAGAGTACGTACACGATGTGCGGTTGCTGAAACGCGCGCCATTTTCGCTGTAAGGGGGAGAATTGTGCGGGGTTGTAACCTTATGATTATACATGTGTATATTATATATATATATATATATATATATATAGAGTCGCTTCAGTTACATACGTATATAGTATATATATGTATAGTAGACCTATATATTTACATAAATATACACAGTCCAGTTACATTACACACATACACACACACACATGTATGTCTATCTACAGCGTTCTGCACACCGCTGTGTGCGCGACCCTCTGCTCCGCTGAGGGTTGAAGGTGATGCAGGGTGGCATAGAACCCGGTGGAGAGCAGAAAGCGAGGGTGACGAGGCCATTCCGGTCCACGTACGAAGGCTGGTGGATTTTTCGTACGAAGACCAAATACGTGTCGCATACTGTACTGTATTTTATATTGCACCACCGCACGCTCTGAGTCATGCATCGAAGTGGCGTTGTCCGGTGTGGTAGGGCAGGGGTTCTCAATCGCCATAGAATTCTACATAGAGTACAGCAGACGCACCAATAATTGAGACGGTAAAGAAAATGATAAGGGAGCAAAGTGAATTTTTAAAAAACTTTCGGGTATCTTACAGTAATTAAGCTGATGATCCAAAGTGGTGTGGATTAAGAAAATAAATTGTTGTCTTACGAATACTTCGGGTATACTTTTTATGAAACATTTATTCGATATCAATCGCATCAAAGATTTTAAGAGCATCGATTTTGCATGATTCACTATAATGATAAAAATCGGTAAATTAAAGTAAATCAGTATAATGAGTACATTTTTTCGTTTTTCATATGATGGCATAAATTCGTTGATTTGAAGAACTTCCTTATAGCTGGTTACAATTTTGCATCCACAGGTGAAAGTGAATCGCAGCGTTCTATTCCCCGGAATCGGATGGATGTTCGAGGAGGTGGCCGCAGCAGAAAAAAGCCGTCCGTCCGACAGAGATGACGTTACCGGTATCCAGCTACGAAGCCCTGCTCGTTCAAGTCCGCGAACTCACGCACGAGACGATACTGCTTCAGCGACAGTTGTCGTCGGATCTGTATCAGAATGTAGACTCCATCGACGTAAATCACAATCTCACGCACTACAGAAAAGATTACGAACAGGGTAAGCATACCGAATGCCATCTGAAGGCCATTGCTGTAAACAACTCCACGCGTCCTTTCGACTCCGAGCCAAGGAAACGAAAAATGTCCCCCAAAAGGAATAATTCTAACCTCGAATTTACGTGTTACCAATCGTAAATTGATCTATGCACAGCTGCAGTTTCGGGTTACTCCTCCTCGACCCGTTAGAAATCAGCGCTCGTCATCGCGATTTAACGTACCGTAGTGTCTCATCACGAGCCCCCGGTTGTCGTCTTTCGTTAGCAAGTCGGACGAGACCACGTGACCGACGTGCCAGACCAGCGCTTTTTTCCTCCTTCTATAATTCACTCGAACTCGGCGAGACAGCCATCAACCTATTTTCACTGAGAGCAACGAGAGTCCCGTCAGCGACAGTTGTCGCCGGATCTGTATCAGAATGTAGCTCCATCGACATAAATCACAATCTAAATAGGGTAAAGGTACCGAATGCCATCTGCAGGCCATGACTGTAAACAACTCTACGCGTCCTTTTGACTCGGAGCCAACGACACGAAAAGTCTCTCTCAAACGGAATAATTCTATCCTGGAATTTATTTGTCACCAATTTTGAATTGATCCAGGGCAGCTGCAGTTTCGTGTTTCTTCTTGATGTGCTAGAAATCAGCGCTCAACATCGCGATCCTACGTACTGCAGACTCTCGTCACGAAACGACTAGCAGGCCGGTCGGGACCACGTGACCGACGCACCACACCGGCGCTTTTTTCCTCTTTCTATAATTCACTCGAACTCGGCCAGACAGCCATCAACCTCTTTTCACTGAGAGAAACGAGAGTCTCGTCAGCGACAGTTGTCTCCGGGTCTGTATCAGTAGCCTCCATCGACGTGAGTCACAATTTCACGCGCTCCCGGAAAGATAACGAACAAGGTAATCGTAGCGGATGCCATCTGCGGGCCATTACTGTAAAGAACTCCACGCATATTTTTGACTTCGAGCCAACAACACGAAAAATCTGGCTGTATATATCAGAGGTGCTTTTGATTTGGCGTTTTTCGTTATTATACAGTGACTGCGCATGCGCACGGTCGTCTTCTGGTATGAATTCATACCAAAAAAACGTTATGTTACAATAACGAAAACCACCAAATCGAAACCCCCTCAAGTGGACACGAAGACTGCACACGTGTTTGTAGGCACACAACGACATAAACACATATAAAATAATAATTATAAACTCAATTAAGTATATGGAAGCCTATTCATTGAATAATAATACCGGATTAACAAATAACTAATATGAAAACGTATTACGTGTTAGCTAGTGGCTAATATAAAACTCTTTGCGTCGGTTATGATATACACTATGGCTTCATAAAGTGTTTGAACCAATTTTTTTCAACATGTACTAAAATCTATGGGACTAATGTATACGCGACGGATCTGTGTGATAAAATCAACCAGAAACGTGTTATGTTAGACAGTCTACTGAACACCTCGTCAACGTTACACAGAAGAGAGTGAACACACTACCAACTGAACACTCGACAACTGCACACAAATGATCGCATTCTTCAGGGAGACTATTATCCCCATGATATCCCCATGATTGATTAGGACAACACTACATTAAGGACTGCCTTTTAGGAGATACTGCCTTTGAGGAGAATCTATACCTAAAGTGTCATAATAATGATCATACTCGAATTATGCGCTCTTAGTATTGCGTTGCGAGCTAGCGCCTCTTATATTGTAACATTAAGGACATGAGCATTTGATGCAGTAACCTGAAGTTGTCTGCACTTGTGTTGAGTTGTTGAGTCTTCAGTTTTAAGGGTGTTCAGTTAGTAGTGTTACCACTCTCGCGGTGTAGATTTGACTTGGTGTATTGCTTATTCGTGGTCGTATGTTTTTACATGCCCACATTCACGGTTTAATCTTCGTGTCGACTTTTTCTGTGTCCACCTGATATACTCTCGTAGAATTTCCCCCAAACAGAATAATTCTAACCTCGAGTTCATTTCTCACCGATAGTTAATTGATCTAACGCCAGCTGCAGTTTCGTGTTTCTCCTCCTCGGCCTGTTAAAAATCAGCGTTCATCATCGCGATCTTACGTACCTCAGTGTCTCGTCGCGAGTCGGCTAGCGGGCCGGTCGCGACCACGTGATCGACGTGCCAGACAATCGCTTTTTTTCCTCATTCTATAATTCACTCGAACTCGGCCAGACAGCCATCAGCCTATTTTCACTGAGAGGAACCGAGTATTCCCCGTCTGGCGTCTCTCGTGCCCATCGTCTGTGGATTATCGATGCCTCCGACGCTCGTTGCTCTCTCCAACGACGCTGCTTTCGGCTTGACTTAACTATCGTGCATACGATCGCCCGGTCTCTCTCGCTCCCTCTGTATCCGTGCGGCTCTCACCCGTCGCCTGGTAGATCTCCCAAGTCAGTCGTACAACGAACGGCTACTAGCGCTTGGAACTTTGCCATCGCTATTCCAAAGCCAAAAGCGAATGCACACGAAGACCCTCCTTCTCCCCGCCCCCTCCTCCGCGTCTCACACTCGGACGCTCTCCACGTGATCAGGAAACAGAGACTCCACAAAAGTTTCGGGAACGCACACCGGCGGCGCTCGGCCCCCGTTATTGTCAAACGACTTTCTCCTCTCCTACTACAGTCAACTCCCTCTAACTCAACGTAGTTGGCAATTTCTCTAATAGGCCATTTACCCTCAATTCTTTCTCAATGCGAAGCCCAAGACGAGAAGGTATTACCCCCACTTTCTTATTAAAAGAACACGGGCAAATTTTTATTTCTTGTAAATACGTATTATAGTAATTTGCGATACGAGTGCGGTAAAGCGAACTTTATACACACGCTGTGAAGTGAGTCGCACGAGGAGCATGAGTCGAAGCCGAGTGCCCCCTGTGGTACGCGTGCGACGACTGCAACTCGCTTCACAGTCCGCGTATGATGTTTGCCACACCGCATTAGTATCGCACAATATTTGTTGTAACGAATGCAGGAGCCAGCGTGCGTAAGGTACGTAAGGTACGAGAAGCATGCGTAAAGTACGAGAAGCGTGCGCACAGTAAGAGAAGTAAGTGTCAGTACCGTGAGTAAGAGTTGTCCGAGAAACGTCCATAAAGTACGAGAAGCGTGCGTAAAGTAAGAGAAGTGTGCGTAAAGTCCGAGAAGCGTCCGTAAAGTACGAGAAGCGTGCGTAAAGCAAGAGAAGCGTGCATAAAAAGGGGAAGCGTGTTTAAAATACGAGAAGCGTGCGTAAAGTAAACATCGACTCGATGTGCGCATGTGACGAGTATTTATAGTATACTTGGCTGTAAAGCGCCATTTGCGCCACTCTCGGCAGGCACGAAAAATAGCACTTTTCATGCATGAGTTACATAAAAAATTAAAAATAGATTACAGTGAAAAGAGAAAGGCTACTACAGTACATACGATTTCCTAGTTCCTAATATTTAGTCACACGTTTTATAAACTATCATGTGTCTTGCAGATATGTGATCGAGTTTGAAATTATTTACTCAACCTAACCGTTTCTCAAGCTTTGAATGCCTCGTGGTAGACCGTGGTGGGGGACTTTCTCTAGTAGGCCACTCTCTCTAGTGGCACGGAAATTCAGTGCCGAGAGCGTTGAGTTACAGAGAGTTGACTGTACCTCCGTTCGTGCAACGTACGCTCTGGCTCTCGATTCTCTATGCAAAAAAAACGGATAGAGAAAAATAAAACGGATCTCACGGACATCGCACGTTCGTCGACCCTCCGATGCCACTATACATGTTAAAATTTTATAACGCCCACGACTCCTCACTATATCGGAAATATTCTATCGTCTTACGGATCTCGCGTTCGCCCGATCTCCGTCGCATGCCTTCTGGTCTATAGGGAATACGATCGATTTCTCCGACTCGATGCAATATTAATGCGAAAATGAACCCCTATTGGCTCGGACCCGAATCAACCAACGGAAATATTTTTGAAAGTTTTCGAATATATTTCTTTGAAGTATCGAAAATATTTTTTTGACGTATTGAAAATATTTTTTTTAAGTATTGAAAATATTTTTTTGAAATATAGAAAATATTTTACGAATATCAAAAAGTATTTATGAAATGTTTTTTTTTACCTTCCAGCGAAATGTCAACGATAGAATCACCAGTCCGATTTGTATTCTTCGGTATAATATTTATTTTGTATAATATTTCGGTCAAAAATGAAATAAAAAATATTTCAAAATTTTTATCATTTCATTGCTTCAGAATGTTTATCACTATTTAGTGCTTCAGAAATATTTCGGATGTGTTGAAGAGATTAAATATGTTTCGGAAGTATTTGAGAAACTTTTCATTGGAATATTTTGATAGAATATTTCAAAATATTATTTTTGTGTACTTCAGAAATATTTCATAAGATATGAGAGACTGAAAATATTTCTAAAATTATTTCAAAATATTCCGCGCTATGTGGGAAGCATTTCCGGCGAATATGAAAAATTGTCCACTTCGTGATCGGCGGGGGGAGCGAATAGAAACATTTGAATCGCGGTCAGCTGATAAATAACGTATCGGCTCGTCTGCAAATATCTCTTGTCATTTTCTCGCGTGCCCTCTCCGTCAGCGTCGATGCCTCGCAGACAGTCGAGTTAAAAATTAAACGGTTTCGTTGTTATTAAATTTCGTATCGTCGTCGTTTCTGGGTCATAAATACACGAGAAATAATCGCAAGCTTAACCGGAAACAAGGTTATAACTGAAACATTTTAGGGACATGCGCGGGAACAACGAATTTTTGTCGCTGATATCGACGCTGCCAGAAAATTTGATGCGAAAACGTTTTTCGTAGATTTATTTGTATATTTTTTATTTATTTATTTTTCTCGTTTCCCGAGCAATGGAATTCATCAGTGAGTCTTTCTGACGGATCTTCGATAATCGACGATAGACCTGACGCTCGATGGTTTTATTAATTGTACGAACGAATGACATTTGATTGCAGGAAAGTTGGTGGTCGACAATGTAATCCGACGGTGCGATAGAAAGATCGATATTGGGCATAGAACTCTCATCGACCGGAAGTGAGTAAGCTGAATGGATTTTTATTCAGAGTTCCTGATTTATTTTTTTTTTTTACATTTTAGCCTTCCATAATCGCGAGAAACTCGAAGCGACTCGGGCTGCACGACACGCTCGAAAAATGCACTATTTTTTGCTCGTGTATGTATATATAAATATATATATATATATTTATATATACATACACAAACATACATCGCCCTTTTATTTTCGTGTATGTTACATTCGAAGAAATATTCACAGAGGCGCGCCCGAGAGTTTCCGTCATTTTCGCAGTAGCACTTTGTTGATGCGAGAACGAAAAGTGTCTCATTTTCTCTCCGGCGCGCGCGCGTAGTTTTACTGGGTCAGTCGGGTGTATTCACCGTCTGTGACAATCCCCGTGTCTCTATTCTCTTTCCAACGCTTTTCAGCGAGTTCGTCTTTCATCCGCATCTGACGCCGAGCCTCGACTGCGCACGAGAGAGCTTCAACTCCGGTGAATTGACTGCGAGACTCATCGCCTGGCGTGATCAAAATTGTCAGAGAAGATCGCCGTACGGGGTAAGCGTCGATTGTTTTGTTATTATTATTATTATTGCGGAATTTCACTCGAGAGCATGTGAAAGCCGGGCCGAGCGTGGGAGAGATCGATATCAATCGGTGAGTGCTTTCGCATAACCTTAAGAGGCTGCTGGACCTTCCTGTTTTACCGACGGAACTAGACGATTTTTCAGTTCCGACTTAGCATTGTTAATATGCTTCGGATATGCGTCAATTCATGCAGGTCTATGATATTGACATAAACGCTTCGGTGTGCAGTCGAATTTCGATTCAAAGCTTAGAAGGAATTAAGAAAACTGAATATTATAGTTTGCGGACGTGCATGAACGTAGTGTCACGATTGACGGACAGGTGGCTCTGTATCGTGCATTCATGCTAGACTAAGTCTCTATCGTGCATTCATGATAGACTAAGTGAACGCAGTTTACACTATGCGTGATTATCTTTTGTGTGAGCAACTTTCCGACGGCTTCGGAATATTCGGAGAACTTCAAAGAATCGGCATGCACTCTCTTTTGACGTATGCGAGATCTAGAATTTTTTATATCCTACAAAAAGGATGCTTTTGACATTTCAGCGGCCATGTTGGTTTTCGCGACAATTTGCAATGTTCGATTTTCTTTATTTCTCAGAAGATTTCGACCGAAATTCGAGTGCACGCCGAATCGTTTATGTTATGATTACAGTCCTGTAAAATTTGAAGCATACCCGTTGCATAGTAACGACGAATACTGATAACTAAGAAATCACCTATTTTGGCCGGTAAAATAGGAAGGTCAAGTAGCCCGTTAAGAGCATGTGAAACACGTTCTCTGTGTGTCTCTCTCGCTCCACCGTAAGCTCCAGTGATGCTATCTCTCTCTCGCTCTCCATAGTGTTTCACATGCTCTTAAGAGAATGTGCAATACCGCGGCGGTAATAAAAACTTTAATCAACTTTTCTCACTTATTCTGGTATGTACGATAAAAAGAAAAGATTTATCGAAAGTTGAGATGATGTCCGCTTCCGATGAGACTTTTCTTCTGACCGTATATGCTCGAACACGTGAGAAAAGTCGATTACAGTTTTTGATACCGACTGAGCCCGGGGTGGGCGGGGAGGGGGGTTTCATATAGTCTTTAATACTAGCTATAAACGCTTCGACGTGTATTTAATTTTTTGTTGAAACCGTCCAAGAAATAAAGAAAATCGAATACTACAGATTGTCGCTAAAACCAATATGGTCGCTCAAGATTTCAAGAGTATCTAGTTTCTACAATATAAAATATTCTGGAATTCACATACGTAAAAGGGGTGTGGACGCCGATTCTTTGAAATTCCCAGAATATTCTAAAATCGTCCCAAAGTCTATCAAAGAAAAATAAATCCATGTAAAGTTTACGTTTCGATTCGTTGTTCTTAATTTCTTGGACGTTTAAAACCAAAATTCAAGTACACGCTGAAGCGTGTAACGTCGATTCTACGAAATCGTCTCGTTCCGTCGGTAAAACAGGAAGGTCCAACAGCCTCTTAAGAGCATGTGAAACAAGTTCTCAGCCTGTCTCGCTCCGCTGAGAGCGCCACTGATGCTATCTCTCTCGCACTCCATAGTGTTTCACATACTCTTAAGACAATGCGAAACCTCTCCAACTTGACGCAGACTCAGTCGGTAACAAAAACTGTTATTTATTTATTTTTTTATGGATTACAAGAAAACCGAATTATCAGCTCGTCTATCGCGCAGCAACACTGATAATTGATCATTAACATCGAACAATCAATAACAATCATCAATCTTATTCACGATTCAATATCGATCTAAAATAATTCGATCAGAACGTTGGAAACGATTCATCCTATGGATGCATATAGTGCAAAAAAATATATAGTAGAAATCGATCTTTAGCCGCAATACCTGCAATGGATATATCTGTTTTACCCGCAGCCCGTACGCTGCCGTAGGATGCAACCGATACAACTAAGTCCGCCCGAACTCAAGGTCACTCGATTTACGTTCTCCCTCCTCCCTCCAAAGTTCGCCGACACCACTTGTATAGTTTAATGCGCGCGTGGCTTTCGCACGGCGGTCTTAGTTCCGTTTCGTTTCCTGAAACGTGCTAGGCGCATGGTCCTTGGCCCGTGTTACAGGCGAGTGCGAAACGCGCAAAGCGATTTCATGAGATTAAAAAAGGACGCCAGATGCGGAAGGGGAAGTTAATTCGGCGCATGCGCCCTCGTTCGCGGTGCAAAATAGCCGTTGCGGGGCACGTCACTTCTTCGTAACGGGTTTATTGATCAGAGAGTTGCGCTGCAGCGGTAAAAGAGGGTCTCGGAATCGTCCCGTTGGGAACGTCACACTTCCCGAACGAAAAACCAACCCTCACCCGAAGAACACGACAAATCATTACATCCAGTTTTTCACTGCCCGATTACATTTCATGCTTATTTATAAGCCAACCGACTCGCGCGCTCATTAAACGCTCGCCGGTGACGCCGGAATTTGTTCCCCCGTTGGGAATGTCGAGTTTCATCGACCCTCGAAAAGAAAAGCCTTTTTCTATTTATATTCGCAAGCTTCAAAGCGTATTTTGGATTTTTTTTTGTGCCGATAAAAATGTCCTTTTGGGTCGATAAAAAAGCCTCTTTCTATTTGTCTCTGCAATAGGGTCTATCAGAGTAGGGTCTATCAGAGCCCACGTGACCAGATGAAGAATAATCCTTTGTATATCTCTGGCGTTTCCCGATTAATTTTATTATTCATTCATTTATTTGATTAATAAAGAACCACGTCCAATTAACAGTGTGAGAGACATCCATCGCATTACACAGATTGCACAACGTAATCAAATAGTACATATGGGAGATTCGCCATACCAAATATTGCACAACATAGTCAAATTCAATAATTGAATAATACACATGAGAAAATTAAAAGTAAATAAATTAAATTTAAGGGGTTAGTAGCGCTACGAGTCTATTTTTGAAGAGTTCCACGGTACCATCAAAAAGAGGAACACGCCCCGCGTGATGATTGCCCAATCGACTACAACACGGAAGCCAACTGTGGAATGCATAGTTAGTTCTATAAAACGGTACTAACTGTTTCGTACCTTAGCTCTAGAATTTTTTAAAATTTAGTCGTCATTGCGATTACAATTAACGAATCTGCATTACCGTCTTCGTATTCCTTATGTTTTGTTTATTCGTTATTGCTTTTTTCGCTCCGGCAATAATTTCGCGACAGCAAATAAAAAAACGCTTGCCTACACTATTAAAAAAATTCGTATGAAATTCAATGTACCGGACTGGAAGTTTTTATGCAAAAACTGGCATATGAAATTTCAATTACAATTCTGACGAAAAATTAATGCTATGTGTATTAAAAACATTGGAAATACTTTATTTTTAATAATTTACTTTAACTTCAATGAAGAAGTATATTCATTATTCATCACGATTGCACATTAAATTTGATGTACAAGTCTTTGCATCAAAACTTCCAGTCCAATAAATTAAATTTACAATTTCTTTTACAGTGATTATCGCAGATTAATTCCCAGGCAGCTGTGGGTGATTTCCCGATATCCCCGCAGCGCCGTCTTCGTCACTTTATCTGACCATTCGAGTCTCGCGAGACGGACGAATTGTTACGAGCTGACTTATCTCCCGATTGGAATTCCATCCATACGAGGGATTAAAAAAAAAAACATAAAGAAAAAGCAATTGCCTCGGAATCGCTGCAGTGGGGGTTAGCAAAGGCAGGCATTGAGAGATTGTCCCCGGCGCTATAGCTATACAGAGTTCGTATATCGTTTTACGTCTCTGCGAGTTACGGAGGTGGCGCGCGGGGCGTGCGAGCAGGGAAGCGCGGAGACGGCGTCGAGCGCCGGTGCAAGAGGGAGGCTGAATCGCCGGAACGAAAGCGAGTGAGGGAGATAAGGCTTCGACAGTGAGTCAGTGATGGCGCACAGCAGCCATGCAGCCGCAGGCCAGACCTAGCGGAGAGCCCAGCTGTTCGTCCAGATCGCCCCTGTCCTACGTCAGTTATTTCTGCGGTCGTGCACTAGACACACCGAGCGCGCGCATCTCGCTTTACGCTCATCGACAGTCCGTTATCTCCGGCAATTAATACCAAGAAAAAAAAACAATAGCTCCCCCTCCCTTCTCCCCCACCCGGCGGCGCGACGGCGAGCGACGAATCGGGTCGGAACTCGGTGCAGTGCCGAATAGGCGTCGGTAAAGTGGACATTACGCGGTCACCGAACGTGAAAACGAGAGTCGGAAATTCTCTACTTATTCCTTTCTCCTTCCGCCGGACGAACTGCGGCGTGTCGGCCGCGGGACGAAAACTTCGCTATAGCGGAATTGTCGGATTGGCAACCGTAGCGAAGCGTGTTTTTTAATGTTCGTCGAAATGTTCCCTAAACGCCGTGAGAGTGGCTCGATCGGTAGCCAATCGTAACTCGTCGTTTTGCACACGGTGTTCATAGGTGTGTACGTCCGGTGCATTTACGAAATGAAGGCGAACGTGGGCGCCGACTGTCCGTAAACGAGCGTTCACCGCAGTGTCTTTCGTCATCGGGACGAGCCGCTGCGTGCGGTGCAAAGTAGTTTCGTTGTTTTTTCTTCTGTAACCTCCGATCTCCACGGCGAAGCTTTGGAATCGAAAGAGAAACGAGGTGTCTTCGCGTGAATCACTCGCCGTTACGTAAATGACAATTTGCGGCGAAGGTCGGGCGAGCGTGCGACCGTTAAGGAGATTCTGCTCGTCCGCTAAACGCAACGCTTAATTCGTCGTTGGGGCGAAATCTTTCGCGAGGCATATAAAAACAAAGAACCGTCCGAAAAATCTGGAATATCTCGCAACAATCCACACGACCAATAGAAACAATCGTACCGTCGATCGGATTGGAGGATTGAAAGTCCAGGCTGAGAGATTAACGACGCTGTGTACGATAGAGATTTTCATAATCTTTGCTTCTTTAAGGAGATTCGCCTCCGCTAATTGCAACTATTAAGTCCTCGTTAGAGCGAAATCTTTCGCGACGCATATAAAATAAGAAATTGGCCGATAAAATCGGAGATATTACGCAACAATCCATGCGACCAATAGAAACAATCGTGCTATCGATCGGATCGGAGGATTAAAGGCGCAGGGCCGAGAGATGAAAGACGGGCTTCTGTGCGAGAGACATTTTGAAAATCTTTGCTTCGGCGCCTGCGCGCTGCGGCGGGACGAGCCGTGATAAACGACCGTGAACGACGGGGACAATTCAGTTCGACGAGAAAAACGACAAGCGCCGAGCTGCGCTGGACGGTTAGGCGGTGGATCGTGCGCTCTCGAAAAACTCGAGACAGGATGCTGCACCCGGATGTCGACGGATGCCGGCTCGCATAGAGCGGCGCATCGACGGCTCGACGCGCAGTTGTGTGCCGGAAAAAGGACGTCGTGAGGGTTTTACGAAATGCCTGGGGAGAGCCGGGAAACGCGTTCGGGGCTCGCGATCCCCGTTTCACGAACCCTTCTCGGAATGGAGAGATCGACGAAGGAACTCGACGAGCGAAGCTCTGCAGCTCAGACCTGCATTCCCCTGCCCAAGAGCGGCCAATTCGCTAACGGACATTATCAACACAAAAATGAGAGCAAACTCGCCAAGACGGAGAAAAATCGCTTGCGCCTCATTATGCAAAGCAATGCGGAACGGGAGGGCGACGAGGGCGATTCGGTCGACGTGAGCGAGAAGGAGCGCAGGATCGGAATTGCGACACGCGATAGCCAATTGCCCGTTCAGAGGCAAGGCGCAAGGACCATACCTCGATATCAACCCAAATACTCCGAGGTCTCGAGAAACACCGACAAGGTGACGAGCTTTGATTGTCTCTCGGTGGAGCATGAGCTGTTAAATGTACCTCTTGCGCTTCTAACCCTTCCGACACGTTAATTGATTCCATTCGGTACTAAAAAAATAAAATACAAAGAGATGTAAGAGTTTTTTCTGACGTCTTAAAGATACTGTTGCTGGGCTTTGAGTTTTGCTGGAAAAAAGACACATAGGACCGAGTATAAAAAATTGTGAGAGTTGATTCTTTTTTTTTTTAAGTACTTATAATTAATATTATTTACAGAAAATAAGTTTTCAGTTTTGACATCTGCTTCTATAGATGCAGGTGCTCTTCAGGTGCAAAAGTATATAAATCAATTTTAGTTTCGAAAATATTCGTTGACTTTCCAATTCCATCTGCTGGTAACGCGTTCCACGCGTTATTTAACTTTCTCTGCTTTAGGGACAATGGACTTCTTACGATTTTTATTATATTCGAATGTGGGGATTTTTTTTACATTATCAATATATGGTTACGATCAATGAATTCTGGGAGATTTTCGGAATTGTTTTTATCGACATCTTTCGCGATGCATAGAATTACGCACATAATACGTTATTAACTGAGAAAAAAATTAAACACTTTTTGCTGCCTAAAATCGATGAATCCCCTTAAGATTTTTTTTAGAATTCGTTTTTTTTATTATTCCATATAGGGCGTTGGTCGCCTTTTACAGTTTCCGTGCAATTTGTGTATGAACCCCCTCAAGAATTATAGTTACGTTGAGAGAATTGATTATTTACAGTTGCTATTCGATATTCCAAACAGTAAAATAAACGAGAACATTTTGAAACATAAAATATTATTCTATTATAGTTTCTGTAGAAATACTTTCTTCTAGAATAGAAAACAATGAATACCCGTGCGATTTGAGCGGGTCTGTCGGTTCGGCCTTCTCTGGAATTTATTAGTTCCCACCGTCGTGAAAATGCACACGCAGGCCCGAGTATGACAAATTGTAACAGCAGACATTTTTGTGTAGTATTTAATTTAGTGGTTCCTACTTTTTTTAAATCGACCTCTACATTTTTTAAATATATTGAGATCGGGGATTTTTTTTACACGATTGCAATATCGTCACGATCAATCGATTATCGGAGATTCTCGTATCAATTTTTGTATTAACAACGAAAAAAAATTAAACACGTTTTACTCTCTAAAATCGACGAATCCCCTTAAGAATTATAGTAACGTTGGGCGAATCGATTATTTAGTTGCTATTCAATATTTCGAACAGTAAAACATAAGAGAAACTTATGACAAATATAATATTCTTCTATTAAAGTTTCAGTAGAAATACTTTCTTCTCGAATAGAAAACAATGAATAGCCGTGCGATTTGAGCCGGTCTGCCAGTTCGGTCTTCTCTGGAATTGATTCGTTCGCGCCGTCGTGAAACTTCTGGCCGGCCCGTTTAGCTCAAGTCGCGTGTTTACCCTCGGGTTTATACTAGTCACTGGTTCCATGTGTTCATTAAGCCAAATAAACCGCAAGATCTTCACGCACTTACGCTCCGTGGCTCTCGGAAACATGCTGTACGCTCTACACTGTCTTAACCATCGCCCATACAGTTCACGTAGTAACTTAAAAGGAAACACGAACAGCGGGGCAGTGACGGCATTTGAATAAAAGAAGAACTGAGGGAAAGTCTGCGGTACAGAGATTGTCCATAAACCCGACACCCGCGTATACGTGTAGTGTTACTTGGTTACTTTTTAATTCTAGTGTTCCCATGCACAGACTCTGAGGATATAAAGTATGAACGGGTACGACCACTTTAATGTTGACAGCATCCAATTTCACTTGCGCCCGCTTCACCTTCGCGTGCAGCACGCTGACCTGCATTATAGTGTCTCGCTGCGTGTGTTCACAAATCCTATACGCGTTGCAGGGCGTTTACCTCGGCGATTAATCGGCAGGGTGACCTTCGAACGATGGAAAATAACCTTACCGACTGTCCGCCTTTTCGCGCACGGACGGTAAAAAATTGCGCACTCTATTTTCTCCGGGACTGTTAATACCTATCTTGGGCTAAAGGAAATTAGGCTTGACGCTGGGAATAGTTAGACGAATGAAGATTTAATTTCGCTTCCTCTTAAGGTGCTGCTGGACGTTCCTGTTTTACTGGACGAAATAAGGGATTTCTTAGATTTCACTATTCGTCGTTACTATGCGACGGGTATGCTTCAAATTTTACAGGACTTTATTAATAACATGAACGATTCGGCGTGCACTCGAATTGCGGTCGGAATCTTCTGAGAAATAAAGAAAATCGAACATTACAAATTGTCGCATAAAGCAACATGGCCGCTGAAATGTTAACAGCATCCTTTTTGTAGGATATAAAAAATTATAGATCTCGCATACGTCAAAAGAGAGTACATGCCGATTTTTTGAAGTTCTCCGCATATTTCGAAACCGTCGGAAAATTGCTCACACAAAAGATAATCACGCATACTGTGCACTGCGTTCACTTAGTCTATCGACTTGTGACGGTCGATCAGAGCCGCTGACAACGGCATGAATTTTTTTTTTTTTTTTTTTTTTTTTTTTTTTCCTGGTGATTCCCCTGTTAAGGCTTTAGCTTTCTGTGAGCCATCTAGCCGCTATTTTCATCAAAATTTTTAACCAATTCCTCTCTTGTAAAGTACGCGGCTGCAGCCGCTATCAAACCCCCCATACTGTATCGCATTTGCACGAGGACGCAGGGAAACTGCAGAAAACCTGCGCCGATACAGCCGGTCATTCCAACCGAGTCTTGATGTTCCTATTCGATACTTCAAGTACGAACATCAATCCTCAGAATTCGACCTCCCGCTCAGCGGTTCCAATGCGCCAGGTAGTGCACGGCTAGGCGGTCACCCATCCAAGTACTGACCGCGAACGATTCAGCTTGACTCTGGGGATCACCGAAGCCGCGCACCAACCGCGCATCCACCGCTGTCGTCACGGCATGAATGTAGTGTAGGGCACGATGCAGAGCCATCTGTGCGTCAATCGTGACACTACGTTCATGCACTTTCGCAAACTATAATATTCAGATTCCTTAATGCCTTCTAGGTTTTCAATCGAAATTCGACTGCACACCGAAGCGTTTATGTCAATATCGTAGACCTGCATGATTTAACGCATATGCGTAACATATTAACAATGCTAAGTAGGATCTGAAATAATTTTCTAGTTCCGTCGATAAAGCAAATAAAGCAGGTTAAAAAATGAAAAAAAAACAGCCCCAGCATCTCCCTAAGGGGATGCTGAACGGCACATTTACATCTCTACCACTCACAAGTCTGCCAGAAAACAAGTCTACTGGCTAACAACTCTACCGTAGTAGAACTCGACCAAAATCTCACCCAGAAAGTAAAAAAAACTCTTACCGACAGCGGTGGATGCGCGATTGGCCCACGGTCCGGTGGTCCCTAGATCAGGCAAGATCGTTCGCGGTCAGTGCTTGGATGGGTGAGCGCTTTGCATCGATGCATCGAGGGGGAGGCGCTTTCTTCTGAAACTTTGGTGTTTCTGCACTTCACTCAAGTGCAAAAATACCGGAGGATCAGTAGAATATGGCCGTCTGTACCGGCACGGGTTTTCCGTAGTTTCCCCGTGTCCCTGACAAATGTGGTACAGTGTAGCTAAGTTGGCTACGGACGCACTGGAAGTTAGGTAGCTTAGCTGAGTACGGGTAGGGAGTGCCAGAGGGGAATCGGGATGCGGTTCCGTAAAAACCCAGAAGGGTATACGGTGGAAGAATGGAACAAATATAAAAAAAGTAAAAAAAGCTCTACCGGAATGGAAATGAAACTCTACCGGAATTGAAATAAAACTCTACCGGAATACAAGGCTAGACGGTAGAGTTCCGTTGTAATTCCGGTAGAGTTTTATTTCAATTCCGGTAGAGTTTTATTTCCAGCAATTTCTTAGTTTCAATTTAGAATTATTAGTACGCATATGCTTCAATTCATCAATCAAATCGTGCAAGACTATAATATTGACATAAACGCTTCGGCGTGCTGCCGAATTTTCATTAATAACGTACAGGGAATTAACAAAATCGAATATTACAGTTTGCCAAAAAGCATGAACGCGTAGTCTACGATTGACTCACCGCTGGCTCCACATCGTGGATTCGTTTCCGAAACCTTTCAAGTTTCGACAGAAATTAAAAATTATTTTGTGGACCGATCACCGCGAAGGATACAACCAGAAGTTTCAGATAAGTTATCGATAAGAACAACAGGGCAAAAACTTGATCTGGTCTCACACTGTGCAGCAGGATTAACTAATACTTAAATAGAAGAACTCCATCCAACATTAATCGCTTTACATGATTATTCAATCCCAAGTAAATAAAACAAATGATTTATTGCATGATTCATGTATGAACCCCGTCTTACACAAATTCTATATATATATAAACTTTGAGTCTCTCCAAAACTTACTTAGAATAGGGACTCAGAATAATCAAGACCAGTGGGAGGGGCGCCGAGGGACATTTTCAGAATTTTTTAAAAACTAATTGATAAATGAAATTAAACTGATACATCAGTCTCTCCGCGATCCAAACCCGCCCTCCTCCATCCCCCCCCTTTATGTTGTTATTTTAACCCCCTTTTTCTAAGAACTTACGTATTTCAGGCTGAGGGTCCACCCAATGGGACTTGGAATGTTTGGCCCGCTGTTTCATTTGACCGCGGTCAAAGTGTTTCATTTGAACACGTCAGGGCAGGGGCGGTGAAATTTTTTATATTGTAGATGGAATATTCACACAATATGTATACCACTATATATAATCTATAAATATATATATCTTGCTTCCCTGCGCCTATCTTACCGAAATCTGTCTTACAGATTACACGAATCGTTTCAATTAGACCCGTTATCATCCACTCGATAACTCTACTGTTATTTTCGTTCGGGTTCGTGTGTCGCCGAGTTAAAAATAACTTGTATATGAGCCAATGACGTGTAAGGAATACCAAAACAACGCCCATGCCCTCACCCTCCCTATACCCCAGAACTCCCAAACATCTCATTTCGTTCTCCCCATTATGCGGTATTTGATTCCCCTCTATAAATGATTATTCAATCCCAAGTACATAAAAAAAATCTTCTTCTTTCCTTTATTGGCTATCGCCCTCTCGTGAGAGCATGTGCCTCTAAAAAAATTATTTTTCATCACTCGGTGCGGAAATGGCCACTTTTCCGCCTGCTTCGCGTGCGTAAAACCGCCATTTTCATACCTTGTGATGAAAAATCTCGTACGTCCCTCGTGCGAAACACTTTTTTTCGAACTCGTGTGATTACAGCACTCGCCTTCGGCTCGTGCTGCAAACTCACACTCGTTAGAAAAACGTTTTTTGCCCTCGTGGAGTAATGTACTATTATTGCATACTTCATACATTAATCCAGTCTTACACAAATTCTATACAATGCAAAAAATATATAATGCAATATACAATTTATATAATGTATTAATAATAATGCCCCATGCCTACAACTACATACAGTACTGTACATGGCGTATTATTATTAATATATATTGTTTTTTGTACAACACTATATATAATCTGCATATGTATTTTTTTTTCCCCGCGCCTATCTTACCTATATCCGTCCTACCGATTCCACGAATCGTTCCAATCGGGCCCGTTACCATCGAGCCGATAGCTTACTCATATTTCCGCTCGAGCTCGTACGCCGTAGAGTCAAAGGTAACCCACGAGCCAATGACGTGTAAGGAATACCAAAACAACGCCCATCCCCTCACCCTCTCGCTGTCCCGACACTCCCGGATATAACCTATATATCCCCGTTCTCCCCATTGTCCGGCATTTAATTCCCCCTCTCTATACACATATCGTATTCTTTTTTGTTCTCGGCGCAGGAGGAAACTACGGTGCGACGTTCAAGACAGTCGGAAGCAACGGGCATCCCGAGTCTCGGACGCGTCGGCGTGGAAGCCGGTGGTGGAACATCGTCGTTTCTTTCGTGTGATTCGGGAGGCTCGATCACGAGAGAGGGCACCCCAGCGCGCCCGTACTACGCCGCGGGAGATCCGCCCCTGAGCCGAGAGCGGACCACGGCGGAGCCTCAGTCCGCCGCCAGAGTCTGTGTACCATCCCTTGCCCCGAGGTCGGCGGAGTCCCGCGAACGATGCTCCGCTACGAGTTCCTCATCCCGTGCACATCGACTCTACGCTAAAGCCCATGACATGGAGCCCGACAGCAAAGACGACAACGAGCCCGATTCTGGCACTCCCAGCCCGGAGGTAAGGTCGCGCACGATTTACAAAAATTTTATGGAAAAAATAAATATATCAAGTCCCGAGATGAATGAAGTGTCGAGTTACCGACCGTCGGTATTGTCGTGTGTTTTTTTTGTTTGTATTTTGGATTCTTTTTATTATTTTTATTTTTATTTTTATTTTTTTATTTTACGTCTACGTTGTTGAGAAACGAGGAAAACGTGTGACAACCGCATGAGACTACGGCGCTGCGGCGTCCAGAGGGTTGATAGACGAAGAGCGGGGCGCACGCCTTTCGCCCCCCCCCCCCCCCCCGCCCGGCCTCTTCTCAGCGTCCATGATATCACCACCAGTGGCGCGTATTGATTTTCCTTGCCGCACCGTTATTTCGGTGCCCTTTGAGCTGTCTCGTGTTACCTGGAGTCCAAGGGTATCCGGGACTGGCGGTTGAGAATCCTTTGCCGGGATCGCTATGCTATGTTATGGGGTACTTGCTTTCGTGTAGGTTGCGCGGTGTATTTATCCTGTGGAGGGTCTGAATTTATAGGAGAGATTGATCATCTCGGGGGTCATGTTATTATTGTTTTTCTCATCTGTGTTGATGCAGTTTCAGCGAAGTTTTTTTTTTTAAGATGCATACGTTTCGGAGTATCGAGATAAGACTATTTTTTAATTTCAATTTTTATTTTGTCTTTCTGGTCAATTTTTTAAGTACTATTTTTATTTTATTTTTTTGAACAATTTTTAAATTCCAATATTTCTTTTATTTTTCATTGCAATTTTCATTTCATTCTGATCATTCGCAAATTGCCTTTTCAGCTGTACACAAGAAACACAAAGTGCTACGACGAGGACGGTAGCAGCGAAGAGGAGAGCAAGCAGGACGAGAACTCACAGGCTCACAGATTGTCGTCTCTGTACCACGGGACGTGGCCTGTGAAGAGGGACCTATGGACCACCCAGCAGATGAGCTTTCCTGGTCCACAGTGTGGCTCCACTGGCCAACACAATGTAAGCTTCCCAGAATCGTTTCTGAGCATCGGACACGAGGAAATTATTTTTTCAATTATGCTACAAGCGTGCGCTTTGCCGCAGTACACTGTGTATTGTGGTGTAGAATTTTGCAGTTGCAATTTGTAATGTTAAATGTCCATCGCACAAATTTGCACAAAATTTGAGACAGCAATTTTGTTATGCTTCCTTGATTTATTAGCTGCGAAAAACCAATTTCGTATACTTTGCTATAGTTTACATGAAATTTTAAAGAAAAAAAGCATTATTATTTTTCTTTTTACAATAAAAGTATTAAGCAATCAACCAATGATATTCAATCAAAAAATTATCACTTCGATATCCGGAATTTTACCAAAAAAATAAAAACTGATGTATTCATGCTTTTATAATAAAAGAATCAATCACTTATCCGATGACATTCCACCAAAAAAAATTACCACTTCGAGATGAAAAAAAAAAAAATTTGATTAAATCCCCCAAAAATTTATTTGCAGGACATGGCGAGCGTGATGAGTTTCTCGTCGAGTACGGGTGTGAGCAGCGGTTGTTCGACGGGTATGCCCGGTCACCGTCGTTTGGGTGCGAAGGTGGACGTGGTCTACAGCCTGTTGGGAATGTTGGGTAGCACCGAGGGTCGCGAGGACATGAGTTCGACACTTCTGGCGATGAGCAATTCGATCGACAGTTGTCTTGTGATGAGGCAGTCGGGTTGTCTGCCGCTGTTGGTGCAGTTGATCCACGCGCCGGGCCAGGACGTCGACACGCGAGAGCGAGCGGCTCGAGCATTGCACAACGTGATACACGCCCGAAGCGACGAGAAGGTGGGAAGGCGGGAGGCGCGAGTTCTGAGGTTGCTCGAACAGGTGCGCGACTATTGTCAGGCGTTGCGCGCGTCGCTGGAAACGGAGCGGCCGCCGGACGACCTGGAGAGGCACCCTGGTCCGACGATAGCGGCACTGATGAAGCTTTCGTTCGACGAGGCTCATCGCCACGCGATGTGCCAGCTGGGCGGTCTCCACGCGGTCGCCGAATTGATCGAGATGGACCACGCGGCTCACGGCAGCGAGTCCGACGACCAGAGTTGCGTTACGCTGCGCAGATACGCTGGCATGGCTCTGACGAACCTCACGTTCGGCGACGGCAACAACAAAGCTCTCCTCTGCTCGTTCCGAGCGTTCATGAGAGCGCTCGTGTCGCAATTGCGAAGCTTGAGCGACGATCTTCGTCAGGTGACGGCGAGCGTTCTCAGGAATCTATCGTGGCGCGCCGACAGCAGCAGCAAGCAAACGCTGAGAGAAGTCGGCGCGGTTACCGGTCTGATGAAGGCTGCGATGGAGGGACGAAAGGAATCGACTCTCAGGTCCATTCTCTCGGCGCTGTGGAATCTTTCGGCTCACTGCAGCACGAACAAAGTCGACATATGCGCCGTCGAAGGCGCTCTCGCCTTCCTCGTTGACATGCTCAGCTACAAAGCGCCCTCGAAGACACTCTCGATCGTCGAGAACGCCGGTGGAATATTGCGCAACGTATCGAGCCACATAGCCGTGCGCGAGGATTATCGAGCTATTGTCCGTGAGCGCGACTGTCTGCAGGTTTGTAATGATCGATTTTTTTTTTAATTTAAAGTTTGAGTTACGTTTGAGTTTAATTTAAGTTTCATTTAGGACTTATAGTCTCCTAATTTATTGTAATTGTAAAATAGTATGAAAATATGATTTTAAAAACATTTGAAAAACGGTAATGTCCAGCATAACTTTAGGTCAAAAGTAGAGTGTTCGAGTCCTCACGTTAAATAAACAATTATTGTTGCCTCATCATGTTTAATTTCTCAACCATGTATTTAACGCGTATTTTATGTCTCGCTCTACTTGCCGTTTTTTAAATACACATTAAAAAATACATTTCTATTTCTTACAAGGTCCGGTCCAATTTAGCTTTAACCTTACATTTACAATACCTCTGACAAAATAAATTCTCCGCAGGTTCTCCTCCGCCAATTGAGATCGCCGAGTTTGACGGTCGTCAGCAACGCGTGCGGTGCTCTGTGGAATCTTTCGGCCCGTTGCCCGCACGATCAGAGGCTGCTCTGGGATCTCGGAGCGGTGCCGATGCTGCGTAGTCTCGTCCATTCCAAGCACAAGATGATATCGATGGGCTCGAGTGCCGCGCTGAAGAATCTGCTGAGCGCTAGGCCTGCTGGAAGCAATCTCGTGCACTTGGACTCCACCGCACGAGGGCTCGGCCTGCCCACTCTGCCGACCCTCGTCGCCCGTCGACAACGAGCTCTGGAACAAGAAATCGATCAGAATCTCGCCGAGACGTGCGACAACATCGAGCCCAGCACTTCGCCGACGAACAAGGACGACAAATTTCCATTCAAAGTCGACCCGAGCTTCGTCGACATAGCGGCTCGTGGGCGATCCTATCAGATGCACGCCAACCAATCAGGCCCGTCGAGCTCGAAGTACAACGGCGTGCCGCGCAGCGACAGCAGAGAATCGATGCGCTCCGTAACGTCCACCCACTCGGACACCATCTTCGAGAGAGTAAATCGTCACATCACGAACGGTCTCACACCTGCCGAGCTGCAGACCAAGCAGCAGTCGTCCTCCCTTCACTCCGCCGTCGGCTTCAACTCTCAGGGAACGCCCGACGGCAAGGGCAACCAGCTCGAGAAGAAGTACGCCTTGCGTTACAAAAATTCGATTCCCGAGAGGCTCAGACCGACCGATCTGGGAGTGAATGAGATCGGCGATCTGCGATGCACGACATCGACGATGTCCTGGGCCACAGCTCCGGATCAGGAATCCGCTTGCTCGCAGATCTTGATGCACTCGTCTGTCGAGGACGCGCTCTCGCCGAGCAGCTCGGGGAAGTCGTCGCTGGGACGCGGCGTCGATTGCTTCGCCAAGAGATCCGAGGCTTCTGCGGCGCTCGGCTCGCAGATAAACTACAAGAGTCCTTCCCTTAGATCGCCCGTTGGAAAATCGACTTTTTCTGGGAGCATCGCCGAGAGCCCGAGCGTTCCGTGCGAGACGGCGAAGGAACGGGAAATCCAATCACCGACTCTCAGTCACACTTCCGAGGGCGATCCATTCGAGGTTTACGCCGAAACAGACATCGATCAACCGACGAATTACAGTCTGCGATACGCCGAGCACAACTCCGACGAGGACGAGAAACAGAGTTCCGGATATTTCGCCGGTAGCGAGCAGGGAATCGAGGACACGGTTAAGACTTACTACACTGAGGGAACGCCCTATGAGACTCCGCTCACGTCGTCCGGCGCCGCATCGGACACCGATCTTCCCGATGCGAGCAGAATAAGACCGCTCGCGCAGAAGATTTATCTCGGACGTATCAACGACGTGGCGAGAGAGATACGACGCGAAGGGCACACTCAGAAGACACCTGTGGTGATGGAGACGGAAGCGAGGAAGGAGAGCATGGAGATGTCTGTGCCTGACGATGCAGTGAACAATCTGGCGGCGCTGCCGAACAGCCTCGAACACGACTCGGGCGTTACCACGTCCAGGTAATAAATGTATATTTTTTTTAACAGCTGCAGCGTCGGGGTTGGTGAAATTTCAAGAGAAATGTGTAGGACATTACGCACTGAAATTGGCGGACGGTTATTTAATGTGTTTTATTAATTCACGCTAAATTTTAAAACATTCGTGATTTTTGCGGGATAGTTTCATAGAATGTTGAAGAGGAGCTGATAAGTATACCTCTGTTGGGTTTGTTGAGATTCCAAGGGAAACTCGCAGCAAATTACGCACTATGATTATTTTTGTTTTTATTAATTTACGGGATGAGATCTTCGATGTTAAAAAAACAATTGGAAATTTAATGCAGTGGACTGGAAGTTTTTATGCAGACTGGTACTTTAAATTTAATGTACAATTGTGATGAAAAGTGAATTGAATTTTACAGTTGAATTAAAGTAAATTATTGTATTTACAGTACTTTTATAGTAAAATTAAAGTAAATGATTGAAAGCAAAGTATTTCCAAGTTTGAATGTACTGTCAATTTTTCGTCACAATTGGACATGACATTTTAATATACTAGTTTATCCATAAAAACGTTCAGTACCAGTACGTTAAATTTCACACAATGTTTTTTTTTAGTTTTTTTTACATGATACGAGTACAGTTAAGTGGAACATTGTGAATTGATGCAGTACAATTTTACGGTATAATGATGAGTTGAAGTTACAAGTATCGAACTCTTTTGCGTTAAAGAAAGTTAAATTTGTTTAAAAATACCGTTTATGTAATCTGCGTTTTATGCATTCGTGCAACATTTATGAATCTCGTCATTTTCGTTACATACTTCTTAGAATATCGCGGAGGAGCTAACAACTACAACTCCATTGGAATTCTTGAAATTTCAACGGAAACGTGCAGAAAATTACGCACTGTAATTATCGAGCTCTTTTGCGTCAAAGAAAGTTCGATTTGTGTAAAAATAACCTTTATTTAATGCGTGTTCTATTAATTCACGGAAAATGAATAAATTTTGTAATTCTCGCGACATATTTTTTATAATATCGCAGGGGAGTTAATAATATTATTAGTTAGAAACTTGTACTACTGCGTATTAAATTTTTTGCAGCGACTCGTTAGCCAGCTCGGAGCACAAGGTAACGGAGAGTTCTCAGGCAATCGCGTGCCAATCGGAAACGATGAAATCGAGTTTTTCCCTCGATTCTGCTTCGAGTATCGACACGGCTGTGACTCGGCTGAATTCTCTCGTTCTGAACGACGAGCCGAAGATAATAAACGACTCGAGGCACAAGGAGCGCGAGTTGCAGGCCGGAAGAAGGCAGAACCTTACACTGGATGCGGAGAGCTTTCCCGAGTCCATGGTCAGCGACGGGGACGAGGATGACGAGGATTTGCTCGCCGCCTGCATCCACATAGGAATGCAAAACAACAGGTGCGTCGGCTGTGATAAAAAAAATATATAATATATAATTAAATCCAAGTGCAATCCAGAGCTAATTTTTAGGTGTATTTTCGCAAAGTCAGAGCTTATGTTGACGATACGCTCCTTTATCGGTATTATTCTGGAGGAGTCTTATAGTATGAGATTTGAAGGATTGTGGAGGGGGTTGTTCGGGTTTCTTATCGTAGTGAGTTTTCTGAGGGCTTTTTTTCTGCGGTAGGGATGTTTTTTTTTTTTTTGTTGACTTGTTGCAGTTCAAAAAGAGTGGGTGTCCGTATTCGAGCAGTGGTCGGTATATTCTTTTGTAGACTTTTGCTGCTTCTACTATAGTGATCCGTTTGTTACGGAACCTAATTTTGCGGCAGTGTCCCGCTCGAGCGATCGTTTTCATTTTGGTGCTTGCTGAGTGGGTTTTTAAGTTCAGTTTATTATCGGGTGTGATGCTTGGGTATTTGGCAGATATGCGCGGTTTAATATCGCTATTGTACATTGTTATCTGTGATGGAATTTATATTTATATTTATATTTATATTTATATTTATATTTATATTTATATTTATATTTATATTTATATTTATATTTATATTTATATTTATATTTATATTTATATTTATATTTATATTTATATTTATATTTGCACTGTAAAAAAAAATTGCTCGAATATTAATTATCGATATTGGAAACTTTTTTTACATTAACTGTTTCTGCAATTTCAAACACATGTGCGCTGCAATTGCACAATAAATTATTTTTTTATGACATTTTTTTGTACATGTCATGCAAAAGATTTGTAATTGCAATATTCGGTGTTTTAATTTTACAATGTAAGCACATTTCATGTTCCAGTACATTCAATTTACAATTTATTTTTACAGTGTATATTAATAAAACTTACAAAAACTTATGGAAGTTACCATAACTTCCATAAGTTTTCCAAGTTTCCAATTACCAAAAAAAAACTGAAAAAAAAAACAAACTCGATCTCACATCCGAATTTTTCCAGACACAGACAGTCCTTCCGTCGGAACAGTCTCGAGAAGACACCGCCGGCCGAGAGCAACCTGGCCCGTTACCAGACGAGCACCGCCTTGGACCAAGTCGAGAAGAACGGATTCGCCGAGCAGTCAGAAAATTCGTCTCAATCGGACCCTCCGAGATTCAACATAAAAATGACCTCGGCGTCGTCGAACGACTATTCACATCCAGACGTGTTGGTGAACAATTACCAGTCGTTCGAGGACAACTTCAACATCGCCAAGGACGACGACAAGATAACCGTCGAATACCAGAAATTGCAGGAATATTCGCGCGAGCGCGACGACACCCGACTGACTCACGACAACGTCGACGGCGATTCAACAGCCACTAAATCCGTCGATCAAACAGTTCGAAAGACTCGAGCGAACTCCGTGGAGGACAACACTGCCGACGACGAGATATTCGTCGAGTCGACGATTCCGGAGCCGAGTCAAGAAATCCGTGACTCCGAGAGCGTAGAGTCATTCGACTCGGTGGAGCGATCGGAGCAGGCTCTGCTGCAGTTTTGCATAAAACCCGGCACAACGAACGCCGACAACGCCGATGAGAGCGACGCGAATTCAACCACATGCGAGGTCGGGATTTCCACCGAAGATTCGCGCGTGACGCCGAGCGTCGTTTGCGACGTCGACGACGACGTCGTTGTCGGGAATTCCTCGCGACTGCGTGACACTCAGGCGAAGAACGTCGAGGACGAGTACAGAAGACAGCGCGATCCTGACGCGATGATAGCCTCGCTCGATCGTCTCACCGCGACGCTCGTTCAGCAGACCGAGGCGATGCGCGAGCGAGAATCCTCGGCGATGAGGCAGAGCGTTCTCAGCGACACGTGGAACGAGGATTCGCCTAACGACGTCTCCTACCCGAGCATAAGCGTGAGCGCGCCGCTGATAGCGTCCTTCAAGAGCGACGCCGACGACGAGACTCTTCCCGCCGCGCCGATGCCGACGCTGCGCGAAGGAGAAAACGTCGAGTCTTCGAGCATGACGAACTCGCGTATAATCGAGCGTGAAGCGATTCGGCTGGCCGAAGCCGTGAGCGCCGAGGCAACAAGACAGCAGATAGACTTGGGTAGTCTGACGTCGAACGACATCGACGCCATAAAACCGCCATCGACGATGAACAGCCTGATTTCGCTGACCGCGAGTTACGTCGGGCCGTTCGAAAGCCACGACCCGTCCTACACCGGCGATCGATGCCAGTCGACATCGCTCTCGCCCGTGCGAGTGCGAGGACAGAATCCCCTCGATCCGCGACGCAAAAAATCGCTTCCCATCGGCGTGATGGCGAAACGCGCCCTGGCACACGGCGTCAGCCACACGGCGAGCCTGGAGAGTCTCCTCAACGACTGCAGCCTCGGCACGAGTTCCCAGCTCGAGAACGTCAAACCACCCTCGATGATGGACGAACTCCTCGACACCGGCGACATGGAGAACAGCATGCTTAGCGTCGCTAGCATAACTTCAGAGATCGCCGACTCGAAGGAGGACTCGAACAGCCTCACCGGCAGCGATCCGGTCTTCGATCTACTCAAGCCTATGGCGAACGTTCTCTCCATCACGTGCATGCAGTACGCCATGCAGAGCAGCGCCAACGACAGCGTCAGCGAGTATCTCGAAAACATAAATCCACCATCGCTCTTCAACGAGGTGAGCGAGATGGACGACTCAACCGTCGAGGCGAACACCGACACCCTCTGCAGCGACACGCTCTGCATTGACGTCGATCTCCGCACCGAGGAGGCTGTAAGACTGCAATTGTTTATAATTTCGAGGGAACTAAAGAGCCGCGGTAGTGGCTCGACGCCTGCTTAAAAAAAGATGGAGAGACAGACCGTGTAGTTAAACACCAAAGTGGGGCCTTAAAAAATGTCAAGTGTAAAAAAGTTGGAAAGGAAACATCTTAAATATACACAACGATTTTCCTGTTAAAGTCACGATCGTTACGAAATGGGATTTACTATAAAAAAATTTGGAAACAAAATTCGATGGATCTTCTTATTTTTAAATACGTGGTTGTCCAATTATACATGCCATTAATTCACAAATATCATACAAAAATCAATATAAAGGTTGAGTACACTTTCGAGTATTCATCCTTTATTTTTCGTGGATGGCTTCCGCGTTGGCTCTTTCATTTGGTTCCGGGTCTCGCAGTCTTTGTTAGAAAAATTTCGGCCGGCCGAAATCTCAAATATTTAATTATTACTTTAAATTTAGATATTCCGAAGTTTTTAATTTTGTAAATAGCCGGCAGCGACCTCCAAAAATACATTAATTTTGGGGACCCTTCGCACATCGCATTTTTATTCAAGACCTCACGATAATACGGGCTGGACCCTAGAAAATTCAAAAATGTTCAATTGAGGGACCACTTTATTGTTCATGAAACGGATAAGATTTTTAACTCAGTCAAGACGGCCCAACTGTACAACCCGACTCCATACCCAAATTTCAGTGCAGTATGTCGCCGAGGACACCGAAGAGTGCTGTAACATGAACGTCTTTTTAATCTTTCAGGCTCCGCACCCGATCGTCGTCGACAGGATCGAGGAGGACGACAACGACACCGACGAGGCCGGAACGCCCATCCACACGGAATCGTGTTTTAGCAGCTCGGCCGAGTCGACGCCAAAGAAGCGACCGCACAAGAGTCACCTGACACCCAAGCAGAAGAGACAACTGGCCAAGGAGCGCTACAAGACTTACACGATAGCCGCCGAATTGGGGAAAAAGGAGGAGGAGCGCAGAAAGCAGGAGGCCGAGGCTCTAGCGCCCAAAGGCAAAGTCTCTCCTTATTCGAAGCTCACACCGAAGCAGCGTCGTCAGGAGGACCCCGCGAGGTTTCAGACCCAGGTTCTGGACAATCCGTTTCCGGATATCGCCGCGCAGACGAACGGCGCCACTGAGCAGGCTCTGCGGCCGGAAACTCCAGAGAACTTCGTCGAACCAACCTCGCCGGCAAAATCGTCGATACCGACCTTGAATCTCTGCGGTGGTCGAACCTTTCGTAAGAAGCGCGTCGAAAACACGGAGAACGATCGTTATCGCACGATAACGCTGAACGACTCCGAACCGCAGTCGGACGGAGCCGCGACGACGGAGGGTGAAGAAATTAACGGTGACATCGCCTCTGAAGCGATGCAAACGATGCTTGAGCAAAACGTCAACATCGTGCTGCACACTCTGAACGAAACAAGCAAGGTTAGCGACTCCATCGGAGACGACCCGATGATGCTCGACTGCGAGACTCTCAGTCTCGTTTCCAACGACTCTGAGTCCGAGCACAGTCTACGCATGCGCTTCGCGGGCGGGCTCGGAAAGAAGCTCATGACGAACTACGTTCAGAGAGCGAGTCAGCAGGCTCTGAGTCGCAGGCAGGAAGAGTCGATGCCGACGATCGACAGTGGTCCGGATCTCGAGGAGAAAATTCCAAGAGAGGAAACACCGGAAGTGAGCGATTCGGAGAGCGAGAACGAACGAAACCCCGAGGAGCAGCCGCAGGAGCCAAAAAGGCCGAGAATAATAAAGCCCGGGACGGTGAGCAGGGACAGAAGCGCGGATTCGAACGCCGCCGAGAAATCCGAACCAGGAAGTCCCAAGGGCATAAGAGGACGAAGAAAGGCTCTCTACTCGACGCCGAACACGCGCAAACCCACTCCACAGTCTTCGCCGTTAAAGCAGGCGAACAATCCTTCGAGCGGGATTCCCATTGGTCGAAGCAACACCTCGCCCGTCGTCAGAGCGACTCGGGCAACGACCCTGAGACAGAACACCAACACTTCAGTGAATTCCACCAAAGAGACATTGAGACCGAGCGCCGCGCAAAAAATTCCACAAAATTCGAACGCCGACAAGCGCGCGAGAAACGCCGCTCTGGCGAAGAGAAGCTCGATTCCGCAGCGCGGATCGACCTACGCGGTGACGAAGTCCGTGAAGCGACACAGCACTCCGCCAGCCTGCGCGAGCCATCCGGCCAAGGAGGCGAAGATGGACGCGCCACCGAAACCTCTGGAGAGACAAGGAACCTTCACGAAGGACGAGCCCGAGGTGGAGAACGCTCCGACCGTGGTTTTTTGTCCTTCGCCGAGCAAGTCCAAGATCGCGAAACCCGCCAAAGGCTCGCCGGTCAGGTCGAATCCAGCGACGGCGACGACGGCAGCGAAGTCAAAAATTTCCGTCAGGTCTTATCAGAGCGCGCAGCAAACGAAGCTGACCAAGTGCTCGAGCGCCGAGAAGATTCAGTCGCCGAGAGGCTCGCCTTCGCTCGGCGCGGGCAAGAGAACGGTCGAGACCAGGGTCGACCAAGGTCCCGCTGCGGAAATCGCCAAGGCGCCGCGCAGGATAATCAGTCTCGGTCAGAGGTCGAACAGCAACTCGAGCATAGTTTCCTCGTCGGCGCAGCCCGGCAGAAAATTGCCGAAGGAAGCCACGAGCAAGATAGCGAGCCTCTGGAAAAAAGTCGAGGAGAGCAAAAACAAGCAGAAATTCGAGAAACCGGACACGCGACAGTGGATAAGCGCGCCGAGGGACAAAGCGGACGAGGTCGATACCGAGGTGGCGGTGACGAGCAAACCGCCTGCTTTCAGGTTGTTTCGCAGCTCGACCTTCGAGGGCGTTCCCCAGGAAGCCGACGACATCCTCCCCACGATGTCGACGAGACCGAGCAGGCTCTTTGATCCTCGGGCGAACGGAGCCAAGTATCGAAACTCCTGCGACCTGACGGGGATGACGCAGGCCGAGGCGCCATGCAAGATCCCCGTCAAGTTCCCCGAGGCGAGAACCAACGGAAAGGACGTTACACCGATCGGCTACGGGACGATCGTCCTGAGGAAGCAGCGCAGCGTCGAGACGACCGCGGCGAACGAGGTCGACAGCGCCAAAAGAATATCCCGTTTGGGGTCCTTCATCAGGGTCGACTCCGCGGAGGGCCAGGACGGCCAATGCCGCACCGAAGAATCCACACCACGTACACCTGTTTGCTCCGTCGTTCCACCCTTCGGCTATGATCACCGAATGGAAACGATCTCCGGGACGAAAAGACCAGTCGGCGAGGTCGACGGCCTCGAAGGCACGACGGAAATCGTCACCGGCTCGACGAGAGTCACGACGGTCTGAGCGACGACCGTCCCGCACTAGAGGCGGCTTGTGTGGTATTATTCAGCGTTACCTTCCGAAATAGGCAGAACGCGGGTAACTCGTTAATTCTTTCTCGTTTCGGAACTAGTCATGAATGTTTTTGCCTAAGTTTAACTATTTTTTGTTTGTATTTTTTTTTACATTTCTTTTTTTTTTATCGGAACGCTTCGTTAATTTTGCAGAGGAGTCCGGGAATTCGAATGAGGTGGATCGCGATTCGCCTTCGAGCCACGCTAATTTACACGGGGGTGCTCGACCCTTCCGTGTATGTACATAATGGGCCGAGAATCGCGCGGTCCGACTATCGAGGGACGGAGTTTTTTTCTTTTTTTTTTTCTTTGAATGGATAATTCGCACGCGATTATTTATTTGACTTTTGTATATAATGTTGGTCGATCCTGATGGACGTAATGATGGAGGGATGGTTTAGTGATTTACGACTAACTATTGTTCCAGTGGCGGAGAACGTCCGGCGCGATGTGTGTTTCCCCCGCGCATCGATCGTCGCGTTACAAAGATGATAGGGGGAATGTAGAAGAGATCTTTTTTTTTAGTTTTTTTTTATGCCCAAAAATGTATCCTCCGATCGGGTGAGCATTACAATTACTTTTTCGAAGACTGATAGTAAAAGACGGTGTGGAAGGAAATGGGGATATCTGAGGAATTCCGGATTTACAGTTTGACGGTTCGACCGGGATTTTTTGCAAAATTACGAATAGAAACGACGAGTCACGCACGGGACGTGGCGTAGCGGTCTAAGGTTACGATTAAAACACGGTGTCGAGCGACGTGTAACAACGCGCGGTGTGAACGAGGGAGAAAAACTTTGTAAGCATTACCTTAAGTTTCTAGTCTACTTACAAATTTACCGGCAATATAGCGTCTATTTTGAACATATACAAAAAAAAACTACAACAAAAAAAATCACGTAAATTAAAAAACATCGCATGTAAGGTAAATCTCTGTGACCGAACTTACCGCGGTATCATCCTCGTAAAAAAAAAATGTACCCTTGCTAAATTCGAGCGCGGACCAGATCATGCTTGCTGTCGTTGAAAAAAACAAAAAAACAAAAAGAAAAAATATTGTTGCTTTACAAACAATCGAATTATAGATCTTGATAATTATTTTTGATAGATCGAAATGTTTTCTATTTTTCGAGTTGCCATAGTCGTTGTACATAAATCCTTTTTTGTTTATTATTAATTCGACACGTGCCCCGTCATATTTCCTTCCACGGAAACAGATCTGAAAAAAAAAATCGAACGTTTTCCCGAAGGAGATCACTTGGCGCCGCACGGAGTGTCGTCGTTTCGAATTGTTTGCTTGCTAGGAGTGAACTCCCTAGACGTTTCGAATTTAGGGCCCTCTTCCAGTTCGGGTTAATTAGATTTAACTCTTCCAACTCGGAATAAAAAGGAGGGCGGAATTTATACTTTTACAGTCGTCGATGTAGCATGAATTATTTGGTCCGCGACGGCATAAACTTCTCGTGTATCCACTTTGTAATAGCCTCTCTATTATACTTAGGTACTAAGTGTATTATTTTTCTTATCTTTTTTTTTCTTCTCGTTATCATGCTATAGGTTTGTCGAATATTACAATGAGTTGTATATTACTGAAACCTGATACAATAAAATTTATAGCTAATAATCGTAATTCGTGGAATTTCAGTTTCTGTATTATTGTGCGTGTGCGAAACAAAATATATTTGTAAAAGGCGCCTGATTTTTTTTAAGATAATGAAAAAATGTTTCATTAATTTTATTTTTTAAATAACCACGTTCCATATCTCGATCAAAGCGTGTCGTGTCAACGAGATCGATCGACCCGCAGTTAAAGAATCATTTCGCGTCTGCGAAACAAAATATATTTGTAAAGGGTAGATTATTTTGTTTAATGATAATTTAACCCTTCGAAGCACGGTGTATCACAGAAGATATACGTCTTTCAATTAGAAAAATTGCTTTAATAACAACCGATGTATTTAAAACTTCATACCTGTAAAAAAAATTGCATGCTTCTAAGGGTAAAAAAGATGTTTCATTGATATTATTTAAAAGTCCACGTTTTAGTCCCGCATCGGAATCTCTTGTTATAATGGATGCTCCCAGAAGTCGATTGACTTGCAGTTCAGGAATCATTAGCGTGTGCGGAACAATATATTATTTGCAAAAGGTAGATGATTTTTTTTTTTAAGACAACTTAAAGAGATGTTTCATTGATTTTATTTTAAAAGCCACGTGTCACAGTCTCGCATCGGAGAGTCTCGTGTTACAATGGATACTCGTAGAGATTGATCGACTTGTCCTCGGATACCGACACGAGTATGTTGTTCCTTTCGGGGTGATACTTTACAGACCAGACTTGATCGGCGTGATCGTTGAACGTGTGCAGGCACTGTCGCTGCGCCAATTCCCAAATCTTCACGGTGTGATCGGAACTGCTGGAGGCGAACTTCTTGCCGTCCGGAGCGAACGCCACGCCGAGGACCCACGACGCGTGCCCGGACAACGTGCCCGCAACGTTTGCGTCTTTGCTGCTCACGGCGAAAATACATTAGGATTAAGGAGGGTCAAGCGTTACAAAGTCATCAAAAAAAATATGCTGATTTTTTTTTACGCATTGATATGAACGTTCCAAGTGTAACTGTAAAGTTTGAATGCGTTCGTCTTCACCATTTTCGAGAATTTTTTTTTTTTTATTTGCACCATTTAACATTGATTCTTATGGCAGATTGAAAATAAGCGATGAATTTTAATGTTTCTAGGGTAGTTCAGGTCGGAAACGTTGCAAACAAATTATTGAAAACTGTAAAGAATATTGTTAGGTACCTCTGTACAAAAATGTAGGCACTTGTTTTTCACCGTTAGTTAACAATAAGCAATTACATGGAACTTTACGGCTTTATCTCGGCACGCTTGGCACGTGCGAGTGAGAGGCCGCATGGTGGACCTCTCACTCGCACGCGACCTGCCCCGTACCTTGCGCGCCACCGAGCCTATCCCCTCCGAGCCTCGCGCTCGACTTTCCTTAAGAACAACAAATAATCGTAACGTGAATCAATTTTTTTTTTTCATGTACTCACACATCGTAAAGTTTCATGTGACCGTCGTCGGACGCAGTCAATAGCAATTGGGAGTCCGGAGAAAAGCAGAGCGATCGGATTGGCATGGCGTGACCTTGAAACGACCGATTAATATTATTAAGATTAATAAAATTCCTCAAACATGAGTGAAGTTGTTGGAAAAAAAAATTACCTTCCAACGTTCGCAATACTTTGCCGTGCGCAACGTCGAAAATGTTGATGATACCGGATATCGCTCCACTGGCAATGTATTTGCCGTCGGGGCTCTGTAACATAGAAAAATCGTTGATATTAATTATATAGTTTTTATAGGGAAGCGATATGAAAATTTCAATTTTCAACTTTTATGAGGAAGCGGTATGAAAATTTCAATTTTCAACTTTTATGAGGAAGCGGTATGAAAATTTCAATTTTTTTTTTATTAATTGAGAAGTTAATTTCCGATGTTGTTTTGCTCACATATGCGACGCTCAGAGTAAACTTTCCACCCCGAGTATCCAAAGCGTTCTCCTGCTTGCCGCTCTCCGTACTGTACATATGGATTTTACCCGCGTGACTTCCCGACACTATGAATTTGTCGTCGGGAGAGAAAACTACCGTCCAGATGTCGACCGGACCGACTTCGATACTGGACAATTTCTCACCCGACTCGAGATCCCACAATCGGAGACTCGAGTCCAGCGAACTGGAGGCGCATTCTGAAAATTAATTTTTACATTTAGTTATTTTTTGCACCTCTTTATAATAATAAATAAAACAAGAAATATTTATTTTTGTGTGCATGCTCAAAATATTCGAAGTAGCCAGAAATCATTTTCCCCAATTAATAATCGTATCTAAAAATCAAGCAATCTGGCCGAACCTTTTGTCTCAAATAGAGCATCGTAAAATTGTAATATCATTTAATGATTAATAAGTCTAGTAGACTAGAAAAGTTGAAACCTTCTTATCCGAAGAATACTTCGAGTTATCAATCTAATTTTCATTCATTCTAAGTTTCTTCTCTAATTAAAAAAAAATTAGTTTTACGGTCTTAAAATTTATCAGCTGTTAATAATCATGTCCAAAAATCGAGCAATCTCGCCAGACGTTTTGTTGCAATTCGAGTATCGTAAAAAAACTTTTCTTATTAAATTGGAAAAAATCAACGAAGTATGAAAATAATTTCTCACAGAGAAAGCTTCGGGAGTAAAGGTGACATCAATAGTGAACATTTATTTTTAGTTCGAACAATTTTTACGCTCTGAAGAGGCTGCCGGCCTCTTAAAGACATTCCTGTTTTACCGACGGGACGAGGCAATTTCGTAGAATCGACTTTACATCATTAATATCCTACGCATATGCCTCAAATTTTACAGGACTGTAATACTAGTCATAAGCACTTCGGCGTGCACTCGAATTTTTGTTGAAGACCTCTAAGCCGAATATCGAAGATTGTTACGAAAACCAATATATTCACTGAAAATTTCTACAGCATCTATTTCGTAGGATATAAAATATTTTGGCACTCACATACGTAAAACGAGAGTGTACGCCGATTCTCTGAAATTCCCCGAATACTCAAAAATTGTCAAGAGAACGATGTTGGAGCCGCCGATGGATCAATCGTAACACTACGTTCATGAATTTTCCGAAACTGTAATATCCGATTTTCTTAATTCCTTGTACATTATTAATAATTGATGTCAATATTATAGACCTGCACGATTTGAAGCATATGCGTAGCAGGTTGATATTTCTAAATAGAAACTGAGCAATTGCCTAGTTCCGTTGGTAAAAAAGGTAAATAAGAAGTTAAAAACTGGTCCCGCATCGCTAGCGGGTTCGGACACCGTGAATAGCTATATCGGTAGTTACCACCAAGTGGTTTATTGTCAAAATGCAACCGCACAAATCACTGTGAAAACCACAGTCCGAGCGGGCCCAAAAGTTCGCCGGAGAGCTTGCGGCCTGGTGACTTTTAAAATAACCACTATCGAGACCACCGTACAAATTACCGTCGGATTAAGTTCGGGTAAGCTTGCAAACTACCGCTCAAACCACCGTCTAAGTAAACTGAATGGAACTTGCGGAACAATTGCTTTACTGTCGGAATCATCGTGCAACCACTATTCGGATGAACTCAAAGTATGGTTTCAAACGGATGAAGTCGAAGTTGCTTTTACTTTGAAATCACTGTTGATTTTTTCGTTGAGGGCGCCGTAGAACCGTCGTCGTCTTTGGGCTGTTTCCTGCAACTTGAAATTTCCGATGCAACATGTTAAAACCCATAGCCATTTTCAAATGGCATTGACTCTTATGATTTCCGATCGGCTGCTTCAAGCCCAAACCGTCTTAGGAGGTAACAAAATGATCCGTCGTAAGGTTTTGACGACAATACCAACGTGTTGCAAGCTCGCTCGAATTTATTCGGTCAGTGCTTTGTATAGTGAATTGAATGGTGGTTATTTAAAAACCCACCACATCATAAGCTTCCCTCGGAACTTTTGAGACCGCTGGGCCTGTGGTTTTCACAGTGGTTTGGACGGTTACATTTTGACAATAAACCACTGTAGTTTTTTCAGTGGTTCAGTCGGTGGCTGAGTCCGTTAGGGATCTCCATAATAGAACTTACTTGTGCCATCCGAGCTTACAGCCACAGAGACAACCCCTAGAGAATGTCCCGACAAAACATGTTTGATCTTCAAGCCGCCGTCTTTCTGTTCCCACACTTTGACACTGTCGTCTACTGAGCCGGTTACGATATACTCAGAGGTCTCCTCTTCGTTCGATCTCATAGAATCCCTGAAACGAACGATTGTGTGTAAATAAATATTTTTTTTATCACGAATTATCAGCTAAATTTTACCGCGAATCCTCGTTATCCGGTTGAGTCTCTTTTTTCTTCTTTGGGCAGCCCCACGCGCAGGTCCAGATACTGTCCTCGTGAGCATTTTCTGTCTTATGTATCAAGGAGTACTGAAAAGAATTGAATTTATAAGAGCAGCTTGCAGCGATGAGGGGTCGTGTTTTCGTGCTTCGAAAATGTTAACCTCCAAAACGAGACCGAAGTAACCTTACACACTCGGAAATATATCTACCATAGTGTCTCACGGACGTCTGGATTTTTTGGCCGCTTCGGATATATCGAAGATTTCGTTTTTTTTCGTGTAGCTATGATATTGTATATTTTTATTTCGGTAGCGATGTTCTTGTAGAGAGAACCGGTCGATCGAATTTGATTTCTGTTGACAAGCGGTTCTTTTTTTAACGCAAGAAACGCACGACTGTGAGTTGAAAGTTCACGCAAAGTTTTACTAGTAACTTTCCGGTGTGCCTCGGCGATTATAGGTCGATGTGATGTACGATTTTTCGTCGTCCTATTATTTCCTCGCTCGACATGGCGTGAGATCACTGAGAGTCCGTTTCGCCCGTGGAACACAAAAATGTTCAACTCGCGGTGCGCGGGAATTATGAAAAGGAGTTATTAGGGTATTTGTGGAGAAAACCGAAAACTCGGAGAGACAAAACGTTATGGTTGAAGTTTTCAACTGATATTCAATATATTGTTACAGACTTTTGCTCAAGAGCTTGATGCTCACAGCTCGTAATTCAAACGTATTCTCGTGTTTCAATTTTGTATCAATTTTCTTTACGGTGATTTTCGACGATGGTGCTTCCTCGATATCCAAAAGTAGGGGTGGTTCGACCCCTTCAGTCAGTGCGTTCATACTCTTATTTTCAAATGATCCGATGGCCGAGTGATTGAAATCTCCCCGTTTTGACTCAGCACCCACGGTTCGATTCCGTCACGTACACACTTTTTTTACGCGAAACTTTTTTAAGGACGTTTTGCATTTTCAGGGTAGAGTAAGTCGCTTTACCCGTTACGCTGGCACACAGGTTACGCGTTACCCGTTACCTGTTACGTGTTACGCCCGGGGAAATTTTGATATTCGACGAATGCCGGCGGAAGGTCGGCGAATGCCGATTAGCCGTTCATGTACAGGGAAACGAAAAAAATTACACTGCTAAGATATATTCATCTCCGCCTTTTCATTTACCAATAAGACTATCGGATACGTTTGAATTACAAAATTGTATTCACTAACACAGAAATCTCTTTAACAGTTAGATAAGTCTGATTCGCAGATTTAAGCGTTGGCCACGCATCGATATGCGTCGGAACGGACGCCATTGGCCACGTCCCGTAGCGCTTGTACGCCAGGCTGATAACACTCATGCGCGGTTACTTGAGCATCTAAGGAAGTCTTGTCACCGTTTCGCGTCGCTGAATCTGCGGTCTTAAGATAAACATCGAACGAAGACTTTGCCTTGGGAATCTTGGCGAGAATACAGTTTTCGGTGGCTATGGCGTTGGATAAGATACAATTGATACGCATCACTTCGAGTTCGCTGATTAGACTATTGCCGAGCCGACGAACAGCGTCGATGCTGTCCTTGACGGAATTGACGGTTGCAACGGCATTATTGAAGCACTTGTACAGCTCTGTTGTGGATTCGAGATGGGCCTGACCGATCCTCTCTCTCGAGAGTTCGAAGCAGTGGTTGGCGTTCTTTCCGGCTGCTATTGCCTGATCGATCTCCGACTGGAATTTCATGAAGACACAATTATTACTGTTGAGTCGAATGGTCAATTGCACGCAAGAGGCAACGAAATCGGTTCTCTCACCTGGATTGCATTGAGCGTTGAGTTGCCGATGTTGAACATAATGCTAAATTCGACGATCAAAAAGTCGGACAGCTTTAACTGAGTACTGTGGTACAAATTTTCGCTGTAACTGCTGAGATAGTTCGTGACAGCTTCAACCTTGGACTTAAGTTCCGTGAGCGCGGCGGTTCCTGCGTTGCCGATGCTTTCAGCATTGGCCACGCATTGGTGGGCGTCGGAACGGACGCTGTTGGTCACGTCCCGTACCGTTTGTACAGCAGGCTGATAACACTCCCGACCGGAAATTTGAGCGTCCGAGGAAGTCTTGTCACCGTTTTGCTTCAACGAACTCGCATTGTTACGGTAAGCATCGATCGAGGACCTCGCCTCAGGAATCTTGGCGATAATACAGTTTTCTGTAGTTATGGCGTTGGATGACGTACAGTTGATAGCAATCGCGTTGAGTTCGTCGGTCAGACGATTGCCCCGCTGAAGAAGAGCGTTGATGCTATTCTCGACTGGATAGACAGTTGCAAGGGCATCGATAGAGCACCTGTTCAGCACGACCTGCGATTTGATACTGGCCTGCCTGATCCTTTGTCTAGAGGGTTCGAAGCAAGGGTTGGCGTTCTTGCCGGCTAAGATTGCCTGGTCGATCTCCGACTGGAATTTTATGAAAACGAAGTTATTACTGGTGAGTCGAAAGATCAATTCCGCGCGTGAGGCAACGCAATCGATTCTCCCACCTGAATCGCGCTGAGCGTTGAGTTGGTGATGTTGTACATGCTGCGAAATTCGACGATCAACAAGTCGGTCAGCTTTGACCGCGTATTGTCGACCAAATTTTTGTTGTAACTGCTGAGATCGTTCGTAATAGTTTGAACCTCGATCTTCAGTCCTGTGAGCGCGGCGGTTCCTGCGTTGTGGGCGGCATTTCCGGTCTGTCGTTTGTACACAAATTGCATTAAAATTAGTTTGTGATTTAGTTTGAATTAATTTAATGAAGACTAATTTGTGATTGGACTTTTTTAAATTGCTTTAATGCAAATTGACACGTCTTCGAGAGTTGCGAAATTGAATTAACAGTATTATATGATTACTTACGCTGAAGCAGCAGACCGTCGCTAAAGCGCAAAGTATCATGGCGGAATTCATGATTAGTGCTCGAAAAATGCCTATTCAGATCTGTCTCGGATTAATTCACTGGAGCTCTCATTGACACTGAAAAGATTTTACAGTATATATACTCGATTGCAATTCCCTCTTCTATATATGGACATCAGATAAGGCGGTCCCGATGAGAAATCGTGTCTGGTTCTGACCAGGAATTTATTTGACTTGTGTTTCTTTGTGTACTCTTGTTAACTCGGTTATCGCTATATATTTACTTATTCAGCTTTGTCGGTGTACGGTGAGACATCTCGCAATTTTGTGGTCATTGATGTCGTTAAAAACCACTATAGCCAAAAATATTTTGAAATCACTTTACAAATATTTTGGAATATCCTGCCCAAATATTCCAACGAAACGTTTCTTAAATATTTCAGAAACATACTTAATTTTTCAACACATCCGAAGTATGTCGGAAACATAGTGATATAGTATTTGCAAATATTTTTAATTTCATGTTTCACCGAAGTATTTATAAAAATATTTCGGTGTTTACGCGGGTGTGTATATATATATGTAAGTTCGACTGTTGATGCAATTCTCAACATTTCGCCAAAATGTTTAACAAACATTTCAGTGAAAGATTTATGAGCGGACAAAAAAATATTTTCAAGATGTTTTAAAAACACCTTATAAATATTTATTAATATTGGTAAAATATTTAAATATTTCAAAAAAATATTTTTGATACCTTTCTTGTGCGCAAGCTTCTAATTTTTCTCTTACGCGAGACCTGTCTTTCGCTCAAGGTCGAATAATCGGGATTAATATTAAACTCTAGGAAAAAGCCTACCTCGGATCATCGTATCTGCCCGTGTGAACAACGCAAATATAAGTATATCGTGATATCATCACGCGTTACACGGAATATACTAATTAACTCCAACGACGTTTTAGATATTTCTTTGCACAGTTGGAATAGTTATTTGTATGGCAAGGGCGTAGAAAGGGAGTTCTTGACGAGTGTGAAAATGCAGCAGTCATGGGAGTCAGAACTTCCTTTTCTTCTCCCATGCCATTCACATAATCTTTCCTAACATATTCACGAAAATCACGGTTTTTGTTCCTGTGAAGTGTGCGTAGAAAGGCACTTTTCCACATTAGTGCTGGAAAAAAGACCATATTGGGTTTGTACACATGTGCCGTACTTTTCCCGCACGCGATACGAAAAAGTGCCTTTCTGAGCACACTTCAGAGGAACGGACAGCGGGATTTTACGTGCATGCGTTAGGAAAAGGACATTTTCCTGTCTTTCCAATGGTATCCCTTGTTCGGGAAAAGTTTCCCTTCCAGATACACGGAGAGAAAAATATGCTAATAATCTCCAGATTCGTATACTAATTCGAGGATGAAGTGAAAAAATTGCGTTATTATCTAGACACATCCCGAATTTTGCTATGCATAGGGCGCTGTACCATTTACGGCATATTGTGATTATTCCCATACTTTGCACCCGCAAGTGTTTTAAATGATTCTTCAGATGCATATAAAATTTACCAATACACTTTCTAATATTATTTCATTGATGAATTAATTGATAAAAAAAATGAAAATGCCAATGATTAATGAAGTTAAGGAGGGACAAAAATTCCTTTGAAATCTTGAGTAATATATGGTATACAAATATAAATATTACTATATTTGTGCATAAGCCGTACGCCGTTTTTATTTCGAACGTTTGATATCATGATCGTATTTCTAAGATGATACGATATGTGTAAAGTAACTCGTTGTCAGTCCAAGGTTTGGATGATCTCCTGGCGTGGCGACTGTAGGTTTTTGTTGCAGGATGCTAATTTATCATCCGCCTATGTAGCGTACGTCGGTAACCACGAGCAGTGGTTACGTGGTTTTACCATCGTAGACGATGGTTAAACAGATTTTCGGGCAATTGAGACGTCGGGCGAATGGATTTCGGGCCATCGATGTTTCGCTATATTAAACCGTCAGGATTATGGCAAGTCGGCAAAATAATGTTTCGTAATCTTGAACATTCGGTGTTCTAACCCTTCGGTAGATTACAATTTCGGGTAAAGACTATATCGGATGAGTGAATTTCGGGCGCTTGGGGCGTTCGGGAGTATGAGATTTACGACAAGTGACGGCAAGCCGGCTGCTCTCGCGCAGTCCACTGGAGCTTGGCCCGACGAATAGACGAAGATTTGCCGGTTCCTTTCGATCTACTGTTTACGGTCGTCCCTAGAATATATATCTACCACCAAAATGATTGTAGCATTAATCCTTTTGAGTAGAGTAACGCAAACGTATCCGGACATTATAAACGGAAATTTCATTCGACCGTGGATACCTTTGATATTTAGTTATAGTTTGCACTTAAACTACACTAGAGACTTTCGATATGATCAGGTTGGTCATGATACCCCAATGGCATTCGTACCGAGTTTCCACCGAGAGTGAGATCGGGCCGGGATTTACTCTGAACTACTGGAAAAATTCTGGTAGACTCGAAATTCACTTATGGGATTGACTATTGACTAGAAAGTTTCGAGTTAACTAGAATTTTGCCGCCAGTTCAGACTCGTTTCAGTCCGTTCTCGGTCCGAGTGGAAACTCAGTATCGGTGAACTATCGGTCACCCCTAACGGACGTCGCGTTAAGTAAAAATCCTGGCGGTTATTTTACCGGTTATTTACCCCTTATTTACCCATTAACCTGACTGACAAGCGCATACAGCCGGCGACACTTGCAGCTAAATATTAAAAAAGCCCGATTCGCAGCCTACGAGCCGCCGGGAATTCGCAGTCAGTATCGAAACGCGCCCATGATAGTCTGCTAAATACTTGGTAAAAAATACGTGCAGACGAATGTGCTTCACCTTCACAGGCAAGTCACCACGAAGTTCATCCGCGACGAACGAGGGCCCCTGATACTAACACACCGTTACTGTCCAATCATTCGTGCGGTGATAATAAAGAATAAACCCTTCCTGCCAACTCACCTCTCAATCGGGGCACCGAGAGTTTTGTAATCGATATAAACAATTGACGATAAAACATCAATTATGATTGATCAAACAGTCGAGTGATCGCGCTCGATATTATCGCGATAATAATTGACGGACGATTGTTGTTATAGCGAAATTCGTCATGAAACAGTGTCGGTGCACAGACTGTTAGATTGATAACAATACACAAGTCGGAACGATGTCCAGCACGGCGATCGGGTATAGCCCCGAAAACAACTCAAAATTTTTGGAGTCGCTGCTCGCCGACCTTAAAATACTGAGCGTCGAGACGAAGAAAAAGTACCCTCAGATCAAGGAGGTTAGTCGCACGGTGAAACGCTCGATCGAAAACATATAGTTTTGTTTCGAAGAGTCGATGACACTAAACGATGCGCCGTCAGGTTTTTGACACTTGCGTAAAAAAAAAAGAAAAACTTTCGTAACTCGTGATAAATATTAAACGGCCAAGTTGTATATTGTATGCTTTGCAGTCATGCGAGGAAGGAATAACAAAGCTGCGAACAGCATCCAACAACCCTGCCACTTCGGTTTACTACATCGTCAATCAGATTTTGTACCCGTTGGTCCAAGGCTGCGAGAGCAAAGATGCAAAAATTGTAAAGGTATGAACCATGATGCTCTTGTATGTACAAAAGTTGCCAGTTGTTGGCATGTAATATCAGATATATGTTTTTTTAAGCAGATTATATAAGTTTGTACTTCCTGTTTGTAAATATTATAATAGTAATTATTATATTTCTTTTTGTTCTATCATTACAGTTTTGCTTGGGAATGATGCAGAGACTTATAACGCAACAAGCTGTAGATCAGAAAGGCGCCCGTTACATAACCGACGCTCTGTGGATGCTCATGGAATTGGGGATGGAAGAAGTGAAGGTTCTGCAAACTGTAACTCTTCTTCTTACAAGCAACACGGTCGTTCATGGAGAGACTCTGGCAAGGGTAGGTATTTTTTTCTTTTTTTAATTGCTCCTCTCTGTAGTAATTTCCTTGATCGCACAATCACAGATTGAGATTGCTAAGAAAAAATTATGGTTTCTTTCAGAATTTGGTCCTGTGCTTCAGACTTCATTTCACGAAAGACTCGACTACGATAAACACGGCCGGCGCGACGGTGCGGCAATTGGTCTCCTTGGTGTTCGAGCGAGTGGTCGCGGAGGACGAGGAGAACACCGTACCGCGAGAGTTCGACAAGAATATTTTAGAGGAGTTGAAAGTCTACACGAATCAGCCGCCGAAGGGTCTCGCTCCTTGCGCAGCCGATGCTTTTCTGATGTTTCAAGTAGGACGTTTGTCTCGTCGTATATCGATCGCGGTAGACGGAAGAAACAATTCGATTAAAATTTTTCCGCTATTTCGTAGGATCTGGTACAGCTCGTTAACGCGGACCAGCCTTTCTGGCTGATCGGCATCATGGAAATGACGCGGACATTTGGATTGGAGCTGTTAGAATCCGTTCTGACTAATTTCTCGTCGGTGTTCTTCAAAGTACGTGTACAGCCGTTTCGGCGGTTCTGTCGTATCTCGCGACGACGTGAGAAACTTATATCCGGCCACGATTGTACACTTCGTGATATTAATTTTTTTTTCAGCATCCCGAGTTCAGTTTTCTACTGAAGGAGCGTGTCTGCGCCCTCGTTATCAAACTATTTTCTCCCAACATAAAGTATCGGAATTCCGTACCGGCTTCGATGCAGCCAGCAACGCCGCTCGATAAACCGTACTTCCCTATCAGTATGCGACTGCTCAGAGTCGTATCGATACTGGTGCAAAAGTATCATTCGCTCTTGGTTAGTTGCTCGACGATACCAACGATTTTCTCAGCTAACATGCACTCGATTCTGCAAATCGACAACTGACCGATCGTTTATATTTTTTTTAGGTAACCGAGTGTGAAATATTTTTATCGCTAATCGTCAAATTTCTCGACCCCGATAAACCTCCGTGGCAGCGTGCGCTAGCGCTGGAAGTACTTCACAAAATGACCGTGCACACCGACTTGCTCACGAGCTTCTGCGAATGTTACGACTTGAAGCAACACACGACGAATATATTTCAAGATATCGTCAACAGCCTAGGCGCATACGTTCACAGTCTCTTCATTAATCCGCAAGTGATCGGTCAACCGGGCTCAGGTAAAACTCGATCATTTCTGAAGGCATTTTTTCACTGAAACAAATCCGATACTGTATTCGTGAAACGCTTCTCATACTGTTTATTTTCCTAAAGGGACCGGCGTTTCCACGGCTCAAGGCGGAGCCCCAGCGTTGTTAGCCGGTATGCCCGTTGGCCCCGGAGTATCACCGCAGCCTGGTTTTTACTCGAGAGGCGTTTGGCTGCCAGTCGTGGCGACATTCTCCAGCGGTCAGGCCAGGCCCACATAGTAAGCCATTAAATAAACCTCCGCGATTTTATTACCATTGAATTATCGCGATGTTGAATGGCAAACAGAAACGAAAAATCGTAACTTTCATAGTCTAGAGATGCTGGACAAAATTGAGCCGCCTCAGATACCGGATGGTTACGGCATAAGCATAGCCTACGCCTGTCTGCTGGACATAATAGGCTCGATCGCTCTGGCGGTTATCGGTCCGAAAGATCAGGGAACGGAGAATCAGTACAATCCAACGGAAACGGAGCGTCGACTTCACACGCAATTAATAAACTCGAGCTGGTGCGGTTTGTTAGCCGCCCTGAGTCCACTAGTTGACGCGAGGTAATATTTTGCATTTGTCACATCAATTCGATATTCACTAAATCGTAAAAAAAAAACCATGCAATTAATTGCAAAACGTATTTCGGTTGTTTTTCTTTTCCATAGCACAGACGAGTCTGCGACGGAGAACGTTCTAAAAGCCATTCAAACATTCGCGTCGCTTTGTGGACTGCTTGATCTGCAAATACCTCGAGACGCTTTTATCACCGCGATATGCAAAGCCTCTTTGCCGCCTCACTACGCTCTCACTGTATTGAACAATGCACCTCAGGGAATCCCGTCTGCGCGATCTCAAGAGATGTCGCAATTTAATCCCACAAACTCCAGCGAGCCGGATTATCGGCAGCAGGTCGTTGCCGTCGGTACTCCACTCCCCACTGCTTCACTGCCTATCGGTAAAATTTCATCCGACGCCTTTAACAGATATACTTGAGATTGGATTTTATAAATGTATGTTTTTTTTAGGTGCCCAGCAGGGTCCCGTAATGCTGACTGCTAAGAATCTTCAATGCATGCGAGCGCTTCTCCTACTGGCTCACTGTCACGGCAGCATACTCGGCAGTGCCTGGCACCTCGTGCTCACGACTCTCCAACATTTGGTCTGGATACTCGGACTCAAGCCGTCGACGGGAGGATCGTTGAAAGCCGGAAGAACGGCGACCGACTCGAATGCAGTTTTGACGACCGCTGTTATGGCCGATCTGCCGGTTCTGAGCGCCATGCTGAGCAGGCTGTTCGAGAGCAGCCAGTATCTCGACGATGTTGCTCTGCATCATCTGATTGATGCTCTGTGCAAATTAAGTCAGGAGGCTATGGAATTGGCTTATTCCAACAGAGTAAATAACTTAATGTTTGAGCAATTACCCAACTTAATCATCGGGCAATTATGGAAATCGCTACCGGCGCAAGGCGTGGAGATTTTATCAATGTTCTTTTTTTTCAGGAACCTTCACTGTTCGCCGTCGCGAAATTGCTCGAAACGGGCCTGGTAAACTTGCCGAGAGTTGAAGTACTGTGGAGACCGTTGACCAATCACTTGCTGGAAGTTTGTCAGCATCCGCACATCAGAATGCGTGAGTGGGGCGTCGAGGCCATAACGTACTTGGTCAAAGCTGCGCTGCAGCACAAATATCCGCAGCCTCTTCGGGATAATCAAGTAAACGATATAACAATCTTGTATAAAATGAGAGTGTAGACTAGTGGTTCGTTTTCAGATTTCAAATTATAAATGGACGATTGTGTTTTGCAGAAATTGCAGACACTTTTGCTGGGACCTTTGTCGGAACTCTCGTCGGTCAGACACGCCGATGTGAGACAACGACAATTAGAGTGCGTTCTGCAAGTTCTTCACGGTGGCGGCGAAACTCTGTTTCACGGATGGCCATTGGTGCTCGGCATTATCGGAGCGGTATCCGATCATCACGGGTATGTTTCGACCCGCGGCAATTTTTATAACCAGACGATTAATGTTCTGCAATTTCTTTTTTTCTTCTATTCATAGCGAGGCGCTGGTTCGAATCGCTTTTCAATGTCTTCAATTAGTCGTAACGGACTTTTTGCCGGTAATGACCTGGCGATGTCTTCCACTGTGCGTCGATACGGCAGCTAAATTCGGCTCTCAAACCCAAGAGTTGAATATCTCCTTGACAGCAGTAGGATTGATGGTAAGAGGCCGTGGGAAGTAACGTTAATACTCTGAACGATTGTGTGTAATCGCTTTGACTAACAACTCGTTGATTTCAGTGGAATATCAGCGACTACTTCTATCAAAATCAGGAAAAGTTGTGCCTCAGTTTGAGAGGCGATACGGGATCGGTTTTTCCCGATTTTCCCGGCACGACGAATATGCCACCGTTCGATAAGCTATGGATGTGCCTTTACGCGAGATTAGGTAAAAAAAATTCATGACATTATTGTTTTTTGAGCCTTGCATCGCGAATGATCTCTAAACTGGTGAAAACAAATTATTCCAGGTGATCTTTGTGTGGACTCTCGACCAGCCGTAAGAAAATCGGCGAGTCAAACACTCTTCTCGACGATCTCGGCGCACGGCGGTCTTTTGCATCAGCCAACTTGGCAAGCTGTCCTGTGGCAAGTTCTTTTTCCACTTTTAGACAAGGTACGAAATTTGTCGAGTTCGGCGAGCAACGAGAAAGTCGATACTAGCGGCAACATACTTATTCATCACAGTAGAAACACCGCGCAAAAACAGTGGGCTGAGACGCAGGTGAGAATCGAAGATTATTAATTTTTTTTGCATTCGTATGAACTCATCGTCTGAACAGCGAAATAATTCAAGGTTCTGACGCTGAGCGGAGTCGCGAGGGTATTCAACACGAAAAGGCAGTTGCTGCAAATGTTGGGAGACTTTCCGAGGGCTTGGTCTCTTTTGCTCGAATTCATCGAACATTCGGCACTGAGTAAGAACAACGAGGTAATAAAAATCAGAAAAATGTTCTTTTCACCGTAACGTGTTCAAGCTTATCGTAAATTCTCATGTATTAACGATCTTACGAATTCCAAGGTTTCGTTAGCCGCACTGAAGTCATTCCAAGAGATATTGTACCTCCAAAAGAACGGCGACAATTCCGACGAGGTGCCGGCCGGGGACCTCGAAGCTCTGTGGATAATCGCATGGCGAGTGTGGCTCAACATAGGAATGGAAAGTTCGATGCCTCCTCAGGACGAGGATAACGATCCCTACGTGCCCTCGCAGGCTTTTTTGACAGCCCTTGTTCATATATTCCCAGCTGTGTTTCATCACATAAGAAATAAGTGAGCGAATCTCATTGATCAAGTTGATTCAAGCAATTAATCAAGCAAAAAACTGTAATTCATTTTTTGTTAATCTTTTTCGAGAAAAACTAAATCATCAGTTTCTTTCGTGTTGGCAACTGAGTCCGATTCGCATCGCCTCGATTTTCTGAATACTGTATTTTTTAGGTTTACCGGTACGGACCTTCAGAAATTATGTACAGTGTTGAAAAATGTGGTCGAGGTTCCTGTTCACGGTGATTCGACGCCGTACATATTGCCGACGGTGCCGGACGTCGTTCTCACTCAATTGCAAGACGGCGTTCTTCACTCTATGGAACTTTTGCAAAAGGTCGGACGATAATTGATAATTGTAATTTGAATAATCTTATAATAATAATAATTATCATTATCACAGATGCTAATCGACATTGTTGCTTGTTTCATTAGGAAGCTCTCAACGGATCGGATAATCTGCGAACCATGATAGGGTTGATATTTCTGCAGTTGCTTAATTTTTCGAAACTGGCGTGTCAAGCACCGACCTACGGGAAACTGCAGACGAAACATATATCCCAAGTTCGAGGAGTATCTGTACGTATCGCTCAGTCGCTCGTGGACCTTTTTAGCGATTTAGAATGTAACTGATTGATAGATCGATTGAATTATACATTTTTACGTGAAAAGCATTTGTACAGAAGCAGATTCAAAAATTGAAAACTTACTTTCTGTAAATAATAATAATAATAATACTAATCGAGCAATTGTTTTGTTCTCAGGCCGATTGGGTGACGATGAATTATGTACCTTTCGGAGAGAAAGCGTTGACGATGGTCGTGAACCTGTATCAGAAGACAGCGTCCGAGCCGGTCGTGATTGACGGAGAAATATTGAGACACGTTATCGAAGCCTTGCGGGTGCCATTGTCGATGAAATACGCTTGCCCGTCGCCCACGACGTGGAAACTGGCGGTAACGAGCTTACTCGCGGTGCTTCACACCGGTCTTCCTTTGGCCAGAACGTATCCGGACAAATTTCAGAACATGTGGCCCATACTGGCCGACACCATGGATGACTTCTTATTCCCGAAGAGGTAGGACCACATTTCACACGCTATATTTCGAATTTCATAGTTGGAACATTATTTTTTTTTTTATGAAAAAAAAAATCCGTTTCATTACAGCGTAATAAAAATCGATCGCGGGCTGGAGGAGATTCAAGCCGACGAGGCTGTCGATTGTCAGGTGATGGAACTCTTGCGCAACGAGGTTCTTCCGCACTCCCAGCGCATACCTCATCAATTTATTCTCAGAGTCGTCATGCTGCTGAACAAAGGTTCCATTCACTCGGCTACAACGACGAATATAGGTAAACTTCAGCGAACGAAGTCTCCAAGAGTCGAAGTGTTATTCGTCTAGAATTGATGAAGGTATCTTATTGTTTTAAAATAAATTATAATTGGCTTTACAGAGAAGAACGGTGAGACGAAGCTGCGAGAGGAATTCGCGAAAACTTGCTTTGAAACGCTGTTGCAATTTTCGCTTCTCGACGGTCTGAGCAAGCCTTCGGACATCGTGAACGACGCGGCGAGCGAGGCCGACGAGGGCGGCGTGGCCGGTCGACTCGCGGTCACGGCTCTGCTCCACAGGTTTCAGGAGGTTCTGTGGCGCTACATCGAGGATGAGAGACGAAGCGGAAAGTGCCCGTTGCCAAGGTGGTTTAGTTTCGTACTGTTTGCTCATTTAGACTGTTAAAAAATGAAAACTTCCAGCAATACATCGTTTCCCTAAATTTTTCGTTGTTATTCTGCTTTCTAGATTCAGACTGTCGGAAATATCATTTGTACTCAAAGCTGTCGCTACGCTGGTGGTGTCTCTGAAGAAAGCTCCACCCAACAAAGGTAAGAAACTTTGTTGATTGATTGTTTTGTTATTTTTGTTAAATAATTTTGTTTACATTTTTTATTGTGAAGTGTCTATTGGGACCATACCGTATACGGTATGGGTACCGCGGTATAGCCACAGTATTCCCAGCGCAAATATAGTACGATTCCGTGCACGATATGTCCAAGTCCCACGGGATGTAGTAGGATTACACGAGCCCAGCTGGGATATACTGTGATGCCTTACACGGTATGCGCATTGCACCACGGTATGCTTGAGAAGAACAAGCTCAACTAGAAAAGTACCGTGATGCCGCATACCATGTCTCTATAAGTTTAATTCTAAACCAGATCTTAGATGGTGCGTAGATGGCCGTTAATTCAAACGGAGCGTAGATGGCCGTAATACAGGGCACTGTCTGCTCATCGCGCACTGTACGTTTTACACAGGCCCATCTTTACACCGTACAGTGCGTTTATTGTTATACGGTATTATTCCAATTCATTCACCGTAAGAAGCGTTAATATACCGTGGCGATAATATGATGAATTTCGAACGATAAAAGTGAACGGCTAGTCACTATTATCACTAGAACGCTGATAGCGGTTTGCCACTATGACTAGAACGCCGTTAGTGGTGAGCCACTATCACCAAATTCAGAATGCTGATAGTGACTTACTTAGAACAGTGACCCACTGTCAGTGTTCTAAATTTCTCATATTATGACCACGGTGAAGCGACGGTTCTCGCACTTCGGATAATACCGTCTTGCAATAAACGTACTGCACGGTGTAAAGGTAGGCCTGTGTTTCTAAAGCATACTGTGGGCGATGCGCAAACAGTGCACGGTATTGCGGGTACCTAGTCTCCGTTTGAATGTAGACTTATACCGTATCGTTACACATCACAGTATCTTCCAAGTTGGACTTGTTTTTCTCAAGTATAGCGTGGTGCAATGCACATACCGTGATCGTATCACGGTGTCCATACCGTGCACGGTATGACCCCAATAGACACTTCCTTTTTATTATGAATAAATAATTTTTATTTTCTTATTTTTTCACCTCAGTCGAGCGATCGGTGTGGGAACAGCTGATAGGACTGTACCCCTGCCTCGTCGAGTGCACGATAGCAACGGCGTCGACCCAAGTTTCACGATCGCTGCGCGAGGCGCTCATGCAGTATCACGACCTGTTGCGGCCACCCCTCGAGAATGCACCGTCGTCGAACGGTGTCTGACCTATGCACACTGTCGTGTTGGATCGAAAAGCCAATGTGAATCACGCAACAAAGTAAACGAATTTGGTCGATCGTTCGAATCGATGGATTATCAACGAGGCGAAGAAAAAAAAATTAAATTAAAACAAAGATCTTTCGAGGTTTCCACTATTCGCAGGGTAACGCAAGGTGCGGCAGAGTTTAGCCGCAACGAAGATTGGGGCTATGATAACGTGCGGTTTGATTTTTCTATCGAACAAAAATTTCGTCCCCGGATTTCTTTTTGGCAATGCGCGACCAGTGGAGCTTTGGCACTGACGAAACTGTGGCAACTCCGACGAAGAGGAGAGAGATCCAACGCTGCGCGGATTTCTCGAGCCTCCACGTCGCTTGCCCTATTGTTAACGGTATTGTTACTCGAAAAAAAAATCAAAGAGGCCTTAGTCCATACATTTTTTCAATTATATGATCAGGGTGAAATATGTATGTTATCGTACGAATTGATCAAATTAATTTTCGTTCCCGTGGTCGATACTGAAATGACGTTTCTCGAGTAAGTCAATACAAAAAGAAAAGCACTTCTGTAAATTGAGCTTCGTCGGCGATTATTCGCAGTCCGCGGAGAGAGCGTGTCACGCAAGGTGGATCGTTCTCGAAAACCTGTTAAAATTTTTATCGATCTACCACTTTTTTTAAAATCAAACGACTATAAAATTCGGTACAATATTTGGAGAGATTCACGAGTGAAATATTGTGTATTTAGATGAGCTTTGGCGATGTTATTGTTTTGTCAATGTCGCACGGCCGGAAACGCAATCCGATTATAATTTATTCACATCCCTAGATGTTTTATCTCACGAGTGTGTGCACAAGAGTTTATTACTTCTTTCGAGTCCCATATAATCACGCAATTTCGATATCTCGCCCGAAACCGGAAAATTTCGTAAAAAAGAAGAAAATAACAATAACATTTGTAACATTGACTGAAATCCACGCGTTAGCTCATTCTATTCGTTCGAGTGCTTTGATAATAACGATTCGTCGTCATACTTTTGTAATTAACATGTGTATGTATAGGCTGTAAACATTACTAAAGTATATTAATTCGTAAGGATATTCCTACAAAAAAAAAATCGTCGACTTGCATCGCGTGTCTGTACAATTTTTTTCTTTCAATGAGAATCGAGCGCCCGCAAGCGTTTGCGTTTGCGAGCTGAATTCATTATAGTGAAAATAAGAGATCTATCAGTCACCGGCTAAATAATCAGTGTCGTGTTAATGATAATTTCCTTAATTGCAAACATATATGTATATATACCGATTTATATATATATATATATATATATGTGTGTGTATGTATAGTAGAGTAGAAACTATAATTGTATGGGCAATTTTATAAATTTATCAATTTACTTGTATATTGCGTGCAATAAATAGTGTTCAAGAAAAAAGTTAAAGAACCTTATGTTTCGTTATTGCTCGACGTAAAGTTCGTACGAGCCGAACAATTATAAAACGAATGCTTTCTAAGCGCGTGAACGTCGACGATGATCGTGCTCGATGCACATGACTTATTGCAACTTTACTTTGTATACTTTGTAACGCAGACTGTCGAGGCGGTCACCCACGCTCATTTAAACGTCTAATGTGTTCGAATAATTCAAGCGTATATGCGATACACGCGCACACACCGAAAACTCCCCTCCACTCGACCGGTATGGAGGCTGCTGGTTGGAGACATGGAGACGCGAGCCTTCCAAACTACTCCAGAGACTCCAGCATCCTCTGTCGACGTCGATTAAAATTTTCCTTTCTCGCCCTCTCTCGCACTCCCCGTCTTTCTCTCTCCCGTTCCAATAGTCTCTGACAAATAGTCAACTCTTTCGTTCCCACTCGTTCCAAGTCGCGTAATACTTTGGGGGGATTGTATTCGCTCGCCCTTACGAATTGCCACTCGCAACCATATTAGCGGTAACGCATTCCCGGAGATAAAAAAAAAACGTCGCCGTACGCGAGATATTAAAGAACAAAAACCGATACACTGCAATAATGGCGATGGATTATCGTAACAGATAAGAGTCCCGGTAGAACACACACAGTACATACTCCTCGCACTCGGCGTGTTTCTGCCAGTTCGGCGAAAAAATGTACGAGCAGACACGCCGCGAAACTCAACGCTCTGCGCCCCGTTGCAATTAACGTGACGGTTCTCTTTTTTTGTTTTCTTTCCGTGCGTGTATTTTTTTTCTTCCGTCCTTTTTACAATCGAGTTCGAAGTGTCCGGTTTGCCACTCTCGCGTGCCGAACTCTATTTGTCACCGATGAATCGCTCGAGACGGCGGCAGTGATTGTTTTTCTTTTTTTTTTTTGGTTTTTTTTTTTTAATTTGACCTTTTTTTGTACCGCTCCATCGTACGACAATCATTCCGATCAATTTGCAAGTTTCCACTCGATCCCGTACGGATAATTGAGACGGGGACTGACGTTTGCGCGAATTGGCGTCGGACATGCCCGTGATTAACCCAAAAGTGTCGACGCTAGCGTTGTGATGAGCTAGCGAGGCACGCACTTTTCGGGGACGGTTATTGTTTTGAAAAACCGATTCCTACTTCGCCTGCTTTATCCGTAATCACGATGGCCGCTACTTTCGATCAGTATGACAAAACAAGGTAATGCAAAAAAAAAAAAATTACTTACCCTTGCAGCGAACGTGGCTGGGAGGCTGCGTCAATACTAACACCAGTTTTCCTTCCGCAGCTGGTACTTCGGTGCCATGTCTCGTCAGGACGCTTCAGATCTGCTGATGGGAGAGAAGGAATTAGGAGTTTTTCTCGTACGCGACAGCACGTCGATACACGGAGACTTCGTACTGTGCGTGAGGGAGGATAGCAAAGTCAGCCACTACATTATAAACAAAATTCAGCAGGGAGACCAAATACTCTACCGCATAGGAGACCAGATGTTCCCCGATATACCGAGCCTTCTGGCTTTCTATAAACTTCATTATCTAGACACTACGCCGCTTATTAGGCCAGCGCCCAGGAAGATACACAAGGTCATCGCCAAGTACGACTTTGAGGGCAACGATCCGGACGACCTGCCGTTCAGAAAAGGTACAATTATGCAACCTTCTTTTACCGTACTTGTGATATGTATATATATGTTTTTTTAGAAACATACTTTAGAATTTATTTTTAAATTTTGTTATTTTTTTTTTAACTGAAAATCTGAAATTTGATACACGTCTATGGCAGACATGTATGTCGTTGGATTTAGTGATTGCTAATTTTGCATTTAACGTATTTGCCCAGCAAAGAATCTGCAAGCCCTTTTTAGAGATCTTTTTTAAAGGTTTTTTTTATTGTTCACATTTTAATTTGCTTCGTTTTTCGTCTTTTTTCATAGGAGAAATATTGACGGTAATAACGAGGGACGAGGAGCAGTGGTGGACCGCGAGAAACAGCCTGGGCCAGCAGGGATTGGTGCCGGTTCCTTACGTGCACAAGTACGAGGAGGATGGTCAGGCGACGGAACACAATGCGCGATCTGACAGCGGCGGCGTAGGCGTTAGTTCGAGTTCGAATTCGAATTCCATGCAGTCGTCGTCGCAGATGGGTGGACAAGACGCAGCCCCGGTCGCGACGACGCGTCGTTCCAACATTCAACGAACTCTTCCGGCATACGCAAAGGTCAAGCAGGCTAGGGTACCGAACGCTTACGACAAAACCGCGTTGAAACTCGAGGTCGGCGATATGATAAAGGTGACAAAGACTAATATTAATGGACAGTGGGAAGGCGAGCTACACGGCAAAGTTGGACATTTTCCGTTTACTCACGTCGAGTTTGTGGACAACGAGACGGGAGAGGACAATCAAGAGATTTAAAGGAAACCACGCGCAATATGGAAAGAGACATGATACACGGACTAAAAAGAAAAATTGAGATGTAATACACAAACAATTCTTTTTTTTTTCACGCAAATGAACGTGTATTAATCGGCATCTTATGTTGCCTCCAGCAGCTGCATATACCAATACAATAAAGTTTAAATTCAATATGTTTATCACTGCGTATATCCATGAGGATTTCGAGTCGCATGATTTTTAGTGTGCAGCTAATAATAATAATAATAATAATAATAATAATAATAATAATAGTAATAACGATCGTAAGATAAGGCCGCACGGTCGGATGGGATGCTGGTATTTATATCCAAAGTCGTGGATTTGTCATACTTGTAACGGATGAAAAAAATGAGTATAATTAACACGTCCGCGTAATCAGTTCGACCGAAGATACAAGAAATTTTCTTTTTTCTACGCGATTCGATGGCGTTTCCTTTTTATCTTACTTGTTTGAAACGTATAGCTAGTTCGAAACGTATAGCTATATCGTTGAATTCAATTCACCTGTTTATTCTTGCAAACAAGCTCAATTTACAAAACAAAACAAAAAACAGAATATTTAATAATTCGTTATTGTTACAATTTGTCTGTAGATACTATGGCAATTTTACCTTCTAGTCAAGCCATGTGAGCACAATTTGTTATCTTGCAGTGGCTGTATCGACGGTGAATTATTAATCGTATCTATCTATCGCGGCTAAATAAGTGGCTATTAAAAAAAAAAAGATACAATGTATTGTACATCATGTAAATTTTTTAATTCAGTGTAATCCCCGTGAAACTTTATCAATTGCATTTTTCTCAAATAGATCATTATTTTTTCAACTTCATGTACGCTCACGTTGACGAATTTTCTTGACCTCGAGAATTTTATTTTCGTATTCTTTTTTTTTTAGTTACGAGAATTCATTTGTATTATGTTTGTTATGTGCATCGACGGATAAACTGAGGCATATATTTTAAGGCGCGCGCTTTCAGTCGAAAATCGAGAAAATCTCGAGGTCCCTCGCGCGGCGCACCGAAGTTGTCTCTTCAGACATTTACGTGAATTGCCGGCCGGAAGATAACACATCAAGGGACTTCTAGACCCCCGAAGTACGTAATCTCCGATATACATTATTCATGGGCTTTCGTTATGAAAGTTACACACCCGACCGGGTCGTTAAGGAACGCCCGAAGATTTGTCGGCTTCTCCTATACGGAGAGGAGAGGGGGGGGGGGGAGGGGGAAGAGAGATTACGGCGATGATAGATGAAGAAAATTGAGTCCCCATTGAAATATCCTATTCAAGAAATTAATTGTTACGCCATAATATATAGTTTTAACTATTCAGGATCTCTTCTATCTGGCTCGGTCGCCAAATTCCCCGTGAGTTTAATCGAGCGTCAATGATATTCAAATCCGCGAGTTTCCGTGTCACGTCTTAATGCTGTCTTCTTACACCCCCCCCCCCCCTTCACTCCGGAGCCCGCCGCCTGTCCTGACAGTTCGCCAACGACCTTCGAACTTTATCGCTAGGAATTCTAAAGAGATCTTTCCGAGCTTGAATATATATAAGTCATCGCTGGAATATACCTTTTTGGCGCTCCGAGCTCGAATTTCTCTCGACCGACCTGTCGATCAATCATCTCTACTTCCGGCCTTTTCGCCAATATAGTAACTTCGTCGTGTATAGTACAGTACACTTTTTTTTTTATTCCTTTTTCGTAGATCATCGGCGCTCACCTTGTATCCATCGGTCGGAAGAACAGAGCAACAGCTTGCGAGAAGAAAGAAAAAAAACTTGCTATCACTCGAGTCGAGTGGTTGGAAATTCATTATAAGATAATGGTACTCTACCCGACGCTTCGACGTTTCGAGACTCGTTACGTGCAACTTCGCTTTTACGCGAAGAGCCCCCCAGACGCGTCGAGAGGCGGTTGTACTAAGTTCCCACACTACTTAATTAATCGTTCCACTAATTGAATTGCGTTGTTTAGTGAACCGCGTATTCGAAGGATGGCGCGGGGATTCCCCCTCCTTTCCCATTCTACGGGATTCTCTAACGACCCAGCGATAGACTATTGCAATATATTGCACGCGTGCGATACACAGCAACCACTCCACAGATACTCTGCCCGCAAATTCAATGAATAACCTATAAAAGAATAAATAAGTAACAAAACTTATACTGGACATTAACGATACAGATTTTTTCCACTGTGCGTTAATTAATTTTTTTCACAATTTCTTGAAGTTTAAAAATATTACACCCTGAATCGTTGCTGACTCACCCTACACAGTGTAACGCTGATCGAGAGTATTTGCAACGGTTCACTACTCCATGTGATACGGGGTTGCCTCGTAAATTATTCCGACTCTCTTCGTGTCGCATCCGCGTTTATTTCCCTCGAGATATTTAGAGCCCTCGGCTTTTGATATAAACCCGGTAGCGGTGACGCTCTCCGGGGCTAGATCAAAGAAAGTAGATGATTCTTATTTGTGACGTGATCTCGGCGCGTCATGTACTCGTTGTTTTTCTCGTTTCGCTATTTTTTTTTTTGTTTCTTCCCACACCCGCTATATACTCTCATTTGAAGAGGGACTCTCCAATAAATTTAAATGGATGTTGAGAGACTGTAAAGGGCGAAGTGAGAGGGCGGAGAGAGGTTGGTTTATCGTACTTGGTATGCAACCTGCCTTCGCAGCCAGTCTGCCTGGCGTTCGTCGCTCGGCTCCGTCGAGATGTGATTTTCTCACCGCACGCTCTCTCCTCGGAGTTTTCAACATAGATTTGCGAGATAAAGTAACACGGTATATGCGTCCACCGACTGTAACCATCAATCCGGCAAGAATCTCTTCGATCCTTTGATCCTGTTCCGATCTTATTTACACGCAAAGAATGCACGTGGGATTTCTCGACGGTTCCGAGGGAATCGATTTGCGACTCTTCACTCTCTCGGCGTGTAACGACGCGAACATAACCCCAGCAAGGCAGAGGAGACGCTCGGGCGTGCGGTGTACTCGGTCGCGATTTGCAGCCGACTTCACTGCGATAAAAAAGTTACATCCGGACGGTCTTTTTTATTATTATATATAGCAAAAAGAAATATCGATAGCGACATGACTGTAAATACTCTTCGATGGAAACAGAACGTTTCACTGGAGAAAATAAAATTAGCACGCAAGTTTAGTTCCCCGCTAGACTATTACTTCATTTAATAGAGATCTCGAGTATTCTTGCAACGTGCAAGTTTGAGTCGCTGCTGTTGGGGTATCAAGACGCGGCAACACTTGCAATTGCAGTCGAATAAAGTTTGATCCGTTTCAATCGCATCCGCGAACGCAAATGAATACCCTCAAGAGTTTTCGGCGTCGCGTTTATAGTATACGTGCGATGTTCGCTGTTATATACAATGAAAGACGAATTGCGTTATACGGCGTCGCCGGGGAATGTAACTCGCAAGAATACTTAACTATTCTACATATTTCGAGGTTCCCTCGTAACCGGCGGAGAGACGTTGGTTTTGCGCTCCCTTATTATAGTGCCAAAGCGTGTTGCGTTGTCGCGAGCATTATATTAATGATCCCTTCATGAACTCGGTTTGCGTCTACATGTATATGGGCGGCTTAGTGTTTTCTCGACTTCATGGAAGGGCGGGCGACGGAAAAAAAAGTAATCCTGCATTTGGATTTTCAGTTCACTTCGAATACTGGACTTGTGAAAGCCGTGTAGTAAGCCGTGTAGTACATAATAAAAATAAATAAGTAAATGTTTGAAAATGTAACTCGTTCCTAAACAGACCCGTGCGGGAAACGAGTTCGCGCAACCGTGGAAAACAGTACATTACCGCATTACTCGAAGCAGAACCACGGGATTATCGAGCTATTTTTTTCCCCTGCCTCGTTATCCGCAATTCGCGTGCGTAAAAAAAAATTAATCTGATGTTTTCGCTCTTACTGCCCACTCGTCCTGGGGGCGCATGTCCCGGGCTGTTATTGGCAACGGACAAGAGACAGAAATAGGGAGACGAAAAAAAAAATAAACGATGAGGAATATGAGCAACGCCAGTGACCGGGTGGGCCACGGTCGTATCTCGATCGTACAATGCCGATACCCAACGTCTCCTGTCACGCACACTCCTTTTATTCACGTAATGTCTAATTGAACTTTTAACTCTCGCCCAGCGAGAGCAATCTATTTTTATCTACAAATCGAATCGTCGATGTTTTATTATCGTATATAAAAGTCGACGTAGCGAGAGCCGATGCCGGGTCACTGGCAGAAAAGCGATTCTTTCATCTCTGCCCCAAGTTTCCGTACGAACGTGGGAGATCGATGATTCAAAAATAATTAATGTTTTCTTGTAATCATTATTTTTAATTTTTCGGCACGGATGCTACGATCCGTGTAGAAAACACGGACCGTGTTTTCTACGGGGGCAAATTTCAAGGTCGCATACCGCACAAAAATAAGAAAATGAGAAGAAAAATCTTCACAATTACGAGTGAGAGCAGAGTCAAACATTCTCGACAGCTCCACGACGAGAGATATTCAGAATCCAGTGGCGCTCAGGCAATTCACTGTGCGACGTAAAGTAGACCCGAAATGAATGTGATTTTCTCTTCTCGGACATTGCGGAGGTGGAGAGAAAGAGATCGCTCTCTACGTGCTCTCGGCGGCACGTTGAGCCGAGGGATGAAAGCAAAGCCGGCCGTTGCACTAGCCGGGACGGGAAGTCAGCGGCGGCTCGTGCAACGGCCGAGGCAGCCCAGCTAGAGCCGCTGCGCGAACGGGAGAAGACGGAGACACGCGGGAATTTGCAGACATCGCGTTTTAATGAGGTGAGACGTCGTTGCGAGTTTAAAGTACTGTTCGGAAAAGGGATTTAAAGTTTAGCCCAATGTTTTTTCGTCGCCTTCGATAGGACTCGCGGAGCGGCTCACGGGAAGCGTAAATAATATGCTAATCCGAGCTGTCCTCACTTCGATTCTTTCGCCTGCTTTTCTTCGGACTTTCCATTTTCTTCACGCGCCCTCTACCTTACCGACCCACTTCCAAACAGCTCTACCGGCTGCGATCGCTCGCACCTCGACGACTGCTAATGCATGCTGTTTTAAGATTTCGAAGAAATAAAACGACTCGCGACACGATGATGCGAATCTACCAGGATCCTGGGCAGTACGCGATCGCGGATCGTCCCGGCGATAATCCCCTCGGAAAGTTTGCGAGAGGAAAATGCGGGATAAGTATAAGTCATCAAGTGAAACTAGTGGAGGAAAACTCGTACTGAAAATAGCACTGTTTCCCGGATAAAATAAAAACAAAATATCCACGGCATAGAATATATATATTCCTATTTAGTTTGAAAAGTAGGCTCCTTGAAATTTTTCGTCCTGACGAGTCTTGTTGTTAATTCTTCGCTATTACGTTTGTCCCAATCCCGTTTACAACCTTGCGACGATTTCTTTTAGATTTATGATTTTCTTTTTATGTTTTCCTGTTCTTCATCCTGTTATGTACGTCTTTCAGCTCTATTGTACAGCCTTTTCGATGAGTTTTCCCCTCGTCTAGTAATCGGGCGTATTCCTTTTTTTATATAAATAAATTAAAAAATATATATATCGTGAAAAAAAAAAAACAATTGGAATCGATTTATCGTCTCGATGTCCCTCAATAAACCATTGACTTATGCATTATCGCTTGGCTGTAGATAACGGTCGTTGTAGAAAAGTCTTTGCAGCGAAAATTTCTTTTTTTTCGGACTCGAAACGGATGTAAGATTCATAGACTTTCCCGTGCCGTTTTTTCTCCGTCTCACTTTCTTGCCCCAGCCTTGGCGAAAATCTGATTACTCGCGTACAGCCACACTTTGGTCCTTCGCTGTTTCCAGCGGCGGGTCCGGTGGCAAGCCGCGGGATCTTATACAGGCGGGGAGACCCTATTTTCCCGATATTCCGTCAGTCGGATATAGCATGGACGAGGGTTAGAGGAGAAGAGAAATAGGCGAAGATATAAAGATAGAAAGAGAATGAGCGGGAAAGGGTGGATGGTATATCTTCGTGTCGGGGTATATACAGTGAATCCGGGTATTCCGGCAAACTTTCCAACAGTTGGAAACGCCCTCGCGGAGGGGGGGGAGGGAAAAACGCGTGCGAAGAGTAGCGGAGAGAGTGCGAGAGAGAGAGGGAGTGAAGCAGATATAGATGGAACAGCGACGGGAAATGTAGGAGTGGATAGAGATGGGAAAATGGGCTCGGGTGGAGAGCCGAGAGAGAGAGAGCTGTGAGGGATGGATGGAGATCGCGGAAGACAGAAATGAAGACGAGAGTGAGTACAGCCGGAAAGTTGGGGAAGGGAAAAGATAGAAGATAAGAGGACTTCGAATATTACATATATACGCATAGTAGGGGGGCAAAATGGACCATTTTTGCCAATTTTTCTCGGGAGGCGAAAAGAAAGGTTTTCACCGGAAATGGAGGACATTCGGGTTTGCTCCGCTCGTACATATAATACATGTATATCGCGTTGGGGTCAAAACGGACCATTTTTGCCAATTTCTGTCGGGATATGAACGAAAAAGGTTTCACCGGAAGTGGAGAACATCCAGTTTGATCCGCTCTACCCGACATATAATACATGTATATCACGCTATGACCAAAACCAACCATTTTTGGGAATTTTACTTAGAAAAGGATCTGATTTGAAACAGGGCCATCCGTTTTGCCCCGCTCTCCTCTACATACAGTGTATACACATATGTATCAAGGAATGGGGGTGGAATGGACCATTTTTGCCAAAAGATAAAAAAGAAAGGTACTCGTCTGAAATGAGGCACATCCGTTTTGCCCCGCTTTCCCCTATATATATATGTATATATATATACCGTATATATATATACCGTATAGAAGGGTACGAAGGCGGTCCGCAGCTCCGCGCGGATTGAAGACACGCGCCGCGCAGTATTTTCTTATGTAGGCCTATCCACTGAGTTCTTCGTCCGCTACCCGGTACGTGGTGGCGGATGCTGCTCGAGGGGCCAAAAAGAACGAGATACAGGAGAGAAGCGAACGAAAGAGTCTGAGTCTCTCCGTCGTTCCCTGCTCGCCCCCGAAATTTACGAGCATCGCCCTGATGGGGTTTCCTTGCTCTCCTTCACCTAATATCTTTACAATGCCTTTCCCGAATCTCTCGCGGGCTTCGCGTTACCCATTCGCACCGCCGAACTTACGTGGCTCGCAACGTTTCGACACACCCGTGTGTAGATACTGTCGTCTCGGAAAGGCAAATATCGATGCTCCTGTACGTGAGATAACGATATATTCCCCCTCGTGCCTTTGAACATCTTTTCGTAGAGACATTTCAAACGCAGCCATACTTCTGGTAGAAATAATATATTTTGTGTCTAAGTATCAAAGGAAATGTATTCAAATCGAATAAATAAATTGTGCGGGCGTGCGACGATTGCGCGCCGTTCCGTTTCTGCAATTTGCACCGAAAGGAAGTAACGAAAAGTTGGTGAAAATTTGCTTGGTGAAAAATTCGAACGAAGGGCTGACGAGTTCGAAGGTGTCAACGGGGTCTCCGCAGTCAATTGCGGCGTGTGTCGAAGACCGGAAGTGAACGCAAATCGCGAGGTTTCTGGACGTAGAAAAATAATTAGATATTCTGAACCGACCGAAACAAATAACCGTTGAACAAAACAATGCTTTAGTTGTACCCACGAAATTTTGGCCAATCCAAACATTTTTTTTCCTCAGTGTGCGGTACGGAAGAAGATATGTTTGGGGGCGGCGCAAACCGGAAGTGTTCTCCGGATGAAACTTTACAATCGGAAGATCCTCGCGGCAGCACAGGCATAGTTTCTTTTTTTTTCACGGTGCGGTAAATGAAGATTTTTGTCTGATACCAAGAGACTTCCGGTTTGCGCGGGGTAAATTCGCGGTCGCGCGGTATGCCACTTGCACGCGTCGTACCTTATACCGATCGCTGTAATCGCGAGGCTCTTTTTAACTTTGGAAAACCTCTCCTTCGCGCTCCCGGTCTTTCCCTCCCGGCCAGCGAGGCACGACGGGAATTCAGTATAGCGTCGTCCGTGCGCCAAACCGTCAGACAATTTCGCACGAGTGATAACGCGCGCGCATTGAAAATATACTTTGCATGCCCCGCCCCACTCCTACGACCCCGTGCGCGGTTGCTTGCTCGCTCACGCGCTGATAAGCGTAACGACGCCGGGCGCGAACGTGATTCGGAAAGTAATAGAGCTTCCCTGCCTTTCGCGGTTAGGATTGCCCTCGCTCGTTCCGGGCGCGGGCGCTACAGTAGTCGCGGCTGGTACCAAATAGACACCCCCCGAGGCAACCCTTTCGCCACATCGTTCACTTTCTCGATACTTTCCTTTCACGTCCGCTCGCAAACTTGTCAATGATTAGGCGAACCGTATATGTGATCTATAACGATCTATAGATCTTGTATCTTGAAAACTGATCGATGATCAATGGATCAGTTTTGACAGTACTATTTTATTTTCTCGTTATAGGAAGTAGGCAAGTGGGGAGGGTAATCAAAAAAAGTCTCGAAACATGTTTTATGTATATATGTATAAAACATTTTATGTATTTTATCTATATGGCTGAAAGCAAAAGAAAATCTTTTTTTTTCATTTCTCTCTGTTCAGTTGTCCGTGCAGCGGAATTGTTATTGTAATTATACATTTTTAGTCTGCATCGAAAAAAAATTGCCACTGGAAAGGATTGAGATTAGAAGTAAAAAGAATTGAAGATAATAAGGGGAATAATTATCGAATTACTGAGCTCCGGACTGTAACGTTTAAGAGGAGAGCTAAATCAACCCCCCCCCCCCCCCCCCTTTGAGTCAACCCTTTCGCCACATCGTTCACTTTCTCGATGCTTTCTTTTCACGCTCGCTCGCAAACTTGTCAATGATTAGGCTAATCGTAAATGTGATCTATAACGATCTATAGATCTTGTATCGCTGATCCATCGATTAGTTTTCACGGTACTATATTATTTACTCGTCATACGAAGCACTCACGTGGGGAGTGCAATAAGAAAAAAGTATTGAAACATGTTTTTTGTACCCTAGAATTAAAAAAAAAATCGTTGTTTTCAATTCTGTCTGTCCGTCTCTCCGCGCAGCGAAATTGTTATTCTAAATTTATATCTTTTAATTTGCCTCTAAAAAAGACTTGCCCCTGGGAAGGATTGAGTATAAAAATTAAAACAAAAATGTGCGATAATACGGGAAATAATTACCGTCGAATTATGGAGTTTCGGGCCTTAACGTTTAAGGAGAGGGAGCTAAATCAAATTTTTACAAGAGTTATGTGGCAAGGAAAGAGGACACAGCTCTCATTTTCTCTCCGGCGAGATATATGACCGCTATTTCGTGGGCCAGTAGATAATGAACGTTATCGACAGCCGCGAATGATCGGGAGTGAGGTCCGGAAGCACCTTATTAATTAGATTCGGAAGCTTCTACGTCAATGGGGTATATATATACGTCTACACGGTAAGAGCGGGGCAAAATGGACCGTTTTTATAAATTTTTCACGGGGCACGATACAAGAGTCTCGTCTCGAATGGAGGACATCCGTTTTGCCCCGCATCCTCCCCGCGAGTATTAATAGACGGTGGCCGAGTGGAAGCGAGCGTCGGATCATCTATCGCGACCGCCCTTTCGAATTAAGCTCGTTGAGAGTATCGAGATCGCAACAACGGCCGGAGGACCTCGGGGACTGGGAAAGTGGTTCCCTTTATATTTAACCACCAAATTGCCGTAAACAATCATTGGCACAATATCCGGAATTTAATCAGAGTAATTATTATAAAAGCTCTTCGGCGATACCGCGCCGAGAGACAATCAATCACCGGTCCCGCGATAACGAGGGGCGATAACGCGTCGCACCGTAATCGTTCCGCTCGACTGCGCCGTATCTGCCGGTGATACCGTCCTGGTCGGCCACGCCTAAATCCATGTCAGCTTAAAAAAATAAAATAAGAATGAACAGCCGAGGAAAGATTCAACGCGGAACTTTATTAACCCGTTTTTTTTCTGATTTTTTTTTTTCTTCAGATTGAAAGAAGGAAATATCGCGAGAGCGCGAGAGAGTTTCCCGCAGCGTGTCTGCCGCATCCAATTCCCCAAGATAATTTAACGAGGATTCGAATAAAACCTTGGACGAGATGATTCAACACCTCATTCGCATATACGCGCGCAGAATTATTGCTCTGGGACTCCGAGCATCGGGAGTTCCCTTTCATGGTCTGTACGTACTAGATCGAGCCTTCTTTTTGTACAGGATGGGGCAGAGGGATAAAAAAAAATATCTCCATCGTACACTGAGAGAAGGATCTAGTAAGAATTACCGATCATCTAAAAAAATTACCACAGCGCATAGTAGTGGGGGAGAGCGGGTCAAAGTGGGACAGTGGGGCAAAACGGGATAAAGCGGCAAAACGCAATTATTCAATGACTTTTGGATGGTGGCGGTGACGGTAAGTGGGTTGAAAATCCGGATGTACCGTTGGGACACAAATGGGGATCCAAAAAATATTGAAAAAATTGAGTTTCGAACCACTGTTCCATTTTGCCCCGCTCTCCCGTACGGCGCCAGGACGCCACCTATGGCAGAAAGTCTCAAATTACCAAGAATTTGTACCATTATATCTAAATTTTTTTTTTAGAAGTTCGGTACTTCCTACCATAGGTGGCGCTCCAACGCCCTATCATGTGCTATTGTAATATCTCTCAAGCGATATAATAATTTTTATTAGAGCCTTTTTTCACCCTATCGTCGGTTTACGTTGCCGGTGCTTAAAAATTATCACCGCGACGGTGCGTCTTCGATTTTCAGGGGTCGGAATTTTGGAAGTTCAATTCGAACTTCCGAAAGTCCGAATTCGAAAAGAAGTTCCATCAATCAACCGTGAGTGAGATCGGGCCGAGATTTACTCTGAACTAGTGGAAAAATTCTAGTAGACTCAAAATTCACTTATGGGATTGGCTGTTTCGACTAGAAAGTTTCGAATTAATTAGAATTTTGCCACTAGTTCAGACTGCTTTCAGTCCATTCTAAGTTCCGGTGGAAACTCAGTAACTGAGTTTCCATCAGGACTGAGAACGGACTTATGCATCGAGTCTGAACTAGTGGCAAGATTCTAGTTAATTCGAAACTTTCTAGTCAACAGCCAATCCCATAAGTGAATTTTGAGTCTACTAGAATTTTTCCAATAGTTCAGAGTAAATCTCGGCCCGATCTCACTCACGGTAGAAACTCGGTAAGTAATAGTCGAGCGAGCCTTCGACGTATCAAGAATCAGCTCAGATCCACCTATCAAAACCCTCTAGTTTAATTGTTCTCGAAACGACGAATTGGTCTGCACGTATTAGTGGGCCGTTTTTCTAGAGTAGGATGAGGCGAAGCGATAAAAAAAATACCCCGATCTTATCATCGGGTTGCGTTGCCGGTGCTTGTAAATTATTAACCGCGGCGATGTATCTTCGATTTTCAGGTGCCAGGATTTCGGCAGTTCAATGTCGTTCGAGGACCGCGCGGAGACGTTGAGCGAGTCTTCGACGTCTCGAGTATCGGCTCAGATCCGCCGATCGAACCCCTCCAGTTTAATTGTTCTCGAACCGTTCTTATCTTTTCAGTGAAAGAGACTACCGGAAGAGATCTGTGTAAAGTACACACGACGAGTGGGGTCTGGGGTGGGGGGAAACAGTTCGTACACCGAGTTAGTAAGACCGGCAAATATTTGCCAGACTAACCGCGTGCAGCCATCGAGAGTACAAGTGCCCGTTCCAGGGAATCGACATTATCGGATATAATGTCTCCTCCCGTCCTGCGTTCGCGGCAAAGCCGACCGGCTGAATTTACCAGCCATCGACTCTACTCGGTAAGAAAACAACATTAAAAAAATGTTTCTCTCATTCAACAAAAGTTTCGTGTCAGCAAGGATACATCGTTTCTTTTTATTTATCGTTAAATTTACGATTAAAAAAAATTGAAATTAACAAGAAAAAATTGCTGATGTTTGTGGACAATGTGAACAATTTTTATTTTCCTCCAGCGTTTGCAAGATAAATTTTATAAAATAAAAAATAAAATAAAAAATAAAATAAAAAATAAAATAAAAAATAAAATAAAAAATAAAATAAAAAATAAAATAAAAAATAAAATAAAAAATAAAATAAAAATAATGACCATCCCTTGCTGTCACCCCTGCGGCAATATATCAAACGTCTCCGAAGTCTGGTTATTTTGTTATTTTTATACATCATTCCGTCCCCCCTCCTCTAGGGGACACGCACGGTGTATTTGTATTTTTCCGTGAAGCGCATACGACGTGTACTTATCGATAAGGAGATACCGCGCGGCATTCAATATTTTTCCCCAAGATCGTGATCAGGTACCGTATATTTACCGTACATAATGGGTGTACCTTTGGAACACAGACCGTTCGCGGCGACTCTCGCGGGTCCCATGTTGATAATAATAATAATAACAATAAAAATAATTCTTTCGATCCCGATACCGGATAAACAATGGAAAGCCTGTCGTCGCGGAGCTGGTATATCGTATTACCCTGCGACGACTCACTTCACTTATTCGCAATAATTCACCTCCGAGAGCTCGTTGAGATAAGCCTCCGCCCTCGATTACTTTCCTTTCTTGTCCCCCTTTTTTTGCCTCTCCGGCTTTCACCCTTCATCCTTCAGCACACACTCTCTCACCACGCCACCTCCATCTCGATACTTTCGTGCCTCCTTTTTCGTTTTCACGAAAAATTTATATTACCGAATAAAATCTGGATATTCCATCCGGGTCTGGCGCTGATTATTGTCTTGTATTAAGTCTGGGACCATTTTTAACAAAACGGACCATTTTGATCTACTTTCTGCGGGTCATAAATAAAATATCATGTATCGTCTCGAATGAAGGACACCGGTCAGTTTTGCCTCGCTCGCCTCCTTATTCGAATTTTTTTGGCCTCTCCGACTTTGATCCTTCATTCTTCTCCACACACTCGCTCACCGCGGCACTTTAATCTCGGTACTCTTTTGCGTCCGTTCTCGTTTTTTACGAAAAAATGTATATTATGAATAGAATCTGGATATTGCGTCTAGGTTTGGATTTAAAAATTATCATGTATTATGTATTAGTGTGGGGCCATTTTTGCCAAAACGGACCATTTTTATCTATTTTCTGCGGGACATAAGTACAATATAACATATCGACTTGAATAGAGAACAAGGGTCCATTTTGCCCGGCTCGCCTCCTTATTCGAATTTTTTTGGCCTCTCCGGCTTTGATCCTCCCTGCTTCTGCACAAAGTCGCTCACTGGGCCACTTTAACCTCGATACCCTTTTGCCCCCTTTCTGATTATTATGAAAAAAAAATTGATATTACAGAATAGACTCTGGATATTGAGTTCAACTTTGGGATTGATTATTACCATATGTTAGTGTGGGGCCATTTTTACCAAAACGGACCATTTTTACCTATTTTCTGCGGGACACAGATAAAATATAAAGTGTCGACGTGAATGCAGGACACAGGTCCGTTTTGCCACGCCCCCTTCGTCTTTGACAGGGCGCGTCGACTATTTGTGAAATTCCGGTCATACTCGAATTTCTGGGTCTTCCTGTTTCAAACTGTTCCGACAGAACGGCTGTTCTGACTGAACTGAAGATTCCTTGGCTGCCTCGCGTCGATTCGAGGCATTTCTTTGTCCTATATAGTCTACTCTTTTGTCTTGCAAAAGAGATCGTGTTCGGGCCATTTGGATTTTAAGCGCTTACCCTTTTGTTAACGTCACTTAATGCCTTCACCTCCGATCGAATCAGTCGACTCTTCTGTCCTGGGAGAAATGCAACCTGCATGACAGTTGCAGTCCGGACACTGGACACCGTGCACCTGTTAACGAGCGTCCCCATTTTTTGTCGCTACATATTCCCATATCCATCTCTGTTTATTTCCTGCTTGGCGGAAAAACCTAATTTTTAATTTAATTTTTTTTTTTCTAAAGGATCGAGGAGGTTTTAATAAAATGACCTCCGCATCTTTACTTCGATGCATATTTTTCGCCATCTTAAAGCTGTAATTAAAAAAGTATATATTAAATTTTTTTTTTTATCACCGTCATCGTCAGAGCTTTGCTTATCCAGCTCGTCGAGAGAAATATGCGTGCTGGAGACAGCCGACGAAAGCTGACGAAATTACCCCTTGATTATAGGGCACTCATCACCTCAGCGTGGCAAATGTTATCTCTTTAATTTCCTCCCGCAAGCCTTCCACCGGCTTCTCCACGACCTCGCTCGGCTGTGTCCATTCTTTTATTTTTTTGCACCACCCCCTGTGCACTGCTTCCTTGTAAACGGCTGTTAACGCGACAGACTATCAAAGAGGTTTACTTCGTCGCTTTATTATTACACTCGGGGGAGAGAAGCTCCGCGGATTTCATACGCTTTGCTCGCAGCCTTAGGATAATTGTAATACGCTTTAATAATTCATATCTCGAGTAAAAGAAGATCCACGATCTTGCCGGTCTATTGATTTATTCGAAGAAGCCACTCGATTCGGGACCATTGGAAGCGACCGAATTCCGGAGCCCCATAAATATCATATCGATGAAAAATAATTCATATTATAAAAAAATAACGATCTAATCCCCTTAGTTTTTGAGGTCAGTAAGACTAACGTTAGTTCCAGGTAATTCTTCATTTCAAAAAGTTACTTATCAATCCAAACTTGGTACTAATCAATTTGCTCCAAATTTTTTTAATCGCTTTTTACGGTAATGCTATAAACTCCTCCCCCCCCCCCCGAGTTTTTGAGGGCACTTGGATTAACGATAGTTTAACGGAAATACAGTCGTCTGAGGGGGATTTGCGTCCCGAGCCCTGACGGATTTCGCGACAGCGATATAGCCTATCCAAGTGTAATTAATTATTCGCCTCGAAGACACCTCTTATACATATATGTATAATTTTTTATTTATTTGAATTCATTTGTCTAAGCTCGAGCCAAAACTCCCATCAGTCAAGCCGAGTCGGTAATTTTGACGAAACACCGTTAGGGCGGCACTAGCAAATTTCGTGGGGTTTTGCGTTCCCGGCAACCCCGACTCTTCGGAGAAATTTGCGTTACGCATCATTTCCGTGACGGTGGCGACGGAAAGACGTAACTACGTGTGTGTAATAACTCTGTGCACGTATATCATGTACTGTACAGGTGTGTGCGTACATGAGGGTGCGACTCGTTTGCATGTGGAGGCAGCAAGTTCTAAACGAGGGTCTGCCTAGATGGCGGGACTCTCAATTGGCTTTTACTACTGCGACTCCTCGAGAGCTTTCGAGACGAGTTTCTCCCGCGTCTACCGGCTTGTACGCCATGCGCAGGGTGCGATAAAAAAAAAACTCGATGGAGTAACGGATCGTCATTTCGCTGAGAATTCTGGAGCGAAATAAAAAAAATCATTGTATCGGAAAAAATAAATAAAAACTTACTGCCCACGACGTTGCGACCATCGAAGCTTCAGCCTGAAGCTTTTCTTCCTGTTGGAAAACAAAAAATAAATAAAAAATTACTAGACGTTCAGTTGAAAATTGGCAAAAAAAAAAACAACACGATTGGGTAACGGATCGTCCTTCTTAAGGCTGTACAGATAGGCCGGCCTAGCCGGCTGAAATATCTTATCCAGGTAATGCATTTTTATAGTTTGGCCGGCTAAGCCATCTTAGCCGGCTAAACTATTTTAGCTGGCTAATGCGTTTTTGACGGTCAAGCTATTTTAGCCGGCCAAGTGCATAAAATTGTACGTAAAATCGAGCCCCTTGATGTCGCATTGTACTTTAGTCCAAAAAAGCCAGCGGATTCGTATTCAGCGGGCGAAAATACTTCGGAATATGTTGCAGGTAACATTGGACAAAAAAAATTACAAATCCGTCAAAAAATTCCAAGACTGTATTGCCGGTTATACCTTGCCGGTTAATACAGCTTCGCGGCTAAGACGGCTTAGCCGGCCAAACCATAAAATCCATTAGCCGGATAAGATATTTTAGCCGGCTAGGCCGGTCTATCTGTACAGCCCTATTCGAAATTTGGCCATTACGAATTCTGGAGCGAAACTTAACAAAATATTTATATAGAAAAAAATAATAATAAAAACTTACGTCCCATGACGTCGCGACCATCGATTCTTCAGCCTGAAGCCTCCTTCCTGCTGAAAAAAAAAAAAAAAAAAAAATGATTAACCGTCCAGTTAAAAATTAACCGAACAAAGTATCGAATCTAGGGCAAATTGATAAACGCAAGGATTTCCACCGACACTTTCACTCCGTCTCATGTATTTTAGAAGGAATAAAAGTTTTATTATTCGCGAAGCCGTGATGTGGCGGAGAACGTTAATATTCACCGCCGCCAACGTAACAGCGGTGGAAAGAGGCGAGTAACGGATGTTATGACAATATCGATTCGCGATAGGAAAATCAGGAGGGTTTTGGACAGTTTGTTTCATTTCCAATGGTAAAGGGGACGGCAGGATGACAGGTTTGGGACATCACAGAAGCCGAATGCAATGCTCGATTGCAATCGAGATGTTACATGATAATATTGGCTCGGTGGCACGGCTCTGTTTCCACTGCGCGACTCGTAGTTTTGGCATTATCCGCGGTAACTGCGGAGCGATCTCGATAATCATCAATAATGTACGTATGTAAATAAATATTTTTAACGGTAATGAGAAATAATTCAATTGAAAATAAAGTTTCATTGCATTTCTCGATCTCATAGTTGGGGTGAAAAAAAATTGTAATAAAAAATGAGTCGTAGTTTTGGCGTTATCTGCGGTGCAGCGGAGGGTCGTCGATAATCATCAAAAATGTAGGGAAGAGCGGGGCGAAATGGGACAGCGGGGCGAAACGGAAAAGTGGGGCAAAAGGTAATTTTCCAATAATTTTTGGATGGTACTGTGGGGCAAAACGGGGCAGAAAATCCAGATGTATCGATAGGACAAAGTGGGGCTTCCAAATTTGCGTTTTGGCCTCTTGTCCAGTTTTGCCCCACTGCCCCGTTTTGCCACGCTCTCCCCTACCTATGTAATAAATGTTTTTATCGCTAATAAAAATGAATTCAATTAAAAGACGAACAATTTCATTGCATGTCTCGATCGAATAATTGGGACGAAAAAAATGGCAATAAAAAATATCGAAAAATCGAGACAGACATGAATAGCGCAAAAAAAATATATTTAAAAAATGTAATTTTTCGCCAGACAGAAGAACGGTCAGACGAGACGAGAGTAACGCTTGCCGGCTACAGAGACTCCCAGCAAGTGGACGCAATCGTGAATATTATTTTTCCTCGTACCCGCGCACTCTTCGGGGCATTATTTAAAATGGAATTACTTTTCTCATTATGGTGCATCCAAGGAGAAAATCTTTCTCTATCCCGATCTTACTTTTATAATTTACGTAGAGAGAGGGGTGAGAGATAGAGAGAGAGAGGATAAAAAAGTGAGTTAATCTTTGACAGTTGGAGCTGCCGAGCGCTGAGCTACCCAAGAAAGCGATGTATCCCTTCCGAGCTTACAGTATCCATGTGAAAATACATACGTACACTAACGATCATTTATAGGCAAAGCGGAATAATTGAGTACCAAAAACGCTCGAAAAGTTACGAAGTATGCTTTTTTTACAACACCAACCCATCATATACGTCCAATCCAATTTAGTTATATTTTATTATTACTATCGTTATTATTAATAATACCATAATAATTGCGACTATCGAAGCGGAGGAATTTAAATGGAGTCTGCATTCGCAATACAGAATCCATTATGGAATCTCATAGGTGGCCTCGTTCATTTGATTAAATTATAATTATTATCACAATAATAAGAATAATAATAATGGTATTACAAGCGCAACATGCTGGGCCACCCAAGGAAGAGATCGGTTCCTCCCAGGTTTACAGTATCCATCTGAAAATATATACGTATAGTATAAAACGATAATTTATAAGCGCAGCGGAATTATCGTAGGAAAGAGCGGGGCAAAACGGAACAGTGGGGAAAATTCAATTTTCCAATACAAATTTGGACAAGTCATTTTGCCCCATCTGAAAAAATCCAGATAGATTTTTCCAGATACATCTGGATACATCTGGATACATCTGGATTTTCTGCCCAGTTTTGCCTTACAGTGTCATCTAAAAATTATTGGAAAATTGCGTTTTGCCCCACAGTCCCGTTTTGCCCCGCTCTCCCCTATAAGTCTAATACAATTTAGATATATTTTTAATATTATTAGTACTCCTATTATTTATTACCGTCATATAGTATTATATATAGTATTATTACTGTTACATTTTACTATTACTACTATGTTATCATTAATAATACCATAATAATCGTGACTACCAAAGCGGAGCAATTTATATGGATTCCGCATTCGCGATGCCGCTCACCGTAGAATCTCATACGTGGCCTCGCTGATTTTATTACATTATTATTATTATTATCATAATAATAATAACGATAATGATATTACATGCGCAACAATGCGGCCGTGTGTGTGCCGGGAGAGTTTACCAGATGAGAATCGCCGGAAAACTTTTTGCCTCTAATACAGTCGCGCGATAAGAATTTAATAAGCGTGTACCGACGAGAGTAAAGTTTCGTGGTATTCCGTAGAGCGTAGCTATTGGGGCATCGCGGGCTGTCCAAGTCTCTCGGAGGGTGAGCTGATAGGGCCGAGCAACAGCAGCAGCGACGGCGGAGTCTGCCGGAGGGATGAAAAACGAAAGGGGGATGGAAAGAGCCGCGGGTCGGGGATGGATATCTAGTCGGTCGAGACGGTGCCTTCTTTCTTTTGGCGTCGAAAAGCCCGTGGAATAATTAAATTTCATCGTTAATCCTTGTATATAATACGAAGCGTCGGTGAGGTGAGCTTATCGTCGGTGAGCCGCGTTAACAGGACCCAACGAAAGCATTCTGCTCCACCGAAGCAAACGCATTTCTTTTTTTTTTCCCCCTCTTCGTTCCTCACTCCAGCTTTCGTGTGGAAAAATCGTGAGAGCGGAAGAGAGAGAAGTAAAGTATACGTTGAGATGGACGGGGAGCGAAAGAGAGCCGGGAGGCTCGAGCCGATACAGTTTGAACGAAAACAAGATCTCGTAAAGGGATCGTATAAATTCACATTTTACACAGAGTGGCCCGTTCGGAAATTTAAGAGGGAACCGCGTGCACACGAGATTCGTGAATTTATGGACCTCTAGGCTTCTTCTGTTGCACATATTGTAGTATCTTTCCAATAATAATAATAATAATAATAATAATAATAATAATAATAATAATAATAATAATAATAATAATAATAATAATAATAATAATAATAATAATAATAATAATAATAATAATAATAATAATAATAATAATAATAATAATAATAATAATAATAATAATAATAATAATAATAATAATAATAATAATAATAATAATAATAATAATAATACGAAGGAGACGAGAAGCGTTTGCGTCCATGGACGATTCGCACATCTGGTAAAAAAATGTGTGTTCCGTACTTAAAATTTAATAAACGTACTATACATTCGCCTGATGCACTTGTAGAATTTATCCCGAGTTTCATAAGCGAAGAATTCAGTGCAATATTTTAATATTCACCCTTCCTCTGATGTTGAATGCATAAGGATGATAATAATAAGAATAGTTTTTCCTTTTCGAAATTAAAAGCTTGTTATTACTCGTACTGCCGACGAGTATATAAAGGCGCGTCAACTCTTATGGGAGGGGGGACAACTCTACTATCACAACCCATTGTCTTCATTATCCGTTTGCGAGGAGAAATGCAAGTTTCAACGTCGTAATAGCGATAGGAGCGAAGAAGAGAATCGTGTCGCGGCGTTGTACTGTGGGACTTTGTACTTCGTGAATACAGTGAAGGGCGCTCGACGATATGTAACACGGAAGTGTTGTCGCCTACGAGGAGCAGCGAGCTAAATGGAAAACGCTCGCAGACGCGTAGAGGGCACCTTAGAGATAACGTACGTGTACGAGGCATGAAAAGTTTTCCGCTCTTATAAGAGAGCGCATCATCGAATTCCTATAATCGCAATGGGATCCTCGAAGCACGCGCGTTTTCTGCAACGTACCTGTGAACTTAAGGGCCTCTCGGAGCGCTTCATACTACTCAAATAACCTATATTCAGCTACATTTTTTTTACCTTTAATGAAAGATTTTTTTTATGAATTATAAAAGTTAATATTATAAAAATAAAAATAAAAGACTATTTTAATATGTAAAAGGACTTTGCCCGTTGATAAATAAATAAATAATATATATGTGGAATAGAGTATAATGGACGATGCACTTCGGTAGCGCATGTACTTAAATCAGTAATACATTAATAACAATAGATCTGTGGAAATATTAACTGGTTTGTGCTGTTTTTGCTTTTTCGGTAAGTGCCATTTTTTTTACCTACTAAGATACCCGCGTAGAAGGGTACCTTAGAGATAGCGTCCGTGTACAAGGCATAAAAAATGTTGCGCTCTTAGACGAGAGTGTATCATCGAATTCCTATAATTGCAATGGGGTCCTCGAATCTCGCGCGCTGTCTGCAACGTCCCTGTGCTGCATCGATTTTAATGCATCGATTACAGTCGATGCATTAAAAATAGCGGTCGATGATTTTTACAGCGCATGTCCTTAAATCAATAAAATATTAACAACAATGAATCTGTGAAAAAGGCAGAAACCAGCCTTTTTTAATCGACAAGTGCCATTCTTTTAACTCACCTTTGTGAACAGTGCGACGAATATGAGTACTACCTCACATCCGCTGACGTCACACCGGTTCTATACTCGTCCGAGGTTTCAATGCGTCAAGACGATGACGAGTCCCCAAATTATTAACGCCGTTTTATCACTTGCGGCCCGGATTTCTATATCGATCAAGTGTCCCGAGATTAAATTTATCCGAACACGGGCTAATACTGATTGCGAAGGCGATAACGTTTTTTGCGAAAATATCGTGATATTGGTATAAATTATTCGTCGATTTTCATCGACAGAAAGTTTCTCTTTTTTTTTCAAGTTTACAATTATTTTCATTATTTTTCCAGAGTGCGAACACGTGTGCGATATTAGGCGAACTGGGCGGCGCATCAGCGTTTCGAGCGAACAGCGCGAAGTGGCGCAAGTTCGCGCGGGCTCTGGCGCGATAGATCACGGAGGATTACGGGCAAAATGCGAACGATGATCCCGGGCTGTGCTTGCTCCCGGCCACGCGCAATGAAAAAAAGAAGGTGAACACGTGCGGGACGAGCTTTCCATCCCAAGAGATGGTCGAGTTTTTTTTTTATAACTTGTTACGTTGCACAACGGAGAACAGCGCGAAACGGACTGCCAATTCTTACCAATTTTTAGCGGAACACAAAAAGAACAGTCCCATCTGAAATTAAGGGCATTGGTCCATTTTACCCCGCTCTCGCCATTTCCTTTGTTTATCTCGTACAGAGGACTGGCAGACACAATCCAAGAATTCTATATACACAAGGTCATCGCAAGGACGCTCGCGCGGTCGTCAAGAAAGTAAGCCAAAGCGAACACTACGACGATCCTCCAGCCGGCAAACAGTAAAAAATTGAAAATCACACGTCCGATATTCGACGCCTTCTAGCACGGCGGTGCGAAGTGGCCGAGCGACGAAAACCTTTCAGTACCAGACATACATATATACCTATATACAATCCGGAGAGGCGAAACCTGTTCCTTTTTCCTTCCGGACGAATGGCTCGCTGGTACAGGTTAAGGGATCGAGACCGTTTGACCCGAGAGATAAGGGTAATGTTTCTCCTAATTTTTTCCAACCTCCTTCCTTCCTCCCCTTTCACCCTTTCCACCAGTTCCGTTATACCATATTTCTCTCCTCCTTTCTTCCTCCATCGCTCGATTCATTCTTGCCTCTTACCCGCTGTCCCGTGCGAGGCGTCTCTCCGTAGTATATAAGGTGTGAAGATAACGGAAGCCACCGGGGACTCGGCCAGTCGTGCTCTCGCCGTCCGCAAGAGGGCGGCAGCGCGGGGAGACACCACAGCGCACCGCACCGTGAAACGTGTGCGATCGTTCCACGGGAATGACGTACGCTTCTGACCGCATCTCTCGGTTCCGACCGGTCTTATGGATTGTTGTACATATAACTGTATATACACGTGTAAGGTATATACAGGCCACCGCATCGGCGTTATATAGGTGAGATTGCACGGAGACGAGTAACGTACCGCTCTGTGTGAGAACAGTCGTAAGACGACGAAAGAGAAAGGGATATATCTATAGAGCATGGAAGCCGGGAGACCACGTGATCACCGCACGGCTCTCCCGTAACTATACCGTTCGGTTATACGTACGTATAATATAGCCTCCGTCTGTAAGTCTCTCTCGTCCCCGTTCAAACCTCGTCTTCCACTATTTTCCGTACGCTATGTGTGCTTGTGTGTACGTCTGTGTGTAAACTCACTATTTCCAAGTGTATGTGGCTTTATGTTTGTACATTCGTGACTGTGTCTGTGTGAGTGTGTGTGTCTGCCCTCGCGCGCTCGTCCGTCGACTCAATGTTCCGGAGGAAATCGCTGACTTATGGCTTCGCGGTCGAGTCATAGGTATCTCGACGTTTTTCCGGCTTTTTTTTTTCTTCATCCTCCCCCCCCCCCCCTCTCGCCGCGGCCCTATCCCCACGACCGCACTTCGGTACTTCCTTCTCTTTTTTCCCTTTTTTTTCATAACCTACAGTCGACCCCCGACTGCGGAGACTCTTTTACATTGTACCCAGATTTCAGCGATTAATTTTCCCCCCATTGTGTCGCGTTGCGGCCTCGTCCTACCGGGCTCTCTCCCCGCCGCACTGCCAACGACCTCGTCCTCGCGATTCTCTCTCGCTCGGACTCGTTCCCGTTGCGCAAGCCTCCCCCCCCCTTCGCTGCCTATTCCGAGTTGCTTGCTCGCTCGCTTGACTCTTGCACTTTCGGGTTTCTCTTGGCTTCTTTGTCGCTCATCGTACCATCGGCTACATAACGCCCGTTGCTTTTCCATCGGGAATCCCCAATCCTTCGCTCTCGACTCCCGTATATCGTATCTTTCGCTTTTTTTTTTTTCATTCTTTTTTATTATTTTTGCTTGTGTGTTAGCCCTGGAACCAGAGCTGGTTGCAGCGGCATATCGCTCGTGCCGGATCGCAGGAACTCCCTAGCGCGCGCACTCTGCACACTCCGCATTTTCTCATTGGCAAACACCGAGCGAGATAGGGACACGGAAGGGAGAGAGGGGGGGATCTATCTATGAATGGCCGGGTATTAAAACTATCCGGTCTAATGGAATACCCATCTTTGTGTGGAGAGAACGCGGGGGATTTACTTGATGCTTGAACTCTGACGAGATGGGGGAATGAAAAAAAAAAAAAAAAAAAAATTGACGCGTCACCTGCGTTACTTTACTCGCTACCGGCTATTATATTATACTTCGCGAATCTGTTGACTCGTTGTAATCGCTCGCGATATTAAACGCGGACGGTTTTTTCTGCATTGTTCGTGGCGAGTCGCGCGCCGCGGATGTGGCCGTGAATTAAGAGGGTGTCGAGACTCCAGCCCGTAGGGTACGTCAATTTCGGCCTTTTTTTTCTCGGTAATAAGAAGTTGGATGAAAAATTGTTCAGGAACGATTGTTCGTAAGGGTGTTCCGAGCATTTTTGTTTAAATGCTCGGACCGAGTATAATAAATGTCAGGAACAGTTCCATTTATTATTATTATTATTATTATTATTATTATTATTATTATTATTATTATTATTATTATTATTATTATTATTATTATTATTATTATTATTATTATTATTATTATTATTATTATATTTTTTTCAAAATATATTTACTCGCTGATCGTCGATCCTCTCGTCGCTGAGACACTCGGCGCCCGTCGACTTCCAGTTCGCGTCATTTGTGCGAATGGAACAATGGAATAAAGCCCCGGAGTTCCAGTTTTTTCCCCTTGAATGTGAACGATGCGAACGGCTCGCGATATTTTTTTCTTTTTTTCCTTCCAGAGGATTTCTTCACTTGCCACCGTGGCACTATGTGCAACGATTTGTACTGTATATATTCGAGTAACTATCCTTGTTCCACAGATATTTCGTTCAACATTTTTTCCCCTCTTTCGCTTCAATATGAGCATATTTCGAATTCTCTCTCTGACTTTTTTTTCATTTTTTTTTCTTCGCTTTTTGTTTTTTCTTTTTTTTTTCTTCGCTTTTTGTTTTTTCTACTTTTCCATTACTTCTCGCGATAGAGATATTGTTTAGACTTGTGGAACGCGAGCGATTAAGATGGAAAGGAAGATGCCTCGGGCCGTAATATATCCTTCTACGATGTATACCGTCACTTCAACAGTTTTCACCAGACCTTCAACGTTTTCGTTGTGGATCGGGCACGGGGCATTGTTCACTCTTTTCAATACACTAAACGCTATATCCTCTATACCTCCCGGGTTTTCTTCTGTATCTTTATCTCCCCGGGGAGTAATGACCATGATATTACTCGAGAGCTATTGGGAAAACGAAAAAAAAATAATAAATAAATAATAAAAATAAACGGAGGAACGTGAATGGTGTAGAAAATCTTCTCGAAAAATATTATTGTATACGATTGTATGTTTCATCGATGGCCTCGGTATCGTGCTGTATCGGAGGGATCGAACTCCTATACGAGCTATCTACACGGCGGTTTTGTAAGAAAGGCATCGGTGCGTTTCCAGAAAGTTTTAGTCATGCGCAGGCCAAAGACAATTATTTAAAAAAATGTAATTAATAAATTCCAATTTAAAAAAAAAAATTTCAGCGTGTTTCTCTTGAAAGCATTCCGGCTTCAGTCTCCGACAGTCGATCATCGATTCAATATTAAACGCAATACCGTTCAATTATTTCCATACACTTGCTGAGGTAAATATTATATATGTATATATGTACATATACATATATATTTTCTCCCGATAGAAATACCGAACCGACAAATATTAATTTCAATTACAGCGCAAAGGTGCAGCATGAAGTAATTGTGAAACTGGGCGTTCAATTAATGGAGTATATATACGAGAAAATCGAGAATATAGAGAGGTCCGCTTTGACTGACCGTGGAAGGTGGTGGGGGGGAGACTGTGTGTGCGCAATTTTCCAACCTCGGTGATGCCTTACGTAGTATTAATTACTCGACTCCCTGCCGGTGTGTCATCTCAACATTTGACGTACGATACGGTCCCGTGTAGCTCGAAGTGCACGTTTTAAAGAGTCGGGCATAAAGGGAACGCTGTTAATTGACGACAAGGGGCAAGATGGACTCAGGCACAATTTTTCCGACAAATCCCTCGCAACACTCGGAGATACTGTTGGTCCGAACCTTTAATATTTCTCAGCTGGTCCGTTTTGCCCCGTTCTACGTTCCCGGGAAGGCCGCAGAGTGCAGAGACCGAGCCCGTTCGTCCTGTGCAGTTAGTTGGTGGTACAAGGCCATCGGAGGTATCCCATCAGGCACCGCACCCGCAACTAGGTGGAGAACGAGCACCCGCGTACTGTGCTAAACACTCGGATGCTGTGTAGGGTCGACGTTGGCACTCTGAGTAGGGCAGACGAGAGCTCGGTATAACCGAGGTCGGGCATAACTTTCACCATTGTGCGTTTAGCCGTAAACTATCGTCACACATGTACCGTTAACGTTGCCAGGCGTACAGGTAGGCCGCGGCAATCGTGTAATCCCCTTCGCATACTCGCCGCACCCTGGGCAACCTGGGTCTGTGCATACGTACATTAATATCGTCCGCCAAAAATCGCAAAGGCTTTGATGTTTTATGTCGCCAAATGACGTTCCTATGACAAGACGTGGAATCGGGCGAAAAAAGGGAATATGGCCCACCCCTATGAGTACATGAATCAACTATGTATACAAACGGTCCATATTCACACCTAACAGTATTCCTATGACCCTGAACGGGGGACGGCGTAAGAGTGTGGAATATGGCCCACCCCTGTGAGCACGTGAATCAATCATATGTAAAGCGGTCCATATTGACACCAATCAGTATTCCTATGACTCTGAACGTGGAATTGGGCAGCAGTGGGGAATATGGCCCATCCCTATGAGCGTGTGAATCAATTATATAGAAACCGGTCCATATTCACACCATATAGTGTTCCTATAACTCTGGACGAGAGATGGGGCGGACGTGACGAATATGGACCACCCCGATTAGCATGTCAATGAATTATCCGCGGACCGGACCGTATTCCCACCAAATAACGTTCCTATGATCCTGGACACGGACTGGTGCAAGAGTGGTGAACATGGCCCATCTCGATAGACACATGAATCAATGATACCCGAACCGGTCCATATTCACCCCTTTTGCTCCGTATGTAAATGCAAGAATTATATCGCCACCGCAATAGCGAGAGATCATTAGCCGCGGTCGGGACAGTTGTATGCTCCCGTCGGTGAGCTTTCAGCCGCCCTTGAATAGAACTTCGTATAAATTTCGCTTCCGAACATGCGGTGGATGAATTTGTATCGAACCAAAAAAAGTCGGCGTCGATAGGGACGAATTTGTGTATCCCTATTGAACGGCATAACGGGACCGAAATACCTTTAATCATCGTGGCGCGTATTGATTAGACCGGAAGCGAACTAATTAATATTTAAAAAGACTGAGTTCGACACCTTTCGGTAATTAACAGAACGGAGACGAGACCGTCGATGAGGCGAATGTATGGTTCGTGGTCTGCCCCGACGATATCGGAGACCCGCGATGCGCTTTTGACCGGCCGATACCGCGAATCTTCGATCGCCTCGCGAGCTTCAAAGATTCACCGGCGGCGGAAATAATTCACGCCAAGAAGCGACGACCACCCGATAGAGAAACCAGCGACCGGGAACAAAATATCGTCCGTCCCGCACCAGCGAAAATATTTATGGCAACATTTTTTACAACGGATATCCCGTGAATTACCGATTTTTCGGTATTTTCGTGCGATCGTTTCTTTGCCCCACGATTCAATCGCAGAATCACCTGTGGTCTTCCGCGAAAAGAGGACGAGGTAAGCGACGGAATTTCGAATAAAAAAACATTTTTAATTCGAGTTCTAAGATTGTATTATTATGATTTCTTCATGGTACAGATGAAAATCTGTACCGTGAAAAAATCATAATAATAAAATCTTAGAACGCGAAAAAAAAATCTTTAAAAAATTGTCGCAAGTGTCGCGGAAAAAAAGCTGGGTGAGAGAAAGGTTAAAAAGGGCGCGGATAAGCTGGAGACCGCACTTCCCATTGCGCCTCGGCAAAGGCGCATAATATACCCCGGAGCGAAGAACCGGAGTGGGAGGGGAGCGGCGGCGGACGCGAGAGAACGGGCGAGAGACTTAAAAATTCGTGGGCGAAAATAATATTTCGATGATATGCCGAACGGCGTCACAGCTGGGTCGCACGAGCAAAGGTCCCGTGTCCCGCGTCATACAAGATTGTTAAAGCTCCGGGAGCTTTCCTGCCCCGACTCTATCGCTCCTTCGTTTTTCCGTATCACCTTCCTCGTTCTCCTTGCCCCCGGTCCGCCTCCCTCGCCGACGGCGGAAGGGTGGCTGCAGCTCCGGATAGCGGCGGGGAGAGGGTTGGCGGAAGGGGTGGGTTCCGGGATAGACGCGGGAGTTGGTACTGCAGGACGGGGGGGGGGGGGTATGGCGCGGAGGGTCGAGGGAGGGAGGCGGCTAGTAGTGAAACAGCTGGCACACACTGGCGACAGCCCGCCCGTCACTAACTCAACCTGGATACACACGCGCCATGTGCGCCAGATACAAACTTCATTGATGTTGGGTGAAAAGAACGGAGTGAGACTTCCCCTACGAATACGCGCTCTTTCTCATCCCAACTTATATATATATATATATATATAAGAGATGGGACGATATATGTAATATATACATATATAATATTTATGTATTAAATATATATGTGTATATATTTATATATATTTCTGTCTCGTTTCTTTGCACTGACTTCCGCAACCTTTATCACTTTTCCTATCTGTGTCGTTACCCACGAACGACAGTACATCCGAAGGAATTCCGGGACCCTTATAGCCGGTAGTTCCAAAATTGACCTGCCCACGGTGCGAGGTACGGGAGTTTCTCGATTAACGGAGTTTATGGAAATTGGACTTCCGGTTTTGATTTTGTTTTTTCGTTTCTCGGAGATCGCGGAATGGTCCATGGGTTATGGGAGTCTGGACCGAGTTCAGCTCGCGGGACAGGCAATGCTCGTGCGACTCGCGGACTGCGCGAGGCGGCACGGACGGAAGTTCCGGAAGTCACGCGACGCGAGGATTTTTAATCTTGCGCGTCGGAAAGTCTCGTACGGTTTTGGTCATCGGTACAGGAATTGGATGAAGGAGTAGGAAGGATCGAAAGGGAAGAGGACTCGTTCCTTCGAGTCTCTCTGACCGTGCACTCGCTCCTCTCCGCATTCCGCGGGACCGAAGCCTGTCCAGACTGCGCGAGGGCTCTCCGTTCGATAAATAAGCCGAAACGTTACGAGACGTTTCCTTGAATCTGCACGGGACTGCGACCCATACCTACGTTTACCATTTTTACCGAACTATTAACCGAGGACCGATCTCATTCCTTATCCCACAAACCCATTTCATCGGGAAACCGCTCTCCCTATCCTTAAAAAAAATGTACTCTTATCATTCCTAATCCCACAAACCCATTTAATCGGGAAACGAGTCTCCTTACCCTAAAAAAAATGTACATTTATCATTATCGTTATTCTCTATTTAACGAGAAAAGATTTGCCTCTCGCGGTAAGTGTCTTCGGAAAGTATCGTCGAGTGTCTCGCCCATTCGAAATCCGATACCGATGAGCGAGGTTCTGTTCGCGTAGAAAAATCGAAGCCGCGTTTTCTCACGTAAGGATGCGATGATTTGTTCAAAGTGAGTCCGAAGGCCTCGTTCGCGCCGGAAAAGTAGAGCTTGCACACGTGGCGCCCCGGTGAACCTTTATAGTTTATAGCCATTATTACTATCGCGTGGGAGCAATCGCCGATTCTGGAAGGGGACAGAGGGGTGCGGGGGGGGGGGCAAAATGGACGCGGGGTCGAAACTACCTAACGTCCACTGCGACGAGGAGTCAAGAAGGGTAGTAGTTTCTCGTTCGGGAATCGAGTTGTCGTTCCGTCGTCGTTCGCCGGATATGGGACTGTATATACCTCTTCTATTACCTCCCCAACGATCCAGCCTCCCGTACCGGGGCGCAGTGTACGTTTAGTATGGTACACAAGTACGGCATAGCTCGGAGCATCTATTGCACATCACCGGTACCTGAAAACTCGATATAACTGTATCGAATTTATAGTAACCCAATTTCGCATCGCGGACGAAAAAAAAAAAATGAAAAAAAAATAAAAATAACATGACTCAGCATTATTTGGGCAGTTATAGTTATAGCGACGGCGGGAAGCGAAAAAACACGGATAAATCGACCTCCACGGCCGGCGATAGACGACAGCAATCGTATTTATTATTATTATTATCATTATTATTATTATTATTATTATTATTATTATTATTATTATTATTATTATTATTATTATTATTATTATTATTATTATTATTATTATTATTATTATTATTATTATTATTATTATTATTATTATTATTATTATTATTATTATTATTATTATTATTATTATTATTATTATTATTGAATTCTGATTTTACAGTAGGCAGCCAGAAGCAGGCGGAATCATTCGAGACGTTCGAGTGGCTTTTTCGGAGCAATATGATGACAGCGGGATTTTGTTGGTTTGAGTCGATGTTTTTTTTTCATTTTTGTTGTTCCATTGCTTTTTGTTCCCAACGGTGGCTGACTGTTTACAGAGCTCTTTACGTATGTAAATTGGCAAACGGGTTCGCCGCTGTACGGAGGCCGGGGTGCGGCGAACGGCGGTGGAGCCAGCGAAAACGAGGCCGGATGAGAACGAGCGTGCATAAACAGTATTGGGTGCAATTTCGGTGGAAAAAAAGAAAAAAAAAATCGTTTCCCACAAAATATCGAAGGAAAAAAGAAAAATGAATAAGAAGATTGAAAACACACGAACTCGTACGATTGAAACGGCGTGAGACTCTCCCGCGAGAAGATAAGCATCGGTGGATGCAGAATGTCAGAAGCCATTGCGATACGAGAAGGTGGAGAACGGACAGAGGGATGAGAGAGCGCGGCGGGGTTGCTGTGAGAAATGTTCATAAATAGATAAGCTGGGGTGGACGCGCGACGGGAACGAGAGAGACGCTGTCCAGGTATAACGGCCGAGCGGGGGAACGTAGAGACAGTGCGGTGGAGAAGCAGCGTGGCCGGCGGTGTTCAAGACTCCCCGGAGACGATAATATTCAGAAACTGGACGGGAGACCGTCGTGCAGCCGATCCCTTTGCTCGTTCGTGTTCCGCTCTCGGTAGTGCGGTCCAGCGGATTCTGGATGCAATGCAACCTCCGCCAGGACGGGAGCCGGAAGGAGCGAGACAGATATACACCGACTGCTGGGAAACAGAAGGGCGTTAAACGTACAATTTTAATGCGCGAATTGCGCCCCTGTGATTCTTTGCGGTCGAGATATATATGTATATATATGTATATATATATGTATATATATAGTATACTATATATGGAGGGAGTTGGAAGGAGCCACCAGACAGGATGCCGGTGTGTAACGTTATCGCGTCTCCGGACTCCTAATTGCAGCGGGGACCGTGAGCAATTTCAAGCGAGTGAAACGAATGCGGAAAAAAAGGTGAAAAAAAAAAACGAATTGTATTTTCCGAGAAAGTTATAAGTTTTGGGGAGGGTGGGGGAGGGGGGGGGGGAATCTTAGAGGGTTTCGGGATAAAAAAGAGTGAAGAAGTTGGCTAACAGCGTAGCCGAGATGTGGGTAATCGTCCCCCCCCCTTTCCGCCCCTCCTCGACCCCTCCCTCTGGCCCGCTCACGAATATTTCATCCCTCGTTCCCCCATTCTCTTTATTACGGATAGCGCGATTATTTAGTTCGAAAACTTTGAATAGGATTTCTGTTACTCTCGGATAGCCCTTCGAGCCAGCCGGGCACGACTCGTTGTTCAAAAAAACCATTTTTTGGATTTGTAATTAACGGTCGTAGTCTGCGTCGGACGGATGTGGAAGGCTGCATGTGCCTCGAATGAGGAGCCATATATTTTCGGGTTGAAAAAAAAGTGGAAAAAAAAAATTATGGACTTTATGTTATTGTTCGTCCATGCTCGCATTATTAAAACTGTACGCACCTGTCTCTCCGTTCCGCTGCCGCGGGCCACTTGTCAAGCGAACTTCGCCCATTAGCTTTGAGCATTATATCGGTTTATTATAAAAATTACATCCACGGACTCTCGTTGCAATGCCGCAAGTATGAGTTGCGCGAACCTCACGTGCGTCTCTCTAACTATCAACCGAACTTCAAAACCCAGTTTCACTTTTAAAAAATAATACCGGCACGATAGAGTAACTGTCCAATCAGTTTCTTTTTTTAAGTTGCTATCTATCGAATGAAAAAAAAAATTGGCAATAACAACAGCAATAGCAATTGCATTAATTAATAGCTATTGATGTAAAAGTTAATTAATATTACCTTGGGTATGAAAGTGTATACAAGTACTTGAAGTGTCAAGTACTTTTCCCAAGTACTTTTCGCAATTAGGTTCGCCGCGTTAAGCGTTATCTACGCCTCCTCATTGTAAAAAATCGAAAGGGGTTTGCCCACGCTTCGCGTGCGAAAAACTCCTTTTCACACCTCGTGAAATAAAATTTTGTCCGATACTCGTGCGAAAAACGTTTTCTGAACTCGTGTGATTGCAACACTCGCCTTCGGCTCGCGCTGAAAACTCACACTCTTCAGAAAAGGTTTTTTCGCACACGTATTGAAATGTACTATTGTATTTCAATACGTATTGTATTATTTAAAATACGTAGTTGAAGTGCCAAACAACTATCCAAGACTTCGCGTACAGCCCAGCTCTATTATATATTAATGAATACAATAATTAACAGTCAATACTTCATTATTAGTGGTTAATGAATACTATAATAGTTATACGATTAATTGGCTTTATAATTAATGTATAGCGTAGACCGGGGTAAAACGGGGACGCTAAGCAATAACACCTGCTACAACGATACCGAAAGCATACGTTCATTGTTTTTCACATCAAAATTCCATTGACACCGGTTTTGAAAGAATATAAAAAAAACCATCTGGGGCAAAACGGGATACCTTTCGATTTGACTTGCGGACTTGCGATTTGACTATTTTGCCCCACGTCGATATGACATTTCATGTCCCCGTTTTATTACATTATATCACTAATGGCAAAAGTGATTTAAAAAAAAATCGGTATGTTTTCAAAAGTCGTCCGTGCAGGTATGTCAGCGTGGACCCTCCCTCGACTCCTTTCGTCGGAGTCTCCTCTCTATGTCAGATCCCGCGGCTGGTTGGCGCCGGAGTTTGCGCGTTTCGCTGGATCCTCTACTCCTACTTTGCACTCCTCGGTGTGGAATACCGAGAGGCCAACCGAGTGAGGACCATCAGGATCGCGAACAGTTTACCGGCATCAACCGGTGCACACGGTAGTTCCGAACGGTAACTCCCCGCTAACACGCTCGTCCACCGTGTACCTGTGTCACGTGCGCCCGTTGGTTACCGGCGAGCTCCTCGCGCCCCGGAGTTTCCGTAATCGAATGTGATCGAGGCCAGTACGCGCAACTTTCGCGACCGCCGCGGAGCTTTCACAAATGTCTTTTTCCTCATTCTCGACGTACTCCTGCGTTTTATCTTCTCCAACGTCATCTTCACGATCCTCGCCACCGACACGCTCTTACCACGTGAGTTTTCACCGGAAGTCATCAGACTATCTGTATATTTCGCAACGACGGTCATCCTACCCGAATTCGCATGTTACGCATTAAACCGAAGTGCCGGTAATCAATGATCGTTAATACACGAACGATCAGTTGCAACGCCTCGCCCTCCCTCGGCCGTCGCTGGTCCGTGTTTTTCATTAAAATCAAACAACGAGCTGGCTCGTTATAAATTTATATAACGCGTCGGATCGACGCGCGTGACCCGGCGCTAATATCTTTTTTACCCGAGGGTCGACGACTGAATCCGATGGAAATTGCGCCAAAATACCTTCGTACTACGAAGTCAATTTTGTTCTCAATTGAAAAAAAATAAAACTACAAATTCGGTAGTTTATTTTCGAGTGAAAGGAGTAGCCCATTGCGGATGACGCCGGCCCGATCATCCGGAACTTCACTTTCACCTGTTACACATTAGAATTAATCCCACATAGCCCCGTGAGGCTGGAAAACTTTATTCGGCTTTCCCCACGTTTCGCATAATACATACAATTTATAAAATTAAGCCGCAGATGTGTGCAAGTAAACTTTCAATTTGTAGAAACTCCCATCAGGAAAACCGCTCTTGATTCCCTACATGTCTATACATATATACACATGTATTTCCGCCGGTTTGCACACAGTGTTGTTTGTTCCTCGTTGCCCGCGCTGCGATTCGCGGGGCGGGACGGGTTTGCACACACTTGCGGCGTATGATTTATTCCCGCCGCTCCGAGCGAAGTTTCGCCCGACGAAAGAGTGCATGCCCGGCATAAACCGGACCGCTCGTCCATCCACGAGTCGTCGAGATAGCGAGCTCCGGATCTCGAGATCCGTACGACGAAAGCCACTTTGCCTCCGCAGTTATTTTACCGTTCTACCGATCGCTCCTTTCTCCGGCGAACGGTGCGGAAAACGCGCGGGGATTCCCCGTCCGCGGTCCACACGCGGTCCTCCGCAGCCTCCCGCGGCCCCGAGCGAAGTTTCGAGGAACGAATCCATGCCCGGCATGAAACGGACCGCTTTTTTTTCTGCTTTTTTTCCAACAGTTCGTTTAATTTCTGCGTACACAATAATTTTGCAAAAGAATTATGAGAAAGAGGAACGAAAAAGCCGGAGCACTCTCGGATGAATGCAACTATCGACATGACCGAAAAGTCCACTGAAAAAGATTATCAATGAGACGAATGAAATTTGCTCGCGGGCAGCAAAAGAAAAAAAATTGTTACTCCAATTATCCTTTCAATGCTTACAACTCCATACGGGTTTTAAATGTTAACATGTCACCTTGACAGTTTTGCCGTCGTTTCACGACGTAAAGCGAACCGCTTTGTTTTCTTCTTTCTTTCTAACAGCTCGTTGATTCTCCGCGTACACAACAATCTCAGAAAATAATTATGGGAAAGACGAACGAGAAACCCAGAGCACTCTCGGGTGAATGCAACAATCGAAATGACCGAAGAGTGCACTGAGAAAAAAAAAGAATTATCAATTACTCAAATAAAATTCGCTTGCGGGTTGCCGAAGAAAAAAAACAATTGTTTGAATTCTTAAAATTCCATACGGGATTGAAACGATAGTACGTCACCTCGCAAGTCTTGCCGTCCTTGTTTCGATATCATATGGAATTGTAAGAATTGAAAGTGGAATTGGAATAGCAACTATTTTTCTTTGGGGGTCCGCAAGTGGATTTTTGTGCGCTCGACGATTAAATTTTTCTAAATAAAGCGGACCACTCGTTCATCCACGCGGAGATCCATCAGACTAAAGCCACTTTGCCTCCGCAGTTATTCTTCCATTCTCCCGAGCGTCTTCGCCGCTGCGGTGCGGAAAAGGCGCGGACCCCGCACACGCTCCACACGCGGTCATCCGCAGCCTCCTCCGGGCGAACTTTCGTCATCCCGCAAACGGGAAAACGGTCCGAACAGACGGACGCTTCGCTGTGGCGAACGGTTGATGCCTACCGACAAACACCGACGAGCGACTCTAACGTCCCACGTGACTTTTTCCGCTCGTCTTTCTGCAATCGTCGGCTACCGAGCTACGTCGGCTACGTGAGTGGATGCCTTGCCGACTCGACCCACCGTTTTCGCCATTTCTCTCCACGCAATCTTCTGATCCTTCTTCTTTTTATTTTTCGTTTTTTTCTTCTCCTTTTACTTCTTCCTCGTCTACTTCTGCGGGTTCTTATTATAGTTCGCGCCCGTTCGCCCGGGGAACTCGGGCGACTTAGAGATTCAACGAGAGAAATGAAGCTGAAGCACTCGTCCCGAGCAATGGATGAGATTTTAACTTCCGCTATTAGCGTAATGCCGAGTTGCTGCCAGTTCGTACATAGATATATGTACGTACACAGATATATATGTATATGTATTATACGCTACATAGGAGAGTTTGAAAAGTTTCTTCTTCATCCGTCGCGGCGGATAGGGCGGCCTCTCGTGTACATCGGCGTTCGGAAAAGCTTCTGCCGGATGAGACCCCGGAATCGGAACTTTGGAGGATAATGTTTTCAATCGGAGATTCATCGAACCATGGGATTTTACGGACTAAGGAATATTGACTTCCGGGCGTTTGATGCTTACGATTTATGCCGAAAGATCGTCGATTAAGATAAGTGACGAGGCGTCTGAAGCCAAAAGATTCACAACGAGTTCTGAAGCAAGGCATTTTTTTTTTTATATTAAAATATACATAAGTCGATGACTAAGATTCATCCATCGATATATGATAGATTTTAGTGAGAAACTAAAAGGCAATGTTCATTAAATGGAAGTTTTTGATTCGCCGATTTTAGTGACAAACTGCGAGGAACTGCGTCAATTGTTGGACAATCGGGAACAACGACTGGCTAATCCACGTATATATTTTCCAGTAACTGCAAAACATACAGGGTGGAGTTCGCGGTATACATAGGAAAGAGCGGGGCAAAATGGGACAGCGGGGCAAAACGGGACAGTGGGACAAAGCGCAATTTTCCAATAATTTTTGGTTGATAATGTGGGGCAAAACGGAGGAGAAAATCCAGGTCTATCGATGGGCTAAAATGGGGCGTCCAAATTTGTATTGGAAAATTGCGTTTTGGCCTATAGTCCCGTGTTGCCCCACTGCCCCATTTTGCCCCACTCTCCCCTACATAAGTAATATATATATATACGCGAAGATAACTCTTAATTTTGTTCGCCGTTTTGCGCAATAACAATAAAGAATAAAATAGCCGTTCAGCTCGCGCTTCATCGCACGATTTCTCCCGATCCCGAATCGAGTCGAGAAATCATCGGTGCGAATTGAGTATCCGAATCCTCGTTGGGGATTATGAGCGTGCGGCAGTCGGAGGAGCGTGCGGCGGTAAGGAATGGCCTTAGGAATCGTGGGGGGCAGCGTGCGGCTGTGCCGCGCGGGAGCGACGGTTTTCAGTGGTATAGCTCGCTCTGCGGTGCGGCAACTTTTTATTGTCACAAGGCGGTTGTTGCGGCGTCGCCAGCGCGAAGACGATGCAACACACCGGCGATGCCGGTTGTACGTATACGCTAGGCAACGGCTCTCGTTCGGTCGCTCTTGCCTGGGCTCTTCGCGGCTGCGGCCCACGGTATACCGTCGAGAACTAGGCACGGAATTGATAACATAAATATTGCGGCGGACGGTGGCCGCAATTTATAGCCATTGTAATGACCCTTAATGTTCGCGAGTAGTTTGGCTACGAATAGCTGACTTTCCCCGTTCCTCTCGAGCGCCCTCAGCTCCACTCATTTTCTCTCACTTCGACTCGCGCTACTGTTGGCAGTCGCTCTTTTCGCGTCGTTCTCGTAATTCTCCGATAGGAGGCGAGACGTCGCTAATTTTCTTATATTTGGCGCTCTCTCGTTCTCGGAACCCGCCTGCTTAGCCTCTGACGTAACGTTTCGCACCTATTTCCTAGTTGAAGAAAATTCTGCGACCACCACGACTTCGCGCTTCCAGATTCAAGGTCGTTAATGGCGATGCGGAAATGGCGAATCGAACGGCCTAGATGCTCGATCACTCAAATGAAACCTTCCTCGGGGTGACTTTCCGATCGAAGTAACTGTTAAGCGGGCGATATTTCCTTCGAAAGAACAGTCTTTTATCCATGTATTATAATGACAGTGTTCATTAAATGGCAATGGTCATAAAATGTCGGTGTTCATTAAATGGCAGCAATCATTAAATTGCGATGTTCATTAAATGGCGATGTTCATTAAATGGCAGCAATCATTAAATGGCAGCAATCATTAAATGGCGATGTCCATTAAATGGCAGTGTTTTAAATGGCGGTGTTCATTGAATGGCAGTGTTCATTAAATAGCAGCGTTCATTAAATGGCGATGTTCATTAAATGGCGGTGTTCATTAAATGGCAGTGTTCATTAAGTGGCGATGTTCATTAAATGGCGGTGTTCATTAAATGGCAGCGTTCTTTAAATGGCAGTGTTCATTAAATAGCAGCTTTCATTAAATGGCAATGGTCATAAAATGTCGGTGTTCATTAAATGGCAGCAATCATTAAATTGCGATGTTCATTAAATGGCAGCAATCATTAAATGGCAGCAATCATTAAATGGCGATATCCATTAAATGGCAGTGTTTTAAATGGCGGTGTTCATTAAATAGCAGCGTTCATTAAATGGCGATATCCATTAAATGGCAGTGTTTTAAATGGCGGTGTTCATTAAATAGCAGCGTTCATTAAATGGCGATGTTCATTAAATGGCGGTGTTCATTAAATGGCAGTGTTCATTAAGTGGCGATGTTCATTAAATGGCGGTGTTCATTAAATGGCAGCGTTCTTTAAATGGCAGTGTTCATTAAATAGCAGCTTCCATTAAATGGCGATGTTCATTAAATGGCGATGTTCATTCAATGGCGGTGTTCATTAAATGGCAGTGTTCATTAAGTGGCGATGGTCATTAAATGGCGGTGTTCATCAAATGTCAGTTTGCATTAAATGGCAGTGTTCATTAAGTGGACAGTTTCGTTTTGTCGATTTCAGTGACAAATTGCAAGAAAGTACGTGAATTATTGGCCCAACGGGAGCAGTGACTATCAATAGTTGACCTACGTATATATTTTACAGTAACTGCAGCACGTATAGAGTGGAGTTCGCGGTATCGGCTGCGACGTCTATATCGGAAGAGGGAAGAGTTTCACCGGGCACTCACATCCTCCGCATCTTCGTCGTTCTCTCGTCCCTGTCGCGGTCAGACGCGGTGAACCGACCTACCTTGCTCGTTTCGCCGACGCCAACAGTTTCCCTTCGCCCATAAATCGCGGATGCCTCGCATTCTCTACCCGGTTCTATGTAGCTCGGACGAAAGTATATAGCAATCTCAACGGGTGATAAAGATATCCGTCTAATCACATCAGCCCCCTCGGTAGGTTGTAAAATAAAAAAAAAAATGCCGTTGTATAAATGTCCCTTGAAGTTTGTTCGTTACCGCCTCTCGGTACATGGCAATCGGTTTTGCGAAAAATCGTTACTCGGAATTGAAAAAGAAACTTCCGCAAGCTTCTCCTAATAGGAGAGGTGGGGCTAAATGAATAAATGAATAAATGAATAAATGAATAAATGAATAAATGAATAAATGAATAAATGAATAAATGAATAAATGAATAAATGAATAAATGAATAAATGAATAAATAAATAAATAAATAAATAAATAAATAAATAAATAAATAAATAAATACGAGATGGGATACGTTCTTCTGCCTCTTAGCAATCGATATGCGGCTACGATAAAAAAGCTCCGGAGCACATCATACTCATAATGCGAGTTCTTAAGCGATACAGGGCCACCAATGCTTAATACAGCTTTGAATCTCCCTCGCAGTCTCGGCTCTTTTATGCTCGAATAAATTTGAGTTACGTCGTAATTGGACAATTATTTTAACTTTTTCTTTGCTTTTTTTCCAGTGGGAGAGCAAAGTGAAATTATATAGATATATAGGCGCGCGGGCGCGTAACCCCTTGGCCGCGATTCTACTGAGCTGTGATGGTTGTTAGTGGTCCGTATAGCGGTACAGAGCCGCGGGAGAATCCAGTACGTTCGTTACACTCCCGATGACCACGGAAAGATGCGAAAACCTTCCTAATAGATGGAAAAAAACACATTACACGCTTCAGCGATTTTTAATTGCCATTATGCAATATTTTCCCGTGAACCACTCGCTCACTGCTATATTATTTGTCGAATTATTTTGTTCCGTGAGAGCCGAGAAGAAAAGCTGGATGAGCAGTGCCACGTGTCCGGAAAAATTGTCTGCCAATATTAACAAGAGCTTTGAAAAAAGTTAATAAAAAAAAAAAATTGAATAAAAAATTGATGTCGATCATTTTTCGAATATTCTTTAATACGAGCCACATAGCTATTCTAATAAATAAATTCATAAAAATTGATTCCAAGTCGAGCTTTTTTTTGAGGGTCTATCAAGAATACGCTATGTCTAAGCCTCGAGCCGCGCGTCGAGTTTGTTTTTCACCCAGCAGGAATATATTTTTATTTAATTTTAATAAAAAATAAAAAAAAGAAATTCTATCTCGCGATATCGCTCGGGGTCGACGAGAATGGCCCTTGTGTGTTTCAAAATAGCACGAAAATATCGTTACCCGTATGGTATATTACTGTTATCGTGGTATGCTGAGGGGACGAAAGTAATTCAGACTGGTATTCTCGTTGGTAGGGCTTATAGTGTATACTCGCAGGCGGGCAGGGGAAAAGACGCAACGAGACATGCGCCAGATGTAGGACGTTATCGCGAGGTAGAGGGGAGCTTTGCGTTCCGAAGAAAACTACAAAAAAAAAAAAAAAAACCTTTCCTTGAACGTGACACAGAGCGTCGACGCGAAAATTTCGTTTCCTCTCTACTTCCTATACAATTCGCCCTTCTCCTTTATCTTATTTTTCTTCACCTCTCTTTCCCATTCACTTTCTCTCATTTTTTTTGTTCTTTTTACCGATTCACGTGTGTGCCCCGGAGGGAGGGAAGTCGGGTGAGTTTACGGAACGGAAAGAGTACGGCCAGACCGCTCTCACCGCGGCTGAGAGAATTTTCCGGGCGCGCGGTAGGGCGAGAGCGAGAGAGAATCGTTCAAGCCCCGTCGACCAAACTTAGCGCCGATCGCTTTACGGCGCGTTGCGATCGATCATTCACGGTGCGGTCGGAGGTATTCTCATGCAAAACGATCTGGATCATTAGTTCGAATGTCAAGGCCAGTCAGTTGCAAAAGCGCAGGCGAGCTCGCCGGATGGAGACGGTGACACATTTTAGATTTCCCTGTGGTACAAACGCCGGGAGACAAATGGACTTTCATCCACGGTTTACTCGCCGCGAAAAATATATTTCATCGTTAGAGACGTCGATGAATTCCCTGGGACGAAAAAAAAAAAATTAATTCGCGAACGATCTTTATTTAATTCGATTACCGACCCGGCTCGGTCGGTAACAAAAACTAACTATTTATTTATTTATCTATTCATTCACGGGACAATGCCCTTTTGCAAAAGGAAAAAAGCGAAAATTCAGATATAAAAAGAAAATTTGGGATGCGTTACAGTGGATCACATTTGAAAGAGAATGGAAGAGAAATTTGATAATAGATTTAATGTTATATATTTTTTAACTGACGCCAGCCATTTCTGGTTAAAAGCAAATTATTACACGCTTCGGATGTCAATTCAGCTTCGTGCAAGAGTTTTCTCCCGACCGTCCGGGCTGAGCATCGTTAAAAAAATTAATTACAATTTTCTAAGGGAATTCTATCTTCGTTGATTAATTTGAGCGAAGGTGAACGGAGATTTATCGATAATCTTGTTTGCTCACGTCTCCCGAGTACGTATAATTCGGATAATTGGATTTCTTTGGCAAAGGCGAAGGGATTCGTCGTTGTCGTCATGCCGATAAAAATAACGAACGTGCGAGGACGACGTTGAGCGGACGCGCAGTTCAAACGAGCCTCGACGGAGCCGAGGTCGGAGAATGCCTAATTAGAGAGCGAACTTGATCCATCGCGTGAGGTCGCTCGTAAAACAGATAATTCCGCCGGAAGTGGATTTTGGGGAATCGCTTTACGACAGCCCCGCTGCTCACGGTACGAATGCGTTGCGACATACGGCATAGCGGTGCACCTATATGCGGACGGATTGAAAGCATCGATAATGTAACATTCGGGCGGTCGGATTAAGGCGCCTAAACACGATTAAGTCGGTTGAGTTCAATTTTAGTCGACTCGAAGAGCACACCAGCTTGATATCCTATGCACCGGTATAAATGGGATGTAGGGGAAGATCGAGGCAAACGCCAAAGAGAACGGGCCAATTTACATCTTACAAAATAATTGAAAAAAAAAAAAAGAAAACGAAAGAAAATTTCACAACAAAAAAGTCGATTTTCCCAATTTGGCTATGTCAATTATATTTTTTTTGGAAGAAACCTTCATAATGGCCTATCGCTTGTATGTAAATTGATTCTTCGAATAAAAAAAATCCTTACTAGATATTCGATATAGGGATAGGTGAGAGCGGGGCAAAATGGGACAGTGGGGCAGAACGGGACCGCGAGGGCAAAACTTAGTTTTCCTATCATTTTTGGATGCCCTATTTTGTCCCAACGATACGTCCGGATTTTCAATAACGTTTTGCCCCACTTACCGCTACCGCAATTATCCCAAAAGTTATTGGAAAATTGCATTTTGTCTCACTATCCCGTTTTGCCCCACTGTTCCATTTTGCCCCGCTCTCCCCTACTCCGTTCGAATGCTGCGACAGGTCCGAGGGGAACCGTTCGACAATATGGCAATGCTATGGAAACGCGAGAATAGCGTGAAGAGCAACGGGAGGTATGCGCGCCGACGTGCATGTTATACATATATGTGTATTCGTAGATTGTGACACTGGGCCTAACAATGCTCACGGCGAAAGGTTGGAAAATATTTTGCAAAGGTATTTAATATATATCGTTGGGAAAGCGTACGACGAGAAATACTTCTAACGGAAGAGGTATTATCTGAACTTCGGATAACCGGAGAAGTTTCGAAGACAGATGACAATGCTCCGTTTCATATCGTCACGTGGAATCTGTTGAATGCACTTCCATAGGTACGCACTCGCGAACCTGCGCATTTGTTTTCCCTCCCGGGATACGCGGAACGACTCTGACACGCTGCAGTGGAACGTTATGTCGAACAAGGCGGGACGAAAGATCTGACACCGCAGGCGAAATTTTTCAAATACTGTGCAACAGTAACAATTTTTCACAATTATTCGCGGGGCATAACGAAGGTGCTAACTCGAATGGAGCGCTCTTTGTCGACTGTAAAGCGTATTAATAAAAAGTAGAAGCTGTTCTACGATTCACTATCGTTTCTAAGATGTGTATGATTTTTAAAAATTTAATAAATGCAATAAATGTAATAAATTTAATAAATCTAGGGCTGAAGGACTCCGGTCGATGGCCCATTGGCAATGTCAATGAAAGCGACTTAACAACTACATAGATCGATGTATCGTAGATTGTATGGACTAATTGACATTGTCAATAAATACACTTTTACTACTACTAATAATAAATCTAATAAATCTAACAAATCTAATAAATTTAATAAAATTTGCTTGAATTAAAGAAAAGTTCATTATGCCTCTAAGGAATCGATCCTTTAATGATTCTTTATATTTCCTTTTTTTCCTGTTTCCAGTTGATCCGATGATTTCGACAAAATGGTCGTTCGCGAAAAAGCGCTGCTTGTGATGTTGATCGTTCTGCTGTCATATCCGAACGACAATTTCGGTGAGTATTATATGCCGATTAATTTTAACCCGATTACGCGGTCACACGGTTCTTTCCATTATTTTACAGAAATACTATAGATAAAGTTATAAGTATATTCGAGCTGGAGAGGGTGTCTAGCCGGAGCGAGGTTTCTCCCGAGTCTCGATTGGATTAATAAGCAGTCTGATACAAATGTGTTTTAAAAAAAGTAAAAAAAAAAAAAAACTTTAATCAGTCGAGTAAGAAAAGCTGGACGAGGCCAATAAACGCCACCAATCGCGACCGCGAATATAGCATCGATCTCGCCGAACAATAGCGTGGGCTGGAAAAGTCACGACAGCAATCGAACCCTCGAGATTCCCCCTTTCGATTGAATTCATTAAAATTAATCAGGTTTGGCTGCAGTCGGATGCGCGCAGCTTGTTTCTCGGGCTACCAGTTTCGCGAGACAGGCGACAGAGAGTCTAGCATATAGCGGGACCACGGTAAAAATACACTTGTCCCAAACAAGTGTGTTTTTACCGCGGTCCCATGACGACTCACCAGACCAAGGATAAAAAATATATATATATTTTTCATAAACACATCAAGGTGCACAATCGTTTCTCGTATCTTCGACAAGTTTGCAAGTCCTATCGATCGTCGATATTGATATTTAAATTTAATGAGTTGCGGAAAAGAATGTTTTAAAAATAAGAATAATGTTTAAACAAATAAAATGGTACCAGTACAACTTTCAAAATATTTTCACCCAGACATTTTTTTCTCACGGTCGAAACACCGTTACGGACGATAAATCGTCATTAATTTTTCGCAAAACTCTTCAACATTTCAAAAAAAAAAAAAAAAATGCTATATGCTTTCCCGAAATCGATGCTCCCGTCTTAAACGTCACTGAAGCTCCCTTAAAAAAAGCCTCTCCAGAGTGATAATTCGTAGCGCAAAAGGCGCAGTCGCTGGACCGTACCAAAGCTCCTTCGGAGCTAAACAGTGAGAGAGGAGCTTATTTCGTTGGCGTCATTTACCCCCCCCCCCCCCCCTCCGCGTTTACATATACATATAAATTGAACAACATTGCACCACGGAAGAGAGATAAATGTAGATGACGCTATGGGCCGACACTCTCGAATATCCCACGGTGATTGTCTACTTATAACACTTTCGGATCCTATTATTCCTGTTATGAGATAAATGGGTCAACGTTGTCGCTTCTCTTCACGCCGGCCTCCGCCATGGTGGCTCTGGATCTTCCTCCTTCGCACCCACCGACCCCCTTGTCTGTCTGTGTCTCGCTCGGCCGCTTCTCCTTCTCTTCCTCTCTTCTTATTCTTCATCTTGTTCGCCTTTGCCGCGCCACTCTGGCCCCGGGGCAGTTCTTCCTCTCGTCCTCGCTTTTACTCCGCCACCTCAGCTCTCCGAGACAGGCTCCTTACTCCTTCCGACGAACCCACCGCCCCCTCGCGGACCACCTATTTCTCGAGTTCCTTTCACCTTCTCACCTCGCACCCGGCTTATTCGATACTCATCTCGACTATGGGTTCTCTTATTCACTTCGCTTATTACGTTTCGTTACGGCTTCTCTCCTCGAGAGTCCTCCTTCGCGACGGAAGATTCCGCGTCCACTCTTCTCACCCGGTCCATCGCCTCTTCCTCCGGTTTCTCCGCGTTCTTTTCTCAGTCGGACGGACGCCATTTGTGAAAAATCCTCACAAGCTAGCCTTCCCCCGCGTTCGTTTCGCCCACCGTAAAGGAAAACTTTATTTCTCTTTGATTCTTTTCAATACCCGCTCGGGGTTCGGCATCCAGCATCCGGTTCCCCTTCACTCGAGACTCTTCGCTTCTTTCGCGCTTGGTATTCAACGCGCGTAACCGGTTAACCGTTGAATTTCCACCACTCTCGGCAACGCACGGCCGCGCGAGTTACTCGATTTTCGATAAATTCCGTGTATCGTTCCCGCTAACCCAACCCAACGCCCCCCCCCCCCGCCCCCACTCTCGCGCAGCTGTACTCAGGATTACGGAAATAGCAATCGCCCGGTATACAATGCGAATAATTGAACGGTTGTGGTTTTGAAATTTTAGCGTGGGCTTCGTTTATAATTCAAATTTTGGGCAAAGCAGCGGAAGGATTTGTAATATATATTGTAATAACGTAATCGATGTTGGGGGTTTGGTGTATTTTTTTTTTCAAATTTCTCCCAGGCGGCGCCTTCCAGCCTGAATTCGGCGGTCCCATCGCCAATCTGACGGTACCACTTGGAAGAGATGCCATGTTCACGTGCCTCGTCGAGCATCTCGGAGGATACAGGGTAGGTACCGGACGTTCTTCTTATCGGACTCGAGATTATATTCGATTAAACAATAAAGGCACCCGTATTATTGGCGTTGGTTAGTTTATATTATGCGCTCGTTGTACCATGAAAAAGGTAAGTACAGTGAATATGTGGTGGTTATAGAAGAATCGTATAATAACATCATTAGGATATATGCGTGAGAGATAGAATAAAATAATTACAGTAATAACATTTACTAGTAATCTTATGGTTACAATTGAGATTAGTATTATATTATATCTTATGGTAGTCTTATAGATAATCTTATGGATAAATTTATGGTAGATATGAATAAAAGTTTGAGAGAGATGTATTAGAAGGAGGGTGATAACACATAATATCATTGTGCATCCTTGGCCATGTAGCCATTTGACAAGTCTCAGGGAGTGACTGCCATAGGTAGACTGTCATGAGACGGAACGAGTTCCGAAAGCCTGTCGTGCGGTGATCGGGAATGTAGAAGATGCACGCCTGTAGGACTGTAAAGATAGGCCGCCCTAGCCGGCTAATATATCTTATCCGGCTAATGGATTTTATAGTTTAGCCAGCCAAGCTATTTTAGCCGGTCAAGTACATAAAGTCGTGCATACAATCGTGCCCCTTGATGTCGCATTGTACTTTAGTCCAAAAAGGCCAGCGGATTCGTGTTCAGCGCGCAAAAATACGTCGAAATACGTGGCAACTAATTAAAAAAAAAGAAAAAAAAATTCGTCCAAAATTTGCAAGGCCCTTTCCAGTCTATTTTTTGCGTTTTTCAACGTCCTCAAACGGCACGATAAAACGATTCTAAAACTTCGGACAAGGCCCTAGATTGTGTATTTTCCCGTAGAACACGATAGGCACCTCGGATTTCCCCTACCGCCACTGGGAGCCGAGATATCGACGTTTGAAAATCACGAAAATCAACGGTTTTCCAAAAGTGGCTCAAACATTGAAAAATCGTTGTTCATTTGATTTTTTTTTGTTTCAAAGCCATATTCGATGTGTCTTTTCCCGCTGATCACGAATATAATAATTGTTTTATTTTCAAACCAATATTTTCCATTTAAATCCCATTTTTCGTGCATAAAATCGAGCCCCTTTTAATGTCAGATTGTAATTTCGGCCAAAAAGGCCGGCGGATTCGTGTTCAGCGGGCGAAAATACTTCGGAATACGTTGCAGGTAACATTAGGAAATAAAAATCAAAATTCGTCAAAACATTTCAAGACTGTATTAGCTTAGCCGGCTAAGATATTTTAGCCGGCTAGGCGGGCCTATCCGTTGAGCGCTACACGCCTGTACTCGAGACGATTTACGCAAAGAGAAATCTGGCCTAGGCAACTATCTACTATATTATACTATCGACAAGACTTTCTGTTAAATAGAATACTACGATATTATTATTATTATCTTTGTTATTCTAGTATTGTTATTATTATTGTTATTATTATTGGCGGTGAGAAGGAAGTAATAGAGATATCAGGCACGAGTTGCATGTATGTTAAGGATGCACCGTTTCGGATCTACGTGCCCTCCTCCGTGTCAGTCTTATAATACGAAATGTACGTGCCGAACACGTTCGGCAGACAGCTTTCTCTGAGCAGTCCCGGCTGTTTCAGAATTGGGAATATTCCAGACCAAATGCTAATTTTCCGATGAAATTTCGGCGATGTCTACCGTGTATTATTTTGCACAATTTACGGGTCTATATACATATATGCATAAAAATATATTTTTGTATTGTTTCACTTATCGTTCAATCGCACAGTGATACGTACATTAATTTTCAACATTATTTTCGTGTCTCGAGTATAAAAATTGTTCCCTTTCTTTTTCTAAGGTATGAAAAATGAATTACTTGAAAAGAAACTGAGAATGCCAACCCGTTTCAACCGTTTCATGTCCGATATACTCTATTTGCCAAGTGGTTGAAGCGACTAATAAAAAAATATATATATATATGTACAGTATTTAACTCCATGACGAAACGGTTATGAATGTTTTATAGGTTTAATCGTATCGATTTGTGTATGTCGCAGGTCGGTTGGATAAAAGCCGACACCAAAGCTATACAGGCGATACACGATCACGTTATAACCCACAATCCGCGAGTGTCGGTATCGCGAAGCGATCACACCATGTGGAATCTTCACATAAAGGGTGTCGAGCTCGAGGATGCTGGATTGTACATGTGCCAAATTAACACCGACCCTATGAAGAGCCAGGTAAGCAAAAATACATAATTACTTCGATACATTTTTTGGTTTATTTACGTGAGATTAATTGTTTATCCATTTTTTGCTTTCCCAAATCTGTAAAAAAAAAAAACATTTGAAGTGTTCGAGATTTTTACGAAAACATGTCCGAAATGTTCCGAAGGGTCGCTACGAAACATCGGACAATTCCGAACTTCGCTACGAAAGCAAATTGTACTTACGAGCGATGGGAAAAATTTTAATCTTTCGTTTTTTTTCCTCGTTAATTATGCACAACGAATTTTTTCGGAGTTTCACTGTTACGCGAGGTGAGCGCCGGTTGAATCGATTTCGCTGGAGAATTTCCATCGAAATTCGTGACGGGTGTCGAGGTAAGCGATTACTCGGTGCGGGATTAAATCATCAAAAGGACTTCAAGCGCGTTTTCGGCAGGCAGGGCTCTTGAGCTCTCGGTGGCGTCGGGGTGGAGGATTTCGTTCTATCGCATCAGAACGAGTGATTCGTGGCTCCGGCTGTGAAGAACGTACGGTTGCAAACCGTCGATCGGCTTAATATCGCGAGGGAGGAGGTGGATATCACGGAATCCGAGTCGATCCACCTATCGTGCATCGATCCGCGCTTCGAGCAGTAATTAGAGTCCAGTTATGCCGAAACGCTTGTGGACTCCTGTATTGGGGATCAAATACCGCAACGGCACCGATCGTACCGACCGGGTTTCACCGCCGGTCCTCTCCCACACGCACGCACGAATGTGCCCGGGCACGATAGCGATACATCGAAAATATACGTGGTTAAGGAGTTAGGAACGACATTGGTCAGACGGATTAAAACCGGATTTACGGCCGATGGTCAGGAGCGTGGGGCAAAATGGGATGGCTGGATGCAGCAGGACAGATGTGGGGCAATATGGAGTATGATAAAATTATCGCACAAATTAATTCAAATAATCATAGGAAACTTTTTTTTTAGTATGTGAACAAAGGTCACTTAATTGGTTTGGAATCGGTTAGTTGACCTATAGGGATCAAATACCGGAAGAGTACTGACCATATCGACTGGGGCTCACTGTCGGTCCTATCTCGCACGCACGCACGAATGTGCCCGGGCACGATAGCGATACATCGAAAATATACGTGGTTAAGGAGTTAGGAACGATATTGGTCAGACGGATTATTTGCGATCGTAGGGAAACCGGATTTACGGCCGATGGTCAGGAGCGTGGGGCAAAATGGGATAGCTGGATGCAGCAGGACAGATGTGGGGCAATATGGAGTATGATAAAATTATCGCACAAATTAATTCGAATAATCATAGGAAACTTTTTTTTTTGTATGTGAACATAGGTCACTTAATCGGTTTTAGAATGGATCGAACAGGCCTCGATTCTCAGCTTGCCCGTATTGCCCCGTTCTATCGTACCGCAAACACGGTGACTTATTGACACGGTCTGTCGACGTTGGACAAATAGATACCGAGTTAATATCGCCTGGAATTATGCCTACCGGGACGGCAGTAGTCGAGGCCTGTGTTGGTCGGACAATACTCTGGTTCGTCGTGCAGTTATGAGCCTCCGTTATATGGGAATGCGATTTGCCGGTTTTTATTTTATTCATCGATACAAATTACGAATATCGTGTCAGCAGATTTTTTTTTATTGAATCTATCACACTAAGACTCCTCATTCGATTCCGTCCGTCTGAAGGTTACGTCGTTCACAATGGATCGCGACTGCCGTAAACAGAAGGTTAGGTAAGTCGTCGGATCAATGCGCTCGTGCTCAATGTTGGCGCGATAAATATATCTCACGATCCTTATCCGGCATGAGCGTTGGATACAAATGAACCAATTCCCAATATTTTTTTTTACCGTTCAATATCGTTTTACCGCTTCTTATCGAAACGCCTCCGGAGACGACCGGGGCAAAACGGACAACCAGTAAACTGCAGAAGTGGCGAAAAATGGGCAACGAATGAGGAAATTCCACAAAAGTTCAATCATTGAATCCGGACGTGATCAACGTAAAATTATAAATTTCAACCGAGCGCGGTACGTTTATGTGTGTGCGGAGAAAGAATGACAGTTTTACCGCGTCTTATCGGACCTCCTCCGAAACGACCGGGTCGTTACAAAAGAATGACGAATGGCCCCGTCGTTAAGGTACGGCGAAAGTTTTACCGGCAACGCAGGTGCATGCCTGACGCGTAGCTCGTTTACGGTCCCGAACATTTTACCCAACAAAATCGTACTCGTCTAGGTATCCGGCGCTTCTCTCGTTCCAGCGCACCGCGGGAATTGTGACCGCAGCTTTTCTCCCCTCCCCCCCCCCTCCCTCCCAAGCCCCCATCCCGATGCCCGTTCCACGCCGGTAAGCCTTCTCGGTTTCGACGGTAACAGCTAATTGGTAATGGCACAAGCGACACTTGCTTCGAGAGCGGTAGCCAATCGATCGCCGATCGAACTTCCACCTCAGACTCGTAATTATTATATCTCTGAAATAATTCATCGCTTCCGACGAGAAATAAAGAGAAAAAAAAAATTAGTGTTTTTTTTTTACTACAAAATAAAAATATTCACGACGCAAAGTTTTTTATTCGTACCAGCGCGACCCCCTTCCTCAGCGAAATGTTGATGAAGCTATATCATGAAAGAACCAAAAAAAACTATATAAGATGCTCCATTTTTTTTTTTTTTACAATTTATTTTATTTTTTTTCGACGGAGCATCTGAAGAGGTCTAATTCGTGGTGCTGAGGTAGTCGCCCTTCCGGAGTATGGGGCGCCCCAGATTATAGGACGGGGGGGTGGGGGTGGAGAATGAGGTTTTAGTTTCGCAAGTCGAGAAATCAGATTGAATTTATGCGGGCACGCTCGCTCCTCCTCTCTCGGTGTCTTCGCCTCGCTCCCTCGCGTTCCTCGTCGTCCCGGCTAATCCGGCAAAATGCCTTCGTCCGCCCCGTCCCGCCGGAGTTCAACTCGTTCCCTCCTGGTTTCTTACCTCTTATATCCGGTAAACCGTAATCTCAAATGGTGCAAGGCGCCCGGAGTGGCTGTTGCCGTGTACCTTTCCAAAAGGGTGTGCTATATAGTCCGGCAAATTTTAAGTAATGAACGGAAGCCTCCTCCGCTCCGACCCAAACCACTTCCGGTTCGAGAGACTCCTCATGGCACAAAGTTCCTCGAGGTCCGAGTTCGTTCGATTTTTCACTAACGTTCGATTCGCAGTTACTATTGATACAGGCAGAGTGGGGGGCAAAACGGAACAGCGAGGCAAAACTGACGTCTTGCATTTAAGATCTTTCCAATTTAATATGCTCCAGGAATGATCGGTAAAGATGCTCCGGCGGAACTGACGTCCCAAATCGGAGATGAGAATATATATATTTTTTTAAATGGTCCATTTTGAAGCACTTGTCCTACACATAGGTGTTTTAATTCTATTAGCCATAAAAATGGTCTATTGTAATTTAAGAATAGCCTACATGTTCATTTCGGCGTGCACCATCTGTATCGACGACTAAGAGTGAAAAGGGCGCAAAGCCAGTGTTGATAGTATGAAAGTTACGCTCCTTGGATTCCCAGCTCCAATTTGCGTTCGACAAGAGACAAGAGAGCGTTCGACAAGAGAACGTTTAATTGTGTTGGCGAGCTGTGTATTAATATAGGAATATAGCAGGGCAAAACAGAACACCTTGGCAAAACGAAGGTTCTGCATTTGGGATAAGAATTTGTTTATTTTTTCAGTTTAATATGCTCTACGAATTATCGCTAAAGTTGGGCCGGCATTACTGACGTCCCGGATTGGAGATGAGAATATATTTTTTAGATGGTCCTTTTTGCCCCGCTCTATAGAATTTTTAATTCCATAAACATAAAAGTTGTCTATGCTAATTTAAGCACAGTCAACATGTCCATTCTGGTGTTGCACCGTCTATATCGACGGCTAAGAATCAAAAGGGCGCGAAACCAGTGTTAAAAGTATGCAAGTTACGCCCTTTTGATTCCCCGCTCCAATTTGCAGCAGACGAGGATCGTTTGACGAAAAAACGCATAACTGCTTAGTCGATTCGGGGTTAAGAGCGATCGCTTCGCCGGGAGTTCGAGATGCACACACGGAGTTGATTCGTCGCGAGCTGCGATGAGGGTAGTTTAAGTTGGCTCGTTTCCGGTAGGGAGATATAAACAGGAGGAGCGTGAGCGGCACGCCAGCGTCAAACGTGCGGTGCAGCATCCAGCCAGCTTCTCCGAATTATTCCATAAAGCCATAATCCTCGCGGGTGCCACGATAGAGAAATCCCGTTTTCGCTCGAGCTTGCTTCGCTGCCTGCCGGGCGTCTCAAGTTCTCATCTCCTCGAGCTGCAACTACTTCTCGAGTGCGTGGAGAGTCATTCCGGTAGGCCCGCAGGCACGACAGGAGATCGGAAGAGAACCACCCTCTCTCTCTCTCTCTCTCTCAAAGTTAAAGCGATGAAATATGCGTGCGACAGGTAAATCCTCGCTTCGTTAGTTACGGCATGCAGCAGAAATAGTACTTTCCACCACAGCTTCCCTCGGCTCTCTCACTACATCTCTATCTCCGAGACGAACGGTAGAGCTAACTTGATTTCGAGGCTGTTAAGTTCGCCGGTCGGGTTCGCCATATAATTTCCTTATTTATTTATTCGTTTGTTTATTGGTAAATACATAAACGAATTAAATTATTTAAGGTAAACAATTAAATTATGTCTTTATTTATTGATAAATAAACAAATTTTTATTATTTTTTTTTGTTGTTGTAAAGGGCTATTTTTTGGAAAGATTTTCAACACGCGGAAATTGAAGATATTCAAAATATGCGAAGCTCGAAATAGTGGTTTTGTAATTTTGAATACCTTCTTCTCTCCCGCGTGTTTGTAAATATATTTTTTGTTTAAATGAGATTTTTCGAGAGAAATAACAATCGGCTATTATGATCCGGGAATTTGCCGTCAGTGTTGGGTAAAAAGAGGAAAAAAAAAGATCGAAGCATTTAAAAAATGTCTCGCCGACGAGGAGTTGTGCAAGGAATTGAAACCGCACGAGATGTGGGTTTGGGCGAGGAGCGTCGTTAATACGCAACTGTTTAGAGCACATTGAATAGGATGTCGCGCGCGAGTTGTTCCCCGACTTAGGCAGTTTCGAGAGCACACTTGGATACCCGAAGACCCCTTGTTCTATATGTTGGGCCATTCATTACAACGTATCTCGTGGAGGGCTCAACCAAGGCGGGCTGAACACAATTTCATTATAATGATTGAAGTTTAGAATCATCCTCCAACCCCTCCCTCTAAGACTCTAACCGGTTCAGCGAGTGCAATTTTGAGGGTGCAACACCGGATGACATAACGATAATTGCACGCGTGCGTAATCCGATTACGTAATGGAGCGCGAGCAGCATGGAAGACGTATCGAGGTTACCGAAGTGCAAGTGCGCAAGATTCTTCGCACTTCGAATTTTCAGTTAAACGTACGTGTTGCCATATTTACATATAAATGTAAATAAATGTATATAATAATATTATAATTATGTAGGTAAAATTAAAAATAAAAAAATCAAAATTAAAAGTGAATATATATATATATATATATATATATATATAATGATATTTTGTTATTCCAACGAGATGTCAGATGGCAAATGTATAAATAGAAAATTAATCAAACGCACGAGCCTGGCGCGTAGCTTTTTCCGTAACGAAACATTTTTAACAATGAATAATTAATCCCGGCACGCGCGCTCCGCCCACCCGCAAACATAACTGTATTATGTATTTAGTTTAGCCGCTAACCGCTCGTCGTGCAGCGGATCGTCACCCTTCGTCGAGTGCACTTCCGGTCTGACGCAGGGGACACGCAGTTAGATGAATTTAAATATTGCTCGCGGAACCCACGACGGAGACCTCTCGTCTCTTTCCTTCACAATCGTTTGCAAACACCCCCCCCCCCTCCACCCGCGCATACAGTTGCTCTTTTTCCGACCTCTACTTTATTTTATTACTTTTTTTTTTCTTTTTTACAAATTTTCCAACCGCACATAATTTCGAAAGAAATTCTACGAAAGCGCCCTTTTCCAACCTCCATTTAATTTGATTTCATTTATTTTTGTACCGCTTTTCCAACCGGAAATAATTCCGAAAGAAATTGTGAGACCCCCTTTTCGAAGCAAACTTTCGCCGTTTATCTCTGGTCTCGTTTGCTCGGGCACAGAGAGACGCCCGACACTCGAGGCATTTCAGCTCATTAATTAACTGCCGAAAATTCACGATACAAGTGAAAAAGAAAAAAAAAAGTTGCCGCTTGCGAAGAGGCGCTCAAACGATCCTGCAATCGTGAAATTTGTTATAATTGTACAGCCGACATTGTTAGGGCAGGGGGGGGGGGTTTGGATGGACGGGTCAGTGGCAAGAGGAACGTTGAGGAGACCCGCCACGTTAATTAACGAAAAACCTCGTTTATACCCAAGTTGCTGGGGACCGCTCGCTCACTCTCCTCCTGTGCTCTTGGGTAAGCGAAAGGGAGAAAGAGCGATCAAACTACCTCTTTCGCCGCGTGCGGATGCGGCCAGTGTCAACGGATTCTCCTCTGTCCCGACCACTCTGGAACTGACCCGCAGTTTTCGCCGGATGAGATAGAGAGAAACCCATTGTACCTCTATCTCATCCTGGACCGACGGTCGATTAAAGTTTTAACACGGAAAACTGAATCAGCCGTCGAGCGAGAGATGCTCAAATATATATACATACATATACACATATAATGCGAATATATATGAGAGGCCACTTTTTTTTTCGCCGGTAGAGAAAATCGGCTAATTTTGTCCGAACTTCTCGCGTTGATCATTAAAGCTTCCGGCGTGTGAAAAAAAAAATGAAAAAATTTCGGACGTTTAGTCCTATTCTCGTAAAAAGTTCCCTCGGACGTATAACTGTGGAGGCGAAGATACGACGGTCGTCCAGGCATACATCGGATTCGGTGGCATAAAAAAAATCTGCTATCTGAGAAAAAAAAATGGACAAATATTAGACACTTATTTTTGTTCTCATAAAAGGTTCCCTCAGACGTATAGGTGTGGAAGCAGAGATACACGACGGTCGTCCAGGTATAAAAAAAAATTCGCTGGATAAGAAAAAAAATTGAACAAATTTCAGAAGCGTATTTTTGGTGTCATAAAAGGTTCTCTCGGACTTATAGGTCTGGAGGAAAAGTTACGACGGTCGTCCAGGCAAACATCGGAGTTGGCGGGATTAAAAAAATTCGCTATCTAAGAAAAAAAAATGAACAAGTATCAAACGCTTATTATTATTTTCATAAAAGGTTTCCTTGGACGTATAGCTGTGAAGCCAGAGATACGAATTTCGTCCAGACAACCATCAGACTTGGTAGCATAAAAAAAAAAAAATTTGCTATCGACGAAAAAATTTAAATAAAAATTATAATTGAGATAAGTGAAGTTTGTGAATTCTGTGAAAACGAAAGTTCTCTTTTTACAGACCGGTGTCCTGTCGATCGAGGTGCCGCCGGACTTCATAGCCGGGGAGACTTCCGGCGACGTGATGATAGGCGAGGGTGGGCAGGTATGGACGGGATAACTGCGGCTCGATTGCTTGACGGGTTAATCAGAGTTGCGCGGGCATTAATGCCTGAAAAGTCAACCGCGACTCCATATGCGAGAAGTGATTGAATTATCGGTCAGCGAACTGGCCGATCGTTGCCTCCATAAAACGATCGTTGTTTCGCCTCTCCGCCGAATTAAATGGTCCAGGATCGGAGAATCGCAGATTAATGGCATGCTTTAGAATATCGTGGTTTATCGTCCTGCCAAAAATAATCAGAAAAATATTCTGAAAAAAATAGCGGCTATAAATCGGACCGAGTAAAATTTACGGAATGCATAATTTTCGCGAGCATTATGTAATCGAAAAAGATAAATTTTTCACTCGCACTGAAAGAAAGGATAGTATTTCTTATGATAATGAATAGTTCCGAGGGGGGACGTCTGTATAGATAGTTTCTGATAGTATATATTCAATTGGTCAAACTACAATTATGGTTGCAACCATAATTGTTCGTCATTTTCGCAACTCCAGAACGTAGACTTTCCCCTTGGAAACTATTTTTGATGGTAAAAAATCAGTATTGTCGCTTTTACTGTGTAATTTTTTCTCAGTGCAGGATTCTCGATTAAATAAATATTTATATATCTTGTTATAGATATAGGGAAGTGCGGGGCAAGACGGGTCGACAATTCGAGACGAGACTTATGCTCCGTTTCACGTTCCGCGAAAAATCGGTGATGGTCCGTTTTGCCCCCCTCACACTCTACAATCATGAGCTAAATGTGACCTAATTTTTTTTGCCATTATCTAGAATTTTGTACATATATATTTTTTTTCATTTACTCTATGCGTATCGGATACGACAGGTGAAGCTGACTTGCCGAGCGAAGGGTGTGCCACCCCCTCACGTTATTTGGCGGAGGGAAGACGGCAGAGAGATTGTTATCCGCGACCCGATACCGCCGAACTCACCGAACCAGAAAACCCGAAGTGAGTGTACAATAGCCATTTTTTATTTTTTTATTACTTTTTTCTTTCATACATACGCTCCACGTATTTGCGCTCCGAAATGCACGAGCGAAGTCGAGGAGGAAGCTACGCTGTGAATGCTATTTAGAATTTCGCGTAGAAATCCGCCATGTAAGGTTGAAAAAAATGTATTAAAAAAAAAAAAAAAAAAAAAAAAAAACTAGAATACGGTTTTCCGGTCTGCTTTCAGCAACATCGGTGAAGGAGCACAACGGTGAGGAGCTCCGACTGACAAAGGTATCCAGAAACGACATGGGAGCTTATCTCTGCATAGCGAGCAATCGCGTACCTCCGTCTATCAGCAAGCGCATAACTATCAACGTTCACTGTGAGTTGATACTTAATTAGTTGGTTCTCCCGAGGGTTGAAAATTCTACGCGTGCGATGCGTAAAATACCAGCCGAAAATGAGGATCGATAGAGAAATTCGACGAACGCGGTACGAGTTGTAGGTTTGAGAGTGCCGGAGCGGCTTACAATCACCATGCGTTATTAGCGTACGGGGATGAAGCGGAGCATCGAAACTCTCTATCGAGCCTCGAGGCATACCGTGAATTCGCGGCGGTAGCTAACGCGCGTTACAGCCAGCCCCAATACGGCAAGAGATATGCTTTCGGGTTCGCAGTTCCGCCGGTAATTCACGTGCCTAATCAACTGGTCGGCGCGCCGCTGGGCACCGATGTTGCGCTGGAATGCTCGGTCGAGGCATCGCCCATGTCGATCAATTACTGGGTCAAGGATAAGGGTGAGTAAGGAACCGACCTGGTGTGAGCCGCGTGGTTTTTATAACCTGCGAATTATCTAAAACTGGTCCGGAAATATAATGGATAGACTGCGTCGAGAGTGCGAGATCGGTCTGCTGATTCACCAATCACAGGGACCGACCATATAATCCGATCGGCTGTATCATCAGATTCGCTATATTAGATTGACCAATTATTAGATAACTAATAAGGAACCAAGTAAGATCCTAAGTAAGGAATCAGTAAGGTTCCTTAGGATCTGACTTGGTACGTGCCACGTGGTTTGTACAACCCGCAAATTAATTTAAACTGGTCTGAGTATGAGCAAGTTGGATCAAGGGCGCGAGATCCGGTGATTGGTCAATCATCGGACTGACCACATAATCCGATCGACTATATCACACAGTAAAATAGGTACCAACGTTTCTTGTCCACAAACGTCCACAATCATTTTTCTGTTATTTTACCAAAAAATCTTATCCATTTTACGAAAATGTATGGCAATTTTACGAATATTTTTTATAAAATTAACAACAAAATAATTGTGGACGTTTGTGGACAAATAAGGTTTGTTAAATATACAAATCTTTTTTACTGTGCATCAGATTCATTATATAATGAGATTGACCAATCACTAGATAACCAGTAAGGAACTGACTTGTTACGAGCCACGTGGTTTGTACAACCCGCCAATTATTTTAAACTGGTCTGAGAATGGGCAAGTTGGGTCGAAGGCGCGAGAGTCGGTGATTGGTCAATCATCAGACTGACCATATAACCCGATTGGCTATATCACCAGATTCATTATATCATCAGTTTGACCAATCACTAGATAACTAATAAGGAATCAAGTAAGATCCGAAGTAAGGAACCAGTAAAATACTGACTTGGTATGAGTTGCGTGGTTTGAAAAACCCGTGAATTATTTTAAACTGGTTCAAGAATTTAATGGGGAAACTGGGTCGAGAGCGCAAGATTAGTCTCATCATTTACCTAGCACTGGGAGAGCATATAATCCGATTGGCTAATTCGCCAGATTCATTATATCATCAGAATGCCCAATCACCAGATTGATCCACCATCCTGTGGTCCATATCATGCCGAACTACCCTAAACGATGTAATAATTACATATGTGCATTCCTGAAGAAGAACCAAAATATACGTCTTTATTTCTGATCTGGTCGATCTGTATAGCTTAGTTCAGAAATAACTGATGCGAACAATTAATTGATAATTCGTCCGATCTACGAAAACGTCGGTTTGGTTGTACGTCTTCGTTCGATTTCTAAAATAGAAGGTTTCAAGTTAATTGGTGATCTAATATCTCGGCCTTTTTTGTACATAGGTTCGATGTAGGAAATCTGCTTTTAATATCATCTACGAGCTATGTAAGCTTGGGTCGTTCAGTTTTAATGCTACGGTCTGGTTTCGGTTTGTAGGGGGTTAAAAATTAGCATGATTTTGCGACACGTGAGGCAACAATCATTGATCGTTTGTTCCAGAAGAGATGGTAGGCCCGAGCGCGCGTCACGACATCCAAGTGATCCAAAAATTGACGTTTCAAGTTCGAATGGTGCTGACAATACGCAATCTTCAGAAGCAGGACATCGGGAAGTACCGTTGCGTGGCGAAAAATTCGTTGGGCGAAGTCGACAGCAGCATACGGTTGTACGGTAAGTCACCTCTCGATCGCGCGTGATCCTTTATTTTAAAAAAGTGCTCTATTTTTATTTTTTAAATATAAAAATTGTAAAAATTTAATTTTCGATTTCAATGTATTCTATTTTGAAAAAACTCTAATTTTTTGTATTCGAACTTGGGTGTTTATTTTCACATGTTCGACACGCCCTCGCGAACAGTCAAGCGTGGAAAAGTTACACAAATATTTTTGTGATCAGGAAAAAAAAAACACGTTCTATTTTCCGCAATTTGTGAACCCTATTTATGTACATTACCGAACGCTCATTCCTATAAAGGATAAAAAATATTATCACCATAATAAAAAAAGAAGCTTTAGCGGATCGGTGTAACACACAATACCCAATACCCAATAAAAAAAGAAGCTCTTTTCCCACCACCAACGTCAAATGCGAATCAATTTGAATGATATCGAATCGCAGTGACGAAAACATTTTTTCGCAAAGAAAAAAAAGGAAAAGAAAACAATATAAAAAAGTGTTCTCACACGTAGAGTTTTTCTCGGATGTACATATCAACGACAGTTTGTTTTATTGACAAGCCCTTTCTCGACGATTTTCACGTGGGAGAATATCAATCGCTATTTTTATACATATCACGACAGTGACGCGGTGAAAGTGGCCGGCGGAGACGAGAGGACTGAAGGATGAATGGTTAGAGGAGAAGAAGAATAAAGACTGTCCCACCGGTATAGGCGGGGAGGCTCCGAGCATTCCCAAGAAAACGCCACGCGAAACTTTTTCCCAACAGTCCGATCGAGCAGCTCTGATACGAATTTAAGCAACTTTCCTTTCCAGTCTCTCTCTCTCTCCTCGTACCTTCTCGCGTTTGCCCACTTATTTTCTTCGTTCTCGCTTTCTCTACCTGCCGGCCCGAAGCTATCTATACACATCCATATATATATATACATATAGTGGCGCGTTGTTTCGCCTCGGGGACCGCACCGGCTTATTTTCTTTTTCTACTCGGCATTATCTGTTCTATAACGCTCTAGTGCTATACTGTGTCCATCGTTCCTACTTTTCTTGCGTTTTACGGGCGCGCGTGTAGCATTCCGAAGCTCTTTCCTCTCCAGCGACGTACGGCCCGAGGTGTTCGTCCCCGCAGGACACGCGTCTACACTCGGAATGTCTCTCCGCGTTCCCATCCGCCCCTTCTTCGTATCGGCGCGAACTATGCTCTCCAGATTCTAAGCGTCACAGATCTATTCCCTGTCGCGACACTTTGCGGAAAGAGGATGCAGATGCAGCATCCGTACTGTAGCTGTAGGTAGGGTGGGATCGAGCGGGGCAAAATGGACCGACTGAGCGGTTCGAATAAAAAATTATGGGGCAAGATGGACGGCTATTGCGGTATAAAGGGAATAATTTCTTTGCAATTCTAAAAAGTTCATGATCCACTGGGCTGTAATTTAAATATTTTCCGGACAATATATGAAATATTAAAATATGAAAAATAATGTGAGGCGATGTATTTTTTTTCTTAAATGACAAACTCTCAAATATAAAAAAAAAGATTATTCATCATGGTAATTGTAATAAAATTTTGGCTGGAGTGTCGAGGGAGGCATTTTTTTTTGCACTACGGGAGCTTTTTTGATTATCTGATTCGCAGAAATATCGGGACCTACGAGGATGCAGACCGAGGGCGTACCGCCCTTCTACGACGAGGAGGACGAGATATCGTTCGGCTCGGTTGATTCGGACAGGATTGAATCAAAGAACAATAACAACAACAAAAACAAGTTATTCCCGGTGGACAATACGGTTCACGGCCACGTCAGCTTTCCATCTGCCTCTAGTCCGACGCCGACCGTTAAAATGAGTAACAAAAAATCACGAGGCGGATCGGCTGATCCGGTTACGCCGTCGGGAGCCCGAGATTCCGCCTGTCGCATTAGCTTAATGCTCGTCGCATTCGTCACGATCGCTGGATTGAGACGACTCTGAAGATTGCCGAATTGCGAATTCTCCGAGAATGCGTGCTTCAAGGGATATATATATATATATATATATATATATATATATATATATATATATATTAGACATAACAGTTTAAATAAATGGGGAGGGTAGGCAAAGGCGAATCTGAGTCGAGCCGCGAGATCCGGGCATCTTTCGCAAGTACTTCCGTTCGCAATTCACACAAGAGGGGAAGTATAAAAACGGGCGAGGGTACTAAGCTCAAATAGCGAAATCGAGCTTATCTTGCAAGTGGCGCGCTAAAAAAAAAAACCCTGAGAATCGCGCTCGATTTCACGACGTGCTAGTTTGAGAGAGTAAACGTATATCGTATCAAAAAAAAAAAAGGTCTGCGCATTTAACAAAAATTTGTCACCCACAAAAATTCCACAATCTTTCTCTTCACAAAGTAACAATTTTTTTTAATCGTCCAACCGTATGTTGGATTGAAAAAAAAATTGCAAAATTAACGTGAGCGAAAATGGCAAGACCGGCGAGAAATAAAATTGTTGGGCTTGGTGGACGAGAAATGTTTTGTGGACGCGGAAACTATTTTTGTTTTTAGCGCGTGGAGTGCGGAAAATAATTGTTCAACTTTTGTCTATGTTTGAGGTGGGAAGAAGTAAAACAATTACTAAGACCGGAGAGTCCCATGACACACGCGCTATAATTCGTAGTGCAAGAAAATAAAAAAAAAGTGCGGTCCGGCTTCGTTCCGCGCAAGGAAAAACAAAAAGCGGGTCGGTGCCCGCGCGCGGTTATGCATGTCCCGCGACCGACGGAGCTGCGACTCTCGTGGCCCAGTGAAAAGAGTTATCATTTCCGTCTGGGCCGATGACAAACGCGGTGGGGTGGCAAATGTGTAGTGCGCGTGCAGGGGGCGACAGGATACAGCGGGTAGCTCGGGTTTTTTTCCCCGCGTATGTTTGTCGAGCGATGCCGCTGATACCCACTTTTAAAAAACACCGTACACGACCGGAGCGAGACGCGAGGACTGACCGATACAAATTTCGCGGCGACGCTGGCGCCGCCTCGCGGTGGCGTCCTAGAACTTCTCCGGGCAACGCTAGCGCCGGATCTCCCCGTCGCGCTCCTATCCAGCGGCAGTCGACGTACACCCGTTTCCGGTGTCCGGCTTACATTTGTTACTCGACACATCTCGCGCTGAATACCTCAAGCCGGCACACGGGTGCATGTTGTCGGCTATCTGACTACCCTTTCAAACAAGTTTCCACTTCTTCGTGCATTCTTTACTTTTATTTTTTAAGCTTTTGAGCTCGCGATTATCTCGTCGGCCATTGACTTCCGCGCTACAATGGACAGCGGTAGAGATGTAGGTATTTTTTGTTTTAATGAACAAACTGTACAACTGTGCGCGGCTGAACAGAAAAAAAAAATGTCGTGTACATTTTCCGCGCTTACTCTCCGGAAAGACCCTGTCTCCCCGTAGATAAATAGCGTCCGCATTCAGCGATTCTCCGAGCATGGGCGAGGCTCGAGATGATCTATGGAGATTTTTTTTTTCGTCGTCTGTCGAGCTGCTCGCCTTGCTGAGCGTCGCGAATTAGTCTACATCTACGCATCAACTGGACACGCGATATAGACACATATACATTAATTGAATTGTTTATGTTCAAAACTGTAAACTATTTATAGGTAAAACGCGGTTTTGAGATTCCGACGATGATCGAGGGAGGTGATATATATACTCGATCGCGACTGTTTTAACTACTACCTAAAAATGAATCCTAAAATATATAATTATATATATTCATATATATAAATATATATATATATATATATATATATATACATACATATTGAACTATCGCGATAAATGTTTTCAACGCGTCGCTGGTCTTCCTTGAATCGCTGACACCAATTTAGATTGTTATAGCGTGACAGAATGATTAGAGAAAAATACACACAGACACAGACACAGACACACATTGCGCAGTAAGGGAAGCGAAATTGCGCAGCTCTCGATAGACCGATCGAGAGATGAAGTTACTTTTCGTTTTAATCAATTTTTCAAGATTATGTAGATAATCGAGTATGTGCATAATGTAATTATACGTGGAATGTACACTGCGGGTTGCCAAAGAGGGGTTTTAGAAATAATTACCATATTTTCGTTATACTGATAGTGGACGATTTTTGGGGTAAAAAAATCCTCATAATAAGTAGCAAACTGCGGGGCAAAGAATCATTCGGCAGGACTCATATCACTGTTGGAAGCCGAAACTTGACGCTGATCTAGTACCGAAGATAAGTATGAATATAGAAAAAAAAATTATTTGGTACCGATGTAGTACGAGAATTACAGTCGCTTCCGCAATGGGGTACGAGCTGTTGTATATGGATGCACGAGTGATGTAAATGACTGTATGATACACTATACCTCCTGTTCCATATATATATATATATATACATATATTATAGTATATATTTTGTGAATTAGAAATCGCATTTATTGCTTGTCAATAACTACTTGCCAGCAACTTCGTATCGAGAATGTTTCTGGTTAATTTGTTCGTTTTAATCCCGCTTTAATAATAAAGAAATCGATGGCAATGATAGTTTCGTTAAAAGTTTCGTTTTCAATCGTCGTAAAGATACAGCGCTTTAGGTTAAAAAATCCCAATATCAGAATCCAATAAAAAAATTTAATTGATTAAATTGTATCGGTCAAGGCGGTCTATGAAATTGTTCGATTCGTAGCATATTACAGATAATTTGACATCAGGGTAACGATATCAGGTTTTATCGTCGGAGTGGAGACACTAGATAGAGGCACTAGAGGCTTGTCGTTCGTTTCGTAAATTATTCAGTGTCAGTGCTCTTGTATATTGATAATAACGTAGGTATTTTTTGGGTCATTCATTTTTTGTAAATTAAGTTCGAGCTTTACCGTTGGATAAGATAATCGAATTCGTGTAATTATCGGATCGGATTCCTTGTGAATAATCGATGAAAAAAAAAGAATAAAAAAAGATTCTTTTAACGACACTGAGCTGCTCCGTGAAAGAGTGAGAGAAGTAGAATAAAAAAAACTATGTAGGTAAGGAAGCGCGAGTGTGAGTAATAATTATTATTTATGTACGTACATAAACAGTGTGTACGTTCGAGGAAAAATTTATCGAGAGGCTCGAAGTTTTTTATCGCCCTCGAAATAAACTGTTGTTATTTAAAGTTTTTATTTTTTATTTCTTAATTATTCAAATTATCGTCAGTTTCGTCTTATATCGCACCGAGACACTTCGGTGGGTTATTAGTAAATGCGCCTGTACCCGCGAGAGATCGTTTTCCCGTGCACCCGAAGATAATTAATCGCGTCAAAATGAGAGACAACTCTTCGAGAGGGAAGTTCTCGGAGCTTGCGGTGTGTTTTGTATAAGCATTGTGCGCGGATTATAAAAGAAGAAAAAAATCGTTTTTTATTATACATTAGAATTGATCGAGCTCGAGCCGTTTTAGATTAGATTTGCCCGGAGGGAGCAAAACCTCGAGAGATCCTCGCGGGATCGGGAGCGTCGATAGACAGATTGACACGAACATATTTTCGTACCGGTCTGCATAAACCGATTCTCCGTATACACAAACTGCGCTGCGCCGATCGACTAATAATGTATCGCGAGTTGAACTTTAACGTTACCGGCTGAGATGCAAAAAAATATATATATATATATCTTCGAGAAACATTTCGATAAATAAATAAGATGTTTCCGTGATCGAACTGTACCGATGCATCGCAAGAGGGACTTATGATGAAAAGATATAATAAAAATAAAAACGGAAAAAATTCAACGAAACGAATGAAAAAAATACGACAATGTGTATCATCGTTGTTGAATAAAATGAATCTCCAAATAAACTACTGAGTCTCGTCATTTTTGTTATTGTTGTTTGAATCATATATCTTCGAATAAAGAAAAAACAAAAAATACAAAGGCCTATTATCGACGAACTCCACGGTGCAGCAAGAAATCCGAGAGTGTAAAAGGAGGTGCGGACGGAGGCGGATAAAGAAGTCGTGGATTAAAGCGGCACCGGTGCAGGTATGCAAGAGGGTGGTTCTGCCGAGGGTTAGGTAAGGTTGGAGGTGCGCGCTATCGCCCGGACTACGAAGACGATCCTAGTTTCCTTCATAAATAAACACAACTGCCCGAACATCTGGCGCAGACGTAATTCATCGCGAATTAATTTAAGGGCACCGGTGTGCTTTCCTTGCCGCACTGGTACTTTCATTAAGGTCTGCCGGCGCCATTTGGTTCGCTCTCTATCCGGCTTTATGCTGATTTTATTTCCCTTCTTTCCGAGGAACTTGAGATCTCAGTAATTGTGCGGTATTATATTTTATTACCCTCGGCATAATGGCCACGTAAAATATGGCTCATCGAACTGGCATATCCAGAAGCACTAGTCAAGAGAATTTCACGGCTCGCTTGAGCCTCTCTCTCCTTCTTCTATGCGCCAAAAAGCCAGTCTTCCCTCCGGCCGCTCGACTTTCGACGCGCTCTTCTCATCTATATATATATATATAAATATATATGCATTCCCATCTCTACATTCGCGAGCTTCTCGTCTTCCAACTTTGGATGAATCGCGAAAGGCGAATCGTTGCAACCAGCGGTCGCGAGAGGCTACCCGGTCCACTGAGAAATTTGAATATATATATATATCGAGCTACTCGGCTCCACAGAAATTCGTACGAAAAGTCCATATAGGACGATTTCTGCAAAGTACATGATCCGCGATGCATTTTTACATAAAAATGAATAAAGTTGTTGAAAATCCAAAAAATTCTGAAATATCGGTAACATTTCAAAATAACACACGGTGTACCATGAAAAAGTAAGTACATTTAAAAATGGATTCATAAAATATAAAATAATATTTCGCTATTATTTTTGCACGAACGTGGCGACAAAGTATCTCGCGCATGTGGCCGAATTAGAATTTCTATCAAGCGATTTTACTCGCGATATCGAAATGCCGTAGAGATATTCGAAGCTCTTTTTTTCCTCGAGATAAATGGTAAAAGTGATCTTATATTATGTTAAACTTGTTTTGAAATTTGTATGAAGATATCGAGCCACATGGTCCACCGAAATTCGTTCCACAAGGTCGTATCGAACGCTTCCCATAAAGTACATAATCCGCGATGCGTTTTGACATAAAAATAAATGAAGTTGTTGAATCTCTGAGAAATTCGGAAATATCGGTAACATCTCAAAATAACACACGGTAACCATGCGAAAGCAAGTACATTTAAAAGCGGATCCATAGAAAATAAAATAACATTGTGATGTTGTTGTCGCATGTTATTTCGCACGTGTTACCACAGAATCTCACGCACACGATGAACGTGCGCGAATTAGAATTTCTATCAAGCGATTTTTCTCGCGATATCGAAATGTCGAAGAGATATTCGAAGCTCTTTCTTTTCTTTTTTTTTGAGAGAAACGGTAAAATTTATCTGATATTATGTTAAACTTCTTGGAGACACGGAGAGGAGCTGAGAGGATTGCGGATACGACCTCGGCAATGCCCGAAAGGTGGGCTCCGCTGGCTTTCTCGCTCCTTCCCTATATCCTCTCTCGCGCTTTTGGTTCGTCGCCGGCTCGGTGCTCGAGCTACGCTACTTCTCCTCGAGAGCGGCACGCACGTGCAGTGTAGGGTAACATTCAAACACTTGGCACCAGCCGGCACCGGGTATGTGACATGAATATTTGTTTCTAATAAGATATGCTGCATCGCCAACGCCATTTGACATACCCGGCCAACCCGGAGATTTACATTAGGACCATTAACTGCGAAAGAAAGCTCCCTACACGCGCTCCGCACACGTGCTGGTGCCTTCCTCACGTATCTCATAATCCTCTATCGTTCATACGATACCCTCAATTAATTACGGGACAATTCAGCCAACGCAATGTTTTTACGATTTTTATCTTTAAGGATGGATCACACGTACATTCATAGCCAAAAGTGAGATTCAGTGAAAATTTGAACACTTCCTAATGGTATAACAATCTGAGCAAATTCAACTGTATTAAAGGTGCCAAGAACATTAATTTTACATTGTAATAATGTCAAAAAGTTACTAACAAATTGCTAAAAAAAATTGTTCAACGAATAACCAGTAAACCTTTTTTTCTCTTTTCTAATGAATTCGTTGATTTTCTAGAAGCCATGCATTCCCTTAAGTAGGGCAACTTTTTTTTTTATATGTGTTCCACCTGTACGGGGTCCTTCCCCTTTTACACACCCCACCTCCCCCCCGGATTGCATCTGCAGCCAACTTACCCCCTTACTGTGTCGCATTCGCACAAGGGCACAGGGAAACTGCGGAAAACCTGGCCATACACAGACGACTCTTTCCCCAGAGATTGGCGTTCCCACAGGATAATCACCAATCTCCGAGAAAATTGCCTCCCGCTTCACGATTGGATGCGCAAGTCAGCGCGCGGCTGGGCGGTCACCCATCCAAGTACTGACCGCGAGCGGTACTGCTTCAGTTTGGGGGCCGCCAGAGCCACACACCAACCGCGCACCTATCGCTGTCGGTTAGTAGGGCAACTTTATAACGTGTCTCATAACCATCTATCGTTCATACAACATCCTCAATTAATTACAGGATTACAATTCAGCCAACGTAATGGCTTCAAGATCTTTTATTTTTATTTTTATATTTGTTTCATTTTCCACCGTATACCCTGTCGGGTTTTTACGGAACCCCAGCCCGATTCCCCCCAATCACTCCCTACCCGCACTCAGCTAAGCTACGTAACTTCCAGTGCGTCCGTAGCCGACTTAGCTACACTGTACCGCATTTACCAAGGACCTGGGGAAACTACGGAAAACCCGTGCCGATACAGACGGTCTGTACGACTGAGCCACTGGTATTTTTGCACTTGAGTAAAGTGCAGAAGTCTCAGAAGAAAGCGCCTTCCGCTCAACGGTCGATGCGCCAGCTAGCGCACGGCTAAGCGGTCACCCATCCAAGTACTGACCGCGAACGAATCAGCTTGACTTGGGGGACCACCAGAGTCGTGCGCCAACCGCGCATCCACCGCTGTCGGTCAAGATCTTTTATTTTTTTATATTTAAGATTCTCATATTATTTGTTAATATTTTCTCGAAGCTCCTCATCAGTTATTCTCGGAATCGATCGTTACTTCGGGACTCTATCCGCCTCGGAGATGTCTCGAATAATTTTATTTTTTAAAATATTTCCTCTCGAACGTACAGAAAAAAAAAAGATTGTCCTGGTTATATCTGTACCGAACAAATTTATCTATTGTTCGTACCGAGTGGATTGGATGTACCTTGAAAGGATTCGGCTGCTCCGTTTCCATACCAAAAAACGCCATAGCGAAGAATATATATTTTTATTTTATTTTATTTGTTTCATTCGTTCATCCGACTTAATTGTACCATTGGAAACTCCTTGAATGCTCGACACTCTCGACTCTTAATTACAACGTCGATTCACCGACAGTTCGAATCGAGCGAACCGAAGGCCCGGGATTGCGTGCGTCCACTCTGTTCGCCTCGCTCGTCAATTAAATAAAAGATAAAGTCCATCGGGTTTGTATACGTGGCGGGTGTATACATGGAATTGCAAGCCGAGAGAATGCACGGCCTACGTGCGCGAGCGTAGTTTCACCGGAGTAAAAAAAATACACACACGAAAAAAAAGAGCAATTCGTTTGCCTGACAAAAATGAATTGTGTCAGCCAAGGCAGGAAAGCGCGTCGCTACTGATTCGAAAGAAATTTAATTGTTCACGAATTTGTGTAGATAGAGAGAGACTTATTTTATTTATTTTTTTTTTATTTTTTTCACGGGCTCGTCAAAATTTTCGGATACGCTATACCCGTTACACCAGCCTCCGGATAAATATGAATCATTTTTTTTTTTTTTTAAGAATAAAAGAAGAGAGAAGGATGGATCGCGAGGGGGCCCTTGGTTGAGCTCTCCGAGAGGCGCTTGGTGAGTTTATAGGCAGAAAATCGATAAGTCGGACTTCCGGCCGAACGTGCGGGGGACACAATGACCCCGGCTTGGCCCTTTTCACGTGTGACTTCATCAATCCTCGTGCGAAAACTTGATAAAAACTTTCGGGCAAATACATACACGTGATTTTTGTGCCGAACGCGGCAGAATTGTACAGACGACGAGAGGAGTCTCGGTGGAAGCCGAACCGATGCAGTAAATAGCACACTCTTAACAGTGCATGACTCCGCACGGATTACTCCGTACGCGGTGTGCGATGTGTATATACCTTTTTCATCAGGTTCGTTCTTCCACCACAAACTCCAGAGATCCCCAGATTTTCGAGGTCGGATATAGAAACATACTATTCACTGTCTCTCGCTCCAGTATTTATTTATCTCCCGGTGCGATCACTCACCGTTCTATTTCGCCACGGAATTGTCGGAATATTTTGTTCCATTGCCGCTGTTTCCACGAATCGAAACGCCACGTTATTCCACATTTGTAATGCGGCCGCCATGCCTCCTTTTTTTGGACACAGGAATCCATTATCCTCGAGGTATGAAAAATTCTAACTAACCTGTAACAAGAAAAAGAAAAGAAACATTAGTAAAACAAAAGCAGGAAGGCCCGTGGCTCAGCTGCAAATATTAGTCGAAACGCGAAAGTGCGGAAGCATGTTTTTGTTAATTATGATAGTATTATTTGTTTTATTATGCTTCGTTACTTCATAATAATAATACGCAATACGATGTAGGCCTTAAAGAATATTTATATTAATTTTATTTTTTTCATTCGTTCATCCGACTTTATTATAAACGCCTACGCAATAAAGATGTATTGTAAAACCTCGCCACGCACGAATGTTCAAGCTCCCTTTTGTATGATCTCTGATCATATATTAAGGTAAACCTACCAATGGCCGGACATTTAAGATGATACAGAACTTCCAACCCAATTTTCTCTATCATGCATCGATCATTTTCATGAACAGCCGTAATCAATCTCAGGGTTAGAGTTTGTAGTTTTCAAAATACATCCATTAAATACTTTTGCAATGTCTTGAAAAATATTTATTCACGAAAACGCTGGGTAACTCAAATGTACCAGTGGCTGGACGGCTATTTATGGGTGTCTCCCGATTTTTGGACAAGACACGTCTCAATGCTTCGGACAGTCGCAAATTCTGAGAGTAATGATGCACGAACTCAACTAGTTGGTAGTGACACGAATAAAAACAGTATTCTATTAATCCTTCAACAAAAAATGTCTACGCATAGAATAACACATGAGATATGTTGCATCGAAGGCCAGGTAACATAATCCCTTTCAGGTCTTGCCCGGTGGCCATAAGTGGACATCGATAACTGCATTTTTGAATATCTGCGTCTGTGGATTCATGATTCCGCGTATTGGTGTCCGGACATAAAAAACGACTATCGTTCAAGCAAATGTAATAATCAAACTATTATTTACTTATGGTCTATGCCGATATTTTGCATGCAGATTAATTATTAATTGAAGATAATATTTCAACAGTAGCTGCCATTTCTGATCCATTATATTCGTAATAAACTGAAGTCTGCGGTCTGGTCGTCCGATAATTGATACGTGTTCAGGCATCGATAGAGTTACCTTAACCGAAACGCGAAAGTACGAGAGCAAATTTTTTATTATATATATATTTTTTTTTATGCCTCATTACCGTATAACACGAACAGTGACGAACGAGTAACGAAGTGATGTACGCAATAACGATGTACCAAGCAACCTCGCCACACGCGGATGGAGCTGTATAGATGTACAACCTGAAATTTGATACTGGTTATGTTATTTCTCCACAACACGACAACTCGCTCTCGTCGCTCGCTCTCTGTTTTGTTCAGATTACAAGTTGGTATTACATGGAAAAGCTCGGATCGCACATCGGTGTTACCGTAGGGATGGGTACGTCTCTCGCCTTGCTCCTATCGGGACTACAAAAACTTTTCATCCCTCGTCGTCGTCGCACCCTTCCTCTCCCTCGCTACCGAACTTCCCTCCTCCGTTCCGCAACCTCTCTGATTTATAGCGCCCGAAGTGAATTCCGTGCTTAAAAGAAAGAAAAAAAATCCCAAAGCATTTATATAAGACTGCACGAGCGAAAAATCTTCCGACCACCGAGGTCTTCTAATTCAATAATTTTATCATCACCCACTAAATATTATAGTAAAAGGAAAACTGACCGCAAATGCCCTCCTATTAATTACATCCTCCTCTATATTAATTTTCCAATAAACACCGACATATCGGACGATATAAAAAAAAAGTTTTTTTCATCGGAACTTCACCGCAGGACTATAGCTCGGCACAATGATATCGATGTATCGCGCCGAACGGGCGAGTGTCCGTGCAGTCGTATAGTATCCGAGGTATGAAATTTTCACAGCAGCTCATTTCACAGAGTCGAACGAGACGAAAGGACGTGTGTATACGAGCGTTTCATGTGTTTACGGGTCACGATATGAAGAGGCGAGAGAGAGAAAGAGAGGGTGAACGAGGTAGTGAGCATAGCTCGGTTGCATCCACTGGGTATTGTCCGAAGCATCATCATCCGCATACGGTCGGTGTAACTATTGCGTTTGTTGTTCCGGGCGCGGAGCTGAAACAGAGGAACATAGAGGTTTATATATATAAAACAGGAGGATCGTCGAGGCGCGCAGGGGTGAGTTCGGGACACCATCGTCGAATCCAGCTTTTATAGAGATGCTTCGCACGTCACATTAACGACGAAATGGATCACGTCCTTCCACGCTCGTAAAGTAATACGCGCTCGGCCCGCAGGACTTTGTTTAGCTTGCCGTGAAAGTGCACGTAAGCCGTTTCAGTCTTGATCCCGGAGGGCAAGAGGGCGGAAGGGTGAGAGGGCGACGGCATCGATGGGGGAGGGGGTTGCGGGCTGGAGGGGGGTGGTTTAACAGGGAAGGAAGGGATACCTCCGGCACACGCAGAGTTCACACTGTGTTCGGAGTGGAAAACACAGCGGAGCAGAGGGAGTGTGACTGGTAGAGAAAAGAGGATGCTTTTTATACTTCTCCCTTTTTATGGGTAGAACGAAAGCTCTCGTGTGTGGGTCTGTCTATCGGACGCGTACAGTTGCTGATGGCTCGCTAGCTTCTAGCTTTTCTCACGCTCACACCCCAACCCTCAAAGCGCCCCACCCCCCTCGTTCGTTCCTTTCTCTCTTTTACTCTTTCTGTTCGTTGTCGTATACCAGTATACCGGCGACCGTCTACCGCTCGTCCAGCATCACGAGCTGACGCGGTAAATTGCAATTCGACCTTCTCCTCCACACTCGCGGTACCTCATCTCGATCCAAGCCACCCTCTACACCTGACCCCGCAACCCTTCTCTCCTACTCACGCAATATCCCACGCCTCTACGCTATTCACGTACATTACGCATACAGCGATTCCCCCTTCAGCCCGCACGCCTGCACCTCTTTTCGCCGCTGGCCATACCGCGAAACAAAACTGCTACGAAGCTATCCGGACACGTTCCTCTTACGAGTGGAAAAACGCGATCGAACTGCCTCTCAACGAAGCAGTTTGACCGCACCGTTCGATCATCGAGAATCTCGCCGCACCTCGTGCATATCCGCTTTGAGAATTGTTTAGGTTTTGCATATTATCTTCTTTTTTTTCGAAGAATTTTTATTCAATCAGTTGATAGTTTTTGGTGAATAGATAAATTATTTTGCTTCTGTACTGAGCAGATACGGGGCAAAACGGGCCAAAGTCTAAAAATTATAATTTTGTTTCAATTGATTTTTCATGATATGCCGACGTTTTTTTATTTATCGATAATAACACAAAGGAAACGGAAAGATAAATGAAAAACAGAAAAAAACGGTTTACAGTAATACAATTCTACCGGCTCGCCTTATTTGTCGTCATTATCACTATGACGAAATTTAATTAGCATTAAAAACAAAAGGCAAGTTTTAATGAAGGGTACGGAATGAAGTTACCAAGTCTTCCCTTTTATTTACACACAACTATAGATGTGTACTCGTTTCCAGGAAACCTTTCCTTCAACTTCTGTACTCTGGTCTGTAGTGTGGTTTGAGGGACGGCGAATTGTCGTGAGGCTTCGGTATATAATTCATTCGATCGATATATATATTTTCTTTTCATTAACAATTTGATTTTTTTCCCGCACTTTTCTTATGTATGGAACATCAGAAAAAGTGAAGCAAGCCATTTATAAAAGAGTTAAAACAGTGCCCTTCCCCCCCCCCTGTATCTATTTTTAGTATTTTAGTATTTTTAATATTATGCAGCCCGTTTCTACCCATACTCCCGACATTTTAAGAATACACGTTACAAATATTTTGTGCAGTCAAAACGTGTCGAGTCGTTCAATCTGAGAAAACTAAACCTTCGGAGTCGACGCGGACTTTTTTTTAAGACCCATCCCTTCCCTCTCCGGAGTTACTTTACGATAAACAAAAAGGCCGCATACGATACAACGTCTCCTCGAAGACGCGACTCCCCGAAAGAACGGTAAGGAAGAGGGGTTTCACCTATTTCACTCTCATCCCTAATTTAACAACGCACGACGATGGAGTAGTAAGGTAAAAAAAAAAAGAAAGGGAGCCAAACGATAATGGAGTTGCGGAGGGGTACGGTCGCGTGGGACCATTTTTTCACGATATGCGAGAGCTTATCGACGGACGAGCGTTGTAACCGCACTCCGGGCTCTGGGAACAGTAGGGTTCGCGACCCCGAATAGCGGGAGCTCAATGGTACAGCGTACAGTAAACTCCGACTCTCGTCTGCGGAGAGAAGCTATCATCATTTTCACACGAATTCGAATGCGAGGAGACCCCGTAAATATAGCGAGATTGTATTTCTAAAGTCATCTCGTTGAGCTTTATGAGGGCAAAAAAAATACCATTCGGTACGGCTGCTGTTCACTCGCATTCACCGAGATAGTAGATCTCTCTCTTCTCGTGGGTGAATCGTCGAAGCCCTCGGGCTCTTTTTTTTCGTCTCATCTGCGCGTCTCCTCCATGATCGTCGTTCCCTCATTGTCGTAGTCCAGTTTTTTTCGTAATATTTCCACCTTTTTCGAGTCTTTATCCAGGCGATCTTCCTGTACGGTGGAGCTATGGCGAAAACTTTTTTTTTTCTCCCATGATGGCAAATCCACGACGACTGGAAAATAATGCTGGACATTGAAGAACTACGCGTATCGTTTAACCCTTTGAAGCATACTTTTTTTTTAAGTATAAAGTTTAAAATTCATTGATTATAATAGCATTTTTTCTGAATTCAAAGAGTTATGTCAACCGTGCTTCAAAGGATTTATTAAGACATTCTCAATCAAGCTTGCGAATTTCCGCGGTCGGTGGTGAAAACTGTAATGCAATTTTTACAAAACTGTTGGAACTTTGACGATAGCGTTACAGATTTCGTTCCCGGTCGAGCACGAGTCAGACGAGAGGGACAACGTTTCATATTACCTAAAGTGTTCTCCGTTGCCTCGCTCTCCTCTATCCGCGTGCCTGATGCGTCAGCGAGTTCCGCTTCGTCGACGATCCAGTGGAAAAATCTCATCCAACCTCAGCGGATCTGCAAAAACATAAAGTTACAGGATCAGTCTATCATTCGAAATTACTAAATATTCATCGCGACCACGGGGAACAGAGACAACGGGCACGGAATCCTCCGCACAGCTATGAACAATTCCAGCACCAGCGCACGGTTCGATAAAATCGTTAATCGCAACGGGATCAAGCTCCGCGTATATTCCATTATAAAAGCAATATCCTCATGAATTAATGGATTAATTTTTACACCAACAGTATATAAAAATTGAAATAAATGAAAATAAAATAGCTGCAGACTATTACACGAATTGCGGATTTTCTCGTAACATTTTTTTTTCTTTCTGCATATGTAATTATTTAATTAAACAAATAGCCCCGATCCATCCGGCAATGTTACATCCCCGAATAATTGTTTTCATCTCCGATCAAGCTTCCTTTTTTTACTTCTTCGACGCTCGTTCGTTGTTCTTTCTTTTTTTTTCTTCTCGTACATTAAGAGTGATGATTGCGGTACGCGTGTCCTGGCGTCAGTTCGCCGACGGTTTTCCCTGTCCGCATCTAGTCCGTTACGTCGGACGCAGCTCGGGTACGCTGCTGCTGTGCGTTCGTCGGTCGTTTCAGCGCGCTCGCCGTCTGCCTGCTACAGTTACCGGGCCACATCCACGAGGAGTATCCAACAGAACCGAGCAGCACCAGCACCAGCACCAGCACCGGCAGCAACATCACACGATGCCACTCTCGCTTTGCCTTTGCACAGCATTACGTAGGCAAGTTTCGTGATTTATATCTTTGGAAATGAGCGAGGTTCGCGAATGGTGTGTATGTGTGTGTGTGTGTGTAGGCGCGTTTGTGTGCGCGCGCGAGAGAAATTTCGTTGGTCCATGTCGTCGCATGAATTTCTATGTTATTCAAATTATTTTGCGCTACCGAAATAAGGTATGAATAGCTTTCGGCGGGGGAGAATAATTTTCGACGCTAAATTCATAAAGCCGATAGATAAAAAAAATATATATTAAAAAAAAACAATAAAAATATAAGCCGAAGAAAAAAAGCCGAAGAAAAATATAAGTCGAAGAAAAAAATAAAATGGTTTAGCAGATAAAAATCGAATAAATTTTCACTTCAAATTTATAGAATCTATAGATGAAAAAAAATGTTAATAAAAATATATGCGCGAAGAAAATAGTCGAAGGAAAAAAATAAAATACTTTATTAGGTAAAAATCGAAAAGTTCGACGCTCATCGGGGATCGACGAGAAAAGTCTCTCGACGCGAAAGGAGTGTGTTTGCACGGAGAAAATCGACGAATTACCGAAGGTGGAATGGCCGAGAGTTCGAAGAGTCAAGAAACCGACAATGTTGGCAGGAGGAACTTGGAGAGCCGAGCGATAGAGAGGACGGAAGCTGAAGGGGGGGGGGGGGGGGCAAGAGACGGAGCGAAGTACACAGAAGCGTTTCACCGTGGCGATATTTACAATGTCTGACGAATGAAGTAATAATTTAGTAGGTCGGGGGGGAAGGCAGGCGGGGAGGGGGGGGGGGGATGCGTTCCGAACGCGAAGGTGAATAGTCGCGAGCCGGTGACGGAAGGTTTTCATCCGAAACGGAAATGGAAGAGATATTATTCCGTGAATCGTCGTTCATGCGAAGACAAATATTTGTTTTCATCTTGGGAACCATACCAGAGGGGTGTGGTTGAAAAAACAATATATTTTTTTTTAATTTTCCACGATTTTCAATTTTCGACAAAATGTTTTCTGTCCCGCGCATTAATTATCCGACGAACGTGTACACGATAACGAAAAAAAAGTTTGTGAATTTTACAAACTTTGCTTGTCCGGAGAAGAGTCCAAAATTCTTTTTTTTATGGATTTATAATACCTTTTTTTTGGGATTAAAAAAATTGTATAAAATCAAGAATAAAAAAAAATTGTGGACGTTCGTGGACAAGAAATGGTTGTTGAATGTAATAACATTTTTTTCTTCTTTTTTATCACCGTGCATCGTACACGAAGTTATTGCAGCGCTGGCAGGAGATTGAAGCTTCATTCGCCGGTTCCGGCCATCAGCTTTTCGACTACAAGAAGAAACCCAGACTTCGGATTGAAGTTCGTTGACAATGAGCTCGCCAGATCGTTTGCTCAAAAACTCGTCTGCATATGATGGTTGAAGAGAAAAGATCCCGCGTTGGAATAGTTCCTCGGTCAGCGTCGTGAAAATCCTGCGATATTATATCTCCTCCCGCGGAGAGCAAAAGCTGCTGGTGCTGCTTTCATAGAATAGTAGGTTTGTCGTAAGCAGCCCTCGACACGGTCGTAACCGTACGTGAATGCAAATACGAAGTGAAGGTAAATATCTCGTAGGTACATACTTCGGTGTGAACGGTTGTCGCTGTTGTACCGGTGTGTTAACGTCAAAAACCGGCAAAGCTGAAAAATAAAAATAAAAATAGTAAAAATAATATACCATCAACAAATTTTCAGTGTAAAAAATAAATGTTTCTTTTTTCATCATTTTTATTCAGAAAAATGTAGCGGCCGAGAATAGTTATCATGACTATTTACAGGAAAAAGGGGCTTTGGACTTGGGATTAAAATAAGCTGATACGATTTCCACCCGGCAAAAAAAAAAGTATTATATGCGTATTTATTTTTTGTTCCCTCCATCGTCTCTGAAACTCGAAATTTACGACGATGGCGTCGGAGGGACGAGCGGACTTATGAGGTTAAAAAAAAGAGGTATAAGAGTCATGAAAGTATGAATCCGCGAGAGGAATGGGTTAGGAGGTGAAACGATAAGTCGTAACGGAGACTTCCGGTACGTTGGGGAAAGAAGATGATCGAGAAGGAGTCATCGGCGATGGCGGGCAGACAATGGGGTACCGAGCGTTACGTGTTCAATGGCCATCGTTAATCAGACGTGAGCGTTCACGGTCCTCTCCCATGTACGTTACTCCGTTAGGTATCAGGGCCACGAGAGTCTCCCCCCTCCTCTCTCCCACTGCCGGTACGACTGGCGTATACCCTTCGGATCGGTGTGCTGAAATAGTGGCTTCCTTGTGGTAGTTTCCCGAGGCTCCGGCCGCTGTGCGATGGAACATCCAGTTACGTCGCGTTATATCTCACTTTGGTGGATCGTGACGTTGCACGGTTTCCGACTTCCTGATGGGGTTCCGCCAAGCTCTCGTTTCACGGCCCGATGCGAACGCTTCGTAAAAATTACACCCCCGATCTTTGACACGGTTCATAATTATTTCCCAACTGAAAAACCAAATTTTTCCTTCAATCTATTGTTTTTTCTTCAATCCATTATTTGTTCTTCGATCTATTATTTTTTCTTCAATCGATTAATTTTTCTCCGATCTATTAATTTTTCTTCCTCCATGTCTCCAGTCCTTCGATACTCTACGATCTTAACAATGTGTTACCCTGAAGTCCCTAACGAAATTAGCGCTGTACAGATAGGCCGGCCTAGCCGGCTAAAATATCTTATTCGGGTAATGGACTTCATAGTTTGGCCGGCTAAGCCGTCTTAGCCGGCTAAACTATTTTAGCCGGCTAATCAGTTTTAGCCGGCCAAGCTATATTAGCCGGCCAAGTGCATAAAATCGAGCCCCTTAATGTAGCATTGCACATCCGCCGGCCAAAAAGGCCGGCGGATTCATGTTCAGCGCGGAAAAATACGTCGGAATACGTGGCAGATAATTAAAAAAAAAAAGAAAAAAAAATTCGTCCAAAAATTCCAAGACTAGCTTAGCCGGCCAAACTATAAAATCAATTAGCCCGATAAGATATTTTAACCGGCCCAGCCAGTCTATGTGTACAGCCCTAAACGAAATCTTAAAATGCGCATGCGTGACAAAAAAAAAAATTGAGGAAAATGGCAATTTTTTTGTAGACAAATTTTGAGTAAAAAATAGTTTTTTTTACTCAACTTCACCGCCCTCGCAGGGTCAAAGTCGAGAAATGTTATCGATGCTGTTTTTGTGAGCGAAACATCGGATAAACTACTGTATTTGATAATCGTCAACATTTATTGTACACAAGAGTAACGAAGGCGCCGGGAGGGTTCTGTCCGGAGGGAGAACTCCACTGTGCGTTTGCGAGCAGGTGGAACGGTAGCGTCTCGCTGTCAGGACACTTCCTATTAATTTCACCCCGACTAATCTCCAATTTGTGTCTCCTTACTTTGTAAAGTATTACAGTGGAGATCCATGACTCTCCCGACTCGTCGGCGAGGGGCGGGGAGGGGGAGGGGGGAGGGGGAGGGGGAGGGGGAGGGTGAGTCTGGCTCTCCAGCGCTCGAGATAGCAACGGGATGGGCCGTGAGACTCGGTGGAAAAGCCCCCCGAGGAAGGAAGGAAGGAGAGAAGGAGAAACATGCCTGAACGGTAGATATAAGTGAGATGGCCTTAGCCGTTATAAATTGTTTCGGATCTTGAAGGAAACAGACTCATCGTCGTTTATAAATATATATTAAATAAATAAATAGAAAGGAAAGCCACGGGTGTCTTTCAATGCCTGTTCGCCCCTCATATTTTCACGGGCGAGTCTTAAATATATTTCTTTTCAATTCTACGGTTGGAATAAAGAAAAAATGTTAACGAAATGAATAACGAAATAAAAAGTTACCGACTTTGTTTTTGCTGTTCATTCTGTTTGATCGAAAAAAGATTGTGAGTCAAGGCACGGGTATGAGAAAATGCAGCGCCGACCAGGTTGTTCGAACCAGTCAGCAGCAATATTATGATTGATGTCAACGATTCAAAGACTTCGGTTTTCTTCTCAACGTTCATCGGTAATTTTTGTTTTTTTTTCCCATCCTTTTACGCTGTCGTCTTTTCGCAGCGCGATATCCGTAATACAGGAGAGGGCACGTTGGTTCGATACCTTCCCACGATCCCCGGTGCAATAACTAGCGTTGCTCATTTCTTTTTATATATTTATTTTTTTCGACCATCTACGTCGCCTCACGCTTGACGACTCGCGAGTCGCCACTCTCGTCACCGATAACTTCGTTCACAGAGGAAGGGAAGAGCTGAAGCTGGTCAAAGCGAAACGCGAGACGAAGCACGCCGTAGAAATCTTCCAATTTATGTTTACAGTTTGTATTTTCAATTAGCGTGGAAAGAGCGAAATAAAAAGAAAGTTTAGAAAAAAAAGTCTTATCGTCGTTCTCCACTGTAAGCAAGTAATCAAAAGTACGTCAATTATTTACGAGAAAAAAAAAGAAAAAAAAAAGAATCTACGTTCAGTCAACCGAGGCATCCGAGACAGAGCGAAGTAGACTTCGCGTCCATTACTTTTCGGTCACGTTTAGCTGACGTAATGGCGCGAAGATGCGGCGCGAAGGACGGAGGAGGGGAGGGGAGGGCGTCGAGTCGAGTCGAACGTTATTACGTACCGATTTATCTTGCGGGACTTCAAAGCCAGCTAACCCGCTCGGGATCCACTCGCGTTTACCCCGTTTATGGCTCGTCAACCGAGTCTGACGAACTCCCGAATCTTCTCAAACGACCGGGACACATAGGGACTTCCCCTTAATCCCTCTTCAATATTTCATTTATCTGTTCACTCCGTTTTCCCCTTCCCTCGCCCCTATGCCGTAGGTTCGCTCCGGTACGTCCTCGTTCAACTTCTAATCTCGCAGCTTCGACCTTTCATTGTCTTGTACATTGTTTTTTATATTTTATTTTCGTCCTCCCCGCCGAACGTCATTCTCACCGGAGTCGCGAAAATTTTCGTTTCGCCCCGGGAAATTTTGCCTTTCGAGTTCGCTCGGTTATTGAATTATTCACTAGATAACAGACATCTGCGAAGCCCCGCTGCGACGCTAAGAGGGAAGACAATTAACAGGAAACAGCTCGAGATAACAACAACAAGCGGCGTTTCCAACCAGCACCGCCGAGTGTTCCTCCACGCTTCGGTATACGAGCGAGACCGGGCAACAAGGTGCCCACCTCGAGAGCGGAGTCTCGCGGTCCCCCGCCGACTTGCCTTCCCTGCCGAGCCACCTCTCACCGTTTAGCCGAGACAGAGGAAAGCAGGCGAAACGCGCGTGGGGCCACTTCCGTTCCAACCCTATCTCGTCGTTTCGTCCGTTTTCCGCTGTTGGCTGTTATCTTTACAGTATATATACGTGTTCCCTCCCGCCCGTTCGTATCACGATAGTCGTCGGCACCAGTGTTAATTAACAGCCAAGCTCGTTCTCTCGTTCGCGATCCCGACAAAGACGTTTCAAGGCTGCGTAAGCCGAAAATCACGAGAGCTATCGCTTCGTTATGAAACTCGTAAAACTCTTGCCTGCTATCGCGATCCAGCAGAGGTCGATCGAGTCGCGTGCTTGGATTTTCGTCTGAGCGCCGCGTCCAGTTTCATTGTCGTTCGGATTACCGCTCACAACTAGTAACACACGTGTACGAAATACACTACGTTATGGGGAATGACTTAACCTCAAATATCGCTAGAAGTCGGGATGTACCGGTCGAAAACTTTTGGACGAAAAGAAAACTAAACTAAACACGGTAGCGTCACGATACCCTTTGTTTACTACTACTGCTGCGACGGCATAGGCTTGACGGTGTCTGCAGATGGAGACGGAATCGAACCATCGACAAAACGCTACCTTCACTTTATTTGGCTTTTGGGTCGCGTCGTGCTCGTGCACGATTGGCTTTTGTGCTCGTGCTGAGGTGTCTACTGTGTCAACCTCGGGTGAGTACGAATCAGCAAAGAATCAAAAACGATTCGACGACAAATAATTAATCGCAAAGAGACCGATTTTTAAGATGCTTGAATCACGGGCGCGAGCTCGATCGCATAGTGTTGTCGAGATCGGACCGAAAACATGAAAATGTCGGTGTATCTTTTTTACCGTCCCTGCGCCGCCACAAGGAGGCGCAACGGTCGTGCTCAAGATGTACCCGAGTAGAAATCCGCGAAAAATAATTCGACGATACATAATTAATAACTGAATGACTGGTCGTTAAAATGTGCGAACTAGGAATTAAAACGCAGATAAGTCGGAAGCAGCGAGAAGTCGCGAGTCGAGGGTCCGTTCACATGCATCGAATGCGCATAACCCCGAAGATATGTGGATGAGACTAAATTGTATGTAGTTATAACCCCTCCGTTTTTCATCACACGATCTTCGCTCGAGAGAAGTTTACTCGGAGAAAAAATTGTACAAATGAACCACTTTTTTTTTCTTCCCAAAGCAATGCATTGAGAGATACTTGCCAAAGATGAAATTAGGTGCGATATAGATATCAAATAAATACTGTTGATTTCGATGAAGATTGGATCGAAAACACGAAAACGTTTTTTTCTTTTAATCACTGCAACGCCACGAGCACGCGTAATAGCGATTGTGCCATAGTGAATGCAAATTCACGAAAATCGATTCGACGATAAATAATTAATAACTGGATAACCGGTCGTTGAAATGTGTGAATTACACAGTGACGCGGAGACAGGTCGAAAGAGGCGAAAAGTCGCGAGTCGAGGATCGGTTAACATGCGTCGAATTCGCGTGGCTTTTGTCGACAGGGACGCTGTCGTGACGTCATCCGGTTAACGCGACCACGGTCGGCCGGGTACTGACGGCTTTTCGAAATTTGACCGTTAACCCGAACACAACGCCATATTTTTATTTTCACTTTCCGCGACGCCAAAAATGCATGTATGTGGGCTTTTTACCACGACGAACCCGAGTGAGTATAAATAAAAACAACGATTCAACGATGAATGATCAATCACGAAAAGACCGATTGTTAAGCTGCGCGCATAACGCGCGCGCGCTTGATCGCGTACTGTTGACTTGTCGAGATCGGACAGTCAACACGAAAACGTCGAATATTTTTTTTTTAATCCGCGCGACGCCACGAGTATGCGTCCAGTTTACGTGCTTGAGTGAGTAGAAATTCGCGATAAATAATTAATAATTTTAAACGAGTTAATTACGCGATGACACGGAGACAAGTCGGAAGTAGCGAGAAGTCGTCAAGGGGCACGCCAGTCCAAGGTACGTTCATATGCATAGGATTCGCGACGCTTTTGTCGAAACTCTGCAGAGGCGCTGTAGTGGCGTTGCCTGCTGGTGCGTGCACGGTGGATCTACTTTGCAAGATCGGATCGTTAACACTAAAAAGCCGCCATTTTATTATTAACAGTTTTCGCGACGCCACGGATGTGCGTCTAAGTTCTTACGATGTCGCGCCCGAATCAGTAAAAATTCGCAAACAATAATGCGACGATAATTGATTAATCGCGAAAAAAATGATACTTGAGTTGCGCGAATCACACGGTGACACGGAGACGAGCTGGAAGCGGCCGGAAGCGGTGAACCTAGGTTATTTTCTACACGCGTCAAATTCAGGACGCTTTCGAGGTACGCGTTCAATTTTTTTTTCTTCCTTTGTCGTCACTCGCGATGGCGATCGAATTTTCATGCCTGTCTCACCACCGTCAATCGCTTCCGTCAATGAAAAGGCTGCCTGTGGCGTTACTTCGATGTTTCGATACGCACACACGTGTGCTATTAGTATTAGTATCCAGACTGTGCTTCGAGTGAGTTTACCGGGCAGGAAATCGCTCACGGAAATGAGCTAGACACCACCCGTCCCGTTATTTCATTCATCCGTCTAGAATATTCGATCCGACGTTAACGAGCTCTCCCAACTTCGATACCTCTCGTGTAACGTATACAAATTTATTTTAAAAATTGAAAAAAATGAAATAAAATTCTCTCATTTATTTATTAATTATTTTTACTTATTCGTTACTGCAGGCCTGTAACGTGAAAATCGGGTTTTAGTACACAGACCTCTCGAACATTTATTATAATAAAAAAAAAAAACGTCACAAAATAATTGGAAAGTAGCGCACCGACTAATTGTTAGCGTCATTGTCAAGAAAAAAAAAATCAAAATTACATTGGGCCTATGAACTATGCACGGAAACGAGGTAGGATGCTGGGGAAAATTTAATTACAGATCGTTGATCTATTGCTAATTTCATACAATTTTTCTCGAATCCCGTAGTACTGCTCTTCTCAATATATATTTTTAAAAATTCTTCATCACACGTTCCGTCGTCAATGACATCGTATCTGCATATTCTCCACCCGCCGATTCTCTGTTCCCAGGATATCCGTGCTTAAGGGGAGTCTAAACTCCTCTCTCTCGCTCTCACCGAATCCCCGCCGCCTATCTCACCCAAGCAACCGCTGTCTGAATTTAGAACCCTCTTGAGGGGAGGCTAAATACGTATGAATGCGAGAGAGACAGAATAAAAATTTTGATTCTATTTTTCTCCGAAACGATTCTATAAAGTGAAAAACCGATTCGAAGAAAAATCGATTCAAAATATTTTGCGGTTGTGTCGATCTTTAGCCCCACCTTAAGTGGCGTCTGAATCCAGCCGGTGGTTGATTGGGTGTGCGAGAGACAGCGCCATGGGGATTCTGTGAGAGCGAGAGAGAGAAGTTCCCTTTAAGGATACTCCCCTTAAGGGGAAGTGAAATATCGCGGTCGGTAATGAAAACATTAATGAACTTTTTTCAAGGGTGCACATTTTTTTTTAGGAAAAAGCAAATTCGATCCGGATGCGCACGGTAATTTCACATCCGGCCCGAATTCATTTTTTTCTCAAAAAAATTAGCACGATTGAATAAAGGTAATTTGAAAATTGCAACTATCTCTCTCGCACGCACAGCTGTTTCACTTCCCCTCAAGGGCATGTGAAAGACGTTCTCGGCGTGTCTCTCTCGCTTCGCCGAGAGCGCCACTGATGCTATCTCTCTCGCACTCTATAGTGCACATGCTCTTAAGTCGTACGTAAACAGTGTATCGAGTCGAACGACATTCACGGCTGTGGATTCTTTAATCCCGCGTTTAACTCTCGCCGCGCTGTAGGGATATCGGCCGACTGTTGAGTCTTCATTGTAGCCTTGTACCGCGAGTTGGAAGCGAGATGTTGCTCGGAGTTCCGATCCTTCCTGTCCCGGCCTTCTTCGTTGCCGCGGTCGCAGCAACAGTGGCAGGTAGCAGCATGTATAGTTCGAAAAGCCTCGGAACAAGCCCGCTCTATCGTCGAGAACCGAGGAAAGTTTGGGAGGGGGGCAGCGTCGGATCCCTTCCGACTGTTCGCTATTTCACTATATATATTTGGGCCATCCCAAGAAGTTGAGGTTGGTTTGCGCGCAGAGAGTATCGAGGCGTTTCGCCACGTGTTTTGGTCGGTCTCCCCTGCATATACGTATATACAGTTACACGCGTAAGTACTATACACGTATAACTAGTGGCGCTGCTCTCTCACTCCTTTATCGTTCGAACTACATCGTCTCTCCGGACTGTGTCCATCCTCTGTAGTATACTTCGGTAACACGGTCAAAGTGAGCGAGCCGCGCGGCGGCCGCTCTCGTTCTGTGATTAAAGAAAATTACGTAGCGCGAGAGAATGGATAATTACAGGGGTGTGGATGCTTCTCGTCCAACGGGCGAACATTGTGGCCGAGAGGCGGATAGGAAACTCGCGACCAACGCCACAGGACACAGGATAGTCCTGGAACGATGCTTCTGTTTCTCCCGCTGCAGCCGACCTCCCCCCCCCCCTCCCCCCTCAGCCCACCCCACTTCGTCCTCCCCACGCGCTATATACTAATACCGCTGTGCGAGGTCCACCGGCTGGAAGAGCCTGCGAATAGAAATAGCAGGCTACCGGCTATGGCTTTGTTCAACGCAATTCACCGAGGGTAGATCCTCTAACTAATTTTAACTACGGTCAGTAAGAGAAACTCCGATGACTGCACAAAGGTACGACGATCTCTCGTGTGTAACCGGAGCCTCGGAGGTTCGATCATTCGTTAATTTTTGTTTTTTTTTTTTCCCCAAAGTAGCATCGCCTTTGTTTTAACTCAAACGAACAGGGATAATTTTTTTAATTAATATTTCATTCTCCACGAGAGACCAGACCGCTCCGGCGCCCGGAACAGTATCGACTTGACTGCCTGAAATTATATTGTTACTATTTATTTAATATTATACAAATTGGCGCTAATTATTGTTTTTTTTTTTTTTTTTTACAGGTATTTGACTCTTGGGATTTTTTCGCACCGATATTTTTGTATTCAATTATTTTTTCTATAAATTAAGGCGGCTCCGGGCTGAGGCTCGTTAGTGCGTCAAAGACGGCTCGTCCGGAATCTTATCCGTGTCTCCGCCGGCGTTGTTTTAACGTACGTATATCCGAGTCGCGTACACACACGCCGACCGGCAGCGAATTCTCGGGCATTCCCCCTCGACGCCGGACGCGAAGGACCTCGTTAGCCGTCAAAGACTTCGGTGTATCCTTCGGGTCTTCCTCGGACCCTTCCACGTACCCGCTTGACCTGCTCGTCTGTCTCAGCTACCCAAGATAATATCGGCACGGATGTTAGCTTCGCGAGGAAAAAAAAAACGAAGAAATTATCGAGCGTGAAAAATGACTGAAATGTTCGGGCGAACCGGTCGGGTTACGGTACTTGCGGTCCCGCACGATCGGAATATCCACAGAGCGCCGGGAGACTTATAGAGGTGATTCGGAAAACGGCTGTTGGCTTTGGACCACGAGAATTTACTCTTATCTCCCACGTATATCGATAATTTCGTACCGTTCGACGGATTTTCAATGATTTTGTATTTATTATTTTTGCACAAATTTTCGTTAACTTTTCAACCCCCATTTCGTTTCAATAATTATAACTTTATTTCAATATTTTCTAATTTTTTATGTAATACAATATATTATATAATTTTTATAATATATAAATAATAATTTTTTTTATGTTTTGGGTTTTTTTCTAGGAAAAGAAATTCGTTCGGAATTCGGTTGAAGGCTTGGATGGGGACTACGCCGGATGGCTGCTCCATTATCGACTCGTGCAGATAAAATCTCCGCTAGCGAGCGCCAATCGTACGGAGGATAATGCTCCTTTGGAATTTACACCATAAAGTGGGATTCAATTTTTGTCTCATTTGGCTTTCACGTGTGAACCGGAGGGAAACACTCGCGACCACCGCAGCACGGTAGTTTAATTGACACGAATTCCCACCGGAAACCCTCGAGTTCGCTCTCTCTGCACGTCCTTTCGACGGCCTCGCCGCCGCACTCTCCGTTCGTCCATGCAACCCCCCCACCCCCCTTCCCTCTTTCGAGCTAGAAAGCTTTTTGGTACAGCTAATGCGGAAGGCATCTTGATGTGTTAGCGTCCGCGGAGTCGAAGCGAAATCGACTAACGAAATACACGTCCAACACTTTGTAAACCATTGTCAGGTTCAGAATTTTACTCTTTCGCACGGGAGTGTCGGGTGTCTCGAAGAGGATTCATTGAACTTTTTTTTTCGGCCGAATCCCCAGAACCAAGAATATCCAGTAACGATACATTTATATACATCTATGTATTTTATTTTACATATTTTATATATATATTTATTTATTTTATATGTACACTCGTGATTGTACGTTTGTCTATTAACATAATTTTATTATAATTGTCATTATTATTTTTATTTGATTCAACGGTAAAGTCTTTAAAACTTAATCAAATTTGCTAATATTCACTGGAATTTCAAGTAGCAAAAAAGAAAAAAAAATGATGGCGTAAGTTAACTGCAACAACCATTCAATTATCCAGACGGAGATAGGTTTAATCGTGGCCGCATTGACGGACCTCGGGCCGCAAAGATTTTTTTTACACACAGTTCTCCGCATAACAGGTGTCGGTTGAACGGGCAATTAGTCAATGAACGTCGAATCAGCATAAATCACTAAATCTCGCACTGACAAATCATCCTTCTGACACGAGCAATAGGATCACATTACTGCCATGCGTCCGTCTTTATTACGTTTCACGCATTGGATTATTGAAATTTCGATAATAGGTTCGACTGTGCGCATTCGTCACTCCGCTTGTAACTTTGGTCACTGTCCGTCGACCGTATAAAAAGTAACAATAAACAAAAAAAATCACTAAAACAGCTCGCACGCCATCAAAACAAAGTATATGAGAGACGCGCGGAAACGTGTATAATTAACACATACACTTTGTATATTTTGATTAATTTATTTTTGAAAAAATATTTTAAAACAATGACATATCCAGGGAAAATGTATTTTACATAAATTTAACAGGGTAAATCGAAGTGAGCCATATTCGCCACATGTACCCTACACATCCTAATTATTACAAAATTGATAAATACATAACTATATAAATTCACATACATATATATATGTATGTTTTCCATGGGTATTCGAGCACGTTCGATAAAAAATGAAAATTTAACACGTAGCGGGGTGACGTAGTGGATTAGTTTGTCCGTGACAAGGTAAACGTTATGCGTCTTAAGATCTCCGGGCTGTAGGCTGATATAGACGCCCAAAGTGCGAGAGCCTCGGGCAAGATATTTTGACGGTGTTATATAATCCCGGGAACTTTGTGAATGCCCCTTTAGTCGTGCCTCGGGAAATCGGACTACTTTGTCCATAATTTAGTTAAGAGCGTCATGCGTGTGACGTGTACGGTATAGAATAGATCGGAACAACCGAAGCGCGAATAGAACTGGCATACGGCCAACCCCCAGGTCCAGAATCCGTGTAAGTGACTTATTATCCACCGTTTGCCTATATGTGCACCCTGTGCGGGGCCGGGGGAGGTGTGCCTGGCTCCATCGGTGTTATGTAGTGTACATACTAAAGAGGATCGCTTCGTAGAGAGCGAGGAAACCCGAGCTTGAAATTCACCCTGGTGGAACGGAGATGCAAGATGAATGCTAAATACCGGGGTGGATATATTAGAGCCAAACCGCTGCCGGGAGCTGCACACATCAGATGAACGTCAACGAATGCGGCGGAGCACATGCCACAGTAATCGGTACCCCAACAATTGTACAAACTGCGCGAAACCGCGGGCTCGATTTTACCACAAAAACGCATTATTCTCTATCCCCCCTCCAGAAATCAAATATACCCGAAACAAATATGTTCGATGTCATATATTAATTTGGACTTTATAATGTTATGTCAAATAAATCACTGTACCTTTGAAGATATATATTTGCAAAAGTGCACTCCAAATATGCAGAGTGAGACGACGGTCACCTATTTTTTCGAAAAAAGCAGTGAAAAAATTCAACAAAAAAGATCATTCGATTATGCGTTATCGCTTAACCATTTTTATATGTAGCACTGCATTTTCGATTTTTTTTTCAAACTTTTCCGAAGAGTATTTTTTCGTTAAAAAAAAACTTCGGAAAAATCGATCTATAAAATATATTCATATATTTATATAAAAATAGATATGTATATTTCTTGTATATTGATAATTAATTGAACGAATTGGAAAATTCGCAGTTGGTCCGATGGACCGCAGATTAACATTAACCGGCACAACATCCAGTGAGGAGCCCGTCCGGATCTCCACACACACACACACATACTGCTCTGGCTCCGCCGAATTATCGAACAAGAATAAAAAATGGTCCCCAGAAGCCACATGTAAGTTTTTCCATCTACGATGCTGGCCATTTTTTAATTCTTATATGGATATTACTTGTGAGTATTTCTTCGTATCGACAATACGGAGCACAGAAGTGCTCGCTGCGAGCTCACAAAGTTTCATTTTTTTAATACATTTTTTTTTCTTTTTTTATCTAGAACATATTATCGACGTACGCCTCGCAGGCTGAGGGAAAACCCATGCGAGGCTGAGGAGGCAGCAGTGACTCGCGGAAAAGCGGGGAATGCGCGGTGAAGAAGCTTGAAAGCAATTGCAAGTCGGCATGTAAAAACTTTGAGGTCTGCTACGCATACAATGCTGGATTGCGGAAAGTTTTGCGAAACCTCCATGCCACCCTCCGACCCTCGCCCCTCTCGGAAAGAAATATTGTATGAAAACAGAAGGGTAAGCTTTACGAATCTGGAAGGTATGTTCATACGTGGTGAGTTGTACCGCGTGTCAGCTTGCGGAACTAGAAAACCGTCGCGGATTTTCCTTTGACGCTTTGATATTATATATATTTTTTTTTTCGAGAGACGAATGTCGAACATCTGCCAATTATTAGAATGTCGCGACAGCATATTATCATCAGGTTTTTTTTTGTTCTTTGCAGATTTCGCACAGTCAAATGAGAAAAGAGAGGAGAATATTTTTCTCATTTTTATTATAAATATTTTATCTCCAGCGGAGGTGCACGATGCCTTTAAACTTCAACGACATTCCTACGGATTATCGGAAATATCGTTAAAGTTTTACGCAGAGATGGACGGAAAAGGGGGCAAGAACGGGACGGCGGTCGGGGAAGGAATAAAAGTCGTCGTTGCAGGGTGGCGAGGTGGGCGAAGGTGACGGGGTTGATGTAGCCGACGAAGGAGGCGTAGTCGGTAGAAGAGCGGATAGAGATGGGGATAGAGATATATACGGATAACGCGAGAAGTGGCGCGGAGAGGAGAGGAAACCTGTCCGCAACACGTCTCTGCTCTCAAGCATCCCGGACCGCCTGAGGCGTCCAAGTTTACTTACAACTTCCCTGCCAACTTCTCAATATTCATCCCAATTATAGTGTATAACGAGACCGTCCCGGATACCAGGCAATTGTTGCTGCTCCGAGCTACAGTGCGCCACCAGGCGCATGTCAGTAGTGTGAACTACAGTCGATGCCCTTTAGATAGCACCCGTCTGGTGATTCATATCGTACGAGTGGTCATTAAGGAGGTTGGAGCGTTTCACACTGTTCAAATGAGTGTTACATTTTCAAATTAGTTTATGTAAACTTCAACGCATCTATGAATTATTTTATATTACATCAGATGTGCTTAATCTAGAAAAACATTACTTGCGATGGATTTGCTAAAATATGAACTCCTTTCTGCTAACTTTCGAAAAATGAAAAAATGACCTTTTTTAAAATTAGCCCAAACCAGCCAATATTTTTGCAAATCCATTGCAATTCATGTTTTTCCAGGTTAATGACATCCGCTGTAATATAAAAAATAACCATCACTATAGTCAATAGATTCGTAAAAATTTGCCAAACAACTTTATAAATGTAACTCTCATTTGACTAATGTGAAACGCTCCAACCTCCTTAACGCAGAGATACATATCTACTTGTATACAATCAGCCTTGATAGAAAAACCCCGAAGCCGTTTGGTGATAATAGAGAATAGCGTTCGAAATATTGTTAATTTGATTTTGAAATGCTTTCTTTTTTGGTTCATTCGTGGACAAATGACCGTAGTTCGAAAGTCTGTACCAAGTAAATTATCCGGAGGTTTATTCGCCGGAACAATGTTCCTGGTGTGTGTGTGGGTGTTTCTCGACAAACTCATCTCAGCACCGATATCAATAGTAATGGCGACATTAATTTACCGGCGAGTTATCGCGGACGAATAAAGAGAGGCCGCGACGGTGGGGTGCCGGGGAATGACGAGAAGAGATGAGAAGAGAACCCCGAGACAGAGAGTTCGAGGATGAGAGGGGAGGGGAAGATAGCTTCGCGAAGACCGAACCTCCGCCGCTTCTCTCGCTTCCAAACTTTATTCTATCTTCGGAATTAGTTCAGCCGTCTTGGCACGTCTTTGTCGAGATGTTGGTGATAAAGTTTAGTATGCTAATTCGTTGAACAGCTGCGCGTCTCCGCCGCTCGGGCAAAATACCACCGAAATTATTGAATTTAAATTGCCGTAATTAAAATGTGTTATGCCCGCCCCGCGACACATTACGAATTTTGTGGTAATATCCGACACCGCCGCCGCCACCTCCTCTATACCCGTCGTCTATCCATCCGCGCCTCTCTTGTTCTTATACCATAAATTTTCCTTACATCTACTCTTCGAACAACTCACTTTCTCATATCTCCAAATATCGCGCTCTTCGCGCGGCTTTGAATGAGTTTCGAACAACTTAGTGCATGCGGTATAGGCGACGCACTCCAACATATTGCTCGGGTACTTTGCAAAAGTTTCCTCGAAATTATGCGAGGGTAAAGGGGGGCGGTTCATTTATTCCTGATTCGTAATCAAAATGCGTCGTCCTGGCTCCTTCGGGCCGGCATGATTTAAAAATTTTCCTCGATTCCACGTCGAGGAAACGAACGAAAAAAAACCTTGATTGTCAAGATTCCAAGTAGATTGAATTTTCTTTATTTCGCGCAATCTGGCGCACAATGGGCGCCCGTTAATAGTCTTTCCAATTAGGCATGACCAATTAAGATCGACCGTTTAACGCGTCGCTCCAATCAAGAGACAGACAGTCCGTAAGTTAACACTCGGCTTGGTAGCGTCAGAAGGGCCGGGGCGGAATCGGGATAGAATCGAGGAAGGCAGGTAGACCATGCACCGAGTCAGACAGGAGGAGAGATTCGTCGGGCGGGAGAAGCTTCACGCGCCGGGGTGGAGAACGCGCGAGCGCGCTTTTCAGCTTTCATAGAGGGATGAATAGGGCAGCTCTGGCAAGCAGCCAGACAGCAAGTAACTTATTATATCTGGCATTAAATTATTATAGAACCCGGCTCCGACAATGGGCACAGCGAAGTGCATAGGAAACGATTAAACTGAATGACGGATCTAGACTCACTGCGCGAGTCCGACGCCTCTCTCTCCGTCTAAACCCGCCTCTCTTATTCTCGCGAACTCGCGGGAGAGCCCATGCACGACCGTTTTACTTATGTGCCCTTCGCTAAATTACATTCTTACGGGTGGGCGTCGGTGTGTTACATTGATGTTGACTAAAATCCATTTGCCTCTGCCGTCTCCCGGGCAATCCCAATGGCTTTTCCGTCGTGACTTTATAATTCCTGTGACATTAACGGAGTCTCGTTTAAACTATTATTATTATTCCTCTCGACACCAGTACGAACTGTGACAATTAAAGGATAATGCGGGAATCACTTTGGAAATGTGGACTTTAACGGCGGCACGAAAATTCTGACTGGCGCCTGTCTCATCGGGAGGAATTGTGGCGATCAAAGAACCACGTTTCTTTAATTTTACACAGTTATTCGAGGTGAACATCTCGGTGCCATTTGTGCCAGCATTGGGATGCTTGGCCCAATTATTGGCTGCCAATACATTAGAACTTGGATTACCCGACTCTATTCGAGATCGCGCCGAGACCGGTAATTCGGAATGTCCGGGATTTTTAATTAACGAGCTTGTCAATTTGCGGCCTCAATTTTTGGGATTATTTTTCGTACCGGCTGTGACACTCCGATATTAAACTCAAACAGGATTTGATACTCCGATGTTAAATAGGAAACTCTGAACGAAATGGAATTGTACGAAATCGCCGTTGCGTTCGGCGCGCAGAGATTCGCTTTCTACTCGGTTTTCCTTTTACCTTCCGCGATACGCTATTTCCACTGGCAATTAGTGGGGATTACCAAAGTATTTCCTGAAGGAGAAGCGGGACGTCCCGATGCGCGGAAGATGTACCTATTGGCTAACGCTAGTGATTCACGGATGTGTCCGAAGTCAATTACTCCTTAAGCCTCTGCCGGACGTTCTGTGGCGGTTCTGAGAATATGGGACACGATTCGTTCGCAATAAGAAAAGAAAAAAAAATCGAAGAATATCTCTGCGGCGGTACTGGTTTTACCCAATTGATAGTTTAGTGATTGAACATACGCTGTTCGTACCGTACTCGGTAGAGCAACAAGTAGTTCGCTCGCATCGATGTATCGTCAAATTTATGGAGCGGTTGACACGATAACAATTTTGCCGTTTCATTGAACCATGAGGAAAAATCTCTAATTCGCAAAATAAATTTACCGGCCCGTCCTTACAATTAAATTTTTTAACTATGTTGACAGATTTATAGAAATCTGTACTTACTATTGAGTTTCTTTTTCAGATGGTACGATAAAATCTTCTTTACCGACGAGGGTGAAACTCGAGATGGAAACCTTCGGGGGTTGCTGCTGATAAACCCGACATTACCGACCGCACCACATAGGGTCTGTTTATATAAACTACCAGGAGGAACTTACCAACGCAGCGGAAAATCATTAACCTCGGACGGTATTTGTCTTCGAAGTAAGAGAAATGTTTTGATGGTACCTACAACGACTACCAATAAAGCTGAATTTGGCTTAACGGATAAGCTCACCGAGATATCGGCACAGCCGTCTGGTAAGTTATCAGCTTTTCACTAATTTTATCGATAAGAACTCTTATTGGCCAAAGGAAGATTAGATTCCTCTAAATACCTTCAGTAATTTATGTTTCTGAGCGGGTTGCAACCACCTGATCCTATGACTGCTTTCGTACCGGTACGAATCTCTTCCAACAATGAAATATACAAACAAAAAATGCTGTCCGCATTAACCTTCTTATGGTGAACGGGCTATCGATATAAGCTACTTTGGAGAGGGCGCAGGGGGAAATAAAATAATAATCTCTCGTATGCATTATGAATGCAGATTTCTCGTGTACATACAAGCATAACATCAGCGATAAATAAGTTTTCTCGTTGGTTACAATGAACGTCGGGGCTGGGGGACTGGAACAGTGCACGGCCACACTCCACCCTCTATCGGATGCATAAAAGTTTGACGCATGGAAGTTGAAGGGAAGTGAATGGAAACTTCATTTTTCCTTCGTCCGAACGAGGTTTCGCTAGTGGATGAAAAAACAAAGATAAAGAGGCGAAGTAGAAAAGCATCAACAATGACGGTATAGGATGGTCTCGTCAGAATCTATTTTTTCTTCTATTCTTTTCAAGTATACGCTCGTCAGCCCGTCGTCCACCAGCGTAGAGTTCACAGCTGCGAGTGCTTTTCATTACTATACTATTCCTCGCATAACGTATATTTACATCCTATAGAATATACTAAACTACGTTGAAACTACGTGGACTGAGAGATAATAAAAAAAAGTTTTCTTCGCGATACTATACTCTTTGCGGAAAACGCCTCGAGGTGAGATTTATAAATTCACGGTGAGCACAAATATTATGCACATATTTGAAGAGCGTAGTGTATTTATAAAAGTGTTTGAATGCCACCGTGAGCCGAGTGGATGGACCGCCTTGGTAATTTTGCATTATCCGCACTTTAACTGGGGCAACCTGTTTCAAACTGTTACGCTGACCGGTTTACCACAATATTTTCGCGGGACTTTGGTCCAAACCTGTTCGCACGTGAGTTAATTATACACTGACCGGTCCGCATTGCGAACCAAAGGATGGAAAAATATCCTGCGCTGGTAAGGGGAAAGTCCATTTATCTCGGAAACTCGTGGGTGGAATTAAAAAAAAATCATGAAATTAAAAAAAAAACCATTTCGCAACATGCCAGTCATATTAGTTCATAAAACAGGAAGGTCTTTAAAAAAATGTCTTACCAACGTCCTGTACCCGGTAGCCGAAAACTTCCACAACGTTAATTCTCTTCCCAGTTTTATGGTATTCTTATCTGCCAATTTTACATTAATATAATAAAATTTCGTGCTGCAGTAAAGTATGAGAACGACGAGTGCACGCCTCTATTCTACTCTCATTCAGAAGCTGCTTATTAATTAATGCCTTCGTGCTGAATAAATAAACTCGAGCCACGGGATCGTCCGGAATCCACAACTCTCATTTTCTCTCTCTCTCTCTCTCTCTCTCTCTCTCTCTCTCTCTCTCTCCATCATGGACGGCAGAGGAAAAAAACGTAAACATTGGATGAAGAACGACGGAAGAGAAAGGAGCAAGGGAAAAATGCTCGCGAGTTTGGAAGTTGATTACCCGAGGCGCCTGCCTTTATAATATTCCCTTGCTGACTTAGTTGAAAAAAATAAATAAAACTATAACGGAGCGAAAAACAGAAAAACACAGTACGAGTCTCTTTTGTCTCTCTTACCCATGAACATCGCATATGTTTATCTCCATTCGTTAACTCCGGAAATGTTTATTACAATCGTACATACACGAGGTATATTGGTCACGTTAAAATACACGTAGAATATTTCTAGCAATGCAATATCCTCCGTATCATGAGACTAACGTATATTTCCTTTTCAGTGCCACGCATGTTTTCAAGAGCCACTTTGCATCGTGCAAATTGCAGGTTTACGTGGATGATGAGCGTTAATTACAGTGTCCCGATATTTCCCTTTGGAGGACGTCCAAGGTGTTCATACGTCGCGACGCCCCGTCAGCAACAGCGCAACCCTTCGCGCTCGAGTACTTCCGACGTAAGAGGCGAAAATAGGAGCTAACGTGAGAATGACACATACGAGTGGGGAGAATGTGCGGAAACCCAGACCAAGGTTGCCGAAGAGCGGGAGCGGCGGATACCGACAGGATCAAAGCAAATGGATCTCGGAAACACGAAGCTGCTCGCTGGTGGTGCTAGGCACTGCCATCGTCGCACACGAGTGTCGTCGCTGGGTGGATGCACTATGCATAGGCAGAATCCTTCTATGTATACAGGACAGCCGTGTCGAGTGGCAATAGCTGAACCGTCGCGAGAGAGTGCACGGCTTGCCTAGCAGCAAGGTCTCGGGAACTCAAGGCGCGGCTTTCCATTCTATGTGCTCTCTACTTTAAAAAATCTATTCGAGGAAAAAAGCGTCCCCCGCCCTGTTCTCCCATATTTACGGGAGCTCCGCGCACTCTCGACGATCTCTTTGATAAAGCATATTCGATTAAAGTTTAAGCCCGCGGAAATAGTAGGCTTGCAGTTGGCAAAGTCGATACCTTTTTGTTCGCCAGGGATGCGTATGAATAAGAGTATAAATACAAATAAAAACGACAGGCTGGGTGGATGCTTCTTTTCGTGCCGAATACGTGCTTCTCGACTGGCCGGCAAAGAACTCCCGATGTGAGAAAGTTTAGCCACTTCATTCGACAGCGCTCGTTCTCGCTATGAAACCCGACAGTAGATTCCATCTCTGAAAGATGAGCGCGAAGCCCGAGAACCCGAGCTTCTCTCTTGTCAAAAATTCTAAGCTGCTCACTCTTTTCCCCTTAAATAATCTCGGCTTTGATGCGATTAAAATTAATTTTTTTATTATTAATTGTTTAATTACAGATGCCATTTCCCACGTCGACCTATAAAATGATGGATGAAACACAACGAAAAAGATACATAAGGAAAAAGATATTATTTTGAGGAACGGAATGAATCGTTTGATGCTGGGTATTGGTGAGTATTATTTAATTATTGCTAGCTTAATAAGTCACGTGGAAAAAAATGTACGAGTTCTTTTTTTTAAGCAGAAACCGTTAAAAAAAATGTTGATAAAATTCCTCCTACAATTTATTATCTGCGATCTTGGAATTTTGTCTTCACTCGATCGGAACAGCGATGAAACGATCAGTTCTGGGAAATTTCTCATTCGACTTTTTCTACCTTAATGGAGTAATTTATATTGAGAGGGATTTTTATTGAGAGTGATTCGAAGAGCGAGTAAAACGTTTCGCATTCTATTTGAGACTATTAAATACCGAGCTGCCCGCATCCGCTTTTGTTTCGATCCCCTTACCAGACTGTTTTGCCGCCGACTTTATCAAATGCCAATCGCTCAGTTCTTCGTAGTCGATTACGTTTCAACGCTCCAACTGTTTGAATGGAATTCATATAAACAAAAATATTTTCAATCGTGAATTTCTTTGTCTGATATAGATATATTTATCGTCAAGCCTTCGTCAAACCCCGATTTCGAGATCGTGCGGCAAATGAAGTCTGGCGCGGGATGAAAAACGAGTGGGCGGACGTCGGTACGTGCCTCTGACACTGAATAGGTGATGAAAGGATTGCGGAAATTGATATAAAACCATTATCTCCGCTGCTCTCCTGTCCTATATATATACTGTACTGTATGTATATTCGCGACATAAAATTGGCATCTCGCGAATATGCGGGGTCACCGGGGACCGTGAAATAAAAGATTTAAAAAAAGATAAATACAGAGCCATCAAAGGAATTGCTCTGACGGGTATTTGAAAACCCGTTCAGCGACTGTAAAGGAATTTAATGATTTTTTCGTGGGCGTTGCACCTTGGCCTACTGAAGGAGGCACGTGTCCAGTTAAAAATACGCGTTTATAGTTGCAGCATCAAATGGTATCGGGATATGGTAATAACATTCCTTTTTAATTATACTCTTCACTTCACGTACGAATATACTTATCTAGTAAATTAACTGATGGATTCGTGATCAGGGGAAAAATGGAAAAATTCGATATAATTTTCACACGAGTGACAAAAAAATCTCCGACCCATTTTTCGGTATTTTTATATGATAAATTTTCTTCCCTACTTTGCTTGTTTCTAACAATTGAGTTTCCGGCACGTAGAACGTTTCAGCATCGTTCATGGTTTCAGTACATTCAGCACCATTGAAGTTTCTCGAAAGAGACAATTTGCTTCCGCTCGGAAGAGACAATTTGCCGTTTCTTCGTTCCTCTTACTTAAATGTCGCACTTATTAGTAAAACGCACGTATACATAAAGTGCAGTATCAGAAAGTAGGTCACGCCTTGTCAAGCTATTATCAAATTACCCGATAAACACCGACAGATTCACTCTACTGCTAGTAAGTACTACCGGGAACAGCGAAAATCCTCTTTTACCGTGTTACAAATCACTTTGAAGTTTCGGAGTGCACGTTCGTTACAATGCGTATCCCGAGCGCTAGCGTCTCGACGCCGAGTACTTCTGTGCCACGCTTGTTTCGCCCACTCGAATACTACAGTGTCTGTACAGCTGCCCTACGCAGTCTCTCAGCGCTATTTTCACGCAGAGATCCATCCATTTACTAGTTTTCCAAAATGAGTAACAGCTAAAAGAAATAGCCCTTTTTTTTACAAAGTATCTATAAAAAACTTTGATTTTTTAATTTTAAACGGAAAAAAATGTAATGCAATGTATTTGCAAAAGTATCAACATTGGTAGCGTCTCGGACCGAGTATTTTTATCGCACACTGTTTCGTCAATTCAAATACTATAGTGCCTATAAAGCAGCCCTACGCAGTCTCTAGGCTCTACCATTTACCATCCATCACCGACACCATTTACCATCTTACCATTTTTTTTTGTTGCTATTTTGGTTCATTTTCTTATGTATATTTTATTGTTATGTGGTTTATGTTCAGTGCTTCAGTCTCTTATTTTTTTGTATTCATTCGGTTCGTTGTTGGTTGAGTGATGTGCCTACACGACTTCAGGTCCTAATGTACACTAAATGCCATCTATCTATCTATCTCCCAAACCGGCTCGCTTAAATTTTCGAAAGATTTCAATATAGACATGTACACGTTACGTATATCCATGAATAATATATTTCCCCGAAAGATCTTATCCACGGTCGTATGACACAACGATCTTTTTTTCTCGGTATCGTGGCCATCCCCTCGATCCCATCGTAGTACACCGGGCAGGCAAGGACTAGGTCATCGGGTATACGGGAGGAGTCTGGCGATGTATACGACTATAGAGAAGTTGACCGAAAACAGAGGCATTGCATGCACACGTTCGCCACTTGGAGCTCCACAGCCACCAGCAACGTCCCCCCGCGACGCTCCTCGACCACCTCGTCGTCGTCGTCGTCGTCGGCGACGACTTCAGACAGAGCCGAGGCGGTCTGCGCCAGATCCGTTGGATCAACCCCGTCTCGACGCAAGTGCCCGCCGGCGCAGGCGCCATTCCGAAAACAACCCCCGCAGAATCATTTCGCGCGGTGCCGTGACACGGCTATCTCGCATACGCGCCGCGTGTCCCATGCCTCCGGTACTTTTACCACGGGTCCTCCTGCCGCTTGTATTTCGTTGCCCTCCTCTCACGAAAGTCGTTTGTCGCATCGCAAAAGTTAAACGCTCTCGAACGTAAAATACGATAGTCGATTTTTTTTTCCATCGTGAATTTATTTATTTTATTTTTATTCGCAAAAAATACGCGGTAAATTTATGAATCGTCGACGAGAACACCCTGGATATTTACGGCACGCTGTGCGACTTGGGGGAAAAAATAACAAGTATTGAAAATTAAAAAGTTCGCGTTTTACCAAATTCCACTTGGATTTCGAACCAAATCATGAAGCTGGTCGAGGACCTGGAGCATCGAGTACGATAGTATTTGTCGGCTACACAAATATTTATATATATATATATATATATATATATACATATATATATATATATATACACGAAAGAAAGTACAAACAGTGATCGGCAGGCCGAAGCTTTGGCCCAATGATGCCGAAGACGAGCATCGACGCTACACCGTGCGAAGTGAAATTAAACGCGGAACAATCGGATACCGCGACGGTTTTGTTATCACACGGCGATCGGTGTGTGTTAAGCTGTGCGACGCGAAATGCTGAATGCCATTCGGGCTGGATCGCCGTCCATGCCGAGAGGGCCGGACGTGATTATCAGTTTTAAGGAACGACCTCCGCGTCTTGTCTCCTTATCTTGAGAAAAAAAGGAAGAAAAGAAACGCACGCTTTTTTTGTGATTCGTTGATCGGTTCGAACTGCACAATTGGCTATGAGAGAACGTGCCGCTGCCGCGTTACGTAAATAATGACAAAGCTGCAATAATTATAAATTTCTAAAGATAAAACAAAAAAAATTTTTTTAAATAACTACGCCGTACAGTGCAGTATTCTAATGAACATAAGATTCGTAAATGGTGCGCGCGTGTCGGTTGTGAAGTGAGAGAATTGTGAAAAACGCGAGGATATTCTCCCGTGCGAGGGATATAGGAGAATAAAAGAAAATAAAAAAACGAGGAGCATTGGAAGGAATACGTGTGAAGAGAGGGCTGAGCGGCTTCGCGGTTAATCAAATCGTCTGGGGAATCCACAGTGATCGAGAGATATATATATAACTACGAGGGAGCGAACGGCGCCTGTGGCGTCGTCGGGACCAGCAGGTTCTCTTCTGGCCCTCTTTGCCCTCGTACTTCTGTCCTCCCCCAAACACACACACACGTACACACGCTCGCACGTGCACACCCAAGAATCCACAAACTCCCGTCGCAAAGGTCGACGTCAGCTCTACGACACTTTTGATCGGTTCATGCTTCACCGAATGCGGTTCAATCTTATTTGAAGAAGAACTCAGCCGCCCCCACTCTCTTCTACATACTTATATATCATCTTGATTCTGGAAACCTCCTGGCTGGCCGGAGAGGAGCTCCTTGAAATTCCTATTCTCGGAAAACCCCGGAGGGAGTGAATGGTGAATTTAAAAAAATGAAAAAATTCACTGAGAACCAGTGAGTGAATTGCGAATAAATTTTTTTTGAAGTACAGTGCTAATCGCTTTGGTGGGGAAAAGAATACGAGAAATTTTGACTACATAAAATATATACACATATATACATATAAATATATATGTATACTTTTTATCAGAGAGTACATGTCCTTTAGTACTTATAACAGTAGAGTATGCTATATATATGCATAAAGGAATAAAGTATTGTAATACGGTAGTGTTCGCTTGAAGACAAGGAGAACCCCAGGTGCTTCGATCGTTTGCCGATCGTCGAGCAGTGCGAGATCGTCGATTGTGAAGTGATTGGTGTGGAAAAATGCTGTTTCACTTGTTACCTGGCTTACTACTGGTGATTGAAACGTGCGGGGTCCAAGGTACGTGTGCAGCACCGTCGGTTCACTCCTCGCACTTTTACGATCACTTTTTTTAGTGCTTCTTTGTATAGGGGATAGCGGGGCAAAATGCGTAGCGCCGAATTCGGTGAATAATTAATTGGGACGTGTGGGACACTCGGGGTTATATTCGGACTGGGTGTAATGCGCGTGATGGTGTAATTCCTACATCAAGGTGAATAAAAAAATAAATCTCCATAGGCAATTTTGCCCCAACTCTCAATTATGATCGGATCCGATCGGCTTGCATTTCTTGGATTGTCTATTTTGCCCCGACTGGCAATTATGCTCAAATCCCCGGATCGAACCGACCGCCATGTACTTCTTGGATCGCCCATTTTGCCCCGTCCTCCCCTTCGGTACTGCTAGATGTGAACTATTATTATAGCCGTGCGGCGGCACGCGACCCGAATGCATGTAACACACGTGATTTTTATCGGTACTGTGCATGTGCCCGAAGCTTTTATGGTGCATCCGGTCGATTCTATGCATTTCCCGCGTTGCCTCCCGGGGGCCCCCTCGGCGCTATCTCCCTTATAAAAACACTTACGGAAGAAAAGTCGCGCGGAAAACGTTGCCGTTGCGTCAATGGAAGATAATGGCCCGACCATCCGCAATAATAAGGACAGTTTGTAAATCGAGAGGCAAAAGAGTTTAGCACAAGGGACGAAACTGATGGCTGCGAGAGATAAAAATGGATGCAATTAAAAATATATATATATATTATGTACTTAAGAAAAAGAAAAAAAAATCGAGGACGATAAAAGAAAGCAAAGTGTTAATGCAGTCTCGCAGTCTCGGCTGTCGGGAGGAGGCTAATTGCGTCAGACGATTAATATTCATGAGAAAACACGACGCTCTCGGGGTCTTACGAATTCCATGTTTTTTTAATGCGTTCAGCACGAGAAATAGTAAGCCAGTAGTCTCGGCAGTGAGTTCGCCCTGTTCAAGCCCCCTCATCAACCCCTTTAGCGCAGTTACGAAATTCTGAATATGGGAAAAATGAAAAAAATTAATAAAATATATATATAAACTACAGATATATATATATTTTTTTGGGAGATCGTTAATTCTCGAGTACACAAGTTTGATGTCGAGTCTTGTATCGATTCTTCATATATGAATAAATATCTCGTCTCTAGATGTAGATATTCCAATTTTTCAATTTCCAAATTGTTTTTGTTTATCCCACGCGTGTTATTGTTCAGAGAGAAAAAAAAATTAACAGAGACTCGGCGAATTCACGGAAGGATCGCAGTGTGGCCGAACACGCAAAGGCTTCGACCCGGCAGTTCGCATCCGTAATCCGAAAAGCTTAACGGATTAGATAATTATTTTTAATTGAAGAGCAGATTCCAAAATGATTTTCAACTCGTGACGCGCAGCGGGATAGAGTGGGGTAAAATAGACCTTTTTTTAACAATGTTTCTTGGGGTATAATCAAAAGAAGAGGACTCCGGTCCGTTTTGCCCCGCTCACCCCTTGTGCGCATTCCCTCGTGCCATTACGTCATTTGGTCGTATTCTATTAGCGTTGAAACCCTGCGAATATCACGAGTAACGAAACACGCGTAACTGCGATGGTTTAGTTTAACGGGTAAGAGGGCTTGCGAGAGTCGAGCTCACGGGGCATGGGAGTTGGAAGCTTAAATTCGTTTATCGAAACGCGCTCGCATCAAAACCAGCGGTATGCCTCTAACCGTCTGTGTACACAAAGCGGATGCGATATTCGATTTTAGAATTCAATTGAAGAATGCACCATCTGTTAAATAACATTAGTTTCCTGGTTTAGTTTACGAAACGGTTGTTGCCATTATCAATTCAATCATCTTCGGCGCATACCCCACTATTGTTCCGTCTCACTGAATACCTTGAAAACAGAACATCCGCTTTTCCGAGTGATAAATTTACGTATCTTTCATAGAAAGATTGGTGAAAATATTTTCAAACATTTTTGTTAAATTTATCGGGGATATTGTACTAAAATGTTTTCAATGAAATTTCGAAGAAACACCGACTATTAACCACACATATTGTGTGTGAAAATTCAGCTTGATTGGTCGAGGTGTTCTCGAGTTATAGCGGTTTGAATTTTTTGCGTCTGTTACATACATTTTTTTAATGCAATTTCTCGATGTTTTGGAACATTCTGAACACGTTTTCATTAAATTGTCGATATTTTTTCACCAATACAAAGCTTCCCTCATAAGGGAGCAATAAAAAAAGGGAAAAGGATGAAATGAGATGTTATTAATTTGCGGGCGTCCCGATCTCACTCGACCCGGATCCTCCACTCTACATCTGCTCGAGACAAGTTTCTCCTCGATATACCAGAGAATATGGTATCTTTCGTGTCCCCACCGTGGTAATCCTCATCTCGCCCGGTTATGCACAGAGAGACGCGACGAGGACGACGACGACGGCGCAGCACTCGACAGCTGCTCGCTTCTACCGCGTTTCTGAATGAGATCCTCAAGAGAAAATTCCCTCTAGCGTGGAGCCTTGTCGCAAGAACGGATTTTAATCTACCTCCTTCGTGCGATGGAGCCCAACGTGCTGAAGAATATTTCGACGCTGTTGCATAATACACCCCGACGAGTATAACGGGGCTCCGCACGCTCGATGATTCATACTTGGAATTTTGTCGCTACACGACTATTAAGCAGTCCAAAACGCTCCGGATGAGTTAAATTAGTGCAGAATTTTGTTTATATTGTTTATATTGTTTATATCGTTTATATCGTTTATATCGTTTATATCGTTTATATCGTTTATATCGTTTATATCGTTTATATCGTTTATATCGTTTATATCGTTTATATCGTTTATATCGTTTATATCGTTTATATCGTTTATATCGTTTATATCGTTTATATCGTTTATATCGTTCATATCGTTTATATCGTTTATATCGTTTATATCGTTTATAGAAATGTTCATACATGAATAGACTATGGCTAATGCTGATTTGCATTACAGCATGTCACCTGAAAAAACTAGAATTGATAGCGATGAACTTGATTGCAGCCATTTTTGATTGTAAAAAAATTTTCCGGAGAATAATTTTCTACAAATGATTTAAGAGACGTAGGACTAATATTTGGTCGGGACTGAAGCCCTTCGATCTCCTTAACGGTATGAATAATCGAACTCAATTTATCACTTATTGTTCATTGAATCCACTTATTAATAATTTGTATCATACTCTGACTCTCGCGAGAATTTATTTATCTGAATAATTTCCAATGGAAGTTTTGTTTAAATTTGCTCGCTGGGGCCTCAAGGCAAACGGTTTTGAATGGCAGGTTTGGTTCCGCATAGAAATTGAATAACTGGATGTGAAAGAGATTTCTCATTGGCGAGATCAAAATACTTTAACAAGTTTCTCGTGTAATGATCGCAGTACGTTGACGGCGGCGTGCTTTGTACTTAATATATTCCGTGTTATTTGTACTGCGCATATAGCGTGAGGCAGTGCATGCATGAGTCCTCCCGAGTCGAGGTACGCTTCGATGATAGCGCTCAGCCGGGAAAGCCTTTCCGTCGCGTTAATTGGCGCTTCACAACCCAGAATATTGCATCCCTGCTAATATATATGGAGAACATGCATATGAGCGCACACAGGCCAATTCCGGGTGATGCCGTCATGTGATTTTTAAAGCAAAACACGAGAGGCACGGTCTGAAAGGGTGTTTCATTGATTTGTGGCAAAGGAACGTGTTTTATATTTTTTAATCAACAGCAGTAAAATATACCATCGAAAAAACCCTCACGACAGATTATTCTTAACCGTGTTCCGATAATTTCAAAAAATCCTCGGTACGGGTAAAAAAAATGGTGCATGCCCCAATTTTTTTGTAGTGCCTTTTTTTAAAAATAGATTCCACTTTAAAGGGTTTTAGAGTAACCTTTTAGTGCCCAAAATAAAATTGAAGTCGACAGTTTCAATAATTATTTACACTTTGAGTACGAGAGATGATATTCGTAGGAACCACATTAATTTGTCGAAACTTTAATCAGCCGAATGGAAGGATGGCCGAAAAACATGTGACTGAACGCACTTCTTCCGTATCGTAAAAATGCCTAAACTTTATTTTTACGAATTATCGAATTTTTCTTCGGAAGTAGTAATTGGCCGAACGTCATTCCGAATAACAATTTCACCGAACTTAATTAACTGAACTTAATTTCGCCGAATCGTTAAACCTTCGAACATCAAGTCGCCGTATCGCCAATTAACCGAATCACGAAACTAAATAATATGAGTGAATAGTCTGACCATCTACTATTATATCTGTTCGTAAAAAATCTTACGCTCAGTATGTACTGATTCCGATTAATGACTTGTCGGATAAATACAAAATGAAGTTTGGTGAAATTATTATTCGGAAAAATGACGTCCGATTAAATGACGATTCGGAGTGATAACGTTCGGCCAATTAACATTTCCAATGAGTAACGTTCGTTTAAATGACGACTCTGATAAACTAAGTTTTGTAAATTTGACAATAACTACAAATAAAGTTCAGGCATTTTGACGATTCGGAAAAATAAAGTTTTGGAAATTTGATAATTCGTAAAAAAAAAAGTTTAGACATCTTCACGATTCGGAAGAAGAGCTTTCGGACTAATGATTTTCGGCCATACGTCTATTCGGCCGGTCGAAGTTTCGGCACAATAATTCGGCTTTATATTTCTACCACGCGCAGGTTCTTTGATCGATCGTGAGTCGGGAAGGATTATGGCATGACCGGCGAAGAGCCCTCATTTCAAATTCCAAAGTGATTGAAACATCATACCCGGTCAGCAGAAGCGATTACCTCGTCTCTAAAGTAGTTAAAAAGCATCGTCACGTTCTACGAGCTTCGGAAATGATCGAACGTCACGAAAGCGCGAGACGCACCCGCTTGTATGTGCCGATAAAAGCGGCCCGGACAGGGGACAAAAAAAAAGATATATATATATATATCTTGCCAGTGACGCGGAGCCAATACTGTGCTCGTCGATATTGACAATCAATTTTCCCCGTATAGCTTTGGTGTACAAAGGAAATCTATAGGCGAGCTCTAGGACCGACGGATAGAGCGAGGACCTCTTGTTGAAAAGAGGCAGGCATCGCTACGCTATGTTGCTAAGCTTTTCGATATTGGCTTGTTTCACGGCCTCCCATGGAGTCCATATTCAACACACAGTGTACATGGTAAATATTCATCTATTCAACATAACGCGCTTACACGTCGACCGCTTTCGGTCAAACTGTGGTGGGATTACCAAATCCCACCACCGATATATTTTCGATGACGAAATAAACCAATTTTTTTTTCTCCCACCAGACCGGTTAGCGCACTTTGAAAAAGACACTTCTCGCATCGGATGACGGCGCAGTTTTTTTGTTGGTGAATAAGGGAGCGGAGAAAAATAACAATTCTCGAAAGGAATGCGAATCGAAATGTTACGCTGGTTAAAATGAGAGTCTGTATTCAACATACTGTGTACATGGCACATATCCATTTATTCAACATAATGGTCTTGTTCATAGACCCTTTTCGGTTAAACTGATGTAATTCCACCGCCGATATATTTTCGATGACGCGAAATAAACCTATTTTTTTTTGCTCTCACCAGTCACGTCAGCGCACTTTTAAAAAGACACTCTTCGCATCGGATGACGGCACAATTTTTAATCGGGAAGGAGAAGGCGGAGCCAAAAAAAAATCCTTAAAGGAATTCGAGTCGAAATGTTACGGTGGTTGAAACGAAAGGATGATGAATGGGCCATAAAGGACGAAACATCCTTTACACTCAAAAGCTCGCCACCTTACTCTTCCGTCCCCCGTCGCATCTAAACGAAGTTACGAAACCAATTAAACAAAAACGGCTGAAAATATAAATTTTCAAAGGATAAGTGTATACAGAACTAGTGAGCCCTCGCTTTGATTTGTTTCTTCATCCACAAAGTTTTTACGACAAATAATTTTGTGTGATTATCTCGTTTCGTCAAGGATAAAGTTTTTCGAGTATGAGAAGAACTTAAAACATCAAAGTTTTCCCACGAGAGCAAAGCTTCCTTCCTGATTTTTCCTGAAACTTGATATTGTAGCGTAAAATAATTTCCGACATAAATATCGCGTTCACTTTGACCCTGCCCGAAATAATGTACGACTAATATGAAATCCTTTTAAATTAGGTGATCGTTGAAACGCGATAGCGGGACGTGTTCGCACTTGGAGCGGATTTTACATCATACTGTCCGTTTCCCTTGGTTGCATCCTGCAGTACGAGGCGAATTCACCGGTTCTGCACCGCACGCTGGAAGGGTGTTCGGGGTGTCGAGCGAAGAGTCGTGGCCGTTTGTTTCATCAGTAAATTCGTACCGCAGGCCATTTGTAGGTTGAGAGCCATATACTACCTATGGTGTAGGGGGTGGCCGCGGGAAGCTCTATCTCTGCCGCCCTCGCCTCTGGTGTGTCGCGAGGCGGTGGTAGTGTTGTCGGTTGGGTCGGCGGGTTACCGCTCGGTTCTGTCTGTTGCTACCCGCGCAACCCCTTAACCCCGCTGTTCGCCGTGTAGCCGCTCTGCAGCTCTCGGGGGCGAGCTTGGATTATCCCACCGAGGCAATTAACCGCCGCTGATTCGGAAAACGAGGCTAAAACAAGCAAAGAACGAGAATGGCCGTAAGAGAAACACCCTCGCCTCCAACCCCCATCGCTCCCTCTCATTCTCGTCCGCTTCCTCCTCTGTTACGTACTCGGCGAGGGAACAAATAAAACGAGGAAAAAAAAGGGAGAGCAAAAAAAAAATGTAAACAAAGTTTGGGAAATGAGAGATAAAAGGGGTGAGAGCAGAATGCACGTCGTGAAATTCCGGATGGAGTGGGAGACGTAAGAGGATACGAAAAATAAGAGGCAGGAAGGAGGGAATGTTTACGCAACTACCCTTACTGCCGGGCGACCACCGAAAGCCTCCGAGTACCTCCGGTCGGCGCTCTTCTTCCCAACCTCCGACCCATTTTAGCTTCTCGCTTCGCTGCCTATATCAAAGAAATACCCTCGCGAGAGTATCCTGATGTTAAGTAGTTTATCTAGTATTTAAAGCCTCTCCGCACTTCGTTTCTTTTTGCTTCGTTTTCTGACCTCGCAAAGCGGTATTGAGTTTACGACACTTTCACGATATCTCTTTTTTTTTAGATGCGCCACTCTCGTTGCTTCTTTTTTATTTGTAGGTAACACGTAACGCTCCCAGATCGAAGTGTAAAATCTCGCCCTCACGGTCTTCTCGGCAAGATTTGGCGTTCTCGTTTCGACGCTCGATTCGTACGAAAATATTTTCGGTCACGCTTTCATAAAGGTTGCTGATCGTTTTCTGGTTTTTATTTCCCCCCCCCCCCCACTCCTCACTTCTCATCGATCACGAGTTGCCAGAAGAAGTTTCCTGTTTAATGGATAAACTGAGCTTTCCCCTTATTTTCTCGATCCGTCGAGCGATCTGTTAAAAGGCCGCTGACGGATGACCGAAAAAAGTTACTCTCTCGTTGCCTTTTCGATTCGTTTTCTTTTTCGCGCTGTGTTCGGAGATCCCATTTTGCCCCTATCAGCCGCGCGTCCCATTTTGCCCCGTATCAGCAGCATGTGCCATTTTGCCCCGGTGCTCAGTTTCGTCCCCGTCTTTCCGAACAACGCCTTTCGGTACCGTGCATACTTTCGTAAGTCCTACATTCATCCATAAGTTTATAATGATGCAACTTGTGGCGAAGAAGTCCATGCAATGCTGAAAGAGGCGCTCGGCATCGCGTAGTTCGGAAAATCTTCCCAGCAAAATTTCCTTTGTCGTTTGCTTTCCATCGTCCGTCGCCAGCTACGGGTTTTCCCTTTGTCAAACTATATCCTGCCAGGCGGTTCGGTGTTAAACTTTCTTCGCGCGGTTTAGATCGCCATTGGGACGGAAATTTCACCAAAGTTCCGATATAATTGGTACTAATTGTTTCACCCCCCGAGTTTCGCAGAATTAAGGTATCGCAGGAATTACATTTTCCACCAATTGTCAGAAAATTATTCAACATAGAACAGCATCGAGAACTCTGTAAGGTGCGTGTTCGTGTGTGACTCGCTGGCGTCGGCTATGTGCCCTTTGCCGGATCGTCGCACATCCATATACGTCGTATAGGCCAGACCGGGGCAAAATGGTACAGCGGGGCAAAACGGGACAGTGAGGGCGAAACTCAATTTTCCAATAATTTTTGGATGCCCCATTTTGTCCCAACAATATATCCGGATTTTCAAACCCGTTTTGCCCCAAGTACCACCATCGCCACCATCTAAAAGTTATTGGAGTATTGCGCTTTTCAAACCTGTTTTGCCCCGCGTACCACCATCGCTACCATCTAAAAGTTATTGGAGTATTGCGCTTTGTCTCATTATACCGTTTTGCCCCGGTGTGCCATTTTGCCCCGCTCTCCCCTGTAGGAGGATTTATACACAAACTAGCTTAGGGATATCCATTTATCGTTTTCGCTCGCTGCTAAGAGAAACGGATAGTGCGAGTGCTTACGGTATCGTTACTCTCCAGCACGAGCACATTCTGCGTAAGCAGAAAGGGAGTTGCGAGAGAAAGAAAAAGGGAAAAGTGTGAGGCAGCGGTATTCTATCTTCGCATTACCGTACCAGCGCTCCGGCATCGGGCCGCGAGCTTAGCTTTGGCGGTAATTAGGAAGCCTTTTTTAATTCCACCAGTAATTCTGTAAAAAGTGAGGGCAGGAACGTCGCCCCTTCTTCCTCCACGCTAGGTTCTCCACTGCTGTGGTTATATCCTCGGAGCAGCCTTTGCAGCGACGCCGTACAACCCAATCCCACTCCGCCAGCTCGGAGCACCGGCGTCTCTACCGTTAATCCGGGACAATTATATTTCCGTAAATGCGCGCCACCCATCGAGGGTTTATCTGGTGCTGGATGGTACGTACGCCGCGCTTGCGAAACTTCTCTCCGGCTCTCAGGTATTATCGCGCTCGCATGTGCGAATCAGTACGGCACACACGTATGCATATATGTGTTTATATATCATGCACAGGCGCTTATAAAAAGATTTTTCTATTGTAAATATGTGCGTATAGGATTCGCGTTTTTTTTTTAACTCGCGACCGACGGCGCCGGTGAGATTCGACCCATAACGGTTTTAAAAATAGCAATCGACGAGGATCTTGCGAATTTATAGGCAAATTACCCTAGATACTATTTTTGCGGAGATTTTTCATCGGCAAGTGAAGGAACTTTTTTCTTGGGAAATTAACGGTACCACAAATAATTGAACCGCATAGTTTCGTACACTTTTTCTTCACCTGCGATCATGTACGCTTTGACCTAAAATCAATCGGGACATTGAGACAAAAAAAATGACGAAAAAAAAATTACTCCCTGCGCGAATGAAGTTTCTCACGAGCATCTTCCAGCTTGAGCCTCGTGTGACCTTCGTTTGTCTATTATATCATCGCGGATGAAAACTTTACTTCAATTATACTCTTTGGATCTTTGCTCTTGTCAAATATTTAAAAAAAAGAAGAAAAAATTGTTCTTTACTCTCCTGTCGCTCGAGTTTTCTGATACGTCCATACCCGTTGGGTCCTCTCGTTCTTCGGCCCCGAGCGTTCTCGCGCCCGTTTAGCCTTTGTTTTGCTCACCTTTTTCTCTTTGCGCCGACAACCCTCCAGGAGCCTGGGGGTGTTCTTCCGGAATTCGTCCACACTATATATGTATGTATATACTATATATATATATACGTTTCATTCTGTTCTTTCTCGAATTCACGAGGCGCCTACGGTATGACCGTCCTATCGAGGCGCAACCGTATGGCAAAACTCCAAATCTCGTCGTACACTTAAATTTTTCCTCGATTGTGCCTATCGTGAATTTCAACGAAAATTACACTCGGTTGGTCGATCCTTTACTCGATACCCACGGGGGCGACGCTGCGTCGGCGTTATAACGTCGGATTCGACGTTTATTCGACCACCCGAAATTTTGTAAGTGCCGACGGTGCTGGATAAAGTCGAATATCCTGCAGAGTCTCAAGTCCTACGAGTGAAATTCATAAAATCCAACAGTATCGGAAAAAATTGGCCGCCCGCTGTTATCTCAACGGTAATTTCTTTTTTTTTAAGATAAAGATAAAGATAAAGATTTTTTTGCTCGTATCTTTTTTTTAATACCTTTAATTCCAAAACTCTAGCTTGCAACAAAAACGGAAATGCTATAGCGATACAGTAGTCGCGAGAAAAAAATATGAAACAATCGAAGTCTATCAGTTTTTGGTCCATCGCTGTTATCGTAACGGTGATACTTTTTTAAAGGTTTTTGCTCGTCAGTCTATTTTTTTTTGTACACCTTTATTTCACAACTCTAACTTGTAGTAAATACGATAATGCTATAGCGATACGGTGGTCGCCGGAACAAATATAAAACAATCGAAGTGTATCAATTTTTAATAGATCGCTGTGATCCTAATGGTGATTTCTTTTTAAAGACTTTTGCTCGTCAGTCTATTTTTTTGTAACCCTTTATTTAACTCTAACCTGTAACAAATACGATAATGTTCTAGTGATACGGTTGTCGCGAGAACAAATAGGAAACAATCGAAGTGTATCAATTTTCTATAGATGACTGTTATCCTAAGGGTTGATTCCTTTTTAAAGGTTTTTGCTTGTCAGTCTATTTTTTTATACCTTTCTTTTTCCATAACTCCAGCTTGTAACAAATACGATAACGCCATAGCGATACAGTAGTTGCGAGAACAAATATGAAACAATCGAACTGTATCAGTTGTGATACATCGCTGCCGTCTCGTCGATCAATTAACGTGCCAGGAACACGTTTCTCGTGGTCGTCGTGCAGACGCCGGTCGGACGCTTCCCCGAGAGCGTTATCCATAACTTAATCATGGCGATAAATAAGTGAACGTCATAATCTCAGTGGTGGCGCAGTCGTGTCTTGCCTTTGTGTCTGTGTATGCGTTGCGGTGTGCCGGTGCTCAAATACATATGTGTATGTGTGTGTCGAGAGGGTTCTGAGCAGCGAGGCCCGTCGGGATGAGCCCGCCCGGAAGTTGATGTAGAGCCCCCGAGGGATGCTCCCCGCTGGCCAACCGACATTGAATTATATCGTGCGAGAGAACGCCCGAATACTCGCTAGTGGAGTCCCCGACGATCTCTCCCTCCCTCGCAAAAACCAGGAACTTGTTATCCCAGGTTTATGACGATAGAAAGGGTGGTATAAAAATCCCGTTTGTTATTTCGCTCATTTGCCAGATTAGGCAAATTGTAGGTTTATTGTACACAGCGGGATCGCGCAACGTCACTGAGCCGCGTCATATATTTTCACAATCTTTTCGCCCCGATTGACCTATACGGCGCTCTAATGGATACCGAACAGATAATTGAACCCCTGTAAATCAGAGCGAAATTACAATCTTCGTGAGATTCTGTTTAATTCAGATGAGCTTGCACGATTTTGATATTTGATCGGGTTACAGCTTTGATGTGGGAAAGCACAATTCACGCATCAGAAATCCTCGATGCGCGGATTTCGACATGTCGACACGCGACGTCCAAATGGAATTCGTTCATCGACAATTTTAATTCCAGAAATTTGGAAATTTGCGTTTTGATTGCATTTTGATAATCGAATTCTCACTATTGCCGAGTTCATGAGGCGAATCCATTAATGGGCTACGACGGAAATGTACTTCCTCGTCATCGACGAGGAAAACAACCGTGTCGATTCACACCCGCTCACGGACCTGACTGGGGCACGGTGTCCAAGTTTTTTTTTCCTCGAGTGGAATTTTCTGAAATTTTTTTCATTTTTTTTCGCAGTGGAGGAGTTGGCTGCAAATCGCAAGTGAATAGCCTAACAGGGCGTTGCGCCCAGCTCACCCCTACGCGGTTATCGAGTTTTACCAGACAAGCGTCTCGCAAGGGTACATCAGCATTAAAATAGGTCACCCCGCAGCCACGTTCCTCCCATCGTTGCAAATGGTCTCGAATTACTTAGCTGGGAAAATTGTTCGTCGTGTATCATAAATGAGGCAAAATCCACCCTGGCGCAGAACGCCGGGGAAAGTTCCGCTGGGACTGCGGGAGTAGCCAAAGTCTGTGATAAATTCAGATTCATATAAGTGTGTATATAGGCATGCACATTAACGTACTGTTTAAGTAATTCGAAGACTGGTCTTATTGTGCATGTGCATTGCGGGCATTCTCGTTAAGTCCCGCAGTGTCCACCGATGTCGAAATTTCTATCCGATTTCCCAAGGGTTAATATTTCCGTGACTGCCGGAGTAAGCGGAACGTGGATGTGGGCGGGCTGCCGGCAAGCGTTCAAATTCGACTGAGTTTCCAGATTTCGACGGGGGACCGGCTACGGCAACGCGTTACTCTCTCCCCCCCCCCTTCCTCCTCTCCTTTCTTTCCTCAGAGACCCTTCACTCCTACCATTTCAGATGCACGTGCTGCACGAATACGTATATCATCCCGTAGTTTCGAAAATCTCCATAATCCGCATTAGATTTGGCTGCACTAGTAAAATCCCCCGAGGTAAGACGATGCCGGTGGTAGATGGATGAAATATACGGGAGGATACATCGGTTCTATAAAGAGTCGAACATACAGCGACGAGAGTGGGATAAACAAATAAGGCGAGAGTCGAGAAATATTTGAGGCGGCGCCGGCGAATTCCGGCCACCTGAGGGAAAACCTTGATACATCAGTGGTAAAGTAAAGTTTCGAAAAACGCATACGTATATAAAAAATATATTGGATAGATTCGAAGTTTTTTTTTCCTCTTATTGAGAAAGAAATAGAAAGGAGGTTTGGGCCAATTTTCCTAAACAACTGGTACGAGACATTTCGTATATAACTATTTTAGTAATCTGATAAACTCGTGACTATTAAGAGATACCTTATATAAAAAAGGCGTATAGATACAAAGTTTATTGGATTAACAAGTGCATTCATTATCATGCGGACTCTCAATGCAAAGTTCAAACTTTAAAAAAATATTTTCACTACTTCTTTCATATTTTCTCTTATTATAGATAAAGATACAGATGAGAATATTTTAATTAAACTGTTCCAACCGGCTAGAACGATGAAACTGAACTCAATAGAGTTGTTTTTACGTGCTCAACAATGCAACAATGCAAATCGCCAATAATCTCGACGTCGCCGATAAACAATTTTTAATCGGTCCCACTCTTGCACCGGGGGTTATGGAAACGAGGATGGAACCTAAAAACCCATGCAATCAATTGAAGTATCGCGCAGAGGCGGAAGAGCCGACGTCAAAAGTTTTCACGTAAGAGTTGGCGGAGCATACCGAGGGATGTGGATTCATGTATTACATACGTATGTGCATACATAATAGGGGTACATACGGAGTCAAGTACGCAAGATATACGAGTATGTATATGAGACGGCGTTACCAGACGTAGGAAGACGAATTTCGCTTGCACAGTTAAGGTGGAAAAACTTCATGGAAGTCGAAGCGATTTACGAATGGAGCTCGACATATGTGCGTGTGTGTGTGTTTGTGAGGGGGCGAACGGAAGGAAAACCGGCGGGGCTGCTCGAGGGCCGTTCGGCATTTCGCATCCGCCTCACTTCACGACGTGTATCCAATCCTCGAGATGATGCAGATACATCGTCACTCCTCCTTCCGGTTCTTTACCGTTTTTTGTCCCGTCGCACAGCCGTTCTCGCTATATGCACGCGACAACATTTCATACATGTCCGACGCGACGCGTCGTTACTGCATTCAATCGTTTTGTGAAAACGTTTCCATTCCGCATGTTCGCAGCACTTCTCACTCTGTATCGCTCGACCGAAATCACCAAGTCGTACCTTACTGTCTGGGAGAATGCCGAGTTACGCCCTTACGGTTTTATTCGCACGACATCACACGATAGAGATTCATAGAACCCCCTCTCCCGTTCTCGAAGCGCTTTCGTCTCGGCACCCTCGGTGGGCACTTCGGTAAAAGCTCTTCGACGAAGAGCGAAATTCTCACCGCCAGTCCCGTCGAACCGATTCCTCGTCTCAATCATTCTCTCTCCCTCTCGAATCGGAGTTCCCAACTCCGCGGGATCGTTTCGCTGCATTAAAGGGCCGAATTCGAGTAACGAAAAGTCGATTATAAAACAATAAAAAAAAAAAATTTCATCCCGCCGATGTCATTTTCCGAACACCCTCCGGCTGTCCTCCCATCATTTCACTATCTTCAACTTCTCCCGATCTTGGGGCGCCTTTCATTGTCCCCTCGGCGACGATTGATTGCTGGTGAGAAATACCATACCGTTCCACCGCTCCTCGCTTCTTTATCAAATTTTACTCCGGTCGCATCCTACGAAGTAATTTGGGTAAAAGTTTTGGGAAACTTGGCTGATTGGAAAGCGAAGAGACCCTCGTTGTATATATGTATTTCTATATATATGTATACTCGGAAGTTGACTAAGTTTTACCGTGGAGATTCCGAGGACGAAAGATACGGAACAGATCTTATTTCTAGCTATATCTCGGTAGAGGTTTCGATCGTTCCTTATCTTATTTTATCACTCTTTCCGACCGGTTCCCTTATACACACTTTCGCGCTAAAACTCGATCGTTCGGCAAATACGTTTTCCAGCCGAGTTGTCGTACTGTCGAGTAACGTCATGATTCGTTTTACAGTTGGGCACTATAGGTATGTACATCCTAACGCCGTTACAATCTATCATGCAGGAGAAAAAAAATAGTATACGTGTTCTGTTTGTACAGTCTGAATATAACGCTTCAGTTCGGAGTGTGCGGCCACGCTCGCGTGCGGAGCGAGTTATCCGAGCGAAAGTTAACGATCCATTTCTGTGTCTCTGGCTGACCATGGTTGCCGAGAATAACGATCGAGGAAGTACGAAATAAGTACGGAAAAGGGTAGAAAAAGAATGGAAGGAGAGGCGAGGCACTCTATCCTGGGGAAGGCACGAGTAAGGAAGAAAGTATAAAGCTGTAACACTAGAATTCAAGTGTCACTGACTATAACGGAGCGAGGGATATAAGAGTTTGCTAAAGTAAAGAAAAAGCATCGGCATGTGGCACGAAGATATTTTTCTCTTTCTCGTGCTCCAGATAGATAAGAGCAAGTATTCTCGCTATACGACAAATCTACCTACGGACAAACCGGCACTGCCTTCCACCCGATACGGTATGTATGCGCTGTACAGTACGCGGCCGAGTAAGTATGATTCCGATCAATTTACCTGGTCGTGTGTTGGAGAAAAAGAAAAGAGCTTTTTTGCCGACTTCGCTAAAATAGAATAACCACATTGCTTGCGTGCAACGCGGGCGGAAAATCGCCTATTATTAGCTAATGAACATTATTAATCTGCTTCATTACTTCCCAGGGAGTAATAGAAATAATTACTCCCTCCGGAAGCCTTATTTCTCCCGGGGGAATAATGGTCATTAGCCGAATGTGACGATTTTGAATGTGACGAAATGTGGTTACTTTAACGAAGTCGGAAAAAGTATCGTATGATAAGCGGAAGGGAGCAGATTTTTATCACGTGTGATTTTTGCCCTCGCTTCGCCCGGGCATCAAACTTTGCACTCAAACTTGTAACATAAATCTACTTCTTCTCCACCGCCCATGTGGACGAAACTTAAAAAGTGACCGAACCCAAGTTGAGTGGTAACGATTTTCAAACTTGCCTGGCCGGTCGGACTTATCCGGCTGCAACTTACCTGGTCGCGCACTGTACCACAGGTCTTTTTCGAAAGTGCACACAATTGGCGATACAAGCATCACGCGTTTCTGCTTTGCATAGCAGTATTAGCTGGGAGAAGAGCGTCGAGTGTCTGTATCATAGGTACGTCGTTGAGCTTCCGGTGCGGTACTTACCCATATACTGTTATGTATGCGCAGATGGTAAACAGCCGGAGATAGAGTAAGAGTGCTGGGTAGGATAAAGGCTCCGGGTGGAAAGGTATATATGTCTGTCCGAGACGTAACAGAGAACGACGGTGCATCGGGTATCGAGGGAGGACCCTCGGTGCGCTGGTGGGCGACATTACCGTAGCGGCATTTACAACGACCAGGAGGCGACAATCATGATACACGAGCAACATTACGGGAGGATAAGAGACACGACACATTGAAGCCATCGACTGGGGGATGGAAGTGCTTTCGGTGGCGTTTCCAACAAAGCGTCAACTGTGAGAAGTGGAATTTCTGAGGGTACCGGGTTGGGACAGGAACCTGGGGTGAAAAGAATCTCGAGCAATCGCTCAGTAGGAAACGGTGTGGGAATATGGGAAGGAAAAGTTTCGGTGGATGTTAGGATACGGACGAGAATGGTACCAGCGGCTTTTCCATTATTCACATTTGACGATATCGCCGGTGAAATTTATGGCGACAATTTATTTTCATACGAGTCTGAAAACAAGTGTGTCGTTTCACCACGTTTGTTCCGCAGTCACTTTTAACACGCGCTGAAACAACCCGCTTTTCGTTGATACAACACCCTTGTTTCTCGAGTGATATCAGAGTGGTGGAGCGGAGCGGGGCAAAACGGACCTGTGTGTTTTTTTTTCATTTTTAATGAGACCCTCCCCCGGTGTGGTGTTAGGGCCGAGCTGACGTTGGACCAACTATCACCGCCTAGGTTAGAAAGTCGACCCGACTCTGGGCGCTAACATGGTTCCGACGACCAGTTACCGTCGGGATGATAACATCGTCCCAATGTTGGCTGTCGATGTCCAGCCAACGTTGAATAAAAAATAGTAATGAGCAATAAAAACATGTTTCATAGATGCGCGCGACTCCTAAATGCTTTTTTATTATTCTATAATTGTTTTTTTTTGTAGTTTTTTATCTTCATACATTGGAATGATCAGAATACATTTTTTAGTCGTTGATGGGGATCCAAACTTGTGAGTCCGGGATTACTACTTGACGGTCTTACGCACTCAGCTATGCTCATCTATCTAATATTAATTTGCCAATTGCTTTATATTATCCAAGTTATATTATTTCATTTTTTTATTAACATTTTTATTAATGTAATTTTAACGAAACTTAGTCTGCCAGCACTACAGTACTGTAAATAAACACTTAGTAAAGGAACTTGGAATACTAAAAAAGCAGTCCGCAGTCGCGCAAATTGAAAAAAAAAATCATTTATAAATATTTTGTATTCAACATTGGCCGAACATCGTTGTCGGGTACTGGGCCAAAGTCGTTCGACATCGTAAGCGAATGTCCACTTGATATCGGCATAAACGCATCTTCACGACAATACTCCAATGCCAGCTCAACTTTAGTAGGAAGCTGCCAACTATTGAAACCAACGTCGGAATGGTTATCAATCGGCACTTTAGTCAATGCCGGCCATGCCAACCTGCTTCCGATTAACAGTCAATCGTCGGTCATACTTCGAGCGTCGGTCAATCGCACCTGGGTCCTTTACATTTCAGTGGTCCGTTTTGCCTCGCACTCCCCATGTATCGATCCCTTGGCTAGTTTGCATACAGTGAAACGATTTGGATAATCGAGATGTTCGAGCGTAATTCCAACTATTAGCTTTGGGGCATAAGTTTGTCGAAGGGAAGCGAAGTCGAACATGCGAACAACGCGATGTTAGGATGCAGGTCGTGTACTTCGTGAATCTACGACATTATGCCGGTATTTTGTATGTATATGCCTGTAAATCTCGGAGGTGTAATATCGACGCACACACAGACAATATAGTATGGATGTACATATAAATATATACATCTATATATCGTATATATGGAGAACATCCAGAGTGCTCCTCGCATAATAAAGCTTCGGCAAAGCACTTCCGGTGACATAAGAGACGTCAGCTTGTCCCATGCGACCCGGCGAGCCGAGCGGGGCAGTCGAGCAAAGCAGGGTTTGATGTTCCTCGGCAGTAAAGTGTTTTTGATGGAAACCCGACGGTATATAGAGAGGTTCTTTCGATTCCGCTTGTTGTGCCGAGATTTTCGTACACGGGGAAGTCCCGAAAGGGTACTGTTCACATCAAAGGGATTCTCTTTTACATGTCCGCGTCTCATAATGCGCCCTTGGGTGGGCAAACAAGCGGCTACATCTTTCACAAAAAGCAGACAATCGTCAAGTTTGTGCAATGTTTAATTTAAATCTGAACAATACGCGGAGTAAATTGCTCGCGGAGTTGCGTGAGAGCAACCCACAAAGTCCCGTTTCGTGCCGGTCATCTGGATCGACAATTAATTCGTTACTTCTTCTTCTTCTTCCTTTTTATTTTCCCGTTTGATGACCCGGCCCAAGTACCGGTAATTTGTTACTATATAACTATTAGTGAATTCGCCGAAGGTTCGGCTTCGTGGTGGAGAATTAATTTTCCCCGGTTTTCCCTACCGACCCTCCCGCACTTCGGGCTCTCCATACTATCGTTTCATTCTCCGTCGGTCGGTTGAGCTAGTTCTTGATACCCAGCGAATTCCATGCCCGATCCACGACGGGTGTCTGTAGGTGTGTGTGTGTGCGCGCGGATGGGTGTATGTAACAACCACAGAGATTCCAACTCCGTGGATTTCGGGGTAGCTACGACAGATGTACAGATAGATTTATATAGGGAGTAAAGGCGAGAGGACAGTTGTCTATATGGGTTACTTCCTATAGTTCCACGTCTAGACTCCGTCGATGCTTGTAGCACCAAACATCCGGGATATCCGAGTTACCCTGCATGTATCTACATGCGCGACGAGAGACGACGAACTCCTGCATACAGATTCGTCTGGTGCTGGTAGGGATGCGCTCTGCATTCGTGCTTGCACTTTCTTTACCTATACAGACTCCTTGTTCGACTGCCTCTGGCAGACGGCGAACAACCTATAGCACTCGACACTGCTTCGGCATGCGTTCCAGCGATTGGCAACTCTAATCAACGATAAATACAGTTATTGGCATAAAGGCGTCGTTCTCCATACATTGTCGACAATTCTTTTTATTTAAATGGTACCAAAAATTCTGAAGTTTTTGTTAATAAAACTTATTTTATAAGGAAGTGAAAAAAATGCCTAGGTACGGATATGAGAAATTGCAGGAATTTAATATTTTTTTATATTTTCTATTTTCATATATGAAACTCCTCTTACAATTTTTAATACCCGAACCGGGGATTTCTTTTTTACATGGCACAAGCTTTTTTATGTGTTTTATTAGGAATTTTTTTCGACAATGTTTGTTAATGTTCGATCTATCGGTTTATGTATACGAAATTTTGTATAAAAGTCTATACAAATTGTGTTCTTTTTGTAGCCTTCGTCTTTCTCATTGAATAAACTTACATGTCCAGAATAACTGTTGTACCAGAATAACTGTTAGCGCGGAGCAAACTTACAATACGTCGTGCGCAATTCAAATTCGACAGTTTCGAGCGTAGGAGGACCAGGCGTCTTGTTCGATTGATCCTTCCTTGAACCCTTCGAAGTTGATCCTGCCGAGTTTGTCTCTCGGCGATGCTCGTTAGCGTGCAAGTGACGTACGCTTCTCATCTGCGTCACGAGTTCATCCCACTGTCTGTATCTCTATATACATCCAGCCCCAGTGTACCGGGAAAGTGCATACGTATAATGTGGAAGTACAGAACACCCCGTCCTCGTGGTCGGGAAGGGATGGTATAACCGGGCGATCGATACGATCATTATTCCATGAGCTTACCAATGCGTGTGTACATTGCACGCTCGATAATTGAATTATGATGCTCGCGGACACGCAACCCTTCTGGCTGACCCAATACCCGGTCAACCCCCCCCCCCCCCCCCCCTCCTCCGTTGGGACATGTTCCGCACACTCGTAAGGCCGCTATATACATGTAGGGAATCTGCGAATTTGAACCCATGAGCCAACATCGAGACCGGCGATTTATAGCGATTGTACCTTCCAGTCAGTAGAAGCGAATCCTACTAAAGGGAAGGTTGATACAATCACACAGGCGACTGCTATTCTCTATGAGCCGATACTGGGATCGAAATGAATTGTCGGTTGCGATAATGCCATTTAAAAACTATCCGTCTTACTGACTAGGCAGCTTAACTTCCTTTTATTTTTCTTTTTTTCAAGCAGGGCAACGACATAGACATGGTAAAAGTGGTGGATATGGCCTATCTCGATTAGCACGTGAAGAAAGCCTGCATGGACTGGGTCATATTCACCACTTTTACCGTACGCGTGGGTTAAGTCGCCGGAGTGCCCGTATATCTCAAGTGCCACCCTGAATACTGGGAACTTTTCCCATATTCTTCCCCGCGTGTGGATTTTTATTTTTTAAAGACGAACGAAAGTTTAGTTTCTGGCCGAGGGATGTACTACACTGGGACGCATGTACGTGCCCGTAACCGTGTATATCCAGTATCGTAAAGTTGGATCGACCGAGTTTGAGCCTTTGGATGGGCACTTAATCCGATATTCAAAGTCCATCGATATTCTCGCAAGGGAACGAAGAAAAAAAAGAAACTCTAAAAGAAGCTCATCCATCGACGGACGGGGGTGATTCGTGAGCTCTCGGGAATATTATAAAAGATTCGGGGATAAAGTTTGCTCTTTTTGTTTCTTCGCGGACTTGGGACTAAGCCTCGATCGAGCGGAGGCGTTGAAAATGTTCGTTATATCGGAGTCCTGTACTGCTTCGCTCTGTCTTTCGCGATCGTTAGTATGGCTCGGGCCACCTCTCGCAAAGCTGTTACATTATCCGTCGGACGAGGAGGTTCAGTCTGTCACGCTTGTTATCCGGATCAACGTGTACATTATTATGGTTGGCTGGCTCGGGCCCGATAGATATTCGATATCGTGCTATGAACACCTGCGTTCTTGGGGCGTATCCAGTGCGATCGTCGGTGAAACGGTCGATACCGATATTCGGCGCAGATAACAATAGCCCGATATTGTTGCTCCCGAAGTATATATATCAAGTTCATCAAATTGAATTTTTATCGTTAAACAAAAAGGTCGGCTCTTCATACCTTGTTTGTATTTTATTGTCCACAAAGGTCCACTACTCTTATTCTTGTTAGTTATTCAATTACCCTTGATAAAAATACTATTTGCTGGAAAAATTAAAAAACAAACTGAAACAAAAAGAAAATAATATTGAAGCGTTGCGGACGTGGAATTATCGTTGAACGTACACATTTTTTTACCTGTTTAGGTGTCGCGGGAGAAATTTACCGTTTTCCGGTTGCCATGTAAATCAATCCATAAAATTGTGCGTTATTCGTGAATAACTAAGTAGAAGCCGATACGTCGAGACAGGGTATACGGAATCGTGGTTCGAAGCAATGAGTATCTCGGTGTGTTTAAACGTATGAACAAAATTAATCGAACGTTAAGTAAAATTTTATAAACGCCATCCTTATCACATCCGACTGCAATTAATGCATTGGATACCTAGTATCGGTATAATATTTTTCTATTTTTATCTTTTCTTTAACGTCGAATACGGTCAAGGATTTTTTTTCGTCTGGTTTTTTTCTTCGTTTTTCGCGAGAACAACAGTCGATAATGAGTGCTGAAGTGGAGCTCGTTATTGGCATGACCCAGATCGATGCGTGCTTTAATCGAGATTTCCGACTTCGAATCAAGAGGCTGGCGAGGAGCTGTATGGGTGAGTAACCGATCGAGAGACCGGCGTCCGGCTGTGCTCTCGTTGCCCAGGTTCGCTCACGCTGTGTCCGATACAACGAGACCCCTACATGTATAGAACACATACACGTATATGTACTATATAAATCTATATCGTGTGCATCGACTGTATCCAGGCAACATATCGCACATACGAGCTTTCATCCGTGATACGTGCACCCTTCCCAGCTCCGATAAGATCCGTGGTAAACAGACCTACGGTACGTCGAGGAGTTCGCGTTGCTTTTACCTCGCCCATTAATTATAACGACCCACCCACGATATTAATTGATTTTATTAGTCACCGTAACCGTCGAAAATTCGAGACATTCACGATAAAATATATATTATGAGATATTATATTTGATGCATTAATTAGTGATTACTTTATATATTTTATTCGATATTTATGACATTGATTAACCGATTAAATTAACATGCTAATTAAATCAATGCCGGCCTTGCCGCTCCGAAATATTTTTATATAAAATTACTGATTCTCTTGAAATACGCTTCACGGTTCATTCGCGGAAATGAGATAGCATCCAATCGGGGATCCGAGCCGTATCGGTCAATTCTTCAATCTATTATCCCGGCAAGTTTTTCTCGAGCCTATATTAATTAAGCACTTCGTCGGACTATACCGTGGATGGTCGAGAGCGGCTTCGAGGCCGGCGGCCACTACCGGGCTCAACGTAACGAGGATAATTCAAACCGCTGTTCATGCTTGTGCCTCCAGCGGAACTGCTGTTGGTGCACACCGCCGGCGCCGATGAAGCGCGTTTGTTAGTTAATGAAAAGATTTCATTCGTGGCAAGAGCCTCGAGATATAGAACGAGTCAGAAATAATGAACAAAAGAAAAACGTTGAAAAACGAATCGGCCGGGTTGCCGCTTTCTTTTTCTCCCTCGAAGGCTCTTTCCTCTATCTCAGTCTCGCTACTTACGATCTAAATTATACAATACATAGCCCAGTCTTTTACATTTTTCTCCTTTATCGCAAGAATTAAATTACATCGAGACCGCTCTCTATTAATCCTCTTCCACCTCACGTATCGCGGCGTCGTTCTCTCGTTCCTCTTTCGTAGCTTCCCTCGAGCTCGCGTAAATACATACATTTTTTACTTTGCATCCTTATGCTCGATTATCTCACGTACGGGCAAAATCGCTTGTTCCTCGTTGCTACTTGAGTGGGAATATAAATATCCGAGCGTGCGGCGTCGAAACGACGAAAACAACAAGAACATAAAAGATGGATAGTCAGGAAAGTAAAAGCGGGTTTAAAAAAAAAAAGGAGCACAGTGAGAAGCACTGGATGCAGGAAGTGCTTCAGCTGCTTTTTTTTCACACTCGCGCACCGGAAGCTTCCTTTCGTCCGACCCTACGGCGGACTCCGCTCGGTACCGCGATAAGGGAGATTAATGAATTACGCTGCGAAAATAAAGCTAATTAATACTTGTCAACAGCACCGATTGCTGTGCCCAAATATAGCTTTGTATATATAGTGCGTTGAAATAAATTTATCAATTTATAATCCAACAATACCATAGGATATTGTTACGCGCCGACCTTTAGATGACTCTCGCACTCAATGAATACATAATAATACAATTAAATTGCAAACGAACTGGCTTTGCAGACGGAAAGTAACAAAAATCGCACAATAGTTCGTTTAATCAATATTCCCTTGTTCCATGAAAACATGCGACAAATTCTCGAGCCCCGTGTGTCACTATTGCGTATGTATTTCTGTAACAATTGCCACATCCCTCGGTCTCCCCAGTTCGGCAACTTGTCCTCCAGTTTACTCGGACAAATTGCCGGAGATTTTGCTCCGCTGTACTTCCCGCTGGCGGAGAACGTCGCGACAACAATGTCGTCGGCGACGACAATTGGGATTATAACTGGGTCTTGGGAAACGAAAGCCTGCCTATTCAGAGCTCGCAACTTACGCTCTTCGTCCCTACGCGCTCGAGGCATACACGGTGATCCAGGAAGTTCGGCGACATTTTTTGCCGAATTCGAGTTCATCGCGTCCCCGGAGCGAAGTAACTTGGCCCTTTCTTTTCCAAACTCGCAGCAGTTATTTAGTTATCGTTCGTTCATTTATATATATATATATCAGCACAGTCCAACTGGGCGAAACACAATTTGTGTCAGGTTGGGCATTGGGTGAGGTTACTAATTTATCTGGGCAGTACTTGAAAAACCGGGTACTTCTTAGTACTTCAAGTACCGCGTAAAAGTGCTTTTTGAGTCCACGCTCACATTCCGGATAGTCGATGAGTAGCATTACATCCTGTTTGTATTAATGTATGATTATCTGTCAAAACTTTTTAATAAGAATAATTTTAACGAGACATTATTATATTCTTTTACGACACAAGAAGCGAAGAGTACTTCAAAAATAGCCTCAAGTCGACGAATTACGAAAATTTCTATCAGCGATTTTTTTTCCAATGAGGAAGCCATGTGCAGACTACTTTGCACCTTTTTTTCAAAGCTTGGATACTTAACGCTGTTAACCTAATTGCGAAAAGTGCTTGAGAAACACTTCAAGTACAAAAACCGCTCTATACCTCAAGTACAAAAAGTACTTGATTACTTAAGGTACTCGCGGCCCTTTGTATTTTTGGTATGAGTATTTTTTGGTACTTTGTCCCGCTCTGATATTTACAGATGCAAATTTAATTCCAGTGAAAAAAATTGCCGGATCACCCTGTATGCTGTTTCCATCGTCGGTTCTCTCGCGTGTGTTGAAAGGTCGCGGCGAAATCTGAGAGCTCGCGAATCGTCGGACAATGGAGACGAAGGTGGGCGGAGGTTCGCGGGTGAAGCTGAAGGAGGCATGCCGGCAGAGAGAGGTTGATGTTGAGGGATGAGAGTCGCACCCCAGCCACGTATAAGCATTGTATCGCAGCCGCGGCTTTCAACAATAGGCCCCTCGGCACAATAATATGACGGAGAGACATGTAATTATCTTTGGTTGGACTAGGTACAGTGTATTGTTCCTGAATGTACTGGATGTACACGAGAGCGTTGACTTCCTATACCGCTCGAGCTCCAGACCCCCGTAACCGTCCCCTCTCTCGTCTCACCTCGTACCCTCTCTCCTTTATCATCCAAGTCCAACCCCTAGAGTCCACAATCCTAATTCCACTCAGTACCCACAAATCCTCTCGTCTCTCGTCCCTCTTGTTCAGCATCCACGCTGCAATAGCGAGAGCCTCCATCGTCAAAGTAGCGTACTTCCGGTCATTCCGCTCCCACGGGTGGAATATACCGGTGGCCCGTCGTGTACGAACACTGGTCCGCTCGGACTCCATGGAATTGCGCTAAATTCGTCACCATTTGTGGAACGAGCGATGTCGCGGGATTTAACGAACCCAAAGTTCGCCTCGACGTAACTGTTGTAACGCCGGTTAATTCGCACTGCGTCTTACTTATAGTCTATTATCGCAACAAATTATATTTGTGTTGTAAAATTGATCTTGGTAGAATTGGGGAAGCTTCTGAGGCTAGTGGAGAGCTTTCGGAACGGTTATCGTCGGCACAGATAGAAAGAAATGATAAATAAGTTGAAGAGTTCCAAAGAGTCATTATTGAGAGAATTCCCAGACGATAGAATTTTTTAGACGATACGTAAGGAATTCCGGAAACGAGCCAAAGAGCCCGTTACCGCAATGTTGTTGTACGAGGGATAGGAGGCATTGAAGGATCGTAGATTTTTGTCTTATTATGATGGTAAGTCAGGTTGACGGTTCGCTCGACGTAGTTTTTAGATTAAACACTTTTTTAATTTCATTCGTAAATGAGTAGATTTTTATTTTTAAAGTATGTTTCAATGCAAAAAAATGACCCACACCTGAGCATGCGTTTAAAGCAACACGGTTTCGGTTTGATTGTAGCGCGGCGTTTCCGCGTTGAATTAAAAACAGTCGGTAGTCGTCCAAGGTGAAGAGAGGGAGCGAACGTTTTACACCGTGGCTCTTGCGGTCTCCGGCTGCGAGGTACAATTGAAAGTTTTTCAAGGAAGTTGCCGGGGCTGCGGTCGCTGGATACAACGGCGGGCAGCGACGCTACCAGGTTGAATTCACCCCGTTAAAACCACCTCGCAAACCAATGTCAACTTTGATATTTAATCGGACGATACTGTGCGCTCCTTTTCATCGTCCCTTCATTAAATTTCTTTTTTTTTTTTAATAAATCATTTATTCCACTCGTTGATGATTGCGGAGTGATCGCAATTATAAATTGATGACATCGCGAAATTATAGAATTTAAAGGAAAAAAAAAAACAAAACAAATTATTTCGCGACTTCTGTACTAATTGACGAGGGAGTTTCGCAAATACAGAAGAGACTTTGTTGCTCAGCCGCGTGTACACATTTCCGTATATGCACATCCATGTTTGTTATTCGCGTCTATCCCGACGGCGTCGGCAAACACGGCTCCGTGCTCAATGGTTGCCCCAGTGATTGCTCAAATTTGCAGATGTTGCGTGTACCATTGCGGTTTATAGCTGCACTTCTGTCAATGTGTATCAATTTCACCGTCACTGAAAATTCAACCCGTATACTCTAATTGTCAAAATATGACGATCGTCACGCTCCTTATCCACTCTAATCATTGCCGATATCCAGATCTGTGCACAAATCCGCACTCAATAACGATATATAGCGCGACATTCTCACGTGTCTCCGTGCAATTAATTTCCGATAACGTCAAGCGACGAGAGTTCTCGATGGTGGTGCGCTTCACCGATCACTCGGGATATTCTGCGGGACATGATCTTTCGTCGCTACCGATCGGAGCGATGCATTCTCGAAGGCAATATTCTACTCGTGTGTTTAGTTCTAATGACTTGCCCGACTACAGAGCGCTGCGAACACGGTGAAATAATGAGAGCCTGTTGGTACGATCCTTGCTGTATTAATTTCCACGGCAGCAGGCAGCGTGCAGTTTCGACGCAAAGTACGCCCTGGCATCGGAACTGCATCAGTTACTCTCGAAGATTTCTGATAGGCGCCGCTTTGGAACGATGCAGGCATCGATGCGTGTTTCGCCGTTGCTTCGTTATAACCAGGAATGCGAATCAGCGAGGTATTCGATGCATGAAATCCTTCAGGACGTTTCGCGCTAACGTATCTCGCGAATGCACTGATGACTGTGCGCGGCTGCGGGATCCGTGCTCGAAATAATCGAATTTCCGTGCCCTACGATCTCTACCTCCAGTATGAAGCTCAGTGAGCCACCCCTGTCGGACAGCCGACACTAACCGAGTTATCCGCTGCGCAACATCTCTACCATGAACGCAGAACGCATCCTTCCATTTACGTCGGGTCCATCTGTGTTCTACTCTTCAAATCTCGGATGGTCGACGAACCACAGACCGACCTATTATTCTTACTACGGCAAGTAGGTAATTGTTGTTCTCTACTAAGTGCACTGAGAGAAGGATCTAGTAAAAATTACCAATCAACCAAGAAAAATTACCATAGGACATAGTAGTACGGCGCCAGGGCGTCACCTATGGCAGAAAGTATCAGAATTTCCAAGAATTTTTACCATAATATCTAAGAAAAATTCTTATAAATCCGGTACTTCCTACCATAGGTGTCGCCCTAACGCTCTATTACTATATGCTATGGTAATATCTCTTAAGTGATATAGTAGTTTTTACTAGATCCTTCTCCCAGTGTGGAGAATCTTAAGATTCATCGAAAGATGGATCTAAAGATTGACCTCAAGGTTGATCTTAAAATTGATCTTAAGATTGATCTTTACTACGGGCCTGATCTCGTGGTTAAAGTTACTAGTCAGAATTCAAGTTCCGGGTTGTTATCGAAGTGACTTACCAAGATTTTGCCGAAAAAAAAATCGGCCAACCATATTGCTCGATGGTTTGTTCCGTATTGCTCGAGAAAATTGAGCGATGGTAATTTAGTTAAGTTATACAACACTCGAAAAGTTTGAAAGCTCGGCACGAGATTTCCGAGATCACGCAGTTGCCCGCTCCAAACTATGACACGAGATTATTAAGGGGGTCGACAACAATATTGCTACAAGGAACGACTGAGTGTACGCCCCCCGTGCCGGGAATCATGTCGTCTGCGAATATAAAGTTGTATACGTAGCGAGTGACGAGGGGAAATAGTCCGCATCTTCCTGGGTATATATGCGCGAACTGCGGACCGTAAAATATGCCCGAGACGTTTCAAAGTTTTCGACCCCCGTCGTCGTCGACGTCGTTCTTCTTCCTCTTCTCCTTCGTCTCCGGGACGAGCGTAAAAAGTTTTCAACGGACCCGTCTCAGCGAGAGCCTACATGTATACCGCTCGAGTGTACTAGATATTATTACGGGCTCCGGAGAAATGAGATGCTCCGGGTATGACACACTTTAACGAAAAAAAGGGGCAGAAAAAAAAGAAAAAAAAAGATTAAATGGTCGACGAGAATTGGACTCGCTAGGGTTACTGCAGCGCGATATCAGAGGCCGACTACGCGAAACTCTCACCAAAGGGACTCGTTTATAAACTCGTATAATTTCCGACAGTTGTCGCCTCGTCATTCCTGGAATACCTCATTAAATATGCGAGGTTGCAGGTAATTACTCGACCATACTCGAGTCGTGAAGGAGGCACTGGGAAAGTAACGCGGAGGCGATGAGTTAAAGTTCCCGGCGAACAGTGTAGAGCCTGGACTTCGCGAGGTACGAGCCGGGATTTTGTCGTTCTCAGCCCGCGAGCCGGCCGGTGAGCCACCGAGGCTCACATCCTCGCGCACACTGGGAACCCTTCGTACCTTGTCGAGAAACATTAGAATTAGCCCGCGAGGAAGCGCCGGTCGTACCGAGCTCACCGGAGAGAGATTAGCATATTCAGAAGTTTCGCAGTTTAACGGATGACTCTGGCGGGCCGTGAGTTCAGGGAGACGTATTAAAACAAATAGAACAGGGTTATTACGCGTCCGGGGGCGCGCACTTACACACTCCTCCGAACTCTCTCTCTCTCTCTTTCTCTCCCTCTTTCTCAACATTACCTATATCCCGACGAAAGTCCGCGTGTCACGTATCCCCAGGACTCCGAGCTCCATGCAGTGCACACAAAGTGGACTTGAGTCTTGAGTGTTTCCCTAAGATTTATGGAGGTATGATGCGGCAGGCTTGGTAAAGGATCGAGTCCCTTTTTGTCCCGGCAATTCTGCGTCCAGAATACCGCATTCGCGTATCCGCCGCGGGAAGCGGTTAAATACTGTGCGTACTTTAAGTACCCTAAGTAAGTGACGGAGTAGCTCTGATACTCGAGGTACTCAGAGTTGGGAAGTAAGTTAGAATCGAAGCGACGAGTACCGAGTAGGGCTTAAGTTCGGAAGTTCCGAAGTGCCGAGTGCCGGGTACGTCAAGTACATGAGTACATCAATGGGTACTCAAAGCGCTCGAAGTGTTTTCTCAACGCCGGTAGAGACTGGAAGGTAGATTCGTCTAGACAAGGGCATGATTTTGTTCTTCGATCAATTTTGAGAAGTTGATATTTTCGGTATTTTTCATTCACCGAAAAGAACTATCAAAAACTATGGAACTTCTGTCCAGTGCTAAATTGGCGGAAAACTGAAAACTACTGGAAATCTGGAATCGTTGACTACTGAACATTACTGGGTAAAGTAGTTAACTACCCAAAACTACTATGAATTTCCAGTAGTCAACTACGCAAAACTACTATGAGCGCCCAGTAGTTAACTACTGAGAATTCCTGCCGTTTCCAGTAGTTTTCAGTGGTTCGGTATTGCTCGTAGTTCTACTCATTAGCTTGTAGTACTACAGCAATGCCAGCAGTAACTGCTGAAACTCCAATAGTCGCTACTGGACGCCTAGTAGTTCTTTTCGGCGAGGGATATTACAGCGATACTTTTTCCTTCTGATGGAATACTAAAAAAAAACACCGACCGGTTCGAGACGGAACTTTCCGAAGGAATAAGGAATTGGCTGTAGCAAACATCGACAGAGGTACGGCCGACGGAGTTTATCAAGTTGTTCCTCGTTCGGTGGTTTTTGTGTTTTCTGATCCATAAAATTGCGCCATTAGTATTTCCCTCGTGATCGATCATACACACAAGACTCGTGTTGTTTCCAACAATTTCCGGCCAAAGCTGCGCAAAAATTCGTTCGCCACGTTTTCTCACTGATGTATTCTATTCCTCTTGTGTCCATTTTCACCCCTCGTGCCCGTTGCTTTTCTCTCATTCGCTCATTCACCGTTACTGCCGCTACGCTGGACTTTCGTATTGGTTTTTTAGTCCGGTTCCTTCCTTTCTCGCTGGGCTCTGCCGGTCAGCGGCAAAGTTTTCTCGACCGAGAAGAGAGCCAGAGAGGACATGATTTTTAGGAGTGCTCACTTCTCGGCTCAAGCGCCTGGAAGCATGTATTATCGCTCCCTTCAATCAGAGTGCTAGGAAAAAAAGTTCGTGCATTACATCCGTTCCAACGAGGCGAGAAATTTATATGGAACCGTTGGGGCGGGAGAGGGGGGGGGGAAGCGAGAGTACCGAAACTTGGTGTACACTCGGCTGAACCTAGTTGTGTACTCTTTACTTCCGTACTCTCGAACAAAACTTGTTTTCTCGAGGCATCGCTCGCGAGAGAGAGAGAGTGTCTTCGGGGCGTAGAAAAATCTTTCCGAATAACGATTCCGATCACGAAAACAGTTCCTCGCACTCCCGTCCCATCTTTATTCTTGGGAAAAGTTTTATGCAGTGTCGATTAAAAAAAAATAATAATAGTAATCCGGAAAATTATAAACTTTTTCGGGAAAGCGACTTTTATTTTCTCATTGGTTGAACGGACGTTTATTAAAAATAATAATGATAATAATATTTAAAAAGAGGCTCGTAAATCCCATAGTCTATAGGTGCTGATTGGATATAAAAATATATATATATATATATTGAAGCTTGAAGAAAAGCAATTCTATGATAAAACAATAACAGTCATTCTCGGGCTTCTCGGTTGGGAGTAAAAAATTTCTCCTTCGCAATAATAACGCGGATGAACAATTTCATAAAGACTAAGGCAATTTTTATCTCAATTATAAAAAACGCAATTAAGCTCCGAGGAGAGAGCGTTCCGAGAGAGAACATCAAAGCTCGAAAAGTATTATATGGATTGCAAAGGCAAAACCGACCGTTCGAAATAAGCTTACGAGCTTAACTACATAAACATATCTCGCTGAGCGAAATGAAAAACGTAGATTTAAAGCTTAAAAAAGCAAAAAAAATAAAAAACCAATACCTGAAACAAACGAAAACAATCGCAAACACAAGGATGCAAGAGATCAAAGGAATCGTAGCGACGAGTTATATTGCACGTTCATTTTCTTTTTTCCCCGACCCAAATCGTCAGACTCTTTTGTTCTGTGGGTACGGAGCAGTTTGCGTGAACTTCGATCACGTAGGATCGAATCAAGATGCGATCAAAGATTCAAAGTCGGGAAGCAACGCAGCCGCGCGAGTGCATGCAAGCTCACAATAAAAAATCGCAGCAAAAAATAAAATAAAACGAGCAAGCGTTGTCGATATTGCGAATGTTGGAAATCGAATTTAACGATCAACCTGTTCGACGCGGATGCGTTCGTGCAACCATAAATCGCTCCTCGTAGTACAAAACGTACTGTAAATTAGCGAATCGGTAAAGATAAAAATAATTACTTGCCCGAGTGATTAACTTTTATAAAAATTCCTCGACCGAACCAATTAATTCGTTGACTAATCTGTTCGTCCGAGCAGATAAATCGCCTTTATTTTTCTGTTGCTCCGCGTGCAACTGCGCGCCTCTTGGAGTATTTAATCTTCCTTGCCCTGGCCGACTGGCTCGTCGACGACTCTGACTCGACTCATAAACAATTTAACGCCCCCGTCGGCTGAATGACTAGTCATGAACTCCTCGAGCCCGGTAAAACGTAGCACTGCGCGGATGCAATTGCCACGCGCATGTCGAGGTTCTTCTCTCGATTGGCGCCCTACAATTCTCGTAAGATTCTCTTTTACCCGAGTTCGCTGGTCCAAGAGGAGCATAACACCGAGCCGAAGACTGATAAAACTTTAACCGTTGACCATTCCCTCTGTGGAAGCTTCTCATTGCTGCTGTTTCCGACTAAGAGCTCTCGCACACGGAAGTGCAGTTTTCGCGCTAGTTTCTCGCTTTTGCGGCAAGGAGTAACTGAGAGTAGTACCGAGTTTGCTCCCTCGTTAATTCCTCGTTCACCTACCTAACTTCTCATTTCTCTCTTCTACGGCAATAATTCTCGAGCTCAGTCCTTACGGTTTACACCAATAATACTCCGTGCCACGAATACGAAAAAAACACACCTCAAACGTCTTATAGTATTGTAAATTCTATTTTTTTTTAATCGTAGTTTTCTCGTATAAGTGCTGTAAAGAATCGAGTTCGTCGGAGCTGCTGAGTAGGACCAAATGGCATCGAATTTATACGAAAGCGCGCAATCGTCGGATGTATTTGAGGAAAAGAATAAAAAAAAGAAACTTATCGTTTATTTGAAAAGTGCCTGGCAAGAGAAAACTACGGGAAACGAGGGATCGAGCGAGCGCGATGGAGAAATTGAGAAAGGGAGTAGGAAGCAAAGGGGTGAGCGGAGGATGGAGGGAGAGAAAGATAGAGACGGGAACGTCGAGGTTGAGCGGTTAGTGGAAGGAGCCGTAACGACCGTCCATTTATATCGGGAGCATGAGAGACGAAAGGGGGAAGGTTGGAGGGAGGGGGATACAAAGAGAAAAAAAAAGATAAATACCGTTGATTGATGGGTCCGAGGGGGCGGAGAGCGTCAACCGAAACGACAGCATAAAATTCCACTAAGTGCGACGCTATGTTTATGTCCGTCCGGGGAACGAAACCCGGTATATATGACCCAGCCTCTCATTTTATTTCCCTCACCTCGGTCCCTCGCCTCCGCCGCGTTATTGTATATCGAGGAGGCGATGACGTTTTCACCATTTATCGAAATTATTGATAAAAAAAGAGGAGAAAAAAAAATTCACTCGTTCCCCATTCGATTCGAGCTCTCCTTTCCACGCCCGTTGGCGCCGCTCCATCAGTAATCATTCACGAATAAAAACACCGCGCTGCTTCCTTCATTATTTTTTCCATTTTTTTCAAACATTCGTTTTTTTTTTTTTGCTTCTCTTATTTTTCTATTTCCGATAAGCTCGGCCGAGTGAATCGAATAAATTCAAGGAGATAATGTGTTGGCCCATTTTTCTCAAGCCCTTGGCGAACTTTTTCTTTTTTTCTTCTTCGTTCATTTCTTCGTGTTTTCTCACACAAAAGGGTGGAAGTCAACTCGGTGGAGTCTTTCACGTGAATTCGGGAGAAAAAGGGTCGCCGAGGCCTGATTGTAAATTGAAACTCTCGTCGTTGATAGGAAGAACTGCCTTTTTCCAAGGCGAGTCACATTTAACGAGATTTCGCTCTTTTTCGCTGAAAGGGGACTCCAACACGTGATTCCCGGTCTGTGTGCGCGAGGGTCCGTGTGCAGTCCGCTGTGCGCGAACGTTTCACAGGACGAAAAGGAAGAGGAGGACGAGGATGTTCCACGGCGAGCGGGAGACCGTTAACGTCGTCTGAAATACGTGGCGAGAGCTCTGAAAGCTTCATAAGTCATTGATTAAAAGTACATTTAGAGCACATGCTCGGCTCTCTCGGCAACACTATCAGATGCAAAAAAGCCTTTTAAATGACTAATGAATAAACGAAATAGCCATCGACCATCCCGAGTGCATTCGAGACCAGGGACGTCGCGAATATTCGCGGAGAATAAGTGACATTTATTCCATCTTTATTATATTCTTTGCATAGTTTAAAAAAAGGTTTTGACATTTAACAAACGATTTTTGTCCGCGAGTGTCCATCTTTTTTTTTTTATCAGTTAAACATGTTTTCTGTCAACGAAAAAATTTTTTGACAAAAAACCGTAGGACGATATAAAAATTGCGAACGTCCGTTGTAAAGAAACTTTTGTTAGATGTGCAAGTTCGCGCAACCCTTCGGTGTTCCTTGTCGCCCAGCGATAAGTGCCGTACCCTTTTAATTTCCGCTCATTCCCCGAAATCTTCACGTACCGATTTATCTTCCGATTCGCATATACATCTATCTTTAGTTTTATCTTTAGTTTCACCCTATTAGTTTAAATTTATTTTTATTCTTATCTATTAGTTTTAATTTTACTCTATCTGCACGCGCTCCTCCGTTATAGCTACTTTGCTTTTTATGCTACGCTTGCTCCGCTCTGTACCCTCCTCTTATTATCCCAGAACTCAGTAAAAAAAATCTATCTATCCGCGCAATTAATTGTTCCAGCCCGATGGTTCACGAGGCAGGAAATAACGAAAGATTAACATTAAGAGCTCGATTATCAAAATCGAGCGCGGAGTTTCGAGCTGGGTCGTGCATCTTCCGGTACCGAGACTACTACAGATTTCTCGTTCCCGTCGTTTCAGCCCGCGACGTGCCACGCTCGAAGGTTCCGCACGTTTGTACCTCGCTCTCTTTCTACTTCCGGAAACATATATTATTCGTTCGGGCATTTCAATTTACTAACACGAGCGCTGATCTAGGCGAGTACACCGGGGCGCGCACTGCCGGTGGATTACCAGAATACCCACCGCAGAAGCGCTATTGGCTTCGTGCGTGATCCGACTTCCCTATTGGATAGATTCACCTCGCAATGGGTTTCGCGCCCTGTACCGGTATAACGTCCGGGCCAGCTTTCTCCCCGAGGTTTACACATCTCTCCGGTTTCTTCCACGCTTTTGCCCGTGTACGCGAGAGATAACCCGAAATCCCCTCCCAGCTCCCCTCTCGCACACTCGCGCCGCACTCCCCTGCGGCCCCGGGCAACTTGAACTGTGATTCGAAAATAATGGGAGCGCCGGGTACTGCGCTTTTATACCGGCGGGGTCGGTAGAGTGAAGAGGGGCGGAAAACGGTGGTACAGATAGGAGGGGGTCGAAAGGGGGTGCGAGGATGGTGGCCCGGAGGCAAGTATAGCGGCTCGTGCGCCATTAACCACTCGTATAGCACGCGCGCCGCGCTTCCAGAAAGGCCCTGCCTCCCTGCTTTCAATTGTTCCTCGTTTCTGCACGAATAAATCGACACAGGACTCGGCTTCCCTTCCCCGGGACGACTGACGTGTCTCCTGTGTCTTGCCGGTACACCACCCGTTCGCCCTCCTGACCTTCTTCCCCCTACCGACACTCTTCCGCTCGACCCAATGTGAACTATCCGACCGCCGAGGCGAACAACGTCCACCTTCGTCCCTTCAAGTTGGAGCGTTGGCGTTTAACTGGGAGGAGAAAATAAACGAAGACAAAAAAATCGTAGATAAATTGGGACGATGGAGACGACGAGACGAGATATGCTATTTTCAACATTCGCGCGGATGATGAAGGAGATATCGTAAAAAAAAAAACGCCCCAGTCGACTACCCGCTGAACTTTCCGCACCGCTGACGACGCGACCACGAGGAGACGTCGGCTTTTTTTTCTTCTTCTTCTCGGTTCTCGTATATTAAATTTCGTCTTATTGCACGACGGCTGAGCTATGAAATTTAATCGAATAGTCGGAATCCCGAGCTGGGATGCCGACCGGGCACTCCATCGTCTCGTCTCTACGATTTTTGTGAAAAATATTGAAACACCGTAAAGAACCTTGGAGCTTTGGTGCATAGGGGAGATGAAAAGCGCGGGGCTGCCGTAGACTGCGTCACAATTTTTAGAGTGGGTGTAGAGAGGATTCATGACTGGCACGGTCTGTATAGGAATATTCGACAAGCGCTGGACAACGCCCTCACAAAAATCCATTCGACCCGAGGGATTATTATATTTTTTTTTTGTAGAACTAATACCCTGTTAGCAAAAACTCATTTGTCACGATTGATGTTGACTTGGTTCGTAGACTCTTCTCGTCTCTCGATTTTACTGTGTTCACTCATTTTGCCGGGATCTTCCTTTTTTCGTTATTTTTGTTCCCTTGTGGAAGAAGCTATGTTCTTATTTTGTTTTTTGAGATTTGAATGTCAGAATGACTAAAACGTCGAGAAATACGATGTTTAGCTGGCGTCCAGCTATATGTGCGTGCGTGTGTGCGTGTGGGCAGACTTGCATCGTTTAAGACGACTATAACTGTAAAACAACTTGAGATAGTGATTTGAAAATTGGGACATTAGTAGAGTCGTTACGTCTCTAGCTTCGGTGCAATTTTCATTAGGGTTGAGGCTCGGTTCGGGATTTTACGCTATTTTTAAAATTTTTGAAAAGAGGGTGAGGTAGCTTTAACTTGCGTAAATTTTGAATAACTAATATTTATTTATTTTTTTTTTTTAATTACTGAAGACGATCTAATGGAACTATGGAGTAACTATGAAGACATCGAGCTGAAATTTAATTTAAGTTAGCGATTTTCTACAATAAATGTTACGGTTGTTTTCTACAATAAATATTACGGATCTACGAACTGTTTCATAGACTAGGCCAAGCTATAAAATCCATTAGCCGGATAAGATATTTTAGCCGGCTAGACCGGCCTATCTGTACGGCCCTATCATAGACAAAGCTATGGGCAAAATTGTAAGAACCGAGGAAGCCATGAGGAAATTACTTTGCAGCATTTTTCTTTTCTCGAGCAATGTTTACAAAAATTTTCGAACTTCGGGGGAATAAATTGCCGGCCACGTCCGTTCCTATCCGAGCGAGCCCTCTCGTACTTCCACTTATCTACGAGATGAGCCCGGACATCGGAGTCCTCGCCCATTCCGCATCTTCGGTACACTTCCGTTAGCGTGAACGACCGATCTCTCCCTGCCTTTTCCACTTTGCCGCTGGGGAGCTTCGCAGTCCGGGCTGCCTCGCGGTCCCCGCCGTCTGCGATCGCCCGACTCGTACCACTGATCCGCGGGCCGGTTGGACACTCTCAGCAGTACGAACCCCCGTGCAGCAGACCGTGCCACGCGTACGGTTATGGCTCCTGGCGGAATTCCGCATAACGCCCGTACACGTCACGGGTAAGTGTATTAGCGAGTGTTAGCCATCCAACGATCGGACTCGCCAAGCCGCTCCGTATCTTATTTGCCGTAAGAGTCTCGGTCTCTTTTGCCTCATCCCCTCGTTTCTTCATCCTTCGCTCGCGATATTCCGCACAGAGATCTCGGCCCTTCGTGCGCTTCTCCTTCGCCTCTTCTGCTACCAATTTCCCCGACCTTCCTTCCGCTGTTCGTCCCGTTCTTTCTATCCCACGAACGAATTCCCCGATGGGGAATAAAGTTGAAGCAATAAAAGAATGCCTCAACCACGAGCGATCTCGAGTCTTCGGTTTCCGGCTTATTTTCTCATTCCTTCCTCGGCCCCCTTTTACCTCGCTCCGCTCCCAACGATACGATACTCTCTCGTTCCCGGCCTGCTGAGAAGAAAATGCGATAAATTATTGTAGTTTCCTGCCTGTCGCTCTTTCCTCCTCCACTTTAGTTTTTTCCATTATTCCTCCCGACCTCCCTGGTAGTTCCAGGTTCTTGCATTATTAGTGTCTGATACCTGTACCACGCGCACATAGGCGCGAAAGTCCGTGCACGATTATTTCAGCGATGTGCAGGTATAAGGAGAGGTCCCTAAATGCTCGAGCCAGTTTTCGCTGCTCCGTCAACGCTTTATTCGTCATTGCATCGGTCGGAGTTCAGGTTGCACAACGCTCTCTGTTATTATAGATGAACGAGAGCATTTTTGTTCCCCGCAAAGCAAAGCTTTTTTTTGCTCTACCTTCTCTTTTTTCTCTCCACGATTGTACTGCACTTTCGACGTTCTCGGGCGTCGAGCGCAAGCGTTTCCTATCTCGTCAATTGTTAACGAACCCCCGGCTTGTTAAAGATTTTCCTCCAACCAGGAGACCCTCAGGAGGAATAAAACATTAATTTACAAAAATAGACCGGATGAGTTTAATCCGCGAACGTTTACACGGAAACAATTCCTTCGATGCAGAAGTATGTTAGACTTTTCTTTTGTCTCGCAGCATACCGGACATGACAAATTTAATTCGATAGAAATAAATTTCGTCGAATCGAGCGAAGCCTCTTGTGCAAGAGCGAACACCCGTAGTCTCTCGTAAATCCAATAAGGAATCGGGTTTACGGTACAATTAATGAAAATTCATTATAACAAAGGAGAATCGGAACGAGCTTGTCGATAATTAATACCTTAGTTTATTACACCGTGAATGCAAACGAGTGTTTTGTTCTCGCCAGTAAGAGATTACCAGCGACTCGGATTCCTGTGTCTGTGTATGCATGTGTGTGTCGGTGCATTCGCTGTCTCATCTCGCCGTTACGGGTGCTCGGAGCGGAGCATCTAATTCCATATCCGCCGGAGAATTTCAGGGACGAGAGTTCACCGCCGGTAGCAAGAAAATGTCGCGACCGATTTTCGTTTCATGGGAGGGAGAAGAACGGACGGTTGGTTTATAGTATAGTTTCTGCTATCTCCTTCGCGCGTTTCAGCGGAGCGGGACGGAACGCTCGAATCTCGCGGAAGCCCATATTTTTCACGGGGAAACGCGCTTCCGGCTCGCAGAATTATTTCTGAGTCGTAAAACCTCTCCGAACCCCCCTATCGGTCTCTTTCTCGGTACGGGTACTTGCCTCCGGGAATGCGGAGCCGGCAGGCTCCCTTCCACCCCTTCGAGCTTCAACTGCACACCGCTGTACCGGCTATATTTATGTACGCGCCAACCTACGCTATAGCACACTCGGTATATCTCATTCTCCTAATGTTCAGCGACGACTCGCGAAGAATCTCGACCCTACCCTCTCTATAAACGTGTTTGCCCAGCGAGACTCGTACATCCCCAACGCATTCTCCCGCATTACTCGTATTATTTCTTTGTTTTTCACTCCCTCAATCCCTCATACTCGGTCCGTTCATACTTCTCCAGAACGAAATTCTCGCGAGATCCGTCTGTTGATCCCGCCGCGGGGCATAAAGTCCGCGTAGTTTTCGGTACTCTCGGCCTCCCGGCTCCTTCGCCTTTTTCCTTCACTCATCCCGGCACCGGCCCGGTCTTATCTTCTCGTCACGAAAGGATTTCGGCGCTCCGGATGCCTTTTTTTGCTTCATTTCTCTTCTGTCCGTTTTTGTTTTTTTTTTCTTCGTCCGAACATCATAACGTACGGTTGGTCCGGTCCGGAGTAGATTATTCGGGATGGCAATTTGTGATTCACCCTCGCTCCCGCCGGTGGCACGCGTCGCGACCGATAAGGGCCTCGTGGCTCTTCGTTTTATTTTATTTTTTCCTTCTTTAAATCCCCAACGCCGGACGTTGCGTTCGCCGAGGAGCATACACGAGACGTGTCGTCCCTGCGGGGAATCCCAGAGGTGCCGCCCGGTGGAGGGGTCAGATACCCTACTGGGAATACCCCGGGCATAATAACGAATGCTCCTTGTCCAGGCCGAATGTCTGGACCCTTTGTCCTTCTTGCGGGAACCCGGGGGAAAGCCGATGACCTCTGTTACTGGTCTGTAACGTGGCTGCTTCGCGATAGCACTCCAAAACGAGCTGGTTTGATGACCCTTCGAAAATCGGGCAATTTAATTGACGTAGCTGTGGTAAATGTATTTATTGACATTGGTGTTTACAATATTGATGGTGAGACATTCACTTATCAAATAAATTATAAATTTAATGTACCGAGCTGGAAGTTTCTATGCGAAAACGGGTACATTAAATTGAATGTACAATTGTAATTAAAAATGTATACACTTTTTCATTCAAATCGAAGTAAATAATAAAAAATAAAACATTTCCCCGATGTTTTTAGTACACTTAACATTAATTTTTCACCACCATTGTACGTGAAATTTTATATATCAGTTTACCAACAGTACATGCAATGCATATAATGTCAATGTCAGTAGTATTTTAATATTGGTGAAGTTTATTTTAGGTGAGTCGGGGTTGATTTAGTTGTTGAAGATTTTGAGTTGTGATTTCTGTGGGTTGGGTTTTAGACACCAGTCATTGAACCACGAGTTTGTATGGTTTCCAGAGCTTTGGAGCGCTCCTATTGTTTCTACTAAGTTTTAAATTGTATCAATTGTTTGACCATAGTGGGGATACCTTATCAAAGTCTCGAACTGTGATGCCAACCGCCGATTGATTTGCTGCGTGCGGTATTTCTTTTTTTTTTACGCTGTTGTATGAGCGTGTCTAAAAGACGTAGGATTTACGAGTTATACGACACTCGCAATATATTTGGAACGACGTCAACACGACGACCCTCGGTCCACTTGAATAAATCGTTGAGTTTGATTCACGGAGATTGGGGGAGGAGTTTGAGATATGAAACATCAACGAAGAAGTTGTCGCCTGCCCTGTAACGGCGCGACGATCTATGGATGAGAGTTGTGTTGCTTGACTGTTTTTTTTACCAGAATTCTCGGCGTTGTCGCATTAAAAAAAAATTTATTTCATGCAGAAAAGTATCAAGAAATAAATTTATCAAGATAACGTTCCAAGTCCGCTCACCGGTCTCTTACTTGAGATTCGCTACTGAAAAACCCATTGTAACGTTCTGTATATCTACCGAAAGCGTTTTCACCTAAAATTTAAGGGCGCGTTTGTTCTCCCGACTTTTTCCTCTGAAGATACGAGAGGGTGGTTTCCTCGACGAAGAACTCGCGGTGTTGTAGAAATTTAACTTATTCAATGAAATTTCGTTGCCTACCGGCATTCGAGCAATTTCACCCATTTCATTTGAATTTCCGTGCAGGCATCAGCGCCGACAGCCTCAACGGCGAGTGGAACCGAATTCGCATCGCCGGAAACGGCAGCGTGCAAGATCTCACGAATCCCATTTGGTCTTCGACGGGGGATATCGAGATTGTTTCGAATATACGGAAAGGGCACGGAGAATAGATGTGCGTCCGGCCGAGAGGGGAATATAAGCCGCGAAGCCGAGCAAAGTGAGGTCAGGGAAGATCAAACAGCCAATAGCAATGTGATTGAGAGGATTGACTCTAGCGGTTGCTCGGAACGACCTTTATGTCTTTGTGACTTGATATAATCCCTCCTGCAGCGAGAGAGCGAAATTGCGGCGAGGCATTTCAGTAACTTTCTTCATGAAGCCCGAAACTCCGCGTTTCAAAGGCTCTTTAATCAACAGCCGGCAATGGAAAATAATCGGTTACGTTTTATCCCGGAGTCGTTACAAGGATTTACCCAGATGTAAATACGTAAGAACGTTCTGATGAACGACTTACAATGACGATCTCGGTAAATACGGCTGTGTATGACAACATTTAATTGGTTGCAGGTCGAGCCATTCATTCTTTTATCATTCGGGCTAAAGCGAAATTAATACCGGAACTAACGTCCCGTTTCATTGGTGCTAAAGAACTCGGTAAAAAAAAGAAGAAGCGCAGAAAAGAGGAAATATCAATTCGAAATAGATTGCGACGATGGTCAAACAAATCGTTTGCTCAATAACGCAATCCACCGCAATCATTTTTTACCCCCTTTCTTTTTTTTGTTGGTGAAATCAATACCTGTCGGACAGAACACCTACAGGCTCAATAACATTTCGCACTGTGTCACAGCGTGGTCCCAGCTGCGTGTTATTTACTGCTCAAACACAATAAAACGTTGTATGCGAAATTCAGTTATACTCTTCTCCGCTCACTTGCCTCGACACTTGTTCAGTTTTTTTTTTTTTTTCACCCTCTCAGATAATTGACAATTAATTTTCCCCTATCGAGACAATTACCGCCCGCGGAAAACAGAGGCAATTAAAACTCATCGGCGGCTTTGCCGAGTACGTTTCACATCGCTTTAACGAACTCAAGTTTTTAGAGTTAAATATAATAAAAAAGTATATTTAAAATAAATAAAAAAAATGTTAGTTTCCTCAAATTTTGCCGGCTCGGTTCGCGCAAATGGTGTGTTATATACATGTACATAAAATATCAAACGCAGTATACGGTGCGAGGGCTATTCACCGGTAACGAGAGGGTACCCGAGCAGCCAGCACGACTGCGGAAAACCTTGCGCGGGTTATAAAATTTTCGCTATAAATCTTTCGTCTCAACGGGGGGATTATCAAAGTTTCATTGTCGCGGGTTTCCCAGGCAGCGACCGACGCTCCGTCGATGTGGCCAAACTTGGCTTCCCTCCCGTAGCGGAACTTACCATGGTCCCCTGTACAACTATACCTGTATACGTGCATATACACACAAGACCGCTATTTCGTTCGGTGCGTCTGACGGTGTATCTTTAATAATTCGCGAGGGCTTCCGCACACCTTCCACAATCGGGTCTGACATAATGTTGCCCGCAGCGCGCCGTGCCATGCACGGTACACTTTGGGGCACAATGACGAGATGGGTACACAAGAAACCCGGCAGTTTTACGAAATAAGGTGTTGAAGGGCCCTCGAAGTTTGGTACCGCGGACGGAAAGTGTGAGAAAAGCTGGAGGGACACCGTACAGATTTTAATATCCGAGAAAGGTCTGACGATGGTAGGAACGACGGGCGCCCCGCTATCCCATCACTCCCGAGAGATACCACCGGCAGGGGAGGGGTGGGGGGGGGGGGGTGCCATTAATCTTTCTCGCGCATGACAAAAATTGTTTTCCTACTTGGTGAGTGTCTCGAGTGCGGAGCGACGGGAAGTACAAAACACAGATAAAGGGTGGAGAGAGTTCGGAGTGAATAGTGAAAAGTTACGGGATTCTTTTTTTCTTTGGTTTTTTCTTTGTTTTATTTTAATTATTATTTAGATTGTTCTCGGTAAGTTTGCGTCGTAATGGGACTCGGGGAGACGAGGAAGCTCCGCGACTATGACCGTTCTCGAGGAACATCTTTCACGGTCCTCCATCGGGAGAGATGTATTGTTTTTTATTATAATTCTTTTGTTTCTTTTTTTCAAAAGTTACTTCCCTCGTAACAGAATGAGAAACGTTAATGGACCAAAAGTTTTCCAGTCTTTCGCCTCGGCGAGGCAACAGTATCGGGTGATTTGATATCGAACCTGCGGAGTTCCGCCGCGCACTCGATCGCTCTTCCTGTTTCGTTCTCGCTCACGTTTCACCTCGAATTCTCTACCTCAGCCTTTGTCTTCGCCTCTGCACTCTTTCACAACGCCGATGGGCCGCACTATCTCTCGCCACCATTTGTCCTGCGATTTTATGTACCGACATGTATATATATATATATATATATATATATATATAATATATATATATATATATATATATATATATATATATATATATATATATATAAGAAGCGCATATGTGCAGCAGACAGCCAACGTCGTCCAGAATCGTGTTCGATTCGAGGGAAAGAAAATTTCGATTTTCGTTACGTCCGACGATCGGACGGTTCAACTTAGGGGCTGATGGATGGATACGAATCTGGTGTAAGATTCGTTGGCCAAGCTCCGCGCGTTCATCCTCGGCCCGTGGCCCGCCTCTCTCGTTCCCGAGGCTCCCTCGCTCTCTGCTCCTCGGTTAGACCATGACTTCGTTCCGCAAACCCCGAAAAGACGAGGGTCACTCGAGATTGGAATAGTTTTTCTTTGACTTTATACCCGGCCGGAGGAGGAAGGGCGAATCATCTTTCAAACTAGTTGATCCGACCTACATAGAAACCGCGGACCAATCCTTTTCCTTTCCCGTTAGCAAACCCACCCCTCAATCTCCGGATATGCGATTTCTCGAGATGAAATGTTTCTCGAACAATTTATTTATTTTTTATTTTTACAGCTCGTTCATACGCCGATCGGCGTCTGCACTATAGAACCAAGTTTGCTGCTTCGATCCTTTGGCAACTTGCTTCTGGGTGGTAGAAGGAAAAAAAATGTGCCGGTCGATAATCAGTAAAGAAGAGGTATTTCAGCGCGCCACTATTTTTTCAAAGAGTATCCAAGCGGATATCGATAAAAAAAAAAGGAGAGAAAAAAAGAATACATTTTTTTCATACAGAAATCAAATGGCAGAAAATAGAGAATCGAAATTTCGTTGGTTTAAGCTTAAGCTTTAACGGACAGGGGTTAAATAAAGCGGGCTCGGCTTAGACAAAAGCCGAAGCTCTGTGTTTCTCTCTCTCTCGGGATTCTATCAACGCGCGAGGCGCTCGTCTATGCCAGGCTATACTATAGAATATATATGTTTCTATACATATGCATACATACGTAACTGCACGAAGCGCGGAGAGCTATTGTAATTGCCGTTACTGAGCGATTGAAACAATAAAGCCTCACTGACATTTTCGCAGGGGAAACTCGAATTGCCCAGCGTCCGGCTTTCGAACAGTGTCGTATATACAAATCCGCCCTGGAGTACGGGGCTGTTACACCGGGCACCGTATCGGAAGACACTGTTCGGTACAATATGGTATATCGTTAATACGGTATACCTTGGAGGGCAACTCTCGAGAACTAGATCTGTAAATCAAATTCCGATCCTACGGGCCGGCCGGGGCCGACGCGATATAAAGTGTGATCTGGATCGGACGTGAAACACTTTTCGGGCAGTTTTATCGACACGTTTCTTTATTTATTATACGCTGTAGCGAAGAGCGGCCGACCGCGATCACAAGAATGTCCGGTACAGCTCGCGAATTACTCTCCTCTTTCTGTTAGGCTTTTCCGCGATTCGGCGTTTTAACAATTTCACATTTTTTTTTCCTCTACTAGTCGGAAATTCCATCGTTTCGTGGATTTTTATACGGAGTTGAATAAACAATTATTCTTTCGGCAGCCTGCATTCTTCCGAGATCGACCTTTCCTTGGAGCTGGTAAAGAGCCAATCCATTAAGATCTTTCGTGATGCCATTTACATCCGATATTAATATCATTTCGGTTTTTTTTTTTTTTTTAATATAATTTATCTTGTCTCACTTAGTTCCGAATATTTCAAGATTTTAACGATCTCTCGCCTTTGCCTGATCCAGGGTGGTTGATGGATTTCGTAATTAAGCAAATGAATATAGTTCGGGGTCCTTTCATGGCAAAGTTTACTCGATGAATTGTAAGCCACCGAAGAGATGGCATCAAGGATGGCGTCGAGAGGCGTTCCGCTGCTTTTCTGAAAGAGCCATGATCCTATATATAGATATCCATACTGTGTGTATAACTATACATATATATTGTGACAAGCTCCTCGACGATCGTACTTAAGAACGTTTCTACAGCTCTAATTAAAATCCGTCAGACGTCGTCGGCTAATCGAATCCAATAGTTCGCTACTTTCCCTAGAACTTATCCCAAGCTTCCGCGCGCCCGTCCATCGAGATGATTCCAACGATCCGAGCGCCTCGAATGGCAGTTTCACGTTTATTTAATTTTTTTCTCCTCACCCCATTTATGGCGAGTGAACAGAGTCTAGAGTTCGATCGCACAATTCAAAAAAGCTTCTATTGTAACGCCGCTCTGATTCATTGCGGACAATGTAGCATTATCCACCGTCGGTTACAATGCGCGCTCGATTATCGATGCAACGACTCGCCGATTCGATCCCGCACGACCATACAGAAGTTTCATTGCTAATCGAAAGAAACGAAACATTTTGGTCACAATAGTAATTTGCAATAGCAGTGCCTGAAAGCGAACTTTCGACGAAGGTTGGCAAGTTGTTCGGACGAGTCGGATCGAGCACTACGACACAAGGCGAAGCCAAATTTTGCTTGTAGCGCGAGAGAAGGAGAGTTCTGCCTACTTCACAACCGTCGTCGAGAGTCCGCTTTTTCGTACGCGTATCACCTAATGGTTTTCGCACCGAATGCATGGTAAGAGTGCGCATGTGCCGGAGTTTCTGACACTCGTGCAAGAAGTAAAATTCGCATGCGAGAAGTAACATTAGCGTGCGAGAAGTAAAATTAGTGTACTAGATGTAAAATCGGGCCGATGCGCATATGCACAGAACCATTATAGTACGCTTTGCTATAATGCGCCACTTTTGCCACACGTTACAGTTACGAAAAGTGGCAATTCTCATGCAAAAAAGCTTTTTAACTAAACTCTTATCTTACGAGTACCAATATATATGTTTGCCTATAAAAAAATTCATTTCTTTGATTAAATTTGATTGGCAGGTTTGTTCGTCCGGGATCACAGATTAGGTGGTCAGAACATGAGTGGATGGCCGTATTTCGAGACAAACGTGACGAGGAACGTGACAACGGCTATAGGCCAGACAGCGTTTCTCCACTGCAGAGTTCATCAGCGCAGTGACAAGGAGGTGAGTACACTGAACATTAAACCGAGAACTATTATAGTCGAAAACCAATTACTCAACAACGCAAACCGCTTCGGGGTACGCTTCCCGTGCTCCGCTTCGTCAGGAAAGAGCGAGCAACAGCCTCCCCCCTCTCCCCTTTACTCCACACTGTGTACAGCGTAATCATCCCCCAGAAAGCCAAATGATCAAAGTTGTTGTCTTACCCTAATGAATTTTTACGGTCACTGGTTAATCGCCATCTTCGCGCCAGACATTCCTACGAAACTCCATCAGCTCGCTACAGATTCGAGAAGTTACGGAGAAGTAAATTGACAAACACGAATCCCCGGCAAATGAAGTGAAAACGTGGAAAGTTATTTGCACATGACTGCTTCGTTTATTACAATTTTACACATAGTTTTCTTTATGAGGAAGTTCGTTCTTCGATTTAGGCTTCCTCAAAGAGGAAGCTATGCGCAAAATTGTAGTAAATGTGGAAGGCATGTCCAAATTACTTTGCATCTATTTTCGTAACACTACAAAAATGTCTACACCTTCTAAACATCTCATAAACTGAATCTTCTAAACCCGTCAAAATTTACCGCTCAACTTTTGTAGAAAAACGCAATCTAAAATTTGTAATCTATCTTTTATCGCTGTTTACAAAACTATAACTTATTTCACTCTTGGCATGATATTTGAATCAGAAACTCTTGTCAGGCGTAAAAACATTTTTCAAAAAATTATAAATTACAAAATTCCATAAAATGTAACGCTTAGATCAATGTTTGTAAAATTTAATACGGAACATGATAGTGTTAATTTATTCCCGTACCGAATTTAAACTTGATACCTCCATGTTTACTCGAATTAGACCGTTTCTTGTACTTAAAAAAAAAAAAATATCCTATGAAATTTTCCAAATTTCAACGGGCTATCTAAAACCGTTTTCGAGATATAGTCGTGTTAAACGATGCAAGTATGTTTCATACATATAAACATCTAGATACTAGCTGAAAATCTTATTTCACAACGTTTCAGACTATTTTAAGTACTCTGACATAAAAATCTCAATAAAAAAAAAATAAAACATTTCTTTCTCTATGAGGCAAACAGAACGACACGTTAATGTGTACGAATTGCTGGATTAATCGGTGTTCAATCGAGCAGTGTGCAGGCCGTAAGCCGCACCGTTAATGCGTCACCGCCACGAGTTTGTTTAAACTGCGGCGTAACCATAATGCGTACCCGTTCAATCGATCGTCGCGGTCTCCCGCAACTTGCGGATCAATGTATGACATGTAAATTTTCCGGTCGAGGAGTGAAAACGATTATTGGATATGTTGCGAGGGCGGTTGACACGAAGGATGAGCACGGTAATCGATGACGAGCCGCGAGAAGGTTCGCTGACGTGTTTCGACGTTCGCGTCCGCATCGAAGCTTCGTCGATCCGTGCATTCCTTTGCGCACACAATAAACCCGAGCGAGTCGCACGACCCGCACAGGTTGATTTACGACGCACGTCTATCCTGATTTTTTTTTTGAATTATCCTCTAGCAATATCCCGACGCAAAACCGCCGTCCAGGATGGGAAAGCGGGACAGATGTATTCATTGTGAATCGACCTGTGTTTATAACCGCGGTCGAGAAGCCACCGCAGGTCACAAATCGAATGCATTCCAGGCACGCTACCTAATCATTGAGAAGATTGCGTTGCCGTGCTTTCCGGATAGCCTAGGCTGAGGGTGTATCACACGGACGAACGCTCTCTTCCTCGGAGCAGGGGAAATCGAAACGTCAATGTTTCACCCCTTCTCACCGAGTATACCTATCCGCGAAACTCTCTTATATTGGGAATTCCCGTCACTCGCGACCGTGGAAAACAGGATTTTTCGTAGCTTCACCCGGGATACGTAACACATACATCATATTTACAGAAGAGAACGATAGATCGTAGCTGACTTATCGCGTCGAGAGACACTCGTTTCTACCGCGTTAAACAAACCATCGATCTCGTGTATTTCTTGGGTCTGCGAATAGTAAATTCTCATGATGCGCAATCAAGAATTCAAGATCGAGGAAGTTGCGCGATCTATGCGGAACGTTCCAATTTGCATAGGTATCTCGGCCGAAGCCTGCTCGTGATAGGTTTATTTTTATATACTTTTTTTCCTATTATTATTTTTTAATCATACCTTCTATAAACCACACACGCGCACGGAAACAGCTTTGCCGAAGGAGAAGCGAGCGGCTGAGCCATCAACGCGGTCGCCTACCGGCTACGGAGCAACCGCTCTACGAAATTCAGCAGCCGGTTAACACGGCGAACAGAGAGGGCTTCCGTGGTTTCGGTTTCGGTGTAATTTATAGAATATGCATGTTTCCCGTCTGGTTAAAGAGAATTAAAGTGGCTCAAAGGGACGCCAAAGTATCCGGGGAGTCTCTCTCTCGTCTTTCTCGAACCCGGAGCGTTTCGGAGTTGATCCGGCGACTGTGGCTAGTTAGAAATTCCTGCGGCTATGGAGCGTTCCGCAGTGCTCGGGTTCGCGCGTTACCATCAACCTGGCAGGAAATACTCTATATCTCGGGGCTCTTGAGATGCTCGAGTTATTCTCACCTGAGAGGTCGGGAGATGTATATATATATATATATATATATATATATATATATATATATATATATATATATGAGGAGACAAATACCACCGAGTAGTCGCCGAGTTTCATCCGTCATTTTCCAACACGCGGGCCGATGATTTCTTCTCTCTCGCCACTGGTATAGCTTCGATCGATACGGAATTCCCTGCCAGAATTTGTATGTATAATTTTCAATCAACGATTGCCATTATCAGACGACAAGATACGATATGGATGACGGAACAATACGTCGCTTCGCGCGTTACCATCAACCTAGCCGGAAATACTGTGCATCTTGGGGCTGTTGAGACGATAGAGTTGTTCTATCCTGAGAGCTCGGGAGATGTATATAGAATTGACGAGACAAATACCACCGAGTAGTCATCGAGTTTCATCCGTTATTTTCCAAAGCCTTCTCCACAGGCTGGAGATTTCTTCTTTCTCGCCACTCGTATAGCTTCGATCGATTCGGAAATCCCGGTCGGAACTTGTATGTATCATTTTAATCGACGATTGGCATTTTCAGACAACGAGATACGATATGGATGATGGAACAGTCTCGTTTCTTCTTTCCTTGAGACTACGCCGCTTCGTGTGAGAAGCCATCGGGCGGATTCCTCGCACGTGGCAAAGTCACCTCGGCGCATTATGAGCTCAGTATCTTTCATCGAAGGTATCACGAGTCTTCCTCTTCCTCTTCCCCTTTCCACATTTTTTTTTCTGCCCGGCCTAAGAAACTCGTTATACACGGGATGCTAGCTGTTCCGATCCCCCATCAGACACAACATATTCGATAGCGGATCATAGCGGCGCACGGATACAGAATACCGATAGGAAGGAACTGCTCGATATCGGCACGCCTCAGCCTCATCGTCTTTCACCTCGTCACCAATTGGGAATTCATGTCGCGGCGTATCATCTCCTTCCCCGGTTACTCGATAGCCTTGTGAGAATTACCCCGGTGAATTACACGATAACCCAAGCTCCGACGGTGCGACGATACTCGAAACAGGGTCCACAACTCCTGCGGGTTGCACTTTTTTTCACAACTTCCTACTTTGCGGGTTACGAGGAAGTACAAAAATGTTGATACCATGCAATAATCCTCGATTGCGCTCTACGATGCATGTATCCGTTCTCGTACACTAAAATCAGTAAATCTTTATTGGCGAATGTCACGATCTCTCTTGCCAGCCGTCGATAATAAATTCATCCGGACCTCGACAATTTCCTGTTCCATTCGGACTCCGCAGAACGCTTGCGATTCACCGGTTCCCCCATCGACCCTCTTTTTATCCTTCGATATATATGTATACACAAACTCGACGAGAGATAGATTAATGCACGTTTCCGTAAACACCGAGACAGAGACGAAGAGACGCGACTCCGCAATCCTATCGAAGTGCAATCAATCGGAAAGAACCGAGGATTTCTCGCGCACGATATCCCGCATCCTTCGCTCTATCGAACTAATGTGACGCTCGGGAGAAACGAGGCAGGGTGAGCGGGGAGGGATAGAAACACGGTATTAGATCTTGCTCGGTGGTGCATAAGAAGAAGCCACGAGGAGAGACCGGAAGAGCGAGAAAAAGTATCCTCTCGTTCGCGGAGATTTTCCATTCTCTATACGTGTGTATAAATCTTGAAAAATACAGTGGCAAAGTAAGAGTGGAAGTAGGAGACTGGTCCCTCTCTCCTACTCCACCGGCTCCGGCGCCATAAATTACGGGCCGGCCAACTCTCGGGTCCAGTTCTTACATTTTCGTTCTTATCTGACTCCGCCGCGTATAAACGAGGTTTTCTTCTGCCCGCACCCTTAGCGGGGACTCGATTCGCCCGCACGCAGAACTGCCCTCCAACCGCGGTACCAGCTCCGAGCTGCAACCACCGCACGCTCGGTTTAACGGTCCCACTTCAAAACTCTCATCGCACGAACGAGAATTTATAACCCTACGGCAGTGAGGGCTCTCACTCTCGGCGCTTTCTCTACTCTCCGCTTCCCTACCGCGTGGATGCAATTCCGTCCGAGGCTGTAATGTACACTATAGTTACTGAAATTTCCAGAAACCTCTCGTAAAGCCCGCCGGCACTGGAATTTATGTACCGCCGCGGGTGTAACGGGCGATCGGTGCACACACGCGTTTCACGGTACACAAACGGAAGTGCGCGTATAATTACGACCGCGAATACTTCGTGCAAGGAGTCAGCGATTTGACGCACGAGATGCAATAATATGGCCTTGTTTCTCATGTTGGTTATATTTTTTTTTCATTTTTTTTTTTCAGAAAATCCGTGTTCGTAGTAATACGACCAATTAGCGGTTAGCAAAAAAATGTACCTTGTAAAAAATGTAAGCACTCGAGCGCGTTACAGAAACTTTGTTCACTCATCGGAGTGACCCACATTTTTTTCCCAAATCTTTGGGCGACGAGCGAATCGATACAAGCATAATTAAAATTGTGTCTTCTTTGTTTTGTTTTAATTTTTTTGTAAGAAAGAACGCGTTCGCAACTGTTTTTGGCATTACATATGTTTATCTTCGTAGAGATTTTCCAATATCTCGTATCAGTCGTTTCCGTTATCGGCGCCACGTCGCACGATAATTGAAGGGGGAGGCGAGTCGATGCATCTGAATACTGTTATCTTTGGATAAATATATGCAGCCGGCAGGATGTCGTTCGAGGGCCCGGAGATCCACCCCGTTCGCACGTAGAAAAGCCTGTTGGGCAATGCTAGTCACGTCTGTTTACATAGATGTCTCGCAATGCGCGCTGTGTTCATGCAGTGCATCCAAGGGAAGGAGGCTCGCGAGGCTTGTTTGGATGCCGAGCATATCAGCATATTCTGCGACTCGAGACTAATGGGTGCATTCTATTATCCTTTGTCCGCGGAAAATAATTATCAGCCTACCACCAGTTTGCCCTTGGCAGTTCTCGGTTCTTTTTTCCTTTCTCCTGTTCTCGTTAGACGTAAATTTTTTTTTGCCCAACAGGGGCGGGGCGCCATTGCTCGCAAAGTTTGCCAGCCTTTGCTATTTTTGTTCTTTATTTTCATCGACTTTCCTCTTTGAAACATTTCTTATTTATATTACGAAGTTTAACCGTGTATCTGGTAATACTTGAGATACGAGTTTAAAAGGGGCGGTAGCTCACGCTTCGTCGAATAATTAATTATAGTTTGGGGCGCAATGGTTGATAATAGGCCCGCGTTCCGTCGAGGGAAGTTTGAAAAAATCCTACGGAGCGATAGACAGCGGCGGAGCGCGTTGGCGATTCGTTTGCGCTTCGGTTGCCTCGCGAAGGGTTGTCAGCGCCCGAGGGGTAGTTTCCTTGTTAACTCCGATTTTTCTTCTCCCTTAACGTACCGTGTCCCAAAGAATAATGCGCCGAGGCGATGGCGAGCGGTGGGAGGATAGAGCTGTGCGTATACATGTATATACGCCAATCTACCACCGAGCCTGCATGTCAGGGCCGATATAGACAAAATTCCCCGGGGTAATTCGCCACTCGGCAACTTTGGTATATCGATACAAAAACGGTGGGGACCCGGCCTGGATTACCCGCCGTACACAAACTAACAATCGTTTCTTGAGCTACGATCCAACCTGGAAAAAAATGTTGAATATGTAAAACTCATCTCGAATATATGTGCGAAGATATATAGCAAAATTGGTGAATATAGCCCATCGAAATTAGCACGTAGATCAGTGACTGATGGCCGGAGAATTAAATATCCGAGCTGGGCAAAGGACCAAAAAAAACTTCAAGTACCAAGTACAAAGTATAAAGTACGTTTTGTACTTGAAATATTTCTCAAGTACTTTTCGTAGCGTTAAGCATTATTTAGGCTTTAGAAAAAGGTGCAAAGCAAATTGCACATTCGGCTTCCCCATCGTTAAAAATCGCTAAGTGAAATTTTCGTAATGCATCGTTTTACTATCGACGTAATTCGTCTATTTTTAATTTATTCTTCACTTTCTGCATTTAAAAAAAATCTATAAAGAAAGTTTATGAAGAATAAGGACAAGGATTTCTTTTCGTCCCTTCTCGTTAGAATGATGTTTATTGAAAACTTTAGACAGATAATGATACCTATACTAATGCGAGCGTGTACTCAAAAAGTACTTGTACTTACTTGAAGTACAAGTTTGTACTGCAAGTACGTACTTGAAGTATACCAAACAAGTACTCGGTACTTTAAGGACTGCCCAACTCTGTTAAATATCTATAAAACGTATTTCTGCGTGCGAATCGAGCCGCGAGCTACCGGAAGCTACCATGTGGGACATTTCCCTGTTCAATGTTCGTGATGCACTCAATCCGCTGTACCGAGTAATTTAATTAATGTTTTTATCCCTCCGATTGATCGCCTCTAAAGAACTAAACTGCTAATTATAATTGCCAATATCGCACCGTTCTGTGTTGGACACGTATATATATGTAGAATATATATGTAAAAGGTGAATATGGCCCACCCCGATTTGCTCGCAAATCCATTGTGTATGGATCGGGCCATATTGACCACTTCTACCCTAACTATATATTGACCCTTAACAGCCGTGTTCGTAGAGTATCGGGTTATAGGATTTACCACTTTCCAAGCTTGATGCGTAACGATTTAACACGGTAATGTACTTCGGGCCGCAATAATACATGCTACGGACAGAGGACCTCGCGTCCATCGTCAGGGAGCTTTAACGGTAAACGGATGATTCTCGAGCGTGTAACTGTCCGGTGTTCGCCGCTCTCGTATAACAGTGTTAGTAGATACGTGCTAACAAGCCGCGCGACGCGGTTCATCGGCCTCGGCGTTGCTGATGAACCACGTATAGCTTAAATTTCGCTCGGTATCAGCACTTTTCTCCGGCTCTCCTGCTGATGCAGTTGTGGCTGCCTCCTTGTCGGACCGCTAAGTGCCAGACAAGCGAGCTCCTCCTCTTACTCTTCCGCCTCTAGATTCTCAACATACATAGAGTTGCATAACACACTGACGCGTCGAGCCAAGAAAGGGCCCACCGTGTCACGTCTAGTACGGAGAACGCTCGAACAAGCTGAGCTCGGGGAATTTATAAGGGTCTCTGCATCAACTGTTTAAAGGGTGATGGCCGGATTCGCATTCGATATACGATTCTGTCTGTTATTAAAGTATCGACGATTTTTTTCTTTTTTTTTTTCAAAATTTTCATTTAGTTACGATTCAATTTTAATTTATGCAAAATTTTATTTTTAGTGCTTTTCCCAATTATCCGCGACCTGATTTATTTCTCTCGTTGGTTTTTTCGACGAGAAATCGACGAAGTGACGCGTCGAGCCCAGAAAGCGTCGCACTGTGTCGTGCCTAGTACGAAGAGCGCTCGAGCAAGCTGAGCTCGGGGAATTTATAAACGTATCTGCATCGACCGTTTAAAGAGTGATCGCCCGATTTGCATCCGATATACGATCGTGTTTGCTGTTGAAGCAGCGTCGGTAGAGACGGTTTTTTTTCTTCTTTCGCGAAATTATAATTGAATTTTAATTTATGGAAAATTATGTTGTTAAAGTTTTGCCGAAGCATCGGTAAATAGGTTGATGTCTCTGTTGATTTTTCAACGAGAAAACACGAGCTCCGCTTGGCGATCGGACGCGTCGATTTTTAATAATTCACCCACCGAGTAAGTCTAGCAAATTATTTGGATTTCCGTTCCGGCTGAGTCGGCGCGTCGGCGTTGTGATTGCCCGGAACAGTCCTGAATAGCGCATAATCATGGAAACACGTCACACTCTGCCGGGCTTCATATTTTACATACAAAAGTTGACGATACGCATACGTGTCGAAACATCCGCGGTTTTCCGCGGGCAATTAATCGATTGCGTTGCTCTTATTCTCTCGGTGTCGCGTGTGTTTCGCCCTGACTCCCTGTAATTGAACCGTGTATTCTTTGCTTCGTCGGCTTCCATTTCACATGCGGTATCAACCAATCGACCCGTTGAATGTCTGCTATGTCTGTCTGGCGACTTATTAGCGCCGTATTGTGAAACAATTCGGCTCGTGGAGTCGCCGCATTAAAAAAATCAAAACTTAATCACGAACACAAATATTGGATAGTGTTACTCCATTCCCGTATCAAATTTAAATTCGATACCTCCATGTTTACTGAAATTATACAATTTTTAGTAAGTTTTCCAAACAATCAAAATCCCAAAAAATCTGCTTCTTCGGACAGATTTCGGCCAAATTCAATATCGAAGGTCTCTGATCAAACTATTATATTCGTGTGCAGTTTTAGGACGATAGCTCAAAATTTACGCAAGTTAGAGATATCACAGACATTTTTCAAAAAATTCAAAATCCCATAGAATTTCAAATTCGGCCTCAATCTTCATAAAAATTGTACGGAATGAAGAGACGTGACCACTCTACTAGTGTACCAAATTTCACCTGGCTATCTCAAACCGTTTCCGAGTTATAGTCGTTTTATACGATGCAAGTCTGTCAGATATACACACACACACACATCCGGATGCCAGGTAAAAATCACATTTCTCGGGGTTTCAGACTATTCTAAGTACTCCGAGACTAAAATCTCGAATTATTTTTTACGAAAACAAAGCTTCCTCTCCGAGGAAGCAAAATTAATAAAAATATCGAAAAATATATAGAATTGCAAAAAAAAAAAAGAAAATAAAATGGTTAAGTAATATCCAGCACAATGAATTTCTCTTCGCGCAATCAGGGCAACCCCGGTGGCCGGGCAAAGTGGGTAGTACAACTTTAACCTCCGGGTGTTTTATCTCGTTTCGTAACCGTGAATTAAAAGGCTCATGAATTTAAGGAGCGAGTGTCACGGCTGTGTGTACAGAGAAAGTTGTACGAGCGTCAAACGTTACAGCTCGCGAGTGTACGCGGTGGATGGAACGTAAAGTAAAAGCGAGGAGTATTCCGTGAGCACGGTTCGTGTGTGCCGGTGAGAAATTAAAAGTCCCGTCGAAGCGCTCCAACGTCCGACTCGAAAGTACAAGACTATACCGCTCTATTAGACACGTATATCCCCGGTGAGTTAGCCCCGGAGCTGCATGGGCAAGTGTGCCGCACACTTGCCCTCCCATCCGCGCGGCATATTCCCTGGAACGGGGGCTGGCTTTAATAGAGCTCGGCCACAAGTTGCTCTCTCACGGAGAAGGCCCCCCAGAGCACTGTGTAACCGGGGGTGCGCCACCTCGGCACCGCAAAACCAGCTGTATCCCACGCGCGGTTTTCGTACGTCTTCCGAAATTTTATGAACGCCACGGAAAGTTCATACCGTCTCGGGATCCACCCTGTGCAACGCGATAAAAGCGTGTTGCCGACTGGGTATAAGTGAACGAGTGTGTACGACGCGGTAGCTCAACTATGGGAAGAAAACAAGGAAAGTTGCCGCCGCTGCGGGGAAACAATTTGCGGCAAGAAACACGCGTTTCTTTTTTTTTTTATCGCTAATTCATAAATAAAAAAGAAGCCTGGGGGAACAATTTTGCAGACTGGGAAAAAGTCTCCGATGCAGCTTGGGAAAACTAATTCCAGAATACAACTGGTGTGTCAGGTCAGATTTTGCGTGATTTTTTTAATATAAAAAAATGAATTTGTTGCGAGAGAATGGTTTTCGGTGTACGAGGATTCTATTCGCAGCGAGTGAGAATCCGCTTACTGCAAAAGTGTCCCATCGTGTTGAAAAAAATAATAATAATCGAGAGCGCCGAGGACGCGGGGGACAGCGAGCCGATGACGTCGCGTCAGTGTCAAATGCACAACTCAGTCGGACAGTAGAAATGAAAAAAAAAAAAAAATTCACTGAATATTCATGTCAAAGTTACCCGTGACGTTTACGAACCGAGGAGACGTTTCGCCGTTACAGCGAGGACCCGGTGAGAGAATGACGCCTCGCCATCGAGAATGGCAAATCCCAGTGGGGTATCTCGCGCTGAGGATGTTCCGGAGGCTGATATTAACTCGGTTTATTGACTTGTAATGATTAAATTTAATTATTGTTTGATATCGGTGTGTACCACGTTGTCGTTGAGCTTCCCGCCAGGAAGTTACCACCCACTTACACTCCGCAGCTTCGATTCGGCGAGTCTCCGGCGAGGGTCCGTAGTTGGATAAACTAATTAATATTTCCAAGTCACGCGGTACCCCAGACAGGCAGCCTGACAGACTTTGCCCAGGTGTCTCAGCGCCACGTGATCGCGTATAGACATGTATACTTTATACATATATTCACAGACACACACACATATACATTTATGTATATGTATATAAATATAAATATTCAGGGTGAGTGACGAAACGGGGAATCAGCGGGACTGTAATTAATTCAATTTCAATACCGAACGAGAAACCCACCGCAGTCGAGCGAAGATAGAGCCAGTGAATGTGGAAAAAAAATGAATAAAAAAAAAAGCAGTAAAAAAGAATTGGAAAAAAGCGGGAGTCGCCTCGCTGCGCCGTGAGGGTGAAACAAGCGATTGCCTTTTATGAGGCCACATGCAATGTCGGCCGGTCGCAGCTACTGCGGCCAGTTTTCGACGAGTTTTACGATATACAGTATGTGACTGCGTACAATACCTTTGCCCTCTTTGCGATCCGTTATTGCATACTATAGCGGCAATACAGTATTCCTGACTATCCCCGTTGAATCGATATAAAAAAAACTATCTACGGAGGGTAAAAAAAAAAACTAAAAAAAAGTTACTCGTATATATAGTAAATGTATCCACAGAAACGAAAAAGAGCTATCGCCCGTAGCGAAATCGTTCGCATGTCCACCGGGAAACAATACCGGGCTCGTTAACGCCGTTTCGCATGCACGCTCGGAGCCTCGCCAATTAATGCGAATACGATGAGCATTAAGACGTTGTTCCCGTCGTGAGATGGGGTTTTGAAGAGCATTATCGCCTAGAAGTCGCAACAGTTTGCGAACGACGGTGCATTAACGATGCACGAGTATTTCCCCGGCGAAGCTCGTACGCTCGTGAGGCGTCGTTTCCGTTAGTCTCGGCGTAACCGGAGATAACGACAGGAGCGATCTTCTCCGCTATAACTTTCCTGCGTCTCGCTCGATATCCAGAAACGATTTGTTTATAAACGAAGTGGGTGGCGGTGGCGACAACGACGAGGAACCGAAGGCGAGATGGAGAACTCGGGCGAAAGGCGAATGTAAACGGAACCGCGAGCAGAACAATGCCGACGAAATCTCGTCGAAGCTCCGGAAAGATCCCCAGCGCAGCTATGTCGCCTTCCGTCAATACCATCTTCGCCTTTTAGCCTGGTTTCCCGCGGAACAAACAAGCGATCGCGACAGTGTCTCCGTGACAGAGTGATCCCTTTCGATACCTCCTCGCTTCGCCGCCCCATCGTTTCTCTCAGTTTCGGTCCTTCACTGGGCGATTCTGTTTTGTTTACCTAGAATAAGACGTAAGTCAACGCAGCCACAAAATCGACAGTTCCGACAAATTCATCCAAAAGAACAACATTTATCTCTGTAATATATTAGTCGGAGTGATCATCGATGACTCGGAAATACTGGGATTTATGTAATTTATATCCCAGCAGACTGTCTCGATTATGGCTCGTTGCAAAATATTTTTGGTATCAATTTTCGTGCAATGGTTCTCGTCTAATGGGCGCCTCGATTTCTTCCCTGGTAAACATTTCTTACGCGTTAGATCAGGGCCTTGTTGGGCCTTTTCCGCACTTCATCGGGGTGTGATGCAGCGCTCTAAAAATGTCTACCAGGGTTGACTCGGTGGGCCCTCACAGTCGTTGTCAGGTCATTGCTCTCAGCGCCGATATTTGTACAACTGTTTTGGCGACGTTGACTCGATGTCGGGCGGGACGATACTATCCTTCGAGACGGAGTTCAATTATCTAATCGAAGTGTGCGGTTTTCTTCGGAACGAGGCTCGGAAAAGCAAACGACCACTCTCCGTGCGCTTCTGCAATCCGAGTGCTTCGCATCAGGGTCTCGCTGATGGGGCGCAAAAAAGACACGAGACCGAAGTAAGAAAGGAGCCGGAGAGTATCGGAGTGACGAAAGGAACGAAGCTCGGGGTCGGAGAGAACAGAATCAGCCCGATAGGAGGAGAAGAAAAACGAAAATAAAAAAACAAGAAGCAAAAATGACCCACCGGCAGTCGGAAAAATTCCGTTCCGAGGGTAAGAAAAACTGGAGGAAGAAAAGGAGAAGAAAGTAAAGAAGGAAGAGGAGTCGTAATAGTAACAAGAGCCTCGACAATATGAGGGAATTAGAGTAGCGAGCTTGCTAGTATTGTTTTTCTCGCTTGCCTCTCGTTCCAATCTCGTATTGCGCAACGTCTTGGGTTTCGCTTCCCTGATTGAAGACAGAGCTAAATTCAACGCACCCTCCAATAGTTTCCTTTTTAATTATTTTTTTTTTTAGGTAGCGGAATATTTTAATAAGCATTGTTTCCACTCTCTTTGCGATTCGAGCGAGCTTTTGGTCATTAGGGTTGCCTTCCCCGCGGGTATCGCACATAGTTCCACTGCGCCATGATCTGCTCTGAGCCTGTTATCCGCCCAAAGCTCCACGTTCCTCAACACTTTCCACTTCGTTTCGTCTTTTCCGTATGCCACATGCTCTTTTAACTTGGTTCGCACGTTTCTGGGAGGGGAGAAAAAGCACGTGCCATCTAACGAAGCTCCGAGCGGGAGAAGCTATATATATGTTTTTTTGGTTTAGTACTTTTTGCCGCTAACCGGTACTGCTGCGGATGGACCAAGCCCCGTGGGATCCCCTGCCACTTCCAGTGACTCCACTGCATCCAGTGAGGCAGCCGCCACCGATCCGCGTCATGTATATACATTTCGCTATATAAACTACATACCGGTACATAACGCACTCCGAGCAGCGCGACCGGTGGAGTGGGACATGTACGAGCTACGAGTTAGCCTCACAGTCGGACGACTTGGAGTCCAAACGACTCTAAACGCTTTCGAAATGCCGTCGCACGAGCGCGCGGCGTGATACAGAAAGAATTTCAAGTGTGTCAACGGGATCTTGAGGGAGACCATTCGACAGTCGAGCTCGGTGGGGCAGCAGCTTCGCTCGCTAGCCACTTCACCGATCCACCCGCTCCTTTCAGTACCGGCAGCCTCCAGCTATACGAGTTATATCGTCACGCAAGAATGGCGAGATGGATCGAAGAGCGAGGGTGGATAAATCTGCGCGACGATTGTGCTTTAACAGGCTGGAGTGTGGGCGATGGCACAAAAGTGCGGGCGTGGGAGATGGATTTTTCGAGGACCGGTTTAACCCGAGGCTTTTGATGTGAAAACATCATCAGCGGGAGTGCTGAGTGAAAACTGTGGCCCATCGGGACTTGGGACTGAACCTTCCGAGGCTTTGACTCGGAATAATCAGACCCTGGGTCGGGGACTCGTAGGTGGACTTGGAATAAATTATGATCCCGGAGCGAATTCTTGGAGGACTTGGGATACTTAGAACCTCGGGTTGGAATCTTGTGGATCTTGGAGAAATCAAGCCCTAGGTCGTGGATTCTTCAGGTAACTTGCAATAATTAAAACCTTGAAGCAGTTTCTTGTGAGACTTGGAACAATCAGGCCCTGGGTCGGGGACTCGTCGGTTGACTTGAAACAATTATGACTCTGGAGAGGATTCTTGGAGAACTGAGGGTACTTAGAATCTCGAGTTGGAATCTTGTGAAACTTGGGAAAATTAGGCCCTAGGTCGTGGATTCTTAGGGGGATTTGCAATGATTAGAACCTTCAAGCAGTTTCTTGTTGGACTTGGAAAAATCAGGCCCTGAGTCGGGGATTCGTAGGTGGATTTGGAACAATTATGACCCCAGAGAGGATTCTTGGAGAACTGAGGGTGCTTAGAATCTCGAGTTGGAATCTTGTGGAACTTGGGAAAATCAGGCCCTAGATCGTGGATTCTTAGGGGGATTTGCAATGATAGAAGCTTCAAGCAGTTTCTTGTGGGACTTGGAACAATCAGACCCTGAGTCGGGGACTCTTAAGGGAATTTGCAGAAATCACGACCCCTGAGTGGACTCCCAGATTACTTGGAAAAAAATAGAACCTGGGAGGGGTGATTTTGCGAAGTCGAGAAAAATTAAATTCGGATGCACGGATTTTCGTGATGCAGTGCTATGCATGCGGTCAAGCCGTGGCGGAGTTTAAAATAATTAAAAATAGAATTAACTTACTACATATCGAACATTTTCGCCGTAGCTTCTCGACGAGTCATGAACGTGCGAGCAATAACAACGTACCGAATACCGGCCACGGTGAGTGACAATGCGGTTATACGAATGTTACGCCCCGGCCTTGATTAAGCTTCATATTACACAATTTGACGGTGTGAGTACACACTATCCCAGGGCACACGATGATGAATACTGAACCCGTCGTTACGTATTCCCCCTCACTCTCTCTCGTTCTCTCTCTCTCCCTCTCTCTGTCTCTCTCTGAACTGACAGATTTTAATAAACCACGAGAGCCTGCGTGCCCCATAATGACAATGTCCGTGCAGCCATACGCGCTAACCCGACCCACGTATTATACATATTTTGTATTGAATTCTATTCTAATTGTTCCATAAATTTTGAATAATTACTTTAACGCTTTCACCCGAAATACACGACACGTCCGTTGCGTTTCAATAGACGGAAACGGACATATCGGACATTTCTGATGCGCGTGAAACATAAAAGGATCATCGTTTAATGCCTGACCTACAAAAAGATACAAAAAGAGTTAAAGAATAAATTTAAAAAATTTATTTATTTATTATCGGTAGCCAAAAATGTACCGAAAATGCTCCTTTCTCGGAGAAGATAATTCTCCTTTTTGGAATGAAGATAAATTACGAGTGAATTATCAGCAGTCTGAAAATTTATCATTCTCGATGTTTTCATCTGAAATATGTGGAAAAGAAAAATGGGCCAGATTATAAATCTTTTTTGCGACTTTGACGATAGGTTTCGTCACTTCCGATAATTGACCTGCGTAGGGACGTAGATGATACATGTGGCTTTGAATCACCGAGATATAACCAAGTACCGAATATGCTTCATTCTCGCAGAATATAATTCTCCTTTTCCGAATGAAACCAAATTACCAGTGAGTTATTAGTAGTGTGGACATTTATCATTTCCGGGGTTTTCATCTTACGTGTACGGAAAAAAATGGCGCTGATTATAAAATCTTTCTTTTTTGCCACTTTGACGATAGCTTTCGGCACTGCCAACAGCTCACCTGTGTACGGGCATAGACGATACGTGTGGCTTCGAACCAGATATATGCGCCTCGAGGTAAAGCCGCTGTCGATCCGTTGATGTTCGACTCGCGAACGAGAAGCCGGTATACGATGAGACCGAAGATATAGCTCTACGCAAAGAATATTATTAACGACTGGGCGGATCCGCGAGGGTAATAAATCTTCGAGGCTAGACGTGTTCGCTGAACGCATTTCGCTCGAGGTATAGAATAGGCGAGGCAGGGAGGAACGAACGAAAAGAGAGAAGCCAGGGCAAGAAATCCGGCGAGCTTCGGAACGGTTAGCTCTGTACGCTATAATGCTATACGCCCGACATAATGCTGGCGAGTCAAAAAGAGATATCCGAGCTTGTTGGGCGTTTACTTTGTAACTCAAATAGCGAAGTGTCGACGCGTGAAAAATCGAACGGCCACCCTTTTCCCTTTGGCTCCTCTCGCGTAAAAGCAAAAACAGCATTTCGCTCTTTGCTGCAGTGTTTGAATGTCGCGTTTTATGCTCCACAATGATTTTTTCCCTTTTCCGTTCCATCGAATCGCGCGATATGCAATACAAATAAACTCGTTTGCAGAAGCTTTGTCTATTCCCGATAGTCCAGTCGAGTGATTGGAGAACCAAGATTTCAAGAAGTATTTCAACGTCTTTTCATTAAGCTTTAATGGACGCGTTTAATCTATTACTGCCAAAGATGCCTAAGACTTCTGTGGAACAAGGAGATCCTACTTTATGTAGAAATAAAACTACATAAAAATGTATAAAAATGAACTTTGGAGAAAAATAACTGGCAAATTTTTTTTTTAATTTCGGGACAAGACTGACTTTACGGTACCGCGAAGATCGCCTCTATCGATCCAAGTGAGACACGTATTGTTACCGTTGATGTATCGAGAGAGTTTCCGCTCATGAGAATGTTGACACTGCTGGACAACATGTATACCCGTTCGATTCCTTGAATGTTCGCGACCTGTTATTACAAGGACATGGAGCAACAGTCGCAGATGTTGATTCGTTGTTGATACGTGCAGTTGATGAAATACAGTTTGTACCGAGAAACTATACTGCCGATACTCCACAGCCCTCCGTCAGTGTTTGGAGTCTCCAAAATCGATGTCGCTCTTCTCTCGATCGTTGACTTTTGCGTGTGGACACACGCTACCCGAAAATAATGGAGATCCACTTTACAGAGTCAACATGCATTCCCGAGGGCTTTTAAAGTGCGACGATAGCGCTACACAGATTCGAGCCGATTACATTTCATTTGTTTGCCTGATCCGTTCCTCTCGTCCGTTCCATCCAAGCTTGGGCACGTTCAATGTGAATTTTAATTGGGAAAATCGATGGGTACGGCTTCTTCGCGACCGTATCAAATCTACCTCCGAGAAACACACGCTCCAACGTTGCACAGGTCTGTTGCTCGGGAATAAGCCGCATTCGACCAACAAAGCTGTTTAACTTTTCCTTCTTCCTGTGCATGCATTCGTACCGGAAGTGCCATAGCGAAGAGCACGATAACGAAGATACGGCTTCGCCGATACGACGGCGCTAAGAATCACTTGACACTACGGGCTTCGGATAGCCGAGCGGGAGTGCCCGCTCGGGAGAGTCGTTCCGTCGTCGAACGGTGATTGTCGTCCCGGGCTTTAACACACTCGACTCACCGCGACAGTCGTATGAGCATGATAGGTGAGACAAATTTTATTGAATTTTTTTTGTTGCTGTTTTCCATTAATGTTTGATAGGTTGATCAAATAAGTCTGGAAATGCAGACGATTTCTCATCGCCAGTCTACTTTCGCAGATTTAAAGGAGCCGATGATGGATCATCGTACAGCTTTTCCTTTCATGACCCTCCATTAAATGGAACGTACATCGTGTCTGCTATCCCCCTAAAATAGAGGTCTGAAGATTCTGCTCACGCACGGTAACTCCTCCAGCTCGGGAGCCTTCAAGTTTTCATTTCCAACCCATGATGCACCGCCGAGCTCCGCTCTTCTCTCTCGGTATCCGTAATTCCGGCCAACATGGACACAAATGCACTGAGTTTCGTCTGCGTCGTCTTTACGTAGTCAGCTATTACTTCACACACACACACACACATATGAATATACGTGTGTTGAGTTACTCCTTCCCCGTTACACAGTATATTTGTCTATGTGTTGCTGAAACAGGAGTTCTGTATGCCATACTCGGGAGCCGGCTTACCGTGTAAAAGCCCGGATGCGTAACCATTTCCGCGTTCCTGTTTTGCAGACTTCTCGGGAGCGCCTCGCTGTACGGAGTCCCTCTCGCGGCAAGCCCGCTGCTCAACGTGCCCGGTCCTCACTTTGTTTGATACTTATCGTCGTCATTTCTTTTTGTCATTTCGTTATTCACCTCCCCACCCATTAGGGGTACACCGGGTACACGAAAAGCGGATTTTGTTACTGTTTGCTAATTAAAAGCTCGACGGTCGAGCAGTCCGGGGAAACAAAGTTTCGGCGTTACGGAAGCTAGCCGAATGGAACGTGACGAAAAATATTCGGGCGAAATTTCGTCCTCGATGCCACAACGTTTCTTCTCGTAATTGGAAAGGAAAAAAAAAATGGAAGAGGCGAGAAAGACTCTGCGCAATTCCGGGTGAATGACACCCGTAAGCTTATCTTCTCGCATCGCACTCCATTATCCGAGAGGAGAAGACGGAGCGAATAAAGGAGCCGGAACGGGTAAGATGAGAAAAAAAAACAAGATACGATGGAAAAACAGAGTGTGGCGGATGAGCCAGCGGGTGCGAGTCTCTCCTCGCAAAATATGGAAGTACGAAGCAAAGGGTCTTTGCTGTTACTCGTACCATACTACGTTTACCGTGTTTTCTCTCTCACGCAACGTCGCGTTTCGTAATAACCGCTGACTCGCCCGCGCCAGTACGTAATCTCTCTGCCGGCGCGTTCCCATTTTCGTAAGAGCACAGATTGCCACACCAGCGGAAGAATAACTACCACTACAAGCGGAACCGCAAGCTGCCACGTTCCTTTCCAGGATATATAAATACATATATACAAATGCTAAATGAACATGAGTATATATATATATATATATATATATATATATATATATATATATATATATATATATATATATATGCTAAAAGTGGCGAATATGGCCTGGTCCAGATATCATTGATTTATTTGTTAATTGGGTTGGGTCATATTTACCACTTTTACTCCATACACGCACACACATATACGTAGGGGAGGCCGAGGCAAAATGGGGCATCCCAAAGTTATTAGAAAATTACGTTCTTACGGGTTCCACGGCTGTTTGTCAGTTGCCCTCAGCTGTTCGTTCCGAACCGTGTATCCCGGATATTTGGGTTCGTCGACAATGATACCGCGTGAGCGTTCGAAACATATACACCAAGCCAAGATTCTGGAGAAATTGGAGGCTGACCCATTTTGCGCCCGACGATATTTTTCAAAATTGATCGTACAGCTTCGATCGCTTGGTAATTCGCTTAGTTGCACCGTTTTGCCCCGCTCTTTCCTATATGTGCGTATAGAGCAATTCCGGGTGGTCATGTTTTTTTTTTCTTTTTACCGGAAACGGAATGAACAGGCTTAAGAAATTAATGAAAATATTGCTTGCAAGTAATTCTATGAACGTTAATGGTGAATATTTTCCGACGCCATATAATTCCGAACATATTCCCACTCGACCGCCGAGAGCTCGGCCAGGTTATGGGGTTTTCCCAAGGCAAAAGCACTCTGTGAGGATGTTGGAGACAACCAAATTCTCAGTGGACCGAACACTTTGTAAGCCACGCCGCCGTGAAGTACTAACGTGGATAGTGATATGCAATGACCATACAGTCGCTCCAGGATCCGTTTTGCCGCTGGGGATCCGGCACGTGGTTAACGCTAATGATTGGAACGTTTCCACCGAATTTCGTACCGCTTGACTGGGTATTCCTCGAGTGCAGATGTCCGCCTGACACGCAGCACGCCTCGGGCATCCTGGTACGCGGTGGTAGGCGGTGTGGCAAACTCGGTCGCGTATGTAAATGTTCCGCCGTTTGCCTTCAGTTCATCCCTCTCCCAAACGGCATCGGTCTTTCTAGCTTCGGTCTGTGACGGTGGCTTTGACGATGCGGCACTATCCGGATCATCGAACTAGGTTGTCGGAAAATAAGGCTTTTAATCAGTTTTATATATCAAGCTGGCAAGAATTTATTTAATTCGTTTCTGCAACAAAATGTTGGATCGAAAGTTCCGCATGAAGGTCGATTCATAACCGTGTCTATTATATAATTTATATATATCCTTTTTTGCCTGGAATCTATCGATCACCCTTCTTAATTGAGATCTACGGAAATGGAGCTGCGAGCGTGACCAAATCGAGAAGAATAAAAAACATTTATATCCCCAATTAAATGAAACGTTTTCATGCCGTCCCGGCGGCCTCCTTGAGGCCCCTTGTTATAAGTTGGGGGTCTGCGAGTATCGACGTTATTACCCGTTCAACTTATCGGTTAGTACGTGAGTTTCCGATAAACGATTAGCTGTACACACTCCCGTTATTAGGAAACTCTGAAGTGTACATCGAGCGAGCTTTCTTTGACTCCGCTCAGTCACGAGTTAAGTTCTTCTTCTTCTTCTCCTTCTCGGTTATCGCCCTCTATTGAGAGCATGGGCCACCACGAGTTAAGTTCTACAGTACCTCAAGCATAGCTCGATAAATTATGGGACAAAACTCCGAACTCGCATTGGCTTTGTTAACGGTTAACAGTGAGATCGTTTACCACACGTTTTCGCTTTGTAAATAGTTTCCCCGTTCGATCGATCGAGCCGGTAACGAAGCGATATCGCCGGTTGCCATCGGGCCAATGCGTCACCGAGATTGCTGAAACGTGAACCGAAAAGGTCGTGATCGAAAAGAGGAGGCTTGTTGAAAGAGCTTTATTGTCAAAGACATTTTTTGCAGTACTCTCGAAGTTATTTCGTAAGCGGAATTTCGTTTTTCTCTTTATTCATTTCGTCCCACTGTACCGGTGGACAATGGTAACGGTTTTGCAAATTTTGTGGAATTTTCTTTAGAGACACTATTCGCGCCAGACATTCCATCTTTTTTTTCGTTTTATTTTTTTCGGGTTCTCCCGCCTGGGGGAACACCCACTGTACAAATACTACAACATCAGTAGCGCCGGTTAATGAGGCGTCCGATGTCTCGACGTTTTTTTTTTTTGGTTCGTGCCGACGTTGGTGGCCAAGGGAGAAAGATAGAGAATTCCGTGCGGTCCTTGAACTAACGAAGTAAACCATGACGTTGGTTAGTTTTTACGAGCTTTGCATACCGAAAACGTCGAGCATCTCTCGTAGCGTACTGCGTTCAGGAAACTTGTGCGCCCATAATAATATTGTAGATGGAATAGACTATTTCATGCATATGAATTACGTTCGCGTAGAAATTCAAGGCTGTCGATGAAACGGGAACAAACTCACCTGCGACTCCATTGCAATTTTCAGCGTAGTAGTAAATGTGCTTTATTAGCCTCAGTAACGCAAGATCTGGTGGTATCGCTTCAATACATGTGTGGTTTTTATTTTATTTTCCTCAGGCTAATGGGCCATAGACCTGGGTCCTTCAGTCCATATCTTTGCATTTAACTAAGGAGTGCTCATCAATATAAAATAAAACCCTGTTTGTGGAAGCAATGATACAGTTGATTACTATATTATACTAACAACTTACGCCAGCGGGCCAGTATCTCAGTTTCGTCTTATTCTAATGAGAGGATTATTAAAAAAATAGTGCACTAGGAAAAAGGATAGTATCTTCGACTATACCGAATAGTTCCCAAGAGCAACGTCTATATACATAGTTTCTGCCAGTATATATTCAATTTGTTGATCTGTAGTTTAGTCACATTTACATCGCGATTTTAATTATTACAAAAAAAAAAAAGAAAAAATTGAGCAATAAAATTAGGTGAACGGTGTTTAAAGTGTAACGGATCTCGTGTGTGAATATATGCTCCGAGTATATTACAGCCATGGGAATAGAGGGTATAAGGAAGAATCGTGAGGATTCCCCGGCGCGGGCTTTATCGCGTTTAAGCCATCGAAGTCCCGTGAGCGATAAGTAAATGACACACAAGGGATGCGAGGGCTCGCCCGGAGAGGGATACCGAGTGGGAAGAGTTCTGAGGTTCTCTCTCTCGTCGAACTCCTTCTGGGTCGAGCCCTCGCGCCGGTTATATATACTCCGTGTTAGATACCTAAACGGTAACGGCGCACTCGGGATGGTCTGGTGTCACGACAATCGTATCACTCGATGCGAAGTCTGGCGAAGGTCCAAGAATTCAACCATCGCTGCGGTCTCTCATGAGTGCGACTTGATCCTCTCGAGTCTCCGCTTCGTCTCTAGTGCCATCGACATTCCCACCGATTCACGGTATCCGTGCCTCACGGTACGCCGAACGCGTTCCGCGTTACCGCGAGCCTTCGGATGACCCTTGAATTCCCATTCTCTCACCTCGATACACGCGATGCCGGTCAATTTTTTAATCTCAGATGAGCGACCTGGCAACGGGAAATCCCCTCGCTTCGAGGACCGTAATTGTTTTGTCGGTCCGATCATCCGGAATCGGAATTCGCCGGACGTGGTTACGGGCGGTCGGTCCCGCAGGGAGACGCTCGTGGAGAAACGTATGACGTTCATATCCGACGAACAAAATCGTTTTGGCCTTTTAGCCGCAACAAATATATTTCACATAAATCCCCGGAAATAAATCCGATACATAAAAATTTACGACGCAAACACATTTCCATACATTTTTGCATACATTGTGTTTTCCGTCCGGGGCGCCGCTACGAATTCATGAATCGTCGGGGCGCCGTGCCGGTGGAGTATTTAAAAAAAAAAAAATGGAATTAATTGTCAAACAACTACTTGCAACTACAACTACACACGATTCCGTTCAATTTGCCGAGAGAAAAAGAAAAATACCAGTTGACACAGATATCTGATTATCGATCAACCATCTCCGAATCGTCGTAAATGACTCCGATAGACGTCAATTCGCACGCTGCGGCCACACGGACTTTCCCGCGATGCGCCAAGAACGCATGTGAATTTTAGCCACCGCCGTAGCCGCAGCGGTTGAGAATCCACAATGGATGTTATACACTGTGGGGCTTTTATTCATATATTCACTGACCCAAATATAATAATATATACCGCGAGGGCCTTGGATAGCCAAAGGTCCGCCGACGCCTCTGCATCTCTCATTGTCAGCGCTCCAGAGGTCTCTCTTTCTCCCACCCTACCTGCCGCTTCTCCCTCCTGCTCCCTGTCCCGGTTTCTGTATCATGTATACATATACGTTTTATCCTAGGAGAGGACATCGTAAGCTCGGCAAAAGCAGTCGCAGAGTGTGTGAGAGAGCCCGGAACGTGAAAGAGTGTTCGGTAGAATCTGCGGTCGCTTTGCGCCCGACGATCACACGGGGTTAGAAAGAGCCGCATCGATATTCTACCGCGCCACTAGTCGCCCCCCCAAAGCCCAACTCCCCCTCGGTTGATCAAGCTTGCTCCCGCGACTGAGGCACATTCCGTGCCGCCGTTCCCGGAGACAACTCCAACGCCGACGGGCGGCTTTGCTCTTTCCGTCTCTCTCCGAAAGTGACAAAAGCTCGAGTGCACGAATGAACAGACAAGAGAGCGCTAGCCGTGGCGCCGATAGAGCAGCTATTCAAGCCACCGCGCGAGAGAAGCAGAAAGAGAATAGGCTCATTCAGTTTCACGCTCTTCGCGAGCTTGAACGCGACGAGCAGCTAGCTCGGGGCTGGGGGAGAGCCTCGGGAAGCTTTCCGTCGGAATGACGATGAGAAACGAAACCATCGGAGCACGATGAGGCTCTTCACTTCGAGCGCATAACCATCAGCGGAAGATATGACTCTCACAAGCCCGACGATGAAATTCCATCCTTGTTACTTTGTGACGCATGCAGATTTTCTATTCTCCCATTGTGTACCGTCAACCGTCGAGGAGAGATTCGTTATTCGATCGGACGATTCATCGCGTACCCTGGTTAATTGGCCGTTGTCCATGCAGAGAGATCGAAAAGCTGCTCCGACGAAGCCCGGTCTCGCGTGCGATGTGTGGGATAAAATTGGCAAATAACGTGGACGCGAAAGTAAAATTGGTAAATATTCGCCGCATCCATCGGAGTAGCGGAAAAATGTATCGCTCAATGTCGAAACACCAGTCGTCAATCGCAACTGCGTATACTGAAAACAATATTCTTTTCGGATCGAGTAAAACGTACAAAGAAAACGATTATTTCTTCGTTTCGACAATAATACTGTGACACTGAGCGGCGATAACGCCGGACGATAGCCGCTAACGAAGCAAACAGGTATTCGTTGCGTTATACAACTTGCACACAATTGGTAGTACAAAGTTTCATCCACCTGTTGTTGCGCAACAGTGATTAAATGACGCAACGATGATAGAGGAGGTGGTAAATCTTATCGATGTTTTACCGGTCGCGGAGCGGATGGATCGAACGGCACAAATAGAGCCACTGTGCTGAATCTGGGCGAAACGGAATCCCGGAGCGAACTGATATATTCTATTTGAGATGCGCCTCACTTATGTACAGCGTTGCATTGGTAAAACTTGTCCGTTTTGTCCCGTTCGTCCCGACATCCACTATTAACACGAACCCATCGGCTTTTCCAACCCATCCGGAGATACGATGTTTTAAATCTGACCTACAAATTTCCATCGCCATTAAGCTAACGACTCTATTCAGTGATGATCTTTGATCAGCTTACCGCTAGCTCGGCTCTATAGTTCCAGCCACTGTCCATACCGGTGCGATTACGTACAGTATCATACCCTGTCTCGTATAATACGGTTATATGCTTAGTGGGGATGTGTAGGGTAATTCCGGGTGACATGGGCTTGCCAACTGATAAGGTCACTCACCGTATCTCTTTCAAACCCTAATGAATGGCGCTAGCTCTCGCAGGATTTTAATTTACCAATAACCACCAGTGACACTCTTACTCCAGCTGGTCCCGAGGACAAAGCGTGCTACCATACCACCCCCGAATTCGTAAGCTACTGGACTCAACTTAAATCTGCAATGACGAATTAATCTCCTTCGACGCCTTCCCCCTTGCCACTTTTTATCATGATTCGGGGAAGGCCTTCTACCTTTTCATGATTCTAGAAAACTAGCCTTGATCGAATTTGCCGGTCCGGCGCAGGTAATCCTTTCTCCCACGATTGTAATAAATTTGAGGATGGTTCGCGCCTGGGCTATGTACCCGTTAGCCACACATCGGTGCTACGTACACATGGGTATAGCGTAAAACGCCGGTACTTACAGAGTAATGTCCACTGATGGAAGTATACCGTCGTCCTCTGCGCTCGATGTTCCCGCTGGGTTCTTGGTAGCGCTTCGGGTGGAACACCCCGAGAGGACATACCTCGTACTATCAACCTCGGCATTATTGATCCCTCTCTTCCCCGTTCCTGGATACCGTCTGATATCTCGGCAAGACCGCAAGTGCTCACTCGTTTCGTTCTGGACGGTGTGCATCCGTGTGTGTATCTCAGTGTGCGTGCGAAGCGCATGTTGCTGGCCGGCACACGGTTATGCGACCGCTCGTTCTGTTTTCCTCCCATCATCCTCGTGTACGGCGCATCGTTCGCATCAACGAGACCGCCAATCTCGTTATATACTTAATATTTCACGGCGTAAACCGGGTCCCGTTTTCACCACGGTGGCGAACGATGCAAAAGCAAACGCTCCTAGAACGGCTATACCACCACGGTGTATCGCACTTACTAATTCACATAACGACCCCGAAACTCCCGTGTATCTCGTCTCTCCGAAAGTGCACGCCACTCGGACCTAATACGACGCAAATACGTCTATAACGTTACTCCGTGAGTGAGGTGTCGACTAAATCGTTAGCGATTTCCCTTGGTACTTCCTGGAAAAGGCTCTTCACACCCGAGAGGTTTTCGCATCCTTTGGTCTTTCTCGAACAGTTGATACCGTGACAAAAACTGTATAGACCACCGAAGTTGAAATTATTAATTGTACACGGGAATTCGTTAACGCATTTGGGATTACCTTTGTGAATCCCCGGGGCCACAAGCGTTTCGTTGTTATTCACGTTTTGCTTCTGCAGCGACGAACTGAGGATCGCTTCAACGCTTGTGGATCCGTAAGGGAGTAGATATTACGTGTATCGTTGTAAATCGCTAGCGATTTCCCTTGGTACTTCCTGGAAAAAGCTCTTCACACCCAAGAGGTTTTCGCATCCTTTGGTCTTTCTCGAACAGTTTAGACGATACCGCGACAAAAACTGTATAGACCACCGAAGTTGAAATTATTAATTGTACACGGGAATTCGTTAACGCATTTGGGATTACCTTTGTAAATCCCCGGGGCCACTAGCGTTTGGTTGTTATTCACGTTTTGCTTCCGTAGCGACGAACTGAGGATCCCTTCAACGCTTGTGGATCCGTAAGGGAGTAGATATTACGTGTATAAGCTCAAACAGATTACGACTTTCTGCATTACGGAAACGTGCCCCGAGAGTTTAACGTAGCTACGTGCTTGTTAGATGCTTATCCCTTGAGCTAACATTAATCCTTCTAACGGTGTTAACGTGACTGTAGTACACAATTTACGATTTTCTCCCGGGTCTCGCCCCTCGTCTTTCTCTTTCACCCGCTCATCCACGAATACCTTCCCGCCCAACCCTCTTCCTCTTCTGGATCGATGTATTCACGCCCGAATTACAGAAGCTCGGACGTTATGATGAACCAGGGATCAGCCCAGCTATTCACTGCGCTATACCACCTACTCGAAACAGCAACTCCCTTATCTCCTTGTATCTTTTAATTAACTTTGTCCCATCATTGAACCCCGATCTACTGCGTGATCTCACGATATCTCCCCTCACCTTCCTGTTGTTCTGTTCTCTTTGGTTCGCGATCACAATATCTTCCTCTCCCCATCCATCTTCCTTTTTTCCCCGAGTTCCTCGCTGTCTGGAACTTTGCGCGAATTCCCTTCCGAGACCGATTCTTTAGCCGCTAAGCTTTAGATCGTCGAATCCGCTCGGAGGAAAATCTTCTTCGTTAATGGAGCTTCATCCGCTTGTGGTCCTTGCCGGGTGAACTTTACCTTCATCACCACATTTGCAAAACATCGCATACGAGTCAATCGCACCGAATCTCCTGAAAGGGCATGCCCAGATTCAAGGATCCATTGGTTCTGTATTTGTGAGTCTTATTTACGGACACTGGACTCTTCTGTGTTCAAACTAGGTGCAAAAACTTAATAATCGTTTTGCGAGTTCAACATTGCCTTCAAGAGTCATCGGTGGCTATCCAAAGATTATCTTTCTGGAAAACTCGACTATTCCACGATAGCGTCCGAAGACCGGTACGTTTCCGAAGATCGATACCATTGCCTCGCGGGAATCAGATTCATCGAGCCTTTGAGAAGGCTTACCGTTGGCAGATTATACTCCGATATTATTGAATAATTAACCAAAATTATATAGAGCCGCGAATCGCCAAAGAACTCAAAGCAACACGTATCGAGAGGAAGGATTCGACGCAGAGACTCTCTGTTGCCAAAGCTTTGGTACGCTCCGAGCTTCCATTTGTATAATGAAGGAAGGCCACGATAGAAACAGAAGAGGAGTCGCCGAACAATGGTGCTTTCGAATGTTCGGCAAAGAGATGTCTCGAATCCTTCGGCAACGTTGGTCACAATGCCGCGCGTTGGTGAATCGCTATCGTCGTTCTGGTCCGATCGACCGAGACTGTAACACAGAATTCATCCTATCTCGTTGTCACACCGGACTCCCAATACAGATTCCTCTCACCGGTGCGGTGTACCGTTGCATTTGGTAATGAGCCTACGGGTCGATACCGCGTCAAACGAGATTTCTCACCAACGACAGCGGAGCTCGAGGACAGTTTGTTTCTACGTCGATTCTACCGAATGCGATTGGAACTTGAAATCGCAAAACAGCGATTCGCTTTTGTACGGAATTTGTGCATTCCTCCGTTCGATCGTCCCGTAGCTCGGTGAACAATCCGACGAATTGCCAATTGAATTCGGCTGAAAATCAAGGCCAGGTTTGTTTCCTCGACCGTGCCACAGTCGACAATCGCCAGCCAATATTGACTCTAAGTTCGTCGACGACCGGTCTTTACCTACGTGGAATAAAAATCTGTATGGTCGGGTCCCGACATCACCTCGTTAACAGGCGAATCAATGGGTAGCCCGATGGCTACCATTGATTCGCCGGTTCCTAATCGGCGAACCGAAGAGAGACGAGTCGATTACCGGCCGGACATTGGCCAACGGTCGTGGAAATCAATAATCGTTACAAGCGACATAGGTCGGTCCATTGGCCGTTTGCATTCCATCGGAAAAACCTACATGGGGGTGTGACCCGCATACGAGTGTCCTGTGACGTATTCCGGTAGTGGAACCGACCCAAGGCCGGACGCGGTATTACAGCTTACTAGGTAGATTCGGCTCCTTTGATAGACCGCCTCGATCATGCCCGTTACTCTTTGCCTGGACGGCATTAACCCGGTAGTTTCGGCGGCGGAGCGTATAATACGCAATCCAACAGTGAACCATCCCTCCGCGTCCGGTGGTAGCTCGCGGCAAGTGCAGACGTGGCTCTCTCGTTCACGTATGACGTTGCGGACCGGGCTCTCAGGTTGAGTAACAGATGGATGACTAAGACGAGCATGAAGCCCGTACAAGCGCCGGAGACAAATCACATTGCCGCTTTTGACGTACACCCGGAACACCCTGGACATTGAATAATTTATCTCATACGCTCCGACGAACTTTGTATATTTATCCAAATTTGCAAATGCAGCGGGCCCGGCAATACGTTACAATACGAACGGTACACGAAAGCGCTGACGCATTTCCCCCAGTTCATCTGACGAAAAGAGCGGTGAATTTATGAATTAAATTAATTAAGCGTGTCTCACTGGCGTCGCGAGTTCTTCATTATTCCGGGACAATTATAATTCTATGTTTTAGCTGCGGAGCACTCGGCACATATTCCTTTATCACATCGTCGCGGTTTCGTCCAAAGTTTCTCATCGCCGCTGTTTGAACAGCACGAGAGTGTACACCGTAATTAATTTACTCCTCGAAACACACCGCTCGCGTTCTTGCGTTAATTAGCATTACCGAATGTTATTCTACGACGATGCTTTGAAAAATTTATCTCGAGATTTTGGCACGATGTTGCCGTTTCTGCGAGCGAAACTGTATATTGTTGCGTCATAATTACCATATTTTAGTATGTCGGACGGTAATGAATGACTTTTTTTTTTATAAACAAACAAAATCCGAGGCAACTCAGCGTACTACGCGAGGTCGACTGGCTAGGGGAGATCGGGCCAAAATGGGATGATGGGGCAAAACGGACAGTGAGGGCAAAACTCAATCTTCCAATAATTTTTGAATGCCCCATTTTATCTCAACGATAAATGAGGATTTTCAACCCTGTTTTGCTCCACGGACGACCATTTCCACCATCCAAAAGTTATTGGAAAACTGCATTTTGTCTCATAATACCGTTTTGCCCCGCTGTGCCATTTTGACCCGCTGTCCCCTATATCAAGTGTTTATTGACTCGCCGCACAAAAAATAAATAAATAAATAAATAAAACTAACGTGCGAAAGAGGAAACCGAGTCTGCAGAGCTCGCACGAGGTACCCCCGAGCTTCGAATTCGCGAAGCAAAATAAATACGAGCGTGAGCCACGGAACTTTTCCAATCTCCGAGGATCACGCGCAGGATGAAATCAACCGAGGATTCCTGCTCTCTTTCCCCCTTCGCTTCCGCATCAATCCATAGTCTTCGAGCAATCTAGGATCAGACATTAATTTCTCGTGGTTCATCTTCATTCGGTTTTCACCGCTGCTCGTACTGTACGTGTGCGTGGGAATCGGGAAGAGTAATGCCTTCAGGATCTACAAACTAAACTTTAGTCAGCCGGAGAACTTTCGTCGACTTTTCTCAGCGTTTTCGCCCAAGTTCGTAAGTCAAACAAGATATTTGGCGCTATGTTGCACTTACTTGATCTGTTAGATATAACGAACTCTGGCGGTGAAGCGATTTTGAGTAATAAAAAAAAAAAAGAAAAATATCCCAAATATAAAAATCTCCGACATCGTAAGAATGGCACCGCTATTGTACTCGGTTCGAGGTCCGACCGAGGTCTTTTGGCTTCTTACGGTGGAACAAAAATTACTCCCCTCGTTATATAGCGTTCTGGCGTTAACAGCTTTATAGCAGCGAAACGAAATTGAATTCAGGTGTTGAAACAGGAGCGGGAGAGAGCCGGGGGACGGAGGAAGGAGCAAGAAAGCAAGTGAACTCGTAGCGGGCTTCCCTGAGTTCATTACTCATCGGCAGGAAATGGTCTTTCGACGTTGCTATAGGATTTTCGCAGGGTATAGAGTGTAACTCCATATACCTCGCGCACCGGTAGAAGCATCGAGGGGGTAACGGGGTAAGAACGGGTCAAGAAATCCTTTAAACGTTAATAACTGTTCGACCGCGGACAAAGGGAACTTACGCCGGCGAGTGCGGGCCGAGGAAAGCCCGGAAAGCCCTCTCTTCGTTTCCCCGTCGTTCTGCCCTCCCTTTGCTCATGTGACTTGGAATAAAAGGAAAAATAAAATTGATTCCATACGTTCGGTACAACGTTTCTACACCGAGAACCCCGAATCGAGAGGATATTGGCGGAAAATCAGTTCTTCCGTCCGTCTGTGCTCCCATTATTCTCTTCATGTGCATCGATCGTAAAAAATTTCCGGAATTGTCAATTTTATGTATGGATGTATTTAACTGGGTCCGGACTATCGAGATTGCCAATTTTGAAATGGCCACGTAACATCGACCGAAATCACTCTGTCGATTTCGCTAACTGAAGTTCCACTGAAAAATAATATTTAAAAAAAAAGAAAAAATATTAAAAAATTCAAACGAAATTCATCGATAATACTATGCGAGCTTTGTGGCACAGTCATTCGGACTCTATTGCGTCGCGGAAGGGACGTATCAAAGAGATTTCGTTTTACAATCCTGCTCGTCCACCCTCGCTAAAATCAGGTCACGAAGCGTAATAGAACGATTGAATCCGATCGAAAGAGTGCTAGCTTGCCTCTGCGCTATATTCTACTCTGGAATACTACCTACATATGGATATGTACGTGGTACACGATGCCTCCATAAAGGTACTTTCGGGGGAAAGAGAGGAGGGAGTATATGACGCTTCTACATCGTACCGGTGCGAGTTCGTAGCACAGAGGCGCGCTCCTTTTTTGCCTTTCTCGAAATACTGCACCGTGCAGTCTGGATAATTTTTTTTTGTACCCCCCCCCCCCTCCCCCCACTCCCCTCTCCCACGCTTTTTTTTACTTTCGCCACAACGCGTCGATATCGTAGCTGCTGCGCGTTCATTCGTTCGCCCAGGATCTCGACATTCCGGATTCGGTTACCATAATTCCGTATGGATGAACGTTTCAAACGAAATTGGATTGCGGCCATTCGCTCGTTCACTTCGGGTGTTTTAGATTCTTCCTATACCGGTGCTGCGGCTATATCCTATATCGAACGTTCGCGTGTGCAATATTATTATTATTATTTTTTTTTATGCCTCTTTTGTCTAACTCGGCGATTCTTGTGCGATGTAGCGTAGGCGATCGAGCGCGGCTCGATGGACACGGAATTGTTCCCAATATTTGTTAAATGTTTGCTATAAAAAAAAAAAATGGATCCTTTTTTATATTCTATATCGAACGTTAGGGTGTGCAATATTATTATTATATTTTTTTCTGATGTCTCTTTTGTCTAACTCGGCGATTCTTGTCCATTGTGCCATAGGCGAAGTAACGCGGCTCGATGGACGTGGGATTGTTCCCAATATTTTTTAAATGTTTGTTATTTCTTTTATTCTTTTTAAAAATATTCTATATCGAACGTTCGGGTGAGCAATTTCCTTTTTCGTTCTCTTTTCTCTGACTGGACAATTCAGGTGCGATTTCCCGTACGAGAAGTAACGCGGCTCGATGGACTCGGGATTGTTCCCAATGATAAAAATTTTTTTTTAGCTTGATTGTTTTATTTTAATTATCCCGAATCCGCGATTGCTTGTGTGTCACGGGTGATTCGCCGTACATCGGTGAAAGTGGCGCGACTATGATAGCACCGTAGCTAACGAGCCATCCCCGAAATCCCAAACGGCCGACCCACTTGCATCATAATTTGTACACGCCTCGGTCAGACACCCGCACCGGCTGCGCAAGCTTCCACCACCGTCGATGTAAACCTCGTACATCTGGACGGTCGTCCGTATTTTAATTTATTCCCGTTGCACCCGCCCACCGACGCTGGTACGTCTAAACGAGGTCTCTCCGGTTCTAATTAACCGCGGAGGTAAAAAAAGAAAAACATAATACGATCCAGAGATAAGAATAAGTAGGGATCCGCGGACACAGAGATTACCTTAAATCCGCAGAAACGTGGAGACTAAGAAATTTTCTGCCACGATAAAAGTGAAATATGCACTGGCGCTTTTGTTTCATTTTAATTTTTTCAATTTTATTTATTAATTTTTTTATTTTTACAGGTTCGAGTTGTTATTTTATTGTATTCGAGTGATACAAGCAAATGCGCCGAAATTAATTTAACTTTTTTTCGAGCTTCGCTTTAAATGAAGGTATGAGTCGATCTTTCGCTAGAATTTCCGCGATGTTTAACCAGTTCGGTGTAGCAATCACCAATATTTCGAGTGCGCTGATCGAACATGAATTTGCGAACGACTTCAATTCGCGATTCGCGTCGATACCGTTAATTGATCGCGAGGATCAATTTGATGATCGATATGGAATTCCAATTCCAAAGCAAAGAGGAACCAAAACAGTAAAGCCCGGAAAAACAGCGAAGCGAAGGCCCGCTGTATCAATGGAAATTCCATGACATTTTCTAAATTTTACTTCGTTGGAATTCGATTAAAAAATTGATTTTATTTCGTTGAAATTCGTTGAAATTTTTTATTTGGAACTTCGTTTAGCATTCGTTGGATTTTAAAAAATTTATTTCGTTGGAATTCAATGCAATTTTGGAGAGCTCTTCTGGTCCGCGAGATTTCCGCTTCGAGATTCGTTGACCATTCATATCGGGTTAATATATTTGACATCGACCGGAGCGGAGTGAAGGGGCGAAGTTGCCCCGGGTCGAGGACGAGGCACAGAAAGCCTGACCAGGATAAATCTATTGCAGAATATATTCACTTAAATGCCAGAATATTATACATACTATCGATATGTAACTTTTATTTCGGAGCAAACAATAACAAAAACAGTAAAGCCCGGAAAAACCGCAAAGCGCAAGCCCGATGTATCTGTGAAAGTTCGTTGAAATTTATTTTTTTGACTTCATTGGAATTCGATGAAACTTTGGAGAAGTCTCCGGGTTGGTGAGATTTCCCCTTCGAGGCTCGGTGACCACTTCTACCAGGTTAACACATTTGACAACGACCGGTCCGGGGTGAAGCGGCGAAATTGTCTCGGGTCGAGAACGAGACAAAGAAATAGCGAGGTCTGGCCGAGCGAGGCTTACGGAGCTCCGGTATTTCAGTGGCTACCCTTGGGAGATTTCGTATGTAAATTGTACATCTTAGAGAAGGTAGCATATTTCGCACCCTTGCCGGACAGCAAGTAGTGTCGGCCGGCGGCTCTAACGCTCTCGGGCATTTAAATATTTTGAGGACAGGACTATGGTGCACAGCCCACTCCGGCTTTGTGCGCGTGTATAGCCCGGTCGTACCTAGAGACAGGTACGTATTATCGTGGAAATTCGTACCTCTACCCGCTATGGTACTACGCGAGCTACACACACAGCCTGCACCCCTGAGAAATGTATCACCGGGGGATATAATACGTATACGTAAAGTACACCCTATTAGATGCACAAGTATATCTATGTACGGTTGGGTACCATACGCGATATACATTATTTCCTTTTCCTTTATCTAAGTCGTTTGTCTGGCTCCCGATGCAACCCCTTGCGCCCGAAATTTAGGACCCTCTTCCGGATCGGTTAATAATAATGTTAGTTTTTTTTTCCTTTTCTTCTTTTTCATCGATCGGCGAGGATTACCGCAATAATTCTGGATGATAAATTGGGCCTGTGCGTGCAGCTGCAAGCTCGAACGGTTATATGACCAAGGACCATAAGGTCGAACGGTTGTAAAGCCGAATAATTATAAGGTCGGACCTTTGTGAACTAGACTAGTCGTATGGTCCGACCTTACAGCCGCCCAACCTTATGGTCGTTCGGGCTTAGAAGCGTTCGACCTACTGGCCGTAGGTAATATTACCACCCGAGCTTAATTTACGGGACACTTAAATTGCACTGTTTTTTAGGTTCTTTGTTTCGTTTTTTTTTCCTCTGGGACCGTCAGATTAATTGGAAGAGAGGAGATACAAGGATTTGTGGTATCCTCGAGCACGTGCCGAATTTGCCTTGCCGACCGGCTAACCCGGCTATGATTACCGCTCCGTAAGGCGGAACATGAATATTGAAATTCTCATTATTCCTTGCCTTTCATTGAGCGGCAGGCCGCGAGCCCCGAGCCAGGACCCGCGTGTAGGCAGATATAATTTTAACTTTCTCAACTGGCGAAGCTTAATTATAAATGTATTCTCGTCCATTACACATTCAGAGGTGGGTAGCGGCCGCCGTCCGTTCTCAACTCTGACATTGCTCAAAGTTTTATATATCAACCAAGGTACATTTCACTCCTCGGTAGCAAACCGCCGACTGAATTTGACATTCCAAAAAGTTTACCTTTACTCCTTTCGAGTTACCTGGATTTTCATATTTCATGTTTTCCAATCTTACGAATAAGCCGGTTATCCCCTTCTTCCTCAGGACATTTTTACTTTCTCGTTTATCAGTGCAGATTTCAATAATTGAATTTGTTTAAGATGTTTATTTTGCATCCGAATTTAGCTACTCAACATTACAATCAGATCAGGGATGTGTTAAATACCGCAGTCGGTAAAGAAGCTCTCCATACTTTTCCCGATAAGTTTAATATTTCGAACGAATTCAGATTATCCATTGTATTTATCCATTGCCTAAAAATCTCAATTTGCATCTGGTCCAAATGTCGGGGCTTAAATTTTCACCAGGGCCATCAACCATCTCTGAGGAAATACAACAGTCGATTTGTTACCGACCGAGATGTTTCACGTTGCCTGAAATTCGGTTCCTATTTAATTCCATTAATACTTTGAACGAATTCAGATTATACAATTATCGTTTGGCTACAGATTCCAATTTGCTTCCGGTCCAAATGTCCCGGTGAAATTTTTATCAGGGGAATCAGCCATCTCGGAGAAAATAGGAGAGTAGTTTTGCTACCGACCGAGCACTTTGCCGGCTGGCCGGGGTGGAATGTGTCACGTTGCCTTAACTTCGGTTACTATTGGACAGTTGAAACTCTCCGCGTATCCGGCATACGAGGTGTAACCTGCGCAATGTGTCACCGCTTTGTCACAGAGTGGGGGAACTATCGTTATGTCGACGATCCATGCGTACAGCGGCGCCCTGCTCGAGACAATCAATTTGCTCAAATTCAATATACCTCAGTTACGAGATTGCAGCAATTAATTGAGCGGCGCATTCGGACCCGCTGCACGACTCCGCTCGGTTGAGGTGTCACATAGAGACAGCGCAGTAATCGCAAGCGTCAAAACCATAGCTATGATACAATACTGTTTATCCTACACCGCAACCTCGCTGCAACGTGTGTTTCCCTTGAAATTTCTTCCCGTGCACATTCTCGGCGATCCTGCGTTCACGAGCTTCGAGGGGTCGAGATTGTTGTAATTCGCTCGAAATAACGTGAATTTTAGGCATTTTCCGTTTAAGAAAATTATACACACAATGCTTTGTCAATTTTTGGAGTGTCATTCCATGTTTGAAGGGCTGAAAACAAATTTCATGAATTTTCACCCTTAATGAAATTGACAATTTCTCCTTGCTGCATCGGATGTAATGTGAGTTTTCGTTATAATTCCCTCCCGTCCACATTCTTGACGATCCGACATTCGCGAGCTTCGAGGGGAGTGGATTGTTGTAATTCACTAAAAGCAACGTGAATGATGGGATTTTTATTCTATATTATATCTATAAAAATAATGCTTTATAAATTTCAGAGGTGCGCCATTCCATGTTCGAAGGGAAGAAAAAGTATTGCACGAGTCTCCATCTTTAATGGAATCGAAAATTTCTCGTTGCCGCATCGGCAGCGTGTCCGTACCGAAAGGTACGCGGCGCAATACCTTCGAGTTTACTGCTCCACCGTCAGCAACACCGATAATTCGTTCCTTTTGTGATATACCGTTCCGACAATTTCTCGCATCCCTGACCTCTTCGGCGGGTGTGAAAAATTTTACAATGAAAGATAATCTCGAGGCATCACGATGGAGACGGGGACGTTATAAAATGTGGAATTTGACGAAGGGTCGAACATTGGTAAGATTTCTTTTCCACGATTTCGACCAATACACCAATTTTCTCTATAGACGTTTTCGTTACTGCTATATTTTATCCCGTCGGAGCAGCCATCTGGAAAATTGGAATACAACGCAGCTTCACAGCCCCCCCCCCCCCGCCCTCCACCACCTGGGGGTGCGCCAATAACTATTGCCAATGTCAAGCTATCGTATGCGTTACGGACAGCTTTCTCAGCGGCGAAAGAGAAAAGAGAGTGGCGTAGGTGATAAAAAAAAACACACACACACACACGTTAGATAAAATGAAGTATAGTTAGAACGGGGCGAGAAGAGAAGTTCCTTCTCGCTCCGGTCGAGATTGCCAGCCAATGGAGAGAAGGCCGATGTGAGATTTCAGCGACCACGCGGATTCATCCGCGGCCCGGCCCTGGCGGTTTGTGAATTATTGCCCGCAACATCATACGCCGGGGTGAAAAATCGACGACCATCTCTCGATGGAGTCGGCGAATCGATAAAAATAAATAAACGAATCGGTGTACCAGCGACTCTCCCCTGTGTTCCCATCCAAAGCCGAGCTTTCAATGAATGAATCCGCGTAGACGCGGGTAAAACTCCGTGTTCTGTGTTCGAGGAAATGGATGAACCGCATCGCAGCATCAACGGTTGTACAGTCGATACACAGCTCTGACGCTTTCAAGCTTTGTCAGACTTTGTTCGTTTAAACGAACATTGAATAGCCCCGTGGCTCGGCAACGAATAGCAGTTATCGAAAGCTCAACGTTTATTCCTATACTTTTATGTAGATATTTATTCTAGAAAATTAATGGATTTGTATTATTGCTTTTTTCATTATTCCGATTGAACTCGATTCGATGGGCCAAAATGAATGCAGTTATTCACTTTGGCCCATCGAGAGTTCAATCGGAATAATGAAAAAGCCATAATCGATGAGTTCATTGATCAGTATCGATGCGTTCCGGTAACGATGATCTCGTGGTCCTCGAATTGTTTATTTTTTTCGGACCCAAATCGACTATTTTTTTCTCTTGTCTCGCACGAGAGCGATACCGATGAAGTCCAGAGCTGGGCAGTACTTAAACTACCGGGTACTTGTTTGGATCTTCAATTACGTACTTGAAGTACAAAAGTACTTTTTTTACGATTTCAAGTACTTTTTTGAGTCAACGCTCGCCTTACAGATACTCGACAAGTAGCATGGACATCCTGTTTCTATTAATATATGCTTATCTGTCTAAACTTTTCAAAAAGTATTATTTTAACGAACATTTTTAATTCCGGCATAAAAAAAAACGCGTACTGTCCCCTTTTCATTTTTTTGTGACATTTTTTTATAGATTTCTTTAATGAAAAGAAAAGTGACGAGTAGATTAAAAATAGCCTTGGTACTTTGCCCAGCACTGATAAAGTCTCCATCAAATGGTAATCAATTAATTGACCAATTATTCTGGTGCCTATATAATTTGAAAAATCGGAGTCTCCTCGTTCAACAAAATTCGTTTAATGGCATTATCGATTCTCGAGGTAATCTCGAGTTCCTCGAAAAGCTGCATTGACCATTCTATCCTCGTTGCTAAGAAGTCAGCAGCGCGAACCGAACGAACAAGCGTCATTCACCGTCAACACAACGGCTCCGGGGTTATTTGTTGCCTCGAGAGATCAGAGAAGCATACCGTATTTCGCCTCTGCATCCGTCGCGAATCCAATCACTCAAAATCGTCGTCACCCGGTCCGCCCGCACTGTACAAACATCGGAGCGCAGCGACAACAGCAGCCTGCCCGCGCTACCCACCTATTGTGCGAATCTCATTCGTGTTTCTTTTTCTTGTTCCTTGCCGTCCCCTCGATTAATTTTTTCTCGGTAAAAACCTGCTCCCGATTCACCGCAGCCTGCCTCATTCAACGCTACCGCTCCCTTCTCATTCGAAATGTTGTTGCGGCCTTTCGTGTGGCGCAAAATTTTCGTGCCTTCCTCCCTCCTCGAACCCAAATACGACACAATAAAGGATTTATGAGGGTTCCTCCAGCGAGCTTTCGTTCCGTTTCGACGTCTCCCGGTTACGCTCATATTTTACGCGTACCGAAACCCCCCTCCGAACCCGCTGGTCCACCCTCATTTTCCAAAGAAACGATGGTTTTCCCTACTCTCTACTTTTCCGTTTATACATCTCACTCGCTCGCGGATTTCTTCTCTCTCTCTCTCCGTGGCCACCCACGCGCACTTTGGGTTTCTTCTGCCCCCCCCCCCGCCCTCCGTTTTTCTCGTCTCGTGACCTCAACACTCTTTCCCTTTTGCCGCTTTTTTCTTTCTATTTTCTGTTTGTTTTTGGTTGGTTTCCACTCGAGTTTGGCTCCCCGTCGTAGGTAGGCGCCACGCTTCGGTAAAACTATACGCCCGACGAACGTAGAGATTGACGAGGGAAATGGGGCAACGGTGAAAACACCTTCACCCTCCATGCCACCCCTTCCTGCCGTTCACTCGCCGACGATCCCGTCCCGCGACTGCTGCCACTACTACTGCTCATGCCGATACGGGTGCCACCGGGCCGGAGTGAAGGGGCTGTTTTTGACCCGGTTTCAGATTCTCTCGACGATCGATAACGTACCGCACTCCGATTTCATTAGTGGCTCGCAACTATAAACTGCCATGGGGTGGGCCGGAGGGGGGAGGGGGCAGCATCGGTCAAATACACGAGAAGATCCAACTCTAGAAATTTCACGAATATCCAGAGGCGGTTATATTTTGATTCGAGCTAACTGGCATCAACCACTCGATCTGCGACCTGATAGTGTAACACTGGGTCCTCGATATGGGTTTTCATATTCATCGACCCGATCAAGCTACCTTATTACCACTGAGCGATTTTTATTTTTCTACCCCTTCTACAACGTCATTATTTCATTCGACTTTATTCCGAATCGGGATCTTTCGATGATTCACAATTTCCGAAAGGCAGTCTTTTCTCCGTTCCTCGACTCCTTCGATGAACCGGAAAGAGTGGAGAAAGAGAAAAAGAGAATCTCGGCACAAGGAGATTCACAACCGTCAAAGGCTTTTCCTCACTTACCGGGATTACCAAATCTTGCTGCTCAAGGCTTTTACTTTAGAATCTTCGGACGGTCGAGCTTTGACCTTCGAAGATTCGGCCGGTCGATCGAACGAAGGAGGAATCGATGCTTGTGGGCGTTTCACCAGTCTCGCCCCCGGTATTAACCTCGGCGTTGCCGTTACCAAAGGATTCCTCGTCAAAGTTTCCCGTCGCAAGGAGTGCCTGCTGAGGTTGGCTATGCTGCTGCTGCTGCTGCTGCTGCTGCTCCATCACTAGACGGACGTTCACCGTGCTCTTCCACCACCTGTACCACGGAGACACTTGGTCCTGAAACATTACCACAAGAGTTCACCCACAAACCCCGTGATCAATCTCAGCGGTCGCGCGGAGTTCTATTTGACCATCGGACCTGATTTTCTTGCGCGATCGCTATGGCGATACATCGGAAAATGCGGCGGGGCGGAAATCAAGAGCAAAAAACTCCGAGCAACGTAATTGACAATATCCTTAGTGAACTCAGAAGCCAATCGGGAATTCCCTTGCCGTTCGGTATGTATTTAGTGCAGTGCAAGCGGCAGAATCTATCTCCGCAAGGACTTCATACGAGGAGAACGACGACTGCGACCCAACACCTATAAAAACTGGAATTGACTGGGAGGCACAAAGGATCCTTTCATCGTCGGACGATTTTCTCTGTCGGGCCAATCCGTTTCGGCGTCCCGACCGGTTGATGTCGTTAGGACCTGAAGATTCTCGACGGGCGGCCAAACGAGCTCGGGAAACGAGTAGCCCGTTACACCTACGAGGGACTCTTCGCCATTAGTCAGAAGAGCCCCGGGAGAGTAACAGCATCATCGACTTTTCTTCAGGTCGGATATCAACGCCGGTGACCTTTACTGAGTAATCCACGCTCATTTTTTATGAATTTCTTTTTGAATTCCTCATTCGTTTTTCGTCACCGCGGGTATTCCGTCTTGCTGCGGCTTGAGGAGGGATTAAGATCAACATGACCTCAAAATAATTCCAATACGTTTTCCTCCGAAACGGTTTTAGTGCGGTAAAGCGAACATTATACGCAGGTTGTGAAGTGACCAGTCCGAAAGCTTCGTAAAGTATTCGCTATAGCCTACTATTATCGAATAATACTTATTGTAACAAATGCAGGAGAAGTGCTACTTCCTGTCTGCTGATTGTGGTGCTGGTTGTGGCGCAGCAAGATTAAACTTGCCATCGACACATCATTGAGTTTACCCGTTAAAGTGGAGATTTCAGATTTTGTGACATAATCTATTATGCTTCGTCTAGTCAAAGCTAGTTTTTCAAAGCTCTAAGTTGGCTTGATAATTAGCGATCGTTTAACCCGAAACCGAGTGACTCCAGTACTAGAATAAAAGATGAAACGGCCAAAGTAGTCAACTTCTAAATTGAATTGCAAATAAATTTGGTAAAAATTGCTTAGAGTTTGGAAAAAGATGCGTGTTTATGTAGAACGTATTAAAAAAATTGAGGCCTTGAGTTGAATTTCGTCTCGTGGTCGATCCTCCTTAATGTAAATAGCCGGTAACCATCCTTGCATTATGTCTACAGACATCATCCTGTATGCATTGTTCGCAACATAAAGAAGTACTGGCATCGTATCTAATAATCGAATTCGTGCTCGTACCACCTTAAGATTCATGTGTTGACAATGCACCGAACACCTCGCCTCATGAGCTAGGAACCCTTTGATCTCCCAGATTTCAAACAAACACGTGTACATAAACTCGTCGACGCTCGCTCGCAAATGCCGACATCGTCGACCACCCAACATTAGTGCATTACCAGCCCTTGGGGCGCAGAGTACAGGGGGACTGTTTGGTTGTTGTCCACAGTCGTCGGAAGCCGTCAAGCTCGTTTACATCTGGGTCGACAAGATCGGAAAGCATAAATGTCAAATACACACCTCGCGCGATTACACATCCCGACGGTTTCCCGAGGCATCGCAAAACGATGCCATTTGCGAACCGACCTCCGACTTCGCGTACCGCGAGCAAAAAACAATTTATATGTAGATCCTCGTCTGTTGGAATTCGACCGCAAACGTTGATTAATCTAGCGCCACGATAACATCATTGTTCACGCTGCTGTAATTGTGCAGGAAAATTGCTCCATTACTACAGCTCGGAACATTGTATTCTACACAATGAGAGGCTTGATGGACCCTTTTCAATTTTTTTTATTATCCATTTTTCTTTGGAGGCTGAAAGGTTGATTTTAGTTTCGAAGCTGGACTTCGTAGCTTCAAAAACCGATAGGCGACCGATCAAAATAAAATACAGCGGTTGCGACTGTTCGCAATCCGCGTTGCAGATTCAATCTTTTCCCCTCGACAACGAAGCTATGTATACATTTTTGCTTCGTCTTTTTTGCCAGGCATTTATCGACCGTGCAGTATATTCACGCACGCGATTCCGGAAGCGACGCGTTGTACGAGGAAAGTCATCGCGCGCGCCAGAATTTTCAACCCCCCGTCTCTGTATGTGGCTTTCGGTGGTGCGTCGCCGCGGGAATACCCACAATGTAGACACTTGTATGTCAGAATTACATACGAGCGTGTTCCGGAATGGGTCGGGCTTCCTAAAATTTGCCACAAGCCCCCGCGAGAATGCGCCCGAGCACCCTCCGGCCGCTGCTTCTACTTCCCCGTTACATTTCGGCGGCACCGTCGGCTGAAGTGACGAGAGTACAGAGAACATCCCGGCTGGAACCTCACCGTACGGCTCGTATTACTGTATTGTAAACAATTCCGTACACTCGAGCGTACATCCAGAACTGACTCAAGAGGATGACTAGCGTCGGGCGTACGCTAGCGGCGTGCATCACATACTCTAGCTGTTGTACTACAAGAGACCTCATTCGCTGCTTGTTGTACCAAATTTCAGGACTCGTACGGTCTGCCCTCTTGCCGCACTTTACTATCTGCCTCCTCTATGGCGCATACCTCCTTGCTTATACACCCCCTCCGGTATCGCTGGGGCTTCCGATTGCGAAAACACGAGCATAATGCTGGCTTTCATGCTTTCTCGGCGGTACGCTCAATGAACACGTTGTTTACGAGATTGTAACGCGAAAACGAAAATACACTAGCCGTACGTATGTACCAGCAAGCCATGGAAACTGGAAACCTATTGTATAGATAACAGGGTGAGAAGTAGCCTCACTCGGGACGTTGCGTCTGGTTCCCTTTAAAATTGTAAATAAAGCAAAGTACGCACGGAATAGTGAGGGGAAAATGCACGAGAGGGCGTCGGGAGCGAATAAGGCTTACCTGAAGCAGCGAACTTTACTTGTCCTAGATACGATAGAGAGGAAAAGGGAACAATGACGCGAACGACGAGAATCGCCGTGCGTGTAGTTTGCTACCGTTTTCTCCTCTGCATTCCGCCAACGCGGTTTGTCAAACAGTGAATATTTGCATGCAAACATCGAAGAACTGTTCCGGTTAAAGGGTCGGAGTAATGAAGCGGTGAATGGCGGATATGAATTATACCAATGGCGACGCGGACGCTCGAGGGCGCAGCAATAATTTGTAGTTGGAAACACAGAGCTGGGAAAAGTACGAAAGTATACTTCAAGTACTAAGTACAGACAATCACAGGTACTTAAAGTATCAAATACTTTTTGTACCTGAAGTATCCAAATACTTTTTGTACTTAATGTATCACGTACTTTTTGTACTTCAAGTATTTTTCAAGTACTTTTCGCAATTAGGTTTGTAACGTTAAGCCTTATTATTTGCACATGGCTTTCTCATTGTAAAAAATCGCTAACTGAAATTTTTGTTCTTCGTCGTTTTGAGGTGATTTTTAATTTATTCTTCGGTTTTCACAATTAAAAAATCCATTAAAAAAACGAAAAGGGTCCCTTATTGTTTTTCATTATGAAATAGAAAAATTATTGTTCAAATTATACTCATTACAAAGTTTAGACAGACAATCATATATTAATAGAAAGAAGATGTCATGCTATTCATCGAATATCCGTAATGCGAGCGTGTAGTCAAAAACTACTTGTAACTGATCTTGGAATCGTAAAAAGTACTTGAAGTACTAAAAAGTATCTTTTTACTTCAAGTATTGCCCAGCTCTGGCTGGTAACGGCATACAAATTTCTTTTTTTTGTTTTGTTACCGTTAACATAGATTTTTATTGTTGCAAATGATTTCAGATGTGACACGCAATTCCCACTATAGAAACGAGCTTACCTTCACCAGGAGATACACCGTAGTTGCGTAACCGAGGACCACAATGGTGAGAAAGAAGCATATCGCTCCTCTCGTCCACAATCTCGATATACCGATCTTCCTTCCTTCGATGACAAAATAACGCATGCCTAAAAGACAAACCAAAAAAAATATATATATATATCAATCGCTGAAATTGGGTAAACCCTGTACGGTGCGTAGCAAGTAGTAGTGAACTACTCACCGAGTATACAGACGGTGACCAGACCCATTGTAACGACGGTGAGCAGTGTCAGGATGAGAAGGTCGGATTGCACGTGTCTCCGATTACGTGGGTGGCTAATCCATATCCTGAGGGACTCGGGCCTGCGGGCATTCGTATAGAACGGTATAGCTATACGTGTACCGTATAATCCTTGTCGAACCAGCTAGATCGGCTCAGCGTTCTGTATCTCCGAAAGCCCCACCGTTCGATCGTCGATTGACTCTCAGCTTCGACGGAATACCTACATATCGCTGCTTTCGTCGTCGTCGCGAACGGTTTCGTTTGATCGAGGGTATTTACATCCGGTTAGAGTACGTGCTCTAACCGGAAACGTACTCTGACACGTGTCAGTGTATACATGTCGGCAAAGACCTTGGTATACATTTGTATGAGGGATTACACGTGTTAACGGAGGAATCCACTCCTAATGGCGGACGAAACTGGAGCACAGCGGCCTTTGGGGCAAACTGTTCAGCTACGATTTGCAGCCAACTTCGCCATGAGAAAAAAAAAATGACGAAAAAATTTCGGGAAAAACTTGCGCACCGTGGCCAACTCATCGTCCTCTATGTGTGCCAGATCGATCGGGTCGTGACTATTGCAATCACGGTCTCTGCCTCCCTATATTCCCACTGTCTCTCCCTAGGCAGGATAGAGTCGACGGCACGTGCGAGAATAGATCAATTATAATTTGGCTGCGTGCCATGATGCGAAAAAGATCACCGACCGAAGACCCAAGGAAGGAAGCGGAAGGAATGGCCACGTCGATGAAGAAACCGAGCGAATTCCGCGGGGACGAAATGACGAGGTGTTGCTCGGCATCGAGGACAGCGTACGGATAGCCTCTTCGATCAATCTTCGATATGGGCGGTCGTTATAACGTTTACCGCTTAACGGAGCATGAAGCTACCGTGGATGGCGTTAAGGAGCGAGGGGGGCCAGGGGTCGTTTCCTATAACGCCGGCTCTACATATCAACAGTAAACCCGAGCCGGCAGCTAGTTTCCATGAGGTCAGACACACCGCAAAGATGGATCAGCTTCTTCGCCTGCCGATGCTGCTATTATTGATTCTCCATACGTGCGTGACAGAGCTGGGCATAATACTAAAAAATACTTCAACTACAAAGTACAAAGTGTCATAAGTACTTTAAGTATTTTTCAAGTACTCTTCGCAATTAGGTTTGTAATGTTGAGCGTTATTTAGGCTTACAAAAAAAGGTGCAAAGTAATTTGCACATGGACATTATCGTTCTTTTTTATAGAATTTTAAAACTAAATTAAATAGAAATAAACTCTCGTTAAAATCGTACTTACTGAAAAGTTTAGACGGGCAATCTTATATCAATATAAACAAGATGTTACGCTATTCATCGAGGATCCGTAACGTGAGCATGTACTCAAAAAGTACTTTTACTTGGTACGTAAAATCGTAAAAAAAAGTACTTGAAATACTAAAAAGTACTTTTGTACTTTGTACCAAACAAGTACCCGGCACTTTAAGTCTTCCCAGCTCTGGTGCATAATAAACGCCCCTTACGAAAAATTGGTTTTCCGGTTTTTCAACTTCTGTGACGAATTAAATTTGCCATCTGCAAAGATCGAGTCAGATTTCATCACGTTTTTTAGAAGCTTTTTTTAAATCTGTCTTTCCATCGAACATCTGTGAGCGGATTTTAACGACAGTGTCGCTATTTGGTTAATCTCTCGATTCCTGAGGAGTATCCTCAGACGCTGTTTTAATAATCCAGAGACTGAGAGGCTGAAGTGATTTACGATTGAGATTGATGATTATTTACAGGTGCTTACCAACGGTAACGAGGCGTCTCGACGGCGTTGAACTGATAACGGCAGAGCTCGCAGTGGTTGCGGCAGGATTGGTTCAGCCAACGCTCGAGACACGATAGATGAACGTAGGCGAGGCTACCCTTGCATCTGAAAATTTCAAATACCAATTCCAGATGGAATTGCGTACACCTCGTGAAGATTCTGCCCTGAGAAAAAAATTGGTTGGATTAACCAAAAGTTGCGGTGACATACGTTCAAAGCTGTTATTTATTTGACACAAATAAAGCGTTGTTTTGTTAAAAGATTATTTGCTTCAATTTATTCAAAATTTGTCGATTGAAACAAACATTTTTGTTGTGTCAACCAAATACACCGTTGAACGTATGTCACCGCGCATTTGCTTAATCCAACCATTTCTTTTTCTCAGTGTACCAACATCAAAAATTCGCCAAAACATTCATCTATACATCGACTTATAAAAAAAATTTTACTGCGGCAGAAATGTTCACCCGTGCATTTCCAAACGGAATGTCATCTGCCGCCTGTAATACTTCGAAGCATTAGTTTCATTAATGAATTCATCAGTCATTTTGATAAATGCAGTGAAGAGTAAATTGATGCATTCCATTTTTAACCGAAGACAAAATCGAATCGATCAAATATATTTTTCTGAAAAATCGACTAATTGGGCGCAATGAAGAATAATTTATGACGTAACGTCGGGACGTCTATCAAGCACTCCTGCAATATCGGAGAAAATGAACGTGCAGACTTTCACCGAAGCGATGCTTCTTTTTTTGTTTTGCTTTCAATTTGTGAGGTACGAAAATAATGATCCTGAAAGCACGACTACGTCAGTTCACCCTCGAGCAGGGCTTCAACATTATTTTGCATGAGATCGCATCGTTTTTGCATAATATTGTGATAGTTTTCTCGTCGAGACGTGGAAGTGGAGTAACGAGTAAGAGCGCCAGATGCACTACCGGCAGCGACGAACGTTAAGTTATTATAATTTATGAAGCAAAGTTTTCATGTACGTGCCTCGTCCGGGATGTGCTAATTGATCTATTTTTTTTCCTCCACTAAAAAACGAGTTAAAAAAAAAGAAAATAAAAATCTTTCAAATTATTAATTTACTGATCAAGCTATCGTTAACGATCTTTGATTATTCCAGGGGTTTAAAATCAATCTCGACTTCTGATACCGTCAGACTTACACCTTCCTTCCGTTACATATATTACAGCGCGTTCACCAAGCGGGTCACGCCGATGGTTCTAGTTAAACTTTGTAACAGTTGGCCCAAGCCGACTATTCCGGATGCGAATATAGTCGGAAAATTTACAGGACCGAAGCTTCGGTGGCTCGTAGCATATCTCCACAAAACTTCGAGTTATGCACAACGAGAATTCGTTGACCTGGCTATATAGTTTCTTGGCTGGTGGTTTCCTGAGGTCCTCTCCGTTCTCGGTCTAATCTGACACTGCCTCGAATGACAATCGGCACCAAAATGTCTGACTCCCATATATCCTTGTGGTTCCCTCTGCCGGTAACATTTTTACGATATCTTTCGACACGCTAAAGCGGATACAGATAAATATTTCTACTTCACGAAAAATAAAATCGTGAACGGTATTCTTTGCGTCAGGAAACAAGTTGTCCCAAAGGTCACTTCGCCGAGAATGAAAATACCGCTATTTTTTTTACATCTCCAACATAAATAATCCTCTTAATGAAAATACCGCTATTTTTTTTTACATCTCCAACATAAATAATCCTCTTCATGAAAATACTGCTATTTTTTTACATCCCCAACGTGAATAATCCTCTTAATGAAAATACCGCTTTTTTCCATCTCTAATTTGAATAGACCACTTAACTAAATTAACGTTGAGAAATTCTAGTCGCAATATCAATGGAAATTCACTCGAGCAGAATCCGCAGTGTCCTCCGCAAGGGGTTTCATCCAAGAAACCGTATATGATTGCCGACGAGCGGAGACATCATGAGCAGCGTGTAATTGACATTTGATGCAACAGTGTCAGTATCACAGGAAGGTCTCCAGACTAGGAGATGAAACGGTGCTCGGCATCTTTCTTATCGCTATGCGATTAATTATCCTTTGCAGTGCACAAAGCGTCGCGATACCGAGAAACTCAGACCGGAATTTTGCACTCTACCAACGTGAACGTGAGAGAATGGGAGATTGCAGTTTCAGCAAATCGTCGACGACTCTCGTATTTTCTCAAAAAGACGAACGAGATCCGAGGCTTCCAATGAAACCCGAGACTCGATAAGATGAGAAGCTGATTTATTGATCATCGCAGTAAGGCTGCAATCTGATTGGCCCGAATATACCGATGTTCACAAATTCTACTCTTCCAACAAAAATCCCAATATCTTATCGGAAAGATGTTACCGTTATTGGATAACGTGACAATTGGATGCCTGGGGATGAGCACCGACTAAAGCTAGGCTTCTTGAAGAACTTGGCGCTCGGCTGGATAGTTTACCTGGCGCGTTTACAAATTCGACATTTCAGGTGCTCGCAAACGGTGAACTTTGATGAGAGGGGGAGAACTTACGGAATATCGCCCGGACGAGCATACATTTACCTACAAGGCGATATCAGAGATTCCTTGGAGTTATTCGTGTGACAAACTCGGCAGACGCAGGAGCCAGAGGAGACTAGCAACAGACTCTGTGGAAGGCTTTGAACCGTCGTTGCTTCGCAATCCTCCAGCAGAACATTGTGACGCGACTCTCGGAGTTCGTGGTTAATTATGCTACAGGAAACAGCATTGGGGATCACATCATTCAGTGCGAGACTGTCGCTGATGCCCGTGTCTTCGGCGGATATCGCATCTGCAACGTAAACGTGGGAACCCCATTAGCGGTAGTATCAAAGTAGTTATGCCAATTCGCCGGTAAAATGTATACTATTTTTTATGGTAATATTACCAGTTTTATTTACTGACTGAGCCTGTTTCACATCGCCTCACTTTCGCTTCCACAATAAGCTGTTGGCCAATAATCCAGCTTTCAAGATACACAACATTTATAAATGGACAACAAAAGGAGGTGCAAATTTATGTCTTTTGCTTCCTCATAGAGGAAGCTATGTTTTCAACACTGTACAATGTTTGGTATTCAATTTAGCGAAAATTGATCTAACCGTTTAGATTTTACAAGATTTTGAAATAGTGAATAGCTTCCTCCTTGACGAAGCCAAAAATCGATCAGCGAACTTTCTCGTGGAGAAAGCTATGCGTAAAATTGTAATAAACGAGGAAGTCGCGTGCACCGAGAAAAATAATAGTATTTTTTACTATATCGAATAGTTCTCAGGAGGAACGTCTATATAGATAGTTTCTGATAGTATACATCCAATTGGTTAAACTATAATTATGGTTGTAACCATCATTGTTTGTCATTGTCGTCACTATAAATTGTAGATGTTGCCCTCGGGAACTATTTTTTATGGTAAAAAATCAGTATTGTTGCTTTTACTACGTAAGTTTGACTCAGTGTGCAAATTACTTTGCACCTTTTTTTTGTTCACGTTGACATTTGAACTGCTGCTTCCAAGTTCGTATAAAAAGTCACGGACAGCGCTGGATGGGGAACCAGGCACCTAGGGATATTCTGGCGGATATCGGGGAGCGCACATTGCTCTCGCGGTACTACTAACACGTTTATCTCGCGGGCTCAGGAAACTCTTGGGTGGGTTAAACCGTTGAATACCGCCCGCTGTCACAACTATCGGGGGACTTTCAAAAGGGCATTCTGGTGCGTCGTACGCAGATCCGTTCTGGATTCGACTATGGCTTTACAATTGAGCACGGGCAATTGCTGGTGGCACATCCGGCGTAGCCACTCGCATCGCCGGGAGTGCGATATAATGTTGCGACTGTCACGATGGAAACTGAACCACATCCTATCCCATGCAGATGTGTATACATGGGCACAGCATAACTGGCTCCGATCACCTATCAATGTACCGAACGTCTGTCCCGACATTTCGAACTTCGAACATTTTATGGAATGTGTGAACTGCCCATTATTTGTCGACGATACACAGTGCAACTAATCGTCGTATCCGCCTCAGCGCAGTTTGTACGGAGAATTTCCGTTTGACAGTAAATTGGAGGTGGTTTTTTCTCCCACCCGTACACAGTAAAAAAAAAGTTTGCAATATTTACAATAACTTATTGTCCACAATCGTTGACAATTTTTTATATGTTAATTTTTCGATTCGACCATCCGGCTCTCGTTTTACAGCAAAAGCGAAAGCTAATAGCACTTTGCGATACTGGTGCGAAAAAAGCGGTCTTTCGACGAAGGTTAAGTTGGCCACACGAGCCCGGAAGCGAATACCACAGCAGCACGAGCTGAAGACGAGTTGTTACCTACTTCCCAACCTCCGTCAGGCGACCGCTTTTTCGTACAAGTGTGGCACACTACTTTATATCACTCGGTGGGAAAATGGTGGTTTTGTGCACGCTTCGCTCACGTAAAACCCCTATATTCACACCTTGTGAAATAAAGGTTTATACAATACTCGTGGGAAAAAACGTTTTCTTAATTAGTATAATTACAACACGCGCCTTCGGCTCGTGCTGCAAACTCCACGCTCGTTAGAAAACATTTTTGCACACTAACAACCTAAAGTACTATCTTGTAACAAGTGTACGAAAAAATAACTAGAGTATTTAAATAAGTGTAAAAAAAGTAACTAGTGAGATCTGCGCATGCGCAGTATTTGTCTCGCACGCCTTATTAAAAAGCGCCACTTTCGCCATGCGTTACAGGTCCGAAAAGTGGGACTTTTTGTGCACATGTTACAAAAAGTTAATACCACGGGAAGTAAAAGGGCAGATTTGTATATTCAAACCTGAACAAAGTTAAATTTGTCATTTATTTAACAAAATTATTTTTACGAAGCTTTGTATTCCGATTTTACGAAATTATTTCTTACTGTGTAGATTGACATATACATTGTCATACTGTCTCACCACCTCCGGAAAATTTCGTTCACAGCAACCGACGGCTTCAAGCATAATCGTTTTGTATATCTTTTTTTTTTTTAACTAACCTGTTATCGCGTGGAACATTGCAGAACGGATCAAGTACAGAACGCGATTGGATTAACGAATGGAGCACGTACGCGCGCGAGCCGTATGTTACGCTACGCAGAAAGCACACCGTACTTCAATAACGAGCGTATGCAAAGGCACGTTATACTCGTCACGTTTCACCACCTGGGAAATAGGTTTGTCCCAAAGGCGAAATAAAACACCCCGCGAGCTTTGCTTCTGGCGCCAGCCTCCCGCATCCGCTTTCGCAACGTACACACCTGATGAAAATGACATGTTTCCCGTGACACGCAGATTTTTGTTTTGTTTTATGGTTTTTTTTTTTTGGCGTCGTCAAGCTTTTTTTCTACCCGCCCTGGAGACTGTCCGTAGTACGTGAACAATCTCTAAAACCACAAAGCGACAAAATTCACGGCCGTTCGAACAAAGAACGCCAACGCAGCACGAATATAAAAGAGAATAAACAAGCTATGGAAAACAGTAAAGCTGCATTGAACATGGGTAGGGTATCATTTCCGCCGCACTCAATTCATCCAAAACTCATTTCCGCCAAAATGTACTTCTTTCTTTACGTAGGCGCTCTTGTGGTCAAGTATCTTGAGACCGGAAGTGACGTAATTTCGGTATAACTCCACTTCCGGTGAAAAAATGAGATTTTTAATCCGAAAGTAGCGTATTCAAGGTATGACGTCATTTCCGGTGAAAAAAATGAGATTTCTGAACCGGAAGCGACGTTTTTGCGTATGATGTCACTTTCGGGGGAATAGAGAGATTTCCAAACCGGAAGTGACGTCAAATGGAAATTTCAAAAACCTCTCTGCGTTACGTCACTTTCGATGTAAAAAAATCAAAATTTAAAATTTTTTGATGTCACGCAGAAAAATTTGAAAAATTCCATTGTGCTGTCTTTTGTAGGTAGAAAATCTTGGTTTTCGATCGGAAGGGACGTTTCCGTCTTAGTTGAACACTCCCGTATTAGTAGCACAACATGCGTTCAGGATGCCACCCCTGATAAAAATCATCGAAACACAAGCGAAGGAATCACTGTGGAGAATTAGAGCTCCACAAATCTTTGTTGGACATCTGCAATTAAATCGGCAACGATAGAAATGGGCTAAGATAATCGATGCGAGAGATCTCTAATCTCCCGGATGTTCCGAATCAGCTTCTATGTGTCCGTCTGTTTAATCACTCGTCAATCCCTTTGAAATTCATCGTCGGACGTCAGGAATTATAGTTGATCGATTATATATGGCGCGAAACGGGACTAATTGAGATAATCGAATTACGATAGTAACGCGATAGGGTGAGATGCCGACTTCAGGTCCTATACTGACACGCATGCAGAATAGATCGGGGCAAATCGAGAACGCTGTGCACTACAGGAGCGGGGCAAAATGGGGCACAAAAAAATATTCATAAGAATGCATTGAAACAATCGGAAAGACGGGGTGAAATAGAGACTGTAAATAACGCTGCATTAGAGACACAATAACATAAAATGTCAGTTCTCGTAATAACGGTGAGATTTAGAGGTATTCCGTTTTGCCCCAAAGGACAATTTTTCATGCGTTCTCAGAATTATTATTGCGAAATGATTATTTTTCGTTAGTAAACAGTCTATTAATAGCTCCGAACTCGTCCACGCGGCCTTTTTTCTTAGGTACCCCGTTTTGCCCCAGTCTTTCCTACGTATACATTTAAGGATGATATATGTAGCGATAGTCGGTGTAGGAGAAAATAGAAGTGAGAGACAGTGCTGACTCGCCTTGATCGATTTTGTCGCGAATATGATTTACGGCATCTCGCGGAGATCACTGACATAATATCAAAGTTTGAAGTTCGGTATTAGCAGTGAATCCGACACGATCCGTTACCATGAGACATTGCGGTGACAAACCGGCATGTCTAAACTGATAAGTCTCAAGTTGCTCGTGACTTCGGGTTATCAGCATCCACTCTGCCTTTCAGCGACCTCAACTCCCGGCTAATTGACTGCGTCAGACGTTGACGGCTCTTAAGAATTACAACGAACTAAGTACTCTACTTGTCAGTGGTGAGACAACGGAGTGAAACGAACTCGTGTTCTTCACTCGACAAAAGATCCTTTTTTTGACCAGTGAAAAATTAATTTAAAAAAATAGCCCGTCTTACCCCACAGTACCATTTTACCCCGCTCTCCCCCTACATCATAAATCTGGCAGGATTTTGCCGGCTGCAAGATAAATCACTTCGGACAATGAATTAACAGATGTCTAGACTTATCGACTCTTATCTTACCTTGTCTCTTATCGGCTTATCTTGATGACTCGATATATTTTTTTATTGACGCGATACTCTCGTGCCGCACAAAAGTTTCACACGTCATGCAGGAGCATTGTGTTGGTCGCTTGACATATATGTACGTACGTACAGTGTAACGGGGAGGCACGGTACGTCCTCCCGAGGGTGGGATGAGCGGTTGAGAAAGAAGCGAGTGGCGCAAAAGAGTGGAGAGAAAAGTCGACGAACTCTTGGGTTAAAACTTTTCGTTCGGTGACAGCCAGCGCATCTAGCGGTTCCAACTCTTATGTTCGGGTTACCTCCGGATTCTGTTTTGCCTCACGCAACTCCATGACGGTCGGGAAAAGCGAGGGAGCAGAGACAGCCGGGGGTTGATGCGCGGCAAGGAACGTTTCCTACGGCGATACGAAAGTGTCCCATAGTGACAAAACTTTTCAACCCATCCCCACCCCCGGAGCGAGCTTCCGTCTCGTTTTATCCGGATTTTACCCCGGTAGAGTTTCGACCGTTATACTTTGCGCTCGGCAACGCGGCAGGTCGTCTCGGTTGCGTCTGTGGCCTCTCTTGACCGTTCCCGATGATGAAATAAAACTTCAACTAGGAACCTCATTTTCTACCGTGCAGACGACTTCCTGCACCGCAATCCGTTAACCTCGGCTCTTTACGTCAACCGTTGACTCCTTTTTTCCTCAATGAAATAGAATCGGTATGTGTATTGCAATTGGATGAAACTGCTGTAAGCTGCAGATACGGGGTAAAACGACACACTCCAAAGTTTTCCCTCTTGAAAAAATGGCTATGACCAATATCAGTTGAATAAACAAGACCATGTGATTAACAGTTGTTTGTGGTTAAAGTTGTTGTATCGACACCGCATTGGCTATCAATAAACACGGGTATATCGCTTTTCTTAGAAAGTAACATATTATCTATAAAAGTAAAAAAATAAATAAAACGCCAAAGACCGAGATTCGAGGATACGCACGAAAAGCGCGCTATCGTTGCTGGTTATTCTGAAAAATTCATTGATTAATCTAAATTCGGCCGGCTGTGGATTTACGTATCGAATTTCTTCTTCGAGTTTTCATTACGCACATATCGATGACGCACATGCGTACCGTAGGGTGTAATATAACATAGTACATAGTGTGTATAATATGTGGATTATATGTAGCGACACGTACATTTAATGGAGTGAGATAGTGCATTAAATAATGCAACCCTGCCGGTGCACTTTCAATTCGATCCGGTACTCTCTTAACCATTAAATATATAATTTAAAGTCCCCCCCCCCCCTCGGATATTCGTTAAATTAATATAATAAAAATGGACGAGCTCTCCGATATAAGTCGATAAGCTTTATCTCGCGCCCATTCCAATCCGGTGAATTATTTTTTTTAATTAACGAATTCCCGTATATAATATCCATCGACGATAATCACCGTCATACACTAATCCTCTCCATCCGGCGAATCCGAAAAGAAATGCGGTAGGTATCACGATAACTCTGATTATCTTTTAACGAGTAATCAAGACGGCACTGTCGTGTCCCCGAGAATTTCATAATCTCGAGAAGTCAAGTTAATTATTGTGTTCTCGAAAATACGTTGACTTCTCTCTGTCTGTGAATTTTAGTTGCGAACATATTTATTCCAAGTCACGATACTGTCTCGGTTTAATCACATTTCGGAAGTTCTGATAACGCAAACCCCGGCAGTACAGTGAGGACGTGTATATATTATCCATCCGCACATATTACTGCAAGAGGTGGAGTGAATTTGTCGAATTTCAAAGTGCGGCACTGCGAAACCATCAGACAAGTTTGAAGAGCGCCGGAGAGAAACTGGAAACGGCTCGAGAACGGGTTGAAACGGAGGGGGGGGGGATTATAGAGAAGTCGGAAAATGTAAATATTAATTAACCAAGGGATTTGCCCTCGAGAGATCTTCATATCTTGATTGCCGTTTCGGCGGTGAGTCTGATATCCTCAAAGAGCTATATCAATGCATCCCGAGTTTGGTGGTCATAACAGTCAGATATAATCGTAGTATCGCAGGTGCACGGAGATGTATACCGGCCGACAAGATAATTACCAACTAGTCCAATAATATCGATCCCATCCGTTCAACTCGAAGGGATTGCTGGGATACAACACTGGACCCGTGTGTTTACCTCCGCGTATAATGCGAGACATTGATTCTCCACCGCATTAATAATACTATAGGTCTATTATATGCGCGATAAACACGCCTGTAGGCTGACTCGAAATCCAATCAAGTTTCCTCCGTCCATGAACTGCCACAGTCATTTGCGACTGGGATACAAGTTTCACGAGATCCCCCTCATAAAATAGAATAGACCGCAAAGGGGGTGCGGGTGTTCTTTTGCTGCCTCATAGAGGAAGCTATGTTTTGGTAGAAATAGAAAAGAATCGGGATTTCGATGTCGGACTACTTAAAGTAGTCTAAAACGTCGAAAAATACGATTTTTAGCCGGCATTCGGATGTATGCGCGACAGATTTGCATTGGTTGAAACGCCTCTAACGCGAAAACGGTTTGAGACAGCGAGTTGAAATTTGGTGCACCAATTTTCATGAAGATTGAGGCGCCATTGGAGATTTTGAATTTTTTTGAAAATTTTCTTACGGTATCTCCGAGTTGCGTAAATTTTAAGCTATCGTTCAACCTTTGGTATTGAATTTTGCAGAAATAAAGATACCTTGAATTTTCTATAATAACTTTTCCAAATTACGATTGACTTGCTAAAAACTATTCAGTAATCTCACCGACCAATAATCTATCGTACAAACACACTCCCAAATTGACAAAGCTAATATGTAAAATTCTGTTAAGAGACATTGAGCCGTTCGGACAAATACTGGAGTCAGCAAAAAAAGGAAAATAGCGGAACCTCAGTGAAACGCATAACGCCCGTTTTTTGCCCTAACGAGCCGTCGAGAGTTAAACACTAGGAATTACTAACAACTAAAATTTTAAAAAATAACATTACCATCACGTGCAATGCGATTACCTTCGCTGAGTCTGCTGGACAAACTCTACGAGGGACGATGAAATTTCGGTTTCGAACGGTCGGACGGATCCAACTCGTGAATGGAGTCCAGCCTCCGAGATAACACGCAACGAGTCGACTTATTAGTTTCTCGTCCGCTCGGGAAAACTGGAAGGAAACGGAAGGGTAACGTCGAGCGGCGGGACGCGAGCGTGCTTGTGGGTCCAGGATTTCGGAAATCTCCGGAAGTGCATGCCGCGAGGAAAGTTGATGGCCTCCTCGCGCATTGCGACCGATGGTACACGCCGCTCGACCTAGAAGGCCTGGCCCCTGCAGTGCTGTTGCAGTTTCCAGGTATATACGATGATACCGCATAGAGGAAAGGTGAGCGAGCGAGGAAGAGAGTCACAGCGGATTATTCGCCTCCCGATATCCGCGTAACCCTCGGACGTGGAATTTCTCTCAAAAAGTTTTCGACACCGGACAGACAGTTCGAGATAGTGCGAGCCACCAGATATCGTATATGTGTATACATATATACATATATATAATATATACATTCCGTCGATGCTGCAATACTGACCGTCCTTTCCAACGAAAGCTTCGAAACTTCGCGCGCAATTCACGATCTAGCTGCGAGCAAGAACTCTACCCGGGAGTTAGACCGCCTATCCTCAACATTCCGACGGAAACAGATCAGACGCTTCATAATGTTGATACAAGCACCGATGGAAATTTGTGGTATTGCGGAAAGCTCTGTGCCGGTCGAGTTCCTGCGTTTGTAACTCGCAGTCGAAGAAAATGAGAGAAAAATAAATCTCTCCGAAGGTGAATTCCGACCATTCGCTAGCTATATCCTATTACTCTCGCCAACTCGTGTATTGCGGACGAGCGTTCAATTTATCTTTTTCTCGACAATAACAAAAAAATTGGATCCAGGACCCTCACCGATTGATTGTTTGCAGTGGCGTTCGGACCGTGTAAAAAAATCTCCCGGCCCGAATATAGAAAGATATCGGAGGAATTCCGCTTTCGAATAAACAGAAGTTATAACAAAAAAAAGAATGACATTGAAACAAAAATGAATCTCCTACAATTCGTTGCGTTTGGACCCGGGGATTTTTTAACACACTGGAGCACCGTTACGAAGGCTCGATCGATTGGTATTTGTTGATACAATTTTTTTTTTTACCGATCGAACAAAACGAAATACCTGTTTTAGTCCGGAAATCGTAGAATCCCCGTTTTAAGCTGAGCAGCGGAATGGCCCGAGCTCCAGCTTTCATTCCCAACCGCCCCCTCGAGCTTTAATATCGTTATGCAGTTAAATTCTGACTTTATTACCAACGTTAAACCCGGTATTCTAATAGGAAACAGTGCGCGTATCACGAATGACTTTACCTATACAACGGGGGAGCAGCGACGCAGGGGTGGATCGAGGAAAACTGGATAGCCCGGGACGGTCGCGGGTAATCGCGATTATAAAGTCTGGCCGTGTGTGAGAAGGTTGCGACGGGCTATATCTCATTCATTTTCGATGGCGCGGAGTGAAACGTGCGCCTAGCCGGGCCGGGACACCGTCTCGCACCCTGGGACAGAAACGGGATAGAGTACGAAAGGAAGTTTTCGCGAACGTGGAGAAAAGTGCGCGCGGGCGCGAGCTATTTGCATTTTATTCCGCGTCGTAACGGGGTCGACGGGGCGGCGGGTGTGGGAGAGGGGGTGAGTTTCGCGCGACGTGGAGCGAGTCGGTTCGCAAGAGCGTCGTCTAGGCCGCTTGGATCCACGAAGGAGGGACCGGGAGAGAGTTAAGGGAGGTTTTACGGGGGCGAACTCGCTGCTTGGAAGTCCTTCTGGTTTGCTTGGCGTGCTTCAATTGCAGACCGGGAGGGCAAAGGGGCAATCGGCGCGGATGCTTTCCGCCCCCCCCCCACCCCCCTAGAACGCCATCTCGAGGGTGGTTACTCTCTCTCTCTCTCTCTCTCTCTCTCCACCCTTCTCGTTTTCCCGTCAGCGCCTTGGCCTCTACTAATAAAAGGGAGGCGAACGTATTTTCTGCGTAGCTAAATTGGATTGGCACTTTATTGGCAATATTCGTTTGCGTGGCGTCACGCCAGGCTTCTATGTTCACCGAGCAGCGGCGACGGTGGCGGGCGGTTCAACAAAAATCTCTTCACCGATTTTCTTGTCGTTCTCGTCTCGACGTGGGTTATCCCCGGGGTCGCACGGAAGCCTCCATCGCCGGTCCGCTCATTCTGCAATGTTAAAGGGATTATAAATTATATTATACACTGTGTCGTATTCATGGTTCGGGATGAAATCGAGCGAGCTGACGCTACCTTAGCCGGAAGCTATGTAACAGTTATTGTATCGCAGTCTCACCACGCTGGTCCCGGTCAGCGGGTGTGTATGCACGTATGTGTGGGGTATGTGCTCGATCGGGCGCACACTATGTTGTTTATGTATTACAAAGACTAACGGGTCGTTTCGGGCAATGACTTTCCCTTCTCTCCTGCTACGATTCCTGTATCGTCCTCGGCCAATATGGACTACCCTCCTATCGCTACGAAGCCCCCTTCCGAGTCTCGTATTACCTCGATCCTGTACACATGCTGACGGGCGAATTCCCTGCTCTCAGAGAGCAGTGGACTTTTATTCGGGACACTGGATCACGGTGCTGTCCGATGGATTTGTCGCACTCCATTGAGGGGATACACTGTAGGATCTTTAGCGATCACAGTGTACGATGATTTTTATTACACTAGCTATATACTATCTGGGTGTTTTTAACTTTGGGGAACCCTATGTTGGTTTTTTTTTTTTTTACTGATCTACTGGCGGACTTACGAAGACGCCCCTTACGCTCCGGATTCGCCGGTAGGTAGAGCGATGCAAAACGGACCCGTGTTTTCCATTTGGGATGAATGTTCAGCAAATTGAAAAAAATTGTAAAAATAGTTTCATTGTTGTTGTCAATTCTTATTACATTGGTCTATATAGGGTAGACTGGGACAAAACGGGGACCCTAAGCAATAAAACCTACTACAATAATACTGAAAGCATACATGAATTGTTTTTCACACCAAAATTGTATTGGCACCGGTTTTGAAAGGATATTTAAAAAAATACCATCTGAGGCAAAACGGGGTACCCTTCAATTTGACTTGCGGCAACTTTTGTTAACTTCGTTATTACCCTATTTTGCCCCACGTCGATATGACTTTTCATGTCCCCATTTTGCCCCGGTTTCCGTCGCATTTTGTCTATCATGAATCGATTTATTCGATTATTTTTTCAACCCCAATTTCGACCAATGAGAGCGCGGTATTTGACATCACGTGGTACAACTAGGTCTAAATTATATCGATAATTTTTCGAAAATTTTCCGGCTAGGTTGCTAGGCGATAAACATTAATTTTTCTGTCACTTGTAACCTATGCGAATGATTAAACGTCAAATTGCCATTCACGAGCATGGACATGAGTGAGCGAAGAAAGCGATTTGGTGATGAATCTCTAGAGAGCATCTCTAAAAAAATCAAACAGAATGTCCCGGCTAATACAGAGAAGAGCAAGAAGTCGATTTGGGCCCAAATTACTGGATTTTGTACAGAGAAAAAATATGTGCTGGATGCAACAACCTCAGATGAAACCCTCGCTGATATTTTGAAAGACTGGAAAATGTCAGTATACTGGAATAACTTGTCAGGAAAATGTTAAATACCACAATCTCATTGGTCGAAATTGAGGTTGAAAAAATAATCAGCCGAATACCCCTCAAGCTTAAAAATTAATCGGGTATTTCCCTCTTGTTTCCCTGCGTAGCATCGATCGAGATAAGTTTTGCTCAAAAATCCCTCGCGCTGCGCGCTCGGGATTTTTTTAAGCAAAACTTATCTCGCTCGTTGCTACGCAACGAAACAATCGGGAAATACCCGATAATTTTTAAGCTCTCGGGGTATTAGAACCGATAATTTTTGGTACCCCATTTTGCCCTACGTCGATATGACATTTCATGTCACCGTTTTGCCCCGGTTTTCCCTACTATATTGGTGTTTATTAATTTTAAGGAATTCTATGTTAATTTTTTGTTCTTCGGGACTGATCTACGGGCCGACTTACGAAGATATCCTTACGCTCTGGATTCGTCGGTAAGGTAGAGCGATGCAGAACGGATCCGTATTCTCCATTTGAGATGTGACTTTAAAAAATTGAAAAAATTTGTGAGAACAGTCCGTTTTGCCCGCCCTCACCATGCATCGCGGCGAACGATTTATTCGCTACGTACTACGTGCATGGTCACTGCATTGCGCGATATTATCGTAAAGCGCCCGGAAAGATAATATACAACCGGGGATCTTCTGCTTTACGTGTACGGCCGGTACCATCTCACCCGGTAGTAATATTCTCACATCGATCGGAACGCGCCTGGCGCCCAACTGTTTGCCGTAATGATACTCAGCCCTTCGACCGATGTGTGGCAAAGGGAAGCTTGTTTTTTTCTTTTGCGCTTTTTTTTTATTATTTCTCTCTCACTAGCAAACGTGCGTGCGTGCTTTTTTGCCTCCCCCTTTGGAATATCGCCAATGAACCGGGACCAAATGAGAATTTCGGTGACCTAGAGTCATTCACCCTCGCGTCGGCAATACGATACCCCGGATACATATATCAGTGACGATGGTTTCCCTGCCATTTACGGGCCTCGTATTTGCCCCAGCTTCACGACTATTCTGCGAGCTTCACGGCCTCCGGTCCGCGCGCATTAGTCACGCGCACTGATACCGGCCATCCTATAACTTCCTTCATATCGTTTCTCCTAAATTTCCGTGTGCTTTTTTGCCTTCGTACCGTCTACCGCGCTTCTCGACAACGCTAAAGCATTTTTCAACCGAGAATCGGTAAATTTTCTAATTCCGATGCGCGATATCAATTAAACTGTGATTCAACGATAATAATCGAATCGGAGCAATCACTCACCGCAACTCGACGTGGCGTGATGTATTAATGCGTATAGAACGTTAATTACCAATAATTGAGGAATATCGAACAACGGGGCCAAATACGTTTGTCGTTCACTGTGCGGGTGCACACCGAATGTGTACTGTTATTCTCAAAACATATATATATATATATGTTTATATATATATATAAACATATATATATATGTGTGTATATATTTGGAGAAACAATATCGAAGCAATTGAAAACAACGGGGTTCCCGAAGATACAATGATTGACAATCCGACGCCGATGTTATGGGATTTCCATCGGCTTCAGCGCGAAACGAGCTACACAATTCGGTTAAAGGTCAGCCCGGCGATGATTACAACAGAAATGTCGGGTAATCAATCAGTTAAATACGAATCAATTCGAGAGAGGGAGTCGGCTATTATACGACTTCGCGGGATTGGTCAGTATAATAATGACCAAACACAAATAGAACCCGGAACACACGGATTTCGTCGCATCGCCGACAATTACGTATGGATAGAGAGACCAATGACGTGCATACAGTCCGAATCTTCGTGAGTTATGGAAGTGACCTCCGACATTGGCGATCGCCGATGGTGTCACGGATATTGCATTACTTTTATTGTTAAACTGCACGGACTGGAGTGAAATAAGATAAAATAATTGATAATTATCGGAGTGCGGAAATACTTGGATTACAAGGAACTTTTTAGGATTTCAGGTACGTACTTGAAATACAAAAGTACTTTTTTATGATTTCAAGTGCGAAGTATAAGTGCTTTGTGTGTACACGCTCACATTACGGATACTCGATCAGTAGAATACCGTCCTGTTTCTATTAACATAAATGTCTAAATTGTTCAATTAGTATAATTTCAACGAGATTTTTTTTATTTCATTAAAAAGAAACGTGTAGTGTCGCTTTTGTTTTTTTTTAATGTTTTTAACGCTACGAATCTAATTGCGAAAAGTACTTGATACTTCATGTACTTCAGATACTTTGCACTTTGTACTTTAAGTATTTTTGAATACTTGGCGCAACTCTGATAATTATAGTAGGCGAAGAAGAAATAATTGGGAGGTTCTACTGGGGTTTATGATGATTAATTGAGATGGAAAAACTTTAATTAGTGTTTTTTTTTGCGTGTAATCGATAAAATCCCTCATTAAAGGTGTAACTTGGTGAAAAATTCATTCCGACACGAACTTTCCATCGTCTCGAAGCTTGCCTCGGAAATGACCAGGAAAAAGAGGAAAAGAGAGAAATTAAAATAAAAAGGTTCGCGACGATTTTCCCGAGAGTTTCATGCAACATGATTATAGTCGTAGGTTGTATATTTATAACTTATAAGTGTTGAGAAGTGCGAGCCCGGCTCTGATGCCCAAGCTCGTACGAGCGTTACACGCATTACCGATCAAAGTGAGGAACGGGCACGGGCAATGTGTTTCTTAACTGGTGCATAAATTGCGAGACGCGCGAGACACCCCAGCTCGGCAACTGTAGCGCAGAAATTAACACGGCCTGTACACACTCTCGTGGGCTGTTCGCCTCCTACACATACGAGCGCGATCTCACCTACCCGGTCTGACACTGCTTCATATCTTCATTAGTTATACCTTTTGAACCCGCGATCAAAAAAAAAAAAAATGGTGACGTTTAAATATTCGAAAATCGCCCCTTTCGTCCTCTCGTTTTATCGTCTATTTTTATATATATATTTTTTTTTATTTTCAATAAAAGCCGACCGGAACTCTCGTGAGCTGTTCGCCTCGTACCCATACTTGGGCGATCTCACCTATCCGGTTCGACGCTGCATCAAATCCTCATTATTTATACCTTTTTAACCCACAATCAAGAAGAAAAAAAATTGTAACGCGTAAATATCGAAAGTCCCCTCTTCAAAAAATCCAACCAGTTCCAATCCAGGTCTTCCAACCTGCCGATTTTTTATCCATTTACTCATATCAACTTCCTCTTTAATTTTTTTATTCTTTCAGTAAAAACCGATTGGCACTCTCGTCGGCTGTTCGCCTCGCATCCATACGCGAGCGATCTCACCTATCCGACCCGATAATGCTCAATATCCTCATTAGTTAAACCTTTTTAATCCGCGATCAAATAAAAAAAACTGTAACGTTTGAATATCGAAAGTCGTCTCGTCCATCCTCTCCACGTATTAATCCATTCATCCATCTCAATTTTCCATTTTCATACGTATATATATATGTTTATTCTCAGCAAAAGCCGCCTGAAAACGACGTATTAGCGACGGAAACAATGAAACGAAGAGTAATGGAAACGGTTCGCGGTAATGAAAGCTTATTCAGTCTGTATTTACATTCTATTGTGTCTCCCCCATCCCATCTCTTACTCGCTCACCTCCCTTGTTCTCGTTTTTCTCTTCCTCCTTCCCTCTCCTTCGGTATCTGTGGTCCACTCTTCAACGCCATTGGTACCAAGAACCGTGAGCCGGCTACGCATTCAAATCAATATCAATGATAATTTTAAATTGTTCTGGAGAAGTGCTTTCCTTTTTTTATTCCCTCCTTTGAAATCCCCACCAGGTGGGATTCCCGACCCAATTGTGAGCGGTAGGTAAAGTGAATTGCGTCACGAATCGAAATCAATGCCAGGAATCGTCTCGGATAATCTTGTAGCGCCGTCAAACTTCCCAACAGCTATCGTTCGCGATATCGCGGCGTACAGAACAGAAAGGGGCAAAAAGAAACACCGCGGTAAAATTGACCGGTGCGTTCTTCGTTCGATGTGAGACTCTTCTTGGGCACCTCGAAAGAGTGACTAAGATGGTCCGTCTTGAAACAGCAAAGGAACATTCAACGGGCAAGTCATGCTGCAACGTCCGATGCCGATCCAATGAGGCGTGTCAGTGGAATTGACTAAAAATGTCCGGTAGTTTGGGCACAAAATCCTATTGCTCGTGTCGTTTATTCGTAGCACGGAAATACCTATCGGGAAACGCTATTGGGAAAAGTCCCGTCTCGTCGAACGACTAAACAGCCTACTCACGGAAACTGTAATTTTCCTTTCCAATGGCACACGATACCGCCAGCGAGAGAAAAACCGAACGAACGATGGGGGGAAAAAAGGGGACAATAAAAAAAAGGCAAAGTGCGACGATTCTCTCTCAGTCGATCTTTAACCGGATTCATCACTGATCGGCTCTACGACTTACTCCACCTACGGCTTTCACGTAAAGTAGGACATACATTTAGGCGGTGCGAACTATCCGGTACACGTTGGGATACCAGAGAAAGTATATAAAAGCCCGTGAGTTATTCACGGTGAATCCCGGAAAGTCTGTTCACACGCCAGACTCCCGAGCAGATTTTCCAAAGCTTTTTGTCTACTTCTTTCACGCTGTCGAAACGGATTCAATTCGCAAGAGCTTCAACCTCCGGGGAGCTACGAGTCCCGGCTCTCTCCTTTTTCTCCTTATTCTCCTCTTTCCTCTCCTCCCACTCTTTCCCTCTCGCTTTCTCTCTCGTTCTCTGTGTATTCCACTACTTTTTAAAAAGGAACAGCAGCGGAATTTACCGGATGGCGCTCACGGAAAGTCTTTGGTACGTGTCGCGTGACAAGCCGTCTTCTTGGCACTACTCGCCCAACTCGTCGTTCCAGCGACGTGTCGCTCTGCCGCTGGGATCGACTTTTCTCGTTCTCTCTTTTTCTCCACCTCCGTGTCGCCAAATCTCCTGCCTTCCAGGTACAAATTTTTTTAGATCCTAAAATATAAGGGCGTTAGCGGAGTTGCCGGACCAAAGCTATTTCGTGTCCGAGGCGAGTACCTACAGGGGACGAGATGGCCGATGGGTGACGTAGAGAGCACCGATGCAATGCGATTTTCTACTGACTTCCTAGACCATTTGTCTCGAAGGACTGACAAGCGTTTGGATTGTTAATCGTAGATCGTAGGGGTCAAGTCCGGACCATCGCTTTAAGGTAGCTCCTGCACGGAACACTCGTCAAGCGTGATGGACCACCCTAAAATTATTAAAATAAAAATAAAAACCTGGAAAGAAAAGGATAAAAACCTTTTCTAGGCAATGACAGAATAGGGAAGGGAGGCAAACTGGAGTATCCAAAAAATTATTGTATTGCTTCATTATTAGGCATGTCTAACTGTCTTACAAAAAATGACGTCACTGCATTAAGAATTTTATCGTTGATAGGTAGAAGTAGGAAAACTCAAGATGTATGGATAGTACAGGCGGGGCTTAAAAAAAAAAGTGAACAATTTACGGGTAGCCCGTCTCGCCTAGGGCTGTACGGGTAGGCCGGTCTAGCCGGCTAAAATATCTTATCCAGCTAATGGATTTTACAGTTTGGCCGGCTAAGCTAATATAGTCTGGGAATTTTTTGACGAATTTTTATTTACTTTTTTTCTAATGTTACGTGCAAGGTATTTCGAAGTATTTTCGCCCGCTGAACATGAATCCGGTGGCCTAAAGTACAATGCTACATTAAGGAGCTCGATTTTATGCACGAAAAATAGTATTTTAGGGATTTAAATGGAAAATATTGGGTTGGGAATACAATAATTGTTATATTCGTGATCAGCGGGAAAAAATACATCGAATATAGCTTAGAGATAAAAAAAAATCGAATGAACAACGATTTTTCAATATTTGAGCCACTTTTGGAAAAACGTCGATTTTCGTGATTTTCAAACGTCGATATCTCGGCTCCCAATGGAGATAGGGAAATCGGAGGTGTCCATCGTGCTCTACGGAAAAAAATGCACAATATAGGGCCTTGTCCGAAGTTTTTAAATCGTTTTATCGTGCTGTTTGAGGACATTGAAAAACCCAAAAAATGAACTCGAAAGGGTTTCATTTTTCTTTTTCTTTTTTCTAAATTAACTGCCACATATTCCGACGTATTTTTGCGTGCTGAACACGAATCTGCTGGCTCTTTTGGACTAAAGTACAATGCGACATTAAGGGACTCGATTTTATGCACGATTTTATGCACTTGGTCGGCTAAACTAGTTTAGCCGGGCAAAACCCAACAAAAACGTATTACCGTGAAAATTCGCCCTAACCAATTGTTGTTCTTGCAAGTCCATCGTGATTAATATTTCTCTTGGTTGAGGACACAGCAATTACGTAAATAATTCGATGTTCCTTTACTGTCAATAAATGCATACAATTTTGGATAAGCAATTGTAGAAATTTAGCACTTATTTCACCCGTGTCTCACGCGGTAGCCACTATAACTCCATCTCTCAATCGAAAGATCAAGCGACTATTTTTTTAAAGGCATTGGAACTATAAACTATAGTAATTCGGGCCTTTTTGGGAATAAGCATTGTCCCGAATAGTCGTACGATTTAATAATGCAAATCTAATTTCTGTTCGATAATAATGAATGTAATTACCCATCCGATTTTCTCGAAATTTCAGGTATCCTGGATGAGAAAACGGGACATGCACATACTGAGCACCGGTATATCGACGTACACGTCTGACCTAAGATTCCAAGTGATACATCCGGACAAGTCAGAGAACTGGACGTTGCAGATAAAGTCACCGCAGAAGAGAGACTCGGGCACTTACGAGTGCCAGGTCAGCACCGAACCCAAGATGTCTCTCAACTACACCCTCACCGTCGTTGGTGAGTGCGGAGTTACTCTGATATACTCTCTTTCGTCGGTGCGCACCGTCTTGGATAATTCAACGATACCACTACCTTTCCAACCCGGTTCGCCTCGTCCCATTAATCTAACTCGACATCTCCCCGTAGTTATATATCTCACACGACACGCAAAGCTTTCATCAGCAGCTTTCATTCCTTGCGGAGACTCGTTAGTTTTATTTCGAGATGTTGTGTCTATATGCCGGCATGGAAGTTTTATACTACTGCGAAAAAAAATAAATAAAAATAAACTGACAACAAGCTGAGACTATCTTGCACTAATCAGAGACCCGACTCACTAATTAGAGACTCTTTGAGAATTTGCACGATTTCACAGCAAAGCGAAATTCCGGTGATTAAAATACCGGAGCTACCCAATCCGGCTACGTTACTTCTTTAACGCCCAATGTACCATATTTGTCGCGGTGATTAAAAATCTATTTTGAAAAATATATGTCTCTATTTTAAATCAGAAAATTCGCGAAATATTTCACAAACTGGAATGCATTTCAAGAACATGAAAAAGTTATGCTTCGAACATAGCTTTTAACTAACGGGAACTGCCCTTTCTGGACAGATCGTCTATCTCGAATTCCCGGAAATTTCCCTGATTACCTTGACGCATTCGAAATCCCCTGACATCTTCAAGCTGTCCAGGTTGTTTCTGACAGTGGCAGGTTCTTAATTAACCCTGAAAAATTTTAGCCGAGAGAAAAACCATATTAATGTATGCAAACTTCGTAATGAAAAGCGTAAAACCCGACCTGGTGATTCGCGGGTAGTTAGTCGAAGCTTATTAACCTCGTCGAGCGCTGATCCCTCGACTCGCACGTCTCAGGTATTGGACAACGATGTCATGCACGCGCATGGGAGGTCTCGGGGGTTCGAAAAAGCCGATAGCAGTCTCACCGCTTCTACTCTAACCCGGTCACGTGTCCCGCCCTCATACTATCACCTCCTTAAATCCCGATTCTATCGTGACTTGAAAGTTTCGTAGCCCGGCGGCGTTCACGGATATATAACTTTCGATAGAGTGAACGGAAAGAGGAACGCGACAGTGACAGAGATGGGAATAAGAAGGGAGGAAACAGCCACCGGGAAAACGGAGAAATTCCGACCAGGTGTTGCATATCTTCCGCTGACTACGTTCTCTCGGCCATTCGATTCTTAACGGCAAAAAAATTACGACGCTGCTCTCTCAATCTATGTCGCTAGGCGACTTACTCAGACCCGATCTAGTCTTCCGTTTCCTGCAACAATTTTTCGAATAATGTATCACCCGTTGCTAACACTAGATTCGAGTCAAGGATGACGAATGGAGATAGATAATTAAAACGAGACTGAAATTGTGTATGGTAGATAAAATTTTGACAAAATCCTGAGCAAGTTCAGGAACGAGACTCAAAAAAGCATTAAAAAAGTCGCAGTGCTGGCGCGTTATCTTCTGAATGGAAGTACCATCGAGGACCTCGGAAAGAGTTCATCAGAGCAAAATCAGTAATTTAAAGCAACGGATCTAGGTCTCGTCCTTCCAAGTCCCCAGGAGAGGTACATTGGATTTAAAAATGCAAACCCTATTCAAGTTCCACAAATATTGCGTATCTTTCGCCGACTACGTTCTCTGGACTATTCGATTTTTAACAGCAAAAAAAGCGATGTGAAAACGCTGCTCCTCAATCTATGTTCCCGAAAAAAAATGCATATAATGTATCATCTGTTAATTGCCAATGATAAAGTCGAGTCAAGAATGAGGAACAGGGAAAGATAATTAAAACGAGAGTGGAATTGTGTATGGTAGAAAAAATGTAGACAAAATCCAGCAAGCTGAGGAACGAAAGAATAAAAAGTATACAAAAAGTCGTAAAGTTACCAGAATAAAAAGTATGCACAAAGTCGTAAAATGCAAACCCTATTCAAGTTCCGCAAATATTGCATATCTTTCGCCGACTACGTTCTCTGGGCTATTCGATTTTTAACAGCAAAAAAAGCGATGTGAAAACGCTGCTCCTCAATCTATGTTCCCGAAAAAAAATTCATATAATGTATCATCTGTTAATTGCCAATGATAAAGTCGAGTCAAGAATGACGAACAGGGAAAGATAATTAAAACGAGAGTGGAATTGTGTATGGTAGAAAAAATGTAGACAAAATCCAGCAAGCTGAGGAACGAAAGAATAAAAAGTATATAAAAAGTCGTAAAGTTACCACCTGACCTGGTATCTCATGGACGGACTCCATCGAAGTCCTCGGAGAAAGTTCTTTGGAACAAATCAGTAATTTAAAGTCAGGGAACTAGGATTCGTCCTTCCAAGTCCCCAGGAAGGGTAGATTGGATAAAAACAAATTCAAACCCTATTCAAGTTCTGCAAGTGTCCTATGAGGGGGGTATGTGCAGGAATTGTACAGATACAAGTAAATGGGACGTTACAACTCCATCCTTAAAAAATTGCACGGTCAGCCATTGGCGTTTTCCAACAGCTGTAGTAATTTTCTTGTTTTATTCTTTACCATACAAATGGTAGAAATAAAGAATTTGTATCTCGAAGTGTCCAACCGGTACCGAACGAAGCGTAAATAATATCGTATTCCATACACATGTGCACATCCGCTCACCGTTAATAATAAAGTTGAGACAAGAATGACGAATAGGGAAATATAATTAAAACGAGACTTGGAATTTTGTGTATCGTGTGTATTGTGTATCGTTGAAAAAAATTTGGCAAAATTCGGCAAGCTTAGAAACGGAAGACTAAAAAGCACGCAAAAGGTCGTCGGGCTATCAGCTAACTCGTTATCTGTTGGATGGAAGTACCATCGAGAAGACCTCGGTGAAAGTTCATTGGAAGAAATCAGTAATTTCAAGCTAGGAACCTGGGTCTCCTCCTTCCAAGTTCCCAGGATGGGTACATTGCATAAAAAAATCCATACCCTACTCAAGTTTGTATTCACTTTGGATACAAAAACAATCCAAACCCTATTCAAGTTCCGCAAGTGCACTATAAGGTGGTTATGTGAAGGAACTGTGCAGATACAAGTAGACAGGACGTTGCAACTCTATCTTACAAAAAAGTGCACGGTCAGTCGCCAGCGTTTTCCAATAGCTGTAATAATTTTCTTGTTTTATTCTTTATCAAATAAATGGTAGAAATAAAGAATCTGTATCTGGAAGAGTCCAACCGGTGCCGGACGAAGAGTAAATAATATGGTATTCCATACATATGTGGACGTATATCTAAGTTGCGCATGGTATAAATACGTATTGATACCGCAGGAGCGCGTAAAAACGTATCGCAATAGTCCGTTCGTGAGTTCGAGGGCCGGCCAGCATTGCAAATCCAATGCGAATGGCAATAAAACACGAAGCTGCTCGGCGCCGCCGGCATCGTCCCATCAGGAGAGGGGGGGGGGGGGGGAGAGAGAGAATTTCACGCGAGGTCCAGCCTCTGCGGTCTCACCGATACTGCTCTGCGAGCTCGCACGGCCTGGATATTTTTATCGCACCGACGGCGAAAAACCGATTCGGTTAAATTCTCCCTCGCTACCCCAATCTACCTTCAACCTCTCGCTCTCCGCCTATACACGGCCGATCATTTGCTGCTATTCCATACGATACTCCGTGATCCCCCGTCCCCCGACGTCCCTCTGTGAAACGCGCACACCCGGATTTGTTCATCTGTCCCTTTTTGGTTATTACCATTCTCAATTGTTTCTATCGTGACACATTTATTCTTTAATTTAATAAACAATTTGTACACAAAATTGTGAAGTTTTTCTTTTTGTTCCAAAAGTCGCTCTGTCAACAGCGCTGTGCACTAAAGTCGGGTGCAAAAGAAAAATTGATTTTTCGACCGGAAATACGTCACACCGGAAAATTCATTCTTCGACCGGAAATTACGTCATACCGGAAATACGTCGCTTGCGGTCGAAAAATGTGACTTTCTCAAGTGTAACGATATATGCCTGTGATCTGTTTGCGGCGTATACGCGGAAATATGAAATTGGACATCGTTCCGAAATGAGTTTTTGAAACGTGACAATTTGTATAACGGTGCTGTACTCTATAGCCTCCGTTTGCCCGCGAAAATGTGGCGATAGTGCGGAAACATCGGGAGGCGAACGAAATGGACGGGCAATTTCCACGATTTTATGTTACCTGTTCGAGGTATCATAATTTCTCGTTTGGAGCGAAAAGTTGCGACACTTAGAGGAGCCGAAAGAGCGGAAGTCGAAGTGCCGCGCTGGAAGAATCTGTGATCGTAAGGAAAACAAAGTCGCCTCGTTCACCCCCCTCCTGCCGCCCGACGCCGTACTAACCCATCCTGGTAGTAGCTTCTCTCGCCTTATATTCTCTTTTTCCTTGCCTCTTGCGAAGTGCAGTTGGTACAAAACTTTTGTACGTGCAATCGGTAGCCGGACGAGTTTCGGCGATGCTCCGAGTTATATGCGCTTGGTCGTTACAAACAAGACTAAATCGATGCGTACGAGCCAATACTGTGCGCACACATACATATATACGCTACAGTATGCGATATACATTATAAAAAATATAAAACGCTCAACGGCGGAAGTGTTAAAGAGAGCATTTTAAAAAATCCGTAAAACTGGAACTCCCCCAATTAGCGTTTAATTGGATAAATTATACCATCCGAAGGATTCGCGTGAAGTAAACTCGTTACGTGATCGAAGTAAAAAAAAACAGAATCGAAATGTTGGATGATATGGGGGGGGTGCACGAGACGACAAGCGCAGATGCCTCGACACTAATCCCCTCGTTTCCCATTACACTGCATATACCGACTTCGATCTCGATTCCCATACCGAAATTACTGTTCGATGCGGCATTTTGCATAACGAGCCCCACGTTTCGCATTAAACGAACGAGTGTTTTCTCCATCCAAGCTTCCCGTTCTCCCTCGCCCCTCGCCATGTGTATACGCGCATCGCGCGGTAATAAACAATCCATTTCATTACACGATATCGTAACGCCTATATGTATCGTGGGCATTAAATCGAACTGTCGTAATTTTACCGATTGTGAAATCTGTGCAAGCGGCGTTCAGTGATTAATGTTACACTTTAATACTATTATCGTGTATAATCGGTCGGACGGTTCTAATTACAGTCGCCAAGGCGTTACTTCGACAATCGTCAGGGAAAAATGGGCACAGTACTCACTTAAAAGAAAAAAACCACTTCACACTGCCATATTGTTGCATCGATAGTGGATGGGGAAAAGACAACAAAGAAGTGGCAGGTTTACACCACCTGAAGGATTTGATACGGCATGACAAAAAATGCCTAAATTATGCAATAATATTGATAAAAATAATGGTCAGTCTCATCACTGTAAAAAAATTCGTATGAAATTTAAGCTATTGATACTGGAAGTTTTCATACATAAACTGGTATAGGAAATCGCATATAGAATTGTGATGAAAAATTAACGTATACTATTAAAAAGTTTAGAAATACTTCACTTTTCATAATTCAGTTTAATTTTACTATAAAAGTCCTTTATATCCAATAACTTTAATTTCACTGTAAAACTCCATAAATTTTTCATTGGAATTCTACATTGAATTGAATGTACCAGTTTTTGCAAAAAAAAAACTTTCGGTCCGGTGCATTAAATTTACCATATTTTTGAATAGTCAACACAAACATTTTATTACAATTTTTGTTTTATAATACTCCTGAAACTGCTCGAAAAAAGGTAACTTTACCGTCGACGGCAGGAAAGAGGCGACAGCGAGGACATTGGGAGACCCCGAAACGAGCCGCAGACACAATTGTGATAATGGGTTTAAATCGTAACCCGATTCAAATCTGATAGTGAAACAATGACGACAATGAGAGAGAGGGATAGTGGGAGGGGAGGTTTCCCGACACATACATAACGGTGAAACAAACACGCATGAACGAGGGCTTAACGCGCGGTCGTTAGTGTCGTGAATCTGGGAGGTCGGAGGCCGCAAACAGCCTCGCATAAATTATCCTCGTGGAGCACGAGTCGTTAACGGCAGAGAGGAACGAGAATCCCAACCCATTATCTTGCTAATATCGACGATAACCATGATTTTTGTCGTTACGAGGCGGCAATGAGTGCGCACGACTCGGGCACGACCGTACCGTTCGATCCGCGACTCTAACCATGATGTCCCTATCGAAGCACATTTACTTTACGCGTTACACGTCGGCGCTGATTCGCCCAATTCTGGCTAGTCAAATCATTTCAATTATACGGACGTAAAAAATAAACTAAAAAAATTATGCCGGAGCGTTATGGACAAATACCATGAATATCGCGAATTTGCGCATTGTTACCTCATAATTTCTTTTTTAATTCACAAAGCTTCTTCCATCAGAAAGCGTTTTCAAATTTTTTCAATTATACGAACGAAAAAAGACAACCAACAAAATTATCCCGGAGAGTTATGGGAAAATACCATGATAATCGCGAATTTGCACATTGCTTCGTCATCATTTCTTTTTAAGATGAGTAAAACACGTTCATCTGTAAGTTCATCTAAGTTCTTGTTTCGATCACTGCTACATTGGTGTTTTTTTGCTGTATGACTCTGCACGGTACTCTTAGGGAGCTTCAGCTCCAGTAGTACGAAATAAATCTCTCTCTCTATCTCTCTCCCTCCACCGTAACACCAACGCCGTAACACCAACTCTCACATTCCTGGCTCCATCACGGGACTTTCACTTCACCTTAATCCACAAAGTTTCTTCCACGAGAAGGGGCTGTAACTTTTTTTTTCATTAATTTTGTAAAATAAAACTAAATATCTCGGAAAAGAAAATTTGACCAAAACAAAACTCCGTTTACGAGAGAGCAAAAAAAGCCCCTGATCTCATAAACCCGTAGAAGGGGTTCAGACCTTTTTTTCTGTTCATCAGGGAAAGGCTTTCAGCTTAAATTTCCGATTAGCCCTCCGGGCCACGACTGTCTTGTACATCCCGAGTAATCCCCGATGATTAGCGACACGAGTGAGATGAGACAGGACTTCTCATCAGATTGCGAGAGGAACTACGCGACACGCTTTTTCGATCGAGGTCCTTTGGGGATCGGTACTGGACCCTCGCCAAGGCAATTGCAGCCTCGTCAGCCCTCGATTGACTGCGTTACGTTTCACTCGATGTTCTTCACGTTCCAACGCCGGGCATCGACGAGGAAGTATTTCCGAGACTATTTTCCTGAGGAGAGCGCGTCGTGAAAGAGACTTATGCGATAATAAAATGGAAGACAATAGACTATAGTTAATTCGCAGGCTTGTAGCTATAAAATTCTTGCGCTTCTGTAAGAACATTATTTATTTTTTTGTTCACCATTTTTTTTTTAATCAACGAAGTTCCAAGATCGTGAATAACTCAGCTGTGTTATACACAGTGTATTATTCCCTGATGCGTTTAGTTTTAAAGGTTCCTTTATCGCGAAAAGATAACGGGCCGGAGAGCTAGAGAGGGCGGAGTGAAAAATGCGTGAGATAAATGAAAGACGGCAAGAGGGAAGGATGCTGTCACCGTCGTGGAGTAAACGGAAAATTCAAATTAAGCGATATTGCTCGGCTCCCGGTGGAAAATTAGTAGCTTCGCTAAACTCGTTAAAACCGACGAATTAGGTTTAATTATTAAGTTGCCGAGAGAAGAAGGGAAGAGTGGCTTCGAAACTTTTACCATCGTATATTTTTCCCGCCGGTAAATTGGCACACTCCCCTACCCTACAAGTAAGGATGTGTTCGCATTAGCCCGTCAGAGTGTTTTAACTATTCATGCACAGTTACGTGTAATTTGTATGCCGAATAAACAAACAAAAAAATTGCGAGGAACTCGAGTGCAAACGTTTAATCGATGTAATTGATGTAAACGTGCTTGAGTTACATGGCTGATATTGAAATTTAGTCATTTCTACATGATTTTGATAGCATTGAACCGTTGGATCGAATGGCGGGGACCAAAAATGACGAAAATATGAGAAATTCGTAAAATTTGCAAACGGTAAAAAACCGCCTTGGAATTATAATTTTTTTTTAGATAAAAATAGAAAGAGGAAATCTTCAGGAAGGGATTAGAAAAGCGAGCAGTCAGCTTAGCTAACAGTGACTACGATTTCGCGGGTACAATGGTACTCGGAGGACCAGTGAAAAACCACTGATTATCCGGAGTACACTTATCCGGATCCTCTTACGAGTCACTGAGGGAATGATCTCGTTTGTCTCTCCTCGCTTCGCTGCGTAGAGGAGAGAACCACGTTTCGCCGATGACAACGACGATGAATGACATGTAATTGAAGTGCCATCAACCTCCGACTGATCTTGTCTCTCACAAGCTTATTATTCCCTCGCTGGATACAAAGCTGCTTCGCTGTGCATAGATTTTCCACCTTTGACGCCATTTCAACAGCACCGAAGTGACTCTTCGGTGAGAGGATTCTGTCGCCCAGTGGTAAATTGCATCGCGCGCAAACGCGAAATTAGCGAGAGCGTGACTCGGCGTAAACAATTGAATGAACGATCAATTTGGTTGAAATTCAATCATGCAACTTCAATTCATTAATTCAAATGCCACGCTTAGAAAAAAAAAAGTAATTAGCGACGAAAGTGTAATTGTCTGGCGCATCACAAAATCTATTCAATTTACACCCCCAAACCATGTAATCCGCGTGTCCCAGATTCCCGCACGAATTTTCCAAGAGCTAAATCGAAGTAACGGCTATTCTTGAAATAGCTCTCTGTATTACCCCAGCTATTTATTCGCCTTTCGTTCCCCATTCCTCGGCGAATCAGACTGACCTTTGAGCGACGACCTGCGCCGAATGACCCACATCGCTGGTGTATCGACGACCCACTATAATATAACACATAGCGACCGGTAATTTTCATTTCTATAAATTGCATGGTGAATCGAAAATAAGAAATTTTCCTTTTTTTCAACACCGACCGAAATTTGTTAGTCTGATCTAACTAAACTAAATTCGAATTCAATAGGATATGTCAAAATTATCATGGAATAATTAATAAATTGTTGTCACAAAAAAAGAATACAAAACAAAAAAGCTCGGGCGAAAAATGAGCCACAATCCTGAAACAACTGAGGTAGAATCTCGGTCTCTAGATTTGGAACGAAAGCCACCACTACGTGTATTTCCCCCGACGAAAGGGTAGCGCAGATGGGACGGAGGAGAGACCAGTTTTCGCCTCCCCACAGCAGTACATCTTGGATGTACTAAACTATGTATTATACTGTACTCACTGGCACTGTCTACAGTCACTATACTTTTCTTTGCGCCGGAATAGCAGCAGCAGTAGCAGCGCTGCACGCTACATACCCCTAGGACCAAAAGACCCCGCTTCAGTGAGCATCGTCGCTCAAAGAGATTCCCAACACTCGTACCCATCCACGGTCTCGCAAGAAAGAGATAGATTCGCTTGATGCCGCACTGTTTTAGACCTGACGTACTGCTGATTCCGAAGTAAGCTTCCGGCGCTTGTGCGGCACCGGCGCTGCTTCACCACCGAATCCTCTTGATTTAAGATCTCCTCGAAGACCTCGTATATAAGAATCCTACCTCACACGCCGGTGGGATATAAAGAGGACGGTTCCACGCCCCCGTGAAAAACCCACCCGAATCGTTCCGCAAATACACTGTAAAATCCAAAGTCTCCTAAAAATATTTCAATGAATGATCAGGACCTTTGAAACGATTTTGCTCTTCCATTTAACAGTGGGGCGCGTCATACACTTTAAATCTCAACACGATTGTAAGCGTCGGAGGAAACCGCGCGTGACTGAACTTACAGAATGTAACGTACATATGTGCGCGTGCAGCTGAAGGGGCAATGACGCAAATCGTTGCTGGGCTGATTTTTTATGCACACGACTGTCGGATACGTAAAACGCATATAGAATTTTCTTTATCGATCGACCCACTTTTTTTTGAGTCCCTTTCATCTTTCCCGTAAGTGGCCACATTGTACGACTAGAAGGCACTTCCGGTGAATATTTGGAGGCTTTTGTAATCGGAACATTTCGGAGATGCATTTTTTATATTGCACGGTTTAAATATTCACGGATATCTCTAAGTGGTATTATTATCTGGTCAATAATAGGACGGATTTAAGGGCTGAGAAGAAAAAAGTTTCTCGGTTGAGAAAGAATGCCCGTATGTGCGTTCCGAGCCATACGACTGAGCTCGTCATCGTGGAAGGCACTTCCGGTAAATATTTGCAGACTTTTTAATGGGACCATTTCGGAGATACGTTTTTTGTAAATATTACACAGATTAAAATATTCACAGAGATCTCTAAGTGGTATTAGTATCTGCTCAATTACAGGGACAAATCTGAGGGGCAAGAAAAAAAAAGTTGGTCGGTTGATAAAGAATGCCCATATGTGCCACTCGAGCCATACGACTGAACTCGTCATCGTTCAATTCCTGAATAAAGGAGCTCTCCTCTCTCGGCCTCTTGCGTCCTCGCTAGAGGCCAAATTATATCGATTATCGGTTTCATGAAATCCGAGGATCTGTCTACACATATGGTGTTCATATCAATATATATATATATATATATATATACATATATATGACCCCAGGAGAGCCTGGAAATTTCTCGGTGACAGCAGGCTGCGGTAAACGAGATCGCCGATTCCGGTTAAGCAGGATATTATCGGTAAAACGATCGGCCACGGAGACTGCATAATCCGTTGGAACGGTGGGGATAAGGAAGGTACGAGGGTGACGCAGCTGTGCCTGGTATAGCATACACCGAGACCATTTCCGAGTTTGGCCCTGCCATTCGAAGGGAGCCCTCACCCTTCCGATACCCTCGAATTTTCAATTAAAGAAATTTTCCTAGGTTCCAGTGCTTGCAGTATCAAAATAATAATGCTGGGGCAGGAGAAACAAAAATTAAAAAAAAAAATCGAAATTAAAATTGTCGCGACGAAATTTCGTCGTACGTGTTTCACTGTTTAATCGAAGCCCAGTCGTTATGGAAAATTAATGAACGCACAGTCTAGACTGTCTGTCATAAAGCGTTATGGATTTTCATGCGGCACCGCGAATCGCGTACTATCGTTAAATTTATCGAAATATATTAATGCCCGACGCGCACCGGTTACCTGCAATATCGGGTGATTTAGCCGGTTTGGTTGTATTAATTGTAACGTAAAGCGTCAGTCACGTCGGCCCGGTCGCATCGAGGGAGGAGCGATGGGGGAGAAAAGAGAAGGACGAAAGTTCATTCCCGTCGAGCTGCCTGGATGGCATCAGGCAGTTTATGTTTTAATATAAAGTAGCTCACCGGGTTTTCGTATGGGCATGCACGACCGGTGGTAACACATGTGCCAAGTTGTATATATAAAATTACCAAATTCAATCCATCCGCGGACCGAAACCACGGCTGATGTTGGACTATGACAACTTTTCGTCGGTTTAACTAAAATTTGATGAATACCCGGCACCCGAGCTTCCGAATTGAAGGCACGAGAACTCTGTAACATTTCGGAGCTTGTCACTCGCATCCACTGGCGCTCACAAATTTCCTTGTATTCTACCAGAATTATTATCGAGGATATTTCCAAACTGATAACTCACTATAATTCCGAGTGATATTGTCGGGATTCTTTTTTACCGGACACCGAAGAGTCCTTTAATGATTTATAGAAAATTGATAGAGAGCAACTCTACGAGCGCCGATGTTGAGTATTTAATGAAGATAGATTCGACAAAATTAAATGCGATATTTAAAGTACTTTAACGAATGGCCACGTCACCTCTACTTCTATTCTAACTCTAATTTTTATTCTTAAATGTATTTGCTGCAACTTGTTTGTTCAGTATTCATATGTTCTATTGTCTTGCTGTTTTCCTTGCTATTCATAATATTTTTCATTACTATTATTTTTTGTTTGTATTCTTTTACTGCGCTATCTGCTATGTTTCTGTTCAGTGATTTTGTATCTTGGTGCATGGTGTTTTTAGGGGGCTTGGGCCTCAGAATACGCAATAAACGAATATCTCTATCTACCTATTTATCTATCCATCCTGCATCGTAATCTTCAAACTGGGTCGAATTTTAGTCACATTTGATCGTCAGCTTGTTCGGAGTTTGCCTGATCAATTATATAAAAGTTAATCTCCCACGCGTTATTATTTATCCCGGGAGGGAGCGTGTGTCCTCTGGAAGTCCGGGGAGCTCCGGGAACCCTTTTACACCCCGCCAGGGCGGGTTAAAGGTAAAGCTGGGTAAATAATTGTACGAGTTTGGCCCAATCTAAAAGTTGGTTTTGGGCCAAGACGGATTAGTTGGAGTTTAATTTATGCAAGCTAGTTTCGACCTTTTGGCGAAATTGGAGTCGAGTCGCGGCTGGGATACTTCGCGTCTTGTTTCCTTCCCCGGTATGCCAACCCTGCGTTACCGTCCCACTCGGTTCTACCCTCCCTCCTCCCTTTGCCTCACGAGTGTCTTTATTAGCCTCTCGAACATAGGGGATATAGCGGCCGGGACAGCGCTTCCGGCGTAACGTCAACGGAGTACGAAACTTTTGGAGCTTGAGTTTACACGGTACAGTTTTAGTTAAATTTCTCGGTAAACCGGCCGTCTACCTCTGCATCTCGCGCTTTACCCGATTGTATGGGACTTTCCTCTTGTATTGTCATGGCACGTACTCACCGCACTTCCGAGGCTTTCCGCGACTCCTCCAACCGTTTTCCGTATTACCGGACGGATAACTATACTCGATTCCTTCACCTCTCAGATTCCCTTCACTGCCTTGGTTTTAATTGAATTTTATCAAGAAAGGGATTCATCAAGTATAACAAATTAAATCAAAACCTTATCACAAGCGATACAGGACCGCTGGACATTGCGTGCCTGGTAGAAATTTCTACTAAGTTATGCGAAACTAATCGACCGGAAGTAATGTTACTTGGGTTACTTCTTTCTTAAGGCACTGTTAATGTGAAGTACTCTCGATTCCTTCACCTCCCGGTCTCCTTTGACTGACTTGATTTTACTTACATTTTATCAAAAAACGGATTCATCAAAAAACGTTAAACTTTTTTCGCAGACCTTGTCAAATATATTTTCAAACCTTATCACGAGCGGTACGAGACCGGTGGACATTGAGTGCCTGGTAGGTATTTCCACTAAGTTATACGAAAATAATTGACTGACTTGATATTACTTAAATTTTATCAAAAAACGGATTCATCAAAAAAACGTTAAACTTTTTTCGCAGACCTTGTCAAATATATTTTCAAACCTTATCACGGGCGGTACGGGACCGGTGGACATCGAGTGCCTGGTAGGAATTTCTACTAAGTTATACGAAAATAATTGACTGACTCGATATTACTTAAATTTTATCAAAAACCGATTCATCAAAAAAATGTTAAACTTTTTCGCAGACCTTGTCAAACATATTTTCAGATCTTATCATGCGCGGTACAGGGACGGTGGACATTGAGTGCCTGGTAGGAATTTCTACTACGTTATACGAAAATAATCTACTGGAAGTAAAGTTACTCGGGTTATTTCTTCCTTAACGCACTGTTAACGTGCAATGCTGCAAGTCGTGAAAGGCAACGGACAAGCCCATTATTCCACCACAGTACATGGACTTATCGCGATACTCTTTTGTCAAATCGCCCGTCCGGTAAATATATACATCTGGCACAGTCACGTATTGTGCTGGGCACTACGACGCGGAGCCGGGAGACGCTGCGAAGAACGATAGCCAGACTCCGCCTCGCCGGTGATACAGACGACTGGTCCACACGTAAGTGTGTTCAGCGGTGGTGTAATATGTATAGGGCATTTGTCCAGAGGCAAAAATATCTAGCCTCGGCTATCTTAGTTACACAGTGAAGTTGCCATAAAAAATAAAAAATGAAATGATGAATGGATTCTTTTGAATAGAACTTTGAAATATCGAATAGCGAATTTAAAAAAAAAGAAGATCACCCTTGCAAAGTGTGAGGACTCCCATGAGAAAAACGGGTCGAAATTACCAAGTGGCTTTTCTGGATCAGCGAAAATTATTCAATTCAAGCAAATTGTTTATTTTTTTTTTACTTACGTAACAAGAACTGATTTTGACATCACCGCTTCGGACCATCGCAATCAGCCGAGTCGTTATTAGTCCGCGAACGCATCGGCGCGGTGGAGGTGGACTCGAGCGAAAAAGTACAAAGATGGATCGACTACTGTAACAGGCAACCGTGGATTAATATACGTACTTCCGTTTCACGATGACAAACTGATGTTCCGGCTGGATATATCGACTTTCTTTTAATCTCCACCAAATGGCTACAGTTTCAAATGAGTGGAAAACTGGTCCATTAAGAAAAAAAAAATAGGTTTCTGACTCTGTCGGACGAGGACAATTTCAATAGCAAACTTCATTTGCACAAGACGAATCACCAAGCGCCGTGTCGTTTAATTTTCTACCATTCTATTTCCAATTGTCATAAAACAAAGCCCCTTATACACCCCCGTCGCGTTTTATCGCGCTGAGAGCGGAATACCGGGTATCCGTCATCCACCCTTGCTCCAGTCTCCCTCCGTTATTTCTCATTCCTTTCGTTCGTCCCTTCGAACACCGCGGGAGGAGGGACTCGATAATAACATCACGAAAAGCGAATGAGAATTCGATATTAAACTCGACGGTCAATCAAGTCTACTTCTCAATTAAGGCTGCTCCGCACCTACACCCGAGCGCATCCTACTCGATCCGCTCGGGTTCTCGATTATGAAATTCTATTTTCTTGTTTTTTTTTTACTTCCTTTTATTGTTTCTCGCTCGACGATCCGGACGATGAATATCCGACGTAGAATAAAGCCACGGTATTTATCTCTCGTTTTTCGGTATGCCTGCGGTAACCTGCTCGTCTATGTCACTGTGTCAATTTTTATTTGTGTTGGTTCACCGTTATTGGAGTTTCAACGGGATTTTTTTATTTGAAATTAATAACATCGTTAAATGAAGCAAAGAAATAGTCACAAAACAATTGATAGTTCTGTAACTCTATGGCTATGTGTTTTTTTTTTTTTTTTTTGAGCAATGACATGTACGGTGATAACGATCGTGGTCGACCAGTTTCAATTCATGCTAAAAACTTTGCGTAGATAAAATCATAACAAAATCGTATCGTGAAAATTAGACGATCCGCTCGAGCTCTCGATGATTATATTGTTTCCCGCTCGACGATCCGGACGATGAATATTCGACGTAGAATAAAGCCACGGTATTTATCTCTCGTTTTTCGGTTTGCCTTCAGTAACCAGGCTCGTCTATGTCACTGTGTCAATGTTTTTTCTGTTGAAGATTGAAGATCAAGTAAAAGAAAAAATAAAAAAAATTGTCACGAAACATTTAATATTTTTCTGTCTATTAATATTTTCTTTTCTGGAGAAATGGCATATAAAGTGATAAAAATCACCGTCGGTCGCAGTCGATTCATGTGGAAAACTTTGCACAGATAAAATCATAATAAAATCACATCTTCGCGGTGTTCATCTCGCAGAGTTATAGAGATAATAAGCGCTTTGTAAAGGAGCCTGAGCAGTTGCACGAAGCTGAAGGGTTCATAAGATCGATCCCATGGCTCCACTACTTTACTACTTCAAAGACTCTCCGGAGAGTTTGCGAGCGAAATATCGTGAAACGAAGGTTTTCGAAAGAGGCGTCTCGGGAAAGGATAGAAAGAAAAAAAAATGAGAATAAAAAATAAAATAAAAACCCGAAACTCGAGGAAACAGATCCCCGAAGCTGCATTCACAACTGAAATATGATTCGCGAACTGTTACCAAACAATTCGCATAGTTTGGCCGGTCCCAGCTAGTGCGAATATACGGGTAGGGTGGGTAGTATAAGTATGCTACCTATGCGAATGGAGCTTTTCAGCATTCTCAAGAAAGTGAACCAACCGCAACTCCGACCGAGCACGCTTCCGTACTTTCTCTGTGCTCTGTGTACGGTGCACTTCTGTATACACATAGACGTACACAGTCGTAGCCCGTGGGCGGCGGTGCAATTTCTCGTAAATAGGAAAAAAAACAGCCCGAGAGTCTAGTGAAATAAATATATTCGGTGCATGCGATAAAGCAGCACCGTGTGATACCGACAGCCTTTGTGGAATGAAGCTGGAAGTGAAGGAGAAATTTTTAATGAGATTGCATCAACAACGCTTTCGGAATATCTAGTTCGCTTAATTTTTGTTGGATCGAATAGATCTCTCTTCATTGTCGAATAGTGATTATCGAAAATTCAAACGCGTCGCTCTCTTTGAACCGTTCACTTTTTTCGCCTTTATCTTTTTTGCTGCTTCCACACGCGGAGAAAAATAATTGGATGCCTCAACGAACTGCTTGGTTGAATACGCTCCAGGCGATTTATTTGCTTAGGCCTATACATTTATTATTATTATTATTATTATTATTATTAATTCGTTGGTTCCCCTAAATTAATAGCCTGGAGTGTATTTGGGTACGCAGTTTGTTGGGGGGGGGCAAGAAATTATTTTTCTCTGTGTATATTTCTGTGCCGTATTTTGGAGTGGGACAGCACAGTGTACGTGGGGTGGAAAGCAATTTCTATCCAATACTCCAGGATACTCGGCGGTAGGTGGAGTTTTTGGGGGTTGCTGGCTACTGCCTCCCGCTGAACGAGACTCGGCCGGGTTTTAATAGTAACTTCGGTAACCGAATGCTCGCGTTAATTGGGTCGTTGGATTGAACGAGTTGAAAACACAGCCGCGAACGCGCTCACCTCTCATTCTCGGTGCCTTTGGGTACCTCCACTCTCGGCGTGCGTCGGACCAATGAAAGGCATCTCGCGTACGCTACTAAATCCACCCCTTCACAGAGGCGCACACGCTATTTATCATTGTGGAGACATTTTTCAAGCGTGATGCATGATGCATGATCTAAATTTTTTTTTAAATTACAATTTCTTTTACAAACTTCGTTTCAAGAATTGACAATTTAAATAACGGTTCCAACAATTAAGTATTTCAAAAACTGCGTTCCATCAATTGAGAACAAAAAAAAACTCCCTTTCGACAATTGAGAATTGAAGAAACGATGCCAAGACAATAATATTGATCAAACGGTCGTGTAGGCAAAAAAAACCAGTGGTTGATGAGAATTCTTTGATTCTCCCTTCCCCGAGATCTCTCTTTGACGCACAAACGGTTACGTGAAAACTTACCCTCTCCACAAATCCCTCGGTGATAAAGGTGGCGACCTGAATCGCCGGGAGTAATCAGTGATTGGACGCAGCGTCTGTGGAGCCGTGTTCTATTTCTTTCGTTGCAGAAACTCTTTTTACTCTCCCGCTCGTTCTCAACCATCCACGCCCGACGATTCCTTTACCTCCCCCGCCAGGATCCCTCTGAAACTTCGTTTCGAACTTGGCTGGCTTGAGTTCCCGATTTTTGCTGCACGATTGCCACTGCGAGCTCGGTTTGCCACCGCAACGCCGGGGCGAGGCGTTTCACCCTGTTTCGTTTCTGAAACACACAAACGAGACCTTCTATTCTATGGTATAATATCGGAATCCATCAGCGCTTCTGGACCGAATCCGTGGAGAATTCCGGCACGAGAAGTAATATATTTTCGGTGAACCAACGACCCGGTGTCTCTCGTCCTTTATTGTTGCGACTCGCGTTACCGGATAACAAGATGCACGGAGTCCAACGAATGTATATTTCACGAGGTTGGTAAAAAAAATTGACTACGATGAAAATAAATATAAATGACATAGGAAAAAAAGAAAAAATAATAATATTGTATGCAGACGGTTAGGTGTTATAGGATTATTTGCGTGGTCGGGCATGAAACCTGGGAAATTTTTGTCGATTCACTCAAGATGTTCTCTGGCGGAAAAAGGAAAAATAATACCAAACAGCCCTAAAGAAGTTGATGATAATTATCTACCGATAATAAATGTTTAACTCCGTTAATGACGAGAAAATTGTTATTTCGACTCTTTGATCGAAATTACCTGATCCATTATCTTGCTACCAAAATTGGTTATTTTTTAGTTAATTTTGTTTTTCTTTTTATTATTATTCCTGCCTTCCAGTGTAGACGGTCATGTTTTATAAGACAATTAGCGTGATCGAGCATGAAACCTGGGAAGTTTTTTGTCGATTCGCCGCGAGATGTTCTCTCGCGGCGCACCAATACGTCTCTTGTGAAAATCGAAATCCTTCCTATCTTGTACGCCCTGCGGGCTGATGGCGCTGCTGCTGCAGGGGGACGAAAACCGTCGCCCGCTTTTGCCATAAAGCAACCCTCGAGCCCTTTACCCCTTCCGGTAACGACCGAACGGCGCAACGGCGGAGAGCACCCGTTTCTATCTCTCTCCGTCCCTTCCTCCCTTCCGCAGCATCCACGGCGATGCTCTCAGTTGCCGCTGCGCTATCTCTTGATTTATTCGACCCGGATATTAACGTCTAAACCTAAGTCCACTGAGCTTAAGTGTCCTGGTCCCTGTCCCTGTTTCCCTTGCAGCTCACAATAATAAGGCAAAAAGTTGTAATTATAGCTCACAGACTCCGTTCGGTCCACCCTTTATCTAATGATCATAGAGTCGGCCCTAAAAACAGCTTTTTTTCTGTACCAACCCGGATATTCAGCAGGGCTTTATAGATAGGTCGGCCTGGCCGGCTAGGCCGTTTTAGCGGGCTAAACTATTTTAGCCCACAAATCCGTTTTAGTCGGCCAAGCTATATTAGCCGGTTATGCTAATACAGTCTTGGAAATTTTGACGAATTTTTATTTATCTTTTTCTAATGTTACTCGCAACGTATTCCGAAGTATTTTTGCGCGCTGAACACGAATCCGCTGGCCTTTTTGGCCTAAAGTATAATGCTACATTAAGGGGCTCGCTTTTCTGTACGAAAAATCGTATTTTTGGGATTTAAATGGAAAATATTGGGTTGCGAATAAAATAATTGTTATATTCGTGATCAGCGGGAAAAAATACATTAAATATAGCTTTGAAACTAAAAAAATCGAATGAACAACGATTTTTCAATGTTTGAGCCACTTTCGGAAAAACGTCGATTTTCGTGGTTTTCAAACGTCGATATTTCAGTTCCCAATGGAGGCAGGAAAAATCCGAGGTTTCCATCGTGTTCTACGGGAAAAAATACATAATATAGGCCCTTATCCGAAGTTTTAAAATCGTTTTATCGTGCCGTTTGACGACGTTGAAAAACGCAAAAAATGGACTCGAAAGGGGTAGCCTTGCAGTTTTTTGAGGTTTTTTTTTTTTTTTTTTTACTCAACCGCCACGTATTCTGACGTATTTTTGCGCGCTGAACACTTTTATAGTTTGGCCGGCTAAGTCGGCTTAGCCGGCCAAACTATAAAATCCATTAGCCGGATAAGATATTTTAGCCGGCTAGGCCCGCCTATCTGTACAGCCCTAATATTAAGGTCTAAGTCCTTACCTAAGTCCACTGAGCTTAAGTGTCCTGTACCCTGTGTCTGTTTCCCTTGCAGCTCACAATTATAAGGCAAACAATTGTAATTTTAATGGACTTCATTTTTTTTTTTTATTCTCAAGCCCGATATATCAATTATACGGAAGATATCTAAATTTAGAGTAAAAGGTGAATCGATGTTAGTTTCATGTATGAGAGTCAGTAAATCTCAATTTCCAACGTACATTAAATTCAGTTTTTTTTTTTCCTGTGCAGCCAAGCTTCTCTCGCTACTGTATCTTCGTCGAACTGTTCAAACCCTCGGGCTGAACGAGAAAACTACCGAACGAGATATATATGGAAAAAAAAAAGAAAACTCACGACTCGAAGTTCCATTATGTTTAATGGAAATGCACTGTGTTGAATTCAACGTAACGAGCTCCACGTGCGTCAGTGAGTTTCTTTACGCTCGACGGTTGCAACACAGAGAGACCGCACTCGCACTACTAATTATAACTGTTGGTATCAGTTGTATCTCCTCGCTCCGGTGCATTCCGGACGGCTCATCGGGTGCGGAGGTTGTCCCCGCGTATACATCGTTACAGATTCCCCACCAGGGTTTTACACGCCGCCCCTTTGTGACTTCGTTAGAGGGCGTGCAGTGCGCGCTACGATATGTACACATCCGTACTGGTAATGCGAACAGCGGGATGGCGGGATGCTCGTTCAACGCAATTCTCTGTGAGCATGGAAAATGTGCCTTCTCGTATGTGCCGCTGCCCCGTTGCCTTGCGCGAAGCGCATCGTACCGTGAACTCCGTGGGGTCAACTGTGAACATATAATATGAAGTAGGTCAGCCACCGTCATTGAGCATGAGATTTGATACTTCGATGGAATAACACAATCACCCATACGATATTCAAATATCTCCGTCGCTCGGAACGTTCGGTATATGAAAAATAACATTCGTCAATTCATTCGCATAATTTTCGGAGCACGGCAAAATTTTACGAACGAAACACCGGAATAAAAAAAATTCCTGAGACCAAGGAAATTATTATTATTATTTTTTACATGTATTTAATTTTTTATATTTGACGGCCACCGTTTATTTGGTTTAATTATCATTTTTTTTTTTTTGGTTATTCAAGCGTATACCTTCTTCAGGTTTTTACTATCCCCACTATATTTTATTCCCCACTCCCATTGAGTCCGCAGCCGACTTACCCCCTACTGTATCGCATTCGCCAGTGGGCCCAGGGAAACTACGGAAAACCTGTGCCGATACAGTCGATCTCGAGTTCGCTTCACGGCGCCGGAGCTACGTCACGCATCGCCGAGAACGAAAGATGGGCCTACACCTATACACAAGGGACCCACACACGCACCGGTTCGTGTGTAGGACCCGTACATACATGTAGGGCTATTCCCGCCTATATTTTTATTCTCGAAGAAATGACGGCACCGTGAATTTTTTATATTAATATGTTAAATAATTAATTTTTCAGAAATTTTTGTATGGCGCTTCCCGTTTTGCCCCCGTCGTCCCTGGTTGTTGAAACGTGTTAGCGCAAATGTCGAACGGCATTTTCATTCCTCGTTTTAGCGCCTTCTCCACCAAGCGGAACTATTTTCCCGCGATTTTCAGACTCCGGCATGGCGAAAGTCGAGAGCTATGACGAACCACCCCTTGCACAACTCGTAACCCGCAATTTTCGGTGTACTAAACGTCAATCCGAAACGTCGAGGTCCCGCTTAATTTCCTCGTTCTCCTTCCTGCTATTCGTATAACCCGGCGATAAAATAATCGAAGCGTGCATTGGTAAATGCACACGGTTAGTATTCTCTCTGCGGATTTCCCGACGTTACCAGAACATTTTCCTTATTCGACGGAAGGAAACGCAGGAGCGTTACACAAGGAAATCCGGCAATTGTTGCTCGACCGGTACGGCGAGTTTCCGTGACAATCTATGCATCCGATTGATACAGCGGCTGAGCCAAAAACGGCGCAATCAAATTTTAGTAGTCTCGTGTTTTCAAGCTGTTTCGTAGAAGAAGAAGAAGAAAGAATCTTCGATTTCAAGCAACCAAAAAAACGGTAATTTTTTAAGCGGTCTTAAAAAAATTTGATCGCCAAATCCTCCACGGTCGATTGTTCGCGACAGTATTCAGAAGACTTTAACAAAATTCGCGGGTTTGAATTTTTTTTTTAATCACATATGTATTAAAATTTTAGTTTTCAAAGAGAAAAATGTAAATAAGATATTACTATCGAAAAAAAATGTTCCTTCTGCTAAACTTCTTGTTTATATTCAGTCCTGGAGATTTTTTTTAAAGGGATCGGGAACAGAACGAACGATCGATCGCGAGGGATTCTTAAACAACTTTTTTAATACCGTGAAAAATTAAATTATACATGCTATTTTGTTTTTGTTTTGCCTACACTAAAAAAAAGAAATGGTTTGATTAACCAAGGCGCGGTGAAATCCATTCAATGACGTTATTTTATTGGTACAACAAAAATACTTGTTTATGTTGACATATTATAAATCGACTGAAGCAAATAATCGTTCAACAAAACAATGTTTCAGTTGTACCAACCAAATAGCAGCTTTGAACGCATTGTCACCGCGGTTTTTATTTGATCCAACCAATCTTTTTTCTCAGTGTAAAATCTATAGACGCTTATCGATTTCAGTATTATAATATAGTCTACTAGACGTTACGATGGCTCGCGCACTCGCATGATTCGCAAGGAACGCATGGTTCATACACTGTGAAAATTCATTTTGTATACTATATACACCGAAATTCCGAAATTACAGCATATAGAATGGACTTTCGAAATTTCGAAATTCATTCTGTATGCTATGGAAATCAGCGGTGGGAGAAACCCCCCTTCTCGGCTGGGGCGGATCATGTTCTCTAAAAGGGGGACTGAGATGGAGGAAGGGGGACAAGAAACATCCAAACCAGCAAAAAAAATCCACAATTTTCCAAAATTTATATGAGAAGATAATCTTAACGGTAGCAGAAGTGAAATGTCGAAACGCTATTCGGGTCGATCGGTGGGTTGAAAGCTGCTATTCGCTCTCCCATCTCTCGTATCCCATTGGACACCTTAAACGTCCAGTCTCGGTTTCTCCCTTTGAAACATCATCACCGTCGAACTTGAATAGTATCCGGGTGCGATACAGTATACGGGTGGATGTGAGAGGTTAAGGGGAGATCCGCTTTACGAACAAATTCGACGACTATGAAAAGGACTGCAGCACCAAAAGAAAAATAGAAGAAAAAAAAACAAACAAACAGAAAATGGAGAACAAAATAGCTGGAAAGTGCGAGGAAATTTTCGACGGCTCGTGTAATCCCTTTATCCCGTCGCCCTCGCTAGAGCTGTTGGGAAAGCACGAACAGTATCACCGGCACGGGATCGAGAGCGTTGCGCACGAGATAAGCCGGCCAGAGCTTGCGAACGAGGGAATGAAGTGGATGTTTGCCTCTAAATGCACGAAAGGGACCTTTCACGCTGTCTGGCGACGTAACGTTCGGGACATTACCATCCCCGCGAGCACCTGTTACACGAGTACAAACTAGTTTGGACATTCTCCGACATGCCCGGTCCGCTGCAACGTAGTTCCAGACCGTCGCGAAGCTTCGAGTAATAATCCCAATTATGACAAATTTCCCGAACGTGTCAGAATATCGAAGTACCAAAAAGTTCACACATCATTCCGGTACGCTCGGGACATTGGACCTTCGACCGTTGGATGGCCAGATCGGCCGAGAACCATTCGATAGGGTCTGCGAGACCCCAAGCTCAATTTCCAGTTAAATTCAGAACTTTCGAGTATTTTAATATTAATTGTTTAATTTAATTAGCGTATATCTTCGTCGATTTATTGATTGGGAAAGGTATTATTCCAATTGAATTAAACTTTTGTGAAAAAGCTTTTTTTCGCTCCTCCAGTTCGAAACGACCCCACGTTAGTGTTAGAGGGTTGAGAGCCGATAAAAGAGTTCAAACCCTTTTATGTTAGAAATGGTAAAATCTCGAGCTGCTCAAGCTCCATCGTCAATTTTACTACACCTGATCTGGTGTGAAACTACGATGGGCTTGTTAATGAATTTCATATCAGGAATCGCTTTTCAGCTTTGAACGTGTACTACTATGTATCATAGTCAGCGACGCCACGCGTGAGGACGATGAAAGGATCATTTTTATGAAAAGATGTGTCAAACCCCATCCCTTACTCGATTCTGTGGGATGTTCCTCGGGATCGACCGATAAATCACGTCTTGTCGAAGATCAAGCAGAAGATGCCTTATTATGCACACTGTCTACGTATAGTGAGCGTCGGGGCATGCGATACGGTGAAGTAGTTTGACGTGACGACGGCAATATGTACGCATCGTGCGTAATCGTTGATCCACGATGTCTCGAGGGAAATTTATCTTCGCCCTCGGCTGCGTATCTCAATCGTTGCTTCCAATATATATAGGTATATATTATATTATATACAATATATATATATATATATTTCTATTGATCATTGCAAAAATATAAAAATAACATTTTTGACAATTACTGTCAGTCACGTATTCTCAAAAAACATTGAGATATACAGTAAAAAATATTTGTACAGTTAACACATTTTTTGTGCACACACGTCCACAATTATATTGTTATTAATTTTTTAATATATATATATATATTTGTAAGTAAACATTAAAATAACTGTGGACGTTTGTAGACTAGAAACGTTGGTGCGTATTTTACTGTGTAGTCTATGTGATTTATTTTTTGTTGTCTAACTCTATAATATACTTGAAAGATTTTTTTTTAATGATGAGATTGATAACCGGGCTGGTATGTCCTGAAATCCCCGCTCTGCGGTCAATGTTGAAAATAGGGGGGAGAAATTAGGAGGGAACCAGTTGGCAGAGAATACGAGAGAGAAGGCTAATGGTTAATCGGGCTTATCCTCATCGTCGTGAGGAGTGGAGTAGATGGTAATTTATAGAAATCACAGAAGTATTTAGCGTAATGCAACCGCCTACGCGATGTTCACTCCGGAAATAGGTGGGAGGTGCAGGAATTGCGAATGCAGCCAGGGGGCCTTAAAATTACGAGAATTTCTGGGCGAATGGTAATTAGAAGAAAATCGCGACTTACCGCTCTACGTCCGTCGGCCGCAATGCAACGCCGATAAAAGAGGGATGTTGTTGCGGGATCCGCGACAATCGAACAAGTACCCCAGTCGCTCGGCGAAGCAATTAAGATCGTAGAACCCGCTAATTGGCCTCTGAACGTCGAGGCCATCAAACACGGACTGACGAGGGTCGTTGGTGGCGTTTAAATGCGTCGATGCATTAAAAACAAAAGTATCGAACGTCAGTGAAAACATAAACAGTCGGTATCATTATTTTTTTTCCTACAAAAGTAAAATTGCTTCCATCAATTTGCAGTGAGAAAATTGGGCGCACGAGTCGGCAAACAACTTACCAATCGAACGCGGCTGCGAACGATATTTTATCGCGGCAAATTTATCCGTCTCGTACGCAAATAAACTTGTCAATATAAATATGACATTTTTCATAAAAAAAAAAAATTACCGTTTGATTCAGAACGTTCCTGGCACTAGTGAAAAAAGTTGCTGATGAAATATTGCATGGTACTAGCTGGTCCGGTAGTGCATGACCGGTAATAATAAAAAATAAGCTCCAGTGACAGTTAATTATTCACCGTAGAGACTGCAGGATAAAAAAGTAGGGAATACATAATCCTTGGTAGTATTACGGAGAGTGCGCCCCCGATTGCTTCAGGAACTGATCAAACGCAGAGATGTGCTCTTTTCGCGCTCCGCCATCCTCCGGTAGGACGGGGGAGGTAAGCTCTACAGAGAGTGGAGTAATTGTAATATTTTAGACCGAGCGAGGGAGGCCGGGGCGTCATAGCCGTTGCCCGAGAGCACCCGGGGAGGTTCATAAAAGTAAAACGGGCAGAAGTGCGCACCATCGCCGACACCGCTGCCGCACGGTCGGACGTTATTTAATTTAAAATGCACTCATCCGGCTTGATTGATTAAGAGTACGAAAGAATTATACAAACTGGGTAATTTATGTCGGCACTCCAACTTCGGGACACTTTCGCGATTTAAGCCCACGAGGCAGACGAGGAGTTCCCCGATGCTGTGGGTTAGTGCCGGACGAGCGGGGGCAACGCTGCTAAAATCCCGAGTCGCCCGCAGTCTCCGTTACAGTCGCGTATTCGTCATAATTTTGCGAATCCTCGTTGGAGTTTTCTACGAAATGTTTAATCTGCGAACTAGTTTTCAACGTCCACCACGCTATTTTAACTTCGACGAAAAATCGGCGGCTTTCAACGGAGAAAAGTGATTTGTTGCACCGACTAACTTCGCGGTTAAATACGCTCAGGGCGATTTATTTGGTTGCGTAATAACAAAAAAATTTTGTTCGTTAGGCCAGGAAATAAATATGATGGGCCGACCAATTCACTTGCCGGCTAGCACTTTTGTTGGTCGGTAACGAACTAACGTTTTGGCAAAGTAATTAATTTTATGGACTAACTAATTCATTATTTGGCGGCACTGTATTTTTTTCGATGAAACTGATACATTTTTTGTCTCAACTGATTCATAACTTGAAAGAGCTGATAAATTTTTTAAACCAACTAAATTAATCGCCAGTGCATTTAACTGCGCAATCGATTAATTATTTTTCGCCGCTGCCGAATCAGATTTTACGGAAATTTAAAAGATATAAATTCGACGATTGAGCGAATTTAACGGTCGGACTAATTTAAAGTTGATAATAATGGATTCCATATACGTGCTCTTTCATCGATAATTACGATGATAATTATAGCAATGAAGGGATACCAAATCGACTGGCTGAAAAAGACAAACGATCGTCACGGGTCACTCGCACGGTAATGCAAATTTAATCTCCTATCAGTCGTTCTGTCTCTCCTCCTCCACTCGGCAAAGTCCGCCCAACTGACGCGCTCCATATAATTCCATGAGTGCTCAGTCATCGATTCGGAAAAAAACAAACAAGAAAAAAAGATCAGCAGAGCTTGCCCATTAGCGTGCGGTTTGTTGTTCGGAGCTTATATTTTCCGATTGACGTATATATTACTGCTCTCTCGTCGCGTACGATATATCGAGCATTTAACAACTTTTTGTTTATCCATCGGTGTGCGAAAATTCGAGGCTTTTGGCTCCGACGTACCCATCAATTCCACAGCATAGTACGTCAAACCATAAACTCGCTTATCGTCATTACTCCAGTTCATTACTCTTCCAATTTCGTTTCTACATGAAGACAGCTTCATTTTTTTTTCTCCTTCCATATCGCCACTCCTTTTTCCACACCTATAAAAAAGTTGAAACGTGAAATTTTCATTTCGCTTCCGCTTAGTATAACTTTATTCGCAAAGCCTTTCCTGTATTTTTGGCTTCCTCATACAGACAGCTTTGCAAATAAAGGGATATTGTGAGAGAGAGATATGGAAATTTTAATTTTGAAATTTTTTTCAACGTCTAGATCGTGCTTGACTCTTAAACAAAAATGCTGTCCAATTCAGGTTCAGCGCGAAAAAAACACGTGCAAAAAATCCACGAACATCGCGCTTGACGTTTGGTAAAAACTGATGTCGCATCCGTGGTCGGTACCAAAAAATACATGGAATAATGCACTCGGGATTTTTTTGAAACTTGCAATTTTTACTCAAGAAATCAAAATGATACCGTTTAATCTAGATTTTTCAACCCTGTCGTATCCATCATCTTTTATATTTTGTGCCGTAGAAAATGATAGACACCTGTATTTTTCCGCGATATCATCGGGAAGCAAAGGTATCGCTGTTTGAGAATACGCAACATAACTCTTGAGGCTCAGCTCAGCTTCCCCTTAAAGCAAAAATAAAAATAAAAATTCCCTGATTTTTTCCTGATCTCCCTGAGCTTTTTTCATTTAATTTCCTGACGTTTCCAGGATTCCCGGCTTTCCCCCGATCAGTCGCCATGTAATAACAGCCTCGGCAAAGACCATTCGCGACGCCGACACCGCACCGACAATGCGGGACGAGAGCATCGGTCAGACACCAGAATAGACCAAGTACGGGGTGCAATTTGTGCAAGTGTTTCCTGCCGACGGACTGCTCTCGCCAGCTACACACCTCAGCAACTGTGCCGATACCGTAGTACCCAATGTACAAGTACACGACCGAACATTACCGTGTTACTAAGTAGTGTTTCGATCGTCATTTGTAAGACCAGACTCATCTTGAGACGCTTTTGTCTCGGCATTAACCGACGGTATAATTTCTCCCGAATCACTCTCTCACAATTTCTCTTCGACGGTTAGGATCAACTCAATGGATTTTCAAGCGTTACTATAATGGCTGTTGTAGGGTTTAGAGTACCAGCCGGATTAAGTACGAGTGCGGTTTGCCCCGGGCATTGTTAACTCAGAATCGTTTCTCGCTCTTGCCGAGTTTAAGTTTTGCGAATTTAACAGTTGCTAATATCGCTAACAATCTCTCGTAGCCGTAGCGTAAATTTTCGAGACGTTGGTGCATCAACCTCTCGATGGAATCATCTGAACCATCCCTAAGACGTCTCATTACAACGGCGCGAAGCCGAATTAAGTAGAACGAGTGCAGTTTGCACCGAGCATTGTTAACTCTGACTGGCTTCCCGCTCTCGTCGATCTCTAGTTTCGCGAGTTTAACCGTCGCAAATATCGCTAACAATCGCTGTATCATATCTTTTTCACATTGTTACTTATCATTCTTTGGTTCGTATCAACTTCTCTTTGCGCTATCGGCTACGCTTGTTTTCCGATTCATGTTTAATATTATTTTACTGATTGTTACTTTTCGTCTCATTTCCTTTCAACATTTTTATTTATCCAGTTTTGCGCTATCGTCCAGGCTTGTTCCGATTTTGTACCGTACGACAAGGTCTTCTTAGGGAGCCGAAGCCCAGAGCACGCAACAAACGAATCTATCTATCTATCCAGCCGCAGCGTGAATTTTCGAGACGTTGGTGTATCAACGACGCAATCATCGGAACCTTCCTTAAGCCGTCTCATTACAACGGTGGGGAGAACGACCGGAGACCGCGACGACAAAGAAAGGCGGGCCGGGACGAAATGGAGCAAAAAGACATAAGCCTTCCGCAGGGAGATTCTCCGGTATAGAAGCTTTGCATCTCATAGCCCCCTCCCAATGCTGACGCTGATGCTGCTTCTTGCTCCTTTCGCTGGTCCGGTTAGCAAACAGCTCTCCGGGGGCTTTCATACTCGGAAAATTTCTTCCTCCGGTCCGGTCCATCCACCCTCCCCCTGCGGCGACGATGCTCGTCCGGAAAAGCTCGATGAGTGCAAACATTCTGTCAGCTGCCGGCAGGTCGTTTGTACACCACTCGCTGGACCGTCCTATGTCGATCCGGGGGTAGGAAAAGTAGACGAATAAATAAACTGGACCAGAGGAAAATGAGAAACATGATATAATAAAGAAATAATCCTGAACTATATTACTTTTCCGTGGATCCGTTCCCCGTTCCGTTGTGACAGGATTTTCCTCCGGATAGCCTGTTTCACATCCGGTGGGCCCAGCAGGGCAATATGGAACACCGGGGCGAAACGGACCGCTCTCCTTTTTCTCTCGTGTCCCCGAGAGAAATTGGCAAAAATTGTCCGTTTCGCCCCGCTCACCGCTGTACACAAATCTATACCCTATAAATGCTCCATCCTACGCAGCACTCTGGGAAGAGCAGCAGCTTCTCTTCGGTAAGTCCTCTTATCTGCTTATAAGACGCTAACGCTCTTGTCTCGCAGACTTTGCTGTTATAAAGTTTCAACCTCCCCGTTACGGGGGTTATGCTGCATCGACGGGTCTTTAACTCTCGCTCCGTCTTACCCACCGCACCCCCCCCCCCCCTCCCTGCGCCTTCGACTTTCCGGAGGTGAATGGAAAAGTCGAAATGCGCATCTGTCGCTGACTGACTCCGTGAGAGGGAAATAAAACTTCCGGTACACTCGATCTTCGTGTAATATCCATTCCCAACAGCCACGCTAGTACCCTCACTCGAGTGACCGTTTTAAATGTCCGGACGTTAAAATCGATAAAACCAATATACTCTTTCCCTCTCCAGAGGCTTTTGCCTCGTTTTACCGCTCACAGAAGTACAAAACGCGAGGGCGCTTTTCAACTTTAGATGCACAAGTACTGTCGGACTGTGGGGGTTGCAAAGGAAGAGATTTTTGTTTACCACGAGTGTCTCCTCAAGCCATATTGACCCTAGAGCTCATGTATATGGTGGAAAACGACCCCAAAGAAAATTTAAGAAATTCGATTTTTGACAATATTGTTGCGACTTTAAGAGTGATTTTCGGCCCCTAAACTTTAATCAAATCCCCTTCCTCTTCCTTATTAAAAAAACGGAAAGATTCATGTGTGGAAAATCCCATTTACTGCTTATCCGAATCTTGTATGCAAAATAAACGCGTGGAGTGGAAATCTACCTCAGTCATGAGTTAGAAGGTAAAAAAACTGATACATAAGATGTGGGGTTTAAGCTACAGAGTAGGAAGAAATCTCGTATATTGTTTGCGGCCATCCGAAAATGGTATGCTCAAAAGAGAAAGGTGATAAACAATAAATTCGTAGCTTCGAACGGTGGTATTTGATTCTTAGCTACCCCGTCCTGCTCCGTTCTCCTCTACGTACATCGCGTATGAACGCTGGAAAGAAAATCTATATTGCACGAGTACCGTTTTCATGTATTCTGAAAATTGAACAAAAAGAACAGAAGCGTTGTAATCCGTAGTACGAATACACCCAGAGCTATTCGAGACAGCGTCCATTAAATTGCAATTGGTTCTGTTATTGTCAAGGAAAGATAATTGCCATATCTCCTCTACCGGATATCGCATAGAATAGCAACGAAAAAACATGTTAGTAAATCAACGAAGTACGCGCTTGCCTTTTGTATGTACAAACGAGAAACACGGACCTGGAAACGAAAAAAAATAATAAAAATCTCTATATGTGTATGTAAAAAAAGATAGATGTATCGAAACAGATACGAAGAGCGAGCGAAAGGGGGGTCTTGGTGTGGGGGAAGAGACGTGTGCATTGTCCACGTGGGGATTTTAATTGAAACTGCCGGACTACGGAAAGCTTCACTCGAACTGTCTGTCAGATTCAATATTTGGAACGATTTATATTAATTGAATACAGCCGGGCTACAATGGCGAGCGACTGCGCCACCAGCGACAGATTGTTTTTACTACAATTTTCTACTTTGTACGTGCAACCGGGCGCTTCGAACAATTTGAAATACACATCGTCCGCGTTCAGACGCAGGGACGGCAACTCCCGTGACAAAGGTCTGGTGCGGTCCGCACCTATGATTCGTTGAGTTTGGAATTTCCAAATGGGGTAAAATTGGCGAGTATGGCTCGGTCCACGTACCATTGATTTTCGTTCTAATCGGGGTGGGCCATATTCACCACTTTTACCCCATACTATACACTTTTACTATATATCTATTATAATATTTGAATAAATAGTATAATATAATTTCGGAATTGCAGTTTTTATAGTATATAGAATGGACTTCGGAATTCTGAATTCCATTCCTTAGGGAATGGATTTTTACATGCTATAAACCATGCGATCCAGGGAAGCGCCGAAATGCGCGAGCCAACATAAACGCTGGTATAATATTGTTACGACCGAGCGAATGAATTACGCGCGTATTAGGTTTTGAGGCGGATATTATTACGTAAAAACGCAGCTAAATATCTCGAACACGAACGGTCAAACGTCTGTTTACTCTGGAAGTCCGATCAAGACTGTTCTATATGACGATCGATCTTGTATCGATCGTGTGCCTCAACGAATAATCAGCTACATATTAGTTACAATATATACCCTATTCTATATCTTTTGTTTTTTCAAATCCATGCAACATTTCTTTTTTAATTCTGTCCAATTAACCATCTAACATTTTAATCGAAAAGATGCCGATTAAAATGTGTTCAGACGTCAAACGTCGTGTTTAAGTAATGCGATCCAGTTTCGTTATTGCCAACGGGGCGATCCTCGATCACCGTCGATAATAAGGGCAAAAATCATAATTCTCTCCCGGCGCATAGAATGCAATCGCTATGAGGATCTCGATAAGCATTGATCGATATGGATTTGCGCGAATAGGTATAAGTTTTGCGGGACGGCAACTCGCCGTGGCTGCAGTGACGAACTAATAGGTTTACCCGGGCATGTATGAGGGGTAAAGCATGCAAAGGATGAGCCGTTCGAGTTATCGGTCGAATAACGCTCGTTGCGAATGTGAGCGTAACTCGTAGGGGGCGGAGAGTCGACGTCGGCGTCGTCGGGGTCGAACGGGAAATCCGTGGCCATCACACACAACCCCGTCAATGTACACACCGCTGCCGCTGTACGTCCGTTTCATACAGGGTGACTTTCCTAAACTGTAACCCGAGCCATTGTCGGTCGCTCGTCGACGGGCATGCGCGTCCCGCGAAAATCGCAGCGAGCCGATGAGAACCAGGCTAAGTGGGTAAACAAAACTGTAATTCATCTTCTGCGTAAACGGCGTTGAAAAATTGGCCACGGATCGATCGAGCACAAAACTCGATAGAGTCTTCTAGTGCCTTAACGAAGAGCCGGGATTCGTTGTCGAAGAGCCACCCGTTACGGTTAAACGTAAAGCGCCGTTATATGTAAACGGGACATCGCCGTATTCACTGCAGACAGCAGCTGTGCAGGTTTACGCGATGTTCTATGCAGGAGAGTTTGGAGTCAGGGAGAGGATGAGAATTTCCACTGCGGAATCGAGAGGGGGATACGGAGAGCGAGGAGAGACTTGCCGCATCGGGAGATCAGCACAAATGAGCCTATACGAGCGATACCTATACCCAGGCAAAAGCTTCTGCTCCATGGGATGATGATCAGTCTGGCAATAGAACCGCGCACCGGGTTCCCAGAGTCTGTTTCAACTCCGTATAAGGACTACGCTCCAACGCATAGTCAGAGGATGTGCATGCACTCGAGACTCTATCGTCGGATGTGTTGGCAACCATACCTAATTTCTACCGTGGAAATCTACCGATTACCGCTAGCGTTATGTAGTACAATCGCTCAAGTGGAACGAGGAAGGCAAAGTACACAGAGCATTAGACCCCCGGGCGTAAACATCTATGTAATCCCTATTCGATGCAAATTGACGCGTGTTACTAGACCTTCCGTTACCCTGCAACCTTAATCCGATAATTGCCACGAACGAGGCTTTTATGGTGAACTTAAATTTGAAAAGAAACCTACGCAAACGTCACAGTCAGATGACCGCAACAAACTTTCGCGAGATAAGACGAAGCCTCTGAAGTTTCTTTTCGATATTCTTTTTAACACAGCGGAGCTGGATAGAAAATCGCAATAGATCATGTAAAGTATAGATCAGGGCTGGCCAGTACTTGAAGTACCTGGTACTTGAAGTATACAAATACTTTGTAGGTACTTCAAGTACGTACTTGTAGTATGTAAGTACATTTTAGTACTTCCAGTATGTTTTTTACGACTTCAAGTGCCAAGTACAAATTCAAATAGTATTCAGTGCTATTTTATATTGAGTATTTTCAAATTCTAGATAAGGCTTAACGCTACGAACCAAGTACAAAAAGTAGTGGATCCTTGGTATTTTGTATTCGAAGTATTTCTTGGTACTGTGCCCAGCACTGGTATACATCCAGTATCTATGTACCTGCCGATTGTAGGTGAACCCATCCAATAAAATGTGCGGAGTCCCACTGGACCTGGCGGAGTTGGTGGCGCACGGAAGCTTTTTGCCTTGTTTGTCGCGAGCGACAAAGGGTGGCGAAGACGAGACACGGAGGCTCGAGGCAGGAACAGCGAATATAGCCGTCGAAACTTGGCACCGTGATGGAACGGGCGACCAAGATCACTGGACGACCGGAACTTGGCGAAGACGCAATGACGGCGAGGGCGGTCGGGGGAGGTCGGCGAGAGTGTACATATTAAAATCCACGAGGGCCTTCAGAGTAAGTCGACTGTCGGTGGAATTGTGTTCCCCTCGCCGCCGGCTACGGAAGGACACCCGGCTGTCCACCGTACCGGCACAAAACGGGACGATGAGATTCGAACTGGCTCGCGGCTCCGACGCCCCCGAGATGGGTGTTACGGCTGAAACGCCTTTTGGAGAACGCAGCGCCAAGATGAACTCGGCGGAGTTGATGACGCTCCCAGCTTTTTGCCGTGTTTGTCGCCAACGACAAGAGGGAGTGTCGGAGACATTGCTAGAATTGGATGAGGATGTGTAGGCGTGGATGCCCGTACGGTTGAACTGGGTGGAACAGGTCGTTGGGCGACGAACTTTGCGAAAATGCAATGGTGGCGAAGCCGGACGACGGAGGGCGAGAGGAGATTGTACATCTACGAGGGGGCCCTTAGTCCACGTAGATTCTTGGAGCTGCTGTGCTTTGCCTCGCAGCCGGCCGCTGAGGGTGAAATCCAGCTGAGCCTCTCCTGGCGCAAGACGAGACGACGAGGTTTGAACTAGCTCTCTGCTCCAACGCCCCTGAGACGAGTCCTCTTGCTTCGCTTCCAGTAGGTAAAGCCAAGGTAGATGCCTGTAAACTATGTATGGGCATGTATACACGTATGTATATGTACACGCAGCAGCTACCGCTCAGCAGTTACTCCCCGGCCGGATAACGCCCGGCAACTCGTCCGGTGACAATCTTGTCTTTTGCGTCCCTCAGGATGACCCTTGACCCTCTCGACAAATGTACAGCGTACATTCGCACGCACTTCGGATTGTGCAACTAGACGCTGCAGCTAAACCTGCGCGACTGCACAAACCTCCGTGAGCTCGAACGTGCATCAACGGTTGTACGACGCAATAACGGATTGTGTGTCCAGTGTAACTATGACTCGCGAGCTCATGAATTCCTGAATAGCAATCCGGTTTATGCAGAGTCACGAGTAATGCCGCACGCGCGTATCAGCAGTGCTACGTCTCTTACCGGCATCGCCGTACCAGCCCTTACAATGTTGATCCAGGGTGACGATGTTTTACGCGGCAAAAAAAAATTAAGGTTCGTTCGACACACGTTTCTCATTATAAACTGAAACCGTTTTCTTTTTTCTTGTTCGTTTTACCTCTCTGTTTTGTTAAATTTACAACAATTCGAAATTCAATGCCGAAACTACATTTTGTACGTGGAAAGCGCAGCAATTTTTTCTCGAGTTCGTGACCCGTTGAGTTCCGCAGATTCGGCGTTTCCGCTAACGATGCTAATGGACTTGTTTACCGACGGTGGATGAGAGACAGAGCAGGGAAAATGTAATTCTTCGCTACAGAGGCGAGGATAAATAAACTAAAATACTTTCGGAACTTTTCTTGTTTCCACTGGACGCGATGTGTCTTTCTTTGCCAGTTGATTTATCCTAGCTAGACTCGAGCAGATCGTTCGAGTGTTTTCTCTCGGCTATAAATATTTCGATCTCCGTCTCTCCACTTTTTACCCGAACGGACGAAATTATCTGGAGTGTGAGAGAGAGGAAGAATGAGGGTGGAAAAAAACACGGGGCATAATGCAACGCGGAGTTAACACGCAGAATTGTTCGCGCGCCGATCGAGATTTCAGCTTTTACATACTGGGTCTCGTATTCAACGACGATTGCAACGAGGAAGGCGCCGGTTCATTGGAGTTTTGCCAATTGTCAGTGTGTAATTAGCGCCTATGATAATTTTCTCTAATGCTGACCATTAACCCAGTTTTTGAGTATGCAAAAAAAAAAGTAAAAAGCAGCTAACGGCCGGTCCGATATCCAACCGGCGTTGTGTATATAGCAACGCAGCGATAGCCCTCGATTACCGATTATCGGCGGAATATCGCATTTACGGTCGCGAATACTATCGCCCATTTTTGCTTCACATTTCGCAGAGATAATGCATTTTTTTACTTAATTAAATCGAATTGAGTAAAAAAAATAACAAAATTGTCCAGCAAAAGTAACACGTGAATCGTCATGTTTCCTTAGCGTTACCGCTGACATTTCTAATATCTTACCAGAAAAAAAGAGAATGTATAGATGTATAAGTGGCATATATGGAAATATATGTCTGTTATGCCTGAAAAATATTCGAGAAAAAAAATTATGAAAAACGATTTTTATAAATTTTGGAATAGAACGTAAACAAATAATAAATAGAACTTAACAAATGGCGCTTCTAGTGCACTCGTTACATTCACCCAAACCAGTCTCAATTTATCACTTCAAAGTTTATCGATAATAATTTAATATTAAAAACAAATAAATAAATTTCTTGTACGTATTTAATTTTCATGAGACGTTAAACTTTGCAAAGTGCGCGTCAATGTCGTGAATACGGGAGAAGCGTTTTAACGCCAAAGTGTATCAGGTGTGAGTTGTTTGCGGTGCACGCATAGATTTTATGGCTGATAGTAAATAGACGGAAGCGCGAGAGGCAAAGGACCGGGCGTTTCGCGCGATAACCGTGGAATTTTCCCTTTACAGCCCGCGAGGTGGAAAATTTTGATTGTCCGCGGCGCGGCGCCGGGGAGGGTTTTGATAGCGCTGGGAGCGAAGTAGGAAAAGGGGCACGGCTACGAGGGTGGTCACCAGCGGTGGATCCAAAGGCATTATATTTTCAGTGGCGAAAATATCTATAATAATAGCAGTGGCATCGGCGCGGTAGTGGTAGCGAGGTGTGCACGGTCAGACCAACTTCGGCCTCGTGAAATTTTCCTCATCGATCGTCACAACCCGAGTCGCAAGGGGTCTTAGCCATGAAACTCGCTTCGACAGTTATTATATACGTACAGCGCACAGCATGCACCCCGAAACGTTAATACACGGAGGCAGCGCACATGCATACGGGAACCTGTCTCGGCGACTATGAATTAGCCTCTCTTCCACATTACCCGATACATTGTCACAGGGTTGTATAATGTGAAAATGAAGGGGCAAAAAAAACCTGTCAGTCGGAGTGTTTTAGCCACTTTCCCATTACCCGATGCATTGTCACAGGATTGTGTAATGTGAGGATGAAAAATAAAAAAATACCAAAAATAAAGAATAAAATAAAACCTGCCGGAGTCTCGAAAGGCGAACGTGCACGATGTTCAGCAAGATTACTTTTTTTCTCTCTTTTTTTCACCTTCCCTTTTTACCCGTGCAGCTTTCAGTGAGGCTCAAAGGGCGACCCTCTCACAGTGTCCAGAGACATTGTGGCTTTACCCTCGGTGCGCCCGGCGAAGGCAAGAGCAGCTGCACCGGCTCGTCGGCTCTTTCGGGTTTCGAGTCACGACCGAGCCTTCACCGCCACGCCGCGATGTAACCGCGGACTCGACAGTTTCTCGAAAGCATCCAAGATCCAGTGCTATATAACACGATACCCTCTTGTGCCGAAGGACCGAGAGGGAGGAACGGTGTGGACCTTCATACATTGCAGCTGGGCGGCGTTTTGGCCGGTAATACGCGACACCGCATCGAGAATACCGGCTCAACGGGATATCAGCAGAGAGTGGTCGAGGGTAATGCCTCCCGGGCGAACCTTAAACAATTGAGCAGCGATGCCAAGATTAGTCTGCGCTTATCTCGTTAAGCACGTGGAAACGAAACAATCGAATATAAGTTCATCGTTCCAGCTCGTACAGAAAAGTGTCTCTGGACACTCGCTGTGAATGTCCATAACAAATTTCCATCGCACGAGCAATTAATTACTTCGATCGTTAGAAAATGTGGTTCATAAAATTGAATAAATGCCATTCCACGAGCTAAGATTTAACGATTGGAAAATTTGGCCCACAGAATGGAATACACATTCCAATAGTTGAATTTTTAGAATAAGTCCCATTACGTGAGCCAAATCCTCTAATTTTTAAATTCTAGCTCATGAAATGAAATTTATTCCATTCGCTGCAAGTGTCTGTATCTATGAGGCTGCCTGCCAGTGACTGTGCAGTAACCGCTAATATGGTTAGATTTTGCCGGTCACCGGTGCAAAAGCTATGTTTGTCAGCTTTACACAGCATTGCCCGTAACGATTTCTCACAGTTCTATTGTTATCGGCAAAACCACCGAAGCTGTGGCCAAGCCATTAAAAAGTGCAAAGTTTCCGGGCCGTGCAGCGCTCTAATCTGACACTGGGAATCTTAGTCCGCGGCCTAACGCCCGTGAGAGCTTGAGCAAGATGAAGCGAGTGAAAACGGTCTGGAGTCATAGGAGGCGGGAGTCGGGAGAGAAGCTGCCTAGAGCCAGTATCAGTCAGGGAAGCTAAGCTCGCTTGTTAATTGGGGCGTTAGCCTTCCCTCCTCCACTGCTGGTATAGAGAGCGGCGCACTTAAGCTCTTGCACTGCACCGCCGTCAGCCAGAATCCCTGATAACCGTCGGATGCTGTAGCCAACCGGGAGCAGCGCGAGGAGCGTGCTTGCCCCGGATCCCGCCGTCGTCGTATTAGTTCACGACTGGCGGGTGTGGGCGCGCGCGCGACTGCGGCGCGAAGAGGGGGGAATCTTAGTTTTGGCGCTTGACGCCCCACAGATGGCGTTTCGAGCGCACTCGTCAAATTCACCCTAACACCGACAGCGGTGGAGGCGCGGCTGGTGCACGACTTCGGTGGTCCCCTGAGTCAAGCAGAATCGTTCGCGGTCAGTACTTGGATGGGTGAGCGCCTAGCCGTGGCGCATTGGAACCGTTGCGCGAGAGGTCGAATTCTGAGCATTGATGTCAGTTACTCGAAGTATCGAATACGAACATCAAAACTCAGATGGAATGATCGGCTGTATCGGCGCATGATTTCCGTTTTCGATAGTATTCGCAGTTCCGCAATACGATACACTATGGTGATAACATCGGCTGCGGCCGTGAATTTTACGAGTGATTTGAAAGTCGAAAAATTGATATGAGAGGACTGGCTAGATGACACACAGAAGTCTTAAAAATGCCTTAAGAAGGGGAGGAGGGGAATTCAACGTAACCAGTTAGAATTTATTACTTCACAGTTTATCGATCATGATTTAATATATCGAAGGCCTAAAACAACCGTCTAAAAGTTGGGATGGTAATCCCATAAGAGATGTGTTACGCTCTTGTTTTAGGGGTACCATGTAAGCTAATATTGAATTGATTGTAAATATAATCTAAAAAAAAAATAGATCAGCACAATGTCCCCAGGCCTGATCCTCCTGTACATTTATTACAGGTGTTTATTACAGGTGTTGAATGACAAAAATTGATGTTGAAGAAAAAAAATTCATCATCCGATGCTACCCACATTTTCTCCTTCGGAACTCACTTGTCCCCGATACGTGGCAGATTGCGCGATAATAGGTGGGTAACAACAAGCGACCTGTGGTCCGAGGGCGACGATGCGGCTCCCATCGCGAATGGAGATTAGGCCGGGCGAGCACGTGACAGTCGAACGGCCAGCATAAATTAGATACGAGAGCGCCAGTCCTCGTGGAACGCGTTCCGTAACAAGACAATTAATACACGGACGGTTGGACGCGAGAATCTCTATAGTAGCTTGGTTTACAACGGAGCTGGAATGGCGGAGGCTGGGGGTGGTGCGGGGTCATGACGCTGCTGCTGCTGCTGCTGCTGCTGTTGCTGCTACTGTTTCGCGTATCCCGATGGTCCCGGCAAACGTGCCGTTCGGAGCGTGCTCCGTTCGCTGTTCATCCACAGTCACGGGGATGCTGGACTCTGTTGTGTGTGTCGAGCTCTGTGTTGCGCCACTGTTTCTCGCACCATTTCGCTCCCGCGCGCTCTTCAATGCCGTACCTCTCCATCGCCGCTATACGACAAATACATTGTTCATAGCCACCCCCCCGCCCCTCTCCCGGTCTCTTCCCTTTGTTCCAAATCCGACGGGCGTACGTTTGTATGTGCCCATCCGTACACTTTAAGGCCATCCAATTCCAATTCGATGCTCGAAGCTGCTGCTTCTGCTTCTGGGGGGAGACTCCGACAAAATTGCCACTACAATGCATTTCGACGGCTGCCTCAGCTACACACCGGCTCCGACAATTGCATTGACCCGCGCGCCTATGCAGACCGAAAACGCGTGTATGCCCGCAATGGCGCTCACACGATTTTCGGACATCTATATTTTTTCTTTTAATTCGATTTACATCGACGAGCAAGAGTTATTATTTCGCGCCCCCCGCAGCAGTATCTGAGGGAAGTTTATGCGCCGAGGCTGGAGATGGGGAGTTGGTTTAAAGAGTTAAATTCTACGATACAGCGCAACACCGACCGGCGGTGTATACAAGTCGGAACAATTAAAGTTTTTAATTAACGCTGGAAAAAAAAAAAGAATCGTGTCCCATTCGCATTCTTTGTAGTTGTCAGGAGCTTTTACACACCGCAGCCCCGTTGTCTGTCTATAATCTAGCCGGCGGTCCGCCTCTTTTATTTCGATTCGGAGAGAAAGGGAGGAACGAGAGTACGTCGAAAAGTACGAAGAATGGCAGTAACGCGTTTTACCCCCGTGCTCTCTAAACCATTTTCGCTGCGAAACTATTCCGAATCGGTCACTGAAAAGAAGGAAAAAAAACTCCGGCAACGACGAGAACGAGGATTTTTCTTTTTCGTTTTTTGTTCCGCTTTCGCAAGGTTTCCAGCGGAGCTCACAAAAGTCACAACGTCATAATACGCGTGCGGTTTTAATTGTGAACTTTCTAACAACATTCTATTCAAACACCCGTTACACTGTAAATTACTTTGGGTGAAATAAATCCCAGACGAAGACAACACACTCATAAATAAATATAAAACGAAAATAAAGAAAAATAGAGTTACAATTTCCAATTATTGACAACGGTATTCCCGACTGGGATTCTCCGATGCGCTTGCCTAACAAACTGCCTATGAGTCGGGAAAATTATATCCGAAGTAAAACACGAGAACTGATTTTTTTTTTCTAATTTTGTCAAATCACACAATTATTCGAATTAAAAGAAAAATGAAATTCTGTCCCCCTTCAATACATCCGTGACCAAGATATCCGATAAAGTACATACCGACTGTCCTCTTATACCTAAATCACTTCAAATTAATATCTTACAACACTTCTGCGGCACTAACTGAATCGGGGAACGATTTTTCTATAGAAATTTTAAGTCCATGTACGAAGCTTACGCACACACGGACTGGATAAGCTTTTTTTTACACCCCGAAGAAAATTTCCCTTACCGAATTAATTTCGACGCTCGCCGGTGAGGCACGGCGCGCAATTTTTCAGCCTTCATTAAAATTACTCAATGCCTTGGCAACCACATTTTTTTTGGTTTAAAATAATCTGCGACATTTCTAGGAAAGACTTTAACCGTTCAAGTAAAAAAAAACCTGAGCCCCACTCGCCGAGGTGGAGTTTTTACTATATATCGTTTTCGGTGCAAGGTTTTTTAAATTGGTAACTCCAATTACGTTGAATGGAGGGAGAAAGGATAACTATCGTAATCGGAAGCACAGACCGTGTTCGAATGTTTCCTGGACCGAGGGGGAGAGACTTTGAATTTACGGATTCCGGTGAGATCCAGCGGCGCGCATGGATATATTTGAATTTGATCCACGAGAAACATCTACAGTGCCATGTAAAGATAATATAGGGCACGGTGCTATAGCTACAAGTGGGGCACAGTCCGCAATTTTTCGTTTTTCATTAAAATTACTCGATGCCTTGACAACCTCTTTTTTTTTGTCTCCAATTATCTTTAACATTTTTTCGGAAGACTTTGACCCCTAAATAAATATAATAATAATTTGCACCCGTGCCCACTTGCCGAGGTAAAATGTTCTACTATATATCGTTTTCAGTGCAAAGCCTTTAAAATTAATAGTTCCAATTACGTTTAAATTAATAACTCCAATTACGTTGAATGGAGGGGAAAAAAGGATGACTATCGTAATAGGAAGCACAGACCGTGTTCGAATGTTTCCTGAACCAAAAGCGGGTTGAGGGGGGGGGGGTTTCGAGGGAATTCTGAATTTACGGTTTCCGACGAGATCGAGCGGCGCGCATGGATATATATTTTGAATTTGATCCACGAGAAATATCCACAGTGCCATGTAAAGATAATATAGGGTACGGTGTTATAGCTACATGTGTAGCCATGGTTCACGAGATTGGCAAAAAAATCTCCATAATCGGAGTGTGAGGTGGACTGCTGCTGCTGGCGTTGCTGCTGCTTTCCATTTTTCGGTGCAATTTCACGGGATGGCCCGACGGACTCGTGCGAGCATTTGTACCAGGGTGCAGGGCTCTATAGATGTGCACGGAGGTACCGGAGGGCGGCTCGCCCGCTGTAAAGGCCGAACGGCAGAGTGCAGAGCCATCCCCGGAGCTCTCGGGCCAAGGCAAGTTTCCGTCACGAAACGTGCCGACTCGGGCGTGCTTGCGGCATTGTTCGTTCCCGAAGGCCTCCACCTCCTCCCCCTCCTCCGGAGTGATTTTCATCACCGACGATTGTTCCTTCCTTAGCAAAGTTAAACTCTCGCTATTAGCACACATACACCCTCGCCCAGGGCCGGAGGGGGGAGGAACTTGAAATTTCGCAGTTGTCGTCTTCTCGTTCCGGACGACGATTCTTCCTTAGTCAAGGCTACAAGAGGCAATCGTTCTCCTCGCTCAATGCTCCCTCAATTGTCCTTCCTCCGCCTGCTCTGCCCCAAGTTTCACTGCAGTTGATCCTCGCTCGACAAGTTTCGACGAACTTTGTATCCACGGTAAAACGAAAATGTATTCGGCCTAGCTCAATTTTACCTCCAACTGACGCGACGCAATTAATGTTTTTTTTTTTTTTTTTTGGTGAAAGGGTTCATTTTGTAATATGAATCGCCGTCAACCGTAGTCGATTGACCCGACGAACGACCAACGAAACTATGGACGGGTAAACCGACCATTGAACGAGCAGGGACTATTAAATGAACACATTCCTTAATTCCTGGTGGGATTGACATACAGGGCCGATACTGGCCGGCGATGTACCAATACAGGCCCTCTGTAGCGCTTCCAATAGGGAACATGGACGCAAAAACCGTTCACAGTCGGTACATCGGTGCATCAAACCTGAACTGGGCAGTACTTGAGGTACCGGGTACTTGTTTGGTACTTCAAGTACGTACAGAAGTACTTTTTAGTACCTCAAGGGCTTTTTACGATTTCAAGTACCAGGTACAAGTACATTTTCAGTACACACTCGCATTACGGATCCTCGATGAGTGGTATACATCCTATTTCTATTAATATATGATTATCTGTCTGAACTTTTCAATACGTATCATTTTCCACGAGAATTTATTATTTTTATTTGTTTTCAAAAGATTCAACTATTTTAATGAGAAGGGACGAGAATAGACCCTCTTCGTTTTTGAATGAAATTTTTTGTTTTATGAAATAGAACAGATTAAAAAATCTCCTGAAAACGACGAATTACACAAATTTCAGTTGGCGATTTTTTACAATGAGGAAGCTACGTGCAAATTACTTCGCACCTTTTTTTAAGCTTAGATAACGCTTAACGCTGCGAACGTAATAACGAAGAGTGCTTGAGACACACTTCAAGTAGAAGGACTTCTCGATAATTCAAGTACTTATGATACTTCGTACCTTGTACTTGAAGCATTTTTTGATACTTTGCCAAGGTCTGCACACAACTTTGCACTAATGATCATAAAAAATTCGATCAATGTAGGGCTCTCCAGCCCCTCGACTGAGCGGTTCGTGATGATCACCCTACCTAGGGTAAATTGACCATCGGATCGACTGGGACCAGTAAATGAACACCTTCCACAAGGGGAAGTGGATAAAAACCGTTGATTCACCGGGTTTTATCGTCCGTCCAACCGTTGATTCACTGGTCGTTTCGTCCGGCTGAGATAGTCGGTAGATTCAATATGCTCAGCATCGTCCATCTATACCGATTGCGGAGCTAACCCCTGTTTCCACTGCTGCGTTTGCACTGCGCACGTGTGGACAGACAACGCAGATAATGTAAACATGCATGTCTATGATCGGGGGGGGTCCAGAAATCGTCAGGGACACTTTGGTAGCAGTGGAGAACGCGCGGTCGATAGAGAACACGCAACCGATGTGCCCGCAGGCCGCGTGACTACGCGATTTGGCGCTGTTGAATGATGGCGTGTATCTTGCTCGTCCTCGTCGCCCGTTCGCCGTGTGTGTTACAAGCGGCTCTCCTCTTAACCCAGATATAGTCGGGCAATGTTCCAGATCCTCCACAACCGCCGGGATAACTCAAATGATATATACTCCGGCGTATCGTATATGTGTGCCTATTTATATTCCCGTATCGTACACATGAATTATTGCCATATACGGGGGAGGGTGACGTAATTTATTATAAACAAACTGCGAGGCTCGGCGGTTGCATGCGGTTGCTGGTATATTTTTTTTTTCTACCGTGTCGAAAGGGATGAATCCTGGAGATGAATTAGCTGCGATCTATATATCGACTCGGCCTCTATTCATTTTCGTATAATGACAGGTTCCTGTCATTTTCAATTTTTTTTTTTTTTTAATTTGTGGGTAGTTTTTTTATTGAGAAACAACAGCGGCACGCGTGCGCAGTTGTTGAACTCGTAAATATTGGGAATCCCTGATTCGACTATTGGGTGATAGTTTCGGGCTTTACGACAATGATCTACGTGTATCCCATTTGAGCGAGAAACTCGAGAGATTATATTTGGAACGTGTTACCGGGGATCGATGAAGTTTCATCCGGCTGGAGGGAGATTCGACAAGGATAGGAGATTCTATAATTCCGGAACGACGAAGCCTCGGACGGGCTTGTTCCGCCGCATTCCCCCGAGTACCTCGGTGCCATGTACATGTCCCTGACACGGCCCACAGTCGGCTCCAACTCATCTCAAACTGTGTTAAAGTCACCAAGGTGATTGGAAGTTCCGTTACAACGTATGGCTATTGCGGTGGTACAAACACGGGAAGACAATTTTCGCCCTCGGGCGAAAAGTCCCTAATACTCCCTCGGTCATTCCTCGCCGAGAACATTGCCAAAGTTTGGAAATGTGATAAATCTATTTTGCCGGGAAGGCCTCCCCGCACGTATCGGCGACTGGTCGGGGAAAGCGTAAATCTATCGACACGCACACGATGCAGGTAGTGTAGTTTGGGACAAAGTGGGAGCCCAGAGAAAAATCGGTGCCTTTTGAATCGAGGCTTAAAAAATGTAATTTGTCGGGTGATAATGAAGTTAAGAGGTGCCCTATTTCAGAGCTTGGCAAATTACCAAAAAATACTTCAAGTACAAAGTTTGAAGTGACACAAGTAGTTGAAGTATGAAGTACCTTTTCCAAGTACTTTTCGCAATTAAAGTTCGTAACGTTAAGCGGTATTCAGGCTTTATAGAAAAAGGTGGAAGGTAATTTACACTTGGTGTTCGCATTGTAAAAAATGGCCAATTAAAATTCTTGAACCTGTTTTGAGGCTATTTTTAATCTATGCTTCACTTTTTTAAATTAAAAAAATCATTTTTTTCGTGAAACAATTTCATGAAAAAATTAATTTAAACAATCGGAAAGGGTCCCTTCTTGTCCCTTCTTATTTTTTTATATGAAACTTTTTCAAGTTTCTTAAAATGCGTTTTTTAAAAATGCATTAAAAAAGTGAATGCACGTTAAAATTATACTTATTGGAAAGTTTACACATATAATCATGTATTAATAGAAACAGGATGTCATGTTGTTCATCAAATATCGGCTCTGCGAGCGGGTACTGAAAAAGTACTTGTACTTTGTACTTGAAGTACTAAAAGTTCCTGTGTGCTTTACATACGTACTTGAAGTACCAAACGCGTACCCAATACTTTATGTACTGCCCAGCTCTGGCCTATCTTACCTCGAACCGGAATCCTTCTCTTTTTTTTGTAATCAGACGATCCACAGATCCGAACTCATCCGAACGTTCTTAATCTCTTAGCTTCAAAATTCGTCCCGATCTAGCCTATGCTTCGTCGAGGTTAAATGCAACCCTGTGCACGTATTCGCACCGTAGATGCGAATTCGCTCCTCGCTTATCAAATCATCTTCATTCGATCATCAAAGGAAAAAATTTAATATCCCTCAAACCCCGTCCACGAATAGACCGCGCCGTTCGATCCATAAATGGATGAAAAGCAAAAATTCTTCAATAAACATCCAGATAACCCCCCCCCCCCCACGCCCACCGGTCAGCGTCAAAAATAAATAAATGTAATAAACATCGATAGAGATAAAAAAAAAAAGAAAAAACGCTCCGGTCGTGCATCGCGCGTTGAATGAAACATCACCCGATAGCAGCGGCAGACGAGTTTCTGTACGGGTTATTATTGGGTTGTACTCGTATACACATCCAACTGCTATTAGCGTACACGCAACGACGTCGCTTCTCGCCTGCCGTGAAAGCTGACTTTTTTTTCGAAAAACTGATAACAGCTGCGAGACTGGGGTTGAATATTTTGTAGGATAAAAATCCGGTATGTCCAATTTCCTGAAACAAATCCGTGCCAGGTATACGGGGCGAGCGTTCCGATGTTTCCACCGGGTATTTCGTTGGCGGGTCGGGGAGGGGGGCGGGCAAGGGGTTATACGCGACACCCTCGGTTTGGGATAAATTGCAACAGTGGGATATTATATAAGCGTGTACGTATGTGTAAAACGAGAAAGATAGAGAACGAACACTTTCGCCGGGGTTGCGTACGAGCCGGTGGCCGCGGCCACATGGACATAGGTTTTTGGAACCGGGCGGCTGGCTTGCCCGTATTAATACGGACAACCCCGGTGGCACGAACATTTATCACGAAGCACGGCGCAGACCTGCAAATCACTCTCACCTGCAGAGAGAAAACCGCTCGCAGCCGCAGGAGTACAGTACCAGTGCGGTGCGAGAGCGGTGTAGCTTGGCGGACGATAAATTCGATTACGTTTTCGCTTACCGCACCCCCAGTTTTTTTTTTTTTTTTTTTTTACCTCCTCTCCGCCTCTCCGGCTTTCGTTTCCGCCCCTCGCACACCGCGTCGCGCTCGGATTTTGATGACTCAAGGCCTCCCCCCAATTCATTATTATTTATCGATTCAATCTATCACTAATTACCGGTTATATACCGAGGCGCCGTTCGTTATTCGCTCGAATGATAGCGTCGAGTTTTTCATCGGCCTTGACACATGTCGGTTTTATTATTATTATTATTATTATTATTTGGGCTATACACGCGAGTGGAACGAGTCGCGAGAGCGGCATTCGTTAGTTATCTTTTTTCACGATTATATTCGTCAGTTTTCGTAATTTGTTTCTTGTTCACTCTAAAAAAAATGTTTAACTTTATTACTGCAAAGTTACCTCGCGGATGATGGAACAATTTGATTACGCTCGCTGATTGAACGGTGGTTAAAGAGTTTAAACATTTTTTAAATCGTGACGGGTATCGGTAATGAAGATAAAGTGCAGCAGGCTCGTTCGCCGTAATGGGGTTGTTGCGTAATCAATTGATGTTTATGTATTTTCATTTATTTTTCAAACGATTGATAAAGTAAGGTCAAACAGCCGGGCTGAATAAGTGGATTTTAGTGTAACAGTGGGACGATTTTCAAGAACGCGGTTTCGACGGAGATGCTTTTCTCTCGTTCCCTTTCCTTTCTCTCTTTCCGGTGTATTATTAACAGAGAACTCGGGAGCTCAATTAAACTCTCGCTCTCTCGCGGAGCGCATCTGCAATGAAACGAGCCCCGCTTCTGACTGCGGTGGCTCGACACCCGCCTGGGAGAATCCGAGGATGTCATTCGATTTGCATAACGGCGTAATTCGATGCACAACCCGCGAGACAAATGACTCGGCCAATAAGCCCGAGCCGAATCTCCAGCTCGTCTCTCGCTCTCTATCCCCACGGCTAGTCGACGACCCCGATAACGGCACGAGGAAACTATCCCGCGAAAATATGCGCTCTCTCGCGTCTGTGCGAACGGCGAAGCAGGTGCAATCATTACCGATTCGCAAGCCCATCGAAATATTCGAGATTGATGTCCTATTCGCAACTGAATAATTCATTGAAGAACATATTTTTGATATATATTTTTGTATATGAAAATTATGCATTAAATATATCTTCAATATATGTGATACACCATTTTTTATCTAAAGGAGTTTAAGGATTTTTTTATCTTAAGGAGGTTCTTTCCGTGACTCGTGGCCGAAACAAAACGAAAAAAAAATTGAAAAAGCGTCTCGAGCGAGCTTTAAGGTCGAGGTTCCGCGAGGGTCCGAGCGGCACTAAATATATTCTTAATATATAATATTTTAATTTCAATCTAACAGATTAAAACAAAAAAATAGAAAACGTCAATTTTTTCAACGCAATTTTTTTATAATTACCAAAAGTGTCAAACGGTTGAGAAAAATCGTAACTAGATTTTTGTTTTCAACAAGAAAGATGCTTCAGCGCTGTTAATTTTTCTTTCCGTGACGCGTGGCCGAAACAATACGAAAAAAAAAAATGAAAAATCGTCTCGAGCGAGGTTTAATGGCGAGGTTCCGCGAGGGTCTGAGCGGCGTGTGTGCCGCGCGGATTTACAAGAGTCGCGAGATTGTCAAGGTACACCGGGGCGGGAGCACGAAAAATAAAAGAGAAAAAAAAAGTGCAACCTCGTGCAGGCGTTAGCGGGTGAGGGAGAGAGAGACAGAACCGTTCTCGCGGCACACCTGGCCGACCGCATGCATACGGAAAGTCATTTCCACTAAGGCGTAATATCTTACAAAGATGTATATCTCCGGGTTTGTAATAAGTTGAGACGTGCTCGGTTGGGTTATATGTGTCGGTCTCGGTCGCCTACATACATGCATAGCGAGGACCGCGGCGAGAAGGAAAAAAGGAACGGAGGCGGAGGAGGACCAAGAGCCCGAGGAACCGGAGGGAAAGAGTGTGGCGAGGGGCATGCTTGCTCTGTAGTTTCTCCCTCACAATGTCGACCGCACGGGGTGTGTGCTCTTTTCACGCCGAGAGCATGACCTGGAAGGCCTTTTGAAACTCGATTCTCGCGACAGCGCGAGCTCATTGCTGCTTCACCCGGGGCTGGCTCTCGCGGCCCTTTTTTTCATCTCCCTCTATCGCGTCCTTATCTCTCTCGCTCTACGTGTCGCTCTCCGTGTGTCGCTGAGTCACAATCTTTCTTTTTTGTACTCTTTTTTACTCCCCCGGAGCATGGCTGGTGCTTTCTTTTTTTTTTTTTTTTTCTTTTTTTTTTTAGCACCACACGACCCCGAGGTTCCGCATGACCACCATCTTTCCCGAGAAGCGGAGGGTGTTCCAGTGAGGCTGGCGCCGGAGGACCAGCGGCCCCGCGCTGGCCCGTCCTGCGGTTCCCCGGCTAAAAACCCCGACTCACGCCCCCGCTCCGAACATTATTAGGATCAAACGTGCTTCGGAGAACCACGAAATATTACCGAAGCGGCTCAGGAGCTAATTGAAGCCACCCCGGGGAGAGCAGCGTCGAAACACGAACGGAGGAAGTTCGCATGGGAATTCTTAATCGGAGCGATGAGAAAATAAAATTTATCGGAGTGAGCATTTTTGTAAGAAAAAAACAAAGAAAACGAGATTGGTCGTCCAAGAAGCGTAAGAATGATTCTTAGATGGTATTTTTTTAGATACAATAAGAATAAATCTCTCCAAAAATCAGAGTCATGTGTGAAATACACGCGATCGTGAATGACATAGTAAGCGTGACTTCTTTCTTTTTCGAGACCCTATGCAATATCGGGCATCGACCCTGCGACGACGTGCATCTGGTGTAGGGCTGTATTTTAGCCGGCCAAGTGGATAAAATTGTGCATAATTTCGTGCATAAAATCGAGCCCCTTAATTTCGCATTGTACTTTAGTCCAAAAAGGCCAGCGGATTCGTGTTTCGCGCGCAAAAATACGTCGGAATACGTGGCAGTTACTTTGAAAAAAAAAAAAAAAAATCGTCAAAAAATTGCAAGGCTACCTTTCGAGGCCATTTTTTGCGTTTTTTAACGTCCTCAAACGGCACGATAAAACGATTCTAAAACTTCTATCTTGTGTATTTTTTCCGCAAAACTCGGAAATCACGAAAATCGCCGTTTTTCCAAAAGTGGCTCAAAAATGGAACAATCGTTGTTCATTCGATTTTTTTCGTTTCAAAGCTATATTCCACGTACTTTTTCCCGCTAATCACGAATATAACAATCATTTTACTCCCAACTCAATATTCTCCATTTAAATCCTAAAAACAAGATTTTTCGTGCATGAAATCGAGATTTTCAATGACTCACTGTACTATAGGCCCAAAAAGGCCGGCGAATTCATGTCAGCGCTCAAAAATACGTCGGAATATGTGGCGGTTAATTAAAAAAGAAAGAAAAAAAAATGTTGTCAAAAAATTCCAAGACTGTATTAGCTTAGCTGGCTAATACAGCTTGGCCGGCTAAAACGGCTTAGCCGGCCAAACTATAAAATCCATTAGCCGGATAAGATATTTTAGCCGGCTAGGCCGGCCTATCTATACAGCCCTAATCTGGTGGACCGCTGGGAGGAAGTTGCGAGTTTTTGTTCATCGTAACTTTAATAATTTAAATAATTTTAAAGATAATTTTTGTAAGGAAAAGAAAACACAGTCTTTTATCCAAGGAGCATAAGAATCATTCTTGGACGATTTTTTTTTAGACAAAAATCGAAATAAATCGACAAACGTCGATCTCTGAAGTACACAATATTGTGTATGAAATATTAACCGTGACATTTTTTATTTTTTTTTTAAGACCCTCTGCAATAGTTCGTCGGATCGACGCCGCGGCGTGCTGCATCTGTTGGACCGCTGGGAGGAAGCCGCGAGTTTTTATTCATCGTAACGTTCCACGCAACCGTGCGCGGTGTCGTCTCGGGTCGTCGTTTCCGGAGCGAGGGTCGGTTTTGTTTTTCCCTCACGAGTTCGCGATGAATAAGACATGCACTTGGCCCGATGTTTCGCGACGGTTCTTCTTAGCGTGCGAGTCGGCACCGGGACGGGCACATGGCCCGCCCTCTCCCTCGCCTCCCTCTTGACTATCATAGTTTACATTGTGCACATAAGCCCCGGCACACACGATGTAGTACCAGCTGGGCGCTTCCTTCCATCTACTTGTCGCTGCTGATGGCGACGACGTTGTACACTGCGAACAGCGAGAGTAGATCGACGACTGCGAGGGACGAGTGTCGTCGAGCCGGGAGGAATAGCAGACGGGACTCGGTGCTCTCCGGTCCACTTCTTCCGTCCCTCGTCCTCGAGTCGCTCGATTCTGCGGGGATCAACCAACGAGCGGCGAGAAGAAAATAAAAAAAAATTAAAAAATAGAAAAATAGCAAGAAAGTTGGAGGAGCAGCTGCAGCATATCCAAGCGCCTGGACGGTTCATAAGAGCGTCCGGACTGGCGAACGCGGCGACGAGAGGAAGAGCCGACCGCATTGGGATCCTCGAAGTTGGCTCGCGAACTCTCGACGGAGAGGCGGGAAGCACAAAGCTCGGCCGATTCGTGCTAGGAATTTATGAAAGCCACGGTTTGTCCAATAGATCCTTGAAAAAAGAAATACGATAACGGGAGCCGGGCGGATACAATGATTGACGATGAGGGCGCGATCGGAAGATCGTGAGCTCGGGAATATAAGATGGGAGGAAAAAGGAATCGTTTTTACGTACGGAAATTTGTACGAATCTTTAAGGCGACTACTGCGTGGAACACTACTTAAATGATTGTTCAATTTTTGCTATTGTTTAGCCAAAATTTTATGCACTTATTGACGGTAAAGGAGGCTGATTTTTATCATTGCATTTGTCCTCAACCAAGAGAAAAATTAATCACGATGGTTCTGCAAGAGCAACAACTGGTAAATGAAAATTTCTATGATGGTACTTTTTGTTGGGTTATTTTCAAAGTTAAATCCGTTTTTTTTTTTGCGATTTCAATGTATGACGGCTCATTTTGTTTCTAACACTTTGCTCCACGAATTTGTCAAGTAGATTGTTTGTAGGTTTGACCGTTTGACAAATACGGACTATTGTTACGGCTAATTTTTTTCCATAAACAAGTTACTGTCATTGTCAAACGGACAACATTATAAAAATAAGGATTCTTCTTTGTAAACAAAAAAATCAAATAAAAACGTACTTTAATGGAAATTTGGAATAACCAGTTGTTGTTCCGGCAAGACCATCGTGGTTAATATTTTTCTTGGTCGAGGATAAATAAAATAACACAAATCAACCCCCTTTACAGTCAATAAAAACTGAACGAAAATGTATCTTCATGAAAGTTTGCATTTATCAGTTTACGCATTTGCAAAAACATCGTTATCAATAGTTTCCTTGATGGAGGACCCATGCGATGCAAATCGACTTCCGTTACTGTTAATAAATGCACAAAGTATTGGATAAACAATTATGCAAATTTAGCACTCATTCCACTAGTGTTCAATGCTGCAGCTACCTCAAGTAATAAAATAAATGAGTAGCGGACCGTTCTACTCGAGAAAAAAATCTTGCGTTAAGACGTGAACTAGATATTCGGCTGCGTGAATAAAAAAAAAAGAAAAGTAAAGTTTGCGTAAGCCTCCGGGACAGCACAGGCTGCATCGGGGATAGTCCGTTGGGCGGTGTTTTATAGATTTTTATTTTATTTTTTTCATTCCTTAACCTCTTTTCTCGTCCTGCTCCCGTCGTACTTTTTATTCGTGCGCTGTGCGCGCAGTGCCAAAGAAAAGCTTAGACCGAGCAGCGGCAGTGCCAGCGGCAGCGGAGCGGCACTAGGACTGGGCTTATCGGGTTCGGTACACCTGTGGCGATGGGAACGTTTTCCCAGTGCTTCCAGAGTAAAAATATATATCTCTTTTTTACCGGTACAACGCTCGCTTGGTTGCCTGTAAAATACGCGAGGCATGTACTTTTAGTTTTGTATTTTTTTTTATTATTGCCAGTACGTCATGCAACCATCTCATTATTCGCGGAGGCTTGAGCGGGAAGGACAGAAGAAAGAGGAATCCAAGTGGCGAGCGAGATAAGAGGACGCTGGGAGAAATATGAATTTACATAAAAGTGACCATTGCAGAGGCGGATGGACCACCATGCGAGAGATAGGTGTCCTTTCATCTGTGCGATCTTTTTTAGTTTATTTTTTTTTACTCTCTTCAGGATTTCAGTGATGATGGAAGAGCAAAGCTGTAACAGACTGTGACCTACCGCAAGGCAAAGGGTCGGCCCTTTGCTGTTTCAATTTAATTATCACAGGTATTCCATCCTTCGCTCTTCGACTGTGTCAGCCAAAATCTTTGACACTCGTCGGATCGATATCGTATATCCTGGTTCTGTCAAAATTATCCTCACGCTCACCGACACACTGACAATGAAACCTACGGTCAGTGGTCATTTTGTCCACGAAGGAATTTAACAATTGAATCATTCCGGATTAACGATCATATAAAATTCGCGTTGGTTGACAAGCGTGGGCTGGGGGATGCGGGGCGAAAGGGGGGGGGGGGGACATTTTAACGAGCTGCTGCTGCTGCTCGTCGACATGGCGCTACCACGAGAACATGAGACAAAAGTGATATTAACAAAAACAAAAAAAAAGAAAAAAATGTTATATGTATAGGTGAAAAAGTTTTTTCCAGCACTACTCTCGAGTGATAATAGTCGAGTATTCAATGCGAGGTAGTGTATATATGTATATCGCCGGATTACAGTGGAGATAGAGAGGGCCGGAGAGCCATTTCCACTCTCATCGATTGTTTAACTCTACCTGAATAATCTACTACACAACACGGAGCTCGAACGAGAACAGCCCCTGTGTTGTGTCCCTCGTTAAATATGCATGAGTATAAAAATACATTTTTTTTTACCTTTCGAAAACATTTTTTTTTTGCTGATTTGCCAAAACTGAAATTTGGGTCAAACATCGGTGTTCATCAACAAGGGAGGGTCCATCAATTACAGGCGAAAAAGCGTTTCGTTTTAATTAATTAAAAACATAGTTTTTAAAAAACTTTGCTATTCGACCAAATACCTTGTTTCTGTAGTACATCTCGAGCTATGTGAAAACTTAGCGCGAGAGTTCAAAAAATCAAATTTTTGTTTCGAGGAAAACATTTTACAGCAATATTAATTTTTTACTACGAAAGTTTGTTACTGCAAACAACTACATACAAAGCTCTTTAAGAATGAAGAAAAAAAATTCGATTTTTTTAGGTCGGGTACTAAATTCACGTCTCGTCCTCCTCCTAATAGACGCCACGGTTTTCCTGGTTCCAAAAAATATTTCTCACTTGGTTCGGTTAGTTTTTTTTTTTTTTTACTAATTGTGAATCTTCCACTTGTTTCAACATCAGTCACTCCAATATGAAAACTGACTTTAGGTACCTGAAAATAAATGAAGTATCGTTACTACCGTTTACAATTTTCAGGGTTTGAGAATATCGACCATTATAGATATATTTCTTGTTTTTGTTGATTTTTCAGAGGCTCGAGCGAGAATATTGGGAAAGCCCGACTTATACATAAAAACGGGTAGCAGCCTGACACTGACGTGTCTCATGTCTCAGGGCCCTCACGATCTCGGCACGGTTGCCTGGTATCGCGACAATCAGCCCCTCGACACGTCGACCATATCGGAAAACGATGTCGACACCGCGCCTCGAATAACCGTAGAGACGGAATGGAGCGAGGCACTTACGTCAAGGTATACAACATAGAATTCATACAATCCAATCCATCCTCGATGCCTCACTGTCATTCCATTTTTTTTCTTCGAAAAACAACCAACATAAAAAAAGAAAAATCTCTTCTTCCAAACGCCCCCATACACTATGGGCGATATATAAAAATAAATATAAATTTTTATAAATAAAGATATATTTTAATTTTTTTCAGATTGAGCATCGTTTACGCGAAACTGAGCGACTCGGGTAATTACAGTTGCGTGCCAACATTCGCGGAAATGGCGACGGTGAAGGTGCACGTTATCAACGGTGAGTAATGATTCATCATCCCTTAAAAAAAAACCCCCCCACAAATATCAAAAAACATTACTCGGTCGGTAACGAAAACTGTACTCCAATTTTTCCATGTATCTTCATCGTTCCGAGCCGAAACCATTAGCGCCTTCGCCTTACAGTCAAACGGACGCTGACGTTTTAATTTCCCTCAAAGAACTTCAAGTACTCTTGATGAAGATAAAAAAAATGGATAACAGTTTCCGTTACCGACCGAGCACGGCGACGATATTACATTATAAGACTGATAGTTGAATAACCCCCGAGAAGATTATCTTCCTGGGCTGTACGTTATAATTTGCGAACGTACGAAGAAATGCGTAAAGAGACTTTGAAAGCTCTCGTTAAGAATTCAGATGCACAGCACGCGCGAAGCGCCCGGCTCTTCGCGAGGTAAAGCGCTGAAGGGATGGAGAAGAGAAAGGAGCCGAGCAATACGTAGTTCGACGAAGACTTTGACGGAGTTTAATGGTTAACGAGAAAGGATCTACGGGCGGAAGCGGACACTGCAGAGTGAATTTGCCAGACGGTGCAGATCGTTCCAGCTTGTACGGTTCTTTCCGTGTCCCGCGGGAATACGTTTGTCCGCGATACCGGCAGCACCTTTGCCCCGGTGTCGAGAAGAAAAGCGAAAACGGATAGCCGATGCTGCACGAGCCTGGGTGGTGCAGAGCGACGGGGGAAGCAGCTCGTCGGTTTATACGAACGTTTTTTTTTTTTCCTCTCTCCCTTTTTGCGCCGTTATCCCGTCGTTCGCCGGGCGTGTGGACCAGTGGATGTTGCGGTGGATTCGGCACCCTGCACGTCAGTGTAACATCCCGCGAGCCGGCGCCACACCGCCCCGGTGTAAGAGTCCGAACGCACAGAGAAGCCTTCATCAAAACCGGTTCACGGACGGGAGGAACCTGTGAATAGGAGAAATTAGACGATGATCGTGAGGCGGACCCTGTAATTTGCGGTCTACTTTTGTAAGAAGGGATGCTCGTGATACGGACGAACCGAACTATCGGGGATGAGAGGCACCGAGGCGGTGTCGTTCATGTACGGTGGAAATAAAAATTTAACACCGGGGCCAAATGGACCTGTGTCCATTGGAGATGAGACTTTTTGATACAAGGATAGCGAAGAATTGGTAAAAAAAAAGATAGACCGTTTTGCCCCGATCTTCGGCTGTTCATACATATGTATCAGAGCTGGGCAGTACCTGAAGTGAGGGTTACCTGTTTGGTACGGCAAGTACTTTTTAGTACTTTTTTACGATTTTAAGGACCAAGTACAAGTACGTTTTGAGTATTTGCGTTATGGATAGTTGACGAGTAGCATTACATCCTGTTTCTATTAATATACGATGAGCTTTCTAAACTTTTCAATATGTATAATTTTAACGACAATTTTTGTTTTTTTATTTCCATAACAAAAAGGAAGGGTTTCGTGTTTTGTTGATGCCATTTTTAAAAATAATTTTTTTATGAAAAGAGTGAAGAATATATTAAAAATAGCCTCAAAACGACGAATAACGAAAATTTCAGTTAGTGATTTTTTTACAATGACGAAGCTATGATCAAATTACTTTGCACCTTTTTTGAAACCCTAGATAGCGATTAACTTGGCACTTTATATTTGAAACATTTTTTGGTACTTTGTCCAGCTCCGATGTATGTATATATATATGTATTGTATGTACGCTGAATCTGTACATACGACCAGTGAACAGATTGGATGGGTTCAGAGATGAAAAATGAACACGGTGCAAATTGCGAAACGGTGGAGGAATTCGTCAATTTGCAGGTGATTAAAATAATAATAATAATAACAATAAAAACGATGAAGCGTTGGTATTTATTCAATTTCGAGTGATATACTGAAAGACCCGCGGAGGCACTATGCGTCAGAAAATCCATCGGGCGAAAGTCGATTAATCGGTACGGTAATTCAATTTAATTTTCATGTTCACTGCATCGCCCTCTCCCCGCCCCCCGCGATTCTTCGCGTTCCACCGCTTCCGGTTCCACCGCGCCGCGATGGTTCTCGCGACAAGGCACATAGCCCGTCTCGCATTCACCCTCGACGAATTTACAAATCCATCGGTTCGATCCTATTACAAATTCAATATTCGGATAAAGTCGGCATCGGTAATGAGAAAAAATTTCAATAACCGCGCCTCCGACATATCTCAACCGGTGTTATTATCGTATCTACTGCTATCTCCATTATTGCCGCTCGTCACAGGTGCGGCTTTGTGACACGCGCTTTTTATATATCGAAATTGGAAAGTTATTTAAATTTATATATTTTTGTTCTTTTCCAGCCATTCATATTTCATGCATCACAAGATCTGCCGATTCGATGTCGCTAATTGGAATATTGTCGGTCTATTTGATGTACGTAACTTCGTTGCCCTTCTCAGGAAACTCGTTACCGAACGGTAAAGTTTAAACCCTCGTCGTTTTGTACTCTATACATAAATATATATAATATCTTTCATTTATGTTGAAAAGTCATTTGGCTGCGCATACAAGCATGCAATAAATTAAGGAAATTAAAAGGGTTCTTCGATTCCGGCCGAGCCAAACAAGTCGCTCGACGAGTGGAAATTTGAAACCACATTGCCAATACTCGATGCGCAACGACTATCAAAATCCATCGCAAATACAATGTCGTGAAGAAATTTTAAAAAGATTCCTGGATTGTCTCTACGAGGACGGCAGACAGACTGACAGAATCAAGTTCTCCAGATCATCTTACATATATTTACAGAATAATATGTAAGATAAGCGAAAGAGGAGACATCTCGTCATAAGATATACAAATGCCCGGTTTGTGGAAGACGTTTTAAGGAAGCGTTTTCGGGATTACGTGATCCGTAGCGATATCCTCGGGCGTGCCGTGGAGACGGGTATATAAATGAGACGCAGGCACGCCAGGCCCTGTCAGAAAGGCGAGGTACGTGCGGTACCTGCAGAGAGGCGAGGATCTCGGAATTGTACGTACCGGGAGGAGAAAACGGAGTAAAAGTCGGATTAAAATTATCTTACTCGTGAGAATCGTTAAACGAACAAAGCCGGTAAATGTTTGAACGAACAAGAGTCACCGCAAGGGTGAAACCCAACGAATGGATGGTACGTGTGTGAGTGTGTGTGGGAAGGGAAGGGGGGGGGGGGGTGCGCGCGCCCCTTTGATCGTAATAACGCTTGAGGTATTGACGAGAACGAAGGGGTTAACGAGATTGGTAGGAAACAAGAGAGACCCACTCGTCGACGGAGTCGCCGAGCACATCTCCGCTTACTGCGATGCTCTCGGCGAGACTTCGAGTACCCGGGGTGCCCGGCTTTTCCAGCCCGGACGACTCTACAGCCCGGAGCCCGAGATCTCCTTACCGGCAGCTTCTCATCCTCTTCTCCTTCTTTGCCCACCCTTACCATCCCCCAACCCTCGAGCCATTCTCCCGCTCAATTTTACTCCCGGCACTGCATTAACTTCGATACTCGTAATCACTTGCGTGCCTCCCGTGGAGCCCTGCCCGCTTATGTACCCGACCGGTTGACTCTTATTTTTCTTCTCCTGTCAATTATAATCGTGCTCGACCTGATGGACGATTTGCACCTTTTTTTTATCTCGGCGAATCAAATTTTTTATCTTTGATCAACATTTATCTTTGACCGACCAGTAACACGTTCGGTAAAAAAGAGTAAATTATATTTGAAATTGTGATTGAACACATTTTGCTAATTTATTCTTGTATGAATTAAATCATTGGATATCGAATTGTAGAAATCATTTGATATAAGTTAATATTAAATTATTTCATTCATGTATAGATGATTTCATTGAGACGACACGGTTCGGAGCCGGAGATCTCCTTACCGGTAACTTCTCATCATTTTACCCTCCTTTGCCCAACCTTACGTTACCCCAACGCGCGAGCCATTCTCCCGCTTAATTTTATTCCCGGAACTGCATTAACTTCGAAACTCGTAATCACTTACGTGCCGCCTGAAGAGCCTTTCTTTTTCGTCTCGTGTCAATTATAATCGTGCTCAAACTGATGGAAGATTTTTGCCTTCTTTTTTAATGGCGTCGAGTAAAATATGTTATCTTCGTCCCGAATACGCCGGTCACACGTTCTGTAAATAAAAATTAAGTTATATTTGAAATTGCAATTGCAAAAATGTTTTTTAAATTTATTCTTGCATAAATTAAATCATTCAATATCGAATTGTAGGAATCATTTGATATGATGCAGTATTGAATGATTTCGTGGATGCACGACCTTTTATACTTTTCAACTCAGAAAAAAAAAGAATGGTGCAATCTCAATTTCCGTATGTATCGGGGCGTATTGTAATTAGTTGCGATTTTTCGGATATCCCTCGAACGGAGAACGGAGGTTGCATCGACGAGCTCTCGAGTTCGGACGCTCGTCAGTTCGCAGCCTCACCGTTATTCCCCGGAAACCAATGAGTGCCACTGCATCGCACTCTTTCGAGCCTCGAGAGTACACCGTTAACTACACCGGTGGAATTTGCAGCCAGTTATATATGTAGGTGTATATATAGAGAGGGTTGTTACCTCCCCCTATCCGACGATCGATCGCACCGCAGCGGTGTCCTGGCCAGTGAATTTTGGTGCTTCAAAGTCCACTCCGGCGAGACCCGATGAGGATTAATTGGCTTTCGGCGAAACGGAAGGAATAAAACATAAAATAAAAATCACCTTTTTTCGCGATTAATTAACAATAGCCCGATGGCTTGTTGCTCGTGTATACAGTCTAAAACAGATCAAATAAAGGATCGCCGGTAACGAGGACAAACTTGAAATCTCGTCGAGGGTGTTGAAATATAGAAACGTACCATCGTCGTGTATCTCAGATACGAAGGCATACTGTGGACCATAATACACCGTGCATCCACAATAGGGCTGCAGCGCGGCAAGCAAACGACGCTGACTGAGGGACCGAATACACCGGCGACTCGAGGGTGCTATCTTGGTGCAGAGGCTCGTCGGAGTTCCCGATCAGTTAACACAACGTTCAACGTCAAAGGACTCTGAAGGGCTGCATGACGCGTATATGTAAACACTCATATATATGAGTGTTTATGGGTATATATATATATATATATATATATATATATATATATATATATATATATATATATATATATATATGCATGTATGTATGTATGTATGTATATATATATATATATATATACATACATAAATACTCGGCGATTGATCAGTAAATCGTTGACGGACAAACCTCGTCAAAGGCATTTTAAATGTATAAAAAGGGCAATGGAATTTAATGGATAATTTTTTTATATACTATATGGGCAATAAAAAAGAAGCATGAAATTGTACCACGTCCAATTATTATTTTATAATTTTTATCGGAGCTTGGCGGTACTTCAAGGACAATAGTACTTTTTGAGTACACCCTCTCATTGCGGCTACTCGATGAGTAGCATGGCATCCGGTTTTTTTTTGGTACTTTTCCCGGCTCTGATTTTTATGATTATTTTATATTCGTATTATTATTCTGAAAAGCTGGTCTCACACTGAGAGAAGGATCTAGTAAATAGGACTCATCGCTTAAGAGATATTGCCATATCGCATAGTAGTAGGGAACTGGGACGCCACCTATGGTAGGAAGTATCGGATTTATAAAAAGTATTCGTAGATATTATGGTACAAATTCTTGAAAAATCAGACTTTCCGTCATACACTGAGAAAAATAAATGGTTGGCAATAATATAAATAAAAATAAAAATAAATTTGCTTAAGCAAATGCGCGGTGATATAGTTTCAAAGGTGTATTTGGTTGGTACAACAAAAATGTCTGTTTCAATCGAAAAATATTGAATAAATTGAAGCCAATAATCGCTTAACGAAACGATGCTTTGTAGCAAACAAATAACAGCTTTGCACGTATGTCACTGCGACTTTTGGATAAACCAATTTTTTTTCTCAGTGTAGGTGGTGCTCTAGCCCCATACTACTATGTGCTATGGTAATTTTTCTTAAATGATCGGTAGTTTTTGGTAGATCTTTCACTCAGTGCAGTACATTTGGCTGCTAACATTTTCGAGTCTTCTACTCGTATATTACCTGTGTCATATAAAATTTATGTTAATAGATAATTCATTCTCAAGAATTTACTTCTGTGACTCGCTGCGGCTTCGGAACGTTCTAACAATTAAAAAAATGTCGAACCGCAGACCAGTAACATTTTGGAGTATCGGAGGAGCATCGGCGAAGGCTTGACCGATATTGGTTGCCGATCTGGAGTTCAATGATTTCAGGTGGAAGGGTGAATTCGATAGGTCACCGGAGTACTGAGCAACGCATACCTATATGTTGCACTCGCGGTTATAGGAATTGCCGGACGTAACAGAGTTCGAATGAAAATACCGTAACTATTGATTAAATATTATAAAGTACACGGCAAATATTCGATCGTGGATTGTTTGTTTGGAAATGTGTGGTATGTCCATACAACCCGGAGGGCCTCACGTACAGAGGGAACGGCCGTAGGGTTGAACGAGATTCGTGCGTCGTTCAGCAACACTTTACGCAAATATTTATGGAACGTGTACACTCGATTTACTCGGACATGCCTCGCGATGCAGTTGCCCGTTTCTCGAATACGTACAAAATGCATGCAGACGAAACATAGGCATAGGCAACACAGCTGGCGCTGTGTATGCATACATGACACACAAACGTTACGCTACGTAAAAAAAATGTATCCGAATAACGCCGAAATAGAAAACAACTGACGAGTTCTGTGGATCCCGTTCTTTTTTTCATTCTTTTTTAAGCCGTCGTAAAATTATTGTAAATATTAATGGACGAGAATCGGATTTTAACAAAAAAATGGAGATGGAAAAATGAAATAAAAATATATGTATGCATGTATGTAGCGTGCTAAATCGGCTTTGGAAAATTGTAAAAGTTTCCTCGTCACCCAATGAATGTAAGCGAGAGAAAAAAAAATTGAATGAAACGAATAACGGCGAGGTACTCGGGAACGAGGATTCAGTTAAATATCTGTGATGTACGAGTACAGAAAATACAGAAAACTCCTGACAATGCGAAAAGTTCGCGGGAGGCTAAAATCGGCTCAGCGAAATTTGATGAGTTTAAAAGTTTTTGTTTTAAATTGTTTAAATTGTATTTATAAATAATTTCATTCGAATCACTGTATTACAGACATATATATTCGTTGCATAAAATATTGTTTGGTTTTATGATTGGGTTGCGAGAGTGGATGATGTAATATCATAATTGGGTGTCCGACGTCGAACCACCGTGGGAACTCGCTCCTTGCGCCGCTATCAATCTCGGAACTAAGTATCTTTCCGCTGTGTGTATAAAGTATAAAACTCGGCGAATAATTGACAAAGTTTAAATGTATTTTTCCCGGAGAGTTGATAACGTCTTGAAATGTATTTAAATTCACGGGGCGCCGATCGCGCGTTGCACGCGGCTCTGGACGAGTCCGATACCACGCTTCATACTTTTACACACGGAAGCGCAAGGTTTTTCCGAGCGTTAATAGCACAGCGAGTGCGCCCAACATCGCGACGGCGACGAATTATTTGCATCCGCGTTCCGCTAGCCGGTATACTTTTTAACATTCAGCCTCGCAAATAAGTTAATTCAATACCGAAAATTTGCATTACCAACGCTCGGCACAGACTCGGTATATTTTTTATTTTGCAAATAAAAATGTCCGTTCTTCTTTATTACTATTATTTTTTATCGGCAAAACTTCATCGATAAGAAAACCCGAACGTTATAAGAGAAGACGCTTTATCACGGAGATATTTTTGTATATAAAAGTAAATAACGCGAAGGCATCGCAAATTTTGTTTAAATTTTACGTATTTAATTTTTTTTTTTGTAAATATTTGAACACGCTTTTGCCTTGTTTGTTTCATTGTTTGCTCATCGATCCCTCCGATGGTGTCTCCAACGCTTTGCATTTTTCATCATCTCCCCACGAAACGCCCCCCCCCCCCCCCCCCGCTCGTGCGCGCCGACGTTTCCGGTAACGCCCAGCCAATAAATTCCGGCAATAAGTCGGGTTCCAAAGTCTTAACTGGGGACTCGGTGCGAAGTTCCCCGTCGTTGTCTCTGGTAGATCGGGGCGGCTCGAAATTTGCGTGACGGAGAGCCGAATGCACTGTAAATACGTTGCAATTTCCTCGGCATAAATTGCCGCCTGTACTGTGTGTATCGCAACAATTTTCTGAACGTGGGATCGGAATCGCATTAGACCGCGATCGAAGTGCAACAGACCGTTTTTTCCACTCGCCGAACACAAGTCAAAATTTTTTTTTTCACTGCTAATGCAGCTCAAGCTGCCCACTGTTTGTTTCCAGTGACTCGTAAATTTTCACGTGAAACAGAAAGAAATCGCTTTCGTTACACGCACGGAAAATCACACGCTTCATGAGTCGAGATGAAAAAACACGGTACAAAGGACCGAACCGACGCGCCCCTGTGAAATTATTCAATAGTCGCAGCATGTTAATTGCCACTGGAATGTTTTCTTTTTTTTTTATCTAGCAGTTATTTTTTTCAAACCGCGAAGCTGTTTGTTTAATTCGCGAAAGTATTTTATTTAACGCTCTTAATTCGCAAAAATATTTTATTTAACGTTTTTAATTCGCGAAAGTATTTTACTTAACGCTTTTAATTCGCGAAAGTACTTTATTTAACTCTTTTAATTCGCGAAAAAATTTTATTTAACGCTTTTAATTCGTGAAAGGATTTTATTTAACCCTCTTAATTCGCGAAAGGATTCAAATTAACGCTTTTAATTCGTGAAAGTATTTTATTTAACGCTTGTAATTCACGAAAGGATTTTATTTAACGCTTTTAATTCCCGAAAGGATTTTATTTAACGCTTTTAATTTGCGATAGTATTTTATTTAGTGCTTTTAATTCGAGAAAGTATTTTATTTAACGTTTTTAATTCACAAAATGTATGTTGGTTTATCTTAGGCGAATTGTATTTACGTACGAGCGAGTTGTAAGGTCGAGGGTGCGATACACTCGGCGCCAGGAGATTCTCACGCGAGCCACATACATCTCCAATCCTCCGGAGAGCGCTATACCTCTTACGATGAATAGACCAACCGGCCGAGCAGCGAAAGCTCGATTCCGGGTCCAAGGGTTCGGGTCAGGTGTACAAGCCGGCCCGATAGACGGATGGCCCTCGCTCCCGCACCCCATCCGGGGGATTAATAAGAGATTCACCTGCGGCGAAATTCACCCTCGCGATAAAAAGAAAGGAAACGAGCTGTTGTAAATAACTAACGACGGGGCTACCGGCGAGAAGGAAATAATGCGAACGAGGGAATCGCGTTTCGCCACTTGCACGATAACCTTTGTTTGCCCAAACGCGGACACCCGACGAGCCCAGTGAGAAAGTACGAAGACAATTTTTTTTGTGTACCTGCGAGGGAACAGGATTAAGAAAAATATATAGAAGTTAAGATAAAATATCCGGAAGCAAAAGTATGATTTATTTTGGGGGGAATGCTTTCCATCATTTTTCTAAACAAAAAAACATCTGGGAGCAAAATTGTGATTTATTTTGGGGGAATGTTTTCCATTATTTTACTAAAGAAAGAGAACAACCGGGAGAAAAATTGTGATTTATTTTGGTGGAACGTTTAACATTATTTTACTAAACAAAAAGGACATCCGGTAGCAAAATTATTATTTATTTTGGTGGAATGTTTTTTATAATCGTACTAAACAAAAAATCAATCTGGGAGCAATGTAATGGTTTATTTTGCATTCGCGTGAACGAGACATTAAAAATTTTAAATTCTCTCGTTACAACGCGAGATTTTACTCGTATACAAATCGGACGCATAAACCGGTAAAATACAAAATGCGCGGACGTTAGATCGTGTAACGCGATAAATTACACAATAACTATGTAAATCGAGAATTCGAAGCGAGCGAATTCGCCGCTCCGTGTATCGAACGATACTTCTATTTGCTACACACACTATGTCACCCGAACGGTTCGACGTTGAACTGTAAACACGTTTTTATGCGTCCGAGGACCTTAAAAAAGAAAATCACATACCTAGGAGAAAGAAAAGTCCGTAAAAGTAACGTAAGGCGCGCTAGAGACATGTTGCCTTTCTGGAGAACGGAAAAAAGAAAACAAACCTTTCGCTAAACGCGATATTTTACTGGTTTTATGTTTCGAATACATAAGCGAGTAAGAGTAAAAAAAAAATGAAAAAAAAAAAATGCGTCGACGCCGGATCGCGCGACGCCGATAAAGTACGTAAAAACTATGTAAATTCTGTAAAGTGTTCCTCCATAAAAATTCTCGAAAGGCAGCGAAGGGAAGAAAAGGAGTACAAAAAATAAAAATGTATCGAGTCCTGGGTTGAGCAGTATCTGAGCCCATTTGCTGTACATTGTATAGCAGGTATAACACCGTTTACAGCGTCAAAATGTTGTATATGCGTATAAAGTTGTCGTTTCGCTGCGGCAATAACTCTCGTTACAGCCCGCGGCGATGGCCGCGGCGTCGGCAGTGACGATACAGTGCATATATCCGCCGTTCTATATAGTATGTATGTATATATATATATATATATATATATATGAATATATATGTGTACACCGATAACGCGTGACGTTATAACGGGCCGCGAATCCGCCCGAGAACGTCTCATACAGTTCTGAAGCTCTGTGATTTACAGCAATGACAGTGGAGAAGTGAGATAAACACGATTCGCGAGAGTTACGCTAAACGCCCCGAGACACTCGATGGTAAGGAAGAAAACTCCTCCCGTCATATCGAATATACGGACGAGACTGCGGGAGCACGAGAGCACAAGTACGTCGTCTTTCGCTGCGTCGAGTTGCACATGCATTTCTTTTCAGAAAAGATTTTTCATATTTCAGGGACGGGTGCGGTACGTCGCCCAATTTTTCTGTCATTGCGCTCGGTCGGTAACGGATCGCGTTTCCCATTTTCTTCGAGACTGTTAATATCTTGGTGAAATAAAAAAATTATTTTTCATCACTCGGTGTGGAAATGGCCACTTTTCCGCCCGCTTCGCGTGCGTAAAACTGCCATTTTCGCACCTTGTGATGAAAAATTTCGTACATCCCTCGTGCGAAACACTTTTTCTAACTTGTGTGATTACAGCACTCGCCTTCGGCTCGTGTTGCAAACTCACACTCTAATAATGTACTATTTCACCTCGTGTGAATTTGTGCCCTTGCTTCGCGCGGGCATCAAACTTCACGCTCGGTGAAAATACGCACTTTCCTCCCTTGTGACATAATAGACTACTTCTTTCTCATTGCTCTCAGTCGGTAATGAATCGCATTCCCCATTTTCTTCGAGACCGTTAATATTTTGATAAAGGGAAAATTTAATTATTCGTGGTTACCGAGATAAACGCGAGAAAACATAATTCCCTTTTATCCGAAGTATCAACAATCTCGAGGAAAATATTCTCTCACCTGACCGGAAAGCGTTGCGAAGATTCGGTCAGTAATGAAAACTGTAATTAATTTTTTTTCCAGAAAAGATTTTTCATAATTCATGGAAAAGTAGCGTACGATGCGCAATCTTTTTATCATACTGCTCAGTCGGTAACAGATCGCCATCCCCATTTGCTTCGAGAATCGACTGTTAGTATTTTGGTGAAAAGAAAATTTGTGTTTTTCACGGCTACTGAGATGGACGAGTGAAAACATAATTCTTTTTTTTCCGAAGTATCGACAGCCTCGGTGAAAATAATGTCTCACGCGCCAGTGAGACGATGCGAAGACACGGTCGGTAATGAAAACTGTGATGAATTTTGTGTTTCTCACCGAGGCGTTCGACGATAAATGTCGACAGTTAACGCGATTCAATTTATCAATCGTACGTCCCGCAATGTGGACAGTCGTAAAAACCCGTCTACGATAAACCAATGGAAAATATATAGCGAAGGTTCGTTTTGCTTTAATGTTTTTCAGACGAACATCCGGCAGCGATGCAGCACGGTAACACGGCAGCGGGTTCGCCGACGTCGAGAACGATTCTCGTCACGATTGCGTTTCTTCTCGGCCAATTGAGATAATTTGTGTTCAAGGGAGGAGGGTCCATTCGACACGTGACAACAACTGCAACAGACAACAAACAAAATAAGTGAAAGAAAAAAAAACAAAACGAAGAGAAAAAAACAAAATAGATTGCGAATAATAATTCTGTATATGTACATTTATAACCCAAGGTACGCGCGTAGACGCGCCCGCAATAATAATATTATTGTCGATGTGAGGGCGCGCGCTAATCGAACGAGCCCCGTGGTACGATTGCGATAAATCCGCGTCGTCCCTCGAGCGATCTGTGCGCGGTATGGATTTAGACGAAAAAAATATATATGTATAAAAAAAAAGAAGAAAATGAATTACGACAAAAAAAAACGAAAAACACAAGAAATGAAAGGTCGCGGCACGTTATTGCAGAGCCGCACCTACGCCCATACGGAAAACGTCTACTCCTTTCTTATTGTGCAGAAAACCTTGTATACATACCTCCCCCCCTCCCACCCGCGACCCCTCCCCCTCGTTTCAGTGAGAGAGCCCATTAACAATTTCTACAGGGTCGATATTTCTTGTCTAAGAACGAAGCGAAAATTACTTGCCTATAGAGCGACGCGCAGTATCGCGGTTTACAGGACGGAAGTGAGTGAGAGTGCGAGAGAGTTTTCCTTCTGAGCAAACGGGCCAATAATTAGCTGTATGTAGTTTATATGAGAAAAAAAAAAACAAAAAATACAAATAACAAAAAAAATCCGCCAAAATCGACCGGAAGTGAGCGCGGAGGTCTCCGCGGAGTCGTTGAAGACGATCGATGATATCGAAACGATAATAACTGTAGAACGTGGTCCTATCGTTCTTTCAGTGAATCCCGAAAAATACCAAAAAATTAACCCTGGCACGGCACAAATTTTTACCGATTTTTCGATTCCCATGTTTTTCTTTCACAAGTGCTGTCACTTCCGGCAAAATTTTTTTTCTGGTTCGACTGCAACTCCTGACTGTCGGTGAGAGCCTCGGCGTTTCAATTTCGCTACCATTGAACCCAAAAATATTTATCCGCTCGAAAGTTACAGGGCAAGGTGTGACGATCCAGGGTTAAAATCCGTCAAACGCCTAAATAACGAAAGATAAGGTTTACACCTAAAAAAGAAAAATCTACTTCCGTGTGTGTATGCGCGTGCAAAATGAGTGGATAAAAAAAACCGTAGGGTAAGAATCTCATTTGCGATCGGCAAAGAGGTCGAGATTGGTTTATTCGTCGATACGGGGGAATGTCGCACTCTGAAGAACTCTCGATATTCGATCTCGCATTATCGACGATGCGCCGTGGCTCGGCGATAAGAGACGGAGGAGCGGGACGGGGGAGACGAAGTCCGTTGAGAAGGTCTACGATCGAGGAATTTGATATGAAAAGGCCTACGTGACTACCGACTCGGTGACTCGTGCGGGATTCTTCACCGACCGGTGATGGTCGTCGATCGTGCAGCTTCGATCTCGAACACAGGAGAGGGGGGAGGGGGGGGGGACCCTACTATCGTAGTCCGATTTTGTCCGCCGCTCTCTTTCTCCTCTTGCCTCGTGTGTTTTCCTCTCCGGTGCCGATATTACTGGCATAGCGACGGAGAGGAAAATGAAAAAAAAGTAAAAATATATATACATATATTTATATATACATATATGTATATATATATATATATAGGTATAGATATGTATAGAGGGTGAAGCGTAGGAAATGAATCCATCGGAGGAGATGGTCGTTACACACCGGGGCAGACTCCCGGGCGTTCCCCCTGATATATGAGATTGCTCGTCGGTTTGGAGATAGATCGAGAGTTTATGCAGATATTACTGTCGAAAGCGCGGTTGAGGAGGGAGGTTGGAATATTGGACTGATATAAACATCGGACAATTGCTTTATATCGATTCTGATCGAGTTCGTCGAACGGCCAATTGACTTATCGGGGCGGTCAGCGGAGAGGCGAATATAGCGCTTATTGATACGGATACACACACGGGCGTTATTAAGTGTATCGTTTTAGTTCGCCTGTACGGTCGAGAGAGGTTTCACAGCCGTCGAATAAAATTACGATAGAACGAAGCGGACGGTTAGTGCAACAGTTCGTATGTTACTAGGGGATATGTTTGATGTGAGACGCGCATGCGCGCGTGCTTGGCGTAACGAAACATTGCTCAATCGACGAGAATTCCGGCTTTTTTATTTTGTTTTTTTTTTTTTTTTATTACGATCGGTTGCGACAAACGGTGGACCTTCCGCGAGCACAAACGCGTTCGCTGTTGATCGAAGCTGGGCCTAGGATCTTTTACACAGTAAAGGAAAATTGTCTGAACGACAATTATCTTCATCGTTGAAGCGTGAATACGATTCCTGACGTTTAATTTCCTGCAGAGTTCTCGTAGAGCTTGGAACTCTCTTAGAAGAATTTTCAAAAAAAAATTGTGATGGAGGGCAGAGTGGTGGAAAACGGACCGGTGTCCACATTGCCTCGCGTTTGAGATGAGACCTTTTTTTAATGGCCCGCGCAGAAGTTGGTCAAAACGGTCCGTTTTGCCCCGCTCTCGATTAAGTCTGTATAACTTCTTTTTGTTTCTGGCGTCAATTGTCTCCAAATACAAAATCAAAGACTCCAAACGAGCTTCGGCGATACCTGATTTTTTGTTTCCAATCAAAGATCAAGATTCAAATCAGGCTTTTCACCGCTCGTTCCATTAAATTATCGAATTTATTTATTTTTCAAAAACTCACCGAATACGAGAGCGATGTATCCTCGTTGCGGGTCGATAAAAAAAAAATCGCAATATCCTCGCGCCATCCTTTCTGTACCCAACCCTGACATAGACGTCATCGAAAAGAAAAAAAAAACAAAAAAAAAACAATAAATGTTATATGTAAAATGAGTGTCATGGTATAAAAAAGTAACACAAATACTAAACAACCAAACAAAAAAAACACACACAGGGCGAATGAAAAGTATTGTGTGCGTTACCATTGAAGCTGTATAGGTTTTTCGTTCTTTCAATTTTTTCGTTAGAGAGAAACACGAGGTATAATATTATAAGTAACACGGCACACAAGTGAGAAGACATTAAAAAAAAAACGAAAATCATGAAATCGGCGTGAACACGTACCTATTAGAATACTGTACAATATGCTGTACCTATACGCGGATACTGCATTTTCTTCAAAACCACTAAACCCCCCCCCCCCCCCCTCTTTCCTTCCCTCGCCCGTCCCAAAAATGATATACTTTCTGCGAAATGTGAATGTTAACTGAAATAACCGTAGGAATTGTGTCAACCCCGTCCCTAATGAAAATAACGTCACGAATTTCAACGAATTTTCATTTTAATTATAATTTTCCCCGTTTTCTTACACACGGCCACCCATCTCGTCTCCATTCATCTCTTTCGTCGCCGGATATGTTCGTTATTTACAACCCCTCCTCGACGCTCATACTTGGCAAACTTCAACCCTCTCACCATACCCTCGTTCGCGGGGCTGCGACCTAAATTGTTTCGTTCCATGCGTATTTTCCAACGCATTCTTGTATATAATATTTTACTCTTGTAAATAAATTATATCCATACGATACACGTATACGGAGAATGTTCCGAATTGCAACGATGTCTCGTGAAGTATTTTGTCCTACAAACTCCCCCAACCTCCCCTCCCTTATCCACGGCTTCTTTCTCGGCAAGAACATACCGTAAAATTATTAATATCAACGGTGCAATTTAGTTTTAATGAAAGATGCCATCGAGGACAATAAGAAAGGTACGTAGACCGATGTACGGTAAGTAAAAGAACATCGCATCCAATACTGATAATGAACACTTTTTCTGCCAGTATAAAATAATTAAAAAACACTTTACTGTATATTATGTTCTGATTTGATAAGGATAATTGCGTTTTAACGATATGCGAAGTGCAGGAAATCTTAAGGATACCTTTTCGGTTGTTTCCGGGTTGGTATAATAGTGCCCATTAATTGCATATTAAAAATTAATTTTAAATTCCTTTCGTGCCCATCCTCCGGCTGCGATGAAATGCACTCACGGGTCTCGTCATTAATGGCGGCTGCGGGGCGAAAAACAGAACGCAGAAAACTATTTTATAATTACGGACAAACTCGAGCCCTCGTTAATTGAAGAGAAATTCTATGATACAACAGCAGGTTAATACTCATTCTCACTGCATTAAATAAAACGATTCGTTATTTCTCATGCATTTTGAAAAATAAAAATGAAATAATAAAAATATTACGCTCAAGAGACGCAGAGATTTTATTAAAAAATCCTGTCGAAAACGTTACGAACAATGGAAACTCCTGCACGAGTCTCCACGGACGGGAAGCATCGTCCGGGGGTTTCGAGCGTTGAAGGATCTCATTAAAAATCGGTTATATGCGATATATATTTCGTTGAAGGGAGATTTTTTTTATTTCTTTTTCACCCTCACTCGATCCTCGTTCTTTTTTCGTCAAGTTCTATAATTGTTGTAAAAAAAAAGACGACAAAAAAAATGGTATGAAACGTAGTATTTATGAGTGCCGATGATTATCGTCTGCTGACCTGCATGTGACGCAAATAAAATCGAAGGCATACAAACTGTGTTCGACAACGGTAAATTAAGGTTCATGATTCTTTTTTGATAAAATAAAAAAATTATTCCTACAGCTTCCTCTTGCAGAGATAAGGAGGCGAAAATTGTTCAACAATTTTCTCTGACGAACGGTACTTCGGCAGGCAAAATTAAATTTACAAAAATATGGAATTATGATAAGGACCCAGATTAAATTTGCACCCTTTTCATTTAAGTGGCATGATATAGTCCCGCCATGATATGGATACGAGGAAGTACATGTAGTGCCACCGTGAGCCCCATCCATCCAAGCGCAGTACGGGCGATTAGAGTTCGGGACTTTAGGAGTGGAGAGGGCCCGAGTGCACCGGCAAAAGTCGTTAAATATCTATAAGAAAAGTTGGTAGAACATCGGGCCGGAGTCATGGATATCGGTGTGTCTCACTTTTTTCGCTCTCTGGGGCGCTCCGCTCTTCCTCTCCTCCTTTCTTCCTTTCTTCCTTTCTTCCGTCCTCCCTTTCTTTCTTTCTTTTTTTCTCTCTTCCTTTCTTCCTTTCTTCCTCTCCTCGTTTCCTCTCTTCCTCTTTCTCTTTCCATCCGTTTCTCAGACTCTCGTACACGCTCTCACTGACGCACCACTTCACTCATACTCACTGATTCACCGACGCTGAAATACATCGGCATTACGCTCTGCCAGTTCCCGTCGTAATGCTCCTATATAGGGATTCCTACCGTTGCTCCTGAATTACAATGGCCTTACTGAAACGAAGTCTTAAAGTCGAAGTGCTCTTTGCTCGACGCATAAATAAGTGCAATGCCCGGAGAGCGCGGAACGGCCGAAGTTGCTCGTGGGAGGAGTAAAAGCCCAAGAATTAAGAGAACGGATTCTATGAAGCACCCTCAAAAGTCAAAAAAACAAAAAGTTTCAACCGATATGGGAATTACACGTTAATTTCTTCATCGTATAATTCTGCACACGAATCCTGAAAAAATAATTAAATAATTATATAATCAAATGTTACATCATACATGTTAAATCATACTTACATTGACTGGCTGAATCGCTCGAAACTTCAGTTTGCACAGATTCTCGGAACAGAGTGAACCGACTGACCAGAAATTTCTGAACAAACACGGTTATTTTCATCGAATTTTTTTGAGAAATTCTTTTGGTTTTTTTTCCTTGTGTTTCTTTTTTTTTTTTTTTTATGCTCGCGGTCCATCGGCCCGGATTGGAACGCTCGATTCTCGGTCTCCGCGTTGAGGGGCCACTTTTTCAATTTATTTCTCTCGTTCTCGCAGCGGTTTTTCGGACATTCTGTTCGGAGGGAGACGAAGCGAGCTCGGGTGTCGAGCGGCGCCTGCCGGTATTGAAAAACCGTTCGCAGCCGACAACCCCATCAGCAACTTCACCGAGGGGATTACACCGAAAACATTTTCGAAACGGTGTTATCTGGAGGGGTGATCGACGAGCCGGCCGACGACACAGAGGATTGGGTCGATGATTCCGGTACATTCGATTTCCTGAAAGCGAGCGGGTAGGAAATTGATTCGAACGACGGCTCGAACGGGGCTCAGCGAATTTCAAGTATTCGCGAACGAAATTTTTTTTTTTTTGAGGCAAGTCCCCGATTAGAGGCCGGGCGGAATCGCGAAACGTCGGAACTCGAGAGCCCGGGCTCCGCGAGCGTTGAACGTCATCGTTTGAGGACTCAAACACGGTATATCGAAATTCCATACCGGAAACGGAACGGGAACGCTCGAGGGTCGCCAAATCACACAATAAAAGAGATGTCTACGTCTAACAAAATTGAATACGCAATGCATTAAATAGTGTATGTGGCGTAACTTCTTTGGATTCCCAATTTTTTTTTGCCTTCTTGTCCCGTTTAATATAAATAAAAATTTAAATAAAATAAAAAAAAATTGTATGTATTATTAAATATTTTAGTGACTCGCAATCTTGTCCTATTTCACGCGTTGACTAACCCGGGTCGAGCGTACCCAAAAACACTCCACTTACACGTCCAACGCCGATTTTATGTACCGGACTCGACCACACCCGAAACACATCCAACACGAATGAGGAATCTCTACTTCCTACAACAACGGCAATGTCAATCGACAAATTAAAAAAAAGAATTCCAACAACAACTCGATTACACAAAAACGATCGGTGCAAAAAAGTAAAACCATTTCCAATTCTACCGACTGGAAAAATAAACGGTCGATGACAATAACGAACTCGAGCTCGAACAAGGCTCGTTAGGATTCGCCGGCATGAACAGCCAAGTGGATATTAAAACAAAAAAATAAAATATAAAATAAAGAAAAACAAATAAATGAAAAAAATCACATTGTGGCTGTTGGACGTAATAATATATTATTTCATTGGTTCCCCTTCGCGTGCCCGTGCGAGCTCGGGTGTGTATGTGCAGGGTGTCATGGGCATGGGGTCTGTACGGAGCGAGCGTACAAAAGCCCTCGATGAGCTCTGATTGGAGGACCGTTGATTACCGGCATCATGAGATATCTTGGTAACAGTGGTGAATCCAGCGGTGGTTTATACACACACCGTCACGATTACATATAAACGCTGAATCGCCGGAGCGCCGAGCGGAATTGCGATTACGTACCCATCGGCCGGGCCAAATAATCGGTACCAACGAGAAAATTGGACGATTCGAACCATTTCGGACTAAATGGAAATAGTATAATAGCCGGCAGGGACGGCGTCACGTACAAAGTCGCTTTCCATCGCGCGATCGGCGTTATCAATAATTTCACTACAAACTCGACCCCATCGAGAAATCCGAATAAACGGGGATATTTTTCGAAATTTTTCACATTGCTATTCCAACTCTCCATTTCAATATTCGTTATGACTGTTATTACTAATGCAAGAACCTGAAAGCCCTCTTATAGGGATTATTATTGGGCTTTGCGATTTTGCTCGATTATTCTCCGAGCTTCCTACCCGAAGATATTATGATTTCAGGCGAAACGTTAATAGCGATGAGTGATTTGTTGGATGGAAGAAAAAAAAAGTACCGACAATCCGACCCAATTTTCGCTAATGGAAGGAACGGATGAAATACACGGTTTTCACGTTAATTTCGGTAACTCCGTAAAATGGAAGGGAAAAACTCATCGATTTGCGCCGATCAACAGATTCGTGTGTGAAGTGTTCGTCGTTTATTAATAATTAGCGGTGCGCGAATTTATTCACAGTATCGCAACCAAATTGGAACATTCCAATTAGGGGGGAAAAAATAACGCATTATCGAATGGCGTTTCGAGGTTGTATTGGAAACTCGGATGTCCGTGTGATTTTCTATCCGTAGAGTACTCTGCGTCATATATGTAGATAATAAATAAATATGTATACATATATATATATAGATTTATATATATGCGTTACCCAGCGCAGGGCGATCCTTTACGGCCGACATCAAATCGGCATTAACCCTATTAACGGCGCAAAGATAAATCAATAGTGGATAGATACGTATACCGGCGATTGAGCGATAAATCAAACTGCACCCAGACTCTTCGTGATAGCTCGATGTTGATTAATTACCCGTGCGCATAAACGCCCATCCGATTTTTAATATCCGCGAGAGAAAATTCTCATGGTTATCGAGCGTATACATAAATGTGTGTATCATTTTTATTCAACCGATACTAACAAATTTTATCAATTTTACTCTCCGCATAACGAGGATTTTTATTATTTTTTTCTCCCCTTCGGTATAAATTTTCATAATTATTAACGGCTGGTATTTATTTTTTTTTAACGAGAGTCGAGCGATCCTCTCCGGTTGATATATTGTTTTATCGATTTTCCTCTCCGCGACACGATTTTAATTATTATTTTTTATTGTTCGGTACAAATCGTTATAATTATTAATGCAAGATAATTATTTTTAATTGTTTTTTCAACGAGACTCGAGCGAACCGATAGTTCAATCAATATTCGTATAACCATCCTGTCACGGTGTATCGGCAGCGCCGCCGTCTCGCGGCGCATCGGAGCGTACGTGCCGGACTCTCCGCGCGTACTTAGCGCATGGCTTACCGGTAATAAATATTGATTGCTCCGGGAGGAGATATAAGTTCGATAAGAAGAGAGGAGCCATGGATTAGGGTCGAGAAATTTTCGTCCCCGGTGGCCGTGGCGAGCGAGGAGAGACGCGGGAGCGTGTGTCTCAGAGCTCGTAGGTAAAGTCACCCGGCCCTTTACCGTCCGTTTAAGTAAGACAAACGATTGCGCCCGATGTAATGTTTCCCGTGCGGCGAGGCACGCTCGGCTCTCTCTCGCCGTGTCCTCCGGCTTGCATCGGATCAGCGCCTAACCGGAGAGCCTTCGTGACACGAGCAACAAGCTATAACCCAGTCCGGGCCGGACAAGCAAGCAACGCCCTCCCAACCCCCCCCCCCCCAAGTCCGTCGTGTCGAGCTACTTTGAAAATTATCTCGGCCAGATCCATCGAGAGACCGGAGACGTATCACACACCAGGGCTTCGCCGGAATTCCAAACTAAGCCGAAGTCCTCAATTTATTAGGTAATTTATGCCCGGATCCGAATTAGACCCCGATCGATTAATCCTTTCGCATTCCAGGTATGATCTACTTGGGTATAATTTAGACAGCGGAGGTTCGAGATATTATTGCCGTTTTTTTTTTTTTTTTTTTTTTTTTTTTTTTTTTTTTTTTTTTTTTTTGCTACTTTAACTTTATTTATTTTTTTAGGAGAGGGCAATTGTCGATCCCGCTGGGGGTAAGCTCGTCAAGAAATGCGTGCATACCTGTATCTACTAAACCCCCTCAGCCTGGTGCAATTTCTGCGCAGTTTGGGGGGGGGGGGGGGGGGGGCGGTGGAAATAACCCAACATCGCTAAGCCCCCAAGGGATTATCTCGTGCTTCCAGCTACTAATTAACTCAATTAGGGGGTAGCTAAAGTGCCTGTGCCTCTATCCCATTCCGGTCTTCTACGTGCGTATCGCAAAACGCTTTACTCAACGACTGCAATCCAATTGCTACGAGTTCAACGTAACAACCGCCGGAGCACTGTCTCCGAAGGCAAATTCTATCCTGCAGTAACATCGTATCGTTGCCATTCAATTTCTCAATGACTAATAGCGCGAGTACACTCGCGGAAAAATATATACGGCGATATCATTCGATTATTTTTTGTAGTTTGCATAACGAGCATTTTTTATTATTTTTTTTAATGGGATAATTTATTCCCGCTAATTCGATCATCTCGCGTCGAATTCAATGAATACGTGAGCCCCGTCGATTCGCTCGACAACCATTCCGACCACTTATATCGACATCGATACACTGCCCAAAATGTGTGGAAATTAATATAAAAAAAAAAAAACATTACCGAGTTATTGTGGATAAACCAGTGTATTAAATTCATCGGTCTCGTGTTGGGGCAAAATCAATTAACCGCGTTAATTTTAGCATCAATTAACTCTTATCGAGTTTGACCCGATATAAAATCACGTTAAATCGCAATTACATTAACGCCCATCAAATTTGAACCCGTGTGCTGAATTTAACTTACAGATTATTTAATGTTTTTCTGGGTTAGGGTCATCTGCTGTAATACAAATAACCACTCAGTATAGTCAATAGATGCATAAAAGTTTAAACGACTTAAAAAATGTAGCACTCATTTGACTAGTGTGAAGCGCTACACCCTCCTTGACGATCACAATATATAAATATCGCGCTGGCACATACATATATGTATGTATATAACACGCTTGCTATTGTAGGAACGCGACTCTTCGTAATATCGTCCAGCACGTGTCGACTAACGAGAGCCCCCAGGATCATGGACACGTGGCGAGAAACCTACCGTTAAACGTTTCGCCGATACGTGTAATATTTCGTCAAGTCCAGCGTAAGTACGCCGAACGGGAGCTGAGAGAGTTAGGGTTATGTTAGGTCGGGACGCGAGAAGGAATCCGCCGGTCCGTCGGAAAATTATGCCACATCGGGGCCCTAACCTTCCAAACCGTCGGTTTATGCCCTCGGGCGCCAGCTTGCACTACTCATCGTTACTACTGTGTAGTAGAGCTAACACGAAAACACGGTACATACATCCGGCGTTGTGTACGCCGCCGTGTGCATCGGCTTCCGATCGATGGATAAGATTTTGCAGGGCAAATTGGCGCGGTAGTTGGGGAAAACCGTTGAAAGTCTGCCCGTCCTCCGTGCCACCGCCTTCGGCGGTCGGAGGCGTACAAGACACAGGACTCGCGAATTTCGATGTTCACCGTGAACTGCATTCCCGATTTTACTTCTCCCTGGTACAACACAGCGAAAATGGGGCTAGCGAAAGAAAGGAGAGGCACGAGGAGCAACGAAAACAGACACAGCTAGGGGGCAACAACGAAACGGTACAACGCGCCCCCTCTATCGATTGGTTTATTCAGCCTTTTTGTGTTCACTCTATTTTTATACACCAAACAAGCCGTGAAGCTCCCGTCGATGGCAACCGTTTCTTTCTGTCGCATGATAAATAGTAAAAAAAAAAAGGTAAAGTAAAAAATGTATAATATATATATACAGTACCTCTCGTATGTGTACCTTTGGCAAAGAGCACAATCATTTATTTCTAACGCCTCGTCCCCTCCCATGCAAACGTTGGATTTACGCTCGACGTTTTATGTAAAAAATCGTAAAACGGGATCAGCTTGCGTACGTAAAGAATTCACGAATCCGCGTTTATACGTTTATTTTTATTCGAGGTTAAAGATAGAGAGATGAGAGGGAGCCGAGCGACTGTACGGTAGCTCGTTACGAGGATTAATACGGTGTTCTCTCGTTATTGTAATGAGACCTATTTTCCCATCCAATTTACCGTCGGCAGTCCTCTCGCTTTCACGCGAGCACAAAAACTCGCACACACGCGGTGTGGCACGCATCGGCCCAAGAATATAAATACACGGGTTTTGGTACGGTTAAATTAATGACAGCAACCGAGTGACCACTAATATGCGATCGTGCAGTTAACCGGGATTTTTGTGGTCGGCAATGACCAGGTAATTGTGGGCATAAATTCACAGTGCCTAGCCTCGGTAAAACTTTGCAGCCCGGTATGCGTCAGAGGTATAAAATGGCTCAGCGCGGCATTGTTACCAACACAGTTTGTGGGACAGAGGGCGCTGCGAGCTTCGGCCCGATTTCCGCCCGGCTCTGGAAAATGAACGTCAACGAAAATGCTAACGGTGCTGCTGTAGCTATGAAAATGTCGGCTCGGTGTATTCGAGTGTGTCATCGGGAGTGTGTGCGTGTGTAGGAACGAGGAGGAAATGGGAGCGAGAGAGAGGAAGGAGCGAGTGGCTTGTGGCCGAGGGATGCGAGTCCCGTTGGCCGCTCGGACATCATCCCAGCAAGCATGTTAAAACGGGGTCGTTGAACGCCCACAGGCCTCCTCCTACGATATTGTTCCCCCGTTGTCATCTCGTCCGTATATGCACTCAAATTTAGATACACACGGCAAAATTTCAGTAGATAACGGTCGAACTGGCACAGCGATTGGCCGCGGTGGTTAAACGACCGTAAGTCAAGTCATTGGCCTAGCTTGTGTTTTCCGCGAAACGAGCTCGGGAGTATAACTCTCGAATAGAGGATGCCAGCGTCTGTCCTGAGCCAACAATTGTCGATGGTGTCGGCCTCTACGTATTCGTAATGTGAAATAGAGGCGTCCCTGCAGCAAACGTACGCAAACATTATCGGATCGGTGTTGTTTGTGGTATACGACCGCCTGGAGCGAATGTGAACGCGTATATTAAACGTATATGGGCGATAGAATGGAAATAAGCTTGATTTTTTAACGATGATTCTGACCGTTAACTTCGCGCGGCCGACGAAGGCACTTTGGTCGACATGACTACTCGTTATGTCGAATAATAACGGATACGACGATTCGTATCTGTTGTTGCGGCGTTCGGAGGACAAAGGAGATAGAGAGGTGCGTCGATGGATCGTTCCACTGCCATTCGTCATGGATGTTAATCCGAATTATTGGTATACGCCGGACAATTGATCATTCGACACCTCACAGTTGTATAATGGTGTGATAATTCGATGAATATGCGAGCGATTTGTACGTGCGATAGATTTGCGCTGACCGATATGACGAATTACGAAACAGCACGAAAGCACGCTATGGGTTATGCGGGGAATCTAGTTTTACGGGAAATTGAAGCCGAAACAGAACGATCGATAAATTAAATAAAAATAATAAGAATAATACATAAGTAAAAACAATAATAATGTTATGGCAAGTTTTGTCAGGACGCCATTGACAGCATCCTCGTCGATCAGGTGCCGAACACGATATTGAGATCGCGACGAATATGCTAGTGAGATTCAACAATAATTTTTTTTCTTGATAGAATGGAAGTCTTGCTCTCTGTACTTTTTAACAGTTGCTTATCTACAGCAGCTAAATTAGAAATTAAGAAAAGTACGCCGATGAATAAATGATAAAAATCTGGGGGAATGATGAAGAAAAATAATATATGCAAGGACACGATAATTAGAAGTTAGACGAAAATTAGATAAGAAAACGCAATAAAGATGTCGAGTGATAAAGGAATCTAGAAACAAATACAAATAACTCCGAACGTAGCTGCCAGCTACGGAACCTCCACCCTTCTCGAGTCGTGTGTATACGATATATACATGTATTGTTTTTTTTTCATTACAAGCCCCAACCTTGCGATTAGAGATGATTATCGCAGAAATACTCACCGAATCAGACTCGATGTCTCAACGTTTCTCTGGTACGGGTACTCTTAGCCTTTTATTATTCTTATTATGCTTGGCTCCAGATGTCGACTAGCGACCATTCCTTCCGGGCGTCGTCGATATTAGCCTTTTAGACTGTTGCGCAAACGATAAATCGACGGTGTCCCGTGTGCTCACGTCACTCTTATACTTGTCGATGCAGCTCGCTCTACGCCTTAGCTGTGAGGCTCGAACAAAGGAGCGCGAAAACGTACCTCTCTCGCGTCTCTCATAGGTCAATATCCTTTTTAACACGAATATACTTTCGGCAATAGTCAGGGCGAATTTCAATCGTTTCGGACTATAATTGTCTCGTTGGGTAAATTTTTTCCAGAACGATCAAACGACCAAGGATGATATTCGGTGCGATGAAAGAAATTATTATTTATTTGTCGTTGCGTCACGATTAAACGAGGAAAATCGATCGAGATCTTGTATTGCACGCAGGTATTTGTTTGACTAATTGAAATATTTCTTTTAAATGTTTATTGCAGATATTATCGATAAAATCAAAAAATAATATCGTAATTTCCTCTGGATAAGCGCGCTGTTGCCTCGCGATTGAGATTGATATGTAAATTGGTCGTTTTTCTGTTTTAATAAAATTGCTGTCACGACTACGGCGGTGTGAATTGAAATTCGCGCGTCGATTGGCCATTGGCGAAAGTATATTTGTGTTAAAGAGCATATCGACCAATGAGGGACGCGAGTGGGGTACGTTTTCGCGCATGCGCGTTCCATCCGTCGAGATTCGTCTGTTGCGACACGTGCGCTCGCCAGAGCCCCACAGGCGAGACGCAGAGAGAGCTGCTTTGGCGAATACTTGAGTTGACGTGAGCACGCAGGACACCGTCGATTTTTCGTTTCCACAACGGTCCGAAAGGCTATTCGTACGAGAGTCACTGTATCAGAGATACGTCAAGACATTGAGTCTGCTTCGGTGAGTATTTCTTTGATAATCATCTTTTAATCGTAGGGTGGGGCTTGTAATGATAAAAAATATACATATATGTACATAGTATTACGACTCGTGCAAGAGAAGGATGGAGGGTCCTAGCCGGCAGCCACGTGTGGAGTTATTTGTATTTGTTCCTAAATCCCTCTGTCACTCGACCTCTTTAATGCCTTTTCTTATCTTATTATCGTTTAACTTCCAATTGTTGTGTAGTCTTGCAAATTTTCTTTTCCTTCGTAATTTCTTCATCATTTAGTTTTCGATGTGCTTTTTTATCTATAATTTGAAAGCTGGACAAGCAGCTGTTCAAAAGCACAGAGACGAGACTTCCATTTCTATCGAGAAGAAATTTATCGTTTGTATCTCGTCTAGAATATTCGTTCGCGACCTCAATATCACGTGCGGCACCTGATTGACGAGGACGTGTGGCGTGTGACGCGCATAATAAAATAGCTACAATGTCAAAGTTTTACTTTTGTTATCTTCGTTTACCCGAAGGCGACACTGAATCCCGAGTTATAAACAATACCGAGCGATGAAGCTATCACGAAATATATCGCGCAGGTTATTCTTCTTTGGAAGAAAAAATATATATAGATATATATACACACACTCTGTAAAATGTTCCTATCGAAATATCAATAATTTACATAATTTTGATAATTGATTTACTTAGCCGGTGTTAAATGTAAATTATATTCAGTCTCGTGGTTACGAGGTAGCTAGTGTGGTCGCGTTTCGGTCGAACGGGCCAGCGGCAACGCGATCGAAATGTAAACAGAAGCTACAATGTCGTATCTAGAGTTAGAGCTTGACCTTTTTGTTTTTGTGTATCACCGCGAGCCAACCGAGAGCGCGTTCTCCGGCGAGCGGAACATCCGTCTATTGTGTTACCTGCCTGTCTCTGTTCGAGGTTCCTTTCGTACGGAATATTATCTCCGCACGGAGCGACGAAAATAAATTCGTTTACTGTATCTCGAGGATCTGCTGTTACGACAAAACTTTTCCGCATGAATATTCAATCCACTTTAACGATTCGATAAACTATCGTAACCCTTTGATCGTGAAAAGAAAAAAAATCATTCTTGCGATATTTCATTTCTAACTTTTATAAAAATTAATATTTTCTGATTCTTATTTTTCAATTTTTTAAATGCATATTTTAATAAAAAAAAAAAAATTATTTAAAAACTTTTTCTTTGTTTTTATAATTATATAGACGAAACTTCAGTAGACAACTGCAGTATTCCTCCATCATGGTATCTTCCACTGTGCTCGAGAACGGCGACGTGGTCCCGAAAGTCGAAGTGTCTCCGGTTCCCGGAGTACCGAGCGGGGATTACCGTCTAGTAGGTTGGGACATGGACGCGACGGGCAAGCGACTCGTCGACGAGATATGCCAGATAGCCGGTTACACGAGCGGTTCAACGTACAGCCAGTACGTAATGCCCTTCAAGAATCTCAGCCCACCGGCGAAGAAGAGGCACTGTATAAAGGTCGTCACGATGGGACGATACAGAGTACTGAAAAACAGCGTAACTAACGAAGTAAAAAAATAAAATAAAATAAAAAACGAATTCCGAATCTATTATTTTTTAACCGAAGCTGTTTTATTTTAATTATTTAATACTTCAAAAATTTATCCCGTTTCAGGTTGTGCCGACAAAGAGCGAAATATGGGCTCTGGTAGATTTCCTCGGATGGTTGGAAAAAGTAAAGGGCGACGCGACTGACGGTGTGATTCTCGTCCATCACGAGCCCCGCAAAGTCATACCGTACATGCTCATCGAGGCCTTGACCAAGTACAACCTGCTCGAGCGATTCAGAACCACAGTCAAGGGTTTCGTCAACGGATTCGACGTCGCCGAGATCAAATGTGCGAATTCTCTCAAAGTCTTTTCGCTCAGAACTTTGTCCCGCGTCTTGCTCGATAAGGTAGGAAATAATTTTATGGATCGGACATTGCCGTTCGTTCGAATGGCACGCTAATTAATGCCGTATTTTTTTTTTTTTTTTTTTAGGAGGAAGAGTTGAACAGTGCGGTGGATCGTGCGCGTTTGGCACTTCAGATAGTTCAGCATCTGAGCGTCGGCGAGGAGAACGGAAACGCAGACGAGAAGGTCGGCAGCGGAGACAGTGACGCAGCCGCCAAAGCCACCGTCGAGCTTATAAGGGAATTCGTACAGCCCGTTTTTGTCGAGGAGAATGAGTACGCGGGTAAGTGGGACACAAAATTTTCACAGCATTATCGTAGATATACAAATTGTTTACATGTCGCTTATCTGTTGCAGCACTGAAAGTCGTACTGGCGATACAGAATACCTTGAAACCGATCTTTCATCCTCTGCTGAGCATGGTTAGACGCGAAAGGCAACATGCCAGCCGACTGCGCAGACTTCTCGCGGAGTCGGGGATAGACTACGCACAGTCGCAGGTTCGTCCGACCCGTCCGATAAAAAGACGCTCCCTCGTGTATTTTTTATCGGCAGCGATTTTTTTCAATTGGCTGACTTTTATTTTTCTTATTTGTTGCAGGATGCATGGAACAACGGAAAACGCGAGGGCTTGGAGAAGCTCGTAAAGGCAAAAGTAAAGGGCGACAACAAGGATCTCGACGATCTCGTCGATATCCTCGACACCCACTTCGATCCGGAGAAGACTCCGCCGTTACCGGCCGACGATGAGAAGAAAAAGTTGAGAAAGGCCAGACGCCAGAAAAAGAGGGCGGTCAGGTCGGAGGAGAACGGGAGCGTCAAGCTCGAGAACAAGGAGATTATCGTCAAGATGGAGATAAAAAAGGTCTCGAAAGATAATTCTGAGACTGATTCTCCGGACACAACGACGTCGGACCCGCCCGTCAACGACGAAACGAACGGCGTTCCGGTGAGCACGACCACCGAAAAACTTCCGGCGCAGAGCTAATCGCGATCGGGAATAACGAAAGAAAGGAAAAGAAAATTCTTCACGCTCAGTGCCTTCGATTCCCAAAGTTTAACGCATTCCATTATTTCATTACCCACGATATAGACATATATTACACTAAAAGTATTTTCGTTGATTTTTCTTTTTTTATTATTATTTTTCCTGTTGAAAAGTTTATCGAGCCTTGATTATATCGTCGGACAGATGGCCTAGTCCTGGAGATTAAACACCGTCCGATAACATTTAAAGAGAGGTATTACTATCGAGTTACTTTAGTTTTTAAAAACAGATTATTATTTTTTTCGTTGTTTCTTTTTTTTTTCCTTTTTTCTTATAATCGGATAGTCTACGTTTATCGATTTTGTATTAATTAGTTTTCTACGTACTCATAGGATTACCATTCAATAAGGTCCTTGTCGACCTTGTTCGAGAACTGATAGATGAATATTGCTGTTACCCATTTATAAGTAACCGACGCCTCGTCGCGTTTATAGTATTACGAAGTTATTAAACATTTGAGGATCACTAGTACGTCGATAAGTACTGTTAACTGAACCGTTGAGCTGAGATTTTTAAAAAGACGGCTTCGACTTAACAAAAAAAAAAAAGAAAAACGTCGCATGATTGATCGTATCATACTAATGAGTACCCGAGTGATAGTTATGTTGTGATCTCATTGTATTATTAAAGTATAATAAAAGATGTTGAAAGCTATAAATCCGCTATGCCGTTTACTGCAAAATTTTGTCCGGACGATGTCCTTTCCTTCTACCCGACTTAAGCTCAGTGAGTCATGAAAAACTGTAATCCAATTTCTTTAAAGTGTTTTATTTACGTTCAGCCCGAACTGTTACGAATTCCGTTCTTATTGATATTTTTCAAAGCAAAAAAAAACTCAAACTTCACCTTGTACTAACCGTATGTAAGAACCCGATCTTGTCCTTCTAATACCCACGTAAAAAGAATATTGAAACCCGACCTGTTTTTTTGGATCAAATTTTTACGCTAATGCCTGAAGGCTACTGAACTCCGCGGCATCGGTTGAGGCAGAAAATCATCCGGTGACCATCCGAAGTTGGGCAGCTTAAAGTCTCCAAATGTATGAATATTCGACGAACGGTAGGCATCCGCAATATTCGTCCCGCTCTCGCATTGCTCCTGGTATTCCCAAGGAAGGGAAACCGGCGGTAAATAGACAGTGCCGAAGACATGATCCCTTGCACGACCAGAGATCCGAACGAATAATTGTGCAATTGATTTATGTAGCGGTGAGACCGCACAGCTATTCAGCGACGAGGCGACAGCTATATGAAAACGTCTCCACCACGGAACGCGTAGCTCATGTTGTCACTCCTATCGCACCTGCACACCGTGTATCCGTCAATTATATACATAATTATATACACAACACGTCGAGTCATCTATTCGAGTGAAGTCAGTCATTACCTAGCAATTATTCTTTCAATCGCAGACGTTCAGCGTATGTGCGTTCCGTCGCCCAGGAAAAAGGTGTTGTTTTTCTAACAAAAATTTGGTTGTTGGTAATTTTGTTGCGGTGGCAAGAAAAATGCTACTGCAGCAAAAAAAATTGCTGCCACGGCAAAAAAATGGCTGCCAAAGCAAAAAAAAATTGCTGCTGCAGGAGAATAAATTTGTTACCACAGTGAGATAATTTGACGTAACTATATTTAGATAAGTCATTTACGGTATAGTTATTTGTAAGACGAGGGCGTAGAAAGGGGGTTCTTGACGAGTGTGAAAATGCCGCACGAGCCGAAGGCGAGTGCGGCATTCACACGAGTCAGAACTCCCTTTTCTACTCCCATGCCATTCACATAATTGTTCCTAACAAATTCACGAAAGTCACGCTTTTTGTTCCCGCGAAGTGTACATAGAAAGGCACTTTTCCGCACTGGTGCTGGAAAAAAGACCATATTGGGTGTGTACGCATACGCAGTAAACAAGGTGAAGATGTGATTGGGGCTGGCTCTAGACGTCACACAGTAGCGACTTAAACCATACGGTTATGTACAATTTGCCTGTTTTCGTAATTTGCGTAGAACTAACTATGACGATTGCTTAAGCCTGGACCTACAGTTTTTAAGGTGGGTTCCGAATCACCGGGGAAACCGAAAAACACATAGAAAATTATTCCATTGGTCAGGTGGGAATCGAACTTGGACCTGCTGCGTGTCAGGCAAGACCGAATCCCTACCACAAACTGCTCCCCCCCCAGACACAGTATTTTTCCCGCACGAAAAAGTGCGGGATTTTGCCGATGTGAAAAAGTGCCTTTCTGCGCACAGTTCACAGGACCGCAAAGCGGGATTTTACGTGCATGCGTTAGGAAAAAAAAATGCTTGCTGTACAAACATTGCCAGATAGAAAACTGACGGCGAGGAATCTACTCGGTACTAGCACGGGAGCGCACGCCGTGCCGGTACAATGCAGACATGTATGTCCTCATGTGACGATACTGTGACGGCGCAGCGTTTTTATACTAGACCGCTGCTTGCACAGTTCCAGCTCGGCGTGAAGCTCCACAGCGAGTTAGAACTGTGCAAGCAGCAGTCTAGTATCAAAACGCCGTACCGTCACAGTATCGTCACATGTGGACATACATGTCTGTATTATGCCGGCACGGCATGTCGAATATTACGGCACGCTTTTCGTTCTGGATGTTTTTCTTTCTCCGTGTAGCGCGTCGCGCAGAGTCGCTCAAAAGAGATTTTTACCCTTCCATCATACAACATTCACCTGGTGGGGAGACGGCTTACACGAGTGTATAAAAGACTGTAGTTGGATTGGAACTTAATAATTCCGACCAGTTTTCACTGGTCCCCGAACGGCGGCATATTATTTTTTCCGTCAGAGCGAACCAAGCACGACAGTCCTTAAACGTTCTCTCCGATAGGTCACCGGTATCTCCACTCGATTCTTGTTTACCGTTTGACGTCGGCGAAGAGAATTTTTTACACCTGTGTAGTGTCGACAATCGAGTCGATGACAACGCGCACCGATTGATCAGTGAAGGAAATAATTAATCGTGAAGAAAGTGACAGAAACTCACGAAGCAAAATGGGACAGGCCAATGTCACCGAAGAGTAAGCATATAAAAGTTCGCCGACGGCGTCGAGCGAAATAATCCAGTCTATCATTATTTACATTCAGCAAACAAAAAAATTCTCATCCGCGTACATTCACGACTGCGTTATTTTATCTCTTAGATTTTGCATATTTGATTTTTGTATGAGGATTTTTTTGATACCGCTTGCGGACAAAATGTTTGCACTTTTTCTTTTGGCAATGAAATGTAGATTTTTAAAAAAATCAGGAAATAAATTGGCCCGATTTTTTTTTATGAGCAATTTTTGTTAGGTGTTCAAACCTTTTTTGTCTGTGCAACGTAGTAACTCTATGGGGAATAAGAAATCCCTTAAAATCTACAAGCTTGAGTGTTAAGATGAAAATAGTTTGTCGCTCTCGATTCGTTCGACCGATACCTTCTGTATCGATACTGCGCGCGCATCGATACTTCGAAATCTATGTACGCCTCTCTTTGAACCGCTCACTGTAGTTAGTCGTCGTTCAACGGCCAACGAGCCGTGACATAAAATAATAAAAGTACTCTGGACGAATCAACAATTTGTGCAATCATCACTTTTCCGCTCCTCTTCTATTAAAGCAACAATACAAAATAAAAGGTCTTAACATTGAGAAAAAAGAAATACGCGAGCAAGAAATTTCCCTACCAGTTTTTCGAACTGTAAGCGTGGACGATGAGACGACGGTCTACAACTCTATCTAAATTGCCTATGTTGCACGCCTCTTCGGGTTCATCCTGCATGACCCGCACGATCAATCTGCATTGATGCAGCATAAAAAATAATAATAATGATAATAAGTTTTTTTCCCAACGCGTCTACCGCGACGGCTTCGTCCTACTTTATTGCATTTGGTACAAACTATACAGATCTGTTTCGGTCACATAAATCCGATCGACAAGAAAGGTCGATGGAAAAACCTGTAAACCCGTTGACGCTAGTGAAAGCAATAATTTCTAGCGCGATATAATTATTTTCTCTTTTTGCGTTCCACCGAGAGTAAAAAAAAGTTCCAGTCTGTTACTCGGGAAATGATTTCCGTATCGGCATTATTGACGAACCGTGTGATGGATTTCGATGAACCGATGATTTACGATGATTATGAAGATAAATATTGCTCGTGAGCGGACGGGCGCGGAGCCGCGGCGGTTCCATCTCATCGTTAGAAGTGCAACGTTTCAATACTGCGTCTAATCTGCAGAAAGCATGACGCGGCACAACACTCGGAGACAATCGCTCAATTGATACGCGGCACTCGAAGCGTCGACACGGTCCATTGCTATCATCCCGATAATATTATGCTCGTTGATAATAAAAAATAACAATAATAAAAAAAAATCATTGTACAAAGAAAATAATAATAATCTACTCCAGTGTAAGCGAGTGGCTTAAAGTTGCACCTGACGAGGATCGATCGAACCGTCGAAGGAACTCAATACCGTGCATTTTCTAATCTTTTAATTTTATTTTAATTTTTATCGAAGGAATCCAACGATGAAGGAGGCGGTCGAACTGTGGATCAATGGGACTTTATATACAGGTTCGTAGCGCGACACTAAAACCCTCTCAGCTTGGTTTTATTTTTTAAGGATGTTTAGGCGAAAACGCGTCTCCGTTCGATCGTTATAAAACTTTGCTACTTTGTAGGGAAAGACCCACTGAATCGTTTGCAATTTTCTCAGATTTTTCGACCGTGTAGTTTTTTTAAAGTAACAAACAAAAGACCCTAGCTCTGTCAAGCCGTTTGCTTTGTGTACGTTTCACACTCGCACGCTACCAACGCGATCAGCGGAGCCCCTCTCCCGTTCCCCTCCGGCGATTTCGGCCCAAACATGGTTAAGGTGAAGTGAAAGTCACGTGACGGAGCCAGGAGTGTGAGAGAGATAGCGCCATTGGTTTTACGATGGAGCGAGAGAGAGAGCGACAGAGAACGTCTTTCACTTCACCTTAACGCAGATGGCAAGCTGCAATTTTAGAACTCCGATTTTATGCACAACAGAAAAAAATACTCTTTTTACATTTGCCTGCTAGACGAAAGTCGTTTGTCACATGCAAACGGTTCGTCGTGTAATCAACGAGCCTTTCCTTTGGTTTGTAAATGACGGAAGAATGTTGTGATTGATAGCGGGCAGCGAATTGTTATCTTGTGTGCTAGTTTATTTTTATCGCGTACGGAAATTTTTCCTTTGAAACGGCAAATTGGCAAAACGGACGATGCGCGAGGCGAGTTCGCGACGCAGAAGACAAAGTTGAGTAACGAGACTCGAGAAACTATCGGTCACAGGTAAAACTCGATTGCGAGATTCTCGTACCTCGTTACATCTCGTTCGGACTCGCCTCCGGGACGTAATACGTTGAATTACGTTGGACTTCTCTGGCGAACGAATTGCATCAATTATCTGACCGGTTTCCAATGGCATAAAAATTAACGAACCCGCTGATCGGAAACTTGTTATTTAGATGTTCCAATCTCGAGTTTTCCGTCGGCAAACTTGTACAACTATGTCGCAGGGATAATATCTGTCTTGCATCGCTTTCGTGGCTGACCATTAACTGGATTATCTACTTGGTATATATATTTTTTCTAGTCACGAAAGATATACGACCAGAGACGTCGCTCAATGTTTTCATCCGAGACCACGCGAAACTAAAAGGCACCAAGTCTATGTGCCTCGAGGGAGGATGCGGCGCTTGTATCGTCAGCGCGGAGAACAACGGCGAGACGCTGGCCGTGAACTCGTGCCTCGTACCTGTGATCATGTGCAACGGGTGAGGGCGATGGTCAATGGAAGTCGAGACTCAATTCGCACGTCGACTAACAATCGATTGCGTTTTTTTTCAGATGGAAAATAAAAACTACCGAGGGTATAGGAAATAAAAAAATTGGCTATCACAAGATTCAAGCGGCATTGGCGGACATGAACGGCTCGCAGTGCGGCTTCTGCTCGCCGGGAATGGTGATGAACATGTACAGGTACATGATACTTATCGGAGAAGGTCGTTTGACGAAAACGTTCGCTCCGGCAATATCAAATTCGACGAGGCGACGTAAAGCGAACTCGGTCGGTAACGAAAAACTGTAATGAGTTCTTTTTTCAAGGCTGTTCGACGTTCTGAGCTAAAGGCAAATTATTAGAGGCTTCGTAGAACAGTTAAAAAACGCTAATAATTTGGTCTTGTTAAAAGTTCAGCATTCATTAAAAAAAAGTTTATCACAGTTTTTTTTTATTGACTGAGTCGGCCGCTTCGAAAAAGCGGCCGACTCCGAAAAATCGCCTCGAGCATCCGTTTTCTGATATTATTATTATCATTATTGTTATTCTTATTATAGCGAGAGTGTTACACCCTGTACGTACAAAAAAGTTAACATATCTAAGCGTTAAACAACCTACACTATTGGCAAATACAGATAGTACCAAAATTAACTAAGTAGATTAAGTAAAACGTAATCTACCTTGATAAGATCAAGTATAGACTTTAGCTAGTTAATTTATGGACTAACTTTAATATAATTTGTTCTACTGTTATCATCCGTCGGTAATCGGGATGTAGCTTGATGCAGGGAAAACCATTGACGATGAAAGAGATCGAAAATTCGTTTGCGAGCAATATTTGCCGATGCACCGGCTACAGGGCCATTCTGGAAGCTTTCAAGGGTTTCGCCTCCGACGCGGAACCTGCATTGTCGAAGAGAATTCAAGACATCGAGGTAAACGAACGATAAAAAAAGCAATTACTGCTCGGCTGATTGACGAGTTACAATCACGCGATAAATCGTAAATAACGATTGTCCCAGGAACTCTACGAGCTGAAGACTTGCCCGAAATCCGGTAAACCGTGCAGGGGCGATTGCTCGGACGCAGAAATCATAACGAAAGCGGAAACTATAGAAATGCATTTCGGAAATGTAAAATTTTACAAGATACTGAGCATTGACAATTTGTTCTCGATTTTTCGACAAAATCCAAACGCCACTTACATTCTGAACGGAGGAAATACTGCACACGGTAAGCCCAGTACAATAATTTAGATTTACATAAATAACATTTGTACACAGTACATGTGAAGATCAAAAATATGATCGTTCGTTTCGACTCTCGATTTTGCTGGATGATGTGCGTCTGTGCACTTTTAACTTTGTGCCTGGGCACTTTTAATACTGTACAATTTAACGAACCCTTTTACCTCCCCGTCGACAGGCGTGTATCGTACAGCGAAGCCGGAAATTTACGTCGACTTAAATGACATTCCTGACCTACATAGGGTCGAAAAGGATGGCAACTGCTTGGTCCTTGGTGGAAATGTCTCGCTCAACGTAGCGATGAATGCCTTCGTGAAATACTCCACGGATCCTGGATTCGCGCATCTGAGCCACATGGCCGATCACATAGACCTGATTGCCAGCGTTCCGGTTCGAAACGTGAGTTACAATTTTCATGACATATTTTTCTACATGAAACGAAGTTGGTACATTCGTGAATAAAATATTCGAACCATTGGGTAAAATCTTTTAAAAATTTTCCTTGCATCGTCGACAAATGAGCTCGTATCGTCGATTTGCATGTTAAATCACGAACGTGGTTTTCGCGGCTCGTACAACTGAGATTTCTTGCAGATCGGCACCATTGCTGGAAATTTGATGATAAAGCACATGCACCGTGAATTTCCGTCGGACATGTTTCTCATCCTCGAGACCGCTGGCGCTGAGATACACGTTCGTGAGTCCCGAACCCAATAAACCTGATAAACAGTCGCGAAAAATAACGTTGAAACGACTTTGACGATGTCCATGATTTTCACAGTGGAGAGCCCTTCGCAGAAGACTATAATGAATTTCATGGAATTCTTCAACGCTAACATGAATCACAAGATAATTTATAGCATTGTCCTGCGAGCTCAAAGCACCGAGCACGTTTATCGCTCGTACAAGGTAAATCACGAGTACGCGTTACAGACGTAATTTATCTATTGCCATACATCATTTTCGCCTACGTACAGATAATGCCGAGAGCCCAAAACGCTCACGCTCATGTGAATGCCGGATTCCTATTTAAATTGGATGGAGCCAGCAACGTCTTGGAAAAGCCAAACATTATCATCGGAGGAATAAGAGACGATTTTGTAAGTCACTGGATGGTGTTAAAAATTGCCAAGATCTATCGAACTTCGGGATCCATCGATCCTCAAGATCAATCGATCTCCAAGATCAACCGATCCTCAAGATCAATCGATCCTCAAGATCAATCGATCCGCAAAATCAATCGATCCTCAAGATCAATCGATCCCCAAGATCAATCGATCCCCAAGATCAATCGATCCCCAAGATCAATCGATCCCCAAGATCAATCGATCCCCAAGATCAATCGATCCCCAAGATCAATCGATCCCCAAGATCAATCGATCCCCAAGATCAATCGATCCTCAAGATCAATCGATCCTCAAGATCAATCGATCCTCAAGATCAATCGATCCCCAAGATCAATCGATCCCCAAGATCAATCGATCCTCAAGATCAATCGATCCTCAAGATCAATCGATCCTCAAGATCAATCGATCCTCAAGATCAATCGATCCTCAAGATCAATCGATCCTCAAGGTCAATCGATCCTCAAGGTCAATCGATCCTCAAAATCGATCAACCCTTAGGTACAAACATAATTCTCTTTTCTAGTTGCACGCGACCCAAACCGAGACGTTCCTCACGGGTAAGTGCCTTCTCGACAAGAAGACCTTCGCCGAGGCTGTAAAGATCTTGGACTCCGAGCTCAATCCCGATCACAGATTGCCAGACTATTCGCCGCAGTTTCGCAAAACTCTGGCAGTAGGATTGTTCTACAAGGTGAAAAATTGTTTACCCACTTCCGCCCCAGAGGCTTTCGTCGAGTTCGAAGCAATGCGGGTGGTCGTAAAGTTCGAGTATAAATAATTGCAGTTCGCGCTGAGCGTAAAGCCCGACAGAATGGACGCGAAACTCCGCAGCGGTGGGACGATCCTCGAGCGCGGTCTCTCGTCGGGACAGCACGATTACGACACTGACAAAAACGTTTGGCCCGTCAACAAGCCCCTGCCCAAACTCGAGTCCATCTATCAGACGGCGGGGGAAGGACAGTACGTCAACGACGTACCGACCGACGGTAAAGCAGTTCACTGCGCGTTCGTCCACGCGGAATTCCCGAACGGAAAAGTGGCCAGCATCGATGCCAAGGAAGCTATGGTCAGTATTTTCCAACGGTATTGTTATCGGCATTCTCTCGCTGTCGGATCGTAAAAACGAAATGCCAATTCTCTTTTTTTTTCTTTTCTTTTTTACCGCTTTAACTGCCCCTCGTAAAATGTCCCGATCGGGAGCTCGAGATTGTAACACACTCTCTACTCTTCTCCGAGCTTCGGGCATACAGAGAACGCTTCGTTATCACGGAAAGAAGATCGTTGAATGTATACGACCGCGGAAAAGCGGAGCGGAATTCACCGATGAAATGCGATATTATTTTTGCAGAATATCGATGGGGTAATAGCGTTCTTCACTGCGAAAGATGTGCCCGGCAAAAATTTGTTCATCGACGGAACCCACAAGCAATTGCTGCTCGACGCAGACGAGCAGGTAAGAGACGAATCCTTAAATCATCGTTCCGTTAAACCAAAGATCGTTCGAGTCAACAAGTATGTTTTTAAGTATATATATTCGGTTCGATCGAAGGAAATAATTTTCTTGGTCAATAAAGAAATATTACAATTTCCTGCTGGTTGATTCGATCAGCATTTGTATTCGTTTCCAACCGAATATTATTTTATTCACCACCTGCAAGGTGTGATTTTTTTTTTACTCGACCTATTCATTTTTTTCTTTTTCTATGAAACATTTTTCAAATTATTTGCAACGTCATATCTCGACGGCAGCTTTTCGTTGATGGTGAAATCCAGTATGCCGGACAACCGATCGGCGTGATCGTCGCGGAGACGCACGCCCTCGCGAACGAGGCCGCAGGCAAGGTTAAAGTCACGTACACGGATGCTCTGAAGAAAAAGGCTATCGTAACGACTCAGGACGCTATCGACTCGAACGATAAAACTCGGCTCCTGCAAAGTGCTCACATGCCAGCGAAGCGCAAAGGTTTGAATATTGCCTCCATTCAATCTCTTGTATTTTTGTTATATTTCCCATCTATTTACTTTTATCGACCCCCGAGATCGTGACTGCATCGTCGCTCGATCAATTTGGAATCGTCAACGTTGGACGATTTATTAATTTATTTTTCTTCCGTCCGGATTCGTCGATAATATCGAATAATCTTCACGCAGATACCGACGTGACGCATGTTATAAAGGGTGAAATCCAGACCGGTTTTCAATACCACTTCACAATGGAGCCCCAAAGTTGCGTCTGCATTCCGAACGAGGATGGCATGGATATATATCCGTCCTCGCAGTGGATCGACCTCACGCAGACCTCAATAGCTTCCTGCCTCGGCATAAAGAACAATAGGTAAAGTAACGTAAATGCTCGGACACGTCCCAGTCATTGGACTGGGATTTATTCCGGATTTAAGTATTAGAAATCCAATTTGACACATGTAATCGTATCTACCAAACATTATTTGATGGACAAAAAAAAGGTGTAAAACGTTTCAGCCTAAATTATTTTGCATTGTTGGATTTTGTTGAAAGCCCGTCAATACAGTGTCCGAAAATTTGTGCAAGCGCTGCTACGTATGCGTTAGTTAGATTAGCCAGCTTTTCAGGTAGCTTATCTTCAATATTGTTTCGCGTCATTTTAAATATCATTTTTTCCATTGATTTAATTAATAAATGGCAAAGAAGTTCTTTTAGTTAATATCAACTAGTTGAGTTCGTACATCAGAATCCTCGAAATCTATGATTTTCCGAAACATTGGGACATACAGAGTCCCAATTTGGGGACGCACCTAAAAACCATGTCCGTAGACTGGTACGTTTGGATTCTCTTGTCATTTTCTTCCGTAATTAAAATAGTACTTTATTAGACTCGGTGCCATAATGGAAAAATAGCCATTTTCCCACCGAGTTATATAAAATATTTATCTTTTTGTAATTAATTGATGTGTTTTGGGAACTACAAACTATCGGTTTGACATTGGCTTCTATTACGTTCACAAAAACAAATTTCTTGATCTATAAATAACTGCTGGAATCTGGGGACGCTCATAACCGTCCGAACATTGGTACCTTTCCATAAATTGATCATTACAGCAGCAAAGATGATCGTTGCGGAAATTATTTCTTTTTGTTTGCTTTACCACAAAGTTTATTCGACGCATCGGATGTTCCAGCATGAACATCAACGTGAGACGACTGGGCGGCGGTTACGGCGCAAAGATTTCACGCTGTATGCCGGTGATGTGTACGTGCGCCATGGTCTGTCACCTGTTGAATCGACCGGTCCGCTTCGTGATGACAATCGAGAGTAATATGACGTCGGCGGGAAAGCGTTACTCGCAGCGACAGGTGTACGAGGTCGGCGTGAACGACGAGGGACATATTCAGTATCTCAACTCGACGAGTTGGGGAAATGCCGGTGCATCGTTCAATGAGCCTCAAGGGCCGTTCGTCATTTATCACTTTTACTCATGCTACGATTCGGATTTGTGGAGCTGCGACGCCTTCGAGGCGAAAACCGACATACCGTCGAACACGCACTGCAGAGCTCCATGTATGTAAAATTTGCCGGTTGCGCGGACGATCGTTTGCTCGGAGCAAAATGCTGGTGCGAGAGGATTTTCTACTCGCAGCGAGTAGATTGCGGAAAAAATTTAATCCTCGTGCAATTAAATGGAATCCTCTTGCACCAAATGATTATTTTTTTTATGATCGTTCCAAATACATTCGAAATCGAGTGCATTTTGTATGCATCGTATTCTTTCAGCCTCGACCGAGGGGGTCGCCATGGCGGAACACTTAATGGAGCACATAGCGAAGGCGCTGGGCAAAGATCCCGTTGAAGTTCGTTTGATGAACATGAACGCTACGGACCGCACGGCGCTGGAGCCAATGATCGAGGACCTGAAAAAGTCGTCCGATTATGCAGCGAGAAAGAGAGCTGTAGCGGTCTTTAACGGGGTAAGGATCAAGCCTATTTTTGTCATGCGATAACTGAGCTAAAGTAAAACTTTGATCATGCCCAAGCGAAGAAAAAAAAATTCATCATCAATGTCGTTTTAAAAAGTTTTGAAAAATCGGGTTTAATCGAGGTTTTACTATCATTTGGGTTCGGCCTACGACAATGTTAAACTTCACGCAGGAAAATCGCTGGAAGAAGAGAGGAATATCGCTAGTTACGATGAAGTATCCACTCACGTATTTTGGAAACTTTCAAGCTATGGTATCGATCTACGCACGTGACGGAACTGTTTCCGTTGTGCACGGTGGAATCGAATGTGGACAGGGTATTCACACTAAGGTTCGAAGCTTTACGCAATATATATAAATTTAAAAAAATGTTATTCTTTTTTTTAAGTGTAATATGTATATATATCAGAGCTAAGGAGAGTACCAAAAAACACTTCAAGTACAAAGTATCACGATTACTTGAAGTATCTAGTGCGTTTTGTACTTGAATTATTTCTCAAGTACGTATTCCAAGTAGTTTTCGCGATTGGTTCGTAGCGTTATCAAGGCCCGATATCATTTTGAAAACATTTCTAATCTATTAAGAATAAAAAAGATGTCATTTTGAAAACATTTCTAATCTATTCTTCGCTTTTTTCCATTAAAAAAGCGACCCTCTCGTTTCTTCTAATGGAATTAAAAAAATTAATTCTCGTTAAAATTATAGTTATTGAAAAGTTTAGCCAGATATTCATATATTGATAAAAACAGGATGTGATGCTACTCATTGAGTATCGGTAATTGCGTGTACTAAAAAAGCACTTGTACTTGGTACTTGAAGTCGTAAAAAAGTACTTCAAGTACCAAACAAGTTCCCAGTATTTCAAGTACTGGCCAGTTCTCATATATATATATATATATACACATACTTTTCTTTCAGTAGTTACGATCGCTTTATATTTTTTTGTTCAAGATTGCTCAGGTTGCGGCTCACACTCTGGGCATAGATTTGAGCCTGGTTACCGTCAAGCCGAGCAACAACATGATCACGCCGAACAATTCGGTTACCGGCGGCAGTATCACGAGCGAGAGCTGCGCTTTTGTAAATATAATCTACTCGTCCGGACGAAAATTGCAGAGTTTTGGTAATGAACATTGTACATCAAATTTCTTTTTTTTCATTAATAGGCGACCATAACGGCCTGCAAAGAGTTACTGAAGCGATTAGAGCCGATTAAAGCAAAAATGCAGAATCCAAGCTGGAAGGAGTTGATCATGGCTGCTCATCTACAGGACGTTGATTTGTGCGCTAGATACATGTAGGTAATTGTCAATATATCTAATTAACCCTTTGTGGTCGCCGCAGCCCGAATTGGCGCGGCATGCAAACAAAAACAAACAAAAAAAAAGCAACAAAATTGCGATTTAAGATTTTTCGATTTCTTTTATAACACATCATTGATTTTCGTAATTTATAATTATCAATACGTATTTTAGAATGTTCAAAGTATGTATAATTTGTTATTAATTTTTTTGCCCAGTCGGGCGGACATTTTTCGAACATTTTTCAAAATGGCGTCGATTTCACTCACCGCGAATACGAAGGGTTAAAAGTTTTTTTTTCCGCTCGAGCGATTAATCACGATTGTTTTTTCCTGACGCACGCACGCAAAGTCCCGCTTTCCGTTCCTGTGAAGTGTGCGCAGAAAGGCACTTTTTCGCATCGTGTGCAGTAAAAATACTGCACATGGGTACAAGCGCAATATGGTTTTTTTTCCCGTACCAGTACGGGAAACTGTTTCTTTGCGCACCCTTCCCAAAAACGAATAGCGTGATTTTCGTGAAGTTTTTAGGAAAAATTTACTGAACTTACTCGTGTGTCACACTTGTCAAGAACTTCCTTTCTACGCCCTTGGCATACAAATAATTATTGTCCTGCAGGGCACCCGCGGCGAAAGATCTGCAGCCCTACCCGATTTACGGTGTGACCGTGACAGAGGTCGAGGTCGACGTGTTGACCGGACAGCACATTATTCGGAGGGTCGACATAATAGAAGACGCAGGCATCAGTCTCAATCCCGAAATTGATCTGGGCCAGGTGGAGGGTGCCTTTATCATGGGTGTCGGTTACTGGACCTCCGAGGATCTGATTTACGATCCGAAAACCGGCGTTCTCACCAACAACAGAACTTGGGTATATCGCGCGAGAGAACGAATAAAATTTTATCTCAAATGTCCGCGCGATATTCACTTTCAACTTTATCGCGAGCTTATTTGCTGTAAAATCTGTTCGGCGTATTCTCGCAAGCAGCTAACTCGTAAACTATACAAACTTTGCCAGTGCGAGGGTCACGATGAAGGGGGGGGGGGGATTGGAAAGTACGAAAATTAAATTAACGCTCGTCGCAATTCGAACTTTGCGTCGTTAAACTCCAGACGGTTCCGTTCGTATTTAAATATATATATGTATATGTGTATGAATCGAGCCGAAACGTAATATTTTTCAGAATTACAAGCCGCCCGGAGCCAAGGATATTCCTGTTGACTTCAGAGTGAGCTTTCGACGAAACGCGCCGAATCTGACGGGTGTACTTCGATCGAAAGGTATTTACGCGCGACGGTCCTGTGCACGCCGACCGCCGCGTTGTGCTAAAGTTCAAACGAAAAAAAAAAAAAAACTTACGTTCGAATTTTCCTAGCTACGGGTGAGCCGCCTCTCTGCATGAGCTGCAGCCTTCCTCTGGCGATTCGCAACGCACTGGACTCGGCGCGAGCGGACGCCGGAAACACGGACCCGTGGTACCGATTAGGTCCGTTCCCGTCGACGCGACACAGAAAATCTGGTAGAGCCGAAAGGGAAAATAAATGGATTTTCTCGTGTTTCAGATGGGCCGGTAACGACCGAGAAAATTCTGTTGACCAGCCTGACGAACAAAGATCTAATGGTGCTCTAGCGGCGACAACAGTTTGGCACAAACCGACGCGAGTACTTTCGTCGCGTAGTATTCTAACCGTAACACAAAAAAAAACATTCGCATTGCGAGAGTTCTAGAACGTTCGATAAGGGGGGTAAGGGATGAATTTCGTGTTTTCTATCGAAACAATAACATACTCGCAATGTTTGCTATATATTAGTCGCGCTCGATGAGCAACGATTGTCTGTAGAATCGCACGATCTATGCAAAACGTACCGAACGTATGTATTAAACGCATAATAAACTTAAACAATACTTTAAAACGATTATTTTCGTCGCGTACTGTTTTAACCGTCGCAAAGCGACCGTTACAAAAAAAACATGGATGAGCCTTCTAGAGTGTGCGATCGAACGCTCGATACTAAGGTGCAAGGGACAAATTTCGTGTTTTCTATCTAAACAATAACATCGCTCGCAATGCTTATAATGTATTAGTCGCATTCGACAAGCGACAATTGTTTGTCGAATTGCGAGCTCTGTGCCAAGCCAGCCCAACACAATATGTACCAAACGTATAATAAACGTAAATAAAACATCTAAACTTTATCCGATTATTTTCGGCGCATACTGTCTTATCCGTAGTGAAGCGACCGTTACAAAAAGAAAAACATGGCGGTATCAGAGTTCTAAAATATTCGATATAGGATGCAGGCGGTGAATTTCGTGTTCGCTGTCGAAACAATGACATACTCACGAGATTAAAACGTATTCGTCGCACTCGATGAGCGACAATTGCCTGCAAACTCGCACGCTCTATGAAAAGCGTACCGAGCATAATATGTATCAAACAAATAACGAACTTAAACAAAACTTCGAAGTTTTACCTGCGTCCAGCTCGTATCTGGCGATCTACAGCGACGACTCGTTCGATCATTCGGCTGCAACTAGCTGCATCGGAATGAGTTTCATTTTCATGACGTATCTGAATCCGGCAATCGGGATTCATCGATGGACGATCGAAGCAGTTCACGAGAGAGAGGAATTAACTCACCGTGCACGGTGCGGAAGGCTCCGCTCGCACGCACGGACCTGCACCGACTACCACCGAGCACTGTGCGACGAGTCGGACAGTTCCGCGCGTCGTTGCTCTATCCGAGTCACTCCAACATGGCTGCAATGTGCGAATAGGCGACAGCGAAAAAAAAAGAAGAGAGGAAACATAAAGAAGAAAAAAGGAAGAAGAGAAAAAAGTAACACCAACCCACACCCGTCAACCATCTTACTGCATCTTACCACACCATTTACCAGTGAAAGATGGCCGTCCAAGAATTACAGGTTCTCTCATATTTTTAACCCGCACGAAAACGCGCAACGCGCGATCTCAATGCTAAAGTGACTAATGTACCGAGTGCGTGTTTGGTGACAAAAAAAAAAAACCTTAAGCTCTACACGAAGATTTAACGTTCACCTGTAATAATCCTTTGTTTTGTTGCACGTTTGCGAACGATCGAAGTGAGTATCAGCAAAAGCTGTATTCGCCCGTGTACCGTGTGTCCGTGTGTGCGTGACGTCTAACCTACAAAGAGACGAATTCTCGTACCCTCGTCGCGACTGAATTTCTGACGAGATCGTCGATCGGGAAAAAAACAACAAACAAAAAAAAGTTACCTAAACGACGATCCACGCTTATAAAAAGTTCGGTCGCAACACGCTCGTCTCGCCGTGCAATATTTTCATTGTCGTCACACGTCACTCAGACGGAAGTGTGTCTGTTGATTGCGCCTTTTTTTTTCTTCCTCTCATTCTCGACGATTCATCGTAATAACTCCGCGCCTTTTTTTGTTGTTTTGTACATAAACGATCGGTGTATCCTCGTGCGATCCGCATGTCCACACCGAACGATGCAAGTGACGATTATTGACGACGATTCGACACATCGCAGCCGTCCGCACGAGTCTTCGAACCTTAAACCCGACGACGGTACCGTTCGTCTATTAAACCGCGTCAATCTACGACGCTCTTTAACGATATTCTTTAACGAACTTAACGACAACGTCCAACGACTTCCTGCTGCGAACGGCCGGACACACTGAGAGCGCAAGCTGCCCGGAAGGTTTCTTACATAGATTTATGTATATCGGCCGAAGAGTCTTTAAAGAAAAAAATTGTGTTTATTTTTTTCTTACAAGTATTTCAAGAGAAAATTATATCGTCGAAACGCCGAAGAAAATTTTTTGAAAACATTTTTTGAAAAAATTAAAGAAAAACATCAAAGTTTACGAGAAATTATGTTGTTTCGAAAGAATAGGATCGATAGATTCTGATTGACAAAGTCGGGAGCGGAAGATGGACGAAAGACGAGTGGCGGACTACTTCGTAGTCGCCGGCCTGCCCGGTCAGGACAATGACTCGGAGCAAGGCGGCGACGAGTCGGAGAAACTCGAAGACTGGTGTCAGGAAGGCACTCATCTCAAGGACATGCACATGCAGGCTCCGATAACTGATCTCGCAGTTATATTTCCCGCCCTTGGAGAACAATGTCCGGAGGGCTACACACTGCTGGAGCACACGGTGACGGGCTTTCCAGCCGACCTCAATCACGGCAGTTTGAGGACCAACGAATGCTATCTGTGCTATCGGCGGGGAAGGGACAAACCACCTCTAGTGGATATTGGTAAGGGGTTTCTCACATTTGTTGTGGGTTCAACAAATTACCTATATAAATTGTTCTGGCTCGCATTACAAAGTAATTTATTCATTTTATTTATTTTATTTTGTGGATAATCCCCTTTTATGAGAAAAAGCGACTTGAAAAATTGCATAAATCTATAAGAGTAAAATGTATGAAAGATCGAATAAGAAGACATGAAAATTGTGTGAATAATTTAATGATGGACAAAAAACTTGTTTCAGGTGTGATTTACGACGGCAAGGAGCGAATAATGCAAGACGCCGAGATGATACTTGAAACCCCAAACGGTTACGTGGCAAATGTAAACAATTCGACATCGAGAATTTACGTGACTTACAGAAGAGCCAGTCAGAGAATGCCCTGCAACTCGTTGGTGGTGACCGACGTGTGCGTGATACTGCAGAACAAGGGAGAAACGACGCCTCACGCTTTTTGCACGATATACAAAAACTTGAACAAGGGGATGCTCGGGAGCGATGTATTTTTGTGCTACAAGAAATCTATGAATCGAGCCAATCTCATATCGTTCAAACCTACAATACTCTACAAGTATCCGATGACCGATTACAATACATTTTGCTTTCCGAATTCCGTCGGTATGTTTTGTCTGCCGATGGGCGCGACGATTGAATGCTGGCCTAAAGTCGCGTGCAAACCCAAGCCCGTCTTCTCGACATTCGTCCTCACCGTTGCCGACGCCGCGCAGAAGATCTACGGCTCGGCTATCACGTTCTACGAGGAAGTTCTGCCGGACTCGAACACTCGCAACTGCAACAGTTATCTAGACATAATGGACAAGGCAGAGATGATCGACAACGGTAAATAAGATCGTCGCGAGGATTTAAATACTATACTGATAACAAAATGGGGATGAATGAACTAAAGTCGAACAAAACATTTTGATGCCTCGAAAATATTTTTGTGAAACTATCCAAAAAATGGTTGAACTAATCAATCTTTTACCTCTACCGACTAAATATTTATTTGAACGTCCGAATCTTCAGTTGATTCAACCGCAGTTTTTTATCAGTGTATAAATGTAGGAAGGAATATTGAGAATAATTTTTTTGTCATTTCTTTCCGTTCCAGACGAGGGTATACAAGTGTCGGCGAACAAGCCGCAGGTGAAGATGAAGCCGTTCAAAAAATTTGGCATACTGAAGAAGCTGAATTTCGCTCAGCTCGAGAAATTGCAGTACACCGATCCGGTTACTCAGTCGTTGAACATGAGCAAATCTATATGCATACTGTCGCACTGGCCTTTCTTCGACACGTTCGAGAAGTTTCTCGTTTATCTGCACAGTATGGTCAATGGAAAGCCGCAGAATGTTCCTATAGAAAAATACATCTCGTATTTTCTCTGCGACATACCGTTCCCGAGTCCCCAGAGGCCGAGAATTCTCGTTCAACTGAGCGCCCATCACAGATTGATCCTCACGCAACCCGAGGATCTCGCCCTGCCGAGATCCGGAGCGAGCTTTCGACAATTGCTCATTAATCTCGGTCCGGAGAACTGCATGCTGATACTGTTGCTCATACTGACCGAGCAGAAGATATTGGTACACTCGCTCAGGCCGGATGTACTCACGTCCGTCAGCGAGGCGATCGCGATGATTCTGTTTCCTTTTAAGTGGCAGTGCCCGTACATACCACTTTGTCCGTTGGGTTTGGCAGAGGTACGATATTTTATTTTATTTGTTCAACTGTACTCTAAAAATAAATTGCACATTTAATGTACTGAAACTTGGAATTTGCTTTCATTAATTACATTAATTGAACATTAATGTACTTTTTTGTAAAACTAAAATACCAGACATTAAAATCTTTTGCTTGAAATTTACTAAAATTTTAAGAAAAAATAATACTATAAGATTGCAACGCACATGTGTTGGAAATTTCAACAACATTGTATGTAAAAAAAACCTTCCAATGACGTTCATTAATTTTCAAACAAAAATTTTTTTACAGTGTAGTCATCCGATCACCCGTTTGTAATGATTCTTGACTCTGTGTGTTTTATTTTTCAGGTGCTACACGCTCCCTTGCCGTTCCTCATCGGTGTAGATTCCCGTTTCTTCGACCTGTACGATCCGCCGTCCGACGTTAACTGCGTCAATTTGGATACAAACAACATTGCTATATGCGATGATAGAAAATACCTGAATGTCAAGTTACTGCCGAAAAAAGCAGCGAGAATGCTGAAGGGCTGGCTGGAACTGCTTTACTCGAAGCTGCTATCGATGGGAAAGGGACACACGTCCCATAAAGGTCATTGTTGAACCAATGTTGAGCGAAAATTGAAATGCTTGTCTCCAATGAATATTGCATACGCGAGACTTATCAACGATAACGATTTATTTAACTTTCAGACAAAAGCGACGAGGACTTCAGTGTCGACAAAGAGTTTCGCCAAAAACGAAAGGAGCAAGCCATGGAGCTTGAGATACAAGATACGTTTTTACGATTTACAGCTATGATACTTAAGGGATACAGAAATTATTTACTTCCCATTACGAAAGCTCCCACCGTCGGCTCTACCGATCCAACGAGCCTCTTCAATATACAAGCTTTTCTGAGAAGCCGCGACAAGGCTCACGCAAAGTTCTACAGTATGCTCGTCAGAACGCAAATGTTCATCAGGTGATTATTCAAACGACACGAGCAAAAAAACAGGGTTTTTTTAAAATAAAAATTATTAATCGTTTTTATAGATTCATCGAAGAGAGAAGCTTCGTATCGGACATGGACATGGCCGGTCTAGCGTTTTTCGACGAATGCACGGAGCGCGTTGAGGAAGAGAATGGTAGAAACATTTATTATTTATATTTGTTTCCATTAAGGGTTCTTAAATGCAAATCTGCTCAGCTATGCATTCTCTTATTTGTGACTGTCCAATGCTAGTGGGTTTTTCAAATTGCCAACGCTATATCCGATTCTTTCCGCGAGGCACATTTTGTCCTTTTTGATACCGAAAGAACGCTTATCAGACCAAATTTGGGTCAAAATTGAACGCTGAACTGAGAGCAGACGGGAGAGAAGAATGCCTGTTGATTATACGTGTGGATACATCTCGAATAATTCTGGATTTAGTCGAACAGTGCAGAATTGCATTCAAGAACGCACCCAAGACGATGTATGGGAATTACGATTGTGTTTTGTCAACAGTGACCTTCTTGGAGCTGGACGAGTCTCAGCATAGTGAGCGCACAGTATTTATCCCTCCACCGGAGGCGGGTCCTAATCAAGCCCCGGTTGTGTACAACACGTTCAAACTGAATCCTGCCCTTATGAGAGTTCAGAAGAATCTTAGCCTCAAGAATCCTGCCCTAAGTGCCTTTGGTATGATACCTGGAAGCCCTATGGCTCGACGTACGAAACACGAAATCAAAGTGGCTCAACGAATGGCACGAAAACAAGTGAGATTAAAAAAAAATCTGAACATCTTCGAGCGATTGGATTAATATTAATTTATTTTTTTCTTAATGTACAGGCTGCGCATCCAGCGAGATGGGGCAGATGTTTGCTTGGCACGTGTTACAGTCTGTGGTTCCTACATTTGCCGGCCATGCTGCAAGTCTCGAGCCAGCCAGTATCGATATTGCATCAAGCCTACGAATTACTTGTAAAAATGCAGAAGTTACGATTGGATCCTATGGAAGAGGTACGAATTAGAAAAGATTTTCTAATTATCGATATTGTAAATCATTTTTCTTTTATATTACTTGAATATGTTTTCCAGGTATGTTATCGAGCAATGATGCAGCTCTGCGGGGTTTACGGCCAGCCGGTTCTGGCCGTCAAGTTGCTATTCCACATGAAACGCAGTGGAGTTCAGCCCAACGCGTTGACATACGGATTTTACAATAAGGTAACAAAAAAACATGTGCCTCATCGAATCAACGGGAGGAAAAAAAAGTAAACTCCTGTTTTGTTGATGCACTCAGGCCGTTCTCGAAGCAACGTGGCCCTCAGATATGACGAATTCGAGTCAGCTGATGTGGAACAAACTGCGAAACGTCATACTCGGAGCCGCTCTTTTCAAGAGAGCCGGAAAGAAAAGTGCTCGAAGGCGAATGAGCTCGAATCCAGATGTTCTCAGTATTGACGGTGTTAAGAGCGAGGGTATGGAGCATGCTGTCTCGAGGTCGAGCCTCGACAGCGCTCATTCCCAAGACACCGAGGCGTTGCACACTGACCGTGAGTCAAGATTATTGTTCGCTCATATATACACTGTAAAAAAATTTTGTTTGAAAATTAATGAACGAAAGGTTTTTTTACATAAACTGTTTACAGTAAATTTTTTATTTTTAATGAAAGTTTTTGTAAATTTCAACCATAGGATTTGTCATTTTTAAATCTGGTACTTTTATTTCACAAAAATGTACATTATTCTTCAATTAATGTAATCCAAGCAAATTTCAAGTTCCAGTAAATTAAATTTATAACTTATTTGTACAGTGTAATCATTATTCGAGTACTACATACTAAATTCAATACATTTTTTTACAGTATTGAAAGGCAGCTCGGTGCCCGATCTACCGGGTTTCGGACTGCTCGACATGAAACCGAAGTTCCTTCGTCAGAATAGCATTGTAAAAGACCAGGGAATGTTGTGTTCAGCGCAGTCGGATATTCTCGACAGATCGACCTCCGAAACGAGGTATCGATAATTTACTTCCTCATCCAATTAATGACTCGTCTCTATAGTCATATTTATAGTTGAAATTTTGATTTCCCAGATTGCCAAGCCACGCGGAATCTCCGCTTAAGAGTCCCGTCAGGACTCCGGTGACCGAGAACGATCCGCTGGGGGCGTTGATGAACGACGAAACGCCGATAGTCTCGCCCTCGGAGGAGAACGATTCCAATTGCTCGACGAGCACTCTGACGGTCGTCAACAACACAGTCGGAGAGAGAGCAGGAGGGCCTGTTCTATTCCGAAGGTAACTCGCGGCGAAGAAGAAATATCTAAAACGATATCGTAACTCGATAGACTAAATTAAATTACATCGAGACAATTCGTAGCGATAATTGTCTTTAAAACGTACGATATATCGATTTCAGTGGCAACACCATGCCGCGGAGTGCCACGTTTCATCAGGCGATCGACGAGACCGGCGCGGCAATGAGTGGACAGTTGCAACGGAGCGAAACAATGCCCCACTCGGTCGCCCAGCAGGGCGATCAGGAGAGAGACAAGGACAGACTGGAAATCGGCAGCCTCTGGGCGCAGAATAAAGACAGCGTCACGTCTAGTTTATCGAGTCTCGGATCTAGCCTTAAACTAAGTTTCGGGTGAGTCGATCTATCGGTCGAACGTATTACCGCAGTGTTTTCTCTGCACGCTTTGTTTTTTCTTGATTCTCGTGTCGACGGTCGTAGTTTTGCTATCACGTAGACACTTTTTTTGATTTTTTTCATTGTTTAATCTCGTACTGCATGAGATTTTGTTTTTTTACGTATTAATTTAGACGTTACTCAACCGGAGGACTGGCCTTCGTTAAGCATAAGGATTTAGGTACTCCGAATCAGTTTATCGAGTCTCTTAGCCTTTCCAACTACATGAGGTATGTGAGCTTGCACAATATCTGCACGAATATATCAAATCTACAATAGTCGTTTGAACTCTTTTGTGTTAATCACTCGTAATTGGTGTTATCTAGAGTTACTAGTTTAAATCGTAATCGTAATGGTAAAACAGTTTGTAAAATATGTGAAATGATTTTCAGTCCTTCGAGCTTGACGGGAAAGAAATCGAACGAAATTATTCTCGGTGGATTGAACAGTCTGAAATCGGCTGCGACGACGGTCGTTAAAAAGTTCGATGAAATCAAAGAAGCCATATCGGCAACTAGTACACCCGTTAAGTTGAAGGAGCGCGAACAAAAGTTAGCTTACGGCGTGTCACACGAATCGCTGGACTCGCTGACCGACGGATCGCAGCAAGATCGCAATGAAATGTCCGCCAGAATGTCCGGTGAGTTTATTTTTTTATTTTTTATTTTTTATTTTTTATTAACTCTTCAGTATAGTCGATTCAAAATCAATTTTTGAATGTCCAGCTTCGTTGGTTGTAGTTTACGTTTTTATTTTCTAGTTAATCAGTTATTAATTGTTGTGCATCGATCGATTCAGGTGACTCCGGTATCGAAGGCCTAGGTTCGCTCTACGAACTAGCAGATTGCATGTACCCGAAAGGTTCACGAGATTTAGAGGAACGTTTGGCTATCGAGCTTGTTCTATCTAGTGCGAGTAGATGTCATCATTGCGCATCGATACTCTATGACGAGGAGATTATGGCCGGCTGGCAACCGGAGGATTCGAATTTAAATACCGTTTGTCAATTTTGCGACAAAGCTACCGTCCCACTTCTCACTATCACAATTTTCGATTACAGGTATCTTGTTTTATATATGAATATGTAAATATATCTTTTATTTCTTCACTATCTGAAAACTTTATCACGATTATGGTAAAAAAATGTTAACGCAAATTTTTGTCTGCCAGGTGCGACGATGGCGAGAGGATCAACGATCCGCTAACCGGCGCTCTGCTCGAGCTCCTCGACGAGCCGAAAGAATTGCCGGAGCCCATAACAGTTCCTTATCTCAATCCGTTGGTGTTGAGAAAAGAATTGGAAAATGTATTGAGCCAGGAGGGCGACGCGTGCCTGACGAAGCATCGATTCATCCTCGAACATCCGATAGTGTATTGGAACTTGATATGGTACTTCGAGAGGATAAATCTCACGAGCCATTTGCCCGAGCTGTGGCTCAACGACAGTGAGGACAAGGAATTTCACAGCAACTCGGGCTTGGTCGGCGTCCGGACTATGTGGGACAACGAGAAACTTCACATGGATCGTTTGCCGATGTACCTTCAGTGGAAACAGAACATCACCGAGGACAGAACGTTCGTTGAGTCATATCGGTATCATACTTTGTTAACCCTTCGCGTACGGGATCCTCGCTCAGCGAGTACTTACATTGAACGGTATAAACATCGCTGGATCACGAGAAATATTTATGATATCTAAATTCGGAAAAATACTCTTGTTCGAGTCATTTTTAAGATATTATATTCGGGTAAAAATATGTTTTTATCGTCAATACATAGTGCGCTATTGTTTATTCGGAATTTACATTTACATCCGGCCTGCGTAGTAACGCTTGGTGTGACACTCCCGTAAGTGATGGGTTAAGGGCTTATGCCACAGTACATTTCGTGCTTTCGCCACTTTTGTAATTCGCTAAATTTCCACATAAAAATGTAACTGAATATTCTTGACACTATAGACTATTTCAAAGAAAAAAAAATCGAAATTTGACTGTGGCGTAAGTTCTTAATTAATACGATTTCGATCGAGACATCGACACTCGTAAGAACAACAAAAATTCTTGGCAGGTTGATGCAAAGTATAATCACGGACGTTCGTCACAATATCCTGGCGGAACCAATAAAAAGAGTGGCCTTAGAGAGAAGCAACAATGAAGCGAGCGAGCAAGCACCGTTTTCCATATACAGAGACATACTGTTTCTGGCCTTCACAGTGTTGGGACGAAGTAACATCGATCAGAGTAAGTTGAAAATCCAAAGCTGCGAGTAAAAACAAAACTTAAAAAAAAAAATAACAATACGATCGACTGCCCCGCAGGTGTCTTTGATCGAGAGTACATAACGACTTTGGAGAGGTTACCGGAGAACGAGGAGAATCTGTTACGAAATATTGATGCCGCGCCATCCACGACAACGTTGTACTGTAGATATTACTTTAAGCCGTTGAATGTATAGAAAAAAAAATTATTAAGTTCGAGCCAAGACGAGAAGACACTCGGAGAAGCTGAAAGAAAACAAAAAAAAAATCGTCGTCGGCGACAGTGCCAAACGCCGTTTATTTGTTGATTGCGAGCGTGTCCGTCGTCGACGACGGATTTTTAATACTTTGATTCTCATATTGTATGCCAGCTAAGTAAGCTTTTCAAATTGTAAGATAATCAAAACGAAATGAAGAAAAAAAGGAAGTATTTCTCACGAATTTTTGTCAAAGTATATCACTTGCAACGGCAGTGACTCTTTCAATGAGCGAGCGTGAATTCTCACATTTTTTTTCGGCGTGTGATCAATCAGTCAGTCAAAACAATTGTCCCTGGCAAAACTCGTCACTTTTTAAGAATTCGACGATTTGAGTGTCCGAGTATTAGATGCGTGCAATAAGAAGAAAAAAAATATTGAATTTTAATGATTTACAGATGGATTATCTTTTATGATCGATTACCGTACCGCTAACGACGTTGGTTCGCTGCGAATTTCACAGCTTGCTATTCTCTCTATATCTCTCCCCTCGAAAAACCCCGGCCCTCGTTTTAGTCTCAATTAGATTTATCTAACCGACACGATCGCCTAATCGTCCGCAATCCGAGCACGTGCGGGACTACATCTAAGATCTACGGACAATCCGATAACATAAAGATAACAATTATCTTCGCGCATTTTTTCGTTCACGGAAGAATCCGAAACTGCACGGACTTCAAATTTATTAATTGTATAAAAAAAAAGACAAAGAAATGTGCATCGTTGTAATTGTGATAATTAGAACGCGTTGATTTGCTATCTTTCGGAAAATAGATATCCGTACATTCTTTGATGAGCCTGAAACACTCGGAAACAAATAAATGACAAAAACTATGTTAAACGACGTCCGATCTCGCGACGTAATTTCGCGAGCGAGTTTAAGAATTGAAAATGGTCCTCGACACGCGTAGTCTACAGAAAAATGACAAATGTACACTTTGAAAAGAAAAAAAAAATAATAAAAAGGTAAATAATGTTTACCTTGTAACGAATTTTCAATCTCTGAACTTTGTATTTCGTAACCGTCGCAGATAACGGATGTATATTCACTCATAATTGCCTCAAGGGTGTAGAATATGGAAATAAAAGAAAGTTGCGGTATTTTATAAACCCGTTGTATCAATTATGGTTCCTCGACCCTTTATCCTTAACAGCGGCGACGTTGTGATTGGTGCGAATATTCGTAAAACCCGCCATTGCCGAGAGCGCCGATTGGCCGCGCGGCGTAACGGGCGGGAATCTCCCTTTCGTATTGCCTTCGATAAATCTTTTCGTCTTCGTCAACGGCAGTCTGACATTCACTTTACGTTGAAAAAAACGAAGAAAAACATTTTTTGTAAACTTAAATACACGATCGCAAAACGACCCACCGTCGCCGAACGGTTCGTCGGGCGATTGCAAAAACCGTTGGCTACATCGAGTTTCGTAGCGCGCGCCATCTTGGAAAAAGAAAAAACCGTTGAGCTCTCTCTCCCCCACTGCGCGTCATTGTCGTCCGGGCACTCGACGCTTGGTCTGTATCTACTACCTATTCTCAATGAGGAGAGTGTGCATGAGGCTAGAGGGAGAGTGCGGACCGGGCTCGTGGCGGTGATCGTATTAAAACACTCTGGGCTACACCGTCCCGTTTGTAGCGCATTGTTTTATCGCGGAAGTTTTTTTGTTTTCGGTCGGAGGAAGGGAAGGAAGGAAGTCGTCGAGTAACAAGGCGGCCGCGGTGGTGGGCTCCGGGGTGTGTGCGCCATTTGTGACCTGCCGGCTTGTTTGACAAAGTGTTGTTAAATTCAGTGACCGGAACCTCAAATTCCGAAACTACTTGAGGAAGGAAAAAACGGGGGGAGGGAAAACGTTACTCATTAGACCGCTGTCGCCCGCCGTGTCGGGACACGACCGTTCGTATCACGCTCACTCGAACCCTCAGGAGTGAGCAAGTTCGGAATTTTTTTTTTGTTCTTATTTTTTTGTTCCTCGCCTCTCTCCCTCTCGTCGCCGTCGTTGACCGTTACGAGTCGGTAATAAAGAGGAGAACAATAAAAAAAGAAGAGCGAAGGAAGAGAAAAAAATCCGCTCGCAGTGCGAGCGAGCGGATTGCGAACTTCGTTCGGAGAGGTTTGGAAGTAATCGAGCGATAATCGAACGGAGTAGAGAATTGACCGTCTGAAGAGTAACATCGCGAGGATCTGACGCGAGAGAGAGAGAGAGAGGAAGCGAATCGCCGACGGTGGAGAGCTCGGACTATCGAGATATATTTTTTGTCCCGTCGCTCGCGCGATTTCCATTGATCGCGCACGGTATACGGTGAATTGTTTTGCCTGGAACGTTCGATCTTCGAGCAGAGTTTTCGTCGAGTTTTGATTACAATCCGGCGGAGACGAGACGGCGCTGGACGCAGGTCCGGTGAGTAGAAACAAATTTATGTACCTCGTAGACTTTTAGTCGTCCTGTGAAAAAAAAGAGAAAAAAAGAAAATGGCGCCAACGAGGTACCAAAGTGTTTGGGAAAACACGACGATGTAGCTCTCTCGCCATCTTCGATGCATACAATACATAATTCATTATCCTTAAGAAAGGACGTTTTTTTTGCGCTAAGCGCATCCGTTATCTATCGCCGCATGCGCGCGAATCCCCACTGACTCCACCTATCCTACCCTGAGATATAACTCCCACTTTGGTTGTACGGGGAGTGTCTATATAGACGGGCAGCAGCACCCGTTAGTAGGTCCCCGTTTTCCTCCGTGCTTATCCCGATCAATACGCACCACGACCACACACCGTCTTCGTATAGCTATGCTTCACTTTCACACCCAAACTACTCTACCACATCCCACCGACCTCTCTCGCTCTCGCTCGCGCTATCGTTCCTCCCGAGGCGCACACACTCGAGAGCCCTCTCGATATCCTACCGCGCCTCTTTTATAACCTCTTTAAAAAAAAATTTTCAATATATATTTTTACCCTTCGATCATTTACTTGATTCTCGAGAGACGATCGGGGCATTAAGCCGCGTTAAGATCGAGGGGCAAGCTTTTTCGAAGTACAATCGACGATCGGATGTTTTAGAGACGACGAAAGCGAGCGGGTTAGCCTCGTTATCGTTGAAGCCGATGGTTACGAGCCACGGTGTAACCGACGAGAATCGCAGCTGAAAATCTACCTACGGTCCGAACTGTCGGAGATAACCGTCAAGGTGTGTCGAGGCGAGCTAATTTCGATTGGGTGGCGGATTTCATTACAACCGTCCCAGCGAGTTTGTTTCTTCGATCGATATATTGTTTTTCTTGCTTCGTGTAAATACGTGTTGGGGCTTAATATTCGTTATCGGGAATCGCGTTCTTATCACTGTTTTTTAATTCGTCGCTTACTTGACATAGTTTTATATCAATAGTGAACGAATCAATTCCAATCTAGAATACCGATACAAGGTACGAATATCCAACACGCTTGCACACGCCCCTCGTAGCCTATTCTCCGATACGAGACGGCCGTTCGGTTCGCGATGACAAAGTTAATTTGTATAGAAAGTTTAAACAGGAAAAGCACATCCTCGTGATGTGAATAGGACTGTTGCTTGTGTGCGATCGCAGTGCCGAGTCTTTCTACCAACGGTCTCGATTATATATATGTATATATATTTGGATGTATTATATATGTATTTGGATGTATACATATATATATATTTAAAATAGGTAGACCCACAATTAAATTATTGTAGCTTCTCGCGAACAGCATCCATGCATACTGTACGTATAGATGGACATGTAGGACACAGAGGAGTTTTATGAAAAGCTCTCGTCGGTGCATCGGTCCGGAAAGACCGTCTTCTCTCCTCTATACATAGGCCCATTTCCATCCGAGAGAGATTCATTTATAGCGCCGAGAGTTCATCTGGGCAACCCAGTGCTCGCACATGTTATCACCTACAGGGTAGCACCGAAACGCTGCTTACACTTTTATTGAATACCGATCGAGACTAGCATATCGTAAATATTGAATAACAAATTTTCGCTTTTTCGATGATATCGTAAAGAAAGAGTGGTTAAGTAAAAATATGATAAATGCGATATAACATTACGGCTGTACAGATAGGCCGGCCTAGCCGGCAAAAATATTTTAGCCGGCTAATCCATTTTAGCCGGGCAAGTGCATAAAATCGTGCATAAAATCGAGCCCCTTAATGTCGCATTGTACTTTAGGCCAAAAAGGCCGGCGGATTCGTGTTCAGCGCGCAAAAATACGTCATAATACGTGGCAGTTGATTTTTACAGCAGTGAAAAAAAAATCGTCCAAAAATTGCAAGACTGGCTTAGCCGGCTAATATAGCTTTGCCGGCTAAAATAGTTTAGCCGGCTAGGCCGGGCTATCTGTACAGCCCTGTATAACATTAGGCTTTAATTAATTTAGCGTAGCCCGTGATTACCCCAATACATAAATAAACATCTGAAATATGGTTTTTTTAATCAACGACTAGGATTAGCTTGTAATTTTATTGTTTTGTTTTGTTTTCGATGTCGATGTTCGAGCCGGTTGCAAATAAGAGGGTATCGAGTCGAAGCCAATGGAGAAAAAAGTGAACTAGCGTGTGTGTTCCGAATCACCACTAGCGTATCATAAATATTTAATAAAAAAATTTCTCTAATCGCAAATTTTTAAATAAACAAATAGTAAATAAAGAAAAACATGATAAATACGATGTAATATTTGTAGTAAGATTTTTTAAATTAACGACCAGCTTCTAATTTATTGTTTTTGTCTTTATCGATTCTCGATTCCGTTGCAAATAGGCCCGTATCAAGTCGAAGTCAATGGAAAGAAAAATGTGAACCGGCGTGTGTCCGCTAACGGCAGAAATACCGGCGCTACGAGAATAGTTCAACGTGACCGTTCAGCAGATCGATTTTTCTCACGAATTATTGAACGACGATACTTGTAAGAACGTGTGTAGCTCGAAGTGCTTGTTGAGCGGTGGCAAGGTCGATGAGACAGGGTGGTCATCGATGATGGACGGCAACGATATTTCGCCCGATCGAGGTCACGCTTTTTTTTTTTTACTGTTTTTTTTATTTTCGTCAAATTTGTTTGCATCCCTTACTCCCGACCTTAATGACGTTCAATTTTATCCCCGCGCGATTGACAATAAGAGGGTAAGGAAAAAAATTAATCAGTTTGGTGCAGAAATAATCGTGAAGATAACGTGCATTATTTAGAGCTATTTACTGAGCGGTGTATTACAGGCTCTATTATTCCCGGCCGTTTCCATTGTCCCGCCGCATTGACAATTAAGCCTCTGTGTTACAATTACAACCTGAATGACCACTTTACTGTGTGCACGTTGTTATTATTACTGCATTTATGAAGCTTCGGTATTCGTAGAGTGGCGGTATTTTATGCTATACGTAGAGGGACGTGAAACCAAATTGCTTGTTGCAGTGTGTCCATTAAAACATAATAATAGTAAAAATATTTTAAAAAAATAGTAAACCTTTGTGGTCGACGCTGGCAAAATTGTACTACAGACATTTTAACATAATTGTCAGCGATCGTACGATATTTTGTAAAACGTAAAGAGTAGCAGTGGCCTTGTAAGCCGAGCAAGATGGACTACTACAAAAAAAAAAAAAGGTCGGAGAACGTTTATAAGGACGTTTTGCCCCGCTCTCGCCTATTCACGGATAAACGTTGTAGCAGTATTTTTCGTAAGTTTTCTATAAATTGACAGGGCGCGTGAGAACCCTCAATTTTCTTGAATATTGTTACGCAAATGTGAGACTAATTTATTCGCCCATTGACAACTGTTGGGTAACGTCACCAATTACCGGAAAGATAGACCTGCGCAATTTTTATAATTGAAGCCCAATTAGATAATGAAAAGAAGGAATCGACAGAAAAAACAAATATAAAAAAGAAAAAAGAAAAAAAAATACTCGTTTGTCAAAATTGTGACCGTTAATGATAATCTTCGAGCGCGAAAAGTTTTCCTCGTGGCGAATCGATCGACGTCGTGTGTATCTCGTTTATCAAAGAACAAAGTTTACGCTATACGAGCGCGCTCGTGTAAAGCGTCCTATTCTGCATTTCCTTCACGCCCCGGCAATAATAGACACTTGTCATCCGTCGCAACTTTCTAGTTTTCTTTTTTTACATATATCTTATGTGTATATATATATATTTATTTGTCGCGATAAATACAACTCGCCCCACCCCCGGACGAGTATAGCTGGTGTGACGCTATGTTACAACGTCACGTTAGGAGTGACCTCGTCGGGGCAATTTGTCAAAGTCGATCGTCATTTGTTCGCACCCCTATGCACTTTGCTGTTTAGCCTCCGACATAATCGTCGAGCATTTTTTTTTCATAGCGTTACCGATGCACCTCAGACCTCGTCCGGCGATCCTTCGAGCCTGCACGGTAAATTCGATTGGCGACGAAATCGTTACTTTATCATTCGAACGCAAAAGAAATTGAATAAAAAATAAAACTTATTATTAAATGAAAAATATTACTAAACAAAAATTATTATTAAATAAAAATGAAGCAACGAAGACAAGAAATAGCGACGGACAAAAGAGATAGGTCTGTTATAATATTGAGGGAGTGACACGCAGTAAGTATTCGAGGAAATCCTAGGGGGAAAAAAGTATACAAAATTATGCTCTTGAGCCTCCCACATAATCGTTGGTCATTCTTTACTTTTTCATCGCGTTACCGGTGCACTTTAGACGCAGTTCGTTAATCCCTCGAGCCTGCACGGTAAATTCGATTCACGACGAAATCATTGCTTTATCATTCAAATGCAAAAAAAGAAAAAAAATATGTACAATGTTGTTTAATAAAAAAATGAAGCAAAGACAAGAAATAGCGGCGGAAAAAAGAGATAGGTCTGCTGTGATATCTAGGAAGAGACACGCCGTATCATTCGAGGAAATCCTGGATGAAAAAAGTGTACAAAATAACGCTGTTTAGCCTCCCACATAATCGTCAATCATTTTTTTTAATCGCCTGCACCGGCAGGTGCACCTTAGACGCCGTCCGGCAATTGCCGGAGCCCGCACGTTACAATAAATTCCCGACAAAATCGTTGCCTTATCATTAAACCGCTAAAACAAAAAAATAATAATAATAAATTCGAATTATTATTGAATAAACAATAAAGTATCGAAGACAAGGAATAGCGGCGGGAAAAAAGAGATAGGATCTGGTGTCATATCGAGGGAGCGACACGCAGTAACGTTCGAGGAAATCCGAGGTGGAAAAAAAATATATAATGTATAAAAGAATAAAAAATGTAGCGGCGTTCGGAAAAGCCATCACGCGAGAATGGCCATGCATCTATATTCCGCCTCGTCCTACGCGGCCGGACCGATATTGAAACACACACGTGCATAGCCTATAATAATATTTATCTCCGTAATTTCGCGCTGGTTCGCGTGACGGAGTTTGACGTTCATTAGGATATTGGTAAGATAGGTCGGTAAGGTAGATCGCCGGGTGCGGTGTTGCGCGCCCGTTGTGTGTATAATATATTTGAGTTTGGCGAACGAAACGAGAAGTGCGAACGCGGGCTCGGTGCTATATTCCACGAACGGTGGAACATGAGGCGCGGAGAACGCGTCGTTTTCGTAGAGCACGGCTCTCGGAAACATGGCGGGGCGAGAGATGGAGAAGGGAGTGAGTGAGAGAGATCTAGTCCGGATATTCTTGGCATCGAGGCTCATGTGGGACACAGTAGGCTAAAATCATACCGGGGTTTTTGCCTCGAATTACACTTCTCTCGCCCGGTGGTATTAGGACGGTACCTTATATCGTGCCAAATTCTACTTTATCACCCGATCCGGAATTTTTCTTCTATGATTTTTTTTTTTATTATTATTTTTTTTTTAATTTCATTTTTTATGCTCAAGGGGGGTAACGTTGGTTCGATATTGTCGATCGGACGGTCCGTGCTGCAAGGCGCCGAATTGAAATTTCGCAACTCTGTAATCGGTCCCCGAGGGCTCGGCATTTTTTGGCAAGCCCAATCGACGTTACGCCACTTCGAAGCCTTTTGTGACGCGCGCGCCATCCGATAAATAATAAAGCCACGAGAGTACGCAAAGCCTCTTGCTTTTTCATGAAAATAATTCTCGGCCGCTCGATACTTTACTGAAATAACATTTTTTTTTTTTTATTTATTTTTTTTTATGGAGAGTTTACACCGGGAAACTACTGTGTCATGTGTTCCAAGTCTATGGATCGAAATAAACTATCCGGATTGCTTGTTGCACAGATTTACAGGTGCAAAAAATATTTTTAAAATAACAAAAATTAAAAAAATAATCTGAAATGAAAAAAAATGGAGATTTGAAAAATTGCTGTTTAAACAGCGAAAAATATTGCACATCGGCGATTAAATAGGAATTATATATTGTAAATAATTATATACATGCATTTTCCTCAAATTATCTCATATTTACAATACACATCTAATTCCCTTGTCACGGATATATATATATATATATATATATATATATATATATATATATATATATATATATATATATATATATATATACACATATATATATTTGAGCCCGAAACGACACAGTGGCGCCGGTGAAATTTGTACAGTATCGTATAAACAATTTCGTATGCATCGTGGACATGAGCACTGTATAAATTTGCCAGTAATACCTGCTCGGAGAGATACAGATACCGAGCGAGACTGAGATACGGGGCTTAATATTTCCCCGGGGGAATAAAGGTGTCCGGACATCACGCGACTTTACCCACTTACTTTGGCGCTCATTCAACTTTTATATACGAAAAGAGCGGTCGGTTCTGCCCCCTTCACCCCTTGCCTCCCTTCCGCACCGACTATTATCATTTATTTCTCATTATTCCGACCAGCCTTTTGCTACATAATATTAAACTCCGCTGCACCCCGACGCTCGTAATTGGCTCGATGAAATAAGTCCCTATTAAATATCACCCTTTAATCGATTCCACCTTAATAAATAAAAATTCATGATCGCATTAATTTTTTTTACAGACCATTGACAATTTTTTTTTAAGTCTATCACACGATTTATTCGCAGAAAATTTAATCTCGCATAAACTTTTATATTTATATTATATACATAATTATATATAATTTATATATTTATATTATAAATTAATAGTTTTGTTTAATTTTTTTTACGTCTACCGTGCTATTCATCCGTAGAAAATAAAATCTTGCATAAAATTTTATATATTTATATTATAAATAAGTAAGGTTTTATTTATTATTTTTAAATATATTTTTTCAAGTCTGTAGAAACTAAAATCTTGCACAAAGTATTATCGATCGCGGGTCAAGGTATCGCCGGGGCTCTCGGCCGGCCGAGTCCCTCGCTCCGGTATGCGCGCAGTTTAAGCGCAACCGAAGTCCGGCTCCGCGATAAAAGTCCCCCGTACGGCCGTTCCGTCCCGCATTTGGATCTTCGCCGGTCAGATTGAATTAGCCGGGGTAACCCGTTGGCGTTGTACAAACGCGTCGGGCACCGCGCTCGTACGGACGTTTGCATTAGACGATCGTTTAGCCTGTCGTGGGCCATGAGGGGTGACGCGCGTAGGCATTAGATCGAATTAGTTCGCAAACGGTACGCGCCGAGCGCGGTAATCGAGCGCCCACGGAACGCGGTTAAACTCGCTGACCGTATAACCCGGACACCTTCCTCTTTCGGTGCGCCGAACGCTGACTATTGATGCTAAGTGGAACCGGCGCCGAGCTGGGGTGCTTAATGTAGCAAAATGTATTTTGATATATTTAAAAAAAAGACACGCAAATCGATGGAATAATTCGTTCGATATGGGGAATAGGATGCGGATCGCTGGGCCAAACGAGTTTCGGATGAGTGATCGAAGAAATTCGACCCCCAGGCCAGCGACGAGCCTTTACGAAGAAAAACTCTACATTTTGTATTTATTCATTTTTTATTAAAATTCATAGATTTCGGTCAATTTCTGAAGCGTACAGCTTCGCTATAACGTCTGTCTCATCGGTTTTTACGGTTCGATTCAATTAAGTTATTTGTTTATTTATTCATTTAGCAGAGAGCAACGAAATGGTGCATAAGATAGACTGTGGAACTTTAGCAGTATAATCTATTAAGTAATACGATGCTATATATTTATATTTAAATAGCACCGTGCAACGACTGTCTATACCAAGAATTATTCTCGTCCCAGAGTGACCGGCGGACGGTCCAACCTCAATTTTCATATTTCAAAGTCGCCACATAAAAGAAAGAACAAAATCAACCATACATATAAATCCCGTAGGCTAAAGAACCGTTATAAAATAGAACTATCCGATCGTCTCTCAACACTGCACAATTCCGTCAGTACGCCAGTACCGCGTGACTATTCTTCATATCAAAAATTATTCCCATCCCAGAGTATTCAAAGTGCCGCCCAACACCAATGTTCATGCCGCAAAGTCACCACACAAAAAAAGTCAAACATCCATATAAACCCCATAAACTAAGTTTAACCCCATAAACTAAAAATAGTTTTAAAATAGGGACTAACCGAGCGTCTCAACACCGCTTGAATAATGCTGTCAGTACACCAGTACACCAGTGACTATACCAAAAATCCTTCTCGCCCCTGAGTATCCAAAGTACCATCCAATACCAATTTTCCTATTTCAAATTCGCCACTTAAAAAAAAAAATTTTTAAATAAATCAATCATACACATAAACCCCATAAGCTAAAAAATGTTATAAAATAGGACTATCCGATCGTCTCAACGCCGCCAGCACAATTCCTTCAGTGAAAACTCTCGCGTGTACGAGTGAATAGCAACGGGACGAGAGTGACGTTAACGGAACCGCGCCCCTGACCCATATAGAGTGGCGAGCTCTACGGCGAGCTGAGAAGCGAGCGAGTAAGTCCGAAGAGCGGAGAATCCCTCGGAGGGCGCGCTAACGCGTGCATCACCACCCCAGAAAAAATCAAGCAAGCAGGCAGGCGAGGAAGGCAGGCAGCGGCGGTTCGTCCCGTCGGCGTTCGGTGCGCCCGAATCGATCATCGTCGTGATTTAAGAGTTACATCAGTCGAGCCGAGTTAACGAGAGAGGGAGAGAGAGAGAGAGAGAGAGAGCGAATCCGCCGTTGGGCAGGGAAGGCGGGGCAAGATGAGGCAGAAGAGCAAGTACTCGAGAACGAAGGGAGAAATAGCTGCCGTCGGTAAAGCCACGTGCGGGCCGACGTCTTCTGGTCGTACATGCGCGTGACGGAGCCCCGCCGGCTATCGAGCGACGGCTAATTATGGAAATATCAACATTACGAGGCTTTTAGTGCCGCCCCGCGGGATAACTCGAGAGGGTAGTAAAACCGTTGAGGGACTAAAGAGGGCTTTTTTCCGAGGAGGTACGGATGATTCTACCGTAGCGGGATCGTCGTACGGGCTCAGTACTGGCACGGCGTTGGCCGTTGTACGGCCGACGCTGGGCCAGTACTGGCCCGGTGTCTCGTTCGGACTGGTGTATTATCGCTTCTGATTTACGCTCTTCTCGACTTGCTCGAATATGTCGATGTTATGTGGCTGAAAGGACCGGGCGGGGGCGGGGGAAGCTGAACTTCGGGACTTCCGGTTTCACCGGACCGGTAAAATGAACGAGGGAGATCGCTTACGTGCACTCTACCTCGTCATCGTGATTTATTCTCCTCATTCTCCGAGACTAGGCTCATTTGTTCCGCGCGCCCTTAGTTCCGTCCTCGCGAGGGCTGTGTTTCCTTCCTACGTGGAGGAGCTCGCGCGAGAGGACGGACCAGACGGCGCCGACGCTCGACGACGCCGCGTCGTTGTCTGCCCTCTCCAGTCGAGCGGAGTCCTATCTCTGGATCCTAAATTGAGATTTCGCTGGAGATTGGCGTGCGGTACCCTCGAAGGGAATCGCCATTCAAACAACACCCTCAGGGGTCGAAAAACGAAATTGAAAAATAAACAGATGCAAACGTTTGTTTGTTGATTGGAAATTATAAGACATTGGGATTTTCATCATTTGACGTTGAATCAAAATAATAACAATAGTAATAATTATAATAATGATAATTCAGGAAGTATCTTCTAGAGTAAATTTTGAGCTAGGCGAGTAATGGCTCCTTAAGGGTGAACGAAAAGGATGGGCTAATAGGGATAATGTTAATTCGTAACTGGCTGATAGGGCTGTACAGATAGGCCGGACTAGCCGGCTAAAATATCTTATCCGGCTAACGGATTTTATAGTTTGGCCGGCTAAGCCGTCTTAGCCGGCTAAACTATTTTAGCTGGCTAATCGGTTTTTGCCGGCCAAAATATGTTAGCCCGTTAATTCGTTTTTGCCGGCCAAACTATGTTAGCCCGCTGATTCGTTTTTGCCGGCCTAACTATTTTAAACGGCCAAGTGCATAAAATCGTGCATTAAATCGAGCCTCTTAATTTCGCATTGTACTTTAGGCCAAAAAGGCCGGCGGATTCGTGTTCATCGCGCAAAAATACGTCGGAATGCGTGGCAGTTCATTTTTAAAAAAGACAAAAATTTCGTCGAAAAATTGCAAGGCTACCCCTTTCGAGTCAATTTTTTGCGTTCTTCAACGTCGTCAAACGGCACGATAAAACGATTTAAAAAATTCGGACAAGGCCTTATATTGTGTATTTTTTCCCTTAGAACACGATGGGCACCTCGAATTTTTCCTACTTCCATTGGGAGCGGAGATATCGACATTTGAAAATCATGAAAATCGACGTTTTTCCAAAAGTGGCTCATACATTGAAAAATCGTTGTTCATTCGATTTTTTTTTCGTTTCAAAGCCATATTCGATGTATTTTCTCCCACTGATCACGAATATAACAATTATTATATTCCCAACCCGATATTTTCCATTTAAATCCCAAAAATACAATTTTTCGTGCATAAAATCGAGCCCCTCAATGTCGCAATGTACCTTAGGCCAAAACGGCCGGCGGATTCGTCTTCAGCGGGCGAAAATACTTCGAAATACGTTGCAGGTAACATTATAAAAAAAATAAAAAAATGAAAATTCATCAAAAAATTCCAAGACTGTATTAGCTTAGCCGGCTAACATAGCTTGGCCGGCGAAAATAGTTTAGCCGGCTAAGACGACTTAGCCGGCTAAACTATAAAATCCGTAAGGCAGATAAGACATTTTAGCCAGCTAGGCCGGCCTATCTGTACAGCCCTACTGGCCAAAGTCCCCTAATGAGAAATCAAATAAAGCAATCAGGTTCACAATTCGACATTAAACAAAAATAATAACAATAATAATAATGGTAATTGTTGAAATAGTCGCCAGCTTAAATGTTGACCTACGTGATAAATGGCTCCTTACGATCGGCCGGATAGGGTCGTGGCTGATAGGGAGAACGTTAATTCGTAACTGGCCAGAGTCCGTTAATGCGTCATTGACCCGGTTATCCGTAGATTTCGTCGACGGTAAATATTGTATCGTATATCGCGGGGCTCGAAGTAGACGAGTCGCATTCCCCATGGGTTTGATATTTGTCGAACGATGTTACGAGTCGCAACGAATTTCGCCGAGGTGGGCTGGGTGGGTAAAGGGCGAGCTCGCGCGGGCGCAGGACGCGTTACGGAGAGGAGGACGGAGCGGCGGTGACGATAGCACAGGATCGCCCGTACCTCCGGGCGGGCCGCGAGGGAGCGATAAGGAGAGGGAGATGGCTCGCTCGATGACGTCAGACCCGACGCCGCTGGCTCGGGCGTGCGCAGGAGACAAACGTCCCCTTGACGTCATCGCTGGCTTCTCCCTCTGCGAAACCCCGCGTCGCTCTATATCGCGCACGCAACGCGCGAGATAAAATTTTCGAGGGTTTTTATCGTCGAATTGTCGATATACGTTAAAAAAAAATATTACAAATTAAAACAAAGCGAAGTTATTTTTTTTTACATGTCTCTTTGGAATTTTCAAAAGGTACCTTCAAATCGTTTACGTCATCGCTGGCTTCTCCCTCTGCGAACTCCCGCGTCGCTCTATATCGCACATGCAACGCACGGGATAACATTTTCGAGGGTTTTTATCGTCGAATTGTCGATATTCGTTAAAAAAAAATTACAAATTAAAACAAAGCGAAGTTATTTTTTTTTTACATGTCTCTTTGAATTTTTCAAAAGGTACGTTTAAAACGTTTACGTCATCGCTGGCTTCACCCTTGCGAAGCCCTGCAGCATTCTATCTCGCGCACGCAACGCGCGAGATACAATTTTCGAGGGTTTTTATCGTCGAATGTCGATATTCGTAAAAAAAAAAATTATAAATTAAGTCAAAGCGAAGTTTTTTTTTAACATGTCTCTTTGAAATTTTCAAAAGGTACCTTCAAAACGTTTACGTCATCGCTGGCTTCTCCCTCTGCGAAACCCCGCTTCGCTCTATATCGCGCACGCAACGCGCGAGATAAAATTTTCGAGGGTTTTTATCGTCGAATTGTCGATATTCGTTAAAAAAAAAATTACAAATTAAAACAAAGCCAAGTTATTTTTTTTTTACATGTCTCTTTGAAATTTTCAAAAGGTACCTTCAAAACGTTTACGTCATCGCTGGCTTCACCCTCGCGAAGCCGTGGAGCGTTCTATGTCGCGTACGCAACGCACGAGATGAAATTTTCAACGGTTTTACAATAGTCGATATTCGAAAACAATAAAGAAAAAAGGCGAAGCAGAAATCGAGTTTTCTTTTACATTTCTCTTTGAAAAAACAATTTGAAAAAAGCTGCCTCTAGAACCTTGAGGCATTCTTATTATTTATCAGTTGTTTCTGTGAAGTCAGCTACAGCATCGATACACGAAGATTTCTTTAAATTTAATCTAGCTGTAGCTGACTTTGCAAAAACAATTCTTTTTCGGCCGCACACTACACAAATCATTGCTATTATTTATATTTTATTGCTTTATTCTTATATGTACATTATAGCTATATGCATTGTAACATTCTATAACATATTTTTATTTTTTTTTAACAGACGATCATAACAGCGTCGAAGAATCTTTTTACGGGCAAACAAAATATCTAATCTTACTTTGACGTCAGGCGTTAGGATTTTCCACTTGCGGTGGTTCCTCTAAGTACTCTGATACCCCCGAGCCGTATACCGAGAAAGCAATCTTCCTGCCGGACGATAAAATCAAGCGATGTAATAAAAAATCGCGTTGACGTTGCCAAGGCCAGTTTTAACGCTTTAGCCGATTTCCTGCAAAAATAAACCATTTCCATCGTAACTGTATAGTCAACGTGGAAAAAAAAATCCAATATTCAAAGCGTAGCCCAATCAGATTTCTACGCGAAGTCCACAAAAAAGCAATCTCTTCCCTTGAATGCCTAAACATTTAAGTAAAGCGAAAAGTAAATTTATCGCCAAACCATCTTCGCTCACGCCCAAAGGCTTAAAATAAAAGTGCTTTCATCTAAAAAAAAGAAATCTGCAAATGAGATTATTTTTCTTTTGTTTGCCGTCGAGTCGAGAGTTTCGCACGTGTGCGGAGTGTTCCGTGCCTGTACGGATAACTCGAGGGGTTATCCCGGTCACGAGTCGGCCAGCGCATTCTAGGTCGCTCGCCTCCTTCGACTCGGAAGTCTAAGCGATAAGCAGAAGGTCGTTACAAGGCGGGCTGGCGGCGCTCGGGCGTCCAAGTTGACTATCCCTCCCCCTTCCGCCCTCACGACGGGACAATAGTGACGCCAGTTGCATGTCGTCCGCGAGCCGCTCGGGAGAACGACGGCCGGGCTTGGACGGAGGTCGCGCCAGCGCCGCGACTTCCACGACGTTCCCTTCGGCTCCGTGTGTATGCGTGTGTGCCGAGTAACACCCTGAAAACCCTCCGCGGACGGCATAGCCAGCAACTACCCCCGAGCTTTAACTCCCAGCGCTCGTTTTCTAGCCTTCGGGCCGGCTGGGATGCGCGCTGGGAGAGAGCGAGAGACCACCGAACAATCGCGACCTCGACGACGGTGGCGCCAGCGCGCGGAATCAATAAGATTTACCCCGCTTAATGTACACATCCGTATCTATATATCTATTTTTTTAAAACGCACAGTCGAGATTTTATTTATTTTTACGATTTTTTAGTCTTTTTTTTTTTACGATTTTTTAGTCTTTTTTTTTCTTTTTTTTTCTGTAGGATTTTTTATATTCATAACGAGGGCGTACGTGGAGTTTTTCGATTTGTTGGTAGTGGAGATTGCATTGTCGTTTGTAACGCCAAATATTTTCCAAAAAATCACCTGGGACTGTAGTAGAGATTGGGCGAAACGGAAGCGCTGCAAACTCCGGACCTGGGGCAAAATGAACCAGCGCGAAATTAGTAAAATAAATTAAATAAAAATTGTCCGAACGAGAATGTTAACGAAGCCGCTATCAATTTTCCGTGGGATCACCCAAGTGATCCGCTTGCTGTTTACTCGTGCATAATTTTCTATTTTTTTCTCTCGCGAAGGATCCGCTTTTTTTTCTCCGCCCCTTGACGAACTTTTTTTTCTCCCGGCCACATTACATAATCGATTCGATCCCGGGATGGAAGAGGTCCATGGAAGGTACACGAAATGGAGAACGTCCGGCGTGGAAAAGGGGGCAACAAGGAATACCCGATAGCTGTACATACATATATATAAATTATATATACATATATATAGTGGAAAGAGGGTGGCTGCAAGGAGCTGAAGAAGTTTCAGACTTGGCGCCAACGTCGGAACCGTTATATCGAAGTAAAAGACGAGATGGACGGTTCTGAGGAAAAGACACATGCGCACACATACATATACACGATGAATGGACACGGATACACGTATTACTTGGGAGACGCGGAGAACACGGTAAAATATAGAAGGAAAATTGGAGTTGCCGGTGGAGAGAGGGAAAGAGTGGGGGGGGGGGGGGGGAGAGAGCTATAAAGAGAAATAGAGAGTGGAAGAAGAGGAGGCGATGGAAGATAGCGGTGATGTTCGAGGATCGGCGAGCGGGGTGAAAGCGTGTATGGAAAGAAAAAGGGATGGGTCTCGGGTAGGATGGGGCGAAGGAAAAGGAAAACGTTCGAGAGGCGGAAGGAGGATGGGTCGATTCCTTCTTGCCATCAGTCTGTCGGACGGCGCACGTAGAGCCGCTGCTGCGGATCGTTATAATACCCTTGCATGTATATGTAGAGCAGACGGGGGCAAAATGAACCAGCTGAGAAATTAATACCTGATAATAAAAATTAGAAAGTTAGATTCGTGACGATTGTTCCGAGAATCCGAGAAAAATTCAGAGGTGGGGCGAAATGGGATAGGTAAGAAATAAAGGGTCGCATGTCGAAATCTTATTTTATTTGTGAAACCGCTTTCATCGCAGTTGTTTTGCCTATCGTTATAGTAGCCTTGTATAAATGTGTAGAATAGACCGGGGCAAAATGGACCAGCGGAAAAAAAAAATTAAATTGGTAACGATTGTTCCGAGAATTCGAGGAAAATTAAGAGTCGGGGCAAAATGGGATAGGAAAGAAATTGGGGCTTTAATTTCTAGTCTTCATTTTTTTATACCATTTTCTTCACGATCGTTCCGCGTATAGTTATAGCAGCCTTGTATGCATATGTAGAGCAGACTGGGGCAAAATGCACTAGCTGAGAAATAAAGAACCTTTTACCAAAAAAAAAAATTTTATCCGAAACGTCTGTTCCGAGAAATCGAGAAAAATTAAGCGTCGGGGCAAAATGGGATAAGAAATGAAGGCTTCAATGTCTAGAGTCTCAATTTATTTTAAAACCATTTTCTTCACGAGTCTTTCAAAGAACTTGTATAGAAATATGAGTCATGGACCATCTTGCCCCGTGTTCGTGATGCGCAGCGTCCCCGATTTGACCCGATCTGCCCTAAATATAGGCCATGCACTAGAAGCAACGACCGTAAGGAAATCGAGTCGACCGAGGCCGATAAGTTGATGACATAACATGTATATACAAGGAGGATATTATTGAGCGCATCCTCGACCCGACACCCCTCAAGAATTACGAAACTTGGGCGTGGTATCATAAAATTTAGAATATCGTGAGCATATGTAAATATTATTTTTTCCGCGTATCTGCTGGTCTCGTGCTTGGACTCGATAACGATTAAAAAATTTCGATGACCTCTTTCGTCTCGTATCCGATAACCTTTCGCGTTCCGATCCAGTTTCTGCATTCGCAATTTTTCACAGACTCCTCTATCAATAAAGTAAAATTGCGCATGGACGACACTGGTCCGTTTTGCCCCACTCCGCCTTCTTCCTTTCTCGAAGTCGCGCGCGAACGCGAGAGAAATTCTTAATGCACATATCACGAATTCACCGTAGGTATTACGTATGATCGAAGCGATCCTGCGTGTCCTTCGCATTCGCGAGAATTCTCGTATTGTATTATAGCATGAGAGACCGAAAGAGCGAAACTGAAATGAACGTCTCTTTCCGTCGTGCGGTTTAACAGCAGTGCGAACGTTCGTTCCATGCCATGTGTACTTGGTTAATTAACTCGTTCAAGTTTTACGCAATTATTGAATTAATCCACGTGCAAGTGTGATAATAATAACCCGACAATACAATCGGAAATATTCACCGATTATCATCTTATGAATTATGTAAAAAAAAATTATTTATAAATTTTTTTTCCCAGTAACGACTCATCTAAGTGTTGTAACCTTTAGATGATTTTATGCACGTATATGGAGGAGATGAAAATTCGTAAATTGGCAGATATTCGCGCGACCGCGTAAAGTAGCAACGGGCTTGATTCGTTAGTGCCGAGAGTAACGTCATCGATTACCAGGCCTGGCAATGAAAAGCGTTGCCGCTTCTCGGGACCGTCGAGCGATTGCATCGGATGAATATAAAACAAGCCGACGCAGCCGAGGCTGCACACCAGTCTGAGAAAACAAAATGACTAAACACACGCCTCTCACGAATGACTGACGAGAAACAATAGCCATGGTTATTGAAAATATTATTTTTTCAATCTTTTTTATTAAATTGACGCTGCACGGGCGACTTTGGTAGTTTCATCGATATCATTAGAAAAATATGGGAAACGTTTGAATATAATTTTTTTTTTAGGTTCACTTATTAAATTTAATTAAGTGAAAATTAATGTAAAATTAATAAAAAAAATTAGATATATACATTTTCGGAAGTGAGTTTTGAGCTCGTTGGCCATGCGGTCCCAAGGTCGTAGGGGGAATCGCAATACCCACCAGTCTTGTTTATTAATCCCCGACGATGATCGTCTCTGGGAGACTCTCGCGGCCAAGACCTCGCCTCGCATTGCGTCATTGGTTCCTTGACGTCTCCCGCGCGGCCCAAAGCCAAAGTCAGGTCGACGCGTCGTCGTCGTCGATAAACGCACGAGTGAAAGACGGAAATAAATCGCCAATTTTACTGATTAATTTTCCGGTCGATCGATCTTTTTGATTTTACAAGAAATTAAAAAAAGAAAATTATTTTTAAAAAATTCTAGTTAAATTTATCACTGGTCAGTTCGATGGCGTGACTCCCCAGCGATAGGAGGAATTAACACGATTCTTCACTTATTATTTCTGTCCCGTTCATTGAGGTTCACTCTCCGTATTCTCGTGTGTAATTGCATTCCTCGAACGTGACGTAGTTACATCGTAACGACGACTATAAATAAGTACAAAAGACAGTTACATCATGATTTACTTTGCGCCGAGAATCCCACAGAGAATTCAGTACAGTTGAGTGCAATTCAGTCCTTTGAGGGTTCATAGATGAGTACTTCTTCGAAATTGAAAAAAAAAAATGATTCCTATCGTGTTCGACCCATTTTTGTCTAATTAAAAAAAAATCCCACAAAAAGATCTTCTTTAAACACTAATAAAAAAAAAAAGATGAACGATAAAAAGAACCCTGCAAAAAAAAACACCCGAAGCCCTTTACCGAGCAGAATACCGTTTAGTTTTTATTTTTTATTTCCCATTAAAAATGCCCTGAGCGTTAAGTATTATTTTTTTTTAAATTTATTTTTTTTTTTCTTGAGTCCGAAGACATTCACAACCGGTCTGTTAACCGAAAATTAAAAATATATCGCAGGTTAGAGACGATAAGAAAAATTCCCGGAAAACAAAAAGCGTCATAGGACACCGGTCAGGCCTGCGACAATCCCTTGAGAGGTAACTTATTAGATAGCTATTTATGAATCACAGCGCGAGCGACCGGGCGATCTTGCACGGCTCGCCCCGCCGGTTATCGGAAAGGCGCTACGTACAGCTTGACTATGCGATGATCGTCGTGCGTCTTCATTTGTCAGAGCGATGACGCGGTAGCTCGTAACGCAAACGGGCGTCATAATCGGTGACCAGTCGATGACTAGGGATGCACTTTCTATTTGTATGCATAAATGCAACGAAGGCGAGTGACTCAAGCTAAGAAAACAAAAAAAAAACTTCGCCGACCTACAACTCGATGAAGTCATTATATCGTTTCGTAAACTTATATTCAAATAAAACGCGGCTCGAGACTGTCCCGCTGTACGTCAGAGTCTGAATTTTGTTATGACTACATCGTCCACTATATAGAACACGTTTTTCTCACAACACACTTTTCACCGAACTCGAACTACTTGATATGCATATAGGAATATATATATATATATATATATATATATATATACGTATGTATCTATACTTATCTTTAAATCGTTGATTAAGAATCAGAGGAGCGTAACTCGTATATTTTATCGTTGGAGTTGCACCCTTCCGATTCCGAGCCGTCGATAAATCGACGTTTGCGATTCGGAGCTCTTGGAATTTATCCCAGTACCATAGCTACGCCAGAATAATGCGTTGAGTCACCTTTTTTAGTGTCAAGAAACTGTTCCGTTTTTTTCGTACATGTTGTTGGATTGAAATAAAATCTTCGAGGTCGTCGCAGAAATACATACTTATCAGTGATCTCCGTTAGCGATGAAAAAAAAAATGAATTAAACTTTATTACACTCGGTGCGAAAACGGCAGTTTTACGCACGTAATTTTCAGACTCTGTCGAAATAAAAACTTGCACGATACACGCGCGAAATTTTTTTTCTTAAATGTGATCTTAAAGTGTGATTGCAACACTCGCCTTCGGCACGCGCTCCAAACTCTCACTCGTCAGAAAAACTTTTATCGCACTAGTATCGTAATGTACTATTTTTTATATGTCGAGCCGCTACTCAGGTAGAGAGCGAAGGTGGTCCAGTGGGTCGAGTCGATCGTAACGAGGCTAAGGTCTCGAAATTACCGATCGGCAGCGTTTAAAGGAGAGACCCCACGCGTGCATGCGCGACCTTGGCACATATGTGCACATTTAAATAATTTTGTTATCCTCTCGCGACAATCTCCTCGCATTGTTTGTTTTTTTTTCCGTGTGAACTGAACGAAAAGAGGAAACGAGATAGCTGCACCGTTTAACGTGGCAGCCCAGGCACGCTGAAGTTCTTGCGAACGTGGAAAAGTTCCGAGAGTATTTAAAAAAAAGGCTGCAGTAACGCCACGCCCGGTTTAGCGGGCGAGGAAATTACACCGAAGCAATTTCAAAAGGTCCCACGTTTAAGTGCCGAAGATTCCGCTACGCGACACTTTACACTACACATGAACTACAGCGAATGATGACCTCGGTCAGTAACCGGGACGCGGTCAGTAAATGGGACTCGGTCCTTAACCAACATACGGTCAGTAAATGGGACTCGGTCCGTAACCGAGATATGGTCAGTAAATGGGACTCGGTCCGTAACCGAGATACGGTCAATAAATGGGACTCGGTCCTTAACCGAGACACGGTCAGTAAGGAGGACACGGTCAGTAACCGGGACAAGGACAGTAACCGAGACATGGGCGGTAACCGGGACACGCTTCAGTAAATGGGATTCCGTCCTTAACCGAGATACGGTCAAATGGGACTCGGTCCTTAACCGGGACACAGTCAGTAAGGAGGACACGGTCAGTAACCGGGACAAGGATAGTAACCGAGACATGGGCGGTAACCAGGACACGGTCAGTAACTGGGACACGCTTAGTAAATGGGATTCGGTCCTTAACCGAGACACGGTCAGTAATTAGGACAAGGTCGGTAACCGAGACATGGGCGGTAACCGGCACACGGTCAATAACCGGGACATGGTTGGCAACCGGGACGCTGACAGTAAGCGGGACACGGTTGGTAACCGCCGCACGGTCCTTGCCGTTTACCTTAATCACTCTCTTGAGAATTTAATAAACAACATCCGAGGTCCTAGAAGAAAACATCGAATCACTTAATTCATCGGCACGGAGAACAGCGTTCGCGGCTTAATTCACCGCACAGCTCAAAGCGGGTCTCCGGAGGGTTATCTGGCGCGTAAAAGGAACAAGAGGAAACCACAGAAGCGAGTTCTGCCCGCAGGGCACAACCTCAACTTTAATTTTTTTTTGTTCCTTTTTTTCGGGGTGAGCTTATATTAAGCCCAGAGGACAAAAACTTTGCCTCTATTATATCCGTGGTTAATCCGGCAGGTCTACACTATCTTGTAGACCTGCCGGATTATCTATTTGTAGCCCTCTAACGAGCCACTTCCCGAGTGAATAAAAAAAATAGCATTAGCGAACGGAGTTTACGTTTTATCAAATTAATAATGTCTCCATTTTTCCATAATTATCTTCGATTGATTACTGATTTCCAGTCTAAAATGAACTGAAAGTCATTCTTGGACTTTCCTTTTTTTTAAATCAATTACCAATATTTCTCAATTTATCAATTATCAATTCGCAATATTTCTTCATGATTATCGAGCTCGATTCTGTAACTACCGACCCTTAAGAAATGTTACGGCGTATCGTGAGCCGTGCAATTTGTAAAACTATGCGGGAGACGCCCTTCAGTTTCTCGGCGATCGCCACTACTCGGATTGGTTCGACAGTGCATTAGCGTAATCCATACCAGACCGAGAGGGCGGTTTGAAGCGGTATTCTCGTCGGCAAATGGAGGAGTCAGCGCAAACGAGCGTCTCGAAGCCTCGGATTACTCTCCTTTCAATATTTGTGTTTGGCATTAGCCAACATTGATTACATTGGGACACCGGGACCGGGCGAGAGCGAGAGTGTCGGTATCGCTCGGAGATCGACCTGTGTATTTCTCTTGGCCGGGGCCGACGGGAACTCTGGCCACCACCATCGCCCGCTCGCACTCTCTCCATCTCCGATGACTGTTCGCATATCGGCCAAGCGACGAGTTTACAGTCCTCGAACTGTCGCGCTCGACGAACGGCTCTCCGCCGGCTGAAAGGTCAAACTGACCCTCGCTCGCGATACGTCACGACTTGCTTTCTTCATTTTTCCTCTCCCCCTTCTCCCTTTCCGTTTATTTATGTTCTAAAAAAAGAGCCTATATCGACTCATCCATATAAGCTCTCAGGAGGACTGTCGGGAAAAATTAAATTCGCACCCGAAGGGTGAAACTGTGTATATGGAATATGTGAAATGTTTTTTTTTTTTTTGTAATCGAGATAATAATTTTTTTTTAAATTTGTTATTATTTAACGTCGCATCAACTGCTATGGTTATAGCGACGGGTCCTACTATTTTTCCTTTTAGTGGAAAACTTACCACTTTGGGTTACTCAATATGAGTGAACGTTAACTGTACTTTTGGATGTCAGTAACAGTCGGTCTTCTAGGTTCGAATCACGGCGCCGGAGCTACGTCACGTCAATTACGGGATGTAAATATTGGACGTCTACTGACATATATATCGACTATCGCACGGTAGATGCCAGGAGTTACGTCGCTTCACAACATTTTTCTGCCAGCAAGACTACGGCACTCGGGATTCGAACCCGAGACCTCCCGATACTTTGTTCTCGAGACTAGTACTATAATCACGAGACCAAAGTGATCGGTGAGATAATAATGGTAGCATTGAAATTTGAATTATTTTTCGACGGTGCATTTAATTTTTAATATTTCTTTTTCTTCATTTTTTGTTCTCTCCCCTCCTTACACTCGATTTATGTTCTAAAAAAAGAGCCTATGTCTACTCGTTTATATAAGTTCTCAGGAGGACTGTCGGGAAAAATTAAATTCGCACCCGAAAGGTCAAACTATGTATATGGAATATGTGAAATGTTTTTTTTTTTTGTAATCGAGATAATAATGATAGCATTGAAATTTGAATTATTTTTCGACAGTGAGTTTATTTATGGTCAAAAAAGGAATTATAAAAGTCGCCCCCGAGGCGCGGTGTCGATATCGACTCGCCGATACACGCTCACCCGAGGACAGTCGGGGAAAATGAAACTCGCACCCAAAGGGCGAAACAATATATGTCCAGCGCGGTCGTCGGAAGAATCGATGTCAATATCGTTGCTTGATATTTTTTCACTCCTCTTTCTCCCCCTTTTTTCGTTCCTTTTTTATTCTTCCCTCAATGCCGTCTGCTCGCGCGAATCCCGTCGAGAGCTTCAATGCCGTAACCGGGCCGGACAATCGAGACTCTCGTTGACCTTAATCATTCTCCGATCGCTGAAATAGAGAAAGCAGAGTCTCGCGCACGTGCGATTAATCTCGCGAGAACGGGAAATTGGAAAAACGAGCCAACCGGTATAACGTCGAGTCTCATCTTTTTTTTTACCTTTTCTTTATTTACTCATTTAATTTCATCGACGGAAGCTATTCTCGGCCGACCGAGTGTTGGGTAAACCGCTATATATATAATTTTTTTTTCCTCCATCGCCGACTCGGTTATATGCCGCGTAGAAACTCGAGGCGCGATCGTTAGAGGTTGACGAATGAGGGGGACCCTCATTCGTCATGAGGACCCAACGTCACAGAACCTCGATGGTTCTGTGACGTTGGGACGTCGATTGGCAAATGCCTTCAACAAACTCGTGGCGTTTCACAGAAACCTCCGAGTTAGTACACTCTGAACTACCACCCCGTGCTGGAACTACCGGTCGCACCGTCTGTCGCACATAAGCTTTTCCGAGTTCGCGAACGACGCCGGATGCGATGCAAATGTACTTCGGTTAGTTTGCGATTAACCTCGGGTGGACTTCCTTGTTACGCTTGAATCATACATGACGCTCTTTTAACATTCGCCAGCGCGTCGAACAACTTGACAAATGCCGCTCACACGTCGCGGCCAACCGTGATTTTTCGCTTCTGTTTTTTTTCACCGGCGCGTATATCGAGGGAACTGATTTAAGGGAATACAAAAAAAAAATTGAGGAATTGATTTTGTTAAATTATTTTTTCAACTAAGACACGCTTCACGCAATTAAATAACAATAGTTATAACAATAAATATAAATTTTGGAAAAAATACCGATTTAGTCACATGAATAAAAAAAAAAGCTTTCGTCAAAATCTTTCAAAATTAATTTCATCAAGGCCTCGTTTAGCTGCTGGACGACTAGAGTATCGAAATCTTTAAAGGTCAAGCCACGGTTTTCGGGATGAAATAATAAGTCTACATTTTTTAATTTCGTATAAAAAAGGCTCGGTTCCTCAATAGACTAAAACTGTCAATTAAAAAAAAACTATCGAAGTCCGTAAACAAAAAATATTGTTAATTGTCCGGACTTTCTTTTTTAATTTAAAAAATATTTTTTGCCGCGCACGACAGAACAGAAGGGTTCGATAATCGGGAAAGAAATCCGGACGACTTCATCGATTCTGCAGGGAATTCATTGTCGGTTATCGGAATAGCTGCCCGCCGCGAGCGAAAGGCTGGGCGTGCCGGACAGATATAGCACCTCCGTTTCGTCTATCCATCCATCCACTATATATATATATATATATACATATATATATTGTCTATATGGCGACGAACCGTGCAAGCTTTACGAGGCTCTCGCGGCTGCAATACCCTGAGCCGTACAGTTGTAATATGCACCGGCGCATCGCAGGAGCGATGAAGCCAAGGCCTCTGCTCGCTCACCCCCGTGTAACTTTAATCACACGTAGTTGCAGCGCACAGCCAAGTGAGATAGCTGACAGCGGGCAAACGCGCGCGCACTCCCGTTAACCCTTTCCTCCCCCTCACCCCTCTACCTATTTCTCCTCCCTCCGGCTATAGTGATATGTGTAAGGCATGTATATACATAAACGCCGACCACTATGCGAGGCTGTACATCCCATCATCAAAGGGTGACGCGGAACTCGCCGCTGTCGGGTCTGTTGCGGGATGGGCGGTTGTACACCTGTCGAATATCCACTCGAGTGCGAGCTACAGGTGCATCCGATATATCGGACACGGAAGGGGGGGGGGGATGGCCGCGATAGGTCGATTGTACGAACCAGATTCGCATCAGATTCACCGAGTGATAAACATTAATTTCTTCGATAGGAGATGAAGTGTTAAATTCAATTTTTTTATCTTAATTTAGATTTATTGAATTAATTTTATGACTTTTATTCTGTAGTTCAATTTTATTAATTGTGAAGGCAGCTTGGTGAAATGCAGTTGATAAAAAATTAATCGTAATCAACGGAGATGCATGAGTTCTATTAAAAAAAATATATATTTTTTAAAATCTCCTTTAAGAGTTACTTTTGTTTTATTGAAATTTATTAAATTAATTTTATGATTTTTATTGTACAGTTTATTTCATTAATAGTAAGGGCAACCTGGTGAAATTTTGTAGATAAAGAATTAATGGTAACTCACGGAGATGTCTGATCTGTAAAGAAATATATAGATTTTTCAAATCTCGTTTAGGAGTTATATATGTTTATACATTGCCTGTCCCTCGCGCTGATGTATACGAGGCTGGCCTTCCTGCAGCAGTACCGAAACCCATTGGAGTCAATCTAATTAACTGCTTTAGTGTGCCGTCTCTCGCGGAGCAGGGTCGCTCTTGCCTAAGTGGTATAACACCTATATTATATATATATATATATATATATATATATATATATATATATATATATATTGAATGAATAAGTGACCTTATCTATGCCGCTATAATACAACTTAGTATAAAAGAGGTCATAATATTCAGTAAGCCCGAGACATTTATCAGCTCATCAAGTCTTTGATAAAAAAAAAAATTCTGACATCAGTTTTCCCGAAGCTACTCAAGAGACTCCTCGGCAGACGTTCTTTTTCCAAATCCTTCCCTTACCTTCTTTTTTGTAATAATTTTTTTTTTCTATGCCGTTTGAGAAACCACACTCGAGTCCATTCGGTCTATTTAAAAGCTACTCTTATTATGCACTCTTTGCATAAAATAATAAAAAAAAACTTCTCAGATATAATTTTTCCGGAAGCTACTGAAGAGACGCTTCGGGACATTTTTCTTTACAACTCTTGCCTTGCCTTCTTTTTTCCAATGAATTTCTTATTTTTTCCTATGCCATCTGAGACACCGCACTGGAGTTCCTTCGGTCTACATATTTCAAAGCTACCCTTATTACACAGTCTCTGAATAAAATAATGTTAAAAAAAAGCTTCTCTGCTATCATTTTACCGGAAGCTACCGAAGAGACCCTTCGGCAGATTTTTAATTTTTCACGAATTTTTCTCTTGCCTTCTTTTTTGCATTTTTAATTCCTTTTTTCTCTGCCATCTGAGACACCGCACTCGAGTTCCTTCGGTCTATATAAAAGCTAACTCTTATTATGCAGTATTCACGGCTTCCAAGCGGAGCGATCCCGAGTCCTAAGTCGCTTGTCCGTACCTGCCATGTGCTCTTCGCCGAACTAAAATAAACAGAAGTGGCTCCCGCACGGTTATTGACGAAACGAAGTGAGATCGTCCGTCGCGATAGAGCATGGCCTTTTTGAGATACGCCTGCAGCAGGAGGCAGTGCGATATATGTAGTGCTGGTATATCACGTCGTAAACAGCGCGCGCAGAGCTCGCTGAGTTGATGAGAGAAGGGGGGGGGGGGCGGCGAGAGTTTTAGAAGCTCTGTGGCGCTAGAGACTCACAATCACAGCGTCCCTCGAGCTTTGCTCTTGCTATCGCTCTCCCGGTCCTACCGTATTTATCTTGCATAATGAGTCATTTATACTCCACTCTTGGCTTTGCCCGCTCGCATTAAAATGTACAAGTCGACGGGAAGGGGAGAACTTGAAAGATCGAAGAGAATGGGACGGGAGTTACAAAGTTTAGTGGGCCGGAAAATACTCTAGACTGGGGTGAAATGGCACACGACTGAATTTTCTGAAAAATTAATTTAAAAATCCGAAAAATTTGTTGGGCAGTAGAAATTTGACTAGAGCGGGAGGACTGGAAAGATCGAGGAGAACGGAGCTCCAAACTTTAGTGAACGGGAGGATACTACGGACTGGGGCAAAATGGCACACGACAAGGTTTTCTGAAAAATTGATTAAAAAATCCGAAAAATTAGTTAGGTGGTACAAATTTGGGTGGAACGGGGGACAGGAAAGGAAGGACAAAATAGGTAAGGCGACACGCCTTGTATTTGCCCCATAGGCATGGGTCGAATAAATTGATCGAAGCACTCGGAAACGTGGACTTGGTCTGAGGTCGCTGGATATAGGGAAAGCCGGGGACCATTGGGTACCAAATACGGGCCGAGCTGGGTCCATTTTGCCCCGCTCTTCCCTAATGCGCATACAGGATACAACATCCGTTAAATCCGCTCAAATTATACAATCCCAGTTATCTCTGCGACGGCGGCCTTGAGAGGTACTTCATTTTGCCCCAAATTGCAATTTTTCTCAGATCCTCGGAATAATTATCCAAAATTTAATGTCTTTTTTTTCTTTTGACTCATCCCAATAGCTGGTTCATTTTGCCCCCCCCCCCTTTCCCTCCATAACGTTGTATCAGGTGGATAGCGCATTGGGTCCCGAGTGAGAACTCCTATCGGAGCCCAGCAGGAACGGCTTGTACGAGAGAGTTTTCTCTCTCCGTTCCGTCGCTATCTATCCATGCACATGCAACTTGCGACTATAGTTCCGACTCGAGATAGTCGCTCGGTCGGGTGTTCTCCGTGTGTGTATTACAGCAACACCGACGCCTCGACGAGCGCGCCGTGTTCTCCCGCTGTTTCTCTCTCTCCCATCGGGCCACAATGAAACGAGGTCAAAGCTTTCCTTCACCGCAAAGCCGGCGAAATAACTCGACTCCGGCAAAGCCGGCGAAATTACTGATTGGCCCGTGTTATACATCGAACGTGTACACATCCTCGAAGGGTTTATCATCCCGAAACTTTTTCTTGAAAAAAAAACATGTTTGAACTATATTTAAAACAAAAAAAAAAGCTGCGTCCCGACGATTAATCTGCTCGCGATAGATTAAAATATTTGACGCGGTAACCAAATATATATAATGAAAAACTGTATCAAAAAAATAGTAAATCTACCTTCCAATTATTAATCCGCTTGCGGTAGATTGAAATATTTGACACGGTAAAAAAAAAAATGAATAGATTAAAAAAGTGTATAAAAAAAAAATCTACCCGCCAATTATTAAACAATCATCTCGCGTTAGGTCGAAATTTGTAATTTGGCTGGGAATAATTTTGCTCGCTTGACCGAGCAAAATTTGTCTTGGGACACTAACGCGAGATAAAGTTCGAGTTACGCACACATCTCGACATCCAGTTGGACGAGACATTCGCAATTTTGTATCTCTCGTCCGTCCATCGCGAACCGCGAAATTGTCGGTGAAATTACACTTTTGGGTGGTCGACGTAGTTCCGACGTGCGGTACGTGGCGCTCGACTCTGTGGGCGACGTTCGGTGCGGCGACACACATGGGTGGACCAGCCAGCGAGCACACAGACAGCGTAGAGAGACAGGAGAGAAACTATAAATAAAAGCTCGAGCCGTGGATCGCTGTTCGACGCTGAAAGGGTTTTTAACCGTGCGAGAGGAAAAGGTAAAACGTACGGTCAGCCGTAGGTCGCAGGGAGACGATTAAAACGGTAACTCTTTACCCCATCATATCTTAAATGTACATACATAATCACATATATATTAATATGTAGATATATACAGCTGCAAGACTACGGGAGTCAAAAGAAAAAAAGAATATTACAAAAATGAATCACTAATTTTATCCCGCTTCCTTCAATGTCAAAATAAATTCAATTTTTCTCTGAAGTCACAGAAATTCATTTTGAACATATAATTAAAGAACAAATAAATACCGAAGAATTTCATCACTGGCGCAGCATCGAAACTTAAAAATTAAAACATCAATCACTAGTTTGTTCGATACGGTCAAAGAAAATACAACATTCCTCTAACTTGAAAGAAACTTATTTTTAAAATATGATTGAAAAATTAAAGATAAAATAAATAGATACCGAAGAATTTCATCACTGGAGCGGCGTCGAGGAAGAATTTACGGCAGCCGTGTCGGAGCATCGGGGACCTTGCGGTACGAGAGAACACATCGGCGGACAGAAGATAGAATGCCGCGGCAGCATCACCTTCTAGCGCTGTGCCGCACACTTCGAGAGGCGCGATTCACTCTCGCTAGCCGCGCACGCTCAACGGGCTCTCGCACGAAAGCTCGTTTCGTTCGAGTCTGCATTCTTTCCTCGCTATTTTTACTGTCGGCACGTGTGGGACGTTACAGGCTAGGAACGAGCCGCGAACGAGTACACGATGTTTCGAATAAATTCTATAATATTGCGGTACGGAAAATCCGCGTTTTCTCACTTTCGCTCGAAACACGCCAACTTTTTATCCGCGGTGATAATAATCGTCGAACAAATGCGTGCATGTTCCATCTTCGGTACGGAAGCGTAAATAACGAAAATAAGAATAAAGTAAAAAGAATCGATAGGGAAAAATCGATAGGTGGTGAATATGGACCACCCTTACTTGCAGTCAAATCGACGACATTCGTCACTTTTGCCGCATAAAAATCATATTAAAAAATTCGATAAGGAAAAGTGGTGAATATGGAACACCGTGATTTCCTCGCAAATCGACGATATTTGTCACTTTTATCGCAGGAAAATACACTGTAATCAACGCAGGCAGACATTTACCAGGTTGTGATAAAAAAAGTGTATAAAAATGTTCACACGTTTAATCCGAGAACATTTCCATGTTCTCGCGCTTTTGATCGAATTTTGACCGCGCAAGATTGACTAGCCGAGCGACCGCTCACCCGTCGAATTTCATTAATGCAATTACACCTCGCTGACGCCTCCGCGCTCACGGACGCGCATTGGCTTGGTTGCTGCGGTCTAGTTTACACCCCAAACTCGTTCCACGTCCGATCATTCCCTTCACCTCCATAAAAATGATTTAGTTGACGGATTTTCCGCAACCATTTTTTTTCCTCAATTCGAATAAATATCTATTGAATTCAATTAATATTTATATTTTATCTGTCCAACCCATTTACTTCAATTGAATAAATATTCATTTAATTCAAATTAATATTCATCTCCTCACCGTCCATAAAAATGATTTGACGGATTTTTCGTAAAGCTTTTTTTTATCCAATTCGAATAAATATGAATTGAATTTAATGTTCATTTATATTTTATCCATTCAATGAACTTATACCGATTAAATAAATACTTATTTAATTCAACTAAATATTAATTCCCGAGGTACCCGTGAAATAATTTTTTTTCTGGACGTTCGATCTCAGTTTTACCCACGCGAAACGATTCCAACTTTTGTCGCACGTCCCGAAATATTTACGACCGTAGACACATGCGGGAGCCCGTATTAACGTCTGGCTCTCTCAGAGACGCCGCCAAGTGCGAATACCATCGAACCGCGAATAAATTAACCCGGAACGATAAATCGATTCTCCGGTTTACCATACATAAACAATGGTTCGGTCCTGCGACTACACGGGCTATCGAAATATCCTGTCGATAATAACACGCCACCGTACGCACAGTATATATTATACAGGAGGCTGTTATACCTCCCGTGTATCATCCCCCCGGTTCGTGGCTCGAATCTCCAACACATACGAGGCGCGTGCTATGCTGCACGGTGAAATTGTTTTAGTAGCTTAGCTCGCGTCATTAGTTCTGGAAAAAGCGCGCACGCGCACCTCGACGAACGCTACAGTCCCGGGTTTATAAATAAATTCCTACATTACCCGCGCGTCTGTACAGCCGGTGTATTATTTAATCTGGCTGTACTGTAGCGTACAACAAAAATATGTATAATTCCGTTGGGGCTATTAATATATACGCTGTATCTATCGACGGAGAGAGGGAATTTATAATGCCGAATAACATCTGGTAATTTCGAAGGGAGGGGTAAAACGGACTGTTTTTTTACCGACTGTTAAGGGGAGATAAAATCGTCCCAAATGGTCCGCTTTCCTCGCTCCTCTGTATGGATAGGAAATAAATATCTTTGATTTCGATGTGAAAATTATTTAAAAAAAATTAACGAACAGGGATAGGGCAGAGGGGGGCAAAACGGGACGGTGGACAATAAGCAATTTTCTAACAATCGTTGATTGACTCATCATTGCCGCGGCGATACAAACGAATTTTCTGTGCCGTTTTGCCCCACTGTCTCATTTTGCCCCGCTCTTCCTTACAGTAATGAGCAGAGAAACTTCTTCGAGTAGGATTTAACCGCACATTTTTTTTCAAATTCGGCTCTTATAACTAAAAGTCTAATATTTTCAAATGTGAACATTCTTTTGCGAACATTTTTGTTCGGTAGATTATCGATCGGTGGAGCATTTTTTTCGAAAGAAATTAGGCCTTCAGACGCGAGGGGTTACATTTGGATGTAAAAAATCTTGGCATCCGTTTCTGGTCGCTATATTATCGGAGCGGATTTGCTTCGACGATAAAGTCCATTATTTAAAATAATTTTCTTACGCGATAGTATCGAGGGGAACAAATTCGATAGACGCAACGCGGTAGGCTCGTTATATCGGACGGTAAAAAAAAAAAAAGATCGTAATCCCAACGCTGACCTGAATCGGGCTGCACGGAGCTGGGCGGATAAGGTGTATTAATCATTAAACGACACGGGGCTCTTGCCGAACTCTGAGCTTTGACTACAGCTGCTTCGGCTTCTGCGGCGGCCGTTTCCTCCACCGTTCTACCCTTGAGCCCCTCTAATCAAGGTGGACTTTTCAAAGCACGAGAACGTACCGCGACGGACGGCCGACCAGGCCAATCCATAATAGGCTCTGCTTATCTCCCACGTATTTTATTAACAGCGATACACTTCGAGCGAATAGCACGTGTTCGCTATATATAAATACACACACACACATGCGCATTACACCCCGTATCGTGTATGACTATAACTGTAACCGGAGAATCGATAATCCAAGATTAGAGATTGCAAAGACAGCTTCGCGAATGATAAAAAAAAACGTCTCGTCTTCGAGATGAATCTAGTCAGGGGATACGGGGCAAAATGGACCGCCACACATTTTCGAATAAAATTAATCACAGCCGATGGAAAGGCTAAAAATAAAAAGGGAAATTCGTCACTTCCATTTTCCTCAGATGCTCGGAACAATGGTTACGCGAGATAAATCTCGTCAGTGGCTACGGGGCAAAATGGACCACCGCACATTTTCGAATAATATTAATTGCAGCAGTTGGAAAGCCTAAAAAATGGGAAGTCCGTCACTTCCATTTTCCTCGGATGCTCGGAATAATGGTTACGCGAGATAAATCTCGTCAGTGGCTACGGGGAGAAATGGACCACCTCGCATTTTCAAAAAATTGAACATCCGTCAGATCCATTTTTTATTTGATTCTGTGTTGTATTTTTTGAAAGTAAACAGGGACTTGTTCAGCCCAGTCCGTTTTGCCCCGACTGGCATCGCACGACTTCGCACCAACGATAAAAATTATTCCTACGGGCGCGATTCGCCGACTCGTCGATACAACAGTTGTAATTTCGCCGATAGTGGAGTTTCCCCGTTACGCGCAGCCGAATAACACGTGAGAGGATTCGACACAGGCGAGAGGGAGATTCCGATACCGGATGTGGTACCGCGGTCCACTCGAGCAACGCCCGACGTTTTAGTACCTCGAGATAACGCGCCCGGGAGAGCGTTCGACGTCGAGACGACCCACTACCAACGGCTGTAGTCGATTACTCATCGGGCGGAGAGTGAATTGTACCGGTCAAGTGGACAGACTCGAGTGTCCCTGAGCTCAGACTATACACACACTTTTCCAATCTAGTATAATAGAAGCTCGGTGATTCGGTTCGTGGAGATGAAAATTGCTACTATTATATATTTCACAACAATAGAAATATCGTTTTTTTGCATACTTTTTATTTTGTTTATATACTATAATGAAATGTAGGTTTTTATTTCTGAAAACGGTAAATCTCTCACGATGTTCCGCATGAATGACCTCTCAAACTTCATTATCGGAGGGAGAGCGGGGCAAAATGGACTACTTTACTGATTTTTCTTTCGTTGCGCGTGAAAACCGTATTGTTTTCGATGGAGGACTCTGGTCCGTTTTACCCCACTCTCCTCTGCGTTAAATCCACTGAGTCGATTAAGTTCTTTTTTTATAGCGAAAGAGAACTTACACATACTTTTTCAATCTACTGTAATAGAAGCTTGGCGATTCGGTTCGTGGAGATAAAAATTGCTACTTTTATATAATTCACAACAATAGAAATATTGTTTTTTTTGCATACTTTTTATTTTGTTTATATACTATAATGAAATGTAGCTTTTTATCTCCGAAAACGGCAAACCTCTCACGATTTTCCGCATGAATGACCTCTCAAACTTCATTGTCGGAGGGAGAGCGGGGCAAAATGGACTACTTTACTGATTTTTCTTTCGTTGCGCGTGAAAACCGTATTGTTTTCGATGGAGGACTCTGGTCCGTTTTACCCCACTCTCCTCTGCGTTAAATCCACTGAGTTGATTAAGTTCTTTTTTTATAGCGAAAGAGAACTTACACATACTTTTTCAATCTACTGTAATAGAAGCTTGGCGATTCGGTTCGTGGAGATAAAAATTGCTACTTTTATATAATTCACAACAATAGACATATTGTTTTTTTTCATACTTTTTTTTTTGTACTATACGAAGCTTTTTATTTCTGGAAGTCCTGAACGCCTACGTAAACCTCCCACGAAGTTCCGCATGATTGAGCTCTGAGACTTCATCAATGGAGAGGAGAGCGGGGCAAAATGGACTTTTTGTACCAGTTTTTCTTTCGCTGGGCGTAAAAACCGTATTATTTTCCATGGAGGACACTGGTCCGTTTTGCCCCACTCCCCTCTGCGTTAAATTTACCGAGTCAATTAAGTTTTTCTTATAGCGAAAGAGAAGATCAACGGGATGGAGGACATAAAACAATACCGGGGTTCTTCGGGCGTTATGATTATGATATTTTAATCGGACCAACTTAATGATCAATTAACACCCGCATGCATTAAATGCCGGTTCTTATCTACGGTATTTTTTGTCTCGACAGCGCGAGAAGGCTCTGCTTATCGTAGTAATTCTGGAAGCGGTGGCAGAACACACCGAGCATTTCACTAACACGGTTTGTACATCGGTATTAAAAAAATGCGATAATAATAAATACAACTCGAGGGGTGACACGAGGCCCAGGAATAAAACAGCCGTCGGCTTGTAAAAGACTCACGTGCGCAGTGAGCGCCGTGCGGTTCTGAAATAAACCGCTTTTACGAGAGAATGCGATGAGGAAATAACAGCTGAGTATTAGGGACGTGACTGAGGGAGGTTCGCGAGAAACGCCTTATTTTTATTATATTTCTTTCTCGTCTGTACCCACTCGTGCAGAGAAGACCGGGGCAAAATGGGCCAACCAAGATGAGTCCGCAGCTTTGTCGTCTCAAAAATCACATAAATTCGAAATTCCTAATAACCTTTTCCATAATCCGAGAATCTTTGCAGCTCGGGGCAAAATGGCTTATCTGAAAATTTGAAGAACCAAAAATCTTATTCCTCAAGAAAATTGACCAAAATAAAAAAACAGATGGTAAAAAGTTCAATTTCTCTGAACGGAAATTGGGAAAACCAAATATTTCATTCCCCAAAAAAATGTTACCAAAAATAAAAATAAGATATTAAAAAATGTCAATATACGAAGAAGTTGATTTTCACCAATTTACATAGCGCGGTTTGATGAACGAGGTTGTACGGCAGGAGGGACGAGCCGACCGAGAATGCCGGCGAGCGTGCGGAAATGAATTCGTTCCCTTGGCCATGGCTCGGTTGCGGTCGTGGGTGTAGCATAGGCGCGCATGGATAAAAGGCCTCCGCGGTGTCTCGGCTGCCTCGTTATCGTTATTATCGTTGAGGAGGTCCGAAAGAGGAGTGAGGATCGTCCGACGCGTGCGGAAAACGAGACACACAGCGTATCGGGAGAGGTGGAGTCACCTGGGTCGAGCGAGGCACGCGGCGAAACGCGAGCATGCACAGTATGTACTCGATCCAACCAGCGAGCGCTAATCCTACGTGCCCTCTGACGACGAATATTTTCCTCATCGCATCGACGCGTCCAACGAACCTCGGTCGACAGACGAGAATTTTTTTTTTCTATCCACACCAGTTTCGCAATGACTCCGAGAAATTTGTATATGTTTCGAGTCGCGTGCAAGTATAGATATATTCAAATCAGAGGCAGTAAAAAAGACAAAGAAATCAACACGCTTTGTACGTTTAGCAAAAATTAATTTATCACATTTATTTTTTCTCATTAATTTTACATTTATTTTTTTCAAGGAGTGTCATGATTTTATTTAGCTTATTTGTATACCAGTTTATTTAAATCACAGAAAAAAAATCAACATGTTTGCACGCTTGACAAACATTTATTTTGCGTATTTATTTTTGTCGAGGAACCGCATTTTTAACAAAATATGAATTGTGAGATTAATGAAAACAAAAATTGTGGATGTTTACTCGAGCCTCGATCGAACCACCGAGCGCTAATTCTGCGCGCCTCAGAAGACGACGAATCTTTCTTTTCGTCCCACCGTCCAATGAACCCCGCTCGACAGACGAGAGTTTTTGTTTTTTTCTATCGACTCCAGTGTCGCAAACATTCGGAGAAACTTATATACAGTTCGAGTCGCGTGCAAGGTTAGACGTACGTAAATCACAGGCAGTAAACCAAAAACAAAACCAACGAAGTTTCTACAATTAACAAACATTTATTTTTCTCCTTAACTTTACATTTTTTTGTATTTGATTTAAAAAATACCATAATCTTAACAAGATAATAATTGTGAGATCAAAGCGACTAAAAATTGTTGACGTTTCCGGACAAAAAAGTTTTTCCTAAATAGATAAACCTTTTTATACTTCACCCTTCGAATATCGAAAAAAATTTCGCGAAACGAATTGACAATATTTTCCGATCCGGGTCAAAGATTACGCGCAGCTAGTTCTGTTCTTCTCGAAACTCGAAAGAGCGATAAGAAAGAAGTAAAAAAAGAAATAAAAATATAATAAGTTTTTAGGAGAATGTCGAAGCGAGTTTATTGTTTCGAACTAATATATTTCCTAGATTCCTGGCCGAAGCCTCGACCGCTCGGGCCCTCCCTCCAGCGCGTGTTCTCGTACCGAGGACGAACTTATATATTTTCGTACACCCGGTATACCCTACGCATTTAATTTGGGCGTCGCCTAGACGAGGCGCTGGCATAGAGCACCGGCAGTTTCTTGGCAAGCTCGAGACACGGCTGCTCTCGATGGTTATATACCTTAACTCTTGTACTATATTTCGCTATACTTGCTGCTGCTGCTGACGTTGCCACGTCGCACCGCAGCCTCTCCGATCGGGCGTTACGTCATTCGCGGATCGCGCACGCACCGAACACGTATTTAACGTAGAAACTGTCGAACATTTTCGGAATACCGCGAACCTCGTGCAGATTACTAAAAAAAAAAATATAAAAAAATTGTTTCCCACTTTTCTTATTCAGAAACGGTCCACCATTTTTTAAAACCATTGTATTTACAATTTTTTAACTATCGAACTGTTTTTAACTGGCGAATTTTTTAATTATAAAAACTGTCGAACGTTTATCGGAATACCGCGAACCTCGTGCACTTCATAGTAAAAAAAAATGTGTGCTTCCAACAAACACTTTTCTTATTCGCAGATGGTCAAGTATGTTTTTTTATTATTGAATTTCCAATTTTGTATGCGTTTCAACGTAGAAAGTACCGAACATTTTCGGAATGCTGCGAACTTCGAGCACCTCGTGGTAAAAAAAAAATTTGCTTCCAACAGAAATTTTTTTATTCACAAATGATCGACGATTATTTATCTATCTGTCTGTATATCTACATTTTTTTTTCAACACGGTTCTTAATAAAAATAAACAATAAAACCTACTAAAATCGACAAAAATTTTGTAAACAAGAAAAGTGTTTGTTAAGCCTACAAACCGTATTTACCCTCTAGAGGTAAAGATCGGTTTAAAACGGATTATATTTACCTAGAAAAGAAATGTCTCATATAAAACGAAAGACCGTTTTGCCCCGGTGTTCCCTTTTGCCCCCATCCGCTCTCGCGAATAGCTACGAAAACACCGTCTCGGATACACGAGTATTCCGAGACTTTCGGGAGATGTTAATATCGCGTGTCGCCTCCTTGGTCCTCTCCCCGTCGAGTTTTCAATTGAATTCGCGAACTGCAGTCTCCGCACCGCTTCCGCGCAAGCGCCCGAACCGGAGTATAAATTCGTGAAAATTCTCCGTTACTCCGGAGAACTATTTTGCGCCGTCGGGATTTTACTCTGCGGAGTGTATATAAGTTCCATACACGTCGCAGTACATCCTGTACAGCCCGAAGTGTATTTGTTCTATGACGTCGTCCTTGCCGCCCCGGCTCTTCCGCAAACGTCTCAGGAGATCAGCCTGGCGGGCTCTTTTCCTCGTACACAGTATACACGACTAGGGTTTGCGAAAGCTCGCCGGAGAGAGTGGTAAGATCCTCTACTCGATAACGAGGAAAGCGTCGTCGTAACCTCCGTCTTTTCAAACCCCCTCCGACCCCCTCGGTGCCTCTTTCGCCAGAGAAACCATGAGGATCATATATCTCAGGGAAAATAAACACCCGAGACGTTTAGAGACGATCGATTGGTTACACACTAGCTTCCGTTCACTAACCTTGCGCCTCCTAAACCTCATTCGATACTTCTTCATCGTCCGGTGTTAGGGTCGTTACGGTTCGATTTTTGTTGCGATACAATTAGTTGGGAGTTAGTTGGGCAGTATCGTGGATGGGATAGTTGGAGGCTGGGGAGAGGGGCGAAATGGACCGCCCTTTCAGATAAGAGGTTTTTTACATCATTCGATACTTCTTCATCTTCCGGTGTTAGGGTCGTTACGGTTCGATTTTTGTTGCGATACAATTAGTTGGGAGTTAGTTGGGCGATATCGTGGATGGGATAGTTGGAGGCTGGAGAGAGGGGCGAAATGGACCGCCCTTTCAGATAAGAGGTTTTTTACCTCATTCGATACTTCTTCATCTTCCGGTGTTAGGGTCGTTACGGTTCGATTTTTGTTGCGATACAATTAGTTGGGAGTTAGTTGGGCGATATCGTGGATTGGATGGTTGGAGGCTGGGGAGAGGGGCGAAATGGACCACCCTTTGAGATAAGAGATTTTTTACCTCATTCGATACTTCTTCATCTTCCGGTGTTACCATCGTTACGGTTCGATTTTTGTTGACACACAATTAGTTGAGAATTAGTTGGGCTTTATCGTGGATAAGTTATTTGGAAGCCGGGGAGAGGGGCAAGATGGACCACCCTTTGGTCTAACACATTTTTTATGTGCAGCGCGGGAAATTGGTAAAAGTGGTCCATTTTGACCGCTCTTGGGTATCAATGAGAAGAAACGTTGTTCGAACGTGTTTCATTTCACCTCTTAATTGTTTCATTGAAGGGAGATGGAAAAGAATTTAAAAAATAAAGAAATACCCCGAATATTAAAATAATCATTTTAATATGACGATTCGATATATTCGTGACTCACTTACGAAGGGCACATTCTGAACGTTCCACTTCTGATATCGCCCTGTTATCATCGTGGAGAGAATTTTCATATTTTTATTTATTTTTAAAAGTTTTTTTTAAAGGAATTTAGCCTAATAACGACGTTATCATGAAGGTGTCGGAATTTTATTGATGCCCAGGCTTGTACGGAGCTTCGAGACACTCCCAGCTTCCGTTATTTTCTCATTTTCCGGAGACTCTTTAACGTTGTCTGTGCATCGGATACTTTTTTTTCTTAGGTTTTTTCCTTCTTTTTTTGTGAGACAGTTTGTAGACAAGAGAGCGACTATACGGAGGGGTGTTCGACCCTTGACGGCTCTCGACCTCGTAGTTATAGGTAGTGCAACGCTTCACACAAATGCCACGTCTCCCTTGTCGCCACCACTCTCACCCTTTATCGGACAGACACTCGAGTTCCTTTGTCCGGATAGGCGTTTAGGCACACGGTCCGGATATACCACAGCTTATCTTCTCCGACAAACATATTTCTTGGGTACATCGATCTGACTAATTAGTCTCAACGAAAAAAAAAAAAAAAAAAAAAAGCTTAAAGCTCATTGTCCAAAAGTTTGCACTCTCAATAAATATTTCTGGTCCACGAAATTACCCAATAATTTTTTTTTGTATTTAAAAGTACTTCTCGTCGACGAAGAAAAAATTATCAAATTAATTAGAAAAATAAATTAACGGAGCTTTGCGGGAGAAAAATAAATGGTAAAAGTGCGAAACTTTCATTTACCGAGTAGAAAAGAATCAACGAAAAAAAAACTACAACTCAAAGCACATGGTAGAGAAGTTTGGACATTTAATACACATTTTTGGTTCACAAAATTCCACGATATTTTCTTTATTTATTTGAAAATACCTTTCGTCGATGAACGAAAAATTATGAAGTTAATGAGAAAAAGAAAATGGTGGACGTTCGCGGACAAAGAATCGTTGGTAAAAGTGCGAAATTTTTATTTACCGAGTAAAAAAAAAGAAAATGTTTGCGAGCTTGTAATTGAGTGACGTTTAATTCCAATACGCGAAGCACTTCGGGTCACTGCACCCGAAGAGTTTCTTCCCCGTTGGCTCGCTAATAAGCTTCGTTAGCATACGCTTCGTTACTTGCGTAGGCCTCGCGGAGGACTTTTATTAATTAACGTGTCGTGCATTCGTTGCATCCAGACGAACGTTTCTATTCAAACCACTTTTTTTTAAATCATGTTACAGAATTGATCCGCGCCGGTGTTAAATCGCCTCGAGCGTATCTTCGGACGGAATCTTCGATAAACCTCCTTCGCATGCTTCGCGAAGCAACGGAAATATCTGCAGACTATCCAAGGAGCAGCTCGGGGATAAGATGCAGTAGCGACGCAAGCCACGAATAGCAGGTAAGACTAACACCATTTTGATTTTTTTATTTAAATTTTTATTATCAACAATAATGTCTCGATGGTAATATGGCGCAACGAATGTTTCATTTACTTTCGTCCCGTGGATAAAAAAGTCGAACAAACTACTTTTTTGTACATTTTTGAACTTAACAATAATACCTCGTCGGCAATATGACGAAACTGATGTTGAACTTATTTCGTCACGTTTCCAAAAAACGTGACCAAACTATTTTTTGTTTTATATTTTTCAATGATAAATTCATTTCCGCTCTGTGGATAAAAAAAACGAGACTAAACTGTTTTTTTTTATTTTGCATTATCAACAATAATGCCTGGACGGCAATACGACGAAACAAATATTTTTATTTATATATATATATTTATTTATTTATCAACGAGCAATGCCCTTTTACACGAAGAAGTAGTCCTAGAATTTGAAACATTCAGTATAAATAATGTTAAACTCATTTCCGCCCAGTGTATACAAAAAACGCGACTGAACTATTTTTTGTTTTACATATTTTAACATTAAATCTATCCGCTCTGTGGATTAAAAAAAAACCAGACTACCATTTTGCGTTATCAACAATAATGCATCGACGTCAATACGACGAAACGAATGTTAAATTTGTTTCCGGCCTGTGGACCAAAAAAATGTCACTAACCTATATTTTATTTTTATTTTTTTTACTGCAATTGGGTGTCGACCGAACGATGCCGCATAGCGTATATACAGCGAATCGATAGTTTTCTCCGTGTACCGCCAGTGATACACGCCGTTCGGTGTACGTACCAAAATCCCGAGTTTAACGGACGAGACGCTAGCCAAATAGGCCACGATCCAATGTCCCCGAGGAGCATATCTCTGCTTCGCGGGAGACACTGCCGTGTATCCGAGGCCTGTGGTGCCGATACGACTGGACGTGGAATTCAATTGATCCTATCGCCACTCTATACAGCATGCTCCGGCGGACACCGTCCAACATGCAATTGTCTGACTCTATCGAGCGATATCCACTTTTTTACCCTCTAATGCCCGACCTACCGTATTCGCCACATTGCCGCTATTTTAAAGGTATAAAAAAATCTTCAATTTGTATTCAAAAATATGGAAAAACGTTTACGAACGTCATTCCATCGCGACACAATATCACGACTATAATTCTCTTGTAAATTTCATTTATTTGGCTGTAATAACTGAAAAAATAGCTCTTGCTTTCTCTATGAGAAAGCAAAAGGTAAATCATCAAAAGCGCTTTTTTTAAACTGCTTGTATTTCCGATTTTCTAATCGGAAATAATAAAAAAGAAATCTTCGCAATTCTGACGAAAAAAGGAAATGTTTTCGTTCAACTATTCACAAAATATGTCAAGGTATCATCAAAATATGCCATTGATCATAAATTGTAAAACAAATAAAAATTTTTAACTCGCGTGGTTCGTCGAGCAAATCTTCACTTCGCTCTCTTTGAATAATAAAAAAGTATCATCGCATTTCGACGAAAAAAAGGAAATGTTTTCGCTCAACTATTCACGAAATATGTCAAGGGTCATAAATTGATCATAAATTGTAAAAAAAAAAAAAAAAAAAATTAAACTCGCGTGAATAAGGTTCGTCGAGCAAATCTTTACTTCGCTCTCTTTGAACATATAATAAGGATAAAGTGAAAGAGAGCTCGGCGGTTCGAGGTGGGGAGGGGCGAGAGTGAGATGGAGTAAAGAGTACTCTGTCGGGACGAAACCGCCGTGAGGTCAAGTGAGGATTACGAGGTAGGCTCGGGAGATTCGAGCCTACGCCATTACGTGTAGTGTACATGTATATGGACTCGTAGAGGAAACGAGAGGCCATACGAATCACTATCGTATGTAGAAAACAGCCCGTCTCTCATCTTTTTTTCCCTCCATTCTTAATTCCCTTATTCTTCGCGCCTCCGACACAAAAGTGTGCGAGAGCTGTAATCGCCGTTTCTTCGGGCCTCAGTAAAAAAAAAAAAAAAAAAAAAAAAAAAACTGATCCAACCGATCTCGCACCTTCCAACGTGTCTTTCCCAATTATTCCCCGACCGCAAAGTATCAAACGTATTAAAAGTATTAAAAAAAAGACCAATAATCTCTAACGAGGATCGTCCGGTCTGAGAAATGGGCGTGGTTAACGCCAATCCCAGCGAGGGAATGAATGTATAAAGTATGGATAGAATGCACAAGGGATGAGTCATCTTTGCGTGCACGTTATGGCGTTGGGCAGCGCGAACAGGATCGTTAAAGAAAAAAAAAAAAGAAGAAGAAAAAAAAATGAAAAATTGAGTTTCTCGCTCAGTGTCGGTACTCGGTCAAAGATAACAGCATTGCCTGGAATTCGTGGAGAAAAAAAAAAGTGCTACGTTCTCGAAAATTTTTCATGTCGTTCGGAAGTCCGCGGAGTGATAAAGTCGAAATCGCGTGGATGCGTCCACGGTTATGTACCAGCGTCTATTTAAATGTTGGCAAAGGGTGGAACGAAGTGCGGTGGGTTATGTGGACGAGCCCGTATCAACGCGAAGCGAAGTTCCTGAACGAGAAAATGGGTAAATTAGATATACATATATAATATATATACATACATATATGTACGTACAGAAAATATATAGGAGTTAAAGAAAAAGGAAGAGAAAGATACTAGGCAGTCAGGAGCCGCAAAAGCAGCTAGGCGGCGTGAACCGAAACGCGGGTGAGGCACTCCCCGTATGACCCAGAAAGCGAATAATCGAGCGACCGATCCCGAGTGGTCGTACTTGCGCACGAGGAGAGAAAGAGGCGCCGACGCCGCCTCCCCTCCTCCGTGTGTACACTAGTAGAGTGAGTAGTAACGGAAAATAATTGTATAGCCTATAGTTAGCAACAAATTGACAATCTGTAAACAAAACATTTTTACGATTAACCCCCAAAGCCGCATTCCGCAAAGTTCTAAAAAAACGGAAGAAAAAGAAAATGACAGAGTATTAGCGAGCCGGGACTATGTAACGGCCTCGATATTCTCGGAGTATTGGAGGGGCTGGAGGGGTCACGAAACGTGATTTCATTTAACCTTTTTTCCACACGAACGTCAGGTTGAATGTACGCAATATATTGATTTGCCGGAAGGTTTTACAGGAGTGGCTCAGCTCCTGCTCAATGGCGTTAGTAGTCGAATCGGGATACACGGAGCTACGGGGAATAAACGAACGGTTATATTCTTCTCGTATCAGGGATCAGATGTATTGGGGAAAGTCGCTGAATCGTCAAATAACGTTGGTGGCTGGACTTAGCCATGGCAGGAGCTTTGGAGCGTTATATCGGCACCTTTCTAGAACCTGGTCAGATTCTAGTCTGGTCCTGGCCAGGTCCTAACGGGATCCTATTCAGGTTCTAATAAGATCCTGGTCGGGTTCTAAAAAATCCTAATCAGGTCCTGATCGGATTCTACTCTCGTCTTCTCCAGGTCTTAATCAGTTTCTAGTCAGGTCTTGACCAGATCCTAGTCAGGTTCTAATAAGATCCTGGTCAGGTTCTAATAAGATCCTGGTCAGGTTCTAAAAAATCCCACTCAGGTCCTGATCGGATCCTACTCTCGTCTTGGCCAGGTCTTAATCAGTTTCTAGTCAGGTCTTGACCAGATCCTAGTCAGGTTCTAATAAGATTCTGGTCAGGTTCTAATAAGATCCTGGTCTGGTTCTAATAAGATCCTGGTCAGGTTTTAAAAAATCCTACTCAGGTCCTGATCGGATCCTACTCTCGTCTTGGCCAGGTCTTAATCAGTTTCTAGTTAGGTCTCGACCAGATCCTAGTCTGTTCCCCTTCAGTTCCTAATCAGTTCCTAGTGAGGTCCTGACCAGATCGTAGTCAGCTTCCAGTCAAGTCCTGGCCAGATCCTCGTCAGTTCCTAGTCCGATCCTGGCCAGATCGTCGTCAGCTCCTACTCAAGTTCTGGCCAAGATCCTCGTCAGTTTCTAGTCAGGTCCTCGTTAGGTCTTGATCTGGTGCTGGTGCAACACTAAAAAATGTCTACCCGAGGAACAAAGTGCAGAGGTGCACAAAAATTCATCGAGTGGAAAAAGCCATAAGATAACACTGAAGCCTGCGATCCTAGCTCGCGGTAACGTCCCTCTCATCAATTTATCCTTCGAAGCATGGAATCCCACCCTCCCGATATCTGCTGACGTTTATTATCTTGCTTAGCCGGTGATTCCTCAATGTTGCTGTTTCTACCGACTACTGCCGACTCCGTCCGTTGGGTCGCTGCCGCTGGTGGCGTCGAGCAGCTTGCAAGTAGGTACAGCCGTGGAGAGAGGACGGTCGCGCGCGCTGCCGGTGCCGCCGTCGCCACCATTGGCGGGGGTTGCTGGCGAGGCCGGTCGAGTGAGCGGCGTGCACTGTCCCGATCAATACGGAACACACAACCTTGCCAAAGCTCTCTCTCGCCACGAACGCGATCCTTCCAGGATCCCTCTCTTTAACCTCCCCCCCCCCTCTCCCTCCCGATCCTCGGGAGAGGGGGAGAGAGGGAGAGCCTCTCCCGTTCACCAAAAACGATACCCCGAGAATCGATCATATTTTTTTTTTTTTTGGTTTTTCCTTTTTTCCAAAATTGCCAAACAAAAATTTTTTGTCGTCGAATTTAACGAAAATTTGATAGTTTTCGCAAAAAAAAAAAATACGCCGACAGAGTCGATGCTTTGGAGCTTCGACGTCCCCGCGCGCGCTATTCGAGAGGAACCTCCGTGCGCACCGATCGATGAGGCTGGGACGCTTCAAGGACACTCGGTACCATCGCCGTTTAACCCCGATCTTTACTTTTCTTCTTTTTTTTTTTTATCTTGGTCTCGCATCTTTGTCGACTTTTGTTTCATATGATTTATTTTTATTTCATTTTTTTTTATAGCGCGATTGTTTGAGAAGATAATTATTGACGTGGCTTATCCGAGTCGAGCGTGCTTTAAGGGTTCTGGATTGCGGCCTCGGATGTAGGATAAAACAATCAAAGCCAGTAGACTCGCTTGACCCACCCCGATCGATGCAACTGTCGCACTTCAAGGTCGCAGTGAAGTCGACAGCGTGCTTCACTCTCGGACCATTCAATTCTGGTCTTAGGTCGACGCGACGAAGCACTGCCCTCCCAGCAGCCCACTCTTCGGACCTTTGCATATTCGCCAATAGCGACGATCAATTCTTTAACGAGCGCGTCGGCAATTGTCGCCGGCTCCCCGAATAATTAAGCCACGCGGAGGGACCAATCAAGCTCGCAAATGGAAGAAGCAATGAAACTAAAAATTACCAACATTAATGTACAAAATTGTGAAATGGTTATTAATAATTATGAAAATATTAAATTTACATAATTTAGATAAAATTATAATTGTAATTGTGTTAATAATATTATGATAATTATAATCAGACAACATTATAATAATTATTTGAAAAAATATAATAGTAATGAATTGTTATTGAGGACACGAGAAAGTGATCGATGTTCGCGGAACGAGTTCGATCAGCGAGACGTACCTCGCGAAGTTCAAGGGACTCTCCTACTTGCCATGAATAGCATGATTAAATATTAGGCGGAAACAGTCGTGTGCACAGGTCCGTCTATAGGATAAAATATAATATCCGTTCACTTGGCACGATCGATCGAACTCAATTCACCGGTACGACCTACATATCTCTTGGAGCATCGAATCTAATTTGGTGTCCGAAACAAGACGAAACAAAACAAACGAAAAAAGAAATAACGACCCGGGGCATACAACCCGAAACTAATTGGCTCCGCCCTATCGGGGCGCTTTCATATCGCACTGTCGCTCGAGCGAACACACGTCCGATGTGTTTATTCCCAATATCATTTCGTCTGAGTTTTTTTTTACTCGATCACTCCGACTTCCGGAGAATCGGAAATTTATATTTTATCTACCCATGTCCAATTATTATTATTATTATTGTTTTCTTCATGTTATTTCGATATTTTCGAGTAAATTCTTTTTCTTGACATACATTTTTTTGCATAGGAAATACTTTAGAAATTGGATAAGGCGTCGAGTATCCTCGACATTTTCCAGAACGTACAGACAGTACGCTTTGCAACTTCAGCCAAATTTGCAAACACGAATACAGCCAATCTCTTTTTTTTTTGTGAAACTTTTTTTAAACGAGTGATTGCAATTGTTTTGTATTTTTTTTTGTTATTTCAATGTTGTCGAGTTCTTCTTCTCGACAATTTTCTTTTACATAGGTCGTATTGTGGAAATCGAATAACGGATCGAGTATCCTCGATATTTTGCAAAACGTACAGGCAATTACGTACACTTTTTTTTTTAACGAGTGATTCCACTCGTTATTTTTTTTTTTTAACGAGTGATTCCACTCGTATTATTTTTTATTTTTTTGTAATTTCAATATTGTCGAGTTCTTTTCCTTGACAATTTCTTTTGTTGCACAGGTCATATTGTTTAAATTGGATAACGGGTTGAGTACCCTCCATATTTTGCAAAACGCACGGGCAATTACGTACACTTTTTTTGTGTAACTTTTTTTTTAACGAGTGATTCCACGTATTATTTTTTCTTTTTTTTGTAATTTCAATATTGTCGAGTTCTTTTTCTTGACAATTTCTTTTGTTGCACAGGTCATATTGTGTAAATTGGATAACGGGTCGAGTATCCTCGACATTTTGCAAAACGTACAGCCAATTTTGTTGTTTTTTTTTGTAACTTTTTTTTTTTTAACGAGCGATTCCAATTAGCGTACTGTTTGTGCCCTCGAGATGCAGCGGCAACTCCGAGGGTGCTCCGCTACCGCGAAATGAAACAATTAACGAATGATGATCCCTCGCGGTCCAATTAAATTCGGCTTCCGCGAAAATTTGCCGCGACGATTAGAACGGTGTCGCGGAGACCGAGACGCGACGACAATTCTTCGTCGAAGTTTCGCGGCTGCCGAGGGAGAGAAATCCTCCCTCGGACTGGCAAGTGTTCCGGGACACGCGGCGTTCTGTGTACAGTCAGAACCAAAGTTTCCGAGAGGTTTTATTTTTTTAATTTTTTTTTTCCCCACAATATTTATGTCGCCGTTGAATCCCCTCCGAACTTGGGGCTATTCGAAATCGCTACGAAGTTGACGCTCTAAACACCAATATCAACAACAAATACGTCATTCATATCTCGAGCCTAATTTCATTGGTTTAGTTGGCCCGGAAAAGGTTTTTTTAGATCCCTTTATAGACGTAAATTCTTCCATTTTTAATACAAGAAATTGTAATAACATAAATAATATATAAATAATATATGAATAGAAATAATGAAAATATAGTTTTTCGTTACTATAGATAATAAAAATGTATAAAAATTAATAAAAATATTATTACTAATAGATGTAACCATTTATTCATCTCACCTACGATTCGTCTTCTATTTTCTTTTCTCCTTACAATAACTTAGGGTGAGCCAATAGCGATACACCGAAGTCCTTTTATCCATTTGAAAAACTAGTAAAATGAATAAAAATAATAGTAGAACGATAAATTGGGACAGTTATTCGAAATTCCATTTTCCATTTGAGCGACGTCGATCGAGCGGTGCATCGTCCATTCTCGTCACGCTCCGGCACGCGCATAGTCGCGCATCGATCAATTACCCGGAGCTCTACAGAGCTCTTGTAACCCCGCGACTGCCAATCGGTTATAACGCATCGTGTGATTTTCACCAAGGTACGCCAATAATCCGAAATCCATGGCCCAACAATCGTCGTGTCACGATGAGCTTCGTACCCACGGTGTCACATCCGCTGCTTAGAGCCAAAAGGGCGTAAGCGCCGTGTAAGTTGTACCCGAATCTCGCCCTTTTGATTCTCACGCGCCGTTGTACCTGCATCAAATACCACGTTCATCCTGCGGTTCCGTTAAACTCCTTTTACGACTCCTCCAGCTACGGCTCATTCGCCCAGTTACGACCTTAACCCTTGACCCGCGAACCGCAACCATTTTATCGTCGCCACACGCGAATCCTATCCGTCGTTTGAAATCTCCATACTGAATTAAACCGTCTTCGGCAATGACAACATAAAAAAATAAAAAAATGCCCTCCCAACTGCTGTTCCACAAAACAACGAATCATTATAAATATTTTTTTTATAGACCATTGAAGCCGGTAATTATTTATCTTAAGCGAAAAAATATCCTCCGCCTAGTCGCTTCATAAAGCGACGAAACATTATAAAATGTTTCCAAACATCTTATAATATTCGGCAACATAACATGTTGCCGAAAAGCACAGTAATTATGTAGTTAATGCGAAAAAAAATTGCCATCCCGCAACCGCTCCATGAATCTCCGTGAATTATTATTACAATTTTTATCTAACATTCCCGCGCATACCGCGGGTACAGTCGTTACTCTCTTAATGCGGAAAAAAAAAGAAATCTCTTTCATCTCCGAGTCGCGAAAAAAGAAAAAACAAAAATCCAACAGTTTGAGAAAATTGCGAGACGGCATGAAGGAACATAACGAACGTGGCATCCGGCGATGGCCGCGTCCTCAAACCTACATATATATATATATATATATATATATATATATATATATATATATATATATATATATGTATATATAAACACGCAGCGGCGTTGAAACGAATCCGAGTAAACGACGAGCACCGCGACGACGAGGGTACATAAAACCGTCAGGAGCTCGGTCGGTGGCGTAAAAGCTGTTAAAACAAGTTTTGCCTGAAAGTGTATACGCGAGAGAAGCCGGGGCGCGAGACCGGAGTAGTTTTCGTCAGGGGCGATCCCGGAAGGGATTTATCGCGGCGGCGTACAGTCGACCGATACAGCGTTATATTAATTCCCGCGATTACAACGGGGTACGCGTATCAGCCGCTGCGGGGAAAACACACCGACAGTTTATCAAGGGATCCAGGAAGAGCGCACGGCCATCCCTGCCTCCCTCGCCAGACCCCCTCGTTCGCCCTCGCCCGACCGAGCTATTACGCGAAGAATAACATTTCGGGAATAGTTTAGCGCACACCGGCGCGTATGGCCCCTGTTCTATTTTAACGCTCCTCGCAGCCTCCGAGGGAGACTAAACGGCCCGCTAACGTATGCGTGAAGTTTTACCGCGCCGCGAAAAATTTTCCTCTCCGATACTAATTCCGAATAGTTGCGCGTCGATCGAAGAATCTCGGGAGACCGAACGTTCGCTAAATTTATCAATTTCTTTTTTTTTTTTTCACAGCCCCGATCAGGCCGTTCGGTATCTTCGAGTATTCGGGGTTCGACCTTCCATATAATCATAATAACAATATTATAATAACTTTGTTGAATAATCTTTTTTTATTTAATTAAAATTTATCATATTTCTTTTCGTTGTTCCGTTCAAGGCATTCGGTATCTTCGCGCATTCGAAGTTCTACCTTCAATATAATAATAATAATAATAATAATAATAATAATAATAATACAAATTTTGTTAAATAAAGACTTTGATTAAATTGAATGAAAACGTATGCAAATCAAATTCGATGATTTCATTTTGTTATCGATGGGCGAGGTCAGTTTTGAGCGATACAGAAATGCATATAAAGATAACGTAGGTGCTGGGTGAGCGTCGACGAATTCGACGACGACCGCGTGCATTGGAACCGTGTGCCAAAAGGAGATGCACGAGCAACCGAGAGACTAGCTGCGAGGCTCCAAGGACTCCTAAAAATAAATACTACATCTCGCCCGAGCACGGAATTTTCGTAGGAATGGTCTGCGACTTTAGGCTCGCTTTCCTCTCCCTCCCCCTCGCGCCGCTAATCTCTATAAATCGAGAGAAAAAAATTGCGCGCTCGGACGATATGCGTTATCCAGGGGTGCGATCTGGAAAATCAAAGGCGATAAAATTTCCCAAGAAAAAAATCCCAAGAATGTCCCTCGTCGGTATCAAACATTGCAAAGTATATAGTATTTTATCAGCTATCGAACAATTGTTTATTTTATTTTTTCATCAATAAAACCGTTGATACAAGCGGGCACAGTTCGGACGTCGCGATAACTGTAAATAGAGAAATATATATATTTTTTGAACTCCCTTAAGTTCCATTGAGGGTCAAAGCAATTTGCATGATATCACAATTTGGTAGACTGAAGAAAATCAAATGTCATAAAATTTTTCGATTCCAAAAATGTCCCTCATCGGTATCAAACATTGCAATGTATATAGTATTTTATCAGCGATCGAACAATTGTTTATTTTTTTTTTATAAATAAAAAAATATATCTATATTTTTCCTAACGCATGCACGTAAAATCCCGCTTTCCGTTCCTGTGAATTGTGCGCAGAAAGGCACTTTGTCGCATCGCGTGCGGTAAAAACACTGCGCATGCCTACAAACCCAATATGACCTTTTTTCCAGCACTAGTGCGGAAAAGTGCCTTTCTACGCACACATCACGGGAACGAAAAGCGTGATTTTCGTGAATTTGTTAGGAAAAATTATGTGAATGGCATGGGAGTAGAAAAGGGAGTTCTGACTCGTGTGACGCAATTTTCACACTCGTCAAGAACTCCCTTTCTACGCCCTTGCCATACAAATAACTATCGAATCCCTCAAGCCTCATTAAGCTTCAAAGCAATTTGCATAATATCGCAATTTGGTAGATCGACAAAAAAGGAAAAACGAAGCATCTCGCATAATCCGGAGACGGTTGTGCGGGGCGCGCAGTATCATCGCGGATGCTCGATAAACGTCCTTGGCCAGAATTCCAGAATAAAAGAGACAGAATCCGACGACAACGCAGCGTGAAAAAAAAAAAAAAAATGCCCTCCGAGTGCGCCCGCCCAGTTTTCTCTGTGCCGGACAAGTAGAGCGCTCCACATTGCAGGGCTTTGTGCCGGAGAATAGCTAGCGACAGAGCGAGACAGAGGGAGTGCGAGAGAGCGCGGGGGGGGGGGAGAGGGGTTGGATGGGTAAAGGTTAAACCCGAACCTTGGAAGCGAGTTTTAACGATCGCGCGCCCTGATCCCTTTACCTAGGTCACATACACGCCTGCATCGCGTGCGAAACAAGACACGCCAGCACGTGTCTCGTAACTTCGTCACTTATCTTTGGGCTAGGTACGTTACACGGGGGAAGAACTCGCTGACGAGTAACCAAAATTTACTTCGGTTACAACGGAACGTAGTTTATAATCGCGAACGTATGTTTATGGCGAGGTACATAAATTTCGTGGACCCGACGACCCCCCCGTTATCTCGAGTCTTATCTCGGCGGAGAGGTCGAACGAAGTCTCGACGCTCGGGAGCGCACAGTAGAAAAGGCTATCGGGCTCAGACCATGCGATTTCTTAATTATTAATAGCTGATACCGGAGCGACATTGAGACTCGGGGACAAAATGGAATGAGTTAGAATGCTAATAAGGGGCAAAATGGAGTGGGTAAAAAATTGGACAAATTTATTGTAAGGTTGGGGTAAAATGAGCTCAAATGGTATAATAAAAAAAATGTTTATACTGACCGAAATGGAGGTTTATTTTATTTATTTTTTTCAATGGTGTTTTAGTAAACGCTCGATTTATCAAACAATTCCGGATAAGTCGTGTCTATTATCGGGTATTTGTAGTTCATGCTCGATGAGAGCGAGCGACTAAAACCTTGTCTCGGCGCTCGGAAGACCGGACAGTAGAAAACGCTGTAGCGCTCAGATCATGCGATTTTTTTAAACTATCAATAACTGATACTGGAGCGACATTTGGACTTGGGGACAAAATGGAATGACTTACAATGCAAATAAGGGGCAAAATGGAGTAGGTAAAAAGTTGAACAAATTTAGTGTAACATTGGGGTAAAATGGGCTCAAATTGTATAATAAAAAAAATGTTTATCACGATCGAAGTGGAGGTTGATTTATTTTTTCAATTTGTAAGGCGTGTCTATCACCGTCTATTCGTAGGTCGTTCTCAATGGGACCGAACGGCCAAAAACTTGTCCCGACGATCTTCGATCGATTATATTGCAAATAACTCGGCAATCCTTCTTGGAGTTCGTACAATATCCTACGGCGGATGCGGCTGAACTTTGCTGATACAGGCATCGGTCGCGATATAAGCGACTGCTCTATCGCGCCTTGTATAGGTTGATAGACTCGAGGAGAGCGTACTTTGCGCTTTCGTCGATCTAATATTGCCTCCGGTGGAATTCTACGGCCTCCTCGGCGAAACCGAACGACTCGACGGGGCGAGAGCCTCGCCGCACTCGTCGCGCTTGTCCCGGTTAGATGCAATTTTTTTTTATCATCGAACTCCTTCGTTCCATTGCTGTTTGAATATATATATATATAATACGTCCACAGTTGTGTAGCTCCTTCGAAAAATTTCATCGCACCGAATATACAGAAAATAAATAATATTGTCCTGCCGCTGAAATTTTTTATTTTGTAAAATATTAAAACATGTTTTTTTACCGTGTAATTAAAAGAAAATGTCTCCCGAAGCGATCGCGTTAAAATCACTGATAAGGCGACGAGACAAAAAATGTACAAAGTTGAAGTTTCAAATCGCGCGAATCAACAAAACTGTTAAAAAATATATGAGCCCGCTCTCTGTCTGGCCTTCGTGTTACCTCAACGCTTGATGCTTGATGTACATGTAAATCATCGTTATCCGGCAATGTACCCTGTTACGGTGTATCGATGACGCACGGCAGCGGGGATTAAATCCAACTTTCACGCACATCGTCACCTTGGCAAATGCAGATAAGGCTATCAATGGCTTTACATCACGGCACGGTCGAGATAGGGGAGCGCGGGGCAAAATGGGACAGCGGCGCAAAACGGGACAGTGGGGGCAAAACTCAATATTCCAATAGCTATTTGATGCCCCATTTTTGTCCTGACGATACATCCGGATTTCCAATCCCGTCTTGCCCCGCTCATCACCATCGCCATCATCCAAAAGTTATTGAAACATTGCGTTTTGCCCCATTATCCCGTTTTGCCCCACTGTCCCATTTTGCCCCGCTCTCCCCTACACGAGGAAACGTCGGGTAAACTCGTCCGATTCTCGCGCGTTGATACAAATTTTATTGAAACGGTGAGATTTCTCGTTATTTCTCAATAAAGATGAAAATCAGAAAACGAAAGGCCGATAAAGAATCGCTCATCTAATAAACGACATAATTACATTACGAGCGTCGATTACCGACAGGAAAGAAAAACGGGGCAAAATGGATCATAGAATTCAGGTAATAAATAAATTAAATTATTAATTATCTCCAATGTTCGGGAAAAAAATAAATTGCATGAAAATGACACACAACAAAATAACAAATTCAAAATAACGAAATGTTATTTTATAATTATGGATACTTGTTATTTTGCAGTTTCGACCATAAGCTATATTTTTAATGCATTAACATCACGCGGCACGGCCCGTTATTTTTTACACACCACAGTTCTACCTTACCGACCGATATTGGGGCCAGAAAACAAGAAACGCTCACACGCACGCGCGAAAACGAAATGGGATATCGGGTCACTGTTTTTGCCGGCTTGACATGGTTAATCGTAAAGTAAGTCGTCAATTAATTAATCAAGCTAATAAAGCTCACTTCCGAGTACAGTTTGACGTCGTCAGCGGTCGGCGGCGATGACGGCAAATTGATGCGCGTGAGGGACAACGGACAAAACCCGATCTCGCTCAACCATCGCACCACTCACGCGCGAGCTCCTCCCTCCACCCCCCCTAATTCGTTACCTTCGTTAATTAAATTATAACGTGTACAATCCATTCGTGTGTGTATATTATCGTTGTCGCCAATCACCCACGCTCGTCGTACGTGGCTCGTTAAATCGTCGAGCCTCTTCTGCCCGGCTCGTTACGCCGTACTATCAACCGTTCGCTTCGCCTCCCTCGTGAGTGCAACAACACAGCCCGGCGACTAAATTACCGACGGAGCCGCTCCAACTCGCTCTTCTCCCCTGCGCGAATCAATTGAACGTTGCTCGGAAAATTCTTCACTATTTTGCAATCACGGCGAACTCTCGTTCACCGTATTTTTAAAAACTTTTTTATGTTTATTTTTTTAAATTATTTTTTGGTCGGTCAACTTTGTTCTACTCCAACGTTTTAGGCAAATAAAAGCCTGGGAATGATTCTGGGGCTTTTTGTTTTTTTTTTTAACTTTTTCCTGAACTATAAATTCCTGTCGGTGGCAAATATAACTAAAGAGTTGAATAGAACTTTTTATTTGTATTTTATTTTTTCCCGAATAACTATAAATTCCTGTCGGTGGCAAAAAATAACTGAACGGTTGAATGGAACTTTTCATTTTTATATTACTTTTTCCTGAATTACAATAAATTCCGGTTGGTGGCAAAAAAAGGTAAACAGGTAAATAGTTTTTAAAATAATTACTTTTGGACACGAACAGCGGGTCGATAATTTTTTTTCTTTCCATTCACGGCCGGGAGCGAAGCAGCGCGAGTCCGTGTGTCGGCGCGCATAATCGAATTTTCAGTTTAATCATTCGAATGGCTCCCGGATAGCGGCAGAGTGCCTGCCGGAGAGGGAACCGGTGATGTTCCGCATTCGGACAGATAATCGGGTTTCGTTGATTTTTCACCGAACGTATCTCTCGTTCGTTCGCCTCAACGAAATTGGTACCATCCGTGTAATAGCGTGTTCGCGTTCGCGAAAAAAAAGCAAAAAAAATCAAAGACAGAAAAACGATACACTCGCAATGGTGTTAATCCGTGCGCGCCGAAGATATGCATCACGGTATCGCATTCGGAATAAAAACCAGACGGCTTTTATTTTATATATATATTTTTTTATTTTCATTTTTCCATATTTACGTCCGATAAAAAATTTTACTCTTCCGTCACACGCTCCAAAAAATACGAGCGAACAGGAAAATACATGCGCTCGCTTTAATTTTTGCATGTATCGATTTACCGGACATTTCTATACACATTCGCCGATCGGGGAAAATATATATAGGGGAAACCGGGGCAAAACGGGGACATGGGGCGAAATGGGGACATCAAATTTCATATCGACGTGGGGCAAAATGGGGTACCCAAAATTATCGAATAAATCGATTCATGATAGCCAAAAACGAAGAAAACCGGAGCAAACGGGATAATAGGACAAAACGCAATTTTCCAATAGCTTTTGGATGGTAGCGGTGATGGTAAGTGGGGCAAAACGGTGTTGAAAATACGGATGTATCGTTCCGACAAAATGGGGCATCCATAAATTTTTAGAAAATTGCGCTTTGTCCCATTATCCCGTTTTGCCCCACTGTCCCATTTTGCCCCGCTCTCCCATATATATATATATATATATATATATATGTAGTATGGTAATACGAACTGTATAGAAACGTATGGCTGCAAGAGAATACGTCCGGAGGGTTCCAGTTGATACCGGAATATCTGTGCTGGTGTTGAAGAGCGAATGAGAGATTGACGCCCGACACGATGACGTGCGCAACGCACGTCCGGCCACCCAGCGCTATCACGCGAGCTATACGGGTATATACTTTGCCGTAAACTCGAGAAATTAGCTAGTTCAATTAACATCTCGTGCGTCACTTGTATCCTCGATTACAAAAGTAGCAGCGATACGGCTCTTTAAAAAAAAAAAAGAGTCCTCATTTATATAATTTTTTTTTTTTTACACATCTCGCGGTCGTGAGACACCCTCCGGCCCGACGATGGCTCGTGAGAACGGTCGTGAATAATTGCTTCGAATAAAATTTATATCCGCGAGATAGCTCGTGACGACATTGCGACGGGATTGGCGTCAGTGATAAAACGGTCGGGGGTAAAAAGTTTCTGTTCTGAGAACTTTTCTGCGGACGCGTGTGAAATACCGCTGTAGGTAATAAAAATTGTGATCAATTTTTATTAAGCATCCTGACCATTTGGCTTTGGGAACGAATTCTCACATGAATTCGAATCTTGCCAGGATTACGTGAAAATTTGTTTCCAACAGGAAATGGATGGCAAACATGAAATTAGTATATTATGCCGCAAGGGAGGAAGGAGCGTATTTTCACCGAGTGTGAAGTTCGATGGCCGAGCGAAGCGAGGGCAGAAATTCACACGAGGTGAAAAGACACTTCCTTCCGAGTGACATACGCTATTTTTTTCCCCACTGTGCTAAAAAGGCCGAGTCTTGACGCGCGGGAGGAAAAGTAATTTGGCGAGAGGAAAAGTGATGTAGCGGGAGAAAAAGTTCACTTTTCCTCCCGATAAATCACTTTTCCTTCCGCTAAATCACTTTTCCTTCCGCTAAATCATTTTTCCTCCAGCTAAGTCACTTTTCTTCCCGCTAAATCACTTTTCCTCCCGCTAAATCACTTTTCTTCCCGCTAAATCACTTTTCCTCCCGCTAAATCACTTTTCCTCCCGGTAAATTATTGTTCCTGACGCAAAATCACTTTTCCTCCCGGTAAATTATTTTTCCTCCCGCTAAATCACTTTTCCTCCCACTGGTCAACAATCGACCACTTTTCACCCCCGGTGCAGGCGTGAAATAAGGCCTTTTCAGCCTAGTCGGGAAAAAACAATATTTCTTCATTATGATTTGCCGCTAATAGAATGTTACGGCGCTCTGTAAAATCGTCGATAAAATCGTTGACTCTGGTAGCCGACAGCGTTTGACCTGCAAATCTCAGTCATTATTCGGCGTTGGTTCTGTTCTGAGAGTGTTGCGGTCGGTAATAAAAACTGTAATCAATTTTTTCTAACCAGCCTGACCATTCTACCTTTGAGAACGGCTTCTCACACGCGTTCGAATCTACACCTGCCTCACGCACGAATTTGCCTCCAACCGGAAATGGTCGTTACCTATACGTGAAATAAAATAACTGTTTCGTTATTAACAGACTTTGTATCGAGCGGGACGGATAGAGAAATTACAACTTCACTTTAATCGCCAAAAAACGACATTTCTTCATCATGATTTGCCGCTGATAGAACGCTGAGAAAAAAAAATTGGTTGGATTAACCAAAAGTCGCGGTGACACCCCTTCAAAGCTGTTACTTCTTTGGTATAGATAAAACATTGTTGTGTTAAACGATTATTTGCTTCAATTTATTCAAAATTTGTCGATTGAAATAAACATTGTTGTTGTATCAACCAAATACACTTTTGAACGTATCTCACCGCGCACTTGCTTAATCCAACCATTGCTTTTTCTCAGTGAAGTACCGACACTCTGTAGTAACACCGCCGATAAAATATGGTGACTTTGATAGCCGATAGCATTGACCCGTGAACCTCGGCCATTATTCGGCTTCGTCTCGCGCTCAGTCCGAGCGGCGAATTTACAGCCTGCAGAGCATAATGGCTCTTGTATTACGTGTGTGATACGCACACGCGAGTCCGAGATGCTCCGAAGTCACATAAGACGGACCGTCGAGCCTCCGTCAATCGAGGTGGCTTGATTGAATAATTTACTTAACGAAGAAGCGCCCCATCGCGTACCAGTCGAGGCTCCGTACGTTGTGCAATCTCTCCCGCCTACCGCCCGTATTTATTAGGCAGATCTGTCCGGGACGACAAACTATTTCGTACGTCCATCTACGTCGTCCTCGACTCGATCGTTCGTCGATTTAATCGTCGCGCAAATAACTCATCGATTACCTAACGCAAATCGATTTCAATCATTTCATCCTCGTCTCGTCGTTCGATATTCCTTCGCGTTATTAATGTTATTATGCAGAGCGAGTAGTAGGGCTGTACAGATAGGCCGGCCTAGCCGGTTAAAATATCTTATCCGGCTAATGGATTTTACAGTTTGGCCGGCTGGGCCGTCTTAGCCGGCTAAACTATTTTAGCCGGCTAATTCGTTTTAACCGACTAAGCTAATACAGTCCTGGAATTTGTTTACGATTTTTTTTTATTTATTGTTTTTTTGTAATGTTACCTGCAACGTATTCCGAAGAACTTGAATCCGCCGGCCTTTTTGGCATAAAGTACAATGCCACATTAAGGGGCTTGATTTTATGCCCGAAAAATCGTATTTTTGGGATTGAAATGGAAAATATTGGGTTGGGAGTAAAATAATTGTTATATTCGTGATCAGCGGGAAAAAATATGTCGAACATAACTTTGAAACAAAAAAAAATCGAATGAATAACGATTTTTCAATGTTTGAGCCACTTTTCGAAAAACATCGATTTTTGTGATTTTCAAACGTCGATATTTCGGCTCTCAATGGAGGCAGGAAAAATCCGAGGTGCCCATCTTGTTCTACGGGAAAAAATACACAATGTAGGGCCCTGTCCAAAGTTTTAAAATCGTTTTATCGTGCCGTTCGAGGACGTTGAAAAACGTAAAAAATGGACTCGAAAGCCTAGCAATTTTTCGACGAAATTTTGTTTGTCTTTGTTAAAATTAATTGCAACATCTTCCGATGTATTTTTGGGCGCTGAGGACGAATCCGCTGGCCCTTTTGGACTAAATTGCGATGCCACATTAAAGGGCTCGATTTTATGCACGAAATTATGCATGATTTTATACACTTGACCGGCTAAAATACTTTGGCCAGCTAAAATGGATTAGCCGGCTAAGACGGCCTAGCCGGCCAAACTATAAAATCCATTAGCCGGATAAGATATTTTAGCCGGCTCGGCCGGCCTATCTGTACAGCCCTATCTAGTAGAACGACCCATCGCGATAAACCACTTACCGATATCGACGGAGCGCGCGATATTGTTGCATTTTTCTGTGAAGCTTTATTTTGATGACATTTTTTTCGAAATTTTAATGAAAATGTCCTGAGAAAAATCTCTAGAAGATTTGCGAATAAAAGGATGTTATGAGTAAGCTATATGAAAATTTCAATTTTTAACTTTATTTTTAACCGCTTTTCTGACGCTATTTCCTTGAAAAAGCGTGAGGGTCAAATCCTCCCCGGGCAGGAGTTTGAAAATAGTACTGGGAGTACTTAGAATAATTGGAAAAGTTAGGGGATGGGATTGAATCCTCGAGGGATTTAATTTTCACATTTGATTTTACACACGAAGTTGTCTTCTCATTACCTTTTTTGAAAACTTTTCTTTTGCGATCAACGCAAAAAAAAAAAAACCCCGACGGCGATGAATGAAAAATCGTAAGGAAAAATTCGCCGAGAGTTATGCAATTGCCGGCGATATGCACAGTTCGCGTGTTATTCCCTCGAGTCGGGTTATGCCGGCTGATTGGAAACTGCGCTCTCTCTTTGGGGGATTCCTCGGCACGGAGGTAACTCGATTAACCCCGTGTCAATTCGCTAAGACTCCGATGGTAGCCAATAACACGCCGACGGCAATCAATTCATCCCTCGCCGTATTAAACGGTCACGAAGAAATTATCAATTTTCTCATCGCGTACCCGACACGGTGAAGGAACACTTTGACGAAGTAATAGACGGCGACATAATTACACGTGACTCTCAGTTTTTTTTTCCTTCCTCTTCAAAGCTCGCCGGCCCCGAGCCGGACGGAGAGCGCGTCTGACCGATGAGGGATTGAACTACTGGAGCACCAGATAAAAAATTGACTTTAACGCTCTGCAGGTACTTAGCCCTTGGCTCGGACCAGTAATTGGCTGTCTCGAGTTAATTAATTGCATCGGACACAAATAAGTGCACCTAAAAGGATTTTTTTTACTTTATCTGTGTACCGAAAATGCTTTACTTTTTATTATTTTAATATTATCTGTGCACCGGAAATGATTTACTTTTTATTTTTTGAACATTATCCGTGGAGTTAAATTAATTAAACGGTCGATCCACTTTTCATTTGCACTTATACTAGTTGTATTTTTTTTCGAAATTTTTTACGGAATTCCGTTGCAAAAAAAGCTTCAAAGGAAATGAATGTTTGCGGACGGGACGAGAGGTTGCGAAATTTTGCAGTCGGGCCGATACCGGAAACATCCACGCCCGTCGATAATTACATAACGTTATTTAATTGTCGAAAGTGCACTTCGGTGTAACTGCGGTGCTTCGGTTTACGCTACGGTCACGCTACTACGAGCCAGTGTTTGCCGACCGGTAACATATATATGGTATTTGCAAACGCGGAGGCATTTGTATCATTCCGATGTGTATTCCTTGCCCGTGGTTCACGGCGAGGCACGCACACGAACGGACCATCCCCCTTGAGCGAGTTCAGTCTTATGGGGCTTCGCGCCAGCCCGCTGATGCGGCTCTACTACTTTTTTTTTCTTTCTCCACTCACGGTTGCTATTGCTAACACCGCAATCGGTTCACCGGACGGTTCAAGCGATTTACTGTACGGGGCAAAATGGGTCGATAAGAAATTAAGACTTATTAACGATTTTAAAAAATTGATATAATTGCAATAATTATTCCGCTTCAGGCTGAAGGACTTCGGTCAATGGCCGATTGGCCCACCATATGATATTAATGTATGGGAGGTCAATAAATATCTCTTACTACTACGATTCCGGTTATTTGATTTTAAAGAAAAGTCTTTGATACAAAATGGCCTACCACTCAGGCCCACTTCGCGAAAGTGGAGACTCGTGTCGATACGCTCGGGTTAAAAATATAATGACGGTTGAATGACACAACACATGTTTTTTTTTCTCTTATCCGTCGTGCTTACCGATAAGGGCACATAGCATGCGATAAACTCGCCGCTGTGGAGATTGCCTGCGGCGTCGGTGAATTCTGCAGAGTAAACCGGCCGAGCGTCGTAAAATGTAATTCGAATTTAAAAATTCAATAATTTATGTGATATAAATTATAAAAATGCTCGTGGGTTTTAACTCGAGTTGGGCTGCAATTTGAAACAAGCATGCGACAAAGATTGTGCGATTTACAATTCCGTTCTATTTTTGTTCTTTTTTTAATTTTATTTAATCTATGTTTAAAATCTCATGCCTGACTTGCGTCAGTGCTTCTTTATTATTGTATTATTGCAAGGAGCTCGGAGCGCGAGTATTTTCTAAAGATAGATCGGGCTCGCCAACACCTCGTTTTTGCAACATTGTTTGCCCTCACGCTCCGATAGATTAGGAGGTCGTGCGCTAATTGACAAGCTGCATCGCTGCATCGTGGAATAATATGAAAAATTAAAAATTACTATTATCATCTTCGCTTTAAAATCATATAAAAAAATAATAAGCAGTTTGCTTCTTAAGCTGTATAGAGAAGGTCGATAGAGATCCTTTGAAAATTGTACCCGTTAGAGGGAAAAATTCTAAAATTCTAAAATTCTAAAATTCTAAAATTCTAAAATTCTAAAATTCTAAAATTCTAAAATTCTAAAATTCTAAAATTCTAAAATTCTAAAATTCTAAACGTCAGATCGATACTTAAAAAAGTAATAAGCAATTTTGGTTCTTAAACCGCGCAGAAAATCTTGATAAAGATACCTTGAAAGGTGTACCCATTAGAGAGCGGATGCTCAATAAAAGGTTGCATTCCCTCGGTAGATATTTATCACTATCTTTCCTTTTTTTCTTCCCTCTCTCCCTCTTCTTCATCTTCTTCTTATTTCGACCCTCCTCCGCCATGTTGGACGTTCCGTGTCGGGCGACTAAGTGCAACCAGATTCTCGCTGGGTATCTAAAGCTTTGTATATAGATGGAAAAGTCTCGCGACAAATTGGCGCGTAGCGTAGCGGACACGCGCTCATGCAACGATATTATTCACCCTCGTCCGTACCGACGTCACGTGCCAATCACTACGCAAACCTCTCGCTCTCCTTGTCTTTATAAGATTATCCGTTTGATTGCTCTCACCTATCTTACACAAGCAAATTAGATTATTGATAACGTCAAATTTTTTATTACTTTTTTTTATATACATTGTATTATCGAAGGGGCCATCAAACTTTTTTCCACGAGCGCTTGAAAAATCTGAGAAGACGGATGGATAAGATAATTCGTGAACACACCAAATCTCCGATATACCGTGTACAAAGTCGACGATACCACGTGTGTAACTGTGACACAGTTCGATAAGAGCATCGCGATCTCAGATCGATCACAATCTCTCGTCAATGAAGCTTATCGGTTATGATTAAGAATTTTTTTTTTTAGCGCATCTGATCCGTCGAGTCAAGAGGGCGATGAACTAATTTCGAAACGCGCTTACTTTCGTATCACTGTATAAGACGGTTCGGTACTTGGTGAAAAATCAATATCTATAGACTTATTTGTAGTGAAATCGATGGGTCAGGAAGTAAGAAAGGCGTAGGTCGAGTTGTCATGCAAATACCTCGAACGGTAAAATAATTTATATACCCGAGAAGCAAAAATGGTTCGTGTCTGATCTGTTAAGGATTTTCTACTTTGGTCCAGGAATATCACTTAACTTATTTATTCATTGTATCGTCAGTCACATGCAAATGGAATAACTCCTAAAATACGATACAAATGATTAATCAATTAAATAAAGTAACGAAATTCCCGAAATTGAACGTACTTAGGAAGATACAAAGCCCTCCAATACCGCAACTGCCAAAGATCTCCCCCCCGCGACGAATTAACATGCTACTATACTATGCAAATATCCAAAAGAGAATTAAATCTCGTCGGTAGATTCAGGAAAAAAAAATACATGTAGGAAGTGATCTAGATTTTTCTCCTCACCGGAAAAAATTCTCTCCCGCTCTCTGGCACTCTATTCCGCGAGAGGACGCGAGAGGCCGCAGGAGGACGAGGGAAGAGGCGATAATACGCGAGAGGATGCGAGAGGGTTGGCCGAGTGCGAGGACGAAGAAAAGGAGGACGGTTGTTGGTAGAGGGAGGTTTGTTACGCGCGCGCGCCACATAAACCCGTGCGACTCGACTAGGAGCAGCAGCGAAGGGGAGAAGGGAGGCAGGGGGGGGGGGAGGCTAGAAGCACGGCGCTGTCCGCACGGTGACGCGCAAGCGCGGGAACCCTGGACGTCCGTACAGTACCGATGAGGCAGTCCAACGGAGACCGCAGTACCGTACGCACCGTGCACAAAAAAATAATAATAATAACTTGCACGCCACAACGTTAAGAATTCGCGAACACGGTCGTGTGAGCGAGACCACCCATCCAGTATAGTTCCCGCAGTCCCGTCTCTCGAGCCTTGGTCCTCCAAGAACCATCCGGAAAATCTCACAACCTCTCCGCATCTCGCCGAACCGTTCGCCCCTCCGTCAGTGTGCAACTGCAGTGTTTCTCTCGTTCTTTCTCTCCGGCTTTCTCGCCCGGTATCGCAGAGAGGCGAAGCATTTAACGTCGCGTCAAACCTTCCACCGCTGCGAACCAGGCAGCGACACTGTAATCCTTCACGAGTTCGACTCGTATTATTCCGATGCATACGCGTACAGTCCACAGTAACAATAATAGCGAGGAAAAGAAAAAAAATTATAACAACAATGACAACGACGGTAGAGTCATAGTTGAATATTCTCGGCTCGCGTGTGCCTGATAAGTTTCAAGTTATCTCTATGAAAAGAGGCATCAAGGAGAAAACAGACACAAGGGGCCTCGTCTATAGCAACGCTGCGTTGCCTCGAGGGGTACAGTTTCCAAATATATACACATATATATACGTTTCTTTCATTCCCATTTGCATATAACCTTGAACCGTTGTGTGTTTATCGTTCGGGGGAAAAGTTGTTCGGGAAGGGACTTCGGAAGGCCTCCGAGGCTGAATTAATTGTATTTTTTTTTTATCGAACGAATCCGCTGACTACGTCATCCGTAAGGTCGTATTATCGTTCCGGTAGCGTCTCGAAGGAAAGTCCTCTCGCCCGTAGCCTCGCATCCTGTGCCTGTCGGCCGCACAAGGCTTGATCGAATCGCAAACCCTCTTCAGCGTTCACCTCGATTTTTTCCTCGTCACTGGCAGTTCTCGATACGTTCGTCGAGGGAGGGAAGGCCGGGAGGGAGGGAGGGAGTCCGTCCTCGGTTATACGTTCGGGTAGCGCATCGATTCGATCGCTCCGCCGAGTGCAGTGTGTGACGTTGTAGATTGGGCTCCCGTTTCTCCGTCCCACCTCTATCAGTCTCTCTTTCGTTCTCGGTACTCGAGCACTCGTCAGGGAGACGGCCGAGGAGAGGGGGGAGGTGGATCGGCGGCGGAGCGAGGAGGGGGAGGGGGCAGGAGCGACGACGACTTCGAGAGTGAACACGGAAATAGTATTTGTTCCTCATCAATTATTCAAGGCTCGTTATCTCATCGGAACGTGGAAGAAGTTGAATCCACGATTGTTCCGTGAGGAGAATTAAAAAGAAGAAGCAAAAAGAAAAAACACTCGCATACGTCGAAGGGAAATGGGAGAGAAAAAAAAACGGGGTTGAAGCGAGAGAGCGTGCGAGACGAGTCCAGTGAAAGACTCGGGAGGGCAGCACTTACGACACCGTCGCGAGAGAGCCTTGCGGGATAGACCGGAGAGAGAGACGAGAAGCCCATGCGCCTTCTACCCGAGCTCCCGCATCCGACCGCGACCGTAGCTAGACGATCCTACTACAGTCTGTTCGGGTCTAACGTCTTTCTTCCCGTGCTCGGAACATTAGCCTGAACGTACTGTGTCTACGCCCGGTGAAAAAACGGACGGCTCTCATGCACGACGCGTCAACGGTCATCGGCAGTTTACGTCCGCGTGCGGTGCGGGACGGGAGCGAGCCTGTGACATTGAGCCGGGCGAGCGGTGCTGGGAAAAATAAGTAAATAAAAAGGTTTCGACCATTGCATCGAGCGCGTGTGTTCTTCCCCGAGTGTCCGGCGTGAATCAAAGCTCGTTAAATACGCCGTGGAGCATAACAGCGGAACAAAGTTCTGTCGATCGACCTTAAAATCGTCAAGTAACGAAACTCTCGTCCAGCATCGGGAAACGAAAAAGTACAAACGTCCTCGTGCTAGAAGTACCGATCGAGTATTTTGTGTCGGAAATTCATCGAGTCTCGATGGAAGGACGAAACTCGGATGGACGACGGTCGAGACGGTGATGGACGAAATATCGCCGAGAGAAAAATAAAAGTTACCGTGCGAGCGACTCGAATCGAGATAAGACAAATGAAACTTACAGTGATAAAAAATTGGGTTGAATGACAAACGAGTGTTCAGTGACCGAGAGTGGCTGGAGTACGGTCTATAAATGTGTCGTTCGCGGTACAAAACGTGAAGTGTCAGCCGAAGAGGGTGGATAAAGGGCTGAAGAACGAGTGCCGAGAGGGACGAAGGAGGAGCGGAAGAGGAAGGAAGAACGGGCAGCGAGAGGCAGAGGTGAAGAGGTAAAGAAAAAAAAATTCTAATAATTGACAAACGAGAATTAAAAAAAAAAAAAAAAAAAAAAAAATGAGTGAAACAACCGAGGCCGTGGAGGTCGAGGAAGCGAAAAAGTATTCGAGCATTAACGCAAAGAGAAGTCGGGGAATCGGTTGAGGCTACCGGCAGCGGCTCTCGAGGCGTTACCGTGCCGCCGCGGCAACATCACCCACCGAGCGATTTTATTTTTAGTATAGTGTCTTAAACTCGCGGCCAAGCGCGTCTGTGGACGCGAAGGTATTGGATGAGGATTGAGGAGAAGAGGAAAGAGAGAACGACAGAGGGTGTACGAGGGCGAGAGGAGCCGTGCCTAGCCGTTCGCCAACGATCAACGGAAAGCCGGATGGATATCTGCGTGTGTGACGTCGGGACTATACCTTGTTTCTCGTCGGCTCATTGGTTCTCTCGCCTACCGCCGTCGCAGCCGTTGTCGCCGCACGCGATTGCCTCCTCGAGTTTCGTGCCGTTACAGCTCTATTAAATATAAATTATATACACCCATATTTATATATATATTTTTTAATCGGCTCGGTTCACGGAGCGTCCGAGAAAGGCGGTGAGTACGGAGTTCGCTGTACGAATGACAAGAGTGCCGGATTGATTCGCAACCTCGTCAGTAAGCCGTTGTCGGCGCACTCGACGGTCTCTTTCAGTGTTTCGCCGTTACAACTCTATTATATATAATTTATTTATTTAACTATTACGTGTTTGCACCCAATTGCAAGACAATGGACAAAACTATCGTCCAAACGGCCATGTAATGAAAAATCGCAACGACACAGGAGGAAAGTCGTATAAAGTGTATTGCACAAAATAAAACATGTAACTGATGCAGTCGTCCTAGCAACCAGCAACATATATATACATATAGATATACTTAAAAATCATATATATATATATTTTAACATCATCTCGGATCACGGAGCGTCCGAGAATCGCGTGAAGCCCAGAGTTCGCTGTACGAATGACGGGAGTGCCGGATTGATTCGTAATCTCCTCCGGTGCCGCTGCTTGCCCGTCCGCCTTCTCTCCGCGGCTCCTTACCGCTTTCACCTCGCATATTCACGGTATAACGTAGTTTGTACTCTCGCCTGTGTATATCCGTCTACCGTACACGAGAATTTCTATATCCACCCTCGCAGTTGACGCCGCCATCGCATCTGCTGCTCCCACCGTTTTTGCGCCCTTTTGCGCGTGCGCCTCTCCGCTTCAATCCCTCTTTTTCTCTCTCTCGCCTCGTCACTCGACCCTCGCCCGTCTCTCAACTTCGTTCGTACGACGGGGCGCGGAGCCGCACGCACGGCCACAGGCCGAATTGACGAAGCTACTTGTCCCGCACGCGAACTTCCCAGACCTCGTGACCGACCCACCCTCCTTATTCAACGTCGTCGCGCGTTCTTTTATTTTCACCAGTGACTCGCCGCTCGTGAAATCTTCTTTATAATCGTGATTATTTTTTTTTTTTTTTTTTTTTGTGACGGTTCACCACGATCCATCGATTATTTATGATTTATGAACACGAGTCCGGCGGCGGGGAAACAAGACAGCCCGCCGGGCTGTCGCACTCGTGGAATAACGAAGCTTATGTAACACGGGCGAGCCTGACGACCCGACCTGGGCCGCGCGCTACTCGCACTCTCCTCCTCACGTCCAAACATTATTTCGGGAGTGCCAGCTAGCCGAGACCCGCTTCATCTCTTCTCGGGGCACCCCTGCGAAAATGCTCCGTGAACGGCCGTCCGGGCACGTTCTACTGTGCATTCCCTATACCGATTTTTATATATATATATATATATTTTTTTTTTTTTTGGGAAAATTCTCCAATTTTCAACTTTGAGTTTTACACATTTTCGCTTAATGGGAAAACGTTTCCGTTTCTATATTTTTTTGAATCGAATGAATAGAGTAGCAGCGTCAGTTGCAAAATCCATTAGTCGATTTGAAAATGATTATTTTCGGGAAAATTCTTTGCGTTTCAACTTTGAGCTTTATAAATTTTCGTTTAATCGTAAATTTCTTTTTCTCCTCTTTATGAACGGACCAGCAGCCTTAATCGCAAAATCCATTAGTCGATTCTTTTAATATTATTCTTTTCGGGAAAATATTCCGTGTTTTAACTTTGAGCTTTATAAATTTTAATAATTAATTAATTAAAAATTTAATCATAAATTAATTTACGATTAATTTAACCCTTAATCGTAAATCTTTTTTATTTTCATCGAATGAATTGAAGAGCAGCGTTAATGGCAAAATCCATTAGTCGATTCGTACTCGGAATCGGTAACAAGCTTTCGCGAAATTGGTATGACGATGACGATGCGCACGAGTCATCCGTGTGAATAACCGGCTTTCATCATACATAATTGCAGGCTTATCACGTGTTCCTCCCCTCCCATCCCGCTCACACCCCTATGCTGCTGGCTTGTTAGTAACGCACAGTGGTCTCGTATACCCTCGATTCTCGAGTTCTCTCCCAATTACACTCTATTGCGCGCCGCAAATTTTCACTCTATACCGTAATCGATACGCCGGAACAGTATAGCGGTAGCGACGGAATTGCGGTTCACCGATGTTTCATTCGGTATTTGTAGGTTCGCACAAACGACGGGCAAAACAGCGCTTCCGTATCCGACTCTGATTACGATTACGTGGAATCGCAAGCGGAGCAGCGAACACTCTTTCAACCCATCTGTGTATAAAACATTCTTTCCTTACTATTTCTACGATCGAACATCTAAATTCATATTTTAAAAAATTTATCAAATTAAATATATATTTTCGATACAGTGGAAATATTTCGCCAGATACAATTTACTTTTTTAAATTAATTGGACAGATTTTCTGATTTACTCACAACGTACAAATTGAGTTATTTGCATCTAAAAAATTTCTGAAGGTTCTTTAAAATGTTTTTCTTTTTTTTTATTTGACGAGTAGAATTGTACTATGTTTACCCGCTGTGCCGCAGACTCCCTACCCTTCCGATTGACGTCAGGCCGGCAATTCACCCGCGTTGACATATTTGAATAGCAATTAATTTTTCGACTTTAATCAGTTTATCGAAACGGAAGATAAGCGATAACGATTCCGCGCGGCCGTCCTGCGCATGCGCGCCCGTTCGAGCGCTCTCGCTATTTCCCCTCCGGCGTTATCGAAAAAATCTCCGTTATAATTCCACGAGCGTACGTCGACGCTTGATTGACAGGATTAAAGCCCCGTGACTATAGCTCCGGTAACTCTATCAAGGCTCCCAATGCTTTCCCTCTTTTTTTTTTTGTTCTCGAAAAATCGAGAGAATCGAAAAGCCCGGAATTTACCATCTACAACCAGTGAATCCATTAATTGGAATTTGAAACCGCCCACCGATGGGATCGATTCGACTTCCATCAGTTAAATAATAAAACGAAACAAAAAATGTTCCGTTCCACCTATTTCGACAAAGCCTCGATGACTTTTTTTGCTCTATTTTTTTTTTTTTTTTTTAAATTTCAAATACCGGAAGTGCCAGTTGCTTCGCGTTGTGCGTCAGCGACCGAGCGAAAAGTTCTCTCAGTCCCGAGGGAGCCCGGGAGTGTGGGCGAGACAAGTAGGCGAGGAAATTTCGAATTTCGCACGTGGCCTCGAGGGCGTGAACGTGGCACTCGATGCTCGGCTTTGACATTCCTTGCTTCAATTGCATTGCCTGTATAGCTCTCGACATGCATCGATTTAACGGGCTGGAGGGGGGGGGGGTGAGAGTGGGGCAAAACGGACCCATGTCCTCTATTCAACACGAGACTGTCTTGTATCCCGTGAAATTTTCTTAAGACGGTCCATTTTGCCCCCCGCTGTACCGTCTTGCCCCTCCGCCCTATTATCGCCGAGTATAGATCGCGGGCACGAGGCTCGAATCGCACAATAACTCATACCTCCGCCTGCGACACATTCATCGAAGTATCTTCGAGGGAACGGTGTCGGAACAGCCCGGAACTCGTTCATTAAGTTATAAAAGAAAAGTTGACGCGAATAGATCGATGCCGACGGACGACGAGTGATTCGAGACGAAGGTGCGTGGGTGGCAGTGTGTGTCGCGCGCGGATTCGTCATTCGCGCGCTGAGGCCTCTTTATTCTGGTTGTAGGAAGTAGAGAAGGTCGTCGAGCGACAGACCTCCGGGCAGCGGTGATCAGCGAGCTTCGTCCTCTCGTCTCGAGTCACACAGCCACTGGCCTGTCGGTATTTTCTATATAACAAATATAGAAAATAAGATTACTTTCTCATATTTTTATATCCAGATGAAAAGTTTCATGATTAAATTATGTTCGAGAAACTTTTTGCAGGACGCATTGACCATTAGGAAAAATGTTCATAATTTTTTGACAAAAATTTAAGACGATCTTTTTATATATATATATATAGATATATGTATAGGCGTTTGGGCATTAAAAGCCTAAAAACGATTCTTCGCCGGGCCCTCGAACGAGCAACAACATCCGCCCTTATCCAGACTCGGGACATTTCCGCAGCTAACTCAGTTGGGATCGAACTGCTGCTCTCACGTGATTGCCCAGGCGGTTTACTTCCCCCTCCATGCGGCCAGCGACTATAAAAGTCAAAGCATTAGCAACACCGAGAGACATTCTTCGCCAGTCTTTCCCGTGACGATTCGAAAATTCCCTTCTTACGAGCGAAACGAAAATCTCCCATAAAATGTTCCCATAAAATGGTGTTCCATTCACATTTTCTGGATTCAAAAAGACGTTAATTTATTGGTCAATAGGCGCTTATAAAAAATTACCGTCACTTTGCTGCGAGGACATTTCACGCCAGTCTCTCCCGTGACGATCCGAAGTGAAAAGCGTCCTTACGAGCCAAACGAAGAGCTCTCGTGAGTTCCCGTAAAATGGACTTCCGTCATGACACTAGTCTTGAGCGCGGTGAGTGGACTCGGCAGCGCCACCGCTCCCCGTTAGCGCGCGCGATGTTCCCAGTATATATAACTCACTGTATATATAAGTATGGTAACGGCAGCTCGCATATGACGCTCTGGGCGCCCGGGCTCCCAACCGGCAGTGGAGAGAGGAGGGGATACAGTGAGACGCGGATCAGACATCGTTGGGCGTTACGCGCGTAAGACACTCGCGGAAAGATATCAATGTACACTCGCACATCTACGAGCCGAACGCGCTGGTACAGAAGAGACACAACACCACGAGTGGCGATGATTTCAGAACTGACGTAGCTCCCCCCCCCCGAGCCGAGAGAGCTGTACGCGCTCCCGATTCTCTCCACGCTTCGCTCAGTCGGCCGTGGTCACTCGCAACGCTTTGAACTCGAACGACGCGGAATCGTCAAAGCGGCCTTGTGTAACGTGGTTTTTTTTTATATCTTTTCATTGGTTAACTTTTTTTTCTCTCTCGTAGTCACTCAACTCGACTCCATCCGAAACGAAGTAGGAGAATTATTATTGTCGACGGTGCCGGGTCGTCGACTAACGGGTCCGCGAACAGCGAACGGCGGCTCACCGGTCGACCCAAATTTCACTGCCATCCTAGAAAATTATTCATTCGAGTAAAACAAAAAAATACAGTTACGATATTCACTCAAGGATTGAGGAATCCTGCCGAGTGAAAAAGTGATACAAAAGTTGGATATGGTGATTTTTTTCTAAAAGAAATTATTTTAATATGAATTAAATATTAAGACTTGTCCTAGGAAATTATCAATTCGATTAAAACAATATACGTGTACGATATTTTCTCAGGGATTGAGGAATCCTGTCAAATCAAAAAGTGCCAGAAAAGTTGGATATGGTGATTTTTCTAAAAAAAATGTCTTAATATTAATTAGATATTAAGACTTTTTTCAACGCGTTTAGTGTTTCCGCTGGCCGTTTGGTAAACAAGCTGGCGCTGGTTAGCCTATCACCGTTTGCGGTGTATCATCGGTACGGGCCAAACTACTTGGTGCTATACGATGTTCTGTGCGTGCTTCGTGCGTGCGCGAAAGCGTGTTTATGTATAGAAAGCTTACGCAGAGGGAGAGAGAGAGAGAGAGAGAGAGAGAGAGAGAGAGAGAGAGAGCGAAGGAAACAGAGTCTCTCCGTTCGAGTTCTGATAATGTCATAGGCAGTGAAACGGTATCGTAGTACGTGGCTTGCGAAGCCAGTAAATAATTCGTTCGCACAGTTGGCCGTCCGAAAAAGTTTGTTTAAAAATAAAGACTCCTGAAGGCACTTTGCGTATTCTTTTTTAAACATAATACGTGCGTGGATGGGTTCGCAGCTGTAACGTTGGGAGACGCCTAATGGCATGACAACTAAGCAAAAGCGTCGTCGACTATATATGTCACCGGTATCTTTAGATTCCGCTTTACCGTACGTGGGTCGACTCGTCCGGGTTTTCAAACTGTCCACGTGATTTTTTTATTTTTATTCATTATTTTTATTTTATTCATTTGCATTTTATTTTTATTCATATTTTCATTCATTTGCATTCAATTAATAGATTAAAGCTGATTAGCGTTCTAAATTAAATGTCCTGTGTTTAGATTAATCGTGAAACGATTACACAGCTTTTAATGCCCGACATGCAATGACAACTCAAATTTTCCTTCGTTCTTGCTCGACTTGGATTTTTTTTTTATTATTGAACGAATATATATATTGGCAACTTCTTATTTATTAAAATTTATTCATTAAAATTAAAAATTAAAAATTTGTTCATTTTCCTTCAATTCATACATTGAAGCTGATTGAAGTTCGAAATTAAATGTTCTGTGTTTAGATTAATCGTCGAACGATTACGCAGCTTTCAATACTCGACATGCAACGACAACGAAAATTGTCGTTCGTTCTTGGTCGATTTGTTTTTCTTTTTTCGTCCATTCGGTGACACACTCTTCCGCGGATCATCCACGAGAATTCTGTGGTATAGTCATTCGCGTTGTAAAAAAATAAACAAAAAATGAATAGCGTAAAGCAATCATCGAAGTTGTGACGGTGCCGTGCTTTAAATAGATTAACGGATAAAAATGACGCAACGAGGCGGAAACAAGTGTTGGTGGTTGACGGCGTCCGTCTATGGAACGCACAGAGCCGCACAGTAACCCACACAGCAAACAAACTACTGCAGTGAGATTATAATTTTCGCAAGGATAATTTGCATTATCCTGTCGCTGGGTCTCCACGTACGGTCGAGAAAATACTCGCGCGAGACTCGGTCTCGGCGTATCCGTCGTTCGAACAGCGATGAATTTATAAATAGGCGGAAATATTCTCAGATATAAATTAATAGGAATATCGCACGAGAGAAAAAAGAAAACGATAGTTCGCGCTAATTCAGCCAGAGGGCAATGCAATAACACAATAAAACATTGATTAAGGTAGTCCGTGCGCTACAAGCAAGTCAATCGAGTGTCCGGTTTTCAAAAATTGTTTGTACAAGTTTTAATAGGGAAATTTTTGCGAACCAAAGTCGATCTGAATTAAAGAGTTTCTACTTTGTGTAGAAAACCCTGTGCGTAAATGAATTTACAGAAAATGAACTCAGTTTATCTAATTAAATCCACGAGCATATTTTTACGGAATTTTCGTGAAGTCAAACTTGTAATTTTTGTCCGCTCTCGACGAGCGGCAATTTATTTTGTTTGTTGAAATATGTTTTAGGAATTAACCGAGTAGTTTGTTTCGTTTAAATTCCCAATCGGAAGGAAAGTTTAGTTAGCGTCATAGATCCACTTTGTTTTCATAAGCAAATTACTCTAATTTGTAAACGATGAACATTATAATTGTTTTCCGGTAAATTCGTAGATTATCTATCACGTAACAAATTGAGCTCCCATTCGTCGAATTCGAACGAAAACTGCAAATTTGACTTCACAAAAGCTGCGTTAAAATATGCCAGTGGATTTATTGACCTAAGCTGAGGTATTTTTCTGTAAATTTATGGTTGGACCTGTTTTTCGTCATAAAGTACAAACTCTTTCATCGAGATCCATTTTAGTTCGCACTAATTATCTGTTTAAAATGTGTCCAAATGATTTTTGAAATCTGGATAATCGATTGATTCGACTTATCGCAAGGTCGGCTACCTTAAGATGACGTTAAAGTCACGTGACGGAGTCAGGAGTGTAAGAGAGAGAGAGAGAGAGAGAGAGAGAGAGAGCGACAGAGCACGTGTTTCACTTCACCTTAACCCTTTCACCGAACTGCGAGAACCCCCACTCGCTGTTTTTCTCTATTTTTTTTACGATCCCATCGAATTACATTCTCCGTCCAGCTTCGATGCGTGTTCGTGCTTTGGATCAACGAATGAGTTTCATCCTTGGACTGAATGTATAAGTAGGCGGAAATATTCTCGGATATAAATGAATAAGAAGATCACGCGAGAGAAAAAAAAAAGATAGTTCGCGCTAATTCAACCAGAGGGCAATGCACATCGATTAACCCTTTAACCGAACTGCGAGAAAGCCCACTGTGTTTTTTTTCTCTACGTGACATTGAATTACATTCTCCGTCCAACATCAGTGTGAGTTCAAGTTGTTGGACTGACGAATGAGTTTGATCCTTGGAATCGACAGTGTACACTCGTTCGGCGAAAGTTGACTTCCGCTAGAGCGATATTATGAGTGATTTAACGAATCACAGAACCCCTCGCCTATCGTCAGTTGTTTCGAATCGATAACTGAACACGCTGTGCGGCATTCGACAGGTAACGTCGACAATGTTTTGTTACCTCGTTTCTTATCGAGAACTTTATTGGAAACCGTTGTGGCAATCACGTACTTCATCGCTGAATCCCGCGACATTTTTTTTTTTTCTAACATCAAACATTCCGTGGTTGTTGAGCGTGACCGCAACGTCGATGAACTTCACTTCGATCCGTATCCTCGCGCACATCGCTGGTGGAGGACATAACCTCAAAACCGCGATAACCGACCGACCGCCGTTGCGCAACAATGCCAGCGAACGAATTAGACACGCTCGACGTGTACCGATTCGCGGGATCAGCTTTTCCATTGCCGAGGCGAAGAGAGCTCGTGACGCGCGTTCGATTGTTCGATCCGATGATCGGCACGAGTCGCGAATCCCAATGCCGGACACATCGTCCTTGGTCTTCGCGATTATCTCGCAACGAGAAGATCTCAAAATTTGCCGAATTGTAATTTACGAACGTTCGATTTATCTTTCGAGTGACCAGATATGCACCGCTTTTATTTTATATAAAAATAAGCTAACGATATTTTTTAAGATAAAACATTTAGTTAATTATCATTGGATTTTTTTTTTTTTTTTTTTTTGCAGCTACTGGACCTCCAATTCCACGGAGGTCAAGGGAGTAGTGGTACAAAGGAAGTAGTCTGAGCTGGTAGCTTTGGAGCAGCACAGCAGAGTTGGCATAGGCCAACTTAGACGAACGAGGAAGCGATGGCGACAATAGACGGGCGGCCAGCCCAATATGGCATAACTCTCAAACATCTCAGAGAGCTTATGGAACATCGAGGTCGCGAGGGCGTCAATAAAATTAATGGCCATGGCGGAGTGCAGGAGATTTGTAAAAAATTGTATACATCGCCCAGCGAAGGTGAGAAAAAATTATTTTTATTTGATCGTTGTGAATCGAATGTTGCGAATGGAAAGGAACAATTTTTTGGATTTCATTCGTCCATTTTTCAGGCCTCAGTGGATCGACGGCGGACATCCAGCACAGGCGAGACACATTTGGTTCCAACATGATACCTCCGAAACCACCAAAAACGTTTTTACAATTAGTATGGGAGGCGCTGCAAGACGTTACTTTAATCATTCTGGAAATAGCCGCATTGGTTTCGTTAGGTCTTAGCTTCTATCAACCAGTAGACGATGAGCTAGATGATGGTACGTGAGATTCGTTGATTTTTTTTTTGTTTATTTCTCGACGATCGCTTTCGACCGTCTATCCGAGCAATGCCATTTTTATTGCAATTTCTGATGATTGAGAAGAAAAAAAAAAAAATTATTCGTTAAACAGACGTTCATCTTGACGAGGACGAGTCGAAATACGGCTGGATCGAGGGCCTCGCTATTCTTATCTCCGTGATCGTGGTGGTAATCGTGACGGCTTTCAACGACTACTCTAAGGAACGACAATTTCGAGGTCTTCAGAATCGAATAGAGGGAGAACACAAGTTCTCCGTTATACGGCAAGGGGAAGTCAAACAAATCTCCGTATCGGATATCGTTGTCGGCGATATATGTCAGGTAATTTTTTTTATTATGAAAAAAAAACCACGGCCGCCCGACTTCGTAGAAATGAAACTTTTGATAATCGGACTTTTTTTTCATGCAGATAAAATACGGAGATCTGTTACCTGCGGATGGTATTCTTATACAGAGCAACGACCTCAAAGTCGATGAATCCAGTTTGACGGGAGAATCGGACCACGTTAAAAAGGGCGAAGCTTTTGATCCAATGGTGCTTTCCGGTATGCCGATCTACTCTCCAAGTCGGTTATTTACTGTAGGCTGAAGAAACGACGAATTTGACTTGTGCATTCGTTTCAGGTACCCACGTTATGGAGGGCTCGGGTAAGATGTTGGTCGCCGCTGTTGGCGTAAATTCGCAGGCCGGCATAATCTTCACCCTGCTCGGTGCCGCGGTCGATCAACAGGAGCAAGAAATCAAGAAAATGAAGAAAGGTAACGAACTCACGCATTCGCGAAACGGCAATGTTAATCCGCAAGATTTGCCACGCCAACGCTCGTCACTTCCCGCGCGCCGAAATCGAAAAAGCTTTTGTCGAGTATCGCGCGCCGAAAGTGGCGGGCGGGCAAAACTTACGGCACGACACTTTCAGAGTATCTCAGGCAAGTGTGGACCCGAACAAGTCTGCGCATGGTTTTCATTTTTATGTGAATTAAATTTGTATGAAACTCACTCTAGACGTCCATTTACCCCGAACGTTTTCGCATGTTCTTGTAACATATTAGAATGAATATTTATCGTTCCACTGTTACTATTAACTTCGTCCAATTTTTTTTCTAAAACAAGAAGTGAACCCCCTTCTTTTATAAGTCAAACTGTACGGAGGGCAATATTCATATTTCACGAGTTTGTCGATACTGCATTATGAAATTTCAAGCTTGATTTTTTGCCAGAAAATAATTACAACTACGGGCGAGGAGCTCCAAACTTGTCATACTTTGCTATTCTTTTTTTCATTATCAAGTGATGTCGCATCATTGTGAGCCACTTTCGTGCAAAATTGTTGTCAAATTAATTGAAAGGGTTCGTTCTACCAATTGCTATATTGCTATTTCATTCGATGAATTTAACTCCCCATTCGACATTCACTATTACTCCTCGAACTGCGCACACTTTCACCTTAAAAATTGTTCTGTCACATATAGATTAGCCACTACGATGAATGTGAAAAAGCCATGAGTCTAAACCTGCATTTGACGAGAACAATTTTAAATCTTAGACGATTCAGTCCCCCTAGTGTTTTTTATCCCACTCTCAGGCTGCTCGTGTAAATCGTCCGCTCCTTCATCAATAAAATTAATCTTATTTAATACGATATAAAATTGAAGAATTTAAACAGACAAAGAATTCAACGAAAGAGAACGAAGTCAAGTTACAAGACGCGATATTATTATTCCAAAAATCAAAACAATTGCAGACCATTGGTAACATTGCTAATCAATTTTTGTTTTGCATGCGTTTTTTTTTCTTAATCCAGAGGCTAAAAAGCAGCGGAAGAAGAAGTCTCTCTCAGGTGACTAGAACAAAACTACATATTCTTTCAATGAAACGAATTCACGTTTACTATCATGAAACAAAAGTCTTTTACGCTTTGTATTTTTTTATCTTCGCGTTTCTACTGCCGCTCTCTGTTTCTACTTCTCTATTCTTATGTGTTGAATTCTATTTTCACAAAGTTTTATACATATATTTCTGTATTTAAAGCTAACAAACTGTTTCGCGGTGAAAAAACAAAATTGTTTCGACTTGCTGTAATAATCGTGTATCGATGCATTTATTTTGATCTCTCGTTTTACCGACTAAACAAAAAAATGATAAACATCCAAAAGAATAATTTACAGTAATGCATTTGTACCTTGTCACGACTACTCCATTCATATATTTTTATCTTAAACTGTCGAACCGTAAAAAAAAAATCTAAACAATCTCATTGTTATAAATTTGTCTATCGAATCCTCTCGTACATACGACAGTCATTGTCCTGTTGGTGGTGGATCTTGCACTCGATTAATACATGACACCTTTCGTCTATTCACTTTTTTAATTTACATAATTAAATTTTTTTTGCATTTGATGACTGAACTCTCTGTTCTTATAACACATAGACTATTGAATATGCGGTTTTATTTTCCGTTACGATTGTGTAAATATTATACTAATTGTGTTTGTTTTCGATAGTTTAATTACGAAATTTAATTGTTTGCGATTTACGCTACGATTCCACGATTTTAATCGATTTCGTCAAATAATCCAACTAATTTATTTAATCGAAAAAGTTCATGAAAGATTCGTTACTTGTGACTCGTGATTGTTGTAACTTTAAATATTCATAAAAAAAAAATCCGCAAACATTTCTCTACTTCTCTGGAAAGTTCGAGCACAAGTACCGAATCTCGAATGAAAGTTTGACCTAGGAAGACTCTTTTGTTTGTAAATTTAACCCACCTATTATTCAAAAGGCGACGAATCCGGAGAGATCACAGGGAACAGTCACGCAAGTGGCGGAGCGAAGCACGACGGCGGAGAGAATCATCACGCACCGGCTGCCGCGTCCGGCGGCGGTGGTGAGGGCAGCAAGAAGGAGAAGAGTGTACTGCAGGCCAAACTAACGAAACTCGCCATTCAAATCGGTTACGCGGGCTCGACGATTGCCGTGCTTACCGTCGTCATACTAGTCATACAATTTTGCGTCAAGAAGTTTGTAATAGACGAGCTACCATGGAGGAGTTCGTACGCTGGAAATCTTGTGCGTCATCTGATTATCGGTGTTACCGTGCTTGTCGTCGCAGTTCCGGAAGGTCTTCCTCTAGCCGTTACACTGTCCCTCGCCTATTCCGTCAAGGTTCGTACAAAAAATCTTCCGTCCCTTATCCGTGAAATCGGGAACTTTCGATCGACGATTTATTTTCTGCGACGCTTTTTGCTCCCTCATAGATAAACCTATTTTCGTAAAATTAAAAAGATAATTTCAAGATTTTCATGTCAGAGTACTAAAAATAGTCCAAAACGTTGACCCATTAAATTTTATGGGAATTTAAAAATGTTGAATTTTTAAAACTATTATTATTATTTTTTTACACTTGACACGAGTTTCGAAATAAAATATGTCACCAAGAGTAAAATAACTTACAGTTTTTTAAGCAGCGGTGAGGAATAGAGTACACATTGTCTCAAGACGACGAAATGAGCAAATGTTATTTTGCGATTTCTCAAAATAAATTTTGACTTTTTTTTTTAATCCACAGAAAATGATGAAGGACAACAACTTGGTCCGTCATCTGGACGCCTGCGAGACGATGGGTAACGCTACCGCCATATGCTCCGACAAGACCGGTACCCTGACGACAAATCGCATGACAGTCGTGGCGTCTTACATATGCGAAAAGATGAGCAAAACACTACCAACGTTTGCTGAAATACCGAATCACGTTGGAAACTTGATCGTTCAATCGATATCGATTAATTCGGCATACACGTCCAGAATTATGCCATCGCAAGATCCTACCGAGCTGCCGATGCAGGTCGGTAACAAAACCGAATGTGCCTTACTTGGATTTGTAGTGGCCCTGGGCAAGAGTTATCAAACGGTGAGGGATGACCAACCCGAGGAAACGTTCACGCGGGTGTACACGTTCAACAGCGTTAGGAAGAGTATGTCCACCGTTGTACCGAGACAGGGCGGTGGATACAGACTCTTCACCAAGGGCGCTTCCGAGATCATCATGAAGAAGTACAGACATCTTTTCCCTCTTCCCATTTCTTCTCGATATCCCATCGTGGTATTTGCCCGCAAGAAATATTTACAATTATTTTTATCCCTCATTTTTTTTACAGATGTGCCTTTATTTATGGTCGCGACGGACACCTGGAGAAGTTCACCAGAGACATGCAAGACCGTCTGGTGAAGAACGTAATAGAGCCCATGGCGTGCAACGGATTGCGTACGATATCAATCGCTTACCGCGACTTTGTTCCCGGCAAAGCTGAGATAAATCAGGTTCATACTGAGAACGAGCCGAACTGGGAGGACGAGGAAAACATTGTTTGCAACCTCACGTGTCTCTGCATCGTCGGTATTGAGGATCCGGTGCGTCCGGAAGTGCCGGACGCTATAAAAAAATGCCAAAAGGCCGGTATAACCGTGCGTATGGTCACCGGCGACAACGTCAATACAGCGAGATCAATAGCCCAGAAGTGCGGTATATTCAAGCCGAACGAGGATTGGCTCATTCTGGAGGGCAAAGAATTCAACAGGCGGATCAGGGACAGCAACGGCGAGGTGCAGCAGCATCTGCTAGACAAAGTATGGCCGAAGTTGAGGGTACTTGCCAGATCGTCGCCTACCGACAAGTACACGTTGGTCAAGGGCATGATCGACAGCAAGATATCGGCGTCGCGGGAGGTCGTGGCGGTAACCGGCGACGGTACGAACGACGGTCCGGCGTTGAAGAAAGCCGACGTCGGCTTCGCGATGGGCATCGCCGGCACGGACGTCGCCAAAGAAGCTTCCGACATTATTCTAACGGACGATAATTTCTCGTCCATCGTAAAGGCCGTTATGTGGGGAAGAAACGTTTACGACAGTATAGCCAAGTTCTTGCAGTTCCAATTGACCGTGAACGTCGTTGCCGTGATCGTCGCATTCATCGGTGCTTGCGCAGTACAGGACTCGCCGCTTAAGGCGGTACAAATGTTGTGGGTTAATTTAATTATGGACACGTTAGCCTCACTCGCCTTGGCCACCGAGTTACCTACGCCCGATCTTCTACTTCGTAAACCATACGGCCGTACGAAACCACTCATATCCCGGACGATGATGAAAAACATCCTGGGTCAGGCCGTTTATCAGTTGACCGTTATTTTTATGCTCCTCTTCATGGGTGAGTAAATAACAATGTTATAAAATAGTACTTTGCGATAAGAGTGCGAGAAAGGTGGTCTCTTCGGTTAAGGTTGGAAAGTTGGCCGCACGAGCCGCGGGCCGTTTGTCGCTCGAGAGGAGGCGAGTGCTGCCCACTTCTCAACCGCCGTCGGAAACACCGCTTTGTCTTACGTGTATCACATAGTATTCTTTTGTAAGAAATGCACGGAAACTCCCGCTTTTCGTGGTTGTAAAGCTTGGTGAAAGCGTGCTGGAAAGGAGCTGCAGTGCCAGGATACGTGTGCGTAAAAGTCCCTACGGCGATTTTCTCAGTTTTCACTTTCGTCACGCTCTACAGGCAAGAAAAGCGGAACTTTTCATGCATTTGTTACAAAAAACATGTATTTATCTTTTCCAACGCGATCGTTCATAATCTGTTTGCTCGTTTCGAGCCTCGTCGCTATCATCTACTGACGAAAATTTTCACGCCGAACAGGCGACAAAATGCTCGACATCGAAACGGGACTAGGAGCCGCAGAACACGGTGGCGGGCCCACCCAACACTTTACAATCATATTCAACACATTCGTCATGATGACCCTGTTCAACGAATTTAACGCGAGAAAAATTCATGGTCAGCGACATGTCTTCCAGGGAATCTTCACGAATCCCATATTTTATTCTATTTGGATTGGAACCGCCTTGTCGCAAGTGAGTAATATTCTTTGCGTATCTCCCGACGTATTCAATGAAACTGTGTTTTGTATTGACATTGCAGCCACGATATTTGTACGCTCTCCAAAAAATGCTACGAATATTTTTCTCATTGGTTTATCCATTCCTCGTTGTATTTACTTTTTTATTTATTTCGATTGTTTTCCTTTGTTTTCGATCAGGTGGTCATCATCCAGTACGGTAAAATGGCGTTCAGCACAAAAGCCCTGACCCTCGAACAGTGGATGTGGTGCATGTTCTTCGGGATCGGTACGCTACTGTGGGGCCAAATAGTCACGACTATTCCTACGCGCTCGATTCCCAAGATCCTTTCGTAAGTCAATAATTCATATAATCGGTATATCAAACAATTTTTTTTTCAGGTTTTGTACTCGTTATTTAAATCTCGAAAGTACCCATTCTTATCTTTCGACGCTGAGCTCGGTGCGACACGGAACATATCCATTGGGCATTGATACTGTTCTTCCCACGTGCACGAGCTACGGTCAATCGAATGTTCATAGGAAATTTACGAATAGCGCCAGAAGCTCGACAGTATAAAACATAATTTACTGGGCTCCTGTATAATATCACGATTGTACGATTCCTAGAATCGTGTCGTCATTATCGAATCGCAGATCTCATTGTTGTCGTTGGGCACCATGTTGTTTATTTGTCGAATATGTTTCGATTTTTTTTAATACGAATGGCGTTTCATTTATTTGCTCAATATCGTTACGAATTTATTTTATTTGCTAGTTAGAGCGCCGTTTCTCTTGTGAGAAAAAAAAAACCTTTATCGCTAAAGAAAGGAAAAAAAACCAAAGGTTTTTAGCTGTCTGATATACATAGCACGATGATATGCGTACAATGACCTATGAATATCCGCACTCATTCTGTATATACGTAGGAAACATATTTAAACCAAATATTTCATTTGTTTTGTTGGTACAAATTACACTTAAAAAAAAAAGAATCTATAGTGATTTAGTAATTGGCCAACCAGCATGGTGCCCAAGTTCCGTTGACGTTTATTTCGTTTATTACTGTTTGTTAGTGTCAAGCCACAAAAAAAAAAAAAAATTAGCGTCTATAAATAGCTTACATATCCCCTTGGTACATGGTAGCAGCCTCTGCATGCTAGATTTACCCGATTCACGCTAATCGACATACACCCGAATTGGGCGGGTGACAAATCGTAGGCCTTTTCCTCTGAATGAAAAAATAAAAAATAACAAAACTACTGGTTTAATAGACCCTTCGATACGAGCGTGTGATTATTCTGATCAGCGCGATTTAAAGCGGTGTCCAAAACGAACGAGAGAAAAGTAACGCACCATTGGTGGTTCGTCAATATTTAATTCGTATCCGAGCCAGTTTAGAAACTGACCTGGGAAAAATTGTGTTGCGAAAGAGAGTGAAGCTAATTTAATTATAGAATTTAAAATAGTCGCTCGTCTCCTCTAACACGCAATATCCCCCCAACCTCCCCGGATATTTCGGATGTCTAGACGTATTTTCGTTTTACAGTGGATGTTGCATGATTACGAACGTTCGAATAACGAAGATATTTAATCTACGTACTTGTTTGTATGTTAACGATCGACCGCCAATTGGTCACTGAGAAATATATATATATATATATATATATACATAAATATTTATATATATATATATATATATATATTATATGTTTTAACAAACCGACTAACGAGGAAACGAATTAATCCACGAATGGTCGCTTGACAATTAATATCGTCACATAACACGCGGACCGTAACAAAAGTCCATAGCGAAGAGAGTACATTTCGATTGCTTCGCAAGAAAGTACGCCATGCAGATGGCGCAGTAAAAATTTATAACGAGCAACTAATGATTCGAGGGGCTCGCGTAGTGTCCACCTTCTTTCCCCCTCCCAATTTTTATTATTATTGATTTGTGCAGTTACCTTTCTCTCCGACGTATCCTTCTTAGTATTTTTCTTATTTTTTAAAGCCCTCGCTATACTTTACGATAAAATCGTCCCGATCCACTCGTTTTACGTTCGTACATAGATTTTGCGTTTGATTTTGAGTCTCTCCTCTTCCCACTACACACTTTATCCGCCGGGACACTCGGTGCCCTGTTTTAGTAAAGGCGAAACTAGTCATCGGTGAGCAAAGAATTAGGCCAAATTTAGAATGTCCGTTATCTCTCCTATATACATAAATATAAATCGGTAAGCCGTTTTAAAGTAGCTTGTCGTTTCGTAGGTGGATCTTGATCCAAATATTTCCTTCTTCCACCCTTTCCACGAACAAGACGTTGGACTACGTAGAACACGACGGATACGAACGAGTCCCGATGTCTTCTCTAACATCCCCACATTCCTAACACGCCGTTCGTCCCCTTAAGAAAATAGACTGCGGGTATGACTTGGTTTTCGTAATTTATTAATCACAGAGCGTCAGGACGAACCGGAAGTGACGGGACGAACGTCCGGAACGCGGGGCGTTCTTAGGAGGAGAGACGATGAATATATCGAACGGTATGACGAAAAAGAGTATAATGACGTTTCATTATTCGTATCCGCGAGAATTATTCAATTTAGCAAACCTCTGACTTGTACGAGCTGAAGATGCGGCTATTAAAAATAAAAAAAATAAAACCGATGGAAAGAAAAACAATTGCGGATCCGCACAGCGAGGCGATCGAAATATTCCCGTCGACGAAAGTAACCAGGTAGAATACGAATCTGGAGCGTTTCAATAGTCTCGAGAACATCTTTTTTTCTCCCCGTGACCTCGTTACGACGAATATAGCCAGGCACGAAATTGTTAAGTTGGAAGGAATTAATTTAAAAAGAGGAAAAAAAAACCGGCGGATTATCGAGCGGTATGATGACGGTACTACGCATGTTGATACTAATATACAAAAAAAAATACCAACAATCGCTATTGTTAACGTCATACATAAATCGTCGGCCATTAACATTGTTACCCCACCATTGACGTCTTAGCGTTATCGATTAGTTTTCTTTTTACGTCGTTAGTCGATTACATTAATATTTACATAGATTTATATATTACATATATTTATACCCGGCATACTAATAATACTCATTCGACAATTCTCATCGAGTCTGTCCCCCGTCTACCTCTCGTTCATTCACTTCATTACACAGCCCGAAAACAATAACTTTTTTATAATTTTTTTTCTACCACATATAACCCAGTTGTATCCTCGAAATCTGCCTCAAACCCAGACCCCGATATTAATTTTTAGTTGACACCCCCCCCCCCCCCCCACTGCCCCTTCATACTATTAGAGCTGTTTACTTAAAAAAGAAAAAAAAAACGAAAACTTTCATAAAGGGAAACGAGAGTTGGGAAAACGGAAAATTGAAGGCAGTGGAACGCGCGTTGGCAGCCCGACAACGAAACAAACAAAATTCAAAAAAAGAAAGTTAATTAACAGGGACCGAGTGATGAAGAACTGGTTTAATTGTTTTTAAAAACAGATGGGGCCGCGGCCAGCCGGATGATATCGGTGCTATCAATCTAGGAGACGAGAAATACGACGCAGACTCGGATAAAAAGCCGCGCGCAGGACAAATTCTATGGATTCGTGGTCTGACGCGGCTACAGACTCAGGTAACTATCCCTATCTCACTCTCATTTCACCACTCAAAGAGTCAACATTATCAGATCCTATCACAGAGGTTACTACTACACTATTACTCTCAGCCACATCGAGACGAGAACATATTTTTTTTTCCATCGACCCTGTTTATACTGTTTTCATTGTTTCTTTAATTATTTTTTTTACATATTTTTTTTTTGTGTCTCGATAGATAAAGCAGATTCGATAGAAACGACAATTTCGACAGCGGTCGACCGGTGTTCATGTAATACACGATACACGTACCACGAGTACCACCTGCTTTCCCCCCTGCCCGCCCCACTTTGATTTTATGTTTTTCCTTTCAGTTCTCTCGGCTCGCGAATGCGTGAATCCAAGCGCCTTTTTTTCTTCGCGCGTCCCTCTTGTCACGAAAAGGGCGTATGAAAATTAATTTTATTTCAAGAAATCAAAGGTCGCCTCTCACCTGGATTCGTGCATTCGCAAGCTTCGTCATTGCATTCAATAGGCGAGTACTCCGCGAGATAATGAGAATGAAAAAAAAATTAAAAAAAAAACAACAGCAACCGAATAGGATACAAACGTGTGCTGCATTGTATAGGTCAGTGAAACGTAACCACGTTCATCCGCGTTCGTTTCGTTGATAGGCTTCTCGCTAAAGTACAAAAAAAGTACAAAAAAAAGGAACTTTGTAGACGCGCAAAGTGAAAAAAGCTCAGCACGTTCGGTATCGTTGCGAGAACGATGGTTATACATATTTCCAAGCATAATAACACGTGCATCGAACTATTATTTTTTGGTTGACAATTATCAATTCGGACGGGATAAATGAGCAGGATTTGCGGCAGGTAAAAAATTCGACGCATTCACGATACGAGTTCGATTAAAACGGGTAGGTCGAGTTCTCAGTGAGAAAGGATTAAAATATTAAAAACAAAAAAATAAGCAAACGATGAAAGCAAAAAAACGTCATGCATCATTTCGCGAAACGCCAGACGATGATACGACGAGAGAGTTTGTATGACGATTTACCCGACGGAAACTTCCCGTGTAAATAAATTCGTAGCGCGTAGAGTCGTTAGCGCTTGTCCCTCCAAGTATCGATAGATTTAATTGTAGAAAAGATAAAGAGTGTAGACTATTTTTAAAAAAAACTTCAGGTATCGAGTAAGTGTCGACGCGAGACTCGTGAAAAAAATCTCAACGAGCCAATTCGAGCCAATAAGTTTGCCGACATACATCGTCCTGCACGAAACATGCGTTTCCCCTCCAATCGGTAGCAACAACATAAACATCGTTTGTAATACAACGATAATAACGAACAATAATAATACAATATCGTGATATCCGTATCACACCAACAGACTCGCTACGCCCACTTAGAAATGGTCCACGCAGTCCTCGGCCGCTCTCTATATGACCGAAAACTCTGTCTCTCGATCAATAACCAACCGAAAAAAAAAAAATCTCTCGTTCACACGAATTCAGATTCTCCAAACTCTTTTATCTTCATCTTTTTTCTCTTTCTATATCTTTTTTATCGTCTTCTCCGAATTCTCGTTTACTTTTTCAAAGCGTTCTCTTTACCGTAAGCGAGACAAACATACAAGCGGTATATTTTTTGTTTTTTTTTTGTCTTTAATTTTTTTTTATTAAAAATTAATTTATCGCAAGAGGATGCTTGGAAAGCATCGCGCTTAGTAACGCTGCAACTCACTGAGGGATCCGCGTGCCGTTTTGCCGCGCGATGAGTATCGACGAGACAGGAGAAGTTAATTTTAAGGCACAGATAGGATAAGGCTCTCAGTCACAATGGGCGCAACCTCGAATAAAAAAACCTCGATGAATAACTCGATCACACAGCCCTCTATCTATAAACTCCGGACAGAGCACTTACAAAACAGAACAAACGTCGAGGGGTGGCTGTTTTCAACTCGTCACCGGTCAAGCTGCGGCATCGAAACATTTTTCTGCCCGTTCGATAAACGGCTTTTATAAATAAAAAAAAAAATGCCCGGCACGCTAACCGTTGGTGAGTTTGTCGACGAATGTGAGTGCCGAAAAAAAAATAATAACGAATATCGTTGTGCACATGCGAATGAAAGATTATACTCGAGCGAATGTAGAGACAGTTGAGTACCTCCCAATACTCTATCATCGTTACAATGACGACCGAAACAACAGCAAACGTCGAATTGTTGATTTTTTTTTTGTTTTTTTTTTTTTTTTTTGGTCAATTGAGATTTATTCCAACTGAAACGCATTGCAGTAAATCTATTGCGAATGCTCCTCAGAATCGATCGATCGCTATGCTAGGGAACGAAACATTTTCCCGGGAAATTTGTTCATATTGAAAACGATAATAAATATTACCGAGCACAGTGGTCGACTTTTCGAGGTGATTCTTGTAAAATTTCTCTCTTCCTAACGGTGCGATATCACTTCGATATCGCACCCTCACGGCGCTTCCAACATCATCGTGTATTTTTATACAATAAAAATATATAGATCGATATATATATATTTACTTAGATACGTTCATACAGATAATAACATCGCTTAAGCCAAGTATCACGTAAACAAGACAGCGACACACTATTAACGACGAATTAACAATTATTAAGATAATGAAATAAAACTGAATATGTAACCTACTTTCAGACGAGCAATAGAACTCTGGTGCAGAATGTATCTGTGACAGGCAGATCCCCCTCTCAGGATTACTATATGGTTAGTCCCTTCAAACAACTCCGCATCGTTTGACCGTCTTACATAATAATCTCGTTTATTCGTTTTTTCTCTTTCTACTTATAATATGCGCCTATATTTATTTGTCTTTTACATTATTTACTTTTTATTTTTCTTTTTTCATTACGTTACGATGATTTTCCTCAACGAACTTTACTTCATCATTTTCGTGTGAAGATTTGAGTTTTACTATTTTTTTTTATACAACTGATTTCGCCTCTGTGACACTCCTTGTTTCGTTTGACGTAACACGTTTGCTTGCGGATCGCGAGTAGTAGCTACCTTGGAACGTCTCTCGTTTATATTCTTCATTATTGATCGAGGGCTTTTGAGCTTGTCGATTAACCACGTTTTTTTCTTTATTGTAAACAAAAAAAATAGAGAACATTTTTAAACGAATGTTAAATTCATTGACGGTACTATTCAGCCAATGCTTACGATCCGAATCAGCTATTTTATTTTATTTTTTTCGTGTTCTCACATTCTTTTGATATTCGTGTTGATTATTATTATTCCAACGAAGCCGTGGATCCATATTGCGTCGGTGCATCATCCTGGAATTGCCAATACCGTTTTACAAATTGCTATAAAAATTATAGTGGAGATTAATATTTTTTATAAAAAATTATAAATGCCCGACGCCCTTGCGGTTCACGACTCAGGAAAGCCTCTTAAAAAAAAACTTGTTTAATTTTATTTTTTGCCGGTCACGACACAAATTTGGCTGCCGTTTTATGCGCTTCTCAATCGAGTGACTCTAATTTTTTAAATTTTTAATTTTGTCAAATCATACTTGAGTTTATTTTGATATTTCATTGTAAATTCAACCTATATGACGCATGTGAGCATTCGCGCATGAAGGGACTTATCGGCCCCTGCGCGATCGCACAACGAAGCTATTTACGAGCGTTCCTTGTTCTCGATGGTAACCACCTGATATTATTCAAACTTGACTGTGTTCGCTTCCTACTGTGATATATTTTTTTATACTTTCAACATTTTCTCAGATATTCTCTTTATCATTTTTTAAAAAATTTTGTTTCTTTCAATTAATGCCACTAAATATTTTCCTTTTTTCTGATTAACGCAATTTGGTGTTGCTGTGATATACTAATTTACGATATGATATATATATGCCATATCGATCTGGATGTACGTACGTACCGTATGTATGTGTCTTAACGTAATACTGTGTGCTACTATCAATCAATTACGTCATTTAGTTTAAGCCGGCCACTCGAAAAAAGGAAAAAAAATATATATATATATTCTCGCACTTCTACAATCCTCGCTTTCGAATAAATTTCGAAGCAAACATACGAAAGTTCGTGACAGTTTTGTTTTAAAGATTAATCTATAATCATTAACGGCGCGAGAGGCTGAAATTTTATGTTCGAAAAAAAAGAAGAAAAAGTTATTAAAAAAAATCGATAGCCCCACAATTATATTCGTGAGTGTTCATTATAATTCAAACGACGATAGTGCGGATGTCAATATCTCTCGATCTCTCCATACTCTTTGTATTATTATTTCTCGCTGTTCGGCGAAGTGGAAAAAAAAACCTCGACTTGGATTGGATTGTCATCCACGGACGAATTTTTTTTTTTTTTTTTTAGAAAACAAAGTTGAAGTATGAACGAGGAAGGACAACATTGAAGTAGATCTTCTCGATCGATATGACGGGTTGTACGGATTATATATGTTGGAAATACGAATAAAAAAAAAGAAGTAAAATAAACATGGATCGCGACGACGAAAGTGACGAGCGTACCGGTGAATACGCGTAACACATTAGGCTTCGGTAAACAACGAGACTGATCTGGTATGATTTATGATTTGTTAGCCAGCGGAACCCATTCGGGAGACTGAGGTATAACAGGGCGGCAGTCTTGCCAGTCGCCATACTTTTCCTGTCGGAGTACAAACAAGTACGTAGCTCACCTAGATCGTCTGTTCTAATGCGTTGTATGAGACCTTGCATACGCGTGTGAGGTTTTCTTTTTTTTGTAAGATCGCGCTCGTCATACGTGCCGGGTGGAGGAGGATCTTATTTCTCCCCCATCGACGAACACACTCGCCACATTTTTACTTCGATTATCCGGTGGGAACACGGTTGTGGGGGAAGATTCGAAAAAAATATTTAAAATGTTTCGACAATTTATTTATTTTTTAATTTTTTTAAAGCGAAGTGTTCGTCGATGGTGCGGTAAAGAAATGGCAGAACAATATCCAGAACGTATGTCGCTCGCGTTGATAGGCATTTGGACTTGTTATGTTGGATGATGAACGTCGTTTGCGACGATGATAACGTTGATTAATGGTGACATGATTTATTATTTTTTTTCTTTTTGTGGGAAATGATAATTTATTGCACCGATTTAATTTTTGTGTGGCGGGGGTGTGACGCTCGATGAAATTTAACAGTAGATTATTTTTTAAAAATGCGAGAAGGAGGCGCGTTGCAACGCCGTTTCCCACGTCCGCACCCCCGCTTTCGTAGTATAGCTGTCTGAGTGTGCTGCGTGTTACGTACTCCAAAGCGAAACCCATTTTATAATACAATAAATTCGGTAATACTATCCAGCTTTCAAAAAATCTAAAAAATAAAAACCTTCGGGTTTTATTGATACTCAGTCGAATCGACATCACATTGCCTTTTTTTCACATCGGAACGGCCGTTTTCTGGCGAAAAAAATCTGAATAGCGTGATGAAGTACCGTTGAAACTCACTGGTATTGTCATCGTTCTATTGGTATTTTTTTTCTCTCAATACCTTAAGGATATTATGATTCATGATATTTTTAAGATATACTGAACAGCCGATAATGATTTCCTGGCCCTCTCCACGATTCGGAGCGAATCCACTTCCGAGCTCCATGAACTCCGCTGGCGAGTGCATTGGAATATTCATTTCCACTTTTACTAATTTCTGTTGCCTGAGACTGACGTTTAACAGTTTTTTTTACGGCTCATTTGAGGGTGTTGCAGTGCAGTGATTTTGTTCTCTTTACTGTTTTCACTAACTCTTGGTATCTTTACAACGGTGTTGATGAGTTTACCGAGTCCGAGCTTAAGACCGCTACTATCACTACTGCTACCACGTAAGTTTCCGATTGTCTCGCTGCGGGACGAATTCATTTGGCCCCTTCGGTTAGAGCGAAACAAAACACCCACCTTGAAACGCTTCCACAAAATATTGTAAGATTAACTCAGAGACATTACACGAACTCCAACAGACTTACAGCAACGATACAAAGTGCGCATTCCATAAGCTGCTGATTTTCAAAAAATTTTGTTTTTGGAATTTATTATTTGTTGTCGTTGTTGCTGCTGTACCGAGTTTCTTTGCAAATTCGACCTCCTACCGAGCCGATTTGTGCGAAACCCTGCTTGAGCAAAAAAGACAATCATTCTCCAAAGCCTCGAACATTTTTGATGCCAGGCAATACAGCGTGAGGAAGATTGGATACCCAATTTTGCTATGCATACAGTCCCACTGTGGAAATATGAAAAATAATATTGTAAAAAACATGAAGACAAAAAATTGAATTTGAATAAAAAAAAAAAATATCGAGACGAGATTAGCGTACGACAATTCGGGTGTCACAAAAAACATTGCTCTACATATACTTATATACTACTGCCCGCTTTCGTGTATCACAGCCCTGGCCTGCAATCACACGAGGATGGCTCATACACAACCCGCCTAGATTAACTAGTTTTGTTGTACACCATTAGTTTGTCCCAAAAATGCCTAGGAATGAATGTTATTAGGCTTATGTGTATACGTGCGATGTAATAGAATTAGGTTGACTGAGCACGCAAAAATTCGAACGGATGGTCGTTTGCTGAAATTAATCTTCGAATTACATGATATAAAAAAAAAAAAAAATCGACGTGAAAAAAAGCAATCAATTTGATGATCGACTATCAAACGAGCTTTATGATATTATCCTGTGTGCACTTGATGATTTAAGCAAGCCTAAATTGCCTCTCTATCTTGCGTGATTCTATTGGCTTAGGCTTCGCGTAGAAAAAATAATAATAATACGATCGTTGTAATAATTTGTTTTGGCACGTGACGTGAGAATGAAAAATTTCCTGAAATCCCCCAGCCGCACCCACGTACCATTGTGTTCAGACGAGCGATTCGATAAAAAAGAAAAAAAGCAGAAGAATCACTGAGTGAGATGATGGCTCGTAAGGTAGAACGGTGAAGTGATTCGCTAATTTTTTTTTCCAGCCTTCGAAATGATTTGATTCGGCGAATGAGAAAGGAGAGCTCGAATCAGCTCGATTACTGCGTTTCTCTCTGACCCTCTTTATCTTCCTCACTATCTATCTTACGCTATTATCTCCTCTCTCTCTCTCTATCACTCTGTCTGACTATATCTCTCTAAATTATTGTGCGACTCGAGGTGAAAAAAAAATCGTTATTGTGTTTAACAATTACGATACCGGACTGTAGCGGACCATTCCTAATTCGGAGATATTTTTTCTTTAATATTTTTTTTAACTTCCATTGCCCCGGTATTTTCACTGAATCTGAGAATTAAACGCGTAACGACAGAGCGATTCAGTCAGTTGTTGCGACTAAACGAGAGAGGAGTTACCTTTTTTCGTTCATTTTTATTTGCGGCAAATTGTTTCATTTCGTGAAATTTAGGTCCGTTCCGAGAGGACGAGAAATCGGCGCGAACTCCGAGCGCCGACGTGTCGGGGAAGAAAAGAAAATTGGTCGGCCGGAGGAGTTGCGAGAGCCCCGATTTCTCGATGAATCGGCTTGAGGCTGCAGTATACGAAAAAAAATTTATAATAAAAAAACTGTTGCATGTTTCGAGTCAGGTTGTTGCTTTGATCGCTGCGAAATTCGGCTGAACGGCTGGCCCTCTCGTGTCGAACAAATATCGGCCGGTGTTTGGGATTTTACGAAAAAATAAGAAAAATCCCAAATCGCGACGAACACCAGACAATAAATTAATAACGTTATCGTGCGTGTCCGCCACAGCGACGACGGTCTCGCCAGATCTCAGCTGTTTTAGAGGCTCCTATGCGACAAAAGCTCCAAGCTGTTGAAACTCGATCCCAGAGAACCCGGTAGATGCAAGGCTAATGAGAGAGATACCTGCTGAAAAAGAAAACATAAAGACGCCCGGGTAAACGAAAAGTGCCAAAAAAAAATTGATGAAAAAAAAATACCAAAAAAAGTATTAACGAAAGCAGGGTGCTTGTGTGTTCGCTGGCCTGCCTCCTCGCCTCCTGATAGAACACCCTTCCCTATTTTTGCAGCTTCGAGTAATCAGAGCATTCAAGTCGACTCTGGAAGATCTGGAGGAGCGTCGATCTGTTCATAGTTTACACAGCTTACACAGTATGCGAAGCTCACGCAGCCACACCGGGCCCAGACCGCTATCCGACTTCACGTACATTGACGAAGACCCGACAAATCCCATGCTGTACGCGAGACCGGCGAAGGGCTCGAACGCCGTTGCCCCCGATCATAATCAGGATAGCGAGACGAGCTCACGAGGATCCAGACTGCAGTCTATCAACAGCCCGGCGTCGCCGCTGCTCCTGAGCGTGCCTGGTTCAGCAGCTGTGTACAACAACCATCACCATACGAACAACAACAGAACGAACTCTTCGTCGAACAACGCCCACAATCAGAGCCCGAATCACACGCTGCAGACGAGCAGGAGTCCCGACTCCCTCGCTAATTCCCCATCCGCGGGTTCCACCGACGCTATGCTACCTGACCTACCGAAACTCGTTCACGAGACCAGCATTTAGGCTGCTTCCCCCTCCACCCTCCATCCCTCGCGACCCCGAAAGCCCGATTAAAAATTATCTCTGTCTTGCTGTTATCATCCAAGCTTCTATCGCTCTCATAGAAACGGGCCCACCTTTCTTTCTCTCTCTCCCGTTCACTCTCTTTGTGAAAAAAAAAAATTGAAACATCACCTCGGCACTTCCTTATCGCCGGTTCAAACCACGCATTTTTTTGTTATTGTCATCCAAAAACGTAAAATTCGAATCACGATCACTTAACAAGTTTGACTCGACGAGTCTCAAGTCTCGGGCTCCAAAGTACTCTCTCTCTCTCGTTACTTAGATGGCGGATTAAAGTAATTGAATGAATAACGATTCATGATAATGATAACGCACACAGGCCTAGTATACATCCTTGTATTGTATATATACACGTATATATATATAAATATATTTCACCCGGATGGAATACGCATGCCTGAAGCTATTCGACAAACGTACTACAGTCATCGTACTTAAAGCAGACTTTTTTGGGTTTCTTTCTTCCCCCTCAACTCGATTTCGGACCGTGAGTATCTCACAGGATGTATTTGTTCGTTATCTTGTTTTTTTTTTTAAGCTGTAAATAATGCATTGTATGACGATCGGAGAAGCCACTGACGAGTGATCGGTGATGTTTGATCTTTTCTCTTATTCTTTTATATATATATATTTCTTTTCGTTCTTTTTATTCTGTAGAAAAATTCGCTTCATTAGCTTCAGTTGCCAGCTATCGACGATTGGCCCACGAACAACGAACCCGTATTGAAAAAAAAATATATATATCTAACTCACACGACCAATTCGATCCCTATGCTACTTATCACAGGTGCTTCAATGTCTGTTTGTCGGTCTGTCTGTCTGTATGGGATGTGAATGTGACTGAGAGAAGAACTCCGTCGAGTCTGCGCATAAATAATAATTCAGGAAATAATGATTTTTTTTATATATATTTTTTTTGAATTAACTAGACGAGATTTATCAGCTCTTCGAAATGTACAAATCGGTGATCCCTGATTGCATGGGCTGTACTTAAGGTTCATCATATTTACACGGATGACCGAGAGTCTGTGGCAAAGCTCGACACTTTTTTTTCGCCAATCGTTTGTATCTCTCTATCCCTATTCATTTCTCTTCTCTCATTTCTCTCATTTTGTTTCATCGGTGTCTGTTACGTGAAACTCGTCTGCTAATTCGTGTCCGGAGAGCTCCCGGCCCCCCTCGATTCCCTCTTCTATTCCTCACGTTTAGACACGACGATCTCAACGTCGATCACATGTACTTATTAACCATCTTGACGCACAACCCTAACGTATGTCGAACGGGGTGCCTGAAAAACACCTGCAATGTTTCTTTTTTTTAACAATACTCACCGTCAATGCGCGGACCACGCTGGCGATAGGGAGCTCAGTGAAACGAAGGAAAATGAATAAATAACTAATATATATATATTTTAAAGAAAATTAAAAATAAATTATAAAAAAACCTGTGACCCTCTTTGTGGCTCGGTTAATACGATTAAAGACAATATACCGACCAAGAGCAGAGAGCAGAGGAAGAAAGAAACAACAAAATTGATTCTTTTTTTTATTTCTTTTTGTTGGTTTGTTGGTTTTTTTTTATTTAAATAATTCGACGCAAGACGGTGAATTAAAATTGAGAGAAACATTCACGCGCGTTCGTGGTTCAGATAACGCCCCACGTAACGTACCACGACGACGATAACGCGCACACTCGTTTATATTTTTATTTCTTAAATTATCGTACGCTTAGGTTGAATCTAATTTAATTATTACGTTTTAATTAATTGTACGCTGATTTTTTTGACCTTCTCACCGTTATGACCTCCTCTACTTTCTCGGCCGATTCGGCCCGTTATAAGGGCGCGAACGACAGGCAACTTGAACTTCCGGTTATCCACGATCGCGATTGTGTAAAAACAAAAAAATATATATATAGCTTCATTCAAAGAATCACACACGCTGTGCCCCCCTACCTCACACCGCCCAATCTTTCTTATCCACGTTCTACGCACAATGTACATGGAATTATCTTCTTTTTTTTAAATATATATTATTTACGTTGTATATAATCGTTGTTAACCGTACTCAAAGGAAAAGATATTTGAGATGCATTAATGATACGGACGAGTTTAGCATCTCGTGGAAAAAAAAACAATACAAAGTGCCCGTTCTCTTGAGACACGACGACGAGGAGGATCTTCCTTTATATTCAGTGGACACTTGCGGAAAGCTCGGATATCGCTTCCATTCAAATTTTCACGAAAACGATATAGATGAGTGAGAAAAAAAATTAATATATTTCAAAAGATGACTTTGTTTTTTATTTATATATTACGATCCAGAAAAGCGCTTGTTGCACGATGTCTACGTTGAGTCGTTCAACTTTGAAGGTTATTTTTTTTTTTTTTTTTTTTGAAACTTTGGGGTTTCCGGACACTTTGGAGTTTCACGAAAGCGCTGTGGGGCGAATTTGCTGTCGAAATGGTCTCACTCGATGTAACGGAGGAGCCTCCTTAAACGTCCTTCCGGAGTTCGACGTCTCTGTCGGGCGGTGACTTGTGAGATTTTACGGTTTCTTTTAAATCGTATAGAACGGAAGCGCGAGCGTTAACGCGGGAACGTTTATAAAGAGCCTCAGCAAGTTTGCGTAGGCAATTGAAAACTGTAATCGACATACCCCCGAGCACTCCTGCTTACCAGAAGTGTATGAAATATTATAAATAACGAGATGCACGTTTGAATGCGTTTTATTCAACAAAAAAAAGAAAGAACAGTTATCACGATGGTGAAGAAAAATATAAATTATGTACTTATCACTCGATAAAAAATAATTTAAATAAAAAATGAAAAAAGCACACACAAAAATACGTAGCTCTAAGAGTATTTGAGAAAATAAAATTAAAATAAAGTAAAAAAAATACGACGCTTGTGTTCATTGCGGCACTGGGCGACTTACTCGTTGTGTAATAGGGTGTGAATAAAAGATCTCTCCTCGTAGCCCAACGGGAAGTCAGGAAAACGTGTACGGGGGATGTCGACGAGAAAAAGAAGAAAAAAAAAAGAGGACGCCAATGTCGCGGTTGATCCTCCGATGTTTTTATCTATGGCTTAATTATAGCGTGCGATTCGATCGTTTTAAACTAACCGTTATTGATATCCAAATATTTACTACTGCCACACTGTTACGATTATGTCCGAGAGAATCAATAAATGAAGAAATGAAAGAAAGAAAGTAAGAAAAAAAAAACGAAAAAAAAAAAATCGACAATGACCACAGTTGAAATTCACGAGTTCACGAGGAACAATTAACATCTTCTTGGGTAAAAGCTGTTTGATTGTGGAGGCCGAGCCGAGCGTGTACGGTCTACGTTTATACATCATGCATCCCTATCGTGCTTAGACTGTTCGATTAGTTTTAAAAAAAGTAACAAAAATACCGAATAGACGATTATAATCGTGAAGCGCGAAGACATTACGGGCTACAAGAGATAGTATTAGTTATGATTGTAACTGTTCTGAAAAAGGCATGACCGATCTATTTATTTTCCTCGAGCCCGTTACAAAATCATCGTGATCTACGAGTAAGGATTTTCGAGTCGATGATTAAAAACATTTTTTAGGAGTGCAGTTGATGATGGAACAATTAACGTCGTGGATATCTTCGATACGATTTTACTCACAGATATTTCATCGTATCTTATATAAAATTATAAACTAATTCAAAGCGTGTTTGGCCATATGTAGCCCGCTGATGCAGACCATGTTGTGCGAGCTTAGATTCTTTTACAAAGTAACAAAAAAAGAAAAACAAAAAAAAATTGGTCCTATTAATGCACGCGACCCGACGGATAACACCGACGATAATCGATTAATTAATAAATCATCGTAACAAGGTAGACGTAAATTCTTGGAGTGGCATAAAAAAACAATAGAACGTACGGTTTTTTGGAGAAGAAAAAAAAATTGAAAAGAAACACTGTTATAGCGGGAGCTACGAAGGGAATGAGAATCGGGTACGAGAAAGACATCTTAGTTTTAACGACGAGAGTTGTTAGGTTGTTATTGAACTAGTGAATATTTAGGTAACCATTGATTTAACATAGGCTATAAAGATAAATAATATATTATGATAAAGTTTAAGACTCGTTATTGTGATGTTACATATGGAAAAAAGGCGAACGACGATGATCGGGGCTCCTCTGAGAAAAAAAAAATACCGAAGGAAAATGGCAAAGGAACTAATGACAGTGTTGTCGCTGCTGTTGTTTTTAGCGATACGATAGCGGTAGTTTAATCTATAAAAAAAAACAGAACAACAACAAAGACATGCGATTGGCGAGAAGAAAAAGGAGAAAGAGAAGAGAAGCGTAATCTCATAGCGAGGCTTCGTAACAGCCGAACGGAAGAGAGAAAGACAATGGAACCGGAAGCGAGTGAATAAACATTTTAGGTTTTTTTTTTTATTTTTTTGTCCTTTTTTTAAACGTGCTATAATTAAATAACACTGTAATCAATGCGAGTATTATGGAAACCGTCGATGCATATTGCACGGTGTCTTGACCGCCCAATTTAAGGCAGAGTATCATCATCCTCGTACAAACACTTAATGCGGTCAATAAAAAAACATACTGTATCTTTCTTATACGAAAAGTTTATTATTATTTGTATATTTGTGCCAATTTCGTTTTATTATACGTACGTATATTTTGTTCTCTCCAATTTTAGTTCGACGATATCCATCGATAATCGATATTATAAAAGCGGAGAATTATTGCTCTCTCGTAGGGATGCGAATCGCTGATTATGCGCGATATTCTCGCGGGGAAATAAGTAAATCCAGAACAATAGCGATCCAACAAGGAGGAAAAAAAACCGATAGACCCGTCGGAGTTCCAGCTGAACATGGGCTTTTGATTAATCCCTCCGTCGCGCTTGTTAAACACTGTCGGAAGTAGGGCTTTCCATCATAAGCTGATATCAAGAAAAAATATTATCATTATTATTATTATTATTATTATTATTATTATTATTATTATTATTTATTTTTAAATAGCGAGAAAGGAGGACGATCCGAGCTGTGCTGACCCGAATCAATGTACCCGTATCGTATCCACCGTTTAATAATTTTATCTCTAATCCCGTATACCGTCATAACACTCTTTTATTATATATTTGTCACAACGGCAGCGAGACGAGCAAACCAATTGTAAATATATTATCGATTCGGCTGGACAATCATTGGCGTGATGTCTGTTTGCGTTAATTTTATTGCGAGCTTAGGTTAAATAATCTTTGAAAAACAAAATGTTAAAAATAGGTCTCGAAATAATGCTTCTGAAATTTAGGATTAAATTTTCGCGAAGCTTCGTCACACTAACCGACATCTTTACAGTGTTAAAATGCAAATCGCACTTGTATCTCTTACGACAAAGCCGTAAAGATGAAAAAATTCGCTTGCTCGTACCTACCTCGCTAACTCATTCTCATGTCGACACTCTCCCAATCTTTTTTACTATCTATCTCTATACATATAATATATATATATACACGTCATTAAACGTACTCACCATCTGCCTCACTCAACTTAACTATTTACTCAACTATTCATGTACTCTTCTGTGCCCTATCTTGCGTTTTCTGTGCCGGTACGTGCATACGTGATGGTGTCTCCGTCCACGTCTCTTCCGACTCTCTGTTCTCTTATTTTTTTTTTCAAACGATCGCATATCGACAAGCTTTTTCACAACTAACTTTTTCACTCTTCTCTCGTAACGACTCTGTAATCTCTTTTTTTTTGTGTGCGGAATTTATATTCGATCGCTCGAGCACCATCGCGAGCGTACGTCTCGTGCAAGTTTCGCCCCTGTACTAAAAAAAATATATAAATAAAAAGTAAAAATAGGCCAAGTCGATAGATCCATTCGTCGAGCGAGTCGCGTTTTCGAGTTTAATTTCTACGGCGCTATTTCTCCCAAACACTTTAATGACCAAAATAAAAAATATAAACGGACTTTCCGTCTACCGTAAAGCCAAATTAGACTAACGATATAATGCCAAAAATTCATTTTGCCTAGTCGATTTTCATTCAAATGTAATTTTTATTTTCTCGATTTCTGAATCGATCTTCGATTCTCGATTTTGGTCGATCTTTGAATGCATGGCTCGCTCGAAAAAAAAGAAAACCTCAGAGATAGATATGCCCTTGGAAGAAAGAAAAAAAATTATAAACTCATTTGATCAATCGTACAAAGTAGGACTTGTGCTCCGTATTAACAAGTGGTAACACATTCTGCTCATGCCATCCTGTTGTAACCATTATATTACCCTTTACTCTTGAAGGTGATAGGTGGCGAGTTGCAGGAACGTTTGATACCGGTACCCTACAGCAAGAGCTCGACAGACCAAGCTGTAAGCGCTCCTCTCTTGCTCTCTCTCTCTTCTCTATCTATCTCACTCTCTATCTATCTTTCTGTCTCTATCAAACTGTTGAAATCTACTCTCTGTACTTATCGCTTCGATCTATATTGTATCCTTCTCAACGCTTTATATCCAATCTTCTCTAGCGATCCCGAATTGTTCGATAGCATTCCCCATTTTTATTTCATTCGATCAAAAATCTACCCCGACCTTTTTTTGTTTTTATTTTCATTATTATATTTTTGTAATTTTCCATGATTTCACTGTTCACCGTAACTCTATGTCTTACTATTGTATTATATCGGACTCTTGTGTCCGAGGCTCTTGCTTATTTCATAGAGAATTGCGAACCAGCCCAGCGTCGTTGTCGAACCTCATTTTTTAATTTTCTGAGAGGGGCAGAACGGACCAGTCACTTTATTTTTATACTATCGTATGAAAAGTTGTTAAACAAAAATGGGCCGTCTTGCCCCGCTCTCCCCATTATTCAGATCGACTTTCCACGTTATCATTTCTATGTCGCATAAGTATTCACTGAAATAGTTGTTACCCGGCTTCGGTCTGCTTTGTCGGCTGTGTTGAGATTCTTGTCGGTCGAAGGACGAAACCGGCGGGGCTGCTTTTTGCAAATTACTGTATTAACGAAAACGCTTCCTCTCACAGCGCGACGATAGTTCGAGACATCGGAGATTTTTATTCTTCCGTGTCTTAAAGTATCGTTGCGTCGTTGCTGTAGTTGTTGAAATTCTCTCACGATCAATTGTCACGCAAATCATCTGCCGCCATTGGACACCAAAATTTGGCTATCACGATAAATCTATTGAGCCAACTGGGACGCGAATCGAAATTTTTAAATACATCGTATTTCTCTCAGCCTCTTTATCGCATATTTCTCGATTAATCCTCCTCCCATTTTCTCTTTCGTTACCCAATCTTCATCTCTGTTTGTCATTATGTTGGCCGTTAAGATTCAAATAAAAACCCGCCCCCCCATTCTCGCTTTATTAACGCGCCATTTACGCCTCAAATAGTGCTTGCGCATTTTGTCAATGGCTAGACGCGCGAATTGCATTAGTTTATATTTATTACTGTACACGCAATAGGTACACGTTAACGTGCCTTTTAGATGACTTATGGTATAGCGTTACAACTATATCGACGTTAAAAAAATTAATTAAAAAAAGTGTGTTCTTTCGCCAGTTACCGCACGTATGAATGATAGAATTTAGTGAACGCGCTCTCATCGTGTATATATATATATATATATTCGATTAGAGGACATTGTTCGTACCGATTCGTTGATCGCTCGTCGCCGCAGGATTAAAAAAAAATACACCAAAACAATTCTCGTGCTCGAGTACACTTGAATCGAAACAACACATGAATACTGCTTCAGGCACGCGACGTTACTCGCTCGATAATTTTTATTTATTTATTTATTTATTTTTACAGGGAGTGCATGATAATTATAAGATACGTATAAATCTCGTCAGCAAAATGAAGTACCGATCTTCAAAGTACACTCGATAATTTTATAAACGAATGACAAAAAAATTTACATCGATGTGACTCAAGAAATTTATGCGAATCGGCGGTAAATTTAGAGAAAAAAAATAGTTGAAGGATAGACGTAAACGTACCGATCGACCGAGCCTTCGCAACGACCGATTCCCATCTCCGATCCTCGGAAAAAAAAATCTGCACAGACCTTATTTCCTGAGCTCCAATTAATCAGTTACCGAAACGATTCCTCCACAATCATAACCCGCTCGTCCGTCCTTTCGTTGATAAAAGAAATACCCTTGTCGGAACGAACTGTAACGATCTCATCGTCCCATTCCGGAAGTCCCGATAAAGACACAACTTCCGGAACACACCGGCGAGTCGCTCGAACCAATTGGGTCGTCAATCGCCAGATTGAAGCCCTTAATCCACTGCGATTAATTAAAAGTGAAACTAATAACGATATTAAATTTTTCTTTAATTGATTAAGTTGAAAAATAAAAAACGTATCGAATGAGACTGCGCGCCGTGCATGGTAATCTGTTCTGGTCAGCCCAGCGCCAAGTACCCACCTACCCGAGTATAACTCGATGGATCTTTGAGCCGTTACCGATGTTGCGTACCTCTAATTAAGCCAGCGCACACGTCGATCGTGTAAGTATACACAACTAGGGCGATCCTTAAAGCCCGAAAGTTGTACAAATATAAAATAATCATTTTTTAATAACCTCTCGAAGGTAAAGCGTTAAGATGTGACGAAGGTGGTGGTTGTGCTGGCGGTGGCGTGATGAATCATGAATTTTTTATTTTATATTAATAAAATACATTTTGTAATGGAGAGATTTAGCGATGGTGGTACTGTTAGCGCTGGGTAGTGGTGTAGATAAGCTGCTTTACATATACGACAATAAAAAATATATATCGACTATTCGAAAGATTTTCACAGAAGTGGATGTGCAGAAGAAAATCATGCACAATCCAGTTAACGAAAATCTCACGGTCGATGCAATTTCATTTTTTTGTCGAATATTTTTAACAGCCAATTATCATGCAAACCCGCCCATATCCGGATGGCCGTTGCATGCTTATCCTCGAATATTCTTATCGTTTTATTTTCCTGTTGTGCAATATGTACATAGCATGCTTTATTATTTGATTATTTGTTTGTCTGCTGTGTTATGGATATAGATTGTGCTTTCGTAGAAAGTGTTTCGTAGATTGTGTTTAATGTCAGTCGGAATGATTACTATGTCGTGTCGTTAATGTGTAAATAATCAATGCATCTTGCCCCGTCCCACAGATGGATCTTCAGCGTTACTGGAGTTCCTAAAAAAAATGTCTTCGTCATTTTTTTTTTTTCGAGAATTTTTTTGGAGTAAAATTGACGAAAGTTCGTCGAAGAATTTTTCTGATAAAACACATCGCAGCTGGAAGGAACTCCAGCGGCGTTCTATTTTTCGTTTGATTTTTTATTCACTCTTCGATATTGCGTCCGAAGAAATTTGTATATTTCCATTACTGTGATTCACGCCTCAAATAATTCTGCAGACACGCTTTATATTTACGCCAACGATAATTCGCCGCAAAATAAACGCATGGCTCTCCCGCAGACGCAAATGAAATACTTTATACTGTTATACATACTCTTTCACTCTCGTCGAGCCTATAAATATCTGAGTGTCTCTGGCAAAGCTCAAACTGCTTTCTCGTCGATCGTTCGCTTCTACAGTTCGTAAGTTTTATTTACTGGTACGTGTACAGCATGTTGTTTAAAAAAAAACAACAACAAAAAAATACACGAAAACAGTTCGCCTCTCGCTAGTGCGCTTAAATGTGCGTAATTTTTATTAATATTACAATATCTTCTCTGTGTACAAAAAAAAAAAATACATAAGGTGCAAGGGTATATCGCAGGCGATACGTAAAGGGATATACTCAACGCATCGAGCTGGCCTCGGGACGTTTGATCCGTCGCGACGAATTCGCAGCAAAAATATAATTTCCATTAATTAAATTTTCCAATATAAAAAAAAGAATAAAAATTGTTTCTCGCGCTGGATTATTCGTTCGGGTTCAATGTCGATGTTCGGTGGTCGATGGGTGCATGCGGTGTTGCGCGATCGATGTATACGTGAATTACAATGATAATTATTATTGTTAAAAAAATCGTCACCCGGTCCGACCAGGCTGACGATGCCGCTTTTGCGTGTCAATTATAACCCGAACAGCGAAAGCGTCTTCGGACGATTAGTCACAATCGAGCACTGTCTATTTCTACATCGATGTAAAAAATATATAAATATAAATAAAAATTATCAATTTTTTTAATATCTCGATTGTGACAAAGTTCGGAAAAGCAAATAGTATGCGACGGCATCGGCCGTGTTTTTCGGAGACTGTCGAAACGTTCTTCGCATCCCGTCTGACCAAACAGTGATTTTACCTACTTGCTCCTTTCCTTACAAAAATTAACGAACGTTCGACACTCTTCGTGCACGCGATCGACGTCGCTACCGGTAAATCTTCGGCCATCGTTTCAGGCCATAGCCTGGCGGTGACCGAATACAATTTATTCCTATCCTTGATTTTTCCTAAAACCTAAAAAAATAAAAATAAAAAGATAATAAATAAATAAAATCCTCACCTCTTCCCTCTGCCAATAAATTTCAGTGCATCTCGATGGGAGTATTCTGAGAGCACATTCTTCTTCCGCGACAGCTCGACTCCACAAATTTGCAATGTCGCTTACGAACGCATGAATGATTGTTTAATGTCAAAGAGCTTAACGCATAAACGCCACGTGTTGCGAGTCGACCTGTCGGGTCGAATGAACTCTCAGCTCACCATTCGAGAAACGATTTGCAATGCAAACTCTTCAATTACCTATTTTATTGTCAATGAAAAAAAACCAATATATATATTTTTATACATACCAAATTAAAAAAAATAACCAAAAGACAAAACTCCAAAATTTGTATCTATAACTATTCTGCCTCTCTGTCTCTTCTATTTCTGGAAAAAAAAAGAAAAAAACAATCCTAAAAATTCCTATTGCTCCTCGAATGGACTAATCTGTCGTTTTGACGTTGCGTTCCAGATCCGCGTAGTGAACGCATTTCGGCAGGGCCTAGACTCGCGATACGGCGAGCACAGCACCGTGACCCTAGCGGAGGTACTACGGAAGCAATCTTCCCTGAGCAAACGACTCTCACAGACGAGCAGCATCGATTACGCGGACAACATACCGGACGAACTGACCATACCGGAGATCGACGTGGAGAGGCTATCGAGCCACAGCCACACCGAGACGGCGGTCTAGACGGCGAGGACGAACGCCTCTAGTTTCATTCTTCATCGACAATTAAAAAAAAAAACACGCTGCGCTACGGATATCTACCTCCTTCCTCGCTGCAGCCCGGAGTCCGTCCTCGTCGATCCCGAGGAACAACGCTCTACATGACGATTGTCCACGGGTCACAATCCCGACTAGTCAGTAAGCCCAGATTAACGAAAAAAAACAAATAAATAAATTTAAAAAACAATAATGAAACCAGAGGAGAAAGGCCCGTCGGGGCTTCGAAATCCCCGTACAGTGGCCGAGGCATTTGGGCCTTGACTACTTAAACATACATCGGACAACGAGGAAGACCGGTCGGTTAAGAAAAATAATAAAAATTAAACATTAAATGAAGAAGAAGAAACAGAGATTGAACACAGAGATTCCGGGAGCTGCTCCGACTACGAATCGGAGGCAAAAAGCCACTAACGTTTAGCGTGGACTTATATATGCGTATATATAGATATATACATAAATATATATATGTATATATAACTATATATGAAATAATTAATATTACCAAGAACAATTTACTCGTGTGCTTCGCGAAAGAACAAAAAATTAAACAACAAAAAAGAACAAAAAAAATACAAAGAATGATTCAAAGAAAATAAATAAAAGAAAAATAAACAGTGATCGCGATATCGCCGAGCCGCAACAACGCGTATAGAGAGAGATAATCGTTCTACGCACGAGATGTGTGTGTGCGTGTATGTATGCGTGGCTGAGTGCGCGAATGTATGTGTGTGTGTGGAACTCGGTTATCGTGACTCCTAGGATCCACGAAGCGTGCGCTGACGAGATTGTAAGCACGAGACTTAAATTAAAATCCGAGACGGGGCAAGAGGTCGAGAAGAACTAAAAAAAAAAAGAATACAAGAGAACAAATGAAATCTTAAGTGTCACCGCCGCACGACTGGACCCCGAGATCCGAGCGATTCACTTAATTAATAGTATACCGAAGTAACGCACCACTGCCTCCCCTGTTTAGTCGTTACGTTCTTCGTAAAATCAATCTGTCTGTCTGGTTACATTTTTTGTTTGTTTCTCTCGGTCAATTAATCTCAACATTCGTTCTTTCACACACACACACATTTCTGTTGTCTCAATCCTCCCGATGACATCGTCGATTTTATTTTATTTTTTATTTTTACTAAGCGCTACGCCCACGTTTTCTCTAGTCGTCTCGCCATCGTAAACTGGCGTAGCGCTCGTTCGTGGCTCTTCGACAACGCGTTCATTGCGACGCGACAATTGCAAAACGAGAAACACACAAACACACACACGCGGGGTCACACGCACACGCAAGCACGATACACATGCGTTAATATCTTCCTCTGACTCTCTTCTCTCTACCTTCTCTTCTCTTGCATTACGTTGAACGAACAACACAAAAAAAAGCTCCGTTTCTTCTTCTGTTTCTACGTTCTCTCCGAACTCTTGCGATCGAGGCCACAGCGTTACGTGACTTAAGGGATTTATCTAGTCATTTAGTTTGTATTAACGTACTTCCGCGTATAATTCTGCACTGGGGGTGCCTTACCGCGAAAAAAAAGAACCGTAAAAACTAAAGATAAATTAATGATGGGTACTTTTTAAATCCGACTGTACCTAAAAGAATGACAAAAAAAAACAAGTAAGAATAAAAAATAAAATAAAATAAAAAGACGCCGGCGGGGCGAACCGAAACGATATGTCGACGCTACTCGCGACTAGTACCTACACGGTGGGCAAAAAAAATAAATAAAATAAAAAAGAATACCTGGGGTACAGAAAGAACCGCCGTAACCCATTACGCTTAGGATATAATTTTAATGTGCAAGTCCAAGCGCCACGGCGATGAGAATATGTGAGAAACAATGATTTAAGACGTTATTTAATGGTAGATTGTGTCGAGTGCTTTAGAATGAAACAGATTTAATAACAACCAAAAACAAAAAAAATGAAAAAAATGAAAAAAAATATAAATAATAATACAAATAAAATCACCCTCATAATATATTAATGATGACGAATCGTAGGGAGCACAGCTTTTCGAAGGCGTGCACGAGGTACCTAGTTTGACGAAAAACGATTCGATTAACTAATCCTAAGATGCAGTAAAGCGATTGTAATAAGCGTTTTTCTTGACGTTTGTCCCTTATTTTTCCGTGCTTTTGAACATCTTAAGGCCGTGTACTAGGTACCCGAGTTACGATTAAATATCCGTAGATATACTCTCTTGGATAATTGAAGCAAGTGGAAATTAAAAAGAATTAATGAAAAAAACGTAACGAAGAAGAGTCTGCGAGAGGAAGAGTAATTAAAGAGTTAAAACTCTCCAGGATACACACGTGTTTCTCGCTGTATCGCGCGATCGGTACAGGCCTCGCGCGTCTTCGTTGAAAGTTGTCGAGTGCTTCGCGAAGATGCGCAAAAAACAATGTGTTCGAGATGTCTTTAATTCGATCGCACGATATAGCGCGCATTATTAGAGTACCAGTTCTTCTCATTATGGCTGCCCCTTAAGCATCTGCGTAAAATAATCCGGCGACGAAGATGCTCGCGGTAAAAAAAATTAGGTTGAATGTAGAGAAGAGACGAAAAAAAGAAAAATAATAATAATAACAAGAAGTAGAATCGTTATTAATTTTCGACGATGTACCACAACTGCCGCGATAAATCGCGTGATTTGGGTAAAGCGAACGTACGTTTGTGATATTGTACACTGACCTAGATTAATTTGTATGTCACGTTGATCAGTCGTGGGTGTGCGTGTGTGAATATATTAAAAGAAAGAAAAGAAAAAAATGTGATCACCTCGTGCCGGAGGACAGACGGACCGATTTGACACTCGAAAATTGCCACACGCCCAACGCTTCTCTCAACGCTATTAAATTGTACATGGTGACTTTGCAAAAAAAAAAAAGGAAATGCAAAACAAAACAAACAATATTATTATAAAAGTTGTGACAATCGTCGTTTGATTTTCATTTTTCTTTTTTCGCATTGATTTTCATCTCGAGCGAATATTGTAATAACCAAATATTCATGATATCCCCCCCTTCCCCCCTTACGCCGAAAGCTTGTTACATTTGTATTTTGATGCATTGCGAGAGAGGCGGTTATAAAGGAGGTTTATAAGTTGCCGTGAAAAACATTATATCGAATGTTCGAAACGGTGAATTTTGCAGATTCACCATCGTTATTACTATTACTGTTACTGTTATAATGCATACTATAATTAATTATTAACAAGTGTCGCCATTAATTCAGAACCACAAAAACCCCTTCGGTAAATCATCGTGTTATCTTTCATCCATGTCATCAGGGGGCTCTGATATATATATATATATATATATATATATCTTCTCTACGATATTATCTTCATCGGATTTTTTTTGTTTTTTTTTTTTTTTTTTTTTCATGCGCCGTTTCTCACAAAACAGCACGAGATTGTCGAATACTTACGCGCGTAGAGGAAACGATCGATTAAACATGGTTTGACTACGAGTGCACGATGTACGCAATGTACCTTTAATCGAAGAGGAGGCTCTTCATTCCATACCGGATCAGCATGTACGATATATAAAGACGTAGCATCTTCCACACGCACGATTGAAATTCGTCTGATTTTGTTTAATTAAAAAAAGAAATGGGAAACTGTATGTTGACTCAGCCGCTCTCGTGAGCGCCCCAGAGTGCGCCATCCTGACGAGCATTTGTTCATTAAACATGCGATTATTTATTTATAAAATTCGAATAAAATACGGCCGTTCTTTTATTTGACCTCTCGAGCATGCGGGCGAGATTGTGTAATGGAAAGAGAACAAAAAAAATCGAACAATCCGGTTACGATTGAACCCGGTTATCCCCGATCGTTATAGCGAAGACTTTAATGGGAATTATAATTAACAATGGTGGAATTGAGGGGGACGACAAGTATAATAACTACAGAAAAAAAACTCGCTATCTCTCGCTCCTTTAAATAGCTACTATTGCCGTATGTCTGTATACGGAAGAAAGAATTAAGTGCGCTGGCATAACGCGGGGAAAGTATAGATACGTTAAATAATTGAAAGAAAAAACAAAATAAAAAAGCAGCAGTGAGCGGACAAGCTCCGAATGTATCTCTTTGTCATTCTCTCTGCTCCACGAGAGAGTTATATATATATATACACACATATATATATAAATATATATATAATTTTAGTCAAGAGAAAACTAAGAAGTATATAATTCACCACTATGTGTCTTGTGGCTCGGTGATCGAACTAGTGAATTATCTTGATAGATAAAAAAAACAAGACTATTAATAGGTATTTATATTACTTGGATAGTAAAAAAAAATTGATCTACGAATGAATTTACTCGAACGAACGATTTGTCACTCGCTAATTCTAACGATATTTAATTGATTGCTCGAATATGGACGGGAAGAAGGAAAAAAATACCAGCTGCTGCTATTAACTAATAATGTTACTACTATTTTACTGTTACCGTATATCTCACTGCTATTCACTATTTACTGAGGAAGATGAAAAAAAAAAAATAATGAAGAAAAAAAACATCGTTAATTTTACTGCAACTTCTACTTTACTATATTTACTATTTGCCACGTTTGTTCGTGGGCCGTAACCGTCGGACATGCCGCATGTCATTCGATTCCATCGTCATCTCTAAAATGAAATAGATGTGTGTGCGTGAGTGCGTGTGTGTGTGCGTGCGAAGAAAAATATTTCGGTGCCTGTTTGGGCTCTCGTGTTGATCGTTGAGGGTGTTTCAAAGATGCGATAAAAAAAAAAAAGTGGCCGAAGTCTTTAATCGCAGATCGATCAGATCGACCGGATAAAAAAAATCTCAAGCGACAAACCGTAACGAGTCGAAAAAAATTGCATTCTTTCAAGCATATACCGTGTGTAGTTTGTATTGCACTGCTACTACAACTACTGTCTTTGATATGATACGGAAATGGGAACGACTCTGCCGCTGGTCTTGGACAAATTATATTCGTGGGCAAAATAGTGTTATTAACATTGTCTCGCTACGGTTGGGACCAAACGTCAGTTGGTTGTACTTCTCTCTTAGCCCTCTGCCCCCTTCGTCAAACCTTCGGTAACCCTCGCTCGCTGCACCGGAAGTCATCCGCGTGCCAACGGCGAGACTCGAAAATTTCGCGCGAGGAAAACCTAAACGAGTCTCGCCCTCTCATTAATTCTCCGACGCGAGATTAACGATGAATATAATAATTACGGCGTATTGATCGTTCATTAAATGTAAAACTGTCGATCGAATATGTAAATTATGAAAATTATCTATATCTATATATATTTACTAATTTTAGTTCATTCTGCACGCGAGATGAATTTACGATCGATTTCTTTGTAAAATGAACAATTGACTAATGACCGGGAAGCGTATCGATAGAAAGAGCGAGATCCAAGTACGTTGGAAAAAAAAGAGAAAACTTGTACCGATTAAAATCGGTGATAACGGAGCCCACGGTTCAGAAACTACGCAATCGGCACGAGGATAAAATACAACTGTCTCGGCGACGATGGTTCGGATGCGCGAAGGCTTAAATAAATTAGAAAAAAAAACCGATTTAGTACGCACGATACGCCGAAAAAAACTACGGAGAAGCTCGATCGCCGAAACATTCTGAAAAATTATATTTTCATCGGGTCTACTGGCATGTCCTTTAATCTTCTAGATAGTCAAGTACTGGTTATACTTAAACTCCGAAAGAACGACGATTAAAAAAAACAACACGTTGTCAAGTTATTGAATCCATTCAATGAAAAAAATAAATATAACGTGAAGCGTGTGTATTTTATCTTATACATATGCATATATGTAAATAAGATATAGTATGTGTATATCTACGATTGCGTGTAACGTGCGAAATTCAGATTCCGTATTACAAAAAAAAAACTATACATAAACACTACATATGTAAATATTATTATACAATCTATATATTCAGAATTTTAGATGCGGGCAATATACGTAAAAGCTTGAAGGGTCTTGTTATTTTATTTATTTTTTATTTATTTTCTTTTCCAACATTAATCTCTGCCGACTGCTGCGAGGATACGTTTCGATATCTTGTAATGTTATTGTGAAAATAATGATGTCGATTAAAATTGATTTTTTTTTCTCTTCTCGTTCTCATAATAATAAATTGCCGATACAGAAAGTACCGAAAGTGTAAAATCCAAGGTGTAAAGTTTTCGAGGCGAGCGTATCCGAAACGGCTGTATGCACTTTAGCCTATAAGGCCGAGACCCTTCGACGAACTTTGAAACTCATTGTACATTTTTTTATGGCTACAATTACTGTGTTTAGACGTTGCTCTTTCCTACTAAAAAAAATCTATAGAGATATTCACTATTACTGGCTTGAATTCAGATTAACCGAGGGCAATGCAGGAATAGCGGCTACGAGTTCGCTGTCTTTGCTTGTCCCTTTCCGAACTTGCTACATATTACACAGACACACACACACCTATCCACACGCGAAACTTACTGATAGGTGCGTCGTCTTAATACAACAACAAAAATATATAAATATAAAATAATCTGCGTTTTAACATCTTTCCGTATAAAAAAAAACCTCAGGTGGAGTGTAAGCGTTTCCTCTATCGTTACTCGAGATTTTGTACTTATTGCGATCAAATAATCGTGTTTATACTGTGAACGCCCTCACCCTCCTCCTCAAAACTAAAGGCGTTTCGAATAATCGAGCGGCGGTGACGTCTGTAGTTTTTAATAATTAAGGAATAATACTGTACGCCGCGCCGTTTCGCCCGTAACGCGATTACACTCGTGCGAGATATTTACGATTGTCCTTAATAAAACGAAGCAAACAAAATAACAGTAACCAAAAGAGAAAAAGATAACTATTTATTATAATATCGCGAAGATCCCAGCAGGATTGAAAATAGTTTCGGTCGAGCGGCAAAAAAAGGAAAACGTTGTACTGATGCAAACTGTTTGTTGATTGTTGTAAGCGTAAAACCAGATGGATCGAGGAAGTTAATTTTTGAATCTTTTCGTCGTAAACATTTTTTTGTCATAAAAAAATTAATAATAATAAACGTACGCTGCTGCTGGCTTCGATGTACGACGACGTGTCAGCGTGTCTTTCGAACGAGCTTCCTTGTGAGTCATGTGTCAGGTTTGCGACTATTATCGTTCGAAGCTAGGCGAAGAAAACAAAACACTGAAGAAAAAAAAATTTGATCTGCCCAGCGAGTCCCGCAAGGTTAATATGAGAAGCGAAAGCAAGGGAATGGAAAATTACGCGGGAAGAGTTGAACCCATAGTAAGGAGACACAAAAAAGAAACGAAGAGTTTGCGTACGAGATTGCAGGATAGAGAAATAACTTCGTTACTCAGAGGAAAAAAAATCATATTTTTCTGTCGTTACTGTTATTAATTAGTGTATCATAGTCATTTAAAGTATTAATATTAAAGAGATGAAAAAACTAATAATGATAGCCCGTTATCACAATTATTGTACCGCGACAAAAGAATCGAACGAAGAGAAAGCACCGATTTAAGAACGGAGATAAAAAGAAGAAAAATAAACTCGATGGATTGAGCGAACTCTTAGATATCGATGAACACGTTGAAAAGACAGCTTATGTAATTATTAATCAATTCGCAACGGAATATGAAAAAAAAAAATAGTGAGCTCGCTGACGACTCGGATAAGAACTGTTCTTTGCGCGCACGGTCAACCCATTATAACCGATCGTTTTCGTCAAAGGATTTAAAAAAAATCAAATTCACACGATCGATATCGATTTCCGTTACTCACAAAAAAAAAAATTTCAACGTTATTTATTTTATTTTTTATTCAGTCCACAGTGACAATCATCGTTATCATACGTCTTAGGTACTTAACGAATAATCGAATTAATGGTCGAGTAATCGAATAAAAAAAAAAAAATCAGCACAACTTTGCGATGATATATCGAATGATCATCGTTCCCCAGACCACAATTTTCTCAACGCACGAAATCCGACAACGCGTATTATTCTTAATTTTTCATACCACACACAAATTACTTGAATTGCATTCGCAACAAATGAAAAATAAAACAAAATAAAGATTATGACGAATGTGTAGAATACATGCCTTCGATAGATCATTACCAAAGTTGTGGATAAAATCGGATTAATCGTGCACTTCATCATATTCATATTCAATGAAAAGAAAAACTATAATATTTACTTGGACCTCTCTCTCTCCGTGATCGATGAGTGTCTCAATTACTATGCGATTAATGAAAACATTAATAAAAATCGACAGTTGGGCGCGCTCGAGAAACTCGACGATCGCTGTAAAACTTATACATCCGACCTATGTTCGAGAACTGACGACGTAATTATTTCACTTGACTACTTAAATATGTTTATTCGAGAAAAACAAAAAAAAAATGTTACGACATCGCGAAAGCGGAAGTTTATTTGTTTTACATTATATAATATTGCGAAGGTCGTTCGAGTTACCCGTTAAAAAATAAATGACGTCGCGGTTATACGAGAGGACGCAATTTTACACGTTTGTAATAAGCCTTTACGTTATGTTCCTCAAAGACACGATTAAAAGAGTCTCTGGATGCAGTTAAGTAAAAAAAAAAAAGTAAAGCAAAGACGATTAAAAATTATGAAAGCGTGTTAAAAAAAAAAAAAATGATACAAAATCATGGTGATGCCGTGGGCTCGGTCTTGCCTACGTTGTACATAAAGCACTGCCCCACTTATACCTGAAAAAAAAATAAAAATAATAATACGAACTGATCTACAACGATCGAGATCTGCTCGAGCGTCGGGACAGGCCCACATTGTACAAGGGTGAAGACGCTCTCACTCGGCTCTCTCGGCATTAATTTTGTATCCGCTATTCGACTTTATTATTTCGCTGTGGATATCGTTGTGGATCAGCGATAGCTTCATTCAATGTTCGTTACACGAAAGACGTAGCTTTCCGTGGAAAGTTAATGCGGGAACTTTTTAGATTATAAAAAAAAATTGATAATTTAATGAATTAAATAAAGATTGAATAAAATTAATTAAAAATGAAACAAAAAAAGAATAAAATAAAAGATAAATGAAGGACTCGCTGGCACCGACGCTACGCAGCTCAATGTGAGCCCAGGGGCAAAGCCGTGAAAAACCTATAGAAAAAAAAATACAATCTTGTATGGTACGCTGAGTGAGAACTAATTTAAAGTATGAGATGAAATCGTGCGGTCCTGTTTAACGAACCGCCCGACTAGGCAAGGAAATAAACAACAAAAAACAGCGGTTAAACATACAGTGAAAAAACTGATTATACTGAAGGATTATTATAATTATTAATGTAATAATAAATGAAATAGATATTATTATTGAATTATAGTCATTTTAACTTATGGTATAATATTCAAATGAGTGTCCGTGCGCATAGCGAGGCATTTCAGTAAAGTCAAACAAACAAAAAGTCTATGAAAAAGAGAGAAAAAAACAAAAACAAAAAAAAAAAGCGTTCAAGAAATCGACCGGATTAAGTAGAAATCTTGCGTTGCGCGTCAGACGACTTGGAGAGGGACACTGACGTAACGCACGAACAAGAGAACGCTTAACTGTAATCGTATTAATAATATCCATAAATAATATAAACAAGCGTTCGAATCGAAAACGTTTCCGAAAAAAAAATCAATTCATTAAGCACGCGTGTAACGGAATATTTTTTATAGAAACTCTAGGGAAAAAACGATTCTTTATCGCTCACTTCGGGGATCCATGAATACCGCTGTGACGACGGGGGTACGAAGGATTATATAAATATATATATGAATACGCATACATTCGCCGAGTCGGCGGTCTCGCAACGAAGTTTCACTTCCACCGGTCAGGAAAAAGAATCACATTTTTTCACTCACATTATAAATAAAAAAAAACAAATAAAAAAATACATCGTCATAATTCTCATGTGCTACTCTGCGTAGAGGACACTAACTATATTGTATGAAAAAACGCGCGATAAAAAAAACATTGACCTGCCGATGGATCTTAACGTGATAACTGGTTAGAGAGAAAAAAAACAAACAAATCATCTCATCGTTAATTCATTAATTTCTATCGACATTGATCGACTGTCCGCTTGTGACTCGACTACCCGAACAATTTGTCTTCGACGCTTCTATCTCCTTTCGCGACGTGCATGGAGGTCACGAGTGGAGGCAAACTACTGTTTACTGTAGATAAAAAAAAAGAAACAAAAAAAAATAAATTCGAAACGGCAGCACATATTGTAACTCTGGCAACCGAGACCTAGCATTTTTGTAGGATATTCAAAAAGAAGATAAACAAAGTCGTCTCTGCTACTCATAAAGATGCATGAAACATTATATAACTATCCATAATTAATAGAGATAGGGAACGAAACTCACGTTTTAAGCGAGGCGCGGATAAGAAAAAAAAAATTAATAATTTCTGTTTGAATGCGATCTGTGGATGAAATCACCTGGCACAGCCGTTATCCCTCTTTTGCCCTCCCCGTTTCTCTCTTCTCTCTCGATGTCTCTTCTCCGCTCGTTTGAAGTTCAATTGCGATTGATTAACGACATCAATTACTGAGGAAAAAAAATACGAATAAAGTGAAGGAAAGGCGAGGAAGTAATATATTGAAGAGGAGCCTCTTAGCGGGTTTGATATTTCTCATTAAATTTTCTAACTTGAGTTTATTTCTTACAATGACGTCGTAGTCAACATCTGATATTATAGTATGTATTCGATAACATCTCCCGTCCTCATACACATGACGCTAAATCTTCCCCCTCTCCTTGTCCCCGCCCCTCCCCCAAAAATGACTCGTATATCCCCTCTTAACTTCCGCTATTCTAGACGGTGAAATAGATATGTAATACCTTGTATGAATATGTATATAAATATTATACTTTAATGATATAAATACATTAAAATACTATTAATATACCACATTGGCTATAAGAATATACAATGCCTGTACTGGTGCGTGCTGGCAAGCAATATAGCGACTTAAGATTACATTATGATTATTATTAAAAAGAAAAACTCGTACGTTTGTTTTGATGTCTTAATTTTTTTGTGACCTTTCGTTCCAATTCCTCGGCCAGAGAGAAAACCATTTTTCTAATGAATTGATTGTAATGATTAGAATTTTTTTTTCCCACTTCTGCGATGAGTTTCCTTATCTGGGATGGGGTATTTTTTTAGGCGAGACTCGTACGTCCTTGAAGATTCTCATATCAGCATCGCGCAGGGGAACAAGCCTGCGGCGCCACGTGGGGTTCAAGTCCTGAGCAAAGGGGCTCTCCAGTGTTTGTAGGTGTTCTAACGTTACGTGTATGTGTTGGGACGATATTAGATACGCCAAAATTGTTTCAGCCAAAAATCATTTCGACCAAAAAGTAACAAGGTAAGAAAAACACGGTATGGTCGTGTATATGAATCTTATATCTACTATAGTTTCTCTAGTTCGATTCTCGAGACTTCGGCTTTCATAGCGTATGGGAATAGAATGGGTTTCGAAAAAATCAAATCCTATATAGCACATGGGAGTGGAATTCGAAGATCGTAAATCACTCTCATATGCTATATTCTCGAGATTTCGGCTTTTATTGCATATAGGACTGGGTTTCGAAAATCGTAACTCCCATCTTATATAAATTTGTAGAAAACTGCGGATTTGTTTCATTGTTGGTTTGGATGTTTGTTAAGCTCGGTAAATTCGGACCGAATCAGTCTTGCAAACCCATCTACAGTATATAAGATTCCTATACATAGTGTTTTTCAATCTAGTTACCTTCTGGCGAAACTGGATTTTGAGGAGAAAAGTTCGGTGACAAACAACACCTTATTGTAGTGACCGCTCTGTTTACAACATACAATTTACATCTCAAAAAAATATGTTATAAATAACGCGTCGTTTATTCAGATTATATATATTTTCCGTATCGTTCGACTTCCACTATCCGCTTATTCTTATCTCGCCACTATGTTCGTCAAACCGTTCAAAGTCAAGTCGAACAATCAGCTCAAAGGCACCGAGAGGTTAGTAAACAACGAAGACAACTATTCGACGTCACGCCGGAAACTTGTATCTTCTTTGTATGTCCTACGTCAAAACAAAAACCGTCATGCCTTTCAATTTCCCGCAGGAAAAAATTGTGCGAGGAAGTCTCGTCGGCGTTTCCGTCTCTGAGCGACGACGATGTACAGAATCTTCTGCCCAAGAAGGAGGCAATAAGTTCCGTGAAAATGACGACGCACAGCGGTCAGCCGGGCAAGCTGTACTGCGTCTGCAAAATTCCAATGTTCCTTCAGCTCGAGCAAACTTGGCCAGGCCTGCTGCCTACTGTATATACGCTTTGGCGGCATCCAAATTTGTTGTATACTTTTACCACTGTTGATCCAGTCGTTCCCAAATTGGCCGGAGGAGCCGATTTGATGTTGCCCGGAGTCGTCCTGGACGGACCTGCAACATTATGGTCTTTCGGAAAAATGGCTAAGGGCACGCCCGTTGCCGTCAATACCGAAGAGAACAAGGTTCGATAATGGTAATTTATTAGGCTGATGTGTATTAAATAGATTGATTCGAACAGGCACCCGTTGCCGTCGGGCTTACCGCACACTCCTCCGAAGACATGTACATGTCCGGGGGTCACGGTAAATGCGTCATTGTCATCCACGCCATGGGGGATCAACTCTGTCAGATGGGTAGTCTGATAACGAGGCCAGATCTGGGCCCGCCAGGAAATGTCTGTGACAAGCCAGCTGAGGAAACCCCGGGAGAGTTGTCCAGAGAGGCGGAGATACCGGCTGAATCTTTGCTGACGCTGGAAGAGAAAATTTCAAATGTAGAACTGGGAGAGGAAATCGGGTGCGAAACCACAGAATCAGAGGCAAGTTTGTTTAGAAACTAATTACTCTATAATTAATGATCGATTGATGATTAATTATTGATTTTTTAGTTCTTGAAAATTAATTGTCGGTTAATTAGTAATTCTTGTAATTGGTTATTGATTAACGATTAATTGTTAATTAAGTGATTGTAATCAATGTATAAAGCGTTTGTTCAGACATCGATTACTAAATAATTGATGATTGATTATCGATTAATTGTTAATTAATTGTCTGTCATTAATTTATCGGTAACTTACTGATGTGCAACCGCCACTGCAGGAAAATGGTGCGAAAAACGAAACGGCTGAAATTCCATTGGCGACCGATCCCGTCAAAGAAATGGACGAATTGTTGGAGTACTGTTTCCTGAAAGCCTGCAAAGTTATAAAGAAGAGCGACTTGCCTATTCTGAGCTCGAATTTCTTCAAGAACCACCTGATCGTCGGTTGTCCCGATGGTCGTAGCGTAGACATTAAAAAATCGAGTTACAAGAAGTTGTCCGCATTCCTCTCGTCAATGAAAACGAAGGGTGTGATAAAAACGGAGATAATGAAAGGGGTCGAGAGTATCCTGTCGATACAGACGGATCATCCGCTGGTACGGGAACTCGTCGTGTTGGAAAAAAACACGACGGTCGCACCGACAGCGCCGAGCAACGTACCGATTGTCGCCGAATGTTACAAAGTCACTGCCGACGTTCTGCCGATTCTGTCGAAGTTTCATTACGAGTAAGTTCGTCGATTAAAATAATAGCGTTCGAATAATAAATTCGTTTGTCCGCATTTGCAGAAAAGGCGACGTCATGAAGCGACTGGAAATTCGTAAATGCTTCACGGATTACGTGAAGAAAGAGAATCTTCAAGAGGGAAAGTAAGTTCATCGACGGTTTCATTCTGTTTTCCATCGACCCTCGATAGTTTACAGGAAATTCGATCGCTTTGCAGGATCTTGAAGCTCGATCCGCTACTGGCCGGTATCTTGCGCACGAAAGAGCACCAGATAACGTTGACGATGGAGGACGGTATAAACAAATTCATTGGTCGTATGACTCACGTTCACGAAATAACGTTCGCCGGCACGAGAATACTGCACACCGGGAAACTTGAACCCATCGACATAACGGTAACGAAACGCGCTAGCAACAAAACAGTAACGCTGATCAACAATCTGGAGGCGTTCGGAATCAAACTGGACGCCTTCAGCAAAGAGTGCCAAGGTATAGGAGCGAGCGCGACTATAACGGACGTTCCGGGTAAAAAAACACCGAGCGTCCTCGTGCAGGGGAATCAAGTTATCTACGTCTATAAATTACTGACCGGTGAGTTTTCCACGAGAGGACAACGTCGCTCTGCAGTGTACTCAATTCATTTCGCAATTTACAGAAAAATACCAAATAAACAAGAACTACATCAGAGGGTTGGAATTCGCGCCGAAGAAGCGAAAATGAAAGTAATTTTCGTCATCTCGAATTGTTATTTGTACATTGAACGTGAAAAAAATTGACTCGTCGTTTGGTGTTTGCGACACTATACCGACGAAAATCCGCTGGACTGGCTAAGAGTATACGAATAAAAATCTTAAGAGCCATCGATCGTTACGTCATTATTACTCCCTTGCGTTAATCGATCCCTTGCCCATCAACGAAAATTCCTTTCTACCGCGTGCGGCATTAAATTAACTATATACAATCGATATATAGATATACATATGGGGTATTTCACGTCAAATCGAACGGACCAAAACGTGATCTCGAAATTCATGACCTTGTAGGTATTATATAGTGTGAGTACAGGCTGGCAGATAGACGTGTTAATATTAAAAATGATCATATCATTTTTAACATGTGTACATTTTAGAATTGAACTTGATTTGAGAGGGTCAGGGTTTTGGGCCGTTTGTTTTAGCGTAGAATGACCCATATATACATAATCTATATTAGGGCTGTACAGATAGGCCGGCCCAGCCGGCTAAAATATCTTATCCGGCTAAAGGATTTTATAGTTTGGCTGGCTAAGCCGTCTTAGCCAGCTAATCCGTTTTAGCCGGCCAAGCTATTTTAACAGGCCAAGTGCATAAAATCGAGCCTCTTAATGTTGCATTGTACTTTAGACCAAAAAGGCCGGCGGATTCGTCTTCAGCGCGCAAAAATACGTCGGAATACGTTGCAGGTAACATTAGAAAAAATAAAATAAAAAATCTTCATGAAATTCCAAGACTTTATTAGCTTAGCCGGCTAAAACTGATTAGCCGGCTAAGACGCCTTAGCCGGCCAAACTATAAAATCCATTAGCCCGATAAGATACTTTAGCCGGCTCGGCCGGCCTATCTGTACAGCCCTAATCTATATATGTATAGTCATTAAGTTATATTGCAAATCGATAACACCGCGTTTAAAAAATAAGCGTAATAGCGTTCGATAACAATCCGGTTTCCCCGTCCAAATATAGAACAGACAAAGCGTAGACCTTTAATAAAATATTGCATAGAGCCCGGCGCATTGATAAAGGGAATCGAGTCAGCGTTCGGTCAGACGGAGTAGTAACGACCTGTTTGCTCGGACCTCATCGAGTCTGCGCTTATCGTCACTTCGAGCGCCAAATTTACGTCCGACCGAATATCCTGTTTCTCGTCCAGTTCTCCCGTCCACTCTGCGAATTACAACAGAATCGATTAATCGACTGGAAAAACTGTTCGAACTTTGTTTTCCGTTAGGCATATACATATATATTTCTCTTAACGGTTTTCTTTTCATTCGTTCTGCAATTATACGAAAAGGAATTCTCAACGTGGCCCGAATTGTGAAATATCAAGTACTCAGTCGTTAACCGGTACTTACACACGTCTAGTACTTGGTTTTTGAATACGTACTTCTAGTACTTGGTACTTGAATATATACTTCTAGTACTTAGCATATTTCCCCAGCTCTAGTTGTAACGGGATGCGATACAGTCTCAGTCGGTAACAAATCGGTTTCTCTATTTACTCCGCGATTATTAATATTTCGGACGAAAGCAAAAAAGCCAAATTTTCATTTGCCCGAAATACATATAATATATTAATATTCCCGGAGATATATTAATATATTCCCGGGGATATATTAATATTCCCGAAGAAAATCAGCAAACCGACTTGTTACCGACCGAGTCTGTATAGCATGCCCTTAAGGTTATTCGCTCGCCGGGCTCGCCTACCTCGTATCCGGGTCACCGGAAGTTACAGTAGTTTCGTTTGCTAGTTGAAAGCAAGTAGTTGCAGTACGTTATGGGTCACCGGGGTGTGGGAGGTCAGGAACGTCTTTCGGTACGAGGCAACTCCTCTGACCCGACGGAAGTGAGATTACCACGTTTCCCGAGGAGTTTCGTGTGTGTCAGTACGGTCGAGGGGGCTATGTCGAGTGCCATGTTTGCACATTTGGATTAAACTTCGTAACAGTCGAGTTTAACTGTGTTAAAAATTTAACGGACATGGAAACAACTCGGTATTACAACATTCCATTACGGAGATAACGATCACCGTCACAAACAAAACAAAAAAAATCTAAACGAAAAAAGAGTAACCGACAATCGGTAATGGAGTTCAATTGACTGAAAGCGGAAGTGACCAATCATCATAAGTGCGATTGAACGCTAGATCGACGGACATTTGAGTGGTGCGGCCAGGGGGGGGGGGGGGGGGGATGGGTGAATTTTCGGTCTGTACCAATTCGCGGACTGCTGACGCGGGGTTACTTAGGAAGTGCTCTCTTGAGGTGGAAGAGGTGGGTTTCTACTTGGTAGTTGATGGTCGCCGGTTGGAGGGAGAGAAACTATGGCGGTGGTTATGGTAGCCTCCCATCGCGTGCGGTCTGCGGTCTGCGAGCTTCCGAGCGCGCTCGGTGGGGTTCCGCGCACGAAGAAGCCCGATTACCGACGGAATCGAGCGACCGAGATCCGAGATCACCGCTCCGTCGAGGCAGTCTCTCGTTGGCGGTGCTTGTGCAAGGTCGGAAGTAAGGTGGGATACTTTTGCGGGAAAGGTCCTGTCACGGGCTTCTTGTATTGTTTTTTTTCGATACATTTTTTGTGTGTATTAAAAAAAAAAAAAGAAAAAAAAACGAAAATTAAAACAGTGAAATTGTTGAACGGTGTTGTCGCACGGGCTTGCCGCGATGCCGGCCGTCGTCGCGGTTCAATGCTCGCACCGTAAACTCACTATAAAACACAGTTCCCGATCGTCGCCGCGCAAATTAAACTACCACGTGGACGACTTCCTCGTGCTCCTCACGGTTCTTCTGACGCTCACAGCGAGTAAGTTTTATCGATGATTATCATAGGATAACACTTGTTTCATTGTCTGATAGCGAGGACGAGAAACAAGTTTTTTTTGGGTCGGTTATGTCACTCGTGAGATCGTTACGAGAGTGAGGCGAGCAAACCTCGCTTCACCGCCGTTCCTAACAAAGCGATGGTTTTTTTTTTAACCCTTGTAATGTGCACACCACCGTAGCGAATCATTAATTTTCGGCCTCTTATATCTTGAATATCTCGGCTACTATGCAACAAAGTTTGAGACACTTTTTTGCAGGGAATTGATCGGAATTTAAGCTCGCGTACTCGATTTCCATAAAAAACCTTTTTTACCCGTCCAAAAACGTGCTCAAAGTTGACGTTAAGCGAAAAATGTTGGGGTCAAAATAGCCCCGAAGTCACTTTGTACACTAAGTGTTAACCATCATACTTGCGACTCTGTTTATGTGATTGACCTTCGACCGACCGTCACTCGCGACTGCACAGTCCGGCGTTTCTGACCGTTACGTTCGGTGCGTCTGGCAAACGTTTCTCGTCGACAAACGCACACGATCTTTTTTTTCTCTCGATTCTACATTTTTTCATTCCCGACTGGCCTTACAATGTTTTGTTTTGTTTTTTTGAAGATATTTTTGGTTAAACATTCGGCGAAATTAACCACAATGGGTAAATATTTTCCGGATAAAAGGTTTACTTTTAGTCGTATACTTGCCGAGGACGACGATTAACCTCGAGTAGTCAAATGTTCGAACGATTTCTGAGCTAAGGACGATCGGCGAGCTGGAACAACGAAAGGTAAATAATTTTGCTTTCGCCATCGTTCCGTTACAGCCGCGTGGCCCGGCGAAAAGTTGGTTGTTTCACTGTATATTAGCTGCTGAAATAGCCAGAGGTATTTTATCATAGGCGGACCTGTATAGCTTCTCGCGGTGTTCTGCACCTATAGATATAGCGTGTATTCAACTCGCTCGGGCGTACGAAACACTGGAGTGCAAAGTTAACTCTGAGATTGAACTTTTAAATAGTGACGGAGAGCAGAAACGCAGGCTGCGCCGGAGGAGGATGCCCGGTACTCGGGTCCGCGCTAATATGATTGCCTTTAAGCCCGTAGGCTTCGTGCGCCGGCGACGAATAAACCTACCTGTGCGAATTCCGTTATAACATTAGCCGGCCGGATGGAGAGGGCTTACATCCGCGGCGTTTCGGCCAGTTTCCGAGAATTTCTGTCGAACGAGCCGCGCAATAACGAATCGCGTCTTATCTCCGTGGGGAAACTCTAGCGAATATTATTTCTCCGGAGTTGGCAAAGAATTTAATGCAACGGTTTGGTAACACACAGCCCAGGGATATTATTGTAATTCACAGCGCTAGAGATTTGAGGATTTCGCGAAACAATTCCGAACAGTTTGCGAACCGCCGTAAAATTCGCGGTCGCCACGCAGCGCAGAAACTAATTAAAACTGGGCGCCCGAGACAGTCACCCATTAATGAGAGTGCGCCCGGAAAAGTATAACTATTTTTCTCTCGCTCCACCTCGGGCATTAGCTTTGCATTATTTTTGTTCTTTTTTTTTCGATTCTTTGTACGGGATACGTTTCGCGGATTGTTATACATCGTTACCGGGCTTTGTTGAGTCACCCGTGACAGCGTTACTTAGCTATGCGTTTACCGCAGAACGAATAATTTCAACGGTTCGTTTCGTCCGACCGAATTTTGCCGGTCGAGAAATTAATACGCCCAGCGCGTTTCACCGAATTTACGGAAGGTACATTAACGATTCCACGGCCGTTGCGTGAGATTATTAATCGGACTGAGTGAAATTGATACTCGATAAATACACGAAAATTTATTCGTGTCCCACATAAACAAATCTGTATATATATCTATTTAAAACATAAATATAATATAAACATGTATATAATGTCATATCGTTGCATATTACTACACGACTCTATTCCATTCTACTTTGCTGATTGTTAATTTTCTTTTCGCATTACAATTCACATTTTTATCTACTGCTCTTTTGGTTGTTTTTGTTCGTATCCAATTTCGCGCTACCGAATATGTTTGTATTCCGAGTTTGTATCATGTGTCACGGTGTTCTTAGGCGTCGGCCTCAGAGCCGGAGCATGGCAAATACAGTAAGTACTTGAAGTACATATTAAAGTATCATGTACTGAGTACCCAACACGTCAGTACGCTGTCAAAAAATCCTTACGAAATTTAATGTACTGGTAGTGGAAGTTTTTATGCATAAACTGGCATATTAAATTTCATGTACAATTGTAATAAAAAGTGAACGTGCAGTATATTAAAAATGTTAGAAATACTTTACTTTCAATGATTTACATTAATTTTATTATAAAAGCACTTTAAATTCAACAATACACTTTAATTTCACCGTAAGAGCTAATTAATTTTCATCACTATTGCACGTTAAGTTTAATGTGCCAGTTTCTGTATAAAAATTTCCAGTTCAGTGCATTACATATACAACTTTTTTAAATAATGTACTCGCTCACTATCAAGTATCTATGTATTGAAGAACTTGGCACTTCAATACATACATCAAGTACTTTGTGTATTTTCCCAGCTCTGTCCACAACACGCGGTAAACGACGCTTTATATTTTTTCGAAATATATGCAAAATATTTGTACGATAAATAAACGTCGAAAAATTCGATACGTTTGATATATATATATTTTAATATACTCATCTCTCGGTGTGGGATGTGGCATTGGTTCCGAGAGGGGCGTCGGTAAACAACGAGATTCTCCGGATCGCCGGGTTTATTTTCGTTTAATTAATGGCCGGGCAAGGACTCTCGAGGAGCAACTGTGTAACGCCACACATTAGCAGCGTAATTGATAGCGAACCGAACCACGCGCGGGGCTGAACGCGCTCGATTTCTCGGTGACTGTTCGTGACGTCCGAGCCGGCCAGAGCTGATAGATAGGCCGCTATAGGTGGAGCGTTCTCGACCTTGGAGAGAGGCGAGGGACACAAAAGCTTCGAAACTTTGTACATAAATTTACACCGATGTTTTGATTCTGACTTTTAATCGAAATAATTTATTATCATTAAGTAGCAACTGAATATTTCGTTTTTTGTAAAAAAAAAAAAAAAAAAAAGAAATGTGATCAATTAAATGTTTTCTAAAATCGCGTTTATGATCCGATTATAATCGATCAGGATAAATTGAATTTATTGGTCCAATGTTATGAACACAATGTAATTCACTACAATTACATCCTCGTATGAGAGAAATATTTTATCGTGATAACGGAACTTACAAAATATTCATTTGGTTTTACTGCATTGTTTGCATTACATTGTTTCAAAATCCAATTTGTCGTCTGACTATAATCGATCAAAATAAACAGAATTTATTAGTGCATGTAATGAATAAAAAGTAATTCACTACAATGACATCCTCGTATCAGAAAAATATTTTCCGATAATAACAAAGATAAAAATTAAAACCACTTGGTTTTACTCCATTGAAAAAAAAAAATCCAATTTCTCATTCGAATACAATTGATCAAAATAACTTGAACTTATTCAATTTATTGAATTGAACTGGTCCAATGTAACGAATAAAATATTATTCACAAAAATTATGCCCTCGTACGAAAGAAACATTCAACGCTGATACTAGAAATTTAAAAAATTCATTTGGTTTCACAACCACCACTTTTTTAGTCTCAAAACGTTCGTCGCGAAGAAAAAAACTATCGTAAAAAAAAGCTACAAAAGGGTAAAGCAATTGTAACCAGTGCGATCAACCGCAACCGTCAATCCCCACGATCCAACTTCCGCAGTACGCTGCATGTCGGAAAAAAGGGTTTCTAATCTCTATCGTTCCTCTCTTACACCATAACGTCATCCGAGCCGGTCACAGTCAAGACGAAAGGTTGTCGGCCCTCTCTCTAGCCATCACCGGAGGTCGCCTTTCGCGTTTTTTCCAACCGGGAGATAAGCCGACGGACGGATGGACGGGAAGTTTCAGTAATTTTTTTTTCAACCCCCCCCCCCCCCCCCTCTTATCCTTTTATATTATTTTTATTTTTCCATGTCCCAGCGTCGAGCCACGCGCGCCGGCTGGAACAACGCACAAGCGTTGAAACAACGGTGGCCGGGCTTGCCGGTGGATGTGCTCTCGTCTAGTCCATCGTTGACTAGAGATGCTACTCCGGGGAGGGGGGCGGGGGGTCGAGCTTGCAACGGAACCGTGTAATAACCTTATATACAATGGGTGGGTTATATGCACCTCGCCGCCGGGTGCGCCGGATATTCCCCGCATACACGTCGAGGATGAGGAGAGAGCAGAGAGGAGAGAGTCGAAGCCTATGCGGAGGCGCAAGCAGCCCATCCGCACAGAGGGGCTTGCACCCCGCCGGCGGAGCCAGTAGTGCTGACGCCGAGGGTAGCGATGCACCGCGCTGCACAGCCTCCGTGAATGCGCCCTGCCTATAGGCCGGTTTATCCTTATCGTAGCTTCCGGCCAACATAAATCAACGTGTTTACTCGGCAGGTGGTGCGACTAGGCTCGGGGGCCGCGGGGGCGGCTGAAGGGATCGGGGGGGGGGGGGCGCCGGGGGCGGGGGCACAATTCTCTCCCACTTACTCAACGTACTGTAGACTATAATATGTATATGCATATACAGGCTGACGGTCCGGGCTGCGGGATCTCGATGGCCAAGCGGCGCGGCCCACCCCCGCCTCCCGTCCGGCACGAGCTCACGGCTAATAATGAGCACTCGGCTCCACCGGGCAGAGCGTATATACACGAAACAGCCTATTCAACGCCTGAACGGTATTCGACCGCGATCGCCCGGAGTACACTGGCCGTAGCGGTGAGGCCCCCGACCAACCCCCCCCCCCCCCCCCCCCTCTTCGAGCCATCCCACGGGCTTTCCGACGCTGCCCCCGGCGTACGACCACAAACCACCCCCCCCGTCGGCCCTTTAGGTCTCTTCCGGGAATGGAGTGACTGGGAACGGGCACCCTTTTTAAATCCATGAAAGGCTTATTAGGTTAGACCGAATTCAGATGGCCGAATGATCGAACCCTCGTGCAGTTTCTCGGCACGCTCCCGACAGAGGCCGCACAAACGGAAATCAATTTCATGCCGGTCGATTAGCGAGACTGGATGGCGGATGAAATCGGTATTGAGGCACCTGTGTACGTGTACACGGGTGTAGAGTGTCGCATAAGCTACGGTCACCCAGATAGAAAATGACGGCACGGCGACGGAACGGTAGCGGTAGCAATGATACGATACCCGTTTGACGGCACGTTTTTCTATCTGGGCAGCTACGGTAGCGTTCAGTTTTAGTTTCAGTTTTCGTTTCAGTTCTGTTCTGGCTCTCTGTGTTGACTCTCAAGGGATCATCCCAGAGCTTTATTTTCAATTAATAATAATAATAATAATAATAATAATAATAATAATAATAATAATAATAATAATAATAATAATAATAATAATAATAATAATAATAATAATAATAATAATAATAATAATAATAATAATAATAATAATAATAATAATAATAATAATAATAAGTTGCTGACTGATAAGCTTTACCGACCGGATAAGTGGGAGGAAGCGAGGGCTGTTAAAAAAAAATTTTAACTTGTGCACTTAATCATTAAAAGTCTAGTGCTTCTAAAGTTTTAAATGCACAGTACTTTCATTTTTTTATCACACTTGTACATGTAAGTTGATATAGGAATTTATGCATGAAAACTTCCATTACGAGTACATTAGATTTTTACAGGGCACTGTTGACAACAATGTAAATTCAATGCACCGGACTGGAAGTTTTTATGCGAAAACTCCTAGATTAAATTCAATGTGCAATCGCGATGAAAAATTGACGGTCTGTTACAATCAAATTATAGTAAATCATTGGATTTAAAGTACTTTTGTAGTAAAGATTATATAAATTAAAAAAGTAAAATAATTCTAAAGGTTTTAATACACTGTGCCATAATTCTTCATCACAATTGTACACAAAATTCGATATGCCGGTTTATGCATAAAAACTTCCGCTACCAGTGCATTAAATTCCATACGAATTTTTGTTGGATAAGTCCGTTCTAGGAGTTCGTCCACCTGCATGGTGAACAGAGACCCCTTCCATTACCGTTGCCAAACCCCTTCCAAACCCGCCTATCAAATCGTTCCTGCTCGAAGTTTTTGTTCAGGTCTCAGACTTCAGGTTCAGGCAGTGGGGATTCCAACTTATTCGGTCGCGCCTAATGGGCTCGGTTCCAGAGCATTGAACTTACGCAGTCGTCTACTGTACATGTACGTATGCAAGGCAGAGGGGTAAAACGAAAACCCCGGGGCAAAACGGACAGGCAGTGGGGATTCCAACTTATTCGGTCGTGCCTGATTGGCTCGGTTCCCGAGCATGGAACTTACGCCGTTGTCTACTGTACCTCTACGTATGCAAGACAGAGGGGTAAAACGCAAACCCCGGGGCAAAACGGACAGGCAGTGGGGATTCCAACTTATTCGGTCGTGCCTGATTGGCTCGGTTCCCGAGCATGGAACTTACGCGGTCGTCTACTGTACCTCTACGTATGCAAGACAGAGGGGTAAAACGCAAACCCCGGGGCAAAACGGACAGGCAGTGGGGATTCCAACTTATTCGGTCGTGGCTGATTGGCTCGGTTCCCGAGCATGGAACTTACGCGGTCGTCTACTGTACCTCTACATATGCAAGGCAGACGGGTAAAACACAAACCTCGGGGCAAAACGGACAGGCAGTGGGGATTCCAACTTATTCGGTCGTGGCTGATTGGCTCGGTTCCCGAGCATGGAACTTACGCCGTTGTCTACTGTACCTCTACGTATGCAAGACAGAGGGGTAAAACGCAAACCCCGGGGCAAAACGGACAGGCAGTGGGGATTCCAACTTATTCGGTCGTGCCTGATTGGCTCGGTTCCCGAGCATGGAACTTACGCCGTTGTCTACTGTACCTCTACGTATGCAAGGCAGAGGAGTAAAACGCAAACCCCGGGGCAAAACGGACAGGCAGTGCGGATTCCAACTTATTCGGTCGTGGCTGATTGGCTCGGTTCCCGAGCATGGAACTTACGCGGTCGTCTACTGTACCTCTACGTATGCAAGGCAGAGCGGTAAAACGAAAACCCCGGGGCAAAACGGTCCACTCGATTCCACTCAAGGATTCACCTGAAAATTGAAGCGTTCCATTTTACCCCCGTTCTCCCTTATGCCTCTCACCCCTCCATGCCTTCATTTTTATCTCCTCGCGCACGCAGAAGTATACCTCGGAACGCTCAAAGTTTCTCGTATTGAATCGCAGCAATATAAGTTTTGTGCTTCTTTCGCACATCGTGGTCGGTATTTCTTTTTCTCATCTTTTTTTTCCCCTCCGCTCTGGACACCCCGTTGATAGACAATTTCCGAACGGCTCCGGTCGACGTGGGAACGCCGCACGCCGACGAACGGATGCTGCACCGTCCACAACGAGATGACGATGACGATAATGATTTTTCTTTTTTTCCTTTTTGCCATTTTATTTTATTTTATTTCTTTTCAATTCCAACGCGCAATTAACCGGTGAACACCGGCCGAGTCACACAGGCTGGACGACGCCCGCCTCCGTGAATGAAGTGCGTGCAGCCGCGATATGAATATTCCCTCGAGGGTTCAATACCGAAAGCGAGCGCTTTGAAATTAGCGATCGGGACGCGATATGGACGTTCCGCGTCAATTGGTTCGTGCAGCGTATGTGCGTCGCATATACAGCCGCGTATCGGATAGAAGGGGGGGGGGGTGGGAAAAAGAACTATTCACCGTAACCCATCGGCGCGCCCGTCCCGCGTATGCAATCCCTCACTTCTCTATCCCTCTCTCATTCTCTCCATTTGTCTTCCATTAATCGGGAAAGAACACAAAAGCTGGTGCATGCCCGCCTGTTGATTTTTCGTTGCATATATGTGCTCCCAGAGCGGAAACCAGTGCAACGTCCATACATCGGACACGTGTGTGTACGTGTATATGCGCGTGCATGAATCGCCTCCGTATGCGCGCTCTCGTTGCCCGTTCCACCTAACCCGCCCGCGCCGCCCCCGATTTATTGGAAAAACTGATGAATCGACGGGGACTTAATAAAAATGCAATTTACCGGATATATCATTGGGTATTGCTGTTCGCGTCCGCGCACGTGTGTTTATCTCGCGGGAATAACGTCCCGTTTGATACAAGGCGTTTGATCGCCGGTTCCATCTCCGGCCACGAACGAATGTCCTCGAATTTCAGCGCTGTTTGCTTCCGGTCGGCTCGTTGACAAAGGCTTACTCATCTGGGTCTGTGACAGCGGTTTGTGACAGGTTATTTTTCTTAATTAGCTGCAATTTTCGATGTGAATAATCATGTGTCGTATGTTTTCAGACTTTTTCCGAAAAGTTTTTATGTTTTTGCTTCCTCGTAGAGGAAGCTTTGTGATGGTGAAAAAAAAAATTTTCGAGATTTTAATGAAAACGTGTTCAGAATGTTCCAAAACATCGAAAAATCACATTTAGAAAAAATGTCCGGATGTATGTGTGTGTGTGTGTGTGTGTGTGTGTGTGTGTGAATCAGACGCGAAAAATTCAAATGGCTATATCTCGGGTACGCCTCCACCGATCAGGCTGAAATTTTGCACACAGCTTGTGTGGTTAACAGTCAATGTTTCTGCCAAATTTCATCCAAAAATGTTCAGTTGTTTTTTTTGTACGCCATTTTTAATTTCTTCGAAAAAGTCTGTGCGCACCGTAGCGCTCGCAATTTGTTAGCTATCGGGCTACAAACGCGTACACAGATGGAATATGATCAGCCGATGATCCCATTAAAATTTCAAGAAAATCGATCGAGCCGTTTAAATTTTATGTCATTTTGAATTTTTTGAATTTTATGAAATTTTTTTTTTTTTTTTTTCAAGACGCATTTTTCCGTATTTAATATTGATCTATGAATAAAAAAAGTGTCAGATTCGTGATCAGCGTGAAAAAATACTTTTAATACAATCCCGGAGTGACGGCTAACGAAAAAGTTTATTGGGCATTTTTATAGCTAAAATTTCAAAAAAGAGTGATTTTGGGTATTTTCAAACAGCAATTTCTTTGCTTCCCGATGAATACTCTATGATACTCTATGTATTTTTTCGTCTGGAGTACAGATTCGACAGCCGTTTTGACCAAAAGCGTAAGGTTGGTTTTTAACCTGAGTCGGCCATCAGTTTTGCTTAAAATTTAAATACGACGTTGATATTGAAAAAGCTGAGAATTGAAATTTTCATATCGCTTCCTCATAAAAGTTGAAAGTTGAACGTTGAAAGCTGAAAGTTGAAAGTTGAAATTTTTATATCACTTTCTCATAATGGCCCTTTATTCGCAAAGCTTCCTCTATGAGGAAGCCAAAAATATAGTAAATGCTTTCTCATAGAAGGAGCTTTGCGAATAAAGGGCCATTATGAGAAAGTGATATAAAAATTTCAACTTTCAACTTTCAGCTTTCAACGTTCAACTTTCAACTTTTATGAGGAAGCGATATGAAAATTTCAATTTTCAGCTTTTTTTTTTTAAGTTTGAAAAAAGCTCTTCGGAGATATCTGAAAAATTGATAGAAATGCAATGTTGCATGTGCAAATATATCGAGCGAAATTTGGAAATTTTCTCACATAAAAGACAATCATGCATAGTGTATTCTGCGTTCACTTGGTCCGACGACTTATGATCGGTGATGAGAGCCGACGACAACGGGATGAGTATAGTGGATTACCTTGGAAAATATTGGGTTGGGAGTTAAATAATTGTTATATTCGTGATCAGCGGGAAAAAACAGGTGGAATATAGCCTTGAAACAAAAAAAGATTTGTTTCCGGTTTGTTTCCGGTCGGTTCTTCAACAACCACATATTAATTCACGTCTCGCGGTGTAAAACCAATTATTTTTCTGAGTTAGCTGCAACATTCGAAGAAAAATAATGTATTGTATGCATATACATATACGTAAGCCTGTATAGACATACTTTTGTGTACATTCATACATCTGCAAGGCTCCGTAAAATTCCTCAAATTTCAGCTGTGTTTGTTTCCGGCCGGTTCATCGACAACCACACATTCATCTACGTCCCGCGGTGTGAAACAAATTATTTTCCTGACTTAGGTGCAATGTTCGAAGTGAGAAATAATGTATTATATGTATATGAACATACACCTATGTACACATTCCTATATATATATATATATATATATATATATATATATATATATATATATATATGTCAATGGGTGTTTGTCAGGGCTTTTTTACAACCGCATTGCGTGTTATCGGGACACATGCCGTTTACGAGGACAGTCCTGACAATTTTTTATTACGTTTGTATGATATTGGGACATGTCTTGACAAACACCTTTCTTTATACGGACTACAACTTTACATTATTTGATGTTTGCCAGGACATCGGGATACGCGGTTGTTACTAGGTTTCGTGTGATACCGGGACTTGTCTCGACAAATACCTTTCTTTATACTAGCTATTTTTCAATATTTGATGTTTTTCGGAACATTGGGACATAAGGTATTATGTCCCGATTCTATACCTATCCTGGCAAGAATATTATTACTTTTAAAAAAGCAACTAAACGAAACTCTTCTATCTAAAAGATCTTCTACACTCGTGATGAGACTAGATGACCGCTGCTGAATTTCATACTGTAGCATACCATTATTTCCTAAACAAATTTGACAACTCCTTATTGTTCATATCTTTCTTTGTGGCAATCGTTAAATATTTGAAAAATCGAGATTTGTTTTAACCTGTCTGCAAAAAGTACCAGAAAATGCAATAACATTCATGTTATCAGAATCTGCCATGGATTACAGAAAAATAAGTTGTATAAAAAATTTATGGTGTAGGACATTTTTTCTTGCACAAAATACTAATGTACACCCGAGAAGCCTATTTATATTGCTAGTTGGGCAACGAAAAAGGATGAAGCCCGAATATCGTACTAACTCTTGGTTTTTACAGTAGTGGTTATTAAATGGGGAACGAAGGAAAATATGGCATGAACATCGTAATAATCGAAATCATAAAATATATAAACCGTAAGTTTCATTGCGGGAGCAATTAATTCATTCTATGTTCTTCATGAATTTTAATGGTTCAAAGAATTAATAAAAATCATACAAACTTTTGGGCCTGATTTATTATAAAATGCAATTGTAATATTTGTAATCTGAGGCTTGTCGGCATATTTGTAGTCCCGTGCTGTATGTTATCGAGACACATGGTGCTTAGTGGCACAGCCCTGACAAGATTCTTATGAAACTTGAAGCGCATTCATATTTGCTTTAAAAGGCTTACAAGCCGAAAGCTTACTCTCAAGACCAATTTTGACGAGTGTCAGGCTTTATTTGGCCAACATTTTTAGAATAACGTTGTTTAGTCGGGATGCTACTAAAATACTGACTCATGACCGTAGCGAATATTAAATTATATATATTGTGCCACTTATCAGGACTTTTTCAGAGGCGTACTGTATGTTATCGGGACACTTGCTGCTTACCGGGACAGTCCTGACAAGAGTCTTATGAAACTTGAAGCGCATTCGTATTAGTTTTAAAAAGCTTACAAGCCGAAAACTTACTCTCAAGACAAATTTTGATTAGTGTCTGGCTTTATTTGACCAACATTTTTAGAATAACGTTGTTTAGTCGCGTTTGCTACTAAAATACCGACTCATGACCGTAGCGGATATTAAATTATATATATTGTGGCACTTATCAGGACTTTTTTAGAGGCGTACTGTGTGTTATCGGGACACTTGCTGCTTATGGGGACAGTCCTGACAAGGTTCTTATGAAACTTGAAGCGCATTCATATTTGCTTTAAAAAGTTTACAAGCCGAAAACTTACTCTCAAGACCAATTTTGACGAGTGTCAGGCTTTATTTGGCCAACATTTTTAGAATAACGTTGTTTAGTCGGGTTTGCTACTAAAATACCCGACATTTACATCTCTACAACTCACAACTCTGCCAGATAACAACTCTATCGTATTAGAACTCTACCGAAATCTCTACCGGAATTAAAATAAAACTCTGGTAGAGTTTTATTTCACTTCCGGTAGAGTTTTATTGCAAGTCCGGTAGAGATTTTTTCATCAGTGGTAGAGATTTTGGTAGAGTTCTAATACGATAGAGTTGCAATATGGTAGAGATGTTTTCTGGTAGAAGTGTTACACCTAATAGAGTTATGAGTGGTAGAGATGTAAATGTGCCGTATTTTAGTAGCAAACCCGTCTAAACAAAGGTTTACAAACAAAGGTTTCTAAAACTGTTGGTCAAATAAATTCGTCTGGAGAGTAAGTTTTCGGCTTGTAAGCTTTTTAAAACTAATATGAATGCACTTCAAGTTTCATAAGAACCTTGTCAGGACTGTCCCCATAAGCAGCAAGTGTCCCGATAACACACAGTACGCCTCTAAAAAAGTCCTGATAAGTGCCACAATGTATATAATTTAATATCCGCTACGGTCATGAGTCGGGATTTTAGTAGCAAACGCGACTAAACAACGTTATTCTAAAAATGTTGGTGAAATAAAGCCAGACACTCGTCAAAATTCGTCTTGAGAGTAAGTTTTCGGCTTGTAAGCTTTTTAAAACTAATATAAATGCGCTTCAAGTTTCATAAGACTCTTGTCAGGACTGTCCCGATATGCAGCAAGTGTCCCAATAACATACAGTACGCCTCTGAAAAAGTCCTGATAAGTGGCACAATATATAATTTAATATTCGCTACGGTCATGAGTCGGTATTTTAGTAACAAACGCGACTAAACAACGTTATTCTAAAAATGTTGGTCAAATAAAGCCAGACACTCGTCAAAATTCATGTTGAGAGTAAGTTTTCGGCTCGTAAGCTTGTCAGGACTGTCCCCATAAGCAGCAAGTGTCCCGATGACATACAGTACGCCTCTAAAAAAATACCTGACAAGTGCCACAATACAAATATTATAAATTGCATTTTGTAATACAACAGACCCAAAAAATGGTATGATTTTTATAATTTCTTTGAAACATTAAATTTTATGAAGAACAGAGAATGAATTAATTGCTTGCTGAAACTTAAGGTCTCTCTATTCTATGATTTCGGTTATTACAATGTTCATGCCGTATTTTTCTTAGTTGGTAGACAAGCAGTCAAAATCATTTAATAACCGCATTTCAAAATCATGCGGTCAAAATCAGGCAAAATCATTTAATAACCACAAAATTCTTCTTGAAAGTCAGGTCTCGGTGTATACCGAGACATTCAAGACGAATTTTTACGAACATACAACTTAATTTTACAAAAATTTCTAGGATACCGTTGTTTAGTCGCATTTGCTGCTAAATTACGGACTTATGGCCTTCACCGCGGCGGTTATGAAATTATTTTTACTGCTAGTCTGCCAACGCCGAAAAATAAGACGTGAACATCGTACTATCCTTAATCATAAAATAGAAAGGGACCTCAAGATTCGAATATTCACAATTTACGGGTATTATTTTTAAAATGTTTTGAATTACTTAACCCCAAACCAAATTCAACCTAGTTTCAGTTACAACCCGCACATTGGGTACCTAAAACATAAGCCCGTAGTGAATATTCGAAGTATTAATTAATATGTATGAATTCAATACGATAGACTCCTTAGGGGAGAGCGGGGCAAAATGGGATAATGGGCCAAACGCAAAGATAGTGGTGGTGGTGGTGAGCGAGGCAAAACAGGATTGAACATCCGAATATATCGTTAGGACAAAATGGGACATCCAAAAATTATTGCAAAATGAATTGTTGCCCCATTGTTCCATCTTGCCCTGCTCTCCCCTATACTCCAACTTTTAATACTTTGGAAATACTATTTTCCGCGCCTATATGTCCTCAATTCGAATTCATTACTGATATTTCAGACAGTCTGGACTGAAAAAGAATATATGAGGGAAATAATGTGTAGTGCTAGTTGTCGGGACTTGCTTAGTGATGATATCCATTACTAGGAAAGTCCCGACAACTAGCACTACGCATAATTTCCCTTATATATTCTTTTAGAACCCATACAAACATAAAATTCGGGGACGGTTTTGTTCAGCATGAACTCCTCGATCAATGTATACAATAAAAAATACACCCTTAAAAATGTCCCGACAAACATCATATGACATATATATATATATATATATATATATATATATATATATATATATATATATATATATATATATATATATATATATATATATATATATATATATATATATATATATACAACATCCGCAGGGCTCTATATCAATTCCTCAATTACGCTTTGCCATTAATCTTGGTCCTCCTCAACGTCTCTCTGCTTCTGCCTTTCGGTGTTGTTTTTTTCATTTTATTTTATTTTTTTGTACGTCCATTAACTTCTATTTTCCGTTACGCTTCGGGTAAGCGGGCCGAGAGGGAGGGGTGGGTAGAGAGTGTACAGCCCCCCGTGCCATTACCTGGATATAGTCGGGTAAAATCAAGAACCTTAACTCCTCGTGGCCCGGGTTTGCCGGACGGCTCAGCGGTACACTGCAAAGCCCTCTACCCTCCACCGCACTCACTTACTCACCGTCTCTCCGCCGCAGCTATGCCGTCGGCAGCCTCGTCTCTGGCTCTTTATTATTTTCCCGTTTTTATGTTCCACCGCCCCCCCCCCCCCCCCTTCTTTTTCGTTGTATTTTTATTTTTATTTTTATTATTATTTTTCAAAGGCCCCGGCGCACCGCACATTCGTCCGGCGGTGTTCATTTCTCCGTATCATACCCCGAGACGCTGAGGGTGGTTTTCTACTCGGGGCTTTGAGCGCTCCGGCTCTTTATCTCGTCCCGAGGCATAATTTCGTGCTTGTTCTGAAATCGACCAAAAGAATTTTTCCTCTGGTACGAAAACCGGTCGGCTCCTTATTCCCTCGTCTCGGAGACGTTTCCGCCGCGTACGAACGGGGATTACTCTAAATGCAATTAATAACGTTAAATATGAGAGGGCCGGAGGGTGAGCGAAGTGTTCCCTCGTAATCTCGAATGGAAGACTGCCGGCCGACGTCTGGAGCGAACGCGCCGGCGGCGCAGTGGATATCGCTGGATGGTCCATTCTCGAAAGCTTACAGCATCCGCCCGTGGCTTTGGCCGTGTTCCTGTCCAACTGCATTATCTATATGCTCTCTCTGGCACGGCGCAGTGAATCCTCGTTTCCAACCCACCCCCACCGTGTGTGCGTACGCGTACGCACACACCGGCTCCCTCGACATTGTCGGAGCGTCCACTCGCTTAGCTGCCGAGGACTGTCTTGTAATGCGGCCTCTCTCCCGCACACACGACCCCGTCCTCTCTCGTGCGGCTTGAGTTCTTTGCACTCGACGAGAAAATGGTGTGGTCGGTTTTACAATTTAGACTCTCTTCTGTGTTAAATAATCTAAAAAATCATAGTTCGTCCGTGCATAGACCGAGGCAAAAGGCATTTCTCGCGATTAGATTTATTATATCTTGTTACGCCACTTGCGGTCTTACGCCACTTCCGATATGACGTCACTTCCGGTCGAAAAATGAAATGTTCAACCAGAAAGTGACGTTTTTCAGGTATGACGTCACTTCCGGTCCAAAAATGAAATTTTCGAAACGGAAGTGACGCATTTCACGTATGACGTCACTTCCGGTCGAAAAATTGGATTTCCAAACCGGAAGTGACATATTTTTGGCATGACATCACTTCCGGTTGAAAAATAAAACTTTTATACCAGAAGTAACGTACTTTAGGCATGAACTGCACTCCGGTCGGAGAGTGAGATTTAAAAACCGGAAGTCACGTCACGGTGAAAACTGCACTTTTTCCTTGGGACGTCACTATCGATTTTGAAATACCAGTTTTTCACTGGAGGAGATGTCGCTGGTAAAAATTTGAACGTTTTCTATGACGTACTTTGTTTAATTTTGTCATTCGCCGGACGTCCGTCGCTGTTTCGTAATTAACAATCGCGCTTCCGCAAGACCACCAAAATACCTCGGTCCGAGTGAAACATGCATTCTTAACGAATGCAATACAATTTGCCTACGTAAGCGTCACCGTTGTCCTCCGGTGCTGCGTGTCCGAATGTACATCTCGCATAGTTATCCCTGCCGGTCGAGGAAGAGCCCTATTGGCATACCGTGGGGTTATAGTATCTCCCCGGTGATGACATTGTTTGCGGACCGTACCGAGCTCCGGCGAATATACATTGCTCCACGTACAAGCGCATTACGTGCCGAGAACCGCGGCTCGTTGCCGAGTTCCACCGTACTCGCTCGGCTTCTCGGTTTCTCGTTCAGCGAGAGGCGCACTGCAATTTGAAGGGAAATTTTTCTACCCGGCTCCTCGCTCCATCCCGGAATATACTCGCCTCTGTACCCTCTAATACGGTGAATAAGAGAGCGAAAGAAAGGAACAAAAGAGAAAAAATAAAACAACAACAACAACAGACTCACTATAAGAGCAAGCAGCTTTCTTCGCAGGTGCGAATATGCGCGCCTCCGTTGGGAAGCTACATTTAATTATTCATGATCGTCGAGAAGAAAAGAAAAAAAAAAACCCATCCCATTCGTATCCACGACCACGGGAGTAACGGTTGAAAATGTTTTTCCCCACGACGCAGACCGAGCCGTCGAGTGTGCAAGAACCAGAATCCACCATGATTAAAATGTTGAGGAGAGCGAGAGTTAAAAAAAAAAGGTTAAAAGAAATGGAATAACGCCATATAACAGGAAATTCGAAATTTCGAATTATCCGACGGTCGTTCGAGAAACTTCCCGTTGGGCGAATTGCCTTTCGAGCGAATCTTTGAAATCGTTCCCAGCCAACGCCGTCTCAAGAGTCTTTTTCTATTTATTTTTTTCTCACTTCGCCGAGATTCGATTTTTGAACAACATTGTGTCGTTGAATTCCGTTTCCCTCGGACTTCTCGTTGGTAGTGCCGGTGGTGGTTGGCAAGAAACGAGCGGCTAGGTGTATCGAAGGGCGATGGCGCTGAGAGGGTGGCTCGGCCGTTGCAAGACGGTTCCTCTTATGTACTTCCAGTGTGCTTTCACCGGTGTACCGCTTCGGAGCTCCGTATACCGCCCGACTCGTATATACCAGTCCAGGAGCCTTAATACTTGGGGAGCTCTTTACGAGAAGGTTTCGCGGTGGCGTGCGGCTGTCAGTGGCAGCATTTATTGTTAGTTAACGTGGAGGTTCGCCGGCTTCGTCGTACACAACCGACCATATACCTTCCCCATGTACTGGTATGTAATATAGAATCCGTACATAAACACAAACGAGACTCCGCCCAATACACGGTACACAGTACATAGTGTATAAACACAGAGTGCACCGTGCAACGTATAAATCGTATATAGGTACGTGCCGGAGCGCACTGGGCGAGACCGTGGCGCAGCATCGTGAAAGGAGGCGACTGCAGGAGGGGGCGAGACGGTTTGGTAGAGAATAAGGAAAAGGAGTACGAGTTTAGAAAGCCTGGGAGCGTTCCGGGTACCACGGGTCACCGCCGTCACAGAACAATACAACCCTAACACCCCCGCGCACTGGCTCCTTGCCGGCACAAGGCTCTGCAACCCCCCCCCCCCCCCCCCCCTCCCCCCCTCCGCACCCCGACCCGCCATTCTGGTTCCACACGTACGTTCCTCCTGATGGCGCAGTGGTGGTTGCACCCACCTAGCGCCCACTGCTCGTTTCCACGCTCGTTCCCGACTCTCCATGCTCTCCGTTTCCCTTTTTTCCCAACCCCCCCAACCACCCTTCGGCCTTCCTCCCGCAGCCCCACAGAAGCTTTTCCACGCGGCCTACAACTCACAAGAATCGCAACCACCAACGGCTACCATGCCAAGACGGCAACCCCTCCCATCCGTGTCGTGCCCGTTCTTTTTGCTCCCTCCTTAGCGAGGCGCCCTCCTCGGCCTGTGCCCTCTCGCCCATTTCCCTTGTGCGGCCGGCGAGCACCGCCGAGCCAACGAAAGAAATGAAAACACACGCTTCGATGTGAGGGTGCGAGAGGGGAAAAAGCGGAGGGAAAGAGTTGGCGGACAACAAAGGGAAATACTGTAGGAACAGAAGGCGATGAGAAAGTCCGGGTGTGTGTGTGTTGTGGGTCGTGTGCGAGTCTGCGGTGGCGGCACTCGAGACCACCGAGAATATGATGGTTTTTGCCAAACCTTCTGTGCGCGCCCACAGAGACACATAGACACACACACACTCCGAACGGGAATATTTCACCCTCGGTGGAGAGAGCCAAGATGCTTTATTTTTCCATTCCATCTCGGTGTGTCGAACCGAACATCTTCTCGAAGTTTTCCTCGCGATTTATCTGTACGAGGTATGCGGAGAGAGTTTCACTCTGCACTCGTGAAGTGAAGGAGCGTAAAAGAGAGTTGCTCCTATCCGGCAACCTTTGTAGAACTAGGATTCGTTCTTTTGGACGGGATCGTGCTAATATGGGTCTGATTATTGCGAGGCTCGTTTCTTTGATGTTGGAGGTTCAAATGTGTAGAATTTTGTAGGAGGTGGCAAATGTGTAGAACTTTGTAGGGGGTGGCAAATGTGGACGACCAAGAAACTCCGGTCTGCACATCTTAGTCCCTAAGATAAAATCAGTCTGATGGTAACCGGCATGAAGCAAAGAGTGTGTCACGGTGGAGTTAAGAGTCACTCCGTTGATCCGACAACGTTGTTGGCTCTCGGGCAAGGGCAAGACGGCATACTTACTTCCGGTGGTTGCGTGGGACAGCGATGTTAGGCTCGATCTCAACATCTTCTCGAAGTTTTCCTCGCGGTGTATCTGTCACGAAGTATGCTGAAAGAGGTGCGCTCCACATCCATGAAGTAAAATGGAGTGGAAAGGAGAGTTGATCCTATCCGGCAATCTTAGTAGAACTAGGATTCGTTCTTTTGGGCGGGATCGTGCTAATATGGGTCTGATTATTGCGTGGCTCGTTTCTTTGATGTAGGATTGAGGTTCCACCGTGGACGACCAAGAAACTCCGGTCTGCATATCCTAGTCCCTGAGATAAAATCAGTCTGATGGTAACCGGCATGAAGCAAAGAGTGTGTCACGGTGGAGTTGAGAGTCACTCCGTCGATCCGACAACGTTGTTGGCTCTCGGACACCGGGCAAGACGGCATCCTTACTTCCGGTGGTTGCGTGGGACAGCGATGTCAGGTTCGAGCCGAAGATCTCTAAGTTTTCCTCGCGATTTATCTGTTACGAAGTATCCGGGGAGAGTTGCGCTCCACATCAATGAAGTAAAAGAACTGAAAACATCGTTGACCCCACCCGGCAACTTTTATAGAACTGGGAATCGTTCTTTTGGATGGGATCGCGCTAATACCGAATCTGATCGTTGCGAAAAGCTCTCTTCTCTAGTATAGGATTGAGGGGGCGAATGTGGACCAGCAAGAAAGGCCGGTCTGCGTATCCCCGTCCCCGAGATAAGATCAGTCACATGGTAACCAGGCTGAAGGAAAGAGTTCGTCAAGGTGGACTTAAGAGTCACTCCGTCTATCCGACAACGTTGTTGTCTCTCGGGCGCAGGGCAAGACGGCATACCTTCCGGTGGTTGCGTGGGACAGCGATGTCAGGCCATGTATCCAGTTCACGTGCGCTCTCGTGGCTCGAGCCTCAGCCAGACGAGGTACCATCTCGCTGTAGTGGATGGAGCGGCGTGTACGGCCGCGGAACAGCGAGAAATGGGCTAGGGTGGCAGGAAGAACGGGCAAAATACGGTACCAAGAGGCAAATAAATTCTGGTCACGCAACATAATGTAAGGGGGGGGGGTTTCTAGGAGAGTGTAAATCTTCGTTAAGATGGCGCTCCGCTGCGCATTGCGGGACAATGTGGGAAACGTGAACAATAAGAGAGCGGAGCCGTGCAGAAAGAGGGCACGGCGAGGGGGAGGGACGAAGAGGGACTCTCGCCTGCGGCAGTGGAGACGGCGGTTCGTCCAGGAGACGTTTCTGCTGGCTCTGGCTCACTTGCTCGTTCGCTCGTCTAGCGCGAGTGCCAAGTAAAACTCAGCAAAGTATGGTGAAAAATGGAAAGACTTCGTCTTCACCGCGTCAGCCCCCCCTCACCCCCTTTATCTCTGGGAGCATGATAACGTCGACGCAGCATTTTGCATGCTAGACCGCTAGGCTGCTACTTTCCTTCCACGCTCTCCTCACACTTCCTCTTCCTGTTACGTACCGCTATAGTGTCCCGCGTATATCTACATTGTATGTAGTATATAGGTACTCGCTACGTTCGGGGAAACCCTTTCCTCCTCTGTCGTCGGTACCGCTTTCCGCTCCCCCATTCTCAGACCGCGTATTCTTGTTCCTCCTCTTCTTCCGCTCCACACATCCCACTTTCAACCACCTCGGTGCGCACACTTCCGTTAACTCTGCAACTATTCCAACTTTCGAAACTAATACGGATCGCGTGCAGCCTCACCGCCGAATCAATTACGCCGGATGCTGCGTCGGCAAAGGATGTTGCACTGTACACGATTGCTTTCCTGCAGAAGTTCTTCCACGCGTGCTCTTCCGGGAAAGTGTACAGTCATCCTCATGATATGACTCCGGAGCCTGCGAATGGAAGACGTGGGGCAAAATGGGGTATCACGGGATTTTCGGAAAGAATGGTCCCAAGTTGGCGATGCTGGGGTTGAAGGGAAACTCTGCACTGGGGGAAGGATCTCGTATAAACTACGAAGTCATTGAGGTAAATTTTCGCCAGGCAACATGGTACACCAACGGTACTACTAGCGATGTGTGAAATTTTCACAGGTGCCATAATAATTTTTACCTAACCCATATGGTAATTTTTTCCAGAAGGCGGGTTCGCGAAAATTTGCGTATCTGGTTAAGAAGTCCGCAGATAAAAACTGAGACTTTCGTGGATAAAAACTGAATCTTCATCGATCGATACTGAGAATTTCTTCGATCAAACCTGGTGATAAACATTAAAAAATATGATACATTTAAAAAAATTTTGATCGACATATTATGCTGGTATGACCTATAAATCTAAAATAAAATGTTCGCGCTGCCACCGATTACAGTGTTTTCTAGTAATAATAAGTACTCATATTCTAGCAAAAATTATGGGATATTTTGGTAATATCCGCTACCGCAAAAATTACCATATTTTCTATCAGAATGTATTAAGTTATGTACTGTATCAATACGAATGTTTGCCAGGATGTCGCTGTAGTTCCAATATACCCAAAAGTTCTATCGGCCTTTACCGGATTTATGGTAATGTCTATAAAATCCTTCTCTCGGTGTAAACGAAACGGTTGACGGAGTTCCGAGAGACTCGTCGCGGTTCGATAATTTCCGGCTACACAATAATGTCCCGCGGAAGATCACTGTAATCCATCTAATAAATTCACCCGCTAATTAATTGCTCGCGTGTTCTTACCGTTTTACTTTTTTTTCTCCTTTTTTCCCGTGAATATAAAGTAAACGGCTGAAGTGGAAGGAAGATTGGACGTTGAAGAGGGTGAACCAATCCGGTGAGTGTCTCTGGACGCTTTGCCGTGGCTGATTCGCAGTTCGAGAGTCAGATAGGTTCGTCGGGCCGAAGTGGAGGGACGGAGGGGGAGAGAAAATTGGAAAGGTTCGAAGTCCGATACCGCGTCGGGATAGATGAGGAGGAGAAAGAGGACGAATTGGCGGGGGCGGCAGAGGTACAACGGCAAAGAGACTGTTTGCGAAACTCGATTCGAGACCCGCGGGTGTAGAGGATAGCGCGTGTATGTATAGGGTCGGAAAATTACTGGGTGTGTTGAATCGTCGGTGGGTTGCTTCCCGGTGTAGAAGCCAGAAGCAATAGAGAGCAACCGGAACGTGCGGGATCGACACTAATTGCGAGCGCCAAAAGTGATCGAGCGACTAACGAAAAAAAAGGGAGGAAAACAACGAAAAAGAAGAAAATGAAAGAAAGCCACCGACTACAGAGACTGCACGAATGGAGAGAGGAGCCATTGAATAGATAGAGGGGGGAGGGTGGAATAAAAAAAAATATAGAAATAGAAGTAAACGAGAACTAAGCGAATCCGGCAGGTAATAGCTTCATTTGCAATCGGTGCTTCCGAATGCAGTGCCACGACGTGCCGGTCGCATCCCACGTAGACCTCATAATCCTCAGTCTTCTTGCTGACTTTGCTTCTCAATCTTTTTTTTTTCATATAGCTTCCATTTATTTTACGATCGAATCTCCATGGCGAAGATCCCTCCGGCGAACGTTCGATTGAGCATTATCGTTCTCTCTTGCTGCCGGGTATGAGGAGGAACGGGACACTACAAATTTTTTTCCGCAGTTCCTTTCTGTTTTCCCTTCCTGTTGAGGATTATTATTCACAGTTTCGTACAAGAAAAAGTATTGGATACAAATTCCAACCCTCATTTCGTCCGGAAATGAAATCACCAAAGTCATCGGTAATCTTGACAATGAGTAACAAAAAAGTGCCCGATCTGACGCACAAAATTGTCCCCCACGCTTTTGTTGTCCATAATCTGCTACTACTACTCGTACTACTTATAATTTCACGCTTTCTACCTTAGTTTCTTTTCCTCCTAATTACGCTTTACTGTGATCTCGCTCTAAATTTCGTAAGCACACTTAGCGCCTGCTTTTAGATTAAGCTCCAATGTTTTTGTCACTATACACGTTAAATGCATTACGTAAACTGCGCTCTAAACAGAGCTGGGCAAAGTACCAAAAAATACTGCAAGTACAAAGTACAAAGTATCACAAGTAATTTAACTATCAATTAGTTTCTGTACTTGAAGAATTTCTGAAGTACCTTTCGCAATTAGGTTCTCAGCGTTAAGCGTTATCTAACTATCACTTCCGGTTTGAAAATAAAATCTTCATATCGGAAGCGACGTGTATTAAAGAAGTACTTGTATTCGATACTTGAAATCGTAAAAACGTACTTGAAGTACTAAAAAGTACTTGCACACTCCAAAAAAACACTCGAAATACCAAACACAATTACCAGCTTCTTCAAGTACTGCCCAGCTCTGACTTCACCTCTTCTGTACTCAAACTTTTCTGCACCTCGCTACATGTACAACTTGTCTGTATCGCTTGGTCCTTAGGGGATCAATCCCAGGACACAACAAACAATCTATCAATCCAACCAGCGCTTTAAAAAATTATCACAGTTCAATGATCCTCCCCCGAGGTATATACGAGCCCGCTTCTGTTATTTCCTTCTCTCCCTTTCATTATATTAAAAATCTCGTTACAAGGGTTGAATGCACAGCGAATCATGAGGTACAGAGGCGGCGGGTGGTGGAGGAACGGCGGAGAAAGCAAACGTCGGATGTGGTGTTAGCGGTGATGGCGGTGTCACGCATTAGGAGGTCGCCCTCCTTGTTCTGCGGCGACCGACCCCTCCAGGCTCTCGTACGTTTCAATTTGTCCCGGGCCTCTGATGTAACCGCGCCGGTCTCATTAGTCGACCGGGGCGGGGGGGGGGGGGGTGAGCGTGGCACTAGGGGTTGTAGTAGTAGCGGAATGTAGTAGCACGCCGGGTGTATATACGATCCACCTCTGGCTACGGGAAGGAAGGAAGGAAGGAAGGAATGAACGAGACGAGACGACGAAGACGATAGCGCAGTCCCCGAAGCACCCTCACTTCTTCCAGCGCAAAACCCTCGACCCTGTAGCTCTTTCTCCTTTTACAATCAACCTTACTCCGCCGGGTCCGCGCGCTCGGTTATACCGGTTTGCCTCGTTCCGTTCTCACGGCAGAAACCACACCTCGGGTTCTCCACGTCGGTGCTCGGTGAGACTGCGAGACAGAGAGAACACCCTCGGATATATTCCGCGCGAGCCTAGGCGAGCGAGGGGCAACGTAATCCTTAATGGCGGTCCCGGGCGAACGGAGCTTTCGTTCGCGGTGGGGAAAGCGAGACGAACAAACAATTACCATCGCACGCGTATGGATATTCGGCGGGAAAACCCCACCGACCGCGTAATTGGGCACGCCCGTGGAAATTAAAATTCCATCCACCTGTCGACTCTCCCACCGCACCCGAACGAACGATCCACGGCCGCGAGAGAGCCTTATTGTTTCCTCGGCAAATATTATTGACGGCGGTAGCGCCGAGTCTCTGCATTCGATCGAACTCTGCGGTATGGAAGTTTATTTGTGGCTTTCTTTTATTATTACTTTGTTAGAGTCTGGGAAGTGGGATGGAAGAGGCGAACATGGGGTATGTCGGATCATTGGTTTCGCTATCGGGGTGGTCCATATTCGACACTTCGGCTTTAGGGGTTTATCGAGAGTGGATAAGACGACTTGGGGAGGCAAAATTTAAGAAGCCAGTCGAACGAAGTCGCTTTGGTTATTTGGGAATATATTTTAACTTTTTAAATAAAAAATAATGATGTTAGCAGATCAATTTTTTAAAAATGAAGTATTTTTTTTAAGAAAATATAAACGAAACGTCTTGATTAAATATTGGAAACGTGCGAGCGACGCGGTAGGGTTTCCGCTCGGGGTTTTCTCTGGCCCGCTTCTATAATATTTTATCAATTCGATAACGCGAAACATCGAGTTACGGTGTTATTGTTCAATTAAATGTCGTATAGAGTAGGAAGCCGGGTCGAATTGGTGAACTTTCGGTTTCACCGGATCATTGATTTCGATGTCGGCGTGGTCCATATTCGGGATTTCTACTTTACAGATTTATCGACATGTATTAGACGATTTAGGGCCTTAACATTTAAAAAGTTCCTCAATCAAATTCACTTTGTGCGATTGGAGAAATATATTTGGACAATATATTTTTTTTAATAAAAAAAAAAATAAAGTAAAGTTGCCATATAAGCAAAACGTATTAATTAAATATCGGAACCATGCGCGCGACGCGGCAGCGATCCCCGCTCGGGATTTGCTCTGAACGGCTTCTATAATGTTATGTCACTCCGGTAACAAAAAACATTGAGTTACGGTCTTATGGTTGAATTAAATGTCGTATAGTGTAAGAAGTGGAGTGAAAATGGCGAAATTGCGTTCCATCGGATCATTGATTTCCGTATCGAGGCGGTCCATATTTGCCACTTCAACTTTATGGATGTATCTACAATGGATTATACGATTTAAGGACCAAAATAAAAAAAATTTCGTCGACCGAAATCACTTTTCCCATTGGGAAAAATATAGTTAAATTTTTATTGATTTCGTTTTGGTTTTAATAAACTTGCAGTATAAACGAAACGTATCGATTAAATATCGGAACCGTGCGAGCGACGCGGTAGCGATCCCCGCCCGGGATTTGCTCTCGACGGCTACTATAATTTTATGTCACTCCGGTAACGTAAAACATTGAGTTACGGTGTTATCGTTGAATTAAATGTCGTATCTGTACGGGGAACGAATCTGGAGCATCGTTGCAGGATATGACAGCCCTTCTGTGACGAGTATCGCCCGCTTTTTCCCTCCCTCCGGCTCCACCGGGATAAATGTATCCCCGGTCGCGCTGCCCGTAACTCGGCAAATATGTATGTATTCAGCCCTGCATGACAGTGATTCGCTTTGCGGTCAGTGTTGAATGAATTTGTGGATTCGAACGTACGGCCGACTGTCGTCTCGTATAATTACACGCTTAATTGTTTATACAGCGGGGAATGCAGGCGGGGCCCCCGTTGATGACCAGTGGATCAGCGTGTAACGCGTGTATATATATATATATACACGTTTGTACTGCGTGTCGCCCGCGCTCATCCGGCTGCCGGGCCACTTTCATTTCCGCAACATTTAAATTAAATCCTGTTTGAGTAACGATTTTTTTTACCGGATATCGATACAGTGATTGAAAAAACGTGTCAATCAAAAGTCCTTTTTCCTCAGATACGTGATTGATCTGCGTGATGATCAGGATGGGCGATATTCAGCCCCGCTGTACGAATTTGATTCTTTTTTTACTCATTTATCAATTTATTGTCGAAGGACTTCGAAAGAAATGTTTTATCTCAAACGGTCCATTTTACCCCGCTCTCTCCCATGCATATGTGTCGATGATAAAAACTACGCGGAGATCCCGTACAGTTGCTCCAGCGCACGTTTGTGTGTATAATCGACTCTTCGCGGCCGATGGTTTGAGAGGATAAAATAGTGTCGTTCTATACTAATAGCAAGAAGAAAAGCAACACAAACCGATGTCCGATTGATCGATGTCAATCGAATCTCCATTTGTCTTCGATCCACCATTGATCTACGAGATGATCGGAGCGGCCCATATTCACCCCGGCTATGTAAACTTGATTTTTGGAAAAAAAAAAAAAAACCCTCTTATCAATTTATCTTCAGGGAACATCAAAAGAAATCTCTTATCTCAAATGGTCCATTTTGCCCCGCTCTCTCCCATGCAAATGTATCGATGATAAAAACTACGCGGAGATCCCGCACAGTTGCTCCAGCGCACGTTTGTGTGTATAATCGACTCGGCGAGGGCGATGGTTTGAGAGGATGAAATAGGGTGGTTCCGGAGGGGAAAAAGGGAAAAAAAGAGCAGCACAAGCCGCACGGAACTATCGCGGCCGTTTCACGCTACATAAACCTGGTTCACCTGACTCGCGGACGAGAGCAGATGCTCGTGACAGACAAGAACACGGCGGGTGGCCGGGACGGGGGGTTTGGGATGCTGTACAGAGACGGCGGGAGCTCGTGCTGTAGCTGTGCTATATAACTCCGGCGTGTGCTGTTATACCAGGGCTCCCACCCTTCCGCCGCCGTTGCCTGCTGATGCCGCTGCTACCGCGGGTCTCCAAGTGCAGATGCGTGAACGAGATACGAGAGCATAAAAGACACGCTGTGGGAGGAATCCCATACACCGTGGCCATCTCTTGGTTTACAAACTTTAAAACGTAATTGAACGTCAACGAGTAACTTGGCTCGAGTACCTCTATCCACCGGTGCATCAGCCGGCGAAGCCGCTGCGGTGCACTTGAACGGTACATATTTATTTTTCCCTTGCCGCTCTCATTGAATATAATCTTGTGAAGCGAACGCTGCACATTACGACCATTGTACCGGAGCTTCGCGCGAGAGGACCTTTTGTCTTCGCGAAAGGGAACAAAGGTGTTTTAGAGATTGTCGCGGAAAGCATGTCCGGAATTTTCCGTAACGTTAAAGGATCGCATTCAGAGACGGGATACGTGTGCATGTATGTCCGTGCAGCAGACGACAGAAACGGAAACTTCCGTAACTCGACAACGGATTGAGCTATCGTGTTGCAATTTTTCGTGCAGTCGGAGGGTTCTTGCTATTTTTGATTTGTACATTTTTAGATTGAACTTTTTTTTTAAATATAAAAGGCTGTATAATAATTAGCGGGTCACTTGCTCGTTGTTCTACATCGTTCTCCAAGAGCCGCTCATTAACGAGCCAGCAATCTCGAATAGAGTTCAGGATGTTCAACGTGCAAATTAATGTACAGCTTTCAATTTTTTTTTTTTTTTTTAACCATAATTCGCAAATTATCGGACCGTGGATATATTTCGATTAATAATTTATGAGCAATTCTGACACTGGGCTGCACGAATCTGCGCAGCATCAATAATCATTCCCATTTTATGTCCTGGTGCAGCGATACGCTTGGGGCATTTACGCGTCACGCGTTACATCTAGAGTGGGTCGTACGACTCGGTAAAATTGTAACCGTTCGGTCGAACGAGTCGGTATCAGAGTGAAACGGGAATTCGGGGCCAGTACGGTGCACGGATTTGAGCCCCTGTATGGCCGCTTGTGGTACACTGTACACACTCTGCCGCTGATGCCGCGCGAGACCCGGTAACGTCGCGGTCGACGTTGGGGTATCTCGATTTTACACGAACAGCGTACAATCTCTATGCATGAGGTTCACTGCCGGCTACAGCTTCCTAAGTACACAGAATACGTATTTGCATTTCGGTCTTTGTACCGATGCCGATGCGTCCCTGTTAGTTTCTCTCGCCCAACGGGCGAGGACGAGACAGAGCGAGTTCCGCCCTCTCAGAGGCACATTGGATCCTACTTCCATCGTGCAAACCGCACTGCGGTTCTCCCCAGCAGCATCAGAAACAGGCTCCGCTGTCGTTCTTCTCCGGTGCATGCTCTCTCCGTCTCCTCTCATCCTTGGCGATCCGCCGTTTCTCCTTTTTTTTCCTTTTTTTTCTGTACCCTCCCTCGTTTCCAGCACCGACAGTATTTATAGAGCCCGGTTTAAGCCATCGTTTGAACACCCGATGGAGTTTCAGGAAGCGCACCATCAATTCGCCTGCCGTTTCTCTGTGTGTCAAGCTTTCGTGCGGAACGAGCAAAACAAACGAAATCGACCTCACGCCATTGAGCTTTTGCCAATTTTTTTGATTACTATTAAAAACGAATGGAGATAAAGCCAGTCAGTCAAATGTGTGTGCTCGATGAAGAGTTTAATGGGAAAACACCTTTCGATACTTTCCCGATTGGGTGGGATATATATTGGTATCCGAAGTTTTGCTGGGACATCAGTTTTAGCATTGGGCCAGGACCTCGGTAGTCTCTTTCCTAACTTCACGTGGACCGGATGTAATGTTCTGGACTTTCTACCAGGTTTCGCTCACTCAGTTTTCAATCAGAAGCGTGATGCTCATTGTGAACCTTTTTGGTTGTTTTGGTTGTCAGTTTTCACATCAAATTACAATTAAAAACGAATGAAGGAAAATCTAGTCTCTTGACTGCGTGAGCTCGATGAACAGTTTCATGAGAAAACACCTTCCAGTAGTTTCCCAATTGGGAGGGACATTTGGGTATCGGCAGTTCCCCTGGGAGATCAGTTTTAGCCTCGAGCCAGGTCCTCGGCAGTTCTTTTCCAAACTTTTCCTAACTCATGTAAAGTTCTGGAATTTCTACCAGGTTTTCCTTGCCCACTTTTCAATTAGCAGGGTGATGCTCATTGGGGACCTTTTTGAGTGGGTTTATTGTCGGTTCTCACATCAAACGTTCACATAAACAAGTACCGTTCCAATTAAAACCGAATGAAGGAGAAGCTGGTCTGTTGACTGCGTGAGTTCGATGAACAGTTTCATGAGAAAACGCCTTCCAGTAGTTTCCCGATTTGGAGGGACATTTGAGCATCAGAAGTTTTTCTGGGGGTTCAGTTTTGGCAGTTGCGGCCAAGACCTCGACATTTCTTTTCCTAAGATTACCAGGGGCTCATGTTACGTTCTGAAATGTTCAACAAGGTTCGCGCTGCTCAATTTCCAATTAGAAGCGTGACATTCATTGAGGACGCTTTTGGGTGGGTTGGTTGTCACATCAAACGTTGACACAAAATAAAAACTTTCAGCAGTCTCGGCTTCATCCGCTGAGCAGTCTAACCGTGCTCATTACCAGTGTCAAAGAGCATTTGACTGAAGTCGTAAGAGGCGCGCTGATGAAGAGCAACGTCATGAAACGAGACCCACGGATAGCTTGTTTGTCACGTTTCCCTCCGACGCTGGTGTTTGAAATTAGTTCGGAGACAGATATTGAAGTTTCCGGATTACACGCACGTCCTCGCTAGCTTGCCGGAGTCGCGGCGCACACACGGACAGAGACATCTTCGTCTGGTGCGCAATCAGAGCGGCGCACAAGTCGAATGCGATCAGGATATTTGTGTTTAGCTGGGCCAACACTTAACCGACTGGAGGCAAACAATATCGTTGGGTTGATAGTTTCTGTTTCTTGCCGATAGCACGAATCGATTGCGATCATGCGCTGAACTTTTGTCCACTTGCGCACTTTTCGGTTCATGCTCCGCTCATCCCTGATCGTGGCTTTCACGTTATTTAGAAACAAGTTCCGTATCGCCGTCGAGATTGGTACAACGACCCCGAAACTTGACTCCCCTAATTGTCTCTCCCTAAATCGCCGAGGCGAATTAAGCCGCTTGCAGTTCGGGCGCGTGGCAGGGCTTCCAGAAGCTAACGGCTGAATTAAATAGCCTTGATAACCGAGGCAAGTTTCCAAATTGAGTAGTCGCCGGAAATGAAGATCTATATCGGTCTCTTCAACAACGGAGAAGGGACGATGAGGGAAGCGTTTAAACTTCTCGTTACCCATTAATTTTCTTCTTCCTCTCCTCTATTCGTGTAGTTTCTCTTATTCTTTATTCCTTCTGCCGAGTGCTCGCGAGAGTATAATACTCGAATGAACTGTCTCCGTGGCTTCAAGAGGGAGAGCCATTGAAATCGGTAATCCCCGCTTGGTGTATGTTCCTACGTGATTCGTGGTTCGGAGGAGGCACCGGAGGAATGAGGATGCTCGGGCTGCCATCCGACAAGTCGCACAGGATGATCGAGAAGAATGAGGAACAATGGAAACAATACATTGAAATGAGAAAGTTGGTTTGCATTGTTGGACAACCGCAGCAGAAATTCCTCTCTCCTAGAGAGAGGGGTGGTCGGCGGGGGGTTCGAGGGAGCCGCGCTGCTTTATGCCCATCCTCGATCTCGCTCTCTCATCTACCGTTCGTCCCGCGCGCTCCCGTCGTTGGATAGGAAAAGAAAGAATTGTAAACCTCCCGGATGAGCTGCTGTTGCGGATTCCTGGTCTGGGGACTTTTTCATTCCTCCCCCGCGGCCCCCTCCGCCCGCCTGACGTCATCCCTGCATCCTCGCACGCTCCACGGACCCCCGTTCCGGCATCACCAACGGGATACTCTCGCTCTTCGTCATTCACTCAAAGAAACTACTCCGCCACTTCACCGATGTTATTACTCTCTCTCCGATAGCAAAAAGCAAAGATGCCGGGGAAAAATGATATTCCTCGACTTCCATCCGAGCCAAGTTTGCCCCCCGTTCTATATATATATATATATATATATATATATATATATATATATATATATATATATATATACATATGTGTGTGTGTTTTTCAACAACAAGGGAGAATGTACGGCCTCGCGATTGAAAAAAAGGAATTGTTCACCGTTCCACTGTGTCCGCGAAGCGCCGCATAGTCCGCTAGTTTCGGATGTCTAAATCCGCGGGAAATCAATATCGTCCTCGTGGGGAGGTTATTGTCGGGGCCTCCTGCTGGCGCATCATCGTTATCGCTGCGCAAGATACGAGGGCAGATCTCGTTAGAGTGCGACTGGACGAAATGTTACACCGGGCATGGATAGCGCTCCCCAACCCGCTTCCAACCCGTGTCAGCCGGGTCGCACGTCAGCATTATATCCCGAGCGACGGTGCAACTGGCCGTCTGGTACGTGGTTGCGGTCGCAAGGGTCGTCCGAATGGCGATAGTCGGGCCAGTAGGTAGTTCCCCTGTCGATCGGACGCCCCGGCCGATGCAGCGGCCGCTCCGGCCGCGGTCATTGCTTAATCATTTGAAAACTACCCTCATTAAAAAAATCCAAAGAAAAGCCTTACGAGCATTGTGCTAAACCGACGCGCGAGATGACCTTTCGTCTTCGCGAAAGAAACTAAGTTGTTTTCGAGATTATCGTCGAAAGCACGCGGGGAATTTTTTGAAACGTTAAAAGATCGTATTTGGAAACGAGAGATGGCTGGATGTTTGTCCGTGGCGCACGCTGGAAAGAAACGGAAACTTTCGTAACTCGAGAAGGGCTTGAGCTATCGCGTTGGAATTTTTCATGGAGTTGGTGAAATATTGATTATTTGTCAATATCTCCATTTCTGTAAATTATTGTTTTTAACCCTGCGTGTGTACACTATATTTCCAGAGACACGGTGTGTACGCTGGGTCGTTTAGGAAACAGTCGCGTTTTCAAAGTTTTCTAGGCTTTCAAAAAAATCTGTAAGAATGCTGGGTTACTTCTTGAAGCGTCTACTACATGGCCCAGAAGTTGCCAAAGTCAAAAGTTTAAAATCGTTGTTAATAAAAATGGATGAACAGTCGAAAAAGCGGAAAAAAACGGAGAGTTTGAAATTTCGACTGTTCCTTCAAAGACCCAGTGTACACATGCAGGGTTAATACAAGGTTATAAAATAATTAGCGGGTCGCTTGTTCGTTGCTCTCCATCGTTCTCCAAGGGCCAAAAATCAGCCAGCAATCTCTGATAAAATGTTCGAATTGTAAAATTTGAATGTTGCACGCTGCACGTTGAAGAATGCTCGAAGCGCAAATCAATGAACGACTGGCCTGGTCTGCTACGCGGTTGCCGTCGCATGGGTCGCCCGAAGGGCCATAGTCGATCAGCCGCTCCCGGCCGATCCCGCGGCCACTTCACCCGCGGTCATTGCTTAATCATTCGAAAACCACCCTCATAAAAAAAGATGAATCCAAAAGGAGCCCTAAACGGATACCCGGAGCGTTCGGTGAGCGCGCTTGCACGCGAGCCGGCGAACAGCCGTTCATCCACGATGGCTGATGCCCTCCCCGATATATAATGGCTCGTTGAGGAGTATTCGAAATGCACCGGCTCATCAGAATATCCAAACAATGGTCTCGGCCGGAGGAGCTCGAACTCTCTTTATCTCCGGCTCGCTCGTATTGTCACTCGAGCATCCTCCCCTCAACGGCTCTCTCTGTACGGGGTACTTTGAAAAGCAAAGGGTTGCGTGGCGCACGCACCCCGATGCTTCCTCTGTTGCTGCGGCCCGGCGATGATGACGCGCGGGGCTCCTCGAGTGCCCTGCACGCCAGTCAACCCTCGACGTCTCGCAGCGGCGAAGAAGATACCGGTGAAGCGCACTGGCGCTCTCACTTTTGTTCCTTACGAGAGACACACCGGAGAAACAACCTGGCTTAGTCGTCGTCGCAGTTGTCCCTGGCTCTTCAACCCTTCCAGTAACGCTCTCTGTTGTCATCGTCGACCATCTGTGTAATGCGTTGCGTCAACATCACCGACCGGAAGCTCTTTTACCCTCGGCTCTCTCCCCCCCCCCCCCCCCCCCCCCCGGGATAATCACGTTTCCTCTTCTTCTGCTTCCTCCGCCCTTCGTCTCGAGTCTTCCGTCCGGGGAACCGAGCAATCTTCTTCCTCTTGTACCGCGCACCGGAAAAGACGGAGGCGCTCCGCCCCCCTCTCGTTCCTTTGACGACAGCCGCTCTTGTCATCCACGCTACCCGGTCTATCTAATGGATTTCAACCCGGCGATCGCTTTAATCTCTGTTTTCATTGCGGCGTTTAATATTTCGCTGCGGTCTTTAATTTTCGTCGGGTTTCCGGAACGATTAACGCCGGGTTCGGTCGCGGTTCGTCGGATCCGATCCCGGTGCCGCCACTACCGCGTTATCAACCATCCACCCACCCCTCCCCCGCCCCGGCGACGTGATACATTGCTCGCGACATACCAAATTAAATCACCATAAACTGAGTTGAGCCACGGCTATCGAACTACCGGGGACGACCAACCCAGCGCTGTATCTCTCGTTTATGGACATCGTTATGTGCATTATACTCGCTGAACCCAACCCTCGACACCCCCCCCCCCCCCCCCCGCTGGGACCCCGTTTATTCAATGATCTACCGTAATTCGGCTGAATCGATCTTCCTCATACTGGGATGGATGTTGGATATTGTTCTATTGAAAGCAATTAAAATCCATTAAATACGTGTCGAAGGCTAGATTCGTTTGTTCTTTTATCCACTATCCTGTGTCGGTTAATTCACACGTTTATGTCACTGGCTGCATTCGAGATATCAGAAAAGTATAACAAATTTTCTCTGCAACGTTACTTCCGGTTGGAAAATCTAATTTGTTGACTGGAAGTGACGTCGTACCGGGAATAGATCACTTCCGGTTGGAAAGTCTCATTTTTCGACCGGAAATACGTCATTTCTGGCTTGAACATTTAATTTTTGAACCGTTGAATATAGCTTAATTTAAAAACGGGGAATATAGCCTTGAAACAAAAAAATCGAATGAACAATGATTTTTTTTCATTTTTGAGCGACTTTTGAAAAAACGTCGATTTTCGTGATTTTCAAAGGTCGATATCTCGGCTCCAAATGGAGCTACGAATAATCCGAGGCGCGCATCGTGTTGTACGGAAAAAAATACACAAGATAAGGCCTTGTCCGAAGTTTTAGAATCGTTTTATCGTGCCGTTCGAGGACGTTGAAAAACGCTCAAAATGGACTCTAAAGGGGTAGCCTTGGAAATTTTGGACGTGACGTCTTACCAGAAACACGTCACTTCCGGTTCCAAGATCTCATTTTTCGACCTTAAGTGACATCACACAGTAAATACGTCACAACCGGTTGAAAAATGAGATATTCCAACCGGAAGTAATGTATTTCCCTTATGAACATAAATTCCACCTGCGTACCTCTATTAATTGGTATTAAATGTCGCGATTCTCCGTGTGCGCGTTTGCGGGAACGCCTGTGATGATAATTTCGAAATATTCCATCTTGATCGAGGGGAAAGCGCCTCTCGTGTGCGGAGTACCCGCGGGGAGAATCGAGGAAATCAGGAGATACACACGGCAATGTATCGTGTATCGTTAGTATTCCGGTATCGATTCACCCGACCGCTACGAGATATAGAGAAACGTCGTGTGGAGTAGCTCAGGGGAGTTTCCCCGCTGTCACGCTCAGAGAGCCCGGCTTGATTGCGAGCATAACACGCCGACATGCGGCTTCTGCTCCGTACAGGGTAATGCCGGATGATATGGCCATGGTTTTTTTTAACAACTTTGAAACGGATCGGATATCGGCTATGTCGAACTATAGTATTGGACGAACTATGGTATAAAAACTGTTCTTAGTGTCCGACGAAGAAGCTTCAACAAATTCGAACGATATATGTAATCGTATTATACACGGTTGATATATCTATCATACATGTATAATTTATATCTCGTTCGTACGGTTCCGTTACGCTCCGAGATGCAAGGCCCGAGTTTCGTGTCGGAGCCGACTTGCGGCTCCCTTACAGGCTAACAGCAGCGGATAATATGCACTGTACAAAAAAATTAGTTTAAAAATTAATGAACCTTATTTAAAGCTTTTTACAGAAACTGTTTCTGAAATTTCAGACACATGTGCGTCACAATTTTAGAGTACAATATTTATTTTTAATGACCGTTTTTTTTTCTTTTTTTTTTGTAAATTTTAGCCAAAATATTTGTAATTTTAATATCTGGTGCTTTAACTTTAGAAAAAAAGGACATTACTGTTCAATGTAAATTATTAAAAAATTCAATTAATGTAAGCAACGTAAGAAAAGTCAAATCCTAGCCCATTAAAGTTCCAGTGCATTAAATTCACCATTCATTTTCACACTGTGTCCATGGCTTTTTCTTAATAACCTGGAAACGGTTCAAACATCGTTCAACAATTGTATGCACACTGTTCCCCAGTATTCGACACGGAACCTTCGTGAAATTCGACTCGCAAATTCAGTATCAACCCATTCACAAAAAAAAAAAAATGCCGTTGAATCAACTAAAGATTCGGGCAGGGACGTTTAAATAAATATCCTATAGGTCGAAAAAAATATTTTAATACCTCAAAAACATTTTGATGACATTATTTTTTAAAATTCGTTGAACTAACAAATTTTTTAACTGTAACAAGAAAATATTTATTTGGACATTGCTGTCCGAAATCTTTCGTCGATCCAACCGTATTTTTTAATCGGTGCCTAAATCAACCGCCAAACACATATCCATAACACATGCATAATTTATATCTCGTTCGTACGCTTGATTTGCAGATGGCAGAGCCTCCTACGAGATGCAAGGCCCGAGTTTCGTTTCGGAGCCGCTGTCGCGGGTGGAATTTACAAACGTCGGAGGCGGAAGGGTGGAGTGCACGGTGAGGGGAAATCCGGAGCCGACGGTGGAATGGCTCGCCGCCGACGGCGGGAACGTCGCCACCATAACCGGAATAAGGGAGGTTTTTGGTAACGGAACGATTCACTTTCCGGCTTTCGAGGCCGAGGCCTTTCGTCAGGACGTGCACTGGGCGATTTACAAGTGTTCGGCGATCAACAGCGTCGGCGCAGTAGTGAGCAGGGACGTGACCGTCAGAGCAGGTAATACGCATCCAACGATCCGGCGCACATAGCCGCAAAATTTTCCGCCCTTCCTCCCAACCCTCCCCGGTTTTTCCGAACGACGCGTATCCCGTTTCACCGACTAACTCGCTCCACCGAGTACCACCTGATTTTCCATCGTATCATCCCTCCGCCACCACCGAAACCGCCTTCTCGTTTCTCTCCTATCCACCGTCTTCTTTGCGCCTCAGCCAGCCCAGCCAGCCTGCGCCGGAGCGCGGCTCTCGCTGTCGGCGGAACGATATGCACGGCTAATTTTAAGGGATGTTGATTTAATTGCGAGGTCACACAACTCGGCTGAATATCCGCGCTCTGTGATATTAAACCTTGCGGGATTGTGTGTAAGCGAGGGAGGGAACCTCCCGACGAATCCAACCGCCGGAGGAAACCCTCGAGAAAATTATATCTCGAGAGATAGTTTATTCGACGGTGGTTTGCTACCCTCGCGATTAAGGCTAAATGCCTTCCACCGTCGACCACAGACGCTCCTGCCTCCCGATTGTGTAATGCGTTTAGAGACGAGACGTCCAGACTGCTTGATACAATTTACAGACAGGATTTGTTTTATTTTTCTTCTCGTTTTTTATTTTATTTTCTTCTTTCTTTTTTTTACAGACGCGGAGTTATGGATCCGTTGGAGAGATTGTGGAAAAGTAGTATTGATCGAGGCAAAATGGGACAGTGGAGCCAACGCTATTTTCCAATGATTTTTAGATGGGACAGTGGGCGTTTAGAGCCGGAATGTAAAGACTGCTTGACACAATTTACAGACGGGATTTCTTTTTTTTTCTTCTTGTTTCTTATTTTATTTATTTTCCTTTCTTTTTTTTCCAGATGCAGAATTATGGATCCGTCGGAGAGATTACCTGGAGAAATAATGTGTGGATAGGTGGGGCAAAACGGGGTAGAAAATCTGGATTTATCGATGGGGCAACATGGGGAACGTTTTTGGAAAAATGCGTTTTGCCCCACCGTCCCATTTTAACCCGCTCTCCCCCTAAAATTGTCAAGAGAACTAGATCGATAACGTGGGATTAGGTAACACACGTTTTTTGTGTTCAAGCTTGTTTCTCATGGCTCACTTTGCGGTTTTTGCCGGCCACGATACTCCGTACTCGCAGCACCCGAGTGTATAGCATCGTCCACCGGCCACCCACGATTCCCGCGCGATTATCGTGAAAATCCCCGAGAGCGGGCGCGTGCGAGAATCGCGGCGGAACAGCAACAGCCCGCGCTTTCGATGCCATTGTTTTCGCGGCTTGAATGCCGCGCTCGGTATACCTTTTATGTCTTTTGTCAGTTTTGCGCACGGTTTGGGAAAGAGAATGAGAGGAATAAAACAAAAAAATCGCTGGGGGAGAGACTCGGCTACTCGGTGACACAGGCAACAGTGTGACAGTCAAGTTTTGTGGGCGCTCTATCGGCAGGAAAATGTTCAATACGCCACGAAACTTCAGTGGAATACAAAAACATACACATTGTTTTAGTGCAAAATTACATGTCCGATCAAAATTGTATGAAACTGCAAAAAAAAGGTACTTTTTCATGGTTCAATTATTTTCAATGATATCGTAACGATGCTATAATGTCGTCACCGTGTCGGGAAAGCGCAGAGGCCTGAGCCAACAAATTTTCGTCTGACCTTTAACGATCGAATATCGTTAAAAATTAATCGAGATTTTTTTTGTTGTGAAAAGTCGTACAAAATGCCCAGTTACTGTACAATTACCCAGTTCTGTAGACAAGACTGCCCGGTGCCAAAAGCTCTCTTTCATCTTCGCCGTTTAGTCCCGTACTCCTCCGCCCTACCCTTTTATAATCCATACGTAATTTACTTGCTCGGTTCTTACTTTCATTAAAAAATTAACGAAAACTCCGCAGTGTCCGCTCGAGTCTCCCGCTCGCCGCAGCGAGCCTCGGTGCTCGGAGCGATGAATATTTGCATGCGAGAATTTGCGAAAATGAGCAACAAGTACATGGGGGTCAGAGGAGGTCACGTGCGTGAGTTAGGCACGGGACTTGACGCGATTTCCTCACCGGTGCCGCGTTCAACGATGAATTAAGAGATGAAGATGTAAGCTCGAGTTCGTTCCGCGAACGAGGTGGAGGAGCGGGACGGGTCGGTCACTGAAGCCCGCCGAGATTCCCTCGCTACGTCGTCAACGGACGCATCGAGATATGCGATAGGCGTGTAATAAGCTCGAGTGCATTCAGAGATCTCTCGCCGACTTCTCCCTCCTCTGACGTCCTTTCGTTTCCGCCAGTGCAACCCTCGGGTGAAGAGAGGGAGAGATACAGGGTCGCTACTCATCTTTGCCCCCTCACCATCCAGCCCGCTTTCCCTCCTCGAGAGCATCTCAAACGGCGGCTAGATTCTCTACATATTTCATGGTTTGTAAATATTACCCGGCTCGCGGAGCCCGCGCTTTAGAGGAGGACCAGCTCCTCCGCCTCTTCTCCTCTCTCCCTGCAGAGAGCGGTACAGAGCGAAAGCGTCTGGTGAGTTTATGCTCGGCCGGGCTTCTCGTGTAACCGTGGCTACGATACGGAAAGCAGCAAACTCACCGAGTTTTTACCCCATTCTGGAGTCTGAGTGCCTCGCTTCGCTGACTCTCGAAACGGGTTGCAAACCCTATATACTTGCCGGTGCACATTCCCAACCTCGCTTTCTCGACTCTCGCTCGGCCTTCCTCCGTCCGCTCCTCCTCCTCGCCACCGTATTTATTCCATCTCTCCCTCGCCTTCGCCATCGCAGACCCTTGCTATATCTGCCTCTCCTGAGCTCTCCGGAGCTCTCCCACTTTCTCTGCACCGGTGCACGCTCCGACGTTCGCTCACCTTTTTCCTTCGTCTCTATACCGTGTGCCACTGTGCATTGCTCTCTGCCTCCGCCTGGGCTCTTCCGTCGGGTACTCCGCGCTCCTGCTCTTCTTTTCCCACTCCCCCTCCCGCTTTCTTCCCACTGCACACTCCACCCTTATATCTTCCTTTTTTTTCTTTTTTTTTTCATTCTACTGCCACCCACTCGCCGCCATACCGGGTAGCCCGTCAACCCGGTAAAGCCTTCCAGACCTCCCTCTCAATCCTTGCTACTTTCTCGCCAGGCCTTTCTCACCCCTCTCGGTAACCTCACCGACCTTTACGGCTATTTCGTTCCAGCGAAAGCATCGACTTACCTGGGCTCTCTCCTCACCTCACCTAACTCTTCGCCACTGTTTCGTGGCGTGTTACTCGTGTGTATCGACACACGCTCTCTCGCTCCTACGTAGCGCGCCGTACTAAACCGTCTTCTCTGTGTTTCAGTGGTGAACCAACGTTACGATCCGGAAGTTCAGAGCCTCGGTGGTTTCCTCGGCAACAACGTACTTATGCGATGCAACGTGCCGAGCTTCGCCAGGGACCACGTAACCGTTACGTCCTGGCTGCAGGAGCCATCGTTCAACATATATCCCTCGACGATAAGCGGTGAGGGAGCGAAAGCCACATTAGTCCCGGAGCCTCCGCCGAACCGTCGGGACCTCCGGACCGCGGAGTTGCCTTCCGTAGCTTGGTTTCGTTCCGACAATGAGACGCCCAATTTTACATGGCATTAGCGTCAGCGTTGTTACGGCCGAGAGATAAAACGCGTGAGGTTACTATATTTCATGTACGGGAAAAAGAAGGCTGTGCGTTAAAAGATTTTATTTCATCTTTTCATGGTCATCTTAAAGTTTTATGTTTTGCCTAAGCCATGCAAGTAAAATCCCGCTTTCTGCTCCTGGGAAAGGATTTTTTCTCATACTGGTGCGAGAAAGCTTTTCTAACTTTGTGGGCACACTTTCTAAAGACGCGAAGCGCAATTCTCGCGAATTTGTTAGCAAAAATTATGTGAATGGCATGGACGGCGAAATAGAAGGCCTGACTCGTGTGAATGATGCATTCCCATTCGGCTCGTGTGCCATTTTCACACTCGTCAAGAACTCCTTTTTACGCCCTTGCCATATAAACAACTGTTTATAAAAATTGCAAGTCAACCTCGATTTCAATTTCCATATTTTGCCGATTAGTAACCGTTAGGTCCTGCCTTCAGGAGCTATCGTTCAACACGTGTCTCTCGACGATAAGCAGCAAGGAAGGCGAAAGCCACATTAGTCACGGAGCTTTCGCCGAACCCTCCGAACCTTCGAACAGCGGAGTAGCTTACGTAGCTTGATATCATTCCAACGATCAAACGTGTAATTTCACATCGCATTACCGTTACCGTTGTTACCGAAGTTTCCTGCACGGTAAAAAGGGTTGTGCGAGAAACCATTTTTTTAATGGTAATTTTAGATCCATAGATAATTTATTGTGTCCTGGGATAAATTCCCTAAGGACCTAGAAATACAGATAGACGGTGCATAAAGCAAAGCGAAGCCAAGTTTGAGTACAGAATAATGTACAGACTGGTTTACGATTACAATTTAATGCCCTTAAAAGGATGATAATAATAACAACTAGAGCGAAAAGAAAAAAAGACAGCAAAGGAAGATAAAGTGAGCTTATTAGTGTAGTGAAGAGGAATTAGAATAGCATCGTTATCTTATTCCACTGCATCGACCTGCTTGAGCGATGCAAGATGTTGCAGGAGGTGTACCTTGAAGGTCTCAATCGCGGAGACTCCGGTGATTATAAAGTTATATTTTTTCACAACAATTGCAAATCAACCTCGATATCAATTTCCATCTGTTGCCGATCAGCAACCGTTACGTTGTGGCTCCAGAAACCATCGTTCAACATATCGCACCCCTAAAATAACAGTGCAACTTCTCTTATGGGATTATCATACAAATTGTTACACTGTTGTTCTAGACGTGCAATTTACATCCGTCGACGATAAGGGGCGACGGAGGCGAAAGCGACATTATTCCCGGAACCTCCGGAGCACGGAGTTACCTTCTGTAGCTTGGTTTCATTCTGACGATCAAACATCGAATTTTACATCGCGTTACCGTTACTGTTGTTACGGATACGAAATAAAATACAGGCAGTGGCGAATAAAGGCAGCCCGATAAAAAAAAGGGTTGTGCGTTAGTTTTTTTTTCATGGTAATTTTACAGTTTTACCTTTTCATAAAGATTGCAAATCAACCTCAATATTGGTGTCAATCTATTAGCGATTATTTATCTTCGAAGGCCTAAATTGAAACGAATGAAGCACTCGATTTTTACATATTTTTAATTAGAGATATTCGCCACCGCCGTGGCCCAACCGGGGAGATGTTTGTCTGCGCGAAGCTAAAAAAAGGTTTAATATGAGTCTGATGATTGATAAATTGTGTTCGCAGATGGCAAATACCATATGCTGCCGAACGGGGAGTTGATGATAATCAATATAACGCGGAGCGACGCACAGATGACTTATCGGTGCAGAACTCATCATCGACTGACGCAGGAAACCGTCGTCAGTCCGAACATCGGAAGGGTACAATTGACGGGTAAGTTTTCCATCGGCCTTTTTGGTTCCGTTACTTTTGGACAATTGTTTTGAAAACTTCATTGTAAAAATAAATTGTACATTTAATGTACTGGAACTTGAAATTTTCTTACATCACTTATATTAAATGAACATTAATATACTTATTCGTAACAAGAAGGATCAGATATTTACAAAAGAAATTAACAAAAAATTGCCACTAGAGATAAAAGTTTTGCTATAAAGTTGCAATCCACATCTGTTTGACATTTCAGACACGGTTTATGTAAAAAAAACTTCCAAAACCATTCATTAATTTTCAAAATCTTCACAGTGTTTAATTCCACATCAATCTTTCAGGACAGTGTCGGCCAAATGCAACAGCATTTTTTTAATGCACGCCCCGTAGGACGAATGCAGTTTCGAGGCACTGATTAAAAAAAAGTGCTAGCGCCTACGTGGTTAGCAACGCGTCTTTGTGGCGTGGCAGTCGCGGACAATTCATTACATGCGTCACACTCAAAATATAACGAGGTCGTCGAGCTGGCGGGTGACTTCGAATCGGCGGTTTAAAATTGGATTTTTCTCTCATTTTTTCCCTCCTCGACCCTGCGGGACGCGGATCAGTCAGCTTCCTCCGGTGTTTCTTCTGAATTTCCTGTAACAAATGGGAAAGGGGCTTTCGATAGGCAGCCAGTATGATACCGTACGGAATTCCCGTCGTACAGTTTTCCGGTTTAATATCGAGTCTCGCCGTATCGCGAAGTACGAGCTGTCCTCCCGTTGTCTGGAGCTGTGAAGCGCGCCCGCCCGAGCTTCGAGGATCCCACGTGGAGAAGCATCATTAGTTAGCATGGCCTCGAGTGGATATTCCCCCTTGCCGGGCGACCGCTCCACCGTCTTGTTTCCGTTCCTCTCCAGCCACCCCATCCTCGGCTTCTTCAGCGCACTTCGTGCCTGTATATACAACGAACCGGCTCTTCCAAAATTCACCACTCCCACAGTTCACGGCGATGCGCTGAGTTCGCGCGTTCGCCCTCTCGCATCCGTGCTACCGCAGCTCCCCGCGAATTTTAACAGCACACCTACGATAAAAGTCTTTGCGATTTCTGCTGGGCGGGTCATTATCCCCCTTTCGTACGCTGTGAAAAAAAATTGTATGAAATTTAATGTACAGGTATTGGGAGTTCTTATGGATAAAGTGGTATGTTCAATTTTGTGTACAATTGTATTGAAAAATTAACGTACCGTATATTTACAATTTTAAGAATACTTTAATTTTAAGATGAAGTGAAAGTCACGCGACGGAGCCAGGAGTGTGAGAGAGATAGCGCCATTGGTCTCACGGTGGAGCGAGGGGGAGCGACAGGGAACGTGTTTCACTTCACCTTCATAATATACTTCAATTTTTCTACGAAAGTACTTTAATTCCAATAATTTACCTTAATTTCACTGTAAAAGTCCACTAATTTTTCATGACAATTTTAGATTACATTTAATGTACCAGTTTTTTTGCATAAATACTTCCATTCCGGTACATTAAATTTACAATTTTTTGAACAGTGTATAGGGCAATTGCCTTATGGGTAAATAAATATGCAACGGGCTGTAAGTTTCGCAGTGGCTCTACTTTGGAAGCCCTTTCGCGATTGTTTTGGCTACATGCTCGATTATTGGCGAACGGAGCAAAAAAATGTTGCGCATAGCTTTCTCTATGATTCACCGATTTTGGCCTCTCCTCACAAAGGGAAGCTAAGCGCAAAATTATAATAAATAGGAATACATGTGTAAATCTCTTTGCATCTTTTTTCGTGCCATAAGAAGATGTCTGAATCTCATAAAATTAAAACGGTCAAAATTATCCCCAACATTTATTGTAGGAAATCGCAAACTGAAATTTGCGGATTTCGTCGTTTTGAGGCATTTTTTGAATGTACATATTCTTCATCGCTGATTACAAAACTATGACTCGTTTACTCTTAGCGTGAAATTTGACTGAGAAACTCGTGTCAGATGGAAAAAAACTAATAAAAAAAAATTCAGACTTTCCAAAATCTCGTAAAATGTAAATGGTAAAAATCATATTTTTCGACGTTCCAGACTACTTCAAGTACTCTGAAACTTCTGTGAGAAAGCAAAACTTCTGATTTCTGCAGGGCGGATCATTATTCCTCTTTCCTATGAGGCAATGCCCTACGTGTGAATAAATATGCAACGGGGCTCGTCGACGCGTCGATTTTGGAAAGAGAGCGCATAGAGTTGCTCTAATTTAAAAACCCTTTCACGATTATTTTCGCACGTCCGCGGTTGTCGGTGAACAGAGTGGAAAAAAAAAATATGGCCATGTCTGCAGGGGGGATCATTATCCCTCGCTCGTATGAGGCAATTGCCCTGTGGGTAAATGAATATTCAACGGGGCTCGTCGACGCGTCGATTTAGAAAACAGGGCGCACAGTTCGTCTAATTTTAAAGCCCGTTCGCGATTATTTTCGCAACGTCCTCGATTATCGGCGAACGGAGTAAAAACAAAAAAAAAGAGCTAGAGGACGATCTGGGTCACAACGGTATCTCGAGAAGAAAAATCCATTATCGGCATCGGAGTTTAATGATCGTTTAGCAATGTGTGCGCAAGCGCGTGAGAGTGTGCGAGTGTGTGACCTATGAAAATGTTTATTCTTTATTCCGAGTCCCGTGGCAGGAGGATGATCCACTTTTATAGGGAGAAACTGTGGACCCGCCAGAGGCCATATAAGACACGGTATTCGCGTTTACTATATGGCTCCTACAATTTTCCATTAGGTGAGGCCGTGCGTATAAGACGTCGGGTTACCCAGCTGGCGCCATTCTTTTTCTTCCCTTCGCCCGTTTCCTCCTTTCTACCGCGGTTATTTCTCCTTTCAGTCCGGCTCGCCGTTCTTTCACCCTTCTCTCGCTCGCTCCCTCCCCCCTCGCTCCTTTCTTCCTCGAGCTATTTATGACGGGACCGTGGAAAACATTTTCCGTATATCACCGAGGCAAACTTACATGAACTCATCCCGAAGAGGTTACCGGGCTTTCTCGGGTATCTCTTGGGAGAGAGAGGAAAAAGGAAGAAAAAAGAAGAAGGAAAAAAAAGGGGCGAAACGTTTTTATGTATCAAAGAACACCGACGATCCTCAAATTGATGTACGACTTTCCGAGTTCGGGTTTCCTTATGTTGCGGACAATAAGCTTTCTTTTTCTGTAGATACATTAGCGTTGAGTGACGAGGTGGAAAAAATATATTCACGGTAGCTATCTAAAAAAATGATCTGTTTCAGAGTCCCGAAGTTTCACACCGCCGAAACTGAACGACAAGCTCGTGCACGTGGCTGCCCGGCTTGGAGACACGATTGTCATTCCGTGTGTCGCTTACGCGAATCCTACTCCGACGAACAGGTGAGAATCCAACCGTCGTCTCTCGATGGCCAAGAAAGAAAAAACTTCGCTGAGTTATCTTATAGTCGAATGCAAAGTTTCAGGTTCAAATATAAGTTTAAGCTTAAGTTCAATCCACAGTTGAAACTTAACTTTAAACCAAAGTTCAAACGTAAGTACAAACTTAACTTTAACTTAGCTTTAACTTTGGTTTAAACTTAAGTTTAAACCAAAGTTAAAGCTTACCTTCAAATCGAAGTTAAAACATAAGTTAGTATTACAAGTGAAATTACGTACAAAAGTATTTATTAAATCATCGTTTCACCTTTGCGCATGGTATATATTCAGAAAATGTCCGGAGCAGGATACTGTTTGACGGACAGGGCTAATCGAGCCGGCGGTCGGCTTTCCTGCGCAGCAAAGTTGGTTCACCGTCCGCGCCGTATTATATATCGCGTTTATAATTTAATATATTTTCCCACCACTTCGCCGACTACCCCGAGATTGCATTGCGGGTCCCGGTGCCTATTATGCTCCTCCTCTCGTACCAATTCCGTATTATATAGAAGAAAAGAAAATAGAAAAAAAAATACAGCCATCCCAAGGAAATTGATCGAATTCCAAGACGGTAAAATAAAGTGCTAAAGCGAATAACGATATACCGCAGCAAAACCTCACACACAGGTCTGAGATTCATCGTTGCTCCGTAATGATAACGCGGGTGAGGAAAGAAGAATAAAAAAAAATGTGAAAAAACTCGTCTATCCACGTTCACGAAGCGTGGCGCTCGAGCGCAAGTACAAGAAGAGGAGAACGCGAACCGGAACGGCAAATAGGGAGAGACGCACGGAGGGAAAAAGAATGAAAAAAAAAAAAAATAAGAATCGGATGCAGAGGAGCCTCGAGAAAAAGAATGGGGGCTTGGACGGAATGAAGATGAAGCGAGCGAGGCCGAAGGAGGCACGTAGAAGGATGGTCGGAGGAGCGAAGGAGAAATAAAGAGCAAGTCCTGGAGAGATCGGAATATACATGGAGAACGCGCGAGGGTGCAGGAAGAGGGCGAGGAACGAGAGAACGATGGGTGGATATACGCGTATACATGTATACCGGTCTCCACGCCGGAGCTACCCCCTCCGGTGTGTGCTGTAGGTGTGGCTTGCTGGATGAGCCTGTGTATGAGTAGCGCAAACAAACCGACCGCTGATTACAGAGACTGCTTCTGACAGCCCATCAAATATTCCGCGTTTACGTGTACGCCGACGTCACTGGGTATTCCGGGCTCGGCGTTCTCGCAACCCTCTGGCCTGCTCACTCGGCCGGCATACCAACCCCGGTCGTCGCTCCTCTTCCTCGTTCTCCACCACTATTACTGACTACCACCACTGCGACTGGTACCGGTGGTTCCGCCGTTGCTCCGCTCCATCCCCGGTCGAGCCCTTCGCGAGCCGAGCGGAACAGCAACCCCAGAATCCAGCCGTTCCCGTAGTTGACTCTGCGCTAGGACGAGTACGATGGAAACGGCGCGGGGGGGGGGGGGGGGAGACATAGTCTGAGGGTTTGCCGCCGCAGCGAGGGAGCTTCGGCTTCCGACTCGTACATTCTCTCCTCGTTCGCGCAAGTCCATCTCACTCTGATTTCCTTCATTTCTCGGTGAGCGTGTGTGTGCCTTGTCCTCGGATGGAGAGCTTCCTCCCTCGCCCCATACCCCTCTATCCTCTCGCACCCCCTTTTCTCGTGCCACGGCTTCGCCAATTTCCCTCCGTAAATTCGATTATCTATAGATATACCGCTCGGGGAACCTCTTTTCGTAGCAGAGTAAGCAATACTGAGGGACGCGGAGGAGGAGGGAGGCCTGGATGGGGTGAGAGGGTGAGGACGGATGGGGTGGCTGAGCGAGGATCGCCTCGGAGACGTGGCCTATGCTCCGACTTCGATGTCTCGCCGGGTCTGCCTTACGGTACCTGCGATATCCAACCCCGGCACGTAAGGTCAATCGGAACCGCGGGGATAGCGCCATGAGAGAGCGATATGTTATTAGGAACTTGGTTTATAGATGTATGGAAATTCCGAGAGCGAAGTTTCGATGAGACTCGGAGGCTGCGGTCGTGGACTTCTGTAATCTGCGTTGATATGGAAATATTCACGTCGGGTTGGTAGGGAACTGTTGAATTTGGGGAATATCGTTGGGGACCACGTGTCCGGGGAGTTAGGAAGAGTAACTGATGGACTGGTACGGGTACTCTGGGTGGGAACGGCCAAATAGCCCAACGCTGATGCCGATCGATGACGAAACACGCCTCTGCGTATCGGAAAGTGATTTTCGATTGACTGGGTATCGACTGGCCTCGAGGGTTCGCGGATAGGGTGAAGGTGGCGAATATGGTCCATCGCGATTAGGACGCGAATGGATGACACACGGAACGGGCCTGATCGACCCCTTTGAGCCCGGATAGCGGAGAGACGGGTAAAATTTCCATGAGCAAATTTCTTTTAAAGAAATAATCCTTTTGCAGACATTTTTTAAAGTGCAAAAGGAACGTCATCCTCAAACATGCCCCATCCGATAGCCCAGACGGCAGTCGTCAAATATTATTTTTCATGATAAAATAAATGCTATTGCTTTTGGTTTTTCATAACTCACACACGCGTGTATTAACCGCGATGCGAATCGGATAGATATTTGCTGTGAATCGGAAAGTGATTTTCGATTGACTGGATACCGACTACCCTCCAAGGTACACAGATAGGGTGAAAGTGGCGAATGTGAGCATATAGCCCATCCCGATTAGCACGTGAATCGATGACACACGAAACGCGCAATATTCACCCCTTTCAGTCCAGATAGCGGAGAGATTGGGGTAAAAATCAACGAACCGATTTGTTCTTAAAAAACAATCATTTTGCAGATATTTTTTTAAGCAGAAAAGGAACGTCGTCCTCAGACATAGCCCATCCAATAGTCCAGACGCCAATTGCCATATTATGTTTCACAAACAAACAAACAAAATCCTATTCATTAAAATTTGGTCCATCCCACATACGGGTTTATTAGCCGTGATGCGGAATGATTCCTCGATCGAAGTCTTCGCTTTTCCTGGAGGCGTATCGGGGCATGCCCAGATATCCGAGAGACTGGACTAAAAATATCCCCGAACGAATGTCTTCAAAAAAACAATCCAGACGCCGCTTGCCAGATATTATTTTTCACAAATAAAAAAAAAAAATGCAATTCATTAAAAATTTTCTATCCCACACACGAGTTTATTAATTGTGACGCGGCAAGATTTCCAGATCGAAATCTTCGCTTTTGCCGGAGGGACATATCGGCTACGGGAAAGAGCATCCCACAGGCGACGGGGTTGTCAGGGTCGGAGAGCTTTCCCCGCGGGATGACTGAGGATTCCGTATCCCTCCTCTTCTCTTATACTCTCGAGATTATATTAGTCCGTCCCTTTTCGTTCTCTCGTCGAAGCAACTCGAAATAATTGGGTGGCAGAGAGGGCCCCATGGCTTATAGGTATTCGTGTCGCGTCCTCATCTCCGGAGGTTCTCCAACGTCGAGGAATCCGGAGTTATCATCGTCGCTCGGTGCCTCTTTTACCGCACACACGCATACACACCGAATGTACTGGCGCACCGTTCCATACATTCCCACGATCCGGGATTTCGCCTTTGCTTCATGGTTTATCCTGAAAACGTTGATATGTCGTACACGAACGGCGTACAGAGAGGAAGGGTCGGAGAGCACGAACCGCTCGCTTCACACACAAACACCCACCGGAGTTTCCCCAGTGATTATTATCGGGACACGTGTTCTCCATGATGAGTACCGTAGAGTGAGCCGGTTGCCGGCGTAGACTGTTACACAAGTAGAGCTCCATCGCAGCTGTGTAACACAGTCGAGTACCTGTTCGGCGCGTCAACGAACTGTACGTACCCTCCTCGGAACGTTTCGAATGTTAACACATTATTATAGTCGCGGCGTACCCGACCGACCCGGCCATAGGAGGGACCGGCTCGGCTTGATAATATTTTAATGCACTTCCGAGATATTTTGCATTTACATTGCTCCAATCTGTACAGGTATACTTGACATTGTATTTACATAAAGCTGTACCGGTGCTGAGTGTGGGTGTATCGCTAATTCTTCGGGGGCCGGGATGAGAGCGGTGCAGATTGAATATCGAGCGTCGAATAAATATGATTGCTTCATAGGTTTATATATAGATGTATATAGACATATATAGATATATATATATGTATAATATGTATATGTATGCGGATTGATATATACTGTACGCGGAACCGCGTGGCTGAACCCGGCAGATGGTACTTTCGTCGTGATCAGCGTGAGGAACCAATCGACGATCTGTCGGCGCACTTTGCCGTACGCGACGGTTCCTTAATAATTCACGGTGTTCTGGAGAGCGACGGTGGGTCGTACTTGTGCACATCGAGCAACGTCGAGGGTAGCGAGAGCCTCGAGGTGAAGCTGACCGTCTCCGCGGCTCTCAGCGTCCACGTTCAGCCGCCGACGCAGACCGTCGATCTCGGCAAGCCGGCGTATCTGGTGAATATTAAAACAAGCCGCGTCGACCGACGAGAAACGGAAGGGATCGCCCGAAGACCGTGGTGTATGTGGGGAGGATGTGGTGTACGCCGTTCCGTTTCTCAGCAGTCGATGGCGAACTTATCTTTATTGAGAGTGGTGAACATGCTCGAATGGGGTAATGTGGACCAGTGTTATTGGAACAAATGGGCACTGGTACAAATTGAAAACTTTGTCTAAGAAAGTTCCCGAAGATATTTCAGTTCCAGGGCCTCATACAATGTTCCCGGTGAACATGGCTGGATAGGGTAATATTGACCAGTCTTTATTGAAACATATGGTGACTCTCAAAAATTAAAAACTTTATGTGCATAAGAAAGTTCCTGAAGATATTAGATTTCCAGGGCCCTTACACAATGTTCCTGGTGCACATGGCCGGAGGGGGTAATATGGACCAGTGGTTATTGGGACAAAAGGGGCTCTTGAAATTTGAAAACTTGATGTGCTTGACAAATTTCCTGAAGGTATTTACCCAATATTCGCGGTAAACATAGCCGAAGGGGGATAATATGGACCAGTGTTTATTGGATCAAAAATCAGGCTTCCTTAAAATTAAAAACTTTTCGTCGAAGATACCACAGTTCCAGGTCCTCACGCATTGCTCCCCCGGAGAGAATCTTTTCACTGGGTCATATTCGACCACTCTCACCCCTTCTGTTAAGATCCAATTACATCTCACCCATTTCGATTTCAAATTCTGTTTACACACACACGCTCTCATTCCGTGTGTCCCTTCGTATCTAATTCGCCACCGCGCGTGAATTTTCAGACTTGCAGCGCCAACGGTTTTCCCCAGGCCGCTTTGTACTGGCTGAAGGATGGCCAGCCGTTGAGAACCGGCGACCACATAAGGGTAGTTTCGCGGGAACGAATTTCCGTCATGTCGGTAGCACGGGAGGATCGTGGCATGTATCAGTGCTTCGTCAGGAACGAACACGAGATGGCACAGGGAATTGCGGAACTCCGTCTGGGTGGTAAGCGTTTGTATTAGTATCCCCAGCATCACTGACTGATTCTGTATAGCTCTACGTAGCCTCGTCCTCATCCCCAGCACTCCTGCTCTTCTGCACCCCACCCGACTCACCGGCGTTATAGCTCTCTATCTCTGACGTTTGCTTCAGCATACCTTCCACACAGAAGCCACCGATGTATACTCTCTGTACTCTCCTCTGTAGCCCCGGCTACGTTGATACGGCAAGCATGCTCAGCACACATAATATATCTCTAGAGCGAGGTACCGAGGTTGGATCTCTATTAAGCACAGATAGGAGAGAATGAAGGGGGGAGTGTGGGGGGAGGGAAATTGTGGTAATTACGAAGATACGTCGCTAATTCGATAGACACGAAAATCCTCCGTCAGGTTGTCACTGGGATGCTTCTTATTGTCTATTCGATTCAATGCGTGGAGATGAATCTTTATTTTTTTTATTTTTATTCTTTTTTTACGCAGATAAATACAAACAAATTTCACCGCCCGCGCTGTCGAAATTTAATCAACTTTGATATCGTGATGATGTTTCGTCAAACATATTCGACGATTGATTAACCTCCGAATTTTAATTAAATCGCGGCCAGCCGGACGTGATTGTTTGAGTAGAAATTATTGGCATAAAGGGGGAATTATTTTATTTTTTGCATGAACTACTCGAGCAGCTAAATACGAGGGATTTCAATTCACAAAAACGTGAATGCGCTTATTTTATGATTGAGGAATGTATATAAGGGAGAGCGGGGCAAAATAGAACAGTCGAGGCAAAACGGAGCAGGTAATCGGGACGCATTGACGTTCCGTTTTGCCCCATTGGTGCATCCTGTTTTGCCCCCACGGTTCCATTTTGCCCCTCCCTCCCCTACGTAGAGGCAAAACAAATCCGTGTTCTTCATTTGAGGAGAAACTTCTAGTCCTTTCAATGCGTGGAAATGAATTATATTTTTTTATGTTTCTTGTTTTTTTTCTTTTTGTTCGCAGATGAAGACAAACAAATTTCGCAAGTGGCATGGAGTTAACTTTGAAAGTAGCGTACAACTAGTTTGGGCGCTTCTGCGCGCTTGCATGATTTCCAAGCTTCGTCAGGATGTCACCAGACTGCACCTTGTTGTCTATTCGGTTCAAAGCGTGAAGATGAATTTTTATTTTTTTATTTTTCTTTTTTTTTTTTGGCAGATGAAAACAAGTTAATTTCGCAAGTGGCATGAAGTTAACTTTGAGAGTATCGTATAACTAGTTTGGGGCATTCCTGCGCGCTTGCATGATTTCCAAGCTGCGGCGCACAGACCAATGGACACACGAGTACCTCGCTGGGGTGTGGATGCTACGGAAACTCGATAAGATAGTTAGTCTCCTAGATTTGCATACGCTAACGAGGTTCCTGTGGTTTCTCATCATCGCTTTGCATCCCCGTCGACGTTTGTCGCGCGTTCACTTAGCCGTACGTACCAGCAGGGAAAACGCGACCAGATATACGTCCATTCGTATTACCCGTCATGGACGCCGTGAATGGACGAAGGAGCTCCCATTCTGTCCCTTCCTGCTTCGCTCATTCGCGTTATTCCCCATTCTCCCACCTCACCGTTGTCTCTTTCACGCTCGCTTTTGTCTTCTCGGCTGTTGAAATGTAAGGCCTTTGAAGAAACGACGACTGCGCTGTGTCGTGCTCGTTGATTTTCTTTTCATTGAAATTTTGATTACACTGTAACGCAAGGGACTCCGCACGCGAAACCACATCGTCCTACCATGTTGCGCAATCGGCGGATCCGTTTGATAACCGATACGCCCGAGCTCTTTGCGCGGACATTATGCAATTCGTTGATGTAACGGTATCCTTCCTGTCACCGTTACAATTATGTCCCGGGTGCACAGTAAAAAAAGATTTGTACCTTCAACAAACGTTTTTTGTCCACTATTCTATTCTTGTTAATTTTCCAAAAATTATTGTAAAATTAAGAAATATGTTTGTAAAATGCGCAACATTTTTTTACGTAAAATGTGCAACCACTTCTTCGGTAAAGGGCGCAACATTTTTTTTCGTAATATGCGCAACATATTTTATTGTTAAAATTAACAAGAAAATAATTGTGGACGTTTGTCGACAAAAAAAAAAGTTTGTTAAAAGCACAAATCTTTTTTACTGTGTAGGCAGTGACGAATCACAGTCGAGGAGCAATCCTCATCCAGAAGAGTTAAAAGCCTTCCGAACAAAAAATTGATAGACCATTTTTTACCGGAACAGTCAGATTATCGAGGCATCGGTGATTTTAATGGAGAACGTAAAATGGCTCGCTGTGGCCCGTTCTCCCCAACGCTAACCGACTCGCCTCGAAAATCGCTGGGTATTGAAAAGTATTATCATTTAACTCGTGGGGAAGCCGGCATTGATAGACCGAAAGGAAAGAGCTTTGCCAAGGTGCGACGTATATCATTCGCTAAATCGTATACATATATACATATAAAATATATATACGAGGGTGAGCTGCGTCGGTGAATGCGAGCTTTTCGTACAGAAGCAATCCTTATCCTCGGTGCCTCAATGCTCTCCACTACGCAGCCCGAGATAACCGTTCGCCCAGACCCGCTAAAGGTATCCATGGTAATCTGAAATCTTGGCCTTAGGATTACCGACAACGTCAGCCTGCCTTCTCTCGTCGTCCTTTCAAGATTTCCTCGGTGCAACTGTATAGCTCAGCGGTACCGACGTTTCTCTCAGATTTCACCTCGCGGTACTCCTTCGCGAACGATCTCTCGAGCCCGGTTTATACCGTGCGATGATGCTCTCGGATTGTATGAACTTCCACGTAACGCAGTTCTCGGACTCTATCGAGGAAAAAAAAATCCTTTCATTCCTGGACTGGTTTTCCGATATCAATTATCGCGATACCCCGAAAGGATTCCGATGCGTACACCGATTAATAAATCAATTCGATACCCGGGGAATTTGTAATGGACTGGTCGGACGAAATTCTCTACTTGTTCATAGTACCAAAATATAGTACATATTTGTACAACCGTACAGTGGCTGTTGCGCCAGAATTCTATACCGATATATCGATATGATATCGGGGTAGCAATTATTCGCCAATGAAAAAAATACTCGACGCGCGCGATCTCGAAATTCAATCAACTTCGATATCGTGATATCCTTTCGTCAAACATATTCAACGATTGATTAGCCTGCGAATTTTAATTAAAACGCAGCCGGTGCTCGTGATCATTTGAGTATAAATTATTGGCATGAAAGGTGGAATTTTTAATTCATTTATTTAAAAAATTTGAATTCACTTATTTTACGATCGACGTACATATATAGAGGAGAGCTGGGCAAAATGGGACAGTGGGGCAACACGAGACAGACAATCGGGATGCATCGACGTCCCTTCTGTATTTTTACGTTCCGTTAAAAATCGGTTAATATAGTCCGTTTTCCCCGCTTTACTGTATTTCAATAACGACTCTGGGTAACGCTGAATTGTTCCTAAACGGAGATATCGATATCCCATTTTGTCCCGTCGATGCCTCCCGACCTATCTGTTCCGTTTCGCCCCACTGTGGCATTTTGCCCCGTTCTCTCTTACTTGGGGACAAAACGAATCCGTCTTCTCCATTTGGGATGAAACTTCTTTTTTGTTAAATCCCGTAAAAAATTGTTTAACGTAGCCCGTCTTACCCCGCCTTACTCTATATATTTCAATAGCAACTCTGTGTAACTCTGATTTGTTCCCCAACAGAGATTTCACCGCAGTTGGTGTACAGATTCATCGAGCAAACCATGCAGTCCGGTCCCTCGGTCTCGCTGAAGTGCAGCGCATCCGGTAATCCGACGCCCCAGATATCCTGGCTCCTGGATGGATTTCCATTGCCCCAAAACGATCGTTTGCTCATCGGCCAGTACGTCACGGTGTACGGAGACGTAATCTCCCACGTCAACATCTCCTTGGTGAAGTCGGAAGACAGCGGTGAATACGAATGTACGGCCAGCAGCAGAGCCGGTGAGGCGTCGCATTCGGCGCGACTCAACGTTTATGGTAAGCTTTCGCCGTCTTTCCTTCAACCACCTTTTTATTCCAAATGTATCTTTCATTCTCTTTCTTATTCGTCGCAGGTATGATTTTCTTTTTAACCGAGAGTCGTGGACGAGGACAGACACATACTTATACGCCGAAGAGCCCTTTCCGTATCCATAATGGAGTGCATATCGACGACGGGGAGAATAAAATCGAGAGTACGAAGCTTTACGGGCGCGAAGAGTGGTACCGAATGCTCCGGCGCGTATAGAGTCGACAGAATTTCGCGTGTTTTGACCCATACACGCCGAGCGTATTTTCCCGACAAATCTGGTCCATTATCGGCTATCGATTAGAGCACTCGGCAAACTGTGGCCCGCGAGTCCTCCGGGTGTACTCTTGATGCCTCCGCCTGAGTGACCCCCGGTCAAGTATCGGATCGATTCGGTACATTCGAATCGATTAATATTATTTTCCGCGATGCAGTCACACACTACCGGAAGTCCGCAAATACGCGCACAGCTTTCATCCCGGGTTATAATTATCGAGGGGGTTCATTCATTGACCTCGGGCGAGAGAACGCAAAATTTCATCCGCGATCAATGTATTTGTATTTCTGCGAATATATTTATTTTTTCCTAACATTTATTTTTGATAAAATATTTTTTTTTTTTGCTAATATGTTATTTTTCTTTAATGTTCTCAGGACAGCCTTACGTAAGGCACATGCCACCGATCTCGGCGGTTGCGGGAAAGCAGCTGAACATCAAATGTCCCGTGGCCGGTTATCCAATCGAATCGATAGTGTGGGAGAAAAGTATGTGGCCGCCACGTTATTTCAATTAATTTTCGTCACAATGAACGATGTTTTTCAATTTAGGCATTGGCGAACGGTGAATTGTGTTTATTCCTTTGCGAACCTGTGGCCGTTTTTCTGGCCTACAACCGCGAACGATATACGCAACGGGCAAACAGTGCCTGCGGGGGGTCGCGCGTAGTTGCCGTCCGATCGGCGCTTCCGGTTTTAACATTTAAAGAAATGTTTGCTCACGACTCCACCGACCCTCCCGGCGTGACCCTCTCCGTTTGGCTACGATACGACAATAAAATGTATTTGTGTTTCACATGCGCAATGTCCAGAGAACCAGAAAAATCACAATACCCAACTATGTCCCAATTAAAATTGCAGAGTTTGCGTCAAGCTGGAAAAAAAAATTATAAAAAAATATTATGCAGCGAGCACTCGGTGAATTGGGATTTTTATATTGTATATATATATTTTTTTTCCAGACGGCACTAGATTGCCGACGAACATGCGGCAGAGGGTCGCCAACGGGACCCTCACCATCGACACCGTGCAACGAAACGCGGATCAAGGAATTTACACGTGCTACGCCAGAAACAAGCACAACTATACCTCGCAGCGTTCCGTCGATGTTCGGGTGCTCGGTGAGTTTCAACTTTCGTAATATCATTATCGCGATTAATTATAAAAATAATAATTTAACAATTGGATATATTAACGATGTCATATAGGCAAGGAGGTCATGAGTGTTCATTTTTATTTTATTTTGTTCACTGCAAGATGCGTACAGGCGGGTCGAAATGAAATTTTTCCAACCGGAAATAAAGAATTTCCGATACGTCACCTCCGGTAGAAAAATCAGATTTTCAGACCGTAAATGACGAATTTGCTGTACGTAGTCACTTCCGGTCGGAAATGAGATTTTCATACCGGAAGTGACGTATTTCATGTATGAAGCCACTTCCGGTCGAAAAATTAAACATTCAAACCAGAATTTCTCATTACTCCCTTGTACGAGCGCCGGATTTAGCGTTTGAGAATCCTTGATGAACGGTCCGGGAACTCTGTTTGTTTGAGGCCAGAGGCATATCCGGTGGTCGTCTCGCGCTTCGGTGAATCTCACCCGGCTGACCTCAACTCCTTTACCTGTCTGCTCTCGTCGCTTCACCCTTCGCTCAAACTCTCGTGCGTTAACTTTCCGATAATTTTCAACCGCGCGGGAGGGAGACGGAGATGGAGAATTAGTTCTCAACAGAATTTCGTAATTCCACGGTTGGGCTTTGTCGACCACAGGGTGAAAGCCGAGGAGCGGAAAGTTAGCGTAAACCCGTTGTATGCAGTGTATATAGAGGAGGCTAAGGCTTTTCCGTGGTGACGATGCTGCCGACGCTTAACGACATTCGAACCGGATCAGGGTTAACGTCGCTTCTAAGCGACGTAGATAGCCCGAAGAGAACGACCGTCTAAAGCGACAACTTATCGTTCTTACATTAAATTTTATCTGAATTTTTCTTCCACCGCGTTACGCATAACGAAAGCTCGATGCCGCATCGTCTACAGCGTGAGCGTTATTTTATTATTATTTGTTTATTTATTATAATAAAAATAAAACTAAAATTTTATCTGCAGTCATGGCCTCCGAATGAAGCGACGAATAGCCTGAGAAATTCTCACGTTGCTCCGCGTACGAGTTTTATCAAAGGTTACTTCGATATTTTATAATACGAGAAGTACCCCGCATACATACATATACATGTATATTATTTTTTTTACCCGATAACACGATAATCGATTCGTGAGAAATTTCAGGAATGCGGAAAAAGAAAACGCCCAAGGAAAATCATAAAGGCTAGGTAATTTCCTCTACCCGCCTCGATTGCATTTAATTGGCGCGCCTCCTCGGATAGCGCTGAGACAAAAAAAAATCAAAGAGCTTGCGAGCAAAATTACATTAACGTTTGTTTATTCATTTATTTAAATTCTTTTTTCGTTCATTGGATCATGAAATTCGCGTGGGTCAGGGAGAATACACCCGGAAGGTGCCCAATTTTTGTTGGCATTTTATTTATATGGCTAAGTAAACACGACGTTATGAAGCCCGGGAGGGAGGGGGCCGGCGAGCGGCGCTATATTCCACACGAGAAAAATAATTCGCGCCAGAGCACCGCAACTCACTGCACCGCTCAAGCATCTCTCCTGCACGCGCGCTCGCCTACCGCTCTCTGTATCTATCTTACTCTTCCACAACTCCTACACATAATTCCCATATGTATATATATTTATATATATACATATATTTAGAAGAATATATATATATAAATATTCCCATATTGTATAGTTACAGGCCAACATACATGTGCTTATCTAGGTGAGAGTGGAGGACAGTGCGCTGTAAGGTGCAGTGGCCGTTCCTCGCCGGTGGGGAACCGGAAGTGGTTAAAAAAAAATGGTTGCATTGTTGGTACAGAGTGAGCTCGGGTTAGGAGTAAGGGGCGTCACGTCGCCTTAAGGGGATGCTGAACCCGTTTTTAACTTCTTACTTACCTTCTTTACCAACGTGATATAAGTGGATTACAGTATTTTATTACAGACCGTGGTAATTCACCGGCCCTTAACTGGAACGGAAGATCGATTTGAGAAAATAAAAATGCCCACTGTGCCTCCCACTCTCCCCGTATAAATTTCCTCTATACATATGTAAATAATATAATCAAGATCTCGATACATCCACCAACTTACACAGCGTGTCCACAGTACAGTATAATCCACTCACGTAGAACGTTAAGCTTTCGTCCCAATATACTCCCCTCGATCTCGATAGTTAAACGCTGCAATACACACACACGGAGAGACCGAGGTCTCTCGACACGGGAGCACACTGTTTATTTTTTCAAGCTGCATCCACCCTCGTTGAAGAGCCGAGCGAGTAAAACCGAACGTTCGCGCAAACTTATCGAGTATTCGCGATGGAGGGATTCTGCGCGGATAGAGAGCGTGTGTGTTGCGTAACGAGGGCACTTCATATCCAGCGGGGACCAGCAGTATCAGCAATTTTCTCCCGTCCTCGAAATATCTATAGAGACACAGCCGTACTGCAGTTTATTCGTGCTTTACCCTTTTTTTTATATGATTCGCGCGTCGATCTGCGAGCAGCTCGAAACGTGATACGAATCCGCGATGATTTTTTAACGCTCGTCCCTTCGACGCATGTGGACATCGATTTATCGTTTATAAGAATGCAACCGTCCTGTAAGTTCGCCGAGCCGAATGCTCCGCCGACTGAGGGGTTTACGGGCGGTCGAGCGTGTTACATGTACATACCCTAATCGATCAACGACAGCTGAGACAAGACTGATTGCCAAAGTCTCCCAAAAAGCGCTTTAATTAATTTCAACACCGCTCCCACCGACCAGATTAGGGGGCACGACTTCGGAGTCGCGTGGTTGAATTCACCGTCCTCGGGGTGGAATGGGGCGAAACCGAAACCTGGGGCAAAACGGACTGTAGCCAATTTTCTCGTATTAGATAAAATATAGTCTCCTTGCTAATAGAGGACACGGGTCCGTTTTGCCCCGCCCTGCCTCACCGACGGCTCTGGAGTAACTCGGAAAAGACCTCGAAAAGTCGTGGCTTCCTGCTTTCTCGTCGCTGTTCGGTTCACCAAAAAAGACATTCGAATAGTCGTTCGGTATTTTGTCAAACTTTAATAGCTTCTTTTTTTCCCACCACCTTTGTCTGCTTCCTCGATATCGAGTCGGAGGTAAAAAAAAAAGAAGAAATATATATATGGGTAGAATTGAATCGTGAGGGTACGAGGAAGAAAGGGTGGCTGATGGTTTCTTGGCTGCTTGTACGTCTCTGAACAGCTGTGCTCTTGCTCCCTCCGCCTCTCATCGATCCCATTCATACCGTGCGGCCCATATAGAACACATCGTTTGCCCGCGACTCCGAGGTCGTCGATCTCTCAATGCCCTCGCAGTACAAATGCGTTACAATTAACCTCGGGGCAATATGGTCGGTGGACGCGGTCGATTCAATTATCGAGCTGGATGCGGCTCGTCTATCTCACGGCTCGTGCCAGACAGTCCAACATAGAAAGCGGGGCAAAACGGATCTGTACAAATCTACAATCTTCTTTTTACAGATCTTTCGTTGGAGAATTTTTTTTTTTTACAAATCTTTCTCATGACAATATTTTTTACAAACCTTTCGCGCGAAATACAATTTTCTTGTTCGACGAATCTTCCGCGGGACACACAATTTTTTTTTCTTTTTATAAGATCTGAGAATTGATATGAAAGTTTGTATACAATTTTTTTTTTTTTTAACAAGATTTCATGGAAAATAGAAAACACTGCTCCATTTTGCCCCGCTCTCTCCGCGTACCGTAATCCCGGAATCCGTAGCATTCGGCGAGGCCCACATATCCACAAACACGATACAACTATACATACAACAAACCCATCCAAACGTGCATACAGAGAAATACCATCCCATATTAGTATCTCAATATTCTCGTTATCAAAGCCAACTAGCTTCTGTATACTATAAACCGCGGAATCTCGTTGCCGATGGTCTCCTCTACAGCCTCTCTATATATCTATCTATAACTGTCTCGTGTCGCAATAGCAGAGCGCATCAACAAAAAAGAAAAAAGAAAAAAAAAAGAAAGAAATCTATATACACAGCTATACATATCAGCAAGCAAGTGCTTTTTGTTTTTTATGGGAATGTTCGATATGTTTCTTTATTGTTCTTTCAGTGCCACCTAAAATCACGCCTTTCAGTTTTGCTCGCGATTTAAACGTAGGCGATCGTACAAGCGTACAGTGCGTTGTCGGGACCGGTGACCTGCCTCTAACGTTCACTTGGCTCAAAGATAACGTCCCGATCGAGAAGGGCCATAATGGCGAGTCCGTGGGAACGATCGGTGTTAATACGATTCGTGGAGGCTCCGCTGTTCCTAGCGGGCCGAGCGGGATTCTCTCGGCTAAACCAAAGATCAATGAGAATAAGCAACGGTCGAGGAACAGGGAAGCTGGAGGATCAGTGTCAGCCGACGCCTCAGCCGTACCTCCATACGAGGCGATCACCATCCGGCAATACGACGCTTTTAACAGCGCCCTGAGCCTTAGCACGATTGCACCCGCGCACAATGGCACGTACACCTGTCGCGTGGCCAACGGTGCTGCGACCGTCGCTCATTCTGCACCCCTCCACGTTAATGGTAACGATATCTCCTCATCGCGTTTGTCTTATTCCCTGAAACGACCAAAAAAATTAATAAAAAAAGGAAAAAAAAAAAAATACTACACTTTATGCGCGGTACTCGATCGTTGTTCACGGATCGTGGGATCGAGCTCTATCCTCTGTTCTATAATTCTCTCTGTTTCTTGGAGCTTGAGGGCGCGTGGTCCATCGATTTTGAGGATGAAAAAATAATCATAAATATGATTTTTATTTCTATTTTATTTTTCTGATAAAAAATGGAATCGATGGAACCAGCCTCTTCTTCATCGGCCCGAGAAAGACCTCACTTTTGCTCTCTGTCTCAACATCTTTTTTTACCTTCCATCGAGATCCGACTGCAAACGATCGAGAGCCTAAATCACACGAGCTCTAAATTCTTGTTTTTTTTATTTTTCCAACTTTCTCTCGTTTAATGCTACTAGTTACTCTAACTACTGTATTCTAAAACTACTTTGTCTCTTCGTTTCTTCTCGTTCTGTCTCTGCTACATGCCATATATATATACACATTTATATATATATATATATCTCGATGATTGCACGCTACCTTTTGTTCGATCGAGCGCGTACGTGACTGCGAGTCGTGCATCGATAAAAAGAACTCCAAATCCTCGAAACATTTTTTACTCGATATATCTATATAAATATTTTTTTATATTCCAGAAAATATCCGACTCGCAGTCTCGACGCGCTCCCGACACTTTCATACTTTGCTTACGATTGTCAGAATTGTCGACTCTTATAAATCGTTTTATATTATACTTACGATTCCTGCACGCAAATTTTCTCTGCACGCATAAAAAAAAAATTGCACGCTTCGATCGGATTTAACACCGGATATTAATCTATGTACTCCTCGATACAAATTTTTTTCCTCCCCGCCCCCTCATAACACGCAAAAAATTCACGTAGGATAGAAAAAAAATGTCTCTATTCGCGCCGAGCGGAATATTGCACGGTGCGATACACGTGCCGGGAGCGGCGTGCGTTCCGCACGTTCTCGCTCGCGGGAATGCGCCCGCGGCTCGTCGAGGACACATTCTTGCCAGATCTTGGGGGGTGAAGAAATGGGATCTCCCGATCCGGCTCGCACGACGACAAACCACCCACGTCCCGCCAGCGAGAACGCGATTGAATCGCTGCTACTGCACAATCTGCGCCCGACTTTCTCACACACGCACCCTTCGACACGTAGACATTCACATAAACGCACACGCAACAAAAAATCTCCACCTCTTCTCATAAAGAAAAAAAAAACACGACACAATTATCACACGATAAAACGCATCGTACGCAATTTTATACGTATGAAAACCCGTACTCCGTGAAATCCCGTAATATTATTATATCCGTTTCGGTATGATGATTATTAAATTTATTGGTAATATTTTTCTTGATTGGTGATTTTTTTGATTATTTTCTCTTTAATATCTCGAATATCATGAATCGTCTTAATAATAAATAGGTATCGTTGATTTTACACATCATCGTAAAATTGAGTAAAAGTAGGAATTTTGTCATTTAATTATTAAAGAATGATAAACTAATATGACATTACGTATATATATATATAATATTTAATCATCCGTCGTATTTGATTAGATAATTGTGTTGTTACTGTATTATCGAATTCTGAGCTGTTTTATTTTCGAATCATCATCATTATCGTAATCATAATCATGAGACTATAGGGTGAAGAGCGGGCCAGAACGGACCACTTTTACCGATCTTTTCGCGGGACGTTAAGAAAAAGAACAGTCTCATCGGAAATGGAGGACACTGGCCCGTTTTGCCCCGCTCTCCGCCTACATCGAATTACGTAGAGAAGAAACTTTTCGTTTTTACGTGACACTTGTTGTTTTTAATTTTTTAATTACATGATATTAAAAATTATATTGTGTATTGCAATAATTATGTATATTAATATTGGTTCCGGCGTAGTACGTTTATGTCGTTTTGTAATTTTTTAACAAAAAAGGAATGGAAAAAAGGGAGAAAAATGCGGAAATGAGGGAGACGACATGGAGACCCGAGTGGCACCCGGGAAACTTTATATCGCTGTATGATAAAATAATGAATTCTAGTCACGTGTTTTTCTCGTTACTGCGTGGCGGAGAGGAGAGAGAGGCGCACCGTTCACGCGTTCGTTTATCTTCTGCACCGCGAGCTCCGAGCTCGAGTTCATACACATATACGTTACGTAAACGATTTTCACAAACTCGTTCAACGCCGATAATTAAATACAAATTACGTGGGTATCCCGCGGCCCTGCTGTTATCGACAAGTTTCGCGACGAAGCTCTCCCCACCGCTCGCGGTCGTCACGTTTGTCTGTTTGTTGTTGAGCAGAACGGGGCCGCGGGATTCAGTGATGTAGATCGAGTACGGTCAGCCGCGGTCCGTCCGGGACTTTCGCCCCTACAGTTCCAAATCGAAATACATTGTAACGAGAAAAACAGTAAAAGTAAATAAATAACAATGAATAAACAAATATTAAATTCGACAACAATTCTTTTTGTTTAATAATAGTAATAGTAAAGCGTACGAGTTTTCACATGGCAATGGATTTTTTTAAACTCTTGTCACGTTTGTCTGCTTGTTGTTGAGCAGAACGGGGTGGCGGGATTCAGTGGTGTAGATCAAGCACGGTCAGCCGCGTTCCGTCCGGGACTTTCGCCCGTACAGTTCCAAATCGAAATACATTGTAACGAGAAAAACAGAAAAAAAATGAATATTAAAATATTCGAAATATCAAATTCGACAACGATTGTTGTTGTTTTTTTTTTAAATTTATAAATAAAGAATCATAATAAAAAAATATCGGACGGGTTTTCACATTGGCCATGGAATTTTTTTTAACGCTCGGATTTCGTAAAATGATTTTTCCACTGTCGATCATCCGTGTGGGTGCCACTCGCGTCGACGCTCCTCTCTCAATTTCCGTCGGATGAATTCCGACGATAAAAAAAAACAAATAAAAAATATAAAAAACGAATTGGTAAGTATGAAACTACCGGCGATGAAACACGGTCGCGAAATTTCTCTCGACCTCGGGCTTTTACGTCTCGATATCCAGTGGGTCGCGCAATATACAGAGAACATTTTTTTTTTATTAATAATAATCCGCACTCGAATCGCTTTACGATCTCAAAGATTGAAAACGCGCGATAAAGAAAGAAATTAAAATATAAAAAAAAAAAAAAGAAGAGTACTCCGATACTATTTCCGTGACATACCCCTTGTAGTTCCGCCCCGGATATCGCCGTTTTATTTCGAAAACGGTGTGACTGAGGGGATGAGGACACAGCTAATGTGTACGACGAGCCAGGGGGATCAACCTTTCAACATCACGTGGCTGATGGACGAGAAGCCGATTGAGGTCAGAGACGTTGCCTCGGAGCAGTCCCCGGGGACAGGAACGAGCTACATTCAGATAAGCGACTATTCGGCCTTTTCCAGCATCCTGACGATTAATAGCGTCACGGCGAGGCATAGCGGAAACTACACGTGTCAGATCAGCAACGTAGCCGGTGTCGCCGAGCACACGGCTACCCTCTCCGTATCTGGTTTGTCTCAGATCTATCCCTCTTTCCGAACGTGCCTTCTACCCCACTAAAAAAAAAAAAAAAGAGAAAATTAAATTCCTCCCCTCGCTCCCCATAGACCCTAAGATATATTGTACATACAGGCTATAGAGATCCGCGCGACTGTCGGCAAGGAACGAAGCGCAGCTAACGAAAAAAAAAAGATTATTAATTACTCCAAAACGGAATTGTGATAGGTGGGGGCAAAATGGACAACTTTGTACAAATTTTTACCATCCATCCCAGAGATACAAAAAACATGCTGATCAGGAATCTACCACTTATTTTATTTATATATGAATAGTCAATACGAAAACTTGAATTTTTCATGAAATCCAACAAAATTCTAAATGACCTAAAGTTCAACCGTTTCGATCGATTCACCACAAATTTAATAGGGAATCATCGGTCGATCATCTTCCATCTGTGTACCCGTTTTTAGCCAGATACCTAAAAAATTGTAAGAACCAGAGCGCGAACATCCATTTTCAAAGAAATGAAAAATAGCGTACAAAAAAACATCACACATTTTTTAAACCACCAAAAAAAGAGTCTTCACGTGTTCCACTTTGCCCCGTTCTGCCTCGACCCGATTATTTTTAAAAATTGCACATATCGTTACCGCGTCACTGTGAGCGCGCGAGCTGACGTTGACGTACAGCTTCGGTTGTATTTTCCCCCGGACGTTAAACGTTAATACTGTTTTTCCGCGACAGCCCCCTCGGTCGCTGTGGTGCGAGGGATGCGCTGATGTATCGTAAATTCATATTATGCCTGGGCCGTGCGAGCCGATGCACCTGTGCCAGCTTCCACGCGTCGTCGACGTCCGCAGGTGTATCTCACCCCCGCCAATCCACGTATATGCATACATATATATATGCATATGCACGAAACCTTTCACCCGATTTCAGGCCATTCGCCGGTTCGCCGTAACAGTCGCGCACCGGGCAAAATAGCAGTAGCCCGAGGATCCGGTCAAACGTAATGAAACTGTACGGCTCTCTCTCATCATTCGTTCAAATTAGTTTGCGAAATTGATGTGTTTGGTATAACGCTGGCGAAATGGTTGGCGCAGGAAAGGGGGAGGGAAGGGATGGGGGGGTTTGTTCGAGTCACCCTCCATATCTGCGGTTGTTCACCGGCTCGCGGAGATGCTGTATTACCCGCTCCCACCCGCTCGGTCGGTCGGCATGCCTCGCGGCGATATTCGATTTTGGCCCTATGTCTCTCGCGCAAATTGAGTTGATCGCGCACCTCGGCGCGCCCTTCCTACTACTATACCGCAACACCTAGTTTACTCGCTCCGGGACTATGTTTACGCGGTTCACATGACAAACCGGCAATATCTGGTACCTCAGGGCGCCAACGCGCGCCCCTTTGCCTCTCGTCGATTAACGCTTCATGGGTTTCTGGAAATTGGCCGGGACTTGGACATATCCTTGGCCAGGCCTCGCTGTTACTTCGGATGTCAGCTTCGCCGACAAAAAAAAACGAGTCGGGATTGACTGCAAACTGGCGAGGATTTTTTTTTTCGTTTTATAAAAAAAAAGTATGATTTCAGTGATGGGTTGTTGGGAGTGCGGACTCACAGTGACCGGTAAAGGGATCGAAAAGGGTTTTTTTCTTCAAACCCAATATTGAATCAAATAGAATTTTTTTAATGGTACGAAAGAATTCGTTCTTTTTTGTTTTCTTTTATTCCCAAATTTTACTCATTTATTGCCAAACGAGCGAGGATTTTATTTTCATTCAATGTTTAAAATAATGACGATTGGAATGACGGTCAGGTGGGAATACGGACTCACATTAACCCGTAAAAGGGTCAAAAAGAATTTCTTTTTTCAACCTCTTAATTTAATTTCAATATAGATTTAGAGCACGTTCGGTATTTTGTCCCGTGTACATTAATGTCGCGTGGAATTTCGTTAATTCGGCGTATATACGCCGAATTAACGAAAGCTGCGCTCCGATCCTTGCAGTTCGGCGGTGCGAACGAGTGAAGCACGCGACGATAAACGAGAGTGAATCCGCGGAAGGGGAGAGAACAATTATGTGTGTGTGTGTACGATTATAGTTGGGAGAATTCTCGATCGAAGGAACATCGCGGCGAAACGTGCGGTGGGTGTTACGGGATATCCGGCTGCTCATAATACAGTGTATAAATACGATAGTTAATTTAAGCGCGGTGTGCGTGTTTCCGTGCGGGAAAGGATTAACGCGAGTTTTACATATATGCATAGTATGTATACTTCCGTCTGCGTTATCCGCGTTCTATAAGCAATTTTTCTCACAATACATACGGGATGTATATCGTTGATTAATTTTTTTTTCTTATCGTAGACGGTGCAAAATTACGTAGATCACGTTTTTTTAATGATTGAGTAATTTAGTGACTTTTCTGCAACGGTTGTGAGTTCAGAATTAGTTAAAGCATGATTGTTCATCGAACATCGATATTCCATGGATCGTTTTATCACACGAATTACTTGGACTGGCGGTGGTAATTATTAAGTAATTATTTTTTTAAAAATTACAATCAAACTTCTCTTTTCATTTTGCCATCGTATTTTTTTTAATTGCCAAAAAAAAACAACAAAAAAAATTTGTCGAATCAATTAAAATTTTAATGTCCGGAACAATTATCCGTCGATCGGTTAACAGCACGTCGAGTCAGCGGGCTGTCGCTCCCAGTAGAGTTGGTTTCCCCCATTGTTCTAATTTCCCGAGGAGCCAACGCTCCCGAGCCCCGTTCGTTGGTACATTTAAACTTGCTCCGCGTAGCCCCTAACGGAAAGCTCGAAAAAGTTTTTCGTATTATCGGGCCATAAATTGCGATTCTACCGGAGACGAATGCCCCATTAAATGTCGCTTAACACAAAGATACGCCGTCGGTTCAAGTTCATATATATTTAAACAGTAGAAAAAAAAATATCATCAACCATGACGACTCGTGTTTTACCGTTCTTCGTTCACTTTATTCGTAGAAATTCGTAAATATTAGGTAATATAGGAGAGAGTTACGAAAATTCAGTAGATCTTGCATGACGTTTACATGAAGGTATGTAATTTTAATGCAATCGATAAGTTCACGTTTTAACGGGATTAGACGGAACATTGGTGACGCTGTATCTTCGTCCTTTGCAATAATAATAATAATAATAATAATAATAACTAAAAGAAACATCGATTGAATTCGATTTTACCTTAAGAGCATCAAAAACTAAAATTTTGAAAAAAAAAAATGTAATTCTTGGTTACATTCGACGAGAGATACTGCGACATTATATTCTCGAATCTTTAGTCGCGTTTCATACCAGCGGTGTGATGCAGAGAGATCGATGAACCGTCCCCCCAAGTTCCCAACGAATTTAACCAGATTGTATTTTTAGTACCTCCCCGTTGGACCGTGGAGCCAATCGACCAGAACGCCATTGTAGGTCACGCCGTTTCAATTCCCTGTCGGGCCGAAGGATTCCCAATTCCGACTGTGACTTGGAAGCAATCAATCGGTAGGTTATCGCGCCCTGCAAGGATAGATAAAAAAAAATAGTAACTCACTCTCTCTCCGTTCCTCACTTTTCTCGCATGCGTCGTTCGCTTTCCTCGCGGTTCGGTTCACTTCATTTGACAAGAAGAGAAAAAATAAATAAAAAAAAAAAATTGTATAAGAATAAAAAAGAAATTATCATTTTTCCCGTCCCGCCCGAAGGTGCCGGAAGGGAGTGAGTCGGGAAAACGTGGGCATTTTCCGCGTTCAACAATGAAACACCGAATTTCACACGCACGCAGAAAATCCGGGGCTCTCATTAAGTTATACCGCCGTGAAACTTGCCCCATCCATCACGAAATTCGCTGATCGCCGCGTTCTCAGCAGTTTCATTCAGGGGGGTTTGCGCGGAATGAGCCTCGAGCCTGGTGGAACCCACCGCGGAAGAGGAAAATTAGTTTCATCAACTCGTTTCGTCTCGATATTACTGCCCCGCGAGGCAGCGAGAGAACCTCCGGCCGGGCGCGTCTCTCTCTCATTTCAATTTGTCATTAGCCGAGTACCCCTCGAGGAGCTCGCTTTTCCTGTTCGCTTCGTATATATTACGGTGTCGCACTGTTCCCGATGAATTTTTTTATATTACCGCGACACTGTGTCCCGCGAGCAATTGATATCGCTTCAATTACAATGAAAGCCGGTTCTTCTTTTTATGCCTCGCGAAAAGAATAAAAACAAGATAACAAGCCGAAACGTATACGATAACCATCTGTCCCGAAGCTAACAGCGGTGTTATGAAGTATGAAAACGTACTTTAAATGGGAATTTAATATTTCAAAAGGATGTTCGAGGCGAAGTTCCGATTTGAAAATCCCATATTTCAATAGGAGGTAACGTCATACCGTAAATGCGTCACTTCCGGTTTGAAAATCTCATGCTTCGGCCGGCAGTGACGTCACGCTGAGACTATGTCACTTCCGGTCGAATAATGAGAGTGATACTTTATTTCCTTGTAGTATTTTTATTATTATCTCATTATTTTTTGTTGTAATATTTTTTTATTATTGTTTTCGCATTACCTTATGTTATTTTCACAGTTTCATTTATGCTGGTTTTTATCTGTATTTTGTGGCACGGTGTTCTTAGAGGACTTAGGCCCTGGAACACGAAATAAACAAATCTATCTATCTCTATTTACGGTGTGACGTCACTTCCGATTGAAAAATGAGATATTCGAACCGTAAGTGACTTATTTCCTGTGCGGGTGTCCGTACGACAGTCTCCGAGTGTCTGCGAGTGTCCCAGGTCATGGGCCGCACTTTATTGCACCCTGGAAGATTGCTATCGTGCCAGACACCGTCGTCAGTAACTTTTGCCAATTGAATACGAGGGAACACGAGGGCGTTCGGATCTATCCTCGAAAGTACACACCCGACGAATGTGGGCTAGTACCCAGGAGTCCAGTCACCGGTGATGTTGACCTTTCGTAAATTTGGTATATCCAGGTGAAGTACCGGGAGACTACAGGGAACTCGGTTACGGGGGTACGGAGGGTGCAGGAGTCGCTAGTAACGGCTCCTTGGTGATTCCACGAGTGTCCCGCGAACACTCCGGCTTCTACCTGTGCCAGGGAAGCAACGGCATTGGACCCGGTCTCAGCAAACTCATTCGGCTAACAGTGCACGGTAAATTATTCAGAGGGCTTTCACCTCGCAACGTCAAATATGCATGACACAAAACGATCCTCGCCGCTTTACCGGTTACACATACCATCCACCCCTCTCGCTCAAACGGCGAAGGCGTTGCGCGCCCTGTAACTGCCGGCCCCGACGTTGGATCACTCCCTCGCCGAGTATCCACCGGATACTCTAATTTCATGCCTCTCTTCTGACCCTTTTACGGATATCAAACACGCAGTTGGCCCAAGAGTCGAAGTGAGGACCAGACAGGAGTCCGTCAGGAGAGGAGAATCCGTCGCGCTCCGCTGCGAGGTCATCGGAGATCAACCTCTTAACGTCAGCTGGCGAGCTCGGGGTGGAAAAATTCAACCCGCTTACGATGTCAGGTGAGTTAATTAAATTTTTGCGAAGTTATATTAAAACCACCCTGGGTACGCTATGGGTATTCCTTACATCCTCGAGAAACATCCTGCTGCGATATTCATACGTTCGGTAAATCTTCGGCGGAAAACTTGCACGGTACGCGCCGGGGCTCTTTCGCTGACTTTGAGCTGTTTCCTTTTATGAATCTTAGCTAGGATAGCGCGTAAAGAAGTTTCGACGTTAAACGCCCGGTGTTACGGCCCTCTCCCTACCGCCCTGCCGGAGCTATCTCGTCCCTCAGCATCTCCAATTTATGAAATCCTACTCTTGCGCTTCGGCTGCATCGCGACTCGATGGCAACTCGCCGGAGCGGAGTCGTGCAGAATGCTTACAGACCCGCTGAAATAGAAGAGATTGCGACTTTGTGCTCACTCGAGGTCGTTTCTCGGTTACTGAAATTTCTGAAGATGCGAGGAACTTCAGTCGCGAAGGAAAAGGGGATTTTATTTTTTTCGGAAGTACATGGAAATCAGTCGGTTCGATGGATCAGGGCGATCAAATTTTTTTGGAAATCTTTAATTATTTATTTTACTTCATTTTTTCAGAAAACTCACGAAGGTGTCTGAATTATTTTTTTTTGAAGATGCGAGAAACTTCAGTTGTGAAGAAAAAAAGAATTTCATTTTGTTTCGAATAAATGAAATTCTGAAATCGGGGCAGTAATATTATTTTTTGAAATTTTCCAGTACATATTTTTTTGTCTTCAGGAATTCGCGACGGTAAAATTTTTTTACGGTGGTATTATCGTTCTCAGAGGTCATCTCGATTCCGTTACGTTCGATGAGAAATTCAGACGCGAGGTACAACTAGTTCTTACGATTCGAGAAATGCCCCCCGACATAAATTCTTCGCGAGATTGACGTTCCTTCAGTCTCGAGCTCGAGTATCAGAAGAATCCGGAGCAGCCGCGGCACCAGATGCAATGTCGGGACGGGATTATCCCATTCTGCGGAAAAGGCGATGGGCAGGGGAGAACCAATTTCACACGCCAATCTGAGGTTTTATCTTCGCGTTTTCCGGGAGGTATACGCGCTCGAACGACGAGATCGTTTCGCGCAGCATGAAAAAAAAAAAAATAAATAAATAGAGAAAAAAAAAGAAAAAAAAATTTCTCAATCTCGGTGGCAAAGCCATCATACGCGAGGTCAAAAAGACGCCGGAGATTTCACCCGCTCCCTCCTCCACCCACCCTCCAAATATCAGATATATGGATCACGATAATACACGCGTGCTGGGCCGCTACGTTACTTACTAATAATATTAAATATGGGAACTTCGATTTTTTATTTTATTACATTTTTTAAGAATTTTTGTTGTGTGTTTTTTAGATACTCATTGGACAACACGCCAACGCCGCGAGGACTGTCCTCGGAGCTGAGAATCGGCAAAGCCGGCCACGAGGATCGCGGGGAGTACGTCTGCGTCGCTAACAACCCTTACGGCCACGACAGGGCGTCGATTCATCTTCTTGTCCAGGAGCCGCCGAATTTTCCACGAAATCTGCACGCCGCCGACCAGAAGAGCCGCTCGATACGCCTCGCGTGGTCCTCGCCGAGCGGAGCGGCCGATCCTTTTAACGCCGACGTTCCCGTCACCAAGTACATTGTACAGTACAAAGAAGCGAGAGGTACGACGTAAAAAAAATACCGCAGACTCCGTTTCGACTCTCTCGCACTTTAACGCTCTTTTATCGCTCCCCTCAGCATACATCCGTAGTCGCATCGTCTCCGACATATTTTCATTATCGTGTTAAGGGGGAAGGAGAGTCGGTTCATCGATTTCGTGAATGAAAATATTTTTTTAACAATTTTTCTGAAACCGAACCGATTAATAGATTTTTCGGATTTTTTTTTTCATTTTTTTCTTGCGCTATTTTCTGCCTGGCTGTGCCATTTTGGCTGCCCATGAAAAACGAAGAATTTGTTAGCGAAATTAAGATCTTTGTTCAGAAAAAAATCTGAATAATAACTTTTCGGACATTGGCAGATTCTTTCTAGAGCTGTACAGATAGGCCGGCCTAGCCGGCTAAAATATCTTATCCGACTAATGGATTTTATAGTTTGGCTGGCTAAAATATCTTATCCGGTTAATGGATTTTATAGTTTGGCCGGCTAAGCCGTCTTAGTCGACTAAACTATTTTAGCCGGCTAATCCATTTAAGCCGACTAAGCTATTTTAGCCGACTAAGTGCATAAAATGGTGTATAATTTCGTGCATAAAATCGAGCCCCTTAATTTCGCATTGTACTTTAGTCCAAAAAGGCCAGCAGATTCGCGTTCAGCGCGCAAAAATACGTCAGAATACGTGGCAATTAATTATAAAAGAAGAAAAAAAAATTCGTTACAAAATTGCAAGGCTACCCCTTTCGAGTCAATTTTTTGCGTTTTTCAACGTCCTCAAACGGTACGATAAAACGATTCTACAACTTCGGACAAGGCCCCATGTTTTGTATTTTTTCCCTAGAACACGATGGGCACCTCGGATTTTCCCTACCTCCATTAGGAGCCGAGATATCGACGTTTGAAAATTACGAAAATGCACGTTTTTCCAAAAGTGGCTCAAATATTGTTTCAAAGCTATATTCGATGTATTTTTTCCCGCTGATCACGAATATATCAATTATTTTATTCTCAATCCAATATTTTCCATTTACATCCCAAAAATACGATTTTTCGTGCATAAAATCGAGCCACTTAATGTCGCATTGTGTTTAGGCCAAAAAGGCCGGCGGATTCATGTTCAGCGGGCGAAAATGCTTCGAAATACCGTTGCAGGTAACACTAGAAAAATAAAAATGAAAATTCGTCAAAAAATTCCAAGACTATATTAGCTTAGCCGATTGATATAGCTTGGCCGGCTAAAATAGTTTAGCCGGCTAAGATTGTTTAGCCGGCTACGGGGGCTTAGCGGGCTAGGCCGGCCTATTTGTACAGCCCTAGCCCGAAATCGATGAACTGACCCTCGATAGCAAAAGGCACGAGTTTGAATGACTGGCAGAAAATACGGAGAGGGAATTTATCTAGTTTGGAGCGAGAACAATTGTATTTCCGGACTGTACCGGTGGAATGTTCGGCGAAGAGCTTCGACGAATAGTGGCGCGGTATAGTCCAAAACTCCGTCGGTAGTGGAGTCTCTTCATTAAAACGAATCCGGGAGCATCGGAGGGATTGGGCCGAGCCAAGTAATCCCGAACTTAGTTCCCCGCTCAGAGTACCGAGCTGCTGGTGAAAAAGAAGACATAACTTTGTAAGCCCAACATTGATTAATCTATCCCGCGAGCAGTTCGAGGATGGTATTGCCGCGCGAGTGGCGTACCGAAGAACTTTTAACGCTCCCCGCTGCCTCGCGTCTGCACGAGACATCGCACCAAAATTAACAAGATACTTCAGAGACTTCAGAGATCGTTACAAAAAAATTAATTTACCAAGACGAAGGTCCGTGTAATATAAAAAGCATTTTAAAGTACATTAATTTTCAATTTTTAGTAAAAAAAAACAAAACTCCGATGAGAAAATTAATTAATTAATTAAAATCCCAGTAGCTCCTCAAAATTATTTGTGTATCCCGACGAGAAATTAATTAATTAATTTAAATCCGAGTAGCTCAGAAAAGAATATTTTACAACTCCGGACGGATATTAATTTGTTAATTTACATTCCGGAAGGTTAAAAAAAAAAGAAGAATTTGTATACTGCGAACAGAAATTCGTCCGTGAGAGAGCAGTGTTTCCACGGCGAATCGGTAGATAGCCCGGAGCTAGTTCAAAGTTCTCGACCTCTCCTCACTTCAGGAAACCGCGGAGTCAAGCCCGCCAGTTTCCGATAGACAATGTTTGTGCAGCCTCCGCCCCGGTCGTACCGACCGCGTTTCAGAGTCTCTCTCCTCTCGCATTCGCGCCGCGTCCTGGAAACACACATCCCTTCGCCCGCGCGCACAGACGTTCAAACACGCTCCGGTAACTCATGCTCGGTAACTGATGCGACAAAGGAAACATTGCGACTCCGATAAGACGGAGGAGTGACGTTTGCGCTTCAGGGTACCCGTCCCGGTCGTCGCCGTAGTTGGGACGTCTCTGCGCGAGATTGGCTTTGAAGAAATTCCCACGCAGAAACAGAAAATGAAACTATCTTCAAATCGACGATCCAACGAAACAGCATCGTTGTAAAAAAAATGAAAGAGAGATGAAATTTGTATCTTTATGGAAATGCTTTATCTTCGAATCGACGATCCAGCGAAACTACATCCGTCCAGCGTTACATCGGGGCCTGACGAGGGCCCGGCCGGGCCTCGACAGAACCCGCTGTAACGCCCCAAAATGTCCTCCAGGATCCATATAAGAATCCGATAAATTTTATCGTTTTTAACAAAAATAAAGTTAACCGTCTCTCCTCCAGATGAAACTTGAATCTTCATAAAAATGGTCTGTTTTCAAATGGACGATACAGCGAAACAGCATTCCAGTAAAAAAATTTCTAGCGTTACACCGGAGCGGGTTCTGGCGAGGCTCCGGCCGGGCCTCGCCAGAACCCGCTGTAACGTCCCAAAATTCTATATAAGTATCCGATAAATTTTATCGATTTTATCAAAAGTCAAAATAAACTTTCTCTCCTCGAGATGAAACTTGAATCTTCATGAGCTCTCGATGTCTTGTATGCACTGTAAAGATGAGTGGCATGACCACAACATGCAGCAGCAGGTGACCGGGGACAACACCGTAGCTGTGATAACCCAGCTAAAGCCCGCAACGACCTACGACTTTCGAGTATTTGCGGAAAATCATCTAGGAACATCAGCCCCGAGCGACATACTTCGTGTCAGTATCAAAAACTAAAAACGATAATATCAAATCATTGTTTCATAATTCGTTTATCTTCATCGTCAGGCTGGCCAGAACGGGCTGCGCGGAAAGGGTCGATGATAGCTAATGCCCGATTAATTACGGAAATTGTAGGCTCAGACGGACGGCGAAGTTCCCGGCGGACCACCGAGGCACGTGAGCGTCGAACCCCTAGGACCGCAGCAGCTCAAGATCACCTGGCAACCGCCGGATCAATCCTCGTGGAACGGCGAACTACTCGGATACACGATTCTGTCGACGATTCTAGGGTAAAACATCACGACTAATACTGGCTCTCCTTCGTCCTCGTATGTCCCGTCCCCCTTCAGGCTGTGACCTCTCTCAAAGCAAAGAAGATCACCTTAATCTCCCTCTACCGACCCGTCTGTGTGCAATCCTCTCCAGCTGATTAGTTTTATCTTATGTACCAGTGGGTTTCTGTACGAGTCCCCGTGTGTGCGTGTCTTGCGTGGCTTTGCACGACCAGAGCTTGGCAAAGTACCAAAAAAAATACTTCAAATACTTTGTCCAAATATTTTTCGCAATTAGGTTCGTAGCGTAAAGCATTATCTAAGCTTTAAAAAAACGGTGCAAAGTGATTTGTACATCGCCGATAAAAAATCGCTGGAATTTTTTTAGCGCGTCGTTTCGATGTTATTTTTAATACAATTATCACTTTTTTAAATTAAATACAAAAAAGCCATAAAAAAAACGAAAAAGGCGGACACGTCTTGCTTTTTTAATGGAATAAAAAGTTTAGACAGATAATCATAAATTAATAGAACCAGGATCTCAAGCTAATCATCGAGTATCCGTAATGCCACCGTGTACTCAAAAAGCAGTTGTACTTGGTACTTGAAATCGTAAAAAGTAGTTGAAATACTGAAAAAATGCTTTCGTGCTTCACGTACGCACTTAAAGTACTAAAAAGTACTTTTGTGATTCGAGTGCGTACTTGAAGTACCAAACAAGTACCCCGTACTTCAAGTACTGTCCAGCTCTGTTACACATGCGGAACATACCATGTTATGTTGTGTACATCGTTCGTTCATCATAAAAATAATGGTTCTGTCTGTATTACAGGGACGAGGACCAGTTGACGAATACGACGAGGGTCGGCATAACTGGGAACGGGGATGGCTCTTACGAATACAGGCTAACGTCTCTACGAAAGTACACCCAGTACAGCATCGTCGTAAAAGCGTTCAATAGCAAAGGCGACGGACCCGGCTCTGACCCTATCATAACCCAAACCCTCGAGTCTGGTACGTGTATAAAGCGTGGCCCTCTCGGCTACTGATGTCTCGAATATATTTACTCGGTAAACGATCACCGCCCTTGCCGGGTTCTCCAGGGTAATTCCCCGCTCCTCCCCCCCCCCTCACCACCCACCCTGCCTCCGCTAACCGCAAAGCATCCTCTCCACGCTCAGACAACACTCTGCATCAGTGAGAGCTTTGCAAGTTTCATAGTTTGTATCCGCTTCAGAGTTGCTCACGAGTTTCCGGCCGTCAACGATATCGCGAGCTCTTATCCTGAATCAATATTGCAAGACCCTCGCGTACAGACAAACAGTTTTTAATTAATTAATTTTTTTTTCTTTTTGCAAGCGGATCCTTGTTTAAAAAAAAAATTTTGTATCGGTCGAATGAATTAACGTCGGAGACATGTGCGGAGAATGAATCGAAATTCATGGTCGCATCGGTCGACGAAACGTCCGGGAATTTTTTTCTTTTTTTTATTTTCGTTTTATCTTTCATTTTTCCAAATCGAGTCAGTTCTCCCAGAGCCGGGGAAATTTTATATACCAAGTGGCTCGGAAAAAAAGTGGGCTTCAGCAAGCTGAGCCCGTCGCGTCAACTTTACGTCCCCGCCGAGAGCGAACCACCGGACGCTTGGCATGCCGGCGCGTCTCCTCGGTGCACCCCACCGCGTTCCGTGTCTGGAACACCCTATGTCCAGCCTACCAACTTCCAATTCCTCTATCGCTGCCGTGTGCTCCTGTCTATATCCATGCTCTATATACATATATACCTGGGCCACACGCCTCTACTCGGTTTCGATGGAATTTATAATATTTGACACAGTTCCAAGCGCACCGCCGCAGAATGTCGCTTGCACGGCGCTGAACGGGCAGAACATCCAAGTGACCTGGAAGCAACCGCCGTCCGACAGAGTTCACGGGGTCGTGCAGGGTTACAAGCTCCTCTACGAACCGACCAACGGCTTAGCCGCCGAGATTCATGGCTCCCGGGAGACGAAGACCGCTCACGCACTGAGCAGCGTTCTTCACGGTCTCAATCCTTACACCAATTACACTGTTCAAGTATTGGCTTACACGAGAGCGGGCGAGGGTGTCAGCAGCAACCCGGTATCTTGCACCACCGAGGAAGCCGGTAAAGCTATAAACAATTTTTTATTTTTACCCCTCGAGCCCGCCAAAAAAATCGGGGCAATAATAATAATAATAATAATAATAATAATAATAATAATAATAATAATAATAATAATAATAATAATAATAATAATAATAATAATAATAATAATAATAATAAATTGATTTCATCTTCGTTGTAATGACAATGATATGTTTTTGTAATTTTTAGTTTTGCAAAGAAACCATTCGGTTGAATTTTAAGAATAATATTTCTCACATGTATATCGAATTATCTTACACGACGTTTCGACCATCGCAGATGGAGCTGATTAGCCCGAGCGACCGGTGAATAAACCATAGTTAGTCCAGAGCGATCGATTCGTCAACAGTCCGGTTATTGGATAGAAACGCCGAAGCAAATAGGCCATTTACGACTCGTCGTGTAAAGCTCTGGTATACGTTCACGGGGAACAGATATATATCCAAGCGTGTTGTTGAACGCACAGCAGTTTCATCGTTGGTTATACTCCAGGGAGGGGGAGGGGATGGTGCTGGTGGTGGAAAACATTTTCAACATTTGCATCACGTCCTCTCCGCGGGCTATGTTGCATACCGGAAAGTTTATACGGGGGGGTATCCTCTATCGAAACAGCCCGTTTATCATTGCTCTCGAAGTTGCTTGGACATAAAACGTGTGCGACGGTGAAGCGGCGAGAATATATATCGCACTCGGCTGGCCGTGGGAGATACTCTCCGCTGCGTACATTACGTAATCCGTACGAGTTGTGTATGGGGCGCTATAACTATAACACAGGGACACATCAGAACTCGCTTGCGCTTTATTAGTCGGTTCGCTCCTCGTATACGCAAATTCGCTCGAAACTAAGTTAATTGTTACGCCACGGTACGGGCGCGAGAGTGCGATTTTTCGTCGGGACTCTCTATAGCCCCGTTATTTATCACTTCATACTCGCGAACAGCGTGCGTCGAGTTAGATAATTATTTTTTTTCTTTATTTTTTTCTCATACAGTTCGAAACTGAAACTTCGTTCGGATGTCGGGTTACCACCGTGCGCGGTTGGAATTGATTTCAGCGAGAATCCATAAATCAGTTAGAATTTTGTAACACTTTTTTTATGTACGAAAAAACGTCTGTTCATTTTTGGCACCCTTTTATTTTCTTCCGCCGGAGAGAGCCAAATAATCGGCGAAGAAGCGATTTCTTGCGGAAAGGAGCCTTGCGGATGGCGAGTAAATCACGCGAGAGTAATGTGAAAATTTATAACTTTTCGGGATGTCTGAAACGTGTGGTTTTTTTGTCTCTGCAGTACCCAATGCACCGCAGTTAGATAATTATTATTATTACAGTTTTCCATATAGTTCAAAACTGGAACATCGTTTAAAGTCAAATTACCACCGTGCACGGTTGGAATTGACTTCGGCGAGAATTCACAAATCGGTTACAATTTTATAACATTTTTTTTACTATCGAAAAAACGTCTCTCCATTTTTTGGCACTGTTTTATTTTCCTCTATCAGAGGGAGCCAAATAATCGCGGAAGATGCTCTCTCGCCGGAAAGGAACTTTGCGGATGAGAGTAAATCACGCGAGAGTAATGTGAAAATTTATAATTTTTCGAGATGTCTGAAATGTGTTTTTTTTTTTTTTGTCTCCGCAGTACCCGATGCACCGGAGAGGGTGAAGGCGGTCGCGAGCGCCGAGAATGCCGTGGTTATATCCTGGCTACCACCAAGACGACCGAACGGAGTGCTCACAAAGTACACCGTTTATATACGAGCTTTGGATCAGGGCCAGGAAGTAAAGATCATTAAAGGCTCCCTGGCTGCACAGGATCTGCACTACGACGCTGTCGGTCTGAAGCTCCGGGAATCTTACGAGGCATGGGTCACGGCGTCGACGAGAGTCGGCGAGGGACCCCGCACCCCGATCATCAAACTTCAGCCCAGTACATCCAGTGAGTGACTACGTAATTACGGCGCGTAGCCGAGCGAGAGAGCCCTCTGATTTAAGGACTAGAAAATCGGACTGCTCGCCCACTCTTCCGTCCTGTGTTCTGGACCATCGACGATCGACTCGACGATTATAGTCGACGCGGACTTCGCTCACGAGACCCTCCGCAGACCGAAAAGAATCCGGTGCGCGAGGGGTCTCGCGGAAAGTCTGTAATCTACCTTCCTGAGCCGTTCGTATTTTTTAACGTCCACCCGATCGACGGACCAAATTTATAAGCTGTATCGCGCGCCTCCCCATTGCTCTTTTATTTTATCCCCACTTTTACGGCCCGTCGTTACTAACACAGTTTTGCTTTTTTTCTCTAATATAAAACTGTTATATAACGCGAGATTTTTCTATAACTTACTACACTGTCGAACATTTTTCTACAACTTACTACGCCAAAACTACACCGTGAAAAATAATTTCGTAACATTGGTATACAAAGTTTCGTAAAAATAATGTTGTTAACGGTTGTAACTGACAAACTTGTTTGTTCGGGGTTGAATATACAAACTTGTCCTTTTATTTCGTGTCGTTGACAATTTTAGTTTGCACTTTTATTTATAAAACTACCGCCGAATGGTGCGAACGGAAAATGAACATTACCGATCGTTCGTAAGGGTCACTTACGGTCCGCAAAAATAATTTTTAGATAGACAACAATTTATTTGATACAGGGACAGATTCCCCGAGTACCATTGCAATAGAAAATGTCACAAAATTTGTGTCGATTTGTAATTAAAGTTAAAACAGGTGTAGTACAGAATATGCAGAGCACACAATTTAGTAAGCAAGGCGTAACAGTTTGAAGTTGACAGTTGTGGTGCTGGTAGAGTACAGTACAGGTAGAAGACACGATAAGCCCAATTACATGTGAAAACTAATGACAGCACTGGAGTGGCCAGGCTCAGACCTCGCTCCAGCTCGCTCACGGGAAGCGAGGTCGGGCAGGAGATTTTTCGATCACAACAACCTGATCGCGTTTTTTCAATATTTGTTACCTGGTTTTTTTAATTTACTGAATTGTGAGGGATTTCAGATAACATTTTTTATTACCGTTGGGAAAAATAAAACCCACTTTTTTCTGCCTGAAATCGACGAAACCCCCTCGATACATATTAAAGTACAACGAATAGTAAAAAGCTTACGGATCGAGGGGAAAAAGCAGAGTCGACGCGATCCTCCGAGTTTCCTATCGGCAATCAATCGACCCCTTTGTTCCCGCAAAGTTTCAGTGGTCCTCGAGATTCGAGGCAGGAAAAGGACTGGCAAGAGTAAAAGAAATAATGGACAATCTTGTAGAAGGACTTTATGCAATGAAGGGATCTCTATATATATATACATATATAAAAGGACGTTCCTCTCTCGTTCTCGGTTACTCGAAAACTTTCTTTTTTTTTATTTTACTTTATTTTTTTTCCAACAAAACTTTATCCTCCCAAAGCCTGCGTGCTGGCCGACCGATTGCCACGCCGTCCTCGGGGCAGATTCAATTTTCCTCTGAGCCTCCGGCGGAATATAAACACCCGATTCCCGAGCGAATAATTGGATACTGAATTGGAGAATAAAGTATATTCTCTATAAGTACAGTACTCCACCCTGTATATACTTTTGACCGGCTACTGGACCACCCATCTCCCCGTTCGCTTCGTATCTCAGTCAAACGCACAACTTATCTCGTCTCGTTAAAGCAGTTCCAGGCCCTTCGGCCGGCTTTCTTCTTCCTCCCGTTGCCCGGCGCTGCTCGTTCCGCTGCTGAAGAAGGTAAATACAAAGCGTTAACGAGCAGTCGCAAGGATATAATGGTCTTTTTCCCGTTGAATTCAAATGAGGCTCGGCTCTATGCGTCTCTGTTCTCGCGGGGAATTGCGCCCGGTCCTCGGGGCCTCTGAGACTCGGAGAGCCACAGGGTAGAGTTGCGATTATCAAAACGCTACCGACCCTGTTCTGCCTCACTCGTACAGCAGTTGTGTAAATCCTCTAATTTTTTATTTTTATTTATTTTATTTTATTTTTGTTTTGTTGTGTAAATGCATACAGGCTTGAATGCAAAGCAGGCGTATCGAATAGTATTGAAGTGAAATTGTTCGATTAACCAGAATTGTGCACGATTATTAATTGTTAACTTGAACGATGAAATTTTAGTTCCAGCGGCCATTGTATCCTTCGGAGTACCGGTAATAACGCCCTGGCGCGTGGACGTTAATCTCCCTTGCTTTTCCGTCGGTGTGCCGGTCCCGACCGTGGAATGGCGTCACGGAGATGTTAAATTGCAGAAACATCAGAGGTGAGCTTTCACGAGTTTTACTCCCTAGTCTCACTACACCAGCGACACGGTAAAAAGAGGTATGCACGTTTAAGGAAGCTCCACAATATATATTCTTGGCAATTTCAGAATCTTTTTTTTGTGAAGAACTGTATTTTTAACTAAAAAAAATTGTGAAATTACGAAAAAAGAATTGTGAAGATTTGTGTGTCTTTCATTTTCACAATAAAACGAGGTATCCACGTTTAACGAAGCTGATTTTTTAAATCACGAACTGTATTTTTAACTACAAAAATAAAATTGCAGAATTACAACGAAAAAAAGGATTGTGAAGGTTTGTGAAGGTGAAGGTGTGTGAAGGTGGACGAGACTGATACCTCTCGTTCGCAGTCGCGACGACTTTTTCATTTTCATGGTAAAAAGAGGCCCATTTAACAAAGCTCCACAATTTATTTTCTTGTTAATTTCAGAATCCTTCTTTTTATCAAGAACTGCATTTTTATAAAAAAAAAAAGATGATTGTCGGATCACAAAAAAATAATTGTCGTGTGGCAGATACAGATACATTTCGTTCGCAGTCGCGACGAGTTTTTTTATTTTCCCTCCCCGGTGGCGATGATCCTTTGCAATATTCATTTTACAGATTCGATATCGGACCGGACAATACGTTGACGATGCGAAACGTACAAAGGTCTCAAGAGGGCAATTATTCTTGTCACGTGAAGAACAGCGTTGGCTCGGACGAGATCGTTTACTCACTCCAAGTACAAGGTAATCTCTGCGGCATTTCTCCCCCATCCTCTTTGATCGATCCTCCGCAACGACAGAGTCTGCACACCCCGTCCTCCCTCCTCCCCCGGCCGCATTCGTCGAGTGGATTCAATATACTCGGTTTCTCGACGTAACGTACCGAGATGTGCACACTACACATCTACACATAGAATACGACTGAGTTTTGGCTTTGACAAAGGGCCTAATCGATAGTGCTCGGCTTTTGCCTCTTCCGGCTCGCGCGATGTGTTTATCCTTCCTCCGATCGATGTGCGCGTTTCGCCAACCTCCGAAGGCTTCAGAACCGTCCGGCAATTGCCATTGAATTAGCAATGGAAATTACTTCGCGGTTTCGAGTTATTCGAGCCGGTGCATCGGGCAGGAGTGCGGTAACGACAATTTTCATAGCCGTCGACGTTAGATTATTTTTTAAATTTACTTTTATTTATCAATTTTTTTTCTTCTTTCTTTTAGATCGAAACTTTTCAATCGGCTTTGCGGGACGTCTGCCGTGGTACATGTGCAAGCGTTATAGCTCGGACCGAAAGCTCAAGTTCATCGACGGGAAAGTCGAGACGGTGAAACCCGCGAATACCTCGGGGTAACTTAGATTACCAAAGTTTTGGGAGAGTCACGTACGCGCGGCGACAATAATGAACAGGAAATATATAAGAGGCTTTTCTCACACTCTGACGGATTTGTAAGGGTGGTTGGGTTTTGTGTTGGTGAGACAGGGCGGTGTTCATCCCCCCTGTTTCATCATTTCCTGGCTCCCTTTTGCCACCCCCGACTCCCCGCCCAACCCCCGTCGTGTCATCGAACTGACAGTAAGAGCGAAATCTCTAATTGGCAAACTTCGTCCCAAAGTTCCACCGACACCGCCGACTCTATTGGCGACCGGTACGACGATGGACGCGGTGCAGCTACAATGGAAACAGGGTGACAACGGCGGTGCGCCGATAAAAGGATTTGTATTGGCTTATCGACGCGAATTCGCCGAGTGGGAGGAGGTCATGCTGGATCGTCGTGCCAACACTCATCTCCTCGGTGGATTACAGTGCGGCACTAAATACCAATTCACTTTGGCGGCGTTCAATCGGATCGGCAGCGGCAGCGCGAGTCAAACGGTATCGGCGAAGACAAACGGCTCGAAACCCCTGGCCCCGGCCAAACAGCATCTCATCAGGATTAATACGACCTCGGTCGTGCTCGAGATGGCGACCTGGCAAGACGGGGGATGTCCGCTTCTATACCTCGTCGTCGAATACCGCAGACTCCCTGGCGATTGGCTATTGGGTAACGATTTTTACTTATTTCTTCATTGTATTTTATTCGTCGCGTGTGGTTTTGGGTGGAATGTAACTCGAGGGATTATCGGACGACGTCCGCGATGGAGTTCCCGATAAAAAGATGTATGCACCTTTAACGAAGCTTCACAATTCATTTTCTCCTTAATATTAGAATTTTTTATCATCAAAAACTATATTTTTAATTTTGAAAAATTATAAAATTCAAAAAAAAAAAAACGATTGTGAAGTTTGTGCGGTTCTCGGTCGCAGTCGCGATGAATTTTTCATATTCACGGTAAAAAGAGTTATGCACGTTTAACGAAATTTATTATTGGATAACGATTTTTTAATTTCTTTATCGTATTTTATTCGTCGCGTGTAGTTCTGGCTGAAAAGTAACTCGAGGGTTTATCGTACGGGCTAACGTCAACCACTTATACCTCGCGGACGTTAACGATGATGGATATTCAAAGTCATGAATTTAATTTGTTGCAGTATCAAACAACGTTTCGCCACAGTCGAGGTTCCCCATAGTGGACTTGCAGAGTGGCACAAGTTACGAATTGAGGGTGACCGCTTACAACAATGCGGGCTCGACCCAGGCCGAATACTTATTCAGCACGCTGAGTCCTTCGGGAAACACGAGGATATACGGAGGTCCGCCGCACGCCAGCGAGGATACGCCATTGTATCTGGACGCTCAAGTACTCGCACCGAGCGTCATATCGGTCGTTGCTGTTATTTTGGTCGTCGCCGGTGTTTGCTTTTGCCTACGAACACGTGAGTTATATCCCCGGGCGGGCCTCTGTTTATGTCGATAAATTAAATCCTCCATTATACAAGAGCGAATGGGAAGAGTGAGCTCCGTGAGCTCCGCAACGGGGCTGCTGCGCTCCGGTCACTCCGGCGATAAAAGGGTCGGGGCAAATATGGTTCATTCGGTAATTAGGTCCTCGCCTGGGAAACTTTCGACCGTTTCATTCTATCAGCGGCGTGGCCAATTTGCATGGAAATTGCCTCGTTCGTGTATGAAACCGTCCAATTAACAAACATGCCCTGGCCCAATTAGAATAAGAAAATACGCTTTGGATAAGCGTGAAATGTAACGTGGGCCACGCTTTCTATCCAAACAGACTCCGGAAGGACGAGAGCCTCGAACGATCCGAATTCGCAGACCCAGGCGGCCCTTGACAACAAACACAACATGGAACAGAGGGAACAGTACTACGCCACGGTGAGGAAACCCGGAAGTCAATCGCCGGGTCGGGAGATAAGTGCTCTGGAACGTATACCCGAATACTCAGAGGAGATCTATCCGTACGCGACTTTTCATCTCGCCGAGCAGGAGAATCATTCGGCGAATTCGAGACAGGGATACTTCTACGAGAGAAGCGAGACTATGCTTCAGGGAGCGCAGGTACACGGGGCGAAAGGATATGAGTTACAGCCGGTCAAAATGGAACAGGCGGCCAAAAATCAGAGCTGGGCAAAGCAACAAAAAATTGTTCATGTACAAAGTACTAAGTACTTGCAGTATCAAGTACTTTTTCCAAGTACCTTTCGCAATGGGGTTCGCAGCCATAAGCGTTGTCTACGGTTCTGAAAAAACTGCAAAGTAACGTACATGGCTTCCGCATTGTAAAAAAATGCGAACTGAAATTTTTGTAATTCGTCGTTTTGAGACTGTTTTTAGTCTACTCTTCATTTTTTTTCATTAAAAAAATCCATTAAAAAATTGCATAGAAAATTGCATAGAAAATTTTATTAAAAAACACGAAAAACGTCTTTTCCGTCTCTTCTCGTTTTTTTAATGGAATTAAAAAAAAAAAAATTCGGGTAAAAATTTTACTTATTGAAAAGTTTCGACAGATAATCATATAATAATGGAAACAGGATGTCGTGCTCATCGTACTAATCGAGTATTCGTAATGTGAGCGTGTACTCAAAAAGTACTTGTAGTTGGTACTTGAAGTACTAAAAAGTATTTCAAGTACGAGCTCTATCAAAAATGGACTATGGTCAGCAATTTTTTACTTTTTTAATGGTTTTCCGTTTTGCCCCGCTCCTCTCCCCACCTATGGTAATCGTTAATTTAACTACAATTCCTTTGTATCGTCCGCACAGTGCGATCCCGACCAGTACACAAAAGTCCGAGGACGCGCCAGACGCAAATCAAAATCGTTCAAATCCGAATCTGAGGAGTATGACACGCTGGGATCGGACAGCGACACGGAGGTAGGAACGAGCAGTCGAACGGAATCGTCGAATCATCTCGACGACTCGGGACCGGCGTCGATAATAGCGCGCTCGCCAGGCCCGAACTCGGGTCCTCAGCGCGGGAGGGAACAGCGACTGGCACTGTTCCCTAGACCGGTTCATCATAGTAAGTTAGTATTCGGTCTTCTGTGTTTGCATCTGAATCGATAGCCATTCACAGCGGTACTAATTACCACGATCGCGATCTATCGATCCTCTCCTGTCCTGCTGTTACAGATGTGCTGTACCACACCCAAGAATCAAGTACATCAACCGAGCCGTCACCAATTTCTGAGAGGAAAACGTTTCCCAGGCTGGAGAAGCCGAGGTAAGCTATCTACACCGTCCGTATCTCGGCCTGCCGATAAAGATATCAGGTAACAGTCGTCGTTTGTGCGGTATGGCGAATTGTCACGAACGGCGGATAGCGAAAAATTTCTGAACAGATGACGATGTCATTATTCATCCGTATATTTCCACGATTTAGTTACCGCCGTGAAAAACCGCCTGGCTATTTTATTGATATTTAAAGAAGCCGAGGGGTGACGCCCGAGGCGACGATCGAGAGCAGTCGCGCGGCGAATTCAGGAGGGGCCCGGCTGGGATTGAAGCTGTCCGACCCGGAAACGGCGCGTCCGTACTCGACAAGTCCCTCGCCGAGTCACCGATCGGGATCGGCAAGCCGCAACCGACAAAGTGGTTCCGACCGCTCGAGGCCGGAAACCGCCAGCCGGCGTTCCGTCGAGTCGCTGTGTCTCCTGAACGAGCCCAAAGGCGCGAGAAACTTTCAGCTTAACGCGAGGTATCCGGCCCGCGAGAGACCGGAAGACTGGGGAAGCGAGCTCTCGACTCTTGAGCTCAAGCCACCGACCGGCTTCACCGACGCGCACGAGACTAGCGAGGCCGAGTGCGACATCGACATGAAACTGAGACTCCATCAGAAGAGACCCGGACCGGTGTGCAACTCGTTGTCAAAGTCACCGAAAGACTTTACCATCACCGTCTAAATGTACTGAATGTCAAGACTTAAAGTATATTCCAATCTTTATGCGCTAAAATCGAAACCTAATTAAGAGATTTAACGAAATGGATGAAATGAAAAAAATGCTAAAAAACAAACAGCCCCAAACAACTATATATAGACACACTGGATTGTCTTCGAGTACTGATATTAATGCTCCGTGTACAATAAAGACGTATTTTTCTAGTAATCGAGTGTATTCATTTTGCGCCAATCACACAATACCCCTACATTCAAGGCAACACGTCGAAATAACATTAACACAAAATCAACGCAACGAGAAAATAACATTAAAAATGTTCTTGTTATTCTTTTGAATGTCGTCGTGCTTTAGTGCGTTATTTTTTTACTGTTATTTTGACGTGCTATTTTTTTTAGTATTATTTCGACGTGACGCCATTTCGACAATGTACCCGCCCTCACGAACATAATAACTCTACCGGGGTACTTCGACGGCTCGAACTTTCGCACAAATTCCACACGGACGAGAATCAATAGACAGTTTTATTACATCGATTTATGATTACAATAACTTACTATAATGCGCCGTTGATGCGAACGTAAATTTCATGGCACGCGCGATCGTACGACGTGGCCATGCGTATAAATCGCGAATAACGGCGTGATCGGAATTCTATCAACTTCCGAAAGATGAGTGTGTTTATCTCTTCTACGATGCCAAAGCATTTCTGACTCAAAGTATCTTCCGCATAAGAGCGGGTTTTTTTCTTCTTTCGGTATACGATGTATAGTACAAAAGACGTTGATTAATTTTTTTTTTGGTTTTTTTATTTTCTTTTAATGATAAATTGTGACGGTAATACAGTAGTCGTAGATTCGTGGATTCTGATATTCGAGGAACCGTTATTTCCTTTTTTTTCGATGGTCTGTTGGTCGACTGGTCAAACTACGATATTTCTCTATGCAGTGACATACACTGAAAGCCACACGGAGCAATTATAACTCTCGTTTAACATTGTATATACTCGGATACACAATTTCACATCGTAACGATTCATCGCTGTCAATATTTATTTATTCGCATAGGTGATATACGTTTTGTTGTTTTAATACAAATAATTTCCTATAATGGTAATCATAATAATCCTCTAACGATAAGATTAGTTTTTTTTTGTTGCTTTTTGTTCTTGTTGTTTTTTTCGTTTTTATAATTCTATGGATGCTTATGATATTTACAATGTCTATTTACAAATACTGATTGGAATGACAAAAATATTTCGTACCGTGGCACTCGTTCAACCACTACGACGTAATAAACAAAATCGTAAAACATCCAAATTAACAATTACGATTGCGCGTCAGTAGTTGCACCGGTGCATCTATTATTTTTGTTTCGTTTTTTTTCGTTTACAGTATAAAGATACAAAAGATTAAATAACTTATGTATGCGTATTGTTCTTAACGCGAATAAGCGCTAAAACAAACAAGTGTCGAACGAATAAATGGCACAAATATAAAGTTTGCGATGTTTTTATATTTTCTTCTTTTTTTTGGCAAAAATGAGAGAGTCGAGTGTGTTTTATTCAGCGGTGAATTCGATGTAGATATTAACCCTTGTACAAAAGGTAAGCGCAGTTGAAAGTACAAAAATTAAAAAATTAAAAATAAATCTATTAAACCGCGTTATTCACCGAGCAAGAAACAGTCTGACGCCCGATTTTTTTTTTCTTACGATCCTATGAACTCGTGCACGTTGTTTGTTTTTTATGATAGCTTAGTTTTTAATTGGTCGGCAAGATACTGTAAGAAAGACAGATTTAGATAGAGACGAAGAGTGTAAGACGTCTTGCCGCGCGATACCGTCACGGGACGGCTCGTTGTAAACTCTCTCCCTTCTACCCTGATACGTCGATATGACCTATCGTGCGATCGCTTAGAACCTCATCGAATCTTCGTTTGCCAACATCTCGATCGGGTTTTTTATTTATTTATTTTTTATTCTTTTTATATCCCCTTTTACGGAAGTGTGCGATAGGGTATCATTTACGTCAAATTAATTTTAGCCAAAAAATGATTACGATAAAGAAACATCATGCATCCGAATCTTAAAACTCCCGAAAATCCCGGATTCCGATAAAAAAGTTCGTTTTCGAGACTGGAAATGACGCTTTTCCAGTATGTCGGTACGTCCGGTCAAAAAATTAATTTTCGTGTCCATTTGTATGATATAACAGATCTGGATGAATAGATGTTTGTCCAAATTTACTTTTCTGCGAAAATAATTTTTGGCTGAAATAAATTTCTCGTGAACCATACCCTACCGAGTGGGCTTATCATTCGGACAGTAACGATAACGATATCTCGAGATTTTTTGTGCACTCAAACGGTACGGATTCAGTGGTTTGTGTGTGTGCTTTCTTGGAGGTCTCGAAAAGCCCGGGCCGAATTCTTCCTCGCAACCGGTCGTCTATCACATAACACTATCCTTGCGATTTTCCATTTTTTGTTTTTTTTTTTCATTTTTTTTTTATTAATTCTGATTGTGGTTAATTCGATTGTAATTCGTAATAGTATAATAATATTCTTACTTATTTCCATCGATGACGTCAAACATACAATTCTAGGATGTACAACGTTCAGCAATTTGACAAAGCTCTCACGCGTAGATTCGCGCCGATCTTTTTTTTTATATATATACTTTAATAATCGAGTTCGCCGGTCGTATGTCCAATATCAAACACGCGTCTCGCCTCTCCTAAACAGTACACTGACTAGAATCTAATACATCTCTCTATACACATCTATTTTCTTTCGTTTTATCGTTTCGGAGTATATACATGTGTTTATATATATATATATATATATATATATATTTATATATCTATATAGCATAATGATACAGCGTTTAGTACAATTTCGTACCTATATATCGATAGCGTAAAACAGACACAGGAGAGAGTATGGCCATCTCGGCCGAGAAGTCATCTCGGCACAGGCCCTCCTTTCAATTGATCAGCGATCTAAATATCCGTAGTGTTTTTTGCATCAATAATTTTTTGTATACTTCTATAACATTTCTTATAATCATCTTCTTTTTTTCTTTTTTTTTAATTCTCCTTAACACTTTTTGTCAACACAGAGAGGGCCTTCTTCCGCGTACGATCTAAACGGTTCCTTTTTTTTTGTTAATGAATATTCTTCCCTTACATTGCTATGGACACACGAGGTCGACTTCTTAATGCTTTATTATATCTCTTTATCCTAGGCGTTGACCTTACATTTTTTTCTATTCGTTTTGTTTTAATATCGTGACTTTGAGACATTATTCTATAGATGTCGAACGCACTGGAGGGATGTTAGTTGTTTTCATGTTTAAATAATTATTTTTAATCTTCGCACTATAACTCTACGTACTTTCTACATCGACCTAGGTGGTAGTCGGAGACTTTGCGGCCTCCTTATCTTTGCAAACTTGAATTTTCTTTTTTTTATTTTCTTTTTTTGAACTCGATAGCCGCATCGTAACGATAGATTAACGAATTGTCGTCGGTCATGTGACGCAATCGCGTAATAAAATGTATGAAAAAATTTGATTCTCGCCCTTCTTTCCTAATATCTTGAGATAATGATTTTTTTTTACATATTCCACACACACATACATACACCGCGTACTTCGATTGTGGTTTTTTATTTTTTATTGAGAAAGAATAATATATTTCAGTCTTCAGAAGCACCTTCTCACCAGTGCGTCGATAGGTGAAGCGTAGAACGTTTTCCAAAAGTTTTTTTTTGTTTTTAATGAACGAATAGCAATTTCGATTTAGTCGGTTTTAATTCTCGACGAGTGTGCGCTATTTACGTCGATTATAATTTTGGGAAGGAAGACGTTTTTATAAAATGTAAATGCAGCGGTGCTGTCCGTTAAGCCTTGTTATTTTAAACTTTGTGAAAGTCGCGCTTATCGAAACCGGAAGAAATTGGTTTTCTTCTTGTTGTTGTGCTGACGATTGAAGGTAAAGTTTTTTATGTTAAAAAATACGATTCAAGCCCGCCTTAGGCCCTCGGCTGATTAATTTTATTTTGAAGTCAAATCGACCCTTGAATTTATTTGAAGCTAAATTCGTAACGCTAAATCACTGTCTCGATCGAATAAAAAAAACTTTAACATTGGCAGTCAATATGGAATTTCCGTGCTATACAATTATACGCACGATTTTAAAATATACAAATTCGCGAAAAAACTATTGATACACACATATTATATATATAATATCGGGTGACTTATGCGATTCGTTACTCAGTCTAAATCCAATCGATGTATGTCGCGGGGTTTCCGAATACCTTCATTGTTTAGTCGCAGAGAGAATCATCGCAGATAATCACTTTTTTCATTAAATCTCATGTACACATGTGAACATTTATTAAAGGTATCCCTCGGCAAGACACAGATCTCAAAAAGCCTGTACGAATGCAAAAAAATACAGAAAACGAAACGAAGGATAAACGATCGAGTGATAAACCACGCACGCTTATGTACACGCTTCTCCGTCGTTTTCTCTTTGACCTACACACATTTCGACTAAAAATACAGTTTAACACCTAATTCTTTGGCAACTAGGTTTGTCGGATGGTCCATAAAATTATTTACAATTAAAATATATATAATCTGTAACGGATAGATGATTTTTTGTTTTATTATTTCTTCTTTTTTTTCGTTTTTACGTTTTCTGTGTAGACTAGTGGACGATGTACGTCAATCGCCATTCGTAATCTCTTTTCCGAGCCCGGCAAACTCGGTCGAAGTGTTTTTTCGTCGTCGATAAAAAAACGGGCTTTCGTATCGATTGTATTGGTAAAAAGAACGCAGTTTGTTTTTTCCCCCCTCCCCGAATATCACATCTCGAGACGACCGAATGGGGGGAGCGGGGAAGTCAGAAGAGTACGGGTTTTTCGTTAACGTCTTAAATATGATCGCCGTAATAGTGATGATGAGCTTTACGTGGAAACGTCGTGTCACCTCTCCCGTCCGCCAGCTTGGTGCAGTGACCGTGCCAGTCGTTTGTCAATTGCGTGCAACTCGATCGGACCGGGCGCACATTCATTGGCAGTTCCACGACAGTCTCGTGCGAGCTCGCATCATCAGTCTGCAATGAAAAATCCCTCCATCATTGTGGAGCAATCACGCACGTTGCTTCCATTCCTTCGGGAGGTATTCTCATACTTCCATTGGTGATGTAGCCATTGGTGTCTATGGGTATAGTACCTCCCGAGTGATTCGCGTAATTTTGATTCCTCAGAGGTATCGCGGCGCTGTCGGTCAGCATGTGCTCGTCGTAATCGGCGCAGCCGTCGATCGTCGTGCAGCCCCTCTCGTTCATGTGATTAAGACGGTTCGGCATCGTGTATTCCTGCACGTACTCCGTCACCGGATCGCCGCTCGTGTATTCACGGATCGTCGGGGTTTTCACCGGATAATCCATCGGCACGTGCTGCTGCATCGACGACATGTCGTTAGAGTCGTTGACACAATTAACGTGACCGTTCGCCATTATGTAGAGATCCGGCTCCACTCGCGATTTCGACGATAGCACGGCTTCCAGACACTGATACACGAGAGCGTAGTCATCCTGAAAACAAGAATTTCCGACATATAATAATGATAATTATAATAATATGAATCAGAGCTGGCTAGTATTTGAAGTAGTGGATACTTGTTTGGTACTTGAAATACGTACCTGAAGTACTTCAAGTATGATTTTAACGAGATTTTTTTTTATTCCATTGAAAAAACGAGAGGTCTCCCCTTTCAATTTTTCTTTTATTAGAATTTTATTTTGAAATGAACGAGAAGAAACGCGAAGAGAGCTATCTCGTTTTTTCTTAATGAAAAAGAAAGGGAAGGATCGATTTAAAAAATAGCCTCAAAACGAAGAATTACGAAAATTGCAGTTAGCGATTTTTTACAATGTGTAAGCCATGGACAATTATTTTGCACGTTTTTTAAGATGAAATGAAAGTCACGTGACGGGGCCAAGAGTGTGAGAGCGATAGCAGCATTGATTTTACGGTGGAGCGAGAGAGAGTGACGGAGAACATGTTTCACTTCACCTTAGAGCTTAGAACGCTTGACGCTACGAACATAATTGCGAAAAAGTACTTGACAAATACTTCAAATACAAAAAGTACTTGATATGTTGTACTTGAAGTATTGTTTGGTGTTCTGCCCAGCTCTGATATGTATTGTATATAGACAAAAAGTTCGTCTACTGATGTAGTCACCTTTGATCTCAGTATGCCGGGTCGCTTCATATACAATAGTTTCGCGAACATATAAATATCCGCGGTCTTTTCGAACTCCAGCTGCTTCATTAGGGTCGTCATGAGAATAAACAGACCAGCTTCTATTCCACCGAAACTGCAATCGTAAAATGATAATAATAATAATTATTTTTCTTCTTTGAGATAAATTTGCCCCTCGGGGTTTCTGGAAGGTTGCGAGACACGATAATTAGTACCGTCATTAGGGCTCGATACTTTACCTGTCCATCACGACGATCGGACCGTTCTGATAATCCCTATGAAAGTCTTGGATAATATCGACGAACGCTTTGGGATTATTGTTGTGCGGCCACGGGCCGGCTTGGCTAACGGGACCCTGTACGATCCGCGCGCTCAATTCGTAGTCGTCTTGCAACGATCGAACAACGATTTCCCGCAGGACGACACCGCTAACGGTTTTCTTGACACCGCAGAGATGTACACGAAAATTGTCGGTGTTCAATTCTTCTCCCTCGCTCGGCCAGAACTCCGGATAGTCCTGGTTATTGGAAAAATTTCGGCGATCAAGAGATACGATCGGGAGACACGATTTTTGGTGAAGATCTCCGACATACCTCATCGCACTGCGTCAACATAACGACAGTCTTGGCGTTGTGATCCCACATCATCTGCCAAAACTCCTTTATCGTGTTCTTCAATGGATGTTGCGTCACGATAAACTCCCGATTTCTCTGGAAACCTTTACCAGAAAGATCGACGAATGAAGGAGCCATAAAATTATCCAACCGGAGAAACAAAGTAAACAATGTTTTTCGATGTTTTCGCACATTCTGAACACGTTTTCTTTAAAATCTCGATTTTTTTTTTACTGAAACAAAGTTTCCTCCATCAGGAAGTAATATATGAACGTTTACCTGGAAACCAGGTGGCATTTATGTAATCGCTACCGTCGATTCCGGCTTTGGGCGTCAAGTGCACCCGCGCCGTTTCGATCGGCACGATCTCGGGATTCCGATTTTTATTAACGTTGCATCCTTTCGTTGCTGATACTAAATTAAAATCCTTTGGTTTCCACGACGTCACGAGCTGCGAATAAAGATAAGTTGAAATTTTAAGTTTTCTCACCACTCTCGGCACGATTTATCGTGAATGGAATTTATCTACCTTGTACTGAGCGTCGAGACTGTTCCACGGATCGATTTTCGTATTGGAAGGTGAAAGCATGTCCTGCACGTGCTGCAGCAAATTGTCCGATGGAATATTCGTTTCGCCGCTCTCGATCGCCTCTTGGAGAGCGTCGTGGATGAATATGTACTGCTCCTCGGTCTGGACTAGAGAATATCGTTGCGTGCGTATGTGTTTCAGAAATCCGAAGACATTTATCTCGCCTTTGCTCTTGGCTTGCTTCAGCATCGCGTCGATGACGATGTACGCCCCGGTTCGACCAACACCGGCACTGAAAACGCACGATGACAAAATCAGCATCGGACCCAGTAATAACAATGATACATGTTCTTTCTATTTAAAAATAGAAATAATAATGTAATAAAATTTACTCTAATAAATTAAAGTAAAATAGAAAGAATAATCTAATAATCTATTTTTAAATAATTATTTTAACCGTAAACCAAATGCCGAGCAATGACGGTAAACGAAACGTACCTGCAATGAACGATTATCGGCCCAGCCGCGGGTGGATTGGCGTTCGATGATTTCCTGATGAAACTCAAAACGGGAAGAGGATGATCGGGAACTCCGTGATCGGGCCATCCCGTGTAGTGATACTGGTAGACAGTTCTCTCACCCACATTAACTCCGTTCTTCTTCTTCTTTATCTGCTTTTATAGAATTGCTCTTTATAATTCCCCTCATATACTTATTATCTTCTCGTGTAATACTATTAACAATATTAATGATGTGTGCGGTAAATGATAATTATGATTCTTCGAAATACCATTATAATGTTTAACGCATATGTACAGTGTAAACATAAATTGAATGTACTGGAACTTTAATTTTGCTTACTTTACTCACATTAATTGAACATTCATGTACTTTTTGTAAAATATAAAAATACCAGATATTGAAAATTTCAAATGCCTATAATTTACAAAAGTTTTCATCAAAAAATTTCATCTTTGAAATTTCAGGAACAGTTTATGTAAAAAAGCTTCCAATACAGTTCATTAATTTTTTATCAAATTTTTGTTTACAGTGTATATATCGACCTGTAAAAGGGATTCTACCCGTTAAATGAATGAATAAGTAAATAAATATAATTACACACTCGATAAAATATTCATAATTTAGAGAAAAAATGTCCCAGCAAGTTAATGTCAAATTCAATACCTTTAGGTGTCGAATGTGGAGAGTACGAATGGTGTACGTTGCCATAACATCCTCCCGCAACAGAGTCACCTGGACGTGACCGTAGCTTTCGGTGCCCTCTTTCGGCCAGTACATGTCGCACTTTGGCTGCAAATATAGAGGCATCGATTACTTGAAGAAAAAAATAAATATATATACGTACAGCGTAAAAGTGGTGAATATGGCCCACCACCTTTACGGTACCGGGAGACATTGAGAATAACGCGACGATGCTGAAAAGCCTTACTCGTCCACGCTCCACGAGATTGGTGATCATGACGATAATGGAGACCCGTTGTTCCCATACCATCTGCCAGAAGCTATCGATAGTCGAGGGCAGAGGTCCCTGGGTGCCGATGTAGGCCCGCGATCTTTGCCAGCCGTCTATGTAATTCGCGTTAATATAGTCTTGTCCCTTGTTCGGCGATCCGCCCGGGCAAGATAACAGTCGTACCCGTGAATGGTCGTCTGAAAGATCAAAGTGGTGAAAACATAAATAAATACAAAATTATCGCACGTGGCGCGCACCCGAGTCCGACGACAAGGTATTTGCGAACACATACAGGCAATTATATTTCCATAACGATTCTTCGACTGATTCTCGGCGTGCTTGGAGTTGTCGGCCAGATAGAGCTCGGTCTCCTTCGGAAAGAGCTCGAACTCCTTGCTGAAGCCGATGTCCCCGTCGGCGTGAAGTGCGGCGACGTGCTGAACGAATCTCTGAACCGCCACCGCAGTTCTCTCGCCGTCCTGCTTGCTGTTTTCCCATTCCTGAAGCGTCGGCACGTTCCTCGGCGGGTAATCCAGAAAGCAGTAGGTCGTTTGAAAGCACTTTCTGAAAAGGCGCCTAAGAGGCGGCCCAATTAGTTTTACCCTCGAGTTTACACACGGCAACATAGAGCGCGAATTCCGGGTAAAACAAAAAATCTACTCAGGGTTCACTGGCCGAGGAGGGTCTGAAATGCGACGCAGTTTGGGCAGTTATGTCACGAAGTCTCGCGCAGTAAAATTGAATAGTTCGCTGCTCGGAACTATGTAGACACGAAACAATCAATTCAGAGGATAATCCTTACGGTATGGCACTAGCGAAGTTATTCAGGAGCGCCCGCGAGCCGGACGATGCCTCGTCCAGTCGTCTCATGATTGCCGTCCAAGCTCGAATAAAAACCGTTGGAAACCAGTGTCACAATCGAGCCGATTATCTCGCGGGAGGGGAGCGACGCGTAGACTACACGAATTTATCTCGGCGCTGCTATCGCCTCCGGTGAGATAAGAGACAATTGAGTGGGTCAGTGTAGTTGCGACGCAGCGCGGTAAACGTGGAAGCTTTATCTGGAATAATTGTCTCCGCATATCGCGCTAACTATTAGTTTTACGATCGCTGGTCACGCTAGCCGTGAGCTGAGGGCTTTGAACGTTGAAACATATAGTAGCGCGTGCCGCGAAAGGTGGTGAGAGAAGAAAAAAAATAAAACGATCGCATTTCGAAAAAAGAGCTCGAAACGAATCTCTCACCTCCACAGAACCAAAGCCGCGACTGCCAGCATTACTGCGAAACAGGCGCAGATCATCCCGGCTATAACTCCGGCGCTCAATTCCTCGTTGCTTCGACGCATGAGAGGAGGCGTTTTGTCGCAGTTGCGAGCGACGAGATGGGTCCCAGGCAGGCTGTAATTTCCTCGTATAACGAGATGACGCTTGACAATGCTCTTCGTCGCTCCGGCGACCAGCACCTCGTAAACTGTATTCATCGTCAGGTTTGGAATTGTTATCTGCAATTATTCAACCACCAGTTAGACGGTCCTATTTTTATCACTTGCTGAAAGTCTTCGTAACGATTATTTTTTTGGAGCGCATCGTTTCACAAAATAGAACCCAAAAACACCATCGTTAGGTTTGAAATTATCTGCAATTATTGAAAGACGATTTAGACGGTGCTATGTTTATCATTTGCTGAAGGTCTACATAATGATTATTTTTTGGCTCGCGTTTTTTCACAAAATAAAACGAAAAAATTTTATCGGCAGTTCTGGAATTATCTGTAATTGTTCAACGACCAGATAGATGAGCGTATTTTTATCATTTGCCGTAACGTCTTCTTAACGATTCTTGTTTGGATCGTGTCATTTCAAAAAATAAATCCAAAAACGCCGATGGTGTTTTCTTTCTTATTTTTTGTCAAGTGTTCCTACTGACCCCGCTATTGAGATGTTCCTTGTGAGCCGGAATCTCCATCTCCTCGTAATCCTTGCTGGTCTCACTGCGATATCTGATGTAATAATAATCGATCGAGTTCCAAAAAGTGTCTGGTCGCGTCCAGTAGATATATATAGCGTCGTGAGCTTGGCAAGTTAGGTTCAGAATAACAGGAGCGCTCGGTCCTGTTATGTCAGTCTTCTGTATAATGTGGTCCGATGGCTCGCCCTCGTTTTTCCATGTGTACGCCTTGACCCATATTTTGTATTCGGTGAACGGCTCTGCGAACAATCAATCGGTCAATGAGTACAATGCATCAAAGTCGAAAGAAAATATTTCTTAAATGTAAGCGGGGCAAAACGGACTACTCTTTGCAAATTCCTCGCGGAACGTAAAAAACAAAGTCCCACCTAAAAAATGGAGGGTCTGCGAATAACCAATCATCGGTCAACGAGTATAATACAATTGAATTCGAAAAAAAATATTTCTCATATACTAGGGGGGCAAAACGAACTACTCTTTTTACAAAATTTCCGAGTAACGTGAAAAAAAAAGAGTTCAATGTATCGAACTCAAAAGAAAATGTTTCTTAGATGCGAGTGGATCAAAATGGACTACTTTTCGCCAATTTTTTGGGGAACGTAAAAAACGTTCCATCTAAAAAAATGAGGCATTGGAGGGATGGTCAGTTTTACCCCTCTCTCGCTTCTCCGACCGACTTCGGATACTCACTCAATTGATTCAGTACGAATTCGATCAACGGATGATTCGGCTCGTTTTTCTTCTGCGTCTCGACGTCCGTGTAGTTGGAATGCATGTAGTAAACCCTGTAACCTACTATGGCACCGTTTGCGTTCTCGGGCTCGGACCACGATAGCTCGATCGACGTGGCGTTGATCCCGTGGGCAGTGAGGTTCAGCGGTTTGCTGGGCACTGCAAATGAGACAACGACATATTTTAATTAAAACGGTCGACTCGCACCTGGCTAATTATTCCTCTAAACTTATTTCGTATGTGTGTGTGTGTTTTTGTTGCAATTCCCAAAGTCCTTCGAGCGCTAGTCCGCCAGGAGACTAACGGCCGGCCTTGAATACCCCAGCGACCGCCGATTCGTACCGTGCACACTCCGGCTGCTTTTAAATGCACAAGACGGCCAAGGATGGTGCGCAAACACACATCCGTGGACGGTATCTGTTTCGCACCGGGGAATTTTCGTTGAGGCGGATAGACTGAAATTTTAATAAACCCCCGACGCTTCAGCGCCGTGCTAAGACAAGAGGGCGCGCGATCCGGCGAGTTGATGAAGACGGGGCCGTTGGACCGTGAGGGTCAAAGGGCTCGATGAATAGTGTACAGGTAGACACCGGACGTCTAGAGCCTCCAGACCATATACCCTTTCTCATCCCGCTGATATTAAAACTTTGAAAAAAAAACTCTGCCTCCCCCCCAGACTGGGTGCGCGAGAGCAATTTCCCCAGAGTAGTACCTTCGTTTAATTTTCTGTCTTCATTAACCTTTGAATTTCACCATCTCGGTTGTAGTATATAAATTTTTAAAAATGAAAAAATTATAATTTTTTTTAACTATGAAAACATAATTTTGGTATAAAGATACTTTAAAAAAAATGTCTTCTGGTACAAAAATTGGAGAATTATTTGAACCGCAGAAATCCTTAACATCTGACGATTTTTCTGTGTCCTTAGTTTTTTTTTTCTTTTCTTTGCACGTACAAGATGCAACATAGTCGCGCGGTGACCGTGAGAAAACTCGGCCCGCGCGTTGCAGCGATTGCTATACATGGTACTACAAATGTGGCATTACGAGAATTGAATTGGTCGTTTCTGCATCCAAGTACGTATCTTGTAAAATAGTCGTGCCGCGTCCGTCCTTCGCAATTTACATCAATGTTGAATAATAAAAAAAAAGAAAAAAAAAAAACATGTCAAATGTAAAGGAAGAGTCCTTCGAGTGACCGAAGGCTCGGCGGTCGGCTGAGCAGCCTTCCCGTCGATCCATAAATTGTATTTTGTTTTTCTTTTTTAATTCATACGTGAATAGAGCCACCCGGTGTGGGAGTTGTACGAAATTCCGGGCACACGCGTACCCGAGGCCAGCGTAGATGCGTATCGCGCACGTGCGCATGTCCTGCATCGAAGGTGTGTCTGTGTTCATCGTTACTGTGTATAACGCTCGGGCACCAATTGCCGAGCGTACAGCGGCCGGGCGTCACGAATTACGTTGACAAAAGAGCTGAACGATATACGAAGCTCTGGAGCTCGTTGAAAATCGCCCATGGACAAAAAAAAAAATTGTTACCTATGTTCGAGTCGTTGTGATTAATGGCTGCCGAAGGGCTGAGCGTGGTGGCGAACAGCGAATCATCCGTCTCGTCGATCTGACCGTTAATGGGCGATATCGCCAACGACGTTAAAATCGTCACTAGCAACATTGTCCTCGCCATCGAGACACTTTTTTCACTAAAAATGTTCGTATTTCGTAGCGACATTTCAACTTTTGTATAGACTCGGAATATATATATATAATATATATAAGAAATATATTTATATATATATATATATTGTATTTCTTCGAGTCTTTATTTTCGACCCTCGGGCCTCGGCGAATTCACACCATTATTGTAGCCGAGCAATTGTGCGATATTCCCGTCGATGATAGAGCATATATATATATATATATATATACCTTCCTGCAGTGCTACTTCGCTGCCGGATACGACGGCTACGGGCGTGTCGTTAATTTATTTTTGTATTTATTTTTTATTTTTTTTTATTCCCAACGAAACGCCATACCGAGCGGAGATATTGCGGAAAGAGTTCTAGCTGCATCGCGTTCGCCTGCTCGGGGCGAGATACACGTTCCCACACACCTTTCTCCGCGATATAGAAACCAGCGATGGACGAAGAGTGGGGAGGGGGGAAACGCTTTCCGCGCGTTACATGGCAACGGGTTTGCGCTCCGACGCAATCGTCTTACGCATCGTTCCCATCGTCGTTGATATCGCCGAGGAAACCGGCCGTCCGTAGGTATCCGCTTCAGAGAGAGTTGGAATTGATGCTGAATTTCCGTGCGTTAGGGAAACGCGCGCGAGGCCTCTCGAAGCTCTCGGGCGTTCTCGGGCACGGAGAGGATTACGCTCGGGCCGGGGAACCCTCGATAGTTTCCTGCGTCCTCATTAACCCAAAGTGCCGGCTGCGCTAGATTCTCGCTCGCCAGCCGTGCCTACCGCGCTCCGGGATCCTCCGTTCGATCGGGGTGTCGCCGTGCCGACTCGCAAATTTTCCCTTCGAACCCTCGTGCTTATCCCTCGACACACTGGAAATTTCGATCACTGGGTAAAAATACCAGATTTTCCTGAAGGTGTATTTTTTTTTTACGAACAGCAGAGTTATTTTTTTATTAATCGCAGGATTTTTCGGCTTCCACGATCGAACTCGGAAATTTAGCCCTCGAGCCCTCGTACTTATCCCTCGAGATTGAACATTTCGATCGCTAGGTAAAAATACCAGATTTTCTGTAGAGTTAGTTTTATTAATCGTTAGGGTTTTTCTGACTTCCACTGTCGAAGGCAACCTCGGTTTATCGCTAGTAGTTGATAAATACACGATTTTTTTTTATTGAGATTTGTTTATTTTTATTTTTTACGAAGCGATGGAACAAAGATCCATAGCCGGCCGTGCCGAGCACTCTCCGGGATCCTCCGTTCGATCGGGGTGTCGCCGTGCCGACTCGCCAATTTCGCCCCGAACCCTCGTGCTTATCCTCGACACTCGTAAAATTTCGATCGATCGGTAAAAATACCAGATTTTCTAGGTTTCTAGGTATTTTTATTAATCGCAAGCTAATTTTTTAATTCCACGATCGAAGGCTTTTGTTTATTATCGAAGGAATTGTGTAAACTTAATTTTTTGTTTTTTTCTAATCGATGACACTAAGTTCCGACATTACAGTGTCTTAGATACGAGACGTGCAAATGACGGTTGCAAAAAAAAATGTATACACATATATTTATATATGCGGAGGCTGGACCGGTTTCCTTCGACACGATTCCGTATCACTCCCGTGCACACGGTACACAACGTCGCGTTGAGGCTGGTCCGAGACGTTTCGCACACGATTTACAGAGTTTATCCGTCGACTTCCGCAATGCCACAGGCAGCGTCGCGCGGCGTCCTCTCCTGCGTCCTCGATAACGCTTGTAGCGTCGATTGCACTCGATCCTACGATGCGACACGAATTCCCGTGGCTATAATCGAGCCGCACGAACTTGTCATCTATATCTCACTCGTGAATCATCTCCGGGAGATCGGCAGCGCAAACTACCATACCAATTATTATTATTATTTTTTAATACGACGATGAATCTCGGTTCTTCGACGCATCAAGTCGTTCGCGTATTAAGGATGAATTCCCCGTTGTCGGTGCTCGAGTGCAGTTAACCTTCCGGGTCACTGACACCCCACCGGGCTTCGAAATACAATTCGCGTTAGGGCAACTCTCGCCTCGGGAGCTCTCTCGTTCCTCGTGCCGCACTCGGGGCTGCACGCATGTGCTCTGCGACTCGAAAACTCAAACTCCGCGACGTTGCCGTTCGAATTATCGTTATTTATTATTTTTAAATTTTTTATTTTACATCTGTACATCTATTGTTCTTAAAATTTTTTTATATCCCTGTTGCGAACGAGATCGGGATGCACGGAAACACGGTCGTATAGGCCGAGCGGCGAAGCCTCCGCCTGGTAATCGACCGGCGCACAAAGCTGCACACGCACGTGCACACACGAGTCCTCTCTCCGTCTCTATCCGGCAAACGGAACAGCGGCGGCGCCGCTGACCGTACCCGAGAGCTGTCAGAAGCCAGCCGGAGGGTTCGACCTGTGTGTCTCTCCCTTTCTCGTTCTCCTCTCCCGACCCTGTGTATATCCGTCTCGACTCTCTTTACTGTATCCGCGTCTCCCGATCTCTTTTCTCGGTGCCTCTCGAGGCCCGTGTCACGGGCCCGGCGTTGGTAGACCTGACCCCCTCCCCTCCCCCGCCCCTCCGCCGCCGGCGCACAGTAGCCGTTGTGCACGTACGTGCGAGCCGTAGTTCACTGAGTTCGAGCAGTCTCTCGCTCGGGAAAACGACGAAATTTTTGGATCGATCGGGACATAACCGGAGAGTCGGTGTGTATGCGCCCTCGGTCCTGTGGACACTACGGGATCTCTCGGCTCGTTCGCGATTTACAACACACTGCCGCTTGCTCTGGCACCGCCGCAACTGGATGTCCCCCGCAGCCGCCGTCGCCGCCTCGCTTTTCCTTCTCTCTCTCCCACTCGATCTTTCGCCTTTAGACGTTTCTCATCGCAACACGTATAATCGTTTTTTTTCGTCTCCGAAGATTACTCGGCGAGCCGATTTTAACATCGTCACGGAACAATGTGAGTCACACGGGCGGTTCGAATTAAAAAAAAAAAATGTTTGTGTACACAAGTGACGTTGACTGATTTTTTGGGTTTTTTTTTTCTTTTTGTTTTCACTGGACGATGGGTAATATTTGTTGTGACGATGAGAAGCAATGTTTGTTGATGCTTGTAGAGGGACAAAGCCGGCGAAAAAAGGCGCGCTCGATCGGACTTTTCGGACGGCGAGAAGAAAGAGCGGAGAGCTGCTACGGCGAGTACGCGCGCGGCGCGAAACCCAGTCGAACAATGACAGTGTTAGTGACGAGCGAGGCAGCGAGGGGAGCTCGAGCAGGCGGTTGGGAATTCAGGGACGTATCCAGCCACGCCGAGTGCCATGCTGTTCCCGGGCATGCCTTCCTTACCGTGACCGGCGGGACGTGGGAAAGATACTCCGAGATTTTCTTTAGTAGTGAATAAGTTTAATTCTGAATTTAATTTTTTTAATTAAATTAATTGTTTGTTTTTTCTACGAATTTGTTGAAACTTGGTTGACGCACTGTTCTCCGTGTGTCCCGCAGGATAGCGTAATTTGAATGAGAATTTTCCATGCCCAAGCTTATATATTTACTCTCGAAGATGGCATAACTTTTGTTTGTCTCTCGTTGTCAAACACGCTCGAGCCACCCGCTTTTCGGTCCACCGTACGAATAATATTTAAGAATTGAACAAAAAACGAGAATATCCCGCAAGACTGTGAGAGAGCATGATTAGCGATGTTGAAAACGTTTTGTCGTTTAATTTTTTAAATGTCGTTGATCAAATAGAAATTTTACCACATTTGTGTTTAACTTGCAATATTTCGCAGAGCGTGCCACGAGCACGGTCAACAGTTTTGAAAATGTTTCATCGTTTAATTTTTTTTTTATATCGAAAATTAAATATAAATGTTACCATATTTGTATCTAACTAACGATATTCAGTGCGGTGGAGGGGGAAGCGTTATATGCGCAGAATGTAACTCCCCCCTGCGCACCGCGCCGCGCCGTTTCTATCCCCGCGCACGCGCACCCCGACGGGTATTGCTTCAAACGGTTAACGGTCAGTTCACGCACGCCCACGCGATCAGTCAACTGCTTGTTACTCCCGATTCAGCTTCTAGAGAGCCAGTTCTTCATTTTTTTTCCACACCGCATTATGAACACATTCTTTTTTCGTTCATGGACTCCAGATTCTCATGGAACAATGTGCGTGTCGTGTCGAGAGTTGGCGCCAAATTAGTCGACGATCGAATTCGGATCGAGAAAAAGCTTCGCGAAGGCGGGCGGGCGAGAGCGAGCGAACAACATTTTGTTCGGGTAAGCGCACAGGAGTTTAAGAGCCACGAGGATCTCGTGAAAACATTGTCACTTCTTTGTCGAGTCGCCCAGCCGAGATAAGGCCAGCTGTATCTGATACACGAGCAGAAATATTTACTCTCGAAGATGGCATGATATTTTTTCGTCTCTCACGAGAAGCCCCCGCTCGAGCGACTTGTTTTTCGTTCTACCGTACGAATGATATTTGCGAATTGGACGAAAAATGAGAATACCCCGATGTGAAATGAACATGTTAAACAAATCTGAGAATGCTTTATCGATCATTTTTTAAGTATCGTAATAAAATAGAAATTTGGTAACATTTCTATTTGACTAACGATATGTCGAGGACGACGGGGTGTCACATGCGCAGAACGTGACTCCCCCTGCGCACCGCGCAGCACCGCATCCATCCCCGCGCCGCCGCACCGCGAACGATTAAGGGAAGGCTAAACACGTATGAGTGCGAGAGAGACAGTGTAAACATTTGGAATCCATTTTTGTCTGAAACGACTCTATAAAATGAAAAACCGTTCTGGAGAAAAATGGATTGAAGATATTTTGAGGTTATGTTGATCTTTGGCCCCACTTCAACACTATGTGAAACACTCTCTCATGGTTTCTTTCTCATTCCACCGCGAGCGGCAATAACCGTTTCTCTCTCGTTAGCGTGGCGCGGTCACGTGACATTCACATGGCGTTAAGGTGAGGTGAAAGTCACGTGACGGAGCAAGGCGCGTGAGAGAGATAGCGACATTGGTCTCACGGTGGTGCGAGAGAGAGCGACAGAGAATGTGTTTTTCACTTTACCTTAAGGTAAAGATCAACGTAACCTCAAAATATTGTGAATCGATTTTTCTCCGAAACGGTTTTTCATTTTATAGAATCGTTTCGGAGAAAAATGGCTTCAACATTTTATCGCTGTCTCTCTCGCACTCATATGTATTTAGTCTTCCCTTAAGGCGAAGAGAAAGTCACGTGACGGAATCAGGAGTGTGAGAGAGATAGTGGCATTGGTCCTACGGTGAAGCGAGAGAGAGCGATAGAGAACATGTTTCACTTCACCTGAAGGGGAAGTGAAATCGCTGTGCGTGCGAGAGAGATAGTTGCAATTTTTTAATTAACTTTATTCAATGGTGCTAATTTTTCTGAGAAGAAAATGAATTCGGGCCCGATGCGAAATTACCGCGCGCATCCAGCTCGAATTTGCTTTATCCTCAAAAAAATCAGCACCCTTGAAAAAAGTTCATTACAGTTTTGATTACCGACCGCGATATTTCACTTCCCCTTAAGAGTCCATCCACAACACACTCACGCGATCAGTCGATGGTTCGTCACTCTCGATCTGCCTTGCAGGCAGCCTGTTCTTACAATTGAAAGTTTTTTTTTTCACATCGCATACTGAAGAGATACGTTTTTTTCTTTTATAGACTCCAGAATCCCATTGAACAATGTGTGTTCTCCGTGTCGTGAGTTGCAAGCTTGTCGATGATCAATTTCGAGGTTAATCCCGTGCGAACGGTCTCCTCGTGACACGAAGTGCTTTGCGCTGGGAAAGACCACGATTGTGGAGAGAATGTTCCAACTCCATCCAACTCCCAATAACCACTCCTCTTTAGACACCGAGAATGGATGATAGAAAAATGCCTTAGAAGGAGGATGGACGAGAGCGAGAGGAAAATATTTTGTTCAGGTAAGTGCATAGAATTCCGAGAGCCACGAGTATCTCGTGAAAACACTGTTACTTTCTTGTCGACTCGCCCGGCCGAGACAAGGCCGGCTTTATCCGATGCTTGATCGATTGCACTTTCGCAACCATTGCGCCGCAGTGCATTGGCCCACCGAGAGAGAAATCGGAGACTGATAGATAAATCATTGTTTTGTTATCGGTGAGATAACTTTCCTTAGCCGACGATCGACCGTGAGAAGCGGATAATTCAATTGCTATAAATGAACGGATGAATCATTCGGAAAATAGTCATTCTCGATGACTGAGTGCAAACTGCTCGTTACACGCGATGCTTGCGATTTAGGCGTTAACGAGTAAGTCTTGGCACAGCTGGAGTCTGCCACGCGGTATTGGGTGAGTTTGTCCGTGAACTGTTTGTTACCGACCGTCGGTAAGTTGCAATCGCGGGAATGGGTAAATTATTTCTTTACCGGCCGATGGTAATGCAGGCACCTGTCGTACTAACGGTGAACGAGAATTTTCCTCGTCGTCGAAATGCTTCCGTATGTCGAGCTTGGACGCATCGCCACTACGGCGCGCTGTATCGTTTCACACAAAGAGGCGCAAGAAAAAGTCTATTAATTCTTTTCTTTACGAAACTTGCCATCTGGCACGAATCCAAATGAATTAATTAGACGAAAAACTCTCCTCTCGTCCCTGCGGACCGACACTCTGTAAATTTGAATGTGACGAAAAAAACGCATTAAAATTTATTCGAGAAAATGCTTACCCCCTTCGTCGGTCATTATAACGACCGATGCATTAGGTCCGGTCCCTTCGGGATTGAAGACTTGCAATGATACCGAATATTGCGTGTAAGTCTCCAAATTTTGTATTGTGTGTCTCTGCAAAGAAAAAAGAAATAAGGAACAAAAATTACACGGAGCCTCGAAGTAGTAAATAGCAAGTAAAGTACGGAATTAATAATGCAGGTCGGGTATTAACTTACCTCGATTTTCCGGTTTCGTATATAAATTTCCTTGATATGCTCGTTTCCCTTGTTACGAGGTCGATAGGCGATTCTGTAGCCAAGAAATTCGCCGTTCATCGTGTCGAGGCTCGGCGGTTTCCACGCTATGAGTATGGACGTCGCGGAGATGTTGTGAGCCGCGGTGATTGTCGGTTTGCCAACTGGAACTGAAAATCGCGCGATACTCATGAATTTTTAATCTTACATCAAATATGTGAGCCCGCGCGGGTGGTGTCGCACGCGGCAGGGGCCATCGAGGCAAAATGGGCACACGTATAAAAGTACGAAAAAATTGTTGGAAAAAAACTCCGAGGATACTCCGGGCACAAGGCGCATACGGGGCACAATGAGGGAGTCCATTTTACCCCGCCATCATTCAGTCCATTTTAATTCCTTTATTTATTATCGACTCCTTTTTGCTACGGTTTTCTTTGCAATATTATCCATAAAAATAGCGCACATTTCCTTGAATCAATGCATACGATAATTGTGTCGCAAAGCTCTAGTTCAAAATTGATAACATTATTTCCTCGGGGCAACGGGGAGGGGGGGGGGGGGAAGGTGGATTCTGCAAGAGCAGCGGTTGTATAATACACTACTGCTCTTGTTTAATATTCTCGGTACAATGCGCATACAGGGCACAATGTGGGAGCCCATTTTAACAGGGATTTAATTTTTTTAACAAACCTTCTTTATGTAGTATATAAGTAAATATAAGTATCCATATAATAATCCATATAACTATCCATATAACCATCCATATAACTATCCCTATAACCATCCATATAACTATGGGTATTGACCTGGTTTCCCTTGCAATCCACCAACAAAAATAGCATAATTTTCCTTGAATCGATGCATACGGATAATTGATTCGCAAATCTCTAGTTCAAAAGTGATAACGCAACTTCCTCAGGGACAGGGGGGCGCCTGCGTCTATATAACACACCCCTCAGCGCCCAAGTACACACGACCGACTTTCAACCCCCGAGACCGCGGAACCGCCATGTGGGTCGTTAAAAGTTGTTTTCGACAAGCATTTACGGCACTTTTCTATAATTTTTCTTTTAAACACCAGTTAAGTCCGCGCCACCGCCTCAATATTACAGTGCTCCGACGTGTAAGGATGTCCGCGCCGACATTTACAGGCAGATACTTTTCTCAAAAAGAAAAAAAAAAGAAAAACAAAAAATAAATTGAAAAAAAAACCTACACGAGTCTCGTGCATAAAATTCGCCAAAAGAGCCGGTATCATTCACGTTCGTCATCCCACCCGCGAGCGGTGCGAAGCCTCGTCAGTATCACTCAAAATCATTCCACGAGTCAAAAAGAAACCAATAATGATAAAGACAAAAAATAAAAAGATAAAACAGAATAAAACCCTATCGATTTGCGGTAGGTACAAGCGAAAGGGTGACGTCGGTTTCCATGTCGAAATGTTCTTTGTACAAGCACCGCTGACCGGCATAGCGGGTGGGCTCGGGAGGGTTGTACTCGATGGGGTTTCGTTCGGTCGCAGTACGGTGGAATGGCGAACGCGCCGGTGGTTCCTGGTGGTAAGCCAAAGGGGTCGTTGTATTTTGAGGCCAGGAATGAGTGCGGTACGCAACGAACGAGTGGGTAATTCGTCAATATTGACGGAAGGGAAATGGGTTTTGTTGTGCGTATATCGAGGTAGTTTGAACGTGAGTGAGTACGGTTGGGCCGGGTGCGGGGCGGAGGGGTGGGGGTGGGGGAGGGGGGAGGGGGGGGGTGAGGGGCAGATATAGCGTTGCCCAGTCGCGACCGCCGATTCTAATTCGCGACTGTTACACGTTCGCGCATTTCGAGAGCGCGGGCACGGTTTGCGAGAGGGCCGTTGAGCGGACCGGCGGAGAGAGGAAGAGAGGAGGAGAGAGCATGCCGAAGCAATTCCCAATAGCTTAACTGAAACCCTGCTCTCATCCCGACCGCTCGCCCCCGCTCGCGGATCAATAGGAGGACTCCAGCAGCAGCGGCAGCGGCGCTCTTGCATCGCCACGAAACTTCTCCACCCACTTCACTCAACCGGCACTCTCTCTCTCGTCGCGTCGTTCCAGTTTCCCTTCTCATTCTGTCCGCGGATGCTGCGTCCTATCGGCGCGGGCTTTGGCCGCGTTCGAGATATCAACCCATCGGTTATGACCGATGTCTCTGCCAGTCTATGCCCGGAAGCTCGCGACACTCCGTACGGCGAATGGAGACGAGAAAGTTTCGAACGGGGAGGGCCCACATATGCGAGGACCCCGAGAGGCTCTATCTGGGATTTGTACCGGGCTGGGGGAAATACAATCATTAGTTGGTCCGGCTAGATTGGCGGCGTTGATACGCTACGGGAGATTCGTTTCGCTGGGGAAAAGAGTCGCGAATGCAATTAATTTGGAAGCACGGCTGATTAATTGGTACCGCAAATTAATTCCGGGAAACGATGGGTAGGTTCGGTGGGCCAATTAAATTATTTTGGTTGGCTAATTAAATTGTTTGGTGGGAAATCATTTTTATGGGGTAAAGTGGGGTTGTACAGTTTAGCAGTATTGGCCGGCTGAAAAATCTTATCCGGCTAAGACGGCTAAGATGGTTTGAAAGGCTAAAAATTTGCGGCGGCTTAGCCAGCTGAGATCGTTTGGCCGGGTTAAAATTAGCCGTTGTTTAGTCGGCTATTCATTTTTGTTGGGCCTTTATTAATAAGACATTTATCTATGGCATATTACATGTTTTATTTATCCATTTTTGCATTACTATGATTCTCGGGAAACGAGAACATGCTAACTTTCTCATACCAGAATGGAGACGTATTGAGAGACACAATTAGTTCGTGGGAATAAGATTTTGAAGATATTGAAGGTAGTCGAATTTAAGCAAACGATAGTACAGAAATGGATAAATAAAATAGGTAATGTGCCAAAGATAAATATCTCATTAATTTCATCAGTTTTCTCGTAATTCGCAATAAAAATGAATAGCCGGCTGTACTGCGGTTAATTCTTAGCAGGCCAAACGATCTTAGCCGGCTAAGACGGCTTAGTCGGCCAAAATATAGTGTCCATTAGCCGGATAAGATTTTTTACCCGGCTAACACGGCGCAACTGTACACAGCCTTAGCATAACGAAATCAATTTGGTGGGCCAAAAACATTAATTTGTTGAGGCAAAAAAACATTATTTTGGTGGGCCAACATATTAATTTTCCGGGTCAACAAGTCGGTTCGAGAAACCGTCTAATTTTCCTTCTCAACCAATTAATGAATTGACAATTTCACTACAAGCATTTAATCTCCAGTTCTATCTTCATCTTCCCGTGGGACGTATCGAGCCTTGACCTCGGCTCTAATTCGCTTTTCAATCCCGATTCCCGTAAAATCAATTTTCTTTATTTTATTTTGAATTTTCCTTTTCTTTTTCGTCTTTATCCGAGACGATTGTGCGAGGAGTAACGCCGCGCGAGATTAGAGGGATCGATAACAGGATATACACATCTCATCTTGCTATAGACGGTGAAAGCGAGGGGCCTGCGTGGGTGTAACGCGCGCTTCCTGGGGAACCTCCACCGCGGACTAGGTCAACGATATGTCCGAAGGGTCACGAAACCTCCCCCCCTTCCCTCCCGCCCTGCGCGTGATACCGCGAGCGTCCCGGCTTGCACCCTCCGCGCGAAGTGGGTTATCGCACGTCTCTCCTCCGACTCTCGTAAATCTCTGTACTTGACGATCGCGGCCCGGCCGTATCCTTCGCGCGACGTTTCCCTCTTGCGCTCCCCCAACTTCGGGCGAATTTCCACGGGATCCGCAGAAGCTTCGCTAGTTTTCCAAGCTGCGAGGATGATGGCTCCGGACGGCGAACGCCCCGACCATCCGACACTCGCCCCATTCGTCCGGCGGAGCACTTTGCGAACCTGCGAGGAGAAACCGTACGGGGCAAAATGGACCACCCTCGCGAACGAATTCTGGGTCACGAATCGGTCGTTTAATAAATAAAAGAAATTCGTGACAATTATTGCCATCAGTGAAAAATTGGGATTTGGGGAAAAATGGATTTAGCAAATTGTTTTTATATTGGGCGCGATTCGGGTGGCCGTTTAAGACGGGAACTCGATATCCCGGCTGTAGAGTGAAGTTTCACTGAATAAAAAATTTGGATATGATAAAAGAGGTGAATACGGCCCGACCGAACGAGGCGATTCCGTAGAATCGAATTCACGTACGCACATGCGTCAAATTTTAGATGATTGTAATAGTTGTCATAAACGCTTCGGCTTGCACTAAAATTGCGGTTGAAAATGTGCACACAGAGAAAAAAAATCAATTGCGTCAACAATATGTGCGCTTGCGGGTGGCGAAAGAAATGTTTGGTTGATCGAAAGGAATATCTCGTTGATCAAACTAACAGGCCGTCAAACCGAATGTTTAATTATTACGGATCCATCGATATTTTTTCTTCGTGCAAGCGTGAAGAAAATAGAATATTGCAGATTGTCGCGAAAACGAATGTGGCCGTTCAAAATTTCATTTTAATATATGAGATAAGATAGAGAGTGCAAACCGATTCTCTGAAATTCCCAGAGTATTCCAAAATCGTCACAAAATCTATTACACAAAGTAAGCCATTAACAATTTCAGTTTGCACTTTTATTTGCAAAACTAGAGCCGCATGCTGCGATCGGAAAATTAACAATTAAAAAATTGTCGGCGTTGTGGACTATACGTTGTTGTAAAAACCAGAAACTTTTTTTACTACATAACGTAGACAGTAAAAAAAAGTTTGCGCTTATTCGGTTTGAAATATGCAATTTTAGTTAATTCCTTGTACGTCGTTAATGAAAATTCGGCTGCACGCCGAAGCGTTCGTGTCAATATTATACACCTGCTCGATTTCAAGCATATGCATTGCATATTAACAACCCTACATTCAAACTACCAAATTGCCTAGTTGCGTCGGTGGAAAAAGGTAAATAAGGACTTAAAAACTCCACTCTTTTTTCCACTGTTCCGATGAATCATCTGGATTTTTCTTGGTGCTCCATTTTGCCCCGCTTCTGCGGAGCAGCGTTATTTGACCCTCCCCTCTAGACGTATATTTATATATACTCTCCATTGTTCTGGTACGCGTACCAAAAAAATTTCTTCTTCGCGGTGCGCCATAGATATCCCGGGTAACAAGTGAAAGACGCTTGGAATTACGAGAAATTAACCGTGGGCGCACACTGGCTTCTTACATTTTCACTCCGTCGGAGCGTGAATTTAAATTGCTCCCTTTTCTTTTGAATTTAACGAGGTTGAATCAGTGAAAATTACTGAACGACGATAAAGAGCCACCCTAGCGGGAGAGCGAGACAGAAAGACGGAGGTAAGAAAATTTATCAATCTAAAGTCCGTAATGCATGTAATCTCGGGGAAGGCGCGCGGGAGCTCGGTGTGTGTGTGAAGAGAGGAGAGAGAGGTTTAAAGTAAGGGGGGGGGATGGGTGGTTTGAGAGAGAAAGGTGAAAGCCTCGAGTATATATAAAGCATGAACGAACACGAAGCTCCGGGCGTCGCGGGATTAAAGTGTCAAGTCTAATAGTTTCGTCCTCGTTGATTCTCCTCCCGATTCCCCCAACGGGCGAATCGATTTACAACCCGATCTCTCTTTGCCTCCCCCCCGCTTCTCTGCACCTCCGCCGCGTAACGTTACGTCGAGCCACCGCCCCGTGGCACGGAAACGTATCAAGAGAAAAAAAAAAAAATATATATATATATATATAGATATATATTAAAAAAGGAAAAACTGATGTTACTATGAAATTTAATAAAAATGAGTAGACGGTGCGAGAAGGGCAGCTCCATTTTTTTCTTTCCTTTTTTTCCCGCTGCAAGCGAATTAGCGTTAGGTGCGAATTCCTTAAATTGCAATCGCGCGCCTTCGACGTTTATAATATCCATGAAAGTACTCCGTGCCGTCTTTGCTTCCAACGATTCACAATCCAATCTCTCATCCATCCCTGTCGAGGAAAGAAATCGTGCATATATGTATATACATTAGCAGGTAGTTGTGACTCGGATGATTCGCGCTCTCGCTATCAACTATAAAAGTGACGTCACACCGGAATTACGTCACTTCCGGTTTGAAAATGTCATTCGTCGTATCGTATCGCATCACATTCGCGATTTATATAAAGGAAATCTGGTCCAGCTACGAAATCTAATAAAAAAAAAAACTTAGTGGAAGCCGCCAAAGGGGCAGCTTCTCTATTTATCTATTTCCATTCGACGTTTCCCTCTCTCGTAATCCAAGCGAATTAGTCTTAGGTGCGAATTCTTTCAGTTGCCCTCGCGCCTTCAACGTTTACAATATCCGCACCAGGAAAGCACTTCGGACCGCCTTTGCCTCCCAGTTTTCAGAAGGGAGGACGCGGATTCCCATCTGCCATACAGAGAACTCTCCCCCCCCCCCCCCTCCTCGTCGTACCGCGCCGCCTGGCTTCGCGCACGTGAGCTGAGCCGCTTGAGTTAAGCGCACCTGTCTCAGGCTTTGCACTCCGGCTCCACTGCAATTAGTACACCTTTACCTCACCGAGAGCTCGCTCTTTTTCCCATCCTCCCTTCTCCCCCCCCCACCCCCCCCCCCCCCGCCCCCCTATATTATACGTGTGTGCAAAGGAGTCTGCGCTGACTCGCCTCATTCGTATCTATATAATGTCTACCTGCTGCTCGCTCTCAATCCCCCCGAGCCCTCGCCGCCCCAACGGTTCGCCCTCGCATCCCTCCCGGTCACATACAGACTATCTTTTACACCGGAGTCAAACCGTTTATTTTACCGGGGTAATAGCGGAAGCGCGTGACCCACGTTTTAAACTGTGTTGTCGTGTCGAGGAACAGCTTCCAACTGGCTGACGGGGCACCCCACCGACCCGCCGCATCTTGGTGGTATGTTCTTGTAAAACCCCTAGCCCGGCCTCGCAACCCCCCCCCCCCCCGCCCCTGTGTTTCGCAGAGGCACGTCGGGCTCTTCCTTTCACGTAACTCGGCCGCGCAGCGGTTCCGACTTTAACTAACCGCATTCGGGCTTTTTAAAGGGACATTTGTTCGCGATATACGCAAACTGTGAGTCATATCGTGACGCTCTATCGTTTTCGCGAGGGAAGGACTTTCATTTCGTCCGGCGAAGGGGCTAATGATAATTAATAATGATACTCATGATTGGGGTAGTTATGATCCGAGAGGGGAAGAATTTATATTTTTAAATTAGTTAATTTTTATTCGGGAGGTGTCACGTTTTTAAATGATTTGTCGTTTCAGCGAAGGAATATTAAAATTTCTTTTTTTTCTCAGCCGTTGACCGAGTTAGTAAAATAATCACCGGATGAGCATTGCCAATGAGGACGTAATAAACCGTGAGTCATATCGTAATGCTCTATAGTTTTTGCGCAGGATTTTTTTATTAATTTTTTTCATCCGTTGACCGAGTTACTGATGATCGATTGTAATTAATTCGTAACTTTAATAACCATGGTACGGAAAAAGAAGAGATATTCAACAATAAATAAATCCGTATCCGAGAATGTGGTTCAAGTAATAAAATAATCACCGGAAGAGCGATGTCGATGAGGACACTAAAAAAGACAATACATTATTTTCCAAACTGTGAGTTATATAGTAATGCTCTATCGTTTCAGCGAGGAAATGCTTTCTATTTCATCCAGTGACCCTGCTAAAGATAATGATATATATATCTCTCTATAATATAAAAAGATTTCGCCGTGTCAAGAATTGAGGGGGAGGTCGAGGGGTTGGGTTGGGGTCCAAGGGGAGCTTAACAGACAGAATAATAAGGGCTTAAGTCCACAAAGGGGTGCGAGCGCGCGAGCCTCGAGCCCCCGAGCCCTAGTATACATATATATATATATATAAAATTGGAGAACAGAGGATTTGTTTGTTTGTTGGTTTGGATGTTTGCCCCCCCCCCCCCCTCCGCCCCCCGGTTTTCATAGCATACAATATGAAATGGATTTCCACTTGTCCACTTATGGACCCTGCAATCTATGCAAACGCGTGGAGCGCGCGAGCCAACATGACCGCTAGTTAATAATAATATTCATAATTGTGGGAAGGAATTTTTATTTATTCTTTGCCCGTTGACCGAGTTAATGATAATCGATAATAGTAAACTCGTAGCTCTAATAAGCATGGTACAGAAAAAGAATTGATATGAAAAAGTAAATAATCCGAATCAGAGCAGCTGGCTCAAATCATAAAGTAGTCACCGGAAGACTATAATCAAAAAAGGACACAAAAAAAGACAATACATTATTTTCGAGGCCAAATGCACGACACGATCGGGGTTCTATATTTGTGAGGATAAAATATTAAACATTTTGCCAGGATACCGAATTCAGATGAAAACACCGATATCGAGTCTCCTCACTATCGAACACAGAAAAGACAAAAAAAAAATCTCATCAATATATCGTTCTGGAGCCGCGGGGAGGAAAGAAACGGGTTTAATCACGCGGTAGCAGATTCTCAGCCTAGATGGTCAATAATTACTTGTCATCCGACACGGTTTTGTGAACTGTCTCGCCGTTTTCAAATTAAATATGCAAAATATCGCATCGAGTGACATTTCGTCGGGTTCGTGTGTCGGACGTCACTTCTGCATGTCAGTGTGTCGTGAACCTTCGAGATTAAAAATCGTAAAATATTTGTGTCGACAGATCGGGGACGGACGGAGAATCTTTCGCAATTTTTCTGTGGAATTTTCGGCAATATTTGATACTTCCGAATCGGAGTTAGGAGAGTTGTTTACAAAAAACATGTATACGAAATACTGTCGGAAAATTCTCGAGTTTGGAGTGAGCTATCAGTTAGCAGAAAGGAAAAAAAATAAATAGAAAACTTTTGATAAAATGTTATTTTGTCGAAATTTGAAAATCGATGCGGCGATAGTAAAAACAAATCGTACCGGAACCACCTCGCGCGAGAGCTATTCTCCTGTCGACAGGTACAAAAAAAAATCTCGACAACCAATGCTTCGACAAAACAAAACATTTTTTTTTCACCGCCCTAAACCGTACGGACACTCAATATTATATGGATATGGGGCAAAACGTACCTTCGCGAAGGGTGGTGATGTAATGGGAGGGCACACTTGGTGCGCTGCGTCCTCGAGCGTTAACCGCGGACACTCGAAAGCTGTATGACGTGTAGGGCAGTAAATTTTCCATGTAATACTTGGTGTCGTTGGTAGGTGTTACGATCTCTTGCTTCTCGTCCCATGGTCCATCCTCACCGACCCTGAAACCACAAAATACGCGCGGGCAATATGAGTTTCGCCGGTTGAAATTGCGACGACATGTATGGGTATATATAAAGAACGGACCGTTGAATTCCGGCCATATAGCCGTTACTTTTACGTCATTTCTATAGGTAGGTCAGAATTTATAGGACTGTCAAGTGACCACGGGTGAAACTGCGCGATACGGGGAATGACGTCGATCGGGGATATTATACGACGTCGAGACTCCGCTTAATCGCGGCCCTCCCTCCCTCTATCTCCCCTTCGGATACCCATGTCTCGCCCGCACACCATCACCGCCGGGATAATAGGTAATTTCGTATTAATTACCGAAATGAAGCTTCTACGTGAGATGCATCGGATATAATTAGCCAAGTTCTGCACCAGATCTTGGCAGCGGTGCGCGTACCATGTATATACACTGGCTTCATAGGTGTTACGTATAGAGTAGTGCGGGGTGGATCGGTTACACCGGTTATACGGCTTGCGCTAAACCCCGAGGAGTTCTTAGGAAACGTCACGTTTCTGACGTCGCCCGTTTTGTAGGCTATTATGTCGCGGTTTTATAGGTAGGTTTACGCTCAGCTGTCGAGCTTGGACGCTGAATTGCAATAGCTAAGAAACAGTGTCCTAACCGCAACGCCGTTGGCCTGCCGCGGCTGCGGTTCAGATTTTGACCGCCAGGTGGCCGACTGCTGCGGCGCTTCTCGCAAGCGAAAGTGGCAGCCCACAGCAGCAAAAGCCTGCAAGTAGCGCTACGAAACGGACACTCGCTTGGGTTTGAATGCTGATGACCGGCGATCGATCGACGATTGATTTTTCCTGGCGCTCGTGGTCATCCTTCTGTTTAAACGTTAAACGGAGCACAAACCGAGATATGATAATATACGGCGCGTAGTTAGAATTCCGAAAGTGTAATAAAGCAAAAGCTCGCATACAACTCGCAGTGAAATATCGTCGGCAACGTGTAGAATTCCATCTCATTATTCCCGGGATTTAGCCGGAAATGTGCAAATATATAAACCCACACGAGCAACAGAGGAGAATGCACGATCAGCAAAATGTCGGAGATTGTGTTCGTGTGTGCGCGATGCACTGGGGTTCTTCTATTCTACTTGGGCGTTGGGCCATTGGTCTGGTGGCGGTGGCACGAATGGGCGATAAGCGCACGAGAAACGCGTGCGAGTACGTATAATTACTATCGCGAGGGCATGATTATTATTTACAAGTTGGAAATGTACAGGTCTGCCAGTGCGCCCGCTGCCTGCCTTTGAAACGTACGTGTTTTTACCCCCAACGTGTGTAATAAGCACCCCCGCGCCGAGTCCCGTACGCCGATGTCTGATAAGTCCTTTGCTACACACGAAACCTACCTCCGCGCCTTTTCGAGGTCTCTGATAGCCCCGTTTGAATATCGTATCTTTTTATTCTCAGGAACGTTGATCCATTAGTCTAATTATTCATCGCAACTAAAATTAAACCTTAATTCAGGCTTATCTAATGCGTATTCTAGTTAAACGCTAATCCTCGAAGTACGTTGCTGCAAAGGATAATATACGGAATGGCAGAGGCGAGCTTAGCAAGAGGATGAACTGATCGGGCCAAAAAATTAATCGACCGGACCGACTAATTGGATGGTCGTTGCGACCAATCGGCCGCTGGCAACTGAGCCTTTTTATCCGATACCGTCGCGAGAAGCGACATTCTTTAATTGGCCCCAATTGAGGGAGCTGCCTCATCCACAGCGATTCCATTCTGCCCGCCATCGCGCGAAAATTTATGTACCGGCAAAAGTATGAAAAGGAGTCGACAGCCGAGCTCGAGAATACTTCATTTAGAAGTTCGTTCGTGAATAGCACGCACGCGCTATCCCGGACGGGGCTCGTATTTATGTATAAACTGTGCTCGCTCATAGAGAGCAACAACGACGATTGTTCGAAGCTCCATTCATCGCATTCACCTTCACCCCCCGCCATTCTGGAGAGTACCGGGCTTCGTGCGAACGTTGCAGTATTTCCGTACGGTCCGCGTGCCGAGGACCATCCGGCGGTCGGCCCATTCGCACACTGTCGGGTTCAACGCTAGCGCCGAACCGCGGACATAAATTTACCACGGTTTCCATCGGTATCCCCAGCTGGTTGGCCCAACCGCCGCGTGCCGTTCACGATTCGGGCCCACTCTCGAAGTAACGATCGTCGAAATCGTCGAATCCCTGGACGCATCACGTGACCCCTCGACTCTCCGGTCGAAACAACGGAGATCGGCGTTATATCGACTAAAATTTTCATGAAGACCGATCCCCGCAACGCACACGGGGCAATTCGCGTCGGACTCCACCTAGCTCTCTTTGACCGACCGAGCGCGCCTGTCATTATGCGAACCACCGGGCAGCTACGGCGCTCCGCCCGATTGCGAATGTTATGCCGAACAATTTAAATAGGAGTCACCGGGAGTTCGGTTGGCTTTATCGACGATCGGTTTTACTATCGTGCGACAGGGAATTCTAAACATGTCATTTGTCATGCACTCTCGACCGGTCTCCAATTGGATTGCGGCTTGCGGTTCAATCAAGTAAATGGGCCACGCGTTATCGCTCGGGGCAGATTCGACGCCGGTTACTATACTGCAAGAACGAAATTCGTACATCGTGTATTAATGCCCGTTCGAACGACTCGTTAATTCCCCCTAACGTTGCATTTATAACGATCGGCGGTCAATTTTTTTTTAGCCCCTCAAACCGCTTTTGAACCTCTTGTCGCGACCATACCGACCCGGTTTCAAGGAGATTCCGTCCGTGGGGCAATTTTTGTCCGCCAAACTGTTATTTTTCTCCGCGGCTTACAAATGTACTCTTCGCTGTTACTACGAGCATGCGGTTCAATCAAGTAACTGTGCGACGCGTCATTGCTCGGGGTAAATTCAACGCCCGTTACTATTCTGCCAGAACGAAACTCGTACATCGTCTATTAATATTCTTTTATGCGCCACGGCCGTGAAACAGTCTGTTTTAAGTATTCTCTTTTGCAGTTTTTCATTAGACCCTTTTTTACGTTTCGATCCTGGTTTGAACCCCGATTGAACATCATTTTCAACATTCTAATCTAATCCCCACAGTAACGTTAATTACCCACGTATAACCGAGATCGAGCAGAACGCATCACAGATGACGATACACGATTAATAGGGTGTGTTTAATTAATTTTAAAGCGAACACCTGCACGCAAGAATAATTATGAAAACAGGCAGGTAATCAACAAAAAAGACACTCGTAAGGAATATAAACGGAAGCGATGAGATGCACTATAGAAGCAATCTAAGTACTATAGGTTAGAAACACATAGATATGTATCTTCCATTAATAATGTAATCACAGATAAAATAAACAACTTTCTGAAGAGGGAATGTGGCGGTCATTAGAAATCCCAACAATATCGAGCTATTACATTAAGTACTCAAGTGCATCAAGTACACAAGGCTGGATACGTCAGGCCTGCCAGCCCGAGTCATCACAACCGGTACGTTCATGGAGCAATTTTTATCCGCCGTATTGTTATTGTTCTTCGCCGCTTACAGATTTACCTTTCGCCATGGCAACGAGCATGCAGTTGAATCAAGTAAACGTACAGTGCGTTGTCGCTCGGGCGAAATTCAACGCCGGTTACAGTTCTGCGAGAACGAAACTCGGACATCGTCTATTAACGCCCGTTCGAGCGATTCATTAATTCCTCCCGACTTTAAATTTATAATAGTCAACATTAAAACTTCTTTTCTCCCCCAAACTTCCCTTGAACGTCATTTCGCGAGCATACCGTCCCGGCTTCAACGATGCCCCGTCAGGGGAGCAATTTTTATCCGCGAAATTATTATTTTTCTTCGGGGCTTACAGATGTACTTTTCGCGATGGCAATGAGCATGACGATCCGCAGCGACGTGGGATCAGGTGTGAGAAATGAAGGATTATGTCAGCGCTAATGAAGCCGTGGCGATGATCGACGACGATATTTCTTTCGGTCACTTTGGCGTTTAAAATCCTCCACTCCCCGTACCTGGGTTACCGGTACAACAGTTGTGCCGGGCCGACTCTGCCCCCGCGCAACTCCCGCTTGCCTATCTATTTATCAAGACTGTCGCATTAAACTCCATCCGCAGTTACAGCTCGGCTGTTTGCGAGAGAGCCCGGCCACGCGATTGCGCTTTGACACTGATACATCTCTGTTTACGCCGGGGATAACGTTACACGTCGTTCTCTCGCTACTGAAACCCCCCCCGTTCGCCCGCCTCGTCCACATCGTCCCCACCGTCACCTGCTCAACCGCCGCTCGGAAAATGACACGGAAATTTTCCCAAGATCCAATTAGCACTTCACGGGTGGAACGGAGAGCAAAAAGCTAAAGGATTTTCTCTTGTAAAAGACGGGCGACGTCGCGTTAACGAAGGCATCCGGAAATTCGTTGGCGAACGAGAACGGAGAGATACCCCGAGGTGCAGAGCTGTTGCCGTGCCGAAACACGCGTCATCGTCGCTGCACAAACCAGGAATCCTTTGACGCAATTATACCCTCCATTATGTTGATTGTTTGCCTCGCGAATCATCGCATCTCCGGCAAGAGACATTTCCCCGAAATAATAATTATCGTTATGATTATTATAGTTGATATTATTGGAGGAATGGTTTGACCGGGCTGGGTTCGTTTCCAGTCATTCAGACGCGAAAGGGCAGTATCGGTGACGAATGCCCCTTTCGTGCGGTCACATTCGCCGATGGCCTTTTGGTAATGTTTTCTGTAAGTTTATATTTGCTTCCTCATAGAGGAAGCAAATATAAAAAATTGGAAAAAATTGTTAAGATTATAATGAAAACGTGTTCAACAATGTATTCAAGAAAACGTGTTGAAAAATCACATTTAAAAAACGTGTCCCGATGTGTGTGTGTGTGTGTGGATATGTGAATCAGGCGGAGATTCAATTCAAACCGCTATACCTTCAGAATGCCTTACCGATGAAGCTGGAATTTCACACAGTATGAACACAGTATGAAAACACATAGAACCGTTTGAATTTTATGTCACTTCGAATTTTATGAATTTCATTAAAAATTCAAAATTTAAAGCTCAAAGAAAAAACAAACATGTTGAAAATTGAAATTTTCATATCGCTTCCTTACAATCTCCCTTTACTCGCCAACAATAAGAAAAAATCCAACAATAAGAAAAAAAGCTCGTAGAACGAGCTTTGCGAATAAAGGGACATTGTAAGAAAGCGATATGAAACTTTCATTGTCAAACTTTTTCTTCACAAAGCTTTGAGACCCAAAGGTATTGGAATAATTGGGTGTCATCCGTGAGAAAGTGCGTGTCCGGCTTGGTCCTCCGATGACCGAGGTTTCACCATGTGCGCTCACCGCAGCACGCGTCACAGGTAAATTGGATGCATCGGCCATCATTCCGTCCGATAACGTGTCACGCACTATCGGCTGTCTCTCGTGGTCTGAGCTGTACCCACAGTTGCACATCGACGCGTCCTACGGCGCTGTAATTACTTTCGAGATTGAACTACGCGTCCGCGAGTGAGCACGGAGTTTACTCAGTTGAACACGATCGAGAGAATATCCAGAATGCCGTTAGTTATGTACGAGAGCTCTATAGGAGCGTGTAAACAGGCGGTGCATCGAAACACTAACAGCGCTGTAACGAGAGAATCCCAATATCTCGCTACACGCTTACGGCGCTAAGACTTCGATAATCGATCAGATGTACGCTTAATACTCTGGCTCGGAGCGTCGAGCTTCCCATTTCTCGCTCTCTCGCTGGTCGGCCAATATACTCTCACCGCGGCCACGTATCACGAAATCGGGGTATGAATATCTATGGAAAATTCGGCCGAAAAGCGATCGTCGTACCGTGGCAATTTCGATACGCACGTGCACCGCCGCCAGGACGGAATCGGATGTCGACAACTGTTTAGCATATGGATACTATTTGTCATTGAATAAAATCACCCGGTACGCGTACGAGCTGATGCGGCATCGATGGCTTCGACAGCATCGTCAAATTACGCTGTCACACGAGAGTTCCATGTTTAATTTTTAAAAAATATAAAAAATAAAAAATAAATTAAAAAATGGGAATATAGGATGAAAGTGGCGAATATGGCCCACCCTGATGGGCACTTACGTAGATGAGCAATGTACTGGACCATATTACCCACTTTCACTCCGCAGAAATAAATGAAATATAGAATATTCATTTGCTTTCGAATTACCATTTATTTTTATAAATACTCCGTACAAATATTGATTAGTTATAGATGGATATCCATAACCAATCAATCTGTATGTATTTACTATACATATGTATACAAAATATTTGAAAAGGACGAAAATGGTTATTCGTCTTCATTAAGCATCCGCGCCGATTACACCGCCCGAACGATGCATAATGCACAATACGAAAAGTAATGCATTTTAAATTATACCGTGTACCGTAATCCCCTCCCGACCCGCCCACCCACGCGACTATAACGATGCGAATATAAAAAAAAAAAACCGAAGTACAAGCGCGTTAACATACATACGGACTATTTACCCCGGCAATTTCGGTATCGTCGGATCAAGTTAATAAAAAAAAAAAAAAAAATAAAAAGAGCGACGATAACGATCGGTACACATGAGCGCAGCCGTAGCATAGCTCCCGGCGCATGTAACGTTAAGTGGTCTCGCGATTAGGTCAGCGACAGGCGCCACGAACTTCCCCGATGTGTGTCTGCACACGCATTACCGCACACACACACACACACACATATATATATATATATAATACATCCGGTATGTGTGCCGACCTGCCCCACCTCTCTCCCCGGGTTAGCGGAATTGCACGATCGTGTTGCATTCGGCCACTGTCCGACAGCTCAGTCGGCTACGTGACCCTCTTGCGCACTCCGACCCACGTGCCAAATCCAGCAGTGCGTGAACCCGCGTACGTTTGCCACGCTGCAATCGGCGAGGCGGTATTATGTTCCTGCCTGCCTATCGAAAGTTGCTTGCCAGTCCGCGCTGCGTGACGTAATTCTGGCTCGCGCACGGGAGATCTCACTGTCCGTGTCTATGTGCATCCCCGCCGGTGGCGCAGCGTCGGGCACGTACTGGCCGGGCGCGTGTGTACGCGCGCCACCTCCCTCGGCCTCCCTCGGAATCTCCAATTCGTGGAAATCTCGACGGTCGTTATCGGTATCACCTACGTTTCCCATCTGCAATAATAATACCCCGGGTATGATATGCATAGCTGGACGTGCATGCAACGCCCGCCGCCGTCCTAGCGCACGGATGTGCACGGAGAGGCCGAGATCATAGTCGGAAAGTTCACCTAGACCGTACACGTGGCAGCGTGTAGCTTCCCCGAAATGGTTTATGTCCAGGTGCACGGGCTGCGCTCGATGATTTACACTCCGCTGTCCGCTCGCGATATGTCACTTGGAAAATAGAGAGACCGCCCGGACGATGGCGCTGGGGAGACGACGACGCTGAATTATTGTACGAGCCGAGCTCTCCCTCCCCCCCCCCCCCCCCACCCCTCCCCGAACGGCCATCCGCCATTCTCCCGCTGGCGCTCTCCTGGCTCGTCACAACGCTTTCTTTCGCATTGTTTTTTTCTTCTTTTTTTTCCGCTCTCTTTTCCGTTCTCTTTTTTTTTTGTTCATTTTTTTTTTTTTTTCTTTTTTTTTTTTGTTGCTTTTCATCTGTCCCGATAGAATCGAGAGAACGCCGGTACTCTCGCCGCTAATGGAAGTTACAATTGTTCAAAGGTCGTTCTCTCGTTCTCCTCGCAAGGTTTCTCCACGTTGGAGGATGAGATTACAGGACCTAGGATAAATAAAGCCGTTTCCTGATGGCGGAAAGAATCCACGGGCAAAGAGGAACGTACACCAGCTTTGGGGGGGGGGGGGTGGGGAGGGGGTGGTGGTGGTTGGAAAGAGGATCGGGAGAATGGAGCGGAGGGAAGGCGGCGTCAGGTGTGCGTCCGCCTTTAGCCCAACGGCAATCTCCTTTCGTGGATATCCTCCCGGCACCGTTATTTGTCTCTAACTCAATCTCCTCCGAGTCTTTTGGTAAATAAATCGAAGACATTGCTCGCTCAGGAATCGCTTGGGTCCCATCGCTTTGTTTGGCTTTTTTCGTTTGGTTCCTTCTTTATTTTTTTTTTTTTTGTTGTGTTATCCGAGAGTCAGACGACGGCGGGGACCTCGTTTTCCCGTTTCCTCTTCAATCTTAAGAGGCCCAGGTAAGATGCTCTCGTTCTGTGGGCCGCGAGCGTCGGCGAGGCAGATTCTCGTCTATTCTCATGCGGATGCTGCGGCCAATTCGATCGGTCCGGAAATGCCCTCGTCGGAGTCCGGAGATCATATTAGAAATCTCCTTGTTCGTCTGGAAGTTGCAGGTCGCGGAGGAACTGCCTCTTCGAAACGGGGAACTGGCGTTGTTTTTTTTTTTAAATTTGATTTCTCACCGGGCGCGGCGTCGCGTCCAATCTCTCCTTCCAGCACTCGCGGGAGACGCGTCCCTCAGTCTCTCCTCGCCTCCCGAGCGATCTTTTCGATTTGAAAGTTTTAACGAAAGAATCGGAGTTTTCCAGGACAGTGGGCGAGCGAGGGCGGCGCGGCGGGTCGCGGGGCCATCCATACACCTCGGTATTTCCGGAGGAGCGGTAAATAAAAGCGCCCGGGAAATATCTCGGGGCTTGTAATAGCGTTTTCGTGTAACGACGGATAACTGCGACTTACCGCATCTCGGAGCGGAAGCACCGGTGCAGCTAATACATTTTTCATCCACATCGCGATTATTCGTTTTCAGGATAATATTGTCTTTTCTCCGCTCACCGGGCAGGGATCTTCGTCTCTTCGCTGGGCGACGTAGGAAAGAGCGGGGCAAAATGGGTCGATCGGGCAAGAGGGGGCCAAAACGCAATTTTCCAATAATTATTAGATGGGTTAGTGAGGCAAAAAGAGGCGGAAAATTCAGGTGTATTGTAGGGAATAAGATTTTTATGTTCCACTGGCAGTTGTATGGGACACAGTGGAGACAAATGATCGTGATTAAATTTGCGTTTATTTTGAGACATATGAATGTAGTGTCAAAATCGTAGCTCGCAGGACGTCAAAACTCGCAGGCGTCTCGTACGCAACTGTCGACAGCTCAGGTTGACTCCCACACGATCGCTCTATCGTTCCCCACAAAGCCGCGAATTTTGGAGACGGTTCCCGACCTCTCGGGAATATTCGCGCGCTAGCCGCTCTACCGGGCATGTAAAGAAAACATTCGGTCGGACCTTCGCGCAATCGCTCGGACCTCGACACGGGACGCTCGCCGTTTTCAGTATCCCACAGTATCGATGGGCCAAAATGGGAGACCCAAAAATTATTGGGAAATAGCTTTTTGCTCCACTGTCCCAACCCGGCCCGCTCTGTCCTTTGTGAATTTATCCCGGTATCAAAAAAAATCATCCTCGCCGCTTGATAAAATAATGCCCGGCGTTCCAATTCTATTTTCTGCGTTAAAAAAAATTACATCCGCTGGTACGGTGTGAATAAAAAAAATGTATAAAAAAATCTGTCGGTGGACCCGGTGAAAACGGACGCAGCTTCTGACTATCCACCGGGACGGTTGCGCATAATAGATATGGTGTTACGTGTGTCTTCGCGACAGGTGGAGCTTTAGAACCATCCCGGAATCCCTCCACCCCTAGGAGGTATTCCACAATCGTGGGTACTTCATGACGGGTGGATCTCTCGTTACCCAAGCGCACCCTCGAGTAGGGGACGAGGTTTTCGAGGTAGGGCGCAGGGTAGGGACAGTTTCGACGAGTGTACGGAGAACCGCGAGCTTTCGTCCTCGGCGCTTTCCCCAATTATGGAAATGGGTTGCCCGCACGGATAGTTAGACCCGTAATACTCTTTGCCCAAAATCTCCATATGAATATTGCACATTAATGTGTATTATACGGCTGTTCATATGTTAATGTACCGGGCCGGTCCTGGGCGCGCGGTGCAATGCGTAAATTTACATTCAATCGGGGAAAAATGCCCGCCGCTCCGACATCTCTCGCTTCGGTGCACCGTACAGCGGTAATAGCCACGGCGAATCCCACCGTGCGCCAATGTGTTGGTGAGTACACGTACTCGAAAAGTTTACAGCGAACGTCGCGGTGTTCCGCCCGGTTGGTTGCTGGTGAAACTACGTTTCGTGAATATACCGAAAGCATCGATATTCGTTGGCACCGCTGGTGGACGAAACTGAAGCGCGGATAGCGGGAGTTTACATCAAGTTAAAAAACAATAGACCGACAACAGGTATTTAAGAAACATCGAGAAAAATCTGGGCGGTCGGTTTATCGGTCGGTTTAGGTGAAAAAAAATAATGTTAACGATGTTAGCGCGCGTGGATAATCGAATCGGACGTAATGAACACAGAGAGATACAGCGATCGAGGTGGGTCCGCGGGTCGGAACGAGAGTATAAGGCGGACTAAAGCCCCGCGCGATAACGAGGAAAATTTTCCGTTCCACGGACGAACTATGGGTTTACGGTGCTATTAAAAATTAACGTCTTTTAATAACGAGCTTCGCAGCATTATCCGCCCGTCTTCGCTGCTGCGGGGAGAAAGGCGAGGACGGGGTAACACTTAATGAAATTACAAGATGAGTTTTAGTGAAATTATCCGCGGCGACGCCCGGCAACGCTAGCGGATACGGGTATTAATTTATGTATTATTTACCGGTCGCTCCAAACGGGTGGGTCGTGTACGAGAGCGTTTCGAATAATGCGTCCATCCATTTTCGCGAGGGCCCTTTAAAACGAGTTTAATGGATATACGTTTTTAATGGGAGGTTATCGTGGCTCAAACGCGAGCGGGTTAGTCTTGCCTTTATCCCGGTAATCGTGTTCTGCAAGATCTTTTTTTTTATTGGATGCTAATTCCAACACTGAACGTCCAGGCTCCTGGCGTTCAGACTCTGGACATCTAGACTCTGGAGTTCCAGTCACTGGGAATCGAGATACTGGTAGTCCAAACACTAGGAATTCAGATACTGGGAATCCAGATACTGGGAATGCAAACGTTGGGCATCCAGACACTGGGAATCCAGACACTGGGAATCCAGACACTGGGAATCCAGACACTGGGAATCCAGACACTGGGAATCCAGACACTGGGAATCCAGACACTGGGAATCCAGACACTGGGAATCCAGACACTGGGAATCCAGATACTGGGAATCCAAATTCTGGGAATCCAGGTACGGGGAATCCAGATACTGGGAATGCAGGTACTTGGAATTGTGACACTGGGAATCCAGACACTGGGAATCCAGGCACTGGGAATCCAGACACTGGGAATCCAGACACTGGGAATCCCGACACTGGGAATCCAGACACTGGGAATCCAGACACTGGGAATCCAGACACTGGGAATCCAGACACTGGGAATCCAGACACTGGGAATCCAGGCACTGGGAATCCAGACACTGGGAATCCAGACACTGGGAATCCAGACACTGGGAATCCAGACACTGGGAATCCAGATACTGGAAATCTAAATTCTGGGAATCCAGGTACGGGGAATCCAGATACTGGAAATCCAGATACTAGGAATCCAGGTACGGGGAATCCAGATACTGGAAATCCAGATACTAGGAATCCAGGTACTTGGAATTGTGACACTGGGTGCCCAGACGCTGAGTGTTGAGAATTGGGAATCTGGGACAGATGCGGACACACTGGCGATTTCAATGTATAACTATCCATAGGATTCTTCACAAAACTCGGCGATGTCTCGGAAATATAACGTCTGGTGTAGCGTCTGGTGGTAGAGAAGTACCGACGAACGAAATACGACGATTCCGTAGTCGCCGGGAGAAGAGATTAAAGCCGAGTAGTCTCAGCGTGACGAGGGTCGCACGGGTAAAGGCCAAAAGAATAAAATCGTCGGATCGTCCGGGCAGCCGCGCGGACTAATCTTGTCGAATTTATGGAGCCGGCTGATAACATCCTTCGGGTTAACCCTTTTCCGCTTACGTTAAGCTCAATCTCGAGGGAACCAGGGAAGGAACTAGTTCTGCGCACCACCCGTCCCGCCTCTTTCCGCGGCTCCTCGTTAAATTTCACGATATCCCTTAGTTTCCTCCCACCACGACTATTCGCGACGTTAAGCCTTTTTCATTTCGACCAGCCCCCCCCCCCCCCCCCCCCCCTCAATCTCCCCATCAACCTTTCCGACCGGATTCTCCGGCCAGACAAAAAACGAACGCAGCTTGAATTTTCGATCCATCGTGTGGTCAACGTTCACTGTCACTCGCTACGGTGAGAAATAAAGGTAGAAATGGTCGCAGAATTTTTTCTACTTATCGAAACGAGAGCGCGAATCTAGAAACATTTCCCTTCACATGTATACATATACATGTAGGGGAGAGCGGGGCAAAACGGGACAATAGGCCAAAACGCAATTTTCCAATAAAAATTTGAACGCCCCATTTTGCCCCGTCGATATATCTGGATTTTCTCCCCCGTTTTTCCCCACAGTCCCGTTTTGCCCCGCTGTCCCATTTTAGCCCGCTCTTCACTATATGTTGTAATAATAATAAATTATTGTAATATTGCGTATTGTTCATTTGTAATGGGTTTTGTAGATTTCGGTAATTAGCGAATTCTAGAGACATTCATTGCGCCGGGATCGAGGTAATCGTCCGTGCAAAGGGGGCGATTTGTGTACGGGAAGCTCAAAGACCCTTTCTCCAAAAGTAATACCTTCCTCGCATAGTCTCCAGAATCCGGAGAGCCCGGGAGCGTTTTGCGAGGAGCGCGACTCAGGCCGCGACCGCTGCGGTCGCTGTGACCCCATTTTCCGTACGGCACAAAGCTTTAAACTTCTGGAAGTACGTGAAAACCGGGAAAAGCTGGGAACGATGCTCACGTCCTGATGCAACAGCTCACAAATGGCTGCACAAGTGCATTCTTCTTCGGTGACCGTGGCCGCCGCGCACCAAGGGTTTGTACTTTGCTTCGTGCTTTTCCACCTCCTTCCCTCGTTGCCTTCGGTTTCATTTATGTTTTAATTTCTTTTTTACTGTCATTAAACTCGCACACGTACGGGCTCGACGGTCATTTGACGGTGCACGACGCACAGTTGGAGCTACATCGAGCTTCCGAAATAAAATCGCCACAAAGACTCTTTTGCCGAAAAGTAAATACATACACGCTGCACAGCGCCGGGTACGGATCTGACGAAAAAAAAAAAATAACAAAAAAATATATATGTTCCCACGATTCGATGCCGCTCCGGCTGGGCGTCAGTCGATATTTGATATTCGCCCATTCGATACACCGTCCCCGGCATATGCCATATTCCAGTAAAATTCCCACTGTAATCGAGAATCCTCTCGCATGCCCGCCGGCTGACCGACTCGACGGGCAACAAGAAAAATAATTCACCGTATAAATTCTCTCCATCGCTCGGGGCGAAAAAAATTAAGAATTAAAAATTATTGCAACGATCGGAACGATCGTTGCAACGAATGCGTCCGACTGGAGCGGAACGGGCATGGAACGTTAGTGCTTCTTTTATTATTATTATTGTTATTATTTTTTTACCTCCGGCTGTTTTATTCGCTGCCGCGTTCTTCTTATCATTTTTAATTCCATTTTACCGGATTACGTTAAGAATATTTAAACAGGCACGCGGCATTTCTTAATTACAGATGATGCATAGCCCCGACTCGGTATGCCGGGGATTCCCCGGACGTCTACTCGGCCCGCCCGCCCGACTGTATTTTCCGCGTCCACATTGCCCCACCTGCGACTAAGACGATTTCTCATTCTCCTTTCACTCCGTTCCCCTATTCTCCCTTAATTAACAGAAGATTTTTTTTTTCTTCTTCGTTTTCTTCTTTCTTTTTTTCCCGCACAGCCGCGTCTCATTGGGGTAAAAACAGGGGAAAATGCAAATTTACTACTACCAGTACTTTATCGTTGTCTTCGACGACGCGCGCTATCGCGAAAACAATTCTTGAAATATCGCCCTCACACTTTCCCGTCTCGTTTGCGGCAACACCGTACTCCACTTCCTCTTCGTCAATATTCATTCTATTTACTGATGTACCGGCGATCATGCAAATTTCCGTCTCGGTTGCGAACATTTTTTCTCTCCATCGCGCGAGACAACTTTGCGAATAAATGAAATTCGCCCCCTTCGCACAGCCGCGAAAGGTTTCTCTCGTCGCGCTTCCAAAAATCAACTCGACTCGAGTCAACGAGCAGTCATTCCCGAAATATAGGTATATGGGGCAAAATGGGGCGCCGAAAAGATTTTTTTTTTAAATTAATCGAAACAATTTAATTTCCCACATAGAAAAAATGTACGCGTGCCGTGTATCGAAAAATATATCCGAAATTTTGTTTTTTTTTTCGGATATATTTTTAAATACATTTCTGGAACCAAATTTATCCGGGTGTGAACCAATTCATACATTTCATATATCGATCGTATAATGCGACGGTTCCTCAAGCCGAATAAAAAAATAAATCGCCTACACTACTTTATTCACGTGGGGCAAAATGGGGATTATTCGACCACCCCGAGTCGCCTCATAAATCGGAGGGAATTTTAAAAAATTCAGTTACCGGTGCCGACAGTCATGAGATCTCGAGAGCTACCCCCTTTTGCCCCGCATCGCAATTTTTCACAGTGCGGTATAATTATTACGAATTTAAATCAAATTTTTTTTTTTCAACATTCAATTCATCCAGCTCCGAACTCATCCTCGCGGCTTTTGTTTCTGGACCGGCCCATTTTGCCCCATTCGTCCCCTAAGCTCCTAAACGCAGCCGCCGAGGGTTGAACTATATTATTCCGAGTTAAAGCGCGAGCCTAGAGCCAGGTAATGTCGGAAAGAGGACAGAACGAAGGGGCGGTCAGAGGGGCGGCGAGGGGGGGGGGGGGGCGGGGGTGGACGGATGGCTGGTTAGCGGTGGTGACGAACGCGGGAAGCGGAAGACGCAAAGAAAAGAGTCGACCGGAGCGCGATTGCAGCTTCCTTCCGGCACATATTTTCAACTTAATGACAATTACTATCTGGCGAACATGCTGTGGAACGCCGGCAGAAGAGGCGGTGGGCGGGGGGGGGGGGGGGGTGGAAACCAGCGGCTCGGCTCCCGTACATAATTGCATTATTTATGCGCGCCGTTCGCATTCTCCCTTTTGTTTCCGGATTCAGTAGGAATAGCCCCGTCGAGCCAGACCGCAGTGCCAGAAGCCCGAGCACTGATATTCGCTTTTACGAGTCATTAAGAATTCCAACGCGTGACTCCCCAGTTGGCGCCGGTTATACATTTTATTTTAATTTTTTTTCAACATTCTTGTAATTGTTTTTTTTTTTTTTTTTTTTTTTTTTTCACGGAGTTTCCACAGCACGTACGTGGAAACCGCGCCGACCGATCTTTGATAGGATAATGATGAGCGTGTAGGCAGTAAATGTAGCCCGCGCGTTACAATTCACCCAACTAATGTATGTAGCCGAGATCCCACGTACCGAGCAATACCGCTCGGCCTCGCCGGCGGTTGGCGGTGCCGCGCGGGACGCGTATATCTGTATGCATGAGGCGGTACATAGAATACTCATAGGATTGGGGCCGATTCCGAGAGACTACCTATCCTCTGGGAGAGTAGATAAGACCGTTGAAATATCGACAGTAGCCGAAGGGGTTGTAGCCGGGCCGGGAGGAGAGACCCAAGACAGTGAGATAATCCACCCCCCCCCCCTCCGACCTCCCCCCTCCCCGAAGAACTCAGGCTCTCGCCGAGCTCAACCAGTCAGAGATAATCACCGTTAGACTTTCCGCGAGCCATATGTAAGTCGATACAGCTGAGAGGCCGTTTCGCTACATCATCCCTTCCCCGGAAATCGATATTCCACAACCCGCCACCACCGCAGCTGCTCCGAGTGTATTTGATGTCGCTGACGAAAACGCTGCAGTTGGATATGCGCATTCGCAAAAATACATATATTTCTCCGATAGGATATCTGGTATGTGCAGCGGGGCAAAATGGACCGCTTTTTTTTTATGGATTTTTGCGGCGGGGTGGGAAATGTGTTTGGGGATCGAATGTGCGGTCCGTTTTGCCCTGCTTGTCTCCTGTGCCTGATCCAATTTTTTTTTTTTTTTTTTTTAATCCATCAATCGTTACGAATTCTGTTTGTTATTTTTGTTATTAATTTTTTCTGTCATCATTTATGCGGCAGGAGAATTTTGGAAAAATAAATGTTCAACTGTTGCGGGTGTTATTCGATATTGGAGCAGAAACGGAAAGAGGGCCAGGCGGAGTGGCGATTGTTAAAGTGGCTGGGATTTGCAACGTAGCGTATTGTAATGCGGACTTAGTGGCGCTGAATATCATTATTATAAACGGAGAAAAAAAAATTGGTTGGATTAACCAAAAGTCGCGGTGACATTCGTTCAAAGCTGTTGTTTGTTTGGCACAAATGAAGCATTGTTTTGTTAAACGTTTATTTGCTTCAATTTATTCAAAATTTGTTAATTGAAACAAGTATTTTTGTTGTACTGACAAAATACACATTTGAACGTATGTCACCGCGCATTTGCTTAATCGAACCATTTCTATTTCTCAGTGAACAGGTGGATATGCGCATTTGCAAAAATACATAGATATATTTTTCCCATATGATACCTGGGAGGAGCAGCGGGGCAAAACGGACCACTTCCTATTACCAATTTTTGCGGCGGGGGGCGGGAAATGTGTTTGGGGATCGAATGTGCCGTTCGTTTTTCCCCGCTTATCTCCTGTGCCTGATCCAATTTTTCTTTTTTTTTTTTATCCATCGATCGTTACAAATTCTGTTTGTTATTTTTGCTATTATTTTTTTATTCTGTCATCATTTATGCGGCAAGAGAATTTTGGAAAAATAAATGTTCAACTGTTGCGAGTGTTATTCGATTTTGGAGCAGAACCGTAAACGGAGCCAGGCGGAGTGGGGATTATCAAAGTGGCCGGGATCTGTAACGTAGCGTATTGTAATGCGGACTTAATGGCGCTGAATCCGCGGCCCGCGGAGGGGATTCCCCCCCCCCCCTCTCCCCCCTCCGTCGGTGTGCCCATAATGCATCGATGAGATTCGGAACGAAATTCGCGCTTCGTTGGACTACTTTAGCCGCGGCCGCGCTAGCACGGTGGTTAAACAAATGTCTTTTTTACTTCCGGTTCATGTCGCCGAGCGAACAATTCGATTCAGTTGTCGGGTCACCACGTATTTCCTGGCGTTTCGCCAGACTATTACCAGAGTATAGCAAACTCGACCTATAATACCAGTGGTATACTGTCGGTCGCTGAGGGGCATTCGGAATCCACGAGTTTCGCTAAATGTGCATTGAAGGGACGGTGAAAAAAAAAAAGAAGAAAACAAATTTTATTACAAAAATTATTCCACACCTGGAGACTCGACCGTATTTCGTTTCCATTGCGTTACTGCGTGGAAAGAACGCTCCCACAGACGCGAGAAAAAGTATTGGAAAAAATGTATTATTAAAATATTAAAACATTCATATCTTTTTAGAAAAAAATTACATTTAAACGGAACATTTGAAATTTTTTGATAAATGTGTAGCTTGCCATCTCGCTTTAAGCAGCGTATAGCGAAACTCTCAGTGTAAAAAAAAAATTGTAAATCTAGCGCAAAGGACTGAAAGTTTTTATGGAAAAACTGGTGCATTAAATTTGATGTAGAAATGTGATGAACAATGAATGCACTTTCGCAGTGAAACAAAAGTAGATCATTGTATTTAAAGTACTTTTATATAGTAAAATGAAAGTAAATGATGTAAATTAAATTATAATATTTCGAAAGTTTTGAATACACGGTAAGCTAATTTTTCATCACAATTCCACATGAAATTTAATATACAACTGAATGCACAAAAACTTCCAATACTAGTACATTGAATTTCATCCGAACTTTGTTTTTACAATGTTAAAAATTAAAATAATGATAAAATAAAATAATAAAGATAGAATCTCATTCGAGCACTGTGGAGAAAGCTCCGAGCCCCTCAACAGTCGTAGGCAAGATCGCAGCGATAGATATTCTATGTATTTTTTAATTTCTTTTTTATATCTCGTCCAGCGGATCCGGACGAGCGCGGAGCAATTCGACGAGAGGTAAGCGTCGGATCGACGAAAGTTGTTGTAGCGAGTGGGAAATCTCTGTGCGATGAAGAAAAAAAATTCCCCCGCGGTTGCTCCCATCCTGAGGAGAACCTCCATCATCATTTTCCATCCCCGGCTCCCGAGTACACACGGTCGGTTTGGCTTAATCCACCGTGGAGGCTATAAAAAAAATCCCCCTACCCGTTGCAATGTTTATGTGAAAGAGGGTGCGCACGAGAGTGCGGCACCTAATCGGCCATTGAGAAAATTAGACAGAAAAGTTAATTATGAAGATCCTGATTGGTAGAACCCTCGGGAGGGTATTTTGCGCTGGCGGACCGCTATTGCTCAGAACGAATCGACGTACCGTGGCTTTGCTCTCGACCCGGCCGAGAACTCTCGACGGTATAAAAAACCCGTTGAAGATACGATCCTAAGAGGAACGGAGAAAAATGCAAAAGCTATCAATTTAAGGAATTGTAACTCCACCAAAGTGGATTCAATATGGATGAACGTCCGACGATTAATCGTCGAGGATGGACGTACAGACGGGATATCCATTCTTCCCGTCTTTACTTCCCACCTCCCTCTCGAGCCCATGGACCCTTTTTTGTATCCCTTTTTTTTTCTTTTTTGTATACCCGTTGAAATTTCGGATAAATTCAAGTGGATCGGAGCGACGGGAGGAGGGTGCATCAGGGACTTGGGCGCTACGTTTATTCCATCAGGATCATGATGAAAGGGTCATTGAAAGTGGTTCCGTTCGGAACAGTTCCGGCTGTGCCATTCCGCCTTTATAGCCGCTCGGAGCTCTCTCCCACTAATGGCAACTCTTTGAACGGCTTCGTGGATTCAAACTAGATTTTTTACCGTTTTTTTTTCTTTTAAAATTCTTCATTCCAATTAAATTTCTCTTTCATGCTGACGCGGTTTTGATGACGTCGGTTGTACGTGGTAAGACGACGAGATGCACGAAAGTGGTTCCGGACGGACCGGGGAGAGACGATTATGCAAGGTAGGTGAACATGATAAACGTAACATTTTCGAGAATCGTGAGATGAAGTGAGAAATGAGTTAGGGCGATGTTTCGCGGGTGCAGATGAAATTATTCAAATGGGAGTCTGCAGGAGGGCAGAAGAGAAAGTGGGTAAGCTTTTTTTCTCGAGTGGAGCGTTCTCTTTCCGTTATGGAGTACCAATCGTTTCATCGCCATCGTTGCAGCAGTCAAATACTTCGGTAAAAATGAATAATTTAATAGTAAGTGTTCAATTGAACCACGGCAAGAGCTTCGGCACTTCCGCAAGCTAACATTGGAAAACAAACTCATCGCTATAGAACATGCCACGAAAATCTATAAACGCAATTGTCGACCCCTTTTAGCACCCACTAGCCCACTACTCAATTGCAAAAATCAAGCTCTCAATAACGTAAAAACCGCCGAAAAATTTCACTCCGCCGTCTGACACAACTACGTCACCCAAATAATCCTCTTCACAACCCCTCAAACGAAACGCTATCGCGAAAATGGAGCCAATCAGAGATAGATTAAAAAGTCTCGGTATGAACTCTGCACAACAACATCTCGAATCCATCATACCGCCATTCAGAAGCCTCCCAACAAACAACTTCCCCAAATATAAATTTTCAATGCACACTATTTTTTAAATAATCTCGTCATTAGAATAAAACGAAACTGAGCTACGAAACCGCCAGCTTATGCTACTAGTATAATATAGGGCTGTACAGATAGGCCGGCCTAGCCGGCTGAAATATCTTATCCGGCTAATGGATTTTACAGTTTGGCCGGCCAATGCATAAAATCGTGCATAATTTTGTGCATAAAATCGAGCCCCTTAATGTCGCATTGTACTTTAGGCGAAAAATATAGGAATACGTTGCAGGTAACATTACAAAAAAATATATATATATATAAAAATTCGTCAAAAAACTCTAAGACTGTATTAGCTTGGCCGGCTAAAACGGATCAGCCGGCTAAGACGACTTAGCCGGGCAAAGTGTAAAATCCATTAGCCGGATAAGATATTTTGGCCTTAGCCGGCCAAAATATCTTATCCGGCTAATGGATTTGTCCGGCCTATCTGTACAGCCCTAGTATAATATATTAATCGATTGTATCGTCTCTTCCACAAACATGGTTTTATTTTATATTTATGAGCTCCTCCTTAGTCAAATACAAAGATACGGGCTGAAGGATTCTATTCAATGATCCATCAGCCTGGTGAAAAAAATCACATATGTATTGACGCGAAGCCTCCAGATTTGTATACTATTAGTTAAATGGTTAACAATTAACTATTAATCATTTTTGACGTAAATATTGAAGTGGAATGGAAAATGGCACACCGCTTCCCACCGGTGGCGAATAGTGCCTGGTATACATTTTTGAGCCCTGATGAGGGACACTGTTTCCTCAGAATTTTTTTTTCTACGACATCAAATCCGATGTTCGCCCGTATAACGGTCGGATCTCTGCCGACAGAGTTGCACATCAGCGTGAACCTTTCATGAGACAAGACCGAGCGTCGGAAATGTTTCTGCGTTTTTTTTTTTCACACGGCGGAGTTGGCTACAAATCGCAAATGAACAGCCCCGCAGCGCGCTGCGGCCCCCCACTGTCCCCTGCTAGATGCTTTTTACGGGCGGCTTTCATGGTTTTATTTACCTTTGAATAACGAAGCGCGCATTCAATATTCATGGAGAGAAGGGGAAGATGTTTGTAGTCCGTCGAGAGTGTAGGTGAGAGGTGCATAGAACGGTGCGAGTGAGAAGCCACCGCCGAAATGCTTCGCGAGCGCCCAAAGAGGATTAGCAATCGGCAAAAAGTTTTCCTGGCGCGGAGAGTTTCGCGGCAACGCCTCTCGAATTCATAATAGGTGGAAAGTGTGGATATATAGAGTAAGAGTTGACGTGACCGCAAAAAAATATCGCACCGCCGAACTTGACTTTCCGACGGCCCCCTCCCCCTTCCTCCTCCCTCCCCCCTCTCCGCACACCGTGAACGAGCGAACGGATATAATATGACTGTGAGGGGAGGGGTCGAAGGGGTCGCAGGAATGCAAGCTCGCGGCTTGCAATTCCGCTCCCTCCCGCGCGCATGTGACTGTGTCGAGTCACCGGGCGGACAAAAGTTTTAACGAACTTTATTATGGAAGTAAAAATTCGCACGAGTTATATATAGGGTATTACTGGTAGATTTGCCTCTGGAGGAGCGTGGTAAGTGGCCCTGCGGCCCGTCGGTTCACCAACTTCTTGTGTGGTAAAACTTTCATATTTGGCAAGCACCGTTGGTGCAATGACGCCTCCTACCCCTCCGACCCCCTCCGCCCCCTTCCTCTCCTCTCGGCTTTCCAGGATATAATTTTCGTCTTTTTTTTCCCCTCGAACATCCGGAGAATATCCAACCGACTCCTCACCGGATTTCCAAGCGATTTCAAACCTTTGAAATAACACAGGTAACGTCGGGTGGACGGATAAATTTTAATTGGAAAATAAATTCCCTACGTGGCAGGGTCGTTTTTTCACGGGTCCATTGATTTTCGGTAGAAATAAACGTGTTTTACTTTTTTTCATATTGCAGTGTTAACAAAAATTTGAACGAAAAGTCCCCAACGATTAATTGCTCGTACGCCTGATCATGCGGAATAATCCTCGGGTCCAGATATTAAAAAATGTTATTTCATCTTTTTTTTTACAAAAAAATCTTTGAAAAAAATGTAACTTCCACAATCTTTTTAATTCGCCCGCAACGAGATACAATGGTGGGCACTTTTTTATAACAAATATTATTACCGGAGAAAAAAAATAAAACACGTTCTGGTGCCAGAAACCGATTAAACCGTTCCGCGTTGGGCAGTTTCAGCCCCGCGTCAATTACCGCCACGTATCCTCGAAAGGGCCGGTTCATCGCGTTCGCCGCTGCTGTTCCTAGCACACATCCCCATATAACGGAAGAATCTTGCTGAGTGTTTTCGAGTTACCGGTTACTACACGTAGAGCAACCAGCAAAGAGAGAGGAGACTCGTAACTATCGACTCTTTTTATCCGGGGCCTTGACAGGCAGTACGTGGCCAGGGAGGAAGCTTCGGCGTAGGATAGTAAGAAAAGTTTGAGCTCAGAATAGAGTCCTAGAGTGTCTGCACGTGTGTGAGGGGAGGGGAAGGGGCGGCCGTCAGTATCACCACGGAACGGGTCAATAATGCGAGATATAAGCCTTTTCTCTCGAGGTTTTTGTTGCGGTCAACGGCAGCTTTACAGAGAAATGGGTAGCGCTTCCATAGTCTCAACTGCTGGCTGGATGCTGGATGCTGGAGCTCACACGAGGAAGGGGGTTTAGGGGGGTTGGCGGCCTTCGTTGGTCATTCGCTATACGGGGCACTTGGAAGTGCCGATAGCGAATTTCTCTCGTCTGTTAAAAATAAAAGAAATAAAAAGTAAAAAAAGGAAATAGCGTGGTAGGTGAAGTAGCGAGGGAGAAGAGATAACGGACGTTGGACGAAGGTCTGCTCTCGGTGTTCTCTTGCTCTCCCGCGAAAGAAGACGGAGAACAAAGGGTGCTTATCGAGACTGCACTTCTTACTCGCTCTCCGCTTTCTTGCTCACCCAAGTCCCCCGACCCGCGTCGCCCTCATACCACCGACGCGTACCCCGTGCCGTTTCTTTCATTTTGCCTCCTTTCCTTCCAACTCCCCCACCACTCCCCGGCCCACCGAACGATCACGGACGACGACGACGGAAAACCCGCAGGGCTTTTCTCGTTTTTCCTCCACCAGTCTCCCTCCCTAGTTAGCCATTGGATGATATCCCGATATAATGCCCAAGAATCACAAGACGGGAAAGGCTATGGCACTTGGAAGAATAACGAATTGTGTTAAGCGTATATTCATGAGTGAACGACTGCAAGAGACCTTATACACCCAAGCCCTTCGTTATTGTTTCTCCCCCCCAGAGGGGGAAGAGCGCGCTTCGTCATAACTTTTCATCGAGCTTTATTTTCTCAGTGCTCGGCTCATCTCACGTCCCAGCCAACAACATCCAAGTCGGATAACAACGGTAACAACGGTAACGACTCTGGCATGGCGTTCGCCTCCAGAGTTCTTCCCCCTTGCTGAAGGGGGGGGGGAGGGGTTTCCAGCAATCTTGCCCGTGTGCACGTTGGCTGGGCTTGGCAGCCCGGGCATATCGGGGAGGCTGAGGGATGCCGGGGCTCGGTAGAACCGACGCGTCTTATTCCCGTATCACGACGATTGAGTTTGTTCTGCGTTGAGCCGAATTTCTCAGCCGTTGCCGGAGTGCTCTGCAAGATGCACTTATCCGGTCTACCTACAAACACCAGATGCGGGTGGTGGCGAGGAGCCGGCCAACTCATTGCAAGTTTCGCATACTCGTGGAAAACAACGTTCGCCCGTCTTTCCGCGGAAAGCTCGCGAAGCCGCCGCGGCTGGGATAACGGCACATGACGCTTGTGCGTCGTTCCGCGACGTCAGGCACGAATGCTGGAGATGCCGAGCTATTTTCACGCGAGATAGACAATCGAACATCGCATTCTCATCGCACGGATACTCGTTGTATCGGGGATGACGCAAAGGGGACTCACCGAACGTTTATGATGTAGTGGGATATCGGGTTGTTGTGGGAGTTCTCGCTGGGCGCCCAGGATATCGTGACCGAGCGGGACGTGAAGTTCGTCGGCATCGGTCGTCCCGGCGGGTCTGGAACGTCTGGAACAGAAATGCCATTCGTGAGAAACTTTGGAAAAAATAAAGAAAAACGGAAGCGTGGGCAGAAAAATAATTGGTCGACCCAACTGGTGTGTTTATATACATTACCGACCGGCTTGGCACGGACGGGATATTAATTGATTCGGAAAAACATTCCCTGGTCGCCGACCAATTAATTTGCTGACCCAATCATACGAAATTTTCGATATCGATTTATCGAAAAATCAATCATTTCAGAAAAATTTCCAATTTGTTGATTGTGTTTTATTAATTTTTAAAATGACCAAAAGTTCCGTCTGTATTTATGATAGAATAGCCCTACATAGCGCTACATATTTTTTTTTTTATACCAATTAACTATGCGTCTGGCCCATATGACACGTTGAGTCAACTCTTTGAACCTTTAATATTTCAACGAAATACTGTTTCAATGCCGTATTTTTTGTCCCCTCAGTTAATTGAAAAGTCACGCCCGTCAGCTCGCTTTTCGCACCTTGCATATTTCATATATTTCGTTCCTAAACTAAAAACTGTAGCTACGAAGAATGAGGGGATAGAGTGAGGTCGCACTCTCGACACTCGGTGTACAGCGTTGATATAGTCGCGAGAGGGATACACTTTGTATCTATATATATATATATATATATATATATATATATATATATATAGAGAGAGAGAGAGAGGAGGTACATATCATGCAGTGGATAAGCGGTCGCTCGTTAATCATTGATCACACGTTAAACGCCGAGAGCCCCGAGAGCAGTGGTTGGCGCAACGGCGAGCCGGGTAGCGTGGCGAGAGAGGATAAGAGATAAGTCCTGGTGTTTAATATGCGACGTTGGACTCCAAACCGGCTATATGATATTGCGCGCACGTTGCATAAGATCATAAATGAGAACGGGGACCTTTGGTCTCCCTCAGGACAGAGTCATCATCCTTTTCTGACCTCTCCTGGCCTCCTCGAGACCGTCCGAGAGAGCCCGAGGTCTTCCTCGAGCTCCGTGACATCTCGCCCGCGAGACCAGTCACGCACTCCACATATGCCAGGACGAAAGCCCCGGCCGTCGTGGTGCTGCACCCCTTTCCCCCCTCCTTCACCCTCGCGGGTTCAAACCAGCGTACTGTCACGTATCTCGCAACTTCTACTCCACCGGGCTCACACCAATCGACGTGATTACTTCTTTAATCCGTTACATAACAACCGCCCCGAAGCGATATCACTTCTACTCCACTGTGGCTTATGATACGTTATTTTTTTTTTTTTGGAGCTCTTACATCCGATAATTAGGGTGGAAGTGGTCATTACGGGCTGGTCCGTATATAATTGATATACGTGTTAATAGGGGTGGGCCATATTCACCACTTTTACTGTATGGAGGATAGGGGAGATCAGGTTATCTTGCGAACCGTGTTTTACGGGTCGACATTAATACGTTTGTTAAATGTTACAGACCATTTTTTTGTTTTTTAAGAAATGTATTATCGATCATATTTTTTTATGACTAAACTTTACATTGATTTCATTGTTGATACCTGAAGCGTATTAAGTGTCATGTGGAAAGTAAAGCTTTGCATGGGATAACTGCACGGGGCACATTTATTGACAATTCGGTAAATACGCGGTATTTTGACTGCACAACGAGATCGCTACGGCTTTCCTCGGGCCGAAATGAACAATAAACGGGATTAATATATCCGCAAAAAGGTTCATATTGTGCAATATTGTCGAGCAAATTGGTCCAGAGGGAGATTACTTTTGTATGGTTAAAATGCGTAATCCATTGTTCACGGTCCTCTTTGAATTGAAATACAGTCAGCTCGCTCTAATTCAACGCTCGCCAGTAGGCCATTTCCCCTCAATTCTCTCTCAACGCGAAGCCCAAGAGGAGAAGGTATAACGTCCACTTTCTTGAATTTGGCGCACACACGCACGCTCTGTGGTCTCTCGTAGTAGTAGTCATAGTAGTATTTCCCAGCAATCTGGTTCGTTTAACTTTAAAATGAAAAAAAACACCGGCAAGTTTTTCTTTGTCAAAATTATGTATCAAAGATTAAATATGTATGAAAGTGAAAAGAGAAAGGTTACTACAGTACATGTGACTTTCTGTGTTTACAGCACAGTAAAAAAGGTTTGCTCTTTTTACAACAACTTATTGTCCGTAAACGTCCACAATTTTTACAAACAATTAGTTTCACAAACAAAAGTATAAACTAAAATTGTTAATGACACGGTAAATAAAAGGGCAGGTTTGTCTATTCAAATCTGAACAAACGCGTTTGTCACTTAGTTAACGAAACTAGTTTTACAACTACTTTACGACTTCGTATTCCGATTTTATTAAATTATATGATACTGTATAATATATTGTCACATGTTTTATAAACTCTCATGTGTCTTACTGAGCCGTGATCGAGTTTGAATTATTCACCCAACCTGACGGTTTCGCTCGCTTCTAATGGCTTACGGTAGGCTGCGGTGGGAGACTCTCTCTCTCTGGTAGCACGGAAATTCTGTCCCGAGAGCGTTGATTAAGAGGGAGTTGACTGTAATGGTTTCCATCTTACCGTCCATCCAATTTAACCCATTATAAGTCACACTACCCGAAACCGTACTGAAACGGAACTAATGGACACGGAGTGAGAAACGGATTGTTACAGTAGTGCGTAAGAGGGGGATAGATGTGTGACTTATAAAGGGTTAAAAAAATCATAATTTTTCGGTCAATAGTGCCAACAAAGTGGCCATATCATTTGACGCCGTGTTCCAAGACAACAGGACCTCACCTATATAGCATCAGTTTTAGGCGGTAGTTTTTTAGTATCCCGCGCAGCATGATAAACAATTTATCAGACCTCCATTTCCAACTTTCCGGCCTCTACGTTCTCGTTACCGGGGCAGCTGAACCCGTGAATATCTCGGTCGACTTTCCGCACGCATGATTACTATTTACGACTCGTACGGAAAAGCTCGCCTGGCGCGAACAGCCGCCGGTAGTTTCCAAGAAAGCCAATAATGACCGTGTCCATGAATCAGCGTGAATAACAGTGAAAACCGTCGGCAACTCTGCGGTAACGCGCGTTATGCGTGTTACCCTGAGAGAGAAAAATGAACCGACGGACCGACTGATGGAAGAAGGTTGTTATAGGACTTTCATATGGATAGACCTTCCGGGGAGAGCGAGGAAAATTGGTCGATGCATCTTGGGCGTCACCGTGGAGCTTTTCCACCTTTCAATCCGTGCACTTCGTGACCGCACCGACGCGTGACTGCTTGGCGCCGTTCTCGCCACGAGCCATGGTCTCGATAAATGCCCGCGACGCTTCAAAGCCCCGAGGGTCGATAATTTGGGAGTTTCGCCACCGAGACCAGAAGCAACCACGGCCGCGAGCTTTGATCCCGGCCCGGGAGGGAAAAACCGTCATCCCAAACGAGCCGGCTCTTAAGTACCCGATCGTTCACCGCCCGAACTATGTACAGCACCTGTATGTATCAATTCCGACATAAAGTTAAAACGATCGCGTTTAAGAATTCAAAAGGAACGAATATATCGAAACGCCCGAGCGATAACGCCAGGAGGTGGGTGGCGTTGGTTTGTTACGTGAGGCGTTTGGACCGGGAGATAGGACGGCAGGAGCCTCGGTTTCCGGGTTCCGGGTGCGAGAAGCACATCGGCCTGTCGACATGAAAAATTGCCCTCTCGATCGTGCGGGAGAGCTCTGTAAAGCCCGGGGAACAAGGGCCGAATAGTAACGAGATTCCCGTTAGCGGAAACCGTCGGCGCAAGGGTAGGACGCCAAGGGAGCCCAAGGTAGACCGCGATTCCTCTGCTCCATGCAAGTATCTGCTCTCGTTGCGAGATGGAAGTACATACACCCGGTACGAAGGTATCTCGCGCAATTTGGAGCGTCAATTCGGCGGTCTGGCAGACTAATAGCTCGCTGGCATTTCGTTACGGCGAGGAATATGTCTGTGTGTGAGTGCGAGGGTCGGAAGCGCGGGCGACGTCTTGCATCAGGAAGGACGATGTTAGCGCATACATTGATAGACATATATACCGTGTCGCCGTTGCCGTGGACACCGGCTCCAGGGACTTTAGCGTTCCAAGGAGAAGACGCCACGTAGAATACCTCGGTAATACCAAGAGTTCGCCGAGCGACCTCACCCACCGAGCTTTCGCTTCGGGATCTTTACTTCGCCTCTCTCCTCCGTCTCGTCCCTATCAACGAGAGGGGAACGCAGGTGGCGGCTCGCGAAGAGCAATAATGGGAATCTATGCTACTTTTGGAGGGCGCAGGGGCCGAACCGGTTGTATAAACGTTGACTATCCTTTACCGCCCCGCTTTCGCCGGGTCAACCTTTCCCGCATTCCTCCACCTCGGGTATCCTTCCGTATATACGGAAGATAAATAGGAACACGAGTCGATGCCGAGGAAAATCCTCGAGAGAGCCCTCCGTACCGTCTCTACGAGCTTTTGTTTTCTATGTACATAGGGATAGATAACGGTGGGGAATGAGCGGGGAAGAGAGACGTCGACAAAGTGCACCGATGTTCCGGTTTGACTCCGGGGCAAGGAGAGCGGATTACTTCCGAGACGATAGGCAAGTTGAGTTCTAATCTCGGCGTTAACCGTGTCTCTTCTGGATCAGGAAAAAAATTGCACGTGTTCAACGTAGCGAGAGATAAACGATGTACGTCCTGTTGTATGCAGGAATTATTTTTCACCGTTAGCATTGAATAAATCCGTAAAGTAAATTGGGAAACACTCGCAAATCCACGGAGTCGCGAAGCCGGCGTGTATAGGAATTCGTTGAGTGAGTATCCGACGATGTTCGGGTCGACGCAGAGCGAGAATCGGATGGCGCTCGATTCACGATGCTCAAATATGGACATAGGGCGATATTGCAGACGCATCAATTTGCATCCCGCGGATCGCGATCGGGAAATTGACGGTCCAAACCCGATTAGAGAATAGACGGGTTGGTCGCAGACTTGGGCTCATGTTCAGAGAAACTAACAATGTAATAAGAACTATTTGTAAAAGGCATTCATTCTCTTTCTTTGAATAAACTTGTTATTTAGTTTGTATATCACAATCTTGACTTTCACTCTTAATTTGGCGAACATTCCGAATACCTTAAAAATGATATTTGTCGACTTCGCATACACCAGTCCGACGATCGCGCCGCCCCCTTCCGGAGGCGTCCCTAAGCTCCGAGTCGAGAGACGAACGCAGGACTCGAAAGCCATTCGCGAACATTGGTAATGCGTTAAAATAGTATCGCGAGTGTCATCCGGAAAATCTCCGATCAAAGCCATCGAGTTTAATTCGCGAACCGTTCGGCTCAACGGTTATGGCACGTGTATCTCCCCCGGTCGCCAGCGACACTATCGGACTTGCTGTTGGTGGTCTTTTTTTACAGTCTCGATTCCTTTTTTCCTTTTATTTCCGAAATATTTTATCGATCACCCGTTCGAGTGTACGGCGTGGAGGTGTGCGAAACGATACTTTGTTTTTGTCAACGGTTCGATAAAATGGCACGCAAACGCCTGTACGGCTTTCACGTATCCTACTGCGCGGCTGGAGCGAGGGAGGTGGGGAGGCCATCACCGAAATCAAACGGGAGCGCTCGAGCTATCCCGCTTTTCTCGTATTGCGGTGATACAGTAAATAAGAAAAAAATCTGCGCCCAAATACGCTCCCCGGCACATCTAACCGATTGCTTGTTTTCGAGGATAGCATAAATGTGTTATTTGTTTCATAAAAAAAATAACTGTAACAACATTCCAATCGTACTGTATTTCGCTTTCTCCAGATCGCTATAAAAATATTAAATGAAAATCACCGTCGATTCTTGCTTAAGGTAGTCCTTGCGAATGGTCTTGATTTCGCATAAAGTTCAGAGAACTGAGAGGGAATTGCAAACACTTCTCGATGGTATGAAAATCTGAAAAAAATCAAGCGTATTAAAGATCCCGAAAAGATTAATTTTGCATAATAATAATTCCAAAATGTTATTAACAAATTGATGAAACATTTAATTGTTCAACAAATCTCCCCGAAACCTAACTTTTTTCAAAATACCATCGAGAAGTGTTTACAATTCCCTCTCAATCCTCTGAAACTTATGCGAAATCGACACCATTCGCAAGGACTGCCTTAAAAAAAAAAAACACCAACATCCCAAATCTCTCAAACACATGACGAAAGTTTCTTACGGCCGATTTAAAAGCTCAGCAAGAAGCCTCGTGCGGCGCCTTTAATTCGAGGGAGCGAGTATTGTCGACGCTTCGTCTTCGTCCCCGACTCGTGTGTACGGGACGCGGCCTTTCGGCAGGCGGCGGAGCGCGCGCTACATTGCAGCACCCATAGGAAACAATTATTCCGAAACAAAGGATAACCCCCGTGGAGCCGGCTTTGCACGCGCTCACGGCTATTCCGCGCAACGACGACGGGTCGACGACGACGAGTCTCTCTGGGTGGAAATTTGCCAAGAGTTGTCAGAAGCGCGGAAGGCTGACGCGCGACGACACACGAACAGGATGCGCGGAGGAAGCGGAGGAGACTTTTGCGGAGACTCCGGGGCCCTCGCGCTCTCGAGTTCTCCGTGCCGCAATCGCGTTCCTCTTTCCTCTCCGTGTCCTTCCACCCTCGGCTTTTCCTATGTACGATACATCGCGTACACACACACCGACACATGGAATATTGTGTTCCACATTCACCACATAATGCGGTCTGGTGTACACCATCCTGCAAACTATACACAACCTCCCCCCCCCCACCACCCCTCCGCCCCCTCACCGAGCACGTTCTTCCATGGTACAGACGCTCATATTGCCAACCGGAGAAAACTGCAGAATCACGAATGCACTTGCCTCCGGGATATAGTTCGCGCTCCCTTGGCCCGGAGGGTCGGAGGGGGGGGGGGGAGGTGGTGTTCGAGAGCTGCTCTTTCCGAAGGAGCTCTCACCCTCTAGCCGCCCCGTCGGTCCCCCGCCCGAACAATGAGACCGGCGAAGGCGATGCCACACGAAATTCATACGCGAGATCCGCACCGCCGCGACCCGGCTTGTGTCCGAATGCGGCTTGTCTAATACATCGCGTGTCGAAGTGGCATTGAAATATAGGGGGCGATGCAAAAATTGAATTGTTTTTATCAGCGGGATCCCCGATTCTTGGCCGGGTTGCCTGAGCCGTCTTCCGCCGGCAAGATTTATCATCGTTCCCGGACTCCCCCCCTTCTGCCTCCTGCCTCCTGCCTTCGGTGGTTTCCGTCCCGAGGTAATCGCGAAAAATCCTCGCCGTCTCGCAACGGATATTCCAGCGGTCTGAGCTGAGTGAATTACATCTTTAAGTAATTCGCTTATGAAAGATCCATTGAGTAACGAGTTGATCGGATCGAGGCCCGGCGTATAGACTCACCCCGTCCCGCCCCGGCTCCTCCGCCGTGAGTTCCTTCCCGGGCCGCGAAGAAGCTCGGGGATGGCCCGGAGTGAAAAGAGTCGGCTGGGTGTGCGAGACCACCGGAAGCGTCGGCTACCATCGCCGTGATATATTGATCGGCGAGGGAGAGGAGACGCTTCGCCGCCCCCGCACCAACCCCCCTTTAACCACCGGGCCGTTCTGCCCCCCCCCCACCGACCGGGAACCCTCTTGTTGCTTACAACAACCCGGATTACACTTGCGCAACGTGCAAATTAATATCGCTCGACGTGCTGAAAATGATCTGTACAGGTTTGTGGCTCGGTGGCTGAAGTGGGCACGGGCAAATTGGCTGCGGAAGCGGTGAGGTGCATTATTATTTCGAACGAATAGTCGAAATTGGCGAGTGCCCCGAGGTCAGGAACGTCCGGTGGGTAACGGCAACTCGGTGTAAACGAAGCTCAATAGTACTTACATGTTCATCCATGTATATATATACACATAAGTGTATATATATATATATATATATATATATATATATATATATATATATATGTATGTAAGCACATGGAAGTCTGTTCGCTCTAAAGCACACACGAGCACACCCATCCAACTAATGAATGGCCGGCGTCCACGGTCGCTTTACGGCAATGAACGGCGCATTGCCGCGATTATGCGGTTAACCACGTGGACGCTCGAGGGGGAAGGGCGGGGGGGCACTCACGATGTGCCCTATAGATATTTATACCGTCGGTGATCGCAGAACCGTTTCCTACACCGATGCTCGCCGCTTTGGGTTTAATGTGCTGCTACCCTCCGGTCCCTTCTCGCCCCGCTGAACTTCAACCGCCCCCCCCCCCCCACCCCCCACGCTGGGTCGCGTCCGAGCGCCGAACTCTCGACGCGTTTATGCACTACCGCCGCACGCGAAAGGGACCGACTATTTCGTTCGCACGAATCCCGAAACTTCGAACTTCATTCCTGATCTGGAAATCGGTCGGGCTTCCGAGCCAACTCGGTCGAACTTCTCGATCTCCCTGCCGAGGCGCGCTCCGACTCGCGATTCGGTTGAGAAGGGCGATGTCGAAACTTCCCGACGCCGAGGGCTGCCCACCGAGATCCCGGCGATGCAGCCCATATGACGCCGTACTGGATCGTCAAAGCCACTTTTTATTGCGCGTTTTTTTAATTCATTTGTTTTTCAAATATTTTTTTGTTATCTCGTTTCGCGGGTAAATAAAAACCGCATAACGGGGGCAACTACCGCCCGGGTTTATAATACATAGCGAGCCCGCGAGTGGAACTCCGGTGGATCCGGTTGGGACGGCGGGGGAATCCCGTAATAACGACAGAGCAAGTGCCGGGGCTTGGGTGAGGATTTTAATGAAAAAATCATTAGTTGACGCGGCGGGATAGCAGGTGCGCGACTCCGGGGGTCGGTGTATGTAACCGTGGCGGGATACCTGACGCGCTTGTATATGACGCACACCCGTATGGGGGATTTACGGGCGCGGGTCGAGTGGCCGCGAGAGTCCAGAATGCGCGGCCCAGCGGGGGGGATCGCGCGAGAGGGAACGAGACAGCTGGGCCGGAGGAGAATTTCGGTGCGTGATCGTTACCTCGCCCCCGGGGTTAATCGGATCATGGACTGTGCGTCCACGTTTGCTGTCGATGAAAATAAACCAAAACAACGGATAACAAAAAAATTGCCACCCTATCGAAATGGTAAGGGATGGTAGTGGTTATATGCGTCGCGTACACATACGGAGGGGAGGCTACGGTTACGTCGATGCGGAGTTGGAGCGGGCGAGGCGGTCTAATCCGCGGGCAAGGCGAGGAGGGATGGGGCGAATTGATCATTTTGCAGTTCGGAGGGCCCGTAATTAGGAAACTGCCACTGACCTCCCATGGTCGCCCGTACGTACGTTCACGTCTCTTTTTGCCGTTCCCGGTAAAGCATGTAGCGGCCGGAAAGCCGCCGTGTGACCTCGTTTCCCTGGGGGCCGCGCTGTCGACCATCGATATCAAAATCGAAATATTCATTTCACGGCTTTCGTTCCCGGTAGTCAATTTTTTTTCTCCTTTTTTTTACAGTTCATTCTGGTTCGACAGAATCGAAAATATGGAGGATGTAACTACGCGTAAGTCGCGAACTGCCTGTTTTTTTTTTGAGTTCTCTGCGTAACATCGGCGCGAAACGTCGTCGATTTGCTGGAGCGTTACATCGGACCCCGACCATATCCCGACCAGGCTTTGGTCGGAGTCTTATGAGACTAAGTAACGCCGTAAAATGGTTCACCAGGGAAAGAGTTGCGTCGGTAGAAGTCGATTGAAGATCTGATCCTCGCAGATCTGAAACGATTGGCGAAGAAGGAAAGGGATGGAAAGGGCGGAGGCTGGTAGAGGGTTAAAATTTGAAATGTTTCACGGTCGAACAAGTAGGGTGAACGTTGCAGATGGAAGTAACGCAGCTCGAGGCACGAGGATCGGAACGGACGGATGGGAGAGCAAGGAGAGGGGGACGGACAGGGTTAGGCAGAAGCGAGTCAGAAACTGGTAGGTGGGAGGAAAGAGGGCGAGATGCTATATATCGGTGCCGTTGGGCCGCTGCACGGGAACGATGTTTAATTACAATGCAATTGGTGTTAATAATTACTTTAGCGGAGCTCGCGTTCAGCGATGTGTATCGAGTCATCAAATTGGATCGCGCAAGCTCTACCCTCACTCCCCTCCCTTTACCTTCGCCCCACCCCTCTCACCTCTTCCCTTCTATTTCCATCTACGATACCCAACTCTTTCCCAAATTGCAGTGTTCGCATTTTTCGATCGTTTCTGCGTTTTTTACCCTCCTATTGTTTTTTTATTCATCGGTACGCGCTCATGGCATCCATTCGCCCGGGTGGCAGCGAACTAATTGCGAACACGCGTACCGATCCGTCTCCCGTTTACCAACGACCCCTTTACTCTTGCCGCACCGATAGTTCTCCGGAACTTCTATGGACGTCGGGTAGCGTGAACATTTTTATAGATCAAAGTGTTTTTCGTGAAACTACCGGGAAATAAAAATTTGGACGATCTGTGAAGGATAAAAGGTTCGGAGACGTTTGAAGGACTTTACAAGGACAATCGAATGGTAAGGACTCTTAGAGGTCCTTTGGACGTCATGCTGGAGGTGCGATCTGATGAAGGTTCGATGTAATTTCCGCGACTTTTTCAGTCCCCGATTAGACGATCTAAAATTTATACTTATTGAGGTCCTTCAGACGCCATGCTGGAGGTGCGATCGGTAGGTTTGATGTGATTTCCGGGACCTTGTCAGTCACCTGTTGGACGATCTAAAATTTACGTTTGGGTGTTAGTCGACGGTGGTGCAACGATGATGCGACGACCTTCATCATTGCGGTTGCACAATAGCCGTCAGGAATCCACGTGAAGGACTCCATGAAAAGGGCGAAAGTAGCAAATCTCCTGACGGTCCGTAGGGGCTGCGAACTGCGACTGGTGGAGAGTGTGGTTTCACTGAATAATAGAGAGTCCTTTCGGCTATGCCGGGAGGATGATAACTGACTACACCGAATCCATTACGCAGACTTGATTCACTGGTTGGTTCTTACATTTTTAATGATCCCCCATTGCGGCCGAAAAGCTCACCGGGTTGTTATGAATTCCACTCAATCAGTAAACCGTTCGCAGGCGAATTACTTCCGAACTCCACCCAGAGGTTAAATTCTCCTCATTCCGTGTCAGAACCGGCGGGAGAAAGGACGGTTAAAATAACCCTCCGACTATATACAGAGGGTGCGCGAAAAGTGATGAGAAAAGAACTGATCTTCAACCCTTCCGAACAATTTATCGTCACTTCGGTTGGCAATGAGAATTATTGCAAAAAACCCTGCAGCCTCATTATCGCCAGCGATATCGTATCCGGTTAGGTAGAAAAATACGAACTCCGCAAAGTCTCCCTGCCTTCCAAACCTTCGTCCAATCACCGAATTTCTAATAAGAACCCGTCGGTCCGGAGGATAAGCGAGGCTGTTCCCGATTTTCCTCATCCCCCAAAGCCCATTCCGCGCCCCGCACGCGGAGGTGTAATCGAGCGTAAGTTCGGCACGTCGACAGTTCCAAGGCGGAGGGATCGAAAGTCCCTCGGCAAGGTAACAAGAGAGTCGACAAGTCTCAGAGTATTGGTTGCTCGACGGCGACGTGGGAAACGTTCACGGCGATCCAAGCTGTGACCTGACGATAAATTTCACCGGGAGATGGAGGGTCGGGTGGGGGAGGAGGTGGGGGGAGGAGGTGGGGGGAGGGGGGGGGGGGGTGAGGATGTCGTGAGGGGAGAAAATTCTTCGAGCCGGAGGAGTGCGCTGGGTGCTCCAGCTTTTTCCGATCGGTATAACCCGACGAGCGGCGAAGCTCCCATTGTCGAGGAGCGTCGGTGGCTGATCCTCCGCACCTCCCCCGATGGAACGTCTGTGCGCACATTCTCGACCTATTATCGATTGGATCTTCCAGTGCTTATCGTTATACGTGTATCCCCGGCTGTCTCATCGATGCTCCTTATTATTGCCCACGTTCGACGGGATCCTGATGATCCCCATTGATCCTACGGACCAAAGAACCCGCAGAACCCTAGAGTGGTAGCGACACACAGGCCCGGCATCGGCACAGCGCCGGCCAGCGTTCGGCCAACGTCATTCCCACCGGGGAATCGTCGGATTTGCTCCGTCACACTTATCGTCCTCTCCCGGAATCGCGAGAACGAAGGACATTTAAACAGCACAAGCGGCGTATATCTTAACGCTTCTGCCAGATACCGCTTTTGCGCTCCATAGGTCGGTGGCGAGCGACGAGGTGAGAGGAGGAAGGTGGAAAACCCGGCGAGACTACCCTCCCGCAGGGAAAAACGAAGCGCCTGGCTCTCGCACAACGCGAATGTCTCCCAAGGGTCGCGGATGAAGCATCGTCAAAAGAAGGAAGAAGGGCCAGCTGCAAATCAGAGTAACTACTCCCTACCTCCCCCACCCCGCCACCCCCAGACCCCCAACCGACCCTGTCGCGGGAGTACATTAAGGTAAATTATTGTACTGTCCTTTGGCTTGCTCGCTTCGCCCACCGGAGGAAAAACGTCCCCGGCAGAGAAAAGTCACGGGAAAGATAACGCCCTCACTCCTCTCCGCGGCTGCCTTGTTACTCTCCACGGTGTCGCCGAGCCGTTCGCTAAAATTTCATTGCTCACCAGAGAATCCCCGCATATTACCTCAATTTTTCCAACCTCGGGGAAAAATCCACCGCCCGCGACCTTTTGTGATTTTTGTTTTAAAACATTTTCTTTATTATTATTATTATTATATCACGGAGAGGCTTTAATCGCAATTGGCGTAATTGCGACACCGATTGACAGAGCACTTTTGAGTTCTCTGTATCGAGCGATTGTCTCAGACTTTATCGGGTATTCTGGGGTAGTTTAGCGGGCACCCTTAAGGACCCGAGACTGGGATTGATGTATCACTGAGCTCCTCGCAAACGACGCCATTCTCGGTAGAAAGCGAGACTGGTATTCGACAAAAAGAATAAGAAAGTCCCCCAATTTATTTCACACAATGCCGAGAGGCATTACTCAGGATGTCCTTTTTTTCTTTTTTTTTTTTTTTGCATTTTTTTCGATCCTTACCACCGTACGTTAGACTAAATGGTACGTGAAATTGGCGAATCTCGGGACACTTTATATAACCCCGAGTGGCGTACATCTTTCTCCCAAGTCAGGAATTTTTAATAGGAAATTATAAGATCCATCGAGAAAAATTAATGCCGTGAAAAAGCAGTTTTTTATTCTTTTTTTGGAGGTGTTGACAATGTCCGACCTGACTTTGGGCCAAAACTATTATCCGATTTAAGTTCGGCGCGAAAACGATACATGAAAATATGTGGTCCAGGAGACTTTTTGGAATGCTTCCATTATTACCCCTTCCCCCTCCCCCCCCCCCAAAATGATCACGCTTATTTTCACGTTTTTCATCACCCTCGAACCACTCGCAAAATGGTTCTGTAACTTTGCCAAATATCTTATCCCATGGAGAATAGAATAGAATATTTATTTGTTTTCGGTAAAAACCTTTTACAAATTTGTTAATTAGCTTTTCATCTTAGAGGCTTTACCTTTTTTGTCTTTAAAGCTTTGTATCTTTGAAGCTAATAAGCCCTTAACAATCGATACACACAAACAAGATACAATAAAGATAAACACACATTCTTGGAAAACACAACTAGGACAGACTTTGGGCAATCAGAGTGTATGCTCAAAGTTTAATATGTTTTTGATATCGTTAACCAGGAGAAACTCGACTCTAGAAGAGAACACGAAGTTCCCGAGGAAACTATCTCTGAGAGGTTGAAATAATTGTCATTCAAGGAGTAGATGGGAGATTGATTCAGACACAAATAATTCACAACAAAGGCATCGCTCTTCTCTTTTGAATTTGTAAATTGTCTTTTTGCTTTTGAAACTAAAATTATAGTCTCTTAGATGTGCTAACGGAACTCCATTTAAACAGTTCTCACATCTCAACTCGTTCAGTTGCTTGATCTCTTATTAAGCTCGACTATAGGTAGATAACAAAGCCTAAGTTGGCGCGTATCTCGTGTATATATTTTTTTCGTAGAAAACTATAATCACTTTAAATCCCTTAAAATTCCACCGGAAAGAAGAGATATCGCTGTTTAATAAAGGACCAAAGTAATCGATGATTTTTCCAAATCCGTATTTAACTTTCTCCCACAATTTCAAAGCTACCGACGTAATTTTCCCGTCGATTATTTCACCCCACCTAAACACGTCACGATAAAACCCTTGCCGGAAGTGAACAAAAAAATGGTCACCCTTGACTATCTCGATCCGGCAGGAAAACAGGCAGTTGCTTGAATATCCCAAACCCGGTGACTTTCGCAGTTCGCCAGAACCCATCAGTTCCCCTACAATAGTCTCTTATCGGGAGTAGCTGGCGAATCAGTCGAGAGAAAAAGAAAGAAAGATCCAAGAATTGGGTGCAGAGGGTCCTATATCGAGGAATCCGGAGAAATCGGTGAGCGTTGCCCGCTCGGAATCTATCGAACAGTGAATTTATCCTCGATTGCCGGCATACGCGGAGATTAGGCGTGAAACGGTCCCAGGCGGAAAAGCTCGTCGGGGGTAAATTCGTCTCAGTGAGTTTCGCGACCCTGTCTCTTTGGGTTTTCCTCCCGAACATACGTCGACGCCGGGACGAGGTTGCGCTCACGACTGCGTTAAAGTTCCACACGAAGACCCTCTTAACCCGGAGTTCCCGGTCCTTTCCGAGGCCCTCCCCGAAGACCGCTCGTCCCTAGGGATGCTTACTTAACAGTTAACACCGGCCCGGAGTCGCGTACCCGCCCTCTGATATACGGCGCCTCCGGCCTTCCTGCTCCGGCGCACCGCCCTATTTCGCGGGGTCTCTTCCGGTTCGGAAACCTTCGGTGTTTGTCCCTCGGCCCGACCGCCGGGCTTAAACGCTTTTTCAACCGTGTCGCACGGCTGCTTTTCTCCCGATTGGAAATAACACAACGACCGGGCTGGAGTTACCGCGGTCGGTAAACGCGGTCGCGGACAATTAACGAGTATTGACCACCACCACCACCCCCCCCCCCCCCCCCCCCGATCCCGTGCTACCGCGTCGACCGTACTCTATCGCCGATCGATTATTCCTTCATTTGTACTTAATCAACGTGAATTTTCGCTATTTACCGAATTTCGCGACGTTGCATTAGCCCCGAATAATACAGTGATTAAACTAACGGAAGTTAAAAAAAAAACGGGGGCTGAATCGAGCGCACTCGCGGACAAACCCGGCCGTCAGTTTCTAGGCCGGATCGACCGTCATCGCGATATCTGCTCGATATGGAGGAGAGCTGTGAGGTGTCGGACGAATAACGAATATCGATATCGGTCCAGAATGGTTTCCGTGGGTTTTGCGTTTCACGTTGCCCGCGGTGGAGAAACCCTTGTTTACGAGTGGAAATTCAAGAGTATCTGATAGATGGAAGAAAAAAAAATAATTCGCTTCCACTGGCTTCGTGCAAGTCGCGTCGAAGTTCGTTCGAATTTTTTTTTTATGCGGTGCATTTGGTTATACCGCAGTCCGATAGCGATGAAATTTTTAGCTGCAAAAAATTATTGACGTACTTTTAAATATAGAGGCGGGCGAACATCCGGTACGGAGTGCTGAGAGCATCTGCTCTTTTCCTCCAACGGCTTAACAGGAAGTCCCAAAAAAAACGTATATCGAGTCGGATTTTAAATCGAATGCCGACCTGACAAGATCGATCTACGAGAGGACAATCGACGCCGGACAGCTCTGCCCCCCCCCCCCTCCCCGCTTTCCTCTCGACATACAAATACGATATCAACCCCGTGACACTTTGGTCGCCAGTCGGAAAGGGTGGAAGCGTCTGGGAGCTATTGAAGCGCGGGCCACGAGCTTGATTGATGCGTCTCCGGTCGGCCCAGCTCCGGGCGTTAAAGTGTTTTCGAGCTTCCAGGCGCCATCCAAGTTAACCCCCCACAAACCCCCTCCCCCATCTATTTTCTTTCCCACAGTTTTTGCGGAATACGGAACTGACGAAGAAAAAACAACCTCTTTCACTTCGTTCGACAAATAAATTCGATGTGGCAGACGCGAGGCTGATTATCGTGGAGGAGAATTTTGTGGGAACGGCTGGAATAAAAATATGAGAAAGTTTCCCATACAATATGGTAAATTGAGAATATTCGACGAAGCTCTATATTTTTGCTGTACTGTATATGGATAAAGATTTATTCGCGTCTACGATACAGTATGGGAAATATCGCGAAACTCATGGGATTCAACTACCAACACTATAAAGGCTACTAAAACAGAGTGTATCAAGTATAATCGACAGTGTGCCTGAAATTGTTATGATAGTTTAATATGCACGGTCATAACGACGTGTAATAAACGCCATAGGAATGTGCAGTGCTCATTATTGAGCTCGATAATTCGATTTATTGCGACCGATATAAAATCATTATTCATTAAAATAAAAGCACACAAAAATGGTATTGAATGAAAGATCTCAATATAAACAAAGACAATGTGTGTTGAATAAAAAAAATTTATTGAACATTTTTATTGCAATATTCATTAATTATTCAAAGAAAACTTTTTTTTTATGTAATAGTCGCCGTCACTCAATACGTTTGGATGAGTTACCGTACACAATTCGGCGGCAAACAAACAATCGAACGTGAAGTTTTCCAATTCGTTAATCTTGCAAATCTGAACATGAGTTACAAAATTGAAACATCGTTTAGAATTTGTATTTACATGCTTTCTTTGCGTATCTTGCTTGCTGCAGTAGCTCCACGAAAACGATGTTTCCGTAACGACACCAAGATTGAGAGTGCTGGCGACGTAAACACGCGGCAACCTGCGTCGGACGTACAATTTCGCGCACCGGCAAGGGTATTTCGAAAATCCCAATACTGTTTGCAACCGCAGCCAGAAATCGTGAGATAGTTACTTGACTCGGGGACTCTTTAGTCCAAACACCGAGTATAGAAGAGTAAGCTATAAGTTGGGATGTGAACGATTCTTGGGGTTTCCGGAAAACGCTTTGAGAATTGTAGATCATTTCAAGACATCGATAAACTATTTTATTCCTACACTCCGTATAGCAAAAATCGTCCGTTGAGGGTAGAAATAGCAGCTACAATTCATTGTGTTCCTGACATACAATCTATTACAGAGCTGGGCAAATACGCTAAGTACTTGAACTACGTATTGAAGTATCGAGTACTTGAAGTACTGAGCGCTGGGTAGCTTTTGAGTACTGACGTATTGAGTGCTGGCAGAACTGAATTGCTGAAGTTCTGACTACTGGTCACTGAATCCATATTTGATAATTTAATACGTACTTCATCTACTTAGGGCATTTGCCCAGCTCTGATCAATTATAGTTAATAAGTATCGAATGATTTATAATATGGTTTTTTAATTGGACGTTGGTAATAATCTCTGTATATCGTCGATCACATAAAACGACGAGGTACACAGTAAAAAAAGTTTGTACTTTATACAACAAATTATTGTCCGCAAGCGTCTACAATTTTTTATTTGTTAATTTTCCGATCGCACCATCCGGGTCTATTTTAACAAACAAAAGTATAAAGTAAAATCGTTAGACGAGGGACATAAAATTCTGTTTTTACGAAATCATTTTTTACTGTGTAATAGTAAAGGCAGAGGCGGTTTGGAAAAAAAACGTTACAATGGCACTATATTCCGAGTTTACCATACGAAATGTTGTCAAAATGATCAGATCCTTCTGTCCGTGCGAGCATTGCTCGAAAGAACCATGCACATCCGCTGAGCGTTTATTTTCCGCGAACGTCCACAAAATTTTTTCTTGTGTCAATTTTACTATTCAACAAGAAAAAAATTGAACACACCTTTCCTCGACGGAGATAATAAAAAAAATTGTGGACCTTCATTAACGAGAAACGTTTGTTGAACGTGCAAAACCATTTTTAACCGTGCGCTTGCCGAAGGAAAATACGGTTGAATTCAGCGATGAGTGGACGGAAATTAATGGGTGGATTTTTTAAAAGAAATAACGAGGAGAGAAAGGAATTGACCATTTTTTCTACGTACGAAAAAATTAATTCGTTCCGACGCATTTATCAAACATTTCTTCGTTTTCTTTAAATAAAAAACACGGTTTTTTTAAAGAAATAAAATAAACAGTTTGTGGAACGTTTTGCCGAGGAACGTTCGTACGATGTACAAAGTTCTTTTCACTGTACATCTGTCAAAGAAATATAATGAAAATTCAGTCACGAGTGGAAATAAATGCGCGAAAAAAAATATGTTGAAACAAATAATGCAGTGAGAGGGGAATTGACTATTTCGCTTCCCGCGGCGAATAAATTCATTCCGACGCGATCATCGGTATGTGTGAGTAAAAAAAATATGTTAAAAAAACAAAAATAAACAAATACGGTTGAATTCAGTAGTGACGAGTGGTTCGAGAGAAATCCGTTGTAAAAGGTCGGGGGGGGGGGGGGGGGGGCTAACGCCGAGGAGAAAACGAATGAATGGACTTAAATCTACGTCGAAGGATCGAAAAACCCTCGAGGAAAGGGGGAGCGCAGAGTAGCACAGGAGGATGTGTGGCGGAGGGCGGAGATTACGAGCGAAGGAGAAGGAACAGTGCTCGCCGGAGTGATAGAGCGTTAAAAGCATCCCCCATAGATCGTGAATACAGATGGGTGGGTTTGCCCGGTTTAAATTGCTCGCTGAGGAAAGTCCGACAAGGGGCTCGCTCGTTTAAAAGTTTTATTGCAAAAAAAAAGTAATGACAATAAAAAAAATATATAATAAAGAAAAAATGATATATCAAAAAAGAAAAAAAAAATTTTGATCTTCAAAGGGTCGGGGAGAAGATCGTTGCTGCATGCGACGCAGCCTCGTCGCAATTAAAACCTCTCTATTGCACAAACACGCCGCACGAGTCGGCAAATTAATTTTTAAATTAATACCCCGACCCGTTTGACAGACGGATAACGAAAGGACAATTGTAATTATAAATGTAATTAGTCGGGGGATTAAAAAAAAAGAGCCGCCAGATTCGTTTCAGAGAATCGTCGGATGTGCCCGCAAATTAATCCGCGCACTTCAAGTGTTACAGCGGCGTTCCCCATATTGCCATTATTTATTACACGGCCCGGACCAAAGCTTATTTCGATAATTGCCCGTGTGTTCAATTATTACCGATTTTCACAACGGTTCGATGAAACAGCGCTCCTGCACGGGGAAATATCCTCGAATTTAGTTAATTCAGCGCCGATATAATACCATTAAATAGAACCATTACGGGAAAGGGTAGTTGTTCCAGCCGGGTTTTCCGACCACCGCGTTATTCGACAGATTAATTACAACTAGATCCCGATACGGATTATAATCCAAATGCTCTATTACGTCGATGATTATTTGAATAAATTACTCGCGGAAGAGCGGGAGAGTTCAGCGCGAGGATACGAGTCGTGTGCGCGGGGTCGGTGATGGGGGCTTTAAAATTGTACCGTTCGAACGAGTATCGCTCGACGTGCATATCTTAACGTCACGTATATGCGCGAGGGCCGACAATTAAGTTCAAACTTCCGTGTACCTCCTACCAACCCCTTCCCCCCTCCGTGCCCCTCCAGTTCTATTTCGGTCCCTTCGGCCCCGAGGCAGAAAAATAAAATGTCCTCTTTAATTCCACCGGGACATGAATCTATATAGTATGCACATGTAGATAGTGGAATAGATAATGATTAGCCTTATCAGATAAAGGGATCACGAGGGAGGATGAAGAGGTGGGGGCGGGAAGGGGCGGGAGGGGGAGGTATAATAACGGGCCGCTACATAGTTTCCCAGGAAGGTACTTAAACGTCTAAACGATCGTTTCGATATCGTGTGTACGTGCGGGCGACACAAGCAGCCATCCCGCACCCTCGTATAGAGCTTTTGCTGCTGCTGCCGGTGGTGTGTCGCCGCGGCTGTAGCGTGCTCGTATCTCGGGGATTGCCGCAATCAAGTTATTACCCGAGCCCTTGATCTTCAACCGAGCCCCGGAAACCCCGCGCAGACCTCGACGCCGTACTTTATCGAAGCCACCGCCGGCACCCTTCCGATATTCGAATTTCCTCTCTGCCACGGTTATTCGCGTCGGATGCGGATTGATTTTTTTTCTTCTCATTATTTTTTATTTTTTTTTTTTAATAAAGATACCGCGTTGCGTGGCAAGATCAATTCGAGGAAAGCCCCGACGTCGCGAATTCCGAGCGTGGGATGCAAAGTTCGTTCGAGAATTGCAAATATTCTTTGAAGCGCTCCCTTTGCCCAGACTCGACCCCGGAAGCAGAATATTCTGTAGGGCGAAGAAGGGGCAAAATGGACCGGTTATGCAAAAATTTATGCAATTTGTTGTAATTCCGACATTCATTAAATTCTTGTTTTACTACTGGGCGTCGAAAAATAAAACACTTCTCAATTCCATCGTTCTCGGTAAGGCAACTTTTTTTTTTAATTCTGTTTTGTGAGATACTTAAAAAAATACTTTGTATAAACAGCTACTCTAATCTGAGCACACCAACGCGATAACGAGGGAACAATAGGCAAATTCGACAGCACACACTTCAATGCACTTCCAGCATAATACCCTTACATTTTGATAAACATCATAATACTTGTTACAAATTACTGCTAACTATATATCACTCCACATTATGTAAATGCTTTTAGGGAACCCTGTCCCAGAGCACAACAAACTTCTATCTATCTATCCACTCCATTCTGCCTAATACGGGCATTATGTTGAATCCGAATTTCACTCCAGTCTCTCCACCGTTCTCCAATTACACTTTTTCACAAAATTTTCCGGTGATCCATTCTGCCCCGTTCACTCCACTCTGCAGTATACGCGTCGTTTGCGGTATAAAATTTTCATTCCGCGCAAAATACGAAATTGGTGAAAATTTTCCACTCTGGATATTCAATTACCGAGAGGCCGTTGAGTCGACCGTTGAGTTCCGGCGGTCGCACGGAGAGAGCTTCCGGAGATTTAACAGAAATATAGACGTCGCACTTAATTGACAGAATTAGTGCATAATATGAATTTACGGTAGGAAAAGCAGTGAGGCAGGGGGGGGGGGGGGGGTGTTGGAACGATACCCAAGTTTATAATCGTCGGGTCTCGAGTTCGGTATGCTCGGCTGCATCCTTAACAAAGTTTTCTCCTTGACGGAGGAGAGAAATAGCCGGGAGAATAAGGGCGGTCGGTACACGGCGGAGGGCGTTGGGCGATCGATCGTACGTGACGTGCGGATGGCTTCTCTCCCGCGCTACCCGCTCGCCATCGCGAGCATCGCGCTCTGTATCCGGTGCACCCAGGCCGGGGTGTCCTCTGGCTGCTGCAACCCGAGCAGACATTGTCCTCGTATATTCAATGCGGCTTATAAATTCTGATAAACTTCCTAAGTCGAGGGTGAGAAGTACCAGGAAGACGTGTCGATCCTCACCCTCGTTTCCGGCCCGCCTCATGGGGATGGTCCAGCATCGCGCGATGCTCCTCGAGGGTGACCTTTACATTTTTTTTTTTTTTTTTGCATTTTTTCCCCCCTCGAGATTGCGTCGTCGGCTCTTATCCTCCGGTTGCGATTAGTTTCCCGAGTAGAAATTTTCGAGCGTTACATCCGGCCCTGATAGGGTCCTGATGAGACCTTGTAAGAGGAAAAGACGTTCATATTCTCGCGCTCTCCGGTGACCTCGGGAGCAGCGACATGCCGTGTTAATAATTCGGTATATGGAGCGGAATGGAAGGGATAAAATTTGCGTGCTCGCGAAATTAGAGCAATTAGTCTCTTTCGTTCCGGGGACGTCGTGACCGAAGGACGCTTCGGGTAAACACATTGTTCGACTCTACGGGATTTAGCGAGGTGTTCTCGTGTTTGAGATCCCGATCGCGCTTGGCCGACCGATAATTTTCAACGAGGACGGGATATCTTGTATTGCGTTAAGTTATTATACAGTTAAGTTGTTGTGTTGAAATTGTGTTGAAATTTATATTGACGATGATCGGGGTCAGAAATGGACATATTTTGTGCACTGGTATGCGAGAATGGTTGATAGAGAGAGACGTATGAATTTGAACGAAGGACGATAATCTAATATTGTTATGTTTCTTTTCTACTGATTTGTGTACCTTGACCGTAATATTTACGGGATGTGAAATTTGTGAGCCGATTGCGTCGATGACAAAATAATATTTATCCTGTTTCTTATTAAGTGATATATTTTATTTTATTTTATGGAATGCTATTTATGAGAATTGTGAGTTTAATTTTTTTTTTTTTTAAAGGAAATTTATGGTGAAGATCTTGTTCGAATTTTACTTCGGTTTTTGCAATCTTACAACCTTATCAGGCCCTCCGCAGGCCTCTTCGGGACCTTATCAGACTCCGCGCGAAAATTTCTACTAGGGTTCTTGGATGCGTTTAGATTTTTTTGGTTGCATCAATTTTTAGTAAAACGGTTCAGTCGAGTTTTCCTCTTTGGGTTCACTTTTTTAAGGTATGGCTTACCGCTCGGTCATGCTTCATCGCGGCTAGGTTTATTATTTTTTATTTTTATCTCCGACACCCGGCTCGGATCCCCGAAGCGTATACATATATCTCGTGCATCTGACTATATGTGCCTCCTTGAAAACTCGATACGCGCTCTGTTTCCATACCGTCCCGGCACGCTTGTACACGTGGATTGAATATCGTTTTTGGATCCTCTTGCCATAGAACACTCGCTTCCGGTATCCACTGTACCTTTCCGTTCGCGTCTCGTTCACGGTAAAATAGAACCGTTACCTTCGATCCCGCTGGGACGTACGGTTGCGAAATAAAAACTCTTCCATAATGATGAAAATAATAATAATATGAAATAATATCAATCGTCATCAATCATTTATTGCATATAAAAAGGGTGCTCTTTTTGCAAGCGGAGGGTTCTTATTTACTCGATACAGAGTGAGAAACTCATATCCAAGAAACCGACGAGGATCGATATATTAAATTTGAAGAGCAAAAACAGCCACTATACAGATTTTCCTTAGACAAGAAAGCACTTAGGTAGTAGTTTCGAATAACGCTATACTTTGGGCAGTCGAAAAGAAAGTGTACGATAATAATATTAACGATTAATATTTATATTATTATTGTTATAATATGTATTGTTGTACATTTTGCAATCTTATCGTGTTAAAGCAGGTAGGAATAATTTATTGCCGAGAAAAAAAAAACATCCTCGAACGTTCCAGGCTTCGTGCGAGCTCATTGTTTCAAGTTCGGAGCTCTAATAATAGTTAAACACGGCCGAGACGTAGAGCGGTCGTGAAAATATCCGATTACCCTTAGTCTTTCGTTATGTGACGGGTGCATGCAACATCGTCGTTAGCCGACAAAGCGGACAGGCCGGGGAGCAACGAAACAACGCCGGGTTTCAATGGATTGAATTACCGATGTATCACCGTTGAAATTTATAAGGCTCGGTCCGCCAGACCGCGGCGGCCGATTGGCTCCTCGGTGACCCCGGGAATCCCGCGACTCCCGCCGGCTATTGGTCGAAGGCTTGTGAAATAAAGATCGTAAACTAAAAAAAAAAAGAAAGAAAAAAAAAGAATGAAAAAAAAGAAAAAAAAACAATGAAAATAAAAAAGTGATTTACGGCTACGAGCAAGAAGAGACTGTACACGCGAAGTGTACGAGCAGAAGAGATTCATGGACATTGATTGGTAGAGCGAAAAAAAACACACACACATTTTTCGTCCGCCAAAGTGTCCGAAAGCTCTCCTTCGCGATATTGCAGGCCGGAGATTGCACGGAAAAATCTGTAATCGCGAGAGGGAATAACACAAATCGATTTATCGGCCGTATCATTGAAGCTCGATGGTTAGAAGCTCGAACCGGATGTGTGTTTTAACATTACAAAGTAAGCAAGGACTGTTCGCAGAGCGAGCCCCGGTGGCGGATCCGTTACAGCCGCATGCTCTCAGGCTTCAATTGGATTCCACATTCATTCGGCGTATCGATCCCCGTCCCGAAGGTATCGCCTCATTCCAATTCGGCGTATCCATTAGTTTATTCATGAATTGGGATCGCGACTCCGCGCGCCCTTGTTCACGGCATATTATGCAGGACAAAAAAAAAACTGAAAAAAAAAATCTACGGCACGAAATGAGAGCCTCGTCCGCGCATCGATGCGAGCATGCGAGTTAAAAGAGTCTTTTTGTCGAACTCTATCGCAGAGATAACGGTGCTATTTTGCCTTCCCCCTTTTTTTTTATTATTTTTTACTTCCTGTCGTTAAATTCTCCGGATAATTGCAGCAGAACGCACTGCGCTGAAATATCAAATTCAATTTATTCTTCATTGAAACGGGCGAGAGCAGGGAAGTGGCGCGTGACTCACTGCGGATGCTGCGCTGCCATCCGGCCGTTGCCGAGGCAGAGCACTCTCTGATGCACATTGCTCCGGTGAAACCGTGCTCGTTGACTGCATTACTTAATTTCTCATTCACGCAGGATGCTAGGTGCGAAACGAATCAATCGGGCCACCAACCCCCGTAGCCCTGGGCTGGAATATCCCCGCGCACGGACTGTCGGCGCGTTCGTTCGCTTCGTCCGTCCGTCCGTCGCTCGGTCGGCACCAACCGAAGTCATGAATAATTCAGGGATCCCGTGCAATTTATAACTCATGAGTCGGTGATACGTTCGTGTTACACATCGTGAATACATTTGTCGAGTTATTTCCACTATGGTACGCCGATCGTGTGGCGGACGGAACCGCAAGCAGCATCAACGAGTACGTTGGGTCGGTCGGGCGGGCGGAGGGGAGGGGGTCGGTATGATCGCGTTCGATTGCTCAAAAAATTTACCGGATGACGTTCGAAAAACCATCATGGACAGGTCCGTTAATGCTCCGTCAACATTGCCGCATCTATGTTGCATCGGATGCCGTCTGTCACCGAGCTCGTCGATACGCCTGGCCGAGCCTATTCCTGGATTCTTACGAAGCCCCGTTGTCGCTCCGTGGAAGGGACGGCTAATTGATCGTCGTTATACGAATGAAATTCGACGATAAATCTCGGTACGACTGTAATAACTGCGAGGCGCGAGCCAGCGCTCGCGAAGGAGGAAGCAGCCTCGGAGAATAAGGGTGAGACGGACGGGCAGGCTAATAGTTATTGATCACCCATATTCAAGCCCTCGGACTGACTGCCCGGTTACAGACTTCCATTTTCCATTGGCCGTTATCGATCTTCCGACAATTTTAAAGAATCACCTTTCGGGAACTCCTCAGCTATTCCTGATCACGAGAACTCGAGCTGTGGAGTTGAAGATTCTTGACCCGGCGGTTTCTTCCTTGACGCAAGGGGCTGATTGTTCTAAGGATGTTGGGGGTGAAAATCTTCTCAAGAACCATGCCTTAGACATCCTTAGACCTACTTGCTCTAAGGATATCTGAGTGAAATTCTTTCGAAGAGCCGTCCCAAGACCTGATTATTCCGAATTTTTCTCTGATCAAAGTCTTCTCCAGAGCAATCCCAGGACCTGATTGTTTGAAGGTTCTCTGTGGTGAAGATCTTCATCAGAATAATCTTGGGACTTGATTGTGCTAACGTTTCTGGATGAAAGTCTTCCCAACAGCCATCCCAACGCTGATTGTTCTAAGGATTTCTGGGTAAAAGTTCTCCCAAGAGCCTTCACAGGACCAGATTGTTCTAAGTTTTTCTTTGTAGCAAATCTTCCCTAGATCAATCCTAGGACCTGATTGTTCCAACGATTCTGGGCGAAAGTCTTCCCAACAGCCGTCTCAGTTCCGATCGTTTTGAATCCCTCCTGAATCACAGTTTTCTTTCCTTTAACTGGTTCCACTTTCTGAAGACACTTTTCTCTCAGAAGCCCTACTAGAAGATGTTGCCCTAACAAAAAACACACACTAAGGTAAAGGGCCCAGTTTCTGACACTCTCCAAGTTTGTGACAGGGGTGCCTCTAGCTTAGTCAACTCCCCCACCTTTCGGTATGCGGCCAATGGGTAGCGCGCATTCGGGGGCTCACAAACTCCGACTCTTGGTCCTCTTTCTTTATCCCTATGATTTTACACGCTTAAAGTGAGAGAGCTGCGTAGAAGTGTCATAAGCTGGTCCTTTTACCTTAACCGAAATCCCTCCCGGACAGTATCAGCCCAGCTTTCGAGGGAAACGTAGTATTTGGAGACAGTGCATGAGTGACTGGCTGGACGACGCGACTCGCCAAAATAATTACGGGCCAACACCAAGGAACAGTATACGCTTGTGCGGGGTAACTTTGACGAGGACTGATTCTCGCCGCCTGAGGAAGTGCACACATTAGAGTACACGGTCGATGGGAATATGCGGGCCGACGTTATAGAATGATATCCAGCCAGGTTGCGTATACAAGCATCCGCAGCGACGTCCCCGAGTGTCCCAGTGAGAGTACCTCGCCCCGTCCCACGCTCTCCGGCTCTCTCGCTGGAAACTCTTCGTCCCCGACGGTACCGAGCGCAGAAAGTTGGCGCGGTTCTCTAATTTCATCCAATCCACGCGAGTCCGTGTGCCCGCGAGAGCGCGATGGGGATGAAAAGCCAAACTCGTTAGCGCCGGAATGGAGTTGTCTTGTCGTAACAACCCTCCACGGATGGTAGCGGGACAATGCATTTGAAATCTGATCATTCCCGTCGTAGTCGCGGCTTACGCACCCAGCGGGGCCCCTGCTTGATGAAAATTTTCCCTGCCCCGCGTATGTCGGACCTCGCTATCCTCCATACGACATAATATATACCACCGCCGCGGCATAATATTTCATCAAAGCCAAGCATCGGACTTTGTATGAACTCCGTTAAAAAAAAAAAAAAGAAAAATGAAAAAAGAGAGAATGAAACAAAAAATTTAATTAATGCGAATACGAGTAACATCGCATTCCGAGCGGGAGTAGCGGGTTGAGGATAAGAAAACCGTGAGTGTATCGGTCGCAAAAATGAAACTTTGAACTCGGGTTAAGCGTTCAGGATTTTCACCGAACATTGTCCCGTAAGCACCGGTCCGACCCTCTCCTCCTCGCTCCGGAGCTCTTCCACATCCAGCAGCAGCGGCAGCTCACCTATACTTTTGTCCTACACGGGGGTAGGATTGTTTCCCAGGGTGTAACGATCCTCCGGGAGTAATTGCGGAGTCGTTTTAGTTGAGTCAGCACGGTCGGTGAACAGCACGGAGAGAGGGACAGCGTGTCAGAGTGGAAAGCGGGAAAAGGAACGCGGGTCCACGACTCGACGGGGTGACGGTGGAGGGTTGTACGCCGCGTAGATGAGGCAGGGGGGCGGGGGGTTCGAGAAGGGGGAGGCTGACGCTGGGGCGTTTAGTGGCAACCGAGGAGAACGGACGTGGAGGAGACGAGCGTTCCGCGAGAGAGGATGAGAAGAGTCCTCTCGGTCCCCGAACGGGAGAAACTCACTCTCTCCCGGGGACGAGCGCATATATAGAGAAAAGCTGGGATGAGAGGCAGGGAATGGGGGGGAGGGGGGGGGGGAGAGAGAACGGCCATCTGTATTCCACGGAAACTCCCCGTAAATTTTCCAAATATTTTCCGCCCTACGGTAAATCAAGGGGACCACGCCCGAGCGTGGCTCTTTCTCTCGCGCTTCCGTGCTCCGTTCTCCACCTTCTAGGTCCTCACGACCGCGTAAGCCCAAGCTGGTACCGCTGCTGGTGGTCCTGCGCCATATGCAGAAAGTTGGTCCACCCACCCCACCTGGCAGTGCAGTCGCTAAAAAGTAACTTAGGGGTGGAAAAAAAAAAATGAAAAAATAATGCCCCTCGCATCCGTGACGGGGTAGGCGATGCTGGACGACTTTGACACCGGCACGCGAAACACGTTCGCAATGGAGTACAGGCTACTGCTCAATTTAACCGCTCAAGTTTCGCTGCAAACGAAATGGTATGGATTTCCCCTGGTGGAAATTTTGCGGCTTCGCATCGGGCACTGACCAAGACCCGACCGCGAGGGGAATTTCCACCGATGTATCGTTGGAATCCCTCGAAAGGTCGGAGATGGAGTTTCGCAAGGACTCGCAGGAAAAATCCAACACTAACCATTTTATTGGCTGTTCGCTCGGAGTTTCGTGCTCTGTGCGCGGTATACGCGATTAATGAGAAATATTGCGTTATGCTAGATGAGTTTGACGGGAATTCTATTATTTAAAAATCATAACACCGCTGTCGTATCTCGCGGCTGTGATGCGAATGGATTTTGCGATCGACATTATTTCATACGGTTAGCAACGGAATTGTGCATGCGTGCCTGCGCGGGGTTTGAGTGGGGTGAAACGGAACACCGGGGAGAAATTTACAATTTTTACAGATTCGTCGCGGAACATAAACAAACAAAAAAGTTTCAGCTCAAATGGAGGACTCCGTTTCGCCCCAGATTTCCCGCCAACTCGTTATCGAAGCCAGATGCTCTTGTGCGATGGAAAAAAAAACAAATTGGTACGACGATGTCCCCGTAGAAATAGGTTTTTGTTACCGATTGTCAGCGAGACATAATTCTAGAGATGATAATTCGAGCTCGCTCGGTAAACCGATCTCTCCGCTAGCCCGAAAGAACGCTCTGCGCCGGATTCGACGAATCTGGAACAATTGGATGAGACTCGAGAGGAACTACGCGGGGCACGAGGACTGTTGTCCGCGCGAGTGGCTTCCGTGCGCGAATGTAGCATAATCGAAATTCTCCGTCTAACCCCCACAACGCAGCTCCCCCCTCTCCCCCCCCCCCTGCACCGAATCAAATAATCGATGCCGGGCTCGAAAATTTACCCGCGTTTTCGCTGCCGGTACGAAATGCGGTTCTATCGTACCACCTATTGTTATGCGAATGTACCAACGATTCCGAATTCATCCCTGCTTTGCATTTCCTTCTTTCTTTTCTAATCCATTCATTCGAATTGGAACATTCATCGCGCACACTGTAAAGCCTCCAGATAGGTACATTTTTGGTCCAACCCCCACCCCCGTCCCCCTCCCCCAACCGCCGTCTTTTTTTTCTTTTACTTTCTTCTATTCTTTGCTCTTGACTCTTTTTTTTTCCCCTCCCAATTCCCCACGACTCTTGCGTCGCGTTCGTAACCCAGCCGTGAGTAATGTATTTACCGATATGTACGGCGACCTAACCGCGAGCACCGAGGATTATTCGCTCCCGGAGGACAGGAAGAGGAAATAAGAGGAGAAAAAAGAAAATAGAAAAAAAAAGAGATGAAAAAAATCGCATAGCCGAGGTAACCGCCGGGGAGGCTCACGAGAAATCGGCTGGAATGGCGAACGCGCGAGTTACTAGGTAGGTAGATAGGTTCCCGGCAGATACGGGGGATGGAGGTCCGGACCGAGCCCGAATAATCGACGAGCGAGAGAGACCTCTGGCGTGGGTGCTCTGATGTCGATGGATCCGCGGGCGCTAGGACGTTGCGCTGTGCGCCGCGATGTTCCGCTTGCGTTCATCTCGTCGGGTTAACAGATCGGGGCTGACGTAACTTTGGACTCGCCAAGTTTAACCTCGACCCGACAGACACTTAGTCTGGATTTAACTGCTAGTTGATCAGGAAATCCGAGGCTTGAGCTTGATACATTGGCCTCACCTTTCTTACAAGTTACCGGAATCTCGCAAGACTCTTTTTTTACTGGTCCGAAATTTTGTTTGCGTTTTTTTTTTTTTTTTTTGTAGATCATCAGACTTTTGTGAAAAAGAACGCATCTATATCTGGCGCGAGGTCTGCCGTTGATACCGGGGCAAAACGGGATGCTGGAGAATAATGGCCGTTCGGATGAGTCCTAAGAGGTGCCATTTTACCTTCCATTTTCTATCGGTGTTCCAATTCATTTTTTCGGGATTTTTTTTTTCGGTAGATTATCAGGATTTGAGAAAAAGAACGCATCCATATCTGGCGCTAAATGTGCGGTTGATACTGGGGCAAAACGGGACGCTGGGAAATAATGGCCGTTCGGATGAGTCCGAAGAGGTGCCATTTTACCCTCTAGCTTCTACCGGTCTTCCAATTTATTTTTCGGGATTTTTTTGTGTTCCTTTTGGCCCCATCTTTGCATGGTACAGCGTCCCATTTTGACCCCGACCTGGCTTACATTGAACCATCAGGCAGTCGCGCTTTGTGACACGCGAAACGATAACACGATACAAAACTCCCGAATATCCGGAGACTCTTCGGGGAACCTTTCACGGTGGAATGGACATCATTCTTCGTGGAGTATGTTTTATTTATGTTCCTCCCACCCCCAAAAACGGCGTCCTCCTCGAGCGAATAATATATCTGGACGCAACAGCTCTGACGGCTCCGGTCGTATCTGATTTTGGCCTCAGTAAAGCTTCTCCTCTGCCATTGGCATCGTGCCACTGGTCCATCAATGTAATTATTTCCATGTCATGTGCGCGACTGCGCCCACTTCCGCCTATCCGACGATGCGGAATCGATCCGTATTCCTCGAGTCCGAAGAGAACGAAAGATTCGGCGCGCGATCGCGGATGAGAAAGAATTCGTCGACCCGACAAGCTGGGCGGTCGGTTAATTGGTTGCCTTAACAAATTGGTTCGTTGCCAACTAATTAATTTGTCCTCCCGAGAATTTAATTGCTCGACCAATTAGATAATTTATCCCCCCCCTCCCCAAAAAAAAAAACGAATTCATCCATGACTTCACTTCCGGTAAAAAAAGAAACTAAGATTTTTCAAACCGCAAGTGACTTAAAAAAAAAACTACGAAACCCCAATTTTTTTGAGAATCGTCAGAAATAGGTAAATCATTTGTCTGGTTGTCCGACGATCGAGATATCCCCGTGCATCAGCGGGGTCATTGGCGATGCGATATTTTGCGGCTTCGTCTAAGCCCCCGTGAGAGCGAAAAGAGGGGTGGGGAAGGGCGGGGGATTGAGCCCGAGAGAGAGTGAGCAGCTAATTCTCAACACCGCACGTAAACAGTAAATCTTATGGAGAAGAGTAAGCTGCTTTGCGTACCCGGGGCCAAGGCGATTTCGAGAGCATTGTATAGCAATAGGTTGGAGCGGGTCTCCAACAACGGTAGACAGCGGTGAGCAAGAGGGTAGGAGATACGGTCGCATCTCGGGAGTAAAGTGCACGGCGCCTGGAATGGATTCTCTTTTGGGTGGCGTTGGTCCCGCTGCGGTGCGGCCCCTGAGAGGGAAGAAAATCGGGAGACGGTGGTGGCGAGAAACAGTGGAAAGGGATGCTGTATGCACGAGGCATAGTGCTGGGCGTGGACCGAGATCCAACGAGGCTTTAAGGATGCAACGAATTAAATCTTTGACTCTGGTTTGCTTCCTTTTTACTCGAAGCCCCCACACGCCGGGGCTCGGATACCTTTCGAGCGTTAATAAAAGGATCCGCGGCGGCATCTACCCGGTGCGCTCTGTCCGGCGAGGAATCTACGAGGAGGCAAGCCGGCAATCCCACGGACAAAGAGCCCGCGGACCGGAGGAGAGAAATGGAATCGAGAAAACGAAAAGTGCACGGGAGCAGTGAGAGAATATACACTGGTTCCGGCCGTGCGGCACTCGAGAGATACAGAGGGAAGATCCGAGTGCATCAGCGGGGAGACATTGTTTGGAAAAAAAAAAAAAAAAAATGGACCAATAAATAATAAATCCGTCGGCACTGTAGGAGGAAAGAAAGGGAAATAAAAAGAGACGAGGGTTCTTTTGGTGGAAACGAGAAAGAATCGTCTGGGCCGACGTGGGTGGGGTTGGATTTTTCGTCGGGTCTCTGAGGTTACCGTCAACTTTCTCAGTTGAAGCGTGTGTCGCGATATCACCGGATGCCGTACAGCACACGGAGATCGCATATCGTCGGATTCGATCCGGCTCCGCGTTGGACTCCGCGCGAGACCAACTCCGGGAGAAAACTTTTTACTCGTCGTTGTGTCCAAGTTGGCCGGGATAACCGAGCACGGCCCTACAATATTCAGCTGCTCTGTGATTGAAAATAAATGTTATCTGCGTTCGTACAGTGTCCTCGTCCCATCTCCTTCCACCCCAATCCGGTGGGATGAGGCTTTCCGAAAAGTACGAAAAGTCGTGACAACTTAAATTCGCTGGGATTTAAGGTGGAGTGATATAAAACCGTATTTTATCGGACGAATGAGCGTTTCTTATCCATGAGACGGTTTCGTGGAATTTAGGGTAATTCCGGGTGATACGGCTCGCCGGGTGACATTACCTATCGGGTCACATGTTTTTAGGGTGATATATGATATCCGAGCCCTTTTAGGGACAAGTAATCCACGTGTATTGATACCAGGTATTGATACCATATCACCCGTAATGTTCGGGTGATATAGTCAATACCGCAGCTGTTTGTGAATGTCATCGCCAGTCGATAATTAAAATTTGTTGGCCAGAATGCTCATTGATGTCGAAAGGGTAGATTTCCGGTCTTCGGTCCACTTTCGTTTTAAGGCTGTACATCAGGTTTTCCCTGTTTGGAAAACCATCGATGTCCCGATCGTCCGGAATTTGCCTGTATGATGTGCAACCAACGTTAGGTGAATCCCCGGAGACATCTCGAACCAAAATCGTTGCAGCCGGACGTTGACGAATGGATTCCTCCCCGGCTGTGCGGATCATTATCCATGAGTCCATTTGGTTGTTCATGAGGATCATGAGACAGAGCGGAGTAGGATATATATCGTAGTGGCATTCGGCGTTGCAGACGAGCATTATCATCATTTATCGGCACCCGCACTAGAGAGAGGGGTTTCTGCACGGGCATATAGCCTCGGGGTTCTCGGACACTCAAAAGGTGAACTGGCGTTCTGTTCTCCAGTCGCCCCCTCCTCGATCACAATGCTTTGGCTCAACTGCAGCTACTTCACGTACAGGAATACTGGATGCTGAGCTCGCTTTGACACATTGCTGCCACGAATACCATCCAGGAACCGCGTACCCTTTGAAAGCGAAGCTCGATCTGCGTATCCTGACGTGGTATGCAAGATAACGATGGCGTGCGGTTACATTGAGTTTCCACGCTACAATGGCCGCCGTTAAATGACCGAAGGATTGTCGCCATGTTCATCCGGATGTTGACTGTTAGACGCCGGCTTGAAATGGATGTTGCTCTTCCATCGCGTCGAAATTAAATTTGAAAAATGGATTTTTGGGAATTTACATGCATTCGGCTCGGAATCGAGAATACAATGCATTCGGACAAGACAATGGATAGAATGCATTGTCGATCTCGGTACTCAGCGTTGAACAAATTTATAATTTAATTAGCCTACATTGTTGATTGTTTGAAATAAATTTGATATTATAGACACGATCTATTTTACTTGCTATTATTATCGTAACTCGAGACCCCCTTCGTTTTGGACACGAGGTACTATCGGATTTTTGTTAAGCGCAAACAATTACGCGGAAGTGTAGTCGAGAATTTTTTTACCCATTCATTTTTTACAAAAAAAAAAAAAAAATGATATTGCTACTTTTGTGTCGATTTATCGTATATTTTTATCATTTTTTCTTCCTGTAATGCTTCTGAATATATTATCGTGTATTTCTTCTGGAACTTGATACGCGCCTAGAATTAACCGACACTTCAGCGAGAGGCAAAATGCATCGCATGTTTGCATAAACAAAAACCGAAAATCCGGATTTTTAGCTAAAATTGATCCAGCCTACAATTGGTCCGCGTGGGGAAGAGATGCATTTTTTCACGGCATGATCGCGATTCCCCGACCTATTTTATTACCGGCCCAATATTTGATATGGAAATCCGTGCCGGAAGCGAAGAGAACAAAAAAAAGGCGTTTTCCGCGATCGCCATCTTCGAAACTATCTGGAGCACGGCGACGTTGCTGGAGGAGCTGCGAGAGCCACATCGTTGGAATGGATATCGAGCCGTGGAAACATGCGAATTGAGATAGTCGCTTTTTCTCTGAGAGATTTGTGCGGATTTTTTTCTGTTCTCTTCTTTTTCCCAGCGAGCGTACAAAGACGTAACTAGGGTACCAGACAGGCAAAAGTCGGAGATAGAGGGGGAACATTGCGCATCGTGATTCCGTGCGACCAAAATCCTTTTCTCCAGATAACCGTTGTCGGTGTCCGTGGATCTGGGGTACGCGATGGTAACGGCGGAGGATGGCCGAGCGGGTGGCTTTCGGCTATTCGTTTTGCTCGTTCGGCACGACGAGTTACTGTCTTTCGTTAGTCGGTTCGCTGAGTTCCACCCAGGGTTTCTCGCTTGGTAGGTAGCTCGAAGGATTTTCTAGCCGGAGGCCGCGCGTCGCGCGAACCACCATGGTCTCCTCTCGCGTGGAAACTTTTATTCCGCCAACAGTGCTCCATTTTCTCGGTGCCCTTATTCCAGAAACTCCTCGCTCACCCCCCGGTGATTTTCAAACAGTCGAATTCGTCGGGGCGAACACTCGTTGATTCACGAAAGTACAACCGTCCGCGGGAGCCCGTTCTGTATGTTCGGGCGAGCAGCGAAATATGCGCCAGGCGTGACAGAAGTGGTATCGTACCCGGACAATGCGGAGTTAAATGCCAGGAGATCGCGGACGAATTGCGACCAGACTGTTCTTTTTTTCAAATCAGAGATTTGTTAGTTTTACATCAGAGGCTGATGAGTTACTCGCAAAGCCTTTTCAGGACCCTGTCATGCATTTCGGGCGCTGAAAGTTTGAAGGAAATTCCGCAGTGCTTGAAAGACGAGTCACTCGTCTTGTCCATGGAAATCTCACTTTAGAGCCGAGCTACTAAAGAATCTTCCTTTTATGATCGGCACTCAATAACTCTGCACAATATCTGGAACATAATAACTCTGCACAATATCTGGATCATGACTTGTAGCTAGTGTAATTCTAAAAACCTATAAAATTGGTCCAAATAACTGATGAAGGTTTTTGAAAAACCTGGCAGAAATCTCACTTTACAGCCGAGCCACTAAGGTTCTTCCTTGCATAACCGGCAATTAACAACTCTAAACCATATCCCCATCTTTATTCTATGCCAGTGACGTTCTCGAATCCGATAAAATCGGTCCAAATAACTGTTCCAGTGGACGCCAACAATTTAATTATTTTATCGCTTTCCACGTCAACTCTTGATGAACATCATTTGCAACAAAGTTGCGCAGGAGCTATGTAGGTGGTGATACATGGGCTGGATTCTACCGATGAGTTTTACTTGAAATTCGCGACACGTTGTCATAGCGTGTTTCGTATCGCATACCGAGCGCGATACGTAATTAAGTAGGGTGGGCGATCGATGAGCCAGAGTCGACGGGATCGGGTAATTATTTATAGGTGAAGTAGAGATAGGACGAGCGGTGATCTCCGATCGTGGAATCCATCGAACGAGTCCGCGGCGAGCTTCGTTAGATATTTCGTGGTTAAGCAGTATATCTGGCTCGTTTTGATACGGGCTGCGGTACGAACGTTCCACGGTGCGCGGATCGCTGTTGCAGAGGGTACTGGCTTCTACCCGAAGCAATTTGGTATGCGTGCTCGGTAACCCGGACGTGTAGATAGAGGTGTAAAATATAGTGAGTAGCGGCGGCGGCGGGGTTAACTGTGCCCTGGCAAAGTGGGGTCGCTGACTGAGATAGGATCGAATAGGAAGTCTCTGCGTGGTGCGCGACAAGTCTCTCTCTGCCTCCCTCCATCCAACTACCGGGTGGGATCTTCGCTTCCAGCATAAAGTCTTGGATATAGGTGAGGATGGGGCAAAATGGAACAGCTAGGAAATAAAATCCCTTCGGGTGAGCCCAAAGTTACCCGACGATTTACCGACGACAATGAAATTCGGGCCAATTATTCTCGTGACGGAGAAAAATGTAATAGATGGGTTCGGGGCAAAATGGAATGCCCCTCAACCTCGCCGCGTGAGGGACCGACACTTTTTCTTTTACCGGAGTTAAAAAAGTGTCTCATTTTACTCCAGTTTTTTCGACGGTTCAAAGAATTTTTCTGAAGATTTTTTCTTGTACCTATCAGTTTGCATCATTTCCATTTTGCCCCACGCCCTTCAGGGCTCCAATGAATTTTTCCGATAATTTTGCTCGGCTCCATTTTTGCCCCTTATCTGGAGGATTACCGCGTTCCCTCTTTGCTCCAGTTCCCATTTTGCCCCCGATAAAATTCAACAATCATATTCGGGATAATTATTTTGGTGATCGGAAAAATGTAATAAATGGGTTTCGGGGCAAAATGGAATAGCTCTCAACCTCGTCGCCACAAGAACTGACACTTTTTTAACACCGTTATAAAAATGTCCCATTTTACGCCAGTTTTTCTAATGAATCAAAGAATTTTTTTTTTTTTTACATATTCCAGTAGTCCATTTTGCCCCGTGCCTGCCAGTTTGCGCTAACCTATTTCACCCCGCTCTCATCAGGATTTCAATTAATTTCTCCGATAATTTTTATGTGCTCCATTTTACCCCTTGTCTGTCAGATTACAGCATTTCCACTTTGACCCACTTCTCATTTTGCCCCGCACTGTACCAACTATGCGTACGTACATTGATAAAGTATCGCGATTGAAATACGATCGGACGACACCGACCGAGTTTTTATAAACTGTCAATATTCCGCGATATGTCTGCGTGCCGCAACTCATACGTTTATCGAATGTAATCCGATTAAAAATCGATCTGGTCCGGCGAGAACTCGTCGAGTCGAGAATCCTCCCCAACACGTAACGTCACGCGACCGTTCGAATACAGACTCGCATCCTCCCCTTGCTGCATCCGCCTCCTTTATAAAATATATGTCTTTGTAAAATATACTCGAATAGTCGAGTCACGTACATGAACGGAGCTTCGAATAGCGACGCATATCCTATATAACCCGGACTCCTCCCTATTCTACTTGTCCCGTTCACGTGCCACGGCGTTCCACTGCCGCGATATACTATGTTCACTACCCGCGGGGAATCGTGAATTAAATTATTCTTTGACGGATACCCATTAATGTCTTGTTTTGCACGGTATATTGAATTTTTATTATTTTTTGTTGTATTCCACGATAGAGTGAAAATACCAGCGTTGAAAACGGAACGTATAGGATAAATTGGTATATCAATGAAAAATGCGTCCTCAGAAAGGACGGCGAGCTCATCGATTTCTGGTAAAAAAATATCAAATATTTAAAAAAAAAGGTAAACATTTTCTCGTGACAGACTGTTCGTAATGGTGATCCGATGGTGTGGAAACATTTCCAGGTTTGAATAATAATAAAAAACATAAAACAACAGCGAGAGTGTAATTTTGTTTTTAGTCGAAAATATTTGTTCAAGAATCCTGGGAAAACATTAAACTCTTTCCTCTCTTTCACATGATTCAGAGGTAGCTTACGAACCATCAAAAGTGGGACATTTTCAATAAATAAATTTTATCCCCGATAAAGAAATCAATAAAACACGTTTTATTTTCGTGAAATCGACGGACTCGCAGCTCGAGCGCCTGTGAAAAATGCATGTCCGCATTAACTTCCGCTAAAGTTGAAGCGCACAATTTTATGAACTTCGTGTAAATAATAAATTCCACGTAATGCATTTTTTTGCCGTGAATGAATGAAATAATCATAGTAATCTCCTCCAGTGCTTCACTCGATAAGTAACGCCCCGTTATGGGATTTTCGTTAAACAAAAAGGGCAATAAAAAATGGATTGTCATTCGCTCAAGGCCCGTCATTCTGCAAAAAGAAATTTTAAAAAGCATAAAAAAAAGTGTCATCGATGGATTTTTGTTAAATAAATATATTCTGAGAATATATTTGTCCGGCATTAGCATTTATTTCGTTGGAAAAAGAAAGACGCAATGCGAATGTCGGCAAAACTATTTTTCCCTCTGTTTCATACGGTCTGTTTACGTACTCGCTCGGCCATAAGATTAGTCAAGTGTACAGTGGCGGAAGAAAAATAATAATAATAATCTCAAAGCCCCGGAGGGGCGCTCTACGTCCGCCTCGAGGCAACCCCGGTGAACAAAGCCGGATGGTTAAGGTATCACCGAAAACGAGGAAAAGACAAGCCGGCTACGTGTTAATTCGCGAGAGAAAATATATGTATTAACGTCACGCGATACACGCGGTAAAACGGCACCGGAGCCATTTCACTGGGGACTGGCAAAAATGATATAGTGTACGCGGCGCGTTGGTAGCAGCAACAGTACGATGAGGACAAGAGATACGCTCCCTTTATTCTCATTTGGCTTCCTCATTACGGACTTTGCCAGCTATCCTTCGCAGCGACAACGGCACCAGCCGCACATATCCCTTTTCCCATCGGCAACAACATGCGAGAAACAGCGGCCGACTTTGTAACCGTGCACTTTAACGTAGACGTACGGACCCGGCGATACCATCGTTATGATCCCCAGCCGCAAAAAAAAAGAAAATGGAAAAAACAATATGAAGGGTCGGAGAGAAATACAAGCGAGCTCGTAGACTCTTTATGTCTTTGTAATAATTCTGATAACTGTAAGAACATGCTGTACACTTGGGAAGAAGAAAGCGGACTAAGCTCAAGCATTCATTTGGTCGACGTAAAAATACGTGCGCGCAAGCTCACATTTTGGGCTGATCAAATAACGTCTTTAAATGGATAAAACGCGTATCACTGCCCCTTCATTAATTCGCTCGTCTAGTTAATTGATAAAGTAAAATATTCGCCATCCCGATAATCCTGTTCAGAACCCTAGCAATACTGTCCTATGAAGCTACGGGAATTACACTCATAAGAATGAGAACCAGAGAACTTACCAAACGTTTCACCACGACCCAAATAGAAAATATCAAACTATTATGCATACTACTCATACTGAACATAATACATACCTTCGAACACCCAACACGTACAACTTACCAACATCTCGAAACAATGAGCAATGAAGAAATAAACCGACTTTTTCAATTTCAAGTACCAATGCTTAACATAATTATTTTTGAAAAACAATGTTATTATAGAAGCATGAAAAACCGTGGCTGAAGGCCGTCGGCCGATCGCCAATTGGCATCATATATGTAATCTAAGTCTGTTATGTACCAAAAACTGTCCCATGTTATGCACTGTCAATAAATTCACTACTAATAAAATAAAATAAAATAAAATAAAATAAAATAAAATAAAATAAAATAAAATAAAATAAAATAGGGAGAGTAAGAGCCATTGAGAGTCGTACAAAATCACGACAGGAATGTTGTAGTTATAACGAACAATCAATTAATCCCTCAAAATATTCCGCTGCTCTACGAGCGAGAAAAGCCGTGATTTCGGGCCGACTCTGTAAATAATTTTCCCCGCCCGGGCGTCTGGGAACGAGTCGTCACTCGGCTCGAACGCGGGAATCCATGCAGGCAGATAAATCCAGAAGGATTTTCAGATAAGCCGTAACGTACCGTACTCCGGGGAAGGGAGGGTGAGTGGGGGGTGGTGGTTGTGGGGATCGAAGAAACGAATTGGAGGTGCACACACGTCGACGCGAGCGAAACACGCGACGTTCGCCCTTGGTGATTGTGGAAAAGCTCGCGTTTCTCCTCGGCAGCTGAAAATCCGCGCCCTCGACATGCTGACTGTACACTGCAGTTTTGCGGAAAAGAGAGCAGCGACAGGGTTTGTAGCGGGGACGATCGAGGAGCTTGTGAACGTTACATTGCACGAAGGAGAGACGTGTTTGCCTCGAAGGGGCCGGCCACGAGCTGACCGTTCAATTCGCCCGGCCCGTACGTGACTAACACACCAATTATGTATTTAGTCTTAATTAGAAGGGCGTTACACTGTCGTGACCCAGGTTCAACGACGCTCGCGGCTTTTTCACGGCAATAAAATCTCGAGAGCCCGTCGAGACCGTTCGGCGAACTCCGTTAGGCTCTTCGGGATCTCCGGGAAATCGCTTATCGTTGCGATTGTCTCGTCACCTCCATTATTCAACATTATGTCAATCCTCCCGCTATAAATAACATTAGAGCGACTGGATTTTTTTCTCACTCCTTTTTTTTTTTCGTTTCCTCCTCTTTCGCTCTTTCGCCGGCGAACGACAACTTCGTAACTCTTGCAGTTTTTCCATTAGCATAGTGAGAACAAAATTGTTTGTAAATTGCATTAGCCGCGCGGTACCCGCGGCCGGGCGAGACAACGGTTGAAAAAACATTCAATTTTCATGGTAATTTTTGCTTCCCGAAACGTGCGGCCAACGCTACCGGTGCCGGCCTCCGTGTGCTACAAAACTTGGGCAATTACTTTGGCTTAACGCTTTTCCTGCTCCAACTTTTCGCCGTCGGACGCTGGAGTCGAGGAGGGAGGAGAGCTAAGCGTTTCTAGGATCGCGGACCGTTAGGCAAATAACCAAGGGCCGACACTGTGCCGAGGAGCGGAAGGAACGACAGAAGGTGGAAGAGCGCTGGCGGAGGGAACGAAAAGCCAAGAGTTCATCCGTGAGTTTTGTCCGAAGCCACTTGGCCTATTAAGCGTCATTTGCCTCCAGCAACAAATGACGAGGCGCCCGCACACTTTGACTTTTTCCGCTACCGTCGAAGACCTCGAGATCCGCGGCTTTCGTTCCCTCGCTCCGTTTGTTTTTCCACCGACTTTCGTTGAAGCCTCGACGATTCAATACATCGACTCGGCGTCGTTTTAGCCGGAGGGCGAGGAGTTCATTCGCACGATATGACCATTAAAGGCTGATTTGGGTCTGGCACGAGAGAGGGAACGACGAGAGAGCCACCTACGGTTAGATAGCTTTTCAATAGTGCCTTCATTTATTTTCAAACCCCTCCAGTGTCGGCCCTCGGGTCTGCTGCTGCTGTGACACTCTAATCGACTGCCTCCCCTCACCCCATCCGAGGAGAGGCCAAGGCGCGGAGAACCGTACACCCAACCTCGGAGGAAATCGTATTCGCGGACTCATTCCTCCTTCCCCATTCCACAATCCCTACGAGCACCTCTCCACGTTTTTTTTTCTCCCATTTAACAAATCGAGAAATCACTATTGCTCCGTGCGGTGTCAGCTTCGAGGGCGCGCGCCCCCTCGCAAGCCATCCTCTCACAATCTCTCGGCGAGAGAATTATGAGCCCACTATCGATTTACCTACGCCGAGCGAAAAAGGATAGTCGACCTTGGCTCCAAATTGATTGTCGTCAAAATATATTCATCGATCTATCCGCTCGGCGAACGTGTGAGTCGTGAGGGATGAGAAATTCTCGGGAATCGCATCCAGAAAAAAATTTTATTTGACGGCCATAGTTTGTTGGGTTTAAGTAAAATATTTATTTGGTTTAAATAAATATTCATTTCATTTACGTAACTATTTCCATAATTTGAATAAATACTTGTTTGAATCAGATAAATATTTTACTTAAAGCAAATAAACGGTGGCCGTCAAATAAATTTTTTTCTGCGTGCGGGGAGAACGGTACGGTGTGGCAAAACGGACGTTCTCCGTTCGAGACGAGCCATTTTCTTCATACCTGTAACATTTATAATCTGGAGGGATCAAATATTTTTATTTAGATTGGCGGATATGAAATGCCCGATAGTCGTAGACCAGTAACTAATGTCTAATAAATTAGACCCAAAGACAGAGGATCGTAAATTAATAAATTAACGGACATTTATTCGTTTTCACATTTATTAATCAATTTTCATCCGATCCTCTTGCTGCACATGCATTTTTTAAATCTTCAATCAGCCGGTAAAATCTGCCATGAAATTGTAATGGTAAATTCCGCTCCAAAAATGTCAGAGATCACTTATATTTACATATAAATTTTAACCTGTCACATCATTCACCCGTTCATACTCTTAAAATTCGAAAATAATCACCCTGAATATATCATGAGTCTGAATTGCATCAAATTATATCGGCTGTCTTTTCCATAGCGCAAACTTTGCTCAGGGAAGTTCACCTGGAGAATAAAATTCTACTAGCGATAGATTTTTATTCTTCCTAAAGAAGTGCACTAACGAAGATTTTCCAAAGATGAAATTTGATGATATGCAGATATCTTGACGATCTTTAAAATCCGAACGCTCGTCGCACAGATTCTCGAATCGAAATATGAATCGCAAATGATAAAAATACGCAAAATTATTCAATTAATAAAAATACAATTAAATGTTACTCATCTTCGATTTGAGTACGCTTCCACGTTGTCTCTCTGATACGCCTCCAGGGCTCGTAGAACTCAGAGACAGGAGAAGATAATAAATCCAGGCGATATTTCAGTAAATTGGATCGGCCGGTCGCACCGATCGGGGAGGTCCAAAACGAGGCTGCCTCGCTATTTCCCGTCACACCGTAAACTTTCCGCTGAACGTGTTTTCGTCGGGTCGCCCCCAGAGCGAAAGAGGCCGAATTTGTCGGGGGTTATCGAGGACCACGTCCTTGTCGTGACGTCACTTCGCGTGTACTACCCGTTTCATATTTCCGATATGTATCGATCTTCGGAGCCGCGCATTTAAACTTTCATAATTACAATCTTACATCCCCTGCTAAAAAAATTGTCAAGAACATACCGTTTTGCCCCACGGTTCCGTTTTGAGCCAACCGCCCCCAACCATTTGCCCTTTCCCGATCAATCAGCGCGGATTCACTGTAATATCACCAAACACCGCGCGTAGATAAACTCGGCAAAGTATATCCAGAGATGACACGGTAGTTGTCGCACCGTGCGTGTTTGTATGTGCGGCGCTATTTATCGTAACGAAATTTCCGAGCATCGATAACACCGCGGTGTGCATCTTGCATTATCCCTAACCCCCGGTACAGCCCGGTCGGTGCGCAGCCGTAAGCGCCGTATACACACGGTTCCGCCGCGACTGTGGCAAGGGCGCCCCCCCCCCTCCCCCCCATGTGGGAGTACAGCGGTTGTAGCCCAGGCTGTGTGCGCTCACACAACCCGGGCACCTCGCAGCCGGCTAACACACATATTCCCGTGTTTCCTCGCAATCTAGAACCGCATTACATAAATTCACACACGAGAACGGAACACACGTAGTCCGGGGAGGCAGCGGGGCTGTTAGGTGGGGGCGGGGGGGCGAGGGGGACCCGGGGATACGGCAGGCGGGTAGACGATAGCGTAGCACTGGTAGCAGCGGCAGCAGCATTTGAGATACAGCTGCGGACTACGGGTTCTAATTCCGATGACGTATGTGCTTGCCTAACCTAGTTTTCTGTTTGCCAGTTCCTGGGTAATGAGTTGTCTGGGTACCAACACACTCGCTATCGCCGCTTTAACCCCTCCGCCTCTGCGCCGGGGATCCTCACCCTTTCGCCTCGGATTTTCCGGCCGAGTCCTCCCCGCCACCGTGCATATATCACCTACACCTACACCGACCCTTCATCGCAGTCTCGTTGCCCGATAATCCATTCGTCGGAGACACATCGCTCCGGCTAAAAATTATAATTAAAGTAGCGACGGCGTTACGGACATTGCGCGGATGCGCGGCCATTATAGATTCGGGCTGTTGAGCATCGGCGGTTTAATTATCATCACCGATAAGTGATGTTACGCTTCTCGTTTGTTCAGGGTTGGCCGCGCGACCAATGCTGCACATTTTGAAACACTGGAGGAGAAACTTGCAAAACCACGTCAGGCCTATTCCCGACCTCGTGAGGACGTTTTCCGGACCACGCTAGGGCCTTTTGTGACCTCATCGGGGATTCTCCCAACCTTCCGACCTCATCAAGAGAACACCATGCATCTTTTTTACCTCATTAGAACTGCGTAAGGAATTCTCCTTACCTCATCGGGACTTTATGCAATGCCTAAAAATTTTTACCAGATACAGTGTTCGCAATGTGGTTTGGATGTCTCCACAATGAAGAGATTTCAAGACTTGTTATGTTGTCAGCGTTATGTCGTCAGGACTTTTCCCGACTTCATCGGGACTTTTCCTGACTTCATCGGGGATTCTTTCCGACCTTCCGACGTCATCAGGAGAACAGTATGCATCTTTTTGACCTCAGCAGGAGAACACCATGCATCTTTTTGACCTCATCAGTGGAACACCCAGCATCTTTTTGACTTCATTAGGACCACGTCAGGAATTCGTCCGACCTCGTCGCGGCGTTATGCAATGCCCTAAAATTTCAACCGGCTACAGAGTTCGTAATGCGGTTTGGATGTCTCCACAATGAAGGGTACAAGATCTCAAGACTTGTTATGTCGCCAGTGAAGACGGCGAGTGCAGGACGGACAGACGAACACAAGAAACTCGAGGGTGTCACAAAGAACGAGGGTACACTGTCTCACTCGAGCTGACACAGGCGAGCTGACGACTTTTGTGCCGACCACGGTAAAGCGCCGAGTGGACTCGCCGCGTTTATCTTTAATTGGACGCCAAATTCTCGACTCGGTGAAAGTTCCCGAGAGTCAACCCTGGGACAAGGGAGAAGAACAAAAAAAAAAAAAAAAAAAAAAAAAGAAGAGAAAAAAAGAAGGTGAGTTGCGAAAAGTGTCCGAAGGGGGGATTCCCGGGCTATACCATATTGCAATGGCTGAAGAAAACGTGAGGGAGGCATGCTTCGGGAGAAGTGTATCGTCCAAAGCGTGCCGCTGTTCCAGAGGGGGATGCAGTACATATATCGTAGCCACGGTCTCTCAGTCTGCTTCGCCTCTTCCAACCCTCTACAAGTTAGGTGACCCAAGTGTGCGACTACTTCCACTCTTATTTCGTCGCTCTCTCTTACCACCCCGGCCCCCTCCCCCACGCTCTGACTTGTTTTGCCACGAGTGGTAATAGCGTACCCGGTGGCGAGGGTAGTCTTGTAAAGTAGAAGTGGAAATAGCGCCGCCACCGTGTACCAGCAGCGGGTTGGAAATGCCTGGAACGGAAGCAGTAGAGCCGACGGTAACGGCCAGTCGTAGCGGTGGCTGCAGTAACAGTACTACCCAGAAACGTCAGAATATCACACGTCTGAACGAATAAATTGCCTTATTTGTTAACATCTACGTGACGCGCAAACCGCAAACTCAGTACCGTTGCGGTGTCGTTGCCCCGACGTGTACGAATTAGCGACGGGGCTGCATTTTAGGGACCGAGGAGAGCTTACCGAGCCGAGTGTGTCGAGCGAGCTCGTTTGATTAAAAAGGTAGGACGAAAAACGGGAAAATAAAAAAAGAGCTGGCAATAAAAAAAAGATGAAAACAAGAATGGGCTAGGGAAAGGGGAGGGCGGGGGGCAAAGAAGGGTTTAACGAGGTGCCGGGGCAACGATAATCGGGGAAATGCTCTGCGAAGCCTATGCCCGTCGGATACGTGTATGCTCGTGCGAGTAGCCTCCAGCTCCGCGTTCACGGTTCGTACAGTGTTCTCCACATCCCTGCGCCGGGGGGCCTTGCAGGGCTCACGTTTGTTCGGTCACGAAACGCCCGGGTATTGGTTAAGCACGCAACTTCGTACAGTACCTTTGTCCACTCGTGCTAACGGTTAGTACGGTTACGGCAAAAAGGTGTACTTTATTTTTTAATACTCGGTTTGTGCCTCCGTACTGGCGGAGAATATAACCAAAACGAGATGGGAAGAGAACCGCGGCGGCGGGGAACGAGCCCCGAGCTGGAGCCCGTTCCAGCTTACTCGTTCACTCGTCTGCCCGAGCGAGTATGCTCGGCTCGCTCGTCCAGTCACCGGGAATAAAATGGAACACCGTGACCGATAACGACTCGGAGGACACTGCGAACCACCTGACCCAACCTCCCGAACCCCACCGTATAATTGCCAGAGAATGCTGGCGCACGGTGGACGACGAGAACCCGAGAAAACGTCCGACGGTTGAATCCGAAACACACCCCCGACCCCGCATAGACATTCGGATAAAATGCACGAGGGAGTGAGACCAGAAACGAAAAACGCTGAAAAAAAGCATTACGCAAAACGCGGTACATTATCGCGACTCTCTTTTTCAACCCACGAAAGTGAAGTGGAAAGAATTCGGTACGTGGCTAATTAACTAAAAGAGTCTTTGATGGTTTTGCACAAATTCTATCGATGAGTTCTGCAGAACGGGCTGGGAGAAGTTCAACTGAGGTAATGGATGTTAGAAAGTGTAAAACAGAAAAAAAAAGCATCTTTTCGAACTGCGAACTGCCTGACCCAATCTCCCGAACCCCACCGTATAATTGCCAGAAAATGCTGGCGCACGGTGGACGACGAGAACCCGAGAGAACGTCCGACGGTTGAATCCGAAACGCACCTCCGCAGAGACATTCGGATAAAATGCACGCGGGAGAGAGGCAAAAAAATGAGCTGAAAATAGCGTTGCACAAAACGCGGTACATTATCGCGATTTTTTTACCCACGGGAGTAAAGTGGAAAGAATTCGGTACGTGGTTGATTAACTAAAAAAAGTCTTTGAAGTTTTTGCAAAATTCTATCGGCGAGTTCTGTAGAACGGACTGGGAGAGGTTCAACTGAGGCAATGGACGTCACAAGGTGTAACAAATTTAAAAAAGGAATGAAAAAAAAAACCCTGAAAAAAGCATTACATAAAACACGCTACATCATCGCGATTTTTTCCGCACGGAAGTGAAGTGTGAAGAATTCGACCCGTGGTTGATTAACGAAAAGAGACTTCGTTAATCAACCACGAGTACAGTTCCACGAGTACACTTCGGTCGTTTTGCAAAATTCTGTCGACGAGTTCTGTAGAACGTACTGGGAGAAGTTCAACTGAAGCAATGGACGTCGGAAGGTGTAAGAAGCAAAAGGACAAAAAGAAACCATCTTTTCGCACCGAAGTGGCCCGACGCATTGTGACGAAGGAGTGGAGAGACCTGTGAAAGGCACACGTCAGGTTAATCAGCGTGAGTGCTAAACGAGCGAGTCATGCGAGGCAAGAGAGCTCGTGTTTGGAGTCTCTCGAAATTCGACGCCTTTAAGCCTTCTGCCAAGAACGAGATCCGGTTTGGTCGTTAAATATGAGAGATCTCGGGCTGTAGCGCGGAACTAGGTGTATAGCGGTGGTCTGCCTCCGTTACGAGCGACTCCAGAACGGTGAAGCCCACCTCGGGTAGTTGTTTCCCCGGGCAGCATAGTTTTCTATGACTCTCGGCAGGGATTCACATGCCCTGAGCTGCTCTCCGCGGAGCGCAACCCGCTTTCTCTCACTCTCGTTGCAAGCTTTGTATAATTTCACTTTAATTGCTGTTCAGCGAAGAGTTTTAAAGTTTCCCCTCGCCGTTTACCTCTTGCCGTTGCAGAAAGAGGAAGAGGGAGAGCGAGCGAGAGAGTGGAGCAGAGTGGAGCACGCTAGCCGGTGTGCGAAAGCACCGACCCGGCCTCGACACATTAGTTCTTCTGCGTTGTTCTTTTTTTTGTTGCATACAGGTCTATATCCGCAAGCTCTATAGCCGCATATAAATCTGGAAATATTCTTTTCCACCCTCGGGCCTCATTGCTGCCGTCGTTGCTCGCCGTTCCCTCACTCGCTCGATTACTTCAGATGATATCAGCCGGGTGGTTTGCGATGTGTGCTCAAAAAGCAGATCCATTCAGGAGGGCCCTCTATCGTCGCCCGCGATCTACGACGAGATAGCCTACGTGGAACGAAGCATCGCTCAGCACCGGTGAGAGAAAGAGAGCCCGAGGATCCCCGAGACCACAAAATATCTTACACTCCGAACTCACGTTCTCCAGACGCTCCGGGGAACGGTATATTGGAGGAGAGAAATTTTCGAGGAGAATGTTGGAGTGTGTATACGACCGCGGAAAAGGGGCCTTCGCCAGACTGGTACAGAGTTGTTCTGGCGTACGAAGAGGAACGTTCTTATCTTCCATTGGCTCCGTTTCCCGTTTCCAGTGCTTGCCATAGACTCGACGGCGTAATAAACGATCAGGGAAGTGGGTGTAGGAGGGGCCGGAGCTAGTTACTATAGCGCGGAGTCCCGACAGCAGCAGCGGCAACCACCAACCACCGGTGTGAGCCCCGGCTAGTTGGTCGATGACCTCGAGTTTCGTACCAAGATCGCTTATATTGTTGGCTTTTCACCGTCCAACTTCCGCCTACTTCCCAGTTCGCTCACGGTACCGAAAGAGCCTTCGAGAGTTTAGCTTTCTTCCACGTCCCCCCACCCCTCCCCCACTACCCTGTCGATGTGTCTGATACGTTTCGAGCGTTATGCAGGGAGAGACCGGGGCGAAACGAAACCCCGGGGCCAAGCGGACACCGTTTGGGATGAGACCTTTTCCTTTTGGCAAATTGGCAAAAGCGGTCCGTTTTTGGCCATTTCCTCCCCTACGCTCGCTCTCTCTCCGTGCGACCAAGCCCCGACTCGCCTGTTTCACCGAACTCGTTTTCAAGTCTGTCTAAATCATAATCCCCGAGCGTTAAAGTGGCCAACATCTGTTCGAACGGGATGGTTTTCTCGGTATCGAGAAACTCCATTTCGGTGGCTGTGTGTACTGAAACATCGAGCTACCGCCAGTGCGACAGTGGCTATTCACCGAGGGTACGAGGGTATATACACTTTCTTCAGAAACGGGGCCGGTGGGGTCAAGCTCTCGACACCCCGGAAGCAAACTACTACTAGAAATCCGCCATCAACCCCATTTCACTTCTATTACAGGCTTGAATGGCTCCTTCGCCACGGGTCTCCACCGACCGGGGAGCTCGTCAATCGTTTCTTCCATCGGTAGCCGGAGGAGGAGGGGGCAACGGCAGAGCGTCCCTTTCAACGTCCGCTAATACCCGAATCCTCCTTCCGTTTCTGCCAGTCCGAAGAAGCGGAGAACCGGCCCGCGGCGAGATCAGGCCAGTCCGCAGTTTCTACGTTCGCGTCACTGCCATCCCCCGGTTGCACTTCCAGTCGAGTTACCAAACTCTCTGTTCCTCTCCGTTCTCCATCCTGCCCTTTGCGCACTCGTTTAAGGTCTCACAGCGTTGCTCCTCCAGGAAAGAGGAAGCGGAGGTGGAGAAGAGCTATTCGATTGCGACAATTAGACGATCGACAACGTCCGCTGAGATCACCTTGATTTATGTCGCGGGAATGCAGATTCAGCTTCGGGAGCGTTAATGTCTCCGATCGATTGCTCCTTGTCATCGTAATTTCTCTCTCCGCGGCCAACTTTAATCGGAGTTTATGCAGTTCCGGGGCGAATATAACACACGGAACATTGTGTAAGACCAGTGTATCGTAGCCGGAGCGAGGATACTATGTTAAACTCAGTTCGGATGATGAAACACAAGAAGCGGGCGACGGGCAAATGTTCAACGGCTCCAGCAGAAGCGAAACCGGCATCATGGAGGCAGCAGCAGCAGTATTCCAACTCTGGAGAGCTACGTGTACAATTGCCTCTTCTGCCGCTGGTTGCTAGCTGCTGTTGGCTCGGGAGTGTCGAGAACAAGCGTGAAATGCACGAACGCACCGCGCCGAATTTATACCGTCATATATCATTGTAGGTGCGGGCAGGCAGCCTGGCAAGGGTGGAGAGAAGCGATGGGCGGGCTTGGAAACCGGGAGGCGAGGTGAACTTCGCGACGCCGTTTTAAATCTTTCAAGTAGCCCGGCAGAGGAGAGAAGCAGAAGAACCACCGGGAGCCGCGGAGCAGGGAGAGCCAACAGCGGCATGAGAGTTATCTACGCGCGTTGCTGCAGACCTCTCGCGCTCTCCTTCAGCGGCTTCCGGACGCCTTGAGAAAAGACACCGTGCCACGGCGTACATGCACCCGGGTGGCGGGCCGGGGGCGAACACCCGACAGCCCTTTTCAACGAGGAAGTCAAACATATAAATGTTCTGACGGGTGGACATAAAACTAGTAATATATTGGACCGAACAAATACTCTCCGATATCTCATGGGAATCCTCACGCGAAGGAGCACCGACGCCATGCATCACGGACCTTCTCGGCCTTCGTCGGCTTATCGATTCGAAATTTACATACGCGTTTTGCACTCTGAGACGCGGGTATGATAAAAGTGGGCAAAGCAGTTTTCGAAAAAAAAAAAAAATAAACAAAACCTTCTTCTTTAATGATCGATGCCTTGTTAATCAAGTTGATTTAGGTTGAAATTGTGTTTCAGCAGATTTGTCCCCGAAAACTGTTAATACTCATTGACAGTGATGGAACATACCACTCGAGAAGAATCTGCAAACTGCGCTCCATTCTCCCCCCGGTAAGCGCCACTGAATTCAATCCGATTCACCTGACGGCAAGATTTTCTTTTTTACGGTGAACCGGCGGAACTATAATTTATGGGAATATCCGTCGCCCTCAGCGTTTTCTCTCAGAGGGAAAACGGGGAAAGTGACAGGCCATACGCGAATATTTGCGCGGAAGAAAAAAGGTATATTCACGAGGCGGAACGGACAAAACGTTGCCATTATTAGAAAACGGCCGTCGGTTTCGCTCTCGGCTCGTCATAAATCGCACCTCACCCGCGTCCCAGACTCCGAACGTCCGACGTTTCTCGAATGATGGGGTGTGTGCATGTGTGTGTGTGTGTGTATGCAGCGCGGAGGGACAGACGAGAACCTGCGAAGGAGAAACTTTGGTAAAGTGAACTCGGCGAGACTCCCGTTCCCGCTCTATTTTCCGGTGGTTTTACCTATACCCGGAAACGCGGTGATGCCGCGATCGTTCGACTCGGCCTCGCTCGGCTCGGCTCTCCGCTTCATCTATGCGAGGGGCCAGAAGTTTTAGTCGTCGTCAAATAAAAAAAAAAAAAAAAACGAAAAAAGTTACGTGACATTGCCAGATCCCTCGGAGGAATCCCTCGGTCGAGCTCATAACCCCTCGCGTTTTCATCTTATCTCGGCAGTCCTGATCCATTGCGCAGGCAAGAGGGCTTTCCCCTCTATACGCAGCTTATATCGACTGGCGATGTTGGGCGAGCAGGAATATCTAGGTGAGTTATTGCAAGAGGGCTCCGCATGGAGACCGAGGTGAGAGAGAAACCGGAGAGTGAAAAGAAAAAAAAATACCGGAGGACTCAAAGTTACGGGGCTTTAATAAAATGCATCATCACGGTGATTAATCGAACGAAGAAGGGGATAATGGATGTCGTGGGGCAAATGTGATTCCATATGTTGGAAACAAGATTACGGTCAGGGAGCGCTTACGTTCCGGGAAACCTGTGGAGGGAGGAACGACGATCGATGCCAGCAAAATGTTGATTAATGTGGGAAAATTTGCGATTAAGCGGTCCAGCGGTACGTCGACGGAGTGGCGGCTGGCGTGAACTTCTTGTGACCATCCGCGATCGCCGGTACCGGCCAACTCGACGATTTCCTCCTCTCGCCACATGCCCTCTGCATGAAACTTACAGATGTCCATGCGGGCGAGACGATTGACCGCATTATCGATCGAGGAGAGGAGGGCGGCGACATACCTTGTCAGGACGAACGGGCGATGATTCGTCGGTCGTTCAATGAATAACTCGGTTTTCCGGATCAATCGACCGTCGCAAAACTATCGGTCAGTTTAGGAATTATTGCCCCGTCCCCGGATAAATCAGACGTTCTGGGAACGAAGGGACAAGGACGGATCTGACTTAATCGCCCGGGCAGGACATTCCGATCCGGATGTACACAGTCTGATGGATCGAGCGATTTATGGGGTTTCGCAACCCCTGCGGGAGACGGGATCTTAAAGGATGAACGCTTCTTCGCCGATGCTGACAAGTTATCGCTCTACGCGCATAGACCGTCGCGAAGCCGGCCAGCCGTTCCAGCAAACTATTTTCATCGGCGATGAAAATTTAATCCGTACCTCCGTGGAGACGTCCGATGTAAGGATCACTCGTGGATGTCCTGTTCTTCTTGTTTGGGTATCGGGGCTCCATTGACAATGAAAACCGTCATCCATTTGTGGCCAAAGTGCCGAAGAATAGATTAGTTTCTTACCGATTGAGTCTGGTTTGTACATTGAATTTGTATCTGTCCGATAAACAGATAACGGCAGAACATGGCATATGGTCGGCATGTTTACAAACATCCGAGCCACACTGAACGTATTACCGTCGGTCTGTGCGAATCCTCGGGGATAGTAATTGGAAAAGTTTCAACCGCAGCTCACCGAGCGCACGGGAACGTATCTTTCTAGTGGGTTGTAAGTATGTCAAACGTGCGCTAAGAGTATCGTAAAATTGCGTTCGAGTGAACGTCAAGTTTTTACCTGTTACTCCTTTCTCTCTCGCTCCCCGTTTCCGGCTCTTCTCTACTTTGCACTCGCGCTCTTTTCTCTATCTCCGCACCGGGCCCGCATTCCTCCTTCCACGCTTTTGCGCGCTCAATCCCGCCACCCTCTGGCCAAACCCCCGCGTCCCTCCCCAGCACGCTCCACGCCATCCAACGTTTCTTAACTTCTGCGGTCCCGAAGGTACTTTTTGTTGGATGGAAAAGTGCAGGCCACGCGATTCTCTCCGCGGGAGCGTTCACTTTAAAACTCGTGCCACGAATCACCGGGGCGAAGTGAACGCGCCCCGTACCTCTATGGAATCCCTATTCGCTCGTTTCTGGAAATGGCACTTTGGAATCACTTCTTAAAAATTTAGCCTCCTATATCAAGCCCTGTGACACACCGGATTTTCGGTTCAATCGTTTACGACCTATCCTTGTCCTCGAATCACGGGCGGCCATCAAAGAAGGGGTCACCGGCCTTTGGCCACAGTCCGCCTCGACGACCTCGCACGTCGATTTATAGCAATCGTCTTGTCCTCGCGATGTCCCATCGGTCCCATTTTATGGACTACTGGTCCTCATGGTATGCACACATGATGGCCAGTTCTCAATGCAGAGTGGAAGATAGATAGATAGATTCCTTCATTTTGTATTCTGGGACTTAAGCCCTCTAAGAAGACCGTGCATCATGATACAATAAATAGAATACAAGCGTAGCAGATAGCGCAGAAAAGAATACAACCGAAGGTTACTGTAAGTAAAAAAAATGAGAAAATACTATAAATAATATGAGGTAATAAGTAACAGCAAGAATAATATGAAAAGGAAACAACAACAAAAATACGATATATGCATAGTGAAGATATGAGTTGCGGCAACAATTAGACATAGAATAACGGCTGACGTCATCCATCGATACCGCGTCTCATACCCTCGAGCAATAGGCCAAGATATGCCAGCCCGAACAGCCCCATGAAACCCAACCACCTGACCTCGTCCGGAATAGCATTCCGCAGACGAGCCGCAAAGCCCCTCAAAAACTTCCGCTCATGTTTACACACATGTTTGGGACATCTTTCTGCGATCCTAAATCAATTTTTTTCGGTCTTCTCAGATGATTCTTCATCCATTGTTGTCTGCGAATTTATCTGCAAGCTTTTCTCCCCCGAATGTGTTCTTTTGTCACCTGCGTGACAAAAGTGTCTGACGGTCCTCCCTCGTGTGCTCAGTTTACCGGCGTTGTACGCGAGTAGCGAGAGCCGTTGCAAGGAAGAAAGATGAGCGAGCGTGGTGGGCGCATACTGCAAGAAACCTGGGTGAGAAATTATTGTGCGTGTCTCGCACCCTCCACCTGGAACAATGAGCACTCTACGTATAAGGTACACAAAGTACGTAGTCCGCCTCGCGCACTGTGTCGCCAAGCGTGTGCTCTTGCTTACTGCTGGCGGTACCGCGCCGACAAAGCGGCTAAAGCCGAACAATGTACCAGATGCTCACTTTCCATCCCTCCCAGTTTCCGCTAGACGTTGCCCTGTTTGTTTTTCAATACAATCAGCGCCGTTTTACTTTTCACGGAGAATTCCCGTGCCACAATGTAACAGACAATCTCACCGTCGGCTCAGACTCTCTTGAGGGGACTGCGAGAAAGTGAATCCAAAATTGCAGTGCACTGCAGACGTTGAAGTTTCTCCACGACCCGACGAACAAGAGTTACTCGGGCATTGCTGCAACCTTATATTTTTCTGCTCAGTAATGTGACTGTTACGTGAAATCCTTGCTGTTGCATTGTCGAGATGGAAACTTCGACGAAACGGCAACCTTAGCTTCGTGTTCATCGAGCCGTCATTATGATTCCTCATGAAAGGAAATTCCCAAAGCAGGCGTGCCCGATTCGATGCATAAAACCTGTGATGTTTGAAGCATGGAAGTTTCTGTGAAAGCTGCGATATTTTTGATAATCCACGTACACGCCGCGGCAAGTTTTTGCTATTTCCGGGTCTCACGGGAATTTCGAGTACCGCCCCATGTTGCGGAGTACTCGCTTTGGCCAAACTCGGTTGGGTCGGGCCGCAACTGAAGTTGTGCTGACATGATGTGTGATATACACTCACTGCACCGACCTGCCGGAGAGTCGCTTTTACCGCTAGAGTCTGGAAAATGTAACCGCATGACGTTTCCTAACACGTGGAAAAAGCGTGAGACAGCTCTTGCGCCGGTGCTGATGTTGGAGTGTACACTCCTGCGTACTCGAAGAAAGAACCATTTCCGCGGTTGAGTAAAGGTTTTCGCGTCACCTCGATAGGGCGGAGCGAAGCGAAGAGACGGAAATATAGGTGGAGACGGAGAGGGCGAAGACTCGGAGAAACGTGGACTACTTTCAATCACTTCGAGAGCGACGGAGTCTCGCCGTATATCTCCGACCTCCTCGTGCTTTTGTTGCCTGGAGGACTGAGTCACTGTGTATTACTTTCATTATCGTTATAAATGGAATCGCTAAATGGATGAATCTCGTATTCCGCGCTCATTTGTACGGCTGACACTGAAGCTGTCGCCGCGGAGTGCTGGCGCTTCGAAAAGTTATCTGTACGGATCGGAAAATGGCACAGGTCACCTTTTATCTTGACAAAACAAAAAACTCGCTAATGGCGTATTACGGACGGACGGATGGACGGATGGACGGATGGACGGATGGACGGATGGACGGATGGACGGATGGACGGATGGACGGACGGACGGACGGACGGATGGACGGACGGACGGATGGACGGACGGACGGACGGACGGACGGACGGACGGACGGACGGACGGACGGACGGACGGACGGACGGACGGACGGACGGACGGACGGACGGACGGACGGACGGACGGACGGACGGACGGACGGACGGACGGACGGACGGACGGACGGACGGACGGACGGACGGACGGACGGACGGACGGACGGACGGACGGACGGACGGACGGATGCTTATTTTACACTCTAGCGGTATGTAAAACATTCTAAATCATAATCTGAGGATCCAATTACTATGATTGGAAAACTGGATCTCCTCCCAAACTACGTATGTGATGACAAAGTAAGAATCGAAAGAGGCAAAGCGATGGTGTCGAATCTGGGGTCCCGGAAATCTTTTCGTTTCGAGGATCGGCACGAACAGGAGCTGACTCCGCTGGACCCCATTCAACGACATATTGCCACTTAACATGATATTTTTTTTGTCCTCGATTTCTATGCTGCAGCCGGTCTGCCGCATTCGGGTATTCTCAAATTTGCACGTCGCCAAAATGTCGCGCGCCGATCGATTCCACTGTCACGATAGAAAAGACTCTACCAATTTCAATATCGACTGTCGAACAAGTTTTCCGTTTCGAATCCTCGCGCGTCCTCCGATATATCCGATCTCGGAGGGCGAATGCGGGAGGCCAATAATAGTTAATATCCTGCTCGACTTTCGCCGCTGGCCAGCCGGTTCGCGGGGAGGAGAATTATATTTCAAACAACTCGACCGGGAGAGGAAAATGTGGCCGGAACGAGGGAGCGGAGAATCGCAGGGAGATAGAGACAGTTAACTGAGCAATTTTCCTCATAAAAGACCAGCGGAGAGGATCGAGTGTCGGAGCGAGGAGGGAGAGCAGAGGCGGGGGTGGAAGGAGTGGATGGAGAAGGGGGTTATATCAACGTTAACAAAACTGCGATAAAAGAGGCAATTGGATAGTGAGCTCCGAATGAAGAAGCACACGCGTGATACGAGGTAGAAAATACAATTCCAAATGAAATTCGCCTGTGTTCGGATAATTGCAGTTTCTTTTTCCATCGTGCTCCGGCCAGGGTTTCGCGCAGGACCGAGTAAAAAGGTCTCTCTCACGGCGGTTCCTCTCATCCGGCTCCTCGTAACTACCCATCCGCACGAGTACCCCGGTCTCGCTGATACCACTAAAGCCTTCCAGCGGGCCGCTCGGGCGCAAGGGTTTCAGGGCGTTGATTAGCACAAAACAAGTGGATGTTATTTTACCAGCTTTCGGATTCAATTAACTGAAGAGCCTGTATGCGGATGAGATGGACTCGGTGTGCTGTGATATCGCGAGAGTCTCGTGAAGCTTTCACATCTTCGCACGAGCTCTCAAGCAGCCCCCCTGCGCCCATCCACACCCCCATCCGCCCCCCCCCCCCGCTGCTCTATCTCGTTTCTCGCGCTGCCACCGGCGTTCAACCCTCCATCTACGTTGCTCGTGCTGCTACTGGCGTTCAACCCCCGAGGCTTCACCACCCTGCCAAACCCCCGCGGCCCATCCCACCTCGCCCGCCAGACAATCGACCCACCGTCATTTAATTAATATGCGTTTCATACCGTTTTTCATTATAGCACCTCGACGTACCACTCTCAGTCCTCCATTGTGTCCCGACAACAAGGTATCTTCCACAGGTCTCTACTCTACTTTATATCATATAACCACTGTGCCCTCATGATAAAGTGACAAACACCCGGGTCGACACCGTGTTCCTTGTTTCCTGCATACTCACCAAGGGGACAAACAAAAAGTGGTAGAAAAAAAACGAAGGAAAATAGAGGCGAGTGGAAAGAAACCGCCGGTACCAGATTGCGAAAGTCGTCGGAAGGAGACGAAATTAAGGCGACCGGGAACAAAGGGTCGGGGACTAAGAGGCGAGAGGTCAGGCGCGCGAAGTCCGATCTCCGTGTCGCATTCCACTCACGTACCGGCCGGGCCGTGTTCGGAAGGTAATCGAATAGGAGAGAACGGCGTGTAAGCCGCCGATGGGAATAATTGTCCGCGCGTTTGACTTCGCGCGCAATCAACACCGTCGGGCGGTGCGGGAGTGCGCTCTTCTTGGATGGGACGCGTGACGCCCGTGGGAATTTCATTGCGAAACAACGACCCCGGCGACCGCCGATGCACACGCCGCTGGACAAAGCGTGTTCGACTCTTCGCCTCCCCCACTCGATCGTGTGCATGACCGTCGGCTAAGTGCATGATGCACGCGTCGACGGAACTTTATCGAGACACGATAACGCATCGCACAAGGGAGAGGGGGAGAAGGGGGGGGGGCTTTATTGACGCTTCGGCATCATATTCATAACAGCGGCGAATCGACGCCCGGTTAAACACTCGCGATAAATTGCATCGATCAGACATCGGCGAACTCGATTCGACGCGGTTGCCTCCCGTCGGTATCGCGTCGCAATAATTTCCCGCGTCACGCCAGGTGCGCGAACGTGTTAATTATAGTGTAACGTTATGCTAAACATATCCAGGGCTACGGGGGGGACGATTGCAAGGGGTACGTTACCCGCCGGTCGTCAATGTCAAAAGTTACACACACACACGGATCCAAAGTGCATGAATATTAAACCGCATGACCGGAGTAAGTTTTATTGAGTCCGTTAATTCCGGTACAGCGTAGGGTGGGCTTTAGGGGTTTAAAGGTAACGTTTATGGCTCCGACCCCGACCATTCGTTCCGACCCGGTGTCTCGAGGAGTCCCGGCGTACCGTGCCAGCGGTGCGGCGAACGGACAAGGATTATTCGCAAATTACCCGGTGGGAAGCCTCCCCACCCCCTAACTGGTCTAATTCATACAATTTCGCAAGCGGCTATGTACGATACCAGAGTGCGGCCGAGTCATGCGCGGGATTCGCCCGACGCCGCGCGACCATCAAAAGCCCTTTAGCGGATACACTTTAAGCTCAACACTCGCGAAATAACAAATTGGCGAAACCGAGAGGCGGAAAGAGCGAGATATATATGACGATGTTAATTCGACGTTAACATCGGGGGGGGGGGGGGGCGGGGGGGGGGGAGGGCGCACTTGCGGCGACGGGGAAACAGACGGTCGGACGAGAGTCGACGAAAAAATAATAGACAAATTTAAAGGCCATTGACCCCGGGGATGCTCGCCGGGGCATGTAGTGAGTCGCTATTAACGCCTTCGACTCGTGCAGCGAACGCGCTCTATTTTCCGTGAGTGCTCCCTCTCACTTAACCCGCTCGGTATCCTCAGGCTTTTATCCGTAAAAGCCTTCTGCTCTATGCCCGCTTCGAGTCAATGGAGGGTTATATTTCTTTTTACTATTCCTCCCCCCCCCCTCCCCCCCCCCTCCCGCCTCGCTCTGGCCCGCTTCTCTCTCCACCGACTCTATTTCGCCAAGTAGTTTTAAGCTTCGAGTGTTTCACTCTACGTATAACCGAACGGAAGCAATGTATTTTGTCGGTAATATCCGAGCTTTTCGTCATTAATTTAATAGCTCCGTCGGTAAAACCGTCCATAATTTATCGCTCCAACCCGCGGAGCGGTTACGAAACTAATTGCGGTTTTGTATTTCGGGCATAAAACATTATCATTGTTAATTTTGTATACGTCTCGTCGGGGGAGGCGAGTCGGTTCCCGACACTTCGCGGAATTATCGCCCCGTTCATCGACCGCTAATTTATTAATCGCAGACCGCTGAGCGGAAAGTGCCGAGGAAAAATGGGTGCGACTACATGCCGCCCGTCGGCGAACACGGGCCAACGGTTCGGTTGATTCTGGCTTATGACTTTGCATGAAATCTTAACTAGCATAATCCCACCCGAGCGTACTACGGACTGCGGGATACCAATTACTGTAGCGTCGCTGCGGGCGGGTGCTTCGCCGCCTGTAGGCCAGAAAGGCTTCCATTCCATTATGAATACAAAAAAAAAAAAAAAAAAAAAACTGGAAAAAGCAAATGAAGGAAGGAACTTGGCCAAAACGGTTGGCCGCGCGGTACTGCGATTCATAATCCCTGAGCTCCCCAAGCCGAGAATGCACGCGAGCTTATGGAAGTTTATTCCCCGTTCCTTTCTGTTTTCACTTCTCGGGGGGCGAGTATGTAAATATCCATATTCATTTCGCGAATCTGACGTACTCGAGCTTTGCGCGAATCTCTCGTATGGGATATCTCGAATAATATTTGATTTTCATCATGCATGTAATACGGCGGTTGGATGTTAACGTGGTAACGGCAAAGGCCCAAGGTATTACCCCAATTAACGCTGTATCGCGAACGAGATGAGGCGAACAGACGAGTTTACAAGCCCCTCCGACTGTGGTAGCAAAGCTCGGGCTTCCGGCTCTCATTACGGACGAGGTTTTTTTTTTTTTTTTTTTTTTTGTGCAAGAGCGTATAAAAGTGTCAACCGACTCAGCGGAGCCCCGACTTCCTCGCTCCGTCGATCGATGTCACTCGCTCGCTATAATTACTGTAACCTTAATGCCATCGCCTGTTTTTAGCGGTATCGCGAGGACTCTTGAACTCTTAACGACCGACTGCTCGAATGGCGTCTCAGAAAATATTGACCCGAGCCTAAAAGCCCCTCTGCGCGATAAATACTGTATCAGTTCTATTTTTAAACAGCGGTGAAGTGATTTGTCATCCCCAATTTGACGGTATTGCTCCGCGGATTAATTACCACATAGAGGAGCCCGGAAAAAAATGGTGCGCCAATCAGGCCCGTCCTACAGAAACGGAGCAAAAAGTGCCAACAGAACTCCCGACCGGGAGATTCGAACGTAACCCATTTTGCCCGGAAACCCAATTTTTCTAGTCGTCGCAATAATTATGACGAATTCATAACTCCGCTCGTAACTGCAGACATTTCATAACTCCGGACTCATTCGAGCTTCATCACCATTCCCATTTCGCCCCACTCTCCCGTTCGTGAGGATGGATTGAAAATGTCAGGTGTGCTGTTGCGAAGTGGCTTCGCCGAACTTGCATCCCAATCGAGTATACATGCGCGACGAAAGAGAGAGGAAGGGGAATTGGGGGTGTGAAAGTAATTACGCGAAAGTTCGGTAATGTCCTATACGTGGGTGTACACGTGTAACTCTAGTACACCGAAGCGGGTGGCCGTGGATGTGTTTGACCAGCGGCTGTAATATGGGAGTCAATTTCGTACGAAGTAGATTCAACTTTACGGTAGAGCACCTTCTGACCATTACATGCGATGCAGGCAGGCGCGGTGGGAGGGTTTCCGTAGTCTCTGTTCACCGTTGGAGAACCGTCGGCCCTGGAATTATTTCCTCGAACGAAATTGGACGCTCAGCCCGCGAGTTACAGTACTTCGACAGTCAACGGTATTATCCTGACCCATCCCCAATGGGGAATGTAATAAATCGTCGGAATAATGCATTAATCTACTGCCAGAGTTCGAAACACTACGGCTCCAGTTCCTGCCCCTCTCCCCCCCCCCCCCCCCGGGGCGAAACCCCTCAGTTTTATCGCCCAAGAAATTAAAGAATAACGTTTAGCTATTTTAATAACCGACGGAATACTCGGAAGAAATGAAGAACTATATAATAGACACACGGAGGAGATAGCAGTACGAAAGTGGAAAGATAATTCGAGTTAAATCCACTTGAGACCTTTTCACTGTTTCTGGGTGGGGGGAGTGGGGGAGGGGGGGGGGATAAAGAGCGTTTTCTTTGTACACCTCGCGGATATAGAGGACGAAGCCGCGGAATTGCGAAGGGAGGGACTTAATTATATTCTTTTATTACGGTATTTGAGGCTCTAATTATTATATGGAAATTTTTCCTTCGGTTCGGCGTTTTTTCGTTTCGTTTCACAAATTTTCTTTTTTTTTTTTTCTTCTTCTCATTCTCGTTAGAATGTAGGGTTCTTTTGCGAGTTACCGAAATACCTCGAGGGTACGGAAGAGGAAAGCAGGTATTCCTCCGCGCCCTCGCTCACGGTTCGCTCTCCCGAGCCAAGAAGCCCCGAGGTTTCATCTCGCTTTATGTCGAATGCTTTAAAAAGTTCACTGCTACTTTAACTTTTGTCTCTTTCTCCCGCCCCTCGCCTCACCCCGCCCACCGGCCCTCCCGGTAGATCCTATAGATGTGTTCTTAAGCTACCTTGGGCTTATATTAAAACCACTCGGCGGTGGATCCGGCGTTTCGGAGCTCGAGCCAGCGTCCCGACTCCCTGTCAGCCGGTATTATCTATACGGCTCTTCTCCGCTCCCACTCACGGTTCTCGAACACTATCATTATAAGGAAGAGTGATTGATCACTTGAATGAAGATTTTTAAAAAATCAAAAAAGATCATTACCGTGATATCCGATGTGTGTTATAATCTCCGAGGATATTCGCGAAACTCTCGCCGTACCGCGTATATGTAGGGGAGAGCGGGGCAAAATGGGGCAGTGGGGCAAAACGGGACAATGGGCCAAAAGGCAATTTTCCAATAAAAATTTGGACACCCCATTTTGCTCCCTCGATACGTCTGGATTTTCTCTCCCGTTTTGCCCCACAGTACCATCCAAAAATTGTTGGAAAAGTACGGTTTGCCCCACTGTCCCGTTTTGCCCCGCTGTCCCATTTTGCCCCGCTCTTCCCTATACATATACGTATAAAACGACAAATTGAAGATCGATAATGAACGTTAATTTCCGTACTATAATCATTGTTCAAACTCAAGAATGAAGAGGGCGACGGGGATGTTGGCTGAGCTGAAATTAGTGATGTCGCGCGGGCGCGAACGCCCTCGGGTCCAGCGAGACTCCGAGCTTCGCGGGGACGGGGACGGGATCGCGCGCGCAACATCGGAGCCGGATTTCGCTGGGTGGGCCGGGGGTGGTCGACGAAGTGGTTTGCCGTGTTCGGAAAGAAAGATATTAAAGTTTTCCATCGTTTTTTGTTCTCCTCCAATTTCTCTCTCGTCGGGCAGGCGAAGTTTCGCGTGTGGAACGACGCCTCATTTGGAGCGACTCGAGAGACTGTACAATCATCGCGGAGCCGTAACGATGATGCTGTCGGGGTTGTTGTTGTTGCTGTTTGTTATACGAGTATGAAACACCTTATGATTTCAAAGTTCGTTTTGTTAAGATCGTCCGACCCGACATTCATGGCCAATCGGAGTTTGCGGTTGGTCCCCGTAGTTTCCGCTTATATCAATGTCAATGACGTTGCTCTCTCGGCTTGGGTCTGAAAAGCGAATGGTGCGAGCTTGCGGAAAGTTCACCCCTCGAGCGATATTGCGGACCGGATATCGTCGAATGCAGTACACAAACGGACGATGGAGTCCCGATGGCCCAGAGGCTGAAGACGATCGGGTGAAAACAAACGGTTTTGTCCCCAGTCTTATTGCCGGACACCAGTGAGCGAACGGGGGTCTCTTAGGGGTGGTATCTGGAGAAATTTACAAGTTAGGGGTTCGTGTCTCGAATATTCGTGAAGCACATAAAAAGCACTTAATTTTCACGTAGTTTTATTGCATGATATCGCTGATATAGTTAGTGCTCTGCTGGCTTAACATAAAGCTACTAGAGCATTTATCCAACTGTTTTTCTAGGAAAACGACAGGAGCACAAAAATTTTGACTTTGGCACATAATTAGCGCATATTAAGTACATAATTTCTTCATATAGCAAAAGTCATTTTGGAGACTTTGCTCTGCTAGCTTTACGCGGGTGGGTCTCGTCGGATGTGGAGGAGACCGGTCCATCTCGGTCCTCTCCCAGTTCGATACATTTATCGACATCCCCCCCGTTGTTTGCTACAAGTGTTTCTGGCATTAATTCTTGTAACTCTCGTCGGCATGACGATCGTTCCGCTTTATGGATGGACGATCGCCCCGCGCAGAGGAGACTACGACAGTGGATGGGGTAGTGGATAGATCGCGTCGGAACATGGGCGGGTCATAAGTGATCGATCCTGCGGTATACACTAAAAGCTTCCCGATGAATTACCCATATTGCTTTGAATATGTATTATACTATAAATACGGATACAGAGCCGGGGGAGCGAACGGGCAACGGAGATAGAGTGAGTGGAGAGGCGGGGAGGGATGGAGGAAGGGGAGAACTGGTGAAGCAATCGGGACATTGTGACTTGGATGGCGAGACGGGAATTGAGAGGACGGGGCAGGTTGGGAGAGTGAGGTCCAGCGTCGCGGCCACTGACGCCACCGCCGGCTCTGCCGCCGCACGACCGTATCGTCCGGAGGAGGAGATTAGCAGGAGCGCGCGGAACGGTTCGGGCTTGATGTGATGCGTTGCATTATTCATTTCTAGCCTGGTTACGGAAACCACCCCCTGACTCGCCACCGCGCGGCTCCACAGGGCCCTGACATGCCTCAAACACCGTTACCGCGAAGCCATCGCGCGGCCGCCACGGGAGCCGAACCAGCTCCCAGTGCAGCTTCCCGAGTCCACGCTCGCCCGGCGTTACCCGGCCCAGGAGCTGGCTAAACCTCGGCTGCATCGCCATCACCAATCCTGTCTCTAAAGCCACCATCGGCTCCTTGCCAACTCCGATTAGTTCGTGTTTGGTACGGATATTGCGTCGTTTACGGCCACGGCTCGAACCGTGACAACCATTCGCACGTTCGCCTATTAAATTTTTTCGTCGTTTATATCGGGAACCGATATAATCTCGCCCGGTTAGGCATATGCATCCGGGACGAGCGTTGAACAAACCTCCACACCTGTCGAACGAGACACGATCGAAATATACGCGGCCGTCCGCATGAAAAAACCACCCTCTGTCTGTTATGGTCTTCCTAGAACTCGGGTTTTTGGGAATAATGGCAAAAATTAACCCTCTCTCTTCGCCCTGATTCTTTTTTGTGGTTAACGATTCTACATGTACTGCGGCGAAACCAATTCAAATTTGACGAAAAAAGCTTAATTGGAATTACATTATCGAATACGCCGGTACGAATAATTCTGTGCAGACAATGCAGGTCCTTTTTATGTGGATGGTGGAGCGGTAGTGATAAGCTAGTTACGACCTCGAAGAGTTATAAGTTCGCGCGGTTATAAATTCGAAAGGTTATGACCGTCCGACCTCATGACTATTCGAGCTCATAAGTATTTGAACCTATAACCGTTTAACCTCATGATCATTTCGGGTCGTAAGGTTAAACGAATTTGAGCTCATAACCGTTCGACCTTATGATCATTGGGTTTATTACCGCCCAACCTTATGGTAATTGAGATTTCTAACCTCTCGCCCTTACGATAATTGAGGTTTATAATCGACCTTATGATCATTCGAATTTATAACCAGTCGACCTTAGAACCAACGATCATACATCCTTTAGAACTTGAAGATATTCGACCTTATGACAGCAACTCGCATCAACTGAACAATTTACCGGCTTACGCATCAATATTTAATTGCAACAAATGTAACGACAAGAAAAATGTCGACGAAAATAATCTATCGTTGATGAATTCTCGTACGACGGAAATGGAAATATCAGAAGATTACTCTCAATGTTCGAAGAATGAAATCGTTACACCATCGCCGCATCTCGGAATGTGTACTGTTAGAAGGAGAAATATTAAATGCATGGAGTTGCCGCATCGCTGCGGTCGCACCACAAATTTTAAGTCCTTCCAGTTCGAATAATTTGCGCAACCACCTTCGAACGCTGCATCGACGATTTTCTGAATTATTATCTTTTCAATACTCACCCTCTTCCCTGTTACGTCGAGAAATGAGCGTAAATGAGGGATTTTACTATGGAAGACTTCGAGAATGGCAGCTTTGAGCTTAACAACCAGAAATTCGTTGCAACTTCGCTGAGACGATGAAAATGATTATTATACTTATTATTAATGAGAGAGCGGCTTATGGCAAGGAATTCTAAACTCGTCGTTTGTAAGAAGGAATTCTAAGGAAAAGTTTTCCGGCTTCTTGAACTTCCGGCTCGTCATTCCTGCTCGTTCGTCATTCGACTTACGTTTTATCAAAAATAATCACCAAACTCTTCCTTATTCTCTCTTTCGCTTTCTATCTTTATGATCCATTGAATCGTAGTATTATACGATTTCTAACGCGGTACCCGTTAGCTATCGACTGACTGGCAAGCGAACGGCACAGAATCGGGGTCAAAGTATAACCAAATAACCATGGAGCTTGAAAATCTCGAACATACCGTGGAAACTTCTTCTGGAAGTTCATGCAGTGTAAAGGGAGCACAATTTTATGCTCAACTTAACTCGAGGGTTGAGCCGACAAAACTTTCGAATTCTGCGTCGATGCAATTCAGTTCTCAAGTGCTTCGGAACTCGCGAATGCCAACGTTTATCAGTAATTCAATCGAAGTTCACGTAATAATCATAAAGAAAAGTCTATGGCGATAATATAAATACTATTAATATCACGCGGAAGGTTAACATAATAAAAAAGGCCAATATAAAATTTTGGAAAATAAATGTGAAAAGAAACCCCGACTGAAAAGCCGTTGGCTTGCAAGAAATATGAAATATTCCTAATCAGTTTTCAGGCATCCAGAAACTGAGAGAAAGCCTTCTATGCAGTTCCTAACATCCTTTTGGTCGGGAATCATTTTCGCCTGACTCATTTCAGCCAAACGACATTTTCGCAAAAAAATAACCTGGATACAGAAAAACTTTACCCGTAGGGTAACTCGCAATATGAGCTGCAAGAGCTCGCAGTCGATTGTAGTTTCTGCGAAAGTGACGCAAACGTCACGTCCAATTTGTAAACCACACTTTTCCATCGGCAGTGTCGTCATATGGAAAAACGCCACTTTCTGCTTTGAAAATCTCATTTTTCAACCGGGAATGGAGTCATGTGGGTGAAACGTCACTTCCGGTCAAAAATGAGATCTTGAAACCGGAAGTAAAGTATTTTAGGCATGACGTCACTTCCAAAAGGTATATTAAAATCTTTCCAACTCGGACAATTTCGAGTTTCCAAATTTCCAAATCGACAATTTCGTCTAAACGCGGCTCACGCCTTCTTTTCTGTTGGGTAATAAAATGAATCCGGTATCGATGGGGGTGTAGATAAGAAAATGATATAAAAAAAAGCTGCGGAAAGCTGGGCAACACCAACAGGAGGATGTGCAGCGCCTGTGCTTTCGGCGAATCGGATAAATCACATCGATGAATGTGACAAGAGGGGGTGGCCGAGCGAACGGGTATTCTGTCAAGACGATAGTGTCTGCAGGGGCGCGTGTGGAGGATTCTGACAGCCCTGCGCCGAATCTATCGAAAATTTACGATCGAAAACGTGACCCTGCGGGCGTGCGCCCTTCGAAGTGTACTCCACGTTCCGAACTTCTGCCCTATCTCTCTATATCCCCGACGGTGGCATCGCTTCTGGACTCCGGACGGAACTAACGAGGCCCCCTCGAAACAACGTATCATTTGTAAAGAGAACAATGCGACACAGAGCGGAGACCATTTTGCAGAGGATAGGCGGCCCGGCGATGCTCTTGTTATTTGCTCGGGGTTCTGATACCGGAAGCTTCCAGGCTCGTGGGAGAACCTCCCACCCCCAAAGGATTGCGAAACTCCGAGATAAGACGAGTTTCTCGACAAAGACACGTATTGTTGCGTCCCGAGGGATTGTACCCATGCGCACTGGCACGTTTCTCGCTGCACATTCCAAGATGGAACCGAACTTGATACATTTTTACGTGAAACTCGCACCTGAAGAAACCTTTGTTGAAAAGTTTCCACGGATCGCTGTGTGAGAAGCGCCTACTTCGAAACTATGGTGCATATATATGAAAGTAAGAAAAATAAAGCACATGCCGGTAAGATACCGCGATCTTTTTAAACACGCCAATGAACTGCATCCCGCTTGAAAGATCCTTTAACGTGGCAACATGAAAGATAAGTTGGCAGTGCGACGAAAGTTTGACGAGACGGAGCGGAAAGCCCGGTCGCAGCTGAGATAAGAATTTTCAACGAACATATATATATATATATATATATATATATAATGCCAGATTTCACGTGGATTATTGTCAAGTGCTGCGGTGAGAAAAATTGTCGGGACTTTTTTAATTCGTCGAGGGACGGACGGCGCGGAGGCTTCTCCACCGGTCGGCCGAACAGGCGGAGAAGGGATATATATGTCTCTCCTCGGATTGAGAATGAATGCTTGCAAGTGGGACTCGCCGCAGGGACTCGCGTTCCGCGCCTCCTGGGGGCACCTCGTTATACGAAAGTTTATCGGCCACGACGGAAGCACGTAAAACGGGAATCCGCTATGAGGTGACCGATTCGCTTTCTGCCGAGTCGACATCAGCGATTCCGGGACTTCTCGCGTGATTCGACTTAATTCGGAACCACTATAGTGCTCCGGCCGACAATGTCGAATTTCAGTGTTAATAATAATAATATCATGTAATTCAGAGCCAATAATAATAAATAAAAAAACAGATTTGAAAGGTCATTTTTATTAATATTCATTTTGTCTTCAAGAAGGTAGAAATCTTTCAGACACGAAGAGAATTTTTTTTCTCACAATCCCTACAAAAGTATGGAAGAGAACCTCAAACAGCATAGGAAACTGAAAAAATTCCGGCAGTTTGGAGAATCTCCCCATACTGTTGAGTGAAAATGAAATATACGTGTGTACGATGTACTACGGGAATTTGTTTGTTTATCTACACTGATAGGGCTAATTTATGTAGTTAAAGACGTCGATTTTTTACCTCAATACTTATATTTTAATAATTGTTTTTATATGCCCACATATTCATAATATGCATACTACTCTATATAACACGCGTGCGTCAGTAAACATTCAACAATTCGTAACGGTAGAACTAGAAACAACAATCCTTCCTGGTATACATTTGCCGGGAACTGTGCACAATATTGGAAGAGTGGGGTGTACATAGGCGAGCGCCCGCATCAGTATAGGGAATCTCGCCATACCGTTTCGCTATAATTTCCATTGTTATAGGACGTGGCAATACCACGCATGGCTGAAAGTACTAAACGCATAGGCTTGTTCATATAAACATCGATAATTGTATACATTGTCATCTATGTAGGTTACTGATTTCAATGCATACTGGAAAACACAAAATTATAAATACTGTTAAACTACTCTCAATGCGTTTCATTCCTAAAATTCAAATAGTGAAAGAAACTTATGAATCGTCGTACGATCGCTCAGTTTTCCGTTAGTTTTCACTAGACCGCCTAATATAGTTCTCAATATGCATTGAGAGAATTACTAAACTCCCATCAATCACATTACAGCAGACGCAGAGAAAAAACATAACTACGTATAACGTAAGTCCCCAGAAAACCGGAATATTATTCGATTGCTGTGTTAAGTCGACGGATTATCCTCGTATTCTTATTTGCGTGCATTAATCAACTGCAGCAGCTCCATTTATATCGTTGAAACATTAATGAAGCGCACGGTACGACTCATTTCCGTTCCCAAAAGACGCTCTACGAACTGACCAGCTGCACAGTAAAATCGGTACCAAAGTTTCTTGTCCACAAACGCCCACAATTCTTCTCATGTTAATTTTACAAAAAAATCTTGTCTATTCTACAAAAAGTCTCTCAACTTAACAAATATATTTTTTTGTCAAATTAGCAACAAAATAATTGTGGACGGTCGCGGACAAGAAACGTTTCTTAAATGCACACAATTTTTTGACTGTCTGAAACCAAAAAAGCACAGAAGCATTTAGAGAAACCCATTAATATTGTTTTGCAAATCCATCGCCATTAACGCCTTTCCAGGATGAGCACATATGCTGCAGTAAAAACCACCATGGACTGCGGTCCATCCGTGCACGAACACCCACTCTGAGCCAGATATTGTGCTATGCACGTTTCCTTTCCTCAGCCGGCAGAAATGAATAGATTCGTCGTCATCGGTATTCCCCAACAAACAATCCTCCGGCAAACTTTTTCATATCCCACCATCCGGCAAGGGCCACTGTACATGTACAGTGACGGTTTGACGGGCCACTGTACGTGTGCTTTTCGCCGCCTCGGCCTTCTCCCCTTTCCCTCCACCGACTCGTCGTACATGCACCGTCATTTTCTTCCCGCGGATACGCGTACACGTATACATGCAATTTACATCTTTCTCTTTCGGTCTCATCGATCGACGTCCACAGGACGTGTGCGCGAGCGCTGCGGTCTCAACCAAGAGCATATTCTTTCTCGACGTGCGGAGCGAACTCTTTTATGCCTCCCACCTGCCGCCATTAATATTTGTACCTCCAGCAACCGGGGTGCATACACAGTGTTTCCCGTGGCCGCCTCACAGGCATTCCACCAGTTTTACGTTCAATCTCGCCCATCCCACCCCTGCCGCGGAGCATTACACAAAAGTTCACGCATCCATTCACCGACCCGCAGGCCGGTGATGCCTCCGCTTCCACTATGTCAGGAACGTACTGCATCCATCTCATCATTATGAAATAATATACTCCCGACTACTTTTCTCGAGCTAGCTGTAACGCGGATCCATCCACGTTGTCGATACCGGAGACTCCGCAACTACCGGGCGAATGATACTCGAGCAGTGTTCTCCGGCATGCGGAATCTCGTTCTGCAATGTCGAAAGGTGGTAGCGGAAGAGCTGGGCAGTATAGACCGGTTTCACCAATTTTTTTTTTTTTTTTTTTAATTTATTTTAATATTTTTTTATGCGAGATAAAAAAGTCTCTCCCAACTGGTCCATTTTGCCCCGCCGGGGGGGGGGGGGGGGGTTCATTTTGCCCCACGATCCAGTACCGCATTCCATCGCGTGCTGGACTCGCCCCGGAGGATTTCCTTCCATCTTTTATTTCGCCGACTGATAGAGTACTGCGATAGGTCAGTGTTGCCGAGACTTCGCGCCAAGGAAATCGATCACCGGCTCTGCCTCGGGACTATAATCTCGAAGCCTTCCTCGAGGAGCCGCCGGCTCAACCGCGCACACGCGTTCCCGCGTTATTCGCACCCGCGCGCACCGGAAATTAATATAAACCGCTGAGTGCCCGCTCGCCGAACGTTTGCGTATCCGCTGCGTTAACGCGGTTAAATTTTTTTCTTCTTCGCGCAAACTTTTTGCCAAAGCTTAAGTAGACGGTCAATGTATACGCTCGAACGAAGAAGCCACACGCTCGATCTCGGTGCCTCGTTGAGAGATTCGTTGAGGTTCCGCGAGAGGATTTATCGCCACTTGTTATCGGCGATCGACTCTCCGATCGTTTTAATGCCTCTTTTTTCCTCTCCTCTTCCATACCCTTCCGAAGCTATCCTACACTCTTTCGCCTGAGCTATCTACGTTCTCGTCTCTCCGTCCATCCATCGTGCACGGTGCGCGTGTGTCTGTGTTATTTCTCGTGGGGTTCGGCTCACTCTGTCCAGATCAATTCGCGTACATCGGTGAGTAGCTCTCGGACGTTTTTTGAACGTGCGAGCCGACGATTACCGGCACCAGGCACCGGCACAAGCTCCGTGGCCCCCGCGAGCTATATAGCCCAGCCTCAGCGCAATGACCGGTCACGCTATACCCGCGAGATCGGTTCGTGTCGGTGCTCCATGCTCTTCAGGGACGATAGTTAATTGCTGATCGATTGGAATAAATTGCCGTGTCCTCGTTAATGCCCCTATAAAAGCGCCAGGAGAAAAATAAAACTCGCACCGGTGTTCCTGTAGTCCGAGCCGAAGCGGTGTACATACACACACACACACACACACCCGACTTCGGAGATATGCATACATATATGCATATTTTTACGTGATTTTTTTGGAACCTTCGTCACAAAGGATTAATTGCTACCGATTTTAAGGCTGTCGCTCGATTATCCGGTTTCGCCGCTGCTGCCTCCGTTACGAAGTTACCACAGTGGAAACGATGGCCAGGACCGGTAGCGGCACAGCGTCGGCCAGCGCCGGCCCTGCATGTCGTTCCCACCAGTGTAACGGTTCACTTACCGTTTATCGCTTTCGATTAATAAGCTGGAGCGTTATGTTCTTTGCGATACGTTTCGGCGACGAGGTCAGCGTCGAAGCCCGAGATTCATAAACCGGAAGTTACGGTCTCGCGAATAATACCGCCTTGTTTTGCCGGTCGTACGAACCTTTGAATCTCTCCTCACCAACGCGTTCAATTATTCTCGGAGCACGGCCTCGCCCGAAGAGCAGCGAAAGAAATGAGGTTCGCGGACTTTCGATTGAAAAACTTTGTAATCCGAAAAGTGTACACCGAGCCATCGAACCGGCAGGGTTGCGTTCGGCCTGCGATAAAATGATCCAAGCTTCGTGGGTATTTCCATCAGAGTCGGTGTTGTTCCTTCACGGTCGATCGAAATATATTCCATCCGCGGAATCCTTGTCGTCGGGATGTCGCAGGGGGAGCCTCGAGCTCCAAGGAATGAGGACGGAGATGTCGGTAGAGACCGGGAGACCGAGAGATATTGCAAGTGGATCTTTCGTCGTTAAACCCGGCGGCAGAGCCATCGGCAGAACGGCGGATAGCGTGGCGAGAATTTGCGGATACTCGTGGTCGAACACGGGCCATCGAATGAAAGCGAGCTTCATAAATATACTTGATAGTACGGGGGGAGGCGCGTGCGCAGGACGACCTACTGAACCGTACGAAATTAGGATTTAATTAATTTAACATAAATTTTGCTCGTGTGAATTCCTCGCGGTCCATTAATCTCCCCGGAAGTACGGGACATTTATCAAGTCAGCCGAGCGGCGTCGTAAGAGCGCAGGCTCTCTCGCCGGCTCGAGATGCTGTGCCCCGCTATACGTACACCCTGCCTCGCTCCACTCCTCGGTCCCCCCGTCCCTCCGAGGAGATCCTCACCCCGGGTTCGTGCAGCTTTCCCGGAATGCGGAAGGCGTCCCTCTCCCCGTCCTCTTTATACCGTCGTTTCCTCCTTTCCACCCGTTGACGCCAAGCCGGCCAAGCCAAGTGGCAAGCTTATATGTTTGGTCGTTGCCCCGCGCCTTCTCGCGTGAACACCCATGGTAACACGGTCCAACCCTACAGTCTTATGCGGCACATGAATTTTTCCGTCCCAAGTATCAGTACGTCAGGGGGGACGGTTCGCCTCTGCAGTTTAATCAGTCCGCCGTTTTTGGCAGGTGCTTTCGCCATACGGTTAGTCGTAGTTGGGTTGGCCGGCTACCCGGAAGATGGTGGAGTTCGCACACACGAGAATATAAGATCGTAGGGAGACCGTGCGAGACCTGCTGTTTGGGGGCCTCAGGGGTGGTTCGGGAGTAACCTTCCTCGTCGTCGGAATGTCGGCATGCAGTGACACTGGAACGAGGCGAGGACGGAGAAGGGTACAGTCGAAAGCGGCGGAGTCTGTCGAGGAGGGAAGTCACAAATTCGAGAGACTTGTCCCCCGACTCCGTACCCGGAGTTACCAGGACCATACAGCGATTGGTATAACTGTATACGTGCCCATAGCCGTGGCGCACCGGTAACACCAGCACGGTCCCGGCGTATCAGCCCCCTCACTCCGGGATTGCCTCTTTAGCTGTCCCTCGGTTTTCGCCCTCCGATCTCTCCGACCCCCCTCAAAGCCATGTTTGTGCACTCCGCCCGTTCGGCGTAAGCTGCGCCCGTCGAAAAGTAAGCGAGTCGATTCATTTGCCCGACTCGCCGAGCTTTACTGTGTCGGCGGTGGCCGTATTCACCCTGCCTCGTACCTCTCTCCTCAACCAACCCCAGCTTTGGCTTCCCGGATCGGCTCTCTCGCTCTTCGCCTCGGTACAGCCGTGTGTCGGTACTCTCGAACCGTATTCAGCGACCGACTCCGGGCCATATCCGGCTGGCAAGATCGACACGATACATAACACCTTGGCCCATGCCGGTTTCAGCCCTTGCGGAACCGGGAAGGACCCGAGCACAATGAGACCCGGAGCCGCGGCCCGTGTATACAACGCGTCCCAGGATCAACACGTTCCGGGCGTGTGTGTGTCCGTGTGTTTTCCCCGTTGGCGGTGCAATGAAAGAACCGCAACGGAGTGCGCCCCGATTCGATTTATTTCCATCCACGCTCACCCTCCCTCCCGCCTATCCTCACCGAAGTGAAGTTCGTACGCACGCGTTTTACACTATTTTCCTACCATCTTTTTCCCCCGCCCATCGGCCGCTCCGGCTCGTTTTACTCCAACTGCGAGAGACTCTAGAAATGCAAAGAGTCCGTGCGGTTCCATTGTCCGTGTGTGTATATAACTTCGCGCACACTCCACCGGTACGCAAACTAACGCGAGTGCACCTAGAGCAGAGGTCGTGTTTTATTGGCAGCGAAGGTTCACCGTCCTCCGTTCATAACTGCTTGGTTCACAGTTGTATGGCGAAGGGAGAACGATTGCGGTAGGAATAGTCACTTTTCTGCAGTCGCACATCAATACTTCGTCAACTACGTCAATATAAGGCAGGGGACTTTGTCCGTCTTTCATCCTCTTGTTTTGTTCTTTTTTTTTACCTATCTACCTGCATTCACCGGTACAGAGGGACATGCGAGACTGTCTTGGTACCTTTGGAATGGTTTCGTAGTCGCTGGATTGGTACACAGCAAAGAGAATCTATCCATAAGAGTCGGAGATACACGTAGGCGACGTAAACTGGGGTCGTCGTGCGGACGGCTATTCAACTCCGGTACTAGAAAACGAGCTGCCTGCGGAGTTCCTCCATGAGAGAATGAATCTCGTGCGAGGCCCCGAGCTACTGCCTTGACGCATGATCGCGAAAGAGCTTTCACGGACGAGGGTCTACTGCGATGTGCTCGCACTCACTCTCGACCCCTCGTCACGCACATCTATATGTATGAATAAATATATATATATACACCACAGGCCCTTTAATGGGTGAGGGATGGTGGCGTTGCATGCAGCTGATACTCCGCGAGCCCGCCGGTCCTTTCCCGTACGGAGTGCCATTCCCAGGTAATTCTGGTTATACGACGACAGCGCAACGAAGTCGTCGTTCCCGGAGTCCTACCCGGGGACGTTCTGACTGGCAGCCGGTCGCTGCAGCGCAGCTCGAGTTGTATTGCTGTATATCCTCGGCTATCTATAGTTCTTTTGCGCTCCAGAGTCATCCGAGGCATCCGAGAATGGTAGAGTGCAGGGCCTCAGCTCCACGGCGGAGCGGCGAATGAGGGGGATGAAGATGAGAAGGATCGCGGTAGGACGGCGGAAGGGAGAAATTTTATTTGCCACGGTGAAAGGCATTCCTTCCCCTCGGCCCCCCCGTCCATGTTCCCCGGCAACCCCTGTCCGCGAGAGGCGCCTCCGGCTTTATCCTTTCGGGGTCGGGGTAGCCTGGGTCAACCAGCCGCTCCACTTACCAGCCGCGCCTTTCTCACCCCGTTCCCAACTAAACCATCCAGCTCTCTCTCTCGCTCCTGCTCCTCCTCTCCGCGACCTCTACCCTCCTCGGTTCGCGAAAACCCTGTGGAATTGTTCGCCCGCGTGTTTCCTACACAGCGCTATACCCATCCCGACGTTATATATAGGATAAGTTAAAGTGGGAGAGAAGATTCACCAGGGTTAGTTTGTTCTTCGCCCTTTTCTCTCTCGCTGTCTCTATTTCGCCAAACCCTCCGTCGTCCCGAGCCCCTTTCGACGTTCCACCTAAAACGTACTTCGCCGCAGCAGAAGCAGAAGCTCCCGCAGCTCTCCCAACAGAGAGCCTCTTCTCCCTTTTCCCCTCCCAACAATTCCCCGAGTTATTCTCTCGCGACAGCTCGCCAGGCTTTCTCATATCCTCTAATTATCTACCGTGAACCGAGGCACCTCGAGCTCCATGGGAGCGACGCTGAGGCCAAGAGAACCGTACACACGAACCGTATCCGCCGTCTCGCGTGTACCTGCAAGTATAATTAATCGTGTGGACTTTGTGTGACTAGACCACCCCGTGGACATTCCCGCGTTTACCCTGATGAAACGCACGCGTGTTACACGACATGTACTCCGGTTTACCATCCCCCTATAGTCTCGCTGAACAAATATCTATAATATTTTCCCTACCGGGCTGCGGTAATGTCCCCAAAGGCCCCGTGCATGCCGCTATTCTATTCGAATTCATGCGAGCATGCGGCAGGTACTGCAAAGCTGGCAGACTAGCGTGGTTCCTTTAAAATTGAAAACCAAGAATCCACACGGCAGCGGACACGATTGTTTTTTTTCTTTCATCGGCCCAACATTCTGGACATTGTTCCGCTTTCTGCGGTCTTGGTTAAGTCTTTCTTACTTTTAGTTTGGTACCAATTCGGTTCTACACCGCAACACTCCGTGAATCGACTTGTACTACTTGTTTATTCTTGCACTTGCTTTTATTCTTGTCGCAAAAGTTGTTCGTTGCGACTTTATGCTTTTCCTGCCCGATTTCGTCAGTCTCGTCCGCCATCGTTAATTTGCTTTACTCTGCTTCCTCGGTGTTTCAACGAAAAGAAAACTGTCGCTCCAACATATTTTTCGCTCTGGCGGTATAAAAACGTTAACGGGAAAAAAATTTGCAGTCAACGGTTATACGTTTCGTGACCCGCGAACCATGAAAATCGCGGGTCGACACCCGTATCAATTTATTCCCGCGGAAACGTGATCAGATGAGGAATAACGATAGCGTAACAACGTTTTCATTATTGAGATGCATCGAACCGCGAACACAACGAATGTGTATTCATCGAGGGACCATAGGGCGAAATCGATAATGCGAAAAGTGTCGCTCCCGGCACTTGGGCCGCCTACTATTATACGTGATACACACTTCTATGGAAGTTTCTCTGGCTGCTGCTGCTGCTCCTGCTGCTGGTTGCTAGTAGAACTGCAGAGTTTATAACGTCCCAGTACTACCTCGGCGAGCTCTGCTGGTGCTGGAATGGTCCAGAGGGTGAGAGAGAGAGAGACTGTGTACTGGGTCAGAGGATATATACGAAGCAGTGTATACACCAGGCGCACGGAACACATAGTGTATTCCATGGTGACGCTGGCCTACATCCGCGAGGTAGTTGTATTTCCATAGTGGTATTCGAAGTACGGGCATTATCTCGTTCGTGCATTTTGCGATTGTAAGCTTTCCTCCTACTCCTCGCCCTCCTCCTCCTCCTTTTCCACCACCACCATCTCATCCTCCTCATGCGAATGGGTGTACGTGCGATTCGGATTCTAAACCACCCGACTATTCCCTGAAGCGGCAGCCACTCGCATACACCTGCACGTAAGTAGTTGTACACGTTGAAAGTTTATTGCCCGGATTGAGGAGTCCCATATGTATGCGCTAGTCCGGTAGTGGTACAGCAGAACGAGGAACGGTGCGGCTGTGCGGTGTGACATCAGAGGAGAGTAGTTTCCCGTTACCGAGGGTGTGCGCGTGGGTCGGCGTTCACCGCCATCCTAATCACTAACGTCAATACAACCCCCTACGCGTTACCTCACCATACTGGCACACCAGTGTCGCGCCTACTGTTCGACGTGCAGTACACCACCGAAGACTGGCAACGGCAGCGGTATGCGGTGAACCCGGAGACCGAATTGCTTCGTGGGCGTAAATGCGCCAAGGCAAGTCGCCGCCGGGGATAAGTCCCTCGCGATAGAAGGAATAACCGGCATTCGGTCCCGCACGCGAAACTCTGAGATTGCAAGCGCGGCGGCTAAAAATTTCATCCGGTTGTGTGGCACATTGGCAGATACCATGATACGGGTAAATAAAATTCGGTAACTATGAGCACATGCGGCAGGTGCGTGGAGCAGAACGAGCGCACCATTTTGTTCGTCGAAACTGTCTCTCATACGATTTTATTCGTTTCCCCGTGCAATCTATCGGAATGCAAGGGGATAGAGGCGAGAGAGAAACGAATAAGTGCCCGAGCCAGAGGGAAAACGGACCGCCCCGAGCGTTTTCCGCGTCTCAAAGATATTCTCACGTAAGGGTGGGAAGGCGGTGTGCTTTGGAATATCAGCGAGGTGGATAGTGCTCCGGGTGTACGGTGGATTTCGCTGAGCTATAGGTATAAACCGGCATCCGGTTGGTGTTTCGTTACGAATAATCGCAGTTCGTTAGACCGGAAGATTCAGTAAAGTTCTTTACTTCCCCGCCTCTCTCTCCCTCTCTCATCTACCCTCTGCATATTCCATCATGCATATGAATGGGATAGAACATTTTTCCGCACGGTGCTCGTGGAAGAAGCCCGGATGTACGGCTGAGCATTTATTCATGGGATTCAACGTGCTTCGTTTGCGGGAGTGGAAGCTGGGTTTTTCGCTCGGTACAGGGTATCGCCCGCGTCGAGTTCTTTGTTTCACGCCTGCACCTTTGTCGCGAATACCACCCTTGATGGGGGTGAGGGAGTTCATAGTCGATCTCGTCTTTTTTTCGCTACCTCTTCCACCGCTCCCTTTCGGTCTCTTTCCCTCTGGATATCATCGAATCATAGAAGTCTAGAGGAACCTCCGGTTCTACCCGTTGACGCCGGAGCGTGGAAGCGAAATCAAACTCTTCGGCCTTTGCCGTCCTTTCCAGCTTAATGTATGCCAATGGCATTCAGCGTCAGGAGAGATAAACTCTTTCGTGTCTCGCACATTTGATATTCAACTCATGCCCCCTCACACGATGGCGCAAACCATCTTTCGCCGAATATTCTTCGAATCTCTTTACAGTGGATATGTGGGTCGTTTACTGTGGCGGAAAACCCGCTCCTTTGACCCGTTTAGATAATGGAGAGGAGCAGAAGCACGGGCAGCCAGTGGAATCGAGATGGTATGGCAGGGGTATGTGTGTCGCCGACGGGCCTTCGGGAAATCCCAGCACGATGACGGTGACTCGACGATTCGTCTGGATCAGAAAATCGCTCGGTGGCTGCGGCACTGTGGCTGTGGCACGCTGTGGTATATCGACCTGCACACTTACGCCGAGAACCGTTTCTCGTATAGAGTACCTAACGGAGGAGTCCTGAAACCGGGGAGGGCAAATGGGAAATCCGCACTCGTTTAGGGACGTTTTTTTATTAGCTCACGATCCCCGGACCGAAGGGAATTCGACAGCATTAGGAGCGGGCGATGCGCTCCTTTTGTGGTCGCGTCTTTCGGTGCTTGCCCAATCGTCCCTCGCACCGACGAGTTCGCCGAGAACTCCGACGGCAGAAACCTCCCATCTCGCACGCAACTACCGGGAAAAATAATAGCGTCAGGGAGGAACCCGAGATAAAAGCACTGACAATGCCCTCGTTTCGTTCCACCAATTAATCTCATCTTATCCCCCCTCTTGGAAGAGCTTATCGTTCCGGTGGGATCAACGAGCGTTTGTTCATCCGGAATTATCATACAGTGATTATCATGCGCTGACCACCGCACGATGCGGTCGTCGATGGTCTACGCGCCAGATGGCAAATGATAAATCTGCGAAGTAACAAAAAAACGATAGTCATCAGGAGGCCAAGATTCCTGCGAGAGTCTGATAAAACGAGTTTCCAAGCTTTGCCCAGCGTCCGCCATTTCTACATTTAAGGAACCCAGATTTCTGCGATCGACTACGATGAAGTCGCCGAGGTAAAGAAGCGATGAAAATAGAAGAGCAAAAAAGAAGCCCTTCTTATTTTTCGTAAAACGTTCAAAAAAAGAGAGCCACGGGAGCATCAGCTACGATGTTTAGGAGCCAACCACAACGAAGAGGACCGGAGAGTGAATCGTGGAAGATGAGCTGGTGCTGCATCCCGTTGGAAGACGCCGTTACCTTCCTCCCGGCTGGACGGTGCATGCCGAGGGGCTGATGCGAAAGGGTTGAATGCAGGGATAAAGGACCGCACGAGGCTAGGGCTTTCCGCTAGCAAAGGTTGGAGAACGGACACAAGGGAGCCGCTAGGTTGGGAGGTAAAAAAAAAGGAAAGGCTATAGACAAAACCACGCAGCCATTGTCTACGAAGTCTGTACGCATTCAGGAGGAGGGCGGGGGGGGGGGGGGGCTCTCTCTCATTCTCCGTCGGTTATATAACGCGGGGCAACATCGCTGCTGGGCGAATGGGCTCACGAGAGGGCCGCCAAAAGGGGGGCAGTGAGAGACTATCCCGCGAACAAGGCGAGTGCACTAGCTACAAAGACTTCGAATATCTTCACACTATAGCGATACCTGCGATGCGGTGGCTGGGCTCTCTCCTCCGTTCGCTCGGTCGTTCGCCAACGGCACATACACCCACCCCCGGTAGAGCACGCGATCCTCAAGACATAAAAGCACCCTCTGTGTTTTGTACTTCGCTCACTCGTGTGTAACTCGCGAGAGCTTCCACTTGCGCATCGCTGTATCGTTATTCTTTGGATACCTATACGCTGCAACCGGTATCTATAACGTCTCACTATCGCGGCCCATCCGCCACCGGGGTTGGGGCTATCACACACGATGGCACGGACACCGTTTAGGGGGGCACCGACTTCATCATCATTCGCTCTCGCCAACCGTGCGAATCCATTAACCCACCTCGGTCGACAGTTTACGTTCGTTCGATCTCAATTTACAACTGTCACGCGTTCCCATCGAATTCCTCTTGATGACGATGATGATATCGTATGTGGGGCGTGCACCGGTGTAACAGGAAGCCCGGCCGCTCGCCGTCCGGTAACGTCATGAATTTTGCACTTTGACGCGACAGCCATGTCAAACTCTGGTCGATATGCATTCGGCACACAACGATAATCCTCTCGATTTTCAATATCAAAGAGGAATCCATTGATACCTGTCTGATTCTTTGGAGCAGGGTGGTCTTTTTTTAAGGGTATCACGTCGACCACTCGACAACGAAGTGTAATGTATTGGGGATAAAAACGGTCTTCAGTGCTGACGATCCTTACGTCGACCGGGAGTGGGCATAAAAAGTTATCCCCACGTAACCCATATCTTCGGGACTTTGGTCCGCGATTTGTCGCCATAAAGTGCCCCGAGGAGGAAGCAAGAAAAATGTTAGAGCTGCCTAATCTGATGCCAGAAACGTGTCGGTCTCGCGATACGCCTGTCGGATGGTCTCCCGCTCGAGAGTGGAGGAATAAGAGGAAGATTGTGCGGAACGGAAAACGGCACGAATTTATTCTCAACTGGGATTTGAGAAATATTCATTTCAATGGTTGATATAACGCGCGGTGGAAACGGATCAGTATGGGTTTACCAGTGAAACGATTCGTGCCCGGAATGTTTGATTTTACACGGGAGGCGATCGGGGCGGCTGAAGTTTCGCCCCCGAGAGCGATAGTCCCATTTCACGTAACACCATGCATACAGTGTACATTCGTCACACCAGCGTTTTGTGAACCGCGGCGGGGTGACTAAACCATGTGTGAAAATTGAAATCATAAAAATAAAAAAATATCGCTGCAGGAAACATTTTTCCAGGGTAAAGTTAAACACACGTGAATGAAACCGAAGGGTGGATTTCCAAGTTTTGTTTTTCGGACTTTTGTGGAAAATCAACGAACACCGCCGCAGGGTCGAGTGGGGCAGAGTGGAACAGCCGGGGCAATATGGACTCTCTGCGAAATGTAATGCAACTTTGAAAGGATCACAGTCGAACCTCGACTGTCCATTTTGCCCCGCGCGTCCCAATTTGCCCCAACTCTGCCCCGCGCTTTCCTCACGTGTCCGTCTTGACTTTGAATCAGTGGAAAATAACGTCGGCAAACATAGACGGGATAACTTGATTTAATAATAAACCATAGGAACTACTTGGAAGGTACATGAGGATTGATGGGCTGGCGCTCCGCTGCGAGATGTGTAACTCAGATCCTACCACACGTTCATATATATAGCTATATATACACTATGCTCGAGCAACTATTCTTTCTGGAGGCGCGAGACTCGCCAGTGACTTGAATAAACTCGAGAACTTCTGGAGCAAACTAGTTACAAGAACACAAATTGCGCGACCGCACCAGCGGATGAATAAAGCTCGCGATCGACCGCCGGAAGCTGGAAAGGATCTTCTCTCTTTTTATTCGAGTCTTCTTTCCGACGAGATTTCCTTAATCATGCTTGGAAAAGCCGGGGATGATGGGGTTTGGGTGCGGGAGCGGGGTGAGGAGGGGGGAGATAGGCGCGGAGTGTACGGGCAAAAAGGAAAGCCAGGAAAGATGAATTGATCATACCGGTGACTTCTCTTTCAAATTGAAATTACCTTCCGGCCGGAATAATGAAAGAACGACCTATTTTATGAGAATTGAGTTGAAAAGTTTTTGAAAATCAGACTATATCGTGATAGATGCCACGGGTAAACCGAAGTGGCGGAGGACTGGACTCGGGAATAACGTCTCTGCTTTGCCGACGGGGGACCCCCTCGATGTCAGTAAATTGATTGGAAAAAGTTTTGTTCAGCATACTGTGGAGTTGGGAAAAGTAAGCGTTGGCTCGTGTACACACGTACACGAGCTACCTGTACGTGCGTATCGAACACTGGCGGAAGTGTTACGACCAGTATTCCTGTACGGGATGCACATAGTAAGCAGCGGAAGGATGAACTGCATCCTGCTCAGAGCGCGCATGCGCCCGTCGACTCTTTCACACCCAAATATTATATCGAATTTAATATTCCCAGAATTTCACAGCTTTTCAAAAGAGCCTCTGGCAAAAGGTTAAGTGCACTCCCCATGTATATATACCCGCAGTGGATTCAATCCTGCACGTACATCGAAAATCCATCGAAACTTTGATGTCACAGTTGGAGGTTGTCGGAATAGAGGACACAGTTGGGGAATCGAGATACAGAACGGAGTAAGGTTTATCCGTGTACGATTTTTTTCTCTTGCCAGAAATTTGTGCCACTGGATCTGTCGATAGTTTGGAATGAACCGGACTGACGTAGGTATAAGCCAAATCCGTTATTTCTCGGAATATTGTACCGAATCCCCGATTCTCATCTCTCCTGTTCGGCGGTTGCGTAAGCCGCAAGACTATCCAATCTCGAGTTTACTGAGGGCTGTGCTCTCCGATTTGTAGTAGGCCAGCCTCCCCAGCTGCGGTACCCTCTGCAGTCTCTCTACAGCTACGAGTTCACTCCGAAAGTTATTTGGGAAGCTCGTTTAATCACCTTCGTTATCGTAATGATCCAAGTTTCGAATGACAATTAATCGAGCTCATCCTTCCGGCAATTCTTTTGAAATTTCTTTCTTTTTAAATTTACCATTTTTTTACTCTTTATAGGGAAATTATATTTTTGTAAATTAGAGAATTAGGGAAATAGAGAAATAGAGAAATAGAGAAATAGAGAAATAGAGAAATAGAGAAATAGAGAAATAGAGAAATAGAGAAGTAGAGAAATAGAGAAATATAGAAATAGATAAATAGAGAAATAGAGAAATAGAGAAATAGAGAAATAGAGAAATAGAGAAATAGAGAAATAGAGAAATAGAGAAATAGAGAAATAGAGAAATAGAGAAATAGAGAAATAGAGAAATAGAGAAATAGAGAAACGATTGGTTGCGATGATCCAAAAGTTTCCACCGTGTACCTCCAGTAGTGTTTGGTTCGCACACCATTACCGGCGACGAAATTATTATCGATCGAGCGAACCTTATAAATGAATTACTATTCATACCATTCTTGGGATTGAACTTTTTAAACTTCAGAGTTTCACGACAGCCACTCTCGCGTGATTATCTTCGGGTAAGTGGTTTGTGCCCGCCGCTCACTGTGTAATTCCCATACATACTGAATGCGCCACGAGAGTCTAGGGCAATTAACTTTGTTCGTCGACTATGTATGCCACAGTATAATAATAATATACTCAAAGTCGGCTAGCGCAATTACCCTGTGCCAATTATCCTGAGCAAACAATAAGAAAATAATACCTTGGACGGTTAGATTCACGATGACTTCAGGAACGTTGCGGCTGTTGACGAGGCATTGATATTCACCGCTGTCCTCCGATTTCACCGGGCTGAAGAATAGCGCGAAGTTCTTCTCCAAGAGGGAAACGCGATTTCGGTGAACGAAGAGTGTCGTACTCTGACTACCGTACTCGACTATGCGAACGTCGTTCGATCGCCACTCGAGTCTCGAGACCATGAGGTGTTCCGTCACACCAGGACACTCGAGAGTCAGATTTTGTCCGGCATCGGCGAGAATCTGCGTTACCACGGGATTCATCACATCTGTAACAAATAACGAATTTTTTTTTTTATATAAAATGAATATGCATAACGACGAAATTTCGCAGTCATTGTTCGAACCGCCATCAACTGGCGAGAATGCATATTTTAAGTTCGCTCAGACTTACGAACAAGGACTCTCGGACGCCGAGGAGCCACGATAAACTTGTATGCGATATCGCGTTAGTACACTGAATAAATGTATGAGTCGCAAGAACTTGCAGTTGGACGGGACTACCTTATGAAAATAATAAAGTTAATTGGTTGTACAAACTAATTGTTAGTTCTCTCAACTCACTATTTTTTCGCTATGAAAGCGAAGAGTTTCATTTCTTGTATGGTCGTGGCACAGGTAGTTCGCCAATTGGCCTCTGCTAATGCGATATGCAGGACGCGTATTTATTTCTGTAGAATTCATGAACTATGAATATAACGAGCACTGGTCCGTATACCGACTGGTAAGAAAAGGAACGGCGCATCCCGCATCATTTGAATGGGGATTTCTATCGATTTCTGGCAAGAAAAACGTGTTCTTTTTAATTTTCGAAATATAAAATAATTGAAACGCGGTACTGCTCTCACAATGATTTATAGTTTGCATCGGGGATTTTTCTACATGATCGAATCACTGTTAAGGACAGTCAGTTGTGGGGGATTTCTGATCCAATTTTTTATTGCCGAGAAAAAAAATAAACCACGTTTTCCTGCCTAAAATCGATGGACCCGTTGAAACTATGCGTGATACATCCTTCTGTACTTTAGCACTAGACATATATACTGTAATGAGAGTATTGAGCGAGTGTCTAAAGTCTTCCAGGATACTCTCGTGAGGATCTTGTAGCATTGGTGGGAGAGATGAGCCAAGTGCGGACACTCTTCCCCGACTTAATCAAGACGCTAAGCTGTTTGATCAGCCATCCGACTTGACCTCTTCCACTCAAACCTTCCACTTTTATTATATTAAGATCCCACCGGCCGCGCTAATTTTCATATATCCATTAAACTGTGCAGGATAGAACGGGGCAAGACAAATTTCTTACGCAATTCGCCAAGAGCCCAATGCACTTAGAAATTATTACGTCCAAAAAGATTCCACGTATTACGCGGAATTTAATGTTTGCGAAAAAAAAAATTGAAGGAAAAAGATTCAACAACTCCTCAGGGCTTACCAGACTCAAATATTTCATCATCGATTCGCGGTATACCCGCGACCTACTCTATATTACACTCGCCCTGAATATCTTTATTGGATACGCGCTTCCACAGGGCCATTTGCTAATTAAATAAAAATTGAACGACGTTTGCCGTAAGAAGTAGCGCATCGTAATTCCTTTGCGAGTACGCAATATAGGTTTAATTGATAGATCTAATTAATATCCAAAAAAAAAAAAGATAGAAATTCAACGTGTATCGATGGAACCGTATTTGATGCGGGGACCTCGCGAAGCAGACCTCCGCGTCCTTATTAATGTTTGTTTCCCCGAATTTTACATTCTCCTTTGTTTTAAAACCGCCATATGGGTCGCTCTCACATCTCTCGTCACGATTCGGCCGAATGAAAACAAATTTCGATAGACGGGCGGCGAAACGAGCCGCTGCCTCGCTAGCCGGTTTCGGAGTTCAACCGGAGAAGGGAGAAACAGAGGGATGGAAATCGGTAGAGCGTTCATTCGAGCGAGAGTCCCCCTTTCATTCTACAAATGAGATTCGACGTTCGTCCGCAAGTTATATTAATTGGATAGGAGAGGGTTGAAAGTTCTGCGTGAGATTCCTCGTTCCATCGAACGTCCGGACGGTTTAACTGCTCCTCCACTGTTATCCCTGAAAATCATCGAACCGTGGGGCCGGCAGCGGCAAAAGCATCGTCGATGTAACCTAAATCCATAAGTTTATCAGACTCTTGTAAAGCCGCTCGATGGGGAAGAGTCGAAGGGAGTATCCGCGGCGTTGTCTGCAGTAAGCGAAGTCCGGAGTCAATGGTTTTAATTGATCGACATTCTTCATTTAAAATTAAGCATAAAAAGAAGAAGAAGAAGAAGAAGAAGATCGTCATTTCCAGTCCGAACTTACGTATCTGCGATGAACTTTCAATACGCTCGGTTAACAGAGGGTGAGAAGAAAATCGTGGATCTCGGTTATCCGTCGAATGTAGCCCGAGAGGGCATGCGAATTCCCGGACGAGGGTGATGGCGCGGGGCTCGAAGAAAATCAGTGCCTCGCACCCTCCCTTAGGGTCCTGGACCGAGAGGGCTCTGGACCAATCATTGGCGGTTCGAGTAACGCGAGCCAGCGACGCAATACGCCTCGGTGATTTCGCCTTATCCGTTTCCGTGCCATTGACCATCCCCTGCTTTTCACCCCCCCCCCCCCCCACCCCCCCCTTGACATTACCGAGTAGTACTATTCGCTCTCCGGAAAATACTCCCGGTCCTTAAGTTCCGCGCTCACCCTTTGCCGACCCCCCCCCCCTCTCGCCATCTTGCCTTCTTCCGCAGCTTCCTCCTCGTTTTCCTGCCGTGAGCGCTCCACCACCGGAATAGCCTTTTCCGTGGCTTCACGACGATACACACCTTCGCACCAGCCTCACCTACACTCACCGAGAACGAGACGGAAAGTGCCTTATCGAAGAATTCGTCTGAGGTCCCTCGGAGGGCTGCTCTCACGACTAAGGGTGGCTGCCACGATGTATGTAAGACACGAGGCTGGTATCCCTCGGATACCTTACCCGGTAACAATTCCGCGGGTCCGAGGCTTAGGTACTCTTTTCTCGTATTTCCCGGGAGCGCTATGGAATTTCTCTCTTATCTACCGCTCTCAATTACAACCCACCTTGAATTCTATCCATCGTCCGCACTTAGTGTATATAATGTATATACCGTATAATAAATAAATAATGTACATGCGTACGGAGCACTCAGCGATTTCAGCGTAAATAAGTTCCGAACATCAAAGCCAATGAGAGCCCCGCCCGGCGATGCAATACTGCCATTCAGCGATTTCACCGAGCCGCAAATAAGTGTAATTAACTGTAGAGAAAATTACGCGAAATCGTCGACTCTACGGTAAATGCAATATGCACAGCGAAAATACGTTGAATATTCATCGATTTCCATGAAATATGTGAAAGATTGGTCATTTCTACTTTGGGTCTGACGCGAATAGATGGTCGACATTACAGATATACGCGACGACGACGTTAAAATTATTTTACCATTATTATCACTGACGGGATTTTAATTTTTTATTTTTATTATTTCAAATGGCAATGTTCTTTCTCCAGATGCAAATAAAATTCGGAGAGAACGAAAGGGTATACTTGCCCGAGCGAAAATAAAAGGACGATCCGGCCCCGATCTCACCGACCGACATCGACCAGTCCAACCCGACGTAGACTTTTACCCGATATTTCCGAGACCGTGTGCGACGACCGCCGATGGAAAAGTAGAACCCAGGTTCTCTGCGGCCCTCGCTCCCTCTCTCCCCCGGGCAACCTCCAGCCGTCGGCCGTGTCGGGGCTATCGTGAGCAAAAATACACTCCTCTGTCCTGAGGCTATTTGGCGAACTGTCCGATGAACCAACATCGAGTATCCGAGACTCAGGAAAACGAACATCCATTACAGGTTTACCGGTATATATGACCTCGCTATAGGTGCCTGCATACCTACCATTGATGTATGTGCTCAAGATAGGTATTGGACATGAACCCGAATAGAGGTAGGTGGAAACGTTATGGATGAAAGAAGCGAGCGTTGGGGAATGAAAAATTCACAAATTCTCAGCAATAACAATAACGAGCCCTGACCAACTATTTTTGCCGTTGTTCGCTGATTTTCGTAGCTTTCGGCAACCGAGAAAAAAAACACGATCGCTTGTACTCACGAGGATACCTTTCACCCACAAATTTTCAAAAAATGTTTTAACGCTAACACAGCTGCTTGTTACAATTAAATTTTTTACATTTATTCACAGTAAAGGAAGTTGACTGACTTGGATTGCTGCATGTGTTCTCAACCAAGAGAAACATTCATCACGAGGGGCTTGTAAGAACAAATGGTAAATGGAAATTTCAATGATAGTACGTTTTTGTTCGGTTTTTTCAAAAGTACAATCCGTATTTTTTAACCGATTTTAATATACCACGGTTCAGTTTGTTTCTCAAGCTTTGCTATACGAATTCACCAAGTAGATATTTTGTGAATTTGGCCCTTTAACAAATAAGGCTCATCGTTTAACCGGTGCATTTTTTTTCCCATAAATAAGCTGCTGTCATTGTTAGGCGGCCTAAACTATTTTTTAAAAATCCACTATGTGAGTTCCTAGAGCAACGATTGAGGAACCAAGTGAGCCGCAGTCCATTAATATTGGTTGAAAAATACCGATTCTTATTAAAAAAAAAAAAAAAAAAACTCAACGAAAATATATCGTCATGGAAATTTGCAGTTATCAGTTTACGTATTTGCAAAAACATCGTTATCAACAGTTTTCTCCATTGAGGACCCATGCAGTAATATAAATCGAACTCCGTCACTATCAATAACTGCGCAACATTTTGGATGAACAATTCTAAAAATGTAGGACACGTTCCTAGCACGGAATTAGTGTTCGGTGCAGTGGATACCTTAAGAGGGAAATAAACGATATTCCTACAATCGACAGAGAACCAGAGTTGTTGCTGTAAACCAGCAACTATCATAATTTGATCGGGAGGGAAGACAGTCTCGCCGGTGCGACGAATACGGCTGAACTGAATTGGAGGTAAAACGTGATAATGAGGCAACCACATGAAGGGTTATAGATTCTCCGCCAGGTAGTAATTTCATTATTATTCGGGTGGATGTGCACGAGAGTGCCGGGTCTACCTGTAGAAGACGAACGCTCCAGTACAGTGTACACCTACGACTTTCATTAACCGTTGAAACATCGCAACGCCATCAAGGCAAATTAGTTTCAGACCTCAAAACGCTGCCATGAGAAATGTACATCCCGGAATGGTCTCGCCACTGAAATTCTCGGGGTGCGGTATATGTCTGACCTTAGAGGCAACGCTGCACAGAGCATGCAACCCGACCGGGCATCCCTTAATGCCGCTGGTGGTGCTGTTGCCGTTGCTGCCGCTCATGGTCGTACCTTTACCTAGCCCGAGAATCCGGTACATACGTATTTGTGTTACATTACAGCGCACAGCTGAATGCCCATGACGTTGCTTGAGGCATATATATATAACGTTATATATACACGTTGGTAGGTTAGGCCATCGAGGATCAATTACTCGATTTACGTAGCGAATATTCGATCAGGAGACTGGGCAGGCAATATTTCGATCATCAACGCTGTCCGTCCCTTCGCGAACGTTGTTGTCGAGCCCGGGGAATGCGACACTCGCCTCGGTGAACGCGCATCCGCCGGTATCTCGGTGTATTTCGGGCGCCAACGGTAAAATTCAATTCGCCACTTGGTTATCTCGTTGAAATAGTGCCGTAAATTAATTTACCCGAATCTTGCACGGCATGAATTTTTTCCACGATGTAATTTCCCCGCAGAAGGCGCGCGGCAGACGAGGGAGAGACCGAGATAGAAACGGGGCACGGATAGATAGGGGGTTCGTGGAACGCGCTCCGAGGGACACACGGAGTCGCGCACGGACTCGTTTACCGTTACCTCGGTAATTACCTTCGTACCTTCGGGCTCCGCACCTTCCCCTCCCCTATGCACGAGCTCCGCCGTCCTGGATGTCCTGCCTTTTTATCTCATAACCGGGAGGAAACCATCTTAATTGCTTGTGCCTCTCGCTCGGACGGGAGTTTCCTCGCTGCGCGCACGGTGCGCCATATTTTGATGTTCGTCGAGATGACTCGGTGATCGCGTTGCTTCCATCCGGAATCATCCTTCATGCCTCGGCCATTACGCCGATGGCGGCAAAACTGTTAATGCCTCCTCGACAGGAACAAAACATTCCTCTCGAGATAAATCTTGCTCACTTTTTACCATTCTTCCCCGTAAGGAACGCGTGCGCGATTCGCACAGAAAAACTGCTAAAGGACTCCGAGCTTGTCGGTGCATCGGTACAAATGACGGTACCCAGTATGATCGAAATGGCATATCGGAGGGGGAAGCTGGAAGGACGCGAGACGGCGAAGGCGGAGACGTGCCCTCGATCCAAAAGGATACCATTAAGCCATTTTTTTTTTTCTCCGATAATGGTCGTTCCGTCGTTACTCTTTCGAGAAACCGTCGTCGGTATCGTGTTCCCTGGAAGAGCCGCCTACCCCAACTACCTCCGCCAGTATCTACGGGCTGTTGTCAACGTGAGCCAGCGGACCGTACATCGGTGCTCTCGTAATAGCTCGGATAAGATCAGCGGGTAAAGTGTATTCTGGAATATACTCGACTACCGTACTGAAAAAGTGATGACGCGAGAGTGCGTGTGTGGAACGCGTTGGGAAATTTCAATTATCTCGTTCCATTCTGAAAGTCGCAAAGTGAAACTATCCGCGGGGGGGGGGGGGGGGGGGGGTGGGATACGTTGAACGAGAAGTTTCCGTAATGGATTTTAAAAGCCCCCCCTCGGAGAAACGATGACAAACGCGCTTTTGTCCCGCGACCTTATCACGCGTAATGGTGACGTACGTTGACACGTGTTGGAATACAAGGAAAAACATGAGGAATACAACTTTACAGATGTGCTTTTTTTATCGGCCGGTGGTATTTCTCTGACTGTTTGACGAGCCCCGATGGGGAGAACGCCCGCTGTGTACTCCCCGCCGCTGTACTATCGCGAATATGAATTTTTTATCGTGTCCGATAGGGCGTTATCGGATCAACCACGTGAGTCGTGTAAAGCGGGTGTGCAGTGCAGGTATAGGTTGTACCCATGTTTTATCAAGATCCCCGTCCCTCAACGCTCGGCCGCTCCTATACATTTCCCAGGTTCCGCTGACGTGGGTAATCAACAGTAGTAGTAAATACATTCCCGGACTGGCATCGACGACGGATCTGGCTGCTGGGTAAGCAGGCCGCCCGTTCTGCCTCGCTGTCCTTCGCCGCCCACCCGTTAATACATCTTCCTTAATTTTGATCCCGAATCCTTCGACTACGTGACATTGATGAGATTCCACATTTATCTGCGGTAATTTTTGTTTTTGAATATCGTTGTCCTAAGTAGTAGCGGCGTCACGCTGCAGCGATGGGGAAAGACGCGGCGGTGCGCGGCGCAGTGAGGTGCAGTGAGGTTATGTCTGCCACATAGAGGGCGCCACTGACGCCGTGCCGCGTTCCTCTTTATCTTGCGATATCTCGAAAACGAAACGGTAAAAGATTACCAAATTTTTATAGCATATTCGTGACACACTTCTCTAAGATACCCTCGATTCTCGTCCAATTCTTAGATCTCATCTGAAAGTTAGACTGGAAACCGTGTAGTTTGAGAATGACTGTGGGAGAGCGAGACAGTAAATCATGAAAACTTCGCGAACAGCATAAATGAACGAGCCTATATCGCGTCGGGACAAGTGGTCATTAGCGCGCTCGGCGCTCGAATGCCAGTGTACTCTACTGGATAAGGGAAGGTTAATCAAAACGATTGCGATCCCGGGTGGGAAAAATATTTACAGTCGAGAGAACCACCACGGGCTTGTTTACATCGCAAACTCTAATGCTAACTAATTGTCAGCAATTTTTTACTTTTTTTTTTTTCATTTGATATTGCATCCTGCAAAGCGACGTTTATCCAAACGAGTGTCTAAAAACGAATTTACGCGTATGAGAGAAAGATAAACAAATAAAAATCGAAAAGCATTAACGTTATTGCTCGCGTGACAAGTCCCACTCGGACGGGGGTAATCATCGCCGTTGTCGGTCCTGAGAATTGTATCACTCGCGTAAAAGCTCGTGTCCATCGTGTTTCCGTTATTTGATCAGCCGGACCGGTTCGCATCGGCGATTCGCGAGCAAACATGACGAGAATTTTGTTTGCGCAAGTGGCGAGTGTCGGTGAGACCTGGAACTTGAGCGTTCGTCCGCACGGCGTATCGGCACGTGGCGGTGGAGTTTTCGTTGTGAAACTTTTACGCAAGGCATATCGATTCCTCCTCTCTTAATCAACTTTTCCGAGTGGGATGTATCCGGGATCGGGGGTGGCGAACGACAGCACTCTCGCTCGTGTGGAAACACGAAGACACGAGGATAATCGAGGATCCATTACGTGGCGAAGGTAGCGGGAACGGCAACTTGCTTGTGCAAGTGCCGTTTGATACTCCCTTTTATCTTTACCCTGGGAGTAGTTCGGTTCACACCAATCTTTACAACTGATTGACTAGCTTCCGTCATTGCGTCACTGACACCCAACACTCTCGAGTGATATCAATTTACCTCCTCCTCGTTGACAGGGTAGTCTCGGAGATGCCCGTCGGATTTGCTCTGTCGCTGTTTTTCAGTTGCATAAAGACGGATGATGTAATAAGAAGTCCCCGCGTATAGTACGTTGGGGTCAAAATGGACCACTTTGGCTAATTCTTCACTGACATGAAAATAAGTCTCATCTGAAAACGGCGGACGGCTCCATTTCGCCCGGCTCTTTTCTATACACAGAGACAACTGGAAAGACAGCGCTACGATGTGATCAACAAGAAATGAAGCAATATCCGTCGCGTTGTAAGGAGTACAAGGAGAGCGTAGTCTCAGAGCTGCTGCGACATATTTAGTCTCTCGCTGTCTTCCAGCAACATAAAGACGAACGATTTAACAAGAAGTCGCCTACAGCACACGTGGGGCAAAACGGACGACTTTTCCTCATTCTTCGCTGACAGGAAAATAAGTCTGATCTAAAATAGCGGACGGTTCCGTTTCGGCCCGCTCTTTTCTATGCACGGACACAACCGGAAGCGGTCACATGTGGTCAACGGGAAACGGAACAATAACAGTCGCGTGATACGGAGTACAAACCGCCCGGTTGAGACGAAAGATAAGTCCGCGAGATACGCCATACCTATCCGCGGTACTTTGTCGATTTTTGCGTAAATACACTGAGCTGTCTCGTGCGAGCGCCTGGGGGGAAATGTACGTTGGCTATTAGTCGGTGAAACAATGCGCTGAGGGGAAATTGAATGCTTTATTCGATAATATGTACGTAGCTCTCCACCTGCCGGTAGTAACCGGCTCGCTCTCGACTACGACGGACAAAGACAAAGCCGCGGCAAAGGCATCGCGAAGCATACACATCTATGTGCATGCATACACTGTCCGGAGTTGAACTGACCGAACAGCACGGTAAACCGAACAATCCGCGAACGTCCATGGTATTAGAGCCTCTCCCGAGATCCACAAAGCGATTGCACAGATGATTGTTCCGTCGATATCGTCTCCGAACAAATTGCAATTCCTGGCAGTTGCGTGCGAGTGCGCGATACGTTCGCATACGCAGGTTTTTTTTTTAATTTTCAGAACATTCACACACCCGCAGCCACACACAGACACGCCGCTCGACCTCCTCGACGACGCGAGTCCGCGAACCAAAACTACGACTTATTTATTTATTTATTCATTTAGTTAGTTAGTTAGTTAGTAGTGGATTTATTGACAATATTCCAGATGGATCAATTTTTTTTTTTTATACATAGCATTACATAGTGTAAGTTGTCCTAAGAATATAAATATATTGTCAATTGGCCATCGACCTAGGTCCTTCAGCCATTATTTATTTATTTTTGTATTTGTTCCATTTTTCCACCGTATACCCTTCTGGGTTTTTACGGAACCCCATCGCGATTCCCCCCCAGCACTCCCTACCCGCACTCGGCTAAGCTACCTAACTTTCAATGCGTCCGCAGCCGACTTAGCCACACTGTACCATGGAAAACCCGTGCCGGTACAGACGACCATGTTCGACTGAGCCTTCGGTATTTTTGGGCTTGAATAAAGTGCAGAAACACCAAAGTTTCAGAAGAAAGCGCCGCCCGCTCAACCGTCGATGCGCCAGCTACGGCACGGCTGACCGGTCACCCATCCAAGAACTGACCGCGAACGATCTTGCTTGACTTAGGGGAGACCACCGGAGCCGTGCGCCAACAGCGCATCCACCACTGTCGATAATTACCACTTATTTTCCATTCCTCCTCGTGAATTTAGCCGCCTTCCACATCACCGCGCATTTCCATGCCGCTGCGATGGTTCTCGCTGCCCTGTAATCGATTGCGCGGGAACCTTTGCACAAACCGAGGCCAACCAACGACCTTTTCCTTTTTTTGTTTTCTCTCGAAAAATAACAATTCCCCGTCGTCCAACGGAGAGAAGCCGGACGAGGGAGCCAGCGAGAGAACGCAAATACGGCCTGCCGGTATTGTCGCGGGTCCGAAGGAGCAACAATAGTTGCACGGACCGACAATGGGTTGCACTTTTTCGGAGAGCGACGACGTTTCTTCTGGCACTCCAATTAATGGTGCGGCTCGCGGTTTCCCGGTCGATAACGCCGTTGTCCCTTTTTTCTTTTTTCTTGTAAACCCTACGACTATCAGAGCAAGTTTATCGCAAGTACCGAGCGACATTTCTTGCCATTCGACGACCGCGCATATTTACCGCGCCAGTTCGATTCCAGGCTTCCCTACAAGTTGTATAATAATTATTTTGGGTAAAGCACAACGCGCAGCGCCCTCCGTTTAACGATGTTCAAATAACCGACAGATGCGTCTGCATTCGTGTGCAGAAAAACGACGAGTCGGTGGCGTGAAAACCTCCAGCTGCGAGAGACGACTGCCTCGTCAGTTTTTACTCCACTTGCCCGTTTTCGAATTATTACCGGAGGCGAACGACGACAAACAAGCGTTTCTTTGTCCCTTCCGCGGAACTGGAGAGAACGGGGATATTAAAAAAAAAAAAAAAATTATCCGGGAGAACGAGACGCGACGAATGTCGCATAGATTCGATTTGTCTACGCAGCCCACCGAGCGAGTTTCCGGCTACGGCGAACAATGCAATGGAAACGAGATTACCGCGGGGAGTGGAGAGGGCGAAAAAAAAAAGAAAAGACCGTGGCGGTCCTCGCGATAATGCAGTCGCGCGCATCTCTCGCTCCAGATGCTGCTAGATAGACGCCATCCACTGGCAGCATCAACCCTCGACGTTGACGTCGAAACGGCGCCTGCTAACGTCTCCAACGAAGCGGAGCCTTCCGGCTGTTCGAGGGAAAATGGGAAATTGAATTTCAATCTTCCACAGAGGTGGTATTCCCCCCTCTCCGGCGTCCCGCGCGATGACGGGGGAGAGGATGGAACGAGAAGGGATTATTGAACCGACTAATGGAGGCAACTTTTGTACGCGGATATGTCGACTATCGCCGTTCGGGATGATCCGGCGCGGCGGAAACGTTTTACTAATGAAAACAGCTGAAATTCTGTAACAAAATTTGTTTTTATCGCTTTCGGTTCTTTCTTTTTTTTCTCACTTCCGAATGCGTTTTCCACCTTTCGGGAGGATCCGAACGCGTCGGTTTCATTCGTTACTCAGCGACGAGAAAAATGTAGAAGTCCCAACTACGTCTCATCCCCGACGAGTCGGTCGGTGACAAGAACCGTAATCAATGTTTTTTTTCAACTGCGCGCGGATCGTCCGCGGGATGCAAATTCTCGCACGAAGCGGATGTCGATTCAGCTTCGCGCAATAATTTGCCTCCGGTCGTGGATTCGGTCAGCACCGTTGGAAGAAAAGCTATTACAATTTTTTGTTTGCCGAGCGCGGTGTTTCGAGCGCTCTCCGCACGGACAAAACGCTGCACTTGAGAAATAAATCGCGCTGGCGGAACACTCCGCGCGGTACGTACGTTTTTAATTATTAATAATATACGTCGTTAATTAGTGGCAAATCCGATTCGCCGAACATTCGCTGTTCATGAGGGGGCTGCAGGATATTCGCGGAAATTGCTCGTTATCTCGCATTACCTCTCGGCAATTGGCATGAACTCTTCCCATCCCACGGCGGCAGAGCCGGAACGAACGCCCAGTCATAACTATGACGAGTGTATCGATCTTGATAATGACGATGGGTCAAGTTTCTATGTAGCGAACGCAATTAAATCCGACAAGTGATCAAATCCCTAACACCCGCGCGCGCGTGCATCCTGCAAATCACCGACGAGTAACTCCGACTCCGTTCAATGTTTTTCGGCAAACACTGCAGGAAGAATCATCAATATTCCGTAAAATTCTCGTTGTCACGCGCCCACGACTCGTCCCGGTGGAAAAACGAAATATGTTTTTTTTTTTTTTGATAAATAACACGAGTTTCACGGTTGATGAACAAAACTAAAATATACTACGAGAAAATAAATAAAAAAAAAGTGTAAAAAAAGAAAAAAAGAATAATCGGTTTTACAACGCGAGAGCGTTTCGACTGCGTGCGAAGCGGTTCGTCGGGGCATTCGTTCGCGAGGGTGCACTGAAAAAACGATTAAAATCTGAATAACGAGAAATTATTTCGATGTCGTCCCATCAACGTACCGGGATAAAATGTGGCGGGCGGGATGACCGATCTACGAGTGATTTATGGGATCGCGCGAGAGCGCTGCTCATCGCCTGTAATAAATATCCCAATGGCTCGAAACAACCGAGTCGAATCTATGTTAACGCTATTTTTATTTTGTTCTTTTTTTTATTTTCACGTATACAGCAATATATCTCAGGGATTATCCGTTATTAATTTTTGTTTAACTGCGGAGGTGATTCGTGACATTATCGAGTCGACTCGATCGTTCGGGTAAAAAAAATCGTCAAGTGGCAAATTTTCCGCGACGATCGCCAGTCGTCGCGTTTGGCTCGAAACAACCGAGTCGAATCTATGTTAACGCTATTTTCATTTTATTCTTATTTATTTTTACCTATGCAGCAATATATCTCAAGGATTATCCGTTACTAAATTTTCTTCAACTGCGACGGTGATTCGTGACTTTGTCGAATCGACTCAATCGTTCGGATAAAAAAATCGTTGAGAGGCAAAGTTTCGGCAACGATAGTCGGTCGTTGCGTTTGAACTCCCGCGGGAATCCTACCGTGCAGTCGCTACGGTATCGCGCGAATTTTCTAATTAACAACGTCGCGGCAAATTGACTCGTGGCAAACATTTGCTAATAACGAAGTTCGGTCGTGGGAGAGTTATAGTTACAGGCGGTGAGCGTCACTGCGCAGCCCGTGTGCGCACACGGAAAATTTTACCGGAGTTCTAACCGTTTATATACATATTACATATATATATATATATATATATATATATATATATATATATTACATATATATATATATATATATATATGTATATGTATGTTCATAACCTGCGAGACTCTGCATACCGAAGCATAATCTACAGCCCAAATTATGTGGAGCGAATTTACGTAACATTTTATCTCGGTTTCCTCGCGGTAATTGCTGGAGAATTTAGTAGCTGCCTTTATTGAAGAACTTATACAGCATGCCGCGGTGGGGAGTGGCTCGAGGGGGGGGGGGGGGGGGGGTTGTGGCTACAGTGAAGCAACGTTGCGGGTCCGGCTTCATGGTACTATATGCATTCCATATTCACTGTACTGCCGGTAGCATAGTTACGCCTAACCCGGCGCTAATCCTTGAACTCCCTCGATATTATCGTAGCCTTCCTTCCGCATATTATGTTACTGGAACGGCGGCATTATCCTCTCTAAGTTTCACGAAAGACTTTCCGCATCCTCTCTTAACATCAAGCGTTCGCGAGAATATTGTCTCGAAACTTTGAAACCATACATATGTATATGTGTACATATATGTGTATATGCATATGTGTGCGTGAATTTCCAGGGCCAAAGCGTTAACGAATTAAGGACCAAATTGTGTTTAAATGAGAGCGGTGCAATATGGACCGGGCCATATTGCCCCGACTTTAATCTTTCACGGAATAGAACCGCCGAGATTTTTATCTGCAGGGAAGTCGATTTATGATCGTTAATAGAAGTTTACTCAGACGTCGTTTAAAAAATAATAATAGCAAAGAAAAACTTCATTTAGGAGCACAATGGCGCGAGCTCTAAAATCCTCACGAAGTCGATGAATTGTATCGCGGCCCGCTGATAACGGCGGAATATATATTATAAATTGCAGTGGCTCCGAGATGCGAAGGAAACCAATTAAGAATAAAAATTTCCATCGTTCAGATTGCCCGATCTCAGAAATGAAATAAATGCAAAAAAAATATATATATTCGAGATGCATTAAATTCGTTCGTCTCAACCGATTAACACATTAAGCATCCAAATTACAATCTTCTTTTTTAAGACAATATTCTTCGCGAAAACCTGTTTCAAAATATATTTTAAAAATATACAAATAGCAATAATCATTTTTCTACTTTATATGTCATTTTTCCAAGTAGGTCCGGACTCTAAGTATCTCGCACCAAGTCCGATCCCGAAACCACCGCCGTGCCTCGAACGCGCGAGCGCGGTCCTCTCCGTGTAATGGACTATCCAAATAGAGGGAAAACTTTGAAACAAATAACCTCGGTTCTCGTGACTAAACACATGAAAAGTTCGGGACGAGACTTTCGGTGGAACGGGGGCGAGACGGTTCGTTGCGAGATCGACGGAGATATCCTTCGGGGTGAGGTCCTTAACTTTTTACTATAGTCTCCGCCAAACATAAGACTCTTCTCGGACTCGAACACGTGTAAGTTTGCGAAACGAAAACTTGGGACGTTCGGCTTGTTTTGCTTTTCCTCTCACATTTCCCCGTCGATGGATCGATCGTTGGGAGCGCCGGTAACGGAATAAGGTAAAATTATGCAGTGGCAGGTACATAGCGAACTATTCGAATCGCGTTAGAGGCAGACGGCTGAGCTGCGCTAACAGCATGCGGAGCCGGCGCGGGATGCACATCGGATATTCCATCTTCGAATAACTTTTGGCATTCCCTTTCCTAACACGACTAGGAGAGGCGGTGAGAGAGGATGAAGTAAGGCACGGAGTGCAAGCGGGAGGCAGATAAGCCGATGAAAGAGTGAAGGGGACGGAGACAGTCGCTCTCCCTGGATGCTGGAGAATACTCGTCCGTGGTCTGAGAGCAAACCCGTGTAATTGAATTTCCACTATGAATGTTGGGAGGTACAAGCGAAATTCAATTACAAATAAGCACCTGCGACATTTCGGGGCACCCGGAGCGCCCTAGTCTGCACCGGCACAGGGAAGACACACTAGGCGCTAACAATCGAACTTTGCTGGATTTCATTGCCACTGGACGATTGGGATCGAAGGCTGCGAGCCACCGGTTTCATGACGCTAATGTTTTTTCCATGATTTCGGCCACAGCTGGGCAGTATTTTAAACACGTATTTTTACCGGCCCATCTCGCCCCGGTCTTCCCTACTTATAAATGTATTTTAAGTACAAAAAGTACATTGTATTTTGTATTGTGATCATTTGGCCCGGCTCTGATTTCAGATGATAAACAAATCTTCGACTAAAATCTGAGCGAGGATTTTTATTTTGTATTTCTGTTGAAAATCGTATATGAGAGCGGGACAAGTCGGGACTTCGGGAGGAAACTATTTTTACCGTAAAAAGAAAAATTTTGATACAAGATGTTGTTAGTTAAGAAAAAAAAGTGTCTCGTCCAGCGGAACGGCATTGATTTTTTTTTTGTTTTAATATAGGAAATGTAAAATATTCCTCGAAAGTATCGGTACGCGGGATAAAATCATAAGCGGTCACGTGTACCGACCGTGGATTAATAACTCCGTTGAGTTGAGCGATGAATTATAATACAGGGTAGGGCAGGTAAAGCCCTGGACGAGCGTGGGTGCATGTATCGCTTTTAAATCCGTTAATGCCGGTCCAGATGAAGCGATATGCGTGGATTTCACGGGATACACGAATGCTGTACCTAATGTGGGAGTCACCGAGGCTCCGGGCAACAGAAACGGCTAAGCTATGTTATACTGTACCACAATTGCGGAGGCGGGCTATCGCGCTAATCGTCGGGACTTTGCTCGGCTAAATCCTCGAACCCGAAACTCATCCTGTCCATATTCTAAATCGTGTACCTTACGACAGACCCGGATTGACCAGTTAGCGCTGGAGAGCACGATAGTTCCGAACCCTGCTTTAGTCATGGCGGTTCGAAGAGAGCTCGATCACCGATGAATGGACAGGGGAAAAAAGATTTGATAATCAATAAAATGATTAAATTTCCGATTGAAAAAAAAAAGTATGTCCTTACATTTTTAAGTTCCTAAAATTGTTCATTTTCTGAAATTTTTTATTTCCTAAAATGTTTAGTTTCCAACAATCTTTAATTTCCTAAAATTTTGGATTTTGAGAAAAGCCCACTACGTTAAAGCCCAGAAACTCGCCGGTTCGCCCATCAACCTAAATTGCCCAATCCCACAGAACAGTCGATCTCTTCGTACGAGGGACTCAAGCACTATGTTCAATCGCAGTTCCTCAAAGGAAAAACTTTTGCAATGACGGCGAGAGTTACAGCTATAACACATAAGCTCTTCGTATCGCTGCACAATGCGAGTGTGTATCGTACAAAATACCGGCGAAAGGACAGTCCGGCCCCACCGTCCGTAAGTTGGTCGAGGCTCTCTTTGTAACAGTCTCCCGAAACTGTAACAACGAGTGTCCCAAGCCGTTTGCGTTTCTCCGGTCCGGGTGGCCGTGATGCACTGGAAGCTGACGCTGTGCGAGGCAACTAACACCCGGCACCGACCGCCCCGACGAGCAGCGCGAGAAACACGAGACGGTTTGTTACCGAAAGTTCCGAGTCCCGAGACCGAAGTCTCTTCTCCGATTCCGATCCCGGTTTTCGGAGGCCCGAGAACGCGTGGAGAAAACGGCAGAGCAATGGCCGTGTCACGATCGCACTGGGAAAGCTGGATGCTGGGTAACTTTCGGCTCTCATACCTATTCCCACCGGGAAACGGCGGAAGATCGATCGTGAAAGATCTAGGCAAAGTGTATCCTGGCGAAAAGCTCCGCCAAAGAAATATATAGATGCTATCGGTTGCGAGAGAACCCGTGGAGTATACGGCGCGTGCAAAAGGATTCTCGCAGCGGCGGATATCTCCCTCGTCGACTTGCCATCGTTCCTCTTCGTCGCCGGTGTGAAAATCGGGGACACACGTTTTACCGTCCGGCTCACCGGCACGTGCATCGGGGAGCGGTGTGCAACCTGCGCGGACCGAATACGGATCACGTACCAAAGGTTTTTCGTAATTTGTTTGGGGGGGGATGCTGTCACAGCGGGCCGCGACTGTGCGGTCCTCCCCGTGTCAGATTCTCCCGGGCGAGAGCGTCGCCCAAGGGCGTTGCGTCGAATCAAGAAGGTGAAAACAAATCGCGAAACGGCGAAACACTATCGCTGACACCGCCGACGAGGTAACGGGAACGATATGTCATTCCGACCGAGAATTATTCGCGGATCACGTCGACGGAGCTCGCGTTTGCTTGATAAACGGAACATGAGGCGAAAGAAACGTCGCTGGGAGGAAAAAGGTGTTTGGAAAAAAGATCCCATTCGTTATGGAGGGAAGTGCGACGAACGAAGCGCCGGATGTAACTTGCTCGTACTATTTTGAGAGCTGTAAATCGGGAGCTGATGAGTTCCTGAAAAGGCCTTCTTACAGCTTTTTACAAACAAGCGTGCTGTTTCAACACTCTTCAGGCGTATAATCGTGTTGTCATTTTTTACTTGCTTCATTATCTGTTGATCCTCAAGTCATGCCGAATTGGGTGCATTTTACACCTCAAGACAATTGTTAAAATGTTTGTACATCACAAAAAGGTATTGAAAGAATTGTGCATTAAATGAGTCTTTATTATTCAAATGTGTAATCGCTCATTACAGCCTCTCACTAAATTAATTACAATGATTTACTTTTCATCTTAATCTCGTAATGTCTCTCTACATTACGGATATTTGCAGCTTGTTCGTCGCTCCTGACGAGAGGATGCTGTCGCAGGACATGCTGCTTGAAAGACTTCGAATTAGTAAACGTTACTCCACATCCATATTCATTGGACTGCACTCTAAACGATGCGTCAAATCGGTGATGTCGAACAACGTGTTTCAACAACTGATTCAAACACATATGCAAATGAGTTTCCTTTTCCTAGTGTTTCCTTTTATTAAATGTATAGGGTCAACGTGGTGGATGCGGATCACCCCAATTAACACGTAAATCAATGAAATATGGACCGGTCCATATTCCCCACTTTTACCCTAGTATACCTAGCGTGTACTTGTACACCAAGTGAGTTGTTTAGCCTTAAACTCATTGAAATAACACACATAACATGTATGCCAATAAGCGTGTTTTGTAGCGAAACACTAAAATGTGTGTTGTACAGAGAATATAAGAAATGACCAACGCGGGTTTTACTAATGCATTTGGTTGACAGCACACATGTAATATGTGTGTGTGAGTCGTTTCAACACACTTGGCAACACGCTTGTTTTTGGAGTGTTGTTTCCCTGTCATTCAGAGCACAATGTAACGCTCTAAAAGTTCCACCAGACTCTACCAAATCCCAGCTCTACTAAAATCCAAGCACCTTGAAACTCTGCCATGACACAACTCCTGCCAATACGACTCATACCTGTTTCACGTTCCATTCCCGATCTCTTACCATACCGTCTAGTCATTGACTGGCGGCGAAATAGCGCAGGTCGCTATTCTTATCCGATAACTGCAAGACGACTGCTGTGCGAATATCTGCATGCGTACAGTAACGCGGAGGATAATCTTATCTACTCCACTCCGCGCTGACGTGAGTATCTCGGCAGATCGGCCGGAGGCAAACAGTCGGCGCGGTTTGAATATTTAAGGCCAAGGTCTCCCGATGTTGGCGGTATACCCGCGAGTATTGTAACACGGGGAAGGATACGCTGTGAGCAGAAATCCGATCTACGTTACCCACTTCTTATTCGTCTCCTCTACATACATATATAAAATTCGAACTCTCCGTCTCTCCGGTACCTCGCTAAACTCCGTGTCTCGTTTCTTCTTCCCCACTGGTGCGCGTATTCTCACTTCTTTTTCCTTTCTTCTTCTTTTTTTTTTTTTTTTTTTTTTTTGTGAATAACTCATTTCCCAACGGGTACGCCGTCGAGGCGAAATAAGAGAAGTCGAGAAATGAGAGGAGTAAGAGCCGCCGTAGCTACGTTGCTCCGATAACGTTCGTCTTTTAATAAAGTGTCACGGTGAGGAAAAAGTGACTCGGGGCTTGACGCTTCGAGGTGTCCTCGTACCTCGGTAGGGCGACCCAGCCGTGACTGGAATAGCGTTGGTTTCTTTTGCCTTCAAGAGTGTTCGGACGAGCTCCTTTTGAGCTGATGGCACTCTCGCCGGCCGCATGTAATATTATGGATGAAGGATAATATGAGTTAGGTCACTCATACCGGGAACGTGGGTGTAGTTACCGATGGGTGAGCTCAGCAGGGCGTAGAATATCCGGCCCCTCGATATATGCGGGTACCGCGGTTGCAGCGTGTAAAGTTTCAAACTTAATTCATTTCTGAAGGTGGATTCGCGCAAGCGTGCCGATAAACTAGCAAGTTCCCTTTGATCACTTTGCCCCGGCATTCCCGAGTGAATATCGTGCAGTCGAACCGGCGCTAAATGAGAAAACCATCAGAACATGTGCCCGCCGCGCTTCCCAAACCCGTCGCCGTTCGGTGTATCGAAAAACGTCGATGAATCCGTGCCGTCCAAGTGGAAAACCACTCCGCGAACTTCGGCCGACAAATTGGTTTTCAAAATAATTACCCCCGGACTGATTTCAATAACTAGATGGTTCGTGAACGACGCGCACGGATATAACCCGCTGCACCGATGATCGATTCCCTGCGGTGCGTCGGTGCGAAGTGTGCAATATCAATTTATATAGGAAACCACTTCTGGACTCGCATGAGCTGCCTCTTCTGGACGGCACGCCAAGCTTCGAGCTGCTACATAGCTCGTCGTAATTTTTCAACATTCCGGACACGTTTGCGTTGCAATCCCGAGACTGAAAAAAATTCACTCAAACAAAACATATGAGACATAGAGGGGTTTACCTCCCTCTTTTTTTTTCTTCGAATTTCTTTTACAGGGAAAGGCAGGCGAGACGGAAGATAGAAAAATCTTGGTGTTCGAGGCGTGAATGGAACACGAAACGACGATACACGCATCCGAGCCAGAGGGAAGAGAGGATGATCTCGGAGGAGCCATGCTGGTTCGAGCCGTGGGAGTCGCGCTCGCCTGAAAGGGCTTTCAATTTATACACACTGCAGGCGACGGTATCGCGTCCGCACTCCGACATACTCTCTCTCTAACACACCCTTTCGGGCTTCGATATAACGCATCAATCAATATATTCGTCTGAGGCACGCGGAGGGTCCCGGCTGTGGCGCAACGACGAACGGGAACAGCGCCACATTCTCCGGAGACCCTCCGACCGTCTTCTCGGCTTAATACAATCATATTGTGTCTCGCTTTCCGCCACCGGCTTGTCGCAGGGATACACACAGGCGGCTCCGGCGAAAGCTCGAGAAGCATCCTATTGATTATTGATCGAATCCCGCGATTCCCGCTCCGGAATACCAAGCTTTCTTGTCGAGGAAATGGAAAAAAAAAAACGGTATGAGAAAAATATTTCACAACGGCTAAGCGTACAAAGTGTATTATGAATTAAAGAACAAAAAATTGATGGATGGAAGGAAGTTAAGTACATACGGGTGAAAAATCTTGACGATTATCGCTCACTCCAGAATTTTAGAATTTCAATGTCGCGTGTAAGTCCTGTGTGCACATCGATCAGTGAATATGTTGGATGTCCGTTGGCCCTATATCAGGCGTAAAACAGGACGTTCGTATGACTATGCCTGGAACGAGTAAACAAAGGAACAGCGGGAGGGAGGAGGGTTTTGGATATAGCGAGCAGGATGGCGGAGGTCCCGATCGACAGATTGATCAAGCGTGTCAATGGAACGGGTATACGACCGCCTGGTGCACGTCGCCATGCAGGACAGCCGTGCGAATATGTATGCGGTCAGTGGTATGGCACTGCTTTGCTGATGCATCGTAAACAGCAGGTCTCCGGGAACGCATAACGCGGGTAACGATGAAACGGTGGCTACGCATGTATTGGCAGCCATTGATCATGGCCCGGTCAAACTAGCTTTGGCCATTCCCCATATCGGTTGCGCGCCTGCGAGATCATCGATGATGCGAGAATCATGATCTCACCCAGATCCGTACTAACGATCTTGACGAGCACTCGTCCGACATATGCGGGTCGAGAGCGAACGAATACCGGCCGGTTGGTAATAACGACCGGGATGCTTTTTCAAGTAGGTATCGAGTAATAAAATCTCGAAGCAGTCATCGAATGCTAAAAACTCGAAGTAGGTATTGAGTACCAAAAACTCGAGGTAGGTATTGAATACGAAAGTTTCGAAGTATGTATTGAATACCACAATCTTAAAGTAGGTAATGATTACCAACATCTTGAAGTAGACATTGAATACCAAACTCTCGAAGTAGGTATTGAATACCGACGTCTTGAAGTAGACGTTGAATACCAAACTCTTGACTTAGGTATTGGAGTACTTTTATGCTTGAGTACTTGAACAATTGAGCACTTGAGTACCTGAGTACTGGACAGGATTCAAGACCATAAGTACCGACTCTTAAAAAACATTGGGTGCTTGAGTGATCTATGAATACGTACTTCGAGTACCAAAAATATTTATCCAGCTCTGTATTTGACTCACGTACGCAGCGCCCGACAATCGATTCCACTTTAATAGTTTTATCCAGTCAAGCCAGTTGATAAAATAACTTTTCCGGAGAGAGTAGTTGGCACCGTCCATTTTTCCCCAAACCCGAACCGATATTGCTATACGAGAACCAATAATTCAGCGAACCAGGTTGCGAGCCACCCGCCCGCGGTCGCAGCTGGTATTGGCAAGCTATGCATAAACCGTGGCCTATTAGATTTTGGGTAGGGACAATCGTACGCTAATTAGTGCACCGTCAACACAGTGTAGCCGGATTATATTAGACAGAGGCACCGCAGCAAACGAGTCGGATGAACGATGTTGACACTGATGATGCGAACCGGCAACCGGTGAGCAAAATTTTCTTCCTACTCGTTAAATACGCAACATCGGTTACCCACTTGCCTTTCATTATCTATACGATCCATCCGCCGAGGCAACAAAGTTAATGCCGGATATTCGCGCTTCCCCAAAAGTACCAGCTACTACTTCGCTCGTACTTATACAAAGTTACAAGTATCCCGGATATATAACTGCACCCTACGATCCGTGGGGGGGCCAAAAGTTTTCGTGTACCTTTTGAAAAGCGAAACTGCACGTTTACCCAATGTGCTGCGCACAGCCGTCGTTCAGCTTGGAAATTCAAACTACGATCAGTGGGTACAACGAAGATAGGCACACATATATAGCTATGTAGGTATACCGTACATATACAGACAAAACATTGTAGGGATGATGCGTCGAGGCTGCCGACGGTGCGAAGCTTTTGGTGGGGACGATCGGTGAGACGAGAGAAACGGCGCGAAGTTTAACGCGAACACACTTAAGTTCATCCTCATACCGGAACACGGCACGGAAAGAGTTTAGGGTAGCGTAGCGGTCTCGTAACAGGAAACAAATTCCGCGCGTTGGCGGAAAGAGGGTTACGGTAGCGCACGAGGGAACGTGGAAGAGGGCCGACAAGCTGGCATTTATAAACGAGCGAGCTTTCGTCTCGGTTGCGCAATTTCCCTTGGACTCGTTACTTTTCTTTTTTCTTTTATTTTCGACAACAGAGCACAGCGTTTATAAAGCGGGAGAGGTGAGAGCCGACGAGACCGGCTGAACGGCGCGTTCCCGGAACGCGTCCACACGCAATTCTCCCTCCCTTTCGTTTGCTCTTCGCGCGCAAGCACACACACACACGCACCATGCGTATACTCTCAGGCAACAATTTTAACAGATATTGCGGTGCTAACAAAGCGCTGTCTTTTTTCCTCGTTCACGACTCTCCTTTGCCGTATTACAAAGAGAAATAATTAACGAGCTCCGCCAAATAGCGCTATCGACAAGTGTTTTAATATAAGCGACTGTGACGGCAGCGACGTCGCCTCGGAGAGCCCGGGCGTCTCGAAAAAGCTTTTTTTCACCCCCGCCCGATTTAGTAGCGAATTCTCTATCTCGGACCGAGGATACATCGTTCAGCGAGAGTAACGTACACAGTGAATTTTCTCCGTTCGCTTTACGACACTTTACCTCTTATATTACGCCCGAGCGTCAGACATTGGCTCACGGAGTATAAGAGCTACGAGAAGTCCAAACCCCCTCACCCCTCCAAATGCTCGACGAGTTTTCATGCGAAAACACTCGTACATTGGAGGTCCTCTCTCGACGACGAGAGTTGCCAGAACCTCTTTCCAGAGAGAGAAATTTCTACTGTGGTTCGACTCGACCCGAGCCGCGAAAGCATTGAAACGCGCTCGGCCCCTCGGACTCCACGAGGCTCGAACGTGTTAGAACGCTTACAGGGCACTTTCACCCATCTCTTCCTACAACCTAGTGGTTCGTATTTTTTTTTTTTTTTTTTTTTTTACTTCTTTCCGCCTCTGTAGTACACCAACTCTATTCTCTGTGTACCAGAGCCCTCTCTTCGCCGTCACGTCGCAATTCGACAAACCCTATCGACCCGAGTCATTTGTCCGACTCGCCTCGACGCCTCGGGTTCGCCTCTTATTCTCCAATCAAATTCCTCTCTCCCTTGCCCTCTCAAATTGCTCACTCCGCAGTTCAAACCGCGAATCGCTCTCACGGTACTCCGCCCGTTCATACAACTATGTTATTCATTTTGTCTGTTAAGGGAATTGAAGGATCCCTTTGACCGGAGTTCTTACCGGGGCTTCGAGTTTTATACCTCGCCGTTCTCGCGTTGCCTGCCGAATTTCCGATGCACTACGAAAGTTATCCTGCCTTTGATTAACCGAGTCCCGGCGCTATCCGAGCCCGACTCGTCCGAGCGCCGCCCATCAACTTTGATATGTGTGTGCTCAGGAATGATAAGAAAAAATGAGAGGGCTGATGCGGTATCCAACTGGACCGGTTGCAATTTGGACGGTTCCTTACTGCGGCAGAAATTTCGCCGGTTACTCTCACGGGAACGGACCGAATGTAGAATTACCGGTAGAAATTCTCGTGGAAAGCGACCTTTACGAAAGCTTTCCGCACCGCGGTTCTGAATTTGCGAAATTACGTGATATACATTCAGCAATATCAAAGACACAGGACGGGGCAGGGTTTCTTGTTTCGCGCTCGAATGAGATCGTTAGCCGGAGGGAATGGGCGGAGGAGTCGCTATGCATCAGCAATAAAGCTGCGGAACGATGAACGGAGCGCCCTACCGAACAATCGAGAGTGGAACACTTTGCGCGCGAATATTCTTTGCACTCGATAGGTCCGTTACGTTCTTCCGTCTCGCCGATTCAGAGCTGAATTCCTCTCCCTATTTTCCTTGTATATTCCATCCTCGAAAAAGCTTGCATGGTGAAGAGAGACAGAGAGAACTGTACCGCACGCTTTGCAACGATCTCTGTTGGACGCGAATGTTTTTCAATCGTTTTCACCTTATCCCTACACCCATTTTTCCCATGTCAGGAAATTCAAAGAAAAAAATGAACGCAGCCGAATGGATTCAATTGTCGTGTATTTATATATAACTGTGCGGACGACGAGACGCCGAGAGGGTGGAAAACGCAGAGCAACGGTGCTCTGCGTTTTCCTGGAGGCTAACCGGAGAAACCGGAGTTGGCCTTTGATCCAGCGAATGGCCCCTTACCGACAGGAACACGCTGTGACGGCACGCTGATGTTCAAAGGTGAGTTTTATTACCTCAGGATCCACGGCACAAATTGCGACTCGGCGAATAGGATTGTATCCTCTTTGTGTCGAATCCGCTGAGGCATGTGTCATTGTATGGTGTACTGTATGAATGGGGTACGGTACGGAAGGTAACTTGCCGAAATTACTCAACTGAAACACTCTGGCATAGCTAGGCTCGCCCTCTCTCCCGAGTCTCAATCAACGAGTTAATGCACTGGTCAAACCCGACATACCTTCCGTAGACATATATATATATGTATATATACGGTTCATATATATATCAGAGAGGGAGTATAACTGCGTCGATATCTCTGGCTTCAATAGAAATTCCTCTGACCCTACAGTTATAGCGCCAGACCACGTAGCATCTGAATACTATGATATGAATGAATGGCGTGCCAGATAGTTCGATCCTCGAACCCACCGGCATCCGGCGACCTTTAGCTTTCCAGTACGAACAATAGGCAAATTTCCAATTACGGAACATCATTCACAACTGACTAAACGAGATAACGTGTATTAATACGTCATTGGGTCACTCGACTCTCGAAGGGGATCGATGCTCGTCCGTTATTCATTGCCCCGTGAACTTTGATCGAGCAGAAGTCAGCCAGAAAACCATTGAGACCTTCTGTGTATCATGTATTTTTTTTTTTTTTTTTATTCTGGTAGGGCAATCATCCGGCGCGCGGACCGAGAGCAGTGGCGTATCTTGAACGCTTCAAATCGCATCCCGACCGGTTGCGATTCCCTTCTCACGATAACTCACCAGAGTCCGTAGTTTCATTCGTAAGAAGCGCTCTCGTCAACTCGTATCTTGGCGGAAGAAACTGGCGAAGAATGTCCTTCGGTGTTGGTGGCGCACCGACTTTTATGATCGCTCGGAGGAGGAACGAGAACGCCTGGCCAATCACGCGAGAGTAGCAGTGGGAGCTCGAAGTCCCAACCGGCTTACCCGTGAAAGCGTCCCGGGTTTGGAGAAGAGCCGATGTTGCGCGTCCGAGAACCTGCCGAAGAATGTCCCTCGGTCCCGGCTTTTATAGTCGCTCGGTGGGGGAACGAGACCGCCCGGCCAGTCGCGTGACAGCCCGGTCGGTAACGAAAACTGTAACGAAATATCGCCTCACGGTTCCTAATCGTTTCCGCTTGAAAGCAAATTCTCCCGTGAAACGTTATTTCGATTGAAGTTCATCCAAGAATTTCCCATCGAAGTGGTCCACGGCGTCGCTTGAAAAAGAAATGAATCACAGTTTTTATTACCGACCGTGGTACTTCTCCGCAATGCTCGGCGATGCAATACTCGGAACGGAAGCGCGAACGAACAGAGGCAATAAAAATATATCTCGCGAGTCGCCGAGAGAAAGGTAACTTCGGCCGATACACTCCTCGAAGTGGGAGGTCACGTGATACGTGGAATGGTGTATAGGCGCGAACACAAGTAACGCCGCGAGAACGGGAGTGCCGGCCCGGGGTACGAGGGAATATTGGAAGGTGAGGATCCATACGAGCCCCTAGTCGGTCATTCGGAAGTAACTTAAGATTGTAGCCCGCGCCCTCCGATTGCCGAGAGACTATCGTCCCCCTCTCCCCTCCGGCGCGATCCGCCGGTCCAGCATCTCGCACCCCGGACTTATATCCCGGCAACGGGTGTATATATGCGGTGCGGTATATTCCACTCTCTTCCGCTGGTAGCGCACTTCTCCGCCACCTTGTTCCAACAGTCTATAACTTTTCGCGTGAAAAACCGTACCTACCGAGCTATGCCGGGGGAGCATCCAGAGGGAATGAACGAGAACCGCGGGGTAGACAGAGGGACAGGGAGAAGGAGCTTTTTATTGGCTTTTTATCGATGGTCCCGGCCATTGGAGCCACAGAGTCATTTTTCCGCTCCGTATCGTTTAATTCCGGCTGGAGCATTTCCAATGTCCGGTCCTTATTTCTTTCTCACTTAATCCTTGCGCCCCCCCAACCCGCTCCCCCTGCGCCGCGCTCATGCGCACTCTATATATCGCACTTCCGGATACTATTTGTTTGCTCCGGGCAATCGTCGAGCGCTGAACGAGATGATACGGTTTCTCTGCGTGAAACACTGCCAGTTCGCAATTACGGCCACACATGGAGTCTGTATACAACATGCATCCTCCACCTCCCTGACCGCCCCCATGTCCAGTTTTCTTTTTGCGCGTGCATTTGTACGGCACGCTCACTAATGGGCGCGACAGTGCAATTTTACGCAACTATTATAATAGCTGGACAATGGCGGAGAAACGAGGCGGAAAATAGCACAAAAAGAAGAGAGGAGTAAAAAAACATATCCCGCGAGAGCCGCGAACGTTGGTTCGCAGAGTCGGGGCAAAAGAGAGAATCCGCTGCTACTTTTAACCTCATTCGCCATAGAGTTTACATCGAGCTGAAAGAGCGTACGGCGGAGTTTCGCGCTCGGCGAGGGAGAGCGGAGGGAAGCAGAGAAAAGAGTGAGCGCAGCGGTGACGACTTTAAATACGCCACCGACGTTGGAGCGACGGATTTTATTTTTCTTGCGCGATTTTTTTTTTTTTGTTTTTTTAAGTTTTTTTCTTTTCTTTGTCAACGTGTTATCGCAACAGTTCTTTCGACCCGCGGAGCGTTGGAGGAGCGACGAGAGCCTTTCACGCTCATCAGAATTTTTGAATATATAATTATTTTCTTTATAATTAATTCAATGATGAAATCCGCTAATAAAGTTTCATTGTCAGTTTCATCCAGCCTCAGTCAGTCGCGTAACGCAGGGCGGATTCGTGCGCTGAACAGATTTATTTATTTATTTATTTCTATGTAAACGGGCCAAGCCCAATTACAAGTAGGATGGGAAACCGCATCCATCGATTAGATTATGGTGAGGTCGACCAGGCGCCAGATAGACATACTCATAGTTTACATTAAGTTACTCACAATATAGGGGGGGAGCGGGGCTAAATGGCACACCGGGGCAAAACGGGATAATGAGACAAAACGCAACTCTCCAATAACTTTGGGATGATCGCGATGGTGATACGTGGGTCAAAACGGGTTTGAAAATCCGGATTTATCGTTGGGACAAAATGGAGCATCCAAAAATTATTTGAAAATTGTGTTTCGCCCTGACTGTCCCGTTTTGCCCCGCTGTGCCATTTTCCTCTGGTCTCCACTACACAAGCGTAGACTTAAAACACACAATATACATAAGCTCACTCATAAACCGATAATATACCGGATAATATACATAAGCATAAACATAATTTATCGTAAGTGACTTGGAGGTTAATCATTGGAAAATATTGCGAAGAGGCTAGCCTTAAAATGTACCAGTGAGGCGAAAAGCGGAACTCGGTCACATTACCCGATCAGCAACGACGCAAGATGAAAATTTATCCCTGCATCAAACTCGCGCGCCACAGGAGACGCACCAATCGTGCATCAAACTCGCGCGCCGCAGGAGACGCACCAATCTGCGAGAGGTTTCAATCGGGGAAACCCCACGATCATGCGAACTTCCGGGCGGTATTCCCATCGGATAACCGGAGTAGATCCACACAAGCTCGCACTGACGAGGCCCCTTCGCTATCGCGATCTCGTCGCCGCCTGCTCGCTCATTCCCCATATACATACACATATATTCAAAGTTTCCGGGGGCGGAACTTTCCGCGCCCCGAGAATTATTACTTTGTTTTGTCGGCCGCTCGTGCGGTCCACGCCGCGAGGTTCGAGCGAAGAAGGTTCCCGTTGAACTATAACAACCCCCGGGCTCGATACCGTTGCGCGCTTGTTCGCGAAAATGGCACCCTAAGCCGGCGACCGCTCACCGACGACCTCCGAAGCGTGCTCGCTCGCGACGTCCAATCCGCTCATGTAAATCGCGTTTCATGTTCCTACTGAAAATAATATTTTTTTTATAAAAAAAAAAAAAAAAAACATGACACAAAAAAATCCTCCCTTACTCTTCCGGCCGTCGGGCTTATCGCTGATTTTCATATATTTTCGTGTCAGTCTCTCGAGCGATCTTGTCGCGTTAGATTTAGTGCTCGCGAGATCGTCGTTAAAACCCGATCTCCCTCGAGATGTTCTTATTTTTATTCCTTTTTATGGGATATATATTTTATTTTTTGTTATATTGTCACAAGGACGAAGAAGGGGGTTGATCGCCGCATTAACAGGGTGTGGAAAAAAGCGCCGGGTGGAATGCAAGAGGTGAAACGAAAGAATTAATAATGGCGAGGGGACGTGGCGAAAGGCATGAAGATGCGACTGCACTCGAGGCAACACACACGGCCCGGGCGGGGCGAGCTCGGGACGTGCGCAGGGCTGTGTGTGTACACAGCCGGGCCGGGTTATCAGTCATGCCGAGGGAGCTTTCAGAATGACTCGGAGATTTAACTGCACCGGCTGTATCACACGAACGGGTCTGCATCACGGGCTACGTGCCGGCGGCGATACTCGAGTGAGCTGCCGGCGAGAAAAGATGACGAGGGAGCCTTGTACACATTCGCCCTGCTCCTTCAGCCTCCTCGGCCCACGGTCCACTTCGGAGCTGAAGAGCCAGGATGCAAATGGCACCGGGAATGTTACGCGCCTGCTCAAACCCACCTGCAGCATGAATATTTTCGTCCCATGCAGACCTCCGCGAGGTCTTCGCACAAACGAGCTGTCCTGCAGGAAAAACCGTCGAGTACGAACTTTGAAGCTGCAGATCCCTAGCGTTGTAGCGAATTTCAAAGATACTGCGACGCCAATCCCACTATCACGATAATTATGAGAAGAGACAGACAGGTGGGAAGCTGACGTGTACTCCGACCTATAAGTAATAATTTATTGGAGACACTTTTCGTACGACTGCCGTAGTGACTAGATCTTTAAAATCATACTCTACTTTATATAATATTCTATAATTTGTCGAAATTTTCGTAACTCATCGTCGGGAGTTTCATCTATCGAGGAGTTTGTTTAAAGATTTTCATTTTTGTTTCTCTGCTCATTTATTGATACAGTGTGAATGTGTGAATGTTAATATAATGGTACTTTTATTGTTAATATCAGATTCTATTTGTTGCCATATACAACCGATTTTTTTCTTATATATACATGTATTTATATTTTCCGTAAACTTCGTCGTGGTTTTACGTCTTGGGCAAATAAAAAACAATTATAACTGGCCATATATACATATATCTATTTCTTTTGTTAATTTATTTACTAAAATGCCCCATTCCATCCATTTTAATATTCTTCTCGTCGGTGCGGTAATTTTTATGTTCATTGTCACACAATTACTTATCGCATTACACGTTTCTCAAATTAAAATATTTTATTTTCGTCGTACCAAGTAAACTGCATTGCATCGTGTAAAAAATGAAAAAAAAAAAAAAAAAATCCAATCGACGGTTGGACGAAGCCTGCACACTGCCGGTGTTCCGGTTTGATCGCATCTCAGGTCGTGTCGCCATTTCCTGAACGGTTGGTTTGCTCGCTCGCGGATTTAAAAGAGAGAAAGTGGCCTGTAGCTCGGTAAGAAAAGAAAAAAAATTCTCTGTATTTATATAATCCTTATATATGTGTGTGCGAAGAGATCCGCGGGCTGGAAAGGACGGTGCCGAGGAGCGCGCGGATAGCCGGTAATATCGGAGACGGAGATTCGAGAGGAGACCCGGGGAGGGTCGCTATGAAAAAGAGCGAAGGGTGGAGAGACGGAGGAGAGAGAAAAGCGTCGTCGAAAAGTGGCGCGTTATCCGCGGCTACCGGTTATATACACAATATGTATCGTATAAAGCACATAAAGAGACAGAGGCAAAGGAGTGCGCGGCGAGCGGAGTGGAAGAACGGTAGTTCGCAAATCCTGCTGGTGAGAGGAGCGAAGCAGAAGCGATATTCTCCCCCGGTTGCCGCCAGCGAGCGCGAGTTTGCAGTAAGGCGGATGCACGCGGGATGTTTGCCGGCAACATCGGGAGAGATGGTCGTAACATAAATATCTTCCCGTGGGCGAACTTCGTGAACGCGAACCCGCTATCGTACGGGGTACTCCCAGCAGCAGCTCGAGAATCCCCGCGGCCGTGGGTATTGGCTCTATGATATCCGCGTTACTATGCCAATACTGGCCCGAAACGCCATTGGCAATAGTGGCTCTCCGACGTGGGTGCGGTGCCGAAAACGCTCCGTTGAACTCCGCCCAATCACCCGACGGCGAATCGCACCGCGGTCCATCTCTCGTGATTCCTCAGCATCCTCATCGGTCCATCCATTTTTTGGCCTCTCGCGCTCGGGCGGTTAAACGGCCGGATCCGCGTACGGACGTGGGAATTCGGATAGGTGAGCCAGGGCAAGCTGCCGACGGCGCTGCCGAGGATTCCGCGCGAGATCGAAGAATAATAAAGTAAAAGGGGTGTGAGGAAAATTACATATTTCCCGGTAGAGTGAAGCGCGGTGCAGTTCGAGGAACGAAGCAGGAGCGAAGAACCCCGAGAGATGTGGCCTCACCTCTCGCGGCCTTCCCGATGCTTTTCCATATTATGGAACCGTGTACCTTATATTCCGAATCAATTTCTACCATCAACGGTGGATACTCGCTGGGAGAGAAGAAAATTTTACGTTCTATCGCGGGAACGTAGTTTATCGGGGTTCGTTCTCGTCTTTCGGTCCTATCGGCGCGGTTTCCGTTCCCCTCGGCCCGACTCTGGAATATCCGACGGGGGACTTTCGATGTCCGTTTTCATTCGCGTTTGCGGTGGTTCTGGGATCAATGCCGCATACATGTGGATCCAGAGATGTCTCCTCGGTCCCTTCGTTCTCTATGTTACCCGGAGGAGTCGTGTTGAAGTTTTTTTTGGTGTCGCTAGGTTTTGACGTGAAATTTGCATAATTGTAATCTTCCTGACAGATATTTTGGAGCGTTACATCGGGCCCTGACAAGGCCTTCTCAAGACCCACCAGACCACGATTCAACGCTCCGGAATTTCTACCGGAACTCCCATCATTAGCTTCGACCCGCAATCATTTTTGCCCGCCGCATTTTGGGTAATGTTGATAGTGAAAAGACTGATTTGTTCTTTCATTTTTTTTAGTGTCGTAAGGATTTACTATGAAATTAGCATAAATTTTATCTTTGTGGCAGACATTTGGAAGCGTTAAATTTTGCCCTGAGAAATCCTTTTCAGAAGCTCATCAAATCCCGATTTTACACTCCAGAATTTCGGCCGGAACTCCCGTCATTAGCTTCGACATGCAACCATTTTTGCCTGCCACATTTTGGGCCCAGCATAGATGATACTAAGAAAAATCTCATCTCTTCGCCTTTTTCTGTTTAGTTGTCGCGAGATTTCACCGCGGAATTAGCATAAAATCAATATTTCCAGCAGACATTTTAGAGCGTTACATCCGGCCCTGACAAGACTGTTTCAGAATATCACCAGATCCCGATTTAACGCTCCAGAATTTCTATCAGCGCTCCCATTATGAGCTACAACGACCCGCAATCATTTTCGCCCGCCACATTTAGGGCACCGTTGATAGTAAAAATGATCTCACTTCTTCTTCCTTTTTCCGCATTTTTTTAAAAACCCGCTATGCCCAAACTACATCGATAACTCACAGTGTTCAACCTCATAAATAGCACTCCCTCTCGCGCCCTCGAAATGGTTAATTTAGCAAAATAGTTTGGGGGCACGTACGACGAATCGCAGTTAGCCGGGACTCGAGTGGATAAGCCTGTACGTGCGAGGCCATATTAGTTTGCGCTCCCTCGGCTGCAGTGTCCCGGCTATAACCCGGGTAACGTTTCGTACTTTCGTGCCCCGTTATATATACGTCGTTATACATATGGAATCCATGTAAAGTTTAGGGACATAGGTACGAGCTGGGGGGGTGAGGGGTGGGGGGGGTAGAAGGGTACGGTACGAACATTGCTAACGTGCGGCCCACCATCCTGTATCTCCCGGAGGACTATTTTAAGCCCGCTCGGTTAAATCGCTCTACTTCGACCGGGCGAGATAAGGCCAACACCAAATATACATATACATATAGATATAAATATATATCTATATGCGGTAGGTGCATTTGCCCACCTCTCACAGCTATCGCCCTTCCAGTCTGCACCGGTCATGCTCTCCTCCCGTCCGGAAACTCGGTCATTCCCACCTCCGAGTGTGTTTAACCGGAGAGCAGGCTCCTCGAATTATATTCGCCATAGGAAAATTAAGAAACGCGTATCCAAGCATTTTTCAGATTACTCCCTAGCGGGCACGTGGTTTGCATAACGGCCGTGAGATAAAGGTAACGGGGGCCTCCGCGGCGGTGCGAGCGCCGTGCCGTACCTACTGCATCGCCGGCTCAAGTAGAACAAGCGGGAAGTAGTCAGACCGCGCTAACGCGGGCGTTCGCACGAGCGGTCGGCTTCGCGCTCTCTACCTGTCTCTCCCTCTCGCCATCACCGCACCTCTGTAATTGCGAACTTTGAACCCAATTAACGCCGTTGCTAAGAGTTCCGCAAATTAAAATCGCACATAAACACCTGTTTTCCGAATATATCGGGTTAATTTTATCCCACGGGGTGCCTCGGCAGTTCGTCCGCTCATTCGAATATAACCCTTTCGCGCGATTATCGTTATTGTTCGTAGACAATACACGGAGCGTAGCTGCTTAATTACCTCGGCGTTCGTAATGAGAACGTGAGGGGTGAGAGAGACGAGCGCGAGAGATCGAGGAAAGAAAACAAACAACTTTTTTTTTATGAAATGTATATATATATATAAATAGATAAAGGTTACAAAAAACACCTGTTAACTCGACGACGTTTCATATTGAAATTCGTTCGTTCCCGTCGGACAGATATTCCTATAATTGTTCGATCGGAAACACGAGAAGTATCGATGCTCCGGTTATTCCCCGATTCGCATTCGTCGGAATTTATCGCGGGTCTGGACTGCTCCCTCGTCAATCGGAAATTTCTTCGACCGATTGGAAACTTTATCCGAATATGACTCGGTCGCCGCTGGTATAACGAGATGTTGGCTAACGTAATGAACGTTAATGCAGGAAAAGTTGGTAATTGTCGAGAGTTTGACAAATATCGGGATTACTCGCTTGAAGCTTCGTTGTTCGCGAGCCGGCGGAGAAATTCCACGATCCATACTGCCCCCCCCCCCCGCCCCTCTCCCTCGAGAAAGTTGAGAAGAAAACGAGTATCAGCCATTATAATTACTTCCAAATAATTGGAATAAAAATGTTATCATCCTCATTTGAATGTTGAAGAAAGATACTAAATATGGTGAATTTTGCGCACTAAAGTGTTAAGGGCACTATAGTGTTACCGGCAGTACAACATTATCACCACTATAGTCTTACCGGCACTAAAGAGTTAATAACAGTGTAGTATTAACAACACTGTCATGTTATAGGCATTAATACGGTCACCGGCACTATAGTGTTAACGGCACTATAATGTTACCGGCAGTACAACATTATCACCACTATAGTGTTACCGGCACTAAAGGGTTAACAACACTCTAGTGTTAATAACAGTGTCGTGTTGACGGCGCTATAGTGTTACCGGCACTACAGTGCAACCGACACTACAGTGGTACCGGCACTACAGTGCAACGGACACTACAGTGGTACCGGCACTACAGTGCAACGGACACTACAGTGGTACCGGCACTACAGTGCAACCGACACTACAGTGGTACCGGGGAGCACTAGGGGAGAATGTCTCTTTCCGGTAGAGTCGTAATGCGATAGACATGGAAATGTCCCATAAATACGGAATCGAACATCGAATATCCTGGTGAACGACGGTAGTCGATGAAACGCGCGCGGGCTGATTTCGTAAGGGATGTGTTTGGTCGTGCGTAACGCGAGGGAGGATTCCCTCTCTCAATTGTGCGGTGGGTTCTCGATGGGGGAGGCGAAGTTTGTCGGGTGGCCGGATTCTCGCGTCTACAACGGGGCTTGCCGCTTCGCCACTTGCGGACCCGAAAATCGTAACGGAACTTGCGCGAAAATGACATTAGTCCCAGGCCCGTCGTGGCGAAGACGCTGGAAATTGACCGAACGTACGCGACTTGAATTACGAAACGGTGTTTCGCGCAGTGGTGGCTCGGGATCTTGAACGGGGTCGCACACGGACTACCACAGTTTACACGTAACAGCGAACTGGTGTTGAGAATAACAGCGGGCTGCGCAGGCGGGATGGGGAACCAAGGGTAACCCGGAATTTGCTCCAATTGCCGAGTGTGGCAATGACGCTAGCTACCTCTCGAAATCGGATACCATTTGTATTCGAGTCCACGAGCGTCTCATTAACGCGGACCCGCGAGTTCGAGAACGGGGAGGAGTCGGGTCTACCCGTAACGGGGCAAAAGTTTCGTCGTCACAATCCGGTACGGCCACATTACTCCATGCACGTGCGCACTCGGGCGTTTCCAAGGGCTAAGATATGCCCTTTCATTTACGTCAGCTCGACTCTTTCCGCACACTTCGCAGTTCTTTTTGTGCCTTGCTTCAGCGCGAAGAGAGCTTCGTTTTCACGAAGACCACTCTTTTTTGCTGAGATTTTTCGCGCCAACGCGTTGGTGACGCACCAAAATGATGGAACTGTAATACAGGCACAGATACTGATCGGATAACACGTACGGCATGGAGAATCGTTCGCGGTGAGAACGTACGGCGCGTTTTACCGAAAGCCGATGCTCACTAAGAGCACTCAATCTATTCGATATTCCGTTTCCAATCTCAACCACATCCGGCCCCGTCCCCGCGTATCCCTAGATTGTTTCACGAGGTTCTGTACATCGAACTCGCTCGCTGCTCTCGGGATCCCTCACACAACCATTTTCCGTCGTCGCTTAACTCACCCACGGTAACATAATTGCCGCCGTAGCGATTCCGAGGTACGACCTGTGGAATTAAGAAACTCGGTCTGCGGGACGGGAGAAATTTAATATAAATGAAATTGGATTACAGTAGCGAAACAAGAAGAATCACAAAAAAACCGTGAGCGAAGTGCGAGAATCAATACGTGGAAATGATAAAACTCGCTGCCAGGGTAACTCCTCGATCGATATTTCCATACTAATCCAGTCTCTTCCAAAGTACAATGAGAATAAATGGAATTCCTCGGATATAATAGTTCCGACGGTGGAACTCCGTCGAGAACCGACGATGAGGAATTCAGAAGTTCACAGGAGGGCCCGTTGGTATTTCATAGAAGTAATCTTCTCGATCCATAGTTCCGATTCAGTCGAGCAATCATACGGGGCGGAGGTTCGAGCTGGATTCCTATGTGCCATTTTCTCATCGCTCCCGAAGTTTGAGAAATCTGTGCAATTAGAGAGGGAACACCCAAAGCTTCCCCTACCGTAGGAATATGAGCAATCACTATTTTATTGCTCACCCGAAAGATATTCAATTAACGGCGCTTATGTGAAACGATAACGAAGGCGACGGCTCGCGGCTACGGTGGCGGAGGCGAAGCTCTCTTGATTGGCATTGCCAGAAGATCCGATTTCAGAATTCCTTTTTGAATCCCAGAAAACATGGTCCCGCATCTCAGTAGAAATCCCAGTGGAACAGTAGAAATCCCAGTGGAATTCCGAGCAAATCGGAATTGCTCCGTTCATAGAAAGGTTGCCTTACATTACCTAATTTTCATGCTCAGCCGAAAGATATTCAATCAACGGCGCTGCATGCGATAACTAAGGCTACGACGAAGAGGGTGAACCGCATTTCAGAATTCTTGTTCTGATCCCACGAAGCATGGTCCCGCATCTCATTCTACTGACGGTAGAAATCCCAGTAGAATTCCCAACAAATCGAATTGCCCCGTTCATCGGAAGGTTGGCTTACGGTCGAGCCCATCAAGTTGTTTTTGTTGTTGGGCCCGGCCCACCGGCAAGTTTACCGGTCACAAACAGGGTGATTCACCAGGCGGCCCGGCATGCTCGCAGCCGGAAGGAAGTTACATCTGTAAGCGAACGGAGCCCCGTAGGAATACGAGCAATCATTATTTTCATGCTCAGCCGAAAGATATTCAATCAACGGCGCTGCATACGATAACTAAGGCTACGACGAAGAGGGTGAACCGCATTTCAGAATTCTTCTTCTGATCCCAAGAAACATGTTCTCGCATCTCATTCTACTGACGGTAGAAATCCCAGTAGGATTCCCAACAAATCGGAATTGCCCCCTTCATCGGAAGGTTGCCTTACGGTCGAGCCCATCAAGTTGTTTTTGTTGTTGGGCCCGGCCCACCGGCAAGTTTACCGGTCACAAACGGGGTGATGCACCAGGTGGCCCGGCATGCTCGCAGCCGGAAGGAAGTTACATCTGTAAGCGAACGGAGCCCCGTAGGAAGTAGCTGCGCTCGCAGGAAGCGGTTTCGAAACTCAGCGCTGATTATATTACCGAAACTGACGCGTTTCCCTCGGGACTGCGCCCGGGACACAGCGCTGGCCCGGGCATCATAGGGAAGCGACCTCGTCGGGACAGAGTCTCTTGCGTGAGTGCTGGATTTTCCTGGGTTCCCCTCCTAGCCAGCCCAGACACCCGTATCGACTGTAGCCGAGACCGTTCCTCTCCACGAATCTCTTCATCCCTCGCTGATTATTTACGTACGGTTTGCTCGATATAAGTGGCGCAGGCAGTTCCCGGGGTGAAACTGCGTGGGATTCGTGAGTTTTTCCGACCAAACCCCCACGGAGGAGCTTCCAGCTATGGAGGCAGATTCACCGTGCACAAGGGGCCCTTTGTGTACCGATAGTCTGAGCCCCTTTAGCGCCGCTGCGCATTCCCTTTGAAGGCTTTCGCTACTATAGGCGAGTTCCATGCACGGATATTGCAACACGCGTTATAACAATGCAGATCCGGTACGCCTGCTAATCATGAGCACGCACCCGATGATTAAATGTTAACTCTGCTCGAAGGCGGCCTTTCAATTATTTCGGACCAACCAATTCGGTTAATGTGCCATTAGCGAGAGCGTGCTTTCGGGGAACGACTAATGGTGTGGCTTTGGGATTTCACATAAGTGGATGGAATTTCTGTAACTCTTCCGTATCCGGTGTGATGATTTCTTTGACTATAGTTTCGGTCTGGGGGATTGTTTATCTGCGCTAAAATGATGCTCTTCGCCGCGGTGAAGTACCATTAAAAAAAAATCAGAGTTTCTCACAAAGTAGCCCGATAACTCCCACTTGCTTGCGGTCGTTTGTTCATTTTTTTTTCCGCCAAGTTTTTTGTACGTCATTGGCCGGAGGACCGAGGTCGTAATTACATCGTTCCAACACGGACGAATCGAAGTGAACAATCTGTCCCAAAAGTGTACTAATTAAAAATTCGCGTACGTACAACCTCGGACTTTTTCTGCCTAACGAACTCTCGAAAGTGCTTGTTGAGTTAACAGAGTTGAACCGGCGCACTGTCGGTGGGCTCTCGTATCTGCCCGCCGGTAGATCGTCATAGTCGACCGGGGTTATACGCGTGACTTTCATGCTCCAGTACACTCTCCCGGTGAGACGAGTGGCCTTGTGGATGATGAAAGCGAAAAATGAAAAAAGAGCAACGGCAAAAAAGAAATTCTCTCATTCTCCGTCGATGAGTGCCGGTCGTTATCAGAGTAAGAGACTTGCGACGGAATGAAATACCAGCTCCAGTTGGCACATAGACGCGTACGGAAAGAGCCCCGGGGATGGAGGAAGGGGGGGGGGGGCAGGGAAACGGGCCAGAACGTTCACGGTCCTTCTCGGCCTGTTCAAACTTTTCTCCTGGCTCACTCGTGTGAGTAACTATCATGAGCAGCAGCCCCAGCGAACTCGTTACCGTATACGGAAACTCGAATCGCCGATAACCGTTCTCCGCAGAAATTGGTTTAGATTGGTTATCGATCGACGCGTAAAGAGATTGCCACTAGCGTCTCTTTCTTCCCAAAAAATAAAAAAAATAAAAAAACAAAAAAAAATAAAAAAACAAAAAAGTGACAAACCCCCTCGCGCACCCGCCGTCTCGCGGATTTCGCCGGAGAGATTGGGAGGCAAGGGAGGAATTAGCGTCGCAATTCTTCGGAAATTCTTTCCCGTAAAAGTGTTCCACAGCTTCGCGGTACAAAATTGTCCCGGCGTTTACCGGCTGTCGGGCAAAGGCGGTAGGGAGCCACGGGAAAAGGGGGTGGTGGTAAAACCCATGGAGGTATCGGGTCTCCGAGATCCTCAATCGCGAACGGAACGAGCTACGAAATTGAGTCTAGGAGGGTGGAGGGCAATAGTCCCGGGAGCCATAAGCAGAGGGAACGATAACCCGAAAGCCCGGTTCCGGCGGATTCCCCCGCCGGTAACCTGGCCATCCCGGTCCCCGAACCATCCTGCGTCCGGGAACAATCGGAATGTACTTGGGATATTGAAATGAAATATCTACTTCGAAACCAATCGGGCACGGTGACTCGGGAGTGTAACCTTTTTCCCCGATTGGGAAGACGCAATCTCTTCGTCCTCCTCGCGCTCCGTTTTTTTTTTTTTTTTTTTTTTTTTTTTTTTTTTCCGGAGGAGCCACACGTTTCCATGGTTCGTTGGAAACTCCGCTTCTCCATTCACCCTCGCGTGTACAGTTTTACTTTCCTCACCTCCCCCAAACGACTTCTCGAACGACTCTCGGCGCGCATGCACAACCCGGTTGAATTCCACCGAGGTTCTGGGAGGATGCACTTCGACCCGCGCGAAAAACGCCAAGTCGCCGGTATTCGGTACGAGTTTGTTGGGCGGGCGTGCACACGCTCGCAGGAACCACGTTGCCCTAAACCACCGTTCGTTCCATCCTTTCCGCACCGCTGAACGAGGATCTCCACCGAGCGCATCTCTCCAGCCCCGCCACGTAGCTTCGACCCGGCGCTCTCGGGATAAAAAGCTTTGCCATGAGGATCACGTATTGGCGTAAGGGAAATTCCGCGCACCGAGCGCCCTCCGGATGGAGCAACCGCCGATCCCTCTCCCGTTTTGATTTTTACGAGGAAAAGCCGGCACTCCGCACTCGAAACCTTGTATGCGTTACTCCCTTTCGTATGTGCCAATTTTCGTTCCTACCATTCGCGAAACCATCGAGGTCCATGCATGCGCGGGCACAGTCGGATCGTCACGTAAGCCTCGGGAAAACGTGGACGAGCGTCTCTCGTGCTTTTGGAGGCTCAGTCAATCTTGGCGCAACTCACTCTGATGTCTACGACTGTGAATAGCCTAGTGGAAGCGCGACACAGGACCAGTATCGGCCCAGCGTCGGCCCGTTGTCGGCCCAGTGTTGGGACAACGTCGGCCAGTCTCAGCCCGACGTCCGCCAGCACCGGTCCCGCGTTTCATTCCCACTGAGCCAATGTACTAACGTTTCGTCCTCTGGTGTAATAAAATTCGATTGAATAAGCCGCGATGACTTTGACTCCGCTTGCTCTTATGGCGGTTTTAAATCATCGCGCGAGCCACATCACCGGTTGGGGCTCGTGTGCTCGGGCGGGAAAACTCGGCGATGCGAGAATGATCCGCCGATGCGACCGTCGACGTCGGCTCTTTCTCTCGCCTATATAACTCTCGCTCCGGGCTTTCCGGATCAACTAACTCGACGAATAGATTGAGAGTCAAGAAGGGATAAAAGAGTAGAAGGAAATTCGAGTCCAATAACCTGGGCTCAATTCCAGGGTTTTCAGTCGGGACCACCGGTTTTTTTCTTCTTTTCATCCTTTTTTTTTTATTCGTACACTTCTTTCCTGCGCCAATCCGGGAGCATATAAGCCACCACCCCTCTTATCTCCTTTGTCGATGGAAACTTCACCGATATTATATCGTGTTAACTCGCACCCTTCGTTCAATCTCTCTATCTCTCTGTGCCGGGTGGGAAGAGAAAAGAAGAGATCGGAAGGTAATCGCATTGAGGACTTCCGTTGGATGCACGGCGGGGAACCCGTTCACACAAAAGCTCCTCTTTCCTCGCGAATTATATTATAATTTGTTATTCACAACCTTTTACTTTATTGTACCGAGTGCATCATTTTTATTTTTCCATGTATAAAAAATAATGATTGTATTTTAATTATATATGTACACAGTGAAAAATAATTTTGTAAAATCGGAATGAGAAACTTTGTAAAAATAATTTTGTTGAATAAGTGACAAACTCGTTTGGCACTTGTTTGAATATACGAACCTGTCCTTTTATTTCCCGTGTCATTGACAATTTTAGTTTGTACTTTTGTTTGTAAAACTGTCAAATTAACAAATAAAATATTGTGGACGTTTGTGGACGATAAGTTGTTGTAAAATGTACAAACTTTTTTTACTGTGTAATATATATAATATCATATATATTATATATATTATATATATTCAATTATTATTTATATGATTAAAAAATATTATTATTTTTATGTACCAAGTACATAAAAAGCTCGGATCGGTACCGCGACGCCGATGAAGATGGCCGACGGATACGACGTTCCCCCGTTTCCCAGACTCGGCTGATGGAGCAGACGAGGAAAATTCTCTCATCTCCCGGTATCGCCCGAATCCGCGCTTCTTTTAATATCCGGTCGAAAATCGTTCCTGTTTGCGACAACATCGTCGCCGCGATGCTCCACGTCGCCACACAACTCAAGCCCGGGGGCTCGACGTAAAAATAAAAGCGTATTGGGGAGCGAATAATCCGGACAGTGTTGATGTCGAGTGTCGAAGCGCGCCGTACACGAACGATCTTTCGAACCCGCCTCCTCGGGGTTTTCCCGGTGACAACAATCTGCCGTACCGTCGGCTAATATACATTGTACCTCGGGATAATGCCCGGGACGCGGGCGAGCCGGAGGAACCACGAAGGAATGGCGTAGAACGAGGTAAGAACCTTTCTCCCGGATCGACGTCGGTAACCCGTCGAAGCAACAACGACGAAACCCACGACGGCGGGCACGGCTCGTCGGATTACGTAAATTACGGAAGCTCGGCGGATGCCGGGACCGAGGCGAGAGGGAGAGCGCGGAACGACGGGCAAAGGCGATGAGAGAATAAAATAGTGCGAGCCGGAGAGCCCGAGATGCGGAGCGGCGAGCGGCGAAACGGCGCGCACTCCGCTCTCCCTGGCTCCCGAAGGGTTTCGCCGAAGGGGCCGCTGGATCGTCTTTTTTTCGTACGACATGGCGCGCTCGTCCTCAATCGATTTAATGAGAAAAATGTTACGGGCCGCGCGGGTATTGAGTCTGTCGTTCGGTATCTTCAACCACCCCCCCCCTCCCCCCCCCCCCCACCCGCCGCCTCTTTCATCCCCTCCTGCTAGTTTCTTGCTCCGACGCTCGCCCTTTTTACTCACCGTCTCTCATTCCGGATTCTCCCTTTTCTCTGCCCGGATTTCTCCCTCCGCACCTCTCAGACTCAGACGTTATATACAACCTCTCATCCCAACCACCTCCCCTCTCCCCCCCCCCCCCCCCCCCCCCGGGGACCCTTCATCCTTATCCACTATCTCGAGCGGTTGAATACGAGGTGAAGACCCGACACTCGCGTGTGCCCGCGCCTTCCTCACTTCCCGATCCATTAAACCCCATCGGGATAAACGATTGAGCGTTTCGAATTGTCTCCCGCGCCTCGTCCGAGATAACTTCACTGTAAAAAGATTTTGTTTGAAAATTAATGATAGGTATCGGAAGGTTTTTTTAACATCAACTGTTTCTGGAATTTCAGATCCATGGGCTTTGCAATTTTACAGTGAACATTTTTCATTTCGACGAAATTTTCTGTAAATTTCAGGCAGAAGATTTGTAATTTTAATATCTGGTATTTTTATTTTACAAAAAAAAGTATATTGATCTTCGAATAATGTAGGTAATGTAAGCAAATTTCAAGTTCCAGTACAATAAATATACGATTTAATGTACTCTTCTTGTTAATTTTAGAACAAAAAAATTAAAATACGTTTATTTTGAAAATATTTTGTGGTAAAGATTAATGAGAAAATAGTTTATGGCCGCGGGAAATATTAAACAGCGCTGGCGTCCGTCGGGACAGCCCCAATGGGGTCTCGTATGTTTCCGACGTGATGCTTTGTGTTTCCATTTTCGGTGAGAAATTCTGTCCGCCACGCTCGGAAAAGCCCCGCACAGTGAAGAAACTTTCGGCTCAGCCAGAGGGCCGCGTCGGATCCGTTCGGCGAGCGCGATATCACGCGGCGACCTTCGTCCGACCAGTTGTACCGAAAATATCGCATCGCTTCGCAGTCGGCTTGATTAGCTTTGCGATCGACATTCGTGTACGTTCTCAGGGGCTTCCAGCGGTGTGCGATGTCGAGGATTCAAAAGTAGAACCGCCCCTTCTAATTGCAGAGCGGCGGATGATATCCGACAGAGATCAAGGGAGATCAAGGCAGAAAAGTGAACATTCCCGGGAAGTTGGCGATGGGCAGACGCCAGTGGGAGTTTCGCTAACTCGCGGACGCAGGAAGGGAGCGAGGAGAGATCAGCGAGCTGCGATTCGATTAAATTACCTGACGCATGAATCGCCGAAGCACACGCCGATTGTGGAAATTCTCACCCGGCAACAGAGAGCCAACAGTTAGGAAGTTTCTCCACCCGGTGAGCGGCGCGGTTTAGTTTATCCTTTGACTCTCCTCCGCGCTCCATACACCGCAATTTCCTTATCCTCTTCAACCCTTGGCGTACTGGTGCTCCCTCCCCACTCCTCGTCCGGGACAGAGACGACCAACTTCTCAGTTTCGGCCTGTACCGGCGGAGCTTTGCCTCGCGCATCGCTGCTCCTCGTACATACTACGTATGCTGCTCTCCTTGATGGCTTTCAAAATTATATATGTATGTATATATATGTGTGTGTGGGGCATTCCATACCAAGTGGGCCACCCTAATTTCGCGTGGTCTCAAAAAATGTTCATACATATTTTTTAAGTTGCTCATATACTGTCAAAAATGTCCACCAATTATTTTAGACTTTTTAACCTTATGGTTTACCGAAAATTTAATAGTGCTTCCTTATTTCAGTTTTACTTCGATGTGCTCTATCTTTAAAACTATCGATTGCACAAAAATATGTGTGTCAATGGAAGTTTAGGTATTTGATGTTTAGGCTATGAAAACACCCCATATATACACTATTATATACATATAATTTCTACTAATTACTAGCTAGCCTGCAGAGATGGGCAAATGAATAAGGAAATAAGGTGAATACATGATGAGAAAGGAGTTGAACACGAATACTTAATTTTTTATGCGCAAAGGGTTCGAGTACGTTGAAGGGAATTCATTTTTTTACGTCGGTTTGATAAGGAGTTGAAAAGATTGAGAGGGGATTCGAAAAATCGCGATGTTAGAGCAGGCGGAAAGAATGTTGAGTGTTGTTTTAATGAGTGTTCTTTGCCCGTTAGTTGTTCGGTGAATCATTCGTCCATTACTTCGCGGAGTTTCTTTGGAGAATCTTTTGAAAAAAATGTTCGCGAATTTAACGAGGGGTGGAGTGGGTTCATCCGGCGTTGGTGCTCACGTGACCGAGTCCAACGAAAGGTTTTCTGACCGACAAGGTACGGGGAATATCGTGCGGGAAAGTACATTGGTGAATCCGAGAACATGTAAACGGTGCGAGTCCGATGCGCGCGTGCGCAGCGCGAAGCGCGCGGAGGGCTTTAATGACGGACAGCCAGCCGATGGCTCTTTCCCCGTCGCACGAAAAAAGAGAGGTCAAAAAAATTTATCTCGCGTGCAACACCGTCCGGTCGAGCTTCCCAACGAAAATGTCAGGGTTTTGCGGGAAGAAAATTCACCCGGGTTGGCCCAAAGAAATCTCGGGAGCATCGCGCTAATCACGGGAAACGAGAAACTAACCCGACCCAACGGACTCAATTCCCACGAAAATTCTCGGGAAAGAAACTCCTCGTGCTCGCCTCTCCTCCAAGCCCGTTGCATTCAATATTTTCTTTAACATACCGTGAAAAAATACATAAATAATTTTAAAAAAATGCCTTTCACGTTGGGTGAGTCAATATGACGTCCTGCGTAAGTTTTGCGCCATGGGTTTTATTCTAATGTGTGCACAATCTGTTTTTTTTTTAGTCAGTTGGTACAGAAATCATCTTGTTCATTCGGATGCATGTCGGCCACCCGACGTAACTACTTCCCGTAAGCGGGTGAAGCAGGAGATTCAAAATGTCACTGGGACCTCAAAAGCGTCTTGTTTCCATTCGTGCCCAACATCGACCCCGATTCATGCCGCGATTGAAGTCGACGCTGAGGTCGCGATTTCGTGTGTTAAAAAGAAAAAGATTCTCGACGAGGAAAGCCGGTTTTTTTTTCTCCGATCCTACACTAACGTCGGGGACAACATTTAATATCGCTAAAAGCATCGGCATCCTGCGAGCCACGATGGATCCTCCGGACGGTTTTATACAGTACACACTCGCGCGAGTAAAGAGCACCGAAGACATTTCGCGGTGAGGAGAAGCTTTCCGAAGTCGCTCGGAGGAATGGCACGGATGATTTTTCTCCGCTGGGTTGCACACTCGAATTCTCCGGCTTTCACCGGCATGCCGGGAAATATCCGTTCGCAGAAGCCAGGGAGGCAAACCGGTGCTGGTAGTTACTTAAAAAAAAAAGAAAAAAAAAATATTTGAAAAAAATAATGACAAAAACAGTGGACAATATACCGAGTGCACGAGTTGGTGGATTCTTCGTTCCGTATTCTCCTATTTCATATACCGCTCCGGCTAAAGGGGAGAGTCTCTGCGTCATTGCGAGTGCACAATGCGCGCACAAAGGCAGTCAACGGTACACATTTGTTCCCGGATGAATACGAGTGCCATTTATGAAACTTTTCATGAAAGTCTTCTTCTTTTCCGGGTTCTCAAAAGCGAATGGTCGTTTTATACTTGCGAGGAATAAATTGTTTTCCGTAAGTAGCGCTCATCGAGTTATGGGGGGAAAGTGATTGGCGGCCAACTCAGAAGAAAAGCCCAAACTCCGCGGGTCAAAGTGTTTCGACTCTCTTGTCCAGACAGCAGCGGAAGATTTCTGAACTCGTGCCAGCATCTGCTTTGCTATCGCTGCGCTTGTATGAGATTTCACTCTGCATTATCGATCGAGGAATTTTTGACACTTCGGAGAAGGGGAAAGGGGCTAATAGGCAATTAACTCGGAGGTTCGCTATGGACGAACTTTCCACCGAGGCGCCCCGGGTCATTGAAATAGTAAAGCAAAGCCGGAGACTGCGAGATTCCTCCAATTGAATTCATCTTTATTACCCTCGGAGCAACAGCGGGCCAAGTTACGGACATACCGACGCCAGTCTTCACGGAGTACACTGCGGATCTCCGTTACTGTCGTTTCAATGGCTTTCGGTATCGATCGTAGTAAGTCGGCTTTTCTCCGAATCGCGCATGAATTCCACCGAGTCATAACGCGATCCATTGAGGCATGATTTTCCGCGAATAGAAACGCAACCATCGAGCCGCGACTCCGGAGGATCGATCCTCGCCGACGACTTATCAACTGGTCCGAAGACGTACGTCGGAACATATGACTCGTATGTTTGCATCAGTCGAGTCGTCTACCTACATACAATGCCGAACCTTCAAAGAACTATCGTAAAAGGAAAATTCGAACAGCCTTCTTCACAATGCGCAGCAACGATCAATATGCGACCTACCGTACGTTATTAAATCTCCGGAAGCTGCAGCAGTGTTCAAGTTGCATCGATGTGAAATAACTAAACGGACAAAGAGATAAAACGCGATAGGGAAATATAGAAGCGGCTCCGATCGTTACGCAGCTCAGTGCGAGCGGCGCGAAGGGCAGGGCAAGACGAGTTGACAAGTGTATCCAATTTAGATTTACAAAAGGAAAGCAAAAGAAAATAACCAAATTGATAACGGCTGAGTGACGGCCGTACGTGACTTAACACAATTTAACGATGTTCGTTCCTTATATATATATATATATATATAGACAGAGAGATATATACATATATAGACAGAGAGAGAGAGAGAGAGAGAGAGAGAGAGATATCTTTGCAATACAGGATGGTCGCTACTTCATCATTATTTCTCACATGGAGGTTTTCCAAAGTCCCGAGCTCCCTCCCTCAGTGTCCCGGAAATCAATTGATTGCTGCCATCGTCCGATTAATCCGCCTCAGGGCACCAGAAGCTCCAATACCGCTGACACGACGGGTCAAGAGCCGGTCCGACGAAAGACCAGTTTGTTCCTCCGTATGTGATCCAACGAAAACGGCGGAGCGAGAATTTTAGGGGGTGTTCGTCAACCTTCCGTCGGTTGGTTGCACGGTCGAAGAGATCGACGCTCTCTGTTCCCCGAGGATCGGGCTCTGTAATGGAGGCTAACAAATTTCCACCTGCGTTGGAAACTCGGCTTTACGTTCCATCCAGATTTGCTTATATTCGTAATGATTCGCATACACGGAGTAGGGGGATCCGGGCTCTCCCGGTCGTCTGGGACAGGAAACTAACGCAGAGACCCTCCGGTTCATTCTGCGTTGGCTCAATTCACCCTCCGAAAGCCGCCCCCGCCATGCAGATGAGAGAGTCGGAATCTCTGAACCCGACAAAACGGGACACGCGGACTCCCTGTGAATGTTCCCACCTGTTTTCTATCGCAGAATTCGCACGGACCGTGACAGACTGCTGTAAATATGTACATTGACCAGGTTGCTCCGTCTTGCTCGCCGGACGGAGAAGCGCCCCGACACTCTTGGAGAACCGCAAGCCCACTTCGCAATCCCCTCGCGACGAATGTCCCGCAAATAAGCAAGTGGAGGTTTTAGCGTGGCAACCGCTTTAGGGAATCACGTAATCCCGCTCCCGGGAGAGCTGCGCGGAGCTCATTGAAACTCGATGTCTGAATGAGTAAAGCCGGGACTTGATCGTTCTGCTTCGAGGTCGTTGAACCAGGAAAATCAGGAGGACGTGATTCTTGGGTCTCAGCATTGAATTCGGAAAATGGATCCTTGCGATTTCCGGGCGATATATTTCACAAGTAGTGGACCAGTAGTCTCCATACGATTGATGCCAATGACAAGTGGGCCCGGCAGGATTCGCCACTCTCACCCCAATACCTAAGAATCCCTAAGAATCCCAAAGTCGCCTCCAAAGATTGCGCAGCTCATTCCGTTCCAGGAATTCCTTGACTCTTCGTGAGCCAGGGATTCACGCTCGTCTCGTCCCGCTCATTCGGATAATTAACGAAACTACCTCAACGAAATTCCTACCTGACGTACGTTATCGGACGAGTTCACGTTGGAGGGACGGCGAGGTCGCAGACTAATGCAAATTTCGGAATCAAACTGTCCTTCTCTCCCTATTATGCATATTACATGACAGTGGTTTCTCTCCAACGCTTCGGCTTTACATATATATACACATATATATATCTAAATATATATGTTATATATATATATATAGAGTAGCTACTTTGGTAGCAGCCGCCCCTTTCCAATTTCTGCGCTATCCAGCTTCCAAGCTCCTGGGAACCAGCAAGAGTAGCGGAAAAGACCAGCAGACGACCCGCGCCATCAACCGGTCACTAGTCTCCACTTCCTTCAGCCCTCTCCCTCCCTCTCTCTCTCTCTCTCTCTCTCTCTTCCCCCTCAAGGAATAAAACGAAAGACACCGAGAGAGCTCTGGGCTTCCGGTTCTGGGCTACTGATGCCGCTACTACCGCGGCAATGGCGCCCAAGCCGGGGAAACTTTACTTCATTCTGAATTTGTAATCCAGCTCAAACTTTGATAAGGAATTTACATTCGTGAAAAAGCATTGGGAATTGAATTTACCACGGTGGATGGTAACCGCGGACTGGTAAGCGCCCACCCACCCGGCTGCCCTGAGCGGCGTCGCTATACATAAACCCATATCCTGATTCCGCAGCCGGGCCTGCCGGTGAATGAAACGAAAATGGAACTCTCATCTACCGCGGATGACGAGAGACTCTCCAGCAGGGCTTTTACCGGAATACCCTGCCTCGCACAGACTCGACTTCAATTCACCGGACCAAACCAGCGAAAATTATGACTTTTTTGTTTTGTTCCTTTTTTTTTTTTAATTGAAACAAAATTCAATATCGTTAGTACATCATGAATCGCAATAGAAACATTATCCGACAAAGTGACGCGTTAATTATTCAGGACAATTTCTATAAAAAAAAAAGCATTCGCTGCTGACCATATGACCCTGCATACGATCGTTATGCGGCTAATAGTTATGAATTCATCGGGTCCTCGGGGGTCGCAAATAAAAACAAACGTTGAATCCTTTCACACAGCCACCGCATTTGATACGGCGGATGATTAATCCAACCCGTTAATGTTTTCGCTATGCCCTCCGTCCCATTATCCGATAAATATAAATGCGTGACGATACACGTGATTGCGGGAATCGAATTCAGCCGAGCGACATTTTAAACAATATAGCGGCTCGATATATAAATATATTGCCCGTGGTGGGAGGTCCGCGAATTCAAGTGCATCGGAGTGTGGCATGTGCAGCGCCTATACATAGATATATTTATATATGTTTATATACTACATATATAGTGATATATATACTATGGCTGCACAGCGCGAAACAGCACATACATTCATACGAATACAAAAGAGCGTAGACCCTCGAAGGTGAAACCGGCAGCGATGAACCCGGGTGTAGGTATATTATCGTGGTGCACGGGGGCGAACGGGAGTGGTCTGCACTTTGGCAAGATTCGATTGTGATTCCGCGATCAAAGTTACGCTTCCTGAATACGCTCGACGTGAAATCATGCCGTCGTGGGGCCGGGCTTGTAGGGGTGAGGGGTGGTTCGGGGGGAGGGGGGATTTCACCTGACCGGCGAAGAATATACGCATGCTGAATTTCAATCGGTTCGGAGGAAAACGCTCTCTCGGCCATCGACGGCCCAGTGAACAAACCCGCGAGCGGCCCGCCACCGAAGGGAACCTTCGTGATTTTCTAAAACAAACTCCGCTGCCGATAGCTCGACATAGAGAAACTAACCAGTTTCTCTCTGTTTTTTTTTATACTCATTCTCTCCTCGAGCCCGGGCTCTTTTGTGCGTCGAGCGATTTTTCTCTCAATCATCCAGAAAGGAAATCGAGCGGGAGGCACGTACGAACGATGTCTCAGCGGTAGCAACGGGGATATGGTGGTTTATGAAATTTCAGATAAAGTCGGTTCGGGAAACCGGCATGGGCGGTGATACTGGCGATCGGTATATGGTGATGTTTGTTAAAGTGAGCATCGCGAACGGGCGATCGATGCCAAAATTACCTTAGCGGAAATTTCGGAGGCCTTTTTTCGGGCGTCGCGAGGGCCAGATTTTAAGCATCAGAACGTCTACCAGGGGAATCGCTATTTCGTTCATGGGAACGAGTGGGAGTCGTTATTGCATTTGCATACTGGACGCGCTGCCGTCCCGCATGAGGCTCGCACTACCACCGGGGATTGGATCAAACATTTGCTCTTGCGGTGTTTACAGGTTGCGAATATCGGTAACCGCGCGGTCATGCGTCATCTTGCGGTATTGCAGACCTATTAATGTTCGACGAGGCAAATGACGTTAGTAAATCAATAAGCGAAGATAAAGATATCCACTTATGTCAGGGTGGATATTAAAGGGAAGGAATTATGCAACTTGTACTTGAAGTACGTCGAGCGAACAAAACTTTGATAAAATGTTGAGTGCGACCAATTCGAAAATATCGTTGTAGGTAATAAAATAATAAAATTGACAAATTTTACTATAAAATTGGAACGCACATGTATTTTAAATTTCAAAAACAGTTTGCGCAAAAAAGCTTCCAATGCCGTTCATTAATTTTCAAACAATTTTTTTTTTTGCCGTGCCTTTTCCTCTAAAGAGCGAATGCCTAAAAATTAGTAAGGGTCGCAATCTTTTTTATGCAAGGATTACACATAACGGCACCCCAAATGAGATTGCACTTGGCTTTTTCCTTGACAGTAATCCTCACGCAAATTAAAAAAAAAATCGCTGTACGGCTCCCACGAATTATTCACCGGGATAATGAAAGGAAATCCACATTCTCGGTAAAGTGTTTTTTTTTTTTCCTTCTTATTAACGTGAAGTTCTGGTGGGGTTGAGATAAGCTGCGATATCGGTGGAGTGTCTGTCCGTGAGGAAGAGTCTTTCGTTCCCCCTCGGTGAGAACGTGACGGTTTCGCCGCGGCGAAAAAGAAGTGCGTAATTCGTAAGCCGTAAGAGGAGGATCGTTTCGTCCCCCTACGAGAGCCCAATTACTCTCGATTGGACGGGCGCAAAAATTCTCTCTCCAATTTGGCTCAGCAACTTTCATAAGCTACGATGACGGGGTAAGAGGGAGCACAGATGGGGGGAACGGGAGGATATGGGACGCAAGGTGAAGTTGGGAATAAGATAGTCTCGAACGAATAGGAAAAGGAAAAGGCGAGCATATCGCGTGAATTTCCCCCTCTCCCCCCCCCTCCCCCAAATGGGAAGTTCTCGGTCACGTAACGGAAGGACCGTGTGTGTTTGTCGATTAAGTATCGAGAGAAAGGGACATGCCGACTCGGGCAACGTACTCGTGGCAATTCGATACCGGCCAATCACATAAGAAGTTGCGGAAAAGGGGTCAGATATATAAGGGGAGAAATTAGTTTTCTATTTCTATCCAGTCAGCTCTCCGACGCTGGTTATTCAATGACCGAGTAGAATTCGTACGTGCCAACGATTTTCCAGGGAAAAATGCACGCGCTAACCTCAATAGTGTTTTGAGAAATGAAGCTCCGATAAAAAAAAGCGTCAAATAAATCGCTCAACCGATGAATGAAAAATGACCGAAATCGATTGAATTACTTTATTTCAACGGTCCCCGTGACACATATCATCTGTACGAGAATGTAAATTTAGTGAGATAATAAATTGATTATATATGTTCGAGCTAATAATTAGGTCAATTGAAGTGTTTTATTCAAAAACTTCGAGCTTAATTCAATAAATATCCTCTCATACCACATAAATATTTTATGCGCGATTATCGAGAAACCAATGAACTATTTCGGGGATTGTCAGTAATTTTTTCATTCCTTAATCACAATCTTCCCAGCCATCAAAAGAAAATAAGATTGGAATCGAAAATTTACCTTTCGAGTGACAAAATAAATCACGAAATATTTTGACAATAGTCCTCGAGCTTTAAACAAAAAATCAGCCTGTTTCGAGAGCCTCATTTTTTTTCCATTCCTTTTCCTCCAATAGCGGTATCGGAGAAATACCCATACAGTAGACAACCGCGCAAGTTGCATCCAGATAATCGACCGGATAAGTCGAACAAAGTACGACCGGGTAAGTTCGATCGGCCTTTTCCGAGAGTCCGTCTACTTGCATGGCGGGGAGACGAAACACCCACTTCATTTTGTTATCTCGCCATCAAATCGTTCCGGCTCTACTAAGGCGGGTGAATCCAACTTATCCGGTCGTGCCTAATTGGATTGGTTCCCCAGCATGGAACTTAGGCGTTCGTCTACTGTACACATGCAAACAGTACATCTATACATGCTTATGCAAACTCTCCGCTCGCCTCTTATTTATCGACTCGTCAGGCCACCTCTCATTAAAAGTACGGACAGTAACCCACGTACTCTTTACCCGTACGGTTGTGCCGATGGTACGTCAGTCTTCCAGTCGTCGGCTGTCGAGTACAAGTCGTGAGGTTCGGGCGTTTGACTCCCGGCAGCTCTCTCTAATTTTCCCGTCTCTCCCTCTATCGCAATTTGTTAGTTCCATAGCCACGGGTCTCGTTAACGATCGGCTTGAGTGGCACGCTGCGCGAACGCGATGACCCAGCATCGAAAGCGGCTCTATATCTCTCCCGGTACTTGCATCCCCCGGTCTTTCCAGGCGGCGGCAACAGCTTCGAGGTTTCAGGAAGTTCCTCATGCCGTTGCCAGTGCTGCTGCTGCTGCTGGTCGGTGCTTCCGCTACCAGACCAAGTTCAGCTAGCTTTCCCCTCATTCCACTCCGTGACTCTGGCACGGAACTGATAGGGGCTTTCAGCAGAAGTGCATCAGGTAGCCGAACCGAGTGCACCCCGCACAGTGACACGTCATCAACTCCCGACGTTGGTGGCAGCCAAGGCTGCTTCGCGTTGTCTCAAATGGAGGAGTCGCGTCTGGCTGGCAAATTCCAACACCCAAATTCGATAAATTTCCTTGGTACTCGCCAAGTTTTGCTCCGCCAAAAGGTTTCGCGGACTCGATGAGTCGATTAATTGATGAGGACGCCATGGCGCACAAAATACCCGCAGTTGGCTCTCGTCGAGAGGAGCTTATTATGCCTGAGAGAACTCTAATCTCCGGTGCCGTAAGTAAGGACAACTCCCTACTTTTAATGCCTTGAGACTGTAGCGATTCCGGAGGCGCCTTCGTCCGAGAATAAAACCCCCGGATCGAGTCAGGCCGGCAGTACCAGACCGTGCTGACGCAGAGGCAGCGCCCGCACCCCCGGAGCCACGCAGAAATGATGAGAGAACGGAAGCGAAATGAGCCAAGACACGGGCCCGAGCGAGTGGGAAGGAGCAAGACACCAACGTGGCAGCAACGCCCCCGGTATACACATAGAAAATGAGTGAGAACGGGAAGAAAGAAAGTTAAAAAAGAAGAAATAATAGAAAAAAAAAGAAAATAAAGGAGGCGGAAAGAGGGAGGAAGAGAGAACCTTTCTTAATGAGTATCCGGCGGCTTAGCCGGTCGCTGGAAATTGCATGAATGTCGTTCTTTTCGGGTTTAGCTCTTCGCTACCATCCGAGACTTCACCGTCTCAGCCTCTGCCTCGCCCTCTCCTCATATTATCCTCCCCCACCCCTCTCCCACTGGAATCTATTTCATTCCATGCATTTTTCCTCATCCCTCTGATTATACACGAGTAGGTATTCCTGAAGAAAACCTGGATTCTCTATCCACTTTTTTTCCCACCACTGTGCGCATCCCGACGCGGCCCTTTTACGGGAGGCAACCATCACTTCTTTCCTCTCCGCTTCATCGTGTCTTCAATTAAGTTACATCGGTTCGCGAGGAGGATTTTCATTCGGCAAAACCGTCGGGCGCTATTTGATAAGGTTCGTACTTCATTTTTTTTTTTTTATTAGATGGTAGGGAAATAAAAAAGCCGGATGGAATGTATATAAGTAAAAGGTAAAAAATAAATGATATAGAGACGAAGGGTAGTGGGCGGAGACGGGAATATAGCTATATCGGTATCGACGAAGGCAGTTATCAATATATAGCCATAACTCTCGTGCGGAGTTGATCCCCGAGAACGGGTGATCGTGGATGTACCGGCGGCGTCGGCACCAGCAGACGTCGACGTATAAAATAGACGCCCTACCGCCACCCCTCAATCGTTTTTCTCACCGGCATGTATAGTACTTACGTTTCTCTCATCCGCCCACATATATACCCCAGTCTCACTCCTCGTCGCTCCCTCCCGGCGGAGTTCCTCTTCAACCCAGAAGCTCATACCCCATTCTGCTCATCCTTCACTAACCCATCGCTCTTCGCGTGCCTCGCACGGATCCGCTATCTGTATACGTGTATGTATCGCCTATATGTATGTATACATCTATCGCCCGAAGAGCTTTCCTCGATACTGGGACACAAACGTACCTATGCGCGCGCCCCCCAGCATTCGCTACGAGCTGCACATATGAAATTTCTTCGAGAACGTAAAGACGAGAGGAAAGATCGAGCAACGAATAAGATAACATATTTGCGTATAGTTACGAATGGGAAAGAAAAGCTGTGAGATAACTGTGTGGAAACCGTTTGGGATGTACCTAGATTGGATCTGGACTTTAGCTGGGGTGATGAGAGCTTTTTGGAAAGTTGGGTCCAGCAACGCGCTGCCGAGGTCCAGGCCAGGAAACCTTGACACAAATGGTAGCGTCGTTGGTTTCGATTGCGGTGAGATAGATGTGTGGAAACCGTTTGGGATGTACCTAGATTGGGTCTGGACTTTAGCTGGGGTGATAAGAGGTTTTTGGAAAGTTGGGTCCAGCACGCGCTGGCCAAGTCCAGGCCAGGAAACCTTGACACAAATGGTAGCGTCGTTGGTTTTAGATAGATGTGTGGAAACCGTTTGGGATGTACCTAGATTGGGTCTGGACTTTAGCTGGGGTGATGAGAGCTTTTTGGAAAGTTGGGCCCAGCACGAGCTGGCCAGGTCCAGGCCAGGAAACCTTGACAAAAATGGCAGCGCCGTTGGTTCCTGTTGCTGTGAGATAGCTGTGTGGAAACCGTTCGGGCTGTACCTAGATTGGGTCTGGACTTTAGTTGGGGTGATGACAGCTGTCTGTAAAGTTGCACTAGGTACGCGCTGGTCAGGGCCGGACCAGGAAACCTTGACACAGATGTCGACAACGTCGGTGTCGATTGCCCAAAATTTCTGTTGGATATTTGTTTTTTTTTTTTTTCGTTTATCAGCTGGAGGTCATGCTTTTCAAAACCGTTCGAAGCGTTTCCCGTTGCCAGAATTATTTTATCGCTTAAACCTGCTATTTATGGGAGTGGAGAAAGCCGTAAATTGGCGTAAGCGCGAGTGGGCAAGCGGGTTGCCAATGCGGTTGGAAAACGCTAAACGATTACCGCCACGGGACTGCGGCACAGCCCAGGCCCGAGAGCTTAAGCACGAATAAAGTATAGCGAGATATACAGCTACGTAACGTCCTCGTGAAATATCGATATTGTGGATAAAACTACACACACGCCATTTCGCCCCACCTGCCGTCGAAACAATCGCCATTTCTCCATCGCGTTGAATTAACGAGTGCTGATGGATCAAAAGAGCGGTAAGAAAATCACGATAGTCGCTGCGGACGTCCCGTCTCAGGCTGTACGATGGTATATCGCCGGTGGGGAACCAACTCGGCGATGTTTAAGCACAGGAGCAGCGGGAGAGGTGAAACCGGGCGAACAAAGTTCCTCGGGTAGTCGGCTTCAATAGGCAGGCAGAGAGTAAAGCACGGTACGGGTAAGACCGATAGCCAGTAATAATAAATAGCGCCGGAGGATAATAGGGGCCGTGGAAATAATTTCTAAACTCACGAAGCCGGCGGTGGTGAGGTAGAGCGGTAGGGGAGAGAAGGGTCGGTGATCTCATCCGCGGGCCCGCGAGGATCTCTTTAAGAAGAAGAAGGTGGAGAGGCCAAGTTGGTTCATCCTCCATAGTGGTGCCTCTACATATAGCAGCGAAACTACGGGAAGAGAAAGAGCTAGAGTAGTGGAGACGGTGGGGTTTCGGGGGGCGGGGAGGTGGGGTTATAAGACATAAATTCAGCCATTTTTCGTAAAGTTTTGGCCCCCGGGACACAGTAATGGCGTGCAGCGAGGCAAGCATGGAGAGACCCCCTTCCGTTTATATTGGAATATGGGTATGGAGTATGTATGGATAAGAGGGGCATCCTATACGTTCCCAAACGGTACCTCTGTCTCGATTTCCCTGCCGAGAGGGTTTGAACCCAAACCACGTCCGGCACACCTCTAGGCCGTGTAGCCTCTGGCTCCGTCGATATTACATAAATTCCCGAAGGCGCACCGTGGTCCCGCCTCTCTTTAATCCCCGAGGTAGAGTCGCGCATCAAGCCTCGTAATCTCCGGATCGTTTATAAGAAAATCGTGGCAAACCGAGCGTATACCGAGGCCTGTTAAGGGGGTTCGGTGTGCCTGCTCTCTTTGCACGCCCCCGCATGGACGACTGCACCCTTGTCGTTACGTACCCTGAGCTGTAACTACCGCGGAGGGAATCTAATGAGAACGTTGAACAACCCTTCGCTCTGATGTATTCATGAAGCAGCCATCGATCGCTACTCGATAGACTTAACCGGCTATGTTATCCCGGAGCACTCGAAACTCTATCCATCGTGGTATCGAGAGGACACCATCACTCCCGGCATGCTCTATACGGAGGAGAACGGGGCAAAAACAAAACCCTGGAAAAATAATCATTTTGCTGAGTGGACTATGGTCCGTTTTGACCCGGGGCTCCCAGACACCACACAAAGAAACGTGTCCCTAAACGCATAAACAGTGCCTACACGATTAACAGGCGTAATGCTTGTTGAAACAACATCTTTGTTTTTAGAGTACACATGCATGACTATGGGGCGAACGGGAATCGATCCCCAGTCGGATGGGTTGTGTGTGGCGTATATAGTTCACCTCGAAATTGGACAATCTCATTCCAAAGGTGGATTACCGGGATTGTAGGACATTTTGTAAAGCGAGGAACTACGGGAACGAGGTAAGGTGTCGGAGTTTGTAAGATTTTTCCACACTCGGCCAAGTCGTCCACAGACACCAGTGTGTTCCTACACTTGGGGTAGCTTTCGCAGGTCCTGCCAGCGGCGTCGCCACCTCGAGTCGCTGCTCAGTTCACATTCTATACCTTTCTCCTATATCCACACTGGCTCTTCCTCCATTTCTCCATCCGCAGTCCAGCTCCGCTATCTTTCTCTCCATCTCGCCTTCTCAATCTGGCTAGTTCGACTCCACCTCATTCTATACGTACATCCCATCGTAAGAGTCCACTTTCCGGGCGCTCGTGGGACAGTACTTGCATTAGGTACGCCTGTCGTGCATCGGGTCTAATCCAATCGTTTACCGAGACCCACGTCGCCGGACCAGTGCACTTCCCATTCTCTCCAGCCCGTCCTCATACCCCGAGGGAAACCCTTTTATTTTCCTGAGCATGTCCCGCTTGAGGGCGACTGTGTGTACCATCGACCGACACCCAATGACGATTCCCAACAAGTCGTGCGTTTTCCCGCAGAGTGGAGAACCAATGTCGTGTCCAACGTCCGAATCGCTTTTCACCTCTGGTCATCCATTTGGCTGTTTCATGCCCTTCATTAATGCCCGGATGATTTCACTGGACTTCCTCCAAGGAAACGGACGGGGTATTAATGGAAGAGCGATGTACGAATTCGTGCGCGGTCAAGCGACACGACGAGGAACAACGGCCACCCAAAAGACCGACCCCAAGATTCATTGTGGGATAAGTACGAGGCGCGTTTTCCCGTATGATCTCGTACGCATGGGCCTTCATATTCCCAGCGTGAAACAGGGTGTCACTTAATCCGCAGATTAATTGGCAGAGCACGGAAAGCAGCTTCGCCGTATACCGGTTGGGCGCTGGCGCGGCGGGTTCCGCGAGACTATACCGCGACTCTAAAGTTTCCCCAACGAACCGTGCCGTAGTTTACTGTATGTGCGCGCCAGGGAGCAACGCGAGGAAACAATACTACTTCGCCCAGACATTCCGGTTATTACTCATTCGGTAATCCAGGCACGTTGGTTACGATATACTCGTTGGACAGAGAGGATGGTTCCCCAGCCGTTCTTCCTCATGCCGGGGCTCGCCACTGCGCATCCACCTCGACGGTGAGCTTGTGGTTGAACTTCCAGCCTCCCACTCTCGCCGATCCTCTCTCTCGCCCTGTCCTCGACTCCCGTACGTACCACTATTGCATATTGCATATTGGCCAAATACTCCTGTGGCACACACCGGAGTTTCCACTCCCGCACCGAAGCCCCCGATCGCCCGTCGGATGGTTTAACGCGGATGAAGCCGGGTGCCGGCAACAGAACCACGGTGTCAAGCCTCGTCCGGTCCGGGCTGTCGAAAGTCCCTTCCGTCTTTCGGCAGACGACGGACCGGCGTTCGTCGCCACCTCATCGAAGCTCCTGAACCAACGTCCTCCTGGTTCCTCGGATGCGATCATTCATCTAGCTCCCAGCGGAGATGCCGCTTCTTTTACGACGATTGAATCCTCCTCTATCAACGAACCAGATCGCGGTGTATAAAATGGAAATTGCCCGTACACACGCGCACATACACACAGGCGCGACCGGGACGTGGCGTTCGATTAAACTGCGAAACACCGGTGTCTCGCTCGCGAGAGAACGAACTGATTGGACCATACAAGAAAAATAGCCGCTCGTAAAATAGCAAGAGCGGCAGGAGCACAGCGCGAACGAGGGAAACGGTGCAAGTAGGAAACGGCGGCGAGGGTCCATTGCGCCAGGGAAATCTCGTTTTCATTCCTTCTCGAGAACCCTCTGACGCGAAAGCGAGTGAGCTACCACCATCCGGGTATCAGCCGGCAGTCCGTGCTCCTTCTCCGCGCCCACCATTCCCGTCGCTGCCACGGCTTTCCCCGGTTGTGTGTATTTTGTCTCCTTTTATATTACGGGCCGTACCCACGGGACCTTAATTCTATATTTCCTCTAGCCCACGGCCATGTACCGCACCGTCTATACACCGCGTCCTCGCGGATGGTGTTCCGCCACTCCCTCGCCAACGGTACGACTTGCCGGCTCGTGTGTTTCAAACACCCGAGCGATATAACGTGAACGTTACTCCGCACGGCGGATCCTTCGATGCGACTGCTGGATGTCGCATCTCGCCTCGCCGTACCTTCAAATTTCTTGCTTCTTCTACGGTACTCTTTTTGTCGTTGTTGTCGTTGGTTTCATTTTTGTTTCTTTCCCACCCGCTTCGTCAAATCCAACTGGGACCTCTTTTTACATCTTGCACACATGTCGTGGCAGAAAAACACCCACACGAGTAAATGACGTGTTTCTCCGGACGGCTTCGCCGGGGCGAAGATACATACACACTTTTGTCGCAACTCATACGTTCCGCTCGTGTTTCATCTATTTTACTTTACCCCCCGGACTGTTATCCCCGTACTTTAACGAACCGCACGTAATCCCCTCGTTTCGTTATTACCATAGAGTGCTTCTGCGGTTCTGGGGCAACGAGCATATCTCTCTCTATCTCTCTCTCTCTGTTTCTCTCGCGCTCCCACCGTCGTGGGCTTATTCTCGAGAGCCCACTTATCCCTCTGACGCTCGCGAAAAACAAATAAGGGAAAAAACCGCGTCCTTTAACGGGTGCGCGTATACAGGGTGAGTCGGAAAGTTTTTGACACTTTTTTCCAGGTTGCTGCTTGTCCCGAGCGAAGTTACTCAGCTTTCCGTTTCTTTTTGTTTTTTTTTAATATTCGCGACGGTCACTCAGTCGTAGGGTGGAAGTGGGGAATATGGACCGGTTCGGAGATGATGGAGTTGCGAGCTGGTTAGGGTGGGCCATGTTCACCACTTTTCGTCAAAATTATATTGGTCCTGGTTGTACTATGGGTCAATGTAAGTAAATGCAGTGAGAAGGTAACAGTTGTAGAGGAATCAAATAGTACCATCATTAGAATGTATGAGTAAGAAGTAGGATAAAAGAATAGCATTATAATAATAACACTTACTAATAATCTTATGGTTAATGTTATGGTAGGTTAAGTAACAAAGTTTATGAGGTATGTGTTGGGAGAAGAGAGTGCTAAATGCTCATATAATTATGCACTGTTAGCGAATTACCTACTTGACATGTCTTAGGCGTTTCCTTCCTCGTTTGATTGTTCTTGCTCAAATAAGTGGTCGAAAAAGCGAATTTTGATCATATTAACCCGAGGAGACATTTTTGAGCGTTACATCAGGCCCTGATAAGGCCTTGTCAAGGCCTCCTCCGGACCTTATCAGAACCCAATGCAACCCTTGAAAATTTCTACCTGGGAAGTGATGAAGCTGATTTCGCTACCTCTGGGAGCGATTGCGACACTTTGAGGCACCCTGTGTAGTGCGAGTGCTTGCAGCTCTTACAGGCCGAATGAAGGGTCTTTCCCGTGCCCGCTGATTGTACTACTCGAGTACCTTTTATTTTCATTGTTATTTTTTTTATCTTTACATATACCAGCGAATAAATGGAATGCTATATCAAAGGCACTTTAGCAATAGCCGACGACTCTGCGGAAAGAATATCCGGCAACTATAGACGAGACGGTACCAGCGCCGATAGTTCAATGGCGTTGCTCATCGATTTTCTCTGGCCTATATCGAACTAGGGAGCGAGATAACCTTCCGGTTCGTCGATGCTGGATATACCGTAACTATCCAGGGGCTTCCAGTTTATCGGTCCAATGGGAGAGCAAAAAAAAAAAGAATTGAGGCCGGTAGGATGGAGACGAAAAAATCATCGTCAAAGACTGTGCCCCGCGATGAACGGCTACGCTTCGACGGAATACTAAGAAAACCGATTGCGAGCGCAAAAAAAGAGCACACACGAGGAAGGAGAAAAATCCGTTTGGTCGAGGCAGTTGATTTTTTATTTTTTTTTTTTACACCAACGCATCTCCCCCTCGTTGATACAAAAATGAGTAGCGGTTAATGCGCGTTGAAACGTTGGCGCGTTAATGCTCGCCGCGCCCGGCGATGCACCCCCCTCGATGCGGCGCACCGCTGTATTCTCCCTCTTAATACCGCTAAATAAATGCCCGAGTTATGCGCCAGGGGAGGGATAGCGGAATACATATCGCCCGGTATTATTACCCGGCAATTCGGCACGGGGTAATCCGAACGAGAACGGCTAATGGTTTGCGTTCAAAATGAAGAGCCGCGTGGCTGCGCCCACGTACGCTCTCCCCGCTAAGAAGAGACTCTGGGAGTCTCGCTCTCGCACGTTCAACCCTATCTAACACGAGCCTCCGAGAGATATTATGGACGTATGGAAACTAATAACCGCTGCTTCTGCCATAACCATAACTATATGTATATGTATATCGAATATATGTATATTTCGTACCATCGGGCTCCATCCGCGGCTGCCTCGTTCTATGTAGCAGAACGGTGCGCATGCACCGCTCACCTATCCAGTAACGGGTGTCGGCGGGGGTGAGTTTTGGGGGTTGGGGTTTGGGGGCTAGACGTAGGCAGTGATGGTGAAGGCACGTGCATGTGAGTACCGCGGCTCGGGCTCAAATGCAATTTAAATTAGACAGACTCGCCGTTTCCCTGCCCACTGGACCGTAAGTCTTAGCCCCGACCGTGGTGCACGTCATGAGCAGACAGTATCCCTCCCCGGCAGACCGTCCGGCTCTGGATGGGGTATCTCTCTTCTTTGCCAAAAGCAGTGGCAGCCTTTCTCGCCCTATTAACGTTAGAGCGGGCCCGCACCCTCGGTAGTACGACAAGCGTTACAACGCTGTAGTTTTTTTTTTTTCTTTTTTTTTCTACACCCTTCCCCGGTCCTCTTCAAATATGTATACGCTCAGTAGGGAGACGTCGCAACCGCAATTGTGAACGCGACAACGAGCAAGGCCGGTTGAGGGAATTAGAGAGGTAAACGTTCGACACATGTTTGCGGCTGTGCGGTGAAGATGATTCATTGAGTGGGACACACGGCACTCATCCGGCGCGTGTGTATAATTGACGACGTTGCGTCGTAAATGCGGTAGGCAAAACGGAGTTTGGTTTAGGATCGGTTTGGTGGATCTATTATGGGCTATTAAAAGTTTACTTTATGGGGCGATTTTAGACTAGCGATAGGGATTTCGATAATAAATGGTGAGTCTGACCGAGACTATATAGACCGAGTCTATATAGGCCAAGTTTATATGGACCAAGTCTGTATGGAACTAGTCTGTATGGACTAAGTTTATATGGACCAAGTCTATATGGACTAAGTTTATATGGACCAAGTCTATATGGAACAAGTCTATATGGACCAAGTCTGTATGGACCAAGTCTATATTGGACCAAGTCTATATGGACCAAGTTTATGTGGATCAAGTCTATATGGACCAAGTTTATACGGACCAAGTCTATATGGACCAAGTTTATATGGATCAAGTCTATGTGGACCAAGTTTATATGGACCAAGTCTATATGGACCAAGTATGTTAATAACTAAAATGACTATATATCATTCGAAATCTATATAGTACATCTACAATCGTCCCTGTATGCGAACTTTCGGTCGATTCACACGATAGATGAATCGCGAGTAAGTGGAGTTGTATAAAAATAAAACAGATTTATATTCTTAAACGAGACGGTACGGATTTTCAATTCATCGCTCGATATGAGATACGGTTGTTGACTACATCAACAGAATATAATGAACACTCGACATTTTCATCATGGATAAATATTCATTAACGAACCACTTTATGCGTCCTGTTATCGGGGATACCAGACTTGGATTATTTATGTCCCGGATTATTCAAACGAATATGAAGATCCGAATATAGTCACCGCAGACGATTCTTCATAGATTATTCAGGACTTCGAGTCAAGAACGAGGTTTAAGAATGAGGTGAAAAACATGAAGAAAAAAAAAATAGGTGTGCAGAACAAGCGCAGTTTCGTATCCATATTGGTACCGCTGGATTTGCTGCATCCGCCCGGCTACGGATAATAAGGGTGCATTGAGAGCGCCCGATTGCCCCGATGAAAAGCTCCCGAGGGATACTATATATCGGTAGACTGATTGTTGAATTCCATTTCTCACGTGAGCTCTCACACACACGCAACACTCCCGCGTCTGATTATGTACACTTCATCCCGGGCGCATTCACTCTGGCACCGGCAAATATGAAACTCCTCGCGAGTAATATTCACAAACGGCGAGCGAATGGGTTCTCATTTGAATCGACACAGCCGTTGATGGGCACTGCGCGCACGGTCTGAATAGAGGGGCTGAATCGGTGGAAGGTTGATGAGACAAAAAAATGTTAATAAAGATTTAACAACAAGAAAAATAATGTAAAACGTTCATTCATTATATTTAATTATTAATAATATCGTCTTGCTAAAAAGTTTGACACACGTAAGGGCAACCGAATTATTTTATCTTGCACAATGGGTCACCGGACGTGTCTCGGGTCGGTGTAATAATTCATTAAGTTATCTCTTACCGTGAATAGAGACCGATAGACGGTCGACCCTTAATGCCTCTATTGGGTTCATCAGAGACTCCGAAACGGACGCGTGCACCCAACAGGGCCGGGGAGAGAGAGTGCCGGGCGAATAATTGGGTTATACGGTGATTTATTTGCATCGAATTTGGTGAGTTCGCGAACGGTAAATTAGCAAGGCGCTCCAGCTCGCGAGTATAAATCTATTCATTTGGCGCCCGGGGAACGCGAGCGCTGCTGCTCCGCTTCCGGCTCGTGTATATTTGCCTGTCCGGGGAATTGAGACTGCACGATAGAATGCGAAACCATCCGAATGCATCTGTGTATGTCCGATGTTCAGGAAACTAAAAAGGTATGGGAAAATTTTAATCCCCATTAAGGGTTCCCTCTCAAGCCCCAATTATTTAAAACCCTATTAAGAGCTCCACTAAGAACTTCCTCTCAGGCTCTGGTTATTCCGATGCTTTTTGAAGACTTTCCACTCAGAAAACGCGCCAAAGATGTTTACGTATCGGAGACAATTTATCCCTATGTCGATAATTTTGGGCCACATTAAGGTGGGGGTAAAAATCAGCACAAGCTCAGAATATTTTGAATCCATTTTTCTCCGAAAGGGTTTTTCATTTTATAGAATATTTTTGCATCTTTTAGAAAATTTTTAACTCTTTCTCTCTCGCACTCATACTTGTTCAGCCTTCCGTTAAGGGCTCTGAAAACCCAATTATTGTAAACCTGATTTTAAGTTCCACTAAGAGCCTCCTCGCAGAAACTCATTATTCCGATGCTTTTTGAGAACACTTTGCACTCAGAAATAACGCCAAAGATGTAACAATTTATCCCTGCATCGAAAATTTAAAGCCCTGTTAAGGTCTCTTCGAAGCCCCATTTATTTTAGGCTTTATTTTAAGTCTCACTAAGAGATCATTCCAATGCTTTTCGAGAACACTTTTCACTCAGAAATAGCTCCAAAGATGTTTTCGCATCGATAACAATTTATCCCTACGTCGAAAATTTAAAGCACTATTACGGTCCCTTTGAAGCCTCATTTATTTTAAGCTCCATTTTAACTCCCACCAAGAGATTATTCCAATCCTTTTTGAGAACACTTTCCACTAAAAAATGTTTTCGCATCGACATCAATTTCTCACTACGACGAAAGTCGGACGATCTTCTAAAATCTTGAATTCCGGATTGTCACACAAACTCCAGATGTTTACGCCAATATAAAACGGTCAGCCCGCATCTGCGAAGCGTGTGTAACTTTGAAATCCGTTCGCACGTGGATTTTATTACCATATATATATAAAGCAGCGACGGGATCCGCGAGGCAGCAGACTGACGAGACGGAAGCTGATCGCGCGGCACTATTCGAAGGCACGGACGAGCCGAACGGTAAAGAGACGAGAGGAAACCGATAGTAGCGCGGCCGACGGAGCCGGTCAAGGGGGTAGAAAATTTTTTATCGTATTTTTTTTTTTAGACTTTGCTGAAACGATCCTCGGGGTTATATCCGGCGAGGCTCCCCATTCTCGTACACGTTCGATAGAAGCTTCTTCTCAGTGAAAGCAACGATTTCTTAAAAGATCTAAGGCCAAGCTCGGGCCATCGGCTCACCGGCTTGCCAACGGATATTCCGGTTATGCACGGATATCCCTTGACGAGTACAACGGGGATACAGCTTCTCGTACCAACGACCAACTGGCTGCTCACACAATGCGCTTCTTGTCGCTCTCATCCTCCTTCGTCCTCAATGAAACTCTGTATACGCAGACACACGGTGGAGAGTCCGAGGGAAAAAAAAGCCGATAAGCCGATCGGAGGAGCTTCTCGCGTTCAGGATCTCGTGCCTCTTCCACTTGTAGCGTACACAATGTATAATTGAGCCGGCTGATACCCTTTCCCCCAATTCCGGACGATAGGTCCAGGTTTTTTTTTTTCTTTGACACTGGAAAAACTCCTCGGTCGGTAAGAAAAACTGCAATCAGCTTCCTTCATGGCTAAGTGTGCATGTTCGGTCGAAACAGGAGTCCCATCGGAGGCGGAGATGATATAGGGGAGAGCGGGGCAAAATGGCACACCGGGGCAAAACGGGATAATGAGACAAAACGCAATGCTCCAATAACTTTTGGATGGTGGCGATGGTGGTACGTGGGGCAAAACGGGTTCGAAAATCCGGATGTATCACTGGGACAAAATGTTTTTTGTCCCAGTGATACATCAAAATGTTTTTTGCCCCAGTGATACATCTGGGACAAAAATTTTGCCCCGGTCTCCCCTACACTTTGGATGATAATCGTCAAGCGCAGGTGAAACTATACTCGAAAAAATTGATTAGTGTCATCTTCACCGACCACGGTACTTCGATTACTCTCGAAGAGGTAAAAGGCGGATTCGTTCAAAAACATTTCAACAAAATTACTGTCAAGTAACTTTACGAATGTTGATTTGTATTACTTGAGCAAAGTTTTCGAATCTTTACCCTTTGCATTAAAACATAAATAAAACGAGACGACCCAAAAACCCACAGACGATTAATCTCATCTCGCGCGTGCCACCATAATCGAAAAAAATTGATTACAGTCTTCTACACCAACCGCGGTACTTCGTATACTCCTGAAGCAGTAAACAGTGTCTCCGATTAATAAAACTGCAATAAAATTGCTATCAAGGAACTCTACGAATGGCAATTTTAGGTAGTTAAGGAAAATTTTCCAAATCCTTACCCTAGTCGAACAAAACCCTACTTCTTGCGGTTTCCTTATCAAAAACGATTTTCTCAATTGTTCGTCCAGCATGGCCCGTTTGCATTAACACATAAATAAAACGGCACCATGAAAAAAATCTCATACCCGGCTCGGATCCCGTCCCGAGCGTAACGCACACTCCCACGAAACTGTTGTCGCCCATCACGTACCTACAGAATGCACTAGCGCTGCGACGTTATACGCTCTTGTCGATTAGAATACTAATTATACCGTAACACGGAGAGAACGTCCCCGCGGAGTGAGTGATGGAGCTCGGCGAGCACGGTGTAGTATAACAGTAGTTACGGAGCGGCGTGACGCGTGTACTTCGTCGCATGCAGGCCGGTCGAGGAGACTTGTTCGCGAGGCACAGTCACGAAACAAGTTACATTTCATTAAAATAAGTTCCACCGCGAGACACGGATAAAGTTTGCCCTCGTAACCGTGTACAAACTTGGCAGCGAGCTCGGCGCCGGCATGTAACACGGCGGAATGTGTGCCTCGATCCTTCCATCGCGCTGCTCGCCCCATCGACTATACCGGAAATAAGACCGCCCTCGGGAGAGAAACCTGAGGAAAGAAGACAAAATATAGTCAAATTTTATTAGAATTGCTCGCTGAGCGAATGCTTCATTGGTCCCGAGGATCTTCCTCGCTGGAGTTCTCGTAAAATACAGAGAGCAATTTGGCATTTCCTATTCATGAGACGTTTATGCGAGCGGATGAAATTTAGGCGTTGAGTCTCTATCCCGATCCACTCCAGAGGGGGGGAGAGCGATGCGAGGAGGCCCGGTGTAGCGTAACACACTCTCGGGAGATAGAAACGGCGAAACTCTTTCACCCGACTATATACCCTTTTCACTGCCGTTCCGGATAGTTATTCGCGCGCGAAACGAGCGCCGTTCATGCGTTCCCCGGCGAAATTGGTGGAAAGCCCCCTTTAACCGAGTCTTCGGACGGGTTACGGCGGGTCAGTCGTTTCCTGTTACGGTATCATCGGTAACCGGGCGGAGAACACCGATTTTAAGATAAACGCCCGAGGAAACTATCGAGAGATCGCTCAAAGTGCATTACGATCATTCGGTTACTCTTGAATTATTTATTTTCCACTGGAATCACGATCGGCGCGTCTCGGATCGACAGCTCATCTCATTATTTCTATTGTTTCGATGTTATTTATATTATGCGTTCTTTATTTTCTGGCCTCTATTCCATTATTTTTATTATTCTATTATTTTATTATTTCTATTATTTCTATTATTTCTGTTATTACTTTTTTTTTCGTTTCTCGCCTTTGCGATTGTGGTGCGGATTTGTTTTCTTTTGCTTCGTGCTTTTTTAGGGTACTTTTAGTTTTGAGTGTATTTTTAGGTGTATATTCTGTGTTATTATGCTGTGATTTTGCTTATTCTATTCTACAGCTGCATGTATTTTGGGTATTTATATGGTAACCGGGTGGAGGACACCGATTTTATGATAAACGGTCAAAGAGACTATCGAGGAATCGCTCTAACTGCAATACCATCGATCGGTAAGCCTTGAATTATTTATTTTCCACCGGAATCGCGATTGCCTCGGTGAGACCGTGGAAAAATCGGCTCTTCTCGGATCGACAACTCACCACATTGGGCCGAGCGTCGCGGCAGACCGGAGGCAGCCGCGATTATATTTTTCGTATCGCTTGCATTCCGCGAATCCCTTCGAGCCTGAAACTATGAAATGGCCCGAGGCGTCGTTCAAACCGGTGCGCGGTGAATGCGACGAGGCGAAGATATGCCCGGATGGTCAAGAGCACAATATCCTGGCGCAAATCTTGGAGCGGTATTTGAACACGTAACGCTTCAGAGTTTTCCCCATGAATATCGGTCGGTAAAACAGACACACACAGCGCCCTCATTTCAATTTTATTACGACCGAGAGCAGCGTCAAACGAATCGCAATCCTACATCCGAGCTACACCGTACGCTGGTCAAAAGCACCAAATACACTGATTTAAAAAAATGGAGTTGAATCAACTAAACATTCGGGCAGGGATGTTCAAATAAATACTTTATTGGACAAACAAAATATCTTAAAGCCTCGAAAATATTTTGGTAAAATCATCGACAAAATTGTTGAATTAACCAATCTTTAAGATGCACCAGCAAAATATTAATTTGAACGTCCCTGCCCGAATTTTTAGCTGATAGAACCATTTTTTTATCAGCGTATATTTTACTTTCCAAAATAACAACAACGAATCTTAAAAATCCTCATTTCAGGATTTCAGCGAATGCCTCTTCGTCGGACAAATGCGGGTATTAGGGGCGGCGAACAATCGTCGCTATCGCGGTTGTTCGTCATCGGTGCGTGTCCGATAGGATAATTTCTGTCCCGCAGTTGATCCTTTCCTCGGGGGTTGTCATTGGATCACAACGAGACCAGCGGATCAGTCGCGATCGGTTCGCCGTCCCGCGAGCGTTTGAATAACCGCATTCGCAATCATATTTATCGTGTAACTAGGGAGGGGTTGAGAAATTATACCAATGAGCAAAACATTATTTTGAACGTCCCTGCCCGAATCTGTACCTGATAGAACCATATTTTTTCATCAGCGTATATTTTACTTCCCAAAATAACAACAACGAATCTTAAAAATCCTCATTTCGGGATTTCAGCGAATGCCTCTTCGTCGGACAAATGCGGGTATTCGGGGCGGCGAACAATCGTCGCTATCGCGGTTGTTCGTCATCGGTGCGTGTCCGATAGGATAATTTCTGTCTCGCAGTTGATCCGTGCCTCGGGGGTTGTCATTGGCTCACAACGATACCGGCGGATCAGTCGCGATCGGTTCGCCGTCCCGCGACCGTTTGAATGACTGCATTCGCAATCATATTTATCGTGTAACTAGGGAAGGGTTGAGAAATTATACCGGAGCGTACAGCGATGGATGAATCGTCGGATGAGATACACACGTATATCCCGGTTATTCTAATACCGCGCTCGTGTGTGCACCGAAGCAGGCCGATAGGTGGACCGCGGCGCACACTACCGTCGGTAACTGGGAAGGACAGGAAAGAAGATTGATGCCTCGAAGCGCAACATAGGACATGATCGAAAAGCCATAACTCGTATAAATATATTACCCCGTTGGTACATAAAAGCAGCGGAACGCCGGACGTATTATGCCGAGGCGGACGCATAACGCGCCACCCGAGATTAAACCTCTTTACACTCACGCACGGTAAAGTACGAAATCCATCCCGTGTCCCGACGCGATTTGATCCGCGTCCTGCGGTCTGCATCACTCGCGATTATAACAAGCCGTATATCAAAACTCGACCGTAATTCGCGACGTGCTGTCGATAACGATATTTATAACGATAATAATTACAACAACGGCGGTCGCGGGACGAGGTTGGCCCGATGGGGGGAATATGGCACGGGACACCATCATTGATTTTGTGACTGTAGGGCTGGTCCATATTGATCGCTCTTGGCCTGCCGACATGGTAAAAAGGATGTGAGGCATGTGAGGACATTTTTTTTTTAATATAGACAATAAATGTAATATTTTTGGAAAACAAAACATTATATTTTGGATACATGTTGGCACGTATTTAAAAAAATATTATATCCTGGAATATATATTTTTTAAATATATTTAAATATACTAGATATACAGATTTAATATATGTGATGGTTTTATCTATTTTGTAAACTTTTACTGCTCTTTGGGCATAGTTATGCGCACATGCGTACGCTTGTATATACTCGTGTATTAAGGTCATTGTCCTGTTGGAATAATAAATAAATCAATCAATAAATAAATATATTAATTTTAATAATTTTTTTGCAAATATTTGATTTTCCTGATCTGAGGTATTTAAAAAAAAATGTATGTCCATATATAATATCGATATTAGGGCTGTACAGATAGGCTAATGGATTTTATAGTTTGGCCGACTAAACCGTCTTTGCTGGCTAAACTATTTTAGCCGACTAATTTTAGCCGGTTTAACTCTGACTACACTATTTTAGCCGACTAATTTTAGCCGGTTTAACTCTGGCGTACCGACATAGCTACTTTCTCTTAAGGTGAAGTAAAAATTGACTGACGGAGCCAGGAGTGCGAGAGAGATAGCGCCATTGGTCTCACGGTGGAGCAAGCGAGAGCGACAGAGAACGTGTTTCACTTCGCCTTAATAGAAAATTCAAATCCCGAGATATCGTTAAGGGACGTACAATCGTAAGCGACGGCGAAAAATTATGTGGAGCTTTGGGGAGATGGTTCGCGGGCCCCACAGGCGGCTCGCGATTTGGGTCAAAGTGCACGGACGTTACGAGGCCGCGGCAATTCGCCGCATTGGCTAAACGGATATTCCGTACGAGAGGATTCTACATCGATCGAGCGGAACAGTAGCCAAATCCTATCGACAGTTGCGCACGGTAACCTGTTACGCCAAATGGACGAGTCTCGATCGTCTAACTTGATTCTACTAATTTGCCTCTGACCTCGTCGAGTTTGAGTCTCGTCCGGCTGCGAATCGAAAAATATGAACTTTCGATCACCACAATAAGAGACGGGCGGGACAAAAATGTAATCTCAAATCAATTTTTCACTGCACGTTCCAAAAATAAAGTCCCATTAAAAATGTAGGGTATGGTCCATTTTGCCCCGCTCCGCCCTATCATCCGGTAAGACAATCGGCCTGTGTAAACTTCCCGAAACCAAAGTCTCGCAGTCTCGAGTCCCTTGATTTTTCAATTTCAACGTAGCGCGCCGCCGATCCCCGAAGTTTCCCACCCGAGTCACAGATAAATTGATTATCTCCTCGTAGCACACTGCGCGCCCGGTAATTTGTCACCGAGTCTCGACGCTTACTCCAGCGTCGTCCGTGAAACAGTAGCGGAAAAAAAGGCCAGAATCTCACCCGCCCCATCCCTCCCAGCCCCGAAGACATTAAGGAATCCAATCAAGGTTTCACGATGTGTATATAGACGTCTCAGCGGGTATATACAGATATGTTCCCGCGGCACGGGATCAAAAGATCGAACGTGATTATCGCGTCCGGTTGGGATGAAGGAGTGATGGATGGGCCTGATCATGATGGGATATTTGCTTATATATATATATACAAATACATACATATATATTAAAGCCAAAAGTGTGTAACACGAGCCGGTGCATATATCAGAGATCAGCTAATCAGGGTGGTCCATATTCACCACACTTGCACTGCATTCGCATAACCACGCATACCCATTCATAATGCACGCGTATCACATTCCCAATACCGATCGTCTCTCCTTGCCGCGCAGATAGTGTCCCCGACGTCAAAATTAAACCCCCCCCCCCCCCACCTCCTCATAAAGCTTTCAATATTGTGATGATGATATAAGCGAGGTGACATTGAGCGACGCCCGGTATTCGCTTACAATAATTAATAGTACCAAACGCCGTGATCGTACAAAAGCCCCCATCCGAATGCCGGGGTACCAGCCCGAGGGCGGTAGGGATTCCCCTTCCTCCCGCTCCATCGGCCTATTATTAATGATCACTCTAATTTCATTAATGCCTCGGTTCGTGAGTAACGCGCCAAAGGTTAAAGCGGGGGCGGTTGCCGCTATCTCGTAACGCACACGAGACTTTATGTCGGGTACGTAGGGCATAAATAGAAAGGTTGGTAGGGGGGCGGGGGTCGCCGCTTGGGCCGGTAAAGTAGGAGCTCTGTACACCACGTGAGCGTGGGCTGGCTGCAACCCCCGCAGCGGCGACGCCAGTCGTTTGTGCATATAGCTGTGAGAGGCGGCGTGAGGGGTGGTTTTCATGTGCGGGGGCCGCGCATCCGACCGTCGCCCGCGACGCTAAGTTATGTTGTTGTCGCGTGTCGCGGAACACTTCCAGAGCCCCCTCCAACACCAGCATCGCCGCTGTGTCCATGCATATAAACAATAAATAGATGCAAATAGGGTGGTTTATCGGGCCCAGGCTCATGCACGGCCGAGAAGCTCCCCCTGCCCACTGTGGGCTTTTCCACTGTACGGTGTATAATCTCGTTTCGCCGATACGCAACCCCGACATCGCTCCTATCCGTTTCTGGTATCTTCATCAGGGGCCCCCTTGGCGCGGAGGGTTGAGACTACTTTCGGATCGCGCGAACTCTCGGGGCGGCCGGGTTTAGTGGAAATATCACGTATTATGTCAGAGCTGTTACTCTTCGTCTTCCTAGGTTGATACGCTTAGGGTTGTGTGGGGTAAAGTCAAAATGCTACCACTGCCATGAAATTTTTTGCTAATGTATATTATGCCCTTGCAAATAGTCTGATTAAATTTCACAACGATGCACAACATCGTTAATGAGAAAAAAAATCGTAAATTTTTCAGCTCATTGCATTACTCTTATGGAGAATTCGCAACGATTCGCCGTATTTACGTTCTAACGGCTAAGAAACTGCTACCATGTACATAAAAAACCTATGTATAGTTCAAATGATAATCGCTTTAACCTTTGGCATTTTCCGAAGAAGATTGACAGCACCGTTATTTAATTATTAATAAATGAAAAACTCTTGGTCGTCTTCGCTTGGGAACTGACAAGCAGCTGTCTCTTTCGCACACCGACCGCACCGCGCACTGCGCGCCCCTCGTCACCACGCCGCCTCGCCCCGCAGGCCCAGACCCCGCAACAACCTTAAGGGGCATGTGTAGTTCGCATAGCTTCCGACTGCCCCTATAAGGGGCAGTCGGAAGCCGATTTTCCTCCGTATTTATGCACCTCTTTAGGCCTCTCCACCAGCTTCCACCTTTGGATATCTGCGCATGGCGGGGCGCCGAATCCTTGTCAAGACTCTCGAGGAAGAAGGGATGAGTTAAGAGTTTACGAATCAGGACTATGCGGTAGGACCTATGAGAGGTCGAAAAGCGGAATTCCGGGAATAATGACGACGATCTCGGAGAGAACAATGAAAATATAGCTCGGCGATGGAAGGGTAATGATGTCGGGGTTGAAATACCAGGAGGGTTGGATAAATAAAGAAAAAAAAACTGAGTTTAAGCCATAGAATGGGAAGCCGGATGGAAAAGGATTCTCGCAACTGGCACGATGTTTTGCATCCGATGTGGGATTAAAATGGTGAATATGGACCGTCCCGATTAACAGGTAGGTATATGTGGAATCCGAACCATTTTCACCACCTTTGTGTTATAGGCTTTGTGCTTGGTTCACAATATTAATTCCTGGAATGAGGCACGTAGGTGGACAAAGGCCTAATACGAACCAACGTTTTCGCTTGCTTCACCCATAATCCAGAGACAGAAAGAAAGTCAATCTACTCAATTTTTGGGCTTACCTTTCCTATCAAAATAAAACTTCGTGTTATCTTTCTTTACTTATTTTTTTTTTTTTATTTCCATTTGCGATAGTAAATATGAGGCAATATAAACGCTTTCTCGAGGCTGTTTTCTCGCCACCCGGCGGGAGGTCGGCCCGTCCTTTCTCTCAGCTCGGTGAGACTACATTACATTCTACCCGGCGGTCTCTTCCCCCATGGCAATAATTCTCGCCGTTCGCGAACCGGCGAAGAAAACGCAAACGCTCGAGTTTCTCGTAAATCATGCGACTGACTTTTCGTGCCCCGCTATATAAAGAGTGAAATGAAAGAAAAAAAAACCTATAGAAAGCGTTGAGAAACACCGTGAAAGATGCAACCGGCAACTGGAACGGCGTTCCATCGATAGCGAAAAGTCATAAAACAACTCGCGCCGGAGAGACTCGAAGAAAAATAATATTATATATCGATCGGTGAGAAAACACTGTCCAGGAGGAGGGGAATGATTAAACTTCGATCTAAAAATAACGCACTGATTTCGGTTACCCAATGACCACCATTGCACCAATCCCAAGACACCCACACATCCGGAATCCTCTACGGTGTTGCAGTGTGCGTTAATTGAGGCGCTGTCTCGGTCGCAGGACGTAACCCGATAGTGTAAAATCTTCCTCACGTGCGCTACGTGCGCGACGGGTGCCGGAAGAGCGAGCCAGCACAGCGCCGTCCCTTGCGTCCGAACCACGTTAGAAAAAAGCCCTGGAAGACCGCGTGACAAATCGCCGAGGCGATTCCTCACGGTCTGTGGCGTTTCGAAAGAGCACACACGGCGAGGGTGGTCGGTAACGTTGAAGGGGGGGTTGATCGATATAGCGAGGATGAAACGTCGCGATGGCTATAGCCGAGCCGAGAAAGAAAATATAAATGAGCCGGGGAGAGCGGAATCAACGATAACTGGAAATAGAAGAAAAAGTGGACTGGAAAAGTCAAAGAAAGCCCAAGAAAAAAAAAAGGAAAAGAAAGGTCGAAGGCCGCAAGCCAAGAAATCAAGACATTTCCGCGTCGAGCGGAAACCCTCCGGAGAGCAAGACACGTGAAAATCCCTAATAATCAGGACCAGCGCTAATGTCCTTAATGGGTCCGAATATTGTAATGCACGAGGGACGTTATGGAAACGATATCGGTGTACGGCGTAAGATGTTGGATTATCCGGTCGGGCTACGTAACGATGCCGGCGCCTCATCCATGAGTCCGACGCGGCGCCTCGACATAGAGGGCGCTACGCGTGTACGCGCTGTGTGCGATTGTCAGACGGTGGACAATTGCGGTCTCCATCACAATTTCCACGACGGATGATCAACATTTCCAAGGCAATGGAAAACCCTCGGGAGAACAATATATATGAGTATCCCTAATAATCAGGACCATTACTAATGGCCTTGATGGGTCCGAATATTATAACGCACGAGGGACATTACGGAAACGATGTAAGTGTAGGAAATGGAGGACCAGCGTTCCACTCGTACGATATTGGATTATCGGGTGGCGCTACGTAACAGCGCCTGACTCATCGTCCTAAGGCCCGACGCAGTGCTTCTACATAGAGGGCGCTACGCGCTTATGCGCTGTGTACGATTGTCAGACGGTGGACAATTGCGTTCTCCATCACAATTTCCATGACGGATGATCAACGGTCACGAATCAAGAAATCAAAACATTTCCTAGTCGATCGAAAACCCTCGGGGGTGCAAGATATGTGAGTATCCCTAATAATCAGAACCAGCCCTAATGGCCTTAATGGGTCCGAATATTATAACGTACGAGGGACATTACGGAAACGATATAAGTGTAGGAAATGGAACACCAGCGTTCCACCAGCGTTATCGGATGGCACAACGTAACAGCGCCGGCTCCCCATCGTAGGGCCCGTTGCAGCGCTCCGACATAGAGGGCGCTGCGCCAGTACGCACTAAGTACGATTGTCAGACGGTGGACAATTGCGCTCTCCATCACAACTTCCATGACTGATAATCAACGGTCACGAATCAAAAAATCAAAACATTTCCCAGTCGATCGAAAACCCTCGGTAGAGCAAGATATGTGAGTATCCCTAATAATCAGAACCAGCCCTACTGGCCTTAATGGGTACGAATATTATAACGTACGAGGGACGTTACGGAAACAATATCGCAGTAGGAAACAGAGCACCAGCCTTCCACTCATACGATATTGGATTATCGGGTAACGCTACGCAACAGCGCCTGAATCTTCATCCAAGGGTCCGATGCAGCGCCTCGACATAGAGGGCGCTACGCGCATACACGCTGTGTACGATTCTCAGATGGTGGAGAATTGCGGGCTGTATCACAAATTTCTACGGCGGATTGTCGACGGTCATGAATCAAGGCATCAAAAAATGTCCAAGTCCATCGGAAACCCTCGGGAGAGCAAGATATGTGAGTATCCCTAATAATCAGAACCATCACTAATGCCCTTAATGCGTCCGAATATTATAACGTACGGGGGACATTACGGAAACGATATCGCAGTAGGAAATAGAGGACCAGCCTTCCACTCATACGATTGGATTATCGGGTGGCACAACGTAACGGCGCCAGTTCCCCGTCCTAGGACTCGACGCAGTGCCTCGACATAGAGGGCGCTGCGCGCATACGCGCTATGTACGCTTGTCAGACGGTGGAGAATTGCGGGATACATCACAAATTTCCACGGCGGATTGTGCACGTACAGAGGCTGGCGCGGTGCGTTGACACGGCGGTGGAAGCAATATTGTATGGCAACAGAGGCAGAAACGGTACAGAGGGTCGGAGAGCAGCGGTTCGTCTCCCCTCGTCGGACTAATAACGTCGCTGCGTATTTCGTCGTCGGGTTTCCAATGATATTCAATATTCCCGGATTATACTCTGTATGTAAATATACACAGTAATATATATGAAGGCTGCGCGCATATAGGTTTCGTCGTAATGCATGTAGGAGGGTGGGGTGGGGGGGGGACTGGTCGGCCAAGCAGGTAATCTCCGTGTTTGATAGAGGCGCGTTGTTAGATGATCAAAGCTTAGTCAAAGGCAGAACTATTGGACGGAGATTGGGCGAGCACGCAAAGAGCGATATGGATGAAGGGGGAGGAGGGATAACCCACTTCGTCGAGGGACACCTGACAATGTCAGTCGAAGGCTACCCCGCGGCTGGCAGGAGAGCATCAACTAATGATGTACCTAATACCTACCAGGCTGACTTTAAATAATTTAGTCCAGGGATAGTCAAGATGACAGAGATCTTGTTACAGTGCATATACCTTGTCATAGACCTCGTTATGTGGCCTTGTTATAGACCAGAGCTGGGTAGTACTTGCGGTGCCGGCTAGGGCAAAACGGGGCAAAACGGGAACGCTAAGCAATAAAAACTCCTATAACAATACCGAAAGCATACATCCATTGTTTTTTACACCAAAATTGTATTGGCACCGGTTTTGAAAGGATATTTAAAAAAAGAACCGTCCGGGGCAAAACGGGGTAGCCTTCGATTTGACTTGCGGAAACTTTTGTTAGCTTCATTATCACCCTATTTTGCCCCACGTCGATATGACGTTTCCTGTCCCCATTTTGCCCCGGTTTCCGTCGTTTGTTGGCTATCATGAATCGACTTGTTCGATAATTTTGGGTACCCCATTTTGCCCCACGTCGATATGACATTTCATGTCCCCATTTTGCGCCGTGTCCCCGTTTTGCCACGGTTTCCCCTACTTGTTCGCACGTACTTCAAGCACAAGTACCCGATGAGTAGCATGACGTTCTGTTTCAATTAATTTTATTAATATGATTAACTGTCTAAACTTTTCAATAAGAATAATTTTAACGAAAATTTATTTTTAACAATCTTTTTTTTTTTATTTTCTTAAAAATTCACGTGTCTCTCTTTTTCATTTTTCTTGTATTAAACAAGAAAATCTTTAAAAACCGAGAAGGGACGAGAAGGGAGCTCATTTATATTTTGAATAAAAAAGTGAAGAATAGGTTACAAATAGCCTGGAAGCGACGAATCATAAAAATTTGAGCTAACTTTTTATTACAATGAGAAAGTCATGAGCAGATTGCTTTGCACCTTTTTGTAAGTCTTGATAACGCTTAACGCTACAAACCTAATTGCGAAAAGTACTTCATACTTCAAGTACTTACGATACTTTGTACTCTGTACTTGAACTATTGTTTCGTACTCTGCCTAACTCTAATATAGACCTTGTTACACATCTTGTCACAGACTTCAAAATGATATTACGTTCCTCACTATCTATTACGCTCATATATCATATTCTACTATTTTACTCTTCAAACAGACGACAATACTCGAACTGTTTACAGATTTCATTCGATTTTTTATAATAAATTGTCCCACTCCGAGAGATTCTCTTTCCCTAATTCAATCCCAATCCTAATTTAATTAGTCCATTATTTTAATCGTTATTATCGAGGTTGCCGTCGCCGTTAACCAGTCGGTTTTCCCGAGCCATCGAACGTCTCGTCGTGCTGGAACCAACAAACTCATCTCCTCTCGAAGCGAGGGTCAGGGTCAGAGGGGGGAGTTAAATCACGAGCGCAAGAAGAGGGAAGTGGCGAGATCCGGCTAAAGAGCAGTAAGGAGTCGAGAGGGCGAGCCGCGCCCCTATTTGGCTAAAAGCCATCGGGCTTATTATTTCCGACGGATCGTAACATCGCCATCAGCCCGGGCGACGTGCCTTTCACCTCCGCTCTTCCCTATATTTCGATTCTCACGAGGATGATCCCTCCCCCCCCCCCAACCGTCCTCCTCGTCACCCCGTTCGTTTACAATACAGCGCCTCTCCAGGCTCTCCCACCCTCGCGCATTATTCGGAAGAGTGTACCGCACAGCACGCTCGGCTCCGCTACCGCTCGACGTGGCCACCGGAAAAAGAAGTCGATCGACTGGAACTGCTGCTGGCGCGCCGGTGGTGATATGTGCCGAACGTGATGCTCCCGTGTCAACGCAAGCGCACGTCCGGTCTCATCCTGCACTCCGCGCTCTTTCCGCCTTCGCCCGGCTTTTTTCCAACCAACCCCCCCCCCCCCCCTCGCCCTCTTTCTATCGTGCTCTGCCAACGCAAATATCCGGGATTCCGTACACGAATTCATTCGTACATGTGTACACTTGCCATCGCGATGTAGAAAGCTAAACGCGAGGAAAATATATTTTTTTTTTTGTAATGAAAAAATACATAAAATAAAAAGTATGTATATCGAACGATGTTCGCGGAGAGCGGTCGGTGAGTGACGTTTCTCCAGGGAATCCACCACGCCGATTCCAGAAACGGCTCTTCCGACTGCTTACAATTTGCAACCCTTTGGAATCGTAATTTTTTCATTTTTTATTTTTTTGGGAGAGCGGGGCAAAACGGGACAATCCGAGGGCAAAATTCAATTTTCCAATAATCTTTGAGTGCCCTATTCTGTCCCAACGTTAACCCCGGATTGTCAAGCCCGTTTTGCCCCACGGACCACCATCGCTACCATCCAAAAGTTATTGAAAAATTGCGTTTTGCCTCAATATCCCATTTTGCCACGCTGTGCCATTTTGCCCCGCTCTCCCCTATGTTACCAAGACCGCTCATTTAAGACCTTATTATCCCGTCCCAAAGTGTACACTTGCCATTGCGATGTGAAAAGTTAAACGCGAGGAAAATAATTTTTTTTTATGAAAAAATAAATAAGATAAAAAATATGTATATCGAACGATGCTCGCGGAGAGCTGTCGGTGAGTGACGTTTCTCCAGGGACTCCACCAAGCCGATTTCAGAAACGGCTCTTCCGACTGCTTACAATTCGCAACCCTTAGGAATTTTAATTTTTTATTTTTTTTGTGTTACCAACACCGCTCATTTAAGACCTTATTATCCCGTCCCAAAGCAAAGCGGCCCTCGCGCTTAGCCGGATTATCGTGAAAATTACAGCGGGGCGGAGAAATCCACCCTCGCCGCACTGTCCCTCTCTCCGTTCGTGCCGCATCGACACCTCGCAGCGCTTTTTCCCTCGCTCTATCAGCAGCGTGTTAATTCCCGTGATACGGAGGCAAAGGTAACGGGCTCGGCGAATCCACCGTGAAGGTATCAACAGGCTTAACGGATACTTCCATCCTTGAAAAAAAAAAGTATTATAATTTTTCATTATTTTTTATTATCACGTCGGTAGTATTTTTATTATTACGTCGGTAGCGATGCGAAAAAGGCTAATGAGCCCGAGACTCGTTCGCGTACCGGGGCGAATTCTCGATCCAGAATAACCGGAAGGAAAATAGCCGAGGGTTTCGAGAGTGGGTAAAGAGAGAAAAGCTTATTTTTTGCCTCTTCCGCTCCCTGATCGAAAGCCGCGCAGTATCAAATTATTTTAAAATCCACAGGAGAGACCGGGACAAAATGGCACAGGCGGACAAATTTTTCGAAATTTTTTTTTAATTAAAAAATAAATTATGTAAGGTGTATTTTCATAATTAACGAGTCGGCGTGCGTTGCAACACGGTGATAATTCTATATCCGGAGGGCATCGTCGAGCGTTCGTTTTAATCGCGTAATTTCTTTTCTCGTAACGTTTATCGGATACGTGTCCGTCCGTCTGTCCGCGCCAGATGCCGCGTCGGATCGACCCGGTGTCCGATACCGGCGCACAATTTTTTTTTTAACTTTCTTTTTGTCTTCCCTTTCGCTAGTTTTATTTCCGCTCCATGTCGCAGACGAAATTTCGCAGCTTCCGCGGGCGAAACGAACATTTTTTTTTGGGATATTTTTTTTAGAGATAGACAAAAAAAAATTGTGTTTAAAAAAAAACGAATCGGTGAGCAGTTTTGCAAGTTTCGCGGATGGAAAAAAATTATCCCGTTGGAGGGATAATCGGGAAATGCTGATCCGGGAAGGAAGACGCGCAATCTGCCCGGCGAGATATTGGAATTACTCCGTACGCCCCGCTTACACCAGGTTCAAGAAGATTGCGAGGAGATTGAAATAAAGTAAACAAGAAAGAAAATAAATTTGAAAAGAAAAACTGTTTTTAAAATATTAAATTTAATTTCTGTCACGCAAATCCAGAAACGGGCTGCTTGCGGACGGTGAGCAACAACCGTGAAAAATCTGTGCATTGATTGCCGGCGGGGTCGGTACTTGGCGTGCGAGCACGATCGCCTCACTGCAGACGGAAGAAATAATAATAATAAAACAAAACAAAAAAGTAGAAGAGGCGAAATAAAAAATAAAATAAAAAACGAAAAAACGAAACGAACGAGAGATATTGAATCGGGAGGAACCCCGCATTGTGTTCATCGGATGAGTCCGCAGAGCCCGAATCATTCGTTACGGGTCACGAATTTACTGTTAAGCTCCCCCCCCCCCCTCCTCCCCACCCTTCAACGTTGCTCTCCCGCAAACGAATTCACTTTCCTTTTTTTGTGTTTTTTTAATTCACGTTACCATTTTCATCAAGCCGAGTACGGTGGTTCGCCCGTTTATCGCATTACTTGTATATCACGGAGTGCAGCGCCAACATTGAAAAACCACTATTTCATACATTTATTGAACGATTTGTTTTTCAATTTTTTTTTTCCACTTTTGTAATCATGGCCTCGCCTGAAACGTCGAAACGGTCGCATTCGAGCAGCTAGCCTACCGCACCTGCCTTTCGCACATCTGTAGTGCGTCCGCACAGTGTATGAAGGTCGGGCGAGGAGAGGGGGAAGGGGGAAGGGTTGGTGTAGCAGATCCGGAAATGAAACAGTTAATCGATACGCCCGACTCGCACGATTTCCTGTTCGACAGGGCGAGTACTTTCCGGTCCTCGTAATACGTCAAGCCCCCTCCTTCCTAGCCTGGGGCGCACAATTCGTCCCTCGCAAACATTGCGCGCGGCGGAGTCACGCTTATACTCCCTCGCGAGGGAGTGGATGCAGAGGTCGAATGTAACGAAAGATAGTTGTGAAAATAAACAATTAAAGTTTAGGAAAAAAAAAAAAAAAATGGGCGTCGCGAAAAAAAAGTTGAGGCCACGGTCGGAGAGGATCGAGTTAGGGGAAGCTGACAATATAATTGAATAAGGCAGACCCTCGACAAGGGTTTTTGCTGGGGGACCGCGGGCTCGTACCGGCCAGGTCGGCTTTAAAGAATTGGGGGAACTTATCAAGATGACCCTTGATTTATCATTTTTTTTATCCACTTGTAAAAAAAAAATTATCGGGGCTAATTGAATTCTACCTTAGCTGGCGCTGGCAACGGTTTATCGGCATAGGCAATTTTATTCAACTTTCGCGATTATTTAATTAAGAAATTAATAGAATTTTCTTTTTAATGAATGAATTTATTGTTACGATTTTTCAATTAAAACTTTCAGTCTCGAATGGCCACCAGTCGCCGAATAAGTCTGCGATACCGGTCGATATTTTCCAATTCTCCGTTTCATATATAAAACGTGTCTTTTATTTTTTTCATACAGAACATTCAATAAAGGTGAGTGGCCGTTAAAGCCCGAGTGCATCGAGCTCGAAATCAATTTTTTCCTGTTCCACGGAGCTAATTACTCTATTTTTCGTACCGCAAAAACTCCACTTTTTTGCCTGCCGATATAGCAACCTATATCAAAGTTCCCATTTTAGAAAAAAAAAATAGTGAATAAAACCTTAAAGCTGAGATATTAAAGTGTCCCCACAGTGCTCGGCTCTGTGTCCACGTGAGGTCTATTATCGCGGCTTAGTATATTTACCGGCTCTGTCTGTGTCGGGGGTCTGGTTGCGCGAATGAAAGATGGTCCGCAGTGAGTCGACCGGTCGACCCCCGGGTGGCCGGGCACCGGCTGTGCACCGACCCGCTACACACGCCCCGTGCCCGCTTGTGTACGACCAGCCGTGCCGGGCTAATCCCTAATAGGCCAGTTTCGATGTTCTCCGTGAGAGCGGTATGTCGTCGTTCCCGTCGTCGTCCTGGATTGACCCGGGCGTGTTACCGCCGCAGCTCCGTCCCACATCCGGCTCGATACCGGGGCACATTATATGCGTAACCTGCGAATTTTGCCAGACTGGAACGAGCCGTGCGTATAGGGAAGACCGGGAACAAAAGCAACAAAAATCCGTTTTAAGTTTTTTACCGACAAACCCGAGGATCTAACGCTTGGACACCCAACGGCGTATCATTAACGTACTCTTAGGTACTTAGTTAAAAAATTTCAAGCAGGAAATAGCCCGAACTTGCGAACACCGCCCCTTTAAACGCAGACGAAATCGGGTTCGAATTTGGACGAATTTTATGAAACTGAGAATTAGTGAGGTAAATTTTATCGGGTAGTGGGGTAATTTGTAACGTGCCCCAGCATCCACGAAATCCTTCGCTGACCGCGATTGAGAAATATAACAGAGTGCATTAGCACAGAGAAATAAAAGTTTATCATTGCCCAGGTTATTTATGAAAGTTTGTCAACAAAATATGTTCAGTTTACTTGTTCCGTACGCCGATACAGTAAGCGTAGCTATAAATGTTAGTCTACAATCGGTTGGTTACAAATTACAAGAGCGTTGTTCGCTGATTGCTTAGAATGTAAGAACAAAACATATAAAATATATTGGTATTGGTATTGCTATTTAAAAAAATTAATTATTGCTGGTGCAATTGACCCGGATCGACTGTTACAATCGACCCCACGCATGATTATTACCAACGTTACTATGGCATCTGTTAATAATAAACTAAAACGGATCGTCTCAGCGATCAAAATGTTCAGTAAAAACGTGCCGCTCAACACTTTGTCTTTGTCTGCACTAATATTTTATACTGGGTTGCCTAACTGACGCGATCTGCACAGCCGAAAAATCACTTCTGCACTCGCCAATCACATTTGTCCTCGGCGACTTGGTGTTTTTGAAAACTCAGCTATGAGGCGATGCACGGCCATAAGTTGACGTCGATAATGTTGCTCACTTCGTATCCGACGTGTCCGATCATGCACAGTGTTGCGCGGCCGCTTGTTACGACTGACCCGTGTTACTTTTGTCCCCGGTCTCCTCTACGCATCGGCGATAGCGCCGAAGGCCGTGGAGCAGGTAAACGAGGTGCGCCGAGGTTTGTACCGCTCGTAGCCCGTTCTGTCGGGGTGGATGTCCGTGGCTCGGGGGCGAGGGTGAGAGACAGGGCTGGGCGCGCGATGTTAGATAATCCGCCGGTGGCGAGCAGACTGTCGTAAATCAAGCCCGATAGTCGACGCGGGGGTTGGCCGCGCACGGCCATGAAGCACGCCCTCGTCCGTATACCTACTATTATACTTTCATTTTTTATTTTCTTCTTCCCTCTTCTTTTTTTCCTCTCAATTTATTCGCCGCAAAGTGATTCCCGACTCGGGCTCTCGACTTTGTTGCGTTTAGGCACACAGGCGCGTACTCGTCCCCCCCCCCCCCCCCGCCCCGTCCTCCCATTCGCCGTCGGCACGGCCCTCACTCACGTCGATCGCCGCCTCGGGACTTCACTCTTCGCGAAAGTGGCGGCGATGGACCGCGTCGGCCTCCGGCTAGTGTCGAAGTTTCAAATTAAACTCCCGAGAAACAATGTTTTGTCAAGAATCATATTTTTTTATCAATAATTTAATTTTTCGAGTCTAAACTTTTTGGCCGTAAGTAAAGATCTTTATTATTGTTTACTTCTGTGACGGTCCCGTATCAGCGTAGCCGGAGACAGGCTTACTTTTGTTTTCACTTCGCCGCCTCGACCGTCAGCCTTGGGCCAATGTCGAAGTTTTAAATTGAACTCTCGAGTAACAATGTTTTCTGTTAAACAGTATTTTTTTATCGAAAATTTAATTTTTCTACTGTAAACTTTTTGGCAGTAAATAATAATAATAATTATTATTGTTTACTTCTGAAACGGTCCCGTATTAGCGTAGCCGGAGTCGAGCTTACTTTTATTTATGAGCATGAATATTCTATGCATGGAAACCGAAGCTCGAAATATTTAATGGCATTTCTCGCCGATCTCTAAACCGTCGGCACATTCCGTGCGAACCTTCACGATGTCACGGTCGCGGTTCAGCCGCTATACTCGCCACATTCATTCAGACACTCGTTCATTTAATCATCGACCACTTACATTTCCTTATTAAATAATACAAAATTAAATAATAGTTACGAACTACAAAGAATAATAAATAAATAACTACAAACAAATATAAAAACATAATATTAAATATAATGACAATAATAATAAATATATTAACAATAATTATTATTGTCATTATTATATCAAATATAGTATCCGCAAAATAAATAATGTACTTCGGTGCAGGATACACTCGGGCGTTACGAGCAAGGTCGTTGAGCAGGGTGTGCGGGTGTATCGCGAGCTGCCGAAGAGCCTCTCATCCTGAAGGAATAACCGCGCCGGCGGAAGTTCGAGTTGTTCGGCGCTCTCGAACAGGCACTTGGCCGTGAGGGACGGGACGTCGAAGTCGGTGTTGCGAGATGGATCGATCGATCGCGCGGCCCGAGTGAGCCGCGGATAGAGGGAGGTGTACGTCCAGCGGCGGAGATTTACGATCAAGAGCGGTAGCTGCCTGAGCAAAATAAGAAAATACGAAAAGCGACGCGAGAAAGAGCGACCGTAACCGCAGTGGTTTACGGATGAGACCGCTAGCCGATGGTGCGCCGTGCGATACTATCGGTTAATTCGGAAATTTGCAGGAGGGCTTCCAGCCGCTGGTTTTTGATCGATACTCGTTAACGAGTAAGAAGGCAATGGCGAGCTTAGCGCAGAGAGACTCATGAGGAGCACAACAATTTTCGCCACGCGTATCCGCAAGCTCGCCGCCGATACGTGAAACTCCGTGTCGAGAGAAACGCTTAAACGGTCAATCAAATGTCAGAGCCAGTGTTATATTCGTGATCAGCGGGAAAATATACATCGAATATAGCTTTGAAACAAAAAAAATTGAATGAACAACGATTTTTCAATGTTTGAGCGACTTTTAAAAAACGTCAATTTTCGTGATTTTCAAACGACGATATCACGGCTCCCAATGGAGTTGGGGAAAATCCGAAGTGCCCATTGTGTTCTACGGGAAAAAGTACACAATAAAGGGCCTTGTCTGAAGTTTTAGAGTCGTTTTATCGTGCCGTTTGAGGGCGTTGAAAAACGCAAAAAATGGACTCTAAAGGGGTAAAGGGCCTTGCAATTTTTTGACGTACATTTTTTTTTCTTCTTTTTAATTAACTGCTACGTATTCCGACATATTTTTGCGCGCTGAACATTAATCCGGTGGCCTTTTTTTGACTAAAGTGTAATGCGACATTAAGGGGCTCGATTTTATGCACTTGGCCGGCTAAAACAGCTTGGTCGGCTAAAACGGATTAACCGGCTAAAATAATTTAACCGGCCAAGACGGCTAGGCCGGCCTATCTGTAGAGCCCTAGTACGCAAGAAACAATTTTCGCTTTCGCTGATCTCCCGCCTAGCTTGCAGTCGCTGATCGTTCGACAACAAACGTCAACGGAGACCAAACTGCCGTCCGCTTCAAGAAAATACGAAAACAGCACCAGAAAGAGCAGCCACAACCGTACTGTTAATTCGGAAATTTGCCGTCAGGCTCTTGGGCACTGGTTTCTGATCGATACTCGTTAAAAGCTTAGTGCGAAGAGATACTCGGCGAGGAGTAAATAAATTCTCGCCTCGTGCATAGACCGATCGGACCGTATCCGCAAGTCCGGCCCGGTACGCGAAACTCCGTGTCGGGAGAGACGTTTTAACGGTCGATCGAATGTCGAAGGCGGTTTCGAGGAGTGGACACTGTGTACAAAACACCGGGGCTCTACACACTTTGTAATATGCGCCGGGGCGCGTGTTCGTCGCGTTCCGTGTGGAGCGAACGTTAACGTACGCCAAACTGCCGTCCGCTTATTTACGATAGAGAGAACCCGTCGTGTTCGCGCCACCGAGACTACTAGCCGGTTTCCTGAACTGCGCCAAGCTCGCTCGGGCGCACGCGAGAATAAATACTATTTCTTGGCGGCGGGAAGGGGGAGTTTTAGGATCCGGCGGGTATGACGAAGCCCGAAAGTATATACGAGCTGAAACAGCGGCAGTGTATATCAGCAACACGCCTACCTGCCAGCCTAATTATATGTGAAACTTTAATGGAACCGCTCCGTCTCTCTCTCTCTGTAACGATATTTGTTCAGTCATCGCGACCGGAAATGGAACGAAAACAAAGGACCGTCGATCATAATAGCAATTTTCGACGAATTAGGGAATCGCTGTTCGACGCGCACTGTTTGATATTTGGAAGGATAAATAATTCATAAATAATTAATATAATAGAACATTGTTGCTTTATCCGTGTCCTGATATGACACGGATAAAGCAATATGACAATGATAAAACGTACCAAATTAAGTAATTAATAAATGAAAAGTAAATCATTCGAAAATGATAAAATAAATAAATCATTTAAAAATCATCTGTTATTTTTTATGCATCGTCGAAACAGGTAAACTACTGGACGTATTCTATTTAAAAAAAGTAATCAAATGCTTGGCTGGCGCTGCATGTATGTGGGTTAAAAGTGGTGAATACAGCGATCGGATTTAACATGGAAAAGCACTGAAAAAAGTGTGGTCCGTATTGACCCCTTTGACCGTAGAGTGACGAGGGTCGATTCTCGAGGTATAGTCGTGAAAGGCGAGCAAAGATGACGATCTGTCAACCTCAACCTCAATATAAACCCCCGCGCCCAACCTTCCCTGGATGGATCGAAACGGAGGTTGAGGAACTGTGGCTCAAGGGAGTCGAAGCACTGTGGAGAGAGAACGAGGTCCCTCTCCGCAGCTACTCATGACGAAGACGACGAGTTTTGAAATTACAGAGGTGATCCTTCGGTAATAGACTCTCCCGCTGGCCGACTTATAGGATTTTGTTGAAGCCGAGGCAAGAAGAAGTATTAAAGTAACGTCTCAGGTGGTTATACTCTGTACGGTTAGTCTGCCAACCCCCCCCCCCCTCTCTCCCTCCTTCAGAAGTTCAACCCTTTATCTTCCACCTATCCTCACTGTACTTTGTAATCTTACACGGCGCTGTGGTTTTACGCAGAATATCTCTTCCATAATACCTTCATGAGATTTTCTTTTCTTTTAACCTTCACGCCTTTGGATTTTGAAGTCCGACGGGAAGTTTGTTCGATGCGGTTCCCTTTTACGCGCCCGAAGCTAAAAGCTGTCTTAAGAACTTCGATGGAACCGCAAATAAAAATAAAAAATAAAACTTTGATACATAATATATATATATATATATTTTCATAGAGACGAAAAGTACATGGGAATTTGTGGTCGAGAATTTTCCGGAAATTTTGTGTTTTTTTTTGTTTTTGAAATTAAAACCATGACCTGTCCGTCGCGATGTTTTTTATTGCCTTTTTCACCGTCCCGCAACGGCGCGAAAAAACGATTCTGGACCCCCGCCAGCATAGCCTGTCTCGTGTATTTTTTTCGTGTAAAACGATGACCCCCTTCTCGACTTTTCGGCACTCGACCAGGAGGCAGAATTATTGTCGTTCGATAAATACCAAAAATCTTGGATTTTTGGAAAATGCTTCGGAAAAAAAAGAAATATTATAATGAAAAAAAAAGTAGTAGTAACAGTGAATCTATTGACAATGTGCCAGGTGGAACCTTTTTTCGAACGTAGCATGACATAACGTAGATTGTCGCGAGAACAAATATATATTGCCAATTGGCCATCGACCTAAGTCCTTCAGCTCATGAATACAATATTTCAATGAATAAAATCTTTTACCGAATAAAATATTTTAATGAATAAAATATTTGAAAAAATCAGGAGCTCGCGATTCGTGACCTTGAGACATAAATACATCGAACCGGAAGCCAGGTGTCAATCCCCCCGGAATATCTGACTGCAGAGGGTGGGGGCGCACCTCCAGGGTCGAGTCAATTTTGCACTGCGTCTACCAGACCTAATTCCGTTTCCCGCTCTGTTTCCCCGAATAGAAAAGACCTTGGGAGGCGAGGGCCGGGGAACAGAGGTGGAGCTCGTTTCACGGTCGCGCGATCACGTTATCGGGGGAGCGGGACGGTCGAGAAACTTACCGGCGTGCTAGATTTCCGAGATTAGAGAGAAGAACCACCGCTGATACCACCGTCTCCCCCCTTCCCTTCCCATTCGCACACGCTTCGCTCTATCCCCATGGCCATCTGGGCCCGCATCGACCGAGTCCGATTTGCTGTCCCAAGTCGATCCTCCATTCTTCCGAGCTTTCTGTCCACATGTCCTTTCCATCCGTCCGTCCGTCCGTCCGTGCGTCCATCCGTCGCCGTCGAATCCAGGCAAGCAGGACTTCGTTACAAAGACCGCCCGATTTTTCAACGAGAACATATATATATATATCGGCTATCTACCCAAGTTAACCACTATGGCAAAAAAAAGTACCTCTATTTACCCGATGCAACTTTTACTACTCGGTTTACATAGAGGGGTAATGTATAGGATCTTCTGTATTCATAAAAGAAGCGGTAGCTTGCGCTCGATAAACTTCGTTTATCGAAAAAAAAAAAGAAAAAAACGATGCCTAGAGTACGAGAGGAACGCGTGTGTGAGAGAGAGAGATGGAAGGAGAGAAAAAACGACGGTAGACAGAGGAAAGTAACCAGACCTCAAGAAACTCCGGCATACTCTCCCGTGTGCGGATAACAGCGTAATCTGATTGTCGAGAAAATCAGCGAGTGCTGTTCGTCGAATGGGGAGGATGAAAAGATAAGGGAGAGAAAAAAAAAGAAATAGAAAAAAAAATTAAACGTGCCAGAGTATGTGAGAGAGTAGATCAGGTCGTGGAATATCGAGGGAAATATGGAGACGGAGGAGGTTGGGACGGGTAAAGATGGCGGGGTAGTGGGGGGGGGGGACGTGTACGTGTACGACGATTTCTAAGCTTCCAGTCGCTGTGTGTACGAAACCTTACGGACGTATGTTATGCCTCGCACGTTCTTTCTCTCTTCCTCTCCTCCTCTCTATCTCGGGCCTTCCGTCTCTCCGGCTGTGTTCGCAACACCTGTGTGTGCGTGTGTGTATGTGTTTTTGTGTGCGTGAAAGCGTTGCGGAAAGTCGCGCAGGTGTCACTTGATTTATCGAGGCGACAGGTTCCAACGACGACCGGCACCTCGAAATGGCGTACCCTAGACGTTAACCCAGACTCTACGAGCCTTCTATTCCACGCAGAAATGCAGACGGTACTCGGAGACCAGCGGCAACTCGTACGCGCCCCCCCCCCCCCTCCCCTTACCAACCCGGCCGCCCGGCCCATCCTGCTACGCGGCTCCAGGCTGGAGAGTTCAGCATACACAGACTCCCTTATATAAACACGGGGAGGAATATATAATTCGGATAAAAATTGTGTGGCGTTCAAAGGGAGGATCTGGCGAAAGTTGGATTCAGTAATTCGGGGGAGCATGTGTGAAATAATAGTGTGTAGAGTTTTAAAAAAATAATGTGGAAAATCGGAGAGGTACGTGTGGGGAAAAACATGTAACATCGTTGGATGTGAGGAATCAGACCGTTGGCCCGAGGAAAAGTCGGTTCGGGTGAGCAAACTTGTTTCGCTTTTGTTTGAGTGGGTTTTACAATTATTTTCTGGTCTGTTCGCAAGATTAAGAAAAATAATAATCATTGTAATAGTGGATTTTTTAATTTATTTATTTGAAAAACAAGAATTTGTCGGAAAAGTGGGCGAATAATTTTTTTTACGGTACGGGAGAGCCGGGGTTATATTTTCTACTTCTTCGAGTCGCTGCGGCTTGGGAACGGTTTGTTTTTGGAATCCTTTTCTTTTGGTTTTTCATGAAGACTCAATTACGTTTCAACCCTGGTCGGGGCCTTCTTCAGGACAACGAAAATAAACGGATAAATTAAACATCGTTCTGAAAAGGGCCCTGACCGGCGTCGAAAGTAATTTAGTGTCTTAATTAAAATTCAAAAGAAGAGAATTTTAGAAATAATCTTCCGAAGCCGCAGCAAGTTAAAAAAAAAAATTTTCTCGTCGGTCACAACTTTCGACAACGATAATATTTTTACTCTTTCTGTTTGCACTTTGCCAGCAGAATGGAGCTTTGACCATTTACTATGAAAAAATAAAATAAAATATATATACATATATATATACATAATAAAATCTTGAAAACATGTTTGAGGTCGTCCATCATACTCGACTCTCACCGGGACACGCAGGAATATCGACTGATTAATCGATAGGCTGAACAATATTAATCCATTGAAACATCGAAAACTCTGACGGACAGAAGTTTCATTCGCAAAGAGCAACAGCACATTGAACGATAGTACGAAAAAGAAAAAAAAACTAAAAAGTTATTGAACAGTTATAGGCAACATCGAATGATTTCGAGGACGCGTGGCTTGATGTGGTGGCCAAGCTATTGACGCTCGTCTATACCCAAGCAGCGAGCCGTGGGGGGGGGGCTGGGGCTCAAACGATATAAAGATAAAACGAGCGGCTGCGGTTTGGTTGTGGCCGTCGCTTCGGTGCTGTTCGCTCTCGTGTAACGGCTCGATATCACGACTATCATATACAGCGGCTCTTCGAATTCCATTGACAATAAAATTTATCCGCATGCGGCCATTGTACGCAGACATTTAATGACAAGAAGCGAAGAGAGCACCTTCCGTCGCAGCATACACGAAACCGCGAACGTGCATGAGAAGAATAAACGGAAAAAATGGTACAAAGTAATTTGCACATGGCTTCCTCATTTATTGCAATTGGTAAATGCGCAGCTTTCTGTACGAGAAAGTTCGTTGATCGATTTTTAGCTTCTTCATGGAGGAAGCTATGCCCAAAATTGTAATAATTTTTTTTTACAGCACTACTGGTAATATCTTCCGTGTATGACTCGCAAAAACGAACAATGTTTTTGCGACTGTTGTGAAATACAAATTAAAAAAGATTCAAAGCTTTATAAAATTTTAACGGTTGGATCGATTCTTGTCACATTCAATAAGGAATATGGGACTATAATAATTTGTTTATGTCGAATGTATTGGTCAAATATTTAAAAAAAAAGATGATAAAATCTAGAGTGCAAAAAGATATTTTTGAAAAATGAATAATCTCATAAAACCCAAAGTGTCCTCTATGGAAGCTTTGGAGCCAGCAAAAAAGGAAAAAAACGTAACTCAGAGGCTTTTCCAGGAGTGCGGATAGGGTGTAGTTGTGGCTGTTGCGGGGTTCCTTTGCTTTCGGCAAAGCGCGGGGGTTCCGCGCGAGGCGTGGAGAGGCCCCTCTCTCGATCCGTTCGCCGTACCGGAGCCCCCCAAGCGCGGGTCCGGTATAGCGGCGCCATCGCAGCCACTACCACCGTCGAGCAACCGTGAATAAATATTCCATTCGACCGCTCTCCTGCTCGCCAAAAGCTCACCAAAGTCCCGGCAACGGCACGCATGCACAGCCGATGAATAGATGAAATAAATTATGCACCCTGACACTTTGCACTTCGCTGCTGGTACTGCCAATGTGCGCGCTGGCCGCTAACGCCCCCCAGCGCCGCCGCGGCCATAAGCCGAACTAGCGCATTCGTTGGGATGTAACTGCAGCGCCAAAAATTTACGCGTTGCCGGAGAGCCGCCCGGTACGACGTGTTTACTACGAATACGTTTTCCTTGGCCAGTTCGCAGGGGGGTTGGGCTAGCGTTAGGTGGGGGGGACCGAAGACCGACGAGTTGGAGAACCTCGTTCGGACGGCACAACGAGAATAGCCTCGGACGGTTACATCGCCGGGCCAGTCGGTGTTGTTATTATTATATCGAGGGTCTCACGGACGAGTGAAGTTTTCTCGTTACCGATTCACCCTCGTTTACGCAAGGTGTCGGCCATCGGCCTGAATAATAATTCACGAGCTCGTAAAAAAAATAGATAAAAAAAAATACAAGTAAAATAACAGTGACGGCGTGACGGGTAAAATCGTCGAGAAAATATACGGGCGGGGGTCGCACGCTCTCGGGCTCATTCTCTCGCTATCGTAATACACGACCCACTTTGCTTCCAACCATCGCTTGTAAGCAATTTGTAAACGCTCGGAGTTTTGTGAACGCTTATGTACGGTGTGTGTATATACCGTGAAGCCGGAGAGGGCCACGGGCGAAACGGGGGACTAAGGAGAAAGAGTGAGATTGAAGAAGTTGGCGCTAGTCCGCAGTCGAGGAGAGGGGGCGAGCCCGTGATTAAATGCCCTCCGCACGCAAACTCCTAATTATGAACGAAAGCGAGCGGGACAGGTGTGGTCTTTCGAATTTTCCTATACTTCAACTTTTGTTACACTCTCCTCGACCATTGATTCGATTTTGCCGACGCTTAGACGTCATCGACCCGGGACGCGCTTAATTTTACTAAAGATCAAACTTATTTTCCACTCAGCAGTTTAATGTATTGGTATTATTATACATAATAATAATTATTATTATCAAGTTAATGGGTTTAGTTCCGTTTGTTCGTTGGCTTTTCTTTCTATTATACGTCGCAATCTGAGAACAACCGTGTAACAAATTATATGGTAATCCCATAGGAGATGTTACACTGTGGTTCTAGAGGTGCGATATATAGATTATTATAATTATTATTTCGAAAAATATGTATGCATGTATTATGTCTATGTCCAAATATTACACGCATCGTATTTTCGATCCCTCATTTGTAATTTCGGTGTGAAGGAGTTATTCCGTCAAATAAATTATAATTACAATTATCAGTATAATAACAATAATGATTATTATTACTGTTTGTTAAGCACAGATATGTTGTTCGTCGACACAAATAAAATCGTAAAATCAATTGTTCGACGAGATACGGAAGTGGATGTATGGAAATGCGTGTTCTAGATTCCTAATGCGACGCGCATCATGCGTTCAATTCGTCGGAATCGTTTAATTTCCTACCAAACGATTCCCCCTCCCCCTGTTCCTCGATGATCCGTAACGGAATACTGACTTCCGCCCATTGAAACCTTAATCGCAGATTGATCTGCCGTTATTATCCGAGCACCCCAGCGCTGCGCAGCCCCACGGGAAAGGTTTATTGGGGTTGCGTAACGCGCGGAGTGGGGGGCTTTTACCACCGCGCGCGCATGGGGGGCGAGAACCAGTTACGCGATTATACAGAGCCAACGATACGGGAGACTCGGCGCGAGCGACGATCGCGAGGCCTTTTCTTTGTTCGCTCAGGAGACGAGCAAAGAACCGTCGGTGACTGCACGCCTGGGAGCAATAACGCCCGAATGCGAGATTCCATTAGATTTATCGTTTGAAAAAGAAAAGAAAAAAAAACCAACTGCGTTGGCCTTCCGTAACGGCCCGCTCGATAGGACAGGAGTCGAGAGGCCTCCGTCGCTCCCGGAGGTCGACGAGGAAACGAGCGAAGAAAGGAAGGGGGGGGGGGGGAAGCGAAGACCGTACGATAAGTGTGCCCGGGCACGGACAGGGAGTCACGAGGCTATATAGCAAGTTTTCCAGTGAGGAGGATTGTTAGGACGCGTGCCCATCGCCAAGTCGGCGCGCCGGCGTCCTCCGAGCCAACTTTCGACGAGAGTACGTGCAAGCCGAGAAGCGCTAATATGTAATACGAAGTTTGTCTATCCACGGGTGGAAACCGTAGTACCTATGAAACTTGTACGCAGGGAGGGGCGAGTCCCGGAAGGGTTTGCGCGGGTACGCGCCGTTTTCCTCGCTCACGACTCTCCCCATGCCTCGTACGGGTGGAGGGGGAAAAGCTTATTATTAACGTCGAGATTATATCGGCGTTATCAAATTGCACGCGAGGAAGGTCTCCTAGTCTCTGGTATCAACGACGTGTTGCGTCAGCAACCCCGGTCGTTTAACTGTTCGGTATTGTGTTTACCGTTGTAAAGCGATTGACGGAAGTGTATGCAGCTCGGCGACGAACGGCGATGTTAGACTATCGAGAGAAGAGACTTTTATAATTTTTATAAAAGTTTTAAAAAGTTTAATTAAGCTTAAGAGTGTTATAAAGTTAAGTTTTATAAGAGTTCGTAAAGTTTTATATATACATATATATAGTTTTTCTTGCCGATCGTTTAACTGTACGAGATTGTTCTTGCTGTTATATCGTTATTACCAAAGATTATGTAAGTTTCTTTGACGAACGATAATTTAGGTAATTGTTAGTAGGAACTTAAAATATATATATTTTTGAAAATTAATTACAGCCATAAATTTTGTTTATGATTTATATTTTAGGGGTCGTTTAAGTGAGTGTGATGGTATATTTCCCGTTATACGGTAACTGCTAAAAACTATGCATCTTTCTTTGATGAACAATGATACTAATAATTGGGAGAAAGAATTTTTTTAATTGTATATTTTAAAAAATAATGATTTATAGCGGTTACTGGTTCGTTTTGTAATTGGCAGATATCGTAACGATCTCCCGAGAGCTGAAAAGTAGGACAACCGCGTGGACTATTATTACACGGACATGTGATAATAATAACGTATCGGTGCTATCTCCGATACGTGCCACGAAAAAAACGTTCGTAGCGAGGGCCGGTATGCATACAGAGGCGCATTTCCGTAGCTCGGCGAGCACGGGCGACGACTCACTTGTTTGCATGCACGGCCGTTCGGTGTTTCATTTCGACACGGACATTCAATCAAACTTGCTCTAGCTTCCTGCAGCCTTTGATCTGCGCAAACGTTAAAACGTTTTAAACGTCCTCTCCTCTACCCCCCCCCCCCTTCGCCTCTCCTGGTACCCCCCTCTCCACGCCTCTTTGCCCATGTGAACATTTGTTCCGGACAGTATTCATTCGACAACCCGATTCTCGTATAGGCACCAAAGCATCACACACATAGATATATATATATATATGTCGCACGCATCGACCATTAAGAAACAGAAGGACATTAAAGTATGGTGAGGGTTCGATTATCAAGGGTCACATTTCTTCCAAAATTGGGAATAAAATATTAAAATATGTTAATTACAATAACAAAAAAAAAATTAATAACCATCAAAATATTTTGATTTCAATTACATCACCGCCTTAATTCAATTATTCGTCTTATTTAAAGAGTGGTTATAGCGTCTTATGCTAAAAATGTTTATTCATGAAAAAAGTTTTGATTCAGAAGAGTGTTGGGTGGAAATGTATTTGCTTACTTTCGGCGGTGAAGTGGCGTTAAGGGGTTAAATCGGATTGCGGACTGGCGGAGATGCGACCGTTCCGGGACCGCGGCTCTTCAGCTTCTCAGCAGCCAATATACGTATATATAACAAATATACACGCATATATATATCGCAATATTGTTTATAATTCTGCCCCCTCCCCCCCCCACTCCGCGGCTCTGAATAAATAACACGCCGCATTAAATATCTCTGTGTATTTCCTCGCCACAAGTTGAGGTAGAAGACCGAACTCCGGTGTGCGGAACTCGCTAGTTGACGTTCGCCGAAACCTCGGGCTAAGTAGTCCCTTGAGAGACGACAGAAACTGCGGCCCGCCATGCTATTCAACTTGAGGCCAGATGAAACCGGGCTTCCTCTCGTTGCTGCTGCAGCCCTCGGAGACTTCGTAATCGCGGGCAACGAATTTGCCTGTCAATAATATTTCCCTGTGGCATTCACCTTCCGACAAGCGAATGTAAAGCGTAGTCTCCGCTTACCGTGGTTGACGCACACTCGGACAAACACACGTACACCGCCTGTAAGCACGGGACGTTGTATCTGCGGAGATATAACGTTCCGGGCTAAAGTTGGCGGCAGCCACGTATTTATCGAGTTATCCGTTCTCATCGGGCGGGCTAGATGGACGTATTAATGAATTTAATGACGTCACTTTCGTCACCCTCTCGGTCGGTAGAAATTTTCGACGGTCGCTCTAAACTTTATTCAATTATAATATTGTATCCTGTACGCATAATTTAACATCGAAAAGTTAGCTGTCCGGTGCAATGAAAATTTTAACGGGGTATATAGAAAATTGTGTCCGGCGGGATGATGGTATATATTTTTGTTTAGATCTTTTATCGCTGTGAAAAATCTGTAAGGGAGTTACGCGAAAGTAGGTTGAGTAATTGTTCGGAGGTTGGAATTTTTTTTTTTTTTTGCGGAATTGATATTAATGGTTCATAGATGTAATTTTCTTTTAAAAGATGGATTGTTCTAATTTTCTCCACGATAAATGTGTTTTCCACTCGGATACGCTGTCAGGTGCGGTACGAAAAGTATAGTCTGTGTGATTTTTAATCGAGAGGCATTATACGGAATCGATCCGATGAAGTGGCTATCGAGTGGATGAAAAAGTATTATTTCCGGTTGATCGTAAACCGATAAACCAGTAGCCTCGCCAAATATGCGCCGATCTCGTGGATTAAAAAAAAAAGAAATTAAACACGTCGGCTGCAGAAAAAAAAAACACTAAAACAATTAAACCGAAAGATTATTTTAAAAGTGTTAATGAAAAAATTTTGTTTGATAAGTAAGCAGGAAACATTTAAAAGAAAATAGTATAGTACCTTAAATAATATTAAATAATATTGTACTATATTATATAGAAAATAAGTTTCGTGATTATTTGTTCCAATTTTTTGTTGCCAATTCAGTTTACTTTTCATAATACTATTATTATGCAAAATCAATATTTTATCCGGTCGGAGAGTATACAGAATACGATGCACTTGTTCCCAACGTTCGTGCTTCCGCTCTACTGCACCGCCGACCGAATAACAATAGACAGAAGCAATAGAAACTATGCGCGGCTCTACACGAGAGCTCGCCGAGCATCAGCGGTGAACATGACTTTTCGTTACGTATACGCGCCTCAGGATCTCCCCCCTTCCCCCCTCGCATCGCCGTTAGACTCCCTCGCTGCAAGACGCGAGGAAATTGTAGAAATTAGATTCGCCGAATAACCACCACCGCGTGCCATGAATCAACCGAACGGTGCGCGCCTCGAGGCTTAAGGCTCCGAGTACCGCTGAAATAAGGGGAATGGGTTACAACTGCCGGGCGGCTAATCCAACCCTCGGGTATAACGCTAAATCACGAAAATGTATTATGCACTTATAAAAAAAAAGTGTGATATATATATATCATATATAAAAACACTTTTTATCATCCAACGTCTTAAATCACCTTTTTCCCAGCGTTTCCCTTTTTCCATATTTATCTCGCAGACGCTCTTTTAAACAAAAAGAATAAGTATAATATAAGAGAACAACGGCAAATTCCCACACGACGTACGTCCCTTGTTAAAATGATGCAGTTTCTGCGATACAAGACTCCCATGCTTTCCCATGAAAAAAAAAAAACTTTCACCCGACTTCAACAATATCCTCCACGTAATAAAATAAAACGCGTACTGATGAAGGATATAAAAAAAAGAAAGAAAAAAAACGAAAAGAAATAGTAGAAATCGACCTAGCCGACGAAGTCAGTGTCGCGCGGTGCGATGAAAGTTATGTAAAAGAAACGTGGAAGCCAGAGGAACATTGCCCCCTTCCGCTTGTATGTATATTTACGACGCGATTCGCATCGGTAACGTATATATATCGGAGAATCAGCGATGGCATATACACACAAAGCCATATATATATACATGTATACATAAACAGCGCCAAGCACCGAGTGGCGGTAGGCGAAGGATGTTGGCTTCGAAACGCGAGAGTGCAACGTCGAGGAAGGAAGAGCCCTCTACAGGGCCTATATATACAGCGCGCGAAGATTTTCGTTGTGCAAAGCTGGCGAGGTCTATGCAGTGCGAACGCAGAGAGGAGTACAGGGCGCTATCCGAATATACGCTATGTGCTCAACGATATAATGCATGTATGCATGGAGCGATCGCACGGGTTTACATCCGGTGGATATAGGACGGCGTAAGAAAGGTTAGAGAGGAGCTACGACGAGGATGCGGAGAGACTGCCGCCGGTTCGACTGGTATACAACACCGGTGTACACTCCCGTGCCCCGCTCGCAGCCTAGCTGCGGCGCTGCCGCTGGTGCTGCTGCCGGTGCCGCCGGTTGGAATCAATATCCGTACGCTTCAACCAGTCCGCTCTCCCTGGCCGTCCCGAGCGCGTGCATCCTCCATCCTCCCGGCACTGCAATACTCACGGTGCCCGAAACACATATCCCGTCCATGGTTACTCGTCCTCCACTACATCGTCGCTATCCGGTGGGTTACCAGGAGCATATAACTGATCCTGTATACACAGTGAAAACGTCTGCGAACCGAGCGTCCTGCATCCACCGCTGGCGAACCACTTAGTCTCTCCGCGACGCTCTGTATATATATATAGTTAGAGGCACACGGGGAGGAGGGGATTTTCAGCACTCGACGCTAGCGTATCCCTTCGAGCGTATCTTATCCACTGGATCTTCCACAAGGGGCATCTATCCTGCGAACAGCTCCTTTCCCCGAGCTGGCTCTGCCTCTCTAATCGTCTAACAAAATTCAATTTCAGCGATACCCGGCGACTCGTCCGACGTCGCACGGGAAAGCGACAAAGGGGGCGATCCGCTAACCGGAGCGCCCGGCAGAGGCGCTGCCTTGAGGGCATGCTATACCGACTCGGTCGGTAAGGAATCGGTTACCCTGTTTCCTCCGGGACTGTTAAAATTTGGGAGAGGTGTGGGTGCGTGAAAACCTAGTTTGCTTTTGTCCGAAATATTAATGGGCGTGGAGAAAATAGGAAATCAGCTTGTTACCGACCGATTGCGTCTCAACGCGCTCATAAGATGGCGCTGAAATCAACATAACCTCAACAATTTCTTCAATCCAATATTCTTATTATTATTTATTTATTAACGCAGTGAGCTCCGCAATTCGTTTTTCAATTTACAACATCGTTTCAGATAAAAATCGATTCCAAATTATAATTCTGACTCTCTCCCACTCGTATGTGTTTAGACGCCCCTTAACGGACTCTCGCAATCGTGACCCTCGTTCTCATCGACACGGTTATTATTTTTGATAAATAAATAACTGAAAGTTCGACTTTTGGAACTCGGGAATGTTCATCGGCGGTGAGAGGTCAGAAAATAATTAAAACGATTTCGATTGTCCTTGCTTTCGCGCGGCGCGTGCGGAAACATTTATAAAAAAGTTGTCACCGAAGATCGAAATCGACCGGACGGTCGCCCTGCCAGCCGTAAAGTATTGTTTAGTGAATTTTAATATTCATTCGCACAGGACTTAACGCAGATTGAGAGCGACCCTCCAGGGGGGGGGGGGGGGGTGGTTTCTCGCAATTTCGCTAAAACGCTCGAAACGACCAGGAATGAAAAAAAACAAGGAACCGGGAATGAAAAACAATATTCGACGGGTTGGTCCGGCACGGTGTTTGCGCATTCAAGCGATATTTCTCATTGACATGGATATCGCTATGCTGACGGGGAACGCCGATGTCAAGAGTACTCGTCGTTCATTCGTTACAACTCTCATAACTGGGAGGTTTACGAAACAATGGTGTTAATTGGTCGTTATATAACACAAAGGCTGATAAAGTGAGAGAACTCGGTGAAGATATACAGCTTCGACAAACGCTGGTGGCAGAGGTGTGGACGGGGGGGGGGGGGGGGACCTTCGAGCATAGATAACAGTAGTTAACTTGAATTAGAGTAGAGCGTGATATTAGCCTGGGAATAGAGGTGATAGAATGTACACACGCCGGAATCGATTGTATGTATGGGAGAGCAGAGGGGGGGGGGGGGGGTCATACCGTTACATTCATAAACGTAACTCAAAACGCAACACACGGACCATCGCCTATTAACTGCGGTACCGGGACACAGGAGCCCAGCTTATCGTCCTCGTCCACACGTGACCGAACAACGGGTGGTGGAAGTTTCGAAAAAAAAAAATGAAAAAAAAATAAATAAAAAATTAAAAAAATGGGCTTACGATAAACCGACTTATCGGACGAAATCAAGCTATTCGATATGGACGAATTAACGAAGAATATCGATTTTATCCCAAACATCGGCCAACGAACTCTTGACTAATGAACCATCAACCCTCGCCTCCTCTCTTCCCCTCCCCGCCTGTCGCTCCTGCTGACCGCACTCGCATCAGTGACGCTCGCAATCTCTGCTGCAATAATCTGATCTCGTCTAGTTTCGCTACTGCCAAAATGTTCCATTATCGGTGTTTAAATATTCTCGGATTATTGTGCCACTAGCAATTATGTATCGCTGTCGAGCGTTTTTAAACATTTATTTTGTAAAAAAAAATGCTATGACAATGGATGAATTTCTTTTCTTATCGTGAATAAAACCGTTAAGGTGCACGATATATTCATTATATTCGGGTGGTCGAACGTAAATAGAAAACCCGTTTTGTTTTTATTCTACACGTTTCATATTATTATCGGGAATAAAATCATTAAGGAGTGTGATATATTCATTATATTCGGGTGGTCGAACGTAAATAGAAAACCCGTTTTGTTTTTATTCTACACATTTTATATTATTATCGGGAACAAAATCATTAAGGAGTGTGATATATTAATTAAATTCAGTTGGTCGAATTAAAATGGAAAATTCGTTTTGCTTTTATACTACAAGTTTAATATCATTATCGATAAAAGATTTACCAGAGAGTGACAAGAACTGTCTGTGGATATATGTATACATATACATATATAGGAAAGATATTAACACGTTTAGTCGTTCATAGACGAGAGCTTCCATTAATAATGATCGATGACATTAATTCCGACGGAGGATATTTAGCAAGATATACGACGTCCTTTGAGCTCGTATACATATATACATGTATATGTATACATGCCATAACGGAAGGTATATCAATCAAAATTAACAAATTCATACAAAACGACAGCAAGGTAAATCCACGGTGGTTTGTCGAGAAGCGTAGCGGGTGCGAGTAATCGGAAACGCGATATGGCACTTAACGCCCTTTCGGATTACGAGGGACGTAAAACACAAGTGTTGGAATCCGGGAAGGCCGGGGAGGGGGGGGGAAGGAAAGGCGAGCGCCCTCACGCTTCTCGCCTCTCACAATTCGATACTTCCTCGAGCGCACCGTTGCCTCGAGTATACACGCAAAATTACCACCTTTCTTCCTCGACATCGTAATACACGATCCCCCCCCGTCCGATTGTTCGACCCTACTTGTTATTCTCGACCCTTCGTAAATCGTTATTTTGACACTTAAATAGTGTTCGTTCGAAAAAAAAAATCGTTTCACGGGCATCAACACGGTCAACTAATGATTTTTTTCGCATGCTTCATCGCGAGGATCGGTGGCAATGGCGGAGTTGGCGGAGTCAGGTTGGGGAGGGAGTGAGTGGGCGTCCCGGTAACTGTTGTATTTTTAACGCGTTCCCGTGGAAAATTGGAAGTTGGCGAGCTTATAAAAAGCGTTCTGTAACAGTGCTTAACGCCACGGGCCAAATTGAACGAACGCTTGATGAAAATGAAGATGAATAATAAACGAGATATCGATCGATTTTCATTTGTATAGTCTCGAAACGAGGTTATCGTCGTCGGCCGTGGAACAGGCGTAAAACCGTGCAGTTTTTTCATTGCTCGCCGTGAATATTGAAGCGTCGTTTCGCGCTCGTCGATAAATATGTATAGAAGGTGCAAGAAAAAATAGCAGAGAATAATAACAACAATATCAACAAAAATAATATCGCATTCGTTTTCCGAACGGACAAAAGTGCATTTTTGTGACCGAACGTCGATAATTCGATAAATTGCAGGTGCGCCGAACGACGAGTGCATCATTTCGAGTGTCTCGTTGAAAATTAATTGATCGAAAGCTATCTATCACAGGCTAATGAATTACTTAATACAGTCCAAGCAACGTATCAGTGGAGAGCACGATTATGATTCTCAATTGTAACCAACTGTAATTCAATTTAAACGTGTAAAAACACAACAGAAAATAATAATAATAATAATAATAATAATAATAATAATAATGCATTTTTAGAACGGCTAAGAATGTGTTTCGAGCGTCTCGTTGAAAATAAATCCGTCGTTACCTATCTACAGACCTTTAATAAATTTGTCAATACAGTCCCGACAACGTATCCGAATAGACTATGATTACGGCACTCAATATTAACCAAGTGTAATCCATTTGGAACGTCTAAAAAAAACCGCAGGAAATAATACGAAAAATAATAAGTTATTCATTATTCGAACGTATAAAAGTGCCTTGTTGTTATCGATCGTCGGTAAGTCGATTAATTACAGGTGCGCCGATCGACGAGTGCCGCGTTTCGAGTGTCTCGCTGAAAATTAATTCGTCGATACATATCTGCCGGAGTTTAATGAATTTCTCAATACAGTCCCAACAACGTATCCGTGTGGAGCACAATTACGGTATGTAATTGTAACTAATTGTGATTCGATTTAAAAAAATAGTAATAATAAGGCTAGCGGTTTCCGAGTAGACCGAACGGCCTTTTTCGTTACTGATCGTCGGTGAGTCGATAAATTAACTGTGCGCCGATCAACGAGTGCCTCGTTTCTAGTGTCTCGTTGAAAATAAATTTGTCGATACCCGACTACCGGAGTCTAATGAATTTCCCAGTAGATCTCCGAAATATCCGTGTAGAGCACAATTACGGTACTCAACTGTAACCAACGGTAATTCAATCGGAACGTTAAAAAAAAACAACCGAAAATAGTCAGAAAAGTAATAAGGCATTCGTTTTCCGAGCGAACACACAGTTAAAAAAAGATTTATACATTCAAGAAACTTTTTGTATTCCTTAAAGTCCGCAATTATTTTGTTGTTAATTATAAAACTATATAATTATATCATTACAGTTAATTAATCATATAAAAAATATTCGTAAAATGGAAAAGTTTTTTTTGGCAAAATCGACATGAAAAGAGTTATGGACGTTCGTGGAAAAGAAACGTAGGTACCTATTATGCTGTGCAAAAGTGCCTTTTTCGTTGCCCATCACCGGTAAGTCTGCAAATGAAATGTGTGAAGATTGACGAGTGTCTCATCACAAATAAATTCGTCGATCCCCATCCACACGCGGTCTGAATTTCTCAATAGATTCCCGAGAACCTATCCATGCAGAGTACGATTAACGTTATCCAATTGCACGAATCCAAATTTAACCGAGTTAAGTGAAATGCCACTCACCGAAAACTCGTCCAGCTGTCGCGGCTCCGATGACAACCGAGACGACGTACGCGCACCAGATAATCCAATCTCGTCTCCTCACATCCATGTTGATAAAAGTTTTATCAATCTTCGTTAACCGCCACGCGACGACGATGACTCCTGTGACGGTTTTCTCGTCCACCAAGATCCGAAGAAAACTATCACCAGTGGCGATCGCTAATTTTATTTGAACAACCGCCGATTCGATTATCCTTCGACCGGGGTGTAAGACAGGACCCCGGTGTGTACCTTCCTCTCCTGCACGGAATTTAATCCGGCACACACTTTACCGCTGTATGCCGCTTGCTCAGAGCCACACGTCGCCGTAATCCGTCAGCCGGGCCGCGAGCTTCCCCAGATTCGAACCGCGAATGACCATTGTCAGCATTTTTATATATAAAAAGAAATTTATTACAATTTTTATTCGACGAATAAATTTTATTTAAAAATCGCGATCCTCGGAGATCTCGGACGTGAAATGAATTTCCGTGTGGTCCAATTTGTTATTATTATAATAAAAAATCTCGAAATATTTTTTTTTCACCATAACAAAGCTTCCTCTATGAGGAAGCAAAATAAAAAAAAAGATTAATTTTTTTTCAAAACAGCGAGATAATTCCGACGCGTGAAAGAGGAAACGTCTGCGCGAACTAGGAACCCCCCCCCCCCCCCCCCCCTTTGTCGATGACGCGCGGTTTCAGCACTCTATTTTCGTTGGTATATTTTCCCTGTGCACAATGGGACGACGATACAATTGAATCGGTCGGGCCGGGTCTGGCCTCGTAAAGTCCGGCGCTTCAACGAAACGACAGGAACGATTTACACCCGAAATATCGAGCCACCACTAATTGTAATGCGTCACGTACACGATACAAGCCCCCCTCGCTGATTATGACGGGACAATATTTATCGACGTCTATGCGCGTTTGTTTTGGTCCGACGTGTAATGGATTAATTAATTGAATTCGGTGGACGCGCCACGGATGTTTGCGTAGGTTGAAAATCCTTTGATCGGTCGTAGAATCGTAATTGCGACTCGTGCGGCTTCGATTTTGTCGGGCATTATCCTCATTTCCATCCGGACACGCGACGTTACAACCGGAAGTGTCTCAGAAGCTGGCCGGAACGTCTACGCGGACGGCGTATCGAATATCCGGTCTAGCGTCGTCGAGCGGCTCGCTCGGAGAACCTCCAGCATCGCTCGGCGCTCGCAGGTTGGACAAAGTCGTTCCGAGGCTTCACCGCTCGAGCCCGTTCGTATTCGTCGCTGTTTTCTTCTTTTTCTCACACTTTACGAAATTTCCCGCACTCGATTGAACACTGAATTGACAAAAAGAAACAAAAAACTTACACTAAAAGAATTTCTCAAATCGTTCGAAGGAGGAGTCTCGACATGGGTTCGGAAACTAATTCGCGACCGGACATGGAGCGGACAGTCGGTACGATGAAAAAATAGGACCGAGTAAAAACGCACGATAGTTACGTAGGAGCGAGGCAATTACATTGAGAACACTTTTTCAGTCTCGACCGTGAAAACTCCAACGGCGCGTTGCATAGCCCAATAAACTTTTTTTTTTCGTTCACTCTACGCGTACGTTCACGTGCCTGCACAACGGCCGGGCCGGGTCGCGCGCGCTATTGTCACGAACGAAAATTGCGAAAAACACTCTGTGTGGGGTGCGCGAAAGTGTCGCGTGGCGGCGCTGTTCCCCGTGCGCGCGCGCGAACTACGACTAGCGGACCCAATCGTCGAGCGCGTCTCTAGAGCGATGGTCGCATCGCTTAATCGTGCGTACGCCCTGGAGCTACTTTCGGCAACTCGTTAGCGGCGCAGCAAGCGGCGGTTCGGCTTTCGCACTTGTTGCCGACAATTATCCTTCCTCTCTCGGTTCTAACCTCTGTCTCCGCTGCACCGTTCGACGGATTTTCAACGAAATAATACTTCCTCGGAACTTCCACGATTTCACCGTGCGCGCGGCTCTCACTCGATCCCGCGGCAGAGCGGGAGAGCGCGTGATAGCGCGTTTTTATTCCAGGTATGACTAGAATATTCCGCTGGCGTCGTAACGGTTTTTCCTTCCTGCCGAAAACTGCATCGGCCTTCGGTACTCGATAGATGGGCGAGCGACGACACCCGAAGTGCAATATGCACGTTGAAACGATTACTCTAGTCAGGAACAGTCTCGCAAACGTTTATACGTTGATGCAGCTCTATACAATAATCTCCAACTCTATCGGCCGGCACGGTATCCGTTTTTTGTGGATGCTGCACAATTGCGAACAATAATCTCCGACTCACCGTGAAATATCCTTCGAGTTAACGTCGCTCGAAGTTTGTCTTTATCATTATTATTATTTCACGTTTCTCTCGGATCTTCGCGCAGCGACTCGTCGGAAAGCGCGTTGTTATATCGAGAGCCACTCTTCCGTTCCGGCAACTCCGTTCGATGAGAATCCAACCGTCGCTCGCGCGTAGAATCGCCCCGCTCACGGATGTCCCCCCTGCGTACACCCGCTCGATTTTCGCACTCGAGTTGATCGAGCTTAGTTCTGCTGTAGAAGCGTGATCGAACGAGCGTTTATTCTTCCTTGTCGAAGGTGAACGCGATAGGCGTATGTGCGAGTAGCAGCGAGGACCCGAGCAACGCTACCGTGGCGAACAGAGGTGCTGCACTAACTGAGCCCGCGAACGGTCTTTAAGCACTGATCCGGCGAATCGCCTCCGCTCACAGCCGGGGTCACGTGTGTTGCCTCGCGGCCAATCGACAGTGCACCGTGAGTCGATGCTCCGCTCTAGCGACGAACCGGAGGATTGATGCGCTTTTTGTCGCAGGTATGTAAGATTCTTTTTGAGATTTACTTTTCGATGATTTCTTGACGTAGCGCTTTTAACGCGATAGCCGGACGGTAAACAAGAAACTCGAAGCGGAATGAGAATGAAAAAAAAGGGGACCTGCCGGACACGGCGGGAGGGCACGCGGGGTTCGAGGGACAGTGGAATCGCGCGGTCCTCTCGCCAACGATGCCCACTGCACTCGGAGCTTCTCGTCCTCCTCCTCGTCTAACCGGTTTCGCGCGATCTTCTCCGGAGAGCGCTGGTGTGCGTGTACCTGCTGCGGCTGACTCGGGGATAAATCGGGAGAGGAATCGCGCGCCCGCGCAACTTACGTACACCTACTATCTACCTTCCGTTCATTTAACACACGCCGCACAGCACTTTTTCTCCTTTTCTTCGATGCTCTCCGTGACAGCCACGAACGACTGGAAGTTGGAGAGGAAAACTTTTACTTGGGGGCTTTGGAGACTTTGGTCTCGCTTAGTCAATCGAGCGGTGGATTTATTTGTGTCGAAATAAATAAATAAAAAATCATAGGTCGGTAACGCTCGCGACTTTGGACATGAATTTTTTTTTTGAATACTCGTTTTTTTTCCCTCGTTGTTTATTATTATCACTCTCGGACTTACGCGAGGCAGGTGGCCGAGGGGTCGAGAATAAGCGGTCTCGCTCGCGACGCGGGACAAGAGCGACGGCGATTGCGAGCTGCGCTTCCCGCAGAATCACGATTCGCACTGGTACGCCATCGGGCGTTGGGAAACTTCACCAAGCTCGGCGGCAACCCCCGCGCGGGGGACCATCCGATACTCGCGCGCACACAGCGGATCGACGGGAGTGGGAGAGAGACGGCGACACGCGCGAGTTCGAGCGCGCATGAGGGAGAGCCGTCGGCCGCGGAGCGGGAGGGACGGAGCGCGGGCGGAGAGAGGGTGGTTTTGCGCGGGCGCACCGAGTCTGAGCATCGAGCACCCTTGAATCTTTCGACGACGTCGCCGGGGGTTTGAAGCCTGGCTCACTCCTTCGCTTTCTTTCGGGAACGATGCTTCTGTTACTGCTGCTACTGGTGCTGCTTCTAGGGTTCCTGACGATTCACCCGTTCGGCGTCGAGCAACCAAGAGGGAAATAAGATCCGGCAGCTTTCGAATTCCCACGCTTGGTTAAAGCTCTATATATGCCCGCCTACACCTCGTGCCGTATCTTTGACGGTACGCGTATATATGTGTATATATATATATATATATATTTCGTTGACTTCGACACCCCTTATTTCCACTCTGTTATATATACATCCATCTTATTTATATATATGTGGCGTAGTGCCCACATGTTTCTTTTATTTCTCGACGGAAATCCAAGTGACAAAAGGTTTGATTGTAACAAATTTAACATTTAACTTTTTTTTATTTACACATAGTTGGGATATTGTCAATTTTTTTATCTCCGTTGATTGGTTAAAGCTCTATATATGCCCGCCTACACCTCGTGCCGTATCTTTGACGGTACGCGTATATATGTATATATTTCGTTGACTGTGACACCCCTTATTTTCACTCTTATACGCACATCCATCTTATTTACATATTATAACGAATATGACTGGAATAGCTCGGTATGACAAATGACAAACGGACGGATTATCGATTCACCAGATGGCAACGGTCTGGATCGAACTTTCAGAGACAACAGAGGTTTCACAGTTCGTGCTTGAGATACTCAGCGACGATTGTATTTAATAATATCCACCCCAAAATCAAATACGCGCCTTATTTATTTCACGAAAACTTAGCAATATATATGTGGTGTATTGTCCACATACTTCATTTATACCTCGGCGGAAATCGAAATGATGAAAGCTTAGGTTGTTAAAAACTTAACATTTCACTTTTCTTTTTATCGGCTGATACTTGGGATATTCTCAATTTTGTATTGCCCATGATTTGTTCAAGCTCTATGTATACCTGCCTACACGTCGCGCCGTATCTGCACGAGGTGCCAATACGGCACGAAAAAAGTCGTCAGCCGGAATTAAAATTGACCTTTAATAATGCCCTTTATACTACAATTACTATTACCGTAATGTTAGAACGCTATATGTGTATCAAATGTGCCTGTATAGATTCAACCTATCTTCTACTCTGCCTGTATATTCTGCCTGCATGAATTAAATATGTACTATCCAGCTCATATAAATCTGTCTGTATTTCATATAGGCTACCTGTTCATAGGGGACGAGGTCTTGGGAACAAGTATAAATGCTATTATTATCTTTGACCGTCCGCATTTGTATAGACTTCGTCGACTTTGAGATCCCATGATTGGGTTAAGCCCTATACATAGCTGCTTACACCTCGTGTCGTATTTTTGACTTAGCGGATATTTCTCTTTAATATACAAAAGTTTCACCGCCGCCGCCATGCCAAGAATCGGTGGCGAGGGGAGGGGGTGACTGAAGTCCTCAATATTTTAAGCCCCCTTAAAGGACGTACGCCCTTATTATTTATGACCCTGGAAATATCTGCATGACATCGAATTGTAGCGACGGCAAGTCTCCAGCGATGCACGGCATCGGAGAGCAAAAGAAATTGTTTGCGTGTACAATTTAATTCTCCAAGTGAACTTCCCGAAGCGAAGTTTATGGAATGCAAAACTTGATAAAATTTCATCTCACGCAGATATCTTCAGGGTCATTATTATTTTAAGACCCTTTAAGAATAATAAGGACATAAGTAAACCAAAAAGGGCACTTACGCCCTTACAATTATTGTAAGCCCACTTAATGATCTTAAGGGGCTTAGAATAATAAGGGTTTTGGCCCATGAAGGTGGGCACCTCTTGTCCAGGTCTCGATTATTCTAAATCCCCTTGAGCTCCTGCTCAGATTTTGATTATTGCAAGTCCTTTGGAGACTTTTCATGCGAGCGCGCGAGTCACCAAAACATGTTGCCTTGTATTCCTCGGCGAAAATCAAAATTATGAAAAACTTGTTTTGTTTTTAATTTTGAAAAAACCACGAATTGTTGGATTATCATACATTTTTTATAATACTTTAATTTCCAAAGATAAAAAATAAAAATTACAGAAAATGCTCTCTTGCAGGAGTTTTTTTTTTATAAAAATAAATTCACGAGGAACCAACGTGAAAATGTATTGTTGTCAGGGTTAAAAAAAATTATATATATGTATAGTTCATCCCACGACTTTCGTGATCAAGCTCCAGCGACGAAATCCACGGGACGGCCGGGCCGTTGCCGGGAGGCGCGCATGTAGACTAAACGAAAAACTCTTTCGCTTAGAAACACAACTGTAATATCTCACCTTTCCGCGCGGCACTGTGTCGGCCGTCACAGGCTTCTGGGCAAAGTGACGGGGCCACGCTGCCGGAGGCCCTCGAGCCATTGCACCTATTAAATTATGCACGTTAGCTCGACGTCAGTTATCGACGCGGGCTAAACTGGAGTTTTCCATAAAAACGACGAACTCCTATGCCGGGTAGGCGGGCGAGAAAAAAAGAAAAAAAAGGAACAACTCAGACCCATTAAAAATTCACGTCTGCACCGAACGTTAGCTTTTCGCGGGGCGTCTGTTTTTTCAACGAATTTCAATTTCGTATAGTTTCCCCACACAGTGATGCCGAAACGCGTCTATTATTGCGCCGCAGAAGCGTATAATAATGCATCGATGCGACGATGTTATGTTTCGAGAGGAAAGATATTTTCGTGCCGAAATAAAATGAAAATAATTCGTCGAGATTGGATAACATATCGTGGTTTGCGGTGAAGAGAAACGAGTGTACCAGTGGCGAATGCTGAGTAAAGCCAGCCCGTAACCGAAACTCCGTCGAGAGAGAGGTTGAAATTGGAAAGGGGCGCCGTGCTAGGAGCTCTACGCTCGCTCCCGTCCTATAGAGTGAGGTCGGGTTAGGCCACCTAATCCAATGTTTTACAGGTTTACTGATTGCGGCAGAACGCCGTGCGGGGGGTGCCCTTGCCACGTCCCCGGGCCCGTTCTGCTATCCACCGGAAGGGAATGGATCGGGCTGAAGCCTATACTGGATCCTCCTCTCCCACCACACAATTCCCTCTCCGTCGTCCTAATTCTCCGACAAATAAACGCATCATTGAGCTCCCGTGGACTTACCAATCAGGCGTATACCTCTGGACAGAACTGCACAATTCGTGCGGAAGGCTACGCGATTCGGCATAGCAATCGAGGAACTAGTTATAGGACAATAAACCCTCCCCCCCCCCCATCGGTGCCCGTCTATCCCATCATTCGGTCGAACAAATCTCTTTTCTCGCCAGATAACTTAGGCGCTCGATTCCACTCAAAGATTTCACAAGCTATCCCTCATAGTTGTCACATGGAAGTCATTATTTTCTATTTTTTATTTATTTTATTTTATTCTTTAAGGGCAAAACCCTTTTACCAGTAGTAATGTTACAATAGTGCGTGCCAGTGTTGTATGAACAATTGTAATTACGGTAACTTTGTACTAGCAGCGATAGGTTCGCGGTTGATGTGCGGTTGGCGGTCCCCAGTCAAGCAGCACGGCTCGCGTTCAGTACTTGGATGGGTGGACCGCCAAGACGCCCGCTGGTTGACGCATCGAATCGCGGAGCGGGATCGAATTTCCTCGGAGATTGGTCACTAGAAATCTACCACTTTCGAAACAATATGTACGGATTTTTTACTTTTCTTTATCTCTAGAAGGTTGCAATTTTATGAATCTTTTTCCTTCGAATTTTTACTACTTCATGCGATAGCCTTGTACTGATCAATAATCTTTTTCGTTTCTTATTTTAGATGTGTAAAATGTCTGGAATCATGGCTGCAGTCGCAGAACCTTTTTTTAGCATCCTTAATTTATTTTTATTGCCCTCCAGAAAATGTGCAGAGCAGCTGCGAGTTTCAATAAATAAGTGGAATAGAATCTATGATAATAGAATCTATGATTTCTATTTTTTTAATATCGAAAAAAATCCTCGGTCACACTAGAAGACGGCTTTAACACGCTTATAGTCGTGGTTTGTGCACGAAAAACGGTACGAGAAATACCAAATATCTCCTCAATATCTTCAAGTTGCTGGAACGATGTTCGCAATTTATCCGCTAAGTTGGATTATGATTATGAAATAATGGATAACAATTTTTTGTTTTTCAATTTTTTTTTTTTGCGGCGTCGTCGATCCTCGGGCGTCGAGCCCGAAACGAACCGTGCGGCCCACCGTCGACGGGCACCAATTTAGGATATGTATAGCGTGTTACCACGACATTTCCTTCAGTAATTGTGCATTACGCAAATTTTCATACCCGTGGGAGATTCACCGAGAGCGAGGATAAAGGAGAGCTCATGCCGTTACAATCTTTGAAGCTACCAATGAAATTCCGCATAGAGCTCTCATATCCCCCGCCACCCGCGTAACTATATACATATATGTATACTTTTTATCCAGACCTGTCCCGCGCGTTTCTTTTTCCGCTCTCATTCTTTCTTTTCCACCGGTAGCTTAGGGCGATATGCAAAAGCGTTGAATATCCCAGGACGACGCCTTTACTCCGCCGCTCCATGCTCGCCGGCAAGATTTCAACCGGTATATATGTATATCGATCTACCATAAAAATATTCCAAGTCCTCCAGCGGAATGTCGGGAATCCACCGTTAAAGATTTGATTATCCGTTGTAATTGCAACGTAGAAGATGCACCTGACAAAAAAAGTTTGAAAAAAAAGAACTAAACGAAAAAAAAGCATTGAGAAAAGTCGACATACTATCACCGGATTAAATAATATTTAATAATATATCGATCCACCGTCAAAATATTCTGTCCTCCAGCGGAATGTCGGGAATCCACCGTTGAACATTCGATTTTCCGCTGTAATTGCAACGTAGAAGATTCACCAGAAAAAAAAACGTAAAAAAGACGTTGTAGAAAGTAAACAAAATGAAAAAAGATTAAAAAATTTCTTGTTAGAGATTGATAAAAGTCGACATACTGTTACCGGATTAAATATTACCGAATAATGCCGCGACGAGGTTCCTTGGTGGCCCGCCGCTACGATGTATACAGCTTGTTATTGTCGAGATTATTACAAGATGTTGGCTGTTGACGTGGCGCCTTGTTATACAGAAACGCTCGAGAATATGCATTTTCCTATAACACGGGCACAATGGGTATGATGTTTAACGAGACCGTGTAAGCGCGAAGGCGGAAGCCGCAGGATAGAAGAGCGAGGAGACGGCGCGAAGGGGGGGGGAGGTGGAGGATTGAGTCTCTTTAACCGCAGAGGGCGAGCGTTGCGGTATATCTTTTGTTAGTACGATGTCACAATCGATAATGGCCAGATATGTTTTGATAACGGCTCCGCTGGATTTTTCTCTCGCAGTTTACCTCTCGTGAAGGCATCAAGCCCCGACGTTGTAGACCCACGTCCCGAGGGTCTCACGGCATCGTTCCCTAATCCAAGCTTTTGCGATGTCGACGCGCGCTACAGCAGCGACGGCCTCGTTCGCGCTACCGCCGCTAGGGGCGCTCCTGCCGCTCTTTCTGCCGGCTCGGCGCTGAGAGGACAGCTAAGCCCCAAGAACGTTTTCCGAGACCCGGTGAAACGACGCTTACCCGAACCACCAGACACCGGCTGACAACTGGAACGACGACGACGAGGGTGCCCATAATTTTTAAAAGTGCTACGACTCACCTGCTCTCCCGTATCTCCTGTCCGATGCCATGAGCGCGCCATATTTACACCGGTTTATCTTTGATTTATACGATTACTTTTTCGTCTTCTGTTTTTTAATCTTTTTCTTCTTTTCCTTTTCCTTACCTTCTTTGTTTTCAGAGTCCTTACCGAGAGACAGGAAGGACTGAGCAAAATTACAACGCTTCGTACAGCATGTGTGTTCGTGAGCGTCTTTCTGCCGTGCTACTCTTACCCATCCGTGGTGGCGATAAGGTATACAGGCGAAGCGAGAGAAACCGCGGCGAACGCTGGAAGCTCCGAACGGCTGAGGATCTTCGCCCGCTCGCCGTGCGCTACGAATTCAGTTGGCCGTGGATCTACCGTTGCGCGCTCGGGAAAGCGATAGCAGAGCCCCGGCACGGAGAGAGAGCATTTCCTAAGACGATTGTCTCGCATGCGAGCGTATCTGGGCTCGTGGGTGCTCCAACTGATGTTGCGTATGTAAAATGAAGATAAACCCCCCGTGAGAGCGAATCCCCGAGTCGCCAGACGCCTTCTCTCTGTACATAAAGGTATGTCCTATGTATACATGTGTATGGAAGATTGGGGCAAAACGGGGACGCTGCAGACTGCAGTCGCGGGGCAAAATGGACCACCGCCAAAATGTTGTCGATGCAATAAATGAAAAACAAGTAGAAACTGGCACTGAAATTACGAACCTGGAGATAGTACGCCTATCGATCGCATTGAGGGGACATAAATCGAGCGAACTGAAAGAAAAAACATCAATGGCGACGATCGAGGTTGAGACGTGGGCTATTTTGCCTCGAATCGTATTTTTCTCTTATACTCCGAACAGTTATTAGGGATATTTTTTTTTCTTTTTTTTTCGTAAACAGTCGATTCATATCTCCAGACTCGTATGCGCATATCCGGACGCCCTTTATTTTCCGGCGTGCCCATCTTGCCCCGCCCTCCCCCAACTTCATTTCCCTTATTCCCGTATCTACTTCAGCCTAGGAATCTTTGCATATACCTGCACGCGAGAGAATGTCCCGGAGCCTAGTTTTTACCTCAAAACTTTTATTCCCTTCCCGGCGTCTCTTGCGTCACCGATAGAGGGCTTTATTCTCTCGAGCATCGTCATTCTGCTAGGATTTTATATACGTTGGAGGTACCGTGAATTATTGCCTACCGAATTATCTACCACCCCGCCTCACTTCTCTGCACGGGATCCAGAACTACGTCTATATCACACCCATACTGGATTACTAGTTCTTCATCCTTTCACCTTACTTCGGCCATTCTTCTTCTATCTCTGTGACTCCCCCAGCTCCTTTTTCTCACTCCGTGTCTCGTTCACGATAGCGAACTTTTTTCACGATTTTTGTATTCGTTTTCATTTTTTTTTGTTTCCGATAAATAATGCACAGATATTTACGACCTCTCCGCTCATGCGAATGATGCATTTTTTATGGGATTCAGCGAGTACACATGCCAGTGATATGCGAACCTCGGTACGCCCGGATAAGCTATGCTATATGCGTTACGTACAACGTTGTAGTACACACTCTCGCACCGTCTCTATGGGCGCTGGCGGTGAAAACACACAATACCGCTTGCAAGAATAAAGAGACATCTGGGACCTGTACGGGTAAGCCCGTCCGTCTGTGCGAATGCAACGTGGGCGCTTCAAACTCTAAATGTACCCGACATAACATTACTTTTATAGCAAACCTTTTTTTTCTCGTTTTTTAAACTTTTTTATACGATTCAACCGTTGAAACGCAGCAACAGCATCTTGCTCGTAAAATTTATTGATTTCCATTGATATTCTCCGTACCTACCCGAGCGGAAAGAAGTGGATAGACAGTTTTGCCCGATTACCCCCTCCCCGCCGCCGCTATGCGATCTCAAGCGATCCATGTCCGCGCTCCGCTCGGCCAGTGTAATTTCTCTAAGTTAACAGTTCTATTAAATCCCACAAAAGCTGTTTTACTCCGGGCGAAACTGGACGTTCCACACCATCCATCACGGCCCGCAGACAAGTGGTACATTCTTCGAGAAACAAAAATAACGATGTCATGGTAAAGGAGCCTGCACACGCGGCGTATTGTTTTTTCTCGATATTTTACCTACTTCACCGGACTAAGGTGAGACGTGCCGATGATAATACTGCCGATCGTATTTGTTGAAACGATTAACTATGCGATTAGACCTCACGGTCTAATATATTTTCCATTTCTCTCTAGTCAAAGCCAAACTTGTTCTTATTACGTTCGACAGACTCAAGATGCGCCATGGTTTTTCACAACGATCTCATTGTTTTATTTTCCTATGGAGTTATTCTAATAATAAATATCTTCAATAATCATCGTAATCCTTAGTGAAACCCGATCAATCCTTGAAACCTCGATACTTTTGTTTATATCTATTTTTATCTTGCGAGGGGTCTTTGAAGAAGAAAAAAGTTAGTCATCTCGAGGTAGCGTCAAAGTGGGTGTAACAAAACGAGAATTATATTCTCGTTTGCAATTCGCAATTCAGAGACAACAGGATTTACCATATGATTGATGAATGCAGGCTCGAAGGGCCGCACACTTCGGGGAGGTTGGAATACCCTGGCCTTACGGATACCGCGCCGGGCGATACTGTATAAAAAGAAAAACGATTGAAGAAGGAGCCTCGGGCGATGTGTTTCGCATTCGCATTCATGATATGCGCGAGGTTTTTTCCCGAAAAAGGTGCGAGGGTCCGAAATTGCAGGGAACCGGGAATGAAAGGAGCGCGCCCCCTCACAGCGGCATAAACAACTACCTTTTTCACGGGCGAAGCCTCCCGAAACCGCCGCATTTCCAATTCATTTACGTTGGATATCGTAAACAATGTAAACTGCCGAACCGTGCAAATAAGTTTCGAATACGTAGTGTGGCTTCGTGCGAAACTTTCGGTATTATTATTTCTCGAAAGATGTTAGGTTAAACTCGACTCGGTGTGTTACACTCCGCGAGACAGACTGCCGCTTCGCCGGCAATAACAATTTTTCTTATGGACACCGGGGAGAGAGTACATAAGCTCGCGCCCGGTCTAAGCCACTGTCCGTGTGTATCTTACACGTGGCGTCGATAAAAAAAGAAAAAAAAGGAAAAACGGCGGAATAAAAGAGAGATATTGCGGGCTCCGGTTATATACACCATGAGGCAGAGCTGGTATAGCTATTAGAGAAGCAAAGTCCCATTTGATGGGTCACGATCGAAGTGGAAGCCAGAGTACATTAGCCACTCTCTCTCTACCTCTATATAGGTACTTATAGCATCGCGCGGTGGGAGGAGCGTACATTTAGATGCGGAGCAACGATTCTTTGCTTGCGAAACAAACACCGCTGGAGTCAACGACTTGGCCAGGAGGGGACTCAGGGACTGAATAAAGTCGGTAGGGCAAAAAAAGCTTCGATATAGCACCTTTGCCGAACGACCGCAGGCGAGACTCTCAGCTCTCTCTATATCTCACTATCCTCGCTCAATCTTCAGCTTCCTTCCATTAATTTGTTTACTTTTAGCCTCCCCCTCGACCGCCATCGCGGTCTCGGGACACGTGCGGTTCGCGCACGCGGTACGTGTATCGACGCTACAATCAATCCCGGCCGTCACACGCTGAAAGTCTTCTCACACTTTGAGGTGAGAGAAAGAAGTTGATTTATTGAGAAAAATTACTTGGAAATTTCGTCGAGACTGATCGATCGGTTGCGGCACTTGGACTTTTTGTATTGGACTTTTCTTTTTGTCTTTTTTTTTTACATTAATCCTTGCAGATTTTTCGAGTAATCGTTGATAATTGTTCCCACAAACTTACTCTATTCAATTGAAGGGTAGATATGATTCTGTACATCATTTACCTATGGTACAAGCAGTTTTCTGAAGTGCCGACCGCCGGTCATTTATCCATTCAGTAAGGATCAATCGAAGTCCCTTTTTACTAAAAATAGATAGCATCACAGATTTCATTATCGTCCGCAGTATGTTCTTTCCTGCTCGTGATAAGGGCGTTTATCTTGTATGTTTCACGCGAAGGATTGTCGAGTCACGGTACAATAGCTGGAAACTTCGCGTAGGATCAGATTACCCTTTTTTTAAGTAAAGAAAAATAGCGAATTACGAATTAATCCCAAAACATCTTTGTTATCAATAAATCGATCAGCAGAAAGAAGTTCTTTGGCTTAAAAATATCCCCCCAAGCCATTTTGAAAGTAGAAAAATCGAAAGGGGGTACCCTTTCGATTTTTTGACAAAAATGAAAATTTCGAGAAAGGTCCTGGTTTTACGTATTCCCTATGAAAATGGGTCTTCTGAAGCGAATGCCGGTGGCAGAAATTCGATATCTCGAAAAAAAAAATTTCGCCATTTTGAAAGTAGAAAAATCGAAAGGGGGTACCCTTTCGATTTTTTGACAAAAGTGACTTTTTTCAAAAAATTTTTTTTAGAATTTTTTCGTTAATGAAATCGTTAATGAAAGGTTGGGAAATATGCGACTTGAAACCAATGGCGGAGGTTTTAAAAATGGGGGGTAAAGTATTACAAATAACGGTTATCTGACCGGATATTTACCGTCCCGTATAACTGGCAATAATTCTCGGACGAACGCGCTAACTACCGATGGAAACTCGGTAGAAGATAGTTTTTTTTTTTGTTTTTTGGTCAAATGTGTATCACGTTCGGCTTGAAAGTGGTGAGGAACTTTCGTCCCTCTCTCACCGGTTCTCTCGCTCTCTCCCTCTATCTCTCTCTCTTTCTCTCTCTCTCTCTCTCTCTCGCAAGAGAGAGCGTAAGTCGGGTAGTCGTGTGATCGGAGTGATTGTGATCATCGCCGAGAAGTGTACGTAGGATAGGGGCGAGAGAGAGGACACATCTCGCAGACACAGCCGAAGAGTCAAAGTTTTTTAATCCCCATGTTGTCGAGAACGATATTCGTCGGTCCGCGGGACAAATGACAGTAGAAGTTTGGTCGAGCCACCGACCGATAGTTTTTAACAAAGGAGAGGACGATGCATGCCCTTGCATTCTGCTCGCCGCGACGACACATCGGAGATTCCTAGCCTCGCGAGTTGATGAAGGTTACGCGGAGAAAATATTTCGTCGGGGAAGCCTCGAACGAGGCTGCCGACTGCACGAACAAAATCGTTTCGATCATAAGGTACACCGCGACTCATCGATCGAACGCTAATCAGGCAGAAAAAAAACAACAAAAAATTTTGGTGAAATAATAAATTTTTTTTTTTTTCTGAAGCTTGGATAGTAGCACCGATGCAAGGGGTCATCCACTGGGTCAGTGACAACGACGTACATCATCAATGGGAAACTGTTCATCTTGTTTCAAGGTGCCTACCCCGCCGTCTAACGCCGATCCTTCCAACGTGCCTGTACTCAAAGACGGTATTTAAAAAAATTAGATACAACAAATTCTAAGGACTGCAGCAGATTTTCATATATATATGTATATATTTTTCTTTCTTCTTTTTTATTTCAGAGACCATGGAGCTAAGACGTTTGTTCCCAGCGAACTCTTGCCCTCGGAGTAGCCGCTTGACTGCCACGGATGGGAGAATAAATGGAAACACTAAATTGCCACTGGTCGACGTAGCAGCGTTGAACAATGTTGGCTCGGACAATTGCGGCTCTGTGCCGCCGATTCAGAACAACGTGCGCTTGTCTCGGGGCTTCTACGCCAGACTGCCACCTCTGGGACGATCTGGCACCGCCAGTGCCACGAACACACCCCAAGAGACCGGCAGACAACAGAAAGAGCCGTCCGAAGCAAAGTTGAACGCTCTCTTTGAGCAGTACAAGGTATTGAGCACTTTTTTGGATTCACCTTACTACATACATGGACCAAAAAAGGTTGTAACATTTTTTGGATGGAAAACAATCATACATTCTTTTTTTGACGGAAAAAGATCGTGAATTTTTTTTAAGGGAAAAAAGTCGTCAATTGTTTTGAACAGAAAGAAATCGTAATTTCTTTTTTGGACGGACAGAAATTATGAATGTTTTTGGACGGAAAGAGATTGTGAGTTTTTTTGGACGGAAAAAGATCGTGACTTTTTTTTATTCCAGGATCCACACGAGGACATAATATTGGCCGATGGAATTGAGCGGCTGTGCGAGGATCTCCAGTTGTCGCCGGACGAGTTCAAGGTGCTCGTTCTTGCATGGAAGCTCGACGCCGAGCAGATGTGTCAATTCACGAGGCGCGAGTTCGTAACGGGACTGAAGAGTATGCGGGTCGACTGTGTGCGCGGTATACAGGGACGTTTGCCGGAGATCGTTCAGGAGCTGACGATAAACGCCGATCTATTCAAGGATCTTTATCGCTTCACGTTCCGCTTCGGCCTCGACGTCATATCCGGTCAGCGAATATTGCCGGCCGACATGGCAATAGTCCTGTGGAGATTGGTGTTCACGATACGCGAGCCTCCCCTGCTCTCCCGATGGCTCGTCTTTCTCGAGTGTCACCACGTCCGCGGCATACCGAGGGACACGTGGAACATGTTTCTGAACTTCGCCGAGGTGATCGGCGACGATCTCGGGGCTTACGACGACGCCGAGGCGTGGCCGAGTTTGTTCGACGATTTCGTAGAGTACGAGAACGATCAGATGAATCAGAACATTACCAAGGACGATATTATCAAGGATTCGTTAGCCGATAAGGATTGAGAGCTTTCTATAATACGAAAAAAAAATTACCCGATCGATAACGATACGATGTTTCGAAGAAACAAAAAAAAAATAACGAAAAAAGAAAAGAACGACGAATCCATCGCTCCGAGTTCGTCCAGCTTTGACCGCGAGACAACGAGCCGTTCGGAAACTTTCGAGCGTAACAATATTGTTGACTATCGAGTGTGGAATTTTCGGACTCGGCGCGGTTAGCGTAGCTTGCGTTTGAAAACTGCTCTGTTCACCCATTCTTCTCTCAAACCGCCTTTCTTACTTTGATCTCTGAGCGTATCGAATTAAACGGTACGTCGACCCATTTTATCCAGCCTCGTTTTATTTTGCTCTATTGCTATCCGTACCAGTAAGATTAGTGCGATATAACTTTTGTATCCACCCACGGGAGAAGAATAGACGCCCCCTTCCGCGATGGCATCTCCATGGTCAAGTGATAAACTATATATTTCATTTATCTACGTTATTATTCGTTAGTTCGACATAGGCATAGGGGTTTTTCGACGATTCGGAAAGAAATTTTATGGATAACATTAACTACTTAGTGTGAGAATGAAGGTAACGATAGATCCTCGAAACCTATAAAGGGACGAGCGTCTATTAAAAAAAATTAGCTAGAGCCACTCCGTTGATCGATTTCCGAACGGGCGATCGTAACAAATTTGGCCCAAACTTGTGATACGCAAACACGCGACATCGATCGATGATCGCGACGCGCTCCGACTTTATTGATGTAAACGTTTTGACTTTGACACCGACAAAGGTACGTTGACTCTCTTCTCGTCGTACCGCAAGTGACGAGTTGGCGTTAAATTTTCCGGTCGAAAGCCTTTGGTCGTTGTACAATATATTTTATCGGTAAAAACCGACGCGACTCGCTCGAGAGAAGAAAAAAATTATCGATCGTACAAAAACGATCTGGCGCGCCGTCGCAGCTCTTCGATTGTACACGCGTGTTTTATGTTCGGCTAATATATGTATCCTAGATCTCGTGTGTCCGCGTGTGTGCGTGTGTATCTCTGCGTGTGCGTGCAAACGGTTCTTTCGACTATTAACCGTTTAAAAGTATAAAACGCTCGAGCAGTTCTACTCGATATCTCATACGATATTGAAAGTACGACCAATTTGTGATTATACGAGGGAGTATAATTACTCTCTATACATGTGCTGACGACGAGCGTTCATGTGATTTGCAAAATACACAATATATATATATATATATATATATATATATATATATACACACGCTTTTTTGTGTTCGATTAAAAAATTGCGGAGCCATTCTCCGCGGGGTGTAATTTATTATTCGATCGGAGTTAATTCGCTCTCGCTGTCTTACTTAGTTATCGGTAATCGTATCTAGCTGAATCCTAGCCGTGTAACGAAAAAAAAAATTAAAAAATAATGTAGAAACAGTGAAAGAAGGTGTCGACAATCACCTAGATGTTCTCATTTGTCTCTTGCGTATCGCTCGACGCGTAGAATACTTATCAATGTTCATTGATACGCACAAAGATTAATCAGAAAGGAGGTTCTCTTTTATTTTTGTTGTCATGGATGATAGTGATATCGCATCGAGTTCCAATTCGACGAACAAGTACGAACAAAAAGAACCACTTTTATATATGTGATAAATGAAAGCGAAAAAAAAGAAAAAAAATTGTAACGGCGGCCTCTCTTTTTCACCGGATCTTCCTCGATAGGTAGAGTTTAAGTATCGTCGCCGACGATAATATCGGACCCGGAATTTAACCGTGAGTTTCGTGATTTATGTATTATACACTCATCGATTGCATCCCATCATCGACTTAAAAAAAATCAGTTGCCCCTACCGTGAATCGGAATGGTAAAAAAGTAAGATCCAAAAAAAAAAAATGAATAATATCATCGTCGCAACATTTCCGCCGAAAATTCGTGGCCTTCTATTGTCACAAATTTATAAATAATAGTGAACAAAAAAAAACAAACCCGGGGAAATGCTGAACACTCGAGGGAGGGGGAAAGAAAAAACACGATACTCATAGACGACATTATAGATTACCGCATACGAGGGTCGCTATAGATAATGTATAGATATATATATATATATATATATACTAGAGGCGGCTGTAAAATTAATTGTACGTGTGGTAGACGATTTTAGAATCGGAGAGTTAAAAAAAAAGAAACTAAAAAACGAAAAAAGAGCACGACTGTTGTAGAGTATATATCAGATTGGAAAGTGCCAACAAATAGTTGCGTGTGACGAGATGAATCGAAGGGGGGGAGAGATATAGAAAATAAATTTTAACGATTCTACGGTACATTAATTACGGAGCTGCCGGACCTGGCGGTGTCGGCTTGCTTAAACACGACTATTATAATACATGTGTATTTATTGTATATTTTTATTATACACTGTTTTCTTACGTGACACACCATCCTAACGATTGTGAATCTTTCGATGTTCGATACTAACAATTATTCGTCGACGAGACGATTCGTGACGTATTTAAAAAGTTACAAAATAAAAAAAAATGACGCTGCGCAACTGAGCGATGTCGATCGGTGCGCGCATGCGCGAGCGATCAGCTGTTTATCCGCGCCAGTACTGGCCAGTACCCGTCGAGCTTTCGCCTCGATTGCAACTATAATGGGTCGTCTGACGTTCATACGGTCGACGATTAGTCTCGCTATGAGAAGTCTCACTGAGGTTTCTTATCGCTGCAGAGCGTACGAAAGATCCTACGATCGATGCGCGACCAGGAGCGAGGACAATCGTTCGAGAATCTCTAGAATAAATCTCTACTCTAGCGACGTCAAGCCGAGATGCTGGCAGTGCAATTGTCCTCAGGACTCTGAGATTTTCTGCCCGAAGTGCAAAGCCCTCCAAGAGCCTCCCGAAAATCTTAATTACTTTCAAGTAATTGGCATAAAGGAGGATTACGACATCGAGAGCAAAGACATGCAGCGAAAGTACAGGGAGCTTCAGAATAAACTGCACCCGGACCGGTTTAGCAATCGAACCGAGGTAAAAAAAAATATATCGAAGCCACATCGCCGCGAACCATAAACATCGAAATTTATTTTTTATGTTTTATTTCCAGAAGGAGCAAGAGATATCCATGAACATGTCGTCTCTGATCAACAAAGCCTACAACACACTCTCGCATCCTCTTGAGAGAGGATTGTACATGCTGAGATTAAACAAGGTGTCCATACCGGAGGGAACCACCAGCCTGGAGCCTGAATTCCTTATGGAAATAATGGAGAGGAACGAGAAGGTGGAAGAAGCCTCAGAGGACAAGGATAAAATAATTTCACTCATAGAAGAAAACAATTCTATACTGAATACCCTTTCGCAGTAATGACTTTCAATGATTGATAGATCATTTGATCATTATTATGATCCTGAAGATATCCGTATGGCATTAAATTTCATCTTTGGCAAGTCCTTGTTAGTTCACTGCTTTAGGAAGAAAAAAAAATTGTTCACTTGCAGATTTTTCTTCTCCAAGTGAACTACGCCGAGCAAAGTTTGTAAGATGCAAAACACATCCTTTATAACTTGCTGAAATTCAATCTCGCGTGGATATCTTCAGTCATTCATTTTTTTTATTCCGCTCCATTGATGAGGAATAATATTTTTTCCAGACAAGTGTCCGAAGCCTTTGGCCACATGGATATAGAAAGATCAAAGCTGTTACTCATAAAGATGAAGTATTACTCGAGTCTGCAGGAAAGATTGAAGAATCTCAAGAGGGAACTTGGTATAGTGGATTGAGAAGGTGATTATTTTCTCGCGATCCTGTGACTGTGTTTGAGGCTACAGGGGCAATGTACATAAAAACGATAGCTTTAAGACACTATATTGTCAATTTAACATACGAAAAAAAATAATTAAGGATTGTCTTTTGTCCACTGTTCCAACCAGCCGACTATCCTCGCTACGTTGTCGCTCATCTGCTGCTCGTTGTTGCTCTCGAGTTCTGTGACTATTTCGTCCCTGTAAGAGGCCTTGGCCTCCTCCAGTATGGTCTGAAATATTTCGCAATCAATGTTGTCTTCCAATTTCCGTCCCTGATAGCCCCTCGCCGTTAGACGGTCGTACAGTATCGTGTTGCTTGTCCTGAGTACGACGACCAGATCGAACCACCGCTCCGGAAAGAAATCTGCACCGTGATAGTCGACGATGTTTCCGCCGTCGCTCATGTGATCCTCCATACTGTCGAGCAGCTTGTCCTCGTCCAGAATCGGACACTTGTAGACGTCGTCGTACTCTTCCAGACACTTGTTGTCAATGGCCAGCTTGCTGACCTCCCGCCAAACGAGGCCAGTCTCGTCGGCGAGCCTTCTCGCCAATGTACTTTTCCCGACGCCCGGCGTACCTGCGGTTACAATCGATTATCGATAAACGAACGGCGCGCGCCGATCGAGCTTCTCGACGCATAACCTCGCGACGAGCGCTAAACTTTTTTCATTTACCAGTTATCAGTATGTTCGGCTGTTGTCTCTTCGCACTCGGCATCCTGGCTGTGAAGAACCTTGCTGGGTAACCTCGCAAGTCCGGAGAATTGGTCTTTCAGTGTGTCGAGATTTTTGACACTCGCGACACGTGTTTACTGACCACGCACGTTTTCGTCGACCGTCGATGTGCACACACACGAAGCCCTCGTGTTGTTCTTCCCCCACATCGACTCGGCCCGCTCGACTTATATTTAGTCGCCGCGTCGAGCGGGCCGTTCGAGCTTTGATTTCTGTTGTCCTTGAAAGGTCTTGATAATGACCTTGAATTGCTGTTTTGTAAATCCTTGATGTAAACTTTTTTTTGCAAATTCTTGAATTTTGTTATGTTTCGTTCGATCCTCGTTCGTTTATGTTCATGTTTACAGCGGTGGTTCAATTTTTGAGAAAATATTCGAAAAGCGTTATAATAAAAGACTACGAAATATTGTTATATAGTTCCATATTGTGTTTCAGGTACGCCCGAACTGAACAGGAACGTATTTGCGGAAATCTATTCATCGCGGTAAGTCACGATCATATTTTATTTTTTCGAATAAATAAGCGACAAGGTTTTGCCCCAGAATTACGAAATCGTGGTCCGAGAAACGTCAAAGTTTCGAGATAAATTGTATTTATTTACCGCATTGTACATAAGAGGATTATCTATAAATTGTTCATACGACTGTCGACTCGTTGTCGAACTCCAAGCTGTGCTTCAGCAACGCCATTTGATTCTCTAACACCGTTATACGCTGAAAAGTCCCATACGTAATATCCGTTAATTTTTTTAATGTTTTTTTCACGTTTCTCTTATTTTACTATCGTTGACGTTATACCGTGAGAAAAAATTTTCGCTGATTTCCCGCGTTAGCGTCGGTGGCTGACAGAAGAGCCTTGTACCGTTCCTCGAGCAGACTGGTGAGCCTCTCCAGTTCACACTGCTTCTCCGAGCTGAGGCTCGTCGTCAATTCACTCTGTTGTTCCTGGAGCTGCAGCTGCAGACTCTTTATCTCCAGCTCTTTGGTCTGCTTGATTACAGAAAGAAAAAAGAAAAATGGCATTCACGATGAATATTACTACAACGCGTTGTCAAGCGCGATCTACGGCAGACGAGGACCTCGAGAACGTGGGATATCTTCTTGGCGCAGTCGATGCCGATTCTCTCCTTTGATCTCTCAAGCCTAAGGATTGCCCTCTTCAACGCTGATATTTTTTGCAGCAAATTATTATTCTGCGTCTGCGAAGCAACTTCCATATCATTTCTCATCTTCGTCAAGTCTTCCTTCATCGTGCTGCACTGCTCAATCATGAAGGACTGCAGCTTTCCCTCCTGGGAACGAAATAATAATTTTTTTTTAGGTAATATTTGAGATAGCTTTTTAGTTTTTTTTTTTTTTTTTTCTCGGACGAGTTACATCGTCGATCTTGGTTCGAAGCTTCTCCTCGAGCTCGCGAATGTTGTTGCTCAGCGACTCGACTTCCTCCATCCTCATCTTGTCCATCTTCGCGAGTTCGTCGATCTTTTCCCTGATAATTTCATCCTTGATTAGCAGAGCTTTCTCCTTTTCGTCCAGTAATGTTTTGCAATTTGATTCCACGATTTTCATCTGCTCCTTGTAATTCTGCTCGATCGTCGTTGTCTCTTGCTCCTGCGGCGCAAAGTAATTTTTATTTTAACGTGCGAGAAAGTATCCGCACCGGGATATCGTCTTCACCTTCTCGAGAATTATTTCTTCCAATCGACGATTCGTCGATGAAATTTTCTCGTACAGTTCGGCGTTCTTCGAATCGGCTTCTCGGAGTCGTGAGTTCAATTCCTCGATCTCCTCGGTCATCGTCGTCTTGTACTGCTGCACGATGTCCCGGTGATTTTTCTCCAACTCGTCTTTCATGTTCTTCACTTCCACGAGCCTGATTACAATAGCTTTCACTACGTACAATAAATCCATCTCGCTGTCTTTCGGAATACATTAATTCCTCACTTTGTCCTCAGCTCGGTTATTTCACCGGTCATGCGTTCGATGGTCGATTGCAAGGTTGCCGATTCATCTTCGCACTGGCAGTTCTCTCGAGCGTACGACAAGTCTCGCTTCAGTCGTTCGTTCTGACTCTGGAGTTCCTTCACGATAACAGTCATGCTGTCCCTTCGCTGCCTCTGCGCCGCCAACTGATTCCTGTCCAATCTTATCTTCTCGCACAGTCGAACAACCGGTGCATCGGCGATCGAGTAGTCGCAACTTATCGAACCCGCCGAGCTGCTCGATCGACGGCGAGCGGGCGTTTTTCTTCTCAGCTTCGCGCTCGATTGTCCTGAACACTCGTGTGTTACAGCGTCACTCGTATCCGAGAGATCGCTTAGAGAAGAGCTTGCTTCGAGCTGAGAAAAAAAAGGAGATTAGGAAATTGAAGATTTGTCTTTCCTTTGCAACCTTAAGTACGGAGTCTTTTTTGATAGTCGATTTGTCGATCTTTCTTTTAATCTTGCAAAACGATATAACGTCACGAAATTTGGATTTTTTCATAAAAAGACTAGACACTACACTCAAGAAGTTTCTGGATAATTGATCGAAAAGATTTCCAATACAGCTTCAACATTTTTCGATAAACGGCGTGTTCGAAAATAAGAAAGAGATCGGCAGAAATTCATATGTATTCGGATAAATTGACGAATTAATTTTGGCAAGAAAAAGTTAAGTTGCCGGTTTTTTTTTGTCAACAATTTTTTTTTCACTAGTTTGTTAATAACTTTTTGGGATTATCAATATATAAAATCAATGTTCTTAACACCGTTCGAAGCGATGATTTTTTCCATTAGGAAGTATTCGAGATACTCTCTGAACCTTAATTTTGGCTGGGATTGTCATTCCCTGCTTAAAGGGCGAGCCTCAAAGGGCTCGCTTACCGTATGATTGCAGAATCCTGGCAGCGGGGCGAGGGGACCTTCCCGCGGTGGTTTGCCGAATATCCCACCGACGTGACCCGATTTGAGATGACGACAAAGCTCGAACAAATAACAATTTCTCAGTGATCGCTGACTCGTCGCGCGGCTCAATTTGTCGAGCCAGAAACGGCACAGTTGCTTGTCTTCGGCAATGGTCAATCCAAGTATGTACGGCCTGACGCGCTCGTATGTGTCTCTGAAGAACTCGTCCAATTTAAGGGCCTCCTGCTCATCGCGTTCCTTCGGTCCCGACATTATAACGTCTCATGATCCTACGACATTTTCGTCTTCTTCCCGAGCTGACATTGACGTATCCCGACTCGCAACGTGCCCGCCGCATTGTGAAGATAGCGCCGGAGTGTGCAGGAAAAAAGTAAGACGAAAAAAAAATGCGGACTTTTGTTGCTTTTCGTTTATTCCTCGCTCGGACGAGACACTGTTTCCGATCACATGTATCTGCGGAATGCTAGAGTGCACGAGTTGAGTGATTGTTTTTTCTTTGGAATTCAAGGATCTCTCAAAATATCCGTTGTATCTTTTTTTTCTTTACAAAACTATATTTATCGTGCCCGGGATATCAACACTACTGACTTCTACGAGTAATCTAGTTAGACCCGCGGAACCCCCGCGTACGCAGCCGCGTATTTTTAATCGAAGAAAATTGAGAAGAAAAATAAGTGATCTAACTTCGACTATTTAATTTTATTTGATTATCGGCCGTTTGTTTGAGCTCGGACAGTCTGCTTCTCATGGGATGCAAGTGAGTTCCCGTCCACTCGTCGACCGTCGCCGGGAAGAAAACAGATTCCATCTGCACCTTCAGGTAGCCCTCCAGGGACGAGAGCTCCAGTAATAAACTGCACATTTTTTTTTTTTTTGAGTCTACAGTTTTCCTTCGATAAATCATCATCGTCTACTCTTTTTTTATACTCACTCTGAGAACGCGACCAACAGACTTTCAAGTTGCATGGGATTTGTGTAGTTGTTCGCTACTTGCCAGGGATTAAGCCACGTTGTTATTCTGAGAAAAGGACAGAGGAAAAAATTATACGCAAAATAAGACGACTCGATTTCGCTGCGTTGCTGCTATATATTTTTTTTACTCACTGCTCGCTATTGACGATGTGTTCGTACTTGGTTTTGAAATTGAGAAACCACTCGATCCCTCCGGTGATTTGCCAGCCGGGATACTGAAGATTGCTCGGAATAGGAGCGGGTCGTATTTGAGGATTTACGGTCAGGAATCTGTGATCGACGTAGCCGAGACTCTTGGCAACCTGCATGTGTGTCTGCTCGGAATAACCGTGCAGCCACACTTTTATGCAGAGGGCCAGGGACGGTATCGCCGTCGGTAGAATCTCGCACATCGTTGCATAGTGATCGTACCTGGGGAGCAGAAAATAAAAAACGAAGAATCTTCTATTATTCACAGGTACTCTTCGTTATTCGTTATTTTTATATACAATTATTTTTCAACGTTTTATTACCTCGACCATCCCGTGAAAGCCGTACCGCGAAATTCGTGAACCTTATTGCCGTTGCTTCCCAACTCTTCGAGCCACCTCTCGTGATTGCTGATGTGATGGCTTATAACGGGAATCTGCTGACTCGAGCCCGTGGCCCCTTTGAAAGCCGTTGCTATCCACAAATGGGGAAATACCGCGCTGTATTTCGTCCACAAGTCTGCGAGAATTAAATTATAATGGAATTACAGTTTTCGTTGCCGACCGAGTTCCTTTTTTAAGCATTGTCTTGGTGATGTATAACCCACCCCCACGCTCAGTTGGTAACAAAAACTGTACTGAATGCCGTTTCGAAATCGCAGACCTCCGAGGAAAAAGAAAACTGTCTTTCCCTGGGAAATTGACAGACGCAGGGACAGAACATTTTCTTTTTCGTCGGTGGCCTGCGGACCCAAAACGGCATTTATTATCATTTTTGTTACCAGCGGCAGTATTTTACATCACCTACAGAGTATGTGCAATACCGCGATCGGTAATAAAAACTGTAATAAACTTTTCACGATCAAAAGAAAAGTCTCATCGAAAGCTGAGATGATATCCGCTTCCGATGAAACTTTTCTTTTGACCGTACATACGAGAATCCGTGAGAAAAGTTTATTACAGTTTTTGATACCGACTGAGCCCGGGATGGACGGGCGGGAGGGGTTTCACATGGTCTTAACGTCGCGTTAAAAGTATCTCCGGTTCGAGATTATCACCTCGTGGCAAATTGAAAGTCTCCCTCGCGTTGTAGTGCCATATCATCGGCTCGACGTATTTACCGATGTAGTACTCTGCGAACAAGTAAAAGAAATGTATCTCATCGGAACCAAGGCGCGGAATCTTCGATAATCTTATATGGAGGATACCGTTCAAAACCTGTAATTCTATGGATCGCAGCATATCGTCCCACACGATTATTCTCAGGCACGGATAAGTCTCCTTGATAAATTGAGCGATCGCGAGAACGTGCTCGAGGTATATCGACCATTTGCCAATTTTGCTGGAACTGGCGCGCTTGGAGCAAACATGACAGAGTCCCAAGTGCCACACCTCGTCGGCTCCTATGTGAAGGTACTGTATGTCCGGATGAAAGCTCACTATCTGACGTATCAGGGACTTCACGAGGGACATCGTTCCTGGATTAGAGGGACAAATCGAGCTTGGAAAGTTTTCCACCTCCCTCAGAGACCTCCACTCTTCGTGCTTCAGCACAAACTGCGCAAAGAAAATTGTGCATCAGACAAAACCTTGAGAATCCAGTACAGTGTACAAACATTTTTTTTCCAGTGTAGATACCACGCTTTCTATGAGGTAATATTTATTGTTTGTTATCTCTTTTACTTTTTATCTATTTGATGAATTATCTAATTGCCCATTTATATTTATTGTTACCATTTTAATTCTATTTAGTGTTATTAATTTAATCGCATATATGCTCCAAAGCCAAACGGGATACATGCGATTACACGCTTGTTTATATAAAAATTGAAATGTACTATTTGTTTTTGTATCCGTAAAAGGTACAATCCACTAATAAATTATCGATATCAATATCAACATTAGTACCTCAAGATGACCAAAGGTCTGAACGAGTGGAACTACAGCCAGACCAGCATCCCCCGCCAGTTGCAAAATTTGTCGAGCCTCCTGAGTTGTGTAGCCGTTCGAAATACTGCCAGGACTGTTGCTTCCAATCTGGGTGAGCTCCCGACTGTAGGGAAAAGTGTCCTCCCATTCCACGAGCAGGCCCGTCGCGCCCCATGTCCTCAGCAATGGAAATAACTGTAAAACGACACCGATATGAACGAACGTATGAAACCTCGTTCGTCGATCGAATCTGTCGATTAAATAAATAAATTTAAAAAATTAAAATGTTCTCGACGAAAAATCAAAGTCCCAATGGTAAACACGGAGGTGTTGACTGAACAGCGACATTTCATTGAGGCGCAAACCTTTTCGAAGTACGACACCCTCGGCGGAGCGCCTTTCAGATCGAGATGCACCAATCTGGAGGAGCAAAAATTTTTATCGCATTACACTTGTCACTCACATAAACGGCGAGAAAAAGACGGAAAATGTTAAACTCGGACGTGTGTTTACCTGTGCGAGCCAAACGTCAAGTCGTCCATCTTTGTTGCATTGCTTTACCGACTGAGCAGCAACAATCAATTGCGACGTACATTTTCATTCTTCGTTTCTTTTTTTTTTCTTTTTATTTCGTAATCGGTTGTCAATTGTTGATCGAAGAATATTGTGATTGTAATTAACGAGGCAGATTTCGCGGTAAAGTTTGTTGGTTGTTATTTTTTTACCGGTAAAGTTGCTGCCTCGGGAAGCGCGGGATTTTTGAGTGACAACTCGTACGCCGAGAGATCACGAAGCAGAAAACGATGGAAGTGCATCATAACGTTAAGCCACAAGCGGATGGCAGCGATGAACAAAAACGCCGACGATTTCATTCATATCGATTTATTGTACACAGTCGTGCGATAGATATATCGCTTTATCGGCATTTAATAATTCACCGTTATCTGTATTATATTGTAACAGTTTAAGTTTGTACAAAATTGATCTGCTCTGTCGCGGTGGGACAGCAGAGACGTATCCATTTCTATAGTCGACGAAAAAAAAAACCTCAAATTTACGATCATTTATGATTTTTCTTTTTTTTTTTTAATGCCATACGTAATCGACGAAATGGCTCCCGAATATCCTTTGCACAGTCTCGTCACACACGCCGAGAGACGAGAAAACAAGAAACATATTTAACACCTATTGAGCCCACACACTTACGTCGGTTGTCCGCGTATATGACTGTAAGAGTAGGAATACAGTATATACGATGGTAATAAGTCAATGATATACAAAATGGTTTGTCGTGAGCCGTTAAAATAAAAAAAAAAAATAAGAAAAAAAGAACGAAGGTACGTCGGTCCAATCTTAAATCTATGGGGCATTTTGAATACATCTTTCATCGTCGAGCCTTCGAAGCGTCGGCGGTTGTTAACCGGGAAAATGGGTTTACTCCGTTGCGAGTGGTCGGTTCTCTTGGACAGAGACATTAATAAATAAATTAGTAACATGATTCGGGGACGGGACGGAGGACAAGATGGGTGCGAGTTGGTCGATCATATTTTGCTGTTGCGACCGTACTCGAGAATTTGCTTGTGGTAGAATAAAAGGTATCTGAAAAATAAATAAATATATAAATAAAAACATAAATAAATAAATAAAATATTTATAAAAGATTCGACGAAATTGAAAATCTGGCTTGCTCACCCCTCGCTCGTCAGTACGTCCCGGAGTCTGGCCCTCGTTATGAGATGATCGTCGCATTTGAACCACTGATCTCTCTGCTGTCGGATGAACGCCGTGTAATGACCGGTCTCGAGGGAGCCCTCGTGATTAATAACAGCGAAGAGCGAGTATCTGTTGTCGCTGAACGCTCCGTCTTCGCCGTTCTTCGAGAGGCCGTCGATCGTTGAGCTGTTGTTGTTGCCGTTGCGCCTGTGGGACATGAAGGGCGTCATGTCTAGTTGCTCGGGAAAGGAAATGAAAGTCGAGATCTTCTTGTCCTGTATGCTCGAGTGTTCGAATCTCTTGAGATGAAAGCTCGCGACGATCGGCAATTGTTTCATGGTAAGTTGCTTCGTGCTCTCCTGATAGGTCTGGCATTTGCTGCACTTTATTTTAGCGCTGGAGCCGAGATGCTCGGCCCGAGTGAATCGCTCGAGGCAGTCGAGCAGCGAAGTTGGCGGGCCGTTGCTGTCCGAACCGGACGCCCCGGCCGTCGGTCCGAGGTCGAGCGATATGTCCCAAAATGGATCTATCGTCGTCGACACTCCGCTGTAAAGTAACGAAAAAAATTAAATTAAGTAAATCATTTTATTCAATTAAATTAATTAAATAAATTTAGTTAATTAAACTAATGAAATTAATTATTATCATCGAAGGGACGTTGCCGATCGATTTTCCGGACTAACTTGCAAGACTGGCAGACAACGTCGCTCTGAAGACCGCCCGTGAAAATTTGATCGATTATGCAATTGCAATGGTGCGGGTTGTCCTTTACGAGTATCGGGGCTGCCTCGCAGTGCCTGTGGAGCACGTCAAGCGTGGCTATGAAAAATTCGTGGGCGTCCTGCTGCTCGTATCCCGCGAGGTGTCTCGCGTGAGTCCATATAAGATGGAGCAGCTTGTGAAGCGTCAGCGGGGCTTTGCTGCCAGAGTAAAATTCCTGAAAGAGGTGAGAGACTTCGCAAACGAGGCATCGGCTCGGCTGCGGGCAGTGATGACGGTCAGCTAGAAAATAGTCCCGCAGGAGTGGAGTGTGGGTCAGCGCCTGAACGATGCAGTTCATGAAACATGTGCTCCCTAAATTTATGAGACCCCTCAGACCTGAAACATAATGCAATTAATTATTGTCCCCCGGCATGTTTGCCCGATTACAAAAAAAAATATTAAATTTTTTTTTTTTTTTTATTATCGCAAATACCGATGGTAGAATTTTCGACTATGCGCCGTCGACGAGGGTTCTTCCTCAGCAATTCCGCCTCCACTTGAGTCGGCTCCCACGCTCGATAAAATTCTCCTAGACTCAACGACTTTGCTGACTCGCTCCATTGCGCCTTCGCGACCGCCAACAGTTCTCTGTCATAAACGTAATCTCCGCATTGGAAGCAGAGTATGTTTCCGTAGCACAGATCGACAGCTGAAAGTAAAAATACATTTTTTTGTAAAAAAAAATATTATGAAAAAAGCGCCATAAATATACACCGATGGTCGAACAGTCGAAATATTTTCGCCGATTACCGAGAAAATGTTTCTTCGTTTTGGCGTGCTCCTGAATGTGACCCTTCCCGTAGCAGCCGAAAAATATACAGTGGAGACACGAGTGAAGGCGATCCTTGTACGTTTGGCACGTGTGACACAAACAGCTTACAGCCTGAAAAATAAAATAGCAATAACAAAAATGATACTGGGGGGTAAAAGCAACACTGTAAAAAAATGTAAATTTAATATACCGGACTGGAAGTTTTTATGCAAAAAGTGGTATATTAAATGTAATGTACAATTGTGATAAAAAATGAATATACTTTTTTGATGAAATTAAAGTGAAGTATTAAAATTAAAGTATTTCCAACATTAATTAATTCATCACAATTGTAAATGAAATCGAATATACCAGTTTTTGCATAAAAACTTCTAGTCCATAATTACATTTCATGCGTTTTTTTTTACTGTGAATTCTAAGATCGTTCGAGTATTTCTCAGAGGTCGCCGGAGAGTGGAGGGTAGCTACTCGTAAAAGGTCTCGGAACTGGGTAAAAATACGTGCGGATTTCTCGTAAAACCGATTTCTTTTTTTAACTCTCCCACGCTTTTCTCCTCAGAGATAAGGAACAAAAAGTCGCGCGAGTGTTTAACATGTGTGTGGGTAGGTGGAGAGAGAGCGTGTGATCGGGGTGCCGCGATACAAGATCGACGATCCTGGGAGCATGAATGAATCGCCGGTGTGACGTGAATTCACGCGCGCGCCCGGTGTCCGTGCAGATAAGACGATCGGTGTGCGAGAGGTGGATTCGTCGAGCGCCGGCTATAGAGCCGCGCTGTCCGCGAGCACCGTGAACTCGCCGAGCGTCAACGTGGCCGTTCCCGACACGGACATTGGACATGTGCGAGGCCGGTCAATCCCGGCCGAGTGTGGCGCAGACCGATCAAATAATCGTCGCGCGATAAACAATTTTTTTTTCGTTGCACAATGAAAAAAAGTTGTTTTAAAATTAATCAACGGTATTAGAAGCTCTTTTTACATAAACTGTTTCTGAAATTTCAAACCCATGTGCGTTGCAATTTTACAGTAAAATTTCTATCCTTAATGAACATTTTTGTAAATTTCTGGCAGAAGATTTGCAATTTTAATATCGGGTGTTTTAATTTTACAACAAAAAGTACACTAATGTTCAATTAATGCAAGCAGCGTAAGCAAATTTCACGTTCCAGTAATTAAATTTACAATTTATTTTTACAGTCTACTTCCCTCCATCTTCCCGTAACATCGCATAAATATACCATACAATCGTCGAAATTTATAAAAATAAAAAAGAGAAATCGATAATCGCCGAGCGAGAAAGAACGAAATGGATATTAATGAAAATCAATTAAATTTTCAGCTACCCGAGAGAGAGAAGGATGCGGGAAAGGGAGAAGAGTGGAGTCCACCACGGACGAGAGGGGAGAACGACTTGAGAGAGAGAGAGAGAGAGAGTAAACAAGGTAAACTGTAGTTCGCACCTTTCTTACGCGTGCCTCGGTCGAGGTGCTCGTGACGAAGTACGAGTGTATTACTTTGTAAGGCTGTATCCCCTTCGCGGCTTTGAAATTATTCAAGTGTATGCAGCCATGGTCGCTCATCTCAGTCCTAATAAAGTAATAGCCCGGTCACGCCGTTGCCCTCCCGAGTGGCGATTTTTTTTCTCTGGGCGCGAGTGTCGGCGCTGTCGGCAGAAGCGGGGAGAGCCGATAGCTCGTCGAGTCTGCACAGCCGCGAGGTCTCCGTAACCTCCAACGCTAGTTCGCCTCGTCGTGACAATAAACTCGCGAGCTCAGCGACGAACTCGTTCGCGCGATGATTCACGATACTGGCGAAAATCGAAAAGGATTCCGCGCTTGTCAGAGAACAAGACGGAAAAACGGTCTGGCCGTACCGGCGATAGTTGTTGGTACGCTGGGCGTAGCACGCTGGCCTTGGCAGGGTCGCGCGTGTCGTTGACATGGAAAATCTCGTGATACTTGATGAAAAGATATTTAACTAGCCCGATTTAACTGACACAAAAAAAAACCGTGAATCACGATGTATCCGGTGGTTTCCTCGACTATCGCGCGAGCGGCACAAGTCCACCTTTTCCTCTCTTATTTCATCTGTTTCTCCGACTTTGCGCCGATCAGAATTGTCCGACTTTTTTTCCTTTTTTTTTTCTTTCCTCTCTCCCCCCTCTTTCAAATCATAGCGCTCAGCTGTGTGTTTTCGTTCGATTTTTCTTACGTTATGGCAACAATGACCGTAAGTAGCGGAAATCCAGTTTGATAACGCGACAACCTTCGCGAGCTGTCTCTTCACTGATTCACACAAAGTCTGCTCTTCGAGACAAGAGTGTGTGTGTGATTTTCGGGGCTCCAAGTTTCGACAGCCGGGCGCTCACGGACACCAGCCGGTCACTGCAGCCGCGCCGGTACGAGCCAGCCCCCTCTCTGCCCCCACCATCGCTACTCTGCTACACGCTCTTCTCCCTACCTACGCGTACGGATCCAGCAGTTGCGTAGACCTCGTAGAATGGGCCACGCTTCGAGTTTGTTTGGTCCTTTGGCTTATCGCACGAGCGAGTCGTTTGTTTTCTTTGTAAAAAAAAAGTCTAACCCGCGAACGGATCGATGGTCGAGGTTGAGATCTCGTTGGATTTTTTATTTGGATCCGACGGTTCGTTTTTGCGCTCGAGAGATTAAGTGGACTGAGGTCACGCGGAGATCCCTGGCTAGCGACGTCCCTGAATCAAGCGAATTCCCCTCCCGCTGTCCTCTTGTCTAGAAGTAACAGCTGCGCAGTGTTCCCAGACGCGCTCCGAGGGATTTGCAGTACCCTGCTCCGCGACTGGAATCCCTCCTCCTCCTACGGAACCGATTTTCTTTTGTCACGGCTGTATGATCTTTTATCCGTGTCGCAGGTATAAAATATCTGAACGGCCCTTCCGATGATGCTCGCCGCTTACCTTGGCTCGTGATAAATTGACGAAACAAAATAACATCGAATCTGTTATCATATGGACACTGTGCGTAACAGCGAAGCATCGCGGATCCGGCGCGCGGCGCACTCCGACGAGAGTTTATCGAAGCTCGACGAAACTGCGAACTCCATTGGTAAAAAATTACCGACACATTATTTCTAGGAATATTTTAATGATGTGAAATACCGCCGCCGGTAACAAAAACTGTACTGAACGCCGTTCTGAGACTGCAGTCCGCCGATAAAAAAATAAATTGTCTACCTACGGAATCGGCAGACGCGGGGAAAGACAATTTTGTTTTTCCTCGGCAGTCTGTGGTCTTAAAACGATTCAGTACAGTTTTTGTTACCGACTGGGCACCTGACAGGTAGGTGGAGGGTTATACCACATCACCTTAAGGGGAGGCTAAACACTTATAAATGCGAAAGAGACCGAGTTAAAATTTGAAATCCATTTTTCTCCGGAACCATTCTATAAAATTGGAAACCGTTTTGAAGAAAAATGGATTTAACATATTTTGAAGTTATGTTGATCTTCAATCCCATCTTAAGGTGATGTGAAACACTATGGAGTGCGAGAGAGATAGCATCAGTGGCGCTCTCGGCGGAGCGAGAGAAACAGGCTGAGAACGTGTTTCACATCGCCTTGACGGAAGTGAAACAGCTGTGCGTGCTAGAGAGATAGTTGCAATTTTCAAATTAACGTTATTCAATGGTGCTAATTTTTTTGAGAAAAAAATGTTATTGGGCCGGATGCGAACTTACCGCGCGCAACCAGCTCGAATTTGCTTTTTCCTAAAAAAAATTAGCACCCTTGAGAAAAGTTCATTCCAGTTTTCATTACCGACCGCGATATTTCACTTCCCCTTAAAAGCACGTGAATACCCTTCCCGTGTCCAGTTGATATAAAAAAAAACTATCATCAACTTTTTTCATGAATGCTATCATCTACGGTCAAAAGAAAAATGTCCGAAATCTGACACGTAATTCATCTTAGATGAAACTTTTCCTGTAACCTTAGATAACATCGTCAATGAAAAAAGTTGATTACCGTTTTTATTACCGACCGTGGTATTTGACTTAGGCTTCATGTCATTGTTTTGGTTCACAGTTTGCTCGAAGCATCGAGTTTCTGCGATACCGTACTGATAAATGTGGGTGCGGTGACAACGCAAGGTGTATAAGCGAATTGCACGTCAATGACGACTTTATTTACTCATTGTACAATCGACGCATAATCAACGAACAGATTGTTGCGCACGCGAGCCTCGTATTATCAATTACAATCGTTACATGACATCATGGACGACATAGACTAAACATCTACAAGTTTTTCACGTAAAATATCTCGTTAATTTTTTTTCTCTCATCTACTCGTCTATATCTATATCGATAGAAAATATATTAAATTTCATTCTCTGCATACGCATATTGGTACATTTACATGAGTTCCCAAATGTAGCACTCGAATGCTCCGAGTATACATATACATATACATATACATATACATATATATATAATTTTTTGTTTCCATAACCGAACATCATCCACTTGCTTAAACCTAATATGTACTTTATGCATCGTTAGCGAGGTGCGCTCCGTTTAAAATGCTTCTTTCTAAAGGCCACATAACTGTCGCGGCCTTTGCGACGGATAATCAGATCCAAAAATAAGCTATCGATTTTACAAAGCTTATAACGATAATAACAAATGCCTATAGTTCCGCGTGACCTTTGGATGTCTGCCCGCTCGAGTGTGATGGGGCGATTGAACTGCAGGCTCAATCGACAATTACGAAATATAATGCCAAATTAATAAATACGTCGTAATAAGATTGTTCTCGTGATGTACCGTTTATAGGCGTGTTCTCGAGTGATCAAAGATGGCAGAGGCACGTGAGCTGGCAACAAGACCCGGAAGGCCAAACTCATTCGAAAAGACTTCGGAACATCCGATTTGAGTGCACACCCGGCGATGCGACGTTGCTCGAGTTCGTCACCTAAGGTCCGAGAGGCCAGGCTCGAGTCTGCGGTTGGCGCGTCGGGACTTGGCGTTCCTCGCGCGTACGATGAAATCATGGTGAATCAATCGACGATAAAAATCGTACCTGCCGATGTGTCCCTGGGAAACTTTTAAGTCCAAGGATTCGCCAATTTACGGACTCTGACGAGAATGGCGACGGTTGATTCACGCGTATACAGGCATGCGCGTGCGCGCAAACCGGAACGTGTTTTCTAGGCTATGAGTCACCCCTCGGCCGCTGCGGAGATGCGAGAATGCGCGTGAAAATTCGTGCTTACAAACCGACGATCAAAATGACTGTTCGAGAAACATATATGTATTTAGCCAACTCCCTCCTTTGTACTATGTCAATTAAAGCAGACGCGGTACGAATTTCTCGCCCCGAGAGTGAAAGCTCGCGGTCAATCGAAAGTTTTTCCGTTTGCTCTGCAAACGAACTGTGCAGCGTGAAATAGCGTGCAAAAGAGAGACCGGAAAGCGACGGCGTCGTCTCGGTGCCTAGCGCTTGTGTGTCAGTACAGTGAAACCTCGATTGTCCGGCGCAAGTGAAGCTGAGGTGCTTTTTGGTAAGAATTAATTCCAGAAAACGACCGTGCGCATGCGCAGCCGCGTTACAACGAAAAAAGCTAACGAAAGCACCGTTGGACGTACCATATGGATAATCCGAAACGATCACTAACCCATCATCGTTTTGAACACTGCACTATAAAAATTGTATGATATGTACCAGACTGGAAGTTATTATGTAAAAATTGGTATATTGAATTTCGTTCACAATTGTGATGGAAAATGAATATTGAGTGTATCAAAAACGTTTGGTATACTTTAATTTTAATGATTAACTTCAATTTTAGCATGAAAGTGCTTCAGTTTTAATAATTTACTTTAATTTAAACGAAAAAGTATATATTTTTCATTACACTTGTACATTACATTTAATGTTACAGTTTTGCAAATAAACTTCGAGTTTGACACATTAAATTTACTATTTTTTTACATTGAATACCAGAAGATCAGATTTCGACAAGCATGAAAATTCTCATTGGCAAATTGACTCCGGATAATCGAGGTTTCACTGTACCATTGAACCGAGAGCATTAATCGTTTTATAATGCGCGAATTTCATTGGCTACGATCGTCGACGATTTACTCGACGAATCAACGTTTGTGGCGCGTGTAAATACGTCTGAATACCAGCTATTACCGAGCGTACATAAGCTCTTTTACTGTAAGCAAACAAAGTACTTGTGTGTAGCTCCAGCTTGTGCGAAGCTCGGTCAATTAAATCTCGTGTTCTTCCGTGAGATCTTCCGTCAAGATTACCCGGCTCGCCCGGACAAACATCGCGCGTACACATTCAACTCCGAGCCGTCGCGACGAGGGCGATACACCGAGCGATTTTCACGAGAAGCGTTGGAGCCTCGGGGGAGAGAGAAAGAGAGAGAGAGAGAGAGACGCCTTAGCGGCGGTGCAACGTACAACTCTCAAGCACGTTACGCAACGTGTGTACAATAATACACTACGTTCTATTCTCTCGGGCTGATGTTGTCTAATGCACGGCTTGCTCCCCGCCCGTCTGAGATGCACGATAAACCGCAAAGAAGCTTCCCGAGTGGTTACACGCCAAATTATCTCCGCCGCGCCTGAACGAATTTTTTTCGTTTATATATATATATATATACACGAAAAAAAAATGGTCTCGTCTTGGGTGGCGCGATGCTGCAACCGTGGACTTCGCGCTGACTCAACAGTTCAGGGCTACCGGGAGGCGTGCTTCTCTTATTGAATCGACGGGGCATCGCGTCTTTTTCTAGCTTGCCGGCACACACAGGTTGTATCTACGCTCCGCCTAAGCGTTTACGCACCGTTTGCTCTCTTCGCCAGTTACGAAAAACTGGGACACCGCTCGCAGTCATTGTGCACGCGTCAACCGGGGCCTCTGCAACGCGACGGGCGTAAACAATTGTGGGAAACAATGATGAATAGCTCTGCCGACTCGCGATTGCTCCCTGCGTGTAATACATATGCACAATTGTGCGTATTACATACGGGACTCGATTACCGTCGAAGAGAAAGGGAGGGTGGGAGAGTGTTCAGAGCGATCTCTAACGTGATCAATTTCCCGGAGATTAGGTGGATATACAATCCGTGACCCAAAGGATAAATACCAATGACTCAAGTGGTCTCCCTCCATCCCGCTCTCTCGTACTTTTCCTACTACACAGTTAAACTCTATCATATGCGGTTACATAATTGCTAATGGTTATCGGTAATTTACCATACCCGGTGTCATGTATCGATTACAGCCTGCTGTTTACACCGGGGAAGTGATAAATAGTCGATTGATCAATTTATGTCTCCTTGCGGAATATATACGCATACGCGTTAATAACCATCTCGCCTCCGCGAGAGGCGCTGGTCTATACATATACATTGAGAGCTGACCCTCAGTGCGCACACGTTTTTGTATAGACTTATGTATTTGAACGTTAAAGGCCACATGGTTTGTTTTTGTTAGATTAAAAAAAAAATTTAGCTGTGGAAAAATGTGCTCGACTTCGCAACTGCGCAGATATTTTGGCGGTTAGAATGACCGCATGCGCGCACGTTTTTCAATAGACTTATTTGGAACAAAATTTTGAGATCGTTTTTCTTATAGCATATCTATGGAACACTAAAGCTCGCATGGTTAGATATTTCTTTGGGAAAAAAAAAATTATTTTGGTTGTCGAAAAACGCGCTTGAACTCAAAGTCGAAGCGCTATCTGGCCGATAATTTGGAGGTTAGAACGACCGCGCATGCGCACTGGGGGATAAACGCTCTCGAAACAAGCGAAGCCGAAGAAAATCCCACGAGACTCCTCAGGTTCCCTCGGCATCGTCGTTCTCTCCCCGTCGTTCTCCGGGTTACTTCATGACGAAAGCGAGAATGATGACGAGACAAGTGCCGAGTGCGAAGGTGACGCGATCGGCGGACGCGACGATTATCGGTAGTTCCGGCACAGTGTCCATCATTCCGTTGCTGTAATGCTGGTAACTCTTGACCCACCCCGTCGCCAGTCTAATGACCCGATAGTTCGGCACACTCACGTTGACCCGATTGTTTATGAAATTTTGCAGCGAATTCGTGACGCAGTATAGATAGCCGTTGTCGTCGAAGGCGAAGGTGTCGGGCCACTGCATCTTCTCGTGATCGCGCGATATGAGTCGCTGTCCGGCGGTGAACGACGGCGAAGCGTTCATGTCCCACATGCTTATAGAGTCATCGGCGAGCATGCCGTAGTATAGAACTCCCGTCGACGACATCATCATGCCGTCGGTCTGCGAGTCCTTTCTGCCCAACTCGCGCACGTAACGATGCACGTCTCGGGTGCCGTTCTTGAGCACCCAAGTCGGAAGTGCGTAGAGATGGAAGGACGAGAGAGGCGTGTAGAAGACGTAACGGTCTTTGGCCGAGGCCGGCGAGAGGGCGATACCGTCGACGTTTATCGGCGGTATAACGTGTACCTTCCCCACCATGAAACCCACGGCGTCCTGCTGGGCCTTCATCGATGAGTCCCGAACCTTCCACGAGGTGCCGTTGCGCAGCGAGAAAACTATTATACCCGGATCGACGTCGCTGTTGTCGGTTATGTAGGCGAAACCGCCGTCCTCGTGATCGAGCACTATGTCGTTAAGGTAAGACGAGTCGGGCGGCGTAACATTCGCCGGAAAGTTGTAACTCCTCAGAACTTTTCCGTTGTCCTCGAGATCGAGAATCACCAGACGGGGCGGGCATCGCGCCTTAGCCTCGAGCGTCATAGTTTCCGTTCTGCCGGTGTCCAGCACCCACATTCTGCCCTTCGGATCGATCTCCATGCTCTGGACGAACTGGAATGCACCGCAGTCGCCCACCGTCTGCATCTCCCAGCTGGGATAAGCCTCGAGCATCGGCGCGTACGTACGATTTATCGGCTTCGCCGAGGTTACCCCCAAAGTCACCGGCACACCCTCTCTCCATCGTGGTATTGTCAGATACATCTTCTCCTTCCAGATCTTTATACCGGCTATCGGATTGTTCGCCGCTATGTACTCGTTCCGCTCGAAGGCGCGGGTGCGCACCTCCTCCGACGGCCACACCACGTCTATCGTGTTCCATCGGAAGAGCTCCTGGAATCGCTGATCCTGGGCCGCAGCGACTGACACCAGCACCAGGGCTAGCAAACAGTTTCCCAGCATCTTTATTTTATTTTGATTTATTTTATTTTATTTTTTTCAATGTTTGTTTCAGATTTTGGATCGCGAGCACCCGCACGCACCCCGCGTGTGCAGGCGGCTTTCCCGACTACCGTCCCCGACGCCCGTGGTCGAGTGAGGGAGACCCCGAAGCGAAGAGCTATTTTTACGCGAGATATACGGCCGATCGTGTTCCTTTGAATTTTCCCGGCTTACCGTGCCAAGTGTTACCCAACAAGCGTGCGGGAAGACGAATGTACAACCGGGCCGATTAATTTCGCCGATAATTATCAACTGGTGAGATAGAAGTTGTTATCAGCAAATCGCGCGTATATCGTGCTCGATTCCTCGTTACCGAAATTAATACCGGCTATCCGTCCATATCGTCGGACGCCCGCGCTCTGACTGACTTTACGAAGAGTCGGGAAGCGCGCGAGAACCCGCGAGAGCCCCTCCTCGCCCGTTGACGAAGAGGCGTGGCGATTTCGTTGCGTTGCGCTCCCTTAGCGTGCTCTTTGATTTTTATTCTAGCTAGAAAACTTCTCGCCGACTACGCTCCTCTCTCCCCACTCCTCGCGCGCGTTCTCTCGCTCTTTCTCTCTCTCTCCGACTCTTCGTGTTTCGTTTATTACGGACTCTTTTGCTTCAATCTTACCCTCGTGTTCTGCAACCGCATGCGACCTACGCGTCTCTCCTGTCGCCTCGTTACGGAAGACAATGTTTACCGGCCCCGACGACTCGCACACTCGGTGACACTTCTATGTGTGCAATGGATAAACGTACGATCCGACTCTGTGGCTCACCACTTTTTTTTTCTTTTTTTTTTTACACGCTATTGGAACGAACACTTGTTTAACATATTTTTTTCCCCTGCATTCGTCTGCACCGTGAATCATGGGAATTTCAACGAATCGGTTTCACCGACTCGTGTTCGTTCGAGCATTCGGAATCTTCGGATGTGCGATGTAACCGGGCGCTAAACGTGCAACAGTTCCAGGCCGAGGCTCCGCGTACATGAATACTCTGAACGGCTGCTGTGCAGTCTTCGGGATGAAGGTTTAGTACCGAGAGTAAATTCAAAGCTGAACGTTTGTTACACAGACTTCACAATAACTTGAGAAGAGGCGTTGAGCCATTGCAAAAGAGTGGACAGTACGTAGCTTTGTACTGTCGGGTCTTAAGATGGTTATTGTAAGGTTATCTGCTTTATTACCAAATCATTTAATCTTCCTGCAACCGTTTTTCAACATTTGAAACGAAAATTGAAGTTTATTAGGGATTGAGTTTTCTAAATGGAGCTTTAATAGAGCTTTAATAATGTACGTCTAAGCATTGCCCTAGTAACGGCGGCCCTTCACTGCGCCCACCCTGCGGCCCAACCCCTCAGGTCGACCCCGCTATAACTACCTTAACAAAATAGTTCTTTATCCCTCGCGCCCACCTGTGTTCTACGATCGGCCAAACATCTGCCGGGTCTACGCGTCTATTCATACGGCCTTCACGCAAGGGATGGTCACTCGAACGCACAGACTTCCGGCCCGTTGCGCGCTCAATACGAGTTAAAGGGCAACTCTTCGGTGAGGTCTTTTCCATCCCAACACCCGAACTTCCGAGCCCGAGGAATAAAAATTCCTCGACCTCGTTCGTAAAAAGTTTAAGCAACGCTTTGACTCTACGAGCCGATCCTTCGCGTGCACGAGGGACAATTACGAACCCAATATCGTAAAAGCGCTTCTACGATTATTCTAGTCTTCTGGTCTGAGCTCTTAACGAAACGTTGAGAGTCAAACCACTATAATATACATTATTTATTCTTAGAACATTCCAATGGTTGTGTTGAATAATGGAAAGGACGATCGATCAATTTGCAAAACAGAATCAATATTCAACAATTGATGCGCTGAGAATTGCCTTGATAATATGTTCCTGGTGTATATAGTATTACATCCCGTTTATGCGATTGTTGTTGAAAAATAGACAAGTGGAAAAAAAATCATTGCAAGTGGAAAAATCCCCACGACAGTCGATAAGCCGGCTGAATTAAAGATATTGTGCAGTTCAGGAGCTTCGCCGGTGTATTCGTGCCAGCGGAAGCGGAGTCTGCGACTCTAACGCGATCTAGAGTAGGCGCAAAATAGGTCTGACGGAGTTGTACTATTGATATAACTCTTGATGCTGATGGAACTGGCAAACTCGCTGGCGCGCGAGAATTTTTGGAATAATTTACTTAAATAACTCGACACGTGGCCTCGTATCGACTGGTCATAGTTTTTGCGTGCACCAATCAGGCCATCACGTTCCCGTCACGTTCACCGTCAGGCGAAAAAAAATAACCAACGCTGCGCGTTCCATCTACGTGTATACGCCAAGTAGTATTTACTCGATGAGTCGGCCACACATGCCGGGAGGCGTTCGCAGGATTCTCATCGCAACGTCTCTAATCGCCGTTGAATTAAACCAACCGCGCCACGTACGCATCCTCGCCGGGTCTGACCTTGGAATTGGAATGGTGTATTAGAATCGCGGGCGGCGAGTCATCACGTGGAACGTCGCCTCGCTCCTTTCCCCTCTTCGTTCTCTCGTCTATCCGATGTTCATCTTTTTTTTCATTTATATTATTAGTATATGTTATTATTATCATCATCTTTATTTTTAGTTGCGTCAATTCCGGATCAGATCCATTATTATTTCTGGTTTTTCTACTTTTCTCTATGTATCTAGGCGATCCTTTGTTCTATTGTACGACGAATCACTTCATTCATTCATACTCCTTCATATTTCTTCTATTTTCACTCCGAAGCCGAGTACAAAATTAAAGTTAATAAATTTCTCAAGTGCCGTCGTAGTTTCATAGAGGTGGGCTTGTTGCCGAACTCGGTAAACACTCAACCGCCGTTTCTCACTGGCGTTAGAGCGGCTTCTCTGGTGGATCGCTGCGGAAGTTTCCGAAGTTTCTGTTTCTGTGGCTTATATAGCTCGACGCGGCTCTCACTTAATGTACGTGTATGTATATATATATATATACACATATATCAAAGCGTTTAGGCAACAGACCCTACCCAAAATACAATCGCCGAACGGACGTGCTTTTTCCTACTGCTATTATAGTAACATCGGCGATAGGGTGCCTTCTGCCGTCACCGAATCGTGCGGGGATTAATTAAGGGGACTCTAAAGTCTATCTCTCTCCATCCCTCCCGGCTTCACAGTGCTCGCTGACTTCAATGACACCGGCACGTTCGCGATTCTCGAGACTCTTTGATCTACCAAGCATCGAGCTTCTGGCCGAGAATTTTAAGTGGCGGGTCACTTTGCCTTTTGTTCGTTTATCTCTTAAACGTTAAAGATATCCGATCGCTATCCGCTCCCGCAATGCTACCGCACCTTTGGGTCGCGTTCAGAATTCATACATTGCTTCTCTGTTTGACATTCGCACCAGCTAGGGCTGGTCTCTCCCTCGTTCCATGTTATCAAAGTTTCTGAACGGGCCCCTCTGGATGTCTTGTGTTTTTTCCACATGGCGAGAGATTCTCGCGTTTTATGACTTACCGACGTATTTTTAACAACGCATAACTTTTCGGCGTCCCACTTGCGAGCGACGGCCGTAAGAAGTTGGTCAATATTGACGGGAACGATTGTATACAACCTGCGCAACAAAACACAGAGATGAAGAGCTCGGCGAATTCTCCATTGCCAACCTCGTTTCGCGAACGCACCGGTGGCGTTATGTAACTCTTTCCGTTTCAGTTTACGAAGTATATGTGTAGAAAATATGTGTGTATCCTTTTACTATATATATGTCCACCCGTGTGTGTACGTTTTTATGATATATACGCGCACACCTATAGTGTAACCTCCGTGCAAGGCGCGCTTACGCACCGCGGAACGGAGATACAATATAGTCGTGACAGTATTTCCTCGCTGTTTATTGTCCGCTCTCGCTCAGTTTCTCTATTATAGCTATACAATTCGTTGTCGGGGAGCTATGGTGGGCACCGCTCACGGTTTTCTCTCGTCTGTGCGACGCGTCACATCCCCTTGACCTGCAACTCGATGTCGTCGTCGTCGTTGCGAGAGAACCTCGGTTTTCTAGCTGAGAGTCTAGTTGTCACGGCAAGATAAAAATCCCGATTTCGATCTCTACTGTCTTTCCCATTTTACACACGCAAGACTTGTTCGAGACTTGCCTTGTCTTTTTTTCCCAGTTTTTCAAGGCACGCGATCCGCCTGTATTTTTCTCCCATCGCTAAATTAATAGTTGTTCCACAATTCAATTATCCGCGATGTATTTATTCACATCGTTGACACCGTTGCTCAACTGTTAAATTGTGTATTTATATGTTTGTATCTATTCCATGAAGCTATGAATTTCCTATCCGATGGCGAATGCCTGGATGGAACATTATGCGCGCGCCAATGTTGAGTCGATCGTCATCACGCGAGGTTTTCCGGTAAGAGCGGCAAAAACCGCTCACATTTCTCGGGTTATTACATTTATACATTGTAATTGATACGGCCGTGAAGCGAGCTGGCTTTTGCATTGCATCACGTTGCACACACATGGGAAGTCGTAGCTGCCTCGGATAGTGGACCAAGTACATTTCGTATGATAAATTTTCTGTGTCCAACTGGTGGAACGCGACTTAACCTACAAATCATCTTGAAACTATGGTATTATGAAAATTGAGAAAAATAATAAATTCGATCTTGAAACGATGTGGAATTATATTGACTATAAAAGTGTACAGTAATTAAGGGCACGGTCTTAATTTCGCGTTCAACTCGGTTTAACCGGCAATTGCACTATCATAACTTGTGTATGGACATAAACTGGGCGGGTATCCTCAAGTCTCACTAGCGCCACCAGTATCTCCAAACTCTAACTCCGACTTAGCATTGATCGGTATATCTGTATACATGACTTCGGCGTTGTTAACTTCGCTTATAGGAGTTTGGAATTTCGACCCTGGAGAAGGCACATTCTTGCGCATCTTGAGTAAAATTTAATATCCACTTCTCTTTCGTCATGGTTATACATAAACGAGGATAGTTTACATTGGCATAGAGCGAGGCACACGTGTCGACGATAGAAAAAGGGTCATAAATGGCAGATAATGAATAAAAATGTATGACCCTGATGGCCCAGTTTCTTTGACGGGCGGCGAACTAGCGCGCTGCAGATACGAATAGAAACAGTGAAGAAACGAGAGACCGAGGGACTCTCGCGAACGCTACACCGAGAGATACAAGGAACAGACTGACCCCATGTGTTTTTTTTTTAAATTAGCTAATGAGTTACAGCGATCTTAATCACGTGCTGCTCTTAACTTATCAAGTTATTACAGTATCTTATTCTTATCTTTTTTATCTTTTGTTGTGTGTCACACTGTTATATCTTAATGCTTCTTGTTTAATGAGTTTTTGGTTATGCCTTTTTATCTTTCTTTAACTAAAGCTCGTGTAATCTGGCTTTACGACAGCGAGGAAGAACAAAACGGTGCATCACGCAAATAAGTTTGAATGCACGGTTATTGAACAACGTTCGTAACGAGTCTACAGCTCCCCTCGATAGCGAATAATCATTTGGCCGAAGTGCGAAGTTCACTGAGCGATTGCAAATCGGGTGGAATTCATATTGCCCGTTGCTTTTGTCTCGTTTTCGACGACGTTTCTCCCCCACTCTGAACGCTCCCTCAGCTGTTGCCCGGCACTGCTACTTTACATGCTGCTGCTGTTTCGGTATGGTACTCGCGATTCGAGACGTTGTAAATTCATGTGACTCACAAACACGCTGTCCCATGACGAGCGATTCTCGATCGACGCATCCGGACGGTTACCGAAGTCTTTCGGCATCCTGTCGAGCCTTCGTCGATTACGAACGATCTGATCCCGCTGTGTGCAGTAATTCGCTGCAGGCACACGAATTTCGTGCACTATAGATCCAACGAAGAGCGATTGTTTCCTTTAGACGAAACCATAGTGGGGGAATCCATGTCAGAACGTTAAAGGTAACTTGTTTCATTGGTAAACGTATAGTTGGCAAGCTGATATCAAAAGTTTGTCACTATGATGCATGATGTTTATAACATTTAGCCAATGTTGCTTCGAATGAAGGAGATCCGAAATTCCTAAAATGTAAAAAATTCAGAACATTTGCTGATAATCCAATTTCCCGACCGCAAGTGACATCATTCGGGAAATACGTCACTTCCGGTTTGAACATTTCATCTTTCGACCGAAAGTTACACCGGAAGGGACATATTTCCCGAATGACTTCATCATTTTGAGTCGAAAAATGAGATTTTCAATCGTTTTTCAACCACCGAGAAGCTCAAAGCACTTTCAAACACAATTCGCCGCTTTTAGTTTAAACCGTTTCTAAGCGTTTTAAAGCGTTTTAAAGCGTTTTAAGCGTTTTAAGCGTTTCTAAGCTGTTTCTAAGCGCTTAAGGGCATATGTTACAGACTCAGTCGGTAACAAATCGCCTTCCCTGTTTTCTCCAAAACAATTGATACGACGAGCGAAAGCAAATTAGGTTTTCATATTTATATCTATTGACTACAAAAACCTAATTTGATTTTGGTCCAAGCATCAACCATCACGGAGAAAATAGGAAAAGCGATTTGTTATCATCGGAGCATCGATACGTGTGTGTCACATGCCCTTAAGCTAAAAGCGGTGGTGACCTCTTGCAGCCAATGTTGAAATTCACTCGTGACTCCTCCGCAGCCTGGTTACTTTCTTGCGGAAATGTATTTTGGCTGAAATGAGTTTGGCGTAAACAATAATTGATAACCTCACCGTCGCGAAGTAGCAAACCGTATTACCAGCGTTATCCGTGAAATCGATATCTTCTCGCCACCCTCCCAAGTCCCGCCAACGTTGAGTGACAAAATTTCGTCGCATTCACGGCTTCGCGAATGGTTACGCGCGGGGAATATCGAAACTCCGATGTTGGCAGTCGTCGACGAGAGAGAACTCGGTCATCTTCAGCTCAGTTGCGTCAATTTGTCAGTCGCCTCCTGCATTGCGGGTACCGTGTACTGAGTCGCTGACAGATCTCTGCGTTCGAATAATTTCGTCACAGAATGGCAGGGATGGTGAGTTATCAACGGACATCGAGTGACAAAATTCGCTCGTCCACTTATCGACGAACAAATCGCTATTCATCGATCAAACAGCGCTCATTGGATTGCCTCGCGTTTTCGGATTATATGCACCCGTCGAAAATCCCCACTTAACGTCGTATTCCCTATACACACCCTTCACAACATCAATACTCATCGATACGACGTTTCACACGTTCGCCCGTATTTCTGTACACTCCCTTTTCATAGCTATCGACTTTCGTTCATTCTTTTTTTTCACGAATTGTTTCGATGACTGCAGAGAATGAAAGCCATCAAGTGTCCCACGGACGAGCTCAGCATCTCCAACTGTGCTATCATCAATGCCGACGACTTTCCAGATAACGTCAAGTATGCCATAAAAAAAAAAAGAAACTCCTCTTTCGACTTTCGAAGCTCTATTTTTAGTTTAAATGAGTTGAATTTTTTTAAATGTTAAGAGTCGTAAAAAGTTGACGTTATTGTGCTATATATAGTAGATCGAGTTTTTTGAGATTAGGTTACTTCGCAGACACGTTGAGGTGACCACGGGACCGAATCAACACTTTGTGTTCACCGTGAGAACCCATCATGACATACCGAGAGGAGCCATCGGGTTCAGCTTACCGCAGAGAAAATGGGCCACCCTCTCACTCAACCAGGAAATCGACGTCCGACCATATCACTTCGATCCCACATCGAGCTCCGAGTTTCTATGCACCATCTCGCTGGAGGCTGATTTCTTGCAGAAAACTAAGTGAGTGTAAAACGAATGGGCAAAATGATAAATTATCTACCACTAACAGCTGAAAACAAAAATGGTGAGCAAATGGACAGAATATAGGATAGCACTATTCGAAGTACGGTAGTACTTTTAAGTGCTTCACGTACTTATTTTTACAATTTCAAGTATCAAGTACAAGGACTTTTTGAGTACATGCTCACATTACGGATAGTCGATGAGTGGCATGATATACTGTTACTATTAATATATGATTATCTGTCTAAGCTCTTCAATAAGTATAATTTTAAGGAGATTTTTTTTTATTTCATTAAAAGAAAACGATAATTGGGAACACTAGTTTTGTGTTACTTTTATAAAAAAAAAATGAAAACTAAAAAAAAGAGAAGATTGAAAAAGGGATCCTTTTCGTTTTGTTTACGGATATTTCATGTACCTTCGATACTTTATACTTTGCACTTGAAGTACTTTTTGGTGCTTTGTCCAGCTTTGGAATACAGTATCTGTACATTTTATTACAAATTCATTAAACATTTTAATAGAATAACATGCTTTGCAGTGGTCCCAGAAATCCTTCGAGTCTTTGAAACATCCCTGAATTCATGGACGTTTCAAACACGTTTCAAGAGACGTTCCAGGGACGTTTCAACGCTATATTCGATGTATTTTTTCCCGCTGATCACGAATATAACAATTATGTTATTCCCAATCCAATATTTTCCATTTAAATTCCAAAAATCCGATTTTTCGTGCATATAATCGGGCCCTATATTGTACTTTAGACATAGCATTGTACTTTAGCAAGCAGCATTGTACTTTAGACCAAAAAGGCCGGCGGGAAATACTCCGGAATACGTTGCAGGTAACATAAAAAAAAAAAAAAAATCGTCAAAACATTGCAAGACTGTATTACCTTGACCGGCCAAAACGGATTACCCCGCTAAAATAGTTTAGCCGGCCAAACTATAAAATCCATTAGCCGGATAAGATATTTTAGCCGGATAGGCCGGCCTGTCTGTACAGCCCTAGAAGGATGTCAGGGACTACTGCAAAGCATGTTATTCGATTAAAATTTCTAATAAGATTTCTAATAAAATGGACTGATAGTTTATTCAAGAACTGTTCAAGAACGTTTCCGGGTCTTTTCAAGGACAAGCAATTCTTGTACTTGAAAAAATCTGGAAACTTCCTTGAACAGTTCTTGAATTTTATTTAGAAACTATACTGGAAACCCTATTGTAATTGGATCCGGTAGGTTTGTCGACAGTCAATTAACTTATACCCTTTCGATGCGGTGTGTAAAGGGTGAAAAGTAGATCGAGTACGTAGTTGCTATTGCGCCGTCGCGATGAAGGCGGTTCGCGTGCACATTGTACATCGATCTATGGCGAGAGTTTGCCGACGATGTTCTCGATCGTTAATTTCCATAATTCTGACTCACTACCATTCCGTTCTCGATTAAATTACAGAACCACCCTGGACCCATACGACACGGAGCAGATGGCGAAAGAGTTCCTGCTGCAGTTCTCCGGTCAGGCGTTCACCGTCGGTCAGCAACTGGCCTTCCAGTTCTCCGACAAAAAGATGCTTGGACTCGTCGTGAAGAGTCTCGAGGCTGCTGACATATCGGCGATAAAGGCGGGTCAGGACACGAAGCCGAAGAAAACCCGGATGGGCCGTTGCCTCGGCGACACTGTCGTGCAGTTCGAGAAAGCCGACAATTCTAGCCTGAATCTCATCGGCAAAGCGAAGGGCAAGGTCGTTCGCCAGTCGATCATAAATCCCGACTGGGACTTCGCGAAAATGGGCATCGGCGGTCTGGACAAGGAGTTCAGTGCGATTTTCCGACGCGCCTTCGCGTCGCGAGTCTTTCCGCCGGAAGTCGTGATGCAACTGGGTTGCAAGCACGTTCGAGGTATTCTGCTGTACGGACCGCCTGGTACCGGCAAGACTCTTATGGCTCGTCAGATCGGCACGATGCTGAACGCCCGCGAACCGAAGATCGTCAACGGACCGCAGATTCTCGACAAATTCGTCGGCGAGAGCGAAGCCAACGTAAGAAGGCTCTTCGCCGACGCCGAGGAGGAGGAGAAGAGGCTCGGTCCTAACAGCGGACTTCACATTATAATATTCGACGAGATCGATGCCATCTGCAAATCTCGTGGCAGCGTCGCCGGTAACACTGGAGTACACGACACCGTCGTTAATCAGCTTCTGGCCAAGATTGACGGTGTCGAGCAACTCAACAACATTCTCGTTATCGGCATGACTAACAGGAGGGACATGATCGACGAGGCGCTGCTTCGACCCGGAAGACTCGAGGTCCGTATGCGAAATTGAAAAAAAACGACGAATAACCAAAATTTAAATTAGCAGATTTCAACAATAGATTTTTCGGTAAATTTTGACCGTTTCAATTTTATCATATGTAGACACTTTTTTGTGTTACAAAAAAGAGGGCAAAATAATTAGCACCTGGCTTCCTCATTTATTACAATGTTGTGCAAACTTTCTCTATGAGGAAGGTCGTTGAGCGATTTTGGCTTCCTCTTCGAGGAAGCAAAGAATGACTGCATTTTTATTTTTATTATCGAAGATATTTGTCGTAACCTTGATCGTTTATCTAGGTACAAATGGAGATCAGTCTTCCCGACGAATTCGGGAGAACCCAAATTCTAAACATTCACACGAGCCGAATGAGAGAGCACAAGAAGATCGCGCCCGACGTGGATCTCAAGGAGCTCGCGACACTGACGAAGAACTTTAGCGGTGCCGAGTTGGAGGGTCTGGTACGAGCTGCTCAGAGTACAGCGATGAACAAGATGATCAAGGCGTCGAGCAAGGTGGAGGTGGATCCTGCCGCGATGGAGAAGCTCATGGTCTGCAGGACCGACTTCCTGCACGCATTGGAAAATGACTGCAAGCCCGTGAGTCAAATTTTTTTTCTATTGCAATTTTTGTTTTTCCTTCCCGCATATTCGTAAAATAATTCGGATCTCATTTCACGTATCACGCGCTAGGCGTTCGGCACGAGCAGCGACGCACTGGAGCATCTGCTGACCCGCGGAATCATAAACTGGGGCAGACCAGTGGCGGAAATTCTCGCCGATGGAAGATTGTACGTCCAAGAAGCTCGAGCGGCCGAGAGCTCGGGCCTCGTCTCCATTCTTCTCGAGGGACCACCGAACAGCGGAAAGACCGCCCTCGCAGCTCAAATCGCTAAAGAATCCGACTTTCCGTTCATCAAGGTTTGCACACCCGAGGATATGGTCGGCTTCACGGAAAACGCCAAGTGTCTGTCGATTAAAAAGGTAATTAATACGAACTACTAAAAAATATATTTCATGCTTATCATTACCCTGAAACATAATTAAAATAAATGTATAATAATATCGTTGAATTTGTTTACAGGTCTTCGAGGACGCCTATCGTTCGCAACTTAGTTGCATACTCGTCGACAACATCGAGCGTCTATTGGATTACGGTCCGATCGGTCCGCGTTATTCCAACTTGACGCTGCAAGCACTGCTCGTTCTGTTGAAGAAGCAGCCGCCCCGCGGTAGGAAACTATTGATTTTGTGCACGACGAGTCGTCGGTGAGTGGCTTCCGCGATTTTATATTTATCGCTGCAACGCTATAGAGCGTTCTCCTACTCTATAATTAAATGTGTCCGATAATCCTTTCAGCCAAGTTCTCGATGACATGGAGCTCCTCTCGGCCTTCACAACAATCCTTCATGTGCCCAATCTCTCGACACCCGATCATCTTTTAGCAGTACTGGAGGATGCTGATTTGTTCTCGAAAGACGAATTGTCATCGCTCCATGCGCAACTCGAAGGGAAACGGTTGGTTTTTGTTTTTGCGCTAATTAACTAATTGTTGTATCTGCAAGGAACGGGAATGAGAGAAAACTGCGCCGGGCGAGTAAAGCACGTTCATTCGGAGAATGGAGACAGGCGAAATACAAGGCGTCGGAAAGCTCGCAGTCGCGGGTGAGGAAGACGGCGCGCAGGGCGACAACCGTGGCCGCGTGCGGCGGCTCTCGACACACGCGGTCTTACGGTTTGCAGCGGTGTGCGTGCGAGGTTTGCACACAGCATCCGTCCCCTCGTAGTCGGCGCCTATGGTGTCCGAGAGTTTTCTTCTCCCATCCTTCAAGATGATCCGGGGACCCGTTTTTCGGGCGCCGGACCGGGCTCTTCAGTCTTTAAGGAAGACTCCTAGTCTAACGCCGAGCAGGATCGGCGGACACTCGGCAATGCGCTCTGCATATGTCGAAATGTAGAGTCCCTCCATGCCGGAACTCTCCAGCAACGAATCGTATCGATTCGCGCTTCCATCGACGCATTTTCGTTTCGGCCTTTTACGTCCACCCGGCAAGGGCTCGTTATCGTTTTAGTCGATCGTGTCTTTTGGTTTCGCGTTTTCGTCAGCTGGTTCGACTGTCGGATTTTCGAACTCGTGGTCAATCTGCAGCAGTCGTTTCGGGCCCGTCGGACGCAGTGTGGTTTGCTCGTCCTCTCGCGGGGTTGGAAGAGCGACTAGCTGGTCGATGTGTTTTCGGTGAATTATGCCCGTTCCGTCTACTTCCTTAATTTTTTATTTTCCTTGCGGTTTGTCGGATATTCAGCTGCCCGGTCGGCACGTGCTGCTGCTGCCCGATGTTTTCGAGGCTCTCCTCTGGACATCGGCTCAAACCTCGTCGCCAATATGTTGTATCTGCAAGGGACGGGAATGAGAGAACGCTGCGTCGGGCGAGTATAACACGTATATTCGGAGAATGGAAAGAGGCGAAATACAAGACGTCGGAAAGCTCGCAGCCGGTCGTGGCCATTCGGTGGGTGAGGAAGACGGCGCGCAGGGCGACAACCGTGACCGCGTGCGAAGGGTGACATACAGGTGCCCGAATGCACACGATGTTCTCAGTAATGTCTGACTAAAAACGGAATTTAATGCGGACAACAGGTAAAAACATGATGCGATTTAATAGGCGAAACGATACAATACAATTCGCATTCCCACCGTAAAAGATCGAAAACAACATTAATTCAACACTAACAACATGGAAATAATAATATTTTTTTGGCGGCAAGGATTTCTTTTCCTTTGATCTTTACTATGCTGATTTGCCGATTATCTATTACTTTGTACACTGATTTTAGAACCTTGACAACCGCAGATGTTCATATTTCGAGCGAAAAATTATCTTCCTCAAATCTGATTTTATACTTTCGTCTACGACGCTACGCGTAAGATAACTGGCAAATAAGAGATCGCTGTTTGAAAATTACAAGACATTATTGTTTGGTTAACTTGCCCGTGGCGTCGTGGAGATAATGTATGTATGTGTAACTCAGGTTTGAAGAAAAAAAAAATTTCTCGAAATATTAATGTGCGCGTTTGTCAAAGATCCAAAATCAGTGTACCAAGTAATCGATAATCGGCAAATCAGCACAGCCAAAATACTCAAAGAAAAAAAATCATTTTCGCAAAAAAGTCTTATTATTTTCTGTGTTGTTTACGGCGGGAATGCGAATTATATTGTATCGTTTCGCTTACTAAGTCGCATCATGTTTTCACCTGTTACATTCCGTTTTGTTCGCCGTCCGTTCATGTTCGCCTTACATTCCGTTTTTAGCCAGATGGTACTGAGTGCATTCGGGCACCTGCATGTTACCCTGTGCGGCGGCTCTCGACACACGCGGTCTTAGGGTTGGCAGCGGTGTGCGTGCGTTGTTTGCACACACACATCGCGCGCAAAACAAAACATTTTAATTGTTTCTTAACAAATATATAACGCGGTCCTTGACGAGAAAAAAAAATAGCAAAATGTCGGCCATTAGAAAAAAGTCTATTTCTACTCACATTTAAACACCTTGAATGATTTTTGGAAATGATATTTTTTCAAATATGTGACCGTTTAGGGCTGAAGAATCTGTTGAAATATATATCGGTACTAATTTTAATAAAAATCCATCGAGCCATTTTCTGCGATATCAGGGACACCGATCTTGAAAATCACGTTTATAAAAAAACGCGTTCATATCTCGACCGCGCCGCTGCTCGAGTGCTTCACCACTTTCCACATAACGATCTCTAACTTTCGTCATTCGCTGAATTTCCACATAAAAAATTAACAGAATATTCTTGACACTATAAAATATTAGAAAAAAAAATTATCGAAATTTGACTGTGAGGTACGCTGTTAATATAAATCTTCACAGCAAATATTCGTACCCACTTGTCCCCGAATTTTTTTCCTCACTGTTTCGCTGTGTGTTTCAGAGTCTTCATCGGTATAAGAAAGCTGCTGAGTCTCATCGACATGACTCGGCAAGTGGAGCCCAACTACCGAGTACCGAAATTCCTGTCGAAACTCGAGGAGGAAGGATGTCTTGAGTGAACGACTCCGGAGGGTACTTAAATTTGTACAATTTTCATTGTAATTATTTTACGTAGTAAGATCAATCTATAGTCAATACGCCGAGAAGGTGATTTAAAACGCGATTGTTCACGATCACCGTTAGAGCACCGTAACAAAAAGAAAGAAAAATAATGTTATTAGCAAAGTCCCTCATGTACATTCGATCGGAGCGATTCCGGACTGTTCGAAGGAACAACGTTAGTTTATTTAAATCAATTCTCACGGCAGGTCCACTGTCGCTGATCATTACCGCGTGGAGAGAAGCTTGTGTCTTGCAAATCGGTGACGGATAAAAAAGGAATTAGCATTAAAGATTATTGCAATTGTCACTATAGCAATCATAACTTTAACGTAAAAAAAAACATTTTTCGAGATGTTGGCAGAGCATTCAATATTTTATTACAGTTATTGTGAAGATATCAGACGGTTAATAACCCTCGTGAAGGAACATATTTAGATATCGAATTGTTCCTGTCATAATTAAATTTGATGCCTAAAAAGAGAAGTGCAATATCAACCCCGAATGTGCCGTTAGCTAAATCAGCTCTCTAAGTGAAAAACAAAAAACGCTCGTCAGCCTCTTTTATTCTCTCTGACTTTGAAATCCTCGCTGTTCGACGAGTAACGTAGAATTCGCTGAACTTAGAAGAACAAAAAATATATATATCATCTGTAATCGATATTTATTTCACGTCGTGGAAGAACACGACGGTTCATCCTCGGCTTACGAATCTTTCGTATCGAATAAGCAACTAAGCACGAAAACCTCATAAACGTATTACAAGAGTCTAACGGAGTCGAAAATTATATCGAATATAATTAGTCAAATATAGTGAAGCTTGAGTGCACGTGATGCTAATATTAAATAATTCGCATAAACGACGATATTGCCTGTTTACAGGATTATAGATTGTTTCTTTCGAAAAAAAAGCGAAAGAGCAGACGGCACGACGATGCTGTCCGACGCGTTGTTTGTGCTCGCGTACCTTCTTTATAAATCCATTCGTCATTCCAGCCGATCGTAGGCCTCAAAACGTACTGTTTTACATATTATTATTTTATAATTGCGAACTATCGTCCACAGTTCCTCGGACGATTGGTTCATGTATATTTGTTGCCAATTCAAGTCTGTTATTTATGTGTGATTAAGGAATAATAATGATTGAAATCGAGTGTTCGTTCGTTAAAAAATAAATTGATTACGAGCTGTTACCACAGTCGGGCGGGTGCTCGAAAAACCGACTTGTCTTCGGTTTATGGCCAATCAAACTTTCGACCGCGGCGCGGTCGAACGACTTGCTTCGTTGTAGGCGAATTCTCAATATCGTTGGTGTGCTACAATCTATATGCCCAGGCTGTATTCGGTGTTGTTCTCTCTGTGTAATAAAAAAAATAAAGAACCTACTGATTGAAAAACTCTTGTTCTTTTGTCGAAAGATCGATGAGAAGAAATAAATTTTCGGCCGCTGCGAGGACGAACGATCTTTAAACAGTTTCAATATTTATTTTATTCTCATTTATTTGTCATCTACTACAGTATAATAATAAATATGGTCATGCTCAATACATAAATGGTGTATTTACAAAGGCTCTCCACTTTCAGGCCATAATTTTAACGTATTTTTTTTCCCTTAGCATTAACTGCAATAATCAGGCTTTCCTCGTGTCGAGGCTCTCATTCACTCCACACTGTTACTATTATATTACAATTGTCTTTACACTTTTTCAAATATCCTTCGAGATTTTCCTATTTATTTATTTTTTATTTTTCTCTTCCCCACACACAACATCACAAATGCGCTTCTTATGCATCCAGTCTTCTCAATGAAAATCTCAATGCCTATGAGTTTCACGGTTTTCAACCGTCACTAACAGTGAACAAAAAAATTTATTGAAAACAATCGTTCGAGATTCCAATAGTTAATTCGTCGATATATTTGTAGTTATTAGTGAGATCGATAAAGAATTTATTATTTTTTATTAACGTTACATTTATACAAACTTTTAAATTGATATTTATTACTTCCCTATGTGCTACATACATTCCTATGCAGTTTAATATTTGGTATTATGTGTGTTATGCAATTTCGTTATTCTTCATAATGATCACGATTTTTAAATTTATTTATTCGGTAGTGTTTTTTTAAATGTTATTCCCTTATTCATTTGAGGTTCAATTTGATTTTGCTCAAATAAAATGAGAAAAAGAAACGATTTATTGACTTTCGTTTTTTGCTGATTAAACTTCTCAATCTGCAGTAACGGTATGCAAAATTTTTGCGAGACGATCCCAGCTGTGCTACCTGAGGAAGAAGGAAAATAAAACGTGAATGAGTATCGAAGCTCGATTATTTTGTTTTATGGAATCAAATGCCAGTGTACCTGCTCCTACAATGGTGTTTCCTTTCGCGTTTCGGCTTTCCACTGAAATCCATTGACACGCGTCGTTATCGGTTTGTTTCTGTTCGTAGCATTCTCAAAACCATTTCTCACTCCCGCTACCAGTCTCATAGCCGGATTCGAAACTAAGCCGTTGCGCTTCGGCTTGGCATTGCTCGCACTGAAATACAAATTTCTTTACGCATTAATACGACATTCAAAATTGTGCAATTAACGAATACAATGAACAATTCATTATTGTACGAGCTAAAATATTAATCAACTAGCCGGTTGCTAGTTGATGTATTTCAGCCAGAAGTGGCGGCACGTCTGGTTTGAAAGTCTCATTTTTCTACCGGAAGTGACATATTTCGATTATGACGTCATTTCCGGTCTAAAAATTAGATTTTCACAGGGGAAGTGATGTATTTCCGTTATGACGTCACTTCCGATCGAAAAATGAGATCTTAGAATAATTTGGATCTGCGAGGTCCTTCGGGGGGGGGGGGGATTTGGAATAATCAGCGGGCCGCCGGAATTCTTGAAAATTGGGACAAACAAACAACTTTTCAAAGTATATATAAGATTACCCTCCGCTGTGCTCTGTGTGCTTAACGTTCCGACCGACTCCAGCTCCGCTGTTGCCCAAAATAATTCTCATGTGTGTGTCCCTTGTGAAATGCGTGTCCGCCGAGTTTCTCTTGTCGTCGTGTCCGTTCTTCTTGTCCTTGCTCGATATCTTCAATCCCAGCATCTCGTTAGTCAGCTCGAATGGTTTGGGTGTGTCCTTGCTGCCCTCGATAATTTCCGTTTTGATGTCGATCGGCTCGTATATAACACCGGGGTTGTTGAAACCTCCGCTCTGCGGCTTGTACTGTATACTCTGATTGCCCGTGAGGAGCGAAACACCGAGCTGGCTCTGTATCACGCTCGCCGCGGTTTGAGCACTCGGCGGGCTGGTGTTGGTCGGCGAGTAAGGTATCAAACTGTCGCTCAGAGGGGAATGCGGCGGCGACGCGTATATCGGACTCTGCGGCTCGCTCTTCAACGGCGACAATAGTTTACTCAGCGGTCGACTCTTCGCGCCTCGGGAGCATTGTTGGAGCTGCTGCGTGAAGGACAGCGGCGCCTGCGATACGATAAATCAATTAAGGATAACAAAGTCGTTCTTAGACAAAAAAAAAATGAACAAATAAATTCCTCCAGGGATGAAATGGGCTGTAAGAAAAAAACGACCTGCCAAGCACTCACTTTGATGACTTGATTCACCATTGGGTTCTGCCCAAACTTGCCCTGGTCGCTCTTTGTGCTGCCGGTGAGATTGCTGCTGGATTTGCTGTTGCTCGAATTGTTGCCCAACGACACGCAGCTCCTGCGCTTCGTCGAGTCCGGCGATTCCGCTGGACTGTACTGGGTCGATAGCGGATTGAGGATAGCCGACGATGGTTTCGTCTCTGCGGTCGAGTTCGATGTCACCGACGTCGCGCTGCTGCTACCGCCTGGTTACACGAAATCGTCGCGTTGTTAGATCGATTTTTTTTTTGCAAGGGAATTCATTACTCTCCGGGTAGTTAACGAGTTCTCGGTGACTCACCGCCGTTCATGCCGGGCCTCAAACTCCTCTGGCTCGCCGAGTGCTCCTCCAGCAGTCGCACGACCGTGTCGTGACCACTCTTCGCGGCAACTTTTATCGCGTTTCTGCCACAGTGATCCGAGTGATTTGGATCCGCGCCGTGATTCAGGAGGGCTCTCACGCAATGCTCGTGACCTTCCTGCGCTGCAATTCCTGCGAGTCGGGAGTAATTCGTTATTATGCCATCGCCGAGGGAAATTTGGCAGCTCGATTGTCGCGGCAAAAATTAATGCCAAGAATGTAAAAAAAAAAAGTTGGAAATTCAAACTTTCATATGGCTTCCTCGTAAAAGTTGAAAATTGCAATTTCCACATCGTTTTCTGACAATGTTCCTTCATTGATTAATGTTTCTATTATTCGCAAAGCTTCGGTCTATGAGAAAGCGACATGAAAATTTCAGCTTTTTTTTTTACATTCTGAACACGTTCACTAAAATCACTAATATTTCAACATTTTTTTTACCAAAACAAAGCTTCCTCTGAGGAAGCCAAAAAAAAATCGTTTTTTTAATACCTAGTGCAGTAGCGCCTTGATTGCACGTGTGATCGGGCGTAGCGCCGTGCTCGAGGAGGAGTCTCACAATAGCCGCGTGTCCTTGCCACGCCGCGGAATGAAGAGGTGTTCTGTTCTCATTGTCGCAAGCGTTAACGCTTGCATTGCCGTCCGTCAATAAAAGAGCTACCATTTCGACGTGTCCTTGCCATGCGCTTACGTGCAGAGGCGTTCTCCCCTGTAACAAAAAAATATGTGCAATTCTCATTACTCAACGTCGCGTACATTTCTCACCGTTCATAATCGTTAGCTTCCTAAATCGTTGCACAAACTATGAAGGAAAAAAAAAGAAACACAGAACCCACCTCGGAGTCTCTGCTTTCAACGTCGGCGCGGGCGTGTTCCAATAAAAATCTCGCCATCGGCAGTCTGTTCTCCAAAGCCAGTATATAGAGAGTGCTCCTTCCGTCGGCGTCCTTCGCATTTATGTCGGCGTTGTGCGACAGCAGAACTTTCACGGTGTCGTAATGGCCTTCGAGAGCGGCCAATCTATTCGACAATAAATAAATAAATAAATAAATAAATAAATAAATAAATAAGGTCTGAAGGACTCAGGTCGATGTCCTTTTGTCAACATATATAATTAAAATCGAGAATCAAGATTCCACTTTCGGCATATTGGCGTAAGTGTACTTGGTAGCGTCTCGCTTAAAAACTCATTTGTTTAAAGTGCTTTTGGCGTCGAGACGCTACCGCGTCTCTTGTTCCGTGGGTATAAAATTAACTCTAAGATAATATAAGTTAAAAAAAGACAATATATGTTTTTTTTACTGCTACTACTAAATAAATAAATAATTACGCTTTGAATCAATTTCGTAACGAACAAAATCCCTGTTGATTATTGCAGCCGCGATTTTTTCTTTAATTTACCTGAGGGCCGTTTTTCCATCGTGAGCGTGCTGATCGATCGGAGCGGCGTGCTGATCCAGCAGCCTCTCGACCAACGACACGTGACCCTCTTGCGCGGCGAGCATCAGGGCGCCTTTACCATCGTTGTCAGCCTCGTCGACTTTCGCTCCGGCTTCGAGCAAAGCCTCGCAGACGTCTATGTGACCCTCGAAGGCTGCGTAGTGCAGCGGTGTCCAGCCGGAATTGTCTCTGTGCTGTTCGTCGAGACCTGTTGCAAAAAAGAAAAACAAATTAACGAAAAAATCACAAGAAAAAAAAATGTATTCGGTAGATCTATTCATTAGATTTTCGGTTCATCTGCCGAACTGGTAATTGACCAATGCGAGAATCTCGATTTGATATTTAAAAAATAAATATAAATTGACAAATATTTCCCACCTCTGTCGAGCAGTTGTTTCACCACATCCGTTCCGCCTTGCGCAGCTGCAACGCTAAGTACGGTTCTGCCCTCGTTGTCGATGCTGTCGACGTAGCATCCCCAAAACAAGAGCAGAGCCACGACCGATCCATGACCCATACTCGCTGCAGCCCACAGGGGAGTTCGTCCCGTAGCGTCGCAGTGATCAACGTCCGCCTCGTACTCGAGCAACAGCTCGCAAACGTCTCGGTGACCCTCGAACGCAGCTACCAGCAACGGTGTCATGCCATCCTTGTCCTGATGGTCGACCGCGGCTCCGCGCTCCAATAGAATCGTTACCACCTGTCGTGCAAAATCCTCGTTAAATTTTTATATTTCTTTTTGTGTTTATCTACGATCTACCACCGCAGGGGAATAAAAATTGCGAAAGCTAGAGCGCCAACAGACTTTTTTCGAAAAAAAATCTGATAAAAGGTGAACAAGTGATTTGATTATTCCGTAAATTGTAACAAAAAGTGGCACTCAACTGCTCTACTTGCGCGCTAAATTTCAACCCGATCGATAAAACCGCTCTTGAGTTATAGATGGTTGAATTGTACAGGTCTGACACACGCACATCAATCCAGACACTTTTTCTAAATGTGATTTTTCGATGTTTTGGAATATTCTGAACGCGTTTGCATCAGAGCTGGGCAAAGTAACAAAAAATATTTCAAGTGCAAAGTACAAAGTATCGCAGGTACTTGAAGTGTCAAATACTTTCTGCGCTTGAAATATTTATTGAGTACTTTTTCCAAGAACTTTTCGCAATCAGGTTCGGAGCTAATTGCGAAAAGTTATAAACACTAAAAAGTTTAGACAAATAATCATACATTAATAGAAACAGGATGTTATGCTACTCATCAAGTATCCGTAATGCGAGCGTGTACGCAAAAAGTATTTGTACTTGGTACTTGAAATAGCGAAAAAGTACTTGAAGCGTTAAAAAGTACTCGAAGTACTAAAAAGTCCTTCTGTACTTCAAGTACTGGCTAACCCGGGTTTACATGAAAAAGTCGAAAAAAATATTCATGAAAACAAAGCTTCTTCGATGAGGAAGCAAAAAATGAGAAACTTCAGTGTCCAACAATGAAGCGTTTGCGCTCGTGAAATTTTTACCTTGGCATAGCCGTGATTCGCTGGCACGCACAATGCCGCGACGCTAAGAGCCGTTCGACCGTCGCTGTCGGCATGATCGATCTTGGCACCGAAGTCTAGCAGGTGTTCGACGATTTCGCTGTGGCCCATGTAAGCCGCTGCTATCAAGGCGGTTCTGCCCTCGTCATCGGTCCTATTGACGTCGGCGCCGTGCTGCAGTAGAGCCTTGACGATGTCTTCGTGGCCACCCCATGCAGCCGCCCTCAGAGCGGTTCTTTGATCCCAATCCGCGCAATCAACCATGGCTCCGTGCTCCAGAAGCTGCTCGACGACCTGCGGAGGAGAAAACACAGCCGTCGAAGCGGGGGATGGTTGAGCAACACCTCCGAGAAGCTGATTGCACTTTGTTTTACAAGCATCGTGTCTGAATTGTTGCGGTTACAAATGGCTTTTCGTTCGAGCACTCCGCCGGAAGCTCGATCGGTTGTAATTACGATATTGAAATACGGTCGAGCAATTTTACGTAAAAACATAGGAATGGAAAAATAAATAAAATAGAAAGAAGTTCCACGAAAATAAAATAAAGATTGCCCAATGAGGGAATGCAATAATCTCGAGTAGCTTGTTGTATAAACCCAAGCAATAGATACAAAAAAAAATTATAGTGAAAAAAATCGGGAACCACGGTATGATGTGATTGTAAACGGGCGATGGTTCAGCAACACCTCCGAGAAGGTGATTGCACTTTGTTTTCTATGCATCATGTCTTAGTTGTCACGGATGCAAATGGCTTTTCGTTCGAGGGCTCCGCCGGAAGTTCGGTCGATTGTAATTATGATATTGAGATACGGTCGAGCAATTTTACGTAAAAACATAACAATGAAAAGAAAAATAGAAAGAAGTTTCACGTGAAAGAAAATAATGATTGTCCGTTGAGTGAATGCAGCAAGCTCGAGTAGCTTATTGTATTCACCAGGCGATAGATACAAAAAAAAAGTTATAGTGCAAAAAACTCGATCCAGATTTTTTCACGATAACTTTTTTTTCTTCACCCGGGCCATGGACCCAAAAAAAACAAATATATTTATAGTAAAAAAATGACTTTAAGTTGGAGTGAGTTACAATGACGTGCGAGTTGCAGATTAGTCACGACAAACAAAAAAAAACAAACAAAGTATAATAAATAAATAAAAAACTAACAACTGTCGAGTCGCTTTTAAGAGTGTCGTGGTTTCGTGAGGAGAGGGTTGGCTGTGAATGTACCTGGGTATGTCCGCCCCAGGCAGCTGCTCTCAGCGCGGTCCATCCGTCGCAGTCGGCGTGATCCGCGCTAGCACCGGCAGCTAATAACACTCTCACAACGTCTGCGTATCCGTGTCTCGCGGCGAGATTCAGCGGCGTTTGACCGTGACGGTCAGTGGCCTCGAGCTTCGCCTGTAAAATTAAAACACCATCATACATATCGTTACGAATGTTTATGTATGACAACCATTTTTTTTTAATACAAAATAAAACTCACCTGAGGACAGGAAGCGAGAGCCAGTTCCAGGAGGGACGCATTCCCGTCGGCTGCCAGGGTATGCAGTACGGTACGACCGCACGAATCCGCTTGATTTATGTCGCCGCTCTCCCCCAACAATTCGGTCAGTGGCTCACCCGGTGACTCGTCCATTGGGCTCACGTCTTGCGAGACCTTTTTACGCGTAAACACAAATTTATATTAAAATATGGATCTCAAAGCTCGTCACTTCCTCATATTAATCAAGCAGCATTTGTCATTACTAGCGATTGGAAGCTTTGGGTTCAAACCAAAGTTCTTTGGTCTCTGCTTTGCTACCATACAAATGCCCATCCCATACGCTACAAGTTTAACATGTTCAGTTTATTTAGCATTCCCAGCTATCCATCCATCCCGAATTCCATTCCATAGGTTATGAAAACTCTAATTCTGAAATTGCAGCATATAGAATGGAATTTCGGAATTTCACTTTTATATGACCCTGAAGATATCTGCATGAGAATGAATTTCATCGAGTTATAACGGCTGTATTTTGCATCGCACAAACTTTGCTCGAGGAATTTCACTTGGAGAATAAAATTCTATAAGTGAACCATTTTTTATTCTTCCTAAAGCCGAGCACTGATAGAGCACTTGCCAAAGACGAAATTTGATGTAGTGCAGATATCTTCAGGGTCACCACTTTTATAGCATTTATAGGGTAAACCAGCCAATGAATGGACAGGGCCAGTGAATGAACACTTTCCAAAGAGTACGTGCATAAAAAACGTCTATTCATTGGCTTTTTCGTCTGCTTAACTGCCCATTAATTAGCCGGTTTACCCTATTATGAGTATCAAATTTGTTCCTATTAAGTTCATTATATCGACAATGAATCATCGAATCGGTTTCATGATTTTACTCGACCGACCTGACTAGAAGAAACAGGATCCTTGGTGACCTCGTCCTCGACGACTTTTTCGGACGCTTTGGCCCCAGCGTCGACGAGTAGCCTGAGAAGTTTGGTGTCCTGTCTCGGCCACAGTATGCACTCGGAGCTATCGAGATAGCATTCGTCGACGGGAGCTCTGCACCCGATCATCCACAGTACCTGAAGAGTGTGAGAGTCGAGGGTGCATCCGGTGGTGAGTTGGTTGGTCATTGCTCGCTGCAGGTGCTGACCGAGAACGCAAATCTCATCGGGATTGAGTTCGGTGCCGCAGAGGGTGTAGTAAGCGGCGAGCATGGCGTGGCCCTCGGTGGCCGAGCACAGGTACTTCTGCGTGCAGTGTTTAACGTCGAGAAGCCACTCGGCGAAGCTGTGATGAAAGAGCATGAGAGCGCCGGCACGCGACACCGATATGACCCTCCTCAGCAGATGCAGACGACGATTGAAATCCTCTAGCGTTATCGTGGAATTGGCGGTTCTCACGCACTTGTAGAGAATGTCCTGCGTAATCGGCAATTTGGCCGCGAGTATAACGTTGAAGAGGGGCTGAACCTTGGCGAATTGTTTTCTACTGAAGAGCCTCTGGCAGAGCCACAGATAAAGCCCGTTAAGTGTGCCGGGTATTTCGCGTATCTCGCGCAGGACGATGAAGTTCTCTGCCACGCCGTCGAGCACCTTCTCGAGATAGAGAAAGCAACCGTTGCTCTTTATGTGCAGCTGGTTGAGCATCTCGGCGGTGTCCCTCGAGATGTGCTGACGCAGGGCGTCCTCCTGATCGAGCCTCGCCAGTATGTACTGCTGGACGTCCCTGACGACCTGACTCTTGCGAAGATCGTCCAGGGATATCTTCCTGAATCCGGTGAACATACGGGATATGGTCTTGCTCTGTCTTCGCGCGGTGCAGACGAGCAACAGCCACTGGGGAAAGAGGTGGTGATGATTGGCCAATAGCTCGGCTATCGTGCGGCTGACGTTGTCGTTCTCGCGTCTCGAGTCCCTCGTGCCGGTCTGCGGTGGATTGAGGAATTGTCCCTCGTCGATCGAGTCGACGAGGAGGAAGAGACAGTTCTTGGGCGGTTCGACCTCGAGGAGGGGAAACAGGAGGGCCTTCTTGAGGGCGTCGTCCGGATCGCGGTCGAGGACGTCGGGCTGGAGGGCCGCTTGGATTTCCGGATCGGTTCGCAGCTTCTCGGCGTACGATTCGGCAACCGCCTCCCTCGAAGTCGTCGGACCGGAAGTCGTGCTGGCGGTCGGTGATGTCGGTGACGACAAGTGTATGCCGTCCGCGCTCGCCTGCAGCAACTGAGCCACCAGGGACCTCACGAATTGAGCCGGCGACAGGGACGCCTCGCTTCTCGCCTGACAAAAGTGACGAGCCAAAAGACGACGGTTCAATGACCTCTGGTGCCTCGAGGTCGCGCCCGTCGATGGCCATGCCAGCTCGGCGCAGAGGGCCGTTTTTCCACTTCCGGGACCGCCGACTATCAGCGCTCCGCAGGTCTTCGAGGCTGGCCTCTGCTCGAGGCAATGGGACAACTTCATCAGCGCCCACTCCCGGCAGAAGAAACGCTTCTTCTCTATCACCGGAGCTGCCATCTTCGATGTCGATTGGTTGACGGAAGTTTTATTTTTTTTTTTTTTTCGAAAAAGAACTATGTTTTCGAGTATCTTCTCCTATCTACGATCTTCGTTGAGAGCTCGAGGACGAGATATCGAAATTTGTATTTCCTACTTATGGATTAACTTATTTTTGCGCTGTAACAAAGTTACGGCTAGTTTCATTTCCTGCAGTTTGATAAGGAGTATTTTTTGTTGTGATGTTCGTTTCTAGATGATGGTTCAGTAGAGTGGGATCTCAGGTGGAACGCTGAGCCAAGGTGATTTTTCTGCAGCTCGATGGGCTAGAGACACAGGTGCATCGGCGGTTGCACGAAGATCAGTGTTTGGCGATGAACGTCTATCGGAGCCCCGGGGGGCTCTGCGGCTTCCTCGGCCTCCATTCAGGCCTCTCATCGCCTCGTTTCTCGCATCCTCCTGCGTGATTTCTGGCTCTGCATTTCTCTATCTGCGAACATGGAGAAAAAAAGGCGATACTTTATTTTCCGTTTTCGGAGACATCGTACGGACGCATACATGGGAGGGTCTTTTCCTCTGGGCAATATATAGGGTGGAGCGGGGCAAAATGAACCATGGGGTAAAATGGACCGGCGTAGACTCCAGACACGGGGCAAAATGGAGTGCCGCAAAATATTCGGAAAAAAATGAGTTGGAAGACTCGGAGTGAGTAAAGTGGGGACTTTTGTGCATGGGGGCAATATGGAATACCTCTTGAATCAGAGCAAATTTGAAAAAATGCCGTTTCTCATCGTAACGTTGAGGTTCGCAGGTATTCCATTTTGCCCCGAACTGCAATTTTTCTCGGACGCTTTTTCCGACATTCTCGTACAGACGGTCATTGCGATAGCGATGGTACAAATAGGTAACACGGATCGGCCGAGATATTTTTTTTCGTCGCGGCCAACCCGAGCGAATTCTTTATTTCACTCTTGGGAATCGAGCGGACCTCGTTGGAGTCCCGTTTATTGCTTCGCGCTGCAGAGACATCGAGATGCTTGCGGTTGTGCAATTTTTTTTTACCCGTATAAAATAAGAGTGTCGGTGCACCGAGGACTTCTGTACGGCTCGCTGAATGAGTGACACCGCGGGCGACAACAGCGTGGGGGCAAAACGGACCACTTTTACCAATTTTTCGCGAGATAGGAAATACTGTGTCAAATGCCTTGTCCATTTTGCCCCGCTCATGCTATATCGCGTAGCTGCCCCGGCGGAAAGCTTATATACCACGAGCGGATATTCCGACAAGGGCAGGAACGTCGCAATCTATCCGACGGAGCTCAGCCAAGTGTCCCGATAAATATCGCTAATAAAGCTTGGGGTGGCAGACGAGCCGAAATTCACGTCGGTGTAGAATCGGCCTAGCAGCTCGCCCCGGGGAATCCCCGCCGGCGCGACTTTCCAGCTACGCGTATATAGGGGCGACGGGGGCAAGAAGGGCCCATGGGGCAAAATGGGCACATGAAAAAAAACCCCGAGGCGGGGCATACTGGGCCACCCCAAAAATTAGGGGAGAACGGTGCAAAACGTGGCACTCAAAAAATGATTGTCTGGCTTTATTGTTAGGCGTGCCGGACTGACCCGCTCACCGGTCTGTCGCGCGAACTCTTGTTTAAACGTGAAGGCACAATTAATAACTTTATCGATGTTAGATAGAAGCAAGGAAACTCCGGATGTATGGATAGCACAGGCGGAGGTTTAAAAAAAAAAATGTCAAAAAATGTAAGTGTAGCCCGTTTTGCCCCAAACAATTTTTTTTTCGGACGCGTCATAAATCCTGTGAAAACGTCTTTTTTGGGTGACAAATAATAAATTACGCTTTTGATAGCGTTGTAGTCGGGTTATTCGCCTAAATAAATAGAAGAGTGGGGCAAAATGCAATTTTGCAAAAAAATGTGGGTGTCCCATTTTGCCCCATCGATAGATCCGGATTTTCGAACCCGTTTTGCCCCACTGTCCCACCCACAAATTATTGGAGAATTGCATTTCGCCCCACTGTCCCATTTTGCCCCGGTCTTCCCGAAATATATATATATATATAGGAATTTGGGGAGGGGGAATCCTGGAGAAGTGGCGGCGAGAAGCGGGAAATTATACGAGGCTCATTCCGCGACCATGCCAGCCGAGCGGGGGTGGATGGACGAGGACGATAAACCAGTTCCGCTAATGAGAGGCGGACTGATGTAGATAGCGAACGAGCTATGCGCCCTCCTCTCTATCCCTTCGCATAATCTCTCGTCGCCAGCCAGCCAGTGTATCCGCGCGATCCGACCGCTTTTCGGGAAAACGTTTCGCGGTTTATGTATTCACCCGATTCTTTGCGGTCCTCGGTTTGCCCACGTTTGCCGGCCACGCTCCTCCATTTTTGGGCGATCTCGCTGTCGCCGTGGGGTTTGTAACTTTAAATCCGCAGAAACGAACTTTTATGGTTTTAGTCTTCGCCGTTATTATTATATTTTTTTAACGAGCTTGGCGGACGCTTTGGAAGCGCCGGAATTTTTATTCGTCACCGGAATATCGTCGCGCATTTATAAGCGTTTCCCTTTTAATAACCAAAGCTTTGACGTTTCTGTGAAAATATACTGCTGGATGTTCAGTGATTGTATTTTTTGTGGCAAAAGGTATTGATTTTTTGTTTGTTATATTGAAGTTTTATGTTAATTTTATTATTATTTATTGTATTAATTTTATGAGAATTCAGAGAAAAAGCATTTTTATTTTTATTGGGACTCTGGTTCGAAAGTGTGCATTGGCAAAAAAAATTTACCACGAATTGCGAATGATAAAAATAAACCCGCCGTATTGCTCATATGCAAGTCGTTTACACATTATTTATAACAGTTTACAATTACAATATTTATAACATTTAGAATTACAGTCTATGTATTATTTTTTCTGGCAAAAAGAATTAGATTTTTTTTACGAGTGGATTCCGATTGTCGGGACACATTGGAAATTTTATGTTCATTTTATTATAATTTATTATATCAATGTTATTAAATAAGAAGAAAGAATTTTTTATTCAATCGTATTCTCGTTTGAAAGGGTTTCCGGACTTGTATAAAAAAATTTCACCGCGAACTTCGAATGATCAAAATAAACCTGCGGCATTGCTCGTAATGTACGTCGTTGACACAGCGATGAATATAGCGAATGGCATTATCGGCAACCGTGATATTATTAATCCGCGAGTTTGCACAGCGCGCGGTTTAATAATCGAGCTCGGGCGTCGATGAAACGGCTATAAATTTTGCGTATAACGAGGCGACGATTTACAGTCCGATGGATCGACTTGCGAGTGAGAATAATAAAAAATGAATTGAAGGGTCGAGGAAAATTTTAGCCGGAGCGAATAGCGCGGGAAGGGAGAAATACATAAAATTGAAGTTTATCGAGAATCGCGATTAATTGGAGTTGGAGCTCACGGTAATTGGGACATTGTGGCGGAATAAGCTGTCGCGCCGAACCGCGCGATTTCGCGTGTACGAGTTATATGCATAAGCCTTTACTGTTCGACGAACGGGTTTCCACGTTCGCTTCGGACAATGTACTTCGTTCATCTACTATTTCGCCCGGTGTAATACTCCGTTTCTCTCTGTCGTTGTACAGTCTAAACCCGCAAAGTGCAACCGCGCGGTACCAGAATTGCACTTTTCGGGTCGCGTAGCTTTAATCGACCGATCAAAAATCCCCCGATAAAATAATTGAAATACGTTTTCGCTCCGTCACTTCCGGTTCGGAATATTTCAATTTTTCACTGAAAGGGACGTCACGAGGAGATGTCTGACTTTGTTTTTGTGACCTCACTTCCGGTTTAAAAATCTTCGTTTTTACCGGAAGTTTCTACATAGAGAAAATGTCGAAACTTGTATCTGGGAGGTCATAAAATAAATGTTTACACTTCTTTCTGTGACGTCACTTCCGGTGAAAAAAATGATATTTTTCAACCGGAAGTGACGTCACAGAGGAAAATTTCCTCTGTGACGTCATTTCCGGTAAAAAAAATGATATTTTTCAACCGGAAGTGGCGTCACATAAAATAAATTTCTCAGTGACGGCATTTCCGGTAAAAAAAATAGGTTTCTCAACCGGAAGTGACGTCATAGAGCGCATGTTCAGATGTCTTCTAGGTGACGTCACTTCCGGTGGAAAAGACATTTGATTTTTTAACCGGAAGTGACGTCACAGAGAAAATGTTCAAAATTTTCTCTGTGACGTCACTTCCGCCAAAAAAAATAAGATTTTTCGACCGGAAGCGATTTTCATAGATAACATTTTAAAATCACTGTCGGTCATAGATCAAATTTCACTTCCGGTGAATTACAGAGATTCTCAGACCGGAAATGGCGTCACTAGGGAATTTTAAAAACATTTCTGTTACGTATTGTAGGGTTTCGTTGGGCCGCGGGGCTGGCATGCTGCGAGGTAATACTGTACGATGTTTTCGCGTACGCGAGAATAGCGCCGATGTTTGCGTGCCGTGTTTCCGTTGCATCGAGAGAGTCAACCCGAACGGGTAACGCACACGAGGACCGCAGCGTGCGTTGCGAACTATGCGTGTGTTCGACGTTAACGAATGCGGGCGTACAGCCGCGAGCATTCCCTTGATTTCCCTAATGACTTTAACGAGGTCCCACGCGCGGGACCGATGCTTGAAACTCTGCCGGGTCGAGCAAAGCCGGGGCAAGGCAGCCTCCTGCGGAAACACAGGTGTATCGGGCTGGTGTGTTAACCGATCGCGAGACAGCTCGACGAACCCCGGAATCCGCGATAACACGAGTTCACGTGTGAATAAATCAATGCGCTCGAAATACGTTGTAAAATACTGTTATTATTGCAAATCTCGTGAGACGAGAATTCCGGGTTACTGAACATCATCGAGAATCGTCGCTGCAGCGATTATTCTACTTCAGCGATTTTTATTTAGCGCTTTAAACACTCCCGGAAAATTGGTCTTTGAGATTTAGGTCGCTGGTGTGATTTTAATGAAATTTAATTTAATAATACAATGGAATTCAACATTAACATTAAATTAAATAATAAAATGTAATCCATCAATAAAATAAAATTTAATAATATAAAGTAATCCGACAATAAAGTTTAATTTAATAATAAAATCTAATGCAACAATAAAATTTAATTTATTAATAAAATGTAATTCAACAATAAAGTTTGATCAATGAAAATTATTGGCGACAGTATTGATCGTTAACATTTTTGTACCCGTAGCCGATAAATCGGATGCAGCGACCTTCTGTTCGTTTCGATTGGATAACCGATCGGCGATAACGATCCGACGTCAAGATTGCTCGTGACAAAGAATTTCCGGGGACGGGAACAACGGGAGACTCGAATCTGAGGAAAGAATGAGTTATTCACTGAAGCCCACTTGATCTATTATTCGAAATGAACGACAATTACTCTCGTCTCGTTAAACCCGAGCGATTAAACTCCTTTAACGGTAGTAAAGTGTCCCTCCTCTTATAATCCGACGCGGCCCTCGAGCAGACTCTCCCGTCGAATTTTCCGCCAGCGTGAATAAAAATGCCTCGATTTATATGGAAGCACTTCGTCGACAGGCGAGGGCGATAAACGTGGATGGTGGCAGAGGATAGATAAGTACACAAGGGAACGATGAACGGAGAGAGGCGGAGAGTACCCGATCGAGGATTCTCGATCAATTATTGTCCATAATAGAATCGGAACGGTGGAATCGTGAGATCCATATCGCGATATACTCTGTATGTACCGGGCAGGTGAATTGGTCTCGTCGTCGAGCCGTCGTTCATTCATCGCGCGTCACACACGCAAATTAAATTCGATTCAATAAAAAATATATTTATTCGATTTCCTATCAAAGTTTAAATGGTTCTCGAAAGAGTGGAAACGGTATGGTTAACAGTGCCGTTTCCACTCATTCGGGAACCATTTAAACTTTATCGACTTAATCGCGAATACACAGATACGGTTTGAAATACCAGTTTTCGACCGGCAGCGACGTAGTGAATACCTGAAATATGTCACATTTGACTTGATAATCCATTCTTCCGACCGGAAGTGACGTCACATCGGATAGATACGTGACTTCCTGTTTGAAAATCTAATTCTTTCGACCGGAAGTGACGTCACACCGGAAATACGTCACTTCCGGTTTAAAAATACAATTCTTTCGACCGGAAGTGACGTCACACCGAAAATACGTCACTATCGGTTTGAAAATCGAATTTCTTGACCGGCAGTGACGTCACACTCGAAATACGTCCCTTCCGGTTTAAAGATCTTATTTTTCGACCGGAAGTGACGTCACACTCGAAATACGTCCCTTCCGGTTTGAAGATCTTATTTTTCGACCGGAAGTGACGTCACACGGAAAGTTACGTTACATCGGGTATGAAAATCTCATTTTTCGTCCGGAAGTGACGTCAGGCTGTAAAAACGTCACTTCTGGTTCGAAGATCCCGATTTTCTACAGCAAAAACGTCACACCGTGAAGAGGTCAGTTTCCGGTTTAACAATCTCGTTATTAGTCCGGAAAAGGGCACAAAAGGGCTGTTCGTTATCGTGCCGTCTGGATTATTGGGACGGTAACTGCAACACACCAGGGTGCCCCACTGCGTTCACTCGGCTCAGCCGCTGCGAGACTCCCAAGAGGCACGAAACGTCACGGACCTTGAGGAAAACTTATATAGGAACACGCTCGGAGCCTTTCCATATACCCGCGCTCGCGCTGTGCATCGATGTCACTGGGGCTTATATAGAATTCCCGAAGAAGCTGTTTTTAATCGATGCACTCCCAGGCCGCCGTGGATACAGCGTTCCCTCCGCACACGGATACCCCTCTCGATTTACAAGACGAAGCCTGAGAGAGATACATGCCCACGTGCGGACACGTGTACGTAACAACGAGTTGTTGCCTCGTGTATAATCGGAGTCGTACATCGTTCGTCCTAGGACCGTATTTGGTATATTGTGCAAGGAAAGGCTGCTCCTCGAAACGGGTCGAAGTCGTTGCCGGCCGGTCTTGCCCCACCGAGCGCCGGAGCCAACGAGATGCTGCGAACGTGACTCTCTCCCTCGTCCGCGCTTTCAGGATGCTGCATCATACGTGCCCGGCCTCCGACGAGCCGCGGATGGTCCATACCACGTACGCTCTGAATTATCCAGGCTCCTCTCGCGGCTCTCGCTTCGTCGATCGCCAAGGAAAGCTCCTTATTAATCCCTCGCAAGCCAATGTCGTTATTTATTTAAGCCTCTCACGGGCTCACTGGAATTGATCGCCGTTTCTTTTTTTCCTCTCCCTCGTTTTTTATATCACAAGAATTTGAGAGGGAAAATAAAGTTGTTGTTTGGTATTTTTTTTTTTTTTTTTTTTTACGATAATGTTACGTACACTGTGGAGAAATTTCGGAGCGTTATGTCGGGGCTTGGTCAGGACCGGGACGGGCCTTTTCGGGAAGGTCGTCGAGACCAGATCTGGCGCTCCAAAATTCTTACGGATTTTAACCGTTATCCAGGATTCGGCCAGGACGATTTCTATATTTACGGAAAATTGCGGGCCGATTTTTTACTGCATGAGTGTTATTTTTTTTTTTTTACTGATGAAAGAGAAATCAATGATTAAATCATTTATTTTTATCAATTTATTATAATACTATTGTTATTATTATAGTATAATTGATTATTCTTTCTTTACTGAAAAAATAACAGTAATTCAGTAAAAAAATCGCACCACAATTTTCCGTCAACGTAGACATCGTCCTGCTCGAATAAAAAATCGCAACGTTTCACCCCGACGAGTTAATTAAATGAAAAAGTCAGACAAAAAATAAAACCAATATTTCGAGTGTCAAAGGGTGGATATTCCGCTCCTTTTTTTTTTTTTTTTTCAACTTTTTTTTCCCGTGAGTCCGTCAGCGGGCGATTAAACCCGTGAGTGAGCGGTAATTGGTCCCGTTGCATATATTCATCGATAACGCTTTGGCGGAGACCAGCTGGATCGCAATGCAGCCCGGGACCGCGCGAGGGCGCGGGGCATACCGCACAAGCGGGGCGGCACGGCACCCGCACACTCGATTACTCTCGAGTGCACTGTTGGCGGTATTGCCAGAGTATGGCCCCAACAAATATAAATATATATAAAGTCCGTAAAGTATATATATATATATATATATATATATATATATATATATATATATATATATATATATGTATGTATGTATGTATGTATGTATATGTAAAGGAAAGAGCGGGGCAAAAGGGGGCAGAAAATCCAGATGTATCGATGGGGCAAAATGGGGTGTCCAAATTTTTTTTGGAAAATTGCGTTTTGGCCTATGTTGTCCCGTTTTGCCCCGCTCTCCCGTATATATTTGTATGTATTTGTCTGCATGTGTCACTGGCCGGGTCGGTCTGGCACGCAGAACAGCGATAAATTAAATTATCCGAAAACCTGAGCACCGGGAGTTAATACGGTGGCGTTATAGGTACCGGTCATTTGTTCTAATTTGTAAGACGATTTTCACGAGTGAGTACTACTGATGGCACCTGCGAAACTCCGCCGTCCTCTCTCGCGTCGAAAGTCATAATTTTAATTACCGCCTGTGGGCGCCACCTCAACGCTATACGTTATATATATGTATATAAAATGCATAGGTATATCTATATGTATACTTGAGTTCGGTTCGCCCGGGGGCTGCGCACCACCTTGCACGCTTGCTTCTACATCGCCCCCACCGCTATATCACGTAATTCTCGGGGGCTTCGGAGCCCAAAACCCCGCCGGCACTTCTCTTGTACGAAAATTGTAACGCGTCGTTGAGCAGTTGAAGAAACAAGGTGGCTCGAGAATTACGATGATGGGAAGTTTGACGCTAAGCCGGCAAAGCGGTTCCGAGATTTTGAAAGAACAACAAACCGTAGATATGTTTTTTTTTATTCAGTCAATGTTTTGACAAATGCACAGCATCTGCCGTCTTGTATTTTTAGAACTTCAAATTTTGTCCTGATTCAAAGAGTGAAAAGGATTGAAAAAAGATAAACAAATATTTTGCGGAAAAAATATAAAACGAAATAATTTTCTAATCGGCAAAAAGGGTGAAGAGTTAAAAAACGGAGAACCAACAATTCAGCAGAAAAAAGTGTAAAACCGAAGAATCTTCTGATCGTCAAAAAGGATGAAATAATTTTGAACTTCCCAGACTGCGTCGCAGTCTCGGGAGTGCGGGAACTCAACAGGCGTTCCCACGACTGCACCGGCGACGCTTTCCGCCCATTAAATTATTTACGACTTTTCAGTCCAGTTCTTTACATCTTAAATTACTTTTTTCCCGACGTCGCTAAAATAACCACATTCCTTGCGTGCAATACGGGCGGAAAATAGCCTATCATTGACCGATGATCATTATTAACCCGTGCGCATGCGCAGTACAATTTCATTACTCCCTAGGGAGTAATGGGGCTTATTACTCCCTCTGGAAGCTCTATTACTCCCAGGGAAGCGATGGTCATTGGCGAATATGGCGATTTTGCGACGCAAGAAATGTGGTTACTTTAACGAAGTCGGGAAAAAAATATCGTATGCACCCAGAAAAAAATTTATTTGTTGGCCACCGTTTATTTGGTTCAAGTAAAATATTTATTTGATTTAAATAACTATTTATTTTAATTAAAAAATTGTTTACTTAAATTTATTTTAATTAAACTAAATAGTTACTTAAATGAAATAAATATGTATTTAAATCAAATAAATATTTTACTTAAACCAAGTAAACGGTGGCCGTCAAATAAATTTTTTTCTGGATGTGCGACAAGGGAGGAAGTGCATTTTCACCTCGTGTGAATTTCTGCCCTCGCCTCGCTCGGGCATCAAACTTCACACTCGATGAAAATACGCACTTTTCTCCCTTGTGGCATATTATACGATTTTTCAAAAATTTATTTAAAAATAATAACAAAATAACAAAAATGACTCGTCTAACGTTGCTCGAAATACCCGACTGGTTGTGTGAACTCCAGTTTTCATTTCATTTCCTTCCCTCCAAACAATTTCCATACCGGCGGACAGAGGAGCCGGGATGATCTTTTCTCCCCGACGCTCGGCGATACTTAGAGTAATGAATGCGAGCCGTGCGGAGCTCGTGCGAGGTACACAAAGTGTGCAAAATACCGATCGACGGGAATAGTCGTTGGCCTTTGGCTGGCCGGAGAGTCGGCGAGACTATCTTCGCTATCGCGATTATATCGAGCGTGGAGCATCGCTTCGAGGCGATGGCGTGTGCATGGAGGGCAACGGCACAGCGGGCCGATTCCGCGCGGTGCTCTCTCTCCATCCCGGTGAGTTTTCGTCGTGGGAAAGCGGGTCGATAGGTCGGGCACGTGGCATTGCGCACAGCCTCGGAGAGCATCCTGCATCGCGGCCGGCAAGGTCCTGGCCCGGTCCCGGCAAGAGGGTTGCCCGAGCGGAGTTGCGATACCGCGGATGAGAAAGGGCTCTGCGGCAAAAGTCCATCGTCGATCTGGAGTGACTCGTTTTCAACCCTACAACTCATAATAAGACACTCCGCGCGGGCGCGAAAAAAATTAGCATTTTTCCGATTTCTTCCGGTTTTTAGTTTTTGAATGGGATTTTCATTAACTAAATGTAATAACGTCAGATTTCTCGTGAACGATTCTCGTCTTATGTACACGGAGAAAAATAGTTCTGTTTCTCTAATAAAATGTAGATCGTTAACAATTTATTGTTGTGGCAGCAAAATATTTGGCTACTAGAGCAAAATATTTTGTTGTCCCTATGTTAAGCAGGTAAGTGAGTTATGGTAACAAAATTCTTGTTGTCCCAAGATTTTTTTTTTCTCCGTGTATGAAGGAACGCAGAAAACCATGTATGAGAAAGTCTGTTTATCGGCATAGGAGCGGTTTTATGATCAAGAAAAGCGTGGGGTGCGTTCGAACCCCAGTCATGCGTGTGAAGGTAAAAAAAATTAAGTTATGAGTTCTAGGGTTAAAAAAAATAAAAAATGGGACCGGGATACGAAAAGTGGAAGAATGGAGAGTGGATGAAAATAATAGACGAATCGACGAGAAGAGCCAATGCGAAGGAATTGAAAAAGCAACGGGGCGGGGATGGAGGAAAAATCGGGAAGCGGCAAAGGAATGGAGAGAAGGCGGCACGTGCATCCGCAATGCGGCCGGAAGTCTTGGCAGTCTGGCTGGACCGGACGGGGGAGGCTGCGTTTCTCCCACCTTTGCCTCTCTTTCTCGATTCGGACTTGGGGAAAGAAAGTGTTAGTAAATTTATTTTATTGACAATATTTTACACAGTATGGACGGTGGTACATTTAAAAGATTATTTACATTTCATATTCCTATAATGATATTGCCAATAGGGCATCGACCTAAGTCCTTTAGCTTAATTCGCTTCCTTTTTTTAATACAAGTTAGTCAATTAATTTTTATGTGGGTTGAATTGCTTTGAGTTATATTTGGTTATGTTGAGGTTATATCTTCATTTGCCATTCTTTTGAGTTGTTGGTGAATAAGTTCGTAAAATCGGCATACGAAGTTTTGTAAAAAGGTTTTTGTCAAATAAGTGACAAACTCGTTTGTTTAGGTTTGAATATTACAAACCTACCCTTTTATTTGCCGTGTAATTAACAATTGTAGTTTGCACTTTTGTCTGTAAAACAAAATTAACTGTTAAAAAACCGTGGGGGTTTGTGGATAATAAGTCGTTGTAAAAAGTACAAACGCTTTTAACTGTGTACACTGTTTAAAAAATTGTAAACTTAATGTACAATTGTGATGAAACATTTATAGACTTTTACAGTGAAATTTAAAGTAAATTATTGGAATTAGTATTTTCGCAGAAAAATTAAACTAAGCTATTGAAAGTAAAGTGATTTCTAAAGATTTTTATATACTGTAAATTAATTTTTCATTAAAAATGTACATGAAATTTAATATACCAGATTGTGCATACAAACTACCAGTACGAGTATTTTAAAATTGAGACGAATTTTTTTTTTTTTTTTTTTTAAAGTCGACAAGAATAAATAAAAAAAAAAAAAAAATAGAAGCGGTGTTGCAATACCGAGTGATTCACCGGTTGGACTTACGTCGATTCGTCCACTCGAGATGCGCGGAGCATCTCCGAAGTGAAATCATTTCTCTCTCGAGCCTCTCGGGAAAAATACTGTAATCGCGGCGCCTCGTGAAATTCTCGTTGGAAGCGATATTCTCTGGCTTGCGAGAACATGCTTTAATGATCTTTAATTGTCGCTGCGCCTACATCGTTCGCGCAAGAAGCAAGTCAAGAGAAGTCGGAGGCCTCGTTCGCCCGATTATCCGTGATGCACGGCCGGGATTCGGGCAGGTGCGCAACGATTCTCTTGCCCGCAGGTTCGAGAGAAATTTACCGTAGAAATTCACTTTATTGTCTCGGGGAGAGAAAATTTATCTATCTATTGTCGGCAGAGGTGAAAACTTCGAGCAACTTCTTTGGCAATTGTGCTCTATGCTGCTTTCAGCTTCGAGGAACTAAAAAGCAATTTCTTAATGCGGGATTCATCCAACATTTAAAGGAAACTTTCGCTCGTTTTATTTAATTGATTCAAAGGTCACATTCAGTGGTGGATGAACGTTTCGTTCAAAATGAAATAATTACAATAAAAACATAATAAAATGAAGAAATTGAAATAAAAAGAATCAAGTAAAAAATCGTAAAAAAAAAACTACCAAAATATGATGCAGCGGCTTTATCCTTGCTGCTTTCAACTTATCGGGGCTAAAAAGAAATTTCTTGATGCGGCATTCATCCAACAGTTAAAAGAAACTTTCGATTGTTTTATTTAATTGATTCAAAGGTCACAAGGTGAATGAACATTTCTTTTAAATTGAAATAATGAAAAACGGAAATCAAAACTAAAGAAATTAAGATAAAAATAATTTTTTAAAACGATCACAATTTGACGCAGGTTTTTCCCTAAAAATGACCATAGAATTCGAGGATAGAGTTGGATAACGAGAAGGGCAGCAGGTCATGAATAGCAGCGCTCTCGACTGGAGCCCCGCGCGGGAGAGACCGGCGTCTGCTAATTGATAACACGAAACACTCCGAGCGTGAGTCATTCACTTGACTGGAGTCAATGAGACACTTGTGTAATTGTGAATTGCAACGAGCTGGACTCGGCGAGAGAGTTTCAGCCTCGGAATTCATCGGGCTCGCTGCAGCTTGACCGTGATGGAAAAAAGGGCCAAAAAAATTGGGCTGGACGACTGGGGCGAGAAGTCTCTGCGCGATTTATATCTACTATGTGCGACTTAACCACTTTTTTTCCAGTGCGGCATTCAAGAACTTTGGCAGCTAATTTACCGGCATAAAAGTCACGATAACGATGAAAAATCATTTGATCGAACATTTTTTGAGATTTTTTTGCAATAAAGATTTTCGCAAACTTTTGGCCCAAAGTCAGCAGGATGTTCTGTGGAGGTTGGAGCTTCGGTTGAGAGCCGGAAACTGGGCCAAAACGGTCGTCCTTCGTTCTGACAAATTTTACCTTCTCGCCGTACACTTATAGATATAGATTTATGTGTCAAAGGCATCGACGAAAAGTCTCCCCCGAGGCTGCCGGGATTCCGTACGAGTGTGTCGAGTCTCCTGACATATTTCAAATCTCAGACTTTCACTGGTATAGCGATGGAAGCAAAAGCTGACCCACATTTCACGCGAGATACTTCGGCGAAATGAAACTGCGAATAATGTTCGAACAAAAATGTCGTAAAGCTCTTTGCTTACCGAGAAACTATCCGGCACTTTCCGCCGTTGAGTATCCATCTTGCAAAGTCACTAAAAAAAATTGATGCTGTTGGGCTCTCGTTGAAACATAATTTTCAAGATTTTTCCAACGATTTCAACCAAAAACACACGTTTTATTTCTATTTTTCGGTAATGAAGAATGCCATCGAAAATCCCATTTGATGGATCGTTCGTAACGCTGTTCCGAAGGTGCAAAAAAATATTCAGGCCCGAGTATAAAAAATCGTCGGAGAAATTTTCATTTTTTGAAATATCGTAGCTATAAAAAGGAATTATATTGTCAAAAAAATGAAATTCCTCCTGCAATTCGTTGCCTTCGGACCTGAACATTTTAACATATCATCGGACCACCGTTACGAACAATCAACCCCATGGAATTTTCGATAAACTCTTGTTTATCCCCTAAAAAAAAATATAAAACGTGAGTTTTTGCCTAAAATCTCAAAATTTGCCCTTAAATCGCTGTAATATCTTTTCTATAGTATTTTAAATTTCATGCAGCCCTCTAATTATTTCCAGTCAAGACTCTCGGCACAAAGACCAAAAAAAAAAAAAAAAAAACTAAAGAATTCTTACGTGAATTCATGACCGGGTAATTTTCGAAGGAATCGTTAACTCGCGACGAGCAAGTTTGTGACCTACATGAGCAAATTTTACGGCAGTCTGGTTGTAGAGAGAGGGATTGAATTTTCCCGGTTGCAACTCTTGGCTCGGTTCTCGCCGTCTCTCTCGCCACACACACACGTCCTCTTTCCTCGCTCGAACTGCTGTTTCTTCGAGTTTCCTCTGGCGTGGGACGTACTTTATTAGGGGCTAGCTTGGTGTACGACGTGCTTTCCAGGAGCGCTCCTACGACCGCTGCTGGCATCGCAGCCTCTCCTTCGGAAGACTTTTAAGCCCCTGGAAAAGCTCGTTGGCTCGTCCGGAGAGCACCGGGGACGTCACGCTCGTGGCGCGGTGCAGCTTTTTGCGTGGGCGTGGTGAGCTTTCAAACGAGCTCAAAGGATGTTCTCGGCTGCACAAAACCGTCCGGCAGATTTTTTTGCTCCGTTCTTCACCTCCCCCCCCCCCCCTCCCCTTCCATTCTCCGCTCCTCGTCGACGATGCGGAATCGCGTTAAAGGTTCCGAACATGGCAACAAAAAAAATGTCGCTAAACTTTTTTCTTTCTCCCTGGAAAGTGACGAAGTTGGTTTCGAGCGGAAGCGAAATGTTTCCGTGAACTTGTTCGGGCGACGTGTCCGACGGGCTTTTTCCATTATTCTCGCGGGCTTTACTCGTGTCGGGGCGAAAAGTTGCGTGCCGAACTTTTGAAAAAGTTAATAAATAAAAAATAAATTCTTTTGTCGTTGCGAAAGTAAACATGAAAGGAGAGAAGGAAAGAATGGGTGGATCGGAACTGGAGTGCCGAGCAGCGGATATTCCGGGGTGCTCTCGCGCACTTTATTGCTTCGATATTAAACTTCACCCGTGGATAATACTTTTTTTTTTCTATCTCGTATACACATTCGCGATCGTCCCTTCGGGGATAACACCGAGGGCGAAAAAGCGATACGGCAGGGCGAAAAAGCTCTTTTGGGTCTATTGCCTCTTTCCCGGTCGCGAGCGGAGCCCCCGAACACTCCGATCTGCATATGTATGTGTGCGAGTCGCCGCGCATGCGCCAGCGCCGAAATGCCGCACACGTGGGAATTAAAGTTTCGAGGAGAAAATTCCGACGAGTGTTTTTCTAGTACGACGAAGCGGGGACGTAGGGGATATCGAATTGTTTCGTACGAATATATTGCTTGTCGATTACTCGTATAAAAGGTAGCTCTGGACTATCGACATTGCGAAAAGGACCGACTTACTCGGGAAAAATATACTCATTGTATGAGCATAAATGAAGTTGAAATTAGACGTTTTTTATATCATGAAAATAGTCATTAGGGATGTACAGATAGGCCGGCCTACCCGGCTAAAATATCTTGTCCGGCTAATGGGTTTTATAGTTTTTCCGGCCAAGTGCATAATCGTGCATAATTTCGTGCATAAAATCGGGCCCCTTAAGGTCGTATTGTACTTTCGTCCAAAAAGGCTGGCGGATTCATGTTCAGCGGGCGAAAATACTTCGGAATACGTTGCAGGTAACATTAGAAAAAATAGAAATAAAAATTCGTCAAAAAATTCCAAGACTGTATTAGCTTGGCCGGCCTATCTGTACAGCCCTAATAGTAATCGCCCAACCAGAGAAGAAATTAAGTGAAAATTGAATGGAATGACAATTAAATGAACATTAAATGAGAATTAAATAGAATTAGGTGAAAATGGCTGAAGGACTTCGGTCGATGGTCAATTGACAGCATATTTGTGATCGAAGTCTCTTATGTATTAAGAACTGTTCCATGTTATGCCCTGTCAATAAATTCAAAACTACTACTCAAATAAAACTGTAATGAAAATATGCAATTTAAAAAAATTCGCTTTCAAGAAACTTACCCTTTCTCATACACAGTAAAAAACGGTTCGCAAATCTGGTAAGCACGATCACCATCACAATTCCTCATCTCCTCAATTTCGCAATTCCTTAGACTCATACGTTTCAGGTGACAAAAACAAATCGTAAATTTATTTAAAAAAAAGTTAAACCACGATTCTTCGCGTAATCAATTTAAAAAAAACCCTCTAACTCATTATATTAACGCAACCCGCCCCACTGCGCTGAAACATGGGAACTCCCTTCCAGGTGACAAAAACAGATCGTAAAGTTATAAAAAAAAAAAAGTTGAAGCACGATTCTTCGCGTAATCAATTTAAAAAAAAAACCCTCTACTCATTATATTAACGCAACCCGCCCCACCGCGCTGAAACATGGGAACCCCGTTCGCTTCTCACTGTCCTCAAAGTCTCCTCGCGGTCCGCAAGAATGGAAGCCACTCGATCGGAACTTGAATCATCGTCTCCGACATTACCTCGGAGCAAAATCCCAGGTACGCGACAAGAGCCTCGTAAAGTGCTCCGCGAGGCCATCGCGACGAAAGCGAATCCATGAATACCATCGCTACAAAGTCCAACCATACACAATCCAGCAGCCGCCAATCTGCAGCATCGCCGAGACGAACTGATCAGCGAACTGTCGCCAATTAGCGGCTTCGTCCCGAACTCGACACCGATGTCGGCCGCGCGTATCGCTCGTCGGTCGGCTCCTCATACCATCCGCTCCATAACAAGACCGCACAAATATATACATATGTATATAGCAGAGATTTTACTATGCATAAAGCCGCTACACCTTCCCCCGCAAAGTGACGACGGGCCGACAATCATCAATGCCTGATCACTCGATCATTCAACGTTCCATACAGTAGTTCTGCACAGAAGCGCGTTCCCCACCCAGCAACGCTTCCCAATCCAACGGCTTAATTAGACCGCGGAGTCTGATTGTACAAACCACACTACAGTCATACACATAGTTCGACCCATAGAAGTTACCTGCTTCATCCACCTATCTATATATATATACATATATATGTATATATGTATATAGACCGATCTGAGCGCGAGCAATTTGCATGAATAATTCCTATCGTACGATAGTTTCCCAAACGAAAAAAAGGAAGGTTGAAATTGAAAAAGTCGTTGTCGAGGTTGTCGCCGTTAGTTACGAGTTTATTAGTCTCAGCATCGGGTGGGTTTTATGAATTGCGGCTGGGTTTGAAAAAAGGAGAAAAGCTCGTTATCTCGGCCGTGTGTAACAGGGATTGCGGATCGTGTAACTGGACGGGCGAAACATGTATACGAGTCGCGTTATCGATGCTTATCTGTCCCCGATGGGAAGTCCGAGCCGATTTAGAAATTATCTCTATGGCTCTCTCACGAGGACGGCATGGACGGGGCACTTCGGCTCCGGTTGAGTTACCGTCGGCTCCCTCGTTATCATGCAAATTCACCGTTTCCAGAAGCGGCTCGCGGTTTCGCGATCGCCGCTGCTCCCGTGCGCCGCGCCGTGTGTCGGAGAGGCTCGTGTGTAAAATCTCGTCGTCGCAGTGCGAGGGCGCGGCCGGGGGGACGGCCGGGGCACGGCAGGGGTACGGCCGGGGAACGGCCGCAGTGGCTACGCGCAATTGCCGCGTTATTAGGCCCCGATATCAATCTGTCCGCCGCCCACGTCCCGTCCGTGGCTGTGAGCCACGATCCCCTGTAATAACTATACTAGCATCGGCCTATCTCTCGGATAACTCGCGATTCAATTGAATTCCACGTGAAACGGCTCGGTCGTGTGCGGGGGCAACTTTGTATCGGGCGAAACGGTTTTCCATTTGCCGAGAGCCAACGGGGGGGATTTACTAGTCGCTTCTGCTCGATCGTTTTCTGCGGGAGATCAATTTCTTCGGATCCACGGGGGGGACGAGTGCGGGGAGCAGGTCGGGGCAAGAAGGACCGTTCATACAGGTTTTTTTTTTTGCGGTGCGCGAGGAATGGAGAGTCGCAGGTGAAATGGAGGAGCGTTTTGACCCTGAGGTGGAGGAAAGCTGTATCTTCGGGAATTGATGTAGAGTAATGAGATTTTTCGAGAGTTATGGATAACTAATTGTTGACGTTAATTTTATATTATAGTTTTAGAGTTTTGTATTCGGCGCTCTGTATTGGGTTTAATGTAAATCGATAAAGAAGGAGAAATCCGTGAAATTAAAATAAAATAAAATAAATCAAAATAACCAATGACAATTGTAATTATTCAATAATAATAATAATGGTAATGATAATAATGATGATTATTATTATTAGTAATATGATTATTATCATTATCATTATAATCATCAACATTATTATTATTATTATTCTTGTTGTTGTATTTATTTTTAATTCAATAAAGCCTCTTTACTGATAAGAGTAGATTATGTTACTGTTTTCTGTGCTTCCTCGACGATTATTGTCGAAATTTGTAGCGCGGCATTAATTACCGTGGTTCGGATCGTGAACGGACAAGAGCTCGGCTCGATAAACTTTAACGCCCGAGATCCGATATGGAATGATTCTTTTTCTGCAGAAACGAATGGCAAAAGTATACAGTCTGCTCTTTCCTGCCGCAGTGAGAGACGGAGCCACACAACGCGCACGTTTTCCTTTCATTTCATCGGTAAAAACGATATTGCGGCTGTGTGATTCTTTTTTTTTTTTTTTTGCTTTTCGCCTCGAGGGCCCAATATTCCGAGGTCTCCCGGAGAGAATCGCAACGATCGACCCTGCGCGCACACGGCCCCGAGGACTCTGTTTTTGTTTCACTTGCGGAAAGCGCGTCCGCCCGATACACTGTGCACACACGTACAAAGAGATATAGATATAGATATATGTATATATATGTATACTATATGTGTACATAGCGAGTAGATAGAGGCAAGCAATGCACGGACAGGTCGATGGTCAGGGCTCCTCGTACCGGCAATAAGCTTCTCTCGTGACCGAGCAATAACAGGAAACGTTCGCTCGACGGCTACCGTAGGAGAGAAAAGCTCGTCGAGGAAAGAAAAAGAGTCTCGCTTTGTAACGGAGCAGTGCCAGGACGGCGACGAGAGGAGACGGTTTTTAATCTCATCGAACCTCACTCAGCCCGATGCTCCGGGACAAAGAACAAAATCCAGAGGGATGAAAAAGAAATCTGCGCAGCCAGAAGGGAATTCTGAAAAATGTAGCGGAATCGTGGAAAGACACGGTACAAAATAATAATAACAATAATTCACGCGTCCCTTGGTCCAGCTCTGCTGGGATTTCGTGATGTACCAGACTATTTTCTTACTGTTCAAAGAGTTCAAAGAGTATATTATACTAATATTATAATATTATATACTTATATAATATTCTTATATCATTACTATATTATTATTGTATTATTATTTTATTATTATTATACTTGTCAGATATATATTTTTATTTAATGCATTTTAGATCGTGAAGCGCGGAAGGATAAACACTCCGGCGACTGCCGAAGGAAAATCGTACGACGAGCAGATAAGAATTATCGAGTGCACGGGAAGCTCGGTAGCCGTAAAAGGAGCCGAAGCTTTCTAGTGTTTGACTTTCCCTTTTCACTCGGCGAGCTGCTCGATACATAAGTTTATTGTAGAAGCGAAGCCGGTTAACTCCGCTTAACTGCCCCGGAAGTTGGTACGAGGGTATTTTGCTTTTCCGAAGTTTGAGGGACTGCCGGGAGCTTCCGAGATAGTTTGAGTTAGTCTTGGAATCACGAAATTGAGTTTAGAGATGGATTGGCTCGCCCAGTGAGAAAACAGTACGGTACGATAAGGTAGTAAATTAAATAAATAAATCAATTATTATAATGAATTATTATTACGAGTGAAAGTGGCAACTATGGCCTAGTCCATAAATCCTCGAATAATTCACCTCTTTTACCAAAAAAAAAAAAGTTGACAAAAGTTGAATGAGTTAAACGAGTGCTTAATTTTTTTTAAATCGTTTACAGAAAATTTCATGCATCCATCGATCAATTAACATTTTTATATTTCGCGTTCATACACCGCGGTACAAATCGCCATCCATTACAGTCAATTAATGCGCGAAACTTTGCATAAAAGATAAAAGAAAATTCACCACTCACCCGATTAGCGTCGAGCGCTTTGACCTCCTCGATGAAAATTCATCCGACCAACGTATATATTAAAAACCCGCTTGTATATTCGCAATATTTAAATACATCATTAGCATCTCAGCCTTGGTTTTGTTTACCTTGGAAAAGAAACGAAAAAAAAAGATTCAGGGTTTTAAGATTTTCCTGCAAACTTTATTCATTTTTTTTTTTTTTTTTTTTTTTTATATGCCGAGGGTCGCAGGACGTTGGGCATGTATAGAGAAATATATAAAAGCGCGAGCGGGCCAGCGGAGGGTTCGTCTAGCAATTAGCCGGTTAGCTGGTCCGTCTAATTGATTCTCCGGGCGCTAATCTTTGCGCCGCAGCTCTTCCGGCCAACGGGGTGAAGGGCTCCGAGACTTTAATCATCCCTGGCCCGAGCGGTTTCCCCCTCTCGAATCTCCCTCCACCGGGCTTCGTGTATACACCCCTTCGGGTCTCTCTTTCGCGCTCGCCGCCTCTTCCGTTCCGGGCACACCTCTCTCCGCCTCGGCACTGCAACCCTTTACCCTTCCCTCCGTCTTTCTCGTTTATGCATCCAGCGAACTTCTCGTACAATTTGCGAACCGCCTCCCTCCCTGTCGGCCGCCTCTAGGATATTAACTTAAGTCGGACTTCCGTTTAGCCAACCCGCGAGATTAGCGAGTGAGATCATGCGGATCGTCCCGAAGACCCCCAGACTGAGGAAGCTCACACAATTTTGGTAATTAATATTCACGCGCTCCGAGACGATAATTATCATCGTCTTCGCTGGGGTAAAATGGACCATAGGGCTCAACCTCGCTGCCTCGATTCCAGTCTATGTACGTTAAAAAGAAAACTTCGAAACTCTGAAGAGACTTATTTTTTTAAATAGGGAGGGGCAAAATGGACCCGTCCCGCAGATGAGAGAAAAAATACAATTTTTTTTTTTTTTTTTATCAAATCGAAACTCGGTTAAGTCGGTCTTTCGTTTGGCCAAATCGCGAGATTAGCGAGTGAGATCATGCGGATCGTCCCGCAGACGCCCAGACAGGGAAAACTCACACAATTTTGGTAATTAATATTGACGCGCTACGAGACGATAATTATCATCGTCTTCGCTGGGGTAAAATGGACCATGGGGCTCGACCTCGCTGCCTCGATTGTACTCTATTGCGGCGAAAAAAACTTCGAGTCTCTGAAGAGATTCATTTTTTTTATAGGGCGGGGCAAAATGGACCTACGACTGTAGACGGGAAAAAGTACAAAAAATAAAATAAAAATCAAATCGAAACTCAGTCTGCTCGACGGTGATGCAGGGAAACGAGTTAAAGTTTGAAGCTGCGAAAGATTTTTCATTACTCGCCCTCTCTGTGATTCAAATGAGAATCGAGTCCGCCTCGCTCGGTAAAGTAGTTAAGAACAAACCGGGGGGACACAATTTATTTGGACGGAGAGACAGGCGGGTTTCGAATAAGTTACTCCCGGATGCGCATTCCACTATTTCCAAGAAACCAGCAGCGTAGAATTAAATGTTTTATTTTTTCTGTGTTTTTTTTTTAAACAAACATAAAACTAAAAAACCAAAACGAAACTTCAATTTCAAATGAATGAATGAATTTCAAAACGAGCACTGTAGAATTGGAACTTTTATTTTCAATACATTTGAAAAACAAAAAACTAAAAAAAAACTAATATGAAACTTGAATTTCAAATCGCAATTGTCGCAAATTGTCTATACGGGGCGAAAGAAGTGAATATGGTCCGGTCCATGAATCATCGATTCAACGTGCTAATCAGTGTGGGCCATATTAGTTCCCTCAACCCTTTACGATTCTACACCTTGATAAGAAAAATCGGAGGATAATTTTTTACTCTTCATTTTTCATAAGTGAAAGACGAGTGGAATGCGCATCAAGAGCTGAGACATTACGGTTCGTTGAATTGAAATTTCGTTCTCACGTCACGGTGAGATCTTTTTCTCGTATCGCCCGAGAGAAAAGGCACGAAAGAGAAAAAAAAAAAAGAAAAAAGAAAAGATCTGCGACAAGGCGAAGTAAGGAGAGGAGAGAAAACGCGAAAGGAGGTAAAAATAAGGGAAAAGTGAATTCATTCCTTGTGCCTCCACGCACGTCTCCTAAGGGGCGGGGGAGGGGGTGGGGGAGGGGAGGGGGAGGGCCCGGTAACTTTGGTGGACATTATACATTCACGTTTCAATCTGCACGCGCCTCCAGTTTAATGTTCTATTGATTCAGCTTGAACCCTCGCACGAACTCGATCACGTCCGAATACGTGAAACTTTTTTTTTTCTTTTTTTTAGGTACGTGATATCTTTTCTTTTTCTTCTTCAGTTCGTACGCGTACGTTTTTCAGTTCTTCCGCTTGTATATCGTATCGTCTTCGACTCTGCGCGTCGCACCTCTCGGGGAAATAAATATGGGCATGCATACCGTATGTATGGGTACGTATGGTATGGATATCGCGGGAAAGGAGAATCTTCCTCCCGGAGGAACACGTGTATGGAGTCTCACGTGTATGTGCGATCGCCTGAATTTTTCAACGAACGCTACGTTTCATTTCCGTCCGGGTTGGAAAACCCTCGGCGGGACGTGCGAGGTGAGGTATAGACAAGCGCGGTTGGAAACAAGATATCTTACGACCCCTCGCAATCGTAAACGCGGACGCGGGCTGATGCCGTTCCAATAACGTAGTGCACGGTGCGGCGAGGGAATCGTGAATCATATTTTTTTATAGCAACTTACTTTGCGGGGAGAAAATAAAATCCTATGAAGAAAAATGTTACGCTGATTTGGAATAACTTATAGATATACAAATGGGGTTTTTCGAATTTGGGGTTTTCGTACCTGGTCTGTTTTCGGAAGAGTGGGGCAAAACGGATCGATATCGTAATGCACAAATCATGTTTTTTTTGTAGGATCTTACTTCAAGGGAGAAAAATAAAGTCTTGTAAAAAAAATGTTATGCTGATTTAGAATAATCGATCGATCGATAGGTATATAAATGGAGTATGTCGAATTTGGAGTTGTCTTACACCTGATCTGTTTTTGGACCACGAAAGAGCGGGGCAAAATGGACCGGACCTAATTTTTTGGTAGATCTAAATAAAGCTCATCTCAAATGGAACATCCCTTCAGATATTATATTTATCCATGATTTTATTTTTATTCTCTGCCGCGAACCTTTGATAATTGGGAAGACCGAAATGACTCGCTTCCCGGCTGGCCGTTGAGGGGTCTAACTTTACACCGGGCCATCCGGTGTTTGAAATAGTTAACGGAGGCAGTGACTTATTAATTACCCGGGAAAGGTTTAGCGAGCGCTGCCCGACAATGGAAATTCGATAACACGGGCGCATTATTATTGGTCGGGTATATCGAAGAGTTCCCGAAACCGCCACTTAGCGCGGTCTAATTGTCGTCTGGCCGTACTGAGCGTTAATGGAAGTCAGGTAATCTCGAGAGTGTGAAGCTCCACTTCGCCCTTCTCCGTGTGTTATGGCAGACGTTATGTACGGCTCGCCAAGAAGATACATGGACCGCTATGTATCTTCGTTACACACGTGCGGAGTACCTGTAATAATGTATCGGACCGTTTCGCACCGTGGGAGAACATTCCCGGCGCTAATGTTTCGTACCTACTCAGAAGACCCTTCCAGCGTCGTCCGATTAAATTACGATCCGAACACTCGAAGGCAATCCGGAGTCTGAGCCATTCGGGATGTCGTCTCGTCTATCGATCATGCAATTTCTCGGATTAATTTGATTTGGCACACGTCGACCATTTTGCCCCAATCTACTCTACATTAAAATTATCTTAATTCACTTTAATTAAGTACATGTGAAACGACTCGGTCGGTACTCAAAATCTGTAATGAATACGATTCGGAGACCGTAATCTTTTCGGGAAAAAGCAAAGCATCAACGGATGTACAATTAAATACCGCGTCCGATGATGCTTCCGTTTTATCCGCAACGTTAACCTGTTTTAAATGGCATTGATCCGAAAAATGCATCTCTCTGTCGCACTCATATGTAACGTGGGATATCTTTAACATGGCCTTACATGAATGTAATGAACGAAATCGATGGATTTAATTAATAGATTATATCAAGGTATTTAATTGACAAATTGAATCAATAAATACATTTTGAAAAAAATGTATTCGAAATAAATTCCTACGCGTTCGATTTTTTTTCGTTTTTTTTTTGTGTAGCTACTTTGAAATCGTAAATTCATGGCGGTTGTTTCGGGACTCCGAGATACGATCTTTTCGGTCAGGGTTGCTTGTCCGATAACCGCGTTGGCCAGGGTTTTGTATCCGGGAAGAAGCGGCGATAAGCTCACGTTCTGGAGAGACAGGAAGTTAGGGTGGTCGTTACGGGAAAGGAAAAAAAACAGTCAAATCGTTTAACCCACGTCTATCTGTTCCCGGACGCAGCGGAAGTCCTCGTCGCTGTGTGCTCTTCGACGACGACAAACTCTTCGCGTCAGCGTGCGGTGACTTATCTTATTCTTGTAAATCCAAATCGGTCGTTTCGCTTCCGCGTCGCTGGGTAATGCGGAAACTAAACAATTTTCTACAGTCATGTGGGTTCTTCTTTTACCGGGTACGTGACTAATAGATTTGGTCATGGTGACTACGCACTTAGAAAATTCGTTTCAGCAGACAGTTAAAAAAAAAAAAAGAAACGACATAGGCTGTAGAGAAGAGCGTGGAGCGGGGCAAAACGGTCCATTCTAACAGATTTTGTCACAGGGCCTAAAAAATAAATCCCCAAAAACGGAGGTCCGTTTTGCCCCGCTCTTGCTACGTAATAAATATATTTAACAAATTGCATTAACGCTATATGACTCGGCTGAAACAGTTTCTCAGTTAAAGTGAATAAACATTATTAGCAACGAAAAATGTCCCGTTAGAAACACCCAGACTTGGTGTAGTAATTTGCTCGTCCCAAAGTGGAGATTCAAGCCGCAACAAGTCCAATCAATGCGGACAGTGGAGAAGAGCGGGGCAAAACGAACCAGGGGGCAAAATGGCCCATTCTAACGAATGTTGTCACAGGGACTAAAGAATAAATCTCAAAAAATCGAGGTCCATTATGCCCCACTCTTGCCACGAGCTATTCAGAAAATTAACACCGAGTCATAACTTGGCTGAATAAATTTCCCATTTGAAGCGAATAAAAATGATTCGCAACGAAAAATGTCCCGTTGGAAACATTAAGACTCGAAGTAGAAACTTGCCCGTCCCAAAGTGGTGATTCAAGCCGAACCGGGAACGATCGCACGATCGTGTCCCGGTTCGGTTTGACTCCCCCGTCGCCGCTTCGTGCAGACCGCGGTTTCTCATATCTGTGGCCCAGGTGGTTTGATGGTTCGGCTAAACTGCCGCTAAATTCCGTTTTACATTTCGGGCCCGAATCAAAATGACGATCATAGTTTCATTAGTCTCGTTCATGTGCCGTTATCCGCGGAACCGGAAACTGGCGCCGAAATGGAACTGGAGACCGAAGGGCGGGTTAGCAGACTGGGGGGAGGCCGGTCGGTAAACCAGCGGGAAATGGAGAAACGCGTGCACACGGCAATCAGACTATAGCGCCTCGTATATAGCACGCATTACAGTTAGTCTGTCTCCATCCTATCTCGTTTGCTTGGCGGCCTGTGAACGCGGAAACAATGCCCGGTCGAGAAACCGAATCGCATTGAGCGTGGAAAACGACGAAGAAACAATCTCGAATCATCCCGACGTCGCGGTCTATCACGCGGAACAAACCCTAACTGCATCCCCCAAAATTAAACATTTTGTGAAATAAAAGACTGAAAAAGTTTAATTAAATTTAAATATATTTAATTCAATTTAAATTCATCTAATACAATTTAAATTTAGTTTATTCAATTTAACTACATATAACTTAATTAAAATAAATCTACCTTAAATTAAATAAATATTGATTGGAACTAAATAAAAATCGATTTTCATTAAATAAATTTCAATTTTTCAGAGACACCCTTCAAACGAATACTTTATCTGGCTGCGAATCGAGACCCGCGCCAATAATTCCGCACGTAGTACGACGGTAATGCCCTCTGTTCATTACGACTAAAAAAAAAACAAACAAAAAAATATGTTAAGTTGAAATTCGTATGGGTCTCGCACGAGCCATTCATCGACTTCTCGTCGGTGCCGACGGTCACGTGACACGCGAGCCTGCGACATAGCAGCGGTTGCATGGACGTATGCACCGAGCAACGCGTGCACCGGGCATTTACGTAACGGGGCGTGTGTCTGCTCTGCAACTCGATGTATCTACTACCTGGCTGGGGCACACTGCTCTCGGTCCGTTCCACCCCCCCCCCCCCCCCACTTGCACTCCGTACTGCAAACCAATGCATCTTGCGGGATGCTCGACCCATTTTCCGACAATGTAGTGAGAGGGAGAGAGACAGAGAAGACGGTATATTATTAGGTAGAGATATAGCCGGTAAGGGGATGTGGGCACGAGTTGTATGTATTAGGTAGGTATTATGTACCTTAGGCCATAAGCTACAGGGATACGTGCATGTTGATTCTGCTGTTCGAGCCATGCGTCAACGGGGTACATGCATGTACATACACTGTATAATGGAGTTTATATACAAGGATGTAAGAGGAAGGTGTACACTATGTACCGAGTCACGAATTCACCGAGTTTGCGTACCTCAGACGATCCTGCGAGAATGTAGGTAGAGTCGGCGCTCGCGCAATTCAACCGGCATTCTCGTCCTTATTCAGAAAAAAACAATTAAAGTAAGCATTTAACAACATTTTTTTGCGAAGAAAGACGTTGAAAAAATAATAATTTTTTAATCGATGAGAGAAAAATTATGGACATTTGTGGACCGAACAATTTTAATGTTGTTAAATTTTTTTTAGCACAGGATGGAGTGATTTTTGCGAAAGACTTTTTTGGTGCAGATTCTTTTCTATCGTCGAGTTAATGAGAGTAAGAAGAAAAGATAGAACAACATTTTTGGGGAAAATAGGGTTGACTAAAAAAGTAACTGTTTAATCGACGAGAGAAAAATTGTGACACGATTTACATGTGTGTTGAATGTTAAATGTCTTGAGTGAATATCGCTTGCTCGTAACAGTTGAAAATTGAAATTTTTATATCGCTTTCTCATAATGTTCCTTTATTCGCGAAGCTTCGTAAAATGCTTATTCATAGAAAAAGCTTTGCAAATAAAGGAACATGAGAAAGTGATATGAAAATTTCAATTTTCAACTCTTATGAGAAAACGGTATGAAAAATTCAATTTTCAACTTTTATGAGAAAACGATATGAAAATTTCAATTTCCAACTTTTCACTATACGATATAGAGTGATTTTTAGCAAAGTTTTTTTTTTTTGCAAATTTTTTTCTAACGTCCAGTTGATATCTCCGCATGGTGTAATGTGGATACAGGTGTACAATGTTCACAATGCGCCGGATGCAGATGCGCAGGTAGAACGTGTTTCTGTCCGGTTCCCTTATCGCTGATGACACGATTAGGGAGGAGGCTGCGCGGAGCCTACGCAATCCGTGCTTTGGCGCGGTCCTCTCGCGTTGCTCTAGTGGGAAATCGAATACCGCGGAAAGTCAGAGAACTTCACAGTGAAACTGTTAACTTCCGCACGACGCAAGCCATTTGTTTAATGGGAAACTACATCGTCTGGTCGCGGGGTAAAATTCCTTCGTGTTCCAGTTATGCGCGCGGAGGGAAGCGGATCGATGCCGCTAAGATATTCCTGAAGAATAGAGTGCTATACCGCTTGGAAAGTTACTCGGAACTTGTCACTTTTCTTGCCGCTCTTTACCCCCCTTCCATTACTCCACTATAAGTGTAACAACTTCTTTTTTAGCAACTTTTGCCGAGATGGGGAAAGAAAATGTATGTTGTTCGCGCGGAGTGAGCGGGAACGAGTTTTTGCGCTGGCGAGCTATGCGGGTAAACAGGAGAAGTGAATTTTTCAAAGTGGCGACCGTAGATCCTATTCTCGTTAACTGCAGATGTCTTGCACCGTAAAAAAAAAAAAAGAATCGTGACTTAAAAATTGAAGCAGCCTATTTCACTTCCCAGTTCACTTCCGACCTCTCTTTGAGAACTTTGGATCCAACTTTAAATCCAAGAGCCTTTTTCATCCGCGGTTCCCAGTCTCCGCTTATGGTTCAGACATAATCGATCTGCCAACCGATAACCATTTCAGTTCAATCAAAAAAATGCATGCTGTTCGCACGGAGTGAACAAGTTTTTGCCCTAGCGAGCTGTGCGGGTAAACACGAGAAGTGAATTTTTCAAGGTTGCGACCGTAGATCGTATTTTCCTTAAGTCCAATTACGTCGCACAGTAAGAAACCAAAAAGAAAACAACCGTAACTTAAAAATCGAAGGCGCGGTCTCTTTCACGTCCGGTCTCTCTCTGAGGAACTTCAACCCAAGAGCCTTTTTCCAACCAGTGTCCAGTCTCCCCTTCTCGTCCAGCCATAACAGATTTACCAATCCATAACAATTTCAGCTCATTAAAAACAAGATTCACAACTCTCCGTCAAACTTCTTTACCGACAGTCGGCAATCCCATCCCAACTTTCCCTCCGAGTGCAACTTTTCATCTATAACGATAACACTCACCTCCCCCTCTGTTTCTAGTCGAATGCTGAGCGCAGTGTGCAGTTCGGTTCCTTGGATACGTTTCTCCCCACTTATTTCTCGCAAAGTTCTTCGCCCATTCCTCCACCTCCGGTTCCGCAACCCCCTCGCAGGATAACCCGTCGCGCTTTCCTGCTCGTGCCCCTGGAAACAAAAGAATCAGAGAAAGTTCGGTCAGTAACCCTCGAAGTCTGTCGACTGCACGCTTCTTGCTCGTCCGTCTCTCAAACCTCCCCGGCCTATCGAATCGATGCCACGATGCGCGAGAGGCCCTCGACCTCTCGCGACTATGCAGAAATCAAGTTGCTACCAATCCCCTTCCATCCGTCGATCGATTCCTCCTCGAGGCCGGCGTACGGCAACGTCTCTGCAGACATACCGGAAGTCAACTGGCTGTGCAGGGTGGATCTGACCTCAATAAGGTCTTCGTGCGACCCTCTCGACTGTGTTCCATCCGGCGCCATTCAACGTTCGCCACGTACCCTTCCAGCGCATTATGGCACGAGAATGGTTCCGATTCAACGGAATCCAATTAGCCGCGGAGTGTCGACTCTCGAGTCGGTAATGCAGAGCGCTCGGTCAGGCGAATCAAACGTGAGAAATTGGCGCCGGGGCAATCGGTTCGAAACGGGTTGCTATAAAAGATTCCACCTCGCACGGAAACTATAAGGGGGTGTGTGTGTGTTCACTGGTCGGGAAAGAGAACACCCCGGAGAACCGGACACTCGGGTTTCTCGTACGAGGTCGGCGCGTTGGGAGCAGCTCGGGAAGGACTCGGATGGATCCGGAGGACCAAAAAAGCCACCACCTTCGCAATGGCGGGTTCAACGAGCTGGCTAATCGAAACCGCTTCGCGGAGTAACGAGTCGGGTCCCCCCGGAACACCTTTCCGTGGCCTTTGATTCGTTTGGTCGGGAGTCCCGGCCGGGATTCGTTTGGTCGGGGTGATCGGCCAATCGAATTGAAGAGTTTTCGGTACTTTATGGGAAAGTTGGGTAAAAGGGCGCACTGAGAAATAATGTGTTTGGCGGACGTACAGCAAATGAACATATATTGGAGTTAAATAAATATTCATTTGAATGGAATGAAAATATTTATGAATGAAATAAATAATTATTTGACTTAGAGTAATCATTATTTGGATAAATGCTCTTAGTAGTAATAAACGCGCTTTATTAGCCTCAGTAATGCATTTATAAATTTTCGTGGCATGTTCTGTAGCGATGAGTTTGTTTTCAAATGTTGGCTTGCGGAAATGCGAAGATCGGCACATTTACATCTCTACCAGAAAACAACTCTACCGGATAAATAACTCTAGCAAAAAAGACGGCTCCAACAACTCTATCGTATTAGAACTCCGCCTAAAACTCTACTGGACTTGAAATAAAACTGTACCGGACGTGAAATAAAACTCTACCAGACTTGAAATAAAACTGTACCGGACGTGAAATAAATCTCTACAAGAATACAAAGCTGAATCGGATCTTGTATTCCGGTAGAGTATTACTTTGATTCTCGAAGAGTTTTTGTACTTTCTGGTAGATATTTTGGTAGATTTCTAATACGGTAGAGTTGCGCGTAGTAGAGATGTAAATGTGCCCGAAGCTCCAGCCGTGGTTTTTGTTTTCGTTTTTTTTTTGTGTAGTCGTTAAAATTTAGCTAATTATCTATAGTAATTCCAAGATATTTCGCGATTGTACATGGTTTGACTTATCCGTTACATGTTTGAGTACAATAAATTATTATATGAATCAAATATTTATTTACGAATATTTACTCGTCCACTGAACAATTTTCCTGGGTGTGGCGAATATGGGCGGATTTCAGGCAGAGACGCCCTAAATCGACTAGCGGATTCGAGCCGAAAGTGAATCTTGTCGTGCGGTAGGGTCGTCCCTCACGCTCGTATTGTACGGTCGCGGTTTTGATGCAACTTCACAATTGGCGAGAGAGTTTCCAGCCATCCAACAACTCTATCGCACAAGTAATCCAACTACGTAACGACGGCGTTGTTCTACGAGGCGACGGCGCTTCATCGTCTTCGTCTCCGTCGTCGTGACTGCCTCACGGACTTGCATCCAACTTTCAGCTCGCCTCGGCGGACCCTTGCGGTATCACATCGCATACACCGCAATCCACCCGAGTAATTTCCCCGGGAGATTCACGCTCGCGATAATTTTTCTTCGCACCACTGTGACCCGAGAAGAACCCCTCCGTTCTTTCCGCACGAGCACTCCGCTGGCGCGTACTTACTTCTTCGTGTCAGTTATAAAAAAAAAAAAATGTAATTTTTTTTTCTTCTTATCTCTCCCTTCGTCACTCCAGCTTCTTTTCACGACTCGTAATTCGTTGTCATCGTAGCGTAAAATCACAAACAAAAAAATTGAGAACAAAAATCCTCGACTGCCGTGATTTCGTCTTCGGAGAAATTAATTCTCTTTTTTTTTTAATTCTTTTTTGTTTCCTCGTAAATGAAGCTTCGTTATGGTGAAAAGAATTCGGGATTTTTATGAAAACGTGTTCAGAATGTTCCAAAACATCGAACAATCACATTTGGAAAAAGTGTCCGGATGCATGTGTGTGAATCGGATGCGAAAAATTCAAACCGCTATAACTCGAGAACGCCTCGACCGATCAAGCCGAAATTTCACACACAGCATGTGTGGTTAATAGTCAATGTGTCTGCAATATTTCATCGAAAAATGTTCAGTTGTTTTCTTGTCCGCCACTTTCTATTTCCCTCATTCGCGAAGCTTCCTCCATGAGGAAGCGAAAAATAGAGACAATGCTTTCCTCATAGAAAAAGCTTCACGAATGAAGGAACATTATGTGAAGGCGATAGGAAAATTTCAATTTCCAACTTTTATGAGAAACCGATGTAAAAATTTCAATCTTCGACGCTTATGAGGAAGCTTTATGAACATTTCAATTTTCAACTTTTTTTTCTTACATTTGCGAGGCAAATTTCTTCTAATTTTCTGTTATTCTTTTTTTTTTACATTTACCAGGCAAATTTCTTCTAATTTTTTATTATTATTTTTTTTACATTTACAAGGCAAATTTCTTCTCAATTATTTTATTTTATTTTTTCTCTTTATCTTTTTTAATCAGAAGTAGGGAGAAAGAAGTCGACCGCCAGAAGGGCGTCCAGCCGACTAATAATTATCCGTAGTCCTCTAATTAGGAATATTGCTGGCAGTTGAGACTTCTGATATCATCGGGCGTCGTCTCGACCTCCGTCGATTAATCAAAAGTAAAAGTTCGCCCGACGAAGCGCCCTGGCGGGAATGAGGAGCAGGGCTGACGCTGGACGAAGACTGGCCGACGCCGTGCCAGTACTGGCCCCGTGTCTCGCTCTCACTAGGCTATCCGTAACAGCCTCGGAACGCGTGAGGGCTCGCGGTGGCTTTGAGAATCGTGTGCTTGTTACGAAAATTGTTATCAACTCGAGGTGAGGAACAAGCTCGGAGAGCGCGGTCGGCGCGCTGGATATACTCGTCACTCGACAGGCCGGCGATTATGAGCGTTAATTAATTCGAGGTGCGCAATCGCGTAACTCGAGCCTAATGAATTAACTCGACCCTCTCGTCGCGTCCGGTCATGTATCACTTTCTTGTGACGATCCATCAACTTCTAACCGAGAGGGAAATGACGAAGGTGAATGTAAAAAAAAAATTATATAAATTAAAAATAAAATTATAATGTAGAAAGAGTTAAAAAAAAAAAAAACATTTGGAGGGAGCGTACTTTAATTATCTCGGGCACTCGCGCGATTGGTCGACCAGGTCAGTCGATGCTCCGTTATCGTAATTGTTATTCTATCGAAAACTGATTTTTATTGATTTATTTGATTATTTTTTAAACCTATTTTTCATGTAATTGCGCGGATGGTGCACGTTGCGACAAATAAAATGGGGATTTATTTATAGAACGTTTGCATGAATAAATACCGTTGGGACGATACGGACGAAAAACTCTGTCGAATGGAACGAGCCCTACGGGTGGCATTTGTAAGAAAAAAAAGTGTTGAAAATAAAAGTGTTGTTTTTTTTTCATTTAATTTGGTGAATTTTACGTGAAACCGCTGCGAACGTGTTGTTTCGGCAAAGTCTGGAAAGCCTCACAGGGAATGTTTTTTATTTAAATTTTTTATGTTTTTTTAAGGAAATTCGGAGCCGATAAATGAAAGGTCACGTTTTTCGACCCTCCTCGCAACGCAATATGGAAACTCTGCATGGCTTTTAATACTGCCGGTTCGGGGCGAGGGGGAAAGGACCAAACCCTACATTTTATCCTTTGAACCCTTTAGTGAAAAAAATAAATACAAAATTTGTGTAAATAAAAAATTGTCCAATCATAGTATTTCTCGTCTATAACCAATGAATATTTTTATTCGTCAAAAAATGGTGATTCAACGTTGTGCTACCAAAAAAAAAATCCGTGTAATTTACTGTACGGAAAACTCTTCCTTTTATTTTTTTGTATCCTTTATTTAAAAAAAAAAAAAACTAAAAAAATGGTCATCAATCATAGTATTTCTCGTTTGTAACTAATGAATACTTTTAGTCGTACAAAAATGCCGAAGCAACGCTACCCGAAAAAATAAAAATCCGCGTAACTCACCCTACGGAAAAGCCTTTCGCCATCGATCTTCGCAATCGCGGATGATCCCGGTGGTCGCGTCGTTGGTAGGCTCGTCCAGATTTGTGAAAGAGGCTCTCAGGGAGTGCGAAACGATTGTCGAGCACCGAAAATTTACCGTGCATCCGATATTCGGGGCCCGAATAGCCCGCGAAATAAACTAACGATAAATCCCCTCGTTCGTTATCGCAATCACTATAAAACACGATTATCCGACGCAATCTTTTTCCAATTTTTTTTCCTTTTTCTCCTCGACCAGATTCATCCACGGATTTATGTCTCTTCCGTGCGCGCTACGTAATTTCTGCCTCGACGATAGTAATTCCGCATCTGCGTACGGACGACCAACAATGAAATATACTTTTCAAGTGCACGCGCGAAACGGACCGCTAGCCGACAAACAGCGTTTCGACGAGCGTGAGAAACCGTGGAGTTTCCGTTCGAGGGAGACTTGCGTAACGCGGTTACCGCGGAGATCCTCTCGAGTCCCGCCACGGCCTCTCTTCGGCCGTGCCACTTGTTGAAGTTAGTTAAACGCTTAGTTTGCACAGCTCAATTAAGTTAGTCAATTTGGTACAGAGACTCGTGTGCCGCCCGGCCGTCACCCGAGGCAACCGACGTCCAAACTCGAGTGTTCGGCAAACGTTAATAGACGAAATTCACATTCCACTTGCATCACAGCCCCCCCCCCCCATGTATACATATTACATCTATATATCACGTTACAGTAATATTAATTTATAAAATTCGATTCTCATTACGTCCAATTTATTATTATTATTATTATTATTATTATTATTATTATTATTATTATTATTATTATTATTATTATTTTATCGCACTCTTTGGTCACTCCAATTTGCCTACTAACTTCTTTTTACGTTCACATAAGTATTCAAACTAGTAGAAAAGAATCAAGCGTTTAATCACGAAATCTTATGAGCAAACACGTCCATTCTCCTTTTTGATTCCGTCCAACTCTCTTCTTTATTTATGACAAGGTGGTTGGTAACAGGTTTGCTCAGTCAATAACACACATATTAGTTAAATTAATATACTTGCAATACATAAACATTTAACGCAATTCTTCGCCATTATAGTAATAATAATTATTATTATTATCATAGTTCATCAATTTTATTATTCATTTCGCGACTTAAATTTAACAAAAGTCCTTTCCGAATCCATATGTAAGTTCCTCATTAGCCCCAAATCGATGATTTCTAAAAAAAAAAAGGGAGGGGGGGCGTGGTTTGGCGGCGAATTCTGAGGGGGTAAAAGGAATCTATTTTCTTTGGGCGCCTTCTCATTCTTTCGGCAAAAATCCTTTTTTCTCGGCTTTCACCGTCGTTCCGCCAGACGGAGAATCGAAGAACCGAGTTTTCATCGGTGCATATAGCCACGCGTATATACACCCGTTTGTTCGGTACCGCTCGTCGAGTGACAGGAGACCGGGTGCTCTTTCGCTCTCGATATTACAAAAGTTCGTCTAGACTGGATTCCACGGGGGAAAAAAAGTCCCTTTTTTCTCTTCTTTTCTGTTTTTTTTTGCAGGCCGCGCCCTTTCGAAAAGAGTGCCGGGGATACGAGAGCCGAGAAGCAGAGGCAGAGTGAGACGAACGAAGAGCATAAAAACGTGATTCCGCAGAGAGAGAACTAGCAATCATATAAACTCATGGAATTTCTACCGCGACCAAGGAAAAACCAACAATTGCCTTGAACTTCGGTTTTCTTTTTTTTTTTTTTACCTACATACTTATTTGTTTACGGGCTTTGCTTCTCCATTGTGCGAATATACTCTGCGTATGTTTCACCCTTTTTTTTTTCAACAGCTTCAGCTCGTGTTAGCGCGGTTGTTGTCGGACGCGCCGGCTTTCCCTATTTTGGGCTGCGGAGCCGCGGCTGAAAGGGTCGTTGTAATCGTTTCGAGAATAATTAATGACCAACCGGGGAGGGGGAAGGGGGGGGGGAGTCATATACACAATGAGCTGGGCGCGATAGCCTCGGCTCGGCGGAATAATTCGTAACGGACCGGCGATGTCAAACACGGAGCTTTTTGAAATATGAATGGCACGCAGTTCGGACGCTTTTTGGGCGCGTACGCGCTGACTGGCTGGACGCCCGCGGGGAGACAACGGGGGAACGAACTAAATCGCGTTTGCTCTTTCACCCTGCTTTCTCCCTCGTGTCACCGCCCCAGCGGATTTCGAAAGTCGGTGCGAATACGTTTTTTTTTTTTTTTTTTTTTTTTTCAACCCTCTTCACTCGCCTCACCGCGCTCTACCATTCGCGCTCATTAAAGTGTCCCTCTCGCGGCTGCAGCGACCGAAGCGTGATTGAATTTTCACCGGCGAAAATCCTTCGGGCGGAGCGTATTACAAACCGTGCCAGATGAATTTACGAGTTTGAATCTTTTTTTTTTTTTTTATAAGAATAATATCACATTTTAATATTGAAATTGATAGAGATTTAATATAATTTACTTAATCGAGTAAATAATAGCGCGTAAGTAAAAATTAATATTAAAAAAGCACAATTTTTTAATATTAATTTTTAAGAAATAAAAAAAGCATTATTTTATAATAATATTTATATATAATTATTAAATAATGTTTTTTTTTTCATTTCTTTTATGGCTGTAGAGAACGTTCGCGGAGCCCGAGAGATAATGTATCGAGTCAGGCACTGCGGTCTCGAGACAGCGAGAGGGTTTATCATTGTGTAATGAGAAGTGGAGAATGATCGGTAGGATTTAAAAAGTATTCGAGTCCTTCAGGCTGCGGAGAACATCTCTCCTTGCTATCTGTTTGAACTGCGAATGACTCTAAACCACTGTACGAGAACCCGGCCAGATGAATTTACTAGTTTGAAACGCTTTTTTAATAATAATAAAAATAAATATTAATAAGTATCAAAATGAATAAAAATGTTCATTAAATCAGTTATTATATACGACTTATGTGAATAATTAAGCAAATAAAATTAATATAAAAATATTGTAATTTTTTTTTTAACTCGATGTAGAGAATGTTTGCGGGCCCGAGAGATAATGGATCGAATCAAGCACTGCGGTCTCGAGAGAGCGAGGCGGGTTCATCGTCGTGTAATGAGAAGTGGAGAATGATCGGTAGGATTTAAAAAGTATTTGAGTCCTTTAGGCTGCGGAGAACATCTCTCCTTCCTGTCTGTTTGAACTACCAACGACTGTAAACCACTGTGCGAGATGCCCGCAGCCTCTCCACCTTATTATTCTTCCTTATTACCGGCTATTATATCGGGCCCCGGGGACCAGCCGTTTGCGGTCTTTCGCGGCCACATTTTTACCTGAAATAATTGCCCCGCGTTAGACTAGCCCCGTATAACTCGGCGTCTGGTCGACGTCGGCCATTTATCACCCAACTTTGTACCGACCCGCGATATAACTCGTCCGCGGAAAAATTACCGCCGACACACCTTCCTATCTCTCTGGTAGGGCAAATAAATAAAAACAAACAAAATTTTAATCGAATTTTTGCGTAAACTCGAAAAACATGAAACGCTATTTTCGGTCCCCGGACATTTCGTTCTTGACTCAATTGTGAGTCCAATCTTTATCTTAAAAAAAAAAACCTTTTTACTTAAATCCTTAAAAATTATAATTAATTAAGTATAATAATTATTATTAGTATCAATGAATTTGTGAATGAACTTCGGAGCGAGAAAACTAGTGACATTTCGTTCTTGGCTCAATTCAGAGTCGACTTTTAATCGTTAAAAAAAACCTTATTCTTTAAACACTCAAAAATACTTGGGGTCGAATTTTGAGACCTTAGGTTGAACATAACATCGCAGTTTGGCCCCAAACTTCTTTGCGTGCATAAGATCTATCTTAAGTTCGAACCTAAGATAGATCTTAAGCAAGCAATGAAGTTCGGGCCAAACGACGATCTTAAGTTCGGTCTCAAGAATGATCATAAGTCCAAACTAACGTCTTAAAATCCAACCCCTAAAAATGATAATTATCGAAGAACTAAATATATTATTATTATTTCAAAGCTTATCAACGAATTCGGGACTGAACTTCCCTGCCAAGTAAAAGAAAAGATACAACCGTAGATACGACTTTGGCGTAATTCTTTCCTTTCCAATTTAGCAATGAGGCTTCCCCGTCGCCGTTGATTCCGCCACGCCGAGATAACGCGCTGCTCTGCGGCTTGGTCCTCTTCCCGTGCTCGCTGAAGAAGCGTGAAATCCGAGCGCGTGTTACGTGACCGGTGGAAGCGCGAGCGAAACCCGAGGGGTGTTCAGTTTCGCGGGCATCTTGGAACGGCTACGGGAAGACACGCAGGTGCCGTACGGCGCTCCCTGGCTCTTCGCCCGCCCGCCATCTCGGCCAGAGTGGAGCAAAGGGGACGACAACGTCGGCGGATATAAACTCGCGGGCCCTGACATCTTTACTTGAATTCGAAACCCTCGTACGTACACCGCGTGTGCACAACTACCTTACCTCTTTGTCGAGTAGCCGCACGTGCCGCTCAGGTTGTTTCTTTTTTTTTCGAACGGCATCTCGGAAAGAGCCGGCACGAGAGACACGAGGGCACGACCGAAGGGGAAGAGATCGGGTTCTCTCCCGAGGATAGTTTTCGCGACGAGGCCGAACGACGACGACGAAGCGCGCACTCGAGAGTACAATGTACTTTTTTCTTACCTCTTTTTTTTGGGAAAAAAGAGGAAAAAGGTGGGCCAAAAGGGGAGTGTGTAGAACAAGTAGACGGAAGACGGGAGGAAGGAGAGACTGAATGAAAATAATATGAATACACGGGAGGAGCTTGGCTGGAGGGGGGGAATGCCTGATTATGAAATTTCGGGAGATTACAATGCTACTTCACATTACTTTTTACTTAATTGTTGTTTTTCATTTATTTTTTTATTTTTTTTTTTTTTGGTAAGAAAAAGCGGAGGAAGGTGTGCAAAAAGAGGAGAGAACAAGAACACTGACCACGAGAGGAAGGAGGGAATGGGCTTTGAGAAAAATATATGTAATATTTGTCACTGTGTATGTAATTTTTTGTCACAGTTTCACTTTTGTTAATTTGTGAAGTTTTATTATGTTCAGTAATTTTTGGTTTACCCTTTATAAGTCACGCCGCCCGAAACCGTACCGAAACGGGACCAACGGACGCGGAGTGGTGGCCCCACGTTGGTACGGCAGCGCCTAAGGGTCGAATTTTAAGGCGTAAGCTTGAACTTAAGATCAAACTTGAGATCGAAGTTTGACCCGAACTTCATGGCGTGCTTAAGATGTATCTTTTCCATCTATCAAGTTCGGACTTGATGTCGATCTCAAGATCGACCTTAAGTTCGAACTTAAGATTGATCTTCAGTTCGATCTCAAGGTCGAACTAATGTCTTAAAACTCGACCCTAAGAGAGGGGATAGAGGTGTGACTTATAAAAACTTAATATTATATTTACTTACTTTTGGGTATGGAATTCTTTACTTTTCATTGCACTCGTTGTTGTACTTTTTGGAGCACGGTGACCTTAGGGGGTTTGCCCCAGGACACGAATAAACAACACTATCTATCTATAAATAAATAAATAAAAATAAAACAAGTACACGAAAGGAGTTTGGCTGAGTGGAATCCCTGCATATGAAATTTTCAGAGAATACAATTTTTTATTTTATTTTTTACTTGATTTTAATTTTTTTTTGTAAAAAGAAAGCGGAAAACCGTGAGCAAAAAGAGGAGCTTGGAACAAGTACACGAAACACGAAAGGAAGAAGAGAATGGAGCTTGGGCAAAATAAGTACAAAAAAAAATGAGTAAAAATAAAATAAATACATGGAAGAAGGTTCGCTGGAGGGAATCCCTGTTTATGAAATTTTCAGCAAGCAGCGACCGGAGTGCATACTTAGGTGGAATAGAAGCCGGGTTTAATTCTAGGAGGCGAACTTACGGCTCGCCGGATTAGGTGGCGAAACGGTGCGAGCGCAAACTCGGGTTCCAATAAGAAAATAAGAAAAGCTGTAGTCTGGGAGCGCGGGCAGCCTGGCCTCCGTTGAAAAGGCAAATGTGGGAGAGCCAAGGATCGGAGAGAATGAAATTGGATCTTTTTTATTTTTTGCTCGATTTAGGGTCGAACCGCTGGTTGCAGACTGTGGTACAGTCGATGGGGCATGCACGATGGTAGACTTTATTATATGGCGACTCGAATAAATTTATCGTTTTTTCATTAAAGTAAATTCATAAGTTTATTTTAATCAAATATCGAGGAGGTTTCGTACAGAGCTTCGGCTTGAGGCAGGAATGATAAATTTTTAATGTAATATTCATACGTAAGAATTGTATTGTCACGAAAATTTATCTCGACGTGGCGCTTATAAAATTTCCTCGAAATCCTCGGGCTTCGACATCTTTTATGTATGCATTTAGATTGATGTATTTATACTTATTTTGTATTTATTAAATATATATATATTTTTTAATTGATATTTCCATTTATTCGTATAAATTTCCCTCAAATTTGCGTATTCTCTAAATGTTGTAAAAAAATTAAAAACATACTTATCTTTATTTAATTTCCATTTTTGTAAGTACGTACAATTCCCGAGCAATTTTTCTGACCCAGTTTGTAAAATCGTGGTTTCTCGCATAAAAGTATCTCGCCGCGTGTAGCAAAGTCGAGCCCTCGCGCGATGTCGCGTTCAAGGGCTCTCGAATCGTGTTTAAAGGGAATTCGCAAAACGTCGCCGGTTCTATAAGTCGCGCAAAAAAATATTTAAAAATATATATATATATATTTTTTTAATAAACATTTTTATAAATAAATGAAAAATTTCTGTGCAATTTTTCGGGTCCAATTTGTAAAAATCATCATCTCACATAAAAGCATCTCACCGCGCGTAACAAAGTCGAGCTCTCGCGCGGGATCGAGAGTTCGAGTGCTCTCCAATCGCGTTCAAAGGGAATTCGCGGAAAGCCCTATTCTGGCTTCGTTTCCAACTCGATTACACGGAGTTAAAAGGTGCGCTCTCTGATCTTTGGCTGATGGTGGCCGAGGGGGGGGCTTTCGCCGCCGTTCGGAGCGAAGCCCCTGGCACGCATTGCGCAAAGTGCATTACTCAGGATAATTTCCACGGGGGTTCGCAGACACACTGTGCGGCACCTGTCTGCACGTCCGCACCACCATTCACCCTGTAACTCCACTGCGAGGCAGGTCAGTGACTTCCGCCGCTCTCCATGTCGAACAAAAAATTCAACCCAAGTAGTGAAACCTCGTTAAAAGTCGCGCCCTCGGTCGAGCGGCAGAAAACTAAAATCCCGACGCTCCGTTAACTATGCAAAAGCCTGCTCTTCGCAGATTGGATGAAAATGCAAGTGTAAAAAATGTTTTGCGAAATTGTCGTATTTTATTTTTGTGCGTCCGTTATTCCTGGCGAATGAGAACAATTTCACGACGTCGACACTGTGTATTATTATTATTATTCTTATCATTTTATAAAAAATATTAAATATAATAATGTTATTATTATTCAAATACTAAATATAATATTATTAATATTATCTTAAAATATTACTATTATTGTTATTTTACGACTTTTTCTCAATGAGATGATTCGTAATATCACCGCCATCGGGAATAGTATCGCTGAGGCTTGGACACTATAGTAAAAAAGCAGAAAATTGAGAGAATGAATATCCGCGAGGATTAAATCTGGCATGCGTTATCGAGGTCGATGTCAAAGAGTCGAGGAAGCGTGGGCTAGATTATTACAGCAGAGAGGCTCATAAACGTTCATTGACGTGCACGAGCCTATCATTGACCCGTGCAATCATTTCATTATTATCACAAAAATATTCAAAATATAATAATAATAATAATAATAATAATAATAATAATAATAAAATATGAAAAAATTATTACTATTATTAGTATTTAAAGACTTTTGCTCAATGGGATGATTGATTCGTGACTTCGCCTACATCAATACCAGTATCGCTGTCTCTTAAACACTAATTAAAAATAAAATAATTGAATAGCAGGAATGAATATCCGCGAGGATTAAATCTGTCATGCGTTATCGAGGTCGATGTCAAAGAGTCGAGGAAGCGTGGGCTAGATTATAACAGCAGAGAGGCTCACAAACGTTGACGTGCACGAGTCTATCATTGATCCGTGCAATTGCATTCAATTACCGATGCATCTCCATCCATCGGGAGATCGCTACGTTATTGATAAGCGGTCCGGTACGATTGGCGGCGTATTATTACAAGAGGTGTGCATTAGCGAGACAGATGGGGCTTCCCGATAAAATTGGCCGATCGCGGGCGAGCGAGATGGATAACGCGGATGGATCGAGCCCGGTCACACTTGTCCAGTCGATTACCGGTCGGCGCGACACGCGATTACGTGTTACGATTCAATCGGGTTCTGCGCGGACCGGAAGTGGCTGCCGTGTTTCACCCGGTGTCACCACTCGACGGAGCCTCGACCCATTAACGGGATCGCGCCTTTACTGCGATACAGCACGCGATATCTTGCGAGCCGATGACTTCGGTCGGCACGGGGAATCGTTCATTTCGGACCGGCCAATTTCTATACGCGCGCAGTTATTACCTACCACGTGATTTCTAAATTTAAGTCTCGAGCATCGCTCGTGTGTAAATCATGTCCCGTTCACGCGTGGGACGGAGACACGACTTTCTACAAGCAAGCCAGACCAATTCGGTCGCTCCTTGAGATCTACAAGAGCCTTCGCTTAATACACGTAAGTCGTTTACATAAGTCTATAAAATTATTATTTTATAGACTTATGGTATGGTATGACGTATGGCGTGTAGATTTGGGGTTGTTTTATGGATGGTTTTATGGATGTATGTGGTATGTGGTATAGATGTTGGATGTTATGGTAAAAGGCGTATGGATGTATGGGTGTATGGTTATATCGCGAGTAGAAATTTTCTAACGTTACATCGGGGCCTGACAAGGTCCTGATAAGGCCTCATCACGACCTTATCAGGACCCGATGTAACGCTCGAGAATTTCTACTCGGGATCGAGTGTGGTTGTATGAGTGTACACTGAGAGAAGGATCTAGTAAATACCACCGATCATCTAAGAAAAATAAGGATACAACATAATATCCTTATTACATACTATGGTAATATCTCTGAAGCAATCTAGTCATATTTACTGCATATATGAATGGATGGTGCAGCGAATCGTTTTAACGCAGAATGAGCGTTATACGTAAATTTATTGTATTATTTATAATAATAATAATAATAATAATAATAATAATAATAATAATAATAATAATAATAATAATAATAATAATAATAATAATAATAATAATAATAATAATAATAATAATAATAATAATAATAATAACAAATACAACAATAATAATAAGGTAGGGCGCAGTCGACGTCAATGCATGTTCGACGAAAATTAACGTCTCGCGAGAGAAGTGTGGCTGCGGGACAACGGGACTGGCGTAGATCGCGCGAGCGCTAAGTGTACACCCATGAATCGTCCTGCCAGAAGTGAGTCGAGAGTGCAAGATATTTATCTTTATTTTTTATCCACGCGACAAATAATATTACCGCTCGGCGTGCGTATGAAGGGTGGGCGCTCGTGGACCGTATCGTGCCTGTCTCATCGCCAACGACGAAATTACGACGATCTCGATTGTCACAAATCGCTGATATCTAGCATAAATTCAATGAATTAACCGTGATATTATGGAACATATTTTTCGTATAATTGCGAGCCAGAGTCGTTGTCCGTAAATTCGCTGTGCGCGTGTAATTTCTATGTAAATCGTTTACGGCCGATCGTAAAACTGTCTTTCGCCTCTTCCATTTTTCTCGTGTTATTAGACTTTTTAATTGCTTATCTTACGCACGAATTTATTTTAGCGGCGTTAAGACCGTAGATTATCAGTGGCGTGTCGAGAATCGGTCCGGGGTGTTTGCCCGAGTGGTTCGCGTTATATCCAGCGAATTAGCAGTATAGCCCGGAATCCAGTCTGCACGCGGCATAGTCACAGTGCAGGATACTCGTAACGGCGGCGTATCGGGCCTGCACATAACGAACACACGGTTTCGAGTTCCAGCGTCGAGCAATGCGACACACACCGTGTGTCGCATCGGGCAAACACTCGTGCGCATACATATGCATTCGTTCTATTGGTTTGCGCACGGTTAATGCCGTGTAAACTGTTCGCTACCGTATTATATATCACAGCGCAAACATAGAATACGTTACTTTACCCTGCCCTGTTTACAATTTTATCGAGTGTGTCGCGAGCACTCGCGCCCAAGTGCAGTTTGCGACGATCTATAGATCGATCTTTTCCATTGATTGCAATAATCGGCGTTCGCTTTAACTCAAATATGATTATTATTGTATTATGTTAATTATCTATTTGGGGAGAGCGGGGCAAAATGGGACAGTGGGGCAAAACGGGCATCGGGATGCATCGATGGGGCAAAATGGGATACCCGAAAATAATTGGAAAATTGCGTTTGTAAAAACGACATGTTTTTTTACTTTACTCTGCCCTGTTTACAATTTTATTACAAGGGTATCAAAACGGGCACCGGGGAGAGTTTCGTCATGATCTACAAATCGATAAATCGATCTTTTCGCCGTAACTCAAATATTAATATTGTATTGTATTATATTAATTATCTAATATGGAAGAGTGAAGGAAAAATGGGACAGTGAGACAAAACGGGACGTATAATCGGGATGCATCGATGGGGCAAAATGAAGCGTCCTAAAATTATTGGAAAATTACGTTTTTAAAAACGCATCTTTCTAACAATTTAAGGATTTTCTATTTTGCCCCGTCGATGCATACCGATTGTCCATCCCGTTTTGCCCCGCGGTCCCATTTTGCCACACCCTCCACCCTATATCAATACTGTATAATTCCATGAAGAATCTTTCTCGAGAGTGAACGATTCTTTACCTCCTGCACGTCGCCCTCGACGTCGACTTCTTTCCGAGGTCCTTTCCCACGTTCACTTGAAAGTGACGCGGGCGGTTTAACATGCGATTCCTCTCGCGTTGGATTTCGTTTTTACTTGTTCGTGCGAGCCTCGTGTGGCTCCTGTTGCCCCTTTTTTTTGTTGTTATTTTCTTCTTTTTGTTTCTCCTCCGTCGTTTCCTCTCTCGCACTATCCTTTTTCTTACCCGTTATCCATTTCTCTTCTCTCGTTGCGGTCGCAGAGCCGGCCAGTTACCACGGGTCGCCGAGTGTAGATTTCAAACCGCGTCACCGCAAGCGCACGTACTCTTCTCCGTTGTTCCTTTTTTTAAAAAATTTTTTAATTTTTTTTTTCGTTTACATTTTTTTTTAATTTTATTCTTCTTCTACTATACCTCGTTTCGCGCGCTCTTTCATTACTAACTGTTAACCGGGCAAAAAGTTTCATTCGTTTTATTTCAATTTTATGTATCCGAGTTAATCTTGCGGCAGTCTCGTTCGCGCGCTTCTTCGCGCCAACTCGACTCCCGACGACACGAGTTGTTTATTGCCTCCCATCCAGCCGCGACGATTGTAACTCATCTGATTTCACACCCAACACACCCGGGAAACATTACTCGTCCACAAACGGCCAAATTTTATTTTATTTTATTTTATTTTTTTGTTACTAACGAACGTATTTTTTTTAGCATAAAAATTACAATATTAAGAAGATAAATAATCTACGTTTTTGGTACATTTTTTATTTACCGTGAACAGAGCGAGCTTCCAATTTTACCCCAGCGTAACGTTAAAAGCCGTCAGAAAACTTTTTTTTTTAATGACGCAACAGCATCCAACCGCGAAGCTGCCAGTCGAAGAGTCGAGAGAAAGAGGTTTCAATGTTTTTTTTTAGCACAAAAGGCAGCAGTGGGTGTAATAACGAGTCGCCTCTTATGCAACGTGACGAACGAGGCGCCCGAGCAATCCGCGAGCTGTGTTGTGGCGGCGGAGTGTCGGAAGAACACGAAGAAAGAGGGCAATGAAGGAAACGCCAAGATACACTTTCTTGATGGACGGGATTGAGAAAAACCGAGAAGTGCGCCCCGGAGAAAAGAATTACAGGGGAAAAAAATGAAATAAAAAATAAATAAAGGAAATGAGGTCATGCCTGGCCTCGAGTTGGGCGAAGAGTCGAGCGAGATGTCTCCGGCCCGGAAAGCTCCCACATATGTCTTGCTCCCCGTCCAAAGTATGTTCATGCCAGGCATATTTTTATTACGTACGGAGAACGAGGAAAGCCCGCCGCTCCGCCTCAACGCTCGCTCGGCAAACTTTTTACTCGGTTTCACCTCACTCCCTCCCCCCCCCCTCTCCGTCTGTCGCCCGGCGAAACTATTGCAGAATTTGCAGAATTTTTTCTCTTTTGTTTCTTATTTTATTTTATTTTATTTTTTTACCTACTTTCATTCAAAGTCGCATTCGGCTTGCGTCACTCATCGGTAAGCGCGGCGTTAACGCCGCCTCGGTTGGTAATGTCGTCTGGCGCCTTCCTTTCGACGCTCCTTTAATGTTTTTCCCATACTTCAATTTAAAAATCCCAAAACTTCAATTTAAAAATCCCAAAACTTCAATTTAAAAATCCCAAAACTTCAATTAAAAAAAGCCCAAAACTTCAATCCCCAAACTTCAATTCAAAAGTCCCAAAACTTCAATTCCCAAACTTCACTTTCTTTAGGTAGAACAGTAAGTACCAAAGTCACCCCCGGGTAGTTCGCAGAGCTGTGGCTAAGCGCGAAGCGCTGGCAAATGATGAACTATTTACACCGGAGCGGGAGGGGAAGCTCACCGGAAGTTGCTCGAAACTGCGCTTTCCGCGAAGCCAATATCAATGCTTTCAAAGTTAACGTCCTCCCGAATGATTTACCGCCGTATTCGTCTTGTATTTTTATCTACTATCTTTCAAAGTCGCATTCGCAATTCGCTCTGCGTCACTCACCGCCTTTCTTTCGACGCTCCTCTAATGTTTTTCCCAAACTTTAATTTTTTAATTATTTTTTTTTTTCTGTAGAACAGGAAGTACCGAAGTCACTCCGGGGAGTTCGCAGAGATGTGGCTAAGCGCGAGGCGCTCGAAAATTATCAACTATTTACACCGGAGCAGGGGGAAGCTCACTGGAAGTTGCTCGAAGCGCCGCAGCTCGGCGAAGCCAATATCAATTCTTTCGGAGTTAACGTCCTCCTGAAAGATGTATTGCCGTCTCGAACTAACCACCGTCTCCCGGTCGCTGCAACAAGAGCGACGTCGCCCCCGACTCTGCAACCACCGGGAGCCACTGTAACCACCGAACCCCCCCCCCCCCCGCCCTCCCCCCCCCCCCCACCCGCCGTCGCCGTCCGCCAAGTTTCTTGCCGCTTCCGCAGGGAAACTTGGACCGTACGGCAATTCCCTCGTCTCACACACGACAAACAAACTTTTCGAGGCTGTCGAGTCTCTGCTCGGGTACCTCGCACGTTCGTCATTCTCCGTCGCGAGTAACTCGCGCTATACACACATGCGCATGCGCATAAGTGTGGCAATATCGGCGAAGCAAGTTTTTGAGAAACGAGGACATATAAAAAATTTTATGACAAGGTGGAGGGAGATAATATGGAAAATGTATAGACAAATTGTTATTTTTTTTCTTTGTAAGGAGTAAAAAAATGTCAGAGTTTATTATATTTGAAGGGAATTGAATTATGTTGTGAGCAATTAGTATGTGAATTGAGGAGGGAATAAAAATAATCATAAAATCAATCAATGGTGATCAATTATGCTAATTGGAATATTTTGCAAATGGTCATAATCGAAAGGTGAAACAATTTATGACGTTATTGATCGTGGAAGTATGAAAGGTAGCGGTGAAAAATCTCCCACGCGGATAAATGTGGCAATATTGGCGAACTGAGTTCATAAAGGAGTACATAAAAAAAACCGTATTTATCAAATTGTTAATTATTATTTTATTTTTTTGTAAGGTGGAAGCAAATTTCAGAGTTTATTCCATTTGAAGGGAAATAATTGAATTATGTTTAGTCAAACTCGTGGGCAATTAATATGTGAATTGAGAAGGAAGTAAAAATAATTATAAAATCAATGACAATCAATTTCTCTAATTAAAATGTTTTATAAATGGTGATAATTAAAAATTGAAATAATATATGGCGTTATTGATCATGGAAGTGGAAAAAGAACATGCGAAAAATCTCGTTTCCCAATACACGCACACACATATATATATAATTTTTTATATCCATATATGTATATAAATATCCATTAAACATACGTCAGTACATGTAACACATTTTCATCGTTCGCTCGAGTATAATCTCACTTCCACTCGGCGCTGCCAGGTCTCGTGCAATTAATAATAAAAACGCGTTAGCAAGTCCGGAAAGTCGAGAGGGCCGCGGCACGGCGCTGCAGCGACGCGGAGTGGGTGGGCGGCGTAGACAAATTAATACAAGGAACACAATTTTTCTCGTTTCTCGCCGAGGTATTTTTTTTCTTTTAATTTTTTTTTGCCCCTTTCCGTCTCCCATTCCTTCCGTGCACTAATCGCTCCCTCGTTTTCTCGCCCTGCTTATTGCTCTCCGACTGGCTCGCGGGAAGAGTCGAGGGTTCGAGTTCCTCCGCGCTTGGCCGAGGCAATCTTTTCGCCCCGCCGACCCAGCTTCACTACGAAACAACGGATTCCGTCCGGAATTTTTATTCAAAATCCTCGACCGCGCACAACACCGAGGGCCTCCGCGAATCCTCGAGAACAACCCGACCGAAAGCGACTTTTAATTAGCAACTGTGGCGAAATAATTTTTTAAAAAGTACCGTTCGCCAACCACGCTATTTATTATTAAGGGGGACGTTCATCAATTTCAGGCAATCATTTCAGATCAACACGGTTCATTTTTTATTTTTTAAATACAATAAAATTAGGGAGCATCTTTTGGGAAAATTGCGCATGCGCAATGTTTAACCTGGTCGATGTTTTTTCTTTAATAAAATAAAATTGACGAGCATCTTGTGGGAAAACTGCGCATGCGCGATATTTAACGCGGGCGACGTTAATTTTTCTTTAAATAAAATAAAACCAGCAACCATCTTTTGGGGAAAAGTGTGTATGCGCGATGTTTAACATGGTCGATGTTTTTTCTTTAATAAAACACAATTTGCGAGCATCTTTGGGGGAAAACTCGATGTTTAACGCGGGCGATGTTAATTTTTCTTCAAATAAAATAAAACCAGCAACCATCTTTTGGGAAAAGTGCGTATGCGCGATATGTGACGCGGTCGATCTTCATGTTTATTAAAATAAAATAAAACAACCGAGCATCTTTTGGGAAAAGTGCGTATGCGCGATATGTGACGCGGTCGATCTTCATGTTTATTAAAATAAAATAAAACAACCGAGCATCTTTTGGGAATACCGCGCATGCGCGTGTTTCTCTCCTTGCCGGTCCCGCGCAGCGCATTTCGTTGCGTACTTCCGTTTAATCAGCGATCCGATGAACGCCACCTGGGCCAGGGCGGCTTATAGTTTGCACGTACACGCGTCACGTGCACACTTCCGGGATAGAGAAGCCGGAGGGAGACAGAGGGGGGGGGGGGGGGGGAACAGAGAAGAAGAAGAGTACCTCGATGGCTCGCTATCTCCGGCAACACGGCCGCCTGGCGCCGCGTTCCTCAGGGAGCGGAAATGCCGCTAAACGCATTACATTCATAAATGAGAATTCTCGAAGTACCTCGAAGTGAAGAGAGAGATCGAGAGATCAAGAGTTCTAGGGAAGAGCGGGGCAAAATGGGACAGTGGGGCAAAACGGGACAGCGAGGGCAGAACTAAGTTTTCCAATAACTTTTGGATGGTGGCGGTGATGCTAAGTGGGGCAAAACGGTGTTGAAAATCCGGATGTATCGTTGGGACAAAATGGAGCATCCGAAAATTATTGGAAAACTGAGTTTCGCCCTCGCTGTCCCGTTTTGCCCCACTGTCCCATTGTGCCCCGCTCGCTTTCTTATGCCGTGCGGCAGAATCGGCGCCCGGGTTTCTCTCTCGGTAATATTTCCATCTCACTGTCTATAAACACATTTACATCCCCAGCCGGTCGAGCTTCATCCTCATTCTTGCTCACTGTTCTCATTTTTTCCGACTCGGGACCTTCCCGAAGTACGCTTGGCATATCTTTTTTTATACCATTTTCATCACCAGAGATTTGACCAACGATTTATAACGGAAATGCGTAATGAGTAGCTCCAAGAGTTTTTTTCCCGGAAGTGTGTTTAAGATTATTATTTTTTAAGTGGATTTGAGCAACGAATTGTAGGGACTTCGATTAAGGAGACGATAAAAATGAATTATTTTGTTTATTATTTAAACTGAGCGAAGCTAAGCGGATTATCGTCTGGAATAAATATTGATATGGCCAGCAGCAACGCTGATTCCAATGTCTATAAACACGTTTCAATAAACAAACTGTTTCCATTTCTTTAGGGATATCTTTTTATTTTATTTATTTTTTCATCAAAAATTTCACCAACGATTTATAACGGAAAAGCGTATCAAGTAGTAGTCCCGAGAGTTTTTTTCCCCCCGAAGTGCGTTTCAGATTTTATTTTTTATTTTTTAAAAAGTAGATTTGACGAACGGATTGTATGGACTTCGATTCCAGACGCTGTCTGGAGCTAAGGGGACGATATTTTTTATTATTATTATTTACCCTAAGCGAAGCTAAGCGGATTACCGTCTGGAAAAAAATTGATGTTGCCGGCAGCAGCAGATTGTGCATAGAGGAAACACCGCGCCACAGTTGGACGTAGATGGAAAGACTCCAGAAAGGAAGCGAGGTCTTAGCGACGTGGCAAAAACCTCCGGCAGTTGCGAGCGGCGGCTTCCAAATCGAATAATATATAATCCAATATCGCTTTAAAAAAAAAAAAAAAAAAAAAAAAATCCCACTTGGAACGCACAGCCCGCATTGTTTATTTCCCTCGTACTCCAAACTTCGTACCACGAGTATCAAACTAGAAGAAAAAAAAAAATGGAGTTTGCGATTCCAGTGTTCCTCGAGGGCAACGTGGAGTATCGAAAGTCTGAAAGATCGTTGGAGCGAGTCGAGTGGGCAAGCTCACAACAGAGCAGTAGCCTGCATAGCTATGCACGTGCGGCTCGAAAGGATAATCGAGAAAAGAGGAGGAAAGGGAGAGCTCGATTCAACTGTTCTCCAAATCCTACGCTTGCCTGAGCTAGTTATTATGCCTCCGAGAGAGAGAGAGAGAGAGAGAGAGAGAGAGAGAGAGAGAGAGACCGCGAACCAAAAGGGCGTAAGTCCCGTCTGAAAGCGTGCGAGTTACGCCCTTCTGTTTCTCGCTCTTCGGATGCGCTCTCGGCGAGCAGACTGGTCTGAGGGAATAAATTGGAGGTACTCGAAATGAAAATTTTGAATTAGGAGAGGCACTCGGGAACTCGTTAAGGGGGGAGGGGGTTAAGTAGCGGCTCGGGAGCAAAAATCGATTGAATTTTTTTGTTGCCGACAGAGTCCGGATCGGACGAGGAGGAAGTTTCGCGCCGCCTTGAAGTGGCGGCCTCGCGGTTGAGTTAACGGGAAATGTAACGAGGAAAATATATGAGATGTATGAAATATAGTATTCGATGCCGAGAGGATGGACGAGGGAGAAATCCGCCTCGAGGATGGGAGACGAACTCGGCGTAACTCGGGACCTCGCGAGAATGGAAACGCGAGAAGCGAGTCTCGTCGTCGTCGCCTTTCCGAGTCTCGACTGTCGCCGCAAGGATTCTCGTTTCGCGACAACAAAAACGTCACTCGGAGCTCGTCCAGATAGCCTCAACTCGCTTATTATGCCGGGGAATGGATCGGGTAAATTTTTCACAATTTGTAATAATAATTATAAGTTATATTCCGTAAGTATAGGGGAGAGCGGGGCAAAACGGAACAATAGGCCAAAACGAAATTTTCCAACAAAAATTTAGACGCCCCATTTTGTCCCATTGATACATCTGGATTTTCTGCCCGTTTTGCCCCACAGTACCATCCAAAAATTATTGGAAAATTGCGTTTTGCCCCACGGTCCCGTTTTGCCCCGCTGTCCCATTTTGCCCCGCTCTTCCATAATTTATATTAATGATTATTCTGGGCTCTAAATCAGGATTTATTGTAAACTGATAGTAGAAGAAGAAATCCGAGAAATGAACTAATTTAAATAAAAAATAAAAAATGGGTAAAAAAACATGGCCGAGGAAGTAGCGAGGAAAACTTTAGGCGGCCCTTGGCGAGAGTTGAGAATCCCTGGCCGAAGTACGTAGCCATGCGTGCGTGACAGACTCCGAATCGCCGGGTATCACGTTCGACGTGAACGAGAGCTACATACAACCACGTTAACATATTACTACGGTACGCCGATTACGTACACTCCGGTGGCACTTGCGTGGCGCTTACGCGCGTAAAGCGTTATACTCCGGGCTGCTGGTAGTGAAATAAGACGAGCTGCGCTCAAGGAAGCTGGAATTACGTGCTTGAAGCAAAGCAAAAAAAAAAAAAAAACAGTTCGATGTCTTTCTATGGGATTCACTTGCACGATGAAAGCACCTCTACCACTTCGTGCATCGGATTTATTACAGCTCCGGCCCTACATCGAAACCAGCCTCTATATTGTATCTTTTAATCGAGAATTTTTATTTATTTTTTTATCTCGATCGTGTTCTCATTTGTTTATTTTTTTCACCACGAAAGAATCCAGCGTAAGAGCATTAAAAAAAATAAGAAGCCCGAGTCCACTTTCCGTGTTGTGCCAAACCAAGAATCAATTCATACAACACAATAAAACAGACAAAAAAATAAATAAATAAAAACTGCAGCATAAAATAAAAACCAATTCGTCAGACGATAAAGCAGACAAAAAAAATTGTTTTAATAAAAATTGCAGCAGGAAATAAAAATTGCAGAGGCCAAGAGAGCGACGAAGGGTGTAAAAGCCTTACGCGATGTGTCCCACAAGCGCTTTAAAAAAAAAGATCACGAACGAGAATCAGCGGATCAAAAAAAACAAATAAACAAAGAAAAAAAAAGCGGGAGCGAAAGAGCGCGTTGTCGCCGAGCTTTGAAATAAAGAGGGGAGCTCCCAGCAACGGCACTTAAAAGAGAAGAAAAAAAAAAGAATTAAAAAAAAACTTTGATACCTTTTTACAGGCATTGTAGTCATGCGGCAAGGGGGGGGGGGGGGTGTTCTTTCGCATGCCCTGTATAGCCGCTGCCGGTGCTTACAGCCTGAAGAGGGCTTTTCCCACAGTCGTCGAGATAAGGCCCGGCTCTCGCTCGCTCCCGGCTAGGCTCGGATTGAACGCGGCGAGGGAGAGGAAGAGAGCTCCGGCGAAAACGGCCAGTCAGCCGTTGCACGATCCCCCCTGCGCGACAACAGCAACCGCCGCGACTACGAGGACGGCGATGCTGTGTGAAACAGATGCCGATAAGAGCAGTCGCAGGGGTGACTTTGAGGGCGAGCGAGAACTACGGGCAAGCCTCGCAGCCTTTCTCATTCCTTCCCCTCCCGCCCCCGCCCCTTTCCCGTCGTTCCCCTTCCTTTCCCGTCGTTTCCCTCCCGCCGCCCCGTTCTCCTTCGTGGAGCTTCTTTTTATCCTCCGAAATTTCCCTACGCCCGCATGGAAATTACGTACTGATGAGAACACGTATAACACAACACTTGCGCACCTCCTTCCACACCGCGCTCGACTCCCTTGCGCCGTCTCGCCTCGCGGGCACGAGGACAATATCAGATTTTAACTTGTTTCGGGAAAACTTTAAAAAATGTTTGAAAGGCCGTAGAAGAGAACGGGGAGAGTATTTTTTTTATGACAGACGCGTTGTGTCGACGGTCGCATCACGTGTCTACTATAGCGGGACTTCCGTTGAGGGCAAAAAAAATATTTTGATAATTTGTCGGCTTTAAGCCGGCGATCACCGGTGGAAGGCTTTTTTTGCCTGGACGAAAAAAAATTATATGGTACTGATTCAGAAATAATAATAATAATAATAATAATAATAATAATAATAATAATATACATATAGCAATAAATAACGTACGTAATAATAATAAGATAACAAATAAAATATAAACATAAATAATATTTATTATTATTATTATTATTATTATTATTATTATTATTATTATTATTATTAAAAAATGCCGTAATTCTTTGCAGTAAACTGAGTAGAAATATATACCGATCTTCTGTACTATGATAGTTTGATAGTTTTACCGTAGGATCTTCGTCGTCGCACCGGAACTTCGGTCTGGTGGTTGCGGAGACCGCCGGAGAGAAGTAACGTCGTGCGGTTAGTCACGTGCCCGCGAGGGCGTGAACGCGTGACGGTTTGTCGGATTTTCCGTGCTAAAATATATTCAGCCCGTTCTGTCAACGCTCGCTGTTCTATGCGGATTGTCCCTGCGCTGGCTTTGTGCTTACGTCGTCGGGAGCCAACTCGCGTTCCGAAGGCATTTCCCGAGCCCTCCACTCCGTCTACCGTGCTAGAAATTTTTGCCTCTCGAGAGTGCACATCGATAAGAAGGGACTTCCTCGACGACTCGCTTCTTTAAACTTTTGCCAACTTTATATATATATATATATATATATATATATATATATATATATATATATATATAATATATGTATATGTATGTACGGAGCGAACGAAAACGCTTCGCGGGTCGAACGGCGAGCCCGGCGCCGGCCCGAGGCGAATATTGCCCGCTTACCAGCCTCCCTCCGGCGGGAAGAAGAAATTTACCGTTCGAGTTCGAGTAAATTCGACCGGGGAGGAAGAAAAGAAGAGCCCGACGCCTGTGCATCATCCGCCCAGGAACGGCCGGAAAGAGAGATGGACTCGAGTATTCGCCGCGATATTAACGCCGATGATAGACGACGAGGAACTGGCTGGCTTTTATCGTTTTCCATATTTTATATTTTTCTTCGTAACGGAAAAAATTCATCGTTTCGGGCGATTCAAACATACACGAAGGCGGAGGGTCGAGTTTACGTTCGAAAAGTTTACTCTTCGGTGCAGAGAAATATAGATAAAATTTTAATAAAAAAAAATGTTAAAGAAGAAAGTTTAAGTTTTAAGGCGGTAATGTAGAGTGCGGAAAAACGCGAGAGACCGAGCACGGTACTTTGTCCACATTTATTATTAAAATCAGGTATAAAAATTGTAATAATAAAAAAATTGCCGTCAAGGTGTATAATAACGATATATAAAGTTTTAACAGCGGGAGGCGCAAGTATGAATGAGAGATATTGCCTTGATGGTTTGATAGTCGAGGGCAGCTACAACCCGGCTTTGGATATATACGCGGATGGAATCCACGAACGCGGAGGGTCGACTTTAAGGAGGAGCGCTTCACACTAGTCAAATGAATGCTATATTTTTAAAGTCGCTTATACAAACTTTTACGCATTTATTGATTGTAGTTATTGGAATTTTTTGATGATTTTTTATTTATTTTTTCTAATGTTACTTGTAACGTATTCCGAAGTATTTTTGCCCGCTGAACATGAATCCGCCGGCCTTTTGGGCCTAAAGTACAATGCTACATTACGAAACTCGATTTTATGCACGAAATTATGCACTTGGCCGGCTAAAATAGCTTGGCCGGCTAAAACGGATTAGCCGACTAAAATCGTTTACCCGGCTAAGGCGGCTTAGCCGGTCAAACAATAAAACCAATTAGCCGTATAAGATATTTTAGCCTGATAGACCTGCCCTATCTATACAGCCCTACTCCAACCTCCTTAAGTCCAAAAACTTTACACTCCGGTGCTGAGAAAAATAAATATATATATATTTTTTTAAAGGGCGAAGACAAACTTTTACATCGATAATGCAGGGTGCCGGAAGAGCCACATTTATTATTAAAATCTCTCCGGTGCTAAGAAAAATACTTATTATTTTTTCAAAAAGGAAGATAAAGTTTTACGCTGGTAATGCAGAGTACACGAAGACTCTTGAGTCCTGGCCGGTACTTTGCCTATATTTATTATTTAAATCAGATATTTAAAAAAATTATAAAAAAAGATGGCAAAATAAATTGCCAAAGATGTATAGTAACGATACGTAAAGTTATAAACGGGAGAGGCGCAAATGCGAACTAAAGATATAGCCCCGATGGTTCGATAGTCGAGCGCAACTATAATCCGGCTTTGGAGATATAATAGTTAGAGAGGTGTTTGCAGATAAGGCCTGCGCGTGTGCAGCGGGAAGTGATTGCGGTGAGTAGCGATAAAAGGGCGTTGAGAAAATGAGCCTTTCTCGACGTTGGCTCGTTAAAATTTATGTACATAGATATACGTGGTTATATATATCTATATCTAAAATTATCTGGCGAAATTGCTGGAGGGTTTACGATGTGTCCGCGAACAAACGTCGAGAGTGGTCACTCCTCGGCGAGCTGTCAATACCTCGAGTCGAGTAGGTATAATATCGCCGTCGGGATGCGGCGCTATTAATACACGATAGTCATAACGGAAGTTGAGTACAGTCGGGTTCAACGAGAGTTCCGGCGATTGTCGGAGCCGTCGACCATAGAGCCCCGCCTATCGCGCGCTCGTCATCGATTAGGAATGAGACGTACGTTGAGCAAGGTATTTCTTCCCGCGGTGTATTAACGTACGAAAAAAAATTATTGTCATTAACGCCTAACGGCGCTTCTCGAGCGCAGCGGTAAGACCGCTAGCGCGCATGCGCGGCAGTACCTCAGCTTGGATAATGCATAGCTCTCAAACGAGTCGTCGAATAGTCGCGAAATTTTTTACTACGTTTTCGGAGCACCCATATTCACTTTTGGAATTTTTTTTCAAATTTTTAGCCAAGCGTCCGGTTGAGATTAAATTCGATTTCCGATCGAAGCAACGCGCCGGGTCGCATGTGATTTCGATCCTACTCAGCGGTTTGTTAACCGGATTTGGGACTTAACAATAAATACATATTTTTTACGAGTTATCACAACAATAATAATAATAATAATAATAATTCTATTTCCGTAACTCGAATGTTATTAACGTATAAAAAAAAAATACAATTAATATCTAACGGCGGGTCTCAAGCGCAGCGGTAAGACTGCTACCGCGCATGCGCGGCGGTACATCAGCTTGGATAACGCATAACTCTCGAACGACTCGTCGAATAAACGCAAAATTTTTACCACGATTTCGGATTTGCGATATTCACTTTTGGACATTTTTTCGGATTTTTTTTCCGTTTTTCAACCCGATTGGCGAATTAATAAATAAATAAATCATTTTCGCCTCGTATAAATAATAATAATAATAATAATAATATTTCTATCTCCGTAAGTCGAATGTGAGAGCATCGACGAAGCCGGAAGTGGTGAGACGCGAAATATAAAGCGGGGTGTCGCCGTTTCGCGGTTCCCTCCGCGGCTGCGAGTTCGAGAGGCTTCATTTCCTGATTGAGTTTTGTCTCCGGCACGTGCATGCCTGTGTACGAAAGGGCCGAGGATCGAAAATTTCACCGAGATAATCACCGAGTCATCCGGCGGTGGAAGACGCGATGCGAGCCCGGAGGGGCGCAAACCGCGGTCGGTAACTTTATTGCATTATCGACTTCGGCTTCTCGGCGCGAATTCAATTTCTCAAAGGATATTGGAATTCGGCAGTGATGGATGCGCCAGCGCCGAGGGAACGCAAATAAACGTTCCGTACACGTGCACAACAAATAAATTCGCCGAATAAAGTTTTCCCGAATAAATTCGCCGAATAAATTCGCCGAATAAATTTTTCCGAATGAATTCGTCCAATAAATTTTCCGGCACGAATTCGTTGAATAAATTCTTTGAATAAATTTTTCCGAAGGAATTCGTTGAATAAATTTTTGTCGAATAAACTCGTCGAATGAATTCGCCACTTGCGTTACGCCGATGCTCCCAGCAATTTATAGTACAGTCATGGGGGAAAAAACGAAGGCAAAAAATTGTCCAGCATTACTCACCACGGTATCACGACCAGCTGTCCAGTTCCCAGGTCAATCTGCGCAAACAGAAGGAAAAAAATTGTCCGTTAGCGTGAGCTCCCAGTGTAGTTGTAAAGAAAAAAAGGCATGTTTATGTAAGCTCGTACCACTCGTGACTTCGGCGCGTTCAATATATCGCTGCAGCAACATGGACATTCAATTAGGATTACTTGTACACTCGAACAATTGAACCACGAATTCCTACCCGAACGACAAAAGATTTCATTCACTTACGTCAAAGTTATGTCAAAAATGTAAATTAGTATTAATAATAATAATAATAATAATAATAATAATAATAATAATAATAATAATAATAATAATAATAATAATAATAATAATAATAATAATAATAATAATAATAATAATAATAATAATAATAATAATAATAATAATAATAATAATAATAATAATAGTTGTTGTTGTTGTTGTTGTTGTTATTATTATTTACTAGTAGTAGTAAAAGAAATTTATTGCCAAAGTTGATATTTCCAATTATCTTCTTATACTAAATTTTATACCCAATGCTAATTTTACACCTTGGCAAAGGGCCATCGATCCGGGTCCTTCAGCCCTATTATTTATTACTTATTATAAAATCTCATATCACCAATAAGTTGTACCATTTTTTTGTATTTATTTTATGTTCTTCCGTGGATAAAAACGAATTGGGGAGCTATTTGAAGTATTTTTCCGGGCGCGGAGATGACCTCGTCGAATAAATGGACGATGATTAAATGGTACTTGAGGCTTCTGATTTGGTCATTCGGGTGGTTTCTATTGTGCTTGCATGTTCTTCAGGTTCTCTCGGAGCGATCGTATCGCTGGCCATCGACACGGTGACAACGCTAGCCTCGATGGCTTCTCGATGGCATTGCGCGGGGAATTGCAAAGCCCGGTACTTGTCACAATGGCCAGCGAGCCGGGACGAGGAAACTGCCATCGCCAGGAGTTTCATTTGCCTCTTCCAATCAGCTTTAATTAGACTCTCATTGTTTTCAGCTCTGCGATGTACACCGGGCTTCATCGTTTCGATATATTCACCGCATCGATATATTCACCGCAGGTAGAGAGGATAATGGCCGGTTACCATTGTCTGGACAAATTTTTCATTGAACGGTCAAAAAAAAAAATATATATATATATACATAGGGGAGAGCGGAGCAAAACGGGACGGGCGATCGGGATGCATCGATGTTGCAAAATGGGATGTCCTAAAACTATTCTAAAATTGCGTTTTTAAGAAAGCAATTTTATAATAATTTTAGGACCTCCCATTTTGCCCCATCGATCCATCCCGATTGTCGGTCCCACTTTGCTCCACACTTCCGTGTATATTTTATTTTTTATCAATTTTAACGAAAGTGTGAGAATTATCATGCACGATTTCGTATCGTGGTTTTACTGACAACTCGCTTGACCCTTTCGGGTCGTTGACACGATAAAAATAAAACAAAAAATGAGTGTACAATAATGACATCTCGCTGCGTAACGAGAAACCGATAAGCTATTTTTCTTTTTTCGTGTCGACGAACTCGTTATATTTTTTTCTCGCACCGAAATTCTCGATAAAACTTAACTAATTGGGATGATAGTCCGATACAAATTAACCGCGTCATATCAGCTCCCGGAGCTGTGAGGAAAAAAAATACCTCTGTCACGCGATAGCGACAAATCGGATACTTAAAAAAAAAAAAAAGAATAAAGCAACGACCCACAGCGCTGTCGTTTCCCGACGCTGATGGCCTCATAATCGTTATGCACTTACGCTCCCGATAACGAATCCATAAACTATCGAGCACCCTTCCGAGCGAATAAATCACCGATACGGTCATGATTTATCGTCCGTATCGTATACATTACCCTCAGATTTGCGAGGAAACAACGAACAGCTGCGCCTCCATTGAATGTTAATTCGCAACCGACCTCTTCGACCCCTTCGAGGAACGACGAATTAAAAAAATAATCATCAACTCCGACCCGCCACCTAGCGGATGATTAATAACGCTAATTAATCATGTCCCGCGCAGACTCTCGCGACTTTCGCCGTTCGCAAGATAAATCATTCTTTAGACAAAAAAAAATTAAGTTTTCTTAAAGTTAATTTTTAGGTTTTTTTTTTTCCTACTACAAGTTTATCTACTCCGGAGCGTCCGATAGTTGTCTCTGGGCTCTTTCTTTCCCGGTGTATTATGCCAGAAGCAGGGCGGAAGTCGCGCCGATCGAGTTACCTCGGGAGAACGTTGGAAAACTCTCTTTTAGTTCAGTCTCCTTAACTAAAGCTCCACTCGGCTCTCTCTCACGGCAGTTCCTTCTCGCACTTCCGGTCGTTCCGCGAGAGCGAGGGTAGTTCAAATGAAACTCATCTTGAAAGTTGTTGAAATTTCCACCGAACGAGTTTCAAGGTTCATTGTCGTTAGTTCCCTTCTCTTCCCTCCCCCCCCCCCCCCCCCACCGCTCGTCGCTGCACTTCTAGCCGGAAACAAGTGGAATTGCAGTACATCTGTGTCGCTGCTTTGCCGCACTGCTTATGACACGTGTTCGCGCGTTCGCGTGTCTGCCACTTAGAAATCGCGCCGTGCAACCTGGGCTTGATGTAATTCTAAGGTCGAAACTGGGAAAGCGAAAACTTTTCGCGAACCAGACGCAATTTGTAGGGTACACATTTGGAGAACCGAACACACGTTGTTGTACAGTGTTTTCGGAATTTTCGTTCGATTGCACTGGTATTGATTATAGATTGTTTTAAGCTAGTTCGGCATTTTTTATATTTCTTGTAACCAAAAATTGAAACATTTATTGTGAAAAATAATTTTCCGCTACTTAGAAATCGCGTCGTATAACCGGGCTTGATGCAATTCCACGACGAATCTGGCACAGAGAAAACTTTTCGCCAACCAAACGCAATCTCTACGGAACGCACTTCATGACCCGAATACACGTTCCATGTACAGTATTCTGGGAATTCTGTTGTCATTGCACTGGTATTAATTTTAGATGACTTTAAGCTTAGTAGCCAAAATTATTTACATTTTTTTTATGTATCGTAAAAAAATATATGTAAAAGAATTGTATTGAGGGAAATGGGCATGGTCCGAGTAGCCACGCCACCCGGAAATGGTATTAGAGGGAATAAAGCCTATTACAGTCGATTAGAGGTATTTATAGCCACCGACCGTCTCGATCGACTCGGTTCTGATAAATGTCCCCCCCCCCCTCCCAATCCGCGCCCGTATTATTGATTCCCATTGTGTGACATCCACGTGTGGCCTCTTCCTGCTGCAGATCCAGATGGTGTTTGAGTGTATATATATATATATATATATATATATATATATATATATATATATATATATATATATATATATATATATATACATATATATAAGTTTTATATATAAATGTCGGAGCGTTAGCCGGGCTCACGTGTAAGTCACTCTTTTTTAATTAGTTCTCTCGTCCGCCGGCCTCGTTACTATCTCTACTGTTCGTGACGTTGACACGGTACTTCCGAGGAGTCTCGTTCGTTTGGCCGGCTCGTTACAGTACCGAACTCAATTACGAATTGTTCGGGCGACATCCAACCCCTCGCGTCTCATTTGTAACGCAAATATACATATACATATGTATGAATGTATATGTGTGTAGAGCTCGTATGACGAACTATAACTTTCTCCAGATAGATTGGAACCGTCCCTAGTGATGCGCAGGTAGCGGAGTCGGCCCTTCGTCCCGTAACGAAATTAAGTAATTACGCCGGAGACCCACTGGTTGCGATTTCCACAACGCTGGATTGTGTGAACAAAAAACTGAAAAAAGAATTCACACCCGCAGTTTTATTCTCGCGAAAGGTTCACGAGGATGCTGGGAAAGCAGAGATACGGAGCGCAGTGTTTCTGTTATTTTATTTTATTCCTCTTCATTTTATTTTATTTTATTTTATTTTATTTTATTTTAAAACAAAGCGTAACGCTTCGGGCGATGTTTCCGCCACTTCTAATCTCTCCAATCTGCGAGTCTCTTTCTCTGTCCCCGTTGACGAAAATTCATAGAGAAATTCATCAGAGTTTCAACGACGAAAGTTTATCAGCGTTGATAGTCTGACGGTAGTGCCGCAGGCCAGAACATATACACAGAGTCGCCCACAAGCTATGCTTCGCTCATACGCTATGTTCTACCGCAGTACAAATAGACATAGGAGACATCGCTCGACAGACTCTAAGGTTTCATTAATAGTAACGTACGACGAGTACGCTTGTGACTTGCATGAACAGACCACATCCATCTCGATTTTCTACCCTATTAGTGAGGAATGTTATTTTTCAACGAAAAACAAAAAATCATTTGTTTATTTTCTTAAAATCGATATATCAATATTGTCCCTAATCCACCCGTACAGTTTTTGGAATTTCCGCTCCAAATATTCGTCGATGTCTATAAATATGTTTCCCATGGACTTCCGATCAATTTTTTTAAGGCGGCAAGTTTCACCGTAAGGAGGTTAGAGTGCTTCACACTAGTCAAAATGAGACATCGAGCAAGACATCGAGCAACTGGCTTGCTTGATGTCTTCGATTTCGTTAAGACATCGAGCAAGACATTCAGGAATACCACGCATGAATGACGGGCAGTGTACACTGTGAAAAAAAAAAAAAAAAGCGATTGAGCCAACAAAATGAGCACTTGCGAGTGACGAAACAAATGTTTGCTTGATCGAACGAAATAATTATCGTAGTAAGTAAATCAACCTTCGAATCAACGGCCCGTCAGTTTGATCAACACTATATTGACTATATTAACTACATTTACAGATATTCCTTTCCATCAACCAAACATTTGTTCCCCCACCCGTAAGCGCACATTTTTGTTGACTCAATTGATTATTTTTCGTGTCAAGCTAAATTGCAAAAAAAAAAAAAAAAACCAATAAATATCAGTTAAACGTTCCATTCCACGTAACTTCCCCAAAGATTTCAGTCTCCCCCTCGGCATTGGTGGGAGCAATTCGAACGCCGTTAATGCCCCGCATGACTGTAATCTCGCGTTGTTCTCCCGATTGGATCATCGCCTCCATCGGCTGAGCGCGCGGAGCCTGCTTGTGTCGTCTCGCAAAGCTGCGAGAGGAGCTCAAAGCCCTCGGCTCCCACTTTGCCCCTTCGGGAGACGACGATGAGGCGCAATGAGCGAAGCAGGAGCGACGTGAAGGGCGGCATGTTGCACGCACATGGCGACGGCAACGTCAACGGCACAGCCGGAGAGGCCATCGGTAGTCTACATGGCTGCGTAAGCCCGAAGCCTCAATAACGAGCCTCTTGCCACTCGAGCGAGTCGAAGCCCACGGGCGCGACCACCGCCGGTACAGGAATCGACTTTACCGACTGGGCTGGAAACACGGCCAAAGACTACGGTCGCTGGCCGCGACTTGTCTCTCCCTTGGCGAGACTCACGTGGGATCTTCTAAATAAAATTGCCAATAACTGTGCGCATGAGAGCGTGTGCGTAGATATTCTCTGGGCGACGGCCACGCACGTTTCCAGCGCAACGACGCACCGGGGACATTCGAGTGCTAGACATCCGGTACAATACCCTCGGGCTTATAATGGGCCTCTATTTCCGAGCATTGTTCGAAGGTTATATTATACGCGCGGTGATATTTTATATATATATATATATATATATATATATATATATATATATATATATATATATATATATATATATATGTGTGCGTGCATATATCGGCGGCTGAGGAACAGAAGGGCGCGAGCCGCATCGTTTTACATGTTAAATTGTGCGAGGTACGCCCTTTTGTTTCTTGGTGGTCGATAATATTTTTATATGTATGTATATATGTCGATAATGTGTTTATGTGTATGTATATATGTTTGTTAAGTCATAGAGACTATATTTTATGTTTTGTAAAAGGATTTTAATCCGGTTGATAAATAAATAAATAAATAATATCTTTGTGTATATATATATATATGTGTGCGTGCATATATCAACGGCTGAGAAACAGAAGGGCGTGGGTCGCACCGTTTTACATGCTAAATTTTGGGAGATACGCGCTTTTGTCTCTTGGCAGTCAATAATATGGGTGGTTATACATATATTGTGTATATCTATATATATAAGAAACATTCGAAAGAAATTGTGCGGATAGATAGAATGTATTTTATGCGACGATGTGTATGCATGAGGATATAGTATGTGGACAGTGCGTGGATGCCGTGCAACCACTCAGGTGTGCATACTTCTCCCACGTGTTTTCGCTCGTGTATGCCGACGAGGTATGGCTGGAACGTTGTAGATCGACTCAGTGGATACAAGAGCCGTCGGGAATGGGGCAGAACGGGGTTGGTTGGGACGTGTGGTAAAAAGGGTTGAGGGTGGGGCAAAATGGACCCCTATAATTTGTGACTTTTTTTTTTGTAAAAAAAAAGAATAAATGAAATTGGAAAGTTGAATAATCCAATTGAAAAAGGATAGTCCATTTTGCCCCATGTTCTGACAATTTAATTCGCTGCCGCCATAGTGTAATAATTATTAATTAATTGTGGATAAATGAATAGAATGAAAATTGTTGATTTTAATTGACGTCGAATTGAGGTCTCGTACGTGTCGATCAAAAGATCGCGTATCGAGGCGGATAACAGTAAGACTCACCGGTCTTTGTTCTCTCATGCCGAGATGGAGGAGGGGAAAGGTTTAAGCGATTCGAGATTAAATCGATAACGATGAAAAATCGAACGGTCAAAGGAATTATCGGGAACCAGTTATTGTTCGAGTTTATGGTTGCAGAAGCTTTTATATCCCCTCCCCTCGCCCTCCAATTCTTATCCGTCTGGTGGTTTCTCAAGGTCCCTGAGGTCAGATCCAATAGAGTGTCGTGTCCCCAATCGTTAATCGTCGCGAGACTCGAGCCTTATCGTCCTATACACAAGCTTGAAAAAAAATAAAAAAATAAATAAAAAATGGTCATAAAAAATTACGATCATGCACAGTATATCTTTATTTCTTTTCACGTGTTTTTCGCTTTCGCCCAGAAATGTAAAAATACAAATACTAATAAAAATAAATAAAAAAAGACGTCCCCCCTTCAACGCAATCCGTCGCTTATGCAAGACGCGTAACCTTCCGACTGCAAAAAGACGTTTCTATAATTCAGGAGAGGATAAAAGAAATATAAAGAGAAGCGAAAGCCTGGGGAAAGTGTACTTTTTTATTTCTACTTTTTTTTAACGCCTCCCTCCGGGTTAATAAAACTTCTGGGGGTGGAGTTCGAAATGGATGAGAAAGAGAGAGAACGTCGAAAAAAGAAAAAAGATGGGAAGATGAGCAGGAAGGGAGAGAGAACCAGCGAAACGGTCGCGCACTCGAGGCACTCCTATAAATATATCCAAACGGGTTGGTAGGTACGCGCAGCCCATCTCCACGAAACTCTCGGATGCTCGAGAGCACTTTAACGCTGGAACGACGTGAGGACTCTCGTTCGAATAATCGTCAAATTATCAAGTAAAATCCAGGTCATTATTATTATTATTATTAGTATTAATATATAAGTTGTTAATCAAATGTTGTTATTAATTTATATTTTTAAAATTATTATTGAATTAAAAAAAATGAACTATATCGATGCACGATAATCTTCTCGTAGATCGGCCCTAAACGTCGCTGACTCGTTTGACGTTGTCGATCCCGCCTCGAATAATACATTTTATTATTAATATATTGAAAAAAATAAATACAATAAAATCTTGTAGTTAATATATTACTGAAAGAATAATAATAATAAAATGCTATTTTTAATAATTTATAGAAAAATGATTGTTGAATAAAAGAAAAATTGATTAGATCGATGCCCGATGATGAGGATGCCCCGTAGATCGGTGCTAAATGTCGCTGACCCCTTTGACGCTATCGAGGCCTCGTCGAATAATACTGCACATCATGCATATATCTATATAGGTTTGCGTCAGCGTGGATCGAGAACAATGCAAGCAGCGGTGGGATCGCGAGCCGGGCATTTCATAGAGCTCGGAACAATAATCGAGTATTCTCCCGGGGACGCTCCTGCGAAATAATCAGACCGCGTCTCGAGCCATTATATAGGTAGTATGATACAGTGTACGCCGGGGACGGGGCGGGTACGGGGGAGAGACACGCCAGTAGCAGCATAAGCGGTGCCTCGAGCACAAGCGCAGATATGCCAATCGTTGGTATTGGCGGTCAGTCGGTCGCGTGTAAATCGATCGATTAACCGCACGAATACGCCTCCGGCTCGTACCTACGGTACCGCACTTATATTTCAGATCATGACCGTTGCGGAGCGTAAAACCGGAGAGGCGGAAACATTAGAAACTAAACTGGAGCTGGAATTGCAGAGCAATTCACTCCGACTCGGTTATTCGTCTGCTTTGCATTTCCAATTTTTTTTTTTACTTTTTTTTTATTACTGTTCGATCAAATTGCGAGATTTAAGGATAGAGCGCAATCGATACCGTGCGGAACGGTGCGGCGAGCTCGGCGCTGGAAAATTGCAGGGAGAGATTTTTTTCATTTTGTTTTGTTTTTTTTTTTTACTATTATTATTATTTTACCGACCGCGGGTGCTTTGAAAAGTGTCCCCGTGCACCGGTGACGAAATTCTCGATAGATATATTTCAATGTTTTAACCCGGAGGCCTAAGAGTCGGGTAGATGGCTGTAGTGCATGCGTTCTATTTCCGGCCGGATGCCCGACCCCGATTCATCTCGCGATAAATCCACCCTGTTCCGTCCCCATGTTTCGCACGCATTTTTTTCTCTCCTTTTGTTTTGTCTTTGATTGTAATTTTGACGTGAGGTTCCATGTACATTTCATTTATTTCTTTTCATATTCTTTTTTTTTATACACTTTAACTCCCGACGCTGGTTTTTGTCGACATTTTTTTCAATAAATATATTATCTCGATACTAGGTGAATTTTTTTCTTATTATGAAGTGGTCAGAATTCCGAATAACGGATTATCGATTTTATTCCAAATTGTTTCGTAACTCGTAGTGAATCGAATTTCACATCTAGACCAATTTTTATCACCTACCAACCCTCCGTTTTGTAAAAAAAAAATAACTTTGTTATTTTTTTTTATAATCGATTGTCTGTCCGTCCCCTGTTCGTGTCAATAAAATCTTCATAGCCGGTGCGCCGACTCCGCAATCCAATCCCCCGTGAACGATCCGGAAGTCGATCCGGAAGTACAAACGGACGGAGACCTCGCTCGGTGGGACGCAAGGCATTGTTTCCTCGAGCAAGATTCTGTGCTACTGATTGGAATTGATTTGTCCGGAGCATGCCTCGAGAGTGCTCCCGGGAATATGTGCCTTGCCAGAAGTGCATATTGTCGTGGGAGAATCCAGTAAACGGGAGATGTATAGAGGTAGGTTGCCGCTGCAACCGAGACTTCTTCGCCTCTCCCCGGACTCCCGAGTGTCTCGACGATACTATAACGTATATACGATATGTATACGACATATATGACTTGTATGTATGTATATATATATATATATATATACATTACAATTTCCACGACTTCGATATATATGCGCGTCCCTGCGGTGATTCCCCCCCCCCCCCCTCCTGTCACTTCCGGTACCATCTGCAATTCGAACATTCGGCGCACCAGCAGGAAACTGCATCAACTCTACGGCGAAGTGCAACTACGAGTCAACGGGATATTCTCCACGGGTCACTAGAGTTACGTGAACCCCTGCGAGAGTCTGCTATCGGATATAGCGTTTGGAGGAGGAAAGTAACGTTTTTGAATATTTTTCAACGGATATACCGTAAAAAGCCTAAGAACTGAACCTCCAAAAATCACGGAGTTCGTAAGGATGGTAAAATATAGAAGAAAAACAATTTGAGGGAAAAAAGTAAATAACCTCGCTTAAATTCGCAATAAATGTTATTGATAAAATGAGTGTTAGAAAAGAATATATTAATATACTGCACCAGCGGGAAAGTGCATCAACTACGACGAACCGCAATACGAGTCAACGGGATATTCTCCATGGGTCACTAGACCTACGCGAATGGTTACGAGAGTCCGCTACCGGTTATCGCGTTTGGAGGAAAGTAACGTGATTGAATATTTTTTAACGGATATTCCGTAAAATGCATAAAAATAACGGGCCTCATTCGGATTGTAAAATATAGAAAAAATTCAACTAGAGGGGGAAAAATTTAACAATTTTTAAGTTCGGATTAAATATGGGTGACAGAAAAGATATTAATAATTTTCAAAGTCGGATAAAAATTGTCGATAAAAATGGATGAGGATTTAAAAAATAAATGATTTTTGGATTCAGATAGGAGATGTAAAATTGGACAATTAATCAAAAATGTTTTCATAACCTGTGCAAGTAAAGTCGAAGGAGCGAGTTTGTTATCCTTCGACGGATCACTGTCGTCCGGACTCTTACGCAATGGACAAAATATACGAGCAGTTTCGTGCCCGGCTGGCGTCTCACTTATTCCAGCCCGAGGAGAGAGACGCCTCTCAAGCGGCGTTGCAGCCGAGCATCAACTGCCGGAAAGCTCTCACTCGGTTATTTATATCTATAAGTTCGACCCCGGTCGCACACGGAGGCCGTGCCTGTGGGAGGTCGTCGGAGTTGGCCGTCCGATGCTCCAAAAACAACTAAACTGACGAATCTACTGCACCTCTCCAGTACAAACGTTCGTAGAACCTTACAGCGGAACTTACAGTCAAACTGACTATCTTTATTTACTTTTTTTCATTTTTTGATGCAAATTTATTTTTATTCATGTTAAAATAGCCATCGACGATAAATTGTTATTAAAAGAATTTAATAGAATAAAAAAAAAAAGTTTTCCGTCGAAAAAATAAAGGGAATAAGAATAAATGTACGAAATTGAAAATCCCTGGGACACCTTATAGTGTTTCCAGCGCAGGATCCAGAAACATCTCAGAAACGTTCTGTTTCTACTCTGCGACCCGGCGAGGTCTTACTCAACGGCTAATCCGACAAAATCCCTGTGCTTGTGGGGGGTTGTCGGAGTTGGCCGTTCAATGCTCCAGAAACAACTAAACTGACGAATGGACTGAACCTTTCAAACCCACACGTTCGTAAAACCTTAAAGTACACCTTACAGATAAGCTGAGTATTTTTATAAACCTTTTTTCATTTTACGGCGCAATTTTATTTACACAAATGAAAAACAGTGTGACTTTATTCGCATGTATACCCTTTCGGCTTTTGACAGTTCTCCTACTGCACTCTCCGTGTCATTCCATATAATTTTCTCAAATTCTCTTGATGAATCACAGAGTGCTGGAACAGGGTTGTCTCTTAGACAAGATTCAATTTTATGTTCTAGCTCACAACCATCGCTCTCAGCTATCCAATTATCTAAATAAGTAAAAAAAAAACAGTGTTAAAATAGCCATCGACGATGACTTGGAATTCTTTTAATTTCAAGTCATCGTCGATGGCTATTATTTAATTAATTAGCTATCATTTAATTAAAAGAGTTTGAAAGAATTTTAAAAAATTACAAGAATTGAAAAAAATTGTGTTTTCCGTCGAAAAAGTAGAGGTAATAAGAATAAACGTACATTGAAAATCCCCGTGACCTTGTAGTCTTTTCAGTGTAGGAAATCCGGAAACATCCGGGGAGCGTTCTGTTTCTACTTTTCCGACACGGCGAGATCTTACTCAATGGCTAATCCGACAAAGCCCCCAGGCTCTATCGGAACCGTTACCTCGCCGCGCTCCGCCGTTCCGAGCTTCGCCACTACGCCGCCCCCCTTTGCCCGAGCGCCTCATCCCCTTGTTTACGACATCGACGTACATCTCCGTCGGCCGCGCGTCGAACCGATTAATCTTCCGCTTTGCCGGGTCTCTCGATGTCCGGACACGGGGAAAACGAGACCGACGAGCCGGAAGAACGAACGAGCGTATATAGAGAAATAAACGCCGAGCGGCCGAAAAGGATCGAGCAGAGGATTAATTACTCGTTTCGCTTTTATCTTCTTTCGTCTTTATTTTCTTTTTTTCGTCCTTTCTTTCGTCCCCGATGCGACGTGAGGTAGCGCGGACGAGACTCGATGCCACGGCTATCGGAAAATGATTTTTTCAAATTTATGGCCTCTGGACGCGGAGAGCGATCCGGACGATCGTTATAACGAGCTGGTAGAATAGGACGAGGAGAAATAAAGAAAAGTTGATTGGTCCGCAATACTCCTCATGTGCTCGGAGTTAGAGAGAACCGATTACGTGCAGCTTTTCCAATGAACTTGACGTTCTTATATATATATATATATATATATATATATATTTTTTTTTTTTCGCTTCCGGCCAATCGGTGGCGTAACGTCGGGTATTTACGTCACGAGCGACATCAGCGGACGTCCATCAAAATTGTCATTTTTTTTTTTTTTTTCATGTCTCTTTATTCGCATTTCGCGGTAAAAAAATCGGTAAACGAGATTTATAAATGAATATCCGGGATGACATGCGCGAGGCGAAAGCTCCATGCGGAAGGTAAATTGCGCGTAGAATTATTAATTTTTTTGCATCGAAACGAACATGTCGCTTGCAGAAACTTTGAAGCTTTTTTTTTGTAAAATATAAATTATCTGAACTGAACATTGCTTCTTTTATTTTATTTTTTTAGGGGATTTTTCTGAAAACATCTGTCGTGGTAAAAAGATGGATTTTTTACGACTCGACGAATCGAGCGTTAAAAAGGCGATTAACACTTTTACAAGCGCGAATATTCACGGCCGGTCCTCGGGGTCGTTAACTTTTTTTCGTTCTTTTTTTTGCTTCAAACAAGTTTTTTCGTGGTTATACCAGTCGACGGTCGAGGTAAAAAAAAACGTTAAAAATAAAAGGTGAAAAAAATGAAAAGGTAATTAAACGAGCTCGACGAATTGTAACACCAACTAGGCTTCGCGATTTTCATTTTTATCGGCCGCAAAGCTAACTGGTCCTCGCGCGGGAAATCTTCCCCGAGGGGAATGTCGAGTGGCTGCGACGCTCGTGGATTACGAGGGATCGTCCCATATACACCGAGTTAAGGTAGTCCTCACGAATAGTGTTCACTTCGCATAAGTTTCAGAGAAATGAGAGGGAATTGCAGACACTTCTGGATGTATAAAAATCTGAAAAAAATCGAGCATATTAAAAGTACTGAAAAGATTAACTTTTACATAATAACAATTCCATAATGTTATTAACAAATTGATGAAAAATCTCCCGGAAACCTAACTTTTTAAAATGAAAATGATTCGTTAACTTTCCTAAAAAAAACGTATGAATTGTTCCAGGTTTTTACATTAACTTTGATGTTTTTTTTGTACAAGAAAAATGTGTAGAAAGTCACAAAATTCAAAGTGAATTTAAAAATGTGAAAAAATTCATACGTATTCAGAAAAGTGAACGAATCATTTTCATAAAAAAAAGTTTGGTTTCCGGGAGATTTATTGAACAATGTTATAATTCATCAACTTGTTAACAACATTTTGGTATTATAATTATGCAAACTGAATCTTTTCAGCACCTTTAATAAGCTTGATTTTTTTCAGATTTTTATATCATCGAGAAGTGTTTGCAATTCCGTCGCATTTCCCTGAAACTTATGTGAAGTAAACACGATTCGCAAGGACAAAGCCTTAACTGGAACGTGCGCTGTAGCGAAGGGGAGAGCGAAGAGACTTTACGACTGATGCGATAAGCTAATGCTTCTTGCTCCTTCCAGGCAAACTATCACGGTTAAAAATAATTTTTTCACACTTTTTTCTCATCGCGTTTCCAGATGGTTTTTATGCCCCTCGGGTCTCGTCGAGCGGTGACATAAACTCGCCCAGAATCGAATGGAAGCGAAACGAGGCTGAAATCGAGTTGACCTACATATCTAGCAGATTCTCCCGGATCTCTAATCCGGAAGCCCCGGAAGTTGGACGGCGAAATCAACGGGAGGGTCGCATATGGAGTTATGCAGTATCTAGGTCCCGATTCAACGCACGGAAGCACTTCGGCGCACGGGCGAAGGCTCGGGCAAATGGTTAATTCATCGAGCTCCGGAGCGACATCAAACATTTTGCGACCTCGGGCCTTGGACATGCGAACATCGCTCGCTCTATTCGCGAGGCGTTCGAGACTAATTTAATTTATTTTATAATAAATTTTGAGAATTAGTTCTCGAATTTGTTATATTAGATTCATTTTTTTTAATGAGAAAAAGAATTGGTTATAATATTTTAGAGATGAAATATCTTTCATCGTTGATTTTTTGACAAGATTGTAATCGGATTCGTGTTCGGTGATGGAAGTGTGCAGTTTGGGACTTTTTTTGAGACTGACATTTTTGGCCAAAAAACATTACAATTCGTCAAAAAAATTTCACGTCTTTCGTGATTATCTACTGAGTAAAAAAAAATATTCTGGCACGCCAAAAGAAACCCTATCTTGTATATTTCTCCCATAGAACACGATGCGTGCCTCAGTTGTTAAAAAATTCCATCGGGAAGCCGAGGTTTCGAAAATCTCTTCGAAAATCACCCAAAAAATCGCTATTCTTCCAAAAATGAAAGCTATCATTTCCCCCTCATAGTTTAAATTGCATCCGAAGTGATCCCCCCCAAATCACGATTCCAACACATTTCGTTGCCATCCGCAAAAACATTGATAAAATGTGACAAAAAAAAATTATTAAGACCCTAAAATCCTCAAATTTAAATAAAAATATTCTCCATCAAGTATTTAATTCCCCACTATTTTTCTAATTTTCCTGACACATCACTGACAGTCGCCAATTTGCGAAATCGATCCAACCACTATTTTTTAATGCATCTACGATCCAATAAAAATGTATGAACACAAAAGAAATATGTTCGAATATATTTCAAGATGGTCCGCGGCGCTCCTGTCCAGCTATCGCCATGATAGAAACTAATGTACGAGCCGATAAACAAGAGTCGAGAGGCGATACGGCACGAGGACGCTCCACTTTCCTAACCGGGGGGGGGGGGGGGGAAGCGGGTTGTGTATAATAGAGGAGCTCCGCGGAATTGTCAGGACGAGAATCGATATCGAATCGCCCCCGAGAAATGTGAGAAACGTTCGATATCTCGGTAAACTCGGGGGGCGCTTGTCCGCCCACCCGGGCCGGATCGGACAATGGGGAAACTGCGAATAAAAGGGAGCAGATAGCTGGCCGAGTTACCGCGGGGAAGAGGTCGAGCGGAGAGTATTTGCTTAACCCAGTTCTGCCGATGTTTCAATCGACAATCGACGATCTTACTGTATTCCCTCCGAGGAGCCGAACAAAAGCGCACGAGTTTCAAACACCGCGAACACCCGGCGATAAGACTTTGCAGTAGAATAAAAAAAGAACCTCGTTTAAGTCAATCAAATATAAAGAAAAAAATTTAATTCATTTGAAGAAAAGTAAAAATGATTTTCTGTATTTATTTTACTTTTGATACTTCACGTTTGTTATGTTTTAGTAAATTAGTTATTTTAACTTAAAATTAAAAAAGTAATTTGACGAAGAATTCAAATGATTTACTATATTTATTTTACTTTCGATTCTTCACGTTTGTTACGCTTTAATTCGTACCACTAAAAGAAACCAATTTAGTAATAAATGAGTTATTTTTACTTATTCAATAAAAAATGTAGAAATTAATTACATCCATTCCTGACTTAAAATAAATAATCTTTTGATTTTTATTATAGGCTTCGTAGGAAAATTGTAAATAAACACAAATGAGAAGAACAAAAATTAAGATCCGTGACGGCGAACCTTAAATTGTCCGAGTCTGCAGGGGAATGCGCGTAGAGCGAAGAAAAGGTAACTTAGAATAGCCGTACGGATTAATTCGTGCGTTCGGCGCGTGAACCTTGCAATACCGTTGCAACGGTGGGCAATAAAATGAGCATTATACGATTAACCGGCTACCGGTCGGCACTCCGGTACTTTCACCGATTGCGATCGCGTACGAGGTGGACGGGAAGCTGTATGTTATTATTAGTATGCGGTTTATAAATCGAGACGCGGTTTTTAAAAAATACGCGCGTTCGTGTCTTTACTATGCCGTGTCTCCGTTATGCAGCGATAGACCTTGGCGAAATTGCCCGCCTATGTTACGTTACGCGCTAGCATTATCATTATTATATTAAATTCTTGAATGAATACGCTCGGCCATATAGTTTGCCCATAAACGTCGCGGTTCTCAATCGGCCGAGAGCGCGCTGTTGCGCAAGCTCTACGAGCTGTATATTTAGGCGTCAATTTTTCAATTATTTTTGTTCTTTTTCCTTTTCTTCATAAAATCCTATAATTGATTTCTGTGTGCGCTTTCGGGAAAATGTTATGAAATATATACAGAAAATAATTTTTGGATGAGAGCCAGTGGACGAAACGGTCTCTTCGGGTGCACAGATGCGCGACAATATCGTCGCGAGACGGCTTGGCTCTCAAAATGAAAATATACATTAAATCGTCGTTGCATTGGGCCAATTATTTGTTATTCATAATCTCCAAGCCCAAAAATAATTAAAAATAAATAAATAAATAAAAATAATAAAAATAAAAATGAAAAACTACTGGTAGTAGTAAACGTGTGTTTAATAACAGTACATACGACGCATTAACGACCGTTACAGTTATTGAAAATTTACACATTGACACATTTATATCTGCATCCACATGTTGTCAACGGCCCGTCGACCGAAGTCCTTCGGCCCGAAAAAAAATATTAACAAAATATAATACATAAAATAAAATATTTTATTTTAATTCTGTAATTTTAATTTAAACCTTTATAAGTCACAGGCCCCGAAACCGCACCAAAAGCGGACCAACGGCCGCGGAGTGGGGGATAGAGGTGTGACTTATAAGGGTTAAGACGATGTGAAACACGTCTCGGACTGTCCATCCCACTCGTACGCCTCGATGTCTCACATCGCCTTAAATCCAACTAATGGATTCTTTTTTTTTTTTAGAATGTCATACGGTCAACGTCAGAGCCAGAACCGAGCATCCGAGAAATTTAATCTCTCGATAGTTCTACTCTCCACTAAAAAAAAAAAAAAAAAAGAAAGGGAATTGAAGAAAAAGGGACTGCGGAAATTGAAAGAGCTGACCGGTGGAGCGATTCTTTAAGCTTTTCGAGAAAATCCGTGGATAGAATAAACGTGATCCCTGAGTTATGAATCGCCGGGGGCCCGACTAAGGTAATGCGATACCGTATAGTGTAGCGCAGCGCACGAACGAGGAGAGAGAGTGAACGAACAAAAGCCTGCCCGGGACAGCGAAGACGAACGAGTATATGAAATGTCGCGAGCAGCAGGACCAACGGATTTATGATTTATGAATCGTCTTAACCCCCCCCCCCCCCTCACCCCTCCCGTATATTATGTAACATGCACCTATCCCGTGACGGACGTAAATACTGCCGAGGATTCACGAGACTTATGCGCTCGATTTTTGCTCGAGTGTGCGAAATCATTCACTATATCGTATAAACATTATTCATAGGGAAAAAAAATAAAAATAAAAAGTTGATCGATGGCTATCGAAACGTTCAGGGGAACACAATGGCATCCGTCGAAGGGGGAAATAAATAAATCTCCATAGCTTCGAATCAAAGTTAATGCGTACGATTTATCCACATTCGATATTGGAAAAACTAATGCTGAATTTATCGTTTGGTTTTTTTTATAATATTTTTTTTATGGCTGTTATTATCGAAAGTAGGTCAATTTGCAGTTGAGCGATGGCTTGTGTAGCTGCACGATTGCGAGAGTTCGAAGTTGGAGAAAAAAAAATGGAAGGGACATTTTTGCTTTTTTTTCTGCTTTCGATTCTGCCTGAAAGGAAGAACGAGAGGCTGTCCTCCTATCATTTAATTGGCTTCTCCTCGCTGTCGGGAATTAGGAGCGCGGGCACTCGCTCGCGTGCGCCTTTATCCGAAAAGAGTGGTACGTGGCGGGACAGGGCGGAAGGACGGAGGAGCCTCTCCGCCCGTTAACTCGTTAAAACCCATTTTGCCCGTGGAGAAACTGGGTTACCCGGCTTCAAATCGATTTCGAACGTGCCACACAGCCTCGCCTCGCTCTCCCTCCCCTTTTCACTTTTTTTGCTCAATTTATATTTTCTTTGATAATAAATAATAAATAATAAATAATAAATAATAAATAATAAATAATAAATAATAAATAATAAATAATAAATAATAAATAATAAATAATAAATAATAAATAATAAATAATAAATAATAAATAATAAATAATAAATAATAAATAATAAATAATAAATAATAAATAATAAATAATAAATAATAAATAAGTCCGGGAGAGAATTCCGAAGGAGCTGCGGGAGCTCTCTCTTTCTCTCGAGCGTGACCCGATCCATAAATTCGCATCTCGATCTCCGAGGGCGGCTCGCAGCTCGCCTCGGAGTTTCTCGTTCGAGTTGAAAATCGGGCGGAAATTAAAACAGATGGGAAACGTATCAGGTGCTTTCTCATCGGCTTCTATAGAGATACTGGGAGCCACTCTGTAGAGCACCGATAGAAGTAACGACGTAACTTTGTTCTAGTTTCATTTACCAGCCATTCGCGCTGCGCCATAGATCACATTTTTTTTCAACCCGCTATCACAGTGCACGAATACAATTTTTCTTTCATTTTCACCTTATTGTTTTATCCGTCTCACTTTGAACAATAAATATCGTCACGACGATACATAATTTATCGCTACGTCGTCTCTAAAAAGCAAAAATGAAATAAATTTTTTATTCTTACCCTCTAACAGAGTGGTGAAAAAAATGTGTTCAGCGATGCAGTGTTCAGTCGAGCTTATATATATAGATTTTTGTTTCACTCCGCTATGAGAGTCTGAAAGTACAATTTTTATTTCATTTTTACTTTATTGTTTTACCCGTCTCATTTTGAACAATGAATATCGTGTCGTGCAATGTCACGAAGAAATATAATTTATCATTGCCTCGTCTCTACATTATTATTATTATTATCATCATTGCAACTGAAACGGTTAAAAAAAAAAGTAAAAATTGAATAAAAATTGTATTCGTACCCTCTGACAGGGTGATGAAAAAGTGTGTTCCTCGATACAGCGTTTATATAGATATACGGTAGTCAAGTAAATTGTTCAATTCGGAGGCACTTTTCGATGCGGAGAATCGAATAAAATTGCGGTAGGCGGTCGGTCCGACGAGCGACGAGAATTTCAAGAGCACAGAGAGTGAAATACACGTTTACGTGCGTGTATACATGCGTTTACGTATAGTTTGGTACGCCTCAGTCGGGGAGCCCGATAGCGAGACTGATTCGACATTTAATACACGTTTTGGTGCGCGCCCGATTGAATTCCCGGTATATGCAAATATAACGCAGTTCGCCCAGGCTTCCCCGAGGTCCAGACCTCGCACTGCATGAGAGACCGGGGTTTTTATATATGAGTTAAACGTAAAGTGGGTGCGAGCGCGTGCACAGAGTGCGTTTAAATTTCGCGCACGAAGTTACCCCCCCCCCCCTTCCCCCCCCCCCCTCTACTCTAAGCTGAACGCGTTCGAGATCGAAGCGAAATTGAACAACTCCTGGAAAATCGCGGACCTTCGATGCAGTGATCGATAGTCCGGGCGACGAATTTTCACCGCGAGGGGAAACTATCAGGCCTGAGTGGAAGCTCTCGAGTAAACCGCACGGCATTCCCGAACGCCCGTAAATCGCACCACGGATTTATTCGCGGTATAACGGTGGAGAAACGTAAACTGTATTGTAAATTAGTCTCATTGTTAACAGTAAATATCGTGCCGTGTCACGAGGAAATATAATTTATTGTTGCTTTTTGTCTCTAGGCTGTAAAAATACATTTTAGATTTAATGTACTGGAATTTAAAATTTACTTACAGTACTTATATTAATTCAACATTACAATTGAAATTGCAGATATTAAAATTTACAAAAATGTTCATTAAAAAAATATATTCTGTACAATTGCAACGCACAAGTGTTTGAAATTTCAGTAACAGTTTATGCAAAAAAAATTCCAATACCGTTTGTTAATTTTCAAACTATTTTTTTTTTACAGTGTATATTATTATTATTATTATTGTTCCGAATGAAACGTCGATGCAGTAATCGATATTCCGGACCACGAATTTTGACCGCGAGACGAAACTCCATCTGGCCGGAAGCCTTCGCCGAGTAAGCCGCACGGTATTCCCGAACGGCCGTAAATCGCACCACGGATTTACTCGCGGTAACGGAGACCGGACGAAAAGTGCCTTATAAATTCTGAGACACTCGGGACCGGATTCCATTCGTCCAAAAGCGAAAATACGATATTTTAACTCACAGATTATTCATCGTAAACATAAACTAAAAGTGTTTATTTTTCTTTTTATTATCACTTTTTTTAGAGAGCAAAAAAAATTACGATGTTTTTATTTTTTATTTTTTTATATACTTTTTTTTTCTATCGACCGCCTCGAATTCCGGCAGCGAGGAAAGCAGTCCACACGGGGCGAATTCTTCGGGTACGCTGCAGCGTGAAATTCACCGGCCAGACGCGGAGCTCTTTCCGCGCGACTGTCGAGCACCCACGCGCCCCGGGAATGTCGCGTCGTGGGCCAGCCGGAAGGCTGACGTCACTGATGAGTTAACAGAACACGCTCGTGCCGATTGTCTATGTACCCGCTGCAGCCCCCCCCCCCCCCCGGGTCATACAGCAAACTGTTAATTCATTCAACGTGAACTACAGCAACAGCAGGAAAAAAAAGTAAACCGAAGAGCCTCGAAGCGAAAATGAGGAATTGCGTAATGTGTTTTAACCAGCCGAATATACGCAGGATAAATAAAAAGAAAAGAACAAAAAATTGACAAAAAAAATAAATGGCCAAGTAAACTCCAAAAGCGCAGCTTTAATCTAGCTTATTTAATAATTTGTAAATGTTGAACCTGTTAAGCAGGATAAAAAGAAATAACAAAAAAAATCTCTGATAGCGCAGCTTTAAACTTGCTTATTTAATGATTTCTAAATATTAAAGCAATTAAATAGGATAAATGAAAAGGAAAAATTAACACAAAAAATAACCTCCAATAGCACAGCTTTGAACTTGCTTATTGAATGATTTCGCGTGCGCAATATGACCAACAGTAGCAATTTTGCTATCACTGTGTATGGGCTCGGGGACGTAATTTAGTGTACAGTGAGCGGCGCCGAGCAATATTGGTAAGCTGTTATGATTAAATTATGTTCGACCGGGCGTGTACACGTGTCAATGTAGGCAAATGCCATGTTTGTTGTGTGGTAAGAGAGGGGGTGGGGGGGATGTTTTTGAATGTGTTTGCCGGGCGCATCGCGCTCGCAAGGTATACAGAAGGTGAGCGAGCGCGCCGCCGAGCCGCACAGGCGCTCGTTCATAATGCAGCTTTGCATACGGTTCGCTGGGACAAAGCCCTTTCGGCAGCGAAACCTGCCTGGCATTAGGGGACTTCCGAAGGACGTCAGCGGTGTTCGAGCTGCGCCCCGGAATAATAATCACATCGGTGTTATCGAAAGGCAAAATCCCGTTGAGGATGACCGACTCGTGTTGTGTATTTGGGTCGGAGAAATCGTCGATTCGTTACAGGAGAATCTTTTTCGAATCTACACCCTCCGGCTTGTCGAGGATTTAACGTCAGGTATAATTTTTTTTTTGTGCAAAATTTTATTGCACCAGAATCAAAGCGGAAGTCAAAGAATAAATTGTATTTTATTTTATTTTTAGTAAATCCCCATTATAAGCCTCTATAATAGAAGATCTGTTGGTACCGCGTCAATACACGTGTGGTTTTTGCTTCCCTTAATGGGCCGTACCAGGGGCCTTCAGCCCTATTTTTATTGTATTTTTATATGGTGTTCAATCCAGCAAACAACGTCCCAAGCACAAATTCCCAACACACACTATTTTTTTTAAATAATATCTACACTAATGAAAAACGGAGATCTATAAACCCACGAGCTTGAGCTATTTGTATAATATTTCAATCGATTGTGTATCGTCTTTTCCATAAACAAGGTTTTATTTAATATTTACGAGGTGCTCCATAGACGAATACAAATATTTCAGCTGAAGGACCTCATGCGATGGCTCACTAGCCTGACATCAAATAAAATAAAAAAAATTAAAACTTAAAAAAACCATACATGTCTACACGCAATACCACCGAAACATGTTTTACCGAGGCCAATAGAGCGCATTTACCATTGCCACTGTTGTGTCCAACTTTTTCAAGAATTTATTTTCGTATAAATGTAGCGTAAGCTTTATTTCGAACGAATGTGTGGCCCAACGACACGAGCACATTACGGATGGCGATGCCGATTGATACCGGGAATCTCGTGGCCATCGACGCTCGTGGAAGAAGAGCTGCGGGGGAATCGATACTTTCCAACGGCGAGGGCGCCCGACTGTCTCGCCACAAAAGAAGGAATAAACGTCTTCTTGGCACTCGGCGAAGCCGGGCTCCTTCCTCACTTCCTCTACTCGGCTACTGCGCGTTCTCCAAACCATTTTTTTTTCTTCCCCCACTCGTCCTTCTTACGAAATAACCACTTCGGAACCACTATGTCACTTTGCGCGTAACTTTATACCTATTTCCGTAGGCAAAGTGCCAAAAATGTTTTGCACGTTCAACAAAAATATATACATTTCATACAATCATATTAAATAAGTACAGACGAGAGAAGAACGAAGCAAATATATTCACATATTATCATGCGATGTCGATACCTGGGAAAGTTGAAAGCTTCATTTTGACTTTAATCGATAGTGTTAAACTGTAAACTGATGGCCTAACAATATAACTGTAATTGACCTCCGTTAAGCAAGCAGAGCAAAGTTCTTAAAAGGATTTTACTACACACCAAAATTAAGTGGTTGTTATGTGCCAATTTTGTGTGAAAATAATAATTCTTGTGCCCTTTTCGTTTGGCGAGAAATCGAAAGTCAAAAGTGCTCTGCGTAATCTACTTTTTTATGTAAGGGAAGGGATTTCCAAACACTCGTTAGGGTATCCATTAAATAAACGACTATTAATACTGTATATACTTACAATTAAAAAATAATTTTGATATAATTATTTTTTAATTGTAAAATATATTATAAAGAAAAGTTATATGTATAAAATTATATTTGTCGTTGTAACTACTTCCGGCTCGGGGTTAATGCACTCGCAGGCAGTCGCGTGCCGTTTCCCGGAGGCATTGCGAAAAAATTTGAAGGAGGGCGAGACGGAAGAGCGCCCCCGAGTGGAGTGGATAGTCGAATCGATAATCGCCCGGCGCCCGACAGTCTGTTGTCCACGAAAGTAGAATAAACGACGACGAGTCTGTTTGTCCGTGCGTGTGTGCGAGTTTTCGTCACTGTGTACTTTTTGCTGGCTAGCTTTTTCGGAAAATTTGTCGTATCAGCTGTAGACTCCGGGGCTCATAATCGGAATGCAAAGTTTTGCGTATTAGGTACGCGCATGTGGATAAAGCCTGCGGCATGCGATATTGTGAAGGCGCATAGAGCTATGATGTAGCACGCGCATGGGAGAGGTGCAATGCGCTCGGAGACGCGTAAGCCTTTGAAAGTCATCCGCTCGCATGGATTTTTCCTTTGCATCCTTTCTATCTCCATTCGCTATTTTTTTACTTTTTTTTTCAGCGTTTATTTTTCTCCGCGGTTCCCTTTCGCCGCGTTCCTCGCGGCTCAATCGCACGCACGCACAACGGTATGTAACGCGGAAACTCATCATCGTTAGGGCTTCCGTAGCCTTCGGGGAAAATACTGTAATACTGTACGCGTGGCAAATGTATGCTCTCTCGTTTTCAAGACATAAAACTCCTGCCTCGGGCGAGCCGATCGCGTTCTATACGCCATGCTCGGTTCATAACTTAACTCCGTTTCGTTTCTCACAAACGAGGAGGCGCATGCCTCTTTCTTTTATTACAAAGTATAAAAGGGTGTACAGAAAAATTGGCATAATATTTTTACTATCAAAACGCGAACTGTTATTACTCAGTCAGTCAGTCAGTCAGTCAGTCAGTCAGTCAGTCAGTCAGTCAGTCAGTCAGTCAGTCAACCGTCAGTCAATCAGTCACTCGTCAGTCAGTCAGTCAGTCACTCGTCAGTCAGTCAGTCAGTCACTCGTCAGTCAGTCAGTCACTCGTCAGTCAGTCAGTCACTCGTCAGTCAATCAGTCAACCGTCAGTCAATCAGTCAACCGTCATTCAATCAGTCACTCGTCAGTCAATCAGTCACACGTCAGTCAATCAGTCACTCGTCAGTCAATCAGTCAACCGTCAGTCAATCAGTCACTCGTCAGTCAATCAATCAACCGTCAGTCAGTCGTCCGTCCGTCCGTGTCGTCTTCATTTCTTTCTTTGCCTGCTTACGGTCCGTCTGTCTCTATTACGAGTTTTACCATAATACACTCTACCGTTTTGGGCGACATGGTACATCAGACATCTGGCAACCTTGCTCGGGGGCAAGAGTTCTGTCTTTTCCCCCAGCTCGTCAGCCGCTACGTCGAACGGTTGAGGGTTTCCCGTCGTTTCTTTCTTTTTTTTTACTTTCCTCAGTACTTATCGTCGTCGCGTTTCCGACCGCGGGAGGACTGAAATTAATGGTTCGCAGCTCCGGGCTCCCGCGTGCCACAGTTAAATATGGACAACGCGAAGCCGAGTTCTCGTTCTCTCGGCAGCAGCGGCTCCGCCGCATGTTGCAAACCGAGGTCTTCGCTCTGTGTTTATCTTTCGACTCGCGCGCCGCTTACTTACGCGCCTCGCTTGGATTTCTCGAAAAACTTGAAAAAAAAAAGTCCACCCGGCCGGACGAGTCCGGCCACGCGCCGATGACTAATCACCCTACGTTCCTTATGTTACGGAGGACTCTCGCGGTAAGAAAGAAAAATTAATACCATTTTTTTTTCTTTAATAAAAAAACATTGTGTATAGTCGCACGAGAGCCGTCTGAGTCGATCGACTTTGCTGCCCTCGCATGCGCCCAAAGTTTCACGCACATCTAACGGATCTAAGATACATGTTCCTTCTATTCGTACGGAATTAATGATAATCGAAGACGGGATCGTTTAGGAAGATCCTTAAGGAACGACAGTCATCGATTACTCACTATTGGAAACGGAGGAGAAAGGATCTGCGGGTAAAAAATGAAGGAGAGGTAACATTGCGATGGAGTGATTCATCGGTGAGCATTCATCGGTGACTGGAGGTTCCTGCGGTCCAGCTTAAATTCGGATATACCTGCAACGCGATGATGCTTCGAAACATCGAATATTTTTACGAGCCAGTTTCGGCGGAATTTTTTTTACATATTGTACAATATAAATTTGTTATATTTATATTTAATATTTCGTGAATATTTTTGTCTAATAATTTTTTCGGACCGTTTCGTCAATTTCGTTAATTTCGTTCACGCAAATAGCTGAGGTCAAATAAATCGACGGGGAGTCCGACGGTTCGGCGTAAAATCGACCGATAAACAGGAAGTCGCGCAGTCCAAACAGAACGGGCGAGTAGAAAGAGGAATGCAAAAAAAAAAATGTTCGATTCGTATCGGTAGAGAAAGGAATCTAAATAGAGAGTCTATTCGTAATTCGCTCGTGCTGCGTAGCGGGCCAGGGCGAGGTTCTCGCAGGATAGGAAAATATTTATATTAACGGCGGAGGCTCCGGGTTGAGAAAAGCGTCGGCGTTGAGCGACGAAATAGGTTTCGCTGTTAGTTTCGAACGCGCGAAACTAGTTTGCCGGTTTGACGATATATGTATGGCAGCTACACGAAGCTAGAATATAAACCGGTGTATGGATGGGACTCGTGCGTGTACGTTATTTATACGAGTTATTTATGGCCGAACGAGGGCGCGAGGAGTGCGCAAAAGCACCCCGTTTATCGAACCATCCTATCGATGGAATCCTTTCGGAAAATTCCTCGGCTCTATCCGATCGCGTAGACGGATCTGTTCCAACTTTTCATGGAAATCACATTTTTTAACTCTTATTCTCACAATCTCACGATTTATTAATTCGTTTAATTTTAATAATAATAATAATAAAATTATATTGTAATTATTAATATATTCATAATATTATTAACAAAAATAAGTGGTTTACGGTAAAAAAAAAAAAATCAAATCAGATCTATACTAAAAACCGAATAATTATACTTCGAATAACTATTGTTTATACGCGTTATTTATGACCGAACGAAGGCACGTCGCGTGTGAAAAAGCAACCCGTTCATCAAACTATCCCATCGATGGAATCCTTTCGGAAAATTCCTCAATTCTATCCCATCCCATAGACGAACCTGTTTTGAACTTTCCACGAAAACCTTTTTTTAAATCTTTTTCCCAAGATCTTACAATTGATGAATTCCTTAAAAAATAGTATCAATAATAATAATAAAAGTGTCTCATAATTTTTAATGCATTAATATAATTAACAAAAATAAAAGGACGGGTGTAAAAAAAAAAAATGAAATCGGTTCAGCTATACAAAAAACCGAATGATCATGCAACTAATAATGATAACATCCCTACGAAAGTCTACCCTGTCTGAAACCACGAGACTCGGTCTCCGGAGTCCCGGAGGTTATTAAATTCGGTCAGCCGAGTCGATTCTTGGGCCGACGGGCGGAAGCCGACGATCCCTGCTCGTGCATACCGTCGGGCATTCGTCGGGCTCTCCGAGCGATCGCTGGATATACCCTTTGATCGACGAGAAGACGAGTCCCGTAGACTGTACGACGACTATGCTCCTGCACGGGGATCCGCATGGACGTCGATACAGAGGCCCCGTGTGGGCAGCCCTAAATAGAGTAGTAGCAAAGGGACAGCGTAGACGTGTTCCGCAATGGAACGGAGAGGCTGCAGTGTGGAGGCGATCGGAGAGGCCGACGACGATCCCAAAGAGCCACGCCCCCCTTCCTTCCCTCCTCGGGTCGCTGGATGGAACGATTCGAGATCCGAACCGATGCACCATCGTCCGTACCCAATAGTGGGACGAAGGGATTAAAAAAAAAAAAAAATTGAAGATAGACTCTGATGAACATAGATCGGTGGCTGAGAATCGAAAGGGCGCAACTCCATCACCTTAACGCAGGAGTTAGGCTTTTTTAAATATTAAGTTGTATGTGAACCATCGATTATATGTATATAAGCTGGAGGTCGAGAAAAGTCGGCGCATGTAAGAGCTGGTAGAGGTGCCTGTAGAACTATGCTACGGAATACCACCTGCATATAAGTCGTCGACAGCAAAGTTCCGGACGGAACGATTTGGAATGCAGACCGATGCACCATATTCTTTTTTTTTTATTATTATTTTTATTCAAGGCCGCAGTAACTGCTATGGTTATCAGCGATAATTACTGGGGCTGTACAGATCGGCTGGACCGACTAAGCCGTCTTAGTCGGCTAAACTATTTTAGCCAGCTAATCCGTTTTAGCCGGCCAAGCTATTTTAGCCGGCCACGTGCATAAAATCGGGCCCCTGAATGTCGCATTGTACTTTAGGCCAAAAAGGAATAAAGTGCAATGTTCAGCGGGCGAAATTACTTTGGAATACGTTGCAGGTAACATTAGAAAAAAACATAACAATTCGTCAAAAAAATTCCAAGACTGTATGAGCTTAGCCGGCGAAACTATAAAATCCATTAGCCGGATAAGATATTTTCGCCAGCTAGGCCAGCCTATCTGTACAGCCCTAATAATTACTATTTATTTATTTATTCATCTATCTATTTTTCGTTTAGTGGTCTCACTTTGGGAGTTGCTCAGTATGAGTGAACGTTAACTGTACTCGATGCACCATCGTCCGTCCCCAATAGTGGGACGAAGGGATGTCAACAAAATTGAAGATGCCCTTTGATGGACATACATTGGTCGATGAGAACCGAAAGGTCGTTACTCCTATACCTTAACAAGGGAGTTAGACCTTTTCCATATTAAGTCGTGTTAGCCGTCGATATATGTCGGACCATCTGTGAGCTGGTAGGCGCTCGTAGAACGACAACACGAGACACCACCTGTATATAAGTGCCCACCGATCCTCGTCACCCGATGCCTCGGTGTGAAAACGAGAGCTCCGAGCCGGACAAAAGGCAGGCAGCTGGACACCGAATTACCTCATCCAGCACACCTACCCACATCTACCTGTCCACGTGTGACGGACACGATACTTCGTTCGATCTAGTGCTTTCTATTGTGGAATAGATTTTGAGGAAAAAAATTCCTTGGCTGTTGGACGAATTTATTCAATTGTGCCTATCAGGGATTTCGTTTAAATCTTTCTTTTTTTTTTTTTGTGAAGTTTTTGAACTGAATTATTTATTTCTACCTGTCGGAACGATCCAAGGTCGTAAAAGGTCAAAGACTGGAAAAATTTATATTTTGTAAAAAAAATAAATAAAAAGAAAATGCAATGAAATATATAAAAAAAACTTATTGTCCATTAATACTCGCGATGAGATTGATATTTATATTTCTCCTTTTCATGGACTCAAAAGCGAAAAGCAATGTTACAGTTACACGCGATACGGTGTGCTGTGTAACGGTGCAACGGGTGCATGCGGACTGAAGAAGAGAAAAAAAAAAGAAAAAAAAAGATGCAGCTGGGTCGCGAATGACGTCACTACCTGTCCCGCAGGTTCGGTGGCACCCCGGGCTATGGGTCAGCTATGCCGAACGCGGAGAACCGAATATGTAGCATGCAACGAAAACGCGAAAACTGATTCGTCCGCCCGAGTCGACAAATAACAAAAATCCACATTAACCGATATAGTCCAACTAACTTTGCCCTCGTTCATAATTTAATCCTGTCGAGAAAATATTATTTATCGGTTATTATTATAATTCTTTTTTTTCATAGTTCTTTCAACCTCAGAGTTGAGGTCGAACAATATTGGCTTTATCGATGGAATGGTGGATTATTATTATTATTATTATTGTTTTAATTACTTTAACATAACTTCACAGCAGATAAAATGTCCCAACTATGTTCGAGGATGAAATCCAGTAAACGAGCTATAGAGAGCTCAACAGCGCTTTATAAAACTCTGCCATGTTTTAATTGCCCGAGACGTGAATTCTATCGCTACGCTGCAGCCGGGACGAGCTGGTATGCACGGCGGTCCTCGAATAGAACAATTGGCGGGGTGAATTGAGCACAATGTCCAGGAATTAAAAGCAAAAAATAAAAGAATAAAAACCAGCGTGAAAAATTCATTTTTCCGGTGTGAGAGTCGATCCATGTGCCGGCGCGATTCCAATCATTTTTTCGCTGTACCGAAACTCGGGTCGAACAATATTCTCATTAAATAGAGTATTTTTTTTTTCAATTTTTATCAGAACGATAAAAAAACAAAGTCATTTTTTAAATCTTTTTTTTCGGAAAGGAAACATAATCAACAAAACGATACGATTCTCATAACACCTATAGCGATTAAGTTACGTAAGAAGCACTTAGGTCGCTATTCCGAACAAGTTTTTATCGGAACTTAAAAAAAAAAATTGTAACTAATTTTTTTGTTCTTTTGTGGGTAAAAGAACCATTATCGACAAAACAGTTCGCATTACACCTGTAGTGATTAAGTCACGCGAGAGGCACTTCGTGCGATACTACGAAAGATTTTTTTTTCTAAATTATTATTAGAACTTTAAAAAAGTTCTCTTTTCATTAAATTTTTTGCTCTTTTTAGGAAACACAATTAACAAAACGATACTATTCTCATTACACCTGTAGCGATTAAGTCACGCGAGAGGCACTTTGTTCGTTATTACGAGGGATTTTTTTTTTTTTTTTTAGAGAGATAAGATAAGCGTGAAACTTCGGCGTCAAAAGTATCCTCGTGGGAGGCGAAAGGCTTAATACCGTGCCCGGCGGTGCTCTCTCAGCGTCCTCTGTCTCTCTCGCCGTAACAGCTGAACACAGAGGCAGCCTCAACGATATATGACACGATACGCTCGGGCGGTACGCGATAAGACGAGATATTTGTACAGAGTGACACGAGCGCAAATAAGAGTTGACCGATCGATAACCGATTGCCCGAAGATCGACGAAAAAAAAAAAATGAAAAATACTCTACAATATAACGTTCATAAAATCCACGAGCAGATATGCGTTATCTCGTCATGCAACGATGGCACATGAATGCATCTCTTGTAACACAATTAATAATGAATCCATTCAAGATCCATAAACGGTCAGCGGATCATATATATATATTTTTTAAAAATTAAAAATCGATTTAAATAAGTATATACAAAATTGAATGAAGTATTTTTCTTTTTTTTTCATTCAAAATTCAACCGTAGTTCGACCTCTCGATAGCCGGAAATATCGACGCTGATAGAGCACGCACCGAACGCGTGCTCGAGCGTTTCAGGATCTACTATACGCGAACAATACGCTTGCGGAATAGCTAATTACTCGACGATAAATTCACGTTACGCCTGTCGATTGAATGTCTCTGGCTTTGAGATTAATCGTCTCGGATTGCGTCCAAGCTCATATTAATTCAGTACCTACACCTATATATATACACATATAAGAATATATAGCATATATCTATATCTATATTAATCAATCTCGAAGGGCGTACGCGCGGCTCTTTCTTGCAACTATAATCGAACAAGCATTTGCTCTTAGTCCATTCTTATTCCGCGAATTCAATCGGCCGATCAATCGGAGAATTCGCCGTCGCCAAAGAAATATCTATATCTATATATATATTTGTATATGTGTAAATATGTATATATATATATATCTAGATCGGCGCGGAGGCTTGATTCGCGAAAATCGACATTCCCCATTCGACCGCTACTTCGCTGTTCGATTAATTGTTTAACGAGAGGAAAATTCGAGTCTAACGAGCCACGGGGCTAATTGATTATCGAACAAGTCCTATCGATTATCGATTACGACATCTGAAGAGGAAGTCTTTTTTTTTTTTTTTTTTTTTTTTTTTTTTTTTTTTTTTTTTTTTTTTTTTTTTAATGGGTCGAGAGGGTTCGTTATTGCGAAATTAGAGAGGCAAGCATTAACTTCAGAATATATGCAATGTCCCAGCTTTATCAATTCAGCAAGAAAGAGACGTAATTTTTTTATTATCAAACGAGTTTCATCGATAATATACTATGATCTCTGAAGAATTTAAAAAAATATTTTTTCGACCTAATTTACAAAATTATAATTCGAGAGAATTCGTTATTGCGAGATTGGAGAAACGGAGGCGAACTGGCGATAGTAATAACTTAATTTTTTTATTATAATAATTTAATAACGTGACCTCGAACGGTGCGTCATCAGCTCGTCACATGTTTGTCGGCCGTTTTCATTCCACGACTAACGGCGAGAAGAAGATGCAATTTTTCATTATCAAACAAGTTTTATAAAACTTGTTGTGTAGATAATATATCACGACCTCTGAAAAAGAATGGGGGAGAGCGGGGCAAAATGGGACGGTGGGGCAAAACTCAATTTTCCAATAATTTTTGGATGCCTCATTTCGTCCCAACGATACATCCGGATTTTCAGCCCCGTTTTGCCCCACGGACCACCATCGCCAGCAACCAAAACTTATTGGAAAATTGCGTTTTTTCTCATTATCCCGTTTTGCCCCCCTGTGCCATTTTGCCCCACTCTCCCGCTAAGAAAAAAAATGTTGACCTATTTTTTTTAATGATAATTCGAGAGGGTTCGTTATCGCAAAATTGGAGAATTGAAGAGGCGAACTGATGACAGTTGATGATTTAATTTTTCAACTACAGTAATTGAATAACAAGCCCTCGGGCGTTGCGTCATCATCTCGTCATGCGTTTCCCGGCCGTTTTCACAGATGATTCGATAAAATTATTCCCATCTCCGTAACGAATCACTCGTGCGATACCAACTCTCGGCGAGATTGCGAATCGCGGCTGACGTGAGAATTCTGACTCACCGATCTCCCGTGCCCACTTGGCGGCGGTTGAATTGACAACCCGGCGCGTGAAGTGTGTGCGAGGAAGAGTCGCGCAATGATTTTACCTCGAGCGCGCCCGTTTACTTCCGCGGAACGATAAAAATCATTGGAATATATTATAATAATTAATGCGGGCACGGTACTAATTGCTTCCTGAAAGGGGGCTTCACAATCGCGCTCTGTTACGATATTTTAATGCTTTCCGGCCGGACACACACACACACACATATATATATATATATATATATATATATATATATATATATATATATATATATATATATATATATATATATATATATGTACATTTTATTTCACAAAACATAATTTTTTTTATCTAAGATTTATCGTCGTTTACAGCTCGGCGTGCGCGAACCCTCGACCGTGACACTGCGTTCCATTATACGCGATTATCAGACATGTGGAATTGCTAGGTCCGGAAGCATTGGAAATATATATAGATATAGTAGAGTGTTTTGAAATCTGAGTAAATCGCTCGCTCGGTTCTGAAACTGACGTGCATTCATACGGGAACGCATTTGTATCCGCAAAATACACGCTTTTCAACGTCGCAAGGCAGGGGGAGAGAGGGGGGGGGGTATTGCATAAGGTCGATCGATTAACGATATTACAAAGTTAGCTTCGACGAATCGAAGGTCGCGCACGTTCCGTCGAGGAGAGTCATCCGGCAACCTTCAACTTCGTGCCTGTCTACGGAGACGTACGAGCCTCGAAGGTATTAAATCAATCAACTCGAAAATCTCTCGATAATCAAGTTAATAACTCGGTAAAATTTGATTCTCACAAGCGAGAGACATTCGGATCAATGCAGTTTCCAAATTCGACCGTATGTTCATCGGGATAAAAAAAAATTATTGAAGTTTTCAGTCATGAACTGCTCGAGTACAATTCGAGAAAACAAACCTTTCGAGCTTCCCGCAGCTAGAGTGTAAAATATGGAAACGTACGTCGGAATTTATAATACAATTTCGCAAGAATGAAATATAAAAGAAAATTGCATCAACAATTATATAAAATAATAAAGAGAAAATAAAAAAATACATGCTTATTATATGTAGACGTATGTATAATAAAATCGACTTACGAGTGCGTTGGCTACTCTTCTCTCGATCGATACCTTCTCGCTCGTTTCCCTCGTCCCTTTGCTCTCTGTCTATCTCACTCGTCTCGTTGGCTCGTTTCGCTGGGGGGGCTCCCCCACTCCTCCGACCCTTTGTTCCCTCGTGCGAAGGCCGACGGTACGAACTCGAGACACCGGGACACTGTATACATATATATCTATATATTTCTATATGTATATATATATATATAATGCACTGAACATCCAACTCGCGTACGCGTATACACCGAACGTACGCGAAACGCGGATGATGCCGAAGAAAACGAAATAATCGGTGCGCACACTGACTCGACCAAACAACAGCAAACAGCTCTCAGCCGATTCTCCTCACGACTCGAGATGCTCGAGAGAGCAGACACGATGACCCTTCGCAGCTAGCTCAGTTTGCTCGCGGGAGACCCCACCGAGCGAGAAACACTTCGAACACGGTAGAGCGTGTGCGAAATAAAAACAGTCCGTCGTTCCGGCGTTAAGAGTGTAAGACACCGGACGGTGGAGAAGCGGCAAGTAGCGAAACTCGCGACGTGCGGCTTCCCTCGTTCGGTCTTGGCCGGCTCGCGCACTCAAAACTCTTTATCCTCCGACTCTTCCTCTCTCATCATTAATTCTATCTACCTCGGCTCTCCGGCTCGGCGAGAGACACGGCAAGAAAATCCTGGCGCTACGTCCAGCCTCCCGACCGTTCCGCCGAGTTATGTTCTTTTTTAATTGTTTTTACTTCGATTGCTTCGTTCAGCGTGCACTGCTCTTGTGTTTGTCAGTCTCGGTCTTTCTTTCGCCTTCGATGAATTTAAAACTGGAGCTACGTATTCGTTTATCTCGACGATTGAATCTCGCGTGCTTATTTGTTTTTATTTACCGGAGTGTGTCGTTTGTCGTAAATGTCGCAAGTGCGCGACGTGTCTCGGACCCGCGGCGAGACAAAATGGTGGAACCGACGCTGACTCGCTAACGGTCGCGGCCGTACTGAGGTCCGAGGCGCCGGCGTGTTTACTGCCCCCACCTCAACCGCTCCCGACTCGTTTTCACGAACCCCTCTCGCCTCGGTCTCTCGCTCCCGCCGCCCCGTGCTAGACTGGACTCGCGCGCGCCTCGTTTCCCCCACCGAGGAGGCCGCGCGCGCGTGTGCGTGCGCGCGCCAGTGTGTGCGCGACGACTCAACCGCCGCGATGTTTCGCCACCCTGCTACGTAACTACGATATATCTACGGCGCTTCGCTACCGAGGGATGGAATCGCCGAGGAAACGACGACAGTCCTCTTTTTTTGTTTTGTTTCTCGTGGACCTGCTCGACTCTTCTCTCTCGCCTACGCTCGCCCGAGCCCCGTGTCTTTTCTTCAGTGGTGCTTAAACTTTGCCGCGATGACTCCCTCACGCGTCCAAACGACGATCCGACCGGCTTCCGATCCCGATAATCCCGCCGTCACGGCGCCCGTCCGACTCAACGGTAAGGCGAAGGTACCGATGCTCGGACGATTAAGAGCGTCCACAGATTCCAGCACTTATTAATTGATAGAGAATACATTTTTGGGAAAATAACTGAAACCAATGACAAGCTGATAGTTTCTAGTTTCCAAAACACATCTGTTAATTACAGATAGATAAATATTTTTCTAATTACGGAAGAATATAACAAGAAAGTTCAAACGTACGAGTCTGAGGACGCGCTTTTTCGGCACGTCACTACATTCGGACACTGCATGTCCCGATGTTTCGGTCAATCATAGATTATAAACCTTAGTATGTTTATTAGTTACCTCAATAAACACAGTATCTTTTTATTTTTTTTATGCCATACACTCGGTCGCGCAATTCGTTGGCGTCTTTGTGCGCGGGTCTCGATTGTAACGCTGCAATTACCACCGTTTCCGAACAAAGAACCTGCGTAGAGAAAAAATTGTGAGATTGTGTTACGAAAATCTCTCACCCTACATATTGCAAATGGCATTATTCGCGTTGGTTAAAGGGGGCGCCACTCTCGCCGTTCAACGCACGATTTTTAAGTGGCGATTTCTCGCCGCAAGATTTCTCACAAGTTCGTTAAGCGCGGAGACGGTTGCACAATTTGTTCGTCGCGGTGACGAGCGGCGCGCGTATTCTCGTATTGGGAAAGCGGCGCCGGTGCGGAGCGCACGCTCGCGCCGTAGAGGTTAGGTAGTTACGAGAGCCGGCGCCCTCAGCGAGTCGCTGCACAGAGAGATATCCAGCAAGCTTTTAACGTGTGCAACAAACCCGGTAAATTCTCGGACTCTCTCGCTCTCTTTCCCCAATGGGCGCAGATCACCGGCCGAAAAATCTCAAAATTTATCGTCCCAATTACGTAGCTCGCACAAAGTGTTCGCAATTCGCGGATATAATTCGTGAAAAATACTCGACCCCGCTCATTATTTCTCGCGACGGAGGCGAACGATATCCGAATCCTCGACTGAATTACGGCTTTGCGAGTTATCAATCTATATACGTATTTACATATATAGGTACCGCGAAAATTTAACTCGGCAACGAAACTATTTCAAGAGGGTTACGGATGTGCTGGTTGAACTCGAAGTGGAGCAGGTTTTTACAGATATAGGTGAAAAAAATAAAATAACATAGATGAAAAAACACGGCTTCACGTACGAGAGTGGAGGAGTATGAACACGCGAAATAAAGGAGTCCTCGAAAATCCGGCGAGCCAGACGATACCGTGGAAAAGCCGTTGGTATACTTTATCACGCGCAACACCCTTTCCCGAGGCTCCCTGGCTATCCAGCGTCCCCGACGTAATTTATACAACCACGACGAGCTTTGCGCAAGGGCTAAGGCCCTTCCCCCCCCCCCCACCCCCTGCGAGCTCGCAGCCGTGCAACAGCAAACTCTCCTCCGGCGAAATGACGTTATACTCTTGACGCAGGATAGAGGTGTTATTTTGACGAACGGCCTTGTGTGTTTTTACGTTTAAAGTGCGCGACGGTGTGTCGCAGAAACGGTACACAACTCGGTAATGCTACTGTTACCTCTGGTCGCGCTTTAACCTCGTGCGAATGAATTTATCGATCTTTAAAATCTTACGAGGAAGTTGGAACACTCTGTGGGCTGGTCGAATGTGCGATAAATTTTTTAAATCGTTCGTGCAAAGTTTAACGCGTCAACGGACCATAACCGATGGCGTTTTTTAGTGCAGTATATTTTTGTAAACAAAAGAAAAACAATTAATTTTTCGAGAGGGCACCACTCGTGGACTCTTGTTCAGTTGCGGGGCGACAAGAGGTATTTTTTCATAAACATTTCTTTTATTATCATAAACAAAACATTTTCATAGTAAAAATATTTTCATAAACAAGAACAACATTAACTTCTTGAGTTTTTCTCTTCAATCGTTGGGGAGCCGTGCAAAAGAGGGCAGCACTTCTGGACCCTTTCCAGCTTTTTCCGTGTACTTGGATGGGTGACCGCCTAGCCGTGCACTAACTGGCGCATTGGAACCTTTGAGCGGGAGGTCGAATTCCGAGGATTGGTGTTCGTACTCGAAACATCGAATAGGTACAAATATCAAGACTCAGTTGAAACGACCGGCAGTATCGGCGCAGATTTCCGCAGCTTGCCTGCGCCCTCGTGCAAATGCGATACAGTATGGGGTTTAGCAGCGGCTGTGTCCGTGAAGTGTACAAGTGATTGAAAGTCGACAAAAAAGAAATTGATACGATAGTAGTGGCTAGATGCCACACAGAAGCTAAGGCCTTCAAAAATAGGGGATTAAAAAAAAGCTCTTTCCGTACTCGAAGTATCGAATGCAAATATTAAGACTCAGTTGGAATGACCGGTGTATCGGCGCAGGTTTTCCGCACTTTCCCTGCGCCCTCGTGCAAATGCGATACAGTATGGGGCCGGGGGAGGGGGGGAGGGCAACAGCGGCTGCAGTCGCGAACTTTACAAGCAAGGAATTGGAAAAACTTTATGAGAATAATGGCTAGATGGCTCACAGAAATTTAAAACCTTAAAGAAGAGAATTAAGAAAAAAGAAATTGCCATTCGGCGAGCAGCGGGCCTTACGAGCGAAAGGTCAAGCTCGCAGCAGCTCGAAGCTTCGCGTACCGTCCGACAGAGGGACGCCAAATTTCCCGCACGATGGCCGCCCATCTATCTGCCACTCGACCGGGGTCCCCGTGTGGTGCTGAAAGGCCGGACGAATTGTGTTAGAAGAAGAAGACCGAAGTCCCCCGTACGAGCGAAGCGACAACCTCTCTTCCAGAAGTTTTCGCCTAATCATACTTCAATTATCGTGTAATTATGCGGTAAAGCCAAGAGCCTTCGATCGTCGCTGAAACACGGCTGAAAGTTTGTATCGCCCGTGTGTGCCTACGTTCTCGATTTTCCAAGGTAGGCTCGAAGTAATTAACGCGGTCTCCCCTTATTACCGGGCAGGCCGTATGCGAGGAGGTGTACCCGGCGCATAGATATACATATATACGTAACAAACAAGATGGATACTACGGTTATATCAGCTGCTCGTACACCGCGTCGTCAACCTATCGTCCGTCGAGTCGTCGACGTGCAGGGCGAACTCCTCTCAGCCCGTACACCTATCGCAGGTACACACATTATTCCTAGTTTTCATATACCCGCACCCGTTTAATATACCCTTATTACTTGCCGTCAGGGCAAATAGTGTATACATTCTATATTGCGCTCGGGGCTTCCGGAAGGCTGCCGTGCACCGCGACGGTGTCGCGTCAAGTGATACATGGCGCACGTATACGATTATATGTACCCATCGCAACGAGATAAAATTGAACCTGCGCGGTCTGCGTACGATAGCCTCTGCGTGCCCCGGTGAGAGCCTAGCGAGTAACAATAAAACGCTTACATATACATACTCGTCTAATTGCCACCCTCTCGGGTAACTCGTTGGGTCGACATTTTCCTTTTTTCACTCGCAATCCTGTAATCTCGTTCGGTGCGCTGAGACACGAAGACTCGCGACCTCATCATTATTATTATTTTTTTCGCGCAGTCACCGTCGCGCGACTTTTGTACTTTGCGTTCTAGCTATCATATTTTATTTGACTCGGGAGTTCATGTAGCAAATTTCAACAAGGTCAGGTAATAATTCAGAAGATTTCAATCGATACGAAAGAAAATGAATTTTAATGGAGATTTCGTAAGTTTCTAGGTTCTAATTTGTTCTCTTTGAGATCGTACGAGTAATAATTACTTTTTCGGAGAATTTTTTTTTTTGTAATTTATACACATCTAATTACTACCTTCGGGTTACTCGTCGAGCCGCCATTTTTCTTTTTCCACTCGCAATCCTGTAATCTCGTCCAGGTGCCTTGGGACACGAAACTCTCACGTTAATCATTATTATTATTTTTCGTGCAGTCACTATCGCGCTACTTTGTACTTTGCGTTCCAGCTATCATATTTAACTCGAGTCGGAAGTTAGACGAACCAAATTTTAAAACGATCCTCTAATATTTCAAAGATGTCCAAACGATTAAACAAATCAATGTAGGCTTTCGTAAAATTCTACATTAAAATGTTTTTTTAACGCTCGTCAGCGAATAATGCTCGGACGTCGCGCTTTAACAAAAAAAATAATATAAAAATAAAACGTTGAAAACAACGAAACTTCGTCACTCTTTCACGCGTGTTGGATGTGGCAACGAAAAAACGTAGAAAAAAAGGAAACACACCGTCTGTCTCGAAAGAAAAGTTGCGCTACGGTATTATGCGGTTCACACATTATTATACATGGTAGCATGCATACAGAGTGCGGAATAGTGCGATTGCACTTTTCACACTACCCCGTCCCGGTGTTCTCAAGACTTTTCCGTCCGGCGAAGCTTTTCATTCGAGAAGCAGCGGGCGACGAGAGACAACTAACGTCGCGATTATTCCACCACCGTGCGGAGAGGAGAAGGGGGGGGGGAATAAAGGACGGAGCACCGTAAGGCAGAGGTAGAACGCTCTCGGTGTGCTGCTCGTTGGTGGAAAATTCTCGTTATTCTCGCACCGTTCCATCCGCAAGCGGCCGACTCACTCGTTCGCCCCCACGGTAATTACGGTCACGGGCGTGCAGGTCCCCCCCTCCCCCCCCCCTCCCTCCCTCCCGTTTCCTCGCGTATCTGTTCTTCGTTTCGCGAAGACAATAACCAGTTCCGAGAGTAAGCGGGACGGAGCGAGGCGATTCTAGCGGGAGACTCGGGAATCTTCTTAATACGAACGAAATGCAGTGCACTGTATTTTTCTTTATTTTTTTCTTTTCATTCTTTTTTTTCTATACAATTTTTTTCACCATTCCGCAAGATTCACGGAGAGGAAAAAGAATGGCGCATTCTGAAATACATGTGAATAAATATTTATGATGAAATTATGGTCGAACGCATCTTGACAATGGGGACTTATCTCGGTTCCTTGAAATTTATGTTTCAAAGAAATTGATGTGATTATTTATTTTATTTCTTTATGAGAAATTTGCATGAGAAAATAGTATCGATCTATCGATTTGGAGAAGATATTTGCTTACAAGATCTTCAAAATTCAAAATACGTCAATAAATGTTTATGAAAAAAGTTTCCTCTATGAGGAAGCAAAAATTATGTTAGAACGAATCTTGACGATTTGGGCTGATGTCGGTTCTTAAAATGTTATCTAAAAAAAAATAAACGAAAAGTTAATGTGATTATTTATCTATTTATTTATTTAAGGGAGAAATTTACAATTTAAGGGAGAAATTTACAAGTTTCTTGCAAAAGTTGTTTACTTACGAAATCTTAACCGGCGGTGTATGCCAGCACGTCCGATACATTTGTATCTCTATCGATCGGTAACTTACCGATATCAACCATTTGAATTTCCACATGACAATATTTTCTTGTTTTCTTCGAAACCCTGCTAGGCTTTTGCGAGTAATTTTATCTCGAATAATATAATCTTTCTCTCTCGCTCTTCAAGTATCCGTCGTGAATCACGAACAATCGTGGCCCGTTGGAGCCGAGTAGACGACGTCGTTATATTCGCGCGGGAGAGCCCTCGCGATTTTTCCTTACACGCATGCGTGCATTATCGGGTACACGTTTCCCCGAGACCGATGCGAGTTTCAACGATCAACTCCAATGCAAAACCCAGCATAGGTTATGCATAAGATGCATACATTTGATATATATATATATATATATATAATATAATATGTATATATATAATATTATATATACTTCATGAAATTCGAACAAGGCGAATAAATTATATATTATTACTTGCCCTATGCGAATAAACGGGGGGGGGGGGGGTGGGGGACGGGGAGAACACGAGTAATACATATCGCACCGTTGCCTGCGCCGAGAAGAGTCCCGTATACCGCGAGAAACGAAGAAGTTTACGAGATAGTCCGATATAAGTACATTCCCGGGTGTAAAGAACGTTCCCAGATCGTGAACCCCCGGGTTTCCACTGTCTGGATGCATTTCACGTGTGTATAAAGTTATAGATAGATAGATTCACACAAGCTCCATGTACAGGGGAGAGACGTATGAAGCTAGATCGCGGGACATCGTAAATAACCCGCCAGTCGATATTTTTATCCAGCCGGAGAAACTCCGAGGGGCAACGCCGGGCCATTAGCACTATAACACTCGTACCTACCGAACATTACCTATCGGTAATCTGCTTTTTCGTATATATATTTTTTTTACGTAAATTTGTAGAGACGTGGACCATAAAAAAATCTACTTTTAAAGCAGCGAAATATGCTTATTTTTCCGGGATTTGTTATTCACTCCTACTTATTTTTCTTTTTCGTAATAAAAGAATTACGCCTAAAATCCTCAACGCTAGATTGTTCATCATGGTTTTCCGGCTGTGTAATAAAATTCTCGGGCTCAATATAAAAAATTACCGGAGGTGTTCCATTTTCCATTAAAGTAGAAAATAAAAAAAAAACGGTTTTATTCGAATCTCGAAATTTTTTATCTTCTCCAAACCAAAACTTCCTCTGTAAGAGAGCAAAATTAATATCGAAAAAAATCAGCACTGTAATACTCGTACCTACCGAACATTATCCACCGGTAGTCTGCTTTTTCGTGGATTTTGTATAAATACATTTATAGAGAAATATACCATAAGAAAATCGAATCAATGTCGAAAACAGCGAAATCCACACGTATTTTTCGTTATTTATCATGCAGTTTTATTTATTTTTTTCTTGGTAATAAAACAATTTCGTTCAAAATCGCCAACGGTGGATTGCTCACAATCGTTCTTCCGACCGTATAAAAAATCCTTACGTCCCAATATAAAGAAATACCGGAGGAATTCCATTTTCCATAAAAAAAAAATATCGATAAAAAAAATTATGACTCCTACCATTTCTTTTATCCTCGCTCCTGGAAATTTATTTCACGTGGTCGGAACACCGTTACGGATAATCAACCGTTGTGGATTCCCGACCCAATTTATTATCATAAAAAAATAAAATGCAATTTTTTTTTGTTGCAGAAACCGATGAACCATCGTGCAATCGACTCGATATAGATCTCTGCATAGTTACTGTCGCCTACGAGCGTCCGTCAAAGATCTTCCCACGGATACACAGCTTTTTAACTCATCGTTCCTTTGCGCCTCTAACATTTCCGTCATATTTGTCTGCAGGCGACACTCGTGCAGTTCCGCGTCTTCCCGTATAAATCGCGAAAGGGGCGTGCGCGCTCTCGGCGTCCACTTTATCCTCTTCCTCCTTTCCTCTCCATCTCTCTGCCGATATGTCTGACACGCTTGACATGAGGTATCGACAGCGCCCGGGACGCGCCTCGAATCGGCTCTGCACTATTTTTATCACGATCCAACGTGCGATTATGCGTGAGACGTCGATTTTACATTGTGGACCGCGAGACGCCTCTCGCGCATGCGCAGAGTGACTCGCCTGCCGATTCGAAACGGCTCGCTCCTTACATCAAATTTTTCTCTTCACCAGATATATCTATACAACTCGGCACCATAAATTATTCTTACACGGATAATTTATTACTCGACCATTGTGAGAAAAAATAATAATAATATCTCGAGAAATACGCGCATGCTCATTAATGACTCCCACGGTGAAAATTAAACTCACATAATGCGAAACGTTTGTGTGCGCCACCGGGGAGAATTAATGATCGTCATGAACGAGATCGTGCAATTTACGCGCAGGTATACACATTCGCCAACGGTACACGCTTTATATGCGAGTTCGTGATTTTTTTAAAACTTTTTTTATGTATTTTTTAATTCTTTTATTTATTTATTTTTCTTCTTTTTTTTTTGTTTCAGACTCTTTTCTCTCATCGGCCGACGATTAACGAGAGACGCTCGCGCTCGTTGAGGTGGTCTCAAAAATTCGTCTCCGAGCATGCCGACGAGGGGCTATAAAGTTTATGGCGATTCGCGTCCAGGAATCTCGTACGCTGTTATGGATGACTTTTCGCGTGGAAGTTTTTTTTTTTTGACCGGATGTGCTCGGATTACGAAACTCGTGGGGATGTTATAAACGAGGGAGGTTCGCTATTAGGTATCGTTCCCGTGGACACGTCGAGTATCATTTTGTATCACTAATTAATACAATAATTTTATACTCTCGCTAGAGCGCGAGCAATTTTTTGATTTTTTTTTTCTATAATATCTGTAAATTAATGTTTCTTCGTAATTTACAGGAATTACCGAAAAGTGCTCTCGGCGCATTCTCGGATCGAGGGGAAAATAAAAATGGGGCTGTGGAAACGAGTGCGGCGGGAAACCGACTTGTCTGCAGCGTTAAACGCAATTTAGCTTGGGCTCGTCGCAAGTAAGAAACTGGCAGGGATAAGAGAGACGCTGTCGCTGCAGTAGCTCAATAATTGCTCCTAATTGCCCCCACCCCGCCAGACGGCAAGTCTAATAAATTTAATTCCCGTAAATGACTAATCCACTCAACGGAGTCTCGTAGTCCCCCCCCCCCCTTTCTCCACTTCCCCCCTGAAGCCACTGAGTAAATTGGGTGCGCCCTTTTTACTTCTTATCGATGCACGGATAACGGTGAGGGAATGAAAAAATAAACGAAAATACGAAAAAAAAGTGCTCACGAATCCACCGGCGCGATACGGAGTCGATGTTTTGTCTACGAAAAACGGCCGATACAAAACAAGTAAAATGAATTGAAAAATAGAAAATGCAACAAAAACTCTCATGAATTCCATCGGTGCGATACAGGGTCATATTTTGTCTGTAGAAAAAAAAACATAAAAAAAAATTAAATGGAACTTCCGCGTAGATACGATAAAAGTTCCAATCTTCCGTTAAGTGCACCCGGCAAAATATTTGTACATATAGATAGAAAAGTTCCATTGCTCTAGAACAATAGAAAAAAATTACAAAAAACAAATCCTCGCTCGTCCGTCACCTCCGAGGCGAACGGTATTCGTAACCGTTTGCAGTAAATTTCCATTGTCGAGGGGAGCGAGCGGGTTCTCCAAAGGGTGTTGAAATTAGCTGACGGAGTCGCGGAGAATGCGACGGGTAAAATAAAACAAGGGTAAAACGAAATTTCCGAGACTATTCGCGAGACTAAATGTTCGGTGAAATCACTTTATTTCGCGAAGCGTGTGTTTTGTTCCGAACGATTTAGCACGCGAAGCACCGTCGGGTGCTGCGGCACGGTCTTCCGAAACGGGAAACCCGAAGCGAAGCAGCATCGAGCACCGGGAGAGTCTCCGGCTTCGCTGCCGGCGAAATTCTATGGTCAGCACGAGATTCGCACAGCTTCGATGTCTTCCCGCTGCACTGTTTCCTATCGTTCTGTTTAACTGTCCTTAACCCATGAACTCTTGCGATTTCGTGTCCGTTTATTTTTTTTTATTTCTATTTTTTTTTTTTTTTTGGAACGACGAAGTTTATTGCCGAAGATCTACTGCGCAGAGGAGGCAGAACGAACTTCCGGTTTGCCGCTCGAGGCTAAAAAGAAATTGCGTAAAGGCCGCTTCATCCATCCAGAAAAAACAGGTTTTATTTTTCTTTCTTTTTTTTCGTAAATGTGTTAAAAAAATCCCAGGCTCGAATATCCGGAGGGATTTTGTTCGCCCAATACTATGTTTTTTATATTTTCGGCTTAAAAAAATAGTCCGTATTTTTTATATTTGGATATTTTTCGAAGTATTCTCGATCAAATTGTTTTTATTACCGGGAGAAAAAAATAGTTTGTTTAGCTTGAAATCGATGGGCGAAAAATAAAAGAATGAATTCGTCATTCATTTATTTAAATCGATGGGCGAAAAATAAATGAATGAATTCGTCATTCATTTATTTTCGCTACTGAAAACCTCTCGTAGCTCTTATCATTATTTTCACCTTCAATCTAATATTATATAGCTATATATATATATTTCTTTCTCTTTTCCTTTTACCTACAACATCCATCTCGCAGACCGATCGAGATTTCAGATCCCAGATAGCCTGGAATCGCGTGTGCGAGTCCTGCCACCCTGCAACTCATCGGGTCTACCTTTCGGACGTAGCCTCGTTGTGTACCTTTTGCCCTCTGCCGTGTACCCGAAGTGCCCGCTCGATCAGATTACCCACCAGGATCAAAAGCTTTTCTCCACTCGACGCGAAAATCCTGGTTATTTCGAGGGAAATAAAATCCTATGAAATTTTATTTTCTCCAAACGATTTTTACCTTTTTTCCACCATTATTTGTAACCCGCCACCGACGAGACCCGTAAATTATGCTTTCGTCCTCGAAGTTCCCAAAGTCGCCAGAAAATAACTTCGATTCATAACTTTCAGTTCCATTTTTACTACTCGGCCTTTTTTCAAGCCTTCATATACATATATATTTTTTAAATATTTTTATCTTTCGTTTTTTCCTACTTTTCATCGCCATCGAATTGGCCCAACTCCGACGGAATAATTGGCACTTTTCGAATGATAGTTATTCACCGTCGTCGTAAGAAATAAAATTCTATGAAATTTTATTTTCCTCCTTCTTCAAATCATTATTTGTAACCCCTTCCAAAGACTCGCATAAATTAAGCTTTAGTTTGGAAGTCCTCGAAGTCGCCCGAAGACAACTCCAATTCGTGACTTTTATTTATTTTTACTACTCACCCTTTTTTTCGCATCCTCGAAATATACAAACTTAAAAAATATTTTTAGCGCGTTCCTTTTTTTATTTATTTCCGTCGCCACCGAATTGGCCCAATTCCGACGGAATAATTGGCACTTCTCGAATCTTACTATTCACCGTCGTCCTCGTCGCCGGGTCGTTTAACGCTCGCATTGTAACATATCGTTGGTCTGTTGCCAGTAGGACATGCAAGTGCAGCTTATTCCCATTTCGAACGCCCTTTTTACTTCGGCCCACCTATATATACATATATACATATACGTACTTACATTATATATTTTTTTGTCTCGTTCCAGCGAAGACGTTCGAGGAGCGAGTGAGTCTGTGCAGCGCGGAAGTCCATCGAGCGCGGAGCCCTGGCTTTCATCCAGACCTTCAATATTGACTCGCCCGGCAACGTCCGTGCGACGTACACGTTAAACGAGAATTGAGAATTAGCAGCTCACAATCGAATTGCCAAGGCTTCGACGATTGCCGTACGAAGTTAACTCACTTTGCGTATGGGAAACGGTGTGTAGGAGTCTCGTTCCCTCGCCGTTCGTCCACGTAGGCCCGGGGAACGTAACGTTTCCGGTACACAGTCCGAAACCACTCTGCTGTATGCGCATCATGGACCAGCGACGGAGGAGAGGACGCGCGGAATGCACCGGAGAGAATCGGGCATGCACCGTATGAAAAAAAAAACGATCGTCGGCCGTCGCTTCTTTACCGACGGCGGTAATAACCGGCAACCCCGAGAGCTCGGCGGAAACTTCATCAATTTTTTACACTTTTTTTTCGTTTCGTCGCTAAATCTGTTCGCAAAACGAGATCAATTTCGTGGGGGATGCTGGAGAGCGAAGGCGCGTGGGAGGAAGACGCGTTTGCCTCTCCGTGTACCGTGGACCGTGTACGGTGAAGCCGTAAAATTTGAAATTTCGTTTTGCGTTAGCTGTTCTGCGCGGTTGGAATAAGTAAATTCTTATTTTTCTTCATTTTTTGTTTTTTCTGTGACTCTAAGCTTTTTGCGGAGTATTGCGACATATATTTTGTGGAAAACACATGCGCATGTGTGTACGTGCAGTTTGTACTGTTTGTTCGTATCGCTTGTGTCATGCAATTTATAGACAGAGATTCTGGGCAGCGAGTAGATGGAGATGCGTAGAGAAGAGGATAGGTTGGGGCAAACGGACCGCCGAGGGTTAAAATGGACTTTAAACAAATACAAAATCAAGGCTTGTTTCGCAGCATTGCAAAAAAATTGTATTTGTAACCATCTTCATCCCTGGTCCATATTCACCACTTTTACGCTATTTTGCAGACATCGAAAATCAAGGATCGAACCGCCATCGCAGCAGAAATGGTTTCCGCAACCGGAGCCAGTATTCCTCTGTTTCAAGCGCATATCTGGTGCATATGTGCTGACTGCAGTGTCAGTGGCAGCTGCGGAGGAGAGGATGAAGGCGAATGAAACGATAAGGATGATAAAGTCGAGGAAGGACCGAGCGTAACATTCGCGCATCCGCACTAAAGCTCGGGGTAGCTTTGGGTCGTGCTCCTGCAGGGACCAACGCCCGCAGGAATGTCATTTGCAAGCTACAATCCACCCCGCATACACACACAAACACACCAGCGCAGCCGAGTTTAAATTTTAACCCGACAAGAGGTTCGGAGAGCACGGAACGAAAATCCAAAGAACAAGAGAACATGATAATGTCCGATCGGAGAACGGGAAGGAATCTGAAGGAAGAGGGTCGTCGGAAAATCGAGGAGGGTACGAGAATGAGAAAAAGAAGAGCCGAAAGGGGTAGAGCTGCGAAATCGAGAGGTACGAATGAGGAGAGAGTTCGAGTTAAATCGACGAGGGGCAAGAGATGGGTTGGCATGGGGCAGACCGTTCGAACGGAGAGGCCAATCTACGGAGCTTGAACCCGAAAACCTACCCTCGCTATACTACGAGATATATCGCTTTACTGGAACCGCAAGTTCGGATCGATGCGAAAGAATGTTCTATTTTTTTTCTTCTTTTTTTTCGGAAACATTTTTCTCGCCTCGAAAGTCCATCGGGAAAATAAATTTATTCGACGGGTGCTATTAAACAAATACTTATTTTTAAATAAACATATACTTATTTTTATATAAACAAATACTTATATTGAAGTAAATAAATATTTGTTTGCTCGGCACCCGCCAAATAAGTAAATTTTCTGGGTGCTCGATTAAACCCTTTAAATATTTTCGCCAGTTCGAATGGTATCAAAAAGTTTAGCGAAAGTAATTCCAAGTCTACTTTTATAATAAATTTGTTGATAAAAATTTCGGACAGACCAGCCAATATCCAGTAGTAGAAGGTTAAACTCTCAACGCACTCCTGGCAAAAAAATAGAATAGGCTTCAATTATTCGTGCGTCCGATAAAAAATAGGGCGTGCCGCGAACGAAGAAGAAACACTGTAGAGCTCGGGCTAACTTTTTCATCTGACCGCAGTTCGTGTAATGACCAGAATACTTATTTGAAATAGATAAATAGTTGTTTGCTCGGCACCCATCAATTAAGTACTGTTTCTAGGTGCTTGATTAAACTCTTTGGATATCGTTAGTTCGAACGATAGCACAAAATTTAGCGAAAGGAACTGCAGGCATACTTTAATCATAAAGAAAAAAGATTTTCGGTAAAAATTTTGCAAGGAACATCCGATATCCATTAAAAGGTCAAACTCTCGATGCACCACCAGAAGAAAAAAAAAAATAGGAGTCGATTATTCGTGCGGGTGATAAAAAATAGCGCGTGACGCGAACGAAGAACAAACACTGTAGAACTCGGACTAACTTTTTCATCCAACCGCAGCTCGTGTAATGACACTGTCGACTTTTTCCTCCCTGCCCCAGAAATAACAACCCCTGCGCGTAAAGTTTAATAAACTTATAACGTGTATCCGTGGGCTGTGAAAGTTAGGCCAGAGGCAGAGAGCGGAGATGCGAGGAGAGGACGGCGCGAGAGAAAGAAATGATCGAGGAAAGTTTCTTGAAGCGTAAAAAAAAAGGTGTAATTTCCTTCTCGGTCTCTCCGATAATCCGAAAGTTTAGTTCGCGGGGCAAAAAGTCGATATCTGTTTCTCGCACCCCGCGATCCCCGCTCGTTGTTCTTTAGCTTCCTCGTTCCATTCTTTATGTACATTTATACATAATGTGTATATACATTCACGCTATATATATACGTAAAAGGCTCGGAAAGTTTTCGAGATGAACGAACAGGCTAATCAAGCAAGAGTCTAAAGCTATACGGGAATTTGGTCTTTGAATTTCGGGAAAACTTCGGGAGTTTCGAGAGTGAATTGCGATGCAGGAGGGTCGGAGAACGACGACGAGATTACCAAGTTTAAATATGCGAGCTGGAATCTCGCCGGCTTCGGTGATAGTTTGATTTGAGCAGCGAAGAAGAGAGAGCTCGCGCGCGAAGGGTTGAATGTTTCCGCGACGAGAAGGGCTCGATATAAAGGCTTTTATCGCTTGGCTCTTTGTATCTATCTCAAGATAATCCGCAAGAAAAATAAAAGTAAAGTAGCGTACCCTACTGGGTGTACTCACTAAAAATTTATGTTAAACTACGTCTGGTAGGTTTAGGATCGGATGGGATTTCCTTATATATTTTGTAATGAGAAATAAATTTATGAAAACTGCCTTAAGACGGGCAACTTGGAGTCTTAGATGAAAATCTTTTTAAAAAAATTTGATTCCGAATTTCTAATACAGTACAAATTTTTTAAATGAATTTATTGTTTCCATAACGATATTTTCCATAACGGTTCCATATTTAAAGCAAGTTTAAATATGCGAACTGGAATCTCGCCGGCATTCACGGCTTCGACGATAGGAGCTCGCGCGCGAAGGGTTGAATGTTTCGTCGACGAGAAGGGCTCGATATAAAGGCTGTTATCGTTTGGCCCTCTGTTTCTATCTCCAGATAATCCGCGAGAAACATAAAAGTAAAGTAGCAAACCCCACTGGGTTGTACTCGCTAAAATTTTATGTTAAAGTACATCTAATAGTTTTAGGAGCGGTTGGGATTTTTATTTTTTAATGGGAAAGAAATTCATGAAAACTGCCTTAAGAGGAGATCCTTGGATTCCTAGTTGAAAATCTTTAAAAAAATATTAAATTCTGAATTTCTGATATATATATTTTTTGCAGATGAATTCATTGTTTCTTTAAGAAGAATCGAGACTCTGGGGGAAAGGTCGCAAAGGTTGGGAGAGACAGTATTTTCCATAGCGGATACAGCAGTCTCAGGGCTTTAGCGAAGCCAACCAATCGAGCTTGATGCCTTGAGGAGAGAGGATAACGAGAGATAGTCGAGAGGACCGGCGCGAAGAGACGCAGAGGGCTAGAAAAAAGCCTGATAGACCTCGGCGCGTCTGTGTCACCCCAACGAGGCGACCTCGAGGCTATATGAAATTCAGAGAACTACGGTGGTGAATTTTCTTTTTTTCCCCTAATATCGTGCGCAACTTTATTGCGCGTTTACGCATTTGCACGATTCTTTCGAGAGCTCGTTTTTCACTCGAATTAGCAAAATTTATGAATTCTTCGTTTATCTTGACCATTCGGCTTTGCGCGATGAAAATAAATCAAATTAAGTAAACTTTAAAAAAATTAATTCATATTGAATAAAATTAAATGTGTTAAAAAAAATTGATACAATTAACAAAAGGTAGTTTCTTCGTCCACTTACGATTATATTACCGATTACGATTGATGTGGTTGAAGGGAAGGGAAATAAAGGAGTCCTCCTTAGCTCGGCTATGCGTCCAGCTGCGTAGCCAAGGCGCGTACACAGTCACACGGTAAAGAGGCCACGACACGGCAATTTCTCGCACGCAAAAGCAATCTATTTTCGGAACATGAGAAAAGCAATATCGTAAGCCTTTCCCCCGAGTTTTCCACACGCACCCGGGCTCTCTCATAACCGATAGATAGAATGACCCCCTCTTACCTCGAACGTTTGTCATTTTTTTCTCTCTTTTTTTCCGCACTCCCTTATTTTCTCGCTTAACAATACCATGAATTTCTTCGCCAATGCACAGTTCAGATATGGGGGCTAGGAACTTGCACTGGCGTCTCGCAAGTGCCCGGAGTCCAAGAATCGTCGCAGCTGTGCGAACCGGAAACTCCTGTCGGGCATGGAATTCAACCATATGTGACGGTACGAAAAATAACCACTTTGTACATTCCAAATTCGAGAATTCGATCTTTTCACATTACTGTCAATACTGACAATTTTTTTTTTCTATACATTTGTTTTCTCGAACACAAATAATAATTTTATCGGAAACTCGATTAATTGAGTTGAGTCGCTTTTCTTAAAAATACAATAGAACTGGTCGAATAAAAATAATAATTTTATCGAAAACTCGATTCCTTGCGATGAGTAATTTTTTCGTACTTTTCAGATGGTCCGTTTTGCCCTGGTCTCCGCCACACCCGGACCTCCAGTTTCGCCGGGGCAGGAAACACAAGATGCGGGACTAAAGAGGCGTCATAAACTTGGTACGATCCGTAGAACACACTTACCCTGTGAAACCGTCTAGGATACTTTCCCCTCGACGTCTTATCTCCCGGGTCTCGCGAGAAGCTCGCATGTTCTTCCACAACGGGAGCCTCGAGCTTCTCGTTTCTCCGCCGGAGAACGACGAACGTACGACAAACTCCGAGCCAAGGCAAATAGTGTACTCTCGCCCCGGCGGGGAGTAACAAGTAACCGTGAGGGCTCTCCGCGGTTTGTGCCCGAACTTTTCGGAGTAAAAGCGAGTAACCGGAGGGCGAGTGCGGGCAAGACGCGTCCAGTCGTCCTTCGTCATCGCAGAATCGAGTCTATCCGGTTCTATGGGCCAAATTCTCTAACAGTTGAATTTTCCTTCCTGAAAAGAAATTCATTCCATACTATGGGCTGAATTCTCTGAAGGCTACATTTTCAAATTGTCGAATCATTAGTTCATGTATGGAATTTCATGAGTAGTTCATGGTATGGGATTTATTTCATACTACGGGCTAAATTTTCCAACGGTTGAATTTTAGCTCATGCAATTTTTGTTCTTGGAAAACAATTAATTTCATTACATGAGCTAAATTTTGCAACGATTCATTTTTAGCTCATGAAAATGAATTTATTCCATTCTGTGAGCTAAATATTCCAACGTTCAACTTTACCTCACAGAATGGAATTTATTCCATTGTGCTCGATCGAAATTCTAAGAGGCGATCCTCTGCGAAGGGCAAAGGGAGGAATTCGTGAGTGAGCTTTGCGAAACAAGGATTAATATTCGTCCTCGACCCGCGAACAAGGCCCCGGTCCGGTTAACCTTTCCCTCGCCTGTTACCTTGTTAAATTTTCGTCCGGACCACCGCCCATTGGCTCCACCTACTTTATTATTCCGCCGTGGTTTTACACGAGAGTCCGCAACGTTTGTACAACAATTTTCCCTCGGAAATAACGGACTTCGCGAAATTAGAGGGAAAACAAGTGAGCCGGGGGATGAAAACAAGGCAGGGCCCTCGAGCGCCACGACGATTGTACCGTGTCCATATCCAAGTTGCTCCGCAGAACTCTTCGGTGCGAATGCCGTTTACAGGGATGTAATTGCACCGCACGGTTCTGGGGCGCAAAACGATTATTTCGCCTTCACAGCTCGAGATTCGAGGGTGGGCGCTCGACCTGGATTCTTAACGTCGCTCGTTCAAATTTCACCCGCTCTCCTCCCCCCCCCCCCCCCTCGTTTGCTGTATACATGAAAAATCTGATAAAAAATAAATTAAAAAATCATACAATTTCTCAACTCACCGATTAACAAAAATGTTCGGATAACATTTTTTTTTTAATCAAACATTAAAAATGTATTATGCATTCAAGTTAGAGTTTTCAGCTGCGCCTCAGACAAGCTTTTTTACCTACCTATTTTTGTAAATTAATAAAACATCCATAAAATCAAAGTTTTGCATCAATTAATAAAATTAAAAGTTGCCCTCTTAATCGAGACTAACGGTATATTTTACAAATTCCTTTCGGCGGGACTCTATTTTCCTAATAAAATAAGAATGATTAAATTCGTATAAAAAAAACCCACTAGGATCATGTAGGGCATTATGAATAGATATATAGACGTGGTTCGATGCCCCGATGTTCTCGTACTCGAGCGGGGGTCTATAACTAACGCGCTCAGGAAAATTGAGTGTCTGTGTCATCGATAATTCACTATCGATCCGAGTCGGTGGGTCCAATCTCGTTAATGTTGGGCTGATACAGTGTGTAGTGAACGAGTACAGAGGGGTACGTGTTGCCGGTACAGTATATCGCCCGCTATAGGGACTGACTCGGACGTTGGAGGGGGCAGAGGAGAGCCTCGAATCCGTGCGCGAACCTCTCGTTTCGGGATCAAAGTGAACACTCGACGAGTCAGTGAACCCGTGCTTCGGGTTCGCCGGGTTTCCGATCGACGGAGCCCTCTCCTCGCTTCAACACACGGTTACACGTGAGATATATACCGGCTAACAACGTGACCCCCTAAGCCCCCCTCTCCCCCCTACCCGATAATTCTGCGAGACCTGCCGCCTTCGTTTAATCCGCGAGCAAACATCACGGCCTTGATTCTTACTCGTTTGTGCCATATAGAAATAATATATAAATATTGGACCGTACATTATTGCGCGGGGAACCCCGGAACAGAAACGGATTAATTTTTTGCTTTTCAACGGCATAAAATTAATTTTCTCTGTTAATTCTACCAGTTTGTGACATAGAGAAATTATATATAAATATTGGAGCGCAAATTATTGCACGTGAAACCCTTGGAACAGAACGGTTTAAATGATTTTTGTTAATAGCGTGAAATACATTTTTTTCTGTTTTGGAGTAATTAGAGCCGACGGGAGTATCAAATTTGTTCAGCTGGCTTTAAAACTCCTTCAATCATTTAGAACCCGAGCATCGTACTTTAATACCTTTTTTTATAGAGTTAAAAAAGTGCCATCCAGCTCGACTTCCCGGCGTTTAAAAATAAATAAATAAATAAATAATATTGAGCGAAGCATTAACGTCTCGGAGCTCCGAATCGGTCATGCTTGAAAAAAGCTACTTCGTCGTTCGCGTCATGAAAATATTAAATTAATAACGAGAGACAAAAAAAATGACCGGGATATTATTATAATTTTTTTCTCTTTTCTCAAGAAAGATGCCACGAATTATTTTTATTCGTCTCCGAGGCGGCTCTGCTTTCTTTCTATGCTTGTTCCGAAATTATTACGCTTTTCAATCGGAGCTCCGGCTAAATCGTCCCGCCGAATGATAAAGTAGAAAAAAAATAATAAGATAAAATAAAATGGATATAAAAATATAAAAAATAAAATAAAATAAATGGAGGTATTCCCCGTTCTCTCCGGCAAACCGCTGCGGGCTATCCATGGTTTCGAAGCAAAAAGTTTCTATATTTCACGGTGGGCATTGAAAGTAATTATTGTAAGAGACGTTCACCGGGTTAAATATTTCCGCCTCGGAAGGCGACGGGCCTGCGAAATGACGAGTTGTATTATTTTCGTATACCACCCGCCGTTCTCCGTCCGGGGAACGGGGAAAAATTCAACGTACATATTTCTCTCGCGGGAAAGACTCGACGAATTCTCCGTTCTCGCTGCTTCCTCCTTTTCCTCATTTCTCTCTCGCGCCTCATCATGCCCTTAACCAGAAAGGAATCGAGATACAGATATACACATAGTTTCGTCAATGAGAAGACCGAAGAGAATTTTTCATCAACCCCTCTCCTTCCGTCCTCATCGCCTCTTGGCGCAGTCAATAACTTTTTCAACGCTTCCACAATCGCCCCTACCTCGTTATTACTTTATTTTGCAATTTTTTAATAAACCTTCGAGTTAAAAAAAAAATCACAAAAATCGCTGGAAAATCTCTAAAGCGAAATTTTATCGTGCGAATTATTAAGAGCTGGTGAATTATTCTTCGGCTGCTTTATGCTGGTCGATCGTCGGATCGTCGGCAAAACTATTGAAATTTCTATACATAATTTGATTGACCTTTGTTAATACGTAAAATAATTATGTTTGCAACTTTTTTCAATCGCACTTCCAGTTTTTTTCCTTCATCATCCTTCTCGCACGTCATCATTTTATAACCAGAAAAGAATCGAAATGCAGATATACACATAGTTTCCTCAATGAGAAGATGGAAGGGAATTTTTCATCAAGCCCTTCCTCTCCCCTTCCGTCCTCATCGCCTTTTCGCATAGTCAATGACTTTTCCAACGCATCTCGTAGTCGCCCCTACCTCGTTATAACTGTATATTGCAATTTTTCAATAAACCTTAGACTTCCCAAAAAAAAAAAATTAAAACTCTTAAGTGAAATTTTATCGTGCGCATTATCAGAAGCTGATGAATTACTGATCGGCTCTTTTATGCTCGTCGATCGTCGGATTGTCGGCAAAACAATCGAAATTTCTTGGCACCATTCGACTGAATTTTTTTATGTTGAATAATTCTATAAGCAATTTTTTTTTAAACTACTTCCGGTTTTTTTATGCCGCAATACATACAAAAAAACCCAGATTTCATATTCCGCGAATATATAGACTTTTTTTTTCGTCGCGAATGCATTTATCATAGGCACATGGGGGGGGGATTTATCTCTCCCTCCGGGCCCGGGTGGGGGAGGGGGGCATTGAAACTCGCGAACCGTTTAATGCGCTGCGCCCGTCCGGGAGCTCTCTCGCACGCCCGCTAGTAGAGAATGCGCGTACGCGGCATACGAGAGCCCCCAGTTTGTACTTACTACACGCTCTCGTATTTTTTTTTTTTTATATCTCTTCGTCTCTCATTTTCCCCGTTACTTACACGATTCTTGTCTTTCTTCGGCTCTCACCGGCGCGGGAGAGTATTGGGTACGGCCACAGATGAGTATATAATTACGAGGTGAACGCGCGCGCCCAGCCGACGCCAGTCGAGACTTTCGCGCACGACTCTGTCGAGTATAACGCTATAGAGAAGTGCATAGAGATGCACATCTGTGTCTACGCTCGCGCCAACTATTTGTCGCTGCTGCGACATATTTTTATCCCTCTTTTGCACTTATCTTTTTTTTTGTAATTGAATGCGTTGGTAGGCAGTACGGAGAGCGGGCTAGAATAATTATTTCGAATAAAATTATATCACCAGTTCCGGAAACTGATGAATTTTTATTTGAAATAAAAAATCGTCGCCTCCCCTTTCATTAAAATTGATAACGATGATGATTATTAAAAAATTCCACCACTTCTACATGAAATCTAACTTCAGCTCCCTTACAAAAAAAAAAGTTCGACGATTTAAATAACTATATATAATACATATTTTTTCTCCAGCGCTAAAGCGAATTTTTTGAATATTTTTTGATTCATTCTCTAGGTAAGAAGTATGAATATAAAAGTTCGAAGGAAGCGCGTCCTCGAGTCTGCCTCCCGCTTTTCTCCGCGTTAGGCTTTCCATCATCTTTCGAGTGTGAATCTGCATACAGTATCTCCGGCACAGCGTTGTAGCTACAGGCAACGAGTGGCGCCGCGCGACGGGCACTCTTCCGGCACAGTCGTGTCTTTCGATATGCATGCAGCCCGGTTAAAACTATGCGGAATACACTCGTGTAACGTGCGAGGCATACATCCTACGCGGATGTATTAGGGATGGGCGATACTTTTCGATGTATCGAATATGTCGATATTTTTATCCGATTAATCGACGATATTTTGTCGATATTTTCTCTAGTCGATTAATCGATGTCCGATTCGTTTTACCCAACATCGGAACGAGAAGCAGTGAAACTCGGAAGCAAGCGACGGCAGCGCTTTTCGTTGTGGAATTTGAATCCCGCGCTTTACGTTTACCGTCGTCAAAGCGTGAACCGGCGTAATAACAAAAAAAGTGAATTGCACGTTTGTTCTTTGTCTCTGCTCACACGTTCGACTCTCGTTCACTGTTCGCCCAAACTTGAAGCAACTTTTCAGAGAAAAAGTGGAAAGGTTGCCGGAAAATGGCGGATGAAGAAGGTAGGAATTGTTCATAATAATTTATATTGATATAATTTGGGTAATTAGTTTGTCGGGCACCTGCTTCGCCTTTGCGTCTATTAGGTTAACATAACCTAAACAAAATTTGTACAGACTCTATAGAAAAAATAATAATTTGAAATTTTTCTATTCTTATTTGATAATTTCATGTTTTTATCTTTTAATTGTTAATCGTATTGTGATTGTATCATTTTAGAAGATGGCGTTTGGATACTGCCCCTCAACGACGGCGAGGAAATACATGTTATCCACCAATCAATCGAATCAACCGATGATGTCGGATCGTAAGTACATCCCAGCCATGCAATAACTTTTATGAATATCAATGATTATTTGATTATTATTTTATTAACCCTTCACGTACCTCACACTCGTTCAACAAGGACCTAGTATTTGCCAAGACGCAACCATCAAACGATTCGAAAAACAAGTTAATGTGCTAACAAAAATCTGTACAAATTAGTTGTTTTTTGATACCGCAAAAGACTATTTTTGTACGATCATCCGTATCGTTTATGTACTTAAAAAAAAGTATGGTCATTTGCAATGAGCAAAAAGTCCCCGGTACTGGAAGGGTTAAGGTGACTTCGATATGTATGACACGATAAACATTAATGCGTCTATTTTTGCAGTTCGCTAATCGAGATTGTAGAGGAAACGTCCTCGGCGGTTCCAGAAACGAACCCCGAAGCTCCGAAAAAAACAAAATCATCGCATGGTGGCAAGGATAAAGTGAGGTAAGACTTTCTATACTTATAAAAATTAGAGTTGGCACAGCATGCTTTCACACTTACATCTTCCAACCTAAACAAACCCATTTTACCGTACACCCCCAATTCTTGTACACGGTGGCTGCAGCCGCAGTCACAAGAGATGTATACATTTGGAATTATTTCTTACTCCTTCCTGATTTCTTATTCCTTAAAATAAATGTTCTTATTCTTAAATGTTCTTTATTCTTTCCTGATTTCCAGGTCGAATAAGTCGAGTCGTGCTTGGCGGTACTTCGAAAAAGAGACCGACGTGACGGCTCGCTGTACCCTTTGCAATCAAGTTTGCAAACACAGTGGCAACACTACAAATTTGACGCAACATCTCACAAGAAAACACGCATTGTTCTGCTCAGCGACGATGAATGAAAACAAGAGAAAGCTTACCATGACATCGGATTCAAACACCGAGGGTGAATCAACGGATGACGATATCACTCAAACCCCATCGAAAAGGATGAAGTTTCAATCGCAGGTAAACAAATACTTAATAAAAAGTGTGCAATTTATCGACGTTTTCGACTATTTCTAGTACACTGACATATAAATTTCGAATTTTTTTTTTAACGAAGCATAACTTCCTCTATGAGGAAGTAATAAATACTTATATACAATTATTAATATACATTCTACTAAATAAAGTTAGCAAAATAATAAAAAAAACAACAACAACAACAAATAAATCTTTCTTATTACAGGGAAAATTGACTACGATTGAGGAAGCGTTCGAACGAACGAGATCTTTCAAGGGTATGTTCACAATAAAATTCAGGTTTTATTATATTTCTGATTGAGAAGAAATTTATAAATTTTTTTTACGGTGTTTTTAGCAGCGGGCGGCAAGACCTACGATAAGTTGACGAATGCAATTTTATATATGATTGCCGTCGATAAAATGCCTCTCTCCACCGTCGAAAATGAAGGGTTCCGATACGTACTCAAAACCGCTGTCCCACCGTATATACCGCCGAGCAGAAAAACGGTTACAAGACTGTTGGACGCGCGATACGATTTTTTGAAGGAGCGCTTTATATCCAAACTCGGAAAAGCCGTCGCTTATTCTTTGACTTGTGACAATTGGACGGATATCAGCAATCAAAGTTACCTCGGAGTCACGGTCCACTACGTTACAGAAGAGCTAACGATGGAGAATGGATGTATCGGAGTGTTTCCACTGAACGAAAGCCATACAGCTCAGTATCTCACGGACACGTTGAATTCTGCAACGGAGGAGTTCGGCTTGGATCACGCGAAAATTACGGCAATTGTTTCTGATAGCGCAGCCAATATAAAAAAAGCTATTCGGGACATGTTGGGCGCAGACAAACATTTGCCGTGTTTTGCACACACGGTATCCCATCTCGTACCGAGTGCACTCGTATCTATGCCTGTGGTACGAGAGGTGATCGCGAAGGTGAAGAGTATCGTCACACTGACGAGGAAAAGCGTCGTGGCCTCCGACGAGTTGAAGAAACTACAACTCCGCGATGGAAAAACGGAGGGGACAGCCCTCAAATTTATTCAAGACGTTCCGACCCGTTGGAATTCAACGCTCTATATGTTAGAACGGTTTCTTCTCCTCGAGCAATACGTATATCCGGTTATGTTGAAATGCCCAAAGGCACCAGATATGCTGAAGCGTGAAGAAATTAACATATTGAAAGATGTCGTATCGCTGATGAAACCGGTTGAACGTATTATCAAGAATGTGAGCGGGGACTCTTATCCGACGTGCAGTGTAATTATCCCACTAATTCACTGTTTAGAAGATGCGATTCGGAAATACGATCCTTCAACAAACGACGGAGCAGAATTCAAAAAAAATCTCCAAGGAGCGATTGCCTCTCGGTTCAAAGATTTCGAGCATTCGAAAGTGCTGGCAAAATCAACAATATTGGATCCTCGATTCAAGAAGGTACACTTTCAGAGCGCGCGCGCTGCTACGACCGCAATATCAGCAATTAATGATAAGATGAGGAGTATCGAACTTCCGCAAACGGAAACTGTAGCCGACGCATTACCGGAAAAAGAGAATGACCCGGATGATATTTGGAGCTATCATGACCGTTTAGTAGCGTCGAAGTCGAATCCTGTCGTCGATACACACACACAAGTACTCAGCATCGAATTCAAACAATATTTGAATCAGCAGGTTATCGCGCGCGACGCGAACCCTCTCGAATATTGGAAGTCGTTTAAACTCGCTTTTCCATCTATGTACGCGCTTGGAGTGAAATACGTCAGCGTCGTCGGAACGTCAGTACCATCGGAAAGGCTTTTTTCTCAAGCCGGCGATATAAAAACGGATAATAGAAGTCGGCTATCCGGTGAGCATCTCAACAAATTAATGTTCCTCAGTTCGCTTGCACTGAAGGATTGGGCTTTAGAGTGAACGTTGATACCTAATTTAACTCTCTAACGAGAAAAAAAGTTCCTACCCGTACCTTAAGTGTTGTTTTTGTTCTATCTGAAGTAAATATTGTTGTACATGATATAGAGATTTTATCTAAACTGATAATAAAAATAAAATTATTATTTTACGTTGGTTTATTTACGGTTTAGTTAGTTGAACTAATTTGTATTTATATAGGTACAATCTCATAGGCGTGGGTGTGACGTATTTATTAATTTGTTGCTTCTATTATAACTGTCTATTTATTTTTTTGGTCATTGGACTCTTGTCAGTGTCCCAAGTTTTTTGTTGTTGTTTGATTGTGTTTGGTGTCGTTCATACATTTCTAATACAGGTTTTAAATCTCTTTTAGTTCAACTGTCCAACAACACCTGGGCATAACTTTACGAATGGAAATGGACAACAAAATTGTGTATATTGACCAAGAAATCGGATTATGAAATGCAAAAAATTTTTTTCTTATTGTAAAAATAAAGTTTTTGATCGATTTATCGATACCTCGATGTTTTTTCTAAAGTTATCGATTTTTGTAATCGATTTTTTTTTCAAACGCCGATTATTTTAACATCGATACCTTTTTAAACATCGCCCATCCCTAGGATGTATGCTCGGCGGTTGCTACCCTAGCGTCACGAGCGGATTTCTAAAGTCAAGGGTTGTCAGGTCGGCTGAGATCCCGGCGGGTTGCGTCCGCAAAGTTTCCCGTCGTTTCCGCGCTCGGCGCCACCGTCGCGCGCGCGCTTGTCCGCCCGCTATTGCTCTCGCGTCGTCCGCTCACGCTGGCGCTCCTGTTCCTGCCTCCGTCGCAAGTACAGCGACGAGCCCTGCCCCGAAGCTTCTCCGCAACACGGCAGTCTGCACGCGCCCTCACGTACCAGCAATCTCCGCGACGTATACGACGGGTAGGGCCCCGAGTATGTGTAAGTATGCCGACGCGTTCCCCAACGTCGAGAGGACACAGGACAGAGGAATGCCTCAGTGTGTACGAACACGCGCATAACGTCACGAGTACGCTCGTACAGCTCCCAGTGTATCCGAAGAGAACGAACTCTCCGGCTATACCTGTGTTGAATGTCGCGAGAGCTTAATGATCTAGCGAAGCGCGTACACCGCCCCCGAGACAAGAGGGAAGCGAGCGGAGATAGAGAGAAGGTTAAAAAAAATGAGAAAAAAAAGAATGGGCAAAGAAAGAACGAAAGAAGACGCGCGTCAGGCGAAAAAATGAGTGTCTGCACAGCCAACGAGCGATGCGCCCCCCTCCCGTTTTTCCATTGATACATGCATTATGGAACGTTGTATCGTTACTGTGTTCCATCTATTGCGGCAGCCATGTTTTTTTTCCAACATCGGGACGTAGAGACAGTCATCCGGTTATCGTTTATTCTTGCTCGAAAAATGATCGCTTGGAAATTGGGCTAGACGAGACGACGCGACGGACATTGTTCACTCAACCTTACAGACATGTACGACGAACTTATCTTCGACAAAAAAGTTTTTTTTGAACGCTCTACTGATCGGCAGATTCTTTTTCAGGCGATGCCGTTTCTCGCCACAGCCAGCGCGGAAATGATCGTTATGAGATTGGGCTAGAAGGGACAACATTGTACACTCAACCTTACGCCTATGAACGATGTAGAGTTATGTTCGACAAAAAAAGTTCTCTGTGACGCTCGACCGATAGACAGATTTTTATTTTCAAACGAAGCTTTTTCTTGCCACAACCGTCTCGAAGGGCAGAACGGAGAGTTTATAAATCAGAAAACACCGAGTGTCCCGTGGAACGGGCGTAAACCCCGCGCGACACTAACGGTCGCAAAGTAACAAATCAGGTGATTAGAACCTTTCTTTTTGTTCTTTTCTTTGTCATAAATACAGTCGAACGTGTACCGCACACCGTATAGGTTATGTTATCGGAAACCTACGCGAGTGCTCATGACGAGCCGAAAGCGTAATCGACATTCGAGGCCGGAAATAGCAGCGAACAGGACTCCCGGGTCGACGTTTCGCTGCTGCAATCGCGTGGGCGTAAGATCGATAGGATTTCAAAACGAAACGTGGGCGTTAATGCTTTCCGAGAGAGGACGTCGAGTGAACGGGGCTGGAGCTGCAACGACGATCGGGGTGCAGAAACTCTGGTCGTACACGTGTGCATTAAACTTTGCTGCGTGTGGGTGTTTACGTCAGCGGCGTGTATGTTTGTGCTTATCAACGCTGTAGCGAATATATATTCAAAGAGAGAGAGGGAACCGACAAATACTGTTAGCCCACTACCGGTATTAAAGCCGGTGGATCCACGGCGAGTCTCATTGTTGTTTCTGCCATGCTAATTGTAAGCCGGTGCTCTATGTGCGGCGACTCGGGCGCACAACGGACTCGCCGATTGTACGAGTCGTACTGCCGCGATCAAACTTAGCCTTTTATTTTTGTTTTTTTTTTTTTTTTACTTATCATAGAGAAAAAAATTACAAGCGCGCTTATGCTGATTCGTAATCCACTCGTCGGGACAACGTGAAGGAAGGGCATTGTGCGCTGTTCGGGCCATCCCTGAAACGTATAATCTGATTAAAATCTGTAAATTTCCGGAGACCGTGGGGAGTTTACGAAACAAGCGTGTTCGATTTTAATTAAATTCGTTTTTTCGACGGAGAGAAGATAAATCACATGATTTTTTTCACGACAGGGAGGATCGACTTTATTATTATCATATTGTTACTTTTAACAAAGGCTCGCTTCGGGTGGTTTTTTTTTAAAGTCTGGGGCGATTACTTCGTTGTTTCTTCATATCGTTATCGATAATTGGTCGCAGGCTCGTGAGTGACCGGATCGAGCGATCAAGCTTTGCCCTTTTTTTGCGTATATAGAGAAAGAAGGTACTAGCGCGTTTATGCTGGTTCGTAATCCACTCGTCGGGACATTGTGAAAGGAAGGATGTGCCCTGTTCGTGTCATGCCTGAAACTGTATAATCTTATTGAAATTCTGTAAATACCCGTAGACCGTGGAGAGTTTGCAAAACAAGAGTGTTCGATTTTAATTAAATTCGTTTTTTTGACAGAGTAACGATGAATCACGCGATTCTTTCGCGGGTAACGAGGCTTGATATTATTATTATTATTATTATTATTATTATTATTATTGTCATTATTATTTTTTTTAACATAGCCTCGTTCCGGATGGTCTTTTCTTGTTTAAAATCTGGGTCGATTAGTTTCGTTGTTTCTTCATATCGTTATCGGTAATTGGTCGAAGGCTCGCGAGTGACCGTCGAGACAAAGCCCGGAGGGACGAACGAGGAAGAGTTCGGAGATGGATTTTCGTCTATCGTAGGTTGGCGAGAGTCACCCTATCGATCGGCCCGTTGTACGGCAACTTGGCTCGCGTCGCGGACACTCGAATCTCGTTGCCAACTGCAATCTTTAGAATCGGTCTCGGGGAATACACGGGAGTCGAGTTTTCCGGGCCAGGACGGGAGGCGGAACTGCGACTGGCTCGGTAAATCCTCGGTGGGGAAAACCAGTCGTCGTGGCCGCCGCCGCGTACATCCGGCACGGATCGCGACGATCAGAGACCCAATGCTCGAGACTTTTAATGAAGGTAAAGCTTGATTAACGCTCCACGGGCCAGGCAACCACCGACCGACTCCGGACTTCCCCTCCGCCTCTCAACCACCCCGCCCTCCAGTATTACATCCGGCGGAATTTCTCAAAGTTTCACTCGATTTGTCCGCTTCAGATTTTACACGGCGGAAGGTATATCATACGCGCGGATGAAAATTCATATCTATCTCGTACACAAAACCGTTGACTCTCGTGCGGTTTTGGACTTCGCGAAGCATCCCCCTCCTTGCCCCACGGTAACTACGACCGCAACGTCTGTGCGCACCGGCTGCTGCTGACTCTCTCTAGTACACCTCACCGAGTTATTTCGCCAACGCTGGTCTACATAGGTATTTTGGGTATGCAGTTAAAATCTTTATGACTAAATAACAATAATAATAATAATAATAATAATAATAATAATAATAATAATAATAATAAAACTTTACAGAAAGGAAGTGCAACACTTATAAAATCTGCATCTCGTTATAACTGAATACATTTTTCTTTTGTGATAAATTTTTCTAAATTTCTATAAATTCTTTAAAATTATTATAAATTTTATGTGAACATATATAATTATACTTTCGTGTGAACATCTCATGTAAATATATACAGGTCCAGTCTGTTCTTAAATTTGTTTACTGATTCCGAATCTATGTATTCCGTGAGGAAGTTCCAAGCCTAGACCACCCTGTTACACAGGGCGTGCTTCCAGGGATTAAAAAAAAAATAATAACAACAACAACAACAACAATAATAATAATAATAGTAATAATAATAATGCGAGGCTTCTGAAGATCATTGTTCAGTACTGAACATTTTTACGAGTTGCCAGTTCGAATTGTACATTCGGCATCCTTTTTTTTCCTCACGACCAATCATATTTATAGAGTCGCAGATAACACAGTGCACGGTGAATAGCCTTAAAAAACACTCTGCAACAAACGTATATCTATGTTCATCAAGGTTTTGTTGTTTCAGGAAGGAACAATACGCACATCCATTAATCACACTTGGACTATCGTGCGGTATACATTATTATACACGAGTTTGCGAATGCTTGATGTTCCCGGCCGCCGCTGTCTCGGACCGAACGTATCGTACGGTTAACGTACCTGCAGTTCCGGGGGCGGAAGGGGTGGCGATCTATGAATTCGCCCAGGAAGTACTTGAGGAATGTAGTGCAGCTCTCCGGCGTCAAAAGCTCCCCGAGACGGAATATTATCGGGGGTGTCGTAAACAACTCCCGAGAGTCACGAAGCGTGCGATACGCTTGTTGATGTATGACAGAAGCACGGCAGCGTTGTTGGCTTGATGGGTGGTTGCCGTTTCTCCATGTGCCGTCGCGCTTACGCCCGAGCTTGCACACACACACACACACATCGACGAAAACTGCGACTCGCGCGAGGATACACACGCGGCCATATCCGGCGCAGCCGATTTAACGTCGGGCCCGACAAAAACCTCTTGCCAAGAGAGGGTGACTGAGCGGTATCCGTCAGGAGGATATACACAGGTATATCTCACAGGGACGGTCGTTTCGATGTCTGAAGAGACGACGAGAAAGCTGAATGGCGAAATCGATCAAGGACATCCTAACGCCACCGCGTATAAGAGCCCTCCCGCGGCTTTGATGCACCACCCTGGCCACGGGAATAGAAAATACGGTGGGAACTTCCACGCAGGAGACTTTTATACCGTCGTATAAAAGCAAACGACTCTGGCGGTAATATCCCATTGAAGCCATTGGTCATTTTATTTCACTTACCGTACGATAAATAGTCTGTTTATCGGTCGAGCGAACGACAAAGCTGACGGCGACCCGAGAGCCCTCGGGGGCTTTCGGAAGTGCACGGAAACGAGGGTGAATACCAGTACAATCGAAGATTAATTTTTGGAGTTTTTGCACTCTGTGATGACTCGTAAAGGGACCATAAACATGGAATCTAATAATAATCATAATTAGTCGTAGATTTTTTCCGACTTCTCGTAACTGCACAGTCATCTATGACATACAATTACTAGGGTTTCCGGTGGACCGCGCGCGCCCTTTGAATTCTTCAAAACTTACTTAATCAAGACGCGGGGCAAGGACCAATTTTTCTTAAATTAATTGATAAACGAAATTAGATTGACCCCCCCCCCCCCTCCCTAAATGGATTCTAATATTTCAGTCTGAGAAACCATCCAAGAGAACTTAGTATATTTAAGCTCCGCCCCACATAACGGGGATTGGAACGTTTCACCCCCTGTTTCATTTTACCCCTGCCAATGGATCTCGTTTGACCTCGGTCAAAGTGTTCCATGTGGCCCCGGCCTTCTCGATTCTCGAACGCGCCGGCGAAATCTTGTATTATAGAGATATAGAATTACCATAAACAGCCTGTTTATATAAACAACAGTTTGTAATAAGTTGAATGAAGACAATGATGAGGGTTACTCTCGACGTAAAATTCCTCGAGTCTTTCGGAAGTGTGCAGTAACGAGAGTACGTGCAAGCACAATCGGAGATTAATTTTTGGACTTTTTGCACTCGGTGATGGCTCACAAGGGGACCTCAAACTTAGAGCCTAATAACGATAATAATAATTATAAGAAGTCATGGGTTTTTTTTCCAAGTTCTCGTAGCCTCCCAATTTTTTTGTCTGTGCTTTGAGTCTGGAGCACCCGAAACGTCAGTAATGCAAACAGGCGCGCATAAACACGGGTCCAATTAAATTTACACATACATATATATACACCGTTGAATGAACCCGGAGGAGCTTTTAATTGAGTAGGATTGCAAATTGTATCTTAAAGATTCGCGAATGAATGAACGGCTCTTACACGGAATGAATTATGCAACCGGCGAAGCGCGACGATAAATTAAGTTTTAATTTATTTCTTCTCGTGTCAAAAGACTTTTTAATTTCGAGGAATTGAATAAGTTGAATAAATTTGACGGCAACCGCGAACGATGGGTGAAGAACGGAGGGGGGGTGTTGAGGAGCAGAAAGGGTGAGAGATAAGGGCAACTGAAAAAAGTACGCTCCGCTGCCGCGTGACACCGCATAAGACGGACTTTATTAGCACCTTCGGGCGACCTTTCACCCCGCGTTAATAATTGCATGCTCACAATCTTCAGACTTGGGCATAATATTTCTGCTGACGAGACAAAACTTTTTCCTAACAAAAAAAAACGTGTAAATAATTAAATTACGATTATTTTCAGTGCCCATCATCGAGGCGATAAACATTCCCTGGGCGGTGTCTGGAGATTTCATCGAATTATCAACATCACCAAACTATCGAACCGCATTACTTCACGACGTCCCTCGTCTGAGGCTTTCCGCTGTCCTTAAGGGATTGAGGTTTTTTTTTCGCCGTACGGCGCCGTGAGCACCGAATGGGCTTATAAATTTACCGAAGGGGTGGAATCGTAAGGCGATGAGAAAGCTCGTGTCCCGTGCCTATACCAGCCACAGGGTGTCTTATATATACCTCACCTACTTATACGTACTTACTCCGACGATGCTTTCTCCGAGCATCGACTTTACTGTAGAGTGGCCTATCGCTAAGTGCGCCTTTGCCTAGACACGCAAACGCGCCCTCAGGACCATCCGAAATACCGCGGTCGATAATAAAAATTGCAATTGATTTTCTTCTCGCTGCCATCCACAGTCAAAAGCAAATTCTTACATGAAGCTGGATTGATATCCTCTTCGTGTAAACATTTGCTTTTTATCACAGATGCCTGTATCGATAAAAAAACATTTACTGTTTTTATTACTGACCGAGTTTGGAGCGGGGAGCGCTCCAAACATCGGACTTAGGGACTTAGGGAATGCCTACTGTACACATGCCCTCCTCCGCCTTCGGCTTGAGAATCTCTTTCCTTTGGTAAGACGTTGTCCTGTTCTCAGAGTAGCCAAAGAATAAATAAAAAAAAAACCGAAGAGGAGGGTGAATAGGGGTGAAAGCAACCCTGGAGAATCGTGGACGGAAAAGAGCCCGAAACGCGTAAATACCCACCTACGTGGATGCTCCTGGTCGTTCTTGTACAAGAACGGCCAGGAGCATTCTCCACGTAGGTGGATGAAGCATACTACCTAGTATACCCATCGTACGTACGTGACTGGCCCGTGCCAACCCCTCCAGGACTCTCCCGGGACGTGTTAGCCTCGCACGTGATATTCTCCCCGGCGTGGCTCTTTCTATCCAGTCACTGCGCGCTCTGGAGCTTGCGCCGTCTTTAAGAACGAGAGCTACTCACCTCTTACCCTATCCTTGCCGTTCGACCGACGTCTCGCGGCAGATCCACGCAGTCACTTTGCAACCCTTCGCGCGCACTTTCTTTCCCTTTGTTGTCCGGACCTTAGACACTCGTCGAGCTTCCGACACTTCGCCCTCCGGATCTTTTATGATCGACGGAGAGATTGATGTTTCGTCGACGAAATTGAAATTTCGAGGAAAAAAATAAGTCCAGAATCAATTTTCAGTTTTATTTTTTTTTATGTGGTTTTTCCGTATTTCCGAGCTTTAATATAGGCGGAAATGTTACATGAGAAATTACTTTTTTTATAAACTGTTTTTTGGGCTGACATCTATACACTACCTGTGAGAATTTCTCGCACAGCCTGAACTGGAGCTAAAAAGTAAATTTTAAGAATTATTAGTATAGTTTAGAATAACAATATTTTCCTAACGCATGCACGTAAAATCCCGCTTTCTGTTCCTGTGAAGTGTGCGCAGAAAGGTACTTTTTCGCATCGCGTGCGGGAAAAATACTGCGCATGCGTACAAACCCAATATGGTATTTTTTCCAGCACTAGTGCGGTAAAGTGCCTTTCTACGCACACTTCACCGGAACAAAAAGCGGGATTTTCGTGAATTTGTTAGGAAAAATTATGTAAACGGCATGGGAGTAGAAAAGGGAGTTCTGACTCGGGTCAATGCCGCACTCGCCTTCGCCTGCGGCATTTTCACACTCGTCATGAACTCCCTTTGTACGCTCTTGCCATACAAATAACTATTTTTTTATACTACCGGGGAGAATTTCTCGCACGGCGTAAACGGGAGCTACAAATTAAATTTTAAGAATTATCAGTATACACCTTAAAATAACAATATATATTTTTTTTTAGCTGTTGAATTTTTTTTTTTTACGATGCCGAAATGCTTCATTGGCCGCTGGCGAACATTATATCTGTGGAGCATGTGCGTCAATCCACGCAATCACTCAGCAACCCTTTCCGTGCACTTTCTTTCCCTTTGTTGTCAGACCTTAGACACCCGCCGAGCTTCCGACACTCCGCGCTTCGGATCTTTTGTGCTCGACGGAGGGATTGATGTTTCGTCGATGAAATTGAAATTCCGAGGAAAAGGAAAAAATAAAATAAGCCGAGATTCAATTTTCGGTTTTATTTTTTATTTTCATTAATTTTTTTGCTGAATTTTTTTCGAGCTTTAATACCGACGGAAATGTTACATGAGAAATGACATTCCTAAACTATTTTTCAGGCTCATGTCTATACGCCACCCGGGACAATTTCTCGTACACCGAAGCCAGTGTCGCGGAAGTCTTTCCCCCCCGGCAACGAGAGTCTGCATCCCTTCGAACGGAATTCCGGAAACCCGTGGGAGAGTTCCCGGTGAACGGGACTTCGAGTTGGCAAACACGTACGGATGCATCGGGTTCCACAGCCTGGGCCGAATGTAAGGTCGCGGAAGGTAACGTGTCGACGTCACGGACTCCCACAGCGAGTTCGCTAGAGAAATCATGTAGCTCTGTACACATATGTATATAGGATATTATATGAGCGAGAGAGACTTTTGCATCTGTGATGTCTTGCGAGTCTCTCGGCTGTGGCCTACATTTTTGATAGAGCGATAGACGATGGATTGAATTTTGAAAAAGAAAACATTTATTTGTTCTCGATTAATCGAGCAGTTCGTTATTACAATATTTTTTAACTGGCTTGCGAGCTGCTCAAAATTGAATTTTTGTGGCCTATATTTACAAACATTAATCGTTATTTCAATATGTTCAAAGATATTCATTTAACTGGGACGCCAGCGGCGGAAAATGAAATTTTAAGACTTATAAATACAATCTGGAATAACGATATATTATTTTTGCAAGGTGTGTATGTTCTTTTTAATTTTGTTTTTTTAATCACAGAATCTTATCTTGGCCACTGACGAGGCGACAGCGAGTGCAGTTGAATGTTCTCTCGCGAACACCTCGCGGGATAATCCTTGAATATCGTTCTTGAAACTCGATAACGAAACATCGTAATTTCGATTTTTATCTTTATAGAAATCGATTCCGGCGCCAGCGGTTCAATCCGCTGTGTTAAACAGCGCGGAGGAAGTTTGTCCGATCGAAAATACCTCGTTATCGGCGGCTAACGGAGCATTCGAGAAAAGAATCTTTGAAGCAGATATGTTGGATATACGTGTTCGCCGCTTCGAGAAATCCGGATTTAACTTTATCGTACGTTCGTCGTTGGATCGTTTAAGCCGAAGACCACGTTCCTTACCGCTCTCAATTTTTCTCAATACCTACGCGTGGAACTGCTCCGAGCTTCCGCCTCGGCAGAAAATTGCGACAAACAAGGAGATGTCCCGAGACTCGCGTCGCCGCGTTACACTGAAAAGCTACACTTCCGCTGTTCGTCTTCTTCCTCCTCCGCACCGTCCGCTAAGTCTCCAAAGTGGCTTTTAGTCTTCCTCGAGAATCTCCGAGATTAATACTCGAGCGGGTAGCAAAATACTAACGGAACGAGTCTCTTGTTTCGCAGTCTCTCGAATCAAGTTTCGCGAGATCTAATTAGCTTGTTAACTGTAACAGACGCGATAGTTTGCAATCGTAAAAGCTTCGTGATAACCGTAATACAGTATGAAATTTTGTCATCACCGATAAGAAGATATTTTAGCTTTCTCCGCTAATTCCAGATTACACTTGAGGAAAGTCTTCGCCGAAACGGGGAGAAAGTTGGCCACAGTGTCCAAGATTTTATGCAAAAAAACTGAGTGGCTAAAATTTTTTAAATTATTTTTCAGATGGGGGAGTCGACAGCAAATCGTAAATGAAGACGCCGCTCCACTGTCGTCTGTCCTATCGCGGATCGTGGATCGAATCGCATCAAAGGAGAAACGGGTATTTCAACCTACGACGGAAATTGGCTTTTAGTCTTCCTCCAGAATTTCCGAGATTGACCCTTTATAAGTCACATCTTTATCCCCACTCCACGTCCGTTGGTCCCGTTTTGGTACGGTGTTGAGTGGTGTGACTTCTAAAGGGCTAACACTCAAGCGGGTACTAAAATACTTCGAGAACGACGTATGGCGAGATTTAATTAGCTTGCAACTAAACAGACGTGATCGTTTACAATTGTGGAAGGTTGACGAACTGTAATCCCGTATGAAATTGTATTATTTGTTTATTAATTTCAATGAAAACGGGCTAGGCCCAATTACGAGTTGATGGGAAACCCGCTTAAGCGATTTGAAACGGTGAAAGTGACCAGACCTGACGTCGGATGATATAAAGTGAAAAATGAAAGATATATAAAATAATTGGCAAATAGCAAAGAAGCCATAAAAGATAAATGCTAAAAAATAATTCAGAGACTCATAATCAGCTTTCGAGGAATCGTAGGAGTCTTCGAGAATACAAATACCATCCCCGATAAGATATTTTAGGTCCCTCCGATAAATCTCGGATTAAACTTGATGGGCGTCTATGTGAGAGGGTTAAAGAGTTGGTCACAGCGCCCAATTTTTCATGGGACAAAAAAAAACTGAGTGTCGATAAAAATGTTCATTATTTTTAAGATAGGGAGGTCGACAATAAATCGCAAGTGAACAATCGGTCCCACTGTTGTTTGTCCTATCAGAGATCGCATGGAATTGTATCAAAGGAGAATCGAGTATTTCAACCTAAGACGGGAATTGGCTTTTCGTCTTCCTCGAGAATTTCCGAGATTAATACTCGAGGGGGAAGCAAAATACTTCGGTAACGAAGTATTTTCCCGTTTCCCCGATGAGATATTTCAGCTTCCCCCACTAAATCCGGGATTAAACTTGAAGAACGTCTTTGTCGAGAGGGAAGAGAGTCGACCACAGCGCTCAAGCTTTCATTGTATAAAACCGAGTGGCTAAAAAATGTTTCATTATTTTTCAGATAGCGGAGTCGACAGCAAATCGCGAGTGAACACTCGTCCCCACTGTCGTCCGTCCTATCAGAGATTGTCGAAGGGATTGTGTCAAAGGAGAATCGAGCATTTCAACCTAAGACGGAAATTGAATCCTGCGACGGATATTAATTCAGCCACGATTGCACGGACAGAATGAAGTCTTTAAGGCTGTAAAGGGGATGTTCAAAGACGAGTTGGATCGCTGTTCGTGACGTTAACGAGACCTAGCTCGAGCGCCGCGAGTCGGCGATAACGTACGCAGGAAAATTATTGACGAAGTAACGGTGGACAGACGTAAAAAAGATTCTTCTCTTTTCTCAATCGTTTTCCAGTTTTTAATCTCTCGGCGTCTGTGGTTGAGGGTGTTTCGTTCAGTACCAATGCTCGGACACGTATCGATCGTCGGACACTCCTATGCAGATTTGATTTATTCCGAATTAAAGTATTAAAAATCCAATATGACACTTTTAATCGTATCTACAAACATTATTTGATGCACAGAAAAAAGTTATACGATATTTTATTCTAAATTATTTTCCATTGTTGCACTTTTTTACAAGACAGACGGTATTGTGTCGAACTCAATAATCGGACAGTTCGAAGAAATTAGGTCAGCCAGCTTTCTACGTAGCTTATCGTCAGTATTGTTTCGCTCAAATACAATTTTTTCATTGATGTTAATAAATAACAAAGAAATTCTTTTACTTAATATGAAGTAATTGGGTTCGAACATCAGAATTCTCGAAATCTATGATTGTGCGAAAAATTGGGACATACAGTGTCTGAACATACGGACGTGCCGAAAAACCGCGTCCATTTGGACTCTCGTGTATTTGGACTCTAAAGGGCCTCGCAATTTTTGGACCAAATTTTTTTTTGGTTTTTTTTTTTAATTAACTGCCACGTATTCCGACGTATTTTTACGCGCTGAATACGAATCCGCTGGCCTTTTTTGGACTAAAGTACAATGCGGCATTAAGGGGCTCGATTTTCTGCACGATTTTATGCACTTGGCCGACTAAAATAGCTCGGCCGGCTAAAACGGATTAGCCGGCTAAACTATAAAATCCATTAGCCGGATAAGATATTTTAGCCGCCTGGGCCGGCCTATCTGCCCTAATGTGCGGATGCTCTTAACCGTCCGAACATTGGTACCTTTACCTTGCGTTGGAGCAGAGTAACTGGCAGAACGGCGGAGGACGGTGAGGGAGTCGCGAGAGTTTAGAGGATCGAGAATTCTCGACGGAAAAATGCGACGAGGGGTGGGAAACGTGTCGGAAGTCGCCAACGGTCGTGGTAGTGAAACGAAAGCCCTGGCCGTTATGTTCGCTCGACAGAAACAGCTCGCCGGAGAAAAGGCTGTCGGGTAGGGGAGAAAAAAAAAGAAGTTGACGAAGAGAACGAAAAGAAGGAAGTTGTTGCCGAGCGCGAGCAATGGATGGCTGCGGAGCTTTATTACACCCCCGAAGGTTTTATGACCTTTAATCTGGCCGACCCAACATGGCCCGATAGTTATTGTTTCGCCGCAATCTCCCATCCAACATTTCCTCGCAACAGTCTCATCGTTCTCCAGCTGTTATTTAAGAAAATATATATTTACGTGACAATTTTTGCATTTCGCATGCGATTGCGTTTAATTGTGTGAAAGCCTTGGCGACTTTTTGACCTGAAAATTGCAAGAACTCCACTAAACATTTTTAAACCATAAAAAAAATGTTAGTATTTAGCGTTCGGACATGAAACCGCATCGACGGATTTTTTTCTCGGGGAGAATTTTTTTTTCAATTCAGTCGGTCGCACGCGAGAAACTCGGGACAAATTCTCCTGAGACACTTACGGTGATTAAAAAAAATCTATCGGAGCTACGGAGATGGAGATAAAGAGCAGCTTCAAGCGTCCCAGACACAGACCCTGCTTTTTTGTCCATCGACTGATTACAAGCTCTGCCTCAGTCTCTCCCAGCTTTTCTTTTTTAATCGGCTCTGCGGGGTAACTTTTCAAGTCGGCTTTCGTGTGGTGACTTTTCAAGTCTGCTCTCGTGTGGTAACTTTCCAAGTTAAACGCTTATCCGATACGAGATACGATTTTAATTCGGTATCGGTTATTTTTGATAGCTACGTTAGTCAATCGATCGACGTCTGCTTTATTCGACCACTTTCTCTATAATCGTCGAAGACAAATATCTAGAGCTTATTTTTAGATACGCGCGGTGCAGTTTTACCTTAATAAACCCACTCAGTCGTTTGTGTTTACTTACACTGTAAAAATAAATTGTGAATACAATGTGCTGGAACTTGAAATTTGCTCACATTACTTACCTTAATTGAACAAAAATGTACTTTTTCATAAAGTAAAAATACCAGATATAAAACTTAGAAATTCTTTGCCTGACATTTACAATAATTTTAATTAAAGATAACAATTTTAGGGGACAGCGGGGCAAAATGGCACAGCGGGGCAAAACGAGATAATGAGACAAAACCCAATTTTCCAATAACTTTTAGATGGTGGTGATGGTCCGTGGGGCAATTCCGCAAAACGGGATTGAAAAGCCGGATGTATCCTTGGGACAAAATGGGCCATCCAAAAAATATTGTAAAATTGAGTTTTGCCCCCACTGTCCCATTTTGCCCCGCTCTCCCCTACTATGAAATTGCAACGCACATATGGTTGAAATCTCAGAAAAAATGTATGTATAAAAAAAACTTCCAATACCGTTCACTTATTTCCAAACGAAATTTTTTATAGTGTATTCGCGTGTATCAAACACAAATAAGTAAACATAATACGGTGAAAAAAAGTTACGTTCCCGAAAACAATTATTTGACTCCTTGGCGATTCAGCCCGTTATCCGTCTAGACAATAGTAGCGATTCATCAAACATACACAGGAAGTCTGTAGAGCCAGCGCCGGATCAGTGAGGAGCCAATCCCCGGGTTTATTTTGTTTCCCCTTCGTCTATGTACTCGCGTTAGCTTCGGGATTCGAATATAAGCGACGAGTTGATGGATTCGCGGGATGGGGGCAGACCCGCACAGCGGTCCGGGGATGAAAAGAATAACAGATAATCCACATGTGCCTCCGCTCAGTCGGTGTGGTACAACTTTGTATAGCCGGAAGCGAGCGGCAGAGAGGAAGAGCCATGGCGGAGATAGCGAGAAAAATTATTTATTGACTGTATCCGCGAAACGGGGAAAGCGATACACAACGTTAACTTGCGATTGGCAACCAATTCCGTAGAATGAAAAAAAAAGCGAGAAAGTTCTATTTTCCAAAAAGTTTAGGTGATAAAGATTTAGTGTGAGGAAAAGAAATACCATCCTTAGGGAACAAGGTTATAATTTTTTTTGGTACTTTGCGATATTTTATCAATTTATTATACAGACATTTCACTCGACTTTTCGTCCCGTCGCGCTATTTTTATATCGCGCGGTGGGTCATCGTGTACTATAATGAAATGTTAAAATGGGTTATCGGGTTCAATGGAGAAAAACTTAAAGCCCGATTGGCCACAGACTTGAGGCATGAAAATTTCAATAGGATCGTGCATTTTTTTTTAATAGAGTAAATACCTCGATAAAAGCCGAATTAACGCAGATACAAGTCAAGCCTGGTTGCGAATAACTCCGGCCATTCCTCTGCACCAGCAGACATGGTAAAAACAAAAATGTACTAACTATATCCGCGAAAGCGTGGGGGAGTGCGGGGCACACTATTTACTTGCGATTGGCAGAAAATTCCGTAGAATGAAACAAAATCAGCGCATTCTATTTCCCACAAACAGTTTAGTCGATTAGAATTTAGTGTGATGAAAAAATGAAAATTCATGGGACGCAGTGTTACAACTACTTTTCGGGTACTTTACGATGTTTTACAGAACGGCATTTTACTCGACTTTCCTTACCGTCGTGCTATTTTTTACATCGTGCGTTAATTGAAATGTTAATACGAGTTATCGAGCGGTGTTCTCTGGTACAATGGAGAAAAAATTATAAAGCGATTGGCACCAAATTCTGTAGAATTAATAAAAAAATGAAGAAAAAAAAACATAAAAAATCAGAACGTCCTGTTTTCCAAAAATTTTAAGCGATTAGGATTTCGTGTGACTAAAACATAAAAATCAATAGGGCACAGGGTTATGCTTAATTTTTTTTAGCACTTTGCAATCTTTTATTAATTTATTATACAGGCATTTTACTCGACTTTTCGTACCGTACTGCTATTTTTATATGGCGGACTGGCTCACAGTGCACGGTAATAAAATATTAAACTGGGTTATCGAGCTGTGGTCTCTGGTTCAGCGGAGAAAAAAATAAAAGAGCGATTGGCCACATGCTTCAGGCATGAAAATTTCAAGAGGATCGTGCATTTTTTTAATACAGTAAAATACCTCGATAAAACCCGAATCATCGGAGATACAGTTCGGGCCTGGTAGCGAATACCTCCAGCCATTCCTCTGCACCCAGTTCACTGGGTCAAACGGAGAAATCTGAATTCGATATACATTAACATCGAGCAAAAAAAAAAGACAAAAATAATTGGAACTCAATTCGTTGCCTTGTTGCAATCCTTTTTTTAATTCTCTTTTCGATGCATTTTGCACATTATGCGGTTCGAGAATATATGTCGATTTTAAGAGGTACGCGGCCCCTTTAATTCTACCGTTCGGATAATAATTACGCGATGAACTGCCGTCCAGGGACGTCGGAAAATTTTCGTCGATACAATCAGCGTTAACTATATAATCGTTGATTACCTGACGGTGAATACAACACGCTCGCTAATTGCGAATTGCGCGAATGTTCAGGTCGAGCAATAATCGCACAGTGGTCAACCGCTGCACCGCTCATTATGTCAGCGCGCGTTGCTCTTATCTTCACGGTCCTACAGTGACAAATATTCATATTAATTAATTAATTAATTTTTCAATTTTTTTTTTTTTCTGATAAAAAAATATATCGAATGGCAATTTTGCTAATTTTTTCTGGGGCTTTTTTGCTTTTGCAGGAGTACACAAGAAAATAATGACGGGGTGTCCGTTGAAACTACCAAGGAGCCGATATCTCACGGTCGCCGAGGTGTCGGATTATCCCACCTACCAAACCGTGCTCCACGAGGGGTCGAAATGTCAGAGGGCGGAGCACGTGTGCGCAACGGGGCGCAGCCCTAATAAAGTCATTATCGCCTTACCACGATTTCTCTCCATCTTTCCCTCGTTCATCGGAAAACACGTATCGCATTGCTGCAATAAATTCTGCTTTATTTATTTATTGTTATTCACGTCGAGTCAAGTACAATTGCCTTACGAACAAATCGATCCAATTTAATGTCATTCCAGTAAAATGGCTGCCATATTTTCTAGAGATTTTTCTTCTACCAATTTTAATTTATTTCATTTTTATTGTTTATTATTCACTGGGAGTATTAAATTATCCGCTGATCAATCGCGGCGCGCGTATTATCGATTGTTCGATCTCGGAACCGCGGGGTGTTCCGTTAAGCAGCGTCTTTGCCGGTAAATAGTCAACAGGCCACTCCGTTCATCGGAAAACACGTAAAACATCGCCATAATAAAGTCCGTGTAATTTTTTTTATTTTTTTTCCGAACTCGATTCACGTACATTCGTCTTACAAATAAATCGATCCAATCAATTATCGTTTCAGTAAAACCCTTGGAATATTTTTCCACCATTTAGAGAATCCCAACCTTTCTCTCGAAGTTTTATTCCACAAACTTTAATTAATTTAATTATATTTTTTTATTATCTACCGATCGTATTAATTTATCCGCCGATCGATCGCGGCGCGCGTATTATCGATTGTTCGATCTCGGAACCGCGGGGTGTTCCGTTAAGCAGCGTCTTTGCCGGTAAATAGTCAACAGGCCACTCCGTTCATCGGAAAACACCATAATAAAGACATAATAAAGTCCGTTTCATAAGAAAAAATGTCCTACTCGATTCAAGTACATTCGTCTTACAAATAAATCGATCCAATTAATTATCTTTTCATTAAAATCGCTGGAATATTTTTCCACCATTTATAGAATCCCGTCCTTTCTTTCGAAGTTTTATTCCACTAACTTTAATTAATTTAATTATATTTTTTTATTATCTAGCAATCGTTTTGATTTATCCGCCGATCGATCGCGGCGCGCGTAATATCGATCGTTCGATCTCGAAACCGCGGGGTGTTCCGTTCAACATCGCCTCCGCCGGTGAATATTTAACAGGCCATTTCGCGTGGCGTGTCTCCTCCGTTCCCGTGCTCTATTGCCGTAACAATCCTGCGTTATATACACCAGTTATATAGCCGATTATTCCACTATGTATCGTCGCTATGAACGTACGTGAGGCGTGTTCTAATAACCCAACCGCGGTATATCGTCGCGCACGTTTTTATAATATACTGTAAATCATAATAAACCCATGCACGCAGGTGTGATCAAAGGTGAACCGTAAAAGGCCATTTCCGGGTCGTTTCCGGCCTACCGGATTGCCGGAAGCGCACTTTTTTTTATTAATTTCATTTTTCATTTTTTATGTAAACGGAATTCGTTTACCTGCGATTAAAGCTATGCCCGGTATTTTTGCGTCACGTTAATAGGATTTTAATTGGGAATTCGATTCACGCACGCTCTATATGTTATAACGATTCCCACCAATTGATATTCAATCGTTCTCTCTCGTCCGTGCGCCGCACGCTTGCAATTAGGCAAATTCCGTGTGCGGTTAACTCGCACACGGACGATCGAACACTCCGGCGATATTCGACGTTAGAGTGTGTTGATATCTTGATGCACGTGTGTTACATGCACGCCGGGTGCGAGAGGGGGAGCGCGAGGCGATTCCCGAGGATTACACGGCGAGGAATTAATTTCAATTATTAATCGCAGATTTTTTTAATTTTTTAAATTGGCGTACACGTGTAATGCGACGAGATGCGTGTACGTGGGTTTCATTGGATAATCATGATTCGAGCGTTGGGCCGGTACGCGCAACCCTCCGACACCCTCGATAATCCCGGGGACACCCACGCGGTCTCGACGAAGTTTTAATGACGTCATTATCCTTGCGGAATGTGACGTTAATTATTGGCAAAGTCATTAACCGGTCGCTGAGAGTGAAAGAAATAAAGAGATTTATACCGATACTTTCGAGCCGAGAATACCGACGATCCGGCGAATGAGATTTCTGGAGAGTGCGATCGCTCTTTCGATTCGCCGAGATCCGAGTCGTTTCCTATTGTTTAGCTCCGGTGTGGAGATTTCCGTGAGAGATGTTTTTTTTACTCTATACTTGTAGAAAACCGATTTTTTTCTCAATATAGATAATTAGATAGATAGAAGTTTATTTGGTACTGGGATAAATCCTCTAGGGTCGAATTTTATGACAAGTTTGACTTAAGTACGAACTAGAGATCAAACTCAAGTGCGCAGTGAAGTTCGGGCCAAACTTTGATTTTAACTTTGATCTCAAGAGCGATCTTAAGTTTAAACTAATGTCTTTAAATTGGACCCGAAGTGCCATTGCAATACAGGCGGTAAAAATTTAGTGTGGATTAAAGTTAAAATTAAAAGGAGTAGTTCAGAATAAGCAGAAAAAGCAATCAATACGTGCAGAAAAATATTTCTTTTCTCGATGTCTGCATAAAAGAGATTTATTTCGCAATATTTGTAAAAAAAAAGATCTTAGACTCCTCGATGTACCAAATAATGATGAATCAATCAAATACCGTTTCCAGCGAGATACAAGAGTTCCAGTTTCGCGGGCATCATCGACAGCGAGATAAATTTCCGGACCCTCGAACACGATTCGACGTTGAGGCTGTGAATAACCTGTGCGAAGAATGCCCTGCAATATCCGCAACGTGAAAATGTCTATTCCGGTAAATCCGTGAGAAACAAAAAATAAAATCTCGCTACGGAGTATAAGCACGATACGATAAAGAATAGATACGATAAATACGTAAACACCGCGTGCAGATGGCGCTGGATGTCTACGTGAGGGGAAAATTAAAAGGGTCATTCCGCCGAGCGAAATTCACGAGGCTCTTGTGCGGCATAAAAATCGAGAGTGCGATAATGGACGGGATTCCCTCTCGGGTCTCTCCCGTGCTTAAGCTCTATAATACAACAGTCGAGAGAGGTGCGCGATGGTGTATATCCGTGGAGGAGAAGAGATTCGTTGGCGTACATGTGTGTGTGTGTGTGGAAGGGATTGGATACATTATTTATTCGATGTCTCTCGGCTATATATCGGGGCCTCGGGAGGATCTCTCGATCTCTTCACGCCTCGTGCGTCCTCGGGTTATTCTCACTTTTTCGCTTGGCCTCTTCCTCGCCTCCTCACCGGCGCTGCCGGTCGTGTGCCGACTCGCCCCGTCCTCTCTGCTTGTAACGGGCACGGCCGAGAATCGCCTCGCTAAGCGGTCGTAAAATCGAGACAAAGTTTTCCGCACCTCCCCCTCGCGCCGATAGGTATTCATGAAAGCAGCCCGAAACGAAAAGCCGCCTCCGTAACGCAAACCGGATAGAGGCGCCGGTAATGACGAGCTGGCCGAGAAACATGGCCGTCTCCAGTCAGCCGTGCGTCGGGCTGTTTTTTTTTACACCTCAATCTCGCTACGGGTGGAAAGTATTGGGCGATCGGCTATGGAATATCGCAGCCGGGAAACTCAGTCGGGACACATTGTTGGGCTCTCGATGGGATGGGAAATAGCCGAGGGACGTTCTAGAAGCGTGGCGAGTATCGCAGAGGTGATGGACAAACTAACCTACAAATGCATTATGCATCACGGTGAGAAATCGTTCAGCTGCGTGTTCCACCGAATGGATAGATGGGTGGAACTTTTATTGGTACTGGGATAAATCCCCCAAGTGCCATGGCTGTACAAGAGATCACAATGAGGCGCAGATTTTTCATAATCTAAAGCAAGAACCGTAGAGTATGCGTGGCGAGGCAATATAAGTGTGCGAGATCGTAGTACAAAAGAGACGGGAAAGGCGCTACAAGATGAAGTACTGAATGAGGCTGGTGCAGTAAAAGCGGATATGAGTGACATAATAAGTAATAAGAAAGGTAGACTGTAAAAAAAAAATTGTATGAAATTTAATGTACCTGACTGTTTTTTTTGCAAAAACTGCTATATTAAATTTCATGTACAATAATGGTGAAAAATTAATGTTTGGTGTATTAAAAACATTGGAAATACTTTATTTTTAATAATTTACCTTAATTTTACTATAAAGGTACTTTAATTTTGATAATTTACTTTAATTTCAATGAAACGTACATTAATTTCTTATCACAGTTGTACATTTAATTTAATGTATCAGTTTTTGCGTAAAAACTTCCATTCCACTACATTAAATTTACAATTTTTTTTTACAATCCGGGGTAAAATCTGGCGTAGGCAGCAGCCGCGCTTCGGTGTTGTAGTTATCGGTCGAAATCGTTGAATCGGAATAGAGGAAAGAATAGAATGGCTCAAGAAAAATAGGCTGAAACGCGGTAAAAAAAGATCGAGGACACTCAACGAGCAAACATGCGTATCGAAGATACGAATTCACGGGTCGGCAGTACAACGAGGGTTCGGGCCGATTTAAAGGGCATGCGGTAGATACTCAGCCGGTAACAAGTCGGTTTCCCTATTTCTCCCGCAACTGTTGATATTTCGGACAAAAGGAAATTAATTTTTAGTAGACTACATATAAATATAGCAGAAAAAGCTAATTTGTTTTTGTTCGAAATATTAATAGTCATGAAGAAAATAAGAAAATTAATTTGTTGCCTACCGACTCTGTATCGCATGCACTTGATGTTAAAATTTGACCATTCGACACATCGGCAAATATCACGAGCGCACACGTAGGCCCGTAGACAAATGCGGGGGGGGACCTGCGGTTTTGTCAGACGTGCATTCGCGAATTGCGAATTGATTTGCGCGCTCCACCGTGTCAACCACGGATATTATTATTAATTCCTGAGTCCGATGTGCGCGTCCGCGCTTCTGGTGTTCGGTGATGAAATCGTGTTAACAATTTGCGTCTCGTGACGCGATTTGCCCGATTGGGGAAACATTGAAATATTGAAAGCTCGGAGGGGTGTGTAGGCTGGCCGTGGGAATGTGATTTTGTGAAAAGCCAAACCCAGCTCGCCCACCCCCCCCCCCCCCCCCCCCGCCTTCCATCCTCAACTATCGGTATTTTAATTGCGTCGCTGGTTTTAATCCGATTTAGCAATTTCGGTTGCCTATCAGCGCCGCGACGCTTTGTAGCTAAATCGTTATCGCATTGATAGGAAAAAAATGAAAAAAAAAACTTAAAATCGGGATTTATACTCAATGAATTTATCCCTTCATCGGACGCACTCCGGCAGAGACACAATAAAATATCGACAGAAAGTGTATAAAAAAAATTGAGATAAAAATTTAGGGATCGTTTCTTTTGTTTTTTGTTTTTTGTTTTTATACAAGGCTCATCGTTCCGGCGGTGGCGAGAAGTGCCGTCGAGAACTCTCCGCGCGTCCGCGTGAACTTTTTCTCGCTCGCCTTGCACTTTTTTAATATTCGAAAGTGTCTCCGGTGACGCGGATATCATAACGGATATTGAAGAGGTTCGCCTCGAGTGCGAAAAAAAAAATCTGAGAGAGTTCTTGATGGTTACACGAAATACCTTTTTTATGGCTGCGAGTAAACTTTACCTAAAAATAGACGAATTGTTTTCACGCTGAGGAAACTTCAGAAACGATAAAAATAAAAAATGAATTTTTTATTGAATTTTTAATTTTAACAATAACCGCGCTCGAAGCCGTTCGAGGGACCGCACCATGGGAACGAAAATTAGTCAACACGGCCCTATTTTATACAATAGCGCACCAAACTTGCCCACGGTCGTTTATGAATACCGTGAGCGTTTTTCGAAATCCGCGAAGTACCCATTTTTTTTTTCTCGAAAAAAGGGCATTCCAATACACTAATTGTTTTCTCACGGACGAGGCTTTAGAAAGGATCTCAACATTTTTTTTTTATTTCTTCATTGACTTTCGAATGTTATTAATGACCTAGCTCCAAGCCGGTTCAGGGACCGCACTGCGGCAACGAGAAAGAGTCAACACTCGTTCCATTTTATACCATAACGCATCCAACTTGTTCAAGGTCAAAGTATTTATTTTTTATTTTTTTCGTGAAAAAAGGGAATACTAGTACACGAATTGTTTCCTCATGGAGGAGACTTTAGAAACGACTTTACAATATATTTTTTTTACGTCTTCATTAAATTTCAAATTTTATTTATGACCGAGCTCCAGGCGGTTGCAGGGACCGCTCTAAGGGCACTATAAATAGTCGTCGCCCGGTTCCATTTTATACAACAACGCTCCTAACTTGGCCAAGGTCATACATGAATACTGTGAGCGTTTCTCGAAATCATTTTTTATTTTTTTCGCGAAAAAAGGGTATACTAGTGGTTTTTCGTGGGCTACGCCACTGGGCACCGGAATATTGATCGAGGGGCGCGCAGAGGCCCTTACGCTTGGCGCCAGAGCCTCGGAGAGCCGTCAGCGGCAGCAGCCCTTATGTAGGTATAGGCTGCTTTCGCACATTATGCCCCTCGGAGGGGAAGTAGAAAAAAAAAAAAGAAAAAAGACAGAGAACAGTGCACCGAGTCGGAGAAGACTCTCCAATGATCGCTGTTCCACGATAGTTCGCGTTAATTCTGTCCCTCAATTTTATGCATCGCCGAGATATCCTCCTCGTTCTCCGTGTCTGCGCGGCCCACCCACTGTTTCCCGGTAACTGAACCGATTAAGTGCTCTTAAACAACTCGAATCGAGGCGGAAGATAAAAAAGAACATTATTCAAGAATAAATAATCGTACATTCGCAGTGCTGCCGGACCGATAATTAACATCAGTTTAATCAATGCCCCAGTGCTTGCCGAGATAATACACTGGAGCTTCTGCCTGCTTTCAGAATAAAAAAACTTGTACTCATTCGACTACGCATTGTCGATCACATATGATTAATTTTCTTTTTTAATTAATAGAATGCGCGAATTACAAGAGCTTTTTTTAATTCCCTGTGTCGCTCTTTGCCGGAAGATAATTAAAATCAACTTAATCGACGCCTCAGTGGTTGCCGAAATAATACACTAGAGCTTCTGCCTGCTTTCAGAATTAAAAAAAACTTGTGCTCATTATTCGACCACGTATTATGGATCACATATGATTAATTTTTTTTCTTTATTAAGAGGATGCGCGTATTACAAGAGCTTTTTTCAATTCCCTTTGTCGCTCTTTGCCGAAAGATAATTAAAATCAATTTAATCGATGCCTCAGCGTTTGGCAAGATAATATACTCGCGCTTCTGTTAAAAAATGAAAAGAAAAAAATTTGTAATCTTTGGACCACGAAGTATGGATTATATATGATTAAAAATTATTCTTTTTTATTTTCAATTCTCTTTGCTCCTCTTTGCCGGAGAATAATTAAAAAATTAGCAGCCCGAGCGTGCAGGAGTTCTCGGAAATTCGTTCGCGTGTACCGCACGCGGGGCTGAAAAATTTACGAGCCAAGCCCGCGTTAATCGCGGCCCAAACTCTGGCTTCATCTGCTAATTCTTTCTGTTCTTTTGTGCTTTTTGTCTATTTTCTCCTCGTTTTTCTCTCTCCTCGCTACTTTGTCACTTCCCTTTTCCATTACACGCCGTGTACCAAATCGCCCACGGAAAACATCAAAGGGCTACTAGCATGATCCGCCGAACACCGCACTCGCGGCCGATCGTCGCTCCGCGGATTCGGTTTCGTGTCCTCGCGCGTTTATTGCCGCACCACACTTTACGCGTTGCAACTGACGCTATTGAATCGTCCGACGAACGGACAAGGGAAGGGCGACCTGTTAAAATCAAAACCGTCTCCCTGAATGGTTCGCGCAAATGCACGAACTGCGGCTTAGGCGTTAATCCACCGGACGAGATAAAGCCGTATGAGGGACTGCTCAAATTAGCCCATCGCTGAGAGTTTCCGACATTCGTTTTATTAAAAAAAACTTCCACCAGTTCGTCCTGCGAACTTTTAGAATTTTTTTTTTTTTAATTTGGCTGAAGATGGAATTTTTTTCTGTTGTGAAATTAAGTCGCGAGAGCCTTTTTTGTTTTGTTTCGTTTATTTTTCACGGGACGAACACTTATAGGGGAAACCGGGGCAAAACGGGGTACTGGGGCAAAATGGGGACATGTACCCCGTTTTGCCTCAGATGGTTTTTTTTAATATCCTTGCAAAACCAGTGACAATACAATTTTGGTGCGAAATACAATGGATCTATGCGTTCGGTATCGTTTTAGCAGGTTTTCTTGCTTAGCGTCCCCGTTTTGTCCCGGTCCACGGGAAAACCGGAGCAAAACGGGGACATGGAACAAAATGGGGACATGTACCCCGTTTTGCCCCAGATGGTGTTTTGTTTTTAACCTTTCAAAACCGGTGTCAATACAATTTTGGTGTGAAAAACGATGGATCTATACTTTCGGTAACATTGTAACAGGTTTTATTGCTTAGCGTCCCCGTTTTGCCCCGGGTTCCCCTACATATAATACAGTAATGCGAGTGTCTGTACATTAATTGGTGGCTATGGCTGAAGCTAGGGATAATAGAAAAATGAATATAATGAACTCTACTACTATAATAGAGTGCAAGACTAATATATATATACAGCATATACGATAAGGGCAACCCTTGACTGGGCTAGCGTATCGGACTATAATCGAGGGCGAAGAAGGGATTGACGCAAAATTGAACGAGGAATCTCGAAAACGTCACTGATCTCGTGGAATTTGTTGGCATGACGCAGCATTTTGGGAACTAAGCTGTTTTTTATTTAATTTATCCCATGTTTTTTATTTTATTTATTCCATAGTCTGCATGGAAAAGACACTGGGATATTTATCGTCTATCGACGAACTGAAAACTACATTTCTTTGGGACGTACAGATTTTTTTCTCTATATCTAGTTTTCGGTAGAACTGCAACAATTTTTTAAAATAAAACTTTGTTTTTCATCCCTTTGCTATTTTTTCCTCCGTCTTACCGGGAATTTCTCTCGATGCAACATAAAGCCTCATGAGTTTCCGTCGTTCATTTTATTCTAAAATTCCCATCAGCTCGTCTCGCACACTTATAATAAAAAATCCACCTAAGATAAGAAATTTGTCCAGTCGTGAATTTACCTCTCGGGAGCCTTTTTTATATTATATATCCCATCGTCTCGGCGAAAAAAGAATACCACGATACTTGCCGTCTATCGACGATCTGAAAACTGCATTTCCCTCGGAATTACAGATTTTTTTCCCCCGATATCCAGTTTGCGATAGAACTGTAATAATTTTTTAATTAAAACATTTATTATTATTTTTTAGTTTTATTTTCATCCGTCCGCATTGAAGAAATGTTTATCGGGGAATTCCTCTCGGTGCGGGCTAAGCGTGCTGAATCTTGGCGAGGATTGTCGTAATTCCATCGTCCCGATGGTCGGAACGCCGCGCGAGAAAAGCAAAGAGAATCATAGCGGTAGATAAGAAGCGCAGCGGGGTGGGACACATGCGAGAAGCGATTTTCCTGCTCGATAGTGTAGCGGGCACCAGCAGCAGCAACACGGAATGGAATTCGCGATAGATATTGCGTCGAGAGCCGGGCTCGGGCTCCCGCATGGGAGTGCGAACGCGAACGACGAGAACGAGCAAAAAAAAAAAAAAACGGCGTGTGTAAGGGAGAGATGAAGAGCGAGACTAAATCGCGCCTCGCGCACTCGTACGCCTCGCGGGTCGGGTTATCACCCCCGGTTATTCCATTATCGCCGAGCGTACACTGTACTCCGACGATAAAGTGGGCAATCAGAAGCATCTGCGCGAGAAAATTAGAAAATTATGGTATATAAATTGTATAATGGATATATGTATATAAAGTGTAGATATGAACATATATATATATTCTTACGCGTATATGCTTTATAGTATACGAAATGGTGCGACCGGACTCGTCGTCGTCAACGATAGCCAAGTGGTCACGGGCAGAGACAGAAACAACTTGCACAGAAGATATCCGATCCATACAATACAGATGGAAGAAAAATAATTTAATAAAATAATTTAAAGGAATAAAAAATATCTAATCAGTTACATTATTCAATAGGCTCAGGTTACTATATTTTTAGAGATTTCTTTAATAAACTAATATAGTTTAAAGAATTGACAGACTACGCGTCTGCAAAAATTTGCAAATAGCTTTTTTGCCGTCGATACAATTAATGAATAAATAAATCGATTAAGATGTATAGCGAACGAAACACAGAACCGACATGGAAATAAGATTTCCGAGCACATATAATACATATCCCATATAATACAAACCGAGAAAAAAAAAATTAAACAAGACAATAAAAATAAAATTACGAAAAATTAAATCAATAACATTATTCAATGGCTTCGGGGTACGATATTTTTTAAAGATTTTTTTATAAACTAATATGTGATTTAAAAAATCGATGGACTATTCGTCTGGAAAAATGTGCAAATAGCATTTTTGCCCTCGATAAAATTGATAAATAAATAAATCGATTAAAATACTTACTGACCTTGTTTGGCTTCAACTGAATAAGTTTCCGTCGAACGAAGTGGAAAGATCTAAAAAAGAAAGAGATCAAATGTTGGTTGAAACGCGCGTAAAGTCCAGAAATTCTGAATCCTTTATACGTAAAAACGACCCTCGTCTTGATTTCTTCCGCTGAACCGAAATTGCATTTTAACCGCGCTCATGGCCTTTGCCGCAAATGTAGTACGCTTAGACTCTACTCGAGTCAAATGTTATTACGCGGTGGGAAAATATATTTTATACACCGTCTCGGTGAGGCTGTGCGGTAGGACGGCTCTCGAGCCGGTCGGCAGTCACTTTTCGAGGGCTCAAGTCGTTAGAACGTACGGTAGGTACACACCAACGGCAGTCGGTGAGCGCAGCGATAAAGAAACCGAGGCAAACGGGAAAAAGCTTCTCTCCGGTGTATACTCGAAAGTCACACCGGGGCTCTCACTCTCTCCCTCCCTCGCTCGAGCTTCCGACGGTGAGCTTTTTTCTGGCCGGAGATTTTGGCCCACCGGACATGCAACTACGCCTGTAAGTCGCCGAACAATATAGAGCTTTCTCTTAACCGCTGCGAACGTAAAATCTACCGTCAATTTTCCATTTTCATTTTATTTAAATCATTTTTTATTTTTATCCCAGTTTCGCATTAAATAATCATTTATTTTTATTCACTTGATGCAAAAGTTAAATTTCACTTAATTTAATGTTTTTGAATTTTTATTCTAGCTTTGCATTAGATAATAGCTGGTTTTTATTTATTTTATCTACAACATTTTGGAAACATTTTCGAGCATAGTTTCGTAAAAAAATAAAAATCAGCGAGGTTTTGCGATTAAGGACTAAGAGTTTTAATCGCTCCGGCCTCGTTCGCTCCGCTGCCCGGCTTAAGAGCCGTACAGCCGAAGTTTCGAAGAACAACATCGCGCGGGGTCGAAGGTCGAACCTATCGGTTCGCCCTCCGAGGTAAACGATCGAGTCGATTGACTCGGCTCGGACGGAGGAGCCGGAGCGGATCCGACTCTGAGCGAGTGTATGCACGGTTATGTATTCAATGCGAGGGCATTACAGATCCAGAATGTATTCCCTATGGAAAGTAGAAGAACCCCGTGGATAAGTTCTACCGCGATGGAAATTTCATTCGCGATGAAAAAAAAAAAAAAAAAAAATTCTGGGCGTTGTAAGAGAAGCGGAACGTCTTCGGAGGCCCCGAGGCCGAGCGAAGGAGCAACCAATTCTTCCATCCGCGGATCGAGGGAGTTACTCTTTGCATAGAATTGATTTCGGCAACATAGATATACTTCCCTCCGGTTATCCGCACGGCCAATCGTGCCGGCCGAATGAAAATTCCCATCGAAAAAGCCCCGGGCGGTCGTAATAAGACGATTCGATGAATATTTCTCGTAAGTCATGTTAAATTAAGTTGCCGCATCGCCTTTTAGTATAATTCCCATTGATTCTCAAAAACAAAAAAAAAAGAATCAATCACAAAAATCATAAAAATTGATTGAACATATAAAAAATGCATCCTTATTGTTCGATGCGAGGTCAACAAATATCATTTTTAAGGCATTCGGGATCGTCGCCAAATTAAGAGTGAAACTCAACTTTGTGATGCAAAATCTAACAAGCTTATTCAAAGAAACAGAATCAATATGTCTTTTATAAATATATTTCTGATTGCAGTTGTTAATATCTCCGATCATGAGCCCAACTCTGAGATCAACCTCTGTGTTCTGTATTCGAGTTCAGACTGTCAATTTCCCGCTGGCGATCTGCGAGGCGCAAATTGATGCGTTTGCAACTTGTTCTGTGCCCATATTTAGGCAACGAAAATCGAGCGTCGTCCGATTCTTTACTCTGCAATATTGATCTATGCCCATATTGGGATGCGTGCAAATCCCTACACGTGTCGGCTTCGCGATTGTGTGGATTTGCGAATAAGTATTTCCAAATTTACTTTATGAATTTATTCGATTTTAATCATCAAAAATAATTCGACGCACAACATTATCCAGGCTCTTAAGTGCCCTTGAATTGTTATAGGAAATTAAAGAAGCAAAACAAAAATAACATCATCCTGAGGAAATCATCCGAGAGGTCCGTGTCCGGAAGGATTTCGTTTCCGACGCACAAACTGCAAGTCCGTAGAACCAGACAGAACGAGGGCATTGAATAGTATCGACCGCACCGAGAGCTATACATTTTTTCGCGATGGGAAGCCTTGGCATTGAGAGAACCCGAGAGACCGTGGGGACAAGTCTTGGCCGTGAACAATCCATGTAAAATTAAATTGCCCAATCGCCCCGACGTATAATTCCCATAAATTCGCAAAAAAAAAAAACAATAAAACAAAAAATCATAAAAATTAATTCAAAATTAATTTTTAATTTAATAATTTAAGAGCTTTAAATTTTAATTTAAGGCTCTTAAATGCTGTTGAATTATTACAGGAAATCAAGGAAGCAAAACAAAACAAAAAACACCAGCCTGCAGATAATCCTCGAGGACCGCATCCGGAAGGATTGCGTTTCCGGTGCAAAAACAGCAAGTCCGCAGAGCCGCCTAGGACATTGAAAGCCGAGGACATTGAAAAGCATCGACCGCACCGAGACGTATACATTTTTTCGCGATAGGGAACCTTGGCATTGGGAGAGAAACGCCAGATAGACCGTAGCGACAAGCCTAGGCCGCGAACAATCCGTTTTTTTTTCATCTTTGTTTTTTGTTCGTCGTCCCTGTTCTATATCTGCTCTCTCTTTATGCTCGTCTCTGTTTTTTTCATGCCGGCATTTCTTCTCTTTATTTTCCGCCCACTCTCGATCCTCCCGCCCGGTTTTTCATGCGACCTATTGTCAGCGGGTAGACGCTTTGAAACTACTTTTCACCCTGGGGCTACGTTTGTACGTACCTAACTTCCATTATTCATCTGTGTGTTTGCGGCGACGATGTGAACTACAGCGGTGAGTTATACACACCATCACCGGTTGGCTCGTACGTAACGGGCTGAAACTTTGCCGGGAGCTTCGTGCGCGTCCCGCGGTGGCGCTGCCGGACCGGTGAGCCTCAGTCGCCGTTTTCGTGTATACAAGTAAGCTTCGCCGTTTTGCCTATTACAGTGACAAACCACCTGGCGTGAAATGTTCAATGTCACGTACCACGAACTCTCGTTAGGTGAGCTGTCTCCGTTGCGGTACGTGGCTGGCTGTGGTATAACTGACATACATACGAAGCAGAACGGCCGCGTGTAGCCCGTTTGTACGTGTAGCAAAACGGAACGGGGAGAGAACAATCCGGCTGCGTTCGAACGTCGGTGAAGACCGCAGACACGGCCGGTGGAACCGAGAAATTTCACCGAACGCTGAGACACCCGGAGCCCGCGCGGACAGTGCACGGAAGAAAATTAGCTCGGGCAGAGGGCGAATCCTCGAGCTCGAACGGCCAAGCGCCTCGGGCCTTTCGGCTATCACGGGGTCTCCGTCAGGAGCCACGGTCCGACTAATAACAACCGCGCTATCTCTGAATTTCTAATAACTCTGTAACGGAGGAAATTCGGCGGTGGTTAAGAGACTCCTAGGTTCAATGACCTTTTGCCATATAGTGGTAAAGCTAAGGTGAGCCTGAAGGTTCTATTCATAAAATTGATGTTCTATTCTGAGCATGTAAGGTGGTATCTCGGTTTCGGGCCATCCGCGGGAAATGGCACGAGGCAGGAGGAAAGTGCTGCGCTCGTATGAACCGTATTTAGTTTATTAAGTACTAGCGGTTATGCCGGCTCGCGCGCTCCCACATTATCGCACGGTTTGTAGCACGTGGAAATCCATTACATATGAAATGGAATTTCGGAATTTCGAAATGCATTCTATATGCTATGAAAATCGGCGGGGGGACGAGGCAACCTATCCGAAAGAGGGGCTCAGGGCCGGTTTCATAAATCATGCCCGGGTAATTAGCTTCTCTCTCTGACATTCGCACTACCGCAGCACCTCGTTCCCTCGTTCTATGTTATCCAAAGTAAGATTCTGAACGGGCCTCAGTTGAGGAGGGGGCAAACATCTAAACCAACAAACAAATTCACAAATTTCCAAAATATATATATAAGACCCGACTAGTACTTTTGCACCCAAGGTCGACCGGCAAACGCCCCCTGGCGTTTGGGGCATCGTCACAGTCTCCGTTAGGAGTCTGGGGCCGACTAATAACACCGCGCTATCTCTGAATTTCTAATAACTCTATAACAGAGGAAATTCGACACTGGTTAAAAGTATTCAGGTCTCAATGACCTTTTGACCCATAGTTCTATAGGTCACTGTAGGTCCTTTAGTCTTATAGTGGTGCGACAAAATGATCTATCCCAAAGGATCTATTCATAAAACTGCTTTTTTGTTCTGAGTATATAAGGTAATTTATCGGTTTCGGGCCATCCGCCGGAAGCGGTACGAGGCACGAGGAAATTGTGGCGTTCGTATAAGCCGTATTCAGTCTATTAAGTATAAACCCGACCCGAATGATACTTTTCTACCTCAAGCTCGACCGGCAAACACTCCGGGCCTTTCGGTTATCATCACAGTCTCCGTCAGGCGCCACGATCCGACTAATAATAACGGAGTACCTCTGAATTTATAATAACTCTATAATAGAGAAAATTCGGCGCTGGAATATGTCTTTTTAAGTGATATATAGAAAGATTTAAAAATATACTAGGTTTAATGACCTTTTGACCTATAGTGGTGGGGCAAAAGTAAGCCTGAGTTCCATGGTAAGCATGGGTTTCATTCATAATATTGATGTTCTGCTCTGAGTATATAAAGTGATTCCTTGGTTTCGGGTCATCCGCGGAAAGCTGTACGAGGCATGAGGAAATTGTGGCGTTCGTATGGGCAGTATTCGGTTTATTAAGCATAAACCCGACCCAAATGGTACTTTTCCACCGCGGCGCATCCTTCTCGACGGTGCACCGCACCCATACTAGCAACCGAAGCTCGTATAGCGGTACACCGAAGTCTTGTGCAAAATTTAGTAAACGTACGAAACGACGAATGGAACACTGTACGTTGATTCCGCACCACCCAACCTACCCGCAGAATTTACAGTCGGCCGTAGACGGAGCGCAGAGATTGCTCACTCAAAGTTGTAGGGATCTGAAGGACGAGGCTTCCGAATTGTTGAAATAATAATTTTCTACTTTCCTTGAGATTTTCTCGAAGCGGTGTTTATAATTTTCTTAGAAACCGTTCCGAACGCCTGAACTCCGGCAGAACTTTTATACCGTAAAGTTATTAGCTGCCATTTCTCGTATAGTTGTGAACGTGCGGAAATAATTCGCCGATATGATTCTTGAAGAAAAAAAATATATATATATCGGCAACAGCCTGGCTAACGCTTTCTCACCAATAGCAGCCATCTTCAGTCTGGCGCGACAGCCAATCACAGCACGACTGAAGGACGAACCCCTTCGATATCTTCGAGTCTTCTTGTTTTCTTGACAATGAATTTTTTTTCTCAAAATCTCCTTTAAGCTTGTCGAGAGACGCGTTTCTGCCGATATATAAAATTGCAGCCCGTTCTCCCGTTGCGGGGCAACTGCATACCGATATTAATATCCGCGAGAGGCCCCGACCCTTTAGGCAGATCCATTGTGCGGCGTCTGGAAGCCTCGAGAAAGTTCTTTGTAGTCGGCTGGCTGAGCCCCGAACAGTCCGTCTAGCTACGACGAGTGAATGAGCCTCGTACTAGAGAACAGAGAAAAATGCTCGGAACGAAAGATAGACAGAAAGTCTAGCTAGACACCGGCTAGACCGGAGAAAGTCAAGGAAAATGTGAGATCACCGAGCGAGAATATGCGCAGTGGACGCGTGTTCCGTGTCAGTCCCCGACGGACCATTTAAAGCCGCGCTCGCCCGTATCAACTGTTCAACCTTTCCGTCGGTTTCCTCGGGTCAAGACTTTTTTTCGCTGACAAAGTCACGTTGCACGGGAGACCTATTTGTACACTACAGAGTCCTATAGATGCTTATAGATTAAGGTTAGGTGTGTTGCGCATCATAGGGTGCGCAGTAAAAAACATAATTAACTACCGTTTGTACTGGCTCGCGCGCTTCGCACGCCTGCAATGATTTTGTAAAATAGTTTTGCTGTTATTTATTCTTTTTGTACACGGGACGAACCCTTTTTACATAATTACATTTTTGCAAATGCGCATACATAATTCATTCGCAATTTATTATGTTTTCCTCCGGATTATGTTTTGAAATGAATTTTTGTACTATTTGTATTTGTAATAATAAAAGGGAACAAAATAACTTATTTTTACGTAACGAACACATAGTAAATTTATATTGTGTGTACAGCATGCACTATAATTTTTAATCAGCTTCATCAAAAAAAGGTGGGCTCAGCTTTTGGAAGGGGGGGGGGGAGGAGGGACAAACATCCATACCAAAAAAATCGACAGTTCTCGAAAATATATATATATAAGATGATGCGAAAAGATAATAATAATAATAATAAGATGATGCGAAAAGAGAAACGTGAAAAGTATGCAGAAGGAAAGAATGTCTGTAGATCTGCTGTGAGTGGCTTATCGTCATTATTCTCATCCGCTATTTTCCGAAGCGAAAGAGCCTCCGATCTCAGAAGTTCGTCCCTCGCCGAGAATCGTCTGCTTCGCAGTCGCACTCGTTAACTCCTGCCCGCGAAAGGTCTCGCGGGGGAGGGTCAACGATCCGCCAGGAAGCCAATCTATTCCGTGAAGCTAAAACTGGACTGACGTGTCTATAGAGACTTTCTTCCAGCTCATCGACCAGCGCTGTCGTTACGTAACGGACTCGCGAATATCTCTCTATAACCGTATCCCCCGGGGAGATCTCGAGTTCACCGGGACAACAACGGTACGAGAGAAAGAAAAGAAAAGAAACAACGGAATGCACTCTGAACTCTTCGGAAAGATATATAATGTACAAAATGTACTGATACAGGAAACCTCGGATGTGGAACTTTTATATAACGGACGAACATTTTACACAATTAAGAACACATTCGTTTTTGTATAAACAGTCTTTTTATTCTTTTTTTTGTAATGTACAAATTCAATAATCAACGATCCGTGTCGGAAATGATGTCACTTCCGTGACGTGAAGTGACGTATTTTTGGTGTGAGGTCACTTCCGGTCAAAGAAGAAATTCTCAAACCGGAAGTGACGTATTTTCGGTAAATTTGCGGAAATTGTACTTTCCGGTTTCTGAATTTCAGAGACCACAACGAGGGTGCGAAGCGCTCGAGTCACAAGAACCTGCTGGTTACGTTATAAACCGTTCGCCACGTTTGTCATCGAGTTTTCCATTAATAAAATGCAATGACGAAAAGGCAAAAGACTTCGAGTAATGGTCTGTATTACGCAACAGCAGATGCTGTGACCCGACTAAATTGGATAACACCAAAGACCGATCTATGATTCCATCGATTTAGCTCGGCGTTCGACGCCGTAATACGCCATTTATCGTCTGTGTGTGCGGTGGAGAGTGCAGGCATTACCATTGCGTACCGTGGACCTAACCTCCTAGTTTCCATAATCCTCTTAAACGCTACGTGTACCTTCTGTCTGAAATGCCATGCTCTGTGCAGCGAACCCTCCGCAGCCGGCAGCTGCACTTAAATCCGGCGAAATGATCAATAAAACGAAGCCACCGAGTTCCCCCTGTAGGCTGTTCGCAAATAATAACCTCCTTTCGTAAATCATTTTAACGATGCGATAGGTAGATGAGAATCTTGGCACGAAAAACAAAATGCAGATAGAATTAGTTTAATCCCTCCCACGCCCGAACATGTATAATCCAATATCACAACAGTCATCTCCTTCCTCGGTTCGGATAGTCCAGCGAATAACAAACGAAAGGTTGTTCTCCACGGTGGTGTAAAATTCTCGTAAAGCTTTGAATTAATTGTAATGCATTAAGAGAGCGTCAAGATAGCGGAGGCTCGGGCCGTGTACTTATGTAAAATAATGGAGAGTACGAAACAACCAGTGTTGGATATTATTTTCACGAGTGGGTTGGCGAGGAGAAACACCGAGTTTGTTTACGGAATTGCTCTCCCAGACGAGAAAGTACTTTCCGACCGACGATGTCGAGAACGACGCCGGGCGGCGGACGAAGAAAATGGGTGGCGTCGCGACGTCGCGACGCCGATAGCTACGGCATTTTCATTATTGTACGTCGAATCCTCGATGTACACAGCACCATCTCGAGAGTCCTTCCGTTATATCCACTCCACGGTATTACGTCGTCAACTTGTTCCACAAACTTTTTTCATTACCCTCTGTGAAATACATCTTCGATAAAAAAAAAATGAATTCTCACGAAGGAACTTTCTACCTTTTACTTTTTTCATCAAGGAACAATTCGATCGAGCCGTTCGATCTATCGAATCCTACATCCCTTAAGGTAAAGGTACTAATGCTCAGACGGTTAAGAGCATTCCCAGATTCGAGCAGTTATTAATTGGGCAAAAATGATTTGTTCGTGTAAATAAATGAAACCACTGTCGAGCTGGTACTTTCTAGTTTCCAAAACACATCGATAAATTACAAAAAGATACATATTTTTTTTTATTATGGATGAAAATAAGAAGCGAGTCCAAATGTACCAAAAAATTTACAGAATTCTGATGTACGAAGGCAACTGGTTCATGATAGCTGAAAGAATTTCTTTGCCATTTATTAATTAAATCAATGAAAAAAATTGTATGTAACAATACTGAAAATAAACTACGTAGAAATCCGGCTAATCTTACTTTTTCGAACTGTCCGATTATTGGGTCGCGTATGTTGCAACTCTTGTACCAATCTTCGGGAACTATATCGTCTGTCTTTTAACAAAATGCAACAATAGAAAATAATTTGGACTTAAAACTTGTATTACTTTTTTCGGTGCATCTAACAATGTTTGCAAATACGATGACAAGTATCAAATTGATTTCTAATACTCAAATTCGTAATAAATAAAATCTGCATAGGAGTGTCCGACGATTGGAACGTGTCCGACCATTGGTAAAGTTACCTTAGCGCCCCCTCACATATTCACGATTTTCAGGTTTCCCTGACCGTTGGCTGTCGAGTTAAAAGTTTGGAAAACAAAAAAAATATCCCCCTTGTGTTACGCTGTTGCCAGTCTTGAATTATTTCGCAGGGTGAAAATGGCTCGTGTCACTCGTGACTCACATCGCCATCGCCCCCGCGACACATTTCGCTCAATCGTATCAGTCCGCAACGCGCCGTCCGTCGGGAGCACGCACGACAATTTCCCCCTCGAAGTTCGAGCCTGAGCTCTCGAAAAGTTTTCCCACGGAACAACAATTATCCGTCTCGATCGGGGAGTAGCAATTTCATTCGAGGGCCCACGTCAAACTTCATTAATAAAACAGGAACTGCTTTAGTGCCATCGTATTCTAGTTTATTTCTCGTAATGAGCCCCTTCTTTTTGTTCCGCGTCGAGTGGCGCTGCCGCTCTTGATTCTACCGCGGGGCGGGCCGACCGCAGCTGCGGCCCTCGAGAGATCGAGTGGCTCACTGAACTATACCCGCATCAATCGATTCATTGATATACTTGCTCGGCTGAGGGTGATATAAAAACATTTATTTTCTCACCGAACGGTTACTTACTCAATAAAATCTTATGTAAAAAAAAACCCTTTTCGCAAAGTTAAGGCACCAATGTTGGACGCGAATAGAAAATATTTTACTCGCGACAATACTACGAACTGCGCGGATTTCAAACGCCGAATGAAATTTCCGAGCGTCGTCAAATGGCGAGTTTAACATCGTACTCGCTAATAAAACAATGATACACGCATGTACACATCAGTTAAGAGCATGTGACACACACGTATCGATGCTCCGATGGTAGCAAATCGTTTTCCCTATTTTTTCCGTGATGGTTAATGCTTCGACCAAAATCAAATTAGGATTTTGTAGTCAATAGATATAAGTATGAAAACCTAATTTGCTTTTGCTCGTCGTATCAATCGTTTTGGAGAAAACAGGGAAGGCGATTTGTTACCGAATGAGTCTTTAAAACATGCCCTTAAGACACAAATGTTTAATGCGAATACAAAATATTTTCTCCGCTTAGTTACTTCGAGCGGTTCAAATTTCAAACTGAAGGAAAATTCCCAGCGTCGTTGAATGGCGAGTTTAACATCGTACTCGCTGATAAACGTTAACACTCGCATATACATTATACTTAGTTAAGGCACCAATGATGACTCGCAAGATATCTGCACGACATGAAATTACATCTTTGGCACGTCTCTATCAATGCACGGCTTTAAGAAAAAAAATTGTTCGCTCGTGGAATTTTATTCTCTAAGTAAATTTCCCCGAGCAAAATTTGTGCGATGCAAATCACAGCCTTTATATCGTGACGAAATTTAGTATCAAGAGAAATTCATCAGGGTCATCACTGACGTTGGTCGCAAATTAAAACAAAAATTCCTTTGCAAAGTTTCTTCGAACTCCAAAAATTGCAAACACTGAATGAAATTTCAGAGTCTCGTAGAGACTAATATGAACATTATATACAACTTCCATAATCGACGCAGCAGCGCGACGTTTACAAACAATTTATCAGCGTGAGACCGAGCCGTCCACGTTCTTTCTCGATGTTGTTGACTTTTACCTCGACGCGTTGACCGACGCTGATCGTCATGCCGCCCATGAAATTTTTGTGAATCAATCCGCTCCTCTCGACGCCAACGTCGACGAATGCACCAAAGTGCGTGATGTTTCGAACGACGCCTGTCAGAACCGTGCCGACCGACAAATCGTCCAAGCTCGTGAGGCTTTTGCGGAACATCGTCACGTCGCCCTTCGCCCTTATGTCCTGTCCCTTCTCCATCGACAGGCCCTTGACGATAACGTCGATGGTCTCGATCGTTGTGCCGATTTTTTTCGCAAGACTCGGGTAACCCTGACTCGCGCATAACTGAACGGCGAATATGAAGCTGCTCGTACCCAGTTGACGGAGATCGCATTTCGCGAGCTGCAAAAAGGATTTCGCGACATCGTACGATTCCGGATGAATCCACGTTTGATCGAGATAGTTTATCGACGATAATTTTTTAAGATCGTTGCCCTGTGCAGTTTCCGGCATTATCCTGATGAAACCTGCGCACTGCTCGAAGGTCTTGCTGCCGATGCCCTTGACCTGCATAAGATCGTTTCTGTTGGTGAACGGACCGGACGATTTTCTCCAGTTGATGATCGCATTCGCCTTAGAGTCGCCCAAACCCGCGACCCTCTTCAGCAGCGACACCGATGCGGTGTTCACGTCGACACCGACGAAACTCACAGCTTCCATGATTACCTGTGACAAACACGAACGTTAATTAGTATCAATTAGTATTAATTAGTATAAAAACAGAATTAAAAAGAATAGGCTTACAAAATACTTTTAAAAAATTATCGAGAAAAATACCTCGTTCAATTTTGAAGCTAATTGTTTTTCGGGCAGATCGTGCTGGTACATCCCAACGCCGAGATGTTTGGGTTCGATCTTGACCAATTCAGCCATCGGATCCTGGAGGCGTCTCGCTATGGAAACAGCGGAAACGACGTTGACGTCGAGACCCGGAAATTCGGTGGATGCTTCCTTGCTGCAACTGTAGATGGATGCTCCGGTCTCGTCGACGATCGTGTAAACAACGTCGATAGGCTTGAACGCCTTGTTCTTAATGAGACTGGCGATGAAAACTTCCGTCTCCCTGCAGGCGGTACCGTTTCCGATCGCGAAGATCGTGCACCGGTATTTCTGAACCATTTTTACGAGAACGCGTTCGGCGTTGTGTCTGGAATTCGAATTCTCGCCATGAGGATAAATTGTTTCAGTTTCGAGCATGTCGCCTTGCTCCGACACAACGGCCAGTTTGCAGCCATGTCGAAATCCCGGATCGACTCCGACGACGACTTTTCCCCTGACCGGCGGCGTCAACAATAACTGTTTAACATTCTCTGCGAAAACATCCATCGAAGCGATTTCTGCTCGTTCGTTCATCTCTTGTCTTGTTCGCCTCATCACTGATTTCTTCAGCGTTTTGTTGAGTGCGTAATCAATTGCAGCGGTCATCAGGGTTCGATGGATTGCCGAGGCATTCACAGCTTTTATGTACTGACGAAAGCAATGATCCTTGAAGCCCTCATCGAACTGTGCAGGAATCGTCACTTTCACGCTCAGCACTTTCCTTGCCTCGCCTCTGTTTATAGCTAATATTTGGTGCGGTTTCATATTCTTTTCCGCACATGAGAAATTGTGGTACAAATCGTACTTGTTGTTCTCATCAACTTTTTTATGATTGGAGCTTTTTGATTCCTCTGCCTCCTTCTCTGCAGTTTTCAGCTTCTTCGTCTCTATCTGCATGGTGCACCGCGCTCGCAGCTCTTTGACCTTGTCGAACGTTCGCTGATCCTTGTTTATCATATCAGCGATTACGCAGACAATTCCATCCTTCACCTGCTCCTCGTTTCGCAGACCCTCGACGTTTGGCTTTACGAGACTATACAGTGGAGGAATCATCTGCGACTTCACCACAGCCTCTGCAGGAATTCCAAGACCGACGTCCTTTGCTCTCTCTACCAAGGTCGACTTTGTGACCTTGAACATCGAATGAATGTGGTCTAAGTCGTTTAGAGACTTTGTCCCAGTCACAAAAGCGTGAAACTCTGCGGTCCATTTGCCCTGCTTGTCTATCTCTTTGATGATAGTCGCAGCTTTCTGCTTGACCATTTTGGCTCTGTCGTAGCTGTTCTTTACTTTTCGGAGTTCGTCTGCGTCCATTCCCCGAGTCATGTCTTTTCTGTACCTTGCGATGAACGGAATAGTATTTTCTTCGTCTATGAGCTTGACGAGATTCTCAGCTACGTGTCTACTGATCGAATTCTCTTCGCATATGTAGTCAATTACGGTCCACTCTGCACAGTGGATGCCGGACGCACGCAACCGAGCCATATACGTCTCGGCTGTGTCGTTCGGCTTCGGCTTCGCTTCGGGTGAGACTCTCTGCTGCGTGGGAACGACCTCTCGCAGAGTAGGATAAATTCTTTGGGAACTCACTGCTGTTTTCTGCTTGAGCTGCTGATCCTCCCACTCTTGCCGCACTTTCCTCAGCCGTTGCTCTTCGTGCTGACGTTGCTCCTCAAAATGCTTTTGCAAACGCTCTTCGTTTTGGCGCTGCTCCATTAAATGCTTCTGCAGACGCTCGGCCTGCTTCCACTCATTGTCCTCAGACTTCAATTTCGACGCGCGTTTTTCCTTCTTCGAACTGCCCGAACCCATTTTATCGTCTGTATCGGGACACTTTCGTTTACGTGGCTGCTTAACTTTCTTAACGGTCTCTTGCTTGCGAACTGCGGATTTCTTTGCGACGCGGGGTTTCTTGGGCGACTTGTTGCTGAGTTGTTTCGTGGGGGAATTCCCTTTGTTTATGGATAATTTCGGTGGCGCAGTTTGGGCTTCTGTTTTCACGACGCTGCTACGTTCACGGCCAACTTTGCTATCTGCACTCGACGATGTCACGTGATCTCTGTTGTTACCAATAATGCAATCTTCAGCGTGCCCCTCCTCCTCGGAGTCCGAGAGTTCGATAATGGCTTGTCGAACACACTTGCGTTTCGTCATCGTGCGATTATTGTTGATCTTTTTTTTTATCACGCAGAGTACGCGACGACGCGAGCAGCCGATGACAAAAGTCGGTGTGCGCAACACTAACGGATGCCCGTTTCCTTTGTCAGATATCTGTATCGCGTGTTCGTCGGCAATATCTGATCTCTCGACGGACAGAATTTGATCATTCTGTTGCGATTCCTTCGTTTGCCGGAGTTACGCGTTTTTTTTTGTTTCTTTTTTTCTATAACCGTGTTGCGTGTCGAGAGGTGGGAACAGAAAATGTAATTTTATCTCGACAACCTTGTCTACCGCTAGCGGACTCCTGCTTTGTGCGGGTCACAGCTGTTTCTGCTCACGACGAGCAGAATACACTTGCACACTGCGCACATTCCTCTGGAGCTGCCTCGCAGCCAATCGGCGGTACGACCAGTTTTCACTCGGCGGTAACTTACCGGATAGACATCCTGTAATATGGTGGAACAGGCATCGCGACAGAATAAACAAAAGGAGTTTCAATGTTTTTTTTTATGAATCATAATTATTTTGAAAAAATAGATCATTAATACTTTGGAGAAAGTTAAGGCACAGATTTTAACTTAGCTTACACTGAATACAAACACATAGCTAGTAGTAATAGTATACAGCTTCTATATAAAATAATTTTTTTTATCATATACTTGGAAAACGCTTTGAGTTTTTCAAATAACCATGGTCAAGTTTCTAATCGATAATCGGTAGAACTGTATAGAGTTTCAATCTTAAAGAACATTTAGATACATTTGAGAACTTTGAGGCTGAAGACTTGACGCTCTCTGTCAATTGTATTCACGATTGTTTCGACTCGTTGACCAATGCGCAGAGTCATTCCATTCACCGTTTTTTTGTGTATTAAGCCGTCCCTTCCCAATCCAACATTGACAAAGACGCCGAAAGGCTTGATGTCGCACACCACGCCGGTTAATACTGTTTTGGTGGTTAAATCATCGAAGCTCAATTTACTGTTAAGCTTTTCGGTCCGTGATGATTCCATATTTACATCTTCATCTAGCTTGACCTTAGCCTTGATGATCGGCGTTTTTTCCATTGTCAAGGCATCAACTATTAGCTCGATAACGGCTATGGAAGTGCCAAACTTTTTGGCAAGAATTGCGCTCCCTTGACCGGCGAATACTTTTAAAGCAAATATGAAAGAGCGTGTACCAAGTTGATTGATGTTGCACTTGGCAGCCTCCAGGATAGCTTTAGCGACGTTGTAAGAATTTGGATGAATTGTCGTCTGATCGAAGTAGTTGAACAAATCCTGCGAAGCTTGTTGAGTGTCCTCACCAACTGCGGTTTCCGGCATAATTCTGACGAAACCAGCACACTGGTTGAAGGTTTTGACATCGATGCCTTTGACTCGCATTAGGTCGTTTCTGTTAGTAAACGGACCATAAGAGTCTCTCCACTCGACTATACTCTTAGCTTTTTCTTCGTCCAAACCAGCGACCCTTCTCAGAAGGATGGCGGAAGCAGTGTTCAGGTCGACACCGACAGAGCTCACTACTTCCACGATTACCTGCAACAAAGCAATAAATACAAGTAAGTGATAAAAACAGCATAATTTTCAGTATTATACTTAACAAAAAAAATTGCACAGTAAAATTTATCACTATAGCTTACGTCGTTCAGTGTTGCGGTCAGCTTTTTTTCCGGGACGTCCTGCAGATAGGTTTTTTCAACGAGATGTTTGGGCTCGATTTTGACAAATTCGGCGATGGGATCCTGCAAACGTTTGGCTACAGACACAGCGGCGATCGTCGGGAATTCCGAAGGATTCGTGTGACTGCAGTTGTAAAACTGCTGCAAAAGTCCCGCCTCGTCGACGACCCTGAAGGAGACCTTCAATGGTAAAAACGATTTCTTCTTTATCACATCCATGATAAATTTTTTGTTTTCTTTGCACGCTGCACCATTGCCGACAGCGAGAGTAGTGCAATTGTATTTTTTGACTATATTAACGAGCTTGGTTTCAGCGTTTTGCTTGGCATCCGGATTGTCGGTATCGTGAGGATTTATCGTCTTGTAATCGAGGTAATTGCCTTGCTCGGAAACAGCTGCCAGCCTACAGACCCATTGAGATAAGGAAAAGACACCGATTACGACTTTTCCTTTCAAGGCCGGACCGAGCAGGAGTTGCTTAACGTATGGCACGATTATTTCCATAGTCGCAATTTCGGCTTTCTCGTCGATCTCCTCTCTTGTCCAGTTTTCGATAGAGGGTCTCGCCCATTTATCGTACATACAATTGATGGCGGCGCTTATCAGTTTTTTGTGCACTGACGACGCCTTTACAGCTTCAATGTGCAGTTGCAAGCAACGTTCTTTGAAAGCTTGACTAAACTGCGGTGGAACGATAATTCTCAACCTCAGTACTTTCTCAGCCTCTCCCCTCCTGATATTGGAAATATCGGAATGTTCTATAAGTTTATCGGTAGATTTGAAATTATCATAAGGAAGATATTTTTGTCGTTCTAGTTCCCGCTGCAAAGTTACCGGCCCGTTCGTGACCGCGAAATTCGTCTCGATGCCCATGTCGTACTTCGATCTGAGCTTTTTTATTACATCATAGATACGTATGTCTTTCTTCATCGTGTCCACCAGAATATTAACTATACTAGCCTTCACCTCCTCGTCGTTTCTGCGGCCCTCGATCTTCAAATCTACCAAACACACCGGGTGAGCAAAGGGATTTCCCTCGACAATCGCCTGCGCGATTGTTCCGAGTCCGATGTCCTTTGTGTTCGCGACTTTGAAAATCGATTTTATGCGGTCGAGATCTCGGAGCGATTTCGATTCGTGAACGAAAGCGTGAAGTTCAGGCGTCCACGGTCCCTGTTTATCTACCGTCTTTATTATAGACGCAGCGCGTTCCTTTATAAGTTTCGCTTGTTCGTAACTTTTCTTAACGTTTCGCAGTTCATCCTCTTTCATTCCTTGAGTCATGCCCCTTCTGTATCTCGCGATAAACGGAACAGTATTATTTTCGTTCAGAAGCTTTATGACGTTCGCCGCTGTATTTTTGTTTAACGCATTTTCTTTCATTACGTAGTCAACGATCGACCATTCATCATATCGCACGTTGGAAGCATTCATTCGACTTTCGCAAGTCTCGAAAGGATTTGTTTTGTTTGGCTGTGGTTTTGCTTTCGGCAAAATCGACGGCTCGCAAACAGTAACTTTGTTCGTATCGAGAGAAGTCGGCGGTTTCGAAGGCACCGGCGGATGTATAAGTGGCGCGGCAGTCGCCAGCGGTCGGGTGACAGTGGGTTTTCCAGCTGTAGAATATGGCGAAACTCCCTGCACGGGAACCGTGTCTTTGACGTGTGTAGACGCCCATGTGTTCCCGACAGGCAAGGGACTCGCCTGTTGCAATATTTTCTGTTGTTCTGTTTGTAAACGTTGCTGCATCTTCATTTCATCCATCTCGCGCCGCAGCTTGTACTCGGCATCCTTCAGCTGCTCTTCTCGTCGTAATTTTTCGACGACTTCCTTCTGCCGCTGTTCCTCCTCTAGCAAGCGTTGCTGCATCTTCATTTCTTTCATTTTGCACTGCAGCTCGTACTCGGCCTTCTTTAGCTGCTCTTCTCGCCGTAATTTTTCGACGGCTTCCTTCTGCCGCTGTTCCTCCGCTAGCAAACGTTGCTGCATCTTCATTTCTTTCATTTTGCACAGCAGCTCGTACTCGGCCTTCTTCAGCTGCTCTTCTCGCCGTAATTTTTCGACAGCTTCCTTCTGCCGCTGTTCCTTTATTTGCAAACGTTTCTGCATCTTCAATTCGTCCATTTTGCGCTGCAACTCCGACTCTGCCTTAAGCTGCTGTTCCCGCCGCCATTTTTCGGCGGCTTCCTTTTGCCGTTGTTCCTCCTGCAGTCGTTTCTCCGCCCAAAACTGAGCGAGAGCTACCTGCTCCAAGCGTCTCTTCTCTGCTGTCAACGCTGCTCTCTGCCTTTGTAATTTGGCAACTTCCGACGAGCTACTCGGTCCCATTGTTGATTTTGGTCTTCGGCGTGCTTTCTTTGGCCGAACTTATGTAACACTGCAGTCCTCAACCTTTCCGCACTTGCACTTGCTTGCACTGACTGCGGCCGACTGAGCTCGCAATGCCGAGGTTTTGTTATTACAGACATAGACGGTACGTCATGGGTTTCTCCCGCGTGACATTCCGACGCTGGAATGAGTAGCCAATCGAATGGAAGCCATGCGATGGACAGATATCCTGTAATATAGTAGAACAGGTATAGCGACAAAATACATTTTTTTCTTCTTGTTTTCATGAAACTTATAATTATAAATGTAGGTCCCTAACACTCTTTGGACGATGTTGAGGCACACATTTTAATAACTTAGACTATGCTAAAGTATGCAGTTTTCATATAAATAGTATATTGTGCAACAAGGGTCGAAAGTTGGCGATTGCGACGAGTGTGAGGTTTGCTGGCCGAGCGAAGCGAGGGCTGCAATCACACGAGTCTTCTTCTTCTTCTTCTTTTTCTTCTTCCTCCGTATGGTTTTATACCGCTACGCCAAGCACCAGTAATCACACGAGTCGCATCGCCTCGCGGCTCGCAGAACTGCCATGTAAAGTGCCGCGATTCATGCACGTGTTACGAAAATAATTTTTCGTAACAAACTATAATATTTAAATTATACGAATTATGCGAAAAACTATAATATTTAACATTTCTTTAGCGGGTCGAACAGTTTGTTTTACACACGGCTTTCCGTCCCTCCGTGGGGCTTCAGAACTAATTTACCATTTCACTTAGAACATGAAATACCGAGGTTATGTTATTACATGCATAGGTGCGCTCTCATGAGTTTCCCCCGCGTGGCTGGTGCGTTCATTCGGTTAAATGCGAATCTTGAGAATATCGCTCGTGTACTGTGTACTAACCCTGGCATGGCGAGTCAATCGAATGGCAGCGATGCGTTCGTCATTTATCGTCGATATTCTACACCTACAATCGGGTTTCCTTGATCTTCGCTGCAACGCGTCGATTTACATTGTGATTCTTTATCAAGTAAGAAAGTTCGGTTATTGTTCCGTGGTATTGAAACAGGACTTCCCTCTCTACGGATCGCTCGATGCACAATGGTTGAAATCTACCGGCGCTCGCCGCCGTCGAGATACTTATCTCGTTTATTCGTGCAAGTCACACGATTCGTGATGATAATTACTAGGGCAACATTATCTCTTCCCGAATTGCTACTTCTAACAATCTGGAATCTATACAATCTCCGATACCGTCGATCAGATACGCGTAACTGGCGATATTGTAAAGAGAACAGTAATCGCTGAATCAACAAACTTTTTTACTAACTTTACTTTTGTGATAACCCTGGCATGGCGAGTCAATCGAATGGCAGCGATGCGTTCGTCATTTATCGTCGATATTCTACACCTACAATCGGGTTTCCTTGATCTTCGCTGCAACGCGTCGATTTACACTGTGATTCTTTATCAAGTAAGAGAGTTCGGTTATTGTTCCGTGATATTGAAACAGGACTTCCCTCTCTACGGATCGCTCGATGCACAATGGTTGAAATCTACCGGCGCTCGCCGCCGTCGAGACACTTATCTCGTTTATTCGTGCAAGTCACACGATTCGTGAAGATAATTACTAGGGCAACATTATCTCTTCCCGAATTGCTACTTCTAACAATCTGGAATCTATACAATCTCCGATACCGTCGATCAGATACGCGTAACTGGCGATATTGTAAAGAGAACAGTAATCGCTGAATCAACAAACTTTTTTGCCAACCCGAATAACTTTCTTGGAAACCTTTCGGATGAAATTACTGTCAATAGTTCACCGCAACTATTGTTGCTTTTAAATTGCAATCCGAAGCTATAAACGCTGCGTTTGTAGCGTGATTATGATTGGGTGTTGCGACGCCGCTTGACAGTCGGGGAAGCAAAGCTCGGCGCTCTGAGTCACAGTTCATTCCAGCTATGGGGCAGCTTATCGTCGTCGCTGCCGCAGCAACAAGATTTATCCAACAACCACCAACCCCGCTTACCGACAAAATATTTACGCCGAAAATATTTACCCCGAATTCCCGAGGCGCTGTTTAGAATTTGGCGCACCTCGATTCATCAATTCATCAATTCTCGTTCATCAATTTCATTATAATTCTCCGTTTCTCTTGTTTTATTTTTGTAACTCCGAAACGCAATTTTTTCTTAAAAATAACTGAATGAACGGATAATAATTGATTTTTTCGTTTCTCGTAGCAAGTAAACGAAACGACAACAATTCAAGATCGTTATCTTTTATTCACAAAAAACCTTCCTCCATGGGAAAATAAAAAAATTGAATAAGATGCTTTATCATAGGACCTTTGTGTCTAAAATAAAATTATGCGGTAGCAATGTGATAATTTTCCAATTTTCCAGGTATTTTTGTACTTTATAGCGATTTTGAACAATCGTTCCCTCGTTATGAATATCACTTCCCATCGGAAATTAGAGTCGAGCATCGTCGATGTGGAAGAGTTGTCGACGAGGGTGATAGAAATGGAGAAAGAAAGCGTTCCCCTTGAGGATAGCACAAAAATTGACAAGGAAGCGTACAGAGTGCAAACTGAAATGCAGAGGTAACAAGATAAATTGATCGAGTACGGTACTGATGAGAAACAAGTTTACTTTCGAAACGATCTTGCTCCAACATTTTTAACGCCGATTATGACTATCGTGATAAATTATATATGTAACGAATGATCTCGAAACTGAAAGTGTATTTTTTAATATAATATCATTTGAAGTATGTACTTTTTTTAAAACAATCGACCACTTATTATTTATATTAATATTTAAACTTTATTGTCATTATTAAATTAATAGTAAAACGTGACAACTTCCAAATCAGCCAATCTCTACCGTCCATGTGTTGATTCTAATGTTAATATGTATTTCTATTGAATGTTATATCAAATTCTAAAGACTATTTATACGTGTAAAAGGGCATTGCCCGTTGATTAATAAATAAATAAATAAATAATATTTAATTTTGACCGGATCTAAAGGCCTTAGTCACAAAAAAAACTTTTATGCATTATGACAATTTACAAAGGGCGCCAATGATCTTGAAACTGAAACCCAATGCAATTATACCGTTCAAACTACGTTTTTTATGCATAGTACAATTATTGTTTATGCTAATATTTAAAGTTGAACAGATCTCAATGCGTGTCATTGCCTTTAAACATTACTTATGCATAATGATAATTTCAAAAGTTATTGTGAAACTGATGACAATGCATAGTTCAAACAATTTTTTTTATCAATCTGACAATTTATATTTATGTTGCTATGCAAGTTGGATTCAAATGTATGAACTTTACAAAAAGAAATAATAATTGATTCATAAATACTTTGAAGTATAATCGAAAATTAATTATGGAAGCGTCAGGGGTTATCATTATTTACTCCCATTTATATTACGGGCGCCATTAATGAGATAACATTTTTTTTAAACTTATTAATTATAAACAATAGATCATTACCACTCCTTGAACAAAGTTGAGGCACAAATTTGAATGACTTAGACTACGCTGAAGTATACAGCTTTCGTATAAAATAACGTTTTCGTATACTCGTAAAACGCTTCGAGTTTCGTCAAATAACAATATTTAAGGTTGTAATTGATGATCGGTACGACTGTACACATTTTCGATCGTAACGAACATTTAAATACACCTGAGAAGCCTGAGGCCGAAGATACGACGCTCTCTGTTAATATTATGCACGATTGTTTCGACTTGTTGACCAACGCTTAGAGTCATTCCGTTCATCCTCGTTTTATGTATCAAGCCTGGCCTTCCCAAGCCAACCTTGACGAAGACGCCGAAGGGCTTGATCTCGCTCACCACGCCGGTTAATACTGATTCGGTAGTTAAATCCTCGAAAGTCGATTTGGTGTTAAGCTTTCCGGCCGACGATGATTTCGGATTTGCATCTTCGTCAACGTTGGCCTTGGCCTTGGCAATCGGCACTTTTTCCATCGTGAATACATTGACTATTTGCTCGATAACGTCCTTGGAAGTACCGAACTTTTTGGCGAGAACTGCGCTGCCTTGACCGGCGAAACTTCTTACAGCGAATATAAAAGAGCTTGTACCAATTTGATCGACGTTGCACTTTGCAGCTTTCAGGAAAGCTTTAGCGACGTCGTAAGAATTTGGATGAATCGACGTCTGATCGAAGTAGTTGAACGAATTCCGCAAACCTCGTTGACCATGCTTACCGATTGCGGTTTCCGGCATTATTCTGAGGAAGCCGGCGCACTGCTCGAAGGATTTACCTCCGATGCCTTTGACCTTTATAAGGTCGTTTCTGTTAGTAAACGGACCGATAGAGTCTCTCCGCTCTACTATATTTTTGGCTTTTCCTTCATCCAAACCGGTGATCCTTCGTAGAAGGGCCGATGATGCGGTGTTCAGGTCGACACCGACGGAGCTCACCGCTTCCACGATTACCTATGACAAAGCAATAAACGAAAGCAATTATAAAAACTTTATAACTTTCCGTATTCGATTAACAACATTTTTTTAACAGTAAAATTTATCGCTATAGCTTACATCGTTCAGTGTCGCGGTCAGCTGTTTTTCCGGGACGTCCTGTCGAAGGGTTTCCCCGACGAGATGTTTGGGCTCGATTTTTACAAATTCGGCCATAGGATCCTGTAAGCGCCTGGCTATAGACACCGCGGCGATCGTCGAAAAATCCGAAGAATCCTCGTGCCTACAGCTATAGAACTGCTGCAAAAGTCCCGCCTCATCGACGACCTTGAAGGAGACCTCCAATGGTAAGAACCATTTCTTCTTTATCACATCCATGATAAATTTTTTGTTATCTTTGCACGCTGCACCGTTGCCGACGGCGAGAGTGGTGCACTTGTATTTCTGAACCATACGAACGAGCCTGGTTTCAGCGTCGTGCTTGGCATCCTGATTGTTGTTATTGTGAGGGTATATCGTCTCAGAATCGAGATAATCGCCTTGCTCGGAAACAGCTGCCAGCTTGCACATCCATTGAGTTAATGAAAAGACACCGATAACCACTTGTCCTCTCAAGGCCGGAGCAAGCAGGAGTTGCTTAACGTACTTCACAATTATTTCTGTAGCCGCGATTTCGGCCTTCTCGTCAATCTCCTCTCCCACCCAATTTTTGATAGAGGGCCTTGCCCATTTATAATACACACAATCAATAGCGGCACTTAATAGTTCTTTGTGCACTGGCGACGCCTTTACGGCTTTAATGTGCAACTGCAAGCAAAAATCTTTGAAAGCTTGAATAAACTGCGGTGGAACGATAATTCTCAACCTCAGTACTTTCTCAGCCTCTCCCCTCCTGATATTGGAAATATCGGAATGTTCTATAAGTTTATCGGTAGATTTGAAATTATCGTAAGGAAGATATTTTTGTCGTTCTAGTTTTCGCTGCAAAGTTACCGGCCCGTTCGTGACCGCGAAATTCGTCTCGATGCCCATGTCATACTTCGATCTGAGCTTCTTTATTATCTCGTAGACACGTATGTCTTTGTTTATCGTGTCGGCCACAATGCGGACTACACCGTCCTTCAACTGCTCTATGCTTCTGCGCCCGATCGTTGGATCTATGAAACACTCTGACAAAATAAGCTTTCTTCCGTCGATGACCGCATCCGCGACCTTTCCGAGTACGTCATCTTTCGTTTCCGTGACCTTGAAAATCGAATCTATGCGATCGAGATCTTGGAGCGATTTCGACTCGTGAACGAAAGCGTGTAGCTCCGGCGTCCATTTTCCCTGTTTGTCTACATCTTTTATTATGTACACGGCCCGTTGCTTTATAAGTTTCGCTCGTTCGTAACTTTTCTTAACGTTTCGCAGTTCATCCTCCTTCATTCCTTGTGTCATGCCGCTTCTGTATCTCGCAATAAATGGAACAGTATTATTGCTGTGTAGAAGTGTCATCAAGTTCGCCGCTGTATTTTTGTTTAACGCGTTTTCTTCCGTTACGTAGTCGGCGATCGACCATTCCTTGTATCGCACGTTGGAAGCATTCATTCGAGTTATGTAAGCCTCGGCAGAATTTTTTTTGTTGGGCCCTGGTTTTGTATTCGACGAAACTGACGGAGCGGAAACAATCACTTCGTCAGTAATGAGAGAAGCCTTTGGTTTCGTAGGCTCGGCCACAGGCGTAGGTGGCGTGGTGGTCGTCAACGGTGACGAATCGCTGGGTCTTACAGCTGCAAAAGCTGGCAAAACTCTCTGCTCCACAGGGACCGTTTCTCTGACACTCGTAGATGCCCTTGTGTTCCCGGCTGACAAAGCACTGAGCTGTTGCTGCAATATTTGCTGTTGCTCCGTTTGCAAACGTTGCTGCATCTTCAATTCTTCCATTTTGCGCTGCAGCTCGTACTCAGCCTTAAGTTGCTGTTCCCGCCGCCATTTTTCGACGGCTTCCTTCTGCCGTTGTTCCTCCTGCAATCGTTTCTCTGCCCAATGCTGAGCGAGAGCCACTTCCTCCAAGCGTGTCTTTTCCGCTTCTAACGCTGCTCTCTGCTTTTGCAATTCAGCGGCTTCGTGCGCTCTTGCCACTTCGTCCGACGAGCTACTCGCTCCCATTGTCGATTTCGATCTTTGGTGTGCTTTTTTGACCGAACCCACGTAAAGTGCGGTCTTCGACCTCGTCGCACTTGCACCGATTGCGTGATACTATTCTAAACAACTGAACTCGTGATACCAAGGTTTTGTTATACAGACATAGATGCTCTCCCATGGGCTTCCCCCGCGTGACTGGTACGTTCTTCTTCTTCTTCTACAATTTAACTGGGACCACGGCTGTGGGAACCAGTCTGGCCACTGGGAGAAACCCGCGTCGGCCAACGTAGACTGGTACGTTAATTGCGAATGCTGGGATAAGACGCTCCCGTGACGCTGGAATTACTAGCCAATCGAATAGCACTACGCGAAAGACCGATACCCTGTAATATGGTAGAACAAGTATCGCGACAGAATACATTTTTTTTTTCTAGAAACTTATAATTATAAATATAGATCATTAACAGTCTGGACAAAGTTGAGGCACACATTTGAACGAACTAGGCTATGCTGAAGTAAACAACTTACGTATAATAATTTTTTTTTTCATATACTCGGAAAACGCTTAGAGTCTCGTCAAAAAACAATGATTATTATTGTAGTCAATGATCAGTACAACAGTACACAGTTTCGTTCTTAAGGAACGTTGTGACAAGCCTGAGCCCGAACATTCCACTCTCTCTGTCAATATTTATACACGATTTGTGTATCGAGCCTAGCTTTCTCAAACAAACTTTGGCGAAGGTGCCGAAGGGCTTTATGTCGCATACCTCGCCAGTTAATACTGTTTCAGTGGTTAAATCGTCACATTTCTAAATTGCCGCCGATGAGTTATTATTTGTATATTCGCCGACGTTGGCTTTGGCCTTGACGATCGGTAAGAATCACGTGGCCTTGACGGGCCAACATTTTTACAACTAATTAAAAAGAGATTGTACCAAATTGTTGCACTTGGCAGCCTCCAGGAAAGTGTTAGCGACGTCGTAAGAATTTGGATGAATCGACGTCTGATCCAAGTAGTTGAACGAATCTTGGGAAGCTCGTTGACCATCCTTACCAACTGCAGTTTCCGGCATGATTCTGACGAAGCCAGCGCACTGCATGAAGGTTTTGACTCCGATGCCTTTGACCATTATCAGATCATTTCTATTAGTAAACGGACCGGAAGAGTCTCTCCACTCGACTATACTCTTAGCTTTTGCTTCGTCCAAACCGGCAACCTTTCTCAGAAGGGTCGCAGATGCGGTGTTCAGGTCGACACCGACGGAGCTCACCACTTCCACGATTACCTGCGACAAAGCAATAAGACTTATTCATAGAAAAAACATAATAATTTTTAATATCATTTTTGACCAAATTAATGTAGCAATAAAATTTATTGTGATAGCTTACATCGTTAAGTGTCGCAGTCAGCTCATTTGCCGGGACGATCTGCTGATAGATTTTCTCGACGAGGTGTTGCGGTTCGATTTTTATAAATTCAGACATAGGATCCTGCAAGCGTCTGGCTATAGACACAGCGGCGACCGTAGGAAATTCCGAAGAATCTGGGTGACTAAAGCTGTGGAACTGCTGCAAAAGTCCTACCTCGTCGACGACCCTGAAGGAGACCTTCAATGGTAAAAACGATTTCTTCCTTTCCAGATCCAAGATCTGATAAAGAATCTGCCAGACAAATCTTTCGTTTCCTTCCCGCGCCGCACCGTTGCCGATCGCAAGAGTGGTGCACTTGTATTTCTTGACCATACAAACGAGCTTGTTTTCAGCGTCTTGGTTGACGCATGGATCGTCGGTATTGTTAAAATGCATCGTCTGGGAATCGAGATAATCGCCTCGCTCGGAAACAGCTGCCAGCTTGCAGACATATTGAGATAACAAAAAGACTCCGATGACGACTTGTCCTCTCAAGGCCGGAGCGAGTAGGAGTCGCTTAAAATCCTGCACGATTATTTCCATAGTCGCGATATCAACCTTCTCGTCAATCTCCTCTTTCGTCCACTTTTCGATCGAGGGCCTCGCCCATTTATCGTACATACAATCGATAGCGGCGTTTATCAGTTCTTTGTGCAGCAGCGACGCCTTTACAGCAGCAATGTGCAGCTGCGAGCAACAATCCTTGAAATCTTGACCAAACTGTGGTGGAACGATGATTTTTACCGTCAGTACTTTCTCAGCTTCTCCCATCCTGATATTAGCAATATCGGAATTCGCGATAAGTTTATCGGTTGATTTGAAATTATTGTAAGGAAGATATTTTTGGCGGTCTACTTCTCTTCCTAACGCTACCGGCTCGTTCGTGACTGCGAAACTCGTCTCGACGCCTATGTCGTACTTCGATCTAAGCTTTTTGATTATATTGTAGATCCGTATGTCTTTCTTCATCGTGTTCGCCAGAATGCGGACTATACAGAACTTCACCTGCTCCTCGCTTCTGCGGTCCTCGACCGCCGGGTCTACGAATCGCGACAAAGAAACAAAATCCTTATTCTTGATGACCGCCTCCGCGATTCTCCCAAGTCCGAAATCCTTCGTTTGTGTGACCTTGAAAAACGAATCTATGCGATCGAGATCTAAGAGCGATTTCGATTCGTGAACGAGAGCGTGAAGCTCTGGAGTCCACTTTCCCTGCTTGTCTACCGTCTTTATTATAGACACGGCGCGTTGCTTTATCAGTTTCGCTCGTTCGTAACTGCTCTTAACTTTTCGCAGTTTGTCCTCTTCCATTCCTTGGGTCACGCCCCTTCTGTATCTGGCGATAAACGAAACAGTATTGCCGTCGTCCAAGAGCTCCATCACATTTGCAGCTATGTTTTTGTTCGACGCATTTTCTTCCGTTACGTAGTCGACGATCGACCATTCCTCGTAGCGCACGTTGGAAGCATTCATTCGAGTCACGAAAGTCTCTGGAGGATTTTTTTCGTTTGGCTCTGGGTTTGCTTCCGTGTCGCTACACTGTTAATATAAATGGTAAATTTACTGTACTCGACCGTGAAATTTGCTTAAATTACTTACATTAATTGATCGTTAATGTACTTTTTTCGTAAAGTAAAAATACCAGATATTCAAATTACAAATATTTCGACTGAAATTTACAAAGATTTTCTTTAAAAATAAACATTTTTACTGTAAAATTGCAACGCACATGTATTTGAAATTTCAGACACAGTGTACTCTTCTATACGGGCACCGTTTCTCTGACACTCGTTGATACTCATGTGTTCCCAATTGGCAGGCCACTCACTTGTTGCTCCGTTTGCAAACGTTGCTGCATATTCAATTCATCCATTTTCGACTGCAGTTCGTTCTTGGCTTGCTGTCCCAGCACCCATTTTTCGACTGCTTCCTTGTGCCGCTGTTCTTCCTGCGACTGTTGAGCGAAAAAGTCTTGCTCCGTCGAGCTGCTCGCTCCCATTGTTTGTTTTGGTCTTTGGTGTACTTTCTTTGGCCGAACTTACGTAAAACTACGGTCTTCAATCTCGTCGCACTTGTACTAACTGCGTGACACTATTCTGGACGACTTTGCGATACAGAAGTTTTGTTATTAGGTGCTCTCTCACCATAGGTGCTCTCTCACGGGCTTCCCACACGTAACTGATTGAGCGTTGATACGCAGCTAGACTCTCGGGGAACATGTTTGGCGCACTTACGGGGGCCTGTTCAGGAATTTACTTTGAATAACATCGAACGAGAGAGCGAGTGCTGCGCTGGTGCGAATGTCAGAGAGAGAAGCTAGTTACTCGGGTATGATTTCTGAACCCGGCCCAGCGGGTCCAGCTGTGCGGCAGCCTTATCTTCATCGAATTTAGTCAACAATCATCAACCCGGCTTTCTGACAAAATGTTTACGACGTGCAATTAATTATGAATGATGAATAAGTACAATTGCTTATACTTATATAAGGATAAGCAAATAACCGATTTTTTCTTGCACATAGAGAACGCTTCAGCAAGAGCGCATATTCAACATAACGACATACGAAACGTCGCAGCCGAAAAATACGATACGATCGTTAAGTTATCTCCAATACCCGACTCGGTATTTACAATTAAGCGCACACCGAATATTATTCTCGTTCATTCATTTTCATTATAATCCGCCGTTTCTCTTGTTTTCTTTTTTAGAAGTCCCGAACCCAATCTCCTTAAAAATCAATAAATGAACAGATAATAATTTTTTTTTTTTCGTTTCCCCTTAGCAAGTCAACGGGACGACGAGAATTCAAGATTGCTATCTTTTATTCGTAAACCTTCCTCCATGAGGGAACCAACAAAATTGAACAAGATGCTTTATCATAGAAGGATCTTTGTGTATAAAATAAAACGATAAGGAAGCAATGTGAACATTTCCCAATTTCCCGGATATTTTTGTGCTTTATTCCGATTTTAAGCAATCATTCACTCGTTATGAATATCACTTCCCACCACAAATTATACCCGAGCATCCCTGATGTAGAAATGCTGTGGAGAGGGTGATACAAACGGAGATGGAAATCCGTCGCCACGATTACAGCGCGAATGTCAACAAGGAAGCGTACAGAGTGCAAACTGAAATGCAGAGGTAACGGGATACATTTATTGAGTGCGATACTGTTGAGAAACAAGTTCATTTTCAGAATGATTTTGCTCTAACATTTTTAATTCCGGTTATGGCCATCGTGATAAATTATATATGGGACGAATGTTCTCGAAGCTGACAGTGTATTTTTTAATGTAATATAATTCGAGCTACTTTTTTAAAAATAATTTCTTACAATTAGTAGTAGTAGTAGATTCATTCCAGTGTATGGCCTTTTTACAACTTCATTCCAAACCCCTAAACAAGAATACATATATCAAAGAACACATAAAACCATTTCCAAAAATGTCAAGTACAATTTTCCATAACATTCCGCGTTAACATTCCATATACATAATCCTTTCTCCTGTCTCTTTCTTCACAAAACACCTTTTTCGTTGAATGATTGGGCTCCCGTTTGTGGAGAGTTCTTCTTTTGATTTAATTCGCTTATTTATTTGATTTTATTCATTCATGTTCCGTTCTTTTCCAATGCTCTTTATTAGGGTATTTTTTTATTATTAAATATGTGGCCGTTACATCAATGTGGCGATTTCAAAAGTTAAGGCTTTGATTTTGGAAGAGTGCACACAACTCGACAACTGCTCAGCTACCGAAACACGACCCATTCATCGTCTCGCACGTTGGAATCATTCATGGGATTAAATGAACGCTCGGCGGAATTTTTTGGGCGCAATCCTGCTGTTCCTTCGCTCTTCTTGCCGCTTCCTCCGCTCGTCTTGCCGCTTCGGACGCTGCTCTCTGCCTGTGCAATTCGGCGGCTTCCTCCGCTCTTCTTGCCGCTTCCGCCACTTTTTTCTGCTTTTGCGATGCGACTTCTTCCTCTACCGATCCGCCCCATCCCAAGCTTGAGTTGCTCGATCCCATTGTTTATTTCGGCCTTTCTCGTGCTTTCTTTGGCTGAATTCACGTAACACTGCGCTCCTCGACGGGGTTGTACTTGCACTGACTGCGTGAGGCTATTGTGAAGGACTGAACGCGCGGTACCGAGGTTTCGTTATTCCAGACGCGAGGGACTCTCTCATGTCTTTCCCCCGCATGACTAGTGCGTTAATTGCGGATGTTGGGAATACGCTCGCGTCCGGTGTGGCACTAATTGACGAGCCAATGAATGATCGACAGCGATGCCTTCGGGATGTATGGTGTATATTTGTATGCTGCTGTAACCTTGAACCACGCGCCCGTGATATTCAATGCGGGACGTCGATTTGCACTGCGCATCTATATCGCGTAAGGGAATTTCGTTATTATCGTTCCGAGATATTTAATGGGATGCACAAATGTTGGTGTCTAACAGATCAAGGACTTGAAATTTCATGATATTTCCAGGTTTTCCAGGTGAAAATCTGAAATATTCCAGGACCTTTTTTCACCGATATTATATGGCGTAAATAGCAAACAGTAACAAAAACAAACAAAAAAATTTATTGAAACTTTCAATAGATTGTTTTTACATACATATTTAAACAATTTGACAATTTTTAAATTGTCAAATTGATCAAAGTCAAAAGCCTATGCTTTGTGCAGTTAACAAATTATTGCTGTTTTCCAAATCAACTTTAGTCAATTTTTGCTTATTTATCGCATCTTTAACGGATTTTGTTATATGATGCTTTCTTAAAGAATCGAGACCGTGAGAAAAATGGCCCAAGCAATGTGGACATTTTCCTATGTCCCGGGTATTATTGTAGTTTATAGCTATTTTAAACGATCATTCAGTCGTTATGAATATCACTTCCCACAGGAAATTGGACTCGGCCATTGTCGAGGTAGAAAAGTTGTCGGAGAGTGTGATAGAAAAAGGAGAAGGAAATCGGTCGCCTCGAGGATAGCGCGAAAATCGACAAGGAAGCGTACAGAGTGCAAACTGAAAGGTAGAGGTAACAGGATAAATTTATTGAGTGCGATACTGATGATAAACAAGTTTATTTTGAGAATGATCTTGCACCAACATTTTATCACCATCGTCATAAATTATAATATGGGACAACTGATCTCGAAACTGAAAGTGCGTCGGTTAATTTACTATCACTTGAGCTACTTTTATTAAAATCAATCATACAATTATTATTTATGTTAATATTGAAGTTTGGTCGGTTCTAAATGTGTTAGTCATAAAAAAAAGTTTATGCAGTATGACAATTTACAAAAGGCGCCAATGATCTTTAGACTGAAAGCCAATGTAATTATACCGTGCACTACACATTTTTTTATGGACAGTACAATTATTGTTTATGCTTATATTTAAATTTGAACGAATCTTAATGTGGGAGTCATTTTTTTTGAAACATTGATTATGCATTATGATAATTTCGAAAGTGATTGCGAAACTGATGCCAATGCAATAGTATAGTTCAAAGTATGTTGTTTATCAATCGTACAACTCATGTTTATGTTATTATGCAAGTTGAATTCAAATGTATGAACTTTATAAAAAGAAATAATAACAGATTCGTAAACACTTCGAAGTATAATCGAAAATTAATTACGAAAGCATCAGGGATTATCATTATGTACCACCATTTATATTACGAGCGTCATTAATAGGATTAAATTTGTATTTCATTAAGCATATTAATAATAAAAAATAGATCATTAACACTCCTAGGACAAAGTTGAGGCACACATTTGAACGACTTAGGATACGTTGAAGTACATAGCTTTCGTATAAAATAACAATTTTTTTAACGTATACTCGAACTACGCTTCGAATCTTGTACAACAACAATGTTAAGGTTGCAATCAATGATCGGTACAACCATACACAGTTTCGATCTTAACAAACGCTTAGATACACCTGAGAAGCCTGAGGCCGAAGATTCGACGCTCTCTGTCAATTTTAATCACAATTGTTTCGACCCGTTGACCAACGCTCAGAGTCATTCCGTTCATATTTTTGTTGTGTATCAAGCCTTGCCTTCCCAAACCAACCTTGACGAAGGCGCCGAAGGACTTGATCTCGCACACCACGCCGGTTAATACTGTGTCGGTGGTTAACTTGTCGAAGCTCGGGCCGCTGTTCATCTTTCCGGCCGGCGATGATTTCGTATATCGATCTTCGTCGATTTTGGCCTTGACCTTGAGGATCGGCGCTCTTTCCATCGTGAAGGTATTGACTATCAGCTCGATAACGTCCTTTGAAGTACCGAACTTTTTGGCGAGAATCGTGGTACCTTGACCGGCGAAAATTCTAAAAGCGAATATAAAAGAGCTTGTACCAAGTTGATCGATGTTGCACTTGGCAGCCTCCAGGAGAGCTTTAGCGACGTCGTAAGAATTTGGATGAATCGACGTCTGATCGAAGTAGTTGAACCAATCCAGCGAACGTCGTTGACCATCCTTGCCAACTGCGGTTTCCGGCATTATTCTGACAAAGCCGGCGCATTGCTCGAAGGTTTTCGCTCCGATGCCTTTGACACTTAGCAGGTCGTTTCTGTTAGTAAACGAACCGAAAGAGTCTCTCCACTCTACTATACTCTTGGCTTTTTCTTCGTCCAAACCAGCGACCCTTCTCAGAAGGGCCGCGGATGCGGTGTTCACGTCGACACCGACGTAGCTCACCGCTTCCTCAATTATCTGCGACAAAGAAATGAACTTCATTAATAACAACTTCATAATTTTCTGAAAAGTTACATCTTTAAAAAATGTTAACATTTTTTTTAAAAGTTACACATTTCTCAAAAAGTTAAACATTTTTCAAAAATTTGAACATTTTTCAAAAAGTTAAACATTTTTCAAAAAGTTAAACATTTTTCAAAAAGTTAAACATTTTTCAAAAAGTTAAACATTTTTCAAAAAGTTAAACATTTTTCAAAAAGTTGAAAATTTTTCGAAAAAGTTAAACATTTTTCAAAAAGTTGAAAATTTTTCGAAAAAGTTAAACATTTTTCGAAAAGATTTAACAATGTTAACAGTAAAATTGATCGCAATAGCTTACATCGTTCAGTGTCGCGTTCAGCTGTTTTTCCGGGACGTCCTGCTGAAGGGTTTTCCCGACGAGATATTTGGGCTCGATTTTTACAAATTCGGCCATAGGATCCTGCAAGCGTCTAGCTATAGACACAGCAGCGGTCGTCGGAAATTCCGAAGAATCCGCGTGATTGCAGCTATAGAACTGCTGCAAAAGTCCCGCCTCGTCGACGATCTTGAACGACACCTCCAATGGTAAGAACGATTTCTTCTTTATGAGATCCAAGATAAATTTTTTGTTTTCATTGCACGCCGCACCGTTGCCGACGGCGAGCGTCGTGCACTTGTATTTCTTGACCATACGAACGAGTTTGGTTTCAGCGTCCTGCTTGGCGCCCGGATTGTCAGTATTGTGAGGATACATCGTCTCGGAATCGAGTAAATCGCCTCGCTCGGAAACAGCTGCCAGCTTGCATACCCATTGAGATAACGAGAAGACACCGATGACGACTTGTCCGCTCAAGGCCGGAGCGAGCAGGAGTCGCTTAACATACTGCACGATTATTTCCATAGTTGCAATTTCGGCCTTCTCGTAAATCTCCTCCCTCGTCCAGTTTTCCACCGAGGGCCTCGCCCATTTGTCGTACAAATAATCGACAGCGGCGCTTATCAGTTCTTTGTGCACCGTCGAAGCGTTAACAGCAGCAATGTGCAGCTGCAAGCAACGATCTTTGAAAGCCTGACAAAACTGCGGTGGAACGTTGATTTTCACCGTCAATACTTTCTCAGCTTCTCCCCTCCTGATATTAGCTATATCGGTATGCGCGATAATTTTATCGGTCGATTTGAAATTATTGTACGGCAGATATTTTTGCCGGTTTAGTTCCCGTTCCAATGTCACCGGCTCGTTCGTGACCGCGAAACTCGTCTCGACGCCTATATCGTACTTCGATCTAAGCTGTTTCATTTTATCGAAAACCCGTATGTCTTTCTTTATCGTGTCCGCCAAAATACGAACTATACCGGCCTTTATCTCCTCCCAGTTTCTTCGGCCCTCGATCTCCGGATCTACGAACCGCGTCAAAGAAACAAAATCTTTATTCTTCATGACCGCCTCCGCGATATTTGCGAGTCCAAAATCCTTCGTCTTTGTGACCTTGAAAATCGAATCTATGCGATCGAGATCTCTGAGCGATTTCGATTCGTGAACGAAAGCGTGAAGCTCCGGCGTCCATTTTCCCTGTTTGTCCACCGCCTTTATTATCGACACGGCGCGTTGCTTTATCTGTTTCGCTCGCTCGTAACTTTTCTTAACGTTTCGCAGCTCCTCTTCTTCCATTCCCTCCGTCACGCCCCTTCTGTATCTCGCGATAAAGGAGACGGAATTGTCGTCCAGAAGTTTCATCACGTCCGCCGCTATATTTTTGTTCAACGCATTTTCTTCCGTTACATAGTCAGCGATCGACCATTCCTCGTATCGCACGTTCGCAGCATTCATTCGAGTGACGTAACTCTGGGGAGGGTTTTTTTTCTTTCTCTCTGGTTTTGCCTTCGGCAAAACCGACGGAGCGGAGACAGTGACGTCGTTAGTAACGAGAGGAGCCTGCGCAGGCTCCGTCGATCGCGTAGGTGGCGCGGCGGTCGCCAATGGTGGGGAGTCGCTGGGTCTTATAGCTGCAAAATCTGGCGGAACTCTCTGCTGCACGGACACTGTTTCTCTGCCGCTCGTGGACACCCATGTGTTCGCGGCTGGCAATGCACTAACCTGTGGCTGTTGCAATAATCGCTGTTGCTCCGCATGCAAACGTTGCTGCATCTTCAATTCCTCCGTTTTGCGCTTCAGCTCCTGCTCGGCCTTCAGCTGTTGTTCCCGTCGCCATTTTTCGACCGTTTCCTTCTGCTGCTGTTCCTCCTGCATTCGCTTCTCCGCCCAATGCTGAGCGAGAGCCACTTGCTCCAAGCGTTTCCGCTCCGCTTCCAAAGCCTCTCGCTGCCTTTGCAATTCGGCGGCTTCCTGCGCTCTTGCCGCTTCCTCCAAGCGTCGCCTCTCCGCTTCCAACGCTGCTCTCTGCCTTTGCAATTCCTCAGCCGCCTGCGCTCCCGCCGCGTCTTCCGATGAGCTACTCGCTCCCATTGTTTATTTTGGTCTCCGACGTGCTTTGGCCCAACTCACGTAACACTACGGTCCTAGACTGCCTCACACTTGCATCGACTGCGTGACACTGTTCTGGACCGACTGATCGCAATACCGAGGTTTCCTTGACACGGACATGAGATGCTCGCTCATGGGTTTCCCCCGCTTAACTAGTGCGTTACCTGCGAATGTCGGGAATAACGCTCGCGCGCGGCGGGCCTGAAGCCGCTTCCACTGACGCTGGATTGACGAGCCAATCGAATGGTAACGATGCGTTCCTGATTTATCGTCGATAATCATACCTTGCTGTAACCTTGAACCACGCTTCCTTGGCCGTCGATGCAACGCCTCAATTTACACTGCGCTTCTGTATTACGCAAGAGACTTTCGTCATTATTGTTCCGTGATATTTAATGGGATTCCCCTCTCAACGGATCGCTCGATGCGCAAATGTTGGAATCCATCGTCGCTCGACACCGTCGAGATGACTACGTGGACGCAACTATCTCGTTTACTCGTGCGGGTCCGTGACTCACGAAGATAACTACTGTGGCAATTAGCGAACTAGAACTTCGAACACTCAAGAATCTACAATCTCCGATACCGTCGATCAGATACGCGTAACTGGCGATATTAGAAATAGAAAAGTAATTGCTGATTTCACAATCTTGATTGCGAACTCGATCAAATTCTTCGGAACATTTTTTGATGAAATGACTGAGAACAGGTCGCTGCGGCTATGGTTGTTTTTCAATTGCAATGATTGTTCAACAATTATTCGGTGCTACAAATGCTGCGTTTACACACGAGCCGTTGTCGCGGACGATGAGTACGAACACGTCTGTGATTGGGCGTTGCGACGCAGCTGGACTGCCGCGGTGCCCGCGGTGCAAAGTTCGGCGTTTCTCGTCACAGCTGATCCCAGCTGTGCGGCAGCCTTGTCGTCGTCGCCCCCGCAGCGACGAGACACGACACTCATCCAACACAACCACCAACCCGGCTTTCCGACAAAATGTTTACGCAGTGCAATTAATCGATCATCGTCGAAGACAATATGTCAGGACAGTCGCGAAAATTTTTGCAGGGCATCGTCTCGCGTATAAGCAAATCACCGATTTTGCACAATGCCACGAGCGCTATCGAGAGCGCATCGGGAAGAGCCCAGGTTCAACTCAACAACATACAACACGTCGCGGCCGAAAAATACGACACGATCGTCAAGGTACCTCGAATCCCCGTCGCTGTTTACAACTCGCCCAACCCGATTATCATCGTTGCTCATTGTAATTCTTCGTTTACCATGTTTTGTTTTTTTACACCCCAATCCAATTACAGTATCCTTATAAACAAATAAATGTATTTACTACGATTGTTTATTTGTTTGTTTTGTTTATTTACCTAATATTGCATTGCATAGATTTTTGGTATTCACTAATCTGGTATTGTTCAATCCTCAGAGAAGCAAGATTTGCTTGTTTGTGGATATTGCAAAGTTCACTTACTCCTTGCATTATGTATTCTCTTTACAAGAGAGACGTATACCCTTTATGTAAACTATTCCTTATGTGCTATTATATTAAGTCATTTTGCTTTCTCTTTTTGGCCTTCAAGGTTTAAATTCCCTTCAAGGTGCGGCAATACCATAATTCAATCAGGACAACTACCATAATTTTGCCTATGTAAGAACTTGCCTAATCGCTGTCTCCGATACTGATGCAACCCATCCAATGGTTTATTTATTTATTTACTTATTTATATATATGAGACAATACCCATTTTGCATGAGTATCACAACTGTGCGCATAAATGAACATACAATAATTTTTTTTGTATTTTCTTTCTTACAGCAAGTGAACGGAACGACGATAATTCAAGATTTTAATGCAGCATCCCTGCAGCCTTCGACTCCGATACCAAAGAGATTGATAAACTGGTGGCGATGGTATCAACAATTGACTGGCATGGAGGACATAGAGGTGGCGAAGCAGCATGTCATCTCGGTACAGGACAGGCTCTTCAAGTGTCAGGACGAGCGCAGACTTCTGACTGATCAGGCTGGTCTAGTAGCAGAAAAATTGAAGGAAGTGTACGGAGAGTTGATTCAAACCAGGCGAGACGATCCAAAGTACGTTCAGCTGACTATAATGGAGAACAAGGGACTGCAGGAGCAGTCAAGGATAGGCGGGCAGCTGCGATTATTGGAGAACGCGGAGAGAGACCACTTTACCGAGCTGGCGACTGCGATTAAAGAGTATCACGACAGTCAAGCAATCAACGCTCAGAAGTACAAGTACTTGTCGATCGTCGCTTCGGCCGCGATCGCGATTATCTCGTTGTGCGGGTCGATGGTTTACAACAACCGCAGGATACGAGACGTGCGAGTCGTTATCGCGGACGCTCAGCAGAAAAACGAAGCTACCTTCAAGGAGTGCTTCGAAAGTCTGGAGCAAAGGATGACGATGGACTTTAGCAAAATTAACGAACAATTGAGCAACACTTACACAGCTATCGCGCTGAGCGCGGAAGAACGGTTAAACAATGTCGGAAGCGAACCGAGAAAAGATATCGTGTATGATAATGTTGCTGAGGAAACGGAAATTAACACGATACTATCGAAAAAGAATATTTGGATCGGAACTTTGTTAATTCTTTTGTACATTTATAGTAGAGGCGGGTAAAATTGAATTCGCGAGGTTGGTTGTTTATATGAAATAATTAACTACGAAGGTACGAAACGAACTAATGAAATATTGAAGTGCTATTCCTCTTTGGGGGAAAAAAGATTCGCAGCTTGCCTTAGACACAGTGACTTGTATTATATTGTTATTTTGAGGATTAACTTTTGTGTAAATAATATATATACAATAAAGTACGATAATTACGACGGATTTTCGCAAGATTGGCAAACTATCGAAATCAACAGAAACTTTCACCGCAGAATTTAGTATTTCGTTTAAAATTACTACAATTTACGATATTTTGAATAGTACGTGCGGATCATTTAAAAGATACGAGATTTACAACAACCGAAGGAAAGGAGATGTAAGAGACGCGTTGTTATCGCGAACGGTCACAAAGAAAAGCAGATACTTTTAAGGAGTGGTTCGAAAGTTTGGAATAAGATAATGTTAATCTGAATATTCTTCTGAAGAGAAAATTAATCTGAATATTTTTCTGGGGAGAATATTAGTACGCAGAATACTGGATTAAAAGATAATCGGAAGTTTGTTGTTGATTGAGAAAACAAACTTTCACTGCAGAATTTTGTATTTCGTTTGAAACGACTACAATTTTATGATGATATTTCGAGGGATATGTACGGATCATTCGAAGGATACGAGGACAGTTAGAACAATACAGAAAAATCGTAAGACTTGTGCTGCGACACAATCGCGTGTGCCTTTTAATATTCGACAAGTTTAACAAATTAATTTCATTGGCGGTAAATTCGAGGACACTCGAAATGCGAAGTTCGAAATTTCCTTCTTTTCTTCTCAAGAGTCCCAAGTTTTCCACTCCACGCCGTCGGGCGGTTTTCTGTTCACTTTTCCAGTGCCGACTTCGGACCAGTTTGTGCTCAGAACAGTGCCACCGGATTCTTGCTGTTGAAAAAAATTCAAAAAACTAAATATAATTCATTCTAAGTTGCACGTGAAAAAAAGAAATTAAAATACAAAATTTGAAGTAAGGACTAACAAATGATTTGTTCATCGCTCGTCTAACTTCGTCCGAACCTCTGCCATATATTTGTTGGAAGAGCGAATTGAGCGCGGCCTCTCCTTCGGGTTTTTCAGCCGCCTCCTCCTTCTCAATCTCCTTCTCGACTTTGTCCCAGTCTTTAGATTTTTTACTGGAGCTCGGATACTTCAGAGGTACCGTACTGGCGTTCAGTATTTCTGTGCAATTATGCGCGCGCATGAATAATGAATAAAAACGAAAGATCGCGTCTGTAGCAAATTTTATGCAAGCAATGAAAAAAATAAGAACATGAAATGTAGTTGCTCCGAAGATTCTGAAGCTCATGATCATCCATTTTTTATTTAAAAAATTCTCTGTGTCTGTTGTGAGGTAAGATTTTTTTCTCTGTATTCAAAATTTCATAAAATTTAATCGAGTGGATCGGATTCTCCACTAATTCAATAGGAAATATGGGTTCTAAATAATTTATGTGGGATTTAAAAAAAAATTATAATAGCTAGAGTGCAAATGATATTTTTCAAAAAATTGAAAATGTGACAAAACTGAGACCGCTCGACCGAGTTTTACCAAATTCAACACCAAAAATTGTTCGATTTAAGTCTACTTTTGGAGAAAGTTTGAGCCTGATTGTTCAAATTTTTGCAAGACCTAGAGCACAAACACACTTTTTTTTCTAAATCCAATATTTTATAAAATCTAAACGTATGTTTTAATGATTGCATAGGAAGCAAAATGCAATAGTTTAGCATACCTTGAGGAATCGGTTGTACAGGATCCGGAATGCTCGGATTTCCTTCTAGAGCGTTCCATCTAAGACCGTCGCGTTTTTTGAGCTTAACCTCAATCTTTGAGGGTACGACTTTGTAGGAGCATTCTTCGGGTACAACGTGATGTGCCAGATCCAATTCTAAACTATAATCGTTACCGGACGGCAGCTTGGCGGACAGACTGAGCTGCGAGACGAATTCCCATTGATACGGAACGGAAAATCGTAACTGTTGTTTTTTGGCAGCTAAACATTTTTTTTTAGTTTTCGATCGAACTTACCGTAGTCTCGCCGTACGTGACTTTGATGTTATCAGAATTCTTTGCGAGGATCGTCACGATGACGTGAGTCTCGGTCTGATACCAATCGTGCTTTATCTTCGGTGTCGGCATCTTAAATATCAAAAACAAAAGGGTTTTGTTTGTGAAATAGAAACTTGTAGGTTACGAATACTAATTGGTTTATCGTGGGTGTTTTTGTCTGTTATACGCACTTCATCGTTCACCACCTCGGGTGCCGAATTCTCCGACGCCATTCTAAGGCGAATTTATCTAAGGGCTTATTGATAATAATCGATTAGCAAAGGGATTGCAGTGCGATTCTTTGACTACCATATATGTCGCGTACGCAACTGTTTGCGTTTATTTGTTTTTTCTTGTTTCGCGAAGAACATCACAACATCGAAGCAATGTTACCAACGGAAAAAGCCCTGCTTCATTGGCCTGCAGGCTGCTCTGCGGTTCGTTCACATATCAGCTGCGTACCCAAAATTTTCAAACCGTAAGTGATGTTTCCCCTAGACAATGTCACTTCCAGTCGCAAAATTAAATTTTCAAACAGGAAGTGATGTATTTCAGCTATAATGTCACTTCCGGCCAAAAAATGAAATGTTCGAACTATAAGTAGCTGCGAGCTCGTGCAGCTGATATTCAAACGCGCCCATCGTTTTTCTACAGCCTAGTTACCTTCTTGGCTTAAATGAGTTTGACGTAAATGATAAGGCCCTACCGATTGTTATCGGTGCAGTCGCGATGTACGATTCGCACTGATCGAAGAAGGATCAATCTACATTTCGAGTACGATAACATCAATAATCTTCACGAAGATTTTGGGCAAAAATGTCGGGATACACAGAATTGCTGCTCATCGGCACGTTAATATTGCACAGTGGGTTATGCAGTCTGAACGACAATCCAAAAATTGGTAAGATTCGTCTAAGTAAACAAAGTGCTTTTCTGTAATAAATTTCTGATGTTTCATTGAATGTCAAAAAAACAGCTATTGTCGGGGGAGGAATCGGCGGCGCCTCCGCGTCGCACTATCTGACCGAATTATTCAATGGAAAACTGAGCATCGATCTTTACGAAGCAGGAAAGTTAGGAGGCCGCTTGTCCACCGTGGAAGTGCACGGCATGGAATTTGAAACCGGTGGTTCTATAATCAATGAGAGGAACGTCCTCATGAAGCGTTTCGTCAAACTGCTCGGTACATTGCATAGGAAAAAAATATATACTTGTTCTTTTTTACTTTCCGAATCATCTATGATCAACTTGCATCTAACTCCCGCAGGCATGGAGGAGAGGGAAACGTGCGGAGAACAAACAATTGGTATTTGGAACAAGGAAAAATTTGTTTTTCAGGAAAGCTCCTATCAATTCATGACACTGGCTAAATTGATTTATAGATATGGCCTGCAACCGTTCAGACTCCATGGGTACGACTTGACTTAGTCAGTGGGAATAAAATGTTTGCATAGTCTGAAGAATCTGAGAAACTAAAAATTGGAATTTTGTTTTTCACGCAGATACGTGAGCTCTATAATAGACGACTTTGGAAAGATCTACAAACTTCAGGATGACGGCGTAGCATTTACAAATTTGACCGGCTTGTTGTCTGCCATGAACAGTGAATTTCCAAACATTCTCCGAATATCCACGAAGGAGCATCTCACGAATTTGGGATATTCGCCGCGGCTTATAGATGAATTGGTCGAGGCCGCTCTGGTCGTGAGTTACGGACAGAGCACTGAGATTCAAAGTTTCGTCGGTCTGGTCGCTGTGGCCGGTACCGGCGCCTCCCTGTGGTCCGTCAAGGGCGGCAACAGACACGTAAAAAATACCGATAGATTTATCCCCGCACGATAAAATTCGAAACTGCGGAATTCGCACAAAAAAAAATTTCAGGTACCCGAACATCTCGTGTACAGAAACTCGAGGGTGACGGTGGTTCCGTCCGTGGTCAAAAAAATAGTTCATCTTCCAGGAGATGACGCAAAACCGCAGTACGAGCTGCATTACGTCAACAGCGGTAAATTTTCATCATTTAATTCAGTTCTATTTGTTTATTTACTTGTTTGTTTCATCGGGAAAAACCCTTTTACAGAAAATAGATACAAGTTACAGTCTATTTAATTGATGTAAGATAATATAAATTAGCCCTCTATAATTAAAATTCTAAAGAAATGATTAAGTGTTCATCGGTATCACAATTAATACCAATTTATTCTTCATATCACAGAGATAGTGCACATTCAACGGTAGATCAGCAATCTTTGGCTTGTCTTGAGTTCAATGGTTTTTATTTCTCATTTATTTTTATCTCTTCCTCAAAGTCAATGATTTTTATTTCTTTCAGGAAGTTCTGACACGATGAAAAGTACCTACGACATAGTCATTGTAGCTGCGCCTCTGACGAGGGATCAGTTGATGCCGATAGAGTTCGAAGATTTTCCGGAATCGGCGAAAATTGAATTTCCCGGTTCGTATCAATCGATCTTCGTTACGTTCATACACGGATACATGAATCCGAAATACTTTGACCTGGACGAACCTATGGCGATGATACTGAGCTGCGATCCCGACAAAACCATTATCAATTCTGTTGGCAAATTGGTGTCCGTTGAGGGAAATTGCTCGGAGGTATGGAAAATATTTACGAGCGAACCACTGGAGCAACGTGTTATCGACGATATGTTCACACAAGTAGGAAAAAGAAAAAATGTTCTATCATCCACGACGAATTGTCGAGCAAGTCGTGTTTTTAACGGCAATGAAAAATCCTTAGGTCGAGCATATCGAAGTAATAAAATGGAAGGCCTATCCGAAGTACTCAACTGCGGAGCCGCGTCTCGATTTCAAGCTCCACGATTCGCTCTATCACGTGAACACGATCGAGTGGGCGGCGAGCGCGATGGAAATGAGCGCTGTCGGTGGCAGGAACGTTGCGATTTTAGCGCACCACGAATGGAATAAATCGAAAGCATTGCCCAGCAAAGCCAGTCATTCGAGACCCGATCGATCTGCATTTTCTGGCGAGTTGTAGATATTTAATACACCGATATTTTACAAAGCCAACGAAGCTCAACGTTTCCGTGCAGTAGAAAAAAATGATGTGATTGACTGCAAGAGATTATACGTAAATGTGGTAAATTATTATTTTTTATAATTACGATTGTAGGTATTCGTTATAATTGTTCAAAAAAATATATATCGCCAGTTGTTTCAAAATTCATCGTCGCATTAAATAATTTCCCGAATCTACAGCTAATTTCGGCCCAGTAACAGCAAGACGTTTGAACCCGGTACGATGAGCGGTAGCAAGAATTGATTAAGGTAAAGATTAATTAACGTACGTCAAATGGATTCGAGTGGTCGATAGCGCTCGTCGGTAAATAAGACTGTCGGTACCGAAGAACGCGACAGTCGGTAAATTCACCACACCACGAGAGCGCTCGGGTCGCCCGGGCCTAAAACCGACCAGTGTCGTCCACCATTTGTTTTCGTCGGAGACGCGATTTTACAAAAAACCCCGTTCCTCGATTCTTTTCATTGTCAAGATAGTAAAAGACAGCCACGTGAATCGACGAACCAATGTACTCGCAGGTGCATGCGTCTCGGTCGGTAACGTCGCAACTCATCGTCCAACTTCGACTCGTGCTCATAACAACAACATTCCATCCATAACCTAAGAACCGGTGATCAATCGTCCGGAATCTTGCAGAATCTCGCTATCGGCCACAGAAAAAATACTCGCAAAAAAAAATGAAAAACAACGTGCCACTGACTCCGGTCACCCTGGACTCCTCCACGGCGATAAAACTGACGATGGGCAGTAAGATGATCAAGGAGCGAGCTCTGATGGCTCGCAACGACGCTTGGCACAGAATAAAGATAATAAGAGGAGCGCGCTACGACAAAGAAGTGGTCTTAAAAACGATTCTCGCAGCGGTCGAGCCCGCGGACTTGATACCCGTTCGATATCAAGCAAACGGCGACGATGCTTATTTCATGGCCCGAAACTGCGGACCAGCCTTAGAGATGCTCTGCAGATCCAATCTGATAATAAACCTTCCGAACGGCGACCCGATCGTAATAATCGTCACGTTGGCCTTTGCGTCGATTCACGACCTAAAGATCAACATTCAGCCGATCTTACTGGCCGCTCTGACGAAGCGTTACGACTCGAACAAGAAGAGTCTCAATCTCGAAGATTTTCACAGGGACGAGGAAATAGCAAAAACCGTGCACTGTCCTCTCTCACAGGCCAGGACGCTGAGCCACACCCTGAAACTGGCAAAGACAGCTTTGGGCCCCTTCGAGCATCTTAATCTTCAGCGGAACGAACTCGTGACCTTGAACGCCCTCGAGAACGCGAATCTCGCTTCTCTGCGAGGTCTCGATCTTCGTTACAACTACATAATGAGAATGGTCGACCTAACGGCTCTTAAGTCTCTGACGATAACTGAACTGTGGCTCGACGGTAATCCGGTCTGCGAGAATTACTCGAGCCCTCGGCAGTACATCGAATCGGCGAAACGCTACTGTCCGAATCTGACGAGGCTCGACGGCGTGACCTTGGATCTGCCGGAGCTTCCGGTGACCTACAATAATTTCTTCAAGAGCGAGGACGCCAGGAAGCTTGTCGGGCAATTCGTCGCGCACTTCTTCGGCATCTACGACCGCAACCGAGCGCAGCTGCGCCATCTTTATCACAAAAAATCGGTGTACTCGATGACCCTCGGAGTGTCGTCGACGGGCTCGCTGGGCAAGAACATCGGCGCGTTTGTCGCTGAGAATCGCAATATCATAAACGCCGGCGATTTTTCGCGGGACAATCTTCTCTATCGAGGACCCGTGGAGATAATCGGCGCACTCGAGAGACTGCCGAAGTCCGTGCACGACAGAGGCAACTTCCGGTGCGACGTTATGTTCGAGGACCGCCATCGGATTCTCCTGAGCGTCGAGGGAATCTTTAAGATTCCCAACGCCGTGCCTATTTTCTTGTCGTTCAACAGAACATTCTTACTCGTCGCTCGCGACGACAACGAGTACAATATCGTCAACGACCAGTATCACGTCGACGCGGCGGTCGTCGTCTCGCCGCTCTCCTTCGACGACAGAGTCGACGAGGTTCGGACGCCGGAGCCATGCCTGACGCCGAGGGAAAAAGAGCGTTTGATATTCACACTCATGGACGCGACGACAATGAACACAGAGTGGTGTCACAGATTCCTCGAGGACGCCAATTGGGACGCCAGAAAGGCCATCGAAAAATTTATGGACAATTATGAATCCTCGAAAATACCCGCCGATGCCTTCGGCAGATAACCGGAAGTCACGTGGCTTTTGCCTTCGGCTTTACGGCCAATTGGGACGCTAGGAAGGTCAGCGAAAAAATTATGGACAATAACGAATTCTCAAAGATACCCGCCGAAGCCTAAGGCAGATAACCGGAAGTTACGTGGTTTTGGTGTTCGGCTTCGCGCAAACGAAACCTTCGGCAGCGAGACGAAAACTCGATGACTTTGTAGGTAAACCTTTTATTGAATTAAAATCGTATTTACAGCTATGGATGTAAGTACAAAAAGAACAGAACTTAAAGCACTAATCGGTATATATCATTGGTAAAAACAATCGAGTGTCCGTACGATTAACGATCGAATTAATATTAAGCTAAAATGTGGCATGAAAAAATAAAAATGAAATAAAAAAAAGATGTATATAAAATAAATAACATTTATAAAGGGTATGACCGTTAAATCAGACTTTTGACTACTCACTAATACTCGATAATTCCTACGTCCAATCGATCCGCACCCCACTGGTTAGCACGTTGTTTTAAGCGATAGAAAAATCTTACTTACAAACTAGAATCTGGAGCTTTAGCAAAATTAGATTCCGACAATTCGCGTTCATGATTTTTTTTTTCCTCTTCCTCCGCCCGATGTCTGCTTGCCCGTCTCGATTTTCACTCGACACGTTGAAGTACTGCTCGTAAAGAGAAAAGGAAAAAAAGTTATTTTTGCGTTTTGAGCAACTCGTCGCTCCCGGAAGTTCACTTCCGGTCGCGGCTTCTCCCGTCGCTCCGCTTCTCTCCCGATGAAGCGTTTTGCTCCGCGACCAGGCCTGCGATCCTTTTTTTTTTTCTTCTCCCCTTTCCGATTTCTCTCTCGGTTTCTCACATTCGTCTAACTTTCATCCTAAGGCAAGCGAGAATTAAGGATTCTCCACACTCTTGAATTACATATTATATATATCACATTCTCGAGGTAGGATCTTCGCAGCGTTGCGTTTCCCCGTCGCCCGTACTCTGTAGATGTGTTCGATTTTTTTTTTTTGTAGAAAATAGTTGTTCTCCGAATAACTTTTGTGTCCTGACTCCGGCGATAGCTCTGGATCAAAGATCATTTTTTCTTTTTTTTTCGTTGGGTGTTTTTTTTGTCGATAATATCCGGTTGACTGAGTCACGATGTGGTTCTGGCAACCGGACGTTCCCAGCACTCGCTCTCGATCGAAGATCTTTTTTTTTCTTTTTTTTATTGGTATTTTTTTGTCGATAACATCCGGTTGACCGAGTCACGATGTGGTTCTGGCAACCGGAGGTTCCCAGCACTCTCCCACGGTGGGGTGAGTCGTGAATTCATTTCGAGGAAGGCTCCACGTTTCTTCAATCCGTGTCGGAGTCCTTCCTTTTGATTCCACTGCGGAGTGGCTCGGATGCGAGAATCTTTTCCTTGAGGTACTGGTAGTTTCTAAGCCTCACGACCGCGTAATCCTGCGATAAGATATGCATGATCCGTTAGCGATGATAATTCATATCGGCGATAAAAAAAACGTTGCGAATGCAAGTCATTGCAGATTAAATTTTTTTTTTTAAAGATAGATCTGCTCACCCAGTAACCGAATGGGATTTGAGATAGCTTGGCATTGACGATGCTCCACAGTCCCCAGAAGAGATGACTCGCCAAGGTGAAAATTTTGACCTCCTCCATGAGACGCTCCTCTTCCTCAGCGTCCTCCTTGCCCAAAGTCCTCAGATAATTCCTTATAAAGTGGAGCTACAGAGAAAGAACATTTTTCGTTAGAATTTTACTCGCTCAGAGATCGAAGATGGAACTACTTGTTTTTATTAATCAATTATGTTTTCTCGTTTAACATTTATTATCGTTCGTGGTACTTTTTTTTTTTTAGAACTATTATCTCCTGGTCCCTTATTGGGACTTCCGTTCGTTTCATTTTGTGCGTCTGGTTGCGGCTCGTAGTTCATCCAAAATGTACAATGGGAACGAATCTACGGCAACGATTTTGCGAAATTTATTATATAGTCATAATGTACGAATCTCTGTACGAAAGAAAAAATAGTATGGCTGATTCGGAAAGAAAATGATATCCATGTACGTAAAATATGCAATCGAATACGAAATAATCGTGAACAATGGCGAAATAATTTTTATTTTTTAAATAACAAGCATCCGTTGTTCGTAAGCTGCGCTTGTTCGACAAAATCTGTTGATCTTTGCTCATTGATCCTCTCGAAGTCGTTCAAACTAATTTGACGATTAAGCGGGACGGGAATGTAAAAAAACAAAAGAAAACAAATTTACATACACAACTATTCCTAATCGTGCGGAGATCGTTCGATCGATGAGTATAGAGATTTATTATACCGTGCATTTGAATGCAGTATAGGACCTTCTTAAGGTGCTCGCACATAAAACAACGTTTGCCGTTTTCCGTCACACAGACGAGTCGATCGGACCAGATCGGACACCAATACGCGAGCATCAGCCAACACGGCTGTGTGTGGATACGGAACGGCCCGTCTGTGTTCCGTACGTAATTTTATGTGCAGGCAGCTGTATACTGTACATTAGAATGCAGTATAGGACCATCTTATACCATCGACGAATTCGAGATCCTTCGATTCGGAGTACCGTCGACACTTTCGCCGTCCAACCCGTACAGCAGTAGTAGCGGGTGGACGTCAATGATAATTATATCACGAAAGTTATTTATTTATTATTCAGAGAAAGATTGAGAGAGAGAGAGATTGCGTGTTGAGGTACTCTAGTGTTGTAGAGGCGTAGATGGCGGGACACTGGTAACCGCCCCGATCACGAAGATTCTTCCGGCCCACCAGCCAGCCTCACTCGGATTCTTCCACTGGGTCCATCGGACAAATCCCAGGTAATCCCATTGCGGTCATTGGACACAGAGAGTCAGTGCTTTCACATGTGCCCTCGCCCTCTGATTCCGTAGGCATCATCGGCCCTTCTCTCAGAGCCTTCCGGTCCTGTGAAACTAATACATACACACGCAACACACGCCAAGGTGTCCTACCCCTCGACCTCTTCCCTTTTCCCTATATCGCCCTTTTTTAAATGTAATTCCTGACCCCGTAACACAACAACGTAATAAATGGGGTGGCAATGATTGAAAAAAACATTTAGTTGAGGGACAGATTTTGATGAGGAATTCTCAATCGAATGGCTTTTTTTAGCTTTTGAGATTTAAGAAAAAATGTGAAAGAGAGAAAAAGTATATACAGATGTGAACGTGAAAGAATGATAATTCGATACAAAAGATTTTTTTTCGAGTTCGATTTTGATTAAAAAAAAGGCGCCACGGCTTGGAACGAAAAATTCCAGGGTGCGCGCACGTGGGTTGTTGTGCAAGATTCTGAGGCTCGTCGAGAGCCAATGACGATAATAACGGAGGACAGGAAATAAAAAAATGTTGTTGTAAATTTCTTACCCCCGGTAGTTGGCGGTGCTGTACGCTCGATGCATACCCACCCCTGTGCCCCCCCAATACGTGGCTCACCTTTTGTTCGTCGCTAGGTCCGGAACCCGATCGCTCGTGGAAGAAGGGGTACTCTGACGCCGTGTAATCGTACTGCCACTCGACGAAGTGATTGGCGACGTCGAAACCCCTGTAGTTGTACGAACAGTACTCGAAGTCGATCAGCACCAGCTCGCGCTTGCGAGAATTCTGGCGCAGGAGTATGTTACCCTCCTGCATGTCGTTGTGACAGAAAACCACCGGGTACTTTTGTTGCGTCACCAGAGATCTGTAAATGAGTATAAAATAAATTGATAAATACATCGATGTATACTTTGATGAATAATTCCATGAATACATTGATGAATAAATTAATTAATAAATTTATGTATATTTTGATGAACAAATTGATGAGTGAATTCTCGTTTGGAAGGTTCCGTGGTGCTCATCAGAAATAAACTCTTTACTTTACCAACGCCTTGAATAAAATTAATCGCGTTTTTTTTTCTAACTAGAGTGAATTTTGTGCAATTCATAAGCGACGTATCTCGCTCACATTTTTTTTCACTTGTAATTGGGCCCAGTCCGTATTAAATAAATAAGTAAATAAATAAATGAATAAATTTTCTACCTGCGAAATTAACGGGTTAAATCGTGATATTGATTCTCACCTGAACCAGGCGACCTCTTGAGCCAACCCCATCGACATTATTGTATTGACATTGTCCATCTGTCTCAGATCGATGTCTTCGGGATTTTTGAGCGTTGTCGTGGCCGTGTCGAGCCACTTGGACATCGTGTCCCAGAGCCAGGTGGGCTCTTTGCTTATCGGCACCTGCATCATGTGTATCTGTGCCATTTTTTCGGCGGTCAGAGCGCTTAGCTCGGGGTCGGCGAGCTCCTTGGTTAGTAGCGGCCTGGCCGGTATGTACTCCTCGATTCTTCCACCCGGGAAGACCCCGTGCAACTTCGGGCCCAGTCGCCTCTCCGACAGAAGCGTGAAGATCACGGATTCCGTTATGAGACCCTCGACCGCTCGCTCGCCGTGCACCTGACCGTAAATTCGCAATAATACCTGACGCGGCTCACCGCGCACCGGCGCTGCACCTTCCGGCAATTGGACATTGTAGACCCAGTTACTCAAACCGCCACTGTAGAAAAAAAAGAAAAAATGTAAAAAAAAAGTACAATAAAATTATTGGATAGAAAAAAATGTGATTTAATGTCAATTTAATTTATCGCAATCGGGGATGCAAAAATGTTATTTCTCACAATCAATTCGGCTAGATTGCACAATCTTACATAATCTTGAGGTATTCGGATATTGAGATAACTGATAAGTTTTTTACATCTCCGATTGCGAAGTGATTAAAATGAAGAAAGAAATAAATAAACGTTTGAAAATTCGAACCTTATGTGCTTGAGTACAATGTTGTCCGAGGTAACGTGCTTCCACCCTCCGTGCAAGTAGTCTCGACAGATACGTGCAGCGGTTGCCCTCATCTCGGGATTGTTATCGGACATCTGGATAAGCGGGAACAAAAAACATTCTTTTAAATACATAGCACACCGCATATCGATAGGTGCGTGATGAATTCACGTAAAGTAATGAGCGTCGATTGAATATATATATATTTATGTATATGAGATAAATATTGATTTTCGCGAAATCGTGTGGAACGAGTTTCGTTATGAAATAAAATGATTAAATTTAATTAATTTAATTAATAACACGAATTTCATCAATAATTACACAAATTACACGGATAAGATTTTCACCCTGCCGATCATGTGTTCGAAAAATAAGTCTTTAAATATACGATAAAAATAAATAAAAAATAAAATTCTATAGTTATAATATTTGCATTCTACCTACGCATTGAAAATCACACGGTGTGTAATCGATGGACGAGGAGAGCGGTCTAATGATTAGCGAAGAACGTACGAACAATCGCAAGAGGTCTTTCATGTGTTTGTCGATAATGATCGACGTGGATTGTTTTTTTTGTAAAATGAGATCGTTTTAATAAACGATTATCGGATGTGCGCTATCGTGAGCTCCGGTTATGTTTCTATGGAGACAACAGAACACACGTTTAGTAACGATTATCTCAGCGGATCGTTGTTATTAACTAACGTGAGTCGCGATTCAATTTTGCAAATTAATTCTGGCAAAAGAAACGATAAATAAATTCAAATGAAAAATAGTTCTTTGTTCCTTTCAATTATCTCGACTCATAAAAATCATCGGCGATTCAGAAACTTTATACATTCGACTGTGAGTGAAACGAGTGCGAGAGGGTTGTTACGATGTTAAGTGACGAAATGGTAAAATCGGCGTGTATTTTTTTTTTTTTTTCGAGTGTGCTGAAACGCGAACCCTCACCGATTGTCTAACTGGACTTTGAGCCTCGAATATTCTATAGTCCCGGCACGCAGTCCGGGGGAGACTTATATTCGGCTCGTCGGTTCTTTCGATCATCTCGATATCTACTAACGTGCGATTTTCACTGATGCATATACACTCATATATATGTGTATATAAATAAATGTTCTCTCAGTATTTCGGAAATTCCGCAGAAAATCGACGTCGAAGTCGATGTATCACGAGGTTTCCGTGAGACCGTGAAGGCGAGGACGCGGAGAGGCACGATCACGGCCGGGCTTCATCGGGCCACTACCGAGCTGGCCTTACGAGCCGCTAAGCTGTGGACGAACGAGGAACGGAACGAGTTTGCGCGAAGCTGTACGATCAATATTGGCTTGTCGCCGGCCTATAGTCAACGGCGCCCTGCGATCTTAAACGCCGTCGACGCTAAGCCAGCGTTCAAGGTGCTCTCTCGAGTCTTCCCTCACGATAATGAATGCTATATATATTTTTCTGTTCTTAAGTTATTAAAAAAAAAAAAAATAATAATAATAATAATAATAATAATAATATTAATAATAAAATGAAGAGAACCCAAAATGGAGGAATTTAAGTGGAAGGCTTTTTTCCTAAGTGTCGGTGATTGCCGGAAGAAAAATCGATGTTGGAAATTGTTTGTTGCTCGGTGAGAATTGAAGGCCGTCGACGCTTAGGTAACGTTCAAGCTGCTCTTTCGGGTCTTCCCTCACGATAAGTTATGTATATATTTTTATGTTCTTAAGTTTAAAAAATAAAAACCATAAAAAAATGAAGACGATACGAAATCGAGGAAATCAATTTGAAGGCTTTTTTCCTTAAAGGTTGGTAATTGTCAGAAGAAAAATGAATCTTGCAAATTGTGTGGTGTTCGATGGAAACATCTTGCGCATAAAGCGAGCCACTTGTTAGCCTGGCCCTTTCAAGATCGACGCCGCGTTTTAAGTGTGCTCTCTCGAGCCTTCCCTTAAGATAACTTAAATGTTATGCATATTTTGATGTTCTTAAGTGTAAAAAAAATAACAATTAAAAAAGGCAAAATAATGTTAAGGATTTTGGTTTCTTAAGCGTCGGTAATTGTCGGAAGAAAAATGGATGTTGGGAATCGTCCGTAGCTTGATGGAAACGTTGTACACGTAAAGTGAGCCGCTTGTAAGCCTCATCCGTTTAAGATCGACGTCGCGATTTAAGTGTGCACGAACCGACGGGCGCTCTGATACGAGGTCACAGTCAGTTACGTGCAGGCTGGTAATCTATGGTTTTCTCGTTCGCGGAAAAGTCTTTAAAACTCGTGTCAACGCTGTACAATCTGCCAGACGGAATTAGTCACGATCCGGTGGATCGGCATTGCTTCGTCAGATTTAAGTCGCCATTGCACGGAACACTGGTCAAACGAGTACTAATTTTCAAAATCGTTTGTAACAGTAACGGAAGTCGATTAGCATTAATGCATGGGTCTTTGATCAAAGAAACTATTGGTAACGAAGTTTTTGAAAATACATGAAATTATTAATGCAAATTTCTTTGACGATAGCATTTTCGTTGAATTATTTCAAAGATGAGTTCTTATTTTTCAACCAATTTTAATGAACCACGTCTCATTTTGTTTCTCAAGCGTTGCTCTAGGAATTCACAAAGCAGATTTAAAAAAAAATAGTATTGGCTGTTTAAAAATTATCGCGGTTTTTTGTGGAACAAAAATTCACCGGTTGAACAACGAGCCCAATTTCTCAAACGGTCAAACCTACAAAAAAATCTACTCGGTGAAGTCGTAGAGCAAAGTTTGAGAAAGAAAATGAGCCGTGGTACATTAAAATCGGTTAAAAAATACGGATTTTACTTTGAAAAAACGCGAGTAAAACGTATTATCATGGAATCTTGCATTTAGCAGTTGTTCTTGCAAGACCATCGTATTAATAATCCTCTTGGTCGAGGACACATGCGATAATACAAATGAACCACCTTTACGGTCAATAACTGCGTACAATTTTGAATAACCGATTGCAAGAATTTAGCACTCATTGAGAATCTCAAATCGGATAAAATACTTTTTAGTTTTCGCGTGGAAAATAATAATCCGATGTGAACGGGAAATGGAAAATATCCTCTATTGTTATTGAAGAGAAATAAATAACCCATCGAGACAGTACAAACACGCCCAGGTCACGAATGAAAAATATACTCAATCTTATCGAGGAAACAAAACAACAAAAAAATAACTCATCGCGACAGTGCAAACACGCCTAGGGCGCAACAGATAAGGATAAGTGTTCGAACACGTCGGGTAATGCGATTCGCTGAATGAACAGTCGTCGAGTAGCTGCCTGCGAATGTTTATGTATAGTCTGGAACAACTTCGTCCGGCCGATTTCCCTTTTTATCCTCGAACCGCAAATAACAACCATAAAACACAACGTACGACAGTGCCGTCCATTTTCCAAATATTTCGTATTTTTGTTTCGCCTTACGAGGTTTTGTATTAATAGACTTTCGTCAAGTCGTTTCAAAACTAACGGGCGAATATTACAACACACGTGAAAAACGTTTGAAACGCGATCGGATCGTATCTCACGTAATCGGCATCGACAAGCACGCTTCTTTGTCCCAAGCTTCGTTGTATCGGGCTCGACTAACGGTCGGCCGGGCTGTACGCAGACTATGCGTCATCGGAGCTATACATCCTCTCTTTCGCAGCTATATTTATCTCGCAAAAACAAAAAAAAATGAAAAAGAAAAGCTAACCTACGAGAATGTGTACGCGGCGCGGTGATTCTCCAGCGGTCGGACATTTTGTGCGCAGAGGAGCGTGCGGCACAGTAGGCGCTTTGTGTCTAATTAAACTATACATAGTGCTAGAGTTCGTGCCAAGTTCTAATCGCGTTTGCGCCCTCAATCTCGTTTGCGAATTCTCTTCGGGTTTTGCCTTCCTCGGCTTTTCCTCGAGTGCGCACAGATCGATTCGTCGATGACACAATTCGAAGTAATTGAACAATAAAAATCTCAAGTTTTAAAGTTAGGAGAAAAGAAAAAAAAATTGTACAGATAAGGCGAGTGCGTAGATACGCGTCCACCGACAGAACGTTTCACACGCTGGATGCACTTTCACCCTCGAACGATAATGAACCCCGAGCATTTGAACCGTCGTATTGATTGTCCTTCGCATTAAACGATAACACGTTATCTCTAACTCGTTTGCTGCATCGCACGTACCTTGTTGACACCCATTTCCGTTGGCAGTGGAATAAGATCGTTCGGTCTGAAAACTGGACGGGGTAAAGTAACACAGTGGTTCTCAACCTCACTCGAAGAAACGTGGGTTCACTCTGCTTTTCGTCGTTCGAGTCTTAAATTCCGTCTTAAAATTGTATAAAATATATTTATACAAATTTGCAAAGTTCAAAGTTCACTGAGTCAACCTGTTGGATCGAAGCGCTGAGTACTTTGTACTTTTACTTTGTTCCGCAGATTGCCTTAAGTTTCAGCTCGACTACACACTCGTGCTTATGTTTACGGAATTTTTTTTTTTTTTTTTATAAAAAATTATCCTCTAGAGTTTCAAGGTAAATCGGAAACGGGAATGCTTCACCGACGACGCTTTGAGAACAAATGGGGAAAAAACGAACTAACCGACGCTGAAGTTGCTTGCGGACTGGCCGCATGGAGGGTTCAAGTTATATATCAGTGGAGATGGCGGCTCCGCTGGCGGGGGGAGGACGCGTCTGGCTGGAAGCCAATCGCCGACCGCGCGACTGCTCTCTCGACCAATCGCGTCGCCGCGTCCCTACCGTGTGTTCGCGGCTCGTCGAGAATCCGGGAAAGCGTCATCTGGTGTTTCGCTTTTTCACTACAATCACCAGTCGAGACGTAGTTTATGTTTCGCACCGACGTAATAAAGCGGTGCGTGTTTTGCAGGTAAAAAAACACCGATTTAAGTGTATGGGCGGATCGAAGACCAACCTCTCGCCGGTGATTTTATACTGTACGTAAAGGTAAACGCTTCAGTGACGGAAAACGTCCCAGTGGCCGGACAAAGTATGCGTGCTAGAGAGACGGAAGTACGATTTTTCATGCATGTCTGGGGACAGGGACTGCTCCCTTCAGATAAAAGTGCCAATGCGCATGCATGAAAAATCGTATTTCCGTTTTCCGTGATAATTAATGCCTGCCGAAAGTAAATGAGGAACACCGACATTTATTTGAGGATGAAAAACAAAGATTTTTATTGAAACCTACGATGAGAAATAATCGGTGAAATCTCACTGTTACAGAATCAGAAGGAAAGAAATATAAAAATATTTTATATATCTTATATAGGTATATACTAATGAAAAAAAAGTAATTAAACAAACAAAATGGTGCGCCTGTAGAATACAAATTAACTAAGTTTATTGCACCAAAAGAAAGAACGCACCAAGTCTTTTTTATTTATTTGTTCATACTGTATTTTTTAATTGAAGAGAGAAAGATTTTTTTTTTTCATTTTTTGATTGCATAATTTCTTACAAAGCGTGTTCTTGCACGTACGCTTTGTCCGGCCACTGTTACAGGTCCGGTCATTGGGATGTTTATCTTAGGTGCGCAGCCACTGGCAGTTTTACCTTACAGGCTACGTAGAGTAGATTTTTTTTTTTAGGCTATTGACTCCGTCCACCGATGTACGTGAGTCGCTGACGCTCGGATGAATCAAGTCTCTCGGGTTATAATTTTGCATCGATCTAACCGCACGTGCCGGTTCTTCGATTGCCAAAAAAAAAAATAGACTCCGGAGTTCGATATGTCGTCTGAGCTGGCGTATCAGCGCCCGGTATAACGTTGAGAACGCATAGATAATCTAGCACACGAGTTGTTTGGGCCACGTGTTGTGAGCAGAATCGTCGAGGCGAACGGTGTATTTACAAGCACGACGTTTCTCCGTTTGGATGAAAGGACTTCTCGCCTTTAGAATTAGAGACGAATGTACAGTAGCTTAGATTATTGATTGCAGCTAAGCCAAAGAGGACAAATATTTATTACTTGTCACGAGTTCAGAGAACACTCGGATGCGGGAACGCGCTTCGGATAAATACTTTCGGCGTAATAGCAAAATAGTCTCACACACACACACGCACACGTTAAATTTTCGTCGTAGCGCTGCTCCACAAAAAGAGGCTTGCTTCCCGATAAAATCTCGATCGTCGTCACGACGATAAACACGACAACAGCTCGACAACACTTCACGAAAAAAATTTAATCGCAACTTTATCACCTGCAAAAACAGCACGAGCTTATTTTTATTTTCTTCAGCAAAATTTGAGACACGAGGCATAATTTAAGATAAAGCTGTTTATAGTAATAGATATATATACACAATATAGTACACGGTATGACATAACTGAAGGCATTTTTTTCGTTCTTTTAACAAAAAATTAATCCCGACGAAATGCTAAATTCATTGCATTGCATAAGCCGAGGTCGTGTTCGTTCGTGCTGCGTCACTATTGAATTCAGCCGCAGACAATCACGAAATTCCGTGCCGGACTTAACGGTACTTTTTCATTTTTCTTCCGTAGCATAATACGTTTTTTTGTTATTTCATTTTTCTAACGTAGCATAATATTTTTTTTAACTGACCATAGAAACGATCGAGCGATAAACCTGAGTTTCGGCGGGTGTCGTCGATTTTATCGATGTAGTTGTGTACATAGTTTTTTTCCGTTCGTTCCTCGGCAACGTTATCGCTGTCTCGCCTCGATAGGTTTCATTTTATCTGGGCATCGAATACCGGGCTCTGTGTATTATCATCGCACGCCGTTACAAAACTGTTGTGAATTAAAAATTTCGAAGGTGTGAATCAGTAAACTAGATTGCGGTGTAACGCGTCTGGTGTGCTAAACGACCGGCGAGTGAAAAAATACATAAAACCACTCGCGGCTATAACGAAGATGGCGTCGCTGCGAGCCAGCAACAGCTGCCATAGGGTAACCGAGGAACCGTGTCGGACGTCGAGAATTTCCGTTATCAGACAGATTATTAGATATAAAAAAAGTGTTGCCACTGATTTGTCTCTCGAAAGATAAGACACAATGAGTACAGATTTCCGTATCTTAATACCTGCGCCGTGACATTATTATTAGAGGTGTTCGAGATCTCGTTCTACAATAGTTCGTCGAACGATCATTTAATCGGGGAATCCTTACGACTGTGCCCTTGTTCAAATGTCACATATAGGCACTGCATAGACTGCACTTGCTCGATATGTAGGCTGCGGAATGTCAAGTGGTACACGTCTCCAAAAAAATTACTTTGATAAAAAAAAAAAATTCTGCAACATTGTTATCGCCGGTGCTCGAGATCTCCGTCCGGCGTACTTCGTCGCGAGGTCATTAATCGGGGAATGCTTACTCTTATTTAAACGTCACATACCGGCACCGCATAGACTTTAGACTGCACTTGCTCTTTTAACAAAATTACTTTTACGCATGCTTTTAAAAAAATTACTTTTGGTCTTGCTTTTAAAAAATTATTTTCACGGTTACTATAAAAAAAAGTACTTTTACGTTTACTTTAAAAAATTATTTTTACGCTTACTTTTAAACAGCACTTATACGCTTAATTTTAAAAAATTAACTTGCGCTGGGACATTGCTATTACCGGTGCTCAAGATCTGATTCTGGCGTACTTCGTCGGGCGATCATTAATCGGAGAATCCTTACAAGTGTGCCCTTGTTTAAATGTCACATATAGGCACTGCACAGACAGTACTTGCTCGATATGTAGGCTGCGGAATATGAAGTAGTAAACGCTTCCAAGAAAATCAATTTACTTTTAAAAAATTAGATTGCGTCGTGACATTGTTATTGCCAGTGCTCGAGATCTCATTCCAGCGTACTTCGTCGAGCAATTATTAATCGGGGAATCCTTAAGCCTGTGCCCTCGTTTAAATGTTACACATAGATATTGCATGTGTAAGCTGTTGAATGTTAAGTCATACACGCTTCGAAAAAAATTACATAAAACGGTACTTCGGCGAGGGGATGCACACTTATCGCCTAGCCGGTGGTCGCAGAGGGCTGTGCACATCAATAATTCAACAAACTCGGCTCGGTCTGCAGAAATATAGCCTAGCAGAGTTACTGCCACTAGATAGTTTCCAACAAACTTCACGTGTGACCAGGACAGTTGTTTTACCAATACAACGTAACTCGATGCAAATATTGATAAAAAAATCCTGCAGCCGGGTTTCCCATCTGGTCAAGTCGAGTTATCAACAATAACTAGGGCTGTACAGATAGGCCGGCCTAGCCGGCTCAAAATATCTTATCCAGCTAATGGATTTTATAGTTTCGCCGGCGAAGCCGTCTTAGCCGGCTAAGCCGTTTTAGCCGGCTAAGCTAATACAGTCTTGCAATGTTTGGACATTTTTTTCTTTCTTTTATTAACTGCCACGTATTCCGACGTATTTTTGCGCGCTGAACACGAATCCGGCGGCCTTTTTGGCCTAAAGTACAATGCGACATTAAGGGGCTCGATTTTATGCACGATTTTATGCGCTTGGCCGGCCAAACTACAAATCCATTAACCGAATAAGATATTTTAGCCGGCTAGACCGGCCTATCTGTACAGCTCTATCGATAGCGTTCGAGTGCGAAGAGCTTTGGCGATGGAATTTTCCGTGAATTCAGATAAGATTCGGGGGTCAATCGTTTGGACCTTTCGATTCGTCACGAAGCCGTGACGAGAATTCGTTTTATCGATATCAATTTTTATCTGTGAGTCTTTTTTTTTTTAAACGAATAATTATCAGGTTGTTATAACGTTCGGTCATGAACAACATTGGCAATCGAGATTTACGTGAATTCAGATAAGATTCGGGGGTTCGTTGCGTCATGAAGCCATGACGAGAATTCGTTTACCGATATCAATTTTTATCTATAAGTTTTTTGTTTTTTTTTTTTTAATGAATAATCTGGCAGATTGCTGAGGTTTAAGCGATTCGCTACGGACTGTGAAATTTAGAAACCGAAAATGTACCAGAAATACGTCACTTCCGGTTTGAAAATATCATTTTTCGACCATAATTTTTCATTTTCCCTAGTGGGACTTAGAATAATGCACTCTAACAGGTGGGACAAATATACAAACAAATCCACAATTTTCTAAAGTTATAATAGACGATAAATAACGTTTGGACCGTGAGTGAAATATTCAGTTATAGTGGAATAGTTTATCCCATCCGATCTCGATGAGATCTGGCGAATCGCCCGTATCCAAATGAGAAATTCAACGTGCCAAAAAAATCACGTAAACATTCTCATCGAAGCTCCGGCTCTCCGCAGCTTCCCCAGTCCTTCCTGTTTACCGTACGATCGTCTCGGCCAATGTTTGTCCCTACGCGAGGCACAGCTGTTTATCGACATACTTTCCTGTCGCCGAATGCGTCGAAGCACTCTCTTCAAGGCCGACGCGATGTTTTTTAATCTCTCCGTCAATCTGTCGAAAACACCTGCCTGGGGGCATCGAGTCTAGACTGTTGCACCAGGCAGGCAACCGTTTCTGGCGCCTCTAGACCAGCTGGGAATGAGAAAATTCTTCTCTCTTCACAGTGCAACGATCATCATCTTATTCCAAACATAGTTAAAAATGTTATCAGTAAAAAAATTATTCTTTTTCTAGGGGAATTAAATTTCCAGCCAATTACTTTTTCAGGAAATTAATTGTTGAGGAAATTAATATTCCAGCCTATTGATGTTTCAGGACATTAATTTTTTAGGATATTAATTTTTCAGGGAATTGATTTTCTTCGATATTTTTTGTAGTCACTGAGTTTTTGTGGTCAATGAGAGATTTCCATCGCACAGAGTAGTTTTTACGATCGGTGGATGGAATGCGAGAATACGACAATTACTGCGGAATCGTCATCGAGCCCGATTAGCGAGATGTTGCGCGAGCGTCGTTGGAGAGACCAATGGGATTAATTCAGTGAATTCCACGCAACAGGAGGAAGATAGGAATCCGAGCGGTTGGAATTTTTCTGTTGCTCGGGGACAAAGGGCGGCCATGTTTTCTCGCTGGATTCGTCACCTTGCACGGTATATTATAAAGGCCGAACCGATTGTACCGGTCTCACTTAACGACGAAAAGAAGAATACTGAATAGTATGCTATATAGATATACAGCGATGATCGGGAAATAACCACGCAGGCACCAACCTTCACCGTTCGTTGCTCGCTCAGTTTCTCTCTGACGCGAATCCAACGAGGTCGTGGAAAACCGTACAGTGTCGTAAAACACCGATGAACTTTGTCATTAGTTTTCATAATTTCTAGTACTATGTTCTTCTTCGCCATTTTATTGATGGCTTCACCGCCACTCCGGTAAGAAAACTCTGAGCGACTGTCCGACCGAATTTGCGCTTGAACAATGGACGAGAATATTTTTGCTTCCTCTTGCAGGAAGCTATGATTTCGTTAAAACAAAAAAAATCGAGACTTTAATGTCAAAGCACTTAAAACAGTCTAAAACGCTCGACGTTTTAAGTACTTTGACATTCAAATCTCGATTTTCTTTGTTGCGATTTTTAGCTGGCGTTCGGATGAATGGATGTGTGCATGTAACAGATAAATATTTATTTTATATACACAGCGATAATCGGGTGACAAAAGCCACGCCAGCACCAGCCTTCACCGTTCGTTTTTCGCTCAGTTTCTATCTGACATAATTCAAACGCAGTCGTGGAAAACCGTACAGTGTCATATATAACAGTAAACTGTGTCATTAGTTTTCAGAATTTCTGGAACGATGTTGTTCCTTGCAGTTTTATTGATGTATTCCCCGCTGTTCCCGTAAGTAAACTCCTCGCGAGTGACCCATCGAATTGGCGGTTGAGCAATGGACCGGAATATTTGTTTCTTCGGGACACTTCTCATCAGAGACACACGCTCGTTCGCAGCCTCGAGAAATGTTTATCTAATGGCTTTCTCGTAGACTTGTTTATCGCTCGGCTTATACGCGTTATCTACACGCGTGGATTCCTTACCAAAAACTAACCCGACGATATGATTAATCGTCTCGGGCAACGCCTCGTTATTTTCGAAAAGCTTGAGTTAGCTCGTAACGAATTACCTTGTTTTCGAAGTGGCATCGGCATTCGTGCAGCAACGTATTTTGCCCTCAGCCGCGCCTTTTTGGCGTTCGACGCGAGCCCGCAGAGTATAAGCAATGCCTTTTTCCTCGTCGCAAAAGCTCGCGCCGACAATGTTAATTCTTAAGCCGGCTACATCGACGAAGTATTAGTTAATCGTTTCAATTTGTCGAGATGTTCTTGGAGGGATAAACCGGTTGATTGCAACACTAAAAATATAATAAAACGAATACGCGTTTAAAACTAAGGTAAAACAACAAGATGTCGAATTTTTGTTGAGACACTCGGGTTAACACGATCCGGGCCATTCTCTCTACCGGGCAGCCTCCCCTCGACACCCCGCGCACGGTGCGGTCGATCACGTTACTACGCACAGCTGATGCCTCCCCAAACGTGTCAATTCACGGTCAACGAATCATTAGCACAATTGCGCAATCGTTTAAAAAACAATGAGTTGGCGTAAACAGTATTTAATTGTCGCCGGAAGATCAATTTTGAATGGAAATATACGACGCAGGTCATTTTGCGACGCAGTTATTAGCGGCGTGACACATGCGCACTATAACTCCCGATCATTACGAGAATCCTTAATCAACGCCATCGCTGTGATCTTGTTAACTCTCGAAGCTATTTCGAAGCGATCGTTTACTCGCTCGAACATCGCGATAATTCATGTTGCACTTATAAGTTCCAACAAACCCACACACTTTGGGATTCTCCCAAAAAAAAAAAAAAAATTATTAATGGACCATGACCATTTTTTATAGGCTCCGGTACGAATCTAAAAAAAATATAGCTGCCTCATAAAAGTTTAAAGCTGCAATTTTCATGCCGCTTCCTCATAAAAGTTGAAAATTACAGTTTTCATATATGTTTCTCATAATGTTCATTTATTTGCAAAGCTTTTTTTATGAGAAAGCGTTTCCTGTATTTTTGGTTTCCTCATAGAGGAAGCTTCGCGAAAAATTTACTCGAATCTGAACCATCGATATCGATTTACAAGCAGATACATAAATTCCTGTTTCTATCACGTCGCGGTGGCAAATATTGATCCAAGATACAAGTTATCCGAGCTTAGACACTGTGTATGAGACCGTCGGGGAAGGAAGTTCCACGCGTCAATTTTCCTCGGCGCGAATGAAGATCGTTGTTATTTATTAAGCAGGACGACAGCGATCATTATCTTCGTCCGAGTTGGTTTCCTCGTGTCGATTCTTGGCACAGATAAAAAAAAAATTCCATGACGCTGTAACAACCACTGATTCTACGCGATTCTATTCGCATACTCACGTTCTCTAATATTCTCGCGAATTATCAAACTTGTCCTTGGATTATTGAGTAGCTTCAATCGTATATCTAAAGATCCGTTTCTACGAACGCGATTTGATAAGACGATAACAGTAATAGTGTAGATTTTTATTGGCGATCTCGAGTTATACTTGATATCGTTGCATGACTTCGTTCATCCGAACGCTCGGTTATCCGAACGTTAGTGCGAAACATTATACGGTAAAGGTACAATGCTCGGATGCTTAGGGGCATTCCAAGATTCCAGTAGTTATTAATTGGTCAAGAACATATTTTTTGTGAAAATAACTTAAACCAATGTCAAGCTGATAGCTTCTAGTTTCCAAAACACATTAATTAATTTAAAAAATATAAATATTTATTTGATCACCGAAAAAAATAACAAGAGAGTCCAAACGTACCAGGTTTTTCGGCATGTCCTTATAATTGGACGATGTTTCGGACCTAATGTTTCCCCTATGTTTCGAACAGTTATAGATTTCTAGAATTCTGATGTACGAACTCAACTAGTCCATTTTAACTAAAAGTTTTTCATTGCCATTTATTAATTACATCAATGAAAAGATGGCTAATCTAATGTGTCCGTACGAAGAGTTAAGCGATATACTTTCGCCGATGCAACTCGAGCTCCCCCTTCGCATTTCACCAATTGCCAATTGCCTGCTACTTTACGTTTCTCCGCGTATTAAGTCCAGCCCTCGCGGTGAAGCAGACCGGCCGGTAAGAATACTTCTTTTCGAGGTTAGAAACCCGCGTGGGTCAGCTTCACCGAAAACTCTCCGCACATAAAACAACGTTTTATGACCGGACACCAATACGTGAGCATTGGCCAATCACGGCTGTGTGTGGATACGGCACGACCTGTCTGTGTTCCGTACGTAGTTTTATGTGCAAGCAGCTTAAGCCACGCACACTCTCGTCCCGATCATGCTCGACAAAGCGAAATAAAAAAATAGAGCGTACAATTGATTAGATTCGTTCGCCGTACGGCCGATAGCTTATTCTGTCGACGAGCAATAAAGTTCATACTCTCTCTGCCTCGTCCTCGTCTGCCAGTAGTATCTCGAACTGCGAGGTCACAGCTTGCACTCGACTGCACCGTACCAAAGCTTCATCAATCTTCACTTCATTTTCCAACCAACGTAAGTCGACGAGTATAATTCTCAAGCCGTCTCTATCCCGACAATGAAAAAAAATCGTTGGTAAATCATCGTGATCGCGTCAAGAAGCATTGTTTCAAAAACGCTGGATATAATAGCTCGCTTCTTCCAAAGCCGTTTATCGGATTACGTAGCAGGGTTGTTATCATTGTTTTGCCGGGCGTCGAACGACTGTATACCTCGCTAAGCTTACCGAGAGCGTTACCAAACGTAATATTATTCTTTTTTTTTCGACGTCCTTTGCAATATATTGAATTTAATTCAACGATTCACAGCGGACAGGCCATGGCTTCGTGCGACACACAAATAACTGTTAAGCCATGGGGCACCGTAGGCACGGAAAAAGTGTCGATGTACACACTGAGGAACAAGAACAATCAAGAAGTGGACGTTCTGACTTATGGGGCGACGATAAGGGCGATTCGCACGCCCGACAAGAACGGAAAAATCGACGATGTCGTCCTTGGCTTTGACGATATCGAGGGTAAATCTCTATGTTGTCACAAATTTTCTGCATCGATGGCGAAAAAAAAGTTTGATAAAAATGATTTTTTTTTTTAATGATGCGTCGACCAACGAAGGTTATCTTAGTCCCGACAATCCATACTTCGGCGCTACGGTCGGCAGAGTCGCGAATCGAATTGCGAAGGCTCGATTTACTGTGGACGGTGTTGAGTACAAAGTGGGCGAGAATCGGGAAGGTTTCAGTCTTCACGGTGGGTTCAAGGGATGGAACGCCAAGATCTGGGAAGCCGCGATCGTGAACGGCTCGGTCGTTATGAGTTTGCTGAGCGAGGATAACGACGAGGGATATCCGGGAGCCGTTTCGGCAACGACCGTCTTTAGATTCGACGATGACGGAACATTGACGATTGAGATGAAAGCCACGACCACGAAAGCTACGCCGATCAATCTCACGAACCACAGCTATTTCAATATTGCCGGACATGTGGGAATCTTTAATTTTTTTCTTTATTAAAAAAAACGCAGCCCTGTTTGGGCGCCATTTTTTATTCTCTTTGAAACCAACTACACTAGGACCTCGAGTTCATTCACAGCGGCGGGACCGGCTCGACATCACACCTACCATATTCGAGGTTGCGCAACCCCGCCCATACTAACTGTCGAGCATGGCCCATAGCTTTCTGCGCCGATTGATATTCGATCCGCGGTGGGGACCGCTACGAATATCGAGGGTAACAAACTCGAGGTCCTAGTGTATCGGGTGCCAGAAAATAGTATCGCGAACGGAACTTCGTCGAACCTAGGGTAGATGACGACTTTGAAAAAATTTCAGGGAACAAACGCATCGGAGCTGTACAAGCAGTCGATAATGTTGACCGCCGATCGTTGGACGGTGACGGACAATCAGAGCATACCGACCGGCGAGATTCGTTCAGTAGCGAATAGCGTTATGGATCTGAGAAACCCAACTATTCTGGGCGAAGTTATCGACAAAGTTCCCGGTGGCGGATACGATTACAATTTCTGCCTACCGGACGACAACTCGTCGGGGAAAGTCGTGCTCGTCGGCAAAGTCGTTCACCCGAGTTCCGGACGCTATCTCGAAGTTCACTCCAATCAGCCGGGCGTACAGTTGTACACTTCGAATTTCTTGCCGGAAACGAACGCAACCGGTGTTGTCGGTAAAGAGGGCAAAGCTTACTTCAAACACGGCGCACTGTGCCTGGAAACTCAAAATTATCCGGACGCCATCAATCAGGTGAATATTGTCGCGAATAAAAACATAAAATTGATGTATTTAATTTAAATTAACCTTGACACTGTCCTTCGTTGCGGGTTTCAGAAAAATTTCCCAAACAGCATCTTGAGACCGGGCAGCGAGTATTCCCACGTTGTGACCTACAAGTTCGGCGTTCAGGCCTAGGCGCATGCTTCTTTTTTGTCTACCCGGAATTTGTTCGAACATCGAAGACCGCCGACCGTCCGTTACTGGCAGGAAAATCACAATGACAATTATAAGAAATAAATTTTCCATGGAAACCTTGTCAACTGTACAATGTCGTTTTTAATGCACCCAACTCGCGCACGCGCCCTTGGTCTATTTTTGACCCTGACCGGCGCGCCAATACATACTCGAGCGACAAAATAGACAGAAGCCAAGAAAAAAAGGTAATTAGCTTACCGTCTTATCAGTCGGCGATAAACGGTAAATATTCCGCCCGACATTGCGTTTACGTTTAAGGATGCATCACACATACATTCCCAACCAAAAGCTTAATGCGATCAAAAATTCAGTACTTCGCGATAGGCCAAAAATGTAAAGAAAAAAAATGTGACGTATTAACTATGGCAAAACTTTTAATTTTGCATCATAATCATGATAAAAAGCTATTAACAAATTATAACAATTTTCAGAAAATCGGAAAACCGTTTGTTTTCACATTTTAAAAGATTGCCTTGATTTTTTAGAATTCATATAAATTTGTTCAGAATTGTCTTAAATTAAAAAAATGTTTCTTTGGAAAATTGAAAAATCGATGTAGAGCCATGACTTTCGGATATATTTCTGTATCACGATCACACAGCACACACAAAAAGTTTCGAGCTGATTGTGTCAACAGTTCCGTAGTTACGGTTTCAGAAAAAAATTTCAAACGCGAAATAAAAAAAAAAAAAAAAATTGTAAAAAAAATCCATGTGGCTGCTAGAAAATCAACTAATTCATTTGAAATGAGCAAAAAAGGTTTACTGATTATTCGTTGAACCATTTAGTGAAAATAAATATGTTAATACCATTTTAACATTATTATTATGAAGCAAAGTTAATGTTCTTGGTACCGTCAATACAGTTAATTTTTCTCAGATTTTTATACCATTAGGAAGTGTTCAAATTCTCGCTGAATCTCACTTTTGGTCAGGAATGTATGTTCGATGCATCTTTAAATACAATTGCAAACACACAGGGATGAAAATATTCTAAGATCTGATAACAGCAATTAAAATTTTATTGCCGACGTCTCGAGCAGACTTGCCGTCTGTAATTGCTAGCATCTCCCTCACGGATGATAAAAGATCTTTGTAGGAAAATATCTGTAAAACATGCTCCACTTTCAATACCCTCAGCACGATTCATACTCTTGCAAACTCGTCGAACGTTTCATCAGCTTAAATTAAATTTTCCACAAAACGCCGTACGAGCATTTTTTTTTCGATGCTCTTATTATCTACGCAAAAATACTTATATATATACATATATAGAGATAGCAGCGAACCAAGCGACTAAGACAACGAAGGTGACAAGTTGACTTCCAATGGATTGTGTTGCTTTCGCGTGACGGACGAATCTATGTTCTCCAGGAAGCGTTCTTCGCGCTGCTGATTTATCGGCGCGGTCGCCGGCGTGTAACGATCCGAGACCCAACCCTCGAGATGATAACCAAGATAGCCGACGATTCCGGCAAACGGCAGGGTCACGTACGGCACGTACCTTCTCAGCACGCCGAACACGACGGGCCACATTTTACCTGCGAGGCTGAACGAACGAAAATTATTACGACAAAAACATTGCGACATAACCTAAAAATGTCCGCCCGAATATCGCTCGATTCTGGGCGGCCAGCGACTTACTGCTTTGCGGTTATCGAATCGTGCGGTGTACCGGGATGTCAAATCGGCGAAGGGAGGATTCTTTTCGCAAGACAACTGCGCTAAGTGCCTTAGAAACCTTGTCGAAAATTTTTCAAGCACGCGTAAATTCACACAAACCGGGACCGGTTGTTCTGCTGCTCGAAGCAGCACTGGTGTACGGCGGACGATGTGGTGGGGGTCACACTGGATAAGGGATGGAACGCACGTGAATCTTTGGGGCTTTCCACCGGGTCGTGGAAATGATTACGTTATGACGGATTGATTTAATTGGTTCATTCTGTCGGATGATTATAGTGTTTTACAGAAGGGACCAATTAAATTAGTCTGTTACTCTAACGTAATCATTTTCAAGGCTGGATGGAAAGCGCTACTTATCGACCCTCGATAACACAAAATTAATGATCAAAAAGTGATCTCAATGGGTTTCATATGTCCGTCTGGACGGTATCCGAAAATGACCGCCCATCTAAAAAGTTAATTTTTAGACATAGGATAACTTATAGTTACGAACCGGACCGACATGTGTGACCCATTTAGATAATTTTTTCATACCAGATGTCTTTTTGCTACCTGGGATATCGGCAGGCACAACAAACATTTTGGGAACGTTCGTGAATGCAGTTCTGCTCTGTTCGGCCAAATCCAGAAATATTCGAGATGTACTCACAAGTGTACGCCGCAAAAATAGGCGTTATTATACTCCAGTGTGCTCTCATTTCAGGGTTTTGTTTTGACCCAAATCTACTTGATCAGCATTCTTTTGTTATCAAAATAGACGAAATCTATCCAGCGGAAAGAATCGGATGTAGCGATTAAACAATCGTTGGCGATTAAAAACCTAACAGCAGTTGACAGTCACAAATAAAAGAACGCACAGCTGAACAGATCTGCATTCAAGAACGCATCTCTTTTGCATTGAAAAAATTGAGTTTGGAGAGATTCGATGTTATTTTTTCGCAGGAAATCACAGCATGACTATCATGATTCGTTCCGAATATCGGCGAAGCATGTATCGCGAAGCACCATAGTCACGTTCTCTCCCTTTCATTTATTGACGAATTTTAAGCTACAAGCACGGTTTTTTTCGTTTTTGTTTTTGTTCTTGTTTTAATAGTTCATTCTCTCGCGAACTTCACTTCAAAACCGATAGTCGCCGATGTTGATTCTCAATAATTTAATAATAAACTAACAATTATTACCCATAGACAATAATATTCTGTTTACTATTTTTTTCGCGATACTTAATATAATTACAATAGGTTTTTTTATTTATTATTTTTTTTGTTTTTTTTTCTTCTTTTTTTTCCTTTTCCTCTGTCTGTTTATCCTTAATTACGAATTAATAGTACTCTTCTCTCCGTTAAGATTTGCAGATCAAGAGAATTCAAACGTGGGTTACATTTCACATGTACTGACGTATTTTTTTTTTTTGCATTTCCTTTTTCCTTTTCGTATTCCTTCTTACATTATTATATCGTGTAGATCACAAAGCGGAGAAAAGATACAATAAATATATATATGTATTATGTATATATATATATATATTGATCGTTAATTTAATCTGTTACTGATAATTTCATATTGAGTCGATTACGGTTACGTTAGCGTTATTATTATTATTTACAGGAACCTAAACGATGGTTGTTGTTTTTTGGGCGGTTTACAGTCAACGGAATGCAACACTTCTTTCGACGTCTTGTCTACGTTAACAATTCATCGGATTTTTGGGGGAAGGGGGGAGGCAAGGTGGGGGGTGAGGATAGTTTGAAAGTTCAATGGCACTTACATTCGGATAAGCAGCACTATCCGTCGCCTTATTAATTGAAAATCTACGTACATCTCTTACGGTGCAAACGACGCTAAATTCAATTACAATATTGCTGGGCGCTTTTCCCAAATATCTCTTAATCGTTCTCATCTAAGGGTTGCTCGAAGCTTTTGGCATACAAATTAATTTGTCGCTATTTATTGCACGTATTCTCTCGTAATATTCTCGTCATGGAAGCGAATCAGTAATCATACGGGCTACGGGTAAAAGTTCGTTAGGTTTTTTTTTTTGTTTCCATAACAATACTGATCAGTCGCTAATCAATAATAATAAGGATAATAATAATCGGTAGAATAAATATCATTAATTTGGCGCATGGTACAATCTCGAGGCGCTCGGTTAGTCGCATATTAATAGCGTTTTAGAATTTTTCCTCTAAACGTTAAAACGTTAATCGCCTAGTTATATACTCGAGTGAAATTATGCGGCTTCGAGCTATTAGTCGATTTAGTTTTCGAACATTTATTCTAAACGAGTCGCGCGTTAATCGTGCGACGATGTATTTATCAAGCGGAAAAACAGAAGTCGTATCTAAAATCATTGTTAAATCACTTTTTTTTAAGAGTAAAGAAAAAACTGAACAGTCTACGATTTTGCTGTTGCAGCTCTGTTTTGTTAATAAAAGATCATACCAACTACCAAATTTTATCAGAGTTTCGGGAGAGCAATTTTCTTTTTCTCCAATTTCTCGTCACCTCGAAATATCGCGAAATAAAAAAGAAATGAGTATGCAGGGCTGCACTGCTCGCGAGAGAGGCCTTACGAGCTAAAACTTAAATTAAAATAAAAAGATTGCGATGCTTCGGAGTTAAAAGTTTTTCCGACCCGTCAGTATTATACACCTCGAAGCAATGTTGCAAATATTTTCGGTGACTAGATTTTGATTAGCTAAGAAGCGCGCGACGGGGTGTGCACTCGACGAATTTCTCGTTGAGTTAAACTGTTTTTTTTTTTTTATTAGTGGCCAATCTTGTGCGTAACGCCCTTTGATATTTTTCCACGATAAAATGAGAAACAAGCGATAATCGTTAACATCAACTAGACATACATATTTACTATTGCAATTCTTTTCACCTTTTTTTGTTATTTTTTATCTTTTTTTTGGTATATGTTTCAATTATTTAACCATTGCATATGTTTTTTTTCTTCAACTCTATCTTTCCAATACGATTAACGACATAGGTTTGGTATAGTAGTTATAAAACTTACGTTCCTCTAAACTTTTGCGATAAGCAATACAACTCCAGACTCGATCTCAGATCACAATGCCCCGTGAGCAAGGTCGTGCACGGAGCTTATAAACTGACTAGCCTTACGTACCACTGAAAACAAGCGTTAACATCGCTTGCTTCATTTGTTTTTTATTTCATTAATTCGCGAATGACCATTTTTCCACCTATCTCCATTTTTTTCTTTTTTTTTTAGTAAGCGTTGCTTGCGGTTACGTGCTTTTTTTCTTTTATTTTTTTTTTTTTTTGTGACTGACGAAGAGCGGTAATTGCTGGACCCCTACGTTTGTAACATTATGTTTTGTTCTTTCCTTTCTTTAAAAATTTTAATTTCTTTTTTTTTATTAGATTGAGTGAACATCCAAAAATTGTTGCATTCTGTTGAATCTTAACGGTGGGTTATCCGAGACTAGCACACTCGCCCATGGTTATTTATTTATTTTTCTTTTCCTTCTTTTCTTTTTTCTTTGTTTTTGTTGTTTCTCGATGCCTACATCTAAATTAATTTTCTACCAGATAAAATCGCGTTCCTCTTTTACAATATCGAACTGCAGTCACCCTCGGGATTTTTGTTTAGCTGTCTTTATCCCGTTAATATTTTGTCGAACGAGAGCATGTAAGACACTTCCTCATTATCTCGTACTGCAGATTAGATTTTTCGCTTCAATTTTACGGACACAAGGATGGATACTGCGAAGTTATTTTTTTTCTCCCCTACGGTCTGCCCCTCGAACGCCCGTTCAATGAAATTTTCTTAACGACCTAAGCCAGCATAAAAAAAAAGACATGAAGATGAGTGATTTTTTTTTCGCAGAATTCACGAAAGCTCTCTTGTATGCTCTTTTGTACAACAACCGGGCGCAAGCTGTGAGGCGATCTTGCACGGCCGGATGTGGCTCCGTTTTACGCGCGTCTACCAATTATCGACCAGAAACTCACAGACGCGTCGGTCTACGCTTTGCAATAAGAAACGTGAAATTGACACCCGATTAAAAAAAGAAGGAGAATATCAACAACAGCAACAGCCGGCACGGTCGCCGTTATTGATATTTTTTTCCTGAGATCCGCCGAGATCCTTTGAAAATAAACTTGTTTCATACAAGGATTATAGATGAAGTTCCTTGAGCTCTCCGTTTACAACTGTTTGAAATTGAAGAAAAAAATATCCAACTGTTTTTTAAATAACCTTAAGATTATCGACGAATCACACTGTATCGTACCCCGTAAGTACAATGTCAATATTTTTTTCTTCGTTCTCTTCATTTTCATCCCTTCGTTCTTCGATCTCCATTGTTTTTGTTTCTCTGTCGGGGAATAAAATCGTCTCGTTCCCATTTCGCATTTAAAAAGATCCTTGAGTTTCGCGACTCTCACTTATTCCCATCTCTCGTGGTTTTTTGTTTCTTTTTTCTTCGTCTCCAGTAACCAGAAAGGCTCTATACGTATTTCATCCAAAAAGGTATCACATTCCTAATTGGCTGTGGTAGAACATTGTTGATTGTAACGCGAACAAAGACTCTTGCAGAATCCGGTCACTAAACCTCACGACTCTTTGCTGACTACCGCTGCGTCAGGGACTGGTCTGAATCTACGGCATCTGCAACAAATCGAACAGTTTTTCCTTCCATGAAAATTTTTGGCTATCTTCCGCTTGTATCGATAGTTAATTTTTATGTATTTTTTATTTTTATATTTTCGTGTACTCAGACTCCTCGAGTCTCGCCGATCAGACTCCTCGATTCATGACTCTGAAGATATCTGCATCAAATTTCAACTTCGGCAAGTGTCTCGCAATTTATTTATTTTCATGATAAATGGGCAACGCCCAATTACAATGGATTAATCGATGATTAATCGATGATCGGAACGAGCAGTAAAAGACTTAAAATAAAATATAGGATTAAATAAAAAATTATCAATGCATCGCTTTAGAAGAAAAAAAAGTTGTTCACTTGTAGAATCTCCAAGTGAACTTTCCCGAGCGAAGTTTGTGCGATAACACAGTGGAAAACAGTCTTTTTAATTTGATGAAATTTAGTTTCATGCAAATATCTTTAGGGTCATCTTCGAGTCTCGCCGAGCGGACTCGCGAAGAGTCAATTTTTTTTTTGTCTTACCTTGAAATATCTTTCTCATCGATTCATTAGGGTGGGGGATATATTATGTATCCGGTTCGGTGGGGGGAAGGAAGACAAGAGCGATAATGCTTCGTCAAAGAAAAGCCATCTACTTGTGATTGAATTGTTACGAGGAATCAAACTACATGCTTCAACGATAAACCCCACGTGTTGCGGCAGACTATAGTAATAATTACACAAGATGCATATTAGATCGTCTAATCGAACTTTGTTAACTCGAGGAATGATCGGTGCTGGAGAGTCTGTACTTATTATTCTATACAAACCTTTACCCACATATCTCTTTCTGTCTACTCGCAAAACGAAACAAAAAACTCAAACAGCTCGAAAAAAATAAATAAAGAATCAAGCTACGTTCTTGCTAGTCAGCGTGGAAAATCTTTAACTCATGCTGTAACCAAGTTCCGTTTGCCGAGGCATAAACTCGGTGTGAAGCAACCGCGCTTTACGCGCAGCCGACAGACTGTTCACTGTCAGTGAAAAAAATATCGTCTAATAATATCTGAACATCGCCCTATGCAGAGATGCCCTACGAGGTGACGGTATCGAACAGTCATCGACGAATTTCTCTCACAATAATGTTCCGTAGTGTTCGTAATTTTGATTTGATGAATATGCCGTGTTATGTTAACTCGAGAGTGAGTGGGTGTGTCGAAAATGAAGAAAATAAGAGAAAAATGAAAGAAGACAAAACACAAATGTAAAAAAAATGTTTAACAAAAAAGTTGCGAGACTAGATATAGAAACTTCGTATACGGCTTGCAAAGACGGCAAGTAGTTGGTTACAATAGTTGAATTAAAAAACAAATAATTAAAGAAACAAATAAAATAATAAAAAAATGGTAGCGATATTGTTATACGTAGTAATAAATGGTACGTGGTAGTAGAATAGCTACGGTAATCAGTAATCAGATGATGATGTCTATCGTACCTAGCGTTATTCTCGGCCACGTGAGGCGGCAGAGACGAGGGCGGTGGAGGTGGCTGTGTGTTCGGCGGGCCGCTGCTGTCAGAGTCATTGTCACTGCTCTCCTCAGTTCTTTTACCTGCATCGAGTAGATAGGAGGGCACACCCCTCGGATAGAATCTCGGTAGGACCTCCGAGGCGGGCCTCGACCTTCGCTGCGGTCTTTGGAACCGAAGATTGAGCTGACTGGCGTCGGTGACGTATTTCTCGCTCTGGCGTCGTCGACGCAGGGCCGGCGTGCAGCCGGTCAGGTTCTCCTCCTCGGTCGAGCTCGTCGACGTTAACGGTGGAACGCTCGGTCTAGCGTCCGGTAACGTCGCACAGCGCCTCAGTGCCGGTGCCTCCGTATGTACTGACAACGGTTTACCTTTGATAGCTAAAAGTTACCGGTGTTAGTAACGCTAAGAAGCACGAAATAAAATATAATTGCCAAACCCAAGTATAAAGGGCAATGATAACAATAATTTTCCTTTCAGACGAACGAACGTATATAAACAAAACGGAAAAAAATCTAAATGAACTTTCGAAACGAAACAGATTTTTTTGTTGTCTGGCTTTCGTCGCTCGTCTCGCTCTCGCGGGTTTCTCTGAGGTATGAGTGTGAAAAATTAAAAACACAGACTGCGTGAAGATGATGACCCAGAAGATATCTGCATGAAACTAAATTTCATTCAACTTATAACTTATAACGGCGCTGTTTTGAGTCGCACGAACTTCACTGGGGAAGCTCGCTTGGAGAATAAAATTCTACGAGTGAACCATTTTTTTTTCCTAAAGCCGTGCATTGATGGAGACTTGCCGGAGATGAGATTTTGTGTCATGCAGACATCTTCAGGGCCATTGAAGATGTATGACTGAACGTTTGTGATATTTTTGTAAACAAAAAAAAGACGAAGGAACCTCATTCCCCTTACTCGTTAGCGATTAAAAAAGAAGATGCAGGCTATACTATGAAATTCGCAATAGTGCAAGTATACTTTTAAGCATTATGCGATAACGTGGGTATACAACTATGCTGCGAACCTTGTAGTCGCAATATAAAGTGGCTTTAATATATATGTGTGTGTATGTATATATATATATATATATATATATATATATATATATATATATATATATATATATATATATATATATATATATATATATATATATATATATATATATATATATATTATAAGTATAATATAAAAAACATGAACATTCGACAGACGATGTAACTAACCGGTATCTCGATCCTTCATCTGCTGAACGATCTGTGCTGGTGATTTTTCGATCTCGCTGACGGTTCCGGTCTTCGTGTTCTGCGTCGTTGTCTCGGGCGTCGACTCGGACAACGAGCAGCGGGGACTCTTCACCGGCACGGGGATCTTGCTGAGACTACTGTGAGGTCTGTTCGATGAATCGCGCTCTTTATTGTCTTTGGATTCGCGCAGTGGTACAACGCTCGCGACCGGCGTCGACGCGCCGGTCGACGAAGCTTTGTTCACCGAACTGTTGTTCGCTGCTGGACGGTTCTCCGTCGCGTCGTAATATATCGACGGCTCCTCCGGTCCGGGATTCGGACTCGCCGGACTGCCGGCAGTTCCGTTGGTTAATTTTTCTAAAAAAAATAAAATAACAGATGAGAATCGTTATCGTGCAGATTTATCGATGTGATCGAGGATTAATTTTTCGGTCGAGGCTCACTCTGCAGTGGTTCCTTGTCGGCACTCGTCTGCACAACGGTAGCACCTCCGGTCGAGTCGACGACACGGATCTCCAGTCTTCCCGCGACTGCTTGCTCCTCCTCGTCACCGACGGGCGTAGTAGGGACGGTTGACGGCGGCAAAAAGGCGACCGCTGGAACACTGGCTCGCCTCGGTGGGGGACTGCTTCTCGGCTCGTCGTGACGCATCGCCACGTTCCTCATGACGTCCACTTCGTACAGCAAATCGTCGAATGCTGCTTGCTGCACCTGTTTGGGGGAATAAAATAAAATACGTTATATATGTGCGATATTAAGAAAGATCTATACAAATGGATTGATCTGGACGATCTACGTAGATCAAGAATTATCTGGAGGATCTATATAGATCATGAATGATCTGGAAGATCTATACAGATCATTAATGATCTAGAAGATCTATACAGATTAGGAATTATCTGGAAGATCTATATAGATAAAGAATTATCTACAAAGAAAATCGATAAATTTCCCGGAGATTTATCGCAGCGTGAAAAACGTACCAGCGGTGCTTCGAGATTGGCACGAACGTGCGGCGCCAGCGCCGGTACGCTCCAGGCTCGAGGCAGAGCTCCTTGGAGCTCCGGATACTTTTCGATTCCGGTTATGTTGAGACATCTGTGGGGCACGCACGGCCTCGGCGAGTCTTCGCTTATCCGTGAGAGAGCGTTCTGCGTTGTCCCGGCCCCGATCGCCGTGGACTGCTGTTGAGATAGAATCGGCGTTACCGATACTGCCTGACTCGCCGACGATTTTGCATCGGGACATCCTGGCGACGGGGTTACCGTAGCTACAGCCTCACTACCAACTGTGGACTAGATACGCCGGGTATTACTCACCGAATAATCGACCCCTCACTCAAGCAACAAACATATGTGTATACATCAGATAAACTAAGCAGACGAAAAAAAAAAGAAAAAAAATAGTATGCAGGCATTCGTGCGATCGACAGAGGTAGCGGAAAGCATGCAATTTTCTTTTAATATATATAAAAATATATAAAAAAAATATAATGCCAAACCTGATTAATTTTTTTGCGCCGGGTGAAACTATTATTATTAACAATAATATAAGGTGACAATAGAGTACATGTTTTGTTTTTTTTTTCTTTTTCGTATTAGCTTCGAAGACGTCGTCGAGCAGTAGAACGTCGTCGTGCAGCTTGCCGCATATTTTTTTACACAGAGTTTGAATGAAGCCTGCTTATGTTGTTTTTTGTGCGTAAATCTCTATTGATACGCTATTAAAATCGAATAAAATAAAAAATAAAAATCAACGGTAAAGCGAAAATAAAATTGTTTCGTTTCTTTTACATTATGCGTTCTGCGTTTCGGCAAGCTGGTAAATGAATTTACCCCTCGGCATCGATCGAACGTAAAAGCACCAGAGAATATTTGTGCCAGACAGCCATGCGTGACACAGTAGCGGACGTTCCAGCGTGCGGGTGTGAAGAAAAAATAATAAAAAGGTAAAAGCTTGTGCGGTCATTCAGAACTCATAGCGGAAGGTGGGCAAAGCATAGATTCACAGTGGCATCGGCGAAAGATAGGTGTCAAGCGAGGATCTTGATACAGGCCAGGCCAGGCTAGAATGTTAACAAATATTTGCTCGTATAAATAAATAATAGCATTAATCGATATATTTTATGATCCTCGAGAATGATGAAGACTTAGCTTCGCGATGAAACGATGAATATGCCCAACACTCGGGAAGATCGCAAAATTTATCATGATCCTGGAGATATCTGCACGAGACGAAATTTCGTCAAGTGATAACGGCCGTGTTTTGCATCGCACAAATTTCGCTCGGAAAGTTCACTTAGAGAATAAAATTCTACAAGTGAAACATTTTTTTTCTTCCTAAAGCCGTGCATTGATTGGCGAGGATGAAATTTGATGTCGTGCAGTTATCTTCAGGGTCACAATTTATATCGTACATCGCAGATTTGTATCTGTCGGCGCAGAACGTCTGTCCAGCGAGTGCGTTAAATTTTGATATCTTCCCGGCGAAAAATAAATGAAAAGCCTGGACATCGAAACGCGTCCGACCTCCCGCAAGGAGGAACCTCGACTCACCCGTACCTGAGGAACTATAGAGGGTGGATTAGCACCCTTGTGTTCGGGACTCTGTAAATTTTCTCCCTTCCATTCGTTGTCGGTCTCCTCGGAGTCGTCGAACTGCGACTTCCACTGGGAAGCCAGCGTCAGACCGCCGCCGCCGCGCGTGACCTGCTGAAGCGCCGACACGTTGTCGTCGTCGATCTGGGCGAACTGTGTTATCGAACAGTCTCTCATCGCCGAACGGCCGCTTCTCGACTGTTGCCTCGGCTCCGTTCGTCGTCTGGGCTCCCTTCTCAGAGGTTCTCTCTGCTCGGTGACCTGTTCGTAGGAAAATAATAAAATTAAGTAAAGCAAAAGGAAAAAAAGATTAAAAATACTTGTGCAAAGTAATTTGGACATGAATTCCCAATTAATTACAATTTTGCACGTAGCTTTCTCTATGAAAAAGTTTGTCCTCGAATATTCTGAAGCTCATGATTATACATTTTTGGATTTAAAAAAATTTCCTATAGAATCAAAGTTCGTTATTCTTAATTTCGGCACTATATCTGATATACTTTTCCACTGATCACGAATCCGTTTCTTGTTTAGCTTTCACCTCAATATTTCGAACGGAAACACGCGTGTATGATGTACGAATTTCTTTTTTTAACTCAAAATTTTATAAAATTTAAATGGGAACATTCTTGCTGAATTCGATAGGGAATGTCGGTCGATAATATTTGATTTACATAGAATTCTTTAGGCAAATATCTCAAAAATTACAAGAACTAGAGTGCAAATGATATTTTTTCGAAAAATTGAAAATCTCATAAAGTCTTAACGAACTCAATTATTGCATAAATTGTAACAATCAGAATCACCCAGCTGCTCTACTTGCGTGCCCAATTTCGCCAGGATTGACAAAGCCGTTCTTGAGTTAGGGACTGTTTCATTTTACAGATCTGCACACACACATCCATCCAGGCATTTTTTTCTGAATGTGATTTTTCGATGTTTTGGAACAATCTGAATAGGTTGACATGAAAATTGCGAGAAAAAAATTGCCCGAAAACAAAATTTCCTTCATGAGGAAGAAAAAAAATCGAATCGAAAATTGGGCAACAAAAAGTGAGCTGCTTCATTACCGGACTCTGATTTCCCACGTGTTTGGTGTTCGTGACGTCGTAAGAGCAATAAGAAGCGTCGACTTCCGTCTGTATCCTGGGACTGGGTGGCTCGCCAGGATTAGTTTCCGGCGGCGCGACGACCCGCAGTCTCGCGAAAGTCGCGCCGCTGGCCGATTTTCGAAGGGGCGCGGCGGCGTTAGCCACGGTCTTGGATCGCGGTACCTCGGACGCCGAGCGGGCCGATGCCATGAGGGCGTCGCCCTCGTGGTCGACCTGCTTCTCGGCCGGTGGCACCGGCGACTGCGGCTCCACGGCCATCGATACCGCTCGACGCTTCTTCGGGGAACCTGCCGACGATCGCCGAGAAAAAAAGAGAAAAGGTGTTTTTCAAGTGTTATCAAAGAATCGATTCGATAATAACAATTAAAGGCTGACCAGTCGCTGAAGCGAACTGACCTTGTACCGGTGGGGTCGCCGCGACTTGCTGCCCTCCTTGCTGATGCGTGTTGTCCGTTATCTGTATGGTTGCATTGCAATTTTTGTCCCGGCCATGATTACTTATTGCGGATGTAAATGGAACAGGAGATCCCTCCGTTCCCAATATTATCCTGCATAAACTTTCGTAATCTATCTTTCCCTGCGAAAGACGATTAGGAAAGTTAACTGTGCACACCGTTTTATTCGATCTCCGATAAATTTCTTTTTTTTTTCTTTTTTTTTTTTCAAAACATTCAAGAAATTTGATCTCTCATTATAATCCTACAACAACCTTTCTCAATGGTCTTTCTCAGAATGTTTATTAACACCCACCTCCTTTCTGTTGTCGGGCTCGACGTTCTCCTGATTGTTCGTGTCGACGTTCGGCGTCGTCGGCGCCTGATTGATCGTCGTGGCTGTCGTCAGCGCCGGCGGAGCCGTCACCGTTGGTAACGATCTCGTTGTTGGTAGACCCTCATTCGCCACCAAGGGTCTCTCCCAGTCGTAAGGATCGCTCGCCTTAACGCCACGGCGCTTCATGCAACGCTCGAACAGACTCGCCAGCATCGTGTAATCGGGCTTGTCCGCGTATTGCAAATTCTAAAAACAATATATAAAAGTTTCAATTAATTTTTGCGTTCTATTTGACGAGCGGCTAATGAATTTTTCACAGTTGGCGCGAATCGTATCGAGCCGAGAAAAGTGCGGAGACCGAACGAAGTATAATAAAGTAATGCGGCTGAACGGGTCGAACGGTCGATAAATTCTCCCCTAGCGGAAAGCTCAACACGCTGCCAGGCAATATTCAATAGCGCATTTTCCTTTTTTTTCTTTCATCCCCATGGAGAATCGTGACCGACTCGCGACATAAATCACGAAGAGCCGTAACGTCGTTATGAAACGAAAAAAAAATGCTCATCGAGATGACGTATTTCAATGCTAAGTATATTCTTCCGGCGGACCTTGGCCGCTTTATCGCACATAACGGTTTGAACTCCGGCCAAATAGTCGGCACACTTCGCAACCCGGTGCCTACGTGCGTTGGGTTTACTACTCATTCCCGCGTGGTTGTTGCGGAAGAATATACTTCGTTTGTCTACAGACGCGAGACATGGAATTCCGCGAGGAATTTAAAAAGCAAAAAAAATTGAATTTAACAACGTAAACATACCTGAATGTGTTCCAGGAAGAGACGAAGATCGGAAGGTAAATGTTTCAGGAGCAAGCGATGATCGTACTTTTCCTTCAAAGTTCCCACCTGAATGACCGAGAAAAAAATCGTCGCTACAGTTTCGAACCGCCCACTCGACGACGATGCGGAAAAATGTTGTGAATGAGAAAAATTAAAGGCCTACCTGCTCCTTGTCTTTGATCTTTCGCCAAGGTAGCTGCCCATTGACAAATTCGACGAGCATGTAAAACAACGACCAGAGATCGTCGTGTCTGCCCATTTCCTTGTTTTTGTGAGCGTTTACGGAAGCGTAACGAACGGTACCGCGAAAACCAGCGGCGGCACGGGGCGGCCGAACGTCCCCCGTGCCCGTCGTGAATTGACGAGCCAGACCGAAGTCCAGCATGTAAACCATCCGCGTGTTGTACGGGTGACGGCCGATCGAGAAGTTTGACTGAAATAGAGAAATTTTCAATGAGCATCACTATATTTCAACGTCTGCAATTAGAAATCTACAGGTTGACGGCCGCGCTCGAATTAATTCGAATTATTTTTTTTCTTACACCGCTATATCTCTGCCCTATTAATACCGAATAGACCCGAGATATTTCGCGGGCGGAACGCTTGACGAGCTATTCATACATCGGCATCCGATCTTTGACGACGCGCGTCGAAAGTGCATAGAGGACGACAACTAGTGCGGAGATATCGCTCGGGTGATTTAAGAGTTGCTGCTTAAGGATGCATCACACATACAGTCCTAACAAAAAGTTTAATTCGATAAAAAATTCAATACTTCGCGATATGCCAAAAATCTGAAAAAAAATCAACGGTATTAATGGTGTCAAGACCTTTGATTTTGCACAATAATAATGTCGAATAGTTATTGACACATAACTAAGTTGTGGCCTTAAAAAAATTTCAAAAATGGGAAATTCAAAAGTGTAAGAAAATTCTGAAAAAATTCATGTAGCTTCTAGAAAAATCAATGAATTCATTCGAAAAGAAAAAAAAAGCTTTGCTGAATATTTGTTGAACATTTTTTTTTAACAAGTTCATATTAACGTTTTGCCATTATTATTATGCAAAATTAATGTTCTTGGCACTTTAAATACAGTTGATTTTTTCAGATTTTTATACTATTGGGAAGTGTTCAAATTCTCACTGAATCTCACTTTTGGCTGAGAATGTACGTGCGCAGCATTCTTAATGGCTCGAAACGACTTGGCCGTCATCGCGCTTACAACTAAATTCTAATTTTTCTTTTTTTTTTTTTTCAGCGAGTGATGCTTACAGGCTTGATGTCTCTGTGAAGGAAGCCCACTTGGTGTATACTCTCTATTGCTTTCAGTATCTGAAGACCCAGACGCAGGGTCGTGGACAGAGAAAAGGCACCTCGAGGCTGAGCTCTCCTCAGTTCCGCCAAATTCTTTCCTTGAAGCTGCATTACCACGTAATTGAACCTATCGTTTCTTCCGCACCCTATGAACCGACAGACGTGTTCTTTACCTGAAAAAATTTGGAAAAAAATGAAATAAAAACATGGTTTGAAAGAGAATCATGGAAATGCTGCTCGTTCGATCCGTGAGGATTAATTGCGACAATGGATCAGTCTTACCCTGGAGCTTTTTCAGGACCGCCACTTCCATCTTGAGAACCTGCTTCGGCTGCCTGGCCGACTCAACTTTCAGAGCAACCTGCTCCTTCGTCATCAGGTCGAGGCCTTCGTAAATCTCTCCGAACCCTCCGCCTCCGATCTTTCTCATCTGCCGAACAAAACGATAAAGGCTCAGTCTCGGTAAAACCAAAACATAGAACAAACTCTCATTCGACTAATGTGTTGAAAATTGCTTAACAAAAAAAAAATTATTCCAATTAAAAAAAAATACAGAGTCACCAGGTGTGGCAAAAGTGCAAAGTTCGACGAGTTTTTAACGACTCGATAAATCGACCCTCCACACGATACCGATTTCTCATAAAAAACATCGTTCGAAAAACAAAAAAATAAATTCTCGACTGAAACGTCTCGTTTATAAAAATTCTGTAGCACTGGGGAGGGGAAAAAAAAAATCGACGAAAAAGTGTATGTTTTTTTTTCTTTTACTGACCACTTTCCATCGTTCTTTGACCACATGGCCGGGCTGCAGGAGATCCTCGCTCGTCATCGTGATGTTGTTGTTCTGATCCGTGCTCTCGTCGCCTACATGTCTCAGCACCAATTTTCCGGGATGATTAGGATGCCTGGAAAATCGAAGCAACCCTTGAGCGCCGGAGCCAGCAGGTCTGCCATGACACGGTGTGTGTCACCGGGCCGAGAGGCGTACACAGGCAGCGGAGCGCGAGTGAGCGAGACGGACGGGCCTCTACGGTTCCGGAGGGGGAGGGGGGATTGCGCGAAGGATATTCCCCGAAGCAGTTTTTCGAGCCGGCTCGGAACCGCACGGGGAAACTGCACTGAAAACACCGAAAGAAAATTTCGTCGGTTTTTCCTCTTTTTTTTTCAGTTTTTTTTTTTTTTTTTTTTTAGTTTTTTGTCGAAATGCAAAACTACGAAACGCCCCCCCGAACCTCCCCCCTCTCTCCCGCGAGACTGCCCACACACGAGGTGATTTTAACCTAACGTCCGTAGGGAGAGAGAGGGAGAGAGAGAGAGAGTGTGCGGAGCACGACGATGAAAATTGGTCAATACGCGAGGGCGCCCCCCGTGCTAGGCAGCCATGATTGCGTGCGAGCGAAGGGTGCAGCCGAGTTACAGGGGTTGCGCCGCTGGACTCAGTGTGAGTGTCGGCACCGTCCATCTATATTTCCTAAGGCCCGGAGACTCCCACCCGTGTGAAAATAAAAAAAAAAGAAAAAAAAATCTCCGATCACGTTATTATTGTCCGCCACGGCCACTTTCCATCCCCACTTTAGAAATGAAAGAGAAAGAAAAGTAACAAAGAAAATAAGAACGAGGGAAATTCGTCGAGAGACAATCGAACGATCGAACGAAAATGAAAAAGAAAAAGAGCACACGATGAGCGAACACGTTCGTGTGATAATCGGGTCTACGGTCGTCGATCGTAAGTCAGCGGTTTTCTTCTCCCGTATCAAACTGGCTCTCGAGTACTCGAAAGAAAAAACATTTATCTCACACCCGTGCACACGTACAGATTCGATATTAAGCGGTGGCATCGAACGCGGTGGCATTAAACTCACAACTTTCTACAAAAAGCCCCACGCGCCTTCGGTATACACCACGAGTTCCAAATATAATGACATTTTATTTTTACTAACAATGTCGTCTGCTAGGCGCTGATGGCCTGCCCGACAGCCAGCTTCTCTGTCTTCTTTCTCCTCCTCCGTACCTGCTATATAGGTATATCGGTTCTCGTTCGTTCTCCCTCGCTCGCCCACCTCTCCGGTGAGCTTTCGGGAGCGAGGCGAGAGGAAAAGAAACAGAGCAATCCTCTCTCTCGATAATTTCACGTTATATCAAACACTCCTATCGTTCACTATCATCTCGTAATTGTTTAATGGCTCGGGGAGTTTTCTTATTTTCGTGTCTTCTTTAAAAAATTCTCTCTCTACCGTCTCCACCTTTCGTTCGAGTAGTTCGTCTCCTTGCGAAAAAACAATCCGTCTATCTCGTATACACCCAAGGGGAGAGATCCGCGCCGAGGCTTTCCTTTTCTCTTTTCTCGGGGATCGATCTATTCGCGAGACGTCGTGCTCGCCGCCGCGGAAGCGCCGCACGAAAGCCCATCGTTGAACGTCGTCGTTTCTCCTGCCGCAGCCATCTTCCCTACGTTATCCGGGATTGGTCGAGTCGTCGGGCGATGGCGGCACTCATTCCATTACAGAAAACCCACGACCGGCCCACACGCTACGCCGCCGCGCCGCTGCTGCCGCCGCCGACGCGCGTCTCGCCCGATCGATGCAACCGTTTCGAGATATATCGAATGACCGCACGGAGAGAGCTCCTCTTTCTCCGCCACGAATGTATCGTCCTCATCGAGTAGGTTCTCTCCGACTGCAGCTGCTTTCGTCGATGCTCAATCTTTGTCGCATTCCTGTGCGAATAACTTGGGCCACCGAGCCGCATTGATGCTGGAGGAAAGCTCCGGGGGTTTTTAGAACTTCTGCCTCGTCGATTCAATTCCCCCCCCCCTTCCACTTTGCGTTACCTCGCTGCCGTGTTTGGCCTCGATGCCTTCGCGATTATCAGCTCTGTCATCACTCATCGGATACAAAGCATTTCCCCCTCCCCTCCTGCTCTTCGATTTATCCGTTACAGGAGCTAGTTGTAGCGGCAAGGGCCGCGGCCTCGAGGCACGATAATATTAACTTTCCTTGTAGAATTATGAATAAAATATAAATCAAAATTAAACCTCGCCGTCCGGGCTGCCGGATGATTCTTTAGCGGCTTCGACGACTCCGCGATCGCCAGGCCATCAAACACAAGGCGCAACGAGGCACGCGCTTTTTCTTCGATTTGTTATCCATAAACAAGTTAACTGCCGTGAAGAGGGCAGCCTCGAGATACGTAATGTAAATGTTTCGTGCTATTGAAAATATTGTTTGCAGTAAGAATTCTATAAAAATCTACATGTTTTTTTTTTCGAGACCGGTGAAAAAAGCTCGTTTCTCACTGGTACAAATTTAGAAGCGTTTCCGAGAAAAAAAAATCGATCTCGCAGCATTACGTTGCCGTTCGCGATATAAATATGTTCGCGTCTCGGCAAAACGTGCCTGTTCGGTAAAGTCGAACTACCTTTTTGTTTTTTTTTTTCATCTATAATTGTTGTTGCTCGAGCTTTAAGGAGGGAGTGGATCGAGATGTGACGTTAAGGCTCGACGGGCGGCTCTGTAAAGAGGCAAACGGACGGTTCCGAGTACATTTGTATGGATCTTTGTCAAACACAGCCACTCGGGCACAGAAGTAAAGGTCGAGCCCGAGCCACGTGCGCCGCATTGCAGACTCACTGTTAAGTAGACCCGGACAGTCGAAAACGAAACCCAACGACGTAAAGCGACAACGAAACTTTCGACCATGCGCACGACAAGCGATTATTATCCGTAACGAATTTTAACCCTCTCAGGATTCGCTACTCGAAGATTAACGACATGAGTTCACGTCATCGAGAAATTATCCCTCCCCTTCCTCACCCCTTATGAATTTATCGATTATGTCAAACCGAGCGGTATTTTCCGTGTGTCTCTTAAATCATCCGTTTATGTTACTGATTGCATCGGCAATACATTCTAGAGAAATTTTTTAAAAATTCTCTGTAACGTCACTTCCGGTTTGAAAACGTCATTTTTCGACCCGAAGTGACGACAGACGAGAAGACGTTACTTCCGGTTTGAAAGTCTTATTTGTCACCCGCAAGTGACGTCATAGCGAAAATACGTCACGTCCGGTTGAAAAATCGATATTTTGAAACAGGAAATGAATTCACAACGAAATTTTTCAAACTTTTTCTGCATAACGTCACTTCTGGTTGAAACTTGATCGTGAAGATATCTGCATAGGACAAAATTTCATCAAGTTATAACGGCTCCGTTTTGCATCGCACAAACTTCGCCCTATGAAGTTCGCTTAGAAAATAAAATTCTACAAGCGAAACTTTTTTTTCTTGCTGAAGCGGTGCACTGACGGAGACTTGCCAAAGATGAAAATTGAGATAATGCAGATATCTTCGCGGACATCTTTGAACGTACGATTTTCAAGCCGGAAGTGGCATTCCAGTGATTTCATTTTTATTTTTCTGTGAAATGTATATCGAATGCAACCAGTGCCATAAACGTGTCAATTGCGGAACGTGGGATACGTTTTAAATGCATTTGGAATTCACCGCAAATATACCCAGCAACAGAAACGGATGAATTATGGTTTCAGAGGTACGGGCACAGTTACACGCGATACATGTCGCAGCGACATTAACCACCGACGAACAGACCCGATAAAAAATGGGTATACTTATAGGAATAAATAATAGCTGGGTAAGGCTGATGACAACCTGTCTTCCCGACAAGCCGTAACGTTACCTCGATAGTTTTATCCCGACCGCTGGCAAGCACCTAGAATCGCAAAATATCTCGAGGAGATAAATTTTTTTATTTTTCGAAATAAAACTCAGTCCGCACTCCGGGTTAGTTCAGTCAGGAAGAAACGTGCGAGACACTAAAGAGAGAGCTAGAAAGACTTATCGTAACGGTCAAGCGATTGATCGTCCTGTTTTTCCGCTTCACAGCGCGTAAAAATATCAACGTGGAAAGGCACCTGTGTACATGTGTATTACATGTTGTACATGGACAGCTACACCGAAGGTTGAACTAAGATTATGCAACGATGAAAAGAAGTAAAAATCTAAGAGGTTTTTTCTTCATAACTTTCGAATAATCCGATATAGAACTCGAGAGGCTTTTATTCTGTGTAATATCTGTACGCTATTCTGGGTAAGGCATTATAGGTTCGTGTTTTCGCCGCTGGAGCGACGCGAGAAGTGAATCTGTCGGGAGCTACAAGGCGTCGTAAAGAGGCTCGTAACAGCCCCTTTATCGATCGATGTTTGGAATAAATTTGCTCGACGCTTCCGAGGACTATAAAGGCGCTTACGGCGCGAGAGTCTTCGCTCGTTCGTCCCGCGTACGATACATCCCGACCTGATCTTATTATTCATACGAATTTTCTCGCTCGCGGAAATAGCTTGTACAAAAGAGCGTTCGCGACAGACGATCCCCGGAGTCGGCGTGAAAGCGTCGAGAGCCGGAGCTAGAGTGCAAAGATCTCGAGTGTGCTTGGACCGGCCTGGGTTGTACAGTCGGGTCTTGCTTTCACGCGAAAGTAGCGTGCATATAAAAGCCCCGGGGTCCTCCCGAAATAACGCTGGACTTTTATATGCATTCGCCTCCGAAACTCTCGGGGTATTATATGTCAAGCTTGCGAAAATCTTTGCGAAGGTACGTTGATCTTGAAACTCACAAAGACCCGCCCAACAACGAGTCACGGAACTCGGATTGCCGGAAACTTTTATTAGTAACCCGGCAATTAAAAAACTCAGCCAAGGAAATTCAACTCTCAGCCGGCGACAACATTACGGACAAGCATGCCTTCGAAATAGACAATTTTCTGCAAACTGCTTGACCCTCAGACAAATTGTATTTTCTTAATTTTCTTGTATTTTTATTAAAACAATAAAATCTTTTGAATTCTGTATCTGATTATCGCTGCCGATCTCTTCGAACTTCAACCTAAAAATTGATACGCGAAATTTTGTGAAAACGTCTTCGGTTGTGAAAATGTTTACAAACGTTGATCATGAAAATCACAAAGCCCCCCTCAGAACGAGCTTCGTGCATCGTACCCGACGCTACCGGAAATTTTTATTAGTAAACGGTGATTAAACAACTCACCCGAACAACTCTCAACCGGTCGAAATATTATGAACAAGCATGCTTTGAAATTGACGATTTTCTACAGACTGTTTGCTATAAGAGAAATTGTGTTTTATTTAAAAAAAAAAAAAATCTTTGTCAGATTTTCGCGGGCCGGCCGATCTTTTCGAGAATTCGACCTAAAAATTGATCCACAACCGAGTAAACCTGAGGGTGACCGAAAAATTTTCGCGGAAACGTCTTCGACTTAATCCTCACACTATGTTCGAAACGAAATCAAATTTCGTAGAGAAAAAAAATCGATTAACCAATGTTTTCCCTACGATCAAGCAAAGTCCGCGCGGACCAGCTGCGAAAGCGTCTGAATAACTCATGCCCATCCGCGCATAATCAGACGATCACGACACGACAAGGAAAATTCATCCGCCTGCCAGTCCAAATGCCAAACGCAGTTACAACTGTCGTCCCTGCGAGTTATCGTCTCCAACAAAGTAGTCAATCTTTCCTAATGCCTCCAACAAACAAGCTATGTCGGAATCGTTGTGCAAAACAGGCAAAAATAAGTTTTCAACGATTCACCAAATTCGCCTCTGCACATTCCGTCTCTGCACATCCACAACAGTTCGATGATCGAAGAAAAACTTACAAATAAAAAAAATACAAGTAAACAAACATAAATAACAACACACGTACCACTTCATTATTTCAATGTACGTAAAGGATCGCCGATCGTCTCCGCGATATGCGCGTGCAGCGATATTGTGCTGGATATATCAAGGATGCACTAACGAGATTGCGCCGAGTCCGATGACACCGGTTGAGACTCGCAGAGAATCGCGGAAACTCGATGAGAGAGCAGCTCCTCCGCCTGCGAGCGGCGACAGAGGCGCACCGACGGACCGGACTAACGATATATCTAGCGAACCTCTTTGCGGATCTAAAAGCGCGGACTGGTCCGGCCGAAACTCTCGAAGCGCACGGTTTAGCCGAAGTGTGCCTTCCTACTCGCGGGGATGTGCCTCGTATCTCTCGTTGAGAGAAGCGGCGAGGAGGTGCCGGGAAAACACTAGCGGGTCGAGCGTTCGAAGATCGCGAAGCCTAGCGCTGCCAGACTCGTTGCCAGAGAGCCGAGACGAGAGGGCAAAGCGGCGTCGAGCGCTCGTAGAGTGTCCCGTGCCTAATCGGACAGTTTTCCCCACTGGCATTGGGCGGCGTTCCGTACCTAACAATTATTCTTTCTCTCTCGTTGCTCTCGACACCTCACGCGCGGCTACGCTCCCGGCGCCCGGTCACGAGCCACTCGCCGACCTTGGGCCTCTGGCTCTGAGATCGAACGTTCGAATCAAAATTTGTCTATAGTCGAATGTAAATATATCTTTACAGATCTCACGTTCATCCGCCCCCTCGTCCTCCCCAGTGCTACGTGGGTGTAGATAATGTAGCGAACGACGTACTCAAATTCGGGATTATCAATCAAAATTTTACGCCACGGCGGTCTCGGTCGTTGATGCGGAAAGCGAAGCACGCTTACGAATAAACTTTGAAAGACACTTTGAGAAAAGACTTTGAAAAAAGACTGAACAAAAAATAGATCGCAACATCCTTAAATTATTTCATTGGTCAAAGTTCGAGTTCGAAGGGAAGCCCACCGTTTCCACACACAAAGCGGCCCAAACCGACACTACACACGCGCAGTAGGATCTGGTTTGTGTTGGGTAGGACTACGCGTTATAGAATCGGTTTCCGAAGAAACGGTGAGCTGCCATTCGAATCATCATCGACACTTTAGCACGGATATTTCCGCTCCATGGGTTAATTATTGTCAAACTACTGTACCCGAGGTGCCAGAATAAAAATCTAATGTTTTCCGGTAAGGTTAGATTCTCCGTGAGTTTCCTTATAAGCACGGGAATTTCGATATGTAAATTTTAATACAGCAGTTAAACTCACGGGGGGTAAGTAGCCTCGAAATCGTGCGTGTTATACTCATGCACTCGTTAGAAATTAGGTCTATTTTGCACGCGGCCCGCCTCTCGCCCGAACGCGTCGCTCTCGACGTGCCTGTTAGAGCCGTTGCGAGACGTGAGTCTCGAACGGCCGTCGGTATACCTGTGCTTCCGCTTATTGTAGATATACTGTCCCGGTGTAGATCTCAGGACATCACGGTGGCAATGACAAGATCGTAATAATCTAAAAAAAAATAAAAAAAATAAAAAATATTTCTATATAAAGCGTAACTTTATAGACCAGGATATAACTCGACTCCGCGTTTTCGACTGAGCGAAAAACTGGCGAGAGGGTTATCGAAATTAACGCGAGTATGTATTATATATCTGTGTGAATAGGACGGAAGAAGAAGTGTAAAGTTCGCTTTTCTGGACGGTATGAGATTCAAAAGTGGCTGGGCGTATCGTGGCTCGCCCCCGCGTTCGACGACGTTTCGTCTATTTTCGACGCGACTTCGCGTGTAGCGCTGCGGCGTCAGGAGAGAGAGCGCGAGTGCGGCGGAGCGTAGCGGTCATCGTCGACGAGAAGCGACGAGGAGGGTACACAGAAGGGAGCACGGACGTACACGAACCAGCAGTGCCCAGGTGGTTGTCTAGCGCGATCCGGCATCGAGCAGGTTGTAGCCGGAGGGGGCCTCGCCCGGCACACGCCTGTTGCTTCTTCTCAAGACCGTCCAGCCCCCCCCCCCCCCCCCCCCCGATGTCGAGTCGGGCGAATTTTCCCGTAACGCGGAGAGCGAGAAAGACAGTGTCTCCTCCACCGCTGCAACCCCGCTAAGATACTCTCTCGGGCCATTCACATATCCTATTTTCTATTTGGCATTCGATCAACGAGACTCTCACTCCGATGACAACTCTACGACTTGACGGGCACTCGGTCACATGAAGAATTTCCGAACTCTATAGCTCGATTGATCCATCAGCTGGTCAGATCGTGCTGGATGATTCTTTAATACTCCTGGTGGTGCGATGTACCGGCGATCTGTTGGCATATTTAATTTTTATTTAATTATCTTAATAAATATAGCGAGGTCTTGGAAAAATTTGAAAAACTCATGTTTCTGAAATGATCACATTTTTTTTTTCCCTGGTTTAGAGTGTCAACTTACACTCAGCGTCGTTCCGAGAACACAAGAATATAGTTAGAATTTCCAAACTATATAGCTCTATCGATCGATCTATCAGCTGATCGAATCGTGCTGGGCGATTATTTATTTCGCCGGTCGTGCGAATTACAAGCTTCATCGATCTTTTCGGACATTCAGTTTTTACTTAATTTTCGTGAGAAATATAACATGGCCTTGGAAAAAATTTATTTTTATAAAATGTGCGACGTCATGTGTAGAAAGGATCTTAATTTTTGTGTTTTTTTTTCTGTCTTATAGTGTTCTCAACTTACAAGCGGCGTCGTTCCGGGAACACAAGAGCGTCCGAGACATTGGATACTCTGCCGGTCAATCGAGCAAGTTCGACGCTCGAACGACACGCAGTCTGCCAAATATCACAAGTGGGCTCTCGTCGGTCGGCCGTTCTGCGGCGCAACCGGAACGAAATTCTGACGCCTTGTCGTGAGAAAAACCCACCGGCAACTCGCCCGTCAAAGAAAAGACCGAAGCTCCGTGCCAAATGTCACCTTTTTTAAATTTGTTTTATTTTTTTCCTAGAACACGAGGCTCCGTACTTGCGTCAAAGCTTTAACCCATTTAGAAATATTCGCCGAAAGAAAGAAAGAAGCTATCGGGAGCCTCGCTGCAACGGAATATTTTCGCGAGGGCAGGATTATCTTTTCGAAGAAGAAACTAAACTATGTAGTACGATAATATACATATTCTACTGGGCATTAGCTTCAACATTCCCTATTTTAAACTCTACTGTCCCAGATAAACGTGTAACTCTGCTAAAGCACCGTAGGGTCTCGAAATATACTCACGGCGGTTGCTTTATGCCGAAGAGAATAGAACAAAAAAAGTTTTTTTTTTTGTCAACGAATTTGTGTCACGAGCAGTTCACAGCTGAAACTCGTTATTCACTCGATAACTGGGCAATTAGCTGCAGCAAATGCTATGTTTCTGACGATGAGGACAGGTACGAAAAGGCGCCAAAAATAATAAAAGTAAACTGTGTGAAATAATAATACAAGTAAACGTATCAAATAACCGGATCCAATAGCTTCGAACACGCCTACCGAGATAGAAAAACGTGCGGTCAAACGAGTATCGTACCATTAGTAACGCCACCGTTCCGTCATTTTTCTATCTGGGTATATATAAATCTGTCGTAGCCATAATTTCGGACGGATAGCGAAAGGGTCGACATCGCTGCCTCGTTATTCTTCCCATCACAACGGCTACTAATTGAGTATGGACTCGCCTTTTTCAGAAATTTGTACGACATTTGTATGACAATAAAATGCCTATTCACTCAATTTCATTGCAATAAACACAAAAAATGTATTTAATAAAATTCCTGATAAGACACCTGAACATGCCCGAAAAAAGGCGACTCTACCCTCAAGTTACACTTTGCCAGCATCGAGAATAGACCCTGTGGGTCAGATGGAAAACATAACCACGATAGCGGACGTTGATTCGACGGCAGCTGCGAGACACGGGTCACAGACTGTCAGGTTATTTCGCGTCTGTTTCCTCGAGAGCCAGAGATGTTTATCTGGTCGAAAAAGCGACTAATTCGGGCATAGATTTTTCAGCTGCGGGCTTACAGACTCCATTACCTTTCTATCGATGTGCGAATACAATTTTTCCAGCAGAGCATAATCATTAACGAGCATTGCCGAGTTTTCGTCCTCCGCCTTCACTTATTTTTTTCCCCTTTGTTTTCTTAATTGCCCTAATTGCTTGAACCCGTGCCAAGAGACGGCCTCCACGGGTTCACAGTAAATGGCTCTCATTGTCGTGTGTTTCTGTTGTACGATCGGTCCGTCGCTACAGCAGCGCCCACTCTAGCCGGGCTCCTAAGCCGACGTGAATAGCATATATACACGCACGCGTAGCCTGCAACACCCCCGACGAATCCACCTACATCTCATACAATGACCTACATTTGTAGCGACCCTCAAAACTCCTGCGCTCCTGGCCGGATATACGTGGACAGAACTGTGACAATGTTTTTCGGACTGAAGCGTAAAAAAAAGCGAAATCGTTCGTTATATGCGTGTGACGGATGATCTAATTTTTTAGTCATCAATCATGAACGACGCTCCCGTTTATTCGGAACGTTCTCAATACTCCACTTTCAGGTCGTTAATATATTCTCTGCGGAATATATCTTGTCGCGGAAAGCAACTGTTGTACTAAGGACAAGCAGGTAATCAAGATTCGTTAATGTTTTCTTTTACATATGCAAGATGTTTATAACAGTTCGAATCACGTTATGCCATTCGAAGCGTGTGGCGCATGCGCCGTCGAGCGCTCGCTCACTGTGCGATATAACATTATTGCCGCGCCAACTTCTTCCCAAATTATAACGTTCTTTTTTGCAAACCGTTGCACGTAGGACAAGCAGTTAATTAAGGTTTGTTAATGTTTTCTTTTCCATTGGTAAAGATGCATATAACAGTTCGAATGATGTTACGCCATTCGAAGCGCGCGGCGCCTGCGCACTCGAACGCTCGCGTACCATGCGATAAAACATTATCGCCGCGAGAGTTCCTTCCTCCGAAATTATATCGTTTTTTTTCATTGCTAAAGATTATTATAATGGAAATTAACGAATGGGCACGAAATAGTTTTTTGCTCTATCAGTGACGATGAGACGATGAGAACGGCGTGAGCAAATATTCTCTCGGAGATGCGCGCCGCTCGGTGTCTCGCGGGAGGACGCCACCTTCGACGCCCTTCGTTTGACATTGGTGCCTCCTTCCGCCAAATCGCGAGTCCGTCACGGTTACTACTCGTCGATCTAACCGAACACCGACACGGTTTTGAAACTTCGTCCAAGCATCGAACAGTCGCGAGTTACACGTCCGGCGGGGATAATATTCGTGACAAAAACGCACAAGCTTCGAGAGCGAAAAAAATGGCTCTGAACAAGCTCAGCATCGACAAAGTCGATATCACCGGCAAAAGGGTCCTCATAAGGTAACGTGATCAATAAACTCCCCGGTCGACGATTTTCATCGATATCACTGATTATTTAACCAATGTAAATTGTTTTATGTCCTTTATACAGAGTCGACTTCAATGTTCCCCTGAAAGACGGAAAAATAACGAACAATCAGAGAATCGTCGCTGCTCTGGACACAGTCAAGTATGCCCTGGAGAAAAAGGCCAAATCCATCGTCCTCATGTCCCACCTGGGACGCCCGGACGGCTCAAAAAATTTGAAGTACACAATGAAACCGGTCGCCGATGAGCTCAAGACTTTACTGGGCAAGGACATTCAATTCCTGGATGACTGTGTCGGACCCGCTGTGGAAACTGCCTGCGCTGACCCGGCACCGGGGACTATCATTCTTTTAGAGAATCTGAGATTCCACGTAGAGGAGGAAGGCAAGGGTGTCGGACCTGACGGCAGCAAGGTTGTTGATTATGTAGATTTTACTAAATTGGCGCAAGTCTTGTCCATTCAATCCATCTATTTCTATTCTGAGAACATGTCACTTTTTACACAATTAATTACATCGCATAGCGAGATAAAAGATATCAGGATTTATTGAATGGCCGCTTAAAATCTGTGGGAAAACAGTTGTACAGTTGAAACAAAAAATTTTTTTTAATTAGTAAGTTTTATCAGCCGCAATATTATTATTTATTAACTATGAGATAGCGAATGTTCAGTTGTACAAAAATTGTAAATGAAAAATTACATCTTGCAGATATTCAAAGAGTCAGATAAAAGATACCGGGAGGTATTGAATGGGTTCTTACAATTTTGTGAAACCCAATTGTAGAACTAAAACGAAAAAAAGTTTGAATTAGAATATTATTGCTTATCAAATATGACGTAGAGAATGTGCAGTTGTACCAAAATTCTTAACGAAAAACTTACATCTTGCAGATAAAAGCCGACAAGGACAAGGTCACGGAGTTCCGGGCGTCCTTGAGGAAGCTGGGCGACGTTTACATAAACGACGCTTTCGGCACCGCTCATCGCGCCCACAGTTCCATGATGGGCGACGGTTTCGATGTCAGAGCCAGCGGTTTTCTTCTGAAGAAAGAGCTTCAATATTTTGCCAAAGCCCTCGACAATCCGGAAAAGCCGTTCCTCGCTATTCTCGGAGGTGCCAAAGTCGCCGACAAGATACAGCTGATAAACAACTTGCTCGACAAAGTTAACGAGATGATAATCGGCGGTGGCATGGCGTACACGTTCCTCAAAGTCAGCAAAGACATGAAGGTCGGCTCACAGTTCAAACATCGCAAATACGCTAATACGCAAAAAAAATCAGGGTATATAATTAACGTCTTATTCGTCGTAATTTTACAGATTGGAAACTCGCTGTTCGACGAGGAGGGTGCCAAGATCGTCAACGATCTCTTGGCAAAGGCGGCGAAGAACAACGTTCAGATGCATCTTCCCGTTGACTTCGTAACGGCGGACAAATTCGCGGAAGACGCGGCTGTGGGTGCGGCCGACGTGGCCAGTGGCATTCCCGACGGATGGATGGGTCTCGACGTTGGCCCTAAATCCCGAGAGTTGTTTGCTGGTAATTGAAGAACAAAAAAACTTTTTCTCGATAAGAAACGCGCTCCATTCAGACTCTGATAATGATTTATTAAATTTTTCTCTCCCTAGAACCGCTGAAGCGAGCGAAGGTAATTGTCTGGAACGGACCGGCCGGTGTATTCGAGTTCGAGAATTTCAGCAAGGGAACTAAGAGTCTGATGGACGGCGTGGTGGAAGCGACGACTCGCGGTGCCATCACGATTATCGGAGGCGGTGACACGGCAACCTGCGCCGCCAAGTGGAAAACCGAGGATAAAGTAAGCCACGTTAGCACGGGCGGAGGTGCGAGTTTAGAACTGTTGGAGGGAAAGGTTTTGCCGGGCGTTGATGCGTTGTCACCGTCGTCATGAATACTTCGCAACTCCGAGGGCACGACGCCGGGAGACAGCGACAATAGTACCATGAAACATGTACAACAACAGAGGAACACAAGAGAGGAACAGAAAGAGCCGCTATAGCACTGTATAACTGTATCATACCCCGAGAGAAGTTCATCGATTCCTAGTTTCTTATTGACTGTTTCTTTCTTTTTTTCCAATAAAGAAAGTTTCACGCGAAGTGCGACTAGCCGATTTAACAATTAAAAAGCATACGTTTTATTGTACACAGTATATACCTTCCTTTTACGCCCGGTCTTCCGGGCACTTGACAATAACGAAAGTCAAACGTAAAACATTCTGTAACAATAAATTAATAATCATTATGTGCACGGTAAACGTTATGCGTCATGTTTCGCTTAATAGTGTCGTTAAAAAAAAAAATTATAATGAAAAAAAGAAGCTCGATTGTGACGGTAAGAACGACGAGGAGATCGGCCGAAAGTCACGGTCCTGAAAATTGAAAAAAATAAACCGTAAATTTGTAATTCTCAAAGTTTCTGCGCACGATTACACTGCGTCTCTTTTTTTCATACGCATTCGAAAGGTTTTGTCAGTATCCCACACCTATGTACCTAAGCGTCGAGTTCACACGATTTTTTTTTTTTTTTTTTTTTCAACCACTACGCCTTCGCTTCACGGACTTTTCTCGTACACGTGTATAAGTTTATCGCCGAGCCTGTCCAGCCGCATCACATAACGCTGCAATTTTGCGGCGGCTCGGCTCCGGGCGGCAGCGCCGGCATCATCGGGTTTCCCTCAGGATCGAATTGAAACAAGGACGGATGCTGCTCGCCGACGAGCTCCTCGGGCGGCTGACCGTAACTCTGCATCTCCTGCATCAGCGACAGAATCGTGTCGAAACGCCTTTTCTTCACGTCCTCCGCGTCGTCGTCTTTCTCCTTCTCCAATTCCGTGCACACCTGTGAATGAAGATTTTTTTTTATGCACAATTTTTTTTTCTTTCGTTTTTTAAAGAGTCGTATAAACAATTCCGCGAACACGGTACCTTCTGCATGAGCTCCAACTGTTTCTTGTATCTGTCTAAATCCTCGGCTGGCAGAGTCGTCTTTTTTTCCTCGAGCCACGCGGGATATTTGTCGACGAGTTCTTTCAAAGACGGATACAGGACCTCCTTGGACAGCAGCGATTGCATCATTCCCTGCATGAACGGAAGGATGTCTCCGGCTCCTTCTTCCAACGACGCTTGACCGAACATCGCCGCCAGGTCCGCTTCGCTAATACCGGGCACAGCGTTCTACGAAAAAAAATACTCGTTATAAAGGTGGTATTAAAAAAAACTGAAAATAATAAATTTTTACGTCGCTTTTTCGTGATTCACTTCTATTTCCGGTCTTCCACAATCAAAGTTCTAAATAAATAAATAAAATAAATAAAAAGAACTGTTCGATTTTTTGTTCCAAGAAATTCCGACCAGCGTTTTTCGTCTCGGTAGCAAAAGGGTACATTATGCTTTCTCTACTGACTTGCGTTTGTAAATTTTCCGACGTTGCGGACAAGTCCTTGAGTGCCTGAGCTATGGCAGCCTGAAAGTCGACTGCGTCTCCGTCGGCTCCTACGCTGGGTCCAGTTCCTATGGCATTCGCTACGCTCTGTGCCATTTTTTGCAGCGAGCTTCCTAGGTCACTTTCCCCACCTAGTTATAAATCATGACAATAAAGTAGGAATCTCTTAAGCTTTGATGAACTTCATTTTTTTCTTACCATTCTGCATGAGATTCTGAAGATTCTTCTCGAACTGATCGGCAGCTTGCTTAATGAAGTCCTGGGACCACGTCTCGTCCGCAACAACCTCCTCGACAACCTCCTCGACGGCCTGCGACTGCTCTTTCGCAGCTTTGACCTCATCCTTCGTGGCTTTGGTCTTCAGCACTTTGTCGAAGTCCTCCAGAGCACCTTTAACAAAGATACACTGTAGAGAATAGTTGCATATAACTCGTGTGAATGCTGCAGTCACCGTTGGCTCATGCAGCATTTTCACACTCGTCAAGAACTCCCTTTCTATGTCCACGTGACACACATAATTTTTTCTATCAAATTCACAAAAATCACAGCCTCCATATTTGGAAAGTGGGTGCAGAATAGTAATTTTTTGCACTAGTGCGAGAAAAATGACCATATTGTGTTTGTACACATTAACGGTATTTTAAAACATGCCTTTCTGCCACTTCAGAGGAATGTAAAGCAGAATTTTACATGGATTCGTTAGGAAATAGTGCATTTTGTTACTAGTGCAAGGGAACTTATTTCTAACGACTGTTGCAATTGCAGGAATTAAGAAGAAAAAAAATTGTCCGAGTATCATACAAAATTTTATTTTGCACGGTGTGAAAATAGAGGTTTCGAGCACGCGGAGCATGCTTAAAACTGCAATTTTCGCACCGAGTGAAATGAAATAAAATTGGCAACTCCAACGGTAACAAGTTGCACTTTGACTCGTGCGTCTGTTATGTAAGAACACAAAGAAAATTGTCGGGACATCACGATAGAATGGCAATGAAAAAAAATTCTCGCGCAACTCCGTGAAAAACAGGTCCGATATAATTTTTTTATTGGTAATTTCCAAGAATCACGATAATGGAAGCGATCGTAAACAATGACTGTAAACGGAGAGCTATTGCAGGTTCGAATCCGGTGATTGTTTTTTTTTCGTTCATACTATAACGTCGACGATAAGATTAACCGATCGACTCACTGTCCAACAAGTCGCTCAGCTCCGGATCGTCCGTCCCGTCCGTGCTTTTCTTTTCCTCGGACATGTTATTATGCTGTTTTATTTTTCAACACGTCCGATTTTTAATTTCCAACTGCGACTTCACAATCAGCTGTGGAGAACATTAACCCTTTGTACTTATCAACGGAGAACCGAGAATCCCCTCTACGCTCTCTTTCGTTTCCATGGCGACGAGTTCCCCCCCCCCCCCTGCCGACTTTCGTGCCTGTCTACTTGACACGTTTTAGACACCTTCGTAAGAAAAGGGTTAAATTCTTTATCCTTCGTTAAAGAAAACGAAAAAAAAAACAACCTAATAGAGTGAAAAGCTGCTCGAGAAGCATATTAATCGGTGAATAAGGAGGTTGATTTATAATTCTGCGTAATTTCTTCTTACACGTAAACTGAGCGACTCTGCAACGTGATTGGCTACGGCGCGACGATCTCTCCTGCGTAGCAACGCCAGTTAAAACGCACAATCTTTCGAATGGCGGGACGCCGGTCGTGCCATGTTGTGTTGTTCCGCAACGCTGAAGTGAAGCTGTTTCAAAAAATCGTCGAACTTCGGCGTTAATTTGATGCACGGATCTCAGTGAAAAGCCCACAGGTGAGAGAGATTGATAGTCTTATTGATTCGAGAGCAAAATCGTCGCTCGAGATTCGACGTCTCGTCGCAATTTCGATGAGTTCAGACAAGCTCCGACTCGTTCCTGCGTCGTGCGCTCGTCGAACGGGTCGAGAGAAAGTTTGTTTCTTTCCTCGAACTGCGGAACTTAGGCCGGTCCGTAAATTTTATTTTTTGGACGTAGCGAAGATGTCGATCAATCTGAAATAATCGAACGGATTTCGAGCTCGTCGAAAAGGTTGTTTTCAATTGAATTTTTTAGATATTCAACTGATGCCGAGTTTCGTCTAAACTTGCAGGATCGAAAATGTTCCGAAATCCAAACCTAAGGACGTACGAGAGAAAAAGGCCCGGCATGCACTCTACCAGCAGCGTCGGCAACACGATTATTCGCGAAGATGTACCTCCGGATAAAAACATCCAGTCCAAGGAAGTATCCAACCTGGAGGGTGGAAACGATACTACGATGGACGACCCTTTCGACACAACCTTTGACCGCCTTCTCAAAACAGCCAAGTAATTTTCTATCACTTTATTAATATTTATTTATTTATTTATTTGATAATTCATTAAACTCCTTTACAATCGGTATATAAAAAATCATAAATATTGGAGATCCTATATAACGAATTATAAAAGTTGAAAATACGTAAGCGTACAACACATGAATTGATGTAGCACAAGCATTGATTTAACCACTAGCATAAGATTTGTCTGCGAATAGGCGCTATAATATACATTCATAATAATTTAGCAATTTAGTTATACGCAATTTACATAAGTGAAAGTAAGATTATTGATTATGAGTGTGAGGAGAGATGCGTGAGCAGCGGAGATAGCAAAAAGCTCCGGGTGTCTGGTCAGTCAGACTTGGAGCCTCCTAAAAAAAATTGAAATATTTATCTATTTATTTACTTATTTATTGATAGAAAGACTCCTTTGTACGATCATAAACTGGAATTAGATAACATCGCTGATTTAATGCCGGAAGGGGATGGAGACAAAGCCTGAATGGTCTTATGACATTAAACCGTCAATATATATTTAAGATAAAAGCTCTCATAACTGCAAAAATCATGGACCCACAATAATAAACAATTATTTCGAGATTTATGTGTCTCAACAATAAAAGATCTGAACATCTCCGAGGCTAACGTGTAAAAATTTGCCGCAGGTTGCCGCCGAAGCCTCCGTCCGACGTCGTCGATTCGTCGTACGCGGGAAGCAGCAGCGACGAGGAGAGAATTAAGGATGATTCGCCGATCCCGCTGCCGCCGATGTTCGACGAGCCCGCGGTGAAGAAGCGTCGCTTTTTTAAACGAGAGAAAGCCGACAAAAAAGTACTCGCCGTCATGACCGGAGGATTTAAAAGAGTGCCGAACCGTACGGGTCGACCGGCAAAGGGCAGAATCGTGTCGGACGAAAACACGGAGCCGAACGTCGAGCGATCTGCGGTGACGGACGGAACCAAGCGTGGAAAAAATAGCGCGGCCGGCTCGAGGGAAGAGACCGCGAAGAGGCAGGTCGTCGGGAAGAAGAGAACATCGATTGCGTCTTATAGAGGAAGAAAACGGAGGACCCTCGACGATAGCACGAGTCTCGACGATAGCACTAGTCTCGACGATAGCACGAGACTCGCGCGATGCAGTGTAAATCTCACAACGCTTGACCTACCCGAGGCGTCCGCGGCGGCCGAGAACTTGCCGACCGATCCGTCCGGAAATGAAAAGACTGAGGAAAGCGAAAACGCCGCCACACCGGGGCCCAGCAAAATGCACGGGCACAACGAGGACCGATTCGCTACTGAGGAAGCCACGAGCGTCGAAGAATTCGTCGAGAATCCCACGACCTCGTCCGACGCGATGCCCAGCACGAAAGTTCCGAAGCCGTCGGGACTTTTAAAAAATCCGACCGTTTGTCTTACCCGACTGAGCGTACCTCAGCGATTCTCGGTCGCGAATAAAAGTTGGATAAACAGCACGCCGATAGACCGGAGAACTATAATGAAAAAAGCCCGGCTGCGTTTGTCGCCGATCGACGCGAACGGATCGATGAGGATGCGGGTTCGTCACGGCGTCGGGAATTCCGGTCAGGCGAACTTGCCGTCCAAGTCTCCCGTTGCAGAACCGGTTGTCGTCGAGACGGCGATCCCGGAAAAATCGCAGCCATCGAGCGAGCTCGATGTCGACGAAAGATCGGAGAAGGGTCGAGCGTTCGTTCTGAGCGAGTCGCCGGCGCCGGAGCCTTCGTGCCTGCTCTTCGAAGACAGCGAAGCGCCGGACGAACGATCTCTCACCGAGGATTCGTCGGTTGGCGAGGAACAACCGGAGAAGCGTCGAGCGATCGTTCTGAGCGAAACCCTGGCGCCCGAGCCTTCGTGCCCACTGTTCGACGACAGCGAAACGGCGGCCGTAATATCTCAGACCGAGGAAAAATTGCAGGACGTGACGGAGCCGTCGACGACGACGCCGTTCAAGGGATTCTCGGTCGAGTCGTCTGATTCGGAAGCGCTGCAGCTGCGATACGAGGCTTCGAACAGAACCGCATCGTCCGAAGATATCGCGCCATCCGTGGAGAAAGCCGCGACAGCAGAGTTTTCGCTGGTGGGTGAGGAAATTCACGGAGACACGATGGAAACTTCGACGACCAGCGAGCCGAAGGAGTTGAGGAAGAATTCGTCGGACGGCGAATCTCTGAATTTTACCTTAAACGACGATGACGATGAAAACGAAGATGAAGACGAAAAATCGTCAAAGGATCTTCGTCTTTCTAGCGAGAATGCGCACTCGATTTCTGATCCAGCGGCGCTGATCGAGAAGACTGCGAACATTACGGATTCTTCGACAAACGAACGGCTCGGAGGATTCCCCGAAAGTTCGAAGAACAGCACCGTTGAAAGCGTGATGAATAATTCGGAGAAATTCGATTCGGACGACGACTGGACCACTGTAACTGGTTCCTCATATGCCGAGGCAGATGGGTCGCGAGATAAAAGTATTTTGGTACAACGCACGTCGGAAACATCGGAAGCTCAAAGACTAGAATCGATCGAGCAGCTCAGTTCGGACGAGGACGATAGCTTGAGCGACGATATATCGGAATTGGTGAACGCGAACGATGCTTCATCGCGTCACATGGAAGCAAAGATGGAGGGCGGAGTGTGGACGAATTTGGAAGATGGGAGAAGCGCGATGTTCGAAGATATCAACGGGAACGAGTCCAAAGTCCAGGAACCGTCCGTAGACGAAGAAGCGCACGAAAAAGAGACTCGTGAGGATATTCATCTGTATCTTAGGCAGCCGATCGTGTTGTTGGAACGATTGGTACTTCCGGTCGGGAGGTTGACGAGTATGGACTCTGTGAAAAACACGAAACGGATGAATCCTTCGGAATCGATAGAGTCGAGTCAAAATTCGACATTGAGTTCGGTTGATGGTAGCGTTTCCGAAATCGAAACGCCGATACCTGCGAAGAAGTCAGAAAGGCCCTTGAAGGTAAAACAAACGATTGCTACACGTTTCTCCGACAATATGGATTTGAGCCAAAATATGACTTGGAATTCGGTCGATGACAGCGTTTACGACATCGAAACGCCGATTTCTGCAAAGAAGTCAAAAAGGTCCTCGAAGGTTGAAAAAACGGTCTTTACACGTTTCTCCAACGATATGGAGTCGAGCCAAAATACGACTTTGAGTTCGGCCGATGATAGCGTTTCCGACATCGAAGAACCACTTCCGCCAAGAAAGTCACGTGGTCTTACCATTACAAAAAAAGCTGTATCAAAAGATCCCTCCGACTTGATCGCGTCGAGCCAAAATTCTACTTTGGGTTCGGCCGATGGTACCGTTTCTGACATTGATGAATCACTTTCTACAAGAAAGTCAAGAAGGTTCTCGAAGGTCGAAGAAACGATGACTACAAGTTTTTCCGACACAATCAAGTCGGGCCAAAATTCGACTTTGAGTTCCGCCGATGGTACCGTTTCCGACATCGAAGAACCACTTCCGCCAAGGAAGTCACGTGGGCTTAAGATTGCAAAAAAACCTGCATCAAAAGATCCCTCCGAGTCCATTGAGTCGAGTCAAAATTCGACTTTAGGTTCGGCCGATGGTAGCGTTTCGGACATCGAAGAACCACTTCCGGCAAGGAAGTCACGTGGGCTTACGATTACAGCGAAAGCTGAATCAAAAGATCCCTCCTACTCAATCGATGCGACTCAAAATTCGACTTTGGATTCGGCCGATGGAACCGTTTCCGGCATCGAAGAACAACTTCCTACAAGAAAGTCACGAAGGCTCTCGAAGGTCGAAAAAACGATCGCTACAAGTTTCTCCGACCCAATGAAGTCTGGTCGAAATTCGACTTTGAGTTTGGCCAATGATAGCGTTTCCTTCGTCGAAACGCCGGTTCCAGCAAAGGATTCGAAGAGGCTCTCAAAGGTCGAAACCGACATCGAAGAACCACTTCCTACAAGAAAGTCACGTCGGCTTAGTATTACTAAAAAATCTGTATCAAAAGATCCCTCTGACTCGCTGAAGTTATCCGGAAATCCGACACCGAGTGAGAACGGCCGTAACAAAAGATCGCTGGAAGGCGATAAGGATTCTAAAGTAGACGGCAAAATGACAAAATCGTCGAGTCGATCGATGAACTACACGCGGAAAAGCGATGCGTACGAGGACACTCGCCTCGGCTCCGTCAAGCCGGTCGTGCTGCTGACTCGATTGAACGATCCCGTCAGGGTCTCGTTGAGGAGACGCCAGAAGTACAGTAATATAAACCTCCAACTGAGCGCCATAGCGGAAAATACCGGTGCGAGCGCCGCACCCAGGATCGAAGAGGCGCACGAGGACAACGAGATATCGGAGAGTTATCGGTCAACGCGAAACATTCGCCCGCCGTCGGTCAAGCTGAACGGCGAAGAAATGAATTCTCAGCAAACCACAGCCTCGGTCGATAGTTCGTTTTCGTTGAACACAATCAACGAATCGAGATTCGAGGACAGAAAGGACAGACCGCTGTTTCTGAAACCCGGGAAGTTCTGGGCGAGATCGCTTTCGATTCTCAGCAATGTCCACAGCCAGGAAGATCTCGACTCTCTGGCTGTCGGGAAAGGAAAGAAGTGGAGGGAGAGCGCAGCCAACATTCTGCAAATGCAACAGCAAGGTATAAAAAAAATATCGAGATTTTCACAAAGCTTCCTCGTCCAAACTACGTTTGTGTACAAAGCTTTTATGAAAAATCGTTTTTCATGATTATTTGGCGTCCTCTTAGGGAAGTTTTGTCGGTAATAGTAATTTGCGATACAAGTGCGGTAAAGCGAACTTCGTACGCACGCTACGAAGTCAGTTTTAGTGCGCCTCACTTGATAGTCTGCGTATAATGTTCGCTATGCTCCACTATTATTGCATAATATGTCTCTTCGTATACAACCTTTTACCTTGATAGCTCCAAAATTGTAAAAGTCAGCGTGCGCACCCATTTTTTTAAGCGAAATTTAAAATTTCGTAAGATTTTAGTGACTAAAAACATTTTGCTAAAAATTTAACCAAACCTTGCTGATTGGCCGCTCTCGCTATCTTAGAAATTTTAGTTCGATAGCTAAAGCTGGACTCACATTATAAAAGTTTCAATTTTTCCTGTCTGAGACACACACACTTCCAGACATTGTCTTTAAATATGATTTTTCGATGTTTTGGAACATTCAAACCCCGCTTTTTTTCATTAAAATCTCGACATTTTGTCATGAACCCAAAGCGTCGTGTACGAGGAAGTAAAAATTAATACCAAAACTTCTTACCGTCGACCTTGGGCCTTTGTAGCCCCTATAAATAAATGAAAATCTGAGACCTCGGGTGTAGAAAAAAAGTGAAATTTAACTCGAGTAGGCAATGCTCCGAGCAAGACAGTAGAACAAATTTGAAAGATACTGTCAAACAAAATTTCCCGTGTCAATAACTTAACCCACTAACTTCTATCACAGTTTTATAATTTTTTAAAACTTTTATACATCGGTACCAGTTTTTAATCAATCTTTTACCTTTTGTAAACATTTTTTTTCGATCTATATTCCTTCCCCATAGAACAAAAAAAAAACTTCTCAACCCGTATAGAAAACTAAACGAAAAATGGAAAAACGAAAATCTCTCTGAATTTTATGGAACTTTATCAGTAAATGGGTGAGAGACGAGCGTTTTCCCAATGCCGCGCAGTTCCTCAATCATCCTCGAGAACGTAGTAAAAAAAATAAATTAAATTAATTTTCTCCTTTCATTGGTGCAGGACTTTTACAAAGTTGCGTACAGAAAAATGAGGACGACAAGGAATCTCGGTCGCTTTACGGAGTACGCAATAGTGCAGCAGCATGGAGCACAGAGTCCAGCCAGTCGAACGCAAGCCGGGTGCTCGGCGCAGCGAGCCCCGAGAGATTCGTCAGGCGCGTTTCGATCCGCGTCGTGCCCGACGGTAAGAGCTTGGACCGCATTGAGGACTCTCCGTTCCTCGAAGCGTACGGCATCACCTCGAGCCGGAATAGGCAAACGATCTCCAAGAGGTCTACGTCGATAGGTAAAAAGAATTCCGTCAGCTTTTCACCTTCCCGTCGACAATCCTAATCGAACTGGTCAACTCGATTTCGCTCGTCGTTAATTATTTCGCAGGGGCGAGAAAAACTCTGGTCTACAACGTTCAAGATGTTAGATACGACAACGTACCTAGAGGTATCAAAAGCACGACATCCAGAGACGTTGTTCTCAAACAGTGCAGCCAGGAGACGAGCCTTCCGTTCGACGAATGCTACCCGCTATCGTCAGTATTCGCCATTTCTTTCTTACAAAAAATATTTCATTATTATATTTATTTAATTTATTTACGGGCCCTGCCCGTTTACATATTTATATGTAGTATTGCAATCGTAGTGAGGAACATATTTTAAACATCTTCCTATAAAATAATCACTTCCACGTACATAGGAAATATGCATATATAATATAATATGCATATAATAATTTATGATTATATGAATATATTTTTTTATATTCATAATTTATTATCGGATTTATACTTTTGCAGATCCTAAGAAATTAAACATTTCAATTTTTTTTATCTAACTAGCGTATATAAAATTGAACTAATAACAGTTAATAGAATTACATTGATAAAGATAATTATACATTTAAAAAACATATAATTATATGAGTTATATGCATATTATTGTATATCATTTTTTGCGTGAAGTCTTATCGATTTTTTTCGGTAGTTACCTCAAGCACTGTCGCAAGATTGGCGAGGGTGTTTACGGCGAGGTGTTTCTGTACGAGAAGGGTGATGAAAAGAACGTAATAAAGATAATTCCGATCGAGGGCGAGATAAACGTTAACAACGAGCGGCAGAAGAAGTTCGACGAGATACTCTCCGAGATAGTAATCGCAAAGTGAGTCGAACATGCGACAGTGCAGCAGCATCCTTCAGAGACGAGCATGATGGGACCATTTTTTTTTCATCTCTTACAGAGAACTCCACAATTTGAGATTCGCCGACTCGTCCAGCACGAGCAGCTTCGTGGAGGTAAAAAATATCAGATGCGTTGTCGGAAAGTATCCGCGAAAGTTGATCGATCTTTGGAAAACCTACGACGACGAGAAGAATTCGGAGAACGATTGTCCGGTGATGTTTGACAAAAATCAACTTTACATCGTTCTCGAGCTCGGTCACGGCGGACAAGATCTCGAGGCCTTCGTCTTCCAGAATGCCTCAGAGTCTCACGCGTTGTTTATGCAGGTAGTATTTTTTTCAACCCTCCGCCTGTTTATCGAACCGTTTGACTTCATTGACTGTTGACGACCAGGCGGCTGTGGCATTGGCCGTGGCCGAGGAGAAACTCGACTTCGAACACCGGGATCTGCACTGGGGAAACATTCTGATCTCCCGCACCGAGGAATCTCACGTCGAGTACAAATTGAGAGACAAGGCTATAAGGCTCGCGAGCAAAGGCGTCAAAGTCTCCGTTATAGACTTCACTCTCTCGCGAATGTCTTACCAAGGCTGCAGCATCTACAACGATCTCTCGATGGACGAGGATCTCTTCTCAGCTCAGGGCGAATATCAGTTCGAGATTTATCGGCTGATGCGGAAAAAAGTCGAGTGAGCGCAATTAATAGAAGATAATAAATTACGATACAGTGCGATAAAGCTTTCTGACGCGTGTGGGTGCAGAACAAGCCGAAGGCGAGAGTTGCAAACACACGAGTTAAGAAAAAGATTTTCGCACGAGTATCGTACAAAATTTTACTTCACAAGGAGTGAAAATTGGGATTTTACGCACGCAAACCGTGCGTAAAACCGGCATTTTCGCACCGAGTGACATAAAAGTTTTCTTTTTTAATACTTGTGGAATGTTGCATAGATAAATTCGATGTTGCAGGAACGACTGGCAGAGGTTCGAGCCGTTCACGAACGTCTTGTGGCTTCACTATACCCTCGACAAAATGATAACGGCCGCGAGATACAGACGAAAGAATTCAAAGATTCACAACACATCGATAGACAAGCTCCGTGAATTGAAGGACACGATTCTCGATTACAAGAGCGCTTTCGATTTCGTCACGAACTGTGATAAAGCTACGCGTCTGCAGGGAAGTCGCACGAGCGTCACGACGGTCGGCTAGAGATCGTCCACTGAGCAACAAAAATGCAATCTATGTTGTGTACAGTCATTTAAGGCCCTCACAGAGTTTTATCGACGTTAACGATGTCGCGACATCGCTAAAACTGTAAGTCTGAATCTAAATGGTTCACCATTTATTATATTTCAGTTATATTCGAAAAGTTTTATTAAGAGAAAAGAGAAATATAATAAATTTATATAAAAATATAAAATTATATTTCAATCGGTTCGGTATTTTACTATGCATCTGAAAATCATTTTCTCTCGCCTTTATACCGATCGGCCGGGTATCGAGCGCAGAACCATTTGCTATCTACTCTGTACGGTTTAACGTCCAAATATTTTTGCACCAACACTCCGGATAGAAGCATTCGATTGACGACCTAAAAATGAAGAAAAAAAATTGCCGTTGCATGTAAAATACCTTTAACAAAATCAGGCAGACCTTTGCGGTATCATGACCGAGACAATTTCCGAACACCATCAAGCTTTTTATGCAAGGACTCTTTTTCAGAGCGTTGAGAATCTCACCGATACCGTAGTCACTTATTCGATTGTGCGAAACGTCCAGATGTCTTACTTTCGAATTGGGCACTCCGTAGCTCAGAGCTCTGAGACGACGATCGTATTATTGGTAAAACTTATCCATCGCGTTTCATAATCGGTCTTTTTGTTATCAATTAAAAAAAAATTAACATGTCTTACTTCGCGCCGGTGTTCGTGATGATATTGTGATCCAACACAAGAGCCGACAATGCCGGTCTTTCCTTCAACCAATCTGCTATTATTTCGATTCCAAAGTCACCGATATTGTTGCCACCGAGATCGATCGATAACAGCGTCCTGTTGTATCGACCATCGGTCATCATGTTCTCGATGTCGTGGCACGAAAAGCCGAATTTTCTTAGATACAACTCTTCCAAGCTATTGTTGTTCTACATCCAAAATCCTCCGATTTATCGCATCTTGTATTAAAAAAAAATTATTTACAACCGATGGATTGAGAAATATGAGGTATTACTTTGAGCATAGCGCCGAGGAGACCCGAAAAATGAGCGGTATCGAAGTAATGCATGCATCCCGGGTTGGGTCGACTTATGTCCAAAACTTTGAGCGTTTGGTTTTCCGACCTCATGACCGCAATGAAGTAGGCGAGGCTCGAGGCTGTTTGATCGACTTCCGCAACATCCAAATGCCTCAGACAACGATTTTTTGAAAGCAGGCGAGCTAATCTCTTCGAGCTCTGAAATGTTTCGTTTCCTTTTATGTCCGTGCTAGGGCTGTACAGATAGGCTTGCCTAGCCGGCTAAAATATCTTATCCGGCTAATGGATTTTGTAGTTTGGCCGACTAAGCCGTCTTAGGCGGCTAAACTATTTTAGCCGGCTAATCCGTTTTAGCCGGCTAAGCTTATTCAGTCTTGAAATTTTTTGACGAATTGTTATGTTTTTTTCTAATGTTATCTGCAACGTTATTTTTTAAAAACTTTTTCATTATATTTTTTTTTCACCTCGACGCCAAACTTGTTTCCGCTCAATCGGAGTGTGCGCAGCTGCAATTCTTCAGCCAATTCGCACAAATGCTCTATGCCTGCGGATCTTATCTCATTGTTTCGTACGTCGAGCTTGACGATACGGTTGTCGGTCTGGAAAAAACAATAATAACAATCAGGCAAAAAAGCACTCTAAAAAAACTCGACAGTTCTCCGATCAGCTAGAGATTAAGTTCGAATTTTTTCGAACCCTACAGTTATGTGATTGATAATGTTGACGAAGCCGACGCAGTGGAGATTATTGTATGGCAAACTTATTTTCACGATCTCTGGATTTTCTTGGAGAAAAATCAGTAGATCGGGTACATCGTTATCTTCAAAATGTCTTCTGCAATATATATGAATAAAATGTCACTCCCTGTCTGGAAATCGAGTTTTTCGACCGGAACTGTATATTACCGGTCTTAAAATAAGATTGTCAAACCGGAAGTCACGTATTTCTGGTTGCAAAATTAAATTTTAGCAGACGTACCCTATTTTCTTTAAAATATCACCACCATTTATCGAAAGCTTCTTCGTACCGTCGCAACTCTCGGTACAAAAACTGGAAAATAGACTTTTCGTCAGTGATTTCGTACGATTTTCCAATGGAGTCGATAGATTTGAACAATCAGCTTTGTTGCGTGTTTGAGCGTCCGATTCATCCGGCATATGGATTACCAAATTTCCATAGCCATCAGGTTCTATCGTATACCCGGAAGGACTTTGATTCTTTGTTAACGAATTTCGTTCCATGTCTCGCGAATTCGTTGCAAGCGACTTGAAACCATCGACCTTGATCTGCTTTTGTTTTCAAACGTTGTCTTCTAGTTCCGCCGTCCAGAAACATTTTTCGAAGATACAGGACTACGGTTTGCCGAAGAAACAAAAGGAACCGGAAGGAGTTCCATTAATCACGATGTTCGAAGATTTCTCGATCATTTTATTTTATTTTAATATATTTTTTTTAATTGCAACGCCTAAAAGCGCTAATTGATTGAGAATAAATTTCGCAAACCCGGAAGTAGTTTGATTCTTCGTTAAAGAATTTCATTCCATGTCTCGCGAATTCGTTTCAAGCGACTTGAGATCATCCAGCTTGATCTGCTTTTGTTTTCAAACGTTGTCTTCCAGTTCAGCCGTCCAGAAACATTTTTCGACGATGCAGGACTACGGTTTGCCGAAGAAACAAGAGGAACCGGAAGTAGTTCCCTTGAACACGATGTTCGAAGGTTTCTCGATCATTTTTTTTTTCTTTACTTGCAACGCCTAAAAGCGCTAATGAATTGCGGATAAATTTCATAGCTTACTGTCGAATGGATCCTTTGTCGGACGCGACGAACGTCAGCCTGTTGCCTCTATCGCAGCTCGAAAAGTGGCTAACTTCGGCCAGGATCCTCGACATGTCGCGCCTCACCACGACGGAGACTGGTCTATTGTTTTTTAAATTCCGCAAACGCGCGATATCCTACGAAGAATTTCTCGTCTACCTGAACGACCTGACTTCGTCCAAGAGTCTCGACATCGCCGACGTGAAGAAAAAGATGCAAACTTGCGGCAAACCTGTTCACACCCGAGACATAAAGCTCGGACGAGAGAAGAAATAATTGATGTAGATTTTTCTATACGAATTCTATGTACAAGCTTTATTTCCAAATTTACACATCACACACGGGGCGCACCTTTTTTTTCTTCACAATTGCTCCTTGCAAAATTTTGCCAGCGCCCGTAGCTTAAATTCCTTCAATATTTGGCGTTATTTTTTTTTTTTTTTTTTTTTATACAGCGACAATGAGACGTTTACTTTCGATTCGAGATAAGTGGCGAAAGCGTCGCGCGTACGTGCTGTGAGCCAGGGTATAATTCGCCTAGAAAAAATTCACCCGTCACACGTGGCGATACGAAAAATTTAACATTTTTCTCCCGTATCGAACGGTGAGGGATCGAACGTTCGTTGCGCCGTATTGTTTTATTTTAAATCGAGTATCGTGCGAACCGCTGTTTCTTAAGCCTCGCTGCCCGGCTTCGAAGTTTCACTAGACGAAACCGGACACGTAAGAAATAAATGTATATCTTCGCAAACGTTACGTTGAAGGCACTCGCGTGCGCGATATATAAAATATTCGTCGAAAGTTAAACCCGCGCGACGAGGTCGAGCGGAAATTAACGCTCGACGAATGCTAATCGCGCTCGCGAGAGTATAAAAAATATAGTCGATAAACGATATATATCTGTTCAATGAAGAGCCAACAGTACTTTTTTCCTCGATCGCGATCACCCTCGATTACACCGATCTTTGGATCGGCAAAAAAATCGTCCGCGGACAATCGTATTTTCCCCGCGACTACGGGTCTTCTCTACCATACTCGTTTACCGAGAAAAAATCCTAAATCTAGATAGAAGCTTCGTTGCGGGTGATTCAAGCGTTTTTCTGTATCCACTTGAAGCCTTCCCTGACGTTACCGAGGGTCACGCGCCCGAGGAAGCTCGCGATCAATTGATACTCGGGCATCGTTCGGCGTCCGCAGGAACGCGTTGACAAAGACCTGTTGTATATCTCACGCGGGATGCTGGCGCGCCTCTCGTTGGTGTAGAGGGCCTCGGGTTCCATAGTCTTGTAGATGTTTCGACCCTCGCACAGCACTTTCGTTGTCAGGGAAAGCAACCATTGTAGAATCTGGAATTTTAAAAAATCAGCCATTTTTTCTTCTTTTTTATACTTTTTTTTTTGTTCATTGAGCCGTGATTCACCTCGTTGCTGGAGGGACTTTCGCTGTTACTTCGCAGCCAAGAGCTCGGAGCCCATAAGTACAGTTGCATTATCGTGGCTGCCATTTCCGGTGAGAGCCGCTGCCATTCGCCGAACAATAATCGCAATTATATATTTATCTTAAGGAGGTTGGAGCGCTTCACACCAGTAAAATGAGTTCTACATTTTTGAAGTCGTTTTTTGCAACGCATGCATGAGAAGTGCTACTTCTCGTGCTTGTAAGGCGTGGCAAAAGTAGCGCTTTATAGCAATGCACTCTTTTAGCATAGCGTTATGCATGCGCATATCGGCCCGATTTTACGTCTCAGACGCTATTTTTTCAAATTTGTATAAACGACTTCAAAAATGTAGCGCTCATTTGACTAGCGCTCCAGCCTCCTCAAACATGGATTTTTTTAAGGTACGATTCATCATAATTCGTGCACACCTTATTGATGTTTCGGCTCAATATATTTTTAACGAGTGCCACGACGACAGGTGGCACTGCGTCGGGCAAGCCCGGAAGCATGTCGTCGGTGTAGCTGTGATTCTTGAGCGAAGCCCTGTTGCCGTCGGCACCGTAGAAGGGATTCCTCATACCGAATATCTCGTAAGCGATCGTCCCGACCGTCCAGAGATCTGCCTTAGTGTAATTGATGCTTGTGAACGGTCCAGGCTCGGCATTGACGACTTCCGGAGCCATGAGAGCCACGTTTCCGCCCTTGTCGAGATCGTGACTGTTGTAGGGAAGATACAGACCGTGAACCTTGTCCGCGAGACAGCATCCGAAATCCGTGATCACCAGGGACGGACAGTTGTCCGAAACCTCCGAAATGTCCAGCAGGATATTGTCGCTCTTCAGATCTCTGCGGACACGATAAAGCCGTTTTGATATTCGAGACGAGAAATCGATCGCCGGGATACTCGATATCGAAATCGAGAGTCGAGGATCTCAAATTCAGGCGCAACAACGCAACGGGAACGACGCGGAACTCACCTGTGAGCTATACCGTGGGCATTCATGTGCGCTACGCCTTCCAACAATTGTGCGAGCAGGAGGATCGATTCTCGGATGTTTACGTCCCGATCCACCGCGTACTGCTTCAATGTGACGTCGTATCTGAATAACATAAGACCGGATTACTCGCATACACAAGCAAATGTTGGCAATTTTTTTTCTTGCGTATGAATACAATCGATTCGTTGTAAAATCGGCAAATTATTTATATAATATTATTGACATTATATCTTAACTGTGTGATTATTCGATATAAAAAATTCTATTTGATTATTATGATATGTCGGAGATGGAGTTTACGTCTTCATGAGCAGAAATAGACTCATAGTTCTGCCGGAACCAGCGGGATTGATGCTCAAGGGAAGCCCGTAATACGATCGATTCGTTATAAAATCGGGAAAAATGAAATTATCGTTATTTTTCAACTATGAATTTCAATACCGATGAATCGCTCGATTTTTCGATACAAAAAAATAACTCTTTAATTAATATAATCTTTCGGAGATCGAGATTACGTGCTCGTGAGCAGAAATGGACTCATATTTCTGTCGAAACCTTGGGGATTGTTCGGAATAAAAAAAAATTCTGTTTAATCAGCATGATATATCGGAGATCGAGTTTACCTCTTCATGAGCAGAAACAGGCTCATATTTCTGCCGGAACCTTCGGGATTGATCCTAGCTGGAAGTGCGTCCGGGTACATTCGCGCTGAGCCCGGTAGAGACGGTACGCGGTCGGCGAACACGTAATACATAGCAACGATGTTCGGATGGGGCGGCAGGGCGCGTTTGTTCTCGGCCATTCTCTGCTCCCACTCGGCGAGATCCTCGTTGCGATAATACTTTCTCGTCGGCACGGTCTCGCGGTACATCGCACGAAGAATCGACGTGGCGTTCGACTCGGCGTCGTAGTTGAACATCATCTTTATGGCCAATGGGAATCTCGCTATCTCTACCGCGCCTCTGTCGATCATAAGTTCGTCGCTCGAATCCAATCGCTCCTCCGTTTCTTTTATTCTCGCCGCGTAGACAACCGCCGAACATCCTTTTGCGATCGGCGGACCGATCACAAAGTCCTTTAGACTCGCCGGCTCCTCGCTCGCGACGGTCGTCTCGTAATTCTCGTCGTTCTGTGGCTTATTCCATTGCAGCTTCGATACCGCATCCTGCACGGAATTTAAAGGCCAAAAACATGTTTTTTTAAATAAATTATTATTAAAGTATATAAATTAATCAAATTCAATAAGAATGATTTTTTAACATTTTAAATAATTTTTAATAATTTTTTAATGATTAAAAATTATTTAAAATTATAATTTTTCAAAAGTCAACTATCTTACCCTAATTTCCCAACAAACTCCCTCGAGCTCGTCGTCCTTGGTAAGAATTCCGGTTCCCGAAGCGAGGGACACACCGACGAGTGCGAAAAAGGGCGCGGAATCGCCGAACAGCAAACGGCTGGCCGCGCGCCTGCGAAGATCCGCGGCTAAGCTGTTGGTGACCCTCTTGAGGATGTTATCGACGAAGAGTCGTCGAGCGTGAGATCCCAGGAACCCGAGATGTCTGCCGGCGGCGCTGACATCGCCGCTAACCTTCGCCCGAAGGCCCTGGGACTTGCCTGCACGAAAATTCGTTATTCTAGGTCGTTTCGTACACAAAGAATGCCGCTACGTTGTCCACGCAGCTCGAACATCCGAAACAGAGCGCAAACTCCTCCCTCCCCCCCTCTCCTTTTCTTTCTCTCGTGACCCGTAAAATTTACATTTCGAATTCCGGATTTCCGGAAAAACATTTATTTTCATTTTTTTTTTTAACCCAATACTCACCTACTTCCACAACGTGTATCTTGTCGAGTTGTCCCCTCGCGTAGGAGCTCGAGTAGCGATTTTCGGGATTCCGTAATGAGCGTATGAGTACCCGACCATTTTGCATGAGACGTCGGGCCGCCGTCCTAATCGACATTTCGCCAGGCTCGTGGGCAGCAAGTGCCCAACGGGCAAGCCCACTTTCCCAGTAAAGGAGCTTCACGATTGAAGAATTTCCCTACACCGCTGCAGCAACGTTGAACATGAGGAAAAAAAACAGAGCGGACCGAGAGCTCTTCGGCTATCCCTCGCGACGATCTCGGCGAACTGCGCACCAGCAACATGGGTAGCTCTCGCACACCACTGCTAAATCCCTGCCAACTGACTGCGTATCGCGAGTGTTATAGCTCTGCGATACGTCAAAAACGGCGCGGGGTTCTCGAGGGTGACCGCATCCGAGAGCCAAAGACAAGAAACTGCGACATATCTCGAGAAAGACACGCGTCGGACGAAGTTAAGATCGCTTTCTCGCTTATCAACAGTCGGTTCAAACGAAAACGGACAATCGATGGTCTGATAAGAGTCTCGAATATTGAAGGATAATGTCAATTTTAAGTTTTTAATGTACAAACATCGATTCTTTCTTCACGGATTGGAGTATTATTTTGTCAAAGCTGTTAAAAAGTTTTTAGAGCAGATTGATATCTTCCTATTAACAATGAGTTACACATGGGTTTGAGGGTATTGAGGAGTCTCCGTTGTTTATTTTTCGCGTCGTTTCTATTTTGATTGAGGTGATGTGATTTACCGCCGCCGGTCATAAAAACTGTACTGAATGCCGTTTTGAGACTGCAGACCGCTGCGGAAAAAAACGAAAATTGTCTTTCCCTGCTTTTGCCGATTCCCCAGGGAAAGACAATTTTCTTTTTTTCAGTACAGTCTTTGTTACCGGCTGCGGTATTTCGCATCAACTTAAGATGATGTGGAATACCGCCGTCGGTAACAAAATTGTACTGAATGCCGTTTTGAGACCACAGTCCGCCGAGGAAAAAGAAAATTGTCTTTCCCTAGGGAACCGGCAGACGCAGAGAAAGACAATTTTCTTTTTCCTCGGTGGTCTGCGGCCTCAAAGCGGCATGCAGTCAAGTTTTTGCTACCAACTGGGCGCGGGGCAGGTGGGCGGGAGGGTGTTGCACATCACCTTAAGTTATGTGTTCCTCAAACTGCAGGTTTCTTTCTAATTTATCTTCCATATAGATCGCCTCGCTCGTAAACGTCGTAAGTGCGTTTGTGCTGGTCTGGGCCTACGCGACAATGACTGGTAGGAATACTTAAGTTGAATTAAAAAAAATTATGTAAATCGAAGAATCTGGGATGGCACTCAAGAACGATATTCCGATATTGCGTTAGCTGCGTTGTTATAGCATAGCTCAAGGCGTAAGTTTCCACGAGTAGAGACATTAAGCTGTATATGAATACGAGTCATAGGTCGATCTCCGATAAAATCATAGGATCACGGCACAAATACATTGAAAGAATGAGAGAAAAATAAATCCACGTGCTTATAAGTTTTAAGATATAACCCACAGTAGACTTACCTACAGTTGGACCTTTGGGTCAGCTTATCTGACAATTATACGTTCAACTAATATCGCCTGTGTTACATAGATAAAAACTCATTATCGTACAGGTATAGAGACTAGCTGTTTCCATTTTCTTGAATATAGCTCATTGCAAAAATGTTGTCCATATTTATAACGATTAAAAATTCATTTTTTGAGTTAAAACTCAGTATCACATAACGTGACACTCGCGTCTACTCGTCTACCTCCGGTGACAGAGTTTCGAGTTATCGGATAATCGCCGTCGAGTCGAAGATTAATTGCACTGTATAGCCATAACCCTGCGCATACAGAGTTGCTTACAGAGGTTACATACACAATATATATGGGACGTTCCGCGTCAAGTCGAACGACCCAAAAGGATATCCCTCTTAGATCAAGCTGATCAAGCTATAAGTTAGTAATGTATTTTTTTATTTGCCAGCAAATATGACTGTGCATTTCGCTTAAAATTTCACAGTATGTTCTTTTATTAGTGTGAAACACATGTGTAAATTTCAAAATGTCTCAACCCATTCTGAACTTTAAACACGGTCTTTGAAACCAATAAAAAAAACATTCTATGCAATTTTAAATACAACGCAGTCATATTGGCCGAATTTTTTTTTTAATTCCCTTTTTTTAAGTTTCTTGTACTTGATACATGCAAAAACAAAAATTTTCGAAGATAGTTCATAAAAAAATTGTATTTTTTTTTAGCCGACGTTTTCTTGTACGACCAAAACAGTTTCAGAGATTACCGAGATAGAAAAATGACGGCACGGCGACGGAACGGTGACGGTACCAATGGCACGATACCCGTTTGACGGCACGTTTTTCTATCTGGGTAAATAATAACACGCCAACTTGAAAACGAGGGCCGATAAATATCTGAACAAAATTCCTAGTACCGACACTAGATAATACTGCATCACCCCGAACTTCCAGCTCGACCTAAGCGGTCCGGATTTTGGGCCGTTGAACTTGACATGGAGCACCCCATATATATATACACACATATACACCATACATCAGCTGATTTCTCGCAAGTGGACGCGCGTACAGCAGAAACTCGTGATAAAGAGAAAGAGCCCGAGGAAGTGGAAGAAAATCTGACCCCACTTCGAGTAACAAACGTAGAGTCTCGGAGCCATCGGGTTGCAGCTTGTGCGGTCGCAGTCGAGGATCGGAGCAGGACAAGACGTGACTCGTTCAGTCTCGTTCCTCGCCTTTGACGTCCTCGCCCGACGTGTGTGCGCACTGTGGCTGACCGGGTGCATACACCGGAGGACAGAAACCCGCACACTGCACAATCGCGTGCCCATAACACCGAACCTGCAACAAAGTATCTCACGCTCGCAACAATAAAGTCGGATACGCAAGAATGGCTCCGGCCCTAAGCAAGTTCGTGACGAAACGCTCGGTGGCGGGTGCAGTGTCGGTAACAGCGTTGTTGTGGCTGCTGAGAAGAAAAGGCACGAGACAAACCACCAAGAAAAGGTGAACTATTTCTTGTTACAGTACTTATCTTCATTTTATTTATTTTTTTCTGCTCCGTCCAACCGTTCGACGTCGATGTGTTATACTTCCGCGGAAAATTACGTTGGTAAATTGCATTATAGCTAATGACTCTTGGCCTATTGCAGACCTCTGTGGCCAGCCAACGACGTGCAGTATGTCATTAAAGAGGTGAGTCACGGCGAGGCGTTGGGCAATGAAAAAATGATTTAAAAATATACATTTTTTTTTTTTTTTTTTTACGAGACCTTTTTGACAATTGGGTTATAATAATTACGCCGTTTCTGAGCAGGAAAAACCGAAGACACCGAAGGCCCATGTGAACGCCGAGTTCTTCAGGCAATTATGGAAACTCATGGCCATTGGCATTCCAGGATTTTTGTCCGCCGAGATGGGATGCGTATTCATCGTGGCCGCTTCGCTGGTCGCCAGGACTCTTTGCGACCTGTGGATGATTCGCACAACCACCATCATAGAGAGGTGATTTGAGACTAGATGAGTAACGAAGATGTTTCGCAGCTGTAAATTTTAACGATGTGGACTTTTTTTTTCTAGTACGATCATCAATATGAACCACCCACAGTTCAAACAGCGACTCCTGAAGTTCCTCGCTGCTCTTCCAGTGGTGAGACTCAAAAGCCGATAGTTTAAAATACAATTTTTCAATTTTGCTGTTATTTTTTTCAAATTTTGCTTGACAGTTTTCTCTTTTTTAGATTTAGAGCTCAGAATGAAATATTTTACAGTAATAATAAATATTAAATTAAGATGAATAGTACAGAATACATACTGATGCATTTTATAAATTTTAGGAGAAAATCAATTTTTAAAAATTGCGGTGAAGTTAACAAAATCCCTGGAAAGTTCACTTTTTTAAATTTTTATTGGAACAATTTAATTTAACAGCTAGGATTCTCACGATGTGTGTGACCTTTTGATATTGCAATGTCCGATTTAATCATTTTATTGATTAAGATAAGATTTTAGACTTGATTTTAAGATATTTTAAGGAAGATTTTAGACATAAGATTTGTTCCCTCCTGTTTTCTGCCTTTTTAAAGACCTCCAAGGATGAACCCATAAAATTCAATCTCGCGAAGTAATTTTCAAGTCTGGTCATGCGCGTGATGACAAAATTTCTGGCAATATTCAGTAAATTTTTTCTTTTGTTTTGTCTTCCAGATAGCGGTAGTGAACAATGTACTGAAGTGGGGGATAGGCGAGATGAAACTCCGCATGAGAACCAACATCACTCGTCACTTGCTGGACCAGTATCTCAAGTAATGAGAACTCATTTTATTTGCCGATTATACGAGCTTGTTTCGTTTGAGTTGTAGCCTTCATCGGAGTTTATCTAACGATCGCGATGTAAACTGGTCATCTTGAAAGTCAAAGTAGCTGATTATCTTAGTGCAATGAACAGAGATCAAAGTTCTGAATTTATTACGTTTCGAATCATAAAAACGTCGGGTGTCTGAATGGTGGGCCGATAAAAAAAACGGTCGAGTCATCGCCGAAGTATGCTGGCAATTGAGAATCGGAAAGATAAACGATCGCAGCGTCGTTTTCTTTTTTTTTTTTCCAACTGATTATGACGATCCGACGAAACTTTTCTTTCTCTTTTACATTTTTTCATTCCTTTTTTTAAATCTTGTTTCTTTTTTCTTTTTTTTTGCAGAGGATTCACATATTACAAAATGACGAATTTGGACACGAGAATCGCAAATCCCGATCAGCTTTTGACGACCGACGTAGACAAATTTTGCGACAGCCTTGCGGATCTTTACAGCAACATTGCGAAGCCGCTATTGGATATCTCGATCTACGTCTACAGGCTGACGTCCGCACTTGGCGGGCAGGTATAGAAACAAACGGCTGACTTACGTTTTCCCCGCTCGTGGACAAATTCGATGAATAATTTTGTTGTCTCTTTCCCAGACACCCTCGGTAATGCTGGCTTACATGGTCATAGCCGGAGGTTTCCTGACGCACATTCGCAAGCCCATGGCTCAGATGACGGTGAAGGAGCAGCGTCTCGAGGGCGAATATCGTCACATAAATTCCCGTCTCATAACGAACTCCGAGGAGATCGCCTTCTATCGCGGCAACAGTCGAGAGAAGTTGACCCTCCTCGCAAGTTTTCACAAACTCGTTAGTATTCAAGTTATAATTGTTAAACATCTACGGTCAATTAATTGTGCGTCGAACAATTAACGGTAATTTAATAAACTTCAACAGGTGAAACATCTGCGTGGTCTCTTGGAGTTTAAAGTCGCGATGGGTGTCATCGACAACTTTGTTGGAAAATGTGGGTAATCGTATTCCCTTTTTAAATTCTATCGAGCCACGATATATTTACTGTATTTAATTGTATATGTATATATATCTTCTTTTCTTGTTTTTTTTTTGTAGACGTTGCAACCGTGGTCGGTTTCTACGCGGTGAGTATCCCGTTCTTCCAGGCTAACAACGAGCAACTTATGGGCTCGACGGATCACCGTTTCAAGAATTACTACGAGCACGGACGCATGCTGTTAAAATTGGCCGAGGCGATCGGCAGGCTCGTTCTCGCCGGTAGAGAAATGACGAGACTCGCCGGTTTCACCGCTCGGGTAACCGAGATAAAGACGGTCCTCGACGAGCTCAACGCCGGCAAGTACGAGCGAACCATGCTCGAAGCGGCGAAGAATTCTCCGATAGGTCGACCGGGGTCGGGAAGAATCATCGCCAAGGACAACGTAATCCGCTTTGAGCGCGTTCCCCTCGTCACGCCGAATGGCGATGTTCTCATAAAAGAGCTGAGCTTCGAAGTTAAATCCGGCATGAACGTACTCGTGTGCGGACCCAACGGATGCGGCAAGAGTTCCCTCTTTCGCGTACTCGGCGAGGTGAATAAAATTTGATTGCAAATTACGACTTCCGCGCGTCGTTGCGCCATTTCCATTCACTGGTCTGTATTGAATTATCGGTTTCATATCGAGCAGCTCTGGCCTGTCTGGGGTGGAACGGTGACCAAGCCGCCGAGCGGCAAACTGTTTTACATTCCGCAACGACCTTACATGACCCTCGGCACGCTCAGGGACCAGGTCATATATCCTCACACCCAAGCGGAAATGCTCAGACGCGGTAACGCGAAGGACGAGGATCTTCAGAAATTCTTGGACCTCGTTCAACTCGGACACCTGCTGGAACGTGACAGCCTGGTCAACAGCCAGGGCAGCGGTTGGGACACGGTCGCCGACTGGATGGACGTGCTCTCCGGCGGGGAAAAGCAACGCATTGCTGTAAATAGAGAAGAAAAAAAAATTTCGTATTCACTAATTTGAGCAGCTCGGACGGCTTTCCAATAAATTCACATTTTTCACTTTCTGGCACTGGTGCGAGAAAAAAGCGCACCAGTAGTATTTTTCTCACAGGCGATGCGAAAAAGTGCATTTCTGCGCTCACTTTACAGGAACGGAAAGTGAGATTTTACGTGCATGCGTTTGAAAAAATTTGTGTAAAGGACATTCAAAATGTAGCACTCATTTGACTAGTGTAAAACGCTTCACCCCAGGTAGCAAAAAGACATGTGGTATGAAAGTGATCTAAATGGATGAGATCATGGGTTTGGATGTAGGATAACTTATGGTTATCATCCATCCTGGTAATTGTAAGTTTTCCTACGTCCGAAGATTAACTTTTTTGGACGGGTGATAACTTTTTGATAACTATTTTTTTGTGCTACCTGGGAACCTCCTTAAAGAATGATCGGTCGTTTAATTCGTTGCTTCTTTCCGTTTTACTCGCAGATGGCAAGGCTGTTCTATCACAGGCCCCAGTTCGCGATTCTGGACGAGTGCACCAGCGCGGTGAGCGTGGATGTCGAAGATTCCATGTACTCTTACTGCAGAGAGGCCAACATCACACTGTTCACCGTGTCGCACAGACGATCGCTCTGGAAACACCACGAGGTACATCGATTATATCCTCGAGCCGTTAAATTCAAGGTCACCGATTTTTTGCGAGCTCTCGGGAACTTTGTTGAACATACGATAATTTTTTTGCTCCCAGTATTATCTGCAAATGGACGGCCGAGGCTCGTTCGAGTTCAAGCCCATCGACACCGACACCCAGGAATTTGGCTCGTGAATTATCGTGTCCCTTGCATCGAGGGATTGAAGGTTTCGGACAGCACCCGATGGGCAAGGGACCGTGTCGAGACGAAGAGGAAATACTGTCGAGACTCGTTCGAGTTTAAGCCTAGCGACACCGACACAGAGGAATTTGGCTCGTCAATTATCGTGTCCTTGCGCATCGAGAGATTGAAATTTTCGGACAGCACTCCGGGGCTAAGGGACCGTATTGGGAAGGGGAGGAAATATGCACGAGATATATATAACCGAGACGGTTTCGCAAAATCGATCGTATTCTTGCTTTGTATTTACTCTGTGGCCACGCGAGGATGCGATCGAAAAGCAATAGAATCCCGTCGGTCTTGCCGAATGTGGTTTCGACCGCGAAATCGCTCCCGCCGACTAGGATAGCTCGACGGAATCGTATAACGCTTCCGACTGTCCGACCGACCGTGCGCGTCTCGCACAAACGACGAAATAAAATTTCGAGATACGCGAAGCCTGGAAACGGGACGCAACAGATACGAGAACGAAATAACGAATAGGTGAATTATAATAAATTTGGTATTTTCCATAAACTTATCTCCGAGCGAGACTCGGATAAAATGTCTTTGAGATAATTCTCTGGCCAAACTCGCACATGCGCGAGAGCACACTCAGATATCGTTAAATTTCTCGGCGATTTTTTTGTTTTCTTCTTTTCTTTTTCGAGTCAAGCATGCTTTACGTAATCGTAAAAAAGACCGATCAATTAAATTAATTTACCGTCGAGGGATGCACGGTAAGGAGATAAAAATATAGTTTTTTATGATCATCTTGCTATTATTAATAATTGTTATGTGTAGATCACATTTATGTAATACGTGTTCCGAGGATGGGAAAAAAAATATGTTGTACTAGATTGCTGGACAATGCAGGGATGTTGAGAGAAGCGCGTAACGAGACACGTGTTTGTTAACTCCCTTTTACAAGCCTAAATAAAATTGAGCCTTGGCCATGAAAAAAACAGCGGACTATCATCGAGTATTCGAACCAAGGTGACTTTACAGTCGAAAAGTCTAAGATTTTTTTTTCGCCGCTGTTGGTGCGCCTGCGCTTCCGCGATGTCGGATAAGTTCAGTTCGAACACAAGTGGCGCCAGGGGCGTTTCGCGTCTGGAACATCGCTGTCAGTCGGCAGCAGCTTTTTCCCCCATTTGACATTTGTTTTTCCACGAAATTAAGGTAATTGAACAGTGTTGCTTGATTTTGTTTAATCGCCGTTCGATCGGTACAGCAATTGAACGTTTGTCACTTCGCCGATCAAGTTGGTTTTTAATTGCGAATTTTATTGATCCTACGAGGGCTAACCGAGTATTCGTGGCTACAGTTCATTCGCCTTTCGTAACTCGTCCAACTATCGCGATCGTGTTCTCGTAATCAATTCAACAATAAGCGATTATTTTCGACGACGTGGTTCACACGATTCAATAGCGTTACTCCAATCGCACGGAACAATAGTGCGATCGAACGAAAAACGCGAACGGGACAAACTACGCAGAGAAAAGTACGTCGAGGAGAGTAAGCACGAACGGGTTATAGCGAACCAGCATCGATCCATTGCTTGTTTGACTATACATCGCGCTGCCCTGTACGATTTCGCACGAACGTAATTAGTTAACAATCCCCGTTCTCGAACCTCGACAGCGGCTATCGCGAAACGGACAATAGATAAACTTTCGTCGAATTTTTATTGATTTTTTTTTTACCACAGCCGAGATGACGGACTCGAAATACTTCACGACAACGAAGAAGGGAGAAATCTTCGAGCTCAAGTCGGAACTTAATCATGACAAGAAAGAGAAGAAAAAGGAAGCTGTCAAAAAGGTAAATTATCCTTGCGACGAATTCGCGACAACTTTTGGAGCATAGCATCAACATTTTTACAAAATATCAGACGGAGGGGCGTCGAACACTAGCCACATAACAAGTTAAACAGATAGAAAAATAGTTTCTTTTTTTATTGAAAAAAAAAATTGTAGAAATTTAATAAAGATTCAAAAAATTAAACACAAAATAAACGAAGCTTTCATTTGGAGCACAATGTTAAAATGTTTACAATAAATTGTAGGGTGGGGCAAGAGAGGGTCGAACACACACAAAAATGGTTTTGTTTTTTGTTTAATTGAAAAAAAAAATTGCATAAGTAATTCCAAAAAATCATTTAAAGGAAATGAAAGACAAGTAAATAGAAGCCGTCAAGATGGTAAATAATTCTTGGTTCGAATTTGCGGCAATGTTTGAAGCACAATGTTAACATTATTACAAAAAAAAATGGGGGGGGGGGGTGGATCAAGCACAATATTCAAAAATAATCAAATAGGCAAAAAAATGTTTTCTTTTTAATTGAAAAAAATGCCATTTAAGTCACGCGAAAAAATATCGAAATCCAAATATATAAAAATCATAAGGATTAAATTTTGTTAAAATTAAAAAAAAAAATCACACTTCAGGTGATCGCTTCGATGACGGTGGGCAAGGACGTGTCCGCTCTCTTTCCAGATGTCGTCAACTGCATGCAGACGGACAACCTGGAGCTGAAGAAGCTGGTTTACCTGTACCTCATGAATTACGCCAAAAGCCAGCCGGACATGGCGATCATGGCGGTCAACACGTTCGTCAAGGTAACGTAGCGTCCGGCTATTGGGGATCTCCTCAGAATTTACATATATATTCTATATAAAAAAAAATCTATCCGATGCACCCCTCACAATCTTTGTATGTATCTAAACAACACCTATGTGATGTCAAGAGTCTCTGTTTGCTTCGAGGCGAGCTGCAAATGTTTTTCGCTATTCTTTCCATTAAGAAAAGTCACGATTATATATATATATATATATATTTATCGATGTTGTTGGCATATTTTCGAATTTAATCGTATTCGGAGCAATACGCAACGGATTAGCATTTACGTCGCTCACGGGAAATTTACAGCCTGCCTCGCGCCGATCACGGACCGTGCTTTGCAAATTTTATCGGTTTGCACAGGGCTGTCTGAGTTTGTAAGATAGGAACGGAATGTTTTGTATGTCGGAGGCGAATCGCTTATTTTTCAAAGGGCACGAGACTGGAATTTGGTGGGAAGGACGAATGAATAAACAAAAAAAAAAATTAAAAATACTCAAATCGCAATAATTCACGCGATCGATATCGCGTTAAGAACAAAAAAATTCATTTAGGAACTTTCCAAATTCCAGTATCTACGTAGTAAAACGCGTTTCTCTTGGTCCCGGCCGTTCGTTGCGGTTCGATCTACCGAGTCTCGTTATCGGAATTTTTTTCGAGGGTCGCGGGTCGACGGTAGAAAACCAAATTTTTCGATCGAAAAATATACATATTTTCGTACTTCCTCGCACGACGCGCAATTGGCATGGAAACTTGTATCGTCCGAAAGAAAAATCGAGAAAAAAAACGTTACATCAATGATCAGTGTTAATTATTTGTGTGTATATTGCATTGGATATTGATGCCTGTTTCCGCAATAGCTATCGCCAGCTGCACGCAATATTTTCTCTTGATATCGACGATCGTATTTAATATTAAATTGGAATACGTGTAACTAAGAATGATAGCTGTATCTATTTTTCTCTTCGATTATATAATTCTCTTAAATAATTTCATCCAAACGAGTTTCAACGGAGAAGAAAGTTGTCGATCTGTTTTGTATTCATAAACAAAAATCTTGGTGTTAAAAAACAAGAAATGTTACATCTCGTGGCTGCGCACATATATATATATATATATATATCTGTACCTCTACAATATCATTAGAAATTATATCGCAAGTGTTACGTAATATTACGTTTAAATTATAATCGGATATACAAAATTAGCTACCGTAGAACTCCTATGGCACGATACATTACCGACACGAAAGCAAACACGACTCCTTCGACGACGAACGTATGCGAAGAGAATTTAAAAAAAAATCGTTCTCCATTAGAATTGGAAAAGAAAAAAAACACTTGTCATAAAAAAAAACTGCGTAGTAGAACTCGTGCTCTTTGAAAAATCATCGATTCGCGTCACGTTCGTTAATTTAATGATAAACTAACAAACATTGATTGTATAAAAATGGTGACGGTGACCAATTTGACCTTTTTCGTTCTGACACGCAAAAGGAGCTAGCGACCTCTCCGATGATAAAGGTACCATACCAAACTTTCTATCTCGTTAAACAAAAAAAAATGAAAAAAGACAAAAAAAGTTCATGGGTCGAAATAGATAGTCGTTGCTGTGACTAGACTTGAATCCCTGGCTTGCCCGATTTGTTGCGTAGGACTGCGAGGACCCGAATCCGCTGATACGCGCCCTGGCTGTGCGAACGATGGGCTGCATACGCGTCGACAAGATCACCGAGTATCTCTGCGAGCCACTGAGAAAGTGCCTCAAGGACGAGGACCCTTACGTCCGGAAGACCGCCGCAGTCTGCGTCGCCAAGTTGTACGACATTAACGCGGCCCTGGTCGAGGATCAGGGCTTCCTGGATCAGCTGAAGGACCTTCTGTCCGACAGTAATCCTATGGTAGGGTCGATGAATTTTTATTTTATTAATTTCAATCTGAATTTATTTTATTAATTAAAATTCGAATTTATTCTATAACTTAAATTAACTTGAATTACAATTTATTTTGTTAATTTGAATAGTAATTTTAATTTTTAAGTTTTCTCATTCAAACACGAGTCAACATGAATTTATGATTGTCTCTCTCGAAAGGTCGTCGCGAACGCCGTGGCCGCGTTGTCGGAGATCAACGAGGCGAGTCCGAGCGGCCAGCCCTTGGTGGAGATGAACGCCCAGACGATAAACAAGCTGCTCACCGCTCTGAACGAGTGCACGGAATGGGGTCAGGTTTTCATTCTCGACTCGCTGGCCAACTACTCGCCGAAGGACGATCGCGAGGCTCAGAGCATCTGCGAGAGAATAACTCCTCGCTTGGCTCACGCGAACGCCGCAGTTGTTCTGTCCGCCGTCAAGGTATTTTTTTTTATATGAATTTTTATTTTAACTCTAATTTAAATTTATATTTAATATTATCATTTAAATTGCCAATGCTTAACATTTATGCAGTTATCTTCTTATACTAGCTTTATTCCTAATGATAATTATATACACAATTTATTTCATTTTTTTTTATTCTACAGGTCTTGATGAAGCTCATGGAGATGCTGCAGTCGGAGTCCGACTTCGTGGGCACTCTGACGAAGAAGCTGGCTCCCCCGCTGGTGACCCTTTTGAGCTCCGAGCCCGAGGTTCAGTATGTCGCTCTCAGAAATATTAATCTCATCGTACAAAAACGTCCGGACATTCTCAAGCACGAGATGAAAGTCTTCTTCGTCAAGTACAACGATCCGATTTACGTTAAACTCGAGAAGCTCGACATAATGATACGGCTGGCCTCACAGGCCAACATAGCTCAGGTTCTATCGGAGCTGAAGGAATACGCAACTGAGGTGGACGTTGACTTCGTCAGAAAGGCCGTACGGGCAATCGGTCGATGCGCTATAAAGGTCGAGCCATCCGCCGAGCGTTGCGTCTCGACCCTCCTGGATCTCATTCAAACTAAGGTAAATCTTAAAAAAAAAAAAAACCCATCGTTTCTTATTCGAAAAATAATTTACTCGAAATTAATGTAAAAATTAATAATGAATAATATGTAATAGACATTTGCATTATATAATAATAAATGATATATTATTAGTTTTATAATAATACTTTATATGTTATTAATTCGTTTTTTTTTTTTTCAAATTTATCGTTTTAATAAACTTTCAGGTAAACTACGTCGTTCAAGAAGCCATAGTCGTAATAAAGGATATATTCCGAAAATATCCGAACAAATACGAGAGCATAATAGCGACGTTGTGCGAGAATCTCGACACCCTCGACGAGCCCGAGGCTCGTGCGTCGATGATCTGGATTATCGGGGAGTACGCCGAGCGCATCGACAACGCCGACGAGTTGCTCGAGAGCTTCCTCGAAGGTTTTCACGACGAGAACACGCAGGTCCAGCTGCAACTGTTGACGGCTATCGTGAAACTGTTTTTGAAACGGCCGACCGACACCCAGGAATTGGTGCAGCAAGTTCTCAGCCTCGCTACTCAGGACTCCGACAATCCCGATCTCCGGGATCGAGGTTTCATTTACTGGAGGCTGCTGAGTACTGACCCGGCGGCCGCCAAGGAAGTCGTTCTCGCTGAGAAACCACTTATCTCGGAGGAAACGGATCTGCTCGAGCCGACTCTCCTCGACGAGCTCATTTGCCACATCTCGAGTCTCGCTTCGGTCTATCACAAACCTCCGACGGCCTTCGTCGAGGGACGCTCCGCCGGGGCGAGGAAATGTCTGCCGGCACGAAGCAACTCGAACGAGGAGGCGACCCAGAGAAACGCCACTCCACAGGCCCAGGTCATCCCGGCACAGGACTCCCTCATCGGCGATCTTCTCAGTATGGATATCGGTGCGCGATCTTTTTAGCACAAACGAATTTTCGTTTGTTCGGTATTGGAGATAAACATTTTTTTTTGCTGTTGCTTTTTTCAGGTGGTCCGGCAGTCGTTCCCGCAGCACCCGCAGCCCCCTCGGGCATGGCTCTCGACCTCCTGGGCGGCGGCCTCGACGGAATCCTCGGAGGTCCCGATACAGCCGGCGCGGCTCCCCCGGTCGTCTCGCAAACCACCACGGGACTCCTCGGCGATATATTCGGATTCAGCACAGGACCCACGGTCTACGTACCACCCAAGGTCAACTGGCTTCCAGCCGAGAAGGGCAAGGGCTTCGATATCTGGGGAACTTTCTCGCGAAAGTAAGAATGAACTTTTCACGTTTTTCATTAATTAATTACGAAGAATTTTCGTTAATTGATTTAGAAGAATTTTCATTAATTAATTTCAAAGAATTGTCGAAAGAATTTCCATTTATGACTTTCGATTGAATTTTCGTCTAATAATTTTACTGGATCGAAGGAACGGACAGATAAGCATGGACATGACGTTCACGAACAAGGCCATGCAGCCGATGGGCGGTTTCGCGATTCAGCTCAACAAGAACAGCTTCGGACTGACCCCGGCCGCTCCCCTTCAGGTCGCCGCTCCCCTCGCGCCCGGAGCGAGCATCGAGGTCAGCATTGCTCTCTCCACAGCCGGGGCGGTTCAGCGAATGGACCCACTCAACAATCTTCAGGTCGCCATAAAGAACAACATCGACGTTTTCTACTTCGCTTGTCTGGTGCCGATGAACGTTTACTTCACCGACGACGGACAGCTCGACAAGAGAGTGTTTCTCTCCACGTGGAAGGACATTCCGGCGCAGAACGAGGTAACGCGTCGCCGAGCAAGCGTTCACGACAGCTCTGGCACGCTCAGTCGTATTATCAATGACAGTGTAAAAGCCGTTCGACTGCCAATGAGCAATATTGCGACTGAGGCGGAGAACGATTGTTTGCGATATGTTTAAACCCTCCAACTGATTAACCAGGTGCAGTACACACTCAACGGGGTCATGCTCACGGCCGATCAAGTCGTTCAGAAGATGCAGCAGAACAACGTCTTCACGATCGCGAAGAGGAACGTCGAGGGACAGGACATGCTCTATCAATCGTTGAAACTCACGAATCACGTTTGGGTTCTGAACGAACTGAAGATTCAACCTGGAAATCCCGACGTAACGGTGAGGACATTACTATTCTCCTAATGTGAAACTAAACATTCGATCGAACGCTCGAGCGAGAATATCCATTTTTATCGACAGCAACCGCTCTCCTTGCAGCTCTCGCTGAAATCCCGCTCCGTCGAAGTCGCGCCCGGAGTTTTCCAAGCCTACAACGCCATTCTGCACTCCTGAATCGTCGGGGGTGGCTGAATTCAATAAAAGCCACGAAGATCGATGATCTCCGTTGTTAAATTTTTGTGACTGAATGAGTAATGTGGATCGAGGCGGCGGCGATGCGTGACGAAAAAAAAGAAGACCACACATCGTGAACGCGGAGACGAAAAAACCTAAAAATAAAAACACGGTGCGTGTTTCAGTTGGACGATAAGAAAATCTGAATTATCGCTCTTCTGGACAACAGCGTGGTTTGGAATTCGACGATATTGTACGCTCCGCGAGTCGCGAATGTGGCAGTGATTCCAGTAAATATAGACTAATGTAAAAGTGTACTATAAACGTGCCGAAAGGTGGTTATCGAATGAAATAAAAAAATATACACATAAGCACTGATCGACGAATGATTATTATTGTTATCAATATTTACAGAAGGGAAGTCTAAGCTTATATAATCTGCTTTAAAGAAATATATATCTGATATAACACATACATATATGAGTCGAGTCTGTTTTTAAACTGGTTCACTGTTTCAGCGTCGGTAACCGTCGATGGTAACGAAAATTACAGAGTGCGTTCTTTAATGCAATTGTGCTCTAATCCAGCTAAAATGGGCATTCTCACATTTATTCATTTATTTACTGGTGTATATACGGGACAATGCCCTTTGTATATGGTATACATACAAGTGTGCGCATGCGCGCGTAATTGTGCCTATATAGAGCCGTCAAAGTTGTACAGGATTAATATAAAGCAATGCACAGGGATACAATATACTATAAACAGGAGCGATATCAGCAGGATAGCTATTTTTTTTTTGCAATCTCGACGCAGCAGCTGTGCCGTGCGAAACCCCTGACGGGGAACACCCACAACCTGATCGGCTCTAGTAAGTGCGTTGCCCGACAATACGCCAGATTAAGCTATTAAGCCCGAAATTCGTGAGCTGCGGCTGAGGGTGAAATATTACTGTGATTAAGTATCGAAATAACCGTTTCGAAAGATCGCGCGAAGCGGAAGTGGGAGGCTCGCTTGACTTCGGAGTTCGCAGTGCCGCGCGATTTCCGCTTCCAGTCGAGTCCGTCCGCTGTCAGGCTCTTTTCCTTTCTCGTGCCACCAGTAAACATGGCTGCCCGATCAATCTCGAAGAAGCGGAAGGTTCGTTGAATTAAACCGACTGTAACATGAAAAACGACGAAAATACATTGTGAACGATGAAGTGTGAATCCTTCGGTGCGAGATTTTTCATAAATATACGACGAAATTTTATGTTTGCCGGACGGATGACACGGATACGGTCGGGCCATCGGTTCTCGACCGTTCTCGTCCGTTTCCTTATTTGCGACGAGATCTTCGACAAAACGCGCTTGAAATTTACACGAATATCCAGTGACTCGCTCCGAAGTGTTATCGAGCTCGATTCTCGTACTTAGCGTGTAGTCGAATCAGGGTTAAAAAGTTAAATCGTAAACACGACTTTTGAGGTTATGTCGACGCTCCGTAAAGCGCGGCTTTTAACCTCCATAGAGAACTTACACTGATCTTCGATGTGAAATTTTTGACGATAAAATTTTGTTACAGTTCGTAGGGGACGGAGTCTTCAAGGCCGAGCTCAACGAGTTTTTGACTCGCGAACTCGCCGAGGATGGTTACTCCGGCGTCGAGGTACGAGTCACGCCCACTCGTACCGAGATCATTCTCATGGCCACGCACACCCAGAGTGTGCTCGGCGAGAAAGGTCGCAGAATTCGTGAGCTCACCTCCGTAGTCCAGAAGAGGTTCAACTTCAAAGAACACTCGGTCGAGCTCTACGCCGAGAAGGTCGCCACTCGCGGTCTCTGCGCTATCGCACAGGCTGAATCTCTCCGTTACAAACTCATCGGCGGTCTGGCCGTGAGGAGGTGCGTACTAGACATTGATAATTCGATCGGGATGAGATGGAATATTTTTTAATTGCAAAATTATCTATGGTCGATAAAAATGTCTACATTTCAAATTTTCGAAATTTGGTAATTGGAAAATTGGGTAATTTTACAATTTGCAATTTTCGGAATTTCAAAATATGAATACATTGATGATTGTTTTTTTTTTTTTAATTTTGCAGGGCTTGCTACGGAGTTCTCCGTTTCATAATGGAGTCGGGCGCCAAGGGTTGCGAGGTCGTCGTGAGCGGCAAGCTCCGTGGACAGCGTGCTAAGAGCATGAAATTCGTCGACGGACTTATGATCCACTCGGGAGAGCCGACTAACGATTACGTCGATACCGCGACTCGTCACGTGCTTCTCAGACAGGGAGTGTTGGGCATCAAAGTCAAGATCATGTTGCCGTGGGATCCCAACGGCAAGACCGGACCCAAGAAACCGCTGCCCGACAACGTCGCCGTCGTCGAGCCGAAAGAGGAGATTCATCACGCTCAGCCGTCGTCCGACATCAAGGTCGCCAAGGAAGGTCCTCAGGGATACTCCGCTGCACCTCTCCCATAAACTGTAAAATTTACTTTACAATAAAACGAAAAAAAAAACAAAAACAATTACGACGTTGATCGTTCTTTAATCGGAGAGCCTTCCTCCTAAGGTTATTTATTTGTTTATATATTTATTCATTGAGTATAAGGATCTAGCCCTTTTCACAATATATCTTGTAGAATATCCTGTAAGGATAACTTACGACGTCCCTCAATTTTGCGAATTCCTCGGGTTCAATTTCTAAACCGAACAATTAGATTTTCGGAAATTTGCCAGAAATACGTCACTTCAAGTTTAAAAATCTCATTTATTCACTCTGTGCGAAAATTACAGTTTTACGCATGCCTCGCATGCGTAAAACCCTCATTTTCCACCCGATTGAAATTTGGTATGATACTTGTGCGAAAAACTTTCTCTGTTACTCGTGTGATTGTAGCACTCGTCAGAGAAAGTTTTATCACAGTAACATCGTAATGCACTATTTCATACCTTGTCAAGTAGAATTTTGTACGGTACACGTGCTAAGAACTTTTTCTTAATTCATGTGATTGCAACACGTCTCTTCGGTTCGTACTGTAACTCATACTAGTCAGAAAAAGTTTATCGCACTAGCACCGTAATGTATTATTTTCGACCGGAAGTAACATATTTCCGATATGACGTCGCTTCCTGTCGAAAAATAAGGATTTTCAAACCGGTGGTCACGTATTTCCGATATAACGTCACTTCAGGTCAAAACATGAGATTTTCAAACCGGAAGTGAAATATTTCCGATATAACGTTACTTCGGGCCATAACATGAGAATCGCAACCCTTCAGGGGTTGCGACTAACATACAAGCAAATCCACAAATGTATCAAATATATTACAGATTACGAGAGAGTTCAGCTTATCAAAGGTATAGACGATGATATCGCCAGTTCGGCGTATGCCGATTTGAAACGCCGCGACCGGAAGTCGCCCTGAGCTCGGCGCCGCGTTCCCATTGGCCGAACTAAAAAATGTGTTGTTTGGTCGATACGAGAATCTCGAAACATTCTCGAATCAGTTGTGCGGCGCGGTGCGTAAGTGCGCTGTGTTTGTTTCCTTCTAGCGGACGGAAGCGGTCATAAAATGAGTCAGGAAAGCCAGTAAGTACACGATAATTAACAGAAAAACGTGAATAAATCATAGCAAGAGTTCGGTGACGCGATTATCAACGATGATTCGCCCCCAAACGCATCCAGATAAACGCTGCACGAGCGTGTGTGCCGCCCCCGTGGCTTTCGAAAGACCGCCATGTTGCCCAAGAGTTTTATTGATTCTTGAAGTTCTGAGAAATTCGTCGTACGACGCCTTTTTTCCACGCTGCCGAAACCACGAGGGGAAAAAAAAATAATGCCGCACCCGCTGCGGACTCGATGTTTCTCCCCTGATGAATTCGATAATCGCGCTATTCTTTTTTTTCTCACGCCGGCCGGGTGGTCGTACGAAGCCTATCATGGCTCTCGAGTTACACGAGATAGCCCCGTATATATTATCCCTATCTTGCTTCTCGGACACCGAGAATCATATCGTGCATTCCATTCCTCGGAGACTCGATCGATACCGCACACGCTTTTGTGTCGTTTTACGAACGATTCTCCACCCAACATTCGCACTTCGCCCGATCTGATAATACGTCCACTAAAAAAAAAAACTGCAATTTACATTCCGTAATGACTCGCGAAATTCATTGCCAATTATCGCGCATAACCTATTCTCGCAGCGAGCAATCGGCCTCGTGCTGGACGAATCGCTCGTCGAATAAAAAAATGAATATGAACTATTGAAATTTTCAGGATCATTCCTCCCCCAATCATTTGGGCTCAGAGGGCCAACATTGTCTACGTGACGGTTTGCTTAGAAGACTGCAAAGACCCCACAATTAAGATAGAGCCCGAATCGATATATTTCAAAGGCGTCGGTGGTACGGACCGCAAGATGCACGAGATAACTATCAATCTCTACAAACCAATTGATCCCGAGAAGACTATGCGGAGTCCCAAAGACAGGGTCTACGAGATTGTGCTTTTCAAGAAGGAGGAAGGCCCGTACTGGCCCCGGCTCACCAAGGAGGACAAAAAGTTCCATTGGCTGAAGAGCGATTTCAACAAGTGGAGGGACGAGGACGACAGCGAAGACGACAGCGAGAGTCGCTCGCGTGACTTGGAATCGGTACGGATTATTATTATTATTATTATTATTATTATTACTCCTATTATTATTATATGATTTTATTATTATTTTACACTATGCAATAGGGTGGTGAAAGTTTAGAATGCATTTCTGGTGGATGCAATTGAAACGGAGTCAATAAATATATTTAAAAATAAAATTTATTTATACATTTTTATGTGAAGAGCATTCACATAGAAGCAGATTTAAAAAGTGAAATCTTAGTTTCTGTAAATAATAATAATAATAATTGTTATTATTATTATTAAAATTTACAGAAAGGAAGTGTAACTTCAAAAATTTAGAACTTACAAAATTTGCATCTTCATAAGTGATTATCACGTGAACATATGCGAGTTAAATTGGTTGTCCGGCTCAGATTCTCTGATTGTGGTTGGCAGTGCATTCCAGGTACTAAACACCCTGTTATATATATTTCATTGATTTCACTACTGAAATCGATAATTTGATCTCACCCAAAATTTTGTTTGTTAAACTTTGCATGTCTTTACCACCCCCTCTTTTTATTCATTTTTGTTTACTATTTTCTTCATTCCGTACTACTTGTTAATCTTAAAATTCGAAGTGTGACCAGGACGTCATAAAATCCCATCTACTTTGAGACTCAGAGGGTAAAAAAAAAAACAAAAATTGAATTGCAAATATAATAATTGTGTGAAAATTGTTCGGTGTGTAATCTGATCGTTCGATATTTTGCCACAGAACCATGATTATTCGCAGATGTTGCGCGACATGGGTTACTTCGGCGGTACCGGGAACAGCAAGCCGAACTTTGACGAACTCGACGACGCGGGTGACGAGGCGGGCTCACCGGACAGTGACGACGACGAGATGCCCGACCTGGAGTGAAGAAGGCATCAAAATAAATGAAAAGCAAGAACAAAAAAAAGATTCGATAAAAAATCACTTTAATCCTCTGAAAAAAATAACGAAAAAGCGCATCGCGGCCTAACGGTGCGCGATTCTACACAGCGTGATCGATATATAATCTTGGACCGCGAGGTGACGAGAAATTTCAATTTTTTAAATGCAAACGATGCTTTGCAAAGAGAGAAAAAAACAACAAAAAAGTATCGCAAAGGGCCGATAATGTGTATTAGCGAATTAACGACGCGAGGTGGCCGATGATTGTGCGAAGATTTATCCTCGACGATCGAATCCACGAACGGCAATAGAGTTCAAGCAGGCCCCACCCGCCCACCCTATTCTCTTTAGCCTTAGTTCGTAAAATAAGTTATAATGGACAAGCTTTTTTATTAATGGTCGATTGAATGTGTAAAATATTAAAACGATGAAAAAAAAAAAGGAAAATGGTAAAAAAGAAATAACAAACAACGTTGCCCACTACCATCGAACTTTTTATTCCGACATTGGAACGCGGCCACCTGAAATTTTATTACTATTATTATTGTTTTTTTTCAATAACAAAAAGTTATTTAATTATCATCCCGTCGAATATTTATTAGCGACGATTGCATGGCAGACTCGCGCGAATGTTCGCGGCACATTGTTTCGTACACGATTGTGTGATTTATAGAGTGTGTTCAACCGACAATACTAGAAGCACCGCGAAGGGCCAGATATCCGGCGGTTATGTCCATCGGCAGACTCCTCACGGTCGAGAACTCCTCGGCGGTCGCGTAGTATAACTTAGTTTGAGGATCGGTGTATCGTGCCTGTAGAAAAAACGAAGCAAGCAAAATTAAGAGTGATGGATTTGTAATCAAACATGTAAGACAAATCATTGGATAAATCGATATGAAGTTGATTTTCTTTCGCAACAAAAAAAATAGAAAAAATGTCGACCCTTCTCCAATAGATATTCTCTTAGATAGAATCGCGAACTTGTTTTCAACGTACCGGAAGTCCCGAAATATCCGAGTACTTCTTCGCGGGTTTGAAACTCGGCGGGGCATTAATGTTGCTGTCTGAAAAATTGTTCGATGTATGAAAAAGGATTATTTCTTTCTTCGAATCGAATTAGAGTAAATTCTTTTGACACGTGTATCTGAAAAGAAACTCACAATGAACTACTTCCGGTGGCCACGGCAGCGAGCGTTCTTGGGCTAGAACTTGCTTCAGCGAGCGCCAAGTCCTTTTCTTTCCGGAAGTGCTTATAGGCCGAAATTGCTGGTGAAAGTTAGGATTTTTGAATACCGGCTGTTGAGGCTTCTTCGGTGATTCCACTACCTCTTCGCTCACCATGTTTCCACCCGGCTAAAACAAACGCGATAATCGAACGGCAAAATGTAAAAACACGCGCGTCTTTGTGAAACAGCGTCGTTGATAATTCAGATTCCTCTTTCACGTCGCCGTACCTACGACCTTTTACGAGGCACGTGAATAATTCGGTAAATCCTCAACAATACCACACAGTTTCGATAACGAAACCCCTTGCTGACCAGAGTCCACGCTCAAACGCCGTGCGAACTTTTCATGACGCCGTTGATGAATCAGCTGATCTGGTCGGACAACAAAAACATCGCTGCGCAAGATTACAAACCCGGTCGGTAAGGCATCATTATCTTCGAAAGATCATACAATTTTCGAAAGAATAAAATCGAATTCTACTGCAAAATATAACGGCAGAAATATAAATACATGTCGCGCGTCTTTATGAAACAGCGTCGTGAATGCAGAGTCCTTTTTTACCCTGCCCTAGCTACAGCTTTTTACGAGGTACCTGAACAATTGACTAAACCCTTAATATAATTCGAGAGAGTTATCACCGATATTAACGAAACCCTTTGCAGAACAGAGTACAAGAACTAACGATCAAAAACCATGCGCACTTTTCTCGATGCCGTTGGTGGATCAGCTGATCTGGTCGAACAACAAAAACACCGCTGCGTAAGGTACAAAACCGGTCGGTAAGGCGTCATCCCGAAAACGCCGGGTAGTGTATTAACGAATACAGTCTTTGATAAAATAATACCGATTAGCTTGATAAAACGCGACAATGTCCAATCGATGTAGCGATTAACGATCGTGCGTCCGTTATAGAAAAAAATTAAAATGTCCAAAGTTTTACGGAGAAAGATTAATTTGTCAACGATCGTCCGAGGTCTGAGAACTTCGAGGTTAAGATGCGAACTCCCGCCGAACAGCGTGATGAATGTTTTCGACAGAAATGCGAAGCTCATGCAGAGAGAAAGAGCCGCGAATAATCCGGACGTAAAGCTCTACGATTACATCAAGGACGAGGTGGGTTACAGACTCGCGGACAGGATTTTCGACATAAAGAGAGAATTCAAAAACGCCTTGGATCTTGGCTGCGGTCGCGGCCATGTAGCGAAGAACGTCCTTCGAGAATCGGTCGAAAATTTGATTCTCGCCGATATGTGTCCGACCTTCGTGGAACAGGCTGAAACTATGCCGGACGTTAAGGCCCAGAGGAAAGTTATGGACGAGGAGAACGCGATATTCGAGGAGAACAGCCTGGACCTCGTTATCAGTTGCCTGAGCCTTCACTGGGTCAACGACCTGCCCGGATGCTTCGGCAGAATAATTCACAGCCTGAAGAACGACGGGGTCTTCATGGCTGCCATATTCGGAGGCGATACGCTTTACGAATTGAGGTATTGGCAGTGGTTGAACTGATAGGGAGAGCTGGAGGCTGGAAACTGTACTTTTGCCGATCCTGAGAGCTTGCATCAGACTTGTGCTAAAAATTTCGAGTGATCAATCTTCGAGTCACGTTTCGTCATTGACCCTGACAATGTCTGCAAGAAATCAAATTTCATCTTTGGCAAAGTCTCCGTCAATGCACTGCTTTAGACTGCATGTAGAATTTTATTCTGCGAGTGTACTTTCCCGAGCAAAGTTTGTGTGATGGAAAATGCTGCCTTTATAAATTGATGAAATATAGTCCCATGCAGATATCTTCGGGGTGATTTTACTCATTGCAAAACTCAATTTCTTTTCTTGTCCAAAGAGATTTTTCATTTTAATCAAATTATTTTTTATGTAATACTCTATGGCTGTAATCGGGAATATACCGATTGGTGAATAATAATAAAAATAATTAATAAAGCTTAATAAAGCTGAATTTAATAATTTTCCAGGAGTTCTCTTCAACTGGCGGAACTGGAGAGAGACGGCGGAATATCGCCGCACATTTCGCCGTTCACGGAGATCCGAGATGTGGGGAGTTTGTTGAACAGAGCCGGCTTTACGATGTTGACGATAGACACGGACGAGATGGTCATCGGATTTCCGTCGATGTTCGAGCTCATGTGGGACTTGAAGGGTAAATCTCTCGAAGACCGCGTCGTCGTTAATCTCCGCTGATAATTAATTAGATTTTCTTCAGGAATGGGCGAGAACAACGCCGCTAGAAATCGCAAGTTGCACCTGAAGCGCGACACCGCGATCGCCGCGGCGGCGATATACGAAGAGCTCTACGGCAAAACTAAGGAGGACGGTACGACTTACGTTCCAGCGACATTTCAGATAATTTACATGCTAGGCTGGAAGCCCGATCACTCCCAGCCGAAGCCACTGGAACGCGGTACCGGCGAAGTATCCCTCAAGGACTTGTACAAACTGGACGAAATCATTAGGGAAACGAAGAAAATTAAGTTGACGGACGAGGACAAGTAGGATCGAGCGAATAGAATGTTGAGGAAAAAAAAGAGTTGTATAAAGTGTGTCATGATTTATCAGAGGGGTTTTTACTTGGTATCCAAGATCACACGTACGTTAAAATTTTATTTAGACATTTAAAAAAAATCTTTTCAGATAACACTCATTACGCTCTGTTTTCGCTTAACAGTATTAATTATGGCTTCTGTTCCTAGTTATTTTTCTTGTGCTGTACGACAGCGCGAGGTATCCCTGAAGGACTCGTACAAACTGGACGAAATTAGGGAATCGAAAAAAATTGAGTTGACCGACGAGGATAAGTAAAATCGAGCGAACAGAGTGTTAAAAAAAAAGTTGTATGAAGTGTATCATACATGATTTATTGGAGGAGTTTTTACTTAATATCCAAGATGCAACGTACGTTTATAAAACTTTATTTAGAACATTTTTTTTCTTTTGAGATAACATTCATTAGGCTTTGTTCTTGTTTAACAGTATTAATTATGCCTTCTGTTGCTCGTTTTTTTCCTTGTGCTGTATAACACCGCGTTCAATGAGGTCGGGAATCTCCACGGCCAGCCATGGACCGAGCTGAAACACGGGAAAGTATGATTCACGTTTGACGAAATCGGTGTAAGGGCATTCCGTGAAGACGAACTTAAGGTGAGTTGAAACCTTACCACGTGACATATGAGTGCAAGAGAGATAGTTGCATTTTTGAATCAATACCATGTAAAAATGGTTGATATTTCGGGTGAAGCAATGTATCATCGGACGCGATATTGAATTTTACATCAGCTAATACTTTGCTTTTTCGTGAAATGTCTACCATTTCCGAATGCCATTCATTACAATTTTTGTTACCGACTGAGTCTGTTTCGTTTCGCCTTAAGACGATATGATACACCTCCCTCCCCGTCCGTACCGGACTCAGTCGGTTGTAAAACTGTAATCAACCTTTCTCACGGGTTCTCGCATGCACGGTCAAAAAAACAGTTTCATCCAAAGCGGATATTATCTCGACTTTGGATGAGACTTTTCATTTGATCGTACATGCCAGAATCCGTGAGAAAAGTTGATTGCAGTTTTCATTACCGACCGCTGTATTGCACATGCTCTTGAAGGGAAAAAATGTGACATACGCCGAGAGCCATCGCATGGGAGATACCAAATTTCGGTACGTTCCTAGCCCACAGCGGTTTGAAATGATCGGTCAGACAAATTTTCCCGCCTCGGTACATCTTCGCAGTCTTTCCATCGAGCTCTGGCAGCGCCAATTCCGGCGCGGTGACCGGATACGTCACTGGAATCTGGAAGCGAGTAAGTTCGAACGTAACCTCTAAAAAAAAAATTAAAACCCCGAAGCTTTCTTGACCTTTAAAAAAACTCACGTCAAACTCAACATCGAACTCGTACTTCAGCAGATTGTGAATGTACCAACATTTACCGAACCACTTCGTACCCTCCTTGTTCGATTCCAGTCTGAACCAATCGTTGTCCGAACCTTTGTTGTTTTCCACATACTGAACAGCAAAGAAACAAAAATTATTATCGTGATGGAAAATAATCGATAGCACTACACGCGACAAACAGCTGTTCGGGACGGAGAGACCCGTATGGTCGTTCCTGAACAATGTCCTGACATATTTGTAAGACCTCGTTAGACAACCTTAATTAAACTCGTGTACTCTTCCTTCAGTCTCTGAACCCACAGTTCCTTTTCTCTCGGACCGGCTTTCGTTTGACACAAAGGTATACTGCTAAGTGTTCTCTTAGTCGACGCGTCCACCATCGTGTATACAAAGATCGGCGATACTAGTTTTTCTTCTCGCTCGTTAAGGAGGTCGGAGCGCTTCGCACTAGTCAAATGCGTGCTACATTTTTGAAGTCGCCTATACAAACTTTTAGACGTCTCTTGATTATAGTGGATGGTTAATTGTATCGTAGCAGATGTCCTTACCGTAGAAAAACATTAATTGCAAAGGATTTCCAAAAATATTAACTGGTTTGTGCTAATTTTTGAAAAGGTACAAAATTCGTTCATTTTTTTTCGAAGAACAATCTATAATTTTTGCTCGATTTTGATGTATTAGGGCTCATTCTCTTTCTTGAATGATGCTCTAAGAATTTACCGTCTAGATACTCAATAGTATTTTCCGTTTAAAAATGACAGGCTTTTGTTTATTACATTGACGAAATTCCTTCACAAACAAGCAGCTGTAATTTTTAAACGGAACATCCTATCGGATATCCAGATGGTGGATTTGTTGACCATCTTTTAAAGTCGTTTGTATAAACGACTTTAAAAATGTAGCACTCTTTTGACTAGTGCGAAGCGCTCCAACCTCCTTAACACGTAGCTGACAGTGTTTTCTGCTACAATGTCGAGTACTGAAGATGTTCACTTCTGTATCGTCGTCCTCGTTCTTTTCCCACCGAACGGATGGCGACGGTAGATCTTGGGCGGTGCGCAATGCGCATGCGCAGTGGGACTGGATTGAAGGCATGCAGGCTCTGTCAGGTGGTCATTACACTTGACCCACGTTAGTACTACGACTCGCATTCACATCGTGGTGCGTTTCTCGGGTGTGGATAACTCCTTCGACGAGTCCGTAGAGCACGGAACGATTTTTTTTTTGTTATCTTTTCTAACGCAGAAATTGTTTTTCCGCGCAAAGCGTATATCTGATTCGCGAGATAGCACAAGCGTTGATTCGTCAGCCGCCGTGCCAGTCGGTGCTGACCTCTCGTCCTCTGTCAGTGAGGAATCAACTGCGTGCCGTACACACGCCAGTACAAATTTTACCACCGTTCTCGCAGCACACATACTACGGGACGGTGGATTTCGGTTACCGGTGTATGTTTTTTTTTCTTTTCGAATCATAATATTTATACGAATGTTCGTATCGTTCGATTGGGCATCGAAAGAACGATCGCACTGACTATGGGTCAGCACGTCTCTCGAACCGACTTTGAGTGGGTTTACACCGAAGAGCCGCACGCCACTCGAAGAAAATTAATATTGGGTACGGGTGAGAATTGTCACTTTCTGCTCGGACTGTAGCATGTTTTTTTTTTTATTTGTTTTCGTTTCGATTTTTTTCCTTTTTTTTCTGCCGCCACTGAACCAATGCTGGACGAGCTTTCGAAACGCGGAGTATCGAACGCGCGACGTTCCTGACTTCGTGCAGCGAGCGATCCTTCTGTAGAATTGGTTCGATAATTCGTTGATAAGGACTTAATAGGCGGTTTGTCAGCGGCGCAGTGACGGAAGTTATTTGTAGAAGTTACGCGGCAATGAAACTCGTTGCGGTTTTTTTAGTTGCTATCGTCTATTGGAAGGGGGTTCTTTTAATGCCTACCGGCTGAGCTCTGTTTCTCGGAAAATTGTCCCGTTGGAGTGTTACTCATAAAAAAAAAAATAAACATAAATTTTACCATTTCTTTTCGAATGTGTTTAGGTTCACATGGAAATAAAAAGAACTAGCTTTATAACGAAAAATCGCGGCTACAAGCGTTGGCAGAATGTTCAAATCGATTTTCGGAAAAATTAAGGGGGTGCAATTTATCGAAATAACTAAAAATAAAATTTTTCTCCACATATTATGCAGGTTTTTTGTACAGAAAAATAGCCGCAAAATAAATAAATCATATATACAGTCAACGATTTGAGCTATCCTATGCTCTTTGATGGCTTATTGAAAATGGTTGGGGCGTTGGAGTGTACATGCTAAAAAAAATTGCAATTTTTAGTCGAATGTATTTCGGTTTACATAGAAATTAAAAATTAAAAAACTAGCTTTATAACGAAAAATCGCGGCTGCATGGGTTTGGAGAATGGTCAAATTGGTGCTGAGCATAATTAAAGGGATTCGATTAATCCAAATAATTAAAAATTAAATATTTCTTCTCATATTATGAATGTTTTTTTTTTACAGAAAAATACCCGCAAATAAAGAAATTATTCGGTTACGATCCAAACTTCAAATGGGTGGTAACAGGAATGGTCCTTGTGCAATTCATCTCTATGTTCATAGTCAAAGATCTGAGCTATCCTATGCTCTTCTTGATGGCTTATTGCTTCGGCGGGGTCATCAATCATTCTTTGATGTTGGGTAAGACAAATTAATCCATTATTATTAGGTGGAACTATTTTTTACCACATTTTTTTTTATCCAGCCGTTCACGAAATCGCGCACAGTCTCGCGTTTGGTCATTCCCGACCACTGGCCAATAGGCTGTTCGGATATTTTGCTAACTTGCCAATAGGACTGCCCATCTCTATAAGTTTCAAAAAATATCATCTGGAACATCACAGAGTAAGTGGACTTTAAGGAATTTAAATAACGCGTGAAATTGCAAAGCCGGTATCGGTGAACATTGCGTGCCGGTTGAATTATCGATTCGGCGGGTAAATCGATACCATTTTATTATAAAAAAAATAAATGATTAAAAAGTGTTTAAAGTGTTAAAGTAAAAGTGTTTAATTTTTTTTTATCAATTCCCGACAGTACCAGGGCGATGAGAGACTGGACACGGATTTGCCAACCCTGTTAGAGGCTAAACTGTTCTGCACAACCGTTGGAAAATTTTGCTGGATACTTCTCCAGCCGTTTTTTTACGCCTTTCGTCCGCTGATCATTTATCCGAAGGTACCGACGACCCACGAGTACATTAATCTCGTCATCCAGCTGATTTTCGACGGAATCGTATGGTACTTTTTGGGTGAGCGTTGAATGATTCATTACATCGATTGATGCCGTTATAAAAAGCCGTTTTACATAATCAGTTGATTCGATTTATTTCTGCAGGTGGCAAAGTGCTCGTCTATTTCCTGTGTGGCTCGGTAATGGCAATGGGCTTGCATCCTGTAGCGGGACACTTTATATCGGAACATTACATGTACAAGAAAGGTTTCGAAACGTACAGTTACTACGGGCCATTGAACTTCATCACGTTCAATGTCGGCTATCACAATGAGCATCACGACTTTCCGGCAGTTCCAGGCTCAAGATTGCCCGAGGTAATCCATCGCGGCTGTTATTAACTACCCACATAGCACGAAAATATTTTTGAAATGTTACAAAAATATTTTTTGCAAATATTAAAGATATTTTACCAATATTAAAAAATATTCAGAAATATTTCGTAAGATTTGAAAGATTGAAAATGTTTCAAAAATGACTTCACCATATTGCGCCCTACACGGGTATTGGTATTTTCGATTGTTCGAGATAATGAAGAACGTTTGTATCTTTTTTTCTTCTCTTGATGCAGGTACGGCGCATCGCTTCCGAATTTTACGACGATTTACCCCACCACGATTCTTGGACGGCGGTTCTGTGGGACTTCGTGATGGATCCCGAGATCGGCCCCTACGCCCGTATAAAACGAAAACACAGAGGCTTGAGTTCGTAATCGTAAAATCTAACGTAATAGGCAAACAAGAACAAAAAAAAATGATTCGACAATTCTGTCTTCGACGAGGTGATATACGCAAGGTCGAATATTTTTGTAACTACGAAGGAGACCTTCCTCTGTCACGTGTTTTTCCTCAACGGCTGAGTTACGCATAAATTTTGACCATAAGATCGTTGTTTCGATGCTTCGTAAACAGGCACATTCTTTATAGGTGTGCTATTATTTTTTCCACACTCATGTGCGGTAATTCAGGACTTTAGAATAGACAAGCATTCAATCAAAGACCTATTTGATTCTCCGTTTACAACGTAGTTTCGGGTACATGCTCAGCTAAAATTACAGTGCTGATATAGCACTGTATCGACGAGCTAGCACTAGTCAGTCGTATTTCGTCGATTCTGTTGTTCTTTTTTTTGCATTTGTTGGTTTATACGTCCGTTGTTAATTTACAGATAGGGAAGTTCTTTTTGACCGACTTTTAGCCAGTATTAAAAACACGATCAATATACTTCACGTATGTAATCATGTAATCGCGGTGTCAGTATAGTTCATCGCACGATGAAGCATCGAATTGCATGCACAAAGTCCATTTCCATAGATGACGATATATGACTATCCCAGTCTTCAATTGTGTGTGTGTGCGTGCTTTTTTTGCAACCGTGCTATTATTGAAGCGTCAGTTAATTGCGGGTTGATTTGGAAATTTGTATAAAGCTGTTTATCTAATATAAATATACATGCATACAAAAACGACGCGTACACGCCGTTTAATTTTCGTTCGAATTTTGGCGGCGGATCAACCTGCGCGCGACGAGATTGTGTACGATGCGCAGTGTACTGTGCGTTCTCGGCACTGGCTCGCACGTGAGAATGGTCCGCGTTTTACAACATTGAGGATCTCAGTAAAAAAGGTAAGAACAATGTTCAAACGATCGTAAAATAAATTAGCAATCTTCGCGAATAAAAACGCGATAATCGGATCCAATATAAATACAGTGAAAGCAAAATTACAAGCTTTCAAGGTTTCATAACCTCTAAGAACTCACGCACCGAGATCCCAAATCGTACGTCAAGTGTTGCAATCGCGAGAAATTTTATTTTTAAAAAAGCTTTAAATGAATTCCTATATTTAAAGAAGACTTTAAATTAATTTTGTAGAGTTTTGGTCAATGGGATACAAAGTTATTATAAACTTGTATGCTCTAAAGCTTTCATAACCTCTAAACTCACGCACCGGGACCACAAATAGTACGTAAATTGTTGTAATCGCAAGCAAGTTTTTTTTATTTTCAAAAAAAGACCTCATGAATTCCTATATCTAAAAAAGGCTTTAAAAATCTTATATTTGAAATAGCTTTAAATAAATTCCTGTATGTAAAAAGTGCTTCAAATGAATTCCGATATTTAAAAAACGCTTTGAATTAATTTTGTACAGTTTCTGTCGTGGGGATACAAAGTTATTATAAACTTATAATCCCATAAGGTTTCAGAACCTGTAAACTCACGCACCAGGTTCACAAATTACACATCAATTTTTTTAATTGTAGACACTTATTTAAAAAATAGGCTTAAAATTAATTCCTACAATTAAATTTCCCACTCAATCTTCGGTTTCATCTGTGAGGGTGCAACAATTAATATATATTTTTTATTCAGATGACTTTGAAGAGTTTCCCTCGAGGAGGCAAGAAGCCGGACGCAAAGCCGAACAACAGTGGACTGGTAATTTTTTTGTTTAATATTTTTTCTTTCGTACATCGACGGGCATTGCCCATTTATAGACCAGACAGGAGAGACTCAAGGATCAAGCAATCCTTAGCTGATGAGAGGAGAGAGAGAGAGAGAGATTTATTTATTTTGTTCCCTGGGACTGCGGTTCCCTAAGAGAACTGTGCCACATTACAAAAGCACAGCAATCGTACATTACAAGCATAGCAATAACACAAAAATAATTACAAGTAAATAAAATAAATTACAGTAATGCAAAAAATAGGAGCAAAAATATAATAAACTGAACAGAAAAATATGAAAGAAAATACAGCAAACGTCCAACAAGGCCAATGAGGAGAGCCGCCCTTGGACATGAAACTTAAATTTAAGATGATTGCTTCTTCAAATAAAAAATAATAGACTTTAGAGTTTGAAGAGGACTCGCGGTAAGCATATTAAAGTAATTAAAGTAATTGAAGCATCCCCACTCGAAATACTTTTTACCCTGGCGAAGACAAAATAATAAAATTTAATAAAAACTTTCCGCAGTTGTTCAACAAGAAGGAGGCGGGAAAGACGAAAAAGCACAGAGGCAGGAGAGACCACGATGAGGAGCCACCGCAAGAAGAAAAGAATTACATCGCCAAGACCGCTGAGACCCTCACGTACTCCGGTATCGGAGAGGGAATGGTGCTTCTCGGCAGGGTTCACAACGCAACGGAGTACGACATGATCGTTACGCTGCCGGGTCGTCTCAGCGGTAGACTGCAAGTTACGGACGTCAGCGAGGCGTACACGAATCTCCTGCAGACCATAGTAAAATCCGATGATTCCCGGCCGACGGAATTCAAGCCCCTTTCGGAACTGTACAAACCTGGAGATTATGTCGTGTGTTACGTGAAAAGTCTGAGCACGACGGAGAAATGGAGAATATCGTTGTCTCTAGAACCTGAACTGATCAATCGAAATTTGGATCCTTCGGGACTGCACAAAGGCTCCAAAATCGTTGGAACTATCAGCAGCGTGGAGGACCACGGATACGTCGTCGACACCGGAATCGACAATCTCAGGAGCTTCCTGGGGATCAAGGACATAGACGACGGAGTTCAGTACTGTAAGTACCGTGTACAATATTATATAATTTAATATTATATATTATATAATTTAATAGAAAATAGAAATATTGATTTCCGAAAATTTATCGTAACCACGTTACTTTCGGATTGAAAATTTTAGTTCTCGATCAGCCGTAGCGTAATACCGGAAGTGCTCCGCTTCGGGTTCGGAAATCTCATTTTTCGACCGGAAGCGATCGAATTCAATAAAATAATGAGAAAAATTAATACATGCGGATGAATGAAAAACTTTCCAATTGTAATTTCAGATCCGGGAAAGCAGGTGTTCTGCGCCGTGAAAGGGGTGAAGACTTCGGATAATTCGACGACTGCGCAGCTGTCGACGAAAGCGAAGCACGTGTCGACGGCGGTGACGGAGGACGGTAGGTCGCTGGACGCTCTGGTTCCGGGCACGAAATTCGTCCTGCGCGTGCAGAACGTTCTCTCGAACGGTCTCCAAGTCTCCTTCAACGGCGACAGCGTCGGCTACGCGAACAGAATGTACCTGGACAAGTCGCTCGACTCTTACGGGCGGGGCCGCGAGATTCACGGCACACTGATGTACGTTATGCCAACGGTGAAATTCGCCTACTTCACGCTTCTGCCCTCGGACGACGAGAGGGAGCGTCTGAGTATCGGCGACACTTTCGAGAATGCCAAAGTCCTTTACACCGGAAGCGGCGGAATAGTGATGAGCCTGAAAAAGGGAATCCGCGGCTTGGTGCCGTATCGCCGAACGGAGGTGGCCTACGAGAAGATACCGAGTATTTTCTTGCCCGAATCGACTCACAAGTGCAGAGTCCTGGCTTACGATTTGTTCGAGAGAATTTACGTGTGCACGATGGAGCGCGAACTGCTGGCTCAGAAGCACTTGGCGAACGAGACTCTCGAGCCGGGCGAAGTGCTGGAGGTCGTGATAGAGCGCGTTCAGCCTCAGACCGGCTACCTCATGGTAACGGCTGGAAAGACCAAAGGCTGGGTCGCCCCGGAGCACGTGCGGGACGTCGACTCGCCACAGAAAGCGGCGCCAAAAGTCGGCGACGTCGTCAAGGCTCGGGTGCTTGGCCGCGACATGAAACAAAGCGGCACACTCTTCACCCTGAAGAAATCTCTTATAGAGAGCACTCTGCCGATCCTGCGAGATATGAGTGAGGCCAAAGTTGGCTCCGAGCATCACGGAACGATCGTGCAGATAAACGGCAAGGGTATGCTCGTGCGTTTTTACGACCGGGTAAAGGGCTGGGTGCCCTCGAGTTCGCTGGACAGCAAGGCGGCCTCGACTAAGTGGAACTTTGCCATCGGTCAGACCGTAGCGGCGAAGATCGAACGCGTAAGCCTCAAGGAAAATAAAATGACCCTCAGCGTCTTCGCCGGAAAGAGAGCCGAGGAAGCGACCTTCGAGATCGGTGAGGCGGTCGAGGGCACGGTGACCGAGGCTTCGATCGAGGGCGTCTACGTCAGGTTGAACAAGGACGAGGAGAATCCCAGAACGGGATTTTTGCCGGCCGGTCACATAGCGCCATGCGAGGAGGTCGGAAGTTACCTCTCCGCTAGATACGTCGTCGGCGATCCCGTGTCGGCTCTCGTGTTCTCCACCTCGCCGCGATTCCTTCTCACGAGAACCTTCGTGCCGCAGGAGAAATATCGAGACTTCAAGAGCCTCAGAGTCGGCGATTGCCTTCCCTGCTCGATCAGCGAGCTCAGCGCTGAAGGTTTGAAGCTCGTGCTTCCGGTGAAAAATTTCGATTCCTACGGAATTGTGCCGGCCAATGGCGTCGACGACGTCGACGCTCTTCACGCCAATCAATTGCTCTTCGCCAAGGTGAGGTCGATCGACAGAAAGCGCAAGAGGATAACGCTGACGACCGCGCTGCGCGAGGTTTGGGACGAATCGTCGAAGAGCGACGGCGATCTCGCACCTGCCCTCGACGTCACGACCCTGCACTTCAACAAGCTGCGGGAACTCTCCGAACAGGATTATTACAAGAGCAAACCGATATCGAGGGCGAGGCTCGGCGCGAGAGTCAGCGGCGTCGTTGACAAGGTCACCGATCACGGTCTCGTTCTCAAACTGGAGAACGACGTCATGGGAACGGTGAGAAGAGATCATTACAAAGGCGAGGTCAAGGTCGGGGACAAGGTCGAAGGAAGGATCTTGTGGATTAATTTTATACACGAACTCGTCGAGGTAACTCTTCTGCCGGGTCTCCTCAACACCATAAGCACGAAGCAAACTAAATTGGCGAACTTCACGCTGGACAACCAGCTGCGGGGCGACATCGTTCTCGTCACGAATTGGTTCGCTTTGCTTGTTCTGAAGGGCGCCGGAAAGGGCAATCTCGCCGCTTTGCCCACGAGAAGGCACATCAACGACGTCGAACCTGATCTCTCGCCTTACGCGATCGGGAGGAGAATAAGATGTTACGTCGTGCTCAACGGAAGTCAGTCGGACCTGGTGCCGATTTGCATGGCGAAGTCGTCGTTCGAGGCCGACAAGAGCACGGACATTCCAGCGAAGAGTAACGTGAAAAAGGATCTCAAAAGAAAATCCGAAAGTTCGACGATGACGGAACATACGCCGAGTAAAGTAATGAAGACAGAAGAGGCACCTGAGAAACCGGAAGTGGAGGAAAGCGAGAAAGCGAAGAAGAAAAAGAAGTTGAAGAAGGTAAAGAAGGAAACCGGAAAGATCTTAGTGGAGCCTGAAACATCCACGATAGTCAGCAAGGAGACATCGAAACGGAAGAAATTGAAGCGCAAGGTCAAAGTGGAGGAGATTGCGGAAACGGAAGTGACGGTTGAAACGCCCGTGGTATCGGACGTTGATTTTTCGGAGAGCGACGCAGACGAGTCAAAGGAGCGACTCGGTATTCCTGAGTGTGGTTTTTTCTGGGACAACAAACCGGATGATTCTATTCGGCCAACGGAGAAGGAATCCTCGAGCGACGACGACGACGAGGAGGACGAGCCGAAGCTGAAAAAGAAGAAGAAAAAATTGAGCGCTGCGGAGCGTCGGGAAGAGGAGAGACAGAAGGAGCGTGAGATTCGCGAACGGGAGGAAGCGCTAGCGAGCAACCAAGCGCCGAACTCCGTTGACCAATTCGATAGGTTGGTTCTGGCGAGTCCGGACAGCTCGATGATTTGGCTTCAGTACATGGCTTATCATCTTCAAGCTACCGAAATCGAGAAGGCGAGGGCTGTCGCGAAGAGGGCTATAAAGACGATTAACTTCCGGGAGGAGAGCGAGAGACTCAACGTGTGGCAGGCTTGGTTGAATCTGGAATCGCGTTTCGGCAGCTCGGAGAGCCTCGAGAGCGTTTTTCAGGAGGCTGTGAAGACGAACGACGCGCTGAAAGTTTATCTTCACATGCTTACCGTGCACGTCGATGCCGGACGGCAAAACGAACTCGAGAAAATCGTCACGACGATCTTAGGGAAGTTCAAACAAGTCGCCCAAGTATGGGTCGAGTGCGGTTGCGCTCTTCTCAAAATGGGACTCAAGGACAAGTCGCGGCATATCATGCAGCGAGCGATTCAGTCATTGGCTCCTCAAGAACGTATGTATTTAAAAAAATGTAACCACTTTATAGAATGGATATAGAATGAATTTCTATATTCCTGAATCACATCCTATAATGCTATAATTTCAGAATTCCGGTTTTTATAGCATATAAAATAAATTTCACAATTGCGAAGTGCCATAAAGTGCTTCATTTTTATTTTTTCTAAACTTTAAAAGTAATTATAAAATAACTCGTTTGCAGATGTGAATCTGATGGTGAAATTCGCCCAAATGGAAAACAAATTCGGCGACAAGGAAAGAGCGCAGACACTCTTCGAGCAAATCCTCAGTTCTTATCCGAAGCGGGTCGATGTGTGGTCGTCGTACGTCGATGCTCTCGTCAAATCCGGAGATCTCGATGTGGCAAGGTATTTTCCAAAACAAAAAAAACCGCATAAATGAAAATCCGCCAGCGAGTGTTTGAAAACTGACTTTTATCCCATCCAACAGGAAAGTACTGGAGAGATCGGTGGTTCAGACGCTTCCGGCGAGAAAGATGAAAACGCTGTTCAAAAAATTCATCGCCTTCGAGCAATCCCACGGGACTCCGGAGGGTGTATCCCACGTGCAGCAATTAGCCCTGAAATACGTTGAGAATCAGTGCGGCAAATAATCCGTTTGACCGCTTTCTCGCCGTTACTCCGATGGGGTACCGCGTTATCATTGATCTTATGATACTTTAACGAACCGCCGTGAGAATCGTAGGTCAGAAATTTTGTAACATAATCAAAAAATAAAATAAATACGACACAAGTCCGACGTTATCTCGAATCTTCACGTCAAACCTTTGTTTTTGTTATAAACAGAATTCAAATTGACGCTGACTTTCGCGGCGCGGCGCCGCGCATGCGCGAGTCCGCTCGCCGCCAAAGGGTAACGGCGCGTCGATCAGCGGCTCGGCACTCGGTCAATGCAAACGCCTCGCGTGTGTGCATGTTTCGAAGCTGGAGGAGAAAAAAAAAGAATTTCGTGTCGTGCGCTAGCGCAGAAATGCATCGTGGACACGGTGTGCCGCGAGTGGCTGAGAATGACTATCAACACGGAAATCGGCGACTCCGTAGTGGCAGAGAACAGACGCCATATTGTTTGTAAAGCACGTTGCTTGCGAGCCAGTGGCGAATCTCGCGGTGTCCGCAACGTTTTTTTAAAGGGACATTCCGCAGTGCCGCTCCGTCGAGAGAGGTAAATATTTCAAAGTTCATAACCGGATTCCGTTTACAACGCTCGTCGCGACGTCATTTTTATTTCTATTCTTTTACGATACATTCGTCCTCGAGTAAATGAGTCGAACAAACACGGAGATCGAGAGTGAATATCGACGACGGAGCGAACGCGATGGCAAATGGAAATTGCGAGTGCCTTAGGGAGTTAGTCCGAGCGGCGGGAATAGAAAGGGTAATAGAAAGCTCCGGAGTCGCCGCCGACGGTCGGACGAAGGTGAATAAGGCAGCGCAGCGAATCCATCGTGCGAGGGAGCGAGCGGCCGAGCGCGAACGAAGGGCCAGAGGAGTCTCAGTAGTAGTAGTAGTAGTAGTACGAGTTGTAGCGGCGGAATCGATCGTATCGACCAGCTCGTGTAAAATAGGTAGGACTACTAGTTGGAAGGCAGCGGCGGCACGCGCGGCACGAGCGCGGAGGCTAAGCTTCGTCTTTCTCTCTCTCCCTCCATGCTACCGCTCAACCCGGTGTTTCGCCGAGAGTCCGTGAGAGCGAGAGTGAGGAAAAACACGGCAGCGGCAAACCGCATCGCGAAAATCCGAATTATTTCCTCGCCGCGCCGCGCGCGGTCCGAACGAATGACGTCACCGTGCCTCGTAGTCAGTCGGGAGATGGCCCGCGAAGCAGCATCGACGAGCCGCTGCTCCGTTGCGTTATTTCGGCACGAATAAACGAAATTAAAGAAAAAAAGTAAATACATAAATAGTTCGACAATTATATTGAAAAGTAAATTATCGGTGTGGCGGGTTTATGGCTATACGATAGAAAGGAAAAGTTCGTTCGTCGCGTGAACCAACCGCCTAACATAAAAGTAAAAGAAATCGACGAGGAAGAAAAGAAAAACAAGCAGGACGTTCAAAACGGCAGAGCCGGCTTGCACGAGAAAGTTTTTTCGATCGGAATTTCGACGAGGAGGAACGACCGCGTGGAAAATAAAAGACGAGGAGTGTGCGGGAGAGAGGAAAGGTGTTCCTTCGGAATTTTTGAGATAAAGAGAGGTGAGCGATACTTTCTCGTACGAGTGTATTTTCATCGTGCGAGTCACGCGCGGCTCTGTTCTCGCGTTTAAGCCTCCGCCGTTCGTCTCTCGGGCTTTGACGTGGGCGTATAGGTTATAGGTGGCCGCGCGGAAGCTCCCGACGGCACGAACTCATGCCCGGAGCCGCCTGCCGTCTCGACTTTAGTTATAACTTGCGAGACTCTGCTGGCCCGAAGCCTCTTTCGTCCGTGCTCGAGAACCATCCCGTAACATAAATCGCGGGGAACAGGAGTGGAACGAATTCCCCGACGGGCCACACGGAGGTTCGTCTGCTCGTGTTTCTCGCGTGTCTCTGCCGCAATTGGAAGAATCGGCCGAGGGGAGGGGGACACTCTGCGACTCGGTGCCGCATGCCGGTCTCAATTTTTTTCGTTACTAGAAATTTAATAGAAAGTTGATTGAAATGTAATTCAATAATAACAAAATTTATTAGAAATTTAGTAAAACTTTGATAGAAATTTAGTAAAAATTTGATAGAAATTTAGTAAAAATTTGATAGAAATTTAGTAAAAATTTGATAGAAATCTAAAAGAAATTTAATAACAGTTTAATAGAAATTTAATAGAACGCAACAAAGGTCTATATTTTCATCTCTCACAAACTCCGCGTCGTTGGGCATCGAGTTTGTTCGCGCCATTAACGATAATTATTGTTAATTTTTTGTTTCTTTAGTCCATGAAACCGAGTTTCGATTATCCGCGAATAGAACGTTGGAAAAAAGTTCTCGTCGCGTTCGCAGTAACTTTTATATCCGAGTCCTCTGCGTCCGTGCCTCATATACCAAAGTTCATTCGCGCCCGTACTACACAAAGCCAGTTCAACACATCGCCCGTTCGCGATCGTTCCACACCTTTCTCAGTCGCCGCTCTGCTATATTTCTAACTGCGACGAAGTAACCCGATAGACAAGCGAGGCAGGAGGGGGAGCGGCTTCCTGCTCGCGGTATATTCTCTTCCCTGCATGATTTTCGTCTACATTATTTTATTGGAACGAAGCGCCGGGAAAACTTGGCCGCTCGCACAGTTTGCGTCCGGTCGGCTCTGGAGAAAGGGGGGGGCAGGGGTTGGCTCGCGACATAATCCGCGATGCACGCCGTCGCCCGAGTCTAATCTCGTATACGTCCGTGTGTATTCTTTTTTTTCGCATTCGCGATATAAATTCATCCCTCGACGTTCGACCGGCCCGGTGAGTCTGCACTTTTGAGACTGTGTATCGCGACTAGTGAACCGTCTTTTTTCCGATCAGTAAAATCACGACAAAATGACGGTCCTTTTGACGTCATTTTTTTTTCACGCATTTCTCTAAGTGAAAATGACGGTCACTTTGGTGCGCGGCATTGGACGGTCCTACGTGAACGTCAAATTACCAAAACACCTACTTAGATGCAAAATGACTGTCAAGTTTTGTCGGTCACAAATCAGTCACATTTTTTTTTTACATTGCATGCATTTGGATCTATTCCAGATCGATAAACACACCCGGAAGGTAAAATGACCCGTTTTGTTACGATCTCGCATCACTAGACTGATCATCAGCGCCGTTGATAGAAATAAAATTTAAAAAGTGCCATTGGTCACAAAATCGGTAGTCAGTGACTGTCCATGACAGTCATTTGATCCGTCATTTGACGAGCTTGCATCACTAATCGCGGCGAAAAGACCCGGAGAGAGTCGCCGGTGATTTAGCCTCTTTAAACGAGGAACGAGCACGCAGCGGCGTTAGTTTTGGCCGCGGGGGCAGCGCCGTTCGTTACTCCGTGCACTCCGTGCGAGTTTCGGCCTCGTCTGTCAGCGAGGAAGAGATCGCCGTCGCACCGCTGGCACTGATTCCACGTGCACGCAGGCACACGCACGCCTTATCGATTAGTTTCTCTCCGCCGCACCCCCGCCGCGTTGTTCCTACGACGGGAGCAAAGCAAAGCGACTGCTCGCCGCTCATCGCACCGGATCTGCCCGGCATTCCGTGCGGTAATCGGCCATGTTTCTTTTTTTATGGGGGAAGCGCGGACGTGAGACTAGCTAATCGGGCGGCTAACCGCCGGCGTGACTCACGCTTCGGGATCGTCGGCTCGCGTGTTACCATATAAGGCAGAAAATATGCCGATATTGCGTAACAGCGTTACGAGGCCGGAGAGCACGCGAAACGAAGCGAAAATAATATATGAGTTTGGAACAAACGGGCGCTATCGTTTGATGTCGCGATAATTTCCGTACCGTGATCTTTGTCGCGTAGACTTGTGGAATGTATTTTAATTGTGGGCACGGCGGGAGAGATAGTGAGAGGCACGTGCATTGCGTAAAAGCTCTACCGTTTGGCTCGATAATCTCATCGTAGTATCTGCCCTCTCCCCCCCCTTCCCCCCCCCCCCCCCCCCGCTACCCCTTCCCGCAGGCTCGCAGCTCTTGTTAACGATGCTTATCCCCACTTCGACCTCGTGGAGAGGGCGATTACGTAAGAACGTCGAGTGAACCACCTTGATAAGTAGACACTTTGTCCACCGCTGAGAATCCTGAGGGTGGACTCGAGGGCTTTCGATTATTTTCTTTTTGCTTTTGTTTTTTTTCCTTTATAGCGAATTGGTCTAACGCGAACTGAAAATATCTCGGTGTCTGCCTTACCGGTCAACGATCTACAGCGGGAACGATGAATGAAAGAAACTAACGCCTGCTTGCTATTTTATATATTTATTAATGGGTAGAACCCTTTTTTATAGAATGATATCCACACAATGTCGGACATTATAATGGCACTTGGAAGAGTTTTGCAATCGCACATATCGTTTAGCGTACACAGTCTTATCAGTATAAATAATATTACATTGGAAGATTTTTTTTTTTTTTGAATTGTGTTTTTATCGAACCTTGACCGCTCGAGGGAGTTGCGTAAGAAGTGATTAGCCCCGAGCTTCTCCGCAGGTACTTTTTTTTTTCTTAACTCATCGTGAATTATGCTTTCGTAAATATGAAACGAAATCTTATCTTATTATCGTAATGAGACGTTCCGCACGTGTCATCCCGCTCGCGGATGTATTAACAGGCAGTTTCTATTAATAGACTTTTTTTTCAAACTATTCCAGCGAAGCGCTCGACGTAGACAGAGAGAGAGAGAGAGATAGTGATAGGCAGATCGGTTTGTCGTGTAGTTGCAGGAAAGTGTCGAGACTGGCGAAAGAGAATTTGGATTGGCGCCACGGATACGTCTGCGTACTTAAGCTCGGATACATTCGCTCCGGGGAGATGAAAGTGCGCGGAGACAAAAGAGCACTAGTCGTTTATCTTTTGTCTCGGTGCAACGGTTTTCCGTTTTTTCTTTTTCTTTTTTATAAAGATTTAACTTCGGGGAACAAAGGGACCCGAATTTTTCCGCGCCATTTCGAAGAGAGAGGCGAGAGAAATAGAGATAGAAAAAGAAATGAAAATAATAGAGATGGGAGTCGAGTGGAGGGAGACGGAGACAAGTAACGAGGATGGCATTGGACGAGGCGGAATCGATGCGTCCGGCGTTCTCGCGCGGACGACCTTGCCGCGCTTTGTGTGTCCCACGATTGGGTGTGTGTGTGTGTTTGCTATACCGTACGGAGAAACGGAATGGGAGCCGAGCTCGTTATTTCGACCTTCGCGACGACAACAAGGCCCTACTCTTAAACGGGTCATATTCCAGAAACAAGCTCGAGGCTGACGGTCGAGAGCTCGGAACTTGAGGCAATCGAACACAAGCGCGGTTATTACGTGGGATAAAAAAAAACATGATCACGTATTTGAACTCGAGAGACGTCAAGACACAATTACGAGTTTTTTCGGAGGCTGGACGTAATTTTTCCACTTAAATCTTTTATCGTTGCAAGTGCCAATTTTTTTCTATGCTGAATGGCAGGATAGATCAAAACTATAATTGGAGTGGGATAAAAAATGTTATAATAATTTCCGGTTGGAATTATCGCGAAACGGATGAGAAAATTATAAAATGAAAAAAAAAATTATTGATAACAATTATTATTTATTTCATTCCTGATTACATATATAAATAATAGAATAAAAATATTCGACGTCATGCCGCGAGCTGCAGAGGCTTCCGAGCTACCGTAAAAACTCTTCGATCTGCATGCGATTATCCGGTCCTCGGGGGAATCGCCCTCGACGTGGACGATAATAGAACTCGAATTATGCTGAACGGCTGGATAGCTTGAAACTATAATTCGAATCTGATAAAAAAATTTAATGTTAATTTCCGGTTAAAATTATCGTGGAGCAAAACTATGTAAAATATTTTTCAAAAATTATTAATAATAATTATTATTTGTAATTTTATTTTCTTATTAAATCAATAATAAAATAAAAATATTCCACGTCGTTCCGCGAGCTGTGGAGGCTTCCGAGCTACCGTAAAAACTCTTCGATCCGCGATACAATTCCCCGGCACTCAGGAATCGCCCTCGCCGTTGACGATAATAGAACTCGAATTATAAAAACTCTTATGTCCTCCTCGATCCCGCACGAGAGGCTGGACTCGCTGTAAAAATAAATTTCCAGTTCGCACTAGGGAGTCCGCGGCGAGAAACTCTAGGGATGTTGTGGGCGCTAAGTGGGTCAAACACTGAAACATATATGTATAGAGGTGCACGACTTTATTCGACACACCGGGAGATAGCGTAATTGTACAGCTCCGTGCGTAATGAGTAAACGACCCTGACATTTTTTATTAAGACACATTTCGTATAATCTTTCATTTTTATTATTCACTGTCCGAACTAATTTGACTAATTGACATAATACATTAACGTTTTCTCAATTATAAAAAAAAAAAACGAAACAATTGCGCGTTATATATATATTTTTTTTATGTCAGCATAACGATACTAATTTTTAATAATTCCATAATCAATTGGCAATGTTAATTCTTAAGGATGTATTGCACAAACATTCGCAACCAAAAGTTTAACAAAATTTCAGTACTTCGCGACATGCAAAAAATCTGAAAAAAAATCGCCCATATTAATTATGACAAGACCTTTGATTTTGCATAATAATAATGTCAAAAAGTTATTAACAAATGATTAGTAAGACAAATAGATAAAAAGAGATCAGACAATTTTGTATTTTCTCATATTAAATGAATTCCTTGGTTTTTTAGAATTCATATGAATTTTTTAAAAATTTTCTTACACTTCAAAATATTTTTATTCAAAAGCTTGAAAAATCGATATGGAGGGACGTATTTCGGGCGTTTCCGTATAACGATTCTACAGTATACATAAAAAGTTTCGATGTGATCGCGTCAACCGTTTCGTAGTTTAAAAAATTCTCAAAAACGGTAAATTCAAAAATGTAAGAAAATTCTGATAAAATTCATGGGGCTTCTAGAAAATCAATAAATTCATTTGAAAAGAGATATAAAGGTTTACTGATTATTTATTGAACAATTCTCATCGATTTATCAATGACTTTTTCACATTATTATTATGAAAAATTAATGTTGTTGGCACCTTTAAAACACTTGATTTGTTCAGATTTTTGTACCACTACGAAGTATTGAAATTCTCACTGAATCTCACTTTTGGCTGCGAATGTACGGGTGAAGCATCCTTACACATGACTTTTACAATTATTTATTTAATTAAAAGTGATCTATTCAATTTTTAAATGATTTAGTTTTAAACACTACTTATTCAATTTTCAATTTTTTTGTTTTCGCAAGGCTGACGTGCTATTTTATTTATTTTAATTTTTTCTTTACGCTGTTTAATTTTTCTAACGCGCGACGTGGAACCCTCTGACGGAGGGATCTCCCGTCGTTTCTCTTCTTTTTCAACTGTCGACCACAGAGGGACCGAGAGCCGACGCGTGTCTGTCTGGGACAGCGATCACGTCGCCGACGAGCAGAGAGGACGACGTAGCCGCCGCGGCTGCATCGGTGCTCGGCCAGATAAGTGCCTGAGGTAGTGGCCGCTGTTGGTGCAGAAATGCCATACCGTCGCGGCGGTCATCCCGGTGCCGTCGCAGTGTCGTACAGCACGAGCACAATGGCACCGCTCTCGCCGAGCCGACGATACTCCGGGAGTACCGGAAGCAGTTCAGGAGGCACGTTCAGCGCGAGCAGCGGGACGACGTCGAACTATGGCTATCTATCGTCATCCTCGAGTGGTAGCGATCGTCCCGGTAGCCACCACAGACGGACCTTTTTCTCACCCGCAAGGTGAGATAAACACTATCGGCAACTGTAACGCTAGAAAAAAAAACGACCTTTAGGCCTCGAAACAAATTTGGAAAATCCGAATGAAAATTCCATATATTCAATATTCTTTTCTAAAAATTTTATTATTATTATTTTATAATTATTTTTTAAATTATTTTTAAGCCTAATTTATTTTTTGGTACTATAGACGAATCACTATAATTGCATTGTTAAAAGACACACTTGTAAGTAAGAGTCTGACAACAAGCAAAAAAGAAATTAAAAAAAAAATGCCCCGTTAAGCTGCTGTAAAGCCGAATTGTTATCCGGACTATTATCGAGGCTCAACTTTCGATAAGATTTTTTTCCAACTCGCTCGGTGGACGATTAATTTGTCTGCTCGTGAGAAAGAAACGGGGATTGGAATTAACAAGGGAATATTAATTAATCGGGCGGCGGAGGAGATTTATCGACAATGGTCCTTCCGCAAGCCTGAAAGGAAAAAAAAGTTAATCCCTTCGTCCTTTGTTTCTGCATTACCTCATATCCGGCGGCTCGACCGGGAACGAGAATTACCACGCGCGCACACAACGCACGTACGTTTAGGAAGGGCGCATGCGCGCGACCCCCCCCCCCCCCTCGCGCGCCGGATCGGTGTAGCGGAGGTGAGAGGATCCCGATGCGGGTACAAAAGCGCACGACGGCTATTGTGCCGCTCCGTCGGGTTTCACAATGATCCAATTACCCGATGGTGTCGCCAGCTAGAAACGAGAGGGCTACCCCCTTTCTCTTACGATTTCTATGAATGGCCGAGGACAAGGTGTGCTTGCCGCTGTGGCCAGGACAACACGCGGAGTTTTTGCGTTCCACGCGAAGGAGCAGTTCCGGGCTTAAGAGAGGGGCAACGAGGTGCGAGACTTGCGGCGCGACCAGTGTGCAACAAAGACAAACATTTTTACCCGCAAATTTTCAATTTTTCTTTTTCTATATTATTTAAGAATTTTTTTTATAGTTCGAAAAAGAGTTAATCGTCAATCACGGACTTGTTGAACAAGAAAGTTTCGTCAAAAATTTACGAAGCTTCTTTGTCGTGCGGAAGTTCAAAAACCTTTCAACTTTTTTTTTAAAGACAGTCCCCAAAGCCTCTTAAGACCCAATTGCGAGCGATTATGGAAGGGGGGGGGGGGGCGAGAACATGCTCGACCTGTTCAACGTTTGTGCGACAAAGACAAACATTTCTTACAAATTTCCACCATTTTCTTTTCTCTATAATTTAACATTTTTTTTAGTTCGAAAATAGTTAAACGTCAAGAAAAAGGTTTGAATTATCGATTAACGAATTTAAAACTTTTTGTACAAGAAAGTTTCGTTAAAAATCTACGAAATCTTGTTTATCGTGCGGAAATTAAAAAATTCTATAACTTTTTTGTTAAAGACGATCCCCGAAGCCTCCTCAAGACCCAGTTGCGAGCGATTATGAAAGGGGAGGGGGGGAGTTCCAGCGAGAACATACTCGACTCACTCAACGACAAAGCGCAGTCAATCGCATTAGGGAAAAAAACGGGTCCGGGCGACCCATGGCTCTCGACCCTGTGCGCGAAAAAATATCCCTCGCGTACGGTATTTATTATGGCATTGTAGTCGAATCGCACAGTGGGAAGAACACGAGGAACATAATTTACCCCCCCCCCCTTCTTTGACACCAGTCGAGTATGAAAAGCCTCCGAGCGGGTTCCCCACTCGAACTATTATATCAGAAAAAAAAAAAAAATCAGCAATCTCGTTCTACTAGTGTCACAACAACATTAATCGCTTAGCGCGACCTCTCGACCCATTCGTAAGGACTCTCGTAGCCTTTCCCCTCTCATTCACTCGCGCGCGAACTCCGCCATCGAATATATCCACGCAGGTTTCGCACGTTCACCGGCAGCGGGCCTTTTTCAGTGTATCGTCGATCGCCCGCCCCTCGTACGTGGCGCTGCTGGTCGTTCCCGAGGTCGGGACCCCGATCTTACACGAGGCTGCACGGGTCACTCGTCACGAGCATAATGTGTCTCGTGTCTCGCTGACGTTTCCCTCCGTGGGGACGCGGAGAGGGGAATTCGTGAATAAACCTGGGGGGACTGGATGGATACACCTATTTCGTCGTGGATCGAATTGTTTACGGTCGGGTATAGAACCGAGGCGTCTTGGACGGTGTCTGCCGCTCGTTGTCCGACAAACGACTCTGCGCGCCCCGCGACCGAAGAACGAAACTCTAATATTACACTCCGTGCGCCACTAAAATAGCTCTCAGTGACTCGGCGCGAATTTACACGGGAACCGAAGAACTTTAATCGCTCGTTGACGAATCGAGTTCACGTTATTTTCTTATTATCTTTTATTCGATAAATAATTTTCTTCTAAGTTCTCAGGCAAATAATCGGACAAACATTTTTTATTCGAAAGGAAGGCTGATAACGATTAAGATTTTTTTTTAGGTAAGACTTGGGCATCGGGATACAAGTATCGACGCATCGATCGATCTGTGCACTTTGCATTTTTTTTAATCGAAAAATTACTTTTCCTTCAGTTCTTACCGAAAAAAAAGATATTGGAAAAAAAGGCTAATAACAATTTTTTAAAAAGGTTTCGGCATCGGGATATATATATCGAGGTACCGATCGATCTTTGCACGGGGCAAAATGGATCGACTTATTTTTTCTTTATTTTAATATTCTTTATTTTTTTAATTATTTTAATTTATAAACTGGACTGAGAAAAAGTGCTGTTTCGTACGTCTTGTACCAGGGAGGCATAGGAGGGCGGATGCGCTCGCAGCCCCCCCCCCCCAAACTTAAAAGGTAGAGGGAGGAAACGCTAGGGTCGTCCCACATCGACGTCCACGCCAGCACTGCGGTGGTTTCTATCTACGATGCAGATTGTAGGCCAGCGGCGCACGGAGAGTCGGCAACGCAAGCGAAACTCACTGTAACTCGCTCGGCTCATTTCCCCCTCTTCCCCCCCCCCCCCCTTCCCGCGTCTTTGCGACTCTGCTTTCGATTGATCGCGCGCGTGCTCGCCCGGTCGGTGTGGGTGGGCCACCTTGGCGTCCTCTCGCCCCGACTTCGAGAAAGAGCAGCCAGGACGGCTCGAATAACAAACTTACAGTAAGATCCGTTGAGGTAAACAGAAAGAAAGAAAAAAAACCTTAGCACTTTATAAAATCACGGTTCCAACCTGCAAAGTCGTCCTTGCGTACCAATAAATTTGTCAGTCTGTGGCGAGGAAAAAAAAAGAAAATGAAAAAAAAGTGCACTATATATAAGGGGTTTTTTTGGTCAACTCGGCAACTTTTTTTTCGATCCTCAGATCTATCCCATAATTAGCCACATTTTAGGTTCACTTGAAAACACTCTTTGAGAATTTTTTCAGATTTTTTAAACTATCTATTTAAAATATGTTTTTTTTTCGAATTCATATATCTTGAAAGGGCTAGGTCGGGCAAGAAAAATCTAACGATGAAAAGTTTTCTTTATTCATCAACTATTTAATCCAATATGCGTTATATTTTTGTTCGTTTTGCAAAAGTTATTTTTAGCGGAAAGGAATGAAAATGATATTTTTTCGTGCAATGCGACACCTTCGATTTCGCGGCCAATTTTTTAGGGTATGCGGCGATCTATGAAGAACCTGCAGAAAAATTAGCAAAGTGGTACTCGACGCAGTTGCAAGGCAAAAGAAAATAATAAAAATATTGATATTTCAATATTTATTTTCTCGGAAAATATCGTCTAGTTCCACATTGCCAAATTTTTTTTTAGATTTGTCCTATATCACCAAATGCCCTAAAAAATTAACAGCAAAATTGAAGGTATAGCATTGGATGAAAAACGAAAATTGTAAAAAAAACATTATATTACTATATTTTTTTGCTTGGCAACTACGTCGAGTACCACTTTTCCGATTTTTTCGGAGATTCTTCATACATCGGCGAATACCCAGAAAAATTTACAGTGAAATCGAAGGTGTCGCATTGGAAGAAAAAAATTCCATTTCTCTGCTAAAAATAGCCTTTTGCAAAAAGAACAAAAATATAACACATATTGCATTAAATAGTTAATCAATAAACTGAACTTTTTTGTCGTTTGATTTTTTTTGCTCGACTTATCCCTTTCAAGGTATATGAATTTGAAAAAAAAGCATCTTCTAAATGGATGGATTAAAAAATCGGAAAAAAATCTCAAAGAGTACTTTCAAGTGAACCTAAAATGTGGCCAATTATGGAATAGATTTGAAAGGGCCGAAAAATTGGCTGCGTTGACAGAAAATGCCTTATATAAAAAAAAACTTCCCCCAGCACGTTACAAAATCACGGAGCTAATCTGCAGAGCAGTCTCTGCAGCGTATCAATAGATTTGTCAGTCCGTTTCGAGAAAAAGGAAAATGTGGGTTGTGAATTTAAACATTTTTTTTTTTATAGTCGAGAAGATTTATTGAATGAAACGTAGGTAGTTCCTGAGCGACCCCGGCAATGCGCACCCCCTGCAGGCGCTCCGGCGACGATGATGCGAATGTGCGAATGTGTGCGTTCCACTTTGGCCGGCGATTGCTTCCCCGACGTTTTGGCACAAATACACATGCGCACATCTATATTCGACTCTTCACTCGTCGATGAGATCCGGAGGCCGCGATTCCAATTCCGAATAATTCGATTTCAAAGAGAGCAGCGTTCGACCCCGTTTGGACCGGAGCAAAAAAAATAATTGGCTGTTTTTTTTTCAGCAAACATCGTCGATAAATCTTCCTCGTTGACTTAACGGTGGCGAATTTTCCGCTCTCCAATGCTTAGACTATTAAATATATGTATTTGTATATTCCAACTCTAACAAGTTCCCAATGATAAAATTTGTAGCTGGGCCAATATTACAGAAGTTATAATCGCTTACGCCAAAGCGATTTCACCCCACTGTCCCATATTGCCCCGCTCTTCTTGACTCACCATCCAAAAATTAATAGAAAATCGAGTTTTGCCCCACTGTCCCATATTGCCCCGCTCTTCTCGTCTCGGCATCCCAAAACTATTAGAAAATTTATTTTTCCCCGACTACGCTAAAAAGGCCCTATTTCATGCCTGCAACGGGGGTGGAAAGTGACGGATTCTTGACCAGCTGGAGGAAAAGTAATTTATTGGAAGGAAAAGTGATTTAGCTGGAGGAAAAGTGAACTTTTCCTCCCGCTAAATTACTTTTTCTCCCGCTCGTCAAGACTCGGCCAATTTCCACCCCCGTCCCAGGCATAGAAATATGACCACTTTTTAGTACAGTCGGGAAAAAAATAGCGTTTGCCACTCGGGAGGAAGTGCCTCTTCACCTCGTGTGAATTTCTGCGCTCGCTTCGCTCGGGCATCAAACTTCACACTCGGTGAAAAGACGCACTTTCCTCCCTTATAGCATAATATACCATTTTACCCCACTGTCCCACATTGCCCCGCTCTTCTCATCTCGACATCCAAAAATTATCAGAAAATTGCTTTTCACTCCACTGTCCCATATTGTCCCGCTCTCCCCTACACCCACATATGCATAACGCAGAGCAGCAGCACATTATGACTCGACCCATCGCATTCGAAAGAGTTCCTCCGAGTGATGATATCCGAGCTTCGAATTGCATAACGCATCAGAGACACGCTTTGCGTCGCCGAGGCGAGAGAGAGAGACCTTGGCCGACGTCCCAGGCCTGCCCATCGCGCTCGCTCGCTCTCTAGTAAGAAACACAGTTCCAACACAGATTAAAAAAAAAAGACACTACATAGCTCCACTCTTCCCCAGCGCCCTATAACTATATCCCCATTACTCACTATATAATCAGCCCGGCCTCCCCCGCCCTCGGTCAGCGAATTGGAATCGTCCCACCAAAAATCTCTCTGTTTGCAGGTCGTCAGTGTACAACAGCGAGTCGGGTTCGATAGTGGGATCGTCGTCGAACGCGGGCAGCAGTCTGCGGTACGGTTCGGCCTCATCGTCCTCGGCCTCGTCGACGGCATCCTCGACCTCCTCCTGCGGCCGTGAGCGGAACGGTCTGGGCTCGAACTCCTCAGCGACCACAGTAGCGGAGTTCTACGCGAAGTACTCGGTGACGAACTACGTGCCCAACATCTACTCGTCGTCGAAGTCCGGGAGCGGTCACTGGAGGCCGTCCTCGTCGTCGGGCGTGCTGGCCGAGTTGCACGGCGGTGACGAGTACGACTCGTGCAGGGAGCGTCGCGACCGTTCGTACTCGAGCGAGGGCTCGTCAGGAATCGGTCTCTCGAGCAACATCAGCTCGAACGGCAGCGGCGTCGTATCGCCGGGCCTGGCCGAGCGCTGGTCGACGAGAAGGGAGTCCAAGAGGCGAGCCGCACCGGCTCTGGGAAGTCACGGCGTCACGGTGCTCGCCGGACATGCGCATCTCGACAGCGCCCCGGCGCCAACCGAGGTAACGCCAATCGCCGACGCCAGGAACAACGTCCCGAGCTCCTCCGTCAGCCACGGCGGCGGGAGCGATCGTCGTCAGGCGTCCCCGAATTCGCCTCCCACCGGGAGAGCCGACTCGACGGAGATCGAGAACAATCGCCCAAAGACCCGCGATAACGAGATTAACGACAGGGACGTTGACAACAACAACTCTCGGAACGAGAACGGCAACGAAGTCGACTCGACAATCGGACGCGAGAGCGCGTCCGATCTCGATCGACGACGGCGACGCGACGACCGCAAGCCCGGACGGGCCGCCGAGACGGACGAGAACTGCGAGACGGACGGCGCTTACGACGATCTGGTATTAATACGAAATAACCGGGATTTTAACGGGGATTGTTGTTTGAACGGGAGGAGCAAGAATTCGCTGAGAAAATCGACGATCGGCCTCGACGATCGCCGCCAGGCTCGTCCGAGCGGCACCGACGAGTCCCGGAGATTTAACGCTGGCTCGATAGATTCGCCGGTAAAGTCTATATCGTCCTCCGCTTCCTCCCTCTCGTCCGGCACGGCGAGCGGTACCGATTGCGAGAGCCTTTCGGTAACCAACTCCCGTCCCGCTTCCTCATCCGCCAACGCTTTGCCGCCGAAGGGCCAAACTACCGATGAAAGGTCCGCGGAGATAGCGGAGAATCGTTTTAGTGAGAAACTCGTTGGCGGTAAATCGTCGGTGGCCAATTCGGAGGAGTGTGGCGAGGAACGCGAGGCCGATTGTCGTCGGACTGCTTACGCGTGGACTAAGATAACAACTAACACCGATAACACGGAGCTGCTGACTAACAACAACGGCCATGATCGCGAGGCCGATGTCCTCGGGGTCGTGGAACGGGGGAGAATCGTCGGTAGAGAGAACGGCGCGGAGACGAGGACGAGTTCGACGGCCAGGAGATCGCTGCTCTGGACGGCGAGCAACGAGATCGAGGCGAATGAGAGGAATGACGACGATCGGCCGGTCGAGAGCGCCTCGAGGGACGAAGTCGACACGCACGAAACGGGAACTTCCGGTTCGGTGAATGGTGGCGATAATCCGGGCGAGGACGAGGAGGAGAGCAACGCCAATGGAACTTCGTCCGGACTGAGAAACGGCGTTGTTGGACGACCGGCCGGCACTCGCGGCGACGATCCCGCAAAACCGTCGACCTCGAGGAGAACCGCTTACGGATGGAACGATCCTAACGTCGATGATCTCACCGACCCCACAGCGGCCTCCTCGTCCTCCGCTTCTTCCTCGGCCGGCACTGTACCCGTCGCCGTACACCAGAATCTCTACCGCGGAATCAACGAGCAGATCGTGAGTAGCCCGGGAGAAGAAGCGCCACGAAGTGTCTCGCGATGGACGTCGATGGATCTTTTTTTTTTACTCGCGCAGCCATCGGGAAGAACCTTTAGGGTCGCACACACTTCCTTCGTGTTCCACGTGTTCAATTATTCATTCGATTTTTTTAAATGAACTTTGCATTCAATCTTTTTAAAATAAATTTTGCATACGATTTTAACGAATGATTTTTGGATTAAATTTTTTAAAGTGAACTTTGGATACAATTTTTTAAAGTGAATTTTGAATTCAATTTTTAATTAATTTTTTTTCAAAAAATTCTCGGGTTCAAAGTCTGCGTGAATTTTGGTCGAGCATGAATGATTGCATCGGATCGAGCGTGCACCGGGCCTCATTGCTTTTTCGACCCGCGAGTTCTCGTGGCCGCGTCTGGCTCGCGGTGCGGATAGGAGAGGAGCGCGCACGAGGTGTGCGCGCCCCGCGGGACAGTGGCACGTGGAAATTCCGTACGGTTCTATTATTAAAGCGGGCATCGGTGGCTTCGTCGTCGTACCGGAGCCGTCGTGCAGCGCTCGGCGATCAGCGACGACGAAGCCACACCGAAGGAAGTGTGTCATGCGACGTTATAACTCGACTCGGCGATTATAATCCTCGGCGGGTTTTCTTTCGCGTACTGCAAACTCACAAGCGCACCGACACGAAGATGAAACACACGCACAGGGGTGTGCGCAAGCTATGCAATATATAGACTAGCGACAACCCCTGCGCTACACGAACTATAGTCGCATCGTTACATTCTGTCCGTCGACGACCATCGAGAACACTACGACGACGATGTTTGTTCAGCTTCGTTTTCTTCGTTTATTTTTTTTTTTATATTAATTTTAATTTAATATTTTTTTTTTAATCGGACGAATCGAGTCTGGGAGGAAAAAAAATTGGTATCGTGCGAGCAGTCGTGAGTATCGCGATCGTAAAAATGAGAGCAGCCTGATCGCGTTTATGGTCGTGAAAAAAAAAAAGTTGTAACTCATTCTCGTGAGCAGGGACAATCTTTCGAAGCCGTAAGGGGAGAGGAATTGAAGGGAAAAAAACGAAAGGCGAAGCTCGCGAAGTTGAGAGTTTGGCTCGGAGCGAAGGAACGCGCTCTTCGCTCGAGAGTTTCGAAATCTCGCCTCGGCTCTCGTTCTCGCTTTCTTCTTCATCCTCGCTGCCGGCCCCTCCCCCGAACCGCTCGGGGAGACCGCGCGTGAAACCGGTGATATCCACCGGCTTTATTAATAGACCCTCGAAACGACGACGGCGCACCGCTTCGTCTTCGCGTTTTCTCGATAAAACGCACTACCCCGCCCCACGCGCACCTCGTCGGGGACGTCACGCATCTTTTGATTTTTGTTTTTTCACGACGAATCCAATTTTACTCATCATGCGGTAAATTTTTTTTAAACACTAAAAAAAACAATCTAAATAGCTCTTCGAAACGCCGATCGAGATATTTTGCATTATCATTTTTGTAAATCTTTCACTCGTTAAGGAAAAAAAATTAATTGGCTTTGAACGACTTACTCTGAGTTTGCGTTCTTTTTTTTCGAAGCTTCCAAACGCTTATCGCGATATTTTACATTATCATTACTGTGAAAAGATAAAGAAAAATTTCATTGACAGGCTTCCAAAGGGTTGTTCTGACTTTGGATTTAATGTTTTTTTTTTTAGCGGTCCAAAGGATCGACGATTATAGATATCGGGATTTTAGTGCCGCATTGCAGTAAACTGGATTTCGTTGATATAATAAATTGGGGTCTGTGGCTCGCGTGGTCGATTGTCGCCGTGAGTGTGGTGTTTGCGTTTTTCCTCGGCATCGCCGCTCCGTTAAAGTCCCGAGCGAGTTATTCACCGGGCCGGTATAAAAATCGCGACAGATTAGTTTATTCGTTGTCATTAGTCAGTACCGATAGCGATACCGTTCTCCGAAGGCCATCGGCCGTGAAGGTGAGTAAACGCTAACAACGTTGTTTCTCGTAGGCAATGCTCTCGTGGTACTCGTAGTAGCCTGTGTGAGTTTTTATTTGATTTCCATTAAAATAAAATAATAATAAAAAATTATAAATATATATTTTTTTAAACAAATAAAAACTGATATTGAAAAACAAAACAAGCTTGAGCTTCCTGCTATGCAATCAAAATAACACGCAGTGTGAGTATCAGAAAAATATACCAAGTGTTGTTGCGATTTAAAAAAAACGCAAATAATAGAAAAATAATAATAATAATATTAATAATAATAAAATAAACGCTATTTAATTGCCGCCTACAACTAACACCGCCGACTAATCGACTGTCGAACGCGCCTCACCGGATACTATACAGAGTACACAAATACCCGCCGACAATGATGAGAGCCGCAGAAAAAAAAGCAACGGAGGAAACCGAAGCGATTTGTTTTGCCGAACCTGCGCGGCCGTCTATGACCGAGAAACAACCGGATATACCCGACCGACGACCAAACACCCGACTGATTTATTGTATCGCACGCGTCCGAACTGCAGGATATTGCGTAAACCTGTCCGTCGATACCTTCGTTTAATTATTATTGTTATTATTACCGTACGATAGGGCGGGGAACGGGGCAGTATGAGAAAACAATTCTTTTTTTCATCAACGTTTTTCTATCTTCTTCAATTCCAGGATGAAAGTTCGAACTCGAGACCGAGAAATAGACTGCAGTCTCGTCGCGACGAGCGTTATGGATTGAACGGCCTGCGAAATATTGGAAACACCGTGAGTTATCGATTTGTTTACTTACCACTTACCACTTACCACTTTCCCCTTGCCACTTACAATTTACCATTTACCACTTACGACTTACTACTTACTACTTATGTATTAAGATGGCAATTGAATTTGTTTTCCTAATGCGATGTATTTCTTGTCTGCGCAGTGTTTTATGAACAGCGTGATCCAATGTCTGAGCAACACGAGACCGTTGCTGGAGTACCTGCTGAACGAGCAGCATCTTCAGGACATAAACACGACGACGTCGAGCATGAAGGGCGCACTGATAAAGGCGTTCGGTCAGGTGATCCACGAACTGTGGGAGATGAGCGGTGACCACGTCGTCAACACGACGGCGCTCAAGTCGCAGATACAAAGATTTGCTCCGCGTTTCATGGGGTACAGCCAACAGGATGCTCAAGAGTTTCTGAGATACTTGCTCGAGGGACTGCACGAGGACGTGAACAGAGTGACGGTCAAGCCACAACCGATTCTCACCGACATACCGGATCATTACTCGTGCGTATTTGTAGGATTAATGATGACGGATCATTTTTTTTTTTCGGTGTTGATCTTGTAAATACAAATTTTTTGTTTCTGCAGGGATAGCCACAAAGCCGCGGAGAGCTGGAAGCGATATCTCCGGAGCGAGGACAGCACGATAGTCGACGTATTCGTCGGACAGTTGCGCTCGTCGTTGCACTGCACGTCGTGCGATCACGTATCGGTTACTCTCGATCCATTCTGGGATCTCAGCCTGCCGATACCGGTCAGAAGCGGCACGGTCAAGCTTAATCAGTGCCTCGAGCACTTTACCAAAGTCGAGACACTCGACGGCGACGAGAAACCGACGTGTTCCAAGTGCCAGATGAGAAGGAAGTGTACCAAGAGCTTCAGCATTCAGAAGTTTCCCAAGATTTTAGTCATTCGTATCCTTTTTTGAATTATTTAAAAAATAGTTGTCGAAAACCTTGGATCAAAATTGAAAATAGTTCAATCGTGAAATTTTCTGTAAACTGTAAAAAAAAAGTGGTTTATACGTTTGAGAAACATTTCTCGACCACAAAGATCCGCCTTTTTTCATAGAAATTTAATAATTAAAAAAAATTGCGGATCTTTGCAGACAAGAAAAGTTTATTAATCGAACAAAGCTTTTTTTTTTACTGTCTACAAAAAAAAATGTTTCTGGATGACAATTGCTCGACCGTCTGGATTTCCCTTGACGATTTAATCGACGCAGACTTGAAGCGTTTCTCACCGACCGAACGTTTTCGCGGCAAGCTGAGCGTTCTCGTTGACTTTCCGCTGATGGGCTTGGATCTCAGTGCCTTTGCCGCCCCCGGTGTCCAGGGTTGCACCTACAATCTCTACGGTGTGGCCAATCACTCGGGGACGACGTATTCTGGTCACTACACCGCCTACTGCAAGCATCCTTACTCGGGCGATTGGCACGAGTACAACGACAACAGAGTCTCGACGGTGCCGGCGCGCTCGGTCGTATCGAGCGAGGCCTACGTTCTGTTCTACGAGCAGCAGCCACTGAGCCCGCACTTGTAACCTCACGCCACAAGCACCAAGTCTAGCGAATACAGCCATCTTGCCTCTCGGTACCTCGGTCCGGACTTATCGCGCGAAGACTTGTCGCGCGTCGAGCTCGATTGAATATCTCGACTCTCCGCAGCACCGACGCGATCGAAACGAATACAATCGAGCACGAGAAAGAATGAAACAAAAAGGAAAAAAAAACCGCGACGCTCGACGGGCGAGGCTGCATTTCTTCTTTTTAAACCTTTGATGATGAACAAAAAAAATCTCCCACCCCAGCGTCATTCGCGTTTGTCTTTCCTGGCTCAACGATCTCGAGAGCTCGCCGAGCCGGGGAACGACAACGGCGATGGCGAACAGAGAGAGAACGAGTGCAATTGCTTTTACCAGAATTTTTTTGTAATATTACGTTTTTCCCCTCTTTTATTATTTTTTTCTTTGCCTGGCGTTTTGTTAATTTATTGACCGAGTTTATTCGGACAGGATGAGTTTGCCTGCGTGCGATGTTTTTTTTTTTCGGGTACGTGCGTTGGGATTCTCGATGACGTTTCGCTCTCCCGATCGTTGACGACGCATGAAGCGTGTCGACGACTGATCGTGTTAAAGAAACAAAAAATCGCAACTCCCGATCGTCGACGACGTCATGAAGCGTGTCGACGACTAATCATGAAAAAAGAAAAAAAAACCAAAAATTATAAATAAAAATCTCGGCGAACGAAATCCCCACACCGATTAATCCACGGCTCTATATATATTTACTTTTGTAACATATTTTGTTTAATTATTGAAGACACATAAAAACACACACACACACACAGTCAACAGTTATTTACTTAATTTATGCAAAAAAAACAAAAGAGAGATGATAAATTATGAAATATTAATATATTCAATATCGACGAAGCCGATATTAAATAAACAAAAATATATATTATTATACATATGAGATACCAATAAAGGTAACAGAGAGTAATAAAACAATCATTTATATCATTTAACTCCTCTTCACTCTATCGACAGATGATTCCGATAATTAAGAATTTCGAAGTTGCTGAACGAGCCGCCATTATTCAATCTCCGTACTGTACCGGATGCGCCAATGGCGGAAGCGCGATGCACTTTCCTCCGAAGCCCGTGCGCTGCAGCCCGGTGCATACGAAAAAAGAAAAAGGAAATGCCGAAGCACCGCCATTGGTCGACGCGTCCCCCACCGCTCGCTCGCCGGCCGAGTGGGTGGAGGGAGGGAGGGGGGGGGCATACGAAGATTCGCACAGGGAGAGACGCACATCGTTCCCGCACCGTGTAGTAATCGGTTCGGTAAATTCGCGAAGTGTTGTTTCCTCCAGCAGCGTGCAGATGGCGGCCTTGCGCCGCTTTTCGCACATCCTCCGCGAGTGTCCCAGTGTGCGTGACCATTAGTACGTGCGTTGCGCCGGCCGCGTGTGCCGAAGCTCCCCGTCTCGTTCTCGTTGCTCTCAAACAGCGAATTCTTCGTGTTTCCCGAAAACCCTTAGAGTCTCGCTCCATCAATCCGCGCAAGAAGCCACGACGCGTGTTAGAAGAGTCTTCTCGAGTTTGATCCTCGCCAATCCCTCGCCTCCAGCCGGCCACGTGTGTTGTGTCGCGAATTTTTTCCTTCGAGCGTTTGTGTGCGTGTCGGATGCGCCCGCGCATGCGCGCCGCGGCCGCGTGCTCGCTATCGTAGTCCCTGCTACGACGAACGCCGAGCAGTGTTTTAATTATGTTTTTGTCTTACAATTGCGCCGTGCATGGGTTGGTCGGACGCGAGATATTCGCTGGTACGACAAACGTGCGAATCTCCCGACGCGCGAACGAGACAAGAGCGACGGAGATTAAGGACACGTTGTGTACGTAGTTGTGCGACTCGAGCGAGTGATCGTCCCACCGTCCGCCAGAGGGTACGCGCCGGCGAGACTACCGACCACCCGCGAAAAACACGCACAGGTCCCTCGGGCTCTCGCTCGCAGTTTCGGGGTTATTCGCGTTCGATGTACGGCAGAGAGAAAGAGAGAGAGAAAGAGAGTCTCGTCGGTATTAGTTACTGTCGAGAGAATAAAAAAGAGAGTAAGTAGCATTGGGATTATAGTCGGACGGGGGAGGAGAGAGGAGCGCGGCGGCTCGACCGGTTCGATTCGTTATTCGCCGACCAACTCCTCCTGCCCTTGCGCTCCGTCGCTCCGGTCAAGATAAGAGAAACGCACACACACACACACGCGGACGGCTAGCGGTCCCTCGCGCGATCCTCTCCTATCGCCGCCCGAGAGGAGGACGGGAGAACCTCGTGCGGTCGGAGACGGGGCGCCTCTCTAATATACTCTCCAACCGAACCTTCTCAACCTCCCCCCCCCCCCCCGCCTCATCCCTCAAAATTTCGTTCCTCGCGTGAGAAAAGAGGAAAAGACGAAAAGAGAAAAAGAAAAGGAGAAAATCATATTTGACTCGTTGCAAAGCGGTAACGTCGGAGACGGCACATCTCCGCTACCGCACGCCGTGGCCGGTGCTGCTGCTGTTGCTGTGCGAATCTCGCCGGCCGGAAATAGGGCGAGCAACGTGCGCCGCGGACTATCTCCTACGTACACACTATACAGCGATGTACACATCTCGGGAAGTCGGAATATCGACGAATTCGCTCGTTCGCTAACGACTTCCGGTCCAGCATCTCAACGATAATAATAATAAAAATACCTTCAATTTATTGCAAAAAAAATAAAGGTAAAATAACGAGCCGCGCAACGAGGACAAATCTCGTGAAAAGCCTATAATAATAATATCTCCGTCAATTTAATGCAAAATAAATAAATAAAAACAGGGAGCCGCGGAACGAGGATAAATCTCGGGAAAAAACCAATGGTAATAGTAACAACAAAAATACCTTCGTCAATTTAATGGAAAAAAAGATAGATAAAAATAAGGAGCCGCGGAACGAGGATGAATCTCGGGAAAATAGTAAATGAAAAAAAAAAAAAAAAAAAAAAAAAAACGAGCGTGTTGACAAAGAAATCGCCGAAGGAGCCGAGGAGGCGGCTCGCGGGGAGATAGAGCAATCATACAACACGGTTGGACTTGTAACGTACCATAAAGCTTCAATGTCTCCGTCGCAGTCGCGCAAGTACGTACGTGCACGGGGCGCGCGCGTGTGTATGCGCCGCGGCGTTTTGCAGTGTGTATCACTATCGCGAAACCGAGTGGAGGCCTTGCTCGTGCGCGAGAGGGCAGTGATCTCTCGGGGAGCGGCGACCTGACACGAACGCCCGCTATATAGGCATCAGCGGAGGGAGTCCTCGACTCTGTGTACGCGAAAAATACATACACGCGTGCATACACGTACGGGGCACGGTGTATCCGACTCGCGTCGCAGCCCGTCGTGCAGACTCCGGACGAGTCCTACGGGTGCCCTCTCCCGTTCGCCCGGAGTCTCCGGAAAAGACTTTGCCAGTCTTTGCCAAGTACGCTGCTCGAGAGACCCTCGCTACGTCACCGACGTCTACGCGTATTATTATTATTATTATTTTGCTTCTCCCCTCCGAGCTTCGCTCCTCGGGAGGTAAAGAAGTCGTCGACGCAACAGCGCGTCCCGAAAGCTCGATTGTTGCGATATTCTTCGTCTGCGAAATTGTCAGTAATAATTTTTTTTTTTTGGGCCTCGGCGAGGTGGAAAATTTAGGGGGTTTTTTGTGAGGCTGTATGGGAACAATTGTACGGTGACTATGAGAGGACGCTGCGAAGTTTGGTGTAAAGAATAAAACTGATGAGAGGATTTTCCTTTTTTTTTTTTTATTTTGGTTGCGCGTGTGTTACGAAGTTTTGAGACTCGGACCGTCTGTGTGTGCGCGGATGCTGGTGTGCCCGACCTCGCCGGTTAAACAGTGAAGAGTGCGGGGTGTTTTTTTTTTTATGGACGAGGAGATTCGGGCACTTGCTGGAAGGAATTAGACACGGATTGTTGCGCCGGACGATGCCGGAGCTGGAATTTCGGAGTCCAAAACGGTGAGTTCAATTATAAAAAAAAAAAAAAATTTCATTCATATTTTACGTTTCGTTTATTTCTTGTCTAAAAAAGTACTTTGCACAACGAATATTTGACAAATTGATATAGTTTTTCGTCGCACTGTCGAATGCAAAAAATTCGATTATGTTATAATTTCAAGTGCACGAGAATCGGCAGTGTCGCTGGTAAATTGTTGGACCGAAATTCGCTGTAATCTCCTTTAGCGCGGTGATCGAGTCGCCCCGCGTACGTCTTATCTGTTCCACTTGTTTCGTCACTTCGGCGCGGATCGTAAATTAATCACGAACGTTCGCCAATTATTTCGTGTGAATTCCGGCGCTCGTAATTTTTTTCTTTTTGTACGCAGGGTCGAGTTTGTCGATGCAAATAATTATTTAAAAAAAAAAAACGAAAAAAGACCTATTGTTTCGGTGGCTCCTTGTTACACAATATTTCGCGACTCTATCGCGCCGATAATAAATCATTGTAACACTATATATTCATGCACCACCCCTGGACTCGATTAACATAATTATCGCGCGTTGCCAACGGCCGTGTGACGTCTTTATAATCGCCCGATTACCATATTCGATACTCGAAGCGAAAAATGTTTCTTTTCCATTCCGACATATACATATAAATATGTATATATATATACATAAAAACTTTTTTTTTATCTCGAAAAATGTTTGTTACGTATTATGTGTAATTTTGTTACGTATTATGTGTATATTCAAATATTACATGCCTCGTGTTTTCGATTCACCCCTTGTAATTTCTGTGTAAAAGAGTTATTCCGTCAAATTGCAATTATATATGTTGGCTTCTTCTATCTTTTATATACGTAATATTTCAATTTATTTTATTTCGAACAATGTTTATGTATTATGAGTATCTTTAAATATTACATGCCTCGTGTTTTCGGTCTCCACTTATAAGTTCGGTGTGAAGGACTTCTTTTCGTCGAATAAATTACAATTACATTTACAGCATATATATGTATATGTATACGACGAATATTACGTGAAAGAAACTTTTCTCTGCTGAATTTTTTGTTCGTCCAACGAAATGAAAAAAAAAAAGCATAACGTCGAATAGTTTCAGCCATTTTTAGTCGCAGTACCATTTTTTCGAGAGCGTCTGAAGCAGGGGCGGAGCTATTACTCCCTTCTCCGCGTTAGCGCTGTTACAACGTTAGAACATAATAGATTCTCCGTCCGCGAACTTTGGTCTATGTTTCTATTCGTTGCCGTATATAGAATTTTCCGGAAGGGCCCAATCCCCGAAAGCCGGCGTGTTTCGCGGCGAGGACCGCTCGCTCTCAATGACAAAGGGCGGAGTCCGCTCGGGCCCTATTGACTATCTCCCTATCTCTACGGCGGGCTTGCCTAGACCAGGAAATAGATTTTCCGGGTCTGGTTCCGTCCAATCCCGAACTATCTGACGGGGGAGAAGGGGAAGGGGGGTTCCTCGACAGACACTATAAATTCTAATGGCGCGGGACGAGCGTAAAATTCTCGAAAGAGGCAAGAAAAAAAAGGTTCCTCAAGTAATTTATTTTTACACTTATTTTTCGAATTTCTAAATCATTTTTTCATAAACTAAAGAAAAAAGAAATCTCATGTCCGCTGTAGACATAACACAGTGGGTTTCCTATCGAGTATTAACGATTGTTATTCTCGAACTGAAGTTTCTAACAAACTTAAGTTACAATCGAAATCAAGCTCCAAACGAACTTAGTTTACAATCGAACTTAAGTTGCAAACGAAAATCCACGAAAGGATAAAAAAGAAATTCTCGATCAACTTGTTTAAACATTGATTTATTTATTGATTTTTCAAATTTGGTAATAATTTTTTCAAAATCTAAAGAAAGAAAACGAAGATCTTTCATGTCCGCTTTAGACACAACACAATGGACTCGGTAACGGGTATCGACGATCGTTATAATTATCCACCGCAGCGTTAATTGCTTCCGATAATCAGCGCCATGTAAATTTATTTTGCTCAAGCTTCCCGACACACCGTTAGAACGGACGCCGGAGATTTCGATCCTCCGTTTAATTAAACCTAACGAGCAATTAAACATCGTCGCCCGAACGCTACCCATCCGCCGTACATTACAATAGCAAACGGTATGGGGAATTATATACCGCGGGAGAGAAATAGTAAGGACGTTACGATGTTGCGGTAGGCCTCCGGGCCAAGTCACCCTCGATTACTGCTTTCATTCCCTCTTTTCTCATTCCCGAGCCCTGTTCTATGCCGTCCCACTCTATCGCTACTCATCGTTCGTCCTTTCCGACGCACACAAACACACACACACAGACACGCACACACAAAAAATATCTCGCACTTGTTTTCTTCGAGGGATTTCGCGTTTAACGTCTCAGGGCGCATGGCCGTCCGCGCATGCGCGCTCGGTCCATCTCGCCGCTACGTGAAACTTGTCTGAACTGCCTTCCCCCTCCCCGCCCGCTCCGCTCGCCCGCCGAGCGGGACAAGCGTTCTGCTTCTTTCGCTCGCTCGTGCTCGTCGAGGCAGCCGTAGACGCCGGTGCGGGGAAGCGAAGGCCGTTTTCCGTCTCTCGTCTGTCTAGCCGAGGCGAGAGCTATCCGATCCTCCACCTCCTTCGGCCTCTCGCGGGCTCTTTCCATCTCGCACGGGCGCAGACGAGGGTGCCTCCCTCTCGAGGCGCGGTACACGTGCGAACACTGCACTCGCGCGTGTATCCGTGGCCGTTGTGTTTACCCACCGAGCTCAAATTGTCGCGAATAATTCTCATCGTCCCGATACACTCGGAAGGATTATCCGGGGCGCCGGGGACGACGATGTAGCCGCGACGGAGCGAGAGGGATTCATTAATTTTGGGTTAAGTTTACGGACGGGCTTGAAGATGCACGCGGCGATATCTTGATTCAGTGTCTCGCGGGCGGCTCGTCGTTACGGGGAGAATTATCCGTAACGTTTTTTCGCGCGATGATGCGGTGAAATATATTTTTCTTTTTTTTATAGTAAAAATAAATAAATTCAAGAAAATTTATATTATTATTAATAATGAAATGATTGTTATCAATAAAGATGATGAATTAACGAAATTTTGCGAAAAATTTTATTACCCGAGATATCCATCGAGAAGCGATTTAATGAAAATTTTATCAGAGTTAACGATCCTTTTTTTTTTGCAGCCGTTTTTCGATCCACGTATCGTTGGTATGTTCGATTATTCGATAGATGTAATTTTCATTCTCTTCAATAATTGCTGCGTCCAATCTTCACACTTTTATCGATAAAAGATCGATCGAGCCAAACCACAAAAAATCATTTCTGCGGTCGATTGTGTTATTTCATTATCATTACAATCTTCCTAGATTTTTTTACATATGTAAAAAAAAAATTGTGAAATTCTGAAAAAAATTTCATTAAAACGTTTAATGGTTCGACCACTTTGCTCCTCGGGCGAGTTCGCGATGCTCTGGCTGTTCCTGCCACGTCGGTCGCGTACATATATATATATATATATATACACGTCGCGAGGCATAGTTCAGTAAGGTGAGAGGGTGTGGGAAGGCCGAATGGGTTCTCCGGGACGACCGATCGAGGATGAGAGAAAGAAGGAGAGGCCCAATGCCGAGGGAAAAAGGGAAGGGAAAGAGGGAACAGTGCCGGGAGAGAAGTTGAGGTTGCTGGAGGCCGATTTCGCGTCTCGCTCTCCGGGGAGAGTCGACTCGGAGAGCCATCTGTGTGTGCGTGCGCGCGCACGCTCTTGCCTCCGCACGAAGCTCTCGTCGGTGCGCGCGCATACAGCGGCGACCTCTATACCCCTTTTGCCTCCGCAGCCGTTCCTGGACCGGGCTCGCTACGCGAGTGTGTAAACCTCGCTATAGGAGTAATGCGTGCAGTTTGTACTACGATATAAGCTCCACACATCCACTGATACATACATATATATAGATATAGACATCGATGTATATATCAACAAATATATATGTATGTATTACATAGGTTTTCGTGAAGCTGTGCGTTCAGGGGTCGTTGTACGATCGAAAGCACACCAGAATACACGAATGTATGCACTGTACATTATGTATAGCTGTTTGCTTTTCGGCGTTTATATATATATGTATATATATGTATATATATATACGTATAAAATGTATATCGTATACGTATTTCATTGGTTTACCCTCCAGACGTTGGTCCTTCACTCACACTACCGAAATGATTCGCTACACGAAATAGGGTATCGTAGTGTAGGTGAATGAAGTATAGTAGAGCCCCAGACGTTTGTAGTACAGGGCTTTGAAACTTCGTGCGGGCTGTCGAATCGATTTCCTACCGGAGCATCAATTCGGTAATTTGTAATTAAGTATCGGTCGCACACAAATTGCAATTGTGTGGAGAATAATACGTGTCTACGGTTTACACGTTGGGTACACATTTGGAACAGCGATTTATTACAACTAACCCTCCAATTATTATCAACACCAACAACAACAACAACAACAATAATAATAATAATAATAATAGGTTGGTCAATGATTATAGCAATAATAATAGTAATAAGTTGGTTAATAATAATAATGATGAAGAGTCCGATTGTCGGCAAAGCGGATTCGATTTTCTGGCTCTTCGAACCTGGGCTTTAGCGTGTAAAGAAAAAACTTTTTTTTTGCAAGGTTTTAGTCTTCTCTATTTATTTTTCGTTCTTCTCTCCGAAGCTTCGTCCGTGCTGATCCTTCGGGGACCGCACACGCAACAGATACGAGGAGCGACACGCGATGGAAAGAATAGAATATGGCTTCATGCAGTCCGGCAATGTGGACTTTGAGGATATATCCTCCGCGACTGTTTGTACTCTGTCTTGTCCGCTCGTAACGAGTTTCCAAGAGTCGACGTTAAGTAGCACGCGAGCAGACGGATACTACGCTTGTGCGGTTGATATTTGTGAATTTTACTACGAGTTTTACTACCCCCTTGTATTTCATTTTATTTTATTTTTTTCACGCTAAACACCGAACCGACTTTGGGTCCGGCCCACAGCGAAACAGGACGTTCCTGATTACCGAAAGAGATTTTACATAAAATTTTACCTTGTCATTTTTTCCATTCGAAGTTGAGCCCGAACGAAAAAAAAAATAAAATAAAAATGAAAGTTCACAATTAGGCGAACGAGATATTAAATAGCGAATAAGTTTGAATCACGATAATGATAAATCTTTTCCTGCTCAACGCTGATCTGACGTCTGGTCCGGCCTACAGTCAAGCTGAACCTTCCTAATTACCGAAAGAGATTTTGTTGGCAGCATTAATTTTTTTTAGCGATAAATATTTAACACAGAAAATTGCTCGTCGCCATTTTTCGAATTTGGAGTTGAGTCCGATAAGAAACAACCGATAAGAAACCAAGGCATTGCACAGCGAATAAGTCTGAATCACGATAATGATTCAACGCTGATCTGACGTCAGGCTCGGCCTGCAGTCAAGCCGGACGTTCCTAATTACCGAAAGAGATCTGTTTTTGTAGTATTCATTTTTTATGTAAAAAATTATTTCAATTATTTATTATTTATTTTTTAAAAATATTCAAAGAAGTTGGGCCCGATCGAAAAAAAAAATGCGAGAAATTCACAATTAGCCGAACGAGACATTAAACATCGAACATAAGTTTGAATCGCGTTAGTGATAAATCTTTCGAAAAAAAAAAATTCTCGCAGGACAAAGAAATTCCTCCGCGGGGAGGTTTATCGACCTCGGGGTCCCTTTGTCGAGAGAGCGAGCAGAGAGGAGCAGAGGAGGTCGACGGATGCAACAGAGCGAGAGAGAAATACACACATATATATATATACATATATAGATATAGATATAGAACCCGAGAGAAAGATAGATCGAGGAGTCAGCGGGTGTCCAGCGAGCAGCAGCAGCGCCACATGCCTGAAAAGTGCAATAGCCAAGCAGCGCGTCCACTGCAGAGCCTTCCCTCGGCTACTCCTTCTCTTCCCCCGCGCGTATTATCCCTGCCCGTTTCATTTAACATTTGACAAGTTGAATGCCCGTTTTACTTTGTTGTTTTATTTAAATATATTTTTTTTATTCCATCTCTTCTCATTTTCTCTCAACATACATCAATTATAAACTTTGCCTCTCGCGTGGCGTCGAAAATAGCCACAGAATAATTTCGCTCCCTCCGCAACAAAGTTTCTATCCTCGCCTCCCCCCTTCCCTACGGCGCGATGGCTGTCGCGCGAGCAAAATTGTTCCAGCCTCACCGAAACATTATAATATATAGGGTGTCCCGTATTAATCTTACACCTGATTTATCTTGAAAAATACTGCTCCGATGAAGTATTGAGAGGAATAAAACTTTTAGGGTTCAAAGGGGGAAAGTTAAAAAAAAATTACCCAAAATAAAAAATGCCGACGTTAAGATGGCCGACATGTTTTTTTTTAATGGATTTTTCACCAAAAAATGTATCAAGTCGAAACTAACGACTGTATATATTATATATGTATATATAAATATATACAATAGATGGATAAATTTATATATTTGTATATAAGTATATAAATTTTCTCTTCGTCGACCTTTATCCGTCTTTATTTTTCTCTCCACCGGCCCGCAGCATCCAGAAGCCCGTTCACGGGGTGCTGCACGTCGCCGGTGCAGCGAGCGCGCACAGTCTCGCTCGTCGGAGACGACTAGACTGCGCAGCGATAGCTCGTTCACGGCGAGCGAGGGAGCGAGCGAGAGATGGTGACGGAGTGTAGAGTCCGCCGCTATTATGTACCGTGTATATTCGCGTCCTCTCGTGCAGCCGCTACAGTCCTCACGGCTCCTCGGAATAATGTGTATATCCCGGTGGAGAATATCGCGAGACTCTGGCGGTTATCGTTGCCGGCAGCGAACCCACGTGATCAATATGAGAAAGGCAGCCACCCGCCGCAGCGGCCGCCGTCGCTGCTTACCACCGGCAGTGCGTCCGTCCGCCGAGTGGCGGCGCCACGCGTCGAGCCGAAAACTCACGGAGTCACCCGAGCGGAGGAGTTCGGAAATTTCGCCGAATTAAAAACCGTGTAGAGAGTGAAATACATCGGGAGTCAGCATGAGCACGGAATTTGCGTGAATACGTCGGGAGATAGTTTGAGCAAGGAAAAATGAAATTTTCAAACCGAAAGTAACGTACTTTAAGTATGAAGTCACTTCCGATCGAAAAATGAAATTTTCAAACCGGAAGTGACCTACTTCCGGTACTACGTCACTTCCGGTCGAAAAATGGAATCTTCAAACCGGAAGTGACATATTTCCAGCGTAAAGTCAACTTCCGGTCGAAAAATGAAACTTTCAAACCGGAAGTTACGTACTTCCGGTTTGAACGGTGTGACGACACTTCCGGTAGAAAAGTGAGATTTCAGAACCGGGAGTGACGTTTTCCCCTGAGCCATATAAGGCGTATACATGATGTGGTGGTTCTAGAACGCAGTTACTTTGTGAAGGAAGTGACTTTTGGCCGTATAATCAGTTTGGCGTAAATCAATATTCATTAGTCACATTTTTTTCAGAGATTGTGGATAATTTTTTTGTCATTTTGGAAAAACCGTCTGAGACGGAAGTAGTTTATGGACAGTAGCCGGTTAAAGTGTTGTCCGGTGTCACGGGGAGGCGGAACGGGAGGCGCATCGATCGCTGTCGTTGTCAAGCGATTGCTTCCGCGATATTCGGACACTGACACGCCAGAGCGTCGAGCTGCGATAATCATACGCGGAGCCGCATGCATCCCTAATGCCATGACAAAATAGAATGAAGCAGAAAAAGAACCAACGGTAACCGCGCGCATTACGTGGCTTCGTGGCTTTTTGCAATGACGTGAATCGATCGAAGATTTAATCTTAAAAAAAAAGTAAAAGAAACAAAAAAAATGTTCGCAACTGGCACGGAATCCCATCCCGTGCGGTCGTCGTATTTTTCGAGCGTACTTTTTTGTTATCCTTCGCAGTCGATTCTCACGATACACAGAAAAAGAAAACAAAAATAATAATAATAATAACAATGTTATTGAAATCAAGAACAATGTTATATTATATTATAACAATGTTGTATTATATTATAACAATGTTGTATTATATCAATAACAATGTTGCTGATATAATACACACGTAATGTAAGCGATCCCCGTTTCCTTTGTAAAACTCGAGAAGTTCGTCGAAAAACGTAACAAAGCGGAAGAAGTTTATGCGGTCGAGGAAATCACGCGAGGTAACGCGAGAGAACGCGAGGGAACGTTTCCTTCTATACTTGCGTTTGTGTGTGTCTACAGTATCGTTCGCCACAGGCGCGCTCACATTTCAGAAGAGTTTGCCGACTGGATGGAGGTGGGACGCCATTATTGCCCGCTCGACTGCGGGGCCGCGCACGATATCGTCCGTTGCACTTTACCGTGTCTCATTTATTTCTCTTTCTCTCGACTCCGTGCGCGTAAGCGGGTCCCCGCGCAAAAATCCAATCGCGCGCTGACTGAGTTAGTATTTTTCGTAATTCCCCCGTGGAGGAGTGAGTGAGTGTGCGTGGGCAGAGTTCGCTCTTGTGATTCTGGACTGCTGCACACGCTGCGTCGCTCGGACAGAGAGAGCGTGAAGAAGGGACGGTGAACCACGGGGAATAAATTCGACCATCGAACCTCTGCGCTCCGCTCTACTCCTTTCTCGCTCACGGTCCCGACTGATGCAACGCGCGCTGGACGAAAACGCGTTCATGTGCATTCACAGCAACTTGTTCCTGCTACTTATTCGTTTTATACGCAAGATCGATTCATTAATGTTTGTCAATCATGTTAAAAAAGGAGAAAATTAGAGAGACTTAAGGGGTTAAAAAAAAATACCTTTTCTTTAAGTTTAATTTCTTTAAAATTCGATGGAAGTAATCGTGTGTAAAGTTGAACATAGAAATTATGAATGGATCTCGATAAATAGTATATCTCGTGCATAATTAAAGTTTTGGTTGCAGCCACATAGGTTACATTTTTTTTTATTCAAAAATTCAAAAAAAATTTAATTCACTGTAACAGAACGTTCGAGTGAAAACTACGTCAAAGTTTATTCCCACGGTTCCGGAGAAGATTGTCGATATCCCTGTTCCCGATTTCAAAAAAGAAATGTCTGGAAAGAGAACTGATTGTGGACCGAAAAGAAGCTTGGGACTAAAGGGGTTTAAAAAATCACGTTTAAAAAAGTTAATTTTCTTTAAAATTCGAGCTTGATAATCATTTATAAATATGAGCACAACAATTATTAATGGAACTCGCGAAATATTGTCTCTCGTGCATATTCAAATTGCAATTCGTAGCCACATAATTGAAAAAAAAAAAAAAAAAATGAAAAATGCAAAAAATTTAAATTGATCCTAACTCACAACGTGTGAGTGAAAATTACGTTCAAGTTTATTCCCAGGGTTCCGAAGAAGATTGTGGACGTCCCTGTTCCCGATTTCGCACCGGGATGTGTGTAAGAGACAGAGAGAAAGAGCCAGAAAGCGGCGAGTCCTGCACGGTGCCATGTGTGCCACGGACGAGAAAAGAGAACCTGCTGCCGGTGGCTCTCAGGCAGACGGAAAGAGAGAAAGAGTGCATGCATCGGACTCCGAAGTTCCCAGACTCCGAGGGATCTCGGACTCTCTCTCCCGCTAGCGGCGACTCTCCTCGCATGTTCCGCTTCTCTTTCCACGAGAACACGTTTTCGAAACGCTCAAGACCTATTATAGTAGTACCTATACTTTGTATATATCTATATATACATATAATACTCGGGTTGTACCAAAACTTTTCTCATTCCACCCAAAACGCAGTTTGTATGTTATTATATGGCTGGACTACTTAATGCTACAATATGGCTAAATCTCACGCCCACCGGAGCAGGTTGGCGCTTATGGTTCCACCATTTTTTCACTCTTAACTATACGCAAATATATTAATATTAGTACTATAAATAGTATCAATTCTTTTAATTTAATTTAATTTAGTTTACGGATTTTTCCTTTACATTCAAAATGTAATATGCAATACATCTTAAATCCTAGAGCTTCCGGGTAACGAGTTATTAGGGTTGAAAAAAAGTGAGAACACTCAAGTGTACGATTTATAAAAATTTGAAACACTTGAGTTGATTATTAAAATTAATAATATTAATATTGATATTAGGGGTGAACCGCTCAAGTCGATGGCTCTTGATCAAGGTGTATATTTATCGTTAAATATAAAACTAGTATAAGAGGATAATTGTATCAATGATAATAACAGTAATAGTAAGTGTGCGTTTATTAACAATACATACGATGAGTTAACGACGTTGACCGACGTTAAATATTTATACATTTACACAACAGGCCATCGGTCGAACTTTGTCAGTCCCTGGCTTTCATATATTTGGTCGGAGACGTGACTGTAATTTTTGCGTTGATATGCTGTATACAATCTTGTACTTTATCGTTTGTCATTCTGTCGAGGTGTTGATTTGTAGTGTGTGTTGTAAATGCACGTCCTTGGGTAATGTTTGGTGCGGGTTATAAGCATAGCTATTGGATGTTTGCTAGCTGATTGGCCGCGAATCGTTCATTAGGTTGTTATGTTCTTGTTGATGCTGGTTATCTCGTACAGAAGCTAATTGCGCTGGTTGTGCAGAAGTTTATTAAGGCGTTTGATTCTTGTTAGATTCCGGAAATGGTTTCAGCGGTTTTGATTTTCTTATGGGCCGTTTCTTTGCACTCAATGAACATTGGATATTAATAATATTAATTAAGAAAAGAAGTGGCGGAGAGCTTGGAAAGCTGGCTGGAGCACACGAGAGGAGAGGAGGTGCGACTGTTGGTAAATGAGAAATTTAAAAGAGAACCTGTGATCGAGCTGTGCGAATATATTGGATGATCTGAAAAGTTGGTTAAAGGAAAGGAATTGGAAGTAGGTTAAGCAAAATAATGAGATAAATGATGTGTGATTAGTATAAGGGAATTAGTAGAAAGCGGGAAAATGTATGGGGCTATACAGAAATAACTAGCTCTCTATTAATAATATTAATAGTAATATTAGTAATGTTATTAATATTACTACTAATAATATTAGTAATATTAGTAATATTATTAATATTAATATTGATATTAATGTGTAAGTGCATGCATAGAAGTTTGGTCGGTTCGCCCATTTTTCAGGCGGCCGATCACGACCGCCAACGGCTACGGGGAGAAAAGTAAATTCTCTCCATGTCACTGAACCCCCACCTCGCGCACCGCCGTTTGACCCCGTCGTTCGGTTTTTCCGCGTGAGAGAAGCCTCGACCTCGTCCGGAAGTCGAATGGGAGACGGCGGGAAGGGGTGGGTGGGGGGCAAGTCGAGGGATGGGGCAACCGAAACGGAGGAGGGCTTTTCCCCCCTGACCAATTCCCCCTTCTTTAATTCTCTCTTCCCTTCTCTCATCGCCGACGCCGCCTCCACCTCCCCCTCTCTTTCTCACTATTTCTCGACCCAGCTCTCTCACCCTCCAGCTTTTTTTGCTTCTCTTCTCGCATCGACTTCCGTGCCCAGAGCACAGCGCGTCCCTTAGCTCTTTCGGACCTTTCTCCAGGCCTGCAGACTCGGACACACTGCAATTCTGCATATTTGATATTTAACTGTTTCCTTTTTAATTTCATTTATGATTTTCCGGTATGCGCAAAACTGCATATCCGATTCGAATTCAAGACGAGAAGTACAAAATAAAACCAAGATTAAAGTAAATAATAATAATGATAAGAAATTATTATTATTATTATTATTATTATTATTATTATTATTATTATTATATAAGTCCCATTACATTTGCAGATTCACTTCCGAAGAAGAGACGCACGTTCAGCATCGACTCTAGCTCGATGTACTACTATATATATATATTTATATACAATATAAATATGCACACATATATATTCTCACGCCATGCCATATTTGGCATTTACCTGTTTCCATTTTTTTTCCGTTTAATTTATGAATTTTAAGTATGCGCGAAATTTCGTATTCGATTCGAATTCAAACTGAGAATTACAGAATAAAACCACAATCGCAGCAAACAAAGAACATAATAATAGTAATAAAAAAGAATTAAACCATAAACGTCGAAAAAACGAAAAGATTGCCTTACTGAAGATAGGTCAATTAATAAGTTCCATTGCACTCGTAGATTCACTCCCGAAGACGAGAACACTAGTCCAGCATCGAATTCAACTCACCGCACCACTATATATATACATACACATACAATATAATTACACACACACACACATATATATTCTCACCCGTTGCCCCCGCGAGAAATTGCATTCTGGTGTTTTGCACGCTCGGTCGGTTCGACAGTTCGCCACCTTTCCCTGCACCCCCCCCCCCCCCCCCCCCGTTAGCGACCCGTTCCCGTTCGCGTTCTATTCCCCCTTTCGCCAGACCCGTTCGTTCCTTCGTTCGTTCGTTCCCTCGTTCTCGGTCCGTCCGTTCGTTCGCCCGGGCGACGCACTGCACTGAACACCGTCGCCACTGCACTGCACTCGCCACGCAGCAGCAGCAGTCTCTCGCCACTCGCTGGCGAAGGTGGGCTTTACCGGCGCCGAGCGGCTTTTTCGCGCCGTCGTGTCTCCACTTACGAGCCTCCAGCGAACATTTCTCGGTGGGCCTCGCGACTCGGTCGTAAACGTTCGATCTCTGTCTATACGAAAAATAAACCTCTCGTGTTTCATTTTTCCAGTTTCGAACGAAAGTGCAAAAAAAAAAAATTCTCAGACATTACGAGTTTTGGTGCAATAGACGATCGACGTAGAGTCCGCGACGTAGAAAACACGCCGCGAGTGCCTCGCACACCGATGCCGGGTCTCACCCGACGTCAACGATCCACCGACGCACCGACGAGTCAAGAAAAATTCGTGGATCGAAGATAAACCCCAGCGAGGATTAATATCTGCGAAATGTACGAACTTTTTTGTTTTACTGTGAGAAACTATCGCCGTCCGGCGGGGCCGAGAGTGTGAAAAAGCAGCCGCAGCCCGGAATATTGCGTCGGCGATGTCCCGAGGCAGATTCCATCGATTAAACGGTGCAATCTCTCGCATCTGCGTCTCCGAGTCTTCGGGACGAGCGAGCTAACGCTGGATAATTGCTACGCCTCGGATCGGTTGTTCCGCGGCCGATCGAGGACCCACGAAGGATAACGAAACAATCGGAAAACGAAAGGAGTCAAAATTAAATGCGTGCGGTCGGGACGATCGTAGACGCCGAACTTTATCGCAATTTATTTTGTCCGCGCGGATACACCCAAGTTCTGACGGTCGATACATCGAACATTTTCTTTTCGCTTCGAATAAATCAAATTTGAAGAATTATCTTATCTTCTTTACTTTACTATTTTTTTTTTTTCATTTTTTGTTATTACCATTATGGTAAGCGAGTGAGTTTCTTCGTGCTTATCGCACTTACGAGCCGACTACGTGGCCGGCTTATCGTCCGGTCTCTCGTGCATCGAAAAACGTCATCGTCCGTTCTCGCTTACCGGCCAATCTCGGCACCGACCGGATTTCGTGCTTTCTTCTCCACTCTGAAGTGTGCTGTGGATTGCCTATACATTTATATACGCATAGCGTCCGGCTTAAACTCTACGCGTCGACATTTTTCTTTACCAACGAAAATAAATCAGATTCGAAGATTTATCGTATTTTTTTTAATTAAGAAAAAATATTATTATTAGTATTATTATAAGCGGGCGAGTTTCTTCGTGCTTATCGCACTGACAAGCTGACTACGACGTCGTTTTATTGCCCGGTCTCTCGTGCATAGAAAAAAAACGTCATCGTCCGTTCTCGCTTACCGAAGAATCGCGTTAACCGACCGGATTTCGTTCTTTCGTCTCCAGTCTGAAGTTGGCTCTGGATCGACTATATATATATACGTATATAGCGTACGCTTTAACCTCCACGCGACGTCGACGGTTTTCTTTACCGACGACTCTCCGTTTATCACTTTCGCTAAAAGAAAATAAGTCAAATTCAAAGGTATATCGTATTTTTTTGGTTTAAAAAAATTGTTGCTATTGTAGTAAGTGGGCGAGATTCTTCGTGCTCATCGAACTTAAAGCCGACAACGTGACCGGTTTACCTTCCAGTATTCGTTCCTTCTTCTGCACTCTGAAGTTTGCTCTGTATCGCCGATATACACGTATAGCGTGCGGTTTAACCTCCACGCCTCGTCGACGGTTTTCTTTACCGACGATTCTCATCACTATCGCGAAAAGAAAATAAATCAAATTCGAAGGTTTATCGTAATTTCTTTATTTTTTATTAAAAAAAATTGTTACTATTATAGTAAGCTGGCGAGTTTCTTCGTACTTATCGAACTTAAAGCCGACAACGTGGCCTGTTTATCGTTCGGTTTTCGTTCTTTCTTCTCAACCCTGAAGTTACCTCTGGAACTTCTACGCCTCCCCGATGTTTTTCTTTACCGACGATTCTCTTTTTACCTCTTTCGCGAAAAGAAAGATTTTTTGTCCTTACGAGTTATAGAAATTCCTACGGACGTTCCCTCCGCGACGAGCGCAACCGGCGAATAGTTTTGCCGGGCAGGGATGGATAAAGAGGAAAAGATGTTGCGGTGACGGGTCCTCTCGGTGTGCTGTGCGCGACGTCGGGAAGAACGAACGGACTCCGGCGCCTCTCACGTTCAAGGTGAAGGCTCCTCTGCCGCAAAGTGTCCAAGCTTCTCAAGACCCGTTGCCAATTCAATTCGATGTGCAGTGCGAAACGAAGGATTTCTGTAAAAAAAAAAAAAATTACGAATAATGATAATAATAATACAGTGAGAAAAATGGTCTCGATGTTGGATATTACTGTGTTGTGATCGTCCGTGAGGTGAGAACGAAGCGGTGAGTCGATATCGAGTAGGAAAATTGTGAATATTTTGTTTACTTATTTATTCGTTATTCACGGGCGGAAACCATTTACAGGACTGTAGAAACTCATCGTCCAAAGGAACGATTAGAAACGGTAGAACCGCATAAGCAAAATAGTCACTCATTATAACTATTTGTCGAATATACAGAGACAACGAAAGGAGAAAACACGGCTGGTAATGATATAATATCCTGAAACTAGTTTATGCCGGAGGTGGAAAAAAATACTAAGTACTTGAAATACGTATAAAAGTATCGAGTACCGAGTCAGTGCTCAGTGCTCGCAACTTCTGCAATTCAGTTCTGCCAGTACTGAATACGTCAGTACTCGAGAACTACTCAGCGCTCAGTACTTCAAGTACTTGATACTGCAATATGTACTTCAAGTACTTAGGGTGTTTGCGCAGGTCTGGTATATGCTAGGAGATTATGTGTTAGAGTGGCTGAGTCTCAAAACTCGTGTTTTTAGAGTACCGGGAGGAACACGGTCAGCGATTTTCTAAATTGGGAAATTGATCCATCTAAGTGTTGCGCGTGTACTGTTTTTTTTTTTGGGAAAATTCAATTGGGGTTTTGAACAAAAAAAACTTCGAGTAAAGAAGGGCACATTTTTATGACCCTGAAGATATTTGCATGAGACTGAATTTCTTTACGTTGTAACGACTGTGTTTTGCATTGCACAAACTTCGCTCGGGGAAGTTCACTTAGAGAATAAAATTCTACAAGTGAACAATTATTTTTTCTTCCCAAAGCCGTGCATTGATAGACGCTTGCCAAAGCTGAAATTTAATGTCACGCAGATATCTTCAAGGTCACAAGTTTTCAATTCTTTTCGGTGGAAATGCTACGGCCTTTGTGTAACTCGGTACTTTTTTGATGAGATTAATATGGCAAAAAATGGTTCGGCGCCGACAGCATTTTTTAAATTGATTTAATTTTTCTGCCAATGTGTTCTACCGGCAGTAAATACAACAATTTTCGCTTATATGTTCGACAACTTAATCCCGAAACCATGTAATCCGCTTGGTACAACAATCGTCCAGAAAAAAAGTTATTCAAACCCTTAACAAAAAAAAATAAATATTAACCGGATAAAAAATTTCAATAGTCGTCTCCCAAAAAACAATTAGTGCATGGTGGCTTCGAGCGAAGATTCATTTTAATTTTCATTCAGTTTCATTTTCACTTTATTCGCATTCTTTTTCTTAGAATGATGAAAAAAAAAATCGCATAAAAAAATCCTCGAACTTTTAACAGTAAAAAAAAAAAATAGTAACTCCGGCGTGGAACCAACCCTCCGATGACCGATTCCGAATGCGTTACGCATTCGCCTCACGAACGATTGACGTCTGTCCGCGTACGAGGCGATACATACGTCCCTCCCACGAGTTCCGATTTGCATCTCTCTCGGCCGCCACAGACGCACCTCCGTTCCCACATTAGTATGTATACGTATATATATATATACATATACATATATTTGTGTAACACGTTCCGTACATGCAGAGTTGCCCCGCACCGGGCTTCCTTTGTTCGGGGCTGCGCTTCGTTCGCACGCGCCAGACTGATGCTCCCGATGCACTCGCGTAAATTTCGTCTCTAGCAACATTCCTCTCTAACACCGCGCTCGATTAATTACCCAAAGCCCGAAATATATATATACTTATATATATTTATATGCATATATACATGTATGTATGCATATGTGTATACATACATAGGATGGTAAACTAAAAATTGGTACAATTATTAATTAAATAGGATGTTTTTTTATTATACAGAGAGAGGTAGAATAGTGGGTCAGATAGATAATTGGATACAATTTTTATTTGGTACTGGGATAAATCGCCTATGTAACATAGCAATACAAGAGGTAAAAATGTCGGATAGATTTTCACTTATAACGTAGAGTGGGGAGAGAATGAGAGATGCACAAAATTTAAATATATACATATATGTGTATGTGGACATATGTTCTAGGATGGTGACAATGAAAATTGGTATAATTATCGATTGAATAGGAATTTTTTGAATAGTGGGAGAGAGAATGGTAGGATGCATAGAGCTGAGAGAGAACGAAAGGTTCCTGCGTCTCGTCCATCTCGAGAGTCCGGGGAGCGAGGTGAAACACCCCGAGTCGAGGTCCTCGACCTTAGAGCCGGCAGCGGCAGCAGCCAGTCAGCGGGCGGAGAGCATAGTAGCAGCGGAGGCAGGCAACAGCACGCCCGTCGCTTAAGTGTGTGTGTGTATATATATATATATATATATATATATATATATATATATATATATATATATATATATATATATATATATATATATATATATATATATATATATATATATATATATATATATATATATATATATATAAATGATTTTTATATTTACATATATATATATATTGTGTATATCAAAGGGCTGAGATTGAGAGACCCGATTTTTCACTAAGTGCTCTTTTTCTCACGTTATCCTATGTCGGTACCAGAAACAATTTCTATCGCATATACCAAGGCTTCAAAGTACCTTTTACCGTTAAAGAATGAATTAAAATCTCCTATTTTTATTATATGCAATTTTTTAATTTTATTTTTTTTATCTCATCTATTCGCATGTAGCTCGAAGTACTCCTGCACCAAAAACAATTTCTAATGCATATAAGAAGGTTTCGAAGCACCGTTCAGTGTAAAAAAAAAATTAAACTCACAATTTTGTTTATTTCATTTTATTTATATATAGCTCGAGGTAACTATTAAATGAATATATGTTGATTCAGGAACGATTTCTATACTTTGACTACGACAAACCGTAGCTGAAGCTTTATTCGTATGTATATCTATATGTACATGTCTTGTCTACGCGGCCCTTCGGACCACCCGCGTCCGCCGGAAACACGGAAACGGGCAAACTAGTTCCGGCTAAGATCAATACCTAAGTTGTGCAAGCAGCGAGAGGCAGCAGCAGCAGTTGTGTCTGCTTGCGCGCAGGCTATACGGCCGGAGATACATAAAGTAGACACCGAGACAGGCGAGCAAGGTTGGGATGGTCTTTTGTGCTTTAGCCGACTAGCGAGGATACATAATGCACGCCTTAGTCCCGAGCTTGCGACTCTTGTCGGAGGATTTGTAGTTGTTAGTCACTTCGTGAAGCGCGAAGCGGGCCGAGGCGGAAGGGTTGGCGAGCGGGGCACGCGACTGCCACTTTGTTTACTCTCCTGCACGATTTTACTCGGTATCCGAGCGATACTTGTTGCGAGGCACATTACTCTATCGGTGTTTCTCGGTATTCTCAAAAAAAATAAATAAATAAAAATAAATGAAAAAAATAAATAAATTGGCCCCGATAAATTTTAATCAATATAATCGATTTGGTATCGAGTGGAATCAATCGAATTGTGTATCGAGTAAACTTTGCAGTCTGCGAGGTGAATATACTATCGGAATTGCTTTCATAAATCTACGTACAAAAATTTAGTTTAACAAATCCCCGATAAATTGTAATCGGTAATTTGCTATCGAGTGAAATTAATCGGATTCTGTATCGAGTAAACTTTGTAGACTGCGTGGTTGACATGCTTTCGGAAAGGCTTTCATAATTCTACGTACTAAATTAATTTCAAATATAAATTCAAAAAACTTCGCACTCTTGTGAATTTTATGTACATTTTACAGCAACTTATTGTTCCAGAAACCTCTACAATTCTTTATTTTTTGATTTTCCTATCGCACCGGCCCTAATTTTACAATCGAAAGTACAAACTAAAATTGTTAATGACACTGAAAATAAAAGGCCAAATTTCTATATTCAAATCTGAATAAAAGTGTTTGTCGCGTATTTGACAAAATTATTTTAACCAAATTTCGTATTCCGTTTTTACGAGATTATTTTTTACTGTGTATATGTACTCATTATCGGCTCACAAGTGTTGCAAATAGGCTCGACTTGTCGGGTTCATTTGCTGGTTTAGAAACGTCGTACAAGAAACGTCATATTGTTATCTCGCAACAAAGTCTATGAAAAAGAGAAATAATGTAAAATAATGAATAATCATGAATGTTTATATAATATAAACTGTTACAAATCCTACAAGCTATATCTGAAATTTTATCTCAACTGTAAAAACTGAAAATATAAAAGAGCTCGTTCAGTAAATAAATAAATGAATAAACAAATAAATAAATATGTAGGTTGGGGACGCTGTAGGGATAATCTGAAAATCCGGGCTTAGGGCCGTCCGGCAAGCCGGCGAATGTAGATTACAAGAACTATACTGCTTACCCGTTCTCAGTGGGGTGAAAGTACCGGCTAACAATGGAGTCTCGAGTACGATCTTGAAAGTAGGTACGGGCACACACGCGAGCGCCAAGTACCGCAGTGTTCGGTACAGTAATACAGTTTAGTGTTTTGCGTCGAGATCACGATACTGGAGGCTAAACACTGTCTGAATTAGATGCAGATTGATGCAGCCTCGTATTGTCCCACGTCTGAGCGCTCGATTATAATGAATAGGCAAATCGAGCGTGGCATTGTTTTCTCAAGCCTGATCGAACTGAGGAAATACACTTAGCACGGGTTAATATAAAGTAAAACTTTGCGAATCTTTGTTTTCAACAACTTCCCTGCCGAGACGCCAAAACTGCTTCCCTGCCGAGACTGCGCCAAATTTAAATTTGACGTTAATTCAATTGATAAAATGAAAAGAAAAAAAATGCTGCGAGTTATTTCCTCCGAGATACGTAGTATAACGTTTCGTGATTTTTTGTTCTCACTGAAACACTGAATAATTGAGCGGATACTTGAAAGTAAAGAGAGATTGTTCTTCTAAATAATTAAGTGTAATTGTTTCGAAGAGCAACGTGTTTTTTTTGTCTTTCTGCACGAGTTCCATACTTTTGCTTTATTTTACGCTCGGAAACTACTGCAACATGCCGATTGAACCTCGTGCGCTGTAACTATATGTAGAGTAGGCCGCCTCGGTGTATATTCGTTCGTTCTTAAATATGCAAACTAACTAAGGGAAACGTGGATTATAGCTATAACGTGTATCCGACGACTATACACACAGTAGTACACGGAGAAGCGAGGACAGGAGACATTCTCGTCGGGCAAAGCCAAGCACGTTTAAGTGACGACGTGTTGCGTTGCACCGCCTCGCGGTGACCAACCGCGGCATTGCCTAGGTCAGTGTTGCTTATCCGGTCCTGTCTTTCTCTCCTTTCTCGGTGCATACACAACTATATATTCATATATGTAATTTCATATATATTTATATACATATATATAATATATATTTTTCCCCTTCGTCCGTCTTACTCCCTCTTATGATTATAGTATTATTAACACGACAAACCGGATATGAAAATGTAATCGGGCTGCTCTCTCGGTCCACACGTTTTTTTTTTTTTTTTTTTTTTTTTTTTTAATCTCGTTCCCGCAGATATTGGTCCGCGCGCGTATTATATAGTCATATTCCAAGCCGGTATAAAAGCCGCACGGTCATCACCCCGGGAGACCGCAGTCACTCGATTCCACGGTGATCCTGTCCTCTCGTGGCAGCAAATCGAGAGGCCGCAAGGCAGCTGAATTTCTCCGTCCAGCGCCCGCGTTCAATATTCGTACAGTCGAAACTCGATTATTGCCAACTTTGGCTCTCTTACCGGCGAAATTTCTTTTACTATTTTCGCAATTCTTCGAAGTGACCTCGAGGGTCTAAATAAAAGTAGATTTGGATTTTTGTTTTTTAACCTGGTATCGAATATTTTTATTGAGTGGAGCCCAAGCTTGACTCAAAACTGCCATTGGAAGATGTTTATTACACTAGGCGAAATAATTTTTTTTAATTCCTTATAAAAGAATTAAAAGAATGCAAATTGGACAATATTTTTTAATTTCTTAATGTACCTGGTATCGAATATGTTGATTGGGTAGAGTCTAAGTCTGACCCAGAAGAGCTACTGTTGCATATGCGTCGCACTAGTCGACATATAAAAAAATTTGTATTACAAAATTTTTTGAAAAATTATAATTTTATAGTGTTTTCATTTTCTATTAAAGTACAAAAGCTTCTTTTTCGATCGGCGACTACGCCGACGATGAGATCACTTGTGGTTTTCCGTTCTCGCAATCGTATTAATACAATTGTGGGGTGGAAGGGCAAACCGGCCGTTCGACGCTCGATTTTTTTTTACAATTAAATAAACGTAGAAATTTGATTTCTGCCCGTAGCCATTTTGATCACGGTGGCACTGTGGAAAAAAATGACGAAAAGTTTCACTGCATATTCACCTCATGAAATTACGAAACTTTAAAATAATTTTAAAAAATAATAATTTAGGTGATCTTACGATAGAGAAATATATCTGTAGCTGAACTGCCACCGTAGCATATTTGTTACACTACTCTAAATATTTAAAAAATCGTTACAAAATTCCGAAAAAAAATTCCAATTGTACATTTTTTTTAATGTGAAAAAGATTCTTTAGCCGTTAGCGATATTGACGACGATGAGATCATTCGTGGTTTTCCGTTCTCGCGATCGTATTAATCGCCGGCCAGAAAAAAAAATGATGTTTTGCATAATACAATTGTGCGTTGGAAGATAAGGTATGCGGCCTTTCGACGCTCGAGCGCGCACTCGCTCGTCGAAAGTGACAAGGTCCGTCGTTATTCGCGAATGACGCGTAGGGAATAATGATTCACGCTGAGCTGTATTCCTATACTGTCACCTTCGACTGCCGGGCGTCTCGTTTTACGGGCACGACGCACCGGTGCTAATTATTACCGGCCGCGGTGTGCCTCGAGCTTTGCAATGGCTTTGTGTACACTGTATATTATAAAATTGATTTATTGACATTTTTAATCCTTGCATTCATTAACTCATTATTTATAACAGCAACTTGCATCCGCTTGGTTCGGACGTGGTGCCCTTCGAAAGTCCTTGAATTTTACTTCGAGCCTGTACCAGAGACCAGGTAGAATTTTCTCTTAAATAAAACAATAAAAGTATCAACTTTCATGTTTCTCGTATTTTTGGCATCAAATTTTGTTCGCCCAAAAGTGTTTAAGTTGCGTGCCGAACTGTACGAGCTTCGCAACTAATTAGTTCAGACAAAGTGTCCTTTAAAAGTCCTTGAATTTTATTTCGAGCCAAACACTATTGTAAAATATTCGCGTAAATTTATTTTCAAATCATATTTTTTATTTGCCGTATTTTTGGCATCAGATTTGTTAGCCCAAAATTGTTCATCTCGCAGAACTACAAGGGCTTCGTAACGAATTAGTTTTAACATGGTGTCCTCGAAGAGTCCTTGATTTTATTTCGAATCTGTACCAGAAACCATGGTACAATTTTCTCGCAATCAAAAAAATGATTTTTTATTTTTCTCGTATTTTTTACCTCAGGCGTTTCCATAAAAAAATTAACTCCTCATGCAGAGTGATACGAGCTTCGTAACGAATTAGTTCGACTTGTCAGGTTGCGGTATCGCGCTGATTCGTCGCTCGCCTTACATTGGCGTCAAATTACAATAATTACAGTTAATAATAATAATACGGTCACACGCAACGTCGACAGATTGCTTTGAACTACTTCAAAAACACATAATTATGGTAATCGATACTCCGCCGTCGAGGCGTACCTGGTGTTAGATTTGATTCTCAATGGAGCTTTATCTCCAGCACGCACGCGCTCCTCGTTCACCGCTGTCTAACCTACGCTCGCTCCGGACGAGTCTCTGATGCACTATCGGACCCGGAAAACAATAAACGTCCGAGAGTGTAAAGAAGTTTTTTTTCCCTCGTTTAACCATCACCCTTATCGCACAAGGCACATTATGTACAATTCATTACTCACCTTTCACTGAAGCTAATTTTACCCAACATTCGCAACTATAATAATTTTTTCATTTTAAATTAATTTTTTTTTATCCAACGCTCAAAATATTATTAATATTCGAATCGTTTTTCACAGGATAAGAATAATTTTGCATCCGACCTTAAATAAAAGTCCATGATTATTTTATTTATCACAAATTTCGAAACTATATACATATATTTTTTTCATGATGGGAAAAATTATATTATATATATTATATATATTAAAACATTAAAATTATGACGATTTATCGATAGCGTTTTTGTTGCCATGCTCGAAACCGGTGGGATTCGATCCGGTCCGAGTTGCCGAGAGATCTGGGGTCCACGTCGAAGTAGGTAGCAAAAGCAACCCGGCAAGTAGACGCCTATCGGCTCTCCAACAACTAGAGTTCGTGGCAGTCATTGGCCCGACTGGTCTAGCCGGTGGGCGGGGATAGAGCGTTCCTCTATGGGTGTTGTAAATCAAGCCATGGTGGACGTCTCGGCTTAGACCCCGCTCTTCCATTTTTCATCCCTGCCCAACATCCGATTATTTCTGACATTCGATAAACTCGATGGTCGTCAGTACCGCACACATGATTATCGTGGCAATGAATGAAAAATAGCTTATCGTTCATTGACCTCAAGATCAAGCGAATTATCTTTTAGATTAATTCGTATACATATACATAGTGAAATCGAATTTAGGCATATATATCGTTACGCAACGAAAGCTGATTTTCGCTCAAACCTCAACTTACTATAAAAATTTATTTCCACTCTCAACTGTGTAAGAAAAATATATTTTTATGATGTTTTCGACCATTCTGAACACGTTTTCGTTAAAATCTCGAATATCTTTTTTCAACATAACAAAGCTTCCTCTATCAGGAAGCTAAAAAAGAATTTGCAATTGTAGCTGAAAAATTCATATAGCTTTTGACAAAAAAAAAACATTAATATATTAATATCTATTGAAAACAATTCCTCGATGGGTGTTGAAAAATCTAGTCGCGATGGACGTCTCAGTTCTGCTCCTCCATTTTCATCCCTGCCTAATATCCGACTATTTCTGATGACATTCAACAAACTCGGTGGTCCGCAGTAACGGACACGCGATCTCGCAATAATAAAAATAAAAGGATCTTCAACTGCAGTTTAAAAAACCACATAGTTTTCGACCAGAAACAAAATTGTTATGATGATATTAGTAGCTATTGAAAAAATTATTCTTCGACTCGATGCTAATCAATCTAACATATAATCCCTTAAAAAATATTTATATCGCCAGGGCTGTGTCTTTCAAATTTGAGAACAGTGTCGCTACGATTCCGGGCCGTGGAGTGAACTGGCTGAAAAACACCTAAAGCTAATTTTTGCTCCAACTGCATCTCCCTATAAAATTATATTTCCACTCTCATCTATGTAAAAAAAAACTGCAACTAAAGCTCAAACAATTATAAAGTTTTCGACTAGAAAAAATTATTATTATATTAGTAGCTATAGAAGGCAATTTTATTCTTGGACTCGATGACAATTAATCTAACATACAATTATAACTTCAAAAAAATACTCATAGCGCCAGGGGTTCTTTTTATATTAAATTTGAGAACAGTGTGGCGACGATTCCGGGCCGTGGTTCTGTTATATGCACGGCTGCAAGGTATCGCGGGGTGCACTGGGTAAACGCAGAGGAGAAAAGCCATGGCCGCTTGTCGCGTCGTGTTGCTATGGGGACGCTTCTGTCCACTCTTTTTTCTCTCTCCTCCCATCTTTCTCCTTAGCTCTCTTTCTTATATACACCCCCCTCCTCCTTCCCTCCCTCCGTCCCTACCCGCGCGCATATCTTCTCGCTCCTTTCTTGAGCCAAGCTCCTCGAGATCCAGGCTTCCTTCTTCCTCTCCCTCTCGACCCCCTTGCCCTCTGTTATGTACCTTGCGAAACCCGGCCGAGCTCCTCCACGGCAGACGATGTACTACATAAACTATACACTATATATATATACATACATAGTGCAAACTATATATATATATTGTTATATGTGTATGTTCAGCGGTATAATACAAGTACGCTACTTCTCGTTCCTTCTCGAGTTTCTCATCGACTACCGGAAAAATTCTCTTCCCTCTTTGACTTTCTGCAACTGTTGCGGCGAGGATTGAAACGAGCCGGAGACCACAAAGACCGTGGAGCCGGAGAGAGCGACGCGAGCGGCGACTCTCCGAAGGTATAGAGGCGGCTCGAGAGAGATATTTCGACGAGTACTCGCCGGCTTTACATCCTTGGCCCGTTCGATACCCTTGTGGACTAAAAACGTAATCCAATCAGCGCTTTTCTTTTCTCGTTGTTCTCTCTGCGCATTTTTTTTTCTTTAATCCCCGTTTCATTTGTCCTTGCGGACTTTGTACTTTGGTTCCTCGTTCCGCTCGTGAAAGAAGCGAGGTGAAGCGTTGCGTTGCATAATTCTTTGCCGCGCATCCGGAGGAGCGAAGGAATAGAAAGAATGGGGCGGAGATGGACCGTTAGGAGCCAATTGGAATAATCAAAATACGTCCGTGTCGCGTGCTAATTTTAAAGCCGTTGAATTATTTCGTCGACTTGAAATGCAATAGATTTAATTTTTTTTAACAGCAGTTTCGTTCAGATCGACCGTGGAATATTCTTTATTTTTTTTATTAGACGGAAGTCATTAGAAAACAATAAATGCATAATTGTTTTATTTGCACGATCGTAAATAGAAAGAACGAAACAGTGGTTTCATTCATATCGACCGTGGAATATTTTTTTATTTTTCATTAGTCGGAAGTCGTTTGAAAACAAATTAAATTTATAATCGTTTTATTTGCTTCATGCGGTAATGTAAAACCGACCGTGAAATGATTTTTTTTGTCTTCAAGTGATAACGCGAATATTATCACATCCGGTCCGACAGAGGTTTCGGCGAGCGGTCAAAAAATGAATAACAATTCAACAAATAATTTATTTATTTTTATTTTTAATTTATCAAGAAAATTATCAATTTTTCAAAAAAATCTGGATCATTGAAGCTTTGCCATTAAGTTAAATTATTCCGAGTCGTAAGAAAAAGAATAACAATTCAGTGAATAAATTTTTACTTTTCCTCCCTTCATCCTATGAAGAAAATGATCAATTTTTATTTTTTTTATCTCGACCGTCGTTTACCATCGCATTAAATTATTCCGAGCGAGCCGGGACGATAGGAAGCGGGTATAGGAATTGTGCAAAGAGCGTCGGATTCTCGCCGGTCGTTCGATGGCGATTTCTGTTTATACACGAAAGCGCGCTCGCGGGACGACGAGAGAGCACGGCCGGCGACGGCGTCGTGAAGTTCATTCACACGGCCCGTACTGCCGCTTCGCTCTCTTCGTCTCGCTAAATATAATATGGCGGTTATAGCCTCCCCTCCCTTCCCCTCTCCGCCGTCCTCCTCCTACTACTGCCTACACTAATATCACTTTGCTTGGCCATTGCGTTTCACCACTGCCGAACACAGAACTCGTCTTCTTCTCCCACTCCTCGGCTCTCTTTCCCGCTTCGTCGTTGTGTCCCCCCAATTCAACGCCCCTGTGATTACGCCTCGACCCCTCTTGTCGCCTGCTCCCCCCCCCCCCCCCTCCACTCTCCCACGACCGAGCTGCGTTCCGTTCGTCGTCCGCCGGTCCGATCCCGTACGCCCACAGGATCTGACATCGTCCGCTAATATAACAACTGGTACAGCTGCGACTTGTTAATATCGTTATTGATATTATCGCACTTTTCGCTCTGGTCCGCTGACATAGACCGGTGCGACGGGAGCCATTATACTTGCGCGCGATTTTTGCAACGCGCATGCGCGATCTTACGGGACGACTCGTTCGCTGTAGTCTGCATTACCGACCGGGACGATGTAGACGTGCAGACAAATGCGAGAGTAAGTTCGTAGGGAAATAATCGAATGAAAATTCACACAGGATGTATTCTTTTAAAATAATTTTTTTTCTTTAATTCACACAGGATGTTTTCTCTGAATAGAATTTTTTTTTAATTCTGGTCGTTTTTTAATGTAGAATTATGTTTTTGGTCTGGCATTTTGTGTGGCCTTGAAACCTAAATACTATCGTCTGTAATGTAACATTCAGTCCAGCTGTGGCCTGTTAATATCGTTATTGATATTTTTCGCGCCGTTCTGCGGGCATAGACCGGTGCGCCGGGCGCCATTGTACTTGCGGGCGATTTTTACAGTGCGCATGCGCGATGTTGCGGGACGATTTGTTCGCTTTAATATGCAGGGGAAACAACTATGAGAAAATACACACGTGTTCTTTTTAAAAATAATTTTTAAAATCGCTCTTCGTTCTTGAATGCACAATGTTGTTTTCGGTTTGGGACTTTGTGTCCTTGAGACATATAAATAACATACGTTGGTATTGTATCGTAACTGTAGCTTATAAACCCCAGATAGAAAAATGACGGCACGGCGACGGAACGGTGGCGATACTAATGGTACGATACCCGTTTGACGGCACGTTTTTCTATCTGTGAACGTTTCTTCTGAGACGATTTTATTTAATTTAATTGTTTTCAGAGACGATTTTATTGCTTGCGGCAATTTTTTACTTTTAAACCTTGACATTTTTTTTTTTGTTCCTGCAATAATCTCCTGATAAATTGGACCCTGTATAGTCTGTATCTCGTTACGGGACATAGCTGCATTTACGCTTGGAATATCGTATTTCCAATACCGTTGTCGGTGTCACGAAGCGTGTGCGCGATGATCGAGCAACATTTCTTTCCGCTTTGCTGCCCCGATAAGATTTTTCTTTCGACTTGTCGACGAGTGCCGCTCGTTGCATTCCCGAGATCCTCGAGTTTCAAGGTCATTCCATTATTTTCTCTTCATTCACCGAGTAAATCGGAGTTTTCAACTTTACTCGCGCACAATTCTTTCATTCTGCCACGATTTTCTAGACCCAAGAAAAATTTAGTTCTTTTCTTTAACCCTATAAAAAAAAAATTTTAATGTGTAAAAAATGTTGTTCCTGTGTAGGATTTATATAAAGATCCTTCACTCGGAAGCCTTTGCTTTCGAGCCGAGAGCCCAGACTCCCTAATACCTCGATTCCGAACTCGCCCTTATCACGATTTTCTCTACTCAAGAAAAATTAAATTGCCTCTTTAGCTCTATAAAAAAAAACCCCCCGAATAAATTTTTTATTTTTTATTTTTAAAAGATATTCCTCCTTTGTAGGATTTATATAAAGATCCTTCGCTCGGGGTAGCCTTCGTTTTCGAGCCGAGAGCCCAGACTCCCTAATACCTCGATTCCGAACTCGCCCGTATCACGATTTTCTCTACTCAAGAAAAATTAAATTGCCTCTTTAGCTCTATAAAAAAAAAAAACCGAATAAATTTTTTATTTTTTTTATTTTTAAAAGATATTCCTCCTTTGTAGGATTTATATAAAGATCCTTCGCTCGGGGTAGCCTTCGTTTTCGAGCCGAGAGTCCAGACTCCCTAATACCTCGATTCCGAACGGGCCCTTATCCCTTTGGGCCCCACGAAAGAAAAGAAGAATAAGAAGAAGCAGAAGAAGAGTCCACGGAGGCCATTAAACTGTCTACGCGAACTTGGTCGGGGCGGAGAGGTGCTGCGGTGGGGCCAGGGGGGGGGGGGGGGGCGCCGAGAGAATTCTTACAACGCGAGAGCTTGCTCGCCGCTGCATTCTACCTCGTCGGCCTACCTCTGCCCACCTCCTCGAGAGTATTCCTTTATTTTTATTATTTTTTTATTTATTTTTTAATTCTCTCTCCGTCTCTCTCGTTCCCTCTTCACAGGATCGAACGACCCTTTTTTTTATTCCTCATCCCACCAGGGCCGCTGGCCCGACATTGGCGCGACCCTCCGAAGGGTTCAATATCAAATTCTGCACATTAAAGTTATGGAGAGTAATAAAAAAAATTGCTCGCAAGTAATCGATGTCTGTAAATCCAATAATTTGTTAATGCTTATATATTTTTTTCTACCTAAAAAAATAATCGTACTAAAGGGCGATCGATGCGAACGAAATATGGACTGTAAAATAAATTTATAAGAAGAAAGGAAACATTTTTATGCAATTTGAAGGATAATTTCATTACATAATATACGTACAAGCTTTCCGAAAACCTTATGTACGTACGTTTTTTATGGTCTAGAGAACCGTGAGAATTTTGCCATAAAAATCCATAATACGATGTTAGCTTGTACAAAATATACATATATATATTTTTTAGTTAATTTAAGAGATTTCGACGCGACAGTTATTTTAATGATTTTTTTTTTGTTTTGATTGCAGGTACGTTGTCTTCACGAGGAAGATGTTTCCAGTTGGCGGGCCAGTGTTCGAAACATTCTCGACAAAACGGAGAGAAAAAAAAATGGAAATCCTAAGACGGAAGACGAAAAAGAAAGAAAGAAAAAAAAACCATTCTCGCGAAAGAACGTAAAACGCTGATACTGAGAGACGCAGCTACTTGATGACACTAACCCGTAGATCCGAACTTGTGGGCTATTTTATATGCATACCGCAAGCTCCTATCTACCGGTACATGTAGTCAGGCCGGCGTTAAAGAGTTTCCCCCTCGTCGCCCTTCGTGGTCCCACGTGCTGCCCCCGTGCGTTACGCTTAACTCTCTGCACGCCCGACGAGCATGATGCTTCTTCCCTCGATCTTCTCTTCGCACAAGATCAACCCGATCCGTGGCTCAACAGTCTCAAAAAAGAAAAAAATCAAAAATCAACGATAATCGAAGCGTAAGACCAACAAGTTTTCGCCCACTTAGCCGAGACGACTTAAAAATCATTTCACGATCTCTTTAAACCCAACGATAATCCTTCATCGGCTGTAAAATCACAAAAGTTTATATCGTCGACATTAATCAATAGTTCCTCCAGAGTGCTTTAACTAACGATTAATTTTGTCCTTAATTTCATCCATTAATTTTATTATTTTTGTAATTATTATCATTATTATTATTGTCATTATTATCATTATATATAGTACAAATATCGATGAATTAACAACAGCGGCGACGCCTGGGTGAGGTAGTAGGTTGTATAGTTGGGAATGGAAAATTCGCAGATATGAAGTCCACTGTACAACTTGCTAACTTTCCCGGTCGTCGGCGCCACGTCGTTGGATCTCCGAACGGGCATCGGTCCCGTCGACGAGGGCGCCATCTGGCTGTACCGCGAGACGATAATCGTTCTCGGGCCGTACGAGGGACACGAGCTTTGAGGGAGCTCGGAGGGTCGACGAGTTAAACACTCGGGTGGGTATAGAGAGGGATCGAGAAATGAAAGATCTCTTTCGAAGCTTAAAGGGCGAAAGATACGGAGGAGAGCTAAAGATAGAGATATAGTGGAGGTGCGAGGGAATGAGATATATAGAGAAATTGCGAGAGAGAGAGGAAGAAAGAGTAAGAGAGAGTGTGAGAAGCACAGAGAAAAGGGCAATGGCGGGCAGGCGATGTAAAAGCCTGCCGCTTCGCCGGTTCCCTGAGACCCTAACTTGTGACGTCGCGTCTGATATCTCACAGGCTAGATTCTCTGGTATTGGCGATGAGTTCTGCCGTGTCGTTGTTGTTGTTTCCTAGCCGGTCGAACGAGAGAGAAAGAGAACACGTTTATAAGTGAACACTGTCGAAGACTGTAAAGAGTCGAGAAAAATTGAGAAAGGAAAAAAAAAAGAAAAATTAAAGACGCGAAAGAAAAGCGCACGGGAGATCGAAAGCGTTCGTACCCGGTTGACCTTGATACGCAGGCTCGTTACAATCGTCACTAAACTTTACAACTTCCACTGCAAAACAAAAAATTACGAAATAAAATTATATATACGATGATGCTGTCCGGCAAGTCGATATCAACGTTCGCTCCGTCGATAAATCTTTTCTTTTCTATTTTCAGATGTACTTTGTTCTGTTTTTTTTTTATTTTTCATTTCAGACTTCGTCAGCGTTCGTCCATCGGCCGGGTGTTTTCTCATCGAAATCACATTTTCAACGCCTTCGATTGATTTTTTTCTTCGTATATCGCATTAATTATTTTGTATCTCAATATTATAAAAATACAGAATTAAAATGTATACACCATATATAGTATATATATATAGTATAACGCCGTTGTAAACATTTTTTTTGTAACACTTTGATCAAACATCGTTAATTTTCGCCGCATATATATAAATCTATCTATAAACCACTGTCTCTATGTAATACATTTTTTCTATACATAGCCGGATATTTTTTGTATCCTTTATGTCGCGTCGCCGAGCCGTCGGGGCTGTCGAGTTTGGTTTAGAAATCGTGGGAGTACGGAGCGAGGCCACGACAAGAAATTACCACTTTTTTTGTATGTATGTAGTTATGTGTGCACTGATTTTTCAAAGAAGACAATCGACAGATCTACGCGTTCTCGTGAGCGGAGAGAGCGCGATAAAAAGTATTCTTCTGCCCTCGTTGACGAGTCTGCTGACTTCGTCGGCCGAACTAGAAAAAATTAGTACTTTGCGATACTAGTACGTAAAAGAGGACTTTCGGCGAAGGTTGGAAAGTGGTGGCACGAACCGGATCGAGCGTTACAACGGCACGAGGCGAAGTCGAGTGTTGTTGTAGCGCGGGAGAAGGCGAGTGTGGCCACTTCACAACCGCCGTTGGGAGTCCGATTTTATGTACAAGTATCGCATACTACTTTTTGTGACGAATGCATGAAAAGTGCCAGGTTATGTTGCTGGCCGGGCGCGACAATAAAGGAAAAACAGACGGCGCGCGCATGCGCAAGAAAATACTGTGCGCGTGCGCATAGTATTTACGATACGCTTACGCGTGGCATAAATACTCGAAGCGTGTCGTAAATACTCATTACGACACGCTTCGAGTATTTATGCAACGCTTCCAGTATTTATGTAACGCCTCCTCGAAAAATGCCACTTTACGTCGCGGCCGGCCCGCACATAAACTGGCACTTTTCATGCATGAGTTACAAAAAAAAAACACTTGTTTATGTATGTAGTTACGTGTATGAATTTTTTTGTATGTATGTACTGATGCGTATGCACTTTGTTTGTATGTATGTAGTTATGTGTGTGCACTTTTTTTTTAAGAAGACGATCGACAGATCTACGCGTTCTCGTGAGCGGGAAGAGGACGATCAAAAGTATCTTCTGCCCTCGTCGACGAGTCTGCTGAGTTCGGCGGCCGAGTAGCCGAGGAGTTGTTTGAGATCGCACACGAATTTGTAAACGAATCTCTTTCCGTGGACCTTCGATATCATGTCACCGTCGTAGTAGTATCGAAGCGCGCGGCTGAGTTTCTCGTAGTTCATCGACGGCTTGTTCTTCCGGGCGCCCCACAGCTGAGCCACGGCTTCCGGCTGGTTCAGCTTGAATTCGCCCTCTGTGCCAACCCACCGGATGGCGTCCCGATGCTCGCGGTCGGTCAGCAGTTCGAGCAAAAATTGCCACAACTGGATCTGGCCGCTGCTCACCGTCCGACTCGCCAGCGTTATCGGCGAATTCTCGGCGCTCGTCAACGGCGTGCCGACCAGACGAGTCTGCTGAGTCAACACTGCGCGGGACTTCGGTGTCTTCAGGTTACGGACCTTTAACGACTTGTCGCCCGGGGCGCTCTCGATGGAAGTGTTCAGAATATCCTTCTGGACTACGGCTGCGAATAAGAATTAAAAAATAAACCCTCGTTAACCATATCCTAATTAATTATCGTTATTGTATCAACAATAAAGAAATTATGTGATACAAATGTTTTCTGTATAGGACAACTTTTCTAGTGATTAAAAAAACCATAAGGGGGATTTTTTCCGTGAGGATTCCTCGATACTGTGAGCTATACTGGTTCGGGTAAACGAACGAAAAATAAAGTCACCGATTCTGAACGGATAAATGCAACGAAGAGTGTATAGAAACAATTGCTGTTTTTTATTTCCAGAAGGAAGTTAACCGATTGAATGAACGATAAACTCACCGACGAATTTACATTTTCTCAGTAACTCGAGATGCGTCCAGAAAACGTCGCCTGGATCGAGAGGTACTTTGGATTGAAATTCCTCGAGGGTGAGGTCGCACAGCTGCGCGCCCGTAATGTTCCAATCGGCGAGTCTGAGCGAGACAAGATTGAATTGTCTCACCGCCCACTGAAGCCAGTGTTTCACATGTGTCTGCGACCAGTCCTTCGGATCGGCCGGGATCTTTAGTCGTTCCTGCACAATAAAATAGAGCGTGATGCGAAATATCTGATAATTTTTCCAAAAAATAAAAAATTCATAAAATGTGATCGCTTGGATAGACTTTGGACAAATTCAATACCAAAGGTCTTTGATCATATAATTCACTGTAAAAATATAGTTTGAAAATTAATGTACGGTATTGGAAGTTTTTGTTACGTAAACTGTTCCCGAAATTTCAACCACATTTGCGTTGCGATTTTACAGTAAAATTTGTACCTTTAATATCTGGTATTTTATTTTACAAAAAAAAAGTACATTATTGTTCAATTAATGTAAGTAATGTAAACTCGTTTCAAGTTCCAGTACATTAAATTTACAATTTATTTTAAGAGTGTACTATATTTGTATACAGTTTTAAGACAATAGCTCAAAAATTACTTAGAGCTGCCATAGGCACTGTTCAAACATTTCAAAGTCGCGTAAAATCTCGAATCGGGCCGCAATGAAATTTGCACTGAAGAAAGACACGTGACCACTCTACGCTAGTGTACAAAATTTAATCTCATTATCTCAAACCGTTTCCGAATTACAGCCGTTTTAAACGATGCAAATTTGCCACACACGCACACACATACACACACGGACGTCAGCTAAAAATCAAATTTCTCGACTTGTTTTAGACTGTCTCGAATACTCTGTATTCTCTGTAAGGCAGGTGTCTGTATGAGGAGGCAACACTTGCTACAAAATTCTCACCTGTTCCTGTTTGTATTGAGCATCTACCATCCACCTGATCACATTTTGTTTGCTGTCTTCTTGAGGCACTGGTGCTACAAAAGAAATGTAACAAAATGTTTTTTAAAAAGTTACAACACTGTTTCGACAAAAAATATCAGACATTTTCTTATTATAATTTTTTCTATGTACGACTCACAGGTACTCTCTGCGCCTTCTACATAATCGTCTGCGGGTTTCAGGACGTCCACTATGTTTATGCGTCTCTGGGGGGCCTTTATCTGTATGTTCACCTGCACCAGGCCTTCGCCCTGCACGCATTGGTCGACCAGATTTTTGTGCCCTTCCAGCTATAAAAATAACATTTATTTTACAACCGATCTTTCAGTTACGAGAGTAACATTTTCTGGATATCGACCATTTGAGCGTCTTGAAGCCAGAACGAGTAATCTATCAATTCTACGCCGAGTCTCTGTTCCAAGAGATTTCTGAGAGTGGAGAGAGGCTCCCGGATGTCCATGTGCTGCATCAGAATTCCCTCGTTGCAGTCGTCTCCGTTGGTTGTGCCTTCCAGCGCGAAGCTGGGCTCGACTTCGAGGTCGGAGCTCTCCTGTTGCATCTGGGCCATAAGGTCGTCGTCCTGCGAGAGAATGCCCTCGGGTTCCATTTTAATTCGCTTTATCATCGCGTAATCGGAATCGTCGTCGGGGTCAAAGCTGCGGGAGTAAAAAAAAAAAACGATCGTTAAGATTTATCGATCGAGCGAAATCGGAGCGCAGCTACTGGCCTCGATCTCCCGACCGTCCATAGAAATTATATGTCGTGAGTCGGGACGATGAGTCACGCATTCACGACAGAGAATTACGAATTTCGTCACAAACTTCCGGTTCTCCTTACTGTTCGTAGGTTAAACCTTCGTAAACTTCGAAACCGGATGTTGGCTACCTTTTCTCGGAACTCTTCCGGTGGCCGCCGCGATCCATGATCGATGAACGCTCAACACACCTCGACGAACAAAACAATTGTATCTACACGAAGGCCGTGTTTTTTTGCACTCTCTTGTGTCCTCGCACTATCGTAAAACAAAACAATTCACAGTCGCGTCATCGTAAAATGACACGGCCATTGTTGCGCATGCGCACACGTCTGCGACAATTGGGAATCCTACGAGAAGCCCCGAGCCCGGTTCTTGCGGAAACGTCTACAAGGGAAAGCTTGTCCGAGTGGGAGCGGCTGATGAAAAAAACACGCAAGTTCTTGTTTGCATGTTAATTGTTTTACACTTTATTCGGATGATCTCTAGTCAAGGGTATCGTCTTATGCTTTTAGATTATCTCTGCACAGTGAAAAAAGTGTGTACTTTTTACAAAAACTTATTGTCCACAAACGACCACAATTTTTTATTTGTTGATTTTCCGATTGCACTATCGATCTCTAGTGTCACAAATAAAGCACAAATTGAAATTATTAATGACACGGAAGGTAAGAGGACAGGTTTTTATATTCAAACCTAAACAAACGAATGCGTTACTTATTTAACAAAATTATTTTTGAAATATTTTGTATTTCGACTTTACGAAATTATTTTTTACTGTGTACAAAGAAAAAACGAGAGTTTATACTTTCGGTCTTGAAATTTCATTGGATTCGTGAATCGGCGTACGAGGTTAAACGAAACCTTTCGTACGCGTAACAATTATCACTCGTCGACGAAGTTACGCAACGTTTCGTTGTAAAATTAACGTGAACAAGAATTGCGGAGATTCGTGGACAAGAATCTTTTCTACTGCGCATAGAACTTTCAGCGGGACTTCACATAATTCCCTAGCCTCGTGTTTGTCGCCCTGCGCGATTGTGCACTTCCGTCGTGGCCAATCGGGCCCCCATCGTCTCGAGAAAAGGCTGCTATTCGCCGACCGTTCGGGAATCCTTAATCGCAATGGACTTCACTCGTCGTCGACGAGACTCGGGCCCATTCAATACAACATAATTTACCTAATTTATTCTCATTTGTAACTATTGTTATTAATAATTTAATTTTGTACTTTTTCCGAAGGTTCTGAAGCGAGAAAAGAACACATGTGATACACACTGAGTCATATAGCTATTGAAATGTTCTATTTTTGATAAATCTGTAAAGGAGCAATCCGTTAATATATTACCAATATAAATAGAAATAATAATAATAATAAACTATTCTCAACCCCAACACCTATCAATCAGAGGGTTCCTTAGAGGCAATTCTGGGACACGCGCGGGTTAAATTATCCCGAATTGATCAGCAACTATAAGCGCTGCACACCACTGCAGCCCTCTTCCCATGTGACAAGCATTCAGGAGAGTACTCGGCAGAGCGACGGAGCTCCGCGAAAGTTGCGTGCAGTAATTCGGCAGCCCATTCCGTTTCCTCACAAACGGTTTCCCCATACACTCCGTTGATTGGTGGAAGCTCGGTTTCTAGACTTCCCCATTGGTGGAGGCAAGCATGGGTAGAATCGGTACGTGGAGGAATAGTGGGCAGCCCAGTAATCCTCAACAAGGCAGTAAACAATCCAATACGGTGGAATCTTAAACGGAAATACCATGGCCCATTGGCCAGTCCGGCGTATGTCTGTGGCCAATGCACGGTGACGCCCGTCCAAAAAAAAAGAAGCAAAAGCAGGTCAACGCGAGAACGGAGATATGCGCAGAGGGATCTCCCCTTGGCGTGTTGAGCGATTACGGTGATTCCTGACAATTCTTCGCAACGTGCGATCGTCGAACGTCAATAGGAACCCAGCGAAAAGTTACCCAAGATTAATTTACAAAAGTTACGCCAGCGTTATCGCTCCTCGAGCGCACAATTAACTGCAACATCAATTCCGACGAAAAACCATCCATCGATCACATGCGTGCGAAGCAAGATTTTTAATATTAACCAACGAATGGATTCCGAATCGCCGTTGCCAGCTAAGAGGTTGCGCGCATCGTTGAACGGTAATTTTCAGGTAACGGAATGCATAAGAGAATTCAAATTGCCGAGGCAGTTTCCGAGCATGGTGACGAAGCCGAACGCGGATGTAAACAGAGAGAAAGTCGCGAGACAAAATTATCACGCGTCCGCCGTCGCCGCGCTGCCGAAGGTGTCTTATCCCTCGAAAATCCTTCAGACCAAGGACACGACCTTGGTGCCGAATCTGATGCGAAAGATCAAGCTCAAGGCCAAAGACGGCAGGGATCTGGGTGAGGTGAACGTCCAGCATTTGCCGAAGAACATTCAGGGAAAGACCATATGCTTGTCCAAGAATGGGCTTAAGCACCAGCCGGAGGTCGTTCAGGTGGCGGAGAAACCCAAGGGCATAACGATAGGAGTTCTGACGCCGGTGAACATCGTCAAGGCTGAACTGCCAGTCATCTGCACTCCCGAGAGCAACTTTCCGTCAATGACGTGCGTCGCCAAGATCAACAACAACAAATTCATCGACGGCGGACACGAAAGAGATCCCAAGAAGGTGACGATCGTGGACCAGAAAAAATTGTCCACCGTCACGGATTCCCAGGGCAGGCCGCAGGTGCTCGTCTTTCAGTCGGGCAAGGGTTGGCACATGGTCAAGGTTGCGTCGGCGACGCCTCCCACGGTCGTCAAGGCCGCGCAGGCCAAGAAGAACGTTGTGGTGGGAAAATGGTCCCACTTACCGACGGTCGGTAAAGTCGCTGCGAACGGAGGGCAAAATCAAATATCATCTAGCGTGGCGAGTGTCCACAATTCTTGGGAAGTATCGTCGACGCCGACGACCAAAGTAACGAACTCCAACCAATCGAGCATGGTCGTGAGAAGATGGTGGCAGTCGAGAACGCCGGACAGCACGACGGACTCGAACAAGACGAGATCGCCGAGCGGGGTCGAAAGCGAGACATCGAAGCCGAAGATAGAGGTTTGCAGAATATTCGGACCTTCAAATCCGAAAGAAAATTCTCACGCGCAAAATAGATTACCGAGCGAGAATGGCAAAGCCGTCTCAACCGGAAGCGATTCTTCATCGCAGAAAAGTACCTCACTGAAGCAAGATGTTATGGTCGTTTTGCCGGGTGACAGCTCGGTCTCGATGGATGAGGAGTCTGGTGGCGAGACGGAGATCTGTAAGACGTCGGGCAGCTCGGTCGATAACGTGGGTGGCGCATGGAGAAGAAAATCCTCGGCCACAAACTGCGGCAGCGAGGTTTCGAAACACTCGAGGTATCTCACATCGGCGAAGAGAGGGGAAAGAAAATCGGTCGATAATCGAGACAAGGAGGAGAACACGCAGTTGAGCATCCTGGAGAAAGCTCTGAGCAGCGTGGAGGACGAGGAACTTCGAGCGAGGGCGCTGAAGGTGCTGGCCGAGTGCGGCATCGGCATGGAGAGGCTCGTGCCGATAAAACCGGCGTCCGATAAGAAATCTGTTAAGGACAGCGACACCCAGACGAGCGTCTTCGGCCTCTGGGATCCCGAGGATTTCGTGTGCGTGCCGAAGGACGGTCCGGGCGTTCAGAGGAAAAGACCGATTGTCCGGCAACCGCCGCTGAACGTCGCGAACGTCGTCGGCAACTCGCACTGGCAGGACTTGACGCTCCACGGCTTCGAGAGTCCGAACTGGTCGACGCCCGGGGACTCCGTCCTGAACGACTGGGTCGGCGACTGGCTCAAGGACAGCGACGCCGCCACGATGGTGCAAAACCTGCTCGAGAAAACTAATCCCAATCCCGTGAGGCCCGAAGTCGTCGAGCAGCTCGAGGAGGACTTCAAGACTTACAACAAATACGACGAGGATGGGTTGTTGAACATTCACAAAGCGGTAATCGCCGATCAGCCGAGGACTGTTCTGCGGCACCTCAAGGTCTTGAAAGCCTGCAGAGAGTCCGTCGATTTGCAAACGGCCGATGGAAAGGTGAGCTGCCGACGCTCTTGTACTTTTTTCTATTAACTTGCTTAACTAAAAGATTCGGCCGGGAGTCTCGCTTAGCGCTGTACAGATAGACTGGCCTAGCCGGCTAAAATATCTTATCCGGCTAATGGATTTTATAGCTTGGCCGACCAAGCCGTCTTAGCCGGCTAAACTATTTTAGCCGGCAAATCCGTTTTAGCCGGCCAATCTATTTTAGCGGGCCACGTGCATAAAATCGAGCGCCTCAATCTCGCATTGTACTTTAGTCCAAAAAGGCCAGCGGATTCGTGTTCAGCGCGCAAAAATACGTTGGAATACGTGTCCATTTTTTTCCTTTTTCAACGTCCCCGAACGGCACGATAAAACTATCCTAAAACTTCGGATAAGGCCCTATTTTGTGTACTTTTTTCCGTAGAACACGATGGAGACCCGGGATTTTCCGTAGCTCCATTGGGAGCCGAGATATCGACCTTTGAAAATCACGAAAATCGACGTTTTTCCAAAAGTGGCTCAAACATTTAAAAATCGTTGTTCTTTCGATTCTTTTTTTGTTTCAAAGCTATATTCGATGTATTTTTTTTCGCTGATCATGAATATAACAATTATTTTATTACCAACCCAATATTCTTCATTTAAATCTTAAAAATACATATATATATATATAGTGTAAAAATCACTATAACTCAAAAAAACTGATATAGAAATTCGATAAAATGCTCTTGGAAGATTAATTTTAACGATATTATATTTCTGTAAAATAATATTTTATCGTCCATATATAGTGCGTTATTGTTATTTGAAATTTATATTTCAAAAACGATAGTGATATTTCCTTATTTTATTAATTGTATCGATTTCTTGATTTTTCGTACAGACGAGTTTGGAGCTGGCGGTGAGCTGCAAGGTTTCACTGAAGATCGTTAAGATGTTGCTGGACTACGGAGCGCAGCCGACGTGCAGTGAGGCGGCGCACGACTCTGCGCTGATCATCGCGAGCAAAAAATCGCTTCCCGTTTTAATGGAACTCATTCCTTTCGCGTCGCCGCGAGGGTCGCTAGATAACTACGACTCATCGGGTTTCACGGCCTTGCATCACTGCGCGCAGAACGGCGACGAGGTCGGTGTCAAAGCGCTGGTTCGGGCCTCGGCGAACATCGACCTGCAGGATCGCAGGTCCGGCAGAACTGCGCTCTTTCACGCTGTGGAAAACGAACACATGGAAATCGCGCAAATACTCCTGGACAACGGAGCTCAGCCGAACATCACGAATTACTCCGGGCAGTGTATCACGAATTTGATCGATGAGAGCAAGCACTATAGCTTCGCCGAAACGTTAAATCGACTTGCCAAATAGAAGCAATGAAAAAAAGTTAGAGTATATAAACTTTTCAGAGCTGGGAACTTTGTCAAATACCGCTAGTTGATCGATTTACTAAAAGAAAGAATGGTTAAAAAAATTGTAAACGCCGTCGGCTTACCTATACAGTGAGTCCGTTGTTACAGCGTCTTTTACGAATTGTAGGTTTGGGTTTTGATCGACATCTGACTGAACTATGATACGACCTATTTTGTACAATCTCTATGGAATCTAGGAAATATTTATAGTAGATGAGAGAAATCAAATAGCGTGGAAATCACAAGTACCTTCATACGTAATGTGGATGACCAAAATCGACTTAATACATACAAACATCTGGGAAATTACTTGAAACTTATTATAATGTACAGTTTTATCGCAAGGATGCGTTAACTTATACGAGGATTGTTGAAGCCATATTCGACGTTACTGATCTCGAAATGTATCTTAAGAGAGCGTTTGAGAGACTTTAGTATTAACAATTTTAATTATTGACGACAAATCCTAAATTTCTTTGTTAATTGGTTTTTTTTAAATAATCATTGCGGATGAAGTCCGGAAAAGTCCGGTGATTACCGGAAGTGCGTGCGAAAAGTGGAACGCACGTTATTAAGACTTATTTTTATTGCTTACGAATAATTCCAATTAATCCTGTATATTACACTGTACAGCAAAAAAAAAAAAGAAGTTTTGAACGTCTGATCGATGGTGGTACCAACTTTTTTTCTTTCACATCAGCACGTACGGATCATGGCAATACGGAAAGTTCAAATAACTCCAGTATTTATTGCAAGAATCAGCGGTTTAACAAGCTGCGCGCACATTTGAGATATCAAGGAAATTTGAAAAATTTTGGTACTAACAATTTTAATATAGTCGATAAATCTTGCCTTTGTTGATTGCTTTGCTTTTTTAAAACAATCATTGCGGATGAAGTTCGGGAAAGGCCAGTGATCACCGGGAGTGCGCGCGAAAAACGAAGCACACGATATTAAGGCTTATTTTTATTGCTTGCGAATAATTCCAATTAATCCTGTATATTAACCCTACAGCCAAAATAAGAAAACCAAAAATTCTCTCGGAGTGATCTCGAAGATGTACCCAATTCTTTTTTTCTTTTGCAGCAGCGCCTACGAATCATTGCGATACCGAACGTTCAAATAACTCCGGTATTTACCGGAAGAACCAGCGGGGTAGGATGCGCGCGCAGCGTGTACGCAGCGGAGCTTCCACACGCGATAAATATAATTCCAGCTGTGAAAAACATGGCGAAGACTGCTATCGTTCGTTCGAGCTATTCCACCTAAATTTTGTAAATACAAGTTGTCACTCGAACTGAACTACACACGCGCCTTCGCAAAATGTTAGCGAGACGTTTGCAAGCTCTTCTCAGTGCGCGGGAGCGCGCGGCACTTCTTCGATTGTACTTCGCCGGTTCCCACGCGCAACCTAACCTCCAGTCGCTCCGATACAAGACGACAAGTGAAACGATCACTTCGACAATAAAGACGAAAACTCCCCTGGCAACTTGCACGACTCGACAATGGCTCGGCGGAAAGGTGAGAAACGATCAAATCATATCGAGAGGTTGTTCAACGCTGACCGACGACGATGCAAGCGCGGCGCAGCACGTCTCGGAAAACAGTTACGCCCGCACGATCCTCGCGAGCTCGAAGCTCGATCTAAAATCCCTCGGACCACCGTTGGAAATTACCGACAACGTGACAGACGACGAGGCCAAAAGTATTCTCGAACAAGATTGGAAAGCCGCGAGCGCCGACGAAACTCTCGAGGCTTTCCGGAAACTCTCGTGCAACGCCAAGGTCACGCCGCAGCAGCTCGACGACGAAAAACACAAGAATGTTCTCACTTCGCTGGCCGCGAAATTAGCGGAACTTAGCGACGATCAGCTTCGGAAGATTTACCAATGCTGCCTTGTCTGGGAGGATGTTGAATGGTCCAAATGCGTTGCTTACACGGATCTGTGCGTGGCGATGAACGACGAGTGCACAAAGCGTCTGGCCAATTGGACTCCGGACGAGGCTTTCATCATGTGCGACTACCTTCATCAGCTGAGACTCGTCCGGAAATATAAATTTCCCTGGATCGCACTGAAAAAGTTTGGTACAAGGCCGAATCGCATGAATCCTGGAAATCTGCTGCACTTCATGTTTCTGCTCAATGTGTGCAGAAAACCACCCATTAACATGTATGAGATAGAGTACAGATTCGACAAAGTTCTGGACGAATACACGGCTGACGAGCTTGGCGTTGTGGCCATGGGATTCTTCAAGAGTCAGACCTCTCTCAGAGATCAGAAAATCGTATCCAGGATACAGGTGAAGGTCCTCGAGGTCATAGACACAATAAACGACATCAGCTTCAGCGCTATTATGAAAATAACGCGGTAAATTTTTTAAAATAAGATTATCAATATATATAAGATGCCATTACATAATAAGCTTATAAATACATTTTTAATGAAACGAACATTAGCTTCAACGCTATAATGAAAAAACACGGTAATTTCTTCACAAGGTTGCCAATATATACAGATGATATTATTATTATTATTATTATGAAACTGATTATTTTTCAAGTTATAGATACAGCACCGGCCTGAAGGACTTGAACCTCATGGAGAATATTCTCGAGGCGATAAAACCCCGAGTTCAGAAGCTCACGATACCGAGCTTGGTCCACATGATTCACGCGGCCGCGTACGTTCAATTGCACAACGCGGAGTTGATGCAGATGATAATGGAGAGGTGACAAGCGTTAAAATTCGTTTTGCACAAAAACATAGCCGATTATAGTCCGTGCTAACGATAATCGATTTTTACTATTTGCAGATTCATGACGGACATTGATTCGGCGAGGCTCAAGGATCTGGAGAGGTTCACTTGGGCACTGTCCATATACAATTACGACGCGAAATTGCCGATATACGAAAAGATCGTCGAAAGTTTGCGAGATCCGAAGCGCGAGGCCGAGGTCGAGCGGTGAGTTCTCCTCGCACCTGACCGTAGTTAAAGAAGACTTCGACGTCAAAGAAAACAATTCATCTTCCAGTTACGCGACGATACTTCCGACGATTTTGATGCACCTCTCGAATATGGGAATATTTCCCATGGACCTGATAAAGAAAGTTTTTGATCCCGCATTCCTGCAGAAAGTTTACAACAACAACGCGTACAAGATCGGATGGGATTTTTTCGCTCTGGAGAGCAACTTGAAGACGGAGCTGCCTGATTACGAGGGACCATTTCTGTCCGACAATATTCGAAAGTTTCTCGCGAAGGTAATTCGTTCGAAAATTATGAACCTCTCTAGAGAGCAGTGGCCGAGTGGTTCGGGTCTAGGTTCGATCCCCGGTCAGGCATCAATGGATTTTTCTATCTGCTTTCTGTAATTCCGGTGGTTCGGAACCCACCGCAAAAACAGTACAGTAGACTCCCATGTATTCAAGGTAATGTGGGGAGAGCTTCAAAAAAGGGTGAGAATCTGGTTTTCCCAAGCACACCTTTCGATGGTTCGCTTGGCGGATGTTTCAAAGGAAAGTAGAAGGAACTTTGGTTGTGTTTGCCCTTAATGGGCGTGAGACCTTCGGTTCGAGCATAAGATGAAGGTTTCGTGTCTGATTCTTTATACACTATCTGTAATCCCTAGGGGATCGGGATTTACGAAACCACAATACCCCAATAAATTCTCTCTGGAGTAAACGAGAGGAACGTGAACGTAATTGTGCCGTTAATTCTTGCAGAAATATCTTACGGATCTGATGGCGACGAAACCCTTGCAAGTTCATTCCTCCGACAAGTTTATACTGGAAGTGGCGCACATGTGCAAGGTTAAGCATTTTCAGCTTGACAACTTCGGTAACTCAAGTTCGCATTCGATGGTTACTGAGCTAGTTTTTTTTCTTTTTGTTTCCCTATAGTTGGCTCTGGGATCCGAGACAGCGATTCACATAGATCACATCTTGCCGCACTTCGTAAAACCCGATATAATAATAAGTCTCGATCAGAAGAACGAACCGGTCGCGCCGGGGCCGATCTTGTCGAAAACTGCTCTGGGCACGATAAAGCGAGCGCCAACGGAGGCTGGCGATCTCCGCTGGATCGCCATCGTTCTCGCTACGCAGAACCAAATGATCAGGCGCAGTGATCAGTACATCGGTGCGCTGATAACGAAAGTCCGGCAGCTCAGGAAACTCGACTACCATCCAATCGTGGTGCGCAAAATTGAACCGCGACCTTTTTTTTTCCCTGTCGAAGTCCAATCCACGATATTAAAATTTTGTTTCAGGTGTCTTACATCCAATGGAGGACGCTGCCGAATCTCGAAACCAAGCAAAACTATCTTCGGAGTATTCTGCCTCCGTCTGCCGCTCGTAAAGTATCGGCTGAGGCCGTTTAATCCGCAAATCACAAGTTACATGGATTATCAACGAATAATCTCAAAAGTTTTCCGGCGGTCGTGACCACCTCTGCATATACTGTACAAAGTGTGCTATGAGTTAATAATTGCGACTTCGCCTCCACGAGGCGAAGGTCTAAATACATCGGCACGCGGATCATTGGTCCGCTGTTCGTATTTTACTCGACGAGTAAAACGGCCGCCTAGACGTTGAAAAAACCGTTGAGGAATTTCTTCGTGTACTCGTAAGTCAAGAATAGGGCGGCCGTGGCTGGCATCGTTCTGATTAACGTCGGTTTCAGACCGTTGTACAACGCGCCGATTCCCTCCTTTCTCAGGATATCCTTGAAGATCGCCGCGGCTGGTACCCTCAAATTTTGTACCTAAGATACGAACAAAAAAAATTCAAATTCCAAGTTTTGTTAATCGACAGGAATAATCGTAAAAAAACGCGTGAAAATCAAGATTTTCACAAAGCTTTCTCCTATAATCTACTTTTGTGTACAAAGCTTGTATGATAAATTATTTCCCGTCATTATTTGGCATCCTCATAGAGGAAGCTTTGTAAGTATAAGAAAATAATCGCGTTTGAAAAATACAATTACAAAAAATCACCAGTTTTGGCAGTATTCACTACAAAGAATCCCTATAATAATTGTAGTTTTTCGTCGTTTCGGAGCCGCGTCTGATGTATTTTTTCCCACTGATCACGAATCTGCGATTTACTTGACTCGTAGCTCAATGTTTGATACCGAAACTTGCTCCAGAAACACTAATTTTACCTAAATTCAAAAAATTAAGTAGGGACCATCGGTCAATTATAATTGTAAGATAATTATAATTGTAAGAGTTGGAGTGCGGACAGATTTTTTTAGCAAAGTTCAAAAACGCGTTGGCCTTCAACGACTGAAAGCATTTTGCTAAACATTTAACCAAACATTGAGGATCTGCCTCAATGCCTAACTCAGCTTGATAGCTCAGACCGTTTTCAAGTTATTTGTATAGAAAAATTATATAGAAATATTTATATAGAAATATTTCTATGGCAATATTATATAGAAAAAAAATGTTTCACGAAAACAAAGCTTTTTCTATGATGAAGCAAAAGTTATAAATTTATCGAGACTCACTTGAATTCTGCTTTTGACCACATCAGCCGGAAATATGACTAGCCAGAGAACGCTGCCGCCGACCGCACCGGCGACCATCGTCTTCTGCCAGCCGATGTCGTCCCTGCTTTGTCCGGGTTTCGCCAGCAATTCCCTCGTCGCTTCGTAACCGCCGAAGAAGAAAAAGTAACCGGGCATCTCCCTGGCTATCGTCGACGACAAACCTCTGAACATACCGCCCAGTCCATTCTGCCGGATAATGTCTCTGGTCAGGCTCCACGGGCCGATACGTTTCTAAAAAACGAAAACGAAAGAAAATTGAACTTCAATCAAGCTGACGACGGTATCACAGGAAAGTGTGCGGACGATTTTCTCAACGGACCACTTGGACTCCAACGACTGCGTTCTGCGATTGAACTTCCCGCATCGCCTGCAGACGACACTTCACCAGCTCCGTCGGACACAGAGTCAGCGACGAGAAGAACGCCGCGAAGAAGCCAGCGCATGCGTTTCCGAGGGAGCTCAGATCCTCCACTTTTTCCTTCCCTGAAGATAATAAAATTTCGATAAAATCTTGGGACCCTCGTAGGTCTTCGGGAAGATAGTTTGTATTTTTTTTCATTTTTTTGGTAATGTAAAAATAGGAAATAAGTGGGTACCGAGCACGCTGGCGATTGCCTTCTGGCAGCCTCCATAAGCGACGAACAGGACCGAATTTTCGGCCACGTTTGCAACGACCGCCGGCACAGTTCCCGCGTACAGTCCTCTCGCTATCCCGTCGGTTTTCAATGTACGCACGAAACAATCGACCATTCCTCTGTACATGCTCGGGAAAGTTTGCATCTTGACTTTTACCGTGTCCAGAGGCTGGCCCGTATAAGTTACAGCTATACCACCTAAAAAAAAAAAATCGATATTTACCAATTGCTATTTTGTATTTTAATTATTTCGTTTTAACGTGTTCACTAGCAGTTTCGTAGATATATATGTTTTTCGGTATTAAATATATTTTAATGTGCCGGAAAATTGATGACTCGAGGAGTTTATCGTGCGCGCGACTGCTATCTTAGCTTCACGCTACAAGAGCACGGTCATTGATGAGAAGATAGGGCCGTGAGCTCTGAAGCTGATAATAACGCGGAGATAGTTTACGAGCGTGGGTATTTCAGCAACGGTGACGCAGAAAGTTTCGTCGCGGCTACTCGTAATTTATTTCTATCGCCGATAATTATTTTTTTTTTAATCCCTGTCATGCAATTCAAACGTTCTTCATTGGAATTACATTTTCCGTCGTCGTATTTATTTAAACCGTCGGTCTCCGATGTCAATTGCGCAGGTTTTCTTATTAAAGACCAAAAATTAAGAAAAATGTTAATTATAGAAATTATTAAATTATTATTATTATTTTTATTGTCGGATTATTTTAGTGAAAATATGTATATATTTTTTTATTTCATAATTCAAGTGAGCAAATATCAGTTTCGATTACGCAAAGTCAATAATACGATCCCGATAAAAACAAGAGGAGTCTGTAAAAGTCGGGTGCACACGTCATTCGGGGTATCAACGAGATCTCTATAGTACATTATCGCGAGAACAACGAGCTGTTACTGGACCATCTGTGTACCTAAAAAAAAAAGTGGAAGGAATGTAAAAATTTAATGTTCCAACGAAGATCCATACGAAACGGAATTTCAAAGATTAATCTACGATAATGAATATTTTTCGTTACCTAAGGATCCAGCGATAAAGTCGATCAAGCCGGCCTTCAAATGTTTTACACGTTCGCCCTCACACTCCATGAGAGCATCCATCCCGGCACAGATCCGTCGAGCTTGGTTGCTATTTACGCCGACTACCAATAGCCTATTATTATCGCATATCGCGTAATTTTGTTTCTTTTAAATAACTATATATACGTCGGCAATTCGTCAATCTGTCAGGGTACCAGACGAGAAACGTGTCTAAAAACCGTGAAGACGGTTTCCTCGGCGCGAGGACCACGAGACTGAACGGGCTTGCGCAATCCACTCTGAATCTCTCGTTGCTCCAGCCCCTCCACTCGTCACTCCCGCGAACTGCGCATGCGAACTCGAGAGCTCTGATAGCGAGGTCTTTGATGTTCGTAGATCGATTTCAATAGTTCATAAAGCCCGTTTGTCGTTCTGCTTCTTGTTTCACTCAAGGCGAACGAGTGTCTGATAATCTACGGCCCGATCTGAAGTTTACCCGATTCATTTATTCGACGTTCAGCTGCGATAGATCGGAGGCGATGAACTCATGCGTGCGTCGATCGCGGCGTAAACAAGACGCACATATAGAGCTCCGCGCAACGCTACGAAGCTTGTCACTCGAATTCCTCGCATCTAAACACTAAAACGCGACATCCACGATGTTAAACATGCGTTTGAACGGTGATAATTTATTTCCTGCGGATTATATCGTCGAAATCGTGAACGGAAACTCGCGACGACATCGAACCGCCATCTTGACGCTTCGCGCGCGGTTGCCTAGCAACGCGCGCACGAACGCCGAACGGTCGTCATGGCAACGCATTTTAGCCAACTCCATAAAAAAATATCTCTATACGAATACTCGCTTTGTTATTTTTCAATGGTCGTAGATTGACGAACGAAAAATTATACGATGCGAATACAACGAATTACTCTCAATCTTCGAGCAACGAGTTTCGATGAATAATTATTATCGAGCCGCGACCAAACAATGCGTGCTTCGATCGCAGCGTAAACAAGACCCACATATAGAGCTCCGCGAAACGCTACGAAGCTTGTCACTCAGATTTATCTCATCCAGACGATAAAAAGTAACATCCACGATGTTCAACACCCATTCGAACGATGGCAATTTATTTAGAGAAAATTATCTCGCCGAAAGCGTGAACGGAACTTCGATACGACATCGAATCGCCATTTTGACGCCTCGCGCGCGTTGCCTAGCAACTGCGTGTACGAACGCCGAGCGGTCGTCATGGCAACGGAGTTTAGCCAACTCCCTAGAGAAACATCCCTACAAGAATATTCGCTCTTTTATTTCGTAGTTATCGTAGATGGACGAACGAAAAACTGCAGATGCGAATGCAACGAATTACTCTCGATCTCCTCGCAACAAGCTTAATGAAAAATTACCATCGAGCCGCAGTGGAGACGCTCGCCGTTTTACCCACGAGTGCGAATGTCAACAGGCTGGATGTTCGATTCGCTAAAAGTCCCTAGCCCGACACATTCGGATCTCGTATACGCATGACGTACGCGATACCGTGTAGTCCTAAAACGGTGAATTGTTTCGACGTCTCGAAAATTAAAACGATCCCGCGACGTGACGATTAGTTTGGGTCGTCGACAAAAAAATTCTTCGTCGATCGCCCTCCGGCTCGAGTTGCTCGTTCGACGCCGATCGGGCTGTCGTTTCGATGCTCGGGAGTTAAGTCAAGTGTGTGTATGTGTGTGTCTCGAAATCTGCCATGATAGATCGGAACGCGTCTTCTCTGTGCACCCCGTGAAAAAAAAAAAAAAAAAACGTCTGTGTGTACTCGGATGAAAAATGCGGAAACTCCGCTCTGAGGAGTGGCAATTTACGGTGAGTGAGGAAATCGTCGCTTCAAGCTCAGAGGCTCCCGATCGTGCCGTCGAGCTGAGACGTCGATCCGCGGCGCGAGGAGAGCGAAATACCGACGGGGCGAACGAAAAGCAGTGTCGGTCGGTGTTTCTCGGGGCCGTCAGCGGCCATTAGCGTTCGGGGGGCATGGTCGACAGACCTCCGTGTCAAATTGTCAAAATATCGGGTTCTCATGCGAGCTGGCTGCTGAAATTTCGCGAAGCTGCTCGCGAAACAAAAGGCGCTCGGTAGCGAGCCCGTGAGCTTCCGGAACGCGGAGCGTCGACGCTCGACCGATGTCCCAAACAAGTAGTTTTTTTTTTTTTTTTTTCGTTCCACTCATCCGACAGATGAAACTTGCGCGTATGTCGACGACGAACGTCGCGAAGAATCGTTCGATGTAACGCGCGAGGGGACGCGTTATCGTCCGACTTGTACAATTCGCGGCTGGTCGGTGAAATCATAAAAACAAAGAATGGAAGAGATTCTTTCGAAGGTAAAAGAACTCGGTCGTCGAAACATACCCGACGAGCCCCGAAATGCCTCCGCGTTTAATTAATGAAAACTTCGAATCTCGGCAGGGTTGTCGTAAGTTTTTTTGTTGTCGCAAATGTTTTCTAAACGCTTTGTCGTGTTGTTGTGTGGGTTATTCACACGAAGCTAGATCCCTTGGATTTACGGAGAGAGTGAATCTCGCGTCCTCGAACGATTAATGATTTTTCAACGAGGTCCGGCTGTTTATAGAGAAAAAAAGGCTCGCTGAGTTAACGAGAGTCGGATAGTCGACGGTCGGTAAGAGGTACTAGAATCAATATCATAATGCGAAGATGTTTTATTTTTCAATGAAAACAATGTGGTTTAAAAAAAAAAAAAAAAAAAAAATGTTTTTTTTTTCTGTGTGCAAATCGTAGCTATTGGCACGATCTCGGGGACATGCCTGGTCGTGCCTCGAGATCGTATGAATAATTGAGACAGTTACGTTATTGTCGGGAATCGATTGTATATGCTAATGCAACGGAGTTTAGTGAGTAACGAGACATGTTTTTTTGTTTTTGTTTATATTTTAGTGATCGTAAGGGTCGCAGAATGGTGGTGGATTGCCTGTCAGTCCAGGGGTCGGCAGCTGTAGCGAGGAAGCAGGAGAGGAGAATAGGAGGCGGAGCGGTAGGGGCAAAGATGCAACCCAACGGAGGCAGCGGCGGCGGCATGACTCCTAAGGAGCTATGCGACAACGACGACCTGGCAACTTCGCTCGTTCTCGACCCTTACTTGGGTTTCATAACACACAAAATGAACGTCAGGTAATTTCCTCCGTTATTTCATATCTAGAAAAAATAAAGATTTTTTTACTTTTTAAAAATTTATTTAGTTTATTTTATTATTTTGTTTATTTAGTTTATTGCATTATTTTATTTATTTCATTTAATTCATTATCTTATTTATTTCATTTTGTTCATTATTTTATTTACTTTGTTTTATTTACAGAAGCCCGTTTAGATTTTCTATTTATCTTTCGATAATTCTTAATTATTTTTATCTATAATATAGATTTTTTTTTTTTTCGACGCAGGTATCGACCGTTAAAGGCGAACAAGGAGGATCTCCGTAGGATAATCACAGACTTCATACAGAATCAGAACTACGAGAAAACGTACAAAAAATTGATGGGCGGCGACTGGGGAGCTCGATTGCCGCACACGAAGTCGAAGCAGCAGCAGATTAATTTGGAGAAGCACGTGAGTATTGTACCGACGGCAAAGTAAGCATATGTGAGAGTATCAGTGAAAAACGTCGGTACCGATCGGCAATAACTAAAAATCAGCAATACTAACCGTGTTGGTTCCTCACAAAATCCTTTCCATCGACGACGATCAGGTTTACCGATATTTGAGAGTTTTCGACAAAGACTCGGGTTTTGCCCTGGAAGCGTGCTACAGGTACTCCCTGGAGGGACAGAAAGGTGCCAAGATATGCGCGACCCGGAAATGGCTCAAACATGACAAGATTCCGTGCCTCGTTGGTTGCATCGCTGAACTCAGCGAAAAGGCAAGTATAAATAAAGAAAACCGAACCATTTTTAGAAAACCGAACAATTTTCGGAAATCGAACAATTTTTAATTTTCATGTATTGTTATTAATTTGCAGGAAGAAGCGGCGCTTTTGCATCCGGGAAAAAACGACTTCTCAGTTATGTTCAGCTGCAGAAAGAACTGCGCGCAGCTCTGGTTGGGTCCAGCCGCTTTCATTAATCACGATTGCCGAGCCAATTGCAAAGTACGTTTAAACAAAAAAACAAATTTACAATTTTCGCCACGTTACGATCGTTACATTATTCGTGTTTATTTTGCAGTTCGTAGCGACCGGACGTGACACCGCTTGCGTCAAGGTCCTCCGGGACATAGAAATCGGCGAGGAGATCACATGCTTCTACGGTGAAGATTTCTTCGGCGATGGCAACTGCTACTGCGAGTGCGAGACCTGCGAGAGGCGGGGAACTGGAGCTTTCGCGAGCCAGAAACCTGGCGACGAACTCTCCACTGGTAGAAAATTTATCTCAAAATATATAACATTTTCCTATCGCATGTACGTACAATCTTGTTTCTGTGAAGTGAGCGCGGAATAGCACTTCTTCGCATCGCGTGCGATAAAAATACTGCGGATGCGTACAAACGCAATATGGTCTTTTTTTCTCGCACTAATGCGAGAAAAAAAGAAAAAGTGACTTTCTGCGCACACTTCCCAAAAACGAAAAGCGGGATTTTCGTGAATTTTTGTTTTGAAAAATTATGGAAACTGCAGAGGCGTAGACAGATGAGTCCTTACTCGTGTAAATGCTGCACTCGCTTTCGGCTCGTGCGGTATATTCACACTTGTCAAGGCGTCTCTTTCTGCGCTCTTGCCATACAAATAACTATTCCCGTTCCAACATGGGGCAATCACAAAAATAATTCAATAACAAAATTATAAGATTATTATTATCTTATTATAAAATTATTATTATTTTATTATAAAATTATTATTATTTTATTATAAAATTATTATAATGATAATAAAAAAATGTTTATTATTTCTCAGGCTATCGTCTCAGAGAAACGGACAACCGCATAAATCGTACGAAGCATCGTCAGCAGCCGCCGAGTAGTTCGGGCAACAAGCAGCAGTCGGACGGGTCTCTGGCCGATAGGAACGGCGTGCTCGTCGGAAGCGCTGCGGTTGCGCCGCAATCACTCAGTATGAAAGAGCTCCGTCGCAAAGGGCTTACAAAGTATGACGCGGAACTTCTGATAGCTCAGGGTTGCAGGTTCTCCGACATCGCCCAGCAGCAGGATCAGCAGCAGGGAAGTCTCGACGACGGAACGAACACAACGGGCCAGGCCGGTTCTCGAGCTCATCCGTCCTCCAACGTCGGTTCCTCGACAACGAGAAATCTTCGTAACAAGCAGCACCAGACCGGCAAGAACGAAAGCAACAACAACAACAACAATCACAGAAGCGTCAAGAACGGTCAGAGTCTCAGAGCGTCGAGGCTGCAGAAGAGAACGGAAACGAAGAGAACGCGAGCGAGCGAGGACGACAATTCGACGCCGCTGGGAAGTTCGTCCGGCGACGGTGAAGGCGAATCCTCGGAGTCGAACAATCACCGCAAGGACGACTCTGACAGAGTGGCAATGGACGAGGACAGTTCGTTCTCGCTCCTGGACAAGCAACAGCGTTCTCAGGACGAATGCAAGGAGAATTCCACTGAGTCTGCTCAATTCTCGGACTCGAGTTCGAACATCGACGACGCCGCTCTCGTCATCTCGTCGGACAAACAACAGATTTGTCAGGTGTTCGTCAAGGAGGGCAGCGGCGACAGTTCGATGGACGTCGACGAGGCCGCGAGGGACGACGATCCACTGAAGATGGAGTTGCCGGACGCGAGTCCGGAGAAGGAGACTCTTCGACGATCGGTCTCGAGCCTCGAGCGAACCCACCACGGCGCGACGGTCTGCGGCAACGCCCGATCGACCGTTCGCTCGCGCGAAACCTCTTCGAAGCATTCCGAGCCGCTCGAGCCTCGCGAGACGAATCGCACCAAGGACATTCACAGTTCGACTCTCTGTCAGCTCAACGACAAGGAAGACTGGACCCAGAACACTGAGAAAATCAACGACGATCGTCCCGGCGATTTCGCGTCTCTCGCAGCGGCCGGCGAGAAGGAGAATCGGAAGTTGCTGCAGACTGTCGTCGATTCCCGCGACATGGAGCACAGAAAATCACCGGCTCACGGGGAGACTCCGCGAAAGTCGAGCTTTCGCGAGGTCGAGGCGAGGATCGCGACTTCGCACACCGACAAATCGAGCGAAGCATTCTTTCGTATAAACTCCGCGAAGCTGCACGCGGCGACGGAATCGCTCGGCAAGGGAATAAGAAGGAAACTCGACAGTTCCAAGGGCGATGTGCCGATGGAAACGCTCAACGGCGATATTTACGGTGTGGATCAGCTGGCCGGCGACGAGAACGGAAGTACGAACATCCGTGGAAGAAACGACGATTGCCTGGCTCGATACCGCGGCGATATACAGCGGGAGGAGCACGAGCGAGTCAACGTCTTCGAGCGAAACGACAGTTCGTCGCGGGAGGAATCTCCGAGCGAGGAGACGGACGATGGATCGAGTAGGCAGCAGCAAGAACAGCACGAGACTACGGAAAATCAAGGCGATGTTCGCGAGGAAGACACGAGCTATTCGGAGACGATCACGGAGGGAGCGCCCAAAGAACCCGCGCAGATCGACGGGTCCGAGGGGAACCCGTCGAGCAAGAACGAGGACTCGTCGGATTTCGAGAGTCAAAAAAAATCGGAGGACAGCAGAAGTTTGACCCTAAAAAGATCGACGACGTCGGTCGATAAAACGGAGACCGGCTCGCGGTCGCGCAGGCGAAGCAAGAAGAACGCAGGCGACGGCGCGACGAAAACGAGACGGGGAAAGGTTTTGTCGTCAACGACCGAAGAGGAGGTTGGAGCGGGTGTTACCTCGGGCTCAAGAAGCCGCAGCAAGGTGTCCAAAGGAAACGGAAGACTGACGCGGAGCCAGCGGAGAGATAGACAGAAAGTCGTCAGTGACGAGACGGCCGCTGCGACGGCGGTGGTCGTTGGAGTTGCCGACGACGATTCAGGGATTCAGGGGGACATATACGAGTTCAGCGAGAAGGAGAGCAATCTCGATGACGTCGATCTGCCGTCGACAATTCGGCGCAACAAGTACGAGCACAGGGAAACTGAGAACGCAGAGTCCCGATTGCAGAACACGGCAGGGTACAGCGAATTCGCGAAACTTGAACCGCCTGTGTTGCAGCCTGAGGAACCTTGGCCCTCGACGGAAAGCGATGGTCAGGCTAGTCGGGTCAACGAATCCGACGAGGGCCGGCAGTCGAGGGAAAATTGCTTCGAGTCGGGAGATAATCGACACAGGTTTGTCGGATTTTTTGTTCGATCGACGAGTATTTTTTTTTTCTTTTCTTTTATGACCTTTTATTAAGGATGTTGGAGCGCTCCACTGTCGTCAAATGAGTGCTACACTTTTAACGCTTCGTGGTCACCCTGGGTAAAATCCACCCGACGACCACCTTTCGGTGTGAATACCTATTCCGTGACCACCTTTCGGCGTGAATACCTATTACGGCGTGAAAATAGTTAATTTTAGGCAAAAATATAAAAAACTTACGGAGTTATGATTTTTTTTAGTAAAACATTCTTTTTCCGTTTTTCTTTATGAATTTTTTTTTAATATGTTGGTATTTGATTTCTCATTTATCAAATTTCGTACATCAACTAGAATGTTTGAAGGATGTTCTGTAATTTTTAAAAATTTTTCCGACCGATAGGGTCACAATATTGATTCAAAAATCGACCCAGTGTGACCATCGAGATCGGTGAAATATCCGTGACCACGCCTGGCGAGAGTGGCTTAAGCGGCGCTTAAGAGCGATGCGTATTGTAAATATTCGGCCCATGCGCACATCGGTCCGATATTACTTCTCGCACTAACGTTTACTTCTCGCACGCTTTAAGTGACCACATCACAACCTGCGTATAATGTTCGCTTTACCGCACTTGTGTTGCAAAGTACTATTCCGATACTGGTGCAATAAAACTTTTTCTCCCGAGTATCAGTTAGCAGCACGAGAGTTGCAATTACACGAGTCAAGAAAAAGTCTGTACAAGGGACTTCAAAACTGTAGCACTCCTTTAACTGGTGTGAAGGTCTTCAACCTCCTTAAGCCATATTTTCATACACACAGTTCGATATACGACAATTCGTATGACCGAAAGTGAAAGTTTTTTTTTTTTAATGCACATAATTTATTCGATCTTTGGCCTTCGGTAACGCTCTACATTCATCTACACCTTGTCCATCTTCCAAGGTTTTCGCGAAGACCTTGAATTTTGCAAAAAAAAAAAAAAATATATAAGTTCAGAATCCATCGAATAACGTTTGCCGCAATTTCAGGTCCACCGCGAAGCAGGACTCGAGCAGCTCGAGGAAATCGTCGGCGTTGCCGACTTACCAGTGGCAGACCGAGCCCCAGTGTCAAGTTTGTCCAGCGACCCCCGAACGACCCGGCGGCCGATTAAAGCTGACCCTCCGCATGAAGCGCTCGCCGGTTCTCGACGACGTCGTCGAGTCTGGCACGAGCCTGAGCGAGGACAGCTACGAGCCCGAGTACGAGGTGCTCAGGGTCGAGGGGGTCGAGTCGGAATCGAGACGCCGGAAGAAGCACAAGACCCGCGACCGCGAGAGGCGGCACAAGAGGCGCGAACTGAATCTCGATCCTCCACCGTTGCCGATGAAGAGGCTCCGACTGATATTCGGCAACGAGACACACACCATCGATCTGCCGCACTCTTAACGAATATAATCGCGATGAGACTTTTTTCGCCGGTGTAAATCACGATTATAAAAAAAAAACCCAACGTTTCGACAGATGTTAAACGGATTCGTATGTAGGATAAATGTAAATGTTGAATCGTTGGACGACGAGAGAGAACAAAGAAAGAATTGATAAGAAAAAGAAAAAAAATCCTCGAGACCGCGCTCGATTAGACGCCGCTGCGCGCGCCGGACGCTGCAAGGAGAATCCCGCGAGCTTCCGGAGACTTGAAAAATCTCTCTCGCGCTCTCGTTCTCGCAGCTGCCGTTCAGGCGACAGTTGACAAAGTCTCGCTGAGGGAATACCGGTGGACGCCGATGACGGAATCCTTACACATATAAACTATGTATTAAAAAAAAAACGAAAAAGAAAAAAAAAATGAAGCAAGCAAAACAATGGAACTAGATAAAAATATTTAGTTAGCACGTATTAACTGTAATTCGCAAGTGGGAAGATAAAAAACACATGGACGCTGTGCGCGATCACGATATCACGTGAATGAGAACGAGGATAGGGAGGGTAAGGGGGAGAATTTGTATATATATAATTGCTTGCAATAAGATTTAAGATGTTTCATCATAAACGTATTCCGTGTGTCGTGTCTCGCGAGCGCGACGCCACCGGCTTGGGAGACGGGAAGATTTTGGGTACAGAGATATTTATATATATATATATATATATATGTTTGTGTGTATATATGTCTCTGATAAACGAAATTCGTTCGCTCGACCGTACGAGCACTATAAGCGATCATACTTTTGTTTCTGTTTTTTTTTTCTTTTTTCTTTTTCAATAGAGAATGAACTCTATCGGAGCGTCACACGCAGCGATTTATAGTATAAATCTCGGAAGTCGATCACTTGGCAATCTAATCGAATCGCTAATAAAAATTCATTTTTGACCCTTTCATCGCGAGACTCGTTCCCGCGTATCGATCGCTTTTCGTATAATCGAAATCGACATTTCGATCGTACAATCGGCAATTATCGCCGAACGATTGTACAATCGAGCGAAAATTGTCGAAGGAAAAAGGTTGTTTTATTTTGTTTTGCGACAACTATCGAAAGTTTATTGTTATTTTCTCGATTCGAAGACACGAAAGGGTTAAATCAATGTGAAATCTTCTCATTCGTATATTCGCTGATGTTTGAATCAGAAATTAAGAACTTAATCAGAAAAACATAAAAAATAAAAAAATCTCTTTGAACGCTGACAAATATATTATGTCCGAGATTATAACTCTCGTGTGAAGAAAAGAAAAATTCGTAAATGAGTAAAAAAAAAACGCAAAAAACGAAAACTATAAAAATTCGATTTGTACTCGAATACTCACATTCTCACGGCAATCTTCCCTCGCCCGTGCAATAGACTAAATAAAAAAACGTAAAGGTATGATTATAAATATAAAGTGATGAAATGGAAGAAAAAAAAATAATCCGATAACGTGCGATGTAAAAAGAATCCTAGGACTTAATGCCATTTACCTAATAGAACGTAGGAATTTTTCCTGGGCGTTGTTGCCTATCAAGAGCAACTTCTCCTCAAAAAAACGAAAACACAAAAAAAAACACCGTTTGTGATATATACTATACTATACAATCTAATATCTTCGTTTCGATAAATATAAAAAGGACAAGAAACAAACAAACAAACAAAACCACTTGTAGCGACTCCATTTTTGCCAAGGTTTTTTCGAGACGGTCGTTGAAAGGAAACACGAAACAAAAAAAATGTAAATCCCACGGCGTACCGTACAACACCCCGTGCGATTGCCAAAGTAGTTGCTTAGAATTTTCACGCTCGGGAATACCGATGAGACGGAAGTGTGAAAAAAAAAAAAAATAGAGGAAGACGAGAAATTTTGTTTTTGTCCCCCACCGCGCGACGCTTATTTTACTGATGAAACGCGTTAAGGATCGTAATTTAATATTGTTCTGTCTGAAGGCTCTTGGGTCAAAGCCCCCTTGCGATTAAATTGTAACGAAAATCGCCGAAACTGAAGCTGGTTTTTTTCGGCGTAAAAAAAACCGCACTGACGTTCTGTTACGTGAGAGATCGTCACTTCGCGTGGTAACGGGACGGAAGGATAAATTGAAGGGAGAATGTCAAAGAAAAAAAAAACCAGAAAAAACAACAACACTTGTGATCGAATTACTCCGTCATTTAGAGTATGTGTAATCGCGCTTATTGTTTTTAGATCGGTAGAATTTTCTGTCACTGCCATTAGATGAATTTTACTTGTTATATAATTGTTCATTCTTGCGCTTATTAAAAAAAATGAAGAAGAAAAGAAGAAAAGTGTAATACCGTCGATTATTTAATAACGAAAATAAAACCGTGCAGCTGAGCGTCGACTTACGGATTAGCGCGTATAATAATTGCGGAATCCGTTTAAGTTTGTGGCGTCGTTCGTCGATGACGTTTCCGAAAAAGTGCGTATTTTGCTCGCGACGAGTTTCGTGTCTGTTGACTGTACGAGTTGCGCAACGAGAGGCATACAGAGATCGGGGAGTGGAAGGAATCATAAAACGTGAGATTTTTCGAAGTTGCGACTTGTGATTACCGAAATGCTTTGTATCGTTGTAATTGTCGGTGCCGATATGCGCATCGAAAAGACTTCGGGATAATTTTCTGTCGTACATCTTATCTCGCGTTGAACGTTACTTCGGATTTACGTATTCGATCCCAACGATCGACTTGGCGCAAACACACACACACATATTAAAAAAAACAATACCGAGACCGAGAAAGAGAAGAGTACATTGTCATTATTATTTTTTATGAAATAGGGTATCACAATAAACGAACTCAAGTAACTTTACATGTGGGTTTATTATCATCCTTCACGTAATGTCGTTTCCTATATATCGATTATATAATATTGTTATACTGCATTAATTAGTCGAATAAGTGGCGAGTGTCCGAGTGCACATAAGCCACCGACACTTCTTTTATTTCGTGGTTACGCGGACTAAAGCCTACTGCTCATAGTGCCAAGATCGCGAGTTCGCGCCCCACTTTATGCCTTTTATCTTTTTTTTTTTTTCAACGACGTCGTCGCCATTGCCTTATAAGTCGTATACCCTATGTTCCTTAATTTATTTTTTAGTGCCACTGGTTGCATTCCGGATAACTTCTAGAGGCAATTTTTTAAAAAGTGTGGTTTGAAAGCCTCATTTTTTGCCAGGAATAGGTCACTTCCGGTTTCAAAATCTTATTTTTCCCACTGGAAGTGACGTCATATCGGAAATACATTACTTCCGGTATCAAAATCTCATTTTTGGACCGAACGTGATGTTATACCAATAATCCGTCACTTCCTGTTTGAAAATGCAATGTTTTATCGGAAGATACGTTTCCCTTAGATGGAGTCACTTCCGGTCGTAAAATAAGATTTTCAAATAGGAAGTAACGCTTCCCCTAGATAACGTCACTTCCGGTCGGAAACCGGAAGTCAGACTTCCGGTCAGATTTTCAAACCGGAAGTGTTGTAGGAGATGGCCCGTGATTTTCATGTCTAATATTATTGACATTTAAACTTACCTACGAAATTTCTGGAAGCCTACTTGATGGCGGAAATGACTTTTGGCTGAAATGGGCTTAGTATAAATAATACTCTTACCAACAGCATGTTCTTTTACGATATATTTAATTCAAGAATTCATTATTCTCGATTTATCATAACGTTCGATAAATGCTCTCTAACATTAAGTCTCCAGATATACTTAGTCTACGGGGCGCAAAACATGCGTGTTTTTTTTTCTCTAAATTATCGTTGAAAGGACGGAATCTCTCGATACAGACTACAATCGAATAGGTAATCAATGCTACGTCGTAGCATAGGTCTCGCGAGCGATCCGCTTTCGCGTGTCCAACCTGCGAGTTTCTAAAGACCGAGGCAACGGCTTTAAAAAATCACAACGAAGCCAGACACATCGTCGAACACGAGCGCAATAACGCAATCGTCGTGCGAAAAAGGCACGAGGGTTACGATGGCTTATGCGATGCCTTTTTGCATCACAATGGTTTTCTTTTTTATTCAATAGTTTGTCACAGCCTTTCTCGCACGACGATCGTTGCGAAGTTCGTGCGTCGAGTATCGAGTGAAAGCGGATCAGTATTGCAACTTCGGGACGTTAACGAGTCGCGTCCCGAATATCCCAAGCGCTTCTCTTAGATTATCGAATCTACGATACATTATTTCAAGGTTTGTTCGGCGCGCTTCTCGGCCTCTTCGGTACGGCGTATCTGACGCAGAAGAATCCGACGATTATCAGCAGGCCGACGACCGCGAGGCAAATTCCCAGTCTCATTTCCGGCCAGAAGGTCATCTCGCCGAGAGCGAGCTCGCGCAGCGCGAGAACGCCGTCCGGAGGTTCGCACGGTGCTTGAACTATTATGTCCTGGCGCAGTACTTGCTGTCCCTTGCAGTTCGTGATCTTGTTCAATACGTCGGGGGCGTGAACCTGAGGCAGTAGCGTTGAGAGCGTCCATTCCAGTGGACTCAGCTTCTGATACCACGTTGGTAAGTTTTCGAGATGCAACATCACACCTCCACCGAGAGTCATCTCGCCGATGACGATACCCGCGAAAAATGCCGCCAGGCTGCTCCACTTGCAGATGTGAGCGAAAAAGACGCATATCAAGTGTTGGAACATCAGGTACAGCAATCCGTAGGCGAGATAGTTCCACATCGATGTGAGACTCTCGTCCATCGCGAGGTGCAAACCGGACATCGCGAAAGCCGGCGCAAGGTACCACAGATAAACTATGCACCAAGCCGGCACGCTGCAGATGAGCTGGAAACAACATTTCGATTTACCGAATTGTTTTGTATTATTCTTAGTAATTTTGAGGACGATGATCTAAAAAAATCTCGATTTACTGAATTGTTCTTTATTTACTGTAGAAGAAACTTCATTTACTGAATTGTTCTATATTATTATTATTATTATTAAAAAATATTTCTAATTACTTGACGTCGGGATTATTATTATTAATTTTGGAGAAGTCGCTCTCACCTCTAGAAGAATGTAGATAAACCGTCCGTAAAGGCCGTCCCTGATGTCTCTCTCGACGCTGGGTCTCGACTCGCTGACTTCACAGATCGCCACCAGACTCAACGGCCAGAACAAGATTCCCAGACTCGCGTAGTAGAAGCCTATTCTGTCCCTGAGGTTGAGATCGACGTCGCTGGCGACGTCCCAGAATATAGCACCGAGTATCATACTGAGCGAGGCTGATATAACGATCTTCTGGAGAAGCCTCGTGAACGCCCAAGGCTGACTGTATATCAGAGTCTTTAGGAGGATAGCGTAGATCTGAACGAATATGTTCGCCCTTGATATCGACGGAGGCAGAGCGCCCGGCGGGCCAGGATCGCTCAGGGCCGGAAGTCTCGATCTGGCCAGCTCGGCGAGATGATCTATCCTCTGCGAGGATTCCAGCATCGCCTCCGCCGATAAATCATCCAGGGTCACCAGATCGACTGCAATCGAAACGAGAAATCGAGCCGTTTGAACAATTAATCCAATATTAAATTTTGTTAAAAAGTAATAAAAATTCTTATTAAAAAGTAATGAAAATTCATATTAAAAGTAATGAAAAATTCTGTTGAAAAGTAACGAAAATTTGTATTAAAAAGTAATGAAACTTTTTGTTAAATTTTTGTTAGTATAAAAAATTTATATTAAAAAGTGACGAAAATGTGTGTTAAAAAGTAATTTAAATTTCTACTAAAAAGTAATAAAAATGTTTGAAAATCCTACGGTAGTAGTCGGAGGGATTTTTGAACGGTGGACACGGAAACTCGGCGAGGGCGAAGTACGGCAGCATGTCGCGTCTCGGTCCGGAGTACATTATCCTCCCGCCGGAAGTGAGGGCGACTCTGGACACCATTGTGAGTATCTCGTATGTGGGTGGATGGAGCGTGAGTATGACGAGCCTCTGTCCCCTCGTCGCCCATTGCCTGAGATACTCGACTAGGAAGAAAGCGTCGAAGATGTCGAGACCGTGGGTGGGTCTGTCGAGGACGAGTACGTGAGAGTCTTGCAACAAACGGCACGCCAGTGACAGTCTCCTCGCTTCGGACGTCGTCAGCGAATTGACCAGACAGTGCTTCGTGGCTTCGAGACCGAGCTCCTGAAGTATCGCTTCGGTCTCCATGGGGGAAGCTCTCGAGCTTCCCCTCAGGCACATGTAGAAGCTTAATATTTGTTGAGCTGTGAGACCCGGAGTGAGTCCACTCTCGGCCGGCAGATAGGCGACTTTGGACCTGGACAACAAAAACATTTTTTTACTATTATCAATTCACTTTTTTTCAACTCTTTTATCAAAGTTCTTCTATAGTGTTTTAAATGGGTGTATCAACGGTCCGGATCTATTAAGGGCTTACGGCACAGAAAAAACTATAAACATTTTTTTTACAGTTTAGATTGTCAAGAATGTTGTGCTAAATTAAAAAAAATGGAAGCAAAAGTAATAATTTTTCGCGTCGCAAATGTACCTCAGCGTGCTCGCCGAAACGGGCCGGCCGTTCAGAAGTATGTCGCCTCTCTTGATCCTCCTGCGTCCGGCTATCGTCTCGACGATGGCCGTGCCCTCTCTCTCGGTCGTCGACATAACAGCCAGGACGTCGTTCGCACCGGCCTCGAGTGTTACGCCGCGAAGGAACGGTAGTCTGTCCGAGCCCGAGGCTTCGACGCCCCGAAGCTGAAGATGGGGATGCTGAGGCGACGGTAACCTGCGCATCTGCATCGCCGAGTAGGCCTCGGGTCCCAGAATTCCTTGTCCTAGCGCCGCCTGGCCATAACCCGGATCCATCGGAGCGATGCTGTGTCTTCTGTTCGCTCTGCTGCCGCTGTTCAGCAGATTCGCCTCGCTCGAGCTTCGCAATCTCGGATTGTCCCTGACGATCAGCTGCGAGTGCGCCTGCTCTCTGCTCGGCGCGGCGTGGATGTGACGAAAGTCCGGATCGCTTCTGGCCGATCGCATCGCCGGACTCGTGTGAGCGACGACGCCGCTGTGAGATATCCTGCGACCCTCCTCGCTCGAGTCGTAGCCGCTCGAACCGTCCCGCATCCTCGACGGCGGCAAAACCCTCGGCAAACCGAACTTCAAGTACGTGTAGGAATTACTCGCCAGGGGACTCTTCGGACCGTATCGCGGATGCCTCAGGATACTCTGGACCGTCGAGTCTCGCAGCTGAAAGTTACCGTAGGGAAGCGGCGACTTCTCCGCAGAACCCAGCGCTGAATCCGTAAAATCCGAGTTCAAATTTTGTCTAAAAAAATAAAAAATTAAAGTTAATTATCGTTGATTTTGAAACTATGAAATGGTAAAAGTGTTGTGTGAGTCAATTTTTTGCGTTTTTCAACGTCCTCAAATGGCACGATAAAACGCCTCCAAAACTTCGGACAAGTTTTATCAAAATCCTATTTTGTGTATTTTTTTCCGTAGAATACGATGGGCGCCTCGGGTTTTCTCTAGCTCCATTGGGAGCCGAGATATCGACCTTCGAAAATCACGAAAATCGACGTTTTTCCGAAAGTGGCTCAAACATTAAAAAATCGTTGTTCATTTGATTTTTTTTTCATTTTAAAGCTATATTCAACGTATTTTTTCCCGCTGATCACGAATATAACAATTATTTTACTCCCGACCCAATATTTTCCGTTTACCCTTACCATTTTGTCACCAAAATTTTGTTTTTTCCAAGAAAATATTTCAGAAGTTTTTCTATAATGAGAGTTGGAAAATATGCCACGCAAAAACAATGGCGGATTTTGAAAACGCCTTAAACGCTTAGAAACGCTTTAACATGCTTAAAACTGCTTAGAAACGCTTTAAGGAGGTTGGAGCGAGTGGTGTTCATTTTGCCTAAATTCGAGAAATTCGGGCAAGAATTGCAAACCCTTCCCAATGTTATAAAAATCTGAAAAAATGCATACTTATTATAGGCACTGAAAAGATTCATTTTGCATAATAATAATTTCAAAATGTTATTAACAAATTGTTGAAAAAAAAATTGTTCATCAAAATATGTGGTAACTCAACTTTTTTTAAAAATAAAAATGATTCGTTCATTTTTCGGAATACGTATGAATTTTTTCAGATATTTATCTTTATTTTGATTTTTCTTGTTTTTTACATGGAAAAATGTGCAAAAGTCAAAATGAAGATAAAAATCTGAAAAAATTCATACGTATTCCGAAAAGTGAACGAATCATTTTCATAAAAAAAAAAAGTTGAGTTACCACATATTTTGATGAACAATTTTTTTTTAACAATTTGTTAATAACATTTTGAAATTATTATTATGTAAAATTAGTCTTTACAATGCCTATAATAAGTATGAATTTTTTCAGATTTTTATAACATTGGGAAGTGTTTGCAATTCTTGCCCGAATTTCTCGAATTTAGGCAAAATGAACACCACTCGCTCCAACCTCCTTAAAACGCTTTAAACAAAGATTCACCAGTTTAAACAACAAAGATTCTCCAATATTCTTCCCTGAACTAAGATTAAAATAAATATGTATATATAAATATTATTTTGTATATATATCACCTGTAGATCGACCAGGCGTGTAGGTCCTCGCTGGCCGGTGGCTCGAGTCCCCTGGTGTCCAGGGCTCCCGGCACGGAGTACCTCCTCTCCAATTCCCAAGCTTCCGATCCCATTTTATTTTTTCTCCCTTTTTTTTCCCTTTGTATTCAACGACTAATCTGCAACGAAGAAAAATTCTCACATAAAAAAGTGCTCGAGTGGGTGGTCGGTAATTAAAACAATGGCATATTAAGAGATCGTGCCCTTCTACCGGAGGAAGCTAATTTTAGAATTTGCGGATAAATCACCGACGACCTTCCCATCATCATCATCGTCTTCGTCATCCGGCCCGGAGGGGTGGGGGGGGGGGGGGGGGGGTGCTGAGTAATTCATGGAATGCGGTCGATGCTGGATAGGCGAGATGAGAATGACGCGAGAAAATAATAATAACAGCGAGGAGTAGACAAAAAAGAAACGGGAAAGCCTTTGCGGAGATACAGAATGGGTGACCGTGAAAGCCGCGCGCGATTCCTCCTCTTCGACCCGCTGGCATTCCAGCAACGTGAGCCGCGTCTGCACCGCGGTGTTTCGCACGGCGCGCCTACGGAACAACACAACCAGCCAGAAAATTGCTCTCTCTCCAACAAAGCGAAGCTTTCGGTACGTCAGCTTCCATAAATTCGTTCGACGACCGGCAACGAGGCAACAATAGCTCGCTGGTACTTTAGGGCCATGCCCGATCGTCCGTGAAGTACACGCCGAACGCTTTGGAGGAAGAAAAAAAAAAGGTGCGGATACCGCTACGGACCCGATTCAGATACGTACTGGGACGCGAGAGCTCCGGAGTTGTACGTCAGCAGAGCTATGACTCTACCGTGTTCTCTCGAGGGGAGGGGAGCGTCGATTTTAGGGAAAACATGTTTTTACTTTATTTTATTTTATTTTATTTTACGTTATTTTATTTTATTTCATTTTAGTTCAAGGATCCCCCTGAGATTTATCGTTCGTAACGGTGTTTCGATCGTGTAAATAAAATCATCGGATTCTGATATAATTTTTTTTCGGGAGTTTCCATTTATTCAATACTATATTTCATTATATTCGGATCTGGGGACTTTTTTATCCCCCTCTCTTAAGAGAACACGGTACAGTGTTCTCTTAAGAGAGGGGGCGTTTGATTTTAGGCAAAAAACATCTTTCATCTTATTTTCTCGGTAACAAAATTTTGGGACGAGGTCCCCCGAGATTTATCGTTCGTAACGGTGTTCCAATCGTGTAAACAAAATCATCAGGTTCTGCTACAAAAAAAACAAAAATGTGGGTGTTTCATTTTTTTTTTCTATATATTTTTTAAATATTCCGATCTAGCGATTTTTTTACTCATATTAACCACGCCGCAAGTAACAGATCATGAATTTACGATCTATTTTTTATTTACTTTTGTCGTGAAAATGATAAATGAAACACTTGACGTTTTTGCCGGAAATGTATGATTAACCCCCTTAACTATCCGTGTAGACTGGTAGAATTACTTCGAAGTAAACCCGGAGCCAAGATGACGAGTTCCGAACGAGCGTAGAGCCTCCGGGTGAACGTGAAATCCAGGCTGCCGTAGTGCCGCAGCATCCCACTTAACGGTAAGGCGCCGACCTAAAAAATTCGTCAGCGCCACCTGTTCATTGGCATTTTGCCGGTTCATTTTAATGGATCTAGGGAGAATAAGAAGAAGCGGAAGAAAAACAAGATGGATGGCGACACGATGATCGACGGAGAGATAAAAATTCGTTTGCCTACGGTCGTGCGAGCCGTTGACTATTCTCGGTCAAAGTCTGACACATTTTATGCGTCACAGCGGGAAAGGTGTTACTCGCACCCGTGAGTTTCTCAGCTCGTATTTATATATGTAATTTTTTTATGGCCACTCTCCGCGTGCCTCCGCTCTCGATAATCGATAAAGAGCGTCAAGTGTCCCACACTCGCCGGCGAGCTAAACGCTCCTATTACGTTCCTTGTAAGAATTGTTTCACAAACAGGCTCGCTGCCCGTGATAGGAGCATTTACCTTGCGGCCGCGCATGTGCGATAAGCAAAGTAAAAAAGCAACACTAGTCACCTTCGTTCAGGTCTCCGCTCTTGATAAATCCTAAAAAAAAATTACTCCTCGTTTACTTTGGCCAACATAAATATTTTAAGTGAGAAACCCCGAGGCGTCACCTACTATCGCCCGAGTCCCCTATCCGTGGCCCGCACCTGAAGGAACAAAAAAGAAGAAAAAAAAAGTATTATCGTTTGGATTTTCTATTTGCATGACGAAATGTATACGGGCTGGGCGAGCTTTGCATACCCGTTGGGGCTTACCGTCCCGAGTAAACACTAGCTACGGTCAGAATATAAAAAATTGAAAACAAGAAACTGTGTTCACAGCTGTTTTAGCGAATTGTTGTCCGTTTCGTCATAGGAATTATTGGAGAAATTCGAGGATAAAGTACAGCGTGAACGAGCGAATGAAAATAATAAAGTTCGCAGCTGTTTTGGCGAATTATTTGTCCGCTTCGTCATACGACCGACGAAGTGCGCATGCACACGGATCCAAGTAGAATAATTGGAGAAATTCGAGAATAAATTACAGCTCGATGGAGCGAATGAAAAAAAAAATGAAGTTCGCAGCTTTTTTAGCGAATTATTGTCCGCTTCGTCGTACGACCGACGAATCGCGCATGCGCGCGGATCGAAGCATAATAATTGGAGAAATTCGCGGATAAAGTACGGCTCGAACGAGCGAATGAAAAATGAAGTCCGCAGCTGTTGGAGCGAATGGTTAATCAAACTCGAGGCTGACGAACTGCGAAGTACCTCCGCGACAGATCGGACATATTGGCTCGTGCTTCTGGCCGCAGCTTCCCCAGCGGAGAGACTGCGATGCATCGCGACTCGGGGGGCGGTCGGAGCTGCGTGCGGACTCCGCAGAGGGGCGCCCCCCTCCGCCGCACTAGAGTAGTAGCGGCGAACCATGAGAATTCCACGGACCGTTACGATTTGCCTCCGCTCTGCTACCGAAGCTCCACCGCCGTGGCTATGGTAAACTCGCGGGGTATCATAGAGGACTCCGCGGGTATCCCATACGTTCGTGAGTCATTAAGGCGCAGTGAGGTTATAATTTCGAAAGGTTTTCCATGCGTCACTGGATCACTGTAATTTTCATACGCAACGCACATAGCGGTACAATATGTCGCTCTTTCCTCTTCTCTTTTTCTTTTCCTGATAAACTACGTGCGAGGATATTCCCGACCATGAAATAAAAAAAATAAAAATAAAGCAACTCGTACATCGTTTTTCAATCGAGGAAGGAGTAGGAATAATAACTACGCTCTATTTAAGTAAGTTTCAACGACGATCTGCGATAATTGGCTCGACGCGGAAACTCGAGACTCGGAATAACAGGTATTAATGTTTCGAGAATCGGAACATTAATATTTGCATATGGAAATATCATTTTTACACGTGTTGCAACAGGTGCGACTTTACGGGTTAGAATGTCGTGGAGAGATGCAGCCCCTTCGGTCTCTTATATCAAGGTCAATCAGATATATGTATAGATGTATCTATATATATGAACATGGAAGTCCTTGAAAATGTCTGTCAGCTGTCTCCCACAAAACCTCACATACGCTCTCTCGGGCTCGATCATACATATTCAGATAGCGCCCAGTGGAATTCATAGATCTCCACACAGATGCTTAAGGGAACTTTCTCACAGATCGTCAAAAAAAACATCGAATTCGACCCGACTCGATTTTCAATTATTCTATAAAAATCGACAACTCCCGACGCGCACAGAAAACACTCTTATAGAATTACTATAATCTTAGTGCCCAACTCCTAAAAAAAAAAGAATTACATAATAAATATTGGTTTCGTTTGAAGTCACATAAACCTGCCAGTGCTTATATCAGCCTTGTGCGGCTGATTTAAAATTCTAACGTTAAATGCATTCACAGTTGACTAACTATTAAACGAGGCTTTTTCACCAGAACCCCCAAGCTCGTCATTCAGGCAATCGATCCGTGCACACAGGGTTCGCCTCGAAACGAGACTCTCTGTTGGAAAAGCTTAAATAAAACCTGTTCTCCGCTGTTCCGCTACTAAATGAAAGTCCATCGGGAGTTTTTCTCTCCATAAATATCTCTCTCGCCGTCGGTTGGACAGTTTAAATTTAATATTACATTCTCGGGCGAGCGTTACAGGTTTGTTGCGAACTGAACTTACGGAATGTCGCTCTCCTATAGCCACTCCTATTAGCGACTGCGCAAAAGTCACCCGAGGAAAGCGTTCGACTACCGTTCGATCCGGATCGCGTAAGACATGCCTCGATACCTTTTTTCTTCTTTTTTTCTCTCGAAGAAAATAAGAAAAAAAAACAGAAAATTAACACTTTCAGTAATTAATTGACGCCTCGCGGCGATGTTACGGTGGGGGATAATCGCGATGCATCACTCGCAATAGAAATAGCGTGCGGGACGAGATCTAGGAGAGACCGGGGCAAAATGGCACACCGGGGCAAAACGGGATAATGAGACAAATCGCAATTCTCCAGTAACTTTGACGTGGTGGCGATGGTGGTACGTGGGTCAAAATGGGTTCGAAAATCTTGATGTATCATTGGGACAAAATGGGGCATCCAAAAATTATTGGAAAATTGAGTTTTGCCCTCGCTTGTCCCGTTTTGCCTCGCTGTGCCATTTTGCCCCTGTCTCTCCTATCTTAATTTCTCCGTCTACCTATTTTCGCATAGTATAGGCGGGGAACTCGTATCCCACGCATCGATTTCATTCTCCTATAGCCACTCCTATTAGCGACTGCGCAAAAGTCACCCGAGGAAAGCGTTCGACTACCGTTCGATCCGGATCGCGTAAAACATGCCTCGATGCCTTTTTTCTTCTTTTTTCTCTCGAAGAAAGTAAGAAAAAAAAAACCGAGAATTAACACTTTCAGTAATTAACTGACGCCTCGCGGCGATGTTACGGTGGCAGACAATCGCGAGAGCGGGGCGAAATGGCATACCGGGGCAAAACGGGATAATGAGACAAATCGCGATTCTCCAATAACTTTGAGAAGGTGGCGATTCGAAAATCTTGATGTTTCATCGGGGCAAAATGGGGCATCCAAAAATTATTGGAAAATTGAGTTTTGCCCTCACTGTCCCGTTTTACCCCGCTGTGCCATTTTGCCCCGGTCTCCCTTATCTTAATTTCTCCGTCTACCTATTTTCCCATAGTATATTTCGCACCCGAGGAAAGCGTTCGACTACCGTTCGATCCGGATCGCGTAAGGCATGCCTCGATACCTTTTCTCTTCTTTTTTTTCTCTCGAAGAAAAGAAGAAAAAAAAAACAGAAAATTAATACTTTCAGTAATTAATTGACGCCTCGCGGCGATGTTACGGTGGCAGACAATTGCGATGCATCACTCGCAATAGAAATAGCGTGCGGGACGAGATCTATCTTAATTTCTCCGTCTACCTATTTTCGCATAGTATAGGGAGGGGACTCGGATCCCACGCACCGATTTCATCACACATAACTGGGCGCCGGTAGACGCGGCTGGTGAGGCGTGTACACGCCGATCCTCACATCCGAGGAATACAACACCGGTGCCCTCGATTCCGGGAGGGGACGAATCACACAAACCACGTTTCCTGGAAATCGTGGAAAGTACGTCGAAAAATCTCTTGTGCGAGAGTTTCTCGTTGTAGATCAACGACTTCCGGCAACGGTTCGTAGCCGTTTGTCCCGGCGCGGAGATCTAGCTCGAATTTTCATTCGTCTCGCGACGGCGATATATCCGATTGTTTCTTCATTCGGAAGAAAGCTGATCGTTGTGAAGAGACCTCTACATTTTTTTTTCATTCTGTCATTTATGACTGGGGGAAAAAAAATAAAAATAATAATAAATGATGCAAAGGAATTTGCACGTTGCTTCCTCCTCGTTCAAGATCGCTTACGAAGCATCGCGCGAGGAAGTGCGTCGGTCAACATTCTGGCGTCCCAACAATCCGTTTGCAGCCTTCTGTTGAAAATAAAAGAAAATCATTGAAAGCGAGGTAACGTGAACCGAGACTTGAGGAGGTTGGAGCGGTTTGGACTGGAGAAATGAGTACTACATTTTGAAAATTGTTTATACAAACTTTTACGCATTGAATTGTTACAGTGGATAGTTATTTTTATTACGGCAGATGTCCTTGACCGAAATAAACATTAATTGCAATAGGTTTGCAAAATTGTTAACGAGTTTCTGCTCATTTTCGAAAAGGTACATATTTGTTCAGTTTTTTCCGTTTTTCCAATCCAATCTGCAGCACGAGTCGATGGCGAGTGATTCTCTCACAGCCATTTTGTATCGTATACAATTTTCTGTAACTCCTGCATGAAAAGTGCTACTTTTCGGGCCTGCCGAGCGTGGCGAAAGTGGCGCTTTACAGCCAAGCGTACTATAAACACCCGAAGCATGCGCACATCAGTCCGATCTTACATTACGCACGCTTAAGCGTGCGTAAAGTTGCGCGCGCACTTTACGCACGTTTCAGCGTACGTAAAGTACTTTACGTTCGCACTTTACACACGTCTCAGCGTGCGTGAAGTACGTCGCATGCGCAGTAGGCCTTGCTGTACAGCGCAACAATCAGCAGGCACAGATTAGCACTTGCATTCGTTACAAAAAATATGCAATACTAGTGCACTATAGCAACCATTACATACGGACTATCAAGTGTATCGCAATTTACTATTATTTCACAACGTGTGAAAATGAGAGTTTTACGCACAAGACTGCCATTTTCGCACCGAGTGAAATAAACTTTATATATAAACGACTTAAAAATGTAGCACTCATTTGACAAGTGCGAAGCGCGCCAACTTCCTTAACATGCTCCTCTCGGAACTACCAAATACCCAAACGCCGCAATAGTCACCCGAGAGGCTGACAAAGGCTCCTGATCGAGGGAGCTTTGTTCTATAAACAAAGGCGAGAGCCGATGTGACTCGGAGGGTTTCGTCGTCATCGATCGTGCGATCGATGAGCATTCCGGATCCAGACCTCGGCTTGTGCATTCTCACCTCCACCTACCGAACATTATAAAAACATATTGTGCTAGAGACATTCAGATTCTCTCTCAACACACATATTCCACAAGAAACGTCTCCGACACATCATTGTGAATTCCTCGACGGGCAAGAATGAAAAGATGCGTCGCGCGCATGCGCGTCCGCTATGCGCTTCGAACACACGACTGGCCGAGGTCAGTGTTATTACTTTTCGTTCGATACCCTGTTCGAGAGAGACCCGCCGGTAAATACACGGCGTATATGCATGATGGATGGGCTCTTTTGAATTGCAAATAGCCTCCCGACATTTGCGACGTGCTCGCTCCCCGAATGGGTGAGAATCTATCTTGTATGCACGTTGAGGTCTCTCCGTCGAGACATCGCGCATGCGCACTGCACAGCCGGCGTGGTACATCGTCGTGCGTGACTTCATCCGCTCTCGTACGCTTCGACTGGCTAACCTACCGGAGGATTCTCGCCACTCGAGAATCACTTTGCCTCGCCCCCGCCCGCAGCACCGAAGATACACCTTATTACCGGGCATCGGCGCGAGAGCCTGCTGGATATTCACCGATCGCCGATCGAACGTCGTACGTCGCAACGAGGGTTTCGCTGTCGAGCCTCCGGTTTAGCAATCCACTGCGCGATAGCATCGGGCTTCCGACTTACTCGCCGCTTCCGAAGCACCGACTCGTACGATATCGTTGTGTGCGTCTCGCACGAGCGAATATCGAAGCGCTTCGACCGTATCGATTTACGCCTATCGATATACGAGCGATTATTAAAATTCAGCGTCAGCTGTACAAAATAATGCACGCTCGGTGAATTGTAACACAAAACCTCGTTGACTCGGCCGATGCACACGTGCGTTAGTTTACTGAATATCAATATATATATATATATATATATATATATATTGATATTTATATATATATATATAGTTTAGTAAATGCGCATATGTATATAAGTACGTGCGTGTAAAGGAATTATCAACGGCGCGTGTTCACCGCAAGACCTCTCCACACTCTTTTCACTCGCGCGCTATCCTGCTTACAAGCCGCACCTCGTGCGCTCATCACTGTTATAAATTGCATAAAAAAAAAAAAAGAAAAAAAATGAGGAAAAGAATAAGAGTTATGTTATGTGTACACAATAGGCTGAATAGCGCTGTGGGCGAAACGCCGAGCGTTTACACACATGCGCGATTAAATTCATGGACGAATCTTCGGGATAATGACTCACCGCCGTTACCGCCGACAATGCGCCTCTCCTGCTTCCCTCCCGGTCTAAGAACCGATTTTCCTTTCTTGTCTTCGTCTTTTTTTTTTTCAACCGAGCGTCCCGGACGCCGAGCTCGCCATACTCCTGTGTGTGGTCCCGTGGGCGACGACGCTGGACTCGACTCGGCGAGACGATTTTTCGTCTCCGACTATCTTTATTTATTTATTTGTTTTTATTTTCGAAAATTTATTTCCCCGCACTCGATCTTTACGTCGTTTTTCTTTTCTCTCTCCGAGCACCGTTTTTCGTCGATGATTTTAATTCGGCGATTAAAAGGGCCCCGAACACCGGACGGAACGAACGCGCAGCATCGGTACGAGGCGTTCAGCGCTACGTTTTCGGACAATGCCGAAACGGCAGTTTTTGGATTTTTGTTTATTATTTTTTTTATTTTTTTGTTTTTTTTTTTATAGTTATTTCAGGCAACACAAGGAGAGTTCGCCGAGCCAACTCGCGCACGGCCAGTCCGCTGTCAGACTTGCGAGCTCTTCCCTGTGGTTGCCCCGCGACGGCTCTGTGCGCTCGGAGGGCCCCGCCGGGCTCGTCGACTCTCGTGCACCTCCGCTCGTTCCCCTCGTCGGTTGCTCCTCGCCGTGCCGCTGCTCACCGGCGAACAACCTCCCCCTCCAGCCTGTCCACTCGACACTTCTTTTCAGGGATAAAGAGTGGAAGACATTCACCTCGGAGTGGCGACTCTTTCGATGCGTGCACCGGAGGGGGGCCCGGCCAGTTCCCCGACGCGCGAGAGCCGCGAGCCTCACTCCGTCCCTGGACTGCTCTCCTGCGTACGGCGAGGCGAGGGAGCCGCACGAGTGTTTTCGCTGTCGGCTGTTCTGCGCTCACCGAGACGGAGACAACGCGCTGGCTCTGAGGCGGATTCTTCGAGCGCCGATAATTCGATAGTTCGCTGCTCGTTTTTCTTCCGGACCGGAAGTGCCGCTTTGGTCGGGCGCTGAGAGGATGCCGCGACGATCTGTCGAAGGATTTCTCGATCACCTGTGGACGATGAAAGGTTGTATTAGAAACAAAAATTTACGTAGACACAATGTCGTTTACATTTAATTTACCCCTTATTCTGCTGTGGGCTTAACGAGCGGATGTTTACTTCCAGGATGCTAGGCTGATATATTGAATACACTTGGATGCCGATTGATTATCGATCGCGAGTGCAGGTCTAGTAGATCGTTTTTTTTTTTTTTTTTTTTTTTTACGATATTGAAGATGACGCCGCCGGAGTGCATTCTGGATATATCGAACGTTTCTCATTCCACATCGGTCGTGACCGAGGGAGGATGCTTTTCAAAGTCCGAACCGACCGCGGTACTGAGAGACGTCTCGGCGAGGGTTCACGGCGGGGAAGTTCTCGCCGTCTTAGGATCCAAGGGCTCAGGAAAACGGGCCCTTCTCGATGTTATCGGTATTGCATATTTATTCATTTATTATTATATTGTAAACCAATTTAATTCATCGATTTTTTGTTTTGTTTTGTACAGTCGAATCCACTATAATATATTTTTAATTTTATTAGATCTTACTTCTGTTGTTTATTTTTGATTTTTTTTCGTGGTCGGCAGAACAACGTTCGAAGGGAAACGCCGCGTGACACTTGGGCGATGTTATAATTGTATTGTAACAGAATAATGAATTACACTTTGCTGATTTATCGGCATTTTGATGTTTCACAAAGTAGAATCTACTGTAATAAATTTTTAGATACACAGCAAAGAAGATTTGCACTGTGAACAAACATTTTGGTAAAAAGCCCAATATTTTTGCGAAATGCGCAACATTTTTTTTTTTGTCAAATTAACAAGAAAAGAATCGTGGACATTTGTGGGCAAATAATATCGGTATCGACTTTTACTATTAATATTTTTATATTTCACATCTAAAATTTATTTATTTATTATTATTATTATTATTATTTTCTTTTTAGTCGTCAGAGCAGTGCACAAAACGAGAGGCCGCGTGTCATAGTTATGGCATTATATTGTTATAATTATACTAGAATACAAAACGGATTAAAATTTATTTATTTATCGGTATTTTTTTTTGTTTTGTATCGTATAAAATATTTTTAGATATTATATTTTTAATTTTTGTATCTTATATATATATATATTTTTATAGCCGGCAGAGCAGTGGGCGAAACGAGAGGCCGCGTGACGCTGGGCGGTAGCTTGTTGACGCCCGAGTTGTTCAGGCGACACGGGGGTTACGTGGCGCACAGATGCCACCTGTTGCCCAGCCTGACGGTCCGTCAGACGTTGACCTACGCCACGTGGTTGGCGAATCTGAACAACCGCGAGGCCCGGGTGCGCCAGACGCTGGCCGACCTGGCTCTCTCGCAGGTCGCCAATCGCGCCGTTAACGATCTGACGAGACCGGAGTATCGTCGTCTGATGCTCGGCGTCCAACTCGCCAAGGACCCGACACTCCTCCTGCTCGACGAACCGACCTGGGACACCGATCCCTTGAACACGTATCTGATTGTCTCCATGCTGTGGTCCTACGCGACGAGACGAGGATCGATCGTTGTTCTGACGATGGAAACACCGAGATCCGATGTCTTGCCTTTCGTCAGCCGCGTCACCCTCCTCTGTCTCGGAGCCGTCGTCTACTCCGGACCGACCAGAAGCATGCTCGACTACTTCACCTACATCGGCTTTCCTTGTCCCGAACTCGAGAATCCGTTGATGTATTATCGTGAGTCGAAATATATTCATATATTTTTTTTTTTTATGGAGATTTTTGGTTTTGTTTTCAATTGTGACAAAAAATTTTGTTGTGTTTATATATTTATTTAGTTATTTATTTACTTATTTCACGGGCCGAACCCTTTTTACGTTGATGTACAATATGAGAGTGTGATTACACTGGTAACATTGATATAAATGGCTCCGAATGTTGCGTGGATTAACCACCGGATACAGTGTTTTTTTTTACGAACATTTTTTGTTCTGTTTTTAATTACTAACATTTTTTAATTCTGTTTTCGATTATGAAAATAATTTTTTCCTGTTTTTAATTATGACATTTTTTTACCAGTGTGCTTATCGACGGTCGATCGACGCAGCCGGGAGCGCTTCCTGGAGTCCAATCAGCAGATATCCGTGCTGGTGGAAAAATTCAACGTCGAAGGAGGACTGTACATGGAGGAAGCGCCGCAGGGTGCACCGAGCGTAAAGGAAACGCCTTTGGGCTTTCTGCACAAGGGACTGGGTCGCGGTATCAAGCCGGGATGCTTCTCGACTCTCCTGGCTCTGTACTTGTAAGTTCTCGAAACGTAGAATTTAGTGGAGCAATTATGTATTTTTTTTTTGCCTCGCTCATCCGCAGAAGAGGCATGGCAGCTACGTTCTCGTTCAACAAATCCGGCCTCGGACATGTCGTCACTCGTATACTCTTGCTGCCGTTCTGCGTCGCGCTGGTCAGCGTTCTGTATTCGTACTCGAGTCCCGTCCAGTCGAGGATATTTCTGCAAACTGAGGGATTGGTGTTCAACTGCCTGACGCTGTTCTACCTCGCGGGTATCGCGACGACGGCGCTTCTCTGTAAGTGTTCTAATCGATTTACAAAAAATGTAAAATACATTTTTTTTAATCAGTAAAAAATAAGTAAAATAATTTTGAGCATAGCTTTCTTTATGAAAAAGTTCGTTGATCGATTTTGGCTTCATGGTAAAGGAAGCTATGCGCAATAATAAATGTAATAAATGAAGATGCTATCTGCCTTTTTCGTTACATAAACAAAATTCCGCATCTCATAAAATTAAAAACGTCAAAATTTACCGCAAAATTTCATTTAGTTTTGGGGCGATTTTTAATCTATTCTTCACCGCTGATACAAAGCTGTAACTCATTTTACTGTTAGCGCGATATTTGATTCAGAAACTCGTGTCAGAGGTATCACACAAATTCCCATGAAATTGAAATAAACGATTAAATCAATTTTCGCCAAATTTAATATGAAACATTGTACAGTGTTAGTCCATTGCTCTATCAAATTTAACCTCGTTACTTCTATGTTTACTCAAATTAGACGGTTTTCCGTAATTTTTCAAAACAATGAAAATTCTATAAAATCTGACTGTTTGGAAAGATTTCGACCAAATTCAATACCAAAAGTCTTTGATTATAGAATTTCTATGATATATATGCAAAATATGTAAAATTATATTTGTATGCAGTGTTAGCACGATGCCTCCAAATTTACGCAAATTAATCAAAATGTTGTTGTTTTTTTTTTTTTTTTTTTTTTTTTACGAAAACTTCCTCTACGAGGAAGCAAAATCGGAAAAAAAGGAAACAAATTTTGAAAAAGGTGCAAAATAATTTGCACACAGTTTCCTCAGTTATTACAATTTTGCGCACTACTTCCTCCATGAGGAAACCAGAAAACTGCGCAAAATTGTAATAAACAAGGAAGCCATGCGCAGCTTACTTCGCACCTTTTTTTTTCTTCGAACCAGAAATCGATTTATCGTTTACCTTCCCTTTACGTTCAAAGTTCCCGGATTCCGTGCGAGGTATTACCAGGAGAAGAGGGAGGGTCTCTACGGCGGTGCGATGTTCCTGACGGCCTACACTCTCCTGAGTCTGCCGTTGAGTTTTATCTCGACCCTGATAACGATAGGAATACTCGTGCCGATACTGGAGCTCGACCTACCGTCCTGGGCCTACGCCTCGGGTACTCTGTGGGCCAGTTACGTGGCCGCCGAGCAGGTCACGGTCGCCTTTTTCATGATCGTCGCCAGACCGCTGACCGGAGCCATAACAGTCTGGTACATGACTCTGGTGTCGCTTCTCGTCGCGTCGGGCGGAGTTCGCAGCTTGAAGAATTTGCCGAATTGGCTCGCCGCGCTCTCGACGGCAATGCCGACCAGATACGCCTCGCTCGCTTTGAACCAACTGACGATGGACATGCCATCGTTCGCGAATCTCCCGTACAACGAGAGCCTCTCCTGTCCCGGAATACCGGACCTCTGCCGATATCCGGACGGCAGATCGTACCTCATAAAACGTTTTACACGCGAGGGCGAAAATACATCCGAAGTCCTCAACGTCGATCTCAACCTGCTCGTCTCGCTGGCGTTCGCTCTCGGTCTCGTTATTCTCAACAGCGTACTTTACTTGCTGCCTCTACCGGCCAAAGTTAAAGCTAAGTTTCGAGAATAATCGCTTTGTGATATAAAGAAAAGTACTCCGATACTTTCGGTCGTTTAAAGTTAATCATTATTAATCGTATTACTTATATTAATTTTCATCGAACATTCGTAGCTTAAGATCTTTAACGATAGATCGGATTTTTGTTTTCTTTTTCGATGGTTCGCAACCTTACTCGTATAAACATCTGTAGCAAAGCCATACCAAATAATACGTCTATTGTACATTGTTATTTTTTTTTGTCACTTACTATGTAGACTTTATGGCGAGTATTATATTTATTGATAATAAAAAAAAAATATGCGAGCAAAACAGTCGTAAAATGTTACTGTATTCGTATTATTATGTACATACTCGAATAATTCGTAATTTTTTTTTCTTTTTTTTTCCTATCGGTGAAGATTTCTTTGCGTGTCGAACGTATAGAGGCGAATGGTCAGCGCAGCTTACCTTTTTTCTATACATTCCTAAATGCGTTTATATGTTCCGTTCAGCTCTCGTCGTCCACGGCCACTTGGCCCATTACCTTGAGATCGTCGGACACGGAAAATTCGCAGCCCGTCGAGCTTACGATTTCGCTTATGTCGACGTTCGGCGCGATTTCTATTAACTTGAGACCTTCGCCTTTCTCCACTTCGAAGACCGCCAGATCGGTGATTATCAGGTCGACGCATTGCTGGCCTGAAATTCGGAGAATAGATTTTTTAAAATGAAAATCGATGAATTCTTGGGTGAGATTTGGGATTTTGAAAATTCACCTGTGACCGGTAACGTGCAATTCGCCATGATCTTCGGTTTCCCGTCGCGTGCTTTGTGCTCCATCGTTACAACGACTTTCGTCCCCGCGGCGGATACGAGATCCATCGCTCCGCCCATGCCCTTCACCATCGTTCCGGGGATCATCCAGTTCGCCAGATCGCCTCTCTGCGACACCTGCATTCCTCCGAGTATCGTCAGGTCCACGTGACCTCTAAAAATTTTCGTAAATGAATGAAATACATTAATCTAATTAATTCAATTAATTGTACTTATTTAATTTATTTAATTTATTTAATTTATTCAACTTATTTAACATAATTAATTTATTTAATTTATTAACGGGTAGAGCCCTTTTAGAGGAAGACAATTACATATCATCCAAAAATTATAATGGCACTTGGAAGAATTTTGCAATCGTAAAAATATTAAATAGTAATTTAATTTTTTTTTTCACAGCAAACTCACATTCGTAACTATCATGGTATATTTACCCTCTGATCATCGCGAAGCTCTCCTCGCTGCCGAAGAAAGCCGCACCGGGAAGTACGGTGACCGATTCCTTGCCGGCGTTTATCAGATCCGCGTCGACTTCGTCCTCAGACGGGAATGGACCGAGACCGAGGAGTCCATTTTCCGACTGAAGAGTCACTTTTATGCTCTTCGGTATGAAGTTACTGGCCATCATTGGTATGCCGATTCCGAGATTGGCTGGCAAGACAAAAATTCATTCGTAAAAATTCGTTAAAGAATCGGTAATCAAAATAATCAAGAGGTAACTCACCGTACATTCCATCCTTGAACTCGAGGGCCGCTCTCCGGATAATCCTGTCCCTCGCTTTGCTCGCCGGTGTCGATTTTTTCGTCTTGATCGTTTTGCTGGTCGTTATCCGCTGTTAAACGTCCACATTTCTTAAGGCGAGTTTAAACACGTACCACGTGACATATGAGTGCAAGAACGATAATTACATATTTCGAATCAATGTAAAAAATGTAACGGGTGCAAACCTCGATTCTCTTCTCGTATTTCTGGCCCTGAATGACGCGATCGACGTAGATCCCCGGTACGTGAATGTGATCGGGATCCAATTGACCGATCTCTAAAATTTCCTCGGCCTCGACGATCGTCACTTTGGCGGCCTTGCACATAACCGGATTGAAATTTCGCGCCGATTTTCGGAACACTAAGTTACCGGCCTTGTCGGCCTTCCACGCTTTTATTATCGCGAAGTCCCCGGTTATCGCAGTCTCCATGACGTAGTTTCTGCCGTTGAATTCCTGAACGTCCCGCGGAACGCCGGATATCTCGGCGTTACCGGCGTCGTCGTACTTCACGACGACGTTGCCCTCTTGAATTATCGTCCCGAAACCAGTTGGTGTGTAGAACGCGGGGATTCCCGCACCACCCGCCCGTATCCTTTCCGCCAGGGTGCCCTGTTCCGGTTTTGAACTATTACTACTATTACTATATATATATATAATGCAAAAAGATTTCGCCGCTGCCAGCGCCGCCGCCGTGTCAAAAATCGAGGGGGCAATAGGGGATCAGTATTTGGATGGGTGACCGTGGTCACCCATCCAAGTATAGAACCCGTCTGTCTTTTAAGGCAGGGTCTTAAGGCTTGGATGGGTGTAATGGAGGGGTTTTGAATTGTAAGCGCATACGTCTTTTAAAGGACTTGGCATAATGAGGGTTTAACTCCATAAAGGGGTGCAAGCGCGCAAGCTCCGAGTCCCCCTAGTATATATATATTAATGGAACTTTTTAAAAATAATTTCTCGTTGAAATTATTGAAAAGTTTAGCCAGACAATCATGTATTAATAGAAACAGGATGTCATGCTACTCATTGAGTATTCATAATGCGAGTGTGTACTCAGAAAGTACTTGCACTTGGAACTTGAAATTGTAAAAAAAAGTACTTGACGTACTAAAAAGTACTTCAAGTACATATTTGAAGAACTGTCCTCTTCTGGAATATATATATATATATATATATATATATATATATATATATATATATATATATATCTTTATTCTCATTTTTCTGTATGCCGAACACCCTCGGCACATAACTATATAGCGCCAGACAAGAAAGCTGAATGAAATTTTTTTTTTTTAAGTATTACCTGCGGGGTGAGCTCGACTTCCAGTTGCCCACTGAGATACTGTTTCTCAAAGTCCGCATTCTCTCCAACGTAAGACGCGATCATTCGTTTTATCCTACGTTCGTGCAGCAGCAAGCCAAGGCCGCAGTCCTCTATGCCAGCGTTGTTGGACACTACCGTGAGGTCCTTCGTTCCTTTTTTCAGGATAGCTTTTATGAGATTCTCTGGTATGCCGCACAGTCCGAAACCGCCGACGAGGAGCTTCGCTCCGTCGGGAATGTCGGACACAACGTCGTTCATGGATTTGAAAACTTTTCCATCGCCCTTCGGAGTTTTCAGCTTCGGCACGTCGTCGTCCGTCTCCGGACTGTCGGCTCTCACCGAAAAGCTCACCGAGCATACCTATAACATCGAATTGCATCGTCAGAGGCACGAATCTGAAGGCGAACAACGAACGACAATGTTCGAGGACGAAACATTTTTTAGGTTATGTTCGGTCCAACTTTTTCGTACCCTCGAGACGTTCGCGTGTTTGTAGGAATTTCGGCATCCCGCGCTGACCCGCAGGCACACACCGCCGAACTTTCTCATCGCGAAAGCCATGGCTATAAATTATTTACAGCAGTCTCACTTTTGTAGACGGAAATTAATTAACGGAGGATTCGCGGATCCACGAATGTCAGAGCCTCACACATGCTCTCGCTCGGCCGTCCGAGCCAGTACTGAAGGCAAAAACCCGCGGCTCGATTCACGAATATAGTGTGCATGTATTATATATTATAATCGGGATGGAATATTCGGGACTCCAGCGAATATCGTCGCCTTTCAGCATTGGACGATAAAACATCGAATGATTAATATTTGTTTTGCACGCAGAAGAAACCGGCTTTACGGCGAGGTCACGAAACCCGTTCGTCCGAAAAACAAGGGGGGAGACGATGCATACGTGCGCGATGTCGACATTTCTTGTGGCTGATTATAAATGTCTTATCTGCGATGAAAATAGCAGAAGCAATAAAATCTTTTTGATACACTATCGATTTGCTGAGACGAAGATACATAATCATACTATCTGAACGAGATAACGCGTTAAAAAAAAAAGACGATTAACAAAAACGCGAGTTAATTATAGATCGTTCGAGTGCGCAGATTGCGACAATTGAGCACGAATCTGGTTCAAAGAATGATGACCCTGTAGGTATCTGCATGAGAGTGAATTTCTTCAAGTTATAACTTATAAGAGCTGTTTTTTGCATCGTACAAGCTTAGCTCGGGGAAGTTCACTTGGAGAATAAAATTTTGCAAGTGAACTTTCATTTTTCTTCCGGAAGCCGTGCATCGATAGAGACCTGCCGAAGATGAAATTCGATGTCATGCAAGAAATCTAGGAACAAAAGCCGACGAAAAAAACTCCAATAATTAGGAAATAAAAAAAAAGTTGAAAATTGAAATTTCCATATCGCTTTTTCTATCAGACAGCATTTTCTGTATTTTTCGTTTTCCCTACCCTCCCCCCCCCCCCCCTCTAGGACCCGTTCAAAAACTTACAACAGAAACAATCAAAAATTGAAAAAATAAAAATAAAAAATTGAATTCTAAAATCCTGCGTTTCCATGTTTTTTTTTGCAGGTGGCGTCTTTTTCTGTTGACTTTTTCCCTAATACCGTCATACAGATATCTTTAGGGTCATCATAAATTTGTTTCGGTAGAAGCGAATTGTCAGTTTTGCAATACTAGCCATGAATTATTTATGTTTTCGCCACTTCGAAGTTTGCTCGCCTCGCTGGTGGAAAACGCTCGGGAGAATGAGTCTTGGGAAGACAAAATCGGCCTTTGCCGCAATGCACAGTAATCAACGTCTTTCGCAACAGTTTTATATTTCTCAATTTGCAAGCAGACTTGCGTAAAACTTGTTGTCCGTAAAGTTATTTCACATTATTACAAGTACATAATACTAAAAAACCTCTGTGTTCCATCTCGGCATTCATATATTAATCTACGGACATTAATTTAATCTCATCGCTGACGCGTTTCATATTATAAAATACTATGTAAAGGAAATACAAAGTTTGTTCCGAATTGCCGTTCGATCCGTTGATCCTCGCTCGAACACGTGCGGTTCTCGATCTCGAAGGGGTTTCGAAGTTTTCTCGGGGTTTTCGAGTATCACGAAACGATTCGACACGGCGGAGGTAATAAATCGTGGAATTACATAAATCGTTAAATTATTTTTTTTTGCCACATATCTCGCCGATAATCGATCAATATCAAGGACTCTCGCTCGTGTCTTATCAAAATCTAACGTTCGATTATCGAATCGACAAATCTCTTTCTTTCGCACCTCCGCGCGCGTTATCGATGAATGCGTCTGTAGTAACTTGGCGCTCGTCGATACTATGTGTGTATGGCGGACATCACTCGAAGAATCTGAGATCTTGTACAAACCGCGAATCTTCGTTAAGATGTGATATCAAAAATGATTTTTTTTCTTAAATTTGAATTTAACGAAGATCTATCTCGAGATCGATCATCGATGACGCCCACTCCGAGCGTCAGTCACTGCACCCCATAGCTCGATAACGAAATCGTCCGTGAAGCCGAAAGCTTCCAGATCAGAGTTATCAATGGCCTCGGCAAAATCCATGCTGTTGGTTTTGCCTTCGGCGAGTTCCCAAATTTGGGACGCTGGAAAAATAAAATTTAAATAAAATAAATTAAAAACTTAGAATAACGTCAATCGAGTAGACTGACGATAATTCGATAATCGGCGGAGCTTTACCTAGCTCATTGTCATTGATACCCATGAAGTTTTCCAGAATGGCGTTTATCTTCTCGACTCCTATCGTAGCCGTATTATCAGTCTGAAAATGAAAATGAAAAAAAAAAAAATATTAAGCCACGTTGAAAACGAAGAATGTTGAGTAGCTACACTGTTTAAAAAAATTGCAAATTTAATGTACTCGAACTAGAAATTTTTATGCAAAAAAAACTGGCACATTAAATTAACTATCGTGATGAAAAATTAATGGACTTTAGTGAAATTAAAGTAAATGATTAAGAGTAAAGTATTTACAAAAATTCTAATATATTGTACGTTAATGATTCATCATAATCGTACATGAAATTTAATATCCCAGTTTATGCATAAAAACTTCTAGTACCGGTACATTAAGTTTCATGCGAATTTTCTTTACAATGTAAATGATTGTTCACGCACCACTTTTTCTATTTGAGCACTTCCGTCGGCCTTAAACCTCAGAGTTTCCTTGCCGGTTCCGTAGCCCGCGGGCTTCTTGCCCTTCTTAATGTCGCCTCTCGGCCCAATACTTCCGAATCCGCTTCTCTGCGGCTCGACCAATCTCAACGTGAATGTGTCTCCCTTGGATATCTCTTTGAGCATCTTGGCGACCTCGAAGTGCCTTCGACCGACCAAATTAACGGTGTTTATCTTCTCTATGTGATCGCCGACCTGAATAACGTTCACCTTGTCGATAACCGAACCTTCCTTGATACGCTTGATGAAAGCGTAACCCGCACCGTTATCCGTTATCGTAAGGCCCAGCGCGTCGTCGGTTTTCACCAGTTCGACTTCCTTCGGTTGGCCTGCGACAAAAAAGTAAAGAAAAAGATCAAATAAAATTATCATCATATCGTGACGTCGAGTGGAGCGAAATTGCATATCACTAACAATTTAATTAGCATGCGATATACCCGTTCCAAAAACAGCCGGGTAGACGCTTCAAGGCCAAGCAAAACAATAACAGTGCGCCACCGATATCCCGCATGTCATCGGCGACTCAGCAAAATTTCTATATGACTACTGTGTACGAAACTCTCTCTCGCACTCGGCGAACCAGCGCTCGAAGAGTGAACGTAAGAATGCGCGCCCGGTGACGCGGAACGGATACGATCCGCTTTGCGCATGATTCGACAGAGCCGATAGCTCAAACACCAATGTTCAAACCTTTTCTGTGAGCGAATATGAAGTCGTCCAGGCCAATCTGCCCCCCCAAGAGCTCGGACATCTCGGCCTTCGGTGTGTTCAGCGTACAAAAGAGAATCTGGAAGTCAGAAAATGAAAGTTATAGTAGGAGATTATTATTAAATAAATGAAGGAATTCATTTGAAATCAGAAAATAAAAGGTTTTCTGATTTTTTTTTTACAATCTTTTCAATAATGCGTTAATAACTTTGTGGCATTATTATTATGCAAAATCAAAGGTCTTGACATCATTAATATAACTGATTTTTTTTTCAGATTTTTTGCATATCACGAAGTACTGAAATTGTGATCAAATTTAACTTTTGGTTGAAAATGTTTGTGTGAAACACCCTTAACCCTTTGAAGCATACATTTTCTTATAAGTATCAGGTTTGGAAACCTTAGTTATTGATGCAGTTTTTTCTGAATTCAAAGAAGAGTATCACCTGCCGTAGATGAGAACGGGGCAAAGCGGATACATCGATGAAGCAAAATGGGACGTCTTAAACTTCATAGAAAATTGCGTTTTTAAAAAACATCTTTAAAAACGCAATTTTCCAATAATTTTAGGACGTCTTAGTTTGCCCCATCAACGCATCCCGATTGTCGGTCCCGTTTTGCCCCGCTCTTCCCTACAGCGTGCTTCAAAGGGTCAAATAAACGCAAATCCCTAATTAAAATCTCGTTTGCCGCGCCAATTTGAATCTTATCTGTGCGATTATTTCCGCGATCTCTCAGATACTTAGTGTGAAAAAAAAAAATCTCGATAGAGAACGAGGACGTGCATTTGAAAAGCGCGAGGGCCCTTTTCGAGTGTATAGAAAAAAACGCGCCTCGACGGGTGGGATTCACGTAGCCGTGACCAATGCTTCCTGCGTCCGGTGCGGGCGTCAGGGAGCCGGCGGAACGATATCGAGAGGCTCTCCATGTATGTACGCACTTCGTTACGCGGGCTCTGCCCGCACGATAATGATAATCGCACATCGTCGGCTTACTTCGTTCGCTGGAAGTTCGTAGCACTCGGCGATTTTCTGATAGAGTTCCCGCACGTTGCTGAAGCCGGATATCTGACCCGTGGAACTTCCGTGAGCCAGCTGACATCGAAAAACCAATCGCTGCTTCGCGTCCTGATTGCCGCTGGCCGGAGCCTGCTGCTCCTGGCCGTTGTCGCGCTTCGACGTACCATTACTGCTCGTGTCGTGACCCTCGTGGTGAGACCCGTTAGTGCTCGCTGGTTTCTCCGAGCCGGACGATCTCGGCGATGCTTTCGGCTTGAACAGCGGCATTCCTCTGCGAAAGAAAAAAAAAAAACTTCGGTCATATATCTTTCGCACCGCGTGCTGCATACCGTATCGATATTATTGTTATTATTTAACCATCTGTCGGTGGGCTGGACGATGCTTTTCCTCGAGTTCGAGGAAAAAGGCATTTTACTGACGTAATATCAGAATAGAGAAAATAATAATAATAAACGTTAATAGTGCTTAACTGTAATCTTGTTGTAGATATCGGAAGGTTGGATTTAATTTAATTTCGAGTGTTTTGATTTCAAAAATCTCGAGCGTATTATAAACGAATAAAAAAGTTTCATTGAGAGGTCTAAAATTCTGATTTATTAAGTAGAGATTGTGAAAGCAGAAATCCGTCCAACAAAAAATTGTTTTAAATGGAACTTATATTGTTGGAAAAAGAAAACAATGTAATACATTCTATGAGGTTTGTTGCAGTAATAATAAATCAGAGGTGTAACGGAAAATCGTTGATTTATTTTTCAAGGTCAAAGTTTCGACATTGTCACACCGGCTTTGTTTTCCGAACCGAGCCGCAAGAATAACCGTTAAAGAAACAGGCTACTTTGTATTACAATGCAGCGCCCTCTATGCAAAACAATAGTGGTGGTCCGTTCGGGAAAGCGTGATGCGTAAAAACGCTGCAAGAGAGACAGAGGGACGGGCTCGTCCGAACGCGCGCGTTAACCTGATGGAGGAGTCTCTCCTCTTCCTCGCTGTCGTCGTGCCGTCGCACACAACCGACTTTGTATCTATTCGCTCGCTGCGGGCTCTGTTCGCGCCGTGCCTGACACGGCCACATGCGAGCCGGTTTCCCGCTATTTTTTCTTTACTTTATTTTTTGAACAGCTCATATCTTTCAGTCGATACATTGCTGCTAATCAGAATGGAATTCGTCGCGACAATGGAGACGCGCGCGGCCGCTAACGATCTCCGTCCGATCCACTTGCTCGTTTATTCGCGCTGCAGCAATTTTTTTTTTTAATTGGAAGCTTATTCACTCGGACAAAACGACTACCGAGAGTGTTGAGCTCGACACTAGCAGAGTCATTGCGCAACTCCCACTGCCGCGAACATTCACTGACGTAGATGCACAAAAAAAGGCGATTCAACAATCGAATATTAATTCGACTGGCGATTAATTACGAATTCATTTCCGGTTACCCATCGAGTTGCCGATCTCCGGTATTTATGCGAGCGCAGAATTGCCGTACTTGCCTCGGAAACCCTGACATGCTGAACAAACACCATTGGATAACGCGCAACAGAGAATTGTGTAGTAGTCGCGCAAGTAACAAACTATATATTATATATATGTATACATATATATAAATGTATGTATGTCGAGAGTCGCGAACTCTTAACCACTTGCCACACGAAAATAAAAAAAATGCGGCGATTCAGCAATCGAATATTAATTCGACTGGCGACGAAGCGCGAATTAATTTAAGGCGATCCATCGAGCTGTTGACCTCGATTATATATGCGAACGCAGAATTGCCGTACTTGCCTCAGAAACCCTGACATGTTGAACAAACACCATTGGATAACGCGTAACAAAGATTGTGTAGTAGTTCGCGCAAGTAACTTTAACTATATATTACATATATATATATGTGTATCTCGAAAGTCGCGAACTCTTAACCACTCGGCGTTGAGCGACTTTCAGCTCGTCAAAAATTTCCGCCCGCTTCAACGACAGTGATTTCCTTTTTCTATTTAATTTATTATCAAATCGATCGAACGGCCGAGCGAAGTTGACGGAGCGAGCTTCGCCAGCGACACTAGCGTGGAGTACAATGACGAAAGAATAAAAAACACACAAGCGTAAACAGGCAGGGGGACAGAGAAGGTGGCGCAAAGGGAAAGGAATTAGCGGCGGAGCGAGGAACGCGGCCGATCAGTACCGATCCGGACCGGCGGACGGACTGGACGGATATGACACGTCACAACACCATTTATTCGTTTGACTCCTAAATAAAACAGCCGAGCGGTTGTGTTGCGTGCACACCTGAGCCGACGGTAGAAACGACTCGTTCGCACGCACGATTATCCTCCTTGATTATCCGCGCCTTCTATCGCGTTCGATAAACCGCACGATAAAGCGCGTTGCGCAAACTAATTTGCAACGAATTTCTCTGCCTCGGCACTTCTTCTCCTACCGGGCTCACGAGATACGAGCGAGTCGCGTTAATTACACCGAAACTTCGACCACCGACACGTAGCAACGCTTCATAACTGCGCCAAAGCTGAGGACAAATCTTGGTCGAGTGCGAGAAGAAAAAAACCGCACACACAGCCGAACGTTGGGCCTTTATCGCTGTTGAATTATCTCTAGTCAGGGTAGACTATATCCGTGCTTTATCTCGACGCTATCGCAATAGTTTCCGAAGCTACTCGGCTAAAACTACCGCGGTTGTGTATCTTATTCTCTACCCGAGGAAAATGTTGAAATTCCGATCGCAGATTCTCTGGAGATTAGAGACTAAGAGTCGAATTTTTTCGACATGGAACAACACGAAATTTACAGGATACTTTTCTGTCCGGGTTTTTAGCGTTTAGGCGATAATAAAGTAACACGAGCCGTGCGATGTCGTGTGTTGTGAAACTGGGCTATACGCACCGTATAAATTCGTTTACTTTTGCACTTGCATTGCTTCACGCGTTGTCTCGTTGCCGATGTGCTTCTGTCGCAAGAGCAACAAGTGCAACCGGTGGTCGCGAACTGGCGCACTGGCGCACCGGTCGGCCGTTTGCTCTCGGGAGTATATTTTGTTCGATTCGGTCTTATTGTCGGCGAGCGGCTCGCGAGAGTGTCGGCGGTCGCCGCCGGAACTAACCGAGAATGGTAAGGCGTGACCACGCGGTCGGTAAATCCTTCGCTTTTACGACCGCACTACGTAGACACATTCACACCGGGTTCGCGTAGCAAAATGATCGCGGATTTCTATATGATCTCAATGGCGTCTGGACACTGCACCGACTACGATATTGTCAGGATTACTACGAGCGGATAAATTGTCAAAGTTGCTCGTACGAAAGTCGATTAATTTTATAGGTAAATAGTCGATCGAATATATTGCGATCTCGTTGTCGGAACGAAACTTCGCGATTCTGACATCCGGCCGAGACATCGGCGAGTCGGCAGCAACAGAGCCCCAATCAAATCTCTTGCATTGTAGTTTGCGCGATGAGAATTATCGCGCTACTTTGAGCTCTTTTACGCTAATCGAATTAAACTTTTAATTCCAGAGTGTCCGGAGATCGTTCGCTTCGACTACGTTGCACGAACGATGGTAAATCGATCCGTTTGAGAATGAATTTTTTTGTGCTTTCTGTTCTCAGTGACTTGCAACATTCGTTTGCAATCGGTGGAAAAGGGAGAGAAAAACGATATTGAGAAAAAAAAAACATAAATAATGGCAGGAGAGCATTACAAGCTGAACTGCGTGCTTTTCGGTCACTCCCTGGATGTCAGAGCCTTGGCAACCTTCGCTGACGGAACTGTCGTTTCGGCCTCCAGAGACAAGACCGCAAGAGTTTGGACTCCTAGCCTGTAAATAAATTTTTTTTTTATTTATTGTGATTATTTTTTTTATTTAATTTTTTATTTCAGCCACTTTAAATTTCCTTCATGGTGCGCTAATACCGTATTTCCCTCAGGACAATTACTATAATTCAACCGATATAAAAAAAATTTTAATCGCTGCCTCTGCCGCCGATCCAAGCCATTCAATTGCTTTCCTCAAGCTACAAATTGCATTTGCATGTATCCGTTCTTATCCTGGCAGGCAAAGCATTAAGTACATTATTTCCTTGCATATCCTTCCTATCGTATTTCTTCTCGGTACAACCACTTTACTTGCTGATTTATTTATTTCTATTATATTATTTATTTATGTGACGAGTCCTTTTACATTTACAATTTTTTAAGTTCAGATAATAATACAAATATTAATCAAAATATAGCATGTGTAAAAGTAATAATATAATCTATTAAATTAACTTTTTCCTTTTTATAAAGCTTTTGATTCTTTAACATAATATAATGCATAATGTTGAATAGTACATTTTGATACAAGTGCCAAGAAACTTTTTCTGATGAGTGTTGCAATCACACGAGTTCAGAAAACGTTTTTCGCACGAGTGTCGGACAAAATTTTATTTCACTCGGTGTAACAATGGGGGTTTTTGCTAAAAGCCTGCGCAAAAACCACCATTTTCCCACCGAGTGAAATAAAGTATATTGAGTATGATCATCGAGAAACATTTTGTGTGTGTCTTTCGTGCCCTGCACTGTACGTATATCATTTATTATTAGTTACTTAAATATTTAATTGTTTTTCAGGAACGGTACGGATTATATAGAAACGGGTCTGCTGACCGGTCACACGAATTTCGTGAGTTCGGTGTGCGCGATAAATCCGTCGGAGCTCTATCCAAATGGTCTCGTGATAACGGGCAGCAACGACAATCACATATGCGTATACGTGTTGGGAGAGACAGCGCCGACGGAGCGGTTCAAGGCTCACGAGAACACCGTCTGCAATCTGCGAGCCGGTCACGAAACAGGAACGTTTCTGTCGGCCTCCTGGGATCAGAGTGCGAAGCTCTGGGACCTCCAGTCGCTGAACAAGCCCAGAGGGACTTTCGTGGGTCACATCGAGGCGGTCTGGTGCGTCGCGGATCTCGCGTCCGGCGCGGTCGTCACCGGCTCGGCGGACAAGACGGTGATCGTTTGGAAGCCGGACGGGTCGGTGTTGCACAAGCTCGAAGGCCACACCGACTGCGTCCGCGACATCGCGGCGATCGGCCGCGAGGAGTTCCTCACGTGCGCCAACGACGCGACGGTCAGACACTGGAACGCCACACTCGGCACTTGTCTCGGTGAATTTTTCGGACACGAGAATTACATATACAGCATAGCGGCGACCGACGGCGGCAGCCTCGTCGTCACCTCGAGCGAGGATCGCACACTTAGAGTGTGGCGAAACGGCACCGTCGACGAGATAATCGCCGTGCCGGCTCAGTCGGTCTGGTGCGTAAAGCTCCTGGCGAACGGAGACATCGTCGCGGGCTCCTCGGATTGCGCTGTGAGGATATTCACGGCCTGTCCGGAGCGCTACGCCGAAAAAGCGATCATGCAGGCCTTTGAGCAGGAAGTTGCAAAGGACCAGCTGCAGGCTCAGCTGGCCGTGGGAAGCGTTAAGATCAGTGAGTGAGTAGTTTAACATCCGTACTCTCAAGACGTGATAAAAGGGGGGGGGGGGTGGTTCGATGAATTACAGACGATTTTTTTTCCTTATAGAGGAAGCTTTGTTTCCGCAAAAAAAAAAAATTTGAGATGTTAATGTCAGAGTTGAGCTATCGTTCTGAAACTGCACACAAATATAATATTATGGTCAGGGATATTTGGTATTGAATTTGATTAAAATCTATCTAAGTGGTCAGATTTTATGGGATTTTGAGTTTTTTTTTTTTGAAAAATGACTAAAAAAGGCATAATTCGAGTGAACATAAAAGTATCGAGATCAAATTTGACGTGGGAAAGACTAACACTGTACAATGTTTGGTATTACATTGGACGAAAATTGATCCAAACGTTTCGTGTTTTCGGAGATTTTGAAATTTTTGTATTTTTCGGAAAATTTGTATTTTTTGTCCGACACAAGTTTATGCATAAAATCTGGCTCTAGGAGGAACATAATTTGAAGAAACGTTATCAAAGGGGAAATATGCATTAGATATAGCCTCAAAACGATGAATTAGGCGAATTTGAGTGAGCGATTTTCTGCAATCAATTTTGCGGCAAGTTTTGACCATTTAAATTTTTGGGAGTTGTAGACATTGTTTTGTCACAAAAAATGTGCAGTCGTTTCCACATGGTTACCTTGTTTATTAGAATTTTGCGCACAGCTTTATCTACAAGGAAGCCAAAATCGATCAACCAACTTTCTCATGGAGAAAGCAGTGCGCAAAATAATAATAAATGCGGACGTTATGTGCAAATTACTTTGCAATGTTTTAAAAGTTTTTTTTGTCGATAAAAACAAAAACAAAAGTGCGCTTTGCTTTAATTTATGTACGATTTATATTTGCTTTTAACGACTTTATTGAATTTGTTTTTTCTCGTTAGCCTGCCGGGACCGAGCGCGTTGCAGCAACCCGGTCGCGAGGACGGCCAGACGAAGATGATAAACGACAACGGGAAAGCGAAAGCTTATATATGGTCGATGAGCGAGCGAAAATGGGACTTGGTCGGAGACGTGATGGGCGCCGCGGGCGGAGACGTCAGCGCGTCCGGCAAGCAGCTTTACAACGGCGAGGAGTACGATTACGTGTTCTCGGTCGACATACAGGACGGCGTGCCGCCGTTAAAGTTGCCCTACAACATCAACGAGGATCCGTGGCACGCCGCGCAAAAATTTATTCATCGAAACGGTCTCAGTCAAATGTTCCTCGATCAGGTATCGTAGAATATTTACAAATAAATAAAATAAAAAATTAATTTCATAGTAAAAATTATTCTTTCAAATAATTCATTAATTCATTCAGTTATCGATTTTCTTCAGGTGGCCAATTTCATAGTGAAAAATTCGCAAAGCGTTCCAGTTTTGAAGAGTGACTCGCAGTTCGCGGATCCGTTTACCGGCGCGAGCCGCTACGTACCTGGCAGCGGAACGCCGAATGCCTCGCGATCGTCGTCCAGCGCCGCGATGCCGACGACCGATCCGTTCACCGGGGCGAGCCGCTACGTGCCCGGCACAGCAACGCCGAACACCTCGCGAACTGCATCCGAAACTGCGATATCGACCGCCTCATCCAGCAAGATCGCCGTTCCATCGTACATACCGCACGCGGCTTATCTCAAACTGGAACAAGCGAATCTTCCGGCTATTTTAGGTAATTGATAAATCGAGTCAATGAAAAAATTTGTACGTATCAATAAAACGCGAAGATGGTGTAATACCGAGTGAGTCTTCTGTTTCAGAAAAGCTAAAGGAGCTCAACGGCAAACTGACCGACGGCGCTAGTCGAGTAACCGACGAGGAATTGGAGTTGGCGGTGAGATTGGCGAGCGAAGACTGCGCCGATCAGCTTCGAGTCGGCGCCGTCGGAGTACTGCGAACCCTCTTGAACTGGCCCGATCAAATCGTCTTTCCGTCCCTCGACGTGGCTCGACTGGCGGTTCTTCGCGGGGCGGTTAACGAGAGTCTGTGTACCGAGGAGTTAATGCAAGTGGCAAAAAGGCATATAAATACTACCGCGGTACCTGCGAACCAGATGCTGACCTTCAGACTTTTAGCCAATATGTTTGTACACGAGAGTGGCGAACGATTCGGCCTTAGACACAAGGACGAAGTCCTCAAGGCACTCCTCGATCTGAAATCACTCGGTAGCAAAAACAATCAGGTATGAATTGTCAAGCAATTCGTCATTGCTTCATTAAACCATTGGATTCTAATTGCTTCATTGAATCATTTTATTAAATCGTTTTTTAAAAATCGTTTACTAAAATAGTTTCTGTTAAACCCTTCATTAAAATCGTTTCAAGAATGGTTTCATTGGATGTTTCGTTTCAGGTCGCGATCTCGACGTACCTGTTGAACCTCATAATCGCTCTGAACAAAAGTGACGACACACCCGGTCGAACAAGAGCGTTGAACGTACTGTTCGCGTTACTTCCACGTCTGAGCGAGCCCGAGGCGGTGTTCAGGGCCCTGGTTGGTCTGGGAACACTTCTCGCCGCGACACCCGATCCGGATGACAGGGACGAACTCATCCGAGCGGTTCGACAGTCCGAAACGGCTCTCACGCTACTCAGAAAGACCTCCGAGAGCATCATCGATCTTAGTGCACAAAACAAACTCGCCAATTGCTCGAAGCAAATCATAGATTTGATTATTTAAGTTACTCTATTGTCTTGTTTTCTTTTATATATATATATATATAATTTTTTTCTTTACTTTTTCAATTCACTATGGATATAACTTTTTTTTTCTTTCTAAAAGTCAAAATGCAGATACGCAGAAGCATGGGAAGAACAACGTATGTGTTACGCTGCCTCGCAAGAATAACAATAATCGAATAACCGAAGGCTACGACTGAACCTTCTAGGAACGAAAAAAAATACCTTTCTTACAAACTTGTATGAAGAATTGAATACAAATAACATTGAATATTGACGCTATCGTGCTTCGGCAATTATTCTCTTTCTCATCGACGAAATTTACGAAAAATTATAGTGGAAAAAAATATTTGCAGGTAAGATAAGTTGTATTTCTAATGAAAATTAGTTAAAATATATACAACGAAGAATACAAAATAATAATTTATGTAATATACATAATATTTGATTAAATTTTTTTTTCTCGGGTACATTCGCGCCCAGTAAACGTACAACAGACAACAGTTTAGTAGTAGAATATTGTTATTACAGTAACGTCAAATATATATATATAATATGTATATATATATTTATATTTTTTTCCTTAATATTAGATCAATTTATTTCTCGCAATTGCAAGATTCTCGAAGTTTTTTTCTTCTCTTACTTTTTTCTTTTAATCTTTAAATTTGCAGATTATTACATGAAAAATAACATTCACGTTATACATTCATATATTGATTTCAGTTAATGCTTGGTAAAACGATACATATAGTACATTGAGATAGTTACGGTTTCAGGCCATTATGGCTCGTGATGGGAATGTGATGTCCTTCCTTTATAAAAATAAACTTTCGTATAGTTTTCTTTTTTTTCTTACTTCATTTCTTTCATTACTTTTTTATCGCGATCTGCAAGATAATCGAAGCAGTGCCAATTTATTATATATTTTTTTCTTCATAAATATAGAACGGATAATTGGTTAATCGAAGTTCCAATTTGTTACTTTAAAACTTACATAATCGAGTGTGCATATTTATCGTTTCAAGATTCAACGAATTTCTTGTTTATTTTTTTTTTCGTAGAAGCAACGGAAAAATATGTGCGTGCAACAGGTACCATTATCTTCCAGATTGGAAAAACCGGAGAGGTGCCGAAACGTTCATTTCTTCGTTTTCTTTTTACAAATTAAAAATACTAACGTTCGACGATTTTTTTTCTTTCTATCTCTTTCGCAACGAGGTCGAAGGGTAAAATCATAAAGAGAGGCGTTGGAGGAACACATTTTTTTCTTTCTTTCCTACGTCTCTTAAAATCGCTAGACGGATAGTTCGAGCTCGCGTGAGTCGTAACTATCAGGAATGCCCTGTAGAAATGCACCGAACCCCGGCGGTCTCTCATACTACTACGTCTCGACTACGTGGTAATCACAGTTCCAGAAGCCGGGAAGCGTGTTAAAGATACCGTTTGCAGGATAAGTCACTTCTGTGTGTGTATGTACGTGTATGTGTGTATGTATACATATATATATCATATATATACGTTGAAACCTTATTTTTTTAGTAATCACATATCCAGTGTATTGTGTATACGTTACTGATTTTTTTATCTTCAATTTTTTTTATACAATTTCGAACAATGTCCATTTTTTCTTTTCTATAGACGGAAATTCGAGTATTCCGTGGGTCACTTTGAACATCCGAGCGCCGCGCGAGGCTACGTAGCAATTAATTTATCGTTCCTCGTCGACGGTCGCCCAACCGGTGCTTTTACTCGCCGTTCGCCACAGTTATGTGTTGACTCTCGTTTAAAAAAATGTTTTTTTCTTTTTTTTTTTTTCACGGCATCGAAGAAACACAGCCTCGACAATCGACGGTTTTTTTTGTTGTTTCTCTTGGGCGGGAGGGAAGAATTATTAAAATACAATATGTATAAGAAGGTCCTTTCCTAATTTCGATGCAGGTATAAAATTATACTCTAAAAATGTACCTCCCGAGTCACGGAGATAAGATCGATCTCGAGAGAGTACACGCATTCAATTACGTGCTTCTTGGAACAATTTTTTCTTTTCCTATTATTTTTGTTTTGTTTTTTCAACGAAAAACTCTAACGCAAGATATTTGCTCGAGCTCGTCCGTATTTTCTTTTTTTGCCTCATTGTTCTCATTCGTCTATGTTTGTTTACATTTTTAAAAAAAACGTCGCGGCTACACGAGGACCATTTTTTTTCTTCTTCCAATTTCGAAATTCACTCAACGCGTTGAGGAGCAAAAAGATTAAAATCATTACTTTTTTCCTCATGCGACTTTTTCTTACATTTATTATAAAATACTTTCAAAACGCCTTGACGTTAGCAACGCGCGAGTGCAAGGGCGTTAAACGACGGTTCTGCAGCGGGGAGAAAAAAACGAAGATTCGTGTTCGGCTATACATTTTTTTTTTCGTAATTCGCGACGATCAGAGACAAAAAAAACAGTCCATATCTACTCTCTCCCTAAGTCGCGACATGCTGAGTTTGTGTCGTTGTGACCATTTTTTTAAAACCGCGTTATATACAAAAAGGAAAAAAATCTATATACATAACTATGTATGTATATATAGTCCAAATAAAAAGTATATACATACCAATGTATGCATATATAGTCGAAATAAAAAGTATACAGACGCGGCAGGAAGCTTTTGCGTACGCCGACCCGCCCTGCGGGTCGGTCATACATTTCTCGATTCTCTTTAACTACGACGGAGTGACGATTATAATTTACGTGTGTCCCGTGTGTCTCTGTGTGTATAAGTGTGTATGTGTGTGTGCGATCCAAAGTTTAGGAGCGGCCATTCGCCGAAAAGACTCGACGGCAACAATCTTAAAAATTGATGCTGGGCGCATCGTCGACTAATTTCAGGACAGTTGTTTACTCACCCGTCCGTCGTTATTTTATTTATTTATTTTCATGCCATTTTTTTAGGCACGAAGCCTCTCAACGGATGCGTTCCTTTCGGATTGCCTCTCCTTCTTCAATTTCTCTTTTTCTTTTATTTTTTCTTTTTCGTAACTGTTACTACGTCGAGTCACTCGTCTCTTTATCTCGTTCTCGTTTGCGGACGCATGAGCAAGGAGGGACCTTAAAACTTGTATTGGGTCCCTCCGGGCCCGTCTCATTCAGCCGGCGTGCTCGCCGCCCATCTGTCGAATTCGATGCCCGAGTCCGGACTCAGTCCTAGGTCAATGGGGCTCAGGAAACTCGGCGCCGGACAGTTGCACGGTCCACCGGGTCGGCAGGCACCAATGCATCGCTGATTGTTGCGCTTGTTCCTGTCACCGCGGTCCCTCAGCTCCCTCTCGAAGCTGTGCAGTTGCTCCATAAAGTGGAAGTTCGGAGCCACGTTGGATTTTCGGCTGCGCACCAGATTGAACGCGTCGTTCAGGCTCAGGCTGCATTTGTGCATCAGGTACGCGACGGTGATCGTCACCGAGCGCGAGACTCCCGCCAGACAATGCACCAGGACACCCTTGTCTGAGCTCCGGGCTTCCTCTGAAAAAATTCACAATAATTAAAAATTTACGAAAAATAAATATATTTATCAAACATTGTAATTGTAATATTGAAAATAAAATGAAGTATGAATTTTTCTGTATTCGAAACTGGAGTTCTTTTTTTGGACCTCGCTCCCTCAAAAGGGTCAAATTTAAACGGCGATTGGGGATAAAAATTCCCACGGATTTGTCGCAGCTACGAGCGGACAATGAAAAAATCACAAACGTGTACTTTAAGGTTCCAAATTGTACCTTAGCGAGATAAAAAAAAATGTATTGCAATTGTAATACCCAGAAAAAAAATTAAACTCCTACAAATTGTTGTATTCGAAACTGGAGATTCCGTTCCCTCGAAGGGGTTAAATCGCCGCGTCGATTCGAGGTAAAAATTCTCACGGATTTGTCGCAGCGCCGAGCTCTCGTTGGCACCGACAGAGGAAGCCCCCAATTCCCCGGGAGGGTAAAAAAAAAAAACACAATACAAAAACGTGTGAATGCGAAGGAAGTGTAACGTAACGCTTGAGGCGTCTTTCCTCGGCACAAGAGACACGAATGAAGAGTTCTTCATTTATGTAGATAGGAGGTGCGTGCGCGCGAGTGCGTACTGTAGTGCATCGAGGAATTAAGAGTGATAGCAAATTGCGAGAGTGCAAGAGCCGAAGGGGACTACTCTCGATAACAATGCGAAGCTCTTTGCGTTTCGTAGAGGCTCGTCTAAGTGGCGAGGAGGAGGCGGCTCAAGCGGTAGCGCGCACACACACGGCCGGGCCCGCGACCGGACATCCGTTGTTTAATTGTCTAGCGTGGCTTGCCACGTGGGAAAGTTTCTATTTATAAGAATCCCTTTCCGACCCCAGCCGATTTTACAGTCCCCCCCCCCTCTCCTCCCCCACCCGGTCTTCAACGTTTTACTTCGCGCACGAGCCTTTCTTAAACAGGAAATCCTGTTTAAGAACCCCCGGAGCCGATTCAAGAATTCGGTCTCCACTCTCGCTCGGAGAACGATGCGATAAATTTTAAGTTGCGTAATGCATAAAAAAAAAAATATATATATATATATATATATGTTTCTCGACGCAACGATCCACGTGAATTCCTGGGCGCAGAAACAGTCTCCGGAATTCTCATTTTGGCGTGGAATGGAACGAGAGTTCGCAGCCGGTTCGCTCAATTTTCTGCTCGATATTCCCTTATGCATCCAGCAGCACGAGTTGCCGGCCGCGAGCGACCCGTTACACGATGCCTCGTCGGTTTGCCTCAATCGTAGCCCCGTCGAGAAAGGGTATGGCGCAACTTATTGCTTGATTGGCACTTGAGGGAGCCCAGTTAGGCGAATGGGACAAAAAAAATCCGAACAGTTTTTCGATCGCAAAAGGCTTCAGCCTTTGGGCCTAAAAAAGGAAAAAAAAAAACAAGGAGTCACATTATTTCGGCGGAACTTCAATTGGCCGAATCGACGTATGGCCGTCAGTCATGTGTCCGAACGCTTCTTCCGAACGATTAAACTTATGAAGCTTTTTTTTCGTATTGTCAAATTTCCAAAACTTAATTTTTCTGATTTGTCAAATTTTAAATACTTCATTTTACCCTTTATTTTTAAACTTTATTTGTCCAAATTGTCAAATTTCCAAAGTTTTGTTATTCCCAATCGTGATTCAAACGAACGTTACTCTTTGGAATTGGTAATTGACCAAACGTTATTCCTCCGAATCGTCATTTAATCGAAAGATATTTCTCCAAATAATAATTTCTCCGAATGGTTTCTCCGAAATTAAGCGTTCGGAGGTTTAACGATTCGGGGAAATGACGTTCGGTCAATTACTATTTCCAAGGAGTGACGTTCGTTTAAACGATTCGGAAAAATAAAATTTTAGCAGTTTGACGATTCGGAAAAATAAAATTTCCGAAATGTAAGGATACGGCGATGGCGCGTTCGGAAGCATGATTTGCGGTGACACGACGATTCGATTGATTGAAGTTTCGGCAAAACGTGGCTCAAAAAAAAAAAAAAAATGTTTACATAAATAAAAAACTTTAACTCACCGATAAACTGTATCGCCTGGGGAAAGAAGCTCGCCAGATTCTGACTCCAGTGATCGCTTATCGGTATCTGCATGTACTTGATCGAGCCTGCGCTCTCGAAGACGTTCGGCAGGTCGGGCGTGACGTTTAGTATGTACTGAATTCTGTGTCGCGCGAGAGCCTCCTTGTCCTCGCTGTTGGCCGCGTTGCCGAGATAGAGGTGAGGAAGAATTTCCACGGGAAAGTCCTTGTCCTCCTCGGGACCTGCGTGCGGAACGGGGAGAAAAAGTTGATAAAAAAATAAAAATATGCGTATAGAATTAACAAATCCAATAATGCAATCGGGTGCGACTTATCGCTCGCCGGTGCGTGTAAAATCGTTTTACCGAAGGAGTCGCACGTGCTGTCGCTGTCGGAATCGGAGTAGGCTCTCGTGGGCGGTGTTGATATGCGGAGCGATCGGAGACCCATCAATTCTCCCTCGTTCGTCTCCTGTCCTGGCTGGCCCTCCGCGTTCCCCTGGCCTCCTTCGCACCACTCCGGGTATCGGTCGCGGAATGCTCCGAAACCACCTGCAAAAAAAGAAATGGATAAAAATCACCATTAGCCCACGTAACATCGATCGCGGGATAAATCTTTTTTTTTTTATATACACACGACTATCGTAAGCAAAACGATTCGTCATGCGGAGTCGGTAAATAGTTCGCTGGGAAAAATAAAATTAAAAAAACATTTTTAACCGTTCTCGACCAAGGTGTTTATCGGCAGGCGTCGGTAGACATTATACAAGCGCTAATAAAGAGTTGTAAACACGGTAGGCCTGTGATTTACGAACGAAGGCTGAATAGTCCCGGTAGCTCTGGTTTCACCCCGCTCGACGAAGCCCCCCCCGTCCGCGTAGCTTGTAGATCGGCGCGTTAGAATTATTGGATTGGAAATGTTTTTTTTTTTTTTCGAAAAATATTATTTGCAGTCTAGCTCTTATAATGTTTGAGATATACGCCTAAAAATTGGACATGAATAATTTATCATAGACCCGTTTTATTTTATAAGATTTTGTCAAATTTTGAATGAAAAAAAAACCTTACAATATTGAGGTGGAAGCTAAATGAGCGGCAGATTCGTGATCAGTGGGGGAAAAATAGATGAGACGTGGTGCCGAAAGTACGAATAGCAAACTTTTTTTTATAGGGAATTTTTCCACCAAAAATAGATAATTATGAGCTTCAAAATCTTCGGGGCCGCAACTACACTTCATGTCCTTTTGATTTTACATGTTAATTAAAAAGTATATTTAAGGATGCATCACACATACATTCCCAACGAAAAGTTTAATTCGATCAAAACTTGAGTTCTTCACCGTATGTTAAAAATCTGGAAAAAAATCAGCCATATTAATTATGTCAAGACCTTTGATTTTGCATAATAATAGTGCCAAAGAGTTATTAACAAATTATTTAAAACATTAATTGTTAAACAAAAACTAGAAAACGTGTTATTTTCTCATTTTTAATTAATTCCATGATTTCTTAGAATTCATATGAATTTTTTCAGAGTTTTATTATGTTACAAAATGTGTTTTTCCGTAATTTGAGAAGTCGATGTACAGGCATGAATTTCGGATATGTTTCCGTATCACTATTCCACAGTACACACAAAAAGTATCGACGCTATTGCGCCAACAGTTCCATAGTCGACGTTAAAAAAAAAGTTAAAACGGCAACTTCAAAAATGTAGGAAAATTCTAAAAATATTCATGTGTCTTCAAGAAAATCAACGAATTCATTTGAAAAGATAGAAAAAAGGGTTACTGATTATTCGTCGAACAATTTTTTTCAGCTATTCGTTAATAATTCTTCGACATTATTATAATGCAAAATAAATGTTCTTAACACCTTTAATACAGTTGATCCTTTTCAGATTTTAATACCATTAGGAAGTGTTCAAATTCTTCCAGAATCTCACTTTTCGCTGGGAATGTGCGTGCGATGTATCTTTAAATAATCATTGTTTTTTTTTTAAGAATTTGTTTTCCGTCCCACAGGAAAACGGGTTTTCATAAAAATGAAAAAAAGGTTCAAAGTAATTCGTAGATAGCATCCTCATTTATTAAAAATACGCGCATACGCTGAAAACAAAATCGCTTGCGGCCTGCCAGACATTTTTTTTCTTGTGATTCTTACAATTTCATATGATATTGAAACAACGACGGCAAGAGTCGTTGACATGTTATCCAGATGATCTGTTATCGTTTCAACCCCGTATGGAATTGCGCCGGACTGTAACTAGAATTGAAATAACAATTTTTTTCTTTGGCAGCCCGCATGCGAATTTTACATGAGTCGTTCATGTTTTTTTCAATGCAGTATTTCTTCTTCTGAAAACAAAGCATCGATCCAGCGAGTTCATCGAGCCTCGAGTTACGTTCGCCGCGATGCGTCCGTTGTTTTAATCTCGACGGTATTGCACATCAGTGGCTAATAAATGTTAATTACATGCGGTCATGCCGCTGCCAGCGGCCGAATACAAAATGAATGGGAACAGCAGAGTGGCGGCCGAGGCTGGGAGATGAATGGCTCTGCACGGGGAAGCTACAAGAGCGGGGCACAGCATGGCCCACTAAGGCTACACCCGGAGAGCTATACGAATTAAATGTCTGGGACTGTACCGGAATGCCTCCCACACAAATCAATACTTCATTCACAACTTCCCCTCCGGTCTTTGCAGCTGACGTCTGGGAAGGCCATTTACTGAAAGTTTGACGGGCGTCGGACGGCCCGTCCGCGGTTGGCTCTCGCGTAATCATCCTCGAGAATGAGAAAGGCCTCTCGCTCGTACGAGTTATCGAGACTTCGACCTCACTCAATTGACCATTCTGACGCTTTACGGCCCATAGTTTATTTACTTTTTTCTTCTCTTTTTATACTACCAGCTAATTTGTATTGTTCTGCATCATCGACGACATCGTTCGACGCCTTATGGTATTTTCTTCGGTCTTCGCCATTGTCAACCCACATCCATTTCCAGGATTTTGACGCTTTGCGGCCCGTAGTTTATCTACTTTTTTCGATCTTCTTTATTTAATTATTTTTTCTTTTCCGTTTTTTTTATACTACCATCTAATTTGTATCGTTAAACATCAACGAGGATATCGTTTGACGCCTTATGGTATTTTCTTCGGCCTTCGCCATCGTCAGCCCACATCCATTTCCAGGATTTTGACGCTTTGCGGCCCAAAGTTTATCTACTTTTTTCGATTTTTTTCCTTCAATTATTTTTTTCATTTTTCTACTACCACCTAATTTGTATTGTCCAACATCAACGAGGACATCATTTGACGCCTTATTGTATTTTCTTCGGTCTTTGCCATCGTCGTTCCACATCCATTTACAGGATTGTGACGCTTTACGGCCAATAGTTTATGTACTTTTTTTTTCTTGTCTTCTTCTTTATACGACCACCTATTTTAAATGGTTCCACATCGACGGGGACATCGTTCGACGCGTTCTCTTATTTTCTTCGGTCTTCGCCATCGTCAGCCCACATCCATTTACAGGGTTAATTAGAGCCCGTGGCTCCTTCGGTGTCCGGAGTCAAGTCATCGTCGTCTCCATTGACCTCTCTCTCCTCGGGCCCGACGGCAATTGTCTCCTCTCCGGTGCGGCTCTCCGTGCGTCTACTCGAAACGGGGGGAAAGAAGAAAAATATCTCGGATGAAACATCGCTTCGATACTTTACACGGTGTACGGTACTTTTCTGTCGCGAGATTTTTATATCGCTTGGCAAACGCCTTGGTCGTATCTTATCTCATAGTTCGAGTTTATTGATGATCTTTTTTATCTTCTTTTTTTTTTTTTAAAGGAACTACGATTTTCCGATAAAACTCCCCCCCCTCTCCTTCCCCGGCCCTCTCAGTGAGTCACGAGTTATCGCCTTGTAACGTTTAATCAGGTGGAACGTGGCAGATTATTTATTTAGCGGATGACTCGAGTAAGCCATTAAAAAAAAGCTATAATAGTATTTGTCGGGGGATCCTTTGTATCGTCGTTCAAATATTCTTTAATGTGTCCCAAATTATGCTTCCGTGGAGTACAAAAAAAGAAATGACGATCGACGTTTTTATTTTCGGGGTTTTAATACTGTCAGTGATATGTGCATTTTTGCAAGGCTTTATTAATTTTTTTTTTTTAATATTCTCTGATTACTCTGACTTATCTGATAATCTACGAGTCTATCCATCGAATTTTTATATTTACAGTACTACACATTTTTTTTTTTTTTGCTGTTTTTTGCTGTTGCTCTCCCATAACTCTGTAAGTAAATCTCGTCCCAAAATTAAAAAAAGTCTTATGCCGATCTTTGTTATTTTTTTTCAATATTGTTTGAGATATGTTTCTCTATGCTATTTGATAATCTAAGGTTCCATCGATTGTATATCAATATTTCTAGCAATATTTGCAGTACTACAATTAATTTTTTCTTTTTTCTGTTCTCTCTAATAACTCCAGAGATAACTCTTGTCCCAAAGTTAAAAGCTTTCTCTGTGGTAAGCAAAAGGCTCATGCCAATTAAAATTTTATTTTCTAATTATTTCAATATGATTTGCCATAAAAGGTGTCTAGCCATATATTATTATATTAGTTACTCAAATAAATTCAAGAGTTGTATAATTTCAAGTGTTCATAACTTTTATAATTCGTTATTCAGACCTCCGAAGTTACAATTTATTTTATACCGATTGTAAAGGAGAAAACCGTCAAAGAAATAAATATAAAAGAAAATGGATTTAAAAAAATCATTGGAGACATGTTTTTCTACACACATCATAATCTACGATTCTACCCATTGAGCAGCAATATAGCTGTCCTACAATTTATAAATTTCTTATTTACTTTTTCTCTTCTATCTACTCTGAAGACAGCTCTCGTCCCATTATAAAAAAGGCTCATGCCCATTTTCTTTAAATGTATTTATCTTTCGGCAATATTATTTGAGACATGTTTCTCACCGATGAGAGTGGCCACGCTGCCGCCCCCGCTGCGCAGCCTCCTGGCCAGCACCTGAATAGTCTCGCCCTGATGCCCCGCAGGTTCGGTGCTGTCCCCGACGAGCACGAACGTCCCCCTGCTGTCCTCGTCCCCGTACAAAAACACCTCCACCCTCGTCCTCAGCTCCAGGCACCTTATGGTCGCCAGCAGATCGACCTTTCCCGCCGCCAGTCGCCTCAGCATTATACTCGGTATCGCCAGCGGCACCGACCCTCTTATGCGGTTGTCGGCGAAGTCCGCGTGTGCCCTGCAGTCCAGTATCAGAAGCTTGTTGGAACTCTCCTGCGACCTGAGCTCGGCGAAGAGCCAATCCGGAGATATGAGTCCGTCCTCTCCCGCACCTCCAGGCATCTCGAGACGAGTTTTTTGTTCCAAAAAAAAAATGTTCCTCGGCTGGTTCAAATTCGATTCTTCGAAGAGTCTCCGGGAAATAAAAATTTTCCCACCTTTGTCCCTCAGTTACGTCTCTCCGCAGCTCTCGATTCCACGCCGAAGACTCCTCGCTCTCTCCTCGCTCATTGCGCCATCAATTTTCGTTTCTCTCCTTCCTAATCTTCTCTACGCTACTATGGCACCCCGCAGTCTCGCGTCTCTCATTACCGCACGGCACTTTCGCGTGTTTTTCAGCGATAACCGAATTCAAAAAAAAAAAAAAAAAAAAAAAAAAGGTAAACCTTAAAATCGCACGTGACAAAGTTCCGTCGCGTGTCTCGTGCGGCTAATGATCGTGCACGATTGTGTCTCGCGTAAATGGCACTCGCGTGGAGTCGTACGCTGTTCCTTTCCTCTTTTTATTAAACCTCCCGAGGTGGTCAGTTTCGTCGAGCGGGACAGCGGCTCGCCGATGGTCGTGTCGAATCCCGTCAGTGAAATTGCGCTCCCGGCACGAGCCAAGTTCGACCTTTTCTCTTTTTCTCAGCCTCCCCGAGGTCTCCACGCCGTCTCCGTCTCCTCTCCGCCCGTCGAAAAATTGGAATGTTTACGAGACGATGACGTGCCGCGACGCATCGCCGCGACCGACCGTCGGGACACCGGCAAGCGTCGGATTCGTCTCTCGCCAGCCGCTCTCGCCCGACATTTCAAAAATCATCGATTTTTTTTTTCTTCTATTTTTCACACTCGAAACCAAAATTTTAACAAAAAAAAAGCCAATCTCATCGTTCCTCGTCACTTCGACGCTCTCCCGTCGTCGTTCCGTCGTCGAGTCCGTCGTTCGAGCGCATTGTGTTGGGGAATTTTTATTGAAATTTTTTTTAAAAAATAGTGGACAGCGTCCCGTCCTGCTCAGTCCCACAGTCGATCCTTCCGCCGGAGAGGGATGCTGCGCGTACGATGGACCGCTAGTCACTCTCCAGCTCCCTCCCTCCGCTCTCTTCCTGTCTCTCCTCTCTCTCTCTCTCTCTCTCGTGCACGCTCGATCTTTATCTCGTCGCTCTTCTCCGGGGCTTCTCTCTCCTTCGCTGGAGCTCACTCCGCGCACACGGGTACACGCGAACGAAGACACGCATGTATATCTAACTCCTCGGCGGTCACTGTTCCACGCGCGTTGTGAAACCGTGTCGAATCTCGACCTCTCGTCTGGGTCACCAAAACACACCGCGCTGCAGCTTCTGCCTCAACCCGCCAATAAACTTCTCACCCGAAGGACGAAAGGAGAGAGCGTCGTTTGTTTGTTAAAAAAAAAAAAAAAATTTTAAATTAAAAAACTAAAACGTTCGAACGATAACATAAAACATTCGACGGAGCGCCCGACGAACGTCTCGACTCCGCACTGCCGCACTACTACGTCCGATCGACGCGGCTAGTAAACGACGAAACGATAAACACCAGAGAGCGGGCGGGTAAGAGGAGAGACGGACCGCGGACGAGGATGCACGGGGCGACGCGTGATTGTCCGGGGAATTCGTAGCGAGTGCGTGTTCTGCGGGGGGTTAACGGGAGGCGAGCGGAGGGGGGGATTCGCGAGAGAGGGGGAAATATTAGCGCGGATGGTCCCTTTCAGAGAAAAAAATATATATATATATATGTATATACATGTGTGTGTGTGTGTGTGCATATATATATATATATATATATTGGTTCCGCGGGTTCTCACGTCGCCTCGGGTACACGCAAGCGGCACGCACGAAGCCCTGGAGAGGAGCCGCGAGGAGCCCCAGCCACACCTTACCTCGAGCGTCCTTCCGTCGAGAATGGGCAAATGGCGCCGCGCACCTACCGTCAGCAGAGGGAGTACAGCACGCTCCCCATTGGCCGATGATCACGTGGTGACGTTACAACCGACCAATCGCCGACGAGACTGACGTCAGTTCATTGACAAAAGATGTTTTCATTAACGAGGCGTGGGTAGTCGGGTCGTGGGGGTCGAGCGGGGAAACTGCTCACCGAGCGTTTCGAGAGGAACTCCGCGCGTTCGTTTCGCGACGGGTGGAGTGGGAGAAGTGCGGCGGAGGGGGGGGGGGAAACAACCCGCCGCCATTAGATAAACGAGGAGAGCAGACGCGCCGTCTCGCTCGCACTCGGCTCACGTGAGAGCGTGGGCGACGAAGCACGGCGGTTGAAGCAGAAGCACGTTTCTCGGTCTTCACTACTCCCGGACTTGTAGTAGACGGTTATATGGGTGTGTGTATATACATATATATATGTAGATCCGAGTGCTGAAAAGCAGAAGGGCGCATGCCGCACGGTCTAACGCGCGGAACTTCGTGGAACGCGCCATCTTGCCTCCGAGCTTGCGATGCGTCTATACTGTAAGACTTCGCGTGTCGAGGAGCAGTTTACGGAGATGCGGCTGCGGGCGACTCTACGAGAAACGTACGCCTACACAACCATGAACGATGAGTGAAAGGGACCGAGTGTGTGTGAGAGGATGAGCTCACTCTCGCGGAGAGGAAGAAAGAGAAAGAGGCGAATAAGGCCCGTCGGTTTGTTGGTGTGCGCGCGCATCTCTACACGCGATGCGTGCGCGCGCATCTGTGAATGTTTACGGACGCGTTCGCGTGTGTGTGTTACGAGGACTCGAGGACCCCGAGGCTCTTCACAGCGTGGGTTGGCATTCCATTCATTTGGGAGAGAGCGAGCGGATGGTGCTTGAGATTTTCGCGTTCGATCGGTCCCTCCTTCGCTATCCCTTCGATCCCTCCATCCGGCTACCTTTCTTTATCTCGCGTTTCAGGTTCGGGCGCGCAGACAGCGACGTCCGGGGCGAAGCGAAGGTTAGATGGAGGAGGCGGTGAAGGGCGACGAAGTATACACACATATATATACATATATATACATGTGTGTGTATATACATGTATATGTATACGGACTCTATGGGGACGTAGGACGACCTTCCACGAAGCGCCCGGGCTGCGCCGGTCACGTGAAATCCGTAACCCATCTCACCGTAGTACTGTTATATATGCGTTGGGTATAACGTTTACGCGTGGGAGTAACGCCAAGCCCCCCCACCCTCCCCCCGTAGCTACACACTTTTTTCGACAGATAACGATTCCTGGCTGTCTCGGAACAACACACACACAAACACGGGACGGTTGAACCGTTTTTCCTTCATTCACCTCGTAGCCGCTTCGTTCACGAGGAATTTTTACGTTTTCACGCCTCGGATAGACACACACTCGCCCACGCGGCATATTCACAATTCGGTGCTTAAATTCGGTTTTTGTTATTTTTTTTTTTTTTGGTTTCGGAGGGATGAGTTTTTTTCATAAGGAATTTTAACGTTTTCACGACTCTGATACACACACACTCGTCCAGCCGGCAGATTCAATATTCGGTATCTAAATTCGTCTTTAGTTAATTTTTCACTTTTTTTTTAGTTCTTATGGTAAGTTTTTTTCATAAGGAATTTTTACGTTTTCACGACTCGGACACACACACACGACTCGCCCACACGGCAACTTCAACATTCGGTTTTTAAACTCGTCTTTAGTTAATTTTTTTTTTTTTTAGTTTCCGAAAGATAAGTTTCGTTCACGAGAAATGTTTACGTTTTCACGCCTCGGACATAAACACACGCTCGCCCACGCGGCAGTTGCAAAATTCTTCTTAAATTCGCCTTTGCTTAAGTTGTAATTTTCTTCTTTTTTTTTTTTTTTAGGTCCGACGGATAATCTGGTCGAGCGATCTTGCGATGAGAGATTGAAGAATTTACTATGTCCATTATTATTTTATTCTTTTTGCCAGGCATTCTTACCGGTCTGGAGAATGTGTTTATTGCGCGGGAACGCATCCGCAGGGATTAATGAACCTAGCGCACGGCACGTCGTTAAACTCCATAGGCGCGGGTGAACGGGTATGTGCGAGAGATTACTCAACCGCGGGCCGTTAATCGAAGCCTATTATACGTAATGAAGGAAAAGCCCCCGAGCCCGGTACACTGGCTCTCTCTATCCATCTAATGTACATAGGCGCGAGCTGTACATTACGTACATTATATACATTATGTAGTGTAAATTACGGGTACAGCTCGAGTGCATGCGCTCGTTACTATGTAGGCGATAGGCCGAGACGGATGGCAAAGCGCTCCCCCTTCGGGCGACGTATTTAAACGACATTTCAAACTAACGCAATTCAAAACCTGCCGTTGACCTTAACAGGTGCCCCGGGACGATTAGGCCTACTCATAGGCGTTCAGTACGTATTTCGCCGCTTCGGAGAAGCCGATTGGGCGCGACCGGTTGGCCAACAGTAATTTTCCTCGACGCAGCCCAGTGCGTGGAGCCCGCTCGCAACGAGAGGCGAATACAGAGCTCGATTATTTTCATTAACGATGACGAACGCCGTCGCCCGAGGGAGGGCGCCGGGGCGAGAGAGGAAATATATCGGGTCTGGTGGGAAGACTCTCTTGGAAAAGTCGACTCTCGTTTTTAGTATTTCCAGATGTGCCTCGCGCGGTGAGGCAAGCACGGCCGGAAACGCTCTTTCGGTGAGGGAATGTTCTAGGAATCGTTGTTGCTGCATGGAAGAGAAATAAAACGAAAAATATGTTACACCGTGTACGAATCCGTGACGTTGGGAAACAGCGCTGCAGGCCATCGAACAACCGTGCATTGATCTTTCTACTTCCGGTCGGATCGAAACTTTTCGCGGAAGGGATAAATGGAAAATAAGGTCCACGAGTAAAAAAAAAAAAGTCTGAGTGAAAAAAAATTGATGTATGGGACGCCGCATGATTGGTTCAAGTAGAAAAGTAGTTGAAGTTTCGTTGATTATTCGAAGTTTTTTTTTTTTCTTGTTTCCATCTTACCCTGGCGAATTATCATCGAAACTACTATAACCGTTGCCTACTGCACCGTCGGTCCTCTCCGCTAAGCTTCTCCATGTAGAAAACCGATTATGCTTCTTCTTCTTCTTCCTCCGTCTTTATGCGACTAGGCCAAGTACCAGAGAAAACCGATTATCGGTCGTGGGGACAACCCTACACTCATTTCCACTTCCGGTTCGAGCGAAACTTTTCACGTTAAAGTATAAATAAGAAAGTAAGGTCTAAAAGCAAAAAACAAAAAGGATGGACGGGACGCCGCATAGTTGGATCACTTAGGAGGTTATAATGTCTCGGTAAAAAAAAAAAATCGTCGCAGTTTTCGTAAATTTATTAAAAATAAAATGTCTACTTTGATAAATCAATTTATCGGCAAGTTTGTTTTTCTTCAATCGTTTACCCTCGCGAAATATGATCGAAATTACTGTAACCGTTGCCTACAGCAGCGTCGGTCCTCTCCGTACACTTATTTCCACTTCCGTTTCGATCGAAACTTTTCACGAAAAAAATAATCAAAAAGTGACATCTACAGGTAAAAAAAAAGTTACTTGCAATGCCGTCGTATGATTGGTTTTATTTGCAGGTTAAATGCCCTTCGGTAGAAACGTAGTCAAAGTTTCATAGATATATTTAAAAACAAAGATCGAAACGACTGTGAGCGTTGACAACGACACCGTCCTACCATATAAGAAACCGATCATTGTTCATAGGAACAACCCTAAACTCATTTCCCCTTCCAGTTCGACCGAACCTTCCGATTAAAAAAAAGTCTACGAGCAAAAAAATGTTACACACCGCAAGATTAGTTCAATTTAGAGGTTACAATGCCATCCATTAAAAAAGTAGTCGAAATTTTCGTAGATCCATTTAAAATAAAACGTCTGCCTTAATAAATCAAGTTACCGGCAAGTTTTTCTTTCGTTATTTATTGCCCTCGCGAAATATGATCGGAACGACTGGTAAGCGTTGGCTGCCGCACCGCCCTGTCCTCTCCGCTAAGCGTCTCCGCGTAGGAAACCGATTATCGTTCGTGCACCACCAGATGTGTGCGGTCGGTGTGTGTTTTCGTGTTGGTCACGTTACGTACGCGTACACACGTTTCACACAACAGGCTCGTACACTGTGCGCAACGGTGCGCGGGGCTACCGGAAGCAATACCTACGTAGAGAGCTCTACCGGCAACTCGGCACGAAAACTCCGTGTGGGTGAGAGTGCGTGCCTGTAACGACGGGCGAATGAGAACGTACGCGTTTCACGTTCGTTGCCGGGGAGGCCGAGCGGGCGCGCTCGCGCGCGCGTCAGTTCGTTGTGATTACCACGAAAGGAGCTACGCCGCTGGCTGCCCCAGGTTGACAGGAAATGGTTCGAGATAAGATAATGACGTCCCTCGCCTCTCCTGCATCCGGCAGCTTTCTTTGCCACCGCCTTTCGAGCTATATTATAAAAGGCTTCTTTATACACCACTTAACAGGTATATATATGTATATATATACATATATATGGACGGTGTATAGGAACGCCGAGCGAGCCCGCACTGATGAAAGCGAAGCGCTCTCCTTTTTCTCTCACTCTCAATCGGACTCTCTGAGTACTTCGTCGGTCCCCCCTTCGTCACACCCTTCGATAGGTATCTCGTGGGCTTTTCCTCGCCGGACATCCGCTCCCGATGCTCGAACGGTTAGCGAGAAAAAAAAAGAACCAAGAAAGAGATTGTTCGAAGCGAGTGCAAGTCTCAACAAGTGACCCACGACGATGAATCACAATCAGCCTGTGACCTTGAAGGCGGAACAGTTTCTTGCCGGGACTCGGCGGACGGCTGCGAGTCCAAGAAAGCGGTGTTTACGTTTAATTTCTCGAACGGAGAACGCCGTGGGATTGATTCGAGGAAATATCTTGAGGCATTTTTTTCTTCTTTGTGCGCATGCGCGCGCTGCAATAACGGTAAAGGAGGTCTCGCGGGGGGGAAAGAGAAATAAATGATCCAACGGAGTCTCGAAAAAAATGCCGCAATACCCGGAAGAGACTTTTCCGTAGAAAGTCCCTGAGAATAGATGCGGCTTTCGCACAATTTAATTCGCGGATTACAAGCGAGGGAGGTTAATAACGTTAACGCCGCGAGCTTCCACACGCACACCGCGCGGATAAGCCGGGGCACAACCGGTATTAGTTAATATATGTGAATTTATAAAACAATTATGAATTCCTTGCAAGTACGTTACGCGCGAGAATAGTCCTCCCACGTACAGCGCTAAATTAATTACATTTCGCTCGGTGCACTGTCGGCTTCTCTCTCTCCCTTCCCCCTCTCCCATCCCTCTCGCTATTCTCGTTGCGCCAATTATAGTATACTGTAATTACGATTTTCCACGGAATTTATTCGCCGTGGCATCGGTGGATAATTAATTTAAGAAAAGTCGTAAAAATCATTAGACAGAGATCTCACGGTGTGATGTTGGATACATCGTTGCAACGATGTGTTGCGGCAATACTAAAATAAAATAAAAAAATTAAAAAATCGTTAATGAGAGAAGGGAGGGGAGAGGGTAGAAGTCGAATACGGTATCTCGAGCGGGTCGGGTCGATGAAACGTTATAAAAATGAGGTGTATATATATATATATATATAAAACACAAAGCACGGGCCGCCTTTGACCTTTGCGAAACATAAAATAGAAAGGGATATCCGGTGAGGCAGGGAGAGCCGGAGAAGAGCGAATAAAGCCAGGAGCATCGATCCTGCGAATAGCTTCTCTCACCCCTTTGGCGTCCCTAAAACTCCTCGCGGCGCGCTCCGTCCAGCGGGACGACTTATAGCTTCGAATGAACACGACTGGGGTTCCTCGACGAATCGCAAGAGCCTCAATTATGAAAATTGTAATTATCTATATGCACAATTACGTTTAGCAGCATTTTCGGGAAAAAATCAACGTATCGGCAAATTATATCTGTTGTCGATTTTACAAGCTAATTTATTAAGTTTATTAAATTGTAACTAATTTAGTAATTACTGTATCATGTAAAAACAATTTTCTTAGCGTAATCTTTTTTTATCCAATATTCATTCTGCTCTCGATAACCAGCTGTAAAAATAAAAATATTATCGGCTTTCTTTTTTTGTCGTAAATAAACAATGTTTTTTTTTGTTGTACGTTGGAAAAAAAATATAACGAGGCGTAGGTGTGAGCCAGTGATCAGCGTGACGGATGGACGCGCGTTTTGCCCCGCGGAATCCGATAGCCCGATGATAAACGCGATTCCGTGTAACAGCATTGTGTATAAACCCGAGCCGGAGAAAATCGTGAAAGCCACGTGGGTGTACGTTGGCGTTTTACAGTGCCGCGAATGAAGAGCGAGAGGTGTGTAACAGTGTGTCCCGTCGAATAATATTCAGCACCTCTTCGGTCGGTCTAGTTCGCCGGGCGGCCGCGCGAGGGCGCATGCGCGCTCTACCCGGACGGTCACGGGAATCTGAATATGGGCGTCCGGTTCTCTGAATGACTCGCGAAACTGGTGCGCCCACATTCTCGATCCGTCTACCTTCTCTTGCTCTCCCTTTCTCGCCCTCCCTCCTCTCCCGACCCTCCCGGAGTCCAAACACGCTGTGTGGCTTTTACCGATATGTAGTAAATGCAAACTCGCTCGGTCGAGCGCCGGAGCCAATCTCGCCTGCATACGCTCTCGCTCGGCTTCTCTCCTCCGCCCTGCATACCGCGTTTATAACCTCTCATTCGCTATCGTAACAACGCGTGGGTGTCGCGCGTACACCCGGCTCGCGGAGAGCCTCACTGTGACACACGCCTTCACACAGTTATAAATTCCACCCGGTCCGCGAGTGGAGACAGTAATTGAAACTTGTAAGTGGCTCGGCATGGCGATACGTGCAGATTTAGAGAAATTATTGTTTTAGACTGTCGATACCTACCCGGGGGCGCACCGGCGACAAACGATGCGAGAAGCAAATATCCCAACGGCGCTTTGTTAATTCGTTCGCACTGTTTTGATTCTTTTTCTTTATTTTTGTTTTTTCTCTACATTAGATTTTATAATTGCATTCACTGCTGTTCGGCACACGAAGGAATATTTTGCTTTGGCAAGAGGTTACGTTGAATCAGGCTATTCAGCTACGCCTGATTATTCCCTGAAACGACAAAGCTCTCACCGGCGAATCGATGCGCTGGTTTCCACCGGCCACCTTACATGCCCTTGCGGGTGCCGTGGCCTCTGTTGTGATTCGAACTTGGCGTCGAGACGCCGCCGCGTCTCTTGATAGCGCATCGAAAGGCATGACGCTTTGTTTATTCGTTCATGTTTTTAGTTGCTAAAATTCATTTTCGAAAATTCATGTTCTATAATTCATTTTATAAAATTCAGTTTCTCAAATATAGTTTTGAAAATGCAGTTTCTAATTTGGTTTTTAAATTATATTCTAAAATTATATTTTTTCATTTTTTTTCTCTGTAGTAGATTCTATAATCGCATTGATCACTGTTCGGTGAACCATTCCTTCCGGAAGAGATTATGTTGAACATGGTGTCCAGTGGTCCTTGAAGTCCTTGGAGTCCTGGAATTGTCCTTGAATTTTGCCTGACCTTGAAAAAGTCCTGGAATGTTCTTGAATTTCACCTTATGTCCTTGAATTTTTTATATTTCCCCGAAAATTTGAGTTTGTTTCAAAATGTATATTTAGTTTAGTAAATATTTGTGTGCTTTTTTAAAAACGAACCGCTCCGTATTTTGGCGTATTTTTTCCCGCTGAGAACGAATCCGCTGGCCTTTTTGGGCCGAAAGTACAGTGACCCATTGAAAATGTCGATTTTCTGCACAAGAAATCGTTTTTTTGGGATTAAAATGGAAAATATTGGATTGGGAATAATATGATTGTTATATTCGTGATCACCGGGAAAAAATACCTAGAATATAGCCTTGAAACAAAAAAAAATCGATTGAACAACGAATTTTCCCTTTTTGAGCCACTTTCGAAAAAACGTCGATTTTCGTGTATTTCAAAGATCGATATCTCGGCTCCCAATGGAGCTACGAAAAATCCGGGGTGCCCATCGTGTTCTTCGGAAAAAAAATACACAAGATAGGGCCTTGTCCGAAGTGTTAGAATCGTTCTACCGTGCCGTTGGAGGACGTTGAAAAACGCGAAAAATGTACTCTTAAGGCGTAGCCTCGGAAATTGTTGATAAATTATTTTTTGTTGGTATGAAATATTTTTCTTCGTTCATAAAAGTAACTGCGACGCATTCCAACGTATTTTTGTGCGCTGAACATGAATGTGCTGGTCTTTTTGTGCGCAAGTGCAGTGGGACATTTGTAGCTTCGATTTTATGCACTGAAAACCGTTTGGACTAATGTGAAATCGCATTATTGGGATTAAAATCTAAAATATTGGGTTTGGGGCGAAATTAACGTCATATTCGCGATAAAGTGGCCCCTTTTTTTTATGTGTATGTTAGTGACAATCCGAAAAAAATGTGTATGTCAGTTTCGCTGGGATACATATATACATTCCTGCATAGTAAGTGACTTTGGTTTCTGAACGCATTCCAACGTAAACGAAAGCGATTATCGAACTAAATGTCATTTCGTACGTCGCGCGCGATATGTATATTTTCATTTTTTTTATGTCTCAACACAACCTGAAAATATCCTGGAAATTGTCCTTGAATGTCCTAAAATTTCGTACCGACTTTTTACCGGACACCATGATTGAATCGCGTACGGACTTCAGTTACGGCTGTCAATTCCCTGCAACAACAAAGCTCTCCCGACAAATCCCTGCGCCGAATTCCACAGGCCACCTACACGCCCTCGCCGATATCGGGTACTCTGTTGTATTTGAAACAGCGCGTCGAAATGCACGGGCATTGTTTATTCTTATGCTCCTTTGTTCTAAAATGTTATTGTTATTTTTAGTCTTCTTTTGTTTCTCTAAAGTAGATTGTACAATTACATTTACTACCCCGGCGAATCCCTGCGTCGGATTCCACCGGCCACCTACACGCCCTCGCCGGCATCGTGCACTCTGTTGTGTTTGGGATAGCGCGTTGAAGTTTACATAGCGTGCGAACAAGGACGCGCCAGGAAGGAGAGTCAGAGGAGAGAGAGGTAGAGGGAGAGAGAGTGAGCCAGTCGGAGAGTCTCGTTGTGGCATGTGGCATTTGGGTCGTAGGCGAGAGAGCACAGAATCGTCGAGGCAAAGTATAATCAATGAGTGCACGCGGGGTGGAGGCAGAGGAGGTTAGGTTTTTGCTGCCCTCCGCGGCGGAGCGCCCACGCGACCACCACGCATCAAACACCTCTCTGTTTCGCCCTCGCCAACGTACCCGCCTTCTCGCTTATAACCTCCTCGTCGTATTTCTTTTTCCACTTTTTTGTCCCTTTTCCCTCTCCCTTCTATTTCAGGTTTTTATTACAGGTACGGTGACGGTGAAGATTAATGTCACGACCCCGAATTGCGTACAGCTTATGTTCGTGGGTCGTTAAAATGAAGAAAAAGAAAGCTAAAGAAAAACGACATTCCACAAACGCCGTTCGGTAAAAGGTGGCGCTAATTAATGCGGCGGACGAGAGATAACCCTTAGTGTACATCAGGGGCCATTTTGGGCCCAACGTTAATGCCGTCTTTTTTTCGCCTAACGTCAACTTTGAGCACGTTTTTGGACGGGTGGAAAAGGTTTTTTTGGATATCTTACTAAGCGAACTTAAAGTTTAGGCAATTCGCTGCAAAAAGTGTCTTAACCTTTTTTTCCGAAAAATGCATGGTTAACGAGATATTCGAGGCTGAGAGTAAAATGGACCCTGAGTGCACTTAAGGTCAGTTGAGACATGTACCACGTGATATACGAGTGCAAGAGACATACTTGCATTTTTCGAATCAATGCCATGTAAAAATGGTTGACATTTTGAGTAAAAGCGAACCACCATCGGACGCGGTATCGAGTTTTACATCAGCTACTACTTTGCTTTTTCTCGAAATGTCTATCATCTCCGAATGCCATTCGTTACAGTTTTTGTTACCGACCGAGGAGTTGCACTTCGCCTTAAGAGTATGTGAAACACGTTCTCAGCGTGTCTCTCTCGTTCCGCCGAGAGCGCTACTGATGCTATCTCTCTCGCACTCCATTCACATGCTTTTAAGAGCATGTGAAGTATGGCCAGTCGGTATTAAAAACTGCAATCAACGATTTTCACGGACACTCGCATTTACTGTCAAAAGAAAAGTGTCATCGAATGTCGACGAGTAATCCGTCTTCGATGATACTTTTTTTTTACCTTGTATCACTGTCCGTGAAAAAAGTTGATTACAGTTTTAATTACCGACCGCAGTAATTCACCTGCACTCAATGATTCCCCACGGAGGTGTGCACACTAAGGACTCATAAAAAAAAAACAACAGAGCGCATGCGCACGATGTAATGAAATACCTGTTAAGGTGTAACGCGTTGAGAAGACCGAGGACCTCGTTATTGTTACTCGGTATAGATCAACCCCAGGATTAAAAAAAAGTCTTCCAGTCGCTTGTTATTTATGGACGGCTTTTCCGAGCGCACACGCTCCGGCCTTGCGCAGCCTTGTACGAGTTTCTCACCGATACTCGATTCTGCAACCCCCTCTCATCGTCCGAAGGTTCCCTACACTATTCGTCCAGTTGGTTGCGACCAGATTCGAGTTTTACAAAATAAAAAAATAAATACTTTACTGCAAGTTCAGCCGAACGAAAGAAATTTGTCCACACAGATTTCCTAACAGAGCTCTTCCAACACGAGACATCGTCGAACGCAGTCAATGACGCTACCGTCCAGCTGGGCGTTAACTACGCGAATCAAGTTCATTGTTGCGTCACAACGGGAAAACAATATATTCCGAGGGCTTCCCGAGAGGGATTCGTCGTATCGGTTGAGATACTATGCATGAAATATGCAGGACGGTCGAGAGGAGTGTACAAGATAACGAGATATCCCTCTCTCCTCGAATCTCGCCCAGCGGCGAGGCTTTTATGAATGGGAATGTCATGGCCCGCGGATTACAACGCCGTATAGTTTCTGTCTCCAGCGGCGATCGTATACCATCATGTATACGCATATATATATACCTATACATAAATATATATGTATCTATATAGTGTATTCCGAAGGTCACGGTCTAGGAGACGCGCTATTATTTATCGCAGGACTTACGCAACTCCCACAGTCGTACGGCAGGTCCGGGGATGGAGGGGTGTCGCCTGAGGGGAAGGGGGGATGGGTGAGAACGTTTTCATTGAATGGAAGTTATTTCATTCGAGGACGAAGAGGACTCCTCGCACATTGTATCTGTAACCGAGCCTCCTTCCTGCATTCCCACCGGCAATATGATTGAGGAAATAAACGAATGGATTTCAATGGGCGTAGGTTACGTGCATAGAGCTCGTGGCAATTTAATGCAGGAAATAAAATCGCACACCCACCTCGGAGAGAGAAAAGATAGAAATCTTTTTGGGAGCTGTTTGAAAAAAAAAGGGAACTACATAACACACTCGACGAGCTTATTGCGATAAATATAGTGCGTGGGATAAATCTTGCTTGTGGGACTTAAGGAAGGATAATGCATTATCGATGACGCGAGGAGTCGAGCGTAGGCGGATATTTCGATGTTTCCATGGGAATGTAATTATCGATGTAACTTAGTGGGTGTGATTGCGGCGAGGGACGAGAGCAGCTGATTCATTGAAGAAGTGATGCGCGACGGTCGCACGCGTCTTTACCGAACGGGCGAGGCCGAATGGCGAAGAGCTTGCGCGGACGAGCGCTAGATGGCGCTGCTATTAAATTCTTACTGCTTTGTTGTTATCGCAACACGGACATTCGTCAACAATTTACCCGCGAAATACCGTCGATAATTAACGAACAACCAGGCATTTGTTGACAGCGGAGACGACAGTTCGATAAACATGATTGACAGTTGACGAATGACGGGGCGAAAACTGGTAAGAAATACGAACGAATGGTTCGTGATGTCGAATATTTTTTTTCAAGAGGTTAAGCTCGAGCCTAACCTCGACGTTTCCTTTGGGCGGATTTGTTTTGAATAAGACATTTGTTTATCGCAGACTGAGTACTCTTAACACGTTTACCGTACACCGAGTTTCTTGCACTGACGAGAGGGCTCGAGGATGAATTCTGGATCCGATTCCAATACCGCGCCCAGTACGCCGAACGAACGGGTGAGTTTCCATGGAAGTTTTTTTCGGAAAAAATAGATGATTGTTAATTTTTTTAAATAAAAGATAGTTAATGATTTTTTATTTTTTTTAAATTCATTCCCGCGTACGTGAAGACGACGCGCTCATCGAGGTCCAGAGGAGTAGACAGTGTAACGAAGAAATTCTTGAGGGACTTTGATCCTCAAAGGAGCGAAAGGGAGAAGAGGAAGCTCCACAGACGACTCTACCCTGGCAGCAAGAAACACGTCGTATACGATGAGAGAGGATTCCTCATAAAAACAGGCTCGAATCTTTGCGATTGTCTGCAAACGGATTGTCCAGGCTGCCACTTTCCCTGCACCAAGTGCGGATCCACAAAGTGTGGACACGAATGCAGGTAAAAATTTTATTCATCAAGAGTTTCCAGAATTAAGTCTTCTGCTCTTATATTCTTTGAATGGACTATTTCATTGATAATCTGCATGATCAAAATTAATGGAAATGAATGAAAAGGCAAAAAAATTGATTGCCTAAAAAAAGAAATCTTTTTTCAAACGACTATTTTTCTTCAGGATTCACAGAAAATGGACATACGATTCCATAGAGAACGAGGGCAGTGACATAGTGATGAAAAATCCGAGTGCAAAACAAACGTGATAATTTTAACAAGTTTGATATAAGTTTGCCAGCCGGATAAATTGTTATTTACTATACTGTGAAATGAAGTTAATATTTGGACGCTTCATCTGTCGACATGATTAAGATAGATGAACAAAAATTAATTCCCTATGAAAAGGAAAAAAAAATCGTTTCGAACGAATATTTTTCATCAGTGATGTACTCATGAAAAATCCAAGTTCAAAACAATCGTGATAATTTTAACGAGTTTAATATAATTTGCCAGCTGAATAAATGATTATATTTTCTATACTGCAAATTGAAGTTAATATCTGTGTTGTTTTTCCAATAACCGACAACAGTGGCCTCGACGTACGATTATAAGGAAGTTTTTTTTTTCATTCGCGTAAAATAGCGATGAATAATCCAAGTTCAAAATAATCGTGAGCATTTTATCGATTTTGATATAAATTTTCCAGCCGAATAAACTATTATATTTACTGTGTTTCGAATTGAAGTTAATATTTGTTTTTGTTTATGTTTTCCCAACACGCAGGGACAGCACAGAGCGGAGTTCTTTCATTCGCGTCGGTGTTCGCCAAAGGGCGCGTAAAATAGCGATGAAAAATCCAAGTTCAAAACAACAATCGTGAAAATTTTATCCCGTTTGATATAAATTTACTAGCCGAACAGACTTTTATTTACTATACTGCAAATTGAAGTTTATATGTATTTTGTTCCAAGTTCAGAACAATCGTGATCATTTTAACGAGTTTCATATAAATTTGCCAGTCGAACAGACCGTTAAATTTCCAATACTGCGAAGTTACCATTTATTTTCGTTTGTTTTTTTTTCCAATAGCCAACAACAGCCGCCTCGCCGTACGATCACGATGGAGTTTTTGTTTTTTTCATTGGCGTCGGATCTTCGACAAAGGGCGCGTAAAACACAACACAGGCGTCGGTGGACGTGAGGCGTCGAAGTTGAGTGCCCCGTCGGGGTTCGCCTTCGCCCCGCTCGTCGTACGTTTTCCCCGTTCACTCATACGCCCACGCCGGCTATTGATTTTCCATGGTCTTTACCGCGGGGCGCTCGTCGTATTGCGCACGTAGAGCGGTCGCACACAGGCGCGGGACGAGCGGGACGAGCGAGCGAGCGAGAGATACCGGTGCGGAGAGGGTGGTGCGCCCTCGGCTCGACTCCAAATAATCAAACTCTCTCTCACTCCCCCAATAAGAAACTTAACGCCCGAGGCTGCAATGTCAATGCGTTCGCGGTGAAAAAAATAACGAGTTCTCGGTACACGACGGTGAATAAAAAGAAAAATAAAAAAAATAAAGAAAGAAAGAAATCAACTGGAACGAGCGTGAAGTCCGGAATAGAGAAAAATCCAAGTGCTCTACACGGTGTCTCGGGTCAAGCGAGCTTTTCCCGGATCCGCAAGAGTGAAAAAAAACCATCGCCCAAAACGGAAGAACGAAGAATACGAATTCGAGGCTTGCAGTAAAGAGAAGAAAATAACATTTTTCACCGTCGAGGGGGTGGCGATAATTTTTTTCGCGGTTCTCCCGGTGGATCGTGACTCGTCGAGGAGTTGGTGGCGTCCTGACAACGCGTGCTTCGGCGTTGTTCGTCACCGGTGGGCATCGGTCGGGGGTGCGAGAGAGCCGTCGGAGGGGAACGGTGGCGCGCTGGAAAGCCCCGTCGATAAAGTGCAAACGTAGGTGAACCTCAAAGGGTTTCCTATCTGTGTCCACCTCGGCGCATCAACCGCGTTCTATCCGCGAAATTCCGCGTAGGTGGTGCGGAGAGCATCGCCTGTGTGTCTCTCTAACCTTTCGGCCCTTCTCCGTATAACGAGAGCGCATCCCACCATTCAAGCCAACGAAGCCACTGTCGCTGCGACGCCGAACGTAATGGTAATCGCGAGCCTGCCGAGGAAGCATCGCCAAGACGCTCTCGCTCCTGCGACGTCGTGAAACTCAGACCGCTCGAACGAAAATACAAACGCAAGTTAAAAAAAAAATATTTGAGAAGATATTAAAATATATTTTAAAAAATTATACCTCCGAGTCCGTACGTCGGATCATCGAGTTGGCCAGTTCGAGCTAACGAGAGAAGAGGCTGCCGAGGAAGCATCGTCGAGAGGCTCTCGCTCCTGCAGCGTCGTGAAACTTGGACCGCTGGAACCAAAATACAAACGCGAGTTAAAAAAAAAAAAATTTAAATATAATAAAATATATTTCAAAAAATACCTCCGGGTTTGTACATCGGATCATTGAGTTCGCCAGCTCGAGCTAACGGGACAAGCATCGCCGAGAGGCTCTCGCTCCTGCGACGACATGAAACTTTGACCGCTGAAACGAAAATAAAGTTTAAAGAGGAAGTTTAAACAAATATAAAAAAATATTTTAAAAACACCTCCTCGTCCATTTATAAGATCATTGAGTTCGCCAGTTCGAGCTATCGAGATAAAACACAAACGAAAGTTAAGAAAAAGGATTTGAAAAAATATTTAAAAAATACCTTCTGGTCCATAGATTGGATCATCGAGTTCGCCAGTTCGAGTTAACGAGATAAAACACAACCGGAAGTTAAACAAAATATTTAAAAAAACATACCCCTGGTCCATAGATCGTATCGTTGGGTTCGCCAGTTCGAGCTAACGAGATAAAATACAAACGGAAGTTTAAAAAAATATAAATAAAATATTTGTAAAATATTTTTTAAATCATACCTCCTGGTCCATACATCGGGTCGTCGAGTTGGCCAGCTGGAGTTATTTCCCGACCGGAAGTACCGTTGATCCAGGGACGAGTAAGACCGTCGTCTCGTCGGCTGGAAGCTCCGAGGAGGTAAATCGAGGATTTCGATCGTCGGATGCCGTGCTCGACCAGCACGGCGATACTGAAAAAAGTTTACGGTTCAAGTTGGACCCCGTTAACGGGGGTTTAATCAGTAACCACGGCAGATGTCAGGATGCCGGAACAGAGCAACGACTATCGTGTCGTCGTATTCGGGGCCGGTGGAGTCGGCAAAAGTTCGCTTGTATTGCGTTTCGTGAAAGGGACTTTTCGCGAATCTTACATACCGACCATAGAGGACAACTACAGGCAGGTGAGCGCTCGAGATTGATTCACTTCCGGTCGTTGTTCGTTTGTTGTTTGTTTGTTTGTTTGTTTTTTTTTTTTTTTAGATTTTGTTTTGGTGTCGCCGTACGGAACTATGAATGAGATACTACGATGCATTTACTACCCACCGCCTTCATAGTGGATACGTGTGTGTGTGTTTGTACCGAGGTTTCTCTCGTAGCGGCGAGGCCGAACGTCGTGCCATCGAACGACGAGAATAGCCGAGACCGTGGCGGTGCACGCGCCACCCGCTGGCCACTGACCCGCGACGATTAATACACCACTAACCATCCTATTATACACTATTCGCTCATTGATGCTCTCTCCTTTGGTTCACCGATAACTTTCTGCCCCTGAAATTCGAATTTATTTATTAATTAATTTATTTATATATTTATTTAAGCGGACTAAGCCCAATTACCAGTGGTTGGAAAAAGGATCTCGGAAAAAATACCCCCCCCCCCCCCCCCCTCATACACACATACACACACGGGAGGGTATTTGTCTGCCTACCATGGAAAACTCCATCAAGCAATTTGAAACAGCAACAGAAACAGGAATTGAATTACTGTTATTATTTTTATTAAGAAAACACTGATCTGAAACGATTAATCCACCACGAACCATCCTATTATAGACTATTCGCTCATTGATATTCGCTCCTTTGATCCCACGATAACTGCCTCTGAAATGGAATTTTTTTTTCTTTATTGAAAGGAAAACGGGCCGAGCTCAATTGCAAGTCGATGGGAAACACCATCGAGCGATTTGAAACAGAAACAGAAGTTGAATTACTTTTATTATTTTTATTTAAAAAAACACTGACCTGAGACATTTATTGACACACCACTGACCATCCTATTATGCACTATTCGCTTATTGATGCTCGCTTCTTTGGTCCATCGATAATTTTCTGCCCCTGAAATGGAATTTATCCATTTATTTATGTATTTATCCGAACAAAAACGGGCTAAGCCCAGTTACAAGTTCATGGGAAACACCATCAAGTGATTTGAAACAGGAATTAAATTACTGTTATTATTTTTTTTTAACACCCACTTTTTACAATAATTACTTTACTCACTGCGGCGGGACTGGCTGGACCCGTGCTGTGTGCGCGATGCGATGTGCGTCCGAAAGCTGCATTCTTTCTTATCTTTCGGTGTTGTTGTTGTTGTTTTTTTTAATATAAGAAACTCTTGATTCAAATCTGCATTTTTTCTTGATTCTCGTTGGAAATGTGATGATGTATTGCGAGCAGCTGTCGGACGATCCTGAATTTTCAGGTGATAAGCTGCAACAAAAACATATGCACGCTTCAAATTACGGACACAACGGGGTCCCATCAGTTTCCCGCAATGCAGCGACTTTCTATAAGCAAGGGTCACGCCTTCATCCTGGTTTACTCGGTCTGCTCGCGGCAGAGCCTCGAAGAGTTGCGACCCATCTGGGCCGTTATAAGGGAACTCAAGGGACAGGACATCTCGCAAATTCCAATTATGCTGGTAAGGGATTTTATCGTCGTCAACAACGGCGTCTGTCTCTTAAGCTTACAAAAAAAATACAATACCGGCACGACACTCATTTCGTTTTGTAGCGAAGTAACCTACTGCGAAGATTAAGAGTAAAAACTTTTTAAAAAATCACATTCTCCGTGAAAATAATAATTTAAAAAAGTGAAATACAAAATACATTATTTGTCAATTAACGATCGTAAAATGCGTAATATTTTTGTTGCCGCTGTAATTTATTTCTTTTTTTCGCTTGAAGTAAAGTAGTTTGAGAGGATGCAGAGATGCCATGAAAACACAGTTCTTCTGCGAGAGTAGTATATAAAAATTTGTTAACAAGACCCATCTGGGCCGTTATAAAGGAACTGAAGCGACGCGATATTTCGTAAATGCCAATTGTGTTAGCAAGGAATTTATCGTCGTCAACAACGATGTATTATTCTATTAAAAAAAAAAAAACAATTTCAGCATGGCACGCGTTTTGTAGCAAAGTAAACTGTTCTGAGGATAGGAGTAAAAACTTTAAAAAAATCAGTTTCTCCGTGAGAATAATGATGAGAAAAGAACCAATTTTTCGTTCAATTATTTGTCAATTAACTATCTTAGCAAACATAATATTTGTCTCGCCGCTTTAATTTATTTATTTATTTTTTCCGCGGGAAGTGAAGTAGTTTGAGGATGCAAAGACGCCATGAAAAATGCAGTTTTTCCGCGAGAGCAGTATATAAAAAAAAAACTAAAAAAATAAAACTTTTCTTTTTGGAGCTCGTATTCGGTTCTCGGTTTCAAGTGAGGTAATTTCTGGTCTCCCATAGAGAGTTCTCGTTTTGTATCAAAGTAAACTACTCTAAGGATTAAGAGTAAAAACTATTTTAAAAAATCAGTTTCTCCTCGAGAATAATCATTTAAAAAACAATTTATCTTTCTACTATTTATCAATTAACTATCTCACCAACCGTAATACTTTTGTCGCCGCTTTAATTTATTTATCCATTTCTTTTTCCGCCGGAAGCAAAGTAGTTTGAGGATGCAGAGAGTTCATGAAAAATGCAGTTCTTCCGCGAGAGTCCTACATAAAATAAAAAGACTTTCCTTTCGGGAGCTCGTATTCGGTGCTCGGTTTCAGGCGAGGGAATTTCTGGTCCCGCTTAGCGAGTCGAGTCCGCTAAGCGGGTCTCTCCTCTTGAATATTAAATTATGAAAATTAGTAGGAAGGAACAGTGAGTTGGGGTTGAGTGAATTTCTGAGGGTTCCAGTGACCGAGGCGCTATAGCGTGTAGCATATGCTCGGGGTCGAGTGGGTTGACTCAAAAAAAAAAAAAAAATTTACCCAGAGTGATCTGAAGGGAGTGATTGAGAAAAAAAAAATTGTCTCGACAGGTGGGCAACAAGTCGGACGAGAGCCCGTCGGTTCGCGAGGTGACGATGAGCGAGGGCGCAGCGGAGGCGGCTAATTGGGGCTGCGGTTTCCTCGAGACATCGGCGAAGACGAACCACAACGTGAACGAGCTTTTCCGGGACCTCCTCACCCTCGAGAAGAATCGCTCGGTGTCGTTAAAACCTGTCGAGAGCAACAACGCGATAAGCCTTAAGGAAAAATGTGCCGTTATGTAAAATTCATTGATTCATCGATTGATTGATTCATTGATTATTTCGATTTAATATTATATAATTCGTTAGGTACGAATGCGAGCGAGGGCCGAAAACGGCTGAGGGACCGAACGATCGTTATCGATTAATCGCGTATCTCGTTTTATTATTCCACACAATTCTAAAAAAAAAAAAAGAAAAAAAGTGACGATTTTTTATTTTATTTTATTTTGTAAGAAATTATTAAAAACTCGAGAGACGAAGAATAGTTTTTTCTCACGATCGACCGGTCCATCTTCCCCTCTGCCCGCGCAGTTGATTAATATCTAGTAGAGAAGACGAATAAGTAAAAAAAAAATACGCAACACACATTTGAAGATAAATTTTGACATAGGTCGCTCGACATGTTTCATAATATCTCCGATTGATTATAATGTATCGTTTGCGTTTGCTGTGAATTCTACGTGAAACGTTTTTTTTTATCGACGAAAATTGACAAATTCGGCGTTTGGTTTTAGAAAATGAAAAAAAAAAAAATGAGAAAAATAATTACGTCGAGAAAAACCAAGACAGCAACGAAGTATCGTGTGACGAGAGCTTCATCGACCGACGACTCGTCATCTTCGTCGTTTTTATCCCGGGATCGATTACGGATGCACAAACACCAAAATAAATAGAATAGCGTAAAGTAATTAATTAGAAGCTTGATTATGTTTGAAGAAAGTGTGAAAGGGTCGTCGGTTGGAAGTGAACCTGAAAAGTTGGCCGAGTAAATCGCGCGCGACAGTAAACGTGCCTCGTTGGCTTTTGAAATTATATCCCAATTTAAAAAACAAAAAAAACAACAAATTGCTCGAAGTTTTGAGATTCAAACGCGTGAGACATCGCGTGGCGCGTGGAACGAGAGATGCTCGCACAAATAAAACAAAAAAGCGATGAAAAAAAAGAAAAAAACTAAAACAAAAAATACATAAAGTAAGAATTGTTACGAGATTGGTTTTTGTTGAATAGTTGTAAGGTTTTTGTAATGACGCTATTAGAATTTATTATCGTCACGTGGAGAGGCGGGGAGAGAGTTGCGAGGAATAGAAAAGCTCGAAAAGGAACGAGAGCTGGGTATTTAAAAAAAAGAAGAAGAAATCGAAACGAAAACGTAGCTACGACGTGATTGAGAGTTGTCGAGGCGATTATCAAAGCTCGTCGGTATTCACGAAAAAAATTAACAGTGAGAACGTACTATAGTGATTTTATCTCGTAAGTTTGGCCGTGATTTAACCGTAGACGCCGGTATATTGCGTTTAGCGCTTTCTCGAAGAAAAAAAGAAGAAAAAAATCAATTACTCACACACGGAGACATATGCATTTAAAGATAGCACGGCTGGGCATTTACGAGGGGCTCGTCGAGTCACGGTCATCGACAAATTTTCCTCTGCAGTATAAAAAGACACTAAAAAAAGAGCAAAAAAAAACAAGATTAATAATAGTAATGTAAGACAGTTTAAACCAGGATAAACTTAAGGTGATCCGTGCGGTCCAGTCCAGACGTGAGTGTCGGAGAAAATTTCGAACACTTCTCGATGGAATAAAAATTCAAAGAAATCAAGTATTTGGGAGGTGCTGCAAAGATTGTTTTCGTGAAATAATAACTCCAATTTGTTATCAACAAATTGAAGATAAAAATCATTATTCATCAAATTACCCGGCAACTTAACTATCTTCCTTCATAAAAATAATTCGTTTATTTTTCCGAATACGTACGTAGTTTTTTCAGATTTTTATCCCATTGAGAAATGTTCGAATTATTCCCTGAAACTCACGTTTGGCGGGGCTGAACCGCACGGACCTACTTTAATAGCAGAAACGCGCGTGGGCTCGTGGGTCTCTCTCTTCCAATAATTCAGTAAATTCTGCGACGACATATATATATATACATATATATACAAAGCATAAATCACAAGTTGATTGAAACCGCACAAGTTTTAATAAAACGATTGGCCTTGCTCGAAGGCTCGTACTCGGTGTCAAGCGATTTGAACTCGCGCGAACGATAAGTCTCGAGGATTCGTTTATGCAATAGAAAAAAACAAAAAATCACCCACTCATACTATGCTTGCTGAAAAGTACAGAAGTTACTTTTTCGTAGCTTCAAGGCCGAAATCAATGAGAACTTTCGAACACGTTTCGCGGGTCAAGCACATCGGATGTTTAGCACGTTTTTAAAAAAATCCCTACAAAGCGAAAGCAGAAAAGAAGAAAAAAAAAGAGTCAACACACGCAGCATCGAGTGACAATATTCATAAGAAAATTTTTATATATATTATTATATAGGTATAAAAAAAGGTATTACCGTAATAATCTCTCTGTCTCACGAACTTACACGCATTACACCCTTATCGACCGCACCAAAGTACAATCTATAAGTTATATCGTGTGTATAGAGACGTCTCGTTGAGCGAAACAAGAAAAAAACTAACAAATGAACAAGCGTAAGAAAAAAAGCGAAAAAATAATTCACTCACAACAGAAGAAAAAAAAAGTTACTTATACGTAATCTGCAGCAGTTCTCGTACCTGTAACTCGTATAACTGCCGGAGTTTGTAATAAGCTATATAATTTAGACTTAACTAATGAGATATTATATAACGAACCGAAGAGACGAAAAAAAATAGACAAAAAAAAACAAGAATCGATTACGCAAAACACGAGATGTAAATGGGATTGAAAACGATACACCAGAAACCTTGGAAGTTTACACATGCATTATTATATATCAAGAAGAGACGAAAAAAAATAGATTAAAAAAACCGGCTACGCAAAACACGAGATGTAAATGGGATTGAAAATTATACACGAGAATTCTCGACAGTTTACACTTCATTATTGTATACCGAGAAGACACGAGCAAAAAATAGATTTACAAAAATATCGGTAACACAAAACACGAGATGTAAATGAGATTGAAGATGATACACAAGAATCCTCGAGAGTTTAAACGTGCATTATTGTATATCGAGAAAACACGAGCAAAAAATAGATTGACAGAAAAATCGTTAACGCAAAATACGAAATGTAAATGGGATTGAAAACGATACACGAGATTTCTCGACAGTCTACACGTGCATTATTATATATCTAAAAGAGACGGAAAAAAAATAGATTAAATAAAAATCGGTTACGCAAAACACGAGATGTAAATGGGATTGAATTCTCGACAGTTTACACGTACATTTTATACCGAGAAAACACGAGCCAAAGTAGATTTACGAAAAAATCGGTAACACAAAACACGAGATGTAAATGAGATTGAAGATGATACACGAGAAACCTCGAGAGTTTACACGTGCATTATTGTATACCGAAAAGAGACAAAAAAAAAAGTCGTTTACGCAAAACACGAGATGTAAATGGGATTGAAGATGATACACGAGAATCCTCGAGAGTTTTAACGTGCGGGGTTCCCGGTGTCGCTCGTCAGTGTCGAGGGAGCCGAAGAAAGGGGGGCTGAGATAGGGAGCCTGTTTAAACGCCTGAGAGACCCACAAAACCCTCGCGGGTTTGTTCACTCGAAGCATATCGACGACAATGAATTATCGATTATCGATTAACGATTTTCTTGCATATCCGTAATAAACGTGGACGCGCCGCGCGGGAGTGGCGTTATAATAGCGGTACGAGGGAAGCCTTATCTTCGCTCGACCTGCCCCCCCCTTAATTGAATTTCATGCTACAAAACAATTTTCAGAATTGTCACCCTCAACGCGACACACGTTGTTTTTTCGATTCAAGGTTTTTTCGATCGCAGATTATAAATAGGGCGAGAAAAAAATATAAGAAAAAAAAATGAAATAACAAGGCGCGTCGAGCGTGCAGTATTTGTGCATGCGAGTTGCTACCAGGCCAGTCGGCGAGACGAAGAAACGATGGAAAATAAAATAACTTTTAATCCTATTCGGTATTACAGATCAATAGACGAATTAATCGTTATAGACACGAGAAAAAAAACGAGTAATACATATCTTTATGAAATACTATTCTGCGAGGCGGGTATGCGGGAGCGAGAGATTCAAACACACAAAAAAAATAAACAAACGAAGAGAGTGCATGAGAGAAGAAAAGAACGCGAGGATGTGTGTGGAAGATTTCGATTGTAAGAGATGAATGAATAAATGAAAATAAAGAGAGATATCTTCTGATTTTTCGGGGCCAATCGGAGTCGAGGGATGGGTGCGTGATCCCTCGGACACGTGCTACAGCAATTTTATTGTTAACAAAAAAAAATAATGATAAATAAAAAAAAATAAAAAAAATGATGAAACAAAAACAGGCGATTAAAAAAAGCCGAGTCGAGAGGTCTTTATTCCTACGTTGAATAAAATAAGAAAGCGAAAAGTTATTGTGTACATTGTATGATTATGAAATTAATGTTAATTGTCTGTTGCAATTTTCTTTTTTTGCTCAAAACTCAGCTTCGATCAAATTTTCTCGAATGGTGGAGAGAATGGGCAGAGAAAATATTGCATTAAGAAGGTCGGAGCGCTTCACATTAGTTAAATGAGTGCTACATTTTTCAAGTCGTTTATACAAACTTTTACGCATCTATTGATTATAGTGGATCGTTATTTGTATTACAGCAAATGTCCTTAACCGGGATAAGTATTAATTGCAATGGATGTGGAAAAATATTAACTGGTTTGTGCTAATTTTCGAAAATCTACATATTAGTTGAGTTTTTTCAAAGAATAATCCGTAATTTTTGCTCGATTCTGATGTATCACGGCTCATTCTCTTCCTTGAAAGATGCTCTACGAAATCACCGTCTAGATATTGGATAATATTTTCCGTTTAAAAATGACAGTCTTTTGTTTATCGATCGACGAAATCCCTTCATAAATAACCGGATGTGATTTTTCAACGGAAAATACTATCGAATATCTAGACGGTGAATTCGTCCAACATTCTTTAAGGAAGACTATGAGCTGCAATACATCAAAATGGCGCAAAAATTACGGATTATTCTTTGAAAAAACTGAACAATTATGTAACCTGTTAATATTTTTGCAAATCCATTGCAACTAATTTTTTTTCTATATTAAGCACATCTGCTGCAATACAAATAATCATCCACCACAATCAATGTGTGCGTAAAAATTTGTATAAACGACTTTAAAAATGTAGCACTCGTTTGACTAGCGTGAAGCCCTCGAACCTCCTTAATAGCGTGGGACGGTGCATGAACGCTCGAGTTAACGGCAAGCCGAATGCACGCTCTGATAGTCGAATTACTACGAAGGTCCCGGGGTTCTGCCCTTGCCCGAGAGCGGACCCTTGCCTCGTCCTCGTGACGCGGGTTCCAGTTTTTATTTTAATCCTACGACACGTTCGATCGTCCAGGGGGGAGATAACTTGCGCGTTAACACGCCCGGTTTATCATCAAAAGACCCCACGTTATTATCCGATGACTTGTTTCAACCCCCCCCCCCCCGTCAAACGTATGACAAAAAAAAATTGAAAATAAAAAAAGATCGTCTTAAAAAAAAAAATTCCACCACTCGAGATTCACCGAGATGTTACCGTCCCGATTCTCGCCTATATATGTTCGTGAACGACTCCTAGAGAGATGTAATCTCTCGCGTCACCGATCCGTTAAAAGTTTCTTCTACAATTTACTGAAACAAAATAATAATAATAATTGGCGCGTTAAGTTTGTCCGGAAGTTTGAATATAACGATTACGGGACTTCGTTAAACAGCCTGAGTATTTTACATTTGCTGTACTTAATGATCTATTCAACTCGACGAATTCAAGACTTCGACGCAAAAATCTTTAAATGAGAGTTTGAGTAAAGTGAAAAAAAGAAAAGGAAGCCAAACTTAAAAAAAAAAGAAATACGCTGTCCTGGGTAAGAGGGTCCAAGTTTCGGGACCTGGGGCTTCGAGCTTCGGTTGTATTATTTGGAAACTTTCGAACAATCGCTCGCAAAGCGGGAGAACCTCGCCTCGAGAACCTCCGAGTTAATAGTAAAGATAAAAAAAACGAAGAAGAAAAGAGAAAAAAAATCATAAAACGAAGCAGAGGATGGTAGGGCCAGCGACGCGGAGGGAGAAAGCACATATCAAAGGGGGAGTGCGGGTTCCAGAAATTAGAGAGGAATGTTTGCGGACTGTTGCATTGTACAGAAAAAAATAAAACGAACAAACTTGTAATCCATCGGGTCACGAATGTGTGCGCGTACACGCTTCAGACAAAACAAAAAAAGGAGATATAGAAAAAATTATTGAAGACGATAAATCGACCGTGAGAATCGGTCGAGAATTTATCCAATCGCGGCAACTCCACACAGCATTATTGTTCTATTTGGTCGTTGACACACTCGCTGAATTCGATTGACGGAGACGAAAAAAAAGCAAAACTACGAAGCTGTGACAGAGAGAAATGAATGACGAGAAAAAATAAAAGTTGTACTTGTAAAGGTATCTACGAATTATACGATCTTGATTCTTGCCAGCATATTATATTCACGAGTCCTTCAATACCGTCCCCTTGCTCCAATTTCCTATTTTAAAAATGTAGAACTATCTAACTGCAGATCTAAATCTCTAAAGATATTTCTGAAGTGCCCTTCAATAACGATATCATCCCCTTGCTTCAAATTTCTTTTTATTATTATTTAAAAAAAAATTTTACTGTGGAACCATCGAATTTAAGACAATTCAAGAAATAAGGAAAATCAGCGGATTCAGCAGTATTTAGAAATATTTTAGAAGTACCCTTCAATACCAATACCAATCATTTCCTCCAATTTACTTTTTATTTTATTTTTTATACTATAGAAACATCGAATTTAAGAGAATCGAAGACGTAAACGAAAAAAAAGATTGGCGAATGCAGCCGTACTTAGGGACATTTTAGAAGTGTCCTTCAACGTCAATACCACTGTGAATACCATCCCTTTGCTCCAAATCCCTTTTTATTTATTTTACTTTTTTTACAATAAAACCACACTATTTAAGAAAATAGAAGTGAGAAAAAGCCGCAAATGCAGCCGCATTTAGGGATGTTTTACAGGTCTTTCACGTCAAAAGAATAAAAAAGAAATCAGCTTCCGAGGACCAACTTCCGACGGTGCATGGGGCAGAATAGAGAAGTTAAAAGAACATCGAGAGGCCCCGAGGCTATTGGTTAAGCTGTCCGTGTAGGCAATACGTAAATCTGTTAAATCGTGCTAACACAAGATATCTATCCCTTGTCGGCCGCGGCCGGCAAGGGAATCTCGGTGTAGGAGTGGCGGCTTCGGTATCAAGAACAAACACGATGGAACCAATCGAGAAGAAAGGGTGGTCCCGGCGATGTTTGTCTTCTCGGTTCTGCACCCCGGAGGGATGCTGGCTGAGTGCGAGTCACCGAGATCCATCCATAGCACGCCCTCCGAGCAGCCAATCCTCGAACTCCCGCGACGAACAACGCCGCGAGAGATGAAAATCTCTCGAAGGCGAAGAGGAGCATCGGAAAAATGTTCTTCAGTCGGTGATTAACCATCGGTGATAACTATCGCGATTTACAAATCCGCGGAAACCGAATGTTCTTCGCTTCGTTTTTTAATTCTTCCGAAACTTAAGATTCGTAGTCCTGTGAACAAAAAAAAAAGTTATTTCTTCAAAGAACACAGTTTTGTGACTCACATTGAGATTCATCAGATTTTCATATTTAAATAATGTAGCGTTATCGTTGTGAGCTTCGGACCTCAAAAAATTGTAAAAATAAATTTTTTAAAAATATTTGAATAGACGGAAAATAAAAGAAGATAAGATGCTGCGTGGAAAATCTAAGAGACCGGAGCACGATGATAAGGATACCGAGTGCAAGCAGCGAAGGCCAAAGTGCGCTCGGTGCAGAAATCACGGACTGATATCTTGGCTTAGGGGGCACAAACGAGAGTGCCGGTACCGCGAATGCATGTGCCCAAAATGTTCGCTGATCGCCGAGCGACAGAGAGTTATGGCGGCTCAGGTAAGCGATATCTTCCATAAAAGTCATGCGATGCTTAAAAAAAAAATTCACGTCTGATTCAATGATTAAAAAAAAATGATTATTCGACTTTTCTTCATTTTTTTAAATCACTTGTCTATGCATGTAAATATAGGTGAGGAATCGGTGATTAAAGGCTGGAGAAGACAATACACTTACTTGAATAATAAGCGAGCTATGTATAACTTCGTCGACGCATCAATCCTCCGCGTAAAACTAAAACTGGAGGAGTAGAATCCATTAAGGCTCGGTGTGGCGTTTCATTTCTGTTTGCACGAGCATTACGACACTCGATCTTGTGTATACATCGTAGCTTTCAATCCGCTCGCGACAGACAGACTACACTACATTCATAAGCCGCCCTCCTCCTCCCTCTCCGACCGGAGCGATATAATCCGGCTCAGCATCCATAGAAACCTCCGGCTGAAAGAGAAACGACTCTGATTATTCAAAAGAAAACCCTTTTTGTCACGTAAACCGGAAGAAACGCCTCTGGAACTTCTAACTTCAATGACTTTGATACTAAAGTTTAGTTGTTGTGATAATCGCATTAGTTTTGTGATTCGTTACCTCGACTCGATGAAAATTTCGAGGCGAAGAGGAGCTTTGGATTTTTTTCTTCAGTTCGATGATTAACCATCAGAGATTGTTTACTATCTGAGATTACTATCGAGGTTTGCAAATCCACGGAATCCGCATTTCTGCTTCATTCTTGAATTCTTCCGAAACGTAACATTCGTAGGGCTGTAAAAAAAATGTTAATTCTTCAAAGTTCTCCAACTGAAAGGCAAACGACTCTGATTATTCCAAAAACCCCTTTTTGTCACGTAAACCCGAAGAAACGCTTCTGCAACTTCTGACTTTACCGATTTTTATATAAAAGTTTATTTATTACGATAATTGAATTACTTTCGTGATTCGTTACCTCGATTCTGGTGGGAAGAAACGCGAGAAGGTAAAGATATTTCCGTGATTTCGGTACATTTTTTGTTCTTCCGTGTCGACCATTGACACGCGCATGGATCGCTGCTCTGGGTGGTCGGGTCTTGTAATAACATCGACCAAATGTTCTCGGTATGTATCTCTATTGACGTACCGGGGAGGTTTCGTGCTAAGAAAACACATATGCTGTATCACACCGACACGTTACGTAAAACGGGTCGTTCCCATTAGGGCTCGCGAAGCGATCGTCGGAAGAATTGTATCGGGTCGAAGACGATACTGCGAATGGCGTGAAAATCCGTTTGAGTTAATGGTCCTTTCTTCGCAGGTCGCCCTGAAGAGACAGCAAGCCGCCGAGGACGCGATAGCGCTGAGCATGGCGAAAGTTGCGACCGGACAGAAAATGGATCGTCTTCCGCCCGGCAAGATCTTCGGCATGGCCGTTACCGAGCCGAACTCCAGTCAACTTCCGGTTGCGACGGAATCGTCGGCAACTATCGAAAACGCAGGCGAAGCATCGTCCGGTAGTCTCGATCGCGATGAATCGAAGAGCGACGAAGCTCCCACCGAACTTTCGGCCAATCGATCACCCGCACGGAATCTTCCGGTACGTTTACGCTATAAACAAAATAAAAAATAATAAAAATACAGTGCAAACTATTTTTCTATTTCTTCGATTATAAGAATGTATCGATATATCAATACATCAAAATTAATAAAATTATAATCTTCGCTCGTAGACCGAAGACGATCGCATCGGCATTTATTATATTTCTTATATTTCTTCGACTACAATAATATATCGATATATCGCTATATCAATAAATAAATATTAATGAACTTATTATCTTTGGCATTTCTTATATTTATTATATTTCTTCGGGTACAAAAATTGTATCGATATATCGATACAACAGAAACTCAATATTAATAAATTACTGTATCAACGAAAACTTATTTATCTTTGCTCGTAGGCCGAAGAGGATCGCATCGGCAAAACCGGAAGTGGCCTCTTCAACGTCAGCAAGCTGAACGAGACGGGATCGGAGGAGGCCGGAAAGGAATCAAGCTCGGTTTCTCAAGCGTCGGTGGAGACGCTGGCCCGACTCTTTCCCAGTACCAAACTCTCGGTGCTCCAGCTCGTTCTCCAGCGCTGCGGTCAGGATCTTCTCAAGGCCATCGAGTACTTCGCGAGCGACAGCGGTATCGCGAGCGCCGCTCCCTGCACTTCCGCCTTCCGTCCTCCTCAGAGTTCGATACCTGAAACAAGAACGAGCGCCGATTATCCCGGAGTCTTTCCCCTTCCGCCGATATACTCGAACCTCTCGAGAAATCTGTACGGCGATAGTTATTGCCTTCTTAACATAATGCCCGACCAGCTCTCGCGCGGTCTCGCGTCCGGCGAACTCTCCGGCTGCGGAAGTCTCGCCTTTCCCAGCTCCAAAGCCACGAGCTCTCACGAGCAGGACAACAGCGTCGCCTTCAATGTCCAGTACAACAATTACTTCAACTCGAGCGTCCAGCAACAGCTCCGCGAGCACTCGAGTCGAAACGGCCTGCTGCATCTTCCACCGGTCATACCCGGAATACCGTGCGTACAGCCCAACTGCACGCAATGCTACAAATTTATTTAACGCCCTCTGGACGCTGAATTCGTCGCAGGGAGAACGCCGGCGAAGAGGGAATTCTCGTTCTCGACGCAAACGGGTTACACTTGTTTGTACTTTTTTTTATATATATATTTTTTATTTACTCGAACAAGTTTTATCGGCTCTCAACTTTCGGGTCAATATGAAACCCTCGGGGCAAAACGGACCATTTTTTTTTTTGCCATTTTTTTAGCGATACAAAAAATGTGTCGATCGAGGGACGCTGGTCCGTTTTGCCCCTAACTCCATTCACAATATATTTAGTCATTTCGTAATTGTTATTTGTTTTTTTTTTTTACTGGACGTATTTATGGAGACTCGGTGGGTTTGCCAGAGAATTGTATATTTTGATGCTTAATAATAATACAAGGCCTATCTATTCAATCGGCTTATGCGATTTCTTCGTTCTTTTTTCCTTCACCATATTGCTCCGAGTCCCTCGAAGCGGCCCCCTGGCTAAGCGTCGTGAAAGTGATAGGACGTGATAAATCGAATTAGTAAGATTCTCGAACGGTTGTGCAAACACCGGGGAAACGGGCGAGCATTCTCTCTAAGATAAAGGCAGGAATGCCCGAAGGGCTTTGTTTGCTTTGGCGCTACTTTTCGGTAAAGAAAAATACAGTATGCCCGATTCCTCAGAGACACAGTGCACGTACGACCACCTCGTGTACTGAATTACAAAACACATACCGGAAACTTAACACCGCGCGCTGAGAAGAAAAAAAAACCTCAGGACGAAGCGGGATGGAACTGTTAAATCATTTTCGCGAGAAATCACAGAAGACTTTTTTTTTTAACTTTTCTTCTCTCGTGACCACGGTACCAATAAGCAAGGACCGAAGCGGGTCTATCTATCGAAACCGTGACAATTATTATTATCATCTCTTACAATCAAAACAGATAAAACAATCAATCGAACGTAAAATAATTAGTTCAGCGGATTTTAAAAATTAACTCAATAGTCTCGAGCTTGATTTTTTTTCTTTTTTTTTCGTTTACGGCGCACGCAATATCTTTCGATGCGTCGCACTTAGATAGATATTTATATATACACTTACGCGGCGATATCCCTTTTTCCCCCCTCTCACTCTCAATTATTTACACTGTATACTTCTCATCGTGAAAAATATCGGATGGCTGCTATGCGGATGATGAACGATGGATAAACGATGAGCCCTTTCTAAAATCGTAAGTGCGGCTTGTTCTTGATCATGTGTCTGAAATTAAAAAATACAATGAAACGTGAGACAGTAAAAATGAAGATATTCTTCGTAAAGTAAATTATGTTAGGAAAAAATAAATTTATATTTGTAAATTTATATAAATATTTCGCTCCGTGTCGACGACTCACTTGTCGAGATGTTCCCAGAACATCATGAGCGCGGCTCTGTCCAAGTGTCGTTTCGTCCGGCTCAGCTCGATGACCGAAACGGCCCAGCGGGCGACGTTCGCGTCCAGTTTCATCTCGTCGTACTTCAAGTGGAATGCGCAAACTTTGAACGGCAAAAAAAATATATCACAATTATTATTCCATAGCTATTGATTTTTTTCGCGTTAAAAAAAGAAAGATCTTTACATCATTTGGTGCCAAAATAGCAGTTTCAAACCCTCATTTGTCATACCTAGTGAAATAAAATTTGTTACGATACTCGGGTGACAAACTTTTTCTTAGCTCGTGTGATTGCAACACTCGTCTGCAGCTCATGCTGCAAACTCACACACGTAAGAAAAAGTTTTATCGCACTAGTATCGTAATGTACTCTTTCCTAAAGCATGCACGTAAAATCCCGCTTTCCGTTCTCGTGAAGTGATCGCCCAAAGGCAACATTTCGTATCGCTGCGAGAAAAATACTGCGATAGCCTACAAACGCAATCTTTTCTTTCTTTATCGCACTGTTACGGGAAAGTACCTTTCTGTGCCTACTTCCCAAAAACAAAAACCAAGATTTTCGTGAATGTTCGGAAAAATTGTGTGAATGGCGGGGATGTAAAAAATGGACTCTCGACCCGTGTGAAATTCCACGCTCGTCAAGACTCACTCCTTTTCTACGCCCTCGCCATACAAATAACTGATCCACACCTTTGGAAAATATCTCTACGGGATTTCCGTCGAAGGGCCATCCCTTGAACTGCCATGCGGGTCCCATGACGAATACAGCGACGACCCTCTCCCAGTCGGCGTTGGTGAGTTTCTGCGGGGTGTCGACGACCCTGTACGGTACGGTGAGTCCGCCGTCCTTTCTCCGCTGGAGCAGCACCTCGTTCTCTCTCTTGCATCCCGCCCCCCGTTTGTCCTCGTTGCTCACGTACTTGAGCTCCTGCAGAATATCCTTGGCGTTGTACATCGTTATCAAGGACGTGTTGGCGTTCGGTATAATTATAATCGGAGTTCTGCTCGGCCGTTTGTTCTGCGCGGCCTGCTGCGGCGTGAGCTTCGCCGCGGAGGTCGGCAGCAGTCCGGATGTCGGTGTCGACGTGGGATTCGAGCTCGGCGGTTTCCGCACCGCCGGATTCGTGCCCTCGGTCACGGACTTCAAGGTCATTCCGTGATAAGTCCCCATGGTGTCGATCTTGAATCCCTCGGTCTCCTCCTTCTGCCGAATGAATCTCTCCTGATCGTAACGATTGTAAACGGCCGGCTGCGGCAGCGGGCGCATGGGCGTCGATCTCGGCGTGACCATCGGCGTCGGCGCCGCGGGTCCCTTCTGCCTTCCCTCCTCTCTCGCCTTTATGCTCTGCAGTATCGCGAATATGTTCTTCGCGAAGACCTTGCCGCTGCTCTGCAGAATCGTCGCGCGAGTTCGCCACTGCCGCTCGCGCGATACGATGTCCTTCGTGTCGTCGACGTCCAGGTCGAGAATGACCCTCATGTCCGAGCCCATGCCGATGTCGTCGTTCTCCTTTATGGTCGTTCGCTTCTTGGCGAGACGCTTCGCTTTTATAGCCGCAATTTTCTCAACGGACATCGCCTCGGAGAGCGATTTAATGTTATCGACGGTCACCGAGGCCTCCTTCGGAGCGTCCAGCCTCGCGGCGAGTTGCTCCTTGACCTTCTGTACGTGCGTCTCCTCGAAGCGAGGCTTCTTCGACGAGCCGCTTTCCATTCCATCCTCGGCCGTACGCTTGACTTGAGTGGACAAACCAATGGGCGCGGATTTGTCAATGGCGCCGGAATTCGCCGTTTCGCCATTGAGGTAGGCGAGCAGGTCCTTCCTGTCCGGACGCCGCACGACTGGGATATTCGCAGCAGCTGCTTGACGAACGTAGACCGGATGGGCGAGCTGGACATGCTTGAGAAGGAACAGCAGACACTCGAGGGTGTAATATTCCTTAGCGTTTCCCTCTTTGCCGGAACTGCGAACGCAATTTTTGAGGTCGTGAGAGTGGATAGAAAATAAATTGGGACACTTTTTTGTATTGTGAAAAAAAAAAACAAAATGAACACGGATCTGTTCGTATGCCAAAAGTGGTCGGAGAGAAATTCGAGGGGAGGGGGTATTATTCAATGTGTGTGCTTACCCGTAGGTCAGATAGTTTGTCTTAACGTTCTTCGGCCACGAAAATTCGCCGAATATTATTTCGTTCTCACGTTCGATAATCTCCTTCTTGTTGACATTGTACTGTCGGAGAAGCGACAAGGGGTCCGCCATGTTTACGCACTGGCATATGCACTCTGGCTCGCCTGCACCGTGCGTGCTCGCGGCGACGTTGACGCACTCTGCAGCTCTTTCGGTGAACTAAGACCACCTCGCAGTCGACGTGTATAATTTATATTTATTATTGTTTACTCGTTAGTGTAATACGATTTAGGGGAATTTCTTTTCGTTAATACTACAGTTGTTCTACTCACGGTGATGCCGCCTGTCGTCTAAGAGTTGTTCGATGTTCGACTTGCAATGAAAAAAAAAACTTATGGTTAATGCAATGCAGCAAATACGTTCGTGGTACTTGAAATGCCTACCTTACCGACCAAAGCTCTTGCAGTTAATCAGCTTTAGTTTTTAGCTGATGTGAAATACCGCCATCGGTAACAAAAACGATCCTGGGCCTAGATCCCCGTCACATCTTTCGTTAACGTTATGATAATGCTATGCTAACGCTATCATAACGTTGCGTTAACTTCGATAAATTCCCATAGGTGCGAAGAGAGGCATGCCGTCCATAGATGGCGACAAATGAGAGAAATTTGCCTCATCTCTGCCCGGCTCCAAGCTCCAGTTTTGTGGCACAGCTTGACAGTTTACAGTTAACCTAGACTTCCAGAGCCAGACCCAACCTCATTAATAATAATAATACAGTGTGCCACTACTTAAAAGGCTGCAGAGTTCTCATTCACATACCTGGCCAGCTGCACTCGGTGATGACTGTGCCTGAGACAGGACTTGGATGGTGCGAGATTGCTGTGTGCGCGTGTGCAAAAAAGAGTAAAATTGAAAAAGGAACTTTTCAAAGGGTACGTAATTATACGTCAGACTTTCTGCAAGTTATGTTATGTTCCCTCAGTGGATCTTAAATTAATGGGTTTTGTACAGGAAAGAGAAACGTATGCGGTTCGAACTGAGACCACTGGAAAATATCGTACGAACGCTACTGGAGGCTTTCAAAGCGAGGGATACGAATGATGAGTTCAGACAGCCTGTTAACACCGAGGAAGTCCCAGACTATCTCGATATTGTCACCCATCCCAAGGGTGTCTCGACTATGGAGGTGAGACCAACCTCGAGGCTCTTCGACTATCAGTCACGTACAGTTAAAAAATATAAATTGTATACAATTTTTGTGTAAACAGAATTTTAAATATATGAAAAATATATTTTTGCGATTTTTTTTTCCAGATACATCCGTCACATCTGTCTGGAAACACGCAAATAATATTGCATTTTCCATAAAAAAAAAGTTTGATACTTGAAAAATATATTGTCATATATAAGTTGTTTTTTCCACGTGGGCTGCTTGCGCGAAAGCTCCAAAGGTGTTTGGTTTGTCGACACACGTTGAGATCGAATTCGGCGACGAAAAGCCTGTCCTCGTCGTGGCTCAGTCCGGGGGTGCGAGTACCCTCAGGGGGCGGTAACGTAGCCTGGGCTGGACGGGGAGGAGGAGATTCCACATCACCTAAATTTATCCAAGCCCGAGTAGAAGACAATGATGATCGTGTTTGCTATCGCATTGAAAAAAAAAATATATATATCTATATATCGATAAATGATTTCAGATGCTTGAGTACTGCGAGGCAACGAAGCAGCACTACATCCCGAGATACGGCGGGCTCTGTCTCGCCAGTTACCTCGACCAGTGGTACCGCGGTGTTTGTCTCGATAGAGACGAGACACCGAATCAAGCCCTGATCCAGTATATCGACTATGGTAACGCGGAATTTGTCGATCATCAAAATATTAGGCGTACAACAAAGCAATTCAACGATGTTCCCGGACTCGGCTGCACTTGCACCGTAAAAAGTACGTTGATATTATGCCACAAATCTGCGGCGTTATCCCTTGCAATATACGAGCATAAAATAACAATCAAAAATATTTTTCAGATCTCGGAATCGGATTGGTGAGCAGGCAAGTTCCGGCAATATCAGAATCAATGAACTCGTACAAACTGAAAATTTCGTCAATGTGTTAATCACGAAACAATCCGATGGGGACTACGAGATAGAGCTACTGGAAGTTAAGAAGACCCTGATGGCGGAGGGTCTCGTCAAGCCGTGAGCCTCACATCGCGGCAGCCAAGATTATTATTATTTTTTTTAAACGACTACGAGACTGGGCGAGCATACGACAGAGTAGCAAAATAAAAAAAACTGTACGTGACTATCAGTCACGTACAGTTAAAAACTATAAATTGTATACAATTTTTTTGTAAACAGAATTTTAAATATATGAAAAATATATTTCAGCGATTTTTTTTCCGGGATACATCCGTAACATCTGTCTGGAAATACGCGAATAATATCGCATTTTCCGTAAAAAAAAGTTTGATACATGAAAAATATATTGTCACACATAAGTTGTTTTTTCCACGTGCGCGAACCCCCAAAGATGTTTGGTTTGTCGGCACGCGTTGAGATCGAATTCGGCGACAAAAAGCCCATTCTCGTCGTGGCTCAGTCCGGGGGTGCGAGTAGTCTCAGGGGGCGTTAAGAGGTTGGGTCTGGCTCTGGAAGTCTAGGTTAACTGTAAACTGTCAAGCTGTGCCGCAAAACTGGAGCTTAGAGCCGGGCAGAGATGAGGCAAATTTCTCTCATTTGTCGCCATCTATGGACGGCATGCCTCTCTTCGCACCTATGGGAATTTATCGAAGTTAACGCAACGTTATGATAGCGTTAGCATAGCATTATCATAACGTTAACGAAAGATGTGACGGGGATCTAGGCCCTGAATACCTTTTTTGAGGATTAAGTGTTTGCAGTGCACGATGATTCGTTCGTTCGCTTCTTAAATTACTCGATTAATTCGTGCAGCTTATCATTCGTCCCGGCACGAAGAAATCATGTCAAGTTTAATAAATAAGTGTCTAATATGTAAGAAAAAGTTTTCGAAAGTAGCGGCTTAGCACCTTGGCTGTCGGTATCGCCTTAGTTTGGCATTCGCTTTAGGGTAGAGTGACGTAAGCTCTAAACCACTCTAAACTGCAGACAATTTGAAACGCGCCCTGAGCACGTCACCGATGCTGTCATTCCGCAGATATTTTTAGGGTTATAATAAAACATATTATTTCGACTTTGCTCTTAACACACAAAAAAAAAAAAATAGAAAACAGTCGCAATGGATTTAGCAAAAATGTCAAACGAGAAGAAGCTCGAGCTGTGTAGATGGTACTTCCGAGGTGAGTAACTCGAAGTAACCTCTAAATCCTGTATTCACTCTCTACCTTCGAGGATTTGTAAACAGTTGTGCAATTTACATTTTTTTAACTCTCGTCCATTTATTCCAGCGGGATTCGCGGCGCTACCCTTTCTCTGGGCGGTCAATGCGATTTGGTTCATCAGAGAAGCATTCGTAGTTCCCCAGTATGAGGAACAAAAACAGATTCGAAAATGTAAGTTCCTTTTTTTTAATTGATTATAAAAAAAGAAAAAATATTCAACGCTTTACAATATTCCTCTGTCGACAAAAAAAAAATGTAATCAATATAATTGATGGCCCAACAACACCATAAGTAACATTATTTGTAAGAACATTAGAACAATTACAGGATGACTGTGAAACAGAGCTGGACAGTACTTCACTTATGTACTTGAAGTACAAATGTACTGTTTAGTACTTCAAGTACTTTTTTACTATTTTAAGTACCAAGTAAAAGTACTTTTTGAGTACACGCTCGCATTATCGATAGTCAATGAACAGGATGACATCCTGTTTCTATTAATACATAATTAACTGTCTAAACTTTTCAATGAGTATAATTTTAATACGATGTTCTTTTTCATGGATTTAAAAAAGAATTCCATTAAAAAAACGAAGTCTTCCCCTTTTCCTTTTTCTTTTATTAATATAAAATATCTGTGAAAAAACGAGAAGAGACCCATTTCGTTTTTCGTTTTATTTATTTGTTGTGAAACTTTTTCATAGAAAAATGTGAAGAATAAATTGAAAATATCCTGAAAATGACGATTTACGAAGATTTCAGTTAGCGATTTTTTACAATGCGAAAGTCATGTGCAAATTACTTTGCATCTTTGTTTTAAAGCTAAGATAGCGCCATGAATCTAATCGCGAAACGTATTTGAGAAATACTTGAAGTACTTGTGGCACAGTGTACTTTGTACTTGGAGTATTTTTTAATATTTTGCTCAGCTCTGTTCTGTAATACTGATGAACCTGTGTCAATGTTTCAGATGTCGTGTGCTCAGGGATAGGAGCAATTTTATGGGGAGCTGCTCTCTTGGCTTGGATAATCACCTTTCAGACACAACGCGCTGCCTGGGGCGAATACGCCGATTCCATCAGCTACATATTTCCAGAAGGGAAGCCTTAGACTATAGAATAAAGTTCCTCGTATCTTGATATTTTGATTGTTTTTTTGTATAAAAAAATAACATTTATTTAGACATAGACAATTTATCTATTAAGCTTAGATAAGAACAGCGTCGTCAGTGAATAAACGGAGACAATGTTATCGGGAGGACAGTGTTATTCGTCTCTGGAAGAATATCCTTATATCCCTGCACACCAATCTCGTCAGGAGCTGCGGGAATGATTTTTAAAAAACACGTAAAGATTAGCGACGACTCGAATAAAAAAATTCGTATAGACAAAAAGTATACACTTTTTTTTATAATCATACCAGTAGAGCAAGTAGATCGGCGACCATGAGCATGTAGAATACGCTGTGCCAGCCGTTCCAACGCGAGACGAAACCAGCGAGCAGCGGTCCAACAGCGGCCCCAATACTTCCGGTACCGTCGATTATAGCCGTTACGGTCGCGAGAGCTTTGGAATCGTCGCCGAGGCTCGGGTGAGTCCCGAGCTCGGCGCTGACCGCCGTCGTTATCAGAGCGTAAGGTCCGTTCACCAGAGATCCCGCAATCAACAGCAATATCACGTTGATCATCCAGCTCGAACTGCCGACCTGATCGTAGACGAACAACTGCGAAGATCGGGAGTTTCGTTAGACGCATTCGATTAAAATCTACCGGATGGAAGCTTTTATCCGAGGTTCGGATAAATTAATTATGCAAACAAATATCTCGAGACTTTACCGTAGGAACTGCGAGTATAAGCATAACGGCGCAAGTAACGGCGCTCATGCCGCTCCAATCGGAGAGAACGCCGGCCGCAATAGCTCCAGCTATTCCACCGACGTCGAAGAGGGTCGATAGATCGGCGCTCTCGCTCGGACTGTATTCGGCTGTGTGGAAATTATGTATTTATATAATATTAGAATGGATTGCGAGGTCAAATAATTTTTATTTTACAAAAAAATTAAGAAACTGCAAGTACTCACTTGTCGAGCTAATGTAGTGCGGCAGCCAATAGAGGAATGTGTAGCTGACAAGTTTAGCGAAGAAGAGGGCCAGCGAGTACTCGATGACACCGGGAATTTTAACGGCTCCACCGAAACCTATCGCTCTCTCGCCGCTGGAGCTTTGAGTTCGGCGATTCACCGAGAGCATCGGACTCGTCTCCGAGCGAACGCTGACGACTTCCTTGCGATAGAAAATACATAAACAGTGTTACAATCGAGAGCCCGCGACTATCTTCGTCGGAAAGATTGCAGCGTTTTTATTTCTTTTTTACGCTAAATTAATTTACAATATTCTACTATCGCGATTTACCACATCAATCCAAAGGATGCGTTAAACACGAGTAACCGTTCAATCTTACGTGAAAGAGTGAAAAATTATACGTGAAAAAATCAATAAAATTGATTGCGAGACTTTCCAGTCTATCCTCGAAGCGTCGTGAAATTCGATAACGATTAAAGCGATAATTTCTAAGTGATTAATAAAGTTAAAAATCGATAGTATTATTAGAATAACTAAATTAATGAAACGTAAATAAATGGATAAATTAAATTAAATTTGGGCATGCACTTACAAGGGGATCGTCCTTCTGACGCCAGGCAGGACGATAGGTCACTCGCTACAGTACAGCAAACCGAAATAGCGTGTAGTTAGATATGTGTTTGTTTAGCTACTGTGTCGTATCGTTCACCATGTGTACTCGGTACAATATCTTGCGGGTGATTATTGAAATGACACACGACACACTACACACACACAGCGATCGACCGTAGCTAATGAGTTGGGAATTACGTGCCCTTGTGCGGGGAGGCCAACCGATATAAGAAAAGCTGCAACTTATGCGAGAGTATTATACATAATCTCTGTGCGGAGGAACGAGATGACATGCTGACGATTTTAATTGCGCGCCACAGCCGGACGTTGCTCTAGCGGAAGCTATTTTTTACAACACCCCGGCAAATTTATCATGCAACTAATAAAATTCGATAGATCGTTTTTTTACGTACAGAACTAATTAAAGCTGGGCAAAGTACCAAAAAATACTTCAAGTACAAAGTACAAAGTATGAAAAGTACTGAAAGTTTTCTCAAGTACTTTATCCAAGTAGTTTTTGCAATTAGGTTAAAATTGTAATGAATGTGGAAGTCATGTGTAAATTACTTTGCATCTTGTTTCATTGCATAAAATTTAAATGGTCGAAATTTACCGCAAAATTTATTGTAAAAAATCGCTAAGCGAAATTTTCGTTATTCTTCTTTATGAGGCTATTTTTATTTAATATACTCTACTTTTTTTATATGATAAGTAAAAAATCCATTAAAAATTTTCATTAAACAAAAAAAGCGAGCAAGTTTCCTCTCCTCGGTTTTTTTATATAATGTATAAATGAATAAATAAATAAATAAGCACTTGAATACTTCAAATACTGCCCAGCTCCGGAACTAATAATAATCCGACAATGTAAATGATGAATTATAGGCAAAATGGTTTGATGAATGAGCTTCGACGAATTGGATTATCGACGAAAAATAGCCCGACTTTGGTTCGCAGGTCTATACATATCGATACCGATCCATGCGGCACCACCGATCGTTAATATCTATCTTTACGTAATCATGCGGCCCTGACCGATCGAAATGGAACTCACGTCCTCGCCACCAACAGGGTTGGTCTCTGGATCGTCGGCCGAGCTTCCCTCGTCCGAGCTGTTCGCCGCGTCGAGTTTTCGGTACCTCAGCGGACCGGGAGGTATGCATCCGGCGTCCAGCGGATGCGGCACGAGAAATAAAAAAATCACAAACCCGGCGAAACCCATCAACAAACCGGGCACGATAAAGCTGAGGCTCCAATCGGTCTCGACGAACTGGGCCGCTATCAGGGTGCCGAGTATGTTGCCGATCGACGTGTGAGAGTTCCACACACCGAATATAAGACCGCGTTTCCCTTTGCCAAACCAATTTCCGACCACCGTCACTACGCCCGGCCATCCGGACGTCTGGAACACTCCGCCGAGTGCCTGCAAAGAACATATCGGTAAAAATGTGTACAAAATATATTTTTTTTAATTTTGTAAATAAAAAATCTTGACCACAGCGTTCCAGGCTCGATCTTACGGACCTGGACGACGACAAAGTACCAAAGATTGTGAATGTTGTAAGGCTTCGCTATGCCAAAGAGGTAGCTCGAGATCCCCGAGGCCAGCATCCCCAGCGCAAGGAAGTATCTCAGATTCACCCTTTCAGCCACGAATCCGCTGCGAGATAGAGAACAGAACAAAAAAATGATACATAAATTGAAGTTGTTTCGTGAGCTCCACCGGTCGAACAGCTTACTTGAAATTGTCACCTGAGGAACATGGCTGCCGCATAGGCGAACAAGAAAGCCGAGTCCAGGGTGCCCAGCAGACCCGAAGCGTCCGGAGTATCTGAAAAATTATCAATGACCCATTGTTACAATCCATTCATATAATATATTTGTATAAATAATTTCTTGTCCACAATTGTTTTTTCATATTTTTTTTTTCTTTTGCCACATGTAATTTCTGTGTAAAAGAGTTATTCCATCAAATAAATCATAATTAAAAAAAAGAAAAACTCACTGAAGGGAGCCCAATCGCACCATGTGTCCGCGTTGGTGTTGTTGATCACCAAATCCGGCGGAGGGGAGAGAATACTGCAGTTTCTGTTGAGTACATTTTTCACTACTGATATGGGTTTTCTGGACATGTGATAACAGGTGTAGGCGAGGTAGGTGAGAGCGAGAACTCCTCCTTGATGCCAGCTCAGTCGGTTGAGTCCCCTTTGCGGACAAAATTTCGAGGTCGTCCATTGTATAACACGCAATCCCCAGGGAACGTCTCTCGAGTTCACGGACATTGTTCAGCCTCTCGTCGATCGCAAATTCGGCAGGTGAAGATTCGTCGACGGTCGATCGAGCGATTTTTGTCGATACAATATTTTTTAAAAACCACTCGGCGACGTTCGTTCGTCGGCTTAGTGGATAAATATGTAAATAATCTCACGCGGTTTGGAAAAAGTCGCGAACGATAACAGGAATAGACGTGGCGACACGCGAACGTTTCATTCTTATCATCGTTTCAGCGATGATTATTTTTTTCTTTTATCAGAGCCGTTAATTCGCAGTCAAACAAAAGTCCGTCAATACTTCCGTATAGAACGGTTTAACTTAATTCCGTAAAGAACGTCTCAACTTAAGCACTGCGTTAACGTAAGTACACGAAGGAAACGCAACAGCGCGGTCGAACAGTCGTTCGCTTAAGAAAACGAAAACATGTGGTGGAGTCGTCGAGCGTGCGAAAGCACTTGTGAAAATAATTTACAATGGGCGTCGTGTGGCAAGATAAGAGCGTTTGGTCGTTAGCTAACACTGCGTGGCGTCCGGCACCTCGGTTATTATGTTACATTTGTGCGAAAACGCTGAGACTCGGTAACGAGATTCGCCGAAGAGCGAAACAGCATCGAAGTTCGTCTGGGAACGTCGTACGTGTTTAGTTTCGCCAGTCGGTGATGCTGAGTCGCGCAGATTTTAACTTAGGACAAAGAGAAAGTGAACGCGACTGAATCGCATTCGGCTTGAGTTTCAACCGTGACACATGCTGGTGACGTTACGCCGAGCGCGCGATTATCTCAGCGCGCAGATACCCCACGAGGGCCTTGGGGAAAAAAGGATAAATTCAAAAAAAAAAAGACAAAAAAAATTGATACGCGAGCCCAGCTGTTGGACGGGCGCGTCGATACAGCACTCGCGACGCACTGCTCGGGTGCGCGCGCACCCGGAGCACTGGCGCGCCGGTGGAGGGGGTAAAATGTATGGGGTTATGGACGCTGAGATGGACAAAAGAAAACAAGAGTGAGAGATAATGGAAACTCTGTCCCCATTGTTTGGACAATCGCCGCCTGCACAATTAATTAACTCAATCACTCTGGAGCAGTGACAAGACTTCTGCTTGGTTTATATTGAAGATCTGATGCCTCATAGATGTTATTTCGCAGAGCTGCGGGTCAGGGATTTAGGGTAAACTATCTGTTGGTTTCTTCGTTAGGTCGAGCGCCGCGCAACCTTGAGACGTTGGAGATTAAAAGAACAGCTGTTTACGCCGATAAGTCACCATGCGTTCGCTTTGGTGTCCTCTTTAAGGTAATGATGTATGACCCTGAAGATATCTGCATGACATCGAATTCCTTCTTCGGCGATTCTCTGTCAATGCAGGACTTTACGAAAAAATAAGAAAATTGTTCACTTGGAAAATGTTATTCTCAGAGTGAACATTCCCGAGCGAAGTTTGTGCGATGCAAAACACGGCCGTTATAACTTGACGAAATTTACTCTCAGATATCTTCAGGGTCACAATAATGTTTCGTTGCTTCGACAAGCCATTGACCTTTGTTTACTGTTATTTCGCGGTATATTAATCTTTTTTTTTTTACGTTCAGTCAATGTTGAGATACAAAGCGGTCCATAGTCTCGAGTTCACGAGCAGGACGAATCAACTTTCTGAAGAGATTACGCGACGCTAATTTGTCGGTCCGTTGACTCGAATGTTAACGACGGCTCGCGCGTCTTATCTTCGGAGATTATCTCGAATGATTTATTTTGCCGGGTATAGATATAACGCGTTGTAAGCAATCACGCTTCGCGTGGTCGGTCGATGAGCTCTGGCGCCAGCTGGGCGATTTTTTTTTCCATCGAGACATGGCGCTATTTTTTTTTCGATTTTATTCAATGTCTCGTCGCATTAAACATGCACTCGGATTATAAATTAAATTTATCACACGGGGAAACGTTCGAACGAATTCTCTACGCACACAGTGGTTTTCGTTGCTCACTTTTATTTCCTCATATTCAATCAATATGTATTAATCATTAGTCCTAATTATTACTTAGTATATTTAAAAATCACAGTCTTAGTTGAAGAATTGACAGCAGAAAATACTATCTGTACTCTATTCGTATAGTAGTTATTTTTTTGTTATTTTTTTTTTTTTGTTTTTTTCTTCTTCAATATACATAGCTCACCTCTGCGTGTGTACCCGATAATGTGCGTATGTACATATACGTCGTCGTGTATGTACATGCAAGCGTCTCGCGTGCATACGTACACTTGTGAACATTATTTTTTTCACGCTTTCGTCGTGTTTATTTACAATTTATTTCTTCTTCTTGTCGGTTCATTCTTTTTTTCTTCTTTTTTAAAATTATTTGTTTTAATTCAATTTTACGCGCTGCGCCCATTATGTGATATGCACTATTGTGCGCGATCGAAATTATGGCTGCCCCCCTCTCTCCCCTTCCTGGGTCCAACAATGACAACACTATTCAGAAACGACCCAAAAATCGTTTGCGGACAAATACTCCAGCGTACAAAGTCTATATAAATGGATGAGTAATAAAATTTTGTTATCAACTACTCACGGACAGTAATCGTCCGTAACAACACGAGGTAAAACGCGTATTTTTTTATCTTTAGCGGGATAATGAAATACTAGTCGAAGATATGCACAAGTCCGTTTTACATACGCACACTTATACGCGAGAACATTGTTTCGTTTGTTTTTCTTTTCGAATTTAGTCTCGTAACTCAAAGGGGATGACATGATCGAAGTTACTCGTAGCTCTGAACAGTAGCAGAATCTTTACGACTAAACATAAAACGGAACAAAAAAAAATACAACAATATCGATAATATAGTACAAGGATATTTACAGAAAATCAAAAAAACATTATACAGTCTCTCTCATCGTTTCACAGGTAAAACGACCGTCGACAGCTAACCGGGAAGCTCAAGGGGGGATTCCTTGCCAATTACGCGCACGTAATTTTTTTGTCACTTTTTTAGAATAAATTCTACCGGCGTCAAAGAGATTTTGTCTACAAGCAGATTGGAATGTACACACTTTTTAAAACTATTTTATATTAAACGATGATTCGCAGTCGAGTAAATATGTCGCTTTTTTAATTTCGTATAAATCGCATAATCGATGATTTATGAAAATTTGGGACCGATCAAGAAGCGGACACGATTGTGCTGAATATCCTCCCTCGGATCGGGGCGACAAATCGAGTAAGGCTCGCGGCGTAGGACACTCGGTGTTTCGCAATACAAAAAAAAATCGAACGACTCGTTGCCTTTTTTAAAAGTGGAATATTTTCTTACTTTTTTGTTCGCACGTATAGACTCGAGGCAATTGCTAATGACGACTTTCAAGCGGTACACATTTTTCTAAGACAAGCATAGCAATCGAAAAAATCGGCTTACTTCACTAGAACGCGAACTCACGCGGCTTTCACAAAGAGATCGAAATTGTTCGGAGGCATCGTTTTTTTCTTCTCCTCGTTTTACTTTATCAAAACGATATATATAGGTATAGCACGGTACGCTGAAAATTCCATTTGTATTTCGTCTATTAAAAAGAAGAAAAACCAAAAACACCTCAAGTGGAAACTAATAGATTTTTTTTCCAAGATATCTCAACCAGTGCACACTTACGTGAATAAAATTTTGTAAGTGGTTGTTTTTTTGTTAATGACATATTTACAATTAAATTTACTATTTACACGTGGGGCGGGCGGGGGGCGGGAGGGGAGGGGAGAAATATGACAATGTAATTTTTACTATCTATATAATAGTACTTCTGCTTTTCTACTTTCGTTTTTCGTACATCAATGTGTAACACTAAATACTCTCCGAGCTCCAATGATAAAAGAATATACCTAAAACAGTTACTCTTGTCACTTTGATATGAGGAGTATCCGTTCGTCTTGGGTCTCTAGAGAGATCTTGCGTGTAAACTGTTTAGATTTTTTTTTGTGTTTTATTTTTTTCACATATCGGCGTAATTAATCTGGATAGCTTTGGCTGATGGCGGAGCTTCCCGAGTGAGACCCGCGCTGTTTGCGAGATAACACATCGACCGTCCCGTAATTCCAGATTATTTACTCAGCAACGATTACGGTCTATGTCACATTCCTTTTGCGTCTCCGCGCTTCTGTACTCGTCATTGAATTTTTCTTTTTTTTCGTCAATATTTAATAATTAATTAATATTATTAATTAATTATCAATAATCAATTAAAATCCTCAACGTGGTTAATAAACACATGGTTCATCAGCAAGATCCCGCCGTTCGTCGCCGCACGAAAATCGAATACTCCGAGGATCGAAACTACGTGTCGATAAAAAAAAGAAAAATTTAAACAATACCGAGAGGTTTCTCGAAGGGGAGAGGGGTGGGAGGGGGCTTCGGAAACGAGGCAATATAAATCTGCAATATGCTAAAACTTTGCACATACGAATATGATACACGTGGTTAAAGATAAAACGTCTAACGTACCACATGTATGTTATGGTATGCAGCATGCGCGATGCAATACTGTTTTCGTGTCGGTTGCCGAGGCACCGGGGAATGTAATAATATAACTTCGTACTTCAACATACGAAGGAGATTTGAAGAAACAAAGAGAAAAAAAATAAAATAATAATAAACGAAGAAATGACGAGGAGACGATTTGCGAGTTGACTCTTGTCAAACGGTGATGCACGAGATAAGCTGCTGGCACAGTTGACTGTACTGCAATTGATCGCCGCTTATTCTTCGCATCTTTATACCCTTTACCTCTCTCTCCTCGGACTCGCAAACTCGAAGCTCGATCTGCACCCCGCCGGGGTACTCGAGACTGAGGCCGCTGCCGTCGACCTCCTCCCTCGAGAAGATGAAACCCTTCGGCGGTGCGCGCGCGTCGATTATTTGCTTCACCCGGCCGAGTATCGCCTCGGAGTTGAGCCGACTCGATTCGTCCGACAGCGTCACCTCGACCTCGGTCGTTATCGGCGAGCTCAGAGGCCTGCCGATACCTCTCGTTATGCTCGGACGCGACGGGTCGTAAGGCTCCGATATTATGAAACTCGGCAGTGGACTGTAGTGCGACAGCGTGTCCTCCAGCGAATCCAGAGACGGCGATGGCGAGGGAGAACAGCCGACCAATGTCACTTGACCTCCCAGGACATCCGTTACGGATATCTGCGGCGGTACCTGGTTCACAGTTCAATTACACGTTTAGCATTCGGAGATAAATTTTATTATTACATTTTTAAACATTTTTTAGATATTTAAAATATTTCAAAAAAGGTATGCAGAAAGTTGTAGTAAATGAGGAAGCCATGTGCAAATTACTTTGCACCTTTTTTCGTAACGATAAATTTCTACGTCTCATAAAATTAAACCGATAAAAATTTACTGCAACGTTTATTGTAGAAAATCGCTAACTGAAATTCGTGTAATTCGTCGTTGTGTGGTTAATTTTTATCTATTCTTCACCGCTGATTTACAAAACCGTAACTCATTTTACTCTTCGCATGATATTTGATTCAGAAACTCGTGGCGGACAGAAACTTTTGTTTTCAGAAAAATTCAAAAATTTGATAAAATTTAAACGATCGATATTTTTTTTCAAAATTTATTACCAGATATGGTGCAGTGTTGGCCCATATCTGTGTCAAATTTAAGATCGATCCCTCGATGTTTACTCGAATAGACAGTTTTTTTTAGTAATCTCGAATTTTTTGTTTTACGACATAGCTTCTTCTATGAGGAAGCAAAATATGTATATATTTTATCATGTCAATTCCTGAGTGATGAAAATTGAAGAGCTTACCCTCGGTATGTCTACCGGATGTTCCTCCTGAATCATATCCAGGGCTGGGCTGTTGCTCGGCGAGTAGCTGACCGGCGTTGTGGCCGGCGATCTGTGATGTCTCAGAGGACTGAGATCGAGCGGAGCAGCTGGTGGTTGGGTCGGAGTCCCGTGTACTATGCTACCCTGCACCGTCGCCGTGGTCAATCCACTGAGTCCTATTTTTAAAAATACAATAATAATTACAAGAACAATATACCCAGATATTATTGGAGCTTAGATCAGAGCTTAAATTAAACGAAAAAAGACACAAAGTAATTTGCACATACTTCCTCATTTATTACAATTTTGTGCATAGCTTTCCCTACGAGAAAGTTCGTTAATTACTTTTTGGTTTCCTCACAGAGAAAGCTATGCGAAAAATTGTAATAAATGAGCAGCCATGTGCAAATTACTTTGATCCGTGTCAAATTTCAGCTCAATAGCTCCATGTTTACTTGAAGTAGGATATTTCTTTAGCTTTCTCCACGAGGAAGCAAAAATATAAACAAATAATGTTGGTTTACCTTGCGTAATAGCGGCCACCCCTCTCTCGTGAACCGGAGAGCCAGGAATGCTCGCAGGACTGTGAGACGGCGAGGTGAGTCTCTGGAGCTGTTGATACTCCGCTTGGAGAGCTTGAATTCCAGGACCGGGAGGACAGGAGCCTTCGGAGGCTCGCCGTACCGGTGAGTATCTCTCGGTGGCCACGTGGATGCTGGTCTCTTTATACGAGCCCGCTGCGAAGAACGTGAAAACGTTAATAAGTATTCCATGATCTGTAATCGTCCTCAATCACATACCGTTATACACACAGATACACATATGGGCTATTCCCTACCATTTCAACCTGGATCTAGACTTAGAAAAAATGAAAACTCTTTGGAAAAATCTGAAAAAATTCCCAAAAACTCACTGTTGCATATAAAAACGGCCAAGCGATACCCACAATCGACTGATTTTTTCTTGGATTTTTTTTTCACTGTTTTCTTCGAAAAGAATTAGAAAAAAGAAATAGAAGGTGACGCTGGCCCACTCCGGCTTAAGTCTTACATTTTTTAATTATGAGACAATTTTTTAAGAACTAATGAAAAATCTGAGTGCTTTCGAGAGTTAGTTAAGTCATATATAAAATCGCGGGCCGAATCCACGATGTGGGTTTCGACTCAAGTGAAAATGGTAGGGAATGCTCCATATGTATTTAGTTTAGTTTCCAGTGCTGATCGTGAGCAAATGTAATTGAAACATATATAGCGGAAAAATAAATAAATGAACGATTCAAAGAAAGTATGGCTCTTTCTTTTATTTCTGATAAAAAAAAAGATAAATGATTTTTGCTCTTCTTCTACAGTATGCGTTTTATGTGTTACGTGAGTGCAAGAATTTACCAACGCCTGTGGAATACAGCGAGGCTTTCCTGTGATGGGGAAGCGAGGTTGGCCCACGTAGATGACTCGGCAGCAGTCTCGACGGCAGGTACGCTCTATTCATCCTAGCTTCCACCTCCATGACCAGTTCCGGGTTTATAACTACATGCATGTTACCAACCAACGAGGAGAGGGCAACGACCATTCAGCCGCCACAACAAAACCATGCAAAATCAAACATAAAAAAAAAACGGAAAAAACCAAATGAAAACAACAACTAAAAAAAAAAACTAATTGTGAAAGACAAAACGGATAGATCGAATGACGACTGATAACGGGGGCGGGGGAGGTCTGCGCCAGCGACGTGTATATTTTTTTCTCTCAATAACCATCCGTCGATTCTAGGAAGCTTCTACGTGAAATTAAACATCGATACATTGAAGAAAAACGAGTAACGAGAAAGGCAATGAGAGCGGTGGTTTTAGATACACAAAAATGAAAGTGCAATTGTCGTAATTCGACTTCGTAAATTATACGAGATGCAGCGTCTCGCATGGTGCATGATCATTGATCATTTGATGACGAATCGAGTTTGTTTTTAATCTACGGTGAGCGCTACGTGATTTTTGTTTTTCTTTTTTTTTCCTCTACCAAAACCTTTAAAATTGGTATGCCTGTTGCGTGGAAAATACTTTTTTTCTTTTCGCACAGGACAGTAAATGGTAACACAGTTCACAACGGTGCAACGGGAATTTATGGCGATAATCGTCATTCGTACCTGGACGTTGCATCACCGCTGTGAGACCGGTCCGTCTTCTTCTGTCGCTGCCGCCCGTCGAGCTCGCGCTGCTTCCGGCGCTGCTCTCGCCGCTGCCACCCCCGGCTCCAACGCTCAGCGTCTGCGAGCACTGACTCATCGTCGGACTTCCGCCCTGTAAATAACACGAACGTAGTTTCAAAATTCGATCACCTTCCGTCAATCCGTAATCTCAAAACAACGAGCCCGATATCTTTTATGGACTTTCCACAGAAGATATTACGCTATTGTTCCGGAAGTGCCAATTAATATCGAAGCTGCTCAAAGACCCTTTCTTCTTAATAAGTTTGATTGTTGATCTTTAGTTGACCCTGAGCAACGAATAAGTCGAGCTCAGCAATTTATGTGAAATATATATATTTTTGTACTTATAGTTATAATTATAATTCTTCTAAATTCATAGCTGTTTATAATCCGTTAATTTTTGTTTTTATTTTGCAATTAAAATCAAAATAAAAATTGCAAAAGTCCGAAAATAATTATTGGGAACTTCTGTTCGCTAGCTCTCGATTATTGTAACTATTGTGGCATACGCGGATATCTCAATCACCACTGTTGTGTGCAATGCACTCTTATGATTTATTTCAAGAGGAGAAATCCGATAAATAAATTAAATGTAATTAAATTATTGAACAAGGCTTACGGCCTGGAGATGTTCCCTGCTACCAGGTTGACTCCAGCCTCCCTCCTCGCCGTTTCCGTTTCCGCTGCCGTGGTGTTGCTGATAATAAACGTGAAGATTGGCACCTCCGTCCGACGCTCTTCTTCCAAAACTGCCTGCTCGAAAACGCGACGGCGAAAAGCATTAGAATTTGATACTCGATGAAATAAATAAACATACATCGATAAAGTAGCGACGAAACTTACTGGCTCCCATGACCGTCGGTGGTTTAAGCAAGTGCTGATCCTTTATTTGGAAATTTTGAGGCGGTTGATGCTGCACCAGAGGAAGATTGAGGGGGAGATTCGTGTCCGGTAACATCTGAGGATCGCCGTTGTACTGCATTATCGGTATGCCGAGCGAGGGCGGATAACCGGGTGGGTAATTGCAGACGTAGGGATACTGCGAGGGCGGCTGATGTGCGGAATCTCCGGGACCCACGGTGTGTCGTCTCGTCGCGTGGTAAGGCGTTCCCGGTGGCAAATGCAGACCACTTCGCTCGTCCGACTCGGTTTCAGCTTCGCCGAACTAGATTTCAATTGGTCGTTAGAAATCGAAACGAATTTTTAGACGAAAAATAAATAAAATAGCTCTACCTTTTCTAGTTGCTGAGCCCCGTCGGGCATATAGTCTCCAGATATATTCTGAATGCTGGGTAACGTTGGCATCGCCGTCTCGAGACGATCGGCTAGTAAATGGTATATGGCTGATACGTGGTCGAAGGCGTTTTCCTGAACAGCGTTCAACAGGGTGTCCGCGCTGAGACCCGGCAGCCTCAGCATGTTCTCTATTACTACTTGATTTAGCACCGGTGGATGTGTCGCTTCCGGACTACACCTGGAGATCGATAAAAAAAATTAAGTGCGTTTAGCTTTTTTGGGCGTCTCAGATAACTTCACTGACCCTCCTGGCTCCGGTTCCGTCACGCCGTCTCCGCCCATCCAGGGATGCGCCAGAATCTGCGATATGCTAAGTCTACGCTCCGGCTCTACAACCAGCATGTGCCTTATGAGCTTCTCGCATTCTGTGGAGAATACGAAAAATCAACTTTTGTTAATGCCCCGAATAAATTAACTCTAAATTGTAACCTACTAATTACTTTACACTTAATTGAATTGTAAATTGTTAAGTAATTAACAATTAATTTAATTGTTAATTGTTCATTAATTTTTTATTAAGATTAATTTTTGATTTTGAAATTTCCCTCGGAAGGAATGTCGAGCATGAAGGAAAAAAAGAAGATAAGCAAACTCACCTGCAGACATGAAGAACGGTATCCTAAATTTTCCGGATATAACGACCGACCTCAGCAACTGCATCGTCGGGCCGTCGAACGGTAGGGCGCCGCAAACTAACACATACAAGACTACACCAAGGCTCTGTAACAACGTCGGCCGGCACGGGCCTTGTATTATTAAACTGCTCGGTAACTTCGGACTCTTGTAAAGCGGGGCAAGCGGGGCAACCGGAGCGAAGGAACACGGGTCTTAGGAACGGTTCATAAATTATTATTATTATTATCAAATTTGATGCAAAGAATATGTACTCTGCAACTTTGTCGAGACAACGTACCCAGACGTCCGTCCGCGGACCGTCGTAGTGCTTTCCCTCGAATATTTCCGGCGCCGCATACGGCGGCGAACCGCACCACGTACTCAGCGGCACTCCGGGCGTGTACTTGTTGCTGAATCCGAAGTCCGCGAGCTTTATATTATTGTCCGCATCGAGTAGTAAATTTTCAGCCTGCAAAACAAACGACATTCTTGTGAATTAATATTCAACGGTAAGAACAAAAATTAGGGGTAAATTTTACATGACTGAACATGTTGAATTCAAATTTTATGTGATTTTTTGTTTTCACTTTATAATACATTTCAAACTCTCTGTGAGAGTTCAAACAAGTCAAAGAGTGCTAGACAACCATTAAACGAACACTGATTCATGAGATATTCTATGCGAACAGTGCAGGGCACGAACAACGCCAAAAAGTTACTTAATGCTCAATATACTTTGGGCATTATATTATGATAAATTGTATAGACTATATTATATATCTTTGTAAAAGGGTTTCCTCCCGTTAATAAATAAATAAATAATAAACATTATTATAAAATGCACATAGCACAGTGGGAGTCGATGGAGTACCTTAAGATCTCGATGGACGACACCGTGCTGATGGAGATAGCGAACGGCTAAAACAATTTGTCCGAAGATTCTTCTGGCTTCTGGCTCAGCCATTCTGCCGTTTTTGACAAGGTGGTCGAATATTTCGCCGCCTGGTGCGTACTCGGTCACCAAGTATATCATCTTCTCCGTCTCCATCACCTGGTAGAGCCTGATAATGTGCGGATGTCGCAGCCTCTTCATTATGTGCACCTCGCGAAATATCTTTGCCAAATTTTCTTCGCTCAGCTTAGTCTTGTCTATTATCTTTATGGCCACCTGGAAAAAAAAAAAAAAAAAAAAAAACAGTTAATCCATCGAACAGTCCAAAATCGAAAGTACAACTCTTGGCTCTTGTCCGGTCTTCCCAACCATTCTGCGGATTGTCATGTGGACCGTGGATGTCCCGGGTGCTCCGTTTGGAGTGTGCATATAAAAAATATCAATGGAAATGGAAAAAAGAAAGGTCGCGCAAAAATGAGATAGAGCAAAAGTCTTTGAGCTACGCGATGTGTCGTCAAACACGGTTCGTGACGTCGGCAGGCCGAGCGAGATTTTTTCTCGAGCTTATGGTAATCTCAGCTGGGCAAAAAAAAACATCGCGAAGTTTGGAGGACGTGTGTGATGAACCGCGGTGCGGAGGATGAATCGATTGACGGATCGCGGGAAGGATGTGAGCGGATCGTTCGATCGAAATGATTGAACCGATGTGAGGGAGTTGTGAGGTGTCGAGCGGAAACACTTGGCGAGAACTGCACTGCTCCGAGGGACAGTGTCGTTCGACCGGGTGACCGTGACAGTTCGTCCGGTGCGATCGACCGATCGTGACGAAGCGGGGACGAATCGTTGGATCGTCGTTTCGGCGATTCGGTCGAGCGTCGAGACGGCGAAGTAAATTACGGGCGCCTCTGGTCGAGAGAGTCTCTCGCGCCGCGGAGGCGAGTGAGAGGAGGATTTTCGCTCGTTCGGGAAAGTGCTAAAATCCGTTACCTTGGATTTCGTCACGACATGGGTGGCCATTTTGACAACGGCAAAGTTCCCTTTGCCGATCGTCTTATCCAATTCGTAATAACCGACGCGTATGAGTTTGTTGACGGAGAATTGCTGCGAAACCTCATTGTGCGACGTTGTCGCGGATGCCATTTTTTTAATCACTTGACTCGCTCGACCCGTTGCCAATCACCTACTGGATAGTACTCGATTCGGACCAGCAGGAGGCATCGCGAACGGTCCCGCAAACGCCATCTGGACGGACGTTTGGTCAGTCGGCAAACGTCTTCGTCGAAATACATTCGAACACGGTTAGATCGCGCTGCACTAAGTTTCCTGCGGGGTTTTTTAAAATATTATATTTTTAATATAATACATCGCCCAAAAACCAAAGGCCACTTCCTTTTATATGTATAATATACTAAATCCAGTCCGGCTTTGGCCTTAGGAAATATTCTACACAAATTAATTATAGCTCATTCAAATATATAGGATCTGGCTGATTGTTATGCTTGGGCGCTTCGCGCCTTCGCTATATGGATTTTAGAAACCAGAAACTTATATTTTCGTAGATTTATCGGAAATACGTCACTTCCCGTTTCAAAATTTCATTTTTCATCTGGAAGTGAAGTCATACCGGAAATACGTCACTTCCGGTTTGAAAATCACAAGAACAATCGGTGCCTGAGGGTCTCTCCGGATTGTTGAAAATTGGGATAAACAAACAACTTGCCAAAATATATGTAAGAATAGCGACGTACCATGATACAGCAGTACTGCAGTAAACCGTTGTTTTGGTTTCAGCCCAGCACGTCGTGAAATATCTCGGGCGTCCCAACTGACTGTATTCGACAAGTTTCTTCTATAATTGTTTTTCTTTTTATTATTAAAATGTTCATTGCACATATACAATCTGTGTTTGTTATGTACTCACTAATTCGCTACTTCCATTAATCGCTTATGTTTAGAAATGTTACAAACAGGTACAAAAACTACTCTATTTTGTCTATTTTCTTTTTTTTCGCCTTAATTCGCTATTACATTATCGATACAAACGCTATAGATACGATGCTGTGTTGTGGGTTTTTTTCCTCGTTATTCGCGCTCAAGTCCGCGGAATAGCCCGACTCGACGGTGACTCATTTGGTATTTTTTTTTCCTTTTTTTATCGAAATAAAACAAACGTCGAAACACGTTGTACTTTGCGAAAATAAAAAACGGCGGGTTCGTTCAACCCCTTTCTCTTTTCAACTCTTTTCCTCATCTTCATTATCACACCGTGTTTTCTCTGAGGCAGTCTTCATTTGTCTCTACTATCACTAGAACAGACGAGTCTGTTATGAGATCGTTGAAGATCGTTAGGATCGTTAGGACAAAACGCCAACTTCACAAATGATGATCGCACGAGTAATTTACAAACGAACGAAGTGGCTATTAAATTCGTTGCACGGCTATGTGTGTGAACGAGAGTGAGATTATACAAGGCTCGGTGTGTGTCGATGTACCTCGTGCTTTGCCTTTCTTCACTGTGCGCAACAAACGTTTAAACGAGATATGAAAAAAAAATGTTCGTTTTTTTCAGCACCCAATTACCTCAAGCACGCTTCGTTCTTTCATAATTTATTCACAATGAAAAACACAAGAGAACGCTTCTGTACACAATACGATGCCGTGTTTCAGTTTTTTTTTTGTCTTCTATGTAATAATTATGCGAAACAAAGTTCCCTGATTTCTCGAATTACATACAATATTCACTGCTCGCAACAACTTCCGGCGATGGAATATTCGTTACGGATATTGTTTGCAAAGAAAAAAAAATTAACAAAGATCAAGTTTGTTATTTCTTTTTTCCTTCGCTGTGATAGAGATAGGCTTAAACGTTATTTCACAATGTTATCGAGGACATAGCTACTTAAACTTATATAGTTCGTGAATACTTCTCAATAGTATGTGATAGTTTTTTTTCGTACAGTAGAATTATAGAGACTACAGAGGTGGTTCGTTTCCGTCGATTTTACAGTGTGGCATATAAATTATGTAACTAACCGGCCATTTTCTTGTTACTCTTAATTTTTTTTTCATTTCTATCGATAGAAAATAAAGGGGTAATTATGCAGAAATAATCAATGGACATATTTACAGGAAACAAGAAAAAAACTGTCTATACAAAATGGGTTCTTTAAATAGTCACAATATGATCCACCTTGATGCGATTAATGTAAACGATATACGAGCTAAACGCAATTAAAATTAAATTCGACACAACTGCTCTCAAGTTTGGTCCCCCAATATTATTGTTGTTTCTTTCACGCGCTGTGGTTTGTCTGAAGCGAACACCTTTGTACACTCGAAAAAAAAAACGAGAATCCCGACTACTGGACGAACTAAACACCGAATATCTATCAATTTTTTTTCTCACAAGATATTGCGACTTTTTCCCTTTTTGTTTGTTTTTTTAATTACCGCGTACAAATGGAGAACGGAAGAAAAAAAGTAAAATACAGTGTTACAGCAGCGTGATCGAGAGGCGTATCAGACGATCGTTGATCGACTATCGCGCTCTCGTAAACGCAGTGTCGCGAATTATATCAAAACCACGTATCGAGTCTCTCGGAGTTTGCTTACGCTACGATGCACCGATGTTACTCATCAATGGAATTAGCCATTAGTAAATGCTTCGCTCTGGTAAATCGATATATCTACGACTAAACTGGGGCCCCTCGACGCCTCTTATACAGGTAATATATATATATATATACAACTATTGTACAGTTTTTTCTTCTCCTATCTTTAGTAATACGTTGGGATCGCTCTCGGTCACAATTTTTTTTTAACTCATCCTACGAGAGCATTTGAATACTGCGTTGCTTCACTCGCGGCGTGACGGCTGGAGCCCGAGAGAAATTGAAAAGGATGCGTACTCATCCTCCATTAATGTTTCTCATGAGCTCCAGCCCGATCGGACCACAAAATTCCGAATTTTTCCGCGGCATCGTAGATCCTTAGAAAATATCCAGCTGCATAAAGTTTTTTTTGTCCCTCTCAACAAATAAACGTGTCTAAGTAATTTCCGTAGGTGAAGGTTACGAACCCAATTTTCGTGAACGTGACGACCAAAGAATAATCACAATCGTTCTCCCGACGACGATTAGATTGATTCTTGTTTCTTTTTTTTAGCACTGGCCTAAAATCGAACGATCGATCCGTTCGATCGCGGATCGATCGAATTTTCGCTCTTAAACATAAACCAAACCCGTCAGTTCGGCGTCTCTTATGATACAAATTTTCTTTTTTTTTTACAATTCAGATTTTTTCTATAGCTGGGCCTCTCCTTTCGCAATTCACATCATCCCGCTCTTCTCCATCCTCCACTCTTCTTTTTTGTACTCTACGCAACGCGAGTCTAACGCAAAAAATTATTTCAATTATACATCTGTCATGTATACAATCGAGGGAAAAGAACGAAAAAAGAACGAAACTTTACATTTACTTTTTTCCACTTAGTCCGGCAATGTATAAAACGTATGATACATCAGTCTGGTCATCGCTAAGCGACCAAATACTTCACTGTAACGATGAAGCCTATTTTATTATTTTATTTTTTATATCTTAACTAGTTCGGTTCTTCTCCCCTGGTCCGGTTCGCGATCGAATATCACCGATATCGCGTGATAAATGATCTTGCACCAAATCGGGCGCAGGAAAATATTTTCGAGTGGCACTGTCGATCCCCTCTTTCCGTACGATTCCGCGAGACGTATCAGCGTACTGGTTTCTTTGCGAAACTCGAAAAATCGGAATGCGATTACTGTACATTGGCAAAAGCGTCCACGACAATGTGACGATTGAATGTATCGACGACTCGGTGAAGTTATGTGCAGCTTTGTGTGTTTGGAAGAACATTTTTTTATACAATCGATCTCATCTCCGCTTACTTTCCCTACGCCGCAAAGTTTCGAACGTCGCTGGAAACCGTGAGATTCGCGCCTGCACGAGGCAAAAAAAAGGTCGAAAATTCTTCGATACGAACACACATTCGCGAGCAGTCAGAGCGCGTTCTCGCCGTGCTTGCTCGCGAATGTGTCAGTCTCTGCCTCGTGAATTGAAAAATAAATGCCGTGAGTCTTCTCGTCGGAAATGCCTCGTCAACACAAAAGTGTGGAAATGTGCTCTACATTTTTTATCTTTTTTCTCGTTCGACTCTGCGTGAAGTTATGCGCACGTGCGTGTGCCTGCGTGTCGGTGAGTGGTGCGATGTGCCTGAGAGCCAGGCGTAGAGAGATCTCTATTCGATTTTGAGGAAGGTGCCGGTGTTCGCGCCTGTTCTTACGAGTAGCGGTGTTTTCCTGCGCGACGTTTGCACCGACTGATAAACGTAGTTGCCCTGAAGCGTTCCAGTCAAAGTCTTTTGCCTCTTCGCGGTGGGACTGAGCTCGTACTCGAAGGGTTCCTGCTGCTTCGATATGTTGAGCTGCATGTGAAACGCCTCCTTGTTGTCCTCCTCGATGTCAATCTCGTCGTACAGGTGCTCGGCTATGTCGACGTCGCAGTCCTGACTGCTCTCGTCGTAGCTGTCGGTGACGGAATTGGCGGCGACGTGGCCGTGCGCCAATTCCTCGCCGTACGCCGGACTCTCCTCGGCCGTCTCGTCCCCGGAACTCTCCGTCTCCTCGGACAAATCGCCACCACTCCCGGCGTACTTCATCTCGCCCCGCTCCAAGAGCTCCAGATTGTCCGGATATATCATCGCCTTCTTTATCGCTAGAGGATCCTTTCGCGACCACTTCGACACCTCCTCGTCCATCTTCGCGATCTTCGCTGGATTTATCGCCCACAGACAACCCTTTCGCTGATTTCCGTTTCCGGCTGGCTTCTCGATCTTCTCGAAACACTTGTTCAGCGACAAATTGTGCCTCACGGAGTTCTTCCAGCCGTTCGGCGCTGTCTTGAAGTACGGAAAGTGCTCGCTGTAAAAAAAAGACAAAAAATAAATTAATGAGAATAATAAATTGTATTATTAATTTATTATTCGTTACTATTAGTGTCACCGTATTTCGGATTGATTGTAGGAGAAAATACTCGCGCGCAGGCATAAAAACCTATCTTCCTTTTAATTGGGCTCGCCACGTATGTATAAATTAAATAAATTAAATAAGTTAAATAAATTAAATAAATTAAATAAATTAAATAAATTAAATAAATTAAACGAATCTTTGATTTTAGCGCACTCGAGTGAGGGAAAGAATCTCGGTGATTTTTTTTATGAACCCCGCGGAGTCGATAAAAAATGGACCATTTTTCTCGTGTTTTTAAATTTGTCGCGACGATGGTTGAGAAAATTTGTAAGCGAAAGTGAATTTCGGCGGGGGACAATTTATAGCGGGCACCGAGGATATCCACGAGGGGAACGCGGGAACCAGACGGCGAGCAAGCCCACAGCATGGACATGTATTGTAAACAAAGAGAAGGGTCACGGGTTTCTCGTGGGACTGTACCCCGGACGGCGCGCACCTGGTGTACCCCGGCGTGCAGGGCCCCCCTTTACAAAATGGTAGAGCCTCCCTACCACTCCACCGAGTCCAAGAGCGAGAATAAAGGACGGACAATACTTATTCCCCCCGGTAGCGCCCCTCTTCTGCACACTTCTCTTCTGCAGTGTAGTGTGCCCCCGAGGGCCAAAAAGAGGGGCTTCGCTCGCATCCGACCCCCCTCTCGCCCTGCATCCGCAATAATACCCTCGTCAAAATTTTCAGCACCGAACTTTCCACGCGAAACAAAAAAAAAATCACCGCGAAAATCGCTCTTTCGGAGCAATAAAAAAAAAAATCGTCTCTACATCGACAATTTTTTTATCAGATTAATCTATGAATGTTTTTTTTGCCGACATGGAGTTTAAATTTGCTTCGGTGACCTAATTCAATTTTTTTTTAATCTGTGACTTAGGGATGGAGAAACATGATTTTTTAAAAGTTGTATATTGAATGGAAGAAATTATATTTCGAGGATCCTCGATCATATATAAGGCGCTCGATGGAACGAAATTGTAATAGCAATAATAGTAAAACTTTTGGGGTCAAACGTTCCACGCGAAACAAAAAAAAATTCACCGCAAAAATCGCTCTTCTGGAGCAATGAAAAAAAAAAGTCATATCGCTGTATCGACAAATTTTTGATCAGCTTGATCTATGAATGTTTTGTCTTACGGACATGGACTATAAATTTGCTTCTCTGACCTAATTCATTTTTTTTTCATCTGCTACTCAGAGATGGCGAAACATGATTTAAAAAAAAATGTACATTAACTCGAATAAATGATATTTCGACGATCCTCGATCCTATATTATACGCTCGGTTCGATGTTTACTACATGAAATTGTAATAGTAATTTCCAGGACAGAACTTCGCTCGCGAAACAAAAAAATTACCCGCGGGCTCTTCGAGGAGTGGAAAAAAAAATCGTAACTCTACATCGACAAATTTTTGATCAGCTAAATCAATGATTTTTTTTTTAACCGACGTGAAATGTAAATTTTCTCGTCCGAACTAATTCATTTTTTTCCTCTGTCAATCTACGACTCAGAGATGGAAAGAAATGTGTATATGAACTCGAATAAATCTCCAATAAATGATATTTCGAGGATGCTCGATCCTACAACATTAGGCGCTCGATGCGATGCTTACCACATGAAATTGTATATCTCCGAGACGGGCAGCGATCCAGTTTGGCTGTTTTTCAGGGCCATGGCGATGAGGCAGGAATAAGAGTAGGCTGGTTTCGGATAGGGTTTCTCGTCGAAGTCGGTGAGATCGATGTCCCTCTTGATCGACGCGGGCATGGTCGTCGTGCTCGAGCTCATGTGAACGTTGTTGTTGTATATCTGCTTTCTGACGTGATGATGAGCCTGGCCGGCCGCCGACGAGGCCTGCAGAATCTTGAAATTTCTGACTCTTATGTGAGACAACGGATTCATCTTCTGTATCGTCTGAGATGTTTTGCCGGCGGTGGTCTGTGGCGAGAGAGTCTTGAGGGTCGAGCAGCCGTTCGTCAGGGTGATCTGTTGTTTCGGCTTGATCGTGGAAACGAGCTTGGGCTGCTCGTGCTGTATCGACTCGTCCTCGGACTCGTCGTCCTCGGTCTCGGTGATGTCGTTCTCGTACTGCTCGTTCTCGGTCTCGTTGCCCGTCTCCGCATCCTCCTCGATGTCGATCTTCTCCTCCTTTATCTCGATCGTCGACGAGAATGAGAAGTGTCTCCTCATCGGTAACGCTGCGACGTTGCTCCCCGGTGTCGGACTCCGCACCGACGAGTGCGGCATCACCGAGTTCGGATTCACCATTATCGAGGCAGCGTCTCCACCGCTAAGGTCAAGGTTGAAATTACTACAAATAGAAAGGAGAGACAGAGGATAGAGACGCGATAGTTAAAATAAAATAAAATCATATAAAATTAAATAGAATGAAATAGAATGAAATAAAGTGAATAAAATGAAATAAAATGAAATAAAATGAAATAAAGTTTAAATTTATCAAAATAAATCTATAAATAAATAAATAAATAAGTCTATAAATAAATAAATAAATAAAATAAGCTCATTTTGCCAACGCCTGTGACACTGATAGATCGATGAGGTAGAAAAAAGGAGAGTTATACATATAAAGTAGAAGCAGAAGAAAAGGGGGACGAGAAAGAGTAAGAAGCGATGGTCGGTAATAGCAGAGACGGAAGTAGTTCGCGGGGGTCAAGAACTGGTGGTTCGTCGACCCCCTTCGAGCAAATTACAACGTCGCTTGGAAACGCGATCGATCGGGACGGGGGGAGGACCATATTGCTTCGCGACTAGTGACTATAAGCGGGTCAGTAATTTTTGCTTATCTCAATTATAATTTTTTTTCTCTTTTTTTTTCATGACAATGGACATCTTTCGACTCGCTATTGGAGGATCCGCTGCTTCAGCTTTTTATGTATTCGTGTACGGGGTATCGGTTACCGCGCCGATTCTCACCTGTGAGAACTGTTGCTGTTGCCGTTGAGCAAACTGGCAGATCCGAACCATCCGTTCAGATCACCCTGACACCCGACCGGATCGTCGTCGAGCTCGAGGGGCGAGAGATCCGTGAAGTTGAAACCGAGCTCGGGATGACCGCCGATGACGCCCTCGATCTCGCACTTGATGTCGACGTCGAGCATCTCCTGGAGCGAGAGACTGTCCGTGCCGAGATAGTAGTCCATCGTGAGCCAAGGGTCCCGCGTAGGTCCCTGATCCAGCCCGGTGCTGTGCCTGCTCTCTGTATCCAACATTCACACGACTGCAAAAAAATCAAACAAATAAAAATTAGTATATTAATAATCATAATTAATAATGCGAGTGACTTTCGGGAGACAAAGATTGAAATACATTTAAAAAAATAAAGAAAAGCACGAATCGAACGATTCCGATATCACTTTTTTAATCCAACTCAAACCGAATATCGATTAAAGACCGAAAAGATTTATTATCCTATGAAAGCTTCTTCTCGTTATTAATTTATTTATGCAAGAAAATTAGTGCAATCTTATTGAAGAAATCTGGTCCAACACGATCTCTGAACGCAAATCATCCTATCTCTGCTTCGATTGGTAATAACTGGAAAATGTAATTTTAAGGTCTCGCGACTAATGTACCAGCATTTTTAATTTCATCATCTCAATTATTTCCATTCCTTCTCTACAGTCCTTAATAAAAGATAAAATCCACCAGTCTATTGCGTGATCGGTATTTACATCGCGGATCGATTCTCATGAACCCGGCCGGTACGATCGATCCCCGTCTCTCTCCCTGTTTTCCTCGACAAACTCGCTCGAGCAAGATCGATCTCAGCCACCGAGTTCGTACACGACCCATAGACTGTCTATAATATTTTACGCATGTACGCAACTCCGTCTATCTCTGGGCCTACGCTCGTGTAAGCAACTGCTACATAATACACACACGCCTCTATATTATGATTTTAAAAAAGTGTATATATATATATTTTTTTTTTTTTAATTTATATTTATATCTATATAGTGTATACAGATGTATAGATAAATCGTCGTGACCTCGCGTGCACGTTGCACAGGGGAAGAAGTAGCTCGCGAGTCGCACCAACAACGAGGGTCTTGAACCCATCGAGCAGAGCCAGCGGCAACAGCGAGCGAGCGAGCGAGCAGCCCGGCTGGTTCGCTGGCTGGCTGGCTCGCTCTCTCGAGCGGCTCGTGGGTGTGACTGACTCATAGTACTATAGCCGATTTACTACAGAATGTGTGAGGCCGCGGCGTAGTAGAGGCCTCACCTCGTAGTAGCGTACTACACACCGCCGACTCACTCGACGACTCGTCGGACTCGAATCTTTTATCCCTCACTATCTTTCTCTCTCGCGTTCATTCCCTATCTTTATTTTTTTGTTTTTTTTTTTTTCGTCCTTCCTCATCCTTTCTCTCTCGCGGCGAGAGTCCTTCCTCAGGCTTGCGGTGCTACGTGCAGAGAGAAGGCTGTATGGAATTGTTTATACATATATATATATATATATATATATATATATATGATTTTTTTGAGATTTTGCTTGGATGATCTGCGAATGTTTTATTCAATGATGTCGAGTGTATTCGGGCTTTCAGGTATTTTTATGAACTTCAGAAAGATTGAAATCCGTCGATGTTTGGGAAATTTACGACCGATTTTCAAAAATAAAAATTATAATTGCGACATGAAAAAGCTAAAAACTTGCAATTATTTTTAATATCGATACCCGACTATCGCTTGGTGCTTAAAAATCATGTTTTAAATCATAGAATCAGTGTGAATTTTTTCCGATTTTTCTCAGACGCCTTGTTCGAAATTGGTTTTTCGAGGATTTAAAAACTCCACTCGGGTATAAAAAAATCCGAAAAAATCCGTAGACCCTTCTGGGTCGGTAATATGACAACAGTAATTAAAAAATCAACAGCAATCGGGTGAGAGACATGGGCTGCTGATTTGATGTGAAATATCCCATACATATATATATATGTATATGTATATACATATATATGTATGTATGTATATGGAACTTCCACTGTATGCTAAATACCCACGATGGTTTTACTCGGGCCCCGCTGCTGATTCTACTGTACGGTGAATTCGATGGCCTACTACGCATACTAAATTATCAGCTGCAAGAACTGACCCTGCTGTATTTATATATATGTATATATATATATATATGTGTACATGTATAAGTCGGTACTTTGCCATTCGAAGTCTCTCGAGCTCCTCGGCCAACCACGAGATCTCGTGTAGCTGTTTGTTCACGAGTTATACGCAGAGGAATCGTATCTTACACGACGATCTTTCCTTCTATAATTCGCGTCACGTAGTTTACTACGCGCGCGGTTGTAACGTCGTCGTTCTTGGATGCCACTTCCTTGAGATACATCAATGAGCCTCGTGTAAACATCGCTCGACAATTCGGATGACAATAAAAAATTTATTTTCGATATATAATTACGAAAATCATAAATTCATGATGCTGTATTGCACGACGAGTTCGAACTATGCATATTTTTTCTTCGACCTCGAGATACATCAATGAGCGTCGTGTAAGCATCGCTCGACAATTCGATTTCGGATAAAAAATCTATTTTATATATTAATTATGAAAATCATAAAATCCGACTAGATAATTTTTTAAAAATTATTACTTTTTTTTAATGAAAATATTTTTGTAGTGAAATATTACTGCTTTGCCGGCTGCGCGCGCATCTTGTTGTCCGGCGAGCTAGAAAGCCGCACGGGAGTGAGAAACGATGCGGGCCAACAGGGTGAAGAACCAGAAACGATTCGAGAGCCGAGACGAACACTCTGGCCATTTATGTCCATCTCAATTTAGTTCCCATCCCAGACGGCCCTCTCCCTCCGCGCCCGCTACTTTCGTCGTGCACGAACAACGAACGGAGGGACTCGGAGACGAATTAAACGGAAGAATAATTTCGTCCCGGCGAGGAAAAAAAAAATTAAAAAAATTATTGCGTCATCGCTTCACTCTGTCCCGCGAGCTCAAAGATGAATGAATAATCTCACGAACATCCGACCTCGAAAATGGCACCTTGAGTTGTGCTATAACTTTTTATTTTTTTCATACCCAAAAATGTTGAGAACTTTTTTTTTTTTTTTTTACAAAATTCATTTTATATCTTAATGTTGAAAATCATAAATTCACGTGCTATAAAAAAATCGCATAAAAAAAATATTGCGTCATCGTTCCACTCTGTTCCGAGAGGTTCAAAGCTGAGTCAATAATCTCACGAATACTCGACCTCGAAAATGTCACCTTGAGATGTGCTATAATTTTTATATACACTTTTTTATACACAAAAATGAAAAATAACATTTTACCAAATATAGGCAGATTTTCTCGATATTATTATTTTAATCTCCCTTTTTAAGAAACCCATTACATTTTTCACCTCCCTGTAAGACCGGCCCAGAGTGGCGCTCTTCGGAACAGGTGGATGAATAATTATCGTCCGCTCGGGTAAGACAAACTGCAGAATAGTGTTATACCGTTTCCGGGAATGCTGTCCTTATCAGATTGCTCGATCGGACTTTTTTCACGGTACGGAGAATCGTAAAGTCAGTCGACGAACGAGAAGACTACGATGACGGGTGGGGAGGGAAGGGGAGGGGGGGGGGGTCGAGGGGTACATAACCCACGCGCCATCCTCGTGGGTCACGCTCGACGTGACGGCACAAACTCGGAGGAAGAGAAGAGTCCCAAGAAGACAAGAAAAAAAAAAGAAAAAAAAAAAAATTTATATATACCGACCGAGTGCGCACAGTGGTTTCTCTATAGCGTCGGACAGAGGCAGACAGTGATGAGCGGGAGAGCCCTGCGCGAATAAGTATAAGTATAATAGTAACCTCACCGGCAGCGGCAGCTCGGGAGAGCCCTGTCGGTAGTATCGTAACGTAGTACAAGTATGTCCCCGGCGAAAATGCGAGCCGCGGAGGCATGACGAAGAGACGGCCTTGAAAAAAACGAACGCTCCTTGCCAGTGAACCGAGCCTGTCCGCTTGTTGCTCTAACTTCACTGTATATATATATATATATCACGCGATTGTTGAGCGGGCCACCTCCCCCCGCTGTGTGCCGCTCGCGAAGCGAAAACGTCGCCCTGTTTCTGCTACTCGAGAAGTTGGAGAAGAAAAAAACCAAACGAGCGATTTTGCAGAAAAAATGATCTTTTTTTTGTTTTGGTTATTTATAGAAATTTCAATTAAGGAAGCATGCATGGGGCTTAGAAATCATCAATTAATTCCTACGTGTCCCCGGAACGGTCGGGAGAGGAGGAAGGCTCACTTCAGAAAACAATGGTTATTATTATGATAATAATATATCGCGGTGAATTTATGGTTTCTGTTATTTAGACTGTAATAAAAAATTGTAAATTTAATGGTACCGGACTGCGAGTTTTTATGCAGAAACTGGTACGGTAATATAATGTATAATCGTGATGAAACATTAATATACTTTCCCATTGAAATTAGAGTAAAAAATTAAAACTAAAGTATTTCCAATGTTTTTAATACACTGAACATTTTTCATAATAAATTGTACACGACATTTAATATATTAGTTTTTGCGGAAAAACTTCCGGTCCGGTACATTAAATTTTATACTAATTTTTTTAACATTGTATATTACATAAATCAGAATCTGAATAACAATGATAATAAAGAGACAATGGATAGAAGTGAAATGAAGCTCGGATGAGTGATTTACAGTGGTCTGGAAACTTTTCACGATTCTCGAGAACGTTCGGGTCATAGACCAGCCGCCTTTTTTTTGCCATTTCCGAGAAGGTTCGAAAGTGTTCTACGACCCTGGTTGATGGGGATCGATGGGTAAGGCCTGGGGTAGGATGACCCTCGAGAGCCTCTGTAAACGACGGGGTAAAACCTACACCGTTGTGCTCTCCGTTGGAATTTCGGATCTCTCGGCTCTACGCGAAGAGGGTCGGGCAGAGGTGCTGAGCCGATAGGAGAAACAGGGACCTTCGGGCGGGACCGAGGATTCTTAAAATTACCGTGAAAGAGCCCGAGGAGAGTCGTGCGCCTCTCCGGACTACGGACGAGATTATGTTTCGCAACGACGAAACTCGGGGAAAGGTCGGGGGCTTAACGGCTCGACGATTAAAACAATGGAAACTGAGAAGATCAAAAAAGAAGACGGACCGTTGTGAAATAATATTATGTTACATCGCTCGTACGATATTCGTGTTGAATCGAACACTTATCCTTGACCAGGCTCTATTTATTCGTCCAAGATCCATATAAGATCTATGTAAGATCTACGCATCATCTATATAAGATCTACGCATCATCTATATAAGATCTACGGACGATCTATATAAGATCTACGTGAGATCTATAATCCAAGAGAATGAAGTTTCATCAGATTCAATCCCAGACTATCCAATATCTTTTCGCGAAGGCATCGCCCACTACTTCTACACGACGGTTTTTTAACCGACGTTCAAAAAGGTTCTGGCTCTAGTAGAAAAAAATAAATAAATAAAAATAAACCTCGGAAACTTAGTAGATTATTATGAACAAAATAAGAACCGAAGTCGCGGTCAGGCTCCTCGATAAGACAAAGAAAAATGAATGACGACGGATGGGCGTGAGAAAGAAGGCCAATGAGGGCCATTGATGGATATTTTCTTTGGCAATGTTCTTTTCTTTCTCATTGTCCTCCTTCTTTCCTCCCGGTACTACATACAGTGTATAGTACGCGGTAGTAGTGTACAAGACGGTACATAGCAGTCCCTTCGCTGTGGCCGTTGGAACGGCGAGTGGCGTACGTAACAGCCAACGTATAATACGTGCGAGGTTCTCTTCTCCGTGATCTCAGGCGGGTTCTTCGGTGTTCCGGCGCGCGCCGCGGCCCGGCCGGGGCGCGCGGATCGCTCTTTGTGATCGGGCTCTCTCGCAGGAGCGCCCGCCGAGTCCAAGGAGAGAAAGAGAGGCCCAGAAACCGGTTTTCCATTCGGGATACCGTCCGTGGATCTCGGAAGGTGGAAATCGGCCGCTATGTGGGTCTCCCTCGAGCTCCCGGGGATGTATTTTCGTACTATCGTATAATACCGCTTCGACACCGAGATCACCGATAAATCAACCGGCGAAATTTTCATCGACCGCCATTTTCAAATCGTCGACGCCACGAGACATCCGTACACCTTCGAAAAGCCGAAGTTGTAAACAGAAAATTTATCATCTTCCCACGTTAATGCAATGCCGTGGAATTATCAATTACAAAAATAAATAATTAAAGATTTCCCGACGAGGAAGTTATAAATTGACCCTGAAAGTTTTCCCCCCACAGCGACCGAGATTTTTCACTCCCAGCGATTTAATCAAGAGCCTCCCCCCATAAGTATACCTCGTGGCGTGTACACAATGTAAAATGATAATCAGTTCGCTCGGCGAAACTATGAGAGGCTCGTCGCGCTTTTTCTTCGCTCACGCGCATGCGCGAACCGGCGCCACGGGAAGCCGAGCTGAAACGTTCTAACACTGTAAAAACAATAAGTTTGATAATTAATCGACGGTATTGGAAGCTCTTTTGCATGTAATTTTATATACTTGGTATCTTAATTTTACGATAAAGTACATTAATCTTCAAGTAATGTAAGTGATGTAAGCAAATTTCGAGTTCGGGCACATTAAAAATTTACAATTTATTTTTACATTCTACAATGTGAAAATAATTGTAAATTTAATGTATCAGAACTTAAAATTTGCTTACATTACTCACATTAATTAAAAATTAATGTACTTTTTTTGGAGAAATAAAAATTTAACTGTAAAATTGCACATGAATTTCCCATTTCAGGATCAGTTTGTGTAAAAAAAAAGCTTTCGATACCGTCAATTACTGTTCAAACAATTTTTTTTTACATCATATCCAGCGTGTAGAAAAAAAGAATTGATTAAAAAATATATCATCGAAAGAAACGCAAGCTTGTGTGACGACGAGTAGGATAGGGAAGAGAGGCTTACCGAAGGGGAACCGGGCATAGGCAGAGGAACGGACGGGAGAAGAAAAAGGTGTACGAAATCGGGCCTCCCTTTGTTCGCGATAACCATTAGCAGCAGCGGCAGCGACGTTGGGGCACCGGCGGCGAAGCGAACACTGGGGCCCCAGGTATATATAGTGTGTACATATATATTTATACATGGCACAAGAGAGAAGGAAGAAACGGGAGACGAGAAGCGAGGCCCCCCGTTCGTAACGTCCTCGTGTATCAGCCGGCGTGCTGAACCTTCGTGTTGTGTACGACAGGTGCGAGGGAGCTTCACCTCGCCAACGAGACCAAACATTTTCCACTCGCCGAACAACGCTCTCTCTCCCTCTCGAAAATTACGAACTTCCTAAACACGTGCGTCGAACAAATTTAAACGATAATAATATACTTGCACGAGACCATTGGATAATTGCTCGAGAGGGTTCAAATCGTTTTATCAATAGCGGGACACTCTGCATAAACAGATTTGCTTGTTTCGAGATTAATAATAATAATAATGATACGGTAACAGAGAAGTTATTTAGGATCAGAGAGCTGCGCTCCTGGGCGTTATTTTTATCGGAAGAAGCTCTAAGTATTAAACGATTGATTATTAATTGATAATGCTGGCAGTTATAGTCGCAGTTTTGAAGGGCATTTGTGAGCCTCTTAGTGGAATGCAATTTACTTTAGTTTAATTTAATTGATTTTGATGGATTTCTTGTTTTAAAACCAATATGCAGGAAATTCTAATTTGGAGCTCTGAATAATATTTTAAGAGTAATGAATTAAGAGAATGATTAATTTTTTTTCAATAAAAAAAATGCTCTGCAAGCTGATATAAGCCTCGTGATGTCAGGTGCTGCGAGCAAGTTACGGACTTTCGGAATCGTGACGAAATATAAAGAACCGGAAACGGGATTGCCAGTGTATATATATGCACATATACAAAAAAAATGAAGAAGAGATAAAGAAAGGTGGGGAAAGGATAGGGAGTAGTAGTGTAGTATTCACGTAACAGACTCTCCAGCCGACCGGCGAGGAGGGGACGGCGAGAATGACTTTACGAGCCGGCACGCGAGGACGCATCCTTCCGCTTCTTAATATTCCCCGTCGGTCCACTCTCTGTGCCGTCTCGCTTACCCCTCGCCTCGCCCGATTCCTTTTGGTATTATCCGGAGAAAAAAAAAGAAATGTTAAAAAATGCAAAAAGAAAGAGAAAAAAAAGACACGTTAGAGCGAGCTGCAACGGTCCAGGGCGGACGGAAACTGCGGAAACGAACAGGAAACCACCTTGCTTGTAAAGCAAATTGTTTTTTTTTCCCACGAAAAAAATAATATAAAATAAAAATATTTCCGAGTTTACTTGTGAGAAAAAGAAAGTCCCCAAGGTTTTACCGTCCCTAAGAGGGTGGAGAAAAAAAAGAATGGAAAATTTCCGGGAACCGAGGAGCAGGTAGTAGAAAAAAGAATGCATGTTCTTCGTCCCTAGGAAAGTGGAGGAAAATAATCTTTCTCGCAAATCGCTTCGAAGGCGCCCGGTCCGACCTTGATCTTCGAAGGCAAGCGCTTTCCTTTGAGCCGATGGATTACCCGGAGCGGTTCCTCGCCGTGGGTGCGACCGAGATGTATAGCTAGGAAAGTGATGGACTTCCTCAACCGTCCCCCACCTTCCCTCTGCCTCTTTTCTCTAGAAGGTCTCAGGTACGAGAGATCCGAAATTCCTTCACGTTTGAGAATGCACAAGAAAGATAGAGTGAGACGCGAGGATACGACGAGGGAAGTGGAAAGAGGAAGAAAAAAAAACGAGGAAGGTCCGTCCGAAAAGGCCCGGGCCTGGGCTAAACGGACCCTGGAACGCCTCTAAGGACTCACGCGCCGCTCTCTGCCCAGACGCAGGAATGCATAAGCCCGCGGCAGAGTGGCATTAAAGTATTACAGTCCGAGAAAATAGTTCCACGAATACGATAAATATTCCGGCAACCGATTAATTGTCGCAACAATATAAATAACACTTTGTTCATATTTTGGAATATTCTGAAAAGGTTTACCTAAAAATCTTTAAAAAAAAATGGTTTCCCTAAAATAAGGCATCCGCCACGAACCAACAAGAGGGTTGAACATTGTCGTTCACGAACGAGCAAACAAAAAAAATATCCCAAAGCCGATTTTTTTTAGTCACTAGTAAATATTTAAAAAAAATAACCGACGATTCATAATATTCACAATAAATTATTTTTGTCCAGTTTCCAGATTGAGAAAATTGAAAGTATCTCCACGAATCGTATAATAATTACCGGCCACCAATTAATTGCCGTAAGAAAAATCCTGGCATCTTCAAATCTCCATATTTGTTGAATATTCTAAAAACATTTGCCTAAAAAAAATGTTCCTCTATAAATCACCAACAGGGGTTGAACATTATTTTTCCCGACCAAGCGAACAAAAAAATATCCCAAACCCGATATTTTTTTACTTAGAATTAATAATTTAAAAAAAAATCGATTATCCATAGTATTCATAATTAATTTTTTTTCTCCAGTTTCTCGAGCGCCAGTCAGATTTGCGAAATCGGGCATTATGTAGTCTCGCTCTGTCTCTGACTCCGGAGGCTGAAACCAGCGAGATCTCGGGATAGACCGATCGTCCACATTTACCGTCCCTCCCTTTTCTGCCTTTATCCGCTAGCGAACGGGGAGAGGAGGCTAGGCTGTACGGTTGAGCTCTTGCCGCGCCGACGTTGCCATCACATCCCCCTCGTCGTCTCGTTTCGCCGAGTATCGATCTGATATCCCCACCCGGAGTGGGACAGTCAACCCCCTCGCGCTGAGCACCCCTTCTCCCCCCCCCCCCGCGTGCGCGCGCGCGCGAAACCGTCTGCTTCGTTCGTGGTGCTCGTGCCGTTCTCAATCCGCACCCCCTTTGCCGCACACATATATATATAAATATATATACATGTACACAGACATTTGCTCGGTAGAAAAGGGAGAGTTGCAACTCTCCCCTAAGCGGCGGGGACGCAGGGGAAAAAAGTCCCCCCTTCGCCGCCCCGCGCGGGGAAAGAGAAGCAAACTCGCTCGCGAGAGCGCGACGAGGCAATGCTCGAAAACTCGACTGGTTCGCGTTTTGATGTATACGGTTTCCAACGTAATCGACGCGGGTAATTGTCGCGAGCTCGTACACTTCTCGGCGTCGAACACAACCCCTGGGACTCCCCCCTCCTTGTTTTTGCATCGAATTAATTATTCTCGAGCTGCAAAAAAAATTAATTTCTGAAGTCCTTTTTTAGGAATGTTAATGCCAGTCGAGACGAGAAGTGACTGATTATTAATGCAAAATGTTTATTGTTTCGATGTACGTTTTTTTAGGTTTCTAAAATAAATAATTTTGAAAAATTCGCAGCGAGATTATTATTGTTGAGAAACAATTTTCTGTTTATTGGCTTATTGAGCGAAAAAAATGTTCTAAAGAAGCTTTTTTTTTTACGAATATTAATGCCAGTCGCGGCGAACAGTGACTGCTTTTTAATGTGAAATGTTTATTGTTTTGATGTACCTTTTTCAGCTTGGTAAAAAAATTACTTTGGAACATTCGAAACGAGATGGAAATTGAGTCGACTGTGAATTATTGAGAATCAATTTTTTGTTTATTTTTCCTAGAGCGAAGGATAAAGTTCGCGAGGGGACTCGGAACTACTATTCCGAGCCACGATCCCTCCCCCCGAGGCCCGCGTATCGATCCATTTTATCGGTGAACCACGAACGAGAACCCACGAGATTGTATTCTGAGAGCCGGAGAGAGCTTTCGCGGACCGATCGAAAGCCTAACGTCCCCGCTTCCGAAGTTTTTTTTTGTCTCATTGTAAATCAATCTCCGACTGCGGGGGTAACTCATTTGCTGATAACACTTGAGATACTTTTATCTTAGCCTGGAGAACTTCTTATTTTTATTTTTTGTTAGAAAAATTTTTTGAAAAAAAGGAAAAAAAAAATTATCGTAAAATTTTCTCCTATCTTGAGCTAAGCCTGTTAAAAAGTAACTCTTCATACCGTACGCTGTATAATTAAGAAAAATAAAATAAATAAAACCTTCGAAGATTTTCTGGCTGCGAAATTTTTTAAACATTAACTCATTTGTGGATGACACTTGAGATGTTTTTATCTTAGCTTCGAGAACTTCTTATTTTCATTTTTTGTTGGAAAAAAGGGGGAAAAAAATGATCGTAAACTTTTCTCCTATCTTGAGCTAAGCATGTTAAAAAGTAATTCTTTATACCGTACGCTGTATAATTAAGGAAAATAAAATAAATAAAATCTTCGAGGATTGTCTGGCTGCGAAATTTTTTATACAGTAACTGATTTGTGGATGACCCTTGAGATACTTTTATCGTAGCCTCGAGGTAGCGTGAGAATCTTTTTACTTTTGTTTTCTGGTAGAAAAGAAATATATAAAATAAAAATCGTCGAGCCAGGTGTCTTCAAAAGTAACTCTTTATACTTTACGCCGCATAATTGAGGGAAATAAAATAAATAAGAAGAACGGGGTTTGTCTGGCTGCGAAATTTTTTAAACAGTTTCTATCCAGCCGATTTGCGTAACAGCGAAATTTCGCCGCTCGTCAAACCATTACAATTCTATATATAAAACTTTGTCCTTGAATAACATTTTCAAAGTCTTATGAAACTCGTCTGTGGCGTTAGGCGTTAGCAACGATAATCGCACCGACGGGGAGAGGCGAGCTCGTCTCCGGCGAGTTCGCGCATGATTAGACGAGACGAGAAGAAATGAATACATTAACGTTTCAACGTGCGAAATCGCGGACGTGGGAATATACTGGTGAAAAGTCTTAATGTCCCTGTGCCGTATCCCGTAATACGACCACGCAATATATTCCCGACCTCGTACACATTGAGCGAGAACGTTAGAGAACATAAAAAAATTCATGAAAAGCATTGATTAGATTCGTAACGGGAGGAAGAAGGATCGACGATAATTCTGCATTTCACACCGTCGAGTGAAAGCAAGTCCAGCCTATGGAATATTTTCGACGGAGGCCAAGCAAGCCGGCCCGAGCAGACCGGAAACGGACTCGGAATATCCTTTGAATGGAGAAAAACGTAAAAAAAAAAGAATTTTTAATGAAATAAATGTAAAAAAAATAATCCTGGATAAAAATAGACGTTGGGCGCACCAAATATTGACTTCTACAATCGATGTATTTGTTTTTCACGCGCTATCGGAGTTCCGAGTTATATTTGAGAAGGAAATTACGCGTGGGCGATTTTGTATTGCGAGTAAAAATTAAAAAGAAATGAAAAGCGTTAATTGGATTCGTTACGGGTGGAAAAAGGATCGACGATAATTTTGCATTTAACACAGACGGGTGAAAGCAAGTCCAGCCTATGGAATCTTTTCGTCGAAGCCGGTGGCGAGCCGGCCCGAGCGGCCCGGAAACGGACTCTTGAAATATCCTTTCAGTGGGGAAAAAATCGTAAAAAAAAAAAATAAAAAAAATAAATAAATAATGTAGATAAAATAGTCGTCGATAAAAATAGATGTGTCGGCTCACCAAATATTGACTGCTACAATCGATGTATTTTTTATTTGATTTTTTGTCATGCGCTATCGGAGTTCCGAGTTATATTTGAGAAGGAAGTTACGCGTGGGCGATTTTGGTTTTATTTTTGTCGAGGCCTGCCAGAGTTTATGGTGTAGAATATATATATATATATATATTCCCGAGGATATTTCCTGAGCGCTGTGCATATGGCGGGGGCCTGCTGGTAGGGCCCGAGGGGGAGGAGGGTTCAAGTTCCCAGAAGGTTCCCACGGTCAACAGTTTTCCCGTCGGTGTTCGGCCTGCATCCTACGGTCGCGACGTTCATCGCCACCCCGGCCGAGGCTCGTGGCTCCGTCGGGGCCACCACTAAACTCTCTTTGTCCCCTCGTCGCCGCTCGAATACTCTCCGCGAGCAATTAAAATTCACGAGCGATAAAAGAGAAAACATATAAGAAAGAAAAAGCTCGTATGCAAATAGTCACGTAATTGTATAATCAATTGTCTAAATTTAACTCGAAATATAAGCGCGCGTTCCGGCGCTTGCATTCGGCGAATAGAATTGCAACAGGGGCTAAAATGAAAGCTGTGGGGACGAATGTATAGAGAACTAAAAAAAAAGTAAAAAAGTAAAAAAGTAGACGAAAAAAAAAAGAAAAACGTTGAGAAATATCGCGTCCACTCTTATGCCCTTTCATCCTCGCCGAGGGACATTTCTCTCGTCGAATAATTAATAGAGTGCCGGCGAAACAAGAGAAGTTCCCCGAGCCGCGGTCGTGACGGGCGTAGAGCCTAGAGATATAGAAACGAGCACGCGATGGCAAAGAGCCCGCGTAGTCGAGAGAGCGGTTTCCCGCCTAAAATTCCCTCCGCCCGGATTCCTTCCGCCATTCTCGCGCTCGGGTCTGGGCGAATAAAAGAAAAAGGGGGAAAAAAATAAAAGAAAAAAAAAAAAAAGAAGCTCTCCGGCGAAAAAAACGCGGGTCGAGCGCGGGAGAGACGTTGGCCGCGCGCGTCCGGTCGGCAATCTTTTTCCTCCCGTGCGACGAGGCCGTCGTCATGACTACGAACTACCGTCCGTAAGTTGGATGCGTTAAAATAATAATCGCACGGTAAATCGCATAAGATGAGCGATCGCCGACTTTTGGCTCGAGACGTTCCGACACGAGGCTTCGTGCGTTATTCCCGCCTAATCGACCAACTCTCCCTTCCCCTCCCAACAATAACAACAATCGTCGACGGAAAATACGAGGGAAAAAAAGGAATCCGCGAATTCGCCGGCGACGAGAGAACACGAGTTCGCACGGCGAGAGCGCGACGTCTAGCTTAGCCGGACGAGCGAGACATCGAGCGAAAACTCGTTCCCGCCTCAATCTGACACTTCCACGTTGTCTCGAAGACGGAGCGAACCGAGGGGCGATTTTTTCCGCCGTCCGTCGCTCCCGGTTTTTCGCTCGCGGCCGAGGGGAAGAGCCGAGATAAATTCGCACGATTCGGATTAAAATATTCGTACCGGAGAAAGACTGAGAGAGTTCCGTCGGACCGGCGGCGGCGAGGACACGATCTCCGACTCTCCTCGTCGTCGCAATTATCATTATTTTCATTACATCCCCCTCAACCTCCGCGGGCCACACTACAAATACGGCAAACGCGAATCGCGCTCTAATCGTGTAAATAAACAAGACCTACCGTAGCTTCGACGAGTCTCGCAATACGTCGTCCACTCGAAAAAACACCAATTTCACACATATATAAATTCACGAAACTTTTTTCCTCGTCGAAGATGTATATTTTTCTTTTTATTATTATTATTATTATTATTACTTTGCTCAAAAACGTCGACGGGATACTATTTTCGTGAATCGGATGTCTGCGCGAGAGAGCAGCGACCGTGGTATGAAAACGGAACACCGAGACACAGGGCCCCCGTTCACGGAACTGAAGTAACGTTGACGGCAGTCTCGTGAACAAAGACCCACGCACGATTTCAAATCCTCCAGGCACTATTGGCTTTACCCGGTCACGTGACTTTCCCGCCCGTTCGCCATTCGCTCTTCGGGCCACGGGTACAGTCCGAGAATTTTTAGGTTTTAAAATGACAAGCCCGCACCGCTTCGCACGACGAATTTGCGGACAGCTCGGCGCGTTCGATCGCCCGTGCGTCGTTAAACTCTTCGGTATAGTAACAATCGTCAACAAACAATGTTCCCGCGATAGCCGACGGTGTTCTTGTACGAGTGTAAATAAAGCTGGAATCGTCCGTCCGGGCAGCAGCGCTCGCGACTCCCCTACCATCCCCACTTCAAAATGGCCGAACCCGATGCCGGACGCGCTCATATAACGTCGCCGAGACGACAAATACTTTTATTTTGTATCGCGAACTTCATCACGAGTCTCGTGTCGGGGCGATCCTAATTTACAAATAAATTTTATTCACAACTTCGAGGAAATATCGTTTGATCTTCGCTGTGACAGATGTCGGAGGCGGGCGGAGGGGAGGGGATTGACGGACGAGTCCATTATTTCGCCGGGGGGGTTTTCGGTGAGCGGCGCGCTGCGGTGGTGGGGGTAAGCAAGGCGAGGAACGGAGGGAGCAGGCTCCGACCGCTACGAGCGAATCCACTGCGAGACGATAATGGCGGGAGAATCCACACAACTTACGGTTTCGTACAAATACTTTTTCCTATGCACGTGCGAATCGCTCGTCTACCGACTCGCCGATTCTCGCTCTAGGCGAGATTTCGCCGGGAGGCGAAACACGCGGGCACTGTCCACACCTCCGACGGGGAAAAAAAACGTGTTCGCCGACACCGACGATATAGTTTGCCGGGCGTCGCGCGGCGAAGAAAATTTTCGCACGGTCTCACCGACACACTAACACTCACCCACACAACCGGCTATTTTGCCAGGAAATACCGCAAATACCGCGATGCCTCCCCTCACTGCCCCTCTCCTCGCGCTAAGGTCAATTGAACCCAATCTTCGTACGATTTTTTTTTCCCTGTGGATATTATATGTATATATATATATATATACATATACATATATGTGTATATATATATATTTTTTCTTTTTTTTTTTCAAAAGCTCTTTCAATTTTTATCAACTCTCTTTTCTTTACGTAACAGCTTTGAGTATTAATATCACTGTAAATATATATGCATTCCTTTGTAACATTCGTAAAATATCTATTTATAAATATTCGTAGAAACATTTTTTCCTTTTTTTTATACGTAGCGTTTACGTGCACGTTGTTGAATGCGGAAGACGTCGTCTTCGGTGGAACATGCCGCCGAGTCGCTCGGATTTATGGATTGAATTTTAATCTTCTTCGGTCGATCAACGAACTTTCGTTGCACGCGTTTGTGGACGTTTCACTGCCGTTTCGATATTACTTTTCTCTCGTTTGTTTTTCACCATTTTTTTTCTTTTCTATTTTTCTTTGTTTTTGTTTTTTTTTGTTATTATATTGCACTGAATCAATATCGTACGCGTAAATGGCACGTAATCCTTTAAGACAACAGTTAGTAGAATTTTTGATCTCGCTCGCTCGAATTTCATAGAATTAATTGGAATACCCGAGTTTACTGCGAGCTGCGTGTACTCACTTTTTTTTTTGTATTGTCGCCACTCGTTGAGCATTCAATGCGTTTTCGTTCGGTGGAAACAAATTTGTAACGATCGTATCGCTTCCGGTCTTCGTTATTTGTTAGCGTCTTTGGTTGAAGCACCGACGGATTCATCCGTCGATTTTATGGCACTGGCCAGACTTGCGCGAATTTTGTGATTCGTCGTGATTGTTCACGGAACTCTTTCTCTCTCTATCTCTCGATCTCTCTACACGTTCGCCACTGCCGGTATCAGACTCATGTAGATCTCGATACCACGAAGAAACACGGCCTTGTTGAGATACTCGTCGTGGTCGTGAAGCAGTATCTTCGTGTTGTTCATTGGCGAGAAACAAAGTGCTGGAATGCCGACCTGAAATTGAAATGAAACAGGAATAATAATATCGGGCTTAACGACTTCACTGCGTGGATTATTTTATCGAAACATGCGAACCCACGTGGTCAAATTTTATAATTCTATGTATCGTCAATATGATTGATTAGTTTGAAAAAATCTCACTGTCCCGTATTACACGATAGAGTAGTGGCTATTGCATTACGTGCAAATTTATTCGTAATTTTATTCGTAAATTCATTCAAAAATTCATTCGTAAAGTTACTCGTAAATTTATTCGTAATTTTTTTAGCTCTGTTGTATTTGTATTTATATCGAAAGTAAAGTTGATAAATAATCTGACGAGTTGTTTTAAATTCATTTTTGTAAAAAGCGATGTGGCCGCTGTATCGATGATCAGTCAATCTAGGACGAAGCAAGACTCGCATCGAGTTTGATCTTACCGATCGCACGTAGCGGCTGTCGGTCCCACCGGGGAAAACTCCGATCTCCAGAGTAACGCCGATCTTGTCGCAGGTACTCTTGAACGACGTCCAGAACGGATTAGTGGCATCGAGTTTCGTCGGTTCGACTTTTGGATTTTTCTGCTCGAAGGTGATGTGAACATCGTCGCCGGCTTCCTTGCACCATCCGTTTATCATTTTCTCGATTTCGTCATGATCGACGGTTGGCGGTAGTCTCAGATCGAAGACTGCTACCAGCTTCTCAGGTACCACGTTAGTCTGCACACCGCCCTGTAAAATTCACATCGTTCATCCAGTGTTAGTATGTCGAAAAAATAAAGAAAAAATAAATAAATAAAAGAATAAAAAAACAGCCGATAAGATTACATGGGTGTACCGCTCGGGATTTCGGATGAACCGCAGTGTAATAAACGCTCATCTCTCGTGTTATCTCATCTTCGTCATTAACATCCGTGCATTAAAAAAATCGAAATATAAATTCATCTTATCGAATCACCGTCCTTCTTATCTATCGCAATATTTCCTCGGTTAAAACTGAAAATTCACACCCGGGCGAGCGTCTCTGATACTCACCATCCATTATCCTGATGGGACAGACATGTTTTACAGAAAAAACGAAATTTGCTATTTGTGAAAAAAATAAAAATTCATTCCTTGTCGAATTAATATCGCGACGATTTTATCGTCGAAAGGAAAGCGAACAAAAATTTCGCGACTACAGTTAAAAATCATTCGCGAAAAAGTCTCACCTGAAGTTGCGTTAGATTGACCGAAAGAACGTCGCCCATTTGGAACTTTCCAGTTGCAAGTTTCGCCAACTCCTTCGCCCTGAAGTCCATGAAACGGTCGATAATGACGCGTATTTTGTCGCCGGCGTTGTTGGCCTGCATCAGAGATCCGTGACCGGGACTGCCGGGACAATGAACCCAGACGTGCCATATGGATCTCTCGCCGTTGAACATGTAAAAATTCTCCGTCGGCGAGGCGACACCCTCGTCGAGGGCGAAACCGATGTTCAGTTTCTTGAAGTCCTCCGTGTGCACGAATTCTCGCATGCCCAAAACGCCGCCGATCTCCTCGTCGGGCACGAACGATATGTGAATCGTTCTCTTCACTCTCTCGTTGTTCAGCTTCATTCTGCGTATAGCCTCGAGGTACTGAATACCGACGCACTTCATGTCCTGACTTCCGCGAGCGTAGATATTACCCGAATCGTCCATGTGAGCGTCGAACGGCGGATGCGTCCACTTGTCCTGAAAATGATTACGCAACGATTAGAAAAATTTACCCGTATGGAATTTAAAAAATCGCTTTTTTGAATGCAAATAAATCAACAAATAATCATAAATTTTATCGTTTAAGATATCATAAATTTTCGTATTAATGATAATGCAAACTCTAATAGATGTTTCATATGATGGTTTGAAAAACTATTTATATATCTTAAAAGGCATTGCCCGCAGATGTAATAAATAGATAAATGATAAATAGTCAATAAAAATAAAGTTACAACATTTAGATTAACGATAATGAGAATTTTGATGTAATTCTTGTATTAGGTTTTGAAACTTTATTTATACATGCAAAAGGGCATTGCCCCTTGATGAATAAAATCAATGAATTAATTAATGATAAATAGTAACAAATAAATGAAAAACATTTTTTTTGTCAATGAAATACTCACTGTAAAAACAGGTACCACGTCCATGTGGCTGTTGAGCATGATGGAAGGTTTCGCAGGCTCGGTCCCTACCCAGGTGAGAATGACGATGGGCTTGCCCTTGTAGTGTTCGTAGACCTTGACCGGCAGGTCGAGCGACTTGGCCTGTCTGCGGAGGAAGGCGACGCAGTCATCTGAAACAAAAAGAGTTGCAATGTTACAGGCGAGTTACACTTTTCGCTGACCGCTGAAACAGCGATCAGATAGTAATTGGGTCGCAGCCACCAGATTACAGCGATCGACGTATTGCAACGAATATCCGGTTTGTCAAGTAGGTTAAAAAAATCGAACGTTCCTCTGACACGCTTCGCCACCGATTGGAATTACGCGTAAGAACGTAAAAATAATTGCGTTTGATTTTCTCCGGAAACGTTTACGGCAGCGTCGATGCAGGTGCGTAAGCGGCCTCCGTTCGCGATCTCCGTGGCTTTCTCCGCACCGGCGAACGTTATCGCTCCTTCAACGAGATACCGGCTACGCGATAAAACGAAATTTCGAAGATAACGCAAAGTTTCTCCACAAATTATCGTTCTCTTTTTTTCACTAGGTCTTTCACGAAGTGATCGTAGATGGTCGACTCCCATGTTTCTCAGCGGGGGAGTGACGCGCGTGGGCGTCGTCCGACGCCGATAAAAAATTCGACGCGACAGTCCGCGGCGATTGTCAACGATCGACGAGAATGTTTTTCGACGATCAATCGACGAGACAATATTGCAACAGTCGGCGCGAGAGCCTGGGCGGGGCTGACAATGGCTGGACAACGATAGCGTCTCCGACGCGGCGCGTCTCCGACTTTCGTCGCCTCCTTCGTTTTTTTTTTCTTCGCCACGAACTCTCGCGACCGCGATATCAATTGTTTCGATAAAAGAACTATGTGTTTTTTTAAAAATAAATCCATGGCGAAAGTGTCGATCGCGACGCGCGAGCGATACGTCGAACAACAGACGAAGGGACTTCGGATCAATTCGAGTTAACGAGGAAACGCGTAATTGAGCGACCCCCTTTTTCAGCCGCGTACGCGATTTATAGTGCACGCCGCGCTATCCTCCTTCGGCACCCGCGAACACCGTGGATTCTGGGCCAACTATCTTCCCCGCTCGCACACCCGACTATCGCGGTCCACCGATCAAGATAAAAACGACGCCTCGGATAATATTTGCATCCTGTTGTTGCGCGTGCGACTTACCGTAGTTAACGTCCGGCTGCACCGAGGGGATGCGGAGATACTCGCGAAAATTCTCTACAGCTGTTTCGTCCAGCTGAGTCTGAGACGGCGAGGACATCGCGCGACGTTTTTTTTGTGGTGGTAATGGTTTGTGTCGTGGTGGTAGTGGCTGCCTGCTGATCGCGTCGTGCCCTCTCGCCGGGTTACGCTCGACTATCCCGGCGGAGCCTCCGACCGTTCGCTTTATCCAATTGCCGTCGCTTATCGTACCCCCACTCCCCGTCCGTCGACCAATCGACGAGCGTCGCTCTCGCAAGCGGGAAGCTGATTTACCGAACTTCGAACACCAATTTCTCGACACTGTCGAGATATCGCGAGATTTTATCTTTTATCAATGAAATTGTAGATTGTATTTAAAACAAACAATTTTTAGGACTGTTTGAGGCCCGGACTTACGATGACTTTGGAAGCTGGCCTTGGATGCGAATTCGTTGCGACCGGCGAATGGACCACGTGACCTTGGAACATTGTTTCCTTTTTTTTTTCTGTTCTATATTACAAGCGCCATTAAGCGCAAATTAGAACGGAGATAATTGACGTAAATTTTGCTGTACGTAACTGTCACGTCACGTGTTAGAAATTGTGCGAGAGAAGCTTACCGTGGCGACGCAGTCGGTTGAGGAATAGGTCGATGCCGGTGCGCTTTATTGATTGAGCGTGGGTCGCCCTGCACACCGACGGAATATTCCACTTGCCGCATCGCCCGCCCGCCTTTATTACTGTATATAAGACACACATCCGTTACAATTTGTTCAAACCGCTGCTACGAGAGGATTTAATACTCTGTATGCAATCTCGCAGAAAGTCTCGCCTCTCGACGAATATTTTGCATAATCATCCTCGACAGACAACACGGATATCCAGGACGGTGGCGTCTTACTGTTTAATCAAAGTTTAATTTATTGGCTCTCGTGATAGATTGATACTTTTTTTCACCCGGCAGCAAGTTAATCAATGATAAGATAAAAGCGACTTACAATGGGAAGTGTGACCAAAAACAACAACCCGCTCGGGTTATTTAATTCGTAAAATGTATTCCGATTTATTAAATTTCATATATGCCTAAATATGAGCTCTTTACACGTTGTTTTTTTCGTATTATAGTGTATCATAATAACGTTTGATATCGAAGAACTCGTTTACATTTATTAATTAGTAGTACGAATAATAATTATTATACAATATAACACATATGTAAGTGGTGTAAGATGGGCTATAATATCTAGGCACGTAACATTTATAGAACAGCGAATTGCAAATAAAAAATTATGTGATCTGGTGCTAGAGATTTGTTTTTTGTTTTCATCTTTTTCTTTCTTTCAAATTTTTATTTATATATATATATATATATATGTATGTATATATATATTTATAATGGTAGCTATAGTCTGTTCTTATTTACAACACCGAAACGTTTATTCATACGGATTCCTTTATGCTTAACTCGTGTTTTTCTTTTCGTTATTATTATTATAATTATTATACTTATTATGATAAAGCTATTATAATTTTCCTATTTAAATGTCATTACACAGTTGCAGCAGGGACTATATATTGAGAAAAAATTGTACAACAGATCATACTTGGGACATAAGCGAAAAGCAATGCCGCACCATTGTTCGTTCTTGCCGAATACTTTGTAGGTATTTCAACGCATTTTCTTTTTTTTTGCTGTTGCTGTCGTTAATTATCTTAATCGCTTCGATAGAGACACCGGTTAAGTGGATTTTAGTTAGCTTCCTCATTTTTATCTACAAAAAACGTATTTACAAGAGTTAACATTGTCGAAACTCTTCGGCGTTATGCTAAAAAAAAAAAAAACGAAAAAAAAAGAAAGAAGAAACACGTTCGCTCGACAATTATCGTATCCCGAAATCATTAGAAACATGTGAAAAAAAAAAAAAACAAAAACTTATCGGGAGTATAAAAATGGCCGTACAGAAGATCGCAATTGCAAAGATTCTTGGGGAAAAGTGTTTTGTTTTTTTTTTCTTGTTGTTTATATATATAACTTGGCATGTCGGTTGCAGAATGCGACGTTGTAATTTACGGGATTTATTTATGGCCTGTGCAGCATTCCGAAAGTCGATTTTAAAAAACACTCTTATCTGCGCCTGTGGAGGCGTAAAGAGCGAGCTTTGAAGATACCTCGAAGCGTCTCAGACTCGTAAACATTGCGAAATCGTCGGGCCTCGCATTCGCCGAGAATGTTACGCCGATTATATGAGCAGTCTATCGAAGACACATAAGCTTATCCCGAATTAAAAAAAAAGAAAAATGAAATATCAATCTCGTATCCGTCGTAAAAAAATAACTTGCACCGGCGGGGAGTAACTGAACGACGTCAGAAAAAACAAATATCGCTTAATTAAATACAATGGAAATATCGTTGCTTATAAAAATGGCCTGTATCCGCAAAGTAATTAATATTGATAAATTATTTACAACGAGTGTCGAGAAAACATTGCTATTATTTAACATCAAGTTAACGTTGATCCGTTCTATACGAAACTTTGTTGTGAGAGTAATGTTCGGTGACAAAACTTCGGTTTTTTTTCTTTTTTGCGTAACACATCGAGCGATATTCGGAGAGATTTTTTTTCCTTCAATCGACGCCTGTTTCACATTCGATGTTCGACGCCGTGTGCCCCGTTTGTTTCGTCTCTCACTCTCTGTTAAATAACTTCGATACAATTATTATTATTATTTTCTTTATATAAACGAATGTGGAGACGGACAAATGTGCATCAGAATAACATGCCGGAATATATATATGCAAATCTGTTGATATCCTGCATCGATGTATTATAGTAGTCGGTTAACTGTTAATTGAACGTTCAGCGTTAGTGTTTTTTTTGTAGAAGTTAAAATATTATAATATTCGACAACAATGGGATGAAGACGACGAAGCTCGATCTTTCGCTTTGTTGCTTGTTGTTGTTTTGTTTTTTTTTTAGTACCTGCGATAATGCGCAATCTTATAGCCGTTGTTCGTATACAATCGATACAATAATCTTCCGCAGCTGAAGCTTGTGACCAGTCAAATGCTCTTCTATCTTTACGTAGCGACTATTGTAATTTTTTGTTAATTTCTTTTTTCTTTTTTAATCTACTAGTATTTTTCGGTGTTTACACAGTTGTGATCCCTTTCGCAACGACCACCGAATATTCGAATAACTCTAATGCTATTTATTTCCTTCCTTCCTATTAACGTCTCGAATCGACGAAGCAGGCGAAACTCTCTCCACGTTACTTCGAAAAGGCATTTCGAGAGTTTAAATTCGTTTTTTTTTGTGTTTCTACGATTCGAGACGCGGGTTAATAATAGATTCGTGGGTTTATCGACAAATTCGTAACAGTTAACTAAACGTAATTATTTACAACATTTACAATTTTTGTTTTCCTTTTTGTTAATATCCTACGAAGCTTTCACGTTTACTAATCGAAAAATCTATCTAGTTAATACAACCATTATGCACTGGGTGACATAGCTTTTATGTCTAGCATCTTGTGACGCTTATCGTGTACTATAATCATGTATGTGTGATTTCCTGTGTGTGTGAGAGAGTGTGAGTGTTTGTTAGCTTTCAGATCAAACCTCCCCACACTTAACCGTGTGGAGCGTAGTTAATTGGAATCTGGAATCGTCGAAGAAACATAATTTGACCGTCGGAAAACCGTCTGGTGCACGGAAATAGATAAGAGAGCGATTATTATTTTTTCCATTTTTTTTTTGTCTTCTTTGTCAGTTTAGTTCGGGGAAAGTCTCCGCGTGCTCTTTTGAATCTTTCGAAATGTTGCCTACAAATTCTCCTGCCACGCTGATTATCGCAGTTCGCTTTTAATGTTTTTTTTCCTTAATTTATTGTGTTTTCTTTTCATTTTTTTTGTCTCGCTGCTAATCGAGTTTTGTACTTGCATGAGTGTTGAGTTACACGTCCTACGTATTTTTTCTCGCGTCCTCGCTCTTTGTCCGAAAAAGTTTCTCGAGCAGCAAACTCACCATGTCATTCGCCTATGGACTGTGCGCTACGAAAATCGATATAACAGCTACCGAACCACGTTGCGTTGTATTTTATCGTGTTTCGTGAATAATGATTTACGCACGCGGCGAACGAATCTGAGTTATCCGCTCCGAGGATTCTTTTTCGCGATTCAGCTTATCGTAACGAAAGTACGAAAAAGCAATTCGTTCGTCGTCGATTTGCTCCGTTAAATTTTAGGTACACGTTGAAGCGGCAAGTCTTAGAGAAAAAGGAAGAAGAAAAAGGAACGAGAAAAAAAAAGAAAATGCTCAGTCTATAACGATCAAGCGTCGAAAAATTCGTACAAAAATGTGTCGGTTCAAACGTTCTGCGAAATACCTTTGCACACACCTTGTGTGTGGAATCATCGGAACCCTCGGTGGATCGAGTCCTTGTGTCGCGCAAAACGACCAAGATTCCAAGTTTATATATATATATATATATATATATATATATATATAAGTCGACAAGTCGATTTGAATTCCCTACGCTAATACCGTAATTCCGCGAGTTGTGCGGCGTGCTCATCGAAAACTAAAGCTTTCTCTATTCGATCGAAACCCCTCAAAGATGAAAAAAATGCAATCAATATGTACCATTTATTATTAAACTAATCGTTGGGAGAATTTTACAATGAAATAGAAATATAGAAAGTTCTCTCGGGCACGTCCGCTCCTTACCGTTTCTGTGTTAATGTTTTGGTTTTTTTCTTCATTTTTTTTTGTTTCCCCCCTCTTTCTTCTTTTTGAGCGAATGCAATGCAGAGCACAACGGCGCAAGCGCGCCCCACTTGTTTCCGTTCTTTCTTTTCTCTTACTGCATAATTCCTTCAATAATTCTACATATCGAATCTACAAGAACTACCGTTGAATATATAATTTGATGGTATTATTATGCATATATGCAAGGGGGGGAGTATAATATTTACACGTAGGACGTTAGAAAACTCAAAGGTGCGAACGCTAAAACCGTTGTACGTAGATCAATGACGTAATCGATAAAAAAAAAAAAAAAAAAAACGACAACAGTTTGTCATTTTTTTTCTTCTCGTTTCATGGAGATCAAAACCAATCGACAATCGTTCGATCGTCCGCGCGCTGAGCTCAACGACCCCAGCTCGTCACTATTCTCCTATTCTTTATCAAAAAGTCGGAACTAATGCTAAAGTTGTAACACATCAGAGATGAGAGACGGGAAGGAAAGGTTGGGATTTTTGGATGCACCATTCTCGTGGTATAAAAATTGAGTGTGTCGCGTGACGAACTCTTGGGGACGGGTAGGAGGCTCTCGATAGACTCTGGGCTCAGAACGGGCTCCGAAAATATCCAATTTGTTAGAAGCACAGTCCTATTAAAATTAAGCAAGAAAAAGAACAAAAAGATCGAACGAGCATCAAAACAACATCGTAGGCCGCACGAAAAACCGAACATTTCGCGTAACACTTGTACAACCGAAGGGACAACGGAACGATTAGATTCCCTCGAATAATTAATCGGATATTCTCACAACGAGAAAGTTTTTTCTCTCCCGTTGGGAACGTGGCGATCTCTGCGCGCTCTGTATAACTTACGCGCCCTATCATTGTCATATATGTATAATCCACATTTTTCTGTTTTTTCGCCCAACGAGAGAAATTCCGAATATATGTTTTGTTCTCTTTTTTTTCTTCTCTTTTCTAGTGAGCGTAACGTTAGAAACTTTGTAGCAATACTACCGTAGACGTCAGTTACTACGATCTCGGCGCTTGATGGCTGAAGTAGGGCTTCGGTGGCTGCGGCGCGGCGGTGAATATTTCGCCGGCGGACGGCGGCGTAGTCGGTGGAAATCCTCTCGGCGCCGGTACCGGCGACGGTGCCGTGATTGGCGGCGCCGTCGTCGTGGCGAACTGAGGCGGATAAGGATTCGAGCCTGGCGGCGCTTGCGGCACGAGGAACTGCGGCGAAGTCGGAGGTGGGGTCGTTTTCGTGACGGACGGCGATGGTAGAGTTCCGACCGGGTATATCGGCGGTGGCAGCGCCTGAGGTATCACGAAGCTCTGGTACGGCACGGGCATCGTCTTCGGTTGAAATTGCGGATAATGGATCGGCGCGGAGCCCGGAGGCGGTATGTACGGCTGCGGCGGCAACTGCGGCAAGGGGTACGCGACCGTCATTCCCGGTATCACTGCCTGCGGCGGCGAACCGGCCATTCGAGCCTTCAGTATCGCCTCTGCGGTCAGACCTGAGAGGATCGTAGAAAAAAAAAATTGTTAAATGGACATCGAGATAAAAAAAAAAATTCCTTTAAGGTTCATTGGTACGAAGGAAATGTATTTTTTCCCCGACTTCGCTAAAATAACCACATTCCTTGCATGTAATACTGGCGGAAAATCCCCTATTATTGGAGATCTGCCGTGACGATGGTTTTTTAATAAGCGTCTATTGACCAAAAAACGACAGTTTTTTTCAATTACACACATGTTTGTTGTGCTATTAGCGTCATTTTTGTTCGGGATCACAAATATGGTCAAAACAGTGAAAAATCTCTATTTGAGGATTTCTCTTACGGTCACAAATTTGGTCCACTTTTTTTTAACAATCTCGGTTGATTCCAAACGAATTTTTCCTCTGTCGTTCATTTCGTAAGCATTGGTATTTACATTTTTTTAATCAATTAATTGACCAATGAAACAATGTTATTGAATTAATATAAAATTCATTTCGTTCCGTTTAGCGAGATTGGTACTTTGTTAATTTTGCAAATTGACGGTCACGTGACAGTCGATTGACAAAAAAGTAAATGGAGCGGTCACAAAGTTGGGGTCCATGTCTATCTATTATTGACCAATGATCATTATTAACCTGTACGCAGGCGCAGTACTACTCCACTATTCCATTGGAAGTAATTGTTATTGGCGAATATGACGGTTTTGTAATGCTAGAAACGTAGTTATTTTAAGGAAGTCGAAAAAAAAAAGTATCGTATGCTATACGGGAGGGAGCGGATTTTCAGCTTGTGTGATTTCTGCCTTCGCTTCGTCCGGGCAACAACCTTCACATTCGGCGGAAATGTCGCATTTCCCTCCCTTGCAGCATAATATACTAATTGCGTCGACATTATTATGCATTTATGAATCGGGACAATCGATGATCATCGGCGTACCTTGCTTTCGCGCCCTCTCCTCCTCGTCGTCGCTGAGAAACAGCCCGAACTCGCGTTTCAGTCTTTCGGTGAGGTTCTCGCGTTGTCGTTCGACGAGGGTCGGAGCAGCGGACCATCCGATGGTTCCCTCCTCACCACCTGCGGGTACACTGATTCTTAGCCTTTCAAACCAGCCTCTTTTTTAAGCGTGGCCACGAGACAGATTGTAAAAAAATTCTATGGGCATTTCGATTCGGCAATTTATTGGCGATCGAAATTGCCGCTGTATCGTGATCACTCACCTTTCCGTTCTTCGCCCTCGGGGCCGGCGAAAAGCGGAAGTGTCGTCAAACCGGGCAGATCAAGGGAGACCTTGGAGCTCTCCTCGTCGGAGCTGAGCGACGATGTGCCGCTGCTTGCACTGTCCGATCTTCCGCGCGCCGCTCCCTTTTCCGACGACGTGGGGTCGCTCGACGGCTCAGGCTCCGGCGGGGTGCCTGTCGATTGTTGCTTTCGTTTTCGGTACTCTGATATCGAGAGCTGAAAAAAAAAAATCATGAATGTTGAATTTTTTTTTGCATCCGCAACAATCGCGGCTACGTGAAAATCTACTTGAACTCTGTACAATTTAAACACCGTGCGCCATGCGTCGATAATGAAACAAAAATTACAATTTTTTCCTTAATCGATAAAATCAATTAATCGACAATGAAACTAAAATTACAATTTATTTTATCGACCGAATCAATCAGTCGATAGTGAAAAAAATATATATCTTTTTTTTTATCGGTAGAATCAATTGATTGATCATGCATAAACTATACAACTTTTTTAGCGGACTGAAGGTGAAGGTGTGAAAAAAAGTGATCGAGGCTATTTCTCGGCAAGACGCATGCTGTATTCTGGTAGTGAACTTAAAGAAACCGCTAAATAATAAAAGCAGCCCACCCTAGGTGGGCTTTCTACCACATTCCTACCGTTCTAACCTTGCGCTTGACTGGCGTCGGAGCTTCCTGTTTGAGTGGAGGCGGAGCCGGCATGTCGTTTGGTGTCACCGTTCTAGGATCCTTCAATCTTCGAATTTCCGGTGGTGTTATTTCGCCATCTTTCGGTGGATTTTCCTCCGTCGGTTTGTCGTTCGTGACACTGAGCTCATTCGCGTCGGGCACGCGCTCCTGCGAACTTTCCTCGACCCTCTCGGCGATTGGCGGTGGATTGACGCTCTCCTTCAGATCCGTCGTGTTGGTCAGCTTCGGCTCCGCGTCATCCTCGATATTCGCCTCCAGCAATTCCCTCAGCGCCGTCGCCAGTTCGGTCTTCTTCTCACCGTTCTCCGAAACGTCGCAGGACTCCAGTTCTATCGTCGACTCGATTATGGCCGCTTCAACCAGATCGAGCTGTTTCTTCGACATTCCCGTTGATTCGGGTTTCTTCCTTATGCGCTCGCTGAGCGGTGGTATGGAGTGAAATATCTTGGGCGGCTCCTCGACTTCTTGTTCTACATCCATGCTCGACGAGACCGACTCGAACACCGATTCTTCCGACGAGGCTATCGAGGCTGTTTTGTTCGCCTCCGGTTTGGCCTGCTCTTGCTCCGGACTCGTCGACGATTTAACACCGTCGACAACGTCCACCGACGACGCCGAAGCTACCTCCTTGTTCTCCGGTTTGGTCTCAAATTCCTTGAAAACTCGTTCCTCGATCGCCTCCTTGAAAGATTCGATCTTTTCCGATGGTTCGTTGTACTTTGGATCCTCGATGTCGCGGTCCTCAGACTCGGAGTCCTCTTTCGAGCTCTCCATGAGACCCTCTATGCCGTCCATGCTCTTGTCTCTCTCCAAGCTCGTTTCGATCTTCTCCTTGTAATCGTTGCCGTCGTCGCCCGTTATTTTCTTCATCTGCGCCTCGACGTCGAACTCGTCGATCCACGCGTTGTCGTCGCTTCTGGCCTCTTGGCATCTCTCGTAGGCTGGAGAACGACGATCGTCCTCGGAACGCTCGTTTTCGCTCGCTATGGAAACGATCTCGGCTATGCTGCCGCCGAACTCGAGCCTCATCTCTGCGACTCGCTGCTTAAGCTCGGCGTCGGACTCCATCGCGGCTATCGGCGAGCTGAGGTCCTCGAGTTCCGTGTCCGGCTCGTTTTGATCGACTATCTCGACCGTGCCCTTCTCGATTTCCGGCGAGCGAGGTTCTCTTCTTATCAGAGGCTTTCTCTTGACGCTCGTCGCGAACGAGTGAGAGTTTTCCGTTTTCACGTCGTCGATCTCGTGCTCCCGCTTGAGAGACGGCTTCGTCTCGTTTTTCAAGAAGATCGAGGGTTTAGCTTCGATAGGGGAATCCGTCTCCATCGGCTCTGCCTTGAATTCATCCTTCGATTCTGGTTTCGTCACGTCAGGCTCGATCTTTACCGACAATAAGGTGGGCTTTGCTTCCGGCGTTTCAGTGTCGTTCTCGGTCTTGACGATCGACGACTCGACGACGCTCGTCGCTATCCTCGATTTCGCTTTTCTCTCGAAAATCTCTGACTCCGAATTCGTCTCCTCCTTTATGGTCTCCGACTCGTAGTCCATTCGCGTTCTGCCTTCCAGCGACAGGGGCGATTGCGGCTGCTCCGTAAAATCATGCTGAAACAATAAGTAAAGATAACTGATTATTATTAGTCCATGTTTATGCGATTTGCATAATATAAATCCTGGAACACCGGACACTTGTCGTTTTCATAATGGCGAGCAAAAAAATTCGGCACTAGACAGTAGTCAAATGAGTGCTACATTTTTTAAATCGTTTATACACACTTTTACGCATCTATTGATAATAGGAGATGCTTATTTGTATTACGGCAGATGTCCTTAACCCAGAAAACCATTAATTGCAATGGGTTTGCAAAAATATTGAGAAGTTTTTGCAAACCTTTTTTCTGCAAGATGTTTTAACAATTCATTAAAAAAATTAATTGTAAAAAATCAGAAAATCAGAAACCCTTTAATTTTTTCATTTTAGATGAATTCCTTGATGTTTTTAAAATTCTTTAAATAAAATGAGATATTTCAGCCGGCTAAGCCGGCATATCTGTACAGCCCTAAATCGATGCGTAAAAGTTTGTACAAACGACTTTAAAAATATAGCACTTATTTGACTAATTTGAAGCGCTCCAACCTCCCTAAATGTTTACCGAAGCACCGCATCGATGCATACACGGTTCCAAAAAAGAAATCTAGTCTTCCTAGGCTTCCCGACATCAGGAAAAACATTGTACCTCGTTGTTGCAGAGAGTAGAATTGGTGTTGGTGACATCGGGAACGAGTAGAGTGGGTGTAGTGGGCGGAGTGTAATTGTCCGAGGACAAGCTCTCCCTGGCGATTCTCCTCTTCTTCGGTGGTGCAGCAACAACTTCGTTGGGTGGGCTCTCGGGTCTGCTGTTCGGCGAGTCGCACTCCTCAGAGATGGCCTGGCGGAGCCAGCGTTTCTTCGCCGACCCGGACGACACGGGGCACCCAGCATTGTTGGTAACGGTTTGCTTTCGCTGCGGCGGCGAGTCGATGATGCCCGACACGGAATTAGCGGCCTGCACCAGAGTGGCGAGTCCCTTGGCGGCGTAGCTCTGCGTGAGAAACTCCGGGGACGGATCGGTCGGTGACAAAAAGTCAGCCGGTCTCGAGTTCGCCGGGCAAACAATTCCAGATGTCTGCGCGTTCGATGTCGGCGACGATACGCGTGCGGTCTGCATGTAATTCTGCGGTGGATCCGGCGACTCCTTGAGCCACTCGTTCATGAGTACTTTTTTGGTCTTCGGAAATTTGAAACCCGGTGCGAGGGGCCCAACAGCGGCAGCGACGAGCAGACAGGCCGACGATAGCGGGGTGGACGGAGTTGAGCTCTGCGAGCTGCTGCTCGCACCGCTGTCGCAGGTTGGACTCTTGTTCGGAGCGGTTTGCTGCAAAGGCGGCGAAATCGGTCCGGGAACGGACGAATTCGCTAGAGCGAGCAAAAGTCCGGCAGCCGTCGGTATTCCCTGATTGGCTGAATCCCTCGCGGCCACAGAGTCGTCGTCATCCTTCGTCGGTGTGTGCAAACGATGAGGCGAGTAGAGCGCGTCCCTGTTCGGCAGACACATTTGACTCGATGATGGCGGTGATTGCATCGAAACGCTCTCCTCACCGGATGATAAATCCGAATCTGCGGAATTCAATCTTGTCCTTCGCGAATTGCTCTGCGAGTGAGAACTGCTCGTTGTCCGCGCTCGACCCTTCCTCCTCTTCCTGCGTATCGGTCTCTCGACGCTGTGTTGCTTCGACTTCGCCGTGTTGCCCGGCGTACTGTCACGATCATCGTTGTCGCTGTGGGCTCCGCCCGATTCCTTCCGTTGTGCAGTTCTCGCTTTCACCTCCTGCTTCCTCTGTTCGGCTTTCTCCAACCTCTCGAAGGCCTTCATTATAGCCTCCATTTTGCGCTCTTCACGGGTCATCTTTTTCTTGTCCTTCTTGGATTCTTGAACAGGCGCCGGTGGAGCCGCTGCAACGGTCGGAGGTGAGATCTGTTGCGGCGGAGGCTGCGCTGGTTGCGGCGCCTGTTGGGGTGGCTGTTGTTGCTGCTGTTGCGGTTGTTGTTGCTGCTGTTGTTGCTGCGGAGGCTGCTGTTGCTGCTGTTGCTGGGGTTGCTGTTGCTGCTGCTGCTGAGGCTGAGGAATTTGCGGTGTCGTTCGCAGCGGAGACGGCTGTCTGGGCTGCGGAACTGGCGATGGTTCTTTCTTCGGTGAGGGACGCGTAACGGTCGCTGTCGGTGTCGGTGCGCTCGCGACGACGCTCGCGGCTCGTCGCGGCTGCACCGTCGGCACGGGAACGGTCGTCGAGCTCGGCGCGGAGGCTTGCGTGACGCTCGTGCTCGAGACCGCTGAAAGCGAGTCGCTGTCCTCGCAGACGGTGTTCCTGCGACCTCGCCGCCTTCTCTCACGACCGTCGGCGTTTTCGGCCAGGGCGCCGTTGCTTCCTCGTCGCGCGTTCAACTGTCCGGCTGTCGCGATCTGGCACATCCGCGGATTGTTGCACGCGCAGACCAGGGGTAAGATCGACGAGTTTGGATTCGGCGAGAGCATCAGATCGTGCTGCTCGTGGCGAATCGTTATCTCGGCGTTCTTCTCGATGGCGGTGCTCGTTACGATGTAGAGATGAAGCGTTCCCTTCTCGATGCAGTGCTTCACCTCGGCGTTCGGCTTACAGCTGCGGCGGACGAAACGCGCGTCGTTGCCGTACGTTCGGGTGTCGACGCACACCTCGGTGCCGTCACGCGGCAGACGGTAGAAAAATACGAAGGGACCCGGACGCTGGGCGTGCTGACGACCCTGCGGATGCGACGGCCTGTGCTGCGTGCTCAGCATGTACTTTCCTCGTAACTCGAGCACCGGGGTACTCGGTGGAAGATACATCGTCGCTACCAGGTACTGCGGACAGGAAGAAATTTTACAAAATTAAATCAATATTGTGATGGAGATTTTTTTTGCAGAGGGAGTAGTGGAGAGCGCGACATCGAAAAAAATGCCTCGTTTCCGTTTTGCCTCGCTCCGCCTCTGACGAGGGTTCAGAGACATAGTTCTGCAGTTAACTTTCATTTTAATAGAAAAAAAATAAAGAAATATAAAAAGCAAATAACACGTTTTGTGCCTCAAAGATTCGTTACCGCCGTAAAATAAAAAACGAGTGCTCCGAACGAAAAGACTTACCCTCAGATTGTTGCTGTGAACATTGAGTCTGCACTTTCCGGTAGCGGCGACGTTCATATTTCCCTGTCTCAGATCGCTGTGCGTCCCGTTAACCTTTATGCTCGATATTCTCGCTCTCAGTTCGGGACTGTAGTGATTCGTGACGGCCTCCTCGTATCTCTCGATCCACTGTCGAAGCGGTGCCATGTTCGATCCCCAAGCGTCCTGAGTCTCCTCTTCTCGATCGTCCAGGCTCATTCTTCTCTTGGCTTTTCGCTTGCCCGGTCCTCGCTTCGCCGTTTCCTTCTTTCGCACCGCGCTCGTCTGGCGCGGATGCTGCTCGCGTCTCTGTCTCTTCGCGACGTTGTTGTTGTTGTTGTTGTTGTTGCTATTGTTGTTGTTCAATCTTCGCAACTGTGGAGGAGGATCGGATTTCCTCCGAGCCACTTGTTGCGGCTGTTGTTGCTGTTGTTGTTGTTGCTGCGCCTGCTGTTGCTGCTGCTGTTGTTGCTGCTGTTGTTGTTGTTGCGCCTGCTGTTGTTGCTGCTGCTGTTGTTGCTGCACCTGCGCCTGTTGCTGCGCCTGTACCTGTTGTTGCTGCTGCTGAATCGTGCGCTTCTTCGTTGCAGCGTTGACACCGACGTCCGTGTCCGCCGAACTCGTCGACGACGTCTCCGACGACGTGTCCGAGTTCAAAAGCTCCTCCCGCTTTCGCATCTGCAACGCTCGGGCCCGTTGCCGGTCGACCCGGCGCGGCCGACAAATCTCGCAGAGATACTCGTCCGGAATGTTTGAGCGATCTATGCCCATGCAGTCGACATGCTGCCACACACTGTCGAAAGAATAAGAAAAATCAGTCAAATTTAGTGTCGCAGTGATTTTTGATAAACGAACTTATGGACGAAAATATTGCGTCGATGTTTTTACTCACAGGCAGCGATCGCAGCAAATCATGTATCCGTCGTCGTGCTCGAAATCACTGAAAAAAGGTAACAGCGGGTCAGCATTTTTTGTTTATTTATTTATTGCAAAAAATATTACGATACATTTATTACGAAAAAGATTACGATTTATTTATACAAAAAAGATTAGGATTTATTGATCGCAAAAAAAGTAATAACGAATGGTGAAGTAAACTTACCATATGCATCGGGTAATGCTGTCCTCGTCGTCACCCTCGCCTTCCGGCGCGGTTTCCGTTTCCTCACCCTCGGGCTCGGCCTCTCGTCCCGCCTCGCTGCTGATCGCACTCGCCGCGTCGTCGGCTGCGTTGCTCGCGCTCACAACTTCGAAAGTGAACAATTAAAACACATTGAAGAAACAAATAAAAATAATTTTTTTTTTAGATCTCAATCGAACGAGAGATGCGAAAATGGCGAAGCTGAAGGAGTAAGATCAAACTTACCTTGGCTGTAAATAAAAGGATGCTGGAGAGTGACGGTCGACGCACCGGCCCCGTTGACCGGCTGCTGCTTCGGGTGCGGAGGCGGCGAGGCCGGAGGCGGCGTTCTCGGAGGCGGTGCACCGTAGTTGTGGTCTTGGAGGACAAACTGGAGACACTACAATTAGACGAGGGATTTGCTTCAAACCATGCAAAATCACACGGTCGCGAGAGCGATCAACGCTCGCGACAATATTTTCAAGATAATCGATGAATCATCGAGAATCCCAAAATGGGTGTTGAGAATTTTTATTGTAACAATGCATGACCACTCCCAAGATACGAATGTGGGAATTTGAAGAGTGAAGATTGATGGGCTTGTGGAGTAAACAATCGAGTGTTCTCGCAATGAGAGTTTAAGTACAAAATTTAAGAAAGAAAAAAAAAGTGAATTGCAAGAGTAAAAATATTGAGAAATACTCCTCATCTTATCCGTCGCAATCAACGAAATTACCTCGTAAGGTAGCGGCATTCTTCGCACGGGTGATTGAGGCCTTTGAGACTGGGACTCTTCCTCCTTAGACGTATGAGACTCATTTTCAATCCTGCAACAGCAAAAAAATCCCATCAATAAACGATCCCAAAAAAGCGAATTAAAAAAAAAAACCATTTCTTCAAGACACAAATGTTACGTGAGTGATTTTGCAGTTACCGGTAAGAAATAAATGAGCTTACTTGGCCTCCATATCCCGTCGAGTTTCCGCGGTCGTAACAGGCAGCATAGTTTTTATCTGCCCAGTCTGGCTCCTCGGCTGTTGGGCGTACTGCGGTGTCATGATCAATTGTTTCTGCTGTATGCTCTGCTGCTGTATCTTGACCGGTTGATTCTTGTGAGCGAGCATGTTCGACGCGCCGGGCGTCTGTTGTGGCAGCAGAGTCCTTATGCTCGGTTTGTGGCCCGCGGTCTGATTGGCCGATTGGCCCTTCAGAGCGCTCATGTTCGTGTTCAACGAGGTCTTTATACCGGTCACCTTTTGTTGCGCGTTGTTCCGCTGTACCGCAGGTTTCTGAGCGGGAATAGTTTTTATGCATCCCGGTTGTTTCTGCGGCATCGGCGGACAAGCAGCGACGGAGTTCGTTTGCTGATGATGTTGCTGTTGACCTTGGAAAAAATTCACCTGTTGCTGTTGCTGAGGAGATTGAATCTGTTGATTAGCCTGAATGATCTTGACCGGCTGGGCGTTGGCGGCGCGATTCGGGCTCTGAACGACCCCCTGAGGATTCGCTTGTTTAACGACGTTCGTCGCTTTCTGCTGTTTAGAGCCTCCGGAATGAATGACCTGCGGCTGAATTTTCGTAGGTCCGACCCTCATCACCATTCCCTGTTGCTGCTGGCTCTGCTGTTGAGTCTGCTGAAGCAGCTGAACTTTCCCGCCGACCATCGTCTGCGATCTTTGATTTCCCACAATCCCCGGTACAGTCCCAATTTTCTGTTGCCCTCCCGCTATGACTCCGAGCGTAGTTCCTCTCTGCACTGGCATCGTCTGAGACTTCTGCAAAGTCGGCATCGCGCCCTGACCTCTCGACTGTTGACCGATCGCCGGTCCGCTCGCGACGATTTTCTGTACCTGCTGTTGACTCTGCACGTTGACCTGATGAATCTGCTGGTTGTTCTTTTGCACTCCGGCTGTCGCCGGAGCGATCGGCTGCTTCTGGACGTTGTTAACGACAGCTCCGTGCTGCTGCTGATGTCTCTGGACGGCCAGCGTCTTTTGAGGCATAACAGGCAGCTTGTGCTGCATCACTTGAGCCTGACTGATCTGCTGCTGTACTTGTGGCTGGCCCTGATGAGCCTTGCTGTTCGGATTGTTTGCCGCGTTTCCAGCGACCTTCTGATTGGCGAATCCTTGCTGCTGCTGCGCCTGACTCGATCCCTTGCCAGCGGCGTTCTGTCCGACGGTTTTCTGGACTATCGGTTGCTGAACCCGCTGCATACTCGCGTTGTTCAACACCTGATTTATCGTTATCTGCTGCGTCTGGCACTGGCCGACGCTCGTCAGCGAAGCCTGCGGCTGCTGCTGGTTCTTCGGCATCGATTGAATCCTCGACACCGGCGTTCTGTGCACCTGACTGTTTATGCTCGCTATGGTTTTAACCTTCTGAAAATTTACCGTCTGTTGGCTCAGGCTACCTGTGACCGGTACGCCTGGCGCCTTGACCTGTATCCTGTGGATATTCTGCAGGTTGCCGATCGCGTTTATCGGTTTTATTCCCGCGAGGCTGTTGACCATGTGCTGTACCGGAAGCTGCAATTTCTGGTGCATCGGCGAGTGAGGAACGGCCGTTAACGTCGCCATGGCTGTCTGCTGCTGGTTCTGCTTGTTCTCGTGCGTCGTCGAGGGTATCTTCGCCGGTTGGTTGGAATTCTGGGAAGAAACGGCTGCAGCCTGGGCCTGCGGGAGACCCGAAGTCGCGACGCTGTTCGCGGTCATTGCTGCCTTTATCGTCGGATGAGGAGGATTCGCCGGTGTCGTAGCGGTCGCTGGATTCGAGATTGTAGCGATGTTCGCCGTGACGCTGCTGCTGGCTTGTAGGCTCGGCGTTGCGTTTTGCTGCTGCAGCTGACTCGTCGACAGTGGCAATTTCTGCGACACGACTCGAGTGGTCAGCGCCTGTGTCGTGCTGGTCTGGGATCCGACGATTCTCGGTGGGTCCCTGTTGGCGGCTCTGCCGACCGGGTAGACAACCGTGGCTTGCTTCGACGGACCGCACACGACGCTGCTCGTCGCCGATGCCAAATTGCTCGTCACGACGACGGTGTTTTTCGTTACTTGAGATGAAGCCAGCAAGCGTGCCTGCTGGCCGTTGTTCCCCGGATAGACGGCCGGCGTCTTGACGCACAAGCCCGGCAAGCTCGGTGGTTGGCTCGACGCGTCCCGCGCCGTCTGATTCACCGACGATGTCGACGACGACGACGATGACGACGATGGTGAGAACGACGACAGCGACGAACAGTCCGTCGTCGAGATCGATCTGACCACGCCGCTTGTCGTTCCTATCACATTCTTATCGCGCTCCTCGACGTTCTCCAGTTGCAGAACGAAACTCATCGTTGTCGTTTCGGGCTTGGCGACGACGTAGTCGATACTGTTGTTGCAGACGACGACGAGACCGTCGCTCGGTACGGAGGCATCGCTGATTTTTTCGGCCAACGAGGACGACGGCACCAGAACGGCTATTCCCGTAGGGGCCGCGCTCGACGCGGACGCGGTTCCTCCAGGTGGTCCGGGTACCGTGGATTTCTTCTCCTCGGACACACCGCCGCCCGGTCCATCGGCCCCCGTTAACTTTATCACCGACGGGGTCGACGTCTTGAATGCCTTGACGGTAACGTTCGATGATTAATTTCAACGTTTCTAAGCCACCCGGGGGAACACTCGGGGCGTGAGGGCTCCCTGCGAAACTTGCTATCCCTCAACGGCGGCACGCGCTCCAGCGATGCCGAGGGTAATCCGCTCGAGTTATTTGAGAACTTTCGACCATAGACTGAAACACAGAAACGGGAATAATTAGTCATTGGTTCAGTGCTGTTTGCAGGTTTCTTTATACCTAAATTCTTCTTTTTTTAGTTTAACGTTTGAATTTAGGTTTGCGGTTGGATTTGGGTTTAGGTTCAGGTTTGGGTTTTGGTTTGCATATCGATAAATAATTCTTTTTCATTTTGGGTTTAGATTTGTGTTTGACGTACAGAAAACTGATATCCATCCATCCATGGTACAAGTAACTATCGTTCCGCACCCCGTTTACTTTCCGAGTTACTTCTCAACAGAAAGATTGGCCTGGCAAGTAGTTTTTTTTTTATTTGTTCTTGCTTCAAACTGAAGCTACGAGCGAGTTGCTATATTCGAGAGTGGAGAGGAGAGGAAAAGGCGGAAGAGTTTATACGAGCCCGTATACCAACGAATCGCTCGAGGGAATCGACTGCCATAGCGAACCGCTTTCACGGAGACTTCGAGAACTCGGTCTACACACAGCGGTAGCTCGTCGGAGTTAAGGCTTATCAATTCATCGCCTTCCGAATAATTTTCGCGGAATGCGATGAAAAACAATTCGGCGAGCATTTCGTCCGACTCGATACATTCTTAGGGTCTTTCGTCGGGCGAAGGCGGACGATAATATTAATATTCGGCTGACGAAAAGCGATGTTGTGGCTTCGCACCGTCGCACTCGGCGGTCCCGACGAGGAAAGGGTTTCGCGCCGGCTGGACCAATAACATCGTTCCCGCATGCAAACGGGTAAACAGTCGCGCTGACACGAAATTTCTCCACGACTCCGCGAAACTTCCGAGAAACGGATAAATCTCCGTGGTCCGGAGAGGCTCGCGTGTCGGGGCGGTCGGAAATTCGCCGCAGCCTTGGGACGAATATAAACGGGCGTTGAGAGACCCACAGACGAGACACTCGTTCGGCTCGGCCGCTCGGATGATACGTCGAGATCGAATCTTGACGTCGATGAGGGGACATTGAGGAGTTATTGAAAATTTTGTTTCGTTTTTTTTCTTTTTTTCATGGAGGGCCGAAAATTGGTCGGGGATTTTCTGAGGACACTCCTTACATTTTGCTGCCTTTCTCTCGTACGCGATACAGCGAGCGGACGAATAGCAATAATAATTCTGGCCCACCAAGGCCTCCCGCGGATCGTGTTTCTGCATAACAACTTCATTGTCTTTGTTGCTCGAGGACATACTTTGTGAAGTTCATCCGGGAAAAATACGCTCGTTAGCTCGTCGCAAACTGCTCGGCCTCGTGGCCCCAGAAATTGATACTTTTTGTTGTTGTTTCGAACGAAAAAAAAAACACTGAAACTCGAAGGTCGACACTTTGTTGACATTTTATTTTATTTTTTTATAAATCGCTCCACACTTTTATGATCGAAAATATTCGAAAAATATATATTTTGAGAAATCTTAATTTTTTAATTTTCCCATCTAAATTTTAAGATTAATTTCTCGCGTAAGTAATTACTCTTTCTTTAAGGTGCCTCCTATCGTTGGGCACATTTTTCAGGAATATCCTTTATCAAAATAAAAAAATATATATATAAAAATAAATGTTGAAATATTTTCAGAAAAACACTTGCTTGACGGAAGTGGAAAAATATAGCACACGAGAGGTAAAGGATAACTAGTAAGTATGTAAATGGACGAGGAAGTTGGTCGTAACCGGCGGAAAGAGATATCATCGTTTATCATCGACGTTATAATTGACGCGTAACGCGGCTTCCGGTCATTAAAGCCGAGCGAAAAAGAGCTCGGTAGCGAGCGTACGCAGAACGAGCGAGGTAAGTCGCGGGGACCGTCCCGCACCTTGGCAGTGATTTCGATTTCCCAAAAAGGAGAATTCAACGCCGGAGACGGAGGGACGCCCGACTCGGAAATCCGTTGGCTGAGGTTATGACACGGACGATCGGGTGTATTATTAATACACAACCGGTGGACGAACTCATTGCGGCTCGCGCCGGCTGATGTAATTTCGCAAATGCGCGGCAATCGTGCCGCCGGCCAAAACGCCGCCTCAAATACGCTTCGCTGGGATACGAAACGATAGTGAGTCATCCTATAATACACCGGCGTGGTCATAAACTAAAAAAATAAAAATAAATACAAAAATATAACAAATATCAAAGCTGAGTTAAAATGTCACAACCGTGTGAAGTAAACGATGCTCTAACGCAGTTACACTCGAAACGCTGTGTCTAAAAGTGCAGCTGCAAGGTTAAAAAAAAATGCCATGAATAAAAAATTGTAAATTTCATTAAGTTAATGAAGTTAACATGTTATGATTCTTTGTAAATTGGAACGCGGATAAAAATGAATTTTTGTATGTCTTCAGATAATAACAATATATATATATATATATTATTCATAGAGCCGATAAATGTAAGCTTCGGTGCAATGGAGTGCGGATAGTGGCTAGAGTGGCATCCGGGGGTCTTCTCGTGTACGCAACTATCTCTACCCAGTCGGTTGAGCAGGCCAGCTCCAACGACAGTCACCGACGATTATGTGCAGTCTGTATATATATATTCGTAGCGTCGGTCGCGGGACAGTACGGACGACAAAATGGGCAACGCTCGTGCGCGGGACACACACGTACAGAGAGAACATACAAACTCTCGCACACGCGTGTAGTTTCCCCTCTTGTCGCCCCGATGCCGGTTCCGTTGGCAGCAATGGGATCTGCTGCAACGGCGACCTACTTGGCGTACCTCGACCCTCGTGCATTGATTCGATGCACGAAACCCGAATTACATATTCCCCAAACGAATTCGAAAACCTAACACTTTAGCCTAAAAACAACAATTAAAAAAAATTTTAAATCCCCCTTTGAATCTTATTTACCGACAGAGAGGAACGGTAGCGTAGATATTCGTTAAATGTTATTTTGTACGATGAAATGTTTATTATTGTTATTGTTTATTTTTTATTTTATTTTTTCCTTGCAAGGAAAAGCTTTGTTCCGAATGACATGTTCCCCAAACGAATTCTGAAACCACCTAACATTTAAGCCTAAAAACAAAGATACAAAAATAAAATAAAAATCACCCTTTAAATTTTATTCATCAACTGGGAGCATCGGTACCGAAGATATTCGTAAAAGGTTACTTCGTGCGTTCAAATGTTTGTTATTGTTATTGCTTATTTTCAATTTTTCTTTTTCCTCGCACACTGAGAAAAAACATTGGTTGGATTAACCAAAAGTCGCGGTGACATGCATTCAAAGCTGTTATTTGTTTGGTACAAATAAAGCATTGTCTTGTTAAACGATTATTTGCTTCAATTTATTCAAAATTTGTCGATTGGAACAAACATTTTTGTTGTACCAACAAAATACACCTTTGAACGTATGTCATTTGCTTAATCCAACCAATCCTTTTCCTTCAGTGCAGGCAAAGTTTTATTCCGAATTAGAGATTCCCCAAACGAAGTCTAGAACTATTGAACAATTAAGCCTAAAAACAAAAATAAATTATAAAAAATCTTCCTGTGAATTTCATTTACCGACTGGAGGCAACGGTACCGCAAATATTCGTTTAACTTTATTTTGTACGTTCAAATCTTTATTATTATTATTGTTATTCTTATGGTTAGATTTTTTATTTTTTATTCCTCGGAGCGAAAGTTTTGTTACAAGTCGGATGCTCGGTAGTTGCATCTGGAAATTCTTCGAGCTGTCGGAGAGAGCCCGGTGAAATATCTCGGGACCTTGTGTCGTGTCTCGCCAATAACCGGTATCCGGTTCTCTCTGCGCTCGAATGTTTTTTCTTTCTTTTATTCTTTTGTTTTTTACACTCGCAGTTTCTCGCTCGGCGAAACGGAGTGCAAGGGTTGAGATGAGTAGAGGTGGAGTGGGGGAGAGGTGAAGAGCGCGAAAGGAGGTATATTGGCGTGCAGTGGGTGAGGACTGCGAAGATCATCCGTTCTAGCCATACGACGGGGGGTTTCTGCTATACCTCGCGGCATTTACCTCAGCCTCGTGCGCGAAATTGACGCGCATGTGCGCGCCTGCGTGATGCGTATGTGTGGAGCGAGGTACAACGAGCGTAGAGACATACGTCGACGGCGCAGAGCCAAACGGGCGTAATTACCGTGCCAAAGTATGCGAGTTACGCCCTTTGTATTTTCAGTCCTCGATTTTATGTTTTTATATACCTAAACATAGGGGATTTCACGTCAAATCGGTCAATTTTTTTTTTAGTATGATGTTGTTACCGACCCATAAGGGTCTCGGGATTTTTTTTCAGATTTTTTTACACCACCAGTGACATTTTTGACTCCTCGAATAACCAATTCCAAAAACGCCGTTTTAAAAAAATCTGAAAAATTCACACCGATTCTATGATTTAAAATACGACTTTTTAGCACCATCCAGCTCAATATTTACTATTTTCTTTTTACGTGTTTGTAATTATAACAATTGTACTCGGGCGTTCTGGTATTTTTTTATAAACCTCGGAAAAATTGAAATCCATCGATATTTGACAAAGTTATAACCGATAAAAATAATAAATATTGAGGTCGCATTATCCTGTGCTGTTTAGAAACATATTTTTAATCATGGAATCAGTGCGAATTTCTTTAGATTTTTAAAAAAGGTGTTTTCGGAATTCGTTTTTCGAGGATTTAAAAATTTCTCTGGTGAAAAAAAACCTGAAAAAAATTCCTAGACACCGGTCGGTAACAACATCATATAAAAAAAATTAACAAAATCATGTTAGAGACATCAACTGCTGATTTGACGTGGAATTCTCCACACACACACACACACACACACACACACACACACATATATATATATATATATATATATATATATATATAGGAAAGAACTACTGAAGCGAAGGCGAAACCCCTCGTCGATTATCCAAGCGAGCTCCCACCACGGTAGGGGGGCATCGGACTATAGTAAGAGACTCCAGAAATGGTGAACTACTCTGCACGCCATATTACGACCACCCTGGCTTCTTCGTTTTCTTGTTATTATTCTGCGCAACACCGGCCGATAATCGAAAGGGCACACTCAACGCGGTTCGCTATTGGAGTTACGCCCCTTTGATTTTCACCGGGTCTATGGATCTCTGGGAGTATAAATATTCGAGCGAAGCTTTTATTACCGAGCACCGACCATGAAACGAAGTAAAGAGAACACATCCGCAGGGCATAACGCCCGGCGTGTTCTCTCACGACATAGTACATGAAACTCTACAGGCCATAAGCCAGGCTTCGACAACTTCACGACAACGGCCTATTGTTTTCGAACTTGGAAAGTTTTTAGAGCCGGAGTCGCCGGCCACCGATCGGAAAATAACGTTTCAGAAGTTGTACCGACCTTGAGACTCGAGACTATGTTCGGATAATATTAGATCGAAGGAATTTTATTTAAAACATTTTATACTGTATTTTTTTTTTTTAGATTTTATGATAATATTTTGCTCATCGGCTATTCAGCTGTGTGAAGGATCGGCAGCCCAAACGAATTTTCATTCGGCAAGAGTTTACGAATACCGCTGACGGTAATGAAAACTGTAATGGATTTTTTAAATGTTTCCAAGCATTCACTACCAAAATCAAATTCTCACATAAAGATCCCTCCATTTTCGCGTAAAAATGTGAATTCCATCGCAGAATTATCTCCGCCCTTGAAAAAAACCAATTACAGATTTCTTTACCGACCGAGCGGTGAAGAAAGAGAATCCGCGTCGCCTCGATGTCCGCAGAGACTCAACGCAGACATTGCAACGAGCAAAAGTATTATCGAGACAGAGTTCCTCGTGAATCGCAGCGAAATGCAAGCCGTCGACGAGGCAACGAGGGGGACAATTGGTCTGCGAGCCGGCGACGCGCACGTTCAATTATTCGAAGAATATAGAGTCGCCGAAAGGTCGGGGGGTCAGGAGACATCGGATCGCGGGCAGAGCCGAGCCGCTCGTCGAGAGACTTGAAAATAATTCTGCGAACGAGGCATCGAAAGGCTCCGGTGTACTTCGACTGACGCCGAGCGTTGTATTGCACAGAGCTATTTCCTTTCTCGTCGGTTCTTACAACGGGCAAAGTAATGTTTCTGCCGAGAGAACGCTCTCTCGAGAGGTCTCCCCGAAGTGCACTCGACGAGTGCACCGAGGCGAACACGGGCCAGGGATTAATCAGACGGGAATGCGAGCGCTCACGTAGAAAGATGAAAGTATCGGGCACGAGTGTACCGCTCGGGCGTTACACCGAGCCACCGGTGATACTTTCTTATATAGGCGAGGCTCTCTCCCCTTCGAGCCACACAAAGAAATACTAAAACGGCTCGTACAAAAGAACGGCTCGCTCCGCGAGGGGACCTGTTTCGATTCAAATCAATTTCGCTACAGCTGTCCCAACAGCCAGCTTGGACCAAGGATCCGGTAATTAAAAAAAAAAAAAAAAAATCGTTTGAAAAGCTATCATTCCAATATAATAATTTGGACGATTTTTTTTTTATTTATCCAATCACGGATCGGAAATTATCTGCAGGGATGTCTATAAAGATATGGAGAGTAAGATCGAGTGAAACAATGTCCTCGTCAACCAAAAGCTCAGCGAGACCTTTTTCGATTGGAATAAATTTCGCCGCAGCTGTCCCAACAGCCAACTTAAACCAACGATCTACCAATTAAAAACGAATAAAATAAAAAAAGCGTTTAAAAAAAAGTTATCATTCCAATATAACTCAGAGAATTTTTTTCTCATTTATACACACAGATAGAAAAACGACGGCATGACGACGGAACGTTGACGGTATCAATGGTACGATACTCATTTAACGGCACGTTTTTCTATCTGGGCAATCGCGCCCGGAAATGAAATATTTCTCCAACGGGATGTCAACAAACATATGGAGAGTGAAGACCGAGTGACGAAACATCCTCAAAGGGGGCTTCGGAATAATGAATATAAAAGTGTTCTCGTCAGTAAAATGAATTTCTCTCAACGTAGCGAGAACGACTGTAACAGCCGTGTAAGGACGAGAGAGCATCCCGCGCTCGGGGGGCGTTCGATCTTCGTGGCGAGGAGCCGGCGCGAAGTAGCAAAAGGGGGAGAAGGAACGCCGACGAGAAGAGTACAACTGCATGGCAGGAGAGGCGGAGGAGAGCGAGGCGAAGACGACGCTAGCGCTGCCGGGCCATTGTGCGCGGTTCGCCATTTCATCCAAGGTTACTCCGGCGCGGCACGTTCGAGCGGGCACACGCGCTGCGCGCGCATGCGCACTCGGGGACGGTCGGACGTCGTTCCTCCTGCAATATTCGAGCCAACAGTCGAACACACTGGGCCCTCTGTGTTCGTTGCACCGGAGGACTATCGCGGTTAGGATTTTTCTGCAGCGTTACAGAAAGTTTCTCTTTCTCCCTCGCCGCGGCCTGTTTAACGCTCCGGGCCGAGCGGACCGGGAGGAAGAGGAACAAACGAGAGACGAAACCGACTCTCGTGTCCCCGCTAAGCTCGTTCGACCATTGACGCACCGCGGAATCTCCGGTGCACGCGCCGACGACACGGAGGCTGAATACAGCCGCGGCTCAATTGCAAACGGTCTCTCCACAGTCACCGCAGCCCGTGGAAAATTATTATTACGATGATGATGACAACAATAATGATAATAAGAACGTGAACGCCTCTCACGCGGGGTACTCGAAGTCCGCTCGAGATGGCGATACTCGAGAGATCTTGGGACTCTTTTTTTTTTTTTTTCTGTCATTCATTCTTCGATGGCTCTCGATGTCACGATTATTGCGCATTCGGCCGAGCGTAAGCTTCCCACGTTTTCGATAGCGAGTCGGAGACTTTGCATACATTCGCTGAGCTACGAGTTGGCGACAGGGAAGGAGTAGTAGTTACTATAAAAGCATTTTTGCATCGTAAATATTATTTTCTAATTTACTCATTCTTTTTTTTCGTTAACAAAAAATAGGCTTGGATTAAACAAAAAAGTAATCCCAATAATCATCGAAAAAAAATTCAAATATTTTTTTTTGCCTGAACTCCGTGGACCTACCATGGATTAAACCGTGGATTGAACAAAAATGATCCTTTATAATCCTTTAAATTATTCTTCATTATTATCCGTCATACTTTTATAATTATCCTATATAATTTTTAAAAAATGATCCCGCCTTAAATAAGGCATACATTAATATGTCTGCCCCATTGACCGTGGTTGCTATTTTTTTTTAATTGTCGATTTATGAAAGCGCAAATTGCTTCGTAAATTCTGTTTCGCCTCAACGCCTCGTCGATGCGTTGTTCGATGCAGATAAATCTATAAATGAAATCGTCACTGTAAACGGATCTGTTAATCGAGGAAGAGGTAACAACGCCATAGACGGTAGGTCACGTGACGGGCAAACATCTGGTGATCGTTACTTCGTTACAGCCGAAGCTCCCGGGCCGGGGCAAAAACGCGCTCCTACATTCTCTCTCTATCTGGCTAATCTCGCTGGAGCGCGAGTTCGTGAAGCCAATAAAGATTACGCGCCGGTGGATAGCCGTTGCACGGATGTAAGCCGCGGTTTAATCGCCCTCGGCCGCGGAGACTTCCAGCATAGTGCAGCTCTCTGTGCTTTGCAGCATTGCGCGGCGAATTTTTTTCTTTTTATTATTATTATTATTATTTTTGTTTTAATTATGATTTTTTTTATTTGACTCGCTAACTGTCGGCGAATTTAACGATTTATTGCATACTATGTACGTGCACAAGAATGCGGGGATAATTAAAAATGCGATGTCCTCAGGTGGAATTGAAGTTTTGTTTTTTAACGATACTGCCGAGGAGACAAGCCCGTCGGCGGTTGCTACCCTATGCGGCGAAACGAGATAATATGCACAGACGTGCGCGCGCTGCGCGGCGCAAACACCGACCCTTGGAAAAAAAGCGCTGTTTTTCCCCCTCCCTAGAATTGGGCTTCGACTACTTCGCTAAAGCATTCTCACTCTCTCCTTGCCTCGTCGAGATTTTATGAAATAATATATTTTTTGTTTAATTTCGCCTTTGACAAAATGACGACATCGAAAAAGGGCTGTCTTCCCCCTCCCTAGAATCGAGCTTTATCTATTTCGCTAGAACATTCTCATTCTCTTTCCTTGCCTCGATGAGATTTCAGGATTTTTTTTTTGTTTTTTTAATTCCAACTTTGACAAAATTACGACTGGAAAAAGAGCTGTTTTTTCCCCTCCCTGGAATTGGCTTTATTTGCTTATCTAGAGTAATTATTTACTTATCTTTCTTGCCTCGAAGAGATCCCATGACATACAAAAAAGTTAACAACATTACGACCCTGGGAACCTTTGAGCTCAAGGCAAGCACCGAAAAAAAATACACATAGATATTGGAACATTTTTATGGCAATGACTTCAAAGGGGTCGGATGAGGATTTTTCATCGACGTATCATCGCAGCGTCGCTGAGGAAACCTATCCAAACGCTAGAGCGGTGCTATTATTAGACGGTACTTGTTCGGTTGCCACCCCCGAATATTACCTACCCACTTGGCTCTACCGCACTCTCGAATATTCGACTACCGGCCGACGAGACCCCACCTGGCGTACACAGCGGGCGTAGAATAGGGCGAGGCACGGGACAAATTTCTATCGACCCTTTGGATTGATTTAATTTTCAGTCAATGAAAGTGTATATTTTTTCGTAGCTACCATCTATATGTATGCATCTGTACACGTAATTGGATGCATCTATACACGTAATTTTTTCGGTTAGAATAGGGCGAGACACGAGAAAAATTTCTATGACCCCTTCGAATTATCCTAATTTCCAGTTAATGAAAATCTATGTTATTTTGCACCTGCCAATCATTGCATAAGCTTTTTATTTATTTATTTATTTATCTTTATTTTATATATCCTTAACATGTAAAAAAAATATATGTGTATAAACAAAGAATAATCATTTTCTGATGAATCTGGCTCGGACGCATCGCGCTCTGCAGACTTTTGTTCATCTACATACAGCTCGGCCAGCCGCCTCCGTTTCACAAAGGCCCCGCACACATGCATATATATCTATACATGTTATCTTTTTTTTTGCGAATAGCGACAGATCCCATCGAACAGGAGCAGCAGCGACAGCAAGAGCAGCGGCAAAGCCTTGTCCCCCCTTCGCCCCCCCCCCCCACCCCCCGGTCCGTGAAAGCTTCCTCGGCTGCGGTCGATACGATTTCACCTAGGTACAGGTACACACTGACGAATATACCAGACCAACCGGCACTTCGCTGTAAAGCCAGCTTGCCGTTGATACCGACGACCCTTCTCCCCTCTCCCCCCCCCCCCTCGCTCCATGACCGCATACGCTCGTCGGTAAACCACGTTGCAGCAGCTACGAGGCCACCAGCGAACGACGACGTTCGAGCCTCGAATCTCCATTATTCTCCGATACCTAGGGTTATTGCGTTATCGTATTCCGTGCGTGCTACTGCGAGCCGGGGGGGGGGGAGGGGGTATATCGAACTCCGCACACGTAGGCGGTGGGTAGCCTGTATATACGATTACAGTATTTAATCGACTGGCAAGAAGCTCGATTACACGGGGCATTCCGTGTTTCCTACACCCCCGGGCGTGTTAGGGTAGGTCAGGCAACAAACGCACGTAGCGCTGTACGCGATACCGGTCGATAATACGAACCGCGAATAAAACCGGTGAATATCACGGGAGGATATAAATACGATGAGACAATGTAGTCTGGAGTTTACTGGAAAATAACGTGAACTAAAAGTAAAGTTCATACCAAGTTGCATTTTGTTTGTTTATCGGTGGATGAAATTTTAGTCGCTTGTGTGTTGAATTCTTACTCTTTTTTGGTACATTATTTTTAAGTAAATATAATTTTTTTTTTTTTTTTTATTAGGATAAAAATCCATGGTGAAAGAGTTACATTTTTTACCGTCCGAAAAGCCTCGTGTTTTTTTTGTGGTATTTGTGATAACGGTATCGAGCACATTTTGTTACCTAATGATAAAACGACAGTAAAAAAACAAAAGTAGAAAAAAATATTATCTCGTCTGGCAGTTGGCTGAGTAAATGGGCGACAAACACCGACAGGATAAAGAGTAGCGCGGAGGAGCAGCGATGCATGTGTTTTCCTCCGTGTTCAGGGATGAGGTCGTTGTACTTGGCGTATACGCACACAGTACACTTTGCTCTGCGGTTGCCGTTCGCGACGATGGGTCACGGGATAACCGTGAGGAGAAGAGAGGTCGGCCCGGATTGTTGAGCCGGCGTATTTTCTACTTCCGGAATATTTTCCTTGCTCGCCGTCTACCATGCTATATGTGTACACACACATATAAATACATTTAAAATGTACCGGAAACAATACCAATTTTTTATTGTTATAATGTTTTTAAAATTTATTCGTGTTATATGTGCATATACACATGTAAGCGTTTAAAAAATGTTCCGGAAGAAAATTGAGATTTTATTTTTACTATTATTATTTTTTTATGTTTCATTGTGCAGTGTACTGAAAGGCGGGGAGTTTTTCGGTCCGGAAACGATGTATCCGTATGATTGAGCGGATCCGGTGAGCGGAGAAGCGCCAACAGCTGCTCGGGGGCTCAACGGGTGGTGGAAGCGGTCAAGCCCCAAGAAACGTTTACACGGTCAATACGCGGTGGCGAACAGTCGTTCCCCGAGCGTGTATTACAAAACTCGCGAGGGGGGTATCTCCAAGATAAACTGTTTCGTAATAGACTGCACGTTACTCACGGGATTGCCAGTTTATCTAGAATTTTTTTTCCTTTCTTATTTTTTACTTCCTCTGTTCATCGCTCTTTGCCCGAACGCGCTCCGAGTCATCATCGAACCTTATCTTATCTACCTCGATCGTGTTATGTACTCTTATCTTCGTGATCGATAGTTTTTCCTATCAGCCTGTAACCGCGTGAATTATTGTTCAATGAGTAACTACCTGCGGTACCCGCCTTTCCTTCCGCGAGAAAAAAAAAAACATGAAATCTTATCGGATTTCATGATACAAAAAAATAAATATAAGAAAAGGTTTTATTGTCCTCACTTTTTAAGACCATAATAAAGACCACTTTTAAGTCCATAGTAAAAACCATCATAAAAATCATCTCAAAGACCATAATTTATGGTGCGAATTATGTCTGAAAAAAATTAATACATATTCCGCAACTCTAATAGTTGATTTTTCATTGAACCACCCATTGTAACATAAAGCCCCTTGCCGGCGTTCGTGTAAAATCGATGGATTTGCAAACGGCGCAGAGCTCGCGGTTCGAAACGATCGCGCGCTGTCGTAGAGCGCCCGAGGGGCGAGGCAACGGCCACGCGGGCTATTTATTTAGCGGGCATTGGCGGCGGCATCGTCGTCGTCAGCGCGCCGGGTAGGGGGGAGGACTATGGGAGAAAATAGGAAAACGATGCCGCGGCAGAGGCGAATGGGCTACGCGGGTGCACAGCCGAGTGAGGAACCGCGGAGTTGAGCAGAACAAAAAAAAAAAAAAAAAAAGAATGAAAAGAAAACAAGAAAAAAAGAAAGACATATAGAAGAGTAAAGAGCGCGGGGACAGGGTTGCGGGAGAGCAGTGTTTGCAGCGCGGGGTCCGAAGAGCAGAGAGGGGGGCTTGTAGAACGACGAGGAAGAAGAGAGATGGCGGGGGCGATGGCGGAATCGGGATGGACGGGGCAAGGGACGCAGACCGAACCGGCAAGATGGACGCCGTCGCCGCGGCGAGCGCCGCCTGGAAGAATTTTTTGTTCTATTCCCGCCTTGAGCGTGAAATAAATTTTCCATCGGCTCCCTCTCGCTCGTCCCGGCCGACTCTACCACTTACTCGAGCATATTTTCATTATTATTGTTTTCGTTTATTCCTCTCTCCCAATGCAGAGTCGCGGTATAATTTAATGCGCGAAGAATCGAGGATTAGCTGTTTATCGAGAGAAGAGACGGATCAAACTATGTCCGAAACGTTCGTGGAAAGCAACGAGGGACGGTGCGGAGAGGCCTCCGGGCAAACGTCACATTGTTCCGGATGCAATGACTCGATTTCTCGGCTCTCTCGTGAATTATTCAAATAGCTTCATCACAAGCAAACGCAATTACGGTTCGGAGCTTCGCTGCATCGATGGCATTGCGGGCTTCGCCGAACCCGAGCATATGTTGTATCTCGCGTGTACGAGGCGTTAATACGCGGCTCGATTCGCTTCTCTATGCTGTTTGTTTGAAACTTTTTGCTTACGATAGCCACGCTTTTTGTACGTCAGAGTCTCCTCGAGAGCCGACGTAAGTTAGATCCATCGTTCGACGACTTCGACACCGACCACTCAGCGAAAGAAGCAGTAAAGATTAATGCTTGTTTTATTTGTGAGATTGCACTCCGTCGTGTAAGAATAGATATTGCTTCTTCACTATCGTGCCATCGAAAGAGAGCTCGGATGGATTTGTGAAGATCCTTCAAAGATTGCATCGCAAGCATTCGCTGTGCCACGTCAAACATTTTTCTTTGCTTGGCGTGGCGATAAGTTTTTCGAAGCCCTGCGAAGTTTCCAGGAAAGCGAAGGAGACTCTTGCTCTCCAGCGACGAGTTCCTGAAACCTAAAGTTGGATTACGAAGCCTGAACAAGCCTCCTTGGTTCCATGCTTCCTCACGCATCTTTACCGCATAGAAACGTTTTGTGGTTCTCTTTGCCTTGCTTTGAACGTAAGGAAATTTGACCATTGACGGTCAAAGTTTCCATCTTTCTTTAGATTTTTTCAATTTTGTCGCCTTGCTTTGAACTCAAAGAAATGTGCCCATTGTTGGTCAAATTTCTCATAGTTCTTTGGGTTTTTTTCAGCTTCTTCGCCTTACTTCGAACTCAAAGATATGTGCCCATGGATTGTCAAATTTCCCATCTTTCTCCGGGTTTCTTAGCCTTGCTTCGAACTGGAAGAAATATGATCATTGATTGTCAAATTTCCCATCTTTCTCCAGGTTTCTGAGCCTTGCTTTGAACTCAAGGAAATTTGCCCATTGAACGTCAAATTTCCTATCTTTCCCGGGTTTCTTTGCCTTGCTTTAAACTCAAGGAAATTTTACCATCGATGCCTAATTGTTCGTTCGGGTATCGGCTTGCCTGATGGCGTGGCCCGACCTGTCCGGTATCTCGCAAACTGCCTTCGAGTCAGCGGATCACAAGTAAATATCGATTCCAATGTTTTCGGAGCTCGAGTCTTCCGGAACAGAATTTTGTTCGTAGAAGAGCCGATGGATAAGCAATGTACAGAAGGACTCTCGCTGTGCGCTGACATTGGCTCGTCTCACTGGGATAATAATGGCAATCTTTTTTTTGTCTTTTTTTTTTCTCCGTTTTTTCTCCGACCGATCATAGGAAACACTGTTCGTTTTTGTTTTCGACGAATCGTCGAATAAATTTGCATGTTAAATAACAGTGTGTCAATCGCTGTTTCACCGAGGCCCGTAAGTTGCGCGCGTATACAATGTGGTTGACCTGCCCTCACACACAGACGACGACGACACACGATTTTCCCACAGCCCATTGCTGCCACCATACGGAACGAGAAAAACTTCGAATATCGGAAGTTTATTACAAACACTGTTTGTTTATAAATTATAAAATGTAAATAGAACATTGTCAACGGAGCAGAGGCAATATTGGCGACTGTCGACGGGCAGAGAGAGAGAGAGGGCAGGGACTCCGAGACCGTTGGATCTCCATTGTAGGGTTACTTGGTTAGGTGTCCCGAAAAATAAAAGAAAAGAAAAAAAAAAAAAAAATTGTGATAATTCAAACGACGAGGAGAAACGTCGAAGGGATTGTTGTTGACCCGTTGTTGCGAAACGTTAATTAATCGTTGACCGATCAATAAACTCTACGATAGATAGCTTAGATCGTAGTTTGTACGTCACAAAATGTTGAGCACCTACGGGGAGGCCGACGTAGACTCCGACGATTTAAGGTTGTTTTCGTGTTTTCATTTTGATTCGTAGGCCCGATCGACTCCGTTCCACGATCGGACGTTCGTTAACCGTTGAAAATGTTAAACAATTTGTATCTTACCTTAATGTGACAGGAATACAGAAGCTCACTTCAAACTTGGATGTAAACACAATCATTTTTCGTGTTAAACGACACCAGGGCAGCTTGATCTTCGAACTCTATGACACTCGTTACATCGCGTACAACGTTTACAAACCGTTCTAGGTTTTATCACGTTATTGTATACCGCAATAAACACAAGAATTCGCGATCTCCCCGGAAAACATCCATCGAAAACTAAAGATGGCAGCCATTCTTCTGTACAAAACAAAGGTTCACGTCCACGGACTCCCAAGCAACGAAGCCTCGAACCAGTCGACTTCCGGCGCTGGCGTCCGCGCGGGAGATTCGAAACGACGAGCGCCGAGTCTACCTCGGGCGTGACTTTGACTTCGAAGCCGCAATAGGAAAGACGATGATAACTCGTCGCAGCTTCAGATGCGAAGTAGCACGACTATTCTCTTCGCTTGACGAGCAATTAATCTTGTTTGGGAGTTTCACATTTGACACACAAGAGCGCCCGCCGCTGGCGCAAGGTCGTGTGAAATTGTCGGACGTTCGCGAGCACTCTCTCTTGGAGATTTCTGGAAAGTAATCGTATCGCGACGGATTTCAGAGTGTTCGAAGCGCAGCTCGTTCGCGGAGAGCTTTTGTAAATGTTTTTGTTATTATTGCACAGGGCATGATTGAGTTTGTCCAAAATAGTTGGAATGGCTTTTAGTTCGGATAGTCGATCGCCGCAACGATTTTATGGAGTATATTTATAAACATCTATAAATGCAGATCCTCGACGATCGATCCGATGTTTTTAATCGTCTGACAATGCTCGAGACAACGTTGGCAATACCTACCGGCGGTGCGAATGGCAACTTCGCACCGTATTGAAACTTCTCTATCGGCTCGGCTCTCTGTTGTGTTGTCGCAAAGGTTATTGATTTCTAGATAAGTAGTACCGGGCATACTGGGGCATACTGTAACACAACTACACCATTCTGTAGGCCGATTTTGAACCGTAAATGTGCAGCACTCGTAAACACCATTGATAAGATATTGCCGAGAAAAAAAAACAAATTAAACACGAACGACAGGTAGTTGGACTCCTCGTTTGTTTGACATATCTCGAGTGTGTTTCGATGTTGTTATTAGCGGTAGCGGTACTATCGTCATGTGCGTTTCGAGCGAAAGAAAAACGATAGACACAGCTGGGAATGTTGCCGGATAACAACGTAAAAAAAAAATAACAATAGACCGGATATCCTTGAATCCCCGCAGACCGAGCTATGGGGGCGGTCGATGATAATCGCGTAAAAATAAAATGCAAGTGGGCCATGCAAAGCCCATGTAGTAATAATTTTCACGAGTAATTCACGATTAAAACCTCTAATTGTCAATTGTCCTTGCAGGAATAAAAAAACAATAAGAATTGACGTTAAAGGCCACAGAGATGGCTGATGCAGATCCTCATCTCAAGAGGCTTTTGCTCCCTGCCGAGGAAACTATATTCGAACAGTTGCTCAGATTTGGTTTGTACATCGGAGCAGCTTTCCAAGCTGCTTGCTTGTTCGCTATCGTGACTTATCAGTCCGGACCCTCGGACGGGGTCGCTATGTTAAAAGTAAGCTGCATAGCAGAATCTCTGGAACTTCTGACTGTCGACTCGAACAAAACAGTTGTGAAAAAGATAGTAAAGATTATGGAACAACATTACAAGTATAGTTGTCAAAAGCTATGACCGATGAGAACATTTTTTCTTAAAATGCCCCAGTCTTGGAACAATCTAATTTGAGAATTTTGATTTTCATTAAAGACCTTCCACTTTATGTATTGACCCTTGTTGGGGCTTTGTTCAAAGAGATGATTATTTCATCTGTGATTAAATCATCAAAGATACAAATCAATATATTTCTAATGGATAGAACTTTGACTATACCTTATAGTTCACAAAACATCTTTTTTATTCCTTACTAAATGTCTTTTTTTATTATATATATAATGATTACAAATGTTTATTCCCAGGACGACCCGAGTGACGTGGAATGCTCAGAGAACAGCCCGCAGGTGACCCCAAGGAGGCCCCACCGGCCGAGGAAGCAAGAGAAGAAGAAGAGACGATGAGACCATGTCCCATAATCGACATAACCGTACACATTCCATTGAACATTCGTATTATTTATTCGCTCATTTACCTGTCCTACGTGTAATATTCTAATATATGCGCAAAAAAAGCAAAAAATTAATAAACATAAGAATTAAAATAAACGAGTTTGAAAAAAATCCCAAAGTTTCGATCGTTCGGAATAAATTTAGTTCCCGTTGAATTGTCGCCACTGCGCTCGTGTTTACGTTTCGTACTGTACATCGTGTACCGTTCGCGGTCTCTCCATTGATGGAAAAACATCTTTGGGATGTGAAATAAATTTTTACCAAATTCGCGGAGGATTCTTATTGATTTTCATGGACTTTAAAGGACGAGTCGAGACACACAAGGGTGCAGGAAGCGATACTGAAATGCCTGAAGCGATGGAGTCGCTAACGCCCGAAGAACTAATGACGGAGGTTAGGAAATTCATACACGACTCCGTGAGGAAACCTAGTCGCACCGATGTAGCCGAGGTCACGAGAGGGGCTCTCGTTCTCCTGAGACACTTGCCAGGCTCGAGGGAGGCCGTTCTCGAGTACATATGCAAAATTTTCTTCTTCGCTTGCAATCGTCAGATGCGAAACATGGAGGTAAACAACGAATCTTATAAGCACCAAGCGTTACACTAGATTTTTTGAAAAATTCGAGCAACCAGGAATGTCTACATCGAGGAATTTTTTTTGCAGGTCCATCCGGGAGCTCCCATCCAGGAGGACCCCGTAATGGATATCACAATACCCCATGTTCATGCCACGCTAATTAAAATCGTTGATGAGAATCCTGAGGCTTGGGCACCGCTTGTTGCCTCCTGGTCATTGGATCTTTTAGGTAATAATAATAGTAAAGAAAAGAAGTGCACTGTTGTGCTCGAACATTTGATGGTGGAATTTTTTTTTCTTTTTTCCAGTACGGAACAATAATTTTTTTCCCACTAAAGCTGAAACTGGAAGGGTTAATACAATTGCCGATCATCGAAGCTAGCAATTCGATTGGTACAAAAAAAATGTTACACTGGCAATCCTACATAATGCCTTTAAAATCACTGTATAACAATTTGTATGTACCGGTACTGGAAGTTTTAATGCACAAACATTAATGTACAGTATATTGAAAACTTGACAAAATACTTTACTTTTAATTATTTATTTTAATGTTACTATGCAACTCCATTAATTTTTCATCACAATTGTTTTTGCATAAAAACTTGCAGTCTGATGTATTAAATTTACAATTTTTTTAATAGTGTGGTGGAAAAAGTCTTCTCACTTTTCCCTGATGGAACAATAACTTTTTCTGACTAATAGTCAAATTAGGAGCGTCGATATAATTAGCCAATGATCGAAGCTCCAAATCCGATTGGGACAACAAAAATGTTCTACCGGTAATCCTATAATTCTTTTCCCTGTTCCGCAGGCAAGCTCTCGTGTAGTTTCGCGAACCGCGGAAATCTGTCGAACGAGGCTCAGATAAACGACTACCTTCGTCACTGGTTGATGTTCAGAGCGGCGCGAATACTTGTCGATCTCTCGGCCCATTGCGTTCGGTGTCTTCCGGAATCAGCGGCGGAATCCTGCATGAACGCGCTCACCGAGTCCATATCGTCGTACAATCCCTACTTCGATTGGGTGGTTGCCCACGTGGGAAGCTGTTTTCCCAGCATGGTCATAACGAGACTGCTGAACTGGGGCCTCAAAGATTTCTGTGTCACGGGCATACAGAAACCCGAGCACAATCAAGTTCTCAATTCGGTGGTCGGAATACTCGGGCACTTGGCCGGTAGTCACTTCTACGAGATAAGAACAGCCCTGCTGGAGCTGTTCAAGGCGAGTCACGAACCACTATCCATATGAATTTTCACACCTTGTGAGATAAAATTTGGTATGATATTCGTGCGAAAAACGTCGGCTCGTATTGCAAACTCACACTCGTTAGAAAAAAATTTTTCGCACTAGTGTCGTAATGTACTATTTTTCCCTAACGATGTTCGTAAAATTCCGCTCTCCGTTCCTGTTAAGTGAGTGCAGTAAGGCAATTTCTCGCATCACGTGCGACAAAAATACTGACCATGCCTACAAACGCAATATCGTCTTTTTGCTCGCACTAGTGCGAGAAAGTGGCTTTCTGCGAACACTAACCAAGAACGAAAAACTCGAATTTCTGGGGCGTAGAAAGGCGAGTCCTGACGCCTTTTCTACACCCTTGCCACACAAACAACTATTCCCTACCACCTATATCGTCAAACATTCACTAACAGTCTCGTTTTCCAACAGTGGAGCCTGGACGAGAATCTCGAGGACGACGCATTGACGAGAAAGCAAAAAATCGCCACCGTACCGTTTCTCTTAAAATTAGCATCGGTTTCCCAAATCCTGCTCAAAGCCATAACGACCGTCGTCCTGCAGACTCGTGAGTCAAAACTCGAACAAACACTCGATGCGAATAAATTGCCGAATATGCTTCTAAAAAGTGTCATTAAATTTTAGTTTTTCCAGTTCGTCCGGACGTGATACCGCGACTGGCGCTCTTCGCTTCGGACTGGTGCAAGTACTTCGACAACAAGGCCGACGTACTGATCGACGTGACGGTTCATCTGGCGCTGGCCTGCGAGCAGGGAGCCTCCCAGATAATAAGCATCCTTCTCGACACTTGTCTCAACACGAGCAACGTCGGTTATCACGGAGTGAACGCTGCCCTCTCGGTGAAGAACGTTTGCCGCGAGATCCTCGAGATGATACTTCAGGAGATAGATCTGCTGATGAGAATGAAGGGACCGCACTCGACGGGCATAGCGCTGCTCACTTCGATAAAGCAGGATCTGGACCTCGTCGTGCCGTTGCTTCTGGACGCAAATCCTCTTCGCGTGCAGACGGCCGTCCGGCTGCTGTCCCTCCTGGGAGCCCAAAATTCAACTGTTGTCATATCGGCCGGTGCTTTCGCCCTCAGAAACGCGAAGACTGACTATCACCTCGCCGCTCTCGTACGACTCGTTTCGGAAAACGTCGTCGTATTTCCAGCGATAAATCACGAGATGGAGAATCACACGTCCGGCCACGGATATCTGACCCAAACGCTCGAGCAGGCACTCAGAGACATTCAGTACACGAGCACGGCGAGGGACACCGAGGCTCGGCAGCTCTTCAGGAATCTCGGCACGATGCTCAGATGGGAAAATTCAAAGAGAGCTGCCGTGCTTTCGTCGAAAATCGTGTCCCGAGCCGTTACGGTAAATTTGCAACAGATATCCGGACTTCTCATGAAAACCGAAGACTTTCAGTTGGCCAACGACATAGCGGAGACCCTCGATCTGTTCAGCACGGCCGAAAAGAGCCCGCAGCCGCACAGCGTACAGCTGACCCTTAAACTCACCAGAGCTATCATTCGATACTTCTTCGTGTGTATCAGAGAAGAAGGTACGTATTTTTTTCATTTCTTAAGGTAGTACGAGCGTATAACTGTCACCACTTAAGATTCAGATAAAATCAATCTATTCAACATCTTCAATATGCATGATTTTTTTTCAGATTTCTATCCCGTCGAGAAGTGTTCGCCATTCGCTCTCAATTCTCCCTGAATCTTATGTGGTGTCAGCCTATAAGCTTATACGACCGTAACTTACATCGAGCGATGTTTTTTATTGCATTATTTTTATTTTCCCACATTTTTTTCAGACGTTCACAAAAAAGAGCGCGGTGTGAAGAGAGTCACGAAACTGTTGTCCATGCTCTCGTGCCGTTCTTCGAGCGCCCGAGTTCTGGCCCTTCGCGAACTACTCAGCAACAGCATTTTCAACGAGCCGGCCAAGTACTTCGGTGCGAAAATGAGCCACGAACAGAAGATCGAGAACACTCTTCTGCTCAGTCAGAACCACAAGCAGGGCACGAGCGCAATGCTGGCGCAGAAACACTCTTCGGTCTTTCACGCCGGCGTCATAGGTCAGGGACCGAGAAAACCGCAGCCCGAAAATACATTCGACAAGGAGACCATCGCTCACAACAGCGTTCTCCTGATGGACGCTATAAAAGTACGACAAATAATTATTTCCTGTTTCGATTAATGGCATTTCCAACGAAAATCCAAGTCAGGTCCTGGAATGCAGAGACAGCCGCAGTCATAGACTTTGAATCAGTCAACCAATTCGTGAACATGCTGGACCTGGACACGTTCACATGAAAATTACTTCAGTTAATATTAAATACGATGCGGATTTTATCAAGAGACGCGGAGCATCTCGACGTAAAATACTTTGAAAAAAGTTTTTAAGCGAAAGCAAGACGCCACCACGTATACCTACGCCAATAGACCAGAAGTGGATTCTTGGTTCTCGATATTCTCGGAAACGAACCATTTGAACGGAATTCTGACGACATTTTTATAGTACAATTTGGACACAAGCTTTTCAACGCGACCAATTCCGATTGTAACTGTTCGATGGAAGCTAAGATGTCGGCACTTCCTCACGAGGTCGGAAAATATTATAAAAGTGTCCGGTTATGTGATGTGGTGTGATAAATGTTACGCTTCCGTTTTTCAAATTTTCATAATAATAATAATTTTTTTTTTTACGAAGAAAAAGTTATATAATAAAGATTCATAATTAAAGCGTTGTTTTCGTTTCAGGCTTGCTGCAGCAACGAAGATCCGGGCCAGTACTCCGTCAACCTCGACGCAATGACGATGGTCAGTCTGCTTCTGGTCGAACTAGTCTCACCCGACGTTATGTACAACGGATTGCCCTGGCCCGACGAGGAATTCACCAAAGTTACTGTCGAACGGGATCTGCAGATAAGACGAACGTTCAGAGACGTTCCCGTTCTCTGGACTCTCCTCGAACTCACGGCGAGACACAGGCCGGCCCTGGCTTACTGTTCGGTTCTCCTGAGGGCCATTGCCGCGACGGTCATGGCCAATTGGAATACCTCGGACGGTATGCTACTCGCCAATGTCATGGCTCTCGGACAATTGCTGCCTCCACCGTTGGTCTGCCTGCGCGACGTTCTGCCTATTCTCAATCCGAACCAGGTTCGATTTTTGTTTTTCTTTTACAATTATGAAGTTGAATCGATTTAAAAGTGCAGAGGTGAATTTTATTTTATTTTTCCTCGTACAGGAAGTTTTGTATTTGTAAAAAGAAATTCGAGACTTTTTTTTGTAAATTATGAAATTGAATCGATTGAAAATTGCAGAGGTGAATTGTACATTTTGCTTCCTCATAGAGAGAAGTTTTGTTTTTGTGAGAAAACCATTTTCGTGATTTTTTTTAGATCAATACCGTAATGAGAGAATGCATCTGGGCGTACATGCACGAGAACGTACCTTCGCCGGCTCTGTTCACTCTGACGGAAGGAGCGAATATTGCCTGGCGGGATACCGACACATCGACGCCGAACATCCGGTTCACGGACACCCTGCGACTCCTCCTGCTAGCCAACATCAACAAGTCCGGTCCTCTGTACGCGACGCTCTTCTACAACGAGCACAAATGACGATCGAACGCCAACGACGACAGATCCGCATCGTTCACCGTGACGATCGTATAAACATTAGCGTAATTTTCTTTTTTTTTTTCTAATACTTTACGGATAAGTAAAACTTGTAAATAATCGAACTTACGATGTTGGGTGATGGACACATAAACGAGAGTGGTCTTGTGTTTTTATAAAAGAACATTGTTTCTCCCTAGATACAAGAGACAAAAAAATAAATTTACTTTGTATTATCTTTTTTTTTGTTTTTCTTTTTTCTTTATATAATAATACAGGAATGATGATACCTATATGATGATGAGGCGTTACACTGTTCTAGGATCGGTCGCTTTATACACGAAAATCTATACCCTAGGTGAGAGCGCACCTAGTCCTCCTTCGAAACGACGATTTTCCATCGGTGAGCAATGTGTAAGTTTTTTTTTTTATACAAATTTGCGAAGGGCATGTGTCTCGATAGCTCTAGCGAGTCACACGCGACTCGAGTCCCCGATTTTCGGACTCATGGATTTTCCTTGTTCTCGTCTGTCGGGCGTTTTAATTTTTTTTTTACTTTATTTTTTTCATACTCTATTTACACTGCACGGTTGCGTCGATTGACAAAATTTGCACCACTTTCTCTCTCGGGAAGACTTGCCTCTTTTGCGTCTCGACTTCAAACAAAAAAAAAAAAAAAAAAGAAATGACTCCCGCGCATAGCCTGGAGCTCTCACAAGTTACACCCATGAAAAAAGAAACGAGTCCCGCGCATAGCTCAGAGCTTTTGCAAGTTGCACCCATGCAGAGGAAAAAGAAAAAGCCTCGAGTTTTACCCTGCCGAAGAGCGGGCGGCACATTAATTTGCATCGCGGGTTTTAGTTTGAGTTTCCTCTCGTTTTTATAGTAGATTCTTTAATTGTACTTTATGTAATCCGTAAAAAACGTTTAGACGTAGGTAGTAATAAAAAAACTGTATAGCACGATGAATGATCGTTGCTCGTGCGGCTTCCATTGCCGAGTTGTGAAATTCGTTTTTTTTTGTATAAAAAAAAACCGTATGAAATGACTGGATCGGAGTATCATTGGAGCAACGATTAGCAACAACAACTTATCATTTATCTCGTTCACCTCGCGAATCTCGGGTATTATGTGTTGTGTATTATGCATCGGATAGCATCCAAAGGTCCGGTCTCGAATGCGTATTAAATTCGTTTTTGTTTTCTTTCTCTTTCGTTCTTATCTGCTCGAGCGGAAAACGCGAACGTTTATTCGCCGAGTATTTCGAGGACTCCCGAGATAATTTGGTTACTCTTGCGTTTGTTCGCTACCGCAAGATAGCCCGGGCCCGAGTAACAAGGTATTATCATCCTCAGTTGCATTATCGCGCGGTATCGAAGAGCCTCTTGCTTCACTTTCCCGTAAACGACCGTCGTCCGGTCTTGTCTCAACGGAGTTTTACACAGCGTGTGTACGTCTGAGTGTCTCTGTCTGAATATGTGTGTGTGTGTGTGTGTTTATGTTATGTGTGTGCGTGTCGTGTGTTTCGGCCGTAAACGACTTACTTCTTTTTGTTTACAATAAATTATTATTATTCAGTTCTTGAGAATAAAAAAAAAAAATTAATTCACTTTTCGAGTCTATTCAGGGGGTGGTATAATTACGAGCTTAGAATAGTAACGTGCTCATGCCACCCATTTCACTCTGCTCCTTCACGAATATCTCGAAGTACTGATAGATTATCGTCACAGCGAGCAGTATACCAGTGCCTGAGCCGATAGCCCCGAGGAAATCGGCGAGCACGGAGAGAGCGCCTATGCACAGACCGCCGAACGCCGCGGCGGTCGGAATGTAACGGTTCAATTCGTGAATCATCGAGTTGTCACGGTGCCCTCTCATCACCATCTGCTGCTCCTTCAGCTGCTTTGCGACCTTAAAACAAAATAATACGAAATTATGAAAATTTTTATATTTCGCTTTTCTTCGACAAAATAAATTTTTAAACATTTTCAAAAATTTTCTTATTTTTTTATAATATATGATTTTTTATTATAAATTTATTTATGATTAAAAAATTGTAACTTACGTCCTTGGCGGAGCTGCCAGAAACCTCGATCCAGGTCTTGGAGAAGAACGCGCAAGAACCGAGCATGAAGAGTATGTAGAGAAGCGCGTGAACGGGATCCTGAAGTATGTGTCCGACGGACTCCGGTGGCGAAAGATAGTAGCAGAGACCACCGACCGGGTAAGACCTGGCCGGGCCGCCGCCGCCCACGTCGGACCAGACACCGAGCAAGTTAACGATCAAATTTCCTTGGAACTTCACCGCCAGCATTTGCGATATTACGTAGAGATTGGAGACGAGGGCGGACTGAAGGATAATGGGAATGTTGCTCGTGTAGAACAACTTGATCGGATAGCTGCTGTACTGACCGCGGTACCTTGCCGACTTTATCGGTAGGTCGACGCGGAAGCCCTGTGAAAAAAACATGAAAATAAATGTTTACATTCGGTACAATTAAATTTTAAAAAATTCGGTAAAATGAAATAAAAAATGCGATTAAATTGAATTTAAAATGCGATTAAATTGAATTTAAAATGCGATCAAATTGAATTAGAAACTTCGATTAAGTTGAATAAAAAATTTGATTAAACTGAATAAAAATTTCGATTGAATTGAACTAATAATTCGATTTTAACCGTGTCGGTCGATCGATCGTTTGCTTACCTGGAAGTATATCACTATAGCAAAGACCAAGATCGTCGCTAGGAGGTTCATGAGATTAGGAAGATTCTGACGATAGAAGGCCTCCCGGAGACCGCGAACCTTGTCCTGTCTCGTGGCGAGAAGATGGAAGAGCGCTATCACGGCACCCTCGAACTCCGTTCCTCGTCCCGTGTTCACCGTCGCCGGTGAGAACGCCTTCCAGACTATGGTCTCGCAGATATTAGTCGCTATGAACAGCGATATACCGCTGCCGAGACCGTAACCCTTCTGCAGGAGCTCGTCGAGCAGCAGAACTATCAGACCGGCGACGAAGAGTTGGATAATGATCAGAAGACAAACTCCCGCTCCGATCTCAGCCGGGTCGCCGTACATTCCGGTCATCACGTACACGATCGCTTGGCCGACCGTTATTACCATTCCGAATACTGAAAAATAAAATAATACAAATAACTAAACATTTTGATCGATGAGGATAATTTATGGGGCAAGCGCCTTTTTTGCGTGCAAAGATTAGAGTTCGGTAACGCGATAAAACATTACACATTAAAATGAAAATAAAACTTTAAAAAATTAAAATAAGAATAAAAAATCAAAACATTTAAAACATTAAAAAATTATATTCGAGCATTGATTAATTATCTTTGTGACAAAAATCTTACATTTTTGTGCTCCGTTGAACAGGGCTCTGTCCTTGGGAGTGTCGCCGACTTCGATGATCTTTGCTCCGGCGAGAAGCTGCATTATAAGGCCCGAAGTGACGATCGGCGATATACCCAACTCCATGAGGGTACCTCTGTTCGAGGCAAGAATAACACGAATCCAGTAGAACGGATCCGCGCTGTCCGAAGACATTATTCCGAAAAGTGGGATCTGCAATGCAACATATGGAGCATAAGAAATCATTCTCTCAGATCCAAAACTGCGCGCCAAGCGCATCCAGAGATATCATAAAACAAAATAGATGACTCACCTGGCAGCATACCAGGAAGATGAACAGAGTTATGGCTGTCCATAGTACCTTTTCTCTAAATTGGATCTACAAAAAAAAAAATTTGCATACATTTTTTTTTTTTGCAATTAATAACAAAAAATCCACCGTCGAGCCGTATTTTTCTTTTCGACCGCAGAACGACGAAGTGATCGGCGCAACGATGCGAAAATACGGCGTACCAGTGACGGAAGTTAGTTCCGAAAATAGGTTTAAAAAAATCGTACTCACTTTGCGCTGTGGCTTCGCTATTTCCGGGAGTATGCCGCAGAAGGGCTTTATCACCTCGAGAAACTTAACTGAAAAAAGATGAATGAAATCGTGAGGAAAAAAAACAGGATGCAGTGTAACAAAAATCGGTCCGAAATATCGGTAAGGTGTAAGAGGCGGAAGGTAGCAATATGCCTCGGTGGCCACCGTGGCTGGGCGAGAGCTTAGGGGTTACGGATGGACGCAGTTTCGTGGCGTTTGCCGGACGAGCGAAATATTTTTTCTTTTAGGATTATGTCAGAAATAGTTCGCGATACTCACTCCCCATGATGACTTAGTGTATTTCTCGGTCGACGTTTCACTGATGCCGCTCGAACGGTCTTCGCACTGTTCAGGGGGGGAAAAAACGTCAACGGCGATGAACTCGGGCACTGCGCGGTTACGGTCGTCGGGAGAGTGCGTGCCGAAGTGGTAATCCGGTGGTAAGCGGTGGGCTGCCGAGCGCTCGGCTGGCAAATGTGGCCAGCAAATCGTGGCTCCTCTCACCGACACGTATCAATACGACGCTGTCACGTGACCCGATGATGTTGGCCGACGAGCACGCCGGCGACGGCGTTGTAACCCTCTACTCGTATTTTACCGTTAGGCCGCGAGAGAGCGCGATCTACCGGCGCGCGAGGAGAGACGGATCGAGCGCGCATGCGCACTGCGGGCATCGCCGAGCGCGGCGCTTTTTCGAAACGGCCCCGACGCGAATACAATTAATTAATTGATAAAAGTTAAATAGGACCGTTGAATATTATCTCTATGGATCGACGTTCGAATAATAAATGCGGGAGGGCAAAAAAATCGCGTAATGGAGCGAAAAATCGGATAATACAATCTCCGCCCTGCCGATTTTTTTTTTACGTTCGAGGACACTTTTTCTCACCCGCGAACAAGGAACGGATGAACTTGCTCAGGACGTGGCTCACCGAACTCGCGATCGAGGTTGATGGATAAATTACAACGAAGGTTTGCCCGTGCAGAGACGCGCTGTACTTCGCTGGCTGAATTACGAAATAACGCAATTCGAAAGCGCCTTTGCAGCGCTCTCGTTAGCCGCAACTAATGAGTTTCCTCATTTACGAGAAAAACACTTTGCGCTCTCGAAAGAAAAAAGATCCTTGCACTACTTTTGCTTTGTTTATCGTGCGTTATCGTTAAACACGCGCGTAGTTTCGGGGTATCGGGAATATTCATTTTGCTCGGGCTTGTAGCGCTTTTTTTCTTATCGTCCAGGAAACCCTCGGCGCTTGCTGAAAATAATTTGTTAATTATTTTGCTCATAGATTTACCGTGAAAAAAACAATAAAAAAAGGAAAAACAAAAACACATCGACGCGGGGAAAATTTATTGCTGATTAACTTTCCCGATAAACATTCGAATCTAGTGTCTCACCGAATATCCACGTTCGTGACCGGAAAGTGAAGGCGTAAGATTGATTATACCGACGATGTCTGAACTTGACACGTGAAATTAACAATTTTACTTTAGACCGTGGACAGGGAAACTCGGCCGCTACCGACTGCAAATTATTTTCGGATCTTTAACGCTCCATTGGCAAAGGAATGAACAGCCAATCGTCGTCGAAGTTGCCACAGGCCGCGTATATAAAGCGAGATTTACCCGTTACATTCTTTACTTGATATTTTTCGATCCAAGGCGAAGTAACTTTGCCTCGTCGATACTTGTTGTTTGCTCTTGGCTTTTACTTTATCGTCTCTCTCGTCGCTTTGGCAGCGAAGCTGAAATCTAGACTAACATGAAGATTCTACGATCCCTTGGATTTATCATTGGGCTGCAAATATTTTTCGCTCTTTGCTCAAGGTAAGTGAAAGCTCGAATCGAACCGGCGATCCATCGGAGTATCTCGATAGTAGGCGACGGAAACGTTCACCAGTTCTCTCTATATTCGTCTTCGATGACTTTTTTACCCGGCGTAGCAATTGGAATACAAAATAAAAAAAAAGTTTGGTAATTTAAAATAAAATAAAATTGTTCCCAAGGTCCACAATTTGTTATCTTTATTTTACAATTTTTTATGCTTGCACGTGGAGGAAGCTTTGTTTCGGTGAAAAAAAAAATTCGAGGTTTCGATGAAAAAGTGTTCGGAATGCTCAAGAAATTTTATGTCACTTTGAATTTTTTGAAGTTCATGAAAAATGAGTACTTTATTTCAGACGCAATTTTCCGTATTAAATATTCATCTATAAATAAAATTATATTAAGTAAGTGGTCGATTCGTGATCAGTGTGCAAAATCGATTAAATATAGTCCCTGAGCAGACGGATAAAAAAAAAACACTTTTTTAGGAATTTTAATAAGCGATATTGCTAAAATTAGTGATTTTGCGTTATTTTAAACGATTTTTTTGCTTGTTGATGGTACGGCGGAAAAACTCAGGCGCTTATCATGTTCTAAGGCAAGAAATACACAAGATGATATTATATATGACGAGGTTGAAAAAGGTAGATAAAGTGGTATCGCGACTAAAAGTCAAAAGTGGCGAAAAAAATTCTGCAGCTCATAATTCCATGTATTTTTTTTCGTGCCGATCACCGACCCGATAAAGTGAAGCGCGACTTTGGTGTATTTTTTCCCGCTGAACCTTATCGGCCCGTCGTTTTGCATAAAAGTCAACACGACGTCAACACGACGTTGACGTTGAGAAAGTTGAAAATTGAAGTTTTTATGTCGCTTCCTCATAAAAGCGGAAAATTTCAATTTTCATATAGATTTGTTACGTTCCTTTGCTCGAAAACCAAAAATACAGAAAATGCTTTTTCAAAGAATAAACTTTTCCAATAAAAGAACATTATGAGAAAGCCATATGAAAATTTTGATTTTAAACTTTAACAATTATTTAACTAAAGAAATTGTAAAATTAAGATAACGAATCGCGGACGTTTGTGGACCAAAGAATTTTGTTAAATGCGCGAAGTTTTTGTTTTCCCAGTGCACGCAGTAAAAAAAGGTTGATATACATTTTACGAAAAATTATCGCAAAGATTGAATATCCCCGTGACGATTGAACACGCTGCGAGCCGCTCGACAGTGATTCCCCAGGCAAATATAACGATCTCATAGCTAGAAACAAAACGCAGAACATTTTTTTATCGACGTTTTTAAATCCCGACACTCTTACCCGCGCGCCAGGCAGAGTGTTTGCTCTGCACTTTTTGCGGGTTTCCGTTATCCATATCGACATCGAGAAAAATCGTTGATATCGAGTCCAGCTTAAACCGCCCGACGTTATCGCATTTTATCGTCAAACTGCAGAAAAAAAACAAAGAAAAATTATTTCCCTATATATCTGAGTCGACCGAGCGTTGCGGCGTTCAATCGTTCCCTTAGTCTCGTGCGACGTGTGTACACCGGACAGCCTCAGTGTCACCGAAGTCGCGTTAACGTTTATATCCTCCGTCGTGTAGGATATTAAAAATTATATTCAAAAGCAAAAACCAGAAAAAAATCTGGCGCTGACACTGCGGTGAATCCCATCGACGAGAGATAATAAATCCTTCACTATCTTCACGAATAGTTTGTCTAAGCCGGTCTGTTCAACCGTCACCAACGAGCAATGTAAATATCGTATCTTTTCTCACTATAATCGTTGCGAATTTATTCGATATATCGTAGCTGCGAGATACCAACAGGGGGGAGCGCTTGCGCATCCAGGGCGGGATCCTGAGCGCTTCTTATCAACGTTTCGCCATAGCGTAAAGCATTGTACTAAGTTGGCAATAGGAGTTCAGGGCCGGGATCCTAAAGTCATACCAGCGACGCTAGAATCTCTAACTCTAACTTTAACTTTAACTCAGCATTGGTCAGTACATCTATATATATGACTTTAGCCGGTAACTTCGCCGGTACGACTTCAGGATCTCGGCCCTGGGCGGGATCTTGGGCTGGGATCCTGAAGTCATACCAGCGAAGTTAGTAACGCTAAAGTCATGTATATAGATACACTGACCAATATTAAGTTTAAGTTAAAGTTAGAGTTAGAGATACTGGCGTCGCTGGTATGACTTCAGGATCCCGGCCCTGAGCGCTTATTATCAAGGTTTCGCCATAGCGTAAAGCATTGCACTAAGTTGGCAATAGGAATTCAGGATCCCGCCCTGGCGTCAGTGCGCAGGCGCTTTAGATCACGCGAAAACGTTTTACGCCAATAATTGCTTTCGCGGAAATAAATAAATACTTGAGATAAAATCTTGAGACTGTTGAAATTGACACTGAAGGCTGAACGCTGATTTCGTGTCCGATACCGTCAATCAAGTCTTTTTCCATAATCTGTTAAAACATATAAAGAAAAGAAAAAATTAATATAAATACAATAAAATATAAAGTAAAATTTATTGAGTCATTGCCTTTCTTTATTTTTCCTTTTTTTATAAGGTCCACCGCGGCGGAAACATTTTGCGTCAATAATTGTTTTCGTGGAAGTAAACAAATACTTGAGATAAAATCTTGTGTCTCGAAATTGACATTGAAGATTGAACGCTGATTTCGTTGTCCGATACCGAGCAGCAAGTCTTTTTTGAATAAACTGTTAGAACATAAAAACGGAAGAAAAAATTAATATAATTATAATAAAATATAAATAAAAATTAATTGAGTCGTTGCCTTTTTGTATAAGGTCCACCGCGGCAGAAACTTGTTCGGCTAAGGGGGTTTGCATCAAGGCGATAACCCATCCGCTCAAAATTTCCGAAGGTCCTCACTGGGATATCGCGAACCAGCGGTTGTACTTTGTCGATATTATCGATCAGACGCTGTGGTGTTGGAATTCTACAACAGAGGAGCTTACGAGTGCTTATATAAGTGAGGAATCGTATAAACAATTAATGCCTCGATCGATCGTCAGTTCGATCGATCTTGAGTGATTATGACTGTGCCCGTTCGTCCTCAGAGAATGGAATGCTTGGCGTTGCGATCCCAGTGGATGGGAAGGAAAACACCTTCATCGCCGGTGCCGGCGTTGACGTCGTCGAAATCGCTTGGGATCCAGCAACGAATTCTTCCGATCCCAAAATCAAAGTTTTGGCCACCGTTGACACCGATCGAAACGGCACGAGATGCAACGATGGAAAGATCGATCCCAAGGGACGATTCTGGGTCGGTACGTTTTTTCAACAAAAGTCCCTCATTTTCAACAAAAGTTATTGTATTGGACTACGCATATTTTTGTATGCATTTTTGTTTGTAATGTTATTATTATGTTTTCCATTGGAAGATGATAGTTTTAAGTGTTTAATAGAGTGCTTAACCGGCGCATTTTTTTCGCTCATAAACAAACTGTTGTCATTTTTTAATGGCCAAAACTATTTAAAAAAATCTACTCGGTGAATTTGTGCAGCAACGTTTGACGAACGAAACGAGCCGTGGTAAATTAAAATTGGTTGAAAAATAAGGATTCTTCTTTGAAAAAACATAACGGAAATGTATCGCCATGAAAATTTGAATTTATCAGTTCACGTATGTGCAAAAATGTCGTTATCAATAGTTTCGATGCACAACATTTTGGATGAACAGTTGTGAAATATTTTGCACTCGTTTGACTAGTGTTCCGTCTAATTACATCCAGCATAGCTGTTTCACCGTTAAATCGTTGAATCTCTCGATCGAAAGGTACCATGGCGAAGGACGAGACGCCCGACCAAGGTTCGCTCTATCGCATCGGCACGGACATTGTGCCGGTAGCGATACTGAGAAACGCAACTATCAGCAACGGTTTGACTTGGAGCCACGACAACAAGACCTTCTACTACATCGATTCGCCGACGAAGCAGGTCCACGCTTACGACTACGACGAGGACACCGGTGAAATTTGTGAGTGATTTTTCAGCCGTGAAACAAAATCTCTCCGTCACCCGAATTGACCTGAAAAATTAAAGAAAGAAAAAAAATCACATTTTAGCGAACATGCGTGTTTTGTTCGACTTCGTGAAGAACAACGTACCCGGTGTTCCTGACGGCATGACGATCGATTACATTGGAAATCTCTGGGTCGCCTGCTACAATGGCCATCGGGTAAATACGAGCGGACACGATTGCTGAATTCGTTGCGAGTAATGCTGTACAGATAGGCCGGCTTAGCCGGCTAAAATATCTTATTCCGGCTAATGGATTTTATAGTTTGGCCGGCTAATCCGTCTTAGCCGGCCAAACGATATTAGTCGGCGAAGCTCATACAGTCTTGGAATTTTTTGACGAATTGTTATGTTTTTTTCTAATGTTACCTGCAACGTATTCCAAAGTATTTTCGCCCACTGAACATGAATCCACCGGCCTTTTTGGCCTAAAGTACAATGCTACATTAAGGGGCACGATTTTTTGCACGTGGCCGGCTAAAAGAGCCTAGCCGGCTAAAATAGTAATTTAGCCTCGTGGTAATTTTTTTTTTGTTTCTCAGGTGCTCTGCGTGGATTCATTGTCGGGAAAGCTGGTGAGGACCGTAATGATGCCAGTGCGGGACGTGACAAGCGTTGCATTCGGAGGACCGAATCTCGACACTCTTTACGTGACGACGGCGAGGAAAGACCTCAGCGCCAAAGAAATCGAGTCCCAGCCTCTGGCCGGTTCGGTGTTCGCTGTGACGGGCCTCGGCATAACAGGCAGTCCGATGCTCGCTTACAGGATGTGAGACGGCCTTCATTCTACGAAGCGAAGTCTGCAGATAAATTAAATAAAATAAAAAAAACACTATACCAATTGTAGAGATACCTTATCAATGAATACTGTGTACCATTGATAAAAACCTGTTATTAGATCAATTTAAAAACATGTGTTAGAGAATAAATAATATTCAGAGGCTAATTTTATCTGAAATATTCTTTACCCCATTCACGACAATTCGCGTGTTTACTCGCTGTCTTTTCACCGAACGGTCACCGCCCCGGGCAATACTTGCAAAAAAACATTTATAAATAAAAGAATAATAAAAACACGATACCAATTTTAGAAATACTTTAACAAATAAATTCTATTCAGAGGCTAATTTTATCTGAAATATCGTTCATCCCATTTGCTTTAATTCGCGTGTGTACTTGCTGTAATTATCATCGAACGGAATCGCCTCGTAGTGATGTCTGAAGAAAAGACACGATACTAGTTCTAGAGATACATTAATGAATAATCTTATTCGTCAAGTAATTGATAAACACCTGTTATTAGCTCAATAAAAATAGTGGAAGCGACTAAATCATATTCAGAGAGTAATTTTATTTGAGATATCATTTATCGAATTCGCGTTACTTCTCGCGTCCACTTTCTGTTTATTCACCGAACGCACACCGTCACGGAGACAGATTGTTAATCAGATATTTAAATCTGTTTGCTCGGTAATAGAAAAATTGACAACTTTCGTTATCGCAGTGAGAGTAATAACTCGGGCAAAACGAAATGCCGTTGTAATTGATGGCTCGATAAGACACAGAATGTTATTTGCATGCGCGAGATAAGGATATTTCGATTCTTTCGCGTGCTCATCAATCTCGCGGTAGAGATAGCGATGAAACGCGGAAGGAGCGTCAAAATTCGTTAACTGTTAAGTATTCGCCGGTGTGTGTCAAACAGTTCTGCGAATGTAGGTGTCGAAGATAGTTTTTCATCGGTGAAAAAATTTTGCTAATTGAAATATAAATATTCGCGTGTATATATAACTAGTACGAAACTGTGGATTTTTCGTATCCCTGATAACGATTTCTATTCATAAATCTTTCTTTTAACCATAAATTCATCACACTACGCGGGCTTTTGAGTCTCGAAACGAAAGAACGAAAGAAACACTTTCGATCTATCAAGCAACGAAGAAATTGTATCGTACGATTGCGTAATTGTCGATAGAATTTCTCGCGATCTTTATTTTTTTTTAATAGCAATTCTCGGTCGCGAAGACCGGAAATGGTCACGAAGATATACAAAAGATCCGGAATCGCGATCGCATTTTGCATGACTTCGATACTCGCAATGTGAGCAAAAAGCTACAACATTCAATCAGGCAACATTTTTTTGTTATCGTTAAAAGTTTTAGTTTTAATTAAATTTTTCTAACGATTTTCCCTGCAGTCTTATTTATTTCTATCTTACACGCACCAAGGCTGGTCCAACCGCGAGTTCGACTTCAAAGAGCCCCGGCAAATTAATAATAGACACGGATGCTGGTGGAGACGACGCGGGAGCGATCCTTCTGGCTCTCGCGGCCGAGAAACATGCGAGGAAAAATGGTTTCGAAGTTACAGCGATCACGTGCGTTTACGGAAACACTAATTTGACGAACGTCGAGTCGAACGTGAGGAAGATATTGAGCGTCGCGAACAGGGGCGATGTGAGTGTGAGGGATCCGTCGGTTCGATTTTTGTGCGCGGTTTGCAGTGGTCTCGTGCGATTCACAGATTCCAGTATATTCCGGTGCTCGAAAGCCGCTGATAAAAAATTACACGAAAATCGCTGCCTACGGTGAGGGCGGATTGGGCGATTTCGAGTTCGAAGGGAAAATCCTCGGCGAGATCGATAGATCCAAGCACGCCAGCCTTGTTCTGATAGATCTAGCGCGAGAGCACAAAGGTTTCGAAATCGTTACCAAAAAAAAAAAATGTAAATTAAAATTGAACGATTAAAGTCTTGGTACGACTTTTTTCAGGAAATATCAGCGTCATCGCGCTCGGCCCACTGACCAACCTCGCACTCGCGATCACCCTGGATCCCGACTTCGTTTACAACGTGGAACGTTTCTACGTCACGGGATCCAGAATTAGCGGAGTGGAGAACAACGAAGTGGAGGCGGAGTTTAATTTTTTTCAAGACCCGCACAGCAACTTTGTTGTGTTTAACTTCACGAGGGAACTTCCGATTGTCTCGTTGCCGTGGGAGACCGCTCTCTCGGCTGCGATTCCGAAGGCAAGGAAACATTTTCCTCCGTTATAATTGACCTTACTCTGAGGTCCGAATCTCTGCCAACAGAAATGGCGGAGTGACGTCCTCGGCGCGATGGACTCGAGAGCGATTAAATTTCTCAATAACATCGAGGCCGGAAGTTCCGAAGAGCCGACGTGGAGAGCCGCCGATATGATGATAACCGCGTCGATTCTGTGGCCGGAATTAATAACGCGTTCTCGACTGACGAACGTGTGTCCCGTCTACGATGGAACTGCCCAAGGCTCAGTCGATCGCTCGGATGGACCTGGAAAAATTAAAAACGCTATAATTATCGAGGCTTTCGATGTCGAAGGTTTCAAGAAAGTCTTGCTCGACACTTTCTCGTAAGCGAGGCGCAAAATTAATAATGCGGTTGATGCAATCACACTTAAGTCCTTGCTATTATAATCGGCGAAGAGCGAAATATTTACCTGTGTAGAATAATGACAAGATAATATTAATACTGATTAATTAATTTAAAAATTGAGTTTTTTTTTTCTTAACCTTCTCGTCTTCTATCGACGATCTGTCCTTTCCTCGTTGAGCGATCGACACCTCCGCTGCGGTATTATCTTCGAGTGCGAATAACGCTGAAACCGCTGAGACGCCGAGAGCGTTTCCGGGGTAATTGCCGAGTGTATTGGATTTCTGCATAGCTCCCGGCATCTCGAGAGTCGCGGATTTCGTTTCACTCGGGACTTCTCCGAGCGGTTGAACACTTGTGGGGCTTACGAGTATGCCGAGTTTGATTCGAGGTCGGCGCGGCTCCGAGGCTGTGAAGTTTGCGACCTGTAAAATTTGTAGAAGAAAAAAGATTAATAAAAAATAAAAAGTTACATTGACGATTTGAAGTAACAAGGATATTGCAGTAAATAAATGGTATCTTCTGAATTTCCATGGGAAGCGACTGTCGACAGAGTGCCCGAGCATGCCGAGAGAGTTGCTCTCGTTACTGGTGCCTCAGATTTTTTCATATATCATATTTCGCTCATATTTTTACGAAATTGCGTTTAGTGAAAAATACTATTTTCATCGCTATTTTCAAAAAAATGTGTATTTAGTGAAAAATTCAATTTCCACAAAACTGCTTTTGGTGAAAAATGCAATTTTCATTGCAATCTTCACAAAAATGTATTTTGTGAGAGATGCATTTTTCATTGCATTTCTCGTAAGTTTCAAACACGAATCGACTCACCTTGTCGTCGTCGTCGTCGTCGGGCATCTTGGGCGATTAAATGCACAGCTCTGTCGGCATTCAGCAGTCGTTGGTACCTCCGAGAATTTGCATCGAGAGTGTAACGCATCAGGCCATGTACGAGGCGAAGCTACCCGGTCGACCGATTTCCTCGATCGGATTTCTCCGGACAACCTGCAATGAAAATATACGAGTAATTATAACTTTTAGATGCCCTTTTTAATTACAATTTTCATACATGTTTTTTGCTGTCCAATTTGAAGCAATTGTCAACAAAACCAACACGAGTGTACTCGCTTCATGGAATAATTGCCCATGGGTTGAAACCCCACGTGGAAGAAAAAAAAATGTTATGAAAATCATTTTTAAAAGTCGAAAAAAACAATTTGGAATTTGACTCTACGATACACGAGGTGCACTCGAGTGTGCCGACTTTTTTTCTAAAGAATTACCCATTCGTAATTCCTCGGATCGATAGACAATACTGACACCTGATTAATCAAATGTGTTACATTTTAGCACGATCTGCAAACATTGATGTTCCGATATCTTGTTCTTCGTTATCTCGAAGGGATTAAATTACCCGAGTAGATTTGGATAAACGACGAGCTCGCGGCTGGTTGTTTGAACTACAATTCGGCTAGGATATAACAAACATTTTGGAACCCAGTAAGCCGAGTACAAAAGAGTCGCGATTATTAAGACAGGACCAGTCTGCCGCTCGGAAACCCTCACAGTGGACGTGACAACAATTTCTGTCGAAGTTACTTCTCGTGTGTAAGTAAAGTACATTATTTTGTCGATTAATGTTATGGGTATTAAGATAATAATATTATGGTGAGTTTGCCTTATGCGGTTCGCACTGAACACGTCCTTTGCAAAATATGTTCCATTCGGATATTCCACAAAAAAATAATTTAAAAAATCGAATTTGCTTGTTGAAATTTTAACCGTTTTTTTTCAGCGTGAAGGTAAACCGGAAGTAACGAAGATGTACGGAAGATCATGGTTCGCGATCGGATTTTTCTCAATGATAATATCTGCGAGGTGAGAGGCAATATTAAGTACAATGTAAAAGCGACGTGTCGATCGGCATGGTCTGTAATTTTTTTTTGCTAACGAAATACTAAAATATGCTCTCAAATTAGTTCGGCTTTGAAAAATCCCGGAAAAATTATACTAGACGTCGATGCCGGTGGGGATGACGCGGCGACGATTCTTCTTGCCCTGTCACTCGAAGAAAAGATGAAGAACGACGGTTTCGAAATTGTCGCTATAACTTGCACGTACGGTAACACAGCGTTGACGAACGTCGAGCAGAATGTAATGAAGACATTGACAATCGCTAACAGGACCGACGTAAGTGTTAATGATTTAATTACTCGAATTCTTTTTTATTGGTGCAGAGAGCATACGAGAACTTTGTGAAATTCACAGATACCCGTTTACACCGGTGCGAGTAAGCCACTGATGAAAAATTTTACGCTCGACTATTATTTCGGCACGGACGGACTGGGCGATATAGATTTAGGCGAGGAGATCACCGGAAGTATCAATCGAACGAAACCCGCCAGCGTCGCTCTAGTTGATCTGGCCCGAGCCCATGCAGGTATTTCCAAAATTTTCGGGTACAACAAAAAATCCCTTGCAAATCGAAAATCCCATTAAAAATTAAAAAATCCCTTTAAAAATTAAAAAATCCCTTTAAAAATTAAAAAATCCCTTTAAAAATCATCGGAAATGGCCTCAAAAATCGAAAATCGCCTTAAAAATCGAAGATCTCCTTAAAAATTATTAATTACAACGCGCACTTCGTCCTGGGCTTATTTTCCAGGAAACATCAGCGTCATGGCCCTCGGTCCGCTGACCAACATCGCGATCGCGATAGCCCTGGATCCCCACTTCGTCGACAACGTCAAGCAACTGTATGTAATGGGAGCGAGTATTCCAGAATTGGGAAACTCACCGCGGCACGAGGAGTTCAATTTTTCTCAAGATCCGGCGAGCAACTACATAGTATTGACGAGCATGAGAGGACTTCCGGTCATCTTACTGCCGTGGGAGACTTCTATCGCTCCTCGAATTCCAATGGTAAAAACAACAAAAAAAAACAAAAAAAACTACTGATTTCGACAACAAATTATGGTCTTTAAAATCCTCGATATTTTTTGTCTTCAACAGGAATGGCGCAGAAACGTTCTCGGAGCTCTGGGCTCGAGGGTGATTAAATTTCTGAACAAAGTCGAGCGCAGACATTTCGCACGTCCGAGATGGGAATTGCCGGATTTGATTCTAGGTGCGATAGCACTGCGACCGGAATTGATAACACGTTCTCTACTGACGAACGTCACCCCGGTGGTTGAGGGACCGGCTCGAGGCTCCGTCGAGGTCGATTTTCACGGCAGATCTGAAAAGAATAAAAACGTCATAATTATTGAGGCTTTCGATGTAGAAGGCTTTAAGCAGATGTTGCTGGAGGCTTATGCTTAGAAAAAGTATTAAATAATAAAATTCGACCGGAAGTGACGTATTTTCGCGAAATCTCAAAAAATCTGAATTCCATAATCGACAGCGAGGGCGCGAGGCGCGACCTCGCCATTCACAACCTGGTATTAGATAAACAATGTACTGACATTGAAGAATGTTTGTTGATTTACCACGAAGTCTCAGCCATTTGCGTTGTTCTCAGCTACTCCGCTGTCGAAATAATAATGTCACAGCTGATAGATCGATTCTTGATTCTCGGGACAGCGCAGCTCGCATTGTTCCAGTTCAGACAAACAGATAGTGATCAATTTTCCCACTTCGGCCTTGGCGAGATATTCCCTCTGTGTACAAACAAAAGATTAAGGAATAAAAAAATATATCGACAAATCGACAATCGATTGATAATATTTTCTTACCTTCCTGTTTGGCCTCGAGGGTTGATTTTTTCTTATCTTCTTCTCAGTGTTGCCTCACCTCGTCCTTTGACGATGCCGCCCAAATCTTTGATCCATCCTTAGGGTCGAATTTTAAGATATTAGTTTGAACTTACGATCGAACTTGAGTTCGTACTTAAGTTTGATCTCAAGTTTGATTTGAAATTTGAACTTAAGTTCGAACTTAAGATCAAATTTAAGTTCAGACTTAGGTTCGAATTTAAGATAGATCTTAAGCACGCAATGGAGTTCGGGCCGATCTTCAATTTTAAGTTCGAATCTTAAGAGCGACCTTAAGTTCAAACTGACGTTTCAAAATTCGACCCTCAGAGACCTTTCGACAATTTTTTTTTCTGCAAGAAACCCTGTGTCGAATTGCCAAACACAAAAGACAGTTCTACTACTCAAAAGACGAGAGTGCTGATCATGAAATATCATTTATTGAGAGCTTTCAATGAGCTAATCGTGGAAAAAGTTGTAAATAAATTATAGTACGTAGAAATAATGTTCAGTCGTTGCCGCGTTGTTCACGCAGGTTACACGCCCGCGTGTGCACACACCCACACACACACACATATACATATATATATATATACCACCGATATTTTACTAGCTCAACGCTAAAACTGAAACGGTTTTATCACAATGTGTCCCCTTCGGAATAATATTTCGTGGATTATCGAGGCCGGTATCTTGGGTCGCGAGGTCTCCAGACCTGGGATTGATCGAACAATCGCCGCTCCTTGGGAACTCCTCAATCACCCAGAGTCATCTCGACGCTCTCCTTCCCAACTCTACTTCCCAACTAAGGTAGTCCTCGCGAATAGTGTTCACTTCGCATAAGTTTCACAGGAAGAAGAGGGAATTGCAAACACTTCTGGATGATATGCAATTCTAAAAAAATCAAGCATATTAAAGGTGTTGAAAAGATTAATTTTGCATAATAATAATTCCAAAACATTATTAACAAATTGATGGAAAATAAAATTGTTGGTCAAATCTCCCGGAAACCTACATTTTTTTTTATGAAAATGATTCGTTCACTTTTAGGAATCCCCATGAATTTTTTCTGATTTTTGAATTCACTTTGAAGTTTTTTTTATATGGGAAAAATGTGTGGAAGCTCACAAAATTCAAAGTAAATTTAAAAATCTGAAAAAAATTCATACGTATTCAGAAAAATGAACTAATCATTTTCATAAAGAAAAAGTTAGCTTTCCGGGAGATTTGTCGAACGATATTATTTTTCATCAATGTGTTTATAACATTTTCGACTTATTACTGTGCAACATTAATCTTTTTAACACCTTCAATATGCTCAATTTTTTCACATTTTTATGCCATCGAGAAGTCTTTGCAATACGCTCTCATTTCTCCGAAACTTTTGCGAAGTAAACACTGTTCGCAAGGACTATCTTAATCGGCCAGAGTTATTATCTCGACGATCTCTTTCGGAAATCCTCATCGTCCAGAATTATCTCCACGCTCTCCTTCGGAATTCCTCAATCGTCCACAGTAATTATTTCGATGATCTCCTTCGGAACTCCTCGATCGTCCAAAGTTATCTCCACGCTCTCCTTCGGAACTCCTCAATAGTCCAAAGTTATCTCGGCGATCTCCTTCGGAACTCTGCAATCGTCCAGATTTATCGGACCAGAGTTATCATTTCGACGCTTTTCATCCGGACTCCTCAACCGCCCAAGATCATCTCATGAAGATATCCGCGCGACACCAAATTTCATCGCTAGCAAGTCTCTGTCAATGCACCTGGTGAGGAAAAAAAAAGTTCACTTGTAGAATTTTATTCTCCAAGTGAACTTCCCCGAGCGAAATTTGCCCGGTGCAAAAACACCGCCGTTCTAACTAGATGAAATTTAGTCTCATGCCAATATCGTCAGTCATATTATCTCGACGCTCTCCTTTGAAACTCTCCAATAGTCCAGAGTTATCTCGCCGCTCTCCGAACTCCTCAATCGTCCAGAGTTATTATCTCGACGCTCTCCTTGACGTGTTTGTTGTCCTGTTTCTTGGAGGCGTTGCTGCCCGACTTGGCCCTCGGCAGTTCGTAGACCGACATGCAATCGGAGTTCGTTGGTCTGACGTTGTCCGCGAGTTTCTGGGGCGGCATGACACTTAGCGACACGGGCATGTTCTTCGAGTATTCGCCTTGCCCGCTTTTCCCATGGCTCTTCTGCTGCGGTATAATCTCCAAGTGCGAGTGTTGCTGCAGCTGCGAGAGCATCGAGAGAGTCTCCGCCGTGTTCGACGAAGGTATCGGACTCTGCATGGCCGGCATCTCGAGTGTCGCTGTTTTGCCTTTGCCGGAAGTCTTTCTGAACGGCGGATGCTTCGGAGGCGGTGGTGGTTTCTGAACGGACTGACCGACGGCGCTGACGGAAATTCCGCTGAGCTCCGGCGGAATAAACGGTGTCTGTCCCATAGCTCCGCCGGACGACATCGTGCTCAGGAGGCTCTGAAGATTGTTCGGCAGTTGCGGTATGCTGACTTTCGGCACTTTCTGCTTCTTCGTAGAGGCGCCGCTCTGCGGCTTCGGCGGCTGCGGCTGCTGAGCCATCTTCTTGGAGAGGAGCTTGTGCTGAAGGGACGTTCCCCCGCCTGCGCCTCGGGACGGCGGCATGCCCATCGAAATTGTGGGCTTTATGCTCAAGGCCGATCCCTGGAGAGCCGTGTGGGCGGCCTGCGGCATGCTTCCGGTGTTAGAGCCGGGGTTTCCGCTCGTCAGTGACGAGTGCGAGACCGAGGAATTGTGGGCAGGCTGAGGATCGGTCAACGACTTTGAGACTCGTATCTGCGGTGCGGACATTTGCTTCGGTGGTGCAGTTTTCGTTTGCTGGATGACCGATGGCTTCAGCAGCGACACCTGCGTCGCCGGCGGATGACTCGCGGGCTTGGCGCTCGGCTGCTGCATCGGCATTGACTTCGATATGTGCGCCGACATCGGCTCGCCGTGGGACGCAGCGTGCTTCGACCCTTTGCTCTTGTGCTGCTGCAGAGACGAGCCCACCGGCGTTATCGATATGCTCGGCGCCTCTTTCGTGCTCGAGGTCGTCGTCGTCGTTTTCGTTACCGACTGATTGTACATCGGCGGCGCTCGCGTCGTCGACGACGCGGCGTTGCTCATGTTGAGCAACTGCTGCACCGTCAAACTACCGAGGTTTCCCATCGCGCCTCCGATACCTCCGTGGCTCCCCGGGCCGGAAACTCCACCGGCCATCCCTGAACTCGTCGGACTCGAGGTCGGCACGCTGCTCGTCCCGGTGCTCGTCATACTCGTCGGTACACCGCCGTAACCCGCTGCCGCTAAGTTTGATATAGACGAGAGATTATTCTGATACTGTCTTATTATGTCCTGATAACCCATTTGATTGAGATAATTGACGGCGGTGAGAGACTCGAGCATATTTCCGCTGAGTCCTGCTGCCAGTAACGCGGCTGATAACATACTTGGATCCATCAGGGGATTCATGAAGTAGGGATTCATCAGAGGACGATTGGCGCCGGCGACGCCGAGATAATTGCCGAAGGCTTGGCTCTTCGGATTGAACTGCCCACCGAGAGCGCCGCTCTGCTGCATCGCTTGGAGATACTTGTTCACGTTCGGCGGTCGACCGCGCGGACGACCCGTCGATGTTGAAGTCTTGTAGGACTTGCGCGGGTGCTGCGTCTGCGGCGAGGTCGGCAGGCTCTGAGGCTGCGACGTTGTGACCTGTGAAATAAATTTAAAAATACAGAAAATTGCTTTTAAAATTAAGTTCTGATTTTTCGTGAAATTCAAAAAATTCAACGCGATATCAAATTTAAACGCTTCGATCAATTCTTCCCAAATTCAATGGGGATCATCGGGCGATCGGACTCAATCTGTAGACAACTTTTTGCTCTGATACCTAAAAGTTATAAAGGCTAGAGAGCGCACAGATATTTGAAGAAGAAATTAAAAATCGCGTACGACAAAAAACAACTGAAAATTTGGAAATAAAATTTTCAAAAAACGTTGACTATTGACCACACCTGTTGTGTGTGAAATTTCAGCTCGATCGCTCGAGGAATTCTAGAGTTATAGCGTTTTGAATTTTTCGCGTCTGATCGCATCTGGACATTTTTTACAATTGTGGTTTTTCGATGTTTACGAACATTCTGAATATGTTTTCATTAAAATCCCGAAAAAAAAGTTTTCAACATAAAAAAACATCCTCTATGACGAAGCCAAAAATTACAACTCGATCAAAATTCGACAAAATGTTAGAATTGCGTCGACGAGTCGAGCTCGCGATTATTATTGCGCGTTCGTTGCTTACCGGACTCGATGAAGTTGCCGGCGTCGTCGCGATACTCGTCGTCGGAACGGAATTCGAAGCCGCGATCTTGCTGGCCAACAGCGTCTGATGGCAATACTTCAGAGCTACTTCCAGCACGTTTCCTTCGACGTTCTGCAAAAAAGAAAAAAAAACAGCATTGAATGTTTTGAAAAAATAATTAATAAAATGGAGTTAATAATGAACTTGTTCTCGACTGACCTTCACACCGGTGTACGCTTTGTAAGTATCGACGAGAAGGGTGCCGAAAGCTTGAATCGTCGAGTCCTTTCCCTGGAAGGTTTTCTGAACCTCCCGATAGATCTTGTAGACGTCGAGCAACACCTGCTTCCGTGGATCCGCTCGGAAGTTGTGGGTACTCTCGGCGGTCGCGGACGCAACGGGCATGTTCTGAATCCTCGTGCGGAGCGACTGCAGGCAGAGCGTCTGCGCCTGCCGGGAGAGCTGCTCTCGCTCCGAATCCCTTAGATATTTTCTGGGAATTGTAAAAACAAAATTCAATTAAGAAAAAATACAATTTGTGAAATTAAGCGAAAATGCAATTTTTTAAAATTAAGCAAAAATGAAATTGTTTAAATTAAGCAAAAATTAAATTTTTTAAATTAGGCAAAAATGCACTTTTGTGAATTAAGCACGTATGCAATTTTTTTAATTAATAAAAAATGCAATTTCTTTAAATTAAAATTTTCGTGAGATTGGAAACTCGATTTGCTCACTTGTCGGCGTCGGGTATTTTGCGCAATTGAACGCAGAGCTCCATCAGCATCCAGCTGTCGTCGGTCTCCTTGAGAATCTGCATGAGGAGTGTAACGCATCGGGACATGTGCGAGGCGAAGCTGCCCGGTCGGTCGATCTCCTCTATCGGATTTCTCCAGACACCCTTCAACACCGAAAACAAACATAATTAATCAGATATCCAAAATGTGCAGACATCTATCGTGCGTCATTGCATTTATTCATTTATTCTTCGTTATCTCGAGAACAAACAACATGACAATATTGAGGCAGGTTTGAATTTTTAATTCTTTCCAAGATAACGACTATCGTCGGAATTCCATTGAACGAGCAACGTAAAAAGCTGTGAAAGTGAAACTCGGGTGACAGTTCGTACTTATTGTTCACAAACGTTCACAATTTTTTATCTATTAGTTTTCCGAACACACCATCCGGCACTGGTTTTATAAAAAAAGTACAAACTAGAATTGTTAATAACGCTGGAAATAAAAGGACAGCTTTTGTATATTCAAATCTGAAGAAATGATTTTGTCACTGTCGTAAGAAACTTATTTTTATGAAACATCGTATCGCGATTCGATGAAATAATTTGTGAATGCGAGTCATCATGTACGGGTTCAATCAGTCGCCCGAGACCCTCCAAAAGAGGACCTAATATTAATTTGCCGTGAATTTGTGCATCGCAGGGGAATTAAGTGCATACCTTATCGTTAACCAGATTAACCCTTTGTAAGTCATACCGCCCGAAACGGGACTAACGCCTAAGAGTGGGGATGGACGTGTGACTTATAAAGGGTTAAACATGTCGAGTTTGTTATTTTCATTTTTTATTTTTATTTGTGTATACGGTTTATTGTATTTGTATTTATTCTTCGTTCATCGCGATAACAAGCAACATGCGATATTGGGGCAGGTTTAAATTTTCAAATTATATCGAAGATAACGATAATCCTCGAATTCCCGTTGACAGAGTACAAAAGAGCGCGTGCTATCGCGTATAAGATCAATCAGTCGCCGGAAAACCCCCGAGAGGACGTCATATTAATCGGTCGCAAGTTAGTGCATCGCAGGTGAGATAAGTACCCATTTAATCGTCGACGACATCGAGAATAGAGTTTTCCTTATCTGATTCACGCTAAATACGCGCGACACAAGTGTTTGCAATTTGGACGTGCATATTCGATGGTGAAGTCACGATAGCTATCATCGAACAATTAAGTGACAGTCTTTATGATTATGTAAGAAAACCGTGAGTATGTCGAAGTCTTTCGTTTTTCAGTGCGAAAATAGATCCGTAACGGCGAAGATGCACGGAAGATCATGGCTCGCAATTGCCATTTTCCTGATCGCAATATCGGCCAGGTAAGCATCGATATTAGCCCGAAAATGTAAAAATAAACAACAAAGATTAAAATAAAAAACTCTAACTTTTTTCTTTTTTTAACGAATGATCGCGCCTAAGTGATTTTTTTGTCTCTAATTTAGTTCGGCTTTGAAACCGCCTGGAAAAATTATAATAGACACTGACGCCGGTGGAGACGACGCGGCCGCGATTCTCCTTGCTCTAGCCGCTGAGGAAAAGATGAAAAACGAGGGTTTCGAAGTTATCGCTATAACTTGCACGTACGGTAACACTCTGGTGACGAATGTCGAGCAGAATGTGCTAAAAATATTAACTGTCGCCAACAGGAGCGACGTGAGTACATTTGGTCGAAAATTGATTCTCACAATTATAATTATTATTATGATTTTTGTGAACGCAGTGAGCATACGAGTGGAGTTTTGTTAAATTCGTAGATTCCCGTTTACGCAGGGGTGCACAGGCCGTTGTTGAGAAATTTCACAACCGACTATTATTTCGGAGAGGACGGAATGGGCGATATAGATTTCGACGAGGAGATCACGGGAAAGATCGATAGATCGAAATACGCCAGCGTTGCACTGGTCGATCTGGCGCGAGAGCACGCGGGTAACCAGAAAGCTTGTCCCTCAAAACTTAAAGAAAGTCGGAAGTGAGATTCAGTCAGAATTTGGACACTTCTTAATGGTATAAAAATCTTAAAAAATCGACTGTATTAAAGGTGCCAAGAACATTAATTTTTCAAAATAATAATGTCAAACAGTTATTAACAAATTGGTAAAAAGAAATTGTTCAATAAACCATCAGCAAACCTTTTTGTCCCTTTTTTAAATGAATTCGTTGATTTTCAAGATGCCAAATGAGTTACTTCAGGGCTTTCTTACATTTTTTAAATACCGTTTAAATTTTTTTTTAACGCCAAAGCTACTTTTTGTGTTTACTGTGGAATCGGGATATGGAAACGTATCCGAAACTCGTAACACTACATCGATTCTTCAAATTCTCGAACAAACGTTTTTTTTAATATAAGAAAATTCTGAAAAAGTTGGATATGAATTCTAAAAAATCAAGCAATTCATTTAAAAATAGATAAAAGGTTTTTTTTAATAAAAAAAATTAATTTGTCAATAACTTTTCGGCATTATTATTATGCAAATTAAAAGGTCTTGGAATTATTAATACGGCGGATTTATTTAAGATTTTTGGTATATCGTGAAGTACTGAAATTTTCATCGAATTAAACTTTTGGTTGGGAATGCGTGTGTAATGCATTCTTAATGACCCTGAAAATGTTTGCAGGAGACTGAAAAAATTAAATTCATCAAGTCATAACTGCGTATTGCATCGCTCAAACTTCGCTTGGAGAATAAAATTCTACAAGCAAACCACTTTTTCCGCATATTGAAGCGGTGCATTGACAGACTTGCCAACAACGAAATTTTATGTCTCGTAAATACAAATTCAGGCTCATAAAATTTATCAGAGGCAGTGCGAAACTTGGGGTTATTTTTCAGGCAATATTAGCGTCATGGCTCTCGGCCCGGTGACAAACATCGCGATCGCGATATCGCTGGATCCCGACTTCGTCAACAACGTCGAAAGATTTTATATAATGGGCTCGAGCATCCCAGAATCGGAAAACTCATCTCGCTACAACGAATTCAATTTCGCTCAAGATCCACCGAGCAACTTTATCGTACTGAACGGCACTAGAGGACTTCCGGCTATCTTATTGCCGTGGGAAACTGACGTCGGGACTAAAATTCCAATGGTAATAAAACCAATTTGCAACAAAAAATTATCATCTCTTGCAAGTCGTTGGCTTAGAAAAAAAATATATATATATTTTTTCAATAGGAATGGCGCAAAAACGTTCTCGGCGCTATAGACTCGACGGCCATTAAATTTCTCAATAAAGTCGAGGCCAACCACCTCTCAGGTTCTAAATGGAAAATACCAGATATGCTCGTAAGCGCCGTGACTCTGTGGCCAGAATTGATAACGCGCTCTTTCCTGACGAACGTCACTCCCGTGTTCGAGGGAGCCGAGCAGGGCTCCGTTGAGGTCGATTATGACAATCGAACCGGCAAGCCCAAAAACGTTATCGTCGTCCAGGCTCTGAACGTTCCAGCCCTCGAACAGATGTTGCTGGAAGTTTTCGCGTAGAGAAAAATAATAATTTCTTAAAAAATAAGATGTTTCTATGCACTGTGTGAAAATATGCTACCTGAAGCTAATGGTGGTGAAAAATTCGATATCACGAAAAAAAAAAAAATGTCCACTTTTCTGAAATTAGAAAAACCAGAAGGGCCTTACAATTTTTTTCTCCAACTTTTTTTTCGAAAAATTGTAGAAAATGTTTTTGTTAATAAAATCCGTTTTTAATTCGATATCTCAAAATCGTTTGAAAAAAAAGAAGTGTTGAAAAAAAGAAAAAAAAACAACGTGGACAAACAAGATACTGACATTGAAGAAGTTTGTTGATTTCCGATCGGCGAACAGTCCCTGAAACGTAAGTCCGGAATAGTTCTGGCACTTGTAAGTCCCGAGCAGCAGGTCTCGGCACTTCGCGTTGTCCTTGGCCGCTTTGTTGTTGAAGTAATAGTGGCACAGCCGATAGATAGATTTGTAGTGCTCGGGAAAGCGTAGAACGCACTGTTCCAATCCAGCCAGGCAGTAAGCGATCAATTTTCCCACCTCGGCCTCGCTCAGATATTCCTCTGTAAACAAAATCAAACAATAAACGGATTTAAAAAATAGTTAAAAATTATCGCCAAAAGCCGATAACGAAGTGTATCGTTCATGATCGATAATATTTTCTTATCCTCCCCACCGACCTCAGGGATCGATTGTTTCTTATAATAAATAAATAATAAATTAATTAATTAATAATAAATTAATTATCTCGCCGGCCTCGGGGATCGATTTTTGCTCGTAATAAATAAATACTAAATGAATAAATAATAAAAAAAAATAATAGACGAAAGCCGATAACGAAGCTTATTGTTCGTGATATTGTCTTACCCTTCTCGCCGGCCTCGGGTATAGATTTTTTCTTGTCGGTCTCGCTCTCGGCGGACTCGCTGTCGCTGTCGCTCGAGCTGTCGCTCTCGGAGCTGTCGTCGCTGCTGCTCGACTCGTCGCTGCTGCTCGAGCTCGAGTTGTTAGTTTCCGTCGTTGTCGTTGTCTGTGTCGTCGTGTTGCTCTCCTGGGAGCCTCTCCGGCTGAGCGTCACCTCGTCCTTCACCGTGTTCACCTGACTCTTCTTCTTGTCGGCGTTTTTCTCCTTGGACTCCTTGTCGGTTTTACCGGCGCAATATCTGCCTGTCTCGACCGACTGAATGTCCTCGTTCTGCAGCCACTTGCCATCAGATTTCCTGGTCTCCTCCTCGTCGGGTAGCGAGTGCTGAGCCTCGCTGCTCATCTCCATCGCGCGCTTCATCAGCGCGTCCATCAGATCCTGAACATTCTCACTTTTCCCCTCAGGACTCGCACATCTCGACAATTTCTGTTCCGCGTAACTACTCACCCTCTCGTCGACAAAATTTCTCACGCGATCTTTCTTTCTTCCGTCCTCCTTGTTAGTCAATCTCTGAGCTTTCTCGCTCTCGTCGCTCGACAGTATCGTCACCTCGTCACCGGAGCTGTCGCGCTGAGCTACAATCTCGCACACATTCGTGATAAGATCGTCGACGATACCAACGACGTCTTGCATGAGCTGCAAGTGCGATACGCTTCCTAATTTTATTCTTTTACCGGTATCGTCCTGATGCTGCGCCTCGGCGTGACGCTTTCGAGACTCGCTCTTCGTCGACTTTGAGGTTTCCGTCTTGTCAGGCGCCGGTATCTCCTCGACGCTGTTCAAACGACGCTCCTGATTGGTTCTGCTTTTCGGAACGTCGGTCGCGACGATGTCGCTGTAAAGAGCCTCCGGATATCCGTTGTTGTCCGTGCGCCTTCCGCCGATGAGCTTCGACTCGTACTGCATGAAGGGACTGCTCGCGCAATCCGTCAGGTGGCTCATGAAGACGCGACCCAGAGATTTCTTCAATGGTTTGCCCTCGTGCTGCTCGAGATACTTGAGAATACAGGCGTGAATCCTGTAGTGAACCTCCAGAGCCTCCACGGACAGATAGTGGGGATTCTTGTGCTGGAGACGACGAGGGTAGTGGGCGCTGTTTTTGTGAAGCCAATCGCTAGCCTGCGAAAATGTATATTTTTATAGCATCGATTAGATGGTTGGATGGAATGATAAGTGGATTTTTATTGAGTCCTACGATATTTCCGGCGAGGATAGGCGCGATACGAGCTGGACAGTGCTAAATTGAACATTAATAGATAGGGTAGAAATAGGGATGATAAGCATGAGACCAAATTTCATCGAGCTAGAACTAGTATCGTAAATTACTATTACTTCACTTGGTGTGAAAATGGGAATTTTACATAAATAATTGAAGACTTCGGGAAATGAGCGCCGAATAGTAGAGAAGTAATGGGCGAACCGATGGGACTCACCTTGGCGTAGTGGTCGAGATAAACAGGCGGATCATTGTTCTTCTTCTCAGCGATTTTCGCGAGCATGTAGTGATAGAGCCATCTCTCGTCGTGAACGTTCGTGTGATCGTCGATGTTCGTCAGGAACATACGATTCGCGGATATGAAACAATTGACTGCAATCTCGAGGGTGTCCTCCTTGCGGGTCTCCAGTGCGGCGAATCTCTCCATGCTCAGGGTGTCGGTTTCCTGCTTCAGCAAACGGGAGCAGAAGGAGTGGACGGTGTAGGCGAATGTCCCGTACTCTATCCATATAACGCTCTGAGCTGGAACAAGCTCGACTGCACGCTGGTAGCAGCATTGAGCTATCTTGGCGTCGAATAGAAGCTTTTTAGTGTCGCTGGAATAAAAAAAATTACACATACATTTTTAAGAAATCGATTCAACAAGAACGCATAAAAAGAGAAAAGGGTATAAAAAATATATAACGAAGTAAAAACGACCGAAACGGTACTGCACGACCATAGAACCAAACGACTGGTAAAACCAACAAAATTTCGGTTAAGTAAATCACACATGCATGTTTAAGAAATTTAGCCAACGAGAACGCAAGAAAGATGAGAGGGTATAAAAAATATAACGAAGCAAAAACGACCGAAACAGTACTGCGCGAACATAGAACCAAACGGCTGATAAAAACAACAACACTTTGGGTTGAATAAACGATTAACGAGACTACAAAAAAAATTGAAAGAAAATGTCAACTAAATTAGTTACGACAGGAAAGAAAGGATAAACTCACGGCAGTGGTTTGCAGCTGGTCAGAGCCGTGCCGAATTCGGTGCTCGTCACCATAGCGAGTGTGGCCCAGCTGTTGAACGCCTCCGGATGAAGGCAAATGTCCATGAGAAAGTACGACGTTGAGTTCGAGTACTGATTGTACTTGAACAGATAATCGCCGAGGAGTGCGTAAACGGACGATACTTGGTAGGGCAGTGGTTTCTTGACGGTCGGCATTTTCTCGCGATCCCCGACGATGTAAGCCGTAACCTCGTCGATCTTGGTGCTCGGATCGTGTTCCTCGGGTACGAGAGAAATAACCTTTTTGAACAGGCTATGAGTATCGGCGTTGATAGAGGCAGCTCGAGGTGTGTCGTACTCCGGAAGTACATCAGGCCTGTAGAAGTCGAAGAGCAGCTGAGCGCCCTCCCAGGTCAGCTCGATCTGTGGCACACGATGATCCTCCAGATATTTAGGTTTAGTTTTCTTCTCCTTGCTCGGATGACCGTAGAGACAGTAGAATATCTGCTCAAGGTACCTGCCGAGCTTGTCGCGCACCATGGCGAACTGGGGCGTTCTAAGCCGCGGAATGACGAGCTTCATCGTGAATATGAGAAGTTTGGCCTCGTTGATGCAGCACCAAGAGTGCCTACCGAGGAACTCGTGAGCCGTGAGGAGAATCATAATAGAGGTCGGTATGTCTTCATCCTCGTCGTCGGATTCAAAGTTCTGCTCCTTGGTCTTGGTCGACAGCGACTTTGCTCTGCCCTTGTCCTCCTCGTACTGCAGAATGTAGTGAAGAATGATCCAGGGCAGGACCGTTTCGAGTGGCATCTCCACGGCCATCTCGGTCACGTCCAGCTGGTGGCAGACCATCTGCACGAGGTTCTGGACGAGCCGGGCTAGTCGAGACTCGGGCAGGTACCTCACGACGAAGGTGCTGACTTCGTTGACGCAGGCTTCGATCTTCTCGAGACACTTGAGCACGCTCGCTGACCACTTTCTCTGCTCGCTCTCTTCGCTGGCGTTCAGGTAATTCTGCCACGACTCGTTCAGGCAAGCCTCCGCCCAGACGTAGCACTCCTCGTACTGCTCGAGCCTCCAGAGACTGTCCAGCAGCATCGCGAGCTGATCTATCCGGTCGGTTATGACCTTGATGTGTGGCACGAGCTTCTGTCTCTGCCTCGCGAATTTGAAGGTGTCCTGGAGGGTAGCGGCGAGCTCTGCGTATTTCTTCTCGTCGTATAGCCGCTGAACCTCGCCCAGTTTTTGTCCCCGGCGTATCGCGGTGAGCATCTTCTGGATCACAGGAATGTTTATCTTCGAGTTGTACTTGCAGTTCGGTAACTTGACGGATGGGACCGGCGCGCGCTGACGCTGAAACTCCTCCATGTGGCTGAGCAGGAGCTCGAGTGTCTCGATGACGATGTCCGTGTCGCCCTGGCAGTGAAATATGTTGGCCTTGAGCCAGAGCACGCGAAGCAGATAGACAGTGTTCTCCTCGTTGAAGAGGTCGTCGCGCACGCTGGCGAAGATTATGTGACCGAGTTCCTCGGAGGGCATTCCCGTGCCGAGTCTGTCGAGGTTCGAGGTCGGAAGGACGTCGGGCTTGTTGTCCATCCAACGGTCGGTGTGAAGCTCGCCGAATAGCAGAGTCATCTCGGCGTCATATTTGAGAATACCACGATCGTCGTCCTCCTCGCCGAACGGCGGTGGATGCGGAATGTGCTCCCTTGTGTGCGAGTAAGCTTGGAGGTAAACCTGGCCCATCTCCTTAGGCCACTCGTGATTCCACTTGGTGCTCATGAATTCCGTGAATTTCGCTATTATTATCATGAGGTTGCTCTTGCAGCTGTGCTCGTTTATGAAATCCTCGACCTCGGCTTTCTCGATATCGGTGTCGAAGTACTTCGGCTGCTCGCTCGTGTCCGGACTGCTCGGTTTGGAGCTCTCGGTGCTCTTGCTGCCCTCGGTGAGATTGCAAATGTTCTCGCGATTGGCGAACAACTGGTAGAGATCCATCGTGTCCATCGAGTCGTCGATGTTCTTGAAGGGATCGTCCTTGGTCAACTTCACGCCGTCCGGAAGGAGCGTGCTGGGGAACATTCTTCTGAGGGTCTCCTCGAGCTGCACATCGTCCCTCTCGGCTTCCCTTCTGTTCGAACCGCGCACCCTCGCCGACCGCCTCATGCTGCTGCTGCTCCAAGCCCACTGCTGCAGAAAACACAGCGAGCTTCGTCGACGCTTCTTCACCTTCTGTCCCTCTTCTTTGCCACCCTCCGAACGTTCGTTCGATTTCTCCTCGCCCTTGAATGATTTGTCATTCGACTTGTCATTCAGCTTCTCCGAACCGCCCTGACTCGATTTCTCGGGATTCTCCTCGTTCGATTTTCCGCAGTTGGCTGCCTCGGTCGCTAACTTATCGACCGGCGAGATAACCTCGTCCTCGTCGCCGACGATCATGGCTTCCGGGAAGTCGAGAGGTTCGTCCAAATTCTTTTCCTGCTCGTCGGTGTTCTTGTCAGAGCGGAGAGACTCCGAGTGAGGAATCTTGAAGGGATCCTCATCATCGATTATCTGAATATCACTCGAACCTGACTTAACGTCGTCCTCCATCTCAGATTTCATCTCCGCCTCATAGTCCGCTGTCGGTACTCGCTGATCATCCGAATTCTCCATAATATCCATGTCTTCGATGTCTGTCTCTGGTTTCATCTCCACGTCGAGATTATCCATGTCCAGATCGATTTTTTCGACGCTGCCGTGTTCAGAATTCTCGATCGCAGGGTCTTCCGTCTCATCGGCGTTGTCGACCTCTTCTTCGGCGAACGAGACTCTCGATTCCTCCTCGGCCGGCTTCTGATAATCCAGTGCCACTCTGCTTACAAAGTTGTGCGAGTTTTCAGACATCCACTTGTGCATGCTTACGAGACTCTCGCCGAGCTCAAGCCACGTGGACTTGCTCAATGGCCTGTTCAGCGACAATACTGGAAGTGGCTTCTTTTCGAACTCGTACTTGCAAGCTTCCGCCCATTTTCTGGAAATTTCTTTGGCCTCGGCAAGCAGCTTTTCACCGAGCATCCTGTCATATTCAGTGTCCGGCGGAGGATCCAACGCCCAGTCCACGTTGTAGAGCTTGTAGCTCTCCTCGAAGTACGGAACGTCTTTGAATATTTTTTCCCTAAAGGCGAGGCCCTTGACGTAGCTGGGATCGCGCTCGAGCGCCATTGAGACAAAGAGCAGGCAGTTCATGTAGTCCGGCACTGCGTACAGAGCGGATATTATGTTGTCCAGGCAGGGCCAGTGATTCGGATTACGCTTGAGGCCTTGTTTGAACGATGAACAGGCCAGTTCGAGATTCGACGTTGTCATCGCGAGACAACCCATCCTGTACCACAGCGTAACGTCCGTGTCGTCCAGATTCGCAGCCTCCCAGTAGTTTTCTATCGCCTCTTCGTAATTCTCCAGAGACGCCTGTATCGCTCCGATGTTCTTGTAGCACGAATACTTCAGAGATAACATTGGACGCGACCTCCCGTCCGGAACCTCAGACTTTTCCACCTGATCGAGCAGCTCTGTGTCCAGGAGGTCCTGGAATATCGACAGAGCTTCCTGGACGTTGCCGCGCTTCATCAGCTCCAGCGCTCTGTTATACTCCGTCAGAGCTATTTGCTCCTGCAACCAAAAATCATTGGGAGACACTTGAGAACCAATGTGTTGGAATAATAAACAAAAAAATATATATTTGTTAACATTTTTCTAAGCTGGAAATCAAACATTATAGGTGGGAGTATTCAAGTTATAGGTGTTTATACAGTTCAAGCGTTCTAGGGTACTCCATCAAAGCCATTTCCTGCGACCAGAAATTACCATCAAAAACTTTAGATCTGAGGATTGGAATAAAAAATATATTTATATATATATATTTGTCAAAACCTTTTGAAGCTGGAAATTTGAAGTGTTGATGTTTCATCAATTCCAGCTCTCTGTTGTATTCTGTCAAAGCTATTTGCTCCTGTGACCAGAAGTCATCGAAACAATGTGGAATCAAAGTATTTGAATAATGAAAAATAAAAAAATACTTGTCGACATTTTTTTAAGCCGGAAATTGAAGGTTATAGGTAAAAGTTTTAGGTATTGAAGGTTTTGATATTTCATCAGTTCCAGTATTGAAATGATAAACGAAGAGAAGAGAAATATTTGTCGAAATTTCGTTTAAGCCGGAAAATGCAGGTTATGCACCATAGGGGGAAAAAAAATTTCGCGAATCGAAAGAAGTTTCGTTACCTGGGCCTCCTTAGAGATCGTTTGGACATCCTCGTCGTCGGTCTCGGGTCGAGCTCGCGGGGCCTCGTTCAATGCCGATATTTTCATCATTTTCTTAGCTTTTTTTTGCGACTTTTTTTTTTACTTTATGCCCGAACGTACATCTCGCAGACACGACATGTCGACGACTGCGTCAAAGCGATCGCGGGTTGCCGCTACGGCGAATTTGGTGGGAGATGTTGGGGTTATCTCTCACTCGGCGGACGGTGAACTGAAAAAAGGGATTCAATTCTCGAGTTGATGCGGGGATCCGCGATGGTAATTCAGAAATCTGTGATTTTGCGATCGAACGAGAAGAACACAAAGTGACTGACGGAGCAACAATCAAGTCAATTTTGTGTATATGTATGTCTTATTTTTTAAATTATACTTTCTTGTTTTATTATTATTTTTTTACAACCATATAAGAAGTCTGTAATCGCAATGTTTCATCTCCGACATAACGCGTAGTGTACCCGAACGTGTGTGTTTTCGCATGATCGTAAGATCGATTTACGATCGATGATCGAATTATCTCAACAACGTAGATGAAATAATCACACAAGCGCATGCGCGTCCAATTAGCAATATCAATAATGCAATGATTTCTCAATTAGTTTGATTAAACTTCTTCGATTTTTTTGTTTCAGGAATCTCTGTAATTGTACGCAGAAATAACAGAGCGTTGATACCGACGGAGCAATAATCGCATCGATTTTGTGTAAATGTATGTCTTTTTTTATTATTTTTTTACAACAATATTATAATTCTTCGAGTGTACAATCACAATACTTCATCTCTGACCTAATGCGTAGCACACACGAACGTCTGTTTCGTTTACTCGCAAGATAGATTCACGATCGATGATTAGAACTATCTCAACAATGTGGATGACATAATCTCACAAGCTCGTGCTCGCTGTATTGTTTCTATCACGGACGCATTCGAGCTATCGCATACAGCGTAACAAAAGTGAGAGCGATCAACCTTTGACATCGACTTTATCTTCCGTCCACACGACCTCGACGTCGCGTTGATGGCAGAAACCGTGCAGATGCACACTCGAGCGGGTCCGCGTCGGTACGGAAATAGTGCTCGGCTTCGCATATAAATTCTAATGGGTCGTTGATCTCCCACGTTGCGCGTAAAATTCGTTGAATTGCGTGAGTGCGAAAAAAAAAGAAAGTTAATCGTCACTCGTAGTTTTTCGCGCTATGAGATAACGAGATCGCGGGCGGTCACAGGCATTCGTGCGATCGTGGATACGCACAATGATGAAATATATCATCTATTCAACGAGAAAAGCTAGTGACCATGCCCGCACTTTGGAGTGAGTCAGAAATTGTTTCGTTAAATTAATTTAAAAAAATTACAATAAAAAAAGATCGCTGTTGATTGAAGGGTAAAATAAATACGTCTTAAAAACGACTGTTTTATAAAATGTTAATTATTAGACTGCATTACCAGTGTCATTCACACATTTTTGTTTGTTGTTTTTTTTACAAGTATACAAAAACATTGGAACAATTATTTGATGTGTCTGCACGATGGATGACGAGTTACTGTTATTCGAAAAAATAAAAACAAAACAAAAAACTGTCGATTATTTTCCGTTGCCGTTATCGACAGTTTGACTTTTCACGTTCGCTATGAATAAACTTAATGATTGGTTCTTTCGACGTTCTATTGGCACATTTGCATGTAAAGCTTGCTACGGAGCTCAATGTTTTTTTTTTTCAAATTAATTTTTTTCAATTTTCAATTGCTGGGCTAGTCGACACTGTTCTATTCGCCAAACCGTGTAGCTCAACGCAAATCGATTCACGAATCCCACGACTCGTTTGCTTTTCAATTCAGGTGGCAGGTTGACCAAGGAGATTCAGTCCGGTTTTAGTCAGACGTCCCTGTCTTCTGTAATCATAAACAGTCAAAATATAACGAGCTATCACTTTCCCGGATATGGTGTGCGACCCGTTCAATGGATCGGCAATGGTAAGAATTTAACTGATTTTTTTGTACCGTGATTTTAAAAAAATCATCAGCGAGAATTTAACGGACCGCTATTATCATTCAAGATATATTTTAACAAAAGTTATCTCGAATGGTTCGCAGAAGCCGAAATGCAGCGAAATTATTCAGCCGTATGGTTGTTGCTACCGGTCGGCTCGATATTCATAACGGCCCTCGTCGTTCTCCTTATGGTAATTAAAATTCGACGAATTTCGATCGCCAAGAGCTCGTTCGAAGATTCGCACTCGTTGCGATTTTTGGTGATTTTATTTTTATTTTTTCCCTCAGGTGATGTTTAACAGATGCCCACAAATGATCGCGGCAGTCGTCACAGGAATTCTCGGCATTATAATCGTCTGCATTATTCTAATGTCGCTCGATCACAAGCCCGTTTACTCCTGACGCACGAAGACTCATCCTAGACGGTAATCCGCGGACGCTAATTATAGTCTAGCCGTAAGAGAATTTATTTTTCTCGATAACTCACTGTCGACTATCATCGCTGTTCGAACTTTGTATCGAATCATGTCGTCGGACACGCGGACCACGGTTTCCAAGTAGTTGTCCAAACTTCTCTTCAGTCGCTCGTGATACTGCAATAAAGCGACGAAAAGTTATTCAAAATATAAGAATATGTAAATAAAAGATGCACATTTTTCTTTCGTTGTTTTTTAATTATTCACGTACTTCGATGTAAATGTGATCTTCCTTGCTGGCGTGCTCCAGCTCGAGCAACAATAATTCCAGTGTGTTGTAAGGCAACCAGACTTCCGGCGCGGTTGCGACCAGAGGAGTCTTCAGACCGAAGTATTCCTTGCCCTCGCCCAATACCGCGTTTATGTAATCCACTGCGAGATCCGCAGCTTCCAGGATACGGCCGGTATTCAGTATGAGCCGAAGAAGCTCGGCGGGATTGCGTTTCTGAAAATACTCCGATTATCCTCAATGTTTCACAACAAACAATACTTCAATATTAAAATTTTTATATCATTTTCTTATAAAATTTGACTTTCTCATAATGTTCCTTCAATCACGAAGTTTCCTTTATAAATAAAGGAACATTATGAAAAAGCGGCATGAAAATTTCAATTATCAACTATTATAAGGGAAATCAATTAATCAATCAATATGAAAATTTCAATTTTTAACTTTTTTGACGAAGTGATATGAAAATTTCAACTTCTTTTTTATTTTCTAAATTATTTTTTTGGCACTATCGATTTTTACTCAAGAGATCCAAATGAAATCAAAATATTCGAATAAAATTCTAAGTATTACCTTGTAAGAGGAAGATAGCCATTCTGGCAGGAAAGCTCCATGATGGAGCAACTTTCTGGCTACGCCTTTGTGAAGTTCGCTGCTGTCTTCCTTCTCGTGCGACAAGGTCAGCCGTTCCAGCAGCCTCCAGCTAACGTTCGCGACGTTGGTGCCGCATCCGCCGATATCTACGGATTTTCGTAATGTACAAGACAATACGCCTCCCGATAAAGAATTCAGTTCAGACTTTAAAAAAAGTCTTACCAAAAACGTCGTTGTGTATGAGCCAGTCCCAGGCGTTCCGATCTTCGTGCTGACTGAGCCTCAAGCTGTGCGAGGCCAAATTTTCGAGCACGGGACTCTTCGGCACATTGAACCGATCGCACAGGTGAAGAGCGGTAGTGTAGAGTCCGACGCTCGAAAGAATAGCAATGAGTTCCGAGGGACCAGCCTGAGCGATTGTGTGAAGCTCCGAATTGAGCTTCGACAATTTCAGCCTCGCGTCGACCAGGTAATACTCTTTCTTTATATCGTTCAGCTCGAGAACCTCGACCTGCTTTCTCACTTTGTAATGCAGAACCTCCCTGCCGTCTATGCTCCTCTTCATCTTTGGATTAATTTCGTCCGGATAATTCTGATCGACCACGGGTCGAACGATCCACTTGTACTTTTCGTTTACGAGATTGAGAGAATTTATGCAAGCCAACAGACACTGAGCTTGCCGAGCGATTATCGGTGCCGAGTGCGACTCTTGACTCAGCCGCATTGCCTGTTCGTACATCACCGAGGCGGCTGAAAGAAATTATTAAAATAATCATTGCGAGCGCGACAATTAAACTAAATTAATTGAACATTCATTTTCACCTTTTCTCATATTTCCCTTGTTTATGTGAAAGCTGTACAAGAAATTGTAATAATTGTTCTCCATCAGATCGACGCTTCGGGCCCTTCCGACGACGATCCTTTCGAGGTCCTCGTACATATCGACGTAGGGGAACGACACGAGATCGACGAGTTTTTTTCTTTCGAAGAGCGTGACGACAAGCTGACGAAGACAGTCGGCTCGTCTCGCGGCGTCGGGATTGGAATTCAGGCAGTGATAAGCCTCGGTGTGATGTCCGAGATTGAGGTGTTGAGTGAATACTATGGAATGAAGCGTCGGCAAGTTTGGATCGTCCGCAGTCGCGACCGAAATCGCCGTTTCGGCAAGCTCGATGACGCAGTCGGCTGCGTTGTGTTGCTCGAAGAGTTCGATGACTTTTAAGTAATATTGAACGAGGGCGTGACTCTCGGACGCCGCGCTGGACTCGAGCAAAACCTCGTCGAGAAACGTATCCATCAGAACGCCGTTCGAGGCGCGCAAGAAATGATCGCAGGCTTTCCGCGTTTCGCCCATCTCCAGGAGGGCGACGGCGAGAATGAATTTTCTCGAGGCGCTGTTCCACTCGCACCAGGTGCGCAGCAGTCTGACGTACTCCTGGACGAGAAGGAATTGGCAACTCGCGAGTAACCACTCGGGAAATATGAAGTTTCCGGATATCGGCCAAACGAGCTGTGCGATCAACGTCACGTGGGTGAGCATTCCGTAGTGCCAGGGAGTCAGGGCGCTCGGATCTATGTCGGTAGCGTGTGCTATCAACGTGTGGGCGTGCTTCGATCCACCGCTCTGGACGAACAACTCGAGGAGCGACAACGATCTGTGCTGCCGGTGGCCCAGCGTTGCTCTCGAATCCGCTAGCTTCAGTGACGAGAGTCTCTGCACGCTAGTGTCCCTGTGAACATTCATAAATAAAATAAATAAAATAAATAAAATAAATAAAATAAATAAAATAAATAAAATAAATAAAATAAATAAAATAAATAAAATAAATAAAATAAATAAAATAAATAAAATAAATAAAATAAATAAAATAAATAAAATAAATCAGTTTGGGGGCAAAAACTTACAGCAGAGCTTGAGGAGGTGTGCACGTGGCCGTCGACTCGCATATCCACATGACGACGTAGTAAGCTTGCGTGAGAAGAACGGTTCTCGGTGCGAGTGACGACTTTATGGAATGAAGGACCCGCGAGTCGAAAACTTCCGGTCGCGAGAGTACGATCTGTTGGAGTATCAGGAGATCCCGACAGATCGAAAATCTCAGAAGTGTTATCTGCGCGACGCTCTCCGACACCGTTGATATTCCCAATTGGCTGCCGAACAGGTGGCTCACGCTATGAAGTAATTTCGTTGACTCCGGATCTACCTCGAGCTTCATTTTATTCGGCTGACCGAGATCGTAGGTCAGAGCCTCAAGCAGCATTGCCATTGCGCTCGAGGGATCCTTGACGTTCTCCAGTTTGTGGTGTAGTTCCATTTGAAAGTCGAAGTCGGAAAGCTGAGGACAAATATTTGATAGATGAAAAATATGAATTTGTAATAGAACTAACGGTTGTTTTGGCTCGCGCGCTCGCGACCATTGACACTCACGTACGCTCACATACAATGTAATAAATTACATTCCATAAGCTAAAATTCGACCACTATAAAATGTATTTCATTCCATGGACTACATTTTTTAATGGTTTAATTTTAGATCAAGTAATAGAATTCATTCCATTCTATGAGCTGAATGGCCTTGTATTTTATAAAGTAGGTTTGGATCGCTAACTCACGGGATCGTCCGGTTCCATAGCGAGCCTCGAGAAAAGATCCTCGACGATGATATCGGGGCTTCGCAGATGATACAATTCCCTCTCGATCCCGGTTTTAACTTCCTCGGAAAGGTGTTCCTCGAGCAGCACAAGAGCTGACATCAGAGATATGAGATCCTGGCAGGTGTCCTCGTCTTGCGACAAAACGGGAGTAGTTTGGAATCTCGAGGCGTACGACTTCTCGTTCGACAGCATAAGATGCTCGAGAGCTTCCATAGGACGTAGCAGAGAAAACGACGATTTTTTCAACAGCGCGACACCGTAAACATTCGGCAGGAGAAGAAGTCCAACGGGACGGGTGCCGTTCGCGTGATACTGAATAACGCAGGAGTAAAATTTCGACCAGCAACGGTTGGCGATCTCCAGGTAATCCTCGTCCATCATCTCGTAGTCCATCACTTCGGCCTGGATCTCAGCCTCGACGGCCATGCAGACGCGCTCCTTGAGCACCGCGGGCGAAAGCGTCATGTCGGCAATGAGATTCGACCTTCGATAAATGCTCAGAGCCCTTGTTATATCGGCGAGAGAAAACTGTCCGGGATGAAAGATGTAGTTTATGTAAGCTTGACGAGGATCCGTGCCCGGATCGCTGACTATGTAGTCTCTATCGGGTGGCTGCTCCAGCACCGCCGTCTCCCATTCAGAGTTAACTTGAGCCCCGTTCAGAGGAAGCTGCGCGTGAGTCACCGCCACCGTGTCCATGTCGGTCGTTCGCCAAACGGCCCACAGCCGCGTCGGAGTGAAGGCGAAGTCGACGAGATGTTGCTGCAAACAAAATTTAGTGTCGATTTCAGTAGCGAACTATTGTGACATAGCGTTTTCTTTACACTTTAAAATAAAAAATATCGATAAGTAGTTCGACTTTGTACTCACGTCGGGGGCGAACAGCGTACACGTTCTCACGAATTTGAAGAGACCGGCGTCTTGCACCGGCTTGAGAATACTGAATTCGCATCCCGAGCCGAACTTCAAGTGAGATCCGAGATAAAGCTCGTTGTCGGAACCGAGCACTTTTCTCAGCATGTGTCCGTGAGCGCCCTGGGAAGCGACCCGGTTGTCGATCGCTACGTCGGCAACCGCAACGCACTGGGCCTTGTTGCAGGACCACATGCGCACGTTGCCCTCACGACACAGAGCAAACAAGTACGTGTCGCTGCCGCACGTGTGTATGACTAAGGACATCGCGACCTGGCCCTCGGAACTTCGACCACGAAAAGCCGTCGCTATGCCGCTCAGGAACCGTGGCATTATGGAATCCTGCTTCAACTCGCTCGTGTGGACGAGACCCGTTATCGTGTCCAGACGGAGAACGAGAATCGTTCCAGAGTTGTACGCGAGGGCGAAGAGAGCCTCCTCGTGGGGCAACGTCAGCCATGACGCTGCGGCGTGCGGCACTGGCGAATCTGAAAGATAAAACATTTTTTTAATCAGAACATTGTAAGGAAAAAAATGTCATAACAAGAAATTATAAAAAATCATAAATCGATTATCATAGAGCAGTGCATACATTAAAATAGGCTTTAATTCAAAGAGCAAAGAAAATATATGTATAATAAATACAATACAACATAAAATCTAATATCACATGTCTGTGAAACAATTTTAGAAAGGCTTTTTGTAACAGCTTCTTTTTTTCTTAAATCAATATTAGTGTTGCAAGCTTACTTGTTGTTCCAGCACTGGCGATCACATGAAACGTGTGAGGATCCCGAGCGGTCTGTACGGACGCCTCACCCAGAATGGACTGTACACTGAGATCAGGATGAGATCCCAGCAGATGTTCCGTTTTGTGCAATTTGTCAGGATGCGGAAAAGTCAGCTTGTGCACGCTGGAGACCGTTACCACGAGTATCACGACGGAATTTACAGTTTCGTGAATGGATATGCCGTCCAATATAGGCGTATCGGTGAATTTGTATCTGACCCGGCAATTCGCAAGATTAACGTCCAAACTGTGCTCTACAAGTTCCAAAACGTCGTGGCATATCCGCCAGTAGATGAAGCGATTGCGTGTGAAGTGTTTGGAGCAGTCCTTGTACGAATAACCGCCCGCCCTTTCTGGCACTTTTATATCTTGCAACGTACTCTGGCTTCCACCTGCGAAACAAAATTTCGATCGTCAAAATTATCCCCGACGATTATTAATCATTTCAATTTAATTTAATAATAAAAAAAAACGAAAAAACGTCGGTTGCGATTTTTAGGTTAGGACATCACGCTCTTGGAAAGAAATTAACTTTTATGAACCGACGAAAACTACGATCGAGCGGATGTTAATCGAATTCATTCGTGACCGATTAATAAATCGATGATAATGCTTTTTTAACATCTTCGACGACAGTTAGACGAAAAAGCCGGAGTTCAAGTGGCGAGGAGGTTAGGAACGAAGTATGCTCACCGGTATTCAATGTTATTTCCTTCCATTTTTCGGGGAGTGTCTGGTCGGGAACGACTTCGCGATATCCGAGTGAAAATTCTAACATCGTACGCACTAGTGTCTGTTGACTCGAGGACGCGTTTATCGTTCCTTTTTTGTTGTTTTTTATTACAAAACTTTGAATTCGAAGACACAACCGTTGTACATTTTGAGCGGGTCGCTGTTGCCGCACGGCTGCCAACGCGAGGCTGCGAGAATCGCGAGTAAAAAAAAAAAGTTTTGGCGCGACTGTAGCGCGAACGTTATGAAACTCCGAGGTCGTGGGTATGCCGGAAGTAGAGTAGAAGAAAGCTAACTTGTTGACATCGACGTCGCGAGATGCTCTTTCATTCATCCGAGGAATTGTGTATCGCGTATCGGTGTTGCAGTCATCAATACTCGTTTCTTAAACAAGAGGTGCTTCCAATTTGGCGTTTTTCCCTACTATAACGTCACTGCGCATGTGGACGGTCGTCTTGTGGTATAAATCGTTACCAAAAACGCCAAATCGCACGCACCTTAGTTGTTCGATGCTTGACTATCATATTTTTTGTTGTTGTTTTAATTGTAAATTTCGAATTCGAAGACACAACCGTTATAGATTTTTAGCGCAGGTGCTTTTGATTTGGTGTTTTTCGTTATATATGCGCAGTCACGCATGCGCCGACGGAATAACGTGCCTGCGCATGCGCACGGCCCTTTTTTTGGTAAGAATTGGTACCAGAAAACGAGCGTGCGCCAACGCAAGGCTGCGGTGCGACTACAGCGCGAACGTTGTGGAACTCCGAGGTCGTGGGTAGGCCGGAAGTCGAACGAGTAGGGACCTGATTCCTCGACATCGCCGTCGCGATATGTGCGCTTTATCCGAGGAATTTTGTAGCGCGTATCGGTGGCTGTTACAGTCATCAATCCTCGTTTCTAACACCAGTTGTTCGATGTCTGGCTAATGTCGGCGGACGGTCCCTCTTCGTCGGGGCTTCTACGACCGCAGGATTTCTGAACACATCCTATTTCTGTAAAAGTTCCGAAATAATAGCCACCTACGAGATTCCGTGGGTTAAACCGTACCAACCCACAATGTTTGCCAGTTATTGTTAGAGGACGATAAACGACGTCCGGAATAGCTCGAGGTTCGTACACATAATCGTTCGACAATTTCTATTCGTCCCAACCAACATTCTCACCTCTACCCGTCGCATTTGAATGCCCTCGTTTTATACCGTGTAGCTCGCACGTTCGCGAACTATCTTGCAATCATCCTCGATATTATCAGTTCAAGATTGTATGTGGTATTTTTTTTTTATCGGAGAACACTTCGATCCTTTCATCAGCAGTGCGCGCTCGACGATAACAATCTCTTATCAGCGCGAGTGATATTTTCTCGGGAACTTTTCCGCGTACAAACGTCATAGGTGACTTGTCATTCGAGTGTGGGGAACGGGTGATTCAGCGACGGGGGCGCAATGCAACGAAATTACTTATTTCGATCGGAAATGAAATTAATATCTATCGAATTTTATGATAATAAACTATTTGAATTGCAAAGAGCATTGTTGTAATGTTGCGCAACATTGGTTCGATGCTTCGCCAGATAAAAATTGGGTTTTGTATCTTCGACAGAAGCTATGCATATTTTTTTGCTGAAATTTTTTGGAGCACACATTTCGTTATAGATCTTGGTGTAGTAACAATTCTCCATCTCCAGCGTAACCATTGGCACACAATTTTGGAGTCTATTTTTTTTCTTTTTCTTTTATTTCCAGATGAAACTTAAATCTTGCATTCTCGATTAGAGCTATGCATACTTTTTTGTACTGAATTTTTAGTGCACTCGTTTTGTTATACATCTTGGCGGAGTAACACTTCATATCCAGCGTAATAGTTGGCACTCAATTTTGTATTTTTTCTAGCATTTTCCTGGGCTACATGGGTTTAATTCTCTCCGGATAAATTCCGTCTTTTATTCTTGATCAGAGCTATGTATACTTCTTTGTGCTGAAGTTGTGGAGCACCCATTTAGTTATACATCTCGTAGGAGTAACACTTTTTCATCTCCAACACAAATATTGGCACAGAATTTTCTATTCTTTCTAGCTTGTTCCTGACAGTTTGTTGAGCTTTGCTACAGCCAGTTATACCAGCATCTTAGGCACTGGTTGGGGAAAATCCGGAAATCTTGGGAATGTCCGGGAATTACAAATTGAGGAAAAAGAGAAAAAATGTTATTGATCTATTAAGGGTAATGAACAGCTGAATGGGAAAAGAAGAAATAAAATTTTCTGCATCTAGAGGCAACTTAAAAAAAAAAAAAATTTACGTTTTTTTTCAAACAATGTATGAATATTATTTTGCAATTGCCATTTGATAGATTTTGAAGATATGTTTTCATCACGAAAAATAATTCTTTCTGGGAAAGTCAGTGAAAACTTGTTATTGGATAACACTGGTCAAAGTTTATAGAAGATATGCGTCGTATAGTTCCCCTACACTCGACTGTATATAACAGCGTCATCTAAGATGACTATCTATCTGTTACCGTTTTCGGATTATTTGCCACTTCGAATGTCCACACTGATAAAGAAAGTGTGCTTGAATCAATTAAAGACTCGTACCATTACGTTCAAATAAGTATTTTGTTGATACAGCTTAAAGATCAACAATTTCAACAATTGAACAACTTTTGGTCATTAGTTAAACAATTTTTTTTCATAATTTTACAAAAATATTTTCGCGGCATTGAAATATTTTGTTCGACAAGCTAGATATTAATTTCAATGTCCCAAATCTTTAATTGATTCAATCTCATTTTTTTTTGTCAGTGCGGCATCGTGCGGCGTCGTAAAAATGTTACGATAAAAATTATGTAATTGCAGAAGGAGCGCAACTGGATTCTTTGGAGATGTTGGAGGTGGGCCTGAGGGTCGTGCGCGGCCACGACTGGAAATGGAACGACCAGGACGGCGGCGAGGGTCACGCGGGCACGGTCGTGGAAATCGGAAAGCCTCCACCGCCGTTCGGAAACGGAGCGGCTGCACCGAATCCAGCAGACAAGACGCCCGACAAGACTGTAATAGTTCAGTGGGACCACGGCTCCAGGAGCAACTACAGAATAGGCTACCAGGGTTACTACGACTTGCTCGTATTCGACAATGCCACGGCTGGCGTGCAGCACAACAATATAGTTTGCGACGGGTGCAAGAGGCACGGCATCGTCGGCGTGCGATGGAAGTGCGCTCAGTGCGCCGACTACGACCTCTGTACGCAATGTTACATGGGAGACGTTCACGACTTGACGCACACTTTTCAGAGGTTTCAAACCGCGAATGCGGTTGGGTAAGAACGTTTCATCAATTTTTCATTAGGTGTTATCGGATGGAAGAGGAATTAACCGTCTTTTCTCTTTATCTCCAGAGTTCAGTTGACGTCGCGGGAAGGATGCACGAAAATCCCGCTGAAAGGAATATTTATAGGAGCTAAGGTAGTGCGCGGACCTGATTGGGAATGGGGCAATCAGGACGGAGGGGCTGGTAATGAAAATTTATGATAAAAACTTCTTATCTGCTTCCTCAGGGAGAAAGCTGTTTTCATTTTATGTTGATTGAGATTTTAATATCACAGTACTTAAAGTATTGTACAATGTCGAGAAATGCGCTTTTTAGCTGGCCTCTGGATGTATGTGTGTATGTTAGAGCATACAGACGCATTACCCAAATTTCAATTCGCGATTTTGTAGAATAAATTCCGCGGTAAATGTTGACTTTAATTTTTATGCGATATAGAATTTTTTTATATTACAAAAAAGATGCATATTAATTTGCACCGCATTCCTCATTTATTACAATTTTTTATTTGTTGGCGGTTCGTTAATGAATGTATACATCTTTTTTTTATTTTGTTATCGTAGCGAAAACTGGCAGAGTGATGGATATTCGTGGCTGGGACAACGAGAGCAGCAGATCTGTGGCGACGGTGACTTGGTCGTCGGGCAGCACGAACGTTTATCGTCTCGGTTACAAGGGTTGCGTAGATCTCTGTTACATCGAGGAGGCGACCGCGGGTACATACTACAAGGAACACTTGCCGGTCCTCGGTCAGATGGTGATGACCGTCGCGGAGAGCGACGGTCAGGTCGGTGGCTCGACGTCGCAGTGCGGCATCGTGTCGAGCACCACCTCCAGCCCGTGTCACTTGACGTTCAGCGTCGGCGACAAGGTCAAAGTTTTGCGAGACGTGGAGAGCCTCAAGGAGATGCAGGCCGGACACGGCGGATGGAACCCGCGAATGGTCGAGTACATTGGAAAGATCGGCACGGTCCACCGCGTCACTGACAAAGGGGATATCAGGGTCCAGTACGAGGGATGCAACAACCGATGGACCTTTCATCCCCGGGCACTGACGAAAGTAACGAGCAAGGAAAATTTCGCCCTTGGCGATCTCGTCAGCGTCAAGACCGACGCCGGTGCGGTGAAGAACTATCAGCAGGGACACGGTGAATGGACCGACGTGATGAAGAGCGTGAGTAACGGGGCGATTGGTCAACTCTGAAAAATTGCTCATCCAATAATGATTTTTTAATAATTAAATTTGTTTATATTACAATATGATACATTTTAATATATGATACATTTTATTATATTCTACATAAATATATTTTCTTTGACTAGAAACATTTTTATTAACGGATGTAACAGAGCATTTACACGTACGTGAATCTTGCAGGCTCTTGGAAAAACCGGCAAGGTAATAAAGATCTATCCGGACGGAGATCTGCGCGTGACTCTGGACGGTCATACGTGGACCTTCAATCCTCTGAGCGTAACCCGCATCACCTCGAGCAGCGATGCTGGAGGTGCGCCGACTTCGGCAACGGAGTCGAGCCGCGGAAGTACATCGGGTAAAAAAAAGCGAATGATGCTCGAAAATATCTTCCTCCGAATTACGAATCGATGGATAAAGGGATTTTATTATCGGTCACAGGAGGTTCGTCTTTTCCGTTCGAACGTGCGGCCAGAGAGATGGAGAAGTTGATGAGAGACACCGCGAGAGGCGAAGCTCGGGTTTCAGCGCTGCGCGAATATCTTCGAAAATACTCGGGGAACGTGGACGCGAGACCGAGCAGTTTGTGCGGCGGAAAGAAGACTTGTCTGCAGGTCGCTGCTCACCAGGGTCATCGAGAGCTTTGCGTCGTTCTGCTGGACGGAGGAGCGTCACTTCGGGCGGTCGACGAGGACGGCGATCCTCCGCTTCACTACGCAGCTTTCGGGTTCGTCTTTCGTCACTTTTTATCTTCGACTCTCTCGTGCGAAACTTGTTTTTTTCTGCTCTACAGGCTAATTTGGCTATTGCGATTGTCATACAGTGTACAAAAAATTCATATGAAATTAAATACACCGGACGGAAAGTTTTTATGCAAAAACTGGTATGTTAAATTTCATGTGCAATTGTGATGAAAAATTAATGTTCAGTGTATCAAAAACATTTGAAATACTTTATTTTAAGTAATTGACTTTTATTTTGCTATAAAAAGTACTTTAATTATAATGAATTACTTTAATTTCATTGAATAAGTATATTAATTTTTCATCACAATTGTACGTTAAATTTAATGTACGAGTTTTTGCATGAAAACTTCCAGTCCGATAGATTAAATCTGATACGAATTTTATTTGCAGTGTACTATTCTGCTTTTAAGGCTTAGCCTACTTCGTTACCTATTTCTAATGTTTAATACAGCGTTGTTCAGCTTGTATCGCGCCTATCCTTACGGGATTTATCCCAGGACCCAATAAAAAATCTATCCATCTATTTATCTATTTACAGAAATCAACCGGAAGTGATGGAGCTCCTGCTTGCCCGGGGCGCACCGATCGACGCCGTGAACAACGGCCGTTGCAGTGCTCTTCACGTCGCCGTTAACAAGCAGCACGCCGGATGCGTGCGAGTTCTGTTGCGGCACGGATGCGACGTCAATCTCCAGGACTCGTACGGCGACACGGCTCTTCACGACGCTATAGGAAAAGACGCCCTCGACATAATAGACGCTCTCTGCACCTGCGACAGAGTACACTTCACCCTGCGCAACAAGCGGGGCTTCAATGTTCTTCATCACGCCGCGCTCAAGGGAAACGCTCAGTAAGTTCGAACGACCGAAACTGTAGCGACATTTTCGTCTCGGAAAAAATATTGTAACGAATATAGAGACGAGAATTGACTGAGACGCACCATATTGCATAGATGACTTGAATAGCTCGGTATGATACGGAAAACGGATTATAAAAAGAACGAGAGTCGGAATGTTTATTAGCGCGAATAGAAAATCATAATTGTTACATGACCGTCGATACCCCTGTTTATGTCAAAGTCCCAAAAAAAAGACTGTCTTTTGGTGTCAATCGTTCTTTCGTCGGTCGAAAATTCTGCTGTTCGAGCGGCTCGAAATTCCTCTCACCGATCGATAATTAGTCTAACAGGGTAGTCGACGCGTCGAATGCGTCACCATCAACAGTTGTTGAGGGTGAAACAGTGAGCCAGTTTAAAAACAGACTCGACTCTCATATGTACGCGTGATAGCGGATATATATTTGTTTGCAGCAGATTATATAAGTCTACATTTCCTTTCTGTAATTATGAATAATAATAATAATAACAATAATTTCTCAGTGCTACAGAACGGCTCGTGACTCGATGTCGGCAGCTAATCGACGTCAAGAAGGAGGACGGTTTCGCGGCTCTGCATCTCGCAGCATTGAATGGACACTGCGAGGTGGCCGCGCTGCTACTATCGGAAACCGGGGGAGGAGCCCGAGTCGATCTGCGGAACAATCGTCGCCAGACACCGCTGCATCTCGCGGTGTCGCAGGGACACTGGACCCTCGTCGAATTGCTGTTGAAGCACAACGCGGACATAGCGAGCACGGACGAGGAGGGCGACACGGTCTTGCACATAGCCATCGCGAAGAGCAGACACCAACCGGCGACGGTGCCAACGGCGGAGAGCAGCACTGACTCGCCGCTAATTCACGCGGTTAGATATTACGAACGATTTGTAATCGATGCCAACTCCACGATTTAATTTGTCCATCATTTATTAATTAATTTCATTTCTCTCGTCAGATCTGGCAAGAACTTTCGAGGCAGGAAGCACCGACGGAATTGGCCCTGGCCTGCTTTATTGTGAGCGTCGACACGAGCGGCCTTCTCCTCGAGCATCGAAACTCCAAAGGCAACACGCCCATCGAACTCCTTCAGCCCGAACAGCAGACCGCTGGCGTCGCCGACCTCATAAGATCTTTCCGAAACCGAGGACGACGGAGCAACGTGGTTGAAGCGGAAGCCGCCGAGGATACGGAACCGTCCGCTGGTACGGTCGGACCTCCTATCTTCGATATCGAAAGGACAACGTCCGAGACACAGGTGATCGTTAACGAAGGCTCGACCGAGCGCGCTCGCGGCGCCGGCGATGCGGACACGTGCCAGGAGTGTTCCGGATCCACTTCGAGGAGTCTCGAGGGAACGAACAACGATCCGAGCGTCAGCGTCTTCGCTTCCGGCGATGCGTGCCATTGCGGGGGTCGGGCCAAGCCCCAAGCTCTGGGAGGTGGGACGAATGACAGCTTTTTTTGGAATTTAGAAACTAACTTAATTGATTTCTTCAATTTTCTGCGGCACCGAAACGGTCTAATTTCGGAATCCTCTTCTTTTTGATTTTTAATGAAGTCCCTGGTCGGGGCGTCATCAGAATAATGTTTATTTTGTCTATAGTTAAATTTAAAAACGGATACATGCCAATATATTTGTACCTTATATTACTTAGCCACGTACTATCTTTCATATTTTTTTTCGTAAATTACCGGTTTTTTTTCATAATTTAATAGTGATAAAAAAAAATGAATGATAAGACATGGTTTAAGTAATATAAGTTAGAAATATATTGGAATGTATCCGTTTTTAAATTCAACTATAGACAGAATAAACACCATTCTGAAGAGGGCTTTAAAAACCAAAAAGAAGAGGATTTCGAAAGTACACCGTTCCGAAACCCAACGAAATGAATGTTCTCATCGATCGCAGCGTTCGACAACTATAAACTAACTTAATATTTTCTTGTTTGTCCTATTGTATCGATCGCAGGAAACATCGCGATCGACGAGGCCACGTCGACGAGTAGAATCGAGAGCCCGAAGAGGCAAAGCTCGACCGAAGAGCCGGAAGACAAGGGAATCGAGAAGAAGGACCGGGAACGTGAGAGAGAGAAGGACAAAGACTTGGAGAGGCTGCGCTATCTCGAGACCAGGATAGCCGATCTCGAGGAGGCGAATATGTGCAGCATATGCATGGAGAGACGGAGGAACGTTGCATTTCTTTGCGGTCACGGTGCGTGCGACTATTGCGCATCGCCGCTTAAAACTTGTCACATGTGTCGAAAGACGATTACCAAAAAGATCAATCTTTATTAGGATACAGAACGGAACGGAGGTAAGAGAGTGGAATTTCAAAGGGTCGCGCGGGGTTTTATCTTCCCATTTCCATTAAGCCCCGCCGACCTTACCGATCATCATTCTCCTCTCCCTCGATCTCTCTCTATCTCTATGTCTAACTATCAATCTCTCTCGATTATGCAATATTTACAATTGTACACTAAAAAAACTGCCAAAACAAGAGAACCGATAATAACGATTATTATACAATTTTACATTTAATAATAGTTCTCGCAAAGCCAACGGACCGGTGTGATCAATTTAAAACAGACGAACGACAAAAAAATATATTAAAAAAATAAATCCATTCTCGAATCATTGTATGTACAGCAACGTGTGCCATAACGCGATCTATCGGGAGGTTGCGAATGCAGCAAACTCCGTTTTATTTTCTTCTCCTCTTTTTCCGGCTCTTTGCGACATCTCTCTGTCCCTTCGCTGCCGCACCTTTCCGATAAATCCCGTTGATTATTACGATATGTTAACTTTATTATGTGTATATAATAATATTTGTACTCGAGCAATTTATAATCGAGTCGTGTTTGTAACTTCTACTTTCCATTATACGTGGCTTTTTTTTTAAGGAAACTTCACGATGAAGTTGTTTTTTCTTAAGTTCCTTGCACGAGTGTAGCATTTTTTTCGAAGTCTAGTTAAATATCATGAAATTATGTGCTCTCTTTCTCTTTCTCTGTTTCCTTTAATTCGCCGACATGACAACGTCTCTTTTCCTTCGTAATATCTGTATGTAAAGTATACTCTAGTATTATACTTATTATTCATTGATTAATTAACGTATGGAGTCATTGGGAAGACGAGTCAGAGCCCGCTTTGGCGGTCCCTCGTGATGATTTTGCAGCCGGACGCGACCAAGCGGGCAACCGATAATACACAAAAAAAACCATTATTTCGTGAATCTCGGTGCTTCGCTTTGGTTCAGGGTACGTAAACCGGCGAACTGAATTCCAAAAAAAAGTACGCATAGCATTTAAGTATACAATGATCGCCGCGACAAGTGCCCTCCTGATGGCGATGTGAAATTTGTCAGCGGATTTTTTTTTTTTTGGGGTATCGCCGATTTTGAACTTTTTTTTTTCTTGGGCGTACCGAAATCCAAGCCCGTTGTGGTAAGCCGCAAAGGTACTCGTAACAAGCCGCCACCGTTAATGAGGATTGATGCCGATTAAAAAAAAAAAAATAAATATAGAAAAACGCCGTAGGAGAAATTTGTAACGTCGATAAGTTTTTACGATTGTATGTCATCTAGAGGATAATTTAAATAAACAAGTTTCCAACTATTCGTAAAGACCCGCATTCTTGCTTTTTTTCTTCTACGAAAAAAAATAGTTCGCTGAGAGAAAGAGACAGGTGTGAAACGTAAAATTTCGAACTTGGCAAGCAATCTTATTTATTTTGGTACTCGATAGGTTCGATAATCGTATGATACAATATTGAGCCAGTTTGCAAAACTGTAATAATAGGTAATGCTAATAATAATGACAATAGTAATAATAATAATAATAATAATAATAATAATAATAATAATAATAATAATAATAATTTTTCTAGATAACCTAAGGCAGTTACTATAGGGGTGATACAGGATTCAATATAGTGCCTAGTAAATCTTAACGAATTTCGGCGTCGAGTCCATATGCAGTATGGTCTTTCTAAAGTTCTACCTACTAGGATCACCCATACGTATGCACTTACTTTTCATTATTTTTTATTTTTTGTTTTGTTTTTTTTTTTTTTAGTTTTTTGTTTTGTGTATTTTTCTTATTTCATCTTAAACCACGGATAAGTGATACTAAAGGACAACGGTATTTCTTTTTCATTCGCTCGCGCGATCGGTCGAACGTTGTGAAGCGTTCGCGAACAAGCGACGCGTCTAATAAAGATCGGAGGCGAATTCGATTATCTTGTAGAAAAATCGAATGCGTTGTCTCGCGCGAGATATGCCACCGTAGTATTTTGTTTTAATTGTTTAAATTTTTTTTTGCGCGGTTCGCTCTTCTCTTCACGGTTCACGGTATCGAGAAGCTTTCGCTAAACGCCAATTTTTTTCTCATTCTAAATGTAAACTTAATTTGCATTGCGATTTCCGAGAGGGTGGGGTGGAGACAATTATTTTTGTTCGGTGAGAAGATCATGTAACCAGCTGGAGCTGCGTGTCTCAAACTTCCTTCCTATTCCCCTCCTTACCCCCCCCCGTCACGTATAATTCTTTCCGTAAGCGATGGTAAAGCACCGCGGGTGTTTTTTGTTTTCATCAATTTAATCTATTTCACAAATAACGTAAAAACGAGCGCGCGTTAACCGCGGCGTTTCCCGATCGACCGCACTAAAAGACATTTATTGTCAGGCAGGTCGTAGGCAGGGGGCACAAATCATTGCACATTGGTACGCACGGTTTTTTCACAGATTCGCGCCAGTCTCTCATTTTTTTTATCTTACATACTAAAATTACAATTTTTTTTCTCTGCTTCCTCTCACATTCATCTCAGACAATTCTCGACGACGAAGCCTGACTGCAATGTGAAACTCCTTAACTTCATCGATACATAACTACACGCCCATGTCGGAGCCCGACAACAAAAATCACGTACTCGTCGGCCCCTCTGTTTATTTTTTTCTTTTTCCTCTCGCGTATTCAATTTAATCGACCATGGATTAGAATTATTGTCTGCTAGATCGGATAGACCCGGCCAGTATTTTCGCCGTCCGTGAGTGTTTGCCGGACCCATTGATCGATGGGATCGTCGAGAATTTATCTCGTGCGACGACGACGACGACGACAGGGGGAGAGCGATGTGGTTTTCGCATCTGATTTCACCGTTGTCGACGGTGCGGATATTCAACATCCCAGACCGATTCTTCAAGCTACGACCGGCTCGGGACTGCACGGCTGTAATTCCGGCTCGTTCTGCGATTCCGTCGAGTTTCCGCCGGCCGCGCCGCTCGACGCCGAGGTCGAGGTGTTCGGGTCATGACTCGAACTCGGATCCGGCGTTAAGGCTGCCCACTGGGTCGTGTAAGGTGCGGCGCGGGCTTGACGTCTCGCTTTCCTCTTCGCTCGGCGCTGCTCCATCACCAAACGGAGTCTCCTCATCTTTCCCTTCGTCGCCTCGTTCTCCTTCGAAAGCTCCTCTGCGAAAAAATTCAATGAAAACAAAATTAAATATTACACTTTCATAGTTCGATGATTGCGATTGAATTTTTTTCTGTCGTCACAACAAGTGCTATGGTTATTAGCGACGGGACCTACTATTTTTTCCTTTAGTGGAAACCGTGCCACTGTGGGAATTATTCAGTATGAGCGAACGTTAAGGCACTAGCATAAGATTGGGTCCGAAAAACAGGTCGATTTTCAACATTTTTTTTTAACGCTAATATTAAAAGGAAAAAGTCGGGTTTTACACATAGTTATAGTATAAGGGATTATGAAGTTCGAGTTTTTTTATTGTAAAATATAAATTACCGACCGACTTTTTAACAATTAACAATGGACCTCTTATCTCAAAATCAATTCGTCCGATTGTGTTGAAGTTTGGACAAATCCTTGATTATAACTCTTTCTACCCAATGAGCTGATGATTTTAAAAAATGTCAATTTATTTGTTAATAACAATGGATTTCGTTTCGCCAAAGAACAAAGGACCTTAATCGTTTGTTATTAACAGATAAACATTTTTATCCGCTCATTAGATAGAAAATGTTATAATCAAGGATCTGTCCAAATGTCAACTCTCCGGACGAATAGATTTTGAGATACGATGTTAGTTGTTAATTATTAATGAGTGAATAGTTAATTCATATTTTTCAATAAAAAAAAAACTCAAACTTCATAACATCTCGTACTATGTGTAACATCTCGCACTGTGTGTAAAAACCCGAGCTTGTACTTCTAATATCCACTTTTAAAAAAAGTTGAAAACCGACCTGTTTCTTTGGCCCAAATTCTTATGCTAGTGCCTTAACTGTACTTTCTTGGATTGTCGGTAACAGTTGGTTTTCTATGTTCGCTTCTCAGCGTCGGATCTACGTGACGTCGATTGCTGGCTCTAAGCATTTGACGGCTACTGACACGTATCTACTATCGCGCGATGAATGCCAGGAGCTTCCTCGCATCGCAATATTTCTCCCTCAACAAGACTACGACACCGGAATTCAAACCAGAGATCTGCCGATATTTCGTTCTCGAGTCTGATACTCCAGCCGCGACACCAAAGTGATCGGTCGATTGAAATTCGTTTTCGAAATCAGCCAACGCCAGTTTCCCCCGGCGGCCAAAAAAAATGCCTACCATCGTTGTAAGATACGCCAGAATTTCCATTGGTTCCTCCATTGGCCGAGGAATTATCCGAGGACGCAGCGATCGCGGACGAGCTCTGCTGACGTCCGCCGTTGTGTCTGTGATGATGCCTGTAGTGTCCGGTGGCGGCGGCGGGCGTGGCGCACAGTAGATCATTCAAAATGTGTATGATCGTGCTGATGTCGCGTTTCGGCCTTCCGTGACGATCCTGCAGCGCCGGATTAAGGGTGCCGCTGAAAGTTCCGGAGTACACGCCCTTTCCATGATGGTGCATGCTCTCGATTATGGCTCCTTGTCTGCGTCTCGCGTGTTCCTAAAAATCCCAAAAAAAAAAAACAAAACCATTAATAAATCTCACAGACTTCAACTTCCGGTTTCGAAGACCGAAAAATAAAAACCGATGCATCGATCATGCACACGATTATTAGATAAATAAATGACACAGGGGAACTGGCTTCGGTAAATGTATACCTCGGCGAGGTCGACCCGCGAGGTGAGTACCTCAGAGGAAAGCTGTTTGAGTTTCTGCGTGAGGTTTCGGGACGCCTCGGCGAGGGCTCTCGTGTCCAGGGTGGCCGAGACTTTGCTGGAGTTGCCGAGTCCCTCGATCGATCCGTTAGGGCTCTGGGGACCGGCGACGTCGTCGATGGTGTTCGTCGGGTCCTGTTGGCTGGAGCTCTGCTGCTGCGAGTGGTGATGGTGGTTGTGATGATGACCGTTGCAGACGTCCTTCTTCGGCGACGTGCAGGAGGCGGGTAGGCTCGTGGTCGTGGGTGAGGTTTCCTCCTGCATAGGCACCGGGCTCGTTGAGGTAGGTGAGTTGGCTTGCTGCTGCGCGGACTCTGAGCCCGAGGAGGTCGGCGACGACGACGCGGAGGAGGAGGAGGAGGAGGAGGACGATCCGCTCGCGAGGTTCTTGTTTCTGGAGTGATGGTGGTGGTGGTGATGATGATGGTGATAATGGTGGCGATGATGCTGACGAGGAAATATGTAGGGGACGCCGGCGACCTTGTTGCGGTAGTTGACTCTGACGGGATTGCTCTGAAGGGCGGTCGAGGTCGCGGCTGCGGAGGAGGTGGATGATGATGAGGAGGACGGGGACGTGTCGGCTGACGCTGTCGAGGATGATGTCTGAAGGCTGGTGGGGGGTCTGTAGAACGGCGGTCGGATGAGACGCGACGTGGAAACGGGAGTGTATGAGGTCGAGGTTGGGGAGGTCGGTGAGGTCGGCGAGTTGGGCGATGTCGGTGCCGATCGTTCGCTCGTGTTGCAGGAATTGGTCGTCGTCGTGGCGGTGGATACGCTGCCGGCGTTGTTGGATCCGCCGTTGCAGCCAGTTGCGGCTTGGAACGCGGAGGCGAGACGACTTATCAGCGAGGAGGTTCTGGCTGCTCTGGCGTTGAGAATGGCCGATCTCCTCGGCGAGGACGATCTCAGTGTCGACGGGGACGACGAGGAAGCTGGGGGGGTTGCCGCGTTTACGGGACTCGACGGACTTCCCGATGATGTTTGCATCGTCGTTGTTCCGGTGCTGGTCGACGATGACGAGGAATTGTTGCTGCTGGATGAGTTGAGGCTGTGGGAGGGCGAACCGACGGTCAGGCCGTCGACAGTCGCCGATGCCCCGGATTGCGTAATATTGCTGCTTGTGCTGCTGCTGCTGCTGCTGGTGCTCGTCGGCGATGCTGGCGTCACTGTCGACAGCTGCAGCTGTATTAACATCATCTGATCGCCGAGTCGCATCGTCAAGTTGAGCGGCGCTTTGCCCGATAGGAAGTCGTTAACCTGCGAGTCGTTGAGACTCTCCAGGGCCTGCATGACACTCTGCTCGGGGCGTTGGCCCTGAAAAATATGAGAAAGACAAAGTCTGATGTTAGCTGTATATAACGGTACAAAGACGAGAGATATATGCATATACGCATTAATTGTTATTAATTGGCGATGGTGTTATTAATGTTATTCATTAACAATAGTGTTATTGTTATAAATTAAGAATGATGTTAATGTTATTAATCAACAATGGTGCCGTTATTGTCATTAATTAACAATGGCATTGTTAATGTTATCAATAAACAATTATAAAGTTAACAATTATTTGTTAATTATCAACTTGCTGCAAATACATTTTTGTAAATAATTTCCAATATACATATATATCCATTCGTTGTTTTCGTGCGAGCGAAGAAATACGTAGAAGCATACATTATAATGTCTACAGTTTATGCAGACACCGACGGATAAAGACGGGCCACGCAGCGAAAAAAAAAAACAACAACCTTTCACCGATGTGAAATATTATCTCAATTGTCCTTATCTTCGGTACTTAAGCTTCGCTTGAGATAGGAGAAAACAATAGACCCTCAAGGCTGACAAGTGATAAGCAAAACGAGATTTGTATGTAAACAAGATTGAATTCTTGTGACGAAATTTATATTATTATTATTATTATTAAAAACATTTTTTTTTTCGGATAATATTTCACACTCGGGTCGGTAACGGTTGTGCCCAAAGTGTGAAAACGAGCTTGAAAGTGAAAAATTTTGAGGAGTATAAAACTCGGAAACGTTTGACTGGAAAGCCCCAAAGATGATGCTAATCGATGAGCCCATACTAAGAGAGATCGGGAGTCGGGAGAAGACCTGCAGAGGATAGTAGGAAACCTCGCTGCGGACATCGCGAAGCTCTCTGCGTGCCCTCGCTGTGGCATAGCTGGGGGCATCCCTGGCTAGCGTTCTACACTAGCGGACGCCGAGCGCTTTCGAAACACCCAACACCTAACGGACTTCCTTCGGAGACCTGAAAAGTCTTCACCGTGCTCGAGCTTCCAGCTCAAACTTCTACGTTCGCTGTGTAATTCGATTTGAATAATTTTCTACGATTTTTTTTTCCGTAGCGCGTATCAATTTAATTAATTCGAACGAGAATATTGTGCGGCAGATAAAATGAAAACAAAACTTACCGACGAACGATAAGATTCTATTAAGCTCACGTGGGTGGAATTATTTGTATATATATATCTTTGCGGTTCTTTACTGGAGGCTTGAACTTATCACGAAAATGCAGCGGTTACAGATAAAACGTTTGAGAGAATTCTGATAAAGTTATAAGTCGATTACTTTCCAAAAACTACTTAACGAAAATATTGCGGTATTCCAGATAATCGAGGTACGAAAAGTCCTAACTCCGCTAAAAGCCACGACTGCAGCGCCACGGTATTCGTGTCGAACGAATGGAAGCTTCCCACCTGCAGCTTCGCCCGTCGAGTTCCCTCTCTGTGTCCCGTACGTGGAAATATTCCGGATCCGCCAATTCAGCGTATTTCTTTATCGCCCTTTATTAGAAGTTTAAATTTATCACGACAATGCAGCTGTTACAGATAAAACTTGAGAGAGAACTCTGATAAAGTTATAAATCGGTTGATTTCCGATAACTACAGAACGAAAACATTGCGCTATTCAACATAATCGAGGTACGACAAATCCTAACTCGGCTGAAACCCGCGACCGCAGCGCCACCGTATTCGTGTCGAACGAATGGAAGTTTCGCACGTGCTCTTTCGCCCGTCGAGTTCCCTGTCCGTGTCCTCCCGTCTGTAGTTCAAGCCGACGCCTCGGCAGTCGCTCGCCACAATGCCCCATCTGTGCCCGTGCGACGACGTCCTTTCGTTCGTACGCGCGAAAACTACACGAAGATCCGGAGAGGAGAGAAAAGCGAAACAGGGCCGAACACCGAGGGGAAGCATTTAGCGTACGACACGCTGCGGAACGAGAAAGGTATACACGAAAACGAAGCGGAGGACGAAGGAACGGCGTGTAGGTGCCGGTCGGTGTCGGCGATCGAGGCGAGGCCAGACGCGGCCAGGCCAGAGGGCAAGGGAGAACGGGTGAACGAGATGCAAGCACGGGAACGCGGACGGAACACTCGGGGAGCGAAACAGGGTAGAGAGCATCGGCGCATCGCATGCAGAGCGGAGAGAGGCCTATGGACGTCGGGATTCTCTCCTTTCCATCCCACGTTATCTCGATCTGAGGCTTGCCTTCGTGAAACATCCTAGGCCATATATATACATATATTATGGAGATATATATATACATATATATATTTATATATATGCAATACACAAAGCGGCAGGTTCACGCTGCGTGTGCGCGCAGCACGGTACGGGGGGGGGGGGGGGGCTGAGAGGAAGCGAGATGAATGTTGGAGAGACGGATCGGGAGCGAAGAGAGGAAGGGTCCAGTTACGACGCGAGGGAAAGAGACGCCTAGGCTGATGTTGAGGGGTGGGGGGGGGGGGGGCTCCGGAGTCAGGCAAAACGAGGGACGATGCGCCGAACGGGGAAGAGTTTGGACCCCTGGCGTGTAAAACACGTCCACCGGCTCTCGCGGGGAGGAAGAGGACGGGCATTAGCGTTTCCTCGAGAGGCGAATGGCGGAGAGCCCGGTTATCCCGGCGGCTCATCCCAACAGCATCGACTCGGGCCACGGCGACGTTGAGAATCGGGGATGTGTATCTCCGGCTTGCTCGCGCTCTCTCCGTCGTCCTGCCAAGGGTAACTGTAGTACCCGCTAGGTGCACCGAATTCAGTAGCGCCCCCGTCGCGCCGATTCGGGGGAGACGGATGTACATACGAGATCGAACGGTCGAGGATTTTTTCGACCTGGATGCGATGCAGTTGATTGCATTTTGTGTTATTGGTAAGAGATTTGTAAAGCGTTAACGGTTTTATGGTAATGAGATACGATTTCGGACCGAGATTTTGGACAATCGTCGTTTGCGAATAAGATCGAAGGCTTGTTCGGTTGTAAGCGCGCATGCGCGGACGTTCCGTTTTTGGTTTAAGGTTAAGTTTTGGTTCGATACAATGGTTTGTGGTCAACGATACAATATTTATTTCGCTGTTGGCTACGTTCATCCAAGGGGAAAGAAGAATACGATAGAGTGTTCTCGATGCAGTTGCAAAGCCGCTTTCTCGTGCACGTTGGGGGGCGACGAGGAATTCGAAGAAGCACGATAAGAGGATAACGCGTCGTCGAATTAATAAAAAATAAAAATTGAGCGTTTCTGGAACGATTAGAGTTCGTTAGGCAATCAGCGATCACTGACTACGGTGTAGATAATGATATTTTGTGTTATTTGTGTTTTATGGAAAAAAACATTCGATTTCGTACAGAGTTGGACAATTGTCGTTTGCGAGTAAGACGTGCTTTTTCGTTTGTAAGTGCGCATGCGCGGACGTTGCATTTTTCGTGGCGCAATTTAAGGTTAAGTTTCGTTTAGATACAGCAGTTTGTAAATGGTCACCGGTACAATATTTACTTCGCTGCTGTCTGTGTTAATCTAGGGTGAAAGAAAAATACGATAGAGCCTACTCAGTGGATTTGCAAAACCACTTTATCGAGCTATTGCAGGGCGACGACAAATTTGAAAACAAATCATGATGAAGGGCTAACGCCTCGACCAATAAAAAAAAATTGAGCACGATTAAAGTTCGTTATGAGCAGAGCCTCAGCCTCGTGCGACAGCCAATCAGCGATCATTTCGATACGCCTCGGGTCATTGATTTTTCGATAAGAGAAACCCCTATATATACATATATTCATATATATATATATGGTTCTTATTCAGGCCTCGATGCCGAGAGATTGTTCCGCGCTAGTGTCACGGTAACGTTGCCGTATTATCGGAGAGCAGCAGCTGCAGGGCGTTCCCAAACTACTTAAGGCGAGAACCTCCACAGCTACCTATAGTCTTGTTCTCCTCGTCGCCCGATAGCCCCATGAGGCGGTAAAACAATTCCACAGTTTCGGCGTCACGTGACCTCTCGCATCTCAAAAATTTCGAGGGCAAAGAAAAGCCTCATGCAAAACATATTTTTCTTCCAACTGATGAACCAAACAGATAAAAAAATGAAAAACAAATGGCTAGCATTTATATATTTTTCGTTACAGATTTGATTGCCTTTCATTTTAGTCCTGTTTGTCGAGAGAAGGCGCGCGGGGGCGTGGCGCCGGATGGACTCGTCGTCGTCGTCGTCGTCTACGTAGGTCGACGATGAAAGAGAACTGCGGAATGGAAAACCGGCGGGCATAACGCGGGGGTGGCGAGTATATATGTGCGGTCGAGGAGTATTATTATTCGACTCCGCGGGTACGACGGATCTGACGTATTAATAAAGCGGAGGAGTCGCTTGGAGAAAAAAAAAAAACTATAAAGAGTAAAAGTGTTTGCGCACGAGTATTTACGCTCTCTCGTTTCCAACGCTCGTGTTTTATTTTTTATTTATTTTCTTAATTTCTTTGTTTCTTTTTTTTTTTTGTCACTCAAGCTGTCGAGAACGTAGCGTGTGTACTCGCTCTCGGGAGAAACACAACGCCTCTCTCAACTCTGGCGTCCCAAAGTCCGCTGTGTATATATATGTATACGTGTGTGCGTTAAAAACACATTTCTCTCAGTCTCTCTCTGAGATAAGCCTCGGACGCTGCTCGAGCCTCCTCCGCTCGGCGCTGACTTTTCGGGTTCCGCCTCTTATTCGAGTGCATGACGTACACACTCGTACCGAACACGTGACTCACCCGAGATAGAGAGAAAGGCCCATGAAAGAAATATAGATATAGACGGGGCAAGGGATATACGGTACTTTGCCGGGAATTTCGATAGCGGGAATATCTTTCGTCATTGCTGCAATTACCGGCTCGATAATTCTTTCAATACCGGCGGAACCGCCAACGAACCTTCCGAGTAAAAAAACAATCAATCCGATCGACTTTTGCTTTGCTGCACGGAAAGGCGCAAAGGTCATAAGGCGGAAAATTGCGTTAGAAATAAAATAATATAAACCAACATATTTTATAAATGAGCGGTAAATCAAGAAAGCTTCGTCGGCAATGGGATTGCCGACGAAAAATTCCCCATAGATTTCTCACAGCGAGAAAAAAATAGTACAAACAAAAATATTTTATCGAAGACCCGTGAATCGACGAACCTTCCGCGGCAATGCCAGATCGAGCGAAAAATCGTCAATTGCCTCATGAAATTTTGTACAACGCCCAGAGTAAAAAAAAAAAAAAAACATTACAAAAAATGTTTCCTCTCCATAGATTTCTCGCAGCACGAACAAAGTGCATATAAACCAAAATATTTTATCAGAGGCTGACGAATCCACGAATCTTATTCTTCGCTGCAAGATCGAATGAAAAATCGACGATAAATAGCATTTAAAAAAAAAACAATAAAAAATAAATATTTTCTCCACAGATCTCTCGCAGCGGAATGCTCTCGTTGGAGTTCGCCCTCGTCCTTTCGGTCCGCGGATGTTTTAAAATTGATCACGGACGCCTGTGGGCCGGCGGGCGGGAGGGTGTGCTCGAGAGAGATAGTCGAGGTACCATCGTCGACGAGGCACGACGGCCCACGTCCAGCGTTCTCCCCTCCGATAGTCAATAGCCGGGCGGTAGGAAGGCGGACGGTCGAGCGAGCGTAATGCGAACACGCCGAGAGAGGCACGAGAGAGTCACGGGCGCAGCGGAGAGACCAGCAGCAGCACGTTGCGCCGCCGCCCCGGTCCATTGCCGCCGTGCCTGTGCAAGCGATAAGGACCTCGGCGGCCCACCGACGGGCAAAGTCGCCGTGGCGACGTTGCCAGAGCGAAACTCTCTCGCTCTGTACGTGCGCGCTCTGCAACTCTCACCGAGTAAAACACGGCCCGAGCGAGGGAGACTCTGAATTTCGGTATCGTGTGCACGGACCGAGCTGCGAAGCGGCTACCGAGAGTGATTAACCCACGAGAGGTTAAGGGAAGGCTAAACACGCATGAGTGCGAGAGGGACGGATTAAAAATTTTGAATCCATTTTTCTCGGAAACTATTCTATAAAATAAAAATAAAAACAGCGCGCCCTATAATTTATTTTTTATTTCGTAAAATAGTTTCCGAGAAAAATTGATTCAAATATCTTGGGGTTGTGTTGATCTTTGGCCTCACCTTAAGGGGAGGCTGAAGACGTGTGAGTGCGAGAGAGACATAGTTCGAATTTTGAATCGATTTTACTCGGAAACGATTCTATCAAACGAAAAAGGCAGCGCGGCCTGCAATTTTTTGTTTTATTTTATGAAACGGTTTCGGAAAAAAATTGATTCAAAATATCTTGAAGTTGTGTTGATCTTTAGACCAAGCTAAGGTAAAATGTACCAATGCTCGGACGGTTGAAAGCATCCCGAGATTTCAGCAGTTATTAATTGGTTGAGAACGAATTTTTTGTGAAAATAACTGAAAGCACTGTCAACCTGATAGTTTCTCGTTTCCATAACACATCGAATAATTACAAAAAGATATATATTTTTTAATTCCGGAAGAAAATAACAGTCTACGTACGCGGTTTTTCGGCACGTCCTTATATTCGGACAATCATAGATTTCGCGCAATTCAACTAGTTCATATTAACTAAAAGAATTTCCTTGCCATTTATCAATTAAATCGATGAAAAAAAAAATTATATTCACACGAAACAATATTGAAGATAAGCTACGTAGAAAGCTGGCTAGCCTAACTTCTTCGAAATGTCCGATTATCGGGTCGCGTATCTACAAACGCTTGTACCAATTTCCGGACACTATATCGTCCGCCTTTTAACAAAACGCAAGAATAGAAAATAATTTAGGCTTAAACCTTGCACACATTTTTTTCTGTGCATTAATTAATCCATGTAAATTCGATTACAAGTCTCAGATTGGATTTCTAATACTTAAAGCCGAAATAAAGTAAATTCGAATAGGAGTTTCCAACGATTGGGACGTGTCCGAGCATTCGTACTGTTATCTTTTATCTATGTAGGATCAAACGCTGCACATTTTTCACGCGAGACGCACACTCGGGCGTAATATTGCAGCGGTGTAGTCGGCATCGTGCGTGCGAATTGTCGATGAAAAATAGGGGGTCGGTGGCAAAACACTCGTAGACGCGCCACGAGATTTCCATGCGACCGTTGCCATCCCGAGAACTCCCCCCCCTCCCCCCCCCCCACCTATCCTAGTAACCGCTCGGCCATGATGGCCTGAAGAAGGAGAGTTTTCGGCAGGGACGGACAGACGAGCTTGGGCAGATTGCTGCACTGTGGATAGACTGGCGTAAAAACTACTTTCTACGAGTGGATAAGAATTCGATGAAACGAGTGGGAAATTAAGAACTGGATCGGCGGCGATCGGGATTCAGAAATTATCTTTTTTTTTGTGAGAAAGATATGGAGAAAAGTGAGTCCGATACGAATCGCAGCTAACTGCGGCCACTGCAGGATTCTACGCGGATCAAGTAATATTGTAGTAATTGTAGATATTTCTTTTAGATTTTGTTGATTTGTTTTTCTGGTGCGATTATTGTTAGAAAGGCGTCTCGAATTCCCGATGTCTGCCCTTGAACGTCTTCATAAGCGAATGGAAATTGTGCCGATTAACAACCAAGCCGTTGATTTTTGAGAGCCGGGAAAGCTTGGCCCGGGTTTGCTGTCGGATATCTCTCGATGCTCGCTCGTAGTCATTGTAGACTAATTTTTTTTTGTTATAGTTAGTTAATTTTTCTACTCGTGAGATTATTGTTAGAAAGAAGTGTCGAACCCCCGATTTCTGCCCTTGAACGTTTCAAATGTTTCGTTTCGTAACCGAATGGAAATTGTACCGATTGAAAACGAAACCGTTGATTTTTAAAGGCCGGGTGAGCTCGGCCCGGGTTTGCTGTCGGATATCTCTCGATGCTCGGTGCAAAACGATTTCGACTGACTCGATTGTTTATCGGTCGATTGTGAAAGAGTGTACAAACAAAGAGCTGGATACAAGCGTTGCCCGAGACAACAAAGTTCTCCAGATTGAGATAAGGGAAACCGAGCGTTATCGCTCTCGGAACAGACTCAATGGGCGGATACGTATTCTCGCGTATCGGACGCGTGCACGCGTGACGACGCGATGACGAGTATGAACGCCGGCGTCGTCGAACGCGACATTGTTCTCACCGCTATCATAGAGTTACACCGAAACTGAAAAAGTAGACGGTAAAAAGAAAAAACGAAAAAAAAAAAATTTAATTAATTTTTTTTTATTAAAAAAAAAATTAAGAAATTACAAGTACGTTCGTGCATGAACAAACGCGAGATCGTTGGCAATCACGAATCGGACTACGACCTTCGCAGCCGATATCGGAAGAATTTCCGTGCGAAGTTCACAACCGGACCGGACGAGGCAAAACCGTCGACGAGAATCTGAAAACTTTCGTCCTTGCCCGTGCGGGAAACGATTATCGGTAGAATTTCATTTCGCTCGTTCTGCGGAAGTTTTTTTTATTTGGTTTTTTTTTTTTTCGGTGGAGAATCGTGCGCTGCAAAAAAGAGAACCTTGGTTCACGTTTCCTATCGGCAATTCGTTTTCCGGCGCGCAGTCGCCTCGTCGACACGAGCCGGCAGAAGCTCGTGGCTAATAATCGTTCCTGGCTCATGTTGTTGTCGCCAGTTTGGCTTATGACACCGATAGCGGGACCGTGGTGTGACCGTGCAACGAGCGGGGAATCACCCGCGAGACCGCGCGTGCTGAAACGAGCAACGGGGACAAGGCAAACAACGGCGCGCTGCCCGAACACGCTCCAGAGCGTCTCCGCCGCGCTTTAAACGCCCGGCTAAAAACGCCTAAGCGAAACCGCGATATATAAAACGCCGACCGAGTGACCGACGTCCAGAAAATCCAGAGGCGATGGACGAAGCTTTAAAAAATATATATATATATAATTTACTATTTTTCATATTGATTAGACTGGACATTTTTATGCATAAACTGGTACATTGTATTTCATGTACAATTACAATGAAAAGTTAATGTTCAGTGTATTAAAAAAATTGAGAAACTTTGTTTTTAACAATTTACTATAAAAGTACGGTAATTTTTATAATTTAGTTAAATTTCAACGAAAAAGTGTATTCACTTTTTATCATACATAATTGCACATTAAATTTAACGTACCCGTTTTTGGATTAAAAACTTCCAGTCCGGTACATTAAGTTACATTTTTTACAGTGTACTTTTTAGGTTCTATCTTTTATGCTTTCTCTGTTATTCGCTGATTATTTTATGCATTTTTTTTCTTTCTCGCCCTGTATCATTCGGCGTCCAGTCACTCACTGTTTCAAATCGCTTGACGGTGTTTCCCAACTCACAATTGAGCTCCGTCCGTTTTCATTTAAGCAAATAATTTTTTTTTAATAAAACATTTTTGTAATCGCTTTCGTCCTGCAAGGAATCGGGAGCGTTAAAATAATAATAATAATGTCTTAGGCTGCAGGGACAGAATGTGTCGATTTTTTTTTTGCAAATTAAAGTCAAGACCCCCATGAAACAGGGGTAGGTCCCGAATTCGGTAGTTCCATTGTACGCCTGAGAAATTCCCCTTTCGGTTATTCAAAATCCCCTTTGAGGCGAGAGCTCGCTCTGCTCTCGCTCTGCTCGCATGTATGTATAACGAGAGGGACTCACCATGAGGCCAGTTTCCACGCTGGGCAGCAGCGTGAGCCTGCTCCCATCTTGAAGACGATTTTCCCTCAGTGTGCCCTCGCGCAGCTGCCTAGAACAAAAAAATATCGAACAAAGCGTCTCAGTATATCAGTTCCGGGTGTGCGCATGCTCGAGTGCCTGTTTCGTTCGCGAGCTGCCTCGGTGTTATTGGCTCAATGTTAGTCCCGAATACGTGTGAATGTTTCGCAGCAAAAAAAAAGCACCAAGGCGTTCAGTTTGAAAAAGTATGTGCTCGCCGGCGATTTATCGTTAGTTCCGTCTGCGACGAGACGCAGATAAGAGCAAAACACAAATCGACGATACAAACAACAAAAAAGGAAGCAATTTTTTCCTTGTATTTTTTTTATCGTCGACCTCACTCCCCACTTTGTATTTTATCGATGAAGAAAAAAAAACATGGTCGCGTACGTCGGCGGCCACGTACTTTGTCGGATAAGCCTCGGTCAGCGAGTTAAAAGTGGGCGCCGAGGAAGAGGTGCGAGGAGCGAGGAGCGTTTGGCAAGAGGTTTGAGTCAACAGTCTCCATGACTCGGCATATTCATGAATCGTTTCTTTACTTTTTATTTTGAATATGCATTTTTAAAAACTGCGTACATATGAATGAATATTGATTTATAAATAATTAATAAATTTAGAAAATATACATAGATATATATAAGTATCGATAGGCAAAAGCAAGGCCACTTTCTGTGCGCCTTTGTAGGTATCCATAGTTATATTGCACGGTGCTGTGTAACTAGTCATCTTACTAATAGTAGAATAATAAACGATCCATGAATGTGTCCAGTCATGGACCGTTTTTATTCTTATATATATATATATATAACTAATAAATTTATAAAATATCTATAAACATATATAAATATATATATATATATATATGTACATATTTCTCGATAGGCAAGGCCACTCGGCGTGCCTTACAGTACACATTTCTATGAATTTCCTTGTAAAATATATGTATAGCTATCTATACTTATATTGCACGGTGTGGTGTGTAGCGTGTACTGTGGAGTAAGGTCGCGGCGGTGGGCTCCGAGCGAGCTTCTTACTATAGTAAGGTCATGGCGAAGAGAAGATGAGAAGAGAGACGCGAAATAAACGGGACGGAGAGAGGGAGAGAGCGAGGCTGTCGAAAGGCTGGCTCTTTAAACCTTTCGCTGCAGCTCACCGGTCTCTGCCGTTCCTTTCCGCTCGCTTCTCGACCAGCGAACTAGTGTATAGGCGCAGGATAACACACACTGTGCGTTGGAGCGAGGCTCGAGCATCTGTACGGGAACGAAATTCGATCGAGGCTCGAGCGTGTTAAAACCCTTCTTACCCTTCATCGCGGGAGGGGCGAAAGGGGGGGGCTTCCCCCCTCCCTCGATGCGAAAAACGTCACAGGCTACACTCTCGACGTGAACCGCCTGACTAAGAGGCTCACCACTATTATAACGCAACGTTTAACACGAGATACGCTCCTCGCTATGTGTTTCAAGGTGGACTCTCGCCGTCCAATTAATGCACTCGTGTGCGCGCGGCATTTATTTATAATGCGCTAACGTTTTGAGGAATGATTCGGTCGGGATTGAAAACTCATCACTAAGATTCGGATCGACGTCCAAACGAATTTTTGGACCGCGAGGGCGAGGGTATTATTTTTGAATGGCTAATCGTGGACGAAAAAATTAAAGTCAGCGGGTAATATTTTTTACGATTAAAAAATTTTTTATTATCTTAGAGGTAAAATTTGTGACCCTGAAGATATTTGCGTGAGACTTTTCGTCAAGTTGTAACAGCTGCGTTTTGGCTCACACAAACTTAGTTGGGAAGCTCTTGGAGAATAATATTCTACAAGTGAACGATTTTTTTTCTTACTGAAGCTGTGCAATTGATAGAGATTTTCCAATGACAAAATTTGATGTTCAGGGTCGTTAAAATTAACTCGCTAAGCGAAATGGACGAAAAAAAAAACAACGGACGAAATGTGTGCTGTGTCCGGTTTCAAATTGTAAGCTTAGAAAAACAAAATTCACTGATTAATTTTCACATGCGAAATTAGGAGAATGAAAATTGCTCGCCGTTTGAAGCGTAGATAAAAATCAATGCCATTGAGCCGCTAAATAAACGTGAAATATTTTATTTCAGGTTCGAAGACGATGACTCGTAAACACTTCAGAATTTCAGTAATTTTATAATCTTGGAGGAATTTAGCGAGGGTGCAGAAACAAAGATATCGTTTCGAGCGATAACTCCGAGAGAGCTGAGTCTCGACTATACCGTACTATAATTAATTCGGGATTCCTCATCGCTGACTCTAGGGTCGTCGAATAAACGAATTTTTCGACTGCTCGTGCAAGGGTATTATTAAATTACGTATTATTAATCAAGTACGTACGGTACGTATGAGATATTATTAAAGGTATAGTTAAATTATAAATCGTGGACGACGAAAACGACCTGGTAACTCTTAACAAATTTTATTTTTTTAACGAATCTCGGTGTAAAGTTTACTTGCCGGGTGAAATGGACAAAAAAAAAACAAAAAAAAACAAAAAACAACGGACGATAAGTGTGGTGTCTGGTTTCAAATTTTTAGCTTAAATAAAAAAAAATCCACCAATTAATTTCGCGCCATTTAAAAAAAAATAAAAATCAATGCGCGTGTAGTCGCCAAATAAACGTGAAAATTTTTGTTTCAACTTCGCAGACGATAACTCGTGGACGATTAAGAATTTCGGTAATTTTATCATCGCGGAGGAATTCGGCGAGATGGCAGAAGCATAGATATCGGTTCGAGCGGTAGCCGGCGAGGGATCCGGAGCGGAGGTTCGAGGCCTTATATTACCCCACGTACAGACCCGGCGTAGTGGTGGTGCCCGCTACACTGTGACTGAGAAGGGGTCCTGCGCTTGGGTACACCGCGCGCGTTCACCCGATCGACCACGAAGGCCCGACGTCGAGAAGAGCGAAGGCATACACGTACAGACCAGCGAGCGGAGGAAGGGAGGAGGGCATGGCGCTCGAGTTCTCCGCTTTCGGAATCGATTCAAGCTAAAAAAAAAGAAATACGAAGATAGAGCTGCGAGACGAAGGGAGCAAAGCTGGAGGCAGAGGCGGTCTCCCCTCGAGTCCCTGTTCCCATACGGGTGACCCCGCAGGCCCGATCAGTCACGGTTTAACATGTATTTATACATCTCTCACTCTCGAGCCATGAGCTTCGCCCATAGGACAATCGACTGTTTCGTAACGAGTGACGAACGCTAAAAGTAGAAATAATAATTATAAATTTATTATTATTTTAGTTATGTATGTGTTTACTTGCTTTTAACATTCGCTGCGAAGCTGCGACAGTGACTCAGTAAGTGCAATTTTCCATTTTGTTATCAATGGAAATGTTAAATGCGCGCGTTTATGATTCACGAATAAGCTAAAGCTAAGCTATCGCCTTGCTGTAGAATTCATTGTATTCTTCAAAGCAGATAAAGACATACAATCTTATTATGATTGTAACTATAATTGTTATTATTCTTAGGCATAGGTACGACATGACCCAAGTGGCAGGGTGGAAATGGTTTTACGTCCAGATATCTTCACGGTCATCAAAATTAACTCGCTGAGTAAAATGGACAAAGAAAAAAAACCCACCGATTAATTTTCACGTACAAAAATTGAGGAATGAAAAAACGAACTCTTTGAAGTGTAGATAAGAATCAATGCCGTTCAGCCGCCCAATTAACGTGAACATTTTTTTATTTCGGGTTCGCAGTCTATGAGTCGTGGATGCTGCGGATTTCTGGTTAAACGACAAAACACTTTCCATGTGTCTGAAGAGTCATGATAAATAAAACATGGAGGTCGAGGCAGGCGGTCGCTGGAATCGTACGTTATATGTTTCTCACACTCGACACCGTTAGACGTTACTTTTTTTCTTTCTATTTTTTTTCTACTTTTTACATATATATATATATTTTTTATTTAATGGTATTTCGACCGATCGAATACAAAATCCGGACGGTTTAATTAGCCGAGAAAGCGGCATGGCTGCAATATGGCCCACGTGGCAAGAGGGAAAACTCTTTCCATGTGTCTTGAGAGTCGAGATAAATAAAACATGGAGGTCGAGCTCGGCGGTTGGGGAATAACACGTTATATGTTTCTCGCACTCGACGCTGTTAAACGTTACTTTTTTGTTTGTATACTTTTTATTTATTTTTTTACATTTCACGTATATTTATATATCGCTCACTCTCGAGCCATAAGCTCAAGAGTGAGCGATATTCATGCCCACAGGGCAACCAATTGTTTCGTAATGAGTAAGGAACGTTATTGATCATTATTATTATAATTTAATGGTGCTTCAACCGATCGAATGCAAAGTCCGGACGAGTTTATAATTAGTCGAGACAGCGGAATAGGTACAACATGGCCGAAGTGGCCTGGCGGAAAAGAGTTGCCATGTGCCTCGAGAGTTGTGATAAATAAAACATGGAGGTCGAGGTAGGCGGTCGGTAGAATCGTACGTTATATGTTTCTCGCAATCGACACTGTTAGACGTAACTTTTTTTTTTTAATTGAATTTATTTTTATATATATATTTTTTGTTACTATCTTCGTCCGACGCCGTAATCTCTTTCTCCGCTTCCGATCGTGCTCTGAACGCTCGGGAGCTCACGCGTTTACCTACGTCAGCGGATACTCGACGTATGCGTTCCTGGCTCACGCTGCCGTTATATTGCCGTCGCTGTGGCGGGAGGATACGCCAGCTCGGGCGTTAGCTGTCTCCGGTGGATTAGTTCCGGCGAGAAATGCGATAAAGTTTTTTCACGGAATACCGCCTTGGACGATAAAGCCATTATCGATTACCAAGGGAAATAGAAAATTGGTATAAAAATAAACAAATTATATTTATATATATCGTCTTTTTCTAAATAAAATCTGTTCTAGAATTCTGAAATTCTGATCTACAAGAGTTAAAGAGATAAAGTATTTTTTTCTTTTTACGAGTTGTACATTTTTTCTCTCTTAGGTCGATCTTTTTAAGCGACACTATTTTTCGAAAATATCGATTTCTAAAAATGTCTCGAACGATTGAGAGTAATTATTCCGTGAAATTCGAATATTCCGTGAATATTCGACAGAAATGAGTTTCGAACTCGAAGTTTAAAAAAATCCCCCCCCCCCCCCAAAGCTGTGTGTAATTCATATTTACGGATTTCCCCTGCCTCACGTCATACCATCCGAATTACGTATCCGATAAAATACTTCCTCCTTGCAATTAACGCTTAAACTCGCCTATAAGAAGAAAGATGCAAAGTAAAATAGCGAGAAAACAGGATCGCCGTGAGCACGTGACTCGCCCGTCCTCGCGCGTCTCTTCCCGCAGCCGGCCATCGCAGCGTGCGTCAGGAACGGTCAAGACAAAGACAAAAGACGCACAGCTAAGCGAGAGTTCTCGGTATAAAAAAAAAAGATAAAAAAAAACGAGAAGATAAAGGTAAAAAAAAAATGAAACTTGGCCGAGTAAGCGAAGAAGCGACTCGGGTGAGTCCCGCTGAGAGGCGAGCGAGATGGAAACAACGCTAGAATCCACCTCGGCTGCGCCTTGGTACCGCCTCATACCTGTGCACTGTCGTTTTCCTTAGCAACGCCTCCGTGCGGTGTCTCTCGAGCGGAATACGGATTACTCACACATAACTCGCCATTGTATACACACACATGTATATATACATACAACACAGTGATGTGTGTAAGTATCCACGTATTCAAACACGCCCGGACGAGGAGGGAGCGAATTCGGATACGAAATAACGACCGGGAGGAATCGAAGACCTTTTTTTTTTGAACCTGCAGGTGTGTTCTCAGAAAAGATAATTTTTTTTTAAAGTACATATAGACATTTTTCTCGCGTCTTTGTTAGGCGGCCGAGGGGGAGAGGCGGTGAAATTTCGTTCCCAAGTATGCGGAGGAAAAAAAGTAGGCCGAAGATTCAATTTTTGTATTTCCTGGGCTCTTTTCTTCACGTGCATTCTTGCTGCGTGAGAGAGTAGTAATTTTCTTTTATATATATGTATTTTTTTTCCTCGCAGCAAAGACATCGGCACTTGGCGAAAGAATAATCGGCAGGCTCGGAAGGACGCCGAGAGACGAGGACCTTTGTTCCGTGTGCTCTTGACCGTTCGGTTCTTTAACGTCTGTCGCGCCGACGCACCGTAAGGATATTCTCGTACATCCTCTCCTGGACGGGTACGTACGTGGCACTCGGCCTCCGAACGGATCGCTGGCTACGGTGAATAGCGCCAACGGATGTTTTGTATAATCTCGTTGTTACGCTATCCACGTTCGCCTCGATAGACAACAACGAGCGCGGCACGGAAGCCAGGGTGTTGTCGACTCGCACCGTTCGAATGGTGAATAATAATAACAATAATTCTTTCTCGCTATTTTGTATGTGTTTTTTAAAGACATTTTTCGACGAATAACATCAACAACAATTATTGATTTTCGCTATTGTTTATGCATGTTTCTAGGTAATTTTCGGAGAATAATAACAATATTAATTATTTATTTTCCCTATTTTTAGAGTCGCGTCTCGTGCAGTCCGTAGAGCGAGGCCTGTGACGTATCAACGAACGAATGAATCCGATGCGCCATGCCGGAGCGGTTCTTTGTGGCGCTCGCCAGGTGAATATCATTCAAACTATCGTTTCCTCGTAGGAATTTAAAGACCCAGCCTCAATTTTCAAAGTCCAGCTTTACTTGTCCTCCGACGGAGGAAGAGGGGAACAATAATAGTAATAATAATAATCACTATTTTGTATTTTATAGTCTTATAGTTGAAGTTAAATTAATTAAACTTAAATAGAATCTGAGTGAAGTAAAAATGAATTAATATTTCCTGTTTTTCTTGGTTCTAGAATTAAAAGATTTTGAATATTGGTTAAGGAGAAATGCCTTAATAAACAAACAATTAACAATGATCAATTATCGATATTTTTTTTAGTTCCGCCTCGTGCAGTGCGTCTCCCGAGCGCTGTGACGTATCAACGAACTGAAGTATGAATCCGATGCACCATGCCGGAGCGTTTCTTTACGATCCTCGCCAGGTGAATATCATTCAAACTACAAAACTCGTCGTTCCCCCTTAGGAATTTAAAGACCCAGCCTCAATTTCCAAAGTCCTGCTTTACTTGTCCGCCGAGGGACAGAAAGAGAGAGAGAGAGGGGCGGGGGGGGGGGGGGGGGAGAGAAAAAATTCCATTCCTCCGACCCCGGCAATTCTCGGATTCTCACGAGACAGAGTAGAAGAAAAAAAAGGACATTTGAAAAAAGAGAGCCGTCCCGCACGCCGGTGGTACCCTGCAGCGTGACTCCCACGATCGTTTCTCCCCTCGAACTCGACTCGGTCCGAGCGATTCCACCCACGCACACTAGAGCGAACCCGCGAGTATTTCGTGTGCGGGGCCAGTGTGTAAAGATCCGTAGGAATTATACACTGTGAGAGCTTTGTACATAGCGGGCCTCTCTTCCTCCGGGCCGATTGTGTACGCTCTCGCGTGGATAGGGCTCTGCAGTGTGTACGTGCCTCGTGGCGCCATGTGCAAGCTTTTCCCGAACCTGCGCCATCGTCCGTGTTCCTCGAGCAGCGCTGCCGCCGCGCATGCGCGCGTCGAAGCTGACCGGTTAGGCGGAATTTTTACGGACTAGTTTATAGGTTAAGCCGCACTGATCCGGTCAATTTCACGATGCGGGACGCGTTCACTGGACGCAACGCCCTTGGTAAGCGTACCGGAGCGTACACACCACGCCTGAATTTCTAAAAGCCAGTCCCCCTCGTTCTCTACGCCGGACTTATTATACCACCGCGTGCGTATGTACACACTGCCCGGCTCGGCTCTCTCACTCGAGAGATCTCTCTCTGCCTGGTCGCTCACGTCGACCACGAGAAGCCTCTCGGCTTATGGCCGGGCCAACAGGGCGATGCCGAAGCGTCAATGCCCTTTGTCATTAGGCTGGGAGAAATTTTCGCACGATTAGTACCGCTTCGAGATGGACGAAATTTTAACTGGGAATCGACTTATTATTTTCTGGACTAGAGTCGGGCAGTGCGAACGAGCCCAATTTTTAATTATTTTTTCGCGGGAAATTTGAATCTCGATTTTTTCTTAAACGTATAATTGACCCTTCATTTATTTAAGCTACGATTATTAATTCGTAACTTTTAATTGTATGGATCGACCGTTTGATTCGAATGTAAATTATCGTCCACATTATATTAAATATATATATATTTTTTTTAATAGTTGGAATGCGTATACAATCCAGATAATCAACCAATCATTTGTTTATGCTACGATTATTCATTCGTAACTTTTTATTGTCTTGGGTGCTCGCTTGGGTCGAGTGTCGGCTTCGTTAAGGATGCATCACACATACATTCCCAAAGAAATGTTTAATTCGATCAAAATTTCAGTATTTCTCGATATGCCAAACATCTGAAAAAAATCAGCCGTATCAAATATGTCAAGACCTTTGCTTTAGCATAATAATAATGCGAACAAGTTATTAACTAATTATGAAAAAATAAATTGTAAAATAAATCAGAAAACTTTTTATTTTCTAATCTTAAATGAATTCTTTGATTTTTCTTGAATTCATATGAATGTTTTCAGAATATTCTTATATTTGAAAACTTTTGTCTCGAAAATCTGAAAAATCGAGGCACGAATTTTGGATATGTTTCCGGATCACGATTCCACACTACACAAAGAGTTTTGAGGCAATTGCGCCGCAGTTATGGCCTTAAAAAAAATTTCATAACGGAAAATTCAAAAATGTAAGGAAATTCTCAAGAAATTCTTATGGCTTCTAGACAAATCAACGAATGCGTTTGAAGAGATATAAAAGATTTACTGATTATTTGTCGAACAATTTTTTTTATCAATTCGTTAATGACTTATCAAAATTATTACTATACAAAATTATTGTATTAAAGGTGCCAAGAAAATATTATGCAAAATATTTTCTTAGCACCTTTAATGCAGTCGATTTTTTCAGATTTTTTTTACCATTGAGGAGGTGTTCAAATTCTCGCTGTGGGCTGGCAATGAACGTGTGATGCATCCTTAATTGCCTCCGAGAGCCTTTACCGAGTTCAGATACAAATTCAATATCAGCGATAATTGACGGGCGATATATTTGGAAAACAAAAAAAAATTCAAGCTAGTACCTAGCCGCATTTAAAGTCGGTTGTGCGGATCCGCGTCCTATCTCTCGCTAGCGGTCTCCCGGTCTCGAAATATCGCTAGTCACGGAGTGCGCGAGGTTTGCAGTGTTTGTGTGTCCCTTGGCCCCTCGGCAGGCTCGGGGCAGGCTCTAACCGGCACGTTGCCGGGGTCGCACACCCAGAGAGAGCCTCGCCGTTCCGTGTACCACACAGTCGAGTATATATACCTGCGAGACGGCCTAGTCGTCGTACCTGTGTCTCGAACTGGCCCGGTCTCGGGCGCGCTTGGGCACAAAGAAAACGAGCCGGACGGACCGGGACCGAACAGCCAGGGCTCCTTCCTCGCAAGAATCGTATCGAGCGCCCGCTCTCTTCCCGTCTTTCTCTCGGATGCGTGCGAGAAAGAAGGCGAAGAAAGAAACAAAGAAAAAAAAATAGTCTCGTAGCCGGTTAACAGCGGGAATAGAAATCTTGGTTTATTTTTCTACATATATATATATGTCTTCCGTCCGTCCATCTTCGACTCTCTTTTCTCCGTCCGAAGTTTTCCATCGCCGTCCGGCACATTCGTAACCGTCAGGCGTTCTTCGGTCGACTCGCAATTTCCAGCGATAAAAATCCATTCCAGCGCCTACTTGCGCGTCCCTCGTATGGCGTTGGGTCTGCCTACAGCATCGACTGCCTACTATAGGCCTTGCCGGCTCGAGCCCGAGAGCCGTTTACGGTACGGAGTTTAACGCGGACGCGAAGACTCGCACGCGTTCGCCCTCTGTCTCCGAGGCGATTAAAAGCTGGAGGGGGGAGTGGATCGGTCCGAATAACGCGAAGATACGTCTCGAAGCTCTCTCGTCCTCCCGCACGCTTCTTCGACGCCCACGAGCGACTCTCTCCACTGAACCCACTCAACGCCCGAAAAATGCAACGCGATATAGCAACGCCGCTGATAGGCGGAACCAGTTTTCTTTTTTTTCTTTTTGTGCTGATGCAAGATACTGATTTTCTTCTCTGTCGATTTTTTTTTAATCAACCAGCCGCCTCGTGCACGCGAGAGCGAGACTGTCGCGGTGGAATGATTGCGGGTCTCCTCGACTGTCGGCGATCCGAGGATCGTCGCGACGCAACACTGACGGGGGAGAAAGGTGAGGCGGGCGAGGTTTGCCGCAACCCACGAAGATATTTACTCGCGAAACTCAGACGGTACGATTTTACTCGTCGAATCTCGAAAACTATAATGAAGGTTTTATTTATTATTTGTTTATTGTTTGTTTAATGTCGTCTTTTATTTTTAAATATATATATATATTGCTTAACAATCAGATCAATTGTTTCTAATAATCTCGTCATCCGCTCGAGTTATCGACAAAACCGTACGGCAGAACCGCCCGCCAGTTTGTTCTCGACCTCCCCCTACTTTCAGTCAGCCAGCTGTACCGTGGCATGCGTACGCCTATATTCGTCACTACAAAATCCAACCACGATAATTTTCTCTTTAATTCGATCGATTAATCAAATTTTCAATCATCCGTGAACATATTTGAGTTTTATTTTTATGAGCATCGATCTATAAAATTTTCAGCATCTGTGCGATTTTGTGTTACAAATCAATGGCGAATGAAACATCTCGTGATATTGCGTTCGCCAAAAACATTATGCGAGAGACTCACCTTCTAATTAATCAGTTTCTTTCATCATCCATCCTTATATTTGAGTTTAATTTTTATAAGCATAGAGCTATAAAGTTTGCAGAGATTTCGCGATTTGTCTTGTAATCAATGACAAAGAAAGGATCTCGCGTTCGCAAACATTGCGCGAGAAGACTCACCTCTCCCGATGCAGCAAACAAATCCTCTCCTTGGCGACCTTGAGTCTCTTGGATATGATTTTTTTAAGATTCTCGATTGTGTCGTTTCGCTCGACTGTGAGGTCGAACTGTCCGCCGGTCGTCGGTGTTATCGTGATGGTGATCTCGTCGGGATCGGGACTGGGCGCCCTGATGACGCAGCCACACCCCGGTGTCGAAGTTATCGGGCTCGGCAGTGCGAAGCTTCCACCGCCGTGATGACTCCTCGAAACGCCGCTGCCATTGACGCCTCTCTCGACGCCCGTCGAGTGCTGTATCGAGCCGCTGCCGCTGCGATAATGATAACCCGCCTCGGTTATGGCCGATGTCGCCAACGGCGATGCGGACGAAGCGACGACCGATGTGCCCGATGTCCCGGAGACCGTCGACGAGCCCGAGGATTCGACGCTGCTCACTTCGTTAACGTTGCATTTGTTATTGTCGTTAACGCCACCGGCCGCACCGCCGTTTGTATTTTTGTTGCCGCTGCCGCTGTTCGTCTCCATCGTCGTAACGCCCGACGGAGTCTCCGAGCTACCGTCCATTTTACGAACGTGACACGGGGACACGCTCACACACACACGCCCGACCAAACCGCTCGCGTAGAGCCGACACGAATTTTACGTGCCTTCGACTTTTCCCTCTATATATATATATTTTTATATTTATATATATATATATATATATATATATGTTTCTCCTGCGCTCCGACTTCCACCCGCACCTTGCACCTGTACCTTGCACCCGGCGACGCGACTATGCTGCTGCCTACGACACGGTAAACCACACACACACAGACACAGGCACGCGCGCACAGACACTACGGTGCGCACACCAACACACCGTGCGCCGAACCGTTCTTCTCTCGTGGCCTCGTGTGTGTCTCGTGCAGCGGCACGCTTGTCGGATGCGGCTGCTGGTGCCCGCTTCTCTGCTTCTGGTGATGGTGCTGCTGCTGCTCGGGTCTCGACGACGCGATCACCGACGCCCGACGATGACCTCGGGACGATCCAGGCCGAGAGTCCCTTCTTGTTCTCTTCTCGCCCGCGGCTCTCGCACTGCCAGATATATTCGACACTCGACTCCTATAACCCCCTCCTCTCCCTCTCCTCGAAACCCCGACCGACCGACGACGGACGCGCAACCACACGTCGGACGATAACGATTATCGTGATCTATTCCTACGAGGCTTTTCTTTTATTTTACTTAATTTTTTTTTATTTGTTTTTTCTTCGACGCGATTTATTCACGATGGTTTACGCAGGAGACTGTCCACTCGGGATTCTACGCGATACAATGTTTGCGAGGAAAAACAATAGTGATAAGAGAATTATTAGTGCACTGGGTATCGTCGAGGCTGCGTCACTCGAAACGGGAACGGCGAGACGGTCGAGGCCTGAATAATCCACGGCTTTCGATTTTGCCACCCACTGTCTTTCTTGCGAATGTTTTTATTTTCCTCTTTCTTCGATTATTATATTTTCATCGATATTTTGGGTAAATTTTACACACACCGCGCACTCGGATCTATAGAGGGTAACAAGTATGTTGAAGCAGTCTCGAGGCTCCGACGCCGTTTTACCGTTGATAGACCGTTCCCCACTCCGCGCGGCGTTGTGTGTTCTCTCGCGTACGTGTTACCTGGGCGCTAGCTTCTCTACGACTGGCGCTCGAGAGGTTCGTGCTCTTCCCCGATGCGTGAAGCACTTACTAATCGTATTTCCGATGACCGTTCGCGTTCTTGAGTTTCTCGGACTTGGATAACGATACCTAGCCGCTACGGTTTGCATCTATAGCTGTGTTGGCTCTTCTACGGTTACGGAGTTTTATCTTGTTGCAGTTATGTGTGTGTATGTATGTACACATTATTTATATATATGTATATATGTGTGTAAGATACGGTGTCGAAGTCTCCTCTCCGCGCGGCCCTCCACCCTTGACCGCTCGTACCCTGCCCACGACTAGCAACCGAAAAACCCGAAGCCCCGGCCTCTCCGGCCGGATTCCCCGAGCTTGCCGAACGTACCCGAACGTCCAGCCCACGGAGGAAAAATGGCGTCCCGAAGAGGCCCGAAGCTGCATCCATCAACAGCACAGTACAGTGTTGCGGGTTGCGGGAATGCCGACGCTCTCGACGTGTAAGTGCTCCGCATGTTCGGACCGAGAGAAGGGGCTTTGCCATGAGCAAGCGAGTTTGCGCTGACGCGTGACGAGGTAGGCTGAATTCGTGTATAAGATGTTCGGTCTACACATACCCGTTTGGGAGGAGATAGCTTTTCAGTCACGTTTCGTTTGACCTACCGAAGGAACATGAGAATCGGCTGGCGGTAGAGCACCGACCGAGTTCAGAGGCGAGCCGGCTCGCGGCAGCACCATGCAGATCATTTTCCGGAGACCCGCAAACCCTTTTTCCTTTAATCCTTTGACAATGGGCGACGAAGGGTCGACGATGGATTTACACGCAGGTAGCGCTGTTTAACCCATCTGACGTCCTGTCGCAAAGCCTTTATACTCCGATTTTTCGAATTTAATCTGAAACGAGGCGCGTAACGGTCGATTAAGGGGAGGCTAAACAGGTACGAGTGCGAGAGAGAGGCGGGGTTACAATTTTGGATACATTTTTCTCCGAAACGATTTTATTACATGCAAAACGAATTATTATAAGCCTCACAGCGTTAATGAAATACGCAGTGAGTACTGCAATTCGTTTTTTTATTTTATAAGAACCAATTCGGACAAAAATAGATTCAAAATATTTTAAGGTTATGTTGACCTTTAGCTTTGCCTTAATGGGAGGCTATATACGTACAAGTGCGAGACGGAGTTAACATTTTGGATATATTTTTCTCCAAAGCGATTCTACAAAATGAAAAACCGTTTCGAAGAAAAATGTGTTCGGAATATTTTGAGGTCATGTTGGTGTTTAGCCCCACCTTAATCTCAATCCCGTAGGTAAATGCCGTAATGTTCGAAATCGGGAGGATTATAAATTGGAACATTATCGTTAGGTCGAATAATTGACCGTAAAGAACAATGCATTGCCAGCTGCGGCATTGTATCGTCGAGGATGCCGAAGATGGCGTTCGTGCACCGTGTCGGTATGCTTATCTTTCAATGACGAATTTCTCGTAGGAAATACCGTTGGGATTGACTAACGGTAAATTAGCGAAATCCAACCGAATTTATCGTCACAGATGCCAATGCTCGGTTGCCGCTTCCCGCATGCGCGAAAGTGGCAACCAAGCATTTTATCGTTGGATGACCCTGAAAATATTTGCACGAGACTAAATTTCGTCGAGTTATAACGGCTGTGTTTTGCATCGCACAAACTTCGCTCGGGGAAGTTCACTCGGAGAATAAAATTTTACGAGTGAACAATTTTTTTTTGCTCCCAACTTGACGAAGATGAAATGTCATGAGACGCGGATATTTTAAAGGTAATTTATTGTAGGAAAGTTGGAATGAACGATTTTTATTCAACATATATTATTTAACAAACTTATTACGGGAACCCGCATATGGAATTCGATATAGCCGAGTGTGTGCGTTTTCGAACACGATTCGGATAATAAAGCCGTTTCGTCGTGTCGTCCCGAGAGACCCCGTTTGTCCCAAAAAAAAGACAGCCCTAGAGAAGTCTGAACTCTCTTAGGATGACCCTATAACATTCTTCGCAGGCTTAAAGTTCATCCTTATGCGCAAACGACTGGAGAATGTTTCTTCTCTCTTCCATCGTGCGTTTTTTGTCCTTGGACAATTTACCCTTCAGCAAACCGTCGATTCGAGTTTTTTCAGTCTGAACGAATACGTCGCCGCGTTCCATTATCCTCTCCATTGTTTTGACGTAAACTCTAGCTGCGTTTTGATGCTCCTCCGGCAGGGTATCCTCAAAGACCCTCGCCTTGTTCAGCAAAGCCTGCAAAAAAATATTTAAAAAAACAATAGAATATTTTTTTTACTTATAAACAAAATTTTGGGAAGGATGAAAAATCGATCTTACGTGTCGATCCTTCTCTCCGCTCGACTTGAACTCCTCGGCGATTCTATCGAGCTGCTCGACGCATCCGGGCAGACCGAGATAGACGCCCGACTTAGACTTGACGAATCGTTTTATATTCTCGGCGGTGAATTCGTCGTCTTTCTCGACGACGAGTTTGTGCGGTTTGCTCTGTCCCTGAACGAACAGAAGAACGGCGGGAAAGTCCTCCTTCTTGATATCGTAACGCTGAGCGAGATCGGAATTGTCCTTGTTGCCGAAGTCCTTGACACCGACCTCGGCGACGAGGAGATCACCGGAGTCTTTCGTGTCGGCCGCTACCTTGCCAAATTCCTCATGCTTCTCGCCGTACGGAAACGCTACGTCGAACTTAACGACCGCGGCCTTGAACTTCGAGATCACCTGCGGAAAGAAAACGGAGAATTGTCAGTTTGAATTTCCCGCGTCAACGCCACTCGTAACGACAGCCATGTTTTCAAGAAGGTCACGTGACTACCGACAGCAAGCCAGGAGCCACGAGCCACGACGGTTTGTACCGTCGGTAAAGAAATTCTCGACAGACGTCGATCAAAATTTCATCCCCACAAAAACACAAATTCGCGAATAGATCGATAAAATGTGGGTCTTAGTTAAAGAATAATATACAGACACACATAAATATATATCAAGAAACTGAAGGACATTAAAAAAATCAAAAAATGGCCGATTCAATCTCGGCGCATCTTTCCTCGTATCCATGACAACGACGTCCTCTCGTAGAGAAACGCTGCACAGTACAGTCGTCCCAAAAAATGAATCTACAATTACATCGATCCTTACGATTTATGGAAAGTAATTGACAAAAATTTCGCTCAATCAAAAGGAATGATCGATCGCAACGAAACAAATAAACATGAATGTCTCACCTTGTCGAAAGACGCTGAATCGAGAGGAACGCATCCTTTGCAGTCCTCGCCGGCGACGTGGCTGACGCCAGCCACGGCGATAACAATCATCGCGACGATGGCTCTCATTTTTTTGTTATATTTTGTAAACCGCGTCGAAAATCTTGGCTTATCGCGAATTATCAACGAAGATATTAAAACGATCCGTGAATAAGGAATCCCCGAGGAAGAGTGTCGAATCCTGGTTTAACTGTCCGAGCAGCAGAAACGGCGGGCAGCGTCTACGGCGCTGCCGGGTCTGACACTGCACGGGTGCCGCAAACACACTCTCTCCTAGTCGTTCTCTCGGGTCTCCCGCGGCTTCGTTCGTCAGGCCGGAACGCGTTTAGCGGCTCTATGCGAATTCGCGTTAGAGACGCGCGGCGAGATGTTTAACCTTCGGGCTTTTTTGGTTCGCGCTTTAAGTTTTTCTTTCAATGATTATTATTATTATTACGGTTATGCGCGTTCGTGTTCATAGACGGTCGGGCGGTAATAAAAGTCTCGTGTAAACGATTGACGTTGAACCGTGCTCGACCCGTGTCGGTCGTTACTATTATCTACATACTAATACAGTACCGGGTAGCAGGTGGATAGCAACGGGATGTAGCGTGTACCGGGGTTAGCTTGGACGCACGGTGTATCGCACGTCGAACAATAGTTTCTACCCGGGGCGAATTCTGCCGACGGCCCATCACGAATTCGTCGAATCAGAATCGACCACGAAGCCGCTCGTACAACGTATTACAACGGACTTCGTTCATCTCAACGCGCAAGTCCGCACGCAAACGTACTACATTTTCCGGCGCTACGCTTTTGTGTGTGTTCTGTTTTCCGTTCGCACGGGACGATGTAGTACACACGTATACTATATAGTGCGTAGAGTGCATTGGGCACTTGTCATAAGGTAAACTGTTCGATAAAAAAACGAATGAAAATGCTGAAACAGCGACGGAGGCTCGGGGGGGGGAGTCGTACGGGGCGGGGATTCTTGCTCGAAGGCTGAAAATCGATCGGGGATAAAAGTAGACGAGACTGCAGGTCGCATAACTTTATTGTTTTCTAATAAAAGACTCGGGTGGACGTAAAAATAGCTGGGAAACGTTTTAATCGACTCGATCCGTACGTCAATCCCTAATGTTTGTTATTCTTATTACTGATATTAATGCACAGCGCGTTTAGAGAGGTTTTAGACCATAGAACGGCCCGATATAATATAGTACCGCGTCGAAAAAATTGGTACAACGATTTTTAAAATCGATTTTAAATCAATGAAAAAACTTTTAAAAACATTGCTGGAAAAATGTAAATCGACTCGATCGTACGTTAGTCGATGATTTTTGTTATTGTTTTAATTAATATGTATGCAGAGGTGTTTGGAGAGTTTTTGGACAATAGTACGAGCCTATATAAATATAGTATACAGCGTCGAAAAAAAATGTATATATCGATTTTGAGATCGGTAAATAAAGAACAAAAAACTTTTAAAAAATTGCTGGCAAAGTTTATATCGACTCGATCGTACATCGATCGATGATGTTTGTTATTGTTACTAATAATATGAATGCAGTGCACGCTTGGAGAGCTTTTGGGCCATAGGACGAGCCGATAAAAATATAGTAGCAAGTCGAAAAAATTGGTACAACGATTTTTGAGATCAATAGAGAAAAAAAAAACAAAATGATAAACAACCTTAACCTTTATTAATCGTAATGCACTGTTCAAATCCCTTAATGACTAATGCACGAACGACGACGCGCGACCATAAATTACAATTGTTATATTTAATATTTCACGTGTCACCGTCGAGCGTTTCATTGTCCTCGATGACGTCCTCGGAGGACGTCGTCAAGGGCTTTCTTCTCTCATCGCTGGCCTTACGAGACCAGCCACGAAACAGTCTTTCCTCCTCGCGAAAATAATCCCTCAGTTGATCCATCTTTGCGCAGTATTCCTCTGCAATAACGAAAAATATTATTTACTTATTTATTTGTTTATTTACTTCAATTAACTACCGTGAAGAGTTGCAATGGACTCGAGTTCGCCGCCGAAATCCTTTGGGAGGCACTTCAGTTGTATGTCCTCGTAGATCTGCGAAATTCCACAACTGTGAAGATGCAACTGAAAAAAAAAAAATATATATATACATACACATATATTATTTTCTTTAATTGTAATTAAATTATGGAAGTATTTTTCTCGATCGAACGATCATTTTTTGACTGACCATGTCGAAAAATTCGCGGTTCATGAACGGTCTTATGAGGGCCAATATTTTGCCCATGAACCAGACACAATTGACCACATGGATGGCTTTCATTCTGACCGGTAGTCCGCCCTGGATGTACTCGAAGAATTTTCGTATAGAGCTCATCGATATCCTAGTCAAGTGTCCGAGTTTCACACCCGTCATGTCGAATATAAATACCCAACCGGGTGTGCAGCCGTCGTTGTAGAGGCTTGTGTCGATCGCCATCATCAATAATTTTATTGACTCGTTTATCACGTACGAGCTCGGCCGGTCGTCCGTCAGACGATGAAAGAGAATCTTGTTCCCAAAATTGTCCGGCTCGGGGAAGGTGAATAACACGCTGCACATATGTTTATCGATAAAAATTATTTTATATCACTCGATGCGAAAATGGCTGCTTTGCGCACGCTTGCCGTGCGTAAGTAATAACTTGCGATACAAATGCGGTAAAGCGAACTTTATACGCGCGCTGTGATGTAAGTCACACGACTTGCACGTGTACCACAGGAGCACGAGCCGAAGGCGAGCACCTCACTGTGGTACGAGTGCGGCGAGTGCGACTCGCTTCACAGTCCGCCCTAGCAAAGCAAGCGACCGTGAGCAGCTTCTTCGCTTGCTCAGTATGCCAGGGCGTTTTTGATGCTCGCTACACTGCACTAGAAACGCATAATATTTTTTGTAACGAATAATATTTTGTTATACTAGTAACGCATAATATTTTGCGTAAAGAACGAGAAGTGTGAGTTAAGTACGAGAAACGTGCGTAAAGTACGGGAAGTGTTCGTAAAGTACGGGAAGAGTGCGTAAAGTACGGGAAGCGTGTGTAAAGTACGGGAAGCGTGCGTAAAGTACAAGAAGCCTGCAAAGTAAAATTGGCCAGGAGTGCGCATGCCCTGGGTATTTATAGTACACCTTGTTGTAAAGCGCCACTTACGTCACGCGTTACAGGCACGAAAAGTGGGAATGTTCGTGCACGTGTTACAGAAAGTACTATCCTGTATCATAATTTTTGTTCTCTCTTATGGACCTCATAAGTTTTTTTAAGCATGAAAAAAAGGATAACATATTTTTTCGAGATTTTTATGTCGGTATGTTCAGAATGTACCGAAACATTACAATTAAAAAAAAAAAACAAACAAATAAGCGACAAATCGATATTTGCACGTTATTAATTATTTTATTACTAATTATTTTATTTTATTTTTCATTCTAATCAGAAATTTAACCAGCATAACGAGGAAATTGATTTGCAGCCTTTTTTCGTATCCGTACACGACAATCTCGTCTGGCTGACTGGAGACCGAGAGGGAACGATAACGAGGGGAGGAGTAAGAGGAAGAAAGGAATAAAGAAAGGAGGATATCGAGCGCTCGGCCCCGCGTGCTATTAAGCGCAACAAACATGTTATTGGCAGGCTCACAAATTGCACCGGGGCGACCGGCTCGAACGAATTTTCCGGTGCGGCTATGGCACGCGTCCGAGAGACACACCGATACGATTTTTCCGCGCACCCAAACACAGAGACACGTAAATAGTTCACTACCGTGAAACCTTTTTTTCTATTCTTTTCAACTCGAGGTCTCGCGATTACCGATTTCGATGAAACCGGAAACTCCAGGTCCAACAGGCCTTTGTCTTTTTTTCATTTGTTTTTTATTTATCCTTTTTTTACTCCGTTGTTAATTAATATCGACAATGCAGTATACTGTACTGTTGTATCGAATATTCATAGAGTTTCCAGTTGCATTGCAAATTTCTTTTCACGCTCGTGTTGCATAATTTTTTTTTTATTCTTTCAGTTTTTCAGAGAGTATCCTTGTTATATAATTTATTTTCATTATATTATAGAAAACATAAATGACGCGCCGAAGTGATTTGGCTGACAAATATAGTTGGCGTTAAACGTTCTATTGACGAATCTTGCAATTCATCGTTATCACCATTGCGCACTTTTATTAATTAATGACTGGCGAAAATGTGATGTGTTTAATACGAAGTACGAACAAAAAAAACATTTTGAAAAACAAACTACACAAAGAACCCGTTGGAGAAAACAACTACTGCTCTGCATAATATTTATCTGTCGTGACGTTCATAATTTGCCGTAAGCGTACGGGTAAATAGTGGTAATTCGAGTCACAGTTCAACTATAAATTATAATTTTTTTTTACTTCGAATTGAAGTTTAATTATAATTAATCTCCGAATAATATTTACGTCAGGTTGGGTGGGGAGGTGTCATCGATGTCTGGTAAAAAAATTATAGATTAAAATTTTTTTTATTAAAATATTATATTTTCATAGCTATATAAGTCATATAGCTATCGAAATGTTCTATTTTCATTTTATCTGTAAAGGGAGCGTTAATAAATGATCAATATCAAATACATTTTCTATTCAACCTTTTTCCATCGTTTTCTTTCTCTCCGAATCGCGGGAATATTTTCACGAGAACATCGTTACGAATAATAAATCCTTGAGAATTTCCAACCCAATTCTTTATCACGGAAAAAATAAATACAAAAAAAAAATTCTGTTTTTGCTCGAAATCGATGAGACCTCCTCCCCTTTAAGTCTAATGTTGTCGCTCGTTAATCTCTCCCGAGGATTTAATTTCTCGGTCGCGAATCATTCTGGCACGATATATCTCCCGTACTTTCCCTCGCACCGGTCGAGCTGGCTCATAAACTCGTGGCTCTCGCGCCCATAAAAAAAAAAGACCGGGGATGAAAAACCAAAATTAAAATTTCCCTCCCTTAAGGGCTTAAGCCACAGTAAATGGATAAAAACGCATGCATATTTTGTGATTTTTTTCCTCGGTAAATATACGCTTTATCGATTTAATTTTTTAGGATGGAACGAGTGTTAATTAATGAAAATTTCGAAATTTTTTCATTCAATTTTATTGTTATTATGTACTTTTTTTATTGGCCGGCGTAACCCTTTTTTTTAAGTTCCTTTGCAATGTCCCCGATTTCATCTTATCATTTTATCAGAACCAAAAATGTTTTATTGTTTCTTAAAAAACGATTATAACGCGGTTCTTGATAAGGGAGAAAAAATTAACAAATTGCCAAAATTGCGACTATTCTACCCATTCTTCAACACTTCAATAATTTTCAAAATTTATTTTTTATAATTTTTATTTGATGTGTAAAATCGTCATGAACTAAAGAAATCTGTCGAAGTATTTCAGTACAAATTTTCATAAAAATCCATCAAACGATTTATTAGATATCAGGGACACCGATCTTGAAAAGGACGTTTTGAGAAGAACGCGTTCAAAATTCGGCCGCGCCGTCCGCCGCCACTTTCCCCATAACGGTCTGTAACTTTCGTTACTTGTTGAATCTCGACATAAAAATTTAACAGAATATTCTTGACACTGTAAATTATTAGTAAAAAAAATCAAAACTTTGTTGTGGCCTAAAGCAATTGGGCGAGTGAACGAATGGCAAAGTGCTATTTAAGTGTTTGTTTTCATGTACACGTACCATGTCTTACACGTTTGTCGAATAACGTCGCTCGTCGGATCCCGATCTGCAAAGAATTCTGGCACGGTCGTTCTCAGCCTGTAATAAACGCTCATGCACTTTTTCGTGGCCTCGACGTCGTAGTAACAACTGTGAGCGAATATCCCAAGCTGGGCGTCCGGTATTCCCGATACGCCATGCTCCTCGGACCATGCGCGAAGTTCGTTCAGTAAATCGTCGGTCAATTCGGGATATTTTGCCCTCGAATCCTCGATTGTGTGGCCGAGCTTCATCCTAATTTTTTTTGTTCCTTTCTTTCGCTCCCTTCCTCGCTTATTTAAAGTTCTATTTCACTGTCCTTCGTTCCGTTTTCTCGAGGAATCCTTCACAGTAGCACTCGACGACTCCCTCGACGCTCTGCGAACATTTTTCACACTTGACAGTTGGAGTGCAAAAAAGAATTATAAATTTATCCTACAAAAAAAATCTCGATAGGGAAGACAGTAACGATAATTATGAGAAAATTAATTTGTTTTTTATTTCCCGAGAATAATTTCAAAATTAATATTAACGATAATTAAATATTAATATTAATTAAACACTGTAAAAGTAAATTGTAAATATAATGTACTGGCGCTGCAAAATTTGCTTACATTAGTTACATTAATTGAACATTAATGCACTTTTTTGTTGTAGAATTAAAATCTCAGATATTTAAATTAAACATTCTTTGCCTGAAATTTACAAAAATATTACTTAAAAATCAAAGTTTTACTGTAAAATTGCAACGCACATGTGTTTGAAATTTCAGAAACGATTTATGTAAAAAAAGCTTCCGATACCGGTCATTTAATTCTCGAACAAATGTTTTTTAACAGCGAATATGTTCTTGGAAAATTTGAAAAAAAAAACATTTGACACAACTCGATACCATTTCCTCCATTGAGATTGCCGCAAGGCTTTTTTTCACACTCATATTATATTATATAATATTATAATTATATTACAATTATCAATCCAAATATTAAATATGAATAATAAATTTACAATAAATAATGAAACTTTAATAAAAACAAAGAAAAAAAGTCGCGTTGAATTTCTTACCGAAGTGACAACGTGTAAAATAGTTCGGGGTCTCGCGACGCTGTCGTCGTCATACTCGCATTGGCGAACTGATCGCCGGAGTCCGTAGGAGGATTATTGTTTCGAAGGAGCTCTCGCGGGACAACGCGAGCGCTATCACACGTACGAAGCCCCCGGTTATTACGAAAGACTGCCGGGGCGTTACCAAACGGCGAGAGCTCGCTGACTGACTCGCCGTGGACGCGTTCTGTCGATGGAGTGATAACGATGCAAAAACGTTTTGTGGATTTCCGTCGAGTAGCGGACAGAGTCGAAGTTCGGCGCAGGGGGAGAGAGCCAAACAGCTGCAGCCGATGGGAATCCTATCGGCTACGCGCTTACTCTTCGCTTGCATAATATCGCAGCCCCCCTCCCCCACCCTCGGACATTTATTTAATCGATTTAGGCAATTGTGCAAATTTATTCGCCATTTAACTAAATTTATCGATTCGTTATGCAAAGGAAAAATAAAAATGATAATGAAAGATTTTTTGCTCGAAGGATCTGCGCTGACGGGCACGAAATGACTTATAGAACAAATCGGTGGAGTATTGAGGTAGTGACGCAATAAGTTTTTAAAAAATAATTTTATTTTCTCTTAATAATTTGTTGAAATTTGTTGTACGCATTATTCGACATGTTATTCTGACTTCGATGCAATTGGGTAGATATTTGTCAAAAGCCGGTCGAGGTTTTACGCTCCAATTTGGCACCATTTTTATTTAAGGATTTAAGCACTAAGGTCGTAAGGCAATAAGTTTTGATTCTTTATAATTTTTTTCTCTCAACAATTTGTTGAAATTTGCCGTATGCATTATTCGACGTGTCGTGCGGACTTCCGTGGAATTTGGTCGATTTTTGCCGAAACCCGGTCGGGATATTTACGCTCCAATGTGGCACGATAATTATTTATCTCCTGAGAGTAACAAGCCCGAGCGGCACGTTTTGTTTTACAGCGGCGGAACGGGATTTACGTATAGAACGAAAATCGAGAGTATCTTAAAGGGGTGTACTGCTGGTGTGTTCAAAAATGTTAAGGTTTTTGCGCCGGTTACTTCTTAATATATTCGCAATTTCGAGCCGAATCGCGGAGACCGGTATGTCCATGTCCTTACGGCTGCACCGTGTGACGTAACTCCATTAAAAATGTTCAAACGGAGTATGAAATCGGATCGTGGGAATCTTCGTTCCCGATGTACGTAGCTAGCACGCCTTAATTCCATGTCGATTGCAGATGTATCACGGAAAAAATACCCCGGAGAAAATACCTCGGAAAAAATACCCCGGAAGAAATGCCTCGGGGAAATACCTAGGAAAATACCCCAGAAAAATACCCCGGATGAAATACCCCGAAAAATACCCCGGATGAAATACCTCGGGTAATACCTAGGAAAAATACCCCGGAAGAAATACCTCGAGAAATACCTAGGAAAAATACCCTCGAAAAATACCTCGGGGAAAATACCCCGGAAAAATACCCCCACACATGGACATACACACACCCGGCAGTATTTTTTCCAGAAGGTATTTTTGCATATACCATTGCAGACAAGAGCCGTTGAATTTCGAGCCGAGACGTCGATGATCGGATTATCGATACGAATTAATGCAATCAAGAAGCACACTCGATGTCCCAGCGATTATGAATAACGCATGCCGCAAAGAACCGCTGAGCGACATACAAAAACAAAAAATAAAAAATCTGTCTAAACAAAAAAATTATAAATCGCGAGCGCTACCTCGTAAATCGAGTGTTGTCGAGCTCCGATCCATACGCGCGATAAATTCCAGCTAACGCATTAAATCGTTTGATTTTTATTACCATTTTTTTTGTATTTGTTTTTTTTTATCACCGAAGGGCTATCCAAGCCCGCTGTCAAATATCTGCCAGTTTCGCCTGTGCCCGTCGCGGAGCGTCCATCAATTTTTGCTCGACTCTGAACGGAGCTCCGATCGCCGATATCGGACGAGAATATTGAAGAATTTTTTTTACCGACCGGGCAACGAGCCAAGTTGCGATTTCTGGCTGTAAAAAAAAGTTGAAATTGTCAACACCACCGCGAAGCTGCGAAATGGTCGGTAGGCGTGTGACGCTCAGGGATCCTCGATTCGCTGATCCAAGGTCATCGAGCGACAGTGACAACGGAAGCATTTTACAAAAATCAAATAATGTAAAAAAAACGATTTTGCTCCTAGCACTATTTCACACTTTTACGCAATGTTAGAGAAAAGTCGCAGCGGCGATACGCGGTAAAACGCGAGCCTCAGCGCGGAGAGCACGACGACAAGTGTGCAGAATCGATGGCTACGAAAATGAAAGGCTACAAGATAAAAAAAAATTGCCGTAGAGAAAGGAGTGTCCTTTTTTTTATCATTATTTCCATCGTCTCTCGGCCGGCAGTCGCATTCGCTAGAGCATAATCATCTAATCACGTAACGTGACAAAAGTTGTGTGTCTCGTATCGAATTACAGCACGGACTTAATTGCTTCCGTGGTGGCGAGGAAACGACGGTGGCAAATACATATATATATATAGATATATATGGTTATAAACATGACTGCACATCGACGAAGCAGGCAGACCGAAACACACGCAGAATACATTCAGTCAATCGATTATAGAGCTCGTCGACGAATTCGCGACCGGAGACTCTGTGAATGAATACGTAACACGTTGGAGCGCCAGAGAGACAGAAAGAGCCATCAGCCATGAGCGAACAGGTGTTTTCGAAGTTTCAACTACTCTCGTCTCCAACGCCTCGAATAGAACGCGTTTGTGCATAGATATGTTTCTCTATACGGGCCGGTTATAATGGGAGTGATAGTACGTAGTATCGTAGGCAGACAACCTTCGTGTCTTTGCCCGGTGCGAAAAGTATAAAAAGCGACGAAAGGGTCAAAGGAATATACACGCTTCGATAGTTACATTTTCTTTTCACTCGTAGGACATGCGACTTCAATTAATTTTTTATTTCATTTTATTTAGTTTATATATATATATATATATATATATATATATATATATATATATATATATATATATATATAGTGGAACCCGGGGCAAAACGGGGACGCTAAGCAATAAAACCTCCTACAATGATACCGAAAGCATAGATCCATTGTTTTTCACACCAAAATTGTATTAGTACTGGTTTTGCAAGGATATTAAAAAAACCATCTGGGGCAAAACGGGGTACATGTCCCCATTTTGCCCCAGTACCCCATTTTGCCCCGGTTTCCCCTATATATTTGTAAGACACAAATATTAAAAATTTATATCTATAGATATAAAGCTTGAAAAAAATTAACAAATTTGTAAATGAGCTTTGATTTCTCGCGCAATGAAAGCAATGCGGACGGTCGAGCAGGCGCTAGCGTCTTCATTATCGACTACAGAATGCACACGCGCGTCTGACGATAACGGGCTGTGACCACTTGCCGGATTCTCGGCATCTCTCGCTGCCGACAACGATTTTTTATGACGCACGAAAAAAATCTCATTATCTTATCCCATTCCCGTGTCGTGCAACACATACACGGAGTTACAGTATACATATAGATATATAGATATATAGGTATATAAATATATAGGTATATAGATATACAGATATATAGTTATATAGATATATAGATATAGATATAAACACTATATAATCTCCGTGACTCCTTTGTGCCTTCGTTGATATAATCATTAGCTGTTTTCATTGCCTGCAACCTCGACAAATTTTACGAGTCAAGAAAATTAGAGTCTTCAAATGACAGTATTTTTTTTTTGCGCCAACTATCCGATTCTCAGCGGACGCGGAGTGTCAGTGTGTCGAACGGTTGTTAATTAAGAAACGTCACATTAACAATTGTCCAGTTCTGAGCTCTCGTTCACTTATCGAGTTATCGAGAATTAACACAGAAAAAAAGAGTCAAATTAAATCTTCATTATCCCCATTGCAATTATGTTTACCTTCCGCAAAAGAGATAAAAAATTATCTCAATATTTTTTGTCCGTCCATTCATTTAAATTCGAAGAAAAAAAGAGTATAAATCTCTATATGAATGAGAATAAAAAAAGATTAGAAATCTCTATAACACGACAGCTGTTCCGAACGTGATAGAATTTCAAAGCATCAATTTCTCCGCGGTCCATAGTCCGCGTATAGTAAAGCGTACACAGTGCAGCGAAGTTATAAACCAAGGCCGGCCGGTCCGCGTAGGCCCCAGAGCAAGTCCGGTGTTGAGTAAAAGCTGTTGGAGCGAGCAAGACCGCGAGAGCCGTCTCTCTCTCTCTTTCTCGCCCCCTCTGTCGTCGTACGCGTTCATTGATAAGCCCGTGGTACGAGCCACGGGGCAGTTGCGCGGGTGAGCACCTGGATGACGTCATCGCGAGGGAGTTCGACCCTACCCGCGTCTATCGAGAGCCCCCCCAGCAGCGACAGCGCCAGCAGCTCCGCCAATAAACCATAAATACATACATACAGACACCGCTCGAAGAAGCATAGCGCATGCAGAGCTGCCATCCTCGCGAAAACCAACCGAATTCCACCATATCCTCCCTCGTGACAAAGCGCATGCGCCAGAATCTCCAAAACCGAACGAGCGAGCGAGAGACACTCTCCCGTCGTCACAGCGAGAGTCAAAGACTAACAAACAAAAAATCCCACGCGCGAACCAATTTTTTTAAATCCCCTCCCCTCCTCTTTCTATCTGCCCACATCTTTAGTTTTTTTTACCCTCGAATACTAGAGAATTGATCCGTAAAAAAAGCTCTAGTTTTCTCCGCCCGAGTAGAGGGGCCCTTATGCATATATACATAATGTGCCATGTACATATATATATATATTTATATATATACATATATAGGTGTGCTCAGCTCATTACGGTGAAGAAACTAGGCGCTCTAGTCGGAAGATCAGGGAGCTCGGGAGCTAGTAATCTACTGTGACTGCTCTTACACCACGATTCCGCAACTACACTGCTTCCCACTGTACGTACCATAAGATACAACGCTCCCCATCAGCCGTACGCGGCCGCCCTCCCATGGAGCCATGTTCCGCGCAGAGCCTCCACCACCGTCGATAAAAGTAACTAGAGCAAACGAGAGTTTCGAGCGAGCAGTATCAGAGATCCCCCAGCGTTGTTCGCCCTCTCTCCGTTCGATATGCCCGTGCGGCTCGCCTGCGGAACCGCGCACACTAGGCGCTAGTACAGAGTCAGCGGAGTCATAGGCGCGCGTTTGGCAGCGCGAACGCCGAGCGAGAGAGATATCGGAGAGATCGCTACAGCCGCCGCGTCTCTTTATTGATTGGTCTTTTGTGAAAGGTACACCGTCGTCGGTGCTCCGTCGGAGAGTCGGCGGCTACGCCGGGGCGTCATCGATCCACGAGTGACCCATATCCGGCGATAACCGGAGAGTCGCTGCTGCTGCCGCTGCCGTCGCTGCTACTCGTTCTACAACCGTCGCTTCCCTCCCTCCGCCCCCTCCCGCGCGCGCGCTCTCCTTTGTCCTCTTCCCTAACGGCTCGATCGCGTCCTTCTCCGTCTCACGTCTATCCCAGCTGAAATTTGCCTCCAGCCCCGTCCCACCGCTTTCCCCGCTCACCGGCTCGAGCCTCGTCGACGACTCCTCCCCGCCCGCGCATCTTTCCGGCACCCCTGCCGCGCATCGGAAGACTTTCCCCTCGAGGTTTTATCTCGGGGGCCCCGACTCGTATTTTCCCTGAAGCTTCCCCTACCGTATCTGCCGACCCCCCATGGACTCCCGCTCCCCCCCCCCCCCCCCACCGCCGCTCTACAACCTCCGCTCGTCCTCGTCGACGGCCCCTAGATACGTTCGCTCTCTCCGGGCCGGCTCTACCGTCCCACCATCGCCGCCGACCGCCATTAACAGGGGGAGAGAGTAAAAGGCGCGCGCGCGATGGCGCCCGAGACGCGGCGCGCGCGCCCTCTTCTCTCCCGCTACCGCTCCGTAGCTTGTGTACGATTCTCGAGCGAGTCCAGCGCAGCACCCCCGCGAGCACCAGCACCGAGCACCAGGCAGCAGCAGCCCTGCCTTCCGCGGCCGAGCAGATCACGGGCTAGTTCGCGCGATGATAGCCCAGTGAAACAGAAAGGGTTACGAAACTAACCCCCGTGGATACGCGAGAGAGAGAGAGAGAGAGAGAGAGAAAGAGAGTGAGAGAAAGAGATTGAACGAAAGTTTGTGTGTGTTGTGTGTGAGTGCATACTTGTGTGCGTGTGTGTGTGTGGCTGCGAACAGTGCGAAAGAGAACGACTGTGCGATCGGCGAGAAAAAAGAAGAAAAAAAAAACGTGAAGAATAAACGGGAGGAAGATTCGGTGAAAAATAATAAGTCGGAGGCGAAGAAAGAAGAGAAATATAACGGGTAATCCGTGGGTTAGAGTTTGAAAAGGGATACGGAGAGACAGGTCCGCGAGGAGAGGAATTAAGAAGAGAATAGGACTAAGGAAAAAGAGAAGGAACGGTCAAGCTGGGGCAGGGCGGCTGAGGGACAAGCTCCAGGACGTATCCCATCTCGCGCGGAAACGTTATTCGACATCATCTGCAGCCCTGGCCTGCCACAATCCCTTCGATTCGGTCATCGTGAGTGTCGATTTTAAAACACCATTTACTTTGAGAGAAAAGAATATTCAGACGAGTTTTCAGGTTGTACGGAATTGCAGGTTTTGTTTGTTGAGATAAGTATGTCAGGAGTACGCGTGCAGCGTGAGCCGAGATAATACGCGGGGTCGTTGAAATGGCGTGATCAAAAATCATGGGGCCAGCAGGGCGATCGTCCAGTGTGAACGTCAATCGTATAATTTTTTTTTTTTTATTCGCTCGTGACCTGTGTGTGTATATCGCCCGGTTTCACCTCTATTTCTCATCCTCGAGGGCATTCCTCGGCCTTCCACAGTGTCTCGACGATATATAGATCGTACAACGAGTGGTCGAGGGATTCTCCGGGGTTTGCGAGGGTGTCCACCGGTGATGTGTGCGTGTCTATGTGTGTCGTAAGACCTATCAGGCCGCGAGAAGCTGTCGAGGAGGCAAGAAGAAGAAGGCACGACTCGGACTCCTCAATAATTTACTATCTTCCAGTAAAAACGTCATTTTTATTTATCCTTGCAAGAAAAAAAAATCTATATCTCGAATCAATGAACCCTAATATTCAAGCTCTGAGAAGTCACCGAATGAAAATTTAGGCTTTTATCAATTTTCTAAAAATTAAAACTATTTTCCTTTTTTATTTTTTTTACACAGCTGATAAAGCAGAGTAATTTCATTTTTTTGTTTCGTCCTTAAAAGAAATGCATTATTAGCCTCGAGCAAAGATGACACGATGCTCCCATCATGCTGGCATGGTCGTACACGATAATGCTATCCTACTACAATCTACGCTGTACATTAACCGACTTTACAGTGCGTGGCTTCGGGCCTTTAGAATTTTACACGTGTGCGTCTGTACGTGTGTGCGGGGCTCTTTTTTTACAGTCCACGGGACATCCATCCGTCCGTCTTACTGTCTTAATTTTCATTTTCATTTTCTTTCTACATTCGCGACGGCCGATGTGTCCGTGTGAGCGAGAAACCGGAGGCGCCCGAGCGCAAGCGTGAAAGCTCTCATACTACAATGGTAGTTTATTTTCGCGCGTGTGTGTGTGCGTGTGTGGGCGCACGAGACTCTCGTGTGGGTGGGCTACTCTCGGACGGACTCACGGTGAACCGTAGTATACATTACGCCGACATACACAGATTATATATACGTATATATATATATATATGTATATATGTATATACATATATACGCCCCCGAAGACGAAGAAACGCACACGAATGAATATCGCGCCGTAGTGAGCTTCGGCTCTTCGTGTATACGTATATCTCGTACCTTTGGTGGTGAGATCAATAAGCAGTGCCGTGACGATTGAACCAGGGCACCCCGGGATTCGTCCAACCCGTTTTCCCATCTACAAACTCTCCCCTTCCCCCCACCCGGATTTTCGAGATACTCCTACGCGGATTTGACTCCGTACACCGTGTACTCGTTTCTCATCCGACCAACCAACGACGATGTTAATTATTTCACGGTTGTGTCAATTTTTTTTTTTCGGTCAATCACACGATGCGAACAACTATGTCCTATGATGGGCGTTTTTTTTTTTTTAGATGCCAGGGACTTTCTTTTCTCTACGTCAGAGATTACTGGGACTTATTAGCGTTTTCGCTGGCAGTAAGATGGCGAACGGGGTTTGGGAATGGGATTTTTTTTCTTACATGATTTAATGTGTGTTTTTTTTTTTTGGGCGGGTTTGCGAATCTCGACGATACATTTTGGATACTACACATGTAGCACGAAATGCTTTTATGATCATTTAAGAAATACTTTCAATCTTTCAAATCTTAGGAAATGTTTCTCAAATATATGAAAATAATACTTTGAAATGTTGTGTTAGAATATATTGATGAAATTACTTTTAACACATCTGAGATATTTCACACTTCAATGTAAGATTTATGAGCGGACAAAAAAATATTTTCAATATGTTTTAAAAACGTTTCACAAATATTTTTTAATAATGATAAAATATTTTCAATATTTCAATAAAACGTTATTGAAATCTTTCGAAAATATTTCCGTGCTATGTGGGTAAGTAGGTTGGAGCTTCCATGCTGCGCGTGCCAATTTAAAAAAACCTTTTATGGAACTTTTATGGATAATTTTGTCATGGTGGAGGGTGATTTGTGGTGCAGCAATTGTCCTTAGCGTAGAATGTTATTTTCATTGAATGTATTTAAAAAAATGTTTGCCGGTAATGTAGCCGTTTTTGAGAATATACCCGTCTATTCAATTCTTTTTAATAAAAAATAATCATAATAATCGATACTGTGCTCGATTATGACGTGCTACAGTTTATGCTTTTTTTCGATGCAGAAAAGTTTGTTGTTTTTCGCTATAGATTCTGTGAAGTCACCACTTAGATATCTTGTTCCAAGTTTTTTAAAATGTTTTTAAAATCGCACAAAACGGTTCATATTTTTGTAGATTCATCGAGATCAATGTTTTTCTAGGCTATGTTCATATGCTGCAATAAAAATCACTAAGTATCTACTGCAGCCAACTGATGCATTAAACTTTGCACAAACGTTTACAAAAAAATTAAAACTCGTTCGTCCGATGCGGGGTGCTTGAATCTCTCAATTCTCTCAGTTGTTAACCTTCTATTGAAATATCTAAGTAGACGAGTTACGGGAGAATTCATTGATAATTAAATTTTCACGAAAAGTTACATTTTTACGACAAATTACACTTTAACGAAAAATTATATTTTAACGAACAATTACATTTTAACGAGCAATTACATTTTAACGGAATATTACATTTTAACGAGCAATTACATTTTAACGAAATATTACATTTTAACGAGCAATTACATTTTACCGAAATATTACAGTTCAATGAAAAATAGTATTTTCACGAAAAATTACATTTGAACGCAGAAAAACTTTAGGTTCTTGGAGAAAGGTTGGCTCGTGTAACGTTTGATAATATGCCACGGGTCCACTATTTTCTGTCGTCTCTGACTTTTTTAATTTAAATTTTTTATTGCTTCATAGACTCGCGTGTGCTGTCGACCGATTTAGAATACCGTCCGTCCGGCGTCAGTTGTTAACCGATGCAGTCCGCACGCACTGGCTAGCTCCCTCGAGAGAGTCCCTTTCTCAAAAGCTCGTCTGTCTCCCCTTTCCACACTGCCGACTGTTCGCTACTATAATTACTTCGCTCAAGGTTTCGCACTCGCTGAAAAATTAATTCGAGATTCGGACCGAGAGCGTCGCCACGCGAGAAAGTCCCGACGATGCTCCGGAGATTCTTCTCTCCATCTCGCAATGTTCACGATCAGAGATTTTTTAGATTGAAATAAATTTCTTGTAAATTAAAATTAAAGTAAAGAATCAAATTAAAAGATAAAGTTGCGATAAATAAAATGCAGTTTATTCGATTCTGCAAAAATCGAAAATTTTACTTTCCGACAATTGTCTGATGATGTAAAAAAAATTGCTATTATTCGAAAAAAAACAATTGTTGGAAAATATCTCATTAAGTCGTCGCGCATGTCTTTCGGAGAATTTTTCCGCGCCCTATGTTAATAAACACAAAGGGAATACATGGGTCGCGACTCTCCATCTCGCAATATTCACGATCAGAGATTTTCTAGATTAATTGAAAAAAAAATGGAATAACATTTTTTGTTATTCCAATAAAATGTTCAAAAAATTGAATCAAGTTGAAAAAGAAATGTGCCATGTATGAACTGTAGTTTACTCGGTTCTTCGAAACTCGAAAATTGTTACTTCTGACAAGTGTCGAATGGTCTAAAAAGAAAATTCTGCTATAAGCTCGACACAAAAAACCAATTGTTGAAAAATATCACATTAAATTATAGCGCATGTGTTTCGGAGAATTTTTCCTCGCGCTATCTTAATAAACACGAAGGAAATACATGGGTCGCGATTCTCCATCTCGCAATATTCACGATCAGAGATTTTCAAGATTAATTGAAAAAAAAATGGAATAACATTTTTTGTTATTCCAATAAAATGTTCAAAAAATTGAATCAAGTTGAAAAAGAAATGTGCCATGTATGAACTGTAGTTTACTCGGTTCTTCGAAACTCGAAAATTGTTACTTCTGACAAGTGTCGAATGGTCTAAAAAGAAAATTCTGCTATAAGCTCGACACAAAAAACCAATTGTTGAAAAATATCACATTAAATTATAGCGCATGTGTTTCGGAGAATTTTTCCTCGCGCTATCTTAATAAACACGAAGGAAATACATGGGTCGCGATTCTCCATCTCGCAATATTCACGATCAGAGATTTTCAAGATTAATTGAAAAAAAAATTGAATAACATTTTTTGTTATTCCAATAAAATTTTCAAAAAATTGAATCAAGTTGAAAAAGAAATGTGCCATGTATGAACTGTAGTTTACTCGGTTCTTCGAAACTCGAAAATTGTTACTTCTGACAATTGTCTAATGGTCTAAAAAGAAAATTCTGCTATAAGCTCGACAAAAAAACCAATTGTTGGAAAATATCACATTAAATTATAGCGCATGTGTTTCGGAGAATTTTTCCTCGCGCTATCTTAATAAACACGAAGGGAATACATGGGCGCGATTCTCCATCTCGCAATATTCACGATCAGAGATTTTCAAGATTAATTGAAAAAAAAATTGAATAACATTTTTTGTTATTCCAATAAAATTTTCAAAAAATTGAATCAAGTTGAAAAAGAAATGTGCCATGTATGAACTGTAGTTTACTCGGTTCTTCGAAACTCGAAAATTGTTACATCTGACAATTGTCTAATGGTCTAAAAAGAAAATTCTGCTATAAGCTCGACAAAAAAAACCAATTGTTGGAAAATATCACATTAAATTATAGCGCATGTGTTTCGGAGAATTTTTCCTCGCGCTATCTTAATAAACACGAAGGGAATACATGGGTCGCGATTCTCCATCTCGCAATATTCACGATCAGAGATTTTCGAGATTAATTGAAAAAAAAATGGAATAACATTTTTTGTTATTCCAATAAAATTTTCAAAAAATTGAATCAAGTTGAAAAAGAAATGTGCCATGTATGAACTGTAGTTTACTCGGTTCTTCGAAACTCGAAAATTGTTACATCTGACAATTGTCTAATGGTCTAAAAAGAAAATTCTGCTATAAGCTCGACAAAAAAAACCAATTGTTGGAAAATATCACATTAAATTATAGCGCATGTGTTTCGGAGAATTTTTCCTCGCGCTATCTTAATAAACACGAAGGGAATACATGGGTCGCGATTCTCCATCTCGCAATATTCACGATCAGAGATTTTCAAGATTAATTGAAAAAAAAATGGAATAACATTTTTTGTTATTCCAATAAAATTTTCAAAAAATTGAATCAAGTTGAAAAAGAAATGTGCCATGTATGAACTGTAGTTTACTCGGTTCTTCGAAACTCGAAAATTGTTACATCTGACAATTGTCTAATGGTCTAAAAAGAAAATTCTGCTATAAGCTCGACAAAAAAACCAATTGTTGGAAAATATCACATTAAATTATAGCGCATGTGTTTCGGAGAATTTTTCCTCGCGCTATCTTAATAAACACGAAGGGAATACATGGGACGCGATTCTCCATCTCGCAATATTCACGATCAGAGATTTTCAAGATTAATTGAAAAAAAAATGGAATAACATTTTTTGTTATTCCAATAAAATTTTCAAAAAATTGAATCAAGTTGAAAAAGAAATGTGCCATGTATGAACTGTAGTTTACTTGGTTCTTCGAAACTCGAAAATTGTTACTTCTGACAATTGACTATGGGTCTAAAAAGAAAATTCTGCTCGACAAAAAAAACCAATTGTTGGAAAATATCACATTAAATTATAGCGCATGTGTTTCGGAGAATTTTTCCTCGCGCTATCTTAATAAACACGAAGGAAATACATGGGCAGCGGGGCGTACAACACGACGGATTTCGGGAAAATTGTGTTTCACCGAGTCGCGTGACTCGCGACGATAAATCGAGATATGTTAGCACGCCGCCAGGAGCGTAAGTTTCTACGTGTTTACTATGCCCGCTATTCGCCCTCTCGCCGGCTCTCGGCGCGTGCTACTGCCTACTTCCTCACCTCCCCTCTTTGACCCCACCGTGCAGTAAACGAAACGCTGCGGTCGCCTTGCATGCACTCTCTCTTCACTGGGGAAACTCACGCAGACATAAACGGTACGAGCAAAATGAAGTGCTACATTAAAGTAGCGTAAATGGCACAGCTCATAGCTCTTCAACATAATCATGCGAGCCTTTCCGCGGTTCCGATAGCCGATCAATTCAAAAGCCAATTTGACGCTAGTATTTTTTATTCATTTTTTTTTACGAAAAAAATGTTATTGACCGAAATATAAATAATTTAAAAAAATTGTGCAATCGTTTGAACGAGATCTTCGCAAGGTAATATCGAAGGATCAAAACTGAGTGCTTGAAACGCTTTTCCGATAGTCGTCAAAAAATGAATAAACAAAAAAATGCACTAAAATTCATCGAGCTGCGGAAAAAAAAATTAATCGTCCTCAAAGAAATTCTAATTAATGACGGACATAAAATCGTTTTCAGGAAATCGTGAACATGAAATATCAGTATACATACCACGTGTTACAGCGAATGGCGGTCGGGGTTGGAAAACGCGTTTGCGTTTTCCAGGAAATTCCTCGCCTCTCTTCTTCGACCCTATCGTGTACTACACGAAAGACCGTAGTTCGACTCGCATGCATTCGCTCTCACTGGGAAAGCGCACGCACACATAAACGGGTCGAGCAAAATGGAGTGCTATGTCAAAGTAGCGTAAATGGCACAGTCCTTAGCTCTTCAAACGCAGTCATGCAAGCCTCTCCACGCCCCCGATAGCCGATCAATCCAAAAGCGAATTTTACCCAAGTATTTCATGTTTATTTTTTATGGCTCAAAAAATAAATCATTTTAACAGATCGTACAATCATTCGAATGAGATTCTCGTAAGGTAACAGAACTGAGTGTTTGAAACTTGTTTCCGATAGTCATCAAAATATCACATTAAAATCAATAAAAATAAAACAATCGATAATCGATAATAAATAAAAAAAAAAAAATTACCAAAGATGCATCGAACTAAGAAAAAAGATCGGTCATTTTCAAAGAAATTGTAATTAATCACGGACATAAAAATGCTCTTCAAACGCAGTCATACGAGCCTTTCCACGCGCGCGATAGCCGATCAATCCAAAAGCGAATTTTACCCAACTATTACATTTTTATTTTTTATGGCTCAAAAAATAAATCATTTTAACAAATCGTACAATAATTCGAATGAGATTCTCGCAAGGTGATATCTCAGGCACAGAATACTGAGCGTTTGAAACTTTTTTCCGAGTCATCAAAAATCAATAAAAGTAAAATAATCGGTAATCGATAATCAATAATAACAAAAAAAATCACCCGAGATGCATCGAGCTAAGAATAAAAATTGAATAAATCTCTCAGTTGACAAATTGTAATTAATCACGGACATAAAATTGATTTCAGGAAATCGTGGAACACGATACATCCGTCTATATCACACGTGTTACAATGGCAGTCGTTGCTGGAAAACGCTTTGCGCCAATTGGCTTAAGCCGGACTAATGTGATGCGATTGGTGGGCCGTTCTCGTCGCTCGCCGAGTCGCATCAGCTGGCCACACACATACACACACAGGGTCGCGACATTCCTCCGGAGAACACCGCCCGGAGATATCGCTTTTCCCGGGCTGTGCTCGAGGGCCCTCCTTCGTTCTCGCGCGACGATGTCGGGGCGGCAATGATGCACCGACGTAACTTTAATCTCGGTAGATTGAAAAAGTTCCAACGAGACACGACAGCCGGTCACGATAGAGATTGAAGTCTCGGCGAAGGATACGAGACGCACATAGGCCTTTTTTTCCTCCCGAAAGTAGCTTCGAAACTTTGTTCCGGAAACTATCACTGTACGCCTCAAATTCTTCTACAGATCTTTCATATACACACTTTATTCGTTTTATAATATTGACATTATTTTTTTATATTCAATATATAAATATTTAATATATATAAATATTTCAGAGCTCGGCAAAGTACCCAAAAATATTTCGAGTACAAAGTATCAAATGTATTTGAAGTATCTCTTAAGTACTTTTCGCAATTGGCTTTTCGTAGCGTTGAGTTTTGTGTAGGCTTAACAAAAGTGCAAAGTAATTGCAGACGGCTTCCTCATTGTAACAAAATCGCTTACTGCAATTTTCATAATTCGTCGTTTTGAATTTATTTTAATATATTCTTCACTTTCTTTTTTCATAAAAAAAAAATCCATAAAAATGTCATTAAAACAAATGAAAAGGTTCCCTTCTCGTTTTTCTAGGATATATATTTTTTAATAGAAGAAGAACGAAAATGCGAACATTTCTCGTTTCTTATTATACCATTAATAAAAAAATAGCTAAAAATAATTTTTCTTTAAAATTATACTTATTGAAAAGTTCAGACGGATAATATTGATAGAAACAAGATTTCATGCTACTCATCATGGAGCCGTAATTCGAGCGTGTACACAAAAAGTACTTGAAATCGTAAGAAAGTATTTGTAGTATTAAAATGTACTTTTGTACTTCGAGAACTAAAAAGTACTCTTGCACTTCGAGTACTAAAAAGTACTTTTGTACATTGAGTACGTACTCAAAGTACCAAACAAGTACACGATACATCGAGTACTGCTCAGCTCTGAAATATTTAATATATATCTTATATTTTTCAAGATTTATTTATATATATATGCATATATACGACATTGAAAAGGCGCAAAGTATAGCGTCATGGCGCTCGCCGTTTTTTTTGTTGGGTGAGGAGAAATGAATGAAAGACAAACAGTTTCGGTGCTGCAGGAGAAGGGGTTGGGAAAAGGGAATGGTAGTTGTAGAGCTGTGAATACGGCGTTGAAACAGTGGTAAGGAAGGAAGAGCTCGGGCTAGTAGTCACGACAATGGATAGTCAGACACGGAGAGTACGACGTGGGGGAAGCGGGAGAGAACGGTCTGACGAAGAGGCGCGCCAGTAGTAATGGCGTGGATCGGTCAGACGATAACTTCCAGTCTGGCAGTTTTTTTTCCCCCTTCTATAATTTCGCTCTCTTTCTCCCTCGAGCGGGCGAGCCCTTTGTAAGAAACGATCGAAGTTTCTACTGCACGAGCAACGAGACCGGTGTAAAATAATAAAAACAATATTAGAAAAATCGACGTTTTGGTAAAGTTCTAAGTTAGCACTAGCGGACAGTTCGACCTCACGTGAGTTCGGAGAGAACTGAGAGGGAATTGCGAACACTTCTCGATGGGATAAAAACCTGAAAAAAATTAAGCATATGGAAGATGCTGAGAAGATTGATTTCGCATAATAATAATTCCAAAATGTTATTAACAAATGAATGAAACAAAAAATTGTTCAACAAATCACGCGGAAACTTAACTTTTTATTCATATAGAGATTATTTTTTAATCTTTTTGAATAGGTATGAATTTTTTCCGAATTTTGTGTAATATTTGAAAATTACGTTTTTTTATTAACGAAAAATGCAGTTTTCAAAAATTACACGAAATTCTGAGATAATTCATACGTATTCAGTAAAATTAACAAATCGTTTCTACAAAAAAAAAAAGTTGGGTTGCCGGGTGATTTGTTGGGAAATTGTTTTTTTTTCCTTAATTTGTCAATAACATTTTGGAATTATTATTATGCAAAATCAATCTTTTCAGCACGTTGCGTATGGTTGATTTTTTTCGGATTTTGGTTTCATCGAGAAGTGTTCGCTATTCCTCTTTCAATTCTCTCTGAACTCACGTGGGGTCGCACTGTCCGCAAGTGCGAAGCTCTCGTGGAAAAAATGAACGATATTATTGGATAATCGGCTGCGCAAGGACGCGTGGTCATTCCATGAACGTGTCAACGACGTCGCTCACGCGACCGTGAGACAGAAGAGGAAAATGATCATAATAATCATAATAATAATAATGAACAAAACTTTTAACAATTCATCGATATTTATCTCTTCGTCGGTATTGAAAACGCAGACCATTGGTTGGCTCTGTTCGCATTCTATATTCTTCCGGTTTGAGCTATAATTGCTCCCTTCCGTTGTGCTTCATTTATTTATTTCTCCGATATAATAACTTCAATTTGCTGTGAAACTCTGTCAGTAATTGAATCTGCAATTAATTTTTTTTTTTCACTGATGTTAAGAATTTCCGGTCGTAGGCTCAAATTTTAAAACGTTAGTTTGATCTTAAGATCGCTCTTGAAATCGAACTTAATATCGAAGATTGGCCTGAACTTCATTTGAACTTTAAGTTCGATATTAAGTTCGATCGAATTTGAGTTCAGACCTAAGTTCGAACTTAATATCAAACTGAGGCATGAAATCAAGTTCAAAATGAGGTTCGATGTTACGTTCGATCTCAAAAGCGATCTTAAGCCCAAACTGTCTTAAAATTCGACCCATAGACGAATTCTTGCGTGAAGCTGGGTTGACGTCAGCTTCGTTGGAGAATTATTTTTTTTACTGGAAATGGGCGACATCCGTGAAAAAAAATTAATTACAGGTTTCCTTACCGACCGAGCAAAAGTCTGCTCGGCAGGAAGCGCGGTTGCACCGTCTCAAGCCCGCTTTCGCCGGAAGCCTAGGAAAACTGGCGAAAAACGTCAATAAAGTCGGTCGATGCATTTATTTTCCAGTGTCTGCCTCAAGCAGGGTCAAACTACTCTTCTAGCTGCTCCAGAGAAAGATTCATCTTACTATATTTTTTTCACGAAGGAAAATGGAAAAAGTATTGTGCTAATAATTTTTTTTAACTACTCTATCTGAGATTTGCAAATTCATCTTCTAACCTGGACAACCACATTGGAAAAAAGATCTCGCGACGGAGACGCTTTTTTGTCAACGAAGAAAAATAAAAAAAAGTATTGTGCAAATAATTTTTTTTTTTAATACTCTATCTGAGATTTGGAAATTTGTATTCTAGCCCGAAAAATGATATTAGAAAAAAGATCTCGCGACGACATCTTATTATATTTTTAGTTCTTTTTTTTCACGAAGGAAAATGGAAAAAGTATTGTGCTAATAATTTTTTTTAACTACTCTATCTGAGATTTGGAAATTCATCTTCTAACCTGGACAACCACATTAGAAAAAAGATCTCGCGCCGGAGACGCTTTTTTGTCAACGAAGAAAAAAAAAAAGTATTGTGCAAATAATTTTTTTTTTTTTAATACTCTATCTGCGATTTGGAAATTTGTCTTCTAGCCCGAAAAATGATATTAGAAAAAAGATCTCGCGACGACATCTTATTATATTTTTGGTTCTTTTTTTTTCACGAAGGAAAATGGAAAAAGTATTGTGCTAATAATTTTTTTTAACTACTCTATCTGAGATTTGGAAATTTGTCTTCTAGCCCAAAAAATGATATTAGAAAAAAGATCTCGCGACGGAGACGAGAAATGCCCCGCGGATACCGTACCGGTGTTCCTCTCTTATCTCTTTACAGCACGACCCGCGGGTATTAGAGCCGCAGTTACAATTACGGCGACGGCCGTGCTCACCGAGGCCCGAGAGAGACGGCGGTGCGCGATATGTCGTTCGGCACTTCATATACCTACAAGGTATACAAGGTCAGAATCAAACGAATGATGAGTAAAAAAAAACAAATGTAACTCTCATTATTCACATTTGTTAGAATACTGTAATGTGTGCATAGATAAAAAAAATGAATAATATAGGATACAATGTTGTTAAAGTAATTGAGCAGTAGTAACATCAATTTTCTGTCCTCATCGTCGTCATCTCATTGCCGACGTAAACGTGTCTGTAATCAACAATATGAGAGCCATTTTGTTTTTTTTTTTAATTTATTTATTTAGTTCATATTTTTTTGCAGTAGCAACATCAATTTTTTGTCTTCGCCGTCGACATCTCGTTGCCGAAGTAAACGCGTCTCTATAGTCGACAATCTGAGAGCCATTTTGTTTTTTTAAATTGATTTATTTAGTTTATATATTTTTGCAAGTGACATCAATTTTCTGTCCTCATCGTCGTCATCTCATTGCCGACGTAAACGTGTCTGTAATCAACAATATGAGAGCCATTTTGTTTTTTTTTTAAATTTATTTATTTAGTTCATATTTTTTTGCAGTAGCAACATCAATTTTTTGTCTTCGCCGTCGACATCGCGTTGCCGAAGTAAACGCGTCTCTATAGTCGACAATCTGAGAGCCATTTTGTTTTTTTAAATTGATTTATTTAGTTTATATATTTTTGCAAGTGACATCAATTTTCTGTCCTCATCGTCGTCATCTCATTGCCGACGTAAACGTGTCTGTAATCAACAATATGAGAGCCATTTTGTGTTTTTTTTTAAATTTATTTATTTAGTTCATATTTTTTTGCAGTAGCAACATCAATTTTTTGTCTTCGCCGTCGACATCTCGTTGCCGAAGTAAACGCGTCTCTATAGTCGACAATCTGAGAGCCATTTTGTTTTTTTAAATTGATTTATTTAGTTTATATATTTTTGCAAGTGACATCAATTTTCGGTCCTCATCGTCGTCATCTCATTGCCGAAACAGTTGTGTCTCCGCTTACTTCGACAAACTCAGAGTCATTTGTTTTTAATAATCTATTTATTTATATTAATTTTTTATTATTTTCTACCAATCATCATCATTCGATTCTCAACCTCGTAATCTCACGTATAGAGCTAAAGATCGTATACACTAGTTTGTACGAATCTTGATTAGCCGTCTCTCGCATCGCTGTTCAAGTAGTCACGGTGTGCATTAGTCCGACACGCCCCGCAAGACTCCAGTAGCTCTAGCCGCAGAAACAGCAGCAGCAGTAACGGTGCAGTGTGTGTGCGTCATCGCCCTATGGTTCCCTCTCTCTTCCTCTTTCTCCCGAGATACAGAGAGTGGCGCTCGGAGCCTCGAAGTGGAAAGAAACCGCATTCGGTCAGACGGATCAGCTATCGTATATTCCACCGGGAGAGTGACCAGAGGCGTTTTCTCACAGATTATCCTTGACGCTAGCAGTTTGAACCGCAGTCCGGGCAGACAGAGTCCAGAAACTCTTTCCTCCCTCAAAAAAAAAAAAAAAAAAAAAAAAATTTCAACTCTTTGCCACAGAATACAATTTTTGCGATTTACACCATCAAAATTTTTCAAAAATCGTTACGCTGAAATTATTTTCGAAAAATGTTATTCCTCGTCGATTTTTTTTAAATTTTTGCATCAAAGTTGAAAATTTAAAAAAAGTACTGTTTTGTCGACGTGATACATACCGGAATGTTGGCATAAAGGGTTAAGCCCTGATTCACGTCATTCCTTGATATCTGCTTATGCCCCATAAAGCCCTGGAATCCGTCCGTATATTATACTTATGTCCGGACAGGCTAAAGAGTCCTGGGGCGTTACGTCACAGGCCGACCCCGACGACGAAACAGAGCACTCTCCCTCCCTCGTCTCCATCCCCCTCGGCTCGTAATAGAACCCGCGTGCGGTATAAGCAGCCAAACCATTTCCGGAAAGCAGAGCTCGATTGTCGACGGTCTTATGCCGTATTATACGATATTTACTGTACCCATAAAACCTCCGCCCACATTATATCGCATTGTGTACGATGTACAAACGATAAATTTTTACCTCCCAGAGAAAAATAAATAAAACAACCGATAAATTATATCTTGCAGTCCTTAACCGATGAGATAGTAAAAAAATGTACACGCTGCTAAATCTTTTCAACAAACTAAAACAAAATAAATGGGAGGCAATTCGAAACTCCAGAAAAAATAAATAAAAGTTTCGCGAGTTAAATGTTTTCTTTATTTTATTGAACAATTTTATTTTCATCCGTGCAATACAATCATTAAATTACGATCCCGTCACGTATACCGAACTTCGTACTCCGAAATTGAAGTCTCGAAAAAAAAAATTTCTCCCTAAAAAAAGTGTAAAAAAAAAAATCGAAAGCATAAAATCGTCCGGAGGTGCGATTTTTCCGATTCCGCAGACTTCTCCCTTGGGGATAAAATTTTCTGGGTAAATTGTACGGTGTGGTAGACTCGGTATTCTCTCGAGGTCTCCGGTCACCCTCCAGGGTATCTCCCCGAGGGTCCGGGACCCTCGGATGTCAGCGCGCACTTTATACGACGGGCTGTTACCGGTGCAGCATCTCTCGGCACACAAGCCCCGGTCACCTTTGCCAGACACCCCAATTAATTAAGATAGCTCGTAGGCAGTAGATACACGTTCTCGGTAGATCGATAGAAGATCCCGGAGGTAGATAAACGAGAGTGCGAGCGAGAAAGATAAACACCTTGTACATGTGGAATATCCCTCTCGCTCGGTGTATGCCTCGTGTGTTTAGAGAGCCAAGGCGAGGCGAGATGAGAAATGTGCGCGAGCCGAGTTACCCCTTTCGTTCCGCTTCGTGTTTCAGTGCTGCGGCGTTGGAGGTGGCGCATCAACGGCACCTCAGGCCCCTCAGCTGCTGGGTACCGGATCTGCTGTCGGAGCCACCACCTCCTCAAGGACCGCCACCATGCAGGACCCCGTTCTCGAATCCATCCTGGAGGTATTTTTAAAAATTCGATTTATTTTTAATTTTTTTTAGTACTTGTTTATGTTTGTAGCTTCAATTTTTAGATTCTTTTTGGATGGTTCACAGAGTGACTATTGAGTGTGATTTTTTTCTAAATGAGAAAAAATTTAATTACTAATTTCTTTGCTAAATTGTTAATCAAAATGAAATTGTATTGTAATTGAATTTTCGACGAAATATTAAAATTGAATTAAGCATTTTTTAAGCTAACATTCCAGTGGAATGGACTTTTATTGATTATCGAGAAAAAAGTGTATTAATAAATATTGGCATTGTCGTTCGAACTCAAATTAATGATTGTCTGTTTCGCAAACAGCAAATGCGCGAGACGGAGGCTCGCCGGGCGGACCACGAGAGGCAGCACGCGGAGGCGCAGAATCAATTGCGTGAAAAGATAGCAGGCCGTTACCAGGGTCCGGAGTCGGTCGAGGCGTTGCAATCGAAGATACGGGAATTGGAGAAGAAAACGGAACTGCAGATGGTCAGGCACGAGGAGCTCTCGTTGGAGCTCACGAGTCTGAGGAGAGCGAGGAGCAGAGGACCGGGCAGTACGGGACAGCAGCATGTGTCGACGTCCTCGATCGCCGGGACTACGTGGCCGCCGGCCGGCTCCGAGATCGATAGAATAATCGCCAAGATCGAGCAGGACAACACCGCGAGTAGAATGTTGCACGAGCTCGATCACTCGCGGGTCGGCTCGGTGACGACCCAGCAGCCGTCCTCGGCTCAGGGTATTCTGCGATCTAGCGCGGAAAATCTCTCGAGCCTCGGACAGCATCAACATTCGGCGCATCCACACCTTAATCTCGGACTACCGGGTCAAACGACTCACGTGAGCGCGCCCGTTATTTCAATTCCGAGCATGAATTTACAAAGAATTTTTTAAAATACGTACAGCCCAAAAATATCTGAGCTTGGTCGATGATTTAAAATATTTACATTTTTCGGAGAATCATTTTTTTACCAGAATATGCAAAAATTGTAATTGTGTAATTTTTTTTTTTTTTTACAGTAAAGAAATATTATAGTTCGGTCGATGATTAAAAAATGTACAACTTTTCGGAGAATACTTTTTTTTAACGAGAATATGCGAAAATTATAGTTGTTTATTTTTATTTATTCAATTTTTTTCAGTACGCGAGTTCACCGATGCCACTGACCCCGATAATGCCGGGATGTCCACCCTTGACGCCGAACGGTCCGCCGTACCACTACAGCGAGCCCATACCGCCGGCCCCATCACTCTCGACCAGCCAGTCCCAGCCAGCGTTTCAGCAGAAGCTGCAACAGTATCATCAACAGCATCAGCCGCCTCACGTCGATCTGCCCAGTTCACATTCTCAAGGTGCTCTGCCCTCCCAGCAGCAGCAACAGCAGCAGAAGCAACAAGCCCACGCACACTTTACGAGCAATCAGTATCAGGAGAGTTATCCACACACGCAAACCTATCAGCAACCCCTGCAGCAACAGCCACAGCAGCAGCAGCAACATCCGGCATCGAGTTCTTATCTAACCGGCTCGGTAAGCCAGCAGAGCGTTATGCCACATTACACTCAAACTGGGCAGACGACCGGTCAGACATATCAGCTCAACGGAACTCAACAACAGGTACAAATTATTCTTTATTTTTTTCACCTCGCATTTGACGAGAATGTGAAAAAAGTGAATGGTTTTTAGTGAAAAAAATAACAGGAGAGGTTCATTTGTGAATTGATTTTATTATTATTTTTATTCCAGTCCACGACGTATCCAAATTTATCGTTGACCTCTCATCCAAACGGTACGTACAGTTCGGGCGTTGTGAGCAGCTACGGAACGAGTCATCAGCAACAATTACCGAGTGCTCATCACAGTTATTCCGTACCGCCGACGAACATTACCCAGACAACCCTATCGTCCCTGCCACCTTACTCCTCGGCCCCGTATCACTCGACCCTCGGGATTCTCACGAGCGCACCACAATCAGGGCTTCCTTTCTCGGGCGTCCCGAGCAGTTACTCTACCGCCGGATCCACATACTCGACTGTGGGGACCAATGCTTTCGGCACGTCGGGTGTTACTTCCGGTAAGAAAGTCTCCAAAACACAATTTGTTTTTATTTATTTGAGAGCTGGGCAATGTACCCAAAAATACTTCAAGCACAAAGTACAAAGTATCACATCTACTTGAAGGAACTTTCGAGTACTTTTTCCAAATACTTTTCGCAATTAGATTCGTAGCGTTAAGCGTCAAAGGTTAATTTCTCCCACAGTGTAAAAAATAGCTAACTGAAATTTTCGTAATTCGTCGTTTTGAGTCTATTTTTTATCTATTCTTCACATTTTTTCCTAAATAAAAAAAATCTCTGAAAAAATGTTATAAAAAAAAACTAAAAGGGGGATACTTCTCGTTATTTTTAATGGAATTTCAAAAAATTCATTTATTTAAATACATTTAACAAATACTTAAAAAGAACTTGTACTTGGCACTTGAAATCGTAAAAAAGTACTTGTACTTGGCACTTGAAATCGTAAAAAAGTACTTGAGAAACCGAAAAGTACTTTTTTCCTTCAAGTACGTACTTGGAGTACCAAACAAGTACCCGGTATTTCAAGTACTGACCAGCCCCCTTTATTTACTTTTGTTCGGACAGACTCTCACCGTCACGCTATTCAAATTCTCATATTTATGTTTACACATAAAAAAAAAAATTGATTTAACATCGACAGGCACATCGTCCGGGGGTCTGCTCCAGGCGATCGGCGACCCGTTGCAAGCGATGCAGCAATTGTCTGCCCAGTCGCAAGCGAATCAGCTTCAGCAGCAGGCGATAATAAATCAGATTCAGCAGAGTCTGCGGGTCAGTTCGCCGACGGCAACGGCAGGAACGACGGGTCATCATTTTCTCGGTCCCCGACAGATGCCGAAAATACCGACGGGAATACTGACGAATCCCCTCGATCGTCTGACCAGCGAGAATCTCGTGCCCGAGGGACAGGTCGACATGCTCGACATACCCGGCAAGGGACGGTGTTACGTTTACATTGCTCGATTCAGTTACGAGCCGTTCCAGCACTCGCCTAACGAGAATCCCGAGGCCGAGCTGCCAGTCCAAGGTGGCGACTATCTTCTCGTCTGGGGACAACCCGACGAGGACGGTTTTCTCGATGCCGAGAGCCTCGACGGAAGGAGAGGCCTCGTACCCGCTAACTTCGTACAGAAACTCGTCGGCGACGATCTCCTAGAGTTTCATCAAGCCGTTCTGGGACTACGCGACGTCGACGATGCCGCGTCCACGAATATTCCACAAGTGAGGAAAGCGTACACGTTGATGATGCACCCTTCGAGATTTCGACATGTCATGTCGAGAGAAAATTTTTATGCGAGTGTCACATTTTATCAATCGTATTTTTACTATTATTATTATATTTATATATCTCGTAGTTGAAGAGACATATATATATATATATTTTTTTTTTTTTTCGAATACATATCGTTTCGTTAGTTCGTCGCGTATCGGAGGATGAACGAGACCGCGCGGCGATGTTTGACGCTGTTTATTTATTTGTTTTTTCTTTCCAATAACAATTTCAGTGCTACCTGCAGGACATCGATCTCGAGCTGGCCGCGCTGGAGGAAGGAAATCGCAATCGTCAGGCCGAGTTGTCGGCTTACGCGGAATTGGACAACATCGCCGACGAGGACGAGCAAGAGCCGCCAGGTTGGTCTTATCTCGCAGTCGCGTGACACACACGGACCCACGTATAAATATTACATAAAATATAGGACAGACAATCCTCTATTTGTGTGTGTAACTTAGACCGCAAGAACAAAAACCACATAGATCGATGTTTGCGCGTTTTCGTGGTAATTTTTTTTTCTCTTGTTTTCTACGACGTTTCTGAAAATGATTGTTCCAGAAAGATTTGACGAAACTCGCTGTTGAATGTGCATAGATGTGTAATAGCGATTTAGAGAAAACAGCTAGAGAGAGTTTAATTCCAATGTCAACGATACGATAAGCACAAAAGTAATTACGCTGGTTTCTGTTCGAATCGGAGATTTACGTAAAAAACTTTTTACCGCAAAAAATAGTTGCTGGCGTGAAGCAATTGACTGTTGAGAGTTGCACGCTTATACGATATTAATCGTAATAGATACATTGATGTTTAGGAAGTAGAGGAACCTTGCGATTCGAAGACTGTCGAATGTTTAATCGAGTGTACTTATTAATTAATGGTAGAGAGTTTATGGATAGAGAACAAAAAAAAGAAACACTGAACGAAGCGACCAAGAAACGGATTAAAGAAAGAGGTATAGATAGCTAAGGAGTATGCAAATTATTATCAGAGAAGTTAAACCTTAGCATGGCCTCGGATAATTTTTGCACTGCTCATTATAATTTTTTGAAAAAAAAAAAACAAAAAAAATATAAAATTCGTATATCGAGATAGAAAAAATTCACGCGCACCGGGCACATAATTACCTCATCACCATATCTCTCGCACAGATTTCGCAGTAAGTAGCCAACGCAAATTTTCTCACGCAGACACACACATACACACCCACACCAGCGAAAAAATACACAGCTGTCTGCAAAAAAAAGAGGGAACGCGAGAAATACGAAATTCGTCAAGAGGGGATGAAGAAAAAAAGTGTATATTCGTGATGTATTATCCACGTTAAGGCCGCTGAGTGTTGATTATTTGATGGCTCGTTAGGCTCGCTTAGAGAGATACTAGTATAGAGAGATATATTTAGCTACAGCTAGGCTTGTCTTGTCTTTTTCCCCCTGAAGAAGTCTACCTGTTTTCGGACCTAGTTCCGGCGCCCCAGCATCTCACCCTCGAGCGACAGCTCAACAAGAGCGTTCTCATCGGCTGGACCGCACCGGAGAATCCCCATCAACTGGAGTCCTACCACGTCTACGTCGATGGGGTCCTCAAGGTGACGGTCAAGGCGACGGAGAGAACAAGGGCACTCGTCGAAGGCGTTGACTCCACCAGGGTTCGTAATCTTAAATTTATCCATTCAAATTTTTCTCCAATTTTTATTTTTCTCAATATATGGACCTTCCACGTTCAGTCGAACGGCGCAAAGCCCTGACCCTCTTAGATCATTATATAGTGTGGGTACCTGGAATTTTTTTCAAGAATTTTTTGTATTTTTGAAGTTTCTCGTACTTGGAAAATTTTGAAAAAATGTACGAGCATAATTGAAAAAAAATAACACGTTTTTTGTAGACGACATTTTTTTTGTACGACCAAAACTTACAGAGATACAATAATTTTTGAAAACGAGAGTCAATAAAAATCTGTGAAAAATGCCAACTACTCACACTATGTAATAGTCCCACATCACGAATTTTCAGCTTGATCTAAGAAGGTCGGGGCGTTCCACTTGACGTGGAATGGTCCATATATATTTTATGAGATATAAAAAAGAACTTCGTACGATGAGTCGCAGAGTTGAACAGGGTTGGCCGTTTGGTGTAATAATTTGTTGGTATTTTTTTTTTTATACATTTCATTCGATTCGAAATGAAAACAGCCTCACAGGATAAGCGTAAGGTCGGTGACCCACTCGAGAAGAACGTCGAGGGACGCGGCTTGCACGATGGTAATAGGAAAGGACGTGGCCATCGGTCCAACGGCGGTGAAGGCATCGAACGTGACGGCGACGAGTGCTGTTATATCATGGTTACCGAGTAACAGTAATCACCAGCACGTGGTTTGCGTCAACAACGTGGAAGTGAGGACGGTAAAGCCGGGCGTGTATCGTCACACGATAACCGGACTCGCACCCTCGACCATCTATCGAGTTACCGTGAAAGCGAAAAATCTTCGGGCTACACACTTCGAGGACCAGAACGCTCAGTCGGCGAACAATCTCGCTTGTCACGTCCACTTCAAGACATTGCCAAAGGGACTTCCGGATCCTCCGGTCGATATCCAGGTCGCTATAAACGTACTATATTTCATTTATTTTCATTCGCATCTAATTTTCTACCGAAATTAACTGCAAGAACAGATTTTACAGTGCACAAATCTCTATGTATATTAATCCTGAAACGGTGCGTCTGAGATTCTCTCTTAAATTTTACAGTCGTCTTCTTATACTAAATTTTATATCTAACGCTAATTTTATATCTAACGCAATCCAATTTCTTTAAATCAGATTTTTTTTTTAATCAATGACTCTCCTCCCGCCGGTAGCGAAAGGGTCATTTGAATATTTAGTTGTAATATAATAATTTTTCCTTTCTAATCTTGATTATCGTTTACAAAAATTGTGTGTATCTTCGACAGGTGGAGGCTGGACCGCAGGACGGCACTTTGCTAGTGACCTGGCAGCCTGTTGCCCTAAACGGTTCGGCCGTCACCGGTTACGCGGTATACGCTGACGGCAAAAAGGTAACCGACGTCGACAGTCCCACCGGTGATCACGCCCTCGTCGACATCCACAAGCTCATGGGTCTGAATCCAAAGGCTATCACTGTTCGTACAAAGAGCCGTGAGAGCCAGTCGGGCGACAGTTGCGCTACTGCTATACCCTGCAGCGTGCTGAGGGGTGGAACGGCTCATCTGCAGCACGGTACCTCGCATCTCGTCGATCAGGTGCAACAGCAGCAGCAGCAACAACAGTCGCTTGTCGGTATGGGACAGCAGGACGACATGAATCGTCACAGAATCGGCGGTATCGGTCAGCGATATCCTGGTGCGCCGGTACCGTCGCACATGCGAAGGCACGGCGCGACGAGAGTCGACGCCCACGGTCAGGTCATAATTGAAACCGATGAAAATCTATCCGACAAGGAGATCTACCCTGGACAGAGCATGTCGCAGATGGGTGAGTATAAAAAAAAAGAAATTAAGCCACGAAGCACGATTGAAAAATCTCCTAAGTCTGTTTTTTTGTCTCTCTAAGATATACTAATTCTTCTTCCTCTAACGTTTTTTATTTTTCGTATAGATTTTCGTTTCATGCGACACAACTTGTATGATTTCAGCTACCGGAAAACGGCATGTTACGTCCTGGGACGAATTATTTAATTTCTCTACTATATGTATATCCTTTATTACCGCCATTATAATATTTTTAACTGAAGGGCCATATGAAATTTTACTTACGGTGTTGTCTTTTTCCCCGTGGGATTTATTTTCAGGCATACCCGAGATAACGAAGGACTCGGCGAGCGAGGCGAATTACAGTGAGGAGGACGATCCGGCGAGAAGAGCGCGGATGGGACAGCAGCAGCATCATCCGGGTCATCATCGGTACGGTCCTCAGACCGGTCCTCAGGGTCCGCCGGGAACCCACAGGCCCGGGAGAGCCGGAGGGGTGGGTCCCAGGCCGGGTCAGGATCCTTACTATCAGGATCAGTCTGGAGCTCAGAGAGGAAGGGGACCGGTCTATCGGGGCGGGAGAGTGACCCAGGCTCAGGGCGGTCAGCCGCATCAGGGAACGGGCGTCCAGCAGGCCAACAAGAGGCCACGATGGTTCGTCGCGTTATTCGACTACGATCCGACATCGATGTCGCCGAACCCGAACGCCTGCGAGGAGGAACTGCCCTTCTCGGAAGGTGACACGATAAAAGTTTACGGGGACAAGGACGACGACGGTTTCTACTGGGGCGAGTGCTGCGGAAGACGGGGCTACGTGCCGCACAACATGGTCGAGGAACTCAAGAATCCACCAGCCGGTGCTCAAGTTCAGGGACAACCCGGCAGGAGGGGACAGACCCAGAGCGACAGGCTCGGCGATATTTACAGTAGTATAGCCGTGAGGAAGATGATCGCGCTGTACGACTACGATCCGCAAGTTCTGTCGCCCAATGTCGATGCTGAGGTAAGATTATTAGGTTCGATGAACTCTTCTTCCAATATTCTACTTCCTCATGGAAGAAGCTTTGTTTTAGTACATTCTTTTTTCGATATATTTATGTAAACGTGTTCACAATGTAGCAAATCACATTTATAGAAAAAATTTTAATGGATGTGTGTGTCTGTGTCAGTTCAGTAAAATTCAACCGTCTATAATTCAAGAACGGCTTTATCAATCGGCTTGAAATTTCACTCTTTTTCATTCGCCATTCGTTCAGATTTTGAAGTTTTCGCACATTTCGAATTATCGGGTTGGAACTTTGTACAGAAGTAAACTAACATCAAACAATTTTCGCTATTGAATTTTGAAAAACTCTATTCGACCCTTTTAAATTTTATAATATTTCGAAATAAAAAGAAAATCGTACCTCAGAATAGACGCACGTTTCCGTTGCAAAGTAATTTGCACATGGCTTCCGCATTTATTACAACTTTTGGCATAGCTTCGTCTATGGGGAACCAAAAACCGATCAACGAACGTTATCATACAGAAAGATACGCAATATTTTAACAAATGAGGAAGTCATTGTGCAAATTACTTTGCACAATTATTTGTTTTATTCTTGAAAGATCTTTTTGAACGTCCGATGAATTCTTTATTGTGCCCAACAATTATTCTTTGCACGGACCTTTACTAATTGTTTTTTCTTATTTATCGCAGCAAGTGGAACTCAGCTTCCAGACCGGAAACGAGATTTACGTTTACGGCGAGATGGACGACGACGGTTTCTACATGGGTGAATTGGACGGAGTGCGTGGTCTCGTGCCGAGCAACTTCCTCACGGAAGCGGGTCCCGCGAAGGGCCAGCAGCAGGGCGCCCAGGGTGGCAGAAGGCCTCCTCATCAGGGTCAAGGACCCGGAGCGAGAGGCCCGCCGCCCCCTCCGCGAGAACCCCCTCCGCCTGGTCATCGACGTAACAAAGGTAAAAAAAAAATCAAAACAACAAACAATCCTCATTGGAATCGTCGTTAACGATCGGCCTACTGTGTGTAGTATTTATCGTAATCATGAATAATACAACTTTCGACGGTTTCGTGTGCCATGAAATTTTTACGATGGAAAAAACTCATGTTTACCGCATTCTATCTATAAATATACGGCAAGCAACACAAGACACGAGACTCGATGTGTCAGAGACGACAGAAGGCAGACGGGTCACAGGAAATATACTTTTATCATATACCTATATGTGCGCTACAGACAAAAAAAAATCCATAATATCTCAATTACTCACAGTTCAATTTGGATGCGCCGTCGTTGATCCTCCGTCGATTAAAAAATCGACGTTGGATCGAACGATCTTGAAAAAAACAAAAAAAGAAAAAGCCCGAATGAAATTCTCACTGTAAACATAATTCACACTTGTGCGAGTAACGATGCTGAAAACCACAGTCGAAAGATGATAGATATCATTGCGTTGCAAAAAAAGAAAAAAAGTAACACGCGCTCTGTCCAACACACGACAAAATGCAATAAAACACCAAGCTGCTTTCAGTGTATTTTTATTAAGTATATATATTATACATATTATATGAATATCTTTTCTTTGATCTATATACTATCTCTGAGCAATTTCTCGCTCTGCTATCTACATACTATATATGATACATATATATATAATAAATATATATATATGCAAAATATATACATATATATATACTCTCTGTCCTTTCTATCTCTCTCTACTTCTGTCCACCATATACGGTCATTCTCGTGATATATCAATATATATTGAAGAATGTGCAATCAATTTATTCGGATAATAATCGTTGATAGTCTTATCGGGGGAAGTTTCTGTGTCTCGGAATTCGTTACAAGCTCCAAGCTTCGTTGATCGATGAAAAATTTCATTTGCCGAATGAGGTTCAATATATGCGTGAAAAAAAATGCATGGAGCTTCGATAAAATTTTCCAATTCGCCCCACGCCTTAGAGACGCGAGATTGAAGAAAAAAAAACAAAATACAATATCAATTCGAGACTCGAAAATGCAAATATATAGATGGATCGAAAAAAACGGATCCCGAAGATACACTGTCAATATATCATATTATTATATCCGCCGTAATATATTTATATATCTTTCTCTCTATGTGCCTGAACTGGTCGATGGTCGTCGTGTCACATGATTGTCGTTCGTGTCGTGTTGTCATGCTGGCCATTTATTGCGATTACGTAATTGAAGAAAAAAAAAAGAAAAAAGAATAGATAAAAATTATCAATTCTCACAATCGAATCGTTAAGCAATGTCATTAGTGATTCGATCGACCTGTGAGAAACCTGTGCAATCTCTGTCACGCTTCTGCGATTTCTACACGATTTATTCACTTTTTTTAAAATAATGGCTTTGTAACTTTAAGCGGTATTTAATCTTTAATTTTTTTTTTTTATCTCTGCATATTAAATTCCAATTCCGAATAACACGATTATTCGAGATCGAGATTTTTTTTATCCGCTCCCTGCAAGATTCGTTAAATTTCCGACGATATCTTCTTTTTGCAAATCTCGGTTTCCTAGTAAAAAAAAATAATGATAATTATAATAAAAAAACAGCCATTAATTCAAGGAAGACAAAAAAGATAGAAAGAAAATGCGCCATAAATGACAACACGGTTCTGTTCTCTTCTCTGTTGCTAGATGCCTGCATTGTGCCTGTGTCTGTCCCTGTCTGTCACTTAGACTCTAGACAACTACAACAACAACCACAACAACAACTACAACAACAACAACAAAACAATCCACCGCATCTAGCGTACCAACAAGCGAATCACCACAGCTACACGACCGTAACAACGTCGAACCAGCAGGGGCCAGGTGGCGGCGTTATGGGACCCCATAACATCCATCAGCAGGGTACCGTACCGCCCCACCTTCAGCAGCAGGTGAGTCCAATTCCGGCGTAAACGGATCTCGATCGGGGACGAATGAACGCCGCCTCCGAATAATAACGATAATAGATATATCTCTATCTGAACTATCCTATCTCGGGGCGAGAGTGGCGAATATGGCCCACCCCGGAACTTGGCACGTGGATCAGCGATACACGAACCGGGTCATATTCACCACTCTCAACCCCCCTATCTATCTTCTACGCAAACACCTTTCACGAAACTTTCTATTCTGCAGAGTCGGGCATTTTCGTTCTTTTTTTTACAGACAAATTTTTACAAACGATTCTACTCGCTCGTTATTGTGATCGAAGTGAAAATTTTTCATAGGCGATGGATGCATAAATTTTTTTTTTTTGATTCGACGATGCCGAACCGTTTGGTCGAGCGACGCACGACTCTGTTCCTTCACGATCAACGCGGGAGAGAACGGGCCAAAGTGTTCTTCATTTTAGATGATATTTGGTTCTTTTTTTATGTTGCAAAAAATTGGTAACGTCCGATTTGCCCCGCTCTCTACTGCAATCCGCCTATCTCGTGACTGCGCAACCAAAGACGGGACAAACTGCAAACAAATAATATTATATAAAACATAAGAGGAGGAAGAAAAAGCACGCCGGCATGTTGCACCTACTCTGTCTGCTTTGTGACGATTGTGTGATTAAAAAGTTTCGTTTTTCTATTATTTTTTTATGTTACACGACTGTCAACTTTGTCGAAATGTATCGATCAAAGATTGTGCAAATTGCGAGTGGAGCGGACACGCAACAGAAAAAAGAAACACATGGTGGATGCAAGAACAAAAAAATGTTGAATTTGATTTTTTGATTTTTTTGACAATGGTGTGTGCAACCCTATCCCGATCGCTTCTTCGTGTCGCAAACAGTCCACACACACAATCTACCGTCTCAGCTGGTCCTCGTCTAATCGACCATTTCAAAAATAACAATTGGCTTTCGACGTTCCGCAAAAATCGACACTACAAATTTCATAGCAAAAAAAAATTCACAAATACGACAGGAATTAAAAATAGTTCTCTAGCACGAATATAAATGATGCCACCTTTTTTTCTACGACAATTGTTACGAATCCTCGATAAATTATTATAGCGTAAAAAACAAGCGAACGAAAAATGATGAATTGCCCATCGAGTAGTTATCGTTCCTGCACTTTATTTTATTTGCTATTCACTAACCGATTAATTTGCAGGGGAGGGGGAGAGGCGTGAGCAATCGAATCGGTGGTAGTAACGCGCCCGGAGGACTAGCGGGCGGTCCCCAGCAGCCGTTCCAGCAGCAGCAGCAACTCGATTATCAGCAGCAGCAGCAGAATCAGCAGAACATGCAGTCGAACTACGGCCAGCAGAACACGGGTTATCAGCAGCAGCAGCCGGGCCAGCAGCAGCAAGGACCGCAAGGATATCAGCAGCAGAATCCTAACTTCCCCCAGTCACAGCAGGGTCCGCAGGGCCAGCAGCAGCAAAAACAGCAGCAGCCCCAGCAGCAACAGCAGTTCGGCCAGCAGCAACAACCGCCGCAGCAGCAACAGCAGTACGGCCAGCAAAATCAGGGACCGTCGCTCCAGGGTCCCCAGGCGAGCAAGCCGATGCGGGGAATCCCCGCGGTCATACCGACCGCCCAAGCGAAAATGGATCCGCAGATGCAGCAACAGCAGCAACAGCAACAGCAACAGCCAAGCGCCGGTCCTAATCTTATGCAAAAATTCACTGAAATGGCGGGCGCGAGCGCGGGCGGTGACATACTGTCAAAAGGAAAAGAATTGATTTTCATGAAATTTGGACTCGGCAAGTGAGCCCGGGTGCTCGCGATTGGCGGGTAAGAATTTTATGTTGTTGTGAAAGAAACGAAGAAAAAAAATTCATTGTTTTGTCGCGTTAATACGCCGCGTGCCAGACTTTCCTCCCTTTCGTATATCAGAAAAAAGCCCCACCCCGCCCCGCGTTTCCCATACGAATTCACGGATGTTCCGATATTCCTGGGGCGCGCGTTTATATATACCCAATGTATTTCCGCTTGGAAAGGCCGAGGAATAATAGGGGGATACATGTTTCACGATTATTCCCCTCAAATTATCGATTACGATAAGAGAAAAAAATATATTAAAAAACGACACATACAGCCACGTTAATTAAAAAGAAAACGGAGTTGCTAATAAATGCTGTTGCTGGGCGCGCGCCACAAAGCTGTTTTCGCTGCTGACGATAAACGATCGAGATGATTATGAATTATATTTAACGCGGATGCCTGGTGGATTATAAGATTGTAATGAGATCTCGTGTAACATATATACATAACGTAATACTACATATAATTTATTCGAGATTCGTATGTCTTTCGTCCATTCGATTCCAACGAGAGAGCGAGAGAGGGAGAGAGAGAGATATAGATAGATAGAGAGGGAGACTTTTAAAAAAGGACAGAAAGAAAGAGCCACAATGCGTCCCGAACGAGAATACGATGCGATCCCCGGCGACCATCCACGTCGAACGATGACTCAATGATGAAAAAATATATATATAATAAAAAAAAATTTAAGAAAAAAAATAACCAAGTTAAATCACGTAGTAGATATACATTGCGTCGCGGGGAATCCGAGCGAGGAGAGCGCGGTGAGATCGAGATGAAAATTACTCTACGACCGATTCGAGCAATGAAACTTCGAGAGTTTAATTCCGAACGATTTTATCGAACTGAGCGAACACCGATAAATAGATTATTATAGAATAATACACGAGTCCTTTCTCTTACTAATCCACTATCGCTTCAATTAATTCGACTTCTTCTCGGCTATCTATCCACGAGTACAACGTCTATTATAATGCCTGAGAAAAATTGTATCTTCAAATTGCCAAAAAAAAAAATACTTTCGGACTCCCCTAGGCGCGTCTATCGACTCGTTTGGTTCGATTCGAATCGCTCTCGGATTTATCGCGTTTCTCGTAGCGGATCGTAACTGAGACAGGATTGAATTGTATTTTACCGGATGGGTTTCGTTGTTTTTTTTATTATCGATCAGACGAAGAGTCACCACCTGTATAGTGTTTATCGATCAGAGAAAGAAATCGATGGGATATCTGCGAGAGATCAATGCGCGAGATGTATATATATATATATATATATATATATATACATATATATATGACGAAACAGTATGTACTTGCGGGAGAGAAATCGAGAAAGTGTTAGAGAGATTGGTAAGATAGGCTTTAAAAATCGTTATGGCTAAAAAAAAGAAGTAATAAACGAATGTACGGTAAGCGGGCGTGCCTTGAGATGCCTAAAACCCCAGACACAAACAATAATCATATCCATCAACAATAAAGTTGTAATCAATAATTTATCGGGCGATTCCCTCTACGCTAAGAAGAATTATTAATAACGGGTGGTGGCGGACTGATTGAATGAAGGATTAAGAATGAAGAGAGGAAATTTAAAAAATTTAGAAAGGGAATACTATTATAGTTATAATTTGTATTAATAATTATAATATAATTATAATATAATTATAATATAATTATAATATAATTATAATATAATTATAATATAATTATAATATAATTATAATATAATTATAATATAATTATAATATAATTATAATTATTATTATTATTTGTCTCACCGCAGTAGTCTCTCGATTATCGGGGCCCCGCGAGCTCCGAACCAAAGTTTGCCCCACCTAGCCCAATGAATATCGGAAAAACAAACGATGCGGACACGATTAACCGAAATTATGAAGGGACTTACGAATCGACTCTGATTTCCTCGTGGAAAAATAAAAAGATAAACGCAAATCACTTCTTCTATCGATACGTATTATTACCGGAGACAATGATAATGGAGAGAGCGTGTTAGCCGTGTCGCGTTATGCGAATGTCGGCAGTCAATATCGCGCAACGTCAATACACCAAAGATTTAAAAAAAGAACTAATAAAACTAAAAAGTGAAGAGAAGGGGGGTTTGGGAGTAATGTGTTAAGAAAAAAAGGGATTCTTCTAACGTCAAATTATGAATTTCGATTAATTAACATTTAATTCATCAACCGCAATGCACAATAGCTGCGCAGAAAATGGGCGCATCAGTGCGCATTTGAGAGATCGATATTATAGAAAAGGAGCTGACGAGGAGGGGACAGCGAAGGAGTTGTGTCGAGAGAGGATGAATAAAAATAATGAATGATACGAAGACGATCGTCGGGGGATAAAATTTAATGCTGGGGGGTCACACTGTGCGTATGCATAAAAAGAAGAAAACATTAAATATGATGATGACGTATACATATATACATAATATACATATACATATTATATTTAACTATTGCAAATTGTTGTTACATCGCTACTTGTATCGTATTTTGTACAAAGTATCCGACCTTTATTTTTCTTTCGCCAGAGAATCAGAGTATATGATAAGGAAGCAAAAAAAGAAAAGAAAAAAAAAGAATTGATATCGGCGAGACGGTGTATCATCGAAAAGCGAAAAAAAATCTTTCTCTCCCCACTAAATGCACCGTGACGCCGATGTCGAATCAGTGGAGGAAAGGAAATTAAAAGATTAAAAGAAAAAAAAGCTACAATTCGTTCGCTCGTGCGAATTAAAAAACGATGATATACCATGAATATATCTAGAGGATTATTGTGAACAGTGAAGCGCGGCTATGTCGATATGTCTCAAAAAAAAAAACAAAAAACAAAAAAAAATACGTTTCGATCATTGATCTCGTTTTATTGACTCAACGCCAGTTGTATACGTGCCATTCGATTATAGGGAGAATAAAAAAACAGTTAAACAAATATGAGCAGGGGAGAAAATAAATAAAAAAAAGAGGTGAGAATTTGTGTGATTCGGAGTAAGAGATGTTTATGTTGTAAGCACGACGTTCCGCTACTGCTGTGAGGAAATCGCATCGGGGGTCTTCTTCGACGGAATATAATGGCCATTGGTGGGAGCCCTGTGTGCGCTCTCGAGACACCGTGAATAGTAATGCCCAAGAGACTGAACGTATCTCTCAAACGAGCGTTAAACGTGGATTATCCACACGTCGGTATAGTATGACGAAATACACATATTATACATGACAAAAGATACCCAAGATACAGGGACGGCGACCACCGATCAACTCTACAATATGTATAAAAAAAAACAATACTTTATCATAATAATGCTTCGAAGCGATGCGAAAAAGAGGGTGGCTGGGAAAAGGGAAGCGAAAAAAAACCATTGGAAATAACAAGATGAAACAATAAACAAAATAATATATGACGGCGTTGGCATACTTAGAAGTTTAATATTTTCAATGTTACATAAACGAAGTTTTATTATTTTTTATTGAAGTTTAATTCAACGGTAAACGACGATTGCGAGTGTTTATTATCATTGCATTAATTCATTAATTGTATATCTCGTTGGGGATTGTAAGATCTCACTGTATAGTAATATTATACTATATGGCCCACCTTATGTTACGTGGAATATACAAAAAATTTGACATTCAACTATCAAGAGAGTCAGCCTTGGCTACATATCATACGGATTTAACGTGTCTAGTTTATTGTCGATAGAAGTTTTTTCGGCGAGTTGTTCGTACAGTGATGGGAAGATATTGGAGCAATGAGAGAGATTAATTAAAGTAAAAAAAAAAAACGCTGACCCGCGTGCACAGGCTCGATCGGCCGAACTGAACAGCGGTAGCTTTGCGGTTTGGGATCATTTGTTGAACGAGGAAGCAAAAAATAATTAATATTCGTGATGAGGAAACCTTATAGAAAAAATAAATAAATAAAAAAATTAAAAAGTTTAATGAAGAAACAATAAATCAAAGGCGATAAAGCGCTTCGACGGGATACACAGTATAGTATTCTCGGGTCCACTCTTATCCCAAAAAAGGATTGTAGTAATCGTAAAAAAAAATACTAGACAAGTTATGTAAAAAGAAGAAAAAAATTATACATGCATACACATCGAGATCGAAGCGACTCGTAAAAAATTGACTAAAAAGAGGATAACTCTCTTGCTATTCTGTACAGAACTTCGAGGTAGCGAGACCTCGACTACGTGTGTTCTCTCGATAGATCAGTTTCTTCGATCCACCCCCCCCCCCCCCCCCCCTCGACCCGTCTCGACACCCTTAACGTTCTCGTTCTTTTTTTTAGTGCTACATACCGATTCATTAGACCGAGTCGAATAAAAAAATCTCGTGCGCCAATTTATCGGTATAGAAAATCGGTTGAAATCGTGCGAACTAGCAATTCGGTAATGATTAATGAAACGGGCAAAACAAAAAAAATACAAGATTAAAAAACATCACCTTAGACAATAATTATGGAATACAATCAAGCTGCGAGCGGGTGACAGTGAGAATTTCTCGTTGTTTTATCTTGTGTCGTTTTTCACGATCGTTATTAATTAAAGACAAAATGATGAAAAAAAGGAAACAATGATCATGAAATTAGAAGAGAGAGATTTTGAGATAGAGAGACGTTCGCCAAACTGTAATATAGTTACTAGGTTTATTTCGGTAACTTCAGGGGCTACGAATTTCGAAAATGCTTATTAATCTTGACCGAAGGAGGGAGAAAAAAAATCGCACGCACACACCCAGCACGTCTCGCGTTACTATCGTCGTCATTAATATTGTTGTTGATGTTGTTGTTGTTGTTACGCGTACTACGTACCTATCACAGATAAAAAGAATAATTAAAAAAAATACAAAAGAAAAATATCTCTGTTGCGAAACGGGCGAAGAAAGGATAAATAAATTGGAAACCGAAAGAGTAAGATAACGATAGATAAACGAGGCGTGCCCGATAGCTTCAGTTTAGGGCGAAGAATCTCGCGATGCGGTTCAATTCTTCGAAAAACAAATTCTTGTATAAATGTCAAAAGATTACTTCGGCTTTTGTAAAAAAAAATTATTATATATATATATATATCGGTGTCGGATCGGTGTTAAAGGACGTTTAAATTTGAATTATAGAACATGCGTAAAAAAATTTCCACTTCGATTATTGATTCGCGATATATTTTTTTCGTCCATATAGAAGAAATCCCGTAACGATCGAGCGCGAGACTAAATCATTCGCTTTCATTATTAATCTATAAAAAAAATGAAAAAAAAACAAGTACGAACGAATTAAATAAAATTTATTAAACCACGAATGTATACCCTTGTGTAAAACGAGAACGTAGTGTCTAAGGGTTTCTATATCTCGTATACCGGATAGGCGAACGAGGGGTGAAAACACGGACGCGAGAGACGTCGATACACATAGAAAAAAAAAGTGACGTTAAGAGACGACACACAATTAAAAGCGAGAAAGTATCATACGCGGCCGGTTCGAACGTTAGAGTTTTATATCAAATAGACACGCAAGATAAAAAAAAATGAAAAAACTATAACTAATGTGAGACTCTGAGCGAGAAAATGAATAACGATATAATAAACGATGAGGATTTTTAGTGAGACGACGATGAAGCTGCGAGTGATATAGACGATAAAAAACAACAACAACAAAAAAAAGATTAAACAAAAAATATTGCTTAGTTGCAGTAAAGGAATACCCCAAAAGATTTCCCAACTTTTCTCTGAACGGTGTTAGTTAGTTCCGCCACGAAAAAAAAAACAACAAAAAACAAAAAAAAAAACAAAAAATTAAAAACGAATAAACTGTCATTTTTTCTCTCGTATTGACACTAAAACTTATGAAATGGGCAAAAGAAAAAATTAAATTAAAGTACATTAAAAAACGGACGTAGCGCAATCGAATATGTATACATCAATTATAAATATAATACACCATTACGTATATACATCTTTTAATACATGTATATCGCGTCGATTTAAGCATGCCAAATGATTAATGAGAACAAAAAGAAGAACCGAATACAAAAGTAAAAAAAGCAATGGAATACAAAAAAAACACATAGGATACTAAATGAAGAAAACCAGTGAGAATGCAAAAAAAAGAAACCCAAAAAATCGCCACGCTGAAGTTTCTCATTCAGCAAACCTTGCGCTTTGTTTTTTCTATGAATCGCTCGTGACGAACGTTGAACCAAAAAAAAAAAAAAAAAAAAGAAACGCGATAAACGATGATTCCTTGTTATCCCGAAAAAAGAAAAAAATTAATAAAACGAGCGATAATACGACGACGGCATTATTGGAAGAGCGAGAGGACGAGAGAGCGAGAGAAAGATGATGCGAGAGCGAAAGAGAAGAGAGCAAAAAAAAAGAGCAGTCGTGAACAACAAAAATACAATGTTATTATAAACGATTAATTAATAAAAAACGAATCTTGTTTCTTGTTACTTATGGTACACCTCGTACGTTACTCTACAGAGTAGGCGAATTAACGAGCAAGAAAAGAAAACAACTACAGATACTCTGCCGTTTTTTCGAGCGTTATACACATTTATTATTAGTCTGACAATTCTTATCTTTTTTTATTCACGACCGATTACATTTCTTTTTCATTCTACGAGGGAACGAGTTTGGATATGACGAAAGTTTTTCAATGGCTCTAAGGATCCTCCTCCCAAATGGTCTCAGTCAGGATCGCTATGTTGTCGAGGCCTCTCATCGGCGCGTACTCCAGAGTCCACATCAGGTTGGTGAACACCACTGCAACATTGCGAAACAATTTGGATCAATGTTCCAATTTGAAACGCAGAATATAAAAAGGTCGAAAGTAAGTTGATCGAAGTTATGCTCAAAATTGTAATAAATGGAGAAGCCATGTGCAAATTACTTTGTACCTTTTTTCGTAACATAAAAAATTTTCTACATCTCATAAAATCGAAACCGTCAAAATTTATTGCAAAATTTATTGTAGGAAATCGCGAACTGAAATTTGCAGATTTCGTCGTTTTGAGGTAATTTTTCATGTATTATTCACCGCTGATTGAAAAAAAAAATTGTCGAAAAATTGTAAGGCAAAATTCGTCAAAAAATGTCAAGGTTACCCCTTTTGAGTCATTTTTCGTGTTTTTCAACGTCCTCAAACGGCACGGTAAATGATTCTAAAACTTCGAACAAGGGCCTACTATCTTGTGTATTTTTTCCCGTAGAACACGATGGACGCGATGGATTTTCCATAGCTCCATTGGGAGGCCAGATATCGAACTTTGAAAATCACAACAATCGACGTTTTTCCAGAAGTGGCTCAAAAAGAGAAAAGTCGTTATTCAATCGAATTTTTTTGTTTCAAGGCTACATTCCACCTATTTTTTCCCGCTGATCACGAATATATTAATTACTTTAATATAACAATTATATTGTGGTGCAGTTTTAGGACAATAGCTCAAAATTTACGCACGTTAGAAATACCACGGACATTTTTAATCTTGTTTCGCACTCGACACACGTCCAAATGTGATTACGAAGAAAATCGTTGTTAAGAAGAAACAGTACTTTGTACTTTGTATTTTATAAAAGTACTTTAAGTACCGCTATTACTTAGTACTTAAATACTTTTCGGTACTTTGCACAGCTCCGAAATAAGATAAAAAAAATTAAACTTACGCATTTCGCCCTGGTGCAGGTCGGCTATGAGCTCGGGACACGAGCTGTTGCAAGGATTGATAGGAGTGAGTCTCAGCTGGGTCGCGCCTCTGAGCTGGGCGAGCGCTATGAGGCCCGAGTCGAGCTCGACTTTTTTGTAGCTCGGACTGTTGTAATCCGAAGACATGAGGACCCAGTTGAAGTGAGCGGGTGAAACGGTGCTCGACAGAAAGTACGGTCTCTGATAGAACTTCCTCAGTACCTTTACCGCGTTTATGTCGCAGTTTTGCCAGTGGACGAACCACTTGGCCACCTCGGGCGAGTGAACTCTGCGCAGGAAGGCCGCAAGGTCCGAGGAGCCAGTTCGAAGATTGGAGGTCAGGGCGCAAGGAACCGTTTCCATCAGCCGCTCATTCTCGAGATAGAGCTGTGGAATTAAAAAAAAGAAGTTAAAAAATTGCAATTTTCATATGGCTTCCTCATTAAAGTTGAAAATTGCAATTTACATATTTTCAATCAAAAGTTTTTCTGTCGTCATCATTCAGGGACTATATATATTGTTTTTTCACACTGATCACGAATCTACCAGTTATTTAGCTTCTTCCTCATTATTTAAAACGAAAACAGGCGACTGTTGTGAGGTACGCATTTTTTTTTATGTTGTAAACGGTTGGATCGATTCTTGCCAAATTTAATAGCGAATATTGTTTAATAATAGTCTATTTCTGTAGAAAATTTCAACCCGATAACTCAAAACTTGTGAACGCTAGAGTGCGAACACACTTTTTTCAAAAAATTAAAATTCTTATAAAAGGTTTACGGTTGTTTGGTCCGCGAGGGTACCGTCGCTACCGGAAGTGATCAGACGGCACTCACGTGAGTGATGTTGTCGAACCAGAAGTAATCGGTGTTCATAACACCCCAGGAGTCCATCGCGTCTGTGATGATAGCCGGTGCATCGCGACTGAGATAATTGTCGACGAGATTTCGATAACGGACGTCCGACAAACGGTCTATGGTCTCCAGAGCCTCGCAGGTCTGAAATCATTTTTTTATTGTACTTTGAAACGCGCAAAAAATTTTAATCAACATTTTTTTTCCCCGCCCGAATATCAAACAATAATTATCAAATAATAATAATGATTAATAATATTAATATTTTAATAATTAAATTCCATAATTATTTTAATAATTAAATTTAATAATTGAATTTATTACCACGCAGTCCTCCTCGGTTATCGGATAGTCGTTGTAGAACGGATTGTTGATCATGCAGTTGTCGTGATAGAAGTGCTGCCAGTTCCAGAAGGGGAGCATTTTAATGGCGAGAAGCCGGCTTATAGCCGAGAAGTGAGTACCGACGAAATCGAGCTGAGCGGCCGCACAGGCGACGGTGCCGATCACAATCAGGATCAGCGTCGCACGAAGAACGAGCTGAAGCCAGGATCGTCGCATGGCAGCGACGAGCGGCTGACAAATTATGTCCATCTCCTCCTCGGTGAAGCCGGCTTGCTGGCAATACCTATTTTTTATTTTATCATTAAATATTTTTTATAAGTGAGGAAGCCTTGCGCAAATTACTTTGCACCATTTTTTCATATTTATGAAAATCAGTGATAATTTAGATATACTATTTTGATTATCATTTACACAAAAAATATTGTAAATTTAATGCGCCGGAATGGAAACTGCTATGCAAAAACTGGTGCATTAAATTTTATGTACAATTGTGATGAGAAATTAATATAATTTTTCATCGAAATTAAAGTAAATTATTAAAAATAAAGTATTTCCGATGTTTTTAATATACCACCCATCAATTTTTCATCACAAATGTACATGAAATTTAATATATCAGTTTTTGCATAAACTTCCAGTCCGATGCATTAAATTTCATATGAATTTTTTTTACAGTCTATGTTGAGAATTTTTTAAAATATGAATTGTTTTAATGTCGATAAAGAAAGTCGTACTCACTTGTAAAATGAATTGAGCTCATCGTCGATGAGCCTGAGTTTTTCGGAGTGGCTCATCTCGTGGGGTTCCTTGGTGTACGGTTTGCGAGGCGGTTTTACACACTTGTTACCCGACATGCTTCACCCGGCTGAAGATTTTCAACTAAAACTTGGCCTCTCTGTCGGCGAATTGGTGCTGTGCTCCGATTTGGGACACAGGTCAGAATACAGGTAGAGAACGAGGAGAACTTCCTGTGCACAAATGTACCAGCGCCCAGTTGTCCTTATGCGCCGCGAGGGAATGTTCTCTCTCCGGGTTTATCGACGCGGTGTCGAGGCGAGACATGCGCACACGCGCCGGCGCATTGCGCAAGTACTCGAGGAGTGTGAAAATGTGATAAGGGCTTATATTGATTTATCACACTCTGTCTCACGCGTGAATGAACTATCCTGATTTATTTTCAGCTATATAGACTGTGTATCTATATATATATACACAAAGGGCACAAAAATATACCCCGAGTGAAATGGGACGAAGAATAATGCGCGTAGTTATGGCCAGAGGCGGTGAGAACGGAGAGCCAGATTGTGTCGATTGTGCAAAGTTTGATGTAAGACTTATTTTTGTTATTTATCGTTTATTATTGCTTACATATTTGCATAGACTTCATATGCTAGTAATATAATATATTTAAATGTAATTTGATGTATTGCATCGACGCATGGAGACTCTTCATTGATTATACTATTTTTTAAAATTAAATATTGCCAGTTATCGGGCTTTTCTGATGGAAGCCTCCGAAACTCCAATCTGCAATTTTTTTTTCCCTGATCGAATGTTCCACTCCTGTTTGATGAGTCTGGAGCGCCTTACACTAGTCCGCCCACATAGCGCGGAAATATTTTTGAAAGGTTACAAAAATATTTTTTCGAAATATTAAAAATATTTTACCAATGTTAAAAATATGTTACCGATAATAAAAAATATTTTTTAATCTTTTAAAACCATTTTGAAACAATTTATTTTGTCTGCGAGTAAATCTTACATTAAAATGTTTAAAAAATATTTACAGCTGTTAGTTTATGAATTTCATCGGTGAATAAACAAAAGGCTACAATTTCTTAACGAAAAATACTATCGTATATCTAGAGGGTGAATTAGTAGAGCATCTTTCAAGGAAGAGAATGAGCCGTATTACATCAAAATCGAGCAAACATTACGAATTATTCTTTGAAAAAATTGACCAAATTTTTCGAAAAAAACTCTTCGAAAGCGCAATCAATATTTTTGCAAATCCATTGCAATGCATGTTTTTCTATGTTAAAGACATCTGCTGTAATACAAATAACCATCCACTACAATCAAGAGATGCGAAAAAGTTTGTATAACCGCCTTTACAAATGTAGCACTTCTTTGACTAGTTTGAAGCGCTCCAACCTCCTTAAACGGTAAAAAAAAAATTCGTATGAAATTTAATGTAAAGGACTGAGAGTTTTTATGCAAAAACTGGTATATTAAATCGCATGTACAATTATGATGAAAAATTAATGTTCAGTGTATCAAAAACATTTCCAATACTTCATTTTTATAATAATGTACTTTAATTTTACTATGAACGTAATTTAATTTTTTACCACAATTGTACATTAAATTTAATGTACCAGTTTTTGTATAAAAACTTCCAGTCCGGTACATCAAATTTACAATTTTTTCATTTACCGATATCGTTTTAGTGTCAAACGATATTCCGATGGTAAGTAATGAATTGTGTATAATCGTTTTATTTCGACAATGTCGCGTCGCTGCGCGGACCGCGTCCGGCCGGGAATGCGCGGCCATTGTATCAGATGCGGTGATCACGTGGGCCGGAAAGCGCGCGCGGTTCAGTCGGCGCTCAGCCGCCGCACACGTCGGTCCGGCGCGTGGGTGGTCCGCTCTTGTCTGCGTACACGCTCTTACTACTCGCCTGCGTTGCATCCAACGGAGGCAGATCGTCAATTATGATTGCGTTCAAGCTCGACAGTTCATTAGTCTACAACAGTTGAATTACATTAAAAGCATGCAAAACATGCGTGCACCGATCGATAAATGTTACGATAAAAACATTTTCTTTAGTCCAATTGCAAGACGGTATGTTATCGGAGGATCCGAAAAGTTCATAGTCTAGATTTCATTCTCCCACGTGCCGCGCGTGAGAATGAGAATGAAACGCACACGACACTATCGGCCCAACACTAAGAAACGTTTTTCTCAATGGTGGGGGAAGCGATTGTAAGTACGACCAATACAGAGTGATCGCAGACGATAACAAGTTTAAAAGTTCTCACGACTGTTACTCCTATCAATCTTCCCGCCCACTTATTCATTTTTTGATTTCTTCAATAACTCTACCTCTGAACAATTTACTTCCAAAGCTCGCGGAAACATCAACATATCCTCGCCGCAAGTGGTTTTCAGCTCCGCAACGATAAAGACCAATAGACGATGAATGCAGCGAGGTTAATCGGTGAGTCTCGTTCATATATGCAAAAATAATGCAGGAAACAAAAATGCCACGACTCACTTCAGTGGCGAACAAATTCGCGTCTTTTTTGCGATTTGTTTATCTCATGATGACCTCACAAAAAATATTTATACATGGAACACACCAGTTGCATTCTTGAGTGCAGTTCTGCTCTGTTCGGCTAAATCCAGAAATAAATCCACATCTATACACAGCTGAAACAGGCGTCTTTGTATTCCAGTCTGTTCTCAGTTCAGTGTTTAGTTTTTATACAAATCCGCTTCGATAAGCGTTCTTCTATTTTCAAAATGAACAAAATGTGTCCCGTAGAAAGAATCCGATGTATCGTTGGAGATAAAAAAAAAAACTTACTAGTAGTGGACAATCACAAATAAAAGAACGCATTGCTGTATTTCTAGACAAGCCCTTCAGTTTTGACACAAATCCGCTCTGATAAGCTTTCTTTTCTTATCGAAAAGGATAAAATGTATCCCACAGGAAAAATCAGATGTACCATTGGCAATTTAAAAAACCCAGTAGCAGTTCACAGTTGTAGATAAAAGAACCATGCAGATCTGCATTCAAGAACGCACCGACCAAGATCAAGCAGCGTGCAAAGAAATTAAACGGATAAACGACTCAATTAAATAATGCACTTAACATGATAACAAATCGTTTATCATAATCATGTTTTTTTCTATGTATCCAAGGCTTGAGAGGAGCGTCGTGGAAGCTTTCCAACAACAGGCTCTCAAACGGAAGGTGCATAGCATCGCTCACCTCGCTCCCCGAGATGCACCAGATGCTGCAGAAGTCTTGCAGAGACTATGCAGAAGGCGAACTCAGGCCCATAGCGGCAAAGATCGACAGGGACCATTTTTTTCCTGCGGAGCCGATTAAAGCAATGGGCGAACTTGGACTGATGGCGGTAGCGATTCCGGAATCGTACGGAGGCACCGGCCTGGACTATCTGGCTTATGCGGTCGCCCTGGAGGAGATATCGAGGTGCTGCGCATCCACTGGAGTTATAATGAGCGTCAATAATTCTCTGTATCTCGGGCCTATAGAGAAATTCGGGACAGACGCCCAGAAGGAAAAGTACATAAGGCCGTTTGTGGGCGGAGACAAAATTGGCTGCTTCGCTCTCAGCGAGCCAGGGAACGGCTCCGATGCTGGGGCAGCGTCGACCGTGGCGAAGAAGGAGGGAAACGGCTACAGGATAAACGGCACGAAATCCTGGATCACCAACGGAGACGAGGCGAGGGGTATCGTCCTGCTGGCGACTACCGACAAGTCCATGAAACACAAAGGCATAAGCGCATTTATCGTCGACTCGCCTACGCCCGGGCTCTCCATCGGAAAGAAGGAGGACAAACTCGGCATCAGAGGGAGCAGCACTTGCTCGCTGATATTCGAGGACTGCCTCGTGCCAGAGGAGAATCTCCTGGGTGAACCCGGAATGGGATTCAAGATCGCGATGATGACGCTGGGTACGATCGACCGAGATTTTTCTTCTTTTCCGACTCAAATTTCTGATTTTCTCGATGCGTGAATCGTTACGAATTGGCGTTTAAATTTAACAAGCTTCGAGATAACAATTTACGTGTTGCTAGTGATAATGACTGGAATTCACGATAATTTTTTTAATTTTTAATTTTCTTTCCAGATAGCGGTAGGATAGGGATCGCCGCTCAGGCGCTGGGAATCGCGCAGGCTTCGTTGGATTGCGCAGTGGAATACGCGGGCAAGCGAATGGCGTTCGGGAATGCGATTATAAGATTGCAAGCGATACAACAAAAGATCGCCGACATGGCGTTGAGGCTCGAGAGCGCGAGGCTTCTAACTTGGAGAGCCGCTTGTCTGAAGGACAACGGCAAACCGTACACGAAGGTATCGATGGAAGTCGAACAAGAAAATTGAACTACGATCGAGAGAGCTAAATTACGGATGATTGCAGGAAGCGGCGATGGCCAAACTCGCGGCATCAGAAACGGCGACATTCTGCTCGCACCAGTGCATTCAGATACTCGGCGGCATGGGATACGTGTCCGATATGCCGGCCGAAAGGCACTACAGGGATGCGAGGATAACCGAAATTTACGAGGGCACGTCCGAGATCCAGAGACTCGTTATCGCTGGTAGTCTGATCAAAGAGTACGGCTTAAAATAATCACTGAATTTACTGAGTAGGTACGGACACGCAAACATATTATTTTCATAACTTTTTAAATGAATGTAATAATAATGAATAGTAATTTGCAACACTAGTGCGGTAAAGCGAACTTTATACGCACCCTGTGATAAAGTGCGGTGAGTGCAACTCACTTGGCAGTCCGTGTATAATGTTCGCTACACCGCAGTGCCGCATAATATTTTTTGTAACGAACGCATGAGAAGTCATACTCCGTGCCAGCTGATCGTGGCGCTGTACTTTAAGCACGCTGCAGCTTACGCAAATTGCGTGCACAACAGTAATTTACGATACTCGTGCGATAAATTTGAAAAACTTTTATCGCACTACTATCGTACCAGATGTTACTTAACGAGGTGTGAAAATGGGATTTTACGTACGCGGAGCAGGCGTAAAACTGCCTTTAAAACTGTATTTATAGGACACTTGGCTGTTGCTCTCGGTAGAACTTTTCATGCATGAGTTACAAAAAGGTTTTTCTTCATCTATCGTAACACGACTCGGCGATATGGCGATTTAGACGTGCACGCGCGTTCAAATCGCAGGTTTACGGAGGTCTTCGATCGGCGAAGGTGAAGAAGAATTGAGAGTAGAAAATATGAATTTTAATGAATTTTTTTTAGGACTCGAAGTATCGCGACGTAGCGATCAAAAATTTTTCTACTCGTCAAATATATTTACGGACCAGCGGATTGTTTCTGGTGAGTGGGTAAGGATGAAGAAACTATATTTTTTCTACGAAAAATTATACTGATGATAGAAATTGGAGCGAATGACGACGATGTTTTTCACCGTCTCGTCGAGGTGTCAATAAAGCTTCATCGTTTGCTATATCTTCCGATTTTATTAGCCTTATTATGACCACGTGACTGCTTGACATTATGTATATGCTATAATTTCTTTTTCTTCATCGTACGCATACGTTGGGTAAATCATCGTTGGCCCTTTGGCAGCGTGTCGCGGGGAACGGTAAACTCGGCACCGTCTGTTTTTTTATAGTCAGGAACAAACTAATAGCTATCTATCGAGTAAATAACTATCAGGACACAAGTAAATTTATGTATAATATATATCGCGCGCACAGTGAAATTCAATTTCAAAGAAACGACCGCACAAATTTTTGTGAGACTTCATTCATAGTTTTTTTTTTTTTTTCATTTATTACAGCTTCGTGACGATTGGAGCTTCGAAGTGTATTTATAATTCGTCGTTTCCAGCCATCGACGCAACGAAAATTGACGACTTTTCGGACGCGGTATAAAGCCTTGGATCTCTTTGTTTTTTCTTTTTTCTTTTTTAATTTCCATTCACCGACTAACAATTAATAATATCGCTAGGCAAATTATAAGTGTACGCAAATAATTATTTTATTCCTGTTTATCTTTCCTATTGTTCGTTGATCGGTAAGCAAGGATCGAACAATCTTAGATTGCGGGAAACGAATATTTAAATGGCGGTAACGCGGTCCATCTAAATTGTCGAATCTACCGACAGCACGGACAATCAGAGAGAGATAATAGATTGAGAGAGGTACTTGTAGTACGTTTCATTTGTGCAAACGACAATTATGCCAGACCCGATCCGTGTATGTAGTTTTTTTTCTTCATTGTTTTCACGGTGTGTGTGCACGTACTTCATATTTTTTTGTTCAAGTACCACCTTGATCTTAAATACATTTAAACTCTTTTATGTTTATATTTTACGATAGTCCCGTTCGATACTACTATAGTATATCTGTGTTTGTATGCTGTTATGTTTTCTTGTTTTATTTTCTTTTAATTTTAATTTTCAATTATTTTATCTTTATTATTAATACCTTATCTCTCGTTTCAATGGTTTCAGGGCGAGGGAGGGGTGCGGGGTTCGCTTAATAATTAACAACAACAGTAATAGTAATAAGTCCCTTGAGATCGCTTCGGTGAATCGTACCAAGTACTCTCCCATCATCGGAATGCAAGCGAAGCAAATTAGCACGCGTCATTTCCACCTTTGAATTTCATTGTATGCATTATTTTCATCATTTATATACAACGACGCGTCCCTCACGGCCATTTCGCCCACTCTTCACTTTACTCTTTGTAAATTGTAATAGCCTAACTGTTATTCTCTTTTTTCACTTTCGTTCTCGCTTTCTACACAACACGCGATTTGCTTGCGATCACGCAAATTTTTTTTTACTTTACATATAGAACGTTTACTTAACTCTCCTCTTGCTCAATTTGTCGGCTCAAACGACCGGTAATGTCGGAATTATTAGTACAGCGGCGTATTTGTTTTTTTTGTTTTTTTTTGTTTTTTTTTTATTTTTCTATAACTTAGTTAATCCCCGCGACAGTCTCGACAAAGGAGTGTCGCTCGTTGTCGAGGATTTCCAATCCCAGAGGAGAAAAATACCTATTGTCCCGAGTAGCCGGTACTCGGATTCTGACAGTATATAATACACGAGATACTTGATTGCCCGAGAATTCGGAATCGTCGTTCGTCGGCCGTGATCTCTCGAACGAACTTGAATTAATTAACGCACGCTCCACTTCGTGGCCAAGTTTTTTTTATTAGCTTCTTTTTTCTTTTATGATTTTTTTTACTTTCAATATCTTGAATCCGCGAGTATCGCCCCGGATACCCGTCGCGATAATAATAATCACGCAACGTTTATTATTCAGTAATGACTCGTGCCTATTGCTCTGAAAATTGGTTAATTACCCCCGTTTTTATTCGCAAAAAGTATCACGGATGGGTAACGTTTTTTGCCGATGTTGCCCGCTATGAACATGCGCAATCAGTATGCGTTTTGCAGAGGGAAAAAAACAACAAAAAACATGACGAAACGAATACCGCAGGTGTACGAGTTATATCTCGGAGACACATTTTACAATCCTTTCGCGCGTCAACACAACGTTCTCCATTCGAAAAAAATGTTCAGTGTTATATAATCTTTCATGATTCTTCCGTTACGCTCTAGTCACAGCAAGCATAGAGGTTGTCTCATTTTGTTTTTTTTTTTTTTCTTATTTGTGATGCCATTTCTCAATTGCCCGTTAACAAAACGTTAATAGCCTATTTTTCCGACCACTATATACCTATGTCAATTAATAATTATGTCATTCATCAATTAGCTATATCCGATTTCCGTGTGAAACTCTTTTTTTCTTTATCGTTCCCAATGTGTATTCTCATTTTTAATCCTATGTATATATCTCGTTGCCCGGAGTTCAAACACCCTTCGATTCATCTACAATATCACCCAAACTCACGTCGGCATCTTCGACATCGTGTAACCGTCGCAGTTTCATTTTTTTTATAATACGTATAATTAACGTTACTCTTTGACTGTAGGTACATTTATCTAAAAACGCCTTGTTTGTTTTTTTTTTGCTTTTCTTTCTTGTTTTGTAAATGTAAATAAATTAAAATTCGTAAGTAATTATAATAGACACTGAATCTAAGACAGATTGAAGAATTCTGGAAACTGTCCCGATCCCGGCAGGATCGCTTATGGCTGAGCGAGCGTTACTTTGCGTTTTAATTATTTATTACTCTTTTTGTTTTTACGATTTTTTTTTTCGTCTTTTTCTTTCAGGCTTCCTTTTCTCTGTCCTCTGCTGTGTATATGTGTGTGTGTGTTTGTGTGTATATGTCTGTATAGGGAGAATTGGTTTAGACTTATTTAAAGGTAGCTAGAGGAGCCTCAATCGTCGGCACGCATGCCTCGCACTTCGCCCTGGTGTCGTTGCTGGAAGAAAAAAAAAGAAATCAATGATTAAATCACAGTACAACAAAATGAGGGGTGAGAAAAATACGAGAAATGATGATGCGATATTTACCCTATCGAGTTCTTCCTTCGTATTGTCTTCGAGCGCTCTTATGTCCTCCATCGTGAGTCCGTACCAGCGATCTATCCAGCAGAACACCTGCCGGTGGAAGTTGGTGAAGAGACGCCTCTCGGCTTTCTGTATAAAGCTCTCGACCCGTGTCTGCAGCCCGAACCACTTGAACTCGCACGTCACGAGCTTGTAGCAAGTCATAACGGGCTGAACCTTGTTCTTCCAATCCTTGCCGACCAGCGGCCCTCGATCGGTCTTCCGGGACTGAAACTTCGTGGGATCCTCGTCCTCCTTGTAATCCGCGCTCGCTATCGGATCGTTGGCGATGTCTATGTGGACGACCTCGCGTATCTTCAGCTTGTCGGCGGACAATTCGTGTACGTTTTGCTGATTACCGACGTCGCCGATGTGAAATGACTCGATCATTATTATGAAATTGTCCTTCATATATCCGGGATTCTGTGGAAAAATTAAAATAAAAGAAAACAATTATCTATTTTTTTCAACTGCAAAATAAAAAAAAACAGAGCTGGGCAGTACTTGAAGTACTGGGTACTTGTTTGGTACTTCAAATGTGTACATGAAGTACAAAAGTACTTTTTTACGATTTCAAGTACTAAGTAAAAGTAGTTATTGTGTACACGCTCGCATTACGGATACTCGATGCGCAGCATGACATCCGGTACAATTTTAACGAGAATTTATTATTTTAAATGCATTGTTAAAAATGAGAAGTTTATCATCTTTTCGTTTTTCTGTGATTAAATTACGAATTTAATCACAGAAAATTTTGAAATTACGAAAATTTCAGTCAGCTGTTTTTTTACAACGAGGAAGTCGTGTGCAAATCACTTTGTACCTTTTTTTTTAAAGCCTAGATAACGCTTAAAGCTACGAACCTAATTACGAAAAGTACTTTTAAAAAGTACTTAATACTTCAAGTAAAAAAAGTACTTGATACTTCAAGTACTCGTGATAATTCGTACTTTGTACTTGAAGTATTTATTGATATTTGGCCCAGCCCTGAAAAAAAAACTTGTGACTGAAAAAAAGCTAATAGTAGTTCGTTACAGTTATGACTGTTTTGCAGTAAGGATAAGCGTTCCATGCTTCCTCGTGGATCTCCAGCGAGTTCTTTGGTAATAGTAGACGTATGAAGGCCGGAACTTTGCTCGCTAAGTGATAGATCTTGTAGGTGTACTGTCCGGAGGAGTATTTCCCGCCGAGCAGAGGGTAATCCGTGAAGGGCTCGTTCTTCAGTACTTCTATACCCTCGCCGCCTCCTGTGTTATTTTTACTAGCCTCCGCGACCGAGTACAGTTGAGCCACTTGGTACTGGAGAAAAAAAAAATTTTAATTCAGTTTAAAGTTAAATAAAAAAAAACGTTCTCTTAGGGAAAACTGACTATTTAATTCGGACTGTAAAATACTATATAGTGTCGAGTGCATCTGTGGCCTCAAGATCGTTACGATCAGAGCCATTTTTTAAAAATCCAGATCAATGTAAAAAAAAAAAAATTCTCCTAGGAAGAACAACCTGTTCAATTCGTTCTGTAAAATACTATATAATGTAGAGTGCTTCCGTAGGCTTGAGATTGTTACACAGCGAAGGAGCATTATTCCATAGTCTCCTTGATTACAGGCTACGAGCCAAACCAGCGTGACTGGAAGGTCTCGTCTCTATCAAGTTACAATAAGAGGATTTTTTTTTTTTTTTTTTAGATTAATGTAAGGAAAAAAAACTTTCTGCAAGGGAAAACTAACTATTGAATACGATTTGTAAAATTCTATAGTGTACGAGCCAAACCGGCACAACTTCAAGGTCTGTCAAGTTACAATCGGAGGAAACTTTTTTCTTATTCAGTTTAATGTAAAAAAAAAAAGAAAAAAATACTTTCTCCTAGGGAAAATTAACTATTCAATTTGGACTTCAAAATTCTATAGTGTTATTCAATAGACTCCTTGATTACAAACTACGAGCAGAACCGCAGTGACTGGAAGAGTTTGCCTCTGTCGAGTTACAATCGGAGGAAAGTTTCCTTTTTTAATCAGAATAATGAAAAACTTTCCTATGGAAAGCTGATTATTCAATTCAGACTATAAAACACTATATCGCGTAGAATGCATCCGTAGCCTCAAGATCATTACACGACAAAGGCGCATTATTCCGCAGTCTCCTTGATTACAGACCGCGAGTCAGACCGGCATGACAGAAAGGTCTCGCCTCTGTCAAGAAACAATCGTCGTGGACTCGAGTGACAGGAGAGAAAACATAACTATCATGCTGTCACCGTGACAGCCGATTCTTTGCCTCTGCCCATGCATTACACAGCTCTTCGATGTAATTGGAACACGCAACCTTTTTGATTCAAATGAGTTTTTCTGGATATTGCAGAGTCAGCAAATATAACATGTATAACAAAGATTGAGCAAAAAAAAAAATTATAATTGTGTAAAAAAAAAAAAAGGATTCTCTATTCGTCGATCAAGATGAGCTGGAAAAACGGGCGTGTTTCGTCGTACACGAGTCTCCGGTCGTTAATAACACGTTGGCTGAACGGATTTTTTGTCGTGACGTACCTCCTCGACCGTGAGAGGCAGGGTGACGCGGCTGCAACAGAAAACATACATCCATGTGACGACTGAGCTTCTCGTTCGATCTGCGAGTTTCGGGGCCGAGAGACACACACGGAGACACAAGTGGTGTCCGCGGCCTTGAGGTGAGCTCTCTTCTTCTCTCCCTCGCTCGCGTCCATTGTGCACGACATATTACTTTCTCGTTCGCTTCGACGAGACCGAAGTTTGCCTCGTTCTCGTTCCCTAATCTCAAGAGAGTGTCGCGAGAGAGAGAGAGAGAGAGAAGCGCGCGACCGACGGTCACGTTGGGCGATCGCGCGTAAGGCCGCCAATTTCTTTCTCGCTCGCAGCGAAAAATCGATATGGCCAACCGGGGAATATGCAATTGGCCAGGCCAAAAATGAATTTAGTAATAACGATTAAACGAAAAAAGAAAAAATTTGCTTAGTGAAAAGAAATAAGGAAAAGGTGCAAAATATCGCGCAGGATAGTCCGCGATTGATACGGGCCGGTGGAAGGTGCAAGGGGAGCGACCCTTTTCCGTCTCCGGTGTCCCTCGAAAATCGAAGGACGACGTAGGTGCTCTCGCCTTACGCGTAAGCGGCCGTCGCTCCGAATGTACAGTGTCGAAGTAAATCGTGCGAAAGTAAAGTGGGGGCGAGCGGGGATGACGGCTGACGAGTTGGCAGTGAAAGAGAGAAAGACAGAAGAAAAAAAAGAGAGAGAGAGAAGAAATACCCGCGCGCCCCTCGACGGGCTGACACGCCGCGCGCGCTGCGTTAAAGATTAGCGACGACCATACTACGATAGCCCCGTGCGGCGCGCGGAGCTTCGACGAACATTTTTTTTGTTTCACGACAAAGCGAGCGCCCGCGAACGATCGTTGCGGTCTTTGCGGTTCTTTTTTTTTGGACGTCGATTTTAGGGCACGTTTCCTTTGTTCGGGTTGTGGTCGAGAGAAATGCGTGCGATTATGATCGACGAGAGAGAAGAGAGCTTCTTCGAGGCCATCGGCACAGTGCACCGCACACTCACTCTCCGTTCGTGTAACTCGCATCGACGAAATTAAAAAAAAAAAAACTGCAAAAAAAAAAAAAAAAAGAAGAAAACTCACAATTCTTTGATCAGCATTTTATTCTTCAGCGGAGCACATGGACCGGTGGCAGTTCTCTCTTACGTTTTTAATCGAGCGAACGTGAGCTTATTGCGACCGCACGCACCGCGCACCAACACCACCCTCGGCCTTCTGGTAAAATAATCCCGAACAGAGACACTCGGCCCTCGCTCGTCCCGCTCGCTTTTATCTCTGCTCTCTCCGGGTTTTTTCGAGGACCGCAATCCTACTTAACCGCGACACGACTGCTTCCCCGTACTGCTCGTACCGTGTAACGAGACGACACTGAAAGACGCATATATGCGCTCGAGCAACGTCCCAGACGAGGAAGGAGCGAGACGATACTGCCACGGCTACCGTTCGCCCCACCGACTGCGTGCCCGCCTACTCACACGTGCGCAGAACTCTCGCACTTCCCCCTACCCGCTCCTGACGGCAAAAAAAACACCAGTAACTCTAGTTACGTATGACGTCATTCCAGCGCGCCAGCATCGGAGATGGGCGCCGACTTTGCGATCGGGCATTTTTTTTTTCGCAGTTGACCGTCAATTGACCGGTCTTGGAAATGACCGCACTGTGACAACACCGACATTAAGGGGAGGCTAAACACTTATGAGTCCGAGAGAGGAGTACAAATTTTGAATAATTTTCTCTCCGAAATGACTATGAAATCAAGAACGAATAATAATTTGTGTAACGAATGCAGGAGTGCGACCCGTGTCTGTTGCTGGTGGCGCTGTAGAGCCAGTGTGCGTAAACCGTACGAAGCGTGCGTAAAGTAAAATCGGCCCGATGTGCGCGTGCGCCGGGTATTTATAGTACCCTTGGCTGTAAAGCGCCAACTACGACACTCTCGACAGGCACGAATAGTAGCACTTTTCATGCACGAGTTACATTAAAAATTTTGGCAAGTCTATCGTCCTAAATTTAATTTCACAAGGTGTGAATATCAATGAGGGAGAAACATTCGTTTGAAATCAACCTAGACTGCTAAGAAGTTGACCAAATTTGTGAAAAAAAAAAAATTATGGTCAAATCCCAAATACACAGATTATTTTCACTATCTCGACAATATTTGTCACCCCGAACAAAAATTACGATAAGAGATGCTCTCGATTCGACGTTTTTCGTTATTATAACGTCACTGCGCATGCGCACGGTCGTCTGCTGGGACAAATTCTGCCCAATTAACGCCGAACCCAAATGGCACAATAAAGATTTTCTGAAATAAAAAAGACGGTCGAGTGTCGGTAATTTTTTGGTCAATTGACGCTCACAAAAAATGACCGTCACGGCCGACCATCTCTGCTGGTGGGAACTTTTTATTTCTTCAAGTTCCCTGAGGTTCCATTCTTATACAGCGAACAACTCGGCGCCGCGTGGGTGGGACGTGCCTCGATATAGTTCGACACTGATAAGGATCATGAGGATTCGAAGGTTTCCAATAATAATACATGCCATCGTTAATTACGAGGCGGATGCTTATGATTGTAGCTCCGGTTGACGAGGGGACAGTCTCGCCTTCGACGTTGCATTGTCCCTCTATCGTATAATTAGAAATGAAACCACCGTCGGCGGGTCGATCGTCAAAGTAGCTTGGCCGCAACTCCTCGAGCAAACCTTGTGAATCTGCGTGAATCAGCCGAGGAATCTCACCTATTCGATCCACTGGCGATTGCAAGAAAATGACGCAAAAAGCCAAACATGAATCATTGTTAACTCTTTTTTTCTTCATTTATCTTTAAAGGTATCAAGCCGAAGAAAAGGTAACGTTGGATCGTCCGAGGCGATAGAGAAAGGGAGTTTTATCAGTCAGCACCGCGAGCAGTGTGGGAGCCGGGGCTGCAGGTGCAAGCGTAACCAGCTGCGCTCCGCGCGTCCCTCCTATCGGCTATTTTGGAACGGTTAACTCGATCCCCGTCGTGCACGGCCTTTTCAGTGGTTCGTTCAATTTCCAAAAAAAAAAAAAAACGCCTAAAGAAAGATAGAGAGCTAACACCGGAAATGGGTGAAGCGTGATTGATTTGCCGATCGACATGTACGAAAAGAATGTGTTCGACGTGGGCTATCGAGGCGAGAGGCTTTGTCTCGCGAATCGCGCTGGAACAGCGAACGGTCATTAAAGTGATATAAGTTCCATTCCTAGCCCGCGTAACGATCGATAGCGGAGCCCGTGGAAAACGAGAGTCTCGACGGAGAGTGTGTAGTAATATCTCGATGGTACGAGAGAGTGAACGGGGCTCGAAAAGAAAAAAAAACTCCACTCACTGGCACTCTCTCTCCGTCCGTCTCTCGGACGGCTGACAGCAAAAGCGTTGTGCGAGACTCTCCGTTCCGCTGTGCGACAGAAACACGCGCTCGAAAAAAGGCGTTTTCCCCCCGTCGTGCGATCGAAATTCCGCAAGCTCGTGTGATTCAATCCGGACATACATTCGATGAATGAAGAGACGATTATCGCCCGAACGAGATGAAGTTAGCAGTGACAAGGGTCGCGCGCGGCGTGCGTCGGGCGAGCACACGATTAGTTCGCACGGAGCCAACGGAGCAGTCGTCGACGTGATCGCGCGAGAGCAGTCACTTTTTTTTTTCATTCTTTTCCACCAACAGTGTAAACGACCGCCGTGCCTGCAGCGAAAGTAACGCGAGAGTATATATGTGTATATATATATATATATATATACACATATATACACCGTGCGGCAATCGGAACATTGTCGAGCGGAATGCGCTGACAAGTGTTAAGAATTTTCGATCATCTCGTCCGTGCTCGTCCGTCTCGCCGAGGAGGAAGCATCGATATAGTTGCACGACGGGCCAGAGAGGAACAAGAGGAAGGCGACAAACGTTCCCCGTAACACGTTGTGTACAAAGAGAGAAAAGTAAAATGGTTCAGACTTTGCGCGTGAAGATGTTGAACGGTTAGTGTTGCGTGACGAGTGCACAAGCCCGCAGCGTTACGATCGTAAAAGTAACAATCCAGCGCATTCCGACGTCCGAAACTCCGAGTCGCGCATCCGACGCACGATCGAACTATTTATAATGCCGAGGGAAAGCATTGAATTACCGATATCGAAGGAAAGTGCGATTATCGCCGTGGTGACCGAGCCGACCGTGAATTTAAATAGATTGGCATAAAGATTAAATCGAGAAAAGAAAGAGAAACTAATCGTCGAACTGCGGAGAACGGGGGGACGTTCGGCGAGCTTCGATAATAAATCCCGACACTATTCGTGTCGCGAGTCGGCGATTTTTATTTTATTTTTTCTATCGATCGCGGCCGCTGGGTCGGAAGTTTATCGACGATGGACGAGTGCATGTTGAACGATTTGCTCGAGTGCTCCGTCTGTCTCGAGAGGCTGGACACGTCCAGCAAGGTCCTACCTTGTCAGCACACGTTTTGCAAAAAATGCCTCGAGGAGATCATCAGCACGCACAGGGAGCTCCGCTGTCCGGAGTGCAGGGTTCTCGTGGAGGCCAAGGTCGACGATCTGCCGCCGAACGTTCTGCTCATGAGGATACTGGAGGGCATGAGAAACGCCATGCCGAAGGGCGCCAAGACTCCGGTAAGGTCCAATCCGGGACCTCAGAGACTGTTCGGAGGCCATCAGGTGTCTCCCGCGCCTGCGGTCACCGCCAACCTGGCTCCGGTTGTCCTCGCCGTCGATCCTGCCAGGCATGCCAACGCCTCCGCCAAACAGGTCCATCTACACAATCAGCCCTACGGTCGAGCCATTTACGACTACATCTCCAAGGTTCCTGGGTAAGTTGAGGAAAAAAAAATAATGTTACTTGTTACTAATTTATTTATTTATTTTTATGATCAAGGAGGATCGCCCTTTTACATATATAAGTAGTATTCCAATCATAATACAGAGCATATGTTGGAGATTTCGCTATAAAATTAACATGTATATGTACAAGAATATAAAAATATAAAATTTACAAATTTTGTAACTTCAAGCGTAGCATTTTCTTTATTTGATCAATTTTAATTTAATATATTTCAATGGACCGCTTCTTTTACGTGCCACGTTGCAAGTATGTAACAGACAACACTGCTGATTGAGATCGTGAAACTGCGTTTATCACAAATGTTAGATCACAAAAATGAGCGAGAACTAGCAAACAAAAATTCTCAAGATAATAAAAAATAAAATACAATTTAACAGATTATATATTATTATAAATTTAAATGAATATGATTATAACTATAAATACATTTATATACAATTTTTCAATCATACATGTATGTTTTGCTGTTTATTTGTTTGTAAAGTTTAATAACAATATTTTTAGTTTATATATTTATTTAATTTACAGGCTAAGCTCTCTTACAACGAAAATTGAAAGCTTTTGCCAAAAATGCATTCAACACTTTTGTGACAGTAACCAAGAGTAACATTTTAATCTACGAGTAATCGGTTGATGGGAGGATCAGTCCACATGCTTCTGTCTGTTTTATACTCTATCTAATTATCCGTTGACGTTTATAATTATTAATTTTTCATTATATGCGGCCGTAAGCCACAAGAGAATATACATGATAATATACCAAGTTGCATGCATTTTTGAAATGACCTATACTGCTTTTACCCATAAAAGGAGCAATACATCAATAAATTATCAATCAATCAATCAAAAAAAAAAATACAGACACAAGAGATAAAATATAGTTGCATTTGGTACAGTGTATTCAAGATAAAAGAAGATAAAAAAGTCTCAACAGAGAAACAACCAATCATAGGGAATAATATTTATGGAAGAGAAATTTGTGAAGTTATTTATTTATTTTGATTTTATTTACTTTTATATTTACTTATTTATTGTTATTATAATTATTAATGCGTTAATTTAATTTTTATTGTTCAAAGGGATTTGAGCTTCAAGAAGGGAGACATAGTGGTTCTGCGCAAGAAGATCGACAACAATTGGTACGTCGGAGAGTGCGGAACTAATCACGGAGTCTTTCCCCTGTCCTACGTCCAGGTGAATATGCATTATTCATCGCTTGCATAAGTGGTACGATTGCCGTCCGCGTTACCGCGCTCTTATCTCCGTTATGTTGTATTTGCGTAGCACAGATAAAGAAATAAGGTCATGTCGAGAGTTATGTATTCTTTTTTTATTACGAGGATTACTCCTTGTACACAAAATATTAAAGTTCTAAATCGGTAAATCAATACAAAAAAAGTGGTAATAACATTCTCCTGATAGTATGAATGAAATTTGAGCAAAAATGACGAGACTTTCTATTTTTTTCTTTTTTTTTCTTTCACATTTACTGATAAAGGTCATGACGCCGTTGCCGCCGCACGTTCCTCAATGCAAGGCCCTGTACGACTTCAGGATGACTAACGACGAGGAGGACGGTTGTCTTACGTTCAACAAGGTAATTTCATAACATCCACGCGACATTCTCGGGAAGATAAAAATAAAGTATGACAAAAATAAATATGTGCATCGATTCGCAATTCGCAGGGCGAGGTGATAAGCGTTATCAGAAGAGTCGACGAGAACTGGGCGGAGGGTAAATTGTTGGACAGAATCGGTATATTTCCTCTTGCTTTCGTCGAACTGAACAGCGTCGCGAGAGCCCTCATGAAACTATCCACGAAGTGAGTATTTCGTCGGGAGTCGGAAAACTGATCGAAAAAAAGAACATGATTTCGATCGATTTCACAGTGATTAAGTTAGTACTTGCGGTAAGTCCGACCTCACGTGAGTTCAAAGAGAATTGACAGAGAATTGCGAACAGTTAGGTTGCCGGTTGATTTGTTGACTTTTTTTTATTAACTTGTCAATAACGTTTTGGAATTATTATTATGCAAAATCAATCTTTTCAGCACCTTTCATATGCTTGATTTTTTAAAGATTATCATACCGTCGTGAAGTGTTCGTAATTTCTCTCTCAATTCTTTCTGAATTCACGTGGGGTCAGACAGTCCGCAAGTACCACCTTAACTCTTGGTTGTTGAAATTAACGAGAATTCCTTTTTTTGTTTCAGTGTGCAGCCCGGACCATCGCGAGTTGCACCTCCGACTCCCACCAACGAAGAGACGACTCCTTTGATACCGACCGATCATTCCCGCAATGTTCAAACGACGAGTCAGCCCCGACCGCAAATGCCGCCGGTCAGTTGCGGAGAACATTATTTATTTTTTAAATTTATCCTTGAATGTATACTGAACGAAGATGATGATTTTAGGCAACCGTTCTACCGGTATCGGACACAGGATCGACAGTCTCTTCGGGCGGGAGTTCGACGACGACAACGCCGAACACACCGAACAGTTCGAGCACATCGAGCAGCTCGAGTACGGCGCCAAGCAGTCCGAGTAGCCCGGCAACTTCTCCGCCGGCGGTCGGCAGCCGGCACACAGTTAAGAGACACAGTTTTACCGCTATGAACACAGGTCACCAGCCGCATCCTCATCACAGACACAGCGCCGAGATTCTCAGTCCGGCCGTCGACGGAAGTCTCACCGGCACTTCGCTTAACAGCAGTGGGACCGGCGAGGTTTTCTCACAGTCGCAGGTCCGATAATAAAAATATGAATCAAATAAGCAAGCGAATATTTATGGGACATTCCCTGCGACTTCGACCTGGATCTAACCATTCACATCTTGGATTAGGCCTGCGATTTTTCATATGATTTAACTAACTCTCAAAAGCACACAATTTTTTTTTTTTAGTTTAAGAAAGAAAAAACTTTACGGAAAAATTCTTGAAAGATTCCCAAAAATGCAGTGTTGCATATAAAAATGGTCAAGCCATAACCCATGATCGAATGATTCTTTCTTCGAATTTTTTTTCTTAACTTTTAATTGTGCCGACCAATAAGTTCATTTTTTAATCGTGAATTATAGTAAACAATTTTTTTTAACATAATAAAAAATCTTGGTGTTTTTGAGAGTTAGTTTAGTCATATAAAAAATGGCGAGTCCATCCAAGATGCGAAGGTTTAGACCCAGGTTGAAATGGTAGAGGCGTGCCTCAAATATATTTTTTACAATGGAAAAAAAATTAACGGATGGTTTCTTTTTCCAGACTAGTGGAATCGCGGATCACGGTCTTCGTCATAGACGAAGCGGGAGTAGCGACATGGTGCTCGCCCAGCCGTCGCAGAGCCTCCCGTCGAACTCGAACGGCAACAGTCATTTGCCAGCCGCTTACATAGCCCTCTACCCCTACAAGCCTCAGAAAGCTGACGAGCTCGAGCTGCGAAAAGGCGGCATATACATGGTGACGGAGCGTTGTCAGGACGGCTGGTTCAAGGGCACGTCGAACCGAACGCAAAAGTGCGGCGTTTTTCCGGGCAACTACGTTGCCCCGGCGAAGTGCCAGCGAGGCATCTGTCGAGTGACGACGAGCACAACCGCACATCAGACGTCTCCGCTCTCGACGGCGCAAGCCGGCACGGAGCCGAGGCTCACCGTCACCTACACGAAGAGCAAGGGCGCCGCGCCGCAACCGTACAACATCAGATCTCTGCCACCTCCGGAACTTCCACCTCGAGCCATAAGCCCGTCGCCGGCCGTATCGTCCTCCTGGCACGGACAGGCCCAGGGACAGAGTCCTCCGAGACTCGGCGAACACGTTGCTAACCCTCTTGGGCGTAGTCACAGCGCCGTTATGACCAGCGCAAGCATCGGTCAGTGTTTTTATCTCCGACTAACGAGTAAAATGAATATTTTTGTCAAATAGTGTATTAAAATTGTTACAGTAATTTGTGGTTAAATTGGTTCATTCGGTACATCGAACAGATCCAAAGAGCTCGATGTAATATGACCGAACATTAATTTTCACTCACACTTGCGTATTAAAGAGGTGGAACGCTTGGTCCTAGTCCGAGTGCTACATGTTTAAAGTCGATTATACAAACTTTTATGCATCTATTGATTATAGTGGATGGTTATTTTTATTATAGCAGATGCCCTTAACATACAAGAACATTAATAGCAATGGATTTGCATAAATATTAACTAGTTTGTGATCATTTTCGAAAAGGTGCATGTTCTTTCAGTTTTTTAAAAAAATGCTCCATAATTTCTGCTCGATTTTGATGTATAGGGGCTCATTCTCTTCCATGCTATGAGAATTCATCGTCTAGATATTCGATAGTATTTTCCGTTTAAAAATGACTGCCTTTTGTTTATTCGTCGACGAAATTCCTTTATACTATCGAATATCTATATCAAATTCGTAGAGCATCTTTCATGGAAGGGAATGAACTGAAATGCATCATAATCGTGCAAAAATTGCGGATTAATCTTTGAAAAAACTGAACGATTATGCACCTTTTCGAAAATTGTTACAAACAAGTCAATATTTTTGGAAATCCATTCCAATTAATGTTTTTCTAGTGAATATAAATTTCGAATAACAATACACACGGATAACAATACACATTCAAAAAGGATTTTTCCGAATTTCGATATCATCCATATTTTTTAGATACAGCGATTTTTATACCGCGCAATGTAAGTACTCGCTTAGCGAGGATTCCGGCCGAATCGTCCGGAATCTGTTAAGGACCGGTTAAGGAGGTCTGCTGTAATACAAATAACCATCCTCTATAATCAATAGATGCGTAAAAATGTTGTATATACGACTTTAACAATGTAGTACTCGTTTGGTTAGTCTGAAGCGCTCCAACACCCTCAAATTTATTGTATGGGTTCGTGCATAGAAATTTCATTCACTGAATACAAATTTTCGCACAGGAATTTGCTGCGGCGAAATTATCGGAGATATTCGAGATTCGAACTATTTATTGATATGTTATTGTCTCTCCCACAGCCTCGCCAGGAAAAACTATGCTGCCACCGTCGGCCGCTCCGAATTCTCCGGCCGCGACAGCCTCGTCCGACATGAATAGAAGTCCGAACAATACTCTACGAGTCGCGAGCTCGGTTACTCCACCGGCTGTCGCCGCAACCACTCCCACGAACACCAAGAGTGAAAAGGTACGAAACAATAGCTTCGACACTCGATTCGGAATCGTCGATGACATTCTTTTGTTTATATTCGTTTATTTATTTTTTATTTTTTCCCATTTTCATACAGCCAAAAGAGAAGAAGGAAAAGGGTGTCTCGTTGATGAGACGTTTGACAAATATAAACAAAAAATCCAAATCTCCACCTCCGACCACGTACTCGATGGACAATCCAGTTTTCGAGGACGGCAACTTCGTCGCTTCCCTCGACGCCGTACACGTTCGGTAAGGGAATGAGATATCGATTTAACGGCTCAAATAGTCTTTTATTTGTCACATGACGCACCGTGTCACAGCTTTCATCCCCCCCCCCCCGTCGTGCTATCGATTTATAGTTAAACGTGTGCCTAGTGTCAGTATATTGTTTTTATTGTTTTGTGGCCTTCATTATTTATTTATTTGTTTATTTTTATTCATTCACCACACTAATTGTGTTCTTGTGTCAAGTGCCGTTTACGGATGCTTCACACGTACATACGCAACGAAAAGATTAATTCTAATCAAAATTTCATTACTTCGCGATACGCAAAAAATCTGAAAAAAATCAGTCATTTTAGTCTTTACTCATGTCAGGACCTTTGATTTTCCATAATAATAACGCCAAAAATTTATTAACAAATTATTTTTATAGGAATGGTTTTTTAAATCAGAAAAACTTTTATTTTCTGATTTGAAATGAATTCCTTGTTTTCTTTAGAATTCACATGAATTTTTTCAGAATTTTCTTACATTTCAAAATTTTATTTTATCGAAAATTGAAAAACCGATGTGGAGGCTCGACTTTTTGGTCTGTTTCCGTATCACGACTCCACAGTACACCCAAAATGTTTCGAGGCGATTGCACCAACGGTTTCGCAGTTATGGCGTTGAAAAAAAATTCAAAAAAGTAAGAAAATGTTGAAAAAATTCATATGGTTTCTAGGTAATCAGCGAATTCATTTCAAAAGAGAACAAAAACGTTCACTGATCACTTCTTGAACTATTTTTTTTAGCAATTCGCTGATATCTTTTTGACATTATTATGATGCAAAATGAATGTTTTTGGCACCGTCAATACAGTTGACTTTTTTCAGATTTTTATACCATAAGTGTTAAAATTCTTACTGAATTTTACTTTTGGCTGGGAATGTACGTGTGATGCATCCTTAATCGAAGGCGACTTACTCGCATGATTCACAAGCTAGTTCATTCTGAATGTGTTCTCTCCCCCCCCCCCCCCCCCATGAGCTCGTGTGTCGCACGCACCTCGTCATGCCTAACACTGTGCTTGAGTGTGTATTTTTTTTTTATGTCGATGTCTTTGTCATCGTGTAATTCTGAAGCAGCAAGGCATTGAATGCAATACGATGTTTAATTTCATTAACGGCACCGCCGATGTCCGTGCCCCTTCGAGTCGTTAATACCGTGGGAATCATCGGTCGGGTTAGCTAAACGAAAAAAAGAAAAGAAAAAAAAATGGAATAGAAATGTCTCGCTCTAATGTCCCGTGTTAATGGGCGATCGTTCAGATCGGGCTCTTGCCCGAGTCAATTGCTACAGGTCGGACCGAGCCAGGAATTAAATACCCTGACGAGCCATCATCGTTTGTATCCAGGCACGGTGCAGGGTCACGTTACGACTTCCCAGAGAGTAAAGCACAAGGAGCGACCCTCGTTGCCGGTATCGTTCGTCCAGAGGTAGGTTTTTCACCCCGAAGACTTCACGACGAGCGGCGTTTACGGAAGACCTCGAGCGCGGGCTCTCATCTCGCACAACGTTGCGGTCAAGCTTGCTGATGTAGTTCCGGGGTTACTTTTCGGGTTTTTTTTTGTCCTTCGTCTTATTGCATATGTACTGTCTGTTTTTGCATGGCTGTTTGGCATGTCTTTATTATTTTTTTATTTTTATTTATTTTTTCTTACATTTTGTTTGCTTCACACTATAATAATTGCTGTAAATTTCACGAGCTTTGCCTACACCGTCGTCACAAGCATGTGCCTATCGTATTAAGAAACATTTTTTTTTTCCTCGAGATTACGGCGATAGAGACTACGTCCATTCGAATTCCGTTCTTAGCTCGCAATATCGGCCAGACTTGAGAATACTTCTCACTGGACGGTTTCAGTGAGTATGAAACTTTACAGAACGGTAGAAATTCTCGACGAGCTTGTCAGGTTTCGTTAGAGCAGAATCGAGGCGGATGTCCCGGTCGTTGACACTTTGAGAAGAGTTGAAGTAAAGTTGAAAATTCGTCGATGCCTGTTATGAAAAATTATTAATCAAGGAATCAAAAAAAAATCTCTTGCAAAGTAATGAATATCGACAAATGACTGGGACGTTTATACCTGATTTGCTACTAGAGCGCAGTTTTTATCGATCCTTACTGACGAAAAAAAAAAAAAAAAAAAAAAAAAAAACAAAAAAAATTCCTCCGATAGATCCGGCGAGGCGGGAGGAGTGGTCGGAGCGACGGTCGGCAGTCACCATCGAAAGAGCAACTCGCTTGATGCGGGCATGGCCAAGGACAGCAAGCAGCAGTCGGCCACTCGAGAACGGTAATGAAAAAAAAAACTTCACATTTTCCTCGTCGTAAATTTCTTTACCGACTTAAATTTTGTTTCTAATTATTCTGTTGTAATTTTTCGTTCGAACAGCGAGCGCGTCTACAGATTCCGTTGCATCGTGCCGTATCCACCGAACAGCGAATTCGAGCTGGAGCTCCGGGTCGGCGATATAATATACGTGCACAAGAAGCGCGACGACGGCTGGTACAAGGGAACCCAGCAGAGAACCGGCCGCACCGGACTCTTTCCTGCGAGCTTCGTCGAGGCTTTCTGAGACACGACGCACGGTCGTCTCGTGCTCGAGACTTGCATATGAATCGTCTGTCCCGCCGTTAGCAACGTCGCTCACCGATATTAATTATCATTGTCGACGCTGTTAATCCGGAGCGAGTCGACGCAAGTATCGAGGGATTCAGGACAGAGACAACCGATAGAAATTCAAGGCGAAGAATTAAAAAAAAACCCGCCGTGAGCACGGCAGCGAACATAATGCCAGTGAAAAAAATAAACAAAGAAACAAAAAAAATGTCTTAACAAGGATCATGTCAAGAAGCGTAAAGTTTCGTCGCACGAAGAAACACTGCCATGACATAATCAAATACATCGTAGTTTACGCGTTTGCGATGAAATTCCGAGAGTTTCGGAGGAGTAGGATAATAATATATTTGCGTGCAATGTTTTACACTGCCCCTCACCCCCGCCCACTCCGCGCAGTGTAATAGTTACGAGTTTGATGAATTTCTTTGCTCGTCGAAGAAAACGCGATAAGTCAGGAGATCGGGAACAAGCGTCGCGCGGGGTTAATCGCGCGGCGATGAGGATTAAGAAAATTGCGTATGAAAAAAAGAAATTACGGATAAGACTAACATCTTTGAGACTTACAATGCCATTCATAATTATAATTAGAAAAAACCACGAATCCGTGTCGCTCCGGACGACGCGAAAAAAAAACTCCCCTTCGCGTCTCAATCTTATTCACGCTTTCGTGTAGGTTACACAGTAATTATTATACGTAAATACGATGCTTATTATATAATGAAGATACGCTGCGAGAAAAATTTAATTATCTCTGTTGCAATTCATCGTCGCGTCGCACGTGTACGTTGTCCTTTTGATACCGCCTCAGCTCTTCGAGCGAGGCACGCGCAATCCAATGACATTCAATTTTTTATTTTTTTTTATATACCAAACTGTTTTTGAAACTTTTTTCGAGATCGAAATTTTTTTTTTATTTCGTTGACTTCGATCATGTTTTTTATTCGATTTTTTTGTCTTCTCGTATCCACGAACAACGTTCGGTGGATACGGGCAAATCGTTTTAACGTTTATTTATTTTTGTTATATAGCGGAACTATATAAATTGCACAAATCGACGAGTCCTCTGTAACAGGACGAACGACACGAAAAAAAAAATATATATATATATATATATCTAGATAGGTACCGTCTTTGACACTTATATAGTGTATTATATAATATCGTTTCGTCTAACGATCATCCGTACCTAAAGTTCGCCGAGGGCGCCGAGTTCCAATTTCACAATAGACTGATGGGACGGTGGCGCGCCCGAGTTACTTTTTTTATTATTACCTTTTTTTGATTGCCATAGAATCTTGAAGCGACAATGAGCTATAATACTCTTACGACTTTGTTTGCAGTTAATTGTCGCAAAAAAAAAACCCGTTGACGCACACACTTGCGACATCCTCACGATCGATCCGTTCCGATCGTCGTCGTGAGATATTATTTTAGCCAATAGACATCGTATTACTTTGTAAATTATATACGTCTATTATCACTACGCGATAACGATACTCTCAGAGGCGCAATGATCGTTTTAAGATTTTTTTTTAGTCGCGTGCTGCGAGCATGGCTGTCCGTGACCGAGTGTTCAAGCGATCGAACTTATCTTCGTTTAGATAGAATTGTGTAGAAAAAAATGAGAAGTTAATCTAAGTAACATGAAATCTTGTTTAATCACAATTACAAATTCGTAAAATCAGTTAAAAAGAAAAATTAAATAATCTCTGTTTGTGTTCAAAAAGATGTCTTATTATCGTCGTTCGTATACTGGTCGGTGTCGGAGAGGCGCTTGAGATTATAATTGTCTGTCCGGCAAAAACTGCGATTTTTGCGCATGCGCATAGAGCGAAAGAAACTTCTCTGTGTAAGGTGTTGCCTCCTTTGGGCGTGATACTTTTTTTTTTCTCTCCCTCATCGACCGCGACGGTGTTCGGACGGGTCAGTGGGTGTGTTGTACCGCCGAAAAAAAATCATATTTATAATACAAGCTCGTTTTTCTATGACCGTAGTTTCGTAAATCACGTATTACTATAAATAAGAAATATGTAAAAGATGAAGATAAGATTGTCGTAGCCGCGAGGCTTGAACTGAGGACGACGGTGTGCAGAGTGAAAAAAAAGTAAAATTGTTTCTCAGTCGATTATCTTCGAACTCCGGAGATATTGACGGATAATCAATTGCAAAGTCCACGGGCTCGAGCGTCTTCGAGATTTTTACGAATTTTTCTGGAAAAATTCGTAACTCGAGCACGTCGGTTCTTCGTGCAAAAGCAGCAGTATTAGCTTGTACAACGAGTGGTATTTCATCATCTTTATTTCGCGAGCACAAATAAACTACAATCGTTTTTTTTTTAATTCTCCATCAGCATTAACAATTATTTATTCTAGGCGTATACGTAAAAAGAATTGTGAACTCTGCTCGTCTACTGCTAAACTGTTCGTTTCTTTTTCACTGTATGACTGTAAACTGATATAACAAAAAAAAATATACATGCACACACATACACAGAACATTTTTCGTACGTTATCGTGAATCATGTGGTATACGATCTAATAGTACATAAATGTTTTATCGATTGTGTGTATAAACAAGCGAAAAAACTAAAAAAAAATTATATTGAACGAAACGGCAAGAAGCACAAGACGAATCCTCGATCGCGCATCGAGAGTTCGTCGAACGGTTTATTAATTTATTTATTATTTCGTCTCACAGAGATTACCGATTGAAAAATTTGTCTTAGCCCAGCCCTTGAAACATGTAAAAGCTAGAATTGTCCGTTACCAGTGTGTTATATACGATATTTAAAAAATGCAAAAGCGACGTTTTAGGATCGGTGATTATGCGTTCGATTTTATTCGATTATGCAAATACCGATTTTCCAGTATATGGATATTGAAGAAAAAGAAAAGACAGCCCGATTATTGCATAAATTCTCTCGATGTTGTGAGCAGCGTTATTTACACACGTAGTATTGTCTAATATATTTAAAATAATCTGCAAACGGATGTAATAAAGGAAAGTGATGCGTATGAACGTACAAGAGAAACCTTCGATAACGCCTTTGCGCTTTTTATTATTCACTAGACTATATTGTGCGCGCTTGAGGTTCGTTGACGCTGGAGCGCTCGCCGTATGTTCCTCAATTCAGATTGCCGTCACTGGCGGCATGCGAGATACATTCCGGATACAAATTAAAAATATTCTCTGAAACGTCATTTCCGGTTTGAGCATGTCATTGTTTGATATTTTTGACAGGTAGTTACGTATTTCCGGTACGGTGTTACTTCTGGTCGAAAAATAAAATGTTCATACCGGAAGTGACGCAATTTCCGTATGATGAAAAAATAAAATTTTCAAACCGGCATTTAAGTAGATCGGTATGACGTTACTTCCGGTCGAAAAATTAGCTTCTCAAACCGGAAGTGACGTGTTTAAGGTATGACGTCACTTTCGATAAAAAACTGAGATTTTGAAACCGGAAGTGACTTTTCCCGTACAATTTTTTAAGAGTGCGACAATTTCTCTTATTCATTGAAAATAGTATGGTTACACGTGTGCTCGATTGTTTTTATCACTGCAGTATGTCGCAACGGCTCGGCGAGGCGCTGAGCGGATATAATTCAACGATCGCAAAATATCGTGCCCGGAGCCGCGGAGCGAACATTGTACTTCATTTATAATTCCTGCAAAACACAACGAAGCGTCCTTCAGGCTCTATTAATAAATATCAGAAATCTGGCAGAGCGCATGCGCGGAAATCCGGTACTTCGATGCACCAGCAAAGCACATCGTCGGATGTTTTTTTAACTTAAAAAAATTAAACTTCAGCAAAACAATAGACCCACGTTAATCGTAACATTGTATCGCGCGTTACTTCACATCCGATGGTGGATTATAATAATAAATAAATTGAAGGACGTAGAAACAAACGGCACCGACGATAAACAACCCTGGATGCAATCACGCGATTGCCGCGGCCTTGCAAAAATAGAACGGTCATTCGATCTCTCGCATTAACATTGGGAGAAAGATGAACAACAAAACGGTTAACTTACTCTAACGCATGGTTAATCCATAACGCAATAAACTCCCGCGGACCCGAGCGGTATTCTGCCCTGCATTGTAAAAAAAACGTTCGTATGAAATTTAATGTACCGGTAGTGGGAGATTTTATGCATAAACTGGTATTTTTAATTACCGGTAGTGCGCGTTTTTATGCATAAACTGGTATTTTTAATTTCTTGTACAATTGTGATGAAAAATTAAGGTCCAGTAGATTAAAAACTTTAGAAATAACTTTACTATTAATAACTCATTTAAATTTGACTATGAAATTACTTTAAATCCCATAATTTACTTAAAATTTCACTGTTAAATTTAATTAATTTTTCCTCACAGTTGTAAATTAAACTCAATGTACAAGCTTCTGCATAACAACTTCCACTCCGGTGCATTACATTCACGATTGTTTTTTTAACAGTGGTTATACAGAAGAGAAATAAAAAAGTGGCAAGGAGGTTCCAAACGAGTATTCGCGTAGGTCGGATGAGTGGTGCGTTGTTAGGGCAGGTCGTCACGCAACCCGTCGCGTGTCAAAAACGTTTCATGTACATTTGCAGACCTCTACCCACAAAGTTAATCCCATCCGAAGGTACTCCCAGTATAATTGATCAAATTGACATAATTTTTATTTTTTCCAATTACAGTCGCAATTTCAGCAATCTCATAATCCGAAAGTATCATCAAACAATCTACTTGGATAGACATGTACGGGAGCCGCCGCACAGTGTGACATCTCCGATGCAAAAAAGTTGCGCGTACGTACATCTTAAGCAGCCGATCTTACGACGCACGAGCGCCGAGTCATCAAACATATCTCTGGCTTCCTTCGCTTCCGAGTCTAAAAAAGCATCGGGGCAGTCACGCGACTGTAGATGCATGCGTAAGTGCCACGCGTAAAACTCGTATCGAATTATTCGCGAACTATGCACGTCGGCGTTGTACATTGTCAGCAAAAAGTCTGATCCGTCATCGAGGATTTCGTGGGTTTCGGCTCGAACACTCGTGCAACACAGAGAATAAAAGAGGGCGTCGTTTCCCCGCGCACCGTCGATACTCGGCTGCAACAGAGGTTAATTGCGCGTCATTAGAGATTATACAAACGCCGACATGCCGATACCGACGAGCGGTGGAGGAAAATTTTTCGCGTGACTGTCCGGCTGGCGCGACGATTGGATCTAGCGATCAGGCGATGGCCAATGTTAGTAGCATCCGAGAGAGCTCGCGCGGCGCACGTTGATTATTAATAATCGACGCGCCGGACAGTCGTCGATTATTATAATTCTGTTTTTTTTTTTGCACATGGTGACTGCCCGACAACGTTCTATACGCGATACGACATCTGCCCGCCGCGCCGCTTCGTTACATTAATCGCGGTGCTACTCAATATCTTCTTTTGTTTTCATTTTTACTTTGTTCCCACCGTCGATCGCGCGAACGTTACGTTGCCCGTTGCCCCGCGCACTGAAGTCTCACCGGTACGATTCGCGCACATGAACGTCGGCGGGACTCGCTCTCGCCTTCAGTCCGTCGCCGTTAACGAGCGAAGCGCTGTTTTTGAAAAGAAAAAGAAAGGTAAATATATCGGCGCTTGGATTTACACGTCGATTATCGCTCGTTTCTGAGATCGAGGCGTCGGAGAGACATTGTCGAGCTTCGCACCGCAATAAAGTGACCGCTTACCGTGAACCCTGCGAACCAATTAAAACAAAAGAAAAACATTAGCTCTCGTCCAATGGGGAGCGTAGTTGAGACGCCGAGGACGAGAATCCCTTCGCTCAGTGTCGACGCTCCACGGATGTGACGGGAATACATTAATCATTGACGAGTTTGTCCCACGATCATCAACCCCTCGCTCGGTTGGTAGGGTGTCGAAGACTTCGAAAATTATCTTCGATGATTTGCGAAGCTCCTCGAGCGATTTATTGGCGCGGGAAATGGTACAATGAAAGTTTCCGTCTCCGAAGACGGACGTCTGCGAACGTAAACTCATTCGATTATGCGCAAAAAGAAAAATGCGATCTGACACCTGTGCGTGAAGTTAGCGAAAAAGAAATCGATACGTCGATCATTGTTCCGCGGAGAGACAGCGTGACAGCTACTTTATCGTCTTTCGTGCGCCGAGCCGTCACTGACAGAATACACGAACTCGCAGTGCGGCGCTTTGACACATTTTTATATTCTATATTGAGTTACAGAAAATATATATGCGTCCGGTGTATTCTCGAGCGCGTCGACTATACCGGTTAGAGGACGATTGGATTATTGAAAATAGAGAACTATCGCTGACCAGCGGATTAACGAAACATATGGGGTATTCCATACCAAGTGGGGCCACCCTAATTTTCGACCCAGGTCGAAATGGTATGGAACAGCCCATATATGTATATGATACATTATAAAAGGGATGCCGGTGACCTTAGTCGCTCAACGCCGTTAGTATTAAAGCGAACATAATAAAAACAAGACGGTTTGCCAGGTCTGTGCGAAGTTCGCGAAAAAAATGTATATGTGCATAATTATTCTGCGGAGAGACAGCCAGACAGGTCCGGCTTATCGTCTTTCGTGCGTCGGGCCTGACAGAGTACGCGAATTCAAAGTGCACGGCTTTGACTCATTTTATTGTATATCGAGTTACGCAAAATATATGCGTCCGGTTTAGTCTCGAGCCGGTTGGCTACCTTCCAGGTAACACGAAGCCATCTGGTACGAAAAATTATTCTAAATGGGTTACACATGTCCGTCCGGATGGTAACTATAAGCTACCGTAAGTCCAAAAGTTAACTTTTTGGATTCACCTTAGAAAAAATTCGTATGAAATTGAATACACCGGCACTGGAAATTTTCATGTATAAATTGGAATATTAAATTCCAGATACAATTATGATGAAAAATTAACGTACAGTATATTCAAAAGTTCAGAAATACTTTGCGTCCAACAATTTAATTTACTATTACTATAAGTGTACTTTAAATTCAACAATTTAGTTTAATTTCACTGTACAAGTCCATTAACTTTTTATCACGATCGTACAATAAACTTAATGTATCAGTTTTTACAGGTTTAATTATTTTCATACCTTTATATTCTTTTATATTCTCTTATACTTTTTTTGTTATTTCAGTTTAATTTCTTTTGCTTGTAATATAGTTCAATTTTGACTTCATGATTTTTTTCTGCATTGTTCAATTGCACATTGGACAATGTAAGATTTTTGTTTACATTTGTTGGTATCTTTACGATACTGTCCAGACGGAGATATGAAATCTATTGAAATCACTTTTTGACAACAAATATTTTTGTGCCACCTGAGCTGTTCGCGAACGATTGCATTGTTCCAAAAATATAAATTGGACTTGGCGGGAGGGGAAAGACGCCTTGTTGACCATGAAAACTACCGCTGACCTGCGCCTGAACGAAATATGCATATATATATGATACACTATAAGATGGATGGCGGTGGTCTTCGTCGCTCGACGCCGTTACAATATTAAATCGAACATAAAAAGAAAAAGGCGTTTCGCCAGCTGGGGCCCTTTCAGTAGCTTCCTTCGGACAAAATAGAACGGAAGAGAGGACCGAGCTGGTGCGAATTTCAGAGAGAGAATTTAGTAACCCGTGTATGATTCCTGAACGCGGCTCTATGTGCGAAGTTTGCGAAAAAACCCACATAGAAAAAAGTAACCCACATAGAAAAATGACGGCCCGGCGACGGAACAATGGCGGTACCAATGGTACGATACCCGTTTGACGGAACGTTTTTCCATCTGACATGCGTATATGTCGATCATAATTCCACGGGGAGATAGCAAGACAGCTTATCGTCTTTCGTGGTCGAGCCGTCACTGACGGAATACACGCAGTCAAAGTGCAGTCGAAACATGACTTTCACTCATTTTACTTAAACGCGTTTGCAGATTGCATTTCGATACTTCTGTTCGTTTTCGTTCCTTTTATTACTTTATTTATTGTATATCGAGTTACACACGATGTATACGTCCGGTTTTTTTTTATCCGGAGGACGAGATTGCATTGTGCGAAAAATAGAAAATAAATATAATAAAAATAGAAACTTGATTTGGGGGGCGCGCGTTGTCCTTGAAAACTACCGCTGACTTGCAGATGAGCGAAACATATGTATATATATATATATATATATATATATACATATATATACATATACATGATATATTATAAGATGGATGCCGGCGATTGGTGGTCCGACGCCGTTACAATATTAAATCGAATAACCGTTTTCACATTTTTTTTCTAGTTGCGTTAACGGAGACGAACGAATACCAAGATGACTCTGGCGAGAATGTTTGTTTCCATTGTCGCTAAAACATCGCGATTCGCCGCAACTAGACGATCACCACTGTTCGGCAGCAAACAAAACTTTGTAATGTTTTTGTAATGTGTTGAATGAAATATAATACGAGCGATGACTATTAGAAAGTGCACACACGCGTATGTGATCGGAGGGTAACGAGGAATTAATAATGGACTAACGGATATGTTCTTTTTCTCCGCAGCTTGTGGGAATGGTGGCGTGTCGTTTCGTCTCCACTCATCACGTGACGAAAAATTTGGAACTCATTTCCCAGGACAACAAGACCCTGGTTGAAAATGGCGTCAGAACGGCAACTAACAGCTCATCCAATCCGCCGCTGCTCGTCATGCTGTGCTGGCTCATGTCCAAGCGCAAGCACATAATGAAGTTTGTTAATCTCTACACAGAGCAGGGCTTCGACGTGATGACCGTTTCCGTTACTCCTTGGCAACTCATGTGGCCGGTTAAGGGCACGAGGGTAAGGGGGAGGGAAGGGCATCATTGGATCGACGATTAGGCCACATTTTTTTTCTTACCAATAAAAAAAAACTCTTTTTTTCGACCGAAATCGTCGAGACAGACTCAGTCGGCAACAAAGCCTGAGCCATTTTTTTATTTTTTCGACTAGAACATTTTGCGATGAACGTTAGTAATTTTGTTTTCGTCGAAGAAACTTAAGATTCTTGGGGAAAAAATTTAATGGATGAGAGCTGGGCAAAGTACCAGAAAATACTTCAAATACAAAGTACAAAGTATCACAGGTAGTTGAAGTTTTCATCGAGTTTCCTTTTCCTCAAATGGATCAAAGTTTATGTATTACCGACTGAGCCCGATTCCGGCTGAGAGGAAAAGTTTTCTGAACTCTCAAAATTCCGTTACAGGTAATCGCCAAGGATTTGCTGAATTTCTTGGATCAGAACAAGAGTTACGAGCAGATAATGCTTCACGGATTCTCGGTCGGCGGTTACATGTGGGGCGAAGTGTTGGACCTGATGCAGAATGACAATAAGCGATACGATAAAGTTATCGACAGAATAGTCGGCCAGGTTTGGGACAGCGCGGCGGACATCACCGAATTATGCATCGGTACGCCGCGTGCTGTTTTTCCAAAGAACGCCGTCATGCAGAAAGTCCTCGAGAAGTACATGGAGTGAGTTCGATCGGTCAATGATCAAGTGACTTTTTTTTATTACTTAATTCGAGCAGTTTTGCCAAACGTAATCCCTCGTTTTCCAGATATCACATGAAGACCTTCCACTCCCAAGCGACTCAGTACTACATTCGGTCGAGCCAGCAGTTTCACATGAATCGCGTTCGCACGCCAGCTTTGTTCATGCTGAGCAATACGGATCCCGTTGGAGCCGTGGCGAGCAACATGAGAGTCCGGGATTCGTGGGACTCTCTCGGAACGCCGGTAACAATAAATCCATCCTGACGTAACAGTAATTTTTGTAACAAGTGCACAGGACCTCCCACTTTTCATGCAATAGCGTGCCGAAAGCGCGTGAAAAAATAACTAGAGTGTTAAAAAAGTGTGCGAAAAAGTAGCTAGTGTTCAAAAAGTGTGTAAAAAAGTAACTGTTCTGCGCATGCACAGTACTTTTCTCGCACGCTTTTCTAAAAAGCACCACTGTCACCACGCGTTACAGGCACGAAAAGTGGGACTCTTTGTACATGTGTTACAAGAAATTATTATATGTAGTCACGTAAAAAAGTCAATGTTTCATTTGTGCGTTTAACTTTTCGCAGACGTACGTGAAAATATTCGAAAAATCGCCGCACGTCGGACACTACCAAAAATATCCGAAAGAGTATGTGCACGAGCTGTACACATTCCTGGAGCGTTTGAACATGATGAGAAACGAGAAGCAGATTCGTGCGCGTGTCTGAGGTCGACATGCGTATTTTAACACCGCTCGACCGGTTCCGTATAGATCAATTATCAATGCTTCATTGCTGCCGGCTCAAGCACAAACTTAATATCGGTTAATTGGAGACTTCGGCGATGAACTTTGATGCGCGACGCACCGTCGCGGTTTCCCACTCCCCGCCCAAGATCGCGCGACGATATAGCCCGCGATGTAATTCGGTGAATCGTTGTCAATCGTGCGAAATTTCTCGCGTTCGATCGACGCAATGAATTTGCGTACATTCAAGAAAACGTGTTGAATGGCGTCACATTAAAAAAAAAGAAAAAAACGATAGTGCAATCTTTTTCCCCTTATCACTTCGAGTCGTGTGCTAATATATTCTTGTCGTTGTAACTTTGCCCTTCGATATTCACGATTCTCTATATTGACACTCTGTATCCTTTCGTGTGCAAATTCCCTGGGCTTACGTAGATTTCAATAGTATTTCCGACATTCCCAAACATAATTCTACTCCGCGTCATATAATATATGGATGATTTATGTAACGATCATTTGCCAACATAACGGAGGAAAAAGAAGTGCTTTACATAGTCTTATGCCTTATGCATATGCGACTCAACTACATAGCGGCTTCGGAATTGAAAGGCGCTCGTGAATTTTTTACCGGAATTTCAATGGCATATTTTACCGTCACTTGTGACTTTAAGTACAATAAAAAATAAGTGTACCAATTTTTGACGATCGTCGTATATATTCCCCAAAATTGCTCTATTCGTACCGTCAACTTTTCGTCGTACTTTGGCAGAAACGTATGTCCTTAGTCTTATCTCTAGTAACTAATTTGTCGTCATCTGTGTCGTTGGAATTTTTCTTTTTCGGTTTTCTTCGCTTCTTCTTGGGTCCGAGAATGGCCTCGATCTCCTCGTCATCCTTGCCCTCCATTATCAATTTCTTTCTCTTGTTTATCATCTTCTTCTCGTAAAAATCCGTCTCGTCGAGCTTGATCTCCGCCTCCCTTTTGGTGACCGATATCTGCGTGAATATGTTCACGATCTCCTTGTCTAAAAAAAAAATTATAATTATTGTACAAGTTGCGAAACGGGAAAGTAAATTTGTAGTGGGATTCGAGAGATCGTTACAGCACGATAGCGAAACTTATTCCATACGAGAAAAGACAATCTTGTATATTTTGTGTCGACCTCGAGTGAACCTTTAGACGAGGTGAAGAAAATCTCTAAGGGATCACGACGATTTTCCCCACTGACCAAATCTCAAGTTAAACCACCCCCAGTCATTAACAAAAAGAAACCGGCGATTTAATATCGTTGTACTTATCACTGACTGCTCAGGCAAAGCTCCGAAAACAAGAAAAGGCGAAATTTAAATTTGGTCTGTGGGGGTCAGGAATTTTGTATTCCCTCCGTTTTAAATTGCTACCCTCTTTACAAAGCCCACTGACCGTCTATCTTGTATTCCGTCAATTTCGTGCCGACAGTTTCCTCGATGGCGTGAAGCAATTTGATGTCGTGGGGCGTTATCAGGCTGATGGCCATGCCGCCTCGTCCGGCCCTGGCGGTTCTTCCGACTCGATGAATGTACTCCTTCGGTTCGTTCGGCACCGTGAGATTAATTACGAGCTCGACCAGGGGAATGTCCAGGCCCCGAGCGGCCACGTCAGTCGCTATCAGGATCTTCGAGTGATTGGATTTGAATTTGTTGAGGGCGGCCAAACGCTCGCGCTGCTTTATCATCGCGTGAAGCGCGACGTTTGGGAAGCCGACCTCGTTCAATGTCATCGACAATAGCTGGCAAAACTTGCACGTATCCGTGAATATCATAATCAAGCCATTCTCGTTCGTGCCGCGAAAAGTTCTTATGACCTCGACGAGATAAGCGTCGCGAGCCTCCGTCGGGCAGAGAACGTAGCGCTGGTCAAGTTCTTTCACCGTCGCCGTTCCCGTTTCGTCCTTCGCGTCGAATTCGAACACCCTGTTCGTCGCGACTCTCTTGACCTTGTCGAGGGTGTCGGTAATTGTGGCACTGAAGAGAAGCGACTGTTTCTTCTTGGGCAGCGCCCTAAAAATCGTGCTTATCTGCTCGTCGAAGCGGCCGCCCAGCAACTGATCAGCCTCGTCCAGCACCAAGAATTTTATCTTCTTCAGGCTGAACGTGTCGCAGCTCTCCAAATGATCGGCCAGTCTTCCCGGTGTGGCGACAACTATGTGCGGCCTCTTCGCCAGCTCTTGGGCCTGGACTATCATGTCCATTCCTCCGACCACCACGCATTTTTTCAGGTTTATTGGTTTACCTATTGCTGCGAACTGCTCTCCAATCTGTTTGGACAAAAAAATTATCGTCAATATTACGATATAAAAAAAAATCGAGGGCTGAAGAACTCAGGTCTTGCTTCCAAAATTACAGGAGTAAAAAAATGTGTACTCTTGTTATATTCGTGATCAGCGAGAAAAAAATAGGTGGAATATAGGCTTGAAACAAGAAAAAGTCGATTGAATAACGACTTTTCTTTTTTTGAGCCACTTTTAGAAAAACGTCGATTTTCGTGATTTTCAAATCGATATCTTTTACTGGTACGAATAAATTTTGGATTGTCTTCAACTCGGCGATTTACCTGAAATGCTAGTTCTCTCGTCGGCGTAAGAACGAGGGCGAATATCCCGTACGGATCTTCGCAGAGTTTCTGCAATATCGGCAGAGCAAAGGCCAGTGTCTTTCCGCTTCCAGTCTTGGCGCATCCTATGCAATCCTCGCCGTCCAGTATATGAGGAATGCAATTTTGCTGAATCGGCGTCGGTTTCTTGACACCTTAAAAATATATATATATATATATATATATATATAAAACAATTGCTACTACGAACAATTATATAATAATTAGATAACTGACGGCGAAATTGAAAAACGATCGACGAACGATCGAAGGGACGAACCTATGTTTGTGCACTGCGCGACGAGCCACGAATTCAGCTTCAAATCCGCGAAACTCGTTACTTCCTTCGTCATTTTTGTCGAACCACAGCCCGATGTAACATTCGTCACGGTGTAGACCAAAGCCGTTGCAAATTTTCAGATCAATTCGAGAAAAATATCATTATTTACGATTGATGTATGACCGACGATGTCGCACGTGTATCACCGACTTGGTAAACGCAGGTTAGGTCGAAGCCGAACAGCTGATTGGTCGGTCCACTCACGCGTATCGAAGAAGAATGGGGGTAACGGCGATCAGTAGCGTCGATCGCTGTAAGCTCCAAGGAGCCTTTTAACCATTCTCTCAAACATTCGACATTTTTAGCTACCAAAAAAAAATATATTGTTCGATGTCTCGTTGAGGTTGCTCGTGCACGTTGGGACGTCGCAGCTCGGCGCCGGAAGGTTGCGAACGATGTGGGCGAATTTTTAAGTTTCACGGAGTTTTCGGAGCAGTAAAGAACACTATTGTGCAAGGTTAGTTCCTAAGTATGTTTGTTCCCAGGAATATTTGTCGTCGAAACATCACCGAATTTTTGTTAACCAATTTTCTTCAATTACGCGCATATCGTATTTTGCGAACCTTAAGTTTTGTAACATCGCTCGAATTTAGAGGTTATGTTGCGCAATTGTTGTTTGCCTGTATTTCGATTGCAGATGCCTCGAAATCGTCAGAGGACGACGAACAAGGGAAGATGGACGAAGGAGGACCTCGAGAAGGCGAGACGATCGATAGTCGAGGGAAAGTCGTCGATTCGTGAGGCGTCGAAAAAATTTGCCATACCGTTCGCTACACTGCAGAGAAGAATGAAGACGGACACGGAGATGGTGACGACGGGACCGAGTATGGGCCGGAAAGCTGTGCTCAGTCCCGAGCAGGAGAGAATAATGGTCGAGTCGATAAAGCTTCTGGGAAAGCTTTTTTACGGTCTGAATTGCCAGCAGATACGCTACGTGGCTTACGAATTCGCCGAGAGGCAGGGAATAATTCACAACTTCAACAAGGAGAAGAAATGCGCCGGTCGCGATTGGCTCGAGGGTTTTCTGAAGAGAAACCCAACGGTAACGACGCGAAAGCCTGAACCGCCGAGCGCGAGCAACAGCAAAGTCGCTGCGTTCAACAAGCAGGACATAACGTTGTTCTTCGAGAATCTCGAGAGGCTGATGAGAGAGCATTATTTCCAGTCATCGAGAATTTACGCGGTCGACGAGACGGTGATAACGACTATTCAGGAGCCCGGCACGCTCGCCATTCCGGGAGTTCTGGTGGAAAAGGGCCAGAAGCGCGTGGGCGGCGGGACGAGCGACGAGCGAGGAAAAAATTTGACTGTCGTTTGCTCGATGAGCGCCGCTGGCGCTTTCGTGCCGCCGATGTTTATCTTCCCTCGGCAGAGAATATCCCAGCAGCTCTCGGTCGGCGGGCCGTTAGACGCGATCTATCTCTGCACGAAGGACGGATGCATAAATTCGAATCTCTTCCTCGCTTGGCTTCAGCACTTCAAGATTCATTCCAAGTCGTCCAAGGAGAATCCCAGCCTGCTCGTTCTCGACAATCATCTGAGTCACGTATCGCTCAAGAATTACGAGTACTGCGAGAAGCACGGTATCGTTCTGCTTCCGATACCTCCGCACACGTCCCACCGGATGTTGCCGCTGAACGTGGCTTTCTACGGACCCCTCAAGAAGGCATTCAGAAAGGAATGCGACATTCACATGTCGAGCCAGGGATTGAGGAACATAACGCAGAACGATCTCGCGACGATATTCAATAAAGCCTATTGCTCGGTTACCGACGTGCAGAAGGCGACGACGGGATTCCGCGTTACCGGCATATACCCGATAAATCGGGGCGTCTTTACGAACGAGGATTTCGTCTCGTCGAAGGCTATGCAGTCGTCCGGCGCGATCGGACCCTCGGTGCAGAGCGGTGTTCCGGTCGTTTCGTCGGTAAGCCAGCCGACGATGGGACACTTCCTGTACAATATCGCCGACAATCCGTCGGCGAGCGTCGAACCCTCGACCGCGAACATGCACATAATGTGCGGCGACAACAACGTCGACGATAATCCATTCAAACCCTTTCCGCATTCGTCCACCGGCGATCCTGTCGTCTACTAGTGTGCCAACGCATGTAACGAAGAATGAAGAAGAAGAAAAAATGAAACGCGAATTATCAAAGTGGCTTCGAACTACCGGGATGAAGTGCAAAGATCATCTTAATCAAAACATTCCCGCGTATGCAACGCGTCGCATGTTATTACGATATAGTTTTTAATAATTATTTATGCTAGGTTTAATTAAGAATAATTGTACATTTTATCAATAAGCATCGTATCCTTAATGAAAAACTTCTTTGTATAACTTATTAGTGCAGTATTAGAATGTCTATTTGCTTGATAGATTATCATGTTGCATGTTGTCGCTATAATATATAAATTTCTGACACGATAATGTTTTTTTCAATTACACTACTTTTGTATTTTCATTTACATTTTTTAACCGGAAATGATGTAATTACTGCAATACGTCACATCCGGTTTGAAAATCTCATTCTTCGATCGGAATATGTCTAAGCGGCATCTTTATGGTTTTCTATAATCTCGGAACTTTTGGGCGATGATCAGTTTGGTGGCGGAAATCATAGCCTGCACCCTCTACTGCTTGAAATCGTAAGTTCCGTCAAGCTGCGGTCAACTTGAAACATGCGGACAAGTTCGAACCTAACCTGTTCTATAGAGTCGTTCATTCAGAGCTACAATATCTCATGCATTTATTAATGAAGACAGAGTTAAAACTTCCAGACATCAATTTTGTCGCATTTATCGAATAGACAAAGATTTTAAAAACAAAATAATGGGCAAGAAGGGTTATAATTGGCAAGCCAGACACGCACCGAACGTTGAAATCGATGATACCGCAACGAAAAAGGTACAGTAGATATTTTCGTTTTCAACATTGTCAACAATTCATTCGACCGTAAAACCGTGCAACTGTTTTTCTTTATTATTAAAAAAAATAATTCCCTCTATTTGTCGATACCGAACTTTGGCTTAAATTTCGCACAAATATCTGTAAAAATTATTTCGTGATTTTCTCATCTCTTTCTACTTATAAATAAATAATATGTGTACATGATTTATGATTGTTTTTTCCCGTACGATAGGCGTACAAACAAATAGAATTTAAAAAAAATTATTTCACTTATTCTGTATATGAAATTTCAAACTTCTCAGATAAGCGTTGACATCGAACATCGTCAGGAAAGCTACGATACCTGCAATGCTTTGGTTCTTCCGAGTGCCAAACGAAAAACCAAGAACAAAGACAAGAGGGACACGAATGTGCGTTTACTGTCGAAGAAACGCAGAAAGCAATTGGAGAAAGTAGTGGAAAGGAAGCAGAAGAAGCTACGAGTAAGATCGTTAAAATTTTGATTTAATAATCTTTCGGTAGAATAGAATAGAATGGATTAGCGTTATTTCATTTTTATCTCGAGCAAGGCAAATCCCCTAAGGACACTGTGACCAAACATACAACGACGAACAATGACTAAAAGGCTCAGTGAAAATGATACAATTGGTCTTGTTTAGCAAATATATGCACTGTTATGCTCTTGTATATGTATACACATTGTAAAAAGGGCTTTATACCGTTTTTACCCGTATACTAATAATAAATAAACAATCAAAATAACAAAAAAATGATACAATGAAAATAAATAAACCATACATTGACATTGACATTGATAAACAAATTGACATAGCGTTTTGTCACAATACTATTTTCGATTTCAGAGAGCAACCCTACTGGAAGATCTTGCCAAAGTTCAAGCACCCGCGGAAGAAATCAAGCAATATCTTTCCATAACGACTCTGCAGACCAAAGGTTTGAAGAGGCACCTACAGGAATCAAATGCTCCCGCATTTAAACCGAAGGATGTAGATAGCGACAAAGAGGATGAACCGGAAGATACTATAAACGCTATAAGAGGCAGCAAAAAGAAGAGACTGGCCCTACTGCGGGAGGAATCCAAGCGGGACGGTAACGCAGATCCCAACGTTGTCGGCCTGAATGTAAGTCCATTTATCCGATAGACACGCGGCGTCGTTTTTCTACAAATATTTTGCAGGCGCATCTTTATTTCAGGACTCCAGCTCGAGCGACGACGATTCGAGCGCGAACGATGACGACGAAAAAATCGTCGAAGAACCGGAAGGGCCGGAAGAAATCACGCCGCCCCTTGCGGAAGCGAAGATCGCGAACGAAAAGTCCGTAGCCAAGGTCGTTCCTCCGGTAGCCGCGGTTGTACCGGAATCGGCGGAACCAAAGCCAGCGCGGAAAACGCCGATAAGTCAAAAAGATCGAATACCCGCGGTATTCGTCGCTGTGGACCGTAAGCCGGAAATACAGGAAGCGAGATTGAAGCTTCCGGTTTTGGCGGAGGAGCAAAGCATCGTTGAGGCGATAAACGAAAATCCCGTCGTTATAATCACCGGAGAAACCGGAAGCGGTGAGTTTTTGTAGCTCCGAAAAATAATTCATATCAGTGCTGAGCAAAGTACAAAACAAAACTTCAAGTACACAGTACTTTTGGTACTTGAATAATTTCTCAAATTCTTTTTCTAAGTACTTTTCGCAATCCTTTGTTAAGTACTTTTCGCAATCAGGTCCCAGCGTTAATCTCCAGTGGATTTTTTTGAAAAAAAAAATTGATTGTCGCTAAAATTGTATACTTACTGAAAAATTTAGGCAGATAACTAGATTTATTAATAAAGACAGGATGTACTCAAAAAGTAGTTGTACTTGGTGCTTCAAGACGTTAAAAAATACTTGAACTACCAAAAAATTACCCGGTACTTTAAGCATTGTCCAGCTCTGACGTTTTCTAAAAATATTTGTGTGCTCGATCGGTTGCAGGCAAAACGACGCAAGTGCCGCAATTCCTGTACGAGGCCGGATACGCGAAGGATCGGATGATTGGAGTCACCGAGCCGAGAAGAGTGGCGGCGATGTCGATGAGCAAACGTGTAGGACACGAGATGAATCTCACCTCCAAGGAAGTATCATACCTGATACGATTCGAGGGAAACGCGACGTCCGACACGAAGATAAAATTCATGACCGACGGAGTTCTGCTCAAGGAGATACACACCGATTTCTTGTTGACCAAGTATTCCGTCATTATACTGGACGAGGCGCACGAGCGCAGCATCTACACGGACATCCTCATAGGTTTGCTGTCGAGAATCGTCCCACTGCGAGCCAAGAGAAACGATCCGCTGAAGCTCGTGATAATGTCGGCGACTCTGCGAGTCGAAGACTTCGTCGGGAATTCCAGGCTCTTCAAGGTTCGCCCGCCGGTCATCAAGGTGGAGTCGCGACAGCATCCGGTTACGATCCACTTCAACAGACGAACCAGCGCAAATTACGTTCTCGACGCTGTCCGCAAGGCCGTCAAGATTCACACGAGACTACCGGAGGGTGGAATTCTGATATTCCTCACCGGTCAGCGCGAGGTCAACACCGTCGTTCGCCGATTGCGCAAGGCCTTTCCGTATCGTCGAAGGAAATGGAACGAGCCGACAGAAAAAAATGACGACTCGGAAAAAAAGAAAGACGACGATGTGGAAGTCGTCGAGAGCGAGGATTCCGATGAGGAATTCAACGCCAGGTCGGCTATTCGGCGAATGAAGCAGAAGCGAAAGAACGCACCGGTCGACTTGCCGAAGATAAACCTCGACAATTATGCGGTAATTCCGACGGACGACACGCAGGAGGATCTTTTCGACGTGGAGGACGCGGACGAGGAGGAGGAGAACATCGACGAGGACGAGGACGAGGACGAGGACATTTTGGACCTCCAGTCGTCTACCTCGCAGCCGCTCTGGGTCTTGCCATTGTACTCGTTGCTGCCCGGCCACAAGCAGGCGAGGGTCTTCGAGCCCGTTCCTGAGGGTTGCCGATTGTGCGTCGTATCGACGAACGTCGCCGAAACATCGCTGACGATACCGAACGTCAAGTACGTCGTTGACAGCGGACGCTGCAAGACGAGGATGTACGACAAGGTCACCGGTGTGAGCACGTATAGGGTCTGTTACGCGAGTCAAGCGGCGGCGAACCAGCGAGCCGGTCGTGCCGGCCGAACCGGACCGGGCCATTGCTACAGGCTCTTCTCCTCCGCTGTCTTCAACGACCAGTTCGAGCTCTTCAGCGAGCCAGAGATAAGACGAAAACCCGTCGACGATTTGCTTCTGCAGATGAAAGTAATGAACATCGACAAGGTAGTCAACTTTCCCTTTCCATCGCCACCCGATCTTCTGCAACTGAGGTCGGCCGAAAAACGCTTGCGGATACTGGGAGCGTTGGAAAACAATTTACCCAACAGACCCGAAAATTACAGCGCCAAGGTCACCGCTCTAGGACGCAGCATAGCGGCCTTTCCGGTCGCTCCGCGCTACGGCAAGATGCTCGCTATCTCGCAGCAACAGAATTTGCTGAGGTACACGGTCTGCATGGTCGCCGCGCTATCCGTGCAGGAGGTCCTCGTAGAGGCCCACGGAACTGACGGAGCCGCGAAGACCAAATGGCTGCAGACGCGACGCTTCTGGGCCGGAAGCGGAAACAGCTTGCTGCTCGGCGACCCGATGGTGCTCATCAGGGCCGTCGGCGCCGCAGAGTACGCAGGCTCACAGGGGAAGATACAGCACTTCTGTGAGGAGCACGGACTGCGACCGAAGGCCATAACGGAAGTGCGAAAATTGCGGCAGCAGCTGACGAACGAGATCGTCGTCAACATACCGAGCTTGGATCTCACGATAGATCCGAGCATGTCGCCGCCTACCGACAACGAGGCTAAGCTTCTTCGCCAACTCGTTCTCTCGGGCATGGGCGATCAGATCGCGAGGAAAGTCTCCCAAGACGAGATAAAGGAGGACCAGGACAAGGCTAAGTGGAAACACGCTTACAGAACTCTGGAGATGGAAGATCCGGTTTTCATGCACTCGAGTTGCGTTCTCCGAAGAACGAGTCCCGAGTGGGTGGTCTATCAGGAGGTCTACGAGACAAACAAGATGTACATGCGAGGGGTCACGGCTGTTGAGCCCGAGTGGTTGCCGAAGTTCGTGCCCGGGCTGTGCAGCATGGGCGAGCCTCTGGCCGATCCGCCGGCGAGGTACGACGAAGAGACCGGTAGGATTCTTTGCCACAGGACTGGAACCTTCGGCCCTCAGGCGTGGGAACTTCCGACCATGGAAATCGAGCACCCGACGAACAAGGAGGGAGTCAAGCTGTTCGCGAGGTTTCTTCTGGAGGGAAGGATTTTTACGAAGCTGAAGCGATTCGTGCCGTCGCTGCTGACGTCGCCGAGCAGCCTCGACGCTTATTGGGCCAAGTTGCTGCCGAGGACGGAAACTATCGTCAAAGTGTTGCTGGCCGAGGGAGTCATGTCGAGGGATCGGTTGATCGAGGTTTGGGCCAGGGACAGGCACTTCCTGTTGGAGGCTTACAAAAAGTGGCTGCCCGAATCGGCGCACGCCGAGGTCACTCGCGTGTGGCCGCCCGGGGTTTGATCGACCGAGGATTCTTTGCCATGAAATTAATTGTCTCGACGCCAGCGAGAATATTTGCGCTCACTCGTGGCACTCGTGGTTACGTGCGGCAACTCTGTACCATAGACTATATAAATTATCGTTTCTTACGCAATTGTTGTCACTGATTTAGCAGATAAACTTAAATAAATCGTTATTTTAATACAAACAAAAAATCACAAAAATTTATTATTCGGTAAAGCATGAGAAAGCTTTTTGCTAAGCTTTCGGAGATTTTTCCTAAGCCCTTCGTGTCGTCGTTAATATTGTCGCCGAGCTGCTTCGACTGTTACTGGGCCAAATTGCTGCCCGGAAACGATAATCAACGTTTGCTGGCCGAGGGATCGGTTGATCGAAATTTGGGCCCGGACAGACACTATTTTTTGGATAATGCCGGTCCCTATCATAAAAAAAAAAAGATTGCCTGTATCCGTACACGGCGAGGTCAGTCTGGTGTGGCCGTCGGGAGTGCGAGAGACTTAATTAATGGAGACCGAGTTTTATTGTGACGAAAAGAATTATTCTCGTTTCTAGCGAGAATATACGAGGCTAATATCGTAGCGAATTGCGTTCGAAACTTCGTCAAACATTGTCCGTAACGCAGCACTCGTTTCTACGTCCGGCCTCACTGTACTATAGGCTATATAAATTATCATTTCTTACGTAATTTTTGTCACTGACTTAGCGGGTAAACTTAAATAAATCGTTATTTTAATAGAAAAATTAATTATTTGGTAAAGCGACGTGACGCCGTTCCGAAAAACTCGCGTGGCTCTGTGCGGAGAGGAGCTCGAGGATTTATCGGTTCGAATCGACGTGATCGGCATCGCGAGTTGTTTCGACACGAATATCCACGAATATTCGATTAATGACTGACTATTCGTTTCCGTCTCCGTCATTGCGAGAAACGAACGATGAAGCGTGTAGTTGACCGAACTGCGGGCTCCCGAGAGCCTGGGCGTTTTGTCTCGAGGGAACGTCGACGACCCGGTCGTTCACTCTATCTTCAGCGGCTTCTTCTCCTTTCTTTTTATTGGATTGCTCTTGCAGTTCTTGTAGACGTTGTTTAGATCGAATGCGGCTTTCACGTTGTCCTGGAAGAGAAATAATAAATAAACGTTTCGGAGTTGAAGATCGAACTTGAAATTTATTGATTTGTTGATTTTAAACTTACCAGTGAGAAAAGAAATTTGACGAGCTTGCCCTTGCTGTCCGCGTACGGTCGTCTCTCGATCTCCTTTCCCTCCTTGAAGAGAATCAAAGTCGGCAGCTGCTTGCTCGTACTTGCGTCGCTTACGTGATATTTCGCAGCGGCGTCCGGATAACGACCGATGTCGACTTTGCCGAATTTCAAATTCTCCAGGGCGTATCTGAATATTATAAATTTAATGTTGAAAAGTTCAATTTTTCGGAATAGTAAGTTTTCTTCTACAAGGTGATCAAGGTAGTCGCTTACTCGGCGGAGAGCTGCGAAAATATCGGAGCAAAATTAACGCAAGCAGGATTCCACGCTGTGTAGAAAGCTACCAGCCAAACCACTCTGTTGTCTCTCAATTCGTCCTGCAAGCCGTTGGCTCCTCTCAGGTAGATTATGCTCTCCGGGCCTTGATAAGTCGGCTCCGGCACTATCAAGCCGCACACTGTAAGAGTTTTAAGAAAAGTGTAAATTAGAACGTAAATATAAATCGATACATTAGATTCATACATATAAATTGAAAGAAAATATTAAAGAGCAATGATTTTTGTAAAATCAGACATGTTCCGTTAATAAAATAAATATTCGAAAAAAAAAATATCTTAATCGTTTGTTATTAACACATAAATAAGCATTTTTTTAAATTACCCAGTCATTAGATAGAAAGTGTTATAATCGAAGATCCGTTCAAGTCTCAACTCAATCCGAAATAGATTTTGAGATACAATGTCCGTCGTTAATAGTTATTCGTTAATTGTTAACAATGCCTTTGTTAATTGATATTAAAAAAAAAACTCAAACTTTATAACACCTTGTACTAATTGTGTGTAAAAAACCAACCTTGTCCTTCTAACATTAATTTTTTTTTTAAATCAACCTGTTTTTGTACCAAATCCTTACGCTAACATCTTAATACAATACTACCAGATCTTGTATTACTGAGCCTGATAAAGCGCATGTACTACTACTACTAAAATAAACAAATAAATGATTAAATAATACAACTCACAAATGAATACAATAGCAAAGAATATTCCCATTCTTATATCAGCGTAGAACCACAGTATGAGATTGGCAATTTTCGTATAAACGAAACTGGACGTCAGATAATTGATCATTGTGACGCTCCCAGCTTTCCGTGTCCTCATCATTATCACGATCATCAGGAAAAATAGAATCTCCGTTTCTTTCTGCAAAACACAAAAAAAAATGAAGCAATAAATACAACGAACGGTCGTCGACCGATTTATCACCGTTGACACGTTTTCGTTAAACGAATCGTTAAACGATCGTTCGATTATCGTCAATTAAGCGTACGATGATCAGCTGTGCGGGACAACAGTCCGGCACCGATCAATGAAAAAAAAAACTTACCCCATCGAGCTCGCAGTCCGCTTGGGCGAAGATGAACTGACAAACTATGGGTAATCTCTTCGCGACGAGATAAGACAGACTCAGAAGAATGTTAATAAGATAATACGGCTTAATCAACAACCGCAGATCCTTCTTGAAAGACATTTTCCCTCTTTTGTCGGCGAGGCCGATGTGTGTTGATAAAATCGACGTTAACAGAAAGATGAATAAAAAAAAACTTGTGCGTTGTCTCGAGTCGAGCTGAGCCGTTGGCCGGACGCAACGGAACGATTCTCGCGGATGCTCTCGTTCACGATTTAATTAATTAGTCTATTTCCTCCCAGCCTCTGTTGTACGAACTGCTCGCGCGAGAACGTCGGGAACGCAAGGCGTCATCGGACCCGGGGTAGCGACCGGAGACTGGAAAGAAATTAGGCTACGGCAGGAAGTTCCAAGCAGTGTCACCTATAAATAAATCGCTGTTCTGTCCACCGGCCTCAGCTGCTAATTCTAGCCGGATCCCGCACGTGTGCTCGCTTACCCGCTGCCGCGCGACGCAATCAGCTGTGCGTTCATAACGACGGTCGAGCCTTGTTTTTCTTCCTAGCATTCGTTTAACATTGTCGTCTCAGGGACGGCGGAAATTGGATTCGCGGTGAAAAAAATAAACAATATTACCTCATCATTCGAATCAACTTGATGCAGCTAAATTTTTACGCACACTTTTCTAGCCGCGCAAATCGAAGTGGACGACTCTGTTAAAATAAATTGTCAATTTAATGTACCGGACTGGAAGATTTTTTATGCAAAAACTGGTACATTTATGTACAATTGTGATGAAAAAGGAATATTCTTTTTAAATGAAATAAAAATAAATGATTAAAAATATAGTATTTTCATTGTTTTTAATGCACTGAATGATTAATTTTTCGTCGTAATTCTAAATGAAATTTAATACCCTAGTTTTTGCATGAAATCTTCCTGTCTGGTACATTAAGCCTTAAAAAAACTTCTTTTACAGTGGATGTATTGTTCTTTTATCTTTATAAAATAATGACGTATTTACAATCGCCCGCTCGTTCTATGTGTAATTATTGATTATCGATTGTAAACAGATTCATGAGAACATCGCATCAACAAAGGTGGCTGTAGATGACATAGAAAAAAAAAAAGAAAAAACTTAAGTGATATCCTCTTATCGGCTTACTGGTTACATACTGTACATTTCCACTTATCGATCGAGCAAAGGGCAAGCTCTTAGAAATAGCTTTTGCATCCAGAGCTGGCAGTGATTTTCTCGTGGACCATTGAGCTACGCACATCTCCAGTTGCAAGAATGGAGCTCTTTGCCCGGATGCAATTGCTGCTCTTCGTAGGGTTCAATCTGCTGGCCGCAGCGTCAGCTATAAGGGCTAGCAAGAATATTCCTCTCGTTGTCATAACTTGGAACTATCTCGATGCTACGGAGCAAGGTACGATAGAATTTAATGAATTTTTGTAGGTAACAAAAAAGTAATAAAACTATTCTGTGGTAAAAATTTGCACAGTTTATTGTCATTCGCAGCTTGGAAAACATTGTATGCTGAGAAGAGAAGCGCTATAGATGCCATAGAGGAAAGTGGAAGCTTGTGCGAACGGATGCAGTGCAGAGGGACTGTAGGATTTGGAGGGAGTCCCGACGAATCTGGGGATACTACCCTGGATGCAATGATTATGGATGGGTAATTTTTTTTTCTTCTTTCTTTTTCAAGTATTGCTTTGAGGCACGGTCGAATGACGATTTTTCTAAATTTTGCTACCTAATGAGGAAGCTTTATTGTAATTTAATTTTTTTTTTAATTTAACATAATTCAATTTACTTCTTATTTTACGTATTTATTTCTTTGACGGATTTCTTTCTTTGCAATCAGTATCAAATAAATCATAATTTTAGACCTCTGAATAACGAATTACAAACGTTATAGACACTTAAAGTTACTCTTCAATTCATTTAATTAATTCAAGAATGAACACATTTTGTGTTTTGTGTTGGTAAACCACTGTGTTTGCCATTTTTTTAAAAGAACAGGAATCTGTAAAATTCAATGCCGATAATTAATTTCTCTGTGTGGCCATTCACAAGAGGACAGAATTTCTATCATTAATGGTGCAATTTTGCTGCTCATAGGATAATTGCGACGTCCCTAAAAGAGTATCTCGACGTGGAACTTGAGACCTATGCAGCAGAACTCGTGATTTGGTGAAAAAACATTTAAAAAAAGTAATGATAAAAAAAATTGCTTTAAAACAGCGTCACAATGGACGTCGGTGCGGTTGGTGGGATACGAAACATAAAAAGCGCTATATCGGTCGCTCGCAAGGTACTGGAGAACACGAAGCACAGTTTGCTCGGCGGTTCTAGCGCGACGAAATTCGCCAGGGAAATGGGTTTCAAGGAGGAGTCTTTGAGAACCAACGATTCAACGCAGATGTGGCTGCGATGGAAAAGTAACAATTGCCAGCCGAATTTCTGGAAGGTAAAATAGAATTCGTGATTCTGTTACGTGGAATGTATAATCGATGTCTCTATAAAAATTGTATCGCAGAACGTCCAGCCCGATCCGATGACAAAATGCGGGCCTTACACACCGATAAAGGGCAAGACGGAGTCTCGGAGCGGTGTGATTTATCCGCATTCCGACCAGGACAATCACGACACGATCGGGATAATAGCGTTGGACATGAACGGAAAGATCGCAGCTGGAACGTCGACGAACGGTGCGAAGAATAAAATTGAAGGACGAATCGGCGACTCGCCGATTCCGGGCGCCGGAGCGTACGCCGATCAAGAGGTCGGAGCGGCCGCCGGAACCGGCGACGGAGACATAATGATGCGTTTTCTACCAAGGTATCGAGATATGTACTTCTTATTTCAAAATTATTTCGATGTTAATTCTACATATGAGTAACTTTTTATCGAATATCGTTCAACAGCTTTCTGGCCGTGGAGGAGATGCGAAGAGGCGCCGATCCTTCGAAAGCTGCCGAAACCGCTATCAGAAGAATAGCGAAGCACTATCCGACATTCACGGGAGGAGTTATAGCGTTGGATAGGAATGGATCGTACGGCGCGGCGTGTAATGGAATGCCAACGTTTCCGTTCTATGTCAGCAATCAGCTTTTGGGGAAACCGACGATTCACACAGTGCCGTGTATTTAGCTTGCCGCATCGATGAATTGCGTCGTTTTTCGTTATAACGAAGATCTCGGGTAGCGAAAAGACATCTGTTATGAAAAAGTGATCTACATTGGTTACACGTCCCTCCGTATGGTTTAACGTAACTATGAGCTGTCGTCCAACAGTTAATTTTTTGGATGGTTGGTCACTTTCGGTTACCGTCCAGACGGACATATGAACTTGAGAACTCATTGAGATCACTTTTGATAACTAATTTTTTGTGCTGCCTGGGATACCAAAGCGATGCTCTATATATTATACTAAAACAAATCCACGTTGGGTATTCGTACATTTATATTCAAACATTTTCCTGCTACAATCTGTATACGATTAACAACTCAACGTACGAAATACATTTTGATTAACTAGAAACTTATCGCTATCTTTTGTATCTCTTGTAAATAAATAACTCCCATAAATAAAGAAAATTAAAAAAAAATCCACCGCTTTCAAATGTGCCGCGGCTGACGGATACGTTAGTTGCCAAACCGCCCGCTTGGCGGCAGCACTGTTCAATGTTGACAGACGAATAAGATCCATAATGGACTTAGCGAGAATGTTTATTTATCTAACTAAGCAATAAACAGTTTGATCTTCCTGTCTTCCTTTTACGTTAAATCGACGCAACACGCTTGATATAGTGACACAGGGCTAGCAAGTTTCGCGGGTCGTGGAAAGTTTTGTTTTCTCGACCATAACCTCAAAAATACTGGTCGTACTTCATTTTTGGTTACTTTTGTTGTAAGTAATAACTCATCGGACAGTCACGAAATAATAATGCTTCCGAGCCTCTGTATAACAACTTTACTCGACTGATCAATAAACCGTCGAAAAATTCACAACTTTCGTATTTTTTAAATTTACAGACAAGAAAAACCAAAAATGCCTGACACAATGGAAGAAGACATGAGCATGTCGGTTCGTCTGACAAACGACGATTTCCGCAAGCTCCTGATGACCCCGAGAGCTTCGGTGCCGTCTTCGACGCCTGCATCCGTGCCGGGAACCGCGAGAGATGCCGCAGCAAAAACTGCCCAAACTCCGTCCATCAGCGGCGGCAATCGTGCCGAGCTGAGACGAAAGAAGAAGAGTTTCTATGCGAAGTTGAAGAAACAGGAGGAAGATAAGATGGCAGAACTGGCGGAGAAGTACAGGGACAGGGCGCGTGAACGCAGAGATGGCTCGAACACGGAGTTTCCTGCGGAGGATCCGATGAACAGCGCCAGTGCCTACAGAGCTGTAGCGCCGGACGTCAAGTCAGGGATGGATGCAGCCGAGCGCAGGAGACAGATGATTCAGCAGTCAAAATTCTTGGGTGGAGACATGGAGCACACTCACTTGGTGAAGGGCTTGGATTATGCCCTGTTGCAAAAAGTAATTACAATTTTTTTGTTGAAAAAAAAAACGATAATTTTGATAATTGTTAATGAACAAATCGGTTTAAGAACATGTTAGATGCACACATGATCGCGTGAAGATGTTGTTCAAAATTATTTACCCAGAGGCAGATTTTCATACATTATAAACTTACTTTCTGTAAATTGAAATAATAATAATAATATAATGTGTGACGAATGAAATGATCAATAACTGACTCATCTCGGAATTGATAAATCAGTTTAAGAACATGTCGGAAGGGCACATGTTCGTGTGAAGACATAGTGCAAATTTATTTATATAAATGCAGATTTTTGTAAGCTGTAAATCAACTTTTGGTAACTTGAAACAATAATAATAATAATAATAACGAAGTGGATTAGCGGATACTTAGGTTCGATTGATTTGTAGGTACGCAGCGAGATAGAAGCAAAGGAAAACGAGCAAGAGCAAGAAATGGAGAAGCTCGTGAAGCCCAAGGAAAAGGAGAAGGAGAAGAAGGAGGAGAAGCGTCCAGAGAAGAAGCCGGACGAGATGCAGTTTAAGACGAAGATCGGTCGGAACATCCACAAGACGGTGATGACGATGAAGTCGAAGCAGGTGGAGCGCAACGAGCTCTTCACGCCGGGTCGTATGGCGTACGTTATCGAGCTGGACGACGAGAACGCCGAAGTGGACATACCGACGACTCTGATACGCAGCAAAGCGGACGTGCCGACCGTGGACGCAACGCCGACGCTCACCACGAACGACATCGTGATAAACAAGCTCGCGCAGATTTTGTCCTATCTTCGTCAGGGCAGCAGGCACGGCAAGAAGGGAAAGAAGAACAAGGACGGTCGCGCGAGGCCGGAGGAGGGGGTCGAGGCTGAGACCGCGGTGAGGACAGCTCAGGAGGACAGCATTTACGGCGATATAGGCGACTACGCGCCGTCAGTGAGCAGCAAAAAGGAAACAGGTCATCAGCGCGACCAGAAGAAGAAACAGGGCTCGTACTTCAACAAACCCGCTGAGACGAGTACGAGTGTCGACGAGACAGTCAACGCGCCCCAATTGCCGAGCATTCTGGCAGTGGTTGGTGAAGGAATCGGACCTCCGAAGAAGGGAGCTCTTCTAAACAAATTGGCGGCCGAGCCCGAGGGATACGCCGAGTGTTATCCGGGATTGGACGAGATGCAGGATGCGATCGACGACTCCGACGACGAGGTCGACTACACGAAGATGGACCTCGGCAACAAGAAGGGACCCATCGGCCGATGGGACTTCGACACGCCCGAGGAATACAGCGAGTACATGAACAACAAGGAAGCGCTGCCCAAAGCGGCCTTCCAGTACGGCGTGAAAATGGCCGACGGCCGACGGACCAGGAAGTACAACAAGGAGAAGAACGAAAAGGCCGAATTGGATCGGGAATGGCAGAAAATTCAGAACATCATGAACAAGAGGAAACCCTCGTCGAGCAACGCGGAGGGCGCGCCCGAGTTCAAAGTTCCGAGATATTGAGACGGCGGCATTATAATTCGTCGATCGGATTGATCGGCTATCGACTATTTTTTATTTGGTAAAAAACAAAGATTTCCCCTGTATATTGAATAGGTTTAATGTCGGCGATCGTGCGAAATGTAAATTATAACGCGAGGATTTAACGATCGCTTTGTAATATTCGCGAAGTAGACGAAACTGTCGGTGGGTCGTGTAGAGCCTAAAAAGAAAAAATTGTAAGAGAAAATATATGTATTATCGATGCCCTTGATCGATTTTGTTTTAGCGATTATGCCCAACACGTTTCTTCTCAATTAATTTCATTTATTCACGTAATCATTTATTTAAATACTATGTAACATTTTACGTAAGATAATATACTAAACTATATACATATAACCGGTACCCCTTTTTTGTTCGTTGTTTACCTTCAAACAGTTAAAGTCACTTGCTCCTAGTATGCTCCGACGATCCTAGCTAGGATAGTGAACTAAGCGAGACGATCCTTCCTCACATTCCTCTAATCAACGACTGCTGCGCTTACGCTTCAACCCTTTCCTAAGGTATTACGAGTAGACTTGGTTTGTTTTGTTTTGTTTTTAATCAGATTTAAGTAAACTACATTAAGCGGCACGATAGAGGAACTATTTCGTAAAACCTTTGTTGGACTATCGACCTCGGATAATATAAGTCGAGTTCTCGAAAGAGAGAAAGAATTGAATATAAGGATTTTCTTTTTTTTCGGTTTTATAGTTACTTTTACGCACATCTATCAGCATATTCTTAGCTTTTGAGAAAGCTCCTCTTTTTTTTTTATATTCATTAAAGATGGCAGGGTTTCCTCGTCTTTGAATAATTGGCATTGGCTACGAGACTAACTCCGAGGTTCGAACGGCTTGCTTGCCCCGGACAGCGTGACCACGTGGAAGCCTAACGATGACGATATACTCTTCGAAGCGATTCTCTTTTTATTTATTTTTTACCTTTTTTTTTATTCTGGAGTCAAAGGGTGAACGATCCGTACGTCGCTAAAGCTCGAACGAAAATTTGCGAATCGTCCAGGGGACAGATTTTTATTTTAAATACCGCAAAAGCGTACGAACGACGTTGCTACGTAGAGAGAAGCGTAATCGGCTTAAGGATTACAATAATCAAAAATAATGACGATTAAACTTAAATGTCGCAATGAATTTGAGCGACTTGGAAGCAACGACACGCATTCCCCCATTCTCGACGCGTCCCGGCGCTTTTAAGCTTTTTTTTTAATCTCGTGTTTTAAGCTTTTTTTATAATCTTGTGTTGAAGCTTGTGTTTTATTTTCTCGTCCGTCGTCCCATCGGGGGGCCGGGTGGGGGAGGTTGATAATGAAGTTTTATCTATTTTAATTGAACCGGCGGTCCTTTCCTCGGTTTCCCGAAACGAAACAAACTCATCGACGTTTGCGCAATCGCGGTTCCGAATGCGTAATCGATTGTGTGATTGTGTGCGTGGGACTGTGGCGCTTCACGCCGCGTTCGGAAGAACGCCCATGGCGTAGGTGCTCCCTATTCCCAAAATAATAAGCATTACGAGCATGAACATGAAAGGCGTCGAGTGATTCGCCGACGACTGAACGGTCTTCGGTGATCCGTCCGCGGTGAAGTTTCTGCCCCAAATACCGAAGGTCATCAACCCCTTGCAACTCTTCCTCAGGCTGTACTTCAAATTCGCGTGGGTCTGATTCAAATTCGTCGTGAGGAAAGTGAAGTCCGTGGCGTTCAAGGGCTGAAGATCCGTGTTTATGCCCATCGGCATTCGATGGAAGCTCGGACCGACAGTAAAGTTGCCGGCAATCACGATCGAGTTGAACGTCACCGGATGGGCGATTATCTCGTTTATGTCGAACCTCTTGCTGCAACTCTCCTCGGTCTCGTCGGTGCACGATATTATGCTGCAGATCTCGACGCCTCCGGTTCCCTTGCCGTTGAACGAACGAACTCCGTTGAAAACAGCGAAACGATATCTGAAATAATAATAGCAGTGATTATAAAATTATTATAATAATCATATTTGAAATCTTTGGTCGCAGACTGTAAAGATAAATTGTAAATTTAAAGTACTGGATCTTGAAATTTGCTTACGTTACTCACATTAATCGAACATTGTTGGATTTTTTTCATACACTTAAAATAGCAGATATTAAAATTTACAAAATATTCGAATAAGAAATAAAATTTCACTGCAAAATTGCAATGCACATCTGTTCGCAATTTCATTAACAGTTGACGTTAAAAAAAGCTTCCAATACCGTTTAAATTAATTTTCAACAAAAATTGTTTTTTACAGTGCAACAATAAAATTTCCTCGGTGAAATTTTTTACCGTTCAACACCGACGGACGAAGTGCACAAAAGTACAATACAATTATTTAGCGATTATCGACCCGCCGATCGACGTACCTGTAGTACTTTACGTTGTTGGTACTGAGGCTGTTCTGGTGGATCGTGTCGGTGGAGAAGTCGCAGCAGAGCCCGCGATCGCAGAGGGTGAGCGAGTAAGTGCCGTTGGTGGGTGGGAAGAGTTTGCTCGTGTAGGGTGCGACGTCGTCGCTGAGGAGTTTCTGTTGGGGGACAGGTTCGGGGCCGTCGATGGTGGGTATCTCGCTCGCGGGGAAGAGGTAGGTCATGGACTCGGTGGGGTCGGCGCGTTGGTTGCGGCGTCCCCCGACGATCCGCGGGATCTTCGAGACGAGGAGAGCGTTGACGCGTTTCTCGGACCACATGCTGTTCAGCGAGCCGTCGACGCCGGCGTAAATGCCGCTGCCGCCGCTGCCCCTCGACGGGTCGTTGTAGCCGGAGCCGAGGAAGTTGACGTTGTTGGCGTACGACCAGGCTGACTGGATCTCCGGGGCGGTAAGGAAGGGAAGCTCGGAGAACCACTCGCTCGAGAAGACGACGTCGGTGATCTTCGAGTCGCGGAGAAGCTGCAGCGCCGGTTTCTCGAAGAGTATGTCGAAGCATATGAACTGGCCGAAGGTGACGTCGAAGTCGGTGCGGAAGGTCGATAGCTCTGGCTCGACGGTGACGTTGAATCCGGGCTCACCGAAGAGATTGTACTTCCGGTACCTCGCTACCACCATGCCGGTCCGGTCGAAGACCACGTTCGTGTTGTACAGCTGGTAACCGTCTGTGTTGCACGTCTTCATCTCGCTCGTGCATTTCGCCTTCTCCCGTACGTTCACCACTATATAAGTGGTGTATTGCTTCGCCGCGCATGATATGGCCTTCAGTGCCTACCGACACAGAAAAATCGATAGAAACTTGCGCTCTTTTAATTTCACGCTCTCCTGACCCTCTCGCACAACCCTCTATCTATATCTTCTAAAATCGTTATACGATAGACTCAAGGATTATTATTTGCGGAAAAGGTTGAAAAGTGTGAGATAAAAAATTACTAAATAAAATGACAAACATTTTTGGTTGAAAAGTTATTTTGAAAAAAAAAAAATGAAAATCTTACCTGCATAACTGTGGACGTATCGTTCTTGCATGGCGTCACGCGATCCTTGGGATCCGGAACGTAGGAGCTGTGCGGCAAGTAACGGGTCCTCTCCTCGGCCGGAAATGATCTACCGGCGGTCAAACTTCCCTCCGGGAAAACTATTATGTCGACTTCCTGAGGGTTCGATCGTAGGGCAATAGAAAATTTGATTCAACAGTGTGTACATATATACATATATCTATATATATACATGTATATATGTATATGCATATATACTTATGTGAAACAAATAATTTGCTTTTTTTACTCTTTCGAAAATAAAAACTAAAAAGAACATAACAAATGAAAAAGTAAATAGGCTTACCTATATATATAAATAACTTTAACCGATAAAATGTATTATTCGTTTTTTTCTCATACTTATATATATATATAGTTATATTCTTCGATGGATGATCAGTTAAGAAAATTGGCAAGATTCCCTTACGTGCTCACTGGCTTTCTTCAGAAACTTCACGTAGTTCTTGGCATTCGCGTTCGCTATGACCGTCCCATTGTCACCCTTAGTCACCGGATGGTACTCCACAGCCGCACCTACGTAGTACGGCGACGATGACGACGATGCCTGAAAATTGTTTTTATTCTTGCTTAATCTAGAATATTTTTCTGAGTTCTTTTTTTATTATCAAAATTTACTCTCAGTTTTTATTCTATCCTTAAACAAAAAACTAACGAACTACGATGTAGATCGTGTTTGCATATAGACGAGAAATTCCGACCGGCCCCAACAGCCGTTTTCGCTATCGTATTGATTTCCGTCATAACGTTTCTGGTACACGGCGTAACTCCATCTCTCCCTCTCTCTCTGTACGCTCGAGAGTTTCGAGTTTGTTCGAAACACACAGGCCCCGTGACACGAAACACATCTCGGTGCAGCGCACGCTTTCCTCGATTATAAATTATTGATTAACGGCCAGTCTTAAATAAATTGGCCGCGCAAAAAAAAAAAAGAAAAAACTCGTTTAATACTTTATCTTGAAATTTTTTCATCTTCGACGAACCTCGGCAGGTTCCCCACTTTCGACACGCAATCCAAGTCGTCACAGTCCGAGGCAATACGATTAACATCATTAATTAATTATAATATATTCTTTATTTAATTTGTTTTTTTTTTTACCTGGAGCGTTATCCGTGCTGAGAGAAGGATGCCGAAGAGGCACACGAAACTCTTTCCGCTCATTCTTCGAATTCTACGGGGAACAAAAAAAAAAAAATTGACAACGTTAAGTAAAAAATAATGAAACAAGCCAATCGATCGCAGGTTCGAGATGGAGAGAGCGATAGATATATACAATGATTTCGTTTCGAGACGGAAACAAGACAGAGCGTAGATCGTTTAGTCGATCGCGGGGCGAAACTGTGCCGTGCGCAATATAATCTCTCACTGGGTTACTACGACGAAGCGCTCCTTCCGGTGTCTCGGGCGGTAGAGAGGAGCGAGCGAGATGCGCGCTTCAACTCATGCGCCCGAAAACCATTCGGCGCGAGCTTAGCGGGCGAGGGGGGGTCGCGGCTCGAGAGCAAGGTACGAGATCCGCGAAGAGAGTTGCGTAGAAAGGACCGTATGGATCTTCACGCCTAATCGCTAGATATGTATATATCGCTCGGTCCCCAAGACGAACCAGTACGAATTAAAGTGTCTATACAAAAATAATGATAATAATAATATCTATACAGAAAAAAAACGTTTGGTTTCAAGAGAACAATACGAAAATATAATAATGAAGCGTGTATATAAAAAAAATTAATAATAAAGATAGAGAAGAAAAGGTGTGCTTTCGAGAGAACAATTCGTAGATATAATAAAGGAGCGTGTATATATAAAAAAATAATAATAACGATAGCGAATAAAAAGTGTCGTTTCGAGAGAACAATTCGAAGATATAATAACGGGCCGTATATATATATATAAAATTTTTTTTAAACAATAACAACGATAGAGAGAAAGAAAAGTGTGGTCTCGAGAGAACAATTCGACGATATAGTAACGGAGCGAATATATGTAAAGAAAAAAAGAAAACAATAACAACCAGAGAGAAAAAGTGTTCGAGAGAACAGTACGAAGATACAATAACGGAGCGAGGATCGTTTACGGGAGCACGAGCGCGCGCGGTCCTTCAGTCTTGGCGAAACGACGGTATGTGAGAGCGTCGAGAGCGTCGGCGGGGGTAGAAGAAATATCGGCGGCGCCCCGTCGAGCGGCCGCCGCTGCCGGAGGAGAGAGAAATTGCCTCTTCTACGTCGAATCGACGCGCCTGACCTCGCCGAGGTCGCGCCGAGGTGGGATTGACTCGAGAATCTTCGCGCATGTGTCCCGGGTCAATCCCGACATCCGTGAAAAACCCGACCAGCATCCCTCGCACGCCCATTCGATCCTCGCCGCGGGAAATACACACCGGAGCGCACAGGCTGTGCACGGCTTTTTGAGGTCTCCGTGTCTATTTGTAGGCCAGGCTGGATCGGTAAAGTGGACGGCGAATCCCTCGCTTTGCCCTTCCCACGATGTCGCGGCTCAATGACTGGAAGCAAAAAAATTGGAAAATAATAAAATTAGAAAAAAAAGTGAATCATCGATTGGTCGAGGTTGCGTGGCTTCCCCCCCCCCCCTCTCCGGCCGGCGTCCGCGACCACGGACAATTCGCCGTCCGTTGTCCCGAGTCGACGCCGCTCGGCCACGGAAAAGTTTGTAACGCCGCCCCGCTGTCGTCAACCGGCGAGAAACCGCACGTACCGCGCATTCGATTCAGTGACCTGCCGAGACGGAAACACTCTTCTGCTATGTATATTTCGCAATTTAGTTTAGGTATGTGTGTGTGTGTGTGTGAGTGTGAGAAGCGGGTTGGACGTAGCAGCACGAAACGCGCTGTAACGCTGTTTGAGGAGCGACAATGTACTCGCTCTCCCATTGCCGTACTCGAGGCGGCTCACCCTGCTTTTCGACCTCGCGTGATTCACGAGTAGCCACTTCGCTCGACCATTTTTCGACGAAGTGGAACGATCGATTTTTTTTCTCTTTTTTTCGTGTCTTTTTTTTGTATGGGCATTGCTCCGTGCGGTGTTAGGATTTTGGGCCTGCGAAATTTTGGGCCTCGTGCTAGAAAAAGTATTATTCGTTTCTTGAGTCTTCGCGGCTGGGAGCCTCGCGATAAGTGTGACTACGCAGACCGGGGCCTCTGCGACCTCAACTATTCGATGCATACGAATATATTTCTATTCGAAATATAAATTTCGGATTTTCGAATAGTCTTCTATTCAAAACATAAGTTCCGGATATTTGAATAGATTTCTATTCGAAATATAAATGTTTACTATTTCGGATAGTCTTCTATTGGGAAATGTAAATTTGTAATAACAACAGCACGCTATATATGTTGACGATAAAAATATTATGTTATACAAATACAATATCGTGAACGTTACTCTTCGAAGAGTATGTTTCCGAATCTCTATACCGAATTTTTTATACTTGTTCGTTTCGAACGAAATGTGACCGCAAATTAAGTCGACGGGTATAAAAGATCGCCGAGATAAGGCAGCGAGCGCGTGAAACGGGCTTTGTCCCGCAATAAAAGTCTTAACCGCGGCTCGGTATATTCCTTTATCTGCTGTTACGCACCGTTCAAAGTCCGTTCCGCGATTGAAGGAGCAACCGTCTTTGCGCAGCTGGTTGAAATACGATCGAACAAGTACCGCGAAATAAAAATTGCAGAAAATTGTTTCTGGAGCTCGTCGACGAAGAAAATTCGCTGCACGAACGGTGCCCGGAACGCCGGCGATCAGCTGTTCGGAGCACCCACTGTCTTTCGCCACGCAGAATGCCTCGTCGAAGAGCTCCGTCGGTAATGCAGGTTTTCTCGAGCAACTTTTACTTCCGGCCAAGATGTTTACTTTAATGTACACTCCACGAGATTGAAACTATGTCCGTCGTAGAGACCGAAATCGACCGCTTCTCTGTCGGAGAAACTTGTTTCCCTATACGTGCCACCGGCAGCGAAAGGATTAATGCAAAAAAATGAATGCCGCGTCGTACCTGCTAACTGTTCGTCGAAGCACGGAGTGTCGACGCAGACTGAATGCGTTCTACTCTGTTTATCTCCCATGTTTACGACGCAGTATCTCCAAATAGAAAAAAAAATACATCGATACGATAAATGTAATTGAGATTTGAACAAAGACTCGCTCGTATGTACGAATCTCGATGTGTAAACCATGGGATTTATGACTTCGTTAGTAAACACGAATCGTAATAATAATAATATGGACAAATGTGTCGAAGTATCCGCTCGCAAAACCAAAACTTCATTGTTCGGACGGCTTCGATCGGTAAGGTAGAATTGCTGAATAAAAAAAAAAGAAACGAATTAAAAAAAGAAACCGTCGATGGGATGAATGTAATTAAGAGTTGAACAACGATTCGCTCATGTGCCTGCCGCTCGACGTAAACTATAGAAGCTATGACTCCGTCGGTAAACACGAATCATAATAATAATAATAAAATAGATGAATACATGGATTCGTTTATTCCGTGTTGTAAGGCGTGTAAGCTCCCTAAGGACAGCGTGTCACAAAATACATAATTGTCTCGAAGTAATCGCTCGCTAAGCCTACACTTCATTGTTCGGGTGGCCTCTGCGTCGGTAAGGGAGAGTCGCTGAAAGAAAGAAATAAATGAAATGAATAAAAAAAAGAAAATGAAGTAAATAAAACTCGTTGACGAACTTCGTCCGAGTGGCGATGAGAGCATTTATATTTTTTAATTAGCATATATATATATATATATATATATATATATATATATTTATATATATATATATATATATATATATATATATATATATATGAATGTTCGTACGTGACGCAGAGCCGTGCCTGACGGCTCCTGATTCTCCGTGCCGGATCGAAGCTCGCGCGGGCGTGTACCGGGTCATCGTACCGCAGGGGCCGCGCACCTGAAACATGCATACACGTATATTCAACGTGTGCACCAATCAATAAACGCTTCTGATTCTGACAAGTGTTTCCACTTGTAAGCAGCGCGAAGTTTTTCGAGAGGTTTACGCGTCCCTTTCCTGCCGCCAGTGTGTAAAATAAAATTTGCCGATGACTAAAAATATCAGTTTTACAAAAGTTTTATTCGATCGAAATCTCAGTACGTCGCGATATGCCAAAAATCTGAAAAAAATCAACCGTATTAATTATTTCAAGACGTTTCATTTTCATAATAATAATAATGCCAAAAAGTGATTAAAAAATTATTTCAAAAATTAATTCTTTTAAAAAAATCAGACAACCTATTACTCTGTTATTTTTAATTAAATCCTCAATTTTTTTAGAAGCCATATGAATTTTTTTAAAATTCATGTGTATGTAGAAAATCAATGAATTGATTTGAATAGAAAAAAAAACAAACTTTACTGATTATTTGTTGAACAATTTTTTTTTAGCAATTATTTAACAAATTTTTGACATTATTATTACGCGAAATTGATGTTGTGTGCACCCCTAATGGAGTTGATTTTTTCAAATTTTTGTACCATAGGAAAGTGTTCAAATTTTCACTGAATCTCACTTTTGGCTGGCAATGTACGTGTGAAGCATCCTTAAAAAACAGTCTCTTAAAGCTTTGAAGTACAGCGTATCATAGATGATATACCGGTTTGAATTCAGAAACAATGCATTAATAACCAACCGATGTATTTAAACTTCATACTTGTAAGAGAAGAAAAATAAATACATGTTTGTTTCAAAGGGTTAATAATCTTATCGCCGTTTCCGTACAACGAGCTTGGTAACGAGCTAATGCCCCCGGGAAGTCCCGACAGCGTCCTCGCAATCCTACTTCTGACGCGCTAATGAACGATGCCGATTAGGCTCGATACACGATAAATTTAAGTGATGAGTCTGCGAAAAAAATGATCCGATGTGGGGCGAGGGATGTTGCACGCGCTCGACAGTCTGGAACGGTCTCGGGCGCCAATGACGATTCGAGAATTCATCCGAACACGCGTATTTGTTGCGCAAGTGATCAATGTTATTCCCCGGCTGTGCGATGATAGTTCGCAATCGGGAAGGACCTCTGAGCTCGAAACCGACTCGAACCGGCTCGGACGTGACGCCAAGTCGCCTTATCGGCGACCCACGACCCAAAAAGAGATTCTTTCTACGCAACCAACCGGTTTGCACCGGTACATTGGTTATTAGCGATATCGCGATCCGGTTAAGCCACTACAATGTTAAACTTCCAATTTTATTACATAATTTTATTTACCAAACATGCGATCGAAACGTCCGTTAAAAATTTGCGATTAGCGTTGTTAAGATGTGTAACTTTTTTTTCCATGAAAAAGAAAATCGATAGCGAAAAGCACATTCGAAAAAAAAATTCAATTTTTTGCGAATGGGATTTTCGATACTATTTTTTTTTCATGGTAACAAAAATTAACATCCTCATAAGAGGACGCGCCTGATTAATACGATGATAAAAATTTTGCATATCAAAAATATATTACTAAATCCTATCGAATCATATTACTAGGGTGCAAAAATTATGAAAAAATGTACCAAAAAATTTCACTTAAAAAAAAGAAAAGAAATGTATTTGATTTTTTCTGTGTACGATCCGCTAGAAGATCCACGAACAAATTCGCAATGTAATGGATCGATTATCGATAAGAAAAAATGCATCGCGTAGTCTCGAGGAGGAGGGGGTTTGAGGTCCTGACCCTCGTGCGGAGATAGCGCCGCGTCTTATATAAAGTAGTGCTCCCTCTCCTACGGTTCAGTAAACTTTCAGAGTGGAACTGACGGTCGATAGTTTCTAACAGTCGCCGTGACTTAACGTTGATCCTGCCTATCGCTCATTTCTACCTTCTCGCCTCGGCGCTTCAGACTAACTCGATAAATAACAATTCAGTTTTAATATTAAATCCGATGCTGACAAGCAGACCCTTCGTTTATCTTCCCAAACGAGCGTTCGCCGTGTACTCCGTAAGTTTATCAATAAAAAACGAAATAATAATAATAATAACAATAACAGTAAATACCTTAAATTTTTAATTGCTCGCCGAAATGTTCGAACTAGTTCGCAGAATTAATTCGTACTCGTAGGTAAATATTCGCAATTACGAAAATCAGGACGACGTAGTATAATAACAAAGATAATTTTTATTTGGGAATTGATGAACTATCCATATGTTTCGTTTGGACGATAAAGCTATTAAATTATTCGATGAAAGGGTTAAATTAGCTTATACGCATTTTTTTAATTTTAATTTGTGGATCGATGTGAATTCCACCTGAATTCAATAACGGTGTGGGTAGTTCGAGCCTCTGTAAATACATCCGCGTACGATTCGCAAACGGCTTGGACACGTTGAATTTAATACCTCGCGCGAGCCAGGCGTTGATATGACCGGCACACTGTTATTTCGTGTCTCCTGTTACTTCCAGCGCTTTATTTGATACACCGGCGAGAAGCTTTTGTTCGCACACGCACTGTAGAAATTAATCACAGGTACGTAATAATTGGCACGTAAAATTGGTAATTTGTACGCACGCTGACTAACAATCGCCTCATTATTTCTCTCCGATAGCCACCAGATAACTCGATAATATAAATAAAAAGGTAAACAAATAATATAATTGAAATAGCAAGTTTGTAATTGACTCGATCAGCGATCGGACAGCCCGATATATCTATTTTTTAAACGGGTAAAAAAAATGAAATTGCAAGTTTGACTGTAAATTGACTCGATCTCCTCATACCTCATAATCAATGGGTAATCATCGAGGATGTAAATGAAATTTCATTATGTATCCCATCAGACGGCGATGGCTCAGCTGAAGGTAGCCATTATAGGTCAGAGCAACTTCGCCGCCGAAGTTTACAAGCTGCTGAGGCAGGACGGTCACAAGATAACGGGTGTCTTCACCATACCGGACAAGAACAATCGCGAGGATCCTCTCGGTGAGAATTTTCGAAACATTTGACCCTTCGACCTGCACCCATCCCTAGCGAATCTCAATGTGACGAAGTTCATCAAATCAATCCGAATCCATTATCAATGCACTTTCTGAAAAAAAAAATTAAACAAAATATTAAAAAGTTATTCGTAGAGAATTAAAAAAGAAATAGTAACTTAAAAAGGTGCTTACAGTTCAAGTTCTTTGCGGATTCGTAGACGATTTTTTTTTATCTTGACTTCGCTTCGATCGCAGCGAGCACGGCTAAGGCTGACAACACTCCGGTCTTCAAGATCAAGGCCTGGCGGAGCAAAGGCGTTCCGTTACCCGAGATACTCGGACTCTACAAGAGCATAGAAGTGGATCTCAACGTTCTTCCGTTTTGCAGTCAATTCATCCCGATGGAAGTCATCGATCATCCTCCGCACAGAAGTATTTGCTATCATCCGTCGATTCTTCCACGGCATCGTGGCGCCAGCGCTATAAGTTGGTAAGCCATCGTGGTATTATTATTGTTATTATTATATTATTATTATTTGTTTACAAAATTGTACTATTAGAAAGTAAAATGGATCAGGAGCATGTGTATGGTAACTAATAACAGACGGAGAAAGGCCGCACTCGCACGTGTCTGTCGACCGTGCAAACCAAGGCGCGAGACCGTTGAATATTGCATTTCCTGACTAGCTATAAACCGCTTCGGAGCATTAACCGGTTCACGTCGGCACTCCGCATCGGATTTCCAGATATCGGGCGTCGATTTAGTTTTTTTTTTTCTAATTCAACATTCATCGAGCCTGCATTACGATAGATTGACGACTAAGTCGACTTGCCTCGGATGCTTGTAATCTTGGCTCAATATTGAGTCATCGATCCTCAAAGACTTTAATCCAAATGGCTTCTAGATATTCTTTATCTGTCGGCCCGGCGAATTATTTCCTTAAGTTAAATAATAATAGTAATAACAACAGAGCTAGGCGGTATTTTAAGTACCGGGTACTTGTTTGGTACTTCAAATACCAAAGTACTTTCTTACGATTTCAAGTACCAAGTTCAAGTACTTTTTGAGTGCACGCTCACATTACAGATGCTCGATGAGTAGCATCACATCCTTCTATTAATATATCATTATCTGTCCAAACTTTTCATTAAGTATCACTTTAACGCGAATTTATATTTAAAAATGTATTTTTAAAAAATCCCATTACAAAAAATGAGAAGGGGCGAAAAGGTACGCTTTTCATTATTTTTCATCGATTTTATTTTTAATGAAAAAAGTGAAGAGTCGGTGAAAAATAGTACGCGTAAAAATAGATTTGTTACAATGAAGAAGCCATGTGCACGCTACTGAACACCGTTTTTTTAAAGCAAGAAGTACTTGAGAAATACTTCAGGTACTTGTGTTATTTTGTACTTTGCACTCGAAGTATTTTTTGGTACTTTGCCCAGCTCTGAGTAATAATAATGATAATGTGAAGTGTTGGATTAATTTGTATATTGTGGCAATTTTCCAGGACTCTGATCGAGGGCGACAAGGAGGCGGGTTTCTCGATATTTTGGGCGGACGATGGTCTGGACACCGGTCCCATCCTCCTGCAGAAGTCGTGTTCGGTGAAGCCGAACGACACGCTAGACAGTCTGTACAACAACTTCCTGTATCCCGAAGGCATCAAAGCCATGGGGGAGGCTGTGAATCTCGTGGCAACGGGCAAAGCCCCGAAGATCGTTCAACCCATCGAGGGGGCGAGCTACGATCCGTTGCTGAACAAGAAGGAACTTCAGCGTCTCGACACGACCAAGTCCGGCGATGGCCTGCACAATTTCGTCCGAGCGTTGGACAGCACGCCGGGCGCGTGGACTCTCCTGAACGGCGAGGAAGTTCGGCTCTTCGGGTCGTCCGTGTGGACGTCGAAGAAGCCGGAAGGCGAGCCCGTCGAGGTCGACGGACTGAAGGGCATCATCCACGAAGCGGGACTCCTCATCCAGGCTGCCGACGGCACATGCGTCAATATCGATCGAATAAAAATCGGCAACAGAACCATTCCGGCCTCGAAGTACGGGAAAATGGACGAGGCATCGACCAGCGTTGATTTCACTGAGGAGGAAAAAAAATCTGTCGATACGATAAGGCAAACTTGGGCGAATATTCTCAATGTCGAGGTCGTGGACGAAACGGACTTTTTCGCTTGCGGTAAGTAAATAGCAATTTTTTGTTCAAGTACATCAATTTATAAAAATTTAATTTGATTTTTAACTTTTTTCATAAATAAATTTATGGCCTTTTCACAAATATATATAACAATTTATATAGACTTAATTCAATTTTTAATTTTTTTATAAACAATTAAATATTTACCGAACCGATCTCGGAAAGAAACGAACTGATGAATTGCGGATTGAAACAGGAGCCGGAAGTATGGACGTCGTGAGGATGGTTGAGGAAGTGAAGGATCTTCTGGGCATCACGATGCAGAACACGGATGTGTTCATGTCGCCGACTTTTCTTGAGTTCGCGAAGGCGGTCGTGCTGGCCGGTAGAGGAGCTTCCGGTGCGGGCCGGGAAGCCAAGTACGATGCGGTCGAGGTCCGAACGAACAACATGGACCTGAGATTTCCCAGGCAGCTGTTCATCGACGGGGAGTTTGTCGACGGCCACGAAAAACCCATAGCGTCGATCGACCCACACGACGAGCGGATTATATGCGAGGTGGAGAGCGGCTCGGCCGACGATGTCGATCGCGCGGTCAAGGCTGCCAAGAGAGCCTTCGACGAAGGGGAGTGGAGTAAAATTAGCGCCAGGGAGAGAGGCGCTTTGCTCTTCAAGTAAGCCCGCTGCAGAATTTTCCGCCATTCTATAAAAAAAAAAATAAAACAGAAAATAGACTAAAAATTAATTGGTACGTTGCTCAAGATCGCGCGTGGGCAGTAAAAAAAAGCCTTGCATATTTAACAAACGTTCCTCGATCACAAACGCCCACAATCTTTTCGTAGTCATTTTACAATTTTTTCTTTATCGAAAATATTCACAAAAAAAGTCGTGAAATTAACATGAAAAAAAGAATGCTGGATCTTTGTGAACAGGAGAAGTTCAGTGAATTTACAAATCTTATTTACTGTGTAGTAAAAAAAAATACTAGTTTAAAATATTAATTTTCACCGTGCTTCCTCATTGCTCAATATCGCTCGTACAGAGTAAAAAAATGTCCTGTGCATTCAACAAACATTTCTCGTCCACAAACGTTCACAATCTTTTTCGATTCATTTTACAATTTTAATCAAAAATATTCTATCGTTTCCAAAAAAAAATTGTAAAATTAACATCAAAGAAATGGTGGATCTTTGTGTATAGGAGACATTCATTTAGTGTACAAGCCCTATTTACTGTGTCATTTCTCGATTCTAAACAAACAAAAAAATTCGACTTTTTCTTTTTTACAAAAAATATCTGAAAAACGTTTTTCTTCCTCTACGAGGAAGCGACTCATCGAATGAACATCAATATAAAAAAAAAAATCTTATTATCTGATCGGTCGCAGATTGGCGGATTTGATGGAGCAGCACAAGGAGGAATTGGCGACGATAGAGAGCATAGATTCCGGTGCGGTCTACACGCTCGCCTTGAAGACCCACGTCGGAATGTCAATAGAAACTTGGCGATACTTCGCCGGCTGGTGCGACAAGATCCAGGGCACGACCATACCGATATCCCACGCTCGTCCCAACAGAAACTTGACCTTCACGAGAAAAGAGCCGATCGGCGTTTGCGGTCTCGTTACCCCGTGGAACTATCCTCTGATGATGCTCTCGTGGAAGATGGCCGCTTGTCTCGCGGCCGGTAACACGGTCGTCATGAAACCGTCCCAGTGCTCGCCGCTGACGGCGCTAAAGTTCGCCGAACTTTCGGTCAGAGCGGGAATTCCCAAGGGCGTAATAAACATCGTGCCCGGAAGTGGTTCGGTCACCGGTATGGCTATCGTCAATCATCCGACGATAAGGAAACTCGGTTTCACCGGCTCGACCCAAATCGGCCGGACCATAATGAAGAACTGCGCCGACAGCAACTTGAAGAAAGTCTCCCTCGAACTTGGAGGAAAGAGCCCGCTCGTCATATTCGAGGATGCCGATCTTCAGCAGGCCGTCAGACTCGGGATGAGCGGCGTTTTTTTCAACAAAGGAGAAAACTGCATCGCCGCCGGTACGTTCCTGTAATCATCATAATCAATCCAATATTATATGAGTATAATTATAATAATAACCAGCTGTTATATTGGCTCGCGCGCTTCGATTCAATCGACATGAACTTTATCATTATGTAGATAATGACTGAGGTTGTACAGATAGGCCGGCCTTGCTGCCTGAGATACTTTATCCGGCTAATGGATTTTATAATTTGGCCGGCTAATCCGGTTTTTCCGGTCAAACTATATTAGCCAGCTAAGCTAATACAAATTCCGAAGTATTTTCGCCCGCTGAACACGATTCAGTTCGCGATTTCCTACAATAAATTTTGCAACAAATTTTGACGGTTCCGATTTTATGGGGTGTTGAGAATTATTTATGTTACGAAAAAAGATGCAAAGTAATTTGCACATGACTTTTCCATTTGATACAATTCTGAGCATAACTTCCTCAAACTTACTTTCGACCTTTTTATATTCGGCGTTTCAAATTGGAATACTGTTCCAAATGTACCGAGGAAAAAATTGTACAAGTACTTTGGTCTTAGTACTTAGTAAAAGTACTTAAAGTACCGAAAAGTACTTTGGTACTTTAAGTACGTACTTCAAGTACCAAATAAGTGCTCATGTACTTTAAGTACTGCCCAGCTCTGCTATAAACCATGCAGGCCAACATAACCGCTAGTAATAATATATTTCAATAACAATAATAATAATAGTAACAGTAGTAGTAGTGACTCTATTAACAATACATAACATGTAACAGTTTTTTTTAAATTACGCAACAAACATTTCTCTCTTCACCTATATTGCATATTGCCAATTGGCCATCGACCCCAGTCCTTCAGCCATAATAATAATTTAATAATAATAATAATAATAATAATAATAATAATAATAATAATAATAATAATAATAATAATAACATTTTAATGTGAAGGTCGGCTGTTCGTCGAGGAGAGTATACACGACGATTTCGTGAAGCGCGTCGTCGAGGAGGTGAAGAAGATAACGATTGGAAATCCCCTGGACCGTAAGACCTCGCACGGTCCGCAGAATCACAAAGCCCACATGGACAAGCTCCTGGATTTTGTCCGTCGCGGTGTCGAGGAGGGCGCGACCTTGGTCCACGGTGGGAAGCGGCTCGACCGGCCGGGCTGGTACTTCGAGCCGACGATATTCACCGACGTCAGCGACGACATGTACATCGCCAAGGAGGAGTCGTTCGGTCCGATAATGATAATATCGAAGTTCCAATCGAGGGACACGGAGAGCGTGATTCGCCGAGCGAACAACACGGAGTTCGCCCTTGCCTCGGGAATCCTCACCAAGGACATCAGCAGGGCAATGCGCTTCGCCGAGAAAATCGACGCCGGGACAATCTTCGTCAACACCTACAACAAGACCGACGTCGCGGCGCCCTTCGGCGGCTTCAAGCAGTCCGGATTCGGCAAGGACCTCGGCCAGGAGGCTCTCAACGAATATCTCAAAACGAAAACCGTCACCATCGAGTACTGATAGTTATATAATCGTGGATCGACAAAAAGATAAGGCAACAAATTTATTAACACTTCATTGTTTCATAGTTCGTGGAACGAAAAAAAAAGAAAAAGCAAACAATTAATTAATACCTCGTTGTTTCGTAGTTAGTGAAACGAGAAAAAATACGAAAAAGCAAGAAATCAATTAACGCTTCATTGTTTCATAGTTCGACTCATCTTGTATATTCGATCAGATAAACTCACGGTCATTTCGGTTAGACAAAAAGAAACCATGAATAATGCTCGTATCGTTATATATATATATATATATATATATATATATATATATATATATATATATATATATATATATATATAGCAAATATTTTGGTACGCGAGTCTATGTATAAGTAATTATCGGTTGAAAATGTATTATTCAATTATTCGTGTTCGGCATGACATCGGCATGGCCATGCGCTTCACCGAGAAAATGGATGCGGCACTATCTTTGTAAACATCTACATTTGTATCTACAAATAAGATCGATGTTGACGGGCTGTTCGGCAGCTTCAAGCAGTCCGGATTCGGCAAGGACCTCGGCAAGGAGGCTGCAAACGAATATCTCAAAACGAAAATCGTCACTATCGTGCACTGATAGTTATATAATCGACGAAAAGAAAGAATTAACTACAAAACTTCATTGTTTCACAGTTCGACTCATCTTGTATATTCAATCGGATAAACTCACGATCACTTCGATCATAAAACACAAAATCACCTTGAAAAATGCTCATATTGTTATATATATGCATATATATATATATATCAAATATTTTGGTACTCGAGTCTATATATATAAGTTACTATCGATTGAAAATGTATTATTCAATTATTCGTATTTATGAATTGATTAAAGCAAGTATTGTGAAAAATGTTTCGTGGACAATTTTTTCGTACCGAGATCGAAGGTGTCGAGTGCTTTTGAAATTTGAGGCCTCGCGGCCCGAGGAGGGATACTCTCTGGTGAAGAAAAAAAAAAGAAGATGGACTCCCACGCATGCCGTATGTGTAAACACTTTTTGTGCGTGCCACTAGGCCTGTGGAACTCTCGGCTGCTTCGAGCGCACCCAGATGCTCTGACAAAGTTTTTTTTTTTTTTTTTTTTTGCGTCAGTCAAGTGTACATCAACGTCTCCCGCGATAGCTTCGACTCTATGCTTTCGTCGGTCAAGTTGAGAAATTTAATTGGAACATTGAAAGCCAGATTAAAAGATATAAAACAATTTTTTCTTCCCCCCCTTTTTTAACTTTAGTCGAGTGTCCATCAACGTCACCCGCGAAAGCTTCGACTCCATACTTCCGTCGGTCAAGTTGAGAAATTTAATCGGAACGTTGAAAACCAGATTAGTAGATATAAATCAATTTTTTTTTTTGCTTTTTTTTCGCTCTGGTCAAGTGTCTATCAACGTCACCGGCGATAGCTTCGACTCTAGACTTTCGTCGGTCAAGTTGAGAAATTTAATCGGGACGTTGCAAATAAGATTAGAAGATATAAGTCAGTTTTTAAAAATTATTTTCTTTCGCTTCAGTCAAGCATACATCAACGTCTCTGCGATAGCTGCGACTCTACGCTTTCGTCCGTTAAGTTGAGAATTTTTATCGAAACATTGAAAGCCAGATTAGAAGATACAAAACAGAATCGTACGCGCCCGGCTCGGTAAGTCGGGGCCGGGTAGATGTCCGGCCGGTTAAGGAGGGGGGATGTATATGTTATTAATATAAATTGGTATGCGAGAAGAAGTCACGCAGCGCGACGGAATTCCGGCCCTCTTTGCTTATCTCGTGTCAGCGGGTCACCGCATTCTCCCTCACTGGCCTGTCTCCCATTATTTCACGCATATATTATATTCCTATTGTCGAAATAGAATCTCGTCCGAGTATACGCTGGGATCGCCCACGGATGCGCGAACGTGGCCTATTCATAGCAGGTTTATACATAGATCAAAGCTTGGACCGAACAGCCCTTTGACCCTTTCCCTCCTGCATTGATGCCCCTGCATTAATTACCCTGAGATATTTCCACAATCGATATTGCCGATATCCCTTAAATGTTTTTTTTAAATCGCCTTAAAGTTGAATAAATTTTCTGTATAAAAAATGGACTGAGCATAAAACCAAAAAATTCCTGGAAGGAATGTCTACAGTTATCGCTATATTTTAACTTCTTTTCGACGAGAATTATTGGGCAGTGGAGCTAATAACATGGTCTTTGCATGACTTTCATTTCTCCGGTATGATCAATGTTTTTCAAAGCGAATTTATATTTACAGTCCTCCGAATCAAACCCATTTGTATTTTCTACTATTTTTTCGTATTCGCTCGGTTGATAATGAAGATTCAATTTTATTGTTTTAATATCCCTTAAGGTAAACGTCCCAGTGGCCGGACAAGGCGTGCGTGCAAGAGAGATGGAAGTACGATTTTTCATGCATGTCCAGGGACTGGGACTGCTCCCTTAATTAAGTGTTCGGGCATTGGTACGTTTGCCTTAAATCGTTTCCGTCCTGTATCAATTAACTTGGAATATTCCGACATCCTTTTAAAGTATATATTTTTTTCATTCAACTGCTTTAAAGTGGAATACATAAAAAAAAACATTGACTATATTTCGGGCAGAACTAGCTAAGCATCGCTGGCAGGCCAATGTCAACAGTTATCGGCATATTTAAACCTCCTTCCAACGAGAATTGTCGAACAGTAGAGCTAATAACATGGTTTTTGGGTAGGGGAAATATACGCAGTTATACCTGAAGGGTAGTAAGGTAAAGAAACGTGCCTCCGTTCGAGCTATGTCGAGAAAACTCCCGCCCAATCAAGCCCGAAGAAACGTCGAACCCGCGGGGGAATAACAGCGCAGCTGCGTCTCGTTTCTCTCTCTCGCAGAGCACATAAACATCTCGAGCCTGCCTCGTGCTCGCACCTCCCGACCCTTCCTGTCTGCGTTTCTTTTCCACCTTATACGAAACCGCGTCCGCAGCTTTTCGCCCTTTCATCCCCAACCGCTCCGAGAAACCATTCTTACAATGCGTGTACTTACGTCGTGTTGCGTGAGGGCGACCAAAGTTTTTGGCCTTTGAAGATACAAATTTTTCCCTCGAAGCCGCGACTCCGCCGATCCTGCACGATTCGACCGGACGAGCCGTCTTCGAGCTTCACTCACGATTCGATGAAACATTTTTATTCTACTTTATGCTCGATTTATCAACGTCTCCGGCGATCTTTCGGAGAATCGTCGGACGCCGGTCGAGGTCTCTGAGCGCAGACGCCGGAAAAAATTAGGTTAGTTTTTCGACTTCTTGATTTCACAGTCGCGAAATGCATTGTTTCCGATTTTTTAAAAATAATAATAAAAATGCTACTAACTCGTCGGGTCTGATATTGCACTCCCACTCTCCACAAATACGAAAATTAAACTCGCGAGAACGAGCGATGCGAGTAACGGTTGGAACAAAAGCTGTTGTCGTTTCTTCCTAATTCGACGGGTGGAGCGCGCGCGGCCATTACGCATCACGCTAGCAAACATAACAGCGTGTAACAAGCGTGTAGAGCAGTAGAGCTGCTTAACAGTCTGCTGCTTAACATATTCATCGCGAACCGGAAATGCAAATTTCTCGAGTGTCCCGCGGCTGGCGACTTGATCTCGGTACGCTGCCCTCTGACCCTTCGTAAAACAAAAAAGTATTACCAGGAGTTGGAGGTTTTTTTTTGTTCATCCACTTTGCAGGCCCAAAAAGTCGCAGCGGAAGTGCGCCATGTTTCACGATCTCTCAGCACTATTTTAGAACTTCATCGTTGCATAAAAAATAGATCAATATTTATAGTCTTATAAACAATGCAAATTTGGCTTAGGGCTGGCTCCACCTTAAAAAAAATTTATATGGAATTTAATGTACCGATACTGAAAGTTTTTATGCTAAAGCTGATACATTAAATTTAATGTACAATTGTGATGAAAAATCATTGGACCTTTACAGTGAAATAAAAGTAAATTATTACAAGTAAAGTGTATCTAAAGTTTCTATCATACTGTACGTTAACTTTTCATCACAATCGTCCATGAAATTTAATATACCAGTTTATCCATAAAAACTTCCGGTAACGTTACATTGCATCATACGAGTGTGCAATATTTAAGATTGTGTTGTAATTGTGAAGGTCGCGAAAGCCTGGACCTGCAGTCTTTAATGTGAAATATAGAAGAAAAAGAAATGTCCATCGATGCAATCTAATCAAGTTTGGGCGATGGTTAATGGATGCACGATCGCGAGCGTAATCTATCGAAATTCTGGCCGGCCGGAATGCCGAGGGGTCCGGAGATCGAGACGAGGGGTCCCCGTCGACGCAACCGCTCGACACCCCGAGAGCATGCGCTACAGCTAGACGAGTATAATATACACATGTATCGCCACTGTGACGCACCGTAACGGAGACTCCCGGAGGATTTTCTCTCTCGGTCTTTCTCGGAGACTCTAACTAACAGAAAGACAGGAAAAAAAAGAACAAAACGAGAGCGAGCGAAACGTCGAGCGAACGGTCGAAAGACGGAGGGAGAGAGGAAGCGGTGCCACCACGTGTTCAGGGGACTCCCCCCTCGATCCGCTTCTCCGCCTGGCTCACCCCTCGCTCCCCGAAACCGATTCAGTTTCCCTCCGAACGTCACGCCAAGTGGTTCGCGCTGTTTAGCCTATTCCCGACCAGTCGCTCGCTTATCCTCCATGTAAATATTATCGACATTTCTTTTTGTAACTTCAGTGACATTTTAGTAACTTTTTTTTTTTTTTTTTTTTTTTAAGGGAATACGTCGAGTTGCGAATTAAAGCGATTAGCTTTCCTTTTTTTGCACTGTGATTTCTTTTTGTTTATTTTCGCCCGTGGAGATCGATCAGCGTTTCGAAGCACTTCGGCATTTATCGTGCGCGCTCTCGGCCGTTAGCGGTGTGTTTGTGCCGTGTCGGTATCGCTCCGGCTCCGGCGACGGCGGAAACGAGGGAGTCCGTATCTTTGCGAGCCACGCGCTGCCGAACTCTCAACTCTCTCGGTGTGCACGCGGCGCGCAGTACCGGCAGACCGCAGAGAGATTACCCGAGATGATCGGAGCCTGTCCCCCGAACACTGTGCGGAGACAGACGCTACAGTTTGTATCTGATCGCGATTAACTCCGGGCTATCGGTGCCGCGCGCGACCACGTCCGTTAGGCTGTACGAGTCACGGCCTTAAACACATTGTTTATACCCCGGCGACTCGACCGAAGGGAATTCACTTATCGTACTTTTACGTAAAGTTAAAAAGAACAAAATTAGAGAGAAAAAAAATGCACAGCTGCAGATTCCCGGCGAAGCGATAAGATCCCCTTTTATCTGGAATCTCGTCTAAGGCCACAGATCGGGCCGGCGCGGCGAAGCCTAAGCTCGCGTCCGGTAGAGTTTTATTTTTCTCTCGGTAACCAAGATCGTAGATTAAAAAAAAAACACACATTTTTTTTTTGTTTTTTTTTAGGATGTCTGTAGGAGAGCGTGTTTGTTAAACTCTGCGTCGAAAGATACAAAGTATACGGAACAGGTGATGGAGGCTGAGTGGAGGGAAAACTTTAGGGGGTGCAACGGACCGGAGGGGTGGATTCTTGTACGCGCGTGAAGTACGTTATGGCAGATGTGTCTTAATTCTTTGGTATTATGCGAAGCAGTGTCTTTCTCACACTGAGAAAGTGTACAATAACTTTGTATTGTATGATATATATTTTTTTAGGGAATTGATATTTTAATAGTTCTTTTGAATCGAATCCACTTATATTTTCTACTACTTTTCGTATCTGCTCGATCGATAATGAAGTTTCAACTTTTTTCAAAATAGGAATAGATATCGCAAATTATATGCTCAATTTCTCTCAATTCTAGTTTAGTTTTTACCCGTCCAAGGTTTTTTGAATACGGGTATACGAAACATAAAAATGTATCAATTACAGTGAAAGCTACGACTTGAACCTCTCTGCAAGAAAATGGACAATAACTTTTTATTGCATGATTAATATTTTTCAGAGAAAATTGATATTTTATAGTTCTCTGAATCGATCCTATTTGTATTTTCTACAATTTTTTGTATCTCCCCGGTCGATAACGAACATTCAATAATAATTTTTCTTACCGAAGTATAAATATCGCAAATTAAATGCTCAATTTTTTGCAAACATAGATTAGTTTTTACCCAGCCAAGGTCTTTGAAATACCGGTATACAAAGTACACAAAAATGTATCACTTACAGTGAAGCTTTCGACTCTAGCTTCTATGCGAGAAAGTGTACAACAACTTTCTATTGTATCGTAAACAATTGCCACAGAAAATTTGTATTTTAAAGTCTTTTGAACCGACCCTAGTTGTATTTTCCCCTATTTTTCATATCTGCTCGCTCGACAATTCATACTTGATATTTTTTTTGAATAGCTCAATTAAACAGTCCAACTGAGTGCTCAATTGTTCTCAAACCCAGTTTAGTTTTTACCCCGCCGAGCTCTTTCGAATAAGTGTACATAAAAATATCAAAAAATTTGTCACTTCTGCAGCGAAGGCTACGACTCGAGCTTCCGTGCGAAAAAGAAGGTACGAAATACGCCTCGGGTAAGACCTTCGCGCAAACGTTATATTCCCCCTGGGCCCGGGCACTCGTCGACTGGGTCAAGGGATGAGGCGGCCATATGAGCCTCATCCTTTGCTAACGAACGTGGAATTTTCCCGGCAACTGTGTCAAGAGTGACGAGACCTCTCGCCGTGGGGGGGGGGGGGGGGGGGGGGGGGTTGACTCTCCACACAGGCAACCCTCAGACTTTCTTTCTCGGCCCTCGTTTCTCCGACGGTCGTGCGGAAAAAAAATAAATAAAAAAGTCCTTTTGACCAAGTCCTACGAGCACTCGGCCCTAAGGATTTTTTTTTTCCTCTTGATTCTGCACCTAAAAGCCTCCTTGCCCTGGTCGTTTCAAGCCGCGCTTCGTATCTCGGTCTACGCGATTACCCGCCCCTTCCTGTTTCCTCTCCATCGAGTTCAGTTAATCTCCAGGCCACAACATCCTGGACAAACCAACCGAACCGACTCATTCCATATAAATTTTACTCCTTTTCACGACGATTCTTCAGTTTATGTTCGACTGTCGTGACGCGCCCTTCGATTACTCCGGGCCGCTCCTCGACTCTGCACCGGTGCACCAAGTCAACGGGCTTTTTATTATTTTTTATGTTTAAATTAATTCTCGGCCTCCGATACACTAAATCGGGCGTTTTCTGTTCGCGAGACAACAATTCAACAGGCTGCACTGCAAACAAATTTTTTCAACGTTAATGTACAAAATTCATAAATTTTTTATGCACGAAATTGTTATATCAATTGTTTTATAACGGAGAATTGATTTTAACTCGAACCGCGTACATTACAATTGATCTATCGATCTTGGTGCATAGAGTCTTAAAATAGTGTGTACACATTTTAATGAAAATTTTTACGGTGTAACGTAACAAATTTTTTTATATTATTGAAATGATCAACATTTCATTTTTACCAACAAGTTTTTTTTAGTAGCGCTGAGTAATTATTTTGCCGTCGCCGATTCGATTGAATTCGCACGAAGTATTTTTTTTTTTTTGTAGTCACACTCCGAAAACTATAAAATTCATGGCCGGTCACGTTGCGGCTCGTCATCGGGCACTTTGCTCTTTGTAACGAACGCTAGCTGCCCTTTGAAGGGCAACACCGTGGCCGGCACAATCATCGAGCCTCGACGCATCGCCATCGAAAAAATCATTAAGGACACGAAGAAACGAAAAAAAAATATAGAAAAAAAAGATCTACATTGAAAGGTATTTCAATTGAGTTGAAAACATCTCCATTACATTTAGTTCTTGTTTGATTTATTGTACTTTTTTTTATAGCTTGTTGATTACTTTTCTTTTATTCTTTGCTTTTCAGATTGCTGAAACCATCGCGGATTTATTTGCGGCATCCACCGCGGATATATGGAGCTTACCGGGGGAAAGCTCAAGAGGGGGGATTAACTAGTGAAAGTGAAACTTGAAGCGAAACTTTTTTTTTATAAAGTAATTAAGAATACAACAATACTACGGTCTCTGTGTATCCCGGACGAAAATTCATCCCAATAAAACTATCTTATCGTGTTGCACAAAAGGGACCTTATCAACAATTTTTTTTCTTTTTTTAAATACATTCGACCAACCACCCTAGTAAATACGGAGAAACGTCGCTGTTCTCTCGTCGATCATGCCTTTCCTCCCATCGCGAACATCAATGATGCTCCGCAAATTTTGTTTTATTTATTTTTTTCATATTTACAATATTCCAGACGGAAGATCTGGACTGACAAGCATCGAATCGAAAGCATCTCAAGTATATCGAAAATTAAGATGAAGCTCGTACCAGCAACTCGTTGAAAATTCTACTCTACCGCGAGGACGCGAATGCGTCGCTCTCCTGTTGGCCGCCAGGGCGCGAGGAACATTTCTTCTTTTTTTCTTCTATTTTTTTTTTCCCCGAGATTCGACGAAACGTAAATTCCGTCTATCCGCAATCTCCTCGAACGATGCCCAATAAATTCGTTAATTAATAGTAGAACGTAATATATTTATTATAAACATTAACTCTATTGATAATTTTGGTTGCTCGTGAGCCGCGAAAACGCGGCTAAATTTGAGCCGATTCAGTATCGAGAGAGCCGAATTAATCTCTCGCTCGATTTCTTTCAACAGTAAAATTTTGCATTAGTTTGGTTTTTTTTTTTACTTTTCTTAAAATTGCCATGGGAAAAATATTTTTCGTAAGTGTCGCGCGACGAGATTTCATCAACGTCGATTATTGTTCGATTCTTTTTTTTTTTCATTATTCTTGACACGTTTGATGGATTTGGCTTTATCGTCTCGTGCAAAAAATGGTCACGAGAGAGTTATACTCCGCGGCTCGCCCCGCGCCGCTCGGAGGCGGCGTCGTTGATGAACGAGTCGTGTTCGTTTCGTTTTATTTTTCCGTGTTGGTTTCCTTCGGTGTCCAATCCTTCGTCCTCTGTCTCTCGAAGGCACAATTAAAAAATCTTACATCGAAACGCGTGCCAACGTAAGAACGCCTCTCCCAATACCGTTACGTAAATTCCTCGGTACACGGTTCGGTTAATCAACGTGCGCGCGCGTATTATTATTCACTAAAAAAATTTGTCACCTATGAAAATTCAGTCTCATTACATCTAGCGTAGTTATTGGGCCGCGACAATGAAACTCCAATTTTCTAATTGTTATTTACACTTAATCGAAACGTTCCCGTCGTCCTTGAAGAAGTTTCACCATTTTTTTTTCTTTTTTCTTTTTATACCCTCGTTGCGGATTATCCAGAGTCCCGAACGAACGGAATAGCGGAGAGATCGTCAATGAGTCGATTAAAAATAAAACAAACAAAAAAAGAGAAGAGAAGAAAAAAAATGCAAAAAAAAGCTCATTGTTATGGAGTGAACGTGTGTCTTTGAGAACATGGGATGCGTCGCATATGTCGCGTTTCTGCTTCGGGAACAAGCCTCCGAGTTGCGAAAAGCACGACGCGCGCGTAACAATTGTAGCGTCGAAGTATCAATCGTTTAAAATTAAACAAAAAAAAACAAAAAAAAAGAGAAGAAAAAAAATCAATGTTTCGATCATTAAAACGACAAGTGTCCAACAACGCGTATAGAATTGATTGCTAAAACGCAAAATAAACGAATCTCGAATGATCGGCACGGGTCGATCGTCTTCGATGTTCTCGTCGTCGTGACGTCACTTCGAGCTTCGAGAGGTGCGCCTGACGAAATCCGATGATCGGCCATCGTCCGTCTTCGCTACTGGTCATTCGACTGCTGGTTATCCTGTTGCAATTGCTTCAATGACGTGTGTGTGTGGAACTGCTAAAAAGTGCTTTTTGTTGTTGTTTTATGGTTTTTTTTTTGTTTTTTGTTGTTTTTTTGTTTGTTTAGCTGACGAACGATTCCCGTTGGCGACGAAATCACCAAAAGTGCGACTGTACGTAACCGCCCCCACCGCTCATGCCGATCGGATTGAAACGATGAGGATGTATCTTTTCCATTCTCATTGCTCCGGGGCCGCCGCCTCCGCCTCCGCCGATAAATCCACCGTGGTGGCCGCCCCGCGGCCCGTATCCTCCTGTTCGAGCGATCATTCCCGGACCGCTGCTGACGCCGCCGCTCCCGCTTCCCGAAACCACCACTCCGGTCGATCCGCTGCTAGTGCTGCCCCGGCCTCGGCCGCCACCTGAAAAATGAATGTCCCGTTAGAACTCTGTCACACGTACGACTCATTAAGACTAAGAAAAAAAATAATTATAAAATAAAAAATAAAAAAAAATGTTAAACAATTATGCTATATCCTAGCTACGATACAACGTGACTGAGGCTTTGCAGAATAGGATGAACACCCGGAGACTATCCGTCGATTATGTATTCTTAATATACGGGACTCCCAGTAATTGACAGTAATGAAATATTCTATTTAAATTGAATATGGAGAAACGAGCTATGCTTTTGTGACAATAAGATAGTTTGCGTCAGAGCCGATGGTTCAATTGCTGAGAAATCCACATCGTGTTACTTGTACTTCGAATATACACACACACACAGACACGCACGCACACACACACACGTAACAGAGATTTCAGATTGAGAGAGAAAATAGTAGATTCGTGAATGATTTACGTAATATATATGAAATTAAAACAAAGTAAAAGAAAATATATATAATATTAATATGTATAAAATGTACAGTTAATAAAAATGAGCGAAGTCGATTTTAATTAGGGGTTGGCGATGAAAATTAAAAGATCTTTCTCAATCCGGCATCTCAGAGACATAGTTCTGTCATGCAAAATTACCTTTTGGGCTGATAAACAAATTTACAAAGTCGGTTATTTGAGTAGTTGATTTTTTTATTATTAGTTTTCATTCGAGAACTATGAAGTGAACAGAGTTGCGAATAATAGAGGAGAATGATCGAGCTTATAGAGCGTCCGGGATTTACGAAGAACGAGGATCTATATAGCCACCTCCTTGTTAAACTCTGTTTCTGGCAATTTTCCACGGAAGGGAAGAAACACGTATATTGGCACATGGGCGGCCAAGTTTTCGTCAAACAGAGCAGAACAACGGGTTTCATTTTCGTCCGGAAACGCTCGAATCGCGCGACGCTATTAAAATTAGACGAACCGAGGCGTTCTGTCGATCGCTTATAGTTTTAATTGCGCATGCGGTAGACGCACAGCGCGTTCGAAAAAATTCACTGCGTCTAATTTACTCGTGACTATATTTAGTAACGGTAGATACTTTTGTTTCATGTATCGGTGATTGTCTCGGGGGAAATCGCCAGTTCGACATTTCGTTGATGCGCTTCGCTTTTTATCGTCGTTCCCTTCTTCATCTTTCATAGTGCTTTACGTATGGAGTGATGCGATTTACGATCAACGATTAACAACATAGAAATATAAATATACAAACAATTGCATAATCAATTACGAACATTGGCTGTTTAACGACTATAACATTATCCGCAGTAACGCTAGACTTTTGAACTGATTCATATATATAGTAGAGTTAATAGATGAATCTTCGCTAAACGAAAACCTTTTTTTTACGCAGAGTACTTAAGGTACTTTAATTGCCGTCCGAGAAAAAAAAAAATAATATAAAATGGAATGTATTACTGAGAATGTCGCGGGCATTCTATCGTTTCCTTATACTCCTAAATCCGCAGTGTTCGTTCCACAAGTTTTATTCCACTCACGTCGTGTTTTTTCTTTCGTCTCATAATATGTACGATATTTAAGGCGCTATCCTGTTTTTTATGTTTGTTTTGTTTCTTCTTGTAATTCCTACATATTCCTCTTATCCTTATCACAGCCATCGTTAGCACTACTAGACTTCTGTTTTCGTCCTTGACAGGACCCTGTTCCTCGCCCTTCAGGCGTTTTGATACTTCGATCCGTTGATCTTTACAATTGTTTTTTTCTTCTTCTTACTACCTATACTCGTTTAAGCCTAAAAAATCAATTTTCTTTTTTTCCTTTTCTTCGTCGTCATTAAACTTTACCGATTTATGTACAGTTATCGTTTCTTTCCTCCAAAAAAGCCAAATTACACGAGGTTGCCGCTACGACGTGATCCGATACGCGTTTACATGAGGACGTCGAAAACATTGTTGACCGAATCAATTTTCGTTGAGCAAAATCGTCGGAGAAAAAAAAATCTAACAGGTAGAATTATATCGTAGAGATTGGCTTATGATAATCGTATAACAGTAAACACGGAGTAACGTCTCTACTTACAATAATCGCAACGGTAGTAGAATAATCATCAGTTCTTTGACGAATGCTCTTCGTTCGGTTATTTTGATTTTTTTTTCTTATTGAATGACAATAACTCTTCCGAGTACGGATTTGAGCACGAAGTGGTCGATCGGCCGAGAGGGAGAAACAAGCGACCAGTCGTTTTCCAAGGAAGCCAAAAAATTTTTAACGACGAACCCAAATTCGGACAATTTAATCGCGTTTTAATAGGAATTCACTTGGCAAACGTCGGATCGTGTTTTTTAGGCCAAATACCAGCACATTCGCAGTACTATAATATTCCTAAGAGTCGCAGACGATTCGACCAATCGATGCACCGCGCGTCCCTAGTCGAAGGTTCGTCTAAACTACGGAGACTTCGGTAGACAGAAAAAGAGTAGATGATGAAAGTCGAATCGCGACCCGTTGCTCCACGCGACGAGCTTTTTGGAGACGCAGACAATAATTTTACTATTGAATATTTTCCACGCTTCGATTCGAATCTATTACACATTGCACAGAAATAAGCGAATCGTACGCGAGAGAGAATCGCGTTCGACTATTTATACACTCCGAAACACACATTTGATGGAGCGGAGCTTGCGAGGAATTATACGTATCGCGTGGCTCAGATCGGAAGGACGCATTTTTTCGTGCAGGAAAATGAAGGGCCGTTACGATTTGAGTCACACGATATATATATATACATACAGAGTAATGGAGAAAAATTGAGTGAGCCGTACAAGCTTGACAGTCCGCAATGCCGAGGCATGGACTGTGTAGTTCGTCAAACTTGTAATTCAATGTCAATTGGCGAACTTGTCTCGTTGCCCTTTGAGATGTATTGCTCGAGATGATTTATATTTATATATATTTATATATATTTTTTTTACTTTTCTCTGCTTTTCTACGAACAAGGATTTAACGAGGGCCCGTTTTCTTGCGGCTCGAGCTAATGCGGAAAAAAGAGCATTATCTAAACGTTTACACGAAATAGTTTATCGCCCCGATCACAAATCCCACTGCTAAGCCAATGGAATAAAGATTGTAATTCTGTCGAAATTTTTTTTGTTATATATATATATATATATCTACGGTATGACTTTTAGAGTCGGATAGGTGAGCCTTTTTTCACTGTCGCCTTTGTACATTACAATCGAGGATTGTTATAGAGATCACTTCTTATCACGCGTCGGTTTGTCTTTTGTTATATAGCACGATTTGATTGTTAGCTCTTTTTTTTCTCAATATCTCTCTTTATGCCTCTCTCGCTCTCTTCGAGTCACCAAGGGATCGCCTATCGTTACAATATTACAGACTTGAATATTTTTCTTTCCCCCCCCCTTTTTTTTTGTTTTGTTTTCTTACAATCAATTTTGCTTCGAAACAGTTTTCGCCGTTAACGCCGCTTAAAGCTATTTGTATTCGGTTGTGAAAATGTCGCGTCTTTTTGTTAAACACACGTCACAAGCCAACTCAGCCCCTTAATTATGATAATTATGATAGTGCTGGTATTTTTTCCGTGTTGCATAGAGACACTCTCCTTCGTCGATTGGTAAGCAATGAAATAGAAATGGAAGGTTAAAAATATATTCAGATCGACGTGACGAATTGGAGGGAAAAAAAATCGTAAAAAAAAGGTTACGGTTTGTCTCTGTAGCGGCAACAAGACATAGCCATGCATTTTGATGTTGAATGTTAATTCGGAAGAAAAATGAGAAAAAAAAATGAAAAGCTCAATACGTATTTGCAGTCAGCAGCCAAACTCTCGGTCGCGAGAGATCTATGCGATTTATGCATAAACCGGTTTTCCGGTATTCTTTTGTTTTACAGGCCCGACTACCAAGCCACAAAACCTAAGTGATGTCGGCGAAAAATGTTTCATATCACAATTCTCGTAACGACTAGAGATCGACTTTGCAAGTGAACATAGTACAGTTTAACGCAAAACAGAGTGATATATCGTCAATGGAGAAGGTTTTTCGAAACGCAGTCAATCGGTAACGTTTACAAAAAAAATATATATGTATATTTTTTTAAACGATATACACGATGCAGTACAAAAGTTACTTTTGAGACAAGCAACGGGTGAAAGAACAATGCTACTCGCAATAAAGACTTTGGACAATAAAAACTAGTAATGTGGAAAATTGTCTTTTTTTTTATATCGTCTCGATGGTAATAAACTTAACGTGAAAAAAATTATCGATACAATTTTGGAGATATATTTATGTATATGTAAATCGACGCATTGCCATTGTCGTCCAGCATGGCGAGGTCCAGTGAAGAAAAAAAAATATGATGAAAAAAAAATATTGAGAAAAAAAAGTCAAAGAAGAATACGTTGGCGCCGTTCAGAGTCTCTTTACAAAGGAATCCCATGAGATCGGACGTTCTTCGAACGTTGAAGTGTTCGTTGCGCTGAGTTGGTTAGTGCGCGATATCTTTTCGGTTTATCATTGTTCCCAACGAGCAATATAAAAATGTTGCTGTTGCTCATAATTCACGACACACAAAAAACACACTTGGATCGATGCTTCGGTTCGGTTTTATCCCGGCAGTGACGACGTCGTCCTTTAACGAGATTAAGCTCCATCGCCGCTCGATTTGCTTCCGTTTATCCGATAAATCACGGACACGCTCTCCGCCACGGGGAGCAATAAATAATTGGTATGTACAGCAGCAACCGTGCGCGCAAATCTCGTAATAGACAAAAAAAAAAAAATCAACAGAAAAAAAAAAGTGAAAAAAAAAAGAATCAAAGTAATTAACTTCTTCCGCTTATTGCAGCTGCGTCGAGTTGCGCGCAAATTCGAAGGTTTTGTCAGATATAACACATTGCGAGCTAGTGCGAAAAGCTGTTGGGATCCGACTTAGAGGCGAACGGCTTATCTGGCAAAATAGGTACGGATTAGAATGACGAGAATATATGCGATTATATTTTGTTTTTTTGTTTTTATGTTTTGTGCAATATTATATCAAATTATTTGCTGTACAATTAACAAAAAACAGCTAACTTTGGAAGGTCGCTGTGAAACTCATGCCAAAGATATATCTCTAAGTAAAACGTGTAGCAAGCCACGAGCTAACATCAGTTAGTCTACTTGTGTGAATGAATCTGTTAGAATGAAAAGAAGGAAGAGAAAAGAAAAGAAAAACAAAAAAAGAAAAGATTAATAAAAAATCTGGGAGCTTACTGGTAGGATTTTAGCGAATGAACTGAAAACTATTAGTGAACGAAAAAAAAGAGGGGATTAGATGAACGAATAAATGACCGGGGAAAAAAATAAATGAATGTCGATGTTAATGGATGAAAATAAAAGTAACGTAAAAGTAACTGCAAATAAACGAGTTAAGTAAAGAAAAAATGAAACGTAAATAAGAAAAAAAAAAGAATGTCCTATGCGATAATACCCCCGGTGTTCAAAAGATGCAAGTTTTCGATACTGAGGCATTTTTTTTAATGAAGAAAATAATAGTAATAATGTCGGAAAGCTACTCACCACGACTCTGGTTGTAGCCGGCCTGCCAGCCGGCGTAGTAAGCCGCCTTCTGCTTTCCATGCTCCTCAGCAATTTTAACGCAGAGCGGTTCCGATCCGCCGTCCGGTATCGTCCCGTGAAGATGATTTATTGCCTCCTGAGCCTCCTCGCGCTTATCAAATCTGTCGCAATAAAATAATAAATAAATAACCACAAATAAATCCATAAAAATAAATAATACAAAATAATTAGCCTCGGTCCGAACGGATGAATCTTGATCGCACAATGCGATCGAACAATTCGCATGGAATATTGTCGATCGGGTAATAAAAATAAATAAAAATAAATAGTACGAAATAATTAGACTCGCTCCAAACGAACGAATCCCGATCGCACAATTCACATGGATTATTGTCGATCAAATAATATATTCTTAGCAATATTTTCGTGATGGAGCATTTCGGGTGACTTGGCCGGCCGACTTTCCTAAGCGAAGTGGGTCACTTATAGGAGAGACGTAAAATGAAATTGTGCAAGGGAGACGCGAAGCCAGGTAGCTCGAGCAGAAATACTCTGGCGACGGAACAACTTCGTGAAATAAATATATATAGGCGGGAGAGAAAGAGAGAGAGAAATGCATGATGTTGGAAGTTGAAATTGCATAATGTTGCGTTCAATCACGGAGAGCTAACAGCTGCCCATTGCTTTTGAATTTCATCCAATTTCTAAAATCGCGAGAGAGACACGGAACACGCTCGTTTATCTTCTCATTCATTTCATTTCTCTCACTCTCTCTCTTCCATTTTATAGAAACTCGAAAAAGCCGACTCACCTAACAAAGGCCACGCCGCGCGGCAGACCAGTCAATTTGTCTTTCAGAATATTCTTCTGCACAATTCGTCCGTACTTGTTGAATATATCATCGATTTGGCTCTCCGTTATGTTCCTGTAAATAGTTCGTTTTTTTTTCTTCTTCTTTAAATACAAGACACATAAACGCGACGAAAAAATAATATTTTTTTTTTTTTAATCGTAGATAAAAATAAGAACTATACGTATACATATATGCGAGGATGTAAAAAATCGCGACAAGGAAAAATGTGCCAGAGACAAACTGTGATAAGGAAGAAAGAAATAATAAAAAAAGGAGATTGAGAGAATAAAAAAAATATATAAAAAAAGCAAAATAAATCATCATTGCATCTCAAATTTTTTGAAGGCAATAATATACCTTGGGAGATTCGTGACGTAGAGATTAGTTTCTTTGATTTCCTCCCCAGAAGGACGTGCAAACGACACTTTTAATCGCTTGTTCTGAACTTGCAGACCGTTCAGCGTGTTTATGGCAGTAGCTGCATCGTCGGCTTTGGCATAGTTCACAAAGCCAAATCCGTAACTATAGCCGGTCTATGGTTGAAACACAAAAAAAATATATAAAAAAAAGTAAAGACAATTTTTTTTGTTTTCAACATTTCGCGAGCGAGATAGGCTGCCGGTAAACAAAGTTTATGCAACGACAAACGCCGGTTCCGTCCAACTCGCAATTCTTTTTTTTTTTTTTCGCTATCGTCGTCGACACATGAGCCGAGTAAATCTTTATTTAAATTTATTTATTATTATTATTAAATGAAAAAGAAAATTTTATTACACTCACTTTGTAGTCCTTCATGACTCTGCAGGACTCGACCGGTCCGATAGTAACGAACATACTGTAGAGCTCCTTCTCGGTCATGCTCTGCGGCAGATAATTGATGATAAGATTGGTCCTCGGCTCGTCCTTCATTTGCATGTGCTCGTGCTGGTCGGTCATCTTGCGGTATCTCGCGAAGTCTCGTCCGGCCGCTAGATTGGAGTCGCCCTGCTGGTTAGTAGCTTCGATGGACAAATCGCCGCTCTCCAAATGCTGTTCGTAAGTCTGCGCGCTCCAACTGACATCGCCGACGAGGGTAAACCATCGACGGGGAATCGGCAAATACAAAAAATATAAACAAATTCATTACTACGTCTCTTTCGGCGGAGCGCCATTATCGCGGCGGGGTCGTTGCTGCGAAAACTCGTTCTTTTCATTTCTTTCAAGCGATCGATAAAATAAATATAAAATAAATGTGCGATATTTTTTATTCAATTTTTTTTTTTTTTTCTGATGTCAGAGACCTGTGTGTCAGAAACAAAGAAACAAATGCAAGTAAGAACAAAAACTCATTCGATCGATGTTAAATCTGGTGTGAAAAAGGATGAGCAAAGAAATAAAAACGTGGGGGCGAGAGGTCCATGGAAGCGGAAATTTAGGCGCCCTTTTTTAGCGTGAAACACTATTACGTTCGAGGTTAGAGAGGACTCGGCGCGGCGAGGATGCCCCCAGGCGAGAATCGCGCCGATATTTCCGAGCCCGATATACCGCGCGCTTCGGCGACAAAGGGGAGACCCGACTAAAACGATAGATCACCTCAGTCCGTTACAGTATTCCGCGTAATCATTCGAGCAATCACCAAACGATTCGCTGTTGTAATACATCGAGCACCGATGTTTACGAATAAATCCAAAGCGTGTGTGGCGCGCCCGTGGAAGGAACCGACGCGTAAGGCGGGTTACACTTTGTTGCGACACGAGCGTATGAACCTCAAACTATCTCTGGAAGGGAAGAGGCAAAAAAAAAAAAAGAACGAAAAAAAAGCTAAACAAAAACTGCGCGTATATTCATAACAAGCGAGGCAAGGGATAGAGATATGTAAACAGTCACTTGTTTCACTGTTTTCGTGGAAAAGACCCGGGAAAACGCGCGGCGAGCGGGGGGGAAAGAGAGAGAGAGAGAGCTCGGTCGAGGCGAGCCGCAAGAGAGAGAATGATATATATATATATATATATATATAGAGTGGCGCTGTACGGCGAAGCCGTGTGAATCGACCAAGCTGTCAGTGCGCCACGGGTGGGAGGAGCCTAGGCGGAAAAATGCGAGCACGCCGCCGAGAGACGGCGAAAACTATAAAGAGAGGTGGTTCGGGCGAAACTTGAACGTTCGAGGGTAAAAAAGAGAGCGATATTGAGAATCTAAAGAAACGTACCTGTGCCCTGTGTATCGGGCGAGAAGCGGAGGAGGCGAAGCGAGAGTTTCCCCGGGGATGCGAAGGGGGGTTTTTAACGTGGGAGATGCGAAGGGGGTAGAAGAGAGTCGGGCGAGAGCGAGAGCGGCGGATAGGCGGGAGGAAGAGCACCGACAGAGCTGGGCAGCGCGCAGGGCAAAAGAACGCGACAGGCACTCGCGTCACGCGTATGCAGTTAGTATGATGCACCGAAAAAAATTATGTAAGAACATTGCACTGATTATGTAGACGTACGTGATGTATGTATGATTGTCACGATCCGTGTACTGGACGTAAGTAAGCTGTGACACTTTTCGCTTGGAGGTTAAAGGCAGCGGAGCCGATTTCCGTTTGCGTGTGTGTGTGTCTGTTTATGTGTGTATGTACGACGAGGTCGGTGTGTGCGGAGACGGACGAACGTCTGTGCGAAGTAACGCGAACGATAGCTAACGCCGGAATGCTCGCTGCTCGCGGAGTGAGCGCGGTCGGCGGACTGAGCCCCAGCCCTGACCTGCCTCGCAGACGTCGCGTCGGCGTGCGCGCGCAGCCGTCCGTCTCTAGGGGTCTTTCCCTCCATGGCGCGCGCGGCAAAAGCGTCGCACCTCGCACTTTGATAGTAAATCGGTGGTGCATTTCGTGTGGTATAGCGATAACAGAAATAGTACGAATGCAGCAGTGTGCGGTATAGCGAGGATTTACGCTGGGCGGTACGGTTAAGTATAGTAGGTAACCGCTGGTAAGCTTCGCTGTCCGGTAATTCGGAAAGCGTAATTAAAAAATTATGCGCGAGAATTAATAATTGCGCGCGCAGGAAGCGCTCCCTTTACCGACTGATGCACGGTCCTGCTTACGACGGGCCGAGGATTAGGCGATTTTTTTTTTTTTTCGTTTAGAAAGAATCGAATTTTGTACCTGATTGTGTCCGTGCTCCACGAAGAGTCCGCAAACATCGCAAGCTGGCGCTCGAATCTCGTAGTTTTTCGCTGTCGATTTCACTCGATTGGGAATTACGAGACGGTGTTTGTCGATACTCCGTTCGCGGTCAACGTGGGCACCGGAGATGACAGAACTCTCTCAGACTCGCGAAGTTATCGTCGCGGACAGTCATTTTTTTAAACAACGTTGCGTTTTGTTCGATACATTCGCGCACTTGTTTCTGGACTTTGCAAAGTGTAACACGCTAAACGAGAATACTTAGCTTTGATATTAAAGGACTCGAACTATACGATAATTCGTTGCGATGCGACTTAACCGTTAAGTTCGGGAACGGGGTTGAACGCTGCGTTTGTTTTCCTGCGTCGGTCCGGCTCTCGCGCAGCTCCGACGTACGTCCGTCCAGCTACCAAATGCGAATGCGGCGAGGTCACGGGACACGCGCAAACGTTTATTTGTGCCCTGTTCATATTGCGTACCTCGGTCATAATCGCGTCCATCTGTGCGGGGAGGCGACTGATCGACGCTTTATCAGTAAATGGATCAGTCGCGAAAAATAAAATGAGAATGCAACTTTTCTTTTTTTTCATTCCAACAGCCAAAGTTGTTTCTTACGGTCAAGAGACGAACGAACGGTAATGATTGAAGACGTAATAAGAAATAATATTTTTTAAAATTAGGGTGTACTGATGAAAGAGTCGCGTACTTACGTACCTCGATTGAAGGCTCACGGGATCGTCCGAGCTCGATTCCATCGCACAATAATCCATGCCGTTACTGGCGCGAGCATGATATCAACGTGCAAGGGGAGACGTTGCTTGCCGCAATGCGTGATTTTTGCCGTCGCGGGGACTGTCGAGTCTCGTTCTCGTTTCTTTACTTTGACCGCTGCCTTACAGACCGAGCATGCGATGGCGCATTTTGACGCTAATTTCACGACTGCGCGCTGAACCATCGCGACTATCAGAGATCCATACACATGGAAAAAAGGAGAAAAGGAGTAAATAGAAAAATGTGAAACAGAGAGATTCGTCTCGCACAATTCGTGCTGCATAAGATACTTTATTGTATTTAACGGTCGATGATGCGTGAAAAAGATATGGACACCGATGGAGAGATGATAGTTTACAAATGCGTACTAATAATATTGGTTCTTGGGTACAAAAATGTTGCGGTATTATAGAAAAAGTATTTTTTTTTATCTATAGAGATTCCGTGACAACCGACGAGCGTCGGTTTTCGACGAACTACGATGTATCGTTCGTTAATAAGATATTTAAAAAAAAAATGTGTACAAATAATATTGGTTCTTGGGTATAAACAGTTGCATTATACCAAAGTATAAAAAAATCTATAGAGATCCTGTGACAACCGACGAAAATCGGTTTTTCGACAATTAAAAAAAATAATAAAAAAATGCGTATAAATAATATTAGTTCTGGGGTACAAAAATGTTGCATTATTATAGAAAAGTATTAAATTTCTACTGAGATTTCGCGACAACCGACGAGCGTCAGTTTCTTCGACGAACTTATTATTATGTATCGTTCGTTGATGAAGCAATAAAAAAAATTGATAGTGATAAAAAATTTTAAAAACGAATCTGTATAAGGTTGATTTGAACTTTTTAAAACATAAGTTATAAATACAATGTTTCTCGGAGCTGTCTCGTTTCTCGCCAGCGAAGCGTGCAGCAATTGTCGATTGATCGATGATAAACATTATCGATAGATAAAAACGCGATTTTGATATTGCAAAGTATTAAACGCGAGTCTATCTCAGTGCTGAAAAGCCTTTCGCCTTAACAAAGCGAAACGGTCTGCAGGCTTCCCGTTGTCCACTGGCCTTGGGATTGTCCGAGATGGGTGTGGTGTCATTCTCCTTGCCCCAAGCTCTCCTCGGGGATTCAATGCCGAAAGGACTGTACAGCTTGGTCGGCGTTCTGCCCAGCAGGCATCTGGACCGAGTTTGTGGAGTTTGGCTCTTGCATGCACTGTTGCCCGGAGACTGCTGTTCGTCCAGGATCTGGCGTCTACGGGTCGAAGTTCTAAATTTCTTTGGAAATGAAAGAAAAATTGTTAGAAAAATGGAAACAAAAAATATACATATATATTTATATTGAAAAATCAACCGGTGAGCAAAAAGTTATCGGTGAAAAATACTTTTTTGATAAGTTATTTCAATAAAAAAAAATAAAAAAATTCAATAGCCGCATTCCGTTGTCTACGGGTTAAAGTTTTACATTTCTTATAAATGAGAGAAAATTTTTAGAAAAATAGAAAAAAATATAATGGACAATCAATAGGCAAGCAAAAAGTTACAGTTAAAAAATACTTTTCAGATAAATTATTTGGATTAAAAAAACGGAATTCTATAGCCGCATTCCATCATCTACGAAGTTCGAAGTTCTAAATTGCTCAGCGAATTAAAGAAAATTGTTTGAAAGAAGGAAAAAAATAAAATAAAAATGCAACGGAAAATCAACCGGCGAGCAAAAAGTTATCTGTGAAAAAAATACATTTCAGATAATGTGGATAAAAAAAAATCGATATCTGCATTTCGTCGTCTGCTCAACGGTTGATTAATCGGAGACGCGTTCGACGTACAGCGTGAGATAAGAAAACGAACCTGGGAGATTGTTCCGATGGTGGTTCGAACGGACGATATGGTTTTCGACAATTTTTCCGCACCGTTTCTGAGCGCCCGCCTCGAGTCGGCCGAGACATTGCCGAGGCTCAGATTGCTCCAGCCTTTGTCCGACCATTCTTTGTCGACGTTCGATTTCTTCACTTTCGAGCATCCGTCGCTCTTGTCCTTGTCGAAGCGGTCTTGCAGCCTCTGACGCAAATTTCGGTGATTGCGCGACAGCTGGGGTGAATTTCGATCCCCCAGTGCCTCGCGGTGAAAGGTGAAGGAGACGCTGCGCGTATCGGGCCTCATCTCGTTCACCGAATTTTCTTTGATAAACCTTTATTATATCTCGATCGGCTTATCCGTTCGAGCATTCGACGGAGTGCGACAATGAGAATTTTTCGACACCGAACTTTCGTACTTCTATGATTGTTTTGTGTGAAAAGTCATCAACGGAGAGGCGACTCGCGTCCGGCTGTCGGTACGTGTTTCACGACCGTTACACTTCTCGTTCACGGTACGTTATTATTTCCGTGGCGTGTCTATACCAGTCTCATGTCACTCGCAACGGTTTTTCTTTTTTTTTTCGCTTTGAATTTACGATCGTATCGTTTGATCGTGGACGCGAGAGAGAGAGCTTTTTGATATTCAACGTGACGACAGTGCGAGTCTGGGATGAAACTTTAATCGATACGGTCCCATGAGTATCGTCGGCGAGCGGCGATGCTAGTGGCGTTACGGACTACCCTCTCGCTACTTCTGATTTCCGACGCCGGATTGCCCAGATGCAGGCAGGTGCAAGCTCCGCGCGCGTCCTTCTCTCGCGTGCTCTTCCGTCCCGCTCGCACACGCCTGTCGGCCTGCGTGCTCTGCGTTGCTCTGCGTGCAGAAGCAACAGCGGGACTGGACACGGCGGCGCGTCGCTCACGCAACTTATCGATCCGTAACGAACACGCGGCCGTTACGTTCAACTGTATACGTTCGGAGGATCCGTGGGGAGGATGCGCTGCGATCGCCGATAATGGATGCTGGACGGCTTTACATACTTTTTTTTTAGATACTTTCGTCTCCCGAGGACTTCCGGTCTACCTATTGACCCAATGAATTTAATTAATTGTATTATTATTGTTATTATGCTACGATGCATTTTTTTTATTCGAAGTCGTAGATCGTTGGGATAATATTTGTCGCTTGTTTGAATGAAAATGTCGGAGAAAGAATTTCGAACTGAAAGAATTTCGACAAAGGACCTTCAGCCCATACAGAAAAATACGGCACGACGACGGAACGTTCGCGGTACCAATGGTATGATACCCGTTTCACGGCACGTTTTTCTATCTGGGAGGCTTCCGCTTATCATGGTGAAACATTAAGCACACACGTTTGTTTGTTGAATTATCGTAACCACCGATAAATCAATTTCTGCAGACATATATTCGATCGCCTTAACTCAGGTCAATGTGCGATCTTTCTGGATACCGGACGGCTTTAGACATTATTTAGAAACGTTTGCCTCCGGAGTAGGGCTGTACAGATAGGCCGGCCTAACCGTCTAAAATATCTTATCCGGCAATGGATTAGCCTGCTAAAATAGTTTAACCGGCTAAGACGCCTTAGCCGGCCAAACAATAAAATCCATTAGCCGGATAATAAGATACAGATAGGTTCATCCCGGAGTAGCGATGTACCTATCGCCTACACCCTATGCCGGAGAAGTTCCGGACTACCAATTGGGTCAATGAATTTAATTAATCCTATTGCTGTTATTATCATTATTCTGCGACGAATTTTTTTATTCGTACTCGAAGATCGAAGAGATAATATTGTCGCTTCTTTGAATAAAAAAAATAAATTAACTAAATAAATTGGATTCGCGCGTGTTTACGAATCGTTTAGCGTCCCGCGGGCCATGTGAACTCGTTACTCGGTCCAGGGTTGCTTTGATGAGTGTAATCGCCATTCAATGGTAGAGCGGTTTGGTCCAATTTATCGGTCGCGAGGTCATCACCCCTAGTCAGATGTTCTATTACTCCTGCGGCCAGCGCGTCCGCTATTATATTAACGGTCGTTCGAAACCGATCTCTGAAAGTCAAGCGAATCATATGGGAGTATGTGTTTTGTCGTGGAAATTATTAATCAAGGCGATGTTGGGACGTACACCAGGCAGTCGATGGTTATTATGAGCATAACATCGTTGGCCGGAATGCCAATCGATTCCAGAACTAGAATCAGCATCATGTACCCACCGTTCGGAAGTCCAGCGGCTCCGATACAGGAAACTGTGCACGTTATACTGTTAATAAAAAAAAGTGAAATAAATAAATAAAAAGAAAGTAAATTAAATAAAAATGAAATACATTTTTTTGCTTGAAATGAAATTGACACAAAAATTAGATCATGGTATGGATACTGACCTAATTGCTATTACCCTAATTAATGAAATATCCAATCCTCTCAGTTGGATGATAAAAATTGCTCCGATGGTTTCGTACAGCGCGATACCGTCCATGTTTATAGTCGCTCCTAACGGAGCTACGAATCTCGAGACTTTTCGGTCTATCCCAATTTTGTCGAGACACCTTATCGTCACTGGTACGGTAGCTGTGCTGGATTACATATTAATTAAACAACTGAAGGCAATTTTTTTAAACTGATTAATAAGCCAAGTTTTCGATCGGGTTAATTCATTCGATAAAATAACGAAGAAAATACCTGGACGACGTTCCACATGCCGTTACAATGGCAGGTCCAATTTTCATCAGAATCTTGAACGGTGATTTGCGAGTGAATGCAAAATATACGAAAGGAAGAACGATAATTCCGTGAATTATCAGTCCGGCGAATACCGTTAGAACGTAAACACCCAAACGCGATAACATTACGAGAAGGTCGTCGGCTTCCAGCATTTTGCATGGTATCAGAAACAGCACGCCGATCGGTGCGAGCCTAAAAAATACAAATGTATCCAACCTCGGCATGAGAAAATAGAAGAAAATAAATAAAAATTAATCTTTCACTTACATAGTCACCCATTCCATAATCATCATTGTCACGTCGGAGAGACTGTTGAATAAATTGCGCAGCGGTTTTCCGCTCTCATCCATGTTTCCTATCGCAATTCCCAGCACCAGACTCCACATTACCAGACCCAAAATGTTCGTTCCGTCCGTGTCCTTGGAAGATATCTCCCACTCGTAAATCGATACATCTGTATGGGAAAAAAATTAAATATTCTTTTATATGACAATAAATATATTTATTATATTAAATTAATTAAAGGTACCTTCGTCCGTGTTGTTTGTCGGAGCAATCAAAATTGTTTGATACTGAAAAAATAAGAATAATTCAGTCGGTCAAACACGCCTTGCGCGTTCAAGGAAACAGCACAAAGTACCTGATTAATGCAGGCTTTGAAGATATTGTCCGTGAATAAATTACTGTCCAGAAAAGGAAACCAAGATTGTTGAAAAAAAATCTATTACGAAAATCAATTCTATGTGTTTACCGCAGCAAATCCAAGAATACATCAGTCGTAATGAAATTCTGCGTCTGCTGTAGCAGCGTTGTATTTTCCCCACGTTGAAGCTCGCCCGGCCGGACGGTTTGTGAAAGAATGACGCTCAGGACTATTCCAAGAGTCGTAGTTAAAGTGTAGTAATAGAGCGCCTTTCTTCCTAGCGAGCCTGGAAAAAGAAGAAAATATTGCATCAATGATTTTCGCAAAAAAATAAATAATAAACATTTTTGTTTACTATTTTTCAAATAAGAATGGCTATAATAACAATACTAGAGCGGAATAGCGGAATCTTACCGGACTTGCTGAGATTGCAACTGGCACTCACTATGCTGGAAACGACTAGTGGAAGAATCAACATATTGACGATCCGAAGAAAAATCTCCCCGGGAAATTGAAAATACATTATTCGGCGTTCGTTCCACGGCTGTTCGGTGAAGTTTTTCAGCAAGAGACCGAGAATCGCACCGCAGCTTATCCCGATAAGCGTCGCGATCGTCAATCGATGCTTCGATGCGCATCGATTAAATTTGTCTCCCATCGCGGATCAAGATTTAATAAAAATTATATTAAATTAAAATTGACTGAGAATAAAAAACACTGTAGTAGGAAACGTTCGCAGCTCCCCTGCGTCGAGTTAACAAAATTAACACGTTAAAACTGCACGCTCGAATCACCGGGACGACTCGGCTCTACTATAATCAATTATTAATAAGACAATCATTAATGCCGCACGCGCGCACGTTTCTACTCTCGCCGTTCCTCGCAACTATATTCCACATGATAAACAAACTGGAAAAATCGACCGCTTAAACGGCAAGTCTTACAACATGAGTACAGATGTCCCTCGGCATTAAAGTGCGCAACGGACTTGAACGAGCTTTAGGCCACTCCGAGATAAGAACTTACGTGTAAAATGGTAAATTGGTACGAGCTTCAATTACGGCGATGCCGCAAGTCAACTACGAGAACGAGTGTCTTCCTCAAACCGGGAAGCCCACGTAACAATTCCGCGGATATCGTTGCGAGAAATGGAAGTGGTTGTTATCTCCGCGCGCAGGGAGCGAAATCTGATACGCGATACCGCGACTTGATTAAAACAAGTTTCTTCGCTTATTATATACAATATTCTAACAATCGCGACTTCGTATCGACCGGTTTTTCTTAGCGAGTTACTAAACGAGTTCGTCGTGATTTATAGGCCGGCTCGGTACATCTTCATAAGTGCTATAGCAAGGTTGACAAATGAGAGGTGTGATTTTACAATTGCCTTTATGCTTGTACAAGTTACCAAGAGTAGTTTATTCGGTTACTTGCGCGACATTATTTTTTCTGTTCGTTTTTTTTGTAGGTTTTTTTCTGTTTCCTTTTTCGTATTTCTTGTTTTTCAATCGTTTTCTTTCTGCTGAGTAGAAATACTTTTGTTGATGTACATGAGCATAATATGTTGTGTGGTACAAAGGCGTAACGGATGATGATCGATTTAGCTGGTTCTCCCACTCGAAGAACACGTCAGGTTGAATATCTTCATTTTCATTACTATTTTTTTTCTTTTTTTAAAATAATAATTGCTGCTATAAATTTTTCGAACGTTCGACACGCAAAGTCGCACGTGGCGAGTAACACAAGACTCTTTAAATTATTATGAAGTAATCGCAAACACATGCGTTCTCTTGTTCCGTTTTTTCTCCCGAGGAAAAAAAATTATCATACTTATAATACATTTTGTCAAAGCGTTTTTTTCGCGTACTTTGATCCATATAATATCTGCTCGAATGCTCTTACTCGTTCGAGACAGTTTTTATTATTATTTTTTTGTTATTGTTCTTTGTACTTGCATCAACAGGCCGACTCTATCATCTTCAATTATATTTACCTACGTGCGGCCCACGGGCTTTGCCTCGGTGTCTTACACGTAAAAAATAACAGTCATTCGACGTTGGGAACGAACGATATAACATTATATGCATGCCCGCTCGGCAGTTGGAACACAAAAGCCGCTTTTCTCGCGTTTCTTGTTTTGCTTTTTTTGTTGTTTGTTTTGAAACCCAAGTTGGCACGTCGTCAACTCCGAAGTACAATTGTCGATCAACGAACGACGATAAAGCGAAAAGCACTTAGGTTCTGCGATATATTTTCTATCGATGCCGTTAACGAGACGTCGGAGCCTCGAAGAAAGAAAAAAAAGTTAAAACTAAAGTTCATTCCAGCAAGAGCAACGAGCCTTCGTAGTTATAAATTTTTTTTGAACAAATTGATCGCGATTAAATCGATCGTAGATACGAAATAAAATTCGTTACTTTCGTCGCAATCGCTCTCGTCAAGGATAACACGGTCCCCCTAATAAGTTGTGTACTCTTAAAATCCCGAAGATTACAGTTATTATTTTGTGATTCGGAGCTGCGGCTTTCTCATCCTCTCGCTCAAATTTCTTCGCATAAATGCGCGCGCACTCGAAAACATCAACATTCACACGCACATCGTTGAATTTTACAATTTCTTTTTTCATTTTCTTTCTTTTTTTTGTTTAACAGTATATTTGTGAAGGCAAGCAAAAATGGCACACTGGAAACGCGGTAAACGCATCGTTCGTAGTTCGTCGAGCCTTATTGTTCCACGTCTTTCAATGCCGGGACTTTCGGTCACAGGGCACTGTAAAAAATATTCGTACGAAATTTAATGGACTGCTACAGGAAGTTTTTATGCATTAACCGGTTTATTAAATTTCATGTACAATTGTGATGAAAACTTAACGTACAGTATATTAAAAAGTTTAGAAATCCTTTACTTTTGATAATTTACTTTAACTGCATTCTAAAAGTCCATTAATTCTTCATCACAATTGTATATCAAATTTAATGTACCAGTTTTTGCATAAAAACTTCCATTCCGGTGCATTAAATTCAAAATTTTTTTTACAACGTAGCCGATTCGACTCGTTCGGCTAATCCATTGCACTTGTTTCGCCGAATTAAAACATTAAACGGAAAGTAAAAGAAGAAAAATTATAAAGAATCGAGCAATAAATAGACGCAGGCATATACAATTGGTTTTTTTTAGTAATACGATTCTTGAAATGTCCCAAGAATTCTGCGGATATGTACATAGTTTTGCGTACCACCTGGTGCACGCATCATTTGAAAAATACACTCCTGCTGCAGTCGCAGGATTCCTTAGCTATTTATCGTGTCAATGATAAGATGAAACCGCGCCCGATGTTCAATAAAATACAAATCAGCACGCAATCGATTGTACGATCGAATAATCCATTAATTTCTCACGTCAATCTCCGATCATTTTTTCTTTCTTTTTTTTATCGTCTCATTTTCATGCTTTTCCTTCATTGCGTCATCCGCGAAACATTATCCAGCGCAGAAGCAATCGATAAAATTTACTAACGTTGTAACAAGTTAATTTAACTTAATGACAAATAACGCAGCCGTTTAAATCGTACCGTGAGAAAAGTGCTGGATACGTAGACGAATACTTGAGAGACTCGACCGAGACGAAGGAGATACGGTCACAACTATACATGAAGCGTTTTATTTTCAGATATCTTTTGTTTGTTTGTTTGTCTGTTTTATTTCGTTGTAAAGACACCGATACCCTACGCGACTCCATCCCTTGTTCAATCGTTCGCTCTTATAATTCGCATTTTTTTAATTACTTTTGACGTTTCGTTTAAAAAAAATATATATGGATATGTAAGAGACAAGTGTGTGTATGTGTGTGTGAGTGTGTGCGCGAGGCGGCAGAAGATTAACTACGACAAACACGATATTCTTACGTAATAATAATAGTAGTAACGATAAATTTACGATGGCACAGCAATTAACGTGTTTTGTGACTTTCACACGTTGATCGTTTTACGTTATGCTTCCGTATTTTTTTTTCTTTTTTTTCCCCCATTTCAGTATAAGTTTGACAGTGAATAAATTCTACGAGGCTTCGCCTACTTTAACTATTTAATATTAATATCACAAACGTTTATACTCAATGCGTTCGAAGTTGTGCTCGGGCCGCATAAATGCCTCGCGGTATTCAGCACTTTTCTTCGATAACGAACGGTTTCTCGCCCTCCCTCTCTCTCTCTCCCCCTCTCCGCCGCTCTCGTTCGTCTTCAGCAATGAGAAAAGATGCGAGCGACAATTTTGTCGTCAAAGTACCTCTCGTGTCGCAGACATTCCGGTATAGTAATGAATCACGACGGTTTGCACGATGGAAATCTTTTAACGCTTATACACGATATCGGCTTGCGCCATCGTCTCTTACTGTGATGAGAATTCGATTTGTTCGGATTGCTGCTGCTCGATGAACTCTTCTGATCAACGCTCGAACGATCCATTTCCTGAAGTCTTCTTTCCTCTGAAAAATTAATTAAATTGATAATAATCAAGTTTTTACGAAGTACTGTAGGCACAACTGTAATCAACCGGGTTAGTCGTTTAAAGTCTCATCAATCTCATGCCCTTGTCTCTTCTTCTATCGGCGATTTTTATTTTTTTAAATCAATTGTCACAAGCTTTAAGGATGCATCACACGTACATTCCCAGCCAAAAGTAAGATTCAGTGACAATTTGAACACTTCCTAATGGTATAAAATTCTGAAAAAATCAATTGTATTAAAAGTGCCAAGATCATTCATTTTGCATATTAATAATGTCAAAACGTTATTAACAGATTGCTAAAAAAAAACATTGCTCAAAGAATAATCAGTAAACCATCTTTTACTCTTTTAAAATGAATTCGTTAATTTTTTTTAATGAGAAAAATAAAAGGTTTTCCGATTTTTTTAACCATTAAAAGAATAACAATTTGTTAATAACTTTTTGGCACTATTATTATGTAAAATCCAAGGTCTTGACATCATTAATACGGCTGATTTTTTCAGATTTTTGGCATGTCGCGAAGTACCGAAATTTTGATCGACTTAAAATTTTGGTTGAGCTAACGTGCCAGGCTCGTCGACGCATCGACGTAGTCTTCGTGAGAAAGCTCGGTCCAACGAGATTTTACGAACTTCCGAGCAACACTCCTCGCAAAATCTCGTGTGAAAATAATACCTAGGATGCACAAGTTCCATCGCCCGATTAAACAGTCGCGGAGGTATCTCGGTTACAGTATGGTGCAGGTTTTCGACAAGAATACTAGAAGCCGGTTTGACAAAGTGCGTTCTCGCTTCCGCTTATCATCTGGAAACAATTAATTGAACACGTTTTTTCGTTAAACCATTGTAACACCGATCAATTCATTTCTGCAGGCCTAAATTCGAGCTCCTTAACTCTGCCCAACGGGTGATCTCGTTAGTGGTTATGGAAAAAAATACAAAAAAAAAAAAATATCGTCAGGCAATGATCTCGTCCATTACAAGAGCCGGAAAGCCTTAGATAGCAGACTTACCAAGCACGAGGATTACCGAACCGGGGTCGCTAGTGATTCGCACGAGCACACGCTAGTGGAACAATGGAGTACACAGTATGAAACTAAGGCCCTATCGAGCTCAGGCAGGACGGACGGTAAGCGTAACGGATACGCGAACGAAATAAAAAAACGAATGATACATTGCTTCGAAAAAAATTTCTAAATGGTGCCTTCAACCCAGCAACGTATTTTTTTTTTTTAATATCGTTTTGCCGTTGCTCACCGTTAAGTTGACGCTCCGTGTAATACGTCGGATCCGAGTCAACACCGTAAAGATATTCCATCAAGTACGGCAGGACGGTCATGGTGTGCCATTTGTGATCTCTCAAAGGTGGAATGGCGACCTCGTCCGACGTCCTCGGGGGCCAGCAGATCGTCCACGGATGTCGTCGTATCTCCTGCAGCGTGAACCTCTCGTCCGGATCTTTCTGCAGCATTCCTTCCAAGAGCGATGCCAACATTTCCTCAACGTTCTCCGGTATCGAGTAATCCCCCCTTCCTATGTTCTCGTACAATCTATAAATATTGTCACCCTCGAACGGATAGGAACCCGTCGTTATATTGTATCTGAAAAATGTTAATTCGTGGACAACATTATTCGACGGATAGATCGCGTTTGGAGAAAAATAAAATTAATTTCACTCGATGCGAAAAAGGCGTCTTTGCGCACGCTTTGCCTGCAAGCCCCCATCTTCACACCTTGTGAAATAAAACGTACGATACTAGTGCATAAAACGTTTTCTTAACTCGGGTTATTGCAACACTCGTCTTCGACGCGTGCTGCAAACTCCCATTGGTGAAAAACATTTTTTGCTCTAATATCGTAATGTATTATTTTTTTAAAGGGAATATGTCACACAGCGACTTTTGTACATTTGGAACTAAAAATCACGAGTGTCATAAAGCAATGAATGAGGCTTTTTATGAAGAATTTCTAATAAATTTTTCTCCGCATGAATTACGAGATAAATGAGCTTAAAGTTGTGTCAATTAGCATGAGCTATATACGATGCCGCCTGAAAAATAACGTTCTTAAAAAATATAAATATATTTCTTGAAATATATTTATATATAAGACTACTTTATTATATTTTTTCGTCTAAAATAATATTGCAATATTATTGGAGATGCATTAAAAAATCAAATCGAGCTGTGCCCGTAGATTTTTGAAGATATTATGAGTTGAAGGAGCTTCCAAACTGTATTTGAATACGTAACTAAGCCACTGATAACAACATTCCTCCCACCATTAAGAAACGTCGACCATGTCACGTAATGAAATCAAATAATTGCCTCATATAAAAAAATGAACTTACAATGTTACCCCGCTGCTCCATATGTCTACTTTGAAGCCTGCAAACGTTTCACACCCGTTCGCTATCTCGGGTGGTTGAAACGCCGGCGAACCCTGTCCCGTTGTACACGTGTCATCTTTGGCAAACATATCCAAGGCCTGCAATCGATGTTAGGTAAGATTTAACCGGAACATCGTTATTTCTTTCGTTATGTTTTTTCGTGACTCTCCTACCTCGGCCACTCCAAAATCGCTAATCTTCAATGTTTGATCCAAGGTGAGCAGCAAATTACCGGGCTTGATGTCTTTGTGAACGATCCCTTTGCTGTGAAGATACTCCAGGCCGTCCACTAACTGGGTGAAGTAGTTGTGGGCCTGCCATATAGGTAATTTTTTACTAGGTGTACTCTCCAACATATCCTGGAACAAAATAATCTGTTATTACCGGGTCTATTCTCAACCGCAGACTGCACTTTAATATCTTCATGGCGGTGATTTTTCAACAATTCGTTCCAATTTGTTATGCGATCAGAAAAATATTTTTTATATTTATATTTATATTTTAGATAGCCATCCAAATTTTTAGACAAAACAAGAAAACAATCCCAAATGTTCCTGACAATTTTTCAATTTCTCAATATCTCTATGATTTTATGCACAAGTAGTAAACTGTATAGTAAAAATAAGTTTTTAAAATAAAATAGGTAATCTTCTACGTATATAAATAAGTAATTATTTACATATAAAAAAAGGTATTTTTATACTAGGCATGTCTCCAACATATTCCAAAACAATAATCTGTTATTACTGTGTCTATTCTCTATCACAGGCTGCAATTTAATATCTTCGTGGCAATTTTTCAACAATTCATTTCAATTTATTACACAAAAAAAATAGAAACTCTTTTGATTGCCAGTCAACTTTTTGGACCGACAAAGAGAAAAATCCCAATGCCCAAAAATTTTTCAATTTCCCGATATTTCCATTATGTTACGCACAAGAACTAATCTCCCTTATAATAAAAATACAAATCTGACTAAATGGACACTTCCTCTGAATATCCAACGATCATGTGTCATACCTGTAGCCCGCATACGCAAAATTCCATAATAAGATACATCTTCTCCTTCTCGTCATTGTACAGAACGTCGATAAGCTGGACCACATTTTTGTGCTTCAATCTCCTCAACAATTGTATCTCCCTGTAAACAAAGTCCCGTATATAAGTCACCGGCAACGACTCAAGGACGCCCGAAAGCAGTAGCAAACCTCTCGCCTCACCGAACTCAGAGAAAACCAGTAAGAAAAAATATACCTCTGTACATTCTGCTCTCCATTGGGTATCCTCCGAAGTTTCTTCTTCTTCAGTATTTTGACCGCCCTGCGGCAGAGAGTCTCCGAGTCAAGCACCTCCTTGACTTTGCCGTAGCTCCCTTCGCCGAGTACATCGCCCATGACGTACTTCCCGATCATCTTGCACCGCTTCTTCTTCTCCTCGTATATAATCTGATCGGAATCGACCCTATGGAAGAACATGTTGATCTCGTCGAGATCGTAATTGGGCTCGTCGTTTATCCACGGTACTGGCTCGATTTCACGAAATATCTCATTGTTTATCTCCTCCTCGTCCGGATCGCATATATTTATCCTATTGTCCATCCTATTTTCGTCTGATCTCTTTGTTTCCCATAAACTATCGCCGCGATATCGTTGAATTATAATAAATAAATATCGTCTAAGCTAAGGCTGTAGAAAATCGCGATGTTTTAACCTATAATACGACCGGCACCGACATTCTTGTATTGTATCCAATCTCTCCCTCCTCCCTCTCTGTGTACCGACACTGCCCTATCGCGTTCGTTACAAACACCGCTGCGTTATCAACAGCGATAACTCGGGGGCTTCGAGCTCCGCGCTGCTCCGCCTGCTCTCCGTGCGCCGAGACGCGCGCGGTCGCTTTACGTGTATGTAGGAAACAAATGCATACTTATGATCGCGCTGCGCGTACGTAAATCGTGTATACAGGCTGACAGTGTCGTGCAAATGTTTTCGTCGCATTCCTACATCGCGCTGCAACGCACAGAAGGCCCGTGCACATCCTACGTCTGTCGGGAGGACGCTCACGTGTAGTGACGTGCGGTGACCAACCGTGACGGTAAATTTTCGTAAGTGTCAATTGACCAAAAAATTATAGTCAATTGACGGTCTTTTTTGATACCAGAACGTGGCTGCACGAGGTGAACGAGAGGAAAGCGCCTGCGCACAAGGGACGCTGCAATTCGTCGGCTTTCGTACGGAGGTTGGGTTGGAGTAACATGATAATTTTCGCGTGTTATTTCAGCTTCACGTTAATCATATACATATATATATGTTACTACTAGACGACTTGATAATCACGAGTTAAGGCTAGTGTAACACTCGTCGCGTTATCGCGGGACGACGGTGATTGGATTTTCGGTTGAATTATTCACGAGGAAAATAGTGGCGCTGCTTTTTTCGTTTTTTTGGTTGCTTTTCTTTTGCGCACGTGACGAGTGTCAACAAAGTGTTTGTCAACAGTCCGCCGGCGTATCGCAGCGGTATGGCCAGTGCGGAGATGGACGAACTTCCGGCCGATATCGTACTCAACGATTCGGTCGTTAGTACGGGAGCCGAAAACTCGCAGGACTCGCAGGAGGAGGCCGAGAGCGGACCGACCGTCGATCAGGAGCAGAGAGAGAAACTCGTCAAGCTTCCGATCGGCAGAGTTCGGAACATCGTCAAAATGGATCCGGACGTTAATCTCGTTAATCAGGAGGCCGTATTCTTGATAACCAAATCGGCGGTAATTTTCTATCTCTTTGAATCCTCGTTCACGAAAAGTTCCATTATGGAGCAGCGAAAAATATATATTTTTTTTGTTTTATTGTTTCAATTTGCAGGAACTGTTTATCGACTCGCTGGCCAAAGAGGCCTACAAGTTTACTGCGCAGACGAAGAAGAAGACTGTACAGAAGAGAGACCTGGAGAGTGCCATAGACAACGTCGACGCGCTCGTTTTTCTTGAAGGAATGCTGGACCAATGTTCTATTTAAGAATTTTTTTGTTGTACATCGTAAGCTAGGATAATAAATTAATCTTTTTTTATACCTTTTAACTTTCGATGCGGAGATTTCATTTTGTAAAATATGGGAGTTTTCATAGCTATTGGATGGACAGGATAAGTTTAATTCGTGCAGAATCGTTTTTCTGGTTATTTTTTCTTTGTAGCTGGAATTCGAGTTTAATGGCTTTTTAACTCCCGACTGCCCAAAGAGCAAAAGACGGGCGTTGTGCGTTTGACGGTGATCACGTGACTGCGTTTCTCCGTGTCCAGTGTTCTCCGAAACGGCGAAAGATCTCTTGACAAATTTGGCAAGCAGTTTCTTTGAATCATGATCTGCATTTTTTTTCAGAGTTATCCTGGCGATACATTCCTCTTCGGCAGTGTATACCCGATAACTCGAGTACTTTCGTCAGTGTCCTGTATTGCCATGATCGCACGGCAGTTGGCGAGAAAAAAAAAGAAAACAAAAGGTCGCGAGAAAACCGACGAGGGATATACGGGACGAGATAGCATGTATATTGGCCGATAATCATACAAGGTGCATCACTAAGAGATTTAAAAAAAAAAAAAAAATCTCTTACAATCCGCTCACTTGCGCTTAGCTTTGCGACGTCGATTTTCAGTCTTCGTTGCCATTTGTTCGCCCGCCGGGCCGCCGCTCGCTCCGGATTTGCTGTGGTTGTAGAGATTGTTAAGGAAATCTTCGAGATCAGCCTCGCTGAAAAAAAAATTCCAATTAACGATTTTTCATTAGAGAATAAAAAAAAATCAGAGCTGGGCAAGGTACCAAAAAATACTTCAAGTACAAAGTATCACAAGTACTTGATGTATGATGTACTTGTTGTACTTAATTATTTCGTCAGCACTCTTTCCCAGTACTTTTCGCAATTACGTTCGTGACGTTAAGCGTTATCTAGGCTTAAAAAAAGGGTGCAAGGTGATGTAAAAAAAATACGTGAAAAAATGTTTATAAAAAATTTCATTTTTCATAAAAATCTTCTCGTTTTTTTAATGGCATTTAAAAAAATAAATTCTCATAAAAATTACACTTATTGAAAAGATTAGACAGACAGTCGTATATTAATAGAAACAAGATGTCGTGACTCATCGTACTCATCGTTGAGTACACGCAATGCGAGCGTGTACTCAAAAAGGACTTATACTTGGTACTTGACATCGTAAAAAGGGCTTTGTACTTGAAGTACCAAACAAGTACCCGGTACTTGAAGTACTGCACAACTCTGTTTAAAAAAAATATATATATTACCTGGTACTTGGATCGTTATGTTGTCGTCTTTTACCACTGGCCGATGTCTGAGACGGTGGCCGTTGTCCGGAAACGATTCTGTATTGAACGCTGTGAGTATTGGCTCGCAGGTGTTTGAGATTTCCGGCCTGGCAAGCCGCCCACTCGGTAACGTCGTATACGGCTCCTTCCATGCATGCGTAGTAGTGCCAGAGAAATCCCATAACTCGGGACTCGGCCCAAATGTCACCCTGCGTTCGATCCATCGAGATTATTATCCAGCCCTTGCGTAACATAATAATAAGACGTAACATTTATCCCGAAGTATGCTTACTTCTTTAGCGCTGTGTCGGATTTTACACTGAGCGCAAAACCGCGCCGCGTAGCACGGTCTCTGTGTCGGTACACGTTTATGCCTAAGTCCACAATTTGTACATCTAATAGTATTTGCTGCTTGTTCCATCTTTCTGTGCAATTGGCTTAGGAGGCCGCTCATCTCGCCCCACGCTGCCTCGACTTGCCACATCTGATCGAATGCTTTTCTTCTTTCCTGCGACGAGAATTTCGATCGATGATCATTTGTATCGAATTTATTTGGAAGATTTTTTTTTTCTTTCGTGCTTTACTCACCGGTTCTCCTATGATGTCGAAAGCGTGGACCAATATCTTGAAAGCCTCTTCGGCACCGGGTTGACTATTTTTATCCGGATGCACCAGAAAAGCCTGTCGCTTGTAATACTTTTTAATGTCGTCGTCCGAACATGTTGGCGTTACGCCGAGTATACTGTAAGGGTCTTTGCCCTTGCAAGCGAGTAATCTCTTCATGGCCTCCTCGCCGGTGCTCGGCAGAGCTATGTTCGTCTCCAGTCCGCCGTGCATCCAGCTCCTGTGCTCGTCCTTATCCTCGTTCTTCTTCGATCTCATTCTCCGCCAGAACGCGAATCTGCTGCCGCCGAACCAGTCGTCTATCCGCTTGCCGATCGTGTTGAGGAACTGTACTTTTGAAAATGTCGTCGCTAAGTAGACCCAGGAGTATTTCACGTATAATACAGTGTGGTACCACACACATTTGCCACTGAAATGTTAAAGAATAAAATAAGATAAATTGAAAGACAGTCGTGTGTTAGAATCAACGCCGTTAACAAAAAATTGTAAATTTAATGCAACGAACTGGAAGTTTTTATACAAAAAAAAACTGGTACATTAAATTT